>CM051236.1:136662336-141869336 GCA_027917425.1 Gastrophryne carolinensis
ATACAGGCCAAATTTCTTTAAATAAATGTGCAGCTTACAGTAAATGCAGAGGCTAATGGTATGTTACAGAATGGGATGCCCCAAGCAGACTTGAGATCAGTATATATGCACACAGCAGCAGTGTGTTAGCAGGCTCATACAGGCCAAATTTCTTTAAATAAATGTGCAGCTTACAGTAAATGCAGAGGCTAATGGTATGTTACAGAATGGGATGCCCCAAGCAGACTTGAGATCAGTATATATGCACACAGCAGCAGTGTGTTAGCAGGCTCATACAGGCCAAATTTCTTTAAATAACTGTGCAGCTTACAGTTAATGCAGAGGCTAATGGTATGTTACAGAATGGGATGCCCCAAGCAGACTTGAGATCAGTATATATGCACACAGCAGCAGTGTGTTAGCAGGCTCATACAGGCCAAATTTCTTTAAATAACTGTGCAGCTTACAGTTAATGCAGAGGCTAATGGTATGTTACAGAATGGGATGCCCCAAGCAGACTTGAGATCAGTATATATGCACACAGCAGCAGTGTGTTAGCAGGCTCATACAGGCCAAATTTCTTTAAATAACTGTGCAGCTTACAGTTAATGCAGAGGCTAATGGTATGTTACAGAATGGGATGCCCCAAGCAGACTTGAGATCAGTATATATGCACACAGCAGCAGTGTGTTAGCAGGCTCATACAGGCCAAATTTCTTTAAATAACTGTGCAGCTTACAGTTAATGCAGAGGCTAATGGTATGTTACAGAATGGGATGCCCCAAGCAGACTTGAGATCAGTATATATGCACACAGCAGCAGTGTGTTAGCAGGCTCATACAGGCCAAATTTCTTTAAATAACTGTGCAGCTTACAGTTAATGCAGAGGCTAATGGTATGTTACAGAATGGGATGCCCCAAGCAGACTTGAGATCAGTATATATGCACACAGCAGCAGTGTGTTAGCAGGCTCATACAGGCCAAATTTCTTTAAATAACTGTGCAGCTTACAGTTAATGCAGAGGCTAATGGTATGTTACAGAATGGGATGCCCCAAGCAGACTTGAGATCAGTATATATGCACACAGCAGCAGTGTGTTAGCAGGCTCATACAGGCCAAATTTCTTTAAATAACTGTGCAGCTTACAGTTAATGCAGAGGCTAATGGTATGTTACAGAATGGGATGCCCCAAAGCAGACTTGAGATCAGTATATATGCACACAGCAGCAGTGTGTTAGCAGGCTCATACAGGCCAAATTTCTTTAAATAAATGTGCAGCTTACAGTAAATGCAGAGGCTAATGGTATGTTACAGAATGGGATGCCCCAAGCAGACTTGAGATCAGTATATATGCACACAGCAGCAGTGTGTTAGCAGGCTCATACAGGCCAAATTTCTTTAAATAAATGTGCAGCTTACAGTAAATGCAGAGGCTAATGGTATGTTACAGAATGGGATGCCCAAAGCAGACTTGAGATCAGTATATATGCACACAGCAGCAGTGTGTTAGCAGGCTCATACAGGCCAAATTTCTTTAAATAACTGTGCAGCTTACAGTTAATGCAGAGGCTAATGGTATGTTACAGAATGGGATGCCCCAAGCAGACTTGAGATCAGTATATATGCACACAGCAGCAGTGTGTTAGCAGGCTCATACAGGCCAAATTTCTTTAAATAACTGTGCAGCTTACAGTTAATGCAGAGGCTAATGGTATGTTACAGAATGGGATGCCCCAAAGCAGACTTGAGATCAGTATATATGCACACAGCAGCAGTGTGTTAGCAGGCTCATACAGGCCAAATTTCTTTAAATAACTGTGCAGCTTACAGTTAATGCAGAGGCTAATGGTATGTTACAGAATGGGATGTCCCAAAAACCAGAGAGCACCTGGCAGGCAGCAGTAAGACTATGCACAGCAAAAGTGTCTTTATCATGCCTAATTTCAATTAGAATAGGTGCAAATGGTTAGGTTCTTAAATAGAGGCTGGTGTAGTCACAGAATGGGATGCCCTAAAAACCAGCAGTAAGTACACCTGGCAGGGACAAGTTGTGCTATGCCCAGCAAAAGTGTCTTTATCAGGCCTAATTTCAAATATGATAAGAGCAAATGCTTATATGGTCTTAAACAGAGGCTGCTTTAGTCACAGAATGGGATGCCCCGGGCAGGAATCGAGCTGGCAGGGTACAGTAGTGCTTTGGCCAGCAAAAGTGTCTTTATCAGGCCTAATTTCAAATATGATAAGAGCAAATGCTTATATGGTCTTAAACAGAGGCTGCTTTAGTCACAGAATGGGATGCCCCGGGCAGGAATCGAGCTGGCAGGGTACAGGAGTGCTTTGGCCAGCAAAAGTGTCTTTATCAGGCCTAATTTCAAATATGATAAGAGCAAATGCTTATATGGTCTTAAACAGAGGCTGCTTTAGTCACAGAATGGGATGCCCCGGGCAGGAATCGAGCTGGCAGGGTACAGGAGTGCTTTGGCCAGCAAAAGTGTCTTTATCAGGCCTAATTTCAAATATGATAAGAGCAAATGCTTATATGGTCTTAAACAGAGGCTGCTTTAGTCACAGAATGGGATGCCCCGGGCAGGAATCGAGCTGGCAGGGTACAGGAGTGCTTTGGCCAGCAAAAGTGTCTTTATCAGGCCTAATTTCAAATATGATAAGAGCAAATGCTTATATGGTCTTAAACAGAGGCTGCTGTAGTCACAGAATGGGATGCCCCAAATAGGAGTGCACCTGGCAGGGTCCAGTAGTGCTATGCCCAGCAAAAGTGTCTTTATCAGGCCTAATTTCAAATATGATAAGAACAAATGCTTATATGGTCTTAAACAGAGGCTGCTTTAGTCACAGAATGGGATGCCCCGGGCAGGAATCGAGCTGGCAGGGTCCAGTAGGCCTTTGGCCAGCAAAAGTGTCTTTATCAGGCCTGATTTCTATGAGAATAAGTGCAAATGTTTATTATGCTATTAAATAGAGGCTGCTTTAGTCACAGAATGGGATGCCAGTGCCACAAAAACCAGAGAGCATGCACAGCAAAAGTGTCTTTATCAGGCCTGATTTCTATGAGAATAAGTGCAAATGTTTATTATGCTATTAAATAGAGGCTGCTTTAGTCACAGAATGGGATGCCAGTGCCACAAAAACCAGAGAGCATGCACAGCAAAAGTGTCTTTATCAGGCCTGATTTCTATGAGAATAAGTGCAAATGTTTATTATGCTATTAAATAGAGGCTGCTTTAGTCACAGAATGGGATGCCAGTGCCACAAAAACCAGAGAGCATGCACAGCAAAAGTGTCTTTATCAGGCCTGATTTCTATGAGAATAAGTGCAAATGTTTATTATGCTATTAAATAGAGGCTGCTTTAGTCACAGAATGGGATGCCAGTGCCACAAAAACCAGAGAGCATGCACAGCAAAAGTGTCTTTATCAGGCCTGATTTCTATGAGAATAAGTGCAAATGTTTATTATGCTATTAAATAGAGGCTGCTTTAGTCACAGAATGGGATGCCAGTGCCACAAAAACCAGAGAGCATGCACAGCAAAAGTGTCTTTATCAGGCCTGATTTCTATGAGAATAAGTGCAAATGGTTATTATGCTATTAAATAGAGGCTGCTTTAGTCACAGAATGGGATGCCAGTGCCACAAAAACCAGAGAGCATGCACAGCAAAAGTGTCTTTATCAGGCCTGATTTCTATGAGAATAAGTGCAAATGGTTATTATGCTATTAAATAGAGGCTGCTTTAGTCACAGAATGGGATGCCAGTGCCACAAAAACCAGAGAGCATGCACAGCAAAAGTGTCTTTATCAGGCCTGATTTCTATGAGAATAAGTGCAAATGGTTATTATGCTATTAAATAGAGGCTGCTTTAGTCACAGAATGGGATGCCAGTGCCACAAAAACCAGAGAGCATGCACAGCAAAAGTGTCTTTATCAGGCCTGATTTCTATGAGAATAAGTGCAAATGTTTATTATGCTATTAAATAGAGGCTGCTTTAGTCACAGAATGGGATGCCAGTGCCACAAAAACCAGAGAGCATGCACAGCAAAAGTGTCTTTATCAGGCCTGATTTCTATGAGAATAAGTGCAAATGTTTATTATGCTATTAAATAGAGGCTGCTTTAGTCACAGAATGGGATGCCAGTGCCACAAAAACCAGAGAGCATGCACAGCAAAAGTGTCTTTATCAGGCCTGATTTCTATGAGAATAAGTGCAAATGTTTATTATGCTATTAAATAGAGGCTGCTTTAGTCACAGAATGGGATGCCAGTGCCACAAAAACCAGAGAGCATGCACAGCAAAAGTGTCTTTATCAGGCCTGATTTCTATGAGAATAAGTGCAAATGTTTATTATGCTATTAAATAGAGGCTGCTTTAGTCACAGAATGGGATGCCAGTGCCACAAAAACCAGAGAGCATGCACAGCAAAAGTGTCTTTATCAGGCCTGATTTCTATGAGAATAAGTGCAAATGTTTATTATGCTATTAAATAGAGGCTGCTTTAGTCACAGAATGGGATGCCAGTGCCACAAAAACCAGAGAGCATGCACAGCAAAAGTGTCTTTATCAGGCCTGATTTCTATGAGAATAAGTGCAAATGTTTATTATGCTATTAAATAGAGGCTGCTTTAGTCACAGAATGGGATGCCAGTGCCACAAAAACCAGAGAGCATGCACAGCAAAAGTGTCTTTATCAGGCCTGATTTCTATGAGAATAAGTGCAAATGGTTATTATGCTATTAAATAGAGGCTGCTTTAGTCACAGAATGGGATGCCAGTGCCACAAAAACCAGAGAGCATGCACAGCAAAAGTGTCTTTATCAGGCCTGATTTCTATGAGAATAAGTGCAAATGGTTATTATGCTATTAAATAGAGGCTGCTTTAGTCACAGAATGGGATGCCAGTGCCACAAAAACCAGAGAGCATGCACAGCAAAAGTGTCTTTATCAGGCCTGATTTCTATGAGAATAAGTGCAAATGTTTATTATGCTATTAAATAGAGGCTGCTTTAGTCACAGAATGGGATGCCAGTGCCACAAAAACCAGAGAGCATGCACAGCAAAAGTGTCTTTATCAGGCCTGATTTCTATGAGAATAAGTGCAAATGTTTATTATGCTATTAAATAGAGGCTGCTTTAGTCACAGAATGGGATGCCAGTGCCACAAAAACCAGAGAGCATGCACAGCAAAAGTGTCTTTATCAGGCCTGATTTCTATGAGAATAAGTGCAAATGTTTATTATGCTATTAAATAGAGGCTGCTTTAGTCACAGAATGGGATGCCAGTGCCACAAAAACCAGAGAGCATGCACAGCAAAAGTGTCTTTATCAGGCCTGATTTCTATGAGAATAAGTGCAAATGTTTATTATGCTATTAAATAGAGGCTGCTTTAGTCACAGAATGGGATGCCAGTGCCACAAAAACCAGAGAGCATGCACAGCAAAAGTGTCTTTATCAGGCCTGATTTCTATGAGAATAAGTGCAAATGGTTATTATGCTATTAAATAGAGGCTGCTTTAGTCACAGAATGGGATGCCAGTGCCACAAAAACCAGAGAGCATGCACAGCAAAAGTGTCTTTATCAGGCCTGATTTCTATGAGAATAAGTGCAAATGGTTATTATGCTATTAAATAGAGGCTGCTTTAGTCACAGAATGGGATGCCAGTGCCACAAAAACCAGAGAGCATGCACAGCAAAAGTGTCTTTATCAGGCCTGATTTCTATGAGAATAAGTGCAAATGGTTATTATGCTATTAAATAGAGGCTGCTTTAGTCACAGAATGGGATGCCAGTGCCACAAAAACCAGAGAGCATGCACAGCAAAAGTGTCTTTATCAGGCCTGATTTCTATGAGAATAAGTGCAAATGGTTATTATGCTATTAAATAGAGGCTGCTTTAGTCACAGAATGGGATGCCAGTGCCACAAAAACCAGAGAGCATGCACAGCAAAAGTGTCTTTATCAGGCCTGATTTCTATGAGAATAAGTGCAAATGTTTATTATGCTATTAAATAGAGGCTGCTTTAGTCACAGAATGGGATGCCAGTGCCACAAAAACCAGAGAGCATGCACAGCAAAAGTGTCTTTATCAGGCCTGATTTCTATGAGAATAAGTGCAAATGTTTATTATGCTATTAAATAGAGGCTGCTTTAGTCACAGAATGGGATGCCAGTGCCACAAAAACCAGAGAGCATGCACAGCAAAAGTGTCTTTATCAGGCCTGATTTCTATGAGAATAAGTGCAAATGTTTATTATGCTATTAAATAGAGGCTGGTGTTGTCACAGAATGGGATGCCAGTGCCACAAAAACCAGAGAGCATGCACAGCAAAAGTGTCTTTATCAGGCCTGATTTCTATGAGAATAAGTGCAAATGTTTATTATGCTATTAAATAGAGGCTGCTTTAGTCACAGAATGGGATGCCAGTGCCACAAAAACCAGAGAGCATGCACAGCAAAAGTGTCTTTATCAGGCCTGATTTCTATGAGAATAAGTGCAAATGTTTATTATGCTATTAAATAGAGGCTGCTTTAGTCACAGAATGGGATGCCAGTGCCACAAAAACCAGAGAGCATGCACAGCAAAAGTGTCTTTATCAGGCCTGATTTCTATGAGAATAAGTGCAAATGGTTATTATGCTATTAAATAGAGGCTGCTTTAGTCACAGAATGGGATGCCTCACAGCAGACTTAAGATCAGTTCAGTATATATGCACAGTTAGTTACTATAAGCAGCCTGAAAACGCTAACAAAGGCTGGATGAAAAAAAAAAAATCTCCCTGTCAGCCAGCTCCGTTTTTCCTGGCTTTCTGTCTGTCTCCTGTCTGTCTCCTGTCTGTCTCCTGTCTGTCTCCTGCCTGTCTCCAGCCTGTCCCTGTCTGTCCCTGCCTGTCTAACTGCCTCAGCTACACAGCGTTCTGTCTGTCACGAATGCAATAGAGAAATGAGGAAAAGCAAGATGGCCGCCGTTAAATACCGCTGTGTGACGTCACCGGGCTTGCTGGCTGCTGATAGGCTGCATGTGACTGCCCCAGCTTGCACTGGCGCGGGATACATGTCCAGACATGTCCCGCCCGCCATCTTAGAATGCCTGTAATGTAAATGAATGGATGTTAAAGGAAAACTTCGAGTGATCGAATCGCGGGGAAATTCGGATTCGATCCGAATCGAATTTTTCCTGAAATTCGGATCGAATCCGGGTTCGTCCGGATCGATTCGCTCATCCCTAATAATATTTATAAAGTTAATTTTTTTTTACATTTTATTTCATCTCTGCAAACTTATAAAATAGCACAAGCAGAACAAAATCACACATACTCACATTTTGTCCCCCGCAGCGGATCGGCACTATGGTGGTCACGCACTGCTCTGGCTCGGTCTCCTTTCAAAGGTGGTCTCCAAGCAAACAGTCTTGCCCACCATCAGCACACCCACTCCAATCACTGCAATTGAGGAAGTATGTCAAGGCACTGTGGCAGGTGGCAGCTGGAGTGAAGGCCATTGGACCTGGAAAACTATATGGGTGTGGCATGTTTGCATCCACATGGTTTTGCCCATGTGGTATACAGATAAAGCAGTCTGAATAGCCTCTGTATAGCAATTGCTGGGCTCACAATACAGTACAATACAGTCTCTCCTCTCATTTGATTGATCCATATATTGTTAATAAATGTCAAAGTAAAAACTCTCACACATATAGGGCCTGATTTATCAAAGCACTACGCCTGTTAAATCTGGTTTGAACTGAATGGTGCACCAATTTACACAACGTTGTGCATGTAATTTGCATTTTCAGGGTTTTATATATTAGCCCATGTCAGCCCAGTTTGAAACGGTCATTTATTAATCCATTAGGGCACATCAACACAGCCCTGTCAGTGAGCCTGCTTTTTCTGGTTTATTCAGATTTTTTTTATCCTTTTTAAACTTCTGTGTGAATAATTTATTTTCCAAGTAAACAGCACGTCCTGTTTCACTTATTCCTTACGTCTGGGTTATCTTCCACAAGGTGGCGCAGTGGACTGCAGAAAGACTTGTGGCATCTTCCGGCCCTATAAAAAGCCAGGAACCTCCCACAAATTCCCAGTTTTCCTTCTGCAGTCGGACTGCGAAGATAGAAGATGGCTCTCTCTCTCGCGCAGGTGAGCGAGGCAACCAAGCCTGCGGCCCTGCAAGTCTATTCCCATCCGATTCTGGACTCCCACTGCCTCCCAGCCTCGGCTGACAGATCGGGTGAAGGTAGAAGAGCTCTAGGGTTAAGTGCTCCAGGAGCGCAGCTCCAAGCCGCAGACCCTGTACTACAAAGGGTAGCCGGCCATAGTCTTTATGGTGAGCCTGATTGGAATGCGGAGTTCATGCACTGCCTTCTGAGGGGGTGAGGTATTTGGGGACTATGTCCTCTTCTTTTACTCCCCTCCCTGGCCATGGATACTCGCCGCTGCCTTCCCTGGGGGTGCCCTCTGTTCTCCCCCCTCTCTGACTCCGTTCGGGGGGGGTGGCAGTGGTGGTGAGTGGCCTGGTGATGCTGTGGATAGCGCTGTTCCCCTGCGGCCCGCCCCTCGAGGTACCTCAGCCGGCGCCATTTTGTACAACCTGCGTGTCTGGTTTTCTTCGTTCCCGGCTGCAGCGCTGCTTTCCCTGGTGTATCACTTTACACTTGGTGGCTGTCACCCCCTTGAGATCGAGGGACTTTCCCAGGATTCTGACTCCTCTTGGAACCAGCAGGAGGGTTGCGATAGTGACCCTGGGTCGGTGTCCGGAGAGGATTCATGGTACCCTGAGGACACTGATAATTTGCTGCCACATATTTTTGATATTTTGCACATTGCTGCCCCTGAGGTGACTAAGAGAATACAGGGAGAGCTCTTTCACCCTGGTAAACAGTGTCCAGAGTTCCCTGAGCAGGAACATTTTACCTTTTTGGTAATTAAAGAATGGGGACGTCCTAGCAGGCTGCCTGCTGTGCCCAAGGGTTGGATAAAAGGTATCCCTTTCTTGCTGATCTTGTTAAGAAGGCTTGTCCAATACTTCGGTCATCCCTTCCCCTGACACTACCTCTCTGAGGGATGGTGAGGACCGGCGCATGGATCAATTGGCCTGCCATGCTTTTACCTGTGTGGGAGCTGAATTGCGTTCGACCTGTGCCGCTGCCATTACTGCTATTGCCTTCAAGAGGCTGCTCAAGCGTCTCCTTCATTGTGCTACAGCTGGTAGCGGGGGGGGGGGCTATAGTACTCTCTTACTTTGCTCTGATTTAGAGGCCATTTTGGGGGTCCTCCTTCCTCCTCCCTTCCTTTCGGCTCCCAGAGGAGGTCGTGGCTCCCTCTTCTCTAGTGGCCGCAGAGATTCTTGGGGCCGTGGCAGATCCTGTGGTCATCCCGGTCTCTCCTGGATACCAAGCCCAAACCCTCTGACAAGCCCCCTCAGGCATGAAGGGGCGCCCTCACCCATCCGGGTGGGGGGACGGTTTCGGCTCTTTGCTCACATCTGGAGGCTTCATGTCTCAGACTGGTGGATACAGGAGGTATTGTCCTCCGGTTACAAGATCTGAAGGGACTTAACAAATTGTCAGATTCAAGCATTTTCGTATGGAGACGCTACGCTCTGCTGTCAGTACCCTTCGCCCGGGCGACTTCATGACCACTGTGGACATCAAGGATGCTTATCTTCATGTGCCTATCTTTCCAGGTCATCAGAGATTTCTAAGGTTCTCGCTGGAGTATCAGCATTACCAGTCTGCGGCTCTGTCCTTCGGTATCACCTCGGCACCTCGGGTGTTCGCCAAGATACTGGTGGGAGTGATGGCTCTGCTACGGATCCAGGGCATCCACATCATTCCCTTTCCTCGGGCCGAGCAGGACACTCAGATGGTGACCTCCACTCTGGAGTCCTTCGGCTGGATGTTCAACTTTCCCAAGTCTTCTCTGTCCCCGTCCTTGGTAAGGTCCTTTCTGGGCATGACTCTGGATACCTCTCAGGTCAGGGTGTTCCTTCCTCAGCAGAAGGTGGAGGATCTTCAGATGCAGGCTCGGGCTCTGCTATCATGTCCTCATCCCTCCATCCGTCAGGGGAGTACTCACCTGTAGAATTGTTTTTGTAGTATACAGCACGTCCTGTTTCATCCCTCCCTTGTTATTATTATTCTTGGTCACCTCTGTATGGTGATTTGTTCAAATGTTCATTTTGGGATTTCTTTCATTATTGTTCTCCCGGCTTCTTGTCTAACTGCTTTGTAACACTGGGAATTTGTGGGAGGTTCCTGCCTTTTTATAGGGCCAGGAGATGCCACAAGTCTTTCTGCAGTCCACTGCACCACCTTGTGGCGGATAACCCAGACGTAAGGAATAAGTGAAACAGGACTTGCTGTATACTACAAAAACAATTCTACAGGTGAGTACTCACAGAATTGTATTTTTACATCTGTCACATATGTATCATACATATCATTTTTTTTTAATTTACGTTAGTTTTTTTTTTTTTTTTTTTAAATAACATGCAACCTTTTTTTTAATCAGAAGCCTGTTTTTTTGTGTGCACCATTCTGAGCCAGGGCTATATCAAGGCACACTAGGCTAACACTGTTGTACTTTATGTAGAGGCTTCACACTGAGTACTCTCCATACCCACACAATACACTGAAAAAATAGCATACTGCAGCACTTTAGTGCCTTCTATGGATAACAAAGCGGCGTTTAAAAGGGCACCCTGTTGGAATTTTACAAAATCAGGCACATAATGTAAGCCAAGGTGTGCCCTGTGCAAAATGGTATTCTGAAGTAAAGTCATATATATATATATATATATATATATATATATATATATATATAATCCCCGCACTGCGAGCAATATTATTGGCTTACTTCTCTGAATATACAGTATGGGTCCCCTAAATATAGCTATCCCCATCAGTTCCACATCTTAACCATGTTCGCAATACTAAACCCATGCTTATTCCCACCAATGGTACACATACAATTATCATAGAAAAACTGTTACAGAATTATTGTGACAAAGATTTTACCCAGGGATAGTGTACAATCTATGTCACCATGTTGTTATCATTATTATTATGTTCCAGCAATTGGAATTGGAGACAGTATTGTAAGTGTTGTGTTTGTTTGTATTAAACACATGGACAGCACCACAACTTCAGAATTTTAGTGCTTTGTAGCTTTGACTTTGACTATCTATACAGGCATTGAAGTATGGCTCTATACACTGAATAAAAATGACCAGGTGAAACCTGCAGGGCCTGACAAACAGAAATTCTAAAGTTACCATTGCTGACGTGCTTTTGATGAGTACATGCTTATTAGATGTCCTCGCCCATGATTCTGTGGTAATTGAATCACTGACCTGGAATCACTAAACAGCCAGTGAAATATTTAAACCCATGATATAGACTCACTGAGTACCTATTTTTTTTTTTGTTTAAAAAACCCGAAGCTGAGTAATATGAAGTTGTTAGTCAATACAGCCCAGATTCCCTTATTTTGCTTTTGCATTGTGGATTGTAATCTGATCTTCGTAGTTTTTCAAAATCTTCTTGTGTGGCCTCACAAATTAGACTGTGAAGCACATTTTTGCTATGCGTGTCAGTATTCTGATTAATTTTACAAAGCATAATTAATATTCACGGGTGTAGCTGTCCTGAATAATTCTCTGTAATTGGCAAGACCATAGCAGCACTCAAATCTAAGCAACTTCATTCTGGATAATAAAGTCGTACAGATTTGGTAGCTCTTAACGCCTCTCAGTAAACTGAAGATACTGTAATTGTTTAAGACAGCTACACCCATGAATATTAATTTTGCTTTGCAACATTAATCAGAATACTGACAGTCTACATAATCTAGTTTGTGAGCCCACACACTGAGATTTTAGAAGTTGCACAGATGACACAACACAAATTAATATTACACTGCAAGTATAAGAGGATGCAGAAAGAAGGCTGCCAGCTAACTGGCTAGCCTGCAATGGAGCCATACTCAGGTTAAGGCATGTGTAGGTGATGTACGGAGTTACTCAGACAGCATATAGTAAACAACATGTATCTAATGACAAGAGTTGCTTGAACATAACTATGAGAACATTGGCTGAACTTGTCCAAATATTTAGGAATCTGAAGGCCCTGAAACCAAACACCCTTCAAGTCTATGGAGTGGTGAGATCTGCTGGAAGCAAATGAGTGTCACTGGCACGGAAAAGATATAGATGACATCAGGAGCAGCAATAGTATTTGAAATTAGAATAGCAAGCTAAGCAAATATACACTGCAGAGTAGAGTATATATGTGCCGTGACCACAAAATATAAAGCTTGACGGTAAAACACACTTTTGATGGCATTTTTGAAAGTGTATATTATATTTTGTCAAAAGGATGTCCTCAATAAGCTAAACGTATCTAGCTTTTTTAATTTTATTTTACTTATGTTAAAAATAGTGTGTTTAATGTAAGTTTTACTATTTGCAAACGATTGCTATTACTAACCATACACCAAATGCCTGATTTACGATATGCTTTGTTTTGCGCATCTGTACGCTATATAAAATGACCGCTAAGAAAAATCAATGGGAATGTCACCTACTGCTTTTAAGCATTATATTTGGCTGATGTGTAATGGAGTCCCCCGGCCAACTGACGTTTTTCTGCCAGTCTGCGTTAAAATCTGCACACGAAAAAATAACTAGATACCATTTATTTATTTTACACACTCTTTGCAAACAGGCACACAGCAGCGGAGGATGCCAGTTATTTATAAGAAAACATACGAAAAAGACATCACAGAAACAGGCAAACTTTGTTCTGGCAGAACAAGCTGACCTAGCATACACATTACTGCACTGTAGAGGGAGGTTTGAGCTGTTAAAAAATAAAAAAATACAGCTAAATATGAAATACAATGATGACCATAACATATTTTGCTTATACAAATGATATTGGCGAAATACACTTTTTGCAATAAAAATATTTAAAGGTGACTATAATGAACAAATACATTTATCTATGGTAGCAGATGTCTCTGTCCCACAAGAAAAAAGGTGCTACCAGCATAGTGGGCCACTGCTGTGAGAAAAATACATAAAGATGTTTTCAGCTGGTGCTAAACAGCTAGAGTGACAGAAAACGGAGAAATGATGATAGTGAATATTGTGTTAAGCAGCCCTCAATGGCGAAAAATTGTGGAATTTGGTGCAGATATGCATAAATCAGGCCCCAAGTATGCACACCAAGATCTACAGGAAGAGATAAGTGAGCTTTCTACTTACAGAATAATACTGCTATGGATGTGTGTGTATGGATTTGAACAATCTTACTCTGGCTTACACATATTTCTGGCACACTATGGACTTTCCCTTCAAGTTCTTTGGGTTTGCTGGTCAGAAAATAGCACAGAGGTCCCTGTTTGGATGGTATAGTATTGTTAAGAAAAGTTATAGAGATAGACCTTTATGCCTAAAAACAACAGACAGAAAGCATGGGCTGCCAGTCTCTTGGCATGATTCTCCTCTTGGCAAGTACTGTGCCAAGGAGCTGTGGGAAAAGTAGTATGGACTTTTTTTTAATTTTCCTGTCTGGACAAGGCATTGTTAGAATTTTGACCTTCTTTGTCTTTGTATAGGTTTTATAACTCCCCATTTTCTAAGCTTCATGTGAGTTGGACAGATATAGTGATAGTACATGACCGCTTTAAAACCAGAAATAACTGTTTATTTTGATGAGTGCTATGTGGTACATACTGTCAAAGACAGAATATAGTAAAGCACAGTTCTGTGCTTTCTCCAAAACAAAAGAATGCAATGAAACCACCTGACCACATTGATTTGCCATTGCCAGCTAGGAAATGGAATCTGAACTGACATTTGAAAAGAGTTATGCTGTATTTCTTCTTAGTCAACAGACAATATAAAGCATTGAGTTACATAAACATACTATATTTCAGCCACGGCAGCATAACAAAACTGCCAAGTTGCTTGCCCAAAGTGCACAAGTTAGGTTTTGTCATCCTTGTCTGGTTTTTATTCTGTATTGGCAACTCACAAACTAGATGTAACTGGAATTTCAGCTGAATAATACTAATTGAATTTATACGAATATACGTGATCTTAAATGCACTGTTACCCCTCAGCTGATCTGTCCTTTGTTTAGGAACTTTGTGAGATCTAGGTGTTCCTCATACATTTCTCTACTATTACAACTGCAAATGGAGCTATGTACTTATGCTGGACTTTAACCCCTAAAATGACACATAGAAATTAAAGAAGTGGCCCCAAAAATGTCCTGTTTTTAGTGGAATCTGGAATCTGTCAATGAATAAGGGTGGAGCATAGCTCTAGTTTCTGAAATGCTTTTTATCCCCTTAAAAACCACCTTATTTTAGCCTTAAGGATCAGTACATTTTGTCCCTCCTTGTGTTCCAGCGGTTAGGCAGGCATGCAGGTAAGTGGAAGGGCAGTCCAAGATAACGCAGTCCTTGATGACGTAGCACCAGTACTTGTGTGTTCCTGTACTTGGTTGGCCATGTTTGTTTGCTGGGTCTTTCCTGCAACGGGCATAGGACATAAGCGCCATGTCTTGTGTAGCTAAGCAATTACTACCCCATCTGGTAGCATGTTGTACAAGTAAGCAAGGTGTGGCACATACACATCCCGTGTGACGGTATTCCAAGATTCGTCTGGTTGCCAAACCTTTGTGTTGTGGACCAGGTGCAACATTTAGGGCATGCTGGCATCCTGAACTTGGCCATTAAAATGAGGCAGACGTCAAAGACACAGCAACCAAAACAAGGTCACAACTTACAAATTCCAGCAGCAGCACACATGTCAGAGCCGATGGTCCCCGGCAAACCCTGAAGTGTTGCTGTGTTCAATAGGCCATACACCATTTTTTCTGCAGCTGTAAATTTCAGATTGCAGGCTAATCCGCCTCCGGTTTACAAGCTGAAAAACAGACACAAAGGATGTAGCCATGCAAAGGTCAGGGCACACATCAACATCACCCAGTCCCTTGAACTCATTGCCTTTGTTTTATGTTTCTTTTTTTTACTCACGGAAAATTTCATGTCTGCCAACTTTTTTGGAACTGTAATCACATCCTTTAGCTGTGGTCTAGAACTATTAACCTGCCCAGTGATGATCATCCCACAGGTCGGACTTGACAGATTTGGGTGTGGCTGTAGACCTGTGTCCATAGAGCTGATCAAAACAACACCCCAGTCACTAAAGTCAAATATTGGGCATCATTAAACCTGCTCAGGGTGCCCTAGCGCAGGTGACGGCCAACATAGGAGTGGCCATCATCTGCTTGTGTACAGGGGGAATAGGGGACATCATCGCAATGGGTGGTGAGCCTGATCGGGAAGGTGTATATTGCTGACTGGCTGGTGACTGGACAGGGCTGCCTGGGGGGTTGTTTGTCTGGCCTGGAGTTGGCCATGATGAGCGTGGAGTGGAGCCTTCTGGGTAGAGGGGGGTATCCAGATTGGAGCTGGGCTGCTGCTGCCCTAGACCCCTGCTGCTCTTGACACGGTAAGAAGTTGGGTTGTCAGGTACATTGGGAGAGGGGGTGTGGGGGGCTGTGCATTCTTGGCCTAGAATTTTGCCTGGCACTGCTCTGGCTTGCCTTAGCACTTTGCCTGGCACTGCTAAGGCTTGGCCTAGCACTTTGCCTGGAACTGCTCTGGTTTGGTCCTGCACTTTGGATGGAAATGGTGTGGCTTAGGCTAGCACTTTGCCTGGCACTGCTTTGGTTTGGCCTAGCACTGGTATGACTTTGGCTGAGGCAGTGCTGGTTTTGCCTGAGTGTGTGCTGGAGTGAGCTTGAGGGGGACTGTGGTGACATGGTCTGGCACGAACATCCATCAGGGCATGGCTTGGTTTAGCTGTCCTGACTGTGTATGTGCTTTTTCTGCCACCCATTCTGACCTATCTAGCACTGGAAACAGTGGTGGAGTGTTGCCTTCTCAAGATGCCAGTGTGTGTGTGTGGGGTTGAATTTATGCTTCCCTGGTATGTAAGTGCGTATGCAGATGCAAATTTCAGACATATCCCAACTTCTGGGATCCACTGGGGTGTGGCACATCACATAGTGGAAAAGAGTAGTATTAGAAAATGACACCCTCTCTGTCCACCCCTGACCAGCAGGACACCATCATGCTCGTGTGTACACATGCCACATGCACAATCACATTAGGCAGGGATGTGTGTAAAATAAGGCAATTCTCTGCTAGTGTACTGTAATCTGAGGTGGAGGATCAGGCCCACTCGGAAGTGACGAAGCCGGACAATGCTGGAAAGACCTAGGGGACGTCTAGGGAGGTGTGCAGGGGTGACAACATCCTCACCCTTCACTGCAGGTGATCTCCAAGCTCACCTGAACAACTTACTGAGGAGGAGGCACAGATCTTAGGCAGGGAGACAGATGATTCTGGGCATAATGATTCAGGTATGAACATTACACAAAACCACACAGGAAGACACAGATTAAACACTCACACACATGTTAAAATGTGTATTTTTGGGATATTTGCTTCTAAATGACCAAATGGGTGAGCAGTGAGGCCAAGGACCACCACCAATCCTGCAGGCCCAAGAGAAGGTGGGTGATGTGCCACACACTAACAATCCAATTCACGGCTCAATCACATTTACTAACAGAATTTTTTTTTCACCTACAGATCCCTGGATCCCGAGGTGTGGCAGGTCCCAGTTCCACTACCCCATTTCTTGTCATTTACAGGATACAGAGAGGATGCACAGTAGTGGATCCAAAAGCTGTCAACAGCTGTACACAGCCTGGTGGGGGAGATTGCGGACCTGGCCATGGGGAGCCTTCCACCTTAAATTGGTAGCCTACCATATTAGTTTTAATCTACTCCTTGTAAATAGTTTCTTACCCCCATTGTTTACTCCTTTTTAATATTTTATACAAAAAAAAACAAAACAAACTAATCAACAGGATTTGAATACATTTGGCTAAAAATAAATAAAAAATAAAAAAACGACCAACTAAATAAGTAAAATGTATTATTCATACATCTAAAACGTTATGGTGTCTTTCTTTTACTGTCAATGATTGCAACAGTAAGGTGTAATTTATATACATGGAGGCATCCCAAAAGAACACCAAGCAGGAGAAGGAGCAACCCTGAAGAGAAGGATGAGTACAGGTAAGCCCTGCATGAGACATCAAAAAGTGGTACAGGTAAGCACTTAAAGTGGACCAACACCCTCAAAAACTACTTAACTCTATTCACTTTAATAGTAAAAGACACTTACCTTTTGATCACTGTTGGAGCCTTCTGTCCCTCGCTGCGCCTGGAATCTTCTGAATCCTCCACCGGAAGTCCCGCCCTGCAGCTCTTGTCCGGTCATTAGCATTTCTTGTCCGTCCCTGAGCTCTTCTTTGTTCTCGCGTTGCTTGTCTCTTCTCCTGACGTCATCCGGGGGGCGTGGCCTATCGCTGCTCTCGTGAGCGAGCATGACTCCTGCCGCCGTCCCGCCTATTACCTATAGCACGCTGCGCTGATTGGTTGAACTGTCTCCAGGACAACCAAGGGCTTCCCTGACACTACACGCTCACATGACCTCCTGTCTTCATGTTCGCTCTGTATGGAGCGAGCCACTTTCGCCAGGAGGAGTCACTAGACAGCTTGTTCCAACACAAACAAGATAGAAAGGCTGCACCATTTGGTAAATAAAATGCTATTATTTATCTTTGGTTTATCTTTATCTTTTGCAAATGTGACAATGAATGATGTGACAATGCGGGAATTAGAAAGCAGTGATTTTTGGAATCCCCCCACCCCTGTGCGAGCGTGGCGCGCTCCAGCTTTGCTGCTCTCCTGAGGCAGCTGTGCGGGGCGGAGCTGCTGGCCGGTGCTGTCAGTGGGTCTGGGGTCTATGAGACTGGAGCTGGAGCGACAACACACCTTCCAACTGCACCAGCGCTGCCTGCAGGCCAAAGCCAAGAGGGCCGGCAAACACCGGCACCCCCCGCCCGCCACACAGCCGCCCAATGCCGGGGACACGACTGCCCGGGGAGGAGCGGAGCCCGGAGACAGCGCCGAACAGTGCCGCACCAGCACCCTCATCGCGGTAAAGAGACTGCTCATCCAACCGGGGGGAGACAGGGGAGGGGGGGGGGATAGTGTGCCCGTCACCCGCTGCCCGTCACCCGCTGCCCGTCACCCACTCTCTCCGGCAGGGGAGGGCCGGCTCGCTGCGTGCAAATAACAATAATAAACTTTAGTGCGAGCGCTGCGCGGCGTCTGGATGAGCCAAACTGAGCGCCGCCGTCGAGCGACACACACGCTGCCGGCAGCTCTCATCGCATCGGGACCGGAGCTTCCCCCGATACACAGAGGATTTATACACTATATATATCTATGTCACTGGAAGGATGCCGCTGCCGGACCTCCGCCTGACTCTCCTCACTGGGATTTACACCATGCGCTGCCTGGCTGCCTGAGAGCGCTCCGCCATCGGCACCTATTCTACACGGACACCCATCCCCGGCACTGCAGGTGAGTCCTCAGCCCCAAATTGCCTCCTCGACTCCGGCGGCTCCGGGACGGGGACTGAAATATAGGGGGCACCCCGCGTCCTCCCCAGCTGTGCGGCCGCTGATACACTTACAATGGGATATTTATATATATAATATATACTATGGGGCAGATTTTATCGCAAGATACCTGCCACCGACCTGCCCTAGCCCCGGTGTATGTGCCGAGGGATCGCGCTGTCATAGCGGTATAGGCGATCGATTATATATATATATATTCGTGTGTTATCTAGGAGGTTATGACATTGTGGTTGGCGGAGGCTAGCAGTTGCGACACGTTTCTATTAGGGTGGCTAGTGGACGCCCTTGCCCTCCATTGATCGGCGGGGGGTGAGGTGCGGGGACGCCGCCGTCGTGTACGGCGGGGACACCAGCTCCCATACCTACACCAAGTTGCTCTATTGGTAGAGAGAGTGTGAGAGAGGAGAGAGCTAAACCCCACCCCTTTTTCGCCCGCAACGCGAGCTGCTGCCGGCTGTCACTATTGGGCTCATTCTGTAAAGGGCCCGGACGGAAGTCGCGCATGCGCAGTAGCGCTGTTTTGGGTCAGGTGAAGCGCCGCTCGCTCCCGATGCAAGCGGCGCTTCACCTGACTACTGCGCATGCGCGTGATTTGGAAGGAAGAGGTCAAAGGATCTCTTCCTTTTATAAGAAAAACCAAGATGGCGGACAGAAATGGAAGCGACGCAGCGAGGAAGCATGCAAGGTAATTTTTTTTTTTATTTACTAGTTAGAACGGGTCCTGCTGCACATTTTACATATTTTAAACAGACATAAAAAAAAAAAAAAGGGCAGGGTGTTGGTCCACTTTAACAGAAGAAAGAACATTGGATGGGGCATTAGAAAGTGTTACAGGTAGGAACTTAGCAGATGAAAAAACACTCACTAATAGACACCAAGCAAGGAGAAGGAGCAATGCCGGAGGGAAGAATGGGTAGAGGTAAGCAATTAGGAGCAGAAGGCGCTTGGCACAGCAATAAGTAAGTATTAGAATGCCACAACACTGGAAAACTGGAAAAATTAGAGGTTTGCATATGCGTATAAGCCAGTGTATGCGCACACACCACAGATATGCTTAAATAAAACGGAATGAAAATGCAATAATGAAGGAGAAAACTGCTCTTTCCTGAAGTAAACTAGTTGGACCTCGCTAGACATTTAAACATTTTGCAGCAAGGTACGTTGAAAAATGTCATCCTCGTGTAAGCCGCAAAAGCTGTACGCAACAACGAATAAGTAAGAAAGCAGCCTCGTTGGAGGCTCTGAATCATGTGAGCACACATACAAGCACAGATAATTACATGTAACGAATGGGCTTACGCACTAAATAGATCTAGGATAGAAGGCTGTAAATCGCCCTTACTGTCTCTGCCAACATGCTGGATATGGGGTTATCACTCAGGGGGTTAAATAAGTTGACCTGGAAAGTTTAGCTAAAAGAAGGTTTTTAGCCTTTTTGCCCTTTAACTGCAGTGTTTATGCCTTGCCTCAGCCACCCTGTTACCGGGAGCATGGTTGGGATTTCAGTTGCATCCCCTGACTTCTGGCAATTGCCCTTTTAATTGTGTTATTTTTTTCAGCAAATCACATTTGGCTGCCTTTTTATAGCTTGAAATGTCAAAATAAATTACATCAAAAGTCACATCTCCTGTATAAAAATATTTTAATTGTTTACAGAAGCTATTTGCTATTAAATGCAATGGAACCATTTTGTTCTGGACATATACAGAAACAATGCCAAAAGTGCTATTGCGGTACCATTCAATAGTGCAGCATGATGGCTAAATGGTTATCACCATTTAGACGGGTGATGGGGTCACACATGCACACACAGATTACAAGTCCTTTAACCCTTTAAGTGCCAAGCACATAGATTCTACGTGCTCACTTCTACTCCACTTAAGTGCCAAGCACCTAGAATCTACCTGCCTGACTTTCCCCCCTGCTAGTTAAAAAATATAAAAAAATAAACACTTACCTTTGGTATTGATGTGAAGCTGGGGGTCCCCTCTTCCTCCGGGGGGCACCCGATCCCTCCCCCGTCGTCCTCTGTCTTCAGGAGGGGGCCGAAACTGGCCGCCTCCCCCCCGTTTCCAGCGCTGACAGTTCGGCTGTAAAAAAATTTAAAAACATTTACTCACCTCTGCGCCCGATCCTTCTGTCCGGGTCTCCTCTTCACCGGGGGGGGGTCCGATCCCCCCCTGGGCTGCGCAGGTTCCAGGAGAGGGTCCTCACCTCTTCTAATGGCGGCGGTGGCCGCCGCCCCCTAGCCCCGCCCTTTGTGGGAGGAGTGGGATTACGTCATCCCGCTCCTCCTATACCCCCTCCGAGCTCCGGCATCTGTCAGATGCCGGTGGTGATCGGAGCAGGGCGGGTGTACAGTAAAAAAAAAATAATAAATAAAAATAAAAATAAATAAATGTCATTTTTTTTCTTTGTGTTTGTGTCAGTGTCTTTATTTTACATTTAACCCCTTGTGAACTGGTAAGGGGTCCATGGGACCCCTACACCAGTTCACAAGGCTGGGGGATGGCAAGTCACCTGCGGCTAGCGGGTGACTTGCCATTAACCCCCAGCACCACCATTACCTGCCTCCCCAAAGCCCGGGGGGGGGGGGCAGAAGAGCCCGTGGCCACGGGCTATGCGGCCTTGAAGCCTGCAGGGCCAGGGGCCACAAAAGCTGGCACCTGCTCCCTGTTCCTACAAACCCTGCATAGCTGGTCCCAGGCTGGTTACTTCGGGTAAGGGGGACCCCATGTCATTTTTTTTTTTTTTTTTAAGGGTTTCTAACCCTTAAAAATCCAAAAAAAATGGGGTTCCTCCCCCCCCTATGGGGACCAATGGGGACCCTATGCCGTTTTTTTTTTAATTAACCCCTTATGTTCTGTCACTCAGCAGCTATAAAAGGCTTCCAGCAGGTAAGCAGAAGCCAGTGATTGCCAAGGGACACAGTGCTCCAGGATTTTTTTTTTTAAGGGTTTTTAACCCTTAAAATCCCCCCCAAAAATGCCCCCCCCCCCCCCCCCGGGAGGGGGAACTCTATGTCATTTTTTTTTCTCGATTTAACCCTTTGTAGTGTGGATGGTAGTTGTATTTTATTTGTAAATGATATAAAGTACGTGTTTCAGTTTGGGGGGTCTCCTGGGCAGGAACGGGGGGCTACCAAAAAATATGTGGTACCGTTCTAAACGGTAGAAATGGGCTTTCACATGGTTTTCTTAAAATACATTTTTTATTTAAACTAAAGGAGGCCATTTTCTAAAAAATAAATATATATATTTTTTTACTTAATAATATTGTAAAAAACAGAATAAAATTTACAAACAATTTTCATTTCATGTTAAAGCCTAAACTCTGCTGCAAAAAAAATATATATAATTTTCCTGAAAATTCCAGCAAAAATGGTGTAAAACGGGGAAAAATGACCTGTCAACAGAGGGTGACAAAATCTCAAGTAGGCTGTCAATTAAAAGGGTTAAAAGTAGCTATGCATGTTGGGTATTGTTCTGTTCGGGGGACCTTGCGCTTTCAGACTTAGCTTGTTTTTCCTTGTTTGCATTTATATTTTAGAAAAAGGTGTTTTTTATTCATCTTGTTTATACATTTTTTAAGGAAACCCTGCGCAACCAAAGAATTCTTTGAGGGATTAATTCCAGAAAGATGAGCCCACTACAACAAGCTGGGTACGCTTAGAAAGCTTAACTTGTGTATTTTCAGGGAATGAATATGGTTTATGGGGAATATGGAATATGGTTTATGGGGGATATTCCAAATGTAAAGGGTTGTTTTGGTTGAAAAATCGCAAGGTGCGCACTTTGTCTGCAGAGCTGAAATTTTCAAGTAAAATTACCGTTACGCATATGCTTTACTTTGGGGTGTTTAGCAACTCTTCCCTTGACAGTAGCTATGCATGCTGGGTATCATTCTGTTCGGGGGATGTTGCTTTTCAGATTAAACTTGTTTTTTCTTGTTTGTATATAGTTTTTTTTAGGAAAATGTGGCTTTGATTCTGCTTTTTTATCCTTTTTTAGGGAAACTCTTTGCAACCAAAGAATACATTTAGGGATTACTTCCAGAAAACTGTGGCCGCATCAACAAGCCTGGTACACCTAGAAAGCTTAAGGTGTGTACTTCCAGAGAATATATAGTTTGTTGGGGGGTATTTCAAATGTAAAGGGTTGTTCTTCTGGAAAAACTGCAAGGTGCGCATATTGCATATCACAGTTGTATTTTATCTGAAAATCCCCTAAAGCGCTGTTTCAGTTTTGGGGAGTCTACCTATACATATGTGGTACTGCTGTAACCGAGAGAAATTGGGATTTCACACAAAATAAGATTTTATTGACAAACTTACATTTTTTTATTACAAAAAAACACTACAAATTGTAAAAAATCGATTTTTTTTATTTTTTTTGCACATATTTCACCCAAAAATATTGAGAATACACCTAAAAAATTACAAACATTTCATGTTAAAGCCCAGACTATGGTGAAAAAAACAATATATAATTTTCCTGGGAAATCCCTTCAAAAATCACATTTGAACATGCATAGCGCAAAATAGTGCAAAATAGTCTGGCAACAAAGGGTGACAAAAACTCCAGGTAGGCTGGCAGTGAAAGGGTTAACAGGACTAGCTCTAGATTTATGTGAGCCCTTGAGCAAAAGAGTCTTAAGTCTCATTTTCTTTTGGGGGGGGGGGATTTTTGGGTCATATATGGCCAGTGTATGCTTGCACACACATAGAAATTCTTTCTCCACAGTTAACCCATCCATGCAGTGAGTGTACACATGCCTGGAGAGGTGAGCTGTCCTAATTATGGCACCTGGCGAGAAGTTGGGGGGTTAGGTGATTTTCTCAGGAGCACTTCAGTCATGTTCCATTGAACCTGCTGCCCTCTGGTCACAAGGCCGCTTCCAGACCTCTAGGCCACGACTGCCCCTTTGTGTCATGTCACATCAGATGTCATGCCAAGTCATGTCACTCTTCAACTGCCACCAATGAGTTCTCCACTGCTGTCAACTTTCCTCAAGTCTTTTCTGCTTTCTCCACTGCTGCCGATCATCACCCTCCATACCGCCTCAATTTTTTCATTGGCACTGACCGTAATCTGGTCCTGAGGTCAGCAGTGAGCAGGTCTACACACAGGAACTTGGGTTCCCAGTCCTGTGGGTGGGGCCTACCAGAGAACTATTTCATGATCCAGGTCAAGTCAGAGTGGGCTCCTGAAGACATCAGGGGGCCTGGCAATTGTCCAGGTATGCCCAGTGCTGACGCTGACCCTGGGCAGGGGCAACTGAAAATATTATTATGCATTATATTAGTGCTATTATATATTACTGAATCAAAAATGCTGACAGATAAAATAATATTGGGCTATGCAGGTAAGAGGGATACTCTAGCTCTGTATTGCCTGCCCACATATGTATTGGTGGACAACCGTTCCTGCCCAGGAGAAAAACGATGAGGTTTTCCAATGAAATACAAGGACTATGCGTGCTATTAAGGGCTAAACCCTTAGTTTCTTTTTAAACAGTGTGGGTTTCTTTTTAAACAGTGTTATCTGCCCTCCTAAAGTTTCCGACCCAATGGCCTGCCAGGGGATGAGGAGATCCCCAGTACTGGAACCTGCACGGAGGTGACCTTTTTTTTCTTCTAAACAGGGGAAAATAGCCATGTAATGGTTGGAGATGCAGCCATGTACATTTTTATGTGGCTGGCACTTATAGAGTTAAGGAATATAGAAAAGGGGACTAGCCAAATACACCATTCCTTACCCCTGCAAACCCTCTTCTCAGCCTTCCTTTACTGCACCTCATCCTCCCCCTACTTGTACTTCTACTTTTGACTCCCTGTAGCTTGTCAACAGCTGTTCATATTTTCCTCCAGCACAGACAAATATGATTCAAAACCACCAAAATCTGTATACCATTCTGGTCTCTGAAAAGGAACTAAAGCAGACTAATGCCTCCAAATTGCAGACAGCCAATTGTCTGAGAAACATTGTTCTAAATAATAAGATAATGTATTGTTTGAAGTGGACCAAAGCCCAGACGCTATCCCTTCTTGAATAACCCCCTGCAGTTTTTACTCAAAGCCAGGGAAGAAACCAATAAACAGCTTGCTAATAAATAAATCATATGTCATGGTGGCACAATACTAACACAAATGTTTATTTCACATTCCAAAAAGGAAAACATTTTGGCAATTTTCTGTGATAATGTCCTCCTTCTTTAACAAACAATTTGGCCTTTTCTCAGAAGAAAAAGACAGATACTTTTATGTTTTTTTTTATGGAAGAACGAGACAATCTGAATTAGCTGTATCCAAATCAATTTTTACTTTAACCCAAATGAATACATCAATATTTTTTGCCCCATATGATGCACCTCACCATAAAATACACCCAGGGATTAGAGGAAGAAAACAAGAAAAATATATATTCCGAACCAAATTATGTGCTAAAATCCCTCTCCCAATCGAACATACCAGGCAGTGTTCGAAATCCCCCCAATCACCCAATTAAAGATGGTAGACATCATCCCTCATTACAGCCAGTGAACGGCATCCCTCATTAGAGCCAGCGAGAGGCATCCTTTATTACAGCCAGTGAGCTGCATCCCTCCTTACAGCCTGTGAGCGGCATCTCTCATTACAGGCATTGTGCAGCATCCCATGATTACAGGCAGTGTTCGGCATCCCCTCCCCAATCATGTGTGTGAGGAGGGAATGTAGATAAACTTACTGCCTGCCGTTCCTCCCATGGCACACACATACACACAGACACACACAAAGACACACAGAGAGACACACTCACATACCTACCAACTCCTGCAGCTATGTTCCCTGCTTCAGGGGGGTAAGAGTGACCTATTTATTGGCCGCGTTTGGAAACTGGCCATGCCCACACACACGTAAGCCACACCCAACCACCAAAACAAAGGAAGGAAGCCAGCACTGCTGTAGAAGCTGCAGGAGCGCCTGCAATATGCAATTTCTTTATATATTCGCAACGGCATTTCCCCCCAGCTGGTGATGAAAAATACAGTATATACTTAAATTCTAACTAACACTATCCCAGCTAAGCTTGATTTGGGCATAAAAGAAAGGAAAAAAAGTACCTGCTCACCACAATCCTCCCAAAGCTGTTAACTCAGGTAAAAAATTCTCTACAGAACAGCGCTGGGCTGATACGTACACTCAGATGTCTGTATTTAGGGAAAATTAGGAGAATCTTTTATATGGGATATAAAGTGTTTTATTTATGACACAGCACACTTACGAAAGTTGTTTAATCATTCAAACATCCAACTTCCATTTTATATGGATGTATCATTAAAAAAGAGAATGTACCATAAAAAATGAGAACAAGCAAGTCTCTCTCCTGCATGTTTCCATTTGGTTAATATATTAACACAGTGTCATTTGTACTTGTTTTCACTCCAGTTTATTATATAGGTATTGGCTCTGTAAGAGACACAAATGTGTGTTGCACCCACACAGAGCTTTTCCTTTTATACTTCAGTGACTGTAAATCAGGCACTGTGTGATTTCTTGGCAGTGTTTCTGCTCTGTGGATCAGCAGTACAATGATTGCCTTGTGGATACGCTCTGAAGTTCTGATGCATTCAATTACAATGGAATAAAAAGATGTTAGATGTGGCACTAAGATAACGTACTTTAAATAACTTGTTTGGGATTGAAATATGCAGAATAATAATTCTGATGTTAAAGGCCCTGTCCCAGCAAACATAAAATATAATAAATATTTAGCTCTTCCCACTCAGTTGCTTCACTGGTGTGCGGCATTCTAATATCAGATCTGGGTGCACCACTACCGTCTTGCACGGAATCAGCGTGCCAAGGCCCTTATGAACATGCCATGTGGGCTGGCGCTATTTCACAAGGATTTGGGGGCATACAGCCCCAGGTGACATTGTTAACACTGTGACATTGTTTAACAGCAATTTTTAAAAGCTGTTAACACTGTGACAATGCGCAAAACAAAGAATGTCACTGAGGACACATGAGTGACATGACTCATTATTTGCAGGGTGAAAAGTGTACAGCACATACCCAAAGTACAGAAAATGAATTTAAAAACAAATTCAAACAGCCCTTGGATCCCATGGCACATGCACAACCCCAAAAACATAAAAAAATAAGGCTAAAGTTTCCAGCCCCATAGGACTCAGAATCAGAGAATGACGGGCAGGCTGATTCATGACTAGTGCCAGGTATCGGCAGATGAGCGTCTGTACAGAGACGCTTAGAGCGACCGCTAGTAGACGATGTGATCAACTATCGAGCGCTGTTAAAGAGCGCCTCAGTCACTGTAGTAACCTGGCCGGCATTGATGAATGAGATGTATGTTGGGCGTTCCAACACCAGTACAGCATTGCAGGGGAAGAACGACAGTGACTGCTCAGTGCGACCAACTCTCAGTGACTCACACCATATTCAACAAAAATCCACACTCACAGAACGCTGGCGCTCAAAATTTGGTCGCTGTAGCCATAGCGACAGGCGTTGTGGGATTAAAGTCTGTTTTATAACTTATATCCACTAATAACCAAGCGAAAACATATGGAATGACATTATTATAACATTGTGACATTAACACTTTAATGCCAGACCCGTAATGACAATTCTGCATAAAAATATTAAAAATCTAAAAAGTTTTCAAAAATGACTTTAATAGGCCAGGAGAGGTCACACACTGATTTCATAAACAAAAAAAAAATAAATAAAAGAAAAGAAAACCCTGTTTAAAGAGAAGAAAAGTAACGTCCATTGAAATGTATGGGAGAGCGACAGGTAGCAACTGGTAATACCAGGCACTCTGGAAGCTAGAGCTCCGGCGCTATATGCTGAGCCGCCTGTAATGATGAATCCTACGCTACATGGTTCTGTTTGAGTCAATCACAGGAATCGCTTTGATAAATGTGGTATTGCGTATAGCACCCAGCATTCACCAGACGCTGCCTGTCGCTTACAAGGCACTACCTGCCACTATCCCTTGATGAATAAATAGAGCGCATGTTGTGATATGGCACTGTAGGGAACACAGCGCAGGTGCTCTTACATTCGCTGGTGCTGTTGATACATGGAGCGTTCTATGGCGCTATTACAAGCACCATGAAATTTTTCTTTGTTAAATACTTTTGGCGGTGACCAATTCTGATAGGTACTTGGCCATACATGGCACCAGGTGGCACTTGGGCTTCATAAATAAAGCCCATATTGTGAGTTTAGAGACAGGGCTTGCATATAGCAGACTTATTAGAGGGATCCCCATGTCACAAAGGGATGAGTATTACACTGTGGTACCTCTGGGAAGCAGCTGTGGACCACAGGAGGTAAGTATTTATTATTTTATTTTCCATATGTATATACACAGGAGATGTCAAAATGTGGTGTAAGTTATGTGGTCCTCCAGATTATGACAATTGCTGTTATGTTCCACAACTTGTCATATTGTTTTCTCTGTTTAGTTTGTAATGCTAGTCAGTTTCGTACAGCCTTTTCACTGATAGCATCAATTATCCTGGACCTCAAACATTTGTCATTGTATATGGCAGTATACACAATATTAGGGCCTTATTTATGATGTGCGCCTTTTAGCATCATTTAGCTTTGGAGCACAGGCATTAGCATCTAATCTTGCACTGTGCTGTGTGCTACCTTGGCACTAGCAGTCGCTGCGCTGAACGCTACTTGATTAGCTTTGTTTGTTTCCTTGATAACTTTGGTGCTGTATTTTCCCAATGCTGGTCAGCGTTTCTTCATTGCAGTTACAAGAAATCATTACTGGGGACAAACTTCACAGTTCGTTCCAGCTGGGCTTTAGCTGTTGGTGTCCAAATTACACAAAAGCCATTAAAAACTATTTTAATAAGCAACCAAAAAAAACCCATTTGGACTATCTAGGTCCTGCGTTTCAATTATTAAGTCCCAATGCAAGGTCTGTTCAAATAAATGTGTTTCAAATTATAAGCAATAAACACTGCAATCCAGTTCTGCCCATTGTACTCTATGGGATCTTGAGCAACAGCGCCAGGTTTCATCTTCAACGACAGCGCCCGGCACTAGTATTAAACAAGACGCTAGCTGGCAGCCGCATCAACGTTAGCAGTTTTTTCATTTGTTAAATTGTACGCTGATTGCCACTGAGGCCAAGAAAGTGGTGCTGACTCTTCTTAAAAAAGGCTCCCCCTGAATCAGTGATTTTTCATTTCCCATGTTGCATGTTTAAAAATATATATTCCGGGGAAGGGTGCTAAGAAGCAAGAACAAAATAGCCCCCCACCAGCAAACCACTAGATTTTATGTATTTACGGCCACCTTTTTAGCACTGAGAGGTCGACCTATCTCCACCCCTCTTGAATTAAGCTGTGTGGGACAATACTGTACAACACAGGTGCATGTGTGCGCAGGGTTGGATTACTGCTCGCTGCTCTGCTTTTTTACTCTGCTTCCCTGACAGCAAAAAAATAAATGTTCTTTTATTCTGGAAATGTATTGCTGCTCAGTAGATTCAGCTACACAGACCTGAAGAAAAAGAGTGCCTCCCCCTTTCTTTACAGACACTTGCAGCAATCTGAGCTTGGTCTTTACAGAGAAAGATAGTTGCACACAGCTGTATAACAGGGGACTGGAGAACATCCCAAATATTCTCTTCTGAGAGACCAGACTGGCAGAAGTAAAACATTCAGTGAAAGGTGTGATATAAAAAAAAAAAACTATAAAACAAATGGTTAGTATTAAGTTTGTTAGTATGTAAAAATTATACAAAAATTTGGCTAATCTGCTAAATGATCATTGTCGGTGCAAGCAAACCTGCACACAAACCTTAAAGCGGATCAAAACCCACTGAACTTGCAAAATACATTTGGCCAAAGCCCCTGCCGATACGCTCTTCTTGGGGTGTAGAGCTAGAAATGGATATTTCCGCTTTTCGATTCGCCCTGGAACACTGATTTTTTTTTGGCTGTGTCTTTCTGTAAGATGGCAGGCGATCAGTCATTGCATAGTCACACACAACAATGACAATGAATGGAGGAGGCAGGGCTTTTCAGCTAAAACAGGTGCCATTATCTGGGATTAAAGTGAAGGGGGAGCAGTGAAAATTAGCAAAGGGTGCTCTTCATGGGGAGAGCAATTCACAGGATGCTAGTTAAAAATGTGGGTTTTGGTCCACTTTAAACAAGCATTGGGGCTTATGCTAAAGATCTGGTGAAGAAGGTTTACCTTTGGGGGCAAACTGAAGTTTACATCTGAGTGAACTTTTTTCTTTTCAATATTTTTATTTGTATAATATGATACAAAGAAGTTTTCTTACATCAGCAAAAGGTGAATATAAACATAGTAGCATAATTGGTCACACATACCAATAACATTGAAAATGACAGTATTGTCAGTAGATTGGCTTAAAATGAATATTAAACTATCAAAAACCCCTTGTAGGGAAAATATAATTATTATTACAATTAGCACAACCCTATTATATCAGTTTTAAAGATGCAATCATTGAATTTCTAGGAATCGACATCAACTAAATATCTTCCAGATTTATGTACTATGTCATAGCAATGCTGCCAAATTGTCATACATATTCAAACGAGTAAATAAATAAGTGATAGAAGAAAAGAAGAGTAAAAGAATGAAAGGAAGAAAAAGAAGAAAAGAAGGGAAGGGGAATGGTAAATAGGGATTGGGGAATAAAGGATTATAAACAGGAAAATAATAAAGGATCGTCCCTTCACTCCCTCAAACTCTCAAAAGGTTTCTATCAAATGTTGCTGGTAAAAATTTCTTAATCCAAGGATCCCACACCTCGCAGTATTCCTCCATCTTATCATCATGGATAGCCGATAGCTTTTCCATAGCCATAGTACTGTTGACCCTATTTTTGAAGTCTCCAAAACTCAACCGAGATGTTTTCCAAGCTTTGGCTATAACTGACTTGGCACATGTGCAAACATGATAGGTCAATTGTCTTTGTTTTGCCAAGCAACCGGGAATTGTGTCATTGAGGAGCGCAATCCAAGGGTTTGGGGTAATATTCATAGCGAACATTTCGCTAAGGGAATTAAAAATTTTTATCCAGAACTCCCTGGCTACTTTCCACTCCCACCATATATGGAGGTGTGTCCCTAGTAAGTCACACCCCCGAAAACAGTCGCCCGCTGAACCACCACCCAGATGTATCAGTCTTGCAGGAACCATATACCACCGCAACGTCAGCTTCACATTAACTTCAATAGCCTGGACCGAGGCTTTCTTCCCAAATGACGCTTTCCACATTGTCTCCCAGACATCTAAAGGCCTCTCTTCCTGCAAATCCACCTCCCATTTTTCCCTATAGGCCAGGGGTCTATTGTCCCAACATTGACACAAGGACCGATAAATATCAGTTATCGCACCCTTACCTCTTGGATCGTTTCTACAGCGCGACTCAAAATTAGTGAGAACATCAATTGCAGGCGAATTTTTCAATAAAGATCTGATAAAGTGAGAAATCTGGAGATATCCAAACAGATCCTTCGACAATAAATCGTGTTTGTCTCTAAGTTGCTGGAAAGAAGCGATATCAGCTCCCTCATAACAATCAAGCGCTCTTTGGAGTGAACTTTTTTCAACACCCAAACAATTTCTATAAAACATTTCTGCTCTAATACCTCCCCAAAAAATCACCTATCCCTATGATCAGAAATGTTTACAGGATCATTTTTGATGGACGTGAGATGGCTAGAAGCTGGCCATGTGACATGTAGGGGGTGGGCGTGTACCGCCGCCGTGAAAAACGTGCGGCAGCCTGTCAATCAAACGCACGCCCTCTTAACACACGCCCCCACATCCTCCGACCGCGAGACCCTCCCGCCCAGCGCGCCCCCACACCCTACATTGCGCACAGCCCACCGCAACCCGGGACCCAGGCACAGCGGAAGCGCTGGGCGGGAGGGTCTCGCGGTCGGGGGATGTGGGGGCGTGTGTTAAGAGGGCGTGCGTTTGATTGACAGGCCGCCGCTCGTTTTTCGCGGCGGCGGTACACGCCCACCCCCTGCATGTCACATGGCCAGCTTCTAGCCATGTCACGTCCATCCAGGCGGGTGATGTCAGTTCCGCCCGCGTCGGCCGGAATGCGGAAGCACCCTAGGACTGCCCACTGATGCGCGGTTGGTCGGCACTGGATAGAGGTACACATAAAGTCTTGCACCATGTACTCTGCTAATTGTTTGCACCCGACGAAGCGGCATGGGCGACCTCGTGCGCAGGTGTCCCTCCTGCTAGTCCCCAACTTCACAGTGTGTGTTAGGACCTCGTTGCCAGGCTTACGGTTTTTCAAAATTTCTCTTTATTTTTTGTTTGATATTGTCACAGTTGGTTGTGGTTTTGCACTCATAGGTTGCCTGACCAGTTTGTTCACAGAGCCTATAGTCATTTATTATTTATTATTTATTATTTTTTGTATATTAACTTGTATATTTGTAATTTTTACTATATTATTTTTTCTTTAACAGAGTGTGGATTTATTGTTATAACATTTTGGCACTTTGCACTGTCACTTTATCAGCATATTTGTCTGTGGTATTGGTTATGTGTTATGCACTGTCACTTTATTATTGCTCCAGGCTATTTTTATACATTTATATTCTATATTAGGGTCTTTTTGTGCCGGCACAAAATAGTGTTGTATGGTTGGTCCTACCACTTGTATATTTAGGAAGTTTCCCAGTCATGTATTGCTTTGTGGATTATTATTAGTACTGGAAGCATTTTTGGGGACTTGCAGTGTTTAAAATTTGTTGGTTTGTTTGTATTGTATGTTGTCCGTGTCATTCTAATAAAATCATGTATTATTTTTACATTTAGGTCTGATTATTGGCGCTCCTGTGGTCAGGGTGGAGTGGGATTACAGGCCCTAAGCCCTTTGTTTGTATTGTGTTATTTCATTGTACAGTGTAGCACATCCATATTTATATTAGTGGTGCACCCTCTGTGTGTGGGTTGTTTTGCTCTGTGATTATAATTATTTTAGGTAGCAGCTACTCTGGCCTGATTAGTTGGCTCAGGGAAGGCATGTGATTGTCAGGAAAGGTTACGGGGAAAAAATCGGATCGCTGATGAATAGAAAGACCTAGAGATTGTAAGAAAGAACAGAAGATGTTGAACTTAATTACCAGTAATAAATATTTACAGAGAGTGGATAATAACTAACCTGAGCCTAATCTCATACCTCACCAATCTCAGAGCCAACATCTGAAATTACAGCTAGAATATAAATATACAATCTCTCTGTTTCATATATTATTGTCTCTATAACAAGTAAAAGGGGGTGGATATGAATATCCTGGTATCTTGTATACCCTACTAAAAATATTGGGACCACATATCCACTGCATCATATACTGTATGTCCAAGGTATTGCCTTTAGTATAAAGAACCTGCCGTTAACCTACTCCAGGCCCTCTTAATTCATGTCTCACAAAACTTCCTCTCCAAGAACAGATTAATCTTTTCAAAATATTTTGGGCATGAAAACTGCTTGAGTACGTAGAAAGGTGGGTTTACTTCCAAAAAATGGTGGGATCTTCCAGCCCCTGCCTGTTATCATGTGGTTCACCTCAAACAGAGTGATAAATTGATGTAGACACTCATATTTTACACAACAGGTTCGTCTGGAATGTTTCTTGTCTCTGTTCAGTGGCTACCCTGTCTATACAAGATATTTCCTCCGGTCATTATTGGGCACACCACAATTGGGGCTTGGCTGAAGGTTTGTACAAAGGCTATGGATTCATGCAACATTTCCCCTCATCCTTCCCCTGTGTATTTGATTTTGAGAAGCCCTAGTTTTCCTCCTGGAGTTGCAAATGGATGCTTTAGAGTCCTCAATTTCATAGAAGGATCACAGTGCATAGACCTTCCTGTCAACCTCTTAAACTGGTAGCAAGGTCCTCCCTCCAGCTTGTTAAATGGTAATTCCATTTTTGATGGCATTTTTAAAAGTTTCTATTGTGTGGCATCTATGTGCTAAGCTTTTTTTTTTTTTTTAATTCTATTAGTTTTCTTTTATAACAAAGAGTTCCAAACAGTTTTCCATAGCAACAATGTGATTAAGCACCAAAGTAGTGATTTTGAGTACATATCATAAACTTTAGCACTACAGCTTGCTAATCATCTGTTTGGGCTAAACCAGTCACCCATGGCTTCAGACATTCTCCTCAAAATCAACTTCTTCAGTTTGGAATGATCACAAATGGCCAAGTTCTCAGCTGGATTGGCCATTATGTGTCTTAGCATTAGGCCAAAGCTGCTAAAGAGTTCACCTGTTACATTGGGAGAATTGTGTGACTTGTAATCCATGTTTTTTACTCAAGGTCATGGAAACCACTCCCACTGCAGCAAAACAGAGTTGCAGGAGTATGAGAATCATGAAAACCACATGCTGATAAGTAAATCACAGGTATGATGGCACACTGATGCTTATTTTACATTACAAAAGAATTTCTAGGAATTTGAAACACTCATAAACCTTATTACAGCTCATAATAATAGGCATACGCTTTAGTATAGCGGTACTCACCTGGCGGACCTGGGTCCAAATGTGGACCTCGGTGCCAGATTTTTGGACCCCTGCCCTGACAGCCCTGCACCCTTAACTTGATCGGTGATAGTGCTTAGTCTCCTTGCCAGTACCAGGACTCCCTGGCACCTAGCATTGCAATATGAAGTACTGCACAGGCGGGAAGTGGCATTGCATGGCACACAAAAACCTTGTTTCTCGGTTTCTTTGCCCCACCCAATCCTATGTCCCTGCCCCAGCTCAGCCCCATCAATCCCTTTCCTGCAATTTCTGCCCCATCCATCTCCATCTTGCCAGCTCAGCCCCATCCATCCCTATTCCCCCAGCGTTGCCCCATATATCCCATCTATTCCTGTCTCTCTAGCTTTGCCTCATCCATCCCTGTCCCCCCAGCTCTGCCCCACCCATCCCTGCCCCATTCATTCCTGTTCTCCAGGTTTTGCCTATCCAGTACCTGGCCTCCCAGCTTTGCTAATCCATTACTCTTTCCTGCAGTTCTTCCGCCCTCCAGCTGTGCCCATTCATCCCTCTTCCTTACAGCTCCTCTAAAATTCATCCCCCTCCCCCAAGCTCTATCTATCCCTCCTTGTTACCAGACCTTATTGCCAGTAACATTTTGGGCCCTAGTCCACCCTTTTACATGGCCTGCACTGTAGGTTAAAAGCAGTGTGCTGCGGGCCAGAGCTACAGGTTCTGGGCTCCTGCGTCTCTTCCCAGTGTAAAACAGGATTTTTGGGGTGGGGGGCAAGCAGCCTTTTTTAGTTTTGCCTGTGGAATCTTTACCCCCCAGTGCGCTGATTTCCAACTATCCACCCCCCACGACAGCCCCCCGCCTGGACATTCACCTCTCACCTGATACCTGTCAATGGACCTTTACAAGAGGTGGTTGAGTTTTAGTAGATCGATCAGTGCTTGTCAAGAGTCTGGGTATAAATATTTTTTCATGTGGTATAAGGTACCACGGTTTTATATAAAATATACCCCCATCCTCTCTCCATTCTCCATGTTTTCTGGTTCTGACCCCATTTGTGAGGTTTATGCCAATGCAGAACAATGTAAGATCAAAGGGACATAAACTGCAATAAAACATGCAATCTGGTTTAACATATCCCAACTCTACCTTAACCATTGGGATGCCATTCTGTTATTGACATGTCATTCAAAGATAAATAGATACTATAAATAGCAGATATCACTATATTTGAATTTATTTTGTTGGCATAGTACCAGTTTTGAGTGTCGTTATTTTTAGCACTGCTATTTTGACACAATGGCGCTTGAAGTCACAGCCCCTGATGCCCCCTAATTCGCTTTGATTGTTGCACTAGGTATTGGCTGGCCTGTGTCAGCGCCCATTGGACCCAAATGCCGATTGTAAGAGCGCCAGTGAACCCCACATTATACCCCTTGTATTTGCATATTTATTGATTTTTTTTTTTTTTGCATGCTGAAAAGCTTAGAGCTGTATTTTACCGGCGCTGTTTGGCGTTGCATAATTTACAGTTACATTTACAGGATATCAGTAAGAAAAATAAGCCATAAAAAACACTTTTACAAAATCAAAATAACAAAATACATCTCAGTCCTGCATTTACATTATTGACAAGTCGCAATTCGTACAAAAAAAATGTGTCTAAAAACCTGAAGGCCACATATGTCCTCAGGGTAGTAAAACTGAGAGAAAAACTTGTTGAGAAGGATCTGGGGGTACTGGTAGACCACAGGCTAAATAACAGCATGCAATATTCCAAGGTCACCAAGATATTATCATGCATTAAAAGAGGCACGGAATTATGGGATAGGGGTGTAATTTTGCCTCTTTACAAGGCACTGATGTGCCCTCAACAGTTCATAGAAAGGACGCTCTGACTATGGAAAGGGTGCAGAGGAGAGCCGCCAAACTAATAAGAGGAATGAAGGATCTTAGTTATGAGGAAGGATTATGAGAATTTAGTCTCCAGAGGCAAAAATCATTTTTACCATAAGAACTATAAATAGCCCCTCACAGAGGCTTGCTACAGCATCAACCATTGACAGCTTCAAAAATGGATTAGATGCTTATTTAGCAGAAAATAACATTAACAGCTACTATTAGCTGTTATCTGTAAAAAAAAAAAATAATAATTATTAAAATTAACTTCCTCTACCCACTTGATGGACATATGTTTCTTTTCAACAATTTCAACTATGTAACTATCTCGGAAATATACATTTTTTCACCCTATAAGACACACTATTCACCCAAAGTGGAGGGGGGGGTCTTATCTGCCAAACATAAAAAAAGTTAACTGATTCCTGCCCACTGTCCCCGCCGCCACCACTGCTTCTTCTTCAGCGACAAGCACACAGAGCGAACACCCTGATTCTGTGCAGCAGGTGGGCATGGCCGACACTCGGCGCAGACCACTGCCACTCACTGCACGGAGCTGGGTGTGTTTGCTTGTGCTGCCGGAGAAGAAGCAGCGGTGGTGGCGGGGACAGCGAGGATGGTGGAAACATCGAGCAGGGATCAGTAAACCCTGCCCGCCCACCTGCTGCTCCTCCATCTTCTGGCCTCCCATGGCACGGGCAGCAGTGCGGGAGCGATGTATATGTGAGTTTACTTTTTTGTGTAATTTTTATTTGCGTATGTGAAATGGGAGGGAGGATGCCACAATCCTGCCTATGGGAAATGGGAAGAGGGAATGTCACACTGTCTATGTGAATGGGAAGGGGGGAATGCCATACTGCCTATGGGGGGGGATGACACTCTGCCTGTAAGTAGGGGGTTCTGCACCTTGGCTATTATTTGGTTCTTGGAGGGGGGTGATTGAGCCCAACCTTTGGTTCAGAATTATTTTCTCTTATTTTCCTCCTCCAAATCCTATGTGCATTTAATGGGCAGGTTTGTCTTATAAGCCAAAAAATAAAGCAGTTTACAGTACAGTTTATACTATAAATTTGTACCGTCACGACAATTGGAAAACACTGACATGATGGACAATTATACATTCATTCAAGATTTGAATGGAATATTTTCTATTTACATGTTTTTCTCCGACAATATAAATTCATAAATATGTTCTTGTAAAAGCATTTGTTCTGCCCAGTTAAAGTACATCTGTTCAAGCTGTTTAATTTCTTCTGTTTTTTTCTTGCAGAATGAGAAACAGGAAAACACCATGCAATCAAAACAATTTATGTATTATTCTATTGACTTAAAAAGGCACTTGCTAAGCATGCAAGCTGGCACATTTTAAATTAGTCATGCTTGCCAAATGAGCTGTCTAGGGCCAGGCAATGCTTGCATATACCTGTGTCTGAACTAAAGGTAACAGTAACATTATACAAAGTTATATTTTCTTTTGAAATGCAAAAGACACAAAACAAAAATACATTTTAGCATTTACAAACTAGTGCTCTGGAAAAATTCTTTACTTTTTTAGTATTATTTTTGTTATGTAATAAAACTATTATGCAAGCGTTCAAAACAGTACACCTGTTGGTTTTAAAAGATAAATGTGCAATTGCCATGTCCATTTTAGCATTGCAATGCTGAGTGTGTTTCTTTTCCCCTAGTGTCCAATTTATTACAGCAATACAGTATTTCAGTTTCATGATCTGACCGCGCTGAAAGCGACTGCCCGGTTGAAGAGGGGTGATGCCCTTGTGATGGCCCATTGAGAGAACATGCGCACCAGGCCTGCCCCCACATCATTTGCTCTGGAGCTGAGCGGCGCTCCCGGTCCCCGGGGGCCCATTTACTATGATAAAAAAGGAAATTTAAAGAAAAAAAGGGGAGCACTTTTTTATTGGCAGCAATCTGGATAGTGCAAGTGCACCAGATGCACAAAACTTAATATGCATGTTACGCCGATTTCAGTTGACCTGCAGGTGATAGTATTTCTTAAAGTGGACCAGAAATGGGCCTGGAAGTCTCTAGGTCTGGTTAAACACTCGCCCCAGAGGATCACAATATGGGATGTCCCTCTTTGTGAAACCCTGCTGGTGGGACAGCACATGTGATGATAAGCTTACAAGAACAGGGCCTTCTCTTCCAATGTACTCATGAATCTATGGGCCTGATTTATCAAGTACTTCTGCCAGACAGTGTCACATCTGTGTAAAAAATATAAATTTTTTTTTTTTTACACTTGCGCATGTTGCTGCACTACAAGAAGCAAAAAAGCAAAAAAACATTAGCAGTGCAGCAACATGCTGAAAAATGTATAATCATATTTTTCTCTACCCTAATTTGCACTGGAATTGCATTGTCTGGCAGAAGTGCTTGATAAATCAGGCCTTATGTATTTAGATACACTTCTGACTCTTTGTGATTTCTACCTTGTACAGCGCCATAAACTATGATGATATTAATGTGCATCCGGCTTCAGCATCTCCTGCTTCTGTACGGCCTGTGGATGGCGGCAAATACAGTAACTGAATGACTGGCACAGCCATACACAGACAGAGAGAGATGCAGGGAGTATGGCCACATCTCGCTATGTTCCTATTCAGCTTTTTTAGCTCCTCGTTCATATGCATTAGCAAAGAACTGCTCTGTGAAATCATCGGCGAGGTAGTGGTGTGCTTCACACCACTCAAACCAAGAAACTGCTTGGGGCCCCCATCTGCTAGGGGGCCCCAGAGGCAGGGTCAGATCAGTGGCTACATTTTGTTTAAAAAAAAAAACTAGTAACAGCATTATAGTGTGTGCAGCCGATAGGAAGACATTATACACTTATGTGACCCATAGGAGCAACATACCAACCAGCAAGAAAGGGAAAAATGAAAACAGGTACATACGCAAGGAAGACATTGCACTTTGGATTAATCTTTACAATGTGTAGCAAGCACCATTGTATGCCAAGTATAATCGATCCAACCACAAGAATAGCCTCTATGTGGCTTTATATAGCTTGTATTAATAACTATAATAATCACAAAATTATATTTACACTTGAAAAATCAGTGTTGTTATTTTTTATGTCTATTTAAGTCTAACTACAGCAGCCCCCCCCCCCCCACACTGGTTTTACTCATAAACATAACTTTAAATATAGGTTATGACAAAGAACGGAAATTAGCTGCTATGCTGTAGATGAGAGGAACTCAACTAAAATATGATAACTGTGTTAAAGTTGAACTTTTGTTGCAAAAATAAAGTGGCTCTTCTATTGTATATTCAGTGACACTGGTGTAGGAACACTTGTTTTTCTAAAAAGCTGTGCAATTTATAGAGACCATAGAAAATAAAAACTAAAAGCTAACCTCCAGTCAAAGTTTAGTAAATTACTCTCCTAACCACCCCCCCCCCCCCGATCAGTAGTGTAAGATGTTTGAGATGGTTCCATGTAGATGTTGTGGAGCAGAATTCAGATACAGTGCTCCTGAACTGCATGCTACCATGCTACACATCTGACCGTCCTGCGTACACATGAGCACGAGGAGGGAGCTGTGCCAGCAGCAGCTAGAGAGATATATACCTTAGTTCTGTCATTCTACACACACTCACACACACTGAATAAACAGCTGCTGTAGCAAAGGAAATCTCTGGAACTATGTATCTTAATTTATTTCTTTTTGATTTACCTCTGTCCTATCCTCTTCCTGTCAGCAGTGGCGGCATCGTTGTTTGAAACCGGCCCCAGCCGAGGCTACAAAAAGATGGCAGCTGGCTCCCATGAGTGAGAGCACTTCTAGTGCTGGCACTAGATGTGTTCTCACTCAAGGAAGCTGGCAGCCAACATTTTGTAACCCTGGATGGGACTGGTTTCAAGTGCTAATGGCACGAAGAGGCGTGGGTAGAGGTGAGTTAAAGTAAGTGCTTCTGCTGCATACTCTGTAGCAATTTTACAAAGGCAATGGCTTTTAAGTGTTTGTCAACACTTTTTCTTATTTCTTTTCAGAAAGATTAAATATTAGCTAGTTGGATTGTCCAAAAGCAAGCAGCTAGCAGCTGGAGTAAAAGCTGTGTTGCTTTGTATTTGACTTTTCAATCGTATGTTCCTGTGACACAATTATCATTATTCTTTAATCACAAGTAACAAGTCAAATACACAGCTACAAAGAAGTAAAAGCAGCATTTACAATAAAACCTAAGAAAGCAAATACGTATCTATGATTGTGCCAGTTTATCTAATGTACTCCGTTCTAGTAGTGCCATGCATCTACTAATCAATTAGTATACAGTTAAAATTATTCCATTGTATTGTACAACACAATTGGGTCAGTTTTGAACCATTTCAAGTTATGTTTCCCACTTTTTTGTGATGACTTGCTTCTTCTCTGTTTTTGGAGTAAAATAAAATATGTGATAAGGCATTTTTACAGGCGATGTACCTTCTTTTTCCATTGTTTAGGGGTATTATTTTCAAAGTTTCAAAACAACAGCACCCTATGGACTATGCAGAATGATTTAGCAAATTTCTTAGCATAGGCCATAGGATTCAGTTTTTTCTTAAAAAAAAAAAATATATATATATATTTATATATATATATATATATATATATATTTATATTTATATATATATAACATAATTAGAGATATGATGTATCCAATGCCCGATCAAAGGGCTAGGTGATTTTTTTAGGAAAAATTGGATCAAAACTATGAGCTTCAGTTCACACCAAAAGCACATTCTGAATGATTTAGCAAATTCCTTAGCATAGCCATAGGATTCTGATTTTTCTTTAAAAAAAATAAACAAATAAATATATATATATATATATATATATATATATATATATATATATATTATATTTACATAATTGGAAATATGATGTATCCAATGCCTGATCAAGGGGCTAGATGATTTTTTTTTGGAAAAATCAGAACAAACATTTAAGAGATTTTTGTGTGTTCAAGGCTCATTTAGATGCACTTCAGTTCACACCCGAAAGCACATTCAAAAGTTAACTTGCTTCACCCGATCTTTAGCATGACTTGGAGTTGGGCTGTTACATCTAACATAATGGCTCATACTGTATGTACAAATACACAAACACCGGCTGGACTATAGGGAGAAACCTAGAGCGCCAAGGCAAGTTAATTATTTAAGAACAGACATTTGACGTGCAGCGTCATTCAATTCACGCTTATCAAAAGAGAACAGTGCAAACAAATAAAGGGGGTGCATCAAGGCAGACACTAGGAAAATAACACAAAATGTAAACCCGAAAATAAAGCTTATAGAGTTAATATAAGTAGGTCAGCGAAAATCCATTTCATCCTTATCAGCATTTAAAAATAGCAGGAATTCACAAATCACAGCTGATTAAAATATTTACTCCAGATACAATATAGCTGGAAAATATTTTAGACAGCATTTTAATTAACACCAGTAGCAGCCTATTTTTTCTGATGAAACGTATATAGAAGAAATCTGAAATCATCAAGAAAATGTAAAATTACAGCAAAAGCATTTTACCATTAACAACAAATCAACCTTTTTGCCATTTGTAATTCAATATACTGTAGGCCTGTTTCAGGCACAGCTTTCACTTAAAGTGAAAGTCCAGTCTGTCCTCCCTACCCCCACTCTCTCCTCTGTACCCTGGACACAGAAACAGGGTGGGGGGGGGTTAAAAAAAAGAATCCAGTGATTTCACTGGAACTACAGACAGCAGCCGTACAGATGTTGCCCAGAGCAGCACTAGAGTGAATGGGCAGATGGGCATGAGCAAAAAGTTTGTCCAAGATGGCCACACCTGACATGGAAAATCCCAGAGAATGGTGCTGAATTCCAGGGTACAGGTAAGGGGTTTTATTTTTTTAACCTCCGTTCTATCTCAGCAACATGGCAGAGAGGACAGGGGGGGGGGGGCAGGGTAAGGGCAGACTGGACTTCCTCTTTGCAATAATGAGTTATAAAGAAGGGATATGGAGAAACTATAGACTATCCTTATATTCAAGTATTGCCAGCAAGCACTGGCACTGGCATGTGTGTTTGTATTTGACCTATATGAATTAGCTTCATTAATATTTTTTGATAAAGCATATATTTTTGTAAGTGACAGTGAGGAATGATGAGAAATATTATATTTCCATCTGGGATATGCGCAGGCCCTCTCACAAATAAGTGTGCTCTTACAGTGATTAAATACATAACAAAATATTGGGTTGTTCTTTTACCTTGATCTCGAGCCCATTGTCTGTGTCTTCCTGGTCATATTATACGCTACTGGGCGGGCTTCAGGCCCAATACAAACCTGCTAATGGATCAGGCTTGTATCTAATAGTTATCAAGGGTTGGCAGGTCTCTGTTCACTGGTACCAGTGAAGAAATCCCACAGCCATTTAGGGTTTTACACTGGTATTAAAGAAAACATAGAATGTGATTACGGTGACCGTGACGTCGCCCGGACACGTGTGGTACGGGCTTCCTATAGTGTGTATTCCTATTATTTCTCGATTTATTGACAGACTATTTCACTAAAATATAATGGAACATATCTGTGTTAGTGTGGTTTAAAGAAACTCATCTCCCATAGGAACAATCTAAAATACGCAATTTCAGCTTAAAAGGTCTGATTATATGTAAATACCTTTATGTATTCGAACAAGGGATGAGTGAAATCAAATTGCTTTGTTTCCTGAAATAGCCCAAAAGTAAAAAAAAAATAACTTGCTTGCTATGCCCATTCACACTAAGCTTCTATCTTTTACCCTGTGCTAAAGGAAATAGTGGATGGCATATGGGGCAGGTATCAGGTGAGCTGCTTGGTGTCTTAATTTTGCTATTGGGATTAGAGTCTCCATAATGTTGATCAAATGATTTTAATATATTTAAATCAGACCATATCCATGTCTAGACCCCTCTCAGAATCAGGCAGGGGGGTTTGTATTGTGCTGTGTTGTGTAACTTGCATAAGAGAGTAACAGTTAGCTATTATGGAAAGAGCTGGATATTACAATTTCTCTACCTATTATAGAGCTAGGAATATCTTATTATAAGGCTAAACCCCTATTTAAAAAAAAGAATGTAGAGTCCCCCCCCTCAGCAAACCCAGCCCAGGCACCAGCTATGTGGACATGTACATGGACATGTAGTGCAGGGCTCTAAATCTGAGTGGCTGGCTACAAGCCTACAAATTGGCACTGTGCTCTTCTTCTTCTGCACCACCCTGGCCAGTGGGTGTGCACATAATCAGGTGGGGAGTTCGCCAAGTCACCGCTTGTTGGTAGGTCACTTGCTGGTCCCTCCTGTTCTTTGAACTGGCATAGTGGTCCCATGCCATTCTCCAGCATTCTGCCCATGTCTCCAGCTGGGCAAAGGAAATATACCCCCACCCTGCACTGGTCATAACGTTGCTCACTCACTGCCGCAGCAAGGGGCTATTTATAGGCAGAAAGTGAGCTGCCGGGAAAGCCCTTAATGCCCCGTCACAATGACAGAGTAAGTGACTGGGCTTCACAGGTAAGATTACACCCAGCCTATAAATAAACCCTGTTTTTGCAGATAGCCTGGGATGAGCGGACCTGACTCGCAATATTGGGGTCTGTAACTGAACCCGAACACGGATTTCAAACTGAAATCTCAGACCACTTGGGTGTCACTACTATTTAGTATTAGTGGAGTATCCACTTGGGTGTCACTGCTGTTCAATGTCAAGTATTAGTGGAGTATCAAGTAAGGGACAGGGGCATGGCTGTGGTGCTGCAGCTAGTGATGGAGCTGGTGCTGCAGGGAGAGGATGCATTTCATCATTGCCTGCTACAACTTCCTCTGGTGCAACAGTGCCTCTGGTGCAACAGTGGGTTAGGAGTGTATTTTTGTAGGCCCCAAAACTGCTGGCAGAGTGGTGAGGCCTGAACAAGTTGAGGCAGTTGTAGATTATATGACAAGCAGTGCAGCCAGTTCCATGATCTTCCACCCACTCTATTTCTGCCCTCCTCCCCTCCCGAAAATCAGCGAGGCCATCCTGGTCACAAGTTACGGAGTCACTAATGCTCTATGATGACACTCCTAGCTGGGATACTGTGGGTCATCCCCTTGCCTCTTCCCTAGTTGCAGACCCAGTAGACCATCACAGGACACTCAATGTTGATGAAACCCTATAGTTGACTGCTGCAGCTTTCTGCAACGTTGAGGCTGAGAGGGAGGCTAGCGAAGAGAAGTGGATGGCAGAGGATGAAAGGGGTGATAAGATCCTAGACCCAACATGGACTGAAGGTCATCAGAGCTCGGACAAAGAGGTGGTGGTCACACAGCCCCAGGCACCCAGCAGAAGTCAGCCGTTGCTACTACTGCCCAATAAGCCCAGGCACTGAGCAGCCAAAGCGGCCTCAATGGATTTCATCAGCATGGCATTTTTTTCAAGCAGTGCACAGACAAGACACGGGAAGCAAGGGAAAAAGGCTAATAATCTCAGCACCTCCTGTATGACCAGGCATCTGCAAAACAAAACACGAGCTGCAGTGGCAGAAACACATGAAAACCTTCCAAACACCTGAGCCTCTCTTTGCTGCTTCAATTGTCTCTAGTGCCCCCTCCCCAACAACAAGGCCACCTGTCTCCTCCCAACAGGAGGATGTGAGACCACCACCACCGCCTCCAACAGCAACACAACCAACATCACCAAGCCTGTCCACACCATCCTAGGGAAGCATTCAGCTTTCCATCCCTTAATCTTTGGAGAGAAAGAGGAAGTTGGGGAAAAAAATGAGCACTGGGCAATGCCATTCATTCCAGTGTCCACACAACACTGACACAAGGACAAGTAAGTATGAGCAGGGAGGTTACATTCCTCGAACTGCCCACTGGATGATGGAAGAGAAAGGCTTCTTTTACTGTGATGTGTAGCTGTAGTGATTGTCTCAAATAACACGCCCAATGGAGGAAATTCTGGCCTGCTTATGCAGCTACTACCACCACATACATTACTGCAGCTGCTACTGCTACTAGCAGTGGGGGGCATGTGCAAATGCATGCTGCCACTATTATGGCTGGGCCTGGACAAATGGCTGGTGCTAATTTAACTGTGCCTGGGAACATGGCAGCTGACTACAGTGTTGGTATTGGCACCAACATCCTTATCCTTAGTGGCAGAAGAAATTGCAGGCATGTCTTTTCCTCTACCCCGTCCTTTCCCAACCCTTCGTTTCCCAGACATTTTCCGTAATATCATTATCATCTGCAATAGCGCGTCGAACCAAACTTTTCCTGAAATTCGGGTTGAAACATGGTTCTATCTGTTCAGTATCTTAATACATTTTTTTCATATACTGTTTTTATTCCACTGTTGTCAATGTAAAAAAAAAACTCCACAGCATTTCTAACCCGTTAAATAATAGATATTTTCATTATTCTCTTTATTATTTTTTTTATTTCTCTATTGAATCATCATTATTTATACTGCTAGCTCTTTGTACTTCTACTGTATTAAAATAAACTAAAAAAGTACGTCTCGGCTGTGTTTAAAATGCCTTTGAAATGAAGAGGAACTGTATCTGTTTCTGTATATTTCAAAAGAAAGTGCATGAATCTTCACTAGAAAAGAACTGTTTTTTGTATTCATAATGTAAGCATTGAATTAAGCTCTTACTTAATAGACAATGGATAACTAAATCCTAAAAATATATAACTGTAATCTTTTGGTGCATTAAGGCATTTGCCTCTATTACGAGACATGCCTTTATTCTTTGCTAATTTAGAATGTGTTTTCTGTTTTACAAAGTAAGTGCCAAAATATTCTGTTAACTGATCAGTCAAATAAATGTCATGTATATGGATTACTCCAGCTTTACTTATACTTGCTCTGCCTAACTGTATGTTTTATTTATTTAAACCTTTTCCTTTTCTAAGTAATGTACAGATGGTTAATTCCAGTGTTGATAGTATACATACGTGTTCAAAGACATGTATGTTAAACAATGTCTATACTGAAAACACTATGTGGTGACTGAAGCTAAGTATAGGAAAGTGATGTGCCATGGTTAAACTAGGAAGCACATTACAAAGTTCTAAGAACTGAAGAGTGGCAAATATATATATCCTTCACTACTTAAAGTGAAACAAAGCCCAGCCCACGGAGCCAGGGGATCTAAAAAATTCCAGGACCATCAGCTGGCCTTTCTTCTGGGCTTCACGAATTGGGATGTTCCGCTGTAGAAAACCCCCTGTTCACCCGCCTCTCCCCGGTCCAATGGCACATGCACAGGCTCTTGTTCAATCAGCGCTGTTTGCCTCTGATTTGTTTTCAATGTGGAGTCCCCTACTCAGCATTTGGCACTCGATCCCCAATCAGAAGCACAACATTTGTGTTTCAAGCTGCTGGACTGCTGGATTTCATCCAATCAGAGTATTTATTTCATTCGGCAAACAGATCGCATTGACTTCAATGGGACCTCAAGCAGCCATATCCCCGAATGCACAGACGCCCCTGCCCCAGCCATTCAGATAAGGGAGCATGCAGTTAGGGAGATGTTTGCCAAATTAAAGCAAACAGCTCTTTAAATAGCCGAAGTTATAAATTACTCCTCATATCCCAACTCTTAGGTAGCATCCCAGTTTGGGATACCCCACAGTCCATAGTACTGCCCAAAATCCCCGCTCATGACACATTTTCGTAATCCCGTTCTGTAGTCAAATTTAGCACCATTTGCTGCTTTGTCTGCCAGGCTGACCTGACAGTTTGTTGGCAGGGGTGCATATAGCATGATGGAGAAGACATTCCACTGCACACATATACTGTGCTGACTTTCATCAGTGCTGAGTCATGGAGAAATTAATGTATAGCTCCAGCATGGGGGGTTAGCATATCAATCCTCATTGTGGGGCCTCCTAAATCCGGAACCCCCTTGGATTTAGGATATGAGGTTTGCACCCTAAGAGGGTAGTATCAGCAGGGGAATTGGCCCAGTTTAGTGGGTTTTGGTCCAATCATGGGAATGCTGGTAAAGCATGTGAATTGGCTGACCAGAAGGCAGGAGGCATCATAAATGAGGATGTTCTGCACCCTGCTAATCTAAAAAATTCCAGGGCTGGCCACTGGCTTTTCCCTGATGCATCCCAAATTGGGATGCCCCACTGTGAGAAACTGTGTCATTCAGCAAGCGGTTCTGATTGTTGTGAATGGGGATAGGCTGGGATGGGGGTACGCATGCTGCCGGGGATACGGGGGATGCAGCAGTGCATGCTTCACATTGAATCCAATCAGAGCTATTTGCTGAAGGCTGTAAAGATTGCAAAGGGCTCTGATTGGACAAGAGTTCACACATATGCCATTGGACCAAGGAGAAGTGAATTTTACTGGTCATTCTGGGAGGTTTCTCAAAACAGGACAACCTAAATCGGGATGCCCCAGGGGCATGAAACAAAAGTGCAGGACTGGAGAAAAAATCACCCTTCAGGAATGGGTCAGGTTGGCATCCCTGGATTATTCCGCTAAAAGTGTTGGTGTTTGTAACATGGAAGAGAAAAATCTACCTTCCTGGTAGCTATCTACCTGGCAGCCCTTCCCTTTCTGCTTTACCCAGGCCAGGGGCTCTGATGCATGTCACCAGAGCAGGAGTTGGAAGGGGTAGCACCCAGTTGATGCCTGCAGAACCCCCAGCAACTGCACCATGTACTAGATCCCCTGGGTGGATAGTCAACCAGGGGCGTGGTAGCGCTCCTGTGACTGACGGTGGGTCGCTAGCCACACATGCCATCAATCCTGACCTCCTGTTTGGCTCCAGGGCAGTGTGGGCTGTTAGCCAGTGATCAGATCAGTTGCTGATTGCCTAACTCGTACCAATCAACAGCGGAGAACAAAAGGTTAGTACCTTTTTTTCTATTAGATGGTCTATCATTTTAAAACACATTTGTAGAGGTTCACTTTACATGCTATGAAACTCACTTTTTCCCGCAACAGCGGGGGGAAATTTAGTGCGTCTTATCGAGTGAGCGGAATAGAAGACCAGCGGGCAGGATGCAGTTAAACTTTCACTTGCTGCCTGCTGGTCCTCCAATGCTCTGTGCTCCACACACACACACGTTATTACTTACAGGCTCCCATGTCACTGTTCTTTGTAAGGTATAGCATATTGTGTGTGTGTGTGTGTGTGTGTGTGTGTGTGTGTGTGTGTGTCTGTCTGTCTGTCTGTCTGTCTGTCTGTCTGTCTGTCTATGTCTGTGCATGCTTGTCTGTATCTGTGCATGCGTGTCTGTGTGTGTATCATACACACACAGACACGCATGCACAGTATGTGTAGTGCTGAGTAATAGAGTAATGGCAGGCAGTAAGTATAAGATTAACTGCTTTCTGCAGTGATTGGAGGGGTGCCGCTAACTGGCTAAAATTGGGGGGAGCTACTCACTATCTATAATGAGGGATGCCGCACACTGCCTGTAATGAGGGAAGCTGCCCTCTGCCTGAAATGAGGGAGGCCACACACTGCTTGTAACAGCAGATGGCGCACACTGGTTGTAATTAATGATTCCGCCCACTGGCTATAATAAAGGATGCCTCCCACAGCCTGTAATGAGGGATGCCTCTCACTGCCTGTAATGATGAATGTCGCTTACTACCTGTAATGCGGGATGCCGAACACTGGTTGTAGTGAAGGATGGCTCACACTGCCTGTAATGAGGAATGCCGCACACTGCCTGTAATGGGTGATGCTGCTTACTACCTGTAATGGGGTGATTGGGGGGGGAGGGATTCTGCACACTGTCTATAATGTAGTGATGGGGGGAGGATTCTGCACATTGCCTGGTGTGGGGTGATTATGAAGCGAAAAATATGTTCATTGGTGTGTGTTTTTTCTTGTAACATAGTTCAAATTGTGCACTATTTTTATATTTGAAATGTCTTCAGTTTACCACCTAACCTTTATAATTTTATGATGAAAAACAGGTAAAAACACTTCTTATTTTTTCCTGTTCAATACTGGATAAAAATATACCCAGGCAATTGCATTATTTCAAAATGCCATTTATTTTTTCCATTAGCCAGCTTCTTTTATTTAAATTCTGGGCAAAAATGATGTATGACCTTAATATATTTAATGCTAAAAATATAAAAGCAACCACTAAACAAAGAGACAGCAAAAATTTTTTACGGCATTGTGCCTTGTGAATACTTTATCCCACATTTAAAAGAACTATCAACTGTAATTATTTGAAAAAAAAAAAGAAAATAGGCAGCATTTGAATGATTATGTCTGGTTTCATACAACCATGTCTCAGCATTGTGTAAAATCTATTATTCATCATTTTGAAAGTCCATTTAGAGTTCCCAGAAGTAACAGACTAAATTTTTACATTATATTTGTGGTTCGAATCCTGTGAAATAACCTCTTAAAGTTTACATGTAATGAACAGATTGTAGGAACAATCAATAATGTAATTGTCCAGGTCATTTAATAAAGCTATACTTACCTCCTCCTTGTCCCCTGCAGATAATTGCTTCTAATGCGGTTCCCTGTTGCTAACCTGATTGTTACCTGACTGTCCCGTACCGCTGGTGCCTGATCACCAGTCACCATTGCCTCCACAAAGGTCATAGTGATGCTGGCATTCTCTTCTATTCACTGCTATGGAGGGAATATGCCAAATCGTGGTGCTATTTGGTGCTTGACAGTTGAGATTTGCTGCTCACTCCCTACTAGATCCGCTACAATCTGGATTTCAGGGTTGATTCAGAGAAACATAAAAAGACTTTCGCTTTTGTGTCGATCTGTTTATTTTTTGGAAATTTTCCCGCTCGCGTATGAGTGTACACGTGATTCTAAGCATGCATCGCAAGCCTTCAGTAAAGTCTTCGTCCGTTTGTATGCCAACGAGGATGTCATTTTTCAGCTTTCGTTTTCCGTTTATGTTACTCATGTTACAACATAGGCTTTCGTTTTTGCCCTTTTTTCCATCGTCTCCTCCCACAAATTATTTACGTTTCCCGTTAGAGTCAGATTTCCTTTTTCTATAAATAATCATCCAGACGAAAATCCTTACAACCTAACACCTGCGCACCACAAACTTAACTCATTAATGTGCTCGCCTACATATTTGGTTCACTCACTTCTGCTACAATGCTTAGCTAAATCACTTCGCGGTCAGTATATTCTTGCATTTCCCACCCCTAAAACTTACCTAAATCACTTCGCGGTCAGGCGAATCTTCATATATAAATTTTTAGGGGGAATTTGTTTTGTGGTAACCAACCCTTAATGAATGTATTTAAAAAAGGAAATGACACAGAAACAAGTTTTTGTTTTGTTTTTTTTTAATATAAAATGGCACTTTTCGTTTGCCTTATTTTTTTTTAATTTGTTTAATTTAAAAATTGAACAACTTTTTTTTAATTTTTTTTTTTTAAATGTCCATATTAAAATAAAAAAAAATAAAATAAATAAACAATTTTAAACTATATATGTTTATCAGGTTGCAAGCTAACTCATGAGGTCATATATGTCATTATGCTAAGGAATTAATAAAAGGAAGAGGCGCTCATATTCCTCCACAAAGCCACAAAACATGGTCAAAAGCAAGCAAGCCGAGTGCAAAATGGTCCCGTAAGTGTATCACAAATGAAACGGTTTTATAGGGTGGTGGCCCCTCGGCAATCAGCTCTCTGAATCAGACGCAAGCCCATCACAATAACATAAGTTATCTGAACGAACGAAAAATATCAGATTTTGATGGGAAAATGATCCAAACTAACGCAAATGATCCGATTTAGTTCCATCCATCGAAAGCGCATATACGCATTAGTGGGAACGAACATACGAATGGAAAAACGAACATAAAAACCAAAAAAAATTACAAACACACACAAAAACACAGACAGCTACGAAAGTCCAGACGAATGTGTCTCTGAATCGAGCCTTTCATCCAAATTTTTTAAATGGAACCTCCCCTGCCAAAGTCTTGAATTATATATGAAATGCTAAATCCAAAGGTTACAACTTGATTTCTCATTTTTCCCATCCTATTTTTTGCTTTGGATACATATGAAAACTCCCTTCTTTCTAAAATAATATGCTCTTTTGGAATTCAAGGTAAAGTTTCTTGACTCTCCTCCTATCTCTCTGATAGCATTCAATGTATCATACTGAAACACTATTCCCACTCCTTGTCTTTTGTCTGTTCCTGAGCCACTAGGCTCATTCCGGGGACCCAGGGTTGGGCTGGAATAGGGACCACTAGAGGATATAAATACTGGGGCCCACCAGAGAAATTTACTTTTAGGACCCACCCTTTAGCTAAAACACAATTAGATTTAAAACAATATAAAATTTGATGTTTATTCACCAAATAGCAAATGTAATCGTCTGAATAAAATAACAAACAAATGGAACACTCCAGGCAAGCCAGGCAACACATTTTTAGTCTTGGATCTCTCGTACTTTCCTGATGGTGGCCCCGAGCCAGTGCATTAGGACCACTGGAGGATCCTCTGGTGCTCTCTCAAGTCCAACACTGCCAAGACTTCTACTGTTTTCAGTCAATACCTAAGGTCTTGTCCTGCTTATACCCTCACTTGGCTATATATCTAATATTTTTCTTACAGCACTACAAAGGAAGACATAATAATAATATTAAATGCTCCTGATCAAAAGTCTCTTCTTAGAATTGTATGTATGTATGTATTCTAAATTGGTTTTCTCTGTGGTGGTAAAGAACATGAATGTATGTATGTATTCTAAATTGGTTTTCTCTGTGGTGGTAAAGAACATGAACATAACCACTTATGGGGGAGCTTATTCACTTGCATGGCAGCAAATAGCAGCCCTTCTTGTGACCACCAGCAATCATTCAGATTTGATGAACAAGCCCCCTCCTGAAACCAGATTTATCATTAGCAGTCACATGATTGGTAGCAATGCAATGAATTATTCAGTGGTAAGTTGTCTGACTTGACGATTAGAGTTGGTGAGCCATATTTATGCAAATAGTTATTTACAAAAATTGCAAAAATTTGTTACAATTCCTATAAAAATTGTTGACAATAGATTTTGTAGGATTTAGGTGACTTGGGGTCACAATGAATGATCTTTACACAGGATTTCATCTAAACACTAAAACCAAAAAATATGCTAAAAGTAAATGACACCAAAAAATGTAAGAGCTGCGGCACACAAACGGGTGTAATTAATGTTGGCTTTCATAATAAATCTACAATATAAACCATGGCATGAAATTCTTTGGATCTGTTGCTGGGTTTTAAGGGGCCACCCGAGGCTGCAACTGGCAAACATTGAACCCTATACAAAATGTAGTGTTATATGTACAAGAAATCTATAAGCCAAGTAACGTTTTGAACAACTCTGCTGAATTGTAATGAAACTTTTCTATCATTCGAATCAGTGAATATAAAAGGTCTACAAACTATTTTTGAAAAAAATCTGACCAATAAGAATCATTTTAGAACTGTTTTCACCTTTGATGTCATCTATAATCAATTTAAAAACATACTGAAACATTATAGGGTGGGGTATCTGCTTGGTTTTCAGGTGCTCGCTGGATAATTGTAAAACAAATATTATAGCATTTCGCAGTTCATTCACAAGGGAGGCATGCTCGCTGGATAATTGTAAACCAAGGGCCTTATTCATGAAGGGATAGCGTCAGGTTGTGCCTTGTAAATGACAGGTAGCGACAGGTAGCGTCAGGTGAACGCCGAACACGGCACTCAATTACTTTATCAAGCAGAATCTGTTGAGCGACTGGGATAACGCGATGTAGCGTCCGATTCATCATTATCCCAGCCTCAGCGTACAGCGCCGGCGTTCAGCCTTGCAGAGAGCCGCGCATTACCTCTTGCTACCAGACGCTCTCCCATACATTTCAATGGACTTTCTTTTATTTCTCTTTAAACAGGGGGTTTTAAAATTTTTTTTTTTTTTTTATTCTCAAATAATGTTGTGACCTCTCCTGGCCTAGAAAAAGCCATTTTTGAAATTATTTTTCATTTTTTATATATTTATGCAGAATTGACATTACAGGTCTGGCATTAATGTGTTCATGTCAAAATGTTATAACAATGTAATTCCATATGTTTTCACTTTGTTACTGGTGGATAAATGTTAAAAACAGCCTTTAATCACACAGCCTCCGTCGCTCTGGGCTTCAGAAAAGCATTTTTGAGCGCCGGTGGTGTGCAAGGCTGTTTTTTTGATGAATATGCTGTGAGTCGGTCGCACTGACCAGTCGCTAACATGCGCTCCCATACAGAGCTGTACTGCTCATATAGCGACTCTTCACAATGTAGTCATCATTGCTGCACAGCGACTGAGTCGCTATGAACTAGCGACCCACGGCCGAACACAGCGACTACTAGCGGGCGCTCTGAAATGCCTGCTACAGACGCTCATCTGTCGCTACCTGGTTTTAGTGATGAATCAGCCTGCAAATATTATAACATTTTGCAGTTCATTCACAAGAGAAGCATCTACATCAGGGGTGGGCAATTATTTTTTCCATGGGGCCACATGAGAAACTAAAAATATTGTGGAGGGCCGCTGAGCTATGGGCGTCTAAGCGACGTCTAAGCTCAGCGGCTCTGAGTGCGCTGGCGGCTGCATCTCGAGCTTCCCTCTAACAGGGAGCGCGCCCGCGCTGGCCATTCTCAAATGGCTGACACAGGCACGCGCCCTGCTAGAGGGATAGCGGGCATGCGGCCGCAGCTCGTGCATGCGCCGTTGAACTGGGAAAGAAGGTGAGTTTATGGGCGACCTGGGGGTTTCACACAGCGGGGCATCCCGATTTTGGATGCCCCGCGGGGAGGGGATCTATAAGATTCCCAGGCTGATAAAGCAGGGTTTTGGTCCACTTCAAACGTTCTGATGTGATAATTTCCCAGCCAATCAGAGAAGCCCTTGGCTTCTGGCAGTCTGGAAGGAGAGCTCATATCAGCTGGGGCAAAGTGTAAGAATGGTGGGCAGCAGGAAGGGGGCATGGTGAGAGCATGATGGACAGCAGGAAGGGGGCATGGTGAGAGCATGGTGGACAGCAGGAAGGGGGCATGGTGAGAGCATGGTGGACAGCAGGAAGGGGGCATGGTGAGAGCATGGTGGACAGCAGGAAGGGGACATGGTGAGAGCATGGTGGACAGCAGGAAGGGGGCATGGTGAGAGCATGGTGGACAGCAGGAAGGGGACATGGTGAGAGCATGGTGGACAGCAGGAAGGGGGCATGGTGAGAGCATGGTGGACAGCAGGAAGGGGGCATGGTGAGAGCATGGTGGACAGCAGGAAGGGGGCATGGTGAGAGCATGGTGGACAGCAGGAAGGGGACATGGTGAGAGCATGGTGGACAGCAGGAAGGGGGCATGGTGAGAGCATGGTGGGCAGCAGGAAGGGGGCATGGTGAGAGCATGGTGGGCAGCAGGAAGAGGGCATGGTGAGAGCATGGTGGACAGCAGGAAGGGGGCATGCTGAGAGCATGGTGGACAGCAGGAAGGGGACATGGTGAGAGCATGGTGGACAGCAGGAAGGGGGCATGGTGAGAGCATGGTGGACAGCAGGAAGGGGGAATGGTGAGAGCATGGTGGACAGCAGGAAGGGGGCATGGTGAGAGCATGGTGGACAGCAGGAAGGGGACATGGTGAGAGCATGGTGGACAGCAGGAAGGGGGCATGGTGAGAGCATGGTGGACAGCAGGAAGGGGACATGGTGAGAGCATGGTGGACAGCAGGAAGGGGGCATGGTGAGAGCATGGTGGGCAGCAGGAAGGGGGCATGGTGAGAGCATGGTGGGCAGCAGGAAGAGGGCATGGTGAGAGCATGGTGGACAGCAGGAAGGGGGCATGCTGAGAGGATGGTGGACAGCAGGAAGGGGACATGGTGAGAGCATGGTGGACAGCAGGAAGGGGGCATGGTGAGAGCATGGTGGGCAGCAGGAAGGGGGCATGGTGAGAGCATGGTGGGCAGCAGGAAGAGGGCATGGTGAGAGCATGGTGGACAGCAGGAAGGGGGCATGCTGAGAGCATGGTGGACAGCAGGAAGGGGACATGGTGAGAGCATGGTGGACAGCAGGAAGGGGGCATGGTGAGAGCATGGTGGACAGCAGGAAGGGGCATGATGAGAGCATGGTGGACAGCAGGAAGGGGGATGGTGAGAGCATGGTGGACAGCAGGAAGGGGACATGGTGAGAGCATGGAAGGGGGCATGGTGAGAGCATGTGGACAGCAGGAAGGGGGCATGGTGAGAGCATGTGAACAGCAGGAAGGGGGCATGGTGAGAGCATGGTGGACAGCAGGAAGGGGGCATGGTGAGAGCATGGTGGACAGCAGGAAGGGGGCATGGTGAGAGCATGTGGACAGCAGGAAGGGGACATGGTGAGAGCATGGTGGACAGCAGGAAGGGGGCATGGTGAGAGCATGGTGGACAGCAGGAAGGGGACATGGTGAGAGCATGGTGGACAGCAGGAAGGGGGCATGGTGAGAGCATGGTGGACAGCAGGAAGGGGGCATGCTGAGAGCATGGTGGACAGCAGGAAGGGGACATGGTGAGAGCATGGTGGACAGCAGGAAGGGGGCATGGTGAGAGCATGGTGGACAGCAGGAAGGGGCATGATGAGAGCATGGTGGACAGCAGGAAGGGGGATGGTGAGAGCATGGTGGACAGCAGGAAGGGGACATGGTGAGAGCATGGAAGGGGGCATGGTGAGAGCATGTGGACAGCAGGAAGGGGGCATGGTGAGAGCATGTGAACAGCAGGAAGGGGGCATGGTGAGAGCATGTGGACAGCAGGAAGGGGGCATGGTGAGAGCATGTGGACAGCAGGAAGGGGGCATGGGGAGAGCATGTGGGCAGCAGGGAGGGGACATGGTGAGAGCATGTGGACAGCCGGAAGGGGGCATGGTGAGAACATGTGGACAGCAGGAAGGGGACATGGTGAGAGCATGGTGGGCAGGTACATGGTGAAAAAGAGACAGCAGGCAGGAAGGGAAAACACAAGCAAACTACATAATCTTTCTGAGCAGACTTACTGATGCTCTGGAGCCCCTACTCTGTCCTTCCAAAGTCCCCAGGTCTCTATCACCTGCTCATCGGGTCTGGCTTCCTCAGAGGAAGGGAGAATGTGCCAGACCCGACGAGCCGAGCGGCCGATCAGCTGCTGCTTAACCTAAGCCTCTCACACTGTACACAGGCGATCACCTAAGTTAAGCAGCAGCCGATCGGCCACTCGGCTCGTCGAGTCTAGCATGTTTTCCCTTCCTCTGCGTCTCTTACTGGCCAGCTCAGCCCGGGCCGGTAAGAGCCTAGCAAAGGGCCGTATACGGCCCGCGGGCCGTACATTGCCCAGGTCTGATCTACATATAAGAGCCTTTTTTTTACTAAAGCCTTTGCCAATAAACATAACCTAGTAACTGTTACTGTTATTTTATTAAATAAATAAAACACCCTTTTTTAAACTGTCAGATGTTGACACTGTAACAAGCTTCTGTGGTAGATTATTCAACAGATTGATTGTGGTACAGAGGATGGGCATGCCCCCTTGTCTTTGGAGAGGGTTTTACCGGAGACAGTTTTTCCCTATATATTTTATTTCCTGTGATCTTTATTCATAACAAAGATCTTTAATACCCCTTATCTGTTTGGTGGCTCTCCTCTTCATCCTTTCCAAAATCAGAGCATCCTTTCTATGACCAGGTGCCATATTCCAGGTGAGTACATCCCTATCCCATGATTCCATGCCTTTTTTAATGCACAATAATATCTTGGTAGCCTTAGACGCAGCTGATTGACATTGTTTTGTTAGCCTGTGGTATAACGGCCCCCCCAGAGACTTCTCAACAAGTGTCTCCCCCAATGACCCATGTGGCCTACAGATTATTAGACCCCAATCACATCACATTTCCCCCCTCACATTGGACATTTTCCAAGTTGATGCCCAGACATTCTAAGAGGCTGATTCACTACTAACACCAGGTATTGGCATATGAGAGTCTGTATAGCAGTGCTTAGAGCAACCACTAGTAGACACTGTAAGCGGGTATCGGGCACTGTAACAGAGCACCTCAGTCCCTGTAGTATCCTGGCCGGCATTGATGAATGTGATATGTGTTGGGCGCACTTAACACCAGTACAACGCTGCAGCAAGCGAGAGGTAGCGCCAGCTCATTGCGCCTGGCACTCAGTGCTCCACAACATACTTATCAAAAAAAGGACACACACACAGCCAGGATCATCTAAAACAAGTCGCTATAGCATAGAGCACCATACGCTGTGTGATTAAAGTCTGTTTTTGAACACATATCCACCAGTAATAAAGTGAAAACACATGGAATTGCATTGTTATAACACTGTGACATTAACACTTTAGTGCCAGACCTGTAATGGTTAGACTGGCAGCTTCTGTCCTTAGTAAAAACCAACACCGGTTGTCACTTATAATACTATGCATAGTTACATAATACTGTATATAGGCCCCTAAAAACCCCTCCAGCAATTTTCCCACAATGGATGTTAAGCTTACCGATCTGTAATTACCCAGAGAAGACCTTGAGCTCTTAAAAATGGGCACCACATTTTCCTGCGACATTTCCTTGGCAAAATAACAGTTGTCTCCAGCCTGCGCTCATGTCCAGAAGTTGAGCAAAGCCAAAAACGCAATTCTGTGAGACTCACCTGTAGAATTGGTTTTATTTCCTAATCCATTCCAGGCCGTCCCTCATTCTTCACAGCTGGGACCTCCCCCTAAGGGGCGTGGACTGCAAGATCAAAGATGTGGCTCCTCCCAGCCCCCTATAAAAGCAGCTGCCTCTTAACCAAGCCCAGAAATTAAAAAGCAGTAACTCAATAACAAGAGGCAGGCTGGGAGGCCCGAACATAGGCGACCATGTTACTTCACATAGCCTCCGCTTGTACTCTCTCGAACCTAAAATCCTAAATTTGTGTAACAAGTGTCCTATGAACAAGTAATGGTTCAATCACCATAAAAAGGCATGCAGGACAATAATAAACCTCAAAGAGGGCGGGTTGGATGGCCTGGAATGGATTAGGACATAAAACCAATTCTACAGTTGAGTCTCACAGAATTGTGTTTTTCCTTCCAATACATTCTAGGCCGTCCCTCATTCTTCACAGCTGGGACACCCAAAAGCAGTGTCCATATGGGCGGGATCCCCAGTGCAGAACAGCAGGTAGTTCATTTCACTACCGCCTGAAGCACGTTTTGGCCAAAAACTGCGTCAGCTGAGGCCCTGACATCCACCTTGTTAAACTTTGTAAACGTATGAACTGAAGACCAAGTGGCAGCTTTACAAACCTGTTCCACCGAGGCCTGGTGCTGAAAAGCCCAGGAAGCACCAATGGCTCTAGTAGAATGAGCTGTGATCTGAAAAGGCAGAATAGGCTCGTACCACCGCCTGTCTAATCCACTTACTGAGTGTGGACTTCCGCTAAGACAAAAAGCAAATACGATTTCCGGAAGGATTCAGTCGCAGCCAGGTAATATTTTATGGCTCTAACCACATCCAAGGCATGGAGAGCCCTTTCCTTAGGGTTAGCCGGTGCTGGACACAAGGAAGGTAGGACAACTTTCTCATTAAGGTGAAAAGGAGAAACGACTTTAGGCAAAAAATCAGGGCTAAAACGAAAAACCACCTTGTCTCTGTGCAATTCAAAATAAGGTGGCTTCATACATAATGCGGCCAATTCCGATACTCGATGCACAGAGGTGATCGCTACCAGAAAAATCAGCATAGACGATGTAGCGTAATTCAAAGGCTCGAAGGGGGGACCCTGGAGAGCAGATAACACCAGATTTAGGTCCCACACCGGTAACACTGGTTTACGCGGTGGGCAGACGTGAGTGACCCCCTGAAAAAAGGTTTTGATCAATCTATGATTGGCAATAGACTTCTGGAAAAAAATGGATAGGGCCGAGACCTGACCCTTAAGGGTACTCAACTGGAGGCCCAAGTCTAGACCATATTCCAGAAACTCTAGAATTCTAGAAACAGAATATCTCCGGCAAGGAATGTTCCTGGCCTCGCACCAAGCAATATAGGCCTGCCAAACTCTGTAGTATATTATGGAAGTCAGCGCCCGTAAATTCGGGTGCCGCAGCAACCCCTGTGTGAGAAGCTCCAGGTCCTCGGGCATGGTGCAGTGATCTGTTGACATCCTTCCTATGTCCGCAAACCAACTCCTCCTTGGCCAACGAGGAGCCACCAGGATGGTTGGTACCCCCTCCTGGACTATCCTGCGTAGTACTCGGTCCAGGAGCGTAAACAGAGGAAAAGCATGCAGAAGATTGAACCCTGTCCAGGGAATCGCCAGGGCGCCTGTTGCTATGGCCAGAGAGTCTCTTGAGAGAGATACGAACCTTGGAAGTTTGTGATTGTGTCTGGATGCAAAAAGATCCATGTCCGGTTGACCCCAGCGGAGGCATAGAGCTTGAAAGGCCTTCCTGCTGAGAGACCATTCCCCCAGACGCAAGGACCTCCTGCTCAGGGAGACCGCCTCCTGGTTCTCCACTCCCGGTATGTAGACCGCCGAGATGCAGGAGACGTTCTCCTCTGCCCAACTCAGAATCCAGCCTACCTCCTTGAGGGATCTCCTGCTCCGAGTACCGCCCTGGTGGTTGATGTAGGCTGCAGCCGTTCGATTGTCCGAGCGGACCTGAACCGCATGGCCCCTTAAATGGAGGGTCAGATGTAAGAGAACAAACCAAATTGCTCTCAGTTCCAAGAGATTTATGGGCAACCGGTTCTCTCTCGGACACTGGATCTCCTGGGTCTGCCAAATGCCTCCCCAGCCTGTAAGACTGGTGTCCGTGGTAACTATTTCCCATTGGGGAGTTCGAAAGGACCACCACAAGAGGGATTGCCTGGTCGGGGGGGACAGCACAAATCCTTTGTCCAGGGATTCCGGGGACCGATCCCAGCTGGCTAGCAGGTTCAGCTGAAGGGGCCACATGTGGAATTGGGCAAAGGGCACTGCTTCAAAGCAAGCCACCATTATGCCCCCTAGTGAATCTCATCCCTAGGCGCACCGATGGCTGTTGACAAGCCAGCAAGGCCTGTACCTGCGTCTGGAGACACAAGACTTTCTGCTGTGGCAGAAAGACCTTGACTTGAACGGTGTCTAGGGTCATCCCCAGGAAGGATCTCACTGTGGACAGTGTGATATGCGACTTGGGGTAGTTGATCACCCAACCGAAGGCCTCCAGAGTTGACAGCATGGTTCGGGTGTCGCTCTCGGCCTCCTGAAGGGACTGGGCCGAGATCAGAAGGTCGTCCAGATAGGGTAATACACGAATACCCTGACCCCTCAGGATAGCCATGATGCCCGCCAGCACCTTGGTGAACACCCTGGGAGCTGAGATTGTGCCGAAGGGGAGTGCCACAAACTGGAAATGCTGAGCCTCCAATGCAAACCTCAAAAACTTCTGATGACCCGGAAAAATAGGCATGTGTAGATACGCGTCCCTGATGTCCACCGTACTCATAAAGTCACCGGTCTGAAGCGACCTCACCATGTTTCCATGCGGAAGTGTCTGAGCCTTATAAATTTATTGAGGCCCTTTAGGTCCAAGATCGGCCTCACCGATCCATCCTTCTTGGGAACCGTGAATAGGTTGGAGTAAAATCCCTGACCCTGCTCCTGCCGGCAAATCACCCCTATCCGCACGAGGTGCTGAACAGCGGCTCTCAAAGCCTCAGCTTTTAGCAGGTTTCAGGATGTCCTTGACCTAAGGAATTTTGTGGTCGGTTTGACTGCCAGCTCGATCTTGTAACCTGACGACACCACCTCCTGAATCCAAAGATCCGAGACGTGACGCCTCCAGATTGGAGCAAACAGCAGTAGCCGTCTCCCCACCTGTACGGGTGAGGGTGCCCCTTCATGCCTGTGTAGGTTTGGCTGGAGGTTTGGGCTTAGCTCCCCAGGTGGGATTGGGCTGACTGCGGGACCTACCTCTGCCCCAAGCATCTCTGCAGGCACTGGAAAAGGAAGAACCTCTTCCCCCCGAAAGGACCGGTAAGAAGAGGAGTACCGAAAGGGACGAGTAGGTTTCCTTCTTTGAGGGAGCTTACCATCCTTGACCAAAAGGTCCAGCCACTCCCCAAACAGCCGACCCCCCACAAAGGGTACATTTGTGAGGGATTTTTTGGCAGCCGCATCGGCCGACCACTGCTTCAACCACAGCGAACGGCGTAATGCTACAAGCAAAGCTGAAGTCTTATCACCCAGCCTGACTACATCATCCATGGCAGTAACAACAAAGCCGATGAAATCCAAACAGGCTCTGAGTTCCTTGTGATCCTGCGCCCATCTGCGAGATTTAGCCTTAGCCACAAGCTGCTTAACCTTTTTTCCAGTGGCTAGGGAAACAATTGCCGTGGCACACGCTGGGCTTAAGAGGGAACCCACCAAGGAAAAAGCATGGCAAGACAACTGATCCATGCGTTTATCCGCAGGGTCTCTTAAGGAAGCATTGTCAGGTGATGGCATAATAGTGGTGTTGGACAGACCTGAAACCGGAGGGTCCACCTCGGGAGGATGTGACCATAATTTAATCAACTCGGAAGGGAAAGGATACCGTCTCTCCAGGCCCTTAGGAACCAACGGCAGCTTGTTGGGCCTTTCCCACTCCTTAAGCACCATGTTACAAAAATGCGGCTGTTCAGGAAAAACCCGCCGCTGTCTTTCAGGCCGAAACAAACCATCCTTCTTTCTCTTGGCCATCTTGGAAGGAACAATATGTAAAGTGTCAAAAACAGAGGAAAGCAAGCTTTCCGTATCATCTGGAGGCCTTTTTAGGGGCTGCCAATGAGAGCTGTTTCTCGAGGCTAGCCAGCCTGTGCGCAAAATCAGAGTGTGTCCCCCTGCCGGCTCTCCCTTCGCTAGGGGCTAACTGCAGCAGCGGAGGATCCGGAGAGGCTGGAGCTGACACAAGATTAGGGGCGGGAGTGATAGCCCTCTCATGGTCCAAAACAATGCCTCTGGCACAAGTGGAACAAATTGTGCTGAATCCACCCAGGGGATTGCGTCTCGCCCAAGTGGGGTGCCCGGCTCACTATCCTCTGATGCATCCATTATGGTGATTTTGGAATATGCAATATTCGTGAAAGGCTAAATAGACGCTAATGTCCTAAGCCTATAGCCGATCCCCTACAACGGGGCCAGGAGAAACCACAACCCTCAACCTTCTTCCCACAATCTAAAATCAAAAAGAGAGGAGACAGTAATCACAATATGGGCCACAGTGCCATAAAAATATTCTTAGCAGATATATATATATATATAAACATTCCTCCTCTCTTCCCTTCTTTTTTCCTTATTTTTACATGTTAGCAACATGAAGAAAATAAAAGCAGGACTCACGATACCGCCGCCTGTAAGGGATACGCAGTAGCAGCAGCCGCAGCACGCGTCTTCCAGAAGCTTCTGGCCAGGGGAGCATCACCGGAGCGCAGCCAGGCCCGTGCGCCGCTCGCTCATGACTCCGCCCCTCAGCACCAATTGCGTGCGGCCCGCGCCCCCTGTCAGAGGCCTCCAAATGGCGAGGGAACGAAGGAGGTGAGTATGTGGGAGGAGCAGCAGTGGCCGCTCCTTGCCGTAGTACTGCTATGGCGACGGAGCTCTCCACCGCTCCCCCACGCAGTAAAGTGACACAAAGCACACACACACAATAAAATACATGTGGGAGAAGGGAGGGTAGATATAAAATAAATCATGGTTTCTCGGCAGCTTCACCATAAAAAAGACCTGCGGCTGACCTGCTTGTTCTAGGGAAGCCTGCAGCTCAGAGCCATATGCCCTGTAAAACGCCCCAGACCCCGGCGTTTTACCCTACCATCACGGAACCCAGGAAAACAGCCAAAGCTGGGGAGGCATCAGATGGGTCAGAGGAATCCGTGGAAATACGGTCTTCAGCAAGCCATCAGGTTAGAAGGCCCCACTTTTCTGCTAAATCCCTGAGAGAGTGTAAGCAATCTTTGCAGTACCACTGCAAGAAGTAGACTGGGCTTGGTTAAGAGTTAGCTGTTTTTATAGGGGGCCGGGAGGAGCCACATCTTTGATCTTGCTGTGAAGAATGAGGGACGGCCTGGAATGGAAGGAAAAGAGGCAGAGTACGGCCGAGAGCATTCACCATGCTGTGGCCCTGCCCTCTGCTCCATTCGTGACAAAGAGCAGCATCTATGATGTTGCCCCCCCGCATATGTGACTCCGCCCCTCAAGATGTGGCTCCTCCCCTAGCTTCACTCCCAACATTGGAAGCCAAGCACAGCCTCTGATCTGAGGATAGCACCAATTCGAACTGCCTTCAAACAGAACAAAAGTCACCAGCGGCCAGCCTGGAATCTAAAAGCCACATGCTTTACCCTGGAGCATCCCGAATTGGGATGCCCCGTTAAGTGAAAGCCTGTAAAGACTAACCTTACCCCAGTCCAACAGTGCATGCTCGTCTTATCAAAGTTGTTAGCCTTTCAGCAAATGGCTTTGACTGTTTACAATATGGAGTGTGCGCTGCTGCATCCCCTGCATTTCTGGTGGTGCGCAAATGCCGCTGGGACACTCAATCAGAGGCTTTTGTCGAATGGCGTATTCAAGGCAAATGGCTCTGATTGGATGAGAGCCTGCATATGCGCCAAGGTATCCTCTATCCCTTAACCATCATACATCCTTTCCATCCACCATCCCCTAATACCTTCTGATTTTCCCAGCGATACTCACCTTCCCTGTGTCCCTCTTACACTCCATATTCACTCAACTTTTCCTTTGCCATCTCCTAAGGGCAGGTGGGGGCATGGAGTGGTAGAGTAAGGGGAGGGGAGTGATGGGCATTCAGGGGTAGATGGGGGCACAGAGTGGTAAAGTGGGAGGGAGTGGGGGACATTCAGGGGCAGGCGAGGGCATGGAGTAGTAGAGTAGTGGAGTGATAGGCAGACAGGGGCATGGAGTGCACAGGGGGGCACAGGTGTCAGCCTGCAGGGATTTAATTTTATTCACATTTTGCAATGTTGGTACTTACAATCAGGAGTGGACTGGGGCTAAAAACATCCCAGGACTTTTTGGGGTACACCAGCCCTGCTCCCCCCTCCGAATCACTAGAATGCTAGCACTAGGAGTGTCCTCACTCATGGGAAACGGTGGTCATTTTCTTGTAACCCCCTCCGCCACTTTACTTGCCAGATTTCTGCCATTTGTGAACATGTTGCCATCCAGTTTTTCGCATTCAGCTTTAGAATCATTATTTATTATTGTGCTGTGTCCACTTAATTTTTCACTGCCTGTTTGCATCACATGGATCTCCTTATCCATCCAGTCCTCCCCCTACTATTTCTCCACCAACCATCATATGCTTTTTTAAGGGGGATATAGATGCCCATGGTATGTATGCACACACATAAGAATTCTTCTTCCACATTTAAGCCATCCATGTTTTTAACTGATAAGTCAGGGCTAGAGATGAGCGAACCCAAACTGCAAAGTTCAGGCTTGTACCAAACTTTGTGAGTTTTGGGTTCCTAAACCCAAGCACAGGCTTCAGTCAGAAGTCTGTGTTATAGTTTGCCATTTGGCCGAACACAAAAAGAAGCCCATCAACTAGCTGTCCCTAAGATTACAGCTGCAGGAAGCTGCTTTAACTCACCTCTGCCCAATCCTCTTCCTGTCAGCGGCTGGGCTGAAAAAAGATGGCCTACGGCTCTTGTGAATGAGGACACTCCTAGAGCTGGCACTAGAAGTGTCCTCACTCATGGGAGCCTGAGACCATAATTCTGCATCTTTCAAATGCTGCTGCTGCTGCTGACCCCCCGCCATGACCACCACACTTGTCTGGACCATTGTTAGTGTTGCCTGCCATACAGCAGACCCCTAAACCCCCATGTTGGGCTTAGTCATGAGGAAGAGGTGCTATGGAAAAGGCACGGCATGGCACATACCAGTATGAGACAGCAGCAGTGCCAGACATTGAGAACTATTTTTCCTTGATGCAGTGACAGTTCTTTTTTTGGCGATTTTGTACGACACGTCACATTTTTGTGCATATTATTCCGGGCATGCTTGCAGATGAAAATCCATAGTTATCCCCAAAAACAGTGGACAGCAATGTGTAAGAATATCTGCAATATGATGAAAGAAATATCCAATATCATTTCTGTTTGAAGTAATTGTTTCTTAAAATGTAAAGGGAGCCTTTGTTGCTCTTTAGCATGTGTAATTAGCCTAATAAATGTAATTATATGCTGTAAAATACATTGCCTAAAATAAAAGCAAAGAAACATGAGTGCCCAGACCTTGGCACCAAAAGAAAGATTAAGTGAATCTTCACGGTCACTGATCCTATTATTCTTTCCTTAGCATCCATCACTTCCGATCACACGAAAGAAGGAAGAAATTATTTGACTTTCATCAGTGTTTTGCTATGTTTTATCTAGTGCCAAAATTCCGCAAATAGAAATGCTGATTATGTCTCACAATTGTTTTTTGAAACTGCAACTAGCAAATTGAGAATCACAAAAAATGGGTATAAAGCATATTTTTTCTTTCATGTTTAAAGACAAGCATAAATTGTAGAATGGACATTAAAAATGTGCTGGTTAAGAGTTTGTAAATATACATACCTGTCTCTAGTGCTGATGGCTAGGGATGGGCGAACTCCCCAAAGTTTGGGTTTGGCCAAACTTTAATTAAATGTTCGGGGACCTGAACCTAGTCCCCACTGAAATCAATGGTGACCTTAACTTTTGGGGGTAGCTGTGGCGGGGAGGTGCAGAGTGTGCAGCAGTAAGTGTGCTGCTGTAATGCTCCTCAGCCCATGATCCTCTTCCTCCTTAGTGGAGGCAGAGCGGCAGTGTCCTCTCCCATGGGAGTCAATGGCCATCTTTTTGTAGCCAACCAGCTTTTCCATGTTCGGGCTGGATGCCGAACTTGTACATGGATTTTGCTTGCAGTCCTTGTTCAAGTTCGCTCAGTACGAACCCAATCTCACCCAGGTTCACCCATCTCTACTGATGGCATGTGCTGCTCCGGGCCAGGTACTCAGTGCCCTGTGATAAATAATGTCAGTGTCCTGGACCTAATAACATATACCCCATCTGGTCATAAAGGAAAGGTCTTGCTCAAATATTCCTGCCCTGTCGAGGAGGAAGCACGAGACAATCATGCCATGCAGTGCGGGACATGGATTGGGTAATCCTGTAAGGCAGCCAACGCTGGACTAGACGCAATTGTCTGCAGGGGAGTATACAGCATTTTTAATTTTAGCTTGCATAATAGCCTTGATCCAGAGCACCTTTCTTGGTGTCTTTTTGTTTTTTCAGCCATAATTTTTGTCTGAAATGTTTCTGTTGTTGCATGATTTTTCGTTTGGTAGGGAGACCTCCAAACAAAAATCACACAAAAAGTACAAAATTGTGTGATTGTGGGGGCCTTTTTGGGGTGAAAACTGGTTGAGAATGTATTTATGCCAGCTGTGAATGGCAGCAAAAAGCTGTCGAGAGCAGGAGGCTTCACTTGGACGGAAATGTTAAATATCATGCCGCTGGTTTTAATAACCATTTTATGGCTTACCTTCAGCTTCACTATCGGGGAGCGAAGTCAAGATGCTTCTTTTGCTCGCATAGGTTGAATTGTGGATGTATTTTTTGCTAATGTTGTACATCTCCATGTTTTTGTGTTGTGTGCTGAACAAAAATTGTTGGATGTCTGTTGTAGATCTATGATGTATAAGCTTTCAATAAAAACAACTGAACATTAAAATATCATGCCGCCGGCCAACCGATGAAACTTTCAGTGGGGCTTTTTTTTTTTTTTGGAAGGAAATGTTTTGTTGTTTTTTTTTTAATGCGTGGGGTTCCCTTCCAAAAGCCAACTAGCTTGGGCACCAAGCATAAGGACCCAGGGCTCAGCGGCTGCACCATGAGGCCGCTGTCCCTGCAAGTTACATACCCTTTGCTATGGGCTTGGGCTCTTCCAGGAGAGCCACGGTGCCCCTGGAAGAAATCCATGCCCAAAGCATTGGGCACCATGCTCTTCTGTACCCACGATGCCTCAAATGAGGGTACGGGTAATATGTTGGGTTATCATTATGTAACTCATACTTACTGTTCACATCTGGCATGCAGTGCAGCATTTAATTAATGATTTAATTTAATTAATACTGATGGGCGTCTCCCTCCTATCATCTCCGCTCCATAATGAGCTGCTGGGGAGTGGCTTTTATACTAAGAGATGGGGTCTCTAAGTATGTCACCGGAGGGGCCTAAAGGTTCACTAGAAAATCGCCTCTAGGTTGCCCCTTCTGTGATTTCTCACATAACGTAGGGGAGATTCCATGGAGGCGCCATCTGCTTGTATAAAAGCCAGCTCTCCTGGCCCTCAATTCGTCCCTCGCTGGGTAGTGAGGATAAAAGAAGGGGAAACCTATGTTTCTTCTTCCTCGAAGTTCCAGAGCAGCCATCAGGTTCTGTGTACTGCCATTAACAGCCAGTCAGCTGTGTTTACTTTGCAGCAGGAGAATCAATCAGATGAGAGGCAGAGAATGGTTGTTTTAAATATATATTCAGCCCGTTGCCAGAAGAGCTGGCAAATAATACTTATCCTTTAAGGTTTGTCCCTTCCAACAGTTAGATACAGTATAAATCTGTGTTGCATCGGGTCTACTCGCTATTCCCAGTGGCAGACATTACTACAAGCTGAAAAGCCTGTGGATGAGCAAGAAATTTGTCTTTAACCTACCAAAATACTACATATTTTCAACATCAGATCTTTCAATGTGAAATTTGGTTGCGTTTGATCTATCTGGGGAGAATCTTCTGGAGAAAGCCCTCAAGTTACAGATCAGACACAGAGACATGCTGCTTTAGTAATTCTATGCTATCTGGCAGCTAAAGTTGATACAGAATATCATCCATGGACAGGGGTGGACTGGCCATAGGGCATACCGGGCAAATGCCCGGTAGGCCATCATCTACCCTGCACTGGCCGCCTGCCGATTCGGTAGTTTATCGGCTCCTGCAATGCGTCTTGCAGCAGGCTGGGAGTATGGGAGCTGCCATGGGCCGTCCGGTAACCCTCAGCAGCTCCCATTCACCCGGCCCGCCACAAGAAGCTTTGCTGGAAATCTGCCATTATAGTTCGAGGCTAGCAGGTGGCCAGTGCAGGGGGACAGCAGAGAGCAGACTGCCAGGGAGGAAGTGCAGGGCTGATATACCGGGCCCCAGTGATCCAGGAAGGGGGGTCCCTCCTCTATATGCCCCATTCTCCAGGCTCTGCTACATATCATCCTCAGCCTTGACAACAAGGTCCATGTCCAAGAGGGAGCCCTTCTATACAGGTTAGAGATCGGACATGCTGAGCTTCTGTGCACCTGCCTACTTTCCCATTTGGTGACCAGACTCTGTCTTTGTCTTTACTTCCTCTCTCACCTTTTTCTTTTCTTCTTCTCACTTCCTTCACCTCCCTTTTTTACACCTTCATTCTGCTTCTCACAGCTTTCCTCTCACTTTTCATCTCTTTCTTACTTTTTTCTTTATACCTCTTATTTATATTTCTTTCTTTCTTTCTTACTTTCTTCATTACTCTCCTCTTTGTGCCATGCACCTCCCTCTTTTGCTCTTACCTCTCTTTCTCACTTTCTGTTTTCATCTTAATTTTTGCTTTTCACTTCCCCCTTTCTCTTGTTCCATTCCTCCTCACTTTGCTTTTCTCTGCCCCCCATCCTCTGCCACTCTCTCTCTCCCCCTCTCTATTTACTTCTCCCTTTTTCTCTCTCCTCACACTCTCCCTCTGTTTTCTCTCCTTCTACCAGTATTCTTTTTTTTTCTTTTTGTCTATTTCTCGTTTGCTTTCTCTTCTTTTTTTTTCTAAGGGGTACAGACATTGTGGCAGTACAGGGCACCAAAATTCCTAGTGGCGCTCCCCCACATAACCATGCCCAAGTTGGTCAGTATTTTATGCTGGGAAAGGGGGCAACCTTAGCCGCTGCCGCTGTACACAGGGCAAAACAGGGTTGCACACACGCTCGCTCCCAGTCCCAGATGTGCCATCCACTCGCCTCTACTTTAAAGGCAGCTTTTGCACCTTTTCTTGTCATCAGCCAAATGAGCAGGACTGGAGAGGAGGACAGCACGGATTCCATGAGAGAGAGGTTTTCTTGTGCCAGCAAAACATCTGCGTCAGCCACAAAATACAACAAAATTTAGGCTTCAACATAATTTGCTCCACTCTAACAATTGCTATCTATGACCAGCCTGATGTATAATAACTTCCCCCACTCAGATTAGTTAAGAGAATGGTAGAAATTATAAAATATGTAAAATGATCGAAAATACCAGAAAATATTGGAGCCTATGCGTTCCTACTTTAATTCATTATTGGGCTTATTTCAATTTTACATATGTAGCCAATCAACCAAATTTTCACTATCCTGGATTTGGCCCCCTGTTCATCATAAATTCTCAACTATTTCCGGTGCCCTAGTCCAATCAAAATTTTATGCTGTGTATATTAATGCTCAGCAAATACTCTGTTTAGACACAGAGCTTGCCAATAGAGAGCTGGAGAGGCTGCATCCCCAGTTCCCTCTCTGCATACTCTGAATGACTAGCCGAGAGATACTGAGGATGCAGTCTGTGGATTGTTTAACTTGCAGTGGGAGCAGGGCGTATGTGAGTTTTGAGGTATCCTGGGGGGGTTTACACAGCGCATCCCAATTTGGGAATCCCCAGGAGAAGGTCAGCGTCTGCCCCTGGTACACTCATTGTGCTACAAAGAAAAATTAAAGTAAAAAAATAAAGTGAATGTAAAGGAACTGCTTAACAGAGGATTTTGTGTCTGTTTTATTTTATTGTTTTTGAGGTGGCAATAAATTGTATGTAAATCACTACTGAGTCAGAATATATTCTGTGTGTCCAGACCTTTTTCAAATTAGATTTATGTATTAATTTTTTTCATCTATTTGCCTGAAGTACTAACGACCTCTGAATGTCCCTTATGTTATTAAAATTAACATGCTGGCGAGAAAAATAAACCTGCAGAGAAATTCTGTACATTCTTAATATTCTGTACTATAGGATAAAAAAGCTATGCTAGGTCAAAAAGAAACCTTGATTCTTGCTTGTTACCACTATAAAAAACATAACGACGCTTCAGTTAAAAGCAATTAAGAATTTATGAAAAAGACCATTGCTTTCTGTAGAAAAATACCTTTACCTTCATACTTTTCCGTGTTAGAACACTTTGATTAACTACGTTTTCTTTGTAATCTGCATCCCACATGCATTTCTTCAATCATCAGCATACAGTGGCACACACCAACCATTACCACTTGATTGGGCTGCTGCAGTGCTAACTGCTCCCATGAGGAGATAATGGGCAGGTTACACGGCATGTCATTTCACCCTTTAAAAAAAACAATTAAAAAAAATTGACTATGGCTTTGGGAACATGAGAGGAGCCCAAAATATGTGCATTTAAGTTTATTGGGATTGTTTATTTTTCTGTAAATAGATAATCTAGCACCAATGTAATAGCATATACTATAAAACATTATTGATTTTGAACAATTCTTAAATTGAAATAAATACATTTATTAGGGATACTATTATTAATTGGGCTTTGCATAAATAGGGGGCAATACATTTGGGTAATATCGGCGCATCCCTATGTAGCGGCCATTTTGAACACCTCTGAGATGATATTTAGCCACACCATTGTGCACTATGCCGGGAAATGTGGGCTATGGGGCACTGAAAAATAAGCAATACTGCATGCACACTGTGCTGTCCATGATGAGCTCTGTGCCATTTAAAATGTCATTGTGCTAAAATTGTTAAATCAATACTCCATATTGTATTCTATATTTTCTTTTTTGTTGTTTCTCAGTTTTTCCTTTTTTATCTTATCTGTTTGGAGTAATATGTTTGTATTTCTTTTGGTATATCACTTGTGTTCTACACAGCTAATCGCTATATACTTGTATCAATAATATTGCAATTTCTTCCAATAAAATCTATTGTGAAAAAAAAAATTGGTAAACCAGAACAATGCAGTTTTAATATGTTGCTCCACAGAAATTTAATAACACGTTACCACTCTGGCAAATGCATTTACAGAGTAAGCCAAAATGTTTAACACTCCACTCACCCCTCACTTTGTGCTAATAACTTAACTATAACTGGGTAACAACTTCAAGTCACTGGGGGGTGGCTAATCTTCAACCTGAAGATGGGACCTTGAGTTAGAGCTCAATCACCCTATCCCACCCAGCAATGTTATTGTACTGGTCTGTCACTAAACTCCAGCTGTCACACAAGCATGCCACTTCAATGCAGACCCCCCCCCCCCCCCCCCCAACAGCATCAGGGGAGGATTGCAGAAATCAGTTGATTTGTTTTATTATTTTAACGCCCAAATCAGGACTAGCACAGGGTGTGGAAGGGGATAGCTGGGGGATTACAAAAAGCTTGGACTCAATGATAACAATCCTTATAAATATGCTGGATGGCGGCTTATACACCCAGGATCAAGAAATATCCAGCTAGGCTTCTTTCTTTTAACCCTTTCTATAGCAGTCTACCTAGATATGTTGTCACCCTATGTTGCTAAGCCATTTTCACCATTTTGCACTATACAGGTTTAACTGTGATTTTGAAGACACTCTGCCCAGGAGACACTCCAAACTGAAACAGCACTTTAGGAGATTTTCTAATAAATACAACTGTTATGCACACCTTGCAGTTTTCCCCATTACATATGAAATACCCCCCGCAAACTATATTCCCTGAAAGTGCAAGCCTCACGCTTTCTAGGCATACCAGGTTCCTTGTTGTGGGTGCAGTTTTGGGATGCAAACACTCGAGGAATCACTGGTTGGATAAGGTTTCCCTAAAAAAAGCAGAATGAAAACCACATTTTCTTAAAATATCAATATGCAAACAAAAAACATGCTAAATCTGAGTGCAAGATCCCCTGAACAAAACAATACCCAACATGCATAGGTTTTTGTTAACCTTTTTAACAGCCAGTCTACTTGAAGTTTTGCCACCCTCTGCCATTTTTTCACCATTTTGTGCTAGCTTTAACTGATTTTGCAGGAATTTCCAAAGATTCACAATGAAATTATATATTGATTTGGTTGGTTAATATAAAATGTCTTGTTTGTAAATTGTTGGTGCCTTCATAATATTTTTAGATAAAAAATGTAAGCAATTTTTTTTTTACAATTGCAATTTACAATACTTTTTAATAAAAAAAGTTTTTTTTTTTTTTTTCAGGAAAACCATATTATGTGTGAAAGCTCTATTCTATTCCCTGATTATAATGGTACCACATATTCATCAGTAGCCCCCCTGGTTCTGTCAAGGAGACAGCCCCAGCCTGAAAAGAGAGCTTTAGGACATTTTTAAAAGAAATACATCTAATATCCGGACTATCAAGGGTTACATGTAAAAAAAATGGTGCGGGGAACAGCTTTTTAAAAAATGTTAAGTATCTCAAAAGTAGTAAGGTAACCCACTTTTACCTCACTAGTCAGATTAATTACCCCCTCAACCAGATGAAGAACCTGGGGGGGATCAGATGCCCCCGAGAGAAGAGGAGACCCCAAGCACTGTATCTGGACCATAGGTGAGCATTTTACTTTAACAGAATGGGGAGGAATTCAGGGTACACTCATACCTGGAACCCCTGAAATTTATTCCTACCAGGAGAAGAAAACCACATTTTGGCAAGAGTTTTATTCAGTTCAGGTGTATAAGTGACTACTTCTCCGATTAACCTACATGGTAGCATGTGCACTGCTGGGATGCACCTGCTGATACATATGTGGTACACAATATGTTTTTTTTTTAATGTGACAAAGTTTACTTTTCTTTAGTTTTTCTTCTATAGGGTAAACAGGGGAACGCCATGGTATAAGTAGGTGGGCTGGTGGTTTCAATATCTGGGGTTAGGTCCGTAATTCTATGTTACAATGGCAAGGGGAAGGCCTTCCCGGACATGAATATATATCACGTGGGTTGCCTTTGACCTATAGCCCTTGGGGGTGACCTTATTACCCAGATTTGCAAAAGGATTGGTGGAGCAACTTAGCACCAATATGTATAACATAAGGTTGGTGGGTTGGAAAAAGGTATTTATAGTATTTCTATAGAGTATAGAATATAGACATTGGCTTACTTATCCCACATGAACCACAAACTATATACCTCAGATGCAAGTCAATCAGAGACACAGAAGCCACTATGAGGGAGAATTTAAATCCAATCTAAATCTTTGCTAGGTACCAGGAACCTACAAGTGAATGAGCTGCAGCACCTGCAAGTGCATAGCATAAGGAAAATTATTCACACCCCCAAATCAGCAAAAACACACGTCCAGGCATTACGTCAACTGCAATACATAAACACATAATCTATTTAATCATGTGCACCATTTTTGCTGACATTTCATGCTAAAGCCCAGACTCTGTTGAAAAAAAACAATATTTAATTTTCCTGGAAAATCCCTGAACATTCCTTCAAAAATCACAGTTAAACATGTATACTGCAAAATGGAAAACCTGACTGGCAACAGAGGGTGACCACCTCTCTACGTAGGCTGGCACTGAAAGGGTTAAGAGGTAGGAGGAATAAGGATATGCCCAGTGTGAGGATATCATATTTTATCAACTAGTGTAGCCTAATCAGCTAAACTCTTTTTGCATTTTAAGTGGGATTTCAGCATGGTAATGTTTTTTATATATAGGGTGTGCATTTGACATTTTATATGCATGCATATGCACTTGAGAGCATGTAAGTATAACAGCTGAAGAGTGGTGTGTGGGGGGGGTAACAACCGAGTCTGCAATTGGGGGAAGAAAAGTGGCCGATTTCCCAGCCCCCCCCCCCCCCATCACCAGGGGCTTTCTGTTTACATTTCAGTAAAAAATTAAGTAAAAACATATTTTTTATGTGCATCAGCGAGCTTGATCCTGCTGTCCCTGTCGCTGATGCCTTCAGGGTATTCCACAAAGTTCTAGGACCTGTTAGGTACTGGGTAGTGTGAGGCTTCAGATTTAAGCCAAAGGTAAATTCAACAAGAATTTAGTGAATTTGGTTCAGTTCATTAGAAAATTAGCAACGTTTTTGAGAAATTTTACCAGCTCTGTTTTTTGGTGAAAAAAAGATGGAATAAACCCAGTTTACCTATAGTAAACTTCACATTTAATGTTATATACCCATTAACAGACTTTAACAGAAATTTCTCATAGAAATATAATTCCTCTTTAATCCCTTGCAATCATCTTTATATAAAGCTGGAGGGACCAGGACAGAGAAATTTTAGAGAGGGAGACTTTCTCCTTTCTTTATAGTATAACATGTAAATCACAGATTTTAGCACAGTGACACTTAGTGCTTGATTTAGGAATGGGCTAGTTCCCATTAGTGCCAATGTGTCCACCGGATGTTGACTAATTTATTACCTGCACCTTTTTCAACATGGAGACCGGTGCTCTTGTATAAGCAGTGCCAGTTTATAGTGCCTCTGAGGCTTAAGCAGCCATCTAGCACAAAAGGAACAACTGTTTTACTCTTTTACTTAAATAATTAGATGTAGGCAAATTTAATTTTATGAACATTTTTTGAAAACCTTGATGCGTGTTACAAATAAGCAAATATAGCATGCAGCATTTATAAATTGCCGGAACAGAGTAGCGCTCACTGGCGCTGTTAAGATCCACATAAGGGAATTTAAGTTGCGCCAATGAAAGCTGATTATTTAACATAGTAACATAGCATGTAAGGCTGAATAAAGACTTTAGTCCATCCAGTTCAGCCTGTTTAACTCCTTCCAGTGGTCTAGTAGCCATAGCTGGAAATGTTATTACATGCCAGGAAGGCATCAAGGCCACTTTTGAACGTTTTTACTGTATCCATCATTACTACCTCCTCTGGCAGCGAGTTCCATAGTCTCACTGCTCTTACAGAGAAGAATCCTCTCCTATGTCGGTGGAGAAAGCACATTTCCTCTAACCTTAGTGGATGCCCCCGGGTTATGGTTACACTCCGGGGTATAAATAGATTGTGGGACAGATCTTTGTATTGACCCCGAATATATTTATACATAGTTATTAGATCACCCCTCAATTTTCTTTTTTCTAGACTAAATAAACCTAACTTGGACAATCTTTCCGGGTACTCTAGCCCCCGCACTCCTTTTATTAACTTTGTTGCCCTTCTTTGAACGTGCCCCAGTTCTGATATGTCCTTCTTAAGCACAGGTGCCCAGAACTGTACACAGTATTCCATATGGGGTCTGACCAGTGACTTGTACAGGGGTAAAATGATGCTTTGGTCATGAGCACCTATGCCCCTCCTGATGCACCCCATGATCCTATTTGCCTTGGCAGCAGCTGCCTGGCATTGATTACTACAGTTGAGCTTATTGTCAACTAAAACCCCTAGGTCCTTTTCCATTGTTGTTTTACCAAGTGTTTATTTAGTGTGTAATCATGACACAGATTTCTCCTTCCCATGTGCATAACCTTATATTTATCTGTGTTAAACTTCATTTGCCATTTAACTGCCCATGCTTCCAATTTATCTAAATCTGTTTGTAGCTGCCTGCTGTCCTCTTTTGTTTTAATTACTTTACTCAGCTTAGTATCATCTGCAAAGATTGAGACTTTACTGTTTAATCCATACCCAATGTAATTTATATATATATTGAAGAGAATTGGTCCCAGAACCCTGACCCTTGTGGTACTCCACTAGTAACAGTGACCCAATCTGAGTGTGTACCATTGATAACCACCCTCTGCTTCCGATCATTAAGCCAATTTCCCACCTATCTGCACACGTTTTCCCCCAGTCCCAGCATTCTCATCTTTTGTACCAGCCTTTTATGTGGCACAGTATCAAATGCTTTAGAAAAGTCAAGATATATGATATTCAATGACTCCCCCTGATCCAATCTTGAACCTCCTCATAAAAGCTGATTAGGTTTGTCTGGCAGGAGCAATTCATCATAAATCCATGCTGATATGGAGTAATAAGGTCATTTTCCCCAAGGTGCTCCAGGATAGTATCCCTTAAGAAACCTTCAAACAACTTGCCCACCACAGATGTTAAGCTTACCGGTCTGTAGTTCCCAGGTTCCCCCCTAGATCCCTTTTTGAATATTGGCACCACATTTGCCAAGCGCCAATCCCTCGGAACAGACCCTGTAGTTATGGAATCCACAAATATTAGAAATAATGGCTTGTCTATTACTGTACATAACTCCCTTAAAACACGAGGATGTATGTCATCTGGTCCCGGTGATTTATCGATTTTTATCAGTTTGAGACAGTGCTGGACTTCTTCCTTGGTTAGACCAGTGACATTTAATGGAGGGTTTCGGTTATTCCCCTGCATTTCACTCGGCATGTCAAATTCTTTTGTGAATATAGAAGCAAAGAAGTTGTTAACCAAATTTGATTTCTCCTCATTTCCCTCTATAGGGGTCCCCTCCTTGCTTTTCAGGGGGCCCACACCCTCAGGTTTGTACCTTTTACGGTTTATGTATCTAAAGAATAATTTGGGGTTAGTTTTACTCTCTTTCGCGACCAGTCTTTCTGTCTCCAGCTTAGCTGCCCTTATCTGTTGTTTACATTGTTTATTTTCTTCTTTGTAGTTTTTTAACGCTTCTGCTGTCCCTTCCTGCTTTAAACGTTTAAATGCCTTTTTTTGTTGTTTATTGCCCCCCTAACCTTTTTATTTAGCCACATCGGTTTACATGTGTGTCTAATAGTTTTATTCCTGTAAGGTATATATCTGTTACAATGAAAATTAAGTATTCCTTTGAAAGTATCCCATTTAGCGTCCATGCTTTTGTTTTTTAGGACATTTTCCCAGTCAATGCAGTGTAGGGCATTTCTAAGTTGGTCAAACTTAGCCTTTTTGAAGTCCCGCGTTTTTGTGGCTCCTTGATAAGGCACCCTAGTGACTGCTAATTGGAAATTAATGATATTATGATCACTGCTTCCAAGGTGTCCCCCAACCTGTACCTTTATTACTTTGCCTGGTACATTGGTTAGTATTAGGTCCAATATGGCTTTCCCCCTTGTTGGAGCTTGAACTTGTTGGGAAAGGTAGCCATCTTTTGTTTTAGATAAAAAACTATTACTTTTATGCGAAACACATGTTTCAGCATCCCAGTCTATATCTGGGTAGTTAAAGTCCCGCATAATCACTACCTCATTTAGTTTAGCGGCTATATCTATTTGCCTTAGCATCATATTTTCTATGGATTCGGATATATCTGGAGGTTTATAGCAAACCCCCATCAGTATTTTATTTTTGTTTCTCCCTCCATGTATTTCTACCCATACAGACTCCACATGGTCATTCCCCTCACATATATCCTCCCGCAGAGTGGGTTGTAGAGAGGATTTTACAATTAAGCAGACTCCACCCCCTTTGCGTTTGTTACGGTCCCTCCTAAACACACAGTATCCCTGTAAATTTACTGCCCAGTCATAGCTTTCATCCAGCCAGGTCTCTGTTACCCCCACTATGTCATATTGCTTTTCTGTTATTATCAGTTTAAGAACAGACATTTTGACTTGCGGTACAATTCTGCAAATATAACAGTGCCAAAAATGCAAAAGCCATGATCCTGCCAAGGTGGATGCATATGCCATTAAAATGACCCTAAAAAGCTGACTTCAAGACTTGGGCTCAAAGTGTTAAAATTTGTGAGTGAAGAATGGTTTGATGGTTAAATAACGGACAGTTACTAAATTTCACTCGTTTTTAGGTTACTTCTGTGGCAGAACTATAGGGATGAAGGGGTGTGACTACACAGTGGCCCAGAAGGCCAGGGTGCCCCATCAATGTTGCTCCTCCACCTAATTTATCATATTGGTGCTAACTTGAAATCATATAGTGGAAAAAGAAGCACCATTTGTCTTGGCTGTTTCTGACTTTAGTCGTCTAGTTATACCCAACCGAGTTAAGATAACAGGAAAAGGGCAACAGGAAAAAGAGCATTGGACTGGAACACACAAGGGGGAGGGGGGCTGCAGGGATTTAGCACAGGGTAATTAAATGAATATTTTCATTTTTTGGATCTGACATTTAGTTTTGCCCATGGCCCCACTTTGCCTAAAACCTACCCTGGTAGTGATGATGATGACTATCAGTAATTTATCTTTCGGATTTTCCCAACTTTTAGAATGTATACAGCATTGCAGAGGCAAAGGACCTTCGACCCTAACCCTGCTTATAGATATTTCCTGAAGGTTTGCACATAAAGTAACATGCTCACAATTAATATTACTCAGGTGGGTCTTGGGCTAGTGACCATTTTAGATGCGATTCATTGAGTTGTTCTTTAAGTATATACTTTAAGTATATATACTATACTTATATATGTGCCACAAATCAATACAATTTTGTGAGAAAGGTTTCTTTTGCAATTTTTAATCACACGATCATGGATAATAAGCTGTTTACACTGAGTAGACAGCTGCTTTAGATCATTTCTGACACAGCTTCATTATTCTTATGATCTTTTTCACTTTTGCCCAAACTTGTCAGTTGTGTAGTTTCTAAGACACAATTACTGACAACGAGGAAACTTTTGTCCAGCTCCTTTTCATTATAGGCCACATGCGTGATCTCCACTTTATATTTGAGAACCTCTTTGGTTTTATCTTCCTTATTGTGGTTTGAGAAAAATACATCACTTTCAGTTCTATCCGTCCTTAACTTGTCAACAGAGCTGTTAATGTGTGGTGAACTACTGCGGTTAAAACTACAAAAATGCTTTCTATTATTTTAAAATGTCAAATATTTATAGCAGACATCATGGTTAAAAAATAGTTTTTCATAACCTATCATTCTTTCACTAGTTAGAATAAATTGAACATTCTGTAAAAAATATTTCTACTAGAGATAAACAAATCTATTTGGATGATTCACTGAATTTTCCCAAGAAATCTGTTCAATCCAAACAGAATTTTAACATGTCACTAAACCATAATAATGAACTTACCAGTGGATCTCCCCTAGCTCCAGTGGTTGTGGCTCTGGTGTTCTTCTCTTCATCTGGTGAGCTAGCTCCTTTCCTTTCTTTAGTTGCCGCAGACTATCTTCTGGCATTCAGATCATCTTTGATTATCTTCAGCTACCAGCAGGCTAGTTAGGCCACTGCTAATTTACACACCGGGAAACAGAGCTCTTCCTCCTTTAGCCTTGGGCCGCCATGGGGTAATGGCGGGGCTGAGCTCAGGCATTCTGGCACACCCCCTGATTGTCCAGGAAGGTTTTCCAGCCAGTGGACTTGGGGATATGACGGCGCCCTGAATAGGAGCTGCCATCACCGGAGCCAGAAGTAGACCAGCTGGATGATAAGGACATTAGGCTTGATGCAGAGCCTCTCCGTTCACTTCTCCCGTGCGTTTTCCCGTTGGTTTTGGGCTTTGATCGGGTCAGGAAAGGGTGCTACGTTGATTTTAGTGTGCGTTTATGCGCTCAGGTGTGCGCTCAGCCGCCTTTCCGATTGTCGGCTCGCACGAGGCTGTTTCCCTGCAAAACGGACGCCTCGTTCATTGTTCCGTTTTTTTCAGTGATGCAGAGCCTTGTTTTCCGATTGAAATCACCCTAATGAAACGGGGCCGCCGAGCCTTCACTTACGGCAAGTCAGAGCAGCCGTATTTGCACTCGGGCAATAATATGCAGTCCTCTGTTGGAGCACATCAGCGGCGCCAGCTCCGCGGTCTTGTCCTGCTGAGTATGGCAGAAACCAGGCTGCACCTATTTGAGCTCACCCGCCTTACTGGGTATGTGTATGAAACTTGTATTGGTTGCCCACCCTGTCTTTTATTTTTTTTTCCCTTAACACACTATTTGGTAATTTTTTTGTTAGTACATTTTTTGCCTAATTTTTTAACTTTAAATTAAAGCGGACCTTCACTCTAAATAAGAGTCTATCTTATATGTTTCCCACACCCTGTACATACAGATTGCTCACATTAAAAATCATCCTACCTGCATCTACTGCATTTTATAAGCCTTTAAACATCCAAGATGGCGGCTTATGGAAGCTGCCATTTTTGCAGGCAGCCTGCAAACAGGAAGTGCCTGCAAACAGGAAGTGACTGTGCTGCTCTGCATTCTGGGACTGCTGACCTTTCCCTGACCCCAGCTCTGCTCTGTCTGAGCAAAGCACAGCTATAACCCGCCCCCCTGTACCTTATCCCACTCTCCTCTCCTCAGTAAGTGTAATGCTTCTGAGTCAAGATGGCGGCGCCCGTATCCTAAATTCCCGAACAGAGTTGCAGCCCAGTGGGGGAAAGTATAATAAATTAGTGACTAAACATGTAAAATATATTAATTTTAGATGCTGAGGAATTGTTTTTTAAGAGTTTGGGCTTTTCATTAAATCATGGTGAAGGTCCGGTTTAAATGGGTTAAGTGATCGAACCCTATTGCGTCATGTTCTTGCCCTCTTATGTAAGTAGTATTCCCCAGACTTTTTTAATGAGTGTACAGGTTGGATGTGCATGTAGGCTCATTACAAATGTCCTTTACTCCAACCCTACCCCGCTCACCTATTTGTCCCTCCTTTCTATTGTTGCAATGCACACCTTTTTTTATTTTTGTTTTTGTTTTTGGGGGGGAGACTCTGGCTATCCTTTGCTCCCCTGGCTGCTGACCCCAATCCTGCACCCATCTTCACAGGCAGAGGAGCCCTACAATACTGCCCCCAGGAGGACTCGCTCTGTGGTGGAGCGAGCCTTTGGTCTCTTGAAGATGAGGTTCTGTTGTCTTGATCAGACTGGGGGGGCACTACAATATACGCCTGCAAAGGTCATTAAACTAATCATGGCTTGTTCCGCTTTAAGAGAGGGAGTCTGCCATTTCTGAGTAAAGTCTCAGTAAAAAGGGTTTCACACAGTGGGGCATCCCGATCTGGGATTTCCAGGGGGAAGACCAGTGGCCGCTCTGGGTTTTGTTCTGCTTTATGTGAGGGAACCTGTGTTACTTTAATAATAATGTAAAGGAGGTGGGTTATTCCATCCTAACCGGATTTGGTCATGATGTTTTAAAGCAGGCCAAAACCCATGTAACCCAGCCCTTTGGAGTGTGAAGAAATCCAGGGTTGGGTTACAGGCATCATGTCTCTGGGGCATTCCAATTTGGGATGTCCTGCACGTCACTGCGGGGGAACGTCAGAGCTATACCAGGAGCTATGCCATCTTTACACAGGAGAAGGACGACATCATCATGGATGTGAGTATGCGAGCGTGCGTTTATGTGAGCGCACACATTCCTTATAATAAAAAAAAACAAAGTGCAAGAATAGTCTGAAACAACTTAGTTTGTCACGTTACATACCAGCCCACCTTAGTTTAACACATGTACGCCGCTACAAACTAGCCTACATGCAGATAGCAGAACTAGGGCAATGTGAGGCAGCAAGAGGTTAATAAAGTGACTTTAGTTAGGCCAGGAAACTTGTTAATGTATTTTGTGGATTAATGGTGGGTCCTTGTATCTTTTTTTAACAGATGATGCTGCGGAATCGTTTTTTAAGAGTTTGGGCTTTTCATTAAATCACGCTGAAGGTCCGGTTTAAAAAGTGCCCCAAAAAAAACACGCCCAACCAAACCATAAAAACAATGCTAAACTAATGTTGTTTATCATTCACAGATACTAGAAAACCACAGGCACAAGACCCCGAGGCCTAATGTTTTTTTATTTTGCATTAAAATTTTAATTGTTTTTTAGTTTTGGCCAAAAAAAAAAAATATGAAAAATCCAAATCCAAATAAAAAATAAAAACAACGTTTGAATTAAAAACAAATAAAAAGATTTGGTGTGTTGTCTTTCCTGCAAATGTACAATCACACAACATCATCACACATTTACATGACACAAAAGGTTTAGATATGGGACAATAAATCAAAAACAATCAGAAAGAATTAAGGTATGCATTGATGACAAGGAAAAAGGAACACCAAAAATTTAACAGAAATATATATATGTGTCAAATTGGCAGTTGGTGCCATATGCATATTCCAATGGAGGTTTAGGGATGTGCGCTTGCGTGTAGCCAGATTGGCAACTGAAGAGCCATGGAGATGTAAGTATACTTGCTAAAACCACCAAAATGGAAGGTCAAATACGACGGAAACCAAGCAGGTACCTTCAAAAAGGCAGGAAAAATCAGGGAAAAACGGGCCGCCCGTGTGAAGGTGAACGGGAGCCCCGATCAAATTGAAGGCACCCGAGAGAGCAAAAAAAGCTTTCCGAGTAAAGTGAAATTGACGGATCAGTTAGGGAGCCATTCCGACGGAGGATCTGCATCACATTTGAGCCACGATTCAAACGGGAGCCCCGGACAATCGGACGGTTTTAAGGGCAGTTCAGAGGAGGCTCTGCATCAAGCCCATTAAGCTCGATTCGGAGAGACAAAAAAAGACTTTCGTTTTTGTGCCGATCTGTTTTTTTTTTTTAATTTCCCGCTCTTGTATGAGTTTGCGAGCGATTCTATGCATGCATTGCAATCCTTCTGTAAAGTTTCCGTCCGTTCGTACGGCAGAGTACGAATACGAGGATGTCATTTTCCAGCGTGACTTTTCCATTTCATTTTCTCATGTTACAATGTAGGCTTTAGTTTTTGCCCTTTTCCCATCGTCTCCTCCCACGAATCCTTTAAGTTTCCCGATAGATTCTGTTTCCCTTTTTCAATAAATAATCGTCCAGACGGAAATCCTTACGATATTGCGCCTGCGCACTACAAACTTAACTCATTAAAGTGCTCGCCTACATATTTGCCACCCTCACTTCTACTACAATGTTTAGCAAAATCACTTAGCACTATCCTCCATCTTCCCTTTTGGACCCTTAACCCTTTCGCTGCCAGCCTACCTGCAGCATTTGCCACTCCCTGTTGCCAGACGATGTTTCACTATTTTGCGCTACACATATTCAACTGTCATTTTTGAAGGGATTTCCAGGGATTTCCCAGGAAAATTATATATTGTTTTTTTCAACAGAGTCTGGGCTTTAACATGAAATGTCTTGTTTGTATTTTTTAGGTGTATTCTCAATTCAAAATCAAGAGTTTTTTTGTAATAAAAAATGTAAGTTTGTCAATAAAATCTTATTGCGTGAGAAACCCCAATTTCTCCCGGTTACAGCGATACCACATATGTATAGGTAGACACCCTTTCCTGCCCAGAAGCCTTTTATAGCTGCTGGATGACAAATGGTTAATTAAAAAAAAAAATGACATAGGGTCCCCCTTCCCGGGGAGGGGGACCCCATTTTTTTTTGGATTTTGAAGGGTTAAAAACCCTTCAAAATCCAAAAAAAAAAATGACGTGGGGTCCCCCTTACCCAAAGTAACCAGCCCGGGACCAGCTATGGGGGCTTGTAGGCACAGAGTGGGGGGGCCAGCTTTGGTGGCCCCCCCACCCTGCAGCCTACGAGCCCACATAGCCTATGTGGGCCCGGGCTCTTCTGCCCCCCCCTGGCCTTTGGGGAGGCAGGTAATGGGGGTGCGGGGGTTAATGGCAAGCCACCCGCTAGGGCAGGTGACTTGCCACCCCCCCAGCCTTGTGAACTGGTATAAGGGGTCTCATGGACCCCTTACCAGCTCACAAAGGGTTAACTGTGAAAAAAAAACACCACACAATAATAAAAAGTTTTATTAGAAAAAAAAAAATTTTTTTTTTACTGTACTTACCTTCGATTGCAAGCTCTTGTCCCTCGCCGCTCAGCTGACAGATGCCGGTGATCGGCATCCAGAGAAGGAGAAGGCAGGAGATCAGAGGATCTCCTGTCACCTCCTTCCCCAGCGCCGATCACCGGCATCTGAGAAGCTGAGAAAGCTGAAGCCCGTTCGGGGCCGGGATGACTTCATAAGCCCCGCCCCCAAGGGGGCGGGGCTTAGAGGCATGATGGCGGCCGCCATCGAGAAGAAGAGAGGAGAGAGCCTCCCAGGCTCTCTCCTGAAGATCGGTAAGTCCTGGGGGGGGATCGGAGGCCCCCCAGGTGAAGAGGAGGGACAGCGGGAGCCAGCGCACACACAGGTAAGTGAATGTCATTTTTATTTTTTTTTTTTTTTACAGTTAGAAGCTGCTGCTGCAGAAGCGGGGGGGGGGCGGCCTATTCCGGGGGCTCTCCTGGAGCCATCCGACCCCCCACGGGGGATCGGATGGCACCAAATTAAAGAGGAGACCCGGCCGGATCCAACAAGGGGTCAGGTGAGTATTTGTTGTTTTTACTTTTTAAACTACAAGCGAGGAAAGTCAAGCACGTAACACCTACGGGCTTGGCACTTAAGGCCCAGCCAAGCCAGCACGTAGGTGTTACGGGCTTGGCAACAAAAGGGTTAAAACTCACCCAAACCACTTCGCGGTTAGGTTCTTCTTCCATTTTAGCCCCCTAAAACTTACCCAAATCACTTCTCGGTCATGTGAATATTCATCTTTAAATATTTCTGGGCCCATTAATTTTGTGTTAATGTATTTTGTAAATGAAATGACACTAAAACCTTTTTTTTCCATCATAAAATATAAAATATTAAAATATTTTGAAAATTTAAAATTTTTACAACTATAAAAAACTAAATACATAGCAATGGCAGGCCACAGAACATTATTCTTCATCTGTGGTCCCCAACGAGTTGCGCAGCTCCTGCATCTCAGCCCACCAACTGAAGGACCCCCCCGTATGGTCCTAACACCTAAATCTGGACTACAAAAGCCAGAAGGCCTGCGCCACCACGGCCCGGGTTTTGCATAGGGCCCGATTAGAGAACTACTGGCCCACATTCTGCAGGCAACTAACGGGCATCAGGAGCAAGGGCAGGAGTGGATATCCAGAATCCCCTGAAATAATTTAAAAATACTAACATAAAATAAACATTCTAAGCTACAATATTGTTTAACATGTCATCAAGGGCTAAAAACAGCCATAGGTTAAGACATAAGTCATCAACTATATTCATTGCCATACAGTGAAAATGGATTGATGGAATGTGAGCAAACTTACCCAGGAGCCATCCACCAGATAATTCTCCTGACTCAAACTGACGAAATAAGCTGGAGCTCTGCAATATATAAGCATTATGGGACAACCCTGGATGCCCTGCAAGAACACTGAGGAATCACATAGCTGGACCAAACACTGCTTGTATGTTGTGCGAGTGGCACATCTTGCGGTTCCTGCAACCAAATATAAAATAATTACACAAAGCAAAGGTAACCAACTAAAACGATAACTCCTACAACAAATTAAGATTCAAGTTCAACAATCCAAATATAATTCACAAAGGACATAAGTCTAAAAAAATGTACCAATTATATGGATGTTTGGGAAAATAAATGTTTACATGCTAAGGACTAATTAAGGTCAGCATTAAAATGCTTCTATAAGGCATACATGAAATGTATTGATTTAGGTATGCATTGCTATACAATTTATGGCCTTGGCCATGCTGATACATGCAATGCCTTGGAGCTAAAGGTGCGCAGACTCCTCCACATAGCCGCAAAACATGTTCAACAATAGCAATCCGAGGCCTCAAAGGTCCCGTAAGTGGATCGCAAATGAAATGGGTTTATAGGGTGGTGGTCCCTCGGCAATCAGCTCTCTGAATCAGACGCAAGCCCATCCAAACAACGTAAGTTATCTGAACAGACGAAAAATATCAGATTTTGTTTGGAAAATGATCCGAACTAACGCAAATGATCCGATTTGCTTTCGTTCATCGAAAGCGCATATACGCATTTTCCCGAACGTTCGTACGAATGAAAAATGGGCGGAAAAAAACAAAAAAAAGACAAACACCCACAAAAACTTTCACAGACAGCTACGGAAGTGCAGACGAATGTGCCTCTGAATCAAGCCTATTGTTGGAAAGAGGAAATAGGTTATTTTTTAAATTTACTTTGGGGTGTTTCAGGAACAAATTGATTAGTCACCACTAATCGACAAGAAATTCTGATTCAGACTATATTTCCCTGAAATTCCCAACCAAGTCTGAATTAGTTTGCTCATTACTATTTTATGCTAGTGGGCCATTTTCATAAGGAAAGCATCAGATCCTACCTGTATACCCAGAAAAAGACAGTAATACTTATTTTTTCTCCCCTGCAGCCTTTCTTGCAGTAGAATAGAAATGTACTGTGTGACAGTGCCTGCTCACTAATGAGCGTGATGATGAATGGGCAACCCTGCAACTGCTTTATCAGTAACTGGACATGACCACTCCATTCACTGCTATAAAGGGGTGTGCCAGGTCCTTGCAAGCAACCTCCATTGCAGTCACTTTAAATGATGCAGGGGAAGGGGGGTGCCATAAAATGTGGTCACGATTGAATGGTAGAATGGGTCTGCACTCTGCGGGACCTTGTTTGTTGTCTCCAGTTTCCTGCTCAGTATATTGCAAAACTTACATGTAGTTGTTCACACAGTGAACAACAGTGGTTGAATGTTGGTTCACACAGTGTAATAAGTGGTGGAATTCTGCCCAGCAACATCAGCGTATGCAGCAGAGAGGTAGTTAAGTAGGGAAACAGCAGATATAAGTTGGAAGCTCTATTGACTTCCCAGCAGATCACCACATATAAGCTCCCCCTGACAAAAGATGGAAAAGGGAGCTCTAATGTAGCTTTTCTTTATTCTTATTTTAAAAACCATTTAAAGTTAGACTAATACCAGTGCAGTAATTTGTACATTATTTATTTTACTGTTATTAGTTATGATATTAAACCCTCTCTGTGTGACATCCTGCATGACTGGGAACAGTCATACAGGATGATTTCCATAATAGTGGGCAAATTATTCAATTTTACTCAGGCAATGGGTAGCCTGCTAATAATTACAGATATATTAAACAAATTATATAACTCCAGACAATTATCATGACAGCAAGCTTTCTGTGGTTCTTTGTTAAACCACCAAACATATGTCAGTTTCAAAAGTATAGGGTCAATTCTACAAGCACGCTGCTGAATAATGTTTTTGGAGTACCATTCCCTCTCATTTTCTACCTAAAGTTCACTTTTTACTGCATGATTGTACCTGATGCTGAATCAACCACTATGGGGTTTTTTTAAGAAATGCTAACACATTAAATCCAGAATATTTCCCTTACTAAAGCCATTTTGCATGCAATTGCAATTTTTTGCCTTTTCCGAGCCCGTTTGACTGGACACATTTGATTAGTCAGCTTTGTTGAATCATTCACGTTTATTCGCATATGATCCAATTTTCTGACCAACTTTTTTTTCTGTTTGTTGAATCAAGCCCAAAGTGTTCCAGCTTAGTCTAATTTTAATGGTTATTTGTTAATGCAAGGGAGTTCTACTGCTGTGAGTCTGACATCTCTCTTAATTTGCAGAGTGGCATCTTGGCCAAGGATTGAGGATAAAAGTAAGCACTGTGGGGGGTTGATGCGCATGGGGGAATTGCTGATTGCTGTCTGATTAAAGTCTGTCACAATGTGGCCCATGCTGGCCACCCACACATTAGTTAGGAAATGGGTGTGGATCCGCTTCAAAGAGACCCTACCAAGGGTTCCTCTAACCAAGGGCTACCTTCTTACAAATGTCTAAAAAATTGTTTTTGCTCCCCCTTATAGGAGATAACATTTTGTAAGGATAAAAAAGCAATTTCTTCATCAGTATTCAAATACCAAACCTATTGCTGCTTTCAACAATTAGATCATTTTTGGACCGCTTGTAAATACAATATGTTTTTTTATACCATCACATGTGTATAAACAACTGGCAGAAGACATCTCTCAGTCAAAAAATATAATTTTGTTACGACATTTATTCATAGTCATATATGTTGCTTTAATTTTGGCATTTCTAAGGCTGTCTTTTTGTTATAGAGCTTTGTGTTAAACCGAACCTTCACCCTAAATATGAGTCTATCATAAATGTTTCCCCCACCCTGTACATACAGATTGCCCACATTAAAAATAATCCTACCTGCATCTATTGCATTTTCTGATACTTTAAACATCCAAGATGGCGGCCCATGGAGGTGCAGGCAGCTTGCAAACAGGAAGTGTCTTCTGACTGTGCCCCTCTGCATTCTGGGATTGCTGACCTTTTCCTGACCCCAGCTCTGCTCTGTCTGTGCAAAGAACATCTTTAACCCCGCCCCCTGCACTTTTGACCCCTCTCCTCTACTTAGTATGTGATGCTACTGAGCCAAGATGGTGGCACCCGTATACTAGAGTGCTAGCACCGGCATCTGCATACTTACTGAGGACTGGGATCCAACAATTCTGTCTTCTAGCAGGGGCATCCTGAGGGATATGCCTACTCCAATTATTGAATTAGAGAAGGCATACCAAGAAAGGTCTGGCACACCCTGTGACAGCATAGCCCCGCCACTGCAATGAGTGGAGAGTACATGAAGCCAGCTTAATAGACGGTTCTGTGCTGTAGAATGGAATTGCTGGTTCTCTGGTATTGATTTAATACTTGGACAGGGACTTTGAAAAACACATTTTCTTCTGTGATTCTGCTCTAAAAAATAAAAAAAGCCTGTTCAAGGAAATAATCACGGAATGCTCAAGGGAATAATCACACTGCAATAATACTCTAGCAAATATAACCATATAAATAACTATTCCTCACACCGATAGCCATGCAGTTTATTTAGGAGGACAAAAAAAGTCTCTTTGTTTCTCCACCAAAGGGTAACAAACCTACAACTCCAGGTTTGAATATTAAGAATATTGAATTATTATAGTATTACATTTTAGAATATTAAAATTAAGTAGAGTTTTACACCAAAGTAGAATTTTTGTGCTCACAAAGTTTCAACCCTTATACAGCCAAATACTTCCAGCCTAGTGCTGATGAGAGCCAAGAGCTCGAAACATGTGTCCACTAGTAGAAGGTGTGTGGCTGTGTAAATTTCTTTACCCTTTAGAGGGTGTTTTGGTTTCTTTACCCCCTTATATTAAGTCTAACATGGTCAACATGGTGGTTTGTAACTATGTTTAAACTGACAGAAATTTCTATTTAAGCAAATCTTGCAAACGTGTGTAAAGGTGTCACAATGAGTCATCCGCCTGCTCCTCACTCCAGTGGTGTCCTCGGGTGGCCTCAGTTTCAGGTGCCTGCTCAGACGGCTCCTGCTTGAGTGGTGCGGCTTGATGCTCCCTCCTCCTGCATCTCCAACATGCCCTCCGGCAGCACTGCAGTTGGTTATTTTGAATGAACCAATGAGCCCCAATGATGTTATGGGCTCAGCCTTTTAGTTTCATTTTCGTGTCAGTTAATCAGCCCTGGTGGTGTTGCTGGTCCAGTGAGCCCAAGGTTGCCCCAGCCAATCCCTGTACACCTTCTCCTATTTAACTGCCCCAGCCCTTGTCAGCCCGTGATAGCGAGTGCTGGGGTGTTGTGCGGTGCTCTGTTTCTTTGCTACTCGTGTTTGACCTGAAATATGTTAAATGTTTTTCTTATTAGCTCATGTTTTTTCTTGCATCTCATTTGGAAAAAGGAACTATAAAAAAGGAACGGCAATAGCATCAGACATTTTATGCAGCAACTCCTGCCCAATTAGGTAATTGCAGCAAGGCATGTGATAGGCAAAATGCATCAGGTGTCTTAAGGGGGGAAGCTATGGAGGTCTAAGGGAACAGATGCTGATGAACAGAATAAAGAGACACAGAGAAAAGAGTAAGATGCAAAGAGTGCAGTTAGAGAAAACAAACTAAACTAAGGAAGAAAGTAAAATCTCTAAAATGATCAATGGTGATTGTTTACAGAGAGGATAAAGATTGAAAGTGGAGAGTGACTGACAGTTGCAGTGGTTGTGTTAGTGGTTTCCATAAAAACCTTTGCTTGGGCCCCATCCTGCAACACCACAATTTTTAGAGCCCTAACAGGAACTACAGCTGAAATCTAACTATACCACCTCTTTACTACATAGCTGTGCCTCCATTTTATGAAACACCTTTAAATGAGCAAACATGGGGTGGATCAAAGTAACCGGGTGTCTTTAATATCCCAATGGAACTACTGGAATCACACGCTAGCTGTATTTCCTATGTCTTTATAAGAAACTGACTTCAATAAAGAAAGTGTGTCATTTTATTAAAAAGGAACTATGGTCAGAACCCAGTATCGAATTTCAGGGAAAGTTTGAATCATCGCGAACCTGATCTTCACGTGATTCACAGCAAAACATGGAAGACAAACCTGGCTGGATTTCACCGGCACCACCCCACAAGTCACGGCCAGCTAAGGAGAATCAGAGAGAGAAGGTCACATGGTCGCAGCTTAAGAGGTCAGGGTAGCTGGGCCAATCAGGAGGCTGTATTGCGATATTGCTGGAGATAGTCACATGATGATCTTTTTCGAGCTGGCTGTTGCAGAGAGATCATTGCTCTTAGAGCAAGCAGTTTAGGGCATTTTGAGCCACAGCATAGGAGAAAAGAAGGGAAGGAAAGGAAGTGGGCACAGTGGGATGCTGAGGGGGGGTGTACTGCACAGAAAAACTGCATCTGTCTGCACTGGGATCTGCAAACTTCAAGTCTGAAAACTTCAGTGAGGGTTTTTTTTGTTTTTTGGCCACATCAGTCTCGTTTAGCTGGCCCCTGTCACTGAAGTTTGGAGAAAACAGTGTCTCAATGTTAAATACAGTTTAAAAATTCAAGGGGCAGCTCTGTTTTAAGTGTATAGGCCCCGTCTCTCTCTAAGTTGGGGTTCACGGTGCCTTTCTGTTAAATACAGTTTTAAAAAAGGGGGGACAGCTCTGTTTTAAGTGTGCAGGCACAGTCTCTCTCTAAGTTAGGGTCCACAGTGCCTCAGCATTTAACACATTTTATAAAAAAACATTTTTTGTTCACCAGGCAGCTCTGAATCAAGTGTGCATGCACCATATTTCTCTAAGTTGGGGTCCATGGTGCCTCTTTGTTAAAAAACAATAAAAAAAAAACATTTTCACCTGCCAAATGATATTTTAGGGCACATTTGTCAGTGCCATGTTTGTTTTAAATACTAAGTAAAATGTCTGGGGTAGGAATGGATGGGGTAGAGGAAAATACATCCCTGCAACTCCTTCTGCAACTAAGGATAAGGATGTTAGTGCCAGTACCAACACTGTGGTCAGCAGCCATGTGCCCAGGCCCAGTAAAAGTACCACCAGCAATTTGACCAGGGCCACCAATAGTAGTGGCAGCATCCATTTCCCCAGGCCTGGCACTGCTAGTAGTAGCAGCACTAGTAATGTACCTAGTAGTAGTAGTAGCATCAGCAAGATAGAGTTGTCCATTTCCTCCAGTCAGCGTGTTATTTTGGACAATGCATTCATTGTGGACTGGTGGACTCGCTCTTGCCCATCACAGAAGGAGGAAGACTCTGACGAAATGACTTTCAGTGGTTTCTTCCTCCACTACAGCTACATGTGACATTAAAAGAAGCCTTTCTCTTTCATCATCTGTCTCCTTACTGCCCCCTCCTAGTGGGGCGCCAACTTTTCTCAGCAATCTGGTTGCTATGGATAGCAATGAAGTCAGCCTTTGAAGTGTGTTGCAGAGGTTGTGGAGGTGGAAGCATTGTCCGAGACGCATAGCTGTGGCAGTGGGAGTGGTGGTAGAAGACATGGACATACTGGTAGTTATGATGGTGTGGGGGGGGGCAAGTAGACCATGATAAAACATCAGAACAGGGAAGTGGCTGGGATCAGGAGGAGGATGTTGTTTTGGACAGGACCTCTGCACTGGCCAAAAAGTAATGGACATCTAGATTACATCTGGCATGATAAAGAGCAGAGCCAAGGTAGGGCCAGGTCATCTGCAAAACGGAACAGGGCTAGGTCTACTGGTATGGTCTGCTCCGGGGCAGGTGACAGTGACACTGATGCTGCTTTTCCAGACTTCAGGAAAAGCCTGCCGGAGGAGGAGCAAAATCAGGTGGCGGTAGTGGACATTCTAAATCTTATTATTTACAACACACTGCCACGTGGCAATCCTTTCGTACCTTCCCTGGAGAACAAAACCTAGCACAGTGCCAGATCTGCAAGCAGATAGCCGTAGCCATGGCAAAAATCTAGGACTAGGAACTATGGCTCTACATAGGCCCCTGGAGCAGCATCACCAAGCTGCGTGGGACAATCGAAATGCCAGGCCTACACAACAACCGAAGGTCTCCTGTCCTTTGGCCTAGTCTTGAAAATATTTGCCTCTGATAATGCTACCACCACCAGCATCCCTGCTACCATCTACTAACACCAGCCTTACACAACCACCGCAAGTCTCGTGTCCCTCCGCTGAGTCTTTCAGTACTGCTAATGCCACTACTACCACCAACAGTACCTCCACTGAAACCCTCTACTACTATTATGCCTACACAGCCGCAGGTCTATGCCATGATGTGGCAGTGTTAAAGGACACTGCCAGCTGCTAATCACTATATTAATCAAGATGTTATGTTATTCAAAGAACTCCTATATACTCCTTGTAGTAAATGCCCCAACTCCTACTGCTTATAAAGTGCAAGTGCCATCTTAAATAAGCTAATTTATGCAAGAATCATAATCTAAATTCATAATCTAGTAACTTAATCATAAACAATAAAGTGCAATTCTGCAGTGAGGTATTTTCTGCAGTGGGCTATTTTCGCCCCGATGAAAGGACGAGTATTGCGTTACGTAACTCTTAAACCCTTAACCCTTTTTAACCCTTAAAATCCCCCCCCCCCCGGGAGGGGGGACCCTATGTCATTTTTTTTTAATTAACCCCTTATGTTCTGTTGCCCAGCAGCTATAAAAGGCTTCCAGCTGCAGCAGGAGAGCAGAAGCCAGATTGATCAGCGTGGGACACAGGGATGGATGGGAGGTAAGTATTAAAAAAAAAAAAATAAATAAAATATTTTTTCTGCTTGTTTCTGTGTTTTTATTTTACACTTACCCCTTGTGAACTGGTAAGGGATCCATGAGATCCCTATACCAGTTCACAAGGCTGGGGGCTGGCAAGTCACCTGCAGCTAGCGGGTGACTTGCCATTAACCCTCGGCACCCCAATTACCTTCCTCCCCAAAGCCCATGGGGGGCAGAAGAGCCCGGGCCATGGCTATGTGGGCTTGTAGCCTGCAGGGTGGGGGACCTACCAAAGCTGGCCCCCTTGCACCCTGTTCTATAAGCCCCCATAGCTGGTCCAGGGCTGGTTATGATGGGTAAGGGGGACCCCATATCATTTTTGGGGGGCGTTTTTAACCCTTAAAATTCCCCCTAAAATGCCCCCCCCCCCCCCCAGGAGAAGAAGGATGTCATTTTTTTTTTTAAATTAACCCCTTATGTTTATAGTGTGGATAGTAGTAGTAATTTATTTGTAAATGTTAAAGTGCTATTTTCAGTTTGGGGGTCTCCTGGGCAAGAATGGGGGGGATACCGATACATATGTGGTACTGTTGTAATCGGGAGAAATTGGGCTTTCACTTGCAATATGGTTTTCTCTAATAAAGTCAATGTTTTATTTAAAATAAAGGAGACAATTGTCTAAAAAATATTTATTTATTTATTTTTTTTGGTTTTTTGCACAAAAATATTTTTAAAAAACTGTAGAAAAATTACAAACAAGACATTTCATGTTAAAGCCTAAACTCTGCTGCAAAATATATATCTACAATTTTCCTGGAAATTCTGGCAAAAATCACGGTTAAACATGGCGCAGAATGGGGAAAAATGACCTGCCAACAGAGGGTGACAAAACTTCAGGTAGGCTGGCAATTAAAAGGGTTAATAGTAGCTATACATGTTGGGTATTGTTGCTCTTTCAGATTTAGCTTGTTTTTTCTTGTTTGCATATTTATATTTTAGGAAAACATGTTATTTATTCAGTTTTTTTATTCATTTTTTTAGGGAAACCCTGTGCATCTTAAGAATTCTTCGAGGGATTACTTCCAGAAAAGAGAGCCTACTACAACAAGCTGGGTACTCTTAGAAAGCTTAACTTGTACTTTCAGGGAATATATGGTTTATCGGGGATATTCCAAATGTAAAGGGTTGTTTTGGTTGAAAAATTGCAAGGTGCTCACTTTGTCTGCAGAGCTGACATTTTCAAGTAAAATTACTGTTATGCACACGCTTTACTTTGTGGTGTTTGCCAACTCTTCCCTTGACAGTAACTATGCATGTTGGGTATCGTTCTGTTCGGAGCATGTTGCTTTTTGAGATTTTACTTTATTTTTTCTTGTTTGCACATAGTTTTTTTAGGAAAATGTGGCTTGATTCTTCCTTTTTATTCTTTTTTAGGGAAACTTTGTGCAACCAAAGAATACATTGAGGGATTACTTCCAGAAAACTAAGCCCACATAAACAAGCTTGGTACTCCTAGAAAGCTTGATGCATGTACTTCCAGAGAATATATAGTTTGTGGGGGGTATTTCAAATGTAAAGGGTTGTTTTTCTGGAAAAATTGCAAGGTGCGCATAGCGCAGTTGTATTTTATCTGAAAATCTCCTAAAGCTCTGTTTCAGTTTGGGGGAGTCTCCTGGGCAGGAAAGGGTGTCTACCAATACATATGTGGTACCGCTGTAACCGGGAGAAATTGGGGTTTCCCATGCAATAAAATTTTATTGACAAACTTATATTTTTTATTACAAAAAAACACTACAAATTGCAAAAAGTAGATTTTTTTTTTTTTTTTTTTGCACATATTTCACCAAAAAGTATTGAGAATACACTAAAAAAAAGGCCAAACAAGACATTTCATGTTGAAGCCCAGACTCTCTATTATGCAGCAGCAGGGCAGCCCAGGTTGATGCACAGCAGGGAAGCCTGTTCGGGGCTGCCCCACTGCTGCATTTCTGGCTCTAGTTCCTCTTTAAAATATTCAATGGATTTTTGCGACATCCTCTCATGTACAGTGTTGTCAAATATTAGCAGAGGCACTCAACCAGACATTATTTTCCCTTACACCCTGATCCTACTGCCACCCCTGAACTCCCACAAACTCCTCTCCTCTTGTCTACTCCCGATTGACTAGCCTAAGTTATGCTCTTAAAGTGGGGGAGCCTATTCCCCCATGACTATAGGCAGTGCTGCAGTAGAGGCAGCTAGAATTTGATATGCAAGAGGATTTTAGGTATTCACATTCTCTATACCTAGATGAACGAAGTGACCATGCATGGAGACTAGTGATGAAGGTCATTGAGATTCCTATGATTGCTCAGAATAAATGACAAATCTCAGTGACTGCGATTTTAGAGACTATTCATAAAACATTTGTTCAGGTGCTTAACCGGTGCAAACTTTAAAAGAGAATTCTTCCATTAACTAGAATTCATGGTACATCATGCCTATGATGCATGTGGGAGATGCATGTGTTGAAATAACAAAAGTTGAATAAAGGTCTGATGGGGCACAAATTTATTAACTTTTTGGGACCATATTTTTTAGATTCACTTAGAAGTAATACTTACTGTTCCATTTTTCAAGGCAATTATAAGCACTTAAAATGAAAAAGGGATATTTATCAGCAGACCTTGAACTGTAGGGAGGTAAGGTTGGTTTACTTTAATTTTAAATAGCTACAGTACACATGCCTTTTAATATTGTCTATGCTATATATTTGTTATTGAAACTTCTATACATCAAAATGAAAAATAAGCTAGATAAACAAAAAAAAAACAATAACACAATGTTACCCTTTTAAAAAGCTTTGAAATAGCTAGAACATTTTGTGATTTCAATTGAATATGTGTGCATGGAAATGAAATCTGTAAACTGTCATGGGGTGCAAGTTAAAAGCTTTTTTGAGCTTGTAGTTTAATATGACCAATTCAAAATGTCATCTTTTTTACACATATTAAATCCCAGAGCAAATGGTAGCTTGGTCATGGTTCCCTGTAACAGTAAATAGATTGCTGTGGTTGCATATTGTGCTAAAGCAAAACTCATGCAGGAAAAATATCAAAATGGAAAGGTCATTTATTAATAAAAAAGGAATTATTTAGAATAGTAAAAATAAAATAGCTATCAAATTGCAATTAACATAACCATTCCCATAAAGTGTGTCAGGCCCCAACTTCCAGAATATAAATGTTTACAACCTACTGCAAAATATATGCAAGAATGATTAGGATAACTTAAGGGAAGTATTTACACTGGAGGTGTATACAAACGAGTTTTGATCCACTTTAATACAAGGAAACAATTGAATTGTTGAATTAAATTTATGTACTCAAATACGCTTTAAGTTGCAGTCGAAGTACAAGCAAAAACAACTTTACAAATGGTAAACTATGTAAAAAATGGCTTGAATTTTCCAGTGAACATTTACGTGTGTGGCCTCTGTGCTGACCCTTTGTTGAACTCAATTTACATGGCTGTGAATGCACATTGATGGAGGGGATGTGAGGGGCCCCCCGGGAGCATCCATATATTTGTAGTTGTACTATGGGGGACCCCACAAATTAGGCTGAATTACTTACCTTTCCATGTATAATGGTAGCCATATGCTGTGCATAGGAAAGTCCGACCATATGGGCCTGTTTATGTACACGTGACACCAGTAAGCACTAGGAGTAAGCACATCCACCCTTTGCCTTTTTTACTGTTGCGCCCATGCAGCCTCCAGCCTATAGAATCGTCTAATGCACAGTGGTGAGCCTCAGCCTCGAGTTGCCGTGAGCCAAGTTTTATATTGGTTGTCTGTTACTCTGTTAGAAGTATAACTAATTTTTATCAAAGTGTTTTTTTAATATGCTGTCCCCAAGTGGACCAAATCCCATCTAAGGTGGCCCTGGAATATTGGATTGGCTGCGTACCCATACATGTGCAGCAAGACTGTGAAAAGGTGAGTATTGCTGGGCAACCTGGGGGGTTTCATACAGTTGGGCATCCCAAATCGGAATGCCCCAGGGCGAGGACCAAAATCCCAGGTTTTGGTCCAATTTAATTGAGTTTTTGAAAAATGATTTTGTGATGGTCATTTTTTTCATCATGGCATTAGGCTCGATTCAGAGACACATTCGTCTGGACTTTAGTAGCTGTCTGTGTATGTTTTTGCGTGTGTTTCTCATTTTTTTTGGTTTTTCTGTTCCATTTTCCATTCGTACGTTTGTTCGCACTAATGCGTATATGCGCTTTCGATGAACGAAACTAAATCGGATCATTTGCGTTAGTTCGGATCATTTTCCCATCAAAATCTGATATTTTGCGTTCATTCAGATAACTTACATTATTGGTATCTGCTTGCGTCTCATTCAGAGAGCTGATTGCCGAGGGACCACCACCCTATAAAACCGTTTCATTTGCGATACACTTACGAGACCATTTTGCACTCGGCTACCTTGCTTTGAGCATGATTTGCGGCTTTGTGGAGGAATATGAGCACCTTCAGCTACTGGGCATTGCATGTATCAGCAGGGCCGAGGCCAGATTGCACCGGCGACGCATGCATATCGATCGCATGCATGACGTTGAGTTGTTCGAGCTGACCAAACTTAATCGCGCTTCTCTCCATAAGTTGTATAGTGAGCTGCGGCCATGGTTAGCCCGCACCACAAGGAAGGGACAAGCAATTTCAGGTATGACCAAGATGCTTGGCTGCTTGGCTCGTTCCAGAGGCTGGGTGCCCTCTCCGCGGGGATCTCCCAGCCTACGCTGAGCCGCGCGCTATTCAAGTTTTTAGATGGCATGGCTACCATTAGTCAGAAATATATTTCATTTCCGGACGACATGGTAGCCTGGAACGCGCTTAAGTTAGCTTTTTATAATATCGCCGACATGCCCAATGTCATGGGTGCGATTGATTGCACCCACGTTGCATTGGTCCGTCCTGCAGCCGACGAGTACATCTATAGGTAAGTTCAATCGGTCATTTTGTTATATAGTTTAGACAAACTGTATTGTAACTATCTATTAATCCCTCCTTGTACATTATCCCTGTGAAACAGCTTACAGTGTATATCTTAATCCCTCCTTGTAAATTGTCCCTGTGAAACAACTTACAGTGTATATCTTAATCCCTCCTTGTAAATTGTCCCTGTGATCCATTTGACTGTGTATAGCTTCATCAATGTTTTTAATGTCGGCCAAAGCCAAACATTTTCGTGGACCTTAATTAGTCATTCGAATGTTAATCTTTATTTGATTTTTTCTAGAAAGCTTATTTTTTCTAGAAACTACTTATGTACTTAGTGTTATTTGTATTGGCCAACATGCTTTTGGAGGGTGTTAGGAGTTAGTGTTGAGTTACCTTACCTTGCTAATATTTTTTTTTTTCCCCAGGAACCACAAAATGGGCCACTCCCTGAATGTCCAAGCAGTGGTGGCCCCGGACATGCGGTTCCTTAGTGTCCTCGCCGGGTTTCCAGGCTCATCCCATGATGTGTACATCTTGCAGATCTGGATTATACTGTCGGTTTGAGTCTGGAAAATTCTCAGGTGGATGGCTCCTTGGTAAGTTTACGCAAATTACGTCATTCACTTTTCAATGTATGCCCATGACCCATGTCTGAACCTATGGCTGTTTTTAGCCCTTGATGACATGTTAAACCGGACCTTAACCATGATCTTTAGCAAAGCACAAACCCTTAAAAACTGATTTCCCAGCATTTAAAAAATATTTCTAATTTCTAGTAACTTACTTATTATTCTTTCCCACACTCGGCTGCAATTCTGTTCTTGACTTTATGATAGGGTCGGCGCCATCTTTGCTCAGATGCATGACACTTACTGAGGAGAGGAGAGCGGGATAAAGTGCAGGGGCGGGTTAGAGCTGTGCTTTGCTCAGACAAAGCAGATCTGGGGTCCTGAAAAGGTAAGACATCCCAGAATGCTGAGCAGCACAGTCCTAAGCCAATTCCTGTTTGCAGCCTGCCTGATGTGCCCTCAGCCACCATCTTTGATGTTTAAAGGCTCAGAACATGCAGTAGATGCTGTTAGGCTGTTTTTTTAGGTGAGCAATCTGTATGTACAGGGTGTGGCTAAAATATAAGATAGGCTCTTAGTCAGGGTGAACGACCGCTTGTCCATACATTTTTGTTTGGAATGTGTAATTTATGTAAGTATTTTATTATTCTTTCAGGGGATTCTGGCTATCCCTGGCTGATGAGGCCCGTCCTTCGGCCACAGAATGTGGCCCAGGACGCCTACAATCGGGCGCACCGCAAAACCCGGGCGTTGTGGAGAGGGCCTTTGGCCTCTTAAAAACTCGCTTCAGGTTTTTGGACCATATCGGGGGGGCACTCCAGTATGCCCCCAACAAGGTCATCGATATCATACTGGCCTGCTGTGTCCTCCACAACTTTGCCATAATGCAGCGTGTCCCCGGTATGTTGATCTGCCACCCTCTCCAGCCAGCCAGGACCCAGAAAAGAACTACCGTGGCACACCTAGTGTCTCTGGACAAGCTGTTCGGGCACCCATTTTGCCTAATTTGGTTTTCCTGTGTTTGCTTGTTGCATGTAATTGTTTATTTTTACTTTAATTTGCCTTTGTGAAGGCTTTTGTATATATTTTTTTTTTAAATAGTAATGAATTAATTACTAAAATATTGACACATGATCTGAGCCCCATGCATTTTTTTGGGGCATGTTTGTTTAGAAAAACCTTCAGTAATCTCCAAAGAACCCAAACATTAATGCATCAACTGAAATATGAAAATTTTGAAGGGCACTCGCAGACTTCATGTACATACAACAGAAATATACATTGGTGCAGACTCATGCCACCTAGCAATTGGCCACATCCAGGATTTGTAAAGTAACGCACTCCAGGCGTTTCAATAACCAATAAAACATACATAGGGAGCAACCATTTGCATGAGAATATTTGGCCAGTAATACATAGGGCCACATACACACCCTCTCCTGCTTGGCCACATTTTCCACAGGCACAGGTGGAAAGCAGCCATACCTATGCCACATCCACGCCTGTAAGTCAGTGGCCCACCCAATCAATAACCCCCAGTCCGAATGCAAGTCCAGTCCAATCTTTGCCATGGTTCAAGGTAGTAGTTTCCCAGCCCAGAATGTCCCCCAATCTTGCCAACAAACAGGATGAGCCAGACACAATTTCATTAGGCACAAGCCTGCAGCGTGACAGCTTGAGCAGCAGCTTCAGTGAGGCTTTAGCTCAGGCATTGGCTAGTGGGGTATCTCAGCACTCTAATGAGCTATATGGGCGACATTCAAAATCATACAAGCAAAGCCATAAAAAAGGCAATCTTGGTAGCGCTCACCAGACAGGTCAATACAGTGGGGATGTAGAGGAAAAAGTGGAGATACAGCACCTGCACCTGTACCGGTGGCAAATGTGGCCGAGGAGGAGAGGGTGTGCTTGGGGGGGTGGGGCTTCTGACCCTGTGCCTCTTTGCGCCCTTGCCACTTCGATGCCCATGGAAGGTACTGGCACGTGGCTCAGGAGAGGCAGTGCTGGCTGGGCTGGGGCTTCTGGGCCTGTGGCTCTTGGTGGCCTTGCCACTAGTGCTTCGATGCCCATGGGAGCTTTGCCCACATGGAGCTGGAGAGGCAGAGCTGGCTGGGCTGAGACTTCTGGGCCTGTGGCTCTTTGTGGCCTTGCCACTAGTGCTTCAATGCCCATGAGAGCTTTGGCCACGTGGAGCTGGAGAGGCAGTGCTGGCTGGGCTGGGGCTTCTGCCACGCTGGCTCTTACTGGCCTTGCCAGTGGAGCGTGGTTTATGAAGGGATGTGCTAGGCCGGGGAGGAGGGGGTTCTTTGGGGGCTGGGGCTTCTCACCCTCTGCTTCTTAGGGGCCTTTCTTGCTGGTGTACCTGCCTGCTTTGTTGTTGTTGGCTTCTTCTTAGCTGCTCCCTCCTTGGCTTTGGTGGTTGGTTTGGGTTTTGCGGCCTTGGTGGCCAATGTCGCCTTGGGTTGCCCACTTTGGCTGCGTGTTTCCCACACCTTGGGAGTAGGTAGTTGTGACTGAGTGGTCGGACGTGAGGAAGAAGGCTCCTCAGGCCGTTGGGGCCTTTTGCTGGTGGCCTCCTTGGCTGGTGTGGCCTGAGCGAGGGTTTTTTTAGCTGGCATGTTGAAAATCTTAAAGAGAATGGGCTGTGTGTCCAGGACCCTTTAAATACTAATGCCTGGGTATGACGCTTACGCGTACGCGTGCATACGGCCGTTCATCCGGCCGCGCGGAACCCGGAAACCACTGGGGTATTACTTATCTGCTGCGGACAAGAAGAAAGATGGCGCCCACGATCTTCACCCGCCAACAACAAGAGCTGATTATGCTCGTAAGTGTATTGTAAGGACTTTAATTTGCCATCTAAATGCATGCCTAGACCTTAAGGAAGCGCAGGAAGAAAAAGTTTGGTTTAAAAGTTTGTAAAACTCCTTGCAAAACAGAAGTAAGTGCGCACATGTGCGAACCAAGTCACTTCCATCTAGAAGGATAGTTTGAGGCTAGAAATGTGTCTGGGAATGTCATTTAGTCAACTGATCGATTTGTGACACATATTTGTATGCAGTTTTAGCTAACAACTATTTCTATTTTGTGTTTTTTAGATGATGCTTCAGCGCAGGTATGACTACCTGCCCAACTCGTTTGAGAAGAGGAACGTCGACCTGGAGATCCTTTCCCAGATCCAGCAGGAGACGGACACCACCTTCACCCATACACAGATCATGCAGCATTGGTCAGACCTGAAGCGACTACACATGCCCCGGGTGCGGCGATTTTTCGGGCTCCATTTCCCAAGTAAGTACATAGCGATTGCATGCTAGATGTAAATAATACAGAAGGTAGGCCTTTATTTATAAATGCTTTGCTTTTCTAGTGTTGGAAATGTAGTACCGAATCTGACGCACCCAGAGGCGCACAGGCTGACCAGTGCTGCATGAATCTGCAGCAGAAAGTGAAGGTGGTGGATCTCCAGGGCGACGTTCCTACCCCTCCTCTGTAGCGGCCTCCGACCAGCCCCCCCTGGAGGGGCGTCACGGCGTGGGCAGGGAGTCGTACCAAGCGGCGGAGCCATTAGCCTCTGGTATGTGATTCTTAAAGTAACCGCACACACATGCATGCTATTTAAACAAAAGCTGATTCCCTTAATCTCTTTTTCTAGATGATTCTTTATCGAGTGAAGGATCTGGAGCAGGGACTGCAGCAGATCAGGCCCAGGGGGCACATGTAGAAGGTGGGTGATGTCACACACACATTCAAATTGTCATTTGCTTACTGTTGACTAAGACATTAGAAGTGACCCTATTTGACATGTCTCTACAGCCTCAACTTCCCAGCAGTGGCAAGTCCCAGAACGGAGGGTGGTCCCCGAAGCAGACCTCGGCCACCAACGAAGTAAGTTGTAATGTCATTATTTTGATTTTTTCATTATTTTGAGTATGTGGGAATTGACATGATCACCAAGATACCTTAAGCTATAGTCAATGGCATTAGCATAAGGGCATATGCCCTCTTCCTTTGATTAATAACTTAGCATAATGACATATGCTCTCTTCCTTTGATTAATTCCTTAGCATAATGACATATGCCCTCTTCCTTTGACTAATTCCTTAACATAATGACATATGCCCTCTTCCTTTGATTAATTCCTTAGCATAATGACATATTCCCTCTTCCTTTGATTAATTCCTTACCATAATGACATATGCCCTCTTCCTTTGATTAATTCCTTAGCATAATTACATATGCCCTCTTCCTTTGATTAATTCCTTACATATGGCCTCATGCGTTAACTTGCAACCTAATAAACATTCCATCCACAGCTGATAAACATGTATTTGCCAACAAAAAACTTTTTGTTATACAGGGACCACAAGTGCCAGAGTGGCACAAATGAGTGCCAGGGTCCTTACGTTGGTGCCCGAGATGCAGGAGCTGCGCGACTCATTGGGGACCACAGATGAAGATGAATAATGTTCTGGGTCCTGCCATTGCTATGTATATAGTTTTTAAATTTTTAATATATTTTACAAAAAAAAGGCCAACACAAAGTGGCATTTGTGATTAAAAATAAAAAACAAAAACCTGTTTCTGTGTCATTTCCTTTTATAAATACATTCATTAAGGGTTGGTTACCACAAAACGAATGGGGCAAGAAATATTTAGAGATTAAGATTTGCAGGACCGTAAAGTGATTTGGGTAAGTTTTAGGGGTGGGAAATGCAAGAATATACTGACCGCAAAGTGATTTGGGTAAGTTTTAAGGGTGGGAAATGCAAGAAGAATGAGACCGCAAAGTGATTTGGGTAAGTTTTAGGGGTGGGAAATGCAAGAAGAATGAGACCACAAAGTGATTTAGGTAAGTTTTAGGAGTGGGAAATGCAAGAATATACTGACCGCGAAGTGATTTGGGTAAGTGATTTAGCTAAGCATTGTAGCAAAATTTAGTGAAACAAATATGTAGGCAAGCACATTAATGAGTTAATTTTGTAGTGTGCAGGCGTAAGGTCATAAGGATTTTCGTCTGGACGATTATTTATTGTAAAAGGAAATCAGAATCTAACGGGAAACGCAAAGGATTCGTGGGAGGAGACGATGGAAAAAGGGCAAAAACGAAAGCCTAAGTTGTAACATAAGTAACATAAATGGAAATTGAAAGCTGGAAAATGAGATTCTTGATGACATACGAACGGACGAAGACTTTACTGAAGGCTTGTGATGCATGCTTAGAATCACTAGTACACTCATACGAGAGCGGAAATTAAAAAAAAAAAACAGATCGACACAAAAACGAAAGTGTTTTTTTGTCTCTCTGAATCAACCCTAATGTTTACATCATGTATATTTGTCTCTGCTGATTAAGTGTCAAGTTGTGCAGTGGCATGCACTGAAGTAACTAACACATAACACATGTTACTGTCCTCATGTTGCGGTTGCCCCATGTGTTTTGTTCATGGTTACCGGGGATAATTCTAACTACGCTGCACTCAGTCAGAAAGAATATTGAGGCTCATCCATTTTGATCCTCACAATCCATTGTCCATTGTCCTGTGGGGGCTGCTATGGTTTATTTCAAATAAACACAAATTCAAATTCGACCTTTAATGAATCAAGCCCAAAGTGTGGGAGAATAAATATATCCACAAAGGCCAAAAAATGGCAGCAAAATTGCTTGGATGAAAAGTAACCAATGAAAAGAAAACCAAAAGGTCAGCCCATCTTATCCCTCCTGCCCTGCTTTGCCTGATTTGGATATTTTCATAAAACAAACACTCGGGATAATGCTAAAAAAAAGTGCACCGGAAAATGCATACTGAGTGCACATTCAGGTGTGTAATTCAACCTACATCTTGGTGAGTTTTTTCACTTTAACATACAAAAATGCAATAAAAATATTTTATCTTAAAAAAACATCACCTTTACCTGCAATGGGACATTTACTTTTTCATTATTTTTTCAGAGAGTTAAAGACAATTTGAGAGTGTAATTAAAATCACCCTATGGGGTATGCTAAAGATTTTTTTTCCTGCATACTAATTTCACAAAATTATTCTCACATGACCTGAAAAATGATGGACCTCACCTGTTAAAATGCCTTATCACAGGAGTAGGTGAGTTTTGGAAAATATTAGAACAGGAATTTTTTACTTGTGTGTTCCAAGTACAAAATCTCACTCAGATAATATAAACGTCAGTTTATGCTGAAAGCACACCCAAGTTTAAACTTGCTTCATCAGATGTTTAGCAGGACCCCAACTGGCCTTGCCATTGGGGTTTATGCTAATTACTTTATGAAGCCAGTGTGCATTGTGGTATGATTTGCAACCGGCATCTTGGTGATCTTTTTAGCATTTGCAAAGTGCAAAAAAGTTCCTTTTCCCCAAAAATGACATGTACCTTTGATGGGGCCTTTTTATAGGTGAGATACATCATTTTTCCTACAAGGTAAGTATATTTTATGTGTGGGTTTAGGCAGCAGCCCATTCCTATGGATTTTAGGGCTGATTCCCTGGATAGGAAAATTTTCTTATAATGGTTATTGTCCTTAGTGAAGTTCAGCACCATTTTTAGCTGAGCAAATTATTTAAAAATGTGCATAGCTAATTATTTTTTCTCACAAATATATCAGAAAAAAACGGCCCTGAATCAGCTTTTATAAGTGACTGTCTTCATGGGTGATCTCCAACAGCTCAGTTGCAACTTCTAAGCTCTCAGGGTGGGATTGGGGGAAAAGTCAAAATCCAGTGTTTTTGGTTCATTTTAATCTGACTGAGAAAGGGTGGGTCAAGCATGTAAGAGGGAAGTCTGCAAACTTTAGGTTTGCTTTAAAAAGTTAAACTAGCCCATTATTAAAAAAATGAAATACCTTACCCCCTGAATAGAAAATTGAGTACAGCACTGACTCCTCAGATTGCAATGGAGGCCACATTTATTCTGGCCTCAATTGAACTCCCACTGTCAGATTCAGGGCCTTATTGAATAAACACTGGTCAATGAAAGGAGCCCCAGGTGATGGGGTAGATAATTAAAGTAAATATCTTTATTTCTTTCCATGTTGTTGTCTGTATTCTGTTGTTATGACTTTTTTATTTGGTTTCTTGTGTGCCTGTGTGTTTACAGCACATGTGTGTTTCCTGTGGGTGTGTCATTCTCTGCCAGGTTCCTCTTTTGTTTGTTTTTTTCATGTGGTGTCCTTTTAAACATCGTTCCACTATGCATTTTGGCTTCCTTTTCTCTTTGCAGTGTTTGTTGCTGTTTCCTATATAGTATGTGTTTTTATATTGCGCCCTTGCGTTTTCTGTTTGCGTTCTTTAGGAATATTTTCTTTAGAGTTCTTTTTTGTTTCTTTTTCTTTCATGTGCTTTTTAGACCTGTAGTTTGTTATTGGTTTCTGTTCCTGATTGTATTCATACCAAAAGGACTTTGCAGTAATGTATGTAGGTTCTCGACAGTGACACATCAGTGAAGGAGGGGCCTTCCAGCCATGCAGAGGTAAAGGACCCATGGAAGCTCTAGAGTGGTGATTAGTTCTTCCGATGTAGGGTCTGAGGATTCTGGCTACCGTTGGGGCCAGTTCCAGGTGGGGAGTCCGGAAGTGTAGATGGTAGACATTCCAGGTGGATGGGGGCAGGGTTTGGGGGGAGTCTGGTCCCTCAGAGTTGGACTCCAAAGCCCCAAATCGGGAGATGGCTCAACTTTCTTTCCCCCCCCATGCAGCCTTCCCTGGTTGGAGGCCAGTACCTCTTACAAAATGCATTGGCGAGCATTACAGGATGCAGCAGTATGTTTTGGAGTTCCGGGAAATGCTGCTGGACATGCATGAAAAGATGATGGTGTGATGGACACACCTCTTTCTGTTTTGGACCATGTTGGTCTTGTTTTCCTTATAATATAACAGTTTAAAGTTTGTTAATTGTGTGTGTGTGTGTTTTGATGTGTCCATTTGTTCTGTTTAGTTTGTGAGATTGGTACATACAAGCCAACATTCACACTTAAATTTCCCATAAACACATAACGAGTGTTGTTAGGTGAATGCAAATTTATTGGCCTTAATCCACCAAACACAGCTTAACAAATAATTATCAAAATTACATGACAAAATAAGGTTGTGATGATAAAGGCACATAATCGTGTAGTGGGTCTGGCAGGTGTTGGTCATCAGTACCAACATCTGGATGTGACAGTTGGAAGCCACAGATCCAGTTCCAAACAGTGTCTGGAAAAAGATGTTTTGTCTCTAAACTTGCTGGTCGAGAACCTGCGGCAGCTGCCTCATTTCCCTCTCCTGAATGGCCGAAATAATGGTCAGATGTTTCTTCTATGCCCATGCTTCCCGCTCTTCCTGCTCAGCCCTTGTATTCCTTTGTCCTTGAAGCTCCCAAATTTGGCCGTTTAGCAATGCCACTCTTTCTGCAAGTTGGCCCTGGTGTTGTTGCCTATTGTAGGCTGCCAGCATTTATGAACCAAGCTCATACAGCTGGATACCACTGGGACACTGGTAAAATTAGAGAATAAAGAAATATCACTCAACTGTCTGTGGTTGTCTCAAGGTTTTTGGTCACCCTTGAGCTCACCCACAGTATTGTTTAGGGTGTGTGTGTGAAAGTATTGTGCATCTGATGTTCAAGCATGTCCCGGACATTAGCCCTAAAGGGGTATGGTGCAAACATGTTTTAGACACATTGAACTTATTCAGGTGGATACTGATGCCTGTGTAGGAGGGGAACCCTAGGATAAAACAGAAAAACAGTGGTGGGGTGATGGGAACCACTCCACATACTGGGTCATGTCTTTGTGGACCAGAGACACCCCATTTTTCACAATGTGCAGGCTCGGTAGGACACAAAGATGGACACATACTATTAAGAATGGGTAACTGGTGGAGAGGTGTATAATGTTTGCACAAATACCTGGTTGAAATTATCCACTTGCGACAGTTGCTGCTGTGGGGCACGCACAGCCGCATCCCCTTCATCCCCAGCGTTGTGCATGGGCTCCAGTCCTAGCCATTAGAATGACAAGGTCCGAGCAGGTGGCTCTCATTGCATGAGAGCCCGCACATGTGCCTTTGGTATGTGTAAAGGTGAGTTTTTTGGGTGAACTGAGGGGTTTCACACAGTGAGGCATTCCAATTCAGAATGTCCCAGGGTCCTGGAACAAAACCCAGGAAAGTCAAATTAACAGGTTTTGTCTCCATTAAATCGATACATTAAACCGCATCAACAACCCTGCACAGTTGCAAAAAAAACTCTCCAAAAATCACTTTCCTTATCTGTATGCATGATACTGAATCATTGTCAGCACTTACAGCACATTTGTTTCTGTATCCAAGCTGAAAGGCCCCCTGGTACCGGCAATTTGGGAGCTTCCTTTCCCAACATCCCAGCTGTGCTGCTGCCTTAACTCAACATTATGCTCAAAGTACAGCATCAGGAAATCCAGCAGCATTTCCTCTTTGCAGATGGCCTGCAGCTCCATGGGACTCCATATTTTTTTTTTAAATTAATCACAGCAGGAGTTACAAAAAGGTATTTAATTTTTATCTACAGTAATTTGAATTTTCCTTGGGAAGGGTGCTTTTGAGCACTGTTCCTTTGGGATTGTTAGTCTGGTTTACTTGACAAGGTTTGCTACCTCTACAGAGCATTTAAGAACCGCAGAAGGATCCATGCTGAAAGGCAGAAATAGCAGAAAGGGGATGGAAAGTCAAAATACTTCAGAGTAGACCTTGGGCTGCATGCACACAACATTTCCCAATAGCTATGGGAGTGCTTCTGCTATGTATCGCAGCTCTCTGACCAATGCAATTCAAGCAGGGAGCAGCCATAGCATCACCATCTCCAGCAAAGGACAGGTAGCACACCTAAAGATAAACCAGGCATTGTTTCCAGGTTAATTACACGCTGCCTATCATCTATTCTATCATACATACGGTATATTCATTCTAATAACTAAATAAATAGTGCTGATTGGCCACCATTTTCGGTGTCCACTTACCACAACTCTAGCTTAGTTTCTCCCCCTCCTTCTATCACACAAGACATCTACCTCTATGCTGGTGGCTGGACATTTTTGTAAGGAAGCAATCTGCCTGAGTCAGATATAACATTTTGAGAAAACCCCATGTAAGAGCTTATTGCTTGTGCTCTGATTTTATTTCCTACCAAGAAAGCATTTTATGTTTACAACACCATAACTTGCAAATTGGGTACCACGTGTTTGAGTATTTAAATTCCCAGATTTTGTGCCACTTGTGGTCCAAAACCGGGTAATGACCTGACCCACCGTTGACCTGAAGCAATATTGTTGGAAGGATATGAGAATTCAAAAAGTTTTTTGGGCTGGTTGATAGATTGACCCCCTATCTCTGTCAGAGAGACCAATTTGCTAAAAGGGAGTTTTTGGACTACCTCCTTTGTTGCCCTGAGGGCTTATGGGGGTTCAATAATAGTCACCACGCCATATTTCAATAGCTAAGCATAATTGAATGTGCCTAATATGCCAAAAGTGTGTGACAAAAAGATTTATTGCTTACTATTAAAACACAAATGACACATTACATTACATAAAGCCCTACGAAAGTAGGTAACATACAATGCAAAAATTCATCAACAGTTTAAGTTAAAAATACAGTGTAAAGTGGTCTTTCCTAATAGACATCTCACATAAGCAGTCTTGATTTTTTTGGCTTGCAACATCTAGTAGGGTATACTAGTTTCGCCGCAGGTGGCTTCGTCAGTACCCATTATACTAGATATATTTGACTATATACAAAAGATACAAGTAATTAGATTGCTGTCAACACACAATAATCTGATTTACAATAGATTAGTTAAATTCATGTGGCACAAGATATTCAAAATTTTTACTGTTACATGGAGACAAGGAAAAAAGAAAGGGAGAGGAAAAGAGAGATATTTACCTGGGATTAGGAAGACTGATGCTCACTGTATGATCATATGACCAATTCCATTACACAATCATCAATATAAAAAAACGGCCTTTCTTTGGTGATGGAAATATTGAAGAAAGGTTGCCCAATGGCTAATTAATTGTCAAACTGGCATGGCCACTGTAAAAATCATGATGATGTATAGAAGAGCTATTTTAGTATATATATTTACATTTTGTTTTAAAACTAGTAATAAAGAAAAACCCCTTAGCCTGTTTAGCCAGTGTCACCGTCACCAAGGAATGCAGTTGATTTGAGATGGTCACCAGGACAGGAGGAACGTCCCAAAATAAAGGACTGAATGATTGGAATAATTTTTTTTTTTTTTTTTTGAGAAAGGACCACCACCTGAAAAAACTAGGAATACATCATAATACCTTAAGTCGATTCCATGAAATAAGCCATACCCCTGTGTGCTTCAGGTATAACAAACGGGGAGGCTCAGGTTTCTCCCCTGTGTGGTTAATGCCACATATATATGGTATATCTGCAAAGACCTTTAAATGGTCACTACAATATCATGGAACCGTGGGGCATAAGTGTAACATTTAACATCAACAATTTAGGCTGGCTAACCTTAGAAGTATTTGTTAAAAACAACCTCCGTGTCCCAGAGCGGATGCCTATGTTGTGGGAGAGAGCGCCTGATCCATGGAACCCTCCGCCCCGCGAACGATGTCTTGACGCCGGGGATCATTCACCACGTGCGCTAACCACGCCAGCTGATGAACCGTCGCACCAAATGATGCGATTTTATGGAGGCGTGGTGAGCGCACTAAACCTCCCAACGAGCACACCGTCAGCGTGCGCATCAGAGGGGGCACGGCCTCCCAAGCTGCTCACGTGACGAGAAGACGCCACCCTCGCAGCTGAAGCCTAAGAATGGTTTGAAAGGCACTAGTCTGATGCGCGCATGTCAGGCTCAAGGGAGGTTGTGCGGCATCCGGCCATATGCTTGCTGTCATTCTACCAAGAATGGATGAGGGAGAAAGAGACATATATCTTAACATTGTGGATGTTCCTAGGGGTTTCATTAAAAATCGGGCTACATTGGCCCTATTTTTGTGAAGGTGAAATTTAACCTATAATGGAGATTATCCTGCTAAATACAGGATTTGTATTCATAATTATAACCTTCTAATAATTGTAAAATTAAATTAAAACCCTCAACATATTATATGTTGCTATATGTGTTATTATGTGTTTAAAGATATTATGTAGGACATATGAATTGGGACAGCATAACATGACGGCTCCATCCCCTTGGTGAGCCCGCAGGCTTACCAACAACTGAATTCTAAGGTTGATGAGACATGGGAGTTAACAGTGGGGAGCGGCCCTGGCATTGGCCCATAGTATTAATCTGTCCTAAGGCCCCATCTACGCCGGTCAGTGAGCATCAGTCCACGAAAGAAACCCCAGGTGTGTAGCATGGAATTAGTGTCCAGATAATTTTCTGGAAGAAAGGGAAAAAAGAAAGAAAAAAGTATAATAATGTATACAAAATGACAATAAAACCTAAAATACTTAATCCATTAATACAATAAAGAAAGCAAGATGAGTTTTTACAAACATGCCTGCCCAGTACCATTAAATGATTAAAGCCTATAGGAACGGAACAAAGCTTATTGATTCATTTAAGCCAGGTGGATGATAGGCCTTGAAATAGCTAATCCAACGTGTTTCTTTCTGTAAAGTGAGTTTTTCTATGTCTCCTCCCCTCACATGAGGGTGTATTCTATCTAAGCCTATCACCTTTATTCCCCTAGGATCACTCTGATGGTGAATTAGGAAGTGTCTACCCAGGGGAGTTTTTATATTCCCCATTCGAATGTCGTAGGTGTGCTCATATATTCTCTGTTTAAGAGTCCTATTTGTTTTACCTATGTAGAACCTGTTACACGGACAGGTTATTACATAGATAACGTTCTTTGATTTACAGTTAATGAAATGTTTTAACTTTAGGGATGGTTTGTCGGCCAGGGTCAGGATTTTTGTTTGAAAGATGTATTTACAAATATTGCAGCTCTGGCACTGGAAAGTTCCTGTAGTGACACAACATGATTGTTTGTTCACCCCTGAGTAGTGGCTATGAACCAATTGGTCTTTAAGGTTGCGAGCCCTCCGGAAAATGAGTTTCGGTTTTGGGGAGATAAATTTTGAAATTTCTCGGTCATTGGTCAATACTGGCCAATGATGTGAGAGGATTTTCCTAATCTCCATGTGGTGTTCTGTGAAAGTCGTAATCATTGACAGAGGAGGATCAATGTCCTTTTTTCTCGGCTTATACAGCAATTCCTGCCTTGGACGTGATTTGGCTTTTTTGTAGGCTCTTCGCAAAACTTGTGGTTTATAACCTCTCTTAGTGAGACGTTCTCTAATGTTGTCTGCTTCTCTTTTAAAATCTATCTCTTGTGAACAGTTTCTCCGCGCCCTAATGTATTCCCCATAGGGGATGCTGGACAGTAGGTGTCTCGGGTGGGCACTAGAGGCCCTCAAAATTGTGTTTGCCGCAGTTTTCTTGCGGTAAAAGTCTGTTGTGATTTGTCCAGTGGCATCTAAAATTATCGACAGGTCTAGAAAATTGACTTTGGTTTGACTATAATCAAGCGTGAATTTCAAATTCAATGTATTGATATTAAGTAATTTGACAAATTGGATAAGATCAGGTTGTGACCCGGTCCAAACGATGATGATGTCATCTATGTACCTGTGCCATGTGGGAATGTGGCACAGGTACATAGATACATCATCCTCACCCCACAACCTCCTCTCCCAGCCACCCAGATACAGGTTCGCATACGATGGGGCACATGTTGTCCCCATTGCTGTCCCCTGTATCTGGTGGTATACAGTGTTGTCAAAGAGGAAGAGGTTGTGGGTGAGGATGAAGTGCAGAAGTTTTAGGAGGAAAACATTGTGGTCATGTTCTTCAATGTCAAGTTCATCCAGAAACCTACGAACGGTCTCTAGTCCCTTAGAGTGAGGGATACTGGAATAGAGCGCCTCCACGTCCAGGGTCACCAGGTAGGACCCGCAGGGCACCACCATGCCATCGAGGATCCGTAATAGGTGACCGGTATCCTTAATATAGGAGGACAGTTGATGGACCAGGGGCTGGAGGTGATGGTCGACGTATCGACTGGCCCGATCCGTCAACGAACCCATGCCCGATATAATGGGTCTACCGGGTGGTGATTTGACCGATTTATGCACTTTAGGCAGGGCATAAAATGTAGGTAGAATCGGGCATGGGACCCTGAGGAAAGAGCCAGTCGAGGCGTCTATAACCCCCCCCTTACTGCCTCCTCCACGATGTTGTGGTATGCCTCAGAGTCCTCCCGGACCCTGGACATGGAGGCGCCCGAATACCAGTCCTTATTAGCCAAGATCTTATGGCACATCCTGACATAGAAGGATTTATCCATGACCACAATGTTTCCCCCCTTGTCTGCCGGTTTTATGACAACCTCCTCGTTCTTTTCGAGCTCCACTAAGGCCGACCTCAACTCGGGAGATAGATTAGTTTTAAATTTTGGTTTAAGTTTTTCAAAATCAGCCACGACTAAGTCAACAAACGTTGACACGTGTGCATTAATGTTAAATGAGGGAAAGTATGTGGATTGATTCTTGAACATTTTAGGTTTTGGAGTAATCATGGGCATTGTGCCTAATGCCTCTAAGCCCAGGTCAATCAGATCCTGCTCAAGTACTGTCTCATTAGGAATTTTCTCATCAGGTTGTCGATCAAATTGTAAGCGACATATTAACTTGCGTGCAAATAGGTTCAAGTCTTTAACAATTTCAAAGGGATCTGTACGGCTAATGGGACAGTAGTTGAGTCCCAGCTTTAATAATTGTTCTTGTGAAGGTGTTAAGGTAAAATTTGAGAGGTTAATAATATCAACCTCACTACTCACAGAAGGATGATCACCATTGGTTGTAACCTCATGGTCATCATCTCCCTTTGTTCCGTTTATGTTGGAAATTTTCTTGAGCCTATTGAGACGTCTCCTGGTGTTTCTTTTTCTATTCCTGATGATCCTAAAAAATCTGCGCGATTTTGTGGGCGATTTGTTTGTGCTTCACTACCGATATCTATGTCTTCCTGTCGTTTGGATTTTGATCTAGTTATTCTGTCGTCATGAGTCTGGTCAGGCTGTCTATTGCGAGGGCCTCTTGATCTGGGTTTTCTATGAATTATTGATCCTCGTTGATTGGTTGTATATTGTTCCCTACCTTTACTGAATGACCTCTCCCTGGATGAGGAGGAGTCTGTGGTTGAATATAATCTGGGCCCTAAATCTCTCCTAGTTGGTCTTGAGAAAGTGGGAGGCCAGATATAGGCCAGTTTCTCTTTATATGCATTTTTGTCCCTCTGTAACTTGTGTTCTTTAATCTGTATGATTTCTTTATTCGCTTTTTCTATGGCTTCTTTAACGTTTTTGTCTCTTTCAACAAAAAGGTCATCTCTCTTTGTTTTTTTCAAAGCCTCTAGAGTGTCTGAGACCTCAGATTCCGTCTTTTTTAATGTTGACTTATGATGATCTAATAAAAGTTTCATAAGATTAAGGGAACAGTTATGTAAAACTTCTTCCCATTTTGATTTAAAGTCATCCGAGATCTGACCTATTTGGGGAAAGAGTTTGAGGCGTAGGCCTTTTGGGACTATGTTATTCTCAATATATTCTTCCAGATAGTGAATGTCCCACCATGTTTTAGATTTCCTATGTAATAGGTTGTGGAGGGCATTGAAAGTGGATACAACCCTGTCCTCGTGTTCTATCGCCAATTTGTTCTTCGATTAAGGTCCTTTATCATGCTATCCCACGTGTTTGACCCAGAAGTTTGATATTTAGTGACCATGTCTATTTTCTGCTCAACATCTTTCTAAAAATCACAATTACTTCTGGGATGTCCCACTGTATGAACCCCCCCCCCCCTCACATCACATAGTAAAAACTCACTTCTCCCCAGGCCTAGGGGGCATGTGTGGGCTCTTGTACAGTCAGAGCCATTTGCCTTGCATATTAATGCTCAGCAATCAGCTGCATCCCCAAACATTGTAGCATCTAGTTTGTAATGGCCCCTGTACTCTATGTTGTCTGTAGTTTTACCCTGTACCTCTACCCTCTACCACATAAAAAGCTGTTTTAATCCCTCTCCCAAGCCAGCTTAATGCTTAATATTTCCTAGCATGTAAATGCATGCCTGGAAATATTATTATTATACAATTATTATTTATTACTGTTTGTACATGGCTCCTCTGATTGTAAAGCACTGCAGAATGTGTTGCCACTATATAAAGATTAATAATAAAAATAATCAAATCTCCGTTGATACTGCTAGGTAAAATTGACTGGCCAGTCTAAAATCTTGTTAAAAATTAATATACCGCTAACAAAAACAGGCTGTTTTTCAGCCTCTGCCCAATATTCAATAAAAATAGGAAGTAGTATGATATTGAATTACATGTTCTATGCTAATTCATGCATATCCAGATTTGCATGATAATATGCATATGCATATTTCAGATTAATTACAATTATTATAACTGATAAGGCTGACCCCCAATGCTGAGCTGTGTTTAACTAACTGTATCATTGCTGGAAAGCACTAGGGAGCGATATGGCTGACCTTTCGTACTGCAGACAGCAGTTTTTATGAATATTGATCCTAGTTAAAAAGAAAAAAGGCTTTTTGGGACACTGGGCTGGGGGATAGAAAGTGTCCAAATATAAATCACAGAGCAGAAGTACATTTCCAAAACACTTAAATAGTATTGCAATTGTCCCGTGGTGCATGCACAACATAGAGCAAAGTTCCAGACTTTAGAACAGGCCACACTTCTAATTGTGGATATTCCATGGAGCATGCACAATACACACATGTCCCTTATCCCATTGATAGCGCTCTTACCAGATAGCAACTGTGGTCAGAAGCAACAATGGGGATGAAAATTCCAAAGATCAGTAGTTTCAGACAGAAGTTCACCAGTAGGTAGACTCAATATCCAAAGTTGTACATGTATCAACTACCCATGGATTTAAACTTGCAAAGAGAGAAAATATAAAGATATCTAGTGCAGCATCATTTAGAAGCACATGTCTGAATTTAATAGGTGATTTAAACACATTCACAAGAGTAAAACAGTAATTCCGCTGACACCTGAAGAAGCAACGCAGATGAATCTCATCTCTTTAGAAACCGACTGCAGCCGCTCGTGAGGTTATACAATGCTCTTCAATGCCAATGGATTACAACGATCTCCGCCACCTACTCCTGCCGCCGCATTTCGCCGCCCACGGCGACTTTCACAAGGCTAGCAAGTGTAGTGGCGGGGGGATAGAAAGTGATGACATAAACTTACTTTCTGTGTATAGGATCACTTTAAAGTTTGCCACACATTATTTATATACATGTTTTTTCCCTATGCATTACAAGTCACTTATTCAACATTAACATTGTGCGGCACAAAATGTTAAACAGATTTATGCATTCTGTAAAGTACAATATAACTTTAATTTACTTCCAACTTTACAGCATTGTTCAGGAATCAGGACGAATCAATGAAAAGAGTTATTTGAAGAATGATTCCATGTGAATATAAATGAATGTTGACACACAGAAAAATTAGAGCTTTAATATTAAATCCGTGAAATCAAACTATGAGTCTTGGTATTAAATATTAATTTACATTAGGAAATCCCATAGCTTTGCTTTTAGCAAGAAAGCTTTCTTTTCAGCAACAGCATGTCACTAAATCTGTAAATGTTTTCCAAATGTTTACAAAGATAGGAAAGTAAGGAACTCAATCTGCATTGCTAAAATCAAGTCTGGAAATGTATTAAAGATTATGTACTCAGAAATACCAGTATATAATTACATTCTATCTATACAGAGACATGTAAGCAATGTTCCTTTGATTTTTCTATCCCCCGCCCCTATATTTTAAATCTAAAAAGATTGTTATTTTGTCAAATGTCATTACTTTAAGACTGTTATATGAAAAAACCAAAAGAAATGCCAGACGTGGGGTTCTGGTGGTGATTTAAAGTGATTTAGCAGGCAAATAAAGAAACAAACCCACTTAGCTTTTTGTCCCGTGCAGCTGAATTGATTGCTGGATCCAAGCAATCATCTAAGCCACCACATTATGTGGTGACTGCGGCCCATACATGGGGTCAGGTTTGATGGCAGGTCAGGATTGCGGCTCACCATTAACACGCCCCCTCTCCATTCATTGCAATGGAGGTAGTAGGGCCTGACACCCCTCCTCTATTGTAGTGTGGCTGATCATGGAGGCGTTGTCCATTACATAAGCACCATTAAATGGAGTTTGAGGCCCTGGATTGTGCAGGGGGCAAGGGCTATGGTGCAGGCTCAGATCCAGCAATCAGAGGAGTTACTGATTGTCGGACTAGAACAGATTTGCAGTGGAGGACAGAAGGTAAGTACTCTTTTGTTTTTTTATTTACCTGCTTAATGAATTTAAGTAGACAAGCTCAGTGACTCTTGACTCTATCCTACTGCCTTTGTTTGTTCCAAATGACTGAAGAAATCTGAAGCTGTCCCATGAGTTTAAATTGAATTTTGTCACATAAGCATGTCCTCAGAATCTAGAGTCTACAAACTACAAATATTGTTAAGCCTATGACAATGAGAATAAGCTTGATGCAAACTTACCTGGGTTGTGCGCCTGAAATGCCTGGTCAGTGAATAAGCAACAGACAGAGCTTGTAGGTGGGTGGCAGAGATCCTTGATGGAGGTACAGGCAAAAAGTGTGGGCTGGCTGTAGTGCTTATTGGTCAAGTTAAATAACGAGGTCGGGGCAGGTACCTGAGGTTCATAGCGGCCTAGTCATGTGCTACCAAATAGCTCTAATAATCTACAACCATTCATCCAGTGTTACATTAGCATATGTGTAGATGATGCTTTGGACACCAGTCTTAGAACCTTCCCTCAAATTTAATACCCTGAATGGTGCAGGTGGCCAGCCCAGAAAAAGAGCAAATTATTAATTGTGGTCCTAAGCTTAAGAAGTTATGATTCCTGGAATTACTTCAACCAACTATAAACCATCTGAAGCATATTATTTTATAAATTGTGGAATTGTTTGTGCCACAGTCTTAACACGATTTGTATATTTAACCCGTAGACCAAGCAGCTTTGGAACAAGATTTGTTGTATTTGTTGCAATATTTGTGATAGTAAGAAAAATAATATTGACAGTAAATGGATATTTTTCTACACAGACAAATACATTGGGATAACTTGGAAGATTTTACAAAATCACAAAGAATATTTTTAAGGATAATCATTTTGAAAGTTTATTTGAAGCTCCAGACCATCAATTACAAAAAGAACTAACACTAAGATTGTATATACACACACTACATTAAAAAAGTATTTACTTCAAGGACCCTTATATGGATCCATCTGCATTGGAAAATGGTTTAGTGGAAGGAGAAGTGGAATGGGAAGATTTATTTTATAGTTGTTAGCCTCAGAAGTATGTTGATTAGGAGACACAAAAAAAGAAAAATAACACATTTTAATGAATTAAAAGATGAAAAGAAATATTCACAACATATTAAAAGTAAAATGGAGTGATTGGAAAGGAACTAAAGATAAAGAAACAAAAAAGTTTTAGTTGGACCTTTATGATTTTAAAAATAAGAATATACATAAGTGGCAGAAAAATAAAAGTAATAATTTAATAAAAACATCAAGATGAAGGAGAAAATGTGGGTACCATTGGGAAGAAAGGAGACTTCAGTAGGCATCCATTAGGAAGGCCACTAATAAACAATGGGTCACATAGAAACAGGTGAAAATTAAATATACGCATGTAGGAAAACAAAAAGAAAAACAATAGATGGACCCTCAAACATATGGAATTTCTAACAGGTATTATAAGTAATCCAGTATAAATCACAAAGATAGGGACAGTGGAGACCATATAAACCACACTACCATAAGGAAGAATTTAATCATAAACAATATCATAATCAAAATAGAAACCAGGAACGGGTTAGACATAACAGTGATTTGAGAAAAAAAGATCATATGGTCCTACCTGATACAAATCAAATAAGAAGGAAGGATTATCATCAGTGTTGGACAAACCCAAACTGAAAAGTATTGGGTTCGTACCGAGCATTGCGAGTTTAAGTTTCCAAACCCAAACACAGACTTCAACCAGAGTTTGGTGTTTGGCTCAAACCTGGAAAAGCTGGTTGATGGGCTTCTCAGACCCCTCTCATTTTTGGGTACCAAAGTTCGAGTCCTCATTGATTTCAATGGGGACCAGGTTCGGGTTTGATTCATTAAAAAACTAAAACTTATTTTAAACCAACCGACTAGAAATTAAGCAATCTTAACTACAAGCTGCCACAATTAACTATGGATAAAAGATTGCTAGTGGACAATTTATGAGACTAAAATATGAAGAGAATGTTTATACAGAAAAAGTACAATGAAAATGTTTTGGAACATGAAATTTAACAGATTCTTACAGAGGTAAGAATATTTTATTGAAAGTTTGGAAACAGCTCCCTATAGGGAACCAATCATTTTTTTTGCATTTGTTGTGTGTTAAAATGAAATAGCTCACAGAGATGCAGACTGCAATTCACACCCAAAGGTGCACCCAGAGCTGACCCTGCTTCCCTAAATCTTTAACATGAAAGGGACCTGAAAAGGAATATTTGCTTTTGAGGGGATCATAGGAGGGTAAAGAATATCTATAGAAAGACACAATCTTAAGTCCAATGCTATCATTGAGACCAAATTACTACAACAAGACAGCTCCACATTCAACTCAGAAGCTAATTAGGAGTTATCTGTTGGGTATTATGGCATCCAAATAGATTTTGGCCTGTGCAGACTATATTTCCCAGTATTTCAGAGGTTTGTATAAATGTTGCAAAATTGAAATGTGCTTTACCTTACTTTTTCTTCAGCAAAGGGGTCTTGCACCTGGTTGTTGCTGGATTATGGTGATCTTTCCACTTATGCATTATGTTCCCAAAAGAGGATCACTGGAACCTTCAGTAGTTTAGAACTTCTTTTGAAACCAAGGGCATCAATATGTTTTGCAACAATAAGGTTTTGAAGGACTTGAAACCGCTCACTATTTTTTAGGCCATCATGAGACATTCCTTGTATGGCACATTGGCAATGAGATACATTTTTATAGGTCATCAGTTAAACCAACTGATGTTAATTTGCACTAAGTTACAGTATTGCTTTCTAATTACTGATAGATTTCAGCTGGTGTTATGACATTCCATGGCTTTCTGCATCTATCTTTCTTTACGTTGAACACTTTATTGTTACACATAGCTTAATTTATGGACAACTATGGTTTGTTTCTTTGCATGTGTGGAAGGGATGGCTTGTTACCAACTTCCAGTGAGATTTTCATGGCAATAGCTCCATTAGAAATATATTTACCTAAAAAAAGGTGATGTTTACAAAACTATTTTACCCGCTGTATTTACTTCCCCTGTATTACTGCCCCATTGCAGGTGCAGGGGTATTTTTCCCCACTTTATTGTGTACTGTGTCCAATTTGGATAACCCCATTGTCACTAAGAAGGCTCATGATGACAGTTGAGTACTTCTGTGCATGCAGCAATATTTGTGCTCCCAATGGATTTAATAGACTGGCCTTATTAGTAATTGAAATGTATATACATATATAAGGTTTGGCGACAGAGCTTTTTTTTAAAGGTCACAAATGGGCTAAACAAAATTACTATACTCACCCCTGCCCCCCTGCAGCAGCAGCTTGTGAATAGCTACATTATTTCTGCTATCAGCATTTTGGGAACTCGGGAAATGACCTTGCTTCTATCCAGGAGGAATAAGGTTCTCTCTCTGACCAAATGGAGCAGCATATACCCTAAAGGAATTAAAGAAACTGTCCAGGCAACAAAAAAAAAAAGTTAAAATCTGACCCTTTTGTCCCCCGCAGCTCTGCCATGTAGTTATGGTGTCTTTTACGGGCATGATGGAGGGCAAAAGCGATTCTCTCCTCCAACACCGGAGGCCTGCTCCACTAACATGCCCACTACATTTATTGCAATGCAGGGGGCGTACCAAGGCATGCTAGGAGAACAAAATCATCTTGATGGGATGCACGTCTGCCTTACGCTGGGTGACAGAATTGCTTATTCTTGGTAAGTTTGAAGATGCCATAGCTGAAGAGAGAGCTATGGGGGACAAAAAATAAATACTTTATTTACTTTATGTTGTTTTGTTGCCTATACAGAACTGACAGGGGACATTTTTCCTTCAGCCCAGGTACTTTAATATGAGCTCAGTCATAAGATGACATTAGAAACTCTGCTAATATGTCACTCTTTACTTGGTAGCTTCTTTTCTTATTCTGTAAATGCTGAAGGTGCTAACATTAGTTCAATTCTGTGAGCCATGGTCACACTAGGATTGGTTATATCTGCCTTCATGTAGGTCATTAGTTTAGGTATCTGACATTAAGGACATGCCTGGCTTAAAATATCTCATTTATAAGCAACTACGGTACATGTTGCTGTTTAGAGCAGTAAAAAGCATTTGGAAAAAAAACGAATAATATTTAACTCACCAAGATATAGCATGCTACAGTAAGGCAGTGAAGGTCATTGTGGTGCTCATTTTAATGTACCTCCTAATCTATAAAGCATTTGAAGTGTTTTTAGATGTACTATTCCCTCCCTGCTTCATTATTTAGTTTTTCATGGTGCTGAATGTACCTCATGAAGAGGCTTCAGTATCCCGGATCTTTCATGACTACTAATTTAGAGAATGGTACTTTGTCAGACCAAAGAAGAGACAAAACAATGATGAAGGTAAACTGATACAGCTCAAACAGTAGCTAACTGAAATTAAATGTGTAGCCTTTCAATAGCGTGACCTCGATCCTGTTCTGGTTTGCGTTCTTTTTACAACATTTATATAGAGAGAAAAGAGATATGGGAATATAAATTGATGGTACACTGAAACCAGAATTTAAGTTCATGCCATGTTATAAGTTATAGGCCAATTCATTAATATAAACACATAAAACTCTAAGCACTGTATAAGCACAACCTCTCCATTTTTTTAATTCAGGTTCTGGTTACTTAAATTATCGCTGTCCAAAAATATGTAATATAATGGCATACCTTGCATAGCAGGATCAGATCAAGGGCAGGGGAGGTATTTCATAAGTGGTCTTACTGAAGCTTTAGTCTCATAGGGGCCGAGGTGGGTATTGCTCCTCACTGTCATGCTGCTGAGGCTATAGCATTGCTGGAGCAGAACATGGGCTGGGATGTCCTGGCTGGGAGGTGTTACAATGGGGCTGAATATGGGGATTTTGGTTGGGGGGGTCTTGGGAAGTATGGAGTGGAGGGTGAGGTTGTCTACATGGTATGGGGGCTACACCCAGCCCATGCAGCCCTAAAGCAATGCACCTCACCAGGAATTTTCCCTGTGCTCCCTATGGCCAGTAAGCTCCTGCTGGTCGATCAGTATATTAAAGTAGTCAGCTACCTCATATTTTGATCACATGACATTGCTGAATCTAGACCTGACCATCTGCAGCAAACCAAATCTCAACACTGCCACCACAGACTCTTATAGTAGGCACCTAGGCATAATGGGTGCATTACTTCAGCTTATTTGCTTAGTTAAATTCAGGTGGGGACCTGTATGGCCAGCCAGTGTATGGCCCCTTCTGGCTATGGCCCAGTGCTATGAGGTTAGCTCATTTTGCTTCCTGTAACCTTTGCAATCTGCTTTCTACCTTGGTATGATTATCAACCCGGAATCTATGCTGGCAGCTCAGCTTGGTCAGTCTCACATCTATGTCCACTGCTACCTGTAGCTAATAGATCACAGATAATAGCTAATAGATCCTGATAATACATGCAGCCCAGTGTGTCCCCCACCCCTTGTGGGGGTCGGCAGAGTTTACAAGGCCTTTCAGTATAATCCAAGATTTCTTTATTAGTGAGTGCTCCCTGGTTACACATCATCTCAGCTAGAGCTTCACCTGAAAAAGACAGCTATGCACTTTGCCACACATTTTTTGCACTGCCAGGTTCAATGGGGGTGCATTTAAACAGGCAAGGATATCGACAAGCCACCCACACCTGGTGTATACAAGTATCTCCCCCACTGTAGCCAGGGTTATACTTTTGCTGGAATGCCAGGGGTATAAATGGGGGTTGTATTCCCCTAAAGAGCACCTGCTTACATGGGAGCCCCAGGGCAAGAGGAGGGAGGATCCTGCTTGGTGTTGGACAGGGAAGAACGGGTTAGCAGTGAGTATAGTCATTTTTCTTTTATTTACTTTGATCAACTTGTGAATTGGAAATTTACACGAACAGCTTCCAGGCTGGATAGACCCCTGTCCAGCTCTTCACTAGTTATAATCAACTCACTCAAATCAGTAACAAAATAGAGAAATACATGTGGGAGGTAGGAGATGTAATCATTACAGATAGAATAGCGGGAATAGTGTACAACAGAAAGAGAAATCATGGTGAGAATGATGAAAAAGATTTCTATTGACCCAGTAACATCTAGCCCATGCAGCTGTACCAAGAAGTGGCAATTAGAGGAGTAGTGGAAATAATGAAAAATTATATGTACAACCTGAGGTTACAAAATTTAGGGTTAGGGGTAAGAAAAATCCATAGTTTTACTGCCAGGACCAACAGTTCCACAGAGCACTGCAGAGGCTGTCAGCATGCCCCCTTGCCATGCTCACCAGAGAAACCTCATATCAGCACAAGGTGGGAAGCTTGAATATTTCTAGCTCTTCTCCTTATCTTATCTTACTAGGCACCTAAGCAAAGCCTCACACCACAGACACATAGTGTTGCACAATTTTAGTGTCCACTGGTTGCACTCAGGTCGCCATGTGCACAGTTAAAATCTCAGGCAGCACAAAAAGACAAAAGGCACTTTCCTGCCAGCCCACAGGCTCAATACCATCAAGGCCTCTGTCCTCAGTTTCATTGCCAACAGCAGGCTTCTCACCCAGCCTTGCTGTGCTAAAACAGAACCCTACAGGACATGAGTTTAAGTTTGCAGGCATATTGGACTGTCCCATTAATTAACACAAACTCATTTAAAGCCAACTGACGAACACCTACATAACCCATCCACTACATTAAAGAGGACCTCCAGGTTAAACTGACTGAAGTCCCTCTCCCCCCTGCAGCATGAGGGACATCCTAATATGATACATGATATACCCCACTTCACCCTCCCAACAGTAAGCTTATTCAAAAATCACTGTTGAGTTGCTCTGTCAGCATGGGGGGGGGGGGGGCATTCCAACTGGTGATGTCCCTTCATGTATAGCAACCTCTGCAAGCATAATACCACTGGTTACCACTTACTGTTTCCAGTTCCTCTTCCTTTCAGCGACTGGGAGCTAGTTCCCCATCAGTGGTCAATCATATTCATTGGGTAGACAGCATAGACCCAATTAGCTAGCAGTCATGTGTGGACAAGTGACAAGGTTGAATCCCAGAAGTACCACCATTATCAGACATGCGGGAGACCGTATGTACGGGGTGGGGGTATCACCAATTGGTATACCTCCACAATGCAGGTAAAGTTACGCAACAGTATTTTAGTCCCGATAGTAATTGAAAATATACAGTTTTTTGGTATTTGTAGATAATGTGAAGTTGTGAGTATAGTTCCTGGGATTGGGCACATGATCTCAACATAAGGATGTAGCTTAGATGATGCCTATCAGATGGAGATAGCGGTTAACACACTGGAGGGCAATGTCAGAAAAACTGTTTCCCTCGGAATGAGACACTTTAGACAAAGTACTGATCATCTTGGAGGAAGTATATGGCAACACAGCGTCACCTCAAGATCTGAAGAAGAGATTTATGGACCACCTGCAGAATCAGAGAGAGTCTTTCCCTGAATATGTTAATGCTTAATTTGCCCACCATTAAGAAAAAGGAGCCTGCAGCCGAGGCCACCATGTCTTACTTGAGACGGTGGCTGTGAAATAAGTTTGTTTTGCAACTCGCATGTGAGGAAGATCCTATGGGGAATTTCCTTTCTCTTGCTCCAGCGGCTGGCTCAGAGGCGGTTTGTTGGAACTGTCGACGAAGGAGGCATTTTGCCAGAGACTGCTCCAATGGACATTCTGTTCTCTGGGCGGCTGTTATACTAACTAGCCCCAGAGTGGCTGCCTCCTCGGTGGGACAGCATGAAAATCGACCGGGGGCTTACTTCCTTTTCTCCCTGTTGGTGGATAAAGTCTGGTGGTTAAAGTGAGTTTGGGAGGGAACAAAGCCCAACCCTAGTTGACACTGGCTTGCAGCTGACAGCTATGGAAGAACTCTTTTTCCAGCAGCATTTTCCTGGTGCCCCCTTATAGACCAAGGTTCCCTGGCTCTCTCTGACCGCTATTGCCTTTGGCCGCTATTGCCTGGTTAGACATGGAGATAACTGGGTAGTGCCTGCCCTCCAGGGTGGTTGTGGTGGTGCATCAATGACCAGTCTCAGGGGTACCTGTTATTGTGGGGATAATTATGATACCCAATTTGTATGCAAAGTGGGTGGGGAGGTCATTAAGAGCAAGTACCTTTGAGACGCCTCCCCAGGCTTTGGGCCGTTGGGTCATTCAGCAGGGGGAGGCCCCAGCTGGAGTAATTTGGGTCCCCAGAAAGAACGCCTCACAGTCCCGGCTCAGCAGGAGGTAGTGCTGCACTTGAAGACTGGGATCAGTCGACCACCGCAGGGCCTCACGGTATTAGACAAATGACACCCCTATGATTGTGCTGTCCGTGTAGGCCGAGTTCTGGACACTGTAAATGCTGGACTGGTCCCAGTCTGGTTGGTAAATACGAGCCTTGGAAGGTGAGAGTGGGTAGTGGGACCGTTCTGGCCGAAGTAGAGGTCTTTCAAGCAAGTGCTGTTCAAGAGAGTGGCTCAGGGCCAGCAGGGCCAGTAAGAAACCCTGGAACAACTCAATAATGAGAAAGACCAGATCAGTGAGCAACAAAAACAGGGATTGGGGTCTCTGATCCAGAAATACCAAGGGGTCTTCTCCACTTGTGAGCTGCATCTGGGGCACACCACAGAGATTCAGCACAGAGATTCAGTAAGATCAATATGGGGGGATTGCCCCCCAAATATTCCCCCCTACCTGTATCAAGAGGCCAAGCTTTTGGAGCTTTTGGAAAAATTATCAAAGGGGGAATGATTGAAGGAAGTAAAAGCCCCGGGGCAGCCCCAATTGTGTTGGTGAAGAAACCTGATGGGACCTTGAGGCTTTGTGTGGCTTATCGCAAGCTGAACGCCGTGACTGTGTGGGACACTTACCCTTTGCACCGAGTCTCTGCCAGCGTTGGGTTGGGCCAAGTTCTTCTCCTACCTGGACCTTGCCAGCGGCTATTGGCAGGTGCCAGTGGCAGAGAAGGACAAGGAGAAGACTGCTTTTGTCACTCCTATGGGCACCTTTGCCTCGTGAATGCCCCAGCAACCTTCCAGAGGCTCATGAAGAGATGTTTGCAGGTTCTTGAATTTTGAATGTGTACACTAATGTGTACTTTACCTGGATGATATAATTGTGTATTCTCCGACTTTTGAACAACACCTGCAATACCACCTGCAACACCTCCATTTCAGCTTTAGTTAAAACCAAAGAAGTGCCACCTACTGAAAAAAGAGGTGCAGTACCTGGGACACACTTTCTTTCTGGTGGGTGTCCAGCCAAACCCCAAAAACGCAGGGGCTGGGAAGTACCCCAGACCATTATGGAGGTGCAAGCCATCCTGGATTTGGTTGCATACTAGTGGAGATTCATACCCCGGTTTACCCAGGTTGCCCAGCCCCTTCTGTCCCTGTTGCAGGGGCAGAGGCAGAAAAATGGGAATGTGCCGGTTAAGTGAACCATGGCCCAGAAGGTATCATTTGAGGAACTAAAGGTGGATTTCAGAAAACCTTTCCAGCTTTATACCGATGCCTACTTAGTTAGGAGTGGTGCTAACCCAGGAACAGGCTTGCCTTTGCCAGCCATAGTTTGAGAGGGGCTGAACGGGATTCCGCTGTCTATAGTTCCTTGAGGTTGGGACTATTTGCCATGGTTTGAGCCATCACAGAAAGGAGTACCTAGCCGGGGTCCCTTTTGTGGTGATTACAGACAACAATCCTCTTACCTACCTCACCACGGGCAATCTGGGGGCTCTGGAGCAGAGCTGGGTAGCCCGGTTGGCTACTTTAAATTTTCAAGTCAAATGTAAGTCGCCAACAGAGCTGCAGATGCGCTGTCCCAGACTCTCTGAAATGAGCCTTTGGGGGACTCCATTTCATCACACCGGCTGCCATCATCACTGACCCTTTACACCAACTCAACTCCAAGATACTAATGGCAGGCAAACAAGAAGGAGGAAAGGTCATTGAAATCTCACTGGTCTGGCTCCACACACAGCCCTGAACAAACAACATTTTTCTATAAATACTTAATATCTACGAAAAGGCTTATGCAGTAATATAATACTTCAATACTTCAATACTTCAATACTTTATTGAACCGCCAAGTAAGTACAGTGTACAGACAAGGAATGCTTTTTTGGTAAGGAGAAACTCCATGAGAGCTATAACAATTGCATAAAAACAAGTAAAGGAATACTGATACAGTTCAGGTATCGGAATTGACTAACAAGTCAGTGATGCAGGACAGGATTTAATAAAGTGACTCTCATGCTTTGAGATTATTCATCGCCATGACTGTGAGTGGAAAAAAACTGTTCCTGTGTCTAGAGGTTTTGGTAGCATGAGCCATAAATCTGCGGCCTGATGGTAGGAGCCTGAAGAAGTGATGACCCGGATGCGTCACGTCGCCATAGATCTTCTTTGCCCTTGAGGAGATTCTACACATGTGTTGATCGTCCAAGGAAGGTAGGGGGGATCCAATCAACCTTTCCGCGATCTTGGTAATTCTTCTCAGCCTTTGCTTGTCTTTTGTAGACACTCCACTGTACCACACTGTGCAAGAGCTGGTCAGGATTGATCCAATGGCCCCGTTGTAAAATGCCTTCAAGATCTTTTTGGACAATCCAAATTTTATCAGCTGCCTGAGGAAGAATAACCTCTGTTGGGCCTTCTTTAGGATGGCAGACGCTTGCAAGCTCCACTTCAGGTCCTGCGTGATGTGGGTACCAAGAAATTTGGCACTGGTGACAATCTTGACGGCCTCCTCACCAATCAGAATGGGGTGGTGAGATTGGTGGGATCGCCTAAAGTCAATAATAAGTTCAACTGTTTTTTGTGTGTTCAGAATAAGATTGTTAGCTTTGCTCCAACAGTCAAGAGCATCAACTTGGGCCCTATAGCTAGACTCATCATTGTCACTGATGAGGCCGACTAAGGTGGTGTCGTCAGCATATTTGATGATCTTTACCGACGGATCCGAGGAGATGAAGTCATTAGTGTAGAGTGAGAAGAGTAGCGGAGACAAGACGCAACCCTGAGGGGCACCCATGTTTGTAATCCTGGATGACGAAATGAAGGGTCCTAGTTTGACCTTTTGGGACCTGCCTGTTAGAAAACTGAAAACCCAGTTTGATATGTTTAGAGGAATGCCCAAGGATAGCAGCTTCTCTTGGAGAATTTGTGGGTCGATGGTGTTGAATGCCGAAGAGAAGTCCACGAATAGCAGCCTAGCATAGGACTTGGGACGATCAACGTGATCCAGCGTGAACTTGATCGCCAGATTGACCGCATCCTCAGCTGATCTGTTTGCTCTGTAAGCGAACTGTAGAGGATCCCAAGAAGAACCTGTGGCCTCCTTAAGGAAAGACATGACAAGCTGTTCGAATACCTTCATGACCACAGGGGTAAGAGCAATTGGTCTGTAGTCATTCAGGTCCGAGGCTGAAGAGGATTTTGGTACCGGAATGATGAGAGAGCTCTTCAGGCAGCTAGGGACTATGCCAGCCTCTAGCGACCTTCTGAGGATGTCTGTAAGGACTGGAGCAATCTGCTCTGCGCAAACCTTGAGGCATGTAGTGGAGATGCCATCAGGACCTGATGCCTTCCTGGGGTTGAGGGACATCAGGAGTTTCCTGATGTCTGATACACCAAAGGCGAGCTTGGACGGATACTCAGGGCACTCAGGGCGAGGTGTGCTGCCAACACATGGAAGGGGATTTGTAGGGAGAGTGCCACTATTGGATGATTCGAACCGACAGTAGAAGTTGTTCAGTTCCTCAGCGAGCTCTTTGTTTGGAGTGATGGAAGCGGAGGAGCCCTTGAAGTTGGTGATGTGTCTTAAGCCATTCCATAGCGCCTTGGGATTAGCAGAAGAGAATTCCTCCTCCAACCTAGATGAGTATAACCTTTTGGCAGCTTTTATCTCTTTCGAGAGCTTGTTCCGGAGTCGTCTGAATTCTGGAAGATTTCCATTTTTGTGGGCTTCCTCCTTTTTTGCTCTAAGGGCCTTGATCGACCTTTTAAACCAAGGTTTGTTGTTCTCTTTCTTCCTGTAAGTCCTGGTCTGAATCAACATGTCCTCGCAGAACTTGATGTAGGACGTTGCCTTGTCTGTCCAGTCATTGATGTCATTTGGATCTTTGAAGATATCCCAGTTAGTGGATTCGAGGCACGCCTGTAAATCGGATTTTGCCTGCTCCGTCCACTTCTTAGTAGTAATGTAGGAAGGCCTGCAGTTTTTCAGACGCTGTTTGTATGCAGGTACCAGGTGGATAAGGGCGTGGTCAGAATAACCAAGTGCCGCTTTGACAATAGGTTTGTAAGCGCCTTTTATAGTAGTGTAGCAGTGGTCAAGGGAGTTACCGCCCCTGGTAGGACAGGTAATATGCTGAAAGAACTTCGGCATTTCCAGATTGAGTTTAGCTTGATTGAAGTCACCCATAACGATGATGAGGGCCTGTGGAAATTTCCTTTCGCATTCCGTAATACAGTCAACCAAACCATCCAAAGCAGAGTTTACGACAGACTGAGGAGGAATATAGACCCCAATAAGAACAAAAGAGGTAAATTCTCTCGGAGCGTAAAACGGTCTACAGTTGACTGCCAATAATTCTAAACAGGGAGAGCAGCTTGTGACAAGGATTTTTGATTCTCTGCACCAATTGGAATTCACATAGAAGCAGATGCCGCCTCCCCGTAGTTTTTGCGCTGCGTGACAGTCCCTGTCTGCCCTGATGATATTAAAGTTGGGGAGCTCAAGTGCCTCGTCTGGAATGTTGGCGCTGAGCCAGGTTTCAGTGAAGCAAAGAACCGCTGAGTTGGAGAACTCAGAGCGATATTTACACAGTAGATGTAATTCCTCCATTTTGTTCGGGAGAGAGCGCAGGTTGGCTAGATGAACAGAAGGTAGAGCCAGACGTTGACCTCTCCTTTTTAGCCGCACCAACACACCCGCTCTTCTGCCTCTTCTACGCCATTTTTTGCATCGCCTGTGACTTATAGCCGCAATGTGGTCCATAACCAAGTCCCACAGCATAGAAAAAGAAGGCAGTTTGGGATCTTTAATTTCCAGGAGGGTTTCTCTAGCGTATTTAGGGCACATGGTTAACAAGAATGGGTTGGAGAAGGGAACAAATTCCAGAGTAGTAGACTAGGAAATCCTGGTACAGCAATTTCCTCCTGAACACACAACAATGAATGAGTGAGTCACCATTTAAATGGATAGGTGAGTCATCTTTAAATGGACGAATGAGTCACCTCTAACTGTTGTGTGCTCTAGGATGGTTAACAATATACTAGCAGACAACCCTTTGAGTGAGTGAAAACTGTGAATGAGTGAGGCCTTTGGGTGAGATTGTTACATCCAGTAGCAAATGTGAATGAGTCAGGCAAGGGAGAAATTGTAACATCCAGCACAGCTCACCAGACTTGTCCCATCGAGCACAGAGTGACTCACCAGCCTGACCTTCCGTCGCTGAAGCAGCAGCCCCCATCCGCCGATCAGCCCGAACAGGCTCCTCAGTCTGCTGCCACGCCACCGACCAGAGACACCACGATCACTTTCACCGATCCGCCATACAGACTGCTGGAGATGAGGGAGGCTGTAGGCTGCAAGCGATCATTGCAGAGAGGATCAGCCAGGAAGAACAGGAGACCCGCCAGCCCCTCCGTAATGCAGAGAGGATCAGCCAGGAAGAACGGGAGACCCGCCGGCCCCTCCGTACGTGACGGCGTATCAATGCAGAGAGGATCAGCCAGGAAGAACGGGAGACCCGCCGGCCCCTCCGTACGCGCCGGCGACAGGGGATAGAGATCCGCCACTACACTACATACCACCGCCGCTCCTCTCAGACCGCACAGCCCGCCGAGCTAGCCAGCCACCACCGCGGTGAAACGAAGAGAAGGATGTTCGGTCCCCTCAGTTACTCAGCGCCGGGGTCGAGTCGGGTCGCCACGTGCACTCGGCCGCCATTGCAGCTCACAGATCCAACTCACAGATCCAGGTAACGCACACACCTTTAGCACCCCAATCCAGTAGGCGAGATCTAAGGTAGCATGAGGACATACTAGAACAGCCAGGAAAGAACGGAAAACCGGTAAAACGGTAAAACAAGTAAAAAAACTAACAGCTCTCTGGCGCAGCTCCTTCCAAGGCTGCCATGCTCGGCGCCATCTTGGATGGTCTATCATTGAGCGATCTACTACAAAACCTATTTTGATAAACTATCCAATACCATCATTTTTTATTTTCATCCAGCAGCAGTCTATGCAATTTCCCGCAAGAACTTTGACTCTGCATGGCACTGAACACTGATTAGCAATTTTTAGCCTGATATTGTTCCTCAGTTGTACTGAACAGATGTCTATTGTTCCTACTGTGAGGAAATGACTCCTATATAATACAACTTCAGACAGACAATAGAGGTAATAACTGGAATATTTTTTCTTTAAACCATGTAAAGTATTAATTTGGAAATGATCTAAAGTATGTCAAAATATAATTAGCCATGGTGTCTTTTTCATTAAGTGCAGCAGGTGTCCTTAGTTAAAGTGGACTTCTACTCAAAATGACAGAAAATGAGTAACCCCTCATTTCCTGTGGCCTCTGTCCAGCTCTGCAGTGCTCCCATACTGCTTTCTCTTGGTATTAATGCAATACATGGGGAGGGCAGCAGCCCTTGCAGGTTGGAGGTCCTCTTTAAAGCCACAGACAATTTTATGTTTATTCTTAATGTTCTCACAACCTATATTTTTTTAATGTAATTCATCATTTAAACAATTCAGCTGCTCTGATTGGACACCTAGCAGACTTGTTTGTGCTGAGACTTTTTGCTAACATTTTGTTTTTAGCTTTGATTGTGTTGACTAGCTCCCCAATAAGTGTGCTATGGCATTTACATTAGCGGTCACCTGATGTGTCATCTCCATCAAGGTCCCTGGCAATAACGGACATATACATATCTTATGACTTAGGTGTATGGAAAGACCAGGCAACAAAATAGGAGACCCTCACCTGACTATGTAAACCATGGTCCTAAAGCGGAAACAACCCCCCCCCCCCCAGCGGCCAGCCTGGGGTCTAAAAATATTGGTGTAAAAGATGCTGTGTGAAACCCTTCAGGAAGCCTGAAAAAACTCATCTTCCCACTCACCTATGGCACATACGCAGGCTCTCGTACATTGAGAGCCATCTGCTGTAACAATGTCTTTCGGCAGGCGTCTCTCATTGTTTACAGTGTGGAGCACGTGCTTCCCCATCCCCCGCATCGTCTGTGCATTTCCGCCACAGCCATCTCAATGGGATACGGCAGGGCATGCTCTACATTGAAATAAATGAGAGCCTTCTGCTGAATGATGTATTCAGAGCAGGTGGCTCTTATTGGATGAGAACCCGTGCCTGCGCCTTCGGAGCATGAACTGGTGATTTTTTTCAGGCTTCCTATGGGCTTTCACTAAGCGGGGCATCCCAATTCAAGATGCCCTGGGGCCACAGAATAAAACCCGGGAAAGTCTCTCTTTTTCTATGATTTGTACTTTTCCCAGAATAAACCATCAGCTTGGTGTCCTTGGTGTCCTGCAATTAGGTTTGGAAGCTAGTCCTCCTATGTTATAGAGACTATGCTATGCCCTTTTTATGACCGATTTTCTCCATCCAGTTTTGTGTTTTACACATTTAATCTTTGTTTTTCATCTATTTCTGTATTTAGGTCAATAGATCTGCACTTTAGCTCGAACGAGAAGGCACACAAAGCCTGTGTACAGGCCAATTTAATATTTTTCCCAGAATTTAAAGCTAACATTTTTCTTTTCCTGTTGTGTCTTTTATAGAACCTTTTCTAAAACAGACATTTCAATGAAAAGTGATGAGTAGAGAAAAAAAAGCACCTCTTACTTGAGATAAGTATCCCAGAAACTGATCATTTGAAGTCAGCCCAAAAACTGGTAAAGTGTCCAGTTAGTCACATTGAACGGGGGTGGTGTGTCATTTAATGTGGTTAAACAAAGCTCTGAATGGGTGTAAAATATATCCCTGTGGCGGGAAGGCATATCATCTGTTTGGCACTTTTAGCATGAAAAGATTCATGAAGGGGAGGGGGGGGCAGCTGCTCCAAGGCCTGTGTCACAGGGGGCCCTGTGCAAGATGGTTGCATGGCAGTTAGCAGGTTCAAAGTTGGACATGGCATTACCTGGTTGTTGTTGTAGGGCTCAGGCTGGCACCAACAGGGCTGGGACTTGTTGAGACAGGTCCCAAAGACAGTGGCATAACGAAATGTGACGGGGCCCTGGTGTGAACATTAAATGGGGCCCTTTCATGGTTCATAAAGTAAATTATTTTTTAACTCAATTTGGTGCTGCTAGACAACTAAAGACTGAAACAAGGAGGTCGCAAACCCCCTGCACTGCCTAAAGTTACGTCTCTGCCCAAAGCATTTATACATTGCCTTTATACATTAGCATGGAGGACCAGGGACTGAGAATGTTCTTTCCCCAAGACATTATAGTCAGCATGACAGGGAATCAAGGTGCTGGAGCCCTCATCAAATAGTCAAACAAGGAAATATTGTAAAATAAATCTCCTAATGTATAATATACATCTTAGCATAGTAGGAAACCACTATGAATTTTACTATGGGGCCCTGTAAAACCTATGCATGCCCCTACTCAGCAGTAATGAATAGAAGTTCCAGATGTGTACAGTTATTAGGGTAATTGAAGTCTCAGTGGTGGCTGCATGCTATGTGCAGTTAGTTAAACTGATTTTAACCAGTAATAAACATCCGTACACATACTGACCGTGAGCAAGAGCCCATAGGGGGCTCGAAACGCGTTGGTCTGCGCCTGAGGGGGGCCTGCCTGTCACCATACTAACAGTAAGCACTTGTTTGTTGTGTGTTGTCTGTGTGCCCTTGCTCTCTGTGAATGGGCTTAAATATTTTGCACAAGGGACTATTTGTGATGGAAGCACTGGCACTTTATTAGGGTGAGGATATTAATTGTGAATTGTATATTAAGTTTTAGAATAGTTGTATATATATGAATTTATTGATAGATTAGCACAGAATCACTTTGAAATTACTTATATGTATATGAGATTGTATTGTTAATGAGGGAGTGCGCCCCCTGGTGGCTTACCATGCATATGGTTCAGTAAAATTGTTTTTAAATTGGTTTTAAACAATATGCTACAATAAAATGGATTTATAAATTGATTGTTTGAGTGCAATAGTGAGTCTCTGTTGGGCTTTTTGGCAGGGGGTGTAGAGGTCACCCCAAACTAATACATTAAACTGATTTTAGGTAGAACCCCCAGTTACATTACAGTTACATTGATATCTATATACAGCTCTATTAAAATATGGATACAAACAGTAGATGCCTGTTCTTAAAGTGGACCAAAACCCTCTGACTGAACCTCCACGCCCTCCCGGCTTGGAGGTGGCCGATGTGGTCACACCCAACTGTCATATTTGACATATCTCTGGTAAAAAATGGTATTCACCAGTTAGGAGTACACCTAAACTGGCTTTTATAGGGTTGCACCGTGAAGAGAAGATGTGTGTTGCCACACTGAACATCGTCAGTCACAGCTGTCATAAACTTTTAGTATGGTGATATTCTATCTGGGTATCAGTGCGCTACATTTAAAAATAATTTAAAATATAAGTATATTTTAATCTTTAAGTTTACATTTCTTTTGAGGTCTAGTAGTTGTTTCTGGAAAATGAAATAACCCTCCACACAGCAATACATATAAGAATGACTCACCGCCGCAGCCTAGGGGCTAAAAACTCACTTGGGTTTATGTGAAGTTGCCTGTCTTGTTATTATGCCCGAGGATAATGATCACAGCTATCACGTACTTGGATTATGAAAGGTGTTCTTATAGACATCAGATTATCCTATACATGGGGTTGCAAATAGTAATAAAAACAGTTACGATTCACCTCTACAGCCCAGGCTCTGCAGACTCACCAGGGCTTGTGTAAAGGTGCCTGTTGCAGTGTTATTCCTCAATTCCATCATCACTATCACAGCTGTAGGTGTCCTTGGCCTTCTTAAATACAGGGCTCACGCAAATGACATTAACAACCTCCAGTGGCTTGCAACAGAAACGAGATCCCGGGATCTGCTCAGTGGAAAACTGAGATCGCTGACTGACTGATTTAAAAAATGTCAGATTACATGAACTTCCCGCTGCCACATCCTCGACTCCCCTCTTGTCTGAGTAGTGCTCCCCACCGGAGCCTATATGGGTACAGGAGTGTGCCTCAGCTAAAGGGAAGCTTGAACAGCCAGGGGCAGGGAAAGAGCCATGGGAGCCCAGGCAAAGGTAAGGGGATGGTAAAGGTTTTTAGGGTGAGTATTTTGCTTTTATTGTTCTTAAAGGGACAGTTGTTCTCCCGCATTTCAGGAGGAGAAAGCATTCATTAGTATGTATCAAATATGTCAAAAAGGTGCTTAGTCTAGTGGGAAGGATTTTTGTGAAGAGTTTAAGATCATTGCTGATGAGTGATATGGCCCTATATTGACCACAGTCAGTAGTGTTTTTACCTGGCTTGCATATGACATTTATGAAGGCCAATTTTGCCTCTTCCTGAATGAATCCCCCCTGGCGGATACAGTCAAACCATTTTAAGAGATGAGGAGCTAACAAAGTTACATTTTTTATGGTAAAGACAGGAGAAACCATCAGATCTGGGAACTTTAGATGGGTTAATGAATTTGATGGCATTTATAATCTCAGATAATTTGCTGTCCATGAGGTCCTTTTGGTCTTCAGTTAGTGTTTTGAGTGGGATGTTGGCTAACCAGTTTTGACCCTGGTCAGGTTTGAATGGTGAAAGGCGAAAATAAAGTTTAGTACTTTTCTGGATTCTGAGTGATAGAGTCCTTAGAGAGCTTTATTTTGGGAACCGTGACTACTTTAACACATGGGATGAGTTTCCTGGCAAGAAGACAACTGGGTTTATCTACCTAAGAGAAACATTTATCCCAGCTAATATCCTTCTCAGCTGTATTGGTTAGGAGGAGGTTAATCTTGGTTTTCAAATCTATTCTTTCTCTTAGAGCAATAATTGGGTCTGCTTTATGGGTTATAGATAAGTCTTGGAGCTATGTGGTTTAGCATTAATGTTGCGTTCCTAGTTTTTATTTTACTTGAAATCTGGATTATTTTACCTCTAATGGTGGCTTTATGGGCGGCCTAATTGATTGATTGTTCAGGTCAAAAAGGATTTTAATTCTATGGCTATTTGATTTTTAATGGATTGAGACTTTAACAAAGATTTGTTTAATCTCCAGTGGAAAGAGGAGTGTCTGTGCCTTAAGTTTTAAATATTAACTAAAGAGTGGTCCGACCATGGGGTTTCGCTAATTTTGTAGCCAAGAATTTCTGGGATCATTGAGATTGAGATTTTGAGCTTTTGATAAAAAAATGTGTTCACAATTCAGTGTAACAATTAGACTCCTGCCAGTCATGGACCAGAACTTGGGAGTGCAAGTCTAACAAGTTGGGAACTAGCCTTCAAAGGGGAGCAGAACCTAGCGTTATTTGTTGAGTATTTATCTAGGATTGGGTCTATTGCAAGGTTGGATTCACCACCTATGATAATTTTGGGGAGGGTTTCTGTCAATAATTTAAAAAGTTGATTTGAATTAGGGTACTAACAGGAAAGGATGGAGACAATATATGGCCTTTTACCATGAGATCTCTCCCCTCTCTGTCTTGGGTACATTCAATAAGTGAAAAGGGGACCTTTTTGAGAAGAAAATGGCCATCCCCCTCTTCTTTTTCCCTCACGCTTGCGAGATAAAAGGTGTGGGTACTTATTATGAAGGCATTTATGAGCTGATGATATAGTAAAATGAGTTTCTAGGAGGAGAATGATTTCTATGGCTGCTGAGTTATAAAATCTAAAGGCCGTATGCCTCTAAATTGGAGAGTTGAGGCCTTGCACATTGTCAGATGCTCTTTTGATATTGGTTTAGGCTCTTGATAATTAGTGTCTATTGAGTATAAAGAATAATCCGCCCATGCCCCCGGACCAAGAATGAAAGGAGGAAGATAGGTAGAGGAGTGAAAGAAGGAAGGATTGGAGTAGAGTAATTGATTGATTGGAGTAAGAAATTGAGGTGAAGAACAGGTTGGGGTAGGATCGGACTACCCAGAATATAATTGTAAGTGGTTTTGGGTTGACCAGGTAAAAGGGCAATGAGGTCCAGTTTTGATAAGATTTCTTCTACCCCAGAATGTTTCTGGATTTCTCACTAACCTATTTAGATTGTTGAAAAAATCTATTCTCATTCATTTCATGTTTGGTTACTGGCAACAGCCATCAGCACAAAAAAGTTGGGTTCCTTGGTTGCCCACTGGACCTATTAAGACTAATTTTAAATTGTAAATATTTTATCAGGCCAAATGTAGTAGTGATGACATATGGTAGTTAATAGATATTATAACGGTGTCACAGTAATACACGGTGTGCCCAAAAAAGTCTCTGGCTACAGAAGCTCTAACAGTTATATGGCTGGGAGGTAGAAGAGAAGTGACTGAGGAAACCACTCCTTAATGTTTAATTTGTTTTTAAGGTCCTGCATTGCTTATTTTTAGTAATAAAAAACAGTTTGCATTGTGTTTGGTACTTTGTACACTTGCCTAGAAAAATTCAAAAAAGTGAGGCTAAAAACAGGATACTATTGATATTACTGTTGTTTATTTTAAGAGCGTCAAAGGGGGGTGGCAGCCGCTCAGACCATTTTATAACTAACCTGGGAGGTGCACGTTAGCAGGGCAATTAGTACACACAAGTCTTAAAGGAGCCACAGCACTCAACCCTGTTAGCTTGCAGGCCAGCCTATAATCTGTCCCTAAACTTGGTTAAAAAATACCATTTTGTGAGTACTCACCTGAAAAATGGATATTGTTGGTGTGCCACACACCCCGCTTCACTTCTTAAATATTCATTACTTCATGGGTTAATCCACCGCAGGTGACGTAGTGCAGAGAGGAAGTCTTGTAACGAGCCCCCTTCCGGCCTATATATACCTGGTACCTCCCTTCAATCACCAGTATAATCAAAAAGCAGTAATACAAGGTACCAGTATTCCACCAGTAACCTCAAAATCAAATTTGATATAAAAAGGCTTCACCATATAAAGGCTTCGGTAATACCGAAAAGGGCGGGTGTGAAGCGGGGTGTGTGGCACACCAACAATATCCATTTTTCAGGTGAGTACTCACAAAATGGTATTATTCTTGGTGTGCCACACACCCCGCTTCACTTCTTAAATATTCATTACTTCATGGGACATCCAAAAGCAGTGTCCACAAGGGCTGGGCAACTCAAGGCCAGGTGAAGCATAACTCAAACGACTGCAGTCTGCAGAACTTTGCGGCCGAAAACAGCATCCGCTGAGGCCCGCACATCAACTTTGTAAAATTTAGAAAAAGTGTGAACAGAAGACCAAGTGGCGGCCTTACAAACCTGTTCAACAGAAGCTTGGTGCTGAAAAGCCCAAGACGCCCCAACAGCGCGAGTGGAATGAGCAGTAATACGAAAAGGGGGAACTCTTCCCTTGGCAGAATAGGCCGCAGTAACGGCCTGACGTATCCACTTGCTAATGGCAGATTTGGCTGGTGCCAAACCCTTCTTAGGCCCATGGGGCACAACAAAAAAGGAATCCGTCCTACGGAAAGGAGACGTGATAACCAAGTAGCACTTAACACAGCGTACTACATCCAAACAATGCAAAACCCTCTCTTTGTCATTCTTAGGATTAGGACACAAGGAGGGAAGAACAATATCTTGGTTCAAATGAAAAGCAGAAACAACTTTAGGAAGAAAGTCTGGCTTGAACCGAAAGACCACCTTATCCCGATGCTTCTCGAAGTAGGGCGCCTGAATAGACAAGGCCGCCAATTCCGAGACACGCCGGATCGAAGTGATCGCTACCAAGAAGACCATCTTCTGAGTCAGGGTAGATAAAGCAATCCCTTGCAAAGGCTCAAAAGGAGGAGCCTGAAGAGCAGAAAGAACCAAATTCAAATCCCAAACCGGGAGTAATGGTTTCCTGGGAGGCCGCACATGCGTAACCCCCTGGAAAAAAGTTTTAACTAAAGACTTAAGCGCAACACGCTTCTGAAAAAAGATAGATAAGGCAGAAACTTGCCCTTTCAACGTACTTAGCTGAAGACCAGAGTCCAGCCCAGATTGTAAAAACTCCAGAACCCTGGAGACCGAAAATACCCTACAAGGAAAAGATCTCATCTCGCACCAAGCGATATAGGCTTTCCAGGTCCTATAGTAGATGATAGAAGAAGACCTCTTCCGGGCACTGATCAAAGTCTTGACGACAGAATCAGAAAGACCCTCCTCCTTTAGGATGGAGGTCTCAGCAGCCAGGCCGTCAAAGCTAGCGCTGGTAAATTCGGGTAACACAATTGACCCTGAGTGAGCAGATCGGGCCGAAGAGGCAGAACGACCTGGTCCACTGCCAGCCGAACGATGTCTGCGAACCACACTCGCCTCGGCCACCTTGGGGCCACGAGGACGGCGGACACCCCTTCCAGAGCCAACTTCCGAAGCACTCTGCCTAGCATGGGTGTCGGAGGAAACAGGTACAGAAACCCCAGATCCCCCCAGCTCAGGGACATGGCGTCCACTGCCAGAGCCAGAGGATCCTGGGAGAGCGATACGAAGTTCGGGAGCCTGTGATTGTGACGAGAGGCAAACAGGTCCACCTCTGGAGTCCCCCATTGGCGACACAGTGAGCGAAATACCCGAGGATGGAGGGCCCATTCTCCCCGACGGGGAGAGCCCCTGCTCAAGCGGTCCGCTTCCAGGTTCTCCACTCCTGGGATGTATACCGCCGAGAGACAAGGAACATGGGCTTCTGCCCAGGTCAGGATCAGGGACACCTCTCTGAGAGCACTCAGGCTGCGAGTCCCTCCCTGATGATTGATGTAAGCAACCGCTGTTCGATTGTCTGAACGCACCTGGACCGGAAGGCCCAGAACGTGCTGAGTCAGGAGAGTAAGCACCCGACGGATGGCTCTCAGTTCCAGAATATTGATGGGTAAGTGGGCCTCCTGAGGTCCCCACTGCCCCTGGAACTGCAGCTCCTTCCAGAATCCGCCCCATCCCGACAGACTGGCGTCCGTGGTGACAATTTCCCAAAGGGGGGCCAGGAAAGACCTGCCCTTCACGAGATTGGTCGAGACCAACCACCACTGGAGGGACTGCCGGACCCGGGAGGACAACTGGAAGGGCTGATCCAGCGACCGAGGCTGCCGGTCCCAAGACGCCAACAGATAAAGCTGAAGCGTCCTCGTGTGGAATTGAGCAAAAGGAACTGCCTCGAAGGAGGCAACCATCAACCCTACCAGCCTCATCCCCAGACGGATGGACGGCCGAGGATTGGAGAGAAGGACCCGAGCCAACTCCTGAATCAGAAGAATTTTGGACTGAGGGAGAAACACTCTGTGTTGATGAGAGTCTAACTGCATCCCCAGAAAGGACACCACCCTGGCCGGAGCGAGGGAGGACTTGGAGAGGTTGATCACCCAACCGAAACTTTCCAGCGTGGAGAGCACCACCCTGGTGTCTTTCTCCGATTGATCGAGTGACGGAGCCATGATAAGAAGGTCGTCCAAATAAGGTACGACACGAATGCCCCGAGCTCTGAAAATGGCCATGACCCCTGCCAGCACCTTGGTGAACACTCTTGGAGCTGAGGTAAGGCCAAACGGAAGTGCCACGAACTGATAATGCCGATCCTTCATCATGAATCGAAGAAAACGTTGATGAGGGAGGCAGATGGGAACATGCAGATAAGCATCCTTGATGTCTATAGACGTCATGAAGTCCCCTTGCCGAAGAGAGCCGACGGCAGTGCGCAAGGTTTCCATGTGAAACTTCCGAAAACGGATGAACCTGTTGAGCAACTTCAGGTCCAGGACGGGACGAACTGACCCATCCCTCTTGGGGACTGCGAACAGATTGGAGTAGAAACCGAGGCCCATCTCTAAACGCGGTACCGGCCGGATGACCGCCATCTCTAACAGATTCTCTACCGACGCCAGGAGCCCCTGTGCGGCAAAAGGATCGATGGGCACCCGAGACCGAAAGAACCGTGAAGGAGGGCGAGACTCGAATTCCAGTTTGTAACCGGACGACACTATCTCCTGAATCCATCTGTCCGGAACCTCCCGGTTCCAAACCTGGGAGAAGTGTCGCAATCGTCCCCCCACCCGCACGGGTGAGGGCAGCCCCTCATTGCTGAGCGGGCTTACCAGCAGGTTTGGGCTAGGAGCCCCAGGACTGGGCGGGACGGCCACGGCCCCTCCCCCGCGTCCAACCTGTACGACTGGTAGAGGGAAGGGAAGTCCCCCTACCCGCTCTGTATCCTCGAAAGGACGGCCTACCAGAAGCGGCCCCTCTAAAGGGGCGTCGAGGCCTCTTGCGTTGTGGCATCTTGCCACCCTTTGCGACTGAATCAATTTTCTCCCCGAACAGACGCAACCCCAAAAAGGGGAGAGCTGTGAGCACCCTTTTAGAAGCTGAGTCCGCCGACCACTGTCGCAGCCATACTGACCGACGAATAGCGACCAGCATTGCCGCTGTCTTGCTACTCATAGCCAGCGCATCGTCCTGAGCGGATAGAACGTAAGACACAAAAGAATCGCACTGCTTAAACGCAGCGAACTCATCACAAGCGGGATTGAGATCCTCGCAAAGCCCCTGGATAACAGATCTTACTGCTAAAAGAAGAAGGGCCGAAGCGCACAGGGGGCGCATCGTTGACCCAGCATAAACAAAGCCATAGCGAGCATACTGGTCAATCCTACGATCCTCCCCATCCTTAGGGACAGAGGTCTCAGCAGACTGTACCATAGCGGAGCTAGATAGCCCTAGCACAGGGGTATCGACTTCAGGAGGGACGGACCAAAGCTTCAGCAATTCTGGCGGAAAAGGATAACGCTTTTCCCAACTGGAAGGGATTCCAGATAACCGCGTGGGATGTTCCCATTCTTTAAGGACCACCCTCTCAAAGTGGTGCTGTCTGGGAAAAACCAAACGCGGCTGAGGCTCTTCAAACAACTGACCCTTTGGCAGGGTGACAGCCTCAGGCGGATCTAAATTCAGAATTTCAAACATTTGAGCCAGAATGGAGGGGGTGTCAAGGGCAACCCCCGCCGACCAATCGCCAATCGCATCAGCCTTAAGCTGATCTGCCGGCTCATCTGACTCCAAGAGGAATTCACCCTCATCCGGGGAGCCATCGGACCATTCCACAGGCTCACACAATTCGTCCTGAGGAGCCGAAGATACCGGAGTCAGGCGCTTCCGTTTTGCAGAGGCCTTTAGCCCCGCTTTAACGGGCAATACTTCCCGAAGATTGGCTGATTTTACCACCACCTCGGATTGCGAATCCCCACCCTTGACAGTGTCATGCGGGGTCCGGAACAGGGAGGGAGAGGCAGGAGATGATAGAGGTTGCGACGGGTCAGCAGCCGGATCAACGGACTGACGCGCAACAATCTGCCTTGCACAAGAAATGCAAATAAAGATATCATCAGCAGGGAGCGCAGCCCCACATTTTACACACCCCCTGGACGGCTCTGACGAGTCGTTTCCGGTAGTAACAGAAGCCTCCATATTGGTGATTTATGGTATCGCAAATACTGGGACTTTTAAGGCATAAGCCAACCCGGGATGCCCCTTTATAAAGAATGTCCCGGAAGGGAGGGTTTTTTTTTTTTTTTTTTTTTGTAAATACACTTTTTTTTTTTTTTTTTTTTTAAGAGAAAAAGGTCCCCCTAAACAGTCTCAAAATAAATATATATATATATGTATATATATATCTAAAATGTGTAATTTCATATCAAGAATGACTAGCCAGGCAATATAGAGCCGGAGGGCCGCAATAAAAGAGGGATCCCAGGATCTGAAAGGAAAGAAAAACAAACCATCAGATCCCTTGTGAGTGTAACAATGCAGCATGTTCACAATAGTATAAAAAGAGTGCCTCCTTAAAAGTTTGCCCCATAAGAAAACTCATTCTGGCCCCACAAAAGCGGGGCCGCTTACCTGCTACCGACGCCAGGAGCCAGACCGGAGGGACATGTAGCAGCCGCAGCAGTAGACACAAACCCATGTGTTGCTGCAGCGCGCGCCCCCCCCACGTGACCTCTTTTCACAGAAAACAGGAAGGAAGTGAGGCTGAGGCCGCCGAGCGCCGCTTCCGCCGGCACCGCTTCTGCCGGCGCCACGCCCCCCCGCGTCACAGGGAGCCGCCCTGCTCAATTCAACGAGGGATTGCCACCAGCTGCGCTGGCTGACACCCAGCCAGGCGGCGGAGGAGGAGGAGGGGGAAAGGAGACATAAGCGCAGCCACACAGGCTGCCGCACGGAGCAGCGGGGAAGGGAGGGAGGCGGGAGGGGACCATCTGAAGCCAGCTGAGCGCGGTCCGCTGTCCCACCCCCATAAAGCAGACCAAATACACTGGCCATGCCTAAGGTATCTGCCCGGGGCTCCAGCCAAAAACAGACAAAGCGCACCTTCTGCGCAGTCTGCTACTATATAAAAGTGAACACACAGAAAATAGCAATACAGTGAAAACATCATACAAGATACACAACCCTCTATACCGCCCCCCCCCCCCCAAGTGAAGGGAGAAAGGACCGGAACGGGGGAGTAAGGGGCTACGGGGACCCTCGGGACAGGGGCATCCCATTTCCGGATCACCATGCCGGATTGCCGCATTGCCCCCAAAGGAGGGGGACGAGCGGAGGAGATAAGCTCCTAGGCACCAATAGTGCCGTCTACCAATTACCCGGTGAGCAGCCTAGGCTGGGAGGCTTCCAATCCACCATAGAGGTATACAACTCAAACCGGGCAGAAATAGACCAAAAGGGGGGTGGCGGGGTAAGCCCCGACCTACCTGTAAGCAGGAAACTTCCAACCTCTGTTTGTCAAGCAGAGAGAAAAATACTGGTGATTGAAGGGAGGTACCAGGTATGTATAGGCCGGAAGGGGGCTCGTTACAAGACTTCCTCTCTGCACTACGTCACCTGCGGTGGATTAACCCATGAAGTAATGAATATTTAAGAAGTGAAGCGGGGTGTGTGGCACACCAAGAATACAGAGGACTCGGTCACACACATCTGCAGAAGTATGCTTAAGCTGCACCACTACGCCAAAGTGCCTCTGTGGGGTGCAGTCCTAACTCTAATCTCTGAGAGCCCATCTGGGACATACAGTGCAATAGATAAATTGGGAGCAGGCTTACCTGAGGTTGCCCTAAACCTCTCAAGTGCAAGCCATGGGGTGGAAGGGTCAAAGACCTTGCAGTACAGCCTAGACCCCACACACCATGTGCTTGCACAAATTCAAAAGAAACAAAGGGGGGTGGCAGCCGCTCAGACCATTTTATAACTAACCTGGGAGGTGTACGTTAGCAGGGCAATTAGTACACACAAGTCTTAAAGGAGCCACAGCACTCAACCCTGTTAGCTTGCAGGCCAGCCTATAATCTGTCTCTAAACTTGGTTAAAAACAGAGGACTCGGTCACACACATCTGCAGAAGTATGCTTAAGCTGCACCACTACGCCAAAGTGCCTCTGTGGGGTGCAGTAATTTTAAGAGCGTTCTCGTGTTCCATGGAACAGTACAAGGTACAGGAAAGCAAGACAATAAATACACTTATAAACACACAGTATTCAGATATTCCAACCTTGGAGACCAGCTTACAGTGTAATGGACATGGCAGGAATGTGGTTTTGGGGCATGGATTACTTCGACCCGAACACTGAAGTTGATTGATGTACTTCTAGACCACCCCGCGGCCAATTAGGCCAGCCAGCAGTGTGACCATCTCACTGCACCCGTCCCGCCACCAACCTGAGGATGGGGAGTAGGCGGGACTGGGATGCGATGGGGATAGGGTAGGGGGGCTCTGTCACAGTCTGCTGTGGGATGATGGGGGTTGTTCTGCAACACAGTCTGCAATGGGATGATGGGGGTTGTTTTGCAGCGGTGTGCTATGGGATAATGGGGGTTGTTTTGCAACACAGTCTACTATGAAAGATGATGGGGGGTTTTGTCACAATCTATTATGAGATGATGGGGGTTGTTCTGCAACAGTCTGCTATGGGATGATTGGGGTTGTTCTGCAACATGGTCTGCTATGGAAGATGATGGGGGGCTTTGTCACAGTCTACTATGGGATGATGGGGGTTGTTCTGTAACAGTCTGCTATGGGATGATGGGAGTTGTTCTGTAACAGTCTGCTATGGGATGATGGGAGTTGTTCTTGTTGTACTTTCGCTAACCCCATTTTGCACAGGCCAATCTTCCTGGTGCCCCCCCCCCCAATTTGGCCCCCAACACCCGTAGAAGAAATTATAATAATTATGTATTTATTAATTTTTTTTGTTTTCTGTTATTATTTTAAGTACTTTCCCCAGCCCATTTTGTGCAGGGCAATCACCCTGGTTTTCCCCTAGGTTTGCAGCCCTTTAGCCCTTGCTAACTGCACTTGCGGCAGCTAGTTTGGGCCCCTATTGATTTTAATGGAGTTTGGATTCAGTCAAGTCCAGGTAACCGAACCGAACTTTAGCAGCAAGTTCGGCCAAACTTGGCAAACCTAAGCTTCTACGGTCTGCTTAGTCCCAATTTTCACTACAATACTATACAAATGTCTTTTTTAGATGTATATTCAATTATTTTTACTAAGATTTAAATAGTTAAATTATAAAAAACAGGCATAGTAAAACTAAAACTGAGAAGGTGGGCCAGCTGGCACTACCGAAAGATGTTTAACTCCTTGATTGTCACATAAAAGTTGAAGGAGTGCTTCCGTGTTTTTGCAGATCAGGAATCTTTGTCTCATGTCTATAACATTGGAGTTTCCGAAATGGTTTTTGACTCCTTAATGATCCACCAAACTTTAACCTTCAGGATCAGTACATTTTTGTCCCTCTGTGTGTTCCAGAGGTCATAACTTTTTTTAAATGCAATTAGTTGAGGCCTTGTATTTTATGGGAGGGTTGTAGTTGCTCTAATCACCATTTTGGGGAGCACCTGTGTTAGTGTTTCATTTCTATTGTCCACAGAAGACAAACATTTGTGGGGATGAAGGAAAAAGCTGTGTTCCTCTCCTATAAGACCACCTAACATTGTCACTTGCTCTGATGATCAGCAAACTGCACTTCACCTAACAGTCCTTAAATTTGTCAGCTACCAACATTACTAGGTAACAAAACACAAGCCAATTCCTACCATGAGTGGATAAGCCAGACTCCTCTGTTGCAAAACTGTTATACAGATATATATGTATATATTGGTATTTTTTATTTTTTTGCCTGATTATTTTCCCAATTAAGATCATTGATTATATTCAATCACATTAAGTAGAATGGGTGTTTACATGTCTTTAGCCTTGTATGTTAAGTAAGTTTAAATATAAGCAGGACAGTACAAGTGTATAGTTTAACAGATCCACATCTTAATGCTATCACGTATCTACTAAATATTATTTGTTAAGTAGGCTTCCAAATTTTCATTTGTAACATCAAATAGCCCTTTATAACCAGTGGCTTTCAACTGATGTTAAGTGTAAAAAAAAAAAAAAAACTGCAGTAGATGAAAACTTATCTTTGTTTTTCCAGTCACATAATCACAGTCACGAAAGCACTGTTTAAATCCTGTGTTGACATAATGGCCTCAAGTACTTGGAAGCTCAATGTTGTCCCTAATTTACACACAGATCATGAGGTAGCATGTCCTGAAGTACATCTAGAGCCATGTTTTGCTTCCTTTTATCTTCCAAGCTTTTAGCCTGTCTGCTCTTGCAATCTTCCCAGAACAATTCTTTCGACCTCCTCCTATTTTAATGGACAGTGTACAGAAGAATTAACATCTTAAGATAGATTGCTGCAAACTATAATGGGATAAATGATTCTGGGAACATGTGTGAGCCTGTTTTGTGCTTAAATGTAGCTGTCACTAAACGCTGGCCCAGGGAGCAAAAAAACAGGGGATTACTGCCTAATCTTTTCTTATCTCTTTATAGACCAATGTTTTCTCTACAATTATTGTATTGATCTCTTTACAAATGAAAGCTTGTATTTAATAGGTTATGTTTTGACTTTCTTTTAATTAGCAGCAGCAGTAAAGTGACTTTAACTTTTTTCTTCAAACATATTGGTTGTTTTAAACAACTAAAAACTCTTCATGTTTTTGAAGACTCAGATACGTTTTGCTGACAAGAAGCTTGCATGAGTGTTTTAAAGAGGCACTATCCACACGAAGGGGGATTTTTAGACCCAATATTCCAGGAAGCTATGGCAAAATGATAGAATAACAGCTGTATTTGTGATGGTCTAGCACTCACCTGTCTGCCACTCCCATGGTGCTCTCCCAGCGGTGGTGTGACAAACTCTGGTTTGATTGCTCAGCAAACATCTGCATCATCTGATGCTGGAGGCACTACTTTACATGTCTGTCCTACTACTTATCATCTTTGATGCTACCCCAACCTCAGCACCCCTGCAACTGGAGACACCACCAGGAAAGGTATCTCAGCTGTTTGGAGGCGACTAATCTGATGCTGGAATCACTACTTTACATGTCTGTCCTACTACCTATCATCTTTGATACTATCCCAACCTCAGCATCGCTGCAACTGGAGACACCAGGACAGGTATCTCAGCTGTTTGAAGGTGACTAATTTGAAAGCCACAGACAAGCACAGCATTGATGTGTCTCCCGTACTGTTTCAGCTCAGCTCTTGCACCTCAGTTTGTCACTGAAGATCTGATTATCCTGTTGTCAACCCTGCCATGTGTGACCACATCCACGTACCAGGGACTTTAGCCAATCTGGCCACATCTGACTACATTTGAGTACCTGACTCAGTTGCTGACTCTGATATCCTGCCACTGCTGCTGACAACGTGTATCCCCAAGTCTGCAATCATTGACCATCGCAAACTGATTGCCCCGTCTGTTGCATCCCAGCTGCTTACTTGCACCAGTTAGACAACTCTGCTATAGAATTATTTAATACTGTTAGAATGCATAGCACAGGCTGTTCCCTGACTGAACTAGTGTGAAACTCTGGTAAAGCAATGCACTATTTTTCTTTAAAGAGATTAAAACTACCTAATAAAACTCCTGGGTGGTCCCAACCACCATAAGCACTGCATGCACTGCCTGGGGCTATTTATCTCTGCTGGGCAGCAGTTCAGTGTGGATGGCAGGAGTGTGTGGCGGGCATCATATGCATGGGGGGCCCGGTTTGTTTTACCATTTAGCAACGTTGCTATCTTATTTTGTGTAGGGAAAAAGAGTTGTAGTGTCATTTATTGTGCCAATGTATGTACATTTTTGAATCAATAAACAGGGTTAGTATGGCAAACAATACTTTTGATTTATCCAGCATGCCAGCTTCACCGACCATTGTCTTTATATTTGTAAGAAGGGTAGCTCACCTGATACCTGTCCCATGTGCCTCTGCCCCATTCCCTGCAGTGCTAAGTTGAAGGTATAGCAGGGTTTCAAAGTTTGTCCCTTTGTCAATTTTATTCCTCCAGGAACATGCAAAACGGTCCTACAGCCTCACTTGTTCCTTGTAATCTCAGTGTGAGTGAGCACAGAAAGCCAAAATGGTCCTGAAGCTGTCTTTGACCACAGCAGAGCATGCTCAAGACTCACAAAACTGCACCAGCAAAACTTCCCAGAACCCAGAAACCAAATAAAAAGGGATTGTTTTTGCCTCAAATACATGAGGTATTTACATACAATCAGAGATTTTAAGGTACTTTTCCCAAGTGGTATATGGTGGCAGAAGGTTAGCATTTACCTGGACAGAGACTTTAAGCCTAGATAAACCAACCACATATAAGGACGGTAAAAACTGAGATGGGAGCATAGGTGTCTAAGGCAAATAATAGGGGTTTGATGATAAAAGTATGGGAGTGGTAGTAAAATTATGAAAAAACAACATATTTATGCGGCCTCCATCTGATCATCAATTACCCCTTCAGATTAATCACTAAATTGCAACCCTATCCCCTCCACCAGCCTGTGCATCTTTTAGTATGCATCAGAATGACAAGTGAAATAATAGGAGTACCCAGACCCCAAAAATACATATTAAGAAAGTGAATGATGGCCCCTATATTAAAATCATTTAAAGGCAGACTAAACACATCCATAGACCCCAAACACTACATTCAGTTCTTTGTCTTCCAGGTGGCTCAGGAAGCACCACATGACATGAGCCACACAGAAGACCATTGCAAAAAGACTGTTTGGGGATAGCCCTCCTCCCCCCAAATGGTAGAGCTGATTTAATAGGATTACTTTATACTAAGCAAATAAAACAGCACAGGTTAATGGACCAATTTAATTATAAAGGTGATCAACTATCAAAAATGAGTGCTGGAACACAGTTGTGGAGGTGCATGCACCGGTCTGAACATGGTGGTCACATGATTCAGGAGCTCTGCACCCCACAGGCATAAAAACATTTTACTGTGGCCCGAGATAAAGTAATAACGCCTTGCACAGCAGCGTAAGAACATTAAGCCTTCTTTTCTCAGGTAACCTTAGTGCCCCTATCAAAAATCCCCCAGCAACAACGCCGATAGCGTATGGGGACAGGTAATGGTGACTGTAATGGCAGAGGCGCCACCTGTGAGAGAAAGCCGCAGCAGGGTTACACAGCAAAGACAGGCTGTCAAAATTTCAGGCTTAAACCAGACCTTCACCCTGAATAAGAGCCTATATTATATGTTTCCCCCACCCCGTACATACAGATTGCCCACATTAAATATCATTCTACCTGCACCTAATGCGTTTTCTGAGCCTTTTACCATCCAAGATGGCGGGTCAGGAAGTGTCTTCTGACTGTGCCACTCTGCATTGTGGGATTGCTGTCCTTTTCCTGACCCCAGCTCTGCTCTGTCTCTGCAAAGCACAGCTATAACCCGCCCCCAGCACTTTTCCCCCCTCTCCTCTCTTCAATATGTGATACTTCTGAGGCACGATGTCTGCACCTGTATCCTAGATTCCTGAACAGAGATGCAGCCCAGTGGGGGAAAGAATAATACATAAGTCACTAAAAACATAAAATATATTAATTTCAGATGCTGGGGAATAGTTTTTTTAAGGGTTTGGTCTTTTCAGTAAATGATGTTGAAGGTCCGGTTTAAAATGGAATGATACTAAGGGGGGGAGGGTAGCGCCAGGTAGTGCCTCGAAGGGACAGGCAGCGTATGGAAAATTCCGGGCGCTGTACGCAAAACCACATTAATGAAAGCGAATCTGGTGAGCGGCCCTAACAGCGCCATGTAGCGTCTGATGTATTATTACAGGTGTCTCAGCGTATAGCGCCGGTGCTCTAGCTTCCAGAGCGCCATGTATTACCTTTCGCTCACTGTCGCTCTCCATTTTAATGGCCGTTCATTTGCTTCTGTTTAAACAGCGTATTTGACAATTTTGTATTTTTTTTGCTCACATCATTGTATGACCTCTCCTGGCTGCAAACAAACACTTTTAGAAACTTTTTTGACTTTTTATATTTTTATACAGAATGTCAAACAATGTCATTCCATGTGTTTTCGCTTTGTTACAGGTGGATATGTGTTCAAAAACAGACATTGATCACACAGCGTCTGGCGCTCTATGCTATAGCGACCAAATTTAGAGTCGTCGCACTGAGCTGGCACTACCTTTCACTCCCTGCAGTGCTGTACTGGTGTTAGAGCTCTCAACATACAACACATTCATCAATGCGGGCCAGGTTACTACAGCTACTGAGGCGCTCTGTTACATTGCTCTAAGCGCCTCTATACAGACGCTCATCTGCCGATACCTGGCGTTAGTAGTGAATCAGCCTCCACGTCTAAGGCATTGAATTTTACACTCTCGGACCATGAGGTTCTTAATTGAAAACAATCCTTTAATCCAATTTGTAAAACTGATTATTACCTTGGGACCCAACTAACCCCTCGGTTTCATTTATTATATAAAAACCATTACAATTCGTTATTTCATAAATTGGGAGGTGACATGGACTCTTGGTCTGGTCTGGGGCTGTCTTGGTTGGGGCTCATTAGGGCAATACACATGACTTTGTTACCTACACTGTTATATTTGTTCAGAACACTTCCAATTTTTATCCCAAGGGCAGATTTAAAGACATTTCAATTTCAAGTGTTGATATTTATTTGGGCAGGGAAAAGTAGAAGAATAAATCAGAGAATTATATATATAGCAAAACATAAGGGGGCTTTGGCGTCCTAAATGTATATATTTATTATGTCACTGCTTTATTAGCCCAACTGAGTAATGATAGAACAGAAAGCAATTTAATGTGTTTTCCATTGATTCTCTCATGTGGATAGGTAGGGTAAAAAGGCCAGCTATATTATGTCCTGTATTATCTAATGCAAATTTCAACCTCCTTTAAAAGAAGAATACACATATAAACAATTAGAGCATTTTCGAATCATAGGGTAACTAAAGAAGGGGATAGAGATACTATTACTATTTTGCATAAATTATAACTGAGGGAAAGGTGGTATTTCTACCTTATATTAACAGGCAAACATGATTATCTGAAAAATTGGAAAGTAGATTTACAGCATTTATAGTTGAAGATTGCATTAAATGAGTGGTTCCTAGTTCTAGAGGTTCTCTCAAATCTTTGCTTATAGAATCCAACTTTAAAGTATTTACTCTTTGGTATGTGGTCCCTAGTAGGTTGGCAAATTTATACCCTAATATATCTCCTTTATGTTTCAGAAATTGCGGACAGGTGGGTGACATGTTTCATATATGGTGAAAATATCCTAAGGTGGTAATGTTTAAAACCAAGCATTTGGTATTATTAGCAAGGTTACAAGAAAATGGGTGGAAAATCTGTTGCCTTATTAAACAAACCTTTATGCTTGTTTGGCAGCTAAATTGACCATTGCTAAGTCATGGAAATCTCATACTTTGAAATGTCAAATCTTTATTGATGTGTGTACACACAGATTGCCAACATCCTACCTGCCTCTACTGCATCTTCTGAGCCTTTAAACGTCCAAGATGGTGGCACATGGAGTCTCAGGCTGCCTGCAAACTGGATGTGTCTTCTGACTGTGCCGCTCTGCATTGTGGGATTGCTTTCCTTTTCCTGATCCCAGCTCTGCTCTGTTTGTACAAAGCACAGCTATAACCCGCCCCTGCACTTTTGCCCCTCCGCCTCTCCTCAGTATGTAATGCTTCTGAGGCAAGATGGTGACACCCGTATCCTGAAGTCCTGGACAGAGCTGTACCCCAGCGGCAGGGGAACAAATAATTAATAATTGACTAAAAGCATTAAATATTTAGATGCTGAGGAATGTTTTTTTAAGTGTTTGGGCTTTTCAATAAATGATGTTGAAGGTCCAGTTTAATAAAGAGTCGCAATTCAGGGAGATTTGGAGTCCTTGGTCTGAATTACGGAATCCTGGGTGTTGGGGGGGGGGAATTGGGCTGTAAGTTCATTAATGCCCCATATTCTTTGTAGTTCTATGTATTTATTGTTTTTTGGGGTTATAAGTTATGGTCTCTATTTTGATTTAAATGGCTGATATCTAGATATATTTTGTTTTGTTTTCAATTAATACTTTGGTAATCTATTGAAAAAATATTTTTAATACCGTATTTAGGTGATTATCAGTTACAGAAGCTTATATTTCCATTTTTTTAGGTTACCTTTTCTGCAACTCATACATTTGATATTCTGATATTAAATTCAGATTTTTTTTTTTTGCTTTATTGAAAGCTCAATAAAATGATTGGCATATAAAATGAGTTTTGTGTCTTTTAGAAGGGGGCATCCTATTGCTTACTCACCAGTGATGAGCAATGCACCCCCCCCCCCCCCAACCCTGATACTCAAATCTTCTAAAATTGTTCCTACCAGATGCTGGATCGAGTCGAGTACTTGCTGAAGTTCAGTAGGGACACACACAAACCTGTTAACCTGTTAACCTAACCTAGCCAACCAACCTTACTGGTGGTGAAGGTGGTCTCATCGATTCTGATCCAGTGTTTCAAAACATAGATTGGGAACAGATGCAGCAGGATCATAAGACATGTCCCTTCCAGTCTCCTGATCATTATGGGTGCATCATCATGGGTGCTGCTGATGCTTTTGTCACACTGTGGAAGGGCACATCGCCCATAGGTGTCATGTCAAGCCTAGCCTGGGAATGTTCTCCCCCAGCCTGGGAATCCTATCCCTGCTGTGACAGGGAAGGGGTTGCTTCGAGACCAGAACCAACACTTTCAGCAATATTAATATGCCGCACACACTATAATTTGTCATTTATAGTGTGTGTGGCATATTAATATTGTTGGAGGGAATTTTTGGGGGTCAATCTGAGGGCCCTGCCACTTGTTTGCGTTTGTAAATTTTATATACCTCCGTTGCTGGCAGCACTTATTGTAATTTCTTCATCCATATAGTAAATTTGGGCTGTGCATACCTAGTAGTTTGACATTATATTTGCCAATAAACAACACTGCCAGTAAATAAAAAAAAAAACACGACTTGGTGGGCAGAGGCTTTAAACAAAACAAGCCATAATCTTCTCTAAATAGCACAAGCTCCTTTCTTCAAAAGAGTTTTCATCACATATTTTCCACAGACCAAGTTCTCCCAGCAGTGACTTGTGTAAGGTGCATAGCATATCAATTATTAACAGCTCACAGGCCAAGTGTAAAGAAGCGCTTCAGTGGACTTGTCAGGAAAGACACTGCTGCTTATACCCTACAGGGAGTCAGCGAGACTATTTTAAAAAGAAAAAAAAATCAACCCAAACCATTGTATATAATAAAAAAGGAAATCATATTTGAAATAACACTTGTATCTTAGTTATATCAACTATGATAGTTTTGAGTTTAGTAGGTCTTTTTCTCAGTTGTGTGTATATGCAAATACTCTTCCACAGAGAAAATTATTTTCCATACTTGCTTTAATGCATGACTTTGAAAGACCATGAAAGTCATCAAACACAGCAGCAGGAACTAAAATCTTTTTTTCTGGGGCCTCGGCATTTGCAGATCAGCATCATGCTGTGACTGGAAAAGGTTCTTATCAATCATCGGAGTAACTAAAGAAGGTTATATAGCAATGCATGAATCAGCAGATAACAAATAATAGGTTTACACAGAAAAAAACACTTGCTGCACAGTTCAGTCAAATTTGCGCTAATGTCACGAATACTAAATACAATGCCCGGGAGCTATGGGGCATTGTAGCAGTACACCCGAGGTAATGCTCACCATAATCTTGAAAGGTGATCACAGAAGCAAGCTGGCATGGCTGATAGGATTTTTGTGTTACATTTTTATTATTATAATCGTTTGATTCGCTCAAAGTAAAGTAATTTGAATGCATGCTTGTTTTTGTTTTCACGCCAAAAATGAGCATGCTAGAATTTAAAACTGGATCTGGCTGATCAATTATTTATTGTGCAGTGTTTTCACGTAAAAAATGAGCATGCTAGAATTTAAAACTAGATCTGGCTGATCAATTATTTATTGTGCAGTGTTTTCACGTCAAAAATGAGCATGCTAGAATTTAAAACTGGATCTGGCTGATCAATTATTTATTGTGCAGTGTTTTCACGTGTTTTCACGCCAAAAATGAGCATGCTAGAATTTAAAACTGGATCTGGCTAATCAATTATTTACTGAGCAGTGTATACAGATCTTTATTTACATTTAGTTCTTGTAGGTAGATGCCTATACAAAATAGTCCATGGTTTTAAAGTACCAGATTTTAGGCTGGCTCCTAGTGAGAGAAATGTTCGCCTTGGTTCACATCCCCTGTCCATGAACTGATCGAGGCCTACAAGTGGATTTTGCGGCCTGGGTCTTCTAAAATATTGATTATATAAAAAACAAAAATAAATACCCAGGCACTCAAATCCCTACCAGCCTGCAACAAATCCTACAATCTGTCTAAATATGTAAAAAACAGAGACATTTTCTTTGCACACATTTGCAGATGTATGGGAAGCTGCATGGCCATGTCACGGCACCTCTTCTTCCTGCTCTAAACAGTGAGTACTTCCCTATTTTTGTGACACACATAGCAATGGATAAACTGAGAGCTGAAATCCTGACTCTTTAGGAACTCTACAGTGTATGCTAGGTTTCTATTCATTGAACGGATTTCTATGTTTGCTGAAGACAACACAATTTTCTTAAACCGGACCTTCAGCATGATTTAATGAAAAGCCCAAACCCTTAAAAAACGTTTCCCCAGCATCTAAATTCAATATATTTTAAGTTTTAAGTCACTTACTTATTATTCTTTCACCTACTGGGCTGCAACTCTGTTCAGGACTCTAGGATACGGTCGCCGCCATCTTGATGCATCACACATACTTAGGAGATGAGAGCGAGATAAAGTACAGGGGACGGGGTTATACCTGTGCTTTGCACAGACAGAGCAGAGTTGGGGTCAGGGAAAGGACTGCAATCCCAGAATGCAGAGCGACACAGTCAGAAGACACTTCTTGTTTGCAGGCTGCCTGATGCTCCATGAGCCGCCATCTTGGATGTTTAAAGGCTCATAACATGTAGTAAATGCAGGTAGGATGATTTTTAATGTGGGCAATCTGTATATACAGGGTGTGGGAAACATAAGATATGTTCTTATTCAGGGTGAAGGTCCGCTTTAAGGTAATGTTCAGAGTTAGAATATGTATTAAACCGGAACAACACCTGTAAATTAAGGTTTGTCTCTCTGGAATGTACACACACACTATCCAGATTGCTGCAAAAAAAGTTACTTGCCTTTTTTTCTTTAAATTCTATTATGTGCCTCATTATTGGTGGCCCCCTGGGCCTGCAGCAAAGCAAATGCAACTCAGCTCCAGAGCAAGCAGCATACTCCCGCTGGATCTGAGAGTACTGACTGTGCACGCCTAATTGGAATGGGACAGGCCTGGTGTGTGTGCCCTCTCACATGCGCAGGATGTGCATCAGAGCCCTCAGCAAAAGATGGCTGTGCAGAGGGATGATACAGCATTTGGAGTGTGGCTAAGAATTAGGAATAAATCAAGTAAAAAAAAAAAAGTTTAGAAAATGAGGTGATTCAGTACTGTCTTCAAGTAGCAACCACTCCAGTTATGCTGTCAGGTGGCACCTCAGTAGTGATGAGCAGACCTATTGAAGTTCGAGTTCATTGAGTTCGGCCGAACTTGCGGCCAAAGATCGGGATCTGGTCCCCAAACCTGACTGAAGTAAATAGGGACCCGAACTTGGGGGCCCAAAAATGGCTGCACAAATGGGGGGTAGAAAGCGCTAGAGAGAAAATCAACACCAGGGCGATGGCCCTCCACAAAATGGTTTACAGAAAGTACTTAAAATAATCATAATAATCAATACACTAAAGAATAAAGAAAATAGATACATAAATAAAATAAATATTCTTTTTTTAAGGGTGTTGGCGGCCAAATTAGGGGTGAGCTGTACCTTGCAGAGTGTCCTGCACAAAACGGACTGGGAAAAGTACTCAAAATAATAACAGAAAACAAAAAAAATAAATACTTACATAAATAAACTTAAAAAAAGATTGCCCTGCATAAAATGGGGTAGGAAAATACATTAATGAATACATAAAAAATTGCAGGAAACTGTCTGCGGGTTTATTTTTTTTATATTTCTTGCTAATTTTTTTGACATTTGGTTGGATCCATTTTTATCTAATGAAGAATATTTTTTAAATTGTATTTTTTCAGTTTTAACTGTTATAGCAAATGTGGCTTTTTAAAAGCATCCCATTTAGTATTGAAACTGTCTGTGGGTTTATTTTTTTATATTTTTTGGTAATTTGTTTGGCAAATCTAACAAAGAATAGTCCGACTTTTTTTTTAACGGTATTTTTACTAAATGCGGCTTTTAAAAGCATCCCATATAACATGAAAAATGTTCACGGGTTTATTTTTTTAATATTTTTGGGGATTTTTTGGGGCATTTTTGGTTGGATCCAATTTTTATCTAATGAAGAATAGCCTGACTTTTTATATTTTGAATTGTATGTGTTAGTTTTAACTGTTTTACTAAACGCGGCTTTTTAAAAGCATCCCATTGAAACTGCCTGTGGGTTTATTTTTTATATATTTTTTTTTATTTTTGTGGCATTTTTGGTTAGATCCTCTCACATAAAGAGCCCCAAATTCTTTGTCCGTCTTGGTTACCCTCGTTTAATCTTGCCTAGATACACTCACCAGTGACCTGCCCCTCTGCAGGGGTGGGGCAAGTGGGGGGTCCAGGGGCATATATTTGCTGTTGCCCCCCTTCCTGGGGTGGTTTGGGGAGTGTCTGCAAGGACCTTGGATACTGATTAGCCTGTGAGGTGGGAAACACTCTAGCATAGCTACCAGAGTATTGATAAGCATGCAACCACCATCCCACTCAGGGTTATTATTGTTTCAGGGTTTATCTAACTTCTTGAGTGGGAACCATCATCCCCTCTCAGTTACAGAATGTCAGGGTGCAGCCCTCTCAGGATGAACTGTTGAGTCCCTGAACCTAGCTCTAGATTCCAAATGCACACCATTTCCTTTGGTAGCTTGGGACTTCCCCTCAACGTAATCAACGTATGAAGTTCATCCAGAGACTTGCATACTATTACCGAATCATAACGTTGATTATAGTGACCTTATAACTATTCACATTAATAGGTTAACTCTTAGTGTGATGTTTTTCCCTAATTTGGATTGTTTACTCAAGCTTGAGGCTGGAGGACGCCCTGCTACCCCTTGTCTACCATAACCCCACCTAGGCTCCTCTTCTGGAGAAGTAAAGCTGGTATCAATCAATCAAAGGTCTCAACAAACAAGAGAACCATTCTGCCTTGCTGGTGGAGTTGTGGTGGTTATGGAGTTGTGAAGGTTACATGCCCAGATTGCCTTCGTTCAAGAATCTCACTTCAAAAAAAGTAAGCACTTCGTGGCCTGCGCATGGTGGTGTGAGGACGCTCAATTGCGGGGCTCCAGCAACTTACCTGTATTATAGCAGATCGGAGGCAATGAGAGACGGTTGCAGACCCCACCATGGGTGGCAACAAAAAGAAGAAGTCACAGAGGGGAGGCAGAGGCCAGTCGGAGGGCGGCATTGAGCGCTTTTTGGTACCGGAGGGCACTTTTTACTGAGGCGGCGTCGCTCAAGATGGCGCAGGTGGGGAGTGTAGCGAGCCTCCCCCAGTGCGAGACAGGACGGAGACGTTCAGCCGAGATGCAGCAGCGGCTGCATGTGGAGGCGAGGAGCCACTCTGAAAATTTACAGTCGGGTGCGGAGGTAAGCGAGAGCGGCCCCTCACAGCGTCATACCTCGCCCGTCGAAGAGGAGAGAGAGGGGGGAGGGAGCCTCGCTGACTGGCAGTCGGAGCTCCGGCCGCCACGTGGAGCGGAGAGGCGAAGAGGAGCAGGAGAGGGGGTTTCCCCCACACAAACCAGCCCTGACATAACTTCAGTTAAAACAAGTGACACACAAAAGCAATCACCCACAACAGAGGGAGGGGGAAGGGGAGAAAAGTTTGCATGCCCAGTCTCACATGTCATACAGGCTGAGTGTGAAGTACACCAACACCCTCTCTCTGGCAGTATCCCCATCAGATCCCTTCCCCCTGCAGTCACCACTCTCACAGAACAGGACACTCATGCAGAGATTGGGGAGTGCGGTTGGTCACCAGTGCATAGCCCCATCCTTCCACCCAGCCGCACTCCACCACTGGCCTGGTACTCAGGCTCTGAAGGGTACCCACAGGATCGAGCGGACCGGCAAGATGGATGCTGGAGCCAGCCGGGCTCGGGGTTGGGACCCTCCGGCACCCCTAGAGGTCAGCCCCAAACAGATCTGGGCCTATGCCAAATGTCATGGGACATCCCTAATGAGCTACATCCCAGCCTCAAGCTTCTCCTCCAGTTTTTCCCTACTAAAGCAGACCTAAAGGACGATCTGGAGGCAGTTGCACTGAGAATTGAGCGAACTGTCATGAAAGAGCTAGAGGATCTCCAACAGCAAACGTCGGCACTAGATACCAGAGTAGCCACCTTGGAGAACTCCAGCGCAAACCATGAAGATAAAATTGCTGAGCTGGAACGGGCATCCCGCAGTCAGAAACAGCAACTCGCAGATGTTAACCTGCAGGCTGATGACCTGGAAAATCGGAACAGGTGCAATAATTTGAAGCTGAGGGGCATCCTGGAATCAATACCCTCAAACCTCAGCCGCTTCTGATATATTCAATGCCTTGCTAGGGAACCCAAGAGAATCTGAGATAATTATTGACCGCATACACAGGGTGACTAGCAGGCCTGCGAGAGAAGCTGACGCGCCACGGGATGTTCTCTATCGCATACATTTTTTCACAATTAAAGAGGACATTTTACGCAAATCCAGGGAGCAGCGACGGGTGGAGTGGAATGACCGTAGGATCCAAATTCTCCCAGATCTTTTTCGACATACACTGCGCATGCGCCCCCTCCTGGATAAGCTTCGGGAGGTCAATGCTTCATACAAGTGGGGACATCCATTATTATCCAACGGGATAAAGACACATTTACCTTGCAACGCAGAGAAGACCTTCCAGACCTGTTCAGATTTTTGGGTACCGATCCCATTGAAGTTCCAGACTGGCTGGGGCAGAAGAGAGCGTCGGGGGGGACCCATCTGTCCGGGCCCAAGGAGATAGGGTGTCGGGCCTCCAGATGTGGGCTCCTTGATGGAATGGCCACACTCCAGATGTAAAAGTATCCTTTTTTGAGAGTGACTACTCCAAGCGAGAAAAGAGATGCCTATTATGATGTGCCTTGTTATATGGTTATTTCTCCTCCTTGTGTTCTTAAATGTTATGGTTGATTTTTAAGAAGTATTGTCGTTTGCTCTAGGCTCTGCACAACAATAGTTTTGACTGTCTCTCTAAGCTGGTGACCGGGGAGTCGGGTGTCCACTAGGGGCCGGACCCGAGAGTCAGAAGATTAGAGACTGGGTTCCTGGGGTCCCACCCGGAATGTGAGGTTGCTTTACCCCTAATAGTTCTCTGCTCTCTCTCACCGAGCTATCGCCTGGTGGGACTGAGCAGAATAAGGAACAGTTGTTCCATTTCTAGAACCCGCCCTCTTTCTCAACAGAGGGTTTCTTTGTTTCTCGGTTCTATTTTTCTCTTTTCCTTTTACTATTTCCTATCTTGCTCCTGTTTACCTGTCCCCAAAGATTGTTGAAGCAATTACGACACTCGTTAGACAAGTGCCTCGATCTACTAAGACGTCTGGGTTGCCGGACGACACACGCAAGCGGTAGCCACTGCTAGCACTCCGCTGATAACCCGGGTGGGGTGGTGGGGACTGGGGCCGGGCAGTAGAGGCTGCGCTATAGATAGGTGCCTGGAACTGTGGGCCAGTGTCCCTCTAACCTGCCTCACCGCTGATTCTGCCTTCCCTCCACTGTGCTCGCTCCCCCGTCCCCCTGTCCCTTACTCCTCCAGGTCAGAGAGGGTCTGGCGGCATGGCTAGCTTAAAGATATACTCCTTTAATGCTAAGGGTTTAAACATCCCAGAGAAGAGAGCCAAGATACTTTATGGGCTCCACCAAGTAAAGGGAGATGTAATACTTTTCCAGAAGACTCATTTTAGTGTCGGGAGAATCCCAGAAATTAAAAATAGATAATTCACGAAATGGTAACATTCCCCAAACCCAGACGCTAAATCCAAAGGAGTGTCGATTGCTATACATAAAGGCACCTAGCTGGAACCCTTAGACACAAAGGAGGATCCTCTGGGGAGGTATATTTTCCTGAAATTCTTAATGGCTGGGGAGACCTACACCATGGCAAATATCTACTTGCCCAACCAGGATCAAGCAGGGGTAGGCGTATAATACCTCCGCCTCCTGGAGAAATTTGTAGAGGGGGTCCTAATTCTGGGAGGTGATCTCAATATGGCATTAGACCCGAGGTTGGATACTTCTCAGGGTAATTCGGCAATCCTACAAACTAAGCTGGCGACTTTCAGAAGGGCTCTGTGTGACCTTCAGGTGGTCGACGTTTGGAGAATCCTAAATCAGGGCGTGAGAGACTACACGTTCTTTTCACACACTCACGCCACTTACAGCAGACTAGACTATATCTTTGTCAGCCATTATGCCTTAGCCAGAGACTTGAGCTCTTCAATTGGCCCAGTCATCTGGTCAGACCACTCCCCAGTATACCTTAACCTACCGGTTACTGGGGGGACCAGGAAGCAGTTCAGTTGGAGACTTAACGACAATCTCCTCAAGGATGCCATTCACATGAGGAGGTGGAGTGCTCCATAACGCACTTCATTGCCGACCATGTAAATGATAACACTCCCCTGCCAATGCAATGGGAGGCATTGAAATGTGTTCTTAGAGGGATTTTCATTAAACATGGCACTAGATTAAAGAGAGAGAGGGCATATCAGATCCGGACCACTCTAGACTGTATTCGGACGCTCGAGCAATCCCATAAAAATGCACCCTCCAATAGGGATTTGATGAAGTTGATCGCGGCCAGAGAGACACTAAAAAAGTTGTATGACCAAAGCTACCTGAAATGCAGAGACAGATGTAAAGCCAGGTACTACGAATTCTCAGATAAGTGCGGGAGATTACTGGCTAGATTTTTACACCCTAGACAAGATCTGACATATGTCCCGGTAATTAGGGGTAAGGAGGGGCGAGATGTCCATAAACTAAATCAGATAGTGGAGGAATTCCAGAAGTACTATGAGGGGCTTTATAATATAAAAGGTAGTTGGGATGCCCTTCCTTCGGAGGAACTAGATGCCCACATAACGGCATACATGGAGGAAACATCAGTGCCTTCGCTGCCTGAGGAGGTGGGAGAATCATTGGAGGCACCCTTTGAGGAGACCGAGGTGGGGAAGGCCATTAAAGGGACTCCATTGGGGAAAAGCCCAGGCCCTGATGGGTTCACGCCAAGGTTTTAAAAAACATTGGGGGGGAGGCTCATACCCTTTCTGACGAAATTTTTAAATAGCGTATCTGACTCTTCCCAAGACACTCTCGCCCCTTCCCAAGACAGGTCTTAGAAGCGCATGTCTTTGTTATACCAAAGCCGAACAAAGACAAGACACTGAAGGGTAACTATAGGCCGATTTCATTAATAAATGTAGACATTAAGCTCTTTGTGAAAATTATAGCTACCAGATTGGAAGAATCCCTGGCAGAGATTATTGATAACGATCAGGTGGGCTTCGTAGTGGGGAGGGAGGCCAGAGACAACACCTTAAAGACAATCACTCTTATGCAACATGCACAAGCCCAAAAGATCCCCTCTTGCCTGCTCTCTGTTGATGCCGAGAAGGCCTTTGATAGAGTTCATTGGAGATTTCTGCGGGCGGCCCTGATCCGGATAGGGATAGGCACTGATATGCTGGGAAAGATCATGTCCCTTCATAGAGGGCCAACGGCCAGAGTTAGGGTAAATGGGCTCCTATCATTCCCATTCAATATTGGCACGCGGCAAGGATGCCCTCTTTTGCCTTTGCTATACGTGATAGTCATGGAACACCTCGCACAAGCCCTGAGAGCAAACCCTGCAATTAAGGGAATCACCTGTGAAGGGAGGGAACACAAATATCACTGTTTGCAGATTATCTCTTGTTGTACATCTCATCCCCTCATCTCTCCTTGCCTAATATACTCAAGGAATTTGAAAGATTCGGCCGCCTTAGTAACTTCAAAGTTAACCTTGCCAAAACAGAAACCCTTAACATATCCATGCCCAATGACACCTTACAGCTCCTACAAACGAATTTCTCCTTTAAATGGCAGAAGGAATCCATTACTTACCTGGGAGTACAACTGCCATCTAATTTAGATAGCCTATATAGACTGAATTACGCCCCCCATCTCTCTAGGACTCTGGAAAACCTCAAGTCATTTAACAGGGTGCAGTACTCACGGTTGGGGCATATAAACATATTAAAGATGGACATTTACCCGCTTTCTTTATGTGTTTCAGGCCATCCCGATTGTGCCAGAACAGGGCTTCTTTAAGGTCTTGAAGAAGGCCTGGATCAAATTTGTCTGGAATGATAAGAAGCCCAGGATTAGCTACTCAGTCCTAACGAGACCTAAGGGAGAAGGGGGACTGGGCTTACCTGACCTTAAAGGCTATCACTTGGCTGCAGTACTAGTCAGCTTATCTGACTGGTTCCATCATCAGTCAGATAAGCTGTGGGTGGGTGTGGAAAATGGAGCCTCCCCCCTTAGTCTTACTGCTCTTCCATGGATAGCACCCCATCTGAGGCCTAAGTCGCAGAACCTCCCATTGTTGACATACTCTCTCCTAGCTATATGGGACGGGGGAAGGAATTATCGCACAGACCAGGACCACTTACTCCTCTGTTTGATAATCCCGCCTTTCCTCCGGGTGTGGGGACAGGTAAATTCCTATTCTGGGAAAAAATCTCAAGGGGTTAGACTGGGCGATACTTTACAAAATGGTCGACCCCCGAATCTTCAGGATCTTCGGATCCAGGGACAGGGAGAGAGGGTGTCCTGGTTTCTCCATAGACAGCTTGTTGCTTTCATCTCCTCCCCTACCCCGGTGTCTTCGCTCTCCAGGCCTCTGACCTCTTTTGAGGGCTGACGTTGGGCCATCACATGCGCTCTTGCTCCTGTAAAAGGTTCTGCAGGTGGAGAGAGATCCCTCGGAGAGTCTCGGGTATGCTAGAAGATGGGAGCAGGAGTTAGGTCGGGAGCTGAGTGCTGAGGATTGGGAAAAGTCTTTTACCCTGACTCATAAGCTCTCCTTGGTTTGTAAAGCTCAGGAGAAGAACTATAAAATCCTGTCCCGGTGGTACAGATGCCCGGTTGACCTAGCCAGATTCGGGGGGGCCAACACAGGAACATGCTGGTGGTGTGGATTGGCGGAGGGCACTATGATCCACATATGGTGGAGTTGCCCCCTAATAAAAAAATTATGGGATCAGGTATTCTCGGTCTATAAATTCTTGACTCTAGAAGACATCCCTAAAGATCCACAAATAGCCTTGCTGTCGGTGATTCCTGGGTCGATCTCTGCCACAAAGAAGGGAATTCTCAGACATCTACTAGCTGCAACCAGGTCAGTAATCCCTCGACACTGGCGATCCCAACACACCCCAGGCATTCTGGAGTGGGTGCGGGAGGTGGAGGGAATCAAGAGGATGGAGGAGATGGTGCTTGAGGGCGTAGAAAACGGGAGGGAGAAATTCAATATCACTTGGACGATTTGGATTATGGCACAAAATACACCAGAATTTAGGGCGCTGCTCTCCTCATTGTAGGTTGTTGGTTGCAAGACCAGATATGTGGGAGCAATGGGTAGTCGAGGTGAAACACAGTTGGGCCATGACTGCCAGACCCTCTCTGGCTCGCACCCTACCCCTCGTTTCCCTATGTCTGGGCCCCCCCTCCTCCAGCTACCTCCCAGGTCCGTGGATGAACGACATCCCCCCTCTCCCCCTTTATCTTTTTTCCCTCTGTCTTTTCTTTCTTTCCTGGCCTGTGTCTTTGTTTTTTTTTCTCTGTTCCTGTACCCTTCATATATAAAAAAAAAGACAAGGGAGGAAAGCGGGGCTCCTGCAAGGTTACTAAAGTTACACCCTCATGGCTGGGATGCATCCCTCCTTATGAAACTCTGAGGCAGAATGACTTGGGACGTCCCTGTGGGGGTTTCTCTCAGAGGCCACCAAACAGGCCTAGGTGAAGTTGAGCGTGGGAGGGTGGTATGCTGCAGGTCTCCTACTGAGGCTTTAGGGGGGGGATTGTGGGTACTGCCTTCCGAATATTTCATGTGTACTAGACCTGGAGATGTGGCTTGTGATATGTAGTTAGTTGTATGTAGGGATGAGCGAACCGGTTCGGACGAACCGGAATTCGCTCCGAATTTCAGGGAAAATTCGATTCGGCACAAACCCAAATTTTTTTTGGTTCGTACCGATCGAATTTTCCCTGAAATAAAAAAAAAAAAATGCCCGCATGGTGGGAGCGGGCAGGCCGGCTACGCTGTCAGCGGCCTCCACGCTCCGACCATGCAGGTAAGTGTTTGCTTTTTAAAAAAATGCCGGCATGGTGGGAGCGGGCAGGCCGGCTGCGCTGTCAGCAGAACTGATGAATGCACAGCAGCTTCGTCAATCGAGAAGACAAAGGTTTGATCCAGAAAACAACTTCAAAGCCACTGTTTTTTTCATAACGTTGGATAGACATTTCTGACCTAAACCAGCAATTCAAGTCCATGCAAGAGGTTTGTGCCTATCTATTGAAACTGAGAGCACTGACCACTGCTGAATCAAATTTATGATCCACAGCTTTAAGGAATAATTGGTCAAGTGTGGATTTTAGGATTGTTCTTACCCATCCACTCTCTATGGAAGAAGGAGAGAGGGCATTCAGTAAAGGTCCTCTGATCAAAAACTACTCAGGTCGACAATGAGTGAATGTTTGAATAGCATTGTCATCCTCCGGACCCCCCCAAGTAACCCCACAGCAGGCAGCGTGGCAGAACCCCCCCAAGAACCCCATACTGGGCAATGTAGTAGACCCACACCTCAGAAACACCATATAAGGCAGTGTGGCAAAACCCCTCACCAAAACCCCAAAAGTTTGTCCCAAAGGAGCCCAGCAGTGGTATGTGGGGGAGCAGTCACATTCAACAATAAGCTCTGCATGCTGAACCCCATCCTAAGCATCTCAGGTGAGTAAGTTAAGCTGTTAAATGATGTCTGTATCACTTGTCTCAGTCATGTAGGGTGGAAAATAGAGCTTGCTGGTCAATTTAACTGCTCCCTGTCTGGTCATCCTCCACTGTCTCTGCACTGGACATTACAAAGGTAATCCCCCATCCTCAGATACACTGTTGACGGCTCCCCAGGATTTTAAGCACCCTGTACCGGCACCATCTCTGCTCCATGACCACAGTTGCAGGGAGCCTGTGGCCAGGTCCCCTCATGACCACCTGATCATGGGTCCCATCACAACTGCAACCTGTGTCAGGCAAGTGTGGCTGCTTCTCAGTAGCTACAAGCACTATACTCAGTTTCCATATTTGCCTCTTTGTGGCCCAGGAATATCACACAAGAAAATTATGACACCAAATTGGGAGGCTAGGAAACTGAGTGCAGTGCTGAAAGCTAGACAAAAAAGCTGGAATGCATTTCCTTACTTAGCTTAGGCAGTCCGTAAACTACTTGTGGATTCCAGGCTACAGGATTGGGGGACCCCTGGTTGGGGAGCTGGTTCTATCACTCCTATTTGCACTGGTGACTTAGTCTAAAGCCTGGTGACTTAGTCTAAAGCCTTCAACATAGGTATAGAACATTGTTTCTCATTCTCATTCTTCCATCTCTGCCCTCTTGCACAAAGATAGACTTAGTCTTGGTAAGCTCATAAGAGGGTCCTCACTCCAAATGTCCTTTTGTATTGATGTGTATTTGCTGCATTTCTGTCACATCTGACTCACAATACCCTGTGTGTTATAATACTAGTCTTACCCCCTTCTAGTTTTTACCTTGTATAGTTCCATGGAAAATGTTGCTTGATAAAACATATGCTAATATTAATAATGCCCCCCAGAAACTAATGTAAGTGAGACAAAACACTTGTCACTTTCCATATCAAAAATCCTGTAAGTTTTCTTCTTTCAAAGAATTCTGTTTGTTAATGGCTTGTAATATAATGCCTGAAATACTATGATTCAATCTGAATCACTATCATTCGATTATTAAAAAGGAACATTAAGCTTATTGTAATTACAAAATACAACAACGTAACTAAAATTACACCTGGCGGGTAGATATTTGCTATACAGTAGTTACAACAGGCACATGTTTCTGTAAGTTGTACAACAATAACTTTCCACCTAAAAGTCTCCCAAGGTTCATGTAAAAAACTCTATTTATCCTCAAAAAATGCTGTATTGTTTGCTAAAAAAAAGATTATCTGCTACAAAGAATTAATAAAACCACTAGCTCTTTTGTGATGTGTAAATCATTTGAACAATTGCTGACATTTGTTGTCACATTCTGCAACCTTGCTGGCTGTAGCTCACCACTCAGTCTGTCGTAGAAAATTAACTTTGTAAGCACAGAGTGTTATTAAATCATTTCAGCAAACATGTCTAGTGTATTTATGCTTGCTGATTATCATCTTTTAATTATTCTGAAGTGTCTAATGGCTAATTTATTGAAAAAGGGGTGCTTATCTTGCCATGCACAAATATTTTGCTGCATATGTCATTTTTGATTTGGCATTTAATCAGACCTATCATCAAAAAACAATATGCTTTATATTACATACATCCCACTCTTTCTGCACATCAAACTGTGTTTATGGATATGTATTAAAATAACTTACTTCAGTAGATGTAAGCCAGTGCTAGAGTGAGGTGAGGATGGATGGATGATTTCATACTCAAGTATATTCATCCAGTTTTTGCCATAGAACAGCTTCTATGCCCAGCCAGACAGAGGCTTATCATTTCTGGTGCCTCATGCAAAATTGTGTCTGGGGGGGCCTGTAGTCACATGGGCCAGTTTTTGCCAGCAGCCAGAATATCAGATGGAGACTATAGACCACTTGACCAGAGGCAACCAGTTATGAGGCTGGATTTTGGCATGTATTGAGGGCAGGTAAGGCAGCAGAGGTGCTGTATTTTAAGGGGATGGGGTGGAAACTTAGATGCCCCCTCATGCCTAGTACATTAATGTACATTAATGGCTGACACCCATTTTGTAAGAGATAGGTGTTGGTATGCTTTAAAGCTGATCAAAATTCGCGGTGGCCAACCCTGGAGAATAAAAACCTGTATTGCTGGCCAATCCCCTGCCCCGCTATTTGAAACCCATGAGATCCTCCAATATATTACCTAAACCCCTGTTCCCATGGATGGACCCAAATGTGTGCAACGAAAACCTCACTGTTCTTTAAAATGTAGACAAAGTGTAAGATTTGTTGCAGGCTGGTGGGGATTTGAGTGCCGGGGTAAACCTTTTTGTTTTCTCTGAAACTATTGGGTAATCCAGGGGCAAGGGGGGTTCACATCCCAAATCTCGATACACTAACACAGAGGAACTAGACCAAGGTTAGTGAAAAAACCTGGGTTTTGGTCCGCTTTAAAGAGATCCTAAAGTGACATAAGCTACCCCCTGGTGGTACGGTGGTAGGGCATCCCATGTAGTCTGCATTTGCACATATTTACCTTTGTTCCCCCTGCTTGCATCTAAGGCATCCCGTGTAGTTTGCATGTCCTTGCACATACTTACCTTTGTAACTTGGTTACCATGTTGTTTCTACCCACTGTTACGCACCTCTTACCAACTTCTGTTTTGGTGTTCTCTTACACACCGCTGTTTGTTTGGTTTGCGTCTGCTTTATGTAGTTGCATAGAAAACACAGCATATAACTTTAAAAACTCTTGTTTTTTAAAAACGTTTTTATTTTACTGTATTTTACTATTTTTTTTAATATATTTAAAACATCATAGCAAATATAATTTAAAAAAAATACCATTTTGTGAGTACTCACCTGAAAAATGGATATTGTTGGTGTGCCACACACCCCGCTTCACCTTTAATATTCTTCACGATTGGGTTACTCACCGCCAGGTGACGCTGTGCAGAGAGGAAGTCTTGTAACGAGCCCCCTTCCGGCCTATATATACCTGGTACCTCCCATTTATCACCAGTGTATTAAAAAGCAGAAAGACAAGGTACCAGTAAATTAACAGTAACCTCAAAATAAATCAATATAAATAAAAGCTTCACCATATAAAGGATTCGGAATACCGAAAAGGGTGGGAGTGAAGCGGGGTGTGTGGCACACCAACAATATCCATTTTTCAGTACTCACAAAATGGTATTATTCTTGGTGTGCCACACACCCCGCTTCACCTTTAATATTCTTCACGATTGGGACATCCAAAAGCAGTGTCCACAAGGGATGGGCATCTCAAGGCCAGGTGAAGCATAACTTAAATGACTGCAGTCTGCAGAACTTTGCGGCCAAAAAACAGCATCCGCTGAGGCTCGCACATCAACTTTGTAAAACTTAGAAAAAGTATGAACAGAAGACCAGGTGGCGGCCTTACAAACTTGTCCAACAGAAGCTTGGTGCTGAAAAGCCCAAGACGCTCCAACGGCGCGAGTAGAATGAGCAGTGATACGAAAAGGGGGAACTTTCCCCTTAGCAGAATAGGCCGCAGTAACGGCCTGACATATCCATTTGCTAATGGCAGATTTGGCTGGTGCCAAACCCTTCTTAGGCCCACAGGGCATAACAAAAAAGGCATCCGTCTTACGAAAAGGAGACGTGATAATCAAGTAGTACTTAACACAGCGTACTACATCCAAACAATGCAAAACCCTCTCTTTGTCATTCTTAGGATTAGGACACAAGGAGGGAAGAACAATATCCCGATTCAAATGAAAAGCAGAAACAACCTTAGGAAGAAAGTCTGGCTTGAACCGAAAGACCACTTTATCCTGATGCCTCTCAAAGTAGGGCGCCTGGATAGACAAGGCCGCCAACTCTGAGACACGCCGGACCGAAGTGATAGCTACCAAGAAGACAATCTTCTGAGTCAGGGTAGACAAAGCAATATCTTGCAGAGGCTCAAAAGGAGGAGCCTGTAGAGCAGAAAGAACCAAATTCAAATCCCAAACCGGGAGTAATGGTTTCCTGGGAGGCCGCACATGCGTAACCCCCTGGAAAAAAGTTTTAACTAAAGAATGAAGAGCAAAACGCTTCTGAAAAAAGATAGATAAGGCAGAAACTTGCCCTTTCAAAGTACTTAGCTGAAGACCAGAGTCCAGCACAGATTGTAAAAACTCCAGAATCCTGGAGACCGAGAAGACCCTACAAGGAAAGGATCTAATCTCACATCAAGCGATATAGGCCTTCCAAGTCCTATAATAGATGATAGAAGAAGACCTCTTCCGGGCACTGATCAGTCTTAACGACTGAGTCAGAAAGACCCTCCTCCTTCAAGATGGAGGTTTCAGCAGTCAGGCCGTCAAACCCAGCGCTGGTAAATTGGGGTAACACAACCGACCCTGAGTGAGCAGATCGGGCCGAAGAGTCAGAACGAACTGGTCCACTGCCAGCCGAACGATGTCTGCGAACACCCTTTCCAGAGCCAACTTCCGAACCACCCTGCCCAGCATGGGTATCGGAGGAAACAGGTATAGAAATCCCAGATCCCCCCAGCTCAGGGACATGGCGTCCACTGCCAGAGCCAGAGGATCCCGGGAGAGCGACACGAAGTTCGGGAGCCTGTGATTGTGACGAGAGGCAAACAGGTCCACCTCCGGTGTCCCCCATCGGAGACACAGTGAGCGAAAAAGCTGAGGATGGAGAGCCCATCAACTGGTCCGCTTCCTGGTTCTCCACTCCTGGAATGTATACCGCCGAGAGACAAGGAACATGGGCCTCTGCCCAGGTCAGGATCGATCAGGGACACCTCTCAGAGCACTCAGACTGCGAGTCCCTCCCTGATGATTGATGTAAGCAACCGCTGTTCGATTGTCTGAACGCACCTGGACCTGAAGGCCCAGAACGTGTTGAGTCAGGAGAGCAAGAACCCGACGGATGGCTCTCAGTTCCAGAATATTGATGGGTAAGTGGGCCTCTTGCGGCCCCCACTGCCCCTGGAACTGCAGCTCCTTCCAGAATCCGCCCCATCCCGACAGACTGGCGTCCGTGGTGACAATTTCCCAAAGAGGGGTCAGGAAAGACCTGCCCTTCACGAGATTGGTCGAGACCAACCACCACTGGAGGGACTGCCGGACCCGGGAGGACAACTGGAAGGGCTGATCCAGCGACCGAGGCTGCCGGTCCCAAGACGCCAACAGATAAAGCTGAAGCGTCCTTGTGTGAAATTGAGCAAAAGGAACTGCCTCGAAAGAGGCGACCATCAACCCTACCAGCCTCATCCCCAGACAGATGGATGGCCGAGGATTGGAAAGTAGGACCCGAGCCAACTCCTGAATCAGATGAATTTTGGACTGGGGGAGAAACACTCTGTGTTGATGAGAGTCCAACTGCATCCCCAGAAAGGACACCACCCTGGCCGGAGCGAGGGAGGACTTGGAGAAGTTGATCACCCAACCAAAGCTTTCCAGCATGGAGACCACCATCCTGGTGTCTGTCTCCGATTGATTGAGTGACGGAGCCATGATGAGAAGGTCGTCCAAATAGTCTACGACACGAATGCCCCGAGATCTGAAAATGGCCATCACCCTTGCCAGCACCTTGGTGAACACTCTTGGAGCCGAGGTAAGGCCAAACGGAAGTGCCACAAATTGAAAATGCTGATCTTTCATCACGAATCGAAGAAAACGTTGATGAGCGTGGCAGATGGGAACATGAAGATAAGCATCCTTGATGTCTATGGACGTCATGAAGTCCCCCTGCCGAAGGGAACCGACGGCCGTACGCAAAGTTTCCATGCGAAACTTCCGAAAACGGATGAACTTGTTGAGTAATTTCAGGTCCAGGACGGGATGAACAGACCCGTCCTTCTTGGGGACTGTGAAAAGATTGGAGTAGAAACCGAGGCCCCTCTCTAAGCGCGGTACCGGCCGGATGACCGCCATCTCTAACAGATTCCTTACCGACGCCAGGAGCCCCTGTGCGGCCAAAGGATCGATGGGCACCCGAGACCGAAAGAACCGTGAAGGAGGGCGAGACTCGAATTCCAGTTTGTAACCGGACGACACTATCTCCCGGATCCATCTGTCCGGAACCTTCTGGTTTCAAACCAGGGAGAAGTGTCGCAATCGTCCCCCCACCTGCACGGGTGAGGGCAGCCTCTCATTGCTGAGCGGGCTTATCAGTAGGTTTGGGCTTGGTGCCCCAGGACTGAGTGGGACGGCCACGGCCCTTCCCCCGAGTCCAACCTGCACCTCTGGTAGCGGGAAAGGAAGCCCCCCTACCCGCTCTGAATCCCCGAAAGGAAGGTCTACCAGAACTTGCCCCCCGAAAGGGACGACGAGGCTTCTTACGTTGGGGCATTTTACCACCTTTGGCAACTGAACCAATTTTATCACCAAACAGCCGCAACCCTAAAAAGGGGAGAGCTGTGAGCACCTTTTTAGAAGCTGCGTCCGCCGACCACTGGCGCAGCCATACTGCCCGACGAATAGCCACCAGCATTGCAGCTGTCTTGCTACTCATAGCCAGCGCATCGTCCTGAGCGGACAGAACATAGGAAACAAAAGACTCACACTGCCTGAGAGCAATAAGCTCCTTGCAAGTGGGATCAAGATCCACACACACAGACCATGAATTACAGATCTAACCGCCAAAAGAAGAAGCGCTGAAGCACACACCGGGCGCATCGCTGACCCGGCGTAACTAAAACCATGGCGAGCGTACTGGTCAATCCGACGATCCTCACCATCCTTAAGGGCAGTAGTCTCAGCAGACTGCACCATAGCCGTGCTGGAGAGCCCTAGTACAGGGGTATCGACTTCAGGAGAAACCGATCTAAGCTTCACCAATTCTGGTGGAAAAGGATAACGTTTCTCCCAACTGGAAGGAATTCCAGTTAACCGCGTGGGATGTTCCCATTCCTTGAGCACAATTTTCTCAAAGTGGTGTTGTCTGGGAAAAACCAAAGGCGGCTGAGGGACATTAAACAACTGACCCTTTGGCAGGGTGACAGCCTCAGGTGGATCTAAATTCAAAATTTCAAACATTTGAGCAAGAATGGAGTTGGTGTCACGAAAACCCCCCGCAGACAAATCGCCAATAGCATCAACCTCAAGCTGATCTGCAGACTCATCTGACTCCACCAAAAATTCTCCCTCCTCGTCCAGGGAGCAATCAGACCAAACCACAGGCTCACATACATCATCCTGTGAAGCCGGAGGTATAGGAGTCAGGTGCTTCCGTTTCGCAGTGGCCTTTAACCCTGCTTTAACGGAAACTATTTTCTCGAGGTTGGCCAACCGTGCCGCCACCTCGGATTGCGAATCCCCACTCTTGACAATGTCACGCGGGGTCCGGAATAGGGAGGGAGGGGTAGGGGATGATGGGAGTTGTGAAGGGCCAGCAGCCGGAGCAAAGGACTGATGCGCAATACTCTGCTTTGCACAAGGAATGCATAGAAAAACATCATCAGCTGGGAGCGGAGTCCCACATCCTCCGCATACCCTAGATGGCCGGTAATATCGGAAGCCTCCATATGGTGATTTATGGTATTCGCAAAAATTAGGGTTTAAGGCATAAGCCACCCGGGATGCCCCTTTATGTTAATGTCCCGGGAGGGAGGATTTAATTTATAATAAAGATCCCCTTAAATAAATATATATATATATTTTTTTTTTTATGCAATATAACATACATACACAGCACCAAGTGCTTTGAAGAGGCAAGAAAACTGGCCTCTGATTTTCCTCCTTATATATTTATCTTTTTTTTTTTTTTTTTTTTTAAATAAAAGTATTTTTCCATTAAATATATTACTTTTTAAATAAACAGTCAAACACCATAAAAAAAAAATAGACGGCCCCACGCCAGGTGAGGCCGCTTACCTGCCCCAGTAAGGCTTACAAAAGCCCAGCACCCGACCAAAGAGGTGGTGGAGACAGGCAGCAAATGTCAGCGAAGGCGGGAGTGGCCGATTAAAACAAAGGAGATAAGCGGAGGGGGGAGGGGAGCTGGATAAAGTGAGAAAAGCGCAGGCAGCCATGACACCGTACAGCCCCCGGTCACCCCTAAAGCTGACCCAAAGCTCTGGCCCTACAGGCCAGCAGCAGCAGCCCGCAAAACAGAGACTGCCATATAAGGAGTAATCAAAGTCAGGCCATATGCACACTCACTTGCGGTGAAGCCTGACAACGTTGAAATAAGCAAAACACATGAACATAGAGTAAACCATACACACAATACACATCCCTCTACACCCCCCCCCCCATAGTGAAGGGAGAAGGGACCGCAACGGGAGAGTAAGGGGCTAAGGGGACCCTCGGGACAGGGGCATCCCACTTCCGGATCGCCGCATTGCCCCCAAAAGAGGGGGTCGAGCGGAGGAGATAAGCTCCTAGGCACCTATAGTGCCGTCTACCAATTGCCCAGTGAGCAGCCTAGGCTGGGAGGCTTCCATTCCACCATAAAGGTACAAACAATCAAAAACCGGGCAGAAATAGACCAAAAGGGGGTGCCGGGGTAAGACCCCGGCTACCTGTAAGCACAAGACTTCAATCTTCTGTCTTGTTGTCAAGCAGAGAGAAAAACACTGGTGATAAATGGGAGGTACCAGGTATATATAGGCCGGAAGGGGGCTCGTTACAAGACTTCCTCTCTGCACAGCGTCACCTGGCGGTGAGTAACCCAATCGTGAAGAATATTAAAGGTGAAGCGGGGTGTGTGGCACACCAAGAATAAATTGTATTAACATTTTTGTTGGAACCAATACGATGCCTGAAAAGAGACAAACATATGCATTACCACTTGTTTGTCCACATATGTGCCTGTACATGCATGCCCATTTTTACACACTTACCCAAACTGGTTGACGCATACTTTTAGGGAACCACCTTCCACCATGGTGCCATCCTTTCTTCAGGGTCTGTAGAGGGAAAGAAACTGAGTTAGTATTTATGGGCATGTGTTGTTGGGTATTGCTCTGCTTCACTGGCTTGACACTCACTTGAGTCTTGCGCCTCTTCCCTATTGGGTGGCCTCAGTGAAGCGTACTCACCCTCTGATAAATCTTTAGGGACAGAGAAGCACAACACACCAGCACTTAGCAAACATGTTTTTAGACTTTACATGGAGCACAACCTGTGTTTTTTGGGGTTTTGGCCTACCAGAGTGTGCAGGATCTTTGGGTGGCTCCAAGCCCAACATACCCTCCTCTTCAGCAGGCTCCATGGCTGGTGGTGGTGCTGCTTCAAAGGTGAAAGAGGACGTTGGCAGGGTCTGGGGCCCTTGCCTTACACTGACACCCCGTCTTCTTGGCCCCACTGGTCAGACCCTTTGCCCCAGGGTGGCAGGAGTGTAATGTGGCACACATGCATATGCCATTGGCATGAAAGTGTGACTTACCCTAATAATTTTCTCCTGCTGCTCATGGTTGAACTTGGTGGGACATGGCCATGTTGGAGCATGGGATGTCATCTGTATGATGCACCCCTGGGCTGAGAAGTCCGGAAGTGTGCTCGCATTCATACACCCATGTAGCCTATAGGTTGCTGGCACCTGTGATGGCCTGTTAAATGAACAAATTGTTTCCACCACAATTTCTCACTCAATTAGGTATAAAAAAACACATCTAAAACTCAGATTTTCTTGACACTGCTGACTTAGGAGCTCAGTATGCCACACCACAGGCTCCACCACAGCCACCAGAAACAGGAACACAGGAATGGCCGAAGTAGTCACAACACCCGGGCAAAAAACAACAGCATAAGCCCAAGGCCCCACAGTTCCACCTGCAGGCAATTCCCTGCTGTCTCCCACACTACCCATTCTGACCGGGACACCAATAGCAGTGTGAGGCAGCAGCAGTGAGAGACCCACAGCCAGAGTTCCTGGCACAGTCCCCCACATTACACCCACTGATGAGGACACGGAAGGCCTGTGCGGGCCCCAGTGCAGAGTCCACAGCAGAGCCCCCTGCACAGGCAACAGTAGAGCAAAAGGCGCAGCAGGGGAGGCGCAGCTAGAGCAGCTGGCTTCCCTGCTAGTAGCCTGCAATCCATCCCTTTTGACCCTGGTAGTGCCCACAGTGGCTACCCCCCTCCACCCAACACACCACCCAGCAGGCCACAGCACCAGCCAACCAGATGGGTTGCAAACTCACCAGAGGCAAGCTGAGTGGTTGGTTTAATTAGGTCCAGCTGGATGGTGTTTTGGCAAATAATGAAGAGACCCGTACTTTACCCAGGCGCCACTTGCCTTTGTTAAAGCATTGCCAAATCATGGAGGCAAACTGGCAGACCAATAGCTGCACTTTTAGATGCAACTCCACCCACTATTTTAAAGTAGTGTGCCACACTATCAGGAAGATAAAGGAGGGCATGGATGCAGTGGTGGAAGAACAGCGGTGCCACAACCAAATGTAGGAGGCGCTTCTGGGCAGAATGGTGGCAGAAAACCAGCAAATGCCAGTATTTTCCTACTGCCTGAGGCACGTTAACCAGCAGAGTGTGTTAACCAGGCCACCTCACCCTAATCACGGCTGATTTTTTTGGGGAAATCTTTTGATTTTGCCAAGGGGCAAACATTTATTTTGGTGAATTTTGGACACTGTGTTGCCCTTGAGCATTGTAGATATATCCCCTAAATGACAGACCTCAAATATCCAAACATACCAAAACTGGAATACAGTCACTTGGGCCAGATACCAAAACAGCAACTTCAATAGGCCAAAGGTGCACTCCACAGCTGCCCCAGTATAGCGGTGGGCCTGATTATAGGCCTCCTAGAAATCTGTCTGGGGCCTTCGAAAGGGTGTCAGGAGCGAGGGAAGCAGGGTAAAACCTGATTAAATGGCACAAAGTGCTTCAAGTTCTATCAGATTGTCTTCAACTCACTCCACTTCTTCCGAAAGTGCACAGCCCTCCACCTAACCCTCCTTCAAATCAGCAAGGTGCTCTCAGCCAGTCATCATGGAGCAGTCACTAATGCTCTATGATGAAAATCCTAGCTGGGATTTCATCCACCTGCCCCAGTTGCAGACACAGGGGTTCCCAGATACCCAGCAACATGTGTTGGAGGATGAGAACGTGGATATCGGACCATCACAGGAAATCTATGATGAGGATAAAATCCAACTGCTGGCTGCTGCATCTTTCTGCAATGTGGAGGCTGTGAAGGAGGGTGGCAGAGAGCAGTGGATGGAAGATGATCCAAGGGATGATGATGAAGTCCTAGACCCAACGTGGACTGAAGGCAATCAGATTTCAGTGTAAGAGGTGGCCGTGCAGCCCCAGGCAGTCAGGAGAAGAGGGAGGCAAACCATGAGCAGTCAGCCCCTTGCTACTACTGCCCACCACGCCCAGGGACTGAGCACCAAAAAAGCTGGCACAAAAGATCTCACCAGCATGGCATTTTTTTAAAATAGTGTACAGACAACAAGTCTCGGGTCATTTGCACGCTGTGCCACCACCAGTCCCTAAAGTGGGAAGATTGTGAATAATCTCTGCATGGCGTCAGTAGCGGCTTTGGGCCAAGCTGGGTTGAGGCACATCCATTGGGCATATCCATTGGCAGCCACATATGCTCAATAGTGGAGTTCCAGCTCCAAAATGCCAAAGTGAGTCAAAGTGCAGAACAACAGCACTTCCCCACCAATGATTAGGCCTCCGTGAGGGACATTTGTGCCATTACCAGTACTAACATCCCCATCCTTTGCCTGCTAGAAAACACTTCATACCATGCCATGACAAAACATGTAATAGTGCCATTGAAGGAATCAGAGGAGGAAGGCACATTTACACAGGTGTCAGTCCAGTCCACACATGGCTTTCAGGGTGGGTTGCTGGACCAAGAACGGCCAGCCAAGGGACAGTTTTAGAGGATTCAAGACTTTTCCTCACAGCAGGGTGTCACCCAGCAACTTTTAACATGGTTAGGTATGACTTCAAGCCCAACACCCACACCAAGAAGACGTTGGCATTGGAGATGGCAGAACATCTCAATGTCCAGGGACTGACGTCTTACATCCACACCCAAATAATGCAGCCCTGGTCGGACCTAAAAAGAAGAAAGTGGCCCAGGCGTTTTTTCAGCCAGAACTTCCCAGGTAAGCGGATGCTTCATAGATAAGTTGCCCACTCATGTTGAACTGTGTGACTGAATTGTGCATCTCTTCTAGCTGGGGAGTTCTGGTTCAGTATCAAGCTCACCCCAAGAAGAGGGGTCCATCCAGTGAGGAAAGCAAGCCAGGTTGTGTGTGTGTAAGGCGCCAGTCCCAACCCCTGCCAATATCCTTATCCTCCTCTTCAGCATCACCCCAACCATTACCGGAACCAGCTGAAGAAGGGGAGGCCCAGGTGTTGGGCTTGGAGTCAGACCCAGTGCCAGAACAGTCAGGTAGGACAACAGATACCAATTGCATATTTTCAATAACTTGGATTAATAGTGCTGTGAATATGTTTGAAGCAAAAATAAGAATATATGTACTGTAACCACCATATAGTCCATCATATATATTGTTACCATAATATTGTTAATTTATGAAGTGTCACCATATTCTACAAACTTCTACAAAGTAGAAATTAGAGGAAGCTAGGATGAGTACCATACTTATAATACACAGGATATTAGTTGACACTATCACTATGGTTAAAACTAGTTTAAACCTTTATGGTGTCCTGGGCCTTGAATAGTGTTATTTTTATATGGTTAACCCTAGTGTAACTAAATCTTAAAAGAACCACAGCACTCAGCCCTGTTAGCTTGCAACCAGTCATAGGATCTGTCTCTGAATCTGGTTAACAAACAGAGGTCTAGGTTGGTACACATCTGCAGAGGTATGCTAAAGGTGCACCACCAGACTCCAAGGTGCCTCAGTTTAGGTGCAGTCCTAAATCTAATCTATGGAAGCCCCCTTTGGGACATACAATGCAATAGATAAATTAGAAGCAGCTTACTTAAGGTGGCCCTATAACCTTGAGTGCAACCCATCGGGAAGAAAGGTCTGGACCCCATACACCATGGCCTTGCACAGAATCAAAAATACAAAGGAGGGGTGGCAGCCGCTCAGACCAAATTTTAACTAACCTGGGAGATGCACATCAGCAGGGCAATTAGTATACACCAATCTTAAAGAAGGCACAGAACCTTTTTAGCTTGCAACCAGTCCTAGGATCTGTCTTGATTTGGTTAACAGCAATAGGGTATTTTTTGAAGCAAATATTTTTTTCTATGCTTAGTCCTAGATTGACCCTGGACCTCATGGAACTTGTGATAGTTCAAGGTACATTACTTGTTTGTCTTTTCCTTCTTACTTTACTTCTTCTTCTTTACTTTACTTAAAGACCTCCTTGGCAGCAGACTCAATTCTCTAACCCTCTATGCAAGTCCCCACTAGCCCACTTACAGTGGTCTCTTCAGGTCTCCATTTTCACTCTTTAGGTTCCTGCATAGCAGGTTGAAGTATACATGTCACACACCTGACAATTCATTTAAGTCCAGATTTAATCTTTGCCATTTATATAAGAGGTGTGTGCAGGGATGTCAACCTGACCCATTCCTGCAGGTTGATTTGACTCCAGTCCTGCACTTCACAATGGCCATTTACCTCAACACACCTGGACTTAGAACTCCTATTCAGCATAGTTAATTGTCTGAGCAGGACTGGAAAAAATTCATCTTGCAGGAATGGGTCAGGATGGCATCTGTGTGTGTGCGTGCTGTGGTGTCTTAGGCATTCAATGGAACCAGACGTGGGACATATAAAATCTATATCATATAATGTGACTGACATATGATGTGATCTTCTTTAGGAGCACCATCCTCTCCAGTGTTGCTCAGCGAACTATTCAAGCCCAGGTGGTTGTAGTAGTCTTTGTTTCTACGTTGTGGCAGTTCTAACATCAGCATGTTTAGAAATATAGGTGATGGTCTTGAAAGATTCCCCAACTGCTGATAAAGCAGCTCCTTATATAGGCTCTGCTGTAACTGCCACGGGGTTTCTTATAGGGGAGGTTCTAGTTTTTTTAGATCATGCCAAAACCAATTAATGTGTATGCCAGAATCATCTATTTGATGCAATAATTTCAGAGCACATCTAACAATCTTATGCCCCAGCACAGTATGCTGTAAAGACAGGTGTTGCTTGTGTGTAATCAAGTTATTCTGGTGGTAGATTACATGAATAAAGATGTTGAGATACCATTTAAATGAAGTGGAATATCTTTTTTTATTGAACTTTAGTTGTTACAGCAAAATATATGAACAAGTATTATGGAAAAATATGTTTTATCGCCAGATAAAAGCTGAATAGATTACAATGACATGTTTTTGTTACTTGATAGACAAACAGAATAGGTCAGAGGTCTGCGTTAACGTGCAACTCTACTTCCACAGAGGAAAACTAGATCTGAATGCACTCTCCATTCAATCTTTTTCTTATGAAGTTTACTGCGAGATAGAGGAATTACATTCCTGTCTATCAGGAAGATGCTTCTTTCAATGGGAGTTATACCCTCCCCTTTTGGGGATAACATTTCAGTTGAACTGTAGATACCAATGTCAGCAGTGTCAGAAAGGAATTAGTCTGAGGAACAACTGAGCATATAGTAACAAGCCAGCACATGGCAGAAATAGCCATAACAACTAAAGTGGGTTCTGGGTGCCTCAGTAAATGTCCTTAAAGGAGCAGTATCGTGAATTTTTCTTGGTGACTTATATATAAATGGTACTTTGAATGTAGGAGTAAGAATTACAAATGTAGAAAAAAATGATGTCTGTGTTGAGCAGCTGGAGACTAATAGCTCATGTTTATGTCTTCTGAGTGTCGGGACCCGACACTCTGGCCTGTTCCATGCTGAGGAGAGGGGTGAAACAATGTATCAAAGTATCAGCTGTTCAGTGCTGGCAGCCGTCCAGCATCAGATAACAACATTGCAACATTGCATGGCCAGAACTTATATATCTAAAACAGAGAGAAAAGCTCTAGAAGTCATTTAGCTGATTTTTACAGTTTTCCCTTCATGTTGGCTCTGCTGCAGAATCCTTCAGTTTACCATTTTCTCTTTCATATTCTTATTTTTCATTTTTCCATATGATCTTTCTTTCAGCTTTGTGTGTTTTGAGCAAAGCCCAACCCAGGATTTTCACTATCTGGAGTTTTGTCTTGTGCCCCTAGGGGCATCCCGACTTGGGATGCCCTGATATGTGAAATCCCCAAGTTCGCCTGTGAAAACTTACCTTTCCCTGTCCCACAGTGCATGCGCTGGCTCTCATCCAATCAGCTCTGTTTGCACGCAGATGGGGAGCCTGAGCAGTAACCTTCCTGGCCGCCCGGCCTGTCTAAATGATTGAGGTTATCCAGGGGTCGTTTCACACAGTGGGCATCCTGATTTAGAATGCCCAAGGGGGAAGGTCAATGGCCTGGTCTTATAGACTTCAGGGTCGGCCACTCAGGGTTTTGTTCCACTTTAATACCTTTAGATTTTCCTGCACAGTTATTCAAAGAAGAATTTCAGTCGTTTTCAGTCAGTTTAGTTTCTTTTGTATAGATTTTACACATTTGAGTCACCTGGTCTCATAACAAAAGCAGCACCTCACACACACACAGCCGTTACCACTGATTACAGTGTCAGCCTCTGAGGTAAAGTGTTGCTAGGAGACCAGTGGCCAAAATGAAGCAACTCACTAAATACAACCCAGCAGATCCCCCTATTCAGCAAATGGACTGCGCCATTGTAATTATACAATTTAAATGAAAGGCATATATTTTTTCCTTTTTCTATCGCCAGATTGTTTATACACATGTTATAAGCTATTGTGTGGCTATTTAATTATTTATCTTTTTTAATGCAAATTTCGCGATACTGCTCCTTTAAGTAGTCACAAAGTAAGGTATCCCAAACATTGAGGCTGCAACATAACAGAATGAAGAGGGCTGTTGATCTCCTGCAGGATTTCTATGAGTTTGCAAAGGAGCATGTTTACAAGCATGCATATATCCATGTGGAAACCTATACTGCAGTGTTCAAACTGACAATCCACCTCCAGGATTTTTGTTTTCACACCTCCATCCAGAAGCCCGGATCTCAGCAATCTGCATTCGGGTCTTTCCATATGCACACTGATTCACACATGCTCACTAACCAGGGGCATACATACCATAGAGGCAGGGGAGGCAGCTGCTACCGGGCCCCATGCAAGCTACTTCCACCCACCTTGCAGCATCTGTGGCAAAAGCTCCAGACTAGTGCTAGACCAGTTTGCACGCTCCCTGTTAGAGTGAAACAGAGGATGCGGTCAGCAGGGCCACTGCGCCATGGAACTGGGAATAGGTGAGCTGGGCTCGGCATCCAGGGGGGTTTCACACAGCGGGGGAACCCCCAATATAGGTGCCTCCAGGGAAAGTACCAAAACCCAGGATAGTCAAAATCCTGGGTTTTGGTCCACTCTAAATTACTGCTAATGAACAAATTGAAACTATCAACTAATTATTAACCCTCTGAATAAGTCTGTTCTGGGATAAAACATGATGGATGTGGTTTCACAAGATCAGAAATGACAGATTTTATGACTCTGAAGTTTAGATTGCTAGGAAGCTCTCTTCCCCCACTGTAGTAAATGTCAGCAGTGAGGGCTTTATCATCAGCAGAAACAGGGAGAGTGTCAGGGAGGGACATCGGTCGAGGGAGATCTGACCTCAGAGGGCACACTAGGAGTTGAGTTAAAAGCTTGGAATCCTAACATCTTTGTGAGTGGAAATGTATTTGGATAATACATTGTGTGAGTTACAGTACTATTCTAGTTTTGAAAAGATTTCCATTATCAGACATATGGATAAATTGATGAGCTTGTGTGAAGTAGAAGGACTTAGTGGAGCACTAATGATTGCTGTTCTGTGTTTATTACTGCAGGTGCTAATTGCTATTCATCTGGTGAATGTTTCAGAATATGTGGAAGGAGAGGCCCACAGTTGTTTTATGCTTGCAAGTCTTCAGGAAGAACACGTTTTATGCTTATTCAAAAATTAGGACTATGACATATGTAACAAAGTTAGTTTGCTTTGTCTAAGTTTTTATTCCTTGGATAGTTCTGGGACTATCTAGGAAGTAAAGCAGACATAATATTTTAAATATTTTTATAGGATTAATATATCTATTTAATTTTAAAATTGACGTAGGGTAGAGACATATATTTTCATGTGTTTTTTCAAAATATAAGGATATACATGGGATTTCATTGTTAATCCTACACTTTTAATTAAACTATTGTATTAAACTGTTTTGTACATCGCCATGCAGTTCCTTGGAATGTGATTGTGCTATATAAATCTATAATAGTGACAGAAATATACTTGTATTTCTCTGTAGTCATTCTGTACTATTCACATCATAAAGTACACATAAAATTAAATATTTTAGGTTTAAATGTTTTTTTAAACACAGCTCTGGCAAATGAATCTGCTGACAGCCATCTAGTAATCTAAATGAGTGTTGTACAGTAGTGTTCCAATATAAGGTCATGGTTCTCATCCTTTTAAATTTGGTAGTGGCAAGGACACAACACCTAATGTAGGATATGATTAGGAAGAAATGATGCAATTCTGATTAATGTATGTCACTAGGAGTTTAAACATATAGCAATTTATCCATGTGCTTCAATCAATCAAGTAATTACAAACTTTACTTGGTATGAATTAACTTATTAAAAAGAGATATCTTAGCAGAAGATGATCAAAGGGTTATAACATCAAAATGAAAATGGAATGTTTCTTGCAAACTGCCAGGGCTGTATATACTTTGTCTATGTCTGTTTTATATTACTGTAAAATTTAAAGAGCAACAACATCCAAGAAATGTACTTTCTTGGTGGTTGTTTCCTCTGGCGGGAATCCCAATTAGGCTGTGTGCATCGTCCAGGATCGCTGGTGAACTCACCATTTCAAAGTTTCCACAATGCATGCTGTTAAGTCAGTGTTGCAAGGAAATCTAAATGGACAGAGTGCCGTCAGCCACATCCCTGCCCCAGCCTTTAGCTGCAGGCATGCCTGGAGCAGGTGTGTGGCTAACTAGAGGTATGCCGGGAATGCATCTGTGGATGCTGTTGTGGCGTGGGCTTGTGGAGAAGGTCAGTGGATCAGGTGATCTGGGGGGTTTCACTCAGAGGGCCATCCCAATTCGGGATGCCCCATAAAAAGGTAGACCAACCCCCCTAAGAGTCTAGAGTCTTATAGACTTGAGAGGGGTTTTTCTTCTTTTAAAGACAACAGTCTCTACACTAATTTAATTCCATTTAAATGGCTGTGCACAGGTGCCTTAAACTGGACCATTCATGGCTAGGCTAGCCTTGGAGTCCAAAAGACTCCAGGGCCAACTGACTAGGTGCCCCCGGGGCATCCAAATCCAGGATGCCCCACTGTGTGTATCCCCCAGATTGCTCGTAAACTCCTTACCTTTCTGTGATCCCTTGCAATGAATGTGGGCTGCAGCTACATCCTCAGCATCCCTGCGAGCTCCAGTGTCCAGCCATTCAGATAGGCCAGGGGCGCACACTCCGCAGGGAAACTGGAGATGCAGCTGACGCCACACCCTGTGTTGATGCTCAGTCAAATAACTGCTTTGTGCTGTAGGGAGGCTTCAAGCAGCGAGGCATCCCAAATTGAAGCAATCACCAAGATCCTGGTGAATGGTTCAATATAACTGAATTTCATATGGATTGGAATATGATTAGAATGAATGGAAGTAGACCATCTGTTAAGCTCCAACAGTGTGGAACGGTTACATACCTAACCTAGTATAATTTTTTTATTATTTTTTTCCAAAAGTTCATGCCCAAACCAAATCTCTAAAAATCAAATAAATTATTATAGGTGATTTTTTGGTGCTTTTTTCAATGGCTGGAGCAAGCAGAAACTCCTAATCTGCTTCCAACTTGTAGGAGGCCTTCCATAGTACAAGGGCTGTGCTATACTCCTTTGCATGGATCCCCAGGTTTTGGCTGCTACGGGGATATCCAGTACCCACCCCAGAACTATCCTATGACCAAAGACCTTCTACCAGATGAGTGATCCAGGAATAGAGGAGGAGGCCTTACTGCCCAATGCCCCCCAATTTAAACCAAATTTTTCTTTCCTTTAAGGATGTGATGCCATGTCAACTATTTCGAGCTGACAAAAGGGGCCCCTGCTTGGCCTAAACACTCCCCCTTGAGCCAGTGGATGATCATAATCTCCAGTCTGTGCTCTCTCCCCTTTCCCCTTACAGCTTTTGGGGAGCAAAAGCAGTTACCTTGAGCCACTAAGGCATGTGACAGCCCGTGGAGTGCGGTAGTGGCAGCAAAAGCAGGAGCAGTAGTCTCATTGAGCCCCTGAGGCCTTGACAGCCAGCGGAGGGGGGTAGCAGCGCAGTAGCCTTTCTGAGTCCCTAAGTCCTATGAAAGGCAGTGGAGGAGGGCATGAAACTCATGGGAATGGGAGAGTGGGAGACTCATGGGAGTGGGCAGTGAGCACACAGGGTCCCCCTGATGACCTCTTAGCAATGATGTTGGATCATTCAAACACCAATGTCAACAGCCAATAGTCATCCCTCTGATGAATGCAATCGCGAAAAATGGTCCAGTGCTAAAAATCCATCTAGATATGCTGGATGGCGGGAGGAGGGGTCACAACCGGCATCAGGAAACATTCAACCAGGCTTGTTTTTTTATTTTAATGAAAGGAAGAGAAAATCAGGGGGGCAGGTTCTATCCCTGATACACTAAACCTGTCTCCCCTGGATTTTCTTCCTACTATGAGAGAATGTGCAAGCTTGGTAGGAGTTTTATTTATTTGGGGTGTATAAGTGATCCCTCCTCTCATTAGCCAACGTGCTTATATGGATTTTTAATATTATAAAATTTTGCCAGCATACTTGGAGTTTTGGTCACCCTTTGTTGCCAGACCATTTAGCACTATTTTGCGCTACGCATGTTCAAAGGTGATTTTTGAAGGGATTTCCCAGGAAAATTATAAATTATTTTTTTCTGCAGAGTCTGGGCTTTAACGTGTCTTGTTTGTCATTTATTTTTTAGGTGTATTCTCAATATTTTTGGGTGAAATATGTGCAAAAAAAAAAAAAAAAATCTATTGTTTTTTTGTAATAAAAAATGTAAGTTCATCAATAAAATGATATTGCACGTGAAATCCCAATTTCTCTCGGTTACAGCGGTACCACATATGTATTGGTAGACACCCTTTCCTGCCCAGAACACGCCCCCAAACTGAAACAGCACTTTAGGGGATTTTCAGATAAAATACAACTATGCTATTGCAGATTTTCAATAAAAACAACCCTTTACATTTGAAATACCCCCAACAAACTATATATTCTCTGGAAGTACACACTCAAGCTTTCTAGGTGTACCAGCCTTGTTGATGTGGCCACAGTTTTATGGAAGAAATCCCTCAATGTATTCTTTGGTTGCAAAGAGTTTCCCTAAAAAAAGGATAAAATAGCAAGTTACATCTGAAAAAGCAACATCCCCCGAACAGAACAATACCCAACATGCATAGGTACTGTTAAGGGAAGAGTTGGCAAACACCCCAAAGTAAAGCATGTGCGTATCGGTAATTTTCCTTGAAAATTTCAGCTCTGCAGACAAAGTGCGCACCTTGAGATTTTTCTACCAAAACAACCCTTTACATTTGGAATACACCCCACAAACCATATATTCTATGAAAGTACACATGTTAAGCTTTTTAAACGTACCCAGCATGTTGTAGTGGGTTCATCTTTCTGGAAGTGATCCCTTGAAGAATTCTTTGGTTGCACAGGGTTTCCCAAAAAATGTATAAAAAAGCAGAGTAAAAAACACCTTTCCCTAAAATATAAATATGCAAACAAGAAAAAACAAGCTAAATCTGGAAGAACAAGGTCCCCCGAGCAGAACAATACCCAACATGCATAGGTACTTTTAAGCCTTTTAACTGCCTGCCTACTTGGGATTTTGTCACCCTCTGTTGACAGGTCATTTTTCACTATTTTGTACCATGTTTTGCGCCATTTTTGCAGGAATTGCCAGGAAAATTATATATATATATATTTTGCAGCAGAGTTTAGGCTTTAACATGAAATGTCTTGTTTGTAATTTTTCTAGCATGTGCGCATTGGTTTAACCCTTTTGCTGCCAGAGTCTGGGCTTTAACTTGAAATGTTTGTAATTTTTTAGGTGTATTCCCAATATTTTTAGGTAAAATATGTGCAAATAAATAAAAAAAAATCATTTTTTTACAATTTGAAGTGTTTTGTTGTAATACAAAATGTAAGTTTGTCAATAAAATCTTATTGCATGTAAAAGCCCCATTTCCAGCAGTACCACATATGTATTGGTAGACACCCTTTCTTGCCCAGGAGACTCCCCAAAACTGAAACAGCACTTTAGGAGATTTTCAGATAAAATACACCTGTGCTAGGCGTTATGCACACATTGCAGTTTTTCAAGAAAAACAACCCTTTACATTTGAAATACCCCCACAAATTATATATTTTCTGGAAGTACACACCTCAATCTTCTAGGCGTACCAGGCTTGTTGACATGGGTGCAGTTTTTGGAAGTAATCCCTCAATGAATTGGTTGCACATGGTTTCCCTAAAAAAAAGAATTAAAAAAAACAGAATCAAAGGCACTTTTTCCTAAAAAAAAAAACTATATGCAAACAAGAAAAAACAAGTTAAATCTGAAAAAGCAACACCCCCGAACAGAACAATACCCAACATGCATAGCTACTGTCAAGGGAAGAGTTGGCAAACACCCCAAAGTAAAGCGTGTGCGTAGGAATAATTTTACTTGAAAATTTCATCTCTGCAGACAAAGTGCTCACCTTGAGCATTTTCTACTAAAACAATCCTTTACATTTGCAATGCCCCCCACAAACTATATATTCCCTGAAAGTACACCTGTTAAGCTTTCTAAGTGTACACAGCTTGTTGTAGTGGGCTCATCTTTCTGGAAGTATTCCCTCAAAGAATTTTTTGGTTGCACAGGGTTTCCCTAAATAATGTATACAAAAGCAGAATAAAAAACACCTTTTCCTAAAATATCAATATACAAACAAGAAAGAACAAGGTAAATCTCAAAGCGCAAGGTCCCCCGAGCAGAACATTAACCAACATGCATAGCCACTTTTAATCCTTTTATTTCCCAGCTTACTTGAAAATTTGTCACCCTCTGTTGACAGGTCATTTTTCACCATTTTTCTCCATGTTTAACCGGGATTTTTTCAGGAATTTCCAGGAAAAATCTTTATATTTTTTTTGCGGCAGGGTTTAGGCTTCAACATGAAATGTCTTTCATGTTTTACTGTTTTTTTAAATATTTTTAAGTCAAAAAACTAAAAAAATAAAACAATATTATTTCTTTTAAATTGTCTCATTTATTTAAAATAAACAATTATTATTTTAAATAAAACCATATTGCATGTAAAAGCCCCATTTTTTCTAATTACAACGGTACCACATATGTATCGGTAGTCCCCCGTTACTGTCCAGGAGCCCCCCCAAACTAAAATGAGGACTTTTACAAATAAAATACAACTACTATCCACACTATAAAGGGTTAAATTTTAAAAAATCGTTGTGGGGTCCCCCTTCCCGGCTGAGGGTTAAAAACCCTTAAAAATCTAAAAAAAAAAATGGCGTGAGGTCATCCCTACCCAACATAACCCAGCAATGCAGGGCTTGTAGAACAGGGTGCAGGGGCCAGCTTTGGCGGCCCCTGGCCCTGCAGGCTACAAGCCCACATAGCCTCTGTGAGGCCCGGGCCCTTCTGCCCCCCCCCCCCCCCTGGCCTTTGGGGAGGCAGGTAATTTGGGGTGCTGGGGGTTAATGCTAGCAGGTTACTTGCCAGCCCCCTGCCTTGTGAACTGGTATAGAGAAATCATAGATCCCTTACCTGTTCACAAAGGGTTAACAGTAAAAAAAACACACACTTTACAAATGACTTTATTAAAAAATGAAAACTTTTTTTTAAACTTTACTCACCTCCAATCGTCAGCTCCTGTTTCCCTCGCAGCTCCAATTGCAGATGGTGTCATCGCTGGCCAGTGGAGGGGGTAGTCAGGCGATCAGATCATCGCCTGCCTTCCCCCTCCTGTGGCCAGCATGATGGCATCTGAAAGAACCACAGCCGGGAGCCAGGATGACACCCGGTGAGTGATGTCATAAGCCCCGCCCCCTTTTATATCATTTATTCCACTAGCACTTTAGCTTATATTAATATCACCATATATAGATCCCTGTGTGTCCCACGCTGATCACTTAGGCTTCTGCTCTCCTGCTGCTGCTGGAAGCCTTTTATACCTACTGGGTTACAGGTAACATAGGGTTAATTAAAAAAAAATGACATAGGGTCCCCCCTCCCAGGGAGGGGCACCCCATTTTTGGGGGGGATTTTTAAGGGTTAAAACCCTTAAAATCCCCCCCAAAAAATGGCATGAGGTCCCCCCTACCCAGCGTAACCAGCCTGTGACCAGCTATGGGGGCTTGTAGAACAGGGCACAGCGACCAGCTTTATGGTAATTTGGGGGGCCAGGGGTTAATGGCAAGTCACCCGCTAGCCGCAGGTGACTTGCCAGACCCCCGAGCCTTGTGAACTGGTATAGGGGTCACATGGACCCCTTACCAGTTCACAAAGGGTAAAAAGTAAAAAAACACACAGACACACTTTTTAAAAATATCTTTATTAAAAAAAAAATAAATGTTTTTTAATATTTTTTTTAATACTTACTTCCCATCCATCCCTGTGTCCCCACGCTGATCACTTAGGCTTTTGCTCTCCTGCTGCTGCTGGAAGCCTTTTATACCTACTGGGTTACAGGTAACATAGGGTTAATTAAAAAAAAATGACATAGGGTCCCCCCTCCCAGGGAGGGGGACCCCATTTTTGGGGGGGATTTTTAAGGGTTAAAACCCTTAAAAATCCAAAAAAAAAATGGCGTGAGGTCCCCCCTACCCAGCGTAACCAGCCTGTGACCAGCTATGGGGGCTTGTAGAACAGGGTGCAGGGGCCAGCTTTAGTGGCCCCTGGCCCTGCCGGCTACAAGCCGTCATAGCCTAGGGCCACGGCTCTTCTGCCCCCCAGGGCTTTGGGGAGGCAGGTAATTTGGGGGGCCAGGGGTTAATGGCAAGTCACCTGCTAGCCGCAGGTGACTTGCCAGACCCCCGAGCCTTGTGAACTGGTATAAGGGGTCTCATGGACTCCTTACCAGTTCACAATGGGTTAACAGTAAAAAAAACAAACACACACAGTTTGCAAATAACTTTATTAAAAAAAAAAAATTTTTTTTACTTTACTCACCTCCGATCTTCATATGCAGTGTCCCGCGGCGATCTGATTGATGCAGGTGACAGCTGGGCAGAGAAGGGGGGAGGCAGGCGATCGGAGGATCGCCTACCTCCCTCCTTCTCTGCCCAGCCGTCACCGGCGTCTGACAGCTGAACTGCCGGGTGCCCCGATGACACCCGGCAGTGACGTCATCGGGGGGTGGGGCTAGAAGTAAAGATGGCGGCGGCCATCGGAGATTTGAGGGAGGAGGGCTGTTAGGCCTTAGGCCCCCTCCAGAAGATGGAAGAGCGGGGGGGTGATCGGAGCCCCCCCCCCCCGTGAAGAAGAGAGCCGGCGGGAGCTAACAGGCACACAGGTGAGTAACTGTCCTTTTTTTTTTTTTTTACAGATAATTCCGGTCGCTGCTGAAACGGGGGGGCACCCTATTTTGGGCACTCCCCTGCAGCCGGAGGAGCCCCAATTGGTGATTGGAGCCCCTCTGGCTGAAGAGGAGACCCGGCCGGATCGAACAAGGGGTCAGGTAAGTGCCTTTTTTTTTTTACTTTTTCTACTAGCAGGGGGGAAAGTCAGGCACGTAAAATTTACGTGGCTGGCGGTTAACTGCAGGGGAGGCAGCCACGTAAATTTTACGTGGCTGGCGTTTAAAGGGTTTAGACACCACCACATACTCAGGGTCTATTGTTAGCTTCAATTGGGCAAAATGCCTCCAAAAAAACTTGCTTACTTGCCAGGAAATCTCACAGGGCCATGATGAAAACTGCATCACAAGCTGCCGAGACTCCTCAGGAAACCCAGGCATGTTGGAAAATCAATGAAATACAGGATGCTGCCCACTCGAGCTGGCGAAACAACTCAGGCCAGGCAGCAGGCTGATCAGATGCAAATGCCCACCACAATAAATGTCCAACTTTCAGCATAATCCCTTTATTAGTTTGATAAAATGCCCTCAGATAACCATAAGGTTGTTATCAGGGCAGATAAAGCACCTCTAGGGCAACACCCAGGCAGATTCAATGCTTCAAACATTTATGAAGTTGCCATTGTAATGGTTGGTGGCAACTTTGAAAAGAGAGATGTCATCTTTCAAAAGTGCTAGTCAGCTTCAGAGGATTTCTGAATTTCATAGTTCATATAATGCCCTGCAGTATTCATTGTTATTCTGGAATGGACATAATGGATATCACTTTGGAATACCTCAGGCCCAAAAACTGTTTCAGCAATGGACTTTTATGCTTCTATACTCATGATTCACAACCAACGTTCTGATATCGCAAATCATTTGTTGGCATACAGGGACTTGTTTCATCAGTTTATTGTGGATATGTAGAATCAGTCTTAAAGCTATAGGCTAAGACTCGAGTCTTTTGCGAAAATTAAAGAGATTGGGTGATTAACAAAGGGCACATCTGTCATGCATCCCGGTGCTGGATATATTCTACTGAGTGGCAGAAGAGAGGTCTGCCACATGGTCATATATTGGTTTGGCTGATTAAAAAAATCAGGCTGCAGAAATAGGAATTAATTTGTGGATCCTGAACTGTTTGCAACAGTTACGACCCAAATGATACATGGGCCCTGTGGTTCCAAACTTTGCATGCAGCAAGGAATTTGCAGCAAAAGGTACTCAAGGAACTTCATAGCTGAGACACTGACGGGTGGAGATGGGTATCCGGTAAACAGATGGAGAAGGCAACTATTCATTTACAGAAAAAGTCAACATGATGCAGGTTGTTGATGGAAAAAAGGATTTCAAACATGGCTAATTCTATAATCAATATCTGGATTGTGTTTTTACCCAAGAGGAATGTTGTCCAGACGCATTTCAAAATATATCTTCCTTAACCCTTTCACTGCCAGCCTACCTGGAGAGTTTGCCACCCTTGTTGCCAGGCCATTTTGTACTATTTTGTGCTCCACATGTTCAACTGTGATTCTTGAAGGAATTTCCAGGGATTTCCCAGGGAAATTATATATTTTTTTTCAACAGAGTCTGGGCTTTAACATGAAATGTCTTTTTTGGGTGTATTCTCAATATTTTTGGGTGAAATATGTGCAAAAAAAATCTATTTTTTACTATTTGTAGTGTTTTTTGTAATAAAAAAATTTAAGTTATTAATTTTTATATTATTATTGCGTGTGAAATCCCAATTTCTTCCGGTTACAGCGGTACCAAATGTGTATTGGTAGACACACTTTCCAGCCCAGGAGACTTACCCAAACTGAAACAGCGCTTTAGCCGATTTTCAGATAAAATACAACTGTGCTAGGTGCTATGCGCACCTTGCAGTTTTTCAAGAAAATCAACCCTTTACATTTAAAATACCCCACACAGACTATATTCTCTGGAAGTAAACACCTCAAGCTTTCTAGGCGTACCAGGCTTGTTCACATGGGTGCAGTTTTCTGGAAGTAGTCCCTCAATGAATTCCTTGGTTCCACAGGGTTTCCCTAAAAAAGGAATAAAAGAGCAGAATCAAAGCCACGTTTTCCTAAAAAAAACAATATGTAAACAAGAAAAAACAAGTTAAATCTGAAAAAATATCATTTTGTGAGTACTCACCTGAAAAATGGATATTGTCAGTGTGCCACGCACCCCACTTCCCCTTAAATTCTTACGATCGGGTTACTCCACCGCCAGGTGGCGACGTTGCAGAGAGAAGTCTTGAAAACGAGCCCCCTTCCGGCCTATATATACCTGGGACCTCCCACTTAACACCAGTGATTTAAAAAGCAGAAAGACAAGGTACCAGGAAATCCAATGGTAACCTCAAAATAAAGAAAAAGCTTCAGCATATAAAGGAACCGGGATACCGAAAAGGGCGGGTGAAGCGGGGTGCGTGGCACACTGACAATATCCATTTTTCAGGTGAGTACTCACAAAATGGTATTATTCTCAGTGTGCCACACACCCCGCTTCCCCTTTAATTCTTACGATCGGGACATCCAAAAGCAGTGTCCACAAGGGATGGGTATCCAAAGGCAAAGTGAAGCATAACTGACTGCAGTCTGCAGAACTTTGCGGCCAAACACAGCATCCGCTGAGGCCCGCACATCAACCTTGTAAAACTTAGAAAAAGTATGAACAGAAGACCAAGTAGCGGCCTTACAAACTTGTTCAACAGAAGCCCAAGACGCTACAATGGCACGAGTAGAATGAGCAGTGATACGAAAAGGGGGAACTTCCCCTTAGCAGAATAGGCCGCAATAACGGCCTGACGTATCCATTTGCTAATGGAAGGTTTGGGCGGCGTCAAACCCTTCCTAGGCCCACAGGGCACAACAAAAAAGGCATCAGTTTTACGAAAAGGAGAAGTAACAATCAAATAGTACTTAACACAGCGTACTACATCCAAACAATGCAAAACCCTCTCCTTGTCATTCCTAGGCTTAGGACACAAGGAGGGAAGAACAATATCCTGATTCAAATGAAAAGCAGAAACAACCTTAGGAAGAAAGTCCGGTTTGAACCGAAAAACCACTTTATCCTGATGCCTCTCAAAGTAGGGCGCCTGAATAGACAAGGCCGCCAACTCCGAGACACGCCGAACCGAAGTGATAGCTACCAAGAAGACAATCTTCTGAGCCAGGGTAGACAAAGCAATATCTTGCAAAGGCTCAAAGGGAGGAGCCTGAAGAGCGGAAAGAACCAAATTTCAAGTCCCAAAAAGGGAGTAAAGGTTTCCTGGGAGGCCGCACATGCGCCACCCCCTGGAAAAAAGTTTGAACTAAAAGATGAAGCGCCAAACGCTTCTGAAAAAAGATAGATAAGGCAGAAACTTGCCCCTTCAAAGTACTCAGCTGAAGACCAGAGTCCAGCCCTTATTGCAAAAACTCCAGAATCCTGGAAACCGAAAAGACCCTACAAGGCAAAGATCTAATCTCACACCAAGCGATAGGCTTTCCAAGTCCTATAGTAGATGATAGAAGAAGACCTCTTCCGGGCACTGATCAGAGTCTTAACGACCGAGTCAGAAAGACCCTCCTCCTTCAAGATGGAGGTTTCAGCAGCCAAGCCGTCAAACCCAGCGTTGGTAAATTGGGGTAACACAGCTGACCCTGAGTGAGCAGATCGGGCCGAAGAGGCAGAACGAGCTGGTCCACTGCCAGCCGAACGATGTCTGCGAACCATACTCGCCTTGGCCACCTTGGGGCCACGAGAATGGTGGACACCTTTTCCAGAGCCAGCTTCCGTAACACCCTGCCCAGCATGGGTATCGGGGGAAACAGGTACAGAAACCCCAGATCCCCCCAGCTCAGGGACATGGCGTCCACTGCCAGAGCCAGAGGATCCTGGGAGAGCGACATGAAGTTCGGGAGCCTGCAATTGTGATGAGAGGCAAACAGGTCCACCTCCGGTGTCCCCCATCGGAGACACAGTGACCGAAAAACCTGAGGATGGAGAGCCCATTCTCCCAGATGGGAAGAGCCCCTGCTCAGCAGGTCCGCTTCCTGGTTCTCCACCCCTGGGATGTAAACCGCCGAGAGACAAGGAACATGGGCCTCCGCCCAGGTCAGGATCAGGGATACCTCTCTGAGAGTACCCAGACTGCGAGTCCCTCCCTGATGATTGATGTAAGCAACCACTGTTCGATGGTCTGAACGGACCTGGACCGGAGGCCCAGAACATGTTGAGTCAGAAGAGCCAGAACCAGATGGATGGCTCTCAGTTCCATAATATTGATGGGTAAGTGGGCCTCTTGAGGTCCCCACTGCCCCTGGAACTGAAGATCCTTCCAGAATCCCCCCCATCCCGAAAGACTGGCGTCCGTGGTGACAATTTCCCAAAGAGGAGTCAGGAAAGACCTGCCCCTCGAGAGATTGGTCGAGACCAACCACCACTGGAGGGACTGCCGGACCCGGGAGGACAACTGGAAGGGCCGATCCAACGACCGTGGTCGCCGGTCCCAGGACTCCAACAGATGAAGCTGCAGCGTCCTCGTGTGAAATTGAGCGAAAGGCACTGCCTCGAACGAGGCAGCCATCAAACCTACCAGCCTCATCCCCAGACGGATGGACGCCCGAGGATTGGAAAGAAGGACCCGAGCCAAATCCTGAATCAGATAAATTTTGGACTGAGGGAGAAACACCCTGTGTTGACAAGAGTCCAACTGCATTCCCTGAAAGGACACCACCCTGGCCGGAGCGAGGGAGGGCTTGGGAAAGTTGATCACCCAACCAAAGCTTTCCAGCGTGGAGACCACCATCCTGGTGTCTGTCTCTGATTGATTGAGGGACGGAGCCATGATGAGAAGGTCGTCCAAATAAGGTACGACACGAATGCCCCGAGATCTGAAGATGGCCATCACCCCTGCCAGCACCTTGGTGAACACCCTCGGGGCCGAGGTCAGGCCAAACGGAAGTGCCACGAATTGAAAATGCTGGTCGTTCATCATGAACCGAAGAAAACGCTGATGAGCTCGGCATATGGGAACATGAAGGTAAGCATCCTTGATGTCTATGGACGTCATGAAGTCCCCCTGCCGAAGAGAACCGATGGCCGAACACAAACTTTCAATGCAAAACTTCCGGAAACGGATGAACCTGTTGAGCAATTTCAGGTCCAGGACGGGACGAACTGACCCATCCGTTTTGGGGACTGCGAAAAGATTGGAGTAGAAACCGAGGCCCACCTCTAAGCGCTGCACCGGCCGGATGACCGCCATTTCCAAAAGATTCCTTACCGACGCCAGGAGCCCCTGTGCGGCCAAAGGATCGGTGGGCACCCGAGACCGAAAGAACCGTGAAGGAGGGCGAGACTCGAATTCCAGTTTGTAACCGGACGACACCACCTCCTGGATCCATCTGTCCGGAACCTCCTGGTCCCAGACCAGGGAAAAGTGTCGCAATCGTCCCCCCACCCGCACGGGTGAGGGCAGCCCCTCATTGCTGAGCGGGCTTACCAGCAGGTTTGGGCTTGGCGCCCCAGGACTGACTGGGACGGCCACGGCCCCTCCCCTGGGTCCAACCTGTACCTCTGGTAGCGGGAAAGGAAGCCCCCCTACCCGCTCTGACTCCCCGAAAGGAAGGATTAAAGGCACTCGCACCCTGAAAGGGGCGACGAGGCCTCTTGCGTTGAGGTAATTTACCACCTTTTGCCACTGAATCTATTTTATCACCAAACAGGCGCAAACCCAAAAAAGGGATCACTGTAAGCACCTTTTTAGAGACAAAGTCCGCCGTCCACTGGCGCAGCCACACTGACCGACGAATTGCCACCAGCAGAGCCGCTGTCCTGCTACTCATTGCCAGAGCATCGTCCTGAGCGGTCAATACAAAGGAAATAAATGACTCACACCGTTTAAGAGTACAAAACTCATCACAAGCGGGATCAAGACCTGCGTACAGATCCCTAATCATGGACCTAACTGCCAACAGAAGAAGCGCAGAAGCACACACTGGCCGTAGTGTCGATCCGGCACTGATAAAACCATGGGGAGCAAATTGATCAATCCGACGATCCTCACTATCCTTAATGGCAGTGGTCTCAGAAGATTGTACCACAGCCATGCTAGACAGCCCTAACACAGGGGTATCTACGTCAGGGGGAACTGACCAAAGCTTCACCAAATCCTCCGGAAAGGGATAGCGTTTATCCCAACTAGGAGGAATTCCAGCCAGTCGCGTGGGTTGTTCCCATTCCTTAAGGACAACCCTCACAAAGTGTTGTTGCCTGGGGAAAAACAAACGCGGCTGGGGAACATCAAATAACTCACCCTTTGGCAGGGCGACTGCCTCAGGCGGATCCAAATTAAAAATTTCAAACATTTTAGCCAGAATGGAAGGGGTGTCAAAGGACACCCCCGTAGCCTGATCGCCAGCAGCGTCAATCCCTGGCTGATCTGCAGGCTCATCCGACTCCTCAAGGAGTTCCCCCTCCTCATCAGGGGGACAATCGGACCAATCCACTATTTCACATGTCTCATCCTCCAAAGCAGGTGCTGCTGGAGAAAGGTGTTTCCACTTCGCTGTAGCCTTCTGAGCTACTTTGGTGGAAATTATTTTCTCGAGGTTGGCCAATCGTGCACACACCTCGGCTTGCGAATCCCCACCCTTGACAATGTCACATGGGGATCGGTATAAGGGAGGGGGGGTAGGAGATGACGGAAGTTGCGAGGAGCCAGAAGCCGGAGCGACAGACTGGCGCGCAATGTTTTGCTTTGCACATGGAATGCATAATATGACATCATCGCCTGGGAGTGGAACCCCACAGCCCCCACACAGCCTGGATGGCCCTGAAGAGCCATTTCCGGTATTGTCGGAAGCCTCCATATGGTGAATTTATGGTATTCGCAACAACCCAGGGTTTTATGCACTAAGCCACCCGGGATGCCCCTTTATAATTAATGTCCCGGGAAAGGGAGGATTAATTTTTTTTTTTTTTTCTAAAAAAAACCTTAGGACAAAACCCAATTTAGAGTACTAAGGCTAGCCAGGTATAACAGAACCGGGAGAGCCACTGCAGTGAGGGGATCCCAGGATCTGTGGGGGGAAAAAGAGACAACAGTCAGACCCCCAGAAGAAAAGGCAGCATGCAGCATAGTCATTCAATACAGAGAAAGGCATAATAAATAATAATAGCAAAGCCCCAGAGTGGCTTAAGAGTTAAACTGAAGCCAGCCAACATACACTTTTTACAAACATGCTGAAGCAAACTGAAAGTAAAAAGGACGGCCCCACACACGAGGTGGGGACCGTTTACCTGTACGAAGAGCAGCAGCAGCCAGCCAGACAGCAACCTGCAGCCGAGTCCCCCGCACCTGACTCCTTGAATAGAAGGAGGAAGTGCGGCGGGGGCTGCAAGACAACCAGCTCAAGCCACGCCGACGCCCTCGGAGTCAGTGGGGGAGGAAAAACATGCCACACATATCACAGCCCTAGCAGTCCAGGTCGCATGAGCGCTACCCGCGGCGCTGAGCCTGAGACTGCCAGCACTCTTTAATCAGCACTAACGTTAAAACACACATGCACACAGTATAAGAACCCCCCAAAAACCACCCCCCCCATAGTGAAGGGAGAAGGGACAGTAATGGGAGAGAAATGGCCAAAGGGGAACCTCGGGACAGGGGCATCCCAAATCCGGATCACCATGCCGGATAGCCGCATTGCCCCACGTGTGGGGTCGAGCGGAGGAGATAAGCTCCTAGGCACCTATAGTGCCATCTACCGTTGCCCACTGAGCAGCCTAGGCTGGGAGGCGTCCATTAACCATCTAGGTAAACAAACAATCAAAACTGGGCAGAAATAGACCCAAAGGGGATGCCGGGGTAAGACCCCGGCTACCTGCAAGCAGGAGACTTCTTTCTTCTGTCTTGTCGCCTCATGCAGAGAGAAAACACTGGTGTTAAGTGGGAGGTCCAAGGTATATATAGGCCGGAAGGGGGCTCGTTTTCAAGACTTCTCTCTGCAACTTCGCCACCTGGCGGTGGAGTAACCCGATCGTAAGAATTAAAGGGGAAGCGGGGTGCGTGGCACACTGAGAATAGCAACATCCCCGAACAGAACAATACCCAACATGCATAGATCCTATCAAGCTCTAAAGACAAAGTGTGCACCTAGCACTTTTTCTACCAGAACAACCCTTTCCATTTGGAATACCCACCACAAACCATATATTCCCTGAACACAGCTTTCTAAGCGTACCAAGCTTGTTGTACTGGGCTCATCTTTCTGAAAGTAATCCCTCGAAGAATTCTTTGGTTGCACAGGGTTTCCCTAAAAAAAGGTATAAAAAAGCAGAATAAAAACACCTTTTCCTAAAATATCAATATGCAAACAAGAAAACAAAGCTAAATCTCAAAGCGCAAGGTCCCCCGAGCAGAACAATACCCAACATGCATAGGTACTATAAACCTTTTTAATTGCCCATCTACTTGATATTTTGTCACCCTCTATTGACATTTTTCCCCATTTTTCCCCATGTTTAACTGTGATTTTTGCAGGAATTTTCACAAAAATTCTATATTTTTTGTGGAATTGTTTAAGCTTTAACATGAAATGTCTTGTTTGTAACTTTTCTACTGTTTTTAAAAATATTTTTAAGTAAAAAAAAAATTAAAAAACTTAAATATTAATATATATTTTTTTTTCAAATTGTCTCATTTATTTTAAATAAAACATTTATTTTACTAAAGAAAGCCATATTGCATGTGAAAGCCCCATTTCTCCTGATTACAACAGTACCACATATGTATCAGTAGCCAGGAGACCCCTCAAACTGAATACAGCTACTATCCACACTATAAAGGGTTAATTTAAAAGAATTGGCATATGGTCCCCCTTCCCGGATGGGGACCCCATTTTTTTTTTGGGGGGGGGGAATTTTAAGGGTTAAAAGCCCCTAAAAATAAGAAAATGACATGAGGTCCCCCCACCCAGCATAACCAGCCTGTGACCAGCTATAGGGGCTTGTAGAACAGGGTGCAGGGGCCAGCTTTGGTGGGCCCCCGCCATGCAGGCTACAAGCCAGCATAGCCTATGGTCATGGGCTCTTCTGCCCCCCCCCCCCCTGGGCTTTTGGGAGGCAGGTAATTGGGGTTCCGGGTGTTAATGCCAAGTCACCCGTTAGCCGCAGGTGACTTGCCAGACCCAGAGCCTTGTGAACTGGTATAGGGGTCTCATGAATCCCTTACCATTCACAAAGGGTTAAATGTAAAAAAACACCACACAGACAAATTTTTTTTTTTTTTTTTAATACTTACCTCCCATCCATTCTAGAGCATTGTGTCCCACGCTAATAATTTTGGCTTCTGCTCTCCTGCTGCTGCTGGAAGCCTTTTATACCTGCTGGGTGACAGGTAACATGGGGTTAAATTAAAAAAAAATGACATAGGGCCCCCCTCCCGGGGAGCGGGACCCCATATTTGTTTGAAATTCTAAGGGTTAAAAACCCCTAAAAATCCCAAAAAAAATGGCATGAGGTCCCCCTTACCCAGCATAACCAGCCCGGGACCAGCTATGGGGGCTTGTAGAACAGGGTGCAGGGGCCATTTAGGTTAGGTAATAGGGGGGCTCAGGGTTAATGGCCAGTCACCCGCCACAGGTGACTTGCCAGACCCAGAGCCTTGTGAACTGGTATAGGGGACTCATGGACCCCTTACCAGTTCACAAAGGGTTAACAGTAAAAAAAAACACACATTTATTAAAAAAAAATTTTTTTTTACTTTACATACCTCCGATTGTCAGTTCCTGTGTCCCTTGCCGATCCGATGACAGATGCCGGTGATCGGCAGCCAGAGGAGGGGGGCAGGGGATAAAAGCATCTCCTGCCCTTTACTCTGCCCACCAATCTCCGGGCATATGACTCCCGAGCCGCGGGGAGCCAGGACGATGCCCCCCGGGTGACATCATTAGCCCGTCCCCCAAAGGGGACGTCAAGATGGTGGCGCCCGTCGGGAGAGGAGGGGGAGAGAGCCCGCCAGGTGAAGAGGAGAGCCAGTGGGAGCAATCGCAGCCGCAGGTAAATGTCATTTTTTTTTTTAAACAGGAATTGTCCGCTGCTGAAGTGGGGGGCACCCTATTCTTGGCATTCCCCTGCAGCCAGGGGAGCCAAGGGGTGGGATCGGAGGCCCACAGGGTGAAAAGGAGACCCGGCCCGATCGAACAAGGGGTCAGGTGTGTTTTTTTACTTAGCTTTTAATGTAGCAGGGGGAAAAGTCAGGCACGTAGATTCTGGAAGCGAGCACGTAGAAACTATGTGCTTGGCACTGAAAGGGTTAAAGGAGCACTATCGCGAAATTGGGTAATATTAAAAATACATATAAACATCGGCTAATGAGAGGAGGGGTCACTTATACACCCAAAATGAATACAACTCCCGCCAATAAAATCCAGGGGTGACAGGTTTAGTCTATCAGTGGTGACAGAGCCTGTCACCCCTGATGTCCTTTTCCTTCCATTAAAAGAAAGAAAAACATGCCTGGCTGGATTTCTTGATGCGGGGTGTATAAGCGACCTCTCCTCCCACCATCCCTTTTTATATATAGATTTTTTTCTATCATTGGGCCATTTTTTGCGATAGTGCTCCTTTAAGGGACTTTCCCAATAATCTATTTCTATTTTCTCAAATTTTGAGAAAATGTAAAATCCTTGCAACAATTATTTGTTTAGATTTGTAAATTATTTGTTTTATTTGTTTTAAGTGTAGACCTAAGAGGAACAGGCAACCTTCCACCTTTTAAACCTCAGAATGATTCAGGCCCAATGAGCAGTGAGACAAAGGTGACACTGACAACCCCTCCCAAAAATCAGAACCAGTGATGCACAGATTGAATAAGCCCAAGTTTTCCCTTCCTAGTTGTAGTGATGACCGGCAAGCTGTGAAGAGAAGAATCCAGGTCCCAGTCAGAAAATCCAGTTCCCAGTCCAAGTACAACAATGGATGTGTACACACAATATTTTAAACTGGTAGGGCATGTGTGACATCAAATGGTGGTGGCTAGCAGCAGATTGGCCTGCTACAGTGCATCATCTGTGTATTAACTGGCAGCAGCAGCACTGAAGCACAGTAGAAATAGAGAGCTAAGGGACGGTAGGACCATTACTATGGACAAAAGCTGGCAATATGTTTCTGAGCAGATTGGCCTGCTACAGTGCATCATCTGTGTCCCTCTGCTTCCTGTGCCTTTGTCCTCGCCTCTTCTAATCCACATGTAGTAGCCAATTAAAATCTTTGTTTGAACAAACTTGCAGGAAACTTGCGTTCATGCCAAACCAATTTTATCCAATGTTCGGCACAAATTTCGGTTTAGAAAGCTTAAATTTTGTCTCCCCTCCTAGGTTTTTAACCTGCTACTCCAGCTACTCCTCCAGTGATCATTGCCATGCTCAGAAAGGCTGCTCCCTCCGACTGTGAGTACAGGGGATACAATGTTTGAGGGAATGTCAGTGTATTCCTTTGTATGCTCTGTGGGATTTCCAGTTTAAAGTAAGTAGCACGGGCATACCAAAACATCTCAAAAAACATTATAACCCTGGGGAGGGCTTTCACCCAACCCTTGAGTCTTTTATACTGGGCTACGCTTCAATGGTTTTAGTCTGCTCTAAATTGAATCTTTGTCTACAACTGCAAAATTGTCTTAAAAAGCAAACCAAAAATATACAATGCTAGTTAGTTATCATGTTTCAATTCCCTTCTAATTTTGGACTTGCTGGATGTTATTAATATTGTATTTCCCTTAAATAAAAAGAATTAGAATATCCTAAAAGATCAAAACACTAATATTTACAGGTACAGTATAAGAGCCTAAAGTAAAAGTGAATTTTATTTGCATCTGTGATCTGTACTATTTATTCAACAGTGCCCAATCTGGCAGCAATTGCAGATTCATGGTGATGATAACATAAACTGCATTTATTTGTTTGGCTGCAATAACTTGCTGACAAATCTTATGACAGGAAACAGGATGTAAGTCCTTACAGTCATCAGTCTCCTGCTCCTCTGTGTCCTGATCATTTGGACCTTACTAGCCAAACCAAGAAAATTTAATGTTCTAAAAGAGTATTAACTGGCAGCAGCAGCACTGGAGCACAGTAGAAATAGAGAGCTAAGGGAAGGTAGGACCATTACTATGGACAAAAGCTGGCAATATGTTTCTGAGCGCAATTAAAAAACATATGTGTGTATCGCCCAAATTGTAAAAAAAGAAATGCCCTATTGCAGAGATTTTTCTAAAAAAAAATGTTTTAGAATAGTTTTTTCCCCTTTATTGTGTGTTGTGTGAGAAAGTATTTCAGCAATCAGTGTACTGTATAGATTGGAGGGTCAGTTCATGAGATTGCCTAATCTTACTGGGACCAAAGTCCATTTTGGTTAAGGGCGTTTATTGCACTTCCTAGAGGATTATCTAATCGAGTAGCTTGTAAAGCATCATTCTTAATTTGAGACAGCTTTACATTATTCGGTACCTGAATTTCATTATTATGGAGCTGATTGATTAAAGAGATTTACCAGTCAAACGTTAAAATAATTTACCTGCCAGCTTACCTAATGCAGTGTCACTCCCATGCTGTCTGGTTGCCTTGGTCACAGAAAGGAATGGGAATGTCTCCTTTTTTCCTATTGGCAGAGGCATAAAAGTGAGAAATTGAATTATGAAATTAGAAATCATTCCAACCCCGACACTAAACCTAACGCTCCGCCCCCACCATATGATACGAAGGAGCACAGACCTAAACAGGTAAAAGTAAAAACTGTAACTACCACACAATATCCCTCCTTAATGCCATTCCAAGGAAATGATTTGAGTCCCACGGCAGCCGTGATAACAATGGCAGCAGTGGAACAAACTAAATACAACAGAAAACAAAAAGAGGAGAGAATAGATGTGGAAGAAATAAAGAGAAAAAGGGACAGAGAAAAAAGAGAGAAACTAGAGAGAGAACAAAAGAAAATGTCACAAAATATCCTTCCTCAGAATGAGAACCAGTGGTCACATGCTGATGAACAGCAACCAGAAATGACGCTAGGAGAGGAAGAGGATAAGGGACATGAAGAGGAATTAGACAGAGAATCTTTCACAATTAATATTACTGATGAACAAACTAAACCAACTAAACAAACACGCCAGAGTCAGGACAAACAAATCATACTTAACGTTAACATAGGGGAGCCCCAGAGACAGACCAGGAACTAAAAACGAACACTGGATAATACACTTAGAGAACCAGTAGGAGACATAGACACGATAGAGACCCCGGAGTAATAGCAGCAGCAGCGCCCACTGCAGCAACAAGCTCCATGACCATGGTTAGTACATACAATCCTTTCATAACAGCAGGAGACATTTTGGTCATCACCCCTCCTGATATGAAAGAACTAGATCACATGGCCAAGCACTGTCCTCACCCCTCCAAGCCTTCCAAAGGTACAATTGCTTACCTTAGGAGGGCAATAAAAGGAAAAAATTATATGCCCGAAGACATTAAGATGGTTTTAGAGATGGTAGTTGGGGAGAATAGTCCACTTAGCTGGAAAGGGATACCTCACATGGAGGTGGACACTCCTGCAGATACAAAGCCAGGTAACATACCCCTGTACCAAGAAGGGAATGAAGCTGAAATGTGGGAAGCATTGGAAGATCACTTAAACCAGGTGTTTAAGCCCAGAGCTGATATGGCACCCTCTCTTGCATGTAAGCAGAAAAAAGGTGAATCTTTCACTGAGTTTTGGAAGAGATTTCTACAGGTTTGGCGCTTAGAAAGCCAGATGGGAGATGGCCCAGGGATACCCGCCCTGTGTATCAGTACATTTATCTCCAACTGCCTACCAAGTTTAGTTTACAAATTAAGCAGCAAATAGATGGATGGACTGAGTTGCCAATAGAAGAGTTTGGTAGAAGGTTAATAAGTAAAGATGCAGCAGGATGTTTTGAAATAATAAGACCGTCAGTGACACACGCAGCCCAGCTCACTGATGTGAATGAATTCAGCATACCAGAGCCAGGTCCATATCCCTATGGGGACCCATGGGGACAACAACAATACTGGGAAGATAAACGCAGGTCAGCCCGTGCCGCACCTAGGGGTAGAGGACGAGGCAGGGGAAATAGAGGAAATCTCAAACAGCAATGGGGAGACAGGCAGGGACCCCCCAAACAGCAGGCTAGGAGTGCTGGCTGTTTCAATTGTGGCGCAATGGATCATTGGAGAGCTGATTGCCCATACCCTGATACACACAAGCAGGTTTCAAACTGACCTCCGCAGGCTGCTCCCGCCAATACCCAACACAATACCCCACGCCTCAGTAGTAACCTTCCCAGTAGTCACACAGCATTTCTCACAACAACCATGCATTGATTTGATGATTAGTAAAAAGAAGTTAACATTTTTAGTGGATTCTGGAGCTACATGCAGCGTATTGGGGAGAAATGCATACACAGGACCAAGGGAAGAGACTGCCCCCTCCATGGGAATTAATGGGATTTTGACACAAACATTTGAAACACCACCACTCACAGTGACGGACCTCCATCAGAGCCCCTCAATCAACCATGTCTTCAAAATTATGACCAGCTGTCCTGTTAACTTGTTAGGTGACTCTCACGTAGCTGCCTCTCCAACCGTTAAGTGCCAGCTACGTGAGAGTCACATAGCTGACTTTAGAGGCCCATAAAACAAAAAGTAAAAAACATACAGACTTACCTTACCCCTCATTTGAAAGGGCCAGCGATTCTGTACAAGAATCCGCTGTTAGATTTCCACCCCCAGGCCTCTGATCTCCAGGAGGGGGCCCGGAATAGGCCCACCCCCCGCCGGCGCCGACATCTGAAAGAAAAAAAAAACAGTAAATGACATTTACTCACCTGGCAGCGCGATGGCTCTCCCCGGGTCTTCTCTTCACCAGGGGGGGGGGCTCCGATCCCCCCCCCCCGGGCTTTCCACGCTGCTTGTAAGGGCCCAGAAACGGGCCATCACCATCCTCTTCGGCCGACGCTGGCCCCGCCCCTGGCCCCGCCCCTAATTCCGCCCACTTGATGACGTCATCCCGCTCCTCGGGTTACTGGCACCCGGGCTCCGATCTGTCAGTTGTCAGCAGCGATCGGAGCAGGGAGGGTGGCAGGCAGGGTGGCTCTGATCTCCCTGCCTGCCACCCTCCCTGCTCTGATCACTACCGACAACTGTCATCTGCAGCAGCGTGGGACACTGGATGGGAGGTAAGTATAAGTGAAAATAGAATAATAAAGAACTTGTCTGGTGTCTTTTTTTTAACTTAACCCTTTGTGAACTGGTAAGGGGTCCATGAGACCCCTTATACCAGTTCACAAGGCTCTGGGTATGGCAGGTCACCTGCGGCAAGCGGGTGACTTGCCATAACCCCCAGCCCCCCATTACCTGCCTCCCCAACGGCCAGGGGGGGGGCAGAAGGGCCCGGGCCACGTGGCTATGTGGGCTAGTAGCCTGCAGGGCCAGGGGCCACCAACGCTGGCCCCTGCGCCCTGTTCTACAAGCCCCCATAGCTGGTCCCTATGTCATTTTTTGGGGGGGATTTTAAGGGTTTTTAACCCTTAGAATTCCAAAAAAGAAAAAGAAATGAGGTCCCCCCCCCTGGGAGGGGGAACCCTATGTCATTTTATTAACCCCTTACAACTATGCAATCATATTGCATAGTTGTATCCTATCTGGAATCTCCTAAACTGCTGTTTCAGGAAAGGGGGTATACCTATACATATGTGGTACCATTGTAACCGGGAGAAATAGGGCTTTCACACGCAATAATATTTTATTAACAAACTTACATTTTTTATTACAAAAAAAACACTACAAATTGTAAAAAATAGTTTTTTTTCATTTTTTTGCACATATTTCACCCAAAAGTATTGAGAATACACTAAAAAAAAGGCCAAACAAGACATTTCATGTTGAAGCCCAGACTCTGCTGAAAAAAACAATGTATAATTTTCATCGAAATCCCTGGAAATCCCTTCAAAAATCAAGGTTGCACACGTGTAGCGCAAAAACGTGAAAAGTCGTCTGGCAACAGATTGTGACAAAAAATCTCGGTAGGCCGGCACTCAAAGGGTTAAACAATACCCCTTGAACAAAGAAAGGGAAGAGGGTATAAGACCTTTAATAGACAATTTTCTACAACAGGGCATATTAGAAAAAGCGGTATCACCGTATAATTCCCCAATTCATCCAGTTAAGAAAGCTGATGGGACTTATCGATTCGCTCAGGACCTGAGGGCAATAAATAGCTTGGTAGTACCGTTGGCTCCAATTGTGCCCGACGTGGTGTCACTTCTAACCGCCATTCCCGAAGACACCAAAATATACAGCGTCTGCGATATAAAAAATGCCTTTTTTGGAATCCCCGTACATCCCGAGACACACCCGCTCTTTGCATTCCAGTACCGCGGAGAATCCCTAACTTTTACCCGTTTGGCGATGGGATTCTTGAATTCGCCTGTTGTTTTTCCCATTGTTTTGAGAGAAGTGCTAAAAGCATATAAACCGAACTGTAACTCGATTGTTCTGACCTACTGTGATGATGTATTACTGGCCAGTCAATCAATAACCGCAGCCCGAGAGGACGGAATCCTCCTATTGAAATGTCTCTGTCAGCATGGTATGAAAATTTCTGTTAAAAAATTACAATGGTGTCAGCAGAAAGTTTAATATTTGGGCTTTGTGTTGTCACAGGGAAAGAGAGAATTAAATCCCAAACGAGTAGCGGCAATCGTGGAATTGGGCACTCCACAGAATAAGAAAGACATGTTAAGCTTTCTTGGAATGATTAGTTATTGCCGTCAATGGATCCCTGACTGTTCTTATTATGACAACATACTGAGAGTTACCACACATGCAGATCAACCTGACACCATAGAATGGTCTGATGAAATGTTAAATGCTTTTAAAAAATTGAAGGAGGCACTGACATGTTCCCCTGGGCTCGGTTTACCAAGCTATGTGAAGGTGTTCCACCTGTATGTACGTGACTTTTGTAAGGGATACAGCTCGGTTTTAGCTCAAAGCCATGGGGGTAAATTGAGACCCGTGGCATACTTCTCTAAACTACTCCCGGTACAAGTTCAGGGGATGCCAGGATGTTTGAGAGCTTTGGCCTCTTGTGCAATGGCGATAGAGCAGGCCACCTCTGTCACACTAGGACACCACACAATACTGCATGCAGGTCACAATGAAAAACATTTAATGAACAATCTACATACCCAACATGTGAAAGCGCAGCGATTCAGCGGGTATGAAGTAATCCTTTTGTCAAATCCCCATCTAGAGATCAGATATGCCCCGAATACCGAGGGACCCGCCCCGATTTTAAATGCATTATTAGGTTTATAAAGTGAGGCTGACAAAATTCCTCCACGCCATGATTGTAATGACGTAATCCAACAAGAGACTGCACCACGCCCAGACCTGGAGTCTGAGCCAATCGCAGGTTCAGAGCTTGTCTTTGTTGACGGCTCATGTTCCCGGCCCAGAGATGACGTGTTTCAAACTGGATACGCGGTCGTCCAGCTCCCGGAGAATATAATTGAAGCCAAAAGAATTCCTTTCAAGTCCGCACAAGCTGCCGAGTTGATTGCGCTCACACGTGCATGTGAGCTCTTTGAGGGTCAGTCGGTCAGTGTAGTAACAGACAGTCGTTATGGTTTCTCAGTTTGCCACGACTTTGGAAGGATATGGGAAAAACGTGGATACATTTCCGCGGATGGGAAACCCATTTCACATGCAACGCTAGTGAAAAATCTTTTAGCTGCCATCATGCTGCCAGCCCGACTTGCGATCGTACATTGCAGATCACACACAGGAAGTCAAACGGAAATTGGGAGGGGTAATGATCTGGCAGATAAGGTGGCCAGAGCAGCAGCCAGACAGCAGACTCTGACAGGAAGTCATCAGGGTCCTAATGCTCACACTCCATTAACCCTTCCTATGCTAACACTAGATGCTATTGACTTTACAATAGGATGTCTGCAGGAGAACACATCTGTTTCTGAAATAGGGGATTGGGTACTGGCAGGGGCGCAGAGATCGATAGCTGGGATTTGGTGTATCGAGGGTAAACCATGTATACCCATACACAGTGCCCCCCTATTTATTTCTCAAGCACACGGCATAGGACACAAAAGTGCACAACACACACACATGGCGTTGAAACAAAGTTTTTTCATTTTACCATGTGAGAAACAAGTGAAAGCTTATGTAGAGAAATGCATAACATGCCAAATGAATAACCCCAACATTTCACATAAGCCACAGCATGACCATCTAGTATACCCCACAGAACCCTGTACTGATTGTAACATTGACCATACACACATTACAGTTACACCAAAATGGCCAGAATGCTTTCCAGTCAAGAAAGAAAATGCTAAGACCGTAGTGAAAATTTTGACACAAGAAATAATACCGGGCTTTGGATGCTTTTCGTGCATACGCAGCGATAACGGCACAGCCTTTAAAGCCAAAATATGTCAAGATTTAATAGAGCATTTAAACATTGAATGGCAGTTTCACATCCCATACCATCCTCAGAGTTCAGGGATAGTGGAGCGCATAAATAGAACAATAAAAGACAAACTTAGAAAAGCAACTGGAGGAATTTTTAAAAACTGGAAATACAAGCTACCTGCAGTTTTAGCTGAAATAAGGATGACACCTAATAAAGTAACTAAACTTTCTCCTTATGAAATATTAATAGGTAGACCATTTCCCTTGCCATGGCACAGGACCATCAGAGAGACTAGGGAAGTGCAGGCAGGAGGAATACACCAGGGCTCTGGTGGAGAAGCTCACTGCTAGTGAAACACTTGTCTGTCAGAAGTTTCCTTCTCTTTTAGAGGACTCGTTTCATGACATAAAGATTGGAGACACGGTGTTAGTGAAAAAGCACGGTAATCAACCGAAGATCGAGTTCCCTTTCAGACGGCTGTGCTTGTGGAAGGAAATCAAAATTGGATTCACGCCACTCGGGTGAAGAAAGTCCCTACACTTCAGATACTGGACGAGGATGAAGTACTGCAAGTTAAAGGATCAGACGCCCCACCCAGGGGCCCACAGTCAGACGTCCCACCAAGGGGACAAGAAAAAGCTGGTTGCAGACCCCCAGCAAGGAGGAATGGGTCAGAAGAAAGGCCAGCACTGGCTTGCCTGCTGGTTCTATGGCTCCAATCACTTTTGCACTGCAATGATTCTGTCTTTTCTGATAGTGTCAGTAATATGGGTTGTGTGTAACTGTGTTTATGATCGCCCCACCATAGGTCCACTTCAGCAGGTATGTGAACCTTTGGGTTTGAGACAGAGTGCCCTTATACCCCCCTCCCCGCGTCCGCAGCCTGAAACTCCCATGCCTCATGTTGTAAAGAAAAGGTCTACTGGAGATAAACTCATCTCCAAATATGTGAGTAAAAACGCCAAAGGTGAAGTCCAGAGCCCAGCATGATTTACACTTTTGATCTGTGCGACGTATATCCTTGTAAGGGAGATTCTTCAAACATATATAGATTTGAGGGATTCAAACTATTACATCTGTGTCACGGATGATTACTGGGGCCGGAATTGCGACCACTGGGGATCGGTGGGATGGAATACTAGGGATGCCTATGGAAATGGTAGGGACTGGGGATACCGACCAGAGAGTGCCCTAGCAAAAAAGGACGAGCAGGGAAGATCCCTATTACAGAGGATGAAGCTGTATAGAAAAAAAGGAGCACTTTGTGGCAGATACTTGCCTGGCGCGCCGGGGTATAGGTGTGTACCTCTAACACTCTCCATAGAGTCTCCCTCCCCTAATGACGAGGGCACTTATGTGTTGGGTATTCATAACTGTCCCTGTTCCCCCAATCCTAGAATTAAATTTTATATAAAAAATATTGCTGGTAAGTCTGAACCGAAACTCATCACAAATATATTAACTGAAGGCCTCTCAAACATAAAGGTGCAGACTGAAGCTGACCCTGAGGAGACTTTAGCTACTGAAACAGGATTTCAGGGACAACATAATCTGTGGCTACAATGGGCCCACTATACTGCAGCTAAACAAAATAGAACTGATTGTTTCGTGTGTGCAAATGCTAGACCTCATTTAGGCACCGCTCCCCTTCCTCTACCTGAAAATGAAGAAACTTGTTTGCTGAAAACTTACAAGAATCAGACCCTTACAGGTGACGAATGCCGCATGTGGGCACATGATTTTCCCATTCTAAACCACCTCGCCAAGCCCGGTTCAGGAATCCATGCCTACAAGGGTAACTATACTTCTTATAGCAGAACTAAGGGAAAACTCAACGTAGGTAATTTTACTCAGGGTTGGTGCCACAGGTACACTACTGTTACTGATAAAAATGTGTTAATTGGCCACAAGGTAGCTGTAGTTGATATATACTGGTTATGTGGACGTGAAGTATTACATCCCATGCTGCCTCGTGACTGGGAAGGAGAATGCGCACCGGTGAAGCTCATAATGTCATTTGTAATCTCCCCAGCAATAGATTGGGACGAACACATATTTGAGGGACAATTCCAAGGCACCCCCCGCCAAAGTTAGAGAGAGGCAGCATCACCTAAAGGGAGTTTTGATGCTCATGTGTACCTGGATGCCATAGGTGTCCCCAGAGGGGTGCCCGATGAATTTAAGGCCCGAGACCCTGTAAAAACCGGATTAGAATCCATATTCACCATAGTAACTGCTAATAAGAATGCTGATTGGATTAACTATCTATACTATAATCAACAGCGCTTTGTGAATGCTACTAGGGACGGCCTTAGAGGAATTGCTGAACAGCTAGGACCTACAACAGAAATGGCTTTCCAGAACAGAATGGCCTTAGATATGATGCTAGCTGAAAAAGGTGGGGTCTGTAAGATGGTTGGAGAGACCTGTTGTACCTGTATACCAACCAACACCGGTCCAAATGGAAAAGTGACCAAGGCTATTGAAAGGTTAGATACTCTAGCCGTGGAAATGAAAAATAATGCAGGAAATGATGCTAATTGGTCCAGTTGGTTTAAAGATTTATTTTCTAGCTGGAAAGGTTTTCTCACACAGTTCTGTATCATTGTTATGCTGGTGATCATTGCTATTGTTACATTTAAGATCATTATGTGTGTCATTGCTATGAAAGCTAATAAGCAACAGGGAGCTTGCGCTGCTTACTTGGCAGAGAATGAAGCTCACTATGATTATATAGTTCGCAGGGCTGAATCTGGGACATATGATGATGCCATGGTTGGTGAGTCTGAGAACTTGTAATAAGTTCTGAGACTCAAAGAAAGGTTTGTTGGCAGAGGCAATAGGCCTCATGGATCTTGCTAACAAAATGGCTGAAGCGAACAAAATGGCTGCCAGATATAGTTACATGCAAGGCCGCACAAGATAGAATATTTTAAGCTTCTGAGTGGAAATTTATGGCAGAAATGTATGCTAGCGAAATTTAACTGTCAAACCGCAATAACAGCTAAATGGGGCAACTTCTCGGTAACTGTGTACGTGCTGACCTTTTCTTTGTGGAAACTGTAAGCCTGCACTTCTCTGTGGTTTTGACATATATGTCGCAAATGTGGAACAAGTACATACTGTGTCTGTGGTTTCTTGCTTTATAAGTCCACCCTAAAGCGGAAGTAAAGGAGAGTTTGCACCGGGAGATTGAGTGTGTGTCGTTATTATTGAATCCCAGTGCAATTCTCTCAGATATCTGAAATCACACATCAGACTTATTATAATTGCAGGACAGCGTGCCTAAAAGAGGATCCAAAGAGATCGCTCTAGAGCAAAAAGGCTCATTCTTTCATTTCCCCTGCCTCCAGCTGCTCCCCCATGATCCAGAATGCCAATATAATCCTGAGGCTAGAATAAATCTCGGCTCACTTCACAAGCTCACTCTATGTTGGCGGAACTGAGTAGCGCTGTTAAAATGTGCATAAAGGTCCACATATACACATACAGGTGCTGACAAGCTTGCCATTAGGGATAGACCTATTGCATCAATTTAATCTAGCTAATTCAATAAGAACAGGATTTTGGACTTGCTGTGCCATTCTGCAAATTCTGCAATAAATTCCAAAAAATAAAACGCTACGGTCGCTCCAAGGTAGATGCGTATACCATCAAAATGGCACAAAAAGGCGCACTTCATAAATTAGGCTCCTACTGCAAAAACAATTCAGCACACTGAATCATGTAACACCCTGAAAACAAAAGAACATTTACATAAGACTGTGTCTTTCTCTTCAATGCTGCTGAAAATTCAGATGTCTGAAGTGCACATTGGTTACAAGTTTTGGCTCTTTATGACTCATACTGGATTAATGAGGTTAATGCATTCTGAATTTACAGAACATGATAAAAAGGAACATTAATAATGAAAAATTGACTGAAAGGAGCTATTCATTTTATTGGCTAATTTAGAAGTTTAAAAATACCTGGCTGTACAAAATTATTGTCTTTTTAATTTTCTGTATTATGTTTTTGTAAATATTTTTAGAAAAAATGTCTTACTGAGTATTTTCCATTCCATAAAACTGTTCTCTTACCAGCTCTATTCCTGCCTGTCATCTTGGCTCTAAATACCCCTTACCGCAAAAGCGGGTACACCTTCTTATCCACTTGATCCATCTCCAGTGGGTGATACAGAAACCCACGGCTCACAGCCATAATGCATGTGAGGCATGCATCTAATCATTAGAGGCGGCTTTGCAACATGTATGAAGAAGTGTGTAATGGCTTCTTGTGTTCCCTGTGAACATCCAGATCATCTGTATGTAAAACTGCTCCTAAGAAGGAGGGTGCCCCACAATGAGAAACTCCCTGGTTTTCCTGTATACTTACCTCAATCATCTATCCCACAGCAGGCCTCTTTCAACTTGAATGTCACACTATATGTTGGGAATGCTGTGCTGTGGGGTACTGCAGTGGATGCCACTAGGGAAACCTATTAAAGAGGACCAACTCATATGAGTTATGTCCACTTAGAAGTGTCTATCCAGGTATTGAGGGTCTAAGATGGGGACTATTCAGGTAATTGTCCTGGTAGTGCGGGCAGCAGGAAAGAATGTCCTGGCAGTGGGTGGCAGTTGAGAGGTCTTTAATAAGAACAAATCCATCACCTGACCCCCTGCTGACCTGATTTGGTTTAGAATTTTTTCTAATTTTCCTTCCCTAAACCATAGTTGCATCTTATTGACATGTGCGTCTTATAGTGCGAAAAATAAAGAGCTGTCTAAGTGATAAAAATTTTGAATATTTAAATAATTAGATATTAATGTAATGCAGGTCATACATATACTTCAGCAATACACAAATAACCTTTGCATAATCTCTCCTTTAACCTACCTACTCTTATCTACATATTCTACAGACACCTAGACAAGTTCTTGTGTTTACATAGCTTATGTCACTTAAGAAGAGTACTGTTTAGAAGTCACAGCACCCAATGTTATCTAATTAGTTTTTCACTAGAAAAAGGTTGGCCTGTGTCAGTGCCTTTTGGTCCTGAATGACAATTATCGCAGCGACAGCAAGCACCACTTTGTACCACTGCACAATGTATATATTAATTTTTGGCATGATGAGAATATTGGCACTATATTTTACTGGTGCTGGTTGGCTTTTTAACATTACACTTACAGGAGATCACAGATGGGAATAAGGGAAAAACTTAACAGTGCGTTTTGGCTGCGTTTTATTTGTTGTTGTCCAAATTACACATTGGTAAGCAAAAGAAGCCATTAAAATAATTTAACATTTGGTGATATCTAGTTCCTGCATTTACATTATTGACAAGTCACTATGCAAAACAAGTGTGTAATATTAATTATAAGCATAAAACTACCCATCGTGCTCTATGGGATCTTAATGTACAGCACCACTATAAACCGGCGAAGCTTAAACAAGAGCACCTGGCACTGAAAACTATATGGTTCTAATTATAGATGAATTAGATGCATGCTGGTGGCCACATCGGCGCTGCCTGTTTTTGAGTAATAAATCACACACTGAGTGCTGCTGAAGTAAGAATATTGGTGCTGAGTGGTATTTACAGGCGCTGATGCTTCATAAATCAGGCTCATAACGTAATTGCAAAGTGGCTCATAAAGCATAATTTTTGGCTTCTAATGACTTCACTGATGGCCCAAACAGTATGAAGCTGCATTAGCATGGAATCGAACCCCTGTCCATCTTCATGCCAGGTATGAATTTTAGCACGTAACTACCAATGCCTTGCAACCCACCAGTATGAACACATGATTTTTTTTATTTAAAGATTAATAAATTAATATACCATGTTTCACTTCATTATTATCATTAAAGTGGAGCAAAACATAGGATCATCTCTATCCCAGGTTCTATCCGTACATTGGTTTCAGGTGGCCAGATGTGTGAAATCCAACTGTTTGCACACCAACTGTTACCTCACCAACATTCCCACAGCCGAGGAGTGGCTCTGCTCCAATCATTTTTTTTGGACCACCCATATTAATGTGCAACTAAAGAATTTGAATAGGAACTTCAATCCCGCACTCGGGATTAGCACCCCCTGCCTGCATCCCTTTGTGGCCATTCAGTTACTGCGGACATGGCCATGCACAAACTAAAAGAGATGCAATTGATGATTCTTGTAAGATGAGAATATTGGGTTACTGGTGGGGTTTCAAACAGTGGGACACCCCAAATTTGGACTTCCCCAGGGGTGGGTAGTAACTGGACGTAACATTTAACAGACAAAATCACTCAATAGTAAAAATCCATATAAACATGCTGGATAGTGAGAGAAGGGGATACTTATTCACCCTAACTGAGTCCTCAATGCCACATAGGTAGTGAAGATAATTCTATGGTTTATAAGATATAAGGCTGACCAAGGGCACAATATTGAGAGAGTGATATCAACAATTATAATGCATAATTATATACAACAGGGGTGTTCTCTATATTTGAAATAAATCAAATAAGGTAACCAGGTCTATACAGGCAAAAGAAATAAGAAATATAGACCTATTTATATTCATCAACTATATCCTATATCTACAAGTGAAGAATGATTAAAGCGCTGAAAAATACTCACTTTTTTAATTAAGGTATCACATTTCAAATATGATAATTAGGGATGAGCGAACTTTTGAAAAATTCGATTCGGCTGATTCGCCAAATTTTCCGACAAAATACGTTTCGGTCCGAATTTATTCACGATGAATCGCTATTTCTGAGCTTCCCAGAGCCTCAGTAGGGTTGTAAACCATTCTGCCTTGCTGTAACATGCATAGGATGCGTGCTGGGCTAGTGAAATAATACTGTAAATAATTAATCACATGCAGATCAGAGGCATCGCTATTAGAATCGCAGAGCGGCACAACTGCAGAGAGTTGAGGTGGCATTACTATAAGGGGCCCCTATATTGCCTAAAAAACACACCCTGGAGCTGGCAGCAGAAGGAGCCTAAATTATGGCTGAAAGACATCCTGGAGTTGGCAGCAGGAGCAGCAGGAGCCCAAAAATTGTCTGAATGACACACTGGAGTTGCAAGCAGCAGCAGCAGGAGCCCAAACATAGCTTGAAAGAGACACTGGAGTTGGCAGCAGGAGCCCAAAAATTGGCTGAATGACACCCTGTAGTTGCAAGCAGCAGCAGCAGGAGCCCACACATAGCTTGAAAAAGACACTGAAGTTGGCAGCAGGAGCCCAAAAATTGGCTGCATGACACCCTGGAGTTGCAAGCAGCAGCAGCCCAAACCTAGCTTGAAAGACACACTGGAGTTGGCAGCAGGAGCCCAAAAATTGGCTGAATGACACCCTGGAGTTGCAAGCAGCAGCAGAAGCAGCAGCCCAAACATAGCTTGAAAGAAACAATGGTGTTGGCAGCAGGAGCCCAAAAATTGGCTGAATGACACCCTAGAGTTGCAAGCAGCAGCAGAAGCAGCAGCCCAAACATTGCTTGAAAGACACACTGGAGTTGGCAGCAGGAGCCCAAAAATTGGCTGAATGACACCCTGGAGTCGCAAGCAGCAGCAGCAGCCCAAACCTAGCTTGAAAGACACACTGGAGTTGGCAGCAGGAGCCCAAAAAATTGGCTGAATAACACCCTGGAGTCGCAAGCAGCAGCAGCAGCCCAAACATAGCTTGAAAGAGACACTGAAGTTGGCAGCAGAAGCCCAAAAATTGGCTGAATGACACCCTGGAGTTGCAAGCAGCAGCAGCCCAAACCTAGCTTGAAAGACACACTGGAGTTGGCAGCAGGAGCCCAAAAAATGGCTGAATGACACCCTGGAGTTGCAAGCAGCAGCAGCAGGAGCACAAGCATAGCTTGAAAGAGACACTGGAGTTGGCAGCAGGAGCCCAAAAATTGGCCTAAAGACATAAATATGTTTTGCACCAATCCTGGCTGATCCATCCCTGATTCATTTTCACAAAGGTGAGTCTCTCCACATTTTTAGTTGACAGACGAGTTCTCCTCACCGTAACTATGGCCCCCGCCGTACTAAACACCCGCTCAGATGGCACGCTACTTGCCGGGCAGGACAGATTTCCAGGGCAAACTCAGCTAGCTGCGGCCACAAGTCAAGTTTGGCTGCCCAGAAGTCCAGCGGATCCTCAAGGTGTGTTGGCATGGTCATGTCAAGGTATGACATGACCTGCTGGTTCAGGTCCTACTCCAGGTCTTCCTGCTGCTCATGAGTAGACTCACTATGCGGGTGTAGAAAGCTACTCATTAGCGACTGAAGACTTAGGCTGCTGCTGATGGAGCTGCTGCTGCTGCTCCTGCCAACCCCCCCCAGCAGCCATGGCAGTGGAAGGTGAGCGCAGAGGTCCCCCCGAGTCAGACCTGCGAGAGTATGGACCATGGCGCAGATAGGCATCGGCCAACTGACTACGTAGAATGTCTTTGTAGTAGATCAGTTTGTCCTCCCTCTCGGCGGGTTTAAAAAATGCCCCCATTTTGTGCCGGAAGCGAGGGTCCAATAAGGTGGAGAGCCAGAAGTCATCCCGCTGACAAATGGAAACAATTCTGGGGTCAGTACGCAAGCAGGTGAGCATGCTTCCTGCCATTTGTGCAGGAAAGGGAGGGACTACCTGTCTCCATCTCCACTGCATACTGCCACGGTGTGTCTGGGTCCTCTGTCTCGCCTTCCTAACAACCCTCTAGCTCCTCTGGCTGCTCCTGCTCCTCCTCTCCTGTCCGCTGACAGGCCGCTAAAGCAGCCATTTCGCCAAGCCTAAACTGTGCACTGTGCCACTCCTCCTCCTCTTCCTCTTCCTCCTCCTCCTCCAGTTCAGCTCCAATGGGGTTCATGTGGCCGTAAGATGTAGACGCCATGTCTCCAGTGCCCTGACCAGCCATGGTTTCCAACATGTGCTGTAGTACATGAAGCAGTGGAATCACGTTGTTCATCTGGTAATCCTGGCGACTCACAAATAAAGTGGCTTCCTCAAAGGGCCTGAGCAAACGGCAGGTGTCACGTATGAGCTGCCACTGGTTGACATTGAAGTTACACAGGGGAGTCCCCCTATCCGCTTGGATCATCAAGAAATCCGTGATGGCTTTTCTCTGTTCGTATAGACTGTCCAACATATACAGGGTGGCATTCCAACAGGTGGAAACATCGCAAATCAGACTACCGTTCTGATGCTGTAGCTCAAGAAGGGTGTGCTTGGCAGTGTATGAGTGGCTGAAGTGCATGCAAAGTTTCCTTGAAGTTGTTAGGATGTCTTGCAGATGGGGGGAAGACTTCAGAAACTGCTTCACAACCAGATTGAAGGTGTGAGCCATGCAGGGCGCATGGGTTAGCATTCCTTGTCGCAGCGCAGACAAAATGTTCTTTCCATTGTCGGTAACTATGGTTCCCATTTTCAGTTTTCTTGGAGTAAGCCATGTTTGGATTTCTTGATGAATATTTAAGCAGCTCCTCCCCTGTGTGACTCGCCAAGACAAACCATGTGAAGCACAGCGTGACACCTCCGTGCCCTGCACACATGGTAGGCTGGAGGGGCACTGAGACTTGAGCCTACAGTGGAGGGTGAGGAGATGGCAGAGGATGAGGAGGCCGAGTCGCACAGTGTCACATGTACAACGGCCAGGGAGCGCGGAGGCCGAAGCAGCATGACCTGTCCAAGTTGCTGCTGCTGCAAAGGGACCACATTCACCCAGTGGGCCGTAAACGACATGTACTGTCCCTGACCGTAGTTACAGCTCCAGACGTTGGCGCTGCCATGCACTTTGCTACACACCGACAGGCTCAAGGACTGGCCCACCTTCTGTTCAACAAAAGTGTGCAGCACTAGTACTGCCTTCTTGGCAAAGAAATGACGGCTTGGGACTCTCCACCTCGGCTCGGCACAAGCCATCAGTTTTCGGAAAGGTGCTGAGTTCACCACCTGAAAAGGGAGCGACTGCAGCACCAGCAACTTGGACAGGAGCACATTCAGCTCCTGCGCCGTAGGATGAGTGGGCGCATACTGCTGTCTCTTGGACATGGCTTCGCTGATGGATTGCTGGCGGGATGCATGACTTGGAGGAGGAGGAGGAGCAGGAGCATCTGGAGCGACAGAGGATGGGTATGACGCACAGCTGCCTTCGGCTGAGGTGCTGGAGCCTTGGCTGGCAGAAATTGGGAGCGGTGTGCCACTTGGTGAGGAAGCAGCCTGGACCACCTCTCCGGAGCCTCAGTTCTCCCAGGCCGCTATATGGTGACGCATCATATGTTGACGCAGGGCCGTGGTGCCAACATTTGGGCCCTGGCCCCGCTTCACCTTCTGCCTTCATATCTTGTATGTTGCCATGTTACCCTCCTGCGGATTCTTTAGGAAAAACTGCCACACTGCCGAGTAGCTACTTTTCCCACCAACAGCCCGCACTGATTCACTGCTACTGTCGCCAACTCCAGGAACCCCTGCTCCACTACCTCCCGATAAGGTAGCCTGCCGCGCAGCAGGTGCTCTACCCCGGCCCCCGTTTGGCTCCAGGCTTTACAATTCTGCCCCCATGCTGACTGCCAACCATGCTGCTAACACCTTGCTGCCTCAGCTGCTGACTCCGGGGCAACCTGCGCCCCTCTTCTCCTGATGATGAGGATGAAGCCCCTTCTGCACCCGGCTCCCAAGTGCAATCGGCTTCATCATCATCATAGAGTTGTGGCTGCACGTCACTGATGTTCTCGGTTTCCCCAACAGTGTCTGGCGCAGGGTGCAACAACACCCACGCCACTCTCCACATCACTATATGTCTGCCTAGCGAAGGAAGCCACCTCCATTTCTTGGCTGGGCAGCAGCTGCTGACTGCCCTCTATCTGATCGTCCTCCTCACTAAAGAGTGGAGCTGAACCCAAAGCATAGGATACGTCGCTGGGGGATGGAGCGGCGTAAGACAGAGGCAATGGGAGGACAGGGACTGCTCTCGGGCCATGCCAACTCAGGGTTGTGTCAGAGGAACCTACCGACCCTAGACTGGGGGTGTCAGATGTAACTTGTGATGATGTGGATTACCGCGTTAACCAATCTACCACGGCAGATGCATTACTGGTGGAGACACGACCGCTAGCAGATACTGGCAGATCAGGTCTCTCACCGCGACTCCTACTGCCACTCGCGCCTAGTCTGCTGTGACCTCTGCCAGCTGAATCTTGGCCTCCGCCACTCCTCTTTGAACATCCTGGCACTTGTCTGCCTGACATTTTTATTTATTTGAAATGCGCAATAGGCACTTAAAAAATGTGTTTACTTTAAAAAGCAGAAGCTAAATAAAGTGAGATACTGCTTCTCTGCACCAGATACTATGAAAATTGGCAATATGGGATACCCTGCAGGCTGGTGTTTTTACAAGACGCAAAAAACCAATTCAAAATGTAATATATTAATAAAACAGAGCCTGTAGAAGCTGATTTAGTATAACAGATAGGGTGAAATGTGCTAGTTTCGGATGCCCATGCGGCCTGGTGTTTTTACAGGACGCACAAAACCAGTTCAAAATGCAATATATTAATAAAACAGAGCCTTTAGAAGCTGATTTAGTATAACAGGGTGAAATGTGCTGGTTTGGGATGCCCATGTGACCTGGTGTTTTTACAGGACGCACAAAACCAATTCAAAATGCAATATATTAATAAAACAGAACCTTTAGAAGCTGATTTAGTATAACAGATAGGGTGAAATGTGCTGGTTTGGGATGCCCATGCAACCTGGTGTTTTTACAGGACGCAAAAAAACAATTCAAAATGCAATATATTAATAAAACAGAGCCTTTAGAAGCTGATTTAGTATAACAGATAGGGTGAAATGTGCTGGTTTGGGATGCCCATGTGGCCTGGTGTTTTTACAGGACGCACAAAACCAATTTAAAATGCAATTTATTAATAAAACAGAGCCTTTAGAAGCTGATTTAGTATAACAGGGTGAAATGTGCTGGTTTGGGATGCCCATGTGACCTGGTGTTTTTACAGGACGCAAAAAAACAATTCAAAATGCAATATATTAATAAAACAGAGCCTTTAGAAGCTGATTTAGTATAACAGATAGGGTGAAATGTGCTGGTTTGGGATGCCCATGTGGCCTGGTGTTTTTACAGGACGCACAAAACCCATTTAAAATGCAATATATTAATAAAACAGAGCCTTTAGAAGCTGATTTAGTATAACAGATAGGGTCAAATGTGCTGAAATTGTATGCCCACGTGGGCTGGGGTTTTTACTGCATACAAAGAAAATTAAAACTAATCGAGTTATAAGAAATGCTTGTGTGTAACAGATAGGGTTAAATATGCCACTGCCAAGATGGGATGCACAGTGGCCAGGAATATTTACAGCACAAAAAAAGCAATTTAAAACTGATCTGGCAAATGAAGTGAAGTGAAAATTAAAAAAAAGTTTTCCTGTCACTTTCTCTGCTGTCCCTGCCTGGATCGTTCCCAATTTTTCCCTGGCACTGTGTGGGTCTCTGTGGGTCTCCCTGACTCTCCCTGCCTGTCTGTTAGTCTCTCCCTGTCTGCAGCAACCTCCGTTCTGTCTGCAATGCAAGGCTGAAATGCGCACAAGCTGGCCGCCGTTTATATAGCACTGTGACGTCACCTGGCTTCCTGGCTGCTGATAGGCTGCATGTGACCTTCCCATGATAACTTGCCCCAGGGGACATGTCCATCCACCATTTTACAATGGCTGTAATTGAAATAAATGAAGTTTAAAGGAAAACTTCGATCGATCGAATCACGGGGAAATTCGGATTCGTTCCGAATAGAATTTTTCCTGAAATTCGTAACGAATTCGGGTTCGTCCGAATCGATTCGCTCATCCCTAATGATAATCTTTCAGCATGTCCATCCACAAAAAGGGTTATGCTTAGTGTCAGGCTGATATATCACTGGACCTGGGGTGTACAGGATTAGTCTAGTGGGAGGTAACGTAAATGATGACCCATTACTGAAGGCTACTGAAGAAATCAAGTCATGGAAGCATGCTATAAGAAATTAAATTTTTGGTTTGTATAAGGAAGTTCTACCCTGTGGCCATTAAGAACCTGAGGCAATCTGAATGAAGTCCTGGTCATGCATTGTACAGTATAGTCTTATGCTCTTAATAAAGCATAGTCATATTTTTTTATATTGTTGACTGTAAGCTGATTGAATTTTTTGGGTCAGTATCAAAGAATGCCAAAAAGCATTCCTTGTGTTTACTTTGTATACACTCAGTGAATATACCAGGGGCAAGGACCAACAGTTTTGGTCCACCTTAAACCGAAGTCTGGTCAGCAAGCTAGCAAAATGTATATCCAGAAAGACTGTACTGCAAGCATCACAGTAAAGGGTTAATTCAGATAAATAGCAAGATTCAAGCAGCAGGTTGGTCCACACCCCGCCAGTCCAAGATGTTCCTGTAGCCATGTCCAGTTTGTGCCCCACAGCATGTCCCCTCCATTCATTGCGAGGCGAGGCAGCTGCAGGAGCGGCACAGTGGACAGGACGAGAAAGCTGCTCTTTCCTCTTGTCCAGGTACTTTCCAAGGAAATTGGTGGTTTCCAGGCTTCTCAGATTCTTGACTTATTTGAAGCACTATTATGCAAAATACCACTCTTCTGACATTTTTTAACATTTCAGACCGCTTCTTGTGACCACACCTAGTGGAGAGCCTGAACTCCCATACTGACAGACAAGGAGCACTTGATATAGCAGTTAGTTGATGGCTGTGATGTTGGACCCTTTTGTTTTTTGACACGCTACTTACCCCTGTAGTAGGCTGCACACCTGTCTCTCTGAATGCAGACCTTGGTCTTTGTCTTTCCTTTACTGGGATTCTGTCCCAATTGCAATAAGTTTCCATGAGGCGCAGTCTGAGTTGGTCTGCAGCAAATATCTACTTGACCAGGACCTTTTTGTAGAATCTGGGTGGCGTTGGCTGTATGTGTGTTTGGCTTCTGCTACCTGTGATTTGGTGCTCCACTGACAGCCATGATAGTTTACCTTATTTTGTAACAAAGGCAATGTTTTTGATGCCTTGGCATTTATTAATGTAACATTAAAAGATTTTTTTCTGCTCGTTGTCTAGTCACAAATTAATTTAAATTGGTTATAACATTCTTTATTGTAACTTTGATTTTTAATTATTTGTTTATTAACTGAATGGATACAAATGATTAAAGCATAACAATCTGTAATTAATTAGTTTGACAAAGAAATAGGCACATTTTTTAAACTCTCTCAGTCAATGTCAATAGGCTATCGAATAATAATTTAGCACATTCATTTTCTAAAACAATTCACACTCATAATACAGTGTAATAATCATAGTACTTCATTGAAGCTTAAAGTTAATGCAATGCCCCTTCTGTCCAAATAATACTTGTTAGTCATGCTAAATTGCACACAAACACAAACTAGGTGTAATTAGATTATAAAAATGTATTAAAAAGAAGCTTTCATGGATACAAACATATTTAAAGTTACATTATTGTGTTGATGAATATCAAACTGGCTAAGAAGCATGGATAATTTTTTCTTTCTTGGTCGATATCAACTATGTAATTACTTCTCGTCTTATATGAGCATTTTAGTAATAAATGCTTCAGTGTATTTTCACCAGCTTTATTATAGTGGCAAAACGCCATGCCAGCAGCCCTAGCATATAAAGAACAGCTAGCCTGCACCCTGGTATAAAGGGGCGACCGCTAGCCTGCGCCTTGGGCATCCAAAATCGGGATGCCATGCTGTGTGAGCAAACAAGTCGCCAGTAAACTGACCTTTACATGCTTTAACGGGGCTGTCTTTGTCAGAGGCCACATGTCCGGCTTCCCTGTAGCTGAGGTGCACTGCCATGTCCAGCCATTCAGATAGGCTGGGGCTGGGAGAGCTCCCCAGACTACAGGCAAACCAGTGATGCAGCCAGCGGTCTAGGTCATGTCAGGTGGCATTCTTGAGATTAGCCGAGGCCAGGGCGTGTCCTCTGTGGTGGACAAAAACATTTTTTTCAAACCAGACCCCCGCTAAGCTGGTTGCATCACCTGTGCTAATCAGGGGGGGAGGGGTGCGGGGGCAGGTAAAATGGGTTTTGTGCCACATTAAGCCTAGCATAGACTTGCCTAATATATCTGGCTGTACACTTCCAAAGCCCTATCAAACACAGCCATGAGCATCACAAGGTCATGTATCCTCAAACACACTTACACAGGTGGGAGAATAAAAAATATATATGATTACTGAATTCTGATGATTTCAGGATGGGGAATTTGGTCATAAAGAGATTATTGACACGGTTTTGTCCACTGACTAAGAATGATAGGTAACTCTGGTATGTGCCATGTAACAACTGTTACATCTGTTTTAAGAACGAATTGCCTCCTAAGGGTCATTACTAAATACAGAAAACTATTCATCAAAGTTCCTTAAAAAAGCAGTCCTCAAACAACAGTTTACTACTACCTACCAATGAGCGATACCTGGGATAACAGGGAAAAACTAGCAAACCCAGGCAGAAGACAAAGACTATCTGATTTGTTGCACAAGATCGTATGGGAACAATAATTACACAATGTTGCCATGCTTTCTTTGTGGAAAGAGAAACAAAGTTTCATTACTTTTTAGTCAACATTAGTATTACCAATTGAATAAAGCCTTAAATATAGTGCAATTAATCATTTTCATTAAAGCAGAGTAAAATAAATAGATACTGTTCATTTTAGGTAAAGTGAACACCCAATATAGTCTGTTGTAATGGGTATAATGCCTGTATCATATAAATAACAAGAACATTTATATATACTAAAACAGTGTAATGTCGCATTTATATTAATGAATAATCTAACCATTAGTTGAGTGACTGAATGAATTTACAACTAGTATGCGGATGGACAATTTGCGTTAAACGTTCATTACAGCATTCATTTGTAAAATAACTTATGCTGTGCATGTCACTCCCTGTTTGTTGTCGTTTTCTGTTTTCCACATGTCAATGATTATTTGGCGAACAAGATTTTTTCTGACAGCCAAAATTATATGATGCTCGATATCAGCAAACAAATTCTCATTCATCACTCAATCATGCAAGCATTTCCATGGACCCATTAATAAGGTCGATTCATAGCCTTCTGTAATATTTTTTGTTTTTGTGCATAAGAGCATTAGTTACAAATATTTTCTCTCTAAATTTAGTGTGTCCATTCGTTGTTTTGTATTCGGTATTGTGTTCACATACACTGGCTTGTATGCATATGCAAGCCTCCCATTTTTAGTGTTTTCCACTCTTCAGCCTCTGGCCCTGACATTCCATTACTTTCTTATTGGTGTGCCAAGTCTATTCTTCTCCTAAGTATTTACCTCTACCCGTCCTTCTCTCCAGTGTTGCTACTTCTCTTTACTTGGTCCCATGCAGTGCCTTTTATTCTTAAAAATGCTTACCTTTACCACTTACAGTATTGGCATGCAGTGTTCTTTCTTCTTCAAAATGCTTACCTTTACCACTTACAGTATTGCCATTCAGTGCTCTTTCTTCTTCAAAATGCTTACCTTTACCACTTACAGCATCGGCATCCAGTGTTGTTTCTTCTTCAAAATGCTTACCTGTACCACTTACAATAAATTACTTTATAGAACACACACAACATTGTTTTTAAGTATGAATATAGAAAAAAATATTTTAGTAATTGTGTTTATTATATTTTTTATTTTTATTTTTTTTTTTATTTATGAAAGAATAACATTTGAATATATATATATATATATATATTTTATAAATATGGAATAAAACAATTTACAATGGGAGGGTTCCACGAATGTGGCAGGCTCCCAGTGCTCTAAGGTGGATGGCTCCCCATGGCTATGGCCACCTCATCAATCTAGTCTATAGGCAGCAGCTGACTGCTCCTGCAGGTGGTGCTGGGCATCTTCTCTGTATACTGTCAATGACAATAAACAAAAATTACATTGTCTTGCCTCTGCTTCCTGCCAACCTGTTGAAGAAGGTATGTTAGTAAAGAGTCACATGTCATAAACTTACTAAGCTGGGGGGGAGGTCGGGTTTGGGGAGTAACCCTTCATACTTGAACCTGCTACAGCTCTTGGCCGAAAAGAAAACAAAAAAAAATATGTTGGTCAATGGGGTTGAGGTGTCAATTGGCTTATGTTCTGTGTGTGGGACATCACCCACCTTCTTCTTCTTGAGACGGAATTGGAGAACCTCCATCCCCTTGCTGCTCACCCGCAGGGACATTTTGACCATATAGAAGGAAATTTCACAAAATTTAACATTACAACACATATTTGTGTGTGTTTAGTCTGTGTCTTCTTGTCTGTGTTTGTGTGTGATACACATACCTGAATCATCATGGCCACCTCCTCAGACTCCCTGCCCGATATCTGGCCCCCTCCTCCGCAGGTTGGTCCAGGTGAGCTTGGGGATCACCTGCAGAGGAGGGTAAGGACATTGGCACCCTTGAGCCTCCATCTACACATCCCCAAATCTTGCCAGCATTGGCTGGCCTTGTCGTCTCTGGGTGGGCCTGACTCTGCCTGAACTCTGACAATAGAATAGCATTCTTTTACACACAGCCCTGCCAAATGTGATGGTAGGTGTGAGTAGTTAGCAAAAAATTTCATGTCACTTACTTGAAAAGTTTAGGTGCAAAACCTGAGGCTTCTTTCTCCTCTGACCAATGCTGAATAACCAGGGTAAACATGTAAGTGGTGTTGCTCTCCTACACCAGCTACAATCTTGAGTGCCAACATCCTCTTGGCATAGATGTTGTGAAGTTATACCAGTGGGTCATCCACATCTAAAATGTGGAGAAAAGGCAGAGAAATGTCAAGCTACGTAGGTTGTTAACAGCTCCCCCACTTTAGCTCTGCAATAATGTATCTGTGCAGCCTTGTTTACAGATATATTTGGACGGTGTTAGTACCACCTGGGCTGCCCCCTGGTATCTGGCTGCCACACCCATCTAGGCACCAATAGATCCACCTTGAGCCAACCTGTCCCTGCATGCTGCCCATGTGCACACTAGCTTTTGCCTATGTTAGTTTGCACATGGCTGCGTTCTTTCCACCCTGCCCCACAATTGCTATCCATAATCGTCTTGACTGGCTATACCTATTCCCAATAGCGTCTAAACACAGACATGTACTCACTCGCATTATGGTGTCCTGCTGGTCGTGGATGAACAGCCAGGGAGCCATTTTCGAGATCGTCTTAGCACCATCTGACGCGCCCCAGTGGTTGCCGGAAGTTGGAATACATCGGAACTTTGCATCGGAGTCTGCTTAGGAATACGCTGTTACACTTCAAAGCATAAATTGCACAACGCTGGCATGTGGAGAAGACAACACTCCACAACTGTAGTTTCCAGTGTGAGATAGGTCAGGATGGAAGAAAAAAGCATACATACACAGACAGGACAGCTGAACCAAGCCATGCCCTGATGGATGTTCGCCAAGGACCATTTTTTTTTAAACTTAATTTATTTAAGTATTTTTTTTTATAACATAATATGACCTTTCATCCCCGCTACCATCGGCTGGACCGGGGAATCACAGCACCTCCTGTTGATACCATCTAACAGACATTGTGCACTGTGGCCATGAGGGGGTTCTTAACACTCAAAACAAAGGTAATTTAATTAGGCCATCTGTATTGTGGATGCATTAGATTAACGCAATTGAGGGATACCCATTTCTGGCATAGCCTTTGCGACTTATAATAAGGAATCAGTGCTAACTGGGTTTTATCAATTTTACATCCACCTAAAAGGTGACCAAGGCAAATGGCCGAAACATGTCTTTTTGGTGGAAAGTGGAGTGAAGATGGAAGTTACAACAACATGAAGAAATAAAAGAAAGAATTTTAAAGTCCTTGCTTATGTGAAAAATATACATTAATTGTTTACACTGGTATATTTAATATAAGTCAGGGGATAGAAGGAGTGAAGGGGGAGGAAAATCTTTCTTTTTGCAGATCCAATCTGGATACCCCCTCCCCCCAACATCCTCCACTCCAGGCTCATCATGGCCGACCCGGGGCCAATCACCCAGCCCCCCAGGCAGCCTTGTCCAGTCAAGTTCTAGAGCCACACCCAAAGCTGTCAAGTCCGACCTGTGGGACACCTAAACCAGGCAAGTTAATAGTGCCCAACTAGAGCGTAAGGATGTGGATCAAGTGCAAAGAAGTTTGCTGACATGAAATATTCTGTGAGGAAAAAAATCAACAAAGGAAGGCAACAAAGGTAAGGGACTGTGTGCTATCGGTGATGTTGATGTGGGCCCTGACCTTTGAATTGCTACATCCTGTTTTTTATTTTCAGCTTGCAAACCGGAGACGGTATAGCACACAATCTTGAATTTAATGCAGCAGAAGAACTGGTGTATGGGCTGTTGAACCCAGCAACACTCCAGGGCTTGACTTAGACATACATGTTGCTGTTGGAATAGGTAGGTTGTGGTATAATTTGAGTTGTTGTGTTAAATTGATGTCTTCCTCATTACAATAGCCAAATTCATGATGCCAGCAGGGCCTACATGTTTTGGCTGGACCATGAAAGGCCAATCTTGGAACAGTGCCACAAGGTCTGCATCTTCAAGGACAGCAGCAATGGAAGGCTTGCGTATGGTAAGTGTCATGTTGCCAAAGTGGGGACCCATGGATACCAATGCAGCTCTATTTTTGTGTACTGCATGTGTATCAAACAGCAGAGAACCGATTTGTCTGGCTTTACAGACACACCCACTACTGGCTGCCATACGGGATCTGGAGGAGGAAAATCCAATGCATCTGTCTCTACAACAGCAGCATCAGCACCTTCTGCTACACCAGTTGCCTCACCACCCCCCTCAGACACAACATTTTGCCTCAACAGCTGCCACTGCATCATCTGCCTCCCTATTCCCTCTGCCACAGCAGCAGATGCCTCCCCCACTCCCTCTGCAACAGCTTCCTTCCACACTCCTTCTGCAACACCTGAATTCACAGCTTAAGCATGGCCAACAGTTCGAGCATGAGGAGCAGCTACAGCCATCAACTCCATGGGTCAGCTCTGTTGCTGAGGATTTCCCATCACCCACATCAAGTACAACACATGTTGAAAGGCCAAGTACAGCTCCAGCTGCAAGTGTCCCTACCCGAGGAAAAGGATGATGACCTCAGGCACTGTGCCTTCTTCACCTGGTGAGGCGGGTGCAGTTGATGTTGGCAAATTGGTGAGCAGATTGAAGAGTCTTCAGGCAAAACAGTGCCCGGTTCTGCCAAACTATGGGGAGACACATAATACTGCTCCACCATGACCTCCAAGCAATGGTGGCTGAACAACAGAGACCCACCAAATGTTCCAGGCCAGCAACCATAGCAATAACCAAATACACATTGGGTAAAAATATTTTGTTTGTTTTTTCTTTGGAAATCTTAGTAGCCTAAGAATATTGGCCCACATTGTTACAAATAAAGTAGCATGTCATAGTTTTGTGAGAACAATAAACAAAACTAGCATAAATCATTTCGTAATTCGGTTTAATCTCACTGAATACATGAAAAGAGGGGTTGAAGCTTACAGAAAAACACTTAAGGCTTACTTCAAATCCAAATATACATATAGACATATAAACATAGAGACACCGCAAAAATGACACTGGGAACAAAGAAATAGACACAAATTACCTAAAATGAGACTGACCAGAGGCACTCTGTGCATCCCAATAAACATTTTGTGGAATATCCAGAATTGTTGGAGAGGGGGGGACATGCCAATATTTGGGGACCTTTTTCAAAATGATGTAGTATCATGCAGACCACTATTATATATACTTTATGTGGCTGGCACTGGAGGGCACCCCCTTGTATAGTCGAGAAACCAGAACCAGGTTTTAAGTTTGCTCCACAACCCTGGTCTTTGTATGTGCCTGGTTGTAGGCGGCATGTGGCTGAGTATGAGGCTGCTGAGTTGGGGTTATGAGCCATGGAAGCAGGGAGTAGCCGGAATCACCTACAAAATAAAGAGATATATCAGCCACACACATCATACAAACTTTATTAGAAGTGGGGAGACAGATCAAGCATCCACAAATACAAAAGTTAGACACAAGGAAAAAAAAACACTATAAAGGACTAATAATGATAAGACTTACCAAATAGTCACCCACCAGATAATTCGCCAGACACAAAATGGCCACAGAGGCTGGAATCCAGAAGGGCACACACGCCCTCTGTCATCTGTTTTTTTATTTTAGAGCAACTTTTTAAACAATGACCATTAACAAAGTAGGTCCCTGAAGTTGGCGTCTATGTCTGGCTTATTGAGAAATATAAAGCAGGCTGAATGAAAGCTGGATGAAGCCTCTGATAGTCAGCATAGGGAGAGCAGAAAGAAGGATGATTTATACCTTTGCCCTGAATGTTTATTTAAGATCAGACCTTGACAGAAACTTTCTTGAATTAAAAAATAAAATGTGGTGTCACCCACAAGAAAATGCTGCACTATGTACTAACAATATCTAAACTTTATTAAGATTAAGGCACCTACATAGACAAACAGCACATATTAAAATCCATTAAAAAACATATACACAATAAACAAGGGCCAAGATGGGAGCAAGAGCGGCATATGCTATACCAATATCAATACAATTATATGTTGCTACACTCCAAGCAACTATTCTACTATTCTATTCCTCCAACCTCCAGATCGCTAAACAAATAGCTAATCATACTACAATATATCCCCAGTACAAAAAGTCAAACGCAACTAAAACCACAATTCAATTAAGCACCATGACCATTTCATCATATAAAGTGAATTTATGAAGCAAGAGCAGATCAAAACATTATACCACAGGATAGAGAGGCAGTCACCCCTCCCCCAAAATCAGGACTCCCCCAGTGGCAATGCGTTCCATGTTAACACTTCCTCAACTTAGATCTTTCTTAATTAAATCAAGTTGCTCACTCACACCTGACTCTAAATTTCACCTTTAAATGATCTGCTATGCCTATATGCTCCTATACTTTACCATCGACAGACATGTGATATTGGTTCATTTTTATCGCTAAATAAATGACCAACTTTAAAAATTGTACATATTTGTTTGATTTGGTTCTCACTCTACTTTTAGGCATTGCTTGAAAATCTGATGTTGTTTTAGGTCAAATCTATGTAAAATATATATAAAAACATAGAAAATGTAAAAGAGCTCACAAAATTGCAAGCACCACTGTATGTCAAAGGTTTAGTCAGACAGAGCATTGTAGGTCAGGGTAAAAATGACAACAGTTCTAAATGAGAAAGGTAACAGAGTTTAGAATGCATTGAAAGGAAGCCAATTAGCTTATTATAAGACCACTAAAGAAATTGCTACAATAATCAGGCCTGTATATCATGGACATGGGTATGCATTTTAAACTGGCCATATGGCCAAGACAGGGTATTGTTAGAGTGTAATTTGCAAATACAGGTGAAGACAGCACCTAATATACAGGGAACACTGGGTTAGAGACTTTTAAATACATTGGGCTTTTTATAAGCTGTAACTGTTATTTATTTGTAAGGGGGTGATTGGAAAGTTCTGTAAGACGTTTCTAGACTGGTGTCCAAATCATGGTGCCTTGGAAGCAGTCAGGGGTTAGGTGCCTTGCGCAAGAGCACTTGAGCCATGTCCTGGTCAGAAATCAAACCTGCAACCCTCCAGTGACAATATTGCTTCCTTACCACGAGGCCACGAGTGCCCCTATGAGTATAGTATACAGAACTAGTATTATTTTTAGCAGGTAGCCAAGCCATGAAAATCTTCTGTTTTGTCTCCTTGGGCAGCCATTCACTATGCTTGTGGACACGTTATCAGAACCAGAGATATATAGCTGAATGGGAACTATGGACCACGTGACCCCACATACAGTATACTGTATGTGAAATGGATGTTGGTTCTGTTTAAAGTGGAACAAAACCTGCCAGGATACCAAAGGATTGAGCTGTCTTTTCTCTATTCTTTAAAGGGAAGAGGGAAAGTCAGAAACCATTGTAATTAATGAGAGAGGAGGTCAGATAATACTTTGACTGAAGGTTTGAAAGCTCTGTCTCAGACATGGAATGGTAAAGGGAAGATTGCACTAAGCAAGTGATAAGGAGAGCAAAATAAGCCTTAAGGCATAATGTATGAAAGGGTAGGGGGAATCAGACCGAGGAGGAGGGTTATTGGGGCAGTATTTTACCAGGGAAATGTCATTGTGCCCCCCAACCTCACCTTAGCCTACAGCAAAAATCCAAAAATGAGCACATATCCATGTGCAGCATGTACACATCTCTATAACAAAGCATAGTTGATACAGCAACCCAAACAGTTTGTGACCGTCAAGGTCTAACTTAGTGACTGAAAGTTTTTTTTTATAAATGTGAAAATTGCCAGCATCCAATAGAATCACAATTTTATTACGAAATGTATTTAACAAGTTACAAATCATTATATTCCTATACAAATAAATTCAATTAAATTTATAACCAGCACTAGAAGTCCTTCATCATCGTGTTTTAGCCTCCAGGCCCTTAATCATAATGATAACTGAGGTTGTGTTTGATCACATGCCATGTTTAAAACAAAAAGTAATTTGCATACCTATTTAAGGCTTTAATATAGAGCTCAATGTATGTTATAACTGCACACATTATTTATTTATGTCTGGCCAGGGAAGTATTTGAATTTCAAAAAACTGGTAGAATTTCACCTTCTGAGCCTGAAAATTTACATATAAAATCACTGTGGCTTCCAGCAATATATATACATATACTGTATATGCACGCACATTCCCACACACATACAGAAAAGCAGCACAACACTGACAAGAAGTCCCAGATAAAGTATTCTGTAAGCTTTTAAGTTATGTAGATTGCAAACTTACATAGGGACGGCAGTTCATAAACACAAGCCTGTAAAATATAGGAATATAGAGAAAATATCTCTCTTCTAAACATAAAACCTTGCCATAAATTACTTGATGTTATCTTCATAAGAAGGATACCATTTTAGTTTAAAAGAGGCTGACTTTAAATCAGATTTAACTTGACCAAAGATTTTCCATAGGCCTTTAAAATTGAAGTCATCCTGCTGGGCAATGTAATCCATCAGTAAGGATTTAAACAAGGATTTTAATGTTGTACTTACACCTTTACGAAAAAGTAATAAAAAATCTATATATAAATACAAAAAAATTGACTTTTTTTAAGCACAAAAAGATATAAATACAAAACAAAACTGCCTTATTTTTAACCAAGAGAGAATTACCCTTCCTGCATACCATTTATGGTTGCATGTGCAAATGTTCTTGACACTCCGTTATTATTGCACTAAAAAAAAAAATAAGATCTGCTGCCATTTTCATTAGCTTTTAATGGCTCACCTGCATAAGAGCTCAGATATCAAAATGATTAACTGATACTAAATTTCCCAAGCTTAGTTTAGTACCTGTTGTTCTAACATTGTTTTGTGAACAGAACAGAGTGAAAAAAGAAAAATAAACGGAATATAAAACTTTGAAGATGTTTTGCTCACCTGAACAAAATCTCAGGTCAAACTGTGTACTACATTCATTTAAAGTGGACCAACACCTATTGTACTTTAAATGGGTGTTGGTCCATGTGCGCGGGGGGCTGCTGATGCCTACAACCACAGTAAACACATATAGCACAAAATAGTTCTTCTGTCTTTAAACTTTTAAGTGCCAGCCTACCTTAAGATTTTGTCACCCTCTGTTGTTAAGCCATGTTCTCGGGAGGGTATTGAATGACTGCTGCTGCCTCGGAGCTCCTGGCACTACCACTACCCCGCCGAGATCAGGGACTTCGAACACAGCTACATCGGAACCCCCAGCAGCAAGAAAACCAGGGAAAGTTGGGACCCGTTCGGCATGTCAAAGGGAAGACACGGGAAGGAGCACAGCCGACAGACACCTCACCAGGTTGGGGAAAAGATGGAGACAGCAGGCCAGGTACCAGCCACAGGGGAGAACACAGTGATCCAGGCAGCCTTTCCTTCTCCGACTCGGAGGCCCACCTCGCAGCTTCATCAGATCTGGAGGATCTGTTTCAAGGTGAGGACTCCCTTGACAGCCTTCCCCATGACTCCCCAAGAAAGACTGCACCCAACCCCCCCCCCCCCCCCCCCCCCATAGGTGGTCACCAGAGATGAGCGAATTTTTGATAAATTCGATTCGGCCGATTCGCCACATTTTCTGAAAAGATTTGTTTCGGTCCGAATAGCCCGAAGGGTTATTTCTTTCCTACCGAGAGCCTCTATAGGGCTGTAGAACATTTTGCCTTGCTGTAACATGCATAGGATGCATGCTGGGTTAGTGAAATAACACTGTAATGAAGTATGACATGCAGATCAGAGGCATCGCTATTAGAATCGCTGTCGCAGAGTGGCACAATGACAGATCCTTGAGGTGGCATCAGCATGAAGAGACCATATATTGCCTTAAAGACACACCCTGGAGTTGGCAGCAGCGTGAGGAGCCCATATATTGCCTGAAAGGCACACTGGAGTTAGCAGCAGCATGAGAAGAACATATATTGCCTGAAAGACACACCATAGAGTTGGCAGCAGCTTGAGGAGCCCATATATCACCTGAAAGACACACCCTGGAGTTGGCAGCAGCATAAGGAGCCCATATATTGCCTGAAAACACACTCAAGTTGGCAGCAGCATGAGGAGAACATATATCACCTGAAAGACACACTGGAGTTGGCAGCAGCATGAATAGCCCATATACTGCTTGGAAGACACAACCTGGAGTTGGCAGCAGCATGGGGAGCCAATATGTTGCCTGAAAGACACATCCTGGAGTTGGCACCAGCATGAGGAGCCCATTTATTGCCTGAAAGACAAACTGGAGTTGGCAGTAGCACGAGGAGCCTATATATCACCTGAAAGACACACCCTGGAGTTGGCAGCAGCATGAGGAGTCCATATATTGCCTGAAAGACACACCCTGGAGTTGGCAGCAGCATAAGTAGCCCATATATCTCCTGAAAGACACACTAGAGTGGCAGCAGCATGAGCAGCCCATATATTGCCTGAAAGACACACCCTGGAGTTGGCAGCAGCATGGGAAGCACATATATCACCTCAGAGACACACCCTGGAGTTGGCAGCAGCATGAGGAGCCAATATATTGCCTGAAAGATACACCCTGGATTTGGCAGCAGCATGAGGAGACCATATATTGCCTGAAAGACACACCCTGGAGTTGGCAGCAGCATAAGTAGCCCATATATCTCCTGAAAGACACACTAGAGTGGCAGCAGCATGAGCAGCCCATATATTGCCTGAAAGACACACCCTGGAGTTGGCAGCAGCATGGGAAGCACATATATCGCCTCAGAGACACACCCTGGAGTTGGCAGCAGCATGAGGAGCCAATATATTGCCTGAAAGATACACCCTGGATTTGGCAGCAGCATGAGGAGACCATATATTGCCTGAAAGACACACCCTGGGTTGGCAGCAGCACGAGGAGCCCATATATTTCCTGAAAGACACACCATGGAGTTGGCAGTAGCATGAGGAGACCATATATTGCCTGAAAAACACACACTGAAGTTGGCAGCATCATAAGTAGCCCATATATCACCTGAAAGACACACTGGAGTTGGCATCAGGAGCCCATATATTAACTGCATAAGGAGCCCATATATCGCCTGAAAGACACACTCTGGAGTTGGCAGCAGCATGAGGAGAACATATATCACCTGAAAGACACACTGAAATAGCCCATATATTGCTTTGAAGACACACCCTGAAGTTGGCAGCAGCATGGGAAGCCCATATATTGCCTCAAAGACACACCCTGGAGTTGGCAGCAGCATGAGGAGCCCATTTATTGCCTGAAAGACACACCCTACAGTTGGCAGCAGCATAAGTAGCCCATATTTCGCCTGAAAGACACACTGGAGTTGGCAGCAGCATGAGCAGCCCATATATTGCCTGAAAGACACACCCTGGAGTTGGCAGCAGCATGGGGAGCCCATATATCACCTCAAAGACACCATGGAGTTGGCAGCAGCATGAGGAGCCCATATAGTGCCTGAAAGACACACCCTCGAGCTGGCAGCAGCATAAGGAGCTCATATATCGCTTGAAATACACACTCTGGAGTTGGCAGCAGCATGAGGAGAACATATATCACCTGAAAGACATACTGGAGTTGGCCGCAGCATGAGGACCCATATATTGCTTGGAAGACACACTCTGGAGTTGGCAGCAGCATGGGGAGCCCATATATCGCCTCAGAGACACAACCTGGAGTTGGCAGCAGCATGAGGAGCCCATATATTGCCATAAAGACACACCCTGGAGTTGGTAGCAGCATTAGGAGACCATATATTGCCTCAGAGACACAACCTGGAGTTGGCAGCAGCATTAGGAGCCCATATATTGCCTGAAAGATGCACCCTGGAGTTAGCAGTAGCATGAGGAGACCATATATTGCTTGAAAGACACACTGGAGTTGGCAGGGGGCATATGGAGCCCATAAAGTGCCTGAAAGACACACCCTGGAGTTGGCAGCAGCATGATGAGACCATATATTGCCTGACAGACACACTGAAGTTGGCAGCAGCATGAGATTCATCATCATCGAGTTGTGTCTGCACATCACTGATGTCCTCCTCGGGTTCCTCAACAGTGTCTTCTGCAGTGGCTGGAACGCTCGCAACATCACCTCCCATGAAACTCTCCTCATCACTACTAGGCCGCCTAGCCAAGGAAGCGGTGGATATCATCTCCATTTCTTGTCTGTGCAGTAGCTACTGACTTGTCCTCTATCAGATCGTCCTCTGATCGTCACTGAATAGCAGAGCTGAACCCAAAGAATAAGATACATTGCTGGGGGAGGGAACAGTATAGGACAGAGTTAGTGGGAGGACAGGGACTGCTCCTCTTCCATGCCAACTAAGGGTTGTGTTTGAGGAACCTACCGACTGTTGACTACGGGTGTCAGATATGACTTGTGAAGCAGATGCGTTGCTGGCCTTTAATACTAACTAGGCTATCAACACCTTCGTATAAAATAAAATGGAAAAACTCTCACATGCATTTCAAAGGGATTCCCCGATTAGGCCAGTTAATTGCGCTAAAGCAATCTTTAAAACAAGGTTTTTGGTTAAAAGACAAGTTGTGGATATTTTTGGCGAGGTATGTAGTTTTGTGTGGCCTAACTAGGCTTTCAACACCCGGGCATAAACCAAAATGCAAAAACTCTCAGATGCGCTTAAATGAGATGCCCTGGTGAGGGCCAGTTAAATAGACTACATCAGGCTTAAAAACAGGGATTTGTTGCAAGAGGTGGATTTATTTGGGCAGGTGGTGGCCTTTCACACTAACTGGCACGTGAACATCTGAACTGAAATACACAGCTAAAGTGAGTGCCCGCAAGCTGACTGCCGCTTATACAGGGCTGTGACATCACCGGGGTGTCTGTCTGCTGATAGGCTGCATGTGATACCTTCCCAGGATTCCTTGCCCTATGGGACATGTCCTGACATGTGGATCCACCATTTGAGATGACCTGGACCGCATTAAATGGAGTTTAAGGAAGTGATTTGCGTGATCGAATCACAGTAATATTTGGTGTCAAAGTGAATCAAAAATTTTTTCTGAAATTCATAACGAATTCGGATTTGTTAGATTCGATTCGCTCACCCAACTGGTCACCTTATGCAGCAGCTCTGTACAGCCATTAGAGAGGAGCTGTCTGCCATCACTAAAAAACAAACAACAGAGTTAATGAGGGGTCTGAGAGAGATGGGTGGCAGGCTTAACTCTTTCGAGGAAAAGTTGGACAACACTATGACAGTCCTAGAGGGGCATGAGGAGGAGGAGGTTAAAGCCTTGCATGCAGAAATCAGGTTCTTAAAGTTTCAGCAGAAAGATCAAAAAAATTGGTCACGGAGAGACAGTATAAGGATCAGATGGCTCCTGGAATCTTTTAAGGATGTTGAGGGCATTATGATGGAGCTATTGCAGGAACTTGACCCCTCCATACCAGTTGATGGATATAGGATAGAGCGCTTAACAGAAGATCAAAGGATAGTCCACCAAGAGACATCATAGCAAAATTCTACTTCTTTAAGACAGAATTATGAAGCTTGACCGAGAGAAACAACCTCTCCAATTTTAAAATCTTCCCTACCATCTATTCAGATCTCGCCTAATCCACTATAACCAGAAGACGAGAGCTAAAACCATTCACAGAAGTCTTACCTTTCTATATCTACTTGATATTGCCGGAAATCCAAGTGATCCCCCCCCCCCCCCCCATCCTACCATCTTCATTCTTTCAGCTCTAATGGCTATCATTTTCTCTATGTTCTTTTTAGTTTATTCAATTAATCCAATTTTCTTCATGTGTCAGTTTATAAAAGGTTGAGCAAAGGCTAGCTCAAAGGAGCTCTATTCTGCTCTGCTCTGTCTATATATGTTTTGTGCAAATAGAAATTTTGCAGGATACTGTTAGTATACGTGCCTACTGTATTTGCAGAATGCCCTTAATGTACACTTATGTACACATTGTCATTTTAATTCCTTCTATGTTATGTACAAAATTTGCTGTCTGACCTTGCTTTCAATAAAAACCTTTGTAACAGAATTCCCTCACATGCTTTCTAGGTGTACCAGGCTCAATAAATTATTGCATGCGGTTGCATACAGTTTCCCTGTAAAAAGAATCAAAAAGCAGAATCAAAACCACAATTTCTGAAAAAAACAATATCCAAAGAAAAACAAAAAACAAACAAGCTATATCTGAAAAAACAAGTTCCCCTTAATAGAACACCCCACAGGCAGTGCCACCAGGTGGGCAGGAACAACCCTCAACATTTCGGTTATGACACCTTTATCAAGAGGGAAAGCGGTGCCTGTAAGCTTGATTCTTTTTTTTAATCTATTTTGATGCTACTTTTGGATAATTTTACTATTCATGTTTAAGGCTGTAGGGGGGCTATCCAGACCTCCCATATGGTTCCTTTTGTTTAACTATTTACTGCTCTTGACTGTTCTACTTTGTTAATAATTTATGAGTGTTCAAATTAAAGTTGTCCCTATAATTTGGTTGCTGGAATACACAACAGCACTGCCTAGCGGTCAAAATCTATAACATTGGTTTATTGGGGACTAAAGTGTCTACATTACAGCTACTCCCTAAGTGGGGAGGATCTAAGAGGCTAACAGACTGCAAAACAGAAGTATTTTATATCCTCATTCCAATCTACTGGAATGTAACATAATTCTAGTTACATTACAGTTACCACGTCTTTTTAAAATGAAGCTGGGTAAAATATACATACATTTTTGTCAAAATATCAAATGTATTCTAATACATTTAAATTTTAATTTTAATACAATAATTTAAGGAAAATAAAATAAACAATATACCCTTTATAAGTAATTCAAGTAATTTGATAACAAAAGAAAAAAGTGACATGAGAACTAGATGTTTTATTCCTTCTTTAGATTAGCTAGCCAAACTAAAATAGATTTCCAGCTCCAGCTTTCCACTCTTTCTGTGGTTGAAGCAGCCAATGTTGAACAAGTCAGTCTTCTTGCACTGTCCTGCAGTGTTTTATGTTTCATCTCAACCCATTACCTTGTTCTCTCTCTCTGTGGTGCTTCACCCCTCCCAGATGATGTGAAAGAGTATGGTCTTCTTCAAAGCACCTGACACATGTCAGGTCTGCTCAATGGCCTTCTACTGCATGGGACTCAGGGACAGATGCTAGGAAGCTCCTTTATCGGCCACTGCTCAGAATCAATCAATAGTTTTGAGCAGCTTATACAAGCACTGCAGCTTACCACTGCAGGAGTAAACTTATGGTCTTAAAATTGTGTCTAGAAAGACACATAGTGACCCTCGCCTAGGGAGCTGATCGAGACATCAAAAACATCTACAGCACTCTAGTGGCAAGTTACCCCACTTTAGGCAAGGATGTCAGTAGCAAAGAGGTGGCAGCTGGAGGTCTTTAAACCTCTTTCCAGAAGACTTTAAATCCTCAGCCACTAGCTCACAAGAAACACAGCTTTGGAGTTACAAAGATATCGAGTCTATGGATGATGAGGATTATAATGGGACAGGCTGTTTTTTGCTGGTAACAATAAGGTTGCTTATGCCTCGAGAAATAGGAGCATTCTGGGGAAGGTTAGTGCTGCTGAAGTGTTGACCTAGTCATTGAAGTCTTTACCATCTAGTGGTATGCTTTGTTTTTATGTGAAAGATGAGACTAGTAGTATTGAAATATATGCCTGAACATGGACAGTTTTTAAGGAACAGCATGCAGATGACATTGGTGTCATGATGATAGCATGTAAAAGAGGCCCACACAGCATCTATTATAAAACAATGGCTACCACCCCTCTTATAACCATTACTGTACAGCTACAGAGGAAATGTTTCCGCCATCCCTGTAAATAGTGGTTGACACAGAGAGAAATGAAAAATGGATTTTATCACAGTATTTACAGCAGTCTGCTTAGCCTCAGTCTCTATGGTTACTTCATTGTAGATGTTAAAAGTAATGTCCAGCTAATATTGGCAGTGAACAAAGTGACCCATTATCTGTATACTTGTGGTTTACTTCACTTATTTCATTTAGTGCATGTGCCAGCCTCTGCTCTCTCTATGCTCCCCTAAATGGCCATGGCTATACCCACTTCACCAACAATGCCATACAATTTAAAGATCCCCTTGATGACTCACATACACAAAAATTACAGGTAATACTAAAAAATCCTTTTAAAAGACAAATATGGCAAATATGAGCTGATAATGAGAGGAAATGCCTGATGTGTACTGTGAAAAAAACAGGAAGTGTGTTTTTTGTACCTGATTGGCTTTAAAAATGACAAAATGTAACATTACCTTTATGCAAATTCCAGTTACTCTTCATACCTACTAATTAGCTGAACCTTTTTTATTGGACGCAGCAAATCATGTCTCATCCCAGTCATTTTCTTCAACTTTTCCTCTTTATAGTTTAACTGCAACCCATTAAGATGTGCTCCACATTATCAGTGCGTTACAGATTTGCATAACTTTTCATGTCTTTTTCAATTTCCATTATTAAACTTCCTCTGTCAAACTGAGCTGTGTGAGTTGCACCATTTGATGTGACATGATTCCACTGGCAGATGTTAAATTGTAAAGCGTGACTTTTGATGTCATTTCTGTGAGGATGACATACTGATTTATTGTTTACTCATAATCAGTTTAATTCAGCAGACATACAATATTGTATTACTTGGACATGACTTTCCAAGTATATCTACGTAAGATTTTTTTGTCTGCATTGCGTGTCCCAATGTTGGGGACTCAAAATTAAGAGTAGGGACCACACTAAACAGAGTGCCTTGTCGGGGCAGTGTGGCTTCCACATGTATCTGCAGATATATGCAACCAAATCTCTGTCTTTCCACACAGCTAGACATGTTTGTTGCTTGATATTTAGATGATGAGAGGGTTAAACTGGGCGGTAAATTAGTTCCCAGGCCCTGAATAATAATAATAATTTTGTATAAATAATAGTGATTGAGCTACTCCCACCCCCCTTTATTCATTTAAGTAAGATTTTAAATGATGACTAGTAGGATATCACAGATCATTTCACCCATGGCACTTTAGAGGGATCATAACAGCCCAGCAATCTTGCTCATTTTTTCAGTTACTCTTCATAGTCTCAGTCAATCAAACATATAATTGTGTGTAGTATCTAAAGTAAAACACTCTTAACCGACTGGCTATCTGAAAGACACGGAAACTTACCTGTGAGCTGTCAAGCTCCATGGGACACCCGACTTCTAGGTAAGTCCACAACCCCCAATTGCCGCTGCTAGCTTCACCTATAGCCAAGCCCCCGTTTGCTGGGACGCTTTTCAAGCCTCGCCGGACACAGTTGCCCCAGGACTTTGTAGCAAAAAGGATGTGAACTTACAGGGGTGAAGGCGGGTGAACCAGAGGCAAAATTGGGCAATGTCGGGTAAGCAGGGGGTCATACACGGGTAGTCAGTCCTACTAGTGCAGCACCAAAGGGAGAGTCAAGAGAAGAGTTGAGGTCAAGACAAAGGTCAAGCCAGGAGGTCACGCAGCACAATGGATTAGACAGATTCGTGGTCAGGGTACAAGCAGGCGTCGGTCCAGGCGGCAATCACCGGATGGTGAAGCAAGGCGAGGTCGGTAAAGGAAACGAACAAGGATCTCAGATACTTTCACACCCAGCAGCACGCTATTACGAACAATGAAGCAGTGTGGCAGAACAACCTTTATTGGATGGGAACTAACAGGATTGGCTGGGGAGGAACACTCAGCTCATTGGCCAGCTCAGGAAATTCATGAGCTGATTGCTCAAAACTAGTAACAGGGCGTTTCGCCCACCAGTAACACTAGGGCTCATTGGCCCTCTAACTGATCCTCCAGCAGGGGCGCTGTCTGCCGCCGGGGAGCATAAGGAAGCCGAGCACGAGAGCGAGGAGAGGAGGAGGTGGGAACACTAGGCACTGCTCAAGCTGACAATGCTTGAGGCGGCTGCCAGGCGGAAGGAGTTCCTGTCGTCCGCCCAAGCCTGTGCCACCCGCGGATGTAGTGGGACCGGACCAGAGGTAAGTGTATCGTGACATGGGCCATGTTACCCTGGGAATAAAGAGTTGTTATGGTAACATAGGTCCTACCACATCAGAAAGTGTCTGTACTTTGAAAAAAGGAAGATAAAGACCATGCTAATAAATTGTGGGAAAAAAGGGCAGAGAAACTAATACTGGGCCAGCAAAAGCATAATGGCTCACATTCCAGGATGAGTCCATCCCTGACTCTTACAATTATGGACAGTAATGTGTTGTACCTTGTTGGCCATTTGAAGCAGTAGAAAGTGAAGACATCAAGCAAAACCTTTTCAGTATATTTAAGGTAAGATTTCGAGAAAACGTGAATGTTCTCTTCATCAGACATAATGTTATGATACTCTTACAATTATTAAAAGCAGTCTTCATTATTAAGTGTTAAGTACACATCCTCTCTTGTTTAAAGCAGAGCACAGAGTCACATATCCAGGGAACACGGACACATCTACTATCTGTTAACCCTTTCACTGCCAGCCAGTTTGGGTCCTCATTTGGGTATGTCCTCTGGGAACACGGACACATCTACTATCTGTTAACCCTTTCACTGCCAGCCAGTTTGGGTCCTCATTTGGGTATGTCCTCTGGGAACACGGACACATCTACTATCTGTTAACCCTTTCACTGCCAGCCAGTTTGGGTCCTCATTTGGGTATGTCCTCTGGGAACATGGACACATCTACTATCTGTTAACCCTTTCACTGCCAGCCAGTGTGGGTCCTCATTTGGGTATGTCCTCTGGGAACACGGACACATCTACTATCTGTTAACCCTTTCACTGCCAGCCAGTTTGGGTCCTCATTTGGGTATGTCCTCTGGGAACACGGACACATCTACTATCTGTTAACCCTTTCACTGCCAGCCAGTTTGGGTCCTCATTTGGGTATGTCCTCTGGGAACATGGACTTATCTGCTGCTAATGACTTTTTACTTTACCTTTTTCATGTATTATGACACTGTATCTGTGTATGCTCATCTCTGTATTTCCCATATGTATTGCAACAAGGTTGTCACCCATCACTGCTTTTGTCTACGCAATGACTCTGTTCACATAAATACTGTTTGTTTTGTGACCCCCTAGCTTCCCCTCCTGATAACCCCAGCTAAGCAACTTTATTGCCCTAGTACCACCCACCCCCCAGCTGTTTGAGCTAATCAAGGCATCTCACAAGTGGTATATCTTTGTGAGGAATGGCTGCATGTCAGCCTGGGCTGCTGTCCTGGATTTATCAAGTCCAGGATTTTATAAGTCCATCAAAGAATTAGGCCCGAATTTAGCCCGAAGTGACCAGAAGGGACCAGGCACCAGACTCTGCTTGACTGAATAACTCATCCCCAACAATTCTCCTCTGGTATTTTACAGTCCTGCTTCCTCTGACTCTAAAATTCCTGAACTCCCAGCATCCCCCTGCACCTGGTAAGTGTCTCTATATCTCTCCATCACTGCTCTCATCCCCCTACCTGTGCTCGCATGAATTTATCTCACTGGCTAAATCTCTCTCCTTTTCTCCATGCTCCCGCAAAACACACTCTGCAACTTTCAAATCCCACAGTCACCTCCTCTCCCTTTCTCTGCTCCTACTTGCTGCTGGTGACATCGCCCAAAACCCAGGTCCATTTCCTTCACCTCCCCGCTCCTCTACACCCCACAACTCATCACAGACTAGCCTTCACCATGATAGCAAGCCAAAAAACACACGGAACCTAGCCAACCTCTTAACAATCACCCCTCCCCACGCACTCCCCCCATTGTCACCTGTGCACTGTGGAATGCACGTTCAGTGTGCAACAAACTGGAATATATCCACGACCTCTTCACTACCAACCTCTTCACTTTCATGGCCTTTACTGAAACCTGGCTCACTCCCTCTGATACAGCCTCACCCGCTGCCCTCTCATATGGGGGCATACAGTTCAGCCACACCCCAAACAGGGTGGAGGTGTTGGCATCCTTCTGTCTGAATACTGCTCATTTAACCCAATCCCTGCTCTACCCTCCCTTTCCTTCCCTTCTTTTGAAGTTCACTGTGTCCATCTCTACTCTCCCTGTCACCTAAATATTGCCATCATCTATCGCCCTCCTGGACCTGCCTCTCTCTTTCTGGACCACTTCTCAACTTGGCTTCTCCACTTCCTGTCCTCTGACATCCCAGCTATAATCATGGGGGACTTCAACATACCCGTTGACACCAACAACCCTGCCACCACCAAACTATTATCCCTAACCACCTCCTTTGGCCTCAAACAATGGTCTACCAGCCGCACCCATAAAGATGGACACACGCTTGACCTGCTCTTTACTCACCTCTGCTCTGTATCCAGTCTTTCCTCATCCCCACTTCCCCTCTCTGATCACAACTTACTAACACTAACACTCTCTTCCCTTACCACTACTCCCCCTGCACACAAACCTGCAATTCTTCGCAGGAACCTCAGAAACCTAGACCTTCAATCTCTCTCCGATGCTTTACATCCCCTTCACACCCTGCCCTCATTTACCAATGTAGACGCTGCCGCTTCATACTACCATAACACACTAACTGCTGCCCTTGACTCTGTTGCTCCCCTTAACTACAGTCGCCCTCAGGCCAAAAAAAGACAACCATGGCTTAACACTAACACTGCAACATTGAAACGGCATTCTCGAGTTGCTGAACGGCATTGGAGGAAATCCAAAACCAAGGAGGACTTCCTGTTATACAAGAAAGCCCTTCAGGAACTCAGGACTGCCCTTTCATCTGCCAAACAGGAATATTTCACATCACTCATATCGGCACAGGCCCGGAATCCAAAACAGCTATTTAACACTTTCAACTCCCTTCTCCGCCCACCGCCACCTCCTCCATCCTCACAGCTAACGGCTGAGCAATTTGCCACATACTTCAAAGAAAAAATCAACAAGATTCGAAGTGGCTTCACCCCCCAGAACACCTCTCTCCTACCAACATCCCCCCTGCCCCACTCATTAACTAATTTCACAGCGTTAACTGCTCAAGGTCTCTCCTCCCTGGTCTCAAAGGCTCACCTGACCACCTGCTCCCTTGATCCCATTCCATCCCACCTTATCCCTCACCTATAAGCATGCTGTTATAACTCCACTCATCAAAAAACCCTCACTGGACCTCTCTGCCCTCCCCAGTTGCCGCCCAATCTCTCTGCTTCCTTTCTCATCAAAGCTTCTTGAACAGCATGTCCATACAGAACTGACTAACTATCTGTCTACAAACTCCCTCCTAGATCCCCTCCAATCTGGTTTCCGCTCATGTCACTCTACCGAAACGGCCCTCACCAAAGTCACAAATGATCTACTTACAGCCAAATCCAAAGGCCACTACTCTGCTCTCATTCTTCTTGACTTATCATCTGCTTTTGACATTGTCGACCATGCTCTACTCCTCAATATTCTTTCTTCCCTTGGAATCCAAGGTCTTGCACTCTCTTGGCTCTCCTCCTATCTCCAAACATAATTTCCTCTCCCCGGCCTCTGTCTGTAGGGGTACCACAAGGCTCAGTCCTAGGACCCCAACTTTTTCAATATACACTTCTGGTCTAGGACAACTAATAACCTCGCTAGGCTTCCAATATCACTTTTATGCAGATCTACCTCTCTGGCCAAAATCTCTCTTCTATCCTCTCTCGCCTTCCTGACTGTCTAACAGCCATCTTATCCTTCATGACATCTCGCTCTCTTAAACTGAACATGGACAAAACAGAACTAGTCATTTTCCCACCATCTCACTCCCTTCCCCTCTCTAACACCACAATCTCTGTAAATAATCTTACAATAACTGCAACTCATCAAGCTGGGTGCCTGGGTGTCATTCTGGACTCCTCTCTCTCCTTCAGACCTCACATTCACTCCCTAGCCACCTCCTGTCGCCTCCAACTCAAAAATATCCCTTGCATCCGTCCCTTCCTCTCACCTGTCACCACTAAAATGTTAGTGCATGCCCTGGTCATATCCCGACTGGACTACTGCAACACCCCCCTCTGTGGTTTGCCAACAAACAGACTGGCTCCCCTCCAATCTATCCAAAACTCTGCTGCTCGCCTCATCCATCTCTCCGCTCGCTTCTCCAGTGCTACCCCCCTGTCAATCCCTCCACTGGTTACCTGTCTCCCGTAGAGTTCGGTTCAAACTTCTAGTGCTAACCTACAAAGCTCTCTCTAACCAGGCCCCTTCCTACATTTCATCTCTGATCCAGCATTACCAACCAAAGTGCAACCTCCGCTCTGCTTTCGACATTCTCCTGTCCTCTTCCTTGGTTACTTCCTCGCACTCCCACCTTCAAGACTTCACCCGCGCATCCCCACTTCTCTGGAATACACACCCCCGCTCGATCCGCCACTCTCCATCACTCCAAGCCTTTAAAAGCGCCCTCAAAGGGGCGTGGCTTGCTATGGCGCCGTGAGGAAGCAGGACGAGGGAGCTCCGCACAAACCCAATCTGTTGAGCACCCAAGCATCCCATCGTGATCCCCTTTTCCTGATGTCCAGGAGGGGGAAGGTGAGCAGACAGCGCCGGAGGGGACAGGAGCGCCCCATCCCGCTTATTTCGCGGCACGGGGAGGAAGAGGGGAGCCGGCGGTTCCCCGCAAGATGGCGGCGCACGTGGTCCCGGCGGGAGGAGAAGGGAAGAGAGGCGCTGGTCCCCCTGCTGACTTACCCCGGCGGCCGCGTCCGGCGGCGGGGACAGGAACGGAACCCCCGCGGTCGTCTGGAGTGGAGGAGACGGCGGACCCGGGGCTGCCGGCGATGCCAGTGCGGGGAGAGGAGGAGGAGGCGGGAGCTCCCGACGAGATGCCGGTGGGCGGGGGAGAGGGAGGACGCGCTGCAGATCATCAAGGCGTCTCCCAGCAGCAGAGCCCCACGCCGCCGAGAGGAAGCGGGGCAGTTCCCCAGAGAGTATACGGAGGTGAGGAGGCAGTGGCCCCACGTGTCTCAGCCCGGCGCCTCCGCACTGTCACAGCGGAGGTGCACCGGCCGGCTGGCGAGACTGGGGGATCACCCGTTGGGCCCCGGGCGGACCATCCTTGTAATCCGCCCCTGACGGAGCCCCCTGTGGCCAACACAGACGGGGGAGCACCCACCACATGTGACCGGCGCCCGAGGGAAGGAAGGACCCAGCCGGAGATTGCAGAATGTGCTGAATGGCTGGTGGCAGACAGTCCGGCCCCAGCCCGATCCCTTAGACCAGCAACAGCTGCCTCGCCCGAGGTGTGGCTGCGCCAGGAGGGCATCCCAAGCCCGGACTCCCCGCCTTGTCCCCCAGCGCGTGGAGCTGACTCCCCACGCCGGATCCCCCGGCTCTGGTCCCCAAATGGGGCCGCGCAGCGCTCCCTGTCCCCGGGAAGCATGATTGGCACCCCTTCCCCCCCGGTGAGCCCTACGCCGGCCTGGGACAGCCAGGAAATCTTCACCCCTGGACCCTCCCTGGGGGGCCCGGGGTCCACCGGAAATGGAGGAGTTATATCGGCTGGCGGTGAGGTGGCCTCTCCGAGATTCAGCTGGGGCCCTGTGGATGGGCGGGGAAGCCCTACATCTCTTACTGGCATCGGGCATCCCTTACGAGCTGCCGGTGAATCTGCTGCTGTTTTGCATGCTGCTCCTTATATTCCGCTTGATCTTCTGTCCCGCACCATAGCCGAGGCGGTGAGAATCAACATCAATGAGGCCCTTAGGGGCCTACCATCCCGCGGTGACTTCGATGGATACGTCTCGAGAATGGAGGGTACCATTAAGAGGGAGCTGGCGACCCTTCAGAGCACAGTAACGGAGGTTGCTCAGAGAATGGACACCGCGGAGGCCTCCCACAGATCACTGGAGACGCGAGTTGCGGAGCTGGAGCATCAACGGGAGGGAAGCAGCCGCCTCCTGTCTGAGCTTTTCCTGGCCCAGGATGATGTGGAGAATCGCAGCCGCAGGAATAATCTCCGCCTTCGGGGCGTCCCAGAGTCAGTCGAGCCGCGGGTCATCCAGGCGGCGGTTATCTCTATCTTCAATGGGCTCCTGGACTTGCCGGAATCGAATCACATTGAATTGGACCGCGTGCACAGGGCCCTTGGTCCCCGCCCTCCGGACTCTGGAAGACCGAGGGACATAATATGTAGAGTCCATTTTTTCAAGATCAAAGAGGACTTGCTGCGAAAGGCGTGGGAGAAGGGCCCAATTCAGTTCAAAGGAGCACAGATCATCATTCTTCAGGACCTTTCCCGGAGAACATTACTTATGCGGAGGCTGCTGAGACCGCTCCTTGAAACCATCCAGAGGCAGGGCGCCTCTTACCGCTGGGGCCACCCCTTCCAGCTTTTAGTCCGCAGAAATGGGGAGATCTTTGTCCTCCGGTCCCCGAACCAGTTACCGGACTTGTTCCGCTTTCTGGAGGCTCCTGCGGTGGACATCCCGGACTGGACGGCCCCGGACCTGGGGGTGTTCGACAGGCGGCTCCCGCTGCGTCCTGGAGGTGTCCTACGAGGCGTTGGGAGGGATCGTAGAAGACGCCGCTGATGACCATGTGGGGTGCAGGTGGCGCTTTCCTGCCTCTCCCCGCGGCCCACCCTTATGTTGAGATTTTTGGTGTGCTCCCGGTGGGGGGGGGGGGGTGGCGTGGGGGGGGAGCTGGGTTGGCGCTCCCTGGTACCTAGTGGTGCTGGGTTACGTGGCGGTCTTGGCGGGCGCTGGCTTTCTGGGCCGCCTTGGCGGGGCCGGAGGGCGGGCGTCCCCGGGCTATGCCCTATTTCATCCTCTTGTACTTGACTTTGGTTAAGATTGAGATTTGCGGCCCCAGGGAGCCCTGTTCTGCTTAGTCACCTTAGCGGGGTCCACGCGGGGGGCGTGTTGCGCCCCCGGCTGTAGGACTCCCCTTCTGTATCCCTGCCCCACGGTTGGGGGTGGGGAGGTGGTGGCTGGACGGACGGGGCCCCCCCCCCCGATTCGCCGGGTCTCGTTGTTGGCAAATGCTTCTGCTGGGCGGGCTCTGATGGGGAGGGTGACTCTGGGCTGCGCCCTGGTCGCCGGCCCCCTCAGGGTTTCTGCAGTTTCCTATCTTTATTGTTACGGGTTGCGCTTTGCTATGTTATGTTCTAATGTCTCCCCCTAAAAGTTAACAATGCCTTGGGTTACAATACTAACTGTTCATTAAAATGGTGTGGCTCCCTTGCTGTTGCTCCGTGTTCTGATCCTCCACCCCCCCCACGATTTTTGGTGCCCCCCTCCGTGACTGACGGCGGTCTCTCACGAACGGGGTAAAGCAGCGTCTGATTGAAATTCGCGCTTGCTTACTCCACTTGGAGGACGTGGTGAAGAGTGGTGAACAAAGTTGCACCAGTTCCGGAGGTCCCTTGTAGGCCACTCTCCGGTTGAATACACTAGTAGTCTGTTGCTAAGTGTTAGTTAGTCTCTATCTACTTGTTTGTGATCCTCCCCTTTGTACACCCTCTCGTTCCTGTCTTCCCTCCTACCCCACCTTTTGCCCCCCCCCTGCCCTCCCACCTCACCCCCTCCCCCGTGAACCCGGCCGCTCGTGATACAGCACCTGGCGTGGAGTTGAGTTCCCGAGGGGATTTGGTTGTCTAGTGATATCACTGAAATCATTGTGTAATGTCCGGAACGAAGCTATTATCCTTGAATGTGAAAGGCCTCAACTCCCCTGAGAAGAGGGCGATCCTGGGGCAGGAGTTGCGTAGGCTCAGAGCGAAAATAGTCTTTATACAGGAGACGCATTTTAAGAGGTCACAAGCCCCCCGACTAAGCAGCCGGCTGTTCCCGCACGTATTTACCAGTAGTGCGGCAGATGCCAAGCGGAAGGGCGTGGCAATCATGATCGCAGGCGGGGTGCCATTCACCCTCCGGGACTCTTGGGGTGATGACTCGGGGCGGCTTCTTATGGTAAAATGTCTCCTAGGCCAAAAAACTTACACCTTGATATCCTTGTATGCCCCCAATCAGGGACAAGTCCAGTTCCTTACACGCTCACTGACTAGGATTATGGAGTTCGCAGAGGGCGAAATAATCCTCGCTGGCGACTTTAACCTGGTCATGGAACCACTATTGGACTCCTCAGCGGGTAGGTCTGCGGTTTCCCACCTGGCGCTGAGAACCTTGAGGAAAAGACTCCATGAAATGCAGCTAGTTGATGCGTGGAGGGTACTGAACCAGGCGGGGCGGGATTATTCCTTCTACTTGAGGGTGCACGGGATATACTCCAGGTTGGATTACTTCTGGGTCTCGCACAGTTTGCTGGACTTGACAACAGATAGTGGGATTCTCTCAACCTCCTTTTCGGACCATGCACCGGTCTCCCTCGAACTGAACTTGGTCGATAGGCCTCCGCCCCCTCTGACCTGGCGACTGAACGAGTCTTTGTTGCAGGATGAGACGGTGGTTCTGGCAGTACGGGAGGGGATAGAGGCTTACTTTAGCAGTAATGATAATGGGGAGGTGTCACCTATGCTTCTGTGGGAGGCTCACAAAAGTGTCATTAGAGGGGTCCTGATCAGCCATGCTTCAAGGTTGAAGAGGGAGAGAACGAAGCAGCTGGAGCAGCTCACGGATAAGGTTCAGTGCTTAGAGCTGACTCATAAACAAACCGAGGCAGCAAAAGTACTGGGGGAATTGACACAGACGCGGGAGGCCCTCAATGCATTACTTAGGCAGAAAGCAAAGTACATGATTAAGAAATGTAGGCGTAGGTACTATGAGCATGGGAACAAAAGTGGCACACTTCTGGCGAGAGCCCTAAAGCAACAGTACACTCAGAACTTTATCTCCGAGATCATAGATGGCTCACAGCAAAAGCAACATACCTCCGGGAAGATAGCTGAGACCTTCCGGGCGTATTATTCCAAGTTGTACGACCTGGCCAACGGGAAGGATGAGCGGACACTCCCAGAGAGGGTCAGGGCATATATAGGCGGGTCAGGTATGCCGGTGCTGCCACGGGAGGTGGTTGAGTCCCTAGAAGACCCAATCAGCATGGAGGAGTTGGCCGAGGCGCTCAAACACACGCCAGCGGGAAAGGCCCCGGGTCCGGACGGGTACACCGCCAAATACTATAAAGCATTTCTTGCACTACTGGGCCCCCGCATGGTGAGGGCATGGAACACGATCATGGATCGGGAGACCCCCGGGCGGTTCTCTGAGAGGGAACTGGAGGCTCAAATCTCGGTGATACCTAAACCGGGGTAAAGACCCGTTGTCATGTGGGAGCTATCGTCCCATTTCCCTGCTCAACACGGACCACAAATTGTATGCAAAAATCCTGGCCATTAGACTGGCTCCAGTGGTGGCGCGGATAGTGCACCTCGATCAAACGGGTTTCGTGTTGGGTAGGGAAGCTAGAGACAATGTGGTGCGGGCTATTAACGTGATACACGGGGCTAAGACATCCTACACCCCTGCCATGCTCCTGTCTACGGACGCGGAGAAGGCCTTCGATAGGGTGAGCTGGCCTTTCCTCAGAGAGACCCTCAGACACATAGGATTGGGAGATGGGATGAGGCTACTTATAGAGGCGTTGTATACCACTCCATCGGCAAGGGTCAGAGTGAATGGTGTTCAATCGGAGCCGGTTCTCATCCGGAATGGAACCCGACAGGGGTGCCCGCTGTCCCCCTTACTCTTTGCTTTGTCGCTTGAACCGTTCCTCTGTAGGGTGAGAGGTAACAGCGACATCCGAGGGGTAGACTTAGCGGATGGCTCACACAAGGTCGCTGCGTACGCAGACGACATGCTCTTTTTCGTTGCGAACCCTGTAGTGTCGGTTGCAGTCCTGATGAGGGAGTTTGAGATCTATGGGAGGTTATCCTACCTCAAGATAAATTTCGACAAGTCAGAGGCCCTGAACGTCTCGCTCTCTGGTGAGACGGCTAGAACCATTCAGCAGTCCTTCTCATTTAGGTGGGCCAGATCCTCTATTCCATATCTCGGCACACACCTGCCCAGCCAGCTGTCAAAGATCCTGACCTTAAACTTCTGGCCTTTGGCGCGGAAAATCGAGACGGACTTAGAGTCCTGGGACCACCCTGCGTTCTCCTGGATGGGCAGAGTAAATATCATTAAAATGACTGTTCTCCCAAAGCTGCTGTTCCTGTTTCAGGCTCTCCCGATCCGCATCCCGCAACGTTTCTTTCGGGAACTTAATAGGGCCTTGTCGGGTTTTGTTTGGGGCAGGAGAAGGGCGAGGCTGAGATCCCACTTGCTGTGCAGACCTAAGCGAGCTGGCGGTATGGCTCTTCCGGACATAAGGTTGTATTGGGTTGCCACGCACCTGCAAAGAGTTTGTGAGTGGCAGAATTGCCGAGCGACTAAAAGGTGGGTCCAACTGGAAACAGCTATGATCCCCGCCCGCCTAGAATTACTGGTGTGGAATAGGTCACCCTCCACCCCGGAGACTAGAGCTCACCCGTCCATAGGGGCGTCACTGGGGATTTTCAAGGAATACAGGGAGCGGCCGGAGTTCTCCCCCTGGCCCACTCCGGTACTGCCGATAGTCGGGAATCCTCTGTTGCCCGCGGACCCACTCGGGCTGGGCCTACGGGAGTGGGGAGGCCTGCTGCAGCTCCGAAGCGGAGATCTAATTAACAGAGAGGGGTGGATCACTTTGAATGACCTTAGAGCAAGATGGGAGAATGATAGATTGGATCCCTGGACCCTCCTGCGCTTCCAGTCCTTCCTCTCCCAACTGGGGTTTAAAAGGGGTCTGAGTAGGTGCCCCACGGAGTTTGAGAGGATTTGCCTGGATACCCAGCTTTTCCCGCACTTGATCTCAAGTCTATACTCCTTACTAATTAATGCGGAGATGGCTCCCCCGACCTTTTGGCGAGAGTGGGAGAGGGACTTGGGCAGACCCCTGGGGAGGAAGGAGAAAGAGAAAATTTCCCTGCTAGCGCACAAGTCTTCTGTCGCCTCTAGAGTACAGGAGACTAATTATAAAATCCTCACTCGCTGGTACTACACCCCGGACAAGCTCAGTAGGATGTTCCCAACAGTGGACCCAAAGTGCTGGAGGTGTGGAGCCGAGAGCGGTACGTTGTTCCACATCTTCTGGACGTGTCCTAAGATCAGAGAATTCTGGGGTAAAGTTTTGCCCATTATCACACAAATCACGGGGGTAGATATGCAGAACGACCCGGCCCAGGTCCTGCTTCACTCAACAAAATGTCCAGTTGGGAAGTACAAGAAATCATTGCAAGTCCACCTACTTAACGCTGCTAAGCAGGTGATCCCCAGGCGATGGAAACAAAATACTGCACCGTCGGTGAGGGATTGGTTGGCTGAAGTGCTCAATATATGTGAAATGGAGGATCTTACGCTGTCGCTCCATGACAGAGAGGAACAGTTTAGGACCACCTGGATGTCCTGGTTAGTGTTCCAGGAGTCGGAGGAGTTCAGGGCATTGTATGTCTGATCGAGTCTGGGTCTGTGTTGCCTTGTTGGGTTTGGCTCGACTGGAGCTGGGTCCCTCAAGTGAAGCTTACAAATATGCCCCGGTGTAATTACCCGCTGCTAGGGGTTACTGTACTGTACTGCACTATACGTGCCTCCTTCCCCTGGGGCCCCTTCCTTTCTTTCCTCTCTCTTCCCCCCCGTACTTCCCTAGTCCCCCCTCCCCCCTTATGTGTAATCCCGTCCTGTCTTGTGTCTGGGAGTGGGGCCGGAGTACCCCGTGCCCCTGTGTACTGGAGGCCAGTGGTCCTTGGCTGGAGCCGATACGCTACGAGAGGTCACCAGCAAGCCAAGAGCTAGATTGCCGCTCTGAAGTGGTAGACATGTAGAGACACCTGTTGATTATAAGGACAACTGCTCTGTGTTACTGTTGTATGAAGCTGACATGTGGCCTGACTTCCTCCATCCCCCTCCCTTTATTTTCTCTACTGTTTTTTTTTTCTTCTTTGTATCCCATTTGTTGGTTGTATTGTACCTATAAAACTGCTAAAATAATTAAATAAAGAATATTAAAAAAAAAAAAAAAAGCGCCCTCAAAACTCACTTCTTCAGACAAGCATATGACCTGGCGTAAGCAACTCCTATAACCTTCAATGGCACATGCAGCCATACTCTAGCTCTAACACTTGTGACCCTGCCCCCTTTGTCTCCACCCCCATCCTTTAGACTGTAAGCTTGCAAGGGCAGGGCACTCCTCCCTATTGTCTCCTGTGCTCACAAAACTTGGTTTTAACCTGTGGCATCTAATTTTGTATTGTTCTCTGTGCTATATGTTTTACCTTGTATGTATTCTTACCTTGTAAAGCGCTACGGAAGTTGATGGCACTATATAAATAAACAACAATAATAATAATAATAATAATAATAATAATATCCAGGGATGGGAACCTAGACCTTCCCACCAGGTGTTTCATCCCCAGTTCTACAACTAGTGTAATAATTCTCCCAACCAAACCTGGACTTGGTTGGTGCTAGTGCAGGATTGAAGAAGAATCAGCCTGCTGGAATGTCTCAGGTTGACAAATTGCCTAAATAAACCACTTAGTCACGTAAAATGTCAAAATAATTTGCGTTGGCCTATTAATTAACCTATAACACACACTCATCGCCCTCTGAAGCATGTGGCTTCCGCAGCCTCCAGGGATGTACGCTGAAACAGACCTCCAACCAGCTGCAAGAGGAAATAAAAAGAGGGGATTTATGTTTACAAATTGGAATACTATGTTATACCTGACATTACATTAGGAGAAGACTGAAAACTTCCCAGTTGCTTCCTAGTTATGTTAGTCTTACCTGAATCTGCTCGGGAAGTTGCAATCAGTCTGTAGCCTATAAATGGTTGTTAGCCAGGCCTCCAGAAACCCAACATGTATGACTGGTGGTGTCATACATCATTACAATCTCTGCAGTGTGCAAAATTACAGTTCAACTGTAGCATGGAGGGTCTGGCAGTAAAAGAAAATCTATGGTCTCTACAAAGAACACATTTTACCAAGGTACACGTTTGAAAGGTTCCACACAAAGATAACTTAAACTGGACAGACACCCCTATAAAAAGCAGTGCTCATATGCATCTTTCCCTAGGGTGATTCAGATTGCGGCGAATAAAAATTCATTTACCTTTTTGTAAATCCTGCCTTGGTCAATTTTAAAAACAAAATGGCATCTTATGGAGCTGCAGGCCACCTGCAAAGAGGAAGTTTCCTGCTGCTGTGCATTATGGGGTTGGGAAGCTGGGAAAGGAATCTCCAAAATTACCACTACCAGGAGAAAATCTGTGAGGCAGGATTTCAGCTTTGCGTGGATACAGGAGCAAATGTACATGCTGACAATGATTCAGTATCATGCATGCAGATGAGCAAAAGAGATCTGGGCAGTGTACCATTTAAATTTGCAAGGCTGTTGGTCCGGTTTAACAGGCAGGTACAATACTGAAGCTTTATAAGTAACAAGTTTCCACTTAAGGGTTATGATGTGCTGCCATCTCTATGACTTTATCACTCCTTGTACCCCCCCCCCCCCCACCAGGATATACTACTAAGAAAAACAAAAATCAAAGAGAAATATGCAACTCAGAGGCCACCAATGGGGTACTTTACCAGTACCTTCATTGTTCGATGCACGCATCTGGCGATCCCCATTGGTCTTCAAAAGTCGGAAGAGCTGTCCAATGTCAGGCATTTCCTTTGGTTTTAAAGAGGATGGGCACTCAAACTTGGGAGTGCAGGGGATGCAGGAGATCTTATGGGTGTAGGTCCATTTAGGCACTATTGTGTCTCTTCTTCTACAGCTTTACTATTAGTACGCAGACCATTATTAATTATACATTTTTAAGTCAAATATGTTGTCTTGTTGTACAATTTCTTTGCACACACAATGAAAGCCGCTAAGGCCGGTGATATCACTGGCAACAGTTCTCATTCAAGGAACCCCCTCACTTTTTTTCAAACTACTCCCATCATGATGATGGCACAGAGTTTGCCAGTAAGAACTGCCAGGCATAGAAAAAGCATCATTTCCATAGCTTCACCACCGTATTCAGATTTGAACTCTTGATAGACCCAGTTACTCAATGACTTTAGTCAGATTAGTCAGATTCTCTAAACTAAGGGTCTCAAGTATAGACTTAATCTGTAGTAGTGGTGGTATATGTCACTGGGGAGTATTTAACTTGGATCTAGGTGTCCTAGGGGCACAGCAAGAATTAAAATAACAATTGTGTGTTCAAGTGTATATTTCTCTAGCCTAGACAATCTTCTAGTCGAGCCAGTTAACACCCCTGAACTTCTGTACACTCTGAGAGGTGTTGTTGGTTATATAGGATGGCTATAAAGATAATATGAATGGATTTCTGATGGGCATACAGTAGTTATAGTTGAAGAGATAAGTGGCTACATTCACAGATCATATAATTGAAAAGTGTATTAAAACAGGAGTTCCCAACATTTTTTCCATTTTCTGATTTTTATCAAGTAGCAGCTGGCGCAGTGGCAAATTGTGAATGGGCCCTGGTGGGGACATTAAATGGGGCCCTTCCAAGGCTCAGACAGTAAACTTTTTTCTGTCTTTTAGCTCAAAGGAGCAAGATTAACTAAAGACTGAAACAGCTGAGACAAATGGTGCTTCCTTTATTTAAATAATGCCAGTAGAGCACAGATATGATAAATAAGATGGAGCAACAATGATAGGGCCCTTTTGACCTCTTGGGCCCCAGTGTGATCGCACCTCCTATAGTTGCACCCCCAGTTCTGCTGGGCATTGTCAGTCACCATAAACCGTAATCAAAACACACAAACCACTTATTTAAAGAATGCAGTTTTTATGTATAGTGAAAATAACTCTTGTGTTAAGTCTATATGGCAGCACATAAGGGTTAGGTACAGGTAAGTCTGCAGCCTTGTGAGAGGATCTCGAGTACCACCTGTTGGGAACCCTTATATTAAAACAATGTCTAAGAAAGTGCCATGTTTACTTTAAAATAACTATAGTCAGTAATGCTGAATATTTGCTGGTTCCATGATTTATTTTTTAAAACATAAGAGCCATATGTTGACCAGTGATGCAACAGTACACTTTTAAAACAGGAATGATTTAAAATAAGTATATAGAATCTGAACACTCGACATATGTTTTAACTAGTGTCAAAACTGAATAATATGCATGGACCGTAATAGTAAGAATAAATGATGTCAGTGTTCTGGATGTGAGAAGCACTCCTGTGGAGTAATCAGCAGTGAACAGAAGTATTCCTGATTACCTCCCTACTACTTACTTGAATCCAAAATACTTCTGGAAGAAAAACAGTCTTTCTATTTTAAATATATACTTGTAAAAACATATGCATTTAAGGTTTTAGATGTTGTTTAAGACAGTTTTCAGGCAGAACATTAAAAAAAAAAGTTATACTCACCTTTATTTTTTCCACATAGACCATCACTCCTTGTCCATGGCTGCAGTTCTTAGCTGAATGCTGGATCTATGTCCCTTGCCGTACGACCATTCGGGCATGACTTCTGTGCCCTGCAACGGGGAGACGCCCTCCACCATCAGTCACTGTGAGCTGGTACGCCCCCTACATTGAATGCAATAGAAAGGGATGTGTTAGGTCTCCACACACCCCTTTGCATTGCAGGGGGCCGTGCCAGCTCACAGTGACTGATGGCGGGGGCGTCTCCCCTTCAGAGAAGAAGGTAGAGATGCGCAATCCGTCGGGCAGCGAGAATCATGGATCCAGCTTTCTGGTAAGAGCTGCAGCCCTGGACTAAAAGCAATTGTCTGCATAGAAAAAAAAGGAAAAACAATTCAGATAGAAAAATTGAGATAGATAGCAACTCCATATGCAGGGGTCTTGTGTGTAACTGCACCGCCTCGAAGCAAGACACCATGAGGCCCAACAGGTGCATTCCCTGACGAATCGTCAGAGCAGCACAAGAGACCATCTGGGCTGAAGTAAGAGTTTCTTCTGTTCCGGAAGAAATACCTTGACCTGAGTTGTGTCTAATGACATTCCCAGTAAGGAAATAACTCTTGAAGGAATGATATGTGACTTTGGATAGTTGACTATCCAGCCAAACTTTTCTAGTGTTGATAAGACAGACGATAAGACTTCTGGGCCTCCTGAAAAGATGGCAGATCATCTAGGTAGGGGATTATGTGTATCCCCTAGATTCTTAGAAAAGCCATAAGACCTGCCAAAACCTTGGTAAACACCCTTGGGGCTGAAGACAGACCAAAGGGCAGAGCCACAAACTGAAGGTGTATGCCATCTACTGAAAATCGCAAATATCTTTGATGACCCGGAAAAATCGGGATATGCAGGTACGCATCCTTTATATCCACTGTGGTCTAAATTCTCCCGGCTGAAGTAACATCTGAAGTGACATCTTAAGGATTCGATGCAAAATTACTTCAGACATACGAACCTGTTGAGGCCCTTGAGATCTAATATCGGGGGCACAATTCTCTTCTTGGGAATTATGAACAACTTGGAGTAAAAACCCTGACCTCTCTCTGAGAAGGGAACATGACAGATTACTCCAATTTGTAAAGGGTGAGTCTTCTCACCGGATTTCAGGATACCCCTGGCCAAAAAACCTCAGAGGAGGTCTGGCCCCCAATTCGATCTTGTAACCTGAGGAACAACCTCCTGTATCCAAAGATCTGTTACATGGAGCCTCCAAATGGGAGCAAAATGCAAAGGCCCTTGCCGGTGGGGGCATCCCCTCATGCCTGAGGGGGCTTAAAAGGGGGTTTTGCCTTATTTCTCCAGAAAGATCTTGCCTTATTTTGGGAATTGGTCTGTTTCAAAAATCTTTCCAGTATCCTGAACAGGCAGAACCTTTCCCCCCAACTGCTCTTCAAACAAACACCCTGAAAGGGAAGTCCAGTCAGCTTCTTCTTGGAGGCAGCATCAGCCGACTATTTCTTTAGCCATAATGACCACCTCAAAGCTTCTAACAGAGCTAAACCTCTGGCACTTAAGCAAACCAAATAATCCATAACAGAAATTACATAACTGTTAATAGCTATACTGGTCTAAATCAACTGGGAGCATGCACTCTGTTAATGACCCCTAGACATGGTCTTAGAATGCAGCTGCTTTAACAACTTTCTGCTCACCAAGAATGCTATTGATTTGGCCCAGGCTGGTCATAAAGTTCATCCTACAATAGAAAAAAACATGACATGCCACCTGACCTATCCACTGGATCCCATGGGGAGGCAATTTTAGAGGATGGCATAACAGTAGTCTTAGAGACACCTGAAACTGGAGTGTCTACCACAGGAGGGCGATACCATAAATAATAAAATCTAGGGAAAAAAGATACCTAGCACTCTAGGGATTAGCTGCGTGAAACCCCACCACTGCCCTGTTTTTTTAGCTTTCCAAAGAAACCACAGCACAGACACAGCTCTCCTCCAATCGGCTTCTCCGAGTATGCACCTTGGGCTCATTGGGGAGGTAATCATGGGGATACCAAGGGGGTTTCACACAGTAGGGCATCCCAAATACGGATGCCCTTGGAGTAGAATGCAAACCGGACCTAGCGATTTTTTATGGTCCACTTTAAATTAATTCTCAAAGATCCATATTTTGTTCTGTTCAGTGAACTGCTGATCACTGCTTTTAGAGAACAAATTGTGTGTATTGTTTGTACTGAAGTGATATTTAATTATTCTCTACTACTAATGGCTGGACCTTTTCAATTGGGAACAATCAAAATATAAATTCTCTTTTATTTTTACATGTTTCATCAAAGAATGGAATTTAGTACACATTGATATGCTGTTAGATAGTACAATACTGATGTCACTCATTAAGCAACAGGGTTACACACTTTGTTATTTCTCAAGATACATACATCCAGTACAATACATTACTGCATAGAAAACCTCCACCATGTCTGCCATGTGGTTCATTTTGCTGCCATTTTTTATTAAATTCAAGCTGTGACATGAGTAAAAGTGAAGTTGAAGGAAGATGTAGTCATGGGAACTTCATCCAGCATATAATGATCCACTTCACCTTACAATATGTTAATTTCTTTCTAATAGCATCTTTTGATGGGTCAAAAGCAATGGCATCCTATGCAAATATGTATATATTTAATATCTCTGCTGAGCTATCATTTCATGTATACAAGGTAAGGGAAGGTTTTAGGTCTTTTTAGGATTAGTATCTGCAACAAGTGTTTATATATATTTTATGTTACATAGGTTTTATTTTTAATGCCCAGCTTAGCCAGCTTTTAAAGAGGAACAAACACAAGAAATGTTACTGTCTGGTGACCTGATAGGGTGAGATCCCTGAAAGCATTTTGGTACATAAAAAATTGGGGCCAGCATGTCTGGGATTGGAGAGACTACTGCTCATACTAGCCTGCTGCCCTAGGTTCACCATACCAATTTTGTTAGATGCTCTCTGGCGGGCATCCCAATTCGTATCATCCTGGATCGACGATAAACGTACCTTTTCCCAATTCTCACGGCGCATGCGTAGGTCACTCAGCTAATCAGTAGCGCTAGTTCCATTCAGATTTCCTTTGCCATACTGACATCAGAGTTACATTGAAGGTGAACCCTTTGACATTCAAACTGACTTGATCGCAAGTGGCTACAGTTCGTGAGTAGAGAATGCAGCTCCTTTTTAACAGTGATGAACTGGTTTTTGGCTGGAGTTAAGGATATTTTTATGGTGTTTTGAGTATTGAAGATCTTAGATATTAGATGCAAGCATGCAAGCATCTTTATGTATAGCAGTAACTATGCTGGTCCGATCACAAACATGTATTAGTACACCTCTAATACTGTCAGGAAACTTACTGCAATATCCAGCCAATTTCATTACATTAATCTTTCACTGCCATATCAAGCCAGTTTGATTATAATGGACCTGATTATAAGGTCTAGTAACATTTAAGTGAGCACAGAGTGTTATTTTCCGAAAATGAAAGCATGCAAAGAATGTTCTGCACACTGTATATATAAAGCTTCACTAAATCCAAACTTGTTATGCTGGAGCTTTACCGCAAATATCTTTAAAGTATAGCATGCTGTATTTGTTTAAATACACCATGTAGAAAATTCTTAAAACATGCTACAAAAACAGCACAATACACTCGGGGTTTGATTTTTGATTTCAGACTATTGGTTCCACTTTCTATCCACCAACAGTGCCCTCAACAGCTGAGGGCATGTTAATGAATCCTATTGTTGCACTGTTCATTGAGGCAATACGTAATAATTTATTTTTGCTGTTATCGCATGTTGCCAGGTGCTTGCTCATTGAAAACCAATGGCTCAGTTCAATTGTAAGATATAGCAAAGACTGCAAAAACCCCACTCAGTTTATGTTATAGTTGTTTTTTTTTACTTGGAATTGCAAGAATACCTATAGCCAACAGACAAAAATAAAGCTTACTGCAATTATATTCCAAAAATATAGTCATAGCTAAAAGGGGGTCCAATCATGATTGCTCTTCCAGCAGAAGATATGGAAACAAAGAACATTTCTTAATTTGGAATCCAGCTTTCATTATTCAGAGGTCTGAGTTATATTAGGTTAAGTAAGATTACAAAGATGACATCCTATCTAATGTTACTGCCTACTGACGTGAAGGAGGACTAGTAATAAAGTGATCTAATATAACATAGCTGCCTAGACATATTAGATGGCAAGAGAGGGGCTTAGCTTTAAACCCTTAACTTTGAAGTTTCCATTGCAGCAATTTTGTATTGCAGGAATCTGAGCACATAAAGAGTTATGCAAATGATGTTTGTCGGCCTTTCCATTTTTTACTGAATGCCCATGCAGATAGTTTGAGGAGAGATTTTTTTCAACTTATCACACAATAGTACAAAGTACAAAAAAATAAACATTATAGAAACGTCCAGTTGTCCATGGCCAGGGAGGCATATTGTATTTTTACTTTGGGCACTAGGTCCCCCCAGGGTTTGAATCTTAAATGGGATATTTCCCTTATTACTGAAATTAGATAGGTTCCCTATAATTTATAAAATATATATATATATATATATATATATATATATATATATATATATATCCATGTTTTTTATTTTGCCCCACTTTCCATATCTTGGATCAAGTTATTTATGAAATGCTTAACAGATGAGGGTAATCTTGTATTACATTCAGGTATTGATGTTTAGGTCCTCCTTAATTTACTTTAATGTGTTTTTTTATTTATGCATAAAAAAAAATGTACTCATATTTGCACATATGTTTATTCTTAATTAATGAGTGATGTTTTTTTACTTATCCATTCATTTATATATTTATGTATTCACTGTGCTCAATATAATCCATAATTTTAATATTTCCAATTCATTTACTCCGATTGTATTATACATCTATTTACAGATAATTAATTTTTGCTGTAATTTTACAATTAATGATGCCTTGTCAGCCTGCTCCCCCTCCCCTGCCCTCTCCCATGGCTCCCACCGCTCTTCACCAGCTCTGTTGTTCAACGCTTAGATGCTGGAGCTCCGGTTTCTGGCTCCCCCTCCATTGCTGGGCACCCCTTCCTCCTTGGGCGGACCCAGGCAGGTCTTGTGAGTCTTCTCTCTCCTTTGATTGACCCGCTGGTCGAGCAACTGATTGGCGGTCATGGCCTACACCCGTATGCGGTGATGTAATCCGGCCTCGGGAGACAGACGAGCTTGGAGGAGCAGGTGTCACAGGGTAAGTAAACCTTTATTATTATGCGTTATATGCATAGTTCATACAGGATCCTTATCTATGATTAAGTGATTAAGTGTCCGTAACGTGTCAGAGGATTATGTCATTTAATCTGCTTGGGTCCGGTAACTACTGATTTTATGGCTGTTCAATGATTATTATATGGAGATGCTTTTAAGGCATATCAAATGAAGTATGGATTTTTAAGGGGTGCGGACCCTTTACCCTGGAGACTCCCCTAGGTCTAGAACTGTGTGACTACTTACCATTTTCGGTGTGCATTACCCTTCTACGGACGTTATAGAGAGCCTTATTTAAGAAGGGTCTGCGCCACAGAGCACTACTTTTTGGCCTCAGCATCCGATTTAAGAAATAAAAAACCATCAGCACCGATGCGGATGCCAGCTAGTGTGTTATTTAACACTAGCGGCAAAAAGGTTGCAGCAGCACAATAGGCAGAACATGATTGAAGTGTTTAATGCTTATAATTAATATTAAACACATTTATTTGTACAGAACTTGCATTTGTCAATAATTGAAACACAGGTCCGATATGTCACAAACTGAATTTTGCTTAACAGTGCGTAATTTCAACAATAACAACTAAAACGCAGCCTAAATACACTTAAGTGTGTGTAAAGTTTGTCCCCTTCGTCCCCAGCAGTGATTTCTTGTAACTGTAATGATGAAACGCTTACCAGCACCAAAATGGAGTGCCAAAGATTTCAAGTAAAAAATAAATAAATAAATATGCTGGGGAGTGCCGGAAAAATTGTGGTCTAAAATGGCGCTCACTGGTGCTGGGATATACCTAGTGCAACAATTAAAGCTAATTAGTTAACATTATGCGCAGCGACCACTAGTGCCAATGTAGTCCACAGCACAGTCCCATATAACGGCAAAACACTGATGCTCCAGAACTGGCGCTATAGCCACAAAAAAGCACACATCATAAATAAGGCCCATGGTCTTTTACACGTTGTATAATTTGTCTTTTGGGGGGTGACCATAATGTTCAGGGTCTTTAAAAGAGTGCTTGCAATGATATAATCTTCTTTCTTGGTAATCTTGTAGTTAAGGTGCTCTTGTGGGCAGAAGCATCTTAGAAAGTGGGCATAAGAACTGGAACTTAGATAAACCATAAATCTACAATAATGCAGTCCGAAGAATGCCTGTCCTGGGAACAGATCTCAACATGTTTTGTTTTCGGGAGTATATAGAAAACAAGGTAAGTGTAGCGGGCGCGTGCCTGGCCGGGGGCACGCGCTCTGGGGAGTGAGGGGGGCTCTTGGACTTAGGGTAGGGCATCCCATGTTGGTGTGGCACGTGTGGGTGGAGGTGCACTTTGGCTTCAGATGTCGCTGGGATCCAGAGATGACACTCATTGGTAAACTCAACACGGTCTTTATTGGTTGGCTTCCTTCCATGGCAAACACAGCAAACAGTTCAGTACAGCATGATCCACAGGTTACAGCAACAGTCAATTGCAATGGTCGCCTCCATGGCTGGCTCTCGGCTCCTCCACACTACATTGTACTGCATCCCCTCATGGCAGAGTCTAGGCTTAGAACGCTCTAGAAGGGTAGGTCTCTCCCTTATATAACCTTGGTATTGTTGCTATCCCCAACTATTGTTGCGAGTCCCAACCAATGGCAGGGCAGTTAATGTTGCCAATGCCACCTGGCTTAGTCTCTATTTACCAACCTAAAAGGGAACGCTAGACCAATAATGTACTGTTCAGTCCATTCTTTAGGCAACACTGCCATCATGTGGTTTCATGACGCAATGGGCCCAAGGACTGCATCCAACAGGCTTAACTACTCAATTTAATGGTTCCTATTCACTATCAGGGCCTACTCCACTGGCAGGGCTCTAATGATTTCTACTTTAAGTGTTGCCCATGGTTTCCACCCGTCACATAAGTCTTTTGTACAATAGCATGAAGCCCTATCCCATTCTCAGCTCAAGACTGGCAATGTGTAAGTTATAACAAAAAAGATTACAAGTAATCAACACAGCGCTAAAATCATAAATAATAAAATTTAAAAGAAAATAAAATTTCTTAGAGTAATTGCTTCAATGTGCCAGACTTTCCATCCAACCAAAGTCCCACAACAACATACAATATATAGGGCACAGAGCAATGTAAGGAGGATAAATTCTTATAAAGGTGACATTGGTTTTATAAGAATTTATCCTCCTTATTTATTCCTTATGCTGAGTTGGTTGACAAATCTGATTGGCTCACTCACGGCCGTAGTGGAGTAAGGACAAGGAAGGATTCCCTCGAGATATATACATAATGCTCTAATTTCATTGGAAATTTTTTGTGCTCTCTTTTTTTCTAATGTATACATGAGATCAACATGCGATTTTAAGGATAAATACTACTGCACATCATTGAAGGATTATATACTATGAAGTTGTCCTGTAAGAGTGGAATATAATATACAGCTATCAAATCAGAGAACACCTCGATGATTCATTGCTGAGCTGTCCCCTATTGGTGGAATATATCCCAAAGCGCTTTGATAAGATTACATCTGGTAAGGGTTTAGCCATAAGGTGGTGGGCATGAGTGCTGAAATAGTCGGTTGATGTGCATGCACCGTGGGATCATTTTCATCTATTTTAAGGATTATTGTTTGTTTATTGCTCTGTGCCCTATATATTGTATGTTAATGTGTGAGATATGTGGAGGTCATACTTACACATGGTATCTATGTTATGTTTCAATAAAATACTCACTGGATCTAAGTGTTAGCAGGGGAAATCAGTACAGGCTTCCCATTGATTAGCAATCCCGAGAACAAAGCCCAGCCGGGACTCGAGTCAGAATAACATTGTAAAGGCTTCTGCAAAGATCAATACATCATGTTTTAAGAAAAAAACTGTGGGCAATAACTAGTTGCACCAGAATACCAATGATGCCTGCTGTGTTAACTGAGGCAGAATACAGTATGCCACATAGAAAGGTAATGGGTATTCGTAAATAAAATTACGTACCTACTTTAGCTATTCAATTTTAACTGTTTTAACTTAATATGGCTTTAAAATCATCCCATTTACAATTGAAACTGCCTGTGGGTTTCTTTATTTTTTTATATTTTTTGGCATTGCTAGTTAGATTTTTATCTAAGAAAGAAAAGTCTGACTTTTTATTTTGTTTAATTGCATTTTTTCCATTTTAACCGTTTTACTAAATGTGGCTTTTTAAAGGCATCCCATCCCAACCCCCGTGGGTTTGTTTTATTATATATTTTAGTATTTGTATGTAACAAAAAAATATACTACCAAATGTTTTTTTGCTGTCACTTTGCCTTGTTTTATTGGATGCCACTTAGCATGCCTTCATTAAAGCCAGGAAATGACATGGGGGAATCCTATTTAGTTATTTATTTATTTAATGTTTCTGGCATAAAAAAGGTGGGCCCCCAAAGGCCACCAGCACAAAGCATAAGGGCTTGTAACCCAGGGCTCAGAAGCTGCACTACTGGCGGCCCCGTCCCTGCAAGTTACAAACTCCTATGCCCTTTGGTATGGGCTCTGGGCTCTTCCACACCCCTGATGCCTCAAATAGGGGTTTAGGTAATGTTTCATTTTACCATCATAGCACATAGTGCCATAGTGAACTGGTATGGAGGTCCCGTGGACCCCTTACTAGATCACCCCAAGTGAAAAAAAGCACCACTCAATAAAATATTGTTATTGTTCTAAATCTAACTTATATTCACCCATCGCTGTCTTCCATCTTCTGTTTCCCGCTGGCGCCATCTTACATGGGTCTGGCGAGTCTTCTTGGTCCCACACCATCTTCTCTTCCTTCTTTGGTGGTGTTAAGGGCCCCCTCCAGCATGTATATGTGGCGGCACGAGCCGTCAGGTTCCCCCTTTCTTTCATCCACGCTGTCCAGCGAGGGACTAAACTGAGGGCCAGGGGAGGTGCTATTAGTGATTTATTTCTAATTTTGCACATTACAGTCTGATATTGCACTTGCTGCAAGCATGATAAATTTGAGGTGGGAAATAACAAATACGTAGCAACCTTGTTCATTCTTTGTATATTGAAAATAGCATGAAGCAAGAACACCTGGTGACATGTAACACCTTCTATGCCTCATGCAGCACCCTTGCTTTGTGAGTCCATTAAGTGAATAAACATGCAAGGCAAAACCAGAAAATATTGTTAACTGATTATCTCCTAACAAAAAAAACACTGATTACGAAAGGTTATTGAGAATTTTAGCTTATAAAAATAACACAGATTACCTATTACGAAATGCTAAAATGCTCTCATTATACATGGCTGAGCATAGAGAATGACCACCTGCCATCTTTATTGTCTGCTTGACAAATTAAGTCGAAATAGACTTCGTAAGTGGTAATTTTAGAAGAAAACAGTGTGCTGTGTACCATTAACACAAAGAGCCATTAATGATTACAAACAAAGACTTGTTGGGGGGAGTAGGAAAATAAATCCCTTTGTTGCATTCGGTGGACCATACTCCCACGTATCTATATAACAGACCACAGTGTACAAATTTCACCAAAATAGACAACCCTTGGAGCAGCTGAGGAAACACATTTCTGTGACATTTAAACTGACTGAAAGTTTCTTTTAGTGCAAAGTTTTCTCAGACTGCTAGAGTTCACAAAACTTTGTTCAAGAATGTCTTTCATCAGTTATGTAGAGAAGGGTAGAATGATGGAACAACTCAAATGTACCTAGAGTATTAATAGAACGGAAGTTCCTAATGACTTGTGAAGCATGGAAAAGGATATGCTAAGATTGTTCCAGGCGTGTGCTGAACAAACATGCTTTTACCTATTTACAAATCTAAGACAGTGTTCCTACCAGCTAAAATATAAAAACTATAAAATCTGGAATTTTCTGGTACTGTGAAAAAACCACAATATGTTTACAACTTGAAAAAAGAAAAGATTTAAAGCAAAAACAAACACAACATAAAACAGAAATACAGAAATGAACAGAAATAAAGCTGTCAATCTGTGTAAGACCCAACACCAATAATCACTCTAATAGAAAAGCTTATAAATCACCTGTCACCACTAATGCTCCCTCAGTAAAATGTTTTTAGACTGTCCACTTACTACTTATAAGCATGGCTGGATTATTGACAGTGCACAAGGGGTGCATGCCCCCGGGCATCCAGAAGGCCTCCACCATACTTGGGGCTATGGTTGGCGGTATAGAGATTTTGGAGTGCTGTTACTCCGTTCATCCTCGATCCACTTGCCCTTGTATGGGTGTATACCTGATGTTCACCTCTTTCCAATGACGCCTCAAGTGGGTTGTTAGCCCCCCTAGGTCTGGATATCCGGCACTCGTAAGTCTACCACCATGGCACTTACGAGCAACAGTACCAGGAATTTGCAGGAATTTGTGATACTGCTGCTTGGTTGGGTCAGCCCCGATCCACATACCCTTCGAGGGCTGTGTACCTGAGGTTCTCCCCCTTTCCGGTGACACCAGTGGGTCATTAGCCCCCTAGGTCCGGAGATCCGGCACTTGGATGCGTACCACCTTCTGACACCCGTGAGAAACTGTATTGGGATTTTGTGGTACCGCTGTTTGGTCCAGTCATCTCCTATCTATATGCCCTTGCAGAGGTTTATACCCAATGTTCTCCCCTTTCCAACAACACCTCCAGTGGGTCATTAGCCGCCCCCCGGTCCAGAGATCTGACACTCAGACTCAGAAGTGTAACACCCTGGAACCTGTGAGCAACAGTACCAGGATTTTGTGGTGCTGCAGTTTAGTTCTCGAACCACATGCCCTTGCAGAGGTGTATACCTGAGGTTCTCCACTTTCCAACAACCCCTCTAGTGGGTTGTTAGCTCCCATAGGTCCGGGGAGCCAGCATTCGAAATGTACCACCCCAGCAAGCAACAGTACCAGAACTTTGCGGTACCACTGCTTGGTCTGGTTGGCTCTGATCCACATGACCTTGTAGGGGTATATACTTGAGGTTTTCCCCTTTTCAACAACACCTCCCTGGGTCCAGAGATCTGGCATTCGGAAATGTACTCCTGGCACCCACAGTTGCTCCTCCACCTACCTGTCTGCCCACTTACCCACCTCCCTACCTACCCTCCCATCAACCTTGCTACCTGCCCTCCGAGCTACCTAACCACCTACCTACCTATTTGCCTACTTACCCAACTATATATTTGCCTACTTACCCACCTACCTACTGACCTATGTATCTACATGTCTATCCACCCACCTGCCTACCTAACCTAAATTGCTAATAGGAGTTCCTATCTATTCCTAGCTACATACTTACATACTTCCACGTACTCCTCTACCTGACTAACCCCTACCGCTCTATCTGAGTACTTATCTGGCCACCCAACTACCTGACTAACCCCAACTACCCTTCGGGCCTGGCTGAAATTTAAACAAATGTTCGGGGACAACCCAGTCCCCATTGGAATTAATGGGGACCTGAACATTGGGGGTGGCTGTAGCAAGGGGCACATAGTGTGCAGCAGTAGGCGTGCTGCTGTAGCTTACCTCAATCTATGATACTCTTCCTCTCCGCTGTGGCATTTGAATTTGGAGCCGGTCTGGACTACAGAAAGATGGCCACCGGCTCTTGAGTGAGTGAGGGCACCTCTAGTGCCAGCTGTGTTCGGGCCGGATGTCGAACTCGCAAAGTTTGGTACAAACCCGATCTTCAGTTGAGGTTCAGGTTTACTCATCTATATTTATAAGGTGATAGGAGGAAGCATAGAAGTGTTTTATTGTTCTCTGTGAATAAAACATGCCCAGTTACATCGGCGTAAAGTCACTTCTAAGATTAAATAGAAAAATACTCACATTTTCTCTACTGCAGTAGATCACTTCCCAGGTAATCATTTTCACCATTTCTAAAATCTAGCAGCAGGACTCCTGCACATGCCCCTCTCTCTTTATGCAGGGATAATATGGCAAGATTATGAAACTGTGAGGCCCTTTCACTGTTGCTATTGGAGACATGGAATGTCCTCCAATAACCCTGTGCAGATCGATCTTCAGGATGGGTGGTTATTGAATGATCAGAAGCTATTTACTTGATACCAATAATAACTGAGGTATTGGCCAATTACTAGCTGCCAATGATGCCTCTCACATTGGAGATGCTATAGTAGGTCTCCAAAATTTGCAAGAATAGCAACACTATGCTGTGACATTATCATGCTGTCTTGGACCAGGCAGAATAAAGCACAGCTGATGTGAACAGAACATTCCTGGGCCATTTTTGACTCCATAGGAGCAAATTAGTTCAGAAATCCCGCACACCATAAAAAAATGAGGACTCTTGTTAATGGGTGCATATAACTATTCAACAGGATTTATTCTCCAACAAAAGTATAGTTGAAAAAAAGCACACCTAACTACAAAGGTTGTAAATTTCAATTCCAATGTATATTCATAAATGTGAATAGATAAGTACTACATTATATGCAATAAAACCTCCTGCCACAATTTGAGGTAATGGTCACCCAATAGAAAAGTCAGATTTACACAGATTATCATGCATTCATATGTCCATTTCACAGTATAATACAAGAAAAGTTGCAATATGAATTATGGCCACACACATTCAGCCCATGTCAAGCTCAATATGAATGGCATTAAATGAATAGCACAGAAGTCCAACACGATGCGATGCAATTGTATAGCAACCCAATGATTGGAAAGTGTTTAAATTGACCAAATCATATCTAAAATATCAATATAATTAAAAACACAATTCTGTGAAATTCACCTGTAGAATAGTTTTTTCTGTTAATCCATTCCAGGCCGTCCTTATTCAATACGACTGGGTAACTCCTGCCCGTAGGGGCGTGACAGCAAGACAAAAGCGTGGCTCCGCCTCCCGGCCTATATCCTTCTGGCTGACTTCCTAGATTCCAGTTAATTAAAAAGCAGTATAACCAGTCGCCCGGGAGGCATACCTATATCTCTTTGGAGACAAAAAGGCTGGAGACAACATAAAAGACTCCTCTCTCTGATTATAAATATGTACCATTTCATTTTTTTTTTATATATCCACAAGACTAGGCATCCAAGACATGGATATATCAACCTAGCATTCTTTTCAATGCAAAATATTATTATAAAAAAGAAGAACACCATAAAAAGGGTATCAAGGATAGAACGTAACTTCCTATATTCCCCCAAAAGAGGCGGGTCAGACGGCCTGGAATGGATTAGCAGAAAAACCAATTCTACAGGTGAGTATCACAGAATTGTGTTTTTTCTTCCAATCCATTCCAGGCCGTCTTTATTCAATACGATTGGGACATCCAAAAGCAGTGCCAAATATGGGCGGGATCCCCAACGCGGAACAGCAGGTAGTTCCTTTCACTACCGCCTAAAGAACTTTTTGACCAAATACAGCGTCAGCTGAGGCCCTAACACTTACCTTGTAAAATTTGGTAAATGTATGAACCGAAGACCAGGTGGCAGCTTTACAAACCTGTTCCACCGAGGCCTGATGCTGAAAAGCCCAGGAAGCACCAATGGCCCTAGTGGAAAGAGCTGTGACCCAAAACAAGGGGCTCCTTCCCCTTGGCAGAATAGACTCTTACCACTGTCTGTCTAAACCATCGACTGATGGCAGACTTAGCTGGTGGAAGACCTTTCCGTGGACCCTCAGGTATGACATAAGAAGTCCAAACTATGGAAAGATTATGTAGTAGTGAGATAATACCTTAGTGCCCTCACTACATCCGACAGTGAAGAACACCCCTTCCTTATTAGACACTGGAGCAGGACATAAGGAAGGCAAAAACCATCTCTTCATTAAATGAAAAGATACCTTTAGGAAGAAAATCCTAAAACACTCAAATAACGAGGCTTACTGATAAAGCTGCTAAATCAGCTCTGTAAACTGTTCTGTAAACAGAACAGTACTACAAGCGAACCCCTGGATTCACCGATAATTGCTTGCAACACTCAATAATATATCATTTGGTAAAGATTTCTTCCTGGCCTGAATCATAGTCTGGATATCTCTGGCAGAAAAAACCCTTTCTGCCAAGATATCAATTCAATCGATTCAATAGCCAGGCAGTCCAAGCCAGAACTGTGAACTGGGATGCCTTAGAGGCCCTTGTGTGAGAAGATCTGGATCGTCGCCTCCAAAAGTTGCCCTCTGACATCCTTACTATGTCTGAGAACCAGCTTCTTCTTGGCCACAGAGGAGTCACCAGAATGGTTGGGACTTCCTTGTGAGCTAAACTTTTTTAGTACCCGACCCAGGAGTGAAATCGGAGGGAAATGCATAAAGCAGCTTGAATGCTGACCACTAAAGAGTCAGGGCATCTGTTGCTATTGTTAGAGGATCCATGGACCGGGACAAACTTCGGAGCTTCCAACTGTGCCCTGATGCAAGAACTGCGTCTGGGATCCCCCAGCACATGCATAGGGATTAAAAAATCCTCTGGCTAAGAGACCATTCCCTCTGATGCAGGACCGTTCTGCTGAGATGAACGGCCTGCAAGTTGTCCACTCCTGGTATGTGTACCACCAAAATATATGGAACCAGTTTCTCGGCCCAAAGTAAAAACCCAGCTCACTCCATCAGGACTTTACTGCTTCTGGTGCCCTCATGGAGGCTGATATATACCACCGCCGTCCGATTGTCCTTTTGAATCCGGACGGGATGCCCCTTCAGATGGTATGTCCAATGTCTGAAATACAACAGAATCACTCTCAATTCCAGGATATATATGGAGAGTCTGCTCTCCTTCAGACTCCATTGTCGCTGAATCGTTTGTGACTCCATGACACTCCCTCAACCATATAGACTGGCATCTGTGGTGATGATCTTCCACTGTACTGGAAGAAAGAATTTGCCAATCTGAAGAGGATGAGGAAGAGGCTAGAGACCGCCTTGCTGACTGTTTCATGTAAAAAGAGTGATTCAGAGTGTGTGGGTCCCGTTCCCAGATTATGAGCAATTCCATCTGCAGGGGTCTTGTGTGAAACAGTGCAAAAGATACTGACTCAAAGCAAGATACCATCAGGCCCAACAGACATATTCCTTGATGAGTTGTCGAGTGAGGACAAGACAAGAGACCCTGTACCCTGGCCTGAAGTGAGAGTCACTTCTGTGTTGGAAAAACACTTTTGCCTGAGACGTGTCTAATGACAGTCCCAGAAAAGAATAACTCTTCAAGCTATGAAATGATGTCTGACTTAAGAATTCGACTGGATAGTCCCTATATCCTTCTGGGTCCCCTGACATGATGGGGCCCATATCAACCGATAGTCTCAGCAAGGGACTAAATGTATCCCTGACTTCTTAGAGAATTACATGAGACCTGCCAACACCTTGGTAAACACCCTGGTGCTGATGATAGACCGAAGGGTAACGCCACAAACTGAAGATGTAAGCCACCTACAGCAATGTAGATATACATCTTTATATATACACTGTGGTTATCAAAACTCCAATCTCTAAAATGGTGAGATATGGCAGATCTCAAAGCTTCCTGCATATATGAGCCAAATGCAGAAGTTTCCCTCCCACATCTCAAGGGCGGGGGCATCCCTTCATGCCTGAGCCGGCTTCGAAGGGGATCTGGCTTTGTTCTGCCAGACACCTGTTGCCTTAATATCGAACTTTGGGATAGAAGAGAATCTTTTCTTTTTTTTTTTTTTTTCCTTTTTGGAATAAGACAAAGAGTCCGAACCTCTAGCCGGAACCTCAGAGAATTAGAGGCCCTGCGGAAGCAGTATTAGACTTCGGCTTTTGTAGCAGATTAGATCATTTACAACTAGTAGCATGCTTTACCATGTCAACCAAGCCTTCCCAACAGATGCCCCCCTTAAAAAGGAGTCCTGTCATATTCCTTTTAGAGGCTATGTCAGCTGGCCATTGCTTAAGCCATAAAGCACGCCTTAAGGCGACCACCAGAGCTAGGCCTCTGGCACTTAACCACATCAAATCCTCCATAGCCAGGAACACTACCTGTTGGGGGGGGGGTGGCAGTTGTGGCCTAAAGGTAAGGGAGCGGACTTGTGACCGGAGGGTGGCAGGCTGGAATCCTGGTCCTGGGTCATGACTGAAGTGCTCTTGAGCAAGGCACCTAACCCCCCAACTGCTCCCCGGGCGCCGTAATCAGGGCAGCCCACCACTCCGGGCATGTGTACACTCACTGCACGGATGGGTTAAATGTGGAAGACGAATTCCTGTGTGTGTGCAAGCATACAATGGCATCTATGCATTATTATTATTATTATGGAGTCAAACTGATCTTGAACAACTGGGAGCATGGCTTCCATGAATGACCCAAGAGTCATAGAGACCAGATGCTCCCAAAATTCTATGAATGTAACACTGGTCGGCCCAAGACCCACCCCATAAAAGATAAGCATGACATGCCACCTGATCCACGCATTTATCGGCTGGATACTTTGGAGAAGCCCTATCAGAGGATGGCAAAATGAAAATTTAAAGAGACCTGGCACCAGAGTGTCCACCACAGGAGGGTAAGACCATAATTCAATCTGATCTGGAGGAAAGAGATACATAGTATCTAGTACTTTAGACATGGCCGGAAGACAACCTGACTTCTGCCATTCCCTATTGATCAGATTATAATAATGCTTATGCTCCGCAAAATCCTCCAGAAATGGAGGAAATCAACCATCCATCCAACTTCTCCTTAACTGGACACCCCATATGTAGAGGACTCTCCAACAGATAACTTCCTGGGAGACTATGGCAGACAATATCCTCTTCCACTCAGAGGAAAAAATCTTTTCTTTTCAAATATTTTTAGTAGCCAATACTCCATTATGACACTCTATAGGTTTAGGACCACTTGAGGGCTGCTGACAGAGTTTAAAGACTCGGAAGGAGACTATGGCAGCAACAATATCCTCTTCAAATTGGAGGAAAAATTGTTTTCTTTACAACCCTCTAAGTAGCCAATACTTCATGATGACTCTATAGGTTTAGGACCACTTGAGGGCTGCCCACAGAGTTTAAAGATTCAGAAGGAGACCATGGCAGCCACAATATCCTCTTCAACTCAGAGGAAAAAAATATTTTCTTTAAAACCTTTTTAGTAGTCAATACTCCATGATGACTCTATAGGTTTAGGACCACTTGAGGGCTGCCGAAAGTTTACAGACTCCGAAGGAGCCTATGGCAGCCACAATATCCTTTTCAATATGCCCAGATGATTTATTTTTTCTCTTTTTTTTTTTTTTTTTTTCCAAAAAACCTTCTTAGTAACCGGTACGATTCACATCACGGTCCGCATGAAAACTGCCAAGGGGTTTCTCAGAAAGCACCGGAGATCAGGGTCAGAGTCCTCCACGGAGGAGACCACTGTCTCCCTATCCACTACAACCGTGGCATAATCCCTGAGCACCGTGCTATCCTCATCCAGTGCCACTGCATGCAACTGGATATGGGGTAAATCTGATAAAGACCAGATCACTACCCCCGATGCCTCCGCCATGGTCAATTTAATAATACTAGTCTATGACCCTGGGGATCTGAGACCAAGTAAATATAGGTTCTCGACAGTCACAAAACTACTGCGAGTCCTTGAGGGTAGACACCATATAATTATATATTACAATATAAATTATATATTACCTTGCCCTTTCCCAATCAATAATAAATACAAAAATTAAATAAAAAAAAATAACCTACCAAAAGGTTTAGGTCCACTTGAGGGTGGCCGTGCAGCGTCTTAGAGCAGCCCTTTTGCTGGCCAACTACCCCAGAAATTACGTGCAGCCAAAGGGGAATTGCGATCTCTGGCGATGCTAAGCTCCTTGCCTAGCCGTAAATGTTTAAGCTTGGTCAGCGAGAAAAACCTGCCCCGTCGCAGAGGAGAACTGGCCACTTCAGCAGAACTGGTGACTTTGCTAAGCCAAATATCTTCCAGCGTCCCCGGCTGGAGAAAACGCGCAGTACCGCTGAAAAGAACTGGAGATCTCAGCGGAGCTAGCTGCTACGCTAAGCCGAAAATCTTTCCACAGAGGCAGATGGAGAAAGCGCTCTGCGCCCTGTACTTGGAACTTCGCCAAGCCGAAAATCCTTCCACAGAGGCGGAGGGACGAAGCGATCTGCACCCGGTACTCGGAACTTCGCCAAGCCGAAAATCTTTCCACAGAGGCGGACGGACGAAGAGCTCTGCACCTGGTACTCGGAGCTTCCCAAGCCGAAAATCTTTCAATAGAGGCGGAAGGAGGAAGCGCTCTGTGCCCGGTACTTGGTACTTTGCCAAGCCGAAAATATTTCCACAGAGGCTGACGGAGGAAGCGCTCTGCACCCGGTACTCGGAACTTCGTCAAGCCGAAAATCTTTCCACAGAGGCGGACGGAGAAAGTGCTCTGCGCCCGGTACTCGGAACTTCGCCAAGCGGAAAATCTTTCCATGGCGACGGACTATTTCCTCGTTACAGCTTTAGCTCCGCCCCCTAAAAAGGCGCGCAAATTTTGAATTTTTCAACCAGAGAACAAAGAAACACATGGGAAAGAGCAATAAAAAACAATAAGAGAGAGAAAATCATTCCCTTGATCACCCCCAATCAGGCTCACCAGACAAAAACCTGTGGCTGCTTATACTTTTCAATGAAAGCCTCCAGCCAGAGTGCCAAAGCAATACAAAGCGCACACTGGACCCTGCGCTTACCTTACCATCTTGATCCAGATACAGTTTTACGGAACTTTGCCAAGCCGAAAACTGAGGAAGCATAATGGGTCAATCCAGATCAGAGCAGCATAAGGGACCTAGGAAGACAGACAGGGTCTTGCCCCCGCTTCAAAGGTATAATCTGAGAAACAAAAAAAAAGTAAATGGAAGAGGAGTCTAGAGAGCCATGCAGTCATCCCAACTGCAAGAATGAAAACTGGAATCTAGGAAGTCAGTCGGAAGGATATAGGCCAGGAGGAAAAGCCACGCTTTTGTCTTGCAGTCATGCCCCTTCGGGCAGGAGTTACCTGATCGTATTGAATAAGGAGGGCCTGTAATGGATTGGAAGAAAAACAAAATTTGCAACTCACTTGTAAAGACAATTTTGATTTTAAAATAGAATCAAACTAATTCTAATTTCACTTTGTGAGCTAGGTCAGAAATACTCTCCACTCCCAACTCAACACTAATTACCAGTTATTCAAACGCTGTGGAAATTTTCCTAGTAGCCTTGAAAGCTGTAAAAGTCAGTATGACATGTAGTGATATGTTTTTGGAATACAGAAACAAGTTGAGCTTCTTTTGATTTATTATTAACAGATATTTGTATAGTGAGGCATACAACGAGTAGAGTAATTTATCTTTCAAATTGACATAATTGCCGAAAAGTTGTAATTTTTTTTTTTTTATTGAGATGAGTGTATGCCAAGTAGTATATTTGCATTCAATAACAAAATTTAAGTATAACCATAACATCTTCCCATTTCCTAGCACATGTAATAATTACAAGGTTACGCCAGAAATTTTCAAGGCTGAATTGATGTGGTCTCATTCCTTTGCTATTAGAGATGAGTGAACTTTTCAAAATGCGCGTCAAACTTTTCTGAAAAAGGTTACATAGTTAATTCGGTTGAAAAAAGACATATGTCCATCAAGTTCAACCAAGGGTGTTGGGGTAGGGGAAGTTATTTTTTATTTTATTTTATAGGTGGAAGTTATTTATTTTATTTTTTGCTGTTTTTTTTTTTTTTTTACTGATAACCGCTAATAGTAAATGTTAATGTTATTTTCTTCTAAATAAGCATCTAATCCTTTTTTGAAGCTGTCAGCGGTTGATGCTGTAACAAGCTTATGTGGGAGGCTATTCCATAGATTTATACTTATGGTAAAAAAAATGATTGTCGCATCCGGATACTAAATTTCCTTTTTTTCCAGTCGAAGGGAGTGCCCCTTGTCTTTAGAGAGGATTTTACCTGAAATAGTGTTCCCCCATATTTTTTGTATGGGCCATTAATATATGTACACAAGTTAATCGTGTCCCCCCTCAGTCGTCTCCTCTCAAGACTAAACAGATTTAATTCTCGTAATCTTTCCTCATAACTAAGATCCTTCATTTCTCTTATTAGTTTGGTGGCTCTCCTCTATCCCGTGATTTTTAATGCATGATAGTATTTTGGTGGCCTTGGAGGCATTGCATGCTGTTATTTAGCCTGTGATCTACCAGTACCCCCAGATCCTTCTCAACAAGGGATTCTCCCAGTTTTACTCCCCCGAGGATATATGTCTAACAGCCTTCAGGCTGTTAGACATTAAGTGCATGACTTTACATTTCTACACATTGAACTTCATTTGCCAAGTGGATGCCCAGACACTCAAAGTGTCCAAGTCAGCTTGAAGTTTGTGAACATCTACAATAGACTGCACTGTGCTACATATCTTTGTGTCATCTTCAAAAATAGAGACAGTGCTTTTAATTCCATCTTCTATGTCGTTTATAAACAAGTTGAATAATAGTGGGCCCAGGACTGAACCCTTGTGGAACACCGCTTACAACTGGTAACCACTCAGAGTAGGTATCATGAGCCACAACTCTCTGCACACAATCCTTCAGCCAGTTTCAATCCAGTTACAAACTGTATTTTCTAATCCTGAAGATCTCAATTTCCCCAATAAGCGTCTATGGGGGATAGTGTCAAATGCTTTTGCAAAATCCAGAAAAACTATATCCACAGCCACCCCTCTGTCCTGGCTTCTACTCACCTCCTCATAGAAGCCAATCAGGTTAGTCTGGCAGCTTCTGCCCTTAGTAAAACTGTGCTGGTTGTCACTTATAATATTATGGATAGTTACATATTCGTGTATATAGTCCCTTAATAGCCCCTCAAGCAATTTCCCCACAATGGATGTTAAGCTTACAGGTCTGTAATTGCCCAGAGAAAACCTAGAGCCCTTTTTAAAAATGGGCACCACATATGCCTTGCTCCAGTCCCTTGGCACTATACCAGTTGCTAGTGAGTCTTTAAAGATCAACAACAGGGGTGATGAGATAATGGAACAGAGTTCTTTGAGAACTCTTGGGTGAAGTCTAGGGATGAGCGAATCGATCCGGACGAACCCGGATTCGATCCGAATTTCATGAAAAATTCGATTCGGATCGAATCCGAATTTCCCCGCGATTCGATCGCTTGAAGTTTTCCTTTAACATCCATTCATTTACATTACAGGCATTCTAAGATGGCGGACGGGACATGTCCAGACATCAACCCCGCGCCAGTGCAAGCTGGGGCAGTCACATGCAGCCTATCAGCAGCCAGCGGCCGGTGACGTCACAGCGCTATTTAAGGCCGGCGGCCATCTTGCTTTTCCTCATTTCTCTATTGCATTCGTGAGAGACAGGACGCTGCTGTAGGCAAGGAGAGAGACAGTTAGACAGACAGGGACAGACAGGGACAGGCTGGAGACAGGCAGGAGACAGACAGAAAGTCAGCGAAAAACAGGGAAAGGCAGTCACAGGGAGATTTTTTTTTTTTTCATCCAGCCTGAGTGTTACTGGCTGGCTGACTGGCTGTGTTAGCGTTTTCAGGCTGCTTATACACTTACTGTGCATATATACTGAACTGATCTCAAGTCTGCAGTGGGGCATCCCATTCTGTGACTACACCAGCCTCTATTTACTATAACCCTTTGCACTTATTCTAAAAGTCATTTGGCCTGATAAAGACACTTTTGCTGTGCATAGTACTGCTCCCAGGTGCACTCTGGTTGGGGCATCCCATTCTGTGACTACACCAGCCTCTATTTACTATAACCCTTTGCACTTATTCTAAAAGTCATTTGGCCTGATAAAGACACTTTTGCTGTGCATAGTACTGCTCCCAGGTGCACTCTGGTTGGGGCATCCCATTCTGTGACTACACCAGCCTCTATTTACTATAACCCTTTGCACTTATTCTAAAAGTCATTTGGCCTGATAAAGACACTTTTGTTGTGCATAGTACTGCTCCCAGGTGCACTCTGGTTGGGGCATCCCATTCTGTGACTACACCAGCCTCTATTTACTATAACCCTTTGCACTTATTCTAAAAGTCATTTGGCCTGATAAAGACACTTTTGCTGTGCATAGTACTGCTCCCAGGTGCACTCTGGTTGGGGCATCCCATTCTGTGACTACACCAGCCTCTATTTACTATAACCCTTTGCACTTATTCTAAAAGTCATTTGGCCTGATAAAGACACTTTTGCTGTGCATAGTACTGCTCCCAGGTGCACTCTGGTTGGGGCATCCCATTCTGTGACTACACCAGCCTCTATTTACTATAACCCTTTGCACTTATTCTAAAAGTCATTTGGCCTGATAAAGACACTTTTGCTGTGCATAGTACTGCTCCCAGGTGCACTCTGGTTGGGGCATCCCATTCTGTGACTACACCAGCCTCTATTTACTATAACCCTTTGCACTTATTCTAAAAGTCATTTGGCCTGATAAAGACACTTTTGCTGTGCATAGTACTGCTCCCAGGTGCACTCTGGTTGGGGCATCCCATTCTGTGACTACACCAGCCTCTATTTACTATAACCCTTTGCACTTATTCTAAAAGTCATTTGGCCTGATAAAGACACTTTTGCTGTGCATAGTCTCACTGCTGCCAGGTGCTCTCTGGTTTTTGGGGCATCCCATTCTGTGACTACACCAGCCTCTATTTAATACCATAACCATTTGCACTTATTCTAATAGAAATTTGGCCTGATAAACACACTTGCTGTGCATAGTATTACTGCTCACAGGTGCACTCCTGGCTCTTGGGGCATCCCATTCTCTGACTACACAAGCCTCTATTTAATACCATAGCCATTTGCACTTATTCTAATAGAAATTTGCCCTGATAAAGACACTTTTGCTGTGCATAGTAGTACTGCTGCCAGGTGCACTCCTGTTGGGGCATCCCATTCTGTAACATACCATTAGCCTCTGCATTTACTGTAAGCTGCACAGTTATTTAAAGAAATTTGGCCTGTATGAGCCTGCTTACACACTGCTGCTGTGTGCATATATACTGATCTCAAGTCAGCTTTGGGGCATCCCATTCTGTAACATACCATTAGCCTCTGCATTTACTGTAAGCTGCACAGTTATTTAAAGAAATTTGGCCTGTATGAGCCTGCTTACACACTGCTGCTGTGTGCATATATACTGATCTCAAGTCAGCTTTGGGGCATCCCATTCTGTAACATACCATTAGCCTCTGCATTTACTGTAAGCTGCACAGTTATTTAAAGAAATTTGGCCTGTATGAGCCTGCTTACACACTGCTGCTGTGTGCATATATACTGATCTCAAGTCTGCTTGGGGCATCCCATTCTGTAACATACCATTAGCCTCTGCATTTACTGTAAGCTGCACAGTTATTTAAAGTAATTTGGGCTGTATGAGCCTGCTTAGACACTGTTGCTGTGTGCATATATACTGATCTCAGGTCTGCTGTGGGGGCATCCCATTCTGTAACATAACATAACCTACCTCTCTTATTTAAACTAAGCAGGCCTCTTATTTAAACTAAGCAGGCCTCTTGGAGGCTGATTGTCCACTTTTGGGTGTGCATTTATATTCGGTTTCATATACAGTGGGGTATCCCAATTTGTAAGATAACCTACCCCAACCATGTAAACGAAATAGGCCTGTTGCAGCCTGAGTTTCTCTGCTTGCGTATGGCCTGCATTACAATCTGTCTCTTTCAATGACACTGCTGCCTGGGGTATCCCAATTTGTAAGATAACCTACCCCAACCATGTAAACTAAAGGTTACGTCCTTCCAGAAGGAAAACTTATGCCGAACACTATTTTTGTTAGGGGCATTGACCTTTGGATTGATCTGCATGAAATTAAGTTTTTTTTTTCAAAGTATTTCTCATACTTGGATTATTGTTACTTTTTGTTCAGCTTGAAATATACCAGGCCACACGGGCATCCCAAGGCACATGCTGATTAACCCTATATGTTAAGCACAAGCATTTCTCATACTTGGATTATTGTTACTTTTTGTTACTTTTTGTTCAGCTTGAAATATACCAGGCCACACGGGCATCCCAAGGCACATGCTGATTAACCCTATATGTTAAGCACAAGCATTTCTCATACTTGGATTATTGTTACTTTTTGTTCAGCTTGAAATATACCAGGCCACACGGGCATCCCAAGGCACATGCTATTTTAACCCTATCTGTTATACAACATACGCGTTGATCAGCATCAGCTGCTTTATTAAGCTACTTCAGTTTGCACTTGTTTTTGACTGCTTTTAATAAACCAGGCCGCAGGGCACCCCAAAGCTGCACCTTGCACCCTATCTGGTATACAACATAAGCGTTGATCAGCATCAGCTTCATTAAGCTACTTCAGTTTGCACTTCCTTTTTGACTGCTTTCATTTAACCAGGCCGCAGGGCACCCCAAAGCTGCACCTTGCACTCTACCTGTTTATACTATATAAGCATCTACAGCCTCAGCTTTATTAAGTTATTGCATTTTGAATTGGTTTTGGTGTGTTTTAAATACACCAGGCCGCAGGGCATCCCAAACCTGCATGTTGCACCCCATCTGTTATACTAAATAAGCGTTGATCAGCATCAGCTTTATTAAGCTATTGCATTTTGCATTGGTTTTTGTACTGCTGCCAAAACACTAGCCCATATGGGCATCCCAAACCAGCACATGTCACCCTATCTGTTATACTAAATAAGCTTCTACAGGCCCTTTTTTTTATTTATTTATTTGTATTTATATAGAGCTTTAATAGCTTATATTGTGAGGTAAATTTGCCATTTTGCAGCATAATATAGAGCAGCCCCTGTGTAAATCTGAGGGGCAATAGCTTATATAGTGAGGTAAATTTGCCATTTTGCTTCGTTATATAGAGCAGGCCCTGTGTAAATCTGAGGGGCAATAGCTTATATTGTGAGGTAAATTTGCCATTTTGCAGCATAATATAGAGCAGCCCCTGTGTAAATCTGAGGGGCAATCGCTTATGTAGTGAGGTAAATTTGCCATTTTGCTTCGTTATATAGAGCAGGCCCTGTGTAAATCTGAGGGGCAATAGCTTATATTGTGAGGTAAATTTGCCATTTTGCAGCATAATATAGAGCAGCCCCTGTGTAAATCTGAGGGGCAATAGTTTATATTATGAGGTAAATTTGCCATTTTGCAGCATTATATAGAGCAGCCCAGTTGCCATCTAAATCAACTACTGTCCGGCCAGTACAGCTTTTCCAGGGCAAACTCTGCTAGTTGCGGACACAAGTCAAGTTTGGCTTCCCAGCAAATCCAGTGGATCCTGAAGGTGTGTTGGCATGGTCATGTCAAGGTATGACATGACCTGCTGTTTGAGGTCCAGCTCCAGGTCTTCCTGCTGCTTATGAGTAGACTCACTATGCGGGTGTAGAAAGCTACTCACTAGCGACTGAAGACTGAGGCTGCTGCTGATGGAGCTGCTGCTGCTGCTCCTTCCACCCCCCCAGCAGCCATGGCAGTGGAAGGTGATCGCAGAGGTCCCCCCGAGTCAGACCTGTGGGAGTATGGGCCATGGCACAGATAGACATCGCCCAACTGACTACGTGGGATGTCTCTGTAGTAGGTCAGTTTTTCCTCCCTCTCAGTGGGCGTAAAAAATGCCCCCATTTTGTGCCGGAAGCGAGGGTCCAATAAGTTGGAGAGCCAGAAGTCTTCCCGCTGACAAATGGAGACAATTCTGCGCTCACTAGTACGCAAGCATGTGAGCATGCATCGTGCCATTTGTGCAAGTGACTCGGAGGGACTACCTGTCTCCATCTCCACTGTAAACTGCCACGGTGTCTCTGGGTCCTCTGTCTCGCCTTCCTCACAACCCTCTAGCTCCTGTGGCTGCTCCTGCTCCTCCTCTCAGATGACTAGATAAAATGGTCATTTTGTGAAACCTAAACTGTGGTTTGCTGTGCCCCACCCCCTCCTCCTCCTCCACTTCAGCCCCCACAGGCTTCATGTGGCTGTGAAATGTATGTGCCATGTCTCCAGTGCCCTGACCAGCCTTTCCAACATGTGTTGTAGTACATGAAGCAGTGGAATCTCATCGTTCATCTCATAGTCCTGGCAACTGACTAATAAAGTAGCTTCCTCCTGAGCAAAGGGCCTGAGCAAACGGTCGGTGTCACGTATGAGCTGCCAATGGTTTACATTGAATTTACACAGGGGTGTCCCCCTATCCGTTTGGATCATCCAGAAATCCGTGATGGCTTTTCTCTGTTCCTATAGTGCAGTGGTCCTCAACCCTGTCCTCAAGGCCCACCAACATGTCATGTTTTTTGGTGTGATTCATCCAGGGTGTGATTCATCCAATTTTTGGGCTCCTGAAGCCAACCCCAGTGTCTCTTTAAAGTAATGTTTGGGCTCCTGCTGCTGCTGCTGCCAACTCCAGGGTGTGATTCATCCAATTTTTGGGCTCCTGAAGCCAACCCCAGTGTCTCTTTAAAGTAATGTTTGGGCTCCTGCTGCTGCTGCTGCCAACTCCAGGGTGTGATTAATCCAATTTTTGGGCTCCTGAAGCCAACTCCAGTGTCTCTTTAAAGTAATATTTGGGCTCCTGCTGCTGCTGCTGCCAACTCCAGGGTGTGATTCATCCAATTTTTGGGCTCCTGAAGCCAACCCCAGTGTCTCTTTAAAGTAATGTTTGGGCTCCTGCTGCTGCTGCTGCTGCTGCTGCCAACTCCAGGGTGTGATTCATCCAATTTTTGGGCTCCTGAAGCCAACTCCAGTGTCTCTTTAAAGTAATATTTGGGCTCCTGCTGCTGCTGCTGCCAACTCCAGGGTGTGATTCATCCAATTTTTGGGCTCCTGAAGCCAACTCCAGTGTCTCTTTAAAGTAATATTTGGGCTCCTGCTGCTGCCAACTCCAGGGTGTGATTCATCCAATTTTTGGGCTCCTGAAGCCAACTCCAGTGTTTCTTTAAAGTAATATTTGGGCTCCTGCTGCTGCTGCTGCCAACTCCAGGGTGTGAATCATCCAATTTTTGGGCTCCTGAAGCCAACCCCAGTGTCTCTTTAAAGTAATGTTTGGGCTCCTGCTGCTGCTGCTGCTGCTGCCAACTCCAGGGTGTGAATCATCCAATTTTTGGGCTCCTGAAGCCAACCCCAGTGTCTCTTTAAAGTAATGTTTGGGCCCCTGCTGCTGCTGCCAACTCCAGGGTGTGATTCATCCAATTTTTGGGCTCCTGAAGCCAACCCCAGTGTCTCTTTAAAGTAATGTTTGGGCTCCTGCTGCTGCTGCCAACTCCAGGGTGTGATTCATCCAATTTTTGGGCTCCTGAAGCCAACCCCAGTGTCTCTTTAAAGTAATGTTTGGGCTCCTGCTGCTGCTGCCAACTCCAGGGTGTGATTCATCCAATTTTGGTCTCCTGCTGCCAAATCCAGTGTCTCTTTAAATATTTGGGCTCCTGCTGCTGCTGCTTGCAACTGCAGGGTGTGATTCATCCAATCTTTGGGCTCCTGCAGCCAACTCCAGTGTCTCTTTCAAGCTATGTTTGGGCCCCTGCTGCTGCTGCTGCTGCTTGAAACTCCAGGGTATGTCAGTCAATTTTTGGGCTCCTGCTGCTGCCAACTCCAGTGTCTCTTTCAGCCAATGTTTGGGCTCCTGCTGCTGCTTGCAACTCCAGGGTGTGATTCATCCAATTTTTGGGCTCCTGCTGCTGCCAACTCCAGTGTCTCTTTAAAGCAATGTTTGGGCTCCTGCCCCTCATAGTGATGCCACTTCAACTCTCTGCAATTGTGCCGCTCTTCGATTCTATTAGCGATGCCTCTGATCTGCATGTGATATTTATTCAAAGTATTATTTAACTAACCCAGCACGCATCCTGTGCGTGTTACAGCAAGGCAGAATGGTTTACAACCCTATTGAGGCTCTAGCAGGCTCAGAAATAGCCGTTTTTAATAGCGATTCGTCGCGAATAAATTCGGGTCGAAACGATTTTTGTCGGAAAATTCGGCGAACCAGTCGAATCGAATTTTTCAAAAGTTCGCTCATCTCTAGTGAAGTCCATCTGCAGTCTTATTCACATTTAAATTATTTAGTTTTTCTTGAATTATATCCACGTTTAGCTTGTTAATTATTATACTTTGACTATTGCTATCAGTGGCATCTCCTGTGTTGGCTCCTTGCTCCTCTCTTGTGTACACAGAGCTAAAGAATCCATTTAACAGCTCCGCCTTATCTTCATCCCCAGTGACCATTTCCCCATCATCATTAATTAGGGCACCTACCTGTTCTGATTTAGTTTTTTTCGAATTAATATATTTAAAAAAACGTTTAGGGTTTCTTTTGCTCTTTGGCCACATCTCTTTCATTCTGTGCTTTTGCCAACCATATTTATTTCTTTTGTTGGTTGGTTCGGTCTGAACAAGTTTGGGATTAACTTCCATCTAATACGCCTAATGGCCCTAAAAATCCTTTATAACGCTCTAAAGTCCCAAGGCTGTATAAAAACATGATATAGTCGACCAATTTGCCATGGCTAACTAGCATACGGATCAGTCATGATCTAATTAACATTTCAGTAGCCTGCATCTGTCTTTGATAATTTAAAGTAAAAAAATGGGGAGGAGCAACAGGGTTGGCATTCCTGGAAAGTGAAATGAAGTAATGGATTTTTACAAGCATTGTAAAATGTACCCATTTTGGGCATCACAGAGTTGAACTGTGGTTGTGTTGGCCTGGCAGTAGCGGGAAAGCACTCCAAAAATTGTCCCATTTGTAATGGGGGTAGCAGCGGGATTGGCACTCTTAAATTTTAAAAATGTAAACATTTTAAATTGAAAAAGAAGCAATGGCTTTTTGCAAGCCTTGAAACATTTGCCCATTTTGGGTATAACAGGTTTGACCTGCAAGTGTGTTGGCCTGGCAGTAGCCGAGGGTGGCAGGCTGGCAGTGAAGGCTCTGTTGGTGGAAATAATAGTAAAAGCATTAGCAGAGGCTGAAGCTGTTGATGAAAGACTAGGTCGTGGTACAGGAAACCTGTGGTGGTTGTGTAGGCCTGGCAGTAGCAGACAATCCCTAAAAAAATTGTCCCACTTGTAATGGAGGTAGCAACAGTATTGGCACCATTACATTTTAGCAAAAGAAGAAGCAATGACTATTTACATGCAATGAAAAATTTGCCCATTTTGGGCAAACTGTGGTTTTGTTGCCCTGGCAGTAGCAGAGGGTGGCAGACTGTGAGCAGAGGTGTTGTTGGCGGTAGTAGTAGTAGCAGCATTCGCAGAAGCTGCAGCTGTTGAAGAATGACTAGGCAGGCATTTTTATGAAGTCTGCAAAAGCAGCATCAGTGTTGCCGTCATCTGATCCTGAGTGGACCATACCAGCAGACCTAGCCCTGTGCCATTTTGCAGATGATCTGTCCCTATCTTGGCTCGGCTCTCGGCTGCCAGTGCCAGAAGTACCGGCCTGCTCTGATGATGTCCCTTCCTTGTTGCCTGGTTCCCAGATCCTTTCCAAAACTATATAATCATACTCCTCCTCCTGGTCCCCGCCATATCCCTGTTTGGATGTTTCATCATGGTCTACTTGCCACCTCACATCACAACCACCTTCATAACTGCCAGTATGTCCATGTCTACCACCACCCCCACTGCCACATCTATGCATCTTGGACACCGCTTCCACCTTCACCACCTCCACAACACACTCCAAAGGCTGATTGTTGTCAAACAAATTCTCCTCATCACTATCCATAGCAACTGGGTTGCTAGGAAAAGCTGGCACTCCTAGGAGGGGGCAGTAAAGAGACAGATGGTGGAAGATAAAGGCTTCATTTACTGTGATGTGTAGATGTAGTGGAGGAAAAATACACTGAAACCTCATTGCATCAGTCTTCCTCCTCCTGAGATGAGCGAGACCGAGTCAACCAGTTCACAATAAATGTATTGTTGAAAATAACACGCCCCCTGGAGGCAATGGGCAACTCTGGCTTGCTGCTGCTACTACTACTGCTGCTACTACTACTAGCCCTGGCAGGCCTGGGCAAATGGATACTGCCACTACTTTTGCTGAGCCTGGACAAATGGCTGGTGCTACTTTACTGGGCCTGGGCACATGGCTGCGGACCACACCGTTGGTACTGGCACCAACATCCTTATTCTTAGTCGCAGAAGGCATTGCAGGGATGTCTATTCCTCTACCCCGTCCTTTCCCACCTCTTCCTTTCCCAGACATTTTAGTCTTTCCTAAAACAGATAGATGTTCCATAAAATATTCATTGGCAGGTGAAAAAATTGCTTTTTTAAACTGTATTTAACAAAAAGGCAACATGGACCCCAACTTAAAGAGAGAAAAGGCCTGCACACTTAAAACAGAGCTTCTCCCCTTGTTTTTTTTAAACTGTATTTAACAAAGAGGCACCGTGAACCCCAACTTAGACAGAGACAAGGCCTGCACAGCTAAAACAGAGTTGCTCACCCCAAAAAATTCCTTGGCAGGTAAAAAGATTATTTTTTGTATTTAACAAAGAGGCGCTGTAGACCCCAACTTTCCCACCCCTTCCTTTCCCAGACATTTTATGTAGTCTTTCCTAAAACAGATAGATGTTCCCTAAAATATTCATTGGCAAGTGAGAAAATTGCTTTTTATATATTTAACAAAAAGGCACCATGGACCACAACAATAGAAGGGGCCTGCAAACTTAAAACAAAGCTGCCCAATTGTTTTTTTTAAACTGCATTTAACAAGGGGTACCGTGACGTGTAGTATCAGTATGAGATAGGATCCTTTTCCTTTTGAGGCACAAATTTAAATCATGAGGCAGTGACTAATTGTATTATAGCTAACCAACGTGGAAACTGATATTACTATTTGTATTCATATTAAGACATCTCCCGAAAATAGCCCTACCTTTTTCAGAGCAAAAAACGAATATAAGACCTGTCTTATTTTCGGGGATAAAGGGTAGTTCATAATCATGTTTCAGTAGAACATACCTTACCCAGATTAAGTGTGATCCAACACCCATATTAAAGATAAAGCCCTATAACCTGCCACCATACTCCCATTTCCTACCTTCCTATTGGTACAGAAAGTTTTTGAAATGTCCTACCAGTAGACGAGTTTTAGTTACTCACTAGCCCTAAATATTTATCCTGTGTCTCCATCTGGCAAAGAATGGAAGTGCCAGTGGCCTGTTCCATTGCATACTGGGAGACTGACAGCATGCACCAACGCAGCCAAGTCCATATGAGACTTCCCCCCCTCTGCTGTGCAAGTCAGTATGACACTAGCATGCTCCCAGAACATCCCCGGACATGACAGGTGCTCTTCCTCACCCACACTGCTCACACATGTGGATTGGAGCACCTAGGAGGATGCTGGGATATATACACCTCCCGGGGGCTTCAATATGGTGACTCAGTGGGAAAAAAGGATGATGAAAAAGGGGGCACACAGGACAAAAATATCATTATTCAATTATTAAGACAGAAGATTATTAAGAGCATATAAAAATATTAGTTAAAAGGAAAGGAATTTACAGTAAGAGCAGTGGGGACTGTTGGCCCTCCTTAATGAGGTTCATTGCATCATTCATATTGCTTTGTAGCTAGGTTCATGGGAAAAATAGAAAAAGTACAAGTGTTCCATAGCAATAAATTGGATGATATGAAAATGTGAGATTTCCCAGAATGTTCTCTAAAACCACTTACATTTCTAGCAATATACTCTAGTAAGAATAAATGTAATCTTATTTAGCCTTAATGCTGGAATCAGCATCTGAAATCACAAAAATGCGCATGAATGGAGGGATTTATCAAGCATTAAGAAAATAGGTTTGGTTTAGTGATTTAAGGTCCAGGATAGGAGTAGAAGGAACGATGTAACCTGAATATAAAAAAATTATCAGTGGCTGAATTGCAGCTTGCCCAAGAGTCTAACAGACACTATGGCAAGATCAAACTTTTCCAATTTGGGATGCGTTGTACTGTGAAACCCCACGGGTATATTATGTATAATCATCTTGTTCCGGGATTCCGATGGAGGACCCCTGTGGAAAACAGCAGAACACCCTGCATTAATCCAGCATCCACACTGCCTAGGGTAGAGTTAACCGGAAGTCACCTTTATTTTAAATGTTTTTGTCCTCTTTAAACCTGTACCTGTACCTGTAGTAGATATTACTTTACTTTTCTCTGTGACCCCCACACCCCAAAATAGGATGCGTAGTAGTCCCTAGTATTTGACACTCAGTACATCCAAATGACAATTACCATTAAAGTCAGTGGTGGGGGAATTGATGTTAAACACTACTGGTGTTTTCTGGCTTAATCCTTAGTCTTTCTCCCATCTGGACATTGTTTCTGGAATTTCAGCCGCATTTTCAGATTTTATTGCAGCCCCTCTCTGTCTAATGCTCACCTGCTGTTTTCTTCCGGGACACATAAGTTTCCCCAACATTCATCTTTGTTGTGCCACCAAAGCAACGACTTTACCTCTTTCTTTTTACCTTGGGGACATGGCTTCTTGGTATGTTACCTAGAGTCACAATGCATCACTTCCAAAGATGACGCAGGCTCTCTAGCAGACTGGGAGACTGTGGCGAGTGAGTCTTCAATGGTTTACCTGAGGGCAATCACCCCATATTGGGTGTCTTAATGCTCAGCACTACTCTGTATGTAAGATTTGCAGCATCTTTTGTTAATAATGTGATATTATGGTGACTTAAGGGCATAAGGGATTTAAGGGCATTACATATGAATAATGAAAACTATGTGTGCTTTCTTCATGTATGGTATATCTCCTAGAAAGAAATTCCTAAACTAACTATAATTGGCAGCTGATCACTTCCCAGCCTGGTGGACTGTGTACAGTACCTGCAGTTATTGGTCCATGGGAATAGGTTTATATTATACCTAGAGTTGACTTATGTGCCACTAAAAACAGTCCTCACCCTTTATCTGCACATTGGGCGACACTACTTTTAACTGTTAATTTGCTACCTAATTCACATATTTCAATTTGCATGAATGTTTACTAAACATTTCCTAGTTCCAATCATATAAATGCGTGTACGTTTTGATTGTGACAAATATAATATGCTCACTGCATCATAATCAAGTATTCTGTAAAAAGAAAAACAACAAAGTTGGATGGATGTAACCTAACCTACCTGAAGTACATGCATTAGGGGGGCAAAAATATGTATTAACTTTTTTTAGATGGTTTATGTTACTTGTTACAGATTTGTTGCTTTAGTGATTTTTAAAACACAAAAAACATGGACAGATTTAATGAAATGGGGTAGTAAGGGTGACTCCTAATCCAGCTCAGCAGAACTAAGCTTTTTAGGGCTACATAGCTTGCAAAAGGCCATTGATCCCAGCCATTTTTTAAATTGTAACAAAAGTCAAACTTTTGGTCTGAAAAGTTAGATTCCTATAGAACATCTTGATTATCAATGTCCTGCAATTTGAACCATTGTATAACCTCCTGTCTGAGCTACACCCATACATTTGGCTGCATGTAGAGACATTGGGAGCGGGGGTCATTGGAGATTTGGTGAAGCAAGTTTAAATCTGGGTGCACATGTGGGTGTGAATTGCGGCCTGCATTTCGGTAGGCTTTTTAACTTTAACACATAAAGATGCGATAAAAAAGTTTGTTTAATTTTTTACTAAAAAATTTGCACCTGCAATGGTGCATTTTTACAAGTGAGGTACATCGTATTGCATCGCATTGCCCTATGGGCTATGAAGAAATAAATAATACATTCTTTAGCATACCCCATAAGTTTCCAAATTCTTTAGGACAAATTAGAACAAAATTAGTTTATTGCAATTTTTCCTTTGTTAAAGTTAAAAACTCAAAGATATGCAGACAGGAAATTCACACCTAAATGTGCACCCAGATTAAACTTGCTTCCCCAAATCTTTAGACAGACCCCATTCCCTCCTCCTCTGTTGCATGCACCGCCAGTGCCAAATTTGTTGGGCAAATTAGGAGACAATTGGTCGTTCCCTGAAGCCATGCAGAATAGTTTTGTTTGTTTATTTCCAAGTAAGGCCAGCAGCTGATTTATCAATGTGTGTGCAGGGATGAACTGATATGGGACTGTTATTTTTCTCAGGTGATATTTCGAAACTGCAAAGTAATCAGGTTTCGCATTTTTGGCTTCAAACAAGCTGATTCAACACCATGCAAATATATATATTGTTATGATGCAAAATATACATTCGCATGTGGCTTAAACCCGACCAACAGCCTGGAACAGGCAGATTTTTGCAGATATTTACATGCAAGGATTCTTATGAATTAGGTTGGAAAGCATGTAGCTATTTACACATACACATGCATAGATGCTTATGGATGTACAATTAGATACACACTTTCTCCCCATAAGCAGGTAATCATCGACAAGCATCTATGCTCTATACTGCTTTAAGACTGCATTATTTATTGTTGTCTTTATTTGATTTTATTGTAATATATGTTTTATTTATGTTAGTTCAGACTTGTCTTTCATTTCACCACTATTTTAAATTATCTTTTGTTAACTGGTTATGTATAATGTTTATTCTTCTTATTTGTTTCCCTCCGCGCCCCCACTTCCACAATCGGGTTGATATTGCACCAGGTGAAAAAGTGCACTACTTTTTAGGAGAGAAAACTGTCAGTTTAAAAAGTAAAGCACTTTTTCTTCTGGTGCATACCTTGTCACCTTTTAATTGCATGGGAAAGGTCAGGTGACTCTTGCTTTTGTGTAAGGAAATATTTTTCCATGACAAAGTATTTTCACTTAAGCATGTGCGCACTTGATTCGCTAAAATGGTGCTGAGTTTCAACATTGAAAAAGCACATGCAAAAATGCAAACTCTCGTAAGAAACAATATGAAAATTCAAAATGTGGTGTATCGGCCCTATAGTCTCCACTTTACTTAACCTAATGTGATATCTTCAGTTTTTACCAGGAGTTTGCTACATGACATCAATTCTCACCACGGTGGTGGGATGGTCACACTAGGGTCGATTCATGGTCGGTGGGCAAAAATGATCAGGCGGTGCGCAAACGATTCTGCATGTGTCTAGGCACATGAATCATGGCTGCATAAACAGGCCAGGCACACAGACGAAACGCACCAAATGGAAAGCGCACGGGAGAAGCAAAAATTGCGTCTTCTTGTACCAATTTGCGCCGTCCAATAGGAAAATCTGCTGTTTTAAAGTGACAAAAGCCCTGCCCCGTGTGCATTTGGCCAGCTAAACACTTAACTGCTGCCAATGGTTCCCTATGTTTATTCCCTTTCCTTCACTAATTCTCCATTGTGATTTGATCTTTCTAGCTTCTGTGTTTTCTGTGAAGCTCTATTCGCCATTTGAGAGTATATTCTCTGGAGAACTTGTGTTCTCCATTTTTTGGGGGGATGTTTTTTTTTGTGGGGGATATTCTGATTCCAGTTAACCCATAACAATTTATGTCCAATGTTTTGTACCAGATGTTCTCCCTCCCCTGTTTGATTTGCATATTAATGCTTAATAATTTGTTTTTTTGAAACTTTGGTGGCCAATATCCATATTTTTGTGATTTTAGACAACTTTTTATTATTTAAAAAAAAAGGGGGGTTCAATCCCTAAAAAGAACTTGTGGCTGACACTTTAATTGTTCAAAAACATGCTGGACGCTGACTGCATGTGTTTTTGGAATGAAATAAGCATGTTTCTCATTGGAATCAGCAATTTCTTCCGCCTATTTACTGGAGCAAATAGCCACATTTGCGCACACTTTTCTGCCTTCAAAACACACAATAAATCAGACAGCTGAGATAGTTTGGTGTGCCAAAATGGCGCAAGCGGACAATTTCAGGCGCAAATTGGGGCATTGGCAAACGCTAGTGCACAAATTGGTGCAAAAACAAGTGTGCATCCCATTTTCACTACATTGAATCAGGCAGAAGTCTGAGCCTGATTTCGCGCTCCAAATAAAATGCGCAATTGAATGTCCATGAATCGCAAGCTAACAGCCAGGAATTGATTATTGTTTCTGCTTCAGTTTCCATATTTACCCTGTTTAAGCAGCCTCTGCTGATTTTGCTTCCATGAATGTTATTTTTGCAAGCTGCACATGCTCCCACGTCTGCCTGCTTGGGATCTGTATATGCTGTTTCACCTGCAACTCCAGCTGCAACAAATTTTAAAACTTGTTTCAGCTGCCATATTTACTTTTCTTTGCACAAAACATATTTGTATTTTAACAGGCTATGCTTTTGCATAAGTATAAATAAGTCGCTTTTGCATGCTAGGATCCAGAGAATCTTCTAAAACGGCTCTGAAACTCATCACGATGAAGTTTACTACTGTTCTCACTTTTAACATATGAATGCCAAGCTGTATCTTGCCAGTTGTGATGCTGACAGTTCTTTGACCCATAGTAGCCACTATGAATGGTAGATAATTACAAAAATAAAATATAAAAATATGATGAAAATACTGCGCTCGAAAGAGATATATTGAAAAACACAGTGTTTTACTACAAGTGAATGCTCAGTGTGCACAACTATTATTCCTGGAATTGTCCCGACAAAGAAAAGGCACAGAGCAAACTAGATGGTATGCAGTATTGACAAAAGGTTAATAGGGCAATAGCCTATATTACTTCACACCAATGTGCCCAACACCGGATTAACAAACTCTTATCAGAGTTGCATTCATTCAAAGTATTATAAACGCCATTCCAGACTGTTTCTCCAACTTCAGGATCAGCTTGTGTATAATCAAATTTGATTAAATAGCGCTTTTATTTGTGTAAGTGGTCCCTTGGGTCACTTACAAGTACACAACCAGTTTAAAAAGAAAATAAATACACTACTAAGAATTAAACTAAAAATTATTGTCACTGTGTCTACCTTTATCTGTCCCCAACTGAGTGTCAACCTCTCTGCAGGTCTGGTGGGTTGGGGGCCTCTCCTGCGTTTTTCCCAATGCTGTGGCAGCTATTGCAGCCAGCATTTCTAGTGAAGCATCCATCCAAAGCTAATAGCAGGGTGTACTCCAGTTCAAAGGGCAGAGGGGTGGCAAGCCATCTGTCTGCCATGCCAACAGAAAGCTTTAAGAAACCTCCTTGCCCTATTACCTGACCTCCCACCTGCCCGGGGGGTGCAGAATAGCCCAGTGCCCTTCATCATGGGCTATACTCCTGGAAGAGCATGAGCACCGGACCTGTGCTGATGAGCATAGGGGCCAGCAGTTCAGCCCTTGGCCCTGGTTTACCAGCCACTATGCTCGGTGAACTGAACTGCAGGTTCCTGGTCCTAATACTTACCAGCCCCTATGCTCTTCGGTATGGGTCTGGGGGCACCCCTGGAAGAACACTGGGGCCATGCTGAGCTGAGGGGCACCAAGCTCTTCCGCCACCCACATGTTGGTACTTTGGACTCATTACCAATTCACAAAAGGTAAACAAAGATACCCCCAAAACATTTTCTTACACTTACCCCACTCACTCCTTCTGTCTTGGTAGTGGTTTCGGAGCAATTAGGATACTGGGGACCATCCAGTTCTGGCTCATCACTAATCATCACCCATTGATCTGTTTTTCTTGTTCTTTGGCAGGCAGACTACTTTAAAGCCCTGACTACTGACTACTATAGGAGCAGGAATGTACAGTGTTGCAGTCATCATATTGATTCATGTTTCATTAATTACCTCCGTTCTGTTTACTTATGGTTATTGTCCTTGTTTCAAAGACAGAAAATAAGCTGAGTTTTAATATACATGTCAAATATTGTTTTGACTTTTTGGTGAAAATGTGACATACACATCAATTAATCTGCAGTTATTCATTTATAACATGACTAAAATGCCAACAGTAGTTTTCACTTGAATATGTAGTCTACAATTTGAATATAAATGGTGGTTCAAAAATATTACTTTGTGACAGACATTAATACAAAGCCTGACTTGATTTACTATAACATTTTAATATGAATATCTAGCGCACTGGAAAGGAAGGAAATTAAAGCACATTTAAAGTGGACAAAAAGTCTAATTTAGCATGAGGTACAAAATGTACATTTTGGAGTAAAAAGATAATAGTAATATAGTGCAGTGATGCTGAATCACCCCCTGGGTAGACAAAAAAAAGTGACTGGCACTAAAAAAACGTGTACTGATATACATGTTGGATTGAGAACCTGGTGCAAAAGTGTACTCCTTTCTTCTTTTTTTTTTTTTTTTGGAGTAGGGGGGCTGAATCAACCTCTAAATATACTTTAGGTTCAATGGCTCCCAATGGGACATCCAACGTTGGGGAGGCTGACTGTATGATCATCTAGAGAAAGCCCAAGATCAGGCTATGTACTTCCGGATTTCCATGATGGGCACATGTGGCATACAGCAAAGGGCATTGCAGAGCAATACCATCCCTGCTCTCTTCATTTATGTGTAACATGCAGAGTGAATGTGAGTCCCTCTCATGCCCAAATATTAGCTGCCCCCCAAGCATATTAACAGCTGTCACAAAATGTAACGTGTAGCACATATGTGTGAATCCCCGGCTGACCCCAAAGTGAATATACACGTGAATATACACCATAGGCTCGATTCAGAGGCACATTCCTCTGCACTTCCGTAGCTGTCTGTGAAAGTTTTAGTGGGTGTTTGTCATTTTTTTGCTTTTTTTTGTTCATTTTTCATTCGTACGAACGTTCGGGAAAATGTGTATATGCGCTTTCGATGAACGAAAGCAAATCGGATCATTTGCGTTAGTTCGGATCATTTTCCAAACAAAATCTGATATTTTTCGTTAGTTCAGATAACTTACGTTGTTGGGATGGGATTGCGTCTGATTCAGAGAGCTGATTTCCGACGGACCACCACCCTATAAATCCGTTTCATTTCCGATCCACTTACGGGACCTTTGAGGGCTCGGATTGCTATTGTTGAACATGTTTTGCGGCTATATGGAGGAGTCTGCGCACATTTAGCACCAAGGCAGTGCATGTATCAGCATTGTATAAAATGCATACCTGAATCATTACATTTCCTGTATGCCTTATAGAAGCATTTTAATGCTGACCTTAGTCCTTAGCATGTAAACCTTTATTTTCCCACACATCCATATAATTGCTATATTTTTTAGACTTATGTCCTTTGTGAATTATATTTGGATTGTTGAACTTGAATCTTAATTTGTTGTAGGAGTAATTGGTTACCTTTGCTTTGTGTAATTATTTTATATTTGGTTGCAGGAACCGCAAGATGTGCCACTCGCACAACATACAAGCAGTGTTTGGTCCAGCTATGCGATTCCTCAGTGTTCTTGTAGGGCATCCAGGGTCGTCCCATGATGCTTATATATTGCAGAGCTCCGGCTAATTTAGTCAGTTTGAGTCAGGAGAATTATCTGGTGAATGGCTCCTGGGTAAGTTTGCTCACACTCCATCAATCCATTTTCACTGTATGGCAATGAATATAGTTGATGACTTATGTCTTAACCTATGGCTGTTTTTATCCCTTGATGACATGTTAAACAATATTGTAGCTTAGAATGTGTATTTTATGTTAGTATTTTTAAATTCTTTCAGGGGATTCTGGATATCCACTCCTGCCCTTGCTCCTGATGCCCGTTCTTTGCCTGCAGAATGCGGGCCAGGGGTTCTCTAATCGGGCACTATGCAAAACCTGGGTCGTGGTGGCGAGGGCCCTCTGGCTTTTGAAGTCCAGATTTAGGTGTTTGGACCATACAGGGGGTGGCACTGCAGTATGACCCCAACAAGGTTATACCAATATTTAAATTTCCGTTTTTTTAACAGGGATCACACGTGCCAGAGTGGCACAACTGAGTGTCAGGGTCCTTCAGTTGGTGGGCGAGATGCAGGAGCTGCGCAACGCGTTGGGGCCCACAGATGAAGAATAATGTTCTGTGGCCTGCCATTGCTATGTATTTTGTTTTTTATAGTTGTAAAAATTTGAATTTTTCAAAATATTTTAAGATTTTATATTTTATGATGGAATAAAAAAAAAATGTTCCAGTGTCATTTCATTTACAAAATACATTAACACAAAACTAATGGGCCCAGAAATATTTAAAGATGAATATTCACATGACAGAGAAGTGATTTGGGTAAGTTTTAGGGGGCTAAAATGTAAGAAGAACCTAATCGCGAAGTGGTTTGGGTGAGCTTTAAGGGTCCAAAAGGGAAGATGGAGGATAGTGCTAAGTGGTTTGGGTGAGCTTTAAGGGTCCAAAAGGGAAGATGGAGGATAGTGCTAAGTGATTTAGCTAAACATTGTAGTAGAAGTGAGGGTGGAAAATATGAAGGCGAGCACTTTAATGAGTTAAGTTTGTAGTGCGCAGGCGCAAGATGATAAGGATTTCCGTCTGGACGAATATTTATTGAAAAAGGGAAACAGAATCGAACGGGAAACGTAAAGGATTCGTTGGAGGATACGATGGGAAAAGGGCAAAAACGAAAGCCTACGTTGTAACATGAGAAAATTAAACGGAAAAGTCACGCTGGAAAATGACATCCTCGTATTCGTACTCTGCCGTACAAATGGACGGAAACTTTACAGAAGGATTGCAATGCATGCATAGAATCGCTCGCACACTCATACGAGAGCGGAAACATTAAAAAAAAAAAAACAGATCGGCACTAAAACTAAAGTATTTTTTTGTCTCTCTGAATCGAACCTCATGTCCTTCAGTCCCCAACATTAATATGCAGCATGCAATTAGACTTGCACCCTTCAAAAGTGTGCAGTAATATGCAAAGTGCAGCCCACTCTGTTTCTGCTCTATATATACGTTAAATATAAACACAGTTAATACAAGGTGAGGAAATGAAGAAGTTAAGATATAGGCAAATATACTTTGGGTATTTTTTATAGTTTTTAATTTTTTTTATAATAGTAACATAGTAACATAGTATGTAAGGCTGAATAAAGACTTTAGTCCATCCAGTTCAGCCTGTTTAACTCCTTCCAGTGGTCTAGTAGCCATAGCCGGAAATGTTATTACATGCCAGGAAGGCATCAAGGCCACTTTTGAACATTTTTAATGTATCCCTCATTACTACCTCCTCTGGCAGCGAGTTCCATAGTCTCACTGCTCTTACAGAGAAGAATCCCCTCCTATGTCGGTGGAGAAAGCACCTTTCCTCTAACCTTAGTGGATGCCCCCGGGTTATGGTTACACTCCGGGGTATAAATAGATTGTGGGACAGATCCTTGTATTGACCCCGAATATATTTATACATAGTTATTAGGTCACCCCTCAATCGTCTTTTTTCTAGACTAAATAAGCCTAACTTGGACAATCTTTCCGGGTACTCTAGCCCCCGCACTCCTTTTATTAACTTTGTTGCCCTTCTTTGAACGTGCTCCAGTTCTGATATGTCCTTCTTAAGCACAGGTGCCCAGAACTGTACACAGTATTCCATATGGGGTCTGACCAGTGACTTGTACAGGGGTAAAATGATGTTCTGGTCATGAGCACCCATGCCCCTCCTGATGCACCCCATGATCCTGTTTGCCTTGGCAGCAGCTGCCTGGCATTGATTACTACAGTTGAGCTTATTGTCAACTAAAACCCCTAGGTCCTTTTCCATTGTTGTTTTACCAAGTGTTTCTTTATTTAGTGTGTAATCATGACACAGATTTCTCCTTCCCATGTGCATAACCTTACATTTATCTGTGTTAAACTTAATTTGCCATTTAACTGCCCATGCTTCCAATTTATCTAAATCTGTTTGTAGTTGCCTGTTGTCCTCCTTTGTTTTAATTACTTTACTCAGCTTAGTATCATCTGCAAAGATTGAGACTTTACTGTTTAATCCATACCCAATGTCATTTATATATATATTGAAGAGAATTGGTCCCAGAACTGACCCTTGTGGTACTCCACTAGTAACAGTGACCCAATCTGAGTGTGTACCATTGATAACCACCCTCTGCTTCCGATCACTAAGCCAATTTCCCACCCATCTGCACACGTTTTCCCCCAGTCCAAGCATTCTCATCTTTTGTACCAGCCTTTTATGTTGCACAGTATCAAATGCTTTAGAAAAGTCAAGATATATGATATCCAATGACTCCCCCTGATCCAATCTTGAACTTACCTCCTCATAAAAGCCGATCAGGTTTGTCTGGCAGGAGCGATTCCTCATAAATCCATGCTGATATGGAGTAATAAGGTCATTTTCCCCAAGGTGCTCCAGGATAGTATCCCTTAAGAAACCTTCCAACAGCTTGCCCACCACAGATGTTAAGCTTACCGGTCTGTAGTTCCCAGGTTCCCCCCTAGATCCCTTTTTGAATATTGGCACCACATTTGCCAAGCGCCAATCCATCGGAACAAACCCTGTAGTTATGGAATCCACAAATATTAGAAATAACGGCTTGTCTATTACTGTACATAACTCCCTTAAAACACGAGGATGTATGTCATCTGGTCCCGGTGATTTATCGATTTTCATCTGCTTGAGACGGTGCCGGACTTCTTCCTTGGTTAGACCAGTGACATTTAATGGAGGGTTTCGGTTATTCCCCTGCATTTCACTGGGCATGTCAAATTCTTTTGTGAATATAGAAGCAAAGAAGTTGTTAAGCAAATTAGCTTTCTCCTCATTTCCCTCTATAGGGGTCCCATCCTTGCTTTTCAGGGGGCCCACACCCTCAGGTTTGTACCTTTTACGGTTTATGTAGCTAAAGAATAATTTGGGGTTAGTTTTACTCTCTTTAGCTAGTCCTTTCAGCAGGCAAGCCTACCACTTTATCAGTGCATGGAGAATCAGGGGAAATGTAAGCGCTATATATATATATATATATATATATATATATATATATATATATTGTGGAGATTAGCTCTGGTAGGCGACCGGGTGTCAGCAGTATAGAGGCGGAGGCAAACAGTTCAAAGTAAAGTCTGTGTTTATTTCACACAAAAAATCCACAAAAGCATATGTCCATACAGGTTACATCACCTTTTCAGGAAACCGCAGCATAAATGATTCAATCAGGCAAACAGCTTTTAGTCCTTGAGCAAAAGTCCTGTTTACAGTCCAAATAGGCCTCAGGTCCGCATGAAACAGCCTCCACAGGAGATTTCACTCCCATGTGAGCTCTAGACAAAGGACAGGCCACAGCTGATTCCCCAGGCTATTTAAACAGCCCGCAAAACCCGGACCTGGGTAGTGGGATGGAGTCCCACCCTGCTCTACTCCATCCCAGTAAAGCCGTCCCAGGTTAGCCTTTCGGCTATTCTAAAGCAACAGCAGCAAACTGCCACCAGCAGCTGATGCTGGAAATCAGACTACACGGCTTTACTGCACCAATGCCAGGTACATTGGTGCTACATACCTGCCGTCAATAACGGCCCCTTGCACCTTACCACATACCCCCCCCTTTGTTCAACCCTGAGGGGGTGGACACATGCCAAACAATGTGCTCGGGACAGGGCATCCGCGTTACCCAATAATTGTCCCGCTGTGTGCTCTACTGTAAACTTGAAGTTTTGTAATGACAAGAACCATCGGGTGACCCTGGCATTCCTGTCCTTAGCCTGGCACATCCACTTGAGGGGAGAGTGGTCCGTAATCAGCCGGAACCTTCTCCCCAGCAAGTAGTAGCGAAGAGACTCCAGGGCCCATTTAATGGCCAAACACTCCCTCTCCACTATACTATACCAGGTCTCCGCGGGTGTTAATTTGCGACTCATGTAGACAACGGGGTGCTCCTCCCCGTTGACTTCCTGAGACAGTACAGCACCGAGACCTACCTCGGAGGCATCGGTCTGCACTATGAACTCCCTCTTAAAGTCGGGTGTCACCAACACCGGAGACCCACACAGGGCAGACTTCAAAGCGGAGAACGCTTTTTCGGCCTGTTCATTCCACTTCACCATGACAGACTTGCGTCCCTTTAACAGGTCTGTCAATGGTGCCGCTAGGGTGGCAAAATTGGGAATGAACCGCATATAATATCCCACCAACCCCAGAAATGACTTTACTTGGCGGGTGGTGTTAGGACGTGGCCAGTTACGGATGGCTTCTAGTTTGTTGACCTGGGGCTTGACCACTCCTCGCCCAATCACATAGCCCAGGTATTTTGTATCTTCTAGGCCTAAAGCACATTTTTTCGGGTTTGCCGTCAACCCAGCCTTCCTGAGGGAATCCACTACGGCCTGGACTTTGGGTAGGTGACTTTCCCAATCCGTGCTATGGATAATTATATCGTCCAGATATGCCGAAGCATACCGACGATGTGGCCTGAGGACAATATCTATTAACCTTTGGAACGTAGCGGGAGCGCCGTGTAACCCAAAGGGTAATACCTTGTATTGGAACAGTCCCTCTGGTGTGATAAAGGCTGTTTTCTCCTTGGCAGCCTCAGTCAAGGGCACCTGCCAGTACCCTTTTGTGAGGTCCAAAACCGAAAAGTACCTGGCTTGGCCTAGTTTCTCAATGAGTTCATCTACGCGGGGCATAGGGTAGGCATCAAACTTGGAAACTTCATTAAGTTTGCGGAAATCGTTACAGAACCGCAACGTACCATCGGGTTTGGGAATCAAGACTATGGGGCTGGCCCACTCACTCTTTGATTCTTCAATCACATCTAACCGGAGCATTTGCTGCACTTCCTCCGCGATAGCTTGTCGCCGGGACTCAGGTACCCGGTAAGGCCTCAACCGGATCTTGACCTGAGGTTCCGTGACAACATCATGTTGGATGACCGAAGTGCGCCCAGGGAGTTCTGAAAACACGTCTGTGTTTCTGCTAATAAACTCCCTGGCTTCCTGAGTCTGTTTAGAGGAGAGGTTGTCGCCAGTTTTCACCTCGACTACTGCTTCTCTAATAACAGACCGAGGGATGGGAAGCTCCACCCCCACCATACCTGGTCGGGGACTGTCACCCCCAGGGGTCTCCCTGTCTTTCCATAGTTTCAGCAGGTTTACATGGTACACCTGCTCTGGCTTCCTCCGCCCAGGCTGATGTACCTTGTAAGTCACTTCCCCAACTTTTTCAATGACCTCATAGGGACCCTGCCACCTAGCTAGAAATTTACTGTCCACCGTGGGTACCAGAACCACAACTCTGTCACCGGGGTTAAAGTTCCGTACCCTGGCTTGCCGATTACAAATCCTGCTTTGGGCCCGCTGCGCTGCCTCCATGTGTTCTCTGACAAGCGGCAAGACGGTCTCTATCCGTTCCTGAAGGTGAGTCACGTACTCTACCACACTTTTGTGGGGTGTGGGTTGCTGTTCCCAGGCCTCCTTGGCTATATCCAACAGGCCCCGTGGATGTCGACCGTATAAGAGTTCGAAGGGCGAGAACCCCGTAGAGGCCTGGGGCACCTCTCGCACTGCAAACATCAGATAGGGCAGCAGCAAGTCCCAATTCTTCCCATCCTTGGCGACCACCCTTTAAAGTTTGATTAAACCGTTCTACTAGGCCGTCTGTTTGCGGGTGGTAAACGGATGTCCGCAACTGTTTCACCTTCAGCAGTTTACAGAGCTCTTTCATTACTTTCGACATAAACGGGGTACCTTGATCGGTCAGGACCTCTTTAGGCAGACCTACTCTGGAAAACATTTCCATAAGCTCCTTAGCAATGAGCTTGGCAGAGGTGTGACGCAGGGGCACTGCCTCAGGGTACCGCGTGGCATAATCCAAGATCACCAGAATATGTTGGTGCCCTCTAGCGGACTTTGGCACTGGACCCACTAAATCCATGGCAATCCGCTCAAAGGGTACCTCAATAACTGGGAGAGGAACTAAGGGACCACGGTAATGAGGCTGAGGGCTGGTCATCTGACATGTTGGGCAGGACTCACAATATCTCTCCACCTCCTTGTACACACTGGGCCAGTAGAATCGTTGTAAAACGCGGTCCAGAGTTTTCTGCTGGCCTAGGTGTCCACCCAGAACATGTTGGTGGGCCAAATCCAACACCAACTTGCGATATGGATTGGGTACCACCAATTGTTCCACCACCTCTTCACGTACCTTGTTTACTCGGTACAACATTTCCTGGTGAACCACAAAGCGAGGAAACTGTAACTCCGCCCCTGGCTGTTGTGGTTCACCTTCCACCTCAAGAACATTCTCCCAGGCCCGAGACAGGGTCGGGTCCTGGTGTTGAGTGGTACCAAAGTTAATTGTGGAGACATGGAGATCTGCCAACTCTGGACCTGTTGCCAACTCTTCCACATCTCCAACCATAACATTTAGTGGGGTTGACTCCCCCTCTTCCATTTTAGGGACGGGCACCTCTTCCACGGTGCCTCCTGATTCCGGTTCCCAGGGCACCGGGGTCTCCCCTGAGTAGGGCCAGTCTATTGGGGACACACCCGCCTCGCGGGTTTCCGGAACTGCCAACTTGGCCCACAGGGACCTGAACCCTGGAAAATCTCTCCCAATAATCAGTTCATATGGGAGTTTAGCGGCGACAGCGACTTCATGTTTCCAGCTGCCGGAGACGGTGGTGAGAGACACTTGTGCTGTGGCATAGTCTCTCAAGTCCCCATGAATGCACAAAACCCCGGTTTTCCGCCCAGTGTACTCATCGGGCAGTACTAAGGCGGGTCTTGCCAGGGTAACCATACTCCCCGAGTCCAAAAGGGCCACAGCCAGGGTGTCTCCCACTTTCACCTGACAGAGGTGACTTTGCCCCACAAGCTCAGGGACACCGGCAGCACACAGCCTCCTGGCATACATGGAAGGGTGGTAAACAAAGTTCACGTCCATGGGCTCCCCCTGGTGGGGACAATTGGCTCTGATATGTCCCGGCTCCTTACATCCCCAACACAACACTTGGGCAGGGACTTTGGGGGGTAGGTCCTGAGAGGGTTTAGGGGACGCCACTCGCCTGAGCTTGGGCGGGGACCTCCGGGGTTTCCCCGAATCCCTCCTCATGGAGCCGCCTTGCAAGTTCCTGGTGGCCTCATATCGCTCCACTAGGTCCACCATCCCTAGTGCGTTGTCAGGGGATACCTGGCCAACCCAGTGCTGGAGAGGGTGCGGTAAAGCCCTCCAAAAAATGTCCGCCAGCAAGCGGTCCAACATGGCAGTGGGGCTTAACAACTCCGGCTGCAGCCATTTTTGCAGCAGGTGCAGCAGTTTATAATACTGGGGTCGGGTGGGCTCTGCCGACTGGTAGCTCCACTGATGCACCCGCTGAGCCCGAACCCACACATTCACCCCCAGTCTCGCCAGTATCTCACCCTTCAGAGTCGGGTAGTCAGCGGCTTGGTCCTCTGGGAGATCAAACAACACCTGCTGGGGTCCAGACGCCAGAAATGGAGCGATGACATCAGCCCACTGGTCATGCGGCAACTTCTCCCTTGCAGCCACCTTTTCAAACACCGCCAGGTAAGTCTCAACGTCATCTGAAGGGGTCATTTTTGTGAGCGCCGAGCGGACAGCTTTCCGGGCATCAGGAATACTTTTGGGCGCACCTGCAGCTTGCAGCGCCATCACATGTTGCAAAAACAGCTGGTTGGTCTCCTGCTGCTGCCTGTTGGTCTCATGCTGCTGCCTGTTGGCCTCCACGAGCGCTTTCACGACCGCCTCCATTTTGTCTGCAGTCCCAGGTAGCAGCCTGGCAGGTTTAATATAGGACATGCACAACAAAAAACTTTTTCGTCGGTTGCTCCTAGCAACGGCCTCACTGCTGTGCCCGCATCCGACACCAAATGTGGAGATTAGCTCTGGTAGGCGACCGGGTGTCAGCAGTATAGAGGCGGAGGCAAACAGTTCAAAGTAAAGTCTGTGTTTATTTCACACAAAAAATCCACAAAAGCATATGTCCATACAGGTTACATCACCTTTTCAGGAAACCGCAGCATAAATGATTCAATCAGGCAAACAGCTTTTAGTCCTTGAGCAAAAGTCCTGTTTACAGTCCAAATAGGCCTCAGGTCCGCATGAAACAGCCTCCACAGGAGATTTCAGCCAGGCTCACAGAGTCTCACTCCCATGTGAGCTCTAGACAAAGGACAGGCCACAGCTGATTCCCTAGGCTATTTAAACAGCCCGCAAAACCCGGACCTGGGTAGTGGGATGGAGTCCCACCCTGCTCTACTCCATCCCAGTAAAGCCGTCCCAGGTTAGCCTTTCGGCTATTCTAAAGCAACAGCAGCAAACTGCCACCAGCAGCTGATGCTGGAAATCAGACTACACGGCTTTACTGCACCAATGCCAGGGACATTGGTGCTACATACCTGCCGTCAATAACGGCCCCTTGCACCTTACCACAATATATATATATATATATATATATATATATATATATACACAAATGTAAGCACTGTTTGTGATAATAACTGAGGACACAGGACACATCAGTACCTAAACATCTAACAAAAACTCTTTTAATGGCACCCACCAGCAGTAGTTATCATGGTAAGTTGTTTCTTGCTGAAAATTGTGCCACTTATTTGATGTCAGTCGATATGTCTGACAATTTGTTTACTCAAACTTATATCACAGAAGATGAAAAAACTGCGCATCTTGTGTATCTACAGTTTTTAAAATGTTTTGTTCCCCGAGAAATATTGATCCACTTGACATGTTACAGACATACACATCTATAACTATAGAGCAGGGCCATAAAATAATATAATGCAGTTCCTCTTTATCCCACAGTTCACTCACATCATTCACTCAGAGGCTTGAAGTACATTATAACCATTGATTTGCTTCCTAATCAGTTGAGATGGCTGGAAGGATGGCTCAGTGAATTCACATATTTTTTTTTTTATATCCTAGAAGTATGAAATTGTAAAGCCTAAAGAGGAATTTTGCTCACATTTAGTCTATACATACATGACAGAACATTCTGCATTCAAGTATACCATAATAGTAAGAAGTAGGAAAACATGTAACAATTGTTCTATCATTATAAGTTAAGACCAGAGAAGGAGCCAGACCAAACAAATATTGTAACTGGTCACTTCTATGCCTGCAGACATAGGCATATGGTACAGATATTTCCAGAAAATGTCATCACAGTACTTAAACTGCTGTTAGATGTTAGTGTCAGGAAGTCTTTTTCCCAGATGTGTGGCATGGACTTCACTATGCGTACAAAAGAACATGGCTGCGGGTTCTAGGCTCCAGTATAAAAAGGTACCCAAGCTATAACTCAGTGTTGTCAGCTTACCTTGGACCTTGCTACCTAGTATTTTGTTTGGACTGATACCTTGTTTGACCCCGGATTGCTTCTCGACTAATGCATATGCTCTCCCTGCATCGAACGCAGCCTAATTATTGACTCTGCATCTTTGTCTGTGACCCGGACTTCGGCTTTCCTGACCATTCCTCTGCTTTATTCCTTGGAACCTCAACTTTCCATCCCCATTGCCGTGGCTTATCTGATTTGTTACAACAAATGTTTATGAAAAGTTCATAAAAGCCATTCTCTACCATGTCTCATGGAAGCCCACAGGTGACACCATGATATATAACTACAAGGAGCACTATTAGCAGGGCCAGCACAAATACTCATGTTAATGTTTTAGATCTGTAAAATGCAAAAGGTTCCACAAGTAGATGTGCACAAGGCAAAAAAACTCAGCATGACTAAAGGTGCTTGACCCCTGAAAGTCATGTCCTGTTTTAGCACACCACCACCAGGGACCCAATCATCAATTTTAAACATATGGAGCAATAAGCTAAGTTGTAATTATGTTTTTCTTTTTTTTCTGCATTTTGCTAAACCCCTCGTCACATCTGTGTTCATTACTCAGAAAGAGCACCCTTCCAAGCTATACTCACAGGAATGGCTAAATTGTTATATAAGATGAGCTGCACTTTTCACACATTGTTAAAGAAAACAGCTTAAAGAACACAACTACACTACACCCCAAACATCAGTGCAAAATCTTGGTTTGCATAGCAGTGCATTGCCACTTCACAAATCAACAAACACAATCGCAATAACAAACACACACACACGCGCACAAGCACAGCCAAACAAAAACGGCACTCACACCCAATATTACACACAGAAGTCAATGCAGCTCGCCCATCTCTCGGTTGTATAGATGCGATGCGGACATGAGGAAATATGGAGCTGAATCTCCACACACCACCCCAGAACTTAATATGCAGCGAAGGAGAGCAGATAGCAAGACAGCAGCTCAGGCTCATCTGTGGGTTTGCCCATCTCCCCGTTCTGGTCCCAGGACTCCCCACTGCAGGAGATGGCAGAATTTGATAAAGCCAGGGATATACCCATGGATCTGGACCAAAAAGGCATGAAAGTCCTTATATATTCATTTCCCACTAGGAAAAAAGTAAATTCTGTGAGTACTCACCTGTTGAATTAATTTCTCTTCCATTATTACTTCAGGACATCAGGAGAATTCAGAGACAAAGGGGTTAACCTTTCCCGAAGGGTGTGGTCTGTATACCTATCCTGTCGGAAATAAAAGGCTGGAGACAAAATACAAAAAAAAAAAAATAAATAAACGGAGAGGAGTCTTGTAATGCTGATTATTATTTACAGCAACTATTTACATATTTACCACTCCACTAAAACTAGGCATCCAAGACATGGACATAGTAACCTAGCAGACAGAGAGGGTCTGATGTCCTGAAGTAATAATGGAAGAGAAATTAATTTTACAGGTGAGTACTGACATAATTTTCTTTTCTCTTCCATTTTACTTCAGGCCATCAGCAGAATTCAGAGACGAATGGGACCTCCAAAAGCAGTACCCTAATTCGGGTGGGATCCCCAAACCTTATTCCTTTCAGGAATAGGACACTCCAAAAACCCTTATTCCTTTCAGGAATAAGACATTCCAAAAACCCTTATTCCTTCCAGGAATAAGATATTCTAAAACCCTTATTCCTTTCAGGAATAAGACATTCCAAAAACCCTTATTCCTTTCAGGAATAAGACATTCCTTACCATCTAATTACCAAAACCATCTAATTACCACTGCATTTAATTCCAAAGGCTCTACCTTATAGAATTTGGTAAATGTATGAGCTGAAAACCAAGTAGTGGCTTTGCATACTTGTTCTATTGAAGCTTGATGCTAAAAAGCCCAAGAAGCTCCAATAGCTCTTGTCAAATGAGCAGTAGTCCTAAAAGAAGAATCCTTCCCCTTAGGGAATATAGGCTCTTACCACTGCCTGTCTAATCCATTGCTGATGGTAGACTTAGATGGTGGAAGACTTTCCGTGGACCCTCAGGTATGACAAAATAAAGAGCCCGACCTACGGAAAGATTGTGTAGCACTGGACACTGGAGTAGGACATAAGGAAGGCAATTCACCTTTTCATTAAGATGGACCACCTTAGGAAGAACATCCTGTTTAAAGCAGAAGACGACCTTGTCCTTATGTAACACTAAATAAGGAGACTTAACTGATAAACTGCTAATTCAGAAACCTTCCTTACTGAGGTTATTGCCACTAAAAAAGATAACCTTAAGAGTCAATAAACTTAATGATGCATCTGCCAAGTTCAAAAGGAGGACGCTGATAAAGAGCTGATAAAAACTAAGTTCAGGTCCTAAACCGGCAGAAACAGCTTACGAGGAGGCCACACATGAGCGACTCCCTATACAAAAAAAGTTTTGATACATTTATTCACAGCAATGGGTTTCTGAATAAAAAGATAGATAAAGCAGATGTTGGTCTCTTTAAAGTACTCAATTGAAAACCTTCATCAAGAAAAAATCAATATTCTGGGAACAGAAAAAATTCTACCAGCGAACCTTCCCGGATACGCACCAAACTATAATGCTTGCCAAACTATATAGTAGATCATTGATGAAGGCTTCTTCCTGGCCTGAATCATAGTCTGCATGACTATGTCAGAAGAACCCCCTTTCTGCCAAGATAAAGGATTCAATAGCCAGGCCGTCCAAGCCAGAACATGTGAATTGGGATGCCTTAGAGGCCCCTGTGTGAGAAGATCTGGATCATCGGGTAACCTCCACGAGTTGCCCTCTGACATCCTTACTATGGCCTTGATTCACTAAGAGTTGAAAAAACTCTCATGGTAGCAAAAAATTCAATTCATGAGAAAAAAGCCTGAGAATGTCACTGTTAGTGAATCACCAGATAGGAAGACAATGAAAGTCAATGGCACTTTTTCACTCCTGAAAAAAGTATTGAACTTTTTATATCTTTTTACCTGTAGTAAAAAGTGCCATTGACTTTCATTGTCTTCCTATCTGGTGATTCACCAACAGTGACATTTTACTTTACTATCAAGAGAGTTTATTTCAACACTTTGTGAATCAAGGCCTATGTCTGAGAAGTAGCTTCTTCTTGGCCACAGAGGAAAAACCAGAATGGTTGGGACTCCCTTGTGAGCTAACCTTTCTTCGTACTTGACCCAGGAGTGGAATTGGAGGGAATGCATAAAGAAGCTTTAATGCTGACCCCTGAAGAGTCAGGACATCTGTTGCTATAGTTAGAGGATCCCTGGACCCAGACACAAACTTTGTAACCTTCCGATTGTGTCGTGATGCACAAGAGATCTATGTCCGGAATCCCCCAGCGCATGCATAGGGATTGAAAAACCCTCTGACTAAGAGACCATTCCCTCTGATGCAGGACCGTTCTGCTGAGATGATCGGCCTGCAAGTTGTCCACTCCAGGTCTGTGTACAGCCGAAATGCATGAAACCTGTTTCTCGGCCCAAAGTACCACCACAGGTGCCCCCATAGTGGTTGATATATACCACCGCCGTCCGATTGTCTGTTTAAATCTGGACGGGATGCCTCTTCAGATAGCATGTCCAATGTCTGAGATACAATAGAATCGCTCTCAGTTCCAGGATATTTATGGAGAGTTTGCTCTCCTTCAGACTCCACTGTCCCTGGAGCGTTAGTGACTCCATGACACTCCCCCAACCCGATAGACTGGCATCCATGGTGATGATCTTCCACTGTACTGGAAGGGAGGATTTGCCAGTCTGAAGAGGCTGAGGACCAGGCTAGAGACTGCCTTGTTGACGGTGTCATGCAAAAATAGTAATCCAGAGTGTGGGGGTCTCGATCACGGATTGTGAGCAATTCCATCTGCTGGGGTCTTGTGTGGACAGTGCAAAAGGTACTGACTCAAAGAAAGATACCATCAGGCCCAACAGACATATTCCTTGATGAATCGTCAGGTGAGGGCAAGACAAGAGACCCTGTACCATGGCCTGAAGTAAGAGTCACTTCTGTGTTGGAAAAACACTTTTGCCTGAGACAGGTCTAATGACAGTCCTAGAAAAGAATAACTCTTCAAGCTATGAGTATGTGTATCCTTTTGGGCCCCCTGACATGATGGGGCCCATATCAACAGATAGTCTAAGTAAGGGATTATATGTATACCCTGACTTCTTAGAGAAAACATGAGACCTGCCAACACCTTGGTAAACACCCTTGGTGCTGAAGATAGACCGAAGGGTAACGCCACAAACTGAAGATGTAGCCCACCTACAGCAATGTAGGTATGTATCCTTATATATATATATATATATATATATACTGCCCGGCTGGAGTAACTTCACTGTGGATCAACAACTCCAATCTCTAAAAAGGCAAGATATGGCAAATCTTAATGCTTCTGCTTTCTGCGGAATTCGGGATACCCCTGACCAAGAGAATCTCCAAGGGGGTATGGCTCCTAATTTGATCTTGTAACCTGAGGATACAACTTCCTGTATCCAAATATCTGTTACATAAAGCCTCCAAATATGAGCAAAATGCAGAAGCGGTCCCCCCACAGCTGCAAGTGCGGGGGTATCCCTTCATGCCTTGGGGCCTGACTTTATTCTTCCAGACACCTGTTGCCTTAATTTGGAACTTTGTCTTATTCCAAAAATCTCTTCGGTATCCCGAAGAGGCCGAACCTCTAGCCGGAACCCTGGAGTATTAGAGGCCCTGCGGAAGCAGTATTAGACTTCGGCTTCTGGGGCAGATTAGATGATTTACCACTAGTAGCATGCTTTACCATGTCAACCAAGCACTCCCCAAACAGACAACCCACCTTAAAGGGGAGCCCTGTCATTCTTTTTGGGGGCTATGTCAGCTGGCCATTGCTTAAGCCATAAAGCATGCCTTAAGGCTAACACCAGAGCTAGGCCTCTGGCACCTATCCTGCTTAATCCTCCATAGCCTGTATCATATACCAGATGTAGCCCAACTGGTCTTGATCACCTGGGAGCATGACTTCCATGAATGACCCCTACGAGTCTTCGGGTCCAGTTGTTTTAACAACCTCCTGCTCCCCAAAAATGCTATTGATGTAGCCCAGGCCGGTCGCAAGGTCGACCTCATAATAGAATAAGCAGGACATGCCACCTGATCCATGCGCTTATTCGCTGGATCCTTTGGAGAAGCACTATCCGAGGATGGCATAACCAAAATCTTAAAAAGAACCGGCCCAGAGCGTCCACCACAGGAGGGTGAGACCATAATTCAATCTGATCTGGAGGGAAGGGATACATAGTATCTAGAACTTTAGAAATGGGCGGAAGACAACCTGACTTATGCCATTCCCTATTGATCAGATTAGAATAATGTGTATGCTCTACAACATCCTCCAGAATGGAGGAAATCAAAACCATCCATTCACTCTAACTGAGCACCCCCTTGTGTAGAGGACTTGAATACGAGTCCCTACTGGATGAATCCTCCCCAACGGATAACTTCCTGGGAGACCATGGCAGCTACAGTATCCTCTTCAAGTTAGAGAATAAATCTTTTCTTTAAAAATCTTTTTAGAAGCCAATCCTTCTAAATGACTTACTAAAGGTTTAGGACCACTTGAGGGCTGCCGACAGAGTTTAAAGACTCAGAAGGAGACTATGGCAGCCACAATATCCTCTTCAAAACTCAGGGGAAATTTTTTTCAAAACCTTCTTAGTGGCCGATATGACTTACTAAAGGTTTTAGGTCCGCTTGCTGCCAAGGGGGTTTTTAAGCTCAGAGGGCACCAGCAACAAGGGTCAGAACCCTTGCAGGGAGGAGACAATTGTCTTCCATATCCACTACTACCGTAGCATAACCCTGCACACCGTGCTATCCTCGTCCAGTGTCTGTTTGCATACTGGATATGGGGTGAATCTATCTGCTAGAGGACCAGATCCGATTACCCCAGATGCCTCCGTCATGGTGATTAATACTAGATTTTCTCCCAGGGGGTCTAAAACCTAGTATGTGAACAGTTCCCGATAGTCGCAAGATAGCCCACAATTATATATATATATATATATATATATATATATATATATATTTTTTTTTTTTTTTTTTTTTTTTTAACAAGAACAATTAAAAAAAACATTAATATTTACATATGAATAAAATATATTAATACACACAATCTTTAAAAAATGACCTACCTAAAGATTTAGGTCCGCTTGAGGGTGGCCGTGCAGGGTGGCCGTGCACCGAAGCAGCCCTTTTTGCCAGCCAACAACCCCAGTATCAAGCGCTGCCGGAGAAGAACCATGAAGTCGGCTGTATTTTTGTGCTTCCCCCAGCCGAAAATCTTCCAGTTAAGCCAAAAATGTTTCCATAGCGGCGGGTAGATTCAATGCTTTCAGTCCCGCTTAACTCTCTTAAAAAGAGCGCAAATTTTTCAACCAGTCAAAATACATGGGAAGAGCAATAAAGAGGAAATTAATTCCCCTGGTTCCCCTCAATCAAGCTCACCAGACAAAAGCCTTATGGCTGCTTTTTCCTGTGGCGGAATTCTCATCCAGGAGTGTCACTCTTTTTTAAAAAACAAAAAGGTGACACCCCGCAGGGCCCCAAGACCCTGGCGTTTACCTTACCATCCTGATCCGAATGCAGCTTAGCTTTGGAGGCAAAGTGGGTCCATTCAGATCCAATGAGTATAAGGGCCAAGGAACAGTCAGGTTTCCATTACCCCAGCTTCCAAGGCATAATTCCATTATAAAACAAAAACTAAATGGGAGAGGAGTTCAGATAATCCCTTGCAGTTCCACTGCAAAAAAGAAAACTGAGGTGCATCAAGCCAGCCAGGTGGTTATAGGCCCGGGAGGTGAAGAGACACACCTTTGTTCTTGCAGACCACACCCTTCAGGAAAGGTTAACCGATTCGTCTCTGAATTCTTCTGATGGCCTGAAGTAAAATGGAAGAGAAATTATGAAATTTTAATAAATACAATGGAATCCTCCTTCAGGAGAGAAATGGATGAAGTATCAAAAATGTGGCAGAAGTAGGTAGCCGGGTCATGTCTATAAAACAAACCCAGAAATCTGTCCACCAACGCGTTCTCACGTTAGAGAGAGCCCACAGCATCCTAGAGAGAGCTCAGGTGGATTCTTCACAGCATTTTGCAGCCATTTTGCTACATCAAGATGACAGAGAACCCGGGAAAAAGGAATAATATACGGATAAAGGGGCTCCCAGAGGACATCAACCTTCTGAAAGTTGTGACACAAATCTTCAGTCAAGTTCTGGATCGACCAATAGGGGAAGCTATTGAGCTGGATAGGGTTCACAGAGCTCCGGCCCTAAAAACCCAGACTAGCGCAGACCCCGGGACATTATTTGTCGCGTACACTTCTACAAAGTGAAGGAAGCCATTATGCAACAAGCTTGGGCAAAAAAATGTATAACCTTTACAGGGTCACAGATCATCTTGTTGCCCGACCTAGCTTGATGCACACTCCAGATGAAGAAGATTATGATCCCCTACTGGAGAGTGTGAAGCAAGCTGTGGATACTTACAGATGGGGCATCCTTTCCATCTCATCCTTCAACTACAGGGATGCAGCTTTGTCCTTCACAACTACTCCCAGCTTTGAGAAGCCTTCGAGAGTTCCTAGGTTCCCCGGTTATGAAGCTGGAGAACTCTGTCATTGTGCCTGCTGTGGGCCCCGGAGATGGGGGCCAACGAAACGATCCCCAACCCAGAAGAAATAGAGGGGTCAGGCCTCGGACCCCTAATATCACTAATGATTGGGAATGAGGTTCTTAGGAGCCTGGGCCGCAGGATGACCACTTGCACTCAGGTCTGGATAGTTCTCACTGGTTTTAGCTTCCTGTTTACGCTGCATTGAGGATTCCTAAGCCTCCCCCAAGGAAAACTTGAGGAAACCTATAGGGATCAAGCGTGCCAGTGCATTAAGTTGTGCTTGTTATAGCTTTCTGTGTCTAGAATATTGAAGATAAGGTTTTGATTCTCCTCATATACAGGGTATACTCTTTCTGGTTGACCTGTGTCTTTTTTCCTCTTTTTCCCTAGTTTGTGAAGGGTCTGAATGTCCCAGAGAAGAGATCCAAAATTCTGTTTGACCTCCATAAATGTGGAGTCAAGCTGGTTTTACTGCAGGAAACTCATTATAAAGAGGTACAAGTCCCAGTAATCTGGGATCATCACTTATTCTCCTTCGATTCATGGTCCCAATCTAGATGCCAAATCAAAAGGGGTTTCCATAGCCATACATAAATCTCTCCCCCATAAAATTTTAGACACAAAAATTGATCCTAAGTGTAGATTTATTTTCCTCAATTATCATTGTTCAAAAAGACACATACTATAGGTTATCCGGATGACTGAGGTGGAAAAGGCTTTTGGTGGGCTTGTAAATGGGCCCGGCAGGGGACAGAGGAGACCCAGGACAGCAAGCTCAATTACATTAGTCAAGGGAGGCAGGGCGCTGGGGGGCTACTCCCTACCAGAGAGCTGACCAAGATGGAGGGATACTTACCGATATGGGGGCGTGGGGGCCTCCTCCTCCTGCCGGCCGGTGCATCTGTTTGGACTCTTGGCACTGAGCACGCTCTTGTGGTTTCGCTACTTGGGCCAGGTGTGGGTCGGTTGCAGGTGCTAACCAATGCATGTCAGGCTTAGAGGGGTTGTCATGGACACTTAAGGAATTTCGTTACGCGACCTGAATTGGTTTGTAAGCGCAGTGTGGGTAGGCTTTGGGTGTTCATGGTGACACAGAGGGCATGTTTTGATGATATCCAATCGTCATTATTCAGCTGGAATTAATAACATTCTGTAGTGTCACAATACAGATTTCCATTGTATGATTGATGTATTGTAGTGTTATTGGGGGTTCCCCCCTTTTTTTCTTGATCTGTAATACAGAGATTATACAAAAAAATCTGGAAGGGGGAAGGCTGTCTCCTGCTTGTAATGCCCTGAAACAATATGGAAAAAAAAAACACATGAGCAACACATTTTGCAGGTTGACCCTGCTCAACCAACTGGGCAAGACATCAATGAAAAGCACCAGTGGACAAAGTGCAGGCCAACATCCAGGGAGGACTAGGATTTGGGTCATCCACCACCTTGTCCACCTCTGACCCCTGCCCTCCCCCGGTGAGCTGTCTGTGTCACTGGTTGGTACCAGAGGGGGAGGCAAAGATAATAATAAATAACTCTTAACAGATTAATATATACAATGGGGTATGACAGGGATGCCCACTATCGCCCTATTTTTATTTAGCATCAGCATCGAACCTCTACTACGCCATATTATTCACGCTCTGTCAGAGAAGTTACTATAAACTCTATTGATATTGCAACTCTGGCATACGCCGATGACCTATTGATTACAAAGTTCTGTAAATACTAGAAGACTATAGGAAGGTCTCCAAGTTTCAAATCAATCAAGCAAAATCACTACTCCTTCGGTTCATTCTATGTGTCATTTCAAACTGAGTTATATATTTTTTTCAAAATTTACCAATTAACCTTCCTAACTTTTTTTTCAAAGATCTTAATAAACAAATCCAGGACTTTCTTTGGTCAGGCCACAAGAGACGAATATCATACAACCTGTGATAATTGCATGGGTTAATCAGACCTCTTGATCGTTCATCTGATCAAACCAGCCAATCGTACCCCAAGTGTGTCACCGTACGTTAGACATTGTTCAGTTGGCAACACACGGCTATACAAGGCTGCCACCAGAATACGAAAAAAGTGGCGTATTTTCCATTAAACCACACACAACACAATCAAATTGAAGGTCGATCGACCCACAACCACTTCCAAGCAGGGGGCGATCAAGCGTCCTAGGCAAGTAATGTAGCCAGACTCTTCAGAAATAGCATGTGTTCTTTAAATCCTTAATTCGGAGCATCAGTTACTCTCTGCTGTATTTTCAGAATTTATTTAAAAAAAACTGAAAAACAACAAGAAAAATGGTGCAAGGTGATAAAACAGAATTAACTATAAAAACCAGTACAGAACAATAGATAGCAATACAAATAAAAAGGTGAAACTACTTAAAGAGTCTGTCTGGGCTGGGGTTTGATCAAATCAATTGTCTCTCACTCCTTACACTTCTCCCAAAGACCCATGGTTCCTGGTCTCCTCCTTAGATGTTAAAAGGGAGTGTGTGTCACCTTTGATGGTAAGATTCGAGTGACCCTGGCCATTCTTGCCAGACATGTATAGGCCCCAGAAGAGAGGGTCTCCCTACCCCTCCCACCAGGGGGCTGGAGTGCGTAGCAGTGCCTGTCCTGAATATTCCAATCTCATTTCTGCTATATGATACGGACTGAACATATTCCAAGGAAAGGGGGTGAGACAAGCAGGAGAGGAACTTTGGGACTTTGTGATCTGTTGATGTGGTTTGATTATTTGGTTTCAAACCACGCTGGGGTTTTATTACTCCAAAACCACTCTGTATTTATTACTAGGTGGCAGTGTGGAGGAAGTGAGTAGGTGAGGACACATTTGAGGGGCTATCACCATTGACCCGGCATGCATATGTGTGAGGGTGAGATGAAGGTGAAACCCAAGTGGGAGGGGGGACAAGAAATGAGTGGTATACACCAAAGCAGGCAGGTCAGCCAAGATTTACATTCCAAAAAAAGAAAGAAAAAAAAACGGGAAAAGGCAAAACAGCAAAAACCTAACAAAAAATTGAGTTTTCCTTTAATACATAATAATATTGGGAAAAAATGAAGCCATTGCATGCTTCTGCACACATAGGACTTTTTCCTTCACATTCAACCCATCCATGTAATGAGTAAATACATGAGGGAGCTGTTAGGGGGTTTAGATGCTTGCTCAGGAGCACTTCAGTCATTTCGGGAATCAAACCTTAAACCCTCTTCTTTACCTCTAGGCCATGACTGCCTGTACAGTATTTGAATCTATAGCCTTCAGGTAGTTGTTAATGGCTGTGCCTGCAGCAGGGTCGATGGCACCGTTCTCCATTAGTTGTGAGAAGGACTTTACACTGTGGAACTTTTACCCTGGCTCTAATTGGAGCCTTCTGCAGCAACTGTGTTGTAGCTGAAAAAGAAAATGTGAAAATACCACATTATTAGCAATTAAAGTAGTGAAATTATGCCAGATACTGTGTATGCAGTGTGGCACTGCATGTCAGAAAAATAATAACTGCTACTGTGAAATACCCATAGATTTTTTTTCCACATTTATCCAGCACATAATTACATCAAGTCTATTTGCACAGACCTGTCAATAGAATTACACCTTCCTCCCACAAGTGCAATTTGGCACATTGAAAAACAAACAGGCCTTTTCTTTTCTTAAATAACATTTGAAGAAATGCTTTGGAGGAAGTTTAAGACTGGATTGAATTTCAGATACTTCAAATGAATAATCACCACCTGGATATTGCTCACATTACATGCTATAATATGACACTTTTCATTTAATTGGATACTAGAGCAAAACGGGGGGAATTTAATACAGCCAATTGATTTCTGCAGAGGCTTTCTGTGGTGTTTTATTTCATAGGCTAAAGTTAAGGAATATCTATTAGACTTGGTTAGACATGGAATAGTTCTGTTGATGAGCATATCAGCTCAGTGTGTACCGCAGAAACGATGAGCAATGACTGAAAGCAAATGAAAAATATAATGGAAATATCATACCCCTATTAAGCTACACTTGATTACTTTTTCACTTTGTCAATCAGCAGGCAAACATGGCTAGTCATGTGTAATTTTACATTAAATATCCTAAATGTACTGGCATTTTGACTTACCATTAAATAGAATAAGAAATTAATTTTCTTTCTTTTTATTTGCCACTGTGGCCAGATAAGGCTACTATTGTTTGGAATTTCTTGAAAGAAATGTGTCGGGGCCCTGATGCAGACTTTAAATGGGCCCCATTAAAGCCAAAAGGGCAGTTTTGGCACCGTCAGAATATTTTTTTTTACTTTTTTTGTGAGAAACAAAATTTTATCTTGAGTCGTTTTTTAACTGTGCAAATTAATTGAACATTTGCACAACAAAAAATGGTTCTGAGTTGTATCAAGGGAAAAAAAATCAACAAAAAATTGAGAAAAAAAATTCTTACAATGCCGATGCAGCCATTAAAGTATGGTCAAAAATGACTCCAGGACACTCCTACATGACCGCGAGCAGCCAATCAGTGTGGCCCACCACTGGCCCTGGAGGCTGATAGGCTGTGCCACGGCAGACAGTGAAGCGGCCTCAAAGTGGAGTATTGGCGCACCTAGTTTATTGTTTTAATGGCGGGGATGCACAGGTCACGCTGCCCGCTGCTATATAGTACAGTGGAACTATGGTCAAAAATGACTCACCACTTCTGAACCACTTCTGTGGCAGACACGACGCAGCCCATCAGCCCCCAGGATGCTCCTACATGACTGCTAGAAGCCGATCAGCACTGCCCGCCACTGGCCCTGGAGGCTGATAGGCTGTGTTGTGTTGTGGAGACGAGGCCCCCAAGCGGATAGTATCTGGACACCCAGTTTCTTGTTTTATTGGCGGTGATGCACAGTGGGGCAGTCCGGGTTGCGCTGCCCCGCAGCTATATAGTCCTGCGAAACTATGGCCAAAATGACTCACTGCTTCTAGACCTCTTCTGCGGCAGCCACAGCGCAGTCTATCAGCCTCCAGGACGCTCCTACATGACCGCCACTGGCCCTGGAGGCTGATAGGCTGCGCTGCGGTAGGTGCAGAAGAGGCCCCAAAGAGGAGAATTAGCGGGTGCCCGGTTTCTTGTTTTAATGGCGGTTAGGCGCACCGGGGCAGCCTGCCCGCTGTTACATAGTACAGCAGAACTATGGTCATTTTTGTTTTTTTCCTGTTGTTGTAACTCAGTTGGGCTACTAAAGGCTGAAACACAGCCCCAAATAGTGCTTAATTTCTGTACATGATGTGATGGGAGCTCATAAATAATGTGGAGAAGGAGTAAAGATGAAGAGGAAAAAAATGGTTCCTCCTGACCTGAGCGACATGGGTCCTTATGTAGTCGCAACTTCTGCATCCCCTGTAGTTACACCTATGTATCCTCTCATTGTAAGTACATTCATGAGGTCCTAATATCTTACTAAGTATAATGAGCAAATACAAATTGTGTCTACAGAGACAAAGAGCCTTTTAAACACCTGCCTACTGCATTTCACACAAACTATGTTCTCATTCTGAAATTATCATATCTAAACACATACTAGGATGTTCTCCTAATAAACTTTTTCATAGTTTTATTAGATGTTCTAACTTGTCCAAATGAAAGATTTTTAGTCTACCCCACAAATGAATGCTTCCATTACTGAATGACCTATTCTAATTATCTGTCCCTGTCATCCAGGAATTCTTATGGCATCTTCTCGTGTTTGATCAAATTTGGCAAAAGCAACTCTGCCAACGTTGCTGCATTCTCCATTCCCTTACCCTCATTTGATAAAACCTTGCTTGTTCCATGTTAGCAGAACATCTAAGGTTAAATTAAGTTCACTTTTGAATATCTCACCAAATTTAAAATACAGGATTATGCCTGAAGAAGAAACCTGAAGTATTTACATCTTCAGACTGGTCAGTTAGTAAGCAACTCCTCTAACTTTAAGTTTGGATTCTACTTCTGAGCCTGAACAGCCACCAGATATCTTTGTTCTTGCTTTGGTCTAAACAGCCATGACAGTTCTAAAACCAGTCTGATGGTGACGTAGTGAGGTGGTACAGCCTTTTTATCTCACAATTTAGCAACTCTTTGATTTTGTCAGGGAGACTTTGGAGCTGCAGACAGGATCGTGTTCTTCCTGTAATTAATAAGCTGCTTGCTGTTTTAAGTGGTCTGGAATATGCAACTTTCCAGCCAGTCACTTCACAGGATTGGCAACTTAGTTCATCTAGGGATCAAAAGCAGAAGTTCCTATAGCAGACCCCTATTGTTTTCATTGGCAGCAGGTCACACCCAAGCCAAGTACAGCTCCCAGAGGCCACTTGTGTTAATCTAATGCCTCAAGGCTTCTGGCCCCCCTAAATACTAACAAGTGAGGCCAATTGTTTTGCAGCTAAACACCTTTGAAGTCTCACTAATTTTCTGTTGGAATGTTGCTGGAGGTGTTTTCCCTGGCCCTTTAGGTGTGTGCTTTTGTTTTCGTCAGTTCTTTTAAGCCCAAAGTCTTGGCTCAGTGGACTTGAATGCGTTAAGATGTAGGCCAAGGTGTGCCCTTTGTGGTCCTTGCTTTCTCTTTATGCACCCCCCTCTTTTCTTGTTGCTGTCTGGCCTTCCCCTGCTATATTCTCTTCACTGTTCCCCCTCCATCAACATCTCACACTGGAAGCTGCTGACACACGAGCTCCCCTCTATGATAGCGGTGCTGCTTTCTCTCACACAATTCCTATCACGTTAAATGAAGTTGCTACCATCTCAGTTCTCATTTAATTCTAGAAAAGCTCAACACAAATTTTGCATGCAACTTTTTAGGGCTTGATTAACCCTTTCAGTGCCAAGCATGTAGATTCTACGTGCTCGCTTCTACTCCACTTAAGTGCCAAGCACGTAGAATCTACGTGCCTGAATTTCCCCCCTGCTAGTTAAAAAAAAATAAAAAATACTCACCTGACCCCTCGTTGTATCCGTCCGGGTCTCCTCTTTAATTTGGTGCCATCCGATCCCCCGTGGGGGCTCGGATGGCTCCAGGAGAGCCCCTGGAATAGCGCCCCCCCCCCCGCTTCGGCAGCAGCTAACTGTAAGAAAAAAAAAATAAAAATGACATTTACTTACCTGTGGCCGCGCTGCCTCCCGACGGGTCTCCTCTTCACTGGGGGGCCTCCGATCGCCCCCCCAGGCTCTTCTGTGGTGAGGAGAGGGCAGAAATCGCCCTCCCCCCTGGGGGCGGGGCCGGGTGACATCACTGTGATGTCACCAGCAGCTGGCCTCTTAAAACCAGCACCCGAGACTCAGAATCAGTCTGCTTGGGTGCTTGGAGGAGAGAGGTGGGGAGGGGGAGAGGGTTGTGATCGCTCCCCCTCACCAGGCTCTCTCCTCCAAACACTCGAGCAGACTGTCAGCTGTCATCGGAGATCGCCGGGGGACACAGGATCAGAGGTGAGTAAAATAAAAAAAATAAAAAATGTCATTTTTTTTCTCTTTGTGTCTGTGTCTTTTTTTTTTTTTTTTTTTTTTTACATTTAACCCCTTGTGAACTGGTAAGGGGTCCATGTGGCCCCTATACCAGTTCACAAGGCTGGGGGATGGCAAGTCACCTGCGGCTAGCGGGTGACTTGCCATTAACCCCTGGCACCCCCATTACCTGCCTCCCCAAAGCCCATGGGGGGCAGAAGAGCCAGTGGCCTGGGCTATGCGGGCTTGTAGCCTGCAGGGCCAGGGGCCACAAAAGCTGGCCCCTGCGCCCTGTTCCTACAAGCCCTGCATAGCTGGTCCCGGGCTGGTTACTTCAGGTAAGGGGGACCCCATGTAATTTTTTGGGGGATTTTTAAGTGTTTTTAACCCTTAAACCCCCCCCCCCGGGATTTAACCCTTTAACCCTTTGTAATGTGGATGGCAGTTGTATTTCATTCGTAAATGTTATAAAGTACTTGTTTCAGTTTGGGGGGTCTCCTGGGCAGCAACGGGGGGCTACAGATAAATATGTGGTACTGTTCTAATTGGTAGAAATGGGGCTTTCACATGCAATATAGTTTTCTTTAATAAAATACATTTTTTATTTAAAATAAATTTATTTTTTTTACTTAATAATAATATTGTAAAAAACTGAATAAAATTTACAATCAAGACATTTCATGTTAAACCCTAAACTCTGCTGCAAAAAAAAAAATATAATTTTCCTGAAAATTCCAGCAAAAATGGCGCAAAATGGGGAAAAATGACCTGTCAACAGAGTAGGCCAAGTAGGCTGGCAATTAAAAGGGTTAAAAGTAGCTATGCATGTTGGGTATTGTTCTGTTCAGGGGACCTTGTGCTTTCAGACTTAGCTTGTTTTTTCTTGTTTGCATATTTATATTTTAGGGAAAGGTGTTTTTATTCAGCTTTTTTATACATTTTTAGGGAAACCCTGCGCAACCAAAGAATTCTTTGAAGGATTAATTCCAGAAAGATGAGCCCACTACAACAAGCTGGGTACTCTTAGAAAGCTTAACATGTGTACTTTCAGGGAATATATAGTTTATGGGGGATATTCCAAATGTAAAGGGTTGTTTTGGTTGAAAAATCGCAAGGTGCGCACTTTGTCTGCAGAGCTGAAGTTTTCGAGTAAAATTGCCATTATGCACATGCTTTACTTTGGGGTGTTTGCCAACTCTTCCCTTGACAGTAGCTATGCATGTTGGGTATCGTTCTGTTCGGGGGACCTTGCTTTTTCAGATTAAACTTGTTTTTTCTTGTTTGTATATAGTTTTTTTAGGAAAATGTGGCTTTGATTCTGCTTTTTTATCAATTTTTTAGGGAAACTCTTTGCAACCAAAGAATACATTGAGAGATTACTTCCAGAAAACTGTGGCCACATCAACAAGCCTGGCACACCTAGAAAGATTGAGGTGTGTACTTCCAGAGAATATATAGTTTGTTGGGGGTATTTCAAATGTAAAGGGTGGTTTTTCTGGAAAAACTGCAAGGTGCGCATAGCCTATATCGCAGTTGTATTTTATCTGAAAATCCCCAAAAGCCCTGTTTCAGTTTGGGGGAGTCTCCTGGGCAGGAAAGGGTGTCTACCTATACATATGTGGTACCGCTGTAACCAGGAGAAATTGGGATTTCACACGCAATAAGATTTTTTTGTCAAACTTACATTTTTTATTACAAAAAAACACTACAATTTGTAAAAAATAGATTTTTTTTTTTTTTCACATATTTCACCCCAAAATATTGAGAATACACCTAAAAAATGACAAACAAGACATTTCATGTTAAAGTCCAGACTATGCTGAAAAAAACAATATATCATTTTCCTGATCCCTGGAAATCCCTTCAAAAATCACATTTGAACATGGGGAGCGCAAAATAGTGCAAAATGGTCTGGCAACAAAGGGTGACAAAAACTCCAGGTAGGCTGGCACTTAAAGGGTTAATAAAGCATTTCTGCCAGGCTAAGCCACATTGGTGTAAGCAAAATATAATTTACTCTGACAATCATTGCTGTCGTGCTAAAACATTAGGGGTGCAGCAACAGAAAAAAATATACATTATATTTTGCATTAATGTGGCATAGTCTGGCAGAAGTAAATGATAAATCAGGGCCTTAGTCTATAACCAGCTTTTATACATTATATTAGTAAGTGATCCCATGTGGAAACTCTCTTGCTAGTATATTACTCAGTCTGTTATCTTCTGCACTGAAGCAAGTTCTTTACATTTCTCAGCTAAGATAATTAAATGAGCTATATTTGAAACTGAAATAAAACATTGACAGAAATATAACACTATTCACTACTACTGCTTCACAAACTACCACATTCTTTTTTAGCTCCTAATAATAATATTTCTTTGATTAGTTGAAGGCAGGAATATATATATATATATATATATATATATATATATATATATATATATATGTTGATTCAGAGCCTGGTGAGAAAACTTCCTTTTTTTTCTTTAACAAAAAACTGCCCTTCATTTTCATTGTCAACCTTGGGGCTGATTCAGAGCCAGGTGAAAACTTACACCTGGTTGACAAAAACTTAAAAAGAAGAGTTTTCTTACCAGGCTCTGAATCGACCTTATTGTGTAGTAAGGTGCATTCATACATTTTTGGATGCATAGAATGGCAATGATAAAATTGGAAAGGGCAAATTATACAGTTATACATTACGTATGCATTTAGTGGAAAAAAGCATCCATTGTTGGCCATATTGGAAAACATGCTGCAAGTTTAGTCTGCATTGCTTTTTTATGTTGGTAAATTTTAAGCAAACATTTGCCCAACACTTAATTAGTGAACTGCGGTTGGAATCCCCCATTTGTCAAAATGTTTTCTTTAAAAGTAAAGCAGGACACCAAATCAGACCTATACAGTACTTGACAGCAGTGACCTCAATTCCCAGTATGCCTAGCCATCTTGCCTAGGATGGTCTGGCCCTTTTCTGCTGCATTAAGTGGCCTGTAGGTCAAACAATGATGTTTTAAAACATGCGTCATAAAGATTGAAAGGTGGTGAGAAAAACAAAACATGGGCACATTTCTGGTTCTGGAAAACATGAACTTTGCAGTAAAGAGCTTTATTATTGTCATTAAATTTGCTCGTTAAAATACGTTTTAAAAAAATCTTATTCTTGCCTTTCTTTCACCAATGTAAATCCTTCTGTTTCTTGGATCCCTATAATCGCCTATACTGAAAACCGAGTGCATAAGAGGCCCAATGTTTTCTGGCAGACATCCATCCTTTGCATTCTCTCCTGTCGACATCACAAGTACAAATGACTATTCAGGTGCTTGAGAAAGGAGGCTCATGTCCTGAAAGTCCAAAAGATAAACAGAAGTTTCCTGGCTCTGCAAATGTTTAGGTGTATTACACCCTATAAGGTTGATTCAGCACCGTAAAAGAAATTGCATAGCTAAATATGGTGCTGAATTGCAGGTGCAACGTCAGTAAAAAAATACTTATGGTGCCAAGTCAATCCTTGTGTCTTACAACCTACCCACATCGCCACACTCTCTATAACAAGGGAAAAAGGGAAATGGCTTTAATTCGTCCTCCCCCGGGCAAGCCAGACAAAAAAGGTCCAAGTCATAAAGCCATGCCAATCAGAGCAAAAGCCTGGACATATAAAAAAACTCAGACACATCTCAATGTCACCAGCTTTTCCAATACCCACCTAGCATCATAGAGGTTGACACACCCCTCAAAAACAGGACAGCAATGGTGCCACCCCTCCCCACACACCTAAGATAATGGAGGAGCAGAACTGCGGGTGTCGCACCCTCCCACCTCTCACCCACACCTTTCTATGGAGAAGTAATGGGTGGGCATTAGAAAACAATGTGTGCTAAACATGTCCCAAGACCGCTAAGCCTTCAAAAATGATGCAACAAGGACCCAACCTGGACTCAAACAAGGAGGAGGAGGAAGCAGGAAAAAGTTTTTAGGAAAAAAGGGACCTGGGCCAGGAGAGTAACAGCACCCTAAATAAGCACAGGAGGACAGGAAGAAGAGAAACCAATCCAACATCACAAAGACCCAGAGAGATAAGAATACAGTCAATATTGTTTTAAAATATATAAAATATAAAGAAATATTAAAAACAGGGACACATATCTGAATGAAAAAATGATCTCTCTCTCTCGAATATATATATATATATATATATATATATATATATATATATCTCAATATGCTTAGGTATAACCTATATTGAATAAACTATGTTGTGCTTAAAGCGGTCCTTCACTCTGAATAAGAGCCTATCTTATATGTTTCCCACACCCTGTACATACAGATTGCTCACATTAAAAATCATCCTACCTGCATCTACTGCATGTTATAAGCCTTTAAACATTCAAGATGGCGGATCATGGAACGTCAGGCAGCCTGCAAACAGGAAGTGCCTTCTAACTGTGCTGCTCTGCATTCTGGGAAGTGTGATGCTTCTGAGTCAAGATGGCGGCACCCGTATCCTAAGGTCCTGAACAGAGTTGCATCCCAGTGGGGGAAAGAATAATAAGTGACTAAAAACTTAAAATATATAAATTTTATATGCTGGGGAATCGTTTTTTTAAGGGTTTTGGGCTTTTCAATAAATCATGGTGAAGGTTCGGTTTAACTCCGTTTTGAGCAAGAAAAAACATACTTAAAAAAATGTCAAATCTAGACTGAACATTTTGTTTTTGCCTTTTTGTTGGTTTTGTACGAGACAGTCCCGTAAGTGCTATTTAAATTACCAATAAAATGTCCCTTTATATACAATATAGATTTGTGAGGGAGATGTTTTGTACATTATTTAATTTACTTTTCTGGGAAGTTGGATATAAAAGCTTTAGTGAGTGAAAATTGTCTTTGCCGAGTAGAAAATAGCTTTTCATGGTTACCACATTAAATAGCTTTTCTGCTATGGCTCTGATAGTCCTTGCAATAAATTAATAGTCAACTGGATAAAATCCAGAAAGGATTACATTTTTATATCAGCAATTTAAATATATAATAAATGAATAATAGAAGTGAATGTCAGTTTAAACGAGAAATCCTGGCTAAAAAAATAATCTTATGATGCTTTAAAAACAAATTATTCCTTCTGTATATACTGTACTTTTCAATTCATTTTGAAACTTGATAAATGTCAGGGAAACAGCTACAGCCATGTGTGCAAATAAGCAGCTTTGTCAAGACAATTACTTGCATGCAAGATCATAATAACACTTAGAAAGGGGATACTTTGGCCTTGCCCTCACAAGACATCCTAAACCCTATAATTTATTAACCAGTTCTCCATGAACTTTTCCAATTGCCAAAAAAATGAGGGGGGTCTGTAGAAATGTCATGATAATTTATTATTTTACACCTACTATTTGAACCATAAACTGTTACTTCTTTGGCAAAAGATTTAAAAAAAAAAAATGAATAATGTAATCACCTTTGGGACCTAATTCACTGGACAGAACCCCGATTTTTAGAAGGGCACCGAATTTGGGGAGCAAACTGACCAGGAGTTTTGTAAACCAACCTCAGATCTAATAGCATTGTTTTTTATTCTTGTGGCCAATGCAATAGTTGCAAGGATCTAAAGAATAGAAATAAAAAGTCATAGTTTTACATCTACTAAAATAGAGTGTTTTCTTAAGTGTACACTTTGTGGGTATAGAACACATTTTACCCCATTGGAGAAGCTGTAACTTAATAGAGAAACTCTCCCAGAGAGAATCCTTCTGGATTCACTGCCTGAAGACTTTAACCCCTTTTGGACTTAAAGGAGCACTATGGCGAAAAATTGGCCCAATGAGAAAAATCCATATAAATATGCTGGATGGCAGGAGGAGAGGTCACTTATACACCTTGTATCAAACAATATCCAGCCAGACTTGTTTCTCTTATTTTAATGGATGGAAGAGGAAATCCGGACAGTAAATTATAGACCAATCATGTCACTCCTGGATTTTGTTCCTACCATGTAAGAATAAACCACCAGCTTGGCAGAAGTTCGGCTGGAGAAGTGACCTCTCTTCCCATTAGCCAATGTGTTTATATGGATTTTTAACATTACACAATTTTGCGATAGTGCTCCTTTAATGATGAGTTTGGTCTCAGTCGTTTCATTAATGATACATTATTTTTGAAAAACATTTTTTTTTTGGTTAGAATATGTTATGTGTTTGTTTTATACATGATATGAAGTTGTAATATAATAGTTAATAAAATGGTTTTGTTACTAAAATGTAAGAGCAAGATTGCTGTTTATGGCTTGAGTGCAGCAATGAGATTGCTGTATGAGCATAAAGAAAAGAACATAATCCGAACACTCCCCACGGGAAGACAAGAGCCTGGGTGAATGAAGAGTAAGTATCAAGGGAGAGAGAAAAAGTGCTCTCTCAACGCTTCCCATATGGTTAACCGTCAATGGTTTGTTTAAAAGATAGATCTTGTACCAAGCGAGGATGGAGTATCATCCTTTCCCTGGGTAACAGCGGTGACTTCTAAAGGAATTGGTGAGAACACGCTAGTACACATTAAAGAAAAGCAGCCATCTTGTGCAAGTTGTGTTTTTGTTGTGGAAAGGCTCATTACTCTTGTTTGTCTTGGGAGTACTAGTCTGTTATAGCAGAACAAGCTCAAACTCAGTCCAGCTAATTGCCCTATGAGATATATTATACTATATTATAACAGCGGGGAAAGTTGGCTATTAGTGTTCCATTCAATTTTATACTAAAGACCCGCTGATATGGGGGGGGGGTTGAATAAGGCAAAGATACAAGTATATGTCCAGTAAGCAAGCATATGAAGCACCATTTGTTGCACTGGGTGATGTATTTCATATAAAAGAAGCTGCTCCATGGACTTTTAATTATTTTGAGGTATACCAGTTAAGACCGTGACAACAGGTCTTTGTGTTCTTTGTTGGAAGTGTGGCCCTAACAGAAAGACTTATAGAATTATAATATACTGAGAATTAATATAGTGACACCCCTCATCGTCTTGACCGAAAGCTGTGTGGGGCATCTATAATTTATCACTCTACTGCTAGACTATGGGCCTTATTTATAAAGTGTGATGTTTAGAATCATTTTGCTGGCATACACGACTGCCTTGGAGCACCCGCATATATTTATATTTGGAACTGCTGTTTTTCCAGAATGGTGCTGCAAGTCACAACTGCTGGTGTTAAATAATCAGCTTGGATTAGGGTTCTAGGTATTGGACCAGAACCAGCAGGTTTTGGATCAGCACCTGTTGGACCCTTATACCGATTAGAACAATGCTGTTGAGCACCACTCTGAACCACCAAATTTTTGGCATTCTGAAAAGATTGGTACCGTATGTACCAGGCGCTGGTCAGCATTTCTGTGTTGGCTGTGATTTAGTTGTTGTGCTCCAAAGTACACATTTAAGAACAATAAGTCTCTAAAAACGAATTAACAAGAAAATAAAATGGCATTTGGTGACATTTAAATCCTGCATTATTGACAAGTCACCAATGCAAGTTCTGCACAAATAATTTTGTTAAATTTAATCATATTATTTCTGCCCCTTGTGCTCTATGTGATCTAAACCTACAGCACCACTATAAACTGGCATAGCTGAAAAGTGTTCCGGTCACCGCAAACTATATGGCACTAGTGATAAATTAGACGCAGGCTGGTGGACACATTGGTGCTGGCTGTTTTTTGTTTGTTAAATCAGGCACAGAGTGACACTGAGGCTAAAATATTGGCATTTGACAATGACCAGTGCTGACGCTTGATAAATGAAGCACATATTTTTGTCCTGAGGAATAGTGTGGATTATGAATCCAGAAATTCGGGACTCTCTAGATAGGATTCCAAACCCACTAATGTCTCAGCTACTGGACTTCTGAAAAAGTGTACATATGACTGGTCCTCTCTACGTTCTAGTTAAAGGGGCATTTTTTTCTGCCTGTTTGACTCAGCGTACCAAAACCCACTGAACTTGTGAAATACATTTGATCAAAGCCCCTGCCGATACTCTCTTCTTAGGGTGTAGAACTAAAAATGGATATTTTCACATATCAAATAACCCTTAAACACTGTTGTTTTGCTCTCATTCTCTGTAAGATTGCAAGTGATAAGTAATTGCATAAGTGTGGCAATGACATCATTGCCACACACAGCAGTGGAAATGAATAGAGGAGGTGGAGCTTTACAGCTAAAACAGGTGGCATATTCGGGATTAGAATAAAACAAAAGCAGTAAAATTAGGCATAAATTAGTATTTATTCCTCTTTTAAGAGATTCGTAAAAATGTGGTCGTGAGGAGGCAGACACTATGCATTTGCTAAGGGAATGCAGCCTTATCAAAGTTTTTGGCTGATCTCTCTGATGATACATTTTTCCTTAAAATGTCTATTAAAGTTTTGTACCTTTCACTCCAGATTGGGCTATATTTGGTATGTTCCAATTGGAAAGAGGGGGACATGGTCATGAGCAGAGGGTAAGATTTATCTTCATAATCTCGGCAGTAGCACATAAATGCATTTCACAACAATGGATTGAGCCCCACCCTCCTTCCTTAGCTTTGTTATTGGAAGAATTAATATTTAGTTTTAACATGGAAAGTCCAGAGATGGTGATGCAGAGGAAGCTACATCCACACTCCCTTTGGAATCCAGAAAATCTTTGGTCAAACTGTCTGGTACCTATGACAGGTAACAATGGGTGAAATGTATATTTTGTACTCTTGGGGAGGGAGTGATGTAGGTCATTTAAGCTTTGGGGATTGGGGACCTTCTGAGACAACTCTTTGTATATTGTTCTGTCCGATACTTGGACATGGTTTAGGCACGGTTATGTTACGGTACATAAAAAATGGTTGACAGCTGAATGTAAACTTAAAATGATGTGCAAGATTTTAATGCTCTGAAGGATACACTTCATTTTATTGACATTATTGGTAGCATATCTTATATACATGATTGGCTCTATGCTTTTTTTTTACTTGTACTATATGCAATAAAATATTATTAGAAGTAAAAAATGAATGACAAAAGCTATGTATATTAAATTCGCACACTTTTGGAAACATTAGTCACAAGGGCCTGATCCTCATCCCTACTCATGTTATTTAATAAATAGGTAAGAACAGTTGAAAATTAGGACATCTGTCTAAAAATTGCCTAAACACTAACGGCCTTATTTATCAAGGGCTAGCGCCAGGTAGTGTCTGACGAGCCCCAGGTACCGCCAGCTAACGGCGGCTACCGAATCAAGTACGCCCGGCGGCGGTCACAATGACGCATTTATCACGCTAAATGAGGCTAGCGCCGGCGAGAGCGTCAGCTAGCGCGGGATTCATCATGTAGCCGACTGCAACGAACAGCGCCGCTACTAATCCCATCACAGCGCCAGGTATGACCTGTCGCTCCCTGGCGCTCTCCAATGCATTTCAATGGAGCAATCTTTAAATATTCATAATTAATTGAGTTTATGTTTTTTTTTTTTTTAACTGTCAAAAATTCTGTGACCACTACGGCAATGTTAGATATTTTTTTTAAGGAAAAAAAAAAAAAAAAATTATGTGCAGAATTGAGATTACAGGTCTGATATTAATGTATTCATATTACAAAATGTTTAGAAAAACTTGGATAATTTTTACATTAAAAAAAATGGTTGTTTGGGGGTTAAAAACTACTTTACACACATCGCCGCCAGCGCTCTGGGGTTTAAACAAGGAATTCACAGCGCGAGAAATTTTTGAGCGTGATTTGTTAATGAATCTGCAGCAAGCCGTTCGCTCTGGCCATTCGCTGTCAGGCGCACCCATACAACGCAGAACCTGTGAAACATCGACCCCTAACCCCGTATTCAACATTACCGCACACCGACTGAGTCGCTGTCAACAAGCAAACCCCGGCCAAGCACAGCGAATACTAGCTGGCGCTGTGAAAATCACGCTACTGGCGCTCATCTGTCGCTACCTGGCGCTATTAATGAATCGGCCTCTAAGCCATGAGTTGTCCCCAAGAGCTTAGAAATATTTAAAAGTGCTTATAGTGGGTCAAAGCTTGAAGACACTTTTTTATTACACTTTTTTGTGTGGTTAATTAAAAAAGCAAACACCCAAAGTCAAACTTGTGTCACCAAAAAATTAGCAGGACCCCCATTATCACCATTTCACTCCAGGCAGGAAAAATGATAAATTAACTGTAAAACTTAAAATGGAACTTCAATCAAAGTATGACCCCCCCACACACACACCGCCCTACCTTGGCACTGAGGCAAGATGGGGGGGTTACAAAGAAAAAAACCCTTACCTTCTACATGGGCCAGCACAGCTCTCACTGCGCTCTGGATCCTGGACGCCACCATCTTTGATGAAAGGACACCGGCACATCCCCCAGCTCTGTGCGTGCGTCCATCCTCTTATTCAAGTAAATGTTTTTTTTGTCTATTCCTGCCATATGGGTTTGGAAGGAGCGATGCTGGCGCATGGACAAGGTAAGGTTTTTTTTCCTTTGTAACTCCCATCCTGCGGGAGCAGGATAGGGTGCCAGGACGGGGGGGGGGTCATACTTCGAGTTAATTTCCACTTTAAGGTTTTACTTTAGAATTACATCATTTCCCTGTCTGGGCAAAAACAGTAAACACCATGCGCAGAATCACACAATGCTCAAAGCTTGAGTCTTACCAGCATTGGCAAACTTGACCCACCACCCAGCGCCCCAGTTCCAAACATGCCTCCAACCCTGTGTCAGTCATGACTGGCAATACTTGATCTATTCACTACAATGGAGGGGGTGTGCCATCCCTCAGAACGCCATCTCCATTAAAATGAGTATACTGGGTGTGGCCAGGCAGCAACCAATGAAGCAGCAATGCAACCATGGGTTGTGGTCTGGCGGGATCGGAGGCAAGAAATTTAGCTGATCAGCCGCACTGGTGAGCTAGTAAGGTAAATGTGTTTGTCTTTTTTAATTTATACTTTTTTAAATGTATATATTTTATATACAGCTCCTTATGGGGTCATCACTAAAATGTGGAGAGGTTCTCCTCACGTTGAATGAGGAAGGCTCTTCAAACTGAGTATACATGTAACCATTAAAATCAGAGAGGCACTCTAGAAAAGTCCAATATCAGGCAAGATTTAAAAAAAAGATATACTCACCTTTTTTCCCATGCAGCCCATCGCTCCTAAGCCGCAGATGCAGCTTTTACCTGATCGTTTGATCCAGCTCTCTTGCCACCCAGTCAATTGCGCTTCTCTTCCTGTTTTGCAGATGTGGCGATGCCCCCACGCCATCAGTCACAGTGAGTTGGCACGCCCCCATCCATTTACTGTGAAGACCTAATGTGCCCCTTTCTATTGTAGTTAATGGAGGGGGGCATTCCAGCTCACAGTGACGAGGCCGAGGATGTCTCAGGTGCTCGACGGGGCGTCAAGGAGCTGGATTGAGTGATAACAGCTGCAGCTTAGGAGCAATGGGCTGCGTGGGAGAAAAGGTGAGTATAGCTTTTTTTTCTGTCTTTTGCCTGGAAATTGTCTTTTATAACCTTTATAGTGTAATAAACTTACATCTTAGTTTTTTTCACATGCAGCTTAGGAGTACTGCCATATAAACTACACGATAATAACATTTAAACCGGACCTTCAGCGTGATTTAATGAAAAGCCCAAACTCTTAAAAAACGGTTCCCCAGCATCTAAAATTAATATATTTTACGTTTTTAGCCACTAACTTATTATTCTTTACCCCACTGGGCTGCAACTCTGTTCAGGAATTTAGGATACGGGCGCCGCCATCTTGACTCAGAAGCATCACACTTACTGAGGAGAGGAGAGTGGGATAAGGTACAGGGGGGCGGGTTATAGCTGTACTTTGCTCAGACAGAGCAGAGCTGGGGTCAGGTAAAGGTCAACAGTCCCAGAATGCAGAGCAGCACAGTCAGGAGGCACTTCCTGTTTGCAGGCCGCCTGATAAAATGGCGGCTTCCATAAGCCGCCATCTTGAATGTTTAAAGGCTCATAACATGCAGTAGATGCAGGTAGGATGATTTTTAATGTGGACAATCTGTATGTACAGGGTGTGGGAAACATATAAGATAGACTCTTATTCAGAGTGAAGGTCTGCTTTAAGTTGGCCAGTATGTCATAAAAAAAAAAAAAACACCCCCCTTACTCCCCTGTTAGCACTTCAGCACTATCATAATTAAGGAGAGTAAGGGAAGATAAATTATAGAGCAGAAGCCACAGGGGGAAAGGGCAAAACATTAATTTCTCTTCTTGTTTTAAACTATCAATTATTTCTAAATTTTACCACATAGATTCACAGAGAAGTTCAGAAGCATGCAGAACGTTAGAAAAATGGCAACCAATGCGACAACTTCCCTAGAACTATATATAAATCCTTAAAGGGATAGTCCAGACAATTATATAGACCATCCCCTCGATTCAAAGAGCAAAAGTTAATTGATTTCGTATCGAGAATCGTAAGTTTGGGTGGGTGTTTGTCATTTTTTCTTGTTTTTTTGCCCATTTCGTATTCGCACGATCGTTCGCGCATAGACGTATATGAACATACGCATTTCGTACGGGAATCGTATATTTTGCGTTAGTTCGTGTCTTTTTCCCGTCAAAATCGTATTATTTGCGTCAGATCCTATTTTTTACGTCCTTCACATGGGCTTGCGACCAATTCAGAGAGGTGATTGCTAATTGTTTTGAAGCCCATTAAAGAGCTGCTTTACGAAATGTTTGCCGGCAGCTATTTGGCCTCGGGAGTAGGATGGAGAGGAGCGAGTTTGTGGCACATCAAGGGCTTATGCTTTTTGGCATTGAGTTGATCCAGATGTCTGAGAGCAGATTGCCCCTGCGTCGTCGCATGAACATCGATAGCATGAATGATGTTGAGCTGTTCGAGCTGACCTGGCTTAATCGCGCTTCCCTCCATAAATTATATAGTGAGCTGCGGCCATGGTTAGCCCGCACCACAAGGAAGGGGCAAGCAATTTCAGGTATGACCAAGATGCTTGGCTGCCTGTAATTTTTGGCGAACGGCTCGTTCCAGAGGCTGGGTGCCCTCTCCGTGGGGATGTCCCAGCCTACGCTGAGCCGCGCACTATCTAAATTTTTGGAAGGCATGGCTGCCATAACTCCAAAATATATTTTTTTTCCGGATGATATGGCAGCCAGAAACGCCATTAAGCTTGGTTTTTATAATGTGGCCGACATGCCCAACGTTATTGGTGCTGTTGACTGCACACATGTGGCACTTGTACCTAGGGCAGCCGACGAGTATATATATAGGTATTGATATTTTGTTTTAGCTTATTATGTTGCCCAACGTGTAATGTAACCTGTTTTCCTTTGCGGCAGCATATTTATTTTTGGCTCATTTGTGTACATGCCTTATTTAGGCTTTTCATTAGTAGTTTCCAATAGAGTGCAGACATGTTTTACATTTTTGATCCTTTTTTCAATTATCAATTACCCTTTTTGTATGCTTTTCCCTTAAGGAATCGAAAAATGGGACACTCCCTTAATGTCCAGGCCGTGGTTGGGCCGGACATGCGTTTTCTGAGTGTCCTTGCCGGCTACCCAGGATCGTCGCACGACTCCTATATACTCAGACGATCTGGGTTGTTTCGGAGATTTGAGTCAGGTGAATTTTCGGGTGCATGGCTGCTTGGTAAGTGTGTCCTATTTATTTGGTATTACATTTCAGACTAATCTGTTATTTGTGGATATTTCTGTTTTTGTATTCTTTACATAAGCCTGAAACTGCATTTTAGTTGGGTCTTCTTTTCGGAACTCCAAACCAAAATGCTTGCCTCACTTTGTCCTTCAGAATGTTTTCCCTTTAGTTAGGATGTCTGTAAGTTCCATGTCCCAAAATATATTGGTTGTGAGTTGATACCCAAGTATCTGTTAGTTTAGGTTCCTTTTGTAGTATTGGTCTTTAAATGTCAAAGTGGACTTAAACTGCATACATTGTATTCTTTATATAAATGTTGAGTGGCCCTAGTTCCATGTCCCAAAATATATTGGTTGTGAGTTGATACCCAAGTATCTGTTAGTTTAGGTTCCTTTTGTAGTATTGGTCTTTAAATGTCAAAGTGGACTTAAACTGCATACATTGTATTCTTTATATAAATGTTGAGTGGCCCTAGTTCCATGTCCCAAAATATATTGGTTGTGAGTTGATACCCAAGTATCTGTTAGTTTAGGTTCCTTTTGTAGTATTGGTCTTTAAATGTCAAAGTGGACTTAAACTGCATACATTGTATTCTTTATATAAATGTTGAGTGGCCCTAGTTCCATGTCCCAAAATATATTGGTTGTGAGTTGATACCCAAGTATCTGTTAGTTTAGGTTCCTTTTGTAGTATTGGTCTTTAAATGTCAAAGTGGACTTAAACTGCATACATTGTATTCTTTATATAAATGTTGAGTGGCCCTAGTTCCATGTCCCAAAATATATTGGTTGTGAGTTGATACCCAAGTATCTGTTAGTTTAGGTTCCTTTTGTAGTATTGGTCTTTAAATGTCAAAGTGGACTTAAACTGCATACATTGTATTCTTTATATAAATGTTGAGTGGCCCTCAGCAGCATCCTAATTGTAACATGTCCGAAAACCCAAAATATCTGTAAATTCTAACTGCCCTTGCCCGTGCAGATGTTTTATCATTCTTTTGTATATTTAAGCGGCATTTTTATTTATGTACTCCATTAGTGGCAATAGTTATTTTGCTAATGTGCCCTGGGTGTATTTTTACGCCCTTTACCTTACATCATTTGGATATATGTCAAATTCTTTGTGTTTGTTGTCTTGCCTTTTTAATGTTTATGAAATTTCATTGTCTTGTTAAGGTGATTCCGGGTACCCACTTCTCCCCTGGCTCATGACGCCTGTGCTGCGGCCCCAGGATGCCTCTCAGGAAGCGTACAACCGTGCGCACCGCAAGACCAGGGCTGTTGTGGAGAGGGCCTTTGGCCTGTTGAAGACCCGTTTTCGTTGTTTGGACCATACTGGGGGCGCCCTGCAATATGATCCCAAAAAAGTGATCGACATCATCATGGCATGTGCTGTTTTGCACAATTTTGCTATACTAGAACGTGTACCACGTTATGTGGATAGTCTGCCCTCTACAGCCCTAGAGGATGATGGCGAAAATTATGTTGGCCCACCCAGTGAGTCTGGACAATCAGTTCGAGCAAACTTGATATTGCAGCATTTTAGTTAATTTAATTTCGTTTGGCAACATTCTGTGTGTCTGTCTTAGCCTTTTTGTTCAATATGTTGTTTTGCCGTAATGTGGCATTACCTTAAATTAAAAAATGTTTCCCTTAATTGTTGCCTAATGTATTTCATGTTGTTTACTTAGCTTGATATTTGCATTGTTACACCTCTTAAACCAAAAAGGATCTGGTTTAGCCCAAGCTGATTTAAACTGTGTTTCCACTAAAAACGCCACAAGTAGAGTAAATTTAAATTTTTTTTTACTTTGTATAATTATAGTTATTTGGCTTAACATAAAACATTCCACATACAACTGTGGTTAAAAAGGCATGATATAACCAAAAAAAAAAAGACCACATCTACACCTGGAAGTGAGTGGCACAACCAAACAAGGACACCCAGTCCAAAGGCCAGCCTAGTCCAGTCATTAATATTGCCTGTGCCCAGGGATATTTGGGCATGGCCATAATGTCACACAAACATGTCTGCAAACAGGAGGAGCACAAACCAAATACATATTTCAAGCCATAAGTGGCCAGATACACTCCACATAGACCTATGGCATTGGCTAGTGGCCTTAATCATTACTCTAAGGAGCTATATGGGAGCAAATACAAAACACAACCTGCATGAGCAACACAAAATGGATTGTTTGAAACCTAAAAAGACAAGTAAATACAGTGGGGGGTAAGAGAAAAGATGTCCCACACAATCATGGCTTAATAGGGTGGCTGCCCATAATACCCAGGTGGAGGTCCGTGGGGATGGGACCTAGCCTGGGCCATGGCTGCATTGTGAATTTGAAACTGCTCCATAATGTTTCTCTGCATATTGGTCATCTCAGCCATGGCTGACTGGATGCCATTACTTGCAGTTACCATGTTGCTGTTGAGGGTACGCAACTCCGCGAGGATGCCCTGTAAGCTGGTATTGATGTTGACCATGTCGGCATGCCTTTCCTCACGCTCATTAACGAGCTGTGCCTCATACGAGTCCCTCTCTTGGGTCCATAATTGAAGCAGGGCACTCTGCCTCCCCTGGGAAATTGTGGGGCGGCGTAATGGAGTCCGCCGCACAATTACCCTGGCTCTTGGGCGTGCCCTGCCGCGTGGTGTCGTCCCCTCAACAGCAACAGGCATGCTTTGCAAATCCTCAGCAGCAGAGTGAACACTGGGGACTGTTGTGTCAGTCTCCCCATGTGCATGCGCAATGGGTGGAGATTCACTCTGCTGCTGAGGATTGGCCAGAGAAACATTAGGGAGCAGTTCCAGATTGGGACCCAGGGGGAGGTCATCGGACGTGCCCTGCAGGGAGACATCAGCTTCCTCCATTTCCATGATATCTTCCATGATTGTGCGGGTCTGTAGGGACATATAAAAAAAAAGGGTAAGTTGGCGTCCAAATTTGGGATTCCATCAGTTTAACACATGCTTAAGCACTTGTTAGTATTTATGGTACTAAATTAACTTACCGGAAATCTCGGATCTGGGCTCCTATGCTGTACGGACCTGGTAGGCATAAGCAACCTGGGGGGTGAGTTTACCCTTGCTGAGGGGTCATGCTGGGCTGAAGAAGAGAAAACAAAACAAGGTAAACACACACATAAGCATGGTTTTTTTAGTTACTAAAAAAAGCCACTTTTTGTAATATTAAGCAACTCTACAGCAATGGGGACAATTGTTAAAATACACGCAATTTTAGATAGGTGCAATGGCTCGAGAAAACTGCTAACTGACCTCATTTCAAAGTCAGGAAGTGTACCCAGTCAGCATACTACTTGCACAGCAACTATTTGGAATTTGACTACCATTCTCTAGGTCAGGGGTACTCAAACACTTCTTGTAAAGGTGCATTTAAAGGTATGTGGTGAGAGGTGAATGTCTGGCCATGGGGCTGTCGCAGGGGGTGTCTAGTTAGAAATAAACACACTGGGGGAGGGGCTGGAGATTGCCAAGTGCAAACTAATAAAGGCTGCTTGCCCTTGCTGGGCTGGATGGGGCAGAGCTGAGGGGACAGGGATTGGATGGCTAAAGGTGGGAGGTCAGGAATTGATGGTGATGGGATGGATGGAGCAAATATGTTAGAAATGTATGGGGCTTATGTGGGGGGGGGGGCAGATGGTGGGACTGTGGCAGATGGGGCCGAGCTGGGGCAGCGGGACAGGATTGGACCAAGAGAAAGATGCACCAAGTTACTGTGTACCTTGCAATGCCACTTCCTGTGCAGTACTTCATATTGCAATGCTATGTTTCAGGGAGCCATGACATTGGGCAGGAGACCAACCACTACATCGCCGATCAAGGGGGCAGCTCTGAGCACGTCAACACAGAAGTAACTGAGTGCAGTGCTGTCTGGGCAGGGGTCCGGGAATCTGGTGCCAAGGTCCGCATTGGGACCCCGGGCCGCCAGTTGAGTCTCGCTGCTCTAGGTCAGATATGTTTGGGGGTGTGTCATTAAATTGTTACCTCAAACACAACTCACACAACAAATAGCCAACACATCCCTAATATTGTGTGTTTTGTGATTGAGTCCAAATCTAAAACTTTTCAGGATAAACTTCGTTAGTTGACAAATATTTTTGGTTAATTGGTCTTTTACATAATGTATGTGGTCCTAAATGTGTGATTCACAGGGACCAAAACAGGACACAAACAGGCACAGTAGTGCGAGCCAAAGCAAGCCACACCATAGGGCCATACCGTCATCTTGGTACTAGTGACCTTTATATTTAGTAGCAAACAGGCAAACATGCAGATTAAGAGTACTCACCGTGGGTACGGGTCGGTGAGTCTGTGTCCCTTAGACCCGCATGGCCACCGACCGCGACCGGATGGAGAAGGCCCAGCACAATCTCCTCAGCAGGGGTAAACTCCAATTTGGTAGGAAAGCCACCTCCAGTTTTCATGCTGAAAAGAGAAAATCGTTTGGTACTCAGAAAAGGTGCATACAGTACATCCTAAACCTTATATTTGGAGACATAATTTATTTACCTGTAATTATGCCTTTTAATTTCTTTTTGACGTACAGCATATTTCAGATCCGAGATTTTCTTTTGAATTTGTGGCACATCTTTCCTCTCTTCCCCTGCTGCATTTACTTGTCGTAGGATGGTTTCAAACAATTCCATCTTGCGCTGCTTCGTGGTGTGTTTTGATTTGCTCCCATAGAGCTCGTCATAGTATAATGTAAGGCCACTAGCCAATGCCATATTTTGGTCATGGGAGAATCTCCCACTCAACTGGCCGCGGCGCAATGTGCGGCCAGATGGTTGGCTTGGCTGCTCCTCCATGTGTGCAGACACATGTGGTGACATTATGGCCTGGGGCTGGGTAGGGGAATGGACGGATTGCTGGCTTCCCAATGACTGGACTGGACTGGCCAAGGGACTGGGTGTTCTTGCATGGCTGCCCACCGAACTTCCAGGTGTAGATGTGGTCCGGGCGGCCATTCTTTGGCCTCTTGGGGGGCTCTGTTCCCGGCTGGTGCCAGGTCGGGGGCTATGTTCCCGGCTGGTGCCAGGTCGGGGGCTATGTTCCCGGCTGGTGCCAGGTCGGGGGCTTCGGGCCCTTCTGCGCGGGCTGGATGGGCTTCGTGCCCCTCTGCGCGGCCTGGATGGGCTTCGGGCACCTCTGCGCGGCCTGGATGGGCTTCGGGCCCCTCTGCGCGGCCTGGATGGGCTTCGGGCCCCTCTGCGCGGCCTGGATGGGCTTCGGGCCCCTCTGCGCGGCCTGGATGGGCTTCGGGCCCCTCTGCGCGGCCTGGATGGGCTTCGGGCCCCTCTGCGCGGCCTGGATGGGCTTCGGGCCCCTCTGCGCGGCCTGGATGGGCTTCGGGCCCCTCTGCGCGGCCTGGATGGGCTTCGGGCCCTTCTGTGCGTGCTGGATGTGCTTCGGGCACTGCTGTGGGGCCTGGATGGTCTTTGGGCCTTTCTGCGCGGGCTGGATGGGCTTCGGGCCCTTCTGTGCGGGCTGGATGTGCTTCGGGCACTGCTGTGGGGCCTGGATGGTCTTTGGGCCCTTCTGTGCGGGCTGGATGGTCTTTGGGCCCTTCTGTGCGGGCTGGATGTGCTTCGGGCACTGCTGTGGGGCCTGGATGGTCTTTGGGCCCTTCTGTGCGGGCTGGATGGGCTTCTGGGCCTGCTGCGGGGCCTGGGTTGGCTAAGTGCCCGGCTTGAAAGCATGGGTGGTGTGGGCTCCCTTGGGCGGCCTCTTCTGGGGGCAGAGGTGGTGGTGGCTGCTGTGGCCTGTTTTTTGGCCGCAGGGGCACGTGCCTTTGGGGCCCTTTTTTGGGAAAGGGAGGGTCCAGTGTCCCTTGGTGGGGCCGAGGTGGTACTTGCCTTCTGGGCCTTCTGGGACCTTAGCTTCTTCGGTCGTTGCTGGGACCTGGTGGTTGGGCCCTCAGAGGTCTGGCTTTGCTGGGCGCGTTTAGCTGCTGCCTTTTTTGGTGCCATTTTGTCCAAAAGCTCAAAGAGAATGAGCTTTGGGTGCAGGGACCTTTAAATCATGCGCCCAGCGTCTGACGCCTATGCGCACGACTACGCGCTCGTACGGACGTACGTTCGTGCGGAACCAGGAAACCGCTGGGGTTTCACTTATCTGCTGCCTTGAAGAAGCATAAAGATGGCGCCCACTATCTTCACCCGTCAACAGGAAGAGATCCTCATGCTGGTAAGTGCCTTGCTCTGCCTTTTAAGCTAATACTGACTGATGTACTAAATGTAAATGATGCGGTTGGAACTAGTTTTGGGGATCTTAATGTTTTAGAACAGACTCCTCACACTTCATCCTCAAGGGCCGAGCCAGGCCACGTTTTCACCTCTCTATGCTGATGTCCTAATTCGGGCAATTGCTCTGGCTTAGCAACAGTTAATTAACCTGTGGAGTAGCGTGGCTAGCTGTCAAACCTGGCCTGTCTCGGACCTTGATGCGGATGTTTGAGGACCACTGTTTGCCTAAGACATCAAAACACAACGGCAAGCAACACACGCGGCCAAAAAGACAGAAACCGGGCCTTCAGCCTGATTGACTAAAAAGCAATAAAAACTAAAAAACCAGTACACAGCCTATGACATTTCCAAATGGTCCATTTGAAGGCAATAACTTATTAGTCTTGGCTCCACTGGCCTGAAACTCTGCTCAAGAATTTAAGAGATGCGCGCAGACATCTGTACTCAGAAGCATCACACTTACTGAGGAGAGGTGAGTGGGATAAGGTACAGGGGGGTGGGTTAAAGCTGTGCTTTGTTCAGACACAGCAGAGCTGTGGTCATGGGAAGGTCATCAGTCCAAGAATGCCGAGCAGCACACACACTTACAGTTTGCATGAACTTCCTGTTTGCAGGCTGCCTGCAAAGAAGGCATTTTACATAAGCCGACATCTTGGAGGTTCAAACCATCATAACATGCCAGGCAGGTGGCCTGATTTGTAATGTTGGCTATCTGTATGTACATGGTGTGTGAAACATATAACATAAGACCAGACTCTGAATCCGAGTGAACGTCCGCTTTAAGGCACTCCCCAAAAATGGCTGGCACTCTAAATGTGTGTGTTAATGACATGACATTCGCTACTTGTGATGCAACACATATGGCTCTGTGTGTAAAAGTAAAAGCTCTGTGTCCATTATGTTTTTCAGATCATGCTTCAGCGCCGGTATGACTTCGCGCCCAATGTGTGTGAAAAAAGGGACATCGCCCGGGAGATCATCGCGGAAATACACCGTGTGACCAGCACCACCTTCACTCACACCCAGATAATGCAGCATTGGTCGGACCTGAAACGTCTGCACATGCCCCGGGTGCGGAGGTTTTTTGGAATCCATTTCCCAAGTAAGTACAAAGCAATTGCATGGTATATGTTCCAAATGTTTAAGTTATGCCTTTATTTATAATGACTTTTCTTTGTTAGTGTTGGAAATGGATTTCAGAATTCGCCGCACCCGGAGGCGCACAGGCCGACCAGTGCTGCATGATTCTGCATCTGTGAGTGAAGGTGGTGGATCTCCCGGGCGACGGACCTACCCCTCCTCTGTGGCCTCCTCAGACCAGCCCCTGGACCTTACCACAGAGGAGGGGCCCAACCGCGTGGGCGTGGAGTCATGCCCGGCCAGGCATGGGGAAGGCTCTGGTATGTCACTCTTCATGTATATGCACAAAGATATACATGGCAGGCCAAAAACTAAGTGCTCCTTTATTATGTATTTGTAGAATCTTCGGGAGCGGGTGAGATAGTGGAGGAGGAGGCAGCAGAGATGCTGGAAGTTGATCCTGGCGAAGGTGAGTGATGTCAGCCAGACTGGGAGCCAGATATGTTGGGAATAGTGACTCTATACAACTACTAACCAAATGTCACATGTTTCTCCAGGGACTTCTTCACAGCATAGCCAGGACCAAGGGCATCCTGTTGGCCCCAACCTGCCATCTGTCGGCCACCAACAAAGTAAGTAGCCATGCCATTATTCATATTTATGTGTTTTTAGCTAATAACACACACATAACTAAAGGCCTAGCCAATGTATAGTTAACACTTTCATGTGGGCACTTCGTTAGCTTCAAGCGGACCATAACTTGTATTAAGAGCCTAGCTAATAAGTATCCCACACACTGTACATACAGATTGCGAACATTCCAAAACAGGATAACGGCATCTACTGCATGTTAGGAGCCTTTAAACATCCAAGATGGCGGCATATGGAATGCGCAATATTTACAGGCAGCATGGCATACAGATTTTAAAAAGGAAGGTGCTGCCATGCATTGTGGGACTGCTGACCTTTCCCTGAACCCAGCTATGCTCTGTATTACCAAAGCACAACTGTAACCTACTCCCCTGTACTTTATCCCACTCTCCTCTCCTCATTAAGTGTTATGCTTCTGAGTCCAGATGGCGGCGCAGTAATAAAAAATGCACCAAAATGTACTTTTATCTGGTGCAGAATCATTTGGAAATAGTTATTGATTTTCATTAAATAATGTTGAAGGTCCGGTTTAAGGAGTTTCAATACTTACCAGTGGGAAATGCATTTACTTTATCCCTTAGAAGAATGACATATGTCATGCATTTACATGTATTTGATTAACCCAAAATCTATTCCCAGCATACAAACCGGTCTGGTACTCCTATTTATGTTTATTTCTCTATTGGTTACAGGGATGATCCCAAAAACCTTGTCGGGGAAAAAAAACGAATTAAGGAGTTGGTGGCCGAGCTGCTGGCCATACAGGCGACGTTGGGGCCAACAGACGAAGAAGAGGAGGAGGATTAGTGCCCTTGGTCCTGGCTAATTTTGTAAAATAGTTTTAATGTTGTTTTTAGTGTACCGAATTTTATCTATTTAAAAAACCCAAAAAAAAAATATTTTAAAAATTTGAAAAGTTTTTTACAAAGGCAAAGCAACACAACCAAACAAAAATTTAAATAAATAATCTTTTAAGCCTTTATAAATGTGTCATTTCTAATATGCGCACAAAAAGACATTTACACAAACACGAAAATAGATGCTTAGAAACATATACACATATGTACATTATGTGGTTTGGGTACGTTTTAGGGTCGTCCAAATGAAGAAGGATGCAAGCGCTAAGGGGTTTGGGTAAGTTTTAGGGTCCGAGAAATGAAGAAGGATGCAAGCGCTAAGGGGTTTGGGTAAGTTTTAGGGTCCGAGAAATGAAGAAGGATGCAAGCGCTAAGGGGTTTGGGTAAGTTTTAGGGTCGTCCAAATGAAGAAGGATGCAAGCGCTAAGGGGTTTGGGTAAGTTTTAGGGTCGTCAACATGAAGAAGGATGCAAGCGCTAAGGGGTTTGGGTAAGTTTTATGGGCGTCCAAATGAAGAAGGATGCAAGCGCTAAGGGGTTTGGGTAAGTTTTAGGGTCGTCAACATGAAGAAGGATGCAAGCGCTAAGGGGTTTGGGTAAGTTTTAGGGTCGTCCAAATGAAGAAGGATGCAAGCGCTAAGGGGTTTGGGTAAGTTTTAGGGTCGTCCAAATGAAGAAGGATGCAAGCGCTAAGGGGTTTGGGTAAGTTTTAGGGTCGTCCACATGAAGAAGGATGCAAGCGCTAAGGGGTTTGGGTAAGTTTTAGGGTCGTCAACATGAAGAAGGATGCAAGCGCTAAGGGGTTTGGGTAAGTTTTAGGGTCGTCCAAATGAAGAAGGATGCAAGCGCTAAGGGGTTTGGCTAAGTTTTAGGGTCGTCAACATGAAGAAGGATGCAAGCGCTAAGGGGTTTGGGTAAGTTTTAGGGTCCGAGAAATGAAGAAGGATGCAAGCGCTAAGGGGTTTGGGTAAGTTTTAGGGTCCGAGAAATGAAGAAGGATGCAAGCGCTAAGGGGTTTGGGTAAGTTTTAGGGTCCGAGAAATGAAGAAGGATGCAAGCGCTAAGGGGTTTGGGTAAGTTTTATGGTTCCTAAAGGTAAGTGTTAGCCTGGCGCGAGGCAGTAGTGGTGAGATTGGTAGTGTCAGATAGGGCACACATATTGGTTTGTGGAGTGTAGCTTGGATCGCGCATGCGCAAGACCCTAGATACATACGAACGAACGAATATAAGAGGCCAAAAACTATTGAAAACCAGAGGCAAACGCAAGTAATTGGAAGAGGTGGACGATGGAAGCGGACGAAAAAACAGGCTGCCGCCGCAACAAGTGATCACATCAACGTGTTTTTTACGATTGACAACTGACTGAGGCAAGTTCGGGAGATAACATACGAACGGACGTATATTTTAGGATAGAAACATATTTGCTTATAGAATCACTCGCAAGTTCCTACGAACGCACGAGCGGACGTGAAAAATAGGATGATCGGCACCCAAATCCAAGCTGTTACATGTTTCTTTGAATCGACCCTAATATACTCACATAGCCCTAAAGTTCCTAATGTTCCCAAAACAAACTCCCCAAAGTGGATAGAACTTACTTTGAAATTTTCATTCATTTATTAAATTTACAGCCAGTAGTCATGGCTGCTCTCCAGTACAATAGCAGGCAGTGTTTTTATATCAGCACAGTTTGACACCTAATCACAATGCTGTAATACACGGGTGTTAGGGGATGCAACGCACAATACTGCTAGGGGAATCAGGGGGAGTGCCAGAGGTCAGTGCCAAGTTTCTACTTCTAGGCGCTGCTGTAAATTTACTGGAAGGGAGAGGACAGATATGATGAGGTAAGCTGCCAAATTAGGTTTTTTACATTTTACCTGGACAGTCTCTTTGAAGTGGAACAAGGGACCAATGCACCCAGGGAATCCAGATTTAGATGTTCTGCTGTGTGAAACTTCCCAAGTGCTCTCCATGATCCAAGAACCCATGGGCAAGCCACAGTCACCGTAAGTTATACCTTTTGCTGTGCAAGCACCTGCTCCAGACATTTGTGAATTACCTGGGTAGAGGTTAATAGGGATGCGGAAGTCGACGCGCTTAGCTCAGCTGCTTTCAGGTAGATTTGGCCCTTAGCTGAGGCTTAGTCGAAATTAATGACTGCAGCCAATCACGCTGATTGGACGGAAGCTCACACGTGCACCCTAGGACCAGAGGTGTGTTTTACTGGGCGACCTGGGGGGGTTTCACACAGTGAGGCATCCCGAATCGGGGTGCTCCGGGGGCAACGCACAAAATCCAGGATAGTCCAAATCCCAGGTTTTGGTTAACTTTAAATATATTTATATATTAAGTCACAGTATATTAACCTACAAAAACATATGGGCTACAAGTCACTGTGGAAAAAAAGGTTAGGGTAATTCCACTTTTGATGGCAAATTGAAAAGTGTCTTTTATTGTGTGCCAAGATGATGTCCTCAATGTGCTAAGCTTATCCATTATTTTTCTTTTAATTTTTTATTTGTTTGCATTTCAGGGTTCTAAAAGAAACTGTTTACTCTAGGAACAATGTGTTTACCCTAGCAACCATACACAAACTGGTGTGTTTGATGTATGGAATAGAGACTTTATGACGCCTGCTTGATAATCATCTGATTGGCTGAGGCAGAGATGACACTGCAATCCTGGGCTCACAGATTTACTTCCCTCCTGCTGTAATTCAACCTTCTCAGGTGAGGGATTCACAATATTTTGTTCCAGTAGTTAAAAGGTTACTCGCACCGTTCTCACCTGGGGAGAGATGTCTGTTGTTACTGCTGCCTGATTATTCTATGCTCTGTTATGTAGGGGGAGGGGAGCTCAGTCAGTGGAAGGATTCTGGGATTTGTAAGCAGGAACTATACTAAGGGTTTTACTTATGGCCAGGTAAGTCCCTCTCACCCACAGACCTCTAGTCGAAAACCAAAGCTTAGTAAATTGCTCCCCTAAAGCCCCCTCTGGCAATCACTGACATAAGCTTGGAAACTGCATGACAGCGAAAATTTGCAAACTTGCTCTGGTTCCCCCGAGAATCTTTCTGGGAGGAGGATCTTTGGATCTCATGAATAGGTGATCTTAACCCTATTAGAGTTCTTGCCATAGATAACACTCCCATTATCGGTGGTATAATTCAGCATAGTACTCCGCCTGTGCATCTTCGGGTTGGGGCTAGTAACTCTGAGTGGGCTAGTTTCCTTTTACTAAAGGATGCCCCTTACCCCACTAGTGCTGGGGGCACAATGTTCTCAGTCTTGTTTAGAATTACCTATACATTCAGCTAGCCTTTCTCTCATTTCTAATACTGGGTTGACCATGGATCAGTCAAAGGTCTCTGCCATCATTCAATAGGAAAAGCACAAGGATTTAATAGGGCTGCAGATATTTTTGGGCTTCGACAATTTTTATAGGTGATTTATTAAGAACTACTCCACCTTGGTAGCCCCTTAACTGATCTTACTAAGAAGGAGCCTTTGTCCCAAATTGGCCAGATCAGGCCCCCAAAGCCTTTGGAGGGTTAAAAACTGCCTTTAGCTCAGTTCCTGTACTAGTCCAGCAGGCATTTGTTGTAGAGGTAGATGCTTCTGAGCTGGGGGTGGGGGCGTTTTTTTCTCTAGGAAGTTTATCTCAGCTGAGAGGAACTATGATATTGGTAATGGGGAACTCCTAGCTGTGACATTGTCTTTCCAGAAATGGAGGCACAGTTTATAGTGACCACAATAATCTAGAATATATAGAGTCCTCAGCAGGCCTGATGGTCTCTTTTCTTTTCTAGATACAATTTCACTATTATGTACAAGCTAGGTACCAAGAATCTTAAGGCCAATGCCCTATCCTGTAGTTTCTTGGTTACTAAAATTCCTCTGGTGGATTCTGATGCCATTCTTCCACATCATAGAGTGATTGTGGCTCTTCACCTTGACTTCTCAGTTGAATTAGGTCGGTTTGTCCACCTGATAAACTTCTCTTTTACCACCGTCTTGTAGTGTTAAAGCAATTTCATGACTTTAGAGTTAAGAAAACAATGGCTCTTTTGACTTTTCTTAGGAATGCTACCCAGGCCTTTGTTCAGGCTTGCCAGACCTGCCCCTACAGGGCCCTTAGTACTACTGTCTATTCCATGCCAGCCATGGACCCACCTGGTGATTTTATTACCAATCTTCCATTGTCTCAAGGGTTTACTGTCATCTGGGTAGTGGTAGATTGGTTCAGTAAGATGCTTCATGTTACCCCATTAAAGAAATTGCTCACTGCTCATGGTACGGTGCAGCTCTTCTTGTATCACATATTCCCTCTCCATGGAATCTGGGAGAATGTGGTCTCAGAGGAGTTTGTTTTACATTTCTGGAGAGCCTTCTGCGTGTGACTGGTCTTCTCTGTCTCTGTTTCATCAGCCTTCCATCCTCATTCAAATGGTCAGACAGAGAGAACCAATTCGTTGCTAGAAATTCCTTCATTGTTTTATCTCTGATGTCCAGACAAAATGGTCTAAGTATCATCTTTTTGCAGCGTTTGCTTTTAATAATGCGATCAGTTACTCCACCGGTGTATTACCCTTTCGTTGTGTGTTTGGTAAGGATCTTACATTTTTGGCCCTCTCGGGTCTGTCTTCAGGGTTGCCCTCTTTAGAGGAGTGGTTTTCCCAATGGCTGGTTTTATGGGCCTGGATTCAACAGAATTTGGCTCCGGCATCGGATTGGCAAAAGATTTTTGCAGATCATCATCCTTCCAACCATCCTGATTATGAAGTTGGGGACCTTGTTTGGCTCTCTACTTGAAATTTGGCCTTACGTCAACCTTTGGCCAAAATGGCCCCTTTCCCATTTTGCATAAAATGAATCATGGTACTTAAACTTAAACTCACGAGTCTTTGTAATTCTTTTCATGTTTCCCTCTTGAAACTAGCAACTGGAGTCCAACCTTTAGATTCTCGTTTTCGCCAAAATTCCCTCCAATATATAGTGCATCGGAAGGGATATAGTCCTGAAGAAAGGAGTTCAGTACAGGGACAGCCCAAGAGGCTAGTTATGAAAATTGCATAGGGAAAATCCCATTAAGCCTAGGATATGTCCAGTGGCCCTTCCAAAGGGGAAGGGTAATGTAAGAATCTTACCTGATCTGGGTGGCCTATGTTGAGGATCCTAGGGTCCCTCCGGGCATCATGGCACCCCCAGGTGGGCTGATGCAGGGCGTTCGGCTTCCCTGCGCCGCTCATGAAGGTTGGAGTGTGCAGTGTGTTGCCTTGTGCATCTCGCTCTCTTCTCTTTCGTTGCGCATGCGCACTGCTGACAGCGAACTTTGATCGGACGAGATGCTGCACCGTCAGTGGCAAGCAGTGTAGCCTCTGGGGCAGCTGAGAGTAATCAGGGGCTGGTCAGCCATACTGGCCAGAGCTGAGCAGCCCCTGGGAATAGTATGGCCAATTCGGCCAGGGATCCTAGGCCAGCCATTCACTCCCCATCGGCAGTCTGCCCACCCACAGCTCCCTATTGGCCAGTTTCTCCTTAAATAGGAATCAGGCATGAGCCACAATGCCCGTGATAGCTTTCTGTGATAGGGCTGTGCTGTATCATTTGTAAACTACTACCTGTTGCTTTGTCTGACCATCGTCTGCTGCCTGAACCTACTTCTGCTCCGTCTAACCATTCCTGTCTGCATCCTAAACCGACTTCTGCTCTGTTGGTCTATAATTCTGCTTAATCCCTTGGATAACTCGTGATCTCCGACTCCCTGATTTGACCTTTGGCTATCCCTGACCATCCATTCGCTCCATCTCTGTGCTGTTATGTTGATTGGACTGATATCTCGGGTACAATGCCATGTTCCTGACCATACTCCTGTGTGCCCTAGGTCACCTGCCTTCACCTGTAAGCTGTCATCCTTTGCCTAACTTAAGTCTTGGGGACAGCCGTGTCCGGGGAGGCGTAACCAGCTTCCTGCCAAATGAGGACTACAGTATAGGCAGAAGCAGTGGCAGAGATTGGGGGTTGTCCCACCCGAAGGCAGGTGTTCCACGGGGCATTGCAATATCACTCTCAATTTGGTGGGAATTGGTGCTTCCAAAGCCCCCCCCCCCCCCAACTCTCATGTGTAACCAGGATCAGATGTGTGGCAAGATGGCCACCCCCATATAATTCAAGAGTAAATAATCTTTATGCCATTCGACAACATCTGCATGGGGTTAAGCCCTCTCAAACTGTGAATACCATTGATCATAAGAAGGGAAGCAATTTACTAAACTTTTTTATTGACTGAAATCTGCAAACAATATTAGGTATAATATCTTCATTATGGACAACTTAACAAAGGTCAGCCTTACCAATCGACTTTATTTAACTATGTAGATTTCATTAACAAAATGCCCCATCTTTTTCATATTATTTCCGCTGTTTCATTATTTGTACTACTGCTGCTTCTCAGAGCAAATTCCTGGTATTGGTGAGTAATTTTGATGTTAGTTTAAGTGATAGACATAAGGCAACAAGTGCTAATATGATCAAATTATTATAAATGCCTAACGCCAGCTGACATACTGTGGAAGAAAATGACACAGCTTGAAACATTTTATGCAGCCTGATTTAATCACCATATTAACATATTTCACTGAGATTGAGAAAAAAAATCAAGCAAACTAGTACAGTAAATGCATATACATTTGCTACAAACGTTTACCTTCCTACGTTTCTCTGTAAAATCTCTAGTTAATTTACATACACTACATTGAAATGTTATTTATTTTAATCTTTTTTCATCAATCAGGCATAATTTTGTAAATGGAATATGAATGTATTTCTAACACCCTGGCTGTCAATGCAAGTGGCACTAGGAAACATTTGGTAACTATGGCTCACTTTCCTTTATGTTGAGAAAGCCCTCCTTGTGACTATCCAAAGATTCTTATCTAGCAGGAAAGTGGTGAAATATAATTGGCTTAAATGTATTATGAGTTAAGGGTTGAAGGAAAATGTACTGCATTCATTTAGGGTGATGGGAGAAGGAGTATTTTTACTAACTATACCAAGGCCAGCCCAGCTAGACTTCCCATTTTTTAAGTACCCTAAAGTAGGATTTGGGGGGAGCGTCCCTTCAAGTGAAGAGATGGGTGGGAGCACAGTGTGGGGAGTGCACACTCCTGGTGACAGAAGTACCTGGATCAGCCCATGATCGGTGTTAGATTGAGAGCAAAGGAAGTTTTTTATGTAACTGCTACTTAAAAAACAGGCAGCCTGGCTGGACTGGCCCTTTAAAGATGAATGCAGTGAGCATTATTATGCACAACACAGTTTCAATTAATTTTATAAGTTGTAAAGAATTAAACATGGCCACTTGAATTTTCACCATTAACCCTTTCGCTGCCAGCCTACCTGCAGCATTTGCCACTCCCTGTTGCCAGACGATGTTTCACCATTTTGCGCTACACATATTCAACTGTCATTTTTGAAGGGATTTCCAGGGATTTCCCAGGAAAATTATATATTGTTTTTTTCAACAGAGTCTGGGCTTTAACATGAAATGTCTTGTTTGTATTTTTTAGGTGTATTCTCAATTTTTTTGGGTGAAATGTGTGAAAAAAAAACAAAAAAAAAACATTTTTTTACAATTTGTAGAGTTTTTTTGTAATAAAAAATGTAAGTTTGTCAATAAAATCTTATTGCGTGAGAAACCCCAATTTCTCCCGGTTACAGCGATACCACATATGTATAGGTAGACACCCTTTCCTGCCCAGAAGCCTTTTATAGCTGCTGGATGACAAATGGTTAATTAAAAAAAAAAAAGACATAGGGTCCCCCTTCCCGGGGAGGGGGACCCCATTTTTTTTTGGATTTTGAAGGGTTAAAAACCCTTCAAAATCCAAAAAAAAAAATGACGTGGGGTCCCCCTTACCCAAAGTAACCAGCCCGGGACCAGCTATGGGGGCTTGTAGGCACAGAGTGGGGGGGCCAGCTTTGGTGGCCCCCCACCCTGCAGCCTACGAGCCCACATAGCCTATGTGGGCCCGGGCTCTTCTGCCCCCCCCTGGCCTTTGGGGAGGCAGGTAATGGGGGTGCGGGGGTTAATGGCAAGCCACCCGCTAGGGCAGGTGACTTGCCACCCCCCCAGCCTTGTGAACTGGTATAAGGGGTCTCATGGACCCCTTACCAGCTCACAAAGGGTTAATGTGAAAAAAAAACACCACACAATAATAAAAAGTATTTTATTAGAAAAAAAAAATTTTTTTTTACTGTACTTACCTTCGATTGCAAGCTTTTGTCCCTCGCCGCTCAGCTGACAGATGCCGGTGATCGGCATCCAGAGAAGGAGAAGGCAGGAGATCAGAGGATCTCCTGTCACCTCCTTCCCCTGTGCCGATCACCGGCATCTGAGAAGCTGAGAAGGCTGAAGCCTGAGATCGGGGCCGGGATGACTTCATAAGCCCCGCCCCCAAGGGGGCGGGGCTTAGAGGCATGATGGCGGCCGCCATCGTGCAGAAGAGAGGAGAGAGCCTCCCAGGCTCTCTCCTGAAGATCGGTAAGTCCTGGGGGGGGATCGGAGGCCCCCCAGGTGAAGAGGAGGGACAGCGGGAGCCAGCGCACACACAGGTAAGTGAATGTCATTTTTATTTTTTTTTTTTTTTACAGTTAGAAGCTGCTGCTGCAGAAGCGGGGGGGGGGGCGGCCTATTCCGGGGGCTCTCCTGGAGCCATCCGACCCCCCACGGGGGATCGGATGGCACCAAATTAAAGAGGAGACCCGGCCGGATCCAACAAGGGGTCAGGTGAGTATTTGTTGTTTTTACTTTTTAAACTACAAGCGAGGAAAGTCAAGCACGTAACACCTACGTGCTTGGCACTTAAGGCCCAGCCAAGCCAGCACGTAGGTGTTACGTGCTTGGCATTTAAAGGGTTAATAGGTCACATTTACTGAAAGTAAAGGGTATTTCAACCAAAACTGTCAAAGGGGCAAAGTTACATGGTAAGATAAGACCCCTCCTTTGATATCACCTTCACAATTTTTGCATTCATTGAATTTGAGATTTTCTGCTTTTTCAGGGTGTCAGAATATCCTCCCAGAGCAGCTGTTGTGATGTGAATTGCCTCCCACCCTCATATATCTTTTTTTCTTGAGAATGCCACTAAAGTTCTAAGTAGGGTTGGGGACAGAGGAGGATGGGGTCACACCATAAGTTTCTTTCCTTTTTTTCCTATAGCAAAGGTATACTTTGCAGAATATGATTGTGCATTATTATGCATGAAGATGATTTTGCTACGGAAGGCATAGGGGTGGGTGTCCAAGGGCAGGTGGAAACACCTGTCCTGAGATGCCATTTGTTTCTGCAAGGAACACCAGGGACCTGAGCTGTCTGTTCTGCAGGGTGGAATTAAAGAACTGAAAGATCTGTCTGCTTAGTCAAAGACTGGGACTGATCCACCAACACCCCCCCCCCCCCCCAAGCACCACAGTTCATGCAGCAGGTAACACCTGCAGACTTTACTTGTTGTCCTGGGCCTCATCTGCCTCTAGTTACTAGCGGTTTGTACAACTGGCAATGCTACCTGTCAGGCCCTGAGTTCAGGCCGATTCGTTCATGTCTTTTTCAAAACTATAGACCAGCCTCCCAACACTCTAAAGTACTGTGAATGGTCCATTTTATTTCCTTTCATTTTAAAAGTTAGACTCAATTTGCAGCCCCCATCCCTATGTAACAAGGTAACCCTTTATGACTGGTTAATTACTGTTATATTTGCTCTACTAATTACTGCATAAAATGCTGACTTATAGTTCCCATCCTTAGTCGTACCAACAAAGCCACAGCACACTCATTTGCTGCGAATCACAAGCAGCAAGCGCCATGCAGGGAACCTCCTCTCGCCCAGCATAGAAGCCACTGTTCGGCCCCTTTGGAGGCGGGCCTGCCACACGTGATCCTTCATAACAACGCGCCGCACCATTCTTAGGCAGCGGCGCGCTAGAAGGGCAGCACCACCCGTACTCTGTTTAGAGACGGGCCCCATGACCAGACACTACAGCCATACCAGTAAGCCACCTCTATACACTGATTTATCTTGCAATGACGTCAAAACTATAAAAAGTATATAATAGATAGATATAATAGACAGACATTAAGAATCTCTTGGTTTGTCCACAGCCCTACGCAGCCACAGTTGCAACTATAATCAACATACCAGGTACCTAATATATCTACAAGACTGGCATAACACTCGAATAAGAACCTTAACTAACAAATTGTCACTCACTGTAGTTACCCGCAAGCATGGGGACACCTCAAAGCAAGCGCTGATACCTATTCCTGGAAATAAGGTATGCATTTTGCACTAAGTATAAGTGTCATGAATGGTGACACTATACAGCCTAACAGGCAGATATCTTCCTCTGTTACCAAACTTAGAGTATGTATGTGCACTGAGGAAGCACCTTTGCGAAAAGTCTGCACTCCAGATATACTTGCTACAAACAAGAGGAATAAACCCTTGCTACAGACTGATGAACTGTCTTGCTACAAACTGGTGTCACAGATAAATAGAGCCCAGATAGGAGCTCTTATGAAAAATGGTTACTTCCAACATATGCCCTTTTGGCACATTTTTTGACATTTGTATACCAAGAATTACTGTAAATATGTAAGATAAGTGAATTAACTGTATATTGCATACATTGTTTTCTTTTCTTTTCCATTTGATTAACAAAACATCACCCCAACAAAAAGACTCCCACTAGGTACGGTTTAACACCGTATCCTCCCCCCTGTCCACAGAACACTCAGCTCAGTCTCCCCTAGAACATGCCCTCTGGGGATGCCGCAAGAAGGGCTACAGGGACCGAAAATATGTTGTAACAACTAACCAGTCCCCGTGACACTGCCCCCCCTCGCCTGTCACAATGCAACCCCACTCCCATTATGTATAAAATTGGTGCGGGGACCACTTTAATGGGCCACAACTTCCAAAGTTGGAAATAATGTTGCTGCTTAAATATTTTTTTCTGTTTTCCTGGATCTAATCAAAAGTCAGGACTAGGCTTTGATTCAGGACCAGGTGCAAAATGTACGCTAATATTATTAAACAAATTGCACAGCTAAATATGGTGCTAAATTGCACAGATTTTCCTTGTGGAAGGCGCAAACTGGCGCTAGAAGAGGCAATTTGCTCTTCTCCCTTGCGCTTGTCATTTAGTGTGATTTGCACGTGCACCTGGCGTGTGCAACCAGCTGTGAATCATGCACACTGACCATGAAACAACCCTAATGTCTGTTGTACCTCCAGTAGACTCTTGAAGTCTTGGAATACTGCCACATCCTTTTTATCCCATTGTGCCATTATTAGAGATGGGTGGACCCGAACCGTCAAAATTCGAGTTCGTACCGAACTTTGTGAGCACGGGATCCCAAACCCGAATTTCAGCCAGAAGTATGTGTTTGAGTTTGGTGTCTGGCACAAACACGAAAAATTCTTCTTTGACTTACCGCTGCCTGATCCTTTGACTTACCGCAGCCTTTGAATCTGGCCCCAGCCAAGGCTACAAAAAGGGGTCGACTCCAATGAATGAGGACACGCCTAGTGCCGGCACTAGAAGTGTCCTCACTCATGGGAACCAGTGGCCATCTTTTTGTAGCCCCAGACTCAAAAGCTGCTGCCACTGCTGACAGGACAGTATAGTACGGGTCTCTATTGATTTCAACTTTGAGGGGTTCACCCTAACCATAATGTTACCATCATACCTAGGAGCAAAGAATTTTGGAAGGCAGCTGTAAAATGAGAAGAAATATTTTATTGCAGCAAACATATCTAGTGTATTAGTTGACGTAAAAGGCTGTCCAGATCTTTTGCAGACTGAAAAAGATATGCAAGTTCTGATACCACTTTAAAGAAGTTTATTGAATGCAAATTGAATATTAAAAGAGCACTATCGCGAAAAAATGGCATGATGATAAAAATCCAAATAGATATGCTGGATGATTTAAGGAGAGGTCACTTATACACCCGGCATCAAGAAATATCCAGCCAGGCATATTTTTTTATTTTAATAGAAGGAAAGGAAAATCAGGGGTGACAGACTCTGTCACCCCTGATACACTAAACCTGTCACGCCTGGAATTTATTTCTACCATGAGAGAATAAACCACAAGCTTGGCAGGAGTTTTATTCAGTTCAGGTATAACTGACCCCTCCTCTCATTTGCCAATGTGATTTTATAGATTTTTAATATTGTTTCACCATAATGCTCCTTTAATAATGCTCCTTTAAGCTGTAATTTAGTAAAGAACACTTACAATGAGTATTAATACAACTTACATTTTATAATCAGAAATTGAGTACTCACAAATCTACAGCAAAAACATCACAATGGGCTGGCATTAGCCATCATCCGCCTATAATTCATCATCCAACTGTGAGATGCCGAGAACCAAGGCCCTTGTATGGGAACCAGGTACAAGGAAGCAACTATCTCTCTGTCTCTGTGCAGCATTAGAATGTTTCCTTGTTAGTGGGAGTTGGTCACACACCCATCAGCAAAGGAGTACAGGATATGCTGGAATCTAGTGGAAATTTAACAAGCTCAGGTGGCTTCATGCCTATTATTCCTATGTGAAAAGCTGTGAGCACAGAATAACAATAGCAAGAACTGTGAAAAACATGATTTCAGAATAAATCCTAACAAGGTAAATTACCAGACAGCTGAACTATTTTGCCCAGTTGCCCCAAAACTATCATTCAGTCATTTTGTACACTTAATTATGCTAATTATGGTTCAGGCCATTAACCGTTTTTTATCTCCGGACCGTCTCGGTCTGTACCATATTAGATGAGAGCTAATCTTTAAACATAAATCACCTGCAGTTCCCTGATTAATGGTGTTCGTTTCTGTGCAGTCTCTAAAATAGTCATTTGTGGCCCCATCTCCAGCCTTTTATTCTTTCTTGCCCCTCTGGTTCTTGCTGATAGCTATTCTCCCCTGATGGTTTCTTAATATAATGCCAAGCCATACACTGCACAATTGTATGTGGTCTTCATTTGTTGGTCTAGGTTGTCCGCACTGCAGACAGAATGAATCAGACAGGGGATCATTATGCTGTTTCTCTTTTTTTACAGTTACATCCAGCAATTTGTGTTATCAATTATTCTCCAAGTATTTACAAATTAATACTTATGTGGCATGCTCACCACTAGAAACTACACAAAAACGTGTGCAAGTCACAAACAAGTACAATAACAAAAGGGTTCACTTCTCTTTAGTTCCAGATCTAATAGTAATGTGTCGACCCTTTGCACAGGCCACCAAAATTTGCTCATGACACTCCCTTTAAATTTACTTTAAAATACCCTCTGGTCTCTAGAAAGCAGATCATAATTTATTTATCATTTAAGTGGTCATAACATCTAAATTCATAAGAGTCATCAAGCATTTGCCTATAAAATAATAGAAAATAAAAATATGCGTCAGGAGTCACCAAGCATCTGCAGCTTTTCCAAAATGCCAAGATGAAATGGTTGTACTCAAACTCCCCAGCTATGATGCAGCTGACTGTAGCAGGATGGCGCTTTCAAATGTCCTCATAGACACAGCAAACATGTAACCAAAGCTACGCAGAAAATCAAAGAGTGCCTACTGCACCACCAATCTACAAAATATGAGGGAAATGTGTGCTGAGGGTATTGTTCCTTTAAACAGGATCAGACCATACAGCAAGCATGCGGCTCCAGCAGCCGTTCAGGAACAATCCACCGCACCATATGATCCCCAAATACTAACAAATCAATTCATTTATCCAAATACAATTTATTAATCAAAAGTAAAGATCACTAATTACATTAAAAACTGATCCAATCACAAGCATACATGATGACATGGCAGGTAATCAACCCTGGGCAAAAAACTAAACAATACATATATTACTCTCTAAAAATAATGCTCCTTTTAAATTACCGTATATACTTTTTGGGCTGAAAAAAGCCGCCTCGGCTTATACTCGAGTCAGTGAAATGGAGGAGAAAAGGTAGGAGGAGCTAAGGTGCGCGCGCGCGCGGCCGCACACCCACGCCTGCCCCCCCGCGCAGCCCCGGTCGCCGTCGGCAGTGAAGATGCTGGAGCAGTGCGGGGCATGTGGTCCTCGTGTCCCCCTCATCAGGTAGGTGTGTGTGTGCTGGTGTCTTCTGAATTAATAGTTCCCGGTGCCTGCGGGCGCAAAGAGACTTCCTGGCGTGCGGGGGGAGGGATGAAAAAACTTACAGCTGGCGTGCAGGAGTGAAGGCAGCCGACATCGCTGCTGTCAATCTGCGAGCAGGGGGCGGTGCAGTCGTCCACTAAGAGCAAGTCTGCTCTTAGCATTACCCAGGTGGTGAGCAGCGTTCCCTGGAAGCTGCTTGGCTGCGCTTTTTGTCCCCAACCTTCACTCAGCAAAGAGGTTGGAACGCCCAGGGACGCAACGAATGGGAGACAGGAAAGGGGAGAAGGATGCACAGCAATGCTGGCTGTGTGCTCCTCTGCCCCTACAGGCGAGGGCGGGATTTTTATGTTAAAATGGCAGCAGGTAAAGCTTCTTTAGTGATAGCGCTGCCACAGCTCTGTGTACTGTTATTGCATACTTCCCAAGTTTTCCTGATTTAGAGGGACTGTCCCTCTTTTGAGTCCATGTTCCCCTGTTTACTGGTAGCTGCTGCATTTCCCACCCTAGGCTTATACTCGAGTCAATAACTTTTCCAGTTTTTTGTGGTAAAATTAGGTGCCTCGGCTTATATTCGGGTCGACCTATACTCGAGTATATACGGTAATGCATATCCAATGTGCAAAATCAGAAATTCAATTCATCCAATCAACAAATAAAGTTATAAAGTGCTAGAGCTATGTGCAAAAATATAGGAGAAATAAATCTTTAAAGAGGTCACCTACAAAGTGAGTCCCAGGTGAATGATGCCCCGCCGTCCCCAAAAACGGAGATAAATTCCACGCGTTCTGTGGTTTGATGCCAACCACTTCCTCAGGATGTTACCAAAGCTAATACATTTTAAAGAATCAGCTGATAGCAGAAGAAAGAGGCTGCCTATGCGTTCAGTTTATGTTTGGATCAGATGCCATAAGTTATTACATTTTTTATTATTATGCTTCAGATGTACTTTAAAGCCCAATATAGTAGGGTGGGGAAGGGTCCATTTAGAGTTTTGATTAACTGCCTACCTTCACTGGATACATTCACTTCAAACTAGACATTCAACTGAAAACAATGGTTAGCACAAGCAGGGCCGGCGTCAGCTCCTGGAAGGCGGGGCAGCTGCCAGGGGCCCCCACCTCCAGGGGGCGCACTGACAGGGCTGGCCTTTGGGGTGTGCAACGGTGCTTGACCGGCGGTGGACTGGGAGTGGCGGTGCAACTTCTTTTCCCCAGGGTGGAGACAATAGTATGCAGCAATAGGGTTCTGTGCGGCCTGTGCTGTCCCCACCGAAGGGGCCTTCACACCACGTGACAGGTGCACCGGCGGGCTGTGGGCAATAAAATAGCAGGCAGCAACAAGGAGACCGGGAGTGTGTGCTGGGAGGGAAAGCACTGTAGAGGTAAGTTTTTTTTTTTAAAAAGAAGGTTTCTTTTCTTTTGATCCTTAGGGGGTATCCAGATTTGGGACGTCCCTCAGAGATGTGACACGATTCTTCACCACAAAGGGGCCCACTGAGACCATGCTGCCCAAGGGCCCACATAAGCCTGGAGCCGGCCCTGAGCACAAGACAACCTTCTTCTATGGTAAGCAACATAAGAGAGGAGCGAGCACTCCAACAAATCAAAGTTCTTTGTATTCCTTCGTAGGCAAGTACAGAGTCACCAAATGCAAGTCTAAACGGTTAGGTTAATCTCTCAGGGTCACATAGGGCCCCTTCCTCAGAATAGTATATGCACAGACAAAGCAGTTTAGGGGCCCTATGTGAGCCTTTGGATAACTCTGTACTTACCTATGAAGGATTGCAATGGACTTGATTCATTGGAATACTTGCTCTTCTCTTGAGTTGCTTGTATACATGCTTCGCCCCCACAAGCCGTTGCTCCTGAACGCTAGATATAAAGAGAGTGATAATAATAAAGGCACTTCTGACATGTTTTGTAAACAGATTTATACAACGGCAAATGAAAAGAAGAGCATTTGGCTTTATCTTAATGTCTAGACTGGTGACCATTCATTGCAGTATGCAGAGCTGTCTTTTTGCATTTTCATCACCGCCTTAGATGTTCTTTTGAACTTTTATCTTGACAGATCAGTTTAATCTGCAGCTCAGGCTCCTGCAAAATTGAGTGTCATCCATCTGGAATCAGAGATTGCTGCTAGACTGCTTTCAAGAACAATTTTGTCAGTGACAAGTAAAGAGCTTGAACTACATAGAGGTGTGCATGCCTGGCTCACGTGTAATATCTGCCAAATAAAGACATCAAGAATCATTTTGAGTTAGAAATCCTGCAGATTGCGGGGTAATTACAAGCTTTTTGCTCATCTCCACTACAGGTAATGACAGATAAGTTCAGCTGAGGAACGTCAATATGAGAAAATAAGGTGATGGAAGCCCAATTTTCGATAGTTTAGTATACTATGTATTTAGTATTGATAAAGGGAGAGGACTAAAAGCACACCAAAACAAGAAAATACAACAAGTTTTGCAGCAAAGAAAAAAAAGTCTAGAAAAGAATTTTAGCTGCATGGGGACAAAGTCGTTGTGGAGGGAAATTTTATTATACTTATCATAAATATGAACTGGTAATGGTTGGGGGGGGGGGGGGGGCAGACAAGTCCCGTGCCTGTATGGATTAACTTGGTGCTCTAGCAGGGTCTACTCCTTGCAGACTAACAATGAAAAGCATAGATGTGCATCTGCCAGCCTCTATGCTTGTTGTGCCAGGCTGGTGTTCCTTAAATTATGCAATATTATTTAAACACTGTGGATTGTGCTAATTATTTGGTTAACGCCCAAAAAGTGGGAAAACATGTTTAGAATTTTCAAGCAAAATCACCTGTACATGCAATAGGGAATTTTACATGAGAGGTCTAACTTTTGTTTAAATGGAAACCGCACCCTATGGAGTATGATGGAAAAAGTCAAATTCTTGTGTATTGTCAATGAAATGTTGTTGTTTCCAAACATATAAAAATTTCCTCACTTCTTTGAAAAAAAAAAGGTAACCTCTAAAAATGCCCCATCACGGTTACAGGTGAGCTTTTAAAAAACATTAGAACTAAAATTAAATTGTGTATCTTTTTGCGTGTTAAAATGAAAAAAAAAAACTCACTGAGATGCAGCCATATCAAAAAGCGCAACCGTGTAAGATCCCTGACTTTAGGTAAATAAAATTCACTATTTACTTGTATCCTATACACAGCATATACCACATAGGGTATGTGATCAGTGGTAGTCAAATTGAAGGAAAAATTCCACTTTCAATGAAACTTTTGAAAGTTTATACTTTTGCGTGGCAAAACGATAAGCTAGTATTTTTTTTTTCTTCCATAAAACACACAAGCTCAGCACCTTCAGGACATCCATTTGAATACAAAATATCATACAAGCACATAATAGATTTTAAAATATCTAATTTCAAAAAGTGGACTTTTTAGTGAGATGCCCCACTATGTGAGGCCCCCTGGAATTTTCTGTAAAAGGGATACGTTTCCCTGTCCCATGGCACATACGCAGGCTCTCATCCAATTAGAATTGTAAGCAGTGCATATTGATGGCCGGTAATAGGAAGTTGGAGCATTTCCAGTTTCAGTTTGGATGCAGAGGATGCGGCTGACGTGGGAGCAAGGGAAAATGCGAGTTTTGCAGTGACCCGGGGGGGGGGGGGGGGCAGCAGTATTTTAGACTCCAGGACCACACTGGGTTTAGTTCCACTTTGATCTTTACTAGAGATGAGCGAACTTTTGAAAAGTTCGATTCGGCCGATTCGCCGAATTTCACAAAGAAATTCGGGTTCGGCTGAATCGAACTTTTACGAAGTTCCCCATCAAAAATGCCGGCATGGTGGGAGCGGGCCGGCATGATGACGCGCCCTCAGATGACAGCTGAGAGCGGCGCCGGGCTCCACGCTCTGGACCTGCAGGTAAGTGTTTGCCTTTTTTCTCAAATGCCGGCATGGTGGGAGCGGGCCGGCCGGTTCCGCTGACAGCGGAGCCGGCCGGCCCGCTCCCACCATGCCGGCAAAAATGCTTTTTTTTTTTTTTCTTTGTTTTTTAAATGCCGGCATGGTGGGAGCGGGCCCGCTGACAGCGGAACCGGCCGGCCCGCTCCCACCATGCCTGCATTTTTTTTTTTTTTTTAATTTCAGGAAAAATTCGATCGGCACGAACCACAAAATATTCGGGTTTGTGCCGAATCGAATGTTTCCTGAAATTCGGAGCGAATTCCGGTTCGTCCGAACCGGTTTGCTCATCTCTAATCTTTACCAGAGATAGTAAGATACATAAGTGATAATATGAAACCAAGATTGTTCATATGACATTCAGGATGTTTTTATTTGAATAGTTAATTAGAAAATGTAGCAAGGGCTGGGGGTAAATAACATGCTGTCTAGCTGGGCCTGCTGTCAGAATTAAGTGAATCAATGTGACTCTTCATTTCATTTCAGTAAGCAAGTGCAGCAGATGAAGTCTTCCTGTGCTGTGTGAGAAGTTTTTTTCTTCAAGAAGCTGGGTAATGGTTCATTTTATCTGGTGATTGGAGATGATGGGACTTTATTTGCAGGTGGTTATTCATCAGTCTTGTTAGGTTTTCAGTACAGGGTGAGGTCAATCTGGCTTGGTAGCATTCCGGAGGGATAGTCCCCAGTATCTGGCATTCAGGAGCAATAGTTCTGGCTACCACAATGTGTGAACCAATCCACAAACCAGTAAAGGAAAAAAAAAATGTTTTCACAGTTGTGTCCATCTGTTTTCCACCGAGCGACAACCTCTCTGCAAGTCTGGCAGGTGATGGTTTGCTGCCGGCAGCAGTAGTGAGGGGGTATGGGCGGACACAGTGTCTCCCCTCCTCCTACCTTGGGAAGGAGGAGAGAGGCTTACTGTAAAGGAAATCGGAAATCTCCCTACATGTCCCTCCCCATATGTGACTACCCAACTCCCTGCCAGCAGCAGACCAGCACCTGCCAGAGTAGGAGTGAGCCCCCAACCTGGCAGACCCAGAGAGGGGTGTCACCTGGTGGGGAACAGATAAAGGAAGATGCAGCAGTTTTTTTTTTAAACTGTATTTCTTTTCACTGTTTTTTTATGCTTTTCACGCACACATGGTTTATTGATTCAACCAATCACTTGAAAATCCGCAGCTGCTGATTGGTCATTGTGCCATGCCATGTGAATGGCTTTCATTCTGCTTTAATGCCAAAGATGTATAGACCTGTTCTATAGACCTTTTGTAAATTAATAACAATTAACAATAAAATAAATCCTTTACATGTTATACATGCCACGTATGACATTCATTGGGGTTAGCTCATTGTTCGGAATGAGCGAACCCCCCAAAGTTTGGCTCCAGCAAGTTCGGTCAAACACTATAAAATGTTCAGGGCCCCGAACCCGGTCCCCATTGAAATCAATAGGGACCCACACTTTGGAGGGGTGGCTGTGGTGGGGGGCACAGAGTGTGCAGCAGGAAGCGCTGCTGTAACTTACCTGGCCCCATGATCAATTGCCAGCTGGCACTAGAAGTCTCCTCATTTATTATGGCAGCGGCCATCTTTCTGTAGACAATTTCAAACACCGACCAGGAAGAAGACCAGGGCCAGCAACATTTCCTTCTTTCCTGTTTGAGAACCCGAACTTTGCTACTTGGTTTATCCATTGCATTGTAATCTCATAGAATAGAGTTAGGACTGCAGCTAAACAGAGGCCCCTCGGCATTTGGTGGTGCAGCTTTAGCATACTTCTACAGATGTGTGCTAACCCGAGACTTCTGTTTTTAACCAGATTTAGAGACAGATTGGGTTGTGAGCTAACAGAGTTGAGTGCTTTAAGATTGGTGTATTCCAATTGCCCTGCTCATGTGTACCTCCCAGGTTTGTTATAAATTGCTCCTAACAGCTGCCACCCTGAGACTTAGGACCATGGATATTAAAGTAAATATGGCTTCAAGAAATCAGCAGACTGCTTGTAAAATGGTAATAAAACAGTAACAACTCCCCTTCACTCCAAAACATACTGCACACAATATGTGCATCACAAAAATGGCTCCAGCTTTGCCCTCAGACATATGTAGCCTCAATATGTGTTTTCAGGAAACACATTCTGTTTCAGTTTTTACATATACACAGTGTGTAAACATGCTGTTATGTCTGCACAAAACAAAGCTCACACAGTAGGAATATATTATAATATCTAAAGTAAACTTATACAAGATAAAACACTTTTTACTATTATGATTTATAGGGTTACATATTTATGTTATCAGTGGTAATAATGAACATTTGGAGGTGACTTTAGGGAGAGGCTGAGGTGCCTCCATATTACTATGGTGTGGTGCATTATCAATTCTTTGGATATATGGGAAGGGACTATGCACCTTTGGGTTGGGACCATGCTACAGATTTGGTGGTGGTCCTGTTGGTTCTGTATTGGCCCACTGACTTGTTTAGCTTAAGGGAAAGGTCAGTCAGAAAGTGCCTAACAGCATTGAGGAAGCTATGAACCTAGCTTCAATTTAAAGTGGAATAACAATTCTTCCTGATTTTAGGTGCCCTACAATGCAAATAGGTACTGTATAACCCCAGGCCTTGCTGTGCCATATACTCACTTTTTTTGGGTTAACAAACAGTAAGTGGTGTTGCAGGTCAATGACAACTCTTTTCTCTCCACTCAGCCCAGCAGTGGCTTGCTGATCAGGGATGGCATCTGCTGTTGCCGCATGTGACCACCACAGGAACCTGAAAGAAGGGGCTGGACATTATCAATTACACCGTGAGGCATCCCAAATCATCATGGGCTGCAGAAAATACCGACAGTGGAGCAATAGACTGACAGTATTTACATTTTTGTCCGCTTTAAGCAAAATACTTGGGTGATTACTTGACACCCCAAGTGCAGAAAATTAGTGCCCTCACCGATTAAAAAAATTATTTTGCTTGCCTCTGAAAACTTATACCATATCCTTACTGGTGTGCCACGTTGGCTAGCCTCCATGCACATAAACATTTACAGAACATCTTTAGAGGCAGTAGCGATTCCTGCATATCGGAAGAATCGGCTGGTGCACCCCTTCATTTCACTGCAGTGGATGGGGTATTCAGAGCCTTGGCCCAGCCCTACATTGCAGTGAAAGGAGTCAGAGCTCCAGTATCACACTGACTGATGGAGGGGGCAGCCCACCATCATGAAGGTGAATGTGACCTACGAGGCAGGGCAGGGTGGGATTCAATCTGAGGGCAGGTAAGAGAAACAGCACTGGATTAGCAGTGATCATCTGTGAGGGGAATAATGTTTTTTTGTTTAATAGCTTATAGCTGGATCCACAGCCCGTGCTGCACTCCCGATCGCATGTCTCTTCCTGTGTCCTCTGTTGAAGAGACCCCCCCCCACCATTGTCAATGAGGCTAGCCAGCTGGAACGCCCTCTCTTTTCACTGCAATGGAAAGGGGCATGTTGAGGCTTCACACGCCCCTTTCCATTGCAGTGAATGTGGATGATGGCAGGGGTGTCTCCACGTAGAAGGAAAGGGGAAGAGATGTGTGCGATCAGATGTGCAGCACAGGCCTTGGATCCTGCTATAAGCCAGAATCTGCAGCCCCACACTATCGGTGACAGTCTGCATGGGACCAAAAATGGTCTTAAATTGGCTGGACAATCCCATTACAGTTTTCAATATGTCTGAATGCCTTGCAATGACTAATTTGTAGACAACTACATTGCCCTTAAAACCATTTTGGGTCACACAAACCACCATAGATCATATTCTAGAATCCCTTTTATGGACTTCAACCAGACCTTCAGCATCATTTAATGAAAATATTTTACATGTTAGTCACTTTTTATTCTTTCTCTTGCTGGGCTGAAACTCTGTTCAAGACTTGGGGATACGGGCAATGCCATCTTGCCTCAGAAGTATTGCATACTGGGGAGAGGAGAGGGAAGCAAAAGTACGGGGGGCATGTTATAGCTGTGCTTTGCAAAAATAAACTGACAGAAATCCCAGAATGCAGAACAGCACAGTCAGAAGACACTTCCTGTCTGCCGGCAGCCTGAGACTCCATGGGCCGCTATCTTGGATATTTAAAGGCTCAGAAAATGCAGTAGATACAGGTAGGATGGGGGATGGGCATATAAGATATGCTCTTATTCAGGGTGAAGGTCCGGTTTCAGTTCAGTCTTCAATAATACTAGTAACCATTAACCCCAAAAAGACCAGGAGCTCTCAAATCCAGCAGATAGAAGAAAGGAAGGAAGCAAAAGGGAGTTGACACCATATCCAGACCAGAAAGCCCTGCATCTTTGCTTTTTGTTTTTTTTTTTAACACCATATTTGTATTTATATCTAATAATATATTTAAATTGAATATATTAAGTATACGTTGGCATAAGTACAGTTTAACAACTATTATTTAAAACCTCTGAAAATGTTCTTATGTTCTTATATTAAAGAAATGTTTCACAAATATACTGTATTTTAAAAAAATCTTTCCTTCTGTACTTTTTTCTTATTTGAAGTCAGCAGAAATCAATATAAATGTTGTGCACAGAACTGGGGAGTGAGTGATGGTGATGTGTGTCCGAAGATACAGCACTGTGCTTGAAACCTTTGTAAACAGACATATAAGGGCTGATTCAGCACCTTGAGAATTTTTTTTCCCACTTTTTTCCTTTTTTTTTTTTGTTTTTATCTGTGCAAATTGTTAAATAATTGCACGGCTAAAAATGATGCTGTATTGCCCATGAGGAAAAATAATTAAATGCTCACAAATTAAGTTTAAGGTATGTAATACCTGATAGCATTAGCATGGGAAATCACAAAGATTTCAAGCACAGTGCTGTATCTTCAGACACACACATCACCATCACTCTCCCATCATAAGTGCCAGTTCTGTGCACACCATTTATAGTGATTTCATCTGACTCTGCAAGTGGTAAAACGTACAGAAGGAAAGATTTAAAATTAAATTAGGGGTAATGCTTCTTTTTCTAAGGTCTATAATATAAGAACATAAGTTTTTTAGAGGGTTCTAATTCTATTTGTCCTTTAACATCAACAGTAACATAAAAAGCCTGTTGGATGTAATCATGAAGCTGCTGTACATTCACCTCTAAAAGCAGGCCCTGTTGCATAAATATAATTAGTGTCTCAACAAATAAGTCAAAATTAGCTCATTACTACTAGATCACAACAGTGAATTAAAATGAAGTAGCGTAAAAAGGGATGTTAAATTAATGATAAAATGTTGAAGCTTTGGTAATTATATGTTTGAGCGGTGCCACAGCCTTTCAGAAAACAATGCTAAGTGAAATCCAGTAAATCTTGTGGATATCTACAAACAGAAAATGACTTAAATATAGAATAAAGGGATGGGAATGCATGCATTGAAATGTCTGTAAAGTATATAAATATTTGATGATTGCGTCATGTCTATGTTTTTATATAGACAAAACAACTAACCAAAATATGGCAACGCAGCGCCATTCTGCCCCCTTAGCCTTGACGCGCATAGCGGCAGATGTCTATAATAATTAAACCTATCCTCACAGCCGAACCAGTAGTAGATGCCTCGGTATATAGAGACTGCATTACGCTCACAGACAGACAACAAGCAAAGGTAAGTCATAATTGGCTTATATATGCATTACAGCTACCAAAGCATAACCCTAAAACATCTCCAAACCTATACCTAAAGGTTGAAGAAAAAAATATATCCTAAAATTGCAACAAACAAAGGTCCCAATTTAAATCTTGCTACAACCTGGAGGAATAAGAACCCACCACTTGTTACAAACCTCCTGTACCCATCCCTGCAGTCATTCAGGCCCTCAAGATGGTAGGAGTTGTACTACCCAGTATGTAAATGCATAAAATTACCAAAGCAATGGTTTAACATTACGTTTTATTTACCCATATATATCTCAGGCACCTCAGCAGTACGGAAGAATCTTTAAGCGAAACTTGTCTACATCTGCCCTCAATGTGTAATCACAATCAAAAGACTTTACCCCAGAGGGTGGGGTCTCTCTCTCTCTCCGTGGGTCGTGCTGAAGGATGAAGAGAGAAAAAATACAATTCTGTGATTACTCACCTGTAGAATTGGTATTATGAGTATACAGTACTTCATGCTCCAGAGAGAATACTTACACTCGGGTACTACTCCGCCAGATGGCGCTGGACTGCAGAGACATCGAAAATAGGCTCCTCCCGGCCCCTAAAATACCCAGGGACTTCTGGAAGAAAACAGCCAGGGCAGAAACCAGACCCTTCAGAGTACTGAGCTGGAGCCCCATCTCCAACCCATGTTGCAGGAACTCCAGAATCCTGGGAATAGAGAACACACGACAGGGAAGAGACCTAGACTCACACCAGTCAATGTAGGCACGCCAAACCCTGTAAAAAATGGAAGAAGAAGACTTCTTCCTAGCCTTTATCATGGTATCAACAACCGAGGTAGACAGCCCCTTCTCCATCAAGATAGAGGTTTCAGCAGCCAGGCCGTCAAAGCCAGAGTTTGTAAATTGGGATGGCGTAGGGGGCCCTGAGTGAGCAGATCTGGCACCCTGGGCAGAACGTACTGATCTACTGCCAGCTGCACCACGTCTGCGAACCACACTCTTCTTGGCCACCTGGGGGCCACCAGAATTGCTGGCACCCCTTCCAGAGCAATCTTGCGCAGAACCCTGCCCAGCAGGGGGAATGGAGGAAAGACATACATGAACTGAAAGCCCTGCCATGACATTGCTAGGGCATCTGTGGTCAAGGCCAGAGGATCCTGGGACAGGGAGACAAAGGCCGGGAGCTTGTGATTGTGACGGGACGCAAACAGATCCACATCTGGTTGACCCCAACGGTGACACAGAGATTGGAAAACCCTGTTGCAGAGGGACCATTCTCCCTGGTGAGAGGTCCCCCTGCTCAGAGAATCTACCAAGAGATTTTCCGCCCCCGGGATGTACACAGCTGATATGCAGGGAACATTGGCCTCCGCCCAGGTCAGAGACACTTCCTGGAGGGCCCTCTTGCTCCGGGTCCCTCCCTGATGATTGATGTAGGCAACTGCCGTCTGGTTGTCCAAGCGCACCTGAACAGGCAGGCGCCGAAGGTGAGGAGTCAACTGAGCCAGAACTAACCTGATCGCCCGCAGCTCCAAGATGTTGATAGGTGTGTGGGCCCTCCTGGGGGCCCCACCTCCCCTGGAACTGCAGGGACTTCCAGAACCCCCCCCCCAACCTGACAGACTGGCATCCGTGGTGACCGTCTCCCAGGAGGGGGCCAGAAAGGATCTGCCCCCCAGCAGGTTCCTGGAGTCCAGCCACCACGAGAGGGACCGCCTGACCAGGGGGGAAAGCGCACAGACCCGGTCCAGGGATGCTGGGTCCTTGTCCCATACTGATAAGAGGTGGAGTTGCAGAGGCCTCAAGTGGAACTGAGCATAAGGCACCGCCTCGAAGCACGCCACCATCAGGCCCACCAGCCGCATTCCCTGCCTGATGGAGGGATGATGACAAGATAGCAGGAACTGGACCTGCGCAATCAGACTGTCCACCTTCTGTTGAGGAAGAAAAATCCTTGCCTGAACTGTATCCAGATTCATTCCCAGGAATGGAGTCACCAAGGAGGGGCACAGAGAGGACTTGGGGTGGTTGATCACCCATCCAAATGACTCCAGGGTGGACACCACCAGCTGAGTATCCAATTCTGCCTGATGTAGATACTGAGAAGTGATGAGAATGTCGTCCAGATAAGGCAGCACGCGGATGCCCTGAAACCTGAGCAGAGACATCACTCCAGCCAGCACCTTGGTGAACACCCTGGGAGCTGAAGTGAGACCAAAGGGCAATGCCGCAAATTGGTAGTGTTGATCCTCCAGAGCGAACCTGAGGAACCTTTGATGACCTGGAAATACAGGAATATGAAGGTAAGCATCTTTGATGTCCACAGATGTCATGAAATCACAGGGAACTGATGGCAGAGCGCAGAGTTTCCATGCGAAAGCGCCTGCTCCTGACAAATTTGTTGAGGATTTTCAAGTCCAGGATGGGCCTGACTGACCCATCTTTTTTGGGCACTGTGAAGAGGTTGGAATAGAAGCCCTTGCCTTTTTCTCTTAAAGGGACCTTGCAGATGACCCCCAGCTCCAGGAGGCTTTGCACTGCCTGCACTAGATCCTGAGCTGACACAGGGTCCTGAGGAATCCGGGATCTGATGAATCTTGGGGGTGGCCAGGCAGCAAACTCTATCTTGTAACCGGAGGACACTACCTCCTGAATCCACTGGTCTGAGACATGAAGCCTCCAGATGTGAGCAAAGTGCTGAAGCCTTCCCCCCACCCGGATGGGTGAGGGCGCCCCATCATGCCTGAGGGGGCTTGGGAGAGGACTTAAGCTTTGGGCCCCTAGGAGGAGCCAGGACGTCCACGTCCTCTGCCCCTACCCCAGAAGTCTCCTTGGGCCCCAGTAAAGGAAACCCCCCTCCCTTGTCTAGCACCACGGTAGGGGGAGGAAAAGGAGCCCTGACCCCGAAAGGGCCGAGACTGCCGCCTGCGCTGGGGTAACCTGCCTCCCTTAGCAAAAAGGTCCAGGCGGTCCCCAAACAGGCATAGTCCTTTGAAGGGAAACCTAGTGAGGGCCTTCTTGGCAGCGTTGTCAGCAGCCCACTTGTGCAGCCAAACCGAGTGGCGTATAGCCACCACAAGGGAAGATGTTCTGGCACACATCACAACTAGAGAGTGCATTAAACACCTCACAAGGCAAATCATCAGGGGCACTATCAAGGATATTTCTGAGCAGAGTCCTAATAGCCACAGCCGTAATGGCAGAGGCACAGACCGGGCGCAGCGTCGTCCCCACACATGCAAAGGCATGAGACGCCAGCTGGTCAATGCGCCGGTCCTCAGCATCCCGCAGGGTAGTAGAGTCAGGGGAGTGCATGACAGAGGTGTCAGATAACCCTAGGACCGGGGCATCCACTTCGGGAGGGGATGACCAACACTTTAGCTACTACTGGGTCTACTGTCTACTGGGACGCTCCCATTCCTTGAGCACAAGGTTATTGAAAGGTGCTTGCTCAGGAAATTCCAAGCGTGACTTAGCAGTATCAAAAAGTTCCCCCTTTTGACTGGGAGCCGCAACAGGGGGAGAAATGGACAGAACCTCAAAAATTTGGGCCAGCAATCTATCAGTATCATCCGGGGCCCAGGGGTCAGAGCCAGAATCGTCATGACCCCTGGGCCTTTAATCAGATGACCCTGTGTCGGAGAATAGCTCCTCTTCATCTAAAGGGGTATAGCCACATAGATTCAAGAACTCATCAGCTTCCATAGGAAAAGAGTGACATCAGGCGTTAAGTGCCGCTTTTTTGCAGGGGCCTTACGCATCAAGGTATTAGCAATTAACTTCTCAACACTAGCCAGTCTAGAAGACACATCAGGCTGAGAATCCCCACTTGTATGCAACTCATTGGGAGTGAGATTTAAGCTTGGGGGAGTAGGTGAAGTGAAACGAGGCGCAGGCCCAGCCACTGGAAGGCCGGATTGCAGCGCAAGCACCTGCTTGGCACAAGGTACACAGACCTGCGCATTGTCAGTGCTAATAGGGGACACCCCACAAGCTACACACAGCCGGGCTTGTCCCGAAGGAACCCCGGTCACATTATCCTGAGATGCCTCCATATGGTGATTATAGCGGCACACTAGGCCGATAGGGATTAACACTATATAGCAACCCAGGATGCCCCAATAACCCGCTAGGGAAGTGGGAGTAATTACACTAAGCCTCACAAGTTAACCAACTAATAGAGGGCCAGGAGAAGCCAATGGGTTCACCCGTATGAAAGACATAATCAAAGGTAGCCATAAGCAAACAATAATTAAAAAGCGGTAATAAAGCCGCCTGCGAGGGCACTTACGGACTGCGGTAGGTAGAAGCCCGTCATGCAGAAGCCGAACAAGCAGACAAAATGGCGTCGGTATACCTCGAGGGGCGGGCCCGCAATGACGCGGAACGTGCCAGAGACAGGCCCCGCCCCCCCGAAGAGCGCGAAGCCAACACGTGACAAGCAGCCAATGACGGCGCACTGACGCCTGAGGTAACGCCGCCGCCAAGCGCGGAACACTGGGAAAAAACGTGCGCGGCAGCGGAAAATTCAAGTATAATGAAAGTCAAACAAGTCAGCGCGGCGGCTGACACAAAGCATAATGTAATAAAGCATAAGCCAATACACGCACATACATACACACACTCACACCCCCCCCCCCTCTTTTTCCCCCGAATGCTACAGGGAAATTGAGGGAGGACAGCGGCCACTTAACATAGGACCCACCGATAGACAGGGGCAAGGGGCAATAGTGCGGGAGGGGCATCCCATAGAGGCTCACCATATGCCTGTACCACCTACCCTTTGGTGGGGGATTGTGGTGGAGCAGTGCTCCTAAGCACCTGCCAGCGGTGCTGCCTACCATCACCCGACCAGCGCAGCCAAGGCTGGGAGGCAATTACTGATGGAACAGGTGGGAATAGTCCTACAGGGCCGCAGGCTAATAGCCCCACTCATCTGCGAGACAAGAGAGCCATATTCTTGTCCTTCGCAGTCCAGACTGCAGAGAAAATCTGGGGATTGTGGGAGGTCCCTGGGTATTTGAGGGGCTGGGAGGAGCCTATTTTCGATGTCTCTGCAGTCCAGCGCCATCTGGCGGAGTAGTACCCGAGTGTAAGTTTTTTCTTTGGAGCAGGACGTACTGTATACTACATTCTATGGGGTTGTTACTGTTCCATACTGGTATGCGCCATGCTGTGTCTCTATTAGCAGCAGGCAGCAACGCCCTCCTCCTGACAGAGCTCAATATGGGGATAATGATTAGCCTGTCTTATGACCTGCACCACTAATAGTGTCTCTTACTCTTCTGCAGAATGAGATGGCTAAGATGCCTGGGATAAAGGTGTCCCCAATGTGCTTGGTGCCCACAGCAATAGCCCTGCTTGAATCCCCTAGAAAAAGCACTGGCTGTCATGTGCTACACACAATTTCGTATCTCTGCCCCCATTACACTGCTGGGTCTGCCACTGCAAATGTCACATCACTGTAAGAAACAAATAAAACATTATATTGGGAGCTGCCTTAGATCACGACATATGCAAATCTAAAAGATACACTTAATGTGTTCATGTGTATTAATCTTAAAATGAGTAATTACTCACTAATTAGCTAAAAAAGACATGTTGACAACTACGTGGAAATAAAAGGCGCTATTGCCTTTAAATGCAACAGAGATTACTACAAAATTATTTTGAACAACTTTAGATTTTTCGGCAATCGCAGTTACGAAATGCTTGTAAAGTTCTGCCACATCATACCAGTTTGAAACCTTTTCCCAGGCAAATACAGAGGCGACTGAATTATCATTATTTTGTCAATGGGAATAGCCAATAGAAATGTAGACCTATTTAGTAACCAACAAGCAATGCACAAATGAAATTTAGACATAGTTGGCTGTCTAAAATAGAAAAATAAACGGTAGACCATGGCTAGTGGGACTGTTGGTCGCCTTCCATCTTGAACTTCGTCAAATGAGAAATAAATTGCAGTGATGGAAATGTATATACCGAGATAATATCTACCCTCAGAATCACTCGGTCATCCAACCCTAATGACTTGGACCCTCCAATGAATCTAATCGCCTCTCTGTTGTGCTGCAACCTGAACAGGTCAATGTCTAGACGACACTTAGACGTAGGTCTTTCATAGAGATTAACAAACAGAACCGGTAGAACCCAAAGAAGCAGAGAGACAGAGTCATATGGTCGCAGCTTAAGAGGCTGGGCCAATCAGGAGGCGCTATTGCAGGAGATATTCATGTGATGCGCCGTCTATCCACCATTTTCAAAGTTGGTGGTTGCAGCATTGCTCTTAGAGCAGGGACAGCTTTGAACCCCAGCATAGGAGAAAAGAAGGGACAGGAAACGAAGTGGGTACAGTGGGAAGCTGAGGGGGGTGTGCATTACAGAAAAACTTCATCTGCCTGCACTGGGATCTGCTAGTCATTGAAGTCCATCCTGTAAAGTTTGAAAACTAAATTGAGGGTTTTTTATTTTCTGCCCTGTCACAGTGTTGGAGAACTTGGGGTACACAAAACCTAACACAGTGCCAGATCTGCAAGCAGAGTTAGCCGTAGCCAAAGCACAAATCTAGGACTAGGAACATTGGCTCTACATAGGCACCTAGAGTGGGACAATCGAAATGCCTTCTTCAATTTTCAGGGAGCGAATCCTGTTGCTAACCTTCTAAAAATGGGATCATTCTTTGAATGCTTGTCAACTACTGCCAGTGCCAGGCCTACACAACAATCAGATGTCTCCTGTCCTTTGGCCTAGTCTTTAAATTATGTGCTTTGCTAATGCTACCACCACCAGCACCCCTGCTGCCGTCTACTAACACCAGCCCTACACAACCACCACAGGTCTCCTGCCCCTCTGCCTAGTCTTTAAGTACTGCTAATGCCACTACTATCACCAACAGCACCTCCACTGCCACCCTCTGCTACTACTAGGCCTACACAGCCAGTTTAAACCTGTGATTCCCAAGATGGGCACATTTTTCAAGGCTTGTAAAAAGCCATTGTTTTGTCTTCTTCTATTAAATTGTAAAGATGACAATCCTGCTGCTTCCCCCTTTACAAATGTGATCATTTCTTGAGGGCTTGGTCGCTACTGCCAGGCCTACACAACTGCAGGTCTACCCCCCGTGACGCCCAAAATAGGTAAATCTTTCAGTGCTTGTAAAAAAAACAATTCTTTCTTCTTCAGCTGAAATGTAAGGGTGCCAATCTCACTGCTACCCCCGTTACAATGGGATCGTGAGGTCAGTAAAGGTCCAAGATCTTGCTTCAGACACAGCCTTCTCAACACTCTGTTGCTAGGTGACACAGGACATCTAGACCAGCAGTCCCAGACACACATGCATGTACCCACCCCAGACCCACATTGGTGCACTCCAAGGCACACCCGCTCATCCACAGAAAAAATCCGAGCATGTGCAATCAGACACAAGTGACCACACAGTTGTGGCATTACAACTCCCAGCATGTGCGTTCAGACACAGGTGACCCCATCCTCAGCTGTGGCACTACAAATACCAGCATACTCTTTTTTAGTGCAGACAGATATGTGTGTGTGTGTGTGGGGGGGGGGGGGGCACCCAGCCTAACCATTGATCGTTTCTTCCTCCTGGCTGTCGTGCAGTGTCTATGAAGCATTGTTTCAGCCTCGGCTATAATGACAGGGCTACACAGGTAGGAGCCTACACATCGAGCAAGCTCAGGATTCAATGACCTGCTTGAACATGCTGAAAGAATTAGCTACACAATATAGATTGGTCTGTTCTAAGTATATGCAACTTTTTAAATAAAATATCTAACCTCAGAGAATTGCCATCCGATTCGAGACTTTGTTCAATGGATGTAAATAGCTTGTATACATCGATCCCCCATAATCTGGGCATAGATGTGATACGTGAAGTATTAGAGGAATTAAAACTGGATGAACAATTCAAAACATTTCTATTAAAATTACTAGAAATTGTATTAACTAAAATTATTTTTACTACAATGGGGCCTTTTATCAGCAACTTCAGGGGACGGCGATGGGGTCCAATGTGGCCCCATCGTACACAAATCTATTTATGGCCTGGTTCGAAAAAAACTCATCCTTTATATGAACAACATGTACTTCTGTGGTGCCGCTTCATTGATGACGTTTTCTTGATATGGAGAGGTACCCCAGAGTTTCTTATGGAATTTAAAGAGACTTTGGATGGATATATTCCCTATCGTTCACGATAGAACACAGTGAGTCGCAAGTTCACTTTTTAGACATGAATGTAGGTTTGAATAGAAACAGTATAACAACTAATATTTTTTAAAAAGTGTTGGATAGGAATACATACCTGCATTACGAAAGCTTCCACCCTCCAATACAAAAGAATGGAATACCCTATGGACAGTTTTAGCGTCTAAGGCAAATTATTGATGATGATGATGATAACTTCTTAAGTCAGGCGAATAAAATGGCGGAAGATTTTAGAGAGAGGGGCTATCCAGAGACTCTGGTAGAAGAAGCCAAAAATAAGGCGGCCGCTGTGCCAAGAGAATCTTTTTTGAAATATAGTCCTAAAAAGTCAAGCAATAGAATTCCAGTGGTTTTGACACATAGTATACAGGGCGAAAATGTTTGTAAAATTATTAGGAAGCACTGGCCGTTGTTGAGTAGTGATCCTATTTTTAAAGATTTATTTACTAAACCACCTCTTTTTACCTATAGGTGACCAAAAAATGGGAGAGGACATATTATCAGAGCCGATACTGAACCCAATAAGCCAGATGAAGGTAATAACCCTTTGGGTCTACCTAAGTTGTAAGGGATGTTCAGTTGCGGGCATTGCGTGCAATGCAGTTTTGTAAATAAGGGCCCTAATTTTTGTCACCCTAGAACCGGTAGAAAATATGAAATAAAGGACTTTGTAAGCTGCTCTTCAAATTTTGTTAGATATTTATTGAAGTGCCCGTGTGGGATGGCATATATTGGCCAAACGACATGTGAAGTAAGACAGAGAATATCTGAACACAGGAGCAGTATAAGGAGAGGGGATCCTAGGTCACCAGTAGCACGTCATTTTTTTAAGTGCGGGACAAAATATTTCCCAAATACGATATACGGTTATTGAAAAGGTTAAACCCATGCAGAGAGGAGGAGATTTGAAACGGAAACTTTCCCAAAGGGAGTTATATTGGATATACGAAATGAAAACACTATCCCCATATGGGATAAATGAGGAATGTGATTATACCTCCTATTTATGATCATTTTTTCTTGAAAAAGGATTTTTTGTCAAGTATTTAGTTATGTTGTAGAGCGTTAGCTGTGTAATGTCCAACTCTCTGTATATATATATATATATATATATATATATATATATGCAGTTTATGTTTAGATGCCCAGATTACATAAAGAGACATATATTTCACAGGCTGTTGGAGGCACAAACAGAAAGGGCAGACAGAGAGGGGATTTGTAGGTAAGGTGCACATTATATGATAGAATTAATTAGGTTGTCATTTTAGTGGTGCCGTGCAGCGAGGGACCTGGATCCAGCCTGTGAGCTCTGTTGCCTCAGACTAGGAGCGACGAGAGAAAAAGGAGAGTATAGCTTTTTTTTCCCGAAAATGTACCTTAATTCATCTCTATGCTATTTAGGGTCGGGTCTGCAAAAACCATATACCCACCTACTTCTGCTGTCTTTGAGCCGCAAATATAATTTACTCTGGGGGACAAGGAAACAGCTGCAAACTGCAGTGTGCATCTGTGTGTGCAATTCTTGCACAGAATCAGATGGAGGACCTTCCCTGATACAGAGATACAAGGGGGGGTTAGGTCCAATTAAGTCAGTAAATAATTAAAAAGTTAAGCTTGATGATGGTTATAATGAGAATGCACTGCCTTGATAAAGCACAAGGCTGGCCAGCGACCCTGTAGAACTACACAACCAAACAAGCAAGAAAATGGGTCACTATGGTCAAGGCACTTTAACTCCCTTTAACAAACACATTATGGAAAAAAAGCCTCAACAAATTACAATTGCAGACTACAGACGTGTCAAAATCCACCCTCCCAGTTAAAAAAGGACAATGTATCTTTAAAACACCCCCCCCCCCATTTACGTGCTCCGTAACACCTGCACACCACTCAAAACCAGACTCGCTGGCTATTGTGGGCCCATCGCTTGTAGTAATATCTGACTGCGTTAAGGCAGTCAGTATTAGTAAGAAGGCAAAGGGGTTAGCAGAAGGCCAGGGCAGATGTCCAATCTGCAGCAGGGGGTCCGAGCAGCCTATATACTACAGGTTCAACCTGATGAGGCTCCTGATTTGGGAGCGAAACGTACGTCAGATGCAGGTGGTCTGAGTCACCCACCTGCCACTTCCTGCCTGTGCTGACCGAAGGACTGCAAGTATCAGCATGGCTGCGCATGAATTGACCTTGGGCCCATGTTCGGGTGAACGATTGCTGCACAGCCGTGCAGGCTGAGAGATGATTGCGTAGGGGTACAACACTGGGCCCTCAGGCGTCTGTGGTATATAGGCTGCCTGCTTAATAATACAATTCTGTGAAACGCACCTGTAGAATTGTTTTTGTATCAATCCATTCCAGGCCGTCCAGAAGTACTTAGAGATGGGTGTTCACCCCTAGGGGGCGCTGACTGCAAGATCAAAAGGTGCAGCTCCTCCCGTCCCCCTATAAAGGCAGCTGCCCATCTATCCAGTCACCAGTGGTTTAAAAGCAGTACTCAACAAAAGAGGCAGGTCGGGAGGTCCAAACAAAAAAATAGGAGACCATGTTACCTCACATAGCCTCCGCTTGTACTCTCTCAAATCAAAACTAAAAACCTGTAAAACGAGTGTCTTTTGAGCAAAAATGGTTCAATCACCATAACAGGCAAGCAGGACATAATGAACACAAGGGCGGGGTGGATGGCCTGGAATGGATGGATACAAAAACAATTCTACAGGTGAGTTTCACAGAATTGTATTTTTCTCCTCCATCCATTCCAGGCCATCCAGAAGTACAGATTCGACATCCAAAGCAGTGTCCATATGGGCGGGATCCCCAGTGCGGAACAGCATGTAGTTCATTTCACTACCGCCTGAAGCACCTTCCAGCCAAAAACAGCGTCAGCTGAGGCCCTGACATCCACCCTGTAAAACGTTGCAAAAGTATGAACCGAAGACCAAGTGGCGGCCTTACAAACCTGTTCCACCGATGCCTGATGCTGAAAAGCCCAGGAGGCACCAATAGCCCTAGTAGAATGAGCTGTGATCCGAAAAGGGGGTTCCTTCCCCCTGGCAGAATTAGCTTGTACCACAGCCTGTCTAATCCACTTACTGAGAGTGGACTTGGCTGGTGGCAATCCCTTCCTAGAACCCTCTGTTAAGACAAAAAGCAAATCCAATTTCCTGAATGATTCAGTCGCAGCAAGGTAATACCTTATGGCTCTGACCACATCCAAGGCATGGTCCATTCTTTGGAATTAGCCGGTGCTGGACACAAGGAAGGTAAGACAACTTCTTCATTAAGGTGAAAAGGAGAAACGTCCTTAGGCAAAAAATCAGGTTTAAAACGAAAATCCACCTTATCTTTGTGCAACTCAAAGTAGGGTGGTTTCATACAAAGCGCAGCCAGCTCTGATCCGCGACGCACCGAGGCGATCGCCACCAGAAAAAACACCTTGAGAGTCAGCATAGACAATGCAGCATCATTCAATGGCTCGAAGGGAGGACCCTGGAGAGCAGACAGCACTAGATTCAAGTTCGACACCGGTAATTGACTGATTTACGCGGTGGGCGGACATGGGCGACTCCCTGGAAAAAAGTCTTGATCAATCTATGATTGGCAATAGACCTCTGGAATAAAAATGGCTAAGGCCGAGACCTGACCCTTGAGGGTGCTCAGCTGGAGGCCCAAGTCTAGACCGTGTTGTAGAAACTCCAGAATTCTAGAAATAGAAAATTTCCGGCAAGAAAGGCTCTTGGCCTTGCACCAAGCGATATAGGCCTGCCAAACTCTGTAGTAGATCATGAAAGAAGACTTCTTCCGTGCCTGAATCATTGTGTGAATAACCGTGGCCGATAACCCCTTCTCCGTCAGGATTGAGGTTTCAATAGCCAGACCGTCAAAGCCAGCGTCCGTAAATTCAGGTGCCGCAACGACCCCTGTGTGAGAAGGCCTGGGTCGTCGGGCATGATGTAGTGATCTATCGACATCTGTACTATGTCTGCAAACCAACTCCTCCTCGGCCAGCGAGGAACCACCAGGATGGCTGGCACCCCCTTCTAAGCTATCTTGCACAGCACTCTGCCCAGGAGCGGAAAAGGAGGGAATGCATACAGAAATTTGAACTCCGTCCAAGGGATCGCCAGAGCGTCTTTTGCTATGGCCAGGGGATCTCTTGAGAGAGCGACGAACCTTGGAAGCTTGTGATTGTGTCTGGACGCAAAAAGATCCACGTCTGGTTGACCCCAGCGGAGGCACAGAGCCTGAAAGGTCTCGCTGCTGAGGGACCATTCCCCCAGGCGCAAGGAACTCCTGCTCAGGGAGTCTGCCTCCTGGTTTTCCACCCCGGGGATGTAAACCGCCGAGATGCAGGGAACATTCTCCTCTGCCCAAGTCTGAATCCGGCTTACTTCCTTGAGGGATCTCTTGCTCCAAGTCCCCTCCTGGTGGTTGATGTAGGCCACAGCTGTCTGATTGTCTGAGCGGACCTGGATCGCATGGCCTTTTAAATGGGGAGTCAGGTGTAGAAGAACCAACCGAATTGCTCTCAGCTCCAAAAGATTTATGGGTAACAGGTTCTCCTTCGGACCCCACTGACCCTGGATCTTCTGGGTCTGCCAAACGCTTCCCCATCCTGTAAGACTGGCATCCGTGGTAACTATCTCCCAAAGGGGAGTCAGGAAGGCCTGCCTACCAGCAGGTTCCGAGAGTCCAACCACCACAAGAGGGACTGCTTGGCCAGGGGGGACAGCAAAAATCCTTTTTCCAGAGATTCCTGTGACCGATTCCAGCCAGTCAGCAGGTTCAACTGTAGAGGTCTCATATGAAATTGGGCCAAGGGCACTGCCTCGAAGCACGACACCATTAGGCCCACCAATCTCATCCCCAGATACACCGACAGCTGTTGACAAGCCAGCAAGGTGAGGGCGCCCCCTCATGCCTGAGTAGGCTTGGCTGGGGGTTTGGGCTTAGTGCCAGCTGCGGGACCTACCTCTGCCCCAGGTATCTCTGCGGGCACCGGGAAATGAAGAGCCTCTTCCTCTCCGAAAGGACCGATAAGAAGAGGGGTTCCAAACGGCCGGCTTTCTTCTCTGAGGGAGCTTACCATCCTTGACCAAAAGGTCCAATTTCTCCCCAAACAGCCGACTTCCCACAAAAGGTAGATTTGTGAGGGACTTTTTGGCAGCTGCATCGGCCGACCACTGCTTCAACCACAGCGAGTGGCGTAAAGCTACAAGCAAGGCCGAAATTCTGCCTCCAAATCAACATCAGTACTTAAAAAGCAGTAAATCATCTAACCAGAGGCAGGCCGGGAGGCCTCCTTATAGGAGACCATGTTACCTCACACCAAACACCGCTTGAATTCTCTCAAAATATACTTTCTCTTATTATTTATTCTTTTTTTTTTCAATGCCAATGAAATAATAAATGGACTAAACACCATCAAAAAAGCATCAAAAGATAGATCATGACCCAAAAAGGGTGGGCCGGAGAGTCTGGAATGGATCCCCAGAAAAACCAATTCTACAGGTGAGTTTCACAGAATTGTGTTTTTTTTTTCTGATCCATTCCATTCTTACACTTGGGATCTCCAAAAGCAGTGCCATCTATGGGCGGGATCCCCAGCGCGGAACAGCAGGTAGTTTATTTCACTACCACCTGAAGAATCTTTTGACCAACCACAGCGTCAGCTGAGGCCCTAACATCTACCTTGTAAAATTTGGTAAATGTATGAACCGAAGACCAGGTGGCAGCTTTACAAACTTGTTCCACTGAAGCCTGATGCTGAAAAGCCCAGGAAGCACCAATGGCCCTAGTGGAATGGGCCGTAATCTGAAAAGGGGGTTCTTTCCCCTTGGCTGAGTAAGCTCTTACCATTGCCTGTCTAATCCACTTACTGACAGTGGATTTAGCAGGTGGGAGCCCCTTTCTAGCGCCTTCTGATATAACAAAAAGAAAATCTGACTTCCGGAAGGATTCTGTAGCCGCCATGTAATATCTCATGGCTGTGACTACATCCAAAGAATAAAGTGCCCTTTCCTTAGCATTAGCCGGAAATGGGCAAAAAAAAAGGTAGAATTACCTCCTCATTAAGGTGAAAAGGAGAAACAACCTTAGGTAGAAAATCAGGCTTAAACCAAAAAACTACCTTATCTCTGTGTAACTCAAAATAAGGAGACTTCATACATAAGGCGGCTAATTCGGAAACTCGCCGCACAGAGGTGATTGCCACCAAGAATATCACCTTGAGTGTCAAAATGCTTAATGGAGCATCAAAGGTTCAAAGGGAGCACCCTGGAGAGCAGATAGCACCAGATTTAAGTCCCACACTGGTAAAATAGGTTTGCGTGGTGGTCGGACATGAGTGACTCCCTGAAAGAAAGTTCTAATGATAGCGATAAGGCTGAAACATGCCCCTTGAGGGTGCTTAATTGGAGACCCAACTCTAAACCATTCTGCAGAAATTCTAAAATTCTAGAAACAGAATATCTTCTGCATGAAAACTTCCTGGACTCACACCAGGAGATAAACGCCTGCCAGACCCTGTAGTATATCTTGGAAGATGTCTTCTTCCGGGCCTGAATCATGGTATAAATAACCTTGGCCGATAAACCCCTCTCTGTCAAGATCGAGGTTTCAATAGCCAGGCCGTCAAAGCCAGCATCTGTAAATTCGGTTGCCGAAGAGCCCCCTGTGTGAGAAGCTCTGGATCGACTGGCAGGCGCCAATGGTCTACTGACATCCTTACTATGTCTGAAAACCAGCTTCTCCTTGGCCAACGTGGAGCCACCAGGATGGTTGGTACCCCCTCCTGAGCTACCTTCCTTAGTACACGACCCAGGAGATTGAACCTTGTCCATGGGGTTGTCAGAGCGTCCGTTGCTATGGCCAGAGGGTCTCTCGAAAGAGACATAAACCTCGGTCGTTTGTGATTGTGTCTGGACGCAAAGAGATCCACCTCTGGCCAACCCCAGCGAAGGCAGAGGGCTTGAAAGATCTTCTGACTGAGACACCATTCTCCCCGATGCAGCGACCCCCTGCTCAAGGAGTCTGCCTCCTGGTTCTCTACCCCCGGGATGTAAATTGCCATTCTCCTCTGCCCAAACCAGAATCCGACTTACTTCCCTTAGGGCACTCTTGCCCTGAGTATCCCCCTGATGGTTGATATAGGCCACCGCCGTCCGATTGTGACTTTCTGACTGGACCTGGACAGCCTGCCCCTTTAAACTGGAGGTCAGATGCTGGAGCTCTAGCCAGACTGCTCTTAACTCCAAGATATTTATGGGAAGCTGATTCTCCTTTGGAGCCCACTGCCCCTGGATCTTCTGGGTCTGCCAAATGCCCCCCCAGCCTGTAAAACTGGCATCCGTGGAAATGATTTGCCACTGAGGTGTCAGAAAGGACCTGCCTACTGATAGGTGTAGAGGATCCAACCACCACAGGAGAGATTGCCTGGCTGAGGGGGAGTCAGAACAAACGACTGATCCAGAGATTGCGGGGCTCGATCCCAGCTTAACAACAGATTTAACTGAAGAGGCCTCATGTGAAACTGGGCAAAGGGCACTGTTTCAAAGCAGGCCACCATAAGGCCTACTAGTCTCATCCCTAGCCGAATAGTTGGCTGCTGACAAGCCAGTAAGGTCTCTATCTGGCTCCAGAGCAGCAGAGCCTTCTGCTCTGGCAGAAAAACTCTTACCTGGACTGTGTCCAGAGTCATTCCCAAAAAAACCCTTACTGGCGATGGGGTGATATGTGACTTTGGATAATTGATCACCCAGCCAAACTCTTCTAGGGTTGACAATACAGTCTGAGTGTCTTTATTGATCTCCTGAAGGGACAGAGCCGAGATCAAAAGATCGTCCAGGTATGGGATTATGCATATCCCCTGGCTCCTCAGGATGGCCACGAGACCTGCCAAAACCTTGGTGAACACCCTTGGAGCCGAGGATAAGCCGAAAGGAAGCGCCACAAACTGGAAATGTTGGCCTTCCAGGGCAAACCTTAAAAAATTTTGATGCCCTGGAAAATTCGGGATGTAAAGATACGCGTCCCTTATGTCTATTGTGGTCATAAGACCTCCGGGTTGAATCGATCTTACTGCTGATCTCAAAGTTTCCATGCGGAAATGTATCACCCGGATAAACTTGTTGAGACCCTTTAGGTCTAAAATAGGACGCACCGACCGATCCTTCTTGGGAATCGTGAACAGGTTGGAGTAAAACCCCTGACCTTTTCTCCTGAAAGGGTACCTGACAAATTACCCCTTTCTGAAGAAGATGCCGAACAGAGGCTCTCAGGGCATCTGCTTTTAACTGGTTCCGGGATGCCCCTGACCAAAGGAACCTTGTGGGCGGTCTGGCTGCAAACTCGATCTTGTAGCCTGATGACACCACCTCCTGGATCCAAAGATCCGCCACATGGTGTCTCCAGATTGGAGCAAACTGCAAGAGCCGTCCCCCCACCCGCCCGGGTGAGGGCACCCCTTCATGCCTGGGTGGACTTGGCTGGAGGCTTAGGCCTGCTTCTCCAAGCGCCACCCGCCCTGTTACAGGCCCTGCCTCTGCCCCAAAATCCCTACGGGAACATGATATGAAGGAGCCTCTACCGCTCCGAAAGGGCCGATATGATGAGGGCCTCTGAAAGGGACGAGCCAACCTTCTTCTCTGAGGAAGATTGCCATCCTTGACCATGAGGTTAAGCTGCTCCCCAAAGAGTCTGCTCCCCAAAAAGGGCAAATCTATAAGAGATGTTTTTGGCGGCAGCATCAGCCGACCATTGTTTTAGCCATAAGGAGTGGCACAAGGCAACAAGAAGAGCAGAAGTTCTGGCACCTAGCCTGACCGCATCATCCATAGCAGTCATTGGACTGACACAGGTGAGTCCACCTCCGGTGGAAATGACCATAACTTTATCATATCAGCCGGAAAAGGATACCTTGAATCTAGGATCCTAGGGACAGCAGGCAACTTGTTCGGACTTTCCCATTCCTTTAACACCATCCTGGAGAAATGTGACTGCTCCGGAAACACCTGCCTCTGTCTCACAGGCCTAAACAGGTCACCCTTCCCCCTCTTCGCCAATTTAGGAGGGGTAATGTTTAAAGTTTCGAACATAGAAGAAAGTAAACTCTCTGTTTCGTCTGAGAGTAAGGGATCTTCATCAGAAGAAAATAAGATAGAATAACTGTCCTCACCGGAGCGTACCTCACCTTCTGAGAGTGGTTCATCAATAATTTCTTCCTCCTCCTCAGAACCAAAAGAGGCAAATAAATCCTCTTCCTCATAAGCAGGCTCCAAATGCCTCCTCTTATTGACGGCCTTTTTAGGGACGACCAAAGAGAGCTGTCTTTCCAGGTTATCCAACCTGTGTGCCATATCCGCCTGCGCTCCACTGCCTTCCCATTCTCTAGGGGCTACTTGAGGATGCTGAGGTACAGAAGAAACCAAATTTATTGCTGGACCGAATGGAGGACCATCCACCCTATTATGGTCTGAACCAATTCTCCTGGCACAAGCGGAAAAAACCGTGCTGAAAACACCCAGGGGATTCTGCTTACATAAAGGGCAGAGCCTGCCCTGCTCAAGTGGGAAGCCCGACTCACTATCTCCCGATGCTTCCGTCATGCTGTTTTTTAAATTTTTGCAAAAAGAAAAGACCCAAGGTTCTAAGCCTATACCAATCCCCAGGAGGGCTGGGGGGAACCACAACCCCTTTATCCTTCTTCCCAATCTCAAAATAAACAGGAGAAAATACCTATTAAAAATGACTTTTTTTTTTCAAAATAGTACTATAGTGTATAGAGAGAGGACCGCACTCTATATATGATATCAAATAAATGAGTGTGCAACACTAGAGGTTGGCCGGAAAGAAAGCCCCTCTGGGGGCCAAAGATGCAAACAGGTAGGAGTCCCACACACCCCAAAATTACCAACCTCATATACTAAGTGGCACCACTACAATGAGTTAATGTAAAGATACAAAAGTTTATTTATTACATATTTGGACACACAATAACAGGCCAATTAAAACCAATTAAAAAACAAATAACATGATAAATGAATCGAAGGGGGGCGAGACTGAACCTTATAGGGCTGGACAAGAGGACAGAATGATAAAAGATAGAAATATAAGGTGCCGCTAAGCCAAATCTATATAGTTAATATCCATTTCTTAATTCATAAAGTGGTGTCTATTTTAAGGGCAGGTAATCAAAAAATATATACAATATAAATTAATAAGTCACCAAACATATAACTAATCACTATACCAATAAACCACACATATCAATATCAAAAAAATCCCACAGTAATCATATCTACTAAAAAAGTGAGGGTAAACTTCAATCTAACCATAAATATCCAATAAAGTGCAATGAGCTCAAACACTAAGAATAACACTGAGGGTAAACTTCAATCTAACCATAAATATCCAATAAAGTGCAATGTGCTCAAACACTGAGAATAAGCCCCCAGCAAGCAGGTGTCTCACCCCACCGTCACAGCCGACGCGTTGCGTGACGTCAAACGCGTCACTTCCTCAGGGCATGTGAGGTGAGGGACTGATGGAAGCCCTTAAGTACTCATCTTCCTCTGCTCCCGCGACGACGCCCGCATATTGGACTTATCCGGCCGGAAGCGCGCCCACGGCCCCTGTCCAGGCTGAACCGGGAACTGGAATCATGCACCCGGAACAGGAAATGAGCCCTGGAACGCGCTGCGCTCCAGGTAACTCACACGGACGGCAGCGCACAGCGGCCAAAAGACCGTAAGTGCAGCAATGAGGCAGATGGAAGGAGCGGAGGGAGGTGAGTATAGCATCCATCGTCTAAGTGGGCAAGACATACAACACACCTATGTACAACGGCCTATAAATGTATCTACATTCTATACATTGTATTCCTTATATAACGGTCTAAGCTTAATAAATGGATCTATTGTATATCATGTTCAGTCACTATGCCACTACCAATTAATTGGTGTACATTAATAAAAATTATCCTATCAATAGTTCAATGATTAGGGGACACCCATTAAACTCCCCAAAAGGAATGTATTACACAAATACACTCATTATGCCAAATTATGCATGGCGATGATTACTACAGACAACAACATCCCCCCTGCAAGGGGAATGGGGTGCCCTTCCATAATGATACTACAGTGACCACAACTTCGATCAGGAAGAAGGATGGGGGACAGAAGGAAGAGAGAAGGAAGAGAGGGATGGGAAGGGAAGGGGGAAGGGATGGGAAGGGGGAAGGGAAAGGAAAAGAGGGAGGGGAAAAAAAAAAAGGGGAGGGGGAAAAAAAGGAGGGAAGGGGAAGGAAGGGAAGGAAAAAAGGGAAGGAAAACAGAGGGGATAGGGATGGGAAAAGACTAGTAGGGACAGGGCAGAAGGGAAGGAAACAGAAAGGGGGGGGGATCTATATCCATGCATGGGTTTATCTAAGATACAATAACCTCAGTTATACTATGGGGACTACTGTGCATTATCCTCTATTCAGGGAATCAGGCACAATCACTGCACAATCCTGATGCCCAGTAAGACAACAGTCTAAGCAGACGTTCTTCGTTATTCGGATAATCAGGCTCCTCGTTCTTCACTCATATCTTCCATCCACTTCAGATAGATCCATTATAACAGGTGAGGTAGGGGCAAGTTTTCATCTGGTGTGGGGCTTCAACCGGGCTTCCGCCGCAGGTCCTTAACCTTCTGGTTAGAGAACTGGTTAGTGTACTCATATAAACCACGTGCTAAAATAACATCATGACTAAAGTGATAAAAAAGTGAAAAATTAATTAAATAAAAAACAATAATAAAAACAAAAGACAAGGTGACAACCACATAACTCAATGACCACCATAATACATGACTAAGCTACTAGACCTCATGAATCCCAAATACATAATATGTGTAGTGACAGGTTGTGATAAAAACCTTAAATATTAAACTGTGAATAATGCACCTACTAAGTGTTCCAATCCTAAACACATACCAGCATGGCCAAACTACCCCACCCAGTGCATATACCAAAATCAGGTCCCCAAAAATGGTGTAAACGCCAAGTTCTCATTTAGCTCGAAGGGAGTCTGGGCCTGTAGATTATAGATCCCGTAATTCCCACTGTTGAAGCCTCCTTTTTAGATCACCTCCCTGTGGGCCCATGTTTACCTTTTCGACCCCCATCACCTTTAGATCACTGAAGTCACTATTATGTACATTAAGAAAATGCAGGGCCACCGGAGGAACCACCTTACCCAACTCAAGATTTCTAGCCGCTAGGCGTATAGATGAGAAATGCGCCTGGATCCTGGCCTTCAGGCTATTTCTAGTCTCACCAATATACATCCTAGGGCAGCTTTTTTTTTTCAGGTTGTGAGCGAGCAGATTCGCAAACTACCAGTAACACATGGCCCTTCCAATCTCACGAGGGAGGAGTTGCTGGCTGTCTCGGGCCTCCGTGCACGCACTGACATCACCATTAAGGAGGCCAATAAAGGTGGAACATCGTGGTGATGTCACGCGAATACTATCGCACGGAGGCCCTGAGACAGCTACAGAATACCTCTAATTATGAGAGATTACCAGCCAAACCATTGAGGCCTTACAAACAAGAATATGATGCCCTTATTGGGACGGCTTGGACGGAGGGCGTTATAAATTGTAGGACACGCGATTTTTTGATGGTGGACTTTCCGGTGGTGGCCACTTTTTACATCTTGCCCAAGATACATAAAAACCCCCGATGCCCACCGGGAAGACCGATTGTGGCGGGCATCGGGGGGTTGACAGAAAAAGCCTGTATGTATATCGATCAATTCCTACAGCCCTTTGTCATTTCCCTTGATTCATACACGCGTGATTCTATGGATTTATTGAGGAGCCTCAAATCACTATGGGTCCCAGATAATGTCCTTTTGGCCACCATGGATGTTGAGGCATTATATACCTGCATCTCTCATGTGCATGCCACCCGCACGTGCCGGTACTTCCTCAACATGAGTGGACGCGGCTCTCCAGCCACCCCAGTTGAATTTATCCTTTCCCTACTTGACTTTGTGCTCACGCACAATTTTTTTACCTTTGATGGGGATTTCTATCATCAAGTATGTGGAGTCGCCATGGGGGCACGCTGTGCCCCATCGGTGGCTAATTTGTTCCTGGGGTGGTGGGAGAGGGAAATTGTGTTCCATGAGGACAATGTTGCATTTGGCCGGCACGTGCTTGGGTGGCATCGTTACATAGATGATGTGTTGGTGATATGGCAGGGCACAGCTCTGGAATTTGAGGAATTCTTATATCATCTAAATACTAATAATCTCAATATTTTCCTTACGGCACAGACCCCTGCCAGACAGGTGACCTTCTTGGATCTCAATATTTCTATCAATGAAAATGGCTCCATTAGTACAGGGTTACATCGTAAGGAGACATCTGTGAATTCTCTGTTACATTTCAACAGCTTTCACCCGGGCAGTTTGAAACGCGGGATACCCACTGGGCAATTTTTAAGATTGCGCAGAAACTGTTCAGAGGAAAAGGAATTTCTGCAACAAGCTGGAGATTTATCAGCTCGGTTTATTAGACGGGGGTACCCTAAGGAAGTGGTTCACAGAGCCTTTGAACATGCCAGGAAGACCCCAAGGGCAAATCTATTGATCCCCAGGAATAAGAAACAGAAGAATTTTGAGGTAAGATTCATCACCCAATACAATGAGGACTGGCACAATCTGAGATGTATCCTGCAGAGCCACTGGAATATCCTTAAGACCGACCCTCATTTAGCAAGGTGGATACGGGGCGGCCCGCGCATGCTGGCACAGCGAGCACCCAGCATACGTGATAGAGTATGCTCCAGCCACTTTGCTACCTTACCAAACTGGCTGCGGGATCAAACCACAATTGTGGGTAGTTTTCCCTGTGGTGGGTGCTCTGTCTGTCCACATATGGAAAAAAGCAAAGTGATTAAAAATTTACAGTCAGGCAGAGTCTTTTGGATTCAGCAGCTCATCAATTGTAGGACCTCCGGAGTTATCTATGCACTCCAATGCAGCTGCCCTAGGATGTATATTGGTGAGACTAGAAATAGCCTGAAGGCCAGGATCCAGGCGCATTTCTCATCTATATGCCTAGCGGCTAGAAATCTTGAGTTGGGTAAGGTGGTTTCTCCGGTGGCCCTGCATTTTCTTAATGTACATAATAGTGACTTCAGTGATCTAAAGGTGATGGGGGTCGAAAAGGTAAACATGGGCCCACGGGGAGGTGATCAAAAAAGGAGGCTTCAACAGCGGGAATTACGCTGGATCTATAATCTACAGGCCCAGACTCCCTTCGGGCTAAATGAGGACTTGGCGTTTACACCATTTTTGGGGACCTGATTTTGGTATATGCACTGGGTGGGGTAGTTTGGCCATGCTGGTATGTGTTTAGGATTGGAACACTTAGTAGGTGCATTATTCACAGTTTAATATTTAAGGTTTTTATCACAACCTGTCACTACACATATTATGTATTTGGGATTCATGAGGTCTAGTAGCTTAGTCATGTATTATGGTGGTCATTGAGTTATGTGGTTGTCACCTTGTCTTTTGTTTTTTATTATTGTTTTTTATTTAATTAATTTTTCACTTTTTTATCACTTTAGTCATGATGTTATTTTAGCACATGGTTTATATGAGTACACTAACCAGTTCTCTAACCAGAAGGTTAAGGACCTGCGGCGGAAGCCCGGTTGAAGCCCCACACCAGATGAAAACTTGCCCCTACCTCACCTGTTATAATGGATCTATCTGAAGTGGATGGAAAATATGAGTGAAGAACGAGGAGCCTGATTATCCGAATGAAGAAGAACGTCTGCTTAGACTGTTGTCTTACTGGGCATCAGGATTGTGCAGTGATTGTGCCTGATTCCCTGAATAGAGGATAATGCACAGTAGTCCCCATAGTATAACTGAGGTTATTGTATCTTAGATAAACCCATGCATGGATATAGATTCCCCCCCCCTTTCTGTTTCCTTCCCTTCTGCCCTGTCCCTACTAGTCTTTTCCCATCCCTATCCCCCGTTTTCCTTCCCTTGTTTTCCTTCCCTTCCTTCCCCTTCCCTCCTTTTTTTCCCCCCTCCCCTTTTTTTTCCCCCTCTCTTTTCCTTTCCCTTCCCCCTTCCCATCCCTCTCTTCCTTCTGTCCCCCATCCTTCTTCCTGATCGAAGTTGTGGTCACTGTAGTATCATTATGGAAGGGCACCCCATTCCCCTTGCAGGGGGGATGTTGTTGTCTGTAGTAATCATCACCATGCATAATTTGGCATAATGAGTGTATTTGTGTAATACATTCCTTTTGGGGAGTTTAATGGGTGTCCCCTAATCATTGAACTATTGATAGTATAAGTTTTATTAATGTACACCAATTTATTGGTAGTGGCATAGTGACTGAACATGATATACAAAAGATCCATTTATTAAGCTTAGACCGTTATATAAGGAATACAATGTATAGAATGTAGATACATTTATAGGCCATTGTACATAGGTGTGTTGTATGTTGTATGTCTTGCCCACTTAAACGATGGATGCTATACTCACCTCCCTCCGCTCCTTCCATCTGCCTCATTGCTGCACTTACGGTCTTTTGGCCGCTGTGCGCTGCCGTCCGTGTGAGTTACCTGGAGCGCAGCGCGTTCCAGGGCTCATTTCCTGTTCTTCGGGGTGCATGAATCCAGTTCCCGGTTCAGCCTGGACAGGGGCCGCGGGCGCGCTTCCGGCCGGATAAGTCCAATATGCGGGCGTCGTCGCGGGAGCGGAGGAAGATGAGTACTTAAGGGCTTCCATCAGTCCCTCACCTCACATGCCCTGAGGAAGTGACGCGTTTGACATCACGCAACGCGTCGGCTGTGACGGTGGGGTGAGACACCTGCTGGGTGGGGGCTTGGCTGCTGCTGGCACATGGCGATCTAGTAAGTGTGTGTTACATGTCGTGAGTTGGTCTGTTTGTTTCCATCTGGCGGGTCCTTCTGCTCCAATTAGATATTATTCAGATAAATAGATATTATTTAGATAAATAGATTTATTATTCTCAGTGTTTGAGCACATTGCACTTTATTGGATATTTATGGTTAGATTGAAGTTTACCCTCAGTGTTATTCTTAGTGTTTGAGCTCATTGCACTTTATTGGATATTTATGGTTAGATTGAAGTTTACCCTCACTTTTTTAGTAGATATGATTACTGTGGGATTTTTTTGATATTGATATGTGTTGTTTATTGGTATAGGGATTAGTTATATGTTTGGTGACTTATTAATTTATATTGTATATATTTTTTGATTACCTGCCCTTAAAACAGACACCACTTTATGAATTAAGAAATAGATATTAACTATATAGATTTGGCTTAGCGGCACCTTATATTTCTATCTATTATCATTCTGTCCCCTTGTCCAGCCCTATAAGGTTCAGTCTCGCCCCCCTTCGATTCATTTATCATGTTATTTGTTTTTTAATTGGTTTTAATTGGCCTGTTATTGTGTGTCCAAATATGTAATAAATAAACTTTTGTATCTTTACATTAACTCATTGTAGTGGTGCCACTTAGTATATGAGGTTGGTAATTTTGGGGTGTGTGGGACTACTACCTGTTTGCTTTTTTCAAAATAGCATAATACCAACCATAATACTTAAAATTCAATAAGACATAATAACATCAAAAATAGTACAATCGATGTCCACTTACCCCTGCAGCAGCCGAATCACTCAGAACTGGCGACTACACACCTTCCCACTTCTCACACAATGCCCCTAGACCCAAGGAGAAAACATGGTGTAGCAGGGGTTAATACTTTAGGGGCCCCCTCGGGTGCACCTGCCCCACCGCAACGCTAGAGCGGTCTAAACACAAGAGCCCCATAGAACCCCCAGGGCTAGAGCGAGATGCAGCAGTGGGGTCTAGTAGCCACTGCCAAGTCCGGGGAAGAAAGAAGCCGCAGCGTGGACAGCGGGGAGCCCAGCATATGGCCGCTCCCTGCTGCTGCCGTATACTGCACCCCGTACGTAAATACATGCAATCAATGAGAAAGTACAATGTCTTCCCATCCCATCCCCTTAAGAAGGTATAGCCAAAAGAGGGACTCACGGCCACCGCTCACACCGCCAGGAGACACAACACTGTCTCCCCGCCACAGCCGAGGGCCCCAGCAGTACACGCAGGATCCGCAGCCAGCGAGCACCGCAGCGCGTCTAGAAAGATCCGTGGGGGGCCTATGCGCCGCCGCCCGACTCCGCCCCTCGTGGCGCGTCATCATACATAGTGCCTCGCCACGAGCGCCGCCTGACATGGGCGGTCCCCCCCCGCAGCTCGAGAGGAGCCTGCAGAAACGCGCACCCGCGGGGCGCGTCTGCCAGCGTGCGGCGTGCGCCCCGGGCCGAGAACCAGCAAGGGTGCTGCAGGTGCGACAGCGATGGAGCTCTCCAATGATCCCAAGTAGTACCAAACACAGCACCACACACACAATAAAACAAGTGGAAGAGGGAGGGAATATATGAAATATATATATGTGGTTCCCCATCAGGCTCACCATAAAGCCTGTGGCCGACTACTTTTTAATATCAAAGTCTGCGGCCCAGAGCCGGCGTTCACCCTACTGTACACGGATCCCTGTAGCAGCCAAGGCTGGGAGGCAAGGATGGGTCAGAGGAGATCCGTGGAAATAGGGTCCTGCAGCGGCGACAGGCTAGGTGGCCCCAGTCTGCTGCCAAATTCTGAGAGAGTGAGAAGCGATCTTATGCAGCCAACTGCAAGATGAAGAACTGGGGACTGGATAGACAGGCAGCTGCCTTTATAGGGGGCCGGAAGGAGCTACATCTTTTGATTTTGCAGTCAGCGCCCAATAGGGGCGAACACCCATCTGTAAATACTTCTGGACTGCCTGGAATGGGTGGAGGAGAAAAATACTGACTGCCTTAAAGCTGCTCTACCACAATACTAAGTTATTGCTCCAGGCGATGGGTCCACAATAGCCGGCTTGGTATGTGCAAGTGTGGTTTTGTGTGGTGTGCAGGTGTAGGAACATGCACATGAAGGGGGGGTCCATGTTTGTAAAGTGACAACGTTTTCCTTTTTTAACTGGGAAGAGTGATTTTTACACTTTTGTAGTCTGCAATCGTAATTTGATGAGACTTTTTTCCATGTGTTTAATTAAAGGAGATAAAGTGCCTTGACCCATTTGTCTTGTTTGGTTGTCTGAATGAGCATTACTCACGCATGAGCAGGCAGAAGCTTATTGATGGCAGAATAAAAGGTGCAGACTTGCCTGAAATGTTCCTTTAATCCCAGGAACACACCAATTAATATCTGCAAATAGTGACTCTCCGTCCAGACCTTGCAATGCAATCTATTGTTAGTGAAAGCCCACATAATGCAGCAGACCTTAAACGGTCATAACAACCATCCCAGAATCTCTGGACATCATGGTGCTCTTCTGTGCTAAAGAACATGACATTCTAATGTACACATAAATAGGTCTTTTAATCATCGTATTAACTGAGCTGTAAGTTCACACAGCAAGCCAACGACTACAATAATTTTTCTGCGTGATGTAAACAGAAAAGTCTTGCTGTGCAACGCTCAAGTTGGCATAAGCAGAAAGTTGTAATTTTCACTCCAAATTACATGAAACTTTTTGTGCCGAGTCTTATGTTGCTTACAATGAAAAGCTAAAAAAGCAATTCACGTGCTAGGCGAAGGTAACTCATTTAAGTAATTGCCTCCTGTTGAGTTATCTGAGCCACAGATTCATTTTCCCAGAGTTTGTAATTAAAAGTCAGGTTTGTTCCAGCTTGCCAAACAAGTGTCGTGTTGTGGTGCTTTCTGTCACTGGATTGTAAATGGAAGATGTGAGACTTAAATGTGTTTGTGCACAGGTTTCCTATGGTGTTCTGGTCTAGTCTATAAAATATTTTAGGATTCACAAATGCAAGCATTTCTTTCCAATACATTTTATCTATAACAATAAATAAGAAAAAAAAAACACAAATCACATGTACAAGAAAAAAGTACAGACTGTGTATACATTTGTACAGATTGCAGGATGATGGTCTAAAATAATAGATGTTCATTTCTCATTCATCTATGATCCTGATAAAATATCTGCTTATATTCCAGATTGGTTTTAAAGAACAATCACCGGGCCTAACTAAGCTGGTTATTTTTCCTCTCCATCCGGATTTAGGATGCCCCACTGTGTGTAACCCCCTGGAATGGCGATAATTCTAACCTTGTCATGCTGCATGTTCGGACTCCTCCGATCAGCTTTCTATGCCAAGCATATTGATGAGTGGAATAGAATTGAGGGGGTGCACAGCAGCCGATTCCCTTTGGCTGCGCATGTCTGCACCAGCCATCAGACAGGTCTGGTGCGTGAATTGGAGGAGTACAAGGGAGGATGCCGCAGCATGCGTTTACATTGTGGCATCAACGTAAAGGTGAATTTCACATCGATCCCTCTATAACAAGCAGTGTGCAGAATACCCACCAACCCCCCTATGACAAGCAATGTGCAGAATACCCCCAATCTAGTTTGTTTTTTATTTGTCCTGTCAGCGTCCGGAGTGAGGTTTCTTTCAAAACATTTTCTGCGCATCCTTCCCTTGGATCTATAATTTTTCATCATTATTTTAATTTCATTCTAAATATTTTATGAATGAAGGTGTTCTCATCTAGTATCATGCTTATAACCTGCAGTTGATGGTTATTTATTTGAATGAATTTGTATGCATATAATAGTTCCCCAAGGTAATTTTTATATGGATTTGTAATATTCTACTATATTTATTTAAAATGTACATGCATTATATATATAAAAAAACACTTTATTTTATATTTACCCTGGCAATATAGCATTGTTTCCAAAACAAGAGAACATTGCCATGTTTAGCCCTACACAATGGGACAATGACTTCCAGCTCTGCCTTGCCAGAGCCTATGTATGGTTACATCCCTAGATGGAATGAAATCATTACTAGAATAGAAAAACCCATCCAAAACACATACAAATCACACGGGAGACCCAGCCACCAAATGTAATGCATTACAAACCAGGGCCCTTGAATACTTAGACTAAAAACAGAGAAACCACTCTGAAGAATGCACTACAATTAGAAACTGATACTTTACTTTCACGTTTAGGTTTAGGTTTGATCTCTATACCAATTATGGGCAAACAATGTTATTTAAAAAAGAAAGTCACAATCCACCACTGATTTAACACTTTCAACTTTGTTGTATCCATTTAAAATATCCATCATGCCTTGTTAGGATGTAAAGAGGGAGATCTCAGAAGAAAGATACTATTTAATTAACAGTAATCTGTTGCCATTGCTTTTGCGTTCACGATTAAGCCTAAAAGAACATCACTCATTGTCAAATTAGGTTTGTCCTTAACATTGCTGAAGGAAAAATACAATTCTGTGATTACTCACCTTGTAGAATTGGTATTATAAGTATGCAGCAAGTCCTGCTCCAGATAATGATTCATAACAGCTGGGATTACCTCCACTAGAGGGCGCTTTACTGCAGAGATGGCAAAAAAGAGGCCCCTCCCGGTCTATATATCCCCGGGACCTCCCACTAATTCCCCAGTATAGAAAAGCAGTAAGGAAAACCAGGAGAAGCCAATTGAAAATGTAACAACGTTAACAAGGATAACAATCACCATATAGAGGATCCAAGAATAAAGCAATCAGGGTGGGATGGAGCAGGACGTGCTGCATACTTATAATACCAATTCTACAAGGTGAGTAATCACAGAATTTATTATTCTAAGTATGCAGCACGTCCTGCTCCAGATAATGATTCATACCAGCTGGGACATCCAATAGCAGTGTCCATAAATAGGGTGGGGATCCCAAAAAAACTACAACGCGCAGTTCACACCACTGCTGCCTGCAGAACCTTGTGGCCAAAAACAGCATCCGCCGAGGCCCGAACATCAACTTTGTAAAACTTGGAAAAGGTATGAACAGAAGACCAAGTAGCAGCCTTACAAACTTGTTCCACAGAAGCCTGGTGCTGGAAGGCCCAGGAGGCCCCAACAGCACGGGTAGAATGAGCAGTAACACGGAAAGGAGGATCCTTTCCCTTGGCAGAATAGGCCCTAAACACAGCCTGACGAATCAATTTGCTAATGGTAGACTTAGCCGGAGCCAAACCCTTCTTGGGACCCGAGGGGACCACAAACAAGGCATCCGTCTTTCTGAAAGGCGCAGTAGCCACCAAATAGAACTTCAAAACCCTGACCACATCCAGGGAATGCAAGGCCCTCTCCTTAGAATTACCAGGATTTGGGCACAAAGAAGGGAGCACAATGTCCTGATTGAGATGGAAGGCAGAGACAACCTTAGGCAAGAAATCTGGTTTAAAGCGGAAAATCACCTTGTCCTGGTGTCTCTCAGGGGGCCAGAATAGACAGTGCCACCAAGTTCGAAACACGCCTGACAGAGGTGATAGCCACCAAAAAAGCAACCTTCAGAGTAAGGATAGAAAGAGCAGCCTGCTGTACAGGCTCAAACGGAGGACCTTGAAGGGCAGACAAAACCAAATTCAAGTCCCAGACCGGCAACAGAGGTTTGCGGGGAGGCCGCACATGAGCGACCCCCTGGAAGAGAAAGTCTTGACCAGAGTATGTTGAGCGAAAGATCTCTGGAAGAAAACAGCCAAGGCAGAAACGTGACCCTTGAGAGTGCTGAGCTGAAGTCCCATATCTAAACCGTGTTGAAGGAACTCCAGGATCCTAGGAATGGAAAACACCCAACAAGGAAGGGCCCTAGACTCGCACCAGTCAATGTAGGCCCGCCAGATCCTATAGTAAATGGTAGAGGAAGATTTCTTCCTAGCCCTGATAAGAGTATTAACAGAATCAGACAGTCCTTCTTCCCTTAGGATGGAGGTTTCAGCAGCCAGGCCGTCAAAGCCAGCGTTTGTCAAATTGGGATAACATAGTTGCCCTTGAGCGAGAAGGTCCGGAACCAAGGGCAGAGCGTACTGATCTGCTGCCAGCTGCACGATGTCTGTGAACCACACCTGTCTTGGCCACCTGAATAGCTGGCACCCTCTCTTGCACCAGCTTGCGCAGAACCCTGCTCAGAAGTGGAAATGGAGGAAAGAGGTACAGGAGTCCAAACCCCTGCCAGGGCAGAGTCAGAGCATCCACCGCAAGGGCCAGGGGATCCTGGGACAGAGAGACAAATGCTGGGAGCTTGTGATTGTGGCGAGATGCGAACAGGTCCACGTCCGGCACCCCCCAACGGTGACATAAGGATAGGAAGACCTCGCTGCTGAGGGACCATTCCCCCATGCGAGAGGCCCCCCTGCTCAGGGAGTCTGCCTCCAGATTCTCCACTCCCGAGATGTAAACTGCCGAGATGCACGGAACATTGTCCTCGGCCCAGGACAGAATCATGGACACCTCCTTGAGGGCACTCTTGCTCTGAGTCCCTCCCTGAAGATTGATGTAGGCGACCACCATCTGGTTGTCGGACCGAACCTGGACCGGCAGGCCCTGAAGGTGAGGAGTCAACTGTGCCAGTACCAACCGAACCGCCCTCAGCTCCAGGACGTTGATGGGAGCATGGGCCTCCTGAGGACCCCACAGCCCCTGAAATTGAAGGGATCTCCAGTAGCCCCCCCAACCTGACAGACTGGCATCCGTAGAGACCGTCTCCCAACACGGTGCCAGAGCCTGAAGAGAGTCCACCTTCTGCTGAGGAAGAAAAATCCTGGCCTGAATAGTATCCAGAGTCATGCCCAGGAAGGGGGTCACCTGAGACGGGGAGAGGGAGGACTTGGGATAATTGATCACCCATCCGAACGTATCCAATTCTGTCTGCTGGAGAGAATGAGACGTGATGAGAAGGTCGTCCAAATAAGGAAGGATGCCAATGCCCCGAGCTCTGAGAAAGGCCATCACACCCGCCAGCACCTTGGTGAAGACTCTGGGGGCCGAGGTGAGACCGAAGGGCAGTGCCACAAATTGGTAGTGCTGGTCCTCCAAGGTGAACCTGAGGAACCGCTGATGCCCTGGGAAGACTGGCACATGAAGGTAAACATCCTTGATGTCTATGGAGGTCATGAAGTCCCCGGGGTGAAAAGAGCTGATCGCGGAGCGCAGGGTCTCCATGCGAAAGCATCTGGTCCTGATGAACTTGTTGAGAAGCTTTAAGTCCAGGATGGCTCCGATGGAACCATCCTTTTTGGGTACTGTGAAGAGATTGGAATAATAACCCTGACCTCTCTCCCCTGGTGGGATCTGACAGATGACCCCCATGTTCAATAGGCTTTGCACTGCCAGAAATAGACCCCGAGCTGCCAGGGGCTCTAGAGGAATCCGAGACCAGAGGAATCTTGGAGGTGGCCAGGCAGTGAACTCTAGCTTGTAGCCGGAGGATACAACCTCCAAAATCCACCTGTCTGAGACCTGTTGTCCCCAGACAGGAGCGAAGAGCCGCAGCCGTCCCCCCACCTGTACGGGTGAGGGCGTTCCTTCATGGCTGAGCGGGCTTGGGAGAAGACTTAGGCTTGGAGCCCCAGGAGGATCCGGGAGGGGCACGACCTCTGCCCCAGAAATCTCCCCTGTGCCCCGCAAAGGATACCCCTCTCCCTGACCTGGACCCCCGAAAGGAGGGAGTAAAGGACCCCGAACGGGCCGCGGTTCTCTTTTGCGTTGGGGCAACTTACCTCTCTTAGCAAAAAGGTCCAAACGGTCACCAAAAAGGCGCAGCCCCTTAAAGGGGAGCACCGTGAGAGCCTTCTTAGCAGCATTGTCAGCTGCCCAATGACGCAGCCAAACCGAGCGGCGTATAGCAACAACCAAAGCAGAGGTCCTGCTACACATCCTAATGGTGTCATCTAAGGCAGAAAGGGTATAAGCAATAAACATCTCACATTGTGATAAAGCTCTGAATTCGGCACTAGAAGAATCATCAGGGGAACCTTCCAGAAGGCCCTTGACCAGAGTCCTAATAGCCACAGCAGTAATAACAGAAGCACAGACAGGGCGCAAGGCAGATCCCAAACAGGCAAAGGCATGGGAAGCCAGCTGGTCAATACGCCGATCCTCACTATCCTTCAAGGTACCAACAGGGGCATCCACTTCTGGGGGAGCTGACCAACAATTAACCACATCCGAAGGAAAAGGACACCTTTTATCCCATCTCCTAGGGATACCGGGAAGCCGGCTAGGCCGCTCCCTTGAGTACCAGATTATTAAAATGTGCCTGTTCTGGAAATTCCAAACGTGGCTTTGCAGTACCGAACAATTCCCCCTGCTGCTTGGGAGCCTCAGCAGGAGGGGAAATGGAAAGCACTTCAAAGAATTGAGTAAAAAGTCTATGGGTGTCATTAGCATCCCAATGCTCTGAGCCGGCATCAGCGCCAAGGAAATGCTGATCATCAGAAAGTTCTGAATCTGAAAATAATTCCCCTTCCTCAAGAGGGGTATAGTCATGTAAATCAAGGAAATCTTCAGTCTCCATAGGGATAGTAATCAATCTCTCAATGTTGGCCAGCCTGGAAGACAGGTCAGAGACTCCCCACTAGTATTGAGTTCGCTGGGAGTCATAATCAAGCAGGGAGGAGTGGGTGAGGACATGGTGGGCGCAGACCCAGAGACAGACAGCCCAGAATGCCGCGCAAGCGCCTGTTGGTCGCAGGGTACACAGACCCGCATATCATCGCTCACAGGGGATGCCCCATACAACACACACAGCCGAGCTTGTCCCAATGGGACCCCAAGTGCAATATCCTGTGAAGCCTCCATATGGTGACTTTCAGTGGCACAACTGGGCAATGGGAATTACGCTATGCAGCTACCCGGGATGCCCCAAATGTCCGCTAGTATAGTGGGAGGATTTAACCACTAGGCCTCTAATAAAGTTACACAGAACGAAAAGAGGAGACAGGACCGGGAGAAACCTCTAATAAGTAGTCCTCCCACCTGTAAGACATAATAATATACACTAATGAGCAAGGAGAAGCAATAAGTGGATAATAAAAAATCACCAGCCCACAGGGGCACTCACAGACCGTGGGGGATGCAGCGATCACCAGTCAGGGACCCAAAATGGCGCAGGAGGATCCTGAGGGGGCGGGGAGAATGAGTAAAAACGCGCAGAGCGCGCCGACCGCTAGGCCACGCCCCCTCCAGGCAGTGCAGGGCTGAAGGAACAGGCTCCCCGCAGCCAATCACCGTGAAGAGAGACCCCCTGATGACGTCACCGCTGACCACGGACGCCGCAGGGTGCGCGATTCAGCGGCGGCAAGTTTAAACTAAAAGTGACATTTGTAAAATGGCGCCTACAAAGGAGAGCAACCCTGAGCTGGCCCAGAGAACCAGTGCGGAGTTCAAGCGCACAGCGGACAAGTGTATGAAAAACACATACCACACGCGCGCCCCCCCCCCCCCCCCCAAGTACCGGGAAAGCGAGAGAAGAGGGAGATGGACGTCCAAGGAGACCAAAGCCAACGGGGAAGGGCACAAAGCAGACGGGGCATCCCAATTCAGGTACACCATAAGAAACCTGGACCGCCTCTACCCTTTGGTGGGGGATTGCGGTAGGAGAAAGCTCCTGACAAAAGCACCTAGAGGGCACCACAGAGGGCACCACATAGCACCACATGTCCTTGGGTGCAGCTCTTTGCTAGCTTTAACCTCATGGTACGCCATTCTTATGCTTACACTATAACGTGGACCAAAACCCAGGATTTTGACTATTCTGGGTTTTTGGTGCCCCGCAGAGTAAAAACCCAAAGGTCGACCACTCCCATGTACCTTCCCCTGTACTTATGGAACTTTTTACTACTAGTAAAAAGGGGTAAAAAGTTCAATATTTTTTTCAGGAGTAAAAAAGTGACATTGACTTTCATTGTCTTCCTAACTAGTGTTTCACAAACAGTGGAATTCTCAGACTTTTTTCTTATGAATTGAATATTTTACTACCATTAGAGTTTACTACCATTGCAAAGAAAGAAGAAGGGCTCCATTGTGAGAAAGAGCAAAATTAGTTTTCTCCTGCTGAAAGCTGCATCAAAAAACTAGTGTGAAACACTCTAATTTATATCATGTGTGCGGCTCATCAGGTCCACCTGAATCAGTAGTAAAATTTTCGAATCGTAAAATGCAGTAGTACATTTTTCGATCCACTAATATATTTCACACTTTTACAATCACAATCGAATTTAATTCGAGTGACTCGTGTTTTACAATGGTTCCAGGTTGCTGAATCACTCGTAAAAATAACTATCGCAACTTTTTAAGCACAAAACACACGAAAAATCAATTTTCTACCTTTGTTGAATCGAGCCCATAGTCTGTTTCCCACAAACCCATAAATTGGAAACATTTGTTATTATTTGTAACATAATAACTTACTAAATCTATGAAAAGCAATACAAAAGTTAGTTTCTTCCTTTTAGAAACTACAAGTCCTGGTGGACTATGTGCCCTCTGACTGGCAGCCGAGCCACGCTGTCAAAGTGAAAAGGAGACGGAAAGAGCATGCCCATAACCCTTGGATGACGTCAGGCTTTCCTGACAAAACACACGCCAGGAGTAATGATACATACGGCATAGAGAGAGCGCTATATTACTGGACTTAATGAGAAACATTCTAGAACTATCTGCATACAGAGCTGAAATCTGTTTTTAATTGAAAATAAAGCTTTGATTTACGAGATACAACACGCTGCATCTGGTAGCTTCTTGCTGAATAAGCTGGCTGCTCTGGCAATAGAGGAACAGCAAGAGATTTGGAAGCTGGGTGTTACATGGTCACAAGGGTAAAATAGCGGCATCTGCGAACAGGGCTTTGGAGCAGGATTAAAACGCTCCCAGGGCAGGGTGGTGAGTATCGTTAACTTTTCTACGTTGGCACTCTCCGCAAACAGTTATTGTATACATAGAGCATAAGCAGGGGGTGCTTATTTAAATATCAACAGCCCCTGCAATGATATTGTATGAGAATAGAAGATTTACTCCTGCTGAATTGTGTACTACACCAGCTGGTTTCATTTTCTCACATATGCTTACACAGAAGGACTAAAAACATTTCTACAATATAAGTGTGTCTTCAAAACATATTTGGTAAGTGAAGTGTTGATTACATTAACATTTCTCTATTACTGTCGAAATTGTTTTAAACTATTGGACAATAAAGACAGAGGGGCAGCACCACATATAGCAGGGATACTACTTGTTGGTTTAATATTTTCAAATAGGACCATCTGAATATTGCCTTTACTGCTGGGTTTAGGTAATTAATTTCAAATTCCAAAAAAATGTCAGAATTTTCTTTTTTCCCCAAAATATGGTACGACAACATATCTGTAAGTGATGCACAATCAAATTAAATTCAAAAATACCATTTTGTGATTACTCACCTGTAAAATGGTTATTACAAGTATGTCACACACCCCGCTTCCGAATATTCATGACACTTGGGTAACTGTCCTGTAGAGGGCGATCTTGCAGAGATGATATGAAAAAAAGGAGCCCCTCCTGGCCCATAAATACCTGGGACCTCCCACCATTCCCCAGTATAAGACAGCAGAAAAGGGACCAGGAAGAGCCAAATGTAAACAGCAAAGAAAAAGGTTCACCATATAAAGGATCCCAGAAAACCAAAAAAGGGCGGGATGAAGCGGGGTGTGTGACATTTTACAGGTGAGTAATCACAAAATGGTATTATTCCCAGTATGTCACACACCCCGCTTCTGAATATTCATGACACTTGGGACATCCAATAGCAGTGCCCATAATGGGTGGGGATCCCAAAAAGGCAATAATGCAAACTTAAACTACTGCAGCTTGCAGAACTTTGCGGCCAAAAACTGCATCCGCTGAGGCCCGCAAATCAACCTTATAAAACTTGGAAAAAGTATGAACAGAAGACCAAGTAGTCTTACAAACTTGTTCAACAGAAGCCTGATTCTGAAAAGCCCAAGATGCTCCAACAGCACGAGTAGAATGAGCAGTAACACGAAAAGGGGGAACCTTCCCCTTGGCAGAATAGGCCCCAACAATGGCCTGTCGAATCCATTTACTAATGGAAGACTTAGCGGGCGACCAGACCTTTCAGGAGGGCACCACGAAAAAGGCGTCCGTCTTACGAAAAGGAGAAGTAGCCACCAAATAATATTTCACACATTGAACCACATCCAAAGAATGTAAGGTCCTCTCCTTGTCATTGCTAGGCCTAGGACAGAAGGAAGGGAGAACTACATCCTGATTGAGGTGGAAGGCCGAAACCACCTTAGGAAGGAAATCCGGCTTAAAGCAGAAAACTACCTTGTCCAGGTGACTCTCAAAGTAAGGAGCCTGAATAGACAAGGCCGCCAACTCAGAGACACGCCGAACAGAGGTAATAGCCACCAAAAAGGCAACTTTCTGAGTGAGCAGAGAAAGAGCAATATCATGCACCGGCTCAAAAGGGGGCCCCTGGAGAGCTGACAGAACCAAGTTAAAATCCCAAACCGGCAGCAAGGGCTTTCTAGGAGGCCGCACATGAGTAACCCCCTGGAAAAATGTCTTAACCAGGGGATGAAGGGCAAAAGACCTTTGAAAGAAACCTGCCCCTTCAAAGAACTAAGCTGGAACCCCGAGTCCAGACCATGTTGAAGAAACTCCAGAATTCTGGGAATAGAAAACACCCTACAAGGCAAGGCCCTAGCCTCGCACCAGTTAATATAAGACCTCCAAGTCCTATAGTAGACGTTAGAGGAAGATCTCTTCCTAGCTCTAACAAGAGTCCGAACCACCGCATCAGAAAGACCTTCCTCCTTTAAGATGGAGGTTTCAGCAGCCACGCCTTTCAAAGCCAGTGTTGGTAAATTGGGGTAGAGTAGCTGACCCTGGGTGATAAGATCCGGAAGAAGAGGCAGATAAAACTGATCTACTGCCAGCCGCACGATGTCTGCGAACCACACTCATCTTGGCCACCTTGGAGCCACCAGAATTGCTGGTGCCCCTTCTAGAGTCCGCTTGCGCACCACTTTGCCCACCATGGAGAAAGGGGGGAACAGGTACAGAAACCCCAGTTCCCTCCAAGCCAGGGACATGGAATCCACTGCCAGGGCCAGAGGATCCTGAGACAGAGACACAAAGGCAGGAAGCTTGTGATTGTGACGAGAGGCAAAAAGATCCCCCTCCAGAGTCCCTCACTTGTGACAAAGGGACTGGAATACCTTGGAAGCGAGAGACCATTCTCCTCGGCGAGAGGATCTCCTGCTCAGGCAATCCGCCTTTGTGTTCTCCACTCCCGGGATGGCTGAGATGCATGAGACATTGCTCTCTGCCCAAACAAGGATCAGAGATACCTCCCTGAGGGCACTCCTGCTGCGAGTCCCTCCTTGGTGATTGATGTAAGCGACCGCCGTCCGATTGTCCGATCGGACTTGAACTGGCAATCCCTGCAATAGAAGAGTCAAGCGAGACAGAACCAACCAAATGGTCCGTAGCTCCAAAACGTTGATAGGGGTATGAGCCTCCCGAGGCCTCCATAACCCCTGGAACTGATGTTCCCTCCAGAAGCCACCCCCAGCCCGACAGGCTGGCGTCTGTGGTGACCGTTTCCAAACAAGGGGTCAGAAAGGATCTGCCCTTCAACAGATTGCTTGACACTAGCCACCACTGAAGGGACTGCTGAGCCCGGGGAGACAGCAGACAAGACTGATCCAATGACAGCGGACACTTGTCCCAAGTTGCTAGAAGATGGAGCTGAAGCCTCCTCATGTGAAACTGGGCAAAAGGGACTGCCACGAATGAAGCCACCAATCTCATCCCTAGCCGGATAGACGGGCGAGGATTGGAAAGCAGAAGCCGAACCAAATCTTGGATCAGAAGAATCTTGGGCTTAGGAAGGAACACCCTGGTCTGAAAGGCTTCCAGAGTCATGCCCAAAAACGAAACCTCCCTGGACGGGGAGAGGGGGGACTTGGAATAGTTGATCACCCAACCGAACCTCTCCAGCGTGGATACCACCACTCTGGTGTCTAGCTGCGCTTGGCTGAGAGAGAAAGCCAAAATGAGAAGGTCGTCCAGGTATAGAAACATAGAAGGTTGACGGCAGAAGGAGACCATACGGTCCATCTAGTCTGCCCTTATGTGTATACTGTATGTACTCTTTATCTTAGGATAGATGTGTGCTTATCCCAGGCATGTTTAAATTCAGTGACTGTTGATGTTTCAACTACCTCTGCTGGAAGTTTGTTCCAAGCACCTACTACTCTTTCTGTAAAATAATATTTTCTAACATTGCTCCTGATCTTCCCCCCGACTAGCTTCAGGTTGTGCCCCCTTGTTCTATCGTTAAGTTTCTTCTTAAAAACACTTCCCTCCTGAACCTTATTCAATCCTTTCACATATTTAAAGGTCTCAATCATGTCCACCCTCTCCCTTCTTTCCTCCAGACTGTACAAATTAAGTTCTTTAAGTCTCTCCTGATAAGTTTTAAGTTTAAGTCCTTCCACCATTTTCGTTGCCCGCCTTTGGACACGTTCTATTTGAATAATGTCTTTTTGCAGGTAAGGTCTCCAGAACTGCACACAGTATTCTAGCTGTGGCCTTACCATGGCTCTATACAGCGGCATCACAACCTCCCTCTTCCTACTGGTGATGCCTCGAGCTATGCAGCCGAGCATCCTGCTTGCTTTTCCCACTGCCTGGCTACACTGTCCACTCATCTTGCAGCTATCGGTAATCAGTACCCCTAAATCTCTCTCCTCCGAGGTCCTGGCTAACACAGTACTGCCCATACGGTACTCAGAGCAGGGATTCCTTCTACCCAAGTGCATGATTTTACATTTAGAGACATTAAACTCTAGTTTCCACAGTTTTGACCATCTATCCAGTAAAGCTAAATCATTTTCCATGTTGCAGACACCTCCAGGAATATCCACCCTATTACTAACCTTTGTATCATCAGCAAACAGACAAACTTTTCCTACCAAGCCTTCTCCTATGTCACTTACAAATATATTAAAAAGAATGGGGCCCAGGACAGAGCCTTGCGGCACACCACTTGATACTCGCCTTTGTTCAGATTGCACGCCATTTACAACAACGCTCTGATACCGATCCCTCAGCCAACTGGAAATCCACTAAACTATCCAGGGATTGAGTCCTACCTTCAGTAACTTATCTATGAGCTCCTTATGTGGTACAGTGTCAAAGGCTTTGCTAAAATCCAGATAGGCGATATCCACAGCACCACCTTCATCTAACACTTTAGTGACATTGTCAAAGAAATCAATAAGATTGGTCTGACATGATCTTCCCTCAGTAAAGCCATGCTGTTTTGGGTCCAATAGGTCATTAATTTTTAGATGGGAAATTATCTGTTTTTTTAAGAGTGTTTCCATTAATTTGACCACTATAGATGTTAAACTAACTGGCCTGTAATTACTGGCTTCTTCTCTACTCCCCTTTCTATGGATTGGTACGACATTGGCCATTCTCCAATCATCTGGGACCTCACCAGTTGAAAGTGAATGGTTAAGTAAATCAGTTAGAGGGGCTGCAATCACAAACCTAAGTTCCCTTAGAACTCTGGGGTGGATTCCATCTGGACCCATTGCCTTACTTACCTTTAGATGTGCCAGCTCGGCTAAGACATCAGCCTCCAGAAACTCCGGAGCTGTACTCTCCCAGCTGGATGTTGTGCTATGAACATGCCTGCTACTATCTGAAAATACCGAACAAAAGTAGCTATTCAGATGGTCAGCCACAGCCTTATCTCCGTCAATATATTTATTTTCGGGGCGTGGCCGACGCATGGCGGAGTGAGGCTGCTCGTTTGAGGGGCTCCAGAGACTCACCCGTTTTATAGTGGCTTTTCGGCATCAGGAGCGAGCAGATCACCTCAGCATGGGCAGCGCCCGAAAGAAGAAGGCTCAGAGAGGCGGCGGGGGGCGTGCGGGCGGAGGAATTGCCCGCTATACGCTGCCGGCGGGACCGATCGGGGAGGAGGCGGTGGCGGCTTCCAAAATGGCGCGGGGAAGGAGAGGAGCAAGTCTCCCGCAGCGCGGCCCCAGGAGGCGGAGACCGGACGACGAGCGACGCTCACTGTCAGAGGTGAGGACCCGCTCTGCTGACATGCCGGCGGCGACGGATGCGGACGCGACCAGCCCCATACAGCACAGGGCTATGGACGCTGTGCCTGTCAGTGAAGGGAGGGGGCACGCGCCGTGCAGGCTGCAGGAGCCATTGCGGCCACGTGACACGCCAGGCGCCGTGGAAACGGGGACCTCCACAGCACAGCCATTATCTATGACAGGCACCCCGGGGCAGTACTCCACATCACAGCCCTCACCCTCCTCACAAACAGGGGGGGCTGGGGGGGTTCTCCTCCTGCCAAGCTCCACATGCCCTCACAGTCATGTGTGAGATCCACCACCCACCGCCATCCAGCAGTTCCCTTGCCAGCTCCCCACCCCCTGCAGACACCACCCTCACAGATGGGGACCCCCTTATGGAGTGTGAGGACCTGAGGTGGTCACGGATCCACAGCCCTGTACTTCCGGCCACCTGTACACCTCCGTTGGCCTGGTTCTCGAATACTGAGGGGGACCCGCAAGAACAACCGGCCACAAAGGGGGGTTGTTGGGACGACCCAGGAGGAGACCTCCCTAAAGATCGGGAACATGGATCCCGCTATGACCAACGTCCATCTCCGGCACCTGGGGGCATCCCCGCCGAGCTAGATCCCAGCATAAAGCTTCTCCTCCGATTTCTCCCCACTAAAGCTGACCTGAAGGAGGATTTAGAAGCGGTGGCACTGAGAATTGAACGAGCGGTCAGGAAAGACCTAGAGGACCTCCATCAACAAACGTCGGCGCTGGATACCAGAGTGGCCTCTCTAGAGAGCTCCAGTGCGAACCATGAGGATAGAATCGCTGAATTGGAGAGGGCATCCCGCAGTCAAAAATGTCAGCTCACTGAGGTCATCTTGCAGGCGGATGATCTAGAAAACCGCAATAGGCGCAATAATTTAAAGCTGAGGGGCATCCCAGAGTCAGTACCCCCAAACCAGCTGCGGTCGGTGGCCTCAGATATTTTCAATACCTTACTGGGAAAACCAAAAGACTCTGAGATAATAATTGATCGCATTCACAGGGTGGCTAGCAGACCGGCGGGTGTTCCTGATGCGCCGCGGGATGTTCTTTGCCGCATACACTTTTTTATAGCCAAGGAGGACATCCTACGTAAAGCCTGGGAGATGCGGCGCGTGGAGTGGAATGGTCATGGGATCCGGATTCTTCAGGATTTTTCCCGCCACACGCTGCGTATGCGGGGAATGATGCGCCCCCTTCTGGAGAAATGTCGAGAGTTAAATGCCTCGTATAGATGGGGGCATCCTTTCCACCTTATTATCCGACATGCCAATGCCACCTTCACCTTGCGGCGCAGGGAGGACCTCCCGGCCCTATTTCGCTTTTTGGACGTTGATCCCATCGATTTGCCGGACTGGCTGGACTTTAGCGCGGACTTTCTCCCACGAAGAGCGCCGGACGGCAGAGGAGAACGTCGGTGGAGGCGTGGCGGGGGGGGTCCTGCCCGCCCTGCTCGCCCGAACCCAGGGAGATAGATCGTGGAACTCTGAGCTGATGGCCTCCGGCTGAGGGGTTCTCATGATGATCGCACTGATATCCTTTTCGAGAAGAGACTGCTCCCTTTTAGGGGGCCGCCCCTTCGGGGGGTTGAGGAATACGTGTGTTTATTTCACTGAGCTGTGCCAATTTATTTTCTTGTTTCTATTTGCTCGTCGTATTGTTGGTTTGAAATAATGTTGTTTATATTATGCCTTAAATGCTTGTTATAGTACTATTGCAGTTGGTTAGGGGTGTCCTGGGGCCCGCTCCGGGTGCGAGGTCATTTTTTTTCTTCCCCCACAGGTTTCTGCCCCCTCTCACCAGGTTTCGGCCGGGTGGGATTTGGCAGACTCAGGAACAGTTGTTCCGGTTATAGAACCAACCCTCTTTCCTGTTTGAGGGTTTTTCTTTCCCTAGGTTCTTCTTTCCTTCCTTCTTCCTCCTGTTCCTTTTCTATTTCTCACCTTGATCCTGCTCCTTGGTTCTCGGGGGTTGTTGGGGTTTGCCCGCTACGCCCCTCCCTTGCCTGTGCTCGGGTCCTGAGTTGGTGGGGGGAGGGTCCGGCGGTATGGCTACCATAAAGATCTGTTCCCTCAATGCTAAGGGGTTAAACGTTCCTGAAAAAAGAGCCAAGATACTCTATGGGTTACACAAAGAAAGGGTAGATGTGATACTTTTTCAGGAAACCCACTTTAGCAGTGGTAGACTCCCGGAGATTAGGAACAGGTACTTCACTAGATGGTATCACTCTCCTAACCCAGATGCTAAGTCGAAAGGAGTTTCGATTGCGATACATAAAGGAGCCTCGCTGGAGCCCGTGGCCTCGCAGATCGACCCATCGGGGAGGTACATCTTCCTAAAATTTCTGGCTGGGGGGGAGACCTATACTATAGCAAACATATACCTACCCAACACAGATCAAACAGGGACCGGGGCCCGTTTTCTTCGTCTCCTGGCGAAATTCACTGAAGGGATTTTAATCTTGGGGGGGGACCTTAACATGGCACTGGACCCGCGGTTGGACACATCACAAGGTAAGTCGGCAATACCACAGTCTAAATTGGCAAATTTTAAGAAGGCGCTGGGTGACCTACAGGTGGTGGATGTCTGGAGAGTCCTGAACCAGGGGGCGAGAGATTACACATTCTTCTCGCACACTCACGCTTCTTACAGTAGACTAGACTATATCTTTGTTAGTCATTATGCCTTATCTAGGGACGTGAGTGCCTCAATTGGCCCGATGATCTGGTCGGATCACTCTCCGGTATATCTCATCCTGCCGGTGACGGGTGGGGCACGGAGACAATTTGGATGGAAACTTAATGATAACCTACTGGGGGATCCGGTCTGTCTGGCTGAGGTGGAAAGCTCCATCTCACATTTCATCACTGATCATGCCAATGACGACACGCCCCTGCCAGTGCAGTGAGAGGCGATGAAGTGTGTCCTTAGAGGGATTTTTATTAAGCATGGCTCCCGATTGAAGAGAGAAAGGACGCATCAGATCAGATCCACCTTGGACCGTATTCCAACAATGACCTGATGGAACTTATTGCGGCCAGGGAGACGCTTAGGAAGTTATACGATCAGTGTTACTTGAAATATAGGGATAGGTGCAGAGCCAGGTTCTATGAATTTTCTGACAAATGTGGGAAATTGCTGGCGAGATCTTTGCACCCGCGACAGGACTTGACGTATGTCCCGGTCATCAAAGGGGGAGAGGGCAGGGAGGTTCACAGACCTGACCAGATAGTGGAGGAATTCCAGGGATACTACACCAGGCTATATAATATTAAGGTCGATCGGGATTCTTCGCCCCCGGGGAGTCTAGATGCCCGCATTGCAGATTACATAGAGGAGACGGCAGTCCCTTCTCTGCCGGAGGAGACGGGAGCCCTGCTGGAGACACCTTTTGAAGAGACTGAGATTGAGAGGGCTATTAAAGGGACCCCACTGGGGAAAAGCCCGGGCCCAGATGGCTTCACGCCGCGTTTCTATAAAATTTTAAGGGAGAGGCTTGCCCCTTTCCTCACGAAAGTATTCAATGGTGTCTCGGACTCCTGCCCCTTCCCCAGACAGTCCTTAGAGGCTCATATTACAGTCATACCGAAACCTAACAAAGATAGAACTGTGATTGGCAATTATAGACCGATCTCACTAATCAACGTGGATATGAAGCTTTTCGCTAAGGTCATAGCAAACAGGTTGCAAGAACCCTTGGCGGGGATTATAGATAAAGACCAAGTGGGGTTTGTATCGGGAAGGGAAGCTAGGGACAATACTCTGAAGACGATTACCCTTATGCATTATGCGCAAACCCGGAAGATCCCTTCATGCCTACTCTCTGTGGACGCCGAAAAGGCGTTCGATCGGGTCCACTGGCGTTTTCTACGAGCTTCACTGGTCCAGATGGGGATAGGCCTGGAAATGCTAGGCAAGATCATGTCGCTCTATAGGGGGCCGACAGCAAGGGTTAGGGTGAACGGGGTTTTATCGTCCCCATTTGACATTAATAATGGGACGAGGCAGGGGTGCCCGCTCTCCCCGCTGCTATACGTTATAGTCATGGAACATTTAGCACAGGCTCTTAGAGCAAACTCAGCGATTAAGGGAATCCCATGTGGGGGGCGGGAGCACAAACTCTCTTTATTTGCGGATGACCTTCTGTTATACATTACGTCCCCTCATCTCTCCCTACCATCTATACTTAAAGAATTTGATAGATTTGGTGCCCTTAGTAATTTTAAAGTCAATCTCTCCAAAACGGAAGCTCTTAACATCTCCCTCCCTGGTGATACCCTACGGCTTTTACAAGCAAACTTTTCATTCAAGTGGCAGAAGGAGTCCATTACTTACCTAGGGGTCCAGCTGCCCACTAATCTGGACAATCTATACAAATTAAACTATGCCCCCCTTATATATAAGACTCAGGAACATCTTAAGACATACAATAAAGCGCAGTACTCGTGGATGGGGCGCATAAACATATTGAAGATGGATATATTGCCCCGCTTCCTCTATGTGTTTCAGGCCATTCCAATTGTGCCAGATCGGGATTTCTTTAAGATCCTGAAGAGTGCTTGTATCCGATTTGTTTGGAACAATAAGAGGCCTAGGATTCGTTACTCGACTCTGATTAGACCCAAAGCTAGGGGAGGACTGGGCCTGCCGGATCTCAAGGGTTATCACACTGCAGCTTTATTGGTCAGGCTAGTGGACTGGTTCCATCACCGGGGTGACAAGTTATGGGTGGGAATAGAGGGGGGGGCCTCACCCCTCGACCTTACCGCACTCCCTTGGGTAGAGCCTCAAATGAGACCTAAGTTTCACGATCTTCCGTTGTTGACCCGCGCCTTACTATCTATTTGGGATGCGACCCTTAAGAGGAAAATGTTATCGCGTAGACCGGGACCATTTACACCTTTGTTCGATAATCCCGCCTTCCCCCCCGGAGTGGGGGCTAGTAAGTTCCTGATTTGGGAAAAATCGCAGGGGATTAGACTAGTGGATACGATGAGGAACAACCGCCCTCCAGACCTTCGGGACCTCCAGATTAGGGGCCGGGGGGAGAGGGTGTCCTGGTTTCTCCACAGGCAGCTGGTCGCCTTTATCTCCTCCCATGCCCGGGGAACTACACTCACTGGCCCCTTGACTCCATTTGAGAGCATCCTGGCAGCTGACGGAGGTCCACCGCATGCCCTCTCGCTCCTGTATCAGGTCCTGTTGGCAGAAGGGGATCCCTCGGATGCTCCTGGGTATGTGAGGAGATGGGAGCGGGACTTAGACCGGGAGTTTGAAGCTGAAGACTGGGAAAAATCATTTACGCTAACGCATAAACTCTCTCTGGCATGTAGAGCACAGGAAAAAAGTTATAAGATTTTGTCCCGGTGGTATAGATGTCCGGCAGACCTAACCAGATTTGGAGGAGCTGACTCGGGAGTGTGCTGGCGGTGTGGCAATGCTGAAGGTACACTGCTCCATGTTTGGTGGAGTTGCCCTTTGATACATAAGTTCTGGGACCAGGTTTTTGCGGTCTATAACTTCCTGACTCTAGAGGGTGTACCTGGGGAACCGCAAATAGCTTTGTTATCCATGGTGCCTGGCTCGGTATCTGCAGCAAAGAAGGGAATTCTCCGGCACCTCTTGACCGCGGCCAGATCGGTGATACCCCGGCATTGGCGTTCCCAGCACACACCGGACATCTGGGAGTGGCTGAGAGAGGTGGAGGGGATCCGGAGAATGGAGGAGATGGTGCTTGAGGGAGTGGAGGGCGGGAGAGAGAAGTTTAATAAGACCTGGATGATATGGATTATGGCCCGGGACACGCCAGAATTCATGGTCATGCTCTCCACGCTGTAATTGGGCTGAGGAATTATATGTGCTGGGCGCCATCGGGCCCTCCCGGGCGCACTCCTCGTCCGCCGCCCGTGATCCCCTCTTTTGATGCGGGGCTGACCCGCCTCTCGCCCTCCGCTGGGGGAGGGGTGGGGGGCGGAACCTTTATAGCGGGTTTTGTTCTTTGTCCCCCTTTCTTCCTGAGAACGTCCTTTTTCTCTGCCTTCTCTTTCTTTTCCTTTTCTTTTTCCCCCCTTTCTTCTATACAAATCTTGGTTACACTTTTAAAACTACAAAAAAGTTAAAACGGGAGGTTAAGACGCGGGGCTCTGGTACTGTTGTACACGTAGGTTGGCTCGCCCTGAGGGGCCCCCCCTTATGCGCAGCGTCCCGGGATCTCCAGGGGGTGATCTACACGGAGGTCGCTCTCGGCTGGGCCCTAGGGATAGTGAAACCAAGACGGACCTCTGGTGGGGGTATACGCTTGGGGCCCAATGGGAGGATGGGACCTACTGTCGTTTTACGCTACAGTGATGTTGGAGGTGGAGGGGGGGCGCCAGGGGTGATGTATGCTGGTTATTCTACTTATGTATTCTCTATTCATTTGCTGTACCTTGAGATTGTCATTTGCCTTATGTTTGAGCCTTGTGTTTTGTCTCCTTCTAATAAAAACATATTGAACAATATATTTATTTTCCCTATTTCTAATTTTTGAGACTGCATTGTTTTTCTTCTTTCTGTCACCAATATATCGGAAAAAGGTTTTATCTCCCCTCTTCATAGATTTGGCCATTTCTTCCTCTTTTTGCCCTTTAGCAGTCCTTATAATTAGTTTTGCTTCCCTCTGTTTAATTTTATACGCCTCTCTGTCAGCTACACTTCCACTTACTTTATACTTCTTATAGGCAGACTTCTTATCTTTTATGATAGTGCTGACTTCCCTAGTAAACCATAATGGTTTCTTCTTCCATTTATTCTTGCTAGTTTGTTTCACATATTGCTTAGTTGCCTTTAACCCTTTAAATGCCAAGCACGTAGTTTCTACGTGGTTGCTTCTCCTACCGTTAAGTGCCAAGCACGTAGAAACTACGTGCCTGGCATTTCCCCCAAACAGTTAAAAAATAGAAAAAAAAAAACACTTACCTCCGGTATCCCCGTGAAGCTTGGGGTCCCCTCTTCCTGCGGGGGGCATCCGATCGCCCCCCCGTCGTCCTCCGTCTTCAGGGGGGGGCCCGAAACCAGCCGCCCCCCCCCCCCCCCGTTTCCAGCGCTGACATCGGCGCTGTAAAAAACAAAAAAAAACAAACTGTCATTTACTCACCTCCGCGCCCGAGCCTTCTGTCCGAGTCTCCTCTTCACCAGGGGGGGTCCGATCCCCCCCCTGGGCTGCGCAGTCTTCAGGTGAGGACCCTCTTCCGGGTCCTCACCTCTTGTAATGGCGGCGATGGCCGCCGTTGCTTAGCTCCGCCCATTGTGGGAGGAGCGGGATGACGTCATCCCGCTCCTCCTATACCCCCTCCGAGCTCCGGCATCTGTCAGATGCCGGTGGTGATCGGAGCAGGGCGGGTGTCAGGTGAGGAGGCTCCGATCGGAGCCCCCTCGCCTGTCACCCGCCCTGCGCCGATCACTACCGGCATCTGTCAGTGACAGCGGCGCGGGACAAACAGCGGCGAGGGACGTCGGATCGGAGGTGAGTATAGTGTAAAAAAAGAAAAATAAAGATTTTTTTTCTCTGTGTCTGTGTGATTTTTTTACTTTTAACCTCTTGTGAACTGGTAAGGGGTCCATGACCCCTATACCAGTTCACAAGGCTGGGGGGATGGCAAGCCACCTGCGCTAGCGGGTGGCTTGCCATTAACCCCTGGCACCCCCATTACCTGCCTCCCCAAAGGCCAGGGGGGGGCAGAAGAGCCCGGGCCCACATAAGCTATGTGGGCTCGTAGGCTGCAGGGTGGGGGGGCCACAAAAGCTGGCCCCCCCACTCTGTGCCTACAAGCCCCCATAGCTGGTCCCGGGCTGGTTACTTTGGGTAAGGGGGACCCCACGTCAATTTTTTTTTTGATTTTTAAGGGTTTTTAACCCTTAAAAATTAAAAAAAAAATGGGGTCCCCCTCCCCTGGGAGGGGGGACCCTATGTCATTTTTTTTTTTGATTAACCCTTTGTGTTCTGTCATCCAGCAGCTATAAAAGGCTTCTAGCAAGTGAGCAGAAGCCAGTGATCGCCGAGGGACAGAGTGCTCCAGGATGGATGGGAGGTGAGTATAGTGTAAAAAAAAAATAAAAATGAATAAAATATTTTTTTCTCAGTGTGTGTCTGTGTGATTATTTACTTTTAACCCCTTGTGAACTGGTAAGGGGTCCATGACCCCTATACCAGTTCACAAGGCTGGGGGGATGGCAAGCCACCTGCGCTAGCGGGTGGCTTGCCATTAACCCCTGGCACCCCCATTACCTGCCTCCTCAAAGGCCAGGGGGGGGCAGAAGAGCCCGGGCCCACATAGGCTATGTGGGCTCGTAGGCTGCAGGGTGGGGGGGCCACAAAAGCTGGCCCCCCCACTCTGTGCCTACAAGCCCCCATAGCTGGTCCCGGGCTGGTTACTTTGGGTAAGGGGGACCCCACGTCAATTTTTTTTTTGATTTTTAAGGGTTTTTAACCCTTAAAAAAAAAAAAAAAAAAAGGGGTCTCCCTCCCCTGGGAGGGGGGACCCTATGTCATTTTTTTTCTCGATTTAACCCTTTGTAGTGTGGATGGTAGTTGTATTTTTTTTGTGAATGTTATAAAATACTTGTTTCAGTTAGGGGGGGTCTCCTGGGCAGGAACAGGGGGCTACCGATAAATATGTGGTACCGTTCTAATCGGTAGAAATGGGGCTTTCACATGCAATATGATTTTCCTTAATAAAATACATTTTTTATTTAAAATAAAGGAGTCAATTTTCTAAAAAAAAATTTTATTTATTTATTTATTATTTTTACTTAATAATATTGTAAAAAAAAAAAAAAAATTTACAAACAAGACATTTCATGTTAAAGCCTAAACTCTGCTGCAAAAAAATATATATATAATTTTCCTGAAAGTTCCAGCAAAAATGGCGCAAAACATGGCGCAAAACATGACGCAAAATGGGGAAAAATGGCCTGTCAACAGAGGGTGACAAAATCTCAAGTAGGCTGGCAATTAAAACGGTTAATAGTACCTATGCATGTTGGGTATTGTTCTGTTCGGGGGACCTTGCGCTTTCAGACTTAGCTTGTTTTTTCTGGTTTGCATATTTATATTTTAGAAAAAGGTGTTTTATATTCAGCTTTTTTATAAATTTTTTAGGGAAACCCTGCGCAAACAAAGAATTCTTTGAGGGATTACTTCCAGAAAGATGAGCCCACTACAACAAGCTGGGTACCCTTAGAAAGCTTAACGTGTGTACTTTCAGGGAATATATGGTTTATGGGGGATATTCCAAATGTCAAGGGTTGTTTTGGTTGAAAAATCGCAAGGTGCGCACTTTGTCTGCAGAGCTGAAATTTTCAAGTAAAATTACCGTTACGCACATGCTTTACTTTGGGGTGTTTGGCAACTCTTCCCTTCACAGTAGCTATGCATGTTGGGTATTGTTCTGTTCGGGGGATGTTGCGTTTTCAGATTAAACTTGTTTTTTCTTGTTTGTATATAGTTTTTTTAGGAAAATGTGGCTTTGATTCTGCTTTTTTATCCTTTTTTTAGGGAAACTCTTTGCAACCAAAGAATCCATTGAGGGATTACTTCCAGAAAACTATGGCCACATCAACAAGCCTGGTACGCCTAGAAAGCCTGAGGTGTGTACTTCCAGAGAATATATAGTTTGTTGGGGGTATTTCAAATGTAAAGGGTTGTTTTTCTGGAAAAACTGCAAGGTGCGCATATTGCGTAGCACAGTTGTATTTTATCTGAAAATCCCCTAAAGCGCTGTTTCAGTTTGGGGGAGTCTCCTGGGCAGGAAAAGGGTGTCTACCTATACATATGTGGTACCGCTGTAACCGGGAGAAATTGGGATTTCACACGCAATAAGATTTCATTGACAAACTTACATTTTTTATTACAAAAAAAACTACAATATGTAAACATTTTTTTTTTTTTTGCACATATTTCACCCAAAAATATTGAGAATACACCTAAAAAATGACAAACAAGACATTTCATGTTAAAGCCCAGACTCTGCTGAAAAAAACAATATATCATTTTCCTGGGAAATCCCTGGAAATCCCTTAAAAAATCACATTTGAACATGGGGAGCGCAAAATAGTGCAAAATGGTCTGGCAACAGAGTGTGACAAAAACTCCAGGTAGGCTGGCACTTAAAGGGTTAAGATGGCCATTTTAATAGTGACCACTGGGCACTCACTTCTGCTACTCTGTTCCACTCACCTAATTTTCTTTCTACATACTCCGCCATTTCCTTGAAGTTTGTCTTCCTAAGGTACAATGCGAATGCCCTGGACTCTCGAGGAGGGCCATCACCCCTGCCAATACCTTGGTGAACACCCTCGGAGCCGAGGTAACAGCACGAGTAGAATGAGCAGTAACACGAAAAGGGGGAACCTTCCCCTTAGCAGAATAGGCCCCAACAATGGCCTGACGAATCCATTTACTAATGGAAGTCCCCGAAAGGGACGAAGTTGCCTCTTACGCTGAGGTAACTTCCCTCCTTTCGTGACAGAATCTAATCTTTCTCAAAAGAGCCGCAATCCCACAAAGGGAAGTGCTGTAAGCGACTTTTTGGCCACAAAATCAGCCGCCCACTGGAGCAACCATACCGACCGCCGAATAGCTACAAGCAAGGCCGAGGTTCTACCACACATGACCATGGTGTCATCCAAGGCGGCAAGCACAAAGGACATGAACAATTCACAACACTTAAGGGCGGCGAACTCATCACTAGCCGGGTCAAGCCTGGAGGTACTCAACAGGTCCTGGTAGCCACTGCCAAAAGCGCCGAAGCACAAACAGGCCGCAAGGCTGAAACAACACTAGCAAACGCATGGCAAGCCATCTGATCAATGCGTTAATCCTCACCATCTTTGAGAGTGGTGGAGTCAGGAGAATGCAAAATAGAAGTATTGGATAACCCGAGCACCGGGGCATCCACCTCGGGAGGGGACGACCATCGTTTTACCACGTCCACCGGAAAGGGATACTTCTTATCCGAACCTTGAGGAATACCTGGAAGCCGAGTAGGCTTCTCCCATTCCTTAAGAATAATGCCATCAAAATGCTTTTGATTTGGGGAACTCCAGGCACGGCTTGGAAGTCCCAAAGAATTCCCCTTTTTGAGGAGCGGCCTCCTCAGGAGGAGAAATTGCCAGAACCTCAAAAAAGTGAGCCAAGACTTTCGGGGTATCCACAGCATCCCCCTGCCCTTGCTCAGTATCAGCACCAACAAACTGCTGATTGTCAGAACCCTCAAATAATTCGCCCTCTTCTAGCGGGGAATAATCAGACCAGTCAAGGAAATCATAATCATCAAACTCAAAGGCCGGCGTGGCTGGAGACAAATGCTTTCGCTTAGCCAAGGCCTTTCTGGCAACAGAGCCAGAAATAAATTTCTCAATATTAGCCAGTCTGGCACATACATCAGATTGCGACTCCCCACCTGTGACAACATCACTAGGGGTACGGATAAGGCAGGGTGGGGAAGGAGATGAAGCCGGGACCCTGGACCCAGACGCCTGGGCCCCCGACTGCTGCGTTATGGCCTGCTGAGCACAAGGTATGCAAACAAGTACATTATCCCCCGCAAGGGATGCCCCACAACCCACACACTGCCGGGGTTGCCCCGAGGGGAGCCCAAACCCGGTATCCTGAGAAGCTTCCATATGGTGATTTTAATGTAGTCGCCACAACGAGCACCTGTTGAAAAGTGAAACCAGCTCAGCAAAAACACATACAAACACACATACACAATCCACACAAAGACACACATAAAGAAAAACAAGCCACAGGAGAAAAGGCCTCCCCCCCCCCAAGGGGCACAGAGTGACACGGTAGGGGGGAGAACCCACACCAATAGGTGAAAGGGTAAGAGGGACGGGGTATCCCAAGCCGGGATCACCAACCCGGACACCGCTTACCCCTTTGTATGGGGTCTCACGGGGGAGCAAGCTCCCATATGCATATGAGGTGCTGCCTACCATTGCCTGGACCTTCAGCCTAGGCTGGGAGGCACTGCTATAGTTTAAATTAAAAAAGGGTCAGGCAGCAATAGAAACAAAAGGCCGGGGGGTTATCCCGGCTACCTGCAAGGAGGAGACAACCATCTTCTGACTTGCTCGCCGACTGCAGAGACAAAAGACTGGGGAATGGTGGGAGGTCCCAGATATTTATGGGCCAGGAGGGGCTCCTTTTTTTCATGTCATTTCTGCAAGATCGCCCTCTACAGGACAGTTACCCAAGTGTCATGAATATTCCGAAGCGGGGTGTGTGACATACTGGGAATAAGTATTTTAGTGGCGCGGTAGGGTAAACCCAAAATATCCCATGTACAGATAAGAATACATTATAGATATTTTTAGAATGGATGAAGTATTAAAATACCTACAGATCTGTGAATAAACCGCAGTTTATACAAAGGAACAATGCTTATACACAAAAATACCGTTTTGTGAGTACTCACCTGTAAAATGGGTATTACGAGTATGTCACACAGCCCGCTTCCAACATTCATGACACTTGGGATACCGGCCTGTAGAGGGCGATCTTGCAGAGATGACATGAGAAAAAGGAGCCCCTCCTGGTCCATAAATACCCGGAACCTCCCACTATTCCTCAGTCTTTTAAAAAAGCAGTGAATAACCAGGAAGAGCAAATTGTATAGTGAAAAATAATAAGAAACACCATATAAAGGATCCCAGAACAAAAAAGGGCGGGGGAAGCGGGGTGTGTGACATACTCGTAATACCCATTTTATAGGTGAGTACTCACAAAATGGTATTATTCCTAGTATGTCACACACCCCGCTTCCAACATTCATGACACTTGGGACATCCAATAGCAGTGTCTATAATGGGCGGAGATCCCACAAGGAAAATAAGGCATAACTTAAATTACTGCAGCTTGCAGAACCTTGCGACCAAAAGCAGCAACCGCTGAGGCCCGCACATCAACCTTGTAAAACTTAGAAAAAGTGTGAACCGAAAACCAAGTAGCAGCCTTGCAAACTTGTTCAACAGAACCCTGGTGCTGAAAAGCCCAGGACGCACCAACAGCACGAGTAGAATGAGAAGTAACACGAAAAGGGGGAACCTTCCCCTTAGCAGAATAGGCCCCAACAATGGCCTGACGAATCCATTTACTAATGGAAGATTTGGCGGGTGCCAAACCCTTTCTAGGCCCAGAAGGCACAACACAACGAACAACATCCAAAGAATGTAAAACCCTTTCCTTGTTATTACTAGGATTAGGGCACAATGAAGGAAGAACTATATCCTGATTTAAGTGGAAGGCAGACACCACTTTAGGAAGAAAATATGGTTTAGAACGGAAAACCACCTTATCCTGATGCCTCTCGTAGTAAGGAGCCTGTATTGACAGGGCCGCCAATTCAGAAACCCGATGGACAGAGGTAATAGCAACCAAAAAGGAAACTTTCTGAGTGAGAATATGAAGAGGAACCTCCTGTAAAGGTTCAAAAGGAGCCGCCTGCATAGCAGAGAGCACCAGACTAAGATCTCAAACTGGAAGTAGGAGCTTTCTAGGAGGCCGCACATGCGTGACCCCCTGGAAAAAAATCTTAACCAAAGGGTGAAGAGCAAATGACCTTTGAAAGAAAATAGCCAAAGCAGAAACCTGCCCTTTCAAAGTACTAATCTGGAAGCCCAAATCCAGACCCCGTTGCAGAAACTAATCCTAGGGATAAAAAATACCCTGCAATGCAGGGACCTAGACTCACACCAGTCAATATAGGACCTCCAAGTCCTGTAATAAACCACAGAGAAAGACTTCTTTCTAGCTCTAACAAGAGTCAGATTGACAGCATCAGAAAGGCCTTCCTCCTTTAAGATGGAGATTTCAGCAGCCACGCCGTCAAAGCCAGCATTGGTAAATTGGGGTAACAAAGTTGACCCCGAGTTTAAGAGATCTGGAAGAAGAGGCAGAGGCAACAGATCCTCTGGCAGCCTTGTGACCTCTGCGAACCACAGGCGTCTTGGCCACTTTGGAGCCACCAGAATTGCTGGTGCCCCTTCCAGAACCAACTTGCGCACCACCTTGCTTATCATGGAGAATGGGGGAAAAGGATACAGGAACCCCAGATCCTTTCCAGGCAAGAGACATGGCATCCACTGCCACTGCCAGAGGATCCTGGGATAGAGACACAAAGGCTGGAAGCTTGTGGTTGTGGCGAGACACAAACAGGTCCAACCGCGGTGTCCCCCACTTGTGACAAAGGAACTGAAAGACCTCGGGGTTGAGAGACCATTCTCCCTGGCGAGCGCATGCTCTGCTCAGGGAGTCTGCCTCCACCTTCTCTATCCCCGGAATGTAAACTGCCGCTATGCAGGGAACATTGATCTCTGCCCACTGAAGGATCAGAAACGCTTCCCGGAGGGCACCCCAACTGCGAGTCCCTCCCTGGTGATTGATGTATGCAACTGCTGTTCGGCTGTCTGACCGAATCTGAACCGGCAAACCCCGCATGAGATGAGTCAGTCGGAGCAGCACAAGACGAATGGCCCGAAGTTCCAATAAATACAGGTCCTTCTCAAAAAATTAGCATATAGTGCTAAAGTTCATTATTTTCCATAATGAAATGATAAAAATTAAACTTTCATATATTTGAGATTCATTGCACACCAACTGAAATATTCCGGGTCTTTTTTTGTTTTAATACTGATGACTTTGCCATACAGCTCATGAAAACCCCAAAATCCTATCTCAAAAAATTAGCATATTTCATCCGACCAATAAAAGAAAAGTGTTTTTAATAAAAAATAATTCAAATAATTATGTTCAGTTATGCACTCAATACTTGGTCGGGAATCCTTTTGCAGAAATGACTGCTTCAATGTGGCGTGGCATGGAGGCAATCAGCCTGTGGCACTGCTGAGGTGTTATGGAGGCCCATGATGCTTCGATAGCGGCCTTAAGCTCATCCAGAGTGTTGGGTCTTGCGTCTCTCAACTTTCTCTTCACAATATTCCACAGATTCTCTATGGGGTTCAGGTCAGGAGAGTTGGCAGGCCAATTGAGCACAGTAATACCATGGTCAGTAAACCATTTACCAGTGGTTTTGCCACTGTGAGCAGGGGCCAGGTCATGCTGAAAAATGAAATCTTCATCTCCATAAAGCTTTTCAGCCGATGGAAGCAAGAAGTGCTCCAAAATCTCCTGATAGCTAGCTGCATTGACCCTGCCCTTTATAAAACACAGTCGACCAACACCAGCAGCTGACATGGCACCCCAGACCATCACTGACTGTGGGTACTTGACACTGGACTTCAGGCATTTTGGCATTTCCTTCTCCCCAGTCTTCCTCCAGACTCTGGCACCTTGATTTCCGAATGACATGCAAAATTTGTTTTCATCAGAAAAAAATACTTGGGACCACTGAGCAACAGTCCAGTGCTGCTTCTCTGTAGCCCAGGTCAGGCGCTTCTGCCGCTGTTTCTGGTTCAAAAGTGGCTTGACCTGGGAAATGCGGCACCTGTAGCCCATTTCCTGCACACGCCTGTGCACGGTGGCTCTGGATGTTTCTACTCCGCAGGTCCCCCAAGGTCTGGAATCGGTCCTTCTCCACAATCTTCCTCAGGGTCCGGTCACCTCTTCTCGTTGTGCAGAGTTTTCTGCCACATTTTTTCCTTCCCACAGACTTCCCATTGAGGTGCCTTGATACTGCACTCTGGGAACAGCCTATTTGTTCAGAAATTTCTTTCTGGGTCTTACCCTCTTGCTTGAGGGTGTCAATGATGGCCTTCTGGACAGCAGTCAGGTCGGCAGTCTTACCCATGATGGCGGTTTTGAGTAATGAACCAGGCTGGGCTTTTTTAAAAGCCTCAGGAATCTTTTGCAGGTGTTGATTCAGATGATTAGGTTAATAGCTCGTTTAGAGAACCTTTTCATGATATGCTAATTTTTTGAGATAGGATTTGGGGGTTTTCATGAGCTGTATGGCAAAATCATCAGTATGAAAACAAAAAATGACCTGAAATATTTCAGTTGGTGTGCAATGAATCTCAAATATATGAAAGTTTAATTTTTATCATTTCATTATGGAAAATAATGAACTTTAGCCCTATATGCTAATTTTTTGAGAAGGACCTGTATATTGGGGAATGAGCCTCCAGAGGCCCCCACAACCCCCGAAACCGGTATCTCCTCCAGATGCCCCCTCCAGCCCGTAAGGCTGGCAACTGTAGTGACAAACTCCCAACAAGGGGTCAGAAATGATTTGCCGTCCCTGAGATTGCTCGAAATCAGCCACCACTGGAGGGACTGCAGGACGAGGGGAGACAACAGACAAGTCCGATTCAAAGACAACGGGCGCTTGTCCCACTTCGCCAGGAGAAAGAGCTGAAGCGTCCTCATGTGGAACTGAGCAAAAGGAACAGCTTAGAGCGTGGCCACCATCAACCCCACTAATCTCATCCCCAAGCGGATAGGCTGATGAGGATTGGACAGGAACGGATGAATTAAATCCTGAATCAGAACAATCTTGGACTGAGGAAGAAATACCCTGGCCTAAAGGGTATCCAGAATCAAGCCCAGAAAGGGAATCTCCCTTACGGGACAAAGAGAGGATTTGGCATGGTTTATCACCCAACCAAACCTCTCTAGTATAGTCACCACTGTTCTGGGTCCAGTTCCATCTGATTGAAAGATGACGCTGTGATGAGCAAGTCATCCAGCAATGGCACGATGCGAATGCCCTGGACCCTGAGAATAGCCATTACTCCTGCCAGGACCCTGGTAAACACTCTTGGGGATGGAGTGAGACCGAATGGAAGAGCCGCAAACAGAAAATGGTGGTCTTCTACTGTGAATCTGAGAAACCCTTGGTGAGCGGCAAAAATAGGAATGTGCAGACAAGCATCCTTGATGTCTATGGACGTCATAAAGTCCCCCAGGTGGAGAGCGTCGATCGTTGAGCGCAACGACTCAATGCGGAACCTTCGGAAACGTATAAACTGATTGAGTCGTCTCAGATCTAGAATAGGCCGAACAGAGCCGTCCTTTTTGGGAACCGTAAATAGATTGGAGAAAAACCCCAGACCTCTTTCTGCTGGAGGAACCTGGCGGATAACATCCATGTTTAAAAATACAATTTTGTGAATACTCACCTGTAAAATGGTTATTACGAGTATGTCACACACCCCACTTCCAAAGATCCATGACACTTGGGAAACCGGCCTGTAGAGGGCGATCTTGCAGAGATGACATGGAAAAAGGAGCCCCTCCTGGTCCATAAGTACTGGGTTCCTCCCACTATTCCCCAGTCTTTTTAGAAAGCAGTGAGAACCAGGAAGAGCCAATTATATTCAATAAATGAAAAATAATTTGAAAATAATAACCACCATATAAAGGATCCCTGGAACAAAAAAAAGGGCGGGGGAAGCGGGGTGTGTGACATACTCTTAATAACCATTTTACAGGTGAGTATTCACAAAATGGTATTATTCCTAGTATGTCACACACCCCACTTCCAAAGATACATGACACTTGGGACATCCAATAGCAGTGTCTATAATGGGTGGGGATCCCCAAGGAATAATCCATAACTTAAATTACTGCAGCTTGCAGAATTCTGCGCCAAAAGCAGCATCCGCTGAGGCCCGCACATAAACCTTGTAAAACTTAGAAAAAGTATGCACAGAAGACCAAGTCGCAGCCTTGCAAACTTGTTCAATAGAAGCCTGGTGCTGAAAAGCCCAAGAAGCTCCAATAGCACGAGTAGAATGAGCGGTGACACGAAAAGGGGGAACCTTCCCCTTAGCCATATAGGCCCCAATAATGGCCTGACGTATCCACTTACTAAGGGAAGATTTGGCAGGAGCAAAACCCTTCTTGGGCCCAGAAGGCACAACAAAAAAGGCATCCGTCTTGCGGAAGGCCGAGGTAGTAACTAAATAATACATAGTAACATAGTATGTAAGGCTGAATAAAGACTTTAGTCCATCTAGTTCAGCCTGTTTAACTCCTTCCAGTGGTCTAGTAGCCATAGCTGGAAATGTTGTTACATGCCAGGAAGGCATCAAGGCCACTTTTGAACGTTTTTACTGTATCCATCATTACTACCTCCTCTGGCGAGTTCCATAGTCTCACTGCTCTTACAGAGAAGAATCCCCTCCTATGTCGGTGGAGAAAGCACCTTTCCTCTAACCTTAGTGGATGCCCTCGGGTTATGGTTACACTCCGAGGTATAAATAGATTGTGGGACAGATCTTTGTATTGACCCCGAATATATTAATACATAGTTATTAGATCACCCCTCAATCGTCTTTTCTAGACTAAATAAACCTAACTTGGACAATCTTTCCGGGTACTCTAGCCCCCGCACTCCTTTAATTAACTTTGTTGCCCTTCTTTGAACGTGCTCCAGTTCTGATATGTCCTTCTTAAGCACAGGTGCCCAGAACTGTACACAGTATTCCATATGAGGTCTGACCAGTGACTTGTACAATGATGCTCTGGTCATGAGCACCTATGCCCCTCCTGATGCACCCCATGATCCTATTTGCCTTGGCAGCAGCTGCCTGGCATTGGTTACTACAGTTGAGCTTATTGTCAACTAAAACCCCTAGGTCCTTTTCCATTGTTGTTTTACCAAGTGTTTCTTTATTTAGTGTGTAATCATGACACAGATTTCTCCTTCCCATGTGCATAACCTTACATTTATCTGTGTTAAACTTCATTTGCCATTTAATTGTCCATGCTTCCAATTTATCTAAATCTGTTTGTAGCTGCCTGCTGTCCTCTTTTGTTTTAATTACTTTACTCGGCTTAGTATCATCTGCAAAGATTGATATTTTACTGTTTAATCCATACCCAATGTCATTTATATATATATATTGAAGAGAATTGGTCCCAGAACTGACCCTTGTGGTACTCCACTAGTAACAGTGACCCAATCTGAGTGTGTACCATTGATAACCACCCTCTGCTTCCGATCATTAAGCCAATTTCCCACCCATCTGTTCTCCTCCAGTTCAAGCATTCTCATCTTTTGTACCAGCCTTTTATGTGACAAAGTATCAAATGCTTTAGAAAAGTCAAGATATATGATATCCAATGACTCCCCCTGATCCAATCTTGAACTTACCTCCTCATAAAAGCTGATTAGGTTTGTCTGGCAGGAGCGATTCCTCATAAATCCATGCTGATATGGAGTAATAAGGTCATTTTCCCCAAGGTGCTCCAGGATAGTATCCCTTAAGAAACCTTCAAACAGCTTGCCCACCACAGATGTTAAGCTTACCGGTCTGTAGTTCCCCGGTTCCCCCCTAGATCCCTTTTTGAATATTGGCACCACATTTGACAAGCGCCAATCCACAAATATTAGAAATAACGGCTTGTCTACTACTGTACATAACTCCCTTAAAACAAGAGGATGTATGTCATCTAGTCCCGGGGGTTTATCGATTTTTATCTGCTTGAGACGGTGCTGGACTTCTTCCTTGGTTAGACCTGTGACATTTAATGGAGGGTTTCGGTTATACCCCTGCATTTCACTCGGCATGTAAAATTCTTTTGTGAATATAGAAGCAAAGAAGTTGTTAAGCAAATTTGCTTTCTCCTCATTTCCCTCTATAGGGGTCCCCTCCTTGCTTTTCAGGGGGCCCACACCCTCAGGTTTGTACCTTTTACGGTTTATGTAGCTAAAGAATAATTTGGGGTTAGTTTTACTCTCTTTCGCGACCAGTCTTTCTGTCTCCAGCTTAGCTGCCCTTATCTGTTGTTTACATTGTTTATTTTCTTCTTTGTAGATTTTTAACGCTTCCGCTGTCCCTTCCTGCTTTAAACATTTAAATGCCTTTTTTTTGTTGTTTATTGCCCCCTTAACCTTTTTATTTAGCCACATCGGTTTACATGTGTATCTAATAGTTTTATTCCTGTAAGGTATATATCTGTCACAATGAAAATTAAGTATTCCTTTGAAAGTGACCCATTTAGCGTCCATGCTTTTGTTTTTAAGGACATTTTCCCAGTCAATGCAGTGTAGGGCATCTCTAAGCTGGTCAAACTTTGCCTTTTTGAAGTCCCGCATTTTTGTGGCTCCTTGATAAGGCACCCTAGTGACTGCTAATTGGAAATTAATGAAATTATGATCACTGCTTCCAAGGTGTCCTCCAACCTGTACCTTTATTACTTTGCCTGGTACATTGGTTAGTATTAGGTCCAATATTGCTTTCCCCCTTGTTGGAGCTTGTACTTGTTGGGAAAGGTAGTCATCTTTTGTTTTAGATAAAAAACTATTACTTTTATGCGAAACACATGTTTCAGCATCCCAGTCTATATCTGGGTAGTTAAAGTCCCCCATAATCACTACCTCATTTAGTTTAGCGGCTATATCTATTTGCCTTAGCATCATATTTTCTATGGATTCGGATATATCTGGAGGTTTATAGCAAACCCCATCAGTATTTTATTTTTGTTTCTCCCTCCATGTATTTCTACCCATACAGACTCCACATGGTCATTCCCCTCCCATATATCCTCCCGCAGAGCAGGCTGTAGAGAGGATTTTACAATTAAGCAGACTCCACCCCCTTTGCGTTTGTTACGGTCCCTCCTAAACACACAGTATCCCTGTAAATTTACTGCCCAGTCATAGGTTTCATCCAGCCAGGTCTCTGTTACCCCCACTATGTCATATTGCTCTTCTAGTTCTAGTTCATCCATTTTATTAGTCAAGCTTCTAGCATTTGTAAGCATGCATTTCAAATGCTTATGACAATTGTGATAATTTTGTATATTGCCCTTATTCCTGCTAGATGTGCTAACCCCTCCCCCCTCTCCACCCCCAGTTTCATGTCTACACCCACTGTCCCTTTCTTTCCTAAGTTCCCCTTTGTAACTGCTTTTACCCTCCCCCCCAGTGCTTAGTTTAAACACTCCTCTAACCTTTTAGCCATCCTCTCCCCCAGAACAGATGCAACCTCCCCATTGAGGTGCAACCCATCCCTGCCAAAGAACCTGTAGCCCACTGTGAAGTCAACCCAGTTCTCTAAGAACCCAAACCCCTCCTTTTTACTCCAATTTTTGAGCCACCTGTTTACCTCTCTAATCTCCCGCTGCCTCTCTGGTGTGGCTCTTGGTACTGGTAGTATTTCTGAGAATACTACAGTTGAGGTCCTTTCCTTAAGCTTAAGTCCCTGAAATCATTTTTAAGGACCTTCCACCTACTTCTTCCTATGTCATTTGTGGCAATATGCACCATGGCCGCTGGGTTCATGCCAGCCCCTCCCAACAATCTGTCAGCCCCCTCCGCTACATGCCGTACTCTTACCCTACACTACACTACCCCAGGAAGGCAACACACTGTTCGGCAATCCCGGTCTTTGTGACAGATTGCCCTGTCTGTTCCCCTAATAATAGAGTCACCCACTACCAGCACTTGTCTTGCCTGCCCTGTTCTCCCATTTCCCCTCCCTTTATTACTGGAGCCAACAGATGTGTCTTGCTGCAGCTGTGCCATCCCTGAGCTAACATCCTCATCTGCCAACCGGGCAAACTTGTTTGGAGGTGCCTGTTCAGGGATAGCCTCCCTGTAACTTTTACCCCTACCCCATCTTCTAACTGTTATCCAGCTAGCTGCCTTATTTTCCTGCTTTTCCTCTCCCCCCATACTACCACCCTCCCCCTCCCCTGACCCATTGAGTTCCAGCTCAGTGAGATCCAGACTCTTTTGCATGATAACAATGTCTCTCAGTGTTGCCAATTGCTTATTTAGATCGTGAATGACGGCTTCCAAATCAGCGATTAGCAGACATCCGGGGCATATATATCCACCATCGACCGATTGATCAAAAAGTGCATACATAGCACAAGATGTACACTGGACAGCATTGTTAGGCATGGAACCCATTGTATCAATTTGTGGGAACACCAAGTGTAGAATTTACAACACTTAAAATAACAACCTGAAATCAAAGGCAGATACTTACAGCTTCAGCACTTCTGCTTTTAACTCCTGCTTTAACTCACCACTTCCAAGCAGCCACTTACAGGATCAGCCATCCAAAGAATGTAAGACCCTTTCCTTGTCGTTACTAGGTTTGGGACACAAGGAAGGAAGAACTATATCCTGATTTGGGTGGAAAGCAGACACCACCCTAGGAAGGTAAGGGTTTAAAACGGAAAACAACCTTATCTTGATGCCTCTCAAAATAAGGGGCTAGAACAGTCAAAGCCGCCAGTTCAGAAACTCGGTGGACAGAAGTAATAGCAACCAAAAAGGCAACCTTCTGAGTAAGAATAGGAAGAGGAATATCCTGCAAAGGCTCAAAGGGAGCGGCCTGCATAGCTGAAAGCACCAGGTTAAGGTCCCAAACAGGAAGTATAGGCTTTCTGGGAGGCCGCACATGCGCAACTCCTTGGAAAATGGTCTTAACCAAAGGATGAAGAGCAAACGACCTTTGAAAGAAAATAGCCAAGGCAGAGACTTGCCCTTTCAAAGTACTAATCTGGAATCCCATATCCAGACCTCGTTGCAGATATTCCAGAATTCTAGGAATAGAAAATACTCTACAGGGCAAAGCCCTGGATTCACACCAATCAATATAGGACCTCCAAGTCCTATAATAAATGACAGAGGAAGACTTCTTCCTAGCTCTAATAAGAGTCTGAATAACGTTTGTAAATTGGGGTAAGAAAGTTGACCCTGAGGGATGAGATCAGGAAGAAGAGGCAGATGGAACCGATCCACTGCCAGCCTTACGACGTCTGCGTACCACAGACGTCTTGGCCACCTTGGCGCCACCAGAATTGCTGGTGCCTCCTCCAGTGCTAACTTGCGCACCACCTTGCTGACCATGGAGAATGGGGGAAACAGATACAGGAACCCCAGATCCTTCCAGGCCAGAGACATGGCATACGCTGCCACTGCCAGAGGATCCTGGGAAAGAGACTCAAAAGCAGGCAGCTTGTGATTGTGACGAGAAGCAAACAGGTCCAACCGTGGAGTTCCCCACTTGTGACAAAGGAACTGAAAGACCCTTGGACTGAGAGACCATTCTCCCTGGCGAGAACATCCCCTGCTCAGGGAGTCTGCCTCCACATTCTCTATCCCCGGAATGTAAACTGCTGATATGCAGGGAACATTGATCTCTGCCCACTGAAGGATCAGAGACACTTCCCGGAGGGCACCCAAACTGCGAGTCCCTGCCTGGTGATTGATGTATGCAACAGCTGTTTGGTTGTCTGACCGAATCTGAACTGGCAGATCTTGTAAGAAACGGGTCAGTCAAAGTAGAACAAGACGTATGGCCCGAAGCTCTAATATATTGATTGGAGAATGAGCCTCCTGAGGCCCCTACAATCCTTGGAACTGATGCTTCTTCCAGAAGCCCCCCCCAGCCCACCAGGCTGGCATCCGTGGTAACCAGTTCCCAACGCGGAGTCAGAAATGACTTGCCCTTCTGGAGGTTGTGCGATATTAACCACCACTGAAGGGACTGCAAAACGTGGGGAGACAATAGACGAGTCTGATTTAATGATAGTGGGCACCTGTCCCATTTTGCCAAGAGGAAGAGCTGAAGCGTCCTTATGTGAAACTGGGCAAATGGGACTGCCTCGAATGCAGCTACCATCAATCCCACTAGTCTCATCCCTAGACGGATAGACTGACAAGGGTTGGACAAGAATAGACAAATCAAGTCCTGAATCAGAACCATTTTGGACTGAGGAAGAGAAACCTTGGCCTGAAATGTATGCAGAACCAGGCCCAGGAAGGGAATTTCCCTGGACGGACAGAGAGAGGATTTGGGGTAACTTATTACCCATCCGAACCTCTCTAGCGTAGAGACCACCATCCTGGTGTCTAACTTTGATTGTTCGAGGGAGGAGGCCGCGATAAGAAGATCGTCCAGAAAAGGCACAATGCGGATGCCCTGGACCCTGAATATAGCCATCACTCCTGCCAGCATCTTGGTAAAGACTCTTGGGGCCGAGGTAAGGCCGAATGGCAGGGCCACAAATTGATAATGCTGGTCTTCTATCGAGAATCTGAGAAATCTCTGGTGTGCCGGGAAGATTGGTACATGCAGATAAGCACCCTTGATGTCTATGGACATCTGACGAAGTGAATCGACGGCTGAACGCAAGGATTCCATGCGAAACTTCCTGAAGGATAAACCGACTGAGGGGCTTCAGATCCAAAATGGGCCGAACAGAGCCATCTTTCTTGGACACCGTGAATAGATTAGAATAGAAGCCCAGGCCTCTTTCCGCGGGAGGCACTGGGCAAATGACAGCCATGGAGCCATGGCACGGAGCCCCGGAAGGCACCCGAGACCTGAAGAATCTGGAGCGGGACTACATTGCTTCTTACACTGAGGCAACTTCCCTGCTTTCGTGACTCGAAATCAGTCGCCCACTGGCACAACCAAACTGCCAAAAAGCCACAAGCAAGGCCGAGGTTACGCATAACCATTGCGTTTTTATTTAAAGGACACAGACCAACAGGGCCTTGAACCCATGACCCGGAGAATAAGGGCATCAAGCAATACACATTGAGCTAGCGTAGCTCTCATCCAGGGCGGCTAGCACAAAAGACAAGAATAATTCACACCGTTAAAGAGTGGTGAACTCATCACTGGCCGGGTCAAGCCTAGAAGTACTCGACAGCTCCCTAACAACAGACCTGGTAGCCACCGCTGTAAGTGCTGAAGCACAAACAGGACGTAAGGCTGAACCGGCACTAGTAAAAACGTGGCAAGCCATCTGATCAATGCGTTTGTCCTCACCATCCATAAGAGTGGTAGAGTAGGAGAATGCAACGGAAGAACAAAATAACCCAAACACCAGGGCATCAACCCCGGAAGGGGAAGAAAGTCAGGCTGGTGAGCGCCTCTAATAGCGTCATGTAGAGCCACATGTATTATCACGGGTGGCTCAGTGTATAGCGCTGGCACGCTAGGTTCAGTAGCCTCATGTAGCATGTGTCGCTCAGTAGCGCTCTCCCATATATTTCAATTGTGTTTCATTTGGTTGTGTTTAAATAGCATGATGCTAAAGTAAACTGAAACATCTTTGGGTCAAATCATTGTGTGTCTGGAAGCCGAGTAGGCCTCCCCATTCCTAAAGAATAATACAAGCGAAAATGCTCTTGATTTGGGAATTGCAAGCGCGGCTTAGGAGTCCCTAAGAACTTCCCCATCTGCGGAGGAGCCTCCTCTGGGGGAGAAATTGCCCAATATCAGCACCAATAAATTGTTGATCATCGGAACCATCAGATTCCTCAAATAATTCCCCCTCTACTGGCGGGGAATAACCAGACCAATTGAGTAAACCATAAACATCAAACTCAAAAGCCGTTGCGGCTGGAGACAAAGTTTTTTCTTTTTTTTTAGCCAAGGCCTTTCTGGCCACAGAGCTAGAAATAACTTTCTGAATATTAGCCATCTGGCACACATATCAGATTGCGACTCCCCAACTGTGACAACATCATCTGGGGTATGGATAAGGCGGGGTGGGGTAGGACAGGGCCACAGACCCAGAGGCCTCCAACTGCTGCGTTATGGCCTGCTGAGCACAAGGTATGCAAACAAGTACATTATCCCCCACAAGGGATACCCCACAATCCACACACTGCCGGGACTGCCCCGAGGGGAGCCTAAGCCCGGTATCCTGGGAAGCCTCCATATGGTGATCTTTAAGGTAGTCGCAATGACCAGAGGGAATTACGCTGTTAAAGCTACCCGGGATGCCCCTTCAAGTCCCAAGTGGGAGGATTTTTTATTTTTTTTTTTAAATCCCTTAGGACTACTTAAGGGCAGACTAGATGGAGCATAAGGTCTCCTTCTGCCGTCAACCTTCTATGTTTCTATGTTGTTGGTCTTTAACACATAGAGCCAGATAACATGAATCCAGGTCCACCTTAAAGTGGAACACAAAACCTGAACATAAGGGCAGGAGGACATAAGCCAAACATACACATCACTCAAAACAATACATGTATCTGTGTATCTATAAGACAAATTTCCTTCAGTAGTCAAAACCCAGCATATCCAGAGTCAAGGCTCCAATGAAGGCTGGACAACAGGCCAGCTGCCCCAGCCACAAGTAATAGCTTAGCAGCACACAAGCGTTGGTGAGGAAGCTCAGCACAGGGGAGTGTTTACAAAGAAACACCAGCCTGTGCTAATCCAAGTGTTGTCTCTCTAGAAAGAGCTGGAGCTAGCTACTGAATACCATTTTGTGAATCACAGAGTAAATATATACATAAAAATATATAACACAAGTGGCAAAAACTCACGTGTCCTGAACAACAACCCTCATAGATGCGAGGAAAGACAGGAGGGAGAGACAGGAAGGAGAGGGGCCGGCAAGAAAAAACACCAGTGAAGCCAAAATTGCTGAGCTCCTGGCCCTGCCCTCTCCTTAACCACAGCTGAGGAGCAGCAGCCAGCTGAAAATCAACAATGGCCGAATTTGATGATTTTAACTGTTTCTATTGCTCAAGCCAGCTCCTAACTACTTACATTTCACCATTTATTTTAAAAGCAAAGACTTGCCACAAGCTGAGCTTCCTGCGATACTTGTCCTGTTGAACAGTGCTAAAACACACTTGAAAAACACACACAGACACACACACTTTTCCCATGTGATTATTTAGCTTTATTATGGGAGAAAGGCCACACCCCCCTCCTCCCCCAAAGGGGCACGGAGAGACACTGCAGGGGGGGGGGACCACACCAATAGGTGAAAGGGCAAGAGGGACAGGGCATCCCAAGCCGGAGATCACCAACCCGGACACCGCCTACCCCTTAGTATGGGGTCTCATGGGGGGAAGCTAGCTCCCCTATGCACCCAGAGGTGCTGCTACCATTGCCCGAGCCTGCAGCCTAAGCTGGGAGGCATATTGTTATAGCTTAATTTTTAAAGGAAAAGAGGTCCGGGCAGAAATAGACATAAAAAATGCTGGGAGTTACCCCGGCTACATGCAAGGAGGAGAGAGTCATCTTCTGACTTGCTTCGCCGATTGCAGAGACGTAAGACTGGGGAATAGTGGGAGGAACCCGGTACTTGTGGACCAGGAGGGGCTCCTTTTTCCATGTCATCTCTGCAAGATCTCCCTCTACAGGCCGGTTTCCCATGTGTCATGGATCTTTGGAAGTGGGGTGTGTGACATACTAGGAATAAGTTCGCCACAGCTGCCCGGAGCCCCTGTGCGATGACCGGATCTTCGGGCATCCGAGACCTGAAAAATCTGTGAGGAGGCCGAACCTCGAATTCCAGCTTGTAACCCGAGGACACAACTTTCAGAATCCATCTGTCTGATACCTCTTGACCCAAGCCTGGAAAAAAGAATCACAGCTGTCCCCCCACCCGTACGGGTGAGGGCGCCTCCTCATTGCTGGGCAGGCTTGGAAGTGGACTTGCGCTTAGATCCCCAACTCTGACCTGGACGGCCACGTCCTCTTCCTCTGTTCCATGCAGTCCCCCTTGGGGCTGAAAAGGGCCTATCCTCTGCCCGTTCTGGAACCACGAAAGGAAGGGTTAAAAGGAAGCCGATACCCGCAAGGAACAACGTTGCTTCTTACGCTGAGACAATTTGCCTCCTTTAATGACAGAATCCAACTTCTCACCAAAGAGGCGTAATCCCCCAAAGGGAAGCGCTGTAAGCGAATTCTTTGCCACCGTGTCAGCCGCCCACTGGCGTAGCCAAATAGACAGCCGAATCGCAACAAGCAAAGCAGAAGTTCTGCTACACAAGACCATGGAGTCATCTAAAGCAGAAAGTACAAAAGACACAAATAAATCACATCGCTTGAGAGCGGAAAACTCATCAGAGGCTGGATCAAGCCCTGAGGTATTCAATAGGTCTCTAATAACAGACCTAATAGCGACTGCCATAAGTGCCGAGGCACCCACAGGCCGCAAGGCCGAGCCAACGCTAGCAAACGCATGGCAAGCCATTTGTTCAATACGTTTGTCCTCCCCATCCTTTAAGGGAAGTAGGTTCTGGAGAATGCAAAACAGAGGAATTGGACAAACTGAGCACAGGTGAATCCACCACAGGGGGGATGACCAACGCTTACAGTGTCTGCAGAAAAGGGATATATTTTTTTTTATCCCAGCCCAAAGGAATGCCAGGAAGCCGCGCATGCTTTTCCCAATCCTTAAGAATATCTTCAAAATGTTTCTGATTAGGAAATTCAAAACGAGGCTTGGAGGCTCCAAAGAACTCCCCTTTCTGAGGAGGGACTGCTTCTGGAAAATCGATAGCCAAGACCTTATATAATTGAGCAAGAGCTTTAGGGGTGTCAAAATTCTCCCCTTCACCTTGTTCAGCGTCAATACCCACAATTGCTGAACATCTGAAACATCCGATTCTTCAAAGAATTCTCCTTCTTCTTGGCCATAGAGCTAGACATTTATTTTTTCAATGTGAGCCAATCAGGCACATACATCAGAAAGCGACTCTCTACTCATGACAATATCACTGGGGGTATGAACAAGACAAGGCGGTGTGGGGGAAGAGGCAGGAGCCACCTACCCTGAGGCTTGGGCCCCTTACTGCTGCATTATAACCAATTGAACACAAGTTACACAAAAAAAAAATGCGTTATCCCCAACAAGGGATGCCCCACATCGCAAACACTGCCGAGTCTGTCCCGCAGGTACTGAAAAGCCAGTATCCTGAGATGCCTCCATATGGTGTTTATTAAATTCTTAATTTTTTTTATAGTCGCCAAGTATATGGGATTTTTACAGCCGAAGCTACCCGGGATGCCCCTTAATAGTCCCTAGGTGGGAGGATTTTAAACAAGGACCAGGAGAAACCCCTATTAAGAGAGTTTCCCCCTGGAAGATAGAGAAAACACAATGAGCCTTATGCATATGCAAGAAAGAAATGACAGTAAATAAAAAAGATTTCCCTTTAGTATAACTAAAGGGTACTCACAGTGACCACAACAGCCCAGCGACAGCACTGCGACCAATCGATATAAGAAAAGCCCAGCAGCGGCACCAGCGCAGCAGCCAGGACCAGTGGAGGCCAGCACCAGAACAGGAACCAGCAAACCACATGTCAAACAGGAAGAGGAAGCAGAAATGCGACGCCGACTCGAAGCCCCGCCCATCACCTAGCACTGCTCAGAGAGCAGAGGGCGGGTCAGCCAAAGACAATAGCATGACATCATAGAACGGGGCCGAACGAAAAAAAGAGAGGGAAATTTAAAAAACCCAAAACAGGTATGTCACTTTCTTATCCTTTTTTTTTTTTTTTAAAACAAACGCATAGGCCAAAAGATACTCCCTAAACAAAGATTCCCCCCCCCCTTTCACCCCAGCAGGGTAAAAGGGGGGAAAACAATAAGCACCCAATAGGCACAAGGAGATTCAAAGGGATGGGGCATCCCATGCCGGGGGACACCAACCCGGATTCCGCCTACCCCTTATTTGAGGTCTCACGGAGGGAGCAAGCTCCCATATACACCCAAGGGTGTATCTACCTTTGCTCAAGCCCATCAGCCAAGGCTGGGAGGCATAACATACATATCACAATACAAAAATGTGGCTTCAGGCAGAAATAGAAAAAGGCCGGGCAGGAAGGAGAGTCATCTTCTGAATGCTTCGCCGACTGCAGAGACGAAAACACTGAGGAATAGTGGGAGGTCCCGGGTATTTATGGACAAGGAGGGGCTTCTTTTTCTCATGTCATCTCTGCAAGATCGCCCTCTACAGGCCGGTATCCCAAGTGTCATGAATGTTGGAAGCGGGGTGTGTGACCTACTAGGAATATAGTTGTGTTTAGTGAAATTTAAATTATTTAATTTAAAGTATTTCTAAAGTCAAAAGAAGAAAAAATGATTGGAACTAATTGCATTATATATCTCTCTTATAGTCAGAACTGCCTATCTGACAGCTATGATTAATTATCTTGGAAGACAATAGTCTTTAGCAACTCTTTGCCAAACCTCTGCAGCAACTGCACTATACAACCAATATACCAACCAACAACTGTATCAAACACTGTCCAGCATCTGCAAATGTATTTAGCGATATCCGAGTTTGGTAAGACCTTCCATTTCTCCCTTTCATAATTGTGCAGAATATGACCATCATAGACTGTGAATGTGATGGTATAACATTAAAGAACATTGCCAGCAAAGCACAATATATCACACAATTAATACCTCCTACTAGCAGACGTTTTAGTCTCGTGACCTTTCACCAACACTGCATTGACCTGTATTCCATACCTGGGCCAGCCCTGTGGTGCACAGAAATGTGGTCTTCCGCCTGTGGCTCACAAATTTACTTGCAACGGACTTGGTGTACGCAATCTATTTTTTATAGAATTATGGCACACATCTTACCAATTCTCCCAGGGGAAGTGTAAATCTATGTACGCAACTGTACAACTGGAGCACCACAGGTTGGCTGGTGGTCATGGGTGAAAACTAAATTGGCAGGCCTGTAGTGTGTCCCATCATAACTTGGCAAGCAAGAATGTTCATATGGCTTCTACAATTTCTTCCGGATTACTGAATCCTTTTGAAAGTTCAGGGGTATTAAAAAAAATAAATAAATAAATAAAAATAAAGTAGTGTTAAACAATTACCTCTGTGCCGCATGGCCCAAACAGGTGTAGCATTATGGCCATATTTTTAATTATTGATTAGGACAGGTCTAAAACCATTATCAAATGATTGGATGAACAGTTGTATTGCGTATGGATTTAGCTCTGGAGACATGCTATCTGGATAGTTATTTTGGAATACTACACTGTGGCCCAGTTTGGGGTGGTGGGGAGTCGAGCTCTCCTTAGACACGTCACAGTACATCAGCACATGTTGGCATTTATGTATCCTTCAATGAACTTTAGCTCCCCACAGCTGCCAGCACTCATGTAGCCCTAAACCATGACACTCCCACCAACCATGGCTGACTATAGGCAAGACACATTTGTCTTTGTACTACTCCCCCTGGTTGCTGCCACACATGCTTAAAACCATCTGAACCAAAGGTGTTTATCATGGTCTCATCAGACCATCACACCACATTACCTGGTTCCAGTAATCTATGTCTTTAGGCTACTTGTCTTCAGCAAACTGTCAGCAGGTCTTCTGGTGCATCATCATTAGACGAAGCTTCCTTCTAGAACGAGAGCCAAGCAGACCAGTTTGAAGCAGTGTGTGGCGTATGGTATAAGCAATGCTGGCAGCACTCATATGTCTATTTTGAAAAGACAGCCCTCTGGATAGGGTGCCACTTCTAAGCAAAACTTGTTAAAGCGGAACAAAACTCACCCAGATAGGCCCTGGAATCTAAAGCGCTGTAGGTATAGGCAGGTTGTGTATGCGCGTAAGGTTGCTAAGTTCTCATTTTAAATGACTTTAAATTTGGAGCACTGCCGAAAAACACCTGTCAGATTGTTCTTGGAGGCAGCGTCAGCTGACCATTGCTATGGCCACAATGAGCGCCTTAAAGCTACTATCAGAGCTAAACCTCTGGCACTTAACCTTACCAAATCATCCATAACAGAAATGACATGCCTGTTAATATCCATACTGGTCTTAACCCTTTAAGTGCCAGCCTACCTGGAGTTTTTATCTGTTGCCAGACCATTTTGCACTATTATGCGCTCCCCATGTTCAAATGTGATTTTTGAAGGGATTTCCAGGGATTTCCCAGGAAAATGATATATTGTTTTTTTTCAGCAGAGTCTGAGCTTTAACATGAAATGTCTTGTTTGTCATTTTAGGTGTATTCTTGATATTTTTGAGTGAAATATGTGCAAAAAAAAAAATATATATATATTTTTTACAATTTGTAGTTTTTTTGTAATAAAAAATGTAAGTTTGTCAATAAAATCTTATTGCGTGTGAAATCCCAATTTCTCCCGGTTACAGCGGTACCACATATGTATAGGTAGACACCCTTTCCTGACCAGGAGACTCCCCCAAACTGAAACAGCGCTTTAGGGGATTTTCAGATAAAATACAACTATGCTACGCAATATGCGCACCTTGCAGTTTTTCCAGAAAAACAACCCTTTACATTTGAAATACCCCCAACAAACTATATATTCTCTGGAAGTACACACCTCAGGCTTTCTAGGCGTACCAGGCTTGTTGATGTGGCCATAGTTTTCTGGAAGTAATCCCTCAATGGATTCTTTGGTTGCAAAGAGTTTCCCTAAAAAAAGGATAAAAAAGCAGAATCAAAGCCACATTTTCCTAAAAAAACTATATACAAACAAGAAAAAACAAGTTTAATCTGAAAACGCAACATCCCCCGAACAGAACGATACCCAACATGCATAGGTTCTGTCAAGGGAAGAGTTGCCAAACACCCCAAAGTAAAGCATGTGCGTAACGGTAATTCTACTTGAAAATTTCAGCTCTGCAGACGAAGTGCCCACCTTGCAATTTTTCAACCAAAACAACCCTTGACATTTGGAATATCCCCCATAAACCATATATTCCCTGAAAGTACACATGTTAAGCTTTCTAAGCGTACCCAGCTTGTTGTAGTGGGCTCATCTTTCTGGAATTAATCCCTCAAAGAATTCTTTGTTTGCGCAGGGTTTCCCTAAAAAATTTATAAAAAAGCTGAATAAAAAACACCTTTTCCTAAAATATAAATATGCAAACCAGAAAAAACAAGCTAAGTCTGAAAGCGCAAGGTCCCCCGAACAGAACAATACCCAACATGCATAGGTACTATTAACCCTTTTAATTGCCAGCCTACTTGAGATTTTGTCACCCTCTGTTGACAGGTCATTTTTCTCCATTTTGCGCCATGTTTTTCGCCATTTTTGCTGGAACTTTCAGGAAAATTATATATATATTTTTTTGCAGCAGAGTTTAGGCTTTAACATGAAATGTCTTGTTTGTAAATTTTTTTTTTTTTTTTACAATATTATTAAGTAAAAAAAATAAATAAAAAATTTTTTTTAGAAAATTGACTCCTTTATTTTAAATAAATGTATTTTATTAAGGAAAAGCATATTGCATGTGAAAGCCCCATTTCTACCGATTAGAACGGTACCACATATTTATCGGTAGCCCCCTGTTCCTGCCCAGGAGACCCCTCTAACTGAAACAAGTACTTTATAACATTCACAAATAAAATACAAATACCATCCACACTACAAAGGGTTAAATCGAGAATAAAAATGACATAGGGCCCCCCTCCCAGGGTTAAAACCCCTTAAAAATCAAAAAAAAATTGACGTGGGGTCCCCCTTACCCAAAGTAACCAGCCCAGGACCAGCTATGCAGGGCTTGTAGGAACAGGGTGCAGGGGCCAGCTTTTGTGGCCCCTGGCCCTGCAGGCTACAAGCCCGCATAGCCCGTGGGCCCGGGCTCTTCTGCCCCCCCCTGGGCTTTGGGGAGGCAGGTAATGGGGGTGCCGGGGGTTAATGGCAAGTCACCCGCTAGCGCAGGTGACTTGCCATCCCCCCAGCCTTGTGAACTGGTAATTAGGGGTCATGGACCCCTTACCAGTTCACAAGGGGTTAAAAGTAAATAATGACACAGACACATAAGAAAAAAAAATCTTTATTTTTTTTACACTGTACTCACCTCCGATCTGACGTCCCTCGCCGCTGTCATGTCAGTGACAGATGCCGGTAGTGATCGGCGCAGGGCGGGTGACAGGCGAGGGGGCTCCGATCGGAGCTAGGAGGCGGCGGCCACCGCCGCCATTACAAGAGGTGAGGACCCGGAAGAGGGTCCTCACCTGAAGACTGCGCAGCCCAGGGGGGGGGGGATCGGACCCCCCCCCCCCCTGGTGAAGAGGAGACCCGGCTCGGGCGCGGAGGTGAGTAAATGACAGTTTATTATTTATTTTTTTTCACAGCGGCGATGTCAGCGCTGGAAAGGGGGGGGGGCGGCTGGTTTCGGCCCCCCTCCTGAAGACGGAGGACGACGGGGGGGGGGGGCAATTGGATGCCCCCCGCAGGAAGAGGGGACCCCAAGCTTCACGGGGATACCGGAGGTAAGTGTTTTTTTTTTTTCTATTTTTTAACTGTTAGGTGTAAATGCCAGGCACGTGAAATTTACGTGGCTGGCACTTAAGTGACGGAGAGGCAACCATGTTAATTTTACGTAGCTGGCATTTAAAGGGTTAATCAACTGGGAGCATGCAATCCGTGAACGACCCCCAAATCTTAGAATGCAGTTGCTTTAACAACTTTCTGTTCACCAAAGATACTAAGGAAGTGGCACAGGCTGACTGTAAAGTCGGTCCTACAATAGAAAAAGCATGACGTGACACTTGATCTATGTGCTTATCTGCTGGATCTCTTGGAGACCTGAAACTGGAGCGTCTACCACAGGAGGGAGAGTCCATAAATTAATAAAATCTAGGGAAAAATACAATTCTGTGAAGCTCACCTGTAGAATTGTTTTTGAGTATATCCAGTCCAGGTCGTCCCAAAGTGATGACATGTGGATATTTCGCCCCCAGGGGGCACTCCACTGCAAGATCAAAAGCTGTCGCTCCTCCCGGCCCCCTATAAAGGCAGGTGTCTCTCTATCATTTCCCAGTGGTTAAAAAGCAGTAAAGAGGAGACAGGCCGGGAGGCCAAGAAACCATGTTACTTCACATAGCTTCAGCATGTACTCTCTTCAACAAAAACCTTAAGGACAAGTCCAAGATAAAAATGGTAATCACCATAACAGGCAAACAGAAGATAATGAACAAGGGTGGGGTGGGACGACCTGGACTTGATATACTCAAAATCAATTCTACAGGTGAGTTTCACAGAATTGTATTTTTCCCTATATCCAGTCCAGGTCATCCCAAAGTGATGACATGTGGGACATCCAAAAGTAGTGTCCATTAAGGCGGGATCCCCAGTGTGGAACAGCTTGTAGTTCATTTCACTACCGCCTAAAGCAACTTTTGGCCAAAGACAGCATCAGCTGAGGTCCTAACATCAACCTTGTAAAATTTGGTAAAGAACGGAAGACCAAGTGGCGGCCTTACAAACCTGTTCAACAGATGCCTGGTGCTGAAAAGCCCAGGATGCACCAATAGCTCTAGTAGAATGAGCTGTTGCTATGAAAAGGAGGTTCCTTCCCCTTGGCAGAATATGCTTGCACCACCGTCTGTCTGATCCACTTACTGAGAGTGGACTTGGTTGCTGGCAAACCTTTCCTAGAGCCCTAGAGAGATTTCCTGAAGGATTCAGTCGCAACCATGTAATACTTAATGGCTCTGACCACATCCAAGGCATAGAGGGTCCTTTCCTTAGAATTAGTCAGTGCTGGACACAAGGAAGGTAAGACAACTTTCATTAAGGTGAAAGGGAGAAACGACCTTAGGCAAAAAATCAGGTTTAAAGCGAAAAACCACCTTATCTTTATGCCGCTCAAAATAAGGAGGCTTCATACAAAGCACAGCCAGCTCTGACATGCGACGCACCGAGGTGATCGCTACCAAAAAGGCCACTGAGATTAAATTGGGGTGCCGCAGCGACCCCCGAGTGAGAAGTCAATGGTGTGAAAGGTCTTGTTGCTGAGAGACCATTTCCCCACGCGTGAGACGTTCCTGCTCAGGGCATCTGCCTCCTGGTTTTCTACCCCGGGGATGTAAACCGCAGAGATGCAGGGAACATTCTCCTCTGGGTCACCTCCTTGAGGGCTCGCTTTCTCCGAATCCCGCCCTGGTGATTGATGTAGGCGACAGCCGTCTGATTGTCCGAGCGAACCTGGATCGCACAATCCATTAAATGTGGAGTCAAGCGAAGAAGCACCAACTGGATTGCTCTCAGCTCCAGGAGATTTATGGGTAAGCTATTTGTCACGCTCCGGGTACTACAGCTATCCACTTAGATAACTCCAGTCCTCTCAGTAAGACCTCAACCCCCAATCTCCGCAGCCAGCTTCACCTTTAGGAGCCCCCGCTTGCCGGGACGCAGAGCACGCCTGCCCGGGATCGGTTGCCCCCAGGACTTCAATGGCTCAAAGATTGGAGTCTTACTGTTCAGAGGCCTGGAGAACCCGCGGCTGGAAGTGGTGCCGAGCAGCCCGATCGCTGAGCGTATAACGGAAGTCCAACAGGCTAGGGGTCAGCAACAGAAGTTCCGAGATGGCAGCGGTACAAAGGATTGGACAAGACGTGGTCGAGGATCAAGCAGAGGTCGGCAACAGGAGATCAGATCGGGGGTGGTCAAAACAGGCGAAGGTCGGCAACAGGAGATCAGATCGGGGGTGGTCAAACAGGCGAAGGTCGGCAGCAGGAGATCAGATCGGGGGTAGTCAAGACGGGCGGTGGTCGGCAACGGGAGATCAAAAATATACTTTAGAGACAAGCTACAACCAGGGTACAAGGCACTATCACAGGCGCCGAGCAACTGACCGACAGAACCTTTTATAGGGACAGACAGATGGAGGATAGGAGTGTGATTGGTGCACATGGGATGCGGCGTGTGATTGGGTCAGGGCGTGTAACCTATAATCTCTAACTAAGGGCTCATTGGCCCAGTCCTGAATTCTGAGCTCATAGGCTCATAACTGTGAGGGGGAACTTCCCCCCTGGTGAGCCCGTCTAGAGTTTCCTCCTCCGGCGGGCGCGCAGACAGCAGCGCCGCCGGAGGGCATAAGACGGAGATGCGCGAGCACGATGCAGGGAGGCAGGAGGAAGGACGGCCGTGCGCGCGCCCGCAGCAGCAGCCGCGCCCGCCCGCCTCGGCCGCCGAGCGGGAACTGCTGCTGCGGCCGGGCGCCTGGAGACGGCGCTGGAACGGGGCCCAGGTAAGCGCTGATTCCTGACACTACCCCCCCCTTCACGAGGGGCCTCCGGACCCTTACCGGGTTTCCCTGGATTGTCACGATGAAACTTCTTTACAAGGGCACTGGCGTGCACATCCTTAGCAGCTACCCAGCACCTTTCCTCGGGACCGTAGCCAATCCAGTCCACCAAATACTGTAAAGAATTACGCACTTTACGTGAATCAAGGATTTTATTCACTTCATATTCTGGCTCATTATCAACGAGAATCGGCGAAGGACCAGCAAGAGGAGTGTTCTTAGCTGGTTTTAACAACGAAACATGGAAAGAGTTAGGTATTTTCATAGTCGTCGGTAGTTGAACTTTAAACGACACATTATTCAACTTCTTGATTATCGGAAAAGGGCCAATGAATTTTGGACCCAATTTGCTAGAAGGTTGACGGAGCGCAATATTTTTAGTGGAGACCCAAACTAGATCGCCTACTTGAAGAGTAGGTTCCCGTGATCTACGACGATCAGCAAATTTCTTATATCTTAAACTAGTGGTTTCAAGAATTTCCTGCACATGTGTCCAGATATTCTTCCGTTCTTCCGTTACTCTCACTAGGCGCATTATTGTAAGCAAACTCGGCGAAATCAATAAATTCTGCCCATTGTTCTTGGGCATCAGAGACATAACACCTTAAGTACTGTTCCAGAGTTTGATTAGTTCTTTCCGTCTGCCCATTGGACTGGGGGTGGTAGGCAGACGAAAGAGAGATCTGTATACCCAGCCGCGAACAGAAATGTTTCCAAAAACGGGAAGTAAATTGGACGCCTCGATCAGAGACTATATTGGACGGAATACCATGAATACGAAAAATGTGTGAGGTAAATAGTCGAGAAAGCTCTGGTGCAGAAGGAAGCTTAGCCAGAGGAATGAAGTGTGCCATTTTACTGAAGCGATCTACGACGACCCAAATAACAGTATTCCCGTGTGATAAAGGCAAATCTACAATAAAATCCATAGAAATATGAGTCCAAGGTTCAGCAGGGATTTCAAGAGGAACCAAACCGCCACTGGGAGCCTTATGAACCCCCTTACTTCGAGCGCAAACAGCACAAGCGTCGATAAAGGCGGTAATATCGCGTCTCATGGTTGGCCACCATACATGGCGACGGGCAAGCATAAAGGTTTTTCGGTTACCCACATGATCAGCAGTTTTAGCATCGTGAAATTCGCGAATTACATCTGAACGCAAATGTGGCGGTACAAACTGGCATCCCAAGGGAACATCACTAGGAGACTGGTCTTGAAACGGCGCCAACGTGTTAGAGAGATCAGGCAGTAATGCCCCGACCACACAACCCATAGGTAGAATCGGGTCACCAGTATCACCCCGATCCTTACATTCACCGAACATGCGAGATAGAGCATCCGCTTTAGTATTTTTTACACCTGGCTTGAACGTAATAATAAAATTGAAACGTGAGAAGAATAATGCCCAACGTGCTTGACGAGAGTTCAATCTCTTGGCAGACCCAATGTATTCAAGATTTTTGTGATCGGTATACACGGTTATAGGATGTAAAGAACCCTCCAGCCAATGTCGCCATTCATCAAAAGCCAGTTTAATAGCTAATAGTTCCTTATTACCAACATCATAATTTTGCTCCGCGGTACTGAATTTACGTGAAAAATAAGCACATGGATGTAGACGCTCAGGGTCACCGGAATACTGCGACAAAACTGCACCCACTCCCAGCTCTGAAGCATCTACTTCAACAATGAAGGCCTTACGAATATCTGGGTGAATTAACACTGGCGCCGAAGTGAAGGCCCGCTTCAAGGTCAGGAAGGCCTCACAGACAGAGGAGGACCAGTTAGCCGTAAAGGCCCCCTTACGGGTAAGATTGGTAAGAGGTGCAACAACATGAGAGAAGCCTTTGATGAACCGCCGATAAAAATTGGCAAAACCTAGAAAACGCTGCAATTCTTTTAAGGTCTTGGGTTGAACCCAATCCTGAACCGCCGAAACTTTCCCCGCGTCCATCTCTAAACCCTGGTTGGTAATAATATACCCTAAGAAAGGAACTGTGGTGACTTCAAACACGCATTTAGAAAGTTTAGCAAATAAGTTGTTCTCTCTTAATTTTTGTAGTACCAACTTAACATGACGTCTGTGCTCCAACAAGGACTTAGAAAAAATGAGAATATCGTCTAAGTATATGACCACAAATCTACCGAGATACTCCCTGAAAATATCGTTGACAAAATCTTGAAAAACGGCTGGCGCGTTACCAAGACCAAAAGGCATGACCAGGTACTCGTAATGGCCGTCTTTCACATTAAATGCGGTTTTCCACTCATCCCCCTGTCGGATGCGAATAAGATTGTAAGCCCCTCTTAAATCCAACTTGGAAAAAATTTGGGACCCAGTGACTTGATTGAACAGATCCCCAATCAAGGGCAAGGGGTATCGGTTCTTTACAGTGATTTTATTCAAGGCTCGATAATCTATGCATGGTCTCAAGCCGCCATCTTTTTTCTCTACAAAAAAGAATCCAGCCCCGGCAGGTGAGGTAGAGGGGCGAATAAATCCCTTCCTTAAATTTTCGGTGATGTACTCCCTCATTGCTTGCTCTTCAGGCAGGGTAAGATTATAAATTTTTCCCCTCGGGGGAATCGTGCCAGGCAGCAAGTCAATAGGGCAGTCATAAGACCGATGTGGGGGGAGGGTATCCGCAGAACGTTCAGAGAAGACATCAACCCAGTCAGCGTATGGTTGAGGTAATCCCTGAGGTAAAACTTGCATACTTCTAAGGCCAGTAGTAAAGCAGTGATTTTTACAATGGTCACTCCACTTGATCAATTCTCCAACCCGCCAATCTATCACCGGGTTGTGGAGTTGTAACCAGGGGTATCCCAAAACCACCGGAGTCTCTGGACAGTCGAAGATGAAAAATTCTAAGAACTCAGAGTGGGAAGAGCCAACAATTAACCGAAGAGGTGGGGTCTTGGTGTTAATAGGTCCCCCCTGGATGGCCTTCCCATTGATGGCCAAAACTTGTAGGGATCTTTCAAGAGGAACTAACGGAATACCTAAAAGAGAGATCATGCTCCTATCGAGAAAGTTTCCCGCCGCACCGCTGTCGATAAAGGCGGAAACTGTTTGCTTGGAAGAACCCCAAGATAGGTCAATGGGGACTAACATTTTATTTTGGCGAGAGTTGCAAACTGACTCACCCAGATCAGTACTCTCTACCTGGTCTGGGTGCGGAAGTTTTCCGCCGGTCTCCCCTTGTTGGGACAGGACCCTGCGAAATGCCCCGAGTTCCCACAATATAGGCATAACCCATTGGACCGCCTACGCTGCTTTTCCTCTTGGGATAACCGGGTTCTCCCTAATTGCATGGGTTCTTCCTGGGAAGGAGATGAGGTATTTTCCCCACGGGTAGCCGGGGAACTAAGACTCTGGGAGGACCTGAAGGACGTGGGAGCCCTGGCTCTCTCCCTAGCCCTCTCTCTAAGACGCCTGTCTATTTTAATGGAGACCTGCATTAATTGGTCTAGGTCTGCGGGTGGAGGAAAATTTACCAAAGCATCCTTGATGCTTTCCGACAGCCCCACCCTGAACTGACTACACAAAGCGGGATCATTCCACCTCGATTCGACGGCCCAGCGGCGGAATTCAGCACTATAATCTTCAGCCGAATTCCGTCCTTGTCTTAAGGCCCGAAGCCGATTTTCTGCCGTAGATTGTTGATCAGGGTCAGCATATAAGACGCCCATAGCATTAAAGAATGCTGTAACGGATTGTAGGGCAGAATCATGAGATGGCAAACTGAAGGCCCAGGACTGCGGGTCTCCTTGAAGCAAAGAAATGACTAGGCCTACTCGTTGGGACTCAGTGCCTGAGGAGATGGGTCTCAGCTTGAAATACAATTCGCAGGCATTCTTAAAATTGGAGAATTTAGCTCGTTCCCCAAAAAACTTTTCCGGCAGTGGAATCTTTGGTTCTGAGATATGAGGTGGTACAGAGGATGCCGGTAACTGTCGAGATTCCTGAGTGGCCACTCTTTGAGCGAGCTGGTTTATCGCCGTAGCCATAGCTTGTACCTGCTGTACCAGGTCATCCATCTTGGCCTGTGATAATGTCACGCTCCGGGTACTACAGCTATACACTTAGATAACTCCAGTCCTCTCAGTAAGACCTCAACCCCCAATCTCCGCAGCCAGCTTCACCTTTAGGAGCCCCCGCTTGCCGGGACGCAGAGCACGCCTGCCCGGGATCGGTTGCCCCCAGGACTTCAATGGCTCAAAGATTGGAGTCTTACTGTTCAGAGGCCTGGAGAACCCGCGGCTGGAAGTGGTGCCGAGCAGCCCGATCGCTGAGCGTATAACGGAAGTCCAACAGGCTAGGGGTCAGCAACAGAAGTTCCGAGATGGCAGCGGTACAAAGGATTGGACAAGACGTGGTCGAGGATCAAGCAGAGGTCGGCAACAGGAGATCAGATCGGGGGTGGTCAAAACAGGCGAAGGTCGGCAACAGGAGATCAGATCGGGGGTGGTCAAACAGGCGAAGGTCGGCAGCAGGAGATCAGATCGGGGGTAGTCAAGACGGGCGGTGGTCGGCAACGGGAGATCAAAAATATACTTTAGAGACAAGCTACAACCAGGGTACAAGGCACTATCACAGGCGCCGAGCAACTGACCGACAGAACCTTTTATAGGGACAGACAGATGGAGGATAGGAGTGTGATTGGTGCACATGGGATGCGGCGTGTGATTGGGTCAGGGCGTGTAACCTATAATCTCTAACTAAGGGCTCATTGGCCCAGTCCTGAATTCTGAGCTCATAGGCTCATAACTGTGAGGGGGAACTTCCCCCCTGGTGAGCCCGTCTAGAGTTTCCTCCTCCGGCGGGCGCGCAGGCAGCAGCGCCGCCGGAGGGCATAAGACGGAGATGCTCGCGCACGCGCGCGAGCACGATGCAGGGAGGCAGGAGGAAGGACGGCCGTGCGCGCGCCCGCAGCAGCAGCCGCGCCCGCCCGCCGCGGCCGCCGAGCGGGAACTGCTGCTGCGGCCGGGCGCCTGGAGACGGCGCTGGAACGGGGCCCAGGTAAGCGCCGATTCCTGACACTATTCTCCTGCGGACCCCACTGACCCTGGATCTTCTGCCCACCAATAGGTTCCTGGAGTTCCAGCCACCAAAAGAGGGACTGCCTGGCCAGGGGGGACAGTGAAAATTCCTGTTCCAGCGACTCCTGCATCCGGTTCCAGACGGTCAACAGGTTCAACTGAAGAGGTCTCATGTGAAATTGGAAATCGAAGCATGACAGCATTAGGCCCACCAGTCTCATCCCCAGATGGATCGATGGCCGCTGACAAGACAGCAAGGCCTGCACCTGCGTCTGGAGGCCCAAAACCTTCTGCTGTGGCAGAAAGACCTTGACCTGAGAAGTGTCTATCGTCATGCCCAGGAAGGACCTTACTGTTGAGGGAGTGATAAAAGACTTTGGGTAATTGACTACCCAGCCGAAGTCCTCGAGAGTGGACAACATCGTCCGGGTATCGCTCTAGGCCTGCTGAAGAGACTGAGCCGCAATCAGTAAATCGTCCAGATAGGGCAGCACACGAATGCCCTGGTTCCTCAATATAGCCATGATGCCTGCCAGCACCTTGGTGAAGACACGGGGGGCTGAGGATATCCCGAATGGCAGTGCCACAAACTGGTAATGCTGATCCTCCAGAGCAAACCTCAGGAATTTCTGATGTCCATGGAAAATCGGGATGTGCAGATAAGCATCCCTGATGTCCACCGTGGTCATGAAAACGCCAGGCCGAAGCGAGCTCACCGCTGACCGTAAGGTTTCCATGCGGAAATGTCTGATTCTGACAATCCTGTTGAGACCCTTCAGGTCCAGGATAGGCCTCAGCGTTCCGTCCTTCTTGGGCACCGTGAACAGATTGGAGAAGCATTGACCCTGTTCCTGACGAGGTACAGGACAAATCCCACCTAACCGCAGGAGGTGTTGCAGGGCCATTCTCAGGCCCTGTGCCTTCAATGGGTTTAGGGATATCCGAGACTGAAGAAATTTTGTGGGCGGCCTGACTGCCAGCTCTATTTTGTAACCGGAGGACACCACCTCCTGAATCCACCGATCTGAGACATGCCGTCTTCAGATATGAGCAAATAGCAGAAGCCGTCCCCCCACCCGGATGGGTGAGGGCGCCTCCTCATGCCTGAGGGGACTTGGCAGGGGGCTTGGACTTGGCTCCCCAAGTGGGGTTGGGTCGGCCATGGGACCTACCTCTTCCTCCTCGAAAGGAGCGATAGGCAGATGAGCCTCGAAAAGGGCAGAGCAGGCCTCCGTCTCTGAGCGAGTCTACCATCCTTGACCAGGAGGTCCAGATGCTCCCCGAACAACCTGTGGGGATACTAGTAAGCAACTTTTTTTGTGTGCGGCATCAGCCGACCATTGCCCCAACCAAAGCGAGTGGCGAAGTGCAACAAGCAGGGCCGAAATCCTGGCATTAAGCCAAGTCCATGGCAGAGACAACAAAGGCAATGAAGTCCATGCAAGCCTTGAGGTCTTTATACTCCTCCGGCCACTTGCAAGTCTTAGCGCAATCCACAAGGCGTCTCACCTTCTTTCTGATAGCCAGGGAGACAATAGCCGCGGCACACACAGGACGAAACAAGGCACCAGCAAAGGTGAAGGCATGACAGACCAGCTGATCCATGGGCTTGTCAGCTGGATCACGTAAGGAAGCAGTATCAGGTGAAAGCATAACAGTAGTGTTGGACAACCCCGACACAGGGGCATCCACTTCGGGAGGATGAGACCATAGCCGGACCAGTTCCTCAGAGAAGGGATACTGCCTATCCAGGCCCTTAGGCACTGACGGTAGTTTGTTAGGCCTTTCCCATTCCTTGAAAATCATATTAGAAAAATGGGCCTGCTCTGGAAAGACTCGCCTCAGTCTTTCAGGCCTAAACAAATCACCCGGCTTCCTCTTAGCTGCTCTAGGAGGGACAATGTGTAAAGTCTCAAACACTGAGGCAAGCAACTTCTCCGTATCATGAGGGAGCCACGCATCCTCATCCGAGGAGGAACCAAACAAACTGTCCTTACCAGCAGAATAATCCGCAGTGGACCGTGAATCCTTTGGCAACTCGCCTTCCTCCCCAGAGCACAAACCGACAAAAAGATAATCATCAGTATCCGAGTAAACGGGCTCAATGTGCCGTCTCTTACTCGAGGCCTTCCTAGGCGCCGTTCGCGAGATCCGTCTCTCGAGACTGGCTACCCTAAAAGCCAAATCAACATGGGACCCCCTGCTGGCTTCCCCCTCACTGGGGGCTGAGTGCAGCAGCGGGGGTTCTGGAGAGGCCGCAGGCAATGAAGGGCTAGGGGCAGGTACGTCCGCCCGGTCATGGTCCAAGAAGACGCTCCTGGCGCAAGTGGTACAAACAGTGCTGAATCCGCTCAGAGGGCATGCACTGCACAAGGGGCAGAGCTTCACCCATCCAGATGGGGCCCCTAGCTCACTATCCCCAGATGCCTCCATTATGGTGATTAGAAAAAAATTTGCAATGCAGGTTACAAGGCACTGACGGCCCAAACCTAAATGATCCCTCTTATATGATCCCTCTTAATATAAGGGAGAGGGGGGGCAGGGGGACCGGGAGGAACCACAACCCTCAATCTCTATTCCCACCTAAACAGAGACAAAAAAGAGGGCCATCAGTATCCCACAAGCACATGCATAAAATCACAATAAATCATTAATAAGAGGGGCTCACGTCACCGACAGTAGCAAATGCAACAACGGAGGGGTCCCAGGCAAGAAGGCAGCAGTAGCAGCACAAGATGGCTCAGAGGAGCCATCCCCACCACGCAGCAGCTTCGGCGCGATCCTCGAGGGGCGGGCTGCACGGTGATGACGTGAAAAGCATCACCGTGCGGCCCCGCCCCCCCGGTGGCACGAAAACAAGCGCCCGCCCACCAGGAAGACAGATCAATGGTGGGGAACAACGGCCGCCATAGCCTCAGGGCTGCTGCAGAGGGCGCCCACACACAGACCGTGCGGCGCGCACTACGCGCCCGCCACCTCCGGCGCCTGTTAGACCAAAAACCGCGCGAGCACCGCCCCCCCCCTTACAGCGCATGTGCCTGTCAAGATGGAGGGGAGAGGGAAGCTGGCAGCCAGATTCGAGGGAGCGAGGGAGGTAAGTATAAGTGCAGCGTCTAACGCAAAAAGTAAAGTTGCACAAACACAAACAGCAGCAAAATAAAGCTTGTGGGACAGGGAGGGATATGAGACTTCTAGTCAGTAATGTGGTTCCCCCCTCCAGTAGGCTCACCATCAGCCTATGGCCGGCTACCCATTAATCAGGGTCTGCGGCCCAGAGCCTAGCTCAGCCAAAACAGCCTGACCCCGGTGTTCTCCCTACCGTCACCATCACGAGTCAGCCGCGGCTGGGAGGCAAGAGTGGGTCTCACGGGATCATGGTGATAGGGTCCGCAGCGGCCGATGGGCTAGGAGGCCCCACTCAGCTGCCAAAATTCCAGGAGAGAGTATCCAACGATCTTCAGCAGCCAGACTGCAAGATGAACACTGGGAAATGATAGAGAGACACTTGCCTTTATAGGGGGCCGGGAGGAGCAACAGCTTTTGATCTTGCAGTGGAGCGCCCCCTGGGGGCAGAATACCCACATGTCATCCCTTTGGGACGACCTGGACTGGATATAGGGAAAATGAGTTTGCTCAGGAAACAATTGCCTTTGTTTTTCTGGCTTAAACAGATCTCCCTTCTTCCTCTTGGGAATCTTAGGAGCCAATATATCCAAAATCTCTAAAATGGAACTAAACAGACCCTCCATTTGTTCTTTAAATGTAAAACCCCCTGTGTGGAGGACCCTGATAACTCCTCGTGAGTAACTACAGAAGCATACATATCCTCCTTTTCTCTAATACCTTCCTAAAATCGGCAGTTCTAAATGGCTTTCAAGGCGTGGCAACCTCTCCGAAATATCCTGCTGGACACCATCACCCTGATTAACCTTGCTGGGTTGAGCTGCCTGAAGGAGCTCTAGGTTCTGAAGGCAGAGCGCCAGAAGTCTCTCTGGGAACCCTCTATGCAGGAGCTATTTGTGCAGACTGCAGTACAGTAGTACTCGCTAACTTTGGAAGACAAGTAGTACTGTCCTCGTCCAGAGGCTTTTGCATGCATACTGGATATGGGGAGACCATGTCTGCTAAGGTACCAGACCTGATTACCCCAGATGCCTCTGTTGAGGTGAAACAAACAGTCTAAATATCCCGAAGGGTCTAGACCGAAGTATATAAGTGACCCGTATAGTCACATGTGACTACTCTAAGACCTTTAGGGGTGAACCACACTAATATTGCTTTCCCTTTCCCACAATCTACAACACAAAAGAAAAATAACAAAATGAATTATAATTAGTATAATTAAATATATACATAAACATACCCATATACACCTTCATACATAAGAACTTTACCTTCCCAGGAGCAGAAGCCCGGCAGCTAACAGGAGAGCAGCTGCAGCAGAGACCGAGGCAGCAGCTCGGGAAGCGGCCCTGCTGCAGGAGGGAGATGGCCAACTCAAGCTGCAGCGAGCCCAGAGCGGCCCCACTGTCGACCCGGTAAGCGACCCAGAAACCAAGAGGCGCACAGCTGGGGAAGCTGCCCTGCTGTCCAAGGCAGCCGGCTAAAATCACAAGCTGCAGCAAGAACCTAAGCAGCTGCAGTGCAGCCAAAGAAATAGCCCCGCTTCTTGGAGAACGAACAGCCACAACGAGACCCAGGCGGCAGCAGCAGACCAAACCCCCAACTCTGCAGCAGCCCCTAAAGGTGGTGGAAAAGGCAGCGTAAGGAAGCGCCGGCCTCTTCCTGCCATCTAGCTCCGCCCCCTTCACTCGGGCGCCCAGCCCCTAAAAAAGGGAGCGAGATTAGAAAATTTAAAGTGCAATAATATGTATACACAAACACATATACACAACATAATAAACTGGGAAAAAGCAACAAAGAGGAAAATTATTCCCCTTGGTCCCCCCTGCAGGCTCACCAGACAAAAACCTGCATCTGACTTTCCTTAAAGCGGACCTTCACTCTGAATAAGAGTCTATCTTATATGTTTCCCACACCCTGTACACAGATTGCCCACATTAAAAATCATCCTACCTGCATCTATTGCATGTTATGAGCCTTTAAACGTCCAAGATGGCGGCTTATGGAAGCCGCCATCTTAACAGGCAGCCTGCAAACAGGAAGTGCCTCCTGACTGTGTCGCTCTGCATTCTGGGACTGCTGACCTTTCCCTGACCCCAGCTCTGTTCTGTCTGAGCAAAGCACAGCTATAACCCGCCCCCTGTACCTTATCCCACTCTCCTCTCCTCAGTAAGTGTGATGCTTCTGAGTCAAGATGGCGGCGCCCATATCCTAAATTCCTGAACAGAGTTGCAGCCCAGTGGGGGAAGGAATAATAAGTCAGTGACTAAAAACTTAAAATATATTAATTTTAGATGCTCGGGAACCGTTTTTTAAGAGTTTGGGCTTTTCATTAAATCATGGTGAAGGTCCGGTTTAAGAGGGAACTCCAGCCTAAAACTGACCACTTTATAAAACAAATGTGACACTCCATAGTGCCCAAGAACCTGGCGCTTACCCCAACCACCCTGATCTGCATAAACATCCTAGCTGAGAAGGCATAATGGGTCCATGAGATCAGTGGCCCCACTTCCTCAGTAAAAATCCTAAAACAAGAAAAGATACATTTAGAGGAAAATAAATCCAGGTACATCTTCACAGTCCAGTCCAACTACAAGAATGAAATGGATTGTGGAGGTGCAGCCAGAAGTATATAGGACGGGAGGAACCACACCTTTAGTCTTGCAGTCCACTCCCTTCAGTCGAGCGTTAACCCATTCGTTACTGATAACTGACAGCCTGAAGTGGAATAGGATAGAAAATGACACTGTTCACAGACTTCTATGCTGACAGTGGGTGGGATTTAGCCCTTTTAGCAGAATGTGGCATTTCTAGAAAAAACACTATGGAACGGTGGCAAGAACTCAACAACCACACCCTTCTAAGTGTGCAAACCAGAAGAGCTCATCTTTCTGGAAGGCAAAGTAAGAATGCTTGGTTTTTGCAACACAGTCTGATCATTTTCCAGTGAGGAAGCATTTACCAGAAGATCAAAAATGTATGGTATCTTGTAAAATCGAGCCAAAAGACAGGCAAGATCATGGGGATCACCTTGGTGATGGCCCTGGGAGGTGTACCCAGTAGAAAAGGTAAAAAATAAAATTAAAGGCAGATACTTTTAATTCCCTGGAATATAAGCCTTTCTTTCCACTGGAGCTAGAAAAGACCCCTTTGACATGCCAACATGTTGAATAAAATGTTGGTTTAGTACATAAAGAACAAATGTGTTTTCTAAAAACAACAAGATTCAACTGTAAACCCAATCCACATGTTCAGAATAAAATCACCCCTTTAAAAATTAGATTTCTACCTTCGGGGCGATGAAAGCATGAAAGCAAAGAGCATATCTGGCATGATAGGGGGTGTTCTTCTGATACATGAATGAATGTGACTATGCTTAATAGTGAAGTGCCCAGTAAAGTTATTCTAAAGGCAAATGTAAAAGAAAATAAATAAACCTTGCCAAACGTTCCTCCAGTGCAGTCATCCTTCTTAGCTGGGCATAGTGAGTGAGGAAATCCCCTTCCTCGCGCCAGGCTCTGGACTCAACCAGGCGATGAGGCCCAATCAATCGGCAACGAAGTCCCATAACCGAACCATGCCCCTCCCCTGTTTCTGGCTTCAATGAGAAGCCATGAAGGCCATCCAACCCCTCCGTCCCCCTGCCCAGCCTCCTACTAGCGGCGCATGGAGCAGTAAGAAGCAGCTTTCCTCATTGCTCGAGCCAGGGAAAAGATACTGCCTCCCTGGTGCTCAGGCTGGGGAATAGATGCCGCTGCTCCCGGTTCACGGGAAAGATGCTGCCATCCCCTGCGCTTAGGCTGGGGGAAAGATGACGCAGCCCTAGGTATATGCCGTTGCCCCCAACGCTCGGGCCGCGGGATATATGCCGCTGTCCCTGATGCTAGGATTGGGGGAAAGGAGTCGCTGCCACCAGTGGAGAGGAGCTTGCCTGCAGGTGAAACCCACCCACCTAACTGTATGCTTGCGTATGTGCAAGGGCTTTATTATATAAATGATTCATACAATGAATTAGAGAAACACACTCTACTGTAGTTAGTACTAGGTGTGTGATACTCTTCACGGAGGCTGTGAAAACAGAAATACAAGGCGAGACCGATAGGTGCACTGTGGTTTTTATTGATGCAAACAAAAAGCTTCATTCCAAAGGAACTGCTCATTTAACTAGAAGCCGACGATGACATATTTGAAGCTGTTCCCCTTTGCAAAGCTCAAAGCTCTCTCATAAGGTTTCCATACCACAGTGCAAGGCAATTCTTTAGAAAAATATAGCACTTTTGTGAAAACTGCTGCGGCTTTCCTTTCTTCTGAGAGAAATCCTTGGTAGATCTATTTAATACAAAAAATATAAAAACAGATATAAAAAGAAAATAGGAAGTACAGTGTTATGTTGCTAGCTTATCTGGAATTCAATCTCTTGTTCATAGGTTTACATAATAAAACACAACTAATTCTGTGCCTTCTTCAAAATGAAAAGTCTTTTTTAAAGAACAAACCCTTTCACTAATGTAATATCAAAACAAAAGAAAAGGTTTTATCCCTCAATTACAAAATGCATACAATATGCGGGACCACCACAGCCGCAGGGAAGCTGGGGGTGCAGCTGCTGGCGTAGATCAAGTCGCAGGACCTGCCAAGATCCACCTGTGGAAACATGTTTTGGTGCCCTCATCTGTACAGGGAGGGAAGTCGATGGATGGATGAGATTTGGAAGTGCCAAAACACAGTCAGAAGAAGCCAAGGGAGAGCCCTCTATTTAAAGTGGACCAAACCCACCCTGGGGCATGACCTGCTTTTTGAAATACCACCATTCGTCCAGTAAACTCACATCTCCTTGGTCCTTCAGCACATGCGCTGCCTTTCATCCAAACAGCTGCTCTGGATGCGTATATTTATGTTCGGCTGGAGAAGCTGAATGGTAACCCAGCCGCATACATTGGTGGCGCACAGCATCACTCGCATTCTTTGGCTGTGCGTGGTTATGCAATTCAGTTGTGACGAGTGTAGCCATGCACAGCCAAAAGGGGAAGTTCCGGGCAAACTGCAGGATGCCACACAGCAGTTTGGCATGCCCCAGGTAGAGGGAATTAGCCAGCCATGGAGTCTTAAACTCCAGGGCCAGTTTTGGTCCATTTGAATCCTTCTATATGTTCTAACATGGGCCTCTCCCTAGCCTGGCTACTGACAATGTTTTTGCACTCCCAAATCTCCACCTCTATTCAGCCATCTAGTTCCCTCTATGTGCTGATGAGGGGCAGTACCCCCAGAACATGTGCCCACAGGTGGGAGTAGATGGCTGTGCAAAAATTAGTAGCTATAACCAAGCATTGCAATCCACCCCCCTCGGTCTCTGGGAGCGCTCTGGAAATAGTTTAAGAGATGTAAAAAGATAATTTGCATGACCGCGCCTACTGCAAAGGAATACGGGTCAAAAACCTGCAGTCCTTTGTATTCAGCAAATAAAGACTTTATGTTTTCGGAAAGAATTATCTGCCTAAAAGGATTATTAAGAATCCTTTGCTGGAAACTTATGTGATATCATAAATGTGGAAAACGGGTAGGCTTTCTTTCTAGAAGAATAGCGCCTTCAGTGGCTGAAAGGGAGCACTTTTCCTTCAAGAGCCTGCTCTCACTTGCAGTTTTGAGAGGCAGGTGGCATGCTTTTCGTTTTAAAGGAATTGCATAGAGCTGCTGTTGTCAATAAGTAAGGAGATTGTCACTTATGATGTTCAGCTCAAGAGAGTGCCACTTCCATTGTGAGATCAGACTGCGTTTTATTTAATTTTTTTAAAAGGCTTATGTAGCCAAGCACAGGGAGGTGGGGGTTAACTTAGAAACTTTAGTATCTCGAAATTAATTTGTGTACCTTCAGAAGACTTAAAAAGGATTTTACTGAGGATATAGCAGTTGCTTTATTTCAGTACGGAAAAGACTTATGGGGTCGATTCAGCAAGCAGAAAAAAGTGAAAAAAATTATCTTGGTGATAAGTAGGGATGAGCGAATCGATCCGGACGAACCCGAATTCGTTCAGAATTTCAGGAAAAATTCGATTCTGAACGAATCCGAATTTCCCCGCGATTCGATCGATGGAAGTTTTCCTTTAAACTCCATTTATTTCAATTACAGCCATTGTAAAATGGTGGATGGACATGTCCCCTGGGGCAAGTTATCATGGGAAGGTCACATGCAGCCTATCAGCAGCCAGGAAGCCCGGTGATGTCACAGTGGTATATAAACAGCGGCCATCTTGCTTGTGCGCATTTCAGCCTTGCATTGCAGACAGAACGGAGGTTGCTGCAGACAGGGAGAGACTAACAGACAGGCAGGGAGAGTCAGGGAGACCCACACAGTGCCAGGGAGAGCCAGGGAAAGATAGGGAAAAATCGGGAACGATCCAGGCAGGGACAGCAGAGAAAGTGACAGGGAAACTTTTTTTTTTTTTTTTTTTATTTTCACTTCACTTAATTTGCCAGATCAGTTTTAAATTGCTTTTTTTTGTGCTGTAAATATTCCTGGCCACTGTGCATCCCATCTTGGCAGTGGCATATTTAACCCTATCTGTTACACACAAGCATTTCTTATAACTTGATTAGTTTTAATTTTTTTTGTATGCTGTAAAAACCCGAGCCCAAATGGGCATACTATTTCAGCGTCCTGTAAAAAAACCCACATGGGCATCCCAAACCAGCACATTTCACCCTGTTATACTAAATCAGCTTCTAAAGGCTCTGTTTTATTAATATATTGCATTTTGAATTGGTTTTGTGCGTCCTGTAAAAACACCAGGCTGCATGGGCATCCCAAACCAGCACATTTCACCCTGTTATACTAAATTAGCTTCTAAAGGCTCTGTTTTATTAATATATTGCATTTCGAATTGGTTTTGTGCGTCCTGTAAAAACACCAGGCTGCATGGGCATCCCAAACCAGCACATTTCACCCTATCTGTTATACTAAATCAGCTTCTACAGGCTCGGTTTTATTAATATATTGCATTTTGAATTGGTTTTGTGCGTCCTGTAAAAACACCAGGCTGCATGGGCATCCCAAACCAGCACATTTCACCCTGTTATACTAAATCAGCTTCTAAAGGCTCTGTTTTATTAATATATTGCATTTTGAATTGGTTTTGTGCGTCCTGTAAAAACACCAGGCTGCATGGGCATCCCAAACCAGCACATTTCACCCTGTTATACAAAATCAGCTTCTAAAGGCTTTGTTTTAATATATTGCATTTTGAATTGGTTTTGTGCGTCCTGTAAAAACACCAGGCCGCATGGGCATCCCAAACCAGCACATTTCACCCTGTTATACTAAATCAGCTTCTAAAGGCTCTGTTTTATTAATATATTGCATTTTGAATTGGTTTTGTGCATCCTGTAAAAACACCAGGCCGCATGGGCATCCGAAACTAGCACATTTCACCCTATCTGTTATAATAAATCAGCTTCTACAGGCTCGGTTTTATTAATATATTGCATTTTGAATTGGTTTTGTGCATCCTGTAAAAACACCAGGCCACATGGGCATCCCAAACCAGCACATTTCACCCTGTTATACTAAATCAGCTTCTAAAGGCTCTGTTTTATTAATATATTGCATTTTGAATTGGTTTTGTGTGTCTTGTAAAAACACCAGCCCGCAGGGTATCCCATATTGCCAATTTTCATAGTATCTGGTGCAGAGAAGCAGTATCTTACTTTATTTAGCTTTTGCTTTTTAAAGTAAACACATTTTTTTTGGTGCCTATAGCGCATTTCAAATACATAAAAATGTCAGGCAGACAAGTGCCAAGATGTTCAAAGAGGAGTGGCAGAGGCCAAGATTCTGCAGGCAGAGGTCACAGCAGACTAGGGGCGAGTGGCAGCAGGAGTCACGGTGAGAGACCTGATCTGCCAGTATCTGCTAGTGGTCGTGTCTCCACCAGTAATGCATCTGCTGTGGTAGATTGGTTAACGCGGTCATCCACATCATCACAAGTTACATCTGACACCCCCAGTCTAGGGTCGGTAGGTTCCTCTGACACAACCCTGAGTTGGCATGGCACGAGAGCAGTCCCTGTCCTCCTATTGCCTCTGTCCTACGCCGTTCCCTCCCCCAGCGACGTATCCTATGCTTTGGGTTCAGCTCCACTCTTTAGTGAGGACGATGATCAGATAGAGGACAGTCAGCAGCTACTGCCCAGCCAAGAAATGGAGGTGGCTTCCTTCGCTAGGCAGACAAATAGTGATGTGGAGAGTGGCGTGGGTGTTGTTGCAAGCGTTCCAGCTCCTGCGCCAGACACTGTTGAGGAAACTGAGAACATCAGTGACGTGCAGCCACAACTCGGTGAGGATGATGATGATGAAGCCGATCGCACTTGGGAGCCGGGTGCAGAAGGGGCTTCATCCTCATCACCAGGAAAAGAGGGGCACAGGTTGCCCCGCAGTCAGCAGCTGAGGCAGCAAGGTGTTAGCAGCATGGTTGGCAGTCAGCAAGGGGGCAGAATTGTAAAGCCTGGAGCCAAACGGGGCCAGGGTAGAGCACCTGCTGCGCGGCAGGCTACCTTATCGGGAGGTAGTTGAGCAGGGGTTCCTGGAGTTGGCGACAGTAGCAGTGAATCAGTGCAGGCTGTTGGTGGGAAAAGTAGCTACTCGGCAGTGTGGCAGTGTTTCTTCAAGCATCCGAAGGAGGGTAACATGGCCACATGCAAGATATGTAGGCAGAAGTTGAAGCGTGGCCAGGGCCCAAATGTTGGCACCACGGCCCTGTGTCAACATATGATGCGTCACCATAAAGCGGCCTGGGAGAACCGAGGCTCCGAAGAGGTGGTCTAGGCTGCTTCCTCACCAAGTGGCACGCCGCTCCCAATTTCTGCCAGCCAAGGCTCCAGCACCTCAGCCGAAGGCAGCTGTGCGTCATACCCATCCTCTGTCGCTCCAGATGCTCCTGCTCCTCCAAGTCATGCAGCCAGCAATCCATCAGTGAAGCCATGTCCAAGAGACAGCAGTATGCGCCCACTCATCCTACGGCGCAGAAGCTGAATGTGCTCCTGTCCAAGTTGCTGGTGCTGCAGTCGCTCCCTTTTCAGGTGGTGAACTCTGCACCTTTCAGAGAACTGATGGCTTGTGCCGAGCCGAGGTGGAGAGTCCCAAGCCGTCATTTCTTTGCCAAGAAGGCAGTACCAGTGCTGCACACTTTTGTTGAACACAAGGTGGGCCAGTCCTTGAGCCTGTCGGTGTGTAGCAAAGTGCATGGCAGCGCCGACGTCTGGAGCTGTAACTATGGTCAGGGACAGTACATGTCGTTTACGGCCCACTGGGTGAATGTGGTCCCTTTGCAGCAGCAGCAACTTGGACAGGTCACGCCGCTTCGGCCTCCGCGCTCCCTGGCCGTTGTGCCTGTGACACCGTGTGACTCGGCCTACTCATCCTCCACCATCACCTCACCCTCCACTGTAGGCTCAAGTCTCAGTGCCCCTCCAGCCTATCATGTGTGCAGGGCACGGAGGTGTCACGCTGTGCTTCACATGGTTTGTCTTGACCAACGGAGTCACACAGGGGAGGAACTGCTTAAATTTATTCATCAAGAAATCCAAACATGGCTTACTCCAAAAAATTGAAAATGGGAACCATGGTTACCGACAATGGGAAGAACATTTTGTCTGCGCTGCGACAAGGAAGACTGACCCATGCGCCCTGCATGGCTCACGTCTTCAATCTGGTTGTGAAGCGGTCTTCCCCCCATCTGCAAGACATCCTAACACAACTTCAAGGAAACTTTGCATGCACTTCAGCCACTCATACACCGCCAAGCACACCCTTCTTGAGCTACAGTCAGAACGGTAGCCCCCAACATAGTCTGATTTGCGATGTTTCCACCCGTTGGAATTCCACCCTGCATATGTTGGACAGACTATACGAACAGAGAAAAGCCATCACGGATTTCTTGATGATCCAAGCGGATAGGGGGACTCCCCTGTGTAACTTCAATGTCAATCAGTGGCAGCTCATACGTGACACCTGCCGTTTGCTCAGGCCCTTTGAGGAAGCCCCTTTATTTGTGAGTCGCCAGGAATACGGGATGAACGACGTGATTCCACTGCTTCATGTACTACAGCACATGTTGGAAACTATGGCTGGTCAGGGCACTGGAGACATGCCGCCTACATCTTACGGCCACATGAACCCCGTTGGAGCTGAACTGGAGGAGGAGGAGGAGGAAGAAGAGGAGGAGGAGTGGCACAGTCTACAGTTTAGGCTTGGCGAAATGGCTGGTTTATCTAGTCAGCGGACAGGAGAGGAGGAGCAGGAGCAGCCAGGGGAGCTAGAGGGTTGTGAGGAAGGCGAGACAGAGGACCCAGACACATCGTGGCACTATGCAGTGGAGATGGAGACAGGTAGTCCCTCCGAGTCACTTGCGCAAATGGCAGGAAGCATGCTCACGTGCTTGCGTAGTGACCCCAGAATTGTTTCCATTTGTCAGCGGGATGACTTCTGGCTCTCCACCTTATTGGACCCTCGCTTCCGGCACAAAATGGGGGCATTTTTTAAACCCGCCAAGAGGGAGGACAAACTGACCTACTACAAAGACATTCTACGTAGTCAGTTGGCCGATGCCTATCTGCACCATGGTCCATACTCTCGCAGGTCTGACTCGGGGGGACCTCTGCGCTCACCTTCCACTGCCATGGCTGCTGGGGGGTTTGGCAGGAGCAGCAGCAGCTCCATCAGCAGCAGCCTCAGTCTTCAGTCGCTAATGAGTAGCTTTCTACACCCGCATAGTGAGTCTACTCATGAGCAGCAGGAAGACCTGGAGCAGGACCTGAACCAGCAGGTCATGTCATACCTTGACATGACCATGCCAACACACCTTAAGGATCCGCTGGACTTCTGGGCAACCAAACTTGACTTGTGGCCGCAGCTAGCTGAGTTTGCCCTGGAAAAGCTGTCCTGTCCGGCAAGTAGCGTGCCATCTGAGCGAGTGTTTAGTGCAGCGGGGCCATAGTTACGTCGAGGAGAACTCGTCTGTCAACTAACAATGTGGAGAGACTCACCTTTGTGAAAATGAATCAGGGATGGATCAGCCAGGATTTCCACCCACCAATGGCTGATGCATGCGACTAGATTCAGTATGGTGCCACGTTTTACACTTTCCAAATGGTGCAAAACATATTTATGTCTTTAGGCCAAATTTTGGCCTCCTGCTGCTGCTGCTGCCAACTGCAGTGTGTCTTTAGGCCAATTTTTGGGTTCCTGCTGCCAACTCAGTGTCTCTTTCAAGCTAGGTTTGGGCTCCTGCTGCTTCTGCTTGCAACTCCAGGGTGTCATTCAGCCAATTTTTGGGCTCCTGCTGCAAACTCCAGTGTGTCTTTCAAGCTATGTTTGGGCTCCTGCTGCTGCTGCTTGCAACTCCAGGGTGTCATTCAGACAATTTCTGGGCTCCTGCTGCCAACTCCAGTGTCTCTTTCAAGCTATGTTTGGGCTCCTGCTGCTTGCAACTCCAGGGTGTCATTCAGCCAATTTTTGGGCTCCTGCTGCCAACTCCAGTGTCTCTTTCAAGCTATGTTTGGGCTCCTGCTTGCAACTCCAGGGTGTCATTCAGCCAATTTTTAGGCTCCTGCTGCCAACTCCAGTGTCTCTTTCAAGCTATGGTTGGGCTCCTGCTGCTGCTTGCAGCTCCAGTGTGTCATTCAGCCAATTTTTGGGCTCCTGCTGCCAACTCCAGTGTGTCTTTCAAGCTAGGTTTGGGCTGCTGCTGCTTGCAACTCCAGGGTGTCATCCAGCCAATTTTTGGGCTCCTGCTGCCAACTCCAGTGTCTCTTTCAAGCTATGTTTGGGCTCCTGCTGCTGCTGCTTGCAACTCCAGGGTGTCATTCAGCAAATTTTTGGGCTCCTGCTGCCAACTCCAGTGTCTCTTTCAAGCTATGCTTGGGCTGCTGCTGCTGCTTGCAACTCCAGGGTGTCATTCAGCCAATTTTGGGGCTCCTGCTGCCAACTGCAGTGTCTCTTTCAAGCTATGTTTGGGCTGCTGCTGCTGCTTGCAACTCCAGGGTGTCATTCAGCCAATTTTTGGGCTCCTGCTGCCAACTCCAGTGTCTCTTTCAAGCTATGTGTGGGCTCCTGCTGCTGCTGCTTGCAACTCCAGGGTGTCGTTCAGCCAATTTTTGGCCTCCTGCTGCCAACTTCAGTGTGTCTTTCAAGCTAGGTTTCGGCTGCTGCTTGCAACTCCAGGGTGTCATTCAGCCAATTTTTGGGCTCCTGCTGCCAACTCCAGTGTCTCTTTCAAGCTATGTGTGGGCTCCTGCTGCTGCTGCTTGCAACTCCAGGGTGTCATTCAGCCAATTTTTGGGCTCCTGCTGCCAACTCCAGTGTCTCTTTCAAGCTATGTCTGGGTTCCTGCTTGCAACTCCAGGATGTCATTCAGCCAATTTTTGGGCTCTTGCTGCCAACTCCAGTGTCTCTTTCAAGCCATGTTTGGGCTCCTGCTGCTGCTTGCAACACCAGGGTGTCATTCAGCCAATTTTTGGGCTCCTGCTGCCAACTCCAGGTGTCTCTTTCAAGCTATGTTTGGGCCGCTGCTGCTTGCAACTCCAGGGTGTCATTCAGCCAATTTTTGGGCTCCTGCTGCCAACTCCAGGTGTCTCTTTCAAGCTATGTTTGGGCTGCTGCTGCTTGCAACTCCAGGGTGTCATTCAGCCAATTTTTGGGCTCCTGCTGCCAACTCCAGGTGTCTCTTTCAAGCTATGTTTGTGCTGCTGCTGCTTGCAACTCCAGGGTGTCATTCAGCCAATTTTCGGGCTCCTGCTGCCAACTCCAGGTGTCTCATAGAAACATAGAAACATAGAAGGTTGACGGCAGAAGGAGACCATACGGTCCATCTAGTCTGCCCTTATGTATATACTGTATGTTCTCTTTATCTTAGGATAGATGTGTGCTTATCCCAGGCATGTTTAAATTCAGTGACTGTTGATGTTTCAACTACCTCTGCTGGAAGTTTGTTCCAAGCACCTACTACTCTTTCTGTAAAATAATATTTTCTAACATTGCTCCTGATCTTCCCCCCGACTAGCTTCAGGTTGTGCCCCCTTGTTCTATCATTAAGTTTCTTCTTAAAAACACTTCCCTCCTGAACCTTATTCAATCCTTTCACATATTTAAAGGTCTCAATCATGTCCCCCCTCTCCCTTCTTTCCTCCAGACTGTACAAATTAAGTTCTTTAAGTCTCTCCTGATAAGTTTTAAGTGTAAGTCCTTCCACCATTTTCGTTGCCCGCCTTTGGACACGTTCTATTTGAATAATGTCTTTTTGCAGGTAAGGTCTCCAGAACTGCACACAGTATTCTAGCTGTGGCCTCACCAGGGCTCTATACAGCGGCATCACAACCTCCCTCTTCCTACTGGTGATGCCTCGAGCTATGCAGCCGAGCATCCTGCTTGCTTTTCCCACTGCCTGGCTACACTGTCCACTCATCTTGCAGCTATCAGTAATCAGTACCCCTAAATCTCTCTCCTCCGAGGTCCTGGCTAACACAGTACTGCCCATACGGTACTCAGAGCAGGGATTCCTTCTACCCAAGTGCATGATTTTACATTTAGAGACATTAAACTCTAGTTTCCACAGTTTTGACCATCTATCCAGTAAAGCTAAATCATTTTCCATGTTGCAGACACCTCCAGGAATATCCACCCTATTACTAACCTTTGTATCATCAGCAAACAGACAAACTTTTCCTACCAAGCCTTCTCCTATGTCACTTACAAATATATTAAAAAGAATGGGGCCCAGGACAGAGCCTTGCGGCACACCACTTGTAACTCGCCTTTGTTCAGATTGCACGCCATTTACAACAACGCTCTGATACCGATCCCTCAGCCAACTGGAAATCCACTGAACTATCCAGGGATTGAGTCCTACCTTCAATACCTTATCTATGAGCTCCTTATGTGGTACAGTGTCAAAGGCTTTGCTAAAATCCAGATAGGCGATATCCACAGCACCACCTTCATCTAACACTTTAGTGACATTGTCAAAGAAATCAATAAGATTGGTCTGACATGATCTGCCCTCAGTAAAGCCGTGCTGTTTTGGGTCCAATAGGTCATTAATTTTTAGATGGGAAATTATCTGTTTTTTTAAGAGTGTTTCCATTAATTTGACCACTATAGATGTTAAACTAACTGGCCTGTAATTACTGGCTTCTTCTCTACTCCCCTTTTTATGGATTGGTACGACATTGGCCATTCTCCAATCATCTGGAACCTCACCAGTTGAAAGGGAATGGTTAAGTAAATCAGTTAGAGGGGCTGCAATCACAAATCTAAGTTCCCTTAGAACTCTGGGGTGGATTCCATCTGGACCCATTGCCTTACTTACCTTTAGATGTGCCAGCTCGGCTAAGACATCAGCCTCCAGAAACTCCGGAGCTGTACTCTCCCAGCTGGATGTTGTGCTATGACCATGCCTGCTACTATCTGAAAATACCGAACAAAAGTAGCTATTCAGATGGTCAGCCACAGCCTTATCTCCGTCAATATATTTATTTTCCCTATTTCTAATTTTTGAGACTGCATTGTTTTTCTTCTTTCTGTCACCAATATATCGGAAAAAGGTTTTATCTCCCCTCTTCATAGATTTGGCCATTTCTTCCTCTTTTTGCCCTTTAGCAGTCCTTATAATTAGTTTTGCTTCCCTTTGTTTAATTTTATACGCCTCTCTGTCAGCTACACTTCCACTTACTTTATACTTCTTATAGGCAGACTTCTTATCTTTTATGATAGTGCTGACTTCCCTAGTAAACCATAATGGTTTCTTCTTCCTTTTATTCTTGCTAGTTTGTTTCACATATTGCTTAGTTGCCTTTAAGATGGCCATTTTTAATAGTGACCACTGGGCACTCACTTCTGCTACTCTGTTCCACTCACCTAATTTTCTTTCTACATACTCCGCCATTTCCTTGAAGTTTGTCTTCCTAAAGTCTAGCACTTTGGTTCTGGTGTGTGATAGCACAATGTCTGTTTTTATTCTGAACCATAAGCATTGATGGTCACTGGAACCCAGATTTTCTTCAACCCTGACCTCGGACACCAGATCCCCATTGGTCAGAACTAAGTCCAGAATGTTATCTCCTCTAGTTGGCAATGTCACAAGTTGTTTTAGAGACACTCCATTAAGTGCCTCTAATATAGTCCTGCTCTTGCATGCCGATGCACTTGGGATATTCCAGTCCACATCAGGCATGTTGAAGTCACCTGTAATTACAACGTCCCCCTTCTCTGCCATTCCACTGATTTCATCTATTAACAGGTTATCTAGATCCTCAGATTGTCCAGGGGGCCTATATATCACACCAATTCTGACCACAGCTCCCTCCTTAGTCTGCATGGTAACCCAGAGAGTTTCTAGTTCATTATGTGTATGCTGAATTATTGTTGATTGAAGGGTAGTCTTGACATAAATGGCTACTCCACCGCCCTTTCTATCCAATCTGTCTTTTCTGTACAATGTGTAACCGGGTATGGCTATCTCCCAGTCATTGTGATCCTTGAACCAAGTCTCTGTTATTGCAACAAGATCCAATTCATCTCTGGATATGATAGCCATTAATTCACAGAGCTTGTTGCCCAAGCTGCGAGCATTGGTACACATCATGTGGATGTTGTTGGTATTGTATTTTAGTGTGTCCTTGATCTTTTCCACCTCTAGCCTACCACTAACCGGGTTTCCTGCTTCAATGTCCTGCTTCATCCTAAATGGTAGGGGACAGAAATCACCCTCGCAAGTTACATCTCTGTCCCCTTCCTCTAGTTTAAATCAAAAAATGCTCTGAGTTCCACTCCAAGTTCTTTTGTGCCTTTCTGTGAAGGATGCAAGCCATCCCTCTTAAACAACTCATTGTTCGACCACCTTCTAACATCATGACTAATACATCCAAAGCCTTTGTCTTCACACCACTGACGTAACCACAAGTTGAACTTGGCGATGTTGAGTGCCTTTTTTCCCTGAGTACATACTGGCAAAACTTCAGAAAATGTGATGGAACCTGTTATTTTGCAAAGTTCCTGACTAAAATTTTGGAAGTCCCTCTGCACAACAAACAAATCTTTTTGGGATAAGTCATTTGTGCCAAGATGTAGCACAATGTCCACTTGGTTATGTTTGCTTGCAGACTTCACAATATTTATAATACGTTTCTTATCCCTATTAACCGTGGCACCTGGGAGACACCTCACTTCCTTTAGCTCATCTTTATCCTGTCCAAAGTCCACACCTCTAATTGTTGAGTCACCAACCAGAATATGTCTTTTCCTATTGGTTGGCTTGGTAACTGTTCCTTGCTGCCCTTTTGTACTCATTTTATATGGTCCCTTATTTAAGTCCACTTCCTTTGATCTTACCAAATCCTGCCCAGACTGAGCATTAGCAGATACATCCACATCAAGCTCAGAAAGAACAGCAAATTGGTTATATTGGCTTAGTCCAAAATGTTGATGTTTTTGTTCTACAATGCGCAATCTTCCAGAGCCAACAGTCTTCCACTCTGCCCCTCTCTTGTGAAGTCTTTGTGGGAGTCTCTTTCAAGCTATGTTTGGGCTGCTGCTGCTTGCAACTCCAGGGTGTCATTCAGCCAATTTTTGGGCTCCTGCTGCCAACTCCAGTGTCTCTTTCAAGCTATGTTTGGGTTGCTGCTGCTGCTGCTGCTTGCAACTCCAGGGTGTCATTAAGCCAATTTTTGGGCTCCTGATGACAACTCCAGTGTCTCTTTCAAGCTATGTTTGGGCTCCTGCTGCTGCTGCTTGCAACTCCAGGGTGTCATTCAGCCAATTTTCGGGCTCCTGCTGCCAACTTCAGTGTCTCTTTCAAGCTAGGTTTGGGCTGCTGCTGCTGCTTGCAACTCCAGGGTGTCATTCAGCCAATTTTTGGGCTCCTGCTGCCAACTCCAGTGTCTCTTTCAAGCTATGTTTGGGCTCCTGCTGTTTGCAACTCCAGGGTGTCATTCAGCCAATTTTTGGACTCCTGCTGCCAACTCCAGTGTCTCTTTCAAGCTATGTTTGGGCTGCTGCTTGCAACTCCAGGGTGTCATTCAGCCAATTTTTGGGCTCCTGCTGCAAACTCCAGGTGTCTCTTTCAAGCTATGTTTGGCCCGCTGCTGCTGCTGCTTGCAACTCCAGGGTGTCATTCAGCCAATGTTTGGGCTCCTGCTGCCAACTCCAGTGTCTCTTTCAAGCTATGTTTGGGCTCCTGCTGCTTCCAACTCCAGGGTGTCATTCAGCCAATTTTTGGGCTCCTGCTGCCAACTCCAGTGTCTCTTTCAAGATATGTTTGGGCTCCTGCTGCTGTTGCTTGCAACTCCAGGGTGTCATTCAGCCAATTTTTGGGCTCCTGCTGCCAACTCCAGGTGTCTCTTTCAAGCTATGTTTGGGCCGCTGCTGCTTGCAACTCCAGGGTGTCATTCAGCCAATTTTTGGGCTCCTGCTGCCAACTCCAGGTGTCTCTTTCAAGCTATGTTTGGGCTGCTGCTGCTTGCAACTCCAGGGTGTCATTCAGCCAATTTTTGGGCTCCTGCTGCCAACTCCAGGTGTCTCTTTCAAGCTATGTTTGTGCTGCTGCTGCTTGCAACTCCAGGGTGTCATTCAGCCAATTTTTGGGCTCCTGCTGCCAACTCCAGGTGTCTCTTTCAAGCTATGTTTGGGCTGCTGCTGCTTGCAACTCCAGGGTGTCATTCAGCCAATTTTTGGGCTCCTGCTGCCAACTCCAGTGTCTCTTTCAAGCTATGTTTGGGTTGCTGCTGCTGCTGCTTGCAACTCCAGGGTGTCATTAAGCCAATTTTTGGGCTCCTGATGACAACTCCAGTGTCTCTTTCAAGATATGTTTGGGCTCCTGCTGCTGCTGCTTGCAACTCCAGGGTGTCATTCAGCCAATTTTCGGGCTCCTGCTGCCAACTTCAGTGTCTCTTTCAAGCTAGGTTTGGGCTGCTGCTGCTGCTTGCAACTCCAGGGTGTCATTCAGCCAATTTTTGGGCTCCTGCTGCCAACTCCAGTGTCTCTTTCAAGCTATGTTTGGGCTCCTGCTGTTTGCAACTCCAGGGTGTCATTCAGCCAATTTTTGGACTCCTGCTGCCAACTCCAGTGTCTCTTTCAAGCTATGTTTGGGCTGCTGCTTGCAACTCCAGGGTGTCATTCAGCCAATTTTTGGGCTCCTGCTGCAAACTCCAGGTGTCTCTTTCAAGCTATGTTTGGCCCGCTGCTGCTGCTGCTTGCAACTCCAGGGTGTCATTCAGCCAATGTTTGGGCTCCTGCTGCCAACTCCAGTGTCTCTTTCAAGCTATGTTTGGGCTCCTGCTGCTTCCAACTCCAGGGTGTCATTCAGCCAATTTTTGGGCTCCTGCTGCCAACTCCAGTGTCTCTTTCAAGATATGTTTGGGCTCCTGCTGCTGTTGCTTGCAACTCCAGGGTGTCATTCAGCCAATTTTTGGGCTCCTGCTGCCAACTCCAGGTGTCTCTTTCAAGCTATGTTTGGGCCGCTGCTGCTTGCAACTCCAGGGTGTCATTCAGCCAATTTTTGGGCTCCTGCTGCCAACTCCAGGTGTCTCTTTCAAGCTATGTTTGGGCTGCTGCTGCTTGCAACTCCAGGGTGTCATTCAGCCAATTTTTGGGCTCCTGCTGCCAACTCCAGGTGTCTCTTTCAAGCTATGTTTGTGCTGCTGCTGCTTGCAACTCCAGGGTGTCATTCAGCCAATTTTTGGGCTCCTGCTGCCAACTCCAGGTGTCTCTTTCAAGCTATGTTTGTGCTGCTGCTGCTTGCAACTCCAGGGTGTCATTCAGCCAATTTTTGGGCTCCTGCTGCCAACTCCAGTGTCTCTTTCAAGCTATGTTTGGGTTGCTGCTGCTGCTGCTGCTTGCAACTCCAGGGTGTCATTAAGCCAATTTTTGGGCTCCTGATGACAACTCCAGTGTCTCTTTCAAGATATGTTTGGGCTCCTGCTGCTGCTGCTTGCAACTCCAGGGTGTCATTCAGCCAATTTTCGGGCTCCTGCTGCCAACTTCAGTGTCTCTTTCAAGCTAGGTTTGGGCTGCTGCTGCTGCTTGCAACTCCAGGGTGTCATTCAGCCAATTTTTGGGCTCCTGCTGCCAACTCCAGTGTCTCTTTCAAGCTATGTTTGGGCTCCTGCTGTTTGCAACTCCAGGGTGTCATTCAGCCAATTTTTGGACTCCTGCTGCCAACTCCAGTGTCTCTTTCAAGCTATGTTTGGGCTGCTGCTTGCAACTCCAGGGTGTCATTCAGCCAATTTTTGGGCTCCTGCTGCAAACTCCAGGTGTCTCTTTCAAGCTATGTTTGGCCCGCTGCTGCTGCTGCTTGCAACTCCAGGGTGTCATTCAGCCAATGTTTGGGCTCCTGCTGCCAACTCCAGTGTCTCTTTCAAGCTATGTTTGGGCTCCTGCTGCTTGCAACTCCAGGGTGTCATTCAGCCAATTTTTGGGCTCCTGCTGCCAACTCCAGTGTCTCTTTCAAGATATGTTTGGGCTCCTGCTGCTGTTGCTTGCAACTCCAGGGTGTCATTCAGCCAATTTTTGGGCTCCTGCTGCCAACTCCAGGATATCTTTCAGCCAATATTTGGGCTCCTGCTGCTGCCAGCTCCAGGGTGTGTTTTTCAGGCAATATAGGGGCCCCTCATAGTGATGCCACCTCAACTCTCTGCAATTGTGCCGCTCTGCGATTCTAATAGCGATGCATCTGCATGTCATAATTAATTACAGTGTTATTTCACTAACCCAGCACGCATCCTATGCGTGTTACAGCAAGGCAGAATGGTTTACAACCCTATTGAGGCTCTAGGAAGCTCAGAAACAGCCGTTTTTAATAGCGATTCGTCGCGAATAAATTCGGACCGAACCGAATTTTGTCGGAAAATTCGGCGAATCAGCCGAATCGATTTTTTCAAAAGTTCGCTCATCCCTAGTGATAAGTAATGTGCTTTAGGTGACCTTCACAGTGAAAAAGCTTGGGAATGATATTGGTTGATCATTAACTAGGAAAACAATGAAAGTTGATGGCACTGTTTACTGCAGTGTATAAAGTGCACTACTTTTCTTAGGAGTGAAAAGTGCGATTTACTTTCACAGTCTTCCTAGCTAGTGATTCAGCAACAATGAAATTCCCAAGCCTTTTCATCTAAAGTGTTTTTTTTTTTTTAACTACCAATAGAACTTTTTTCACTCTTACTGAATCAACCCCATAATCTCTGTTATCTGCATGCCAAGCCTCTGGCGTTATTTTTGCCTATGTACCTTTTTGCGTATATTACCACAACTGTCTCATTAAAGAGCACAATCAAAGTAGTATGTATCCGTTGCATAAACCAATGCAGATTATCAACAAAATAGACTATAATACATATTAGTGTCACCTTAACAGTCAGTTTCTTGCCCTAGGAGGCTGATAAAATTGCTGAGTGGGTCTTGTAGATCTTCTTGGCTGTCCGTCACCTCCTCTGCGGAAATCTAGTGAATCCCCATACTCTCCCTCCTCCTCCTAAGCACAAGAACAACAAATACATTAATATTTAGCTTTATATCAGCAACATCAAACATTTTTTTCTGGCTAGAATGAATGTCAAATAGATACAAAACATTAACAAGCTGCAACTTGCAACTAGCCAATCTAATACATCTGCTTTCTGTTGATTATGGGATCATACTAGCCTGGTCTCAGCAGGGCTCAGAATTACAAAAAATTACATTTATAAGCTTAAAGTAGAACAGCAGCAGCCAGCCTAGAATCTAGATAGTTACTATTCATTAGTATTTTTGCTTTCAAGTACTGTTGTTTCAATTTTAAAGGCCATATACAGTGTTAAAAAGCAGCTCAAATACTAGCCTTACCCTCTGAAAAATACCATTTTGTGAGTACTCACCTGTAAAATGGTTATTACGAGTATGTCACACACCCCACTTCCAAATATTCATGACACTTGGGCCTGTAGAGGGCGATCTTGCAGAGATGACATGGAAAAAGGAGCCCCTCCTGGTCCATAAGTACTGGGTTCCTCCCACTATTCCTCAGTCTTTTTAAAAAGCAGTGAAGAACCAAGAGCAAATTATATTCAATAATTGAAAAATAGTTTGAAAATAATAATCACCATATAAAGGATCCCTTAGAACAAAAAAGGGCGGGGGAAGTGGGGTGTGTGACATACTCGTAATAACCATTTTACAGGTGAGTACTCACAAAATGGTATTATTCCTAGTATGTCACACACCCCACTTCCAAATATTCATGACACTTAGGACATCCAATAGCAGTGTCTATAATGGGTGGGGATCCCCAAGGAATAATGCATAACTTAAATTTTGCGTCAAAAGCAGCATCCGCTGAGGCCCGCACATTAACCTTGTAAAACTTAGAAAAAGTATGCACAGAAGACAAAGTCGCAGCCTTGCAAACATGTTCAACAGAAGCCTGGTGCTGAAATGCCCAGGAAGCTCCAATAGCACGAGTAGAAAGAGCGGTGACACGAAAAGGGGGAACCTTCCCCTTAGCCATATAGGCCCCAATGATGGCCTGACGTATCCACTTACTAAGGGAAGATTTGGCAGGAGCAAAACCCTTCTTGGGCCCAGAAGGCACAACAAAAAAGGCATCCGTCTTGCGGAAGGCCGAAGTAGTAACTAAATAATACTTAACACAACGAACTACATCCAAAGAATGTAAGACCCTTTCCTTGTCGTTACTAGGTTTAGGACACAAGGAAGGAAGAACTATATCCTGATTTAGGTGGAAAGCAGACACCACCTTAGGAAGGAAATGCAGTTTAAAATGGAAAACAACCTTATCTTGATGCCTCTCAAAATAAGGGGCTAGAATAGACAAAGACGCCAGTTCAGAAACTCGGCGGACAGAAGTAATAGCAACCAAAAAGGCAACCTTCTGATTAAGAATAGGAAGAGGAATATCCTGCAAAGGCTCAAAGGGAGCAGCCTGCACAGCTGAAAGCACCAAGTTAAGGTCCCAAAAAGGAAGCATAGGCTTTCTGGGAGGCCGCACATGCGCGACTCCTTGGAAAAAGGTCTTAACCAAAGGATGAAGGGCAAACGACCTTTGAAAGGGCAAGTCTCTGCCTTGGCTATTTTCTTTCAAAGTACTAATCTGGAATCCCATATCCAGACCTCGTTGCAGATATTCCAGAATTCTAGGAATAGAAAATACTCTACAGGGCAAAGCCCTGGATTCACACCAATCAATATAGGACCTCCAAGTCCTGTAATAAATGACAGAGGAAGACTTCTTCCTAGCTCTAATAAGAGTCTGAATAACCGCATCAGAAAGACCTTCTTCTTTCAAGATGGAGACTTCAGCGCCATGCCGTCAAAGCCAGCGTTTGTAAATTGGGGTAACAAAGTTAACCCTGAGTGCTGAGATCTGGAAGAAGAGGCAGATGGAAACAATCCACTGCCAGCCTTACGACGTCTGCGTACCACAGACGTCTTGGCCACCTTGGCGCCACCAGAATTGCTGGCGCCTCCTCCAGTGCTAACTTGCGCACCACCTTGATCATGGAGAATGGGGGAAACAGATATAGGAACCCCAGATCCTTCCAGGCCAGAGACATGGCATCCGCTGCCACTGCCAGAGGATCCTGGGATAGAGACACAAAAGCTGGCAGCTTGTGACTGTGGCAAGAAACAAACAGGTCCAACCGTGGAGTCCCCCACTTGTGACAGAGGAACTGAAAGACCCTTGGATTGAGAGACCATTCTCCCTGGCGAGAACATCCCCTGCTCAGGGAGTCTGCCTCCACATTCTCTATCCCCGGAATGTAAACTGCTGATATGCAGGGAACATTGATCTCTGCCCACTGAAGGATCAGAGACACTTCCCGGAGGGCACCCCAACTGCGAGTCCCTCCCTGGTGATTGATGTATGCAACAGCTGTTCGGTTGTCTGACCGAATCTGAACTGGCAGACCCTGTAAGAAATGGGTCAGTCGAAGTAGAACAAGACGTATGGCCCGAAGCTCTAATACATAGATTGGAGAATGAGCCTCCTGAGGCCCCCACAATCCTTGGAACTGATGCTTCTTCCAGAAGCCCCCCTAGCCTACCAGGCTGGTATCCGTGGTAACCAGTTCCCAACGCGGAGTCAGAAATGACTTGCCCTTCTGGAGGTTGTGCGATATTAACCACACTGAAGGGACTGCAAAATGTGGGGAGACAATAGACAAGTCTGATTTAATGATAGTGGGCACCTGTCCCACTTGCCAAGAGGAAGAGCTGAAGCGTCTTATGTGAAACTGGGCAAATGGGACTGCCTCGAATGCAGCTACCATCAATCCCACTAGTCTCATCCCTAGACAGATAGACTGACGAGGGTTGGACAAGAATAGACGAATCAAGTCCTGAATCAGAACCATTCCAGAATCAGGCCCAGGAAGGGAATTTCCCTGGACGGACAGAGAGAGGATTTGGGGTAACTTATTACCCATGCCCTGGACCCTGAATATAGCCATCACTCCTGCCAGCATCTTGGTAAAGACTCTTGGGGCCGAGGTAAGGCAGAATGGCAGGGCCACAAATTGATAATGCTGGTCTTCTATCGAGAACCTGAGAAATCTCTGGTGACCCGGAAAATAGAAATGTGCAAATAAGCATCCTTGATGTCTGTGGATGTCATGAAGTCCCCCTGATGGAGAGCATCGATCGTTGATCGCAGAGACTCCATGCGGATTCTTCTGAAACGGATAAATTGATTGAGTCTCCTTAGGTCTAGGATAGGCCGAACAGAGCCGTCCTTCTTGGGTACCGTGAATAGGTTGGAGTAAAGCCCCAAACCCCTTTCTGCCGGAGGCACTAGGCAGATGACAGCCATGTTTAACAGATTCGCTACTGCTGCCCGCAGTCCCTGCGCAATTGCCGGATCTGACGGCATCCGGGACATGAGAAATCTGGGAGGAGGCCGGGGCTCGAATTCCAGTTTGTAACTGGAAGAAACTCCAAATAGGCGCAATCCCACAAACGGAAGCGTTGTAAGCGATTTCTTGGCTACAACATCCGCCGCCCACTGCCGCAACCATACTGACCGCCGAATGGCGATTAACAAGGCAGAGGTTCTGCTGCACATGAGCAGAGTATCATCTAAAGCAGAAAGTACAAAAGATGCAAACATCTCACAACGCTTAAGAGCGGCGTACTCATCAGAGGCCGGATCAAGCCACCGACATAAGCGCCGAAGCGCCAACAGGCTGCAAGGCCGAGCCTACACTGGAAAAAGCGGGGCACGCCATTTGATCAATACGTTTGTCCTCTCCATCCTTGAGTGTAGTGGAGTCAGGAAGTACAGGGGCATCCACCTCAGTAGGTGATGACCAACGTTTAACCATATCAGCTGGAAAGGGATATTTTTTGTCCCAGCCCAAGGGAATGCCATGAAACCGCGCAGGCTTCTCCCATTCTTTAAAAATAATATCATCAAAATGCTTTTGATTTGGAAATTCCAAACGAGGTTTAGAGGCTCCAAAGAATTCCCCTCTCTTGAGAGGGACTACTTCAGGAGGAGTAATAACAAAAACCTCAAATAACAGGGCAAGAGCTTTTGGGGTAACCACAACACTCTTTTCACCCTGCTCACTTTCAGTACCAACAAATTGCTGTTCGTCAGAAACATCTGAATCCTCATATAATTCTTCTAACTGAGAAGGGTCAGACCAATCAAGCAATTCACAATTGTCCAACTCACTTGCCAAGACGGCATGAGTCAAATGCTTTCTTTTAGCGGAGGCCTTCTTAGCCACAGAGGTAGACATAAATCCTTCAAGATGAGCCAATCTGGCACATAAATCAGAATGCGACTCACCACCCATGACAATATCACTGGGGGTACAGACAAGACACGGCGGAGTAGGAGAAGAGGCAGTAGCCGCAGACCCTGAAGCCTGGGCCCCAGTTTGCTGCATAATGGTTAATTGTGCACAAGGGACGCAAGAACTGCGTTATCCCAAACAAGGGATGCCCCACATCCAAAACATTGCCGAGTCTGTGCCAAGGGAATTGCAAGCCCATTAACCTGAAATGCCTCCATATGATGCTCTAGTATTATACTTATAATTGATTATAGTCGCCAAATATATCTGGGTTTTACGCAATTGCTACCCGGGATGCCCCTTCAAGTCCCAAGTGGGAGGTTTTTTTTTATATTTTTTTTTCCAAAATTATTATTTTTTTTTTATCAGATTGCGACTCCCCAACTGTGACAACATCATCTGGGGTACGGATAAGGCGGGGTGGGGTAGGAGAAAAGGCCAGGGCCACAGACCCAGAGGCCTGGGCCCCCAACTGCTGCGTTATGGCCTGCTGAGCACAAGGTATGCAAACAAGTACATTATCCGCCACAAGGGATACCCCACAATCCACACACTGCCGGGACTGCCCCGAGGGGAGCCTAAGCCCGGTATCCTGGGAAGCCTCCATATGGTGATCTTTAAGGTAGTCGCAATGACCAGAGGGAATTACGCTGTTAAAGCTACCCGGGATGCCCCTTCAAGTCCCAAGTGGGAGAATTTTTTTTTTTTTTTTTTTAAATCCCTTAGGACTATTTAAGGGCAGACTAGATGGAGCATAAGGTCTCCTTCTGCCGTCAACCTATGTTTCTATGTTGTTGGTCTTTAACACATAGAGCCAGGTAACATGAATCCAGGTCCACCTTAAAGTGGAACACAAAACCTGAACATAAGGGCAGGAGGACATAAGCCAAACATACACATCACTCAAAACCAATACATATATCTGTGTATCTATAAGACAGATTTTCTTCAGTAGTCAAAACCCAGCATATCCAGAGTCAAGGCTCCAAAGAAGGCTGGACAACAGGCCAGCTGCTCCAGCCACAAGTAATGGCTTTAGCAGCAGTTAGGCTTGCACACAAGCGTAGGTGAGGCAGCTCAGCACAGGGGAGTGTTTACAAAGAAACTCCAGCCTGTGCAATCAAAGTGTTGTCTCTCTAGACAGAGCTGGAGCTAGCTACTGAAAAATACCATTGAGTGAATAACCAGCTGAAAATCAACAATGGCCGAATTTCCCATGTGATTTTTTAGCTTTATTATGGAAGAAAGGCCACCCCTCCTCCCCCCAAGGGGCACGGAGAGACACTGCAGGGGGGGGGGAACCCACACCAATAGGTGAAAGGGCAAGAGGGACAGGGCATCCCAAGCCGGGGATCACCAACCCGGAAACCGCCTACCCACATTTGGGTCTCACGGAGGAGTAAAACTCCTGTATACACCAGAAGGTGTATGTATCAACCCTTGCCTGAACCACACAGCCAGGGCTGGGAGGCATACAATATAACCAAACAGGTTTAAAGAGTTTCAGACAGAAATAGAGAAAAAAAGGGGCCGGGAGCAAACCCGGCTACCTGCAGCTTGAAGGAGAGTCATCTTCTGAATGCTTCGCCGACTGCAGAGACGAAAAGGCTGAGGAATAGTTGGAGGAACCCAGTACTTATGGACCAGGAGGGGCTCCTTTTTCCATGTCATCTCTGCAAGATCGCCCTCTACAGGCCGGGTTCCCAAGTGTCATGAATATTTGGAAGTGGGGTGTGTGACATACTAGGAATAGTCTGTTTGTGAGAACCTGGAGGGCTCTTCCGCTAGCTCCAGTGCAGACTAGTTACAAGGAGAGCAGCAAAAAAGGAATAAGAGGGGTAGTCCTAGGAGCACTGCCTCTGAGCCCAGAGGCTGACAATGAACCCACTTGCTGCACATACAACCAACACACACAAAGGACATATGGTTCTGAATGATTAAGACTCATGTGGTCACCATGTCATGACACTCAAATTACATAGGTACATAATATGACTGAAAAAAAAACATGTCAATCAAGTTCAACCAAGAGATCGAGTACAGGAAAGCTCTTTAAAATTATTTACAGATAGCAGCTACCCGTCAATGTTATTTTCTTCATAAAAAATAGCGTTTTGTGTGTACTCACCTTTAAAACGGGTATTATGTGCCCTACGCTCCACTTCGATCTTCATGACATGTGGGTAATCTCCAGTAAAGGGCGAACTTCTGCAGAGATGAATATGCAAAAAAGAAAGCCCCTCCCGGTCCATATATACCTGGGACCTCCCACCAAATTCCCAGTACAAAAAAGCAGTAAGGGGACCAGGAAGAACCAATTATAACCTAACAATCAAAACCAATGGTTCACCATATAAAAGCCCCAGAATACCTGAAAAAAAGGGGTGGGGCGAAGTGTAGTGTATGGCACACTCATAATACCCGTTTTAAAGGTGAGTACTCACAAAACGGTATTATTCTAAGTGTGCCATACACTCCACTTCGATCTTCATGACATGTGGGACATCCAATAGCAGTGTCCGTCATGGGTGGGAACCAGAAACAGTAAAGAATGTACCAACTCAAACCACTGCAGCTTGCAGAACCTTGCGGCCAAAAACCGCATCCGCTGAAGCCCGCACATCAACCTTGTAAAACGTGGAAAAAGTATGAACGGAAGACCAAGTAGCAGCCTTACAAACTTGTTCAACAGAAGCCTGGTGCTGAAAAGCCCAGAACGCACCAACCGCACGAGTAGAGTGCACAGTGACCCTAAAAGGAGGCGTCCTCCCCTTAGCAGAATAGGCCCCAACAATGGCCTGACAAATCCATTTGCTAATCGTAGACTTAGCAGGTGCCAAACCTTTCCTGGGCCCGCAGGGCACCACGAAAAATACGCCCGTCTTGCGGAAGGAAGAAGTAGTCACCAAATAGTACTTCACACAGCGAACAATGTCCAAATTGTGCAGAACCCTCTCCTTGTCATTGTTAGGCTTAGGACACAAGGAAGGGAGAACAATATCCTGATTGAGGTGGAAAGCAGACACCACCTTAGGAAGGAAATCCAGCTTAAAACGAAAAACCACCTTATCCTGGTGTCTCTCAAAGTAAGGGGCCTGAATCGACAAAGCCGCCAACTCAGAGACACGCCAAACAGAGGTAATAGCCACCAAGAAAGCAACCTTCTGAGTGAGAACCGAAAGAGCAATATCCTGTAACGGCTCAAAAGGAGGACCCTGCAAATCCCAAACAGGAACCACAGCCTTCCGAGGGGGCCGCACATGCGCAACCCCTTGGAAAAAGGTCTTAACCAGTGGGTGTACGGCAAAAGACCTCTGGAAGAAAACCGACAGAGCAGAAACCTGTCCTTTCAAAGTACTAAGCTGGAACCCAAGATCCAGATTATGCTGAAGAAACTCCAAAATCCTGGGTATCGAAAACACCCTGCAAGGCAAGGCCCTAGCCTCACACCAATCAATATAGGACCTCCAAGTCCTATAGTAAATGCCAGAAGAGGACCGCTTCCTAGCCCTAATCAAGGTCTGAACAACAGCCTCAGACAAACCTTCCTCTTTCAAGATGAAGGTTTCAGCAGCCAAGCCGTCAAAGCCAGCGTTTGTAAATTGGGGTAAAGTAGATGACCCTGAGATAGCAGAGATAGCAACAAGGGAAGCCGGTACTGATCTACGGCCATCCTTACGACGTCTGCGTACAAAACCCTTCTTGTCCATCTTGGAGCCACCAGAATCGCTGGTGCCCCTTCTAGAACCAGTTTGCGAACTACCTTGCCAAGCATGGAGACGGGTGGAAACAGGTACAGAAAACCCAACTCCTTCCAAGCCAGTGACAAGGCATCCACTGCCAGAGACAGAGGATCCTGAGAAAGAGACACAAAGGCCAGAAGTTTGTGATTGTGCCTCGAGGCAAAGAGATCCACCTCCGGAGTCCCCCACTTGCGGCAAAGATCCAGAAAAACCTCGGGGTTGAGAGACCACTCTCCTTGGCGAGAGGATCCCCTGCTCAGGGAATACACCTCCGTGTTCTCCACTCCCGGAATGTAGACTGCCGAAATGCAAGGAACATTGCTCTCCGCCCAGTGCAGGATCAGAGAGACTTCCCTGGGGGCACTCCTGCTGCGAGTCCCTCCTTGGTGATTGATGTAAGCTACCGCCGTTCGGTTGTCCGAACGAACCTGAACCGGTAGCCCCGTAAATGTGAGGTCAGCCAAGCCAGAACCAGTCGGATGGCTCGGAGCTCCAAGACATTGATGGGGGTGTGAGCCTCCTGAGGACCCCACACCCCACTTAACTGATGACTTTTCCAATAACCTCCCCAGCCCGACAGGCTGGCATCTGTGGTAACCGTCTCCCAACAAGGGACCAGAAAGGAACAGCCCTTCAACAGATTGCTCGATTCCAGCCACCACCGAAGGGACTGCCGAACCCTGGGAGACATCCTGAAAGGTTGATCCAATGACTGCGGACACCTGTCCCAATGCGTCAATAGGTGAAGTTGAAGAGATCTCATGTGAAACGGTGCAAACGGTACCACCTCGAAGGAGGATACCATCAAGCCCACCAGTTTCATCCCCTGTCGGATAGAGGGACAAAGATTGGCCAGAAGAAGGCGGATCAGACCCTGAATCCCCTGCACCTAGGGCTGGGGCAGAAACACTCTGGCCCGAATGGTATCCAGATTCATGCCCAGAAATGAAATCACACGAGACGGGGAGAGAGAAGACTTGGTGCGGTTGATCACCCACCCGAACCTCTCCAGGGTCGACACCACCTGGTGGGTGTCCAGCTCCGCCTGACGGAGGGAAGAAGCTGAGATCAACAGGTCGTCCAGATAAGGCACAATGCAAATGCCCTGAGCTCTGAGCAGAGCCATTATTCCCGATTGATCCTCCGCCGCAAACCAGAGGAATCTCGGATGTGCCTGAAAAATCCGAACATGCAGATACGCATCCTTGATGTCTATGGATGTCATAAAATCCCCTTGGCGAAGGGAATTGATAGCCAAGCGCAGAGTCTCCATGCGGAACTTTTTGGCTCTGATAAACCTGTTGAGAACCTTGAGATCTAGAATAGGTCTGACCGAACACTCCATTTTGGGAACCGTGAACAGGTTGGAGAAGTAACCCCTGCCTCTCTCCGACGGAGAGGCACCGGGCATATAACCCCCATGTCCAGAAGGTTTTTTTTTTTTTACTGCCAACAGGAGCCCCTGTGCAGCCTGAGGGTCCGAGGGCACCCGAGACCTTAAAAATCTTGGGGGCGGCCAGTACTCGAACTCCAGTTTGGAGGAGACCACTTCCAAGATCCAATTGTCTGTGACCTCCCGGGCCCAGACCTGGAAGAAGAGCCGCAGCCGTCCCCCCACCCTTGCGGGTGAGGGAGCCCCTTCATTGCTGAGCCGGTTTAACGGCAGGCTTGGGCTTGGAACCCCAGGCTGCCGCGGGTCGGGACCTCTGCCTCTGTTCCGGGACGAGCCCCTGACACCCGAGAAGGCCAAACCCCTAGCCGCTCTGGCCCCTCGAAAGGAAGAAGTGAACGAGCCAGCCCCCCGAAAGGGGCGGCGCTGTTTCCTCCACTGAGGTAACTTACCTGCTTTAGCAACAGCATCCAATTTATCTCCAAACAGCCGCGAACCTAAGAAGGGAAAGCTGTGAGCAACTTCTTGGCCCCAACGTCTGCTGTCCACTGGCAGAGCCAGACCAATCTGCGCATGGCCACCAGTAAGGCTGAAGTCCTACTACACACGACAATAGAATCTTCCATCGCAGCCATGACAAAATCCATGACAATTCGCATCTCTTAAGGATAGCGAACTCAGCGCAAGCTGGATCAAACTGAGCGTTATTCAGCCAGTCCCCGATAAGAGACCTGGTAGCAAGCGACACCAGGGCAGATGCACAAACAGGCAGCAGGGCCGCGCCCACGTTGGCAAATGCGTGGCACGCCATCTGATCAAGGCGCTTATCCTCGCCATCCTTAAGGGAAGTGGCGTCAGGGGTGTTCAGCACAGAAGAGTTGGTCAAACCTAAAACTGCCACGTCGACCTCGGGAGGAGAAGACCAGCGCTTAACCGCCTCCACTGGAAAAGGATACTTCTTATCCCATCCCTGAGGAACACCAGAAAGCTGACTGGGCCTCTCCCATTCTCTAAGGATCAGCGCATCAAAGTGACCCTGGGTAGGGAATTCCAGGCGGGGCTTGCGGGCCCCAAAAAATTCCCTTGAGAGGGGGCGCCTCAGGCGGTTCAATATCCAACACCTCCAATAAATGAGACAAAACAGTGGCCGTATCTACGGCATCCCCCAACGCCTGCCCGACATCGGCATTCCCAGACTGAACATAGCCAGCCTCTATTTCCTGATACAATTCCCCCTCCTCTAACGGGGAATAATCTGACAAATCAACGGAATCGTCGTCAACATCCCACAAGGGCTGGGCCGACGACAAATGTCTCTTTTTAGCCTGGGCCTTCTTGCCCACCGTGCTAGCAATAATTTTCTCAATGCTGGCCAACCTAGCCCAAACATCAGAGAGCCACTCCCCGCTGGCATCAATGCCAGCTCCCCCAGGCTAATCACAGCACCAGACATGGTCCAAAAGTAAAACACACACTGTCAGTCACACACCCACATACACAGGAGCATGGGAGAACGAAAAACTAAATAACGGCCAGGCAAGGCAACCCCCCCCCCCCCCTTGAGGGGAGTAAGGGACCCAGAAGGGGGGGGACCCTGCCATAAGCATAGAGGGACGGGGCATCCCACACCAGGATCACCAAAAACCTGGATAACCGCCTACCCCATAGTGAGGTCTCACGGTGGAGCAGTGCTCCTTCCGCACCCATTGGGTGCTGCCTACCTTCACCAGGACCCGCAGCCTAAGCTGGGAGGCTCAAATAGGGGCAATCTAGAAAGGGTCCTGGCAGTAATAGGCACAATAGATGGCCGGGCGCGGGCCTGGCTTACCTGTAAGTAAAGAAGTCTTCATCTTCTGTCTTTGATGTCGAAGATCGAAGTGGAGTGTATGGCACACTTAGAATATGAACAACCCTAATCCTTTTATGAAGCTGTCAGCTGATGATGATATAATACACTTCTGTGGGAGGCAATGCCACAGATTTATAGTTCTTAAGGTAAAAAAAAAATTATTTTTGGAGACTAAGGGCTTGATTCAACAAAGGTAGAAATAAATTTGTGTCGCTCGAAGAAAATCGGATCGCATGCGTAAATTTTTAACTTTTTCAGCGATTCAGAAAAGGGGTTGAATTAAAGTCATCCTTCACTCTGAATAAGAGTCTATCTTATATGTTTCCCACAGCCTGTACATACAGATTGCTCACATTAAAAATCATCCTACCTGCATCTACTGCATGTTATGAGCCTTTAAATATCCAAGATGGTGGCTCATGGAACAACAGGCAGCCTGCAAACAGGAAGTGCCTTCTGACTGTGTCGCTCTGCATTTTGGGATTGCTGACCTTCTCGTGACCCCAGCTCTGCTCTATCTGAGCAAAGCACAGCTATAACTTGCCACCCTGTACTTTATCCCACTCTCCTCTGTTCAGTAAGTGTGATGCTTCTGAGTCAAGATGGCGGCTCCCGCCAGAGTTGCAGCCCAGTGGGGGAAAGAATAATATGTAAGTGACTAAAAACTTAAAATATATTAATTTTAGATGCTGGGGAATAGTTTTTTTAAGGGTTTAGGCTTTTCAATAAATTATGGTGAAGGTCCAGTGTAAATACGTGCACTCGAAAATGCAATCGTAAAATTTTTGAATCGCTCGTAAAATTTACAAAATGCTCGTAAAAAGGCTGTCACAAGCGAAAATTATTGGAAAATGTATTTGAATTTTTTTTCTGTAGTTTTCTGTTTTTTCTGTTTAGTATTGTTTCTGACTGTTGCATGGTGTTGTAAGGCTTTTTAATGGTAAATGTAAATGCATAATGTTCAACTTTTTAAGTTGCTTGTGTAGCTGTATGTACATGGCTAACATTGTGGATACATGTAATAAAGAGGCAAGGTATGCTGTAGTGGAAGTACTAATTAAACAGTAATATTTGTAAGAGGCATGTATGTTTTTTTTTTGGGGGGGGGGGGGGGGGGGGTTAGTTGTATTGCCAGGGACCTGTATTAAAAATGTTTCCTTTAATGCAGAAATGTGGCCATTGTTTTCTATACAAAACTTGCTCACATAGCACCACGTGTCCTTGGGTGCAGCTCTTTGCTAGCTTTAAAGCGGTCCTTCACTCTGAATAAGAGCCTATCTTATATGTTTCCCACACCCGGTACATACAGATTGCTCACATTAAAAATCACCCTACCTGCATCTACTGCATGTTATGACCCTTTAAACATTCAAGATGGCGGCTCCGGCAGCCTGCAAACAGGAAGTGCCTTCTGACTGTGCTGCTCTGCATTCTGGGATTGCTGACCTTTTACTGACCCCAGCTTTGCTCTGTCTGAGCAAAGCACAACTATAACCCGCCCCCCTGTATTTTATCCCACTCTCCTCTCCTGAGTGTGATGCTTCTGAGTCAAGATAGCGGCACCCGTATCCTAAAGTCCTGAACAGAATTGCAGCCCAGTGGGGGAAAGAAAAATAAGTGACTAAAAACTTAAAATGCATTAATTTTATATGCTGGGGAATAGTCTTTTAAGGGTTTGGGCTTTTCAATAAATCGTGGTGAAGATCCGCTTTAACCTCATGGTACACCATTCTTATACTTACACTTTAACGTGGACGATTTCGATTTTTACTATACTGGGTTTTGTTGCACCGCTGTGTAAAAACCCAAAGGTCGACCACTCCCATGTACCTTCCACTGTTCTTATGGCGCATGACCGGCCTCCCATGCATTCATCCGTATAAATGGTCCAGACGCAAACTGGTCTAGGGTTAAGGACTACAGTCCAGTTGAGCATTGTATACCTGAGGTTGCTACAACAAGCCAGTGGATACATCCATGCTAGGCTGGAACAGGGAGTGTGTCTCCTCCAGACATTTACAAATGACTGGTGTCATGGCATACCCTGCTAAAGTTATAGCAAGGAGTGTCCCCTGATTGCGCATCCTTGAAGTGTGGCAGTTGGTGAGTATACTAGGCAACCTGGGTTGTTTTATACAGCAGGGCATATAAAATAATAATCAGCCAAAGGCAAGGAAACAAGTAGCCATAGAGTTTTAACAATTTGGGAGTTCTGTAAGAGCACCTCAGCAATAATGCTTTTGTCTAAATAGCCAAGCCCATGGCAGTCAACAAATAAGCAAATAAATGGGCAAAAATACCATTCTGTGATTACTCACCTGTAAAATGGTTATTACAAGTATGTCACACACCCCGCTTCCGAATATTCATGACACTTGGGTAACTGTCCTGTAGAGGGCGATCTTGCAGAGATGACATGAAAAAAAGGAGCCCCTCCTGGCCCATAAATACCTGGGACCTCCCACCATTCCCCAGTATAAGACAGCAGTAAAGGGACCAGGAAGAGCCAAATGTAAACAGCAAAGAAAAAGGTTCACCATATAAAGGATCCCAGAAAACCAAAAAAGGGCGGGATGAAGCGGGGTGTGTGACATACTTGTAATAACCATTTTACAGGTGAGTAATCACAAAATGGTATTATTCCCAGTATGTCACACACCCCGCTTCCGAATATTCATGACACTTGGGACATCCAATAGCAGTGCCCATAATGGGTGGGGATCCCAAAAAGGCAATAATGCAAACTTAAACTACTGTAGCTTGCAGAACTTTGCGGCCAAAAACAGCATCCGCTGAGGCCCGCACATCAACCTTATAAAACTTAGAAAAAGTATGAACAGAAGACCAAGTAGCAGCCTTGCAAACTTGTTCAACAGAAGCCTGATGCTGAAAAGCCCAAGATGCTCCAACAGCACGAGTAGAATGAGCAGTAACACGAAAAGGGGGAACCTTCCCCTTGGCAGAATAGGCCCCAACAATGGCCTGTCTAATCCATTTACTAATGGAAGACTTAGCGGGCGCCAGACCTTTCCTGGGCCCGGAGGGCACCATGAAAAAGGCGTCCGTCTTACGAAAAGGAGAAGTAGCCACCAAATAATATTTCACACATCGAACCACATCCAAAGAATGTAAGGTCCTCTCCTTGTCATTACTAGGCTTAGGATACAAGGAAGGGAGAACTACATCCTGATTGAGGTGGAAGGCCGAAACCACCTTAGGAAGGAAATCCGGCATAAAGTGGAAAACTACCTTGTCCAGGTGCCTCTCAAAGTAAGGAGCCTGAATAGACAAGGCCGCCAACTCAGAGACACGCCGAACAGAGGTAATAGCCACCAAAAAGGCAACTTTCTGAGTGAGCAGAGAAAGAGCAATATCATGCACCGGCTCAAAAGGGGGGCCCTGGAGAGCCGACAGAACCAAGTTTAAATCCCAAACCGGCAGCAAGGGCTTTCTAGGAGGCCGCACATGAGTAACCCCCTGGAAAAATGTCTTAACCAGGGGATGAAGGGCAAAAGACCTTTGAAAGAAAACCGCCAGGGCAGAAACTGCCCTTTCAAAGTACTAAGCTGGAACCCCGAGTCCAGACTTCTGGGAATAGAAAACACCCTACAAGGCAAGGCCCTAGCCTCGCACCAGTTAATATAAGACCTCCAAGTCCTATAGTAGACGTTAGAGGAAGATCTCTTCCTAGCTATAAGAAGAGTCTGAACCACCGCATTAGAAAGACCTTCCTCCTTTAAGATGGAGGATTCAGCAGCCACGCCGTCAAAGCCAGCGTTGGTGAATTGGGGTAGCGTAGCTGACCCTGGGTGATAAGATCCGGAAGAAGGGGCAGATAAAACTGATCTACTGCCAGCCGCACGACGTCTGCGAACCACACTCGTCTTGGTCACCTTGGAGCCACCTGAATTGCTGGTGCCCCTTCTAGAGTTAGCTTGCGCACCACCTTGCCCACCATGGAGAAGGGGGGGGGGGGGGGACAGGTACAGAAACCCCAGTTCCCTCCAAGCCAGGGACATGTCATCCACTGCCAGGGCCAGAGGATCCTGAGACAGAGACACAAAGGCAGGAAGCTTGTGATTGTGACAAGAGGCAAAAAGATCCACCTCCGGAGTCCCCCACTTGTGACAAAGGGACTGGAATACCTTGGAACTGAGAGACCATTCTCCTCGGCGAGAGGATCTCCTGCTCAGGGAATCCGCCTTCATGTTCTCCACTCCCGGGATGTAAATGCCTGAGATGCATGGGACATTGCTCTCTGCCCAAACAAGGATCAGAGCTCTCCCTGAGGGCACTCCTGCTGCGAGTCCCTCCTTGGTGATTGATGTAAGCGACCGCCGTCCGATTGGACTTGAACTGGCAATCCCTGCAATAGAAGAGTCAAGCGAGACAGAACCAACCAAATGGTCCGTAGCTCCAAAACGTTTATAGGGGTATAAGCCTCCCGAGGCCCCCATAATCCTGGCGTCTGTGGTGACCGTTTCCCAACAAGGGGTCAGAAAGGATCTGCCCTTCAACAGATTGCTTGACACTAGCCACCACTGAAGGGACTGCTGAGCCCGGGGAGACAGCAGACAAGACTGATCCAATGACAGCGGACACTTGTCCCAAGTCGCTAGAAGATGGAGCTGAAGTGTCCTCATGTGAAACTGGGCAAAAGGGACTGCCTCAAAGGAAGCCACCATCAGACTTACCAATCTCATCTCTAGCCGGATAGACGGGCGAGGATTGGAAAGCAGAAGCCGAACCAAATCTTTAATCAGAAGAATCTTGGGCTGAGGAAGGAACACCCTGGCCTGAAAGGCATCCAGAGTCATGCCCAGAAACGAAACCTCCCTGGACGGGGAGAGGGAGAAGTTGATCACCAAACCAAACCTCTCCAGCGTGGATACCACCACTCTGGTGTCTAGCTCCGCTTGGCTGAGAGAGGAAGCCAAAATGAGAAGGTCGTCCGGATATGGTGCAATGCGGATGCCCTGGACTCTCGAGGAGGGCCATCACCCCCGCCAATACCTTGGTGAACACCATCGGAGCCGAGGTAAGCCCGAATGGAAGGGCCACAAACTGAAAATGCTGATCTTCCACCACGAACCTGAGGAATCTCTGGTGTGCCAGGAAGATAGGTACATGCAGATAAGCATCCCTGATGTCTATGGACGTCATGAAGTCCCCCTGACGAAGAGAATCGACGGCTGACCGCAAGGTTTCCATGCGAAACTTTCTGAAGCGGATAAACCGATTGAGGAGCTTCAGATCCAAAATGGGTAGAACGGAGCAGTCCTTCTTGGGCACCGTGAATAGATTGGAATAGAATCTCAAGCCCTTTTCCGCGAAAGGCACTGGTCAAATGACAGCCATGTCCAGCAGATAACTTACTGCCGCCAGGAGCCCCAGTGTGGCCAGAGGATCCGAAGGCACTCGAGACCTGAAGAATCTGGGAGGAGGACGGATCTCGAATTCCAGCTTGTAACCGGAAGACACCACTTCCAGAATACATTTGTCTGAGACCTCCTGGTCCCAGACCTGGAAGAAGTGCCGCAGCCGTCCTCCCACCCACAAGGGAGAGGGCGACCCCTCATTGCTGAGCTGGCTTAGCAGTGGGCTTGGGTTTGGAACTCCAATTGTGACCTGGACGGGCACGACCTCTGCCTCTACTCCAGGAATCACCTCTGAGGGTAGAGAAGGCCAAAACTCTGCCAGTTCTGGCACCACGAAAGGAAGGGTTAAAGGAGGCCGCCCCCCCGAAAGGGACGACGTTGCCTCTTACGCTGAGGTAACTTCCCTCCTTTCGTGACAGAATCTAATCTTTCTCCAAAGAGCCGCAATCCCACAAAGGGAAGTGCTGTAAGCGACTTTTTGGCCACAAAATCAGCCGCCCACTGGCGCAACCATACCGACCGCCGAATAGCTACAAGCAAGGCCGAGGTTCTACCACACATGACCATGGTGTCATCTAAGGCGTCAAGCACAGAGGACATGAACAATTCACACCACTTAAGGGCGGCGAACTCATCACTAGCCGGGTCAAGCCTGGAGGTACTCAACAGGTCTCTAACCACAGACCTGGTAGCCACTGCCAAAAGCGCCGAAGCACAAACAGGCCGCAAGGCTGAACCGACACTAGCAAACGCGTGGCAAACCATCTGATCAATGCGTTTATCCTCACCATCTTTGAGAGTGGTGGAGTCAGGAGAATGCAAAATAGAAGTATTGGACAACCCGAGCACCGGGGCATCCACCTCGGGAGGGGACGACCATCGTTTTACCACATCCACCGGAAAGGGATACTTTTTATCCCAACCTTGAAGAATATCTGGAAGCCAAGTAAGCTTCTCCCATTCCTTAAGAATAATGCCATCAAAATGCTTTTGATTTGGGAACTCCAGGCACGGCTTGGAAGTCCCAAAGAATTCCCCTTTTTGAGGAGCGGCCTCCTCAGGAGGAGAAATTGCCAGAACCTCAAAAAGGTGAGCCAAGACTTTCGGGGTATCCACAGCATCCCCCTGCCCTTGCTCAGTATCAGCACCAACAAACTGCTGATTGTCAGAACCCTCAAATAATTCCCCCTCTTCTAGCAGGGAATAATCAGACCAGTCAAGAAAATCATAATCATCAAACTCAAAGGCCGGCGCGGCTGGAGATAAATGCTTTCGCTTAGCCGAGGCCTTTCTGGCAACAGCCAGAAATAAATTTCTCAATATTAGCCAGTCTTGCACATACATCAGATTGCAACTCCCCACCTGTGACAACATCACTAGGGGTACGGATAAGGCAGGGTGGGGAGGGAGATGAGACCGGGACCCCGGACCCAGACGCCTGGGCCCCCGACTGCTGCGTTATGGCCCGCTGAGCAGAAGGTATGCAAACAAGTACATTATCCCCCGCAAAGGATGCCCCACAACCCACACACTGCCGGGGTTGCCCCGAGGAGCCCGGTATCCTGAGAAGCCTCCATATGGTGATTTTAATGTAATCGCAATGACCAGAGGGATTTACGCTATTAAGCTACCCGGGATGCCCCTTCAGGTCCCAAGTGGGAGGATTTTTTTTTTTGGAAACCCTAAATTAAACTCTAAGGGACCCTAGGACCGGGAGAACTCCCTCTTTAAACTTCAAAAGAAGGGATCCCACCTAGAAGACATGAGAACAGACATAAGTGTCAACATGCACATCACCCACCATATAAGACAGTTAAAAATGGTGAAATAAATAAAATCCACTCACCGCAGCAAAGCAGCGACCGTCAACCCTCACAGCAGCAAGGGAATGAGAGGGAGAGCAGCTAAGCAGGCAGCGAGGCCGGAAAGAGTGCTTGAGAGAAGCCGGCCTCGAGGGGGGGGGGGGGGGGGGATGGAGCACCTGTTGAAAAGTGAAACCGGCCCAGCAACAACGGCCGCAAAAACACATATAAACACACACACACACAATCCACACACCTTTTCCCCCAAATAAAATAAAACAACCCACAGGAGAAAAGGCCTCCCCCCCAAGGGGCACAGAGGGACACGGTAGGGGGGAGAACCCACACCAATAGGTGAAAGGGTAAGAGGGACGGGGCATCCCAAGCCGGGACACCGCCTATTCCTTTGTATGGGGTTTCACGGGGGAGCTAGCTCCCATATACACCATAAGGTGCAGCCTACCATTGCCTGGACCTACAGCCTAGGCTGGGAGGCATACTGCTATAGTTTAAATTAAAGGTTCAGGCAGCAATAGAAACAAAAGGCCGGGGGGCTACCCCGGCTACCTGCCAGGAGGGGACAACCATCTTCTGACTTGCTCGCCGACTGCAGAGACGAAAGACTGGGGAATGGTGGGAGGTCCTAGGTATTTATGGGCCAGGAGGGGCTCCTTTTTTTCATGTCATCTCTGCAAGATCGCCCTCTACAGGACAGTTACCCAAGTGTCATGAATATTCGGAAGCGGGGTGTGTGACATACTGGGAATATATTACACTTGCATACTCAAACCTTTGTGCAATAACATCAAGGAACAGCATACTTTGGGACATTAACATCAGTTACAGATTCTTATTTCCTATAAGGGTGAGGCTAGCAAAAGGAGTTTTCTTCTGCTGAAAGCTGCATCGAAAAACTAGTGTGAAACACTAAACACTAATTTATATCATGTGTGTGGCTCATCAAATCCACCTGCATCAATAGTAAAATTTTCGAATCGCAAAATGCGGTAGTAAATTTTTTGACCCACTAATTTATTTTGCACTTTTACAATCGCAATAGAATTCGCGTTTAATTCAAGTGACTCGTGTTTTGCAATGGTTCCAGGTTGCTGAATCACTCGTAAAAAAAAAAAAAAAGATTGCAAAATCGCAACTTTTTAAGCACAAAACACACGAAAAATCCATTTTCTACCTTTGTTGAATCGAGCCCTAAATCTTTTTTTCTACAGATGGAGGGCGTACCCCCTTGTCTTTAGAGAAGATTTTACGTGAGAGTTTTTTTGGCTTTGAAGCGTAAAAATACAATTCTGTGATTACTCACCTGTAGAATTGGTATTGTAAGTATACAGCATGTCCTGTTCCAGAATATTCCTTACCCATGGGTAATACATCCACAAGATGTCGCTGGACTGCAGAAAACAACTTGTGGCTCCTCCCGGCCCCATAAAAGTCAGGGACCTCCCACAAATTACCCAGTATTGACAAGCAGTTACACAAGAAGCCGGGAGAAACAATAATAATAAAAATCCCAAAGGAACATTTGAACAATCACCATACAGAGGTAACTAGAAAAAAAGATAACAAGGGTGGGATGGAACAGGACGTGCTGTATACTTACAATACCAATTCTACAGGTGAGTAATCACTCTGATGAAGTGGCGGAATTCTCGGCCACGCAACGCGTCAGTGTTGGCAGTGTGAGGGTGTACGTGATGTTGGACAGTATGATATGGTAATGTACATTGTTTCACAATAATTTTTATTACCTTGTATTGATTCTTTATTGACTCTTTTGTATCATAAGTGCAATTTTGCACATCTTGCACACTGTGGCTGTTTCATGTATATGCAAACCATATATAATAATTTTAGTTTAATATAAATAAAAATATGCCCGGGTATCCATCCCTTTCTTTTACTTTGTGGCACTTGTAATAATACTGAACACTTGAGCCCTTTCGGGCGTTAGTTCTCACTATTGGGACATTATTTGTCCCTCTTTTTGCTTTGTTTGATTTCCACTATTGTTTCTTTTATCACGTTTATTTCTTCCTCTTATTTATTTATTTACTTTTGCATGCTCTTAACACCATTATCACATTCTCACAGTATTTCAGGGATAGTTCCCGTGGCATTAAATAAATGTTCCATCTTGCATGGATATAGTAAATACTTAATACCTATGGTAGTGCATATACTAGTGTAAATAGCCTCATTGTATATCTGTAATCTATTATGTATACTTATAGATATCTTGTTATAAGTCCATATAAGTCCCGTTACACCCCACACATGGGGTTTTAATCTATGTATTTTAAATGTATGTCCTTTTTCTTGGCTCATAATAAAAATTCTTTGTATTTTTGTATATTGAGATAATGATTTTCTGTTGAGCGGCCTATCTCTGTATAGATAGAAGGGAGGCACCGGTGAGTTTGGCTGATCACTCATCATCTGTCTTTTCTTGATGTAATCAACCCTGTTGGGCTGTTACCTCCCCAGCTAGCATCCAGAATTCCATAACTATGGGTGGCAGTGCGGGAATCATTTTGTCTATATAATCACAGAATTGTATTATTCCAAGTATACAGCATGTCCTGTTCCAGAATATTCCTTACACATGGGACATCCAATAGCAGTGTCCGTAAGGTAGGGTGGGATCCCCAAAAGTAACAGCGGGCAGATTAGACCACTGCCGCCTGCAGAACTTTGCGACCAAAAGCAGCCTCAGCTGAGGCCCTAACATCAGCCTTGTAAAACTTAGAAAAAGTATGAACAGAAGACCAAGTAACGGCCTTGCAAACTTGTTCAACAGAAGCTTGGTGCTGAAAAGCCCAAGAGGCACCAATAGCACGAGTAGAATGAGCAGTAAGGCGGAAGGGAGGTTGCTTCCCCTTAGCAGAATAGGCTTGAACCACAGCCTGACGGATCCACTTGGTGATAGTGGACTTAGCCGGAGCCAAACCCTTCTTAGGCCCAGAAGGGAGAACAAAAATACCATTTTGTGATTACTCACCTCTAAAATGGGTATTATAAGCATGTCACACACCCCGCTTCCAATATTCATGACATATGGGTTATGGTCCAGTAGAGGGCGAACTTCTGCACAGATGAAAGCAAAAAAGAAGCCCCTCCCCCCACACCAAATTAAACCACTGCAGCTTGCAGAACCTTGCGGCCAAAAACAGCATCCGCTGAGGCCCGCACATCAACCTTAAAAAACTTGGAAAAGGTATGAACGGAAGACCAAGTGGCAGCCTTACCAACTTGTTCAACAGAAGCCTGGTGCTGAAAGGCCCAGGAAGCCCCAACAGCACGAGTAGAATGAGCAGTGATCTTAAAAGGAGGAACCCTCCCCTTAGCGGAATAGGCCCCAACAATGGCCTGACGTATCCATTTACTAATGGTAGACTTGGCGGGCGCCAAACCTTTTCTGGTCCCAGAAGGCACCACAAACAAGGCGTCCGTCCTACGAAAAGGAGAAGTAGCAACCAAATAGTACTTCACACAACGAACCACATCCAAAGAGTGCAAAACCCTCTCCTTGTCATTGCTAGGCTTAGGACACAAGGAAGGGAGAACTACATCCTGATTAAGATAGAAAGCAGAAACCACCTTAGGAAGGAAATCTGTTTTAAAACGAAAAATACCATTTTGTGAGATACTCACCTGTAAAATGGTTATTATGAGTATGTCACACCCCCCACTTCCCGATATTCATGACACTTGGGAACTCGGCCTGTAGAGGGCGATCTTGCAGAGATGACATGGAAAAAAGGAGCCCCTCCTGGTCCATAAGAAGAGCCAATTATATTCAATAATTGTAAAATTATATGAGAATAATAATACCAAATAAAGGATCCCTTAGAGCAAAAATAGCCAATTATATTCAATAATTGTAAAATTATTTGAAATAATAATACCAAATAAAGGATCCCTTAGAGCAAAAAGAGCCAATTATATTCAATAATTGTAAAATTATTTGAAATAATAATAATAATCACCATATAAAGGATCCATCGAACAAAAAAGGGCGGGGGAAGAGGGGGGTGTGACATACTTGTAATAACCATTTTACAGGTGACTATCTCACAAAATGGTATTATTCCTAGTATGTCACACCCCCCACTTCCCGATATTCATGACACTTGGGACATCCAATAGCAGTGTCTATAATGGGTGGGGATCCCAAAGGAATAATGCATAACTTAAATTACTGCAGCTTGCAGAACTTTGCGGCCAAAAACAGCATCCGCTGAGGCCCGCACATCAACCTTGTAAAACGTAGAAAAAGTATGCACAGAAGACCAAATCGCAGCCTTGCAGACTTGTTCAACAGAAGCGTGGTGCTGAAAAGCCCAAGAGGCTCCAATATCACGAGTAGAATGAGCGGTGACACGAAAAGGGGGAACCTTCCCCTTCGCCATATAGGCCCCAATGATAGCCTGATGTATCCACTTACTAAGGGAAGATTTGGCAGGAGCAAAACCCTTCTTGGGCCCAGAAGGCACAACAAAAAAGGCATCCGTCTTGCGGAAGGCCGAGGTAGTAACTAAATAATACTTAACACAACGAACTACATCCAAAGAATGTAAGACCCTTTTCTTGTCGTTACTAGGTTTAGGACACAAGGAAGGAAGAACTATATCCTGATTTAGGTGGAAATCAGACACCACCTTAGGAAGGAAATCCGGTTTAAAACGGAAAACAACCTTATCTTGATGCCTCTCAAATTAAGGGGCTTGAATAGACAAAGCCGCCAGTTCAGAAACTCGGCGGACAGAAGTAATAGCAACCAAAAAGGCAAACTTCTGAGTAAGAATAGGAAGAGGAATATCCTGCAATGGCTCAAAGGGAGCAGCTTGCATAGCCAAAAGCACCAAATTAAGATCCCAAACAGGAAGTAAAGGCTTTCTGGGAGGCCGCACATGCGCGACTCCTTGGAAAAAGGTCTTAACCAAAGGATGAAGAGCAAACGATCTTTGAAAGAAAATTGCCAAGGCAGAGACTTGCCCTTTCAAAGTACTAATCTGGAATCCCATATCCAGACCTCGTTGCAGATATTCCAGAATTCTAGGAATAGAAAATACTCTACAGGGCAAAGCCCTGGATTCACACCAATCAATATAGGACCTCCAAGTCCTGTAATAAATGACAGAGGAAGACTTCTTCCTAGCTCTAATAAGAGTCTGAATAACCGCATCAGAAAGACCTTCTTCTTTCAAGATGGAGATTTCAGCAGCCATGCCGTCAAAGCCAGCGTTTGTAATTTTGGGGTAAAAAAGTTGACCCTGAGTGATGAGATCTGGAATAAGAGGCAGATGGACTCGATCCACTGCCAGCCTTACGACGTCTTGGCCACCTTGGCGCCACCAGAATTGCTGGCGCCTCCTCCAGTGCTAGCTTGCGCACCACCTTGCTGATCAAGGAGAATGGGGGAAACAGATATAGGAACCCCAGATCCTTCCAGGCCAGAGATATGGCATCCGCTGCCACTGCCAGAGGATCCTGGGATAGAGACACAAAAGCTGACAGCTTGTGATTGTGACGAGAAGCAAACAGGTCCAACCGTGGAGTCCCCCACTTGTGACAGAGGAACTGAAAGACCCTTGGATTGAGAGACCGTTCTCCCTGGTGAGAACATCCCCTGCTCAGGGAGTCTGCCTCCACATTCTCTATCCCCGGAATGTAAACTGCTGATATGCAGGGAACATTGATCTCTGCCCACTGAAGGATCAGAGACACTTCCCGGAGGGCACCTCAACTGTGAGTCCCTCCCTGGTGATTGATGTATGCAACAGCTGTTCGGTTGTCTGACCGAATCTAAACTTGCAGACCCTGTAAGAAATGGGTCAGTCGAAGTAGAACAAGACGTATGGCCCGAAGCTCTAATACATAGATTGGAGAATGAGCCTCCTGAGGCCCCCACAATCCTTGGAACTGATGCTTCTTCCAGAAGCCCCCCAGCCTACCAGGCTGGTATCCGTGGTAACCAGTTCCCAACGCGGAGTCAGAAATGACTTGCTCTTCTGGAGGTTGTGCGATACGTGATTGTGTGATTTAATGATAGTGGGCACCTGTCCCACTTTGCCAAGAGGAAGAGCTGAAGCGTCCTTATGTGAAACTGGGCAAACAGGACTGCCTCGAATGCAGCTACCATCAATCCCACTAGTCTCATCCCTAGACAGATAGACTGATGAGGGTTGGACAAGAATAGACAAATCAAGTCCTGAATCAGAACCATTCCAGAATCAGGCCCAGGAAGGGAATTTCCCTGGACGGACAGAGAGAGGATTTGAGGTAGCTTATTACCCATCCGAACCTCTCTAGCGTAGAGACCACCATCCTGGTGTCCAACTCTGATTGTTCAAGGGAGGAGGCCGCGATAAAAAGGCACAAAAAAAAAGGCACAATCCAGAAAAGGCACAATGCGGATGCCCTGGACCCTGAATATAGCCATCACTCCTGCCAGCATCTTGGTAAAGACTCTTGGGGCCGAGGTAAGGCCGAATGGCAGGGCCACAAATTGATAATGCTGGTCTTCTAACGAGAACCTGAGAAATCTCTGGTGACCCGGAAAATAGGAATGTGCAAATAAGCATCCTTGATGTCGATGGATGTCATGAAGTCCCCCTGACGGAGAGCATCGATCGTTGATCGCAGAGACTCCATGCAGAATTTTCTGAAATGGATAAATTGATCGAGTCTCCTTAGGTCTAGGATAGGCCGAACAGAGCAGTCCTTTTTGGGTACCGTGAATAGGTTGGAGTAAAACCCCAAACCCCTTTCCGCTGGAGGCACTAGGCTGATAACAGCCATGTTTAACAGATTCGCTACTGCTGCCCGCAGTCCCTGCGCAATTGCTGGATCTGACGGCATCCGGGACATGAAAAATCTGGGAGGAGGCCGGGATTCGAATTCCAGTTTGTAACTGGAAGAGACTACTTCCAGAACCCAATTGTCTGATACCTCCTGAACCCAGACCTGGAAGAAGAACAGCAGCCGTCCCTCCACCCATAAGGGTGAGGGCGTCCCCTCATTGTTGAGCAGGCTTAGTGGCAGATTTGGTTTTGGACCCCCAATTCTGACTTGGACGGCCATGTCCCTTTCCTCTATTCCATGCATTCCCTCTAGGGGCTGAAAAGGCCGATCCTCTACCGGATCTAGACCCCCGAAAGGAAGGGTTAAAAGAGGCCATTCCACGAAAGGAACGACGTTTCTTACGCTGAGGTAATTTACCTCCTTTAGTGACAGAATCCAATTTTTCTCCAAAGAGGCGCAATCCCACAAAAGGGAGCACTGTAAGCGATTTCTTGGCTACAATATCAGCTGCCCGCTGCCGCAACCATACTGACCACCGTAAGGCGACTAACAAGGCAGAGGTTCTGCTGCACATGACCAGAGTATCATCTAAGGCAGAAAGTACAAAAGCTGCAAACATCTCACATCGCTTAAGAGCGGCGTACTCATCAGAGGCCGGATCAAGCCCTGAGTAATTCATTAGGTCTCTCACAACAGACCTAATAGTCACTGTCATGAGTGCCAAAGCACCAACAGGCAGCAAGGCCGAGCCCACACTGGAAAAAGCGTGGCACGCCATTCGATCAATACGCTTATCCTCTCCATCTTTAAGTGTAGTGGAGTCAGGAGAATGCAACACAGAAGAATTGGATAAATTAAGCACAGGGGCATCCACCCATGAGCAGAGTATCTTTTAAAAATCCAGTCTCTCTATAAATTAATTAAATATTAATGCATAGATGGCCATTGTATGCTTGCGCACACATAGGAACTTCTCCCATTCTTTAAGAATAATTTAATCAAAATGCTTTTGATTTGGAAATTCTAAACGAGGTTTAGAGACTCCAAAGAATTTCCCTTTTTGAGGAGGGACTACTTCAGGAGGAGTAATAACCAAAACCTCAAATAACGGAGCAAGAGCTTTTGGGGTATCCACAACACTTGCTTCACCCTGCTCAATCTCAGTACCAACAAATTGCTGTTCATCAGAAACATCTGATTCCTCATAATAATTCTCCTTCTTCTAACTGAGAAGGATCAGACCAATCAAGCAATTCACAATTGTCTGACCCCCTTGCCGGAGCGGCTTGAGTCAAGTGCTTTCTTTTAGCTGAGGCATTCTTAGGCACAGAGGTAGACATTAATCTTTCAAGATGAGCCAATCTGGCACATAAATCAGCATGCGACTCACCACCCATGACAATATCATTGGGGGTACGGACAAGACATGGCGGAGTAGGAGATGAGGCATTAGCCGCAGGCCCTGAAGCCTGGGCCTCAGTTTGCTGCATACATAATAAAAATAAGAAATAAAGACTTATTTTATATATCTCTTTTTTTTTTTGTGTGCATGGTGACAAATAAGCCCAGATAACACCCCCCCTTCCCCCCTCCTTTTTACCCAGCAGGGTTAAATGAGACTAAGGGGAGAGGATAGAAATGCACCCATAAGGCACAAGGGGATTATAAAGGGACAGGGGCATCCCATGTCGGGATCACCAACCCGGAAGCCACCTACCCACATTTAGGTCTCACGGAGGAGTAATACTCCTGTATACACCAGAAGGTGTATCGATCTACCTTTGCCTGAACCACACAGCCAGGGCTTGGAGGCATACAATATAACCAAACAGGTTTAAAGAGTTTCAGACAGAAATAGAGAAAAAAAGGGCCGGGAGCAAACCCGGCTACCTGCAGCTTGAAGGAGAGTCATCTTCTGAATGCTTCGCCGACTGCAGAGACGAAAAGACTGAGGAATAGTTGGAGGAACCCAGTACTTATGGGACCAGGAGGGGCTCCTTTTTTCCATGTCATCTCTGCAAGATCACCCTCTACAGGCCGGGTTCCCAAGTGTCATGAATATCGGGAAGTGGGGGTGTGACATACTAGGAATAACCACCTTTTCCTGGTGTCTCTCAAAGTAAGGGGCCTGAATAGACAGAGCCGCCAACTCAGAGACATGCCGAACAGAGGTAATAGCCACCAAAAAGGCAACCTTTTGAGTGAGCACAGAAAGAGCCACATCCTGCATCAGTTCAAAGGGAGGCCCCTGGAGGGCCGACAGAACCAAATTTAGGTCGCAAATGGGAACCAAAGGCTTTCTAGGGGGCCGAACATGAGTGACCCCTTGGAAAAAAGTTTTGACAAGATGATGCAAAGCAAAAGGCCTTTGAAAAAAGACAGCCAGGGCAGAAACCTGACCCTTCAAAGTACTAAGCTGGAACCCCAGATCCAGACCGTGCTGAAGAAACTCCAAAATCCTAGGAATCACGAGTCAATATAGGACCGCCAAGTCCTATAGTAAATGGTAGAGGAAGACCTCTTCCTAGCTCTAATCAAGGTCTGAATAACCGCCTCAGACAAACCTTCCTCCCTCAGGATGAAGGTTTCAGCAGCCACGCCGTCAAAGCAAGCGTTTGTAAATTGGGGTAACGTAGTTGACCCTGATCAGATCCGGAGACAGAGGCAGCCTGTACTGATCTACCGCCAATCTTACGACGTCTGTGAACCAAATCTGTCTTGGCCACCTTGGGGCCATCAGAATTGCTGGTGCCCCCTCTAGCGCCAGCTTGCGCACTACCTTGCCCACCATGGAGAAGGGGGGAAACAGGTACAGAAACCCCAGATCCCTCCAGGCAAGGGACAAGGCATCCACTGCCAGGGCCAGAGGATCCTGAGACAGAGATACAAAGGTTGAAGCTTTGGCGCCCAGCCCCGCCCCCTTGACACCGCAGCCTGAAGGGAAGACAGAGCATCCCAAACCGGGATCACCAACCCGGATTCCGCCTAACCCTCTATATGGGGTCTCACGGGGGAGCATGGCTCCCTAAACACCTATTAAGGTGATTCCTACCCTCGCCCGGACCTGCAGCCAAGGCTGGGAGGCTAATATTGGGCTTAATGTATAAAGGTCCGGGCAGAAATAGCGCAAAAAATGTCCGGGCGTAAGCCCGGCTTACCTGCAAGGAAGAGAAGCAGACATCTTCTGACTTGCTCGCCGTCCTGCAGAGAAGGAACTGGGGAATGTGTGGGAGGTCCCAGGTATTTATGGACCGGGCGGGGCTTCTTTTTTGCTTTCATCTCTGTAGAAGTTAGCCCTCTACTGGACCATAACCCATATGTCATGAGTAGTGGAAGCGGGGTGTGTGACATACTTGGAATAAGACCATCAGTCTTCCTGAAGGACTCAGTAGCCACCAAATAGAACTTCAGGATCCTGACCACATCCAGAGAATGTAAGACCCGCTCCTTAGGGTTACTAGGATTAGGGCACAGAGAAGGCAAAACAATGTCCTGATTGAGATGAAAAGCAGACACAACCTTAGGCAGAAAATCTGGCTTAAAACGAAACACCATTTTGTCCTGGTGTCTCTCAAAATAAGGAGGTTTGATGAAAAGCGCCGCCAACTCAGAAACACGCCTAACAGAAGTGATAGCAACCAAAAAGGCTACCTTAAGCGTAAAAATGGACAAAGGGGCCTCACGTAAGGGCTCAAAGGGAGACCCCTGCAAGGCAGATAAGACCAAGTTCAAATCCCAGACTGGTAACATAGGCTTACGTGGAGGATGCACGTGAGTAACCCCCTGAAAAAAGGTCTTATCCAGATGATGGTTGGCAAAGGATCTTTGGAAGAAAATGACCAAAGCTGAAACATGACCTTTGAGGGTACTAAGTTGAAGACCCAAATCCAAACCATGTTGCAGAAATTCCAGAATCCTGGGGATAGAAAACACCCTACAGGAAAACGACTTAGACTCACACCAGTCAATGTAAGCATGCCATACCCTATAGTAGATAGATGACGAGGACTTCTTACTATCCCGAATCATGGTATTAACAACAGAAGCAGGCAACCCCTTTTCCATCAAGATGGAGGTTTCAGCAGCCAGGCCGTTAAAGCCAGCGTTTGTAAATTGGGATGGCGTAGCTGCCCCTGAGTGAGCAGATCTGGAAACTTGGGCAGAGCGTACTGATCTACTGCCAACTGCACGATGTCTGCGAACCACACTCTTCTTGGCCAACAGGGAGCCACCAGAATGGTTGGCACCCCTTCCTGGGATATCTTGCGCAGCACCCTGCCCAGCAGAGGAAACGGAGGGAACACATAAAGGAGCCAAAAGTTCTTCCAAGACATTGCCAAGGCATCCATGGCCAAGGCCAGAGGGTCCTGGGACAGAGAGACAAAGACTGGAAGCTTGTGATTGTGACGGGACGCAAACAGATCCACATCCGGCTGCCCCCAGCGGTGGCACAGGGAGCGAAACACCCTGCTGCTGAGGGACCATTCATCCAGACGAGAAGTCCCCCTGCTGTTGATAGGGGTATGGGCCTCCTGAGAGCCCCACTGACCCTGGAACTTCAAGGATTTCCAGAAGCCCCCCAACCTGTCAGACTGGCATCTGTGGTGACTGTCTCCCAGCAAGGGGCCAGAAAGGATCTGCCCGTCAACAGGTTCCTTGAGTCCAGCCACCACGAAAGAGACCGCCTGGCCAGAGGGGACAGAACAAACACCCGATCCAGGGACACAGGGTCCCGATCCCATACTGACAAGAGATGAAGAGGTCTCATGTGAAACTGAGCGTATGGAACCAGCTTCGAAGCAAGACACCATCAGGCCCACAAGCTGCATCCCCTGCCGGATGGAGGGATGAGGGCAAGACAAAAGAAGCCTGGCCTGAACTTGAAGACTCTCCACCTTCTGCTGAAGGAGAAGAATCTTGACCTGAGAGGTATCCAGAGTCATGTCCAGGAAGGACCTCCCCAGTGACGAGGACAGGGAAGACTTGGGGTGGTTGATCACCCAGCCGAAGAACTCCAGTGTGGACACCACCAGCTGAGTATCCAGCTCGGCCTGCTGGAAGGACTGAGACGTGATGAGAATGTCGTCCAAGTAAGGAAGGATGCGAATGCCCTGAGATCTCAGCAGAGCCATTAAGCCCGCCAGCAGCTTGGTGAATACCCTGGGAGCCGAGGTGATACCGAAAGGCAAGGCCACAAATTGGTAGTGCTGATCCTTCAGAGCGAACCTGAGGAATCTCTGATGACCTGGAAAGATTGGTACATGAAGGCAAGCGTCCTTGATGTCTACAGAGGTCATGAAGTCGCCCGGGCGCAGAGAATTGACTGCAGAGCGCAGGGTTTCCATGCGAAAATGTTTGAATCTGACAAACTTGTTGAGACGCTTTAAATCCAGGATGGGTCTGAGGGACACGATTGGAATAGAAGCCTCTGCCCCTTTCCCTGAAAGGCACTGGGCGGATGACCCCCAACTCCAGAAGGTTTTGAACAGCAAGGCACAGACCCTGAGCTGACAGGGGGTTTTGAGCCATCCGGGATTTGATGAATCTTGTGGGTGGCCAGGCTGCAAACTCTATCTTGTAACCGGAGGACACTACCTCCTGAATCCACCGGTTTGAGACGTGAAGCCTCCAGACATGAGGAAATAGCAGCATTATCAGCTACCCACTGATGCAGCCAAACAGAGGGCTGTATAGCCACCAAAAGGGCAGATGTCCTCCCACACATTCTAATGGCATTATCTATGGCAGACGGAACATATGCAACAAATTCATAGCAAAGTAGGAGAGATCTATACTCTTCTCCTCCCGCGTCATCAGATGCCCCATCTAAAAGACTCTTAAGCAGCCCTTTAATAGCAATAGCTGTAATGGCAGAGGCACAGACCGGGCGCAGCACGGTCCCCACACAGGCAAAAGCATGACAAGCCAGCTGGTCCATGCGCCGGTCCTCACCATCCCTCAGAGTAGTAGTGTCAGGGGAATGCATGACAGATGTATTTGACAGCCCCAGAACGGGCGCATCCACCTCGGGAGGACATGACCAACGCTTAATCACCTCAGCAGGAAAGGGATACTTCTTGTCCCAACTCTTGGGCACCCCAGGGAGCTTGCTAGGCCGTTCCCATTCTTTGAGCACCAGATTATTAAAATGAGTCTGCTCCGGGAACTCCAAGCGTGGTTTAACCGTATGAAAAAGCTCACCCTGCTGCTGCAGAGCCACTGCAGGAGGGGAAATACAAAGTACTTCAAAAATGTGAGACAAAAGCCTGTCAGTGTCATCTGAGGACCATGGGTCTTCTCCAAAGGAAGACCCGGTACCACCATAAATCTTAGGCTGTTCCTCAGATGATTCTGAATCAGAGAATAATTCCCCCTCCTCAAGGGGACAATAACCCGAAATATCAAAAAATTCCCCAGCCTCAACAGGGAAGAGGGAAATAGCGGGAGATAAATGCTGCTTCTTAGCAGAAGCCTTACACGGGGCAGACCAAGCAATATGTTTCTCAATGCTGGTCACCCGTGCAGCCAAATCAGGTTGAGACTCACCGCTAGTATGCCCCTTGCTGGGGGTCAGATGCAAGCGTGGGGGGGTAGGTGAAGCCAGGGGGGGGGGGTCGCAGCACCAGACCCAGTAACAGACAACCCAGACTGCAGCACGAGCACCTGCTGGCCGTAGGGTACACACACCTTGACATCATCACTTATAGGTGATACCCACACGCAACACAAAGCCGGGCTTGTCCCGAAGGAGCCCCAAGCACATTATCCCCAGAAGCCTCCATATGGTGATTTGAGTGGTACAACAGGCCAGTAAGGGTTAACGCTAAAAGAGCTACCCGGAATGCCCCAAGGACCCGCTAGAGAAGTGGGAGATAGTGAGGGGAGAGGGCCGGGAGAAACCACAGTTGCTGAAGTTTTGACCCGTCTGAAAGACATAAAAAGCATCCCCATAAGTAAATACACTTGAGAAAATAACCAGAAGACCACCCCGCAGGGGTACTCACGGACCGCAGGGAGCCAGCAGCGCACGCAACCAAGAAGAGGGGAAAATGGCGCAGAAGAGGGGAAAATGGCGCCCGCAGAGACCTCGAGGGGAGGGTCGTGGAGACGTGATGCAGTGAAACGTCAGCCACAGAGACCGCGAATCGCGCCCTACGTGATCCGGCCAGCTAATAGCGGCACCACAGCTTCTGATGTAATGTCGCCGCCGCCGTCCGTGGAGCGCTGTACAAGCGTGCGGCGGCGTACAAGGTGAAGCACAATATCCATAAAGTACAGAAAACTGTAGCGACCAGGCAGTTTGTGTGTGTGTGTTTATTAAAAACATACATCCCCCGCAGATGCAACCACCCCTTATCCCCAGCTTCCACAGTTGTAGAAAAAGACACAAGAACATGTCTACCCAAACAATACATTCATATTCCAATGTACTGGGCCACATTTTCAGTTCTCTCTTGCACACTCAGGCTTTCAATAACAGAAGAACTACATTATAGCAACCTCCTAGATGGATACTTTTCTGGAAAAATCTGGGTGTCAGTTGATATTTTATCATACACATATTTAACCCTTTCGCTGCCAGCCTACCTGCAGCTTTTGTCACCCTCTGTTGCCAGACCATGTTTCACTATTTTGCGCTACAGATGTTCAACTGTGATTTTTAAAAGGATTTCCAGGGATTTCCCAGGAAAGTTATATATTGTTTTTTTCAGCAGAGTCTGGGCTTTAACATAAAATGTCTTGTTTGTCATTTGTCAAGTGTATTCTTAATATTTTGGGGTGAAATATGTGAAAAAAATTTAAAAAAATCTATTTTTTACAATTTGTAGTGTTTTTTGTAATAAAAAATGTAAATTTGTCAATAAAATCTTATTGCGTGTGAAATCCCAATTTCTCCCGATTACAACGGTACCATATATCTATTGGTAGACACCCTTTCCTGCCCAGGAGACTCCCCCAAACTGAAACAGCACTTTAAGAGATTTTTAGATCAAATACAGCCACCTTCCAGTTTTTTAATAAAAACAACCCTTTACATTTGAAATACCCCCCACAAACTGTACTGTTCTTTGGAAATACACACTTCAAGCTTTCTAGGCGTACCAAGCTTGTTGATGTTGCCACAGTTTTCTGGAAGTTCTCCCTCAATGTATTCTTTGGTTACACAGAGCTTCCCTTACAATGGATAAAAAAAGCAGGATCAAAGCCACATTATCCTAAAAAAAAACTATATGCAATCAAGAAAAAACAAGTTAATCTGAAAAAGCAACATCCCCCGAACCGAACGATACCCAACATGCATAGCTACTGTCAAAAGAAGAGTTGCCAAACACCAAAAAGTAAAGCATGTGCACAATGGTAATTTTGCTTGAAAATTTCAGCTCTGCAGACAAAGTGCGCACCTTGCGCTTTTTCTACCAAAACAACCCTTTACATTTGGAATACCCCCCACAAACCATACATTCCTTGAAAGTACACATGATAAGCTTTCTAAGCATACCCAGCATGTTGTAGTGAGCGCATGTTTCTGAAAGTAATCCCTCAAAGAATTCTTTGGTTGCACAGGGTTCCCTTAAAAAATGTATAATAAAGCCGAATAAAAAATGAGTTTTCCTAAAATATCAATATGCAAACAAGAAAAAAACAATCTAAATCTGAAAGTGCAAGGTCCCCCGAGCAGAACGATACCCAACATGCATAGGTACTTTTAACCCTTTTAACAGCCAGCCTACTTGAGGTTTTGTCACCCTCTCTTGACAGGTCATTTTTAACCATTTCGTGCTATGCTTAACTGTGATTTTTGCAGGTATTTCCAGGAAAATCATATATTTTATTTTTGCGGCAGAGTTTAGGCTTTAACATGAAATGTCTTGTTTGTAATTTTTTTTTACTGTTTTTTAAAATATTTTTGAGTAAATTAAACAAAACGATTACAACTATATCACATATGTATCGGTAGCCCCCCGTTACTGTTCAGAAGACCCCCCCAAACTGAAAAGAACACTTTATAACATGTAAAAATAAAATACAACTACAATCCACACTATAAATGGTTAAATCAAGAAATAAATTGGCATGGGGTTCCCCTTCCAAGGGGGGGGGGGGGGGGGGTAACGGCTGAGAACAGTATTTTGCTTAGTGAGGGATTCTTGGCTTATACTCCATAGTGACTGATACAAGATCTCCTGACAATTCTTTTGTCCATGAATAGTCAAAGGCTAGATTTCCTGATACGTAGAAAGAAAATTCAAAAATACTTGAACCAACTGAAAAGAGGTCTTTACTGAATTATGAAGATTGCCCAGCCCCAGGGACTCCAGAGGCCTATTTCAATTGGAAAGAATTGGAGCCTGTACTTAACTGTGAGTCTTCAGTAGCCATAAGTCTCATGCTTGGAGGGCACGACAGCTCATTGGAGCGTTAGGTCTTTGGATGTAGATTTTGTGTGTGCTTTGTTTCGTTGTATTTTGTTATATTATTGTGTAACTTGGCGTTTAACTCCTGTTGGGACACATTTCTTGCATAGGAGGTATCCTTTGATAGAGCAGAGGTTCTCAAACTGTAGTATAATGTGCTCACCATTGTATGTTTATGCACACAAAGGAATTCAGGTCTGTGTTTAACCCATTTGTGATGTGAAAATACACAAAGTGAACCACGCTAGTTACAACACAAGGGGGCAGCAAGTGGTAGCTGGTCAGGAACCAAACATGCAACCCACTCACAAGATCAGTTGCCTAACCACCAGGCCATGACTGCCCCACAACCAATGGTCATATTAGTGATCCTATCACTAGAGTTACAGAATTAAACATTTATACTCCACTTTTGAGGGTCGCAGCTGGTTTTCTTGCTCCAGTCCAATAAAATTTACTTTGTTGTTCCCAGATTGAGTCCTGAAACTTCCCTGCTCCTTGACAACCTCCAATGACTTGTGCACCCCCAATCCATTTATTCTACATCACAATGAATGGAATAATTATGAACAGGTCATTTTGACTGACACAGGGGAGGCCGTTGGCCGCCTATGCAGTCAGAGATTGAACTGTGGATGTAGTTTCCCCAGAGCGGAGATGCGCTAGTAAACCTGCTTTTAAAAACACATCTATAGCGCATCTATAAATACCAATTTATAGGCCCTGCTTACAAGGAGCCTGCACACCTATATACCTTGCACAGACCATGCCTTTCAGTCAAATCAAGTAGTAACAACATTATACGATCCAGCACTAAAGGGAACATGTGTAACTCGGCTAAAGGAGAAAACAGCCACTACAGGATGGGAGCTGTGTGTCACACTGCATTTCAAGACAATGATTTTACTTTAATTTAAAGACTAACCTAGAGACACAGCTTCTTTAGGGGTGACTACGTTCAGTGCAGGGGCAGACTGGCTTTAGGGAGACCCAGGACAATGCCTGGTGACCGTACTGCTTTAGGGCATTTGGGCTGCTGCTTTTAACAGCCACATTCAATCCCTACCCCCTTAGCCCCCCCCCCCCCCCCCCTCAGCCCACTGTACCCACAAGCCAAGGACCCCAGCTCCCAATGCTATATGGTTGGGGGAGGCTCAGCAGGAATGTCTTGGACCAACCGAATTTTGGCCCCAGTCCACCACTGGTTCAGCTTCTATTATTAAACCAGAGAGACAAAATAGATTTTTGTATTAGGAACTGGTATGCCACATGGATTGAATTCTCAAAGGGCTCTGCCATGCTGATAAGACTTACTTTTGAATTTTTCATTTTTTTTTTTTGCCACTTTACGTACATGTGCATAACAAAAGGTACTTTTTCAGATTTGATTTTCATCTTCATGTCAACATTTGTATTCCTAACCCTCTTTTCAATATGAACCCTCTACTCTAGCTTACGTTCCATCTTTTCTAGGTGGTACAAATCTCCATTTCAAAGGCGTTTAATTAAGCGGCTATGGGAACAAGTGATTTCTTTTTATATACTCTATACAGCAGTCAGGTAACATTGAATCATTTAATACTGTGTTTCGACTCTGTGCAGACTATACCTCGAAGCCTTGGTTTTTCCTGTGAAAATTAGTGCTGTGATTGCCCACCACGGTCACGTAGCTGATGGCGGTCTAGGAGTGGCTGCCTGAAATATGTTTTTAGGGAAACCCTGTACAACCAAAAAACTCTTTGATGGATGCGCCCACTACAACAAGCTGGGTATGCCTAAAAAGTTTAAAGGAGCACTATCGTGAAAAAATTTACCTATTATAAAAATATGCTGGATGACGAGAGAAGAGGTCAGTTATACACAGCTTAAAGAGATAGAACAGCCCACAAGCTTGGCAGGAGTTTTATTTAGTCCTCATTAGCCAACGTGTTTATATGGATTGTTAATATTCCACTTTTGCGACAGTGCTCCTTTAATGTGTTTACTTTCAGGTTTGTGGGGGGTATTGCAAAAGGAAAGGTTTGTTTTGGTTGAAAAAGTGCAAGGTGCACACTTTGTCTGCAGAGCTGAAATTTTCAAGTAAAATTACCCTTAAGCACATTCTTTACTTTGAGGTGTTTGGCAACTTTTCCCTTGACAGTAACTATGGGTGTTGGGTATTGTTCTGTTCGGGTGACCTTGCTTTTTCAGATTTGAATTGTTTTTTCTTGTTTGCGTATGTTTTTTTTTTTTTTTTAAGGAAAATGTGGCTTTGATTCATTGAGGGATTACTTCCAAAAAACTGAGCTCACATCAACAAGACTGCTATTCATAGAAAGTTTGAGGTGTGTACTTTCAGAGAATAAGTTTGTGAGGGGTATTTCAAATGTAAAATAGTTTTTTCTGAAAAACTGTGCAGTGGCCATGAATGGGATGCAAGGGGAGCCCGCCAAAAAGCCATGGGTCTTCACTGAGTGGGACTTTGAAGAACACTTAGAGACAGATGTCGCCGCCCGATGCATACATCTAAAAGGTAAGCAGGGCCCAATGGGGGGGGGGGGGGGGGGGCAGCAATCCGCCACACTTGTGTTTTACCCTGATGTTCCTCTTTAAAAGGGATATAAGTATGGCCTACTTAGAACATGATTTGGTAAGCAGCTTATTTGGTCGGTGACTGGATACATCACACAAGCATTGTAGAGGTCAGTGATTGGTTGCATAGATGGCACTGGTGCATTATTATTTTGTGAAGTGTTTAGTGAAAAAATATTTAAATTTTCTTTTAGTGTAATACACCGGTGTTTGTGATTGTGACATCACATATTTATACATATGTGTTTATTGGCTTCTAAAAGCCATGTCAACTCTAAAAATACAGTAGTATAGGAAAGATTACATACAAAATTCCACTGGCTGCTACAAGACACCTTTTTCAGACGGTGTTGATAAATGAGGCACATTGCTATCTACAAACTACAAAAACAGCACAGTAATAAAATGAGAACAAGATCAACAAGAACAAGAACACAAAACTAAATGTGCCGTAAGGTGAAATTTGTTGTGTAAACAGATGAGAATTACATAAATTAGGACACATTGATTTTTCTGTTTACACTCAGCAAATTACACTATAACACAAATATTGATTACCAAAGCTAATGTGTGGTTAAGTAAATGATATATAACGGCAAATTACTGTTCGCACAGCAGATTTAGTAGACTAAAACAATTTTAATTTACTATTTTTTTTTATTCTGTAGTGCTTTATAAAACACAAATCCATACACGTCTTTTGTTTTGCAATTTACCTGTTATGTGTATCTAAGTGAATGCTGCAAAAAATAATTTTATGTATTAGTATGCCAATATCTTTTCTCTTATTTACACAGGCATATAGCTAGAGATGGTTCAAAGCAGCCACAACCAAAGGTGTGAAGGCACTACAATCATAATGAAGGCTGCACAGAGATGGAAAAGTATTAGACAATGCTGCCACCTGTCCAGGGAGCGTCACCACTAGCAGCCTATCAGCATGGCACGTGGGCAAACCCATCAGCGTTGGCCTGGTAAGGTGGCGAGTATCCGGGCACCCGGTTTCTTATTTTATCGCTGCCGATACACAACGGGGCAGCAAGACACGGCTGCCCCTTTGCGTATCGCCGGCGTTCAAGTAATACTGCGGCACTAGTTATTTTTGACTGTAGTTCCACTTTTAGTAAGCTTTCAACAATAGCTGTGACCATAGATTCGCCCCAAAGCTCTTGCACAGACTTTCTGGGAAACACAAAAAGAGCATCAGTCTAAACGAATTCCCAAATAGTCCCCAATATAAGATCTTGTAATCCTCTTAAGCAATAAAAACCAGTTAAACACACACACACACACACACACACACACACTGAATAATCCTGTCCTGTGGAATGGAAGAGAAGTCCCTCTTGGGAGGTAATGACCCTGCAGTTTTTCAGACTGGGACCTTGTGGAAGCTCTGCAATTGTTCCAACACATTCCCCTTGAAAGAGCCTGCCACAGCATTAGAAATCTTCAGGCTACATGAAGTTTGTCCATTCAACGTTTTTTTGCATGAAATGGCCCAGAGAAATGTCAGCACAGTCTGGACCAGGAGCTGTGAGGCATTTAACCCTTTAACTGCCAGCCTACCTAGAGTTTTTGCCACCCTCTCTTGCGCTACATATGTTCCAAGTAAAATTATATATTGTTTTATTTCCAGCAGAATCTGGGCTTTAACGTGGAAAGTCTTTTTTTTTGAGAAGTGTATTCTTAATATTTTCAATATTTTGGGGTGAAAAATGTGTGTGTGTGTGTATATATATATATATATATATATATATATATATATATATATACACAATTTGTAGTGTTTTTTTATAATAAAAAAAGTAAATTTTTCAATAAAATCTTACTGCATGTAAAAGCCTGATTTCTCCCAACAACAGTACCACATATGTATTGGTAAACACCCTTTCCAGCCCAGGAGGCTCCCCCAAACTGAAACAGCGCTTTAGGAAATTTTCAGATAAAATACGCCTGCTAAGTATACCTTGCAGTTTTTTTTTAAAGAAAAAACTACCCTTTAAACCATATATTCTATTGTATATAACCATATACACACCTCAAGCTTTCTATGCATACCAGGCTTGTTAGGCACAATATTCTGGATCCTCAATTAATTCTTTGGTTGCACATGGTTTCCCTAAAAAAGAATAAAAAAGCATAAACAAATCCCCATTTTCTGGGGGACAACATGCGAACAAGAAAAATAAATCTGAAAAAGCAAGGTTCCCCAAACAGAACAATACCCAACATGCATAGGTACCATCAAGGGAAGAGTTGACATACACCCCAAAGTAAAGCATGCGCGTAACAGTAATTTTTATTTAAAATTTCACCTTGCAATCTTTCAACCAAAACATGTTACGCTTTCTAGGCATATCCAGTTTGTTTTAGTGGGTTTGGAGTTTTAAGGGTTAAAAATCCCCCTTATTTAATACTATCCTCTCATCCATCCCGGAGCACTGTGTCCCATGCTGATCACTTTGGCTTCTGCTTTCCTGCTGCTGCTGCTGGAAGACTTTTATACCTGCTGGGCGACAGGTAATAAAGGGTTCATTTAAAAAATTGTGGGTGGGGGGGCATTTTCGTTTTGGAGTTTTAAGGGTTGAAAACCATTAAAAAGAAAAAAAAATTGTGTGAGGTCCCCCCTACATAGCATAACCAGCCCGAGGACCAGCTATGGGGGCTTGTAGAACAGGGTGTAGAGGCCAGCATTGGTGCCCCCACCCTGCAGTCTACAAGCCTGCCCAGCCTAAATGGCCCCGGGCACTTCTGCCCCCCCCCCAGGACCTTGGGGAGGCAGGTAATGGTGGGGGCTCTGGGTTACTGGCAAATCACCCGCTAGCCGCAGGTCACTTGCCAGCCCTAAGCTTTGTTAACTGGTATAAGGGTATCATAGATCCCTTACCAGTTCACAAAGTGTTAAGTGTAAAAAAAAAAAAACACACAAACAGAAAAAAATGACCTTTTCCTTTAAAACTCACCTCCGATCCTGTGTCCCCCAGCGTTCCGATGACAGCTGCTGGAGGTGCCCACAAGATGTGGAGGTACCGGTGGCGGCAGGGGGGTGGGAGGGGGCCTCTTTCGGGCCCTTTCCTCAATTCGGAAGATCCCAGAGAGGGGGAGCGAAGGCTCCCCTGGTGAAAAGAAGACACGGCGAGAGGGATCGCGCGCGGGGGGGGGGGGATTTCATTCAGTTTTTTTTACAGTTAGCTGCGGTGGCCGAACAAGGGGTCAGGTTCATAGGCCCTACGTGGTTGCCACTTAACGGTAGGAAAAGAAAACACATAGAGACTACATGCTTGGTACATAAAGGGTTGAATAAAAGGCATACAAAGAGCCTATTTTAAGTAATACAGGGTCCAATATCAAAAATATTAGCCAGGTATAATATCATTAAAAAATTAAGTGGAAACATTTACTGATACCAACCCTTCCACTCTTTCACTTAGGTGGTAATTAAGCTCCTCTTAGATGTTAATTCAGTACCAAATGAAAGTGAGACATCTCAGCTGCATAGGGGTTGAGACAATGGCTTTGGGCCTATAAAGGATTCTTAATTATATAATGTAAGTGAAGTAAACTCCTGGTCACGGAATCCTTTTCTTAGTGAATAGGCGGGATAATCCTCCCTAATAGGAAGTGAGGTCTCTTGAAAAGGTTTTGGGGAAATAGTTGAGCAGTTGGGAGGAGACCAAGGAAGGAGAAAGGACAAGTTTGCACAAGGGCCCTCTATTGGTAACGAGGGCAGGTAATTTTGATCATGCTTGGTATATATATATATATATATATATATATATATATATATATATATATATAGCTTATATGTACATATGTACAACAAATTGTTGTACATATAAGCAACTGTCCTGTAACCTAAGTCTGTGCACAATACAATCTTTCATACATAATCACTGGTGTGATTTTGTACCCGCAACCTAAAACCTACAGTAACCAATTACTGTTGTATTTAAACAGATTTAAACCCATGTGGCCGTGCCCTAGAATCTAAAGTTTCCAGGGCCAGCCGCTAGCTTCCCCTGGAGCATCCTATAGCAGGATGCCCCACTGTGTGAGACCCCCTGGTTGCCAGTAAACTCACCTTCACTGGGTAGCTCCCGTGATGCAAAAATTGCTGACACTGCATCCTCGGCTTCCCTGAAGCTGTTCGTGTCCTTGTGCCCAGCCTCTCTGAATGGCTTGGCACGGGAACACGCACATTCCGGCGATGCAGCCAGCCAGCTGCACCTCATCACGACTGCACCTTTAAGATCATCCAGTGGCTTTGGTGGTGGAAAAGCCTGAGTTTGTTTGAAAACCGGGCCACCACTAAGCCAGCTGCATTGCCCGAGGTACGGGGGCGGGGGAAGGGGGACATGTGAGAAAGTATTCTCTGACAGGAACATTGGCTCTAGGCCAAGGTCTACACGTCATACATTTCTCTCAGGGACTTGCCTATGGTTTCTGAAAGTTAAAGTGACTTGGGAATCCTAATTGGGAGATAAATTAGGTAGAAGCAACCTCAGTGGCTACCCCTCCTCACAAATCTCCCTTGATTCCAGCAATGAGCCAGGCCTTAGTCCAGCGCTGTTCAAGCACTCTACGTTGGTGATATGGATGGAACACACAAAAGTATCTGCTCTAGGCACCTCAAATTGACTGCCCCTGGTCACAGTCACAGCACAATCTCACCTCATTTTGCAAGGAGAAAAGGCACTGGCAGCTTGCACACAGGGGCCCTAAAACTGTTCTTTCTATACATCTGAAATGGTGTCCAGTGAGTGCCAATCACTACCTCACTGCAAATTAGTTTGTAATTGCCCCCCAGAGTCGGATTCTCAATCCCCAATGAAAAAGACTCAATTATATAATAAAAGTTCAGGCACTGTTACTATGGACAACCCTACAGTTTTCACAAATAACCATAGATCAATACATTCTGGCTGGTGCACCTGTAGGGTAAGCAGGGAGCAACATTAAAAATAAGCACACATACCTACATCAGGAACACCATCAGTCCTGCCTCCCCCATAGGTGAGAAACATTAAGTAGTTCAGATGTCCAGCAGCATCCCAACAATGAGCAGTAAAAACATAACCTTTGCAGATGCATCAAAAGAAGTTGTCAAAGGAATAAGGTTTGCCCCAGGTCCTGTCAACGTGTTATGTGGAAGGGAATTTCCTCCTAGTCTGGTGACTTGGTCCAACAGGGGGGTTTGACGTGCATCAAGTGGCTAGAAACATAATTAAAAATACCAGATCTCCAGGACAGCAGCACCCATCCACTTAAAGTGATACTGCAGGCAAAGGTAATTGTTACACCGTTTCATCAGGTTACATTTGACACTGTCCTAAACATTGCAGCAGAAATAGGCAAGATACTCGAATGTTACAGGTTCAGTCAATGACATTCTTTTTTCTTATCCCGTCCCCCAATCAGATCAGCAGATTGGGAGAGGATTGCTGGCCCCTTCCTCCTCCACCTCCATATTCATCACATCAGCACAAAGATAGGATTATTACGCAGCATCACAGATCTAAGGGCCATGCCCACTTTTTTCAGACGAGGAATCATAAGCTGAACCTGTAAACCTCGATATCTCAGCCATTTCTTCTTCAATTTAAAAATTGAAAGCAGTTTAGGACAGTGCATAGTGTAGTCTGACGCAATGGTCTAACAATTACCTTTTTCTGCAGTAGCATTTTAAGTTGTCTCCTTCAGTGCAGAGGGTGATCCCAAGAGGCAAGCTCTGCTTGTTTTCAGCTGGATCACTCAAAACTAATCACGCAGAACACATGAGAGTGAGAAGTAAATGGCTTTATAGTTCATAACCTCCTAACATGAGTAAGACTAAATACATATATTTGTACCTAAAAAGAGAACCATATTTTAGCTTTTTATGATAAGCTGCAACCAAAGCCCACAAAAAAACACAAGCTAATCATCCATCACCTTAAACACAAAAACACAATAGTTAGCCGATTGCAGATTGTGATTCACTTACCCATGCTTCTGCTGGAATAGGTTTAATGTCGTCTAAAAGTACTTCTTCATAATTCCCATAATCACTAAATTTGACCACTGCTGTTGTTCCAGAAGAATGTAGTGCTTCAATTTCAGCTCTGTAATACTTTAACAAAAAAGAAAGTTAATACCACACAGTTTTAAAGGCAGTATATTTAACTTTCCCTGGTCTAAGCAAGAGGCATACATTATAACACCAAGAAGTTAAAAGAGTCTTAACTGTGCCTAGACTTAATGGACCAAAATCCCCAGGAAAAAAAAATTATTTTGCTCCCCCACCCCAGGTACATTACCATTTGGGGGGGCTTTTGGAAATCCCTGAATCCCTGCTGATAGTGGACTTAGCCGGATCCAGACCCTTCTTAGGTCCAGACGGGAGCACAAAAAGAGCATCAGTCTTCCTGAAGGGTTCAGTAGCCACCAAATAGAACTTCAGAGTCCTGACCACATCCAAAGAGTGTAGAGTTACTAGGATTAGGACACAGAGAAGGCAAAACAATGTCCTGATTAAGATGAAAGGCAGAAACAACCTTAGGCAGAAAATCTGGCTTAAAACGAAACACCACATTGTCCTGGTGTCTCTCAAAATAAGGAGGTTTGATGGAAAGCGCCGCCAACTCAGAAACACGCCTAACAGAAGTGATAGCCACCAACCTTAAGCGTAAGAATTGACAAAGGGGCCCCCTGCAAGGGCTCGAAGGAAGACCCCTGCAGGGCAGATAAGACCAAGTTCAAGTCCCAGACTGGTAACATAGGCTACGTGGGAGACGCACGTGAGTAGCCCCCTGGAAGAAAGTCTTGACCAGGGGATGCTGAGCAAAGGATCTTCTGCCAAGGCAGAAACATGACCTTTCAGAGTACTGAGCTGACGACCCAGATCCAAACCATGTTGCAGAAACTCCACAATCCTAGGAATAGAAAACACTCGACAGGGAGTTAAACTCACACCAGTCAATGTAAGTACGCCAAACCCTATAGTAGATGGAAGAAGAGGAACTTTTCCTAGCCCTGATCATGGTATTAACAACCGAGGCAGGCAGCCCCTTTTCCATCAAGATGGAGGTTTCAGCAGCCAGGCCGTCAAAGCCGGCGTTTGCAAATTGGGGTGGCGTAGGTGCCCCTGAGTGAGCAGATCTGGAACCTGGGGCAGGGCATACTGATTTACTGCCAGCTGCACGATGTCTGCGAACCACACTCTTCTTGGCCAACAGGGAGCCACCAGTATGGCTGGCACCCTTTCCTGAGCTATCTTGCGCAGCACCCTGCCCAGCAGGGGAAACGGGGGAAACACATACAGGAGCTGAAAACTCGTCCAAGACATTGACAAGGCATCCATGGCCAAGGCCAGAGGATCCTGGGACAGAGAGACAAAGACTGGAAGCTTGTGATTGTGATGGGACGCAAACAGATTCACATCCGGCTGACCCCAGCAGTGACACAGGGAGCGAAACACCCTGCTGCTGAGGGACCAATCTCCCAGACGAGAGGTGCCCCTGCTCAGAGAGTCTGCCTCCAGATTCTCCTCCCCCGGAATGTACACAGCTGAGATGCAGGGAACATTCTCCTCCGCCCAGGACAGTATCAGGGACACTTCCTTGAGGGCCCCCTTGCTCCGGGTCCCTCCCTGATGAGTGATGTAGGCAACCGCCATCTGGTTGTCCGGGCGGACCCGAACAGCCGACCCCGCAGGTGTGGGGTTAAGTGGGCGAGAACCAACCTGATCACCCTCAACTCCAGAATGTTGATAGGGGTATGGGCCTCCTGAGGGCCCCACTGACCCTGGAATTTCAGGGATTTCCAAAAGCCCCCCCAACCTGTCAGACTGGCATCCGTGGTGACAGTCTCCCAACAAGGGGCCAGAAAGGATCTGCTCCCCAGCAGGTTCCTTGAGTCCAGCCACCACGATAGAGAGTGCCTGGCCAGAGGGGACAGGACAAATACCTGATCCAAAGACACAGGGTCCCGATCCCATACTGACAAGAGGTGAAACTGAAGAGGCCTCATGTGAAACTGAGCATATGGAACCGCCTCGAAGCAGGACACCATCAGGCCCACCAGCTGCATTCCCTGCCTGATGGACGGATGAGGACAAGACAGAAGGGTCTGTGCTTGCTCTTGAAGACTCTCCACCTTCTGCTGAGGAAGAAAAATCTTGACCTGAGATGAATCCAGAATCATGCCCAGAAAGGACTTCACCATGGAAGGAGACTGGGAAGATTTGGGGTGGTTGATCACCCAGCCGAATGACTCCAGTGTGGACACCACCAGCTGGGTATCCAGCTCTGCCTGTTGGAAGGACTGAGAAGTGATAAGCATGTCGTCCAAGTAGGGAAGAATGCGAATGCTCTGAGATCTCAGCAGAGCCATCACTCCTGCCAGCACCTTGGTGAATACCCTGGGAGCCGAGGTGAGACCGAAGGGCAGGAGTTAATTAAAGGTAGTAGCACACTTATAAAGAGTAAAGGGTTAATAAGGAATAAACATTGATGAGGGGTTCTAAGATTCCTTGTGCATCCACTCTATGCACAAAAGACAATACTTGTATGTGGAGGTGGAAAATTGAACACCCAAAACGTAATTGCATTCAAAGTAAGGATGTATTTTAATGCTGGTAAATAATATACATAGAGTAACTAGTAATGATACATACAACAATATATACAGACATAAGACAATACGCTATATACAAAGTGCAGACCGCAAGAGCATAAAGGTATCCAGCATATACTAGGAATCATTGCTCATATGAAGCATAGGCATAAAGGCTAAATGACATAGTGAAATAAGAGCAGAATGATTTAAGTTGCTCTGGGCAACGAGTCCATAATCATCCAGGCTGAGAAGCAATAACAAGAGGAACTAATAGCAAATCACTTACTAAAGCGAGCAACAAGGCTGTGATACCGGGTGGACCAAAAAACTCGACGTTTCGACTGATAAACAGTCTTTATCAAGAGAAGCGGTGTCCCTATCATGTGAGAGCGGGTTTATATACTGCTGCTGCCTCCAGTTTAGACAAATGGCAAAGAGACCGAAGGGCAAGGCCACAAATTGGTAGTGCTGATCCTCCAGAGCGAACCTGAGGAATCTCTGATGACCTGGAAAAATAGGTATGTGAAGGTAAGTATCCTTGATTTCTACAGAGGTCATGAAGTCCCCTGGGCGTAGGGAATTCACGGCGGAGCGCAGATTCTCCATGCGAAAGGGTCTGAATCTGACAAATTTGTTAAGGCGCTTTAAATCCAGGATGGGTCTGATGGACCCATCCCTTTTGGGAACAATGAAAAGATTGGGATAATAGCCCTTGCCCCTTTCCCTCAAGGACACCTGGCAGATGACTCCCAATTCCAGAAGGCCTTGGACAGCAAGGGACAGACCCTGAGCTGACGGGGTTTTGAGCTAACCGGGATTTGATGAATCTTGGGGGCGGCCAGGCTGCAAACTCTATCTTGTAACCGGAGGACACTACCCCCTGAATCCACCGGTCTGAGACATGATGCCTCCAGACATGAGCCAAGAGCCAAAGCCGTCCCCACACCCAGATGTGTGAGGGAACCCTTTCATGCCTGAGGGGGCTTGGGGGAGGACTTACGCTTGGGACCCCAGGAGGGGCCAGGGCGGCCACGTCCTCTGCCCCTGCCCCGAAAATCTCCACGGGCTCCAGCAAAGAAAGCTCCCCGTCCAATTCTGGAGCCACGGAAGGAAGGAAGGAAGAAAGGCACCTGAACGGAACAGGGCTGCCTTCTACACTGAAGTAACTTGCCTCCCTTAGCAAGCAAGTCCAGATGTTCACCAAAGAGGCGCAGGCGCTGTCAGCTGCCCACTGGCGCAGCAAGACCTAGCGGCGTATCGCCACCAACAAGGCAGATGCCCTGCCACACATTCTAATGGTATTATCCAAGGCAGAGAGAACATATGCAACAAATTCCTCACAACACAGAAGAGCTCTATACTCTTCACTACCTGCATCATCAGGGGCCCCATCTAAGAGACCCCTGAGCAGGCTCTTAATAGCAACAGCCGTAATGGCAGAGGCACAGACTGGACTCAGCGCGGTCCCCACACAGGCACAGGCATGGTAAGCCAGCTGATCTATGCGCCTCTCCTCCCCATCCCTCAGTGTAGTAGAGTCAGGGGAATGCATGACGGATGTGTTGGACAACCCCAGAACTGGTGCATCGACCTCGGGAGGACATGACCATCGTTTAACCATCTCAGCGGGAAAGGGATACCTCTTATCCCAATTTTTTGGCACCCCGGGAAGCCGGCTAGGCCATTCCCACTCTTTGAGCACCAGATTATTAAAGTGAGTTTGTTCAGGAAACTCCAAGCGTGGTTTAACAGTATGAAACAGCTCCCCCTACTGCCGCGGAGCCACGGCAGGAGGAGAGATACAGAGTACTTCAAAAATGTGAGCTAAAAGCCTGTCAGTATCATTTGAAGCCCAGGGGTCAGACCCAGAATCGGCACCATAAACCTTAGGCTGATCCTCAGATGATTCTGAATCAGAAAATAATTCCCCCTCTTCCAGGGGGGTATAACCGGTAACGTCAAAAAATTCCTCAGCCTCCATAGGAAAGAGGGAAACTCCAGGTGATAAATTACGCTTCTTAGCAGAAGCCTTACGCAGGCCAGAGCCCGCAATATGTCTCTCAATGCTGGCCACCCGTGCAGCCAAATCAGGTTGAGACTCCCCACTGGTATGCACCTCACTAGGAGTCAGATGTAAGCGTGGGGGGATAGGCGAAGCAGGCCCAGCCACCGGTAACCCAGACTGCAGTGCAAGTGTCTGCTGGGTGCAGGGTACACACACCCCGACATCATCACTTATAGGGGATACCCCACACGCCACACACAGCCGGGCTTGTCCCGAAGGAACCCCAAGCACATTATCTTGAGAAGCCTCCATATGGTGATTATCATGGCACAAGCGGTCAACTGGGATTGACGCTAATAAAGCTACCCGGGATGCCCCAATAGCCTGCTAGGGAAGTGGGAGACAATGGATCACAAAAGCCCTCCAAGAAGGAGTTAACGATAATTAAAGGGGATAGGGCCGGGAGAAACCACAAAAAAATTTGACCCGCCTGCAAGACATAAAACAATGAAGGAAAAGCCAGCCCACAGGGGCACTTACGGACCGAGATAGGGAGACGCCAGACACGCAGCACAGGAGCTCCAAAATGGCGCCCGCATATACCTCGAGGGGCGGGCCGCAGAGAAGTGATGCGGAAAACGTCATCCGCAAGGCCCGTCCCCCCGAAAAGCGCGAAAACGCGCCCCCGTGACAAGGCCAGCCAGCAGTGCCTGAGGCGATGCCGCCGCCGCCGCCGTCCACAGAGTGAAGTACAAGCACGTGGCGGCGATAATAAAAAACCCAGAATCACAACATGGAGATATACAAAGTTAACACATACACCCCCCCACCCCCCGAGATCTACCCAGGGAAAGCGAAGGGGAAGCAGCGGCCGACCTAAGAGGAGCCTAACTGAGGGGACAGGGGGCGAAGGGCCAAGGGCCGCGAGAGGGACATCCCATAAGGCTCACCACGGACCTATACTGCCTACCCTTTGGTGGGGGACTGCGGTTGGAGCAGCGCTCCTTAGCACCTGACAGCAGTGCTGCCTACCATCACCCGACCAGCGCAGCCTAAGCAGGGAGGCAGTGAAAAGGAACGGGTGGGAATAGTCCTACAGGGCCGCAGGCTAATAAGCCCCGCTCACCTGCGAGTAGAAAGAGCCATCTTCTAGTCATCGCAGCCCAGACCGCAGAGAAGAACTGGGGAATTTGTGGGAGGTCCCTGGTATATATGGGGCAGGGAGGAGCCACTTTTCTGTCTCTGCAGTCCAGCGCCATCTACTGGATGTATTACCCAAGAGTAAGGAATATCTTCTGGAACAGGAAGTGCTGTATACTTAGAATAGGGGTTGATCCCCCCCCCCCCCCCCAATCAGCCCCTACTTACCTTTTGGATGTCACCGCTGCCTGCTGTGGCGACATTGAGCTGCTTCGGGCCCCGATCCTCACCCCTGCCACTGGCTTAGCCGCTGAGCAAAATCTCGCAAGATTTCGGGCAGCTCCATTGCATCCTAGCCATTGGCACTGCGCAGGCATGAGATTGGGGGGCCTCCTCCCCCCCTTTTCCATTTCCCAGCGCTCTACACCATCCATTTTACATACCGGCTGTGTGCAGTGCCTGATGGGATGCAATAAGGCGTCGCCCGCCGGAAGGTCACAAGAATCCGAGGAACCCAGAAGATGGATCCCCCGGGGAGGTGAGTAGAAGCTACCCAAAAGGAAAACCTTGAGGGGGAGGGGCAATGCATTAGTGAGGTTTGGGGGAGGTTTTAACCTCATCTGTGAGCTGATTACATTGTAATGCAAGGCACATGGCTGCTTTTACAATGTAACACTGCAGCAATTCCTTCTTTACAATGAAACACAACAGGAAGCTGGCTAGCTTTTTACAATTTAACAGCAGAGATCTGTCTTGCTTTCTACATTGTACAGCAAGAGGTAAAGATTCAGCAGCACTTTTATTACAGTGAGCACTGCTAGTGAGGTATACGAACAAATGTATGCACCTAGATAAATGTTTGATGGCATGGTTATATCCCAAAAAAGATGAAAACATTGAAAACATTCACTCACCCACTCAAATAACTCACATATACAGGCTATATAGCAAGTACCACACACCGTAATTCTGATAAGGTGGTAAGTAAGGAACAGTGCTGAGGTCTGTTAAACACAGTTGACAAGCACTTGCTGGTAAGCAATGATACGGCTTGCCCCTTTTTTATTCGTATTAAGCAATTATGCGCACATAATCCTAATTTCAACAGGACGCATGGTATGGCCAACGTGCTTTAAGTCATCAACATTTTACCTGGTATATCAGGGGTCTCCAACCCCCCTCCTCAAGGTTCACCATCAGGTCATGCTTTGCAGATCTACATACAGATGCATAGGTGAAGTAATTAGTACAGAAGCGGAGAGTCACACAGCTTGAGCTATTGGCGAACCCTGAGGAGGAAGGTTGGGAACCCCTGTGGTAGATCACTGCAAGCAAGTTAAACATAAAAAAATCAGAAGGCATCTTAAGGAATGTATGGGAATATAGTTTCAGGACCAAGTGCCTTGAAAGATAAATATACAAGATGTTTAAGTCCTACCAAAGAATGTCCCTTAGTGATAGGAATGCATGGTGAAATACACTGCCAGACCAAAAAATGGGGTCACACAATCCAATATTTCCTGGGTTGCCTTTAGTCTTAAATATGGCACGCATTCGTTGTGGCGTGGTTTTCCAAAGCTTCTTCATAATATTTATTTCTGTCCAGAGTTGCAGTAATGTTTCCCCCCCCCCCAAAGACCCTGTAATCATGATGGCAGATTTAGACCATTTATAAAAGTCTTCTCTACCACATCCCAAAGATTCTCAATAGGTTTCAGGTCTGGACGCTGTGGTGGGCAACCTATGCGTGAAAATGTCATCTTATACTCCCTGAATCACTCATTCACAATTTTAGCCTGAAGAATCCTGTCATTGTTCTCAAGGAATATGCCTGTGCCATCAAGGGGCTCAGTATATTCAGGTAGTCAGCTAAATTTTTGAAAACATAATATTGCTTAACCTTGACCTGACCAACTGCAGTAGCCCCAGATCATAGCGCTATCCCACAAGCTTGTACAGTAGACAAGAGGTGGGACGGGTGCTTCATTTCTGTCAACTCTCTTTTTATCCTGATGCACTTATTATTCTGGAACAGGGTACATCTGGGCTCAACAGACCACATGACCATCGCTACTTGCTCCAGAGTAAAATATTTATGCTCCTTAGCCTCACTGACAATTGTTTTTTTAAATGCTACACAGCTGTTTAGTCCCAATGACTTGAATTCCCTTCGCATTGTGAATGTGAAAATGCTCTTACTTTCATTATAAAACATATCCCAGATTTCTACGGTTTTTCTACAATTTTTCTACAATGATTTCACCAAATATTTAAGTGATCGCTGACCACGATCATTCAAGATGACAATAACTTAATTCTTCTGAAACAGATTAACATCTTTTCCACGTCCACAGGATTTGTCTTTCAATGTGGCTGTTTAGCAAACGAGAAGTTACTTACTGCATAGGTTAGGGTTAAATAATTTACTGATATATATATATATATATATATATATATATATATATATTCACTCCCTGTATTTTTCGAAGCCCCTGTACAATAGTTCATTGTTTACAGTTATGCAGATCTGTGGAATTGTTTTACAGAAAAATGGCAAATTACTTTTAATACAGATGAATGTAAGGGTTTGCACACAGGAATGAGAAGTATGTGCAATAATTGCTTACTAAATTGATAAATACTTGGTAAAAACTAATATGTGTGCTGAAGTATACAATGACCAAAAAAACCTATAATAGAAAAGAACCTAGGGGTTGTACAAAACAAACTGTAGTGATCAATACCAGACAGCAAGTGCCAACAGGTTCATGGTGCATCAAGAGGGGCATAGGTTATCATGACTAGAGCATCATTTACCTCACTGGAATACTGTGTACTGTTCAGGGCACCAGTGCATAAAGAGGACATATCAGAACTGGTGCCAGTTGAAAGGCGGGCAAATACATTAATAAATGGAATGCAGGGACTGGAGTACCCTGAATGACTGTCAAAATACCTTTTTTTTAGTTTGAAAAAACAGGGCACCAGAGGGGATTTAATAACTATGTATAAATATATCTGGGTCAATACAATGATCAGTCCCAAAAACATATATTCAGGACTGTAACTATACCACAGGAACATCTGGTTAGAGGAAAGGAGATTCTTGCACTGGAATAGGAGATGATGTTTTACTGAATTCTCTGCCAGAGGAGGTAGTTATGAGAAATCTACTGAAGGAGTTCAAAAGTGGCCTAGGTGCCTTACTTTACTAGCTTTGGCTACTCGGCCACTGCTTTCTAGGGATGAAGTTACTAGCTACCCCAGAATACACATATACCAAGCAATAATTAATGGAATGCCAAGACAGGGTTGCAGGGGAAAACGGTTAAAAGAAGAGGAAATCTAGTTTGACCCCAACAGGGCCCCCTTGCCATCACTCATGCCTGTTTGTTTCTGCGACACTAAAGATGGAGATGACTTATACCTCTTTTTCTTTAGTTAAAGAAGCTAGGAGACATTGACCAGGAAGGAATAAAGCAGCTAGCTCTGTCCAGGCTATGTTCAGTCCACACCTGCATGGCCAAATGGATGAAGCCTTCTGAGGACTTCTGGAAAATGTCATCATTGAGAGTCTCAGATAAGCTTAGCTGAAACTGCTGTCATAAACCAAAAGTCGGAAATATATTCCTCAACTGGCCTCAAAGACTTGCAAAGATTAGAGATGGCAGATTATCCTAAGACCATCCAGCCTTTTTCAATGTAAATGTTGGCAATAGCAGAAGAAAAATTAGTCCTCAGAAGTCAGGATCGGGCTATTCCAGTCTAACAAGTGATATGCCTAAGTTTGATAGCAACCTTGACTTTAGTCTTTACACATTCAATACAGCTATACTGATCAGGGTCGAAACCGGCATCAAAGCTAGTTTTGGCTTGAGCCAGGGAAAAAAAGTACTGACTGCATCATAAATGAACAAAATCTCTTATATGTTTGTTCTCTCAATCTAAGGCCCTTATTTAAAACAATTAGTGATAAGCAGCAGCAGGGTGTTCTAATGGGGCTAGATAATACCATTTTGTGAGTACTCACCTGTAAAATGGTTATTACGAGTATGTCACACACCCTACTTCCAAAGATCCATGACACTTGGGAAACTGGCCTGTAGAGGGCGATCTTGCAGAGATGACATGGAAAAAGGAGCCCCTCCTGGTCCATAAGTACCGGGTTCCTCCCACTATTCCTCAGTCTTATTAAAAAGCAGTGAGAACCAGGAAGAGCCAATTATATTCAATAATAATCACCATATAAAGGATCCCTAGAAAAAAGGGCGGGGGAAGTGGGGTGTGTGACATACTCGTAATAACCATTTTACAGGTGAGTACTCACAAAATGGTATTATTCCTAGTATGTCACACACCCCACTTCCAAAGATCCATGGCACTTGGGACTTCCAATAGCAGTGTCTATAATGGGTGGAGATCCCCAAGGAATAATGCATAACTTAAATTACTGCAGCTTTCAGAATTTTGCGGCCAAAAGCAGCATCCGCTGAGGCCCGCACATCAACCTTGTAAAACTTAGAAAAAGTATGCACAGAAGACCAAGTTGCAGCCTTGCAAACTTGTTCAACAGAAGCCTGGTGCTGAAAAGCCCAAGAAGCTCCAATAGCACGAGTAGAATGAGCGGTGACACGAAAAGGGGGAACCCTCCCCTTAGCCATATAGGCCCCAATGATGGCCTGACGTATCCACCTACTAAGGGAAGATTTGGCAGGAACAAAACCCTTCTTGGGCCCAGAAGGCACAACAAAAAAGGGCATCCGTCTTGCGGAAGGCCGAGGTAGTAACTAAATAATACTTAACACAACGAACTACATCCAAAGAATGTAAGACCCTTTCCTTGTCGTTACCAGGTTTAGGACACAAGGAAGGAAGAACTATATCCTGATTTAGGTGGAAAGCAGACACCACCTTAGGAAGGAAATCCGGTTTAAAATGGAAAACAACCTTATCTTGATGCCTCTCAAAATAAGGGGCTAGAATAGACAAAGCCGCCAGTTCAGAAACTAGCAACCAAAAAGGCAACCTTCTGAGTAAGAATAGGAAGAGGAATATCCTGCAAAGGCTCAAAGGGAGCGGCCTGCATAGCTGAAAGCACCAGGTTAAGGTCCCAAACAGGAAGTATAGGCTTTCTGGGAGGCCGCACATGCGCGACTCCTTGGAAAAAGGTCTTAACCAAAGAATGAAGAGCGAACGACCTTTGAAAGAAAATAGCCAAGGCAGAGACTTGCCCTTTCAAAGGACTAATCTGGAATCCCATATCCAGACCTCGTTGCAGATATTCCAGAATTCTAGGAATAGAAAATACTCTACAGGGCAAAGCCCTGGATTCACACCAATCAATATAGGACCTCCAAGTCCTGTAATAAATGACAGAGGAAGACTTCTTCCTAGCTCTAATAAGAGTCTGAATAACCGCATCAGAAAGACCTTCTTCTTTCAAGATGGAGACTTCAGCAGCCATGGCGTCAAAACCGGCGTTTGTAAATTGGGGTAACAAAGTTGTCCCTGAGTGATGAGATCTGGAAGAAGAGGCAGATGGAACCGATCCACTGCCAGCCTTGCGACGTCTGTGTACCACAGACGTCTTGGCCACCTTGGCGCCACCAGAATTGCTGGCGCCTCCTCCAGTGCTAACTTGCGCACCATCTTTGCTGATCATGGAGAATGGGGTAAACAGATATAGGAACCCCAGATCCTTCCAGGCCAGAGACATGGCATTCGCTGCCACTGCCAGAGGATCCCGGGATAGAGATACAAAAGCTGGCAGCTTGTGATTGTGACGAGAAGCCAACAGGCCCAACCGTGGAGTCCCCCACTTGTGACAGAGGAACTGAAAGACCCTTGGATTGAGAGACCATTCTCCCTGGCGAGAACATCCCCTGCTCAGGGAGTCTGCCTCCACATTCTCTATCCCCGGAATGTAAACTGCTGATATGCAGGGAACATTGACCTCTGCCCACTGAAAGATCAGAGACACTTCCCGGAGGGCACCCCAACTGCGAGTCCCTCCCTGGTGATGTATGCAACAGCTGTTCGGTTGTCTGACCGAATCTAAACTGGCAGACCCTGTAAGTAATGGGTCAGTCGAAGTAGAACAAGACGTATGGCCCGAAGCTCTAATACATAGATTGGAGAATGAGCCTCCTGAGGCCTCCACAATCCTTGGAACTGATGCTTCTTCCAGAAGCCCCCCCAGCCTAGCAGGCTGGTATCTGTGGTAACCAGTTCCCAACACGGAGTCAGAAATGACTTGCCCTTCTGGAGGTTGTGCGATATTAACCACCACTGAAGGGACTGCAAAACATGGGGAGACAACAGACAAGTCTGATTTAATGATAGTGGGCACCTGTCCCACTTTGCCAAGAGGAAGAGCTGAAGCGTCCTTATGTGAAACTGGGCAAACGGGACTGCCTCGAATGCAGCTACCATCAATCCCACTAGTCTCATCCCTAGACAGATAGACTGACGAGGGTTGGACAAGAATAGACAAATCAAGTCCTGAATCAGAACCATTCCAGAATCAGGCCCAGGAAGGGAATTTCCCTGGATGGACAGAGAGAGGATTTGGGGTAACTTATTACCCATCTGAACCTCTCTAGTGTAGAGACCACCATCCTGGTGTCCAACTCTGAATGTTCGAGGGAGGAGGCCGCGATAAGAAGATGGTCCAGAAAAGGCACAATGCGGATGCCCTGGACCCTGAATATAGCCATCACTCCTGCCAGCATCTTGGTAAAGACTCTTGGGGCCTGAGGTAAGGCCGAATGGCAGGGCCACAAAATGATAATGCTGGTTTTCTATCGAGAACCTGAGAAATCTCTGGTGACCCGGAAAATAGGAATGTGCAAATAAGCATCCTTGATGTCTATGGATGTCATGAAGTCCCCCTGATGGAGAGCATCGATCGTTGATCGCAGAGACTCCATGCGGAATCTTCTGAAACTGATAAATTGATTGAGTCTCCTTAGGTCTAGGATAGGCCGAACAGAGCCGTCCTTCTTGGGTACCGTGAATAGGTTGGAGTAAAACCCCAAACCCCTTTCCGCCGGAGGCACTAGGCAGATGACAGCCATGTTTAACAGATTCGCTACTGCTGGCCGCAGTCCCTGCACAATTGCCGGATCTGACGGCATCCGGGACATGAAAAATCTGGGAGGAGGCAGGGACTCAAATTCCAGTTTGTAACCGGAAGAAACTACTTCCAGAACCCAATTTTTCTCCAAATAGGCGCAATCCCACAAACGGAAGCGCTGTAAGCGATTTCTTGGCAACAACATCCGCCGCCCACTGCCGCAACCATACTGACCACCGAATGGCGATTAACAAGACAGAGGTTCTGCTGCACATGAGCAGAGTATCATCTAAAGCAGAAAGTACAAAAGATGCAAACATCTCACAACGCTTAAGAGCGGCGTACTCATCAGAGGCCGGATCAAGCCCTGAGTTATTCATTAGGTCTCTCACAACAGACCTAATAGCCACCAACATAAGCGCCGAAGCGCCGACAGGCCGAGCCTACACTGGAAAAAGCGTGGCACGCCATTTGATCAATACGTTTGTCCTCTTCATCCTTGAGTGTAGTGGAGTCAGGAAGTACAGGGGCATCCACCTCAGGAGGTGATGACCAACGTTTAACCGTATCAGCTGGAAAGGGATATTTTTTGTCCCAGCCCAAGGGAATGCCATGAAGCCGCGCAGGCTTCTCCCATTCTTTAAAAATAATATCAAAATGCTTTTGATTTGGAAATTCCAAACGAGGTTTAGAGGCTCCAAAGAATTCCCCTCTCTTGAGAGGGACTACTTCAGGAGGAGTAATAACCAAAACCTTAAATAACTGGGCAAGAGCTTTTGTGGTAACCACAACACTCTCTTCACCCTGCTCACTTTCAGTACCAACAAATTGCTGTTCGTCAGAAACATCTGAATCCTCATATAATTCCCCTTCTTCTAACCAATCAAGCAATTCGCAATTGTCCAACTCACTTGCCAAGACGGCATGAGTCAAATGCTTTCTTTTAGCTGAGGCCTTCTTAGCCACAGAGGTAGACATAAATCCTTCAAGATGAGCCAATCTGGCACATAAATCAGAATGCGACTCACCACCCATGACAATATAACTGGGGGTATGGACAAGACACGGCGGAGTAGGAGAAGAGGCAGTAGCCGCAGACCCTGAAGCCTGGGCCCCAGTTTGCTGCATAATGGTTAATTGTGCACAAGGGACGCAAGAACTGTGTTATCCCAAACAAGGGATGCCCCACATCCAAAACATTGCCGAGTCTGTGCCAAGGGAATTGCAAGCCCATTAACCTGAGATGCCTCCATATGATGCTTTAGTATTATACTTATAATTGATTATAGTCGCCAAGTATATCTGGGTTTTACGCAATTGCTACCCGGGATGCCCCTTCAAGTCCCAAGTGGGAGGATTTTTTAAAATACTTTAGGACTACTTAAGGGCAGACTAGATGGAGCATAAGGTCTCCTTCTGCCGTCAACCTTCTATGTTTCTATGTTGTTGGTCTTTAACACATAGAGCCAGGTAACATGAATCCAGGTCCACCTTAAAGTGGAACACAAAACCTGAACATAAGGGCAGGAGGACATAAGCCAAACATACACATCACTCAAAACCAATACATATATCTGTGTATCTATAAGACAGATTTTCTTCAGTAGTCAAAACCCAGCATATCCAGAGTCAAGGCTCCAAAGAAGGCTGGACAACAGGCCAGCTTCTCCAGTCACAAGTAATGGCTTTAGCAGCAGTTAGGCTTGCACACAAGCGTAGGTGAGGCAGCTCAGCACAGGGGAGTGTTTACAAAGAAACTCCAGCCTGTGCAATAAAAGTGTTGTCTCTCTAGACAGAGCTGGAGCTAGCTACTGAAAAATACCATTGAGTGAATCACAGAGTAAATATATACATAAGAATATATAACACAAGTGGCAAAAACTCACGTGTCCTGAGGAAAGACAGGAAGGAGAGACAAGAGGGAGAGGGAGGGCCAGAAAAAAACACCAGTGAAGCCAATATAGCTGAGCTCCTGGCCCTGCCCTCTCCTTAACCACAGCTGAGGAGCAGCAGCCTAAACCAGCTGAAAATCAACAATGGCCGAATTTGAAGATTACACCATCTAATTTAAAAGCAAAGACTTGCCACAAGCTGAGCTTCCTGCGATACTTGTGCTGTTGAACAGTGCTAAAACACACACAGACACACACACTTTTCCCATGTGATTTTTTAGCTTTATTATGGGAGAAAGGACTGGATAATTTTTTTTATTATTATTTTCACTCTCAGTTGTTCAATGAAAATCAGGGGTTTGCTGTACATGGTCATGTAGCAGCAGAGGAATATACATCCATGCATTCTTTAGTGCAAAAGTCACCTCCACTTGGACGCTCAGTAAGGAGGACGCTCAGTAAGGATGATAGGTTGCAAACAAAGTGATATAGGAGGGACACATTGGAAAATAGGTGCAACACCCCCTCCGGGTGAAATCTCTGGTACCATAACAAGATAAAAGTTTTTTTCTACATTTAATTGAATGTTTAAGATTTTTTCCATGCAGGGTATTTAAAATTAGTATTAATAGTATTTAGCAAGTCTTATAATACTCAAAACGCTGGGGAAGTCCAGGGTGTGTCCCAAAAAGCCATACACAAATAAACAGATTCTTCTATCCCAATAATGGAACCATACTGATGTCTTCCTGTGCAGTAACAACACCAACAGTGTAGCATAAAACTTCTGTGAATCCACCACCATAAAGGATTAAATGTGTATCAACTTTCTCCCAAAGATTTTTAGCCTAATCGGACTTTTCCTGGTAGTGGATTCACAGAAGTTTTATACCACACTAAGAGTTTTTACTCCGCGGGAAGATATCAGTATGGTTTCAATATTGGGACAGATTTTAGATGGGTTAAGTATTGGTAATATAGTTAGGATTTGGAATTGTTGGAGGGATGGGTTATAAATATGGGGCCCTAGGGGCAAAATGTGGCAAGAAACATGCAGAAAGAGAAACTCTGGGGCCCTTTTTAAAGGTCTACACCAGGGTTCGGTCACATCTACCTACATTTCCAGGGCCATCCAATAACACACCTACAGCTAATATGGCTTTGAGGGTTCCTTTTTATCTAGGTAATGATATATATATATATATATATATTAAAACAAAACAAGTAACTTGCCATGTTTTTACTTTAAAACTATTTGCTATTAAATTCAAGTGCCATTTTCATATGCCCAAGATACCTGCATACAAATAAAATGTGACCCTTCATGAATCTGGTAACCGGTGGCCAGGCTTTTGGATTGCTAGTGGTTAGTATAAAAAACAGGAATCACCCATTAAAATGAATTTACTGAATAAATTGGAAATAATATAATAATTATTACCACTGAAACACAAAAATAATGTATCAAATCATGAAACATGAACATTACAATACCTTGCTGTCTTCCCAGTAAAGAGCCAAACACTCATCACCAGACCTCCAGGTGAATGCTGGGTAAGTAGGTTCTAGTATTCTCTCTGGTTTTATTGGACCAGTTCGCTTTTTAGCGTTAGTGATATAAGAGGTCATCTTGCTTCTGTCATCATTTGCAGGGTTCAAAGCTGATCCTATTGGTTTAATAGGGCCAACTCGTCGACCCTTTTGTTCAAGTTCATCATTAAGTAAATCATTAGCACCATCTTTTAACAACATTGAATGAAAACTAGAGGATTCCATATTGGCACTAAAATTTCTCTCATTTGACAAACTTGAGAAATGTTCACTGTTAGTTGTCCGTGGTCTCCTGTCACCATAGAATTCAGATGTTTGTCTTTGGTCTTCTCTTCTACCCCGTTTCTGGAGTGTTACCTCACTATTACCACTATTACTATAGATGCTGGAACCCTCTTTACTTTCAGGGTGACATGGACTCCTTGCAGTTTTATTTTGCATAGTATTCTCTCTCTTTTTAAAAGTGATATCATTGTGGTAACTAGAGGAAGGATGTGAAAACTCTTTTAATCTGTCGTTTCTTGAAAACATCTTATCATTTCTGTTCCGGTCATCTGGCCACAGATCTAGTCCAGAACTGTATTTTTCTGTTGCTCTGTTCACTGGAGGTCCACTGCCTTCAAATTGCTTTGATGTATAATTTTCTTTCTGAAATCGAGGTGGCTTTTCATTCCTTGGAGCTCTGGGATCACTTCGGGCAGGCTGCCGACGCTGGCCTAAATCTTTAATGCCATTTTGCTCTAGATGATGAACTCTGTTTTGTCCTTGGCTCTGAGGTTGAACAGTGGACTTGTTGTCTAAAAAGTTTAAAAACTGAAATGAGTAAATCTACAAGAAAAGCATGATCGTATGGCAAAATGTTTATAATTATCCTAAAAAAAATCCCATCAAACATTCAACAGTAATATGATTTCTTAAAGTGGACCATCACCCTCGGGTGATCAGCCCGGGAATCTATAAGATTCCCGGGCCGATCACCTCCCTCCCCGCGGGACATCCGAGATCGGGATGTCCCGTGGGGTGAAACCCCCCCAAAACCCCCAAACCCCCTTACCTTAGCTTCGGCGGCGGCCGGCCGCCGCCGCCTCCCTCGCGCCCCTCTAGGCGTGCGCGTGCCCGCGCCGGCCGTCTGTGAATGGCCGGCGCGGGCACGTCAAGAGGGACGCGCGGAAGGCGGAGGAGCCACGGACAAGCGGCTGTCAAATCGCTTGTCCGTCGGCGCTGGGAGCGGGGAGAGGTGAGTTTTTAGGGTGATCGGGGGTGCCCCACCGAAGTGGACCAAGACCCAGGATAGTCAAAATCCTGGGTGTTGGTCCACTTTAAGCACTTTGCATGCTTTTTCTGCTGAATCTTACTTAATGACTGTCTACTCCTGTTATGAAGTCACTGTACTTATTTCCCTCAAAATACTTTATAAAAGTTTATATTATCATTGAAAAAAATTCTGCTGTATGAAGTAAATAACCTTAAAGGATCCAGTTAACTTAATGAATTTGGGTGTTTTAAAGCACAATAATAGCTAAGAATGATAAAGAGAAAAAAAATGGACTCTTCATTAAAAAAAATAAATAAACAAGACAATCACTGCACAAGAAACTGCATAACACAAATACATGCTTTAAAGTGGAATTATCTCCAAGATTTTCACTATCCTGGTGATAGGTCCTTATCCCTGGGGCATCCAGATTTGGAATGACTCACTGTGTGAACACTCCCCCCGATCGGCCACACAACCTACCTTTCTGCCGCTCCCATGGCACATGCATAGCACACTGAACAAATCATCATTTTATGCCGTGTATACTAATGCTGTGCTGAGTGTTGGAATAGGGAGCGATCGCTTGCTCCTGCACCCAGATTATCTGAATAGCTGGGCATGGAAGCGCGAGGGGGAGGTGCACTTAGTCTGGTGTCAGGATGACCTCCAATACATGTAATTGTTCTCAGTAACTAAGCATAACAAATAACTTTTACAAATGTTATATATATGAAAATATACATGTGTTTAGTTTCGGTCTCAAACAATAGGAAAAAAATGCAGAGTTGTATTTAGAAATATTCTTCTTCTTTATTAAAGATATAGTTGAATTAAAGGGAGTGTCATTCAGCAGCGCACCTCATCATGGCTGCGCTTTCCCTTCCTGTCAGAACGCAGTTGCTTCTGAAAATAGAAACAAGGCAAAGAGCAGTGGCACATCCCCTGAATTCCTCTGCCATAGACCACCAATAATAGGGTTAAGCTGGTGGTTTAAAGTGGACCAACACCCAGGATTTTCACTATCCTGGGTGTTGGTCAACCCCCGATCGGGGTGCCCCGCTTTGTGAAACCCCCCAGAAAGCCCCTAAAATCTTACCTTATCGGCGACGGACAAGCAACGGATAAGCCGCCGTCACCCCTCTCGCGCGTCCCTCTTACAGGGTGGCGGGGGTGCGCGCCCTGCTAGAGGCTTATCCGTCGCTTGTCCGTCGCCGATAAGCTAAGATTTTAGGGGCTTTCTGGGGGGTTTCACACAGCGGGGCATCCCGATTTCAGTTGTCTAACAATTGCTTTTGCCTGCAGTATTACTTTAATTAGAATGACAGAACCTCAGATAAGATAAAGATGAGAAAGGCCTGCTGAAGACAAACAAAACAGACCACAGTCGAATCTGCTGCCACATCCATAAACATACAGCACTGTCGGACTAAGAGGTGGGCACACTCAGAAGAAGGGTTCCCACATGGATGCATATTTGATGTCACTTCCCTGCCCAGCACTCCCCACAACTAAAGCTGTCGGGCGGGTGCCTTGAATGATGCTTGCATTGGCAACCGACACACTGCGGTGGTCATTAAGACTAATTGTGCTTTGTCAGTGTTAGAGTCAGTCTCTGCCATAGTGCTTACAATAATCCTAATGGTGCTCATGCAAAAGAAAAATCACCTTTTTATTGTTTCTCATATTTTCCCTGCTAATAGCTGGCCCTGGGTGCAAAGTGCCCAGCAACTGGAACTTACTTTGCATGGCAAGCCAGAAGCCTTAGACTCCTGAGCGGCACACTCCTGCTGGCCTATTCAGAGGGTGCGCATGCCAGGCCCACCCCGCCCTTCCAACTGGGCATATGCAATCAGCGCTTTCAGACCCAGCAGGAGAGTGCCGCTCAGGAGCTGATCTGAGGCTTTCAGGCTTGCCAGCCAAAGCAGTTTGCACCCATGCAAATAGGAGTTTTTAAAGACAAAAAAGGGTTATATGCTTTTCTTTTTAATTTCTGGTTGTCATTCTGGTTTAAAATTTATTTAACCCTTTAAATGTCCGACTGTTAAGTGACAAGTGCGTAGAAACTACTTGCTTGCCACTTTCCCAGGCTACTGTAAAAAATACAATTTTGTGATTACTCACCTGTAGAATTGGAATTATATGTATACAGCACATACTGTTCCAGAAGATATTCATAACTCTTGGGTAATACATCTAGTAGATGGCGCTGGACTGCAGAGACAGAAAAGTGGCTCCTCTCGGCCCCATATATACCAGGGACCTCCCACAAATTCCCCAGTATTGAAAAGCAGTTAAAATGAAACCGGGAGAACTATAACCATTATAAAAAATTGAACAATCACCATAAAGAGGTAACTAAAAATAATAACAAGGGTGGGGTGGAACAGGACGTGCTGTATACATATACTGTAATACCAATTCTACAGGTGAGTAATCACAGAATTGTATTATACAGCACGTCTTGTTCCAGAAGATATTCCTTATTCTTTGGACATCCAATAGCAGTGTCCGTAAGGTAGGGTGAGATCCCCAAAAGCAACAGTAGACAGTTTAAACCACTGCCGCCCGCAGAACTTTGCAAGCCAAAAGCAGCATCAGCTGAGGCCTTAACATTAACCTTGTAAAACTTAGAAAAAGTATGAACAGAAAACCAAGTGGCGGCCTTGCAAACTTGTTCAACAGAAGCTTGGTGCTGAAAAGCCCAAGAGGCACCAATAGCATGAGTAGAATGAGCAGTAAGGCGGAAGGGAGGCTCCTTCCCCTTAGCAGAGTAGGCCTGTATCACAGCCTGACGGATCCACTTGCTGATAGTGGACTTAGCCGGAGCCAGATCCTTCTTAGGTCCAGACGGGAGCACAAAAAGAGCATCAGTCTTCCTGAAGGATTCAGTAGCCACCAAATAGAACTTCAGGTGTCCTGACCACATCCAAAGAGTGTAAACCATCTCCTTAGGGTTACTAGGATTAGGACACAGAGAAGGCAAGACAATGTCCTGATTGAGATGAAAGGCAGAAAATCTTGCTTAAAACGAAACACCACCTTGTCCTGGTGTCTCTCAAAATAAGGAGGATTGATGGAAAGCGCCGCCAACTCAGAAACACGCCTAACAGAAGTGATAGCCACCAAAAAGACCACCTTAAGCATAAGAATGGACAAAGGGGCCCCTTGCAAGGGCTCGAAGGGAGACCCCTTCAGGGCAGATAAGACCAAGTTCAAGTCCCAGACTGGGGGACACACGTGAGTAACCCCCTAGAAGAAGGTCTTGACCAGGGGATGCTGAGCAAAGGATCTTTGGAAAAAAATGTCCAAGGCAGAAACATGACCTTTCAGAGTACTGAGCTGAAGACCCAGATCCAAACCATGCTGCAGAAACTCCAGAATCCTAGGAATAGAAAACACACGACAGGAAAGCGAGTTAGACTCGCACCAGTCAATGTAAGTACGCCAAACCCTATAGTAGATGTAAGAAGAGGACCTTTTCCTAGCCCTGATCATGGTACTTATATAGGTATATATACACAACTGTGTATAAGGCTCAGCGAAAACTGTATTAACACCACAGGTGCTCTTCACACAAATCCAGTGACTTCAATCCACCACCACCTTCTTATAAATCACGTACCAGATGTATTCTTTGTAATTTGCATATATGATCTCCCTTCAATTTAAAAGGCTCCACAATTTTTCTTATAATCAGTAGGACACACTTATTTCATTAGGTGCCTGTATTTCACTTCATTAAACCAAGCACAAATGGCTCCAATTACTCCATAGAAATAGTTCCGCTTGATCCAAATTTATTGTAACATGTTAAAAAAGACAAAAATTGCTCTAATAGCGTAAGTACGTTCCACATAAAGCATAAAAACTCTGTGGCCACTGGCCCTTTAAAAAGCCGCTCACCAGATACAAGAATAAAATGCGCTTTTCTCAATAAAATACAATGGGGCAGGCGTCATCTAAGCCCTCCAATGTGCGCGCACACAACACAGTACTGAATATTAGATGGAACGAGTTCAGCTCACCGCCTCTCCGGCCGTAGTACGCGGCGCTGCCCGTCCAGAAACAACTCACGTGACACTCCTAAGCTCCGCCCAACGCGTTTCGTCGTTACAACTTATTCATGGGCTCGCGCGGGGCTAGGAGCGTCACTAATTTATTCACTCCACCAGTCACGTGGTTATGATTCCTTATTAACCTGTTAGGTTCAGATTCAGTTCTCATTATCTCCGGCTGTTATGTCAATATTATATATAGTGTGTGCGTCCCCCAGAGAGATTAGAGGACGCCTTTATTTGCCATAACCATTCTTGATGTTTTTAAAAAACACAAGATTAAAACAAATACAGCTTGTATTGATTTCACACAAAACCAAAAACATTCTATTATGCTGTCCTGTTACATTTCCATCATAATAGCTTCTTTACATCGCTTTCCTCAAAAGTACAATTATTTACTATAAAAATATATATTACATAAAATATTCGCTACAATAAAACCTATTGTTCTATACAGGGCTGCTTAATCAATTAAACCAGTTTTATATATTCCATTCTCATCTTGAGATTGCACAACTATAAATCTCAACTATAAAATCCATTCTAATCATTTTTAATTATATATATTATTGTAAAATTTCCCAAAAGACTCTAAGAAGGGGTCTTAAACAACTTAGGTGAGGGTATTTCATTAATTATCCCCTATAAAACAGTTGAGATCATATTCCACATTTAACCCTTTGGGCTGCATGGACTGGAGTTTATAAATCCATTTTGATTCCATTCTAGAGATCTCCCTAATGTTGTTACCTCCTTTCAATCCACCTATCCACTGGTCTATCACCCAAAATTTTAACATAGAGGGGTCTCTGTTGTGGAAACGGCTAAAGTGCAATGAAACACTATGAGATTCATATCCTTTTTTAATATTATATATATGCTCTCTGAGTCGCACTCTAAATTTTCTCCCTGTGCGCCCAACATACTGTTTTCCACAGGGGCACTCCAGCACATATACTACATTTTCACTGTTACAAGTCATAAAATTATTAATCTTAAAACATTCTTTTGTCACTGTAGACGTAAAACTCTTAATACTCTTTTTATTTTTAACATCACATGTGCGGCATCCCAAACATTTTTTACATTTAAAAAACCCTTTTACATCACAAATTAAACTATCTCCTCTTTTTTTGGGGGGTATATAGCTCTTAACCAAATGGGTCATGAGTGTAGGTGGCTTTCTATATATCACTCTAGGCTTTTCTGGGAGATGGGGTCCCAGTACCTCATCATTTTTAATCACATGCCAGTGTCTTTTTAAAATCTTGCTCAGTCTATGGTAGTCTTGACCGAATCTTGTAATCATAGCACAATTTGCAAACTTGTTATTTTCTAGATTCTTATGCTTAGGAGTGTCACGTGAGTTGTTTCTGGACGGGCAGCGCCGCGTACTACGGCCGGAGAGGCGGTGAGCTGAACTCGTTCCATCTAATATTCAGTACTGTGTTGTGTGCGCGCACATTGGAGGGCTTAGATGACGCCTGCCCCATTGTATTTTATTGAGAAAAGCGCATTTTATTCTTGTATCTGGTGAGCGGCTTTTTAAAGGGCCAGTGGCCACAGAGTTTTTATGCTTTATGTGGAACGTACTTACGCTATTAGAGCAATTTTTGTCTTTTTTAACATGTTACAATAAATTTGGATCAAGCGGAACTATTTCTATGGAGTGATTGGAGCCATTTGTGCTTGGTTTAATGAAGTGAAATACAGGCACCTAATGAAATAAGTGTGTCCTACTGATTATAAGAAAAATTGTGGAGCCTTTTAAATTGAAGGGAGATCATATATGCAAATTACAAAGAATACATCTGGTACGTGATTTATAAGAAGGTGGTGGTGGATTGAAGTCACTGGATTTGTGTGAAGAGCACCTGTGGTGTTAATACAGTTTTCGCTGAGCCTTATACACAGTTGTGTATATATACCTATATATGTTTATGTTGGAAGCTGACTTGACAACAGCCCAAAGGCTTGGAGCGAAAGACTTTAAATTTTATTTAAATAATTGTTGATTTAATTGTTTGGAAGCGCGGTTTTTTGGAGTTTTTTCAGCTCTAAATTTCTCTGATCATGGTACTGACAACCAAGGCAGATGGAGGTTTCAGCAGCCAGGCCATCAAAGCCAGCGTTTGTAAACTGGGGTGTCGTAGGTGCCCCTGAGTGAGCAGATCTGGAACCCAGGGCAGGGCGTACTGATCTACTGCCAGCTGCACGATGTCTGCGAACCACACTCTTCCACCAGTATGGCTGGCACCCTTTCCTGAGCTATCTTGCGCAACACCCTGCCCAGCAGGGGAAACGGGGGAAACACATACAGGAGCTGAAAACTCATCCAAGACATTGCCAAGGAATCCATGGCCAAGGCCAGAGGATCCTGGGCAGAGAGACAAAGACTGGAAGCTTGTGATTGTGACAGGACGCAAACAGATCCACATCCGGCTGACCCCAGCGGTGGCACAGGGAGAGTGAAACACCCTGCTGCTGAGGGACCATTCTCCCAGACGAGAGGTCCCCCTGCTCAGAGAGTCTGCCTCCAGATTCTCCACCCCCGGGATGTACACAGCTGAGATGCAGGGAACATTCTCATCCACCCAGGACAGTATCAGGGACACTTCCTTGAGGCCCCTCTTGCTCCGGGTCCCTCTCTGATGATTGATGTAGGCAACCGCCGTCTGGTTGTCCGAGCGGACCTGAACAGCCCGACCCCGCAGGTGTGGGGTTAAGTGGGCGAGAACCAACCTGATCGCCCTCAACTCCAGAATGTTGATAGGGGTATGGGCCTCCTGAGGGCCCCACTGACCCTGGAATTTCAGGGACTTCCAAAAGCCCCCCCCCCCCCCAACCTGTTAGACTGGCATTCGTGGTGACAGTCTCCCAGCAAGGGGCCAGAAAGGATCTGCTCCCCAGCAGGTTCCTTGAGTCCAGCCACCACGATAGAGACTGCCTGACCAGAGGGGACAGGACAAACACCTGATCCAACCGATCCCATACTGACAAGAGGTGAAGCTGAAGAGGCCTCATGTGAAACTGAGCATATGGAACCGCCTCGAAGCAGGACACCATCAGGCCCACCAGCTGTATTCCCTGCCTGATGGACGGATGAGGACAAGACAGAAGGGTCTGTTCTTGCTCTTGAAGACTCTCCACCTTCTGCTGAGGAAGAAAGATCTTGACCTGAGATGAGTCCAGAATCATGCCAAGAAAGGACTTCACCATGGAAGGAGACAGGGAAGATTTGGGGTGGTTGATCACCCAGCCGAATGACTCCAGTGTGGACACCACCCACTGAGTATCCAGCTCTGCCTGTTGGAAGGACTGAGAAGCGATAAGCATGTCGTCCAAGTAGGGAAGAATGCGAATGCCCTGAGATCTCAGCAGAGCCATCACTCCTGCCAGCACCTTGGTGAATACCCTGGGAGCCGAGGTGAGACCGAAGGGCAAGGCCACAAATTGGTAGTGCTGATCCTCCAGAGTGAACCTGAGGAATCTCTGATGACCTGGAAAAATAGGTATGTGAAGGTAAGCATCCTTGATGTCTACCGAGGTCATGAAGTCCCCTGGGCGTAGGGAATTCCCAGCGGAGTGCATATTCTCCATGCGAAAGTGTCTGAATCTGACAAATTTGTTGAGGCGCTTTAAATCCAGGATGGGTCTGATGGACCCATCCTTTTTGGGAACAATGAAAAGATTGGAATAATAGCTTTTGCCCCTTTCCAGGCAGATGACTCCCAATTCTAGAAGGCCTTGGACAGCAAGGGACAGACCCTGAGCTGACAGAGGGTTTTGAGCTAACTGGGTTTTGATGAATCTTGGGGGCGGCCAGGCTGCAAACTATCTTGTAACCGGAGGACACTACCCCCTGAATCCACCGGTCTGAGACATGACGCCTCCAGACATGAGCCAAGAGCCAAAGCCACCCCCCCACCCAGATGGGTGAGGGCGCCCTTCATGCCTGAGGGGGCTTGGGGGAGCACTTAGGCTTGGGACCCCAGGAGGGGCCAGGGTGGCCACGTCCTCTGCCCCTGCCCTAAAAATCTCCACGGGCTCCAGCAAAGGAAGCTCCCTGTCCAATTCTGGAGCCACGGAAGGAAGGAAGAAAGGCACCTGAACCCCGAAAGGATCGGGGCTGCCTTCTACGCTGAGGTAACTTGCCTCCCTTAGCAAACAAGTCCAGACGTTCACCAAAGAGGCGCAGCCCCTTGAAGGGAAAACCAGTGAGAGCCTTCTTAGCAGCGTTGTCAGCAGCCCACTGGCGCAGCCAGACCGAGCGGCGTATCGCCACCAACAAGGCAGATGCCCTGTCACACATTCTAATGGTATCATCCAAGGCAGAGAGAACACATGCAACAAATTCCTCACAACGCAGAAGAGCTCTATACTCTTCACTACCTGCATCATTAGGGGCCCCATCTAAGAGACCCCTGAGCAGGCTCTTAATAGCAACAGCCGTAATGGCAGAGGCACAGACCGGACGCAGTGCGGTCCCCACACAGGCAAAGGCATGGCAAGCCAGCTGATCTATGCGCCTGTCCTCCCCATCCCACAGTGTAGTAGAGTCAGGGGAATGCATGACGAATGTGTTGGACAACTGGTGCATCCACCTCGGGAGGACATGACCATCGTTTAACCATCTCAGCGGGAAAGGGATACCTCTTATCCCAACTCTTTGGCACCCCGGGAAGTCGGCTAGGCCGTTCCCACTCTTTGAGCACCAGATTATTAAAGTGAGTTTGTTCAGGAAACTCCAAGCATGGTTTAACAGAATGAAACAGCTCCCCCTGCTGCCGCAGAGCCACGGCAGGAGGAGAGTTACAGAGTACTTCAAAAATGTGAGCTAAAAGCCTGTCAGTATCATTTGAAGCCCAGGGATCAGACCCAGAATCGGCACCATAAACCTTAGGCTGATCCTCAGATGATTCTGAATGAGAAAATAATTCCCCCTGTTCCAGGGGGGTATAACCGACAACGTAAAAAAATTCCTCAGCCTCCATAGGAAAGAGGGAAACACCAGGTGAAAACTGCTGCTTCCTAACAGAAGCCTTACGCGGGCCAGGGCCAGCAATATGTCTCTCAATGCTAGCCACAACGGGCCTGTACCGCCTACCCTTTGGTGGGGGACTGCGGTAGGAGCAGCGCTCCTTAGCACCTGGCAGCGGTGCTGCCTACCATCACCCGACCAGCGCAGCCTAAACTGGGAGGCAGAGAAAAGGAACGGGTGGGAATAGTCCTACAGGGCCGCAGGCTAATAGGCCCCGCTCACCTGCGAGTAGAAAGAGACATCTTCTAGTCATCGCAGCCCAGACTGCAGAGAAGAACTGGGGAATTTGTGGGAGGTCCCTGGTATATATGGGGCCGGGAGGAGCCACTTTTCTGTCTCTGCAGTCCAGCGCCATCTACTGGATGTATTACCCAAGAATAAGGAATATCTTCTGGAACAGGGCGTGCTCTATACTTAGAATAAAAACATATTCAATACATACATTTTTTTTCTCTGTGTGTATTTATTTTTTACATTTAACCCTTTGTGAACTGGTAGACCCCAATACCAGTTAACAAGGCTTAGGGGGCTGGCAAGTCACCTGCAGCCAGCTGGTGACTTGTCATTAACCCCAGCCCCCATTACCTGCCTCCCCAAAGCCTGTGTGTAGGCTGTGTGGGCTTGTAGCCTGCAGAGTGGGGGCCACCAAAGCTCTGCATAGCTGGTCCCCGGACTGGTTATGCTTGGTAGCGGGGACTCCACATGTTTTTCTGGACATTTAAGGGTTAACAAAAGCAGTTAAAAAGTACCTATGCATGTTGAGTGTTGTTCTGTTCAGGGGGACCTTGTGCTTTCAGATTTAGCTTGTTTTTTTTTTTTTGGCATATTGATATTTTAGGAAAATGTGTTTTTTTTTTTTTTGTTTTTTTTTTTTTTTAGGGAAACCGTCTTCAATCATAAAATTATTTGAGGGATCACTTCCAAAAAGATGAGCCCACTATGACAAGCTGGGTACACCTAGAAATCTTAACATAGGTACCTTCAGAGAATATATGGTGTGTGGGGGGTATTCCAAATGTAAATGGTTGTTTTTGTTGAAAAATTGTAAGGTGCACACTTTGTCTGCAGTGCTGAAATTTTCAAGTAAAATTACCCTTACGCCCATGCTTTACTTTTGGGTGTTTTGACAACTCTTCCCTTGACAGTACCTATGCACATTTAATATTGTTTTCAGGGGGCCTTGCTTTTTCAGATTTAATTTGTATCTTCTTGTTTGCGTATTGTTTTTTTTTTGTAGGAACATGTGGCTTTGATTCTGCTTTTTTATTCTTTTATTAGGGTAACCCTGTGCAACCAAAGAATTAATCGAGGGGTTAAAGCCAGAAAACTGTGCCCATGTCAACAAGCCTGGTACACCTAGAAAGCTTTGGGTGTGTACTTCCTGGGCAGGAAAGGGTGTCTACCAGTACATATGTGGTACCGTTGTAACCGGGAGAAATAAGATTTTATTGACAAACATTTTTATTACAAAAACACACTACAAATTGTAAAACAGATTTTTTTTTATTATTTGCACATATTTCACCTAAAAATATTGAGAATGCACTTAAAAAATGACAAACAAGACATTTTGCGTTAAAGCCCAGACTCTGCTGAAACAAAACAATATATAATTTTCCTGGGAAATCCCTTAAAAAATTAGTTGAACACGTGTAGCGCAAAATAGTGAAAAATGGTTTGGCAGCAGACGGTGACAAAAACTCTAGGTAGGCTGGCACTTTAGGTTTAGGTTTTGCAAACGTCATGTCTTTGCAAGGCTCAAAAAATTGATCCGAACACACCTCCAGCAATAGAGTGTGGCAGCCTATGACATGACCTGCAATCACCCGACCTAAAACCAAATGAGAGAGTTTGTGATGAGTTGGACAGCAGTTTGAAGGAAAAGCAGCTAACAAGTGTTTATGACTATTTCAAGACTGTAACAATACTGTTTCATGTCACTACTACTGCATAATACAGATTAAGAGAGCGCCAAGAGGGGGCTACTTTTAACAATGTAAAATAACAAGTATATTTTGGCGTGTATTATTTCAGTTTTGTCCCTTCATAGTTTTCATGTCTTCAATATGTATGTAGAAAAAAGAGCATCATTTATGGAATGGACTGGTACTGAATTACATGCATTTACACAACAAGCAAGCAATATGCAGAAATGTGTCTAAAGTTAAATTTTAAAAGAGTGTGTCGCTTATCACCAGGGGGAATAAAAAATAAAAAGGTAGAGCTATGAAGACATTGACTATTATACTGTTTGCTACTGCACCCCAACTACACCAGTTTCTAAATAAAACAAGTAGATTAAACATTTATTAGTTATGTACCAAGTATTAGTAAAGATATTCCTATTTATTGTACACATCATCATACCTAAATATGACATTAGTAAGTCCTGTGAAGTAAGTAACATTGTCTGTCACAGCTCTCGCTGATGTTCAGAACGGTTAAACCTGGGTGCTTCAGGAACCCATTGCATTTTCTCGCCTCCATCACTGCTCTGCGAGATGGAGGCAAGAATGTGAAATGTAGAGACTAGTCATTTTTTCCCACCCTATTTCTTTCACTTAACACTGCTAATAATTACAGCAACATCACTTAACTTATAAACTATCAAATTATTTTTTTATTAACAAATTACAATAACAATTCTGAGTGGCATCAATAAAGAGGAGAGGCAGGTTTCCGTATGTACCAGATGTAATGTTCTATTTGTATTATGGGTAGCTAAATAGAGTATTCAACCAACCTCCTTAAAAAAAAAAAAAAATAAAAATAAAAACTTCATCAAAAAGTTGAACTTATTTATTATTATTATTATTTGAACATGAAAACGTACTGATGGTGTCTGACAGGAAACACACACAGGCATCTGTAGCCTATTCATACAAAAGTCTTAAAACAGTAACTGCAGAAGCTTTGGCTTAACCTCATCCCAAAGGGTCCACTAGACCGCTGTTAGAAATATATATATATGTGTAAGCTGTTCAGATAAAATCAGGATATACTGCTAATGTCATAGACATCAACCGAACAGTCAGCTCCCAAAATCTGAAAGACATGGTAACTGGAGCAATCTCACAGTGGTGATTAAGCAGACAGATAAAATATAAGCCCCCCGCTCCCCCACCATCTTATTTAATCCCAGTTCTTACACTCCAAAAAAATGGAACGTGGGACTGTAGAGAACCTGCCTAGAGTGAGATGAAAAAACTTCCATCCCAGTAAACCCAGAGCTTGTACCTCCCCCAAAGCACACATGCAACCACCCATCCATGCAATAGTAACAGTTTGGCAGAGACAGCTGAGCAGCCAGAAAGTAATGCCAAGGAAAGGGTGATGCAGGGTTTGAGAATGGCTGCAATGGCACAAAACATGCTGGGGCAGGCACAGACACAACAGGGATAGGAGTGCAGCAGAATGAGAGTTATAGACTTTTATTCCTACAGCCACAAGAACCACACGTTCAAGAGTTACGGCAGTATGTCAGTTTTGTGAACGAGACAATTTCAAAGATTGAATAACTCCTGCTCATTATAAAGGTGGTGGCCAATAATGCAAAATAGGAGCAACAGCCAATGCTAGGCTACCTCAACATTATGCATGTCCCTTTCCAAAGCAGAGCTTGCCTTGCCTTGCCTAATTAGTATATACAGTATATGTTTAAATTTGGTAGATACAAATGTAGATTATACAAATATAGATTTTTTTCCTTGCACTTCAGCACATTCAACCAGGCAAAACTAGAACAGGCCCCAGAAAATCAGAAAAGGAAAATAACCATGGCACTATTTAACATGCCCAAAGGGAAGTATGCAGGAAAAAAGCAATGGAAAGGCTGCTCTTAAGCAACCAGAGCATAGAATCTCACAAAGGAAGTCCTGAGGACCATAAGGCAGTGCCAAGGACCCATGGTTTAAAAAATGTTTTCTTATCATTTTCCTCCTCTAAAGTTATTCATGCATCTTATGATCAGCTGTGTGTTATAGTGCAAACTATACAATTTTTCAATACTACAGCGTAGATGTATTTAGCTACATGTGTTACAGTCCAGATTTAAATATATGACAATTATGCAATAGGGTCACCAGGTACAGAACAGATAAACAACATAACAAATAAATTACAGCCTTCAAAATGAGGAACAAAAGCATGGACATCAATTTGATACAAAGCAAGGGATAGTTAATGGGGTACAAATTACTATCAGTCACTTTGGTTTGGATGCTGCTATTTTTCATTGACTTTTGATGGTTTCTTTAGCAGCCGGCTATTTGCACTGCTTGAAAAATTGATTTTAGCATTTGCATAGAAGCAATTAAAAATACTGCTATCTGTAATTGTTGCTCATGTAAGTAATACGCTTTTATTGACAGGACTTCACAATGCCAGATCACTAACCATATATTAAGGTAGCTGCAGAAACAGGCAGACTATTATTCAGCATTGCCAGCATCCATATTCATGTCCCCAAAGTGAATATTACTGCCAGGTTTCCATTCCAGGGACATCTGCAAAGTGCATTTGACTGTCTGGAAAGCCTTGTATTGTTTTAAGCACTCAGGGTTTGACTTGATCGTAATAAATAAAATAAAAAAATACATTATAAAAGGTGAATGCTCTTTTAGCATTAAAAGTTAAAGAAGCCCACAGTCTCCCCCTAGTAAACAAACTGTAGTACTGAAAGGCCTATAAGTCATGCAAAAGGTAAACTGTAGTAGCTGTATACTGAGCTATTTAATGGTGAGTATAATTAGGTAGAAAGGATCCAATCTTTGAAAGGATAAGCTAAAAAAAAGATAAAAGGCTAAGCCCAATATGGGGACGTCTCTAAAGTTTCTTTTGGATACCTGTGCAATGAGCTTGGAGAGCAAGCTTTCTTGATCAGCACACAAAGTGACAAAATACTAAATTTAGTACAGTCCATAAATCCAAAAAATCCTGAGGTCTTGGGCAATTCCCGTTAGTAAAAAGACACTTCTAACAAAGAACTGCTCCCCCAGGTCACATCTGAGATAGAACAAGATGACCATCAATTTTTAGCAAGCAGTACCGGAGAAGGAGAAGAGTTACCTCTCTAATTCCTTTAAAAAATGAAGCAGGCTCCACACTAAACAAAGAAAAAAAATCTACCTAGTGGGTAAAGGTTTGATCTATGGGATTACAATGAGTAACTAAAAGATTACCCTTATTGTAGAAGAATCTATGGTATACTAAATGAAGAAGGACCCTGGACCAGAGTATTTGCATGACTCTGAAGCATATCTGGACTGTTACTGTCAGAAGAATATGTACAAATGAAAACCCTCCACTGGGGCATGTGAAACTACTGAAACTCATCATTCTCCAGACACAAGGCCCAAGTGTCCAGGCAGGACAAAACCCATATGTTTTAACCTCCCTATTTCAAAGGTCTTCCGCTTTTGGATGCCCACAGTGTGAAAATCCCCAGGATCCCTATATACTTCCTGTTGATATCCCGGCTTTAAGAAACAGCTGACCTAAGTATCTGCTGGCAGAGCCATCATTGCAGCAGCACCCTGCAGTATCTTTTACTCTACTCTAAATCTAGTGCTGGAATTATTGGCTTTGGTTGTCTTTGCATTTGAAGTGCATCATTTTGAAATATTAATTAAATTATAAGATTTTTTTAGAGTACATAAAATATCCTCATTGTGCCCTTTAAGTCAAAGAATTTCATTTTGTACTAACAATCCTGTATCCTGCTTCAGCAAACCGCTGGGAATGGGATGGAGGATAAATGCCACACAGCCTATATGGGAATGGGATGGGGGATGAATGCTACATTGCCTATATGGAATGGGATGGGGGATGAGTGCCACACTGCTTATATGGGGAATGGGATGGGGGGCTATTATGTACTGTCATAATTAGGGGCGAGATCTGCCCGAAAAGCATGGACGTTGCAGCATTAGTTATGGGCATTCTTTTATGGTGACAGGGTTTGCTTTTTAAGGATGTCCTATCTATACAATAAAAGTAAGTTATTTTATCTGCATATTTTCCTCCACTCTTGCCTATTATTTGGTTCGGGGGGGGGGGGGGGGGGGGGTGTTTTAGTACATTTGGTTCAGAATGTTTTTTTTTTTGTTTTTTTATGCTCATTCCTTGCGGGCAGGTATGTCTTATATTGCAGGGAGGTAATCAGATTCTGACTGTGAAAATTTCCCCAAGGAAGGCAATTGCAAAGTAAGTCTAAGACTGGAAACTGCTGCACACACATGCGACAGCTGCACCTCAATCTAACATGGAGAACATAGCACAGCAACAATGGTTTCCTGGCCTCCTTTAATACCGATCTCCATGAAGAAAAGGCTGAATATCGGCTGAGGTTAGGGCTCATTAAAAGCAGGCGTAGCGGGTTAGGGTCCTTGGCTAGACACTCACTTTAAATACAAAGTTCCTACTAGATTTACATATCCATCAACCATTATGAGCATACAACATGGCTTAATTAACTTATCCGAAACATTTTGGGCGAGATTTGACTATATGTACAGCAACAACAAATATAGGAATATACACTGGTCTAAAAAGTAATTATAAGCCATTTCATGTGGATGGCTGGTACAAATTGTCAATTTCTCCACAGAAAAAAAGGAATAATTTAGAAAGTCTAAATTTGGACAAAGCATTTTCTCTCAACTGCCATGTAGGCTTGGCATAAGCCACTATTTAGCACACTCAGATGTATATACCACAAAAAAGCAGCACTCTTTTTGGTTTTTGTACAACAGTTTCCTAAACATACTGTTTTGTTCAACTGGACAGGGTTCTAAAATGAAAAGAACATCAGTTTAAATCTTTCGCGCTTCCTTCAGTAAGAACATCCACAATCACTGAATACCCTTGGTGGCATGACTAGGCACAGTGCCAACATCCTAGGGAGTGACTTCACAAAACATTATTTAAACAGCATAGCCCCAGGAAGCAAAAATAGAAGACAAGGGCGAACAAAGGAAAGTGTTATATGATGTCACAGTAAAAGCCACTAAAGTAATTGTAGAGTAGTGTTTTTGGGGGAAAGGTGATGAACACCACTCTGCATCCTCTTCCTAACAGAATAAGTTTAAACCCCAAATCTCATATTTTTTAACAGAGGAGATGAGAAGGTCACTTTCATGTTTTTGGGGTGCCTGTGATCACATTAGATTCAGTAATTCCAGTTTACAGAGACACAAGAATTCATCCAACAAAAAAAGCTGTGGGTGTCACATGGACCACACAAACTTACTTTATTGCTCAAGTTACCACTTTCTGGCCCTGATGACACTCATGATTTGACATGGAAAATTTAGATTTCAGTCTCTGGTGGAAGCAAGTGACTAGATCATCCTAAATGGGTAACAGAGACAAAGGAACATTGTTTTGCAGGAATGAGTAATGGTTGACGTCTCCCTCAAGCCAACAAAACTAAAAAACTGGTGGACAAAATGGAATTATATCTTTTTTGTATATAAAGGCCCTAATGTGAGATAAAGTGTTACAACTAAGAGAATAACGTCAGAACCACTGTAAGCTTGATTTTATAGATATTCAATCTTTTAAAACTCCAACATACCCCAAATGACTAAAAGCCCATTATAATTCCTTCACCCAAATTATTATTGAAGCGGGTGCTGCAATATGAGGACAAAGGAGCAAGCACATCTCTCATTTTGTGCTACGGTGGATACTCTGGGATTGACAACAGTGTCTGATGTACATCTGTCTGGCATTGGGAATAAAGCAACAAGGGAGGGAATAAAAAGTTATACCCTAATAATGCAATAACTTGCAAGTTTAAAATGCAACACCTGCACCAATTGTGAAACTCTTGTCCCAGGTCCAGCTTTTAAGTTTCATTCACAAATAGAGAAAAAAAATCTCCAAATATATCTCCAAGTATATCTGTTACTGGAATGAAAAAGCAACATAGTGGTGTCGAATCAGCACCATGTTTTCCCTGTGGTGCTGAAATTACCCTTTTACTGAAAAAGAAATGTGCAATTTGAAGGGTCAGTTTTGCACCGCCTTATGGTATAATATACATGCTCATGCCAATAGAGATGAGCTCTGGTGGCCTGCCATAGTGAACAGAGGGAGAACCTGTGCTCTTTTAGATAAGGATTCAGAGGAGAGGACCCACTTCCAAAGTGACTTGAGAAGACTCCAATCAAGAAAATAAAAATCATAAAGAAGACGCTGGGATGCCAGAAGATGCTGGAATTAAAGAAGACAACCTCTGGACAGTGTGATTTCTGGCTGGCTGGCTTATTTTTGATGAACCACCAAAGAAAATTTATGAAAGAACATACGTGTACAACAGGTCTCTTTGTTCTATACAGGATTTTTTCTTATAATACAAGGCATTTGATGACACATAAAAAATTCTATGTCAGGGGAGTGGCCCCGAAAAGATAGGGCCTGACTGCTATTTATAGTGGGATTGGATCCCACTAAACAAGGATCTTGCAGGCTTTGACTGTAGTCCATTGCATAGGCCTTTTAAAATGCAACAGTGGGGGCCACGGATGCTGTGAAGACATAGCGTATTCTTAGTCTCAAACACAAAGTATAGAATTAGGACACACACTCCAGATGAAGAAGTAGATACAAATTAAAACCCCAGAGAATGGTCTACCTCCTCAGGACTTTGGAGAAAGGGGTTCCTTCTGAAGAGAAAACAATTAACTCTGTTGTATAAAGAGGATCCATATGGTACAATGGAGACACTCTGACATTGCATTACCTCAGAGGAAATAGCTACTGTGAGGGGACAAAAATTCCTTAGGACAAAGCCCCGAGGGTGTGGGGGGAGGAGCCTTATGGCCTATTTTCACAAACAGATTAATTGACCGTTTGTTGAACAAGCAAACAAGTATACGGCCCATAAGAAAGTGGATGACTTGCGCCCGGATGGCGAAGACTTGTCAACTCATTGTTCATTAACATTAACCCTTTCGCTGCCAGCCTACCTGCAGCTTTTGTCACCCTCTGTTGCCAGACCATGTTTCCCTATTTTGCGCTACACATGTTCAACTTTGATTTTTGAAAGGATTTCCAGGATTGTTTTTTCAAGAGAGTCTGGGCTTCAACATGAAATCTCTTGTTTGGCCTTTTTTAGTGTATTCTCAATATTTTTGGGTGAAATATGTGCAAAAAAAATAAAAAAAAATCTATTTTTTGCAATTTGTAGTGTTTTTTTGTAATAAAAAATGTAAGTTTGTCAATAAAATTTTATTGTGTGCGAAACCCCAATTTCTCCCAGTCACAGCGGTACCACATATGTATTGATAGACACCCTTTCCTGCCCAGGAGACTCCCCCAAACTGAAACAGAGCTTTAGGATAGATTTTCAGATAAAATACAACTGCGCTATGCGCACCTTGCAGTTTTTCCTGAAAAACAACCCTTTACATTTGAAATACCCCCCACAAACTATATATTCTCTGGAAGTACACGCCTCAAGCTTTCTAGGCGTACCAAGCTTGTTTATGTGGGCTTAGTTTTCTGGAAGTAATCCCTCAATGTATTCTTTGGTTGCACAAAGTTTCCCTAAAAAAGAATAAAAAGGAAGAATCAAGCCACATTTTCCTAAAAAAAACTATATGCAAACAAGAAAAATCAAGTAAAATCTCAAAAAGCAACATGCCCCGAACAGAACGATACCCAACATGCATAGGTACTGTCAAGAGAAGAGTTGGCAAACACCCCAAAGTAAAGCATGCGCATAACAGTAATTTTACTTGAAAATTTCAGCTCTGCAGACAAAATGCGCACCTTGCAATTTTTCAACCAAAACAACCCTTTACATTTGGAATATCCCCTATAAACCATATATTCCCTGAAAGTACACATGTTAAGCTTTCTAAGAGTACTCAGCTTGTTGTAGTAGGCTCACCTTTCTGGAACTAATCCCTCAAAGAATTCTTAGGTTGCACAGGGTTTCCCTAAAAAAATGAATAAAAAAACTGAATAAATAAAATGTTTTCCTAAAATATAAATATGCAAACAAGAAAAAATACCATTTTGTGATTACTCACCTTTAAAATGGGTATTATAAGTATGTCACACAACCCGCTTCCAAGATTAATGACATATGGGTTATGTCCAGTAGAGGGCGAACTTCGGCAGAGATGACTAGAAAAAAAGAAGCCCCTCCCGGTCCATAAATACCTGGGACCTCCCACACATTCCCCAGTATAGGAAAGCAGTAAGGGGACCAGGAAGAGCCAATAAAAAAGACTAAATAACCAAACAAGGTTCACCATATAGAGGATCCAGAATAAATATCAGGGCGGGATGAAGCGGGGTGTGTGACATACTTATAATACTCATTTTAAAGGTGAGTAATCACATAATGGTATTATTCCAATTATGTCACACACCCCGCTTCCAAGATTAATGACATATGGGACATCCAATAGCAGTGTCCAACAAGGGTGGGGATCCCAAAAAGGCAATAATGCACCAATTTAAACCACTGCAGCTTGCAGAACCTTGCGGCCAAAAACAGCATCCGCTGAGGCCCGCACAACAACCTTATAAAACTCGGAAAAAGTATGAACAGAAGACCAAGTAGCAGCCTTACAAACTTGTTCAACAGAGGCCTGGTGCTGAAAAGCCCAAGAAGCTCCAACAGCACGAGTAGAATGAGCAGTGATATGAAAAGGGGGAACCTTCCCCTTGGCAGAATAGGCCCCAACAATGGCCTGATGTATCCATTTGCTAATGGTAGACTTGGCGGGGGCGCCAAACCCTTCCTGGGCCTGGAGGGCACCACGAACAAGACGTCCGTCTTACGAAAGGGAGAAGTAGCCACCAAACAGTACTTCAGACAACGAACTACATCCAAAGAGTGCAGGAGCCTCTCCTTGTCATTGCTAGGCTTAGGACACAAGGAAGGAAGAACCACATCCTGATTGAAATGGAAGGCAGAAACCACCTTAGGAAGGAAATCTGGCTTAAAGCGAAAGACCACCTTATCCTGGTGTCTTTCAAAGTAAGGTGCCTGAATGAACAGAGCCGCCAACTCAGAGACACGTCGAACAGAGGTGATAACCACCAAAAAGGCAACCTTTTGTGTGAGCATAGAAAGTGCAACATCCTGCACCGGCTCAAAAGGAGGCCCCTGGAGGGCCGACAGAACCAAATTCAAATCCCAAACAGGCAACAAAGGCTTTCGAGGGGGCCGCACATGAGTGACCCCCTGGAAAAAAGTTTTAACCAAAGGATGAAGAGCAAAGGACCTTTGAAAGAAGACCACCAGGGCAGAGACCTGCCCTTTCAAGGTACTAAGCTGGAACCCCAGGTCCAGACCGTGTTGAAGAAAATCCAAAATCCTAGGGATCAAAAAGACCCTGCAAGGCAAGGCCCTAGCCTCACACCAATCAATATAGGACCTCCAAGTCCTGTAGTAGATGTTAGAGGAAGATCTCTTCCTAGCTCTAACAAGCGTCTGAATCATCGCATCTGACAAACCTTCTTCCTTTACGATGGAGGCTTCAGCAGCCACGCCGTCAAAGCCCAGAAAACCCAGATCCCTCCAGGCAAGAGACAAGGCGTCCACTGCCAGGGCCAGAGGATCCTGAGACAGAGACACAAATGCAGGAAGCTTGTGATTGTGACGTGAGGCAAAGAGATCCACCTCCGGAATCCCCCACTTGCGACAAAGGGACCGGAACACCTTGTGGTTGAGCGACCATTCCCCTCGGCGAGAGGATCCCCTGCTCAGGGAGTCCGCCTCCACGTTTTCCACTCCCGGAATGTACACTGCTGAGATGCATGGGACATTGCTCTCTGCCCATGCAAGAATCAGAGAAACTTCCCTGAGGGCACTCCTGCTGCGAGTCCCTCCTTGGTGATTGATGTAAGTGACCGCAGTCCGATTGTCTGATCGAACTTGAACCGGTAGACCCTGGAGGTGATGCGTCAAGCGTGACAGTACCAACCAAACAGCTCTCAGCTCCAAGACATTAATGGGGGTGTGGGCCTCCCGAGGACCCCACAACCCCTGGAACTGATGCTCCTTCCAGAAACCCCCCCCCCCCCAGGCTGGCATCCGTGGTGACCATCTCCCAACAAAGGGACAGAAAATACCTGCCCCTCAGAAGATTCCTTGGTTCCAGCCACAACTGAAGAGACTGCCAAACCAGGGGAGACATCCGAAATGACTGATCCAATGACAGCGGACATATGTCCCAGGCCAACGGTAGATGGAGCTGGAGCGACCTCATGTGGAACTGAGCAAAAGGGACTGCCTCGAAGGAAGCCACCATCAACCCCACCAGTCTCATCCCTAGCTGGATAGACGGGCGAAGGTTGGACAGAAGAAGACGTATCAGATCTTGAACCATCTGCACCTTCGACTGAGGTAGGAACACCCTGGTCTGAATGGTAATCAGATTCATGCCCAGAAATGCAATCTCCCTTGATGGGGAGAGAGAAGACTTGGGATGGTTGATCACCCAGCCGAACCTCTCCAGCGTTGACACCACCGTCCTGGTGTCTCTGTCTGAGAGAGGATGCCGTAATGAGAAGGTCATCCAGATACAGCACAATGCGAATGCCCTGGGCTCTGAGAAGGGCCATTATACCCGCCAGCACCTTGGTGAACACTCTTGGTGCCGAGGTCAGCCCGAACGGGAGGGCCACAAACTGAAAATGCCGATCTCCCACCACAAACCTGAGAAATCTCTGGTGTGCTGGGCAGATCGGCACGTGAAGGTAAGCATCCTTGATGTCAATGGACGTCATGAAGTCCCCCTGACGAAGAGAAAGGATGGCTGAGCGCAAAGTCTCCATGCGGAACTTCTTGGCTCTGATGAACCTGTTGAGAAGCTTCAAATCCAGAATGGGTCTTATGGATCCATCCTTTTTGGGCACCGTGAAGAGGTTGCAATAATAGCCCCGGCCTCTCTCTGATAAAGGCACTGGGCATATGACTTCCATGTCCAGAAGATTTTGCACTGCCAACAGGAGCCCCTGCACAGCCCGGGGTTCCGAGGGGACCCGAGATCTGAGGAATCTGGGAGGAGACCGGTACTTGAACTCCAGCTTGTACCCGGAAGAGACCACTTCCAAGATCCACTTGTCTGTGACCTCCCGGGCCCAGACCTGGAAGAAGTGCCGCAGCCGTCCCCCCACCCGCAAGGGTGAGGGCGCCCCCTCATTGCTGAGCTGGCTTGGCAGCGGGCTTGGGCTTGGAACCCCAGACAGGTCCTGGATGGGCCCGTCCTCTGCCTCTGCTCCAGGAATCACCTCTGAAGGTAGAGAAGGCCGCTCCTCTGCCTGCTCTGGCACCGCGAAAGGAAGGATTAAAGGAGCTTGCCCCCCGAAAGGAGCGACGCTGTTTCTTGCATTGCTATAGCTTTCCTCCTTTCGCTACTGAATCCAATTTATCTCCAAACAGCCGCATACCCAGAAAGGGTAGCCCTGTAAGTGACTTCTTAGCCGCAATGTCAGCCGCCCACTGGCGCAACCAGACAGAGCGTCGTATAGCCACAAGCAAAGCCAAGGTTCTGCTACACATACATATTGTGTCATCCAAGGCAGACAAGACAAAGGTCATGAACAAGTCACACCGCATAAGCGCTGCAAATTCATCGCTGGCTGGGTCCAGCTGGGAACCACTCAACAGGCCCCTAACCACAGATCTGGTAGCCACAACCGTGAGTGCAGAAACAAACAGGCCGCAAGGCTGAACCCACGCTAGCAAAGGCATGGCAAGCAATCTGATCAATACGTCGGTCCTCACCATCCTTAATCGTGGTGGCATCTGCACCACAGATGTGTTGGACAATCCCAGAACGGGCGCATCGACCTTGGGAGGGGACGACCAGCGCTTCACCGCGTCCACCGGAAAGGGATACTTCCTATCCCATCCCTGAGGAACACCGGGAAGCCGGCTAGGTCTTTCCCATTCCTTAAGAATCAAATTTTCGAAATGCTTCTGATTTGGGAACTCCAAACGAGGCTTAGAGGTCCCAAAAAATTCCCCCTTCTCTGAAGGAGACTGCTGGAGGAGAAATAGCCAGCACCTCAAATAAATGGGCCAGGGGCATCCCCATGCCCCTGCCCAGCATCAGCATCCAAAAACTGCTGATCCTCAGAGCCATCAGAGTCCGTAAACAGTTCCCCTTCCTCACGTGGGGAATAATCAGACCAGTCAAGGGAATCATAATCATCAAGAACCGGCGCGGCCAGTGACAGATGCCTTCTCTTAGCCGGGGCCTTCCTGGCCGCAGAGCTAGAAATCAATTTCTCGATGTTGGCCAATCTAGCACATGCATCAGATTGCGGCTCCCCACTAATGACAATGTCACTTGGGGTACGGATAGGGCAGGGAGGAGTAGGTACGGCACGGACCCAGACGCCTGGGACCCCGACTGCCGCGTTATGGCCTGCTGAGCACATGGTATGCAAATCAGTACATTATTACCCGTAAGGGATACCCCACAACCCACACACTGCCGGGATTGCTCAGAAGGGAGCCCGAGCCCGGTATCCTGGGAAGCCTCCATATGGTGATTATTATGGTAGTCGCAAGGACCAGAGGGAATTACGCTAAAAGTTACCTAGGATGCCCCTTAAGTCCGTTATTGGGAGGATTTCAATAATAATAATGATAATGAAAATGACCCAAATTTTGCCAAGGGACCCTAGGACTGGGAGAACCCCCCTTTTAACCAAGCAGGGTCCTCCTGAAAGACACCAAAAGAGAAGGGGGACCCCATAAGCAAGGCACACTAACCACCGCAGTCATACATGCAGAATATTAATATATATATATATATATATATATATATATATATATATATATATGCATAAGAGACATATATGTAAATGATACATGTGTCAATAATGGCATGGATAAGAAAAATACAATTCTGTGAAATACTCACCTGTAGAATTGGTATTATATGCATACAGCACGTCCTGCTCCAGATGTAGTAATTACATGTGGGTAATCCTCCGCCTGAGGGCGCTGTTCACTGCAGACATGTAGAAAACAGGCTCCTCCCGGCCCTACATATACCGAGGGACCTCCCAAAAATCCCCAGCATTGAAAAGCAGTGAAAGGAGAAGCCAGGAGAAACCAACCACCCAAAAACTGGCAATAACAACAATGATAACAATCACCAAACAGGGGATCCAGAACAACGTGAAACCAGGGTGGATTGGAGCAGGACGTGCTGTATGCATATAATACCAATTCTACAGGTGAGTATTTCACAGAATTGTATTATTCTAAGCATACAGCACGTCCTGCTCCAGATGTAGTAATTACATGTGGGACATCCAAAAGCAGTGTCCGTAACGTAGGGTCAGATCCCCAACAGAAAAGGCAACAGCAAGCAGTTTAAACTACTGCCGCCTGTAAAACCTTGCGGTCAAACACAGCATCAGCTGAGGCCCTAACGTCAACCTTGTAAAACTTAGTAAAGGTATGAACAGAAGACCAAGTGGCGGCCTTGCAAACCTGTTCCACAGAGGCCTGGTGCTGAAAAGCCCAAGAAGCCCCAACAGCTCGAGTAGAATGAGCAGCAAGACGGAAGGGGGGAGACTTCCCCTTAGTAGAATAGGCTTGAACCACAGCCTGATGGATCCATTTACTGATGGTAGACTTGGCGGGAGCCAAACCCTTCCTAGGCCTGTGAGGCACAACAAAGAGCATCAGTCTTCCTGAAAGCCTTAGTGATAACTAGGTAATACTTGACGCACCTAACCACATCCAAGGAATGCAAAACCCTCTCCTTAGGGTTACTAGGATTAGGGCACAGAGAAGGAAGTACAATATCTTGATTCAAATGAAAAGCAGACACCACTTTAGGTAGAAAGTCTGGCTTGAAGCGGAACACCACCTTATCCTGGCGTCTCTCATAGTAGGGAGGCTGAATAGATAAAGCAGCCAACTCAGACACACGCCTAACAGAAGTGATAGCTACTAAGAAGACAACCTTGAGCGTGAGCACAGCGAGAGCAGCCTCCTGAATAGGCTCAAAAGGAGCACCCTGCAGGGCCGATAAAACCAAGTTTAAATCCCAAACAGGTACCATAGGCTTTCGAGGGGGACGCACATGAGTGACCCCCTGAAAGAAGGTCTTGATAAGGGGATGCTGGGCAAAGGTCTTCTGAAAGAAGATAGACAGGGCCGAAACCTGGCCCTTCAGAGTACTAAGCTTAAGACCTAAGTCTAGACCATGTTGTAAAAACTCCAGCACCCTAGAGACTAAAAATTCCCGGCAGGGAAGAGACCTGGACTCACACCAGTCAATGTAAGCACGCCATACTCTGTAATAGATAGCAGAAGAAGTCTTTTTCCTGGCTTGCACCATAGTAGCCACTACAGATGCAGACAAATCAATCAGGATGGAGGTTTCAACAGCCAAGCCGTCAAAGCCAGAGTTAGTAAATTGGGATGGCGTAGAGACCCATGAGTTAGAAGATCTGGCAACCTTGGCAGATCGCACTGATCTACTGCCATATGAACCACGTCCGCGAACCACACTCTTCTTGGCCACATTGGGGCCACCAGAATCGCGGGTACCCCTTCCAGAGCAATCTTTCGCAGAACTCTGCCCAGAAGGGGAATTGGTGGAAACACATACAGGAGCCGAAACTCCCTCCAAGACATGGACAGGGCATCCGTGGCCAGAGCCAGAGGATCCTGAGACAGGGATACAAAGCTCGGGAGCTTGTGATTGTGACGGGACGCAAACAGATCCACATCTGGCACACCCCAACGGTGACACAGGGACTGAAATACCCTGTTGCAGAGGGTCCATTACCCCTGACGGGACGACCCCCTGCTCAGAGCATCTGCCAGCAGGTTCTCCGCCCCCGGAATGTAGACAGCCGAGATGCATTGGACATTGGCCTCCGCCCATATTAGAATCAGAGAAACTTCCTGGAGAGCCGCCTTGCTCCGGGTCCCTCCCTGATGGTTGATGTAGGCAACCGCCGTTCTGTTGTCTGAGCGTACCTGAACCGCCAGACCCCTCAGGTGATGGGTCAATTGTTCCAGCACCAATCTGACCGCCCTGAGTTCCAAGACATTGATAGGTAGATGGGCCTCCTGAGGGCCCCACCTCCCCTGGAAGCGCAGGGACTTCCAGAATCCCCCCCAACCCGACAGACTGGCATCCGTTGTGACCGTCTCCCAGGAGGGAGCCAGGAAGGATCTGCCCCTTGTCAAGTTCCTGTGATCCAGCCACCACGCAAGGGATTGTCTGACCGAGGGGGGGGACCACCCATATCCCGTCCAAGGACGCTGGGTTCTTGTTCCAAACAGACAGAAGGTGAAGCTGCAGGATTCTCAAATGAAACTGGGCAAAGGGCACCGCCTCGAAGCTTGCCACCATCGAGCCCACCAACTGCATTCCCTGCCGGATGGAGGGATGAGGGCTCGAAAGCAGGGAACTTCACCTGTGTTGTCAGAGCTTCCACCTTCTGCTGAGGAAGGAATATCCTTGACTGAACTGTATCCAGAATCATCCCCAGGAATGGGGTCACTGAGGAGGGGGACAGAGAGGACTTGGGGTAACTGATCACCCAGCTGAAGGACTCCAGGGTGGACACTACTAACTGAGTGTCCAGCTCTGTCTGCCGCAGAGACCGAGAGGTGATGAGTATATCATCCAGGTAGGGCAACACGCGTATGCCCTTTAGTCTTAAGAGAGACAACACCCCTGCCAGCACCTTGGTGAACACCCTGAGAGCCGACGTGAGGCCGAATGGCAGGGCCACGAACTGGTAATGCTGATCCAGCAGCGCAAATCTGAGAAACCTTTGGTGTCCTGGAAACACCGGAACGTGCAGGTAAGCATCCTTGATGTCCACAGATGTCATGAAGTCCCCTGGGCGCAGCGAGGCAATAGCCGAGCGCAAAGTTTCCATATGAAAATGCTTGTTTCTGACAAATCTGTTGAGGATTTTTAAATCCAGAATGGGTTTGACTGACCCGTCCTTTTTGGGTACCGTGAAAAGGTTGGAATAAAACCCCCTGCCCCTGTCTCTTAAGGGGACCTTGCAAATGACCCCTAGATCCAGAAGGTCCTGCACAGCCAGCATCAAGACCCGAGCTGAGGCAGGGTCCTGTGGGATCCGGGACCCAACGAACCTGGTAGGGGGCCGTACAGCAAATTCTATCTTGTAACCGGAGGACACTACCTCCTGAATCCACCGGTCTGAGACGTGGCGACTCCAGACATGCTCGAAGTGCTGTAGACGTCCCCCCAACCTGACGGGCGAGGGCGCCCCTTCATGCTTGAGGGGTCTTGGGAGGGGCCTTGGGCTTGGGCCCCTAGGAGGAACCGGGATGGCGTCCTATATTCTTGTTCCAGGAATCTGCACGAGACCCAGCGAAGGACACTCCTCTGCCTTGCTTAGCCCCACGGTAGGGGGTCGATTGGGAGCTGGGGCCACGAAAGGACCGAATCTGACGCTTGCGCTGGGGTAACCTGCCACCCTTGGCAAAGATATCTAACCTTTCTCCAAATAGGCGCAATCCCTTAAATGGAAACCCCGTAAGGGCCTTCTTGGCGCCGTTATCAGCGGCCCACTGGCGCAACCAGACCGCTCGGCGTATGGCTACCACCAGAGCAGAAGATCTAGTGCTCATCTTAATAGCATCGTCCGATGCAGATAGGATATAGTTCACAAAAGTTTCACAGGTGGCCAGAGCATTGGCAGCATCAGAGGGCAAGTCATCCGCCCCTTCAAGAGCAGTCTTAACCACAGTCCTGAGCGCCACCGCCATGATGGCTAAGGCGCACACTGGGCGGAGCGACGCTCCCCCAAATGCAAAGGCATGACATGCCAGTTGGTCAACATGCCGATCCTCCGAATCCCGCAGCGTAGTAGTGTCGGGGGAGTGCATAATAGAGGTGTTGGACAGACTTAGAATTGGGGCATCGACCTCGGGTGGCGATGTCCAACACTTGACCAGGTCAGCAGGAAAGGGATATTTCTTATCCACACTTTTAGGAACCCCATGAAGTTTGCTGGGGTGTTCCCATTCTTTCAGCACAAGGCTATTAAAATGGGTTTGTTCGGGAAATTCCAACCGCGCCCTAGCGGTGTGAAACAGATCACCCCTTTGCCGGGGAGCCGCGGCAGGGGGAGAGAGGGACAATACGTCAAAGATCTGGGTCAACAGTCTATCAATGTCATCCTGGGACCAATGCTCAGAACCAGACTCTTCCTGTCCCCTGGACTCGTCGTTGTATGACCCTGAGTCAGAGAACAGTTCCCCTTCGTCTGAGGGGGGATGTGCGTAAGAAAGAAGTAAATCATCAGATTCTATAGGAAATATAGTAGATTCAGGATTCAAATGTTGCCGCTTGGCAGTGGCCTTGCGCGCCAAGGAGCCAGCAATTACGTTTTCCACACTAGCCAGTCTAGTGGCCAAATCAGAATGAGAATCCTCACTGGTATTGGGGGTTAGGCTCAGACTTGGGGGAGTAGGTGAAGCGAGGCGAGGTGCGGGCCCAGCCTCGGAAGAGGCGGGAAGACCAGCTAGTGCCTGTTGTGCACAAGGGACGCCGACCCGTGCATTGTCACCGCTGCTAGGTAAGACCCCACAAGCTACACACAGACGGGCTTGTCCCGAAGGAGCCCCGTTCACAATATCCTGAGATGCCTCCATATGGTGATTATTAGGTACAATATGCCAGTAGGGATTGACGCTATAAAGCAACCCTGGATGCCCCAATGACCCGCTGGGAAGTGGGAGTGATTATTTAATGGTCTGGACCGGGCGCTACACCGGGCCGGGAGAAGCCACCGGAGTTCACGGTCTGAAAGACACAAGGGGAAGAGGGATGTCAGAGCCAAGCGAGGAGAAGCAAAAGCTAAAGAAAGGTCGCCCATGAGGGCACTTACAGAAACAGCGAGGGGAGGACAGTATTCACCACGCACACGTGAGAAGGAAATGGCGCCAGCGAACCTCGAAGGGCGGGCCAGAGCTGAAGATGACGCGGAACGCGCCACACCAGACCACGCCCCCCCCCCCAGAGAGCGCGAAGCTCGAAGCGCGTAGCCAATCAGAAAACAGTAGTTAGTAACTGAACCCAGACCAAGTGAATTACCTCAGGGACTAAACATGACAGGATAGAATACAGGAATAAACCCGTAGCGTCCGCGAACAGAGCCGCTGTGCGCGCCAAGTAAGACACATTAAAGGCGCTGCGGCTAAAGTTACCATCATAGTGAAGTGCGGCTCTGACACCCGGTAACCGTCAAGGGCTATAAGCTTACTAGTGTAATAGGGCAAGGTTAGGCCGTCGTACACACAACCCCCCTCTTTTCCCCCCAATAACGGGGGGGAAATAGGGAGAAAGGTGACCCAATACTCGGGGTTCACCGCTACACAGGGCGTGGGGCGCTGATGCGGGAGGGGCATCCTCTGAAGGTTCACCATTAGCCTTAACCGCCTACCCTATGGTGGGGGATTGCGTTGGAGCCTAGCTCCGTAAGCACACAAGGTGCTGCCTACCTTCACCCGACCAACGCAGCCCAGGCTGGGAGGCATTACTTCACAATGAGGACGGGTGGAAATAGTCCCGCAGGGCCTCGGGCTGTAAAGCCCCCGCTCGCCTGCGAGAGCGTGATACTTCATGTCTTCGCAGTCAGCACTGCAGAGAAGTCTGGGGATTTGTGGGAGGTCCCTCGGTATATGTAGGGCCAGGAGGAGCCTGTTTTCTACATGTCTGCAGTGAACAGCGCCCTCAGGCGGAGGATTACCCACATGTAATTACTACATCTGGAGCAGGATGTGCTGTATGCTTAGAATAAACAAGAAGCCCCGCAGGGCACTCACAACACAGTAATGGCGCCTCTCCGACCAGAGGTGAAGACAGCCCGCGGACAGTGACAACACACACACACCAACACACATTCACATGAAACAAAAAGGGAAGGACCATAAGTGAAGGACACAGCCGAAGAAGGGAGTAATGGAAGGGGAAGGTCCACAACTACAGTAGTAGAAGGTGGGGAAAACGGACAGGGCATTCCAAACCAGGGTCACCGACCTGGTAGCCGCCTACCCCCTAATATGGGGTCTCACGGAGGAGCGTGGCTCCTATCAGTACACCTGTTAAGGTGTACCTTACCCTCACCCGGACCTGCAGCCTAGGCTGGGAGGCATAGGGGTATTTAACTAGGTCCGGGCAGAAATAGGATAAAAATGACCGGGTGCAAACCCGGCTTACCTGCAACAGCAACAGCCATCTTCTGACTTGCTCGCAGTCTGCAGAGACGATTACTGGGGAATGTGTGGGAGGTCCCAGGTATTTATGGACCGGGAGGGGCTTCTTTTTTTCTAGTCATCTCTGCAGAAGTTCGCCCTCTACTGGACATAACCCATATGTCATTAATCTTGGAAGCGGGGTGAGTGACATACTTGGAACAACAAGCTAAATCTAAAAGAGCAAGGTCCCCCGAGCAGAACAATACCCAACATGCATAGGTACTATTAACCCTTTTAATTGCCAGCCTACTTGGTTTTGTCATCCTCTGTTGACAGGTCATTTTTCCCCATTCTGCGCCATGTTTAACCGTGATTTTGCCGGAATTTCCAGGAAAATTATATATATTTATTTTACAGCAGAGTTTAGGCTTGAACATGAAATGTTTTGTTTGTAATTTTTCTACTGTTTTTTTAAATATTTTTGTGTAAAAATAATTTTTTTTTAGACAATTGTCTCCTTTATTTTAAATAAAACATTTACTTTATTAGAGAAAACCATATTGCATGTGAAAGCCCAATTTCTCCCGATTACAACAGTACCACATATGTATCGGTAGCCCCCCATTCTTGCCCAGGAGACCCCCCCAAACTGAAAATAGCACTTTATAACATTTACAAATAAAATACTACTACTATCCACACTATAAACACAAGGGGCAAATTTAAAAAAAAAATGACATAGGGTCCCCCCTCCCGGGGGGTTAAAAACCCTTAAAAATCCCCCAAAAATTTAAATAGGGTCCCCCTTACCCAGCATTACCAGCCCGGGACCAGCTATAGGGGCTTGTAGGAACAGAGTGGAGGGGCCAGCTTTTGTGCCCCCCCCCTGCAGCCTACAAGCCCCACATAGCCTACGTGGGCCGGGCTCATCTGTCCCCCCCCCCCCCCCCCGGGCTTTGGGGAGGCAGGTAATAGGGGTGCCAGGGGTTAACGGCAAGTCACCTGCTAGAGGCAGGTGACTTGCCATCCCCCAGCCTTGTGAACTGGTATAAGGGGTCTCATGGACCCCTTACCAGTTCACAAGGGGTTAAATGTTAAATAAAAAAGACACAGACAAATAAGAAAAAAAAAAATGATCTTTATTTTTATTTTTACTTTACTCACCTCCGATCCTCTGTCCCCCGGCGATCTGTGATGACAGTCTGCTCGGGTGTTTGGAAGAGAGAGCTTGTGGGGGGGGGGGCGATCTCAGCCCTCTCCTCCAACCAACCTGTCTCGGGGTGCCGGCATTAAGAGGCGGCTGCTGGTGACATCACAACGATGTCACCTGCCCCCAGGGGGCAGGGCTAGCAGACCCGTTCCAGGAAGTGGGGGGGGGGGCAATTTCTGCCCTCTACTCGCCACGGAAGAGGCTGGGGGGCGATCGAAGGCCCCCTCAGTGAAGAGGACACCCGTCGGGAGACAGCGTGGCCTCAGGTAAGTAAATGTCATTTTGCCGAAGCGGGGGGGGGGCGCTATTCCGGGGGCTCTCCTGGAACCATCCGACCCCCCACGGGGGATCAAATGGCACCAAATTAAAGAGGAGACCTGCCAGGATCCAACGAGGGGTCAGGTGAGTATTTTTATTTTTTTTTTTAACTAGCAGGGGGGAAAGTCAGGCACGTATATTCTACGTGCTTGGCACTTAAGTGGAGTAGAAGCGAGCACGTAGAATCTACGTGCTTGGCACTGAAAGGGTTAATGTTCATAGGTTTGTGCTTGTGCTGTGGGCTCTGCTTCATTTTTGCAGGTGTAATGCTAGGTGGTTTGGCATGGCATGGCTAAATTGGAAGCTTTAATTTGCTGACTAGGGTTGCATCTTTTCTTATGCTGAATTGACTTCTCTGTGCTGACTATTTGAGGCAGAGAAACCTGTTATTGTCTATAACTATTCCTGAAGATCTGTTTGTTTAAATCATGTGTGCTCTCTTTACTACATATTGTATCGCCATGTTGAATTAGGCTTACCTTTGCTTTGTATGTCTTGTGTTGTGTGTTAACCACAACACTGAAGGTCTAACCATTGTTAGTATGTTTAATTAAGGTTACACAACTGACTATAATCTATCCCTAAAATCAGTGATGCAACTGGGAGTGTTCTCCTTAAGAAATCTTGCAACACTTGGTAGCAACACACACTTAGGTATAGGTTAATAGTCCGCTTCTTTGAAAAGATGGCCCTTCATGCCTTTAGGTGCCACAAGGAAGCTGCCATTTGAGTGCCAAGGACCTACCACGTGTGTGCCATTCCTACTGAAGTTCTCATAGGAAAGGTGATGTTAACTGAGAGGCGATGCTATGTTAGGGGATGTTTCTTGTATTTTTACCATTGTTCAGCTTTCTTTTTGGTATATAAGTATATTAGATATTATTTTTATATCTTGTTTAGAATAAAAGAACTTTTTCTATTGGATATGCTCTGATCTCTTTAAAACAATATAATGAACCTGCATTTATAGTAGCTCTGTCTTGGGCATTTATTAGTAAAAATACAACTCTGTGAAGTACTCACCTGTAGAGTTGATATTATATGCATACAGCACGTCCTGCTCCAGATATAGTAATAACATGTGGGTAATCCTCCGCCACCGGCGCCATGCAGAAAACAAGCTCCTCCCGTCCCTACATACACCGAGGGACCTCCCACAAATCCCCAGCATTGAAAAGCAGTGAGAAAGAGAGGCCAGGAGAAAACAACCACCCAAAACTGGCAATAATACCAAAGATAACAATCACCAACAGGGGATCCATAACAAGGTGAAACAGGGTGGGGTGGAGCAGGACGTGCTGTATGCATATAATATCAACTCTACAGGTGAGTTCTTCACAGAGTTGTATTATTCTAAGCATACAGCACGTCCTGCTCCAGATATAGTAATAACATGTGGGACATCCAATAGCAGTGTCCGTAAAGAAGGGTGGGATCCCCAACAGAAGGCAACAGCAAGCAGTTTAAACTACTGCCGCCTGCAAAACCTTGCGGCCAAACACAGCGTCAGCTGAGGCCCTAACATCAACCTTGTAAAACTTTGTAAAAGGTATGAACGGAAGACCAAGTAGTGGCCTTGCAAACTTGCTCCACAGAGGCCTGGTGCTGAAAAGCCCAAGAAGCCCCAACAGCTCTAGTAGAATGAGCAGTAAGACGAAAGGGGGGAGTCTTCCCCTTAGTAGTATAGGTTTGAACCACAGCCTGACGAATCTATTTACTGATGGTAGACTTGGCGGGAGCCAAACCCTTCCTAGGCCCATGAGGCACAACGAAGAGAGCATCCGTCTTCCTAAAGGCCTGAGTGGTAACCAGGTAAGACTTGACACACCTAACCACATCCAAGGAATGCAAAACCCTTTCCTTAGGGTTACTAGGATTAGGGCACAAGGAAGGAAGTACAATATCTTGATTCAAATGAAATGCAGACACAAGCTTAGGCAGGAAGTCTGGCTTGAAGCGAAACACCACCTTATCCCGGTGTCTCTCAAAGTAGGGAGGCTGAATAGACAAAGCAGCCAACTCAGACACACGTCTAACCGAAGTGATAGCTACCAGGAAGACAACCTTGAGCGTGAGCACAGCGAGAGCGGCCTCATGAATAGGCTCAAAAGGAGCCCCCTGCAGGGCCGACAACACCAAGTTCAGATCCCAAACAGGAACCATAGGTTTCCAAGGAGGACGCACATGAGTGACCCCCTGAAAGAAGGTCTTGATAAGAGGGTGCTGGGCAAAGGTCTTCTGAAAGAAGATAGACAGGGCCGAAACCTGGCCCTTCAAGGTACTAAGCTTAAGACCTAAGTCTAAACCATGTTGTAAAAACTCCAGCACCCTGGAGACTAAGAATTCCCGGCAGGGAAGAGACCTGGACTCACACCAGTCAATGTAAGCACGCCATACTCTGTAATATATAGCGGCCGAAGTCTTCTTCCTGGCTTGCAGCATAGTAGCCACAACAGATGCAGACAAACCCTTTTCCATTAAGATGGAGGTTTCAATAGCCAAGCCGTCAAAGCCAGAGTTAGTAAATTGGGATGGCGTAGAGACCCCTGAGTTAGAAGATCTGGCAACCTTGGCAGATCGTACTGATCTACTGCCATTTGAACCACGTCCGCGAACCACACTCTTCTTGGCCACCTTGGGGCCACCAGAATCGCGGGTACCCCTTCCAGAGCGATCTTGCGCAGCACTCTGCCCAGAAGGGGAATTGGTGGAAACACATACAGGAGCCGAAACTCCCTCCAAGACATTGACAGGGCATCCGAAGCCAGAGGATCCTGAGACAGGGATACAAAGCTCGGTAGCTTGTGATTGTGACGTTACGCAAAGAGATCCACGTCTGGCACACCCCAACGGTGACACAGGGACTGAAATACCCTGTCGCAGAGGGACCATTCCCCCTGACGGGACGACCCCCTGCTCAGAGCATCTGCTAGCAGATTCTCCGCCCCCGGAATGTAGACAGCCGAAATGCATTGTACATTGGTCTCTGCCCATGTTAGAATCAGAGACACCTCCTGGAGAGCACCCTTGCTCCGGGTTCCTCCCTGATGATTGATGTAGGCTACCGCCGTCCTGTTGTCTGAGCGTACCTGAACCGCCAGACCCTTCAGGTGCTGGGTCAATCGTTCCAACACCAATCTGACCGCCCTGAGTTCCAGGACATTGATAGGAAGATGGGCCTCCTCAGGGCCCCACCTCCCCTGGAAGCGCAGGGACTTCCAGAAACCCCCCCCCCCCCCCCCAGCCCGAAAGACTGGCATCCGTTGTGACCGTCTCCCAAGAGGGAGCCAGGAAGGATCTGCCCCTTGTCAAGTTCCTGTGGTCCAACCACCACGCAAGGGATTGTCTGACAGAGGGGGGAATCACCCAGATCTCGTTCAAGGACGCTGGGTCCTTGTTCCATACTGACAGAAAGTGAAGCTGCAAGGTTCTCAAATGAAACTGGGCAAAGGGCACCGCCTCGAAGCTTGCCACCATCGAGCCCACCAACTGCATTCCCTGCCGGATGGAGGAATGAGGGTTCCAGAGCAGGGACCTCGCCTGCGTTTGTCAGAGCTTCCACCTTCTGAATATCCTTGACTCAACCGAGTCCAGAATCATCCCCAGAAACGGGGTCACTGAGGAGGGGGACAGAGAGGACTTTGGGTAATTGATCACCCAGCCGAAGGACTCCAGGGTGGACACCACCAACCGAGTGTCCAGCTCTGCCTGCCGCAGAGAACGAGAGGTGATGAGTATATCATCCAGGTAGGGCAACACGCGTATGCCCTTTAGTCTTAAGAGAGACATCACCCCTGCCAGCACCTTGGTGAACACCCTGGGAGCCTACGTAAGGCTGAATGGCAGGGCCACGAACTGATAATGCTGATCCAACAGCGCAAATCTGAGAAACATTTTGTGCCCTGGAAACACCGGAACGTGCAGGTAAGCGTCCTTGATGTCCACAGATGTCATGAAGTCCCCTGGGCGCAGCGAGGCAATGGTCGAGCGCAGAGTTTCCATACGAAAATGCTTGTTTCTGACAAATCTGTTTAGGATTTTTAAATCCAGAATGGGTCTGACTGACCCGTCCTTTTTGGGCACCGTGAAAAGGTTGGAATAAAACCCCCTGCCCCTGTCTCTTAAGGGGACCTTGCAAATGACCCTTAGGTCTAGAAGGTCCTGCACAGCCAGCATTAAGACCCGAGCTGAGGCAGGGTCCTGTGGGATCCGGGACCCAACGAACCTGGTAGGGGGCAGTACAGCAAACTCTATCTTGTAACCGGAGGACACTACCTCCTGAATCCACCAGTCTGGAATGAGGCATCTCCAGATATGCTCGAAGTGCTGTAGACGTCCCCCCACCCTGACGGGCGAGGGCGCCCCGTCATGCTTGGGGTGTCTTGGGGGGGGGGTCCCCAGGAAGAACCGGGACGGCATCCTCTGTTCTTGTTCCAGGAATCTGCGCGAGACCCAGCGAAGGACACTCCTCTACCCTGCTTGGCCCCACGGTAGGGGGTCGAATGGGAGCTTGGGCCACGAAAAGGCCGAAGCTGACGTTTGCGCTGGGGCAACTTGCCACCCTTGGCAAAGATATCTAACCTTTCTCCAAACAGGCGCAGCCCTTTAAATGGAAGCCCCGTAAGGGCCTTCTTGGCGACATTGTCAGCAGCCCACTGGTGTGACCAGACCGCACGGCGTATGGCTACCACCAGAGCAGAGGATCTAGCACTCAGCTTAATAGCATCGTCCGATGCAGATAGGATATAATTCACAAGGTCTCACAGGTGGCCAGAGCATTGGCGGCATCAGAGGGCAAGTCATCCGCCCCTTCCAGAGCAGTCTTAACCACAGTCCTGAGCGCCACCGCCGTGATGGCTAAGGCGCAAACCGGGCGGAGCGACGCTCCCCCAAATGCAAAGGCATGACATGCCAATTGATCAACTCGCAGATCCTCTAAATCCCGCAGCGTAGTAGTGTCAGGGGAGTGCATAATAGAGGTATTGGACAGACTCAGAATCGGGGCATCGACCTCGGGCGGCGATGTCCAACACTTAACCAGATCGGCAGGAAATGGATACTTCTTATCCACAGCTTTAGGAATCCCCTGGAGTTTGCTGGGATGTTCCCATCCTTTCAGCACAAGGCTATTAAAATGAGTTTGTTCGGGAAACTCCAACCTCACCCTAGCGGCATGAAACAGATCACCCCTTTGCAGAGGAGCCACGGGAGGGGGATAGAGGGATAACACATCAAAGATCTGGGTCAGCAGTCTATCAATGTCATCCTGGGACCAATGATCAGACCCAGACTCATCCTGACTCCTGGACTCGTCGTCGTAGGGCCCTGAGTCAGAGAACAGTTCCCCTTCCTCTGATGGGGAATGTGCATAGGAAAGCAGTAAATCGTCAGATTCTACAGGAAGAATAGTAGATTCAGGATTCAAATGACGCCTGTTGGCAGTAGCCTTGCGTGCCAAGGAGCCAGCGATTAAGTTTTCCACACTAGCCAGTCTAGTGGCCAAATCAGCATGAGAGTCCCCACTAGTATTGGGGGTTAGGCTCAAGCTTGGGGGAGTAGGGGAAGCAAGGCGAGGAGCGGACCCAGCCTCGGAAGAGGTGGGGAGACCGGCTAGCGCCTGCTGGGCACAAGGGACGCAGACCCGTGCATTGTCACCGCTGCTAGGTAAGACCCCACAAGCTACACACAGACGGGCTTGTCCCGAGGGAACCCCGTTCACAATATCCTGGGATGCCTCCATATGGTGATTATTAAGTTCAATATGCCAGTAGGGATTGACGCTATAAAGCAACCCTGGATGCCCCAATGACCCGGAAGTGGGAGTAATTATACTAGGCCCAACTAACAATTACACCGGGCCGGGAGAAGCCACTGGATTCACCCGTCTAAAAGACACAATGAGAAGAAGGGGCGTCAGAGTCATACACAGTAAATAATGAGCATGAAAGTCGCCCGCGAGGGCACTTACAGACTGCGGAAGGGGGGAACGTTACACACATGCGCTCGCGACAGTACAGGAAAATGGCGCCAAACGAACCTCGAAGGGCGGGCCAGAGCGAGCTGTGACGTAGAACACAGCTGAAGAGCGCCAAGTCCATCCGACAAGCAGCCAATGAGGACGCAGGAGCGTCTGAGGCAACGCCGCCGCGGAACATCCGAATGAAGGAAAGGCCGCGCACAGCGGTGGCATTTACAATAGTAAAAAGACAAGTCAGAGCGGCGGTTGACACCACATATACTAGTCCCAACAAACATGCCAACAGGCTGTACTGTATACTAAGAATATAAGGGATCAGGTCTAAGTATGATATATCTGGGAGAACTTAACAGTATGGTACCTTCATTTATAAGGCCTGTAGTTGACTAACTCGCCTTGCTGATGTGATGGCCAGCAGAAAACAAAATTTCAAAGATAACCACTTTTCTGGAGGGATCTCTGCAGGGCTCTTATATGGAGTTGAGCCCATGGCATGCCGGATTAGCAATGGTCATGAGACTGAGGAAGTTTATGATTTCCTGAATTGAAACCTGAGGAGCACTGATGAACCTTTGTGATATTATAATGATCCTATGTATTTTTTTCTGTGGAGGCAGAAGTCAGAATTGATATATGTAGGTACATATCTTGTAGGTCTAGATTGACCATAAGGGAATGTTCTATGAGGATGTTTCTCAGAATAAATCGATTCCATCATGAACTTCTTGTATTAGATACATTGGTTCAATCAACCGTATTAACTATGTAACTATGTAACTATATTCCCAAGTACTGACGGTCTCTGGATTTAATTCAGTTTTCCATTTCTCTCCATTTTTGGGGTGACCCGGCGCTCTGACAAGTCACCCCCAAATCTTACCTTTCTGATGAGCGCAACCGGCACAGGCAATTACAACATACACAATCGGTATCACTCCCATCCCTTCTCGTCTGGATTCCATTCAGCTTCTTCAACCGCACATGCGCTGGTGAACTGAGGCCAGGTAATTTTCCTGGGTGAACAGCGGGGCACCCCAAACCGGAATTTCCCTTAAATTTTGGTTAGGTTTTAGAGTTATAAAGGTTAAAGCATATGTGGCCAAAAAACATAAACAAATACCAGTCCAAGCTTGCCTGAAAGCTGACAGCACACTACATCAGTTGCATGTTTGCTTAGGGCATGCACCCCTCCCTCAAGTTGGCAATCTACTTTGTTGTTACTGGAGGCCATGGTGCAGCCTTGAGCCTGCAGGGGAGTGCACGGTCATTATTCATGGGTGAATATTTCAGCAGCCGCATTTCTGTAGCCAATATTATGTTGAAGCAGGGTTGTGGAAGGTTTAGTAAGTACAGTATTACTTTTTTAATTTTGGACACACATTGCTCTGGAAACTCCACATTGATGAATGATAGAAACTTGCTGTAAGCCCATTTGCAAAGCAACAACCTTAATATGCAATAGTTACATGAGTGATTTTCTGTCAAAATGTCTGTATCTAAAAAGACATGAAGAAAGAACAAAAACAAACAGAAGAGAACAAATGAATGCTTTTACCTTCAATGGAAAAACTCCCAATCTTGGACTCAAGAAAATCAAAAAGGGTGCTAGGAGCAGAAGGTCTAGCATTTGTTAGTTCATCATTTTCTTCCATACGTGTTCTTCCTCGACCTCTGCCCTTACCTATGAACAGCAAAAAATGTTAAAGAATAAACAAAAACAAATGTTAGAACCATAAAGAAAGCCCCTTGAATAGCACCAAAACCAAAGTCTAAAAGACTTTAGGTCTGGCAGAAAACCTTCTCTGGACGGGCACCCCAAATTGTGATGTCCTGCTGTGTGAAACTAACTGACATAGGGTTGAGGGGTGTTGGTGTGGAGTATAGAATTGCAGTTGGACAGAGAGCATGGAAGGTCCAATCCAGCCTGTCCCTGGCACACATCACAACCTAGAAACTGGACCAGTTTTTACCAAAAGTCTGCCCATGACATCGGCAATGGGGAGCAGATTTCTAGCATCTGGCTCCTTCTTGGGGAGAAAATTAAAGTCAAGGTGCTTAATATCCATGTTACCTACTAATTAATACAGAAAATGTAGAGGAAAGCACTTAAAGAAAAGCCTTACGAACGAGCTGTATGTTTATGATTTAAGCCCCACCTGGTCATCTGGAGGATTTAACAAGTTGCCTATGTCCCAGAACAGTTTGAAATATAAATACAGGTTTCTCCTTGGCTGCACAAATCCCTCCCACAGTTTGCAGTTTATCTTTTGGGACTCCTATTCACACTGCAGCTAGAGCACCTTCCACTGCAGTAGTCAGCAACACACCGCACTTCCAAAAATTTCAGGTAGCTGGCAGACAAACCTTCAACGTCTGGTCCTCCTGCGAAGAGGAGCCACAAGTCCTGTAATCTGCAGGAAGGACTGGTTTCCTGCCAAAGTGAGAACCTGTTTTGAATGGCCAGGCCTCCTCGTTAAGATTAATATAAATCTGTACTATAAAATTACTAACATATATACATATCAGCAGACCATACCTCTTACTGGAGGCCCTTGAAGAGGCTTTGGTTTGCTACCAGTTATTAAAAAGTTTAACGCTGCTTCCAGATTGTTGCTGTAATCCATGAGTGCCTGTCTGGCTGCCTCTTTACTAAAGCCCATCTCAGTTATGTGCCTCAGTGCCTTTTCATCAACCTGTAATAAAATAACGACAAAGATTTAAATAGCCAGCACATTACAATTTCATATTTCAATGTAAAATTGTCAAAAAGGCTGTAATCATATTTCCCTAGCTCATTTCTTTAAGCATTCTGAAACTTTGCGATCTCAAAAATGCCTAATGCAATTAAAATGCCTAATGCAGTACTTTGCAAACAGCTAATTCTCAACAAGGGGAAATCAGTCCAAATGTTCAAACCTTAGCTTATTGTTTTGTATATGACCGACAAGACTACCACCATTTAAACCAAACATAACTGTTGCCTAAGCATAGCTCAATTATGAAGTGAAAACCAGCTAATATGTGCTAATATAGCCAGCCTTCAGCCTTACTGGGGGAGGGGGGGGGGGGGTATTCCAATTGCAAGGTGCTGACTTTGTCTGCAGAGCTGAAATTTTCAAGTAAAATTATCACTACGCGCATGCTTTACTTTGGGGTATTGTTCTGTTCGGGGGACCTTGCTTTTCATATTTAACTTGTTTTCTCTTGTTTGCTTAATGCTTTTTAAGAAAAATGTGGCTTTGATTCTGCGTTTTTTCTTTTTTCAGGGAAGCCCTGTGCTACCAAAGAATTAATTTAGGGGTTACTTCCAGAAAACTGTTCCCACATCAACAAGCCTGGTACACCAAGAAAACGTAATGTGTGTACTTTAGAAAATATATATTTTTGAGGGGTAATCCAAATGTAAAGGTTTTTTTTTTTTTTACAAAAACAAGGTCCGCATAGCATTTTATCTGAAAATCTTCCAAAGTACTGTTTCAGTTTGGGGAGACTCCTGGGCAGGAAAGGGTGTTTATCAATAGACATGTGGTACCACTGGGAGAAATGAAGCTCTTACATGTAATATGATTTTTACTGAAAAATACCATTTTGTGAGTACTCACCTGTAAAATGGGTATTACGAGTATGTCACACACCCCGCTTCCAACATTCATGACACTTGGGATACCGGCTTGTAGAGGGAGATCTTGCAGAGATGACATGAGAAAAAAGAGCCCCTCCTAGTCCATAAATACCCGGGACCTCCCACTATTCCTCAGTCTTTTAAAAAAGCAGTGAAGCAGGAAGAGCAAATTATATAGTGAAAAAATACAATTCTGTGAAATACTCACCTGTAGAATTGGTATTATACATATACAGTACGTCCTGCTCCAGATAAAATACTTACACTTGGGTTATCCTCCACCAGATGGCGCTGTGCACTGCAGACATGCAAAAACAGGCTCCTCCCGGCCCTTTCTATACCCGGGGACCTCCCACAAATCCCCAGCATTGAAAAGCAGTGAACCAGAAGTCAGGAGAATTCAACCACCAAAACAACTGGTAATGATAACAATGATAACAATCACCATACAGGGGATACAGAATAATACAAAAACCAGGGTGGGGTGGAGCAGGACGTACTGTATACGCATAATACCAATTCTACAGGTGAGTATTTCATTTAGAATTGTATTATTCTAAGTATACAGTACGTCCTGCTCCAGATAAAATACTTACACTTGGGACATCCAATAGCAGTGTCCATACAGTAGGGTGGGATCCCAAACAAAAAAGGCACAGCAGACAGTAAAAGCACTGTCACCTGCAAACCTTGCCACCAAGAGCAACATGAGCAAAGGCTCCAACGTCAACATCATAAAAACCTTTGAAAAGGTATGAACAACAAACAAGTAGCGGTCTAGCAAACTTGTTCAACAAAACCTGGTGCTGAAAGGCCCAAAGATACCAAGGCACCAGTAGAATCAGAAATAAAGTGAGAAGAAAACTCATCCCCATAAAGGAATAGGCCTGAGTAATAGCCTGACAAGATCAAATGCTAACAATAGTCCAGGAAGCAGCCAAACCTTCCCTAGGACCAGAAAGGACAACCATCCAAGTAAAGGCTAGGCCAAGGGCCGCTTAACCCCTGGAAGCAGACGAGATCAAGCACATACAGATGTAGGTGCCCACAAACCCCAAGGGGCATCAGTCCCCCTAAGGGACAAGAGACAATCCAGGAAAAAAATTCCAGCACCTGTTGAGGGAAAGTAAATCCCCTTGTCTCAGCGTTACTAGGAATAAAGCACAGAAGAAAGACAATGTCTTAAATACATGAGCCTAAGACACCACCATAGGCGGAAGGTCCGGCGTAAAGTGGAGCACCACCTTATCCTGGTGCATATCAAGGAACGAGGGCTAGCTAAACAGAGCCGCCCGCTCAGACACACGACTGACTGAAGTAACAGTCCCAGAAGGACAACTTTGAATGGTAAAAGACAGCCAGACAGCATCCTGAATCGGTCCAAAAGGAACACCCTGCAAGGCAAACAGAATAAAATTCAAATCCCAACAGGGACCAGAGAATTAAGTGGGGGACGCAATGAGCAACCCCCGAAAGAATGCTTAGCCAAGGAAAATAAGCAAAAGACTTCTACAGGAAGGCGGACAGGGCAGAACCTGACTCTTCAAAGTACTGAGTTGGAGAGCCAACTCCAAGCCATGCTGTAATAACTCTAGAGCCCTGGGAACAGAGAACGCCCAACAGGGAAGAGACCTAGACTCACACCAATCCATATGGGTACGCCATACCTCATAAGAGATGGAAGAAGAAGAAGCTTGCTCTTAGACTTCCAATAGTCACAAACACAGAGAAGAGAAGCCTGTCTCCATAAAGACGGAAGATTCAGCAGTCAGGCCGCCTAGGCCAGAGTCTGTAGATTGGGGTGACGTAAAGGAGGCCCTGAGTGAACAGAGCGGCACCCCTAGCAGAACGTACAGATGTACCACCCTCGGTACCACGTCTGCTAATCCACACTCCACTAGGCCACCCATGGGCCACCAGTATCAATGGCCCCCCCTACCAGAGCAATTTTGCGCAGAACCCCGCCTAGCAGGGGGAACGGAGATAAGACATACAGACCAGAACGTCCTGCCATAACATTACTAAAGCATCATGACCACGGCCGGAGGATCCTGGGCCAGGGAAACGAGGGGCGAGAGCTTGAAATAGTGACGGGGCACCAAACAGATCCACACTGGTTGAACCTCATAGTGACACAAGGATTAGCACATCCTCTCGCAGAGGGACCTCCACCGGAGCGAATACCACTGATATGCAGGAAACATTATCCTCACCCAGATCAGGTACATATACCTTCCTAGGGGACCATCCTGCTTCAGGTCCCACACAGATGATTAAGGTAGGCCACAGTCGTCAGTCAGACCGAGCGCCGCCAAACAGGCAGGCCGTGAAGTCAAGCGAAATAGTGCCAACCTGAAAACTCACTGTTTCAATATTGATAGGTGCATGGACCTCCTAAAGGCCCCACCTCCCCCGGACCCGCATGGGGTTACAGAAGAAAACCTCCCCATCAACCTGATAGGTTGGCATCCATGGTGACCGTCTCTAGGAAGGGCAAGAAGGGAACTGCCCCCAGACAGGTTCCTAGAGTACATCCACTCCAAGAGGGACTCCTAACCAGGGGGGAAAGGCACACATGACCCTGCTCCAGGGATGCTGGGTCCCTGTCCAGTATTAACAATAGAAGTTGCAGAAGGACCCCAGGTAGAAGAGTATAAGGGACTTCTTCTAAGCAAGTCACCAACGGGCCCACCAGCTGCATTCCTGCCTGGTGAAGGGACGGGGACAGCAAAGAGGGGCTGAGCCCACGCAACCAGATTGTCCACCTTATTGCTGAGGAAGGAAGATTCTCGCCTGGACCGAATCTAGATTCATCCCTAGGAATGGAGATACCAATCAAGGGGACAAGGAGGACTTGAGGTGAATGAACACCCATCCAAATGACTCCCAATGGACACCACCAGCCGAGTAGCCAACTCGACCTGACGTAGAGATTGGGAAGCGAAAAAGGATGACCGGGTAGGTCTCACGCAGACGCCCCTTGGTCTCATTAGAGACATAGTCCCCATCAGTACCTTGGTGAGCACTCTGGAAGCAGAAGGGAGGCCAGATAACAAGGCCACAAATTAGCAGTGTTGGACTTCCAACACGAACCTGAAGAGCCTCGGTGTCTAGAAGACACAGGGATGTGAGCATAAGCATCCTTGATCTCCCCAGACGGCAAGGGGCCCACTGGGCGCAAGGCGCTGATGGCCCATCTCAGATTTTCCATGCAGAAACTGTCTGTAATAGTAGAATTGCCGAAAACCTCTGAATCCAGAAAGGGCAGACTGACTCATCCCTTTAGGGAAATGTGAAGAGGTTGGTGTAGTGGCACCTGCCTCTGCCTGTTAAGGGCAAACTGCAAGTGACCCCCAGACCCCGCAAGCCGTGCATGGCCTGCACCAGCACCCGAACAGAGGCAGGGACCAGGAGTACCCTGACAATCTCGGGGGAGGCCGCGCAGCAAACTTTATCCTGTATCCGGAGGAAACTACCTTCTGTATCCACCAGAATGAGGCAAGATGCCTCCTGATAGGAGCAAGGTGCTGCAGTCATCCCCTCACCCAGGCGGGCGAGGGCGCCCCATCATGCTTGAGGGGATTTGGTGGAAGATTTAGGCTTAGCCCCGCCGGAGGGCCCAGAGCATTGTCTGCTGCTCGTGGGGCAGGAGTCTGCACGAAGACTCCGGAAGGACACCCCTGGTTCTTGTTCAACACTATGGTATGGAGGGGGAGGGGTGTCCCTGTCCCGAGGGGGCCGAGACGGCCGCCTGCGTTGGGGTGATTTGCCCTTTTTACCAAACAGTTCCAGACGGGCTCCAAACAGGCGTTGCCCTCTAAAGGGAAGCCTAGTCAGAGTCCTTTTAGCAGCATCGTCAGCACCCCACTGTCGCAGCCAGACCAAGCGACGTATAGCCACCACAAGGGCAGAAGTCCTCGCACACATTCTAATGGTGTCATCCAGCACTAAAAGGATACATTTTACAATACATCACAACTGGAGAGTGCATTAGACACCTTCCAGGGAAGAGCCTCAGGGTGATGCTCAAGCATCTTTCTGATGAGAGTCCTGGCGGCCACTGCCGTGATGGCCGCGGCACAGACCAGGCGCAGCGCCGTTCCTGCACAAGAAAAGGCATGGGAAGCCAGCTTATCAATGCGCCGGTCCTCGGCATCCCGAAGGGTACTATAAGCAGGGGCTCCAATAAAGGGGGGTTAGGAACCCCAATGATCGGTGCGTCCACCACAGGGGGCGATGACCAACAATTAACCACCTCAGGGGGAAAAGGGTATTTCCAATCCCAGTCCCCTGGGACCCCTGGAAGTTTACTGGGGCATTCCCATTCCTCGAGTACAAGAGCATGGAAGTGAGCCTGCTCTAGAAATTCCAAGCGTGGTGTCGCTGTATGGAAACGCTCCCCTCTTGGCTTGGGAGCCGCGTTAGGGAGAGATATAGACAGGGCCTTAAAGATCCTAATCAACAAACCAATGGTGTCAAACTGGTTCCAGTCTGCATGGCCAGAATCTTCATGACTCCTCGGTCCCTCATCAGATGAGCCTGAGTCAGAGAACAGCCCTCCTTCATCAGAAGGGGTACAGGCACGCGGAATAGTGAACTCCTCAGATCCCATAGCAAATAAAAAAATGTATATTGAAAAAAACACCCGAGAGGGCACTTACAGGCCAAGGGAGGAGGAGGACCGCAACCACGCGCGCGTGCGAAGATTATCAAAATGGCGCCAAGCGAACCTTGAAGGGCGGGCCCGATCTGGCCGTGACGCGGAGCGTGCCAAGCCAGGTCCCTGCCCCCCCGAAGAGCGCGAAGCTCTGAGGCAGCAGTCAAAACGTAACCAGCAAAGGATAAGATACACTTAATATAAGCCTTTGCTAATGGAGACGTCGTAGCGTCTGAACGACGCCGCCGCCCAGCGCAGTACACTTTAGTAAAGGAATAGACAAGCGCACGGCGGCAGCCAAAAAACTATGAAGAGCAAGCAGCGCGGCCCTGATGCCCAGTTACAAGTCAAGGGCAATACTAAGGCCATAAGCGTGACAATACAGTAAACTGAGACTTCCACACGCATACCCCCCTTTTCTTTTCCCCCGAAATACGGGGTCCACCGCTACACGGGCATGGGCAATAATGAGGGAGGGGCATCCACTAGAGGCTCACCATCAGCCTAAACCGCCTACCCTTTGGTGGGGGACTGCAGTGGAGCAAAGCTCCATAAGCACGCATGGTGCTGCCTACCTTCACCCGACCAGCGCAGCCCAGGCTGGGAGGCACATCACAACTAGGACGGTTGGGAGTAGTCCAACAGGGCCGCGGGCTGCAATAGCCCCGCTCACCTGCGAGAGTGATACTTCATGTCTTCGCAGTCAGCACTGCAGAGAAATCTGGGGATTTGTGGGAGGTCCCCGGGTATATGAAGGGCCGGGAGGAGCCTGTTTTTGCATGTCTGCAGTGCACAGCACCATCTGGCGGAGGATAACCCAAGTGTAAGTATTTTATCTGGAGCAGGACGTACTGTATACTTAGAATATAATAAGAAACACCATATAAAGGATCCCAGAACAAAAAAGGGCGGGGGAAGCGGGGTGTGTGACATACTCGTAATACCCATTTTACAGGTGAGTACTCACAAAATGGTATTATTCCTAGTATGTCACACACCCCGCTTCCAACATTCATGACACTTGGGACATCCAATAGCAGTGTCTATAATGGGCGGGGATCCCACAAGGAAAATAAGGCATAACTTAAATTACTGCAGCTTGCAGAACCTTGGGACCAAAAGCAGCAACCGCTGAGGCCTGCACATCAACCTTGTAAAACTTAGAAAAAGTGTGAACCGAAATCCAAGTAGCAGCCTTGCAAACTTGTTCAACAGAAGCCTGGTGCTGAAAAGCCCAGGACACACCAACAGCACGAGTAGAATGAGCAGTAACACTAAAAGGGGGCACCTTCCCCTTAGCAGAATAGGCCCCAACAATGGTCTGACGAATTCATTTACTAATGGAAGATTTGGCGGGTGCCAAACCCTTTCTAGGCCCAGAAATCACAACACAACGAACATCCAAAGAATGTAAAACCCTTTCCTTGTTATTACTAGGATTAGGGCACAATGAAGGAAGAACTATATCCTGATTTAAGTGGAAGGCAGACACCACGTTAGGAAGAAAATCTGGTTTAAAACAGAAAACCACCTTATTCTGATGCCTCTCATAGTAAAAAGCCTGTATTGACAGGGCCACCAATTCAGAAACCCGACGGACAGAGGTAATAGCAACCAAAAAGGCAACTTTCTGAGTGAGAATATGAAGAGGAACCTCCTTTAAAGGTTCAAAAGGAGCCACCTGCATAGCAGAGAGCACCAGACTAAGATCTAAACTAAGAATAAAACTGAAAACTTTCTAGGAGGCCGCACATGCGTGACCCCCTGTAAAAAAAAAATCTTAACCAAAGGGTGAAGAGCCAATGACCTTTGAAAGAAAATAGCCAAAGCAGAAACCTGCCCTTTCAAAGTACTAATCTGGAAGCCCAAATCCAGACCCCGATGCAGAAACTCCAAAATCCTAGGGATAGAAAATACCCTGCAAGGCAGGGACCTAGACTCACACCAGTCAATATAGGACCTCCAAGTCCTGTAATAAACCACAGAGAAAGACTTCTTTCTAGCTCTAACAAGAGTCAAAATGACAGCATCAGAAAGGCCTTCCTCCTTTAAGATGGAGATTTCAGCAGCCACGCCGTCAAAGCCAGCGTTGGTAAATTGGGATAACAAAGTTGACCCCGAGTTTAAGAGATCTGGAAGAAGAGGCAGAGGCAACAGATCCTCTGCCAGCCTTGTGACCTCTGCGAACCACAGGCGTCTTGGCCACTTTGGAGCCACCAGAATTGCTGGTGCCCCTTCCAGAGCCAACTTGCGCAACACCTTGCTTATCATGGAGAATGGGGGAAAAGAATACAGGAACCCCAGATCCTTTCCAGGCAAGAGACATGGCATCCACTGCCACTGCTAGAGGATCCTGGGATAGAGACACAAAGGCTGGAAGCTTGTGGTTGTGGCGAGACGCAAACAGGTCCAACCGCGGTGTCCCCCACTTGTGACAAAGGCACTGAAAGACCTCGGGGTCTTTCTATATCCCCGGAATGTAAACTGCCGCTATGCAGGGAACATTGATCTCTGCCCACTGAAGGATCAGAGACGCTTCCCGGAGGGCACCCCAACTGCGAGTCCCTCCCTGGTGAATGATGTATGCAACTGCTGTTCGGTTGTCTGACCGAATTTGAACCGGCAAACCCCGCAAAAGATGAATCAGTCGGAGCAGCACAAGACGAATGGCCCGAAGTTCCAATAAATTGATTGGGGAATGAGCCTCCAGAGGCCCCCACAACCCCTGAAACCGGTGTCTCCTACAGACGCCCCCTCCAGCCCGTAAGGCTGGCATCTGTGGTGACCAACTCCCAACAAGGGGTCAGACATGATTTGCCGTCCCTGAGATTGCTCGAAATCAGCCACCACTGGAGGGACTGCAGGACGAGGGGAGACAACAGACAAGTCCGATTCAAAGACAACGGGCGCTTGTCCCACTTCGCCAGAAGAAAGAGCTGAAGCGTCCTCATGTGGAACTGAGCAAAAGGAACCGCTTCGAGCGTGGCCACCATCAACCCCACTAATCTCATCCCCAAGCGGATAGGCTGATGAGGATTGGACAGGAACAGATGAATTAAATCCTGAATCAGAACAATCTTGGACTGAGGAAGAAATACCCTGGCCTAAAGGGTATCCAGAATCAAGTCCAGAAAGGGAATCTCCCTTACGGGACAAAGAGAGGATTTGGCATGGTTTATCACCCAACCAAACCTCTCTAGTGTAGTCACCACTGTTCTAGTGTCCAGTTCCGTCTGATTGAAAGATGACGCTGTGATGAGCAAGTCGTCCAGCAATGGCACGATGCGAATGCCCTGGACCCTGAGAATAGCCATTACTCCTGCCAGGACCCTGGTAAACACTCTTGGGGATGGAGTGAGACCGAGTGGAAGAGCCGCAAACTGAAAATGGTGGTCTTCTACTGTGAATCTGAGAAACCTTTGGTGAGCGGCAAAAAATACCATTTTGTGAAAACTCACCTGTAAAATGGGTATTATAAGTATGTCACACACCCCGCTTCAGATAGTCTTAAACCACTGTAGCTTGCAGAACTTTGCGGCCAAACACAGCGTCCGCTGAAGCCCGCACATCAACCTTGTAAAACTTGGAAAAAGTGTGAACAGAAGACCAAGTAGCAGACTTACAAACCTGCTCAACAGAGGCCTGATGCTGAAAAGCCCAGGACGCCCCAACAGCACGAGTAGAATGAGCAGTAACATGAAAAGGGGGAACCTTCCCCTTGGCAGAATAGGCCCCAACAATGGCCTGGCGAATCCATTTACTAATGGAAGACTTGGCGGGAGCCAAACCTTTCCTAGGCCCAGAGGGCACCACAAAAAGGGCGTCAGTCCTACGAAAAGAGGAAGTAGCCACCAAATAGTAATTCACACAGCGAACCACATCCAAAGAATGCAAAACCCTCTCCTTGTCATTGCTGGGCTTAGGACACAAGGAGGGTAGAACAATGTCTTGATTAAGATGAAAGGCAGAGACCACCTTAGGAAGTAAATCTGGCTTGAAGCGGAAAAACAACCTTGTCCTGATGCCTCTCAAAGTAAGGGGCCTTAATGGACAAAGCCGCCAACTCTGATACACGCCTAACAGAAGTGATGACAACCAGAAACGCAACCTTCTGAGTAAGCGTAGAAAGTGCAATATCCTGCAAAGGTTCAAAAGGAGGACCCTGCAAAGCAGAAAGAACCAAATTCAAATCCCAAACTGGGAGCAAAGGCTTCCTAGGAGGCCGCACATGCGTAATCCCCTGGAAAAAGGTCTTAACCAGAGGATGAAGAGCAAAAGACTTTTGGAAGAAAACCGCCAGGGCAGAAACATGCCCTTTCAGCGTACTAAGCTGCAAACCTAGGTCCAGACCATGTTGCAGAAAAACCCTAGGGATAGAAAACGCCCTGCAAGGCAAGGCCCGGACCTCACACCAATCAATATAAGACCTCCAAATCCTATAGTAGATGGCAGAGGAAGACTTCTTTCTAGCCCTAACCAGAGTCTGAATGACAGCGTCAGAAAGACCTTCCTCCTTCAAGATGGACGTTTCAGCAGCCACGCCGTCAAAGCCAGCGTTGGTAAATTGGGGTAGACCAGTGGCCCCTGAGTGAGCAGATCCGGCAGAAGGGGCAGATCTAACTGATCCTCTACCAACCTTACCACGTCTGCGAACCAAACCTGTCTTGGCCATCTTGGAGCCACCAGGACTGCCGATGCGCCCTCTAGGGCCAGCTTGCGCACCACTCTGCCAACCATGGGAAACGGAGGGAACAGGTATAGAAACCCCAGATCCCTCCAGTTCAGAGACATGGCATCCGCCGCCAGAGCCAGCGGATCCCGCGAGAGAGACACAAATGGCGGAAGCTTGTGATTGTGACGAGAGGCAAAGAGGTCCACCTCCGGAGTCCCCCACCGGTGGCAAAGCAACCGAAACACCTTGGGGCTAAGTGACCATTCCCCCCGGCGAGACGAGCCCCTGCTCAGGGAGTCCGCCTCCGTGTTCTCCACTCCCGGAATGTACACCGCCGAGATGCATGGGATATTGCTCTCTGCCCAAGCCAGGATCAAAGACACTTCCCTGAGGGCACGCCTGCTGCGAGTCCCTCCCTGGTGATTGATGTAGGTGACCGCCGTCCAATTGTCCGACCGAACTTGAACCGGTAGGCCCCGCAACTGATGAGTCAAGTGAGCCAGAACCAACCTGATAGCTCTCAGCTCCAAAACATTGATGGGATCGTGAGCCTCCTGAGGCCCCCACAGTCCCTGAAACTGAAGATCGTTCCAACCCCCCCCCCCCGACAAGCTGGCATCCGTGGTGACAGTCTCCCAACGAGGGGTCAGAAAGGATCTGCCCCTCGTCAGATTGCTTGGTGTCAGCCACCACCGAAGGGAACGCAGCACCCGGGGGGACATCAGAAAAGACTGATCCAATGACAGCGGGGACCCGTCCCAGGCCGCCAAGATATGGAACTGGAGCGTCCTTGTGTGAAACTGGGCCAAGGGTACCGCCTCGAACGATGCCACCATCAATCCCACCAGTCGCATCCCCAGCCGGATGGATGGGCGAGGGATGGATAGGAGACGCTGAGTCAATTCCTGAATCAGAAGAACCTTGGGCCGGGGGAGGAACACCCTGGCCTGAGAAGTATCCAGAGACATTCCCAGGAACTCCACCACCCTGGAGGGAGTGAGGCAGGACTTGGGATAGTTGATCACCCAGCCGAATCTCTGCAGGGTGGCTACCACAGTCCTGGTATCTAGCTCCGCCTGGTTGAGAGAAGAAGCCACAATAAGAAGATCGTCCAGATAAGGCACGATGCGGATACCCTGGGCTCTGAGAAGGGCCATCACCCCCGCCAGCACCTTGGTGAAAACCCTTGGAGCCGAGGTGAGGCCAAACGGAAGAGCCACAAACTAAAAATGACGATTTTCTACAAAGAACCTGAGAAATCTCTGGTGTGCCGGAAAGATTGGAATATGCAGGTAAGCATCCTTTATGTCTATGGACGTCATGAAGTCCCCTTGACGAAGTGAGTAGATGGCTGAGCGCAGAGTTTCCATGCGGAACTTCCGGGGACGGACCAACCTGTTGAGCAACTTCAGATACAGAATGGGACGAACGGAACCGTCCTTCTTGGGCACCGTGAACAGATTGGAATAGTAGCCCAGACCCCGGTCCGAGGGGGGCACCGGGCAAATGACAGCCATGTCCAGAAGATTTGCTACAGCCGCCCGGAGCCCCTGCGCGGCCAGAGGATCTGAAGGCACCCGAGACCTGAAGAATCTGGGAGGGGGCCGGAACTCGAACTCCAGCTTGTAACCGGAAGACACCACTTCCCGAATCCATCTGTCCGAGACCTCTTGGTCCCAGACCCGGGAGAAGAGTTGCAGCCGTCCCCCCACCCGCAAGGGTGAGGGCACCCCCTCATTGCTGAGCCGGCTTGGCAGCGGCCTTAGGCTTAGAGCCCCAGCTGAGTCCTGGACGGGCACGACCCCTGCCCCGGTTCCTGGAATCACCTCTGGAGGAGGAGAAGGCCACTCCCCTGCCAACACTGGCCCTACAAAAGGAAGGAGCGAAGGAAGCTGCCCCCCGAAAGGGATGACGCTGCTTCTTACGCTAAGGTAACTTACCACCCCTTGCAACCAAATCCAATTTTTCACCAAAGAGCCGCAACCCCACAAAGGGAAGGGCCATAAGCGACTTTTTGGACACAAAATCAGCCAACCACTGGCGCAATCAAACCGACCGCCGGATAGCCACCAGCAAGGCTGAAGTTCTACTACACATTACCAAGGTGTCATCCAAGGCGGCCAGCACAAATGACAAAAACAACTCACATTGCTTAAGGGCAGTGAACTCATCACTAGCCAGGTCAAGCCTGGAAGAGGTCAACAATCCTCTAACAACCGACCTAGCAGCTACTAAAAGAAGCGCCGAAGCACAAACAGGCCGCAAGGCCGACCCAACACTGGCAAAACCGTGACAGGCCATCTGGTCAATGCGTTTATTCTCACCATCCTTGAGAGTAGTGCAGTCCGGAGAATGCAGGATTGAGGTGCTGGACAACCCCAAAACAGGAGCATCCACCTCGGGAGGGGCTGAGCAGTGCTTCACCGCGTCCACCGGAAAGGGATGTTTTTTGTCCCAACCTGGAGGAACACCTGGAAGCCGAGTAGGTCTCTCCATTCCTTGAGAATAATGCCATCAAAATGCTTTTGATAAGGAAATTCCAAGCGCGGCATGGTCACCTCAAAGAACTCCCCCTTCTGCGGAGGAGCCGCCTCAGGGGGAGAAATAGCCAGGACCTCAAACATATAAGCCAGGACCTTAGAGGTATCCAAAGAATCCCCCTGACCTGGCTCGGCATCAGCACCAACAAACTGCTGATCATCGGACCCCTCCGTCTCCTCAAACAGCTCCCCTTCCTCAAGCGGGGAGCAATCAGACCAATCCAGAGAGTCAAACTCATCCAAATCAAAAGCCTGCGTGGCTGTATACAAATGTTTTCTCTTAGCTGGGGCCTTTTTGGCAACAGCACTGGAAAACAATTTTTCAAGATTGGCCAATCTGGCACACACATCAGATTGCGACTCCCCACCCATGACCACATCACATGGGGTACGTATCAAGCGAGGGGGAGAAGGAGAAGAGGCTGGCGGAGCAGAACCAGACGCCTGAGAACCGGACTGCCGCGTAATAGTCCGCTGCGCACAGGGTACACAAAGGAATACATCATCGCCCGAAAGGGATACCCCACACCCCAAACACAGCCTGGATTGCCCTGAGGGGGGCACAAGCCCAGTATCCGGGGAAGCCTCCATATGGTGATTTTTTTTTAAATTAGGCACAATGCCCAGAGGGAATTACGCAGTAAATGATACCCGGGATGCCCCTTTAAGTCCCACGTGGGAGGAATTTACAGACCCCAAATTTAACCAGGAACCCCAGGACCGGGAGAACCTCCCTTTTATAGAAACAATGGTCCACCTGGAACACAAAGACAGACACAGCAATCAGACCTCGGTAGCAAAAGTCCAAAGGGTTAATAAACAAGCGTTGCCAACAACCCCAAGGAGGGGCATGGATATATAGACATATATATATATATATGAAAAAACTAATGGGGCCACAGGCCACTCACCGACCAAGGCCAGTCCATCACACACGCACACCGCGAAGGAGAAGAAAGGGCGCGCAAGCAGAGGAAGAAGGAGGGCGGGCCGGCGCGGTTTTCGCGTCGCGCCCAGCCCCGCCCCTCCCAGCCAGAAGCCGGGACCCGAACAGAGGCGCCAGCAGCACGGGGGCGGGCCGTAGGCGATCGCGCGAACACCCGGCCCCGCCCCCCGCACCTGAGGGGAAGAAGCTCCCCCGCCGCCATGGCACGCAACAGAGGCCGGCGCCGCGGAACCGCCAGCGCCGGCAAAATACAGCGCAATGAAACAGTGAACAAACACACAACCACACATACAATAAAGGATCCCAAACATGAAAGTCTTCAAGGGACAAGGCCCCCCCCCCCCTCTAAGGGTATCCGGGAGAGGGGGAAACCACGCTAGAGTGGAAGGCCAAGGGACAGGACATCCCAAACCGGGGTAACCAACCCGGTTAACCGCCTACCCCTTGTTATGGGGTCTCACGGTGGAGCGTAGCACCTAGGCACCTAGGGTGCCATCTACCCTTGCCCGGACCAGCAGCCTAGGCTGGGAGGCAAGTCAACACAATTAAGGGAATCCGGGCAGAAATAGATCAAATAGAGGGCCAACAGTCACCCCGGCTACCTGCAAGGAGGAGACATCCATCTTCTGACTTGCTCGCCGTCTGCAGAGATGAAAGACTGGGGAATGAGTGGGAGGTACCAGGTATTTATGGACTGGGAGGGCCTTCATTTTTATATTGACATCTCTGTAAGATCGCCATCTACAGGTCAGTATAACCCAAGTGTAATGACTATCTGAAGCGGGGTGTGTGACATACTTAGAATATAGGAATGTGCAGATAAGCATCCTTGATGTCTATGGACATCATAAAGTCCCCCTGGCGGAGAGCGTCGATCGTTGAACACAACGACTCCATGCGGAACCTTCGGAAACGCATAAACTGAAATCTAGAAAGTTCGCCACAGCTGCCCGGAGCCCCTGTGCGATCACCGGATCTGCGGGCATCCGAGACCTGAAAAATCTGGGAGGAGGCCGAACCTCGAATTCTAGCTTGTAACCGGAGGACACAACTTCCAGAATCCATCTGTCTGATACCTCTTGACCCAAGCCTGCAAAAAAGAATCGCAGCCGTCCCGCCACCCGTACGGGTGCGGGCGCCTCCTCATTGCTGGGCTGGCAGGAAATAGAGCATCAGTTTCCCAGAAGGACGCAGATACTACTAGGTAATACTCCAGACACCTGACCACATCCAAGGAATGCAAAACCCTTTCCTTAGCATTGCTAAGATTAGGGCACAATGAAGGAAGAACAATATCTTGATTCAAATGAAAAGCAGACACCACCTAGGCAGAGAATCTGGCTTAAAGCGGAACACCACCTTATCCTGGTGTCTCTCAAAGTATGGGGCTGGATAGACAGAGCCACCAGCTGAGACACACGCCTGACCGAAGTAATAGCCACCAGAAGACAACCTTGAGGGTAAGTACAGCCAGAGCAGCATCCTGAATAGATTCAAAGGGAGCACCCTGCAAGGCAGGCAAGACCAAATTCAAATCCCAAACAGGGACCATAGGTTTTCGTGGGGAACGCACATGAGAAACCCCCTGAAAGCAGTCTGAACCAAGGAATGGTGAACAAAAGACTTCTGAAAGAAGACAGACAGGGCAGAAACCTGACCCTTCAAATTACTGAGTTGGAGACCCGACTCCAACCCATGCAGTAAAAAACTCCAGAACCCTGGGAACTGAGAACACCCGACAGGGAAGAGACCTAGACTCACACCAGTCAGTGTAGGTATGCCATACCCTATAATAGATGGAAGAAGAAGTCTTCTTCCTAGCCTTCACCATGGACTCAACCACCGAGGCAGACAAGCCTTTCTCCATCAAGAAGGAGGTTTCAGCAGCCAGGCCGTCAAAGCCAGAGTTTGTAATTGGGATGACGTAAGGGGCCCTGAGTGAGCAGATCTGACACTCCTGGCAGAACGTACTGATCTACTGCCATCTGCACCACGTCTGTGAACCACACTCTTCTTGGCCACCTGGGGGCCACCAGAATCACTGGCACCCCTTCCAGAGCAATCTTGCGCAGGACCCTGCCTAGCAGGGGGAATGGAGGAAAGACATACAGAAACTGAATGTCCTGCCATGACATTACTAAAGCATCCGTGGTCACGGCCAGAGGAATGTATACCGCTGATATGCAGGGAACATTGGCCTCCACCCAGGTCAGGATCAGAGACACTTCCTGGAGGACCCTCTTGCTCCGGGTCCCTCCCTGATGATTGATGTAGGCAACTGTAACCATCAGATTGACCGAGGGCCCCTGAACAGGCAGACCCTGAAGATGAGTAGTCAAGCGAGCCAGAATTAACCTGATCGCTCACAGCTTCAAGACATTGATAGGTGTATGGGCCTCCTAAGGGCCCCACCTCCCCTGGAACCGCAGGGACCTCCAGAAACCCCCCCCCCCCAACCTGATAGACTGGCATCCGTGGTGACCGTCTCCCAGGAGGGGGCAAGAAAGGATCTGCCCCCCAACAGGTTCCTTGAGTCCATCCACTACAAGAGGGACCTCCTTACCAGGGGGGAAAGCACACAGACCCTGTCCAGGGATGGGTCCTTGTCCCATACAGACAATAGGAGAAGTTGCAGAAGCCCCAAGTGGGACTGAGCATAAGGGACCGCTTCGAAGCACGCCACCATCAGGCCCACAAGCTGCATCCCCTGCCTGGTGGAGGGACGGGGACAGCTAGGAGGGACTGAGCCTGTGCAAGCAGATTGTCCACCTTCTGCTGAGGAAGGAAGATCCTTGCCTGAACTGTATCCAGATTCATTCCTAGGAATGGAGTTACAAAGGAAGGGGACAGTGAGGACTTGGGGTGGTTGATCACCCATCCAAATGACTCCAGAATGGACACCACCAGCTGAGTATCCAACTTAGCCTGATGTAGAGACAGGGAAGTGATGAGGACGTCCAGGTAGGGCAGCACGAGGACGCCCCTTGGCCTCAGAGACATCACCCCCGCCAGCACCTTGGTGAGCACTCTGGGAGCTGAAGAGAGGCCAGATGGCAAGGCCACAAATTGTCAGTGTTGATCTTCCAACGCGAATCTGAGGAACCTTGGTGTCCTGAAAACACAGGGATGTGAAAGTAAGCAACTTTGATATCCACAGACGGCATGAAGCCCCCAGGGCGCAAGGAGCTGATGGCCGAGTGCAGAGTTTCCATGCGGAAAAAGCCTGTACTTGGCAATTTGCTGAAGATCTGTAAATCCAGAATGGGTCTGGCTGACCCATCCTTTTTGGGAACTGTGAAAAGGTTGGTGTAGAGTCCCTTGCCTCTGTCTGTTAAGGGAAATCTGCAAATGACCCCCAGACCCAGCAGGCCTTGCACGGCCTGCGCCAACACCTGAGCAGAGGCAGGGACCAGGAGTACCCGGGACCTGATAATCTTGGGGGGGGGGGGGCGCACAGCAAACTCTATCTTGTAGCCGGAGGAAACTACCTCCTGAATCCACCGGTCTGAGGCGTGATGCCTCCAGACTTGAGCAAAGTGCCGCAGCCGTCCCCTCACCCTGACGGGCGAGGGCGCCCCATCATGCTTGAGGGGACTTGGGAGAGGATTTGGGCTTAGCCCCCCCGGAGGAGCCAGGGTGTTGTCTTCTGCTCCTGGGACAGGAATCGCGAGCCCCCGCGAAGGACACCCCTGGTTCCTGTTTAACACCATGGTAGGGGGTAGAAGGGGGGCCTGGCCCCGAAGGGGCCGAGACAGCCGTCTGCGCTGGGATAACTTACCTCTCTCACCAAACAGGTCTAGGCGGGCCCCAAACAGGCGTAGCCCCTTAAAAGGAAGCCCAGTAAGGGCCTTCTTCGCAGCATTGTCAGCACCCCACTGTCGCAGCCAGACCAAGCGACGTATAGCCACCACGAGGGCAGAAGTTCTTGCACACATTCTGATGGTGTCATCCAATGCTAATAGGACAAAATTTACAAACACATCACAACTGGAGAGTACATTAAACACCTCACAAGGGAGATCATCAGGGGCACTATCAAGCATTTTTCTGATGAGGGTTCTAGTGGCCACAGCAGTAATGGCAGAGGCACAGACCGGGCGCAGCACCGTCCCCGCACATGCAAAGGCGTGGGAGGCCAGTAGGTCAATGCGCCGGTCCTCAGCATCCCGCAGGGTAATAGAATCAGGGGGATGCATGACAGGGGTGTTAGATAGCCCTATGATCGGGACATCCACCTCGGGGGGGGGGGGGGGGGTGACCAACATTTAACCACCTCAGGGGGAAAAGGATACTTCCTATCCCAATCCCTTGGAACCCCGGGAAGTTTACTGGGGCACTCCCATTCCTTGAGCACAAGGGTATGGAAATGTGCCTGCTCTAGAAATTCCAAACGTGATGTTGCTGTATGGAAAAACGCTCCCCTCTTTGCCTGGGAGCCTCACCAGGGAGAGAGATAGACAGAACCTCAAAGATCTGGGTCAATAATCTGTCAGTGTCATCCAGGGCCCAGGGGTCAGAGCCAGAATCGTCATGACCCCTTGGTCTCTCATCAGATGAGCCTGAGTCAGAAAAGAGCTCTCCTTCATCAGAAGGGGTATAGCCACACAGATTCATAAACTCCTGAGATCCCATAGGGAAAACAGTAACATAAGGCGTCAAGTGCCGCTTCTTACCAGGGCCCTTACGCGCTAAAGACCTCGCAATAGTCTGTTCAGCAGTAGGCAGTCTAGAAGACACATCAGGCTGAGAATCCCCACAAGTATGCAACTCAACAGGAGAGTGATTTAAGCTGGGGGGAGTAATGAAACGAGGTGCAGCCACTGGCAGGCCAGATTGCAAAGCCAGCGCTTGCTCAGCACAGGGTACGCAGACCCATGCCTTGTCAGCGTCAGCATGAGGTTGTCCACACGCCATACACAGCCGGTCTTGTCCCAGAGGGACCCCGGTCACATTATCCTGAGATGCCTCCATAAGGTGATTATTAGGCACAATATGCCAGTAGGGATTGACGCTATAAAGCAACCCTGGATGCCCCAATGACCCGCTAGGGAAGTGGGAGTAATTTTACAAGGCCCGACTATCAATTACACCGGGCCGGGAGAAGCCAATGGATTCACCCGTCTGAAAGACACAATGAGAAGAAAGGGTGCCAGAATGAACACACTACAATGAGTATAAAGCCGCCCGCGAGGGCACTTATGGACCACGGTAAGTAAGAACGTCACACGTGCGCGCGACCTGACAACATGGCGCCAAGTACCTCGAAGGGCGGGCCAGAGCGAGCCGTGACGTGGGGCGCGCCAGGCCCCGCCCCCCTGAAGAGCGTGAAGTCCAACCGACAAGCAGCCAATGAGGACGCAGAAGTGTATGAGGCGCGGAACATCCAAATGAAGGAAAAGGCGCGCGCGGCGGCGGCGTTTGCAAGAGTAAAAAGACAAGTCAGCACGGCAGCTGACACCACATATACTAGTCCAAAAAAGACATTACAAAAGGCCATATGCACGTAATCACGATACACTGACACCCACACCCCCCCTTTCTTTTCCTCCCCGAGGGCTACAGGGAGAATGAGGGAGGATGGCGGCCCTTTGAACAGGGCCCACCGCTACCGGGGCATGGGACAATAATGCGGGAGGGGCATCCCATAAAGGCTCACCATCAGCCTATACCGCCTACCCTTTGGTGGGGGACTGCGGTGGAGCAGCACTCCATAAGCACGCATGGTGCCGCCTACCTTCACCCAGCCAGCGCAGCCCAGGCTGGGAGGCACATCACACGAAGGACGGGTGGGAATAGTCCAACAGGGCCGCAGGCTAATAGCCCCGCTCACCTGCGATACAGTGATAATTTCATGTCTTCGCAGTAAGCACTGCAGAGAAATCTGGGGATTTGTGGAGGTCCCCGGGTATTTGAGGGGCCGGGAGGAGCCTATTTTGCATGTCTCTGCAGTGCAGCGCCATCTGGCGGAGGATAACCCAAGTGTAAGTAATCTATCTGGAGCAGGACGTACAGTATACTAAGAATATTCTCATGGTAGTAAAATGGCTGAGAAAAGCATGAGAATTTCACTGTTGCTAAATCACCAAATAGAAAGATAATGAAAGTAAATGGCACTTTTTACTACAGTGTTTAAAGGAGTAAAAATATCCCTACTTTTCATGTGACTAAAAGCACCTAGCTAGTAAATTCAGTTTTAATTTTTTTTTTCATTAAGTTAATATTTTACTACCATTTCCATTGTTACTAAATCAAGGCCCTAGAAACAAACAAGAGCTGTTGTCTTTTTGTGTGCGCAGCAGCACACAATAGCAGAGAGGAAGTAAGCAGAATAAAAGAGAAAGAGATGGAAAGCTACTGAGAGCCATGATGTGATAATGAAGAGATGCACCGAAAGCAGTAAGGAGAAAACTGTATTTGTTCATGTTCTTTATTTTGTTATGCAGCGATTCGTAATGCATCTAAACCTTACCAGCTCGCGGTACACTCCTTCTGATTTGCCTTCAGCTTTGATTATCTTTTCTTTCTGGAACACTTCCCTGTTCCGACTCCCTCCAGCACCTGTATTTAAATTGCTTCCAACACTACCACCTCCTCCAAAAGTCTTGGTCTAGAGATAAGAAAAGACTGCGTTAAGGTAAACGACTCCTTTTAAAAACATATCCTAAAGGTGAAAGAGGCAATGCGTTCCCAGTAGTTTCACTTTTATTAAAGCTACTGATAAATGAAATGTTACATTTATTTTTAATAAAATGGAACATAACCACCAAGTGTCAGTTTAGTTTAAACTGGAAAAAAATATTTAACATGGGCTTGTCTAGATTTAATCTTAACAATAAACATAATTGTAAACAATACATCAAGATATAAAACATTTAAAGCAGACCTCTAGTCAATAAAAGAATGTTTTGCTCCGCTAAACCCCTGCCTCTGATGGTCAGTGGCAAAGGCAATTTGAAAGGCCTTAGGGGGCCAATACAGCCAGAAAGCCTATTTATAAAGTCCAAGTAACCCCATTTTCCGTGGAACTGAGGCGAGGGGGGTGTTAAATATATTTAAAAAAAAGACTCACCTCAGATGAAATCCAGCAAAATGGAACGGGCGACTCCACGAACATGTTTCGTCTGGCCACTCACGCCGCCCAAAATACTTCCGGGCAATGGGGGGTTCTGCACGCTGCCTGTAATGGGTGGGTGGGGGGGATTCAGCCACATGGCTTGTATGGGAGGGCATGTAGAAAAGGAATGTAAGACCCTTTAAGAGCCATCCTACCTAGAGTCCAGTTTTCACTATTTTGCGCTACACGTTCAACTGTCATTTTTGAGGGGATTTTAGCCGTAGGCTTGTCAGACCCCAAATCTTGTGAACTGGTATAGGGTTCCCATGAATCCCTTACAGTTCACAAAGGGTTAAACATAAAAAAACACACAGAGGTTAGAAATAACATTTGTTCTTTTTTTTTCTCTACTCACCTCCAATTTTCTGTTGTCTCTGGGCGACCCTGTCGCACAAAGCTTCGATGACGGCTGCCGGGTGATGGGTGAGCTGGGGAGGCAAAGACGTCAGGGCCATCTGAGTTCAACCCTTTTGGGGCAACCTGAATTGATGTGTGAACCACCCCCCCAATCACCAGTTTCACTCACCTTCTCCTGAAGCCCTCGCCGTGTCTGTGCACTCTGGCCACATTCCCCTCTTTGGCCAGAGGTGCACTTGTTAGAGTATGCGCCGTGGGAGTGAAAGGAAGGTGAGTGAAATGGGACACACAACGGGGCATCTCAATTCTCAAGTAGCCACACTGAGGAACCTGTGTGTTTCCTTTAAATAGTAGTCAGTACACAAACTGTCGTCATTCAGAGTGATTCTGATTAACCCAGTACAGAGTTTTTCCTAAAAATATGTTAGTTAAATTTTTCGTCCTCTTCCATACCGGGGCCCCACCAGTAGCAACGCGTAGGTTAATCTCAGCTGTTGGCGGGGACTGCAAGATAGAAAAAAAAAAATAGCTCCTTCCAGCCTATATAGCACAGGCAGAGGCAGGATCTCCTCAGTCAATTAAAAAGCAGTTCAGCCACAGCCTCGGCAGGAGAGAATGCTAACCCGTGGATAAGGAGCGCTACTAGAATATAGTGGAACAAAACTAAAACCGTGTAGAAGGCATCAATCATCACTGACGCAGTCGTAACACAACGGAGGGACAGGTGTGGTGCCCCGGAATGGAAAAGGAGGAGAAAGGAAATTTACTCGCGAGTACACAAATTTCTCTTTTCTCATCTCTTCCATTCCGGGGCACCACTAGTAGCAGGGCATGGGACGTCCCAAAGTAGTACCCTCAATAAGGGAGGGACAGTGGAGGAACAGCCAGCTGCGTCAACCAAACTAAGCTTAGACCCCCAGAGAGGGGTTAACCACTGGCTGCAACATCTTACACCCCAGAGCAGCATCGGCAGATGCCCTGACATCAAGTCTTTAAAACTTGGTGAATTTGTGGAGAGATGACCAGGTTGCCACTTGGCAGACCTGTTTTGTCGATGCCGAGTGTTGGAAAGCCCAAGACGTGACAAGAATGGACCTGGCAGCTACCAGACCCCTCCTTGGTCCTTCTGGGATCATGAACAAGGCATTCGTCCTCTCGAGTATGGCCAAGTAATACTTTAATGCCCTTCCCACATTGAGGGAATGCAGGAGTCGCTCCTTATGGCAAGTGGGGCGTAGGCGCAAGGAGGGAAGCCCTATCTCCTGATTAAGATTGAAGGGAGAGACCACCTTGGGCTAAAAACCCTGCTTCACATGAAACACTGCTTTGTCTTCATTCAGCACCAAAAAGGGTGATCTGATCAAAAGTGCTGCCAGCTCCGAAACCCGCCAGATGGAGGCGGTCGCCACAACAAAAGCCACCTTCAATGTGAGCGTTGTCCAGGAATTTTCCGCCATGGATTCAAAGGGGCTCTCAAAGTGCTGATAGTACTACATTGAGTTCCCAAAGGTGGAACTATCGTGGCTGAACATGCGCAGCACCCTGCAAGAAAGTGCGGATTAACCTATGCTTTACGATCCTCCATTGGAAAAAAATGGACAAAGCCGAGACCTGGCCTGGGCTGTAGGTCAGCGTGCAGGCATTGCTGGAGGAACTCCAAAATTTTGGGTACCAAGAACCTCCTACAGGAGTTGCCCTTACATGACCGACCTACAAGTGCTGTAGTAAAGTCTAGAGGACAACCGTTTCCGTGCTCGAATCAAGGTCCGAATTATCGCAGCAGACAAACCCCTCTCCTCCAATATACTGGTCTCAACAGCCAAGCCACTGAAGCCAGCACTAGAGCACCCTGGGGGCTGCACCGCCAGACTGACCAGATCCACAAACCATGCACATTTGGGCTAGTGTGGGGTGATCAGGATCGTCATCGGTCGCAGAGGGCTTGAAACACATCCTGGTGAAGGGATCATTCTCGGCCTGCAAATTCTCCACCCCCGGAATGTGAACCGCAGAGATGCACAGACCATGAATTTCCACCCACCTCATGATGCGACTCATTTCCTGAAACACCTGCCCGCTCCTGGTACCCCCCTGATGGTTTATGCAGGCCACAGCTGTGGAATTGTCCAACTCTATCCTGACTGGAAGGTCTCGGAGATGGACAAGCAAAATCTCCCTCAGTTCCAACACATTGATTGGAAGACCGCTGGTCCCAGAGAGCCTGAACCGTCTGGTTGTCCAGTACACCACCCCAACCCGTCAGACTGGCGTTTGTGGTCAGGATGACCCACTGGACCGGCAGCAAAGGTGGACTCACTGCCACAGACTGCTGGTCCAGCAACCAATTCAGAGATTGCCAGGCATTGTCCGTCAATATGAAGCAGCAGCCCAACGTCTGCACAGTCCTGTGTCATTTCCATAGGAGCAGCATTTGTAGAGGCCTGGAATGGATCTGGGCATTCGAAACCGACCCAATGGTAGACACCATCAGGCCACTGTCTGATCGTGGAATGTTCTTCTGTCAGCAGTGACATCACTGCATCCTGAAGATCCGTGCACTTCTGCACCAGAAGAAGGACCTGTGCCAGTCAAGTATCCAATGTCATACCTAGATAGGTTGCCAACATGGAGGGAACCACCCGAGACTTGGGGTAGTTGATTATCCACCAGAAATCCCCGCTTCAAGACATTCATTACATGTGGGTATACTGACCTGTAGATGGCGATCTTGCAGAGATGATATCAAAAAAATGTAAGACCCTCCCGGCCCATAAATACCTGGGACCTCCCACTCATCACCCAGTATAAAGATAGCAGTAAGATCAAGGGACCAGGAAAGCCAATTACAACTAACAAAGGTTCACCATATAAAGGATCCAGAATCCAAAAGGGCAGGGTGAAGCTGGGTGTGTGACATACTTATAATACCCATTTTACAGGTGAGTAGTCACAAAATGGTATTATTCTAAGTATGTCACACACCCCGCTTCAAGACATTCATTACATGTGGAACATCCAATAGCAGTGTCCATAAAGGGCGGGGATCCAAAAAACAAGGCAACAAGGCACAAACTTAAACCACTGCAGCCTGCAGAACTTTGCAGCCAAAAACAGCATCCGCTGGGGCCCGAACGTCAGCCTTGTAAAACTTGGAAAAAGTGTGAACCGAAGACCAAGTAGCAGCCTTACAAACCTGCTTAACAGAAGTCTGGTGCTGGAAGGCCCAGGGCGCCCCGACAGCACGAGTAGAATGAGCAGTAACACGAAAAGGAGGAACCTTCCCCTTGGCAGAATAGGCCCCAACAATGGCCTGGCGAATCCATTTACTAATGGAAGACTTGGCAGGAGCCAAACCCTTCCTAGGCCCAGAGGGCACCACAAAAAGGGCGTCAGTCCTACGAAAAGGAGAAGTAGCCACCAAATAGTACTTCACACAACGAATCACATCTAAAGAATGCAAAACCCTCTCCTGGTCATTGCTGGGCTTAGGACACAAGGAGGGAAGAACAATATCCTGATTCAAATGAAAAGCAGAGACCACCTTAGGAAGGAAATCTGGCTTGAAGCGGAAAACAACCTTGTCCTGATGCCTCTCAAAGTAAGGAGCCTTAATAGACAAGGTTGCCAACTCTGAAACACGCCGAACAGAAGTGATGGCAACCAGAAAAACAACCTTCTGAGTAAGCGTAGAAAGTGCAATATCCTGCAAAGGTTCAAAAGGAGGACCCTGCAAGGCAGACAAAACCAAATTCAAATCCCAAACTGGGAGCAAAGGCTTCCTAGGAGGTCGCACATGCGTAACCCCCTGGAAAAAGGTCTTAACCAGAGGATGAAGAGCAAAAGACTTTTGAAAGAAAACCGCCAGGGCAGAAACCTGCCCCTTCAGCGTACTAAGCTGCAAACCTTGGTCCAGACCATGTTGCAGAAATTCCAAGACCCTAGGGATAGAAAATGCCCTGCAAGGCAAGGCCCTGGCCTCACACCAATCAATATAAGACCTCCAAGTCCTATAATAGATGGCAGAGCAAGACTGCTTCCTAGTCCTAACCAGAGTCTGAATGACAGCATCAGAAAGACCTTCCTCCCTCAAGATGGAGGTTTCAGCAACCACGCCATCAAAGCCAGCGTTGGTAAATTGGGGTAGAGCAGTGGCCCCTGAGTGAGCAGATCCGGCAGAAGGGGCAGGTCTAACTGATCCTCCGCCAACCTTACCACGTCTGCGAACCAAACCTGTCTTGGCCACCTTGGAGCCACCAGGATTGCCGACGCGCCCTCTAGGGCCAGCTTGCGCACCACTCTGCCCACCATGGGAAACGGAGGGAACAGGTACAGAAACCCCAGATCCCTCCAGTTCAGAGACATGGCATCCGCTGCCAGAGCCAGTGGATCCTGCGAGAGAGACACAAAAGCCGGAAGCTTGTGATTGTGACGAGAGGCAAAGAGGTCCACCTCCGGAGCCCCCCACCGGTGGCAAAGCGACCGAAACACCTTGGGGCTGAGCGACCATTCCCCCCGGCGAGATGACCCCCTGCTCAGGGAGTCCGCCTCCGTGTTCTCCACTCCCGGAATGTACACTGCCGAGATGCATGGGACATCACTCTCTGCCCAAGCAAGGATCAAGGACACTTCCCTGAGGGCACGCCTGCTGAGAGTCCCTCCCTGGTGATTGATGTAGGCGACCGCCGTCCGATTGTCCTACTGAACTTGAACCGGTAGGCCCCGCAACTGATGAGTCAAGTGAGCCAGAACCAGCCTGATGGCTCTCAACTCCAGAACATTGATGGGATCGTGAGCCTCCAGAGGTCCCCACAGTACCTGAAACTGAAGATCCTTCCAAAATCCCCCCCAACCTGACAAGCTGGCATCCGTGGTGACCGTCTCCCAATGAAGGGTCAGAAACGATCTGCCCTTCGTCAGATTGCTTGGTTTTAGCCACCACCGAAGGGAACGCCGCACCCGGGGGGACATCAGAAAGGACTGATCCAATGACAGCGGGGACCCGTCCCAGGCCGCCAAGAGATGTAGCTGGAGCATCCTTGTGTGAAACTGGGCAAAGGGAACCGCCTCGAACGACGCCTCCAACTATCCCACGAGTTGCATCCCTAGCCAGATGGACGGGCGGGGAATGGATAGAAGATGCTGAGTCAATTCCTGAATCAGAAGAACCTTGGGCCGGGGGAGGAACACCCTGGCCTGAGAAGTATCCAGAGACATTCCCAGGAACTCCTCCACCCTGGAGGGAGTGAGGCAGGACTTGGGATAGTTGATCACCCCACCGAAACTCTCCAGAGTGGACACCATGGTCCTGGTATCCAGCTGCGCCTGACTGAGGGAAGACGCCATGATGAGAAGATCGTCCAGATAGGGCACGATGCGCATACCCCTGGCTCTGAGGATGGCCATCACTCCTGCCAAAACCTTGGTAAACACCCTTGGAGCCGAGGTAAGGCCAAACGGAAGAGCCACAAACTGAAAATGCCGATTGTCTACGACAAACCTGAGGAATCTCTGGTGTGGTAGAAATATTCGAATATGCAGGTAAGCATCCTTGATGTCTAAGGACGTCATGAAGTCCCCCTGACAAAGTGAATGGATGGCTAAAAGCAGAGTTTCCATACGGAACTTCCGGGGACGGACGAACCTGTTGAGCAACTTCAGATCCAGAATGGGATGAATGGTTCCGTCCTTCTTGGGCACCGCGAACAAATTGGAATAGAAGCCCAGGCCCCGGACTGAGCGAGGCACCGGACAGATGACAGCCATGTCCAAGAGACTTGCTACTGACGCCCGAAGCCCCTGGGCGGCCAGAGGATCTGACGGCACCCGAGACCTGAAGAATCTGGGAGGGGGCCGGAACTCGAACTCCAGCTTGTAACCGGAAGACACCACTTCCCGAATCCATCTGTCCGAGACCTCTTGGACCCAGACCCGGGAGAAGAGTTGCAGCCGTCCCCCCACTCGCAAGGGTGAGGGCGCCCCCTCATTGCTGAGCTGGCTTGGCAGCGGCTCTAGGCTTGGAGCCCCAACTGTGTCCTGGACGGGCCCGCCCCTGCCCCTGGTCCAGGAATCACCTCTGGATGAAAGGAAGGCCGAACCCCTGCAAACTCTAGCCCCACGAAAGAACTGAGAGAAGGAAGCCGCCCCCCGAAAGGGACGACGCTGCTTCTTACGCTGAGGTAACTTACCTCCCTTTGCCACCGAATCCAATTTTTCTCCAAAGAGCCGCAACCCCACTAAGGGAAGGGCCGTGAGCGACTTTTTGGACACAAAATCAGCCACCCACTGGTGTAACCAAACCAACCGCCGGATAGCCACAAGCAGGGCCGCAGCTCTGCTACACATCACCAATGTGTCATCCAGGGCGGACAGCACAAAGGACAAAAATAACTCACAGCGCTTAAGGTCGGTAAACTCCTCACTAGCCGGGTCATGCCCGGAAGAGGTCAACAATCCTCTAATAACCGACCTGGCGGCTACCAATACAAGCGCAGAAGCACAAACCGATCCAACACTGGCAAAACCATGACAAGCCATCTGGTCAATGCGTTTATCCTCACCATCCTTGAGAGTAGTGCACTCCGGAGAATGGAGGACTGAGGAACTGGACAACCCCAAAACAGGAGAATCCACCTCGGGGGGAGATGACCAATGCTTCACCGCGTCCGCCGGAAAGGGATATTTCTTGTCCCAACCTGGTGGTACACTCGGAAGCTGCGTCGGCCTCTCCCATTCCTTGAGAAATGCTTTTGATAAGGAAATTCCAAGCGCGGCTTGGTCACTTCAAAGAGTTCCCCCCTTCAGCGGAGGAGCCGCCTCGGGGGGAGAAATGGCCAGGACCTCAAACATATGAGCCAGGACCCTAGAGGTATCCGAGGAATCCCCCTGGCCCTGCTCGGTATCAGCGCCCACAAACTGCTGATCGTCGGAGTCATCAGACTCCTCATACAGCTCCCCTTCCTCACGCGGGGAACAATCAGACCAACCCAGTGAGTCAAAATCCTCCCTATCAAAGGCCTGCGCAGCCGAATACAAATGTTTTCTCTCCGTGGCCTTTTTTGCAACGGCACTGGAAAACAATTTTTCAAGATTGCCCAATCTGGCACACACCTCAGATTGCGACTCCCGGCCAATGACATCACACGTACGTGTCAAGCGAGGGGGAGACGGAGAGGAGACTGGCGGAGCAGAACCGGACGCCTGAGATCCGGTCTGCCGCGTAATAGACCGCTGCGCACAGGGTACACATAGAAATACATCATCTCCCAATAGGGATACCCCACACCCCAAACACAGCCTGGATTGCCCCGAGGGGGATCACCAACCCGGATAGCCGCCTACCCCTTGTTATGGGGTCTCACGGCTCCTAAGCACCAGGGGTGCCAACTACCTTTGTCCGGACCAGCAGCCTAGGCTGGGAGGCAGGAAATTTAAATAAGGGGATCCGGGCAGGAATAGAAGAAAAGAAGGCCGGGAGTCATCCCGGCTACCTGCAAGGAGGAGACATCATCTTCTGACTTGCTCGCCACTGCAGAGATGAAAGACGGGGGTGATGAGTGGGAGGTCCCAGGTATTTATGGGCCGGGAGGGTCTTACATTTTTTTGATATCATCTCTGCAAGATCGCCATCTACAGGTCAGTATACCCACATGTAATGAATGTCTTGAAGCGGGGTGTGTGACATACGCAGAATAGTTCCAGCATCGACCGGAGTGTCCGAACATCCCGCTGTACCTCTGCCAGAGATGGGGCTCCGATGAGCAAGTAATCCAGGTAAGGGGTGATCTGCGGGGTGGTGTACAGTCTAAATTGTCAATGCAACAAATTGGAAATGTCGGGCACCCACCGCAAAGCGCAGGTATTGTTGGTGACCAGGTAGGATTGGCACATGCAGATTTACGTCATTTACGTCCACCATGGCCAGAAAATCCCCCTGTTGCAGCAACGTCATTACCGTCCATTCTACAACGTGGAAAGGCTTGGATGCCACAAACCTGTGTGGAGGCCTGGTCCCAAACTCAATCTTGTATCCAGAATAAACACCCTACTGGACTCAGGCGTCGGATATCCTTTACAACTACAGTGGTGCGTAGTGCTAAAGCCGCCCCCCTGACCTGATCGGGTGAGGGCACCCTGTCAACCACGAGAGGGCTTGGCTGGGGGCATGGGCTGGCTGGTTCTTTGGGGTCTAGTTTTCCCCTGTAGCTTTTGGTTACCCAAAAAATCCTTGTCTCAAGAACCTCTGAACTTCCAGAAGGGATGAGAATTCGGCGACCTGCGAGATAAGGGCCTCAGTTTCTGTGGACGCCTAGTCGACTCCCCACCCCTGGCCTTCTGAGCCAGGTCATCCAGAGGCTCACAGAAAAGACGACCCCCCCAAAAAGGGGAAATAAGTAAGCATCTTCTTAGAAGCAGTGTCGGCCAACCATTGTTTCAGCCACACCAGACACACCAAGTCATCCATAGCTGACACCATGTATCTAAAGACCACCAACGAAGGAGTTTGAACGAAGTGCAGAGGAACGCGACCTTCTATGTCGCAAGTGCCTCCTCTGCTGCTTCATCCAGACCTTGCCTGCCGTAGCCGCTATGGACAAAGCACAAGCTGGACTCATGGCCAACCCCACCATAGAGAACGTGTACATGACCAGCTAGTCCAACTTCCTATCTGCTGGGTCCCAACACCGGTTCATCTACCTCAGGTGGCGAAGACCAAACCCTGACCGTTTCATCCGGAAAGGGGTACTTGGCATCCAGGACCTTAGGAGGAGACGGAAGCTTACCGAGTTTCTCTCACTCCATTGCCATCAGCCTGTTAAAATGGGCAAGCCTGGGGGGAAAAACCTGCCTGACCTTCTGATGCTTGTAGGGTCCATCCTTCTTCATCCACTGTTTTGGCTGATGAGTAGAGGTGCAGAACCTCCAATATTGCCTCAATAAGCTCCACAATCTGATCTGTTGGGTGATCCGGAGGGTTCCCAGGTGTATACATGGCTTCTGGATGAAACCTTCCCCTCCAAACAGCCGCATCTAGATCCTGAACCCCTAAATCCTTAAAGCCATAGCCTTCCCGCCTGGATGGGCAGGGACAGACTCAGGATGTCCATGCTGACGAAGGCCACTGACCATGTTCTCCAATAAAGCCACCCTGTTCACCACATCTGAAGGAGGAACTCCAATTGTGGGCAGTCCCTGGGACACAAATGGACCTGGCAGCAACCCAAACGGGTATCCTGCTCTGACGAGTCCGAACCTGAACCTGCAGGGGAAACTGGATGATCCGACTGAGGCACTGAACCTGCCACTGCATAAGACGGCGCAGATCAGTAGTGAACCCAAAACACAGGGGTCCCTTGTCCGAGGTCAAGCGCGCTTGGCACATGGCACGTGGTACAAGTACAAGACCTCTGTGTCTCTTATGCTTACGACATGGTAAAATGGCTGCTCCAACTGCTAAGCAGTACACCTGGAGCGCTAGTCCCCACACCATCCTGCCTGTCGACTACTGGTCAGACCTGTCTGCAGCTGAGATCATCCCACCATCCAAGAAGGCAGCAGCTTCCAGACACCCACCCTGCAACAACAAGAACAATGTCAGATTCCTAAAGGTATCAGTACAAGTCAAAAGGCTTTGCCCCCAGAGGGAGCCCTACCTGACCAAGGAAAACTGTGGGGTGGCGGCCTCACTGGATCCGATACTCAGCACAGGAGAATGGGGAGGCAGTGCAGGAGCTGCCAAGCGATGATCCAGGGATATAGCAAGGACCTCTGGGCACCACACAATAGGGCGCTGTCTCGTGCGTGAGGAGAAGGAGGGCTGAGCTGGGGACCTTCGCAAATGTGTCCATCCAGCCCTCTCCTCCCGTCCTCCACTTTAAGGACCAAGTGGCCCAAAGCTACGCCTCCCTTCCGGTGTCGCAGGCGCGGACACCCCCCTTCCCAAGTTAGCCAATAGGCAGGCCGCATGGCCGGTGGCCACACCCCCCTCGTGGCCTTCAGTTCCCCCGGAATGTAAGGGATGAGAAAAGAAAGCTCCCACTGTGAAGTGGCTTTCAGCTTTGAGTGGATGCAGGAGCAAATGTAAATGTTGACAATGATTCAGTATCATTCAAGCAGATGGGCCAACAGCCCAGCACACTTAAAGAAAGGCTGTGGCCATTTTGGAGCTTCCTCAGCATCTTAGCCATACTGCTGCCTGGATTCAACTGACAATGCACAGCAACAGGAAGCCCAGCAGCAACAGGTATCCTGCAAATGCACGAATCACCATTTTGTTTAAAAAAAATGACTACAGCAGGAGTTAGAAAAAGGTAAATTAATTTTTATGTGCAGCAATCTGCCCTGGGAAAGGAATGCATATGAGCATTGTTTGTTGGGTTAGTCTGGTTTAAGTTGTGACTGTTGGTCCACTTTAATATGTACAGTCTAGAGGAAAGAAGGGAGAGAGGGGGTATGATTGAGACCTTTAAATAGGATTGAATAAGGTTCAGGAGGGAGGTGTTTTTAAGAAGAAACCTAATGATGGAACAAGGGGGCACAACCTGAAGCTAGTCGGAGGGAAGATCAGGAGAAATGTTAGAAAATAATATTTTACAGAAAGTAGTAGATGCTTGGAACAGACTACTACCAGCAGAGGTAGAGTTGAAAAATCGACAGTCACTGAATTTAAACATGCCTGGGATAAGCACATCTATCCTAAGATAAAGGAGTACATATAGTATATACATAAGGACAGACTAGATGGACCGCATGGTCTTCTGCAGTCAACCCTCTATGTTTAAAATGGCACAGTACAATTTTAGGTGCGCCACCGATCGCCAGCTCTGTATATTGGACCACAATCAAGATTCATATATATTATTCATTGGTTAGCTTGAAAAAGAAAAACATTTGGTTAACAAAAAGAAAATCCGAAACCTCTTTGCTTTTTGCAACTTCTGCTATAGCAGCAGTCCTTTGCTTCTCAAATTCATCATTCTCCCCAACAGATTTGATGGCGTTAGAAGCTTGCAGTGTTTTCCGGCTGTCAAGTTCTTTACTGTCAAATGGAGTAGCAGACACACGGCACTGAAATAAAATGTATACAACATTAAATAGAGCTTTTTCATTTCCTGCTTCTGTTTGCACAATACATGGTTGAATATATTAAATACTTGCTGTATTTTTGATATTTTGTTATACCCCGTTAATCGTTTAATGATCATATACAGTTGTGTACTTAATATGGACGGGGATGCATGCAAGTCCCCCTGGCCTCAACATAAGAAGTTTAAGACACAAGTTTGCCCATTAGTGAGAAGGGAGCAATAGAATCCCCCCCCCCCCATGTCAGGAACAGTGAGTGTTCTCTTGAGTATTTTACAGTAACATTTATCAAGAGAATAACATTTAAAAAACGCATCTGAGAAGTGCTCAAAGAAACACCTAACTGTTGTAAAATCACACATGCTTGACTAGAACATGCCTGATTTACAGCTGGGATGCAGTGTCCACCTTGTGTGGACAACTATACCATACAACTTAAAACAAAAAAAAATACTAAGAGCAAGATTACCTGCCCAATCGGAACAAAGGGTGGTGGTCCTCCTTCTGTTCCTATATTGCTTCGACTGTGCTTTGATAAACTCTATAGCAAAAAACACAAAAAAGATAAATAATTACAAGCTACAAAGTAGAACCTGATAAATATTTTAAAACATGGTGACCATTTTAAAATATTTAAAGTAGCACCACGACAGACCTTTTATGAACAAGCATGGCATTGTAAAACATAGGTTCTTTATAGATTCTATAGATGCTGAAGCCCATCAACAATGCAACATAATCAATTTTCATGCAAAATTTTAATGATGCAAATGCAGTCTAAAGCTTATAGGGGCTTGTACACAAAGTATATTGAAACTGCTCCTGCTAAAACATTTTCAGCTATAAACAGAATTTGAATAGCGTTCGAATCAGTTTAATATTATTGCTTTCTTTTAGCCCAGTGGTTTTCAAAATGTTGTATGTCAAGAAACTCCTAAAGACAAGATGTTCCAACAGAGTATTCTCAGAGGGAATCAATTATACATTTGACCAAAATAAGTAGGACTCATAGCACTTTTAAAGCAAAAAGGAATGATATACTGTTAAATACAATAGACCCATAAGACCCATGTTGGTGCATTACAAACAACCCCATGTGCCCCCTGGGGTACATGTACTGCAGGTTGAGAAAATACAATTCTGTGATTCTCACCTGTAGAATTGGTTTCTATTCTATACCAACTTCTATATTCACTCCAGGGCATCAGTAATCACTAATGAATGGGTTAAAGTGGACCAACACCCAGGATTTTGACTATCCTGGGTCTTGGTCCACTTCGGTGGGGCACCCCCGATCGGGGGCGCGCACGTCTAGAGGGGCGCGAGGGAGGCGGCGGCGGCGGCCGGCCGCCGCCGAAGACAAGGTAAGGGGATTTGGGGTGTTTGGGGGGGTTTCACCCCGCGGGATATCCCGATCTCGGATGTCCCGCGGGGAGGGAGGTGATCGGCCCGGGAATCTTATAGATTCCCGGGCCGATCACCCCTGGGTGTTGGTCCACTTTAACACTCGACTGAAGGGTGTGGACTGAAAGACAGAAGGTGCGTGCGATTCCTCCCAACCTATACATACTTTCGTCTGCACCTCCGCAAACCAGTAATGCAGTGCAGTGAAAAGCAGTAGACACAGCTTCCCTGGAGGATAGGACATTCTAAGAAGCCCAATGTCTTTGTTGGAGACAAGATAAGTTCCTCTCTATCTCGCTCTGTTTCTTTTCTTTTTGATGCTGAACAATTATTTACATATTTAAAAGCTCCACTAAGACTAGGCATCCGAGGAATGAATATAGTAATCTAACAGGGAGAGTCTGATGCTGTGGACTGCATATAGAAGGGAAACCAAGTCTACAGGTGAGAATCACAGAATTCAGGGTGGGATCCCAAGAATAAAATCTTATTCCTTTAATGCAAAGTAAGCCATTGCTTACTACTGTGTGTAATACTTTCGTACCAAAGGTGGCATCCACCAAGGCTCTAATGACTACCTTATAAAATTTGCTAAATGTAAAACTAAGGACCAAGTAGCAGCTGCATACTTGTTCCACAGAAGCCTGGTGCTGAAAAACCCAGGAAGCTCCAATAGCTCGTGTAGAATGAGCTGTAACTCTTCCTATTGGAGACATCGACCCTTATTACCGCTTGTCTAATCCATCTGCTGATGGTAGACTTAGCAGGTGGAAGACCCTTTTGTGCCCCTCAGCTATAATAAATAAGGAGTCAGACTTAAGGAAGGCTTGTGTAGCAAAGATAACACATTTCAGTGCTCTCACTACATCCAGAGAATGAAGGAACCACTCATTATGGTAACTGGAGCAGGACATAAGGAGGGCTTAACCGATAAAGCTGCTAATTCAGAAACTGCCGGACCAAAGTAATTGCCACTTGAAAGATGACCTTAAGTGCCATCAATCCTAGCGATGCTTCTTCCAGTGGTTCAAAATGAAGGGCTGACAATGGGTGACGCCTTGCAATAATGTCCCAATTTATTCTCAGCAACTGGTCTCTGAAAGAAGATGGATAAAGTGGAATGGAAGTCCAATGTGTGTGAGCCAATCTAATCACTCTGAGCTCCAGGATCTTTATGGGGAGCTTGTTCTCCAGTCCCCACTGTGTCTGCATCGTCTGAGACCCCATGACAGCCCTCCAACCCATGGTGACTGTCTTCCATTGAACCAGAAGAAAATACCTGCCCACCTGAAGATGATGATGATTCAGCAACCAGGTTAGGGAATGCCTGCCTGCTTGCACCATGAAGAAGGTGTGATCCAGAGCTTCCATGGTCCGATCACAGATTGAAAGCAATTCCATCTGCAGTGGCCTTGTGTGAAACTGTGAAAAGGGTACCGCCTAGAAGCAAGACACCATCAGGCCCAACAGGCGCATTCCCTGACGAATCATTGGCTGAGGACAGGGAAAGAGAGCCTGCACTCTAATCTGAAGCGAGAGTCTCTTCCGTCTTGGAAAAAATACCTTGGCCTGAGTTGTGTCATTCCCAGGAAAGAAATAACTCTTGAATGAATGATAGAAATATTTTAATAACTCCAACACATAGTTTGCGCCTTTGCTTTTTAACAGAATAATGACCAGCCATGCCACATACACTTGCGCAAAACAAGCAGTACATGAACTTGCTCAGACTGTTTCAACATAAATAAGAGTTTTGGCTAGGATATAAAAAAAAGGAAAGTAAGTAAGGAAAATAAATCCTTACTACTAAACCCGCAAAGTTGTTCTATAGATTTAGGCCATCAGATTTGTAAAAATAGGCCACAGTTTATTATTTATCATATGGCTTTGCACTATAAGACGCATATAGGATTTAGAGGAGGCATATAAGAAAAAGAATATTCTGAACAAAATGGTGTGCTAAAATAACCATTCTGATAACCCTTACCAGGCAGTTTGCATAATGTGGGAGTGCCGATTTTGTATTAGGGTCTTTCTTTCTTTCACATTCGGTCCATAAGACAGACTAAACCCCCCCACTTTATACGGTACTGTCAAAAAAATCTATCTTTTTCAAGATCAAACTACTACAGCACTGCCATTGCAGTGTTGCATTAAAACATTGCTGTACACCATTTACAAAAAAGTTCTTCACTGGCTTGTTTACACTAATCCTCATGGAAAAGCCTTTTGCTAAATGGATACATTTCATGGTTTTGCCTATATGCTTCAACACCCTTGCTTTACTAAGAATAATTATAAGATTGTTTGTTTCTATTACTTTGTTTCTACACATAATGCAACTCATTACTCTATCATATTAAAGACCACACACACTTCTTCAGAGATGATGACAGTTTATAATAGTTACACTGTGTGCAAGCAATCTCCAGTGATGCAGATTGTGGGTAAACTCTGTTGGTAGTTCAACCATATAAAGATCTTCTCTTGTTTGCTATATCACCAGTAGCCAGATGGCTGGTCCATTATTATAATAAGGAATTATTAAATGAGCCCCCCTACGTCATTTTTTTTTTTAAGTTAACCCCTTGCAACTATGCAATCATATTGCATAGTTGTATTCTATCTGAAATCTCCTAAACTGCTGTTTCAGTTTGGAGGAGTTTGCTGGCCAGGAAATGGTGTCTACCAATACATAAATGGTACCGTTGTAACTGGGAGAAATAGGGCTTTCACACGCAATAATATTTTATTAACAAACTTACATTTTTGAATTAGAAAAAAACACTACAAATTGTAAAAAATAGTTTTTTTGTTTTTTTTTTTTGCACATATTTCACACAAAAGTATTGAGAATACACTAAAAAAAAAGGCCAAACAAGACATTTCATGTTGAAGCCCAGACTCTGCTGAAAAAAACAATATATAATTTTCCTGGAAAATCCCTGGAAATCCCTTCAAAAATCCAAGTTGAACACGTGTAGAGCAAAAACGTGAAAAGTAGTCCGGCAACAGAGTGTGACAAAAAATCTCGGTAGGCTGGCACTCAAAGTGGCAACTTTGGAGCCACCAGAATTGCTGGTGCCCCTTCCAGAACCAACTTGCGCACCACCTTGCTTATCATGGAGAATGGGGGAAAAGGATACAGGAACCCCAGATCCTTTTCCAGGCAAGAGACATGGCATCCACTGCCACTGCCAGAGGATCCTGGGATAGAGACACAAAGGCTGGAAGCTTGTGGTTGTTGCGAGACGCAAATAGGTCCAACCGCGGTGTCCCCCACTTGTGACAAAGGCACTGAAAGACCTCGGGGTTGAGAGACCATTCTCCCTGGCGAGCGCATGCTCTGCTCAGGGAGTCTGCCTCCACCTTCTCTATCCCCGGAATGTAAACTGCCGCTATGCAGGAACATTGATCTCTGCCCACTGAAGGATCAGAGACGCTTCCCGGAGGGCACCCCAACTGCGAGTCCCTCCCTGGTGATTGATGTATGCAACTGCTGTTCGGTTGTCTGGCCGAATCTGAACCGGCAAACCCCGCAAAAGATGAATCAGTCGGAGCAGCACAAGACGAATGGCCCGAAGTTCCAATAAATTGATTGGGGAATGAGCCTCCAGAGGCCCCCACAACCCCTGAAACCAGTGTCTCCTACAGACGCCCCCTCCAGCCCGTAAGGCTGGCATCTGTGGTGACCAACTCCCAACAAGGGGTCAGAAATGATTTGCCGTCCCTGAGATTGCTCGAAATCAGCCACCACTGGAGGGACTGCAGGACGAGGGGAGACAACAGACAAGTCCGATTCAAAGACAACGGGCGCTTGTCCCACTTCGCCAGGAGAAAGAGCTGAAGCGTCCTCATGTGGAACTGAGCAAAAGGAACCGCTTCGAGCGTGGCCACCATCAACCCCACTAATCTCATCCCCAAGCGGATAGGCTGATGAGGATTGGACAGGAACAGATTAATTAAATCCTGAATCAGAACAATCTTGGACTGAGGAAGAAATACCCTGGCCTAAAGGGTATCCAGAATCAAGCCCAGAAAGGGAATCTCCCTTAAGGGACAAAGAGAGGATTTGGCATGGTTTATCACCCAACCAAACCTCTCTAGTGTAGTCACCACTGTTCTGGTGTCCAGTTCCATCTGATTGAAAGATGACGCTGTGATGAGCAAGTCGTCCAGCAATGGCACGATGCGAATGCCCTGGACCCTGAGAATAGCCATTACTCCTGCCAGGACCCTGGTAAACACTCTTGGGGTTGGAGTGAGACCGAATGGAAGACCCGCAAACTGAAAATGGTGGTCTTCTACTGTGAATCTGAGAAACCTTTGGTGAGCGGCAAAAATAGGAATGTGCAGATAAACATCCATGATGTCTATAGACGTCATAAAGTCCCCCTGGCGAAGAGCGTCGATCGTTGAACGCAACGACTCCATGCAGAACCTTCGAAAACGCATAAACTGATTGAGTCGTCTCAAATCTAGAATAGGCCGAACAGAGCCATCCTTTTTTGGGAACCGTAAATAGGTTGGAGTAAAACCCCAGACCTCTTTCCGCTGGAGGAACCTGGCGGATAACATCCATGTTTAAAAAGTTCGCCACAGCTGCCCGGAGCCCCTGTGCGATCACCGGATCTGCGGGCATCCAGGACCTGAAAAATCTGGGAGGAGGCCGAACCTCGAATTCCAGCTTGTAACCGGAGGACACAACTTCCAGAATCCATCTGTCTGATACCTCTTGACCCAAGCCTGCAAAAAAGAATCGCAGCCGTCCCCCCACCCGTACGGGTGAGGGTGCCTCCTCATTGCTGGGCAGGCTTGGAAGTAGACTTGGGCTTAGATCCCCAACTCTGACCTGGACTCTGACCCTTCTTACGCTGAGGCAATTTGCCTCCTTTAATGACAGAATCCAACTTCTCACCAAAGAGGCGTAATCCCCCAAAGGGAAGCGCTGTAAGCGACTTCTTTGCCACCGTGTCAGCCGCCCACTGGCGTAGCCAAATAGACCGCCAAATCGCAACAAGCAAGGCAGAAGTTCTGCTACACAAGACCATGGAGTCATCTAAAGCAGAAAGTACAGAAGACACAAATAAATCACATCACTTGAGAACGGAAAACTCATCAGAGGCTGGATCAAGCCCTGAGGTATTCAATAGGTCTCTAATAACAGACCTAATAGCGACTGCCATAAGTGCTGAGGCACCCACAGGCCACAAGGCCGAGCCAAAGCTAGCAAACGCATGGCAAGCCATTTGTTCAATACGTTTGTCCTCCCCATCCTTTAAGGGAAGTAGATTCCGGAGAATGCAAAACAGAGGAATTGGACAAACTGAGCACAGGTGAATCCCACCACAGGGGGGATGACCAACGCTTACAGTGTCTGCAGGAAAGGGATATATATATATATTTTTTTTATATCCCAGCCCAAAGGAATGCCAGGAAGCCGCGCAGGCTTTTCCCATTCCTTAAGAATATCTTCAAAATGTTTCTGATTAGGAAATTCAAAACGAGGCTTGGAGGCTCCAAAGAACTCCCCTTTCTGAGGAGGGACTGCTTCTGGAAAATCGATAGCCAAGACCTCATATAATTGAGCAAGAGCTTTAGGGGTGTCAAAATTCTCCCCTTCACCTTGTTCAGCGTCAATACCCACAATTGCTGAACATCTGAAACATCAGATTCTTCAAAGAATTCTCCTTCTTCAAACGGAGAACAATCAAAAATGCTTGCTACAATCAAGCTCATTTGCCTCAACGGCCAGAGCTAAATGTTTTCTTTTAGCGGAGGCCCTCTTGGCCACAGAGCTAGACATTTATTTTTTCAATGTGAGCCAATCAGGCACATACATCAGAAAGTGACTCTCTACCATGACAATATCACTGGGGGTATGAACAAGACAAGGCGGTGTGGGGGAAGAGGCAGGAGCCACCTACCCTGAGGCTTGGGCCCCTTACTGCTGCATTATAACCAATTGAACACAAGATACACAAAAAAAAAATGCGTCATCCCCAACAAGGGATGCCCCACATCTCAAACACTGCTGAGTCTGTCCCACAGGTACTGAAAAGCCAGTATCCTGAGATGCCTCCATATGGTGTTTATTAAAATACTTAATTTTTATATAGTCGCCAAGTATATGGGATTTTTACAGCTGAAGCTACCCGGGATGCCCCTTAATAGTCCCTAGGTGGGAGGATTTTAAACAAGGACCAGGAGAAACCCCTATTAAGAGAGTTTCCCCCTGGAAGATAGAGAAAACACAATGAGCCTTATGCATATGCAAGAAAGAAATGACAGTAAATAAAAAAGATTTCCCTTTAGTATAACTAAAGGGTACTCACAGTGACCACAACAGCCCAGCGACAGCCCTGCGACCAATCGATATAAGAAAAGCCCAGCAGTGTCACCAACGCAGCAGCCAGGACCAGTGGAGGCCAGCACCAGAACAGGAACCAGCAAACCACATGTCAAACAGGAAGAGGAAGCAGAAATGCGACACCGACTCGAAGCCCCGTCCACCACCTAGCACTGCTCAGAGAGCAGAGGGCGGGTCAGCCAAAGACAATAGCATGACATCATAGAACGGGGCCGAACGAAAAAAAGAGAGGGAAATTAAAAAAAAAACCCAAAACAGGTATGTCACTTTCTTATCTTTTCCTTTTTTTTTTTTTAAAAAACAAATGCATAGGCCAAAAGATACTCCCTAAATAAAGATTCCCACCCCCCCCCCCTTTAACCCCAGCAGGGTCCAGGAGGGCCAAAAGGGGGGGAAACAATAAGCACCCAATAGGCACAAGGAGATTTAAAGGGACGGGGCATCCCATGCCGGGGGGACACCAACCCGGATTCCGCCTACCCCTTATTTGAGGTCTCACGGAGGGAGCAAGCTCCCATTTACACCCAAGGGTGTATCTACCTTTGCCCGAGCCCATCAGCCAAGGCTGGGAGGCATAACATACATATCACAAAACAAAAATGTGGCTTCAGGCAGAAATAGAAAAAGGCTGAGCGCAACCCGGCTACCTGCAGGAAGGAGAGTCATCTTCTGAATGCTTTGCCGACTGCAGAGACGAAAAGACTGGGGAATAGTGGGAGGTCCCCGGGTGTTTATGGACCAGGAGGGGCTCCTTTTTCTCATGTCATATCTGCAAGATCGCCCTCTACAGGCCGGTATCCCAAGTGGACTAGAAATAATACCGTTTTGTGAGTACTCACCTTTAAAACGGGTATTATGAGTGTGCCATACACTCCACTTCGATCTTCATGACATGTGGGTAATCTCCAGTAGAGGGCGAACTTCTGCTTCTGAGATGAATATGCAAAAAAGAAAGCCCCTCCCGGTCCATATATACCTGGGACCTCCCACCAATTTCCCAGTGTAAAAAAGCAGTAAGAACCAATTATAACCTTAAGAATCAAAACCAATGGTTCACCATATAAAAGCCCCAGAATACCTGAAAAAAAAAGGGGTGGGGCAAAGTGGAGTGTATGGCACACTCATAATACCAGTTTTAAAGGTGAGTACTCACAAAACGGTAATATTCTAAGTGTGCCATACACTCCACTTCGATCTTCATGACATGTGGGACATCCAATAGCAGTGTCCGTCATGGGTGGGAACCAGAAACAGTAAAGAATGTACCGACTCAAACCACTGCAGCCTGCAGAACCTTGCGGCCAAAAACAGCATCCGCTGAAGCCCGCACATCAACCTTGTAAAACTTGGAAAAAGTATGAACGGAAGACCAAGTAGCAGCCTTACAAACTTGTTCAACAGAAGCCTGGTGCTGAAAAGCCCAGGACGCACCAACCGCACAAGTAGAGTGCGCAGTACCCTTAGAAGGGGGCGTCCTCCCCTTAGCAGAATAGGCCCCAACAATGGCCTGACAAATCCATTTGCTAATCGTAGACTTAGCAGGCGCCAAACCTTTCCTGGGCCCACAGGGCACCACGAAAAAGGAAGAAGTAGTCACCAAATAGTACTTCACACAACAAACAACATCCAAATTGTGCAGAACCCTCTCCTTGTCATTGTTAGGCTTAGGACACGAGGAAGGGAGAATATCCTATTTGAGGTGGAAAGCAGACACCACCTTTGGAAGGAAATCCAGCTTAAAACGAAAAACCACCTTATCCTGGTGTCTCTCAACGTAAGGGGCCTGAATCGACAGAGCCGCCAACTCAGAGACACGCCGAACAGAGGTAATAGCCACCAAGAAAGCAACCTTCTGAGTGAGAACCGAAAGAGCACTATCCTGTAGTGGCTTAAAAGGAGGACCCTGCACAGCCGAAAGAACCAAATTCAAATCCCAAACAGGACCCACAGCCTTCCGAGGGGGCCGCACATGCGCCAGCCCTTGGAAAAAGGTCTTAACCAGCAGGTGTAAGGCAAAAGACCTCTGGAAGAAAACCGACAGAGCAGAAACCTGTCCTTTCAAAGTACTAAGCTGGAACCCAAGATCCAGATTATGCTGAAGAAACTCCAAAATCCTGGGTATCGAAAACACCCTGCAAGGCAAGGCCCTAGCCTCACACCAATCAATATAGGACCCCCAAGTCCTATAGTAAATGCCAGAAGAGGACCGCTTCCTAGCCCTAATCAAGGACTGAACAACAGCCTCAGACAAACCTTCCGCTTTCAAAATGAAGGTTTCAGCAGCCAAGCCGTCAAAGCCAGCGTTTGTAAATTGGGGTAAAGTAGTTGACCCTGAGATAGCAGATTCGGCAACAAGGGAAGCCGGTACTGATCTACGGCCAGCCTTACAACGTCTGCGTACCAAACCCTTCTTGGCCACCTTGGAGCCACCAGAATCGCTAGAACCAGTTTGCGAACTACCTTGCCAAGCATGGAGACGGGCGGAAATAGGTACAGAAACCCCAGATCCTTCCAAGCAAGGGACAAGGCATCCACTGCCAGAGACAGAGGATCCTGAGAAAGAGACACAAAGACCGTAAGTTTGTGATTGTGCCTCGAGGCAAAGAGATCCACCTCCCCACTTGCGGCAAAGATCCAGAAAAACCTCGGGGTTGAGAGATCACTCTCCTTGGTGAGAGGATCCCCTGCTCAGGGAATCCGCCTCCGTGTTCTCCACTCCCGGAATGTAGACTGCCGAAATGCAAGGAACATTGCTCTCCGCCCAGTGCAGGAACAGAGAGACTTTCCTGAGGGCACTCCTGCTGCGAGTCCCTCCTTGGTGATTGATGTAAGCTACCGCCGTTCGGTTGTCTGAACGAACCTGAACCGGTAGACCCTGTAAATGTGAGGTCAGCCGAGCCAGAACCAGTCGGATGGCTCTGAGCTCCAAGACATTGATGGGGGTGTGAGCCTCCTGAGGACCCCACACCCCACTGAACTGATGACTTTTCCAATAACCTCCCCAGCCCGACAGGCTGGCATCCGTGGTAACCATCTCCCAACAAGGGACCAGAAAGGATCTGCCCTTCAACAGACTGCTCGATTCCAGCCACCACCGAAGGGACTGCCGTACCCTGGGAGACAACCTGAAAGGTTGATCCAATGACTGCGGACACCTGTCCCAATGCGTCAATAGGTGAAGTTGAAGAGATCTCATGTGAAACTGTGCAAACGGTACCGCCTCGAAGGAGGATACCATCAAGCCCACCAGTTTCATCCCCTGTCAGATAGAGGGACAAGGATTGGCCAGAAGAAGGCGGATCAGACCCTGAATCCCCTGCACCTTGGTCTGGGGCAGAAACACTCTGGCCAGAGTGGTATCCAGATTCATGCCCAGAAATGAAATCGCACGAGACGGAGAGAGAGAAGACTTGGGGCGGTTGATCACCCACCCGAACCTCTCCAGGGTCGACACCACCTGGTGGGTGTCCAGCTCCGCCTGACGGAGGGAAGAAGCTAAGATCAACAGGTCATCCAGATAAGGCACAATGCGAATGCCCTGAGCTCTGAGCAGAGCCATTATTCCGCCAAGACCTTGGTGAAGACCCTCGGCGCCGAGGTCAGTCTGAAGGGAAGGGCTACAAACTGAAAATGTTGATCCTCCACCGCAAACCGGAGGAATCTCTGATGTGCCTGAAAAATCGGAACATGCAGATACGCATCCTTGATGTCTATGGATGTCATAAAATCCCCTTGGCGAAGGGAATTGATAGCCGAGCGCAGAGTCTCCATGCGGAACTTTTTGGCTCTGATAAACCTGTTGAGAACCTTGAGATCTAGAATGGGTCTCACCGAACCCTCCTTTTTGGGAACCGTGAAAAGGTTGGAGTAGTAACCCCTGCCTCTCTCCGACAGAGGCATCGGGCATATAACCCCCATGTCCAGAAGGTTTTTCACCGCTAACAGGAGCCCCTGTGCAGCCTGAGGGTCCGAGGGCACCCGAGACCTTAAGAATCTTGGGGGCGGCCAGAACTCTAACTCCAGTTTGTACCCGGAGGAGACCACTTCCAAGATCCAATTGTCTGTGACCTACCGAGCCCAGACCTGGAAGAAGAGCCGCAGCCGTCCCCCCACCCTTGCGGGTGGGGCTGTGAGCGACTTCTTGGCCCCAACATCTGCCGCCCACTGGCGGAGCCAGACCGACCAGTAAGGCTGAAGTCCTACTACACACGACAATAGAATCTTCCATAGCAGCCATGACAAAATCCATGAACAATTCACATCTCTTAAGGGTAGCGAACTCAGCGCAAGCTGGATCAAACTGAGTGTCATTCAGCCAGTCCCTGATAAGAGACCTGGTAGCAAAAAATTCCCCCTTCTTGAGAGGGGGCGCCTCAGGAACGTTCAATATCCAACACCTCCAATAGATTTGACAAAACAGTGGCCGTATCTACGGCATCCCCCAGCGCCTGCCCGACATCGGCATTCCCAGATTGAACATAGTCAGCCTCTGTTTCCTGATACAATTCCCCCTCCTCTAACGGGGAATAATCTGGCAAACCAAGGGAATCATCGTCAACATCCCACAAGGGCTGGGCCGATGACAAATGTCTCTTTTTAGCCTGGGCCTTCTTGCCCACCGTGCTAGCAATAATTTTTCGATGCTGGCCAACCTAGCCCCAAACATCAGAGTGCGACTTCCCGCTGGCACCAATGTCACTTGGGGTACGGATAAGGTGGGGAGGGGAAGGCGATGAAGCGGGAGGAGCCGACCCACAAGGCTGGGTACCAGACTGCCGCGTTATGGCCTTTTGTGCGCACGATATACAGATCAGCACATTCTCCCCCGTAAGGGATACCCCACACCCCACACATGGCGCGGATTGTCCCAGACGGAGCCCGAGCCCAGTATCCTGCGGAGCCTCCATATGGTGAATTTTTGTGGTCAGTCGCAAGACCGCAGGGAATTTACGCCTAAGCAACCCAGGATGTCCCTTAAAAGTCCCGGTGGGAGGATTTGAGGTGAACAAATTTACACTAGGGACCCCAGGAACAGGAGGAGCTCCTTAATATGCACATATACAATGCAATCTGAAACACACAAAACAGGCAACATAAGTGCAATCCTACATATATAAGGCAATAAAACATACCTAATTGTGTATATATATATATATATATATATATATATATATATATATATATATATATATATATATATATCTGTATCCCAGCCAGACATGCGCAACTTAAAAACACACACCAAACACATGCCCGCAGTCAGGGGGGGCCCCCCACTAGAGAGCGGCCCCCACAAAAGCTAAAGAAGTGGCCATCCGGCCCTTACCACTCGGAGCGCAGCTCCCAGCATCAAGATGGCCCCCGTGAAGAGCCTCATGCAGGAAGAGGGAGAAAAGGGGGAGGGCGGGCCAGCGCAGAATGCGTGCTCGCCAGGCCACGCCCCCCTCCCAGCAACGCGGATCCCCTAGAAATGAGCCACAGAATCGCACCAAAGAAGGGGGCGGGGCTACCGCGGCCGCGCCGAGAGCCCCACCCCGCCCCCTCCCTGAACACAGCCTGAGGGGGAGAAGCTCCCCCAGGCTAATCACAGCACCCGACATGGCCCAAACATAAAACACACCCTGTCAGTCACACAAACGCACAGTGAAATCACACACCCACACACAGGGGCATGGGGGAACGAAAAACGAAATAACAGCCAGGCCAGGCAACCCCCCCCCCCCCCGGAGGGGAGTAAGGGACCTAGAAGGGGGGGAACCCTGCCAGAATCCGGCCATAAGCATAGAGGGACGGGGCATCCCACACCAGGATCACCAAAAACCTGGATAACTGCCTACCCCATAGTGAGGTCTCACGGTGGAGCAGTGCTCCTTCCGCACCCATAGGGTGCTGCCTACCTTCACCAAGACCCGCAGCCTAAGCTGGGAGGCTCAAATAGGGGCAATTTAGAAAGGGTCCTGGCAGTAATAGGAACAATGGATGGCCGGGCGCGGGCCCGGCTTACCTGTAAGTAAAGAAGTCTTCATCTTCTGTCTTGTCGCCTTCCTTGCAGAGAAGGAACTGTGAAATTGGTGGGAGGTCCCAGGTATATATGGACCGGGAGGGGCTTTCTTTTTTGCATATTCATCTCAGAAGCAGAAGTTCGCCCTCTACTGGAGATTACCCACATGTCATGAAGATCGAAGAGGAGTATGGCACACTTAGAATAATGGGATCCAGAAGTGGTTAAATAGGTGTCTCTGGTACCCAGAATGATCTTTCAAAAAGGTAAATCCATTAAAAAGTAGTAGTCGAGTAATGAAGAGCCACTAAGTGAGAGCTAAAAAAAAAGAATGCTGTTCACCTCAGACAGACATCATTTCACGTGGGTTTTCACTCAACCGGTAGGCGTGTCTGCAAAGATATAAAAAACTGGCGCCCAAATTCCGTTGCAACAGGTGTGCGAGGTGGTAAACCTCTCGGCCCCCAAAATTTGGGGTCAGGACCTCCCCTTATATCTGGGAGGGCTCGTCTGGGACCACAGACACGTCCAGAGGACTTGGGCTTGCCCTCCTGTAACTTTAGAGCTCCACCACAGCTATAAGCCACTAAATCACCCTAGCGCTCATAGGGGCAGAAACAGCAGACCTATAAATGAGAATGCCTTTGGGTACTCATGGGGGAATCTGTGGAGCCACCATTCGCAGTCCCACTCCTTGTCAGAGCAACCCCACAGTCACCAACAGAATGGACAATAGGCCATTTACTTAATATGTCCGGGGGGGTGAAAAGGGGGGACTCTAGTGCCCAAACAAAGGCTACCTGACCAAATGTGAGACACCTAATATACTCTTAACAGCTATAGCAGCTCAAGAATGATATACTGCCAAAGGAATGTGGGTCAAATACAAAAAAAAAACCCCACTGGGAGTGGGGTTCCTGAAGCACTGGGCCAAAAAAGCAACCCTCTTCGTGATTCACCACAACAGATCCATGGTCCTTTCAGATGGCCATGACTCTCAGTGCTATCCCCTCAAGGGTTAGACCTGAGTCTTTCCCATCAAGGGTGCTAAGGTTTGCAACATTCCTGCCTCTAACCAGAGATCATGGCATATCCACACTAAAGGTGCTTGGTCTTTGGTTACAGAACCTGTTTAAAGAGATTGTCTTGGCAAAAAAGTCTCTACTCACCTTTTTCCCATCACAGCTTCTCCTTGCAGGTCTGGTGTTCCCGTCAGCTCCTGGGTGCAGCGCCAGTACTTCATAACACGTTCACCACATGATCAGTAAGTGCTAGCATCTCCAGAATTGGGTCATCTCTGGTAGCTGGTCTAGCCAAACCCATGCTGCCTTAGATTCCAAGGTTGCTAAAAATACAATTCCGTGAAATACTCACCTGCAGAATTGATATTATTTGTACACAGTACGTCCTGCTCCAGATATAATACTTACACTTGGGTTATCCTCCGCCAGATGGCGCTGCACTGCAGAGACATGCAAAACAGGCTCCTCCCGACCCTTCAAATACCCAGGGACCTCCCACAAATCCCCAGCATTGAAAAGCAGTGAACAAGAAGCCGGGAGAATTAAACCACCCAAAACAACTGGTAATGATAACAATGCAATCACCATACAGGGGATCCAGAATAATGCAAAAAACAGGGTGGGGTGGAGCAGGACGTACTGTATACAAATAATATCAATTCTACAGGTGAGTATTTCACAGAATTGCATTATTCTTAGTATACAGTACGTCCTGCTCCAGATATAATACTTACACTTGGGACATCCAATAGCAGTGTCCATAAAGTAGGGTGGGATCCCCCAACAAAAGGTGACAGCAGACAGTTTAAACCACTGCCGCCTGCAAAACCTTGCGGCCAAAAACAGCATCAGCTGAGGCCCTAACATCAACCTTGTAAAACTTCGAAAAGGTATGAAGCGAAGACCAAGTAGCGGCCTTGCAAACTTGTTCAACAGAAGCCTGGTGCTGGAAGGCCCAAGAGGCACCAATAGCACGAGTAGAATGAGCAGTAAGAAGGAAGGGAGGACTCTTCCCCTTAGCAGAATAGGCCTGAATCACAGCCTGACGAATCCATTTGCTAATAGTAGACTTGGCCGGAGCCAAACCCTTCCTAGGACCAGAAGGGACCACAAAAAGAGCATCAGTCTTCCTGAAAGCCGCAGTGACTACCAGGTAATACTTCAGACACCTGACCACATCCAAAGAATGCAGAACCCTTTCCTTAGCGTTGCTAGGATTAGGACACAATGAAGGAAGAACAATATCTTGATTCAAATGAAAAGCAGACACCACCTTTGGCAGAAAGTCTGGCTTAAAGCGGAACACCACCTTGTCCTGGTGTCTCTCATAGTATGGGGGCTGAATAGACAGAGCCGCCAGCTCAGACACACGCCTGACCGAAGTAATAGCCACCAGAAAGACAACCTTGAGGGTAAGTACAGCCAGAGCAGCATCCTGAATAGGCTCAAAGGGAGCACCTTGCAAAGCAGACAAAGCCAAGTTCAAGTCCCAAACTCTGACCCCTTTTCCCTGCTTAGCGCCTCTGTAGGGGGCCCTGGCTACGAAAGGGCCGAGGCTGCCGCCTGCGCTGTGGTTACTTACCTACTTTAGCAAAGAGGTCTAGGAGGTCCCCAAACAGGCATAGCCCCTTAAATGGAAGCCCAGTAAGGGCTTTCTTAGCAGCATTGTCGGCCGCCCACTGGCGCAGCCATACCGCGCGGCCTATAGCCACCGCCAAGGCGGAAGATCTGGCACACAGCCTAATAGCATCATCCGATGCAGACAGGATAAAGTTCACAAATACATCACAGTTAGACAATGCATTAATAGTATCAGTAGGCGACTCGTCTGGGCCGTCAAGAGCATTCTTGACCATGGCCCTGAGCGCCACAGCAGTAATGGCCAAAGCGCAGACCGGGCGCAGCTAGAGTACTAGCAAGCAATTTTTCAACACTGGCCAGTCTAGTAGCCACATCAGGATGAGAATCCCCGCTTGTATTGGGGGTTAGACTCAGGCTTGGGGGGTAGGTGAAGTGAGGCGAGGTGCAGGCCCAGCCACAGGAGGGGCGGGAAGTACCATTAGCGCCTGCTGTGCACAAGGGACGCAGACCTGTGCATTGTCACCGCTGATAGGTGAGACCCCACAAGCTACACACAGCCGGGCTTGTCCCGAGGGAACCCCGTTCACAATATCCTGGGATGCCTCCATATGGTGATTAATAGGCACAATAGACCAGTAGGGATTGACGCTATAAGCTACCCTGGATGCCCCAAAGACCCGCAGGAAGTGGGAGTAATTATACTAGGTCCAACTGGCAATTGCACCGGGCCAGGAGAAGCCACTGGATTCGACCGTCTGAAAGACATAATGTGAATAGGGATGTCAGAGCCATGAGCAGTAAGCAAGAATGATGAAAATCGCCCGCGAGGGCACTTACAGACCAAGGGAGGAGGAGGACCGTTACCACGCGCGTGCGCGACGAGCATCTAAATGGCGCCAAGCGAACCTCGAAGGGCGGGTCAGAGCGGGCTGTGACGTGGAGCGCGCCAAGCCAGGTCCCCGCCCCCCCGAAGAGCGCGAAGCTCTGAGACAGTAGTCAGCGCAGACAAGAAAAAGCGAGTGTATGACACACTTAGAAAAAAAGGGGTTTGCCAGTGAAGACGACGCTGCCGCCTGTTCGCATGCCCATCCAATAAGGGCAAGAGACTCGTGCGGCGGCAAACAGCGCAGCTCTGACACCAGGTGTATAAGTCAAGGACAATACTAAGGCCATAACGTGTAAATCAATACACTAAGACCACCACCCCCCCCCCCCATTTCTTTCCCCCCGAGCTACGGGGGGGAACGAGGGAGGATGGCGACCCTTTGAACAGGGTCCACCGCTACACGGGGTATGTGGCAATAATGCGGGAGGGGCATCCACTATAGGCTCACCATCAGCCTAAACCGCCTACCCTTTGGTGGGGGACTGCGATGGAGCATGGCTCCATGAACACGCGTGGTGCTGCCTACCTTCACCCGACCAGCGCAGCCCAGGCTGGGAGGCACATCACGAAGAGGAAGGGTGGGAGTAGTCCAACAGGGCCGCAGGCTTTAATAGCCCCGCTCACGTGCGAGAGAGTGATACTTCATGTCTTCGCAGTCAGCACTGCAGAGAAATCTGGGGATTTGTGGGAGGTGGTATTTGAAGGGCCGGGAGGAGCCTGTTTTGCATGTCTCTGCAGTGCAGCGCCATCTGGCGGAGGATAACCCAAGTGTAAGCATTATATCTGGAGCAGGACGTACTGTATACTAAGAAAATTGATGACATATGCATCTACAAAGTTTCAAGCCCCCAAATTGAATAAATGAAGGAAGGCACTCAAGGAAATCCCAACCCCCCAACAACATCTCCCTGTTTGCAACTTTCCATCCCTAGAGCACCAATTCCTGGGAGGATGGAGGCAACCTATAACCTATATAGAGGCAGATGCCACTACGCAATTTGGCTGTGAAACAGAAAACTTTAGTTAGTTACCTGGTAACTTCTTTTCTAAACATCCAAACGGGCAGCATACTCATGAGACCCCATGTCTCCGCCCCTAGGATGGAACACGTGACCACCAGAAATGGAAAATACTTTAGCCCCTCCTCCCAGTCTCCAGTTTTTACAGAGATTTGAAAAATATATAAAGACAGACAAAAACAGTACTGGTGATTAAAACAAAGTACAATCAATGATATTTTAAAGGTGGGGAAATCTGTATGCTGCCCGTTCGAATGATTAAAAAAGAAGTTACCAGGTAACTAATTTTCTCAAAACATCCTCCGGGCAGCATACTCATGAGAGATAACCCATATCTACCTCTATTGGGTGGGGAATGCAGCCTGAAGAACACTCCTGCCAATGAACTGATCCTGTTAGGTCAGCAAGTCTAAACAATAATGCCTAACAAAAGTTGTCTGAAGACCTGGTGGCCGCTTTACAAATCTGTTCAATAGAGGCCCCAGCTTGCTCTACCCAATACGTAGACTCTCCTTGTCAAGGGAGCTGGAATCCATGATAGGCCATATTAATGGCTCTGAAGTCTGTGAAAGTCAGAAGATATCTTCGGAAGGTAGCAGGGGTCAACCCTTAATACCACCCGTTCCTGAAAAATCTGAAGAAAGGGGAGACGACAAGATAACATCTGAAAATAACTCCATCCTGAAGTAATAGACACAAAAAAAAACAATTCTGTCAAACTCACCTGTAGAATTGTTTTTAATTATATCCAGTCCAGGTCGTCCCAGTGATGACATGTGGGTATTCCGCCCCCAGGGGGCGCTCGACTGCAAGATCAAAAGATGTAGCTCCTCCCGGCCCCCTAAAAAGGCAGGTGTCCCGCTATCATTCTCCAGTGGTTAAAAAGCAGTAAACAGAAAGAGGACAGGCCGGGAGGCCAAGAAACCATGTTAATTCACATAGTTTCAGCTTGTACTCTCTCCAACAAGACTTAAAAATACAAAGCCCAATGAATAAAAAATGGTAATCACCATAACAGGCAAATAGGAGATAATGAACAAAAGGGCAGGGTGGGACGTCTTGGACTGGATATAATCAAAAACAATTCTACAGGTGAGTTTCACAGAATTGTATTTTTCCCTATATCCAGTCCAGGTCGTCCCAGTGATGACATGTGGGACATCCAAAAGCAGTGTCCAGTACGGAACAGCATTTAGTTCATTTCACTACCGCCTAAAGCACCTTTCGGCCAAAAACAGCGTCAGCTGAGGCCCTGACATACACCTTGTAAAACTTTGTAAAAGTATGAACTGAAGGCCAAATGGCGGCCTTAAAAACTTGTTCAATTGATGCCTGGTGCTGAAAAGCCCAGGAAGCACCAATAGCTCTGGTAGAATGAGCTGTGATCCGAAAATGGGGTTCCTTCAACTTGGCAGAATATGCTTGCACCACCGCCTGTCTGATCCACTTACTGAGAGTGGACTTGGCTGGTGGCAAACTTTTCCTAGAACCCTCTGTTAGGACAAAGAGCAAATCCGATTTCCTGAAGGATTCAGTCGCAACCAGATAATACTTAATGGCTCTGACCACATCCAAGGAATGGAGGGTCCTTTCCTTAGAATTAGTTGGTGCTGGACACAAGGAAGGAAAGACAACTTCCTCATTAAGGTGAAAGGGAGAAATGACCTTGGGCAAAAAAATCAGGTTTAAAGCGAAAAACCACCTTATCCCTATACCGCTCAAAATAGGGAGGCTTCATACAAAGTGCGGCCAGCTCTGATACGCGACACACCGAGGTGATCGCTACCAAAAAGACCACTTTGAGAGTCAAAATAGGCAAAGCAGCGGTGGCCGGACATGGGCGACTCCCTGGAAAAATGTCTTGATCAACCTATGGTTGGCAATGGATCTCTGGAAGAATATGGCTAAGGCCGAGACATGGCCCTTGAGGGTGCTCACCTGGAGACCCAAGTCTACCTCGGGAATGTAGACCGCCGAGATGCAGGGAACATTCTCCTCTGCCCAAGTCAGAATCTGGGTCACCTCCTTGAGGGCTCTCTTGCTTCGAGTCCCGCCCTGGTGATTGATGTAGGCGACAGTCGTCTGATTGTCCGAGCGAACCTGGATCACACGACCCCTTAAATGGGGAGTCAAGTGAAGAAGCACCAACCGGATCGCTCTCAGCTCTAAGAGATTTATGGGCAAGCGGTTCTCCTGCAGACCCCACTGACCCTGGATCTTCTGCATATGCCAAACGCCTCCCCAGCCGGTCAGACTGGCATCCATGGTAACTATCTCCCATTGGGGAGTCAGAAAGGACTTGCCTACCAACAGGTTCCTGGAGTCCAACCACCACAAGAGGGACTGCCTGGCCAGGGGGGGCAGTGAAAATTCCTGTTCCAGCGCCTCCTGCATCCGGTCAACAGGTTCAGTTGAAGAGGTCTCATGTGAAATTGGGCGAAGGGCACTGCCTCGAAGCATGACACCATTAGGCCCACCAATTTATCCCCAGACCGATCGACGGCCACTGACAAGACAGCAAGGCCTGCACCTGCGTCTGGAGACCCAAAACCTTTTGCTACGGCAGAAAGACCTTGACCTGAGAGGTGTCTATTGTCATGTCCAGGAAGGACCTCACTGTTGAGGGAGTGATAAAAGACTTTGGGTAATTGACTAACCAGTCGAAGGCCTCTAAGGTTGACAACACTGTCCGGGTATAGCTCTCGGCCTGCTGAAGAGACTGGGCCGCAATCAACAAGTCGTCCAGATAAGGCAGCACACCTATGCCCTGGTTCCTCAGGATGGCCATGATGCCCGCCAGCACCTTGGTGAAGACGCGGGGCGCTGAGGAAATCCCGAATAGAAGAGCCACAAACTGGTAATGCTGGTCCTCCAGAGAAAACGTCTGATGCCCAAGGAAAATCGGGATGTGCAGATAAGCATCCCTGATGTCGACCGTGGTCATGAAGTCGCCGGGCCAAAGCGAGCTCACCGATGACCGTAAGGTTTCCATGTGGAAATGTCTGACAAACCTGTTGAGACCCTTCAGGTCAGGATAGGTCTTAACGCTCCGTCCTTCTTGGGAACCATGAAAAGGTTGGAGTAAACCCCTTGACCCTGGTCCTGACGAGGTACAGGACAAATGACACCTAACCGCAGGAGGTGTTGCACGGCCATTCTCAAACCCTGTGCCTTCAATGGGTTTTGGGATATCCAAGACCGAAGAAATTTTGTGGGCGGCCTGACTGCCAGCTCTCTTTTGTAACCGGAGGACACTACCTCCTGAATCCACCGATCCAAGACGTGCAGTCTCCAAATTTGAGCAAAACGCAGAGACCGCCCCCCCCCCCCCACCCGGATGGGTGAGGGCACCCCCTTATGCCTAAGGGGACTTGGCAGGGGGCTTGGACTTGGCTCCCCAGGCGGGATTGGGTCGGCCGCGGGACCTACCTCTACCCCAGGTATCTCTGCATCCACCTGAGAATGAAGAGCCTCTTCCTCCTCGAAAGGAACGATAGGCAGAGGGATTCCGAAAGAACCGAGCACATAGGGGATACTCATAAGCGACTTCTTGGCAGCGGCATCAGTCGACCATTGCCGCAACTAGACCGAGCGGCGGAGGGCAACAAGCAGGGCTGAAATCCTGGCACCAAGCCGGACTCCATCGTCCATGGCAGAGGCAACAAAACCAATGAATTCCACGCAGGCCTTGAGTTCTTTATACTCCTCCGCCCACTTGCGAGCCTTAGCTCTATACACAAGATGTCTCACCTTCCTTCTGATGGCCAGAGAGACAATCGCCGCGGCACACAAAGGGCGAAACAGGGCACCAGCGAAGGTGAAAGCATGGCAAACCAGCTGATCCATGCGCTTGTCAGCCGGGTCAAGTAAGGAAGAGGTATCAGGTGATGGCATAACAGTTGTGTTGGAAAACCCCAACACAGGGGGATCCACTTCGGAAGGGCGAGACCATAGCCGAACCAGCTCCTCAGGGAAGGGATACCGCCTATCCAGGCCTTTAGGCACAGATGGTAGCTTGTTAGGCCTTTCCCATTCCTTGAAAATCATATTAGAAAAAATACAATTCTGTGATTACTCACCTGTAGAATTGGTATTATGAGTATACAGTACATCCTGCTCCAAATCTAATACTTACAATTGGGATATACTCCGCCAGATGGCGCTGGACTGCAGAGACATCGAAAATAAGCTCCTCCCGGCCCCTCAAATACCCAGGGACCTCCCACAAATCCCCAGCATTGAAAAGCAGTTAATGAGAAGCCGGGAGAATTAAACAATCCAAACTATCAACTATAACAATGATAACAATCACCATACAGGGGATCCAAGAAAATGCAAACCAAGGGTGGGTTGGAGCAGGACGTACTGTATACTCATAATACCAATTCTACAGGTGAGTAATCACAGAATTGTATTATTCTAAGTATACAGTACGTCCTGCTCCAAATCTAATACTTACACTTGGGACATCCAATAGCAGTGTCCATAAAGTACGGTGGGATCCCCAAGAAAAATCAGCAGCAGACCGTTTAAACCACTGCCGCCTGCAGAACCTTGCGGCCAAAAGCAGCATGAGCTGAGGCCCTAACATCAACCTTGTAAAACTTTGAAAAGGTATGAACAGAAGACCAAGTAGCGGCCTTGCAAACTTGGTCAACAGAAGCCTGGTGCTGAAAAGCCCAAGAGGCACCAATAGCATGAGTGGAATGAGCAGTAAGGCGGAAGGGAGGATTCTTCCCCTTTGCAGAGTAGGCCTGAATCACAGCCTAACGAATCCACTTGCTGATAGTAGACTTGGCAGGAGCTAAACCCTTCCTAGGACCAGAAGGGACCACAAAAAGAGCATCAGTTTTCCTGAAAGGTGAAGTAGCCACCAGATAGTACTTCAGACACCTAACCACATCCAAAGAGTGCAAAACCCTCTCCTTAGCATTGCTAGGATTAGGGCACAATTAAGGAAGAACAATGTCCTGATTCAAATGAAAGGCAAACACTACCTTAGGCAGAAAATCTGGCTTGAAACGGAACACCACCTTGTCCTGGTGTCTCTCATAGTAGGGGGGCTGAATGGAAAGCGCCGCCAACTCAGAAACACGCCTAATAGAGGTGATAGCCACCAAAAAGACAACTTTGAGAGTAAGAATGGCCAGGTTCAAAGGGAGCACCCTGCAAGGCTGACAAAACCAAGTTCAAATCCCAAAAAGGCACCATAGGCTTACGTGGGGGGGCGCACATGAGTAGCCCCCTGATCAGAGAATGCTGAGCAAAGGACTTCTGGAAGAAAACAGCCAGGGCAGAAACCTGACCCCTCAGAGTACCGAGTTGGAGCCCCATCTCCAACCCATGTTGCAGGAACTCCAGAATCCAGGGAATAGAGAACACACGACAGGGAAGAGACCAGTCAATGTAGGCACGCCAAACCCTGTAACAAATCGAAGAAGAAGACTTCTTCCTAGCTTTTATCATGGTAACAACCGAGGTAGACAGCCTCTTCTCCATCAAGATGGAGGTTTCAGCAGCAAGGCCGTCAAAGCCAGAGTTTGTAAATTGGGATTGCGTAAGGGGCCCTGAGTGAGCAGATCTGGCACCCTGGGCAGAACGTACTGATCTACTGCCAGCTGCACCACGTCTGCGAACCACACTCTTCTTGGCCACCGGGGGGCCACCAGAATTGCTGGCACCCCTTCCAGAGCAATCTTGCGCAGAACCCTGCCCAGCAGGGGGAATGGAGGAAAGACATACAGGAACTGAAAGTCCTGCCATGACATTGCTAGGGCATCCGTGGTCAAGGCCAGAGGATCCTGGGACAGGGAGACAAAGGCCAGGAGCTTGTGATTGTGACGGGACGCAAACAGATCCACATCTGGTTGACCCCAACGGTGACACAGAGATTGGAAAACCCTGTTGCAGAGGGACCATTCTCCCTGGCGAGATGGTCCCCCTGCCCAGAGAATCTGCCAGGAGATTTTCCGCCCCCGGGATGTACACAGCTGATATGCAGGGAACATTGGCCTCCGCCCCCGGGTCAGGATCAGAGACACTTCCTGGAGGGCCCTCTTGCTCCGGGTCCCTCCCTGATGATTGATGTAAGCAACTGCCGTCTGAATGTCCAAGCGCTCCTGAACAGGCAGGCCCCGAAGGTGAGGAGTCAACTGAGCCAGAACTAACCTGATCGCCCGCAGCTCCAAGACGTTGATAGGTGTGTGGGACTCCTGAGGGCCCCACCTCCCCTGGAACCACAGGGACTTCCAGAAACCCCCCCCCCCCCCAACCTGACAGACTGGCATCCGTGGTGACCGTCTCCCAGGAGGGGGTCAGAAAGGATCTGCCCCCCAGCAGGTTCCAGGAGTCCAGTCACCACGAGAGGGACCGCCTGACCAGGGGGGAAAGCGCACAGACCCGGTCCAGGGACGCTTGGTCCTTGTCCCATACTGACAAGAGGTGGAGTTGCAGAGGCCTCAAGTGGAACTGAAGGGACCGCCTCGAAGCACGCCACCATCAGGCCCACCAGCTGCATTCCCTGCCTGATGGAGGGATGATGACAAGATAGCAGAAACTGGACCCGCGCAATCAGACTGTCCACCTTCTGTTGAGGAAGAAAAATCCTTGCCTGAATTGTATCCAGATTCATTCCCAGGAATGGAGTCACCAAGGAGGGGGACAGAGAGGACTTGGGGTGGTTGATCACCCATCCAAATGACTCCATGGTGGACACCACCAGCTGAGTGTCCAATTCTGCCTGATGTAGAGGCTGGGAGGTGATGAGAATGTCGTCCAGATAAGGCAGAACACGGATGCCCTGAAACTTGAGCAGAGACATCACTCCTGCCAGCACCTTGGTGAACACCCTGGGAGCTGAAGTGAGACCAAAGGGCAATGCCTCAAATTGGTAGTGTTGATCCTCCAGAGCGAACCTGAGGAGCCTTTGATGACCTGGAAATACAGGAATATGAAGGTAAGCATCTTTGATGTCCACAGAGGTCATGAAATCCCCTGGGCGCAGGAAACTGATGGCAGAGCGCAGAGTTTCCATGCGAAATTTGTTGAGGATCTTCAAGTCCAGGATGGGCTGACTGACCCATCTTTTTTGGGCACTGTAAAGAGGTTGGAATAGAAGCCCTTGCCTTTTTCTCTTAAAGGGACCTTGCAGATGACCCCCAGCTCCAGGAGGCTTTGCACTGCCTGCACTAGATCCTGAGCTGGCACAGGGTCCTGAGGAATCCGGGATCTGATGAATCTTGGGGGCGGCCAGGCAGCAAACTATCTTGTAACCAGAGGACACTACCACCTGAATTCACCGGTCTGAGACATGAAGCCTCCAGACGTGAGCAAAGTGCTGAAGCCGTCCCCCCACCCAGATGGCTGGTGGCAAACTTTTCCTAGAACCCTCTGTTAGGACAAAGAGCAAATCCGATTTCCTGAAGGATTCAGTCGCAACCAGATAATACTTAATGGCTCTGACCACATCCAAGGAATGGAGGGTCCTTTCCTTAGAATTAGTTGGTGCTGGACACAAGGAAGGAAAGACAACTTCCTCATTAAGGTGAAAGGGAGAAATGACCTTGGGCAAAAAAATCAGGTTTAAAGCGAAAAACCACCTTATCCCTATACCGCTCAAAATAGGGAGGCTTCATACAAAGTGCGGCCAGCTCTGATACGCGACACACCGAGGTGATCGCTACCAAAAAGACCACTTTGAGAGTCAAAATAGGCAAAGCAGCGGTGGCCGGACATGGGCGACTCCCTGGAAAAATGTCTTGATCAACCTATGGTTGGCAATGGATCTCTGGAAGAATATGGCTAAGGCCGAGACATGGCCCTTGAGGGTGCTCACCTGGAGACCCAAGTCTACCTCGGGAATGTAGACCGCCGAGATGCAGGGAACATTCTCCTCTGCCCAAGTCAGAATCTGGGTCACCTCCTTGAGGGCTCTCTTGCTTCGAGTCCCGCCCTGGTGATTGATGTAGGCGACAGTCGTCTGATTGTCCGAGCGAACCTGGATCACACGACCCCTTAAATGGGGAGTCAAGTGAAGAAGCACCAACCGGATCGCTCTCAGCTCTAAGAGATTTATGGGCAAGCGGTTCTCCTGCAGACCCCACTGACCCTGGATCTTCTGCATATGCCAAACGCCTCCCCAGCCGGTCAGACTGGCATCCATGGTAACTATCTCCCATTGGGGAGTCAGAAAGGACTTGCCTACCAACAGGTTCCTGGAGTCCAACCACCACAAGAGGGACTGCCTGGCCAGGGGGGGCAGTGAAAATTCCTGTTCCAGCGCCTCCTGCATCCGGTCAACAGGTTCAGTTGAAGAGGTCTCATGTGAAATTGGGCGAAGGGCACTGCCTCGAAGCATGACACCATTAGGCCCACCAATTTATCCCCAGACCGATCGACGGCCACTGACAAGACAGCAAGGCCTGCACCTGCGTCTGGAGACCCAAAACCTTTTGCTACGGCAGAAAGACCTTGACCTGAGAGGTGTCTATTGTCATGTCCAGGAAGGACCTCACTGTTGAGGGAGTGATAAAAGACTTTGGGTAATTGACTAACCAGTCGAAGGCCTCTAAGGTTGACAACACTGTCCGGGTATAGCTCTCGGCCTGCTGAAGAGACTGGGCCGCAATCAACAAGTCGTCCAGATAAGGCAGCACACCTATGCCCTGGTTCCTCAGGATGGCCATGATGCCCGCCAGCACCTTGGTGAAGACGCGGGGCGCTGAGGAAATCCCGAATAGAAGAGCCACAAACTGGTAATGCTGGTCCTCCAGAGAAAACGTCTGATGCCCAAGGAAAATCGGGATGTGCAGATAAGCATCCCTGATGTCGACCGTGGTCATGAAGTCGCCGGGCCAAAGCGAGCTCACCGATGACCGTAAGGTTTCCATGTGGAAATGTCTGACAAACCTGTTGAGACCCTTCAGGTCAGGATAGGTCTTAACGCTCCGTCCTTCTTGGGAACCATGAAAAGGTTGGAGTAAACCCCTTGACCCTGGTCCTGACGAGGTACAGGACAAATGACACCTAACCGCAGGAGGTGTTGCACGGCCATTCTCAAACCCTGTGCCTTCAATGGGTTTTGGGATATCCAAGACCGAAGAAATTTTGTGGGCGGCCTGACTGCCAGCTCTCTTTTGTAACCGGAGGACACTACCTCCTGAATCCACCGATCCAAGACGTGCAGTCTCCAAATTTGAGCAAAACGCAGAGACCGCCCCCCCCCCCCCCCACCCGGATGGGTGAGGGCACCCCCTTATGCCTAAGGGGACTTGGCAGGGGGCTTGGACTTGGCTCCCCAGGCGGGATTGGGTCGGCCGCGGGACCTACCTCTACCCCAGGTATCTCTGCATCCACCTGAGAATGAAGAGCCTCTTCCTCCTCGAAAGGAACGATAGGCAGAGGGATTCCGAAAGAACCGAGCACATAGGGGATACTCATAAGCGACTTCTTGGCAGCGGCATCAGTCGACCATTGCTGCAACTAGACCGAGCGGCGGAGGGCAACAAGCAGGGCTGAAATCCTGGCACCAAGCCGGACTCCATCGTCCATGGCAGAGGCAACAAAACCAATGAATTCCACGCAGGCCTTGAGTTCTTTATACTCCTCCGCCCACTTGCGAGCCTTAGCTCTATACACAAGATGTCTCACCTTCCTTCTGATGGCCAGAGAGACAATCGCCGCGGCACACAAAGGGCGAAACAGGGCACCAGCGAAGGTGAAAGCATGGCAAACCAGCTGATCCATGCGCTTGTCAGCCGGGTCAAGTAAGGAAGAGGTATCAGGTGATGGCATAACAGTTGTGTTGGAAAACCCCAACACAGGGGGATCCACTTCGGAAGGGCGAGACCATAGCCGAACCAGCTCCTCAGGGAAGGGATACCGCCTATCCAGGCCTTTAGGCACAGATGGTAGCTTGTTAGGCCTTTCCCATTCCTTGAAAATCATATTAGAAAAAATACAATTCTGTGATTACTCACCTGTAGAATTGGTATTATGAGTATACAGTACGTCCTGCTCCAAATCTAATACTTACAATTGGGATATACTCCGCCAGATGGCGCTGGACTGCAGAGACATCGAAAATAAGCTCCTCCCGGCCCCTCAAATACCCAGGGACCTCCCACAAATCCCCAGCATTGAAAAGCAGTTAATGAGAAGCCGGGAGAATTAAACAATCCAAACTATCAACTATAACAATGATAACAATCACCATACAGGGGATCCAAGAAAATGCAAACCAAGGGTGGGTTGGAGCAGGACGTACTGTATACTCATAATACCAATTCTACAGGTGAGTAATCACAGAATTGTATTATTCTAAGTATACAGTACGTCCTGCTCCAAATCTAATACTTACACTTGGGACATCCAATAGCAGTGTCCATAAAGTACGGTGGGATCCCCAAGAAAAATCAGCAGCAGACCGTTTAAACCACTGCCGCCTGCAGAACCTTGCGGCCAAAAGCAGCATGAGCTGAGGCCCTAACATCAACCTTGTAAAACTTTGAAAAGGTATGAACAGAAGACCAAGTAGCGGCCTTGCAAACTTGGTCAACAGAAGCCTGGTGCTGAAAAGCCCAAGAGGCACCAATAGCATGAGTGGAATGAGCAGTAAGGCGGAAGGGAGGATTCTTCCCCTTTGCAGAGTAGGCCTGAATCACAGCCTAACGAATCCACTTGCTGATAGTAGACTTGGCAGGAGCCAAACCCTTCCTAGGACCAGAAGGGACCACAAAAAGAGCATCAGTTTTCCTGAAAGGTGAAGTAGCCACCAGATAGTACTTCAGACACCTAACCACATCCAAAGAGTGCAAAACCCTCTCCTTAGCATTGCTAGGATTAGGGCACAATTAAGGAAGAACAATGTCCTGATTCAAATGAAAGGCAAACACTACCTTAGGCAGAAAATCTGGCTTGAAACGGAACACCACCTTGTCCTGGTGTCTCTCATAGTAGGGGGGCTGAATGGAAAGCGCCACCAACTCAGAAACACGCCTAATAGAGGTGATAGCCACCAAAAAGACAACTTTGAGAGTAAGAATGGCCAGGTTCAAAGGGAGCACCCTGCAAGGCTGACAAAACCAAGTTCAAATCCCAAAAAGGCACCATAGGCTTACGTGGGGGGGCGCACATGAGTAGCCCCCTGATCAGAGAATGCTGAGCAAAGGACTTCTGGAAGAAAACAGCCAGGGCAGAAACCTGACCCCTCAGAGTACCGAGTTGGAGCCCCATCTCCAACCCATGCTGCAGGAACTCCAGAATCCAGGGAATAGAGAACACACGACAGGGAAGAGACCAGTCAATGTAGGCACGCCAAACCCTGTAACAAATCGAAGAAGAAGACTTCTTCCTAGCTTTTATCATGGTAACAACCGAGGTAGACAGCCTCTTCTCCATCAAGATGGAGGTTTCAGCAGCAAGGCCGTCAAAGCCAGAGTTTGTAAATTGGGATTGCGTAAGGGGCCCTGAGTGAGCAGATCTGGCACCCTGGGCAGAACGTACTGATCTACTGCCAGCTGCACCACGTCTGCGAACCACACTCTTCTTGGCCACCGGGGGGCCACCAGAATTGCTGGCACCCCTTCCAGAGCAATCTTGCGCAGAACCCTGCCCAGCAGGGGGAATGGAGGAAAGACATACAGGAACTGAAAGTCCTGCCATGACATTGCTAGGGCATCCGTGGTCAAGGCCAGAGGATCCTGGGACAGGGAGACAAAGGCCAGGAGCTTGTGATTGTGACGGGACGCAAACAGATCCACATCTGGTTGACCCCAACGGTGACACAGAGATTGGAAAACCCTGTTGCAGAGGGACCATTCTCCCTGGCGAGATGGTCCCCCTGCCCAGAGAATCTGCCAGGAGATTTTCCGCCCCCGGGATGTACACAGCTGATATGCAGGGAACATTGGCCTCCGCCCCCGGGTCAGGATCAGAGACACTTCCTGGAGGGCCCTCTTGCTCCGGGTCCCTCCCTGATGATTGATGTAAGCAACTGCCGTCTGAATGTCCAAGCGCTCCTGAACAGGCAGGCCCCGAAGGTGAGGAGTCAACTGAGCCAGAACTAACCTGATCGCCCGCAGCTCCAAGACGTTGATAGGTGTGTGGGCCTCCTGAGGGCCCCACCTCCCCTGGAACCACAGGGACTTCCAGAAACCCCCCCCCCCAACCTGACAGACTGGCATCCGTGGTGACCGTCTCCCAGGAGGGGGTCAGAAAGGATCTGCCCCCCAGCAGGTTCCAGGAGTCCAGTCACCACGAGAGGGACCGCCTGACCAGGGGGGAAAGCGCACAGACCCGGTCCAGGGACGCTTGGTCCTTGTCCCATACTGACAAGAGGTGGAGTTGCAGAGGCCTCAAGTGGAACTGAAGGGACCGCCTCGAAGCACGCCACCATCAGGCCCACCAGCTGCATTCCCTGCCTGATGGAGGGATGATGACAAGATAGCAGAAACTGGACCCGCGCAATCAGACTGTCCACCTTCTGTTGAGGAAGAAAAATCCTTGCCTGAATTGTATCCAGATTCATTCCCAGGAATGGAGTCACCAAGGAGGGGGACAGAGAGGACTTGGGGTGGTTGATCACCCATCCAAATGACTCCATGGTGGACACCACCAGCTGAGTGTCCAATTCTGCCTGATGTAGAGGCTGGGAGGTGATGAGAATGTCGTCCAGATAAGGCAGAACACGGATGCCCTGAAACTTGAGCAGAGACATCACTCCTGCCAGCACCTTGGTGAACACCCTGGGAGCTGAAGTGAGACCAAAGGGCAATGCCTCAAATTGGTAGTGTTGATCCTCCAGAGCGAACCTGAGGAGCCTTTGATGACCTGGAAATACAGGAATATGAAGGTAAGCATCTTTGATGTCCACAGAGGTCATGAAATCCCCTGGGCGCAGGAAACTGATGGCAGAGCGCAGAGTTTCCATACGAAAGCACCCGCTCCTGACAAATTTGTTGAGGATCTTCAAGTCCAGGATGGGCTGACTGACCCATCTTTTTTGGGCACTGTAAAGAGGTTGGAATAGAAGCCCTTGCCTTTTTCTCTTAAAGGGACCTTGCAGATGACCCCCAGCTCCAGGAGGCTTTGCACTGCCTGCACTAGATCCTGAGCTGGCACAGGGTCCTGAGGAATCCGGGATCTGATGAATCTTGGGGGCGGCCAGGCAGCAAACTATCTTGTAACCAGAGGACACTACCACCTGAATTCACCGGTCTGAGACATGAAGCCTCCAGACGTGAGCAAAGTGCTGAAGCCGTCCCCCCACCCAGATGGGTGAGGGCGCCCCATCATGCCTGAGGGGGCTTGGGAGAGGACTTAAGCTTGGGGCCCCAGGAGGAGCCAGGACGTCCACGTCCTCAGCCCCTACCCCAGAAGTCTCCCCGGGCCCCAGTAAAGGAAACCCCCCTCCCATGTCTAACACCACGGTAGGGGGAGGAAAGGGAGCCCTGACCCCGAAAGGGCCGAGACTCCCGCCTGCGCTGGGGTAACCTGCCTCCCTTAGCAAAAAGGTCCAGGCGGTCCCCAAACAGGCGTAGTCCTTTGAAGGGAAAACCAGTGAGGGCCATCTTGGCAGCGTTGTCAGCAGCCCACTGGCGCAGCTAAACCGAGCGGCGTATAGCCACCACAAGGGCAGATGTTCTGGCACACATTCTAATGGTGTCATCCAAAGCAGAGAGGACAAAATTCACAAACACATCACAACTAGAGAGTGCATTAAATACCTCACAAGGCAAATCATCAGGGGCACCATCAAGGATACTTCTGAGCAGGGTCCTAATAGCCACAGCCATAATGGCCAAGGCACAGACCGTGCGCAGCACCGTCCCCACACATGCAAAGGCATGGGACGCCAGCTAGTCAATGCGCCGGTCCTCAGCATCCCGCAGGGTAGTAGAGTCAGGGGAGTGCATGACAGAGGTGTTAGATAACCCTAGGACCGGGGCATCCATTTCGGGAGGGGATGACCAGCACTTTACCACTTTATCAGCAGGAAAGGGATACTTCCTATCCCAACTCTTAGGTACACCGGGAAGTCTACTGGGACGTTCCCATTCCTTGAGCACAAGGTTATTGAAATGTGCTTGCTCAGGAAATTCCAAGCGTGACTTAGCAGTATGAAAAAGTTCCCCCCTTGGGTGCCGCAACAGGGGGAGAAATGGACAGAACCTCAAAAATTTAGGCCAGCAATCTATCAGTATCATCCAGAGCCAGAATCGTCATGACCCCTGGGCCTCTCATCAGATGACCCTGAATCAGAGAATAGCTCCCCTTCCTCCGAAGGGGTATAGCCACATAGATGCCAAAACTCATCAGCTTCCATAGGGAAAAGAGTGACATCAGGGGTTAAGTGCCGCTTTTTTTCAGGGGCCTTACGCGCCAAGGTATTAGCAATTAACTTCTCAACACTAGCCAGTCTAGAAGACACATCAGGCTGTGACTCCCCACTTGTATGCAATTCAATGGGAGTGAGATTTTAAGCTTGGGGGAGTAGGTGAAGTGAAACGAGGCGCAGGCCCAGCCACTGGAAGGCCAGATTGCAGCGCAAGCACCTGCTCGGCACAAGGTACACAGACCCGTGCATTGTCAGCGCTAATAGCGGACACCCCACAAGCTACACATAGCCGGCTTGTCCCGAAGGAACCCCGGTCACATTATCCTGAGATGCCTCCATATGGTGATTATAGCGGCACAATAGGGATTAACGCTATACAGCAACTCGGGATGCCCCAATAACCCGCTAGGGAAGTGGGAGTAATTACACTAGGCCTCACAAGTTAACTAACTAATAGAGGGCCGGGAGAAGCCAATGGGTTCGCCCGTCTGAAAGACATAATCAAAGGGAGCCGTAAGCAAACAATAATTAAAAAAGGTAATAAAGCCGCTCGCGAGGGCACTTACGGACCGCGGTAGGTAGAAGCCCGTCACGCAGAAGCCGAACAAGCAGACAAAATGGCGTCGGTATACCTCGAGGGGCGGGCCAGCACGAGCAATGACGCGGAACACGCCAGAGACAGGCCCCGCCCCCCGAAGAGCGCGAAGCCAACACATGACAAGCAGCCAATGCCGGGCACCGGCGCCTGAGGTAACAGCAATTTCAAATATAATAAAAGTAATACAAGTCAGTGCGGCGGCTGACACAAAGCATAATGTAATGAAGCATAAAGCCAATACACGTATATAAATACATACACCCCCCCCCCCTTTTCCCCCGAATGCTACAAGGAGAATGAGGGAGGACAGCGGCCATTTAACATAGGGCCCACCAATAGACAGGGGCAATAGTGCGGGAGGGGCATCCCATAGAGGCTCACCATATGCCTGTACCGCCTACCCTTTGGTGGGGGATTGCGGTGGAGAAGCGCTCCTAAGCACCTAACAATGGTGCTGCCTACCATCACCCGACCAGCGCAACCAAGGCTGGGAGGCAATTACTGATGGAACGGGTGGGAACAGTCCTACAGGGCTGCAGGCTAATAGCCCAGCTCACCTGCGTGTAGAGAGAGAGCCATATTCTTGTCCTTCACAGTCCAGACTGCATAGAAAATCTGGGGATTGTGGGAGGTCCCTGGGTATTTGAGGGGCTGGGAGGAGCCTATTTTCGATGTCTCTGCAGTCCAGCGCCATATGGCGGAGTAGTACCCGAATGTAAGTATTCTATCTGGAGCAGGACGTACTGTATACTAAGAATACAACAATTGTGGGCCTGTCCTGGGCAAAATAATACCATTTTGAGATTACTCACCTGTAAAATGTTATTATAAGTATGTCACACACCCCGCTGCAGAATAAATCATTACATCTGGGTAGTAACCTGTAGAGGGCGATATTGCAGAGATGATATGCAAAAAAGGAGCCCCTCCCGGCCCATAAATACCTGGGACCTCCCACTTATTCCCCAGTATAAGACAGCAGTAAAGAGACCAGGAAGAGCCAAATATAAACAGTAAAAAAGGTTCACCGTGCAAAGGATCCAGAAAACCAAAAAGGGAAACTGGCTTGAAACGAAAGACCACCTTGACCTAGTGTGTCTCAAAGCAAGGAGCCTGAAAGGACAGAGCCGCCAACACAGAGACACGCCGAACCGAAGTGATAGCCACCAAAAAAGGCCATCTTCTGAGTGAGCATGGAAAGAGCTAAATCCTGCAAGGCTCAAAAGGAGGTCCCTGTAGAGCCGACAGAACCTGAAGACACCCTGCAAGGAAAGGCCCAAGCCTCACACCAAACAATATAGGACCTCCAAGTCCTGTAGTAAAAGTTAGAGAAGGCCGCTTCCTTTGAAAGAAGACCACCACTGCCCCTTCAAAGAACTAAGCTGGAAACCCAAGTCCAGACCATGTGCTAACCAGAGTCTGAATCAGCCAGACCAACACCCTTAAAAATGAAGGTTTCAGCCACGCCGTCAAAGCCAGGGATTGTAAATTGGGGTAACATAGTTGACCTTGAGCGATCAGATCCGGAAACAGAGGCAGGATGTACTGGTCTACCTCGCCAGCCGAACGACGTCTGCGAACCAAACCTGTCCTGGCCACCTAGGAGCCACCAGGATTGCTGGCGCCTGCCTATCATGGAGAAGGGGGGAAACAAAAAAAAAAAAACAGAAAACCCCCGATTCCTCCAGACCAGAGACAAGGCGTCCACTGCCAGGGCCAGAAGATCCTGAGACAGAGACAAAAAAAAGAAACTTGTGGTTGTGACGGAAGGCAAAGAGATCCACCTCCGTAGTCCCCCACTTGTGCAAAGGGACAAGAATACCATGGTATTGAGAGACCAGACCCCTCTGCGAGATGAACTCCTGCTCAGGGAGTCCACCTCAGTGTTCTCCGCACCCGGAAAGTAAACAGCTGAGAGCATGGAACATTGCCCTCCGCCCATGCAAGAATCAGAGACACTTCCCTGAGGGCACTCCTGCTGCGAGTCCTTCCTTGGTGATTAAGATAAGCAACATCTGTCCGATTGCCCAATCGAACCTGAACCGGCAAACCCTGCAAGGGAGGAGTCAAGCGGGACAGAACCAAGCAAATGGCCCTCAGCTCCAAGACATTGATGGATGTGTGAGCCTCCTGAGGCCCCCACAGTCCTTGGAACAAATGTTCCTACCAGAAAACCCCCCCAGCCCGACAGGCTGGCATCCGAGGTGACCGTCCCTCAACAAGGAGTCAGAAAAGATCTGCCCCTTGTCAGATTGCTTGGTTCCAGCCATCACTGAAAAAAGTGCAAAACCCGGGAGGACATCAGAAAAGATTGATCCAGAGACAGGGGACACCTGTCCCAGGCTGCCAAAAATATGGAGCTGAAGAGTCCTTGTGTGAAAAATGAGCAAAGGGAACCGCCTCGAAGGAGGCTACCATCAATCCCACCAATCTCATCCCTAGCCGAAAGGACGGACGAGGGTTGGATAGAAGAAGCCGAATCAGATCCTGAGCCATTTGGACCTTGGACAGAGGCAGACACACCCTGATCAGAAGGGTATCCAGAGTCATGCCCAGAAAGGAGACCTCCCTGGACAGGGAGAGAGAAGATATGGGATAGTTGATCACCCAGGCGAACCTCTCCAGAGTTGACACCACCGTTCTGGTGTCTAGCTCCGCCTGACTAAGAGAAGATGCTATTATGAGAAGGTCGTCCAAAAAACGGCACAATGCGAATGCCCTGAACTCTGAAAAGGGGCCATCCACCCTGCCAGCACCTTGGTGAACACACTTGGTGCCGAGGGCAGCCCGAAAATGAGAGCCACAACTGAAAATGCAGATCTCCCACCACAAACCAGAGAATCTCTGGTGAGCCGGGAAAAAAAGGAACATGTAAGCATTCCTGATGTCTATGAACGCCATAAAGTCCCCTTGACGAAGAGAACTGATGGCAGACCACAGAGTCTCCACGCGGAACTAATTGGATCTGACAAACCTGTTGAGAAGCCTCAGATCCAGGATGGGTCTTATGGAGCCATCCTCCTAGGGAACCGTAAAGAAGTAGGAATAGCAACCCCTGCCTCTCTCCAACAGAGGCACCGGGCAAATGACATCCATGTCCAAAAGGTTCTTCACTACCAACAGGAGCCCCTGCGCAGCTCAGGGAACCGAGGGCACCCGAGAACTGAAGAATCTTGGAGGGGGTCAGAACTCTAAACTCCAGCTGTAACCGGAGGAGACCACATCCAGAATCCATCTGTCTGAGACCACTTGAACCCAAACCTGGGAGAAAAGACGCAGCCATCCCCCCATCCGCAAAGGTGAGGGCGCCCCCTCATTGCTGAGCTGGCCTGGCAGCAGGCTAGGGTTTGGAACCCCAGGTGTGACCTGGACGGGCATGACCTCTGCCCCTGTTCCAGGAATCACCTCCGACATTAGAGAAGGCCAAACCTCAGCCCGCTCTGGCACCACGAAAGGAAGAGTTAAAAGAACCCGCCCCCCTAAAGGGGCGACGCTGCTTCTTGCGCTGAGGTAACTTGCCTCCGTTCGCCACTGAATCCAATGTTTCTCCAAGCAGACCCAACCCCAGGAAGGGTAGCCCAGAAAAAGACTTCTTGGCCGCAATGTTAGCCGCCCACTGGCGCAACCAAACTGCTCGCCGAATAGCCACAAGCAAGGCCGAAGTCCCACTACACATGCAAGAGCGTCATCCAAGGTGCCAAAACAAAAGACAAGAATAATTCACACCTCTTAAGGGCTGCAAATTCATCACTGGACAGGTCAAGCCGGGAACCAAAAAAATATGGAACGCTTCACGAATTTGCGTGTCATCCTTGCGCAGGGGCCATGCTAATCTTCTCTGTATCGTTCCAATTTTAGTATATGTCCTGCCGAAGCGAGGACTCAACAGGGCCCTAACCACGGACCTGGCAGCCACCGTCACAAGTGAAGAAACACAGACCGGCCTAAGCCGAACCCACACTGGCAACGGCATGGCAAGCCATCTGATCAATGCGGTTATCCTCACCGTCCATGAGAGTGGTGGCGTCAGGAGAATGCACAACCGAGGTATTAGACAACCCTAGCACGGGAGCGTCAACCTCAGGAGGAGACGACCAGCGTTTCACCGCGTCCACCGGAAAGGGATACTTCCTATCCCAGCCCTGTGGAACACCAGGAAACAGACTAGGTTTCTCCCATTCCTTAAGAATAAAGCTATCAAAAGCTTCTGATTTGGGAATTCCAAGCGCGGCTCAGAGGTTCCAAAGAATCCCCCTTTTTATGGAGGGGATTCCTCCGGAGGAGAAATAGCCAGAACTCCAAATAAATGGGCCAGGATTAAAAACGTGGCAGATTGGTCAACATTATAAACTTGTCCTGCACCACTCAGGACCTCCGGGGGTATCCACAGTATCCCCCTGCCCAAAATCAGCATCAGCTCAAACAATTCCCCCCCTCAAGCGGGGAATAATCAGACAAGTCCAGGGTATCACAGTCAAAAAAAAAAAAAAAACATCACCGGCGCAGCCGGAGACAGTAACCGTCTCTTAGCCGGAGCCATTCTGGCCGCAGAGCTAGAGATCAATTTCCCAATGTTGGGCAGTCTAGCACAAACATAGGATTGCGACTCCCCACTAACGACAATGTCACTTGGGGTACGGATCAGGCGGGGTGGGGTAGGAGATGATGCCGGCGACACTGACCCAGACACCTGGGACCCCGACCACTGCGATATAGCCCGCAGAGCGCAAGGTATACAGATCAATACGTTATCCCCCGTAAGGGATGCCCCACAGCCCACACACTGCCGGGATTGCCCCGAGGGGAGCCCGAGCCCGGTATCCTGGGAAGCCTCCATAAGGTGATTTTAATGGTAGTCTCAATGACCAGAGGGAATTACACTGATAAGCAACCCGGGATGCCCCTTGAAGTCCCGCGTGGGAGGATTTGAATGATACCCAATTTGGACCCAAGGGACCCTAGGAACGGGAGAATCCCCATTAATACAAGTGAAAAGGATCCTTCTGAAGGACAAAACCAAGGGAGGCCATGAACTCCATATAGTACATAGAACATACATTCCAAAGGATGTGTGATGACAAACAAAAATCAATCAATAAGTTAATCAAGCGCCCAGCCAATTAAACAGACAGGGCGCACACAGTAGAATAATAATGAAGGGCCCGCAGGGGCACTCACGGTACAGCAATGGCGTCCCCCTGACAAGCTGGAGAACAAGCCTGGGAAGAAGAGGGGCGTGCCAGCGCAGAACGCGGGACGCGCCCGGCCCCTCCTCCCCGTTACCATGGAAACGCGCTCCCAGCCCGTGGCTGGGCTCCATTCAGGCACCAGAAGGAGAGGGGGTGGGCCGCGCAAGAACACCAAGCGCCCAGCCCCGCCCCCCCCTCAGAAGAGAATCCATGCCTGAGGGTGGAGAAGCTCCCCCGCAGAACCGAGCGTGCAACCAAAATCATGAGGGATAGCAGCTAGCATGCCCTCAACAGTGCACACCAAGCACCACACTCTCACACACACACAACAATGAAAATAAAACAATAAAAGCAAAAGGGACAGCGCCCCCCCCCCCAAGGGACCAGGAGGGGAATCCGCACCACCAAGTGGAGGGAATAATGGCCAGGGACAGGGCATCCCAAACCAGGATCACCAACCCAGAACCGCCTACCCCAAATGAGGTCTCACGGGGGAGCATGGCTCCCTAACACACCACGGAGGTGTATCCCACCTTCGCCCGGACCAGATCAGCCAAGGCTCGGAGGCATGATATAGGTTAAGGTAAAGAGGTCCAGGCAGCAATAGGAAAATAGGCCGGGGTAACCCGGCTACCTTTCTCCAAGCGGACTGCGAGGAGGAGACATCCATCTTCTGACTTGCTCGCTGACTGCAGAGATGAAAGACTGGGGAATGAGTGGGAGGTCCCAGGTATTTATGGGCCGGGAGGGGCTCCTTTTTTGCATATCATCTCTGCAATATCGCCCTCTACAGGTTACTATCCAGATGTAATGATTTATTCTGAAGCGGGGTGTGTGACATACTTAGAATAATTCTGCATTTGCGTTTTCCCTGATCAAAATATTTCTGCGCCTGTCCTCGGCAAAATAATTATGCAACTGACCTGGGCAAAATAATTCTGTGGATATCCATGGCAAAACATCTTGTAGCTGTCCTGGGAAAAAAACGATTAAGGTACCTTTTGATCATACATATTAAATGGTTGCGCTCGCATTTCATTTTGTGTTTGATATTAACCGGCCTTTTGATGCTGATGTGGCCCTTGGCGAAAATGTGTTTTCTGTATGACTACATGGTATAACATTAATATGATCATTTTCAAAAATATGCAATTTGTCTAATTGCCGGCTTTCAAAAAGTTAACCATCATAATTTTTGTATAAAAAGCCTCTAATCTGCTTCCTGACCATTACAGGCTCTATTATATGCAAAAGCAAATATAGCCAGCAGGTTTAATGCATACAGCAGTACAGACAGCATACACTATCACAAAGTAGGCTTTGCAGATGATTTTAGTATTCAATCAATTTGACAGCCCTATTTAAAAAGAAAATAAGTGAGCAACAATACAATATACCGTATTACATATGGCAAAAGCCATATATTAAAAAATGCTGAAGTAGTTCCAGTAATATAGATCCAAAAGATGAAAATCATACTGGAAATAAGACAATATTACATATATTCTGAGGTCTGGAAAGATTTCTGATTTAAATGGCTTTTTAATTCCGTCTTGCTACACAATGAGCAAGAAGGAGGCAGAAGCAGGAGGTGGGGGAGAAACAATTTCTTTTCTCCCACTTTAAATGTTATATTTATTTAGCTCTCATATAGTTCTTGACATGCGCATGCACAACATAAAAAACAGGTTCATTATATGGTCAGCTTCTTACTGGCTCTATAAAATTCTCAGATTTCATAAAAACTTGGTTCAAGCTTGATGAAAGGTTTTGTGACCTTTACAAGCATCGTAGGAAAATTATGAGTGCTAAATGTTACACATAAGAGAAGAGGGTATTGTATAATGACCAATATTTCATTTTGCTTTATTATACGATTTATAGAAATGTATATAAATATGATTTGTCTGTCTATAATTACCCAGATTGCTTAACCTGTTTATTGCATCACACTACACAGTGCTGGGAGCCATAACATTTGGACCTTGGGTAGATCTGAGACAATAAAAGTGATACTGAAAAGGTCTGTCCGGGCATAAAACAAAAAGAAAATCTATATTTGCCTTTCCCCCTCCCCCGCAGCTCTTTCATCCTGCTCCAGTTCCAATTCAATGAATGGAGTGGGAGGGTGGCATGGCAGACCGTTATCTTGGAGAAAAAATGTAGGAAAATCTGTCTTTTTGTAGAGAGATGTCCCAAACCAAACCCACAGCCTAAAAGACTCCAGGTCCATCTGAAACCCTCCCCGGAGGAATTCCAAATCATGACTCCCCACACTTCAGTGCTCATTTGGTCCCCGGATCCGACACCACTCTGATTAGTGATCAGGTCTTCTCTGCAGCAGCATCAGTGCAATGCCTGCCCCTTGACTTAAACTGGACCAACAACCTTGCACAGTTGGAAAAGCTTCCTCTCCCAGAATCGCAGCCATGCTGCAGCCCTGATTCAACTGACATAACTGACAATGCACAGTAACAGGAAGCCCAGCAGCACATCCTGTTTGCAGGTGGCCTGCAACTGCATGAACCGCCATTTTGTTTCTAAAATTCACTGCAACGGTAGTTAGAAAAAGGTAATTTAATTTTTTGTGCAACAATCTGGCCCTGGGGAGGGATGCATATGAGCACTGTTTGTTGTGTTGGTCTTGTTTAAAGTGGACCAACACCCAGGATTTTGACTATCCTGGGTGTTGGTCCACTTAGGTGGGGCACCCCGATCGCCGCAAAAACTCACCTCTCCCCGCTCCCACGTGACCTCGTCCGGCCAATGACAGCGCTCAGAGCCGCTCTGGTATGCGCGTCCAAAGCCGCTTGGACGCGCATACCAGAGCGCTGTCATTGGCTGCGTCTCTCGCTTCCCTCTAACAGGGAGCGCGCCTGCGCCGGCCATTCACAAAACGGCCGGCGCGGGAGCGCGCCCTGCTAGAGGGAAGCGAGAGACGCGGCCGTTGGATCGCCGGTAAGGTAAGGATTGTGGGCCTCCTGGGGGGTTCCTCCCCGCGGGACATCCCGATTTCGTATGCCCCGCGGGGAGGGATCTGATCGGTCTGGGAATCTTATAGATTCCCGGGCCGATCCCCCCTGGGTGTTGGTCCACTTTGACTGTTGGTCTGCTTTAGATATCAGCTGCTGAGGACGGTCATTGCAGAGGGAGCAGGGATGCGTGGGGCTAAAAATAGTGGGGACTAGGACTGGATGTCCTGTACTAGCAAGTTTTGAAGCTCGAGATAGAGAAGATGTCCTGCTGAGAAGTAAAAGGTGCATGTAGCTTATAGGTTATATCTACAGATGCATTTAACTGGGCTTAAAGCCCAGTGTTTACACTGTTCAACAAGTTTGAGCAGGAGCAGGCGGGCCATCTGGAGCAGCGCGATTTTTCCCAGTGGGCCACCCCCTGCCCACACGTTGTAACCTACTGCACAGAATGTGCACCACAAACATGCACAGAAGTCAGACACCCGGGAGCTGTCACGATGTGCTGCATTTTATAAGCGCCGCCTAACAACAAGCAGTGAGGTTTATGGGTACCCCCTCTGTGTGCAGTTCCTGCCATTTCTTCACCGAGAGCTGCAGACAGAGATGGACTGCTGCTGCTGATGATGCCGCTGATGAATGCTGCGGAGGGTGAATGTCTTGCCCTACCTAGTAGGACAGGAGGAAACGTTAGAATCAGTGAGGAGGAACATCAGAAGAATCAAGCCACAGCTAGAATGAATAGGTAGGAAGTGACAGGAAGCATAAACAACAGATAACATCAAGGTAGGGAAAAAAGATTGGAAGACAGGATAGTGAATAATAATAGGGGGATTATCGAAGAAAGAAAAATAATCTATTACAGTACATTTCCATCCAAATTAAAAAAAAAAAAAAAAAAAATCCTTGTCCCACAATCCGCAGGCTCGTTCCCATAAAGTTTTGTGAGCTGCATAACTGACAGCATCACAATCAGACTAGTTTAGCAGCACCATATGAGATGGAGCAGCTGAGGTGGAACGTAGGATATTTTTTTTTTTTGGCTGGACAATCCCTTTAGAGCAGGCTAAAAACATCTGGCACTAAAAGTTTATAGTACTGTAGGGCTGGGTGAAAGCTTACCTTTACTGTATTCGTCCCTCAATCCAATAATCCCAAGGGGCATGTGCAGGCCTCCAACAGCATACCTGGTCTGCACGCTTACCACACCAGGAAGACTTGTGTGGCTGTTGGTAGGTGTGCACAGGGCAGAGCGAGGGCGATGCCATGGGCTGCAGTGGAAATGACGAGTGCACCTATAGGCTTACATCTTGCTCCAGTATCCAAGCGGCATGCCCACTCTCTGCCCTGTGTATATGACCCTGCAGTCACTCAAGTCTGCCTAGCTCAGTGAACACACAAACCAGGGATGTCGTCAGAGGTCTGCACATAAATCGTGATTGTGGTCAGTATAGGATGAAACCAGAGTAAGGTGTCTATTCCAGGAGATTATTAGCAGATAGAGCTCCCAATTGGGCGAGTGGGTGACAGGATCACTGAAGAGCTTAGGCCCACTAATCTTTTCCCCCATCCTACATTAGCAGCAAGCATAGCATTAGTGACAAACAGGTTATACCAGGTCAGACTTTGTAAAGCAGGGCTCAGTCCGGAACAGAGTTTCAGTAATTCTCTTTGTTAAGCTGATCACCTTAAAAAGGGACATCGGACCGAAAATAAAAAGGGGCCAATCCCCCCCATACTTACCTTTTGGATATCGGCGCTGCCTGCTGCAGCGACATCTGGCTGCTCCAGGGCCTGATCCTTACCCTGCCGTCCGCTAAGCCGTCTGTTAAATGACAAGCACCACCTTAGCCGATGTCTCACAGCGATTTCGCAGCTCAGCGATGTCTTGCGGGCCGCATTACATTCATGGGCACTGCACAGGTGAGAGATCAGGGGCTTCGTGCAGTGCATGATGGGATGCAAGATGGCACCGCCCATCAGAAGGTTGAACAGGAAACCAAGGGACCTAGAAAATGTGTAAAGAATGCCCAAAGGTAATACCGCAGGGGGGGGGGGGGGGTGCAGCAGATCGGTGAGGCTTGGAGAAGGTTTTAACCTCCCCCGATGTCCCTCTTTAAAATCCTTGCACATACTTGGACTTCAGAGAAGACTTCCCTGCTTACTCAACAGCCAGTGAAGGACAGGTAAATATCGACCTAAAAGAATTTCACCTACATGGATACTTTAGTCAATGCTGCAGGCTTGGCTGGAGGGGGAGTTAGAACTGCACTGTAGTAGGGCCAAGCCTGTGTGTGTGGGAACTGGGAAGGATTGAATCTAAAGCAAAAATGGGACAAAGTAGAAGAGATGTATAGTTTCTGTAGTTTGTTAGTAGTCCTAAATATCAAAGTTAACCAAACATCATTGCCTTTAAATCATTTAACAATTTGGTGGAGAAGCTCCAGGATGGATTCACAAGGCTTTTGCAAGTCCATTAATACGTTTTCACATCAGCTTCACATAATGTACTGTTGGAAGTACTTAATAAGTTGATGAAATTTTAGTATTTAAACCCCAAACCTCACCGATCTGCATCCCCCCCCCCCCCCCCCCCCCGTTTTACCTTTTGGAAGTTTTTACTCACCTCACCGGGGGATCCATCGTCTGGGTCCCTCTGTTTCCAGATGACCTTACGACTTGCATTCCATCTGGCACTGCAAGCGGCCCCCGATCTCACATCTGTGCAGTGCCCATGAATGAGATGCAATTGAGCCACCCAAAATCCTGCAAGATTTTGCAGAGCTGCGACATTGCCGTAGGACATTAAAGAACACAACTATGGCTGTGCTTGTCGTTTACAGACAGCTAAGTGGCTGTCGGGGTGAGAATCTGGCAATGAAGCAGCCGGATGTTGCCACAGTAGGCAGCGGGTGACATCCAAAAGGTAAGTAGAGGCCGATGGGGGGGGGGGGGGGAATCTGCCCCTTTTTATTTTTGGTCCATTGTCCTGTTTCAAAAGTAACATTATGTAATGTAAACTATATTTTGACAGGCAATAATAACGATTCTGTCAGATGGGTCTCCAGCTAAGTAACGTGAAAAATACCATTTTGTGATTACTCACCTGTAAAATGGGTATTATAAGTATGTCACACACCCCGCTTCCACAATTCATGACATATGGGTTATGGTCCAGTAGAGGGCGAACTTCTGCAGAGATGAAAGCAAAAAAAGAAGCCCCTCCCGTTCCATAAATACCTGGGACCTCCCACACATTCCCCAGTATATGACAGCAGTAAGGGGACCAAGAGACAATAAAACATTCTTAACAATAAAAGGTTCACCATATAAAGGATCCAAAATACCAAAGGGCGGGATGAAGCGGGGTGTGTGACATACTTATAATACCCATTTTACAGGTGAGTAATCACAAAATGGTATTATTCCAAGTATGTCACACACCCCGCTTCCACTATTCATGACATATGGGACATCCAATAGCAGTGTCCGTCATGGGTGGGGATCCAAATACAGCAAAAAATGCACCAATTTAAACCACTGCAGCTTGCAGAACCTTGCGGCCAAAAACAGCATCCGCTGAGGCCCGCACATCAACCTTATAAAACTTTGAAAAAGTATGAACGGAAGACCAAGTAGCAGCCTTACAAACTTGTTCAACAGAAGCCTGGTGCTGAAAGGCCCAGGAAGCCCCAACAGCCCAAGTAGAATGAGCAGTGATCTTAAAAGGAGGAACCCTCCCCTTAGCGGAATAGGCCCCAACAATGGCCTGAGGTATCCATTTACTAATGGTAGACTTGGCAGGCGCCAAACCTTTCCTGGGCCCGGAGGGCACCACGAACAAGGCGTCCGTCTTATGAAAAGGAGAAGTAGCGAACAAATAGTACTTCACACAACGAACCACATCCAAAGAGTGCAAAACCCTCTCCTTGTCATTGCTGGGCCTAGGACACAAGGAAGGGAAAACAACATCCTGATTAAGATGGAAGGCAGAAACCACCTTAGGAAGGAAATCAGGTTTAAAGCGAAAAACCACCTTATCCTGGTGTCTCTCAAAGTAAGGGGCCTGAATAGACAGAGCCGCCAACTCAGAGACAACTCAGAGAGAGGTAACAGCCACCAAAAAGGCAACCTTTTGAGTGAGCACAGAAAGTGCCACATCCTGCACCGGCTCAAAAGGAGGCCCCTGTAGGGCCGAGAGAACCAAATTTAGGTCCCAAACGGGAACCAAAGGCTTTCTAGGGGGCCGAACATGAGTGACCTCTTGGAAAAGTGTCTTGACCAGATGATGCAAAGCAAAGGACCTTTGAAAAAAGACAGCCAGGGCAGAAACCTGACCCTTCAAAGTACTGAGCTGGAACCCCAGATCCAGACCGTGTTGTAGAAACGCCAAAATCCTAGGAATCGAAAACACCCTGCAAGGTAGCCTCACACCAGTCAATATAGGACCGCCAAGTCCTATAGTAAATGTTAGAGGAAGACCTCTTCCTAGATCTAATCAATGTCTGAATAACCGCCTCCGACAAACCTTCCTCCCTCAGGAGCAAGGTTTCAGCAGCCACGCCGTCAAAGTAAGCGTTTGTAAATTGGGGTGACGTAGCTGACCCTGAGAGATCAGATCCGGAAACAGGGGCAGCCTGTACTGATCTACCGCCAATCTTACGACGTTTGCGAACCAAACCTGTCTTGGCCACCTTGGGGCCACCAGAATTGCTGGTGCCCCCTCTAGAGCCAGCTTGCGCACTACCTTGCCTACCATGGAGAAGGAGGGAAACAGGTACAGAAACCCCAGATCCCTCCAGGCAAGTGACAAGGCATCTACTGCCAGGGCCAGAGGATCCCGAGACAGAGATACAAACGTTGGGAGCTTGTGATTGTGCCGAGAGGCAAAGAGATCCACTTCCGGAGTCCCTCACTTGTGGCACAGGGACCAAAACACCCTGTGGTTGAGAGACCATTCCCCTCGGTGAGAGAATCCCCTGCTCAGGGAGTCCGCCTCCGTGTTCTCCACTCCTGGAATGTACACTGCCGAGATGCAAGGAACATTGCTCTCCGCCCATGTCAGAATCAGAGAGACTTCCCTGAGGGCACTCCTGCTGCGAGTCCCTCCTTGGTAATTGATGTAAGCTACCGCAGTTCGGTTGTCTGATCGAACCTGAACCGGTAAGCCCTGTAGGTGAAGTGTCAGACGTGACAGAACCAAACGGATAGCTCTGAGCTCCAAGACATTGATGGGGGTGTGAGCCTCCTGAGGACCCCACAACCCCTGGAACTGATGATCCTTCCAGGCATCCGTGGTAACAGTCTCCCAACAAGGGGCCAGAAAGGATCTGCCCCTCATCAGATTGCTTGGTTCCAGCCACCACTGAAGGGACTGCCAAACCCTGGGAGACATCAGAAAACACTGATCCAAGGACTGTGGACATCTGTCCCATTTCAGCAATAGATGGAGTTGGAGTGACCTCATGTGGAACTGAGCAAAGGGGACTGCCTCGAAGGAGGCCACCATCAAACCTACCAGAGTCATCCCTAGCCGGATAGAAGGGCGAGGATTGGTCAGGAGAACACGTATCAGATCCTGAACCCTCTGCACCTTTGGCTGAGGTAGGAACACTCTGGCCTGACTGGTATCCAGATGCATGCCCAGAAAAGAGATCTCCCTTGATGGGGAGAGAGAAGACTTGGGGTGGTTGATCACCCATCCGAACCTTTCCAGCATCGTCACCACCGTCCTGGTGTCCAGCTCCGCCTGGCAGAGGGAGGAAGCTGTAATGAGTAGGTCCGTCCAGATACGACACAATGCGAATGCCCTGGGCTCTGAGCAGGGCCATTATGCCCGCCAGAACCTTGGTAAACACCCTCGGTGCCGAGGTCAGCCCGAACGGGAGGGCCACAAACTGAAAATGCTGATCTCCAACCACGAACCTGAGAAATCTATGGTGTGCTGGGAAAATTGGTACACGAAGGTAAGCATCCTTGATGTCTATGGACGTCATGAAATCCCCCTGACGAAGGGAACCGATGGCTGAGCGCAGAGTCTCCATGCGGAACTTCTTGGTTCTGATGAACCTGTTGAGAAGCTTCAAATCCAGAATGGATCTTATGGAGCCATCCTTTTTGGGAACTGTGAAGAGGTTGGAATAATAGCCCCGGCCTCTCTCTGAAAAAGGCACCGGGCATATGACCACCATGTCCAGGAGATTCTTTACAGCCGACAGGAGCCCCTGCGCCGCCCGAGGATCCAATGGCACCCGAGACCTTAGGAATCTGGGAGGAGGCCGGTACTCGAACTCCAGTTTGTACCCAGACGAGACCACTTCCAATATCCACTTGACTGTGACCTCCTGGACCCAGACCTGGAAGAAGAGCCGCAGAAGCTCCCCCACCCGTAAGGGTGAGGGCGCCTCCTCATTGCTGAGCTGGCTTGGCAGCGGGCTTGGACTTGGAACCCCCAGGTAGAGGCTGGACGGGCGCGTCTCCTGCCTCTGGAATCACCTCTGAAGCTAGAGTAGGCAAGACCTCTGCCCACTCTGGCACCGCGAAAGGAAGGATTGAAGGAGCTTGCCCCCGAAAGAAGCGACGCTGCTTCTTACGCTGAGGTAGCTTCCCACCTTTCGCCACAGAATCCAATTTGTCACCAAACAGCCGCATACCCAGGAAGGGCAGTGCTGTGATTTCTTAGCCGCTATGTCAGCCGCCCACTGGAGTAGCCATACCGAACGACGCATGGCCACCAGCAGAGCCGAGGTTCTACTACACATGATAATAATGTCATCCATAGCCGCCAACACAAAGTTCATGAACAATTCACACCTCTTAAGGGCTGTGAATTCAACACTGGCCGGGTTGAGTTGGGACCCTTTTAACATGTCCCTAACCTCAGACCTGGTAGCCACAGCCATGAGTGCAGATGCACAAACAGGCCGCAAGCTGAACCCACACTGGCAAAGGCATGGCATGCCATCTGATCAATGCGCTTATCCTCGCCATCCTTAAGGGTAGTGGCGTCAGGAGTATGTACAACGGAGGTGTTGGACAACCCTAAGATGGGCGCATCGACCTCGGGAGGGGAAGACAATCGCTTCACCGCGTCCGCCGGGAAGGAATACTTCCTATCCCATCCCTGCGGGACACCGGGAAGCCGACTCGGCTTCTCCCATTCTCTAAGAATCATGCTATCAAAATGATCTTGATTTGGGAACTCCAAGCGGGGCTTAGATGACCCAAAGAATTCCCCCTTCTTCGGAGGGGCCTCCGCTGGTGGGGAAATATCCAGAACCTCTAAGAGATGGGCCAGGACTTTGGGGGTATCCACAGCATCCCCCAGCGCCTGCCCGCCATCAGAATCAAAGAACTGCAGTTCTTCAGTCTCAGGTTCCTCAAACAAGTCCCCCTCCTCAAGAGGGGAATAATCAGACCAGTCAAGGGAGTCATAATCATCAAAATCAAGTACCGGCATAGCCGGAGACAGATGCCTTTTCTTAGCAGAGGCCTTCTTGCCCACTGAGCTAGAAATAATTTTCTCGAGGTTGGCCAGCCTAGCACAAACCTCAGAGTGCGACTCCCCACTAATGACCGTGTCACTTTGGGTACGGGGGCGGGGAAGGAGGTGAGATGGGCGGCACTGACCCAGACGCCTGGGACCCCGACGGACGCTTTATGGCCTGTTGCGCACATGGTATGCAAATTAGTACATTTTCCCCCCGTAAGGGATACCCCACAACCCACACATAGCCGGGATTGACCCGAAGGGAGCCCGAGCCGGTATCCTGTGGAGCCTCCATATGGTGATTTTAATGGTAGTCGCAATGACCAGAAGGAATTACGCTGATAAGCTACCCGGGATGCCCCTTTAAGTCCCAAGTGGGAGGATTTAAGCAGCCCAAATTACTCTAGGGACCGGGAGAAACCCCTTTTAAGCAAGGCACAGGGAGTCCTCCTGAAAATCACAAGATATGGGCAATAAGCACATGCACCCACACACATTGTATGATATATACATGTAATAATAAAACCAACAAGCAGAGGGAGCCAGCGCTGCCCCAAGCGGCGACTGGGGCATATGGCCAGCATAGCAAGAAAAGGGGGGGGGGGGGGAGGAGCCCAAAAAGGGCACTCGCACAAGTCCAAAATGGCGTCAGGCACCGCGTCAGCAAACGTGAAGCACCATGCGCACAAAACACACACACACACATCTAATGTGAAAGTAGAAAGGCAAGGCCATCCCCCCCCCCCCCCCCCCCCCCGATGGAGGGTTAACAAAAGGGACCCGGAAGGGGGAGAATCCCTCACCATGAGGTGTAAGGGAAGTAAATAGGGACAGGGCATCCCAAACCGGGATCACCAACACGGATACCGCCTACCCCCTTGTATGGTGTCTCACAGGGGAGCATGGCTCCCTAAAACACCTATTAAGGTGTTGCCTACCCTCACCCGGACCTGCATCCAAGGCTGGGAGGCTAGTATTGGACTTACTGAATAAAGGTCCGGGCAGAAATAGGGCAAAAAATGGCCGGGCGTGAGCCCGGCTTACCTGCAAGGAAGGGCAGCATACATCTTCTGACTTGCTCGCCGTCCTGCAGAGAAGGAACTAGGGAATGTGTGGGAGGTCCCAGGTATTTATTTATTTATTCTTTTTTGCTTTCATCTCTGCAGAAGTTCGCCCTCTACTGGACCATAACCCATATGTCATGAATAGTGGAAGCGGGGTGTGTGACATACTTGGAATAACACAACTATACAATGGCTAAGGCATCCGGGATTAGGAACATGGCCTGTACACAACATTTCCAAAATAAATTAGAGTGATTGACAATACTGTCAATGCAGTCAAAGAAAAACACACAGTAAGTACCATATTTTCGCTCCATAGGACACCCCCAGGGGTTTTCCCTGAAAAAAAATATTCTGAACCAAGTGGTGTGCTAAAATACCACCTCCCCCAACCAACCTATTATAGACAGTGAGCAGAATTTCCAAATTAAAGGCAATGTGCAGCATCTTGTAATACAGGCTGTGAGTGGCATTCCAGATTAAGAGCAGTGTTTGGCATCCTGAATTACAGCCAGTGGGCAGCATGCCCCATTACAGCCAGTGGGTAACATTACAGCCAGACACCTTACCAATGGCTGCCCTCCTGCTTGCCCTCACTGAGACAGACAGACAAACCTTCTCAGCATACCCCCACCTCCACACCCCTGTTCCCAAAGCTAGGGTGGGCGTGGCCTGTTACTCTGACCAGTGTCCATTGTTTTCAACAGAAGTCGGCCCTATAGATCCCCTGCCCCCGCAGTCGGGAACCAGCGCTAGCTCAGCACACGTGTGTGGCGGGAGAGGTGGGTGGCAGCAGTAGCCACAGGGCAGTGGTGCAGGAGTGTCAGGAATGTACTTTTTTTTTACCATTGGTTCCGACACATCAACAACCCCCCCCCCCCCCCGATTGGCGCCAGCCACTGGGGGACTGCACACCTTAACTTTGACTGAGTACCTAGTCAGCCAATCAGTGCAGCAACCTGTAAAATGTATTTCCCTTTTAACGTCCATTCCAAAATGCCAACAACACATAGATTAAGTCAGCCAATCGATAGGCAGAAAGCATAACAAAGTTAAACCTTTCCTGGTTCATACAGGCTGCATCAGCCCGTGTGTAGCAGTGGCAGCAAGCAGTACAGATGCAAGTCTCTGGAGGACACAACAACAACATTGCAAAAAAAGTCAACGTCAACACAAAAGGGGAAAAAACAGCAACCATGTCAAAAAGCATCAATGACAACAGTTGCAACAATGTAGGTAGGGAGATGAATAGGAGAGAAAAACTATAAAAAGGTTCGTACCAACTCTGTTTTTCTCTCATATGTCAGAGAGAAATGTTATATCCATTCTTGTAAACAGTGGTAAACAAAGAAACCTGGGAAATTATGCATATTGATATCACTTCAATGCTGATGATTGGATGGCTTTAGTTAGGTTCTTTCAAGCTGTAAATAGATGAACTACATTGCAGAGGAATAAAAATACAATTCTGTGATTACTCACCTGTAGAATTGGTATTATACGTATACAGCACGTCCTGTTCCAGAATATTCCTTACTCTTGGGTAATACATCCACAAGATGGCGCTGGATTGCAGACAGAAAATGGCGCCTCCCGGCCCCATATATACCTAGGACCTCCCACAAATTCCCCAGTATTGAAAAGCAGTTAAAATGAAGCCGGGAGAACTATAACCATTATCAATATTGAACATAACAATCACCATAAAGAGGTAACTAAAAATAATGATAACAAGTGCGGGGTGGAACAGGACGTGCTTTATATGTATAATACCAATTCTACAGGTGAGTAATCACAGAATTGTATGATTCTAAGTATACAGCACGTCCTGTTCCAGAATATTCCTTACTCTTGGGACATCCAATAGCAGTGTCCGTAAGGTAGGGTGGGATCCCCAAAACGTAACAGCGGGCAGTTTAAACCACTGCCGCTTGCAGAACTTTGCGACCAAAAGCAGCATCAGCTGAGGCCCTAACATCAACCTTGTAAAACTTAGAAAAAGTATGAACAGAAGACCAAGCAGCGGCCTTGCAAACTTGTTCAACAGAAGCTTGGTGCTGAAAAGCCCAAGAGGCACCAAAAGCACGAGTAGAATGAGTAGTAAGGCGGAAGGGAGGCTCCTTCCCCTTAGCAGAATAGGCCTGTACTACAGCCTGACGGATCCACTTGCTGATAGTGGACTTAGCTGGAGCCAGACCCTTCTTAGGTCCAGGCGGGAGCACAAAAAGAGCATCAGTCTTCCTGAAGGTTTCAGTAGCCACCAAATAGACCACATGACCACATCTAAAGAGTGTAAAACCCTCTCCTTAGGGTTACTAGGATTAGGACACAGAGAAGGCAACACAATGTTCTGAGTGAGATGAAAAGCAGAAACAACCTTAGGCAGAAAGTCAGGCTTAAAACGAAACACCACCTTGTCCTGGTGTATCTCAAAATAAGGGGGTTTGATGGAAAGCGCCGCCAACTTAGAAACACGCCTAACAGAAGTAATAGCCACCAAAAAGACTACCTTAAGCGTAAGAATGGACAAAGGGGCCCCCTGCAAGGGCTCGAAGGGAATCCCCCGCAGGGCAGATAAGACCAAGTTCCAGTCCCAGACTGGTAACATAGGCTTACGTGGGGGACGCACGTGAGTAACCCCTTGGAAGAAGGTCTTGACCAGGGGATGCTGAGCAAAAGATCTTTGGAAAAAAATGGCCAAGGCAGAAACATGACCTTTCAGAGTACTGAGCTGAAGACCCAGATCCAAACCAAGTTGCAGAAACTCCAGAATCCTAGGAATAGAAAACACACGACAGGGAAGCGAGTTAGACTTGCACCAGTCAATGTAAGTACGCCAAACCCTGTAGTAGATGAAAGGAGAGGACCTTTTCCTAGCCCTGATCATGGTATTAACAACAGGTGCAGGCAGCCCCTTTTCCATCAAGATGGAGGTTTCAGCAGCCAGGCCGTCAAAGCCAGCGTTTGTAAATTGGGGTGGCGTAGGTGCCCCTGAGTGAGCAGATCTGGAACCCGGGGCAGGGCGTACTGATCTACTGCCAGCTGCACGATGTCTGCGAACCACACTCTTCTTGGCCAACAGGGGGCCACCAGTATGGCTGGCACCCCCTCCTGAGCCATCTTGCGCAGCACCCTGCCCAGCAGGGGAAACGGGGGAAACACATACATGAGCTGAAAACATTGCCAAGGCATCCATGGCCAAGGCCAGAGGATCCTGGGACAGAGACACAAAGACTGGAAGGTTGTGATTGTGACGGGACGCAAACAGATCCACATCCGGCTGACCCCAGCGGTGGCACAGGGAGCGAAACACCCTGCTGCTGAGGGACCGTTCTCCCAGATGAGAGGTCCCCCTGCTCAGAGAGTCTGCCGCCATATTCTCCACCCCCGGAATGTATACAGCCGAGATGCAGGGAACATTGTCCTCCGCCCAGGACAGAATCATAGACACTTCCCTGAGGGCCCTCCTGCTCCATGTCCCTCCCTGATGATTGATGTAGGCAACCGCCGTCTGGTTGTCCGAGTGGACCTGAACAGCCCGACCCCGAAGGTGTGGGGTTAAGTGGGCGAGAACCAACCTGATCGCCCTCAACTCCAGAATGTTGATAGGGGTGTGGGCCTCCTGAGGGCCCCACTGACCCTGGAATTTCAGGTATTTCCAAAAGCCCCCCCAACCTGTCAGACTGGCATCCATGGTCACAGTCTCCCAGCAAGTGGCCAGAAAGGATCTGCCCCCCAGCAGGTTCCTTGAGTCCAGCCACCACGACAGAGACCGCCTGGCCAGAGGGGACAGAACAAACACCTGATCCAAGGACACGGGGTCCCGATCCCATACTGACAAGAGGTGAAGCTGAAGAGGTCTCATGTGAAACTGAGCATATGGAACCGCCTCGAAGCAGGACACCATCAGGCCCACCAGCTGTATTCCCTGCCTGATGGAAGGATGAGGACAAGACAGAAGGGTCTGTTCTTGCTCTTGAAGACTCTCCACCTTCTGCTGAGGAAGAAACATCTTGACCTGAGATGAATCCAGAATCCTGCCCAGAAAGGACTTCACCATGGAAGGAGACAGGGAAGATTTGGGGTGGTTGATCACCGAGCCGAATGACTCCAGTGTTGACACCACCCGCTGGGTATCCAGCTCTGCCTGTTGGAAGGACCGAGAAGCGATAAGCATGTTGTCCAAGTAGGGAAGAAAGCGATTTCCCTGAGATCTCAGCAAAGCCATCACTCCTGCCAGCACCTTGGTGAATACCCTGGGAGCCGAGGTGAGACCGAAGGGCAAGGCCACAAATTGGTAGTGCTGATCCTCCAGAGTGAACCTGAGGAATCTCTGATGACCTGGAAAGATAGGTATGTGAAGCTAAGCATCCTTGATGTCTACAGAGGTCATGAAGTCCCCTGGGCATAGAGAATTCACAGCAGAGCACAGAGTCTCCATGCGAAAGTGTCTGAATCTGACAATTTTGTTGAGGCGCTTTAAATCCAGGATGGGTCTGATGGACCCGTCTTTTTTGGGAACAATGAAAAGGTTGGAATAGTAGCCTTTGCCCCTTTCCCTCAAGGGCACCCGGCAGATGACTCCCAATTCCAGAAGGCCTTGGACAGCAAGGGACATACCCTGAGCTGACAGGGGGTTTTGAGCTAACCGAGATTTGATGAATCTTGGGGGCGGCCAGGCTGCAAACTCTATCTTGTAACCGGAGGACACTACCTCCTGAATCCACCGGCCTGAGACATGACGCCTCCAGACGTGAGCCAAGAGCCGGATGGGTGAGGGCACCCCTTCATGCCTGAGGGGGCTTGGGGGAGGACTTGGGCTTGGGACCCCAGGAGGGACCAGGGAGGCCACGTCCTCTGCCCCTACCCTAAAAATCTCCACGGGCTCCAGCAAAGGAAGCTCCCTGTCCAATTCTGGAACCACGGAAGGAAGGAAGAAAGGCACCTGAACCCCGAAAGGACCGGGACTGCCTTCTACGCTGAGGTAACTTGCCACCCTTAGCAAACAAGTACAGACGTTCACCCAAGAGGCGCAGCCCCTTGAAGGGAAAACCAGTGAGAGCCTTCTTAGCAGCGTTGTCAGCTGCCCATTGGCGCAGCCAGACCGAGCTGCGTATCGCCACCAACAAGGCAGATGCCCTGCCACACATTCTAATGGTATCATCCAAGGCAGAGAGAACATATGCAACAAATTCCTCACAACGCAGAAGAGCTCTATACTCTTCACTACCTGCATCATCAGGGGCCCCATCTAAGAGACTCCTGAGCAGGCTTTTAATAGCACAGACCGGACGCAGAGCGGTTCCCACACAGGCAAAGGCATGGCAAAGCAGCTGATCTATGCGCCTGTCCTCCCCATCCCTCAGGGTAGTAGAGTCAGGGGAATGCATGACGAATGTGTTGGACAACCCCAGAACTGGTGCATCCACCTCGGGAGGACATGACCAACGTTTAACCATCTCAGTGGGAAAGGGATACCTCTTATCCCAACTCTTTGGTACCTCGGGAAGCCGGCTAGGCCGTTCTCGCCAAATTATTAAAGTGAATTTTTTTCAGGCAAGCGTGGTTTAACAGTATGAAGCAGCTCCCCCTGCTGCCGCGGAGCCACGGCAGGAGGAGAGATACAGAGTACTTCAAAAATGTGAGCTAAAAGCCTGTCAGCATTATCTGAAGCCCATGGGTCAGACCCAGAATCGGCACCATAAACCTTAGGCTGTTCCTCAGATGATTCTGAATCAGAAAATAATCCCCCCCTCTTCCAGGGGGGTATAACCGGTAACGTCAAAAAAATACAATTCTGTGAAATACTCACCTGTAGAATTGGTATTATACATATACAGTACGTCCTGCTCCAGATATAATACTTACAATTGGGTTATCCTCCCGGCCCTTCATATACCCATGGACCTCCCACAAATCCCCAGCATTGAAAAGCAGTGAACCAGAAGCCGGGAGAAGTTAACCACCAAAACAAACTGGTAATGATAACAAAGATAACAATCACCATACAGGGGATCCAGAATAATGCAAAAACCAGGGTGGGTGGAGCAGGACGTACTGTATACGTATAATACCAATTCTACAGGTGAGTATTTCACAGAATTGTATTATTCTAAGTATACAGTACGTCCTTCTCCAGATATAATACTTACAATTGGGACATCCAATAGCAGTGTCCATAGAACAGGGTGGGATCTCCAACAAAAAAGGCAACAGCAGACAGTTGAAAGCACTATCACCTGCAATACCTCGCTACCAAGAGCGACACGAGCAAAGGCTCTAACGTCAACATCAAAACAGCCCTTGAAAGAGTACGAACAAGAAAACAAGTAGCGTTCAAGCAAACCTGTTCAACAAGACCTGGTGCTGAAAGGCCCAAAGATACCAAAGCACCAGTGTAATCAGAATAGAGTGAGAAGAACTCTTCCCCTTAAGGAATAGGCTTGAGTAAAAGCCTAACAAGAGCAAAAACTAAAAGTAGCCCAGGAAGAAGCCAAGCCTTCCCCAGGACCAGAAGAGGCATCTTATGCGAGTAAAGGCCAGGCCCAAGGCCGCCTAACCCCTAGAGGCAGACGAGATCAGGCACAACCAGATGTAGGTGCCCACAACCCCAAGGAGCATCAGTCCCCTAAGGGACAAGAGACAATCCAGGAAAAAAATTCCAGCACCTATTGAGGGAAAATAGATTCCCTTGCCTCAGCATTACAAGGAATAAATCCCAGAAGAAGGATAATGTCTTAATACCTGAGCCTAAGACACCACCTTAGGCAGAAGAACAGGCGTAAGGTGGAACACCGCCTCATCTCGGTGAATATACAGTAAAGAAACGAGGGCTAGCTAAACAGATCCGCCCGCTCAGGCACACGGCCGACTGAAGCAACAGCCCCATAAGGGCAACCTTATGGATAAGAACAGTCAGACAGCATCCGGAATAGAGCCAAAGGGGAACACCCCGCAAGGCAAACCGAATAGAAATCAATCCCAACAGGGACCCTAGAACTACGTGGGGAATGTCACTGAGCAATCCCTGAGAGAAAAGTCAACCCAGGCAAGGAACTGAGTAAAGACTTCTGCAGAAGACGGACAGGGCAGAGCCTGAACCACCAGGGCACCGAGTAGGAGAGCCAACTCCAACCCATGCTGTAATAACTCTATAACCCTGGGAACAGAGCGCGCCCACAGGGGAGAGACCAAAACTCACCCCGATCAATATGGGTAAACAATACCCCACAATAGACGGAAGAAAAGGCAGAAGACGCCCACTCCTAGGCTTCCAGAAGTCACAGACACCCAGAAGGTACACCCATTTCCATCAAGGTGGATGAATCAACCGTCAGACCAGCCAGACCAGAGTCTGTAGATAGGGGTGAAATAGAAAAAAGGGGGCCTGAGTGAGCAGGCCAGCACTCCTGACAGGACGTACAGGTCCGCTGTCCACAGAACCACACCTGCAAACCATACTCCACTAGGCCACCCAAGGGCCGCCAGTATCACTGGTTCCCCCTTCCAGAGCAAACTTGCACAGAACCCTGTCAAGCAGGGTGAATGAAGATAAGACATATAGAACAGAATGTACAGCATAAAGTTAAGAAGCCTCATGACCAAGGTCAGAACAATCTGAGACAGGGAAACAAGGGCCTAGGACCCATGAGAGTGACGGGCCCAGAAAGATCCACACTAGACGGATCACATGGAGACACAAGAATAAGCACATCCCCGGAGTGAATATCGCAGAAATGCAGGGAATGCTGTCCTCCACCCAGATCAGTATCAGATACCTTCCTGGGGGATCATCCTGCTTCCGAGTCCACACAGATAATCAATACAGTCGTCACTGTCGTCAGACAGACCAAGGGGCCCCCAAATAGCCCAATCCCGCAAGGGAGAATTCCAGTGAGATAGAGCCAACCTGAAGGCCTACCGCTTCAAAATTAGACAGGTGGATGGACCCCTAAAGGTCCCACCACCCCCGGAACCACAGGGGAATTTAGGAGAAAAAAGTCCCCCCTCCGTCGCCCTGATAGATTTGGTATCAAACTGCAGGAAGACACAAGGAAGGGGGCGCCCCCTGACTGGTACCCCTAGTACAAATGTCTCAGGTGTAACCACCGTACCAAGGTGGAAGGGTACACAGACCCAGCTCCAGGGAAGCTGGAACCCAGTCCAGCATTTACAATATGAGTAGCAGAAGAGCCCAAGGGCTCTGAGCATAAGGGACAACCTTTGAACAGCCGCCAACTGGCCCACCAGCTGCAATCCAGCCTGGTGAAGAGACGGGAACAGCAAGAGGGACCGAGCCCATGCAACCAGATTGTCCATTTATAGTCAAGGAAGCAGGTTCCCGTCTGAACCGAATCAAAGTTCAACCCTAGGAATGGAGATACCACTAAGGGGAAAAAGAGGAATTGAGGTGATTGAGCACCCATCCAAAGACTCCCACCAACCGAGTAACAAACTCGGCCTGACGCAGGTATTGGGAAGCAAAGAGGGACGACCAGGCAGTTCCTCGCGTGGACACCCCCTTGGTCTCAGTAGAGATATCACCCCCGTCATCGCCTAGGCGATCACTCAGGGAGCAGAACCAAAGCCAGATAACAAGGCCACAATCAGCAGTGTTGGAGCGCCAACACTAACCTGTAAGGTCCTTGGTGCCCGGAAGGCACAATGGCAATGAAATAAGCGTCTTAGGTCCCCACAGACGGCAAGAGGTCCCTGGACACAGGGCACTGGCGGCCCAACTCAGAGAAAACATGCAGAAAAACCGCCTGTGAATGTAAATTGCCGGGCAGAGTGTCTCATCCTTTTGGAGGAATGTGGAAAGGTTGGTGTAGAGGCCCCTGCCTCTGTCTGTTAAGGGCAACCAGCAGGTGACCCCAGACCTCGCAGGCCCGCTTGTGGCCTGCGCCAACACCAGAAGAGAGGCAGGGACAAGAAGCATCCTGAATATCTCGGGAAGGGGCCGCCCAGCAGACACTATCCTGCATCCAGAGGAAACTTCCTCCTGACTCCATCAGAACGAGGCATCACGCCTCCTGATAGGTGCAAGGTGCTGCGGCCATCCCCTCGCCCAAGCGGGGGAGGGCGCCCCATCATGCTTGGGGGGTTTTGGTAAAAGGTTTGGACTTAGTCCTGCCGGAGGGACCAGGGCGTTGTCTGCCACTCCTGGGGCAGGGATCTATACCAAAAAGCTGGAAGGACACCCCTGATTCGGGTTTGACACTAACATAGGGGGGTGGAGGGGTGCCCCTGCCCCGAGAAGGCCGAGACCGCCTTCTGTAAAGGGGTGTTTTGCCCTTTTTTCCAAACAGGTCCAGACGGGCCCCAAATAGACGTCGCCCTCTAAAGGGAAGCCCAGTAAGAATCTTTTTTGTAGCATCGTCAACACCCCACTGTCGCAGCCAGACCAGTCGGCGTATAGCTACCGCAAGGGCGGAAGTTCTTGCGCACATGCTGATGGTGTCATCCAGCGCCAAAAGGATAAATCTTACAAATGCATCACAATTGGAGAGTGCATTAAACACCTCCCAGGGGAGATCCTCAGGTTGATGATCAATCATCTTTCTGATGAGGGTCCTAGCGGCCACTGCAGCGATGGCCGCGGCACAGACCGGGTGCAGAGTCGTCCCTGCACAAGAAAAGGCGTGGGAAGCCAGCCTATCAATGCGCCGGTCCTCAGCATCCCGAAGGGTACGATGAGTAGGGGCCGCAATAAAGGGGGGGTTAAGAACCCCAATGATCGGTGCATCCACCACGGGAGGTGATGACCAGCAGTTAACCACATCAGGGAGAAAAGGGTATTTCCAATCCCAGTCCCCTGGAACCCCTGGAAGTTTACTGGGGCATTGCCATTCTTTGAGTACAAGAGCCTGGAAGTAATCCTGCTCCAAAAATTCCAAACGCGGTGGCGCTGTTTGGAAACTCTCCCTTCTAGGCCTGGAAGCCTCACCAGGGAGAGAGATAGACAAGACCTCGAAGATCTTTATCAGTAATCCGTCGGTGTCACACAGGCCCCAGGAACCGGGGCCCGGATCATCATGACTCCTCAGCCCCTCGTCCGATGAGCCCGAGTCAGAGAATAGCCGACCTTCATCAGAAAGAGCAAAACCCTGCTCAGCAGTTAACTCTTCAGATTCAGAAAGAATGGGCGAAACCGGATGCATCAGGGACCGCTTCTTACCAGGGCCCAAGCGCTCTGCCAACCCCGAAATCACCTGATCGGCCGTAGGCAGTCTGCGCGGCACGACTTGCTGTTCATTCCCGCTCGAGTGCGACTCATCAGGAGTGAGATTTAAGCACGGGGAGAGAGGTGTATTGAAACGAGGCACAGCCACTGGCAACCCTGACTGCAGGGCCAGTACGTGCTCTGTCTGCATCAGCATGGGGCAGTCCACACGCTGTACACAGCCGGTCTTGTCCCGGAGGGACCCGGTCACATAATTCTGAGATGCTTCCATATGGTGATTATTAATGTAATATATACCAGTAGGGATTTACGCAATAGGCAACCCTGGATGTCCCAAAGACCCGCTAGGAATGTGGGAGAATTTTGTAAGCCCGCTACAATATATGTTAGGCCAGGAGAAGCCACCGGACTCTTCGACGTCTGAAAGACAGAAAGGGAATAGGGGGTGTCAGGGCCATGCGCAACAGAAAAAATACTAATGATGAAAACACCCGCGAGGGCACTCGCTGACCTGAGGAGGAGAAGGACGGCAAACACGCGCGGGTGCAAAGAGCAGCAAAATGGCGCCACCCGCACCTCGAAGGGCGGGCTCAATCTGGGCGTGACGCGGAACGCGCCACGCCGGGTCCCCGCCTCCCCCAAAGAGCACGAAGCTCTGAGTTAGCCGTCCGGGCCTGACAAGCAAGCATAGGATATGCCAGTTAAAGGCATCTGCTAGGGGATACTAGTAGTCTGATGACGCTGCCACCCAGCCAGTAAATTTTTTAATGAAAAAGTGGGAAAGCAAGACGGTGGCGGCCAAATAAAAAGCAAGCAGCGCGGCTCTGACACCCGGTTGCCGCCAAGGGCAAAACTACGGCCATAAGCGTGACAATACAGTACACTGAGACCGCCACACACCCCCCCCCCCTTCTTTTCCCCGAGGGAGGATAGCAACCCTTTACACAGGGCCCACCGCTACACGGGGCGTGGGGCAAGAATGTGGGAGGGACATCCACTAGAGGCTCACCATCAGCCTAAACCGCCTACCCTTTGGTGGGGGACTGCGGTGGAGCATGGCTCCGTTAAGCACACGTGGTGCTGCCTACCTTCACCCGACCAGCGCAGCCCAGGCTGGGAGGCACATCACAAGGAGGACGGGTGGGAATAGTCCAACAGGGCCGCAGGCTGTAATAGCCCCGCTCACCTGCGAGAGAGTGATACTTCATGTCTTCGCAGTCAGCACTGCAGAAAAATCTGGGGATTTGTGGGAGGTCCCTGGGTATATGATGGGCTGGGAGGAGCCTGTTTTTTTGCATGTCTGCAGTGCACAGCGCCCTCTGGCGGAGGATAACCCAATTGTAAGTAATATATCTGGAGCAGGACGTACTGTATACTTAGAATATTCCTCAGCCTTCATAGGAAGGAGAGTAACACCAGGTGATAAATGCTGCTTCTTAGCAGAAGCCTTACGCGGGCCAGACCCAGCAATATGTCTCTCAATGCTGGCCACCCGAGCAGCCAAATCAGGTTGAGACGCCCCACCAGTATGCACCTCACTAGGAGTCAGATGTAAGCGTGGGGGGTAGGCGAAGCCAGAGGGGGCGCAGGCCCAGCCACCGGTAACCCAGACTGCAGCGCAAGCGTCTGCTGGACGCAGGGTACAAACACCCTGACATCGTCACTTATAGGGGATACACCACACGCCACACACAGCCGGGCTTGTCCCGAAGGAACCCCAAGCACATTATCCTGAGAAGCCTCCATATGGTGATTATTGTGGCACAACAGGCCAATTGGGATTGACGCTAATGAAGCTACCCAGGATGCCCCAATAGCCCGCTAGGGAAGTGGGAGACAATGGATCGCCGTCTGCGGAGCAAAGTACAAGCACGCGGCGGCGATAATACAAACCCAGTGCAACCAAAGCAAAGCGGGATCACAACATGGATAAATACAAAGTTAACACATACACCGCTCCCCCCCCCCCAGATCTACCCAGGGAGAGCAAAGGGGAAGCAGCAGCCGGCCTAAGAGGAGCCTAACTGAGGGAACAGGGGCCGAAGGGCCAATGGCCGCGGAAGGGACATCCCATAAGGCTCACCACGGGCCTTACCCCCTACCCTTTGGTTAGCAGGGCTCCTTAGCACCTGACAGCTGTGCTGCCTACCATCACCCGACCAGCGCAGCCTAAGCTGGGAGGCAGTGAAAAGCAACGGGTGGAAATAGTCCTACAGGGCCGCAGGCTAATAAGCCCCGCTCACCTGCGAGTAGAAAGAGCCATCTTCTAGTCATCACAGCCCAGACTGCAGAGAAGAACTGGGGGATTTGTGGGAGGTCCCTGGTATATATGGGGCCAGGAGGAGCCACTTTTCTGTCTCTGCAGTCCAGCGCCATCTTGTGGATGTATTAACCAAGAGTAAGGAATATTCTGGAACAGGACGTGCTGTATACTTAGAATATATGAATATTTTTTTTTATTTTGAGAAGTCAATTTAGTAGCACAGCCAACAACAACCTTACCCTTTGTAGTTCCCATTTTTCGATGAGTGGTTCCACTTCACCTCCAAGCATGACGGTGTTGGCGTCATCCAGCAGCAAGCATCCATTTTTCACTTCAACAGTTCCTAATAGCTTGATTTTGGTGCCAGGTGGAGTATTCAGACTGTCAAGGAAAAAAAAAGATGTTACATTTTAATAGACTTTAAAAAATAAATGTAACTCTCTGCACACTCATACTATTAAAAAGCAAGTAACACTTGTTAAAAGCATGGACTGTTAGTTAACATAGATTGCAATGAATGTAAAAGCAAGATAGCTACGACAAAGCAGTCCAATTTACACCCTGTCCCTAACGTTACTAGACCTACAAGAGTTTGTGCAGACATTGCTACTTGTTAGATTGTGTTTGCACAAGCAATGCAATCCATAAATCAGCCTGTCTAAGACAGTGCAATAATTTGACTTGCTTGCACACACACAAAGTAGTAGCAATGCCTGCACAAACTCTTGGATGCTTAGTAATGTTAGAGACGGGGTATAAACTGGATGGCCCGCTCATGGCAACCCCGCTTTTACATTAATTGCATTCTATGTTAACAGTTCATCAGTTTAACAAGCGTTAGCTAGCTTTTTCAATACCATGAGTATGCAGAGGGTTACATTTCTTTTTTGTCTATGGGGTGTGATCACACCCCTTCGGATGAGCACATCCCATCTTCATTTTTGATATTTCAATAGATTTTGCCAGAAAACAAAATATTCAATTTCACAAAAATGAATGAAACCCAAATACAGCAGATACCCACTTACAAAAGGCCAGACAGCCTTCTGAGCACAACATTTTGTACTTTAGGAAGCTGTCATGACAACACAGTTTTTTGTTGGACTGTATTTAAATATTAGACACCATTACAAGGTCAATGCAATTACTGTATAAGCAAGTAAATATATGGTACAATGCATGATATGCCTACTGAGAAGAACTCTAAGCAAATGAATATAATGATTAGTTATGCTAAACTCAGTTAACAGCCAGGCTCACCTGCCCACCCAATGCACTTACACCCATTCTAGGGCATAGCCTCACAGAATGTATTTAATGGGTAAGTAATAGAAGTAATAGTGTACATATATTGTTCTCTATGAGACTCAGCGGCTCTTAAACCTGTCTGATGGCCTGGCCGATTATCTGTAAGTGTCGCAATCCATTTACAATGGCATTGTAATGCAGGGCTTACACAAGCAGATAAATTGGCTGTTAGCTCAGCAAGCAACTGACTATACAAATCTTCTGTGATTAAGCAACTGTGTTCAGACACTGAAGATTTGTTGGTCACTAATGCAGTAGCTCATTCTCATTACAAAACACATTATTTGAGGGCAACTTCTGTTCTCCAACCATCAAGCAATGAACAAAAAATTTTTGGTAAGCCAAAATAATCTGATGGCCGACCAATTAATCAATTCTTGTTCATCGCAGCGGCCATTTCCACAGAACGATTATCTCTAAAATGTAGTCCCTTGAGTGATTTCTCTCTCGATGATTGCTCCATCTAAACAGGCCATAAGTTGGCTTTCAATAAAATGGCTTTTATGTTTCCCTGTGCTAACTACCATAAGCTGAGCAACAAAATATATAACAAAAGTTACAAAATACTGTACATTTCAAATATACCTTACTAGCTACACTTGCAATGTAAAATAAAATTAACTGCAATACATATTTAAGGATCAGTATTTGCAGACCCACACAGTTGTGTAAATACACACAAGATCACTTAAAGCAGAACAAAACCCTGGAATTAGACTATACCCGGTTTTGTTCCATGCCCTGGGGGCACCCATAATTGTGATGCTCCACTGTGTGAACTCCCCACCCCCCCAGAACTCCCAGAAAAACTCACCTTGTCCTGGTCCATAGTTGCATGCGCAGGGCCTCATCCAATCAGAGCCATTTGCCGTGCAGGCAATTGGGAGCACAAAGTCCTCACCCCCAAAAGTGTGTTCCTGCCCCCAAGCCTATCTGAAAACTCGAAAAACATGGCCAGGTTCATTAAATAAAATAGAGTTGGTCCAGGGGTCTCTTGGTCCATTAAATACCTGATCATTAACCAATGTCTTTGTATGTCTTCCTGCAAACGTTTGGTACATTCTATCCTGAGTGGACATGGGCCTATCTTCTTGCTCTAACATATTAGCGAAGACTGAACTCAAAAGCTCCCTATCCTCCGTATGGAATTTATACCTAGAGGATCTCGGCCTAACTGGTTGCCCCATGACCCTACTTGCAAGGATTCATCCAAGAAAGGTAACTCCTCAGCCCTCCTTGGCACCTGCTGTAAGGGAAACTCGGACCGCTATCACCCCAAACAATTTCACAAGCTGCTGCTCCAACCTGTTTCCTGGAAGAGGAAACACAATCACTTGAGCCAAAGTGGAATGGGGAGGGATTTAATGCTGATCCAGTTTGTGTTTTCTCTTCAAGGTGGGAGGAGACAAGCGGCAACCCGTCCTTGAGGACGGCTTGGGAAAAAATGAGTTTTGCTGTAAGAACGAGCGACAAGAGCGATTGCATTAGCAATCATTCTAGCGACCAATTGACCAACAAATCTTTGGTGTCACAGTCGCTCAATCACAGAAGATTTGGATGGTCGCTTACTCACTGACAGAACAGACAGTTTTTCTGCTTTTGTAAATACAGCATTATACCCAGGAAAACTGCCAGCATGGAAGAGCCAATGGATTAACACAGGATGAATATCAACAAGCACCCCCCCTCCACATATATGTAAGGGTGAAGACGGATGCAAATGTGTTTTATGAAGCATTTATATAAGGTTGAGCAACCAGCTGGTTTACCTAGCTTGCTTGGGGTCTGCAGAGGCTGCACTGTCACTTTGATAACTATGGATTTGTTTACTTAAAGCGGTCCTTCACTCTTTATAAGAGTATCTTATATGTTTCCCACACCCTGTACATACAGATTGCTCACATTAAAAATCATCCTTCCTGCATCTACTGCATGTTATAAGCCTTTAATCATCCGAGATGGTGGCTCATGAAACATCAGCCTGCAAACAGGAAGTGCCTTCTGACTGTGTACTCTGCATTCTGGGATTTCTGACCTTTTCCTGACCCCAGCTCTGCTATGTCTGAGCAAAGCACAACTATAACCCGCCCCCCTGTACTTTATCCCACTCTCCTCTCCTTAGTAAGTGTGATTCTTCTGAGTCAAGATGGCGACGCTCGTATCCTAAAGTCCTGAACAAAGTTGCAGCCCAGTGGAGGAAAGAATAAGTAACTAAAAACTTAAAATATCAACTTTAGATGCTGGGGAATTGTTTTTTTTAAGGGTTTGGGATTTCCAATAAATCATGCCGAAGGTCCGGTTTAAACACCTTGCACATAACACTGTATAGGTTTATGCTTGGGTGTATTGGATATTGTAACGAGAGTTATATGCTATATATATGCTTCACATTCAGAAAATCCAGAAAGAAAGTTATCAAGAATATTCCACTGCAGCTAACCTGAGGTGAATCAAACAAAAGCATGACTAGTTATAAACTGAAACTCACCTTTTCAGAAGAAGGCTTCTTCATAAGAATGCCAGCACCAATATATTTTTGGCAATTTCTTTAACATTATATAATGTTAAATGTATAAAATGAACATATTCGCTAAATAAAACACATTAATAAGTATCTAATATTTTAGGCTTGTGAAACACAGAGATAAGGAACCCACTGAATCTCCATTAAAAAAACATTTTTTTTACACCAAAAATAATATAATCTACCTGCCTCTTCTACCAGCTATTTAAATGCAGTCAGCCTCAAACCCAAAGCAATTAACTTAGATTACCTAAATCTAAATAAAAAGGAATACTATAAAAAGCTTCCAGTGAGGGATTAGACACACGACACACGACTAAGAGGAAATGTGTAAATTATACCTATTCAAAAAATGAATGTAAATGCAGCCACTAATCAAATACATCATACAGTTCTATGTAAGGAAATATAGGTAAAAATAAAATACATGCATAGTAAACAAGTATAAAATAGATTGAAGATAAGCAGAAAACATATAATGTCTACTACAGGCAGGTGAACACAACACAGTGAAAAAAGTATTGTCAAAAAGATAGTAATAATAATAAGAACCCCCTTTTTTTTTTTTAGATAAAGTGCTGTGATCTATTGCATTGATTTTGCAATTGATTTTGTGGGCACTTACAAAGAGCCTGGCCCTGGGTTCCAAAAAGACCCCTAGAATTTCCTACAGACCTTTGGAGCTGGCTGCAGCGTGGCTTGAGAACGTTAAACTTTCCCCAAAGCTTCTAATATACTCAAAACCACCCGTAAAACCCAACTATTTAGAGCTTGACTATGATCTGACTATGATCTGATCCACCAGTGTTACCATCCCTCAAAGTACTATGTGCTCTTAAAGGAGCAGCTAAGCAAGGTTCCTATAATGAACCTAGTCAGACACTAATCCTCAAATTGGGTAAACAAAAAAGTTTTTAAAGGTCAAAAGTAGCAATGTTATAAGGTGCAGTAGGAATGATCTCACCCTTCATAAGTGACGTGGTAACCACAACCGCGTGAGTGCCACAGGATAGTGCCCTGGACTCAACTGACTGGTGATCAGTTGAGTCCTGCTAGAGAAAAGCCCGCTCATGCACCGTTGGACCGGGATTCAGGTAAGGTTTGCGTGCATCCTGGGGGGGGTTTCACACAGTGGGGCATTCCGATTTTGGAAGCCCCACGGGGAAGGACTGTATCAGCCCGGGAATCTATAAGCAGCCGATCCTGCTGGGTTTTGGTCCACTGGGGGGTTTCACATAGCGGGGGAAGGACCAAAACCCAGGATAGTCAAAATCCTTGGTTTTGGTCCACTTTAAGTTGTTTCACTGTTTAAACACCATATATAGAGTATACAAACCCTGAATGGGGAGGTCCTATTTTTCATTTTAGTGCCACTTTACAAAAATGAATATTTAAAATACCAGACTAATAGTAACAGAGCTTTCAATATTATTGTTAAGGTTATTACAATGCTAACATGTGTTGCTTTACTCGTTCAATGTAGGTACTGTAGGCAGTACTCTAGCAAGTCCACACCAATTCCTTTGGGCAAAAAAACAACAAAGAAAGCGATTTATCATTTATGGTTAGAATGGTTGCCCTAAAAGTAGATTAAAGAAAAAATGGGCAACGCCAATAAAAAGAAGACACGATACAAAAAAATGGTCTTTATGTCAAACATTACTTTCGCATTTCCAATACAACACAATGTCTAGTGTGCTTTTTTGGATGAATTAAAATTTTGTAGATAGCAGGCCAATTTTCAGGTCACTCTCAGTACAGAAATTCAATTACTGGCCAGAAGCCTAGAATATTTGATAAAATGCCATATCTGTGAGCAGCTTGCATAAAAATCCAAAGCCCACTTACGTAAACAGTTTTGCCCTTGGAGTAAAAAAGTAGTATGCCAAATTTGGCATTTAAAAATAGTATAAAAACTAGGAAGATGTATATTATTTCTATAAAAAGTTACTGTAGTGAACGAAAAAGGACAGGTATCCAAATTGTCTGCCAAGAGGACAGATATCCAATACCTGCCAACTGCTATTACTTGCCTGTGTTATTAAAGCATATATGATAATAAAAAACAGCTCTTAATATACACATGCAGAATGACAGAAGATAGATTTTTTCCCCATATTGTTCAGGAAGTCTACAGGCTACATTGAACTATATCAACACTTTGCATTATTTTCCTGTAGCGTGTGGCTCACAAAACCCAGCTGTGTGGCTAGTAGAATTACTCAGAGGTCTAGCAAGCCTTTGAGGGGGATATACAGTGGCTTGGAAAACTATTCACCCCTTGTCAGTTTTCATGTTTACCTCACAAGCCGAAATGAAAACGGATTTTTTAAAGGTTTGCATAATTTCATTTAAAGAACATGCCTACAACTTTTCCCTTTATTCTGAAGCAAACAACAAGACAAAATATCAGACAACTTCTGTGTGCAACTTCAACCTCCTGAAGTCAGTATTATGTAGAGCCACCTTTTGCTGCAATTTGCTTTGGATAAAATTCTATGAGCTTGCCACATATTGCTACTATAATTTTTACCCCATCCATCCTCCCCTTGTCTAGGGCCAGTTTCCCAGTCCCTGCTGCTGAAAGAAATACCCATAGCATGCCTCCACCATGTTTCACTGTGGGGACGGTGTTCTTGGGCCGAGATGTGTTTTTTGACAGACTTCGCATTTTCCTAGGTGGCCCAAACATTCAATGTTGGTCTTATCTGGCAAAAGCACCATCCTTTTTACATTTGGGGAGTAGACCACATGCCTTTTGGCAAACTCAAAATGAGCTTTCTAATTTTTGCCTCTAAGTAAAGGATTTTCTATAGAAAGCCCAGCTCTTAGGTGCGCAGGTCTTATTGTGTTCATACAGACAGATACTCCAGTCTCTGTTTGGGAACTCTAAAGTGTCACCTTTGGGCTAATGCTCGTCTTGTCTGGTCTGAGAGTTTTGGTGGGCGGCCCTTTAATGGCAGGTTTGTTGTGGTACCATGCACTTTCCATTTAACGCTAATTGATTGATGGTGCTCTGGGGAGATCATCAGAGATTTTTTTTATAACTCAACTCTGACTTGTATTTCTCAACGACCTTGTCCCAGACTTGTTTGGGGAGCTTCTTGCTCTTCGTGGTGTTGTTTACTTAGTGATGTTCCTTGCTAAATGGTGTTGTAGCCTGACAGACCATGTGACACTTAGATTGCACACAGGTGGACATCATTTAAAGAGGCATGTGACTTCTGATCTCATTCCCAAAATGTCTAGTCTAATTTGGTGATGTGAAATGAGAAAAAGATATAGACATTTTGGGCTTTTAACCTCTGTTCAGTTTTGCGTTTCCCCCCAGGGAGTGGAGCCTCGCTCAGTGGGTCGTGCTTAAGGATAAAGGGCGCCTTAAACATCAACATGCAGCTCAGTAGGAACAGAGGTTCTCTGTGAAAGGGGGAGAGCGGGGTTGGCTCCCTGTCCAGCCACTGAATACTTACACACTCCAGGAACCTGTCTTGCTCCACTTTCTTTTCTACTTCCCTTCCATACATCTTTCTTTTTTCTTTTACTTTTTCTTCTTCTGCTGTTTCTTTCTCTTCTCACATCTTTTTTTGCCTGCATTCTTTTCTTCCTTCAAGCCTTCTATCTTCTCCTTTGTTTTACTAACTTTTATTCCTTCCATCATTCTTTCTTCAATTCCTACCATTTTTCTTTCATTACATCTTTTTACTTCCTTGTCTTTCCTTCCTTCTTAAGTGTTTTCTTTTTAAATTTTTCTTTCTTTACCTCTTTTTATATTGCCTTTGTTCCTCGCAACTTTCTTTACCCAACTTGTTTTTTTCCTTTCCTTATTTTCTTCCTTCCATCTTCCTTTCATACCAACTATCTTTCTTTCATTCTTCCTCCTCGTCTTACCTGCTTCATTATCGCCTTTCTAAATTTTTATTTTTCTTTCTTCCCTCTTTCTTTTTATACTGCCTATGTTACCCACGCCATTTTTTCCTTCCTCTACCTTTTTCTTTCTTTTTTTTCCTTTTTCTTTATTTTCATCCTTTCAACTTCCTTTTATTCCTACCATCTTTTTTCTTTCTTTCCTTCAGTCTCTCTTTTTTCTTTCCGGTCTTTCCATCTTGCTTCATTATTTTCTTTCCTCCATTTTTCTTTTTTGCCTTTCAACTTTTTTTATATTGCCCTTGCTCCTCCCACCTTCCCTCCTTTCTTTTTGCTTTCCCTATTGCCTATTTTTAAGATCTTTATTTCCTCTCTTTTATCATACTTTTTCTTTCCTCCCATCCACAATTCCTTTATCTCACCTCTGCCCAACTCTTTCTGTCTCTTCCCACCACACCTTCCAGTAGTGCAGTGCAGTCACATTTGTGTACTGCATTCTGCCTGTGTTTGCATCATTACTGCAGCAGTAGCCACCTAGGTAGTCCCACAGTGAGCAGCATGGATGTGCAGGTTGTGGCAGCCCTTTGCCGAAGTCTGTAAAAATGAAATGACTGGACGCCCACACATGCAATATGGGACCGAGGGAGAAGTGAGTTTACTGGGAAAACTGGGGGGGGGGGGGGGTGTTTGCACACAGCAGGACATCCCAATCGGGATGCCCCAGGGGGAATGGTACAAAACCCGGAAAAGTCAAATTCCCAGGTTTTGTTCCACTTTAAAAAATAAAAAAGCCCACTTAATGCCCTAGGAGTTATTTACAGTTGGATAAAGGTTTTACTATGTTTTTACACTGACTCCTAATCAACTTCACTGGTGAATGTGTCTTGTGTGTTAAAAAAAGGTTGTGGACTCCTGTATTACATTCACTCAACCTCAAAAAAAAGGGGTTTTCTGGCATCCTTTCCTATATGGCTATCTCTTCGAAAACTATTTTCGGGCTGTGCCTTTGCACTTTCTAATTTACTGGCATCTGTCTCTTAAAAAGCCATACATATCTTTTTATTTTCCTCACATCGAAAAGCTCATGATGACCAATCATTGCCCAAGTTTTTAAGCTTCCTCACAACAAAAGGAAAAAAAACAGGCATTGCTCTGACAAAACTCTGTGCTGTGGAGCAGCAAATAAGGTAATTAGAAAGTGAGTCTCACTTACTACACCCCCTGCAGTAATAATGTGATTTAAAGCGGACCTTCACTCTGAATAAGAGTCTATCTTATATGTTTCACGTACCCTGTACGTACAGATTGCCCACATTAAATATCATGCTACCTGCATCTACTGCATGTTATGAGCCTTTAAACATTCAAGATGGCGGCTCACGGGACCTCAGGCAGCCTGCAAACAGGAAGTGCCTCCTGACTGTGCTGACCTTTTCCTGACCCCAGCTCTGCTCTGTCTGAGCAAAGCACAGCTATAACCCGCCCCCTGTACTTTATCCCACTCTCCTCCCCTCAGTAAGTGTGATGCTTCTGAGTCAAGATGGCAGCGCCCATATCCTAAAATCCTGAACAGAGTTGCAACCCAGTGGGGGAAAGAAGTAGGTGACTAAAAACTTAAAATATATTAACTTTAGATGCTGGGGAATCGTTTTTTAAGGGTTTGGGCTTTTCAACAAATCATGGTGAAGGGCCAGTTTAACTATCACTGAAATAAAAAGGTACAAAAGTACAAAAGTACAACAAAATCTACACATACAGCAGTTTTTCTTTTACCCACACTTTTTTTTGGTTTTATATTTTAGCCTGTTCGCTTCAGTTTGTTGTGGCAATTATTATTCTACAGTTAATCCCATTTTAAATAGAATTTCTATAAAATGGTATTTCTTACACTATACTGTATGTCCTCCTGATAAGGCTCAAACATTAAGAAACATGTCATATAAATATTTTATCAGACCTAAAAGGCTGAACTGTGGTTTCTTGCAAATGAAATGCTGACTTCCCCAGCAGTTGAAGGCTAACACATTTTGTATATCCATTTCTTTTCAAAAGCTTCAATATGTGTAATCTATAGTAGGTAACTCTGCCTTTAGCAGTTGGAGAAGCTCAATTAGAGTGATGCTGCCAGAAACATCTCAGCCAAATACATAATCCATTTCCTCAAAGGCCAAAAAGTCATTTCAATTACTTACTATTTAATTACGATGCCCAAGAGCCAACATACATAGGTGTCGAAATGTTAAACTATTAATTTTTGCTCTCTTGTTCAAGAATGGTAATTTGATACCAAGAAACCCCTCACTCTATATTTAGCCAGCACACAAATTTTAGCACACAAATTTGTTATTCTACACCAGAAACCATAAAACAAACCCACACACTTTGCTAAAACCCTATGTCTTAAAGAAAACATCAATTTGTGTGGATCTTTCCACAGAATTCAGGGTCGTGCCACACCACCAGTACATACAAGATCCACTTACCTTACAGCTGGTCCCATGCCACCGTTCACCTTCCCGCAGCCCCGGGTAAAAACACTGGGGGCCTCTGTACACCAGGAACATCAATGTACGGAGGCTCCCATTGTTAAGTTGGAGCCGGCCATATCCAGCTTCACAAACCAAGGCTGTGGGAGGACAAAGAGAGATAAATTTACCTAGTACATCACATCTGGAAAGTAGGCCATCAAGAAACGATTGCCAAATTGGTTGGTCAAAAATGGATAATGTAACAAGGTCTGCTGGTGTGTGACAGAGCAACACTTTGAGAATCCCTGTAAAAATCCTAGTGCACTGAAAAATGACCATGAAGAAAAATAAAAACCTGGGAGATCCCACTTAATCCAAATAAGGCCAGTACTAATGCAATGGTGTCCCACTAACCAAAATACATATAACTCGAGGGCACACTGAAAGACAAACTGTTAGAGAACTTGTTAAAGTGGACCAACACCCAGGGGTGATCGGCCCGGAAATCTATAAGATTCCCGGGCCGATCACCCCCCACCCCGCGGGACATCCGAGATCGGGATGTCCCGCGGGGTGAAACCCCCCAGAAACCCCAAAAACGCCTTACCTGATCCGCCGCCGCTTCCGCCGCCGCCGCCTCCCGCGCACCCCTCCAGACGTGCGCGCGCCCGCGCCGGCCCTCTGTGAATGGCCGGCGGGGGCGCGCGCGCGCCGAGAGTGACGCGCGGGAGGCGGCGGCGGCGGAAGCGGCCTGGACGTTCCTGATCCCCGCCTGGACGTTGGCGGGGATTGGCTGCAGCGCTCACGTGGGAGCGTTGAGAGGTGAGTTTTTTGGGGTTTCTGGGGGGTTTCACACAGCGGGGCACCCCCGATCGGGGTGCCCCGCCGAAGTGGACCAAAACCCAGGATAGTCAAAATCCTGGGTGTTGGTCCACTTTAAAAACACAATTGTGTATATTAAAAAATACGGGGGCCACCGCGTCCACCCAAGTACGCAACGCTCCCCAACACTCATAAAACACCCTGACAAAGCTCCGGAGCGTAATGCGTATCAGCGGCCCATACACGCTCCCCCCTCTCCCTTGACGCACACATCATGCTCGGCTTACCCCCCCCCCGCATATATCGAGGGACGGAATTTGGTGATCCATAAGTGGTGATTCAGCCCATGAAAAGGCCTTTGATGTTTCTTCAAATGTTACAAACCCGGGACAGGCCTCAATTTAATATACAGATTTCTTTACAAGGACCAACAATTTCTGATTCTTTGGCCGGCCAATACAGTGCAACAGTGTGTGTATGAGCGTTTGGGGGGGGTGGGGGGGCCCTGTATTTTTTTAATATACACTATTGTGTTTTTAACAAGTTTTCTATGAGATTAGTTCAGTTTCTATGTTGTGCCATCGATATGTACAATGTATTTATTAAATGTATACTTTTTGTTTTGGCACTTATAGTAATGGTTTGTCCGTGAGTGCCAGTTCCACAATTAACCGTTTGTCTTTCAGTGTGCCCTTGAGGCACTGAAAAGGAAACCTATAGGGACAGGACAGGGCATTGCAAATAGGGAAGGGCAGTCCAGGCAATAAAACCTTACTCACAGGTTGTCTATCGCAGCTGGTTAGTCCTAGTCTGTGTAAAACTTACCGATTACCAATGCCCAAGATTGAGTCCTGCAAGTCCATACTTCAATTGCTTGTGAACTCCAGGAGCAAGAGTCATCCCTGCCCCCTTGATCAGTCACAGCATGCCCTCTCCATTAATTGCAATGGAGGAGGGCATCATAGAGGCTAATCCCTTCTGTACTAAAATCCCACTGTATATGAAGCTGCACTTCTGGATTAAATATAGTCAAGGGTGTACGACAAAGCAGAAGCTCAGCATAGGTGCCTATAGAGAATAATTGGAAGCCTTGGTCTGACACATATACAAATACACACACTATAGAGCAATGCATGAAAGCCCAACTAGCATTGCTCCTGCAATTAACTATAAGAAAAAAACTACCCAGTCAGTGGAATCCAAAGAGAATGTATATACCCTAAGGTATTCAAATTGCTTTTCATAGCTCTGAGCTCCAAGACATTGATGGGGGTGTGAGCCTCCTGAGGACCCCACAACCCCTGGAACTGATGATCCTTCCAGAAACCTCCCCAGCCCGACATGCTGGCATCCGTGGTAACCATCTCTCAACGAGGGGCCAGGAACGATCTGCCCCTTATTAGATTGCTTGATTCCAGCCACCACTGAAGGGACTGCCGAACCCTGGGAGACATCAGAAATGACTGATCCAAGGACTGTGGACATCTGTCCTATTTCAGCAATAGATGGAGTTGTAGCGACCTCATGTGGAATTGAGCAAAGGGGACTGCCTCAAAGGAGGCCACCATCAAACCTACCAAAGTCATCCCTAGCCGAATAGAAGGGCGAGGGTTGGGCAGGAGAACACGTATCAGATCCTGAACCCTCTGCACCTTTGGCTGAGGTAGGAACACTCTGGCTGACTGGTATCCAGATTCATGCCCAGAAAGGAAATCTCCCTTGATGGGGAAAGAGAAGACTTGGGGTGGTTGATCACCCATCCGAACCTCTCCAGCGTCGTCACCACCGTCCTGGTGTCCAGCTCCGCCTGGCAGAGGGAGGAAGCTGTAATGAGCAGGCCGTCCAGATATGGCACAATGCGAATGCCCTGGGCTCTAAGCAGGGCCATAATGCCCGCCAGAACCTTGGTAAACACCCTTGTTGCCGAGGTCAGCCCGAACGGGAGGGCCACAAACTGCAAAAGCTGATCTCCGACCACAACCTGAGAAATCTCTGGTGTGCTGGGAAAATTGGTACATAAAGGTAAGCATCCTTGATGTCTATGGACGTCATGAAATCCCCCTGACGAAGGGAACCGATGGCTGAGCGCAGAGTCTCCATGCGGAACCTCTTGGTTCTGATGAACCTGTTGAGAAGCTTCAAATCCAGAAAGGGTCTTATGAAGCCATCCCTTTTGGGAACCGTGAAAAGATTGGAATAACACCCCCGGCCTCTCTCTGAAAGAGGCCCCGGGCATATGACTGCCATGTCCAGGAGGTTCTTTACAGCCGACAGGAGCCCTTGCGCCGCCCGAGGATCTGAAGGCCCGAGACCTTAGGAATCTGGGAGGAGGACAGTACTCGAACTCCAGTTTGTACCCAGACTAGATCACTTCCAATATCCACTTGTAACCTCCTGGGCCCAGACCTGGAAGAAGAGCCGCAGCCGTCACCTCACCCGTAAGGGTGAGGGCGCCTCCTCATTGCTGAGCTGGCTTGGCAGCGGGCTTGGAACCCCAGGTAGAGGCTGGACGGGCACGTCCTCTACCTCTGTTCCAGGAACCCCCTCTGAAGCCAGAGTAGGCAAGACCTCTGCCCCCTCTGGCGCCGTGCAAGGGAGGACTGAAGGAGCTTGCCCCCCGAAAGGAGCGACGCTGCTTCTTACGCTGAGGTAGCTTTCCACCTTTCGCCACAGAATCCAATTTGTCTCCAAACAGCCGCGTTCCCAGGAAGGGCAGAGCTGTAAGTGATTTCTTTGCCGCAATGTCAGCCGCCCACTGGCGCAGCCATACCGATCGGCGCATGGCCACCAACAGAGCCAAAGTTCTACTACACATGGTAATAGTGTCGTCCATAGCCAACAAAACAAAATTCATGAACAATTCACACCTCTTAAGGGCTGTGAATTCAACGCTGTCCGGGTTGAGCTGGGACCCATTTAACATGTCCCTGATCTCCGACCTGGTAGCCACAGCCACGAGTGCCGATGCACAGACAGGCCGCAAGGCTGAACCCACACTGGCAAAGATTCCATTCACTACCGAGGTGGAGAAGCTCTCTTTTGACTGGGTTGTGTCTAATTTTGGGAATGATGGAAGATTAACCTGTTAAGCTTAACTGTTGGGATATTTTGGTGGAGAAGCTTTCTTTTGGCCTGGCTGCATTTCATTTTGGAAAAATTGATTCTGGAAACATTAACCCGGTATAAGGCCACTTCCTGTGACACCCTGGTAAGAAGATCTGTGTGGTGGTGGAGGATTGGAATCAGCGCGATTCTTTGAAACTATATGCACTGCGGGTGTCGATTTACCTGTTAAAGACTTTTTCAGGGCATCCCACTTGGGGATACTTAAGAATACTGCCCTGAATTAGGGAAGCTCTGTTATTATTTTTTGCAAATCTATTTGGACTCTATGGACAAAGGAGTTATACGTTGAGCACCCAAAAAGTTTCTAGTAAGCTAAGAGTTTTTTAGAGCGCGGTATTTAAAGTGTTTCTGCACACTGGCAAAGGCATGGCAAGCCATCTGATCAATGCGCTTGTCCTCGCCATGCTTAAGTGTTGTGGCGTCAGGTGTATGTACAACGGAGATGTTGGACAGCAGTTGGGCGCATCAACCTCGAGAGGGGAAGACCAGCGCTTCACCGCGTCCACCGGAAAGGGATACTTTCTATCCCATCCCTGAGGAACACCATGAAGGCGACTTGGCTTCTCCCATTCTTTAAGAATCATGCTGTCAAAATGATCCTGATTTGGAAACTCCAAGCGGGGCTTAGAGAACCCAAAGAATTCCCCCTTTTTTGGAGGGGCCTCCTCTGGTGGGGAAATACCCAGAACCTCGGAGAGATAGGTCAGGACCCTGGGAGTATCCACAGCATCCCCCAGCGCCTGCCCGGCATCAGAATCAAAGAACGTTCCTCAGTCTCGGATTCCTCAAATAATTCCCCCTCCTCGAGCGGGGAATAATCAGCCCAGTCAGGGGAGTCATAATGAAAACAATCAATTACCGGCGTAGCCGGTGACAGATGCCTTTTCTTAGCAGGGGCCTTTCTGCCCACTGAGCTAGAAATAATTTTCTCGAGGTTGGCCAGCCTAGCACATACATCCGAGTGCGACTCCCCACTAATGACAGTGTCACTTGGGGTACGGATGATGCGGGGAGGGGTAGGAGATGAGGCGGGAGGCACGGACCCAGACGCCTGGGATCCCGACTGCCGCGTAATGGCCAGTTGTGCACATGGTATGCAAATTAGCACATTCTACCCCGTAAGGGGTACCCCACAAACCACACATAGCCGGGATTGTCCCGGTATCCTGTGGAGCCTCCATATGGTGATTTTAAGGTAGTCGCAAAGACTAGAGGGAATTATGCTGGTAAGCAACCCGGGATGCCCCTTTAAGTCCCGAGTGGGAGGATTTATAAGCGCTCCAATTACAGCTAGGGACCCTAGGACCGGGAGAACCCCCTTTTAAACAAGGCACAGGGAGTCCTCCTGAAAGACAAAGATATGTGGCCATAAGCACATGCACTCACACACAGCATTGCATAATAAATACATGTCATGAGTAAAACAAAAGCAGAGAGGCCAGCGCTGCCCCAAGCGGCGACTGAGGCATATTGGCCAAGCATCGCAAGAATAGGGGGAAGCCCAGCATGGCACTCACCCACCACAGAAAATGGCGTCCTAATCGGCCAGCAGCGCTTGCGAAAAAGAGGGAGGGAGAAGGGGCGGGCCAGCGCGGATCGCGCGCCGTGCCCGGCCCCGCCCCTTACCTCCGAGTCCAAGTAATGCGGTCCCCAGCAAGGGGATGGGCCCCCAATGGCGCCGACAGAAGGGGGAGGGCCGCGGCAACGCGCGAGCGCCCGGCCCCGCCCCCTCACAGAATCAGCCTGAGGGGAAGAAGCTCCCCCAGACTGCAGGCAGAGCGCACAGCGCAACGTGAATCAAGCGCACAAGCACACTCACACACACACATATATACATAAAGTAAAAAATAGGAGAACAACCCCCCCCCCCCCGGAGGGTAACAGAGGGGACACAGAAGGGGGAGAATCCCTCACCAACAGGTGTAAGGGAATTAAATGGGGACAGGGCATCCCAAACCGGGGTCACCAACCCGGATCCCGCCTACCCCCTTGTATGGGGTCTCACGGGGTAGCATGGCTCCCTAAACACCTATTAAGGTGAAGGCTACCATCACCCGGACCTGCAGCCAAAGCTGGGAGGCTAGAAATGGGCTTAGTGCATAAAGATCCGGGCGGAAATAGAGCCAACATGGCCGGGTGTAAACCCGGCTTACCTGCAAGGAAGAGCAGCATACATCTTCTGACTTGCTCGCCGTCCTGCAGAGAAGGAACTGGGGAATGTGTGGGAGGTCCCAGGAGGGGCTTCTTTTTTGCTTTCATCTCTGCAGAAGTTCACCCTCTACTGGACCATAACCCATGTGTCATGAATAGTGGAAGCGGGATGTGTGACATACTTGGAATAGCTTGTTTTCACTAAATCCCACCTCCCAATCCTGCCTTAGCATATTACTCTTCCCATTACAAATTGAAATCACATGAAAAAGAACAGTATGCTTTTGATTAAACTTCATGTGATCAACTGCAGCAAAAAGATTGTTCACCTCCGGAAGTTCATTAAGATTGCTCCTCCTCTGTTGAGATCAGGTTTATATACAAAAAGGGCCAAGCTTTTCTATCAGGGTCTACTTCCTGCATATAAACAAATAGTAACTATCTTCCACAAAAACAAAGATAAGACAAATAAGCCAAAAAGAGGAAGTCTGGTTGGAGCAGAGCATGCGCAAGTGTCTTACATAGTGCAAGATGAGTTACAAAAAAAATTGGTCCTAGTCCTTTTGAAGGCCACAATAAAAAAACTAATTGCAATATAATATAGATAAAAGCAAAATAAAGCATCTCATATGCAGTACAAAAATCTAAAAATTATTTGAGAAAAGCTCCTACCTAATATGCATTTACTTTACTTTGCTTTTGGCTGCTTCTGAAAAGCATACGCTTACTTTGCTAATCAATGTCAATCTACACTTAGAAGAGAATAGTCACAGTTATGGCAAAAGATGTGTATGTATGTATGCGTGTGTGTAATGCGTCGGGGCAATCCATATTTTCCATTGTGTTGCAAGAAGAATCCACTTTTTAAATATGGTCCCTGAAAACATGTAAAATACTGCAAAGGTATCAATTATCTAATGCATTTAGAACCTTATTTGTATAATGCTTACAATGGATTTAGCACTTAAAATAATTGAATTGAAAACTGTGAAGGAAGAAGATTTACAGGGTGTTGTAAGTATATTACAGAAGAAAAGAAAAAGGGAGGTGCAGTAATAGGTTAATACTTGCCCTTTGAGCGTCAGGTATTTCTGCAGTAACAAGGTTACTTTGCCAATCTATTAGTGAGATGAAAACAACAGGATGTACACCTGGCATTTGTGCTTGAATAAGCAATGCTACAGAAAACCCAATACGGAATTACAATTTTTCTTTACCACTGACAGGGTTTAAACAATATTAAAGGGATTACCTGGCTCATTGTGTAATACGTAAAGCTTTTTAGGTCTGTTTAGTATGCTGCCAACCATTGCCATTGTCCATTAAGTCAATTTTAAACACAGAAAAGATGTGGGACTTCGTTTTGGCCGATATAACTACAAAATGTAGTAATAAAAATTAATCATACAGGACATTTGCAAACAGGGAAATGTAGTTTATGTGTGTAAAAGAAACTGGTCGCTATTTTGCCGTGCCGTAACAGCATACAATTCCAAGACTTCTTCCTTTGATTATTTTAGTTCAGCAGGAAAAAAAACAAAACATGTATCCTGTTGTATGGAAGTCTTATTGGAAGTAAAATGCACCGGAGACTGAATGAGGGGCAGATGGAGAGTCTCCATTTACAAATCAAATGTAACATCTTGAGCAAACTAGAGAGAAAACTGTAAGGCATGGCTGAAGAACAGGAGGCAGGAATTACCAGCACCAGCTTTCTAAAACCGCATAACTGCAGAAATTGGAAAATGTCTTGGGGTGGGGGGATTAAGACAAGTGTGTTTTACATTAGAAGTCACACTTAGCTTTTAGAAGCTCTTTAAAGGAGAAATATCACAAAAAATGACCCAATAATAAAAATCCATATACATATACTGGATGGCAGGAGGAGTATTCACTTATACACCCCACATCAAAAAATATCCAACTAAGCTTGTTTCTTTTTTTTTAATGGAAGGAAGATGACATGGGGGGGGGGGCAGGTTCTGTCTCCCTCGTACAATCAAACCTGGCATCCCTGATTTGAATATTCATCCTACTAGGAGAAGAAAGTGGTAATTTCACGATACCTCCTTTAATGAACTACACAAATAGGAAAATGAGTGATATAGCTGGACCAAAACCCACTGCCATTGGCCTTAGAATCTATAAGATTCCAGGGCCACTAGATTCCTTCCCCTGGGGCATCCAGAATGGGGATGCCCCACTGTGTAAAATCCCCCCAGGTCGCCTGGTATACTAACCTTCTCCCCTGGTCCAACGGCACAAGCGTGAGCAGCGGCCGCATCCCTGCTATCCATTTAGCAGGGTTCCTGCCCATGCCAGGCATTTGTGAATGGCACGCTCCCTGTTAGAGGGTAGCGGCAATGCGGCCTCCAGTGCAGCTTGGCTAGACTCCTTAAACAAGTTTTTTCTTTAATGTAATAACTATAACAGCAAAAGCAACACCAGGCCCACAGAGCAGCCCAGAAAAAATATTTCACAAATGAATGGCACATTCTATATAAAAGGCAAGATAATTACATTTATTAAGTGAGAGCACATTATTAAACAGAAACACAAACCAAACGCACATAAAAAAAACATGAATAACTGATGGACAGCCAAGAATAGCTCTAATAAATGGTACTATATAATAACTGAAATGTTACCCTGATGCTAAATACTGAAGTGTCAATGCAATATTAAAGTGCTAAGTGCAATAAAGGTGCATGTAAAGGCAAGACAAATACAGACTTCAAGCATGACTAAGGGCAGTTAGCCAGCCAAAAAGCATTGCTTTGTAGGACTTGCATTGGGTATTTATATAGAATTTTAATATTCGTTACTAAATTTTAAGTATTAACATTGGCGAGATGCTGGACCATAGCAATAACTAATACAGACTTCCCCTTATATATCTGCAGCTTGTTGACTTGCCCAACAGACTCGTGCCTCCTTGTATCCACCCACCACAGTACCAAGCGAGGAGAGCTCAAGTACCACTGGTTGGGAACTCCATGGTCTAGATCAGGCGTGGGCAATTATTTTTTCCTTGGGGCCACATGAGAAACTAAAAATATTGTGAAGGGCCGGGTCAAAAGGCTGAACTCAATTCTGCATAATGTTAATTGTATTTCTTTATAAAAAGCGGTAAATAGCATTGTTTTGAAAAGCTGGTACGAGTATATGTTATAGTTAAACAATGAAAAAGTGAGGTTGCCTTACAAAAAATGTATTAAATAAACCCCATTTTGTGTGTCCAGTGAGGTCTCCCAAATTGGGATGCCCCAGAGGCATGATGCCTGTAACCCAGCCCTGGATTTCTTCACACTCCATAGGGCTGGGTTACATGGGTTTTGGTCTGCTTTAAAACATCATGACCAAATCAGGTTAGGATGGAATAACCCCCCTCCTTTACATTATTATTAAAGTAACACAGCGCTGCTCACACTTTTTACTCAGTAGCAATGTGAAAAATTGTGGATTCCCTCACATAAAGCAGAACAAAACCTAGAGCAACCCCTGTTCTTCCCTCTGGAAATCCCAGATCGGGATGCCCCACTGTGTGAAACCCTTTTTACTCATTAGCAACATGAAAAATGGCAACTCCCTCCCTTAAAGCGGAACAAAGCCCCGATCTGGGATGTCCAGGTGGAAGACCAGTGGCTGCTCTGGGTTCATTTCCACTTTAAGGGGGAGCCCACCATTTGTCAAGTTGCTACTAAGTAACAAGGGTTTCACCCAGTGGGGCATCCTGATGTGGGATACCCAGGGGGGAAGACCATCCTGCAGGAGGGAGCTGACCAATAGGACAGCAGGCTCTAATCCACACACGCCCCCGCTACATTAGACTTTCTACAGAGGGGCAAAAGTGCTGTTCAAACCCGGCACTATCTTGTCTGGCAAGACTGCGCGGACAGTGGGCGGGACTGAGCGGCGGGAGTGGCGGCAGCGTGTGGCCGGGCATCTTACAGGGACCGCTGGTCGCGGGCCGGTCAGAGCCAATCAAAGGGCCGTATGTGGCCCTCGGGCCTTACAATGCCCAGGTCTGGTCTAGATAGTAAATTGCAAGGGCAGGCCTCACTCTCTAATGTAATCCTGCATATATGTATCTGCATATAGTTACTCTTCTGTTACATCTGACTCATAATGTGTATTTTATGCATTGCCGTCATTGTTGTATTTTACTTGTATTATCCCCTGTACAGTGTCACAGACTGATAATAATAGTACCCACTGCCTTTTAATTTTCTAGTTTGAAACTTTGCCTCCAGGAACTCCTGAAACTGAAACTTAATTTAGAATAGAATTGGTTAACTGTAATACAAGAAAAATGTGGTGCTATTAAGATAAGATGGAAAGCCCCATAAATCCTTAATCTGCAGAGCTCCTTATCTTCGTGGCCTAGCCTGGTTGACATGGAGGCCTTTCATTGTAATTTTGCAGGATACATACCTGCAGCTTCTGTAAAACTCACACCTTTAACCATCTCTACCCATTAATCAAAACCTCTATTAAACAGAAAGCTACTGTAGCGACTATGCAAGAGTATGTGCAATTAATAAAAATGCTCCTTAAAACTCATCAAAAATACCATTTTGTGATTACTCACCTTTAAAATGGTATGTCACACACCCCGCTTCTGAATATTCATGACACTTGGGTAACTGTCCTGTAGAGGGCAATCTTGCAGAGATGACATGAAAAAATACCATTTTGTGAGATACTCACCTGTAAAATGGTTATTACAAGTATGTCACACCCCCCACTTCCCGATATTATGACACTTGGGAACCCGGCCTGTAGAGGGCGATCTTGCAGAGATGACATGGAAAAAAGGAGCCCCTCCTGGTCCATAAGTACTGGGTTCCTCACACTATTCCTCAGTCTTTTTAAAAAGCAGTGAAGAACCAGGAACAGCCAATTATATTCAATAATTGTAAAATTATTTGAAATAATAATACCAAATAAAGGATCCCTTAGAGCAAAAAGAGCCAATTATATTCAATAATTGTAAAATTATTTGAAATAATAATAATAACCATATAAAGGATCCCTCGAACAAAAAAGGGCGGGGGAAGTGGGGTGTGTGACATACTCGTAATAACCATTTTACAGGTGAGTATCTCACAAAATGGTATTATTCCTAGTATGTCACACCCCCCACTTCCCAATATTCATGACACTTGGGACATCCAATAGCAGTGTCTATAATGGGTGGGGATCCCAAAGGAATAATGCATAACTTAAATTACTGCAGCTTGCAGAACTTTGCGTCCAAAAACAGCATCTGCTGAGGCCCGCACATCAACCTTGTAAAACTTAGAACAAGTATACACAGAAGACCAAGTCGCAGCCTTGCAGACTAGTTCAACAGAAGCTTGGTGCTGAAAAGCCGAAGAGGCTCCAATAGCACGAGTAGATTGAGCGGTGACACGAAAAGGGGGAACCTTCCCCTTCGCCTTCCCCTTCGCCATATAGGCCCCAATGATAGCCTGACGTATCCACTTACTAAGGGAAAATTTGGCAGGAGCAAAACCCTTCTTGGGCCCAGAAGGCACAACAAAAAAGGCATCCGTCTTGCGGAAGGCCGAGGTAGTAACTAAATAATACTTAATACAACGAACTACATCCAAAGAATGTAAGACCCTTTCCTTGTCGTTACTAGGTTAGGTCACAAGGAAGGAAGAACTATATCCTGATTTAGGTGGAAAGCAGACACCACCTTAGGAAGGAAATCCGGCTTAAAACAGAAAACAACCTTATCTTGATGCCTCTCAAAATAAGGGGCTTGAATAGACAAAGCCGCCAGTTCAGAAATTCGGCGGACAGAAGTAATAGCAACCAAAAAGGCAACCTTCTGAGTAAGAATAGGAAGAGGAATATCCTGCAATGGCTCAAAGGGAGCAGCTTGCATAGCCGAAAGCACCAAATTAAGATCCCAAACAGGAAGTAAAGGCTTTCTGGGAGGCCGCACATGCGCGACTCCTTGGAAAAAGGTCTTAACCAAAGGATGAAGAGCAAACGATCTTTGAAAGAAAATTGCCAAGGCAGAGACTTACTTTCAAAGTACTAATCTGTAATCCCATATCCAGACCTCGTTGCAGATATTCCAGAATTCTAGGAATAGAAAATACTCTACAAGGCAATGCCCTGGATTCACACCAATCAATATAGTACCTCCAAGTCCTGTAATAAATGACAGAGGAAGACTTCTTCCTAGCTCTAATAAGAGTCTGAATAACCACATCAGAAAGACCTTCTTCTTTCAAGATGGAGACTTCAGCAGCCATGCCGTCAAAGCCAGCGTTTGTAAATTGGGGTAACAAAGTTGACCCTGAGTGATGAGATCTGGAAGAAGAGGCAGATGGACACGATCCACTGACAGCCTTACGACGTCTGCGTACCACAGACGTCTTGGCCACCTTGGCGCCACCAGAATTGCTGGCACCTCCTCCAGTGCTAGCTTGCGCACCACCTTGCTGATCCAGAGACATGTCATCCGCTGCCACTGCCAGAGGATCCTGGGATAGAGACACAAAAGCTGGCAGCTTGTGATTGTGACGAGAAGCAAACAGGTCCAACCATGGAGTCCCCCACTTGTGACAGAGGAACTGAAAGACCCTTGGATTGAGAGACCATTCTCCCTGGCGAGAACATCCCCTGCTCAGGGAGTCCGCCTCCACATTCTCTATCCCCGGAATGTAAACTGACGATATGCAGGGAACATTGATCTCTGCCCACTGAAGGATCAGAGACACTTCCCGTAGGGCACCCCAACTGCGAGTCCCTCCCTGGCGATTGATGTATGCAACAGCTGTTCGGTTGTCTGACCGAATCTGAACTGGCAGACCCTGTAAGAAATGGGTCAGTCGAAGTAGAACAAGACGTATGGCCCGAAGCTCTAATACATTGATTGGAGAATGAGCCTCCTGAGGCCCCCACAATCCTTGGAACTGATGCTTCTTCCAGAAGCCCCCCCAGCCCACCAGGCTGGCATCCGTGGTAACCAGTTCCCAACGCGGAGTCAGAAATGACCTGCCCTTCTGGAGGTTGTGCAATATTAACCACCACTGAAGGGACTGCAAAACGTGGGGAGACAATAGACAAGTCTGATTCAATGATAGTGGGCACCTGTCCCACTTTGCCAAGAGGAAGAGCTGAAGCGCCCTTATGTGAAACTGGGCTAACGGGACTGCCTCGAATGCAGCTACCATCAATCCCACTAGTCTCATCCCTAGACGGATAGACTGACGAGGGTTGGACAAGAATAGACGAATCAAGTCCTGAATTAGAACCATTTTGGACTGAGGAAGAAAAACCCTGGCCTGAAATGTATCCAGAATCAGGCCCAGGAAGGGAATTTCCCTGGACGGACAGAGAGAGGATTTGGGGTAACTTATTACCCATCTGAACCTCTCTAGCGTAGAGACCACCATCCTGGTGCCCAACTCTGATTGTTCGAGGGAGGAGGCCGCGATAAGAAGATAGTCCAGAAAAGGCACAATGCGGATTCCCTGGACCCTGAATATAGCCATCACTCCTGCCAGCATCTTGGTAAAGACTCTTGGTGCCGAATGGCAGGCCACAAATTGATAATGCTGGTCTTCTATGGAGAACCTGAGAAATCTCTGGTGTCCCGGAAAATAGGAATGTGCAAATAAGCATCCTTGATGTCTATGGATGTCATGAAGTACCCCTAACGGAGAGCATCGATCGCTGATCGCAGAGACTCCATGCGGAATTTTCCGAAACGGATAAATTGATCGAGTCTCCTTAGGTCTAGGATAGGCCGAACAGAGCCGTCCTTTTTGGGTAGCGTGAATAGGTTGGAGTAAAACCCTAAACCCCTTTCCGCTGGAGGCACTAGGCCGATAACAGCCATGTTTAACAGATTCGCTACTGCTGCCCGCAGTCCGTGCTCAATTGCCGGATCTGACGGCATCCGGGACATGAAAAATCTGGGAGGAGGCCGGAACTCGAATTCCAGTTAGTAACCGGAAGAGACTACTTCCAGAACCCAATTGTCTGATACCTCCTGAACCCAGACCTGGAAGAAGAACCGCAGCCGTCCCCCCATGCGTAAGGGTGAGGGCGTCCCCTCATTGTTGAGCAGGCTTAGTGGCAGATTTGGTTTTGGACCCCCAATTCTGACTTGGACGGCCACGTCCCTTTCCTCTATTCCACGAAAGGAACGATGTTGTTTCTTACGCTGAGGTAATTTACCTCCTTTAGTGACAGAATCCAATTCTTTCTCCAAAGAGGCGCACTCCCACAAAAGGGAGCGCTGTAAGCGATTTCTTAGCTACAATATCAGCTGCCCACTGCCGCAACCATACTGACCGCCGGATGGCGACTAACAAGGCAGAGGTTCTGCTGCACATGAGCCGAGTATCATCTAAGGCAGAAAGTACAAAAGATGCCAACATCTCACATCGCTTAAAAGCGGCATACTCATCAGAGGCCGGATCAAGCCCTGAGTAATTCATTAGGTCTCTCACAACAGACCTAATAGCCACTGTCATGAGTGCCGAAGCACCAACAGGCAGCAAGGCCGAGCCCACACTGGAAAAAGCGTGGCACGCCATTTGATCAATACGCTTATCCTCTCCATCTTTAAGTGTAGTGGAGTCAGGAGAATGCAACACAGAAGAATTGGATAAATTAAGCACAGGGGCTTCCACCCATGAGCAAAGTATCTTTTAAAAATCCAGTCTCTCTATAAATTAATTAAATATTAATGCATAGAAGTCCATTGTATGCTTGCGCACACATAGGAATTTGCCCTCCGCATTTAACCCATCCATGCAGTGAGTGTACACATGCCCAGAGCGGTGGGCACAGGTGGTGATGACCAACACTTAACAGTATCAGCTGGGAAGGGATATTTCTTGTCCCAGCCCAAGGGAATGCCAGGAAGCCGAGCAGGCTTCTCCCATTCTTTAAGAATAATTTCATCAAAATGCTTTCCCCTTTTTGAGGAGGGACTACTTCAGGAGGAGTAATAACCAAAACCTCAAATAACTGAGCAACAGCTTTTGGGGTATCCACAACACTTGCTTCACCCTGCTCAATCTCAGTACCAACAAATTGCTGTTCATCAGAAACATCTGATTCCTCATAATAATTCTCCTTCTTCTAACTGAGAAGGATCAGACCAATCAAGCAATTCACAATTGTCTGACTCCCTTGCCGGAGCGGCATGAGTCAAGTGCTTTCTTTTAGCTGAGGCCTTCTTAGGCACAGAGGTAGACATTAATCTTTCAAGATGAGCCAATCTGGCACATAAATCAGCATGCGACTCACCACCCATGACAATATCATTGGGGGTACGGACAAGACATGGCGGAGTAGGAGATGAGGCATTAGCCGCAGGCCCTGAAGCCTGGGCCTCAGTTTGCTGCATAATAGTTAATTGTGCACAAGGGACTCAAAGAATTGCGTTATCCCCAACAAGGGATGCCCCACATCCAAAACCTTGCCGAGTCTGTGCAGAGGGAATTGCATGTCCGTTATCCTGGGATGCCTCCATATGGTGTTTACTATTATACTATAATTGATTATAGTCGCCAAGTATATATGGGATTAACGCAATTGCTACCCGGGATGCCCCTTTAAATAGTCCCAAGTGGGAGGACTGAAACACAAATGGACCCCCAAATAAGGCTTAAGGGCTTTTTTGTTATATATAAGGACCAGGAGAAACCCCTTTTTAAATAAGGAGTTTCTACCTACAGAGAAACCAAAAAAACAGTCACCAAACGCACAGAATATAAATAAATGACAGAAAAAAACTCCCTTCAGGGTACTCACAGCCCATGCAATAAGCACACATCATGAGGTAAGGCCACATGGAAGCAGGAAACAGGAAGTCAAACAGAGCATACAGGTGCTCTCTGAATAAAAGCATGCCTAAGCCCCGCCCACTTACAGGATCACATGGCCAAAAATGGAGGGAAAAACTCAAATCTGAACACAGCCAGAAAACAAAGAGCTTTAATAGGAAAGCAAAAAATGCTGCCTAGACAGAGATAGGAAAATCTAAATAAAACATTTCCTATTAAATAGTATAGTAAAACATACATAATAAAAATAAGAAATAAATACTTATTTTATATATCTCTTTTTTTTTGGTGTGTGCATGGTGACAAATAAGCCCAGATAACGCCCCCCCCCCCTTCCCCCCTCCTTTTTACCCAGCAGGGTTAAAGGAGACTAAGGGGAGAGGATAGAAAAGCACCCATAAGGCACAAGGGGATTATAAAGGGACAGGGGCATCCCATGCCGGGATCACCAACCCGGAAGCCGCCTACCCACATTTGGGTCTCACGGAGGAGTAATACTCCTGTATACACCAGAAGGTGTATGTATCTACCTTTGCCTGAACCACACAGCCAGGGCTGGGAGGCATACAATATAACCAAACAGGTTTAAAGAGTTTCAGACAGAAATAGAGAAAAAAAGGGTCCGGGAGCAAGCCCGGCTACCTGCAGCTTGAAGGAGAGTCATCTTCTGAATGCTTTGCCGGCTGCAGAGACGAAAAGACTGAGGAATAGTGGGAGGAACCCAGTACTTATGGGCCAGGAGGGGCTCCTTTTTTCCATGTCATCTCTGCAAGATCGCCCTCTACAGGCCGGGTTCCCAAGTGTCATGAATATCGGGAAGTGGGGGGTGTGACATACTAGGAATAAAGGAACCCCTCCCGGTCCATAAATACCTGGGACCTCCCACCATTCCCCAGTATAAGACAGCAGTAAAGAGACCAGGAAGAGCCAAAATGTAAACAGCAAAGAAAAAAGGTTCACCATATAAAGGATCCCAGAAAACCAAAAAAGGCCGGGATGAAGCGGGGTGTGTGACATACTTGTAATAACCATTTTACAGGTGAGTAATCACAAAATGGTATTATTCCCAGTATGTCACACACCCCGCTTCCGAATATTCATGACACTTGGGACATCCAATAGCAGTGTCCAAAATGGGTGGGGATCCAAAAAAGGCAATAATGCAAACTTAAACTACTGCAGCTTGCAGAACTTTGCGGCCAAAAACAGCATCCGCTGAGGCCCGCACATCAACCTTATAAAACTTTGAAAAAGTATGAACAGAAGACCAAGTAGCAGCCTTGCATACTTGTTCAACAGAAGCCTGATGCTGAAAAGCCCAAGATGCTCCAACAGCACGAGTAGAATGAGCAGTAACATGAAAAGGGGGAACCTTCCCCTTGGCAGAATAGGCCCCAACAATGGCCTGTCGAATCCATTTACTAATGGAGGACTTAGCGGGCGCCAAACCATTCCTGGTGGAGGGCACCACGAACAAGGCGCCCTTCTTACGAAAAGGAGAAGTAGCCACCAAATAATATTTCACACATCGAACCACATCCAAAGAATGTAAGGTCCTCTCCTTGTCATTGCTAGGCTTAGGACACAAGGAAGGGAGAACTACATCCTGATTGAGGTGGAAGGCCGAAACCACCTTAGGAAGGAAATCTGGCTTAAAGCGGAAAACTACCTTGTCCAGGTGCCTCTCAAATTAAGGAGCCTGAATAGACAAGGCCACCAACTCAGAGACACGCCGAACAGAGGTAATAGCCACCAAAAAGGCAACTTTCTGAGTGAGCAGAGAAAGAGCAATATCATGCACCGGTTCAAAAGGAGGCCCCTGGAGAGCCGACAGAACCAAGTTTAAATCCCAAACCGGCAGCAAGGGCTTTCTAGGAGGCCGCACATGAGTAACCCCCTGGAAAAATGTCTTAACCAGGGGATGAAGGGCAAAAGACCTTTGAAAGAAAACCGCCAGGGCAGAAACCTGCCCTTTCAAAGTACTAAGCTGGAACCCCGAGTCCAGACCATGTTGAAGAAACTCCAGAATTCTGGGAATAGAAAACACCCTACAAGGCAAGGCCCTAGCCTCGCACCAGTTACTATAAGACCTCCAAGTCCTATAGTAGACGTTACAGGAAGATCTCTTCCGAGCTCTAACAAGAGTCTTAACCACCGCATCAGAAAGACCTTCCTCCTTTAAGATGGAGGTTTCAGCAGCCACGCCGTCAAAGCCAGCGTTGGTAAATTAGGGTAGCGTAGCTGACCCTGGGTGATAAGATCTGGAAGAAGAGGCAGATAAAACTGATCTACTGCCAGCCGCACGACGTCTGCGAACCACACTCGTCTTGGCCACCTTGGAGCCACCTGAATTGCTGGTGCCCCTTCTAGAGTTAGCTTGCGCACCACCTTGCCCACCATGGAGAAGGGGGGGGGGGGGACAGGTGCAGAAACCCCAGTTCCCTCCAAGCCAGGGACATGGCATCCACTGCCAGGGCCAGAGGATCCTGAGACAGAGACACAAAGGCAGGAAGCTTGTGATTGTGATGTGAGGCAAAGAGATCCACCTCCGGAGTCCCCCACTTGTGATGGAATACCTTGGAACTGAGAGACCATTCTCCTCGGCGAGAGGATCTCCTGCTCAGGGAGTCCGCCTTCGTGTTCTCCACTCCCGGGATGTAAATGGCTGAGATGCATGGGACATTGCTCTCTGCCCAAACAAGGATCAGAGATACCTCCCTGAGGGCACTCCTGCTGCGAGTCCCTCCTTGGTGATTGATGTAATCGACCGCCGTCCGATTGTCTGATTGGACTTGAACTGGCAACCCCGGCCAGAGAAGAGTCAAGCGAGACAGAACCAACCAAATGGTCCGCAGCTCCAAAACGTTGATGGGGGTATGAGCCTCCTGAGGCCCCCATAACCCCTGGAACTGATGTTCCCTCCAGAAGCCCCCCAGCCCAACAGGCTGGCATCCGTGGTGACCGTTTCCCAACAAGGGGCCAGAAAGGATCTGCCCTTCAACAGATTGCTTGACACTAGCCACCACTGAAGGGACTGCTGAGCCCGGGGAGACAGCAGACAAGACTGATCTAATGACAGCGGACACCTGTCCCAAGTCGGCAGAAGATGGAGCTGAAGTGTCCTCATGTGAAACTGGGCAAAAAGGACTGCCTCGAAGGAAGCCACCATCAAACCTACCAACCTCATCCCTAGCCGGATAGACGGGCGAGGATTGGATAGTAGAAGCCGAAGGAAGGAACACCCTGGCCTGAAAGGCATCCAGAGTCATGCCCAGAAAAGAAACCTCCCTGGACGGGGAGAGGGAGGACTTGGGATATTTGATCACCCAGCCGAACCTCTGCAGCGTGGATACCACAACTCTGGTGTCTAGCTCCACTTGGCTGAGAGAGGAAGCCAAAATGAGAAGGTCGTCCAGATATGGTACAACGCGAATGCCCTGGACTCTGAGGAGAGCCATCACCCCCGCCAGTACCTTGGTGAACACCCTCGGAGCCGAGGTAAGCCCGAATGGAAGGGCCACAAACTGAAAATGCTGATCTTCCACCACAAACCTGAGGAATCTCTGGTGTGCCGGGAAGATAGGTACATGCAGATACGCATCCTTGATGTCTATGGACGTCATGAAGTCCCCCTGACGAAGAAAATCGACGGCTGACCGCAAGGTTTCCATGCGAAACTTCCTGAAGCGGATAAACCGATTGAGGAGCTTCAGATCCAAAATGGGTCGAACGGAGCCGTCCTCCTTGGGCACCGTGAATAGATTGGAATAGAATCCCAAGCCCCTTTCTGCGGAAGGCACTGGGCAAATGACAGCCATGTCCAGCAGATAACTTACTGCCGCCCGGAGCCCCTGTGTGGCGAGTGGATCCTAAGGCACTCAAGACCTGAAGAATCTGGGAGGAGGACGGATCTCGAATTCCAGCTTGTAACCGGAGGACAACACTTCCAGAATCCATTTGTCTGAGACCTCCTGGTCCCAGACCCGGAAGAAGTGTTGCAGCCGTCCCCCCACCCGCAAGGGTGAGGGCGCCCCCTCATTGCTGAGCTGGCTTAGCAGTGGGCTTGGGTTTGGAACTCCAATTGTGACCTGAACGGGCACGACCTCTGCCTCTACTCCAGGAATCACCTCTGAGGGTAGAGAAGGCCAAAACGCTGCCAGTTCTGGCACCACGAAAGGAAGGGTTAAAGGAGGCTGCCCCCCGAATGGGACGACGTTGCCTCATACGCTGAGGTAACTTCCCTCCTTTCGCAACACCACAAAGGGAAGTGCTGTAAGCGACTTTTTGGCCACAAAATCAGCCGCCCACTGGTGCAACCACACCGACCACCGAAAAGCCACAAGCCAGGCCGAGGTTCTACCACACATGACCATGGTGTCACCCAGGGCGGCAAGCACAAAAGACATGAACAATTCACACCGCTTAAGGGCGGCGAACTGATCACTGGCCGGGTCAAGCCTGGAAGAACTCAACAGGTCCCTAACAACAGACCTAGTAGCTACTGCCGTAAGCGCTGAAGCACAAACAGGCAGTAAGGCTGAACCAACACTAGCAAAAGCGTGGCAAGCCATCTGATCAATGCGTCTATCCTCACCATCTTTGAGAGTGGTGGAGTCAGGAGAATGCAAAATAGAAGTATTGGATAACCCGTGCACCGTGGCATCCACCTTGGGAGGGGACGACCATCGTTTTACCACGTCCACTGGAAAGGGATACTTCGTATCCCAACCCTGAGGAATACCTGGAAGCCGAGTAGGCTTCTCCCATTCCTTAAGAATAATGCCATCAAAATGCTTTTGATTTGGGAATTCCAGGCGCGGCTTAGAAGTCCCAAAGAATTACCTCTTTTGCGGAGCGGCCTCCTCTGGAGGAGAAATCGCCAGAACCTCAAAAAGGTGAGCCAGGACCTCTGGGGTATCCACAGCATCCCCCTGTCCTTGCTCAGTATCAGCACCAACAAACTGCTGATTGTCAGAACCATCAGAATCCTCAAATAATCCCCCCCTCTTCTAGCGGGGAATAATCAGACCAGTCAAGAAAATCAAAATCATCAAACTCAAAGGCAGGAGCGGCTGGAGACAAATGCTTTCTCTTAGCCGAGGCCTTTCTGGCAACAGAGCCAGAAATACATTTTTCAATATTAGCCAATCTGGCACACACATCAGATTGCGACTCCCCGCCTGTGACAACATCACTAGGGGTACGGATAAGGCAGGGTGGGGAAGAAGAGGCTGGGAGCCCGGACCCAGAAGCCTGGGCCCCCGACTGCTGCGTTATGGCCCGCTGAGCATAAGGTATGCAAACAAGTTCATTATCCCCCGCAAGGGATGCCCCACAACCCACACACTGCCGGGCTTGCCCTGAGGGGAGCGCAAGCCCGGTATCCTGAGAAGCCTCCATATGGTGATTTTTAATGTAGTCGCAATGACCAGAAGGAATTACGCTGTTAAAGAGTACATAAGTGTCAACATGCACATCACCCAACAACATATATAAAAAGATAAAATGGGGAAATAAACAGAAATTACTCACACCACAGCAAACGGCGACCGTCAACCCTCACAGCAGCGAGGGAATGAGAAGAGAGAGAGCAGCGAGGCCGGCAGAAGAGGGGCGGGCCAGCGCACAACGCGCGCCGAGCCTGGCTCCGGCCCCGCCCCCTCCTCTCACACAGGGCACGGCCTCAGCCAGCACCCGAGCGCCTCAGTGGAGCCGACCTCGGGGGGGCGGGCCGCGACGAGCACGCCGAGCGCCCAGCCCCGCCCCCTCCTTAACAGCACCTGAGAGAAGAAACCGGCCCAGCCACAAACAACGGCCGCCCAAACACACCACATGTACACACAAACATACACACACCTTTTCCCCCAAATAAAGTCAAACAACCCACGGGAGAAAAGCCCCCCCCCCCCAAGGGGCACAGAGGGACACGGTAGGTGGGAGAACCCACACCAATAGATGAAAGGGCAAGAGGGACGGGGCATCCCAAGCTGGGATAACCAACCCGGACACCGCCTACCCCTTTGTATGGGGTCTCACGGGGGAGCTAGCTCCCATATACACTACATGGTGCAGTCTACCATTGACTGGACCTTTCAGCCTAGGCTGGGAGGCATACTGCTATAGCTTAAATTTAAAAAGGTTCAGGAACAAAAAGGCCGGGGGTTACCCCGGCTACCTGCAAGGAGGAGACAGCCATCTTCTGACTTGCTCGCCGAGAGACGAAAGACTGGGGAATGGTGGGAGGTCCCAGGTATTTATGGACTGGGAGGGGTTCCTTTTTTTCATGTCATCTCTGCAAGATCGCCCTCTACAGGACAGTTACCCAAGTGTCATGAATATTTGGAAGCAGGGTGTGTGACATACTGGGAATATCATGCTGTTTAGCTCAACTTTCTCCAGTTTCTCTACAGCAAAAAGCAGGTTAAACTGAACATAATCCGTTAATGTGGACTGATGGCTTAAAAGGCAATGGATACAAACATATTATAACATATGAGCAGCATGTAAAACAGTGCTTTAGTTATTAAAATTTACATTAAAAACTCCATAGTATTTTCCAGAATTAAATCGGGGACACAGAAAATATACTACATATGTTACACTACTATTTAAAAACCCCTTCCATTAAAGTGGACCAAAACCCACCCTGGAGTCTATGAGACTCCAGGGCAGGCTTACGCCTTCCCAACTAAGGGGGGAAAGTGTAAATTTCCTACAGTACATCAATGAAGATAAGTTGACACTCGGTGTGCTTACAATTCACATTCAATCAAGAAAAATAATTCCTCATTGTATTCTGAGAAATCTCTCAAGACCTAACAGTTCCCTTCCATTTGGACAGGGCAGGATATTCCTGACCATTTGAATAATGGTAGACCTTGTAGACTGTGGGCAAGAAAATCAATTTACGAAATAAACAAAGAAAAAAGGGAGAAGGTGTTTGCAGAACAGAATAGCCAGTCAATATAGGACCACCAAGTCCTATAGTAGATGCCAGAGGAAGACCGCTTCCTAGCTCTAACCAAGGCCTGAACAACAGCCTCCGACAAACCTTCCTCCTTCAGAATGAAGGTTTCAGCAGCCAAGCAGTCAAAGCCAGCGTTTGTAAATTGGGGTAAAGTAGTGGACCCTGAGATATCAAATCCGGTAACAGGTGCAGCCTGTACTGCTCTACCGCCAGCCTTACGACGTCTGCGTACCAGACCCGTCTTGGCCACCTTGGGGCCACCAGAAATGCTGGTGCCCCTTCCAGCACCAGTTTGCGAACTACCTTTTCCCCATGGAGAAAGTGGAGAACAGATACAAAAACCCCGGATCCTTCCAGGAAAGGGACAAGGCATCCACTGCCAGAGCCAGAGGATCCTGAGATAGAGACACAAAAGACGGGAGCTTGTGATTGTGCCGAGAGGCAAAGAGATCCATCTCCGGAGTCCCCCACTTGTGACACAGGGACTGAAAAACCATGGGATTGAGAGACCCCTCCCCTCGGCGAGAGAACACCCTGCTCAAAGAATCCGCTTCCCCGTTCTCCACTCCCGGAATGTAAACTGCCAGAATGCAAGGAACAATGCTCTCCGCCCAAGTCAGGATCAGAGAGACTTCCCTGAGGGCACTCCTGCTACGAGTCCCTCCTTGGTGATTGATGTAGGCAACCACCGTCTGGTTGTCTGAGCGAACCTGAACCGGTAGGCCCTGTAAGTGAGCTGTCAGCCGCAACAGAACAAGCCGGATGGCTCTGAGCTCTAAGACATTGATGGGGGTGTGAGCTTCCTGAGGACCCCACAACCCTCTGAACTGATGACTCTTCCAGAAACCTCCCCAGCCCGAAAGGCTGGCATCCGTGGTAACCGTCTCCCAACGAGGGGCCAGAAATGATCTGCCCCTCATCAGGTTGCTTGACTCCAGCCACCACCTGAGTGACTGCCGAACCCTGGGAGACATCAGGAACAGCTGATCCAAGGACTGCGGACACCTGTCCCAGTGAGTCAATAGGTGTAGTTGGAGAGATCGCATGTGGAACTGAGCAAAGGGGACTGCCTCGAAGGAAGCCACCATCAATCCCACCAGCTTCATCCCTAGTCGGATGGAGGGGCAAGTAATGGCCAGAAGAAGGCGAATAAGCTCCTGAATCCCCTACACTTGGGGTAGAAACACTCTGGCTTGAATGGTATCCAGATTCATGCCCAGGAATGAAATCTTCCTTGAAGGAGAAAGAGAAGATTTTGGGCAGTTGATCACCAAACCGAACCTCTCCAGGGTCGACACCACCCTGTTGGTGTCCAGCTCCGCCTGTAGAAGGGAGGAAGCTGATTGACAGGTGGTCCAGATACGGCACGATGCGAACGCCCTGAGCTCTGAGCAGGGCCATTATGCCCGCCAGAACCTTGGTGAAGACCCTCGGCGCTGAGGTCAACCCGAAGGGAAGGGCTACAAACTGAAAATGTTGATCGACCACCGCAAACCTGAGGAATCTCTGATGCGCTGGAAAAATTGGAACATGCAGGTACGCATCTTTGATGTCTATGGATGTCATAAAGTCCCCTCGACGAAGGGAATTGATGGCCGAGCGCAGAGTTTCCATGCGGAAATACTTGGGTCTGATGTACCTGTTGAGGATCTTCAGATCCAGAATGGGTCTTATGGAACCATCCTTTTTGGGAACCGTGAACAGATTGGAATAGTAGCCCCTGCCTCTTTCTGAGGGGGCACCGTGCATATGACTCCCATGCCCAGAAGATTTTTTTTTTTTTTTTTTTTTTTTACAGCCGACAGGTGCCCCTGTGCAGCCTGAGGGTTCGACGTCACCCGCGACCTTAAAAATCTTGGAGGAGGCCAGTACTCGAACTCCAGTTTAAACCCGGACGAGACCACTTCCAGAATCCATCTGTCTGTGACCTCCTGGGCCCAGAACTGGAAGAAGAGCCGCAGCCGTCCCCCCACCCGTACGGGTGAGGGCGCCCCCTCATTGCTGAGCTGGTTTAACAGTGGGCTTAGGTTTGGAACCCCATGCCGCAGCAGGACGGCCCCGACCTCTGCCTCTGTTCCAGGAAGAACCTCTGACCCCGGAGTAGGCAAAACCTCTGACAGCTCTGGAACCTCGAAAGGACGGTTGAAGGAACTCACCCCCCGAAAGAACCGACGCTGCTTCTTACGCTGAGGTAACTTACCTCCCATTGCAACCGCATCCAACTTATCTCCAAACAGCCGCGTACCCAAGAAGGGAAGGGCTGTGAGCAATCTTGGCCACAAAGTCCGCCGCCCACTGGCGAAGCCAGACAGATCGACGCATGGCCACCAATAAGGCCAAAGTTCTACTACATAGACGGATAAACAGGAAACGCCAGCCTTGATCCAATTGAAAGGATAAAATATCCACATTTATTGTTCCATACAAAACTTCTTTTATGGAACAATAAATGTGGATATTTTATCCTTTCAATTGGATCAAGGCTGGCGTTTCCTGTTTATCCGTCTATGCATGTGAATTGAGCACTCACAGCCGTGCCTCGTCCCATGATCTTTTTGCATACAGAGGTAATGGATGCCTGCAGGTGAGGCTGATCATCCCAAGGTACTTTTGGAAGTTCTACTACACATGACAATAGTGCAAATTGACAAATTCCATGAACAATTCACACCTTTCATCTGATCAAGGCGCTTGTCCTCGCCATCCTTAAAGGTAGTAGCGTCTGGGGTGTGGATCACAGAGGTATTGGACAATACCAAAACCGGCGCATCGACCGCGGGAGGAGAAGACCAGCGCTTAACAGCTTCCGGAAAAGGACTTTTTATCCCATCCCTGTGGAACACCCGGAAGCCGACTCGGTTTCTCCCATTCCCTAAGGATCAATGCATTAAAATGAACTTGAGTAGGAAACTCCAAACGTGGATTGGACCCAAAAAATTCCCCCTTTTTAAGAGGGGGTGCCTCAGGAGGGGCAATATCCAAAACCTCCAAGAGATGTGGCAAAACCTTGGAAGTGTCAAAGGCATCCCCCAGCGCCTGCCCAACATCAGCATCACAAAACTGTACATCATCAGCCGCTGACTCCTCAAACAATTCCACCTCCTCTAAGGGGGGGATAATCCGACCCATCAAGGGAATCATCATCAAAATCCAAAGCCGCCAGGGCCGGCGACAAATGTCTCTTTTCAAACATCAGAGTGCGACTACCCGCTAGCGACAGAGTCACTTGGGGCCCGGATAAAGCGGGGAGGGGAAGGAGATGAAGTGGTGCCGACCCAGAAGGCTGGGTACCCGACTGCCGCATTATAGCCCTTCTCACCCATAAGGGATACCCCACAACCCACACAAGGCCGAGATTGTCCCAGAGGGAGCCCGAGCCCGGTATCCTGCGGAGCCTCCATATGGTGATTTTTGTGGTCAGCTGCAATGACCGTAGGGAATTAAGCTGGTAAGCAACCCGGGATGCCCCTTTAAAGTCCCTGTGGGAGGATTTGGGCTAGGGACCCTAGGACCAGGAGAAACCCCTTAAAATACACACACAGATGACAATCTGAAAAAACATAATTGAAAAGGGCCCATCAGGAAAACACTCATATAAAAAAAAAAAAAAATAATAAAAAAAAATCATATATATATATATATATATATATATATATGAATTACCATGAGAAACCAATAAGTAAAAATGCAAAAATACAGGTATTAAGGGCAGCCCCCCACGGAGAGGGGTACCACCCGTATAAGCTAAGGAAGGGGGCCCACAGGCACTCACAGACCGGCGGGAAACCGCAGCAGCAGGAACAGTAAAAATGGCCACCGGAGCACAGCCTCAGAGTGAAGAGGAGAAGGAGAAGGGGGGCGGGCCAGCGCAGAACGCACGCTCGTCAGGCCACGCCCCCCTCCGGGCGAGTCCAGAAATGCGGGTCCCAGCCATAGGCTGGGCCGCAGCAGGGTGCCAAAACGAGGGGGAGGGGCGGCCGCGCCGAGGGCCCGGCCCCGCCCCCTCCCAGAACGCAGCCTGAGGGAGAGAAGCTCCCCAGGCTGAGAAAAAACTGTAAAAAGAACAGTCAGCACCAAAAACCCTGACACAAACTAAAACACTCATACCACATACCAGGGTGGATTTGATTTAAATCTAACTGATTTAAATCACGATTTAAATCACGATTTAAATCACTAGTCAGTAAGGCTTGATTTAAATCAGTGATTTAAATCAAAGTTTCTACCTAAACTAGTTCTTGCTATTTTAACATGCAAGTAGATGAAGATTTTTAGAATCACTTTTTATATTACTTTTTTCTCCCCAGTTTAATGGGTTAATCATTCATATTTGGACACCACTGTTCTGTTGTACTTAGGAAGGAGAAAAATAATCCTGACCTTAATAACAATTTAAAAAGAAATATATATATACAAAATATATATATATTTTAAGAAACTTAGACTGTCAGCCCAGCCGACACATGAAAAACTTAAATACTACTGTCCCTGCTGTCCTCTGTAGCTCACTAGTCATAGGTTTGTAGAACAATAGGATTAAGGTCTTTTTCTCAACTCTGTTCATGTTGTAACATTTTTGCTGTGAAGAAGAGGCTGGGACCTCTGCGGAGTCAAATTCAGTTTTGAGAACTGCGTAAGTAAAGCGAGCGTCTGTGATAATATAGGAGAGAAACTGCCCACTAATCCTACAGAAACCTCTGGAAGAGCATGGCATTGTGAATGTTACACATATACAGCCTTTATTCTACTGAGTTAAACAACTCAGCTTTATCTCATGAGGGAAGAACCTTTGGATGGTAACATATTTTCCTCAAAAAGCAGTTTATTGAAAAAAAATCCGATTTAAATCCAAAAAATCCGATTTAAATCCAAAAAATCAGATTTTTTTGATTTTTAAAAAAAAAAAACATTGATTTTTATCCACCCTGCCACATACACACACAGTATACGCAATGAAATTACAAACTGTGGGAAAAGGCCATACACCCCCCCCCCCCCCCGGAGGGTTAAGGAAGGGGACCCGGAAGGGGGAGGAATCCGAAACCAGATTCTGGTCAGAGGATAATGTAAGGGACAGGGCATCCCAAAACGGGATCACCAACCCGTATATCCGCCTACCCCTTGTAATGAGGTCTCACGGAGGAGCAATGCTCTCTCAACACCTAATGGGTGTTGCCTACCTCACCAGGACCTGCAGCCAAGGCTGGGAGGCTCTACTAAAAGATAAAGGTCCAGGCAGAAATAGGGGCAATAATGGCCGGGCGTGAGCCCAGCATACCTGCAAGGAATAGAAGTCTTCATCTTCTGTCTTGCTCGCCTTCCTGCAGAGAAGAAACTGGGGGATTAGTGGGAGAGAGCTCCTTTTTTGCATTCATCTCTGCAAAAGTTCACCCCCTACTGGAGATTACCCAGATGTCATGATTATGGAAGCGGAGTGTATGACACACTTGGAATAGGTGTGTAGCATCAATGCAATTGAGGCAGACAGTATCTGGAATTTGGCATGAAGGCATTCTGCCCCAGCTTCTGCAAACATTTTGACCATGAACTTTAGCTTTTGTCAAGCTAACAGTCCCAGGCATAAAGGGTAATCACACTTCAACTCCCACTACTCACCCTACCTATAAACTGGTGTCCCTATGGAGAAGCCACTAACATTGCTAAAATTAAAGATTCAAAAGACCCTGACAGTGCAGACAAACTTAGTGGGCTGTGAAGAGAATATTATTCAGAGATTTACAAACTGTTCACAGACACACTTCCCTGGCCTCCATTCATCAATGCAGAGCATGAGGCACCACTCACACCTGATCAAAATCACAGGGGCACCCACCCAATAGCATATATTATGCACTCAGAGTGCTATACACTAAAGGCTCAAGATTAGTTAAAGTGAGGTCAGACCCGTGCAGCAAGGGCATTCGGGACAGGAAGGACGAGAGAATTATAACGTGAAAAACATGCATAAGATAAAAGGGGAACCAAGAGAAGACAAAGGAGGGAATACAAGGCAGAAGCAGCACTCAAGACAGGATTCTTACTATGTCCCTGACTATTCTGGGGATATGGAAAGGCCAACTTCCCAGTGGAGTAGGTTCTATAGGCCTTAGATCTATCAATTAAATGAAAGCTGCTCAACAGACGGTCTATCCACTAAGAGACCTCAGCCAAAACAGGGGCAATCCTGTTCTGTCCTGAATGAGAGATGAAGGGAAAGTTATCTTTTGAAAGGGTCTGCTCCCAAATAGGAACTACCTAAGGGCCCAAGATAAATATAAGGTCTCTGCTGGATAATTCAGAAATAATAATTATAATTAGTATTATATGACAATCATTATAAGCATTCATTGTCACTGTTCAAGGGAAGGTGTACATGCTGAATCTGGGAGAAGATTTTGAGATAGAGAATGGGAGCTAACATATGAAGAAGCAAATTGGCAGTAAATAAAGAAAAGTGTTGGAGCAGATGCCAGTGACGATCACAGCGAGCCTGCACACAATCGCTGCTCACCTACAGCAGACGTGCACAGCACAGGGGTTCTGAGTCCATACAGCCTCACTGCCGCAATGATTGGAACCACTTTTCATGTGAATTTTATTGTCTACATGAAAAGTGGTAGAAAAATACAAGGATAACTTTATTATGTAAAACACCAACTTTTAAATAAGCATTCACATATCGCTTAACTTGTGCGTCAAAACCTTCTTACCTGACTTTTGATAGGTAATTAAACTCTATGGCAGTGCAGACTACATGACCATCAGTCATTTGCAATCGAAGCATTCTGGGAGCTGCCTGAGACTCTTCATTATCTTTTGGAGCAGACACATTGCGGATTTTCTGTATTTGTAAAACACATGGGCCATCAATCTGGAAAATTAAGGAACAGTGATAAGAAATCAAATACATTTTGCATGCCTATCTGTGTACATGGAATGAAAAGGTCTAGAATTGCAATATACTGGACTAAAGAAAAATAAAAATATACACCAACATGTCAATATTAAGTCCACTATTAAACTTTGTTCTAGTCTTTCCTTTTACTTAATAAATTCACAATATACGTATGTTACACAAATAAGGGACAAAAAAAAAAAAAAAAAAAAAAAACAGAACAGCAATTACCATATTTTCATTCCATAAGAGGCAACTGTACACCTTATGGACTGAATGCAGCAAAATTTCCAAATAGCGAGTTCTGGGGAGGGAGCACTCATGGCCGTGTCACTTGCTTGTGCCTTTGGCAGGGAGGGTGTGCTGCCGACCACGATCATGCTCTCTGTGGTGCAATAAATCGGCAATAAAGGTGTATGACCACTGCAAATGCCATTGCATAAGTATCTAATGAGGATTCATTTATGAGCTGCAGCCTGTACCAATTAGGTACTCAATAAATCAGACCTACACACTTGGTAAAGCTGTGGGAAAAGTTTCCTCTTGCCACTATAATCATCCTCCCAGCCTCATTACCCATTACAAACCAGATCTTTTTTTTCATTAATATTTTTATTGAGAATATGGCTTTGAATGGCTTTGTAAGCTGTTGGAGGCAGCCATAATAAATTTGAAATAGCTATCGGAGTACAACTAGCCTGCTCGATGTCTACCCATAATGGTCTACCATCTTCAGCATGAATAGCAGCCATCTGCGCTATTTGGCATGTAGAATAGTAACGAGCTATGTTAGGGACTCCGAGGCCTCCCAGTTGTTTGGATCTGTACATTGTCATACGATTGACTCTTGGTTTTTGTTGACCCCAGATAAAAGAGTTTAAAGTGGATTGAAGACCTTTTAGGCATGCAGCCGTAATAGGTACCGGCAAGACCCGAAAGACGTAGAGTAATTCTGCCAAGCCACGAAAGATGCAGCTTAGCCCAGGAGGACAACAGGGAGCGGAGGTCCCTAAGTATAGCGGTATAGTTAGCGGCATAAAGGGAGTCATATTTTGCTGTGAGCTGAAAGCCTAGATATTTGATGTGTCGCTCTTGCCAAGAGAAGTTAACGGAGGCTTTAAGTGCAGACTCTCGGGGAGGGAGACGTTGAGGGCTTGGGAATTTGAGGTGTTATTCTGCAGACCAGAGACCTTGGAAAAGTCATCTAAGGTTTGAAAGAGATTTCGGAGGAATGTAACCGGGTTAGATACAACCATTAAGATGTCATCAGCAAATAAAGAAATCTTATGATCATATCCCCTGACAGCGATTCCTGCAATATTGATGTTAGCCTGAATTAACTTGGAAAGGGGCTCAAAAGCAAGGGCAAAGAGCAGGGGGGAGAGGGGACAACCCTTCCTAGTACCCCTACCCAGAATGAACCGCTTGGAAGAGTAGCCTGAATACCTAACGAACGCACCAGGCTTAGAATATAACGAGGAAATCCATGTAGTGAAGGAGGGACCCAGTCCCCATTTTTTCAATATAAAATGTAGGTAGTCCCAGGCTACTGTGTCAAATGCTTTACGGATATCAAGGGTTAATAGCAAAGCTCGTCGACCCTCCTTCCTCACATGGTGGACCAGGTTAATGATCCTACGGATATTATGCCCCCCTTGGCGCTGAGGGATAAATCCTGCCTGCTCCTTAGAAATGAAAGATGCAATATACCTATTGAGTCGTGCTGCGAGGACCTTTGCTAGCAATTTGACATCAATATTTAATAGGGATATGGGCCTAAAGTTGGACTAGAGGGTGGTATCAACATTGGGCTTAGGTATCATGCAGACAGCCGCAGTGAGCGCCTCTGTACTCCACGAGTCGCCATTACTGAGAGAGTTAAACATCCGGACAAGGTGTGGAGAGAGTACATGAGAATTTTTTTTTATAATAAAAAGGTGGAGAACCTATCTAGGCCCAGTTGTTTATCGATCCTTAAAGAGTTAATGGCTTCCTGGACCTCAGAGAGTTCAACCGGCTTATCAAGAAAGGCTTTGGCCTCAAGCGGTAGGGGAGGGAGTGGGATTTGTCCTAGCAATTTTTCTGCAAGGGGTTCATCAAGCGTAGTCTTAGCTTTATATAGGTCCTGAAGGTGTTTACCAAAGGTTAATACCGCCCTCGAGGGGTTGCTAGATAATGTGCCCTCTAGGGTCCTAATGCCCACAGGATTAACCCTCTGAGTGACGCCCCTCAGTCTTCTGGCAAGAGGGGTGTTTGGTTTGTTGCTGATGCGATACCACTTAAACCTAGTCCGATTGATTTGACGTTCAGCCTCACCTGAAAGACATAGGTTAAGTTGCACGCCTGCTTGATTAAGTTTGATTCTGTTACGTCTAGTCGGACGGTCTTTATAGGCGGAAGAGGCTGAGTGATATGCATCTAGCAATTTTTGAAGCTTTTCCTTATGCGAGGCTTTGCGTCGAGCGGATTCTTGGATTAACTGCCCACGCATTACCGCTTTATGAGCTTCCCAGAGCAGGGCCTCAGAACTCACCAACCCCATGTTTTGCAAGAAGAAGCTCTCAATCTCTTTGCTAAAACGTTTGAGGGGTGCCTCATCAGACAACATGGGGTTGTAGAGCTTCCAAGACCTCTGGGGGGATCTTTGGGTTAGGGAGACCAACTCGACGGTAACCAGGTCGTGATCCGACCATACTATCGGAACTATAGAGGAGTGGGAAAGGTGTGGCAAGGAGGGCAGCTGCAGAAAAATGTGGTCTATTCTCGTGAAGACCTTGTGCGGGCAGGAATAATGGGTAAACTCCTTCTTGGTAGGATGGACCTCTCTCCATGCATCAAAAAGGTGGAATTGGTTTAGGAGGGAACTGAACGCTTTCCCTGAGGAGCCCTCCCTGAGATAGTCCAGGGGTCGACCCAGCATATGTCTGTCCAAAGTGGGGTGAAAACTTGGTTTGAATCGCCAGCCACTATGAGGAGCCCCTTAACCTGGGGATCCAGAGTCCTAAGAAACTCCTCAAAAAAAGTGTTCTGATTCTGATTGGGGGCATAATAAGTAGCAATAGTGATTTGTTGGTCTTGTACCATACCGGTCACAATTAGGAAGCGATCGAGGGGGTCCCGTATTGTCTGCTCCAAAGAGAAAGGGAGAGGGAAAGCGATGAGGACTCCTCTCTGCTTGGTATCTGCAGATGCCGTGAAGAAGAGAGGGTAGTCTGAACTGAGAAATTTAGGAGTATTCTTCCTGGTGAAGCGAGTCTCTTGGAAGCAGACAATGTTGGCCTGCAGAGCCCTCATCTGACTGAAGGCCTTCACTCTTTTTTGGGGGGCATTCAAGCCCTGAACATTCAACGAAACAAGTTTAGTCACCATCTATAAACCCTACAATATCTGCTAGCATAGGGGGGCTGAACCCCCAAGGGAGAAGGGAGGGAGGGGGGGGGGAGAAAGAAGAAGGGGGAAAGAACGGAGAACATTTTAAAACAGCAACACAACTAGGAGCAAAACCTTCCTTAGAGAAGTGTCCCAAGGGGGTAGAGAGGGCCTCTACCACAATGGGACAAGCTGTCTGGTTGGAGGGATTTCTGAAAGAGAATCCCCGGACCAACCAGTGTAAAAACTGACCCTCAACGGGGGTCAGAAAAAAAAAATTCCTGACTCGGCGGGTATCCGGTGAGAAAGGGAGCAAGGAGTGTGCAGGGCTTTGAAACCTGAGCGCCAGGCCCACTTAACCTGAAAACAAAGAAATGAGCAGCAATAAGCAGAAAATTCAAGTAACAATCTATAACATGATAACGAGGATGCATGTCAAACAACAGAATGTAACTCAGATGGGGCTCAGACAGCAAAAGAGCCACAAGAGTTGTATACTTAAAGAGTTTATGCATAGGAAGAGACTGCAAAATGTAATAGGGAACCAAACAGCGAGCAAAAAAGGTACGCTGCGGTGAGAGAATGAAAGGCAAGATCCCTTGTATAATGCACAGGGAAACTTACACATCATCCCTCTCCCACAGCAGGCTTACCAAACCTGTGAACAAGCGCTCCGACGACTCTGCTCGTTGACTGGGTGCTCCTTCCCGGGCCGCGCTTGTCCTTGGGTACAGGAGAAAATGTAAGAGCTCTCTTCTTTTGCGAAGGAGCAGTTGGGGCGACAACGGGGGCCCTCAAGCCGGCCGAGGTAAGGGCGGCCTCGAGGTCTTGTGGGGTGGACGCTTCGTACCGCTGGTCTTGGTAGCTGAAGGAAATTTTGCAGGGAAACACCCATTTATACTTGATCCCTTTTGCTTGCAAAATTCCAAGTGAGGGTTTCATAGCCCGTCTTAGGGGGATGGTTTGGGGGGAGAGATCGGCAAAGAGCTGGTACTCAAAGTTCTGGAATTTGAGAGTTTCTTGATCCCGCGCGGCCAGCACAAGTTGTTCCTTTGTGCGGAAGAAATGGAGCTTTACTAAAACGTCCCACGGAAGCCCGTCTTCTCTTTTTTTTCTGCAAGGCGCAGTGTATTCTGTCAAATTCCAGCCTTTCAAAAGGGATGGGCGGGGCGAGCTCTTGGAAGAGAGCAGTGACTGTAGATTGTAAATCAATGACAGCTTCAGGTATACCTCTGACCCTGATGTTGGTCCTACGCGAGCGGTTCTCCATATCTTCAAGCTTGTGGTGTAAGACAAGATTTTCCTCCTTTAGAGCCTCTAGCTCCGTTCCGAGGGAAGACAATTCCGAACCTTGTGCTGAAGATTGTTGTTCGAGGTCGTCAACTCTTTGACCCAGTTCTTTTATTTCAGAGAGATTAACGGTGATCTGGGACGTAATATTTAGGGCCCACCTCTCGAGGGCTTTTTCAAGCATAGCTTCATACTTATCGAGGGGCGGTGGTTGAGACTTTGGTGGTGAGCCGTGCAAGGAGTCGTCCATCCAGGATTCATCCTCTGGTAGGAGGTCCCCAGGAACTGGGGGGTCGCTTTGGGACGGCGTGGAGGTTTCCATTGTAAGTGAAGCTCGGGGGTTGCAGTATTTCCGAGACTTGGTGGGTGCGTTAGGCCCGATAAATAAAAAGCAAAGGGAATATGGCCAACCTAAGCCTGAGGTGCGCCTCAGTTGACAGGCAGCTGGGTTTTATTGATAGCTTGAATAGAAGAAAGGGTCGGGCGAGGCAAATCACACTATGAAAAGACAGTAAAGGTCACCAACTCTGAATATAGAAAGGTGCAATTCTCCTTTAAGAGAGCTGTGGAGCTGGATGAGGTTCTTCCTATAGTAAGCAGCAATACGGGGAGAAAACAAGCAGGCTGATGGTTCCAGGCACTAAATCAAATTAAATACCAGGGAGGCACAACAAGAGGAACAGTCCCAAAGGAGCAGGAAGTGGAGAAAGGAGGGCTTATGGTGGCCCAGTGTGTGGAGGGTCGTGCTTTTGCAGACAAGAAGTTAGAGGAGAATGCTGTGCAGCTCCTCCTTCAAACAGTGGCAGAGGGGAGGAAGGACAGGCAGCTGCCCACACTTTCCCTGTGACTGGTATTATGTGAGGATCAGCAGGGGCACACACAGCCCTGGGGCTGTATGAAGCGAGAGGCACAGAGGCTCTGCAAGAAGAGGAAGCACAACAAGAGGAACAGTCCCAAAGGAGCAGGAAGTGGAGAAAGGAGGGCTTATGGTGGCCCAGTGTGTGGAGGGTCGTGCTTTTGCAGACAAGAAGTTAGAGGAGAATGCTGTGCAGCTCCTCCTTCAAACAGTGGCAGAGGGGAGGAAGGACAGGCAGCTGCCCACACTTTCCCTGTGACTTGTATTATGTGAGGATCAGCAGGGGCACACACAGCCCTGGGGCTGTATGAAGCGAGAGGCACAGAGGCTCTGCAAGAAGAGGAAGCAGGGGCTGCTGCGCTCACAGCAGCCAGAGGCAAGATGGCGCCCGCCGCTCACCTCCTAACAGTGCTGCGCTGTACTCGGGCGTTTCGGCGACCTTCACAGACCGTCTTCAAAAGAGTACAAACCAGATCTTATTGTGATTGAAAACTTGAAGCTGCCTTACAGAGCAGTAGTAGGTACCTTGTATTGGAGAACGTGTTGCCAGCAAGTTTGTGTGCTATGGCTTCCAGATAGGATGTATTATTATTTATATAGTGCCATCTTCTCCTGTGGCGCTGTACAAAGTCTAATTACAGACAAGGTAAAATTTAACCAAATCTGATAACAAGAGACAATAAGAAGGAGAGCCCTGCCCTTGCAAGCTTACAATCTGAAGGATTGGGGGTGGAGACAAAAAGGAGAGGGATCACAAGTGGTAGAACTTGAATTTGGGGGCATGACGGTAGTGATTAAGCAAGGTTATATGTGTGTCTGAAGAGGTGAGTTTTGAGGGCACTTTTAAAGCCTTGGAGTATTTTAGAGTGACGTATTAAGCAGGGTAGTGCATTCCAGAGAAGAGGAGAGGCACAGAAGAAGTCTTGAAGACAGGGATGCAAGGAGGTGACCAAGGAGGAGGACAGGAGAATGTCCGAGGCAGAGTGGAGGTTGCGTCTGGATGGGTAGAGATGAGATGTAGGGAGGGGTCTGGGCCTGGTAGTAGAGTGTTTTGTAGGTTAATGTTAGAAGTTTGAACTGAACTCTCTGAGAGACAGGTAGCCAGTGGAGGTATTGACAGAGGGGGACAATGCTGGAGAAGTGTGTGGAAAGGTGAGGCGAGCAGCAGAGATCAGCATAGATTGGAGGGGTGCCAGTCTGTTGTACCAGGTTTTTAAGTCCCTGTCCAGGCACACACCAACTTCCACCCACCTTATTCTCCAATAAAACAATGTAAAATAAGCCATTTCAAACCCAAATCCCATACTTTTTAGAAGAGTAAACTGCCATTCACTTTCACTCCTACCTTGGGGATGAATCAGCACCAGCTGAAAATGTACATCCACTTGCTGAATCACTCCAGACAATGAAAGTGAATGGCAGTTTCTCTCCTAAAAGTAGTAGTTTTATCACCTGGTGCTAAATCAACCCTTATATCCTACTTATCCATATTGTATAATTTTTGACGATTTTTCAATTTCAACCTCTTTATATTTAAAATGGGTTGGGTTTTCTGTTTACAACTTTGTGCCTCCTATAAAGGACTATACCAAATGAATATGTATGACCTATTCCCCCTGATGAACGAGCATACATGCAGCAGGAGTCTAGCTCTAGATTCTGAACTTTAAGCTAGATACACAGCTTCCAGGTGGTTAGTCCTCTTGGCATGTGAATGATCATTCAAGCACTACACACCTGATTTAGCCCTACCCTGTTCTAAATAAGATGTACAAGTGCACAGACGTCATTTTTTGTTGGATAATGAGGAGATAAGGTTAGTAAAAGGTCTGTTTAGAGAGGCGGAGGGACGAATTATAAGTGGAAAGCATACATTTGTATCGTCTGAAATCTTGGGGAGTTTGTGTTGTCAAGGGGAGTGCGTGCTGCCATATCCCCAGCATTGTGGACGCACTCCCGTCCCAGCCATTAATTATAGTCAATGAGAGTAGTTTGCCAAAAGGAGCAAAAGGAGCAGCCTACCATCCTTGGCAAACAGATCCAGACGCTCCCTAAAGAGCCGTAGCCCAGTAAAGGGGAAGCCAGTGAGAGCCTTCTTAGCAGCATTATCAGCCACCCACTGACGGAGACAAACAGAGCGGCGTATAGCCACCAAAAGGGCAGAAGTCTTACCACACATCCTGACCGCATCATCCATAGCAGAAAGAATAAATGCCACAAATTCATAGCAAAGCAGGAGGGATCTATACTCCTCCCCCCTATTGGCATCCGAGGCATTATCCAGAAGGCACTTGAGTAGCCCCTTAATAGCAAGAGCCGTGATGGCAGAAGTGCACACAGGGAGCAGCGCAGTCCCTGCACAAGTAAATGCGTGACAGGCCAGCTGATCAACACGCCAGTCCTCACCATCCCTCAGAGTAGAAGTGTCAGAGGAATACATGACCGAGGTATTGGACAACACAAGCACGGGAGCATCCACCTCGGGGGGACTCGCCCAGCGCTTAACCACATCAGCAGGAAATGGACACCTTCTGTCCCAACTCTTAGGCACCGCAGGCAATCTGCTAGGACGTTCCCACTCCTTGAGCACCAAATTATTGAAGTGGACCTGCTCAGGGAACTCCAAGCGTTGTTTAACAGTGTGAAAAAGCTCACCCTGCTGCCTGTGAGCCAACAGCCTGTCAGTATTCTCAGGAGACCATGGGTCTTCTCCAAAAGGAGACCCAGTACCACCATAAACCTCCTGCTGCTCCTCAGAGGAATCAGAGAAAAGTTCCCCCTCTTCTAGGGGGTACAGGCCAGGGAAAGAAAACTGTCCCTCATCCTCCTCAGGAAAAAGGGAAACAGCAGGAGTTAAATGCCGCTTCTTGCCAGAAGCCTTACGAAGGACTGGCCCAGCCATATGCCTTACCAGGCAGGCCACCCGCAAGGCCAAGTCATAATGTGATTCCCCACTAGCATGTTCCTCACTAGGGGTCAAATGCAGGCACGGGGGGGGTAGGCGATGTAGAAGAGGGTGCAGAGCTGGGCAGCGTAGCAGGCAACCTAGACTGCAGCGCAAGAACCTTCTGGGCGCAGGGCACACATACCCCGACACCGTCACTCACAGGGGATACCCCACACGCGGCACACAGCTGGGCTTGTCCCGAAGGAACACCAAGCACATTATCCCCAGAAGCCTCCATATGGTGATTAGAGTGAGCACACTGGCCAGTATAAAGTTAAGGCTAACAAGAGCCACCCGGAATGCCCCAAAACCCCGCTAGGGAAGGTGGGAGAAGGAAGGGAAGAGGGCCGGGAGAAACCACAGTCACGTTTATCCCGCCTGAAAGACATAAGAAAACCACACATAACATTCCCAAAATGTGGTGACAAGAGCACAATACAACCCCGAAGGGGACTCACGGACCAAGAAGCCGATCGCACATCCAGGCAGGCCAGCAGCGCGCCGCAGTACCGCAGGACAGGAGAAGACAAACTCCAAGCAAAATGGCGTCCGCAAGGACCTTGAGGGGTGGGCCGCGGAGGTATGACGCAAAAAGCGTCATCCGCGGGACCCGCCCCCCCCCCCGAAAAGCGCGAATCGTGCTCCAGGTGACCCCCCAGTGCCAATGACAGCCCAGTAAAACATGAGGAGAATGTCACCGCCAGACGCGGAGCGCCGTACAAAACGGCGCGGCGGCGAGCACGGACAATTCAAGTAAAAGGCAGATTAAATTCAATGTGAAACAACACCGCCTATCTCCCCCCCCCCCCCCCCCGGAAAGAGCGAGGATTGCATTTGGAGCAGCGCTCCTCCAGCACCTGACCCTGGCGCTGTCCTACCTTCACCCGAACCAGGCAGCCGAGGCTGGGAGGCAGTGGGTCCAGAACGGTGGAAATAGACCTGCAGGGCCGCAGGCTGATAAGCGCCGCTCGCCTGTGTAGTATAGAGAGCCATCTTCTATCTTCGCAGTCCAGACTGCAGAAGGAAACTGGGAATTTGTGGGAGGTTCCTGTCCTTTTATAGGGCCGGGAGGTGCCACAAGTCTTACTGCAATCCACTGCGCCACCTTGTGGCGGGATATCCCAAGCGTAAAGAATATTAGTGAAACAGGACGTGCTGTATACTTGGAAAAGTGGACCTAAATCCCCACATTTGGCTTTAGGATTGGGGATCAGGTAGAGGTCACTGGAGATTCGGTGACAATAAATTTACAACAATATGGAGCTCATCTGTATGAGCACAGCTAAATTTGTATTGGCTAATTTAAGGGATGGAGCAGGGATTATATGCCTTACATAAATGTGTGGGGGGGAGGTGCCTGGAGAGATTAAAGGAACCTTGGGAGAGTGGGTTCACTTTAACAAAGGGGGTTATTTAAGAAGCGAAAACGCCAGGTAGTGCCACATAGCGGCGGGTGAACGCTGGGCGCTGTATGTGAAAACCACATTTAAGAAAGCAAATCTGATAAACACCTCTAACAGCGTCATGCAGCGCCACATGTATTACTAGGGTCGGCGCTCTAGGTTCCGCAGCGCCATGTAGTACCTGTCGCTCAGTAGCGCTCTCCCATACATTTCATTGGCATTTCATTTAGTTGTGTATAAATAGCGTGCTGGCCAAGTAAACTGTAAAATTTTTGCCTCAAATCTCCTGCCCTGCAAACAAACTCTTTTAGCGTTTTTATTTTTTATACAGAATTGTATGTGCAGGCCTTGCATTGCAGTGTCATTGTCACAGTGTTAAACCAATGTCATTCCATATGTTTTGGCTCTGGTGCTGGTGTATATGTGTTGAGAAACAGACTTTTATCACACAGCGTCTGGTGCTGCTAGAGCACCGGCGCTGGGTGAATGTAGTTTTTACTTGAATACGGGCTTCAGCGCCGAGTGCCGGGCGCACTTAACTGGCGCTACCTATCACTCGCTGCAGCGTTGTTCTGTTGTTAGATGTGGCGTAGAGTCTTGGGCACTATGACCCCGGGACATCACCTAGCGTTTGCGATTGGCTCCGCAGTGAATCAAGAAGAGCACTTATACAGCGCCCTCCAGATACTACAGCGCCACTTGTCCGGCCACTACGCTAGGTTAGAGCGCCAGATACCCGCTTGCAGGGTCTACTAACAGTCGCTCTAAGCACTGCTACACAGACGCACACATGGAACCCTGTGGCACTAGTATTAAATCATCCTCTAAGCTTAAGTAGCAGGGGAAAAAAAACTTGCATCATTACAAGTTATTTTCCCATACAAGTTTCATAAGCCATGGTTTTGTTACAGCAGTTTGCTTTCATTTATACATTATAAAGTTCATTACAGTCATGCTAATGGATGGGACCTGAAGCATATAATATACTCTGATCTTCTCAATGAGTCTTGAAATAAAGTGGTGTTGAGTTTTAAAGTCATACAAAAGCATTGGGGAATACAGAATAATTGAAGAATATAAACTAAATGCAACTTAAAAGGAGCAATGATTCAGTTGTTTTTAATGGTTACTAAATGGATCAAACAGGTTACTGCTTGTTTAATAAAGATTGCTGCCAAATAGTTTCTACACAATTTGTCCAACACGGATAAGCAGGTTTCTGTTTGCAACCACACACAAATATCTCTAGTCTTATCTCCATTTGCATAATTTACACGTTACATAGCTTGTAAAATGGACACATTCCCCACAATTAAAGTAGGGTAAGGGCCACAGATTTACATTGTCCCTCATTTAGACTGGTTTTCAGTCTATGAACCCAAATCAAATATATGACTTATCATAAGTGAGCCAGCCATAAAGCTGTTGTTTTGGACTGAGCTTCAGCATAGGGAGTGTGGACAGCCGGATCCCGGTTTCCCAGAGGAGCGCTTGCTCCCCCGCTTCCGACACATCTGAATGGCTGGGTGCGGCAGCGAGTCCTAGAGACTTTTAGACTCCAGGGATGGCGTGGGCGGTGACTGGCCCAAAACATTACTAAAATGTCATTGTATAGTCTCCAGCTTCCCTGGCCTGTCCTGGGGGATACAGACCCTCTAATATCTTAACCAGACCACTTATTACCCCCTGAGTTTGGGTCAGGAAGCATACAGATTTGGGATGCTTTGTTGTGCTGAGACTAACATGATGGCCTGGACAAAACATTTCTACTTACACCTTTGTGTAATCTCTGTCTGGCAACCACGTGATTTGTCACTGTGTAGTATCGGGTGCACAGGATAAAATACAGTAATTCAGCAGAAATCTTCATGTCTCAGGGTAAGACATGTATCCCTGTATTTTACGCCTAGGCTCAGAAAATGCAGTAAATGCAGGTAGGATGATTTTTATTGTGAGCAATACTCTTATAGCATTCCGAATAGCATTCCGAGCCAGCGCCGGGAAAGGAGTCCGGACGGTCACGTGGGCAGGTCCTGCCAGTGGCCAGCGCAGAGGACGCGACTGTGGCCTACGTGACCGCCAGGCAGCCAATCACGGGACTCCTTTCCCAGCGCTGGCTCGGAATGCAGGTGAGTTTTACGAGCGTTCTTTTAGGTTACCTGCGAGGGGGCTCCAGCATTCTGGATGCCTGCCCGAGGTTTTTGTAAAGCACAGACACCGGGACCGTTAAGGTAAAAACGGGTGTTGGTCCGGTTTAAGTGAGGCTGTAGACAAACTATGATAAAATATGATAAAGTACTCACCTGTAGAGTTGATATTATATGCATACAGCACGTCCTGCTCCAGATATAGTAATAACATGTGGGTAATCCTCCGCCGCCATGCACTGCAGACATGTAGAAAACAAGCTCCTCCCGGCCCTACATATACCGAGGGACCTCCCACAAATCCACAGCATTGAAAAGCAGTGAGAAAGAGAGGCCAGGAGAAAACAACCACCCAAAACTGGCAATAATACCAAAGATAACAATCACCAACAGGGGATCCAGAACAAGGTGAAACAGGGTGGGGTGGAGCAGGACATGCTGTATGCATATAATATCAACTCTACAGGTGAGTACTTCACAGAGTTGTATTATTCTAAGCATACAGCAAGTCCTGCTCCAGATATAGTAATAACATGTGGGACATCCAATAGCAGTGTCCGCAAAGAAGGGTGGGATCCCCAACAGAAGGCAACAGCAAGCAGTTTAAACTACTGCCGCCTGCAAAACCTTGCGGCCAAACACAGCGTCAGCTGAGGCCCTAACATCAACCTTGTAAAACTTTGTAAAGGTATGAACGGAAGACCAAGTAGCGGCCTTGCAAACTTGCTCCACCGAGGCCTGGTGCTGAAAAGCCCAAGAAGCCCCAACAGCTCTAGAAGAATGAGCAGTAAGACGAAAGGGGGGAGTCTTCCCCTTAGTAGTATAGGCTTGAACCACAGCCTGACGGATCCATTTACTGATGGTAGACTTGGCGGGAGCCAAACCCTTCCTAGGTCCATGAGGCACAACGAAGAGAGCATCCGTCTTCCTAAAGGCCTGAGTGGTAACCAGGTAAGACTTGACACACCTAACCACATCCAAGGAATGCAAAACCCTTTCCTTAGGGTTACTAGGATTAGGGCACAAAGAAGGAAGTACAATATCTTGATTCAAATGAAATGCAGACACCACCTTAGGCAGGAAGTGAATAGACAAGGCAGCCAACTCAGACACACGTCTAACCGAAGTGATAGCTACCAGGAAGACAACCTTGAGCGTGAGCACAGCTAGAGCGGCCTCATGAATAGGCTCAAAAGGAGCCCCCTGCAGGGCCGACAAAACCAAGTGCAGATCCCAAACAGGAACCATAGGTTTGCGAGGAGGACGCACATGAGTGACCCCCTGAAAGAAAGTCTTGATAAGAGGGTGCTGGGCAAAGGTCTTCTGAAAGAAGATAGACAGGGCCGAAACCTGGCCCTTCAAGGTACTAAGCTTAAGACCTAAGTCTAGACCAGACCTGGGCAATCCGCGGGCCGTATACGGCCCTTTGCTAGGCTCTTACCGGCCCGGGCTGAGCTGGCCAGTAAGAGACGCAGAGGAAGGGAAAACATGCCAGACTCGACGAGCCGAGTGGCCGATCGGCTGCTGCTTAACTTAGGTGATCGCCTGTGTACAGTGTGAGAGGCTTAGGTTAAGCAGCAGCTGATCGGCAGCTCGGCTCGTCGGGTCTGGCACATTCTCCCTTCCTCTGAGGAAGCCAGACCCGATGAGCAGGTGATAGAGACCTGGGGACTTTGGAAGGACAGAGTAGGGGCTCCAGAGCATCAGTAAGTCTGCTCAGAAAGATTATGTAGTTTGCTTGTGTTTTCCCTTCCTGCCTGCTGTCTCTTTTTCACCATGTACCTGCCCACCATGCTCTCACCATGTCCCCTTCCTGCTGTCCACCATGCTCTCACCATGCCCCCTTCTTGCTGTCCACATGCTCTCACCATGTCCCCTTCCTGCTGCCCACCGTGCTCTCACCATGTCCCCTTCCTGCTGTCCACATGCTCTCACCATGCCCCCTTCCTGCTGTCCACATGCTCTCACCATGTCCCCTTCCTGCTGTCCACATGCTCTCACCATGTCCCCTTCCTGCTGTCCACATGCTCTCACCATGCCCCCTTCCTGCTGTCCACATGCTCTCACCATGCCCCCTTCTTGCTGTCCACCATGCTCTCACCATGTCCCCTTCCTGCTGTCCACCATGCTCTCACCATGCCCCCTTCCTGCTGTCCACATGCTCCCACCATGCCCCCTTCCTGCTGTCCACCATGCTCTCACCATGTCCCCTTCCTGCTGTCCACCATGCTCTCAGCATGCCCCCTTCCTGCTGTCCACCATGCTCTCACCATGCCCTCTTCCTGCTGCCCACCATGCTCTCACCATGTCCCCTTCCTGCTGTCCACCATGCTCTCACCATGCCCCCTTCCTGCTGTCCACCATGCTCTCACCATGCCCCCTTCCTGCTGTCCACCATGCTCTCACCATGCCCCCTTCCTGCTGTCCATCATGCTCTCACCATGCCCCCTTCCTGCTGCCCACCATTCTTACACTTTGCCCCAGCTGATATGAGCTCTCCTTCCAGACTGCCAGAAGCCAAGGGCTTCTCTGATTGGCTGGGAAATTATCACATCAGAACGTTTGAAGTGGACCAAAACCCTGCTTTATCAGCCTGGGAATCTTATAGATCCCCTCCCCGCGGGGCATCCAAAATCGGGATGCCCCGCTGTGTGAAACCCCCAGGTCGCCCATAAACTCACCTTCTTTCCCAGTTCAACGGCGCATGCACGAGCTGCGGCCGCATGCCCGCTATCCCTCTAGCAGGGCGCGTGCCTGTGTCAGCCATTTGAGAATGACCAGCGCGGGCGCACTCAGAGCCGCTGAGCTTAGACGTCGCTTAGACGCCCATAGCTCAGCGGCCCTCCACAATATTCTTAGTTTCTCATGTGGCCCCATGGAAAAAATAATTGCCCACCCCTGGTCTAGACCATGTTGTAAAAACTCCAGCACCCTGGAGACTAAGAATTCCCGGCAGGGAAGAGACCTGGATTCACACCAGTCAATGTAAGCACGCCATACTCTATAATAGATAGCAGCAGAAGTCTTCTTCCTGGCTTGCACCATAGTAGCCACAACAGAAGCAGACAAACCCTTTTCCATTAAGATGGAGGTTTCAATAGCCAAGCCGTCAAAGCCAGAGTTAGTAAATTGGGATGGCGTAGAGACCCCTGAGTTAGAAGATCTGGCAACCTTGGCAGATCGTACTGATCTACTGCCATTTGAACCACGTCCGCGAACCACACTCTTCTTGGCCACCTTGGGGCCACCAGAATCGCGGGTACCCCTTCCAGAGCGATCTTGTGCAGCACTCTGCCCAGAAGGGGAATTGGTGGGAACACATACAGGAGCCAAAACTCCCTCCAAGACATTGACAGGGCATCCGAAGCCAGAGCCAGAGGATCCTGAGACAGGGATACAAAGCTCGGGAGGTTGTGATTGTGACGGGACGCAAACAGATACACGTCTGGCACACCCCAACGGTGACACAGGGACTGAAATACCCTGTTGCAGAGGGACCATTCCCCCTGACGGGACGACCCCCTGCTCAGAGCATCTGCTAGCAGATTTTCCGCCCCCGGAATGTAGACAGCCGAGATGCATTGGACATTGGTCTCTGCCCATGTTAGAATCAGAGACACCTCCTGGAGAGAACCCTTGCTCCGAGTTCCTCCCTGATGATTGATGTAAGCTACGGCTGTCCTGTTGTCTGAGCGGACTTGAACCGCCAGACCCTTCAGGTGCTGGGTCAATCGTTCCAGCACCAATCTGACCGCCCTGAGTTCCAGGACATTGATAGGAAGATGGGCCTCCTGAGGGCCCCACCTCCCCTGGAAGCGCAGGGACTTCCAGAATCCCCCCCAGCCCGAAAGACTGGCATCCGTTGTGACCGTCTCCCAAGAGGGAGCCAGGAAGGATCTGCCCCTTGTCAAGTTCCTGTGGTCCAACCACCACGCAAGGGATTTTCTGACCGAGGGGGGAATCACCCAGATCTCGTCCAAGGACGCTGGGTCCTTGTTCCATACTGACAGAAGGTGAAGCTGCAGGGTTCTCAAATGGAACTGGGCAAAGGGCACCGCCTCGAAGCTTGCCACCATCGAGCCCACCAACTGCATTCCCTGCCGGATGGAGGGATGAGGGTTCGAGAGCAGGGACCTCGCCTGCGTTGTCAGAGCTTCCACCTTCTGTGGAGGAAGGAATATCCTTGACTGAACCGAGTCCAGAATCATCCCCAGAAACGGGGTCACTGAGGAGGGGGACAGAGAGGACTTTGGGTAATTGATCACCCAGCCGAAGGACTCCAGGGTGGACACCACCAACCGAGTGTCCAGCTCTGCCTGCCGCAGAGACCGAGAGGTGATGAGTATATCGTCCAGGTAGGGCAACACGCGTATGCCCTTTAGTCTTAAGAGAGACATCACCCCTGCCAGCACCTTGGTGAACACCCTGGGAGCCGACGTAAGGCCGAATGGCAGAGCCACGAACTGATAATGCTGACCCAACAGCACAAATCTGAGAAACCTTTGGTGCCCTGGAAACACCGGAATGTGCAGGTAAGCGTCCTTGATGTCCACAGATGTCATGAAGTCCCCTGGGCGCAGTGAGGCAATGGCCGAGCGCAGAGTTTCCATACGAAAATGCCTGTTTCTGACAAATCTGTTTAGGATTTTCAAATCCAGAATGGGTCTGACTGACCCGTCCTTTTTGGGCACCGTGAAAAGGTTGGAATAAAATCCCATGCCCCTGTCTCTTAAGGGGACCTTGCAAATGACCCCGAGATCCAGAAGGTCCTGCACAGCCAGCATCAAGACTCGAGCTGAGGCGGGGTCCTGTGGGATCCGGGACCCAACGAACCTGGTAGGGGGCAGTACAGCAAATTCTATCTTGTAACCGGAGGACACTACCTCCTGAATCCACCGGTCTGGGACGAGGCGTCTCCAGACATGCTCGAAGTGCTGTAGACATCCCCCCACCCTGACGGGCGAGGGCGCCCCTTCATGCTTGGGGATTCTTGGGGGGGGGGCTTGGGCCCCCAGGAGGAACCGGGACGGCGTCCTCTGTTCTTGTTCCAGGAGACGCGCGAGACCCAGCGAAGGACACCCCTCTACCCTGCTTGGCCCCACGGTAGGGGGTCGAATGGGAGCTTGGGCCACGAAAGGGTCGAATCTGACGCTTGCGCTGGGGCAACTTGCCACCCTTGGCAAAGATATCTAACCTTTCTCCAAACAGGCGCAGCCCTTTAAATGGAAGCCCCTTAAGGGCCTTCTTGGCGACATTGTCAGCAGCCCACTGGCGTAACCAGACCGCACGGCGTATGGCTACCACCAGAGCAGAGGATCTAGCGCTCAGCTTAATAGCATCGTCCGATGCAGATAGGATATAATTCACAAAGGTCTCACAGGTGGCCAGAGCATTGGAGGCATCAGAGGGCAAGTCATCCGCCCCTTCCAGAGCAGTCTTAACCACAGTCCTGAGCGCCACCGCCGTGATGGCTAAGGCGCAAACCAGGCGGAGCGACGCTCCCCCAAATGCAAAGGCATGACATGCCAATTGGTCAACTCGCCGATCCTCTAAATCCCGCAGCGTAGTAGTGTCAGGGGAGTGCATAATAGAGGTGGTGGACAGACTCAAAATCGGGGCATCGACCTTGTGCGGCGATGTCCAACACTTAACCAGATCGGCAGGAAATGGTTACTTCTTATCCACAGCTTTAGGAATCCCCTGGAGTTTGCTGGGATGTTCCCATTCTTTCAGCCCTAGGCTATTAAAATTAGTTTGTTCGGGAAACTCCAACCGCACACTAGCGGTATGAAACAGATCACCCCTTTGCCGAGGAGCCGCGGGAGGGGGAGAGAGGGATAACACATCAAAGATCTGGGTCAGCAGTCTATCAATGTCGTCCTGGGACCAATGATCAGAACCAGACTCATCCCGACTCCTGGACTCGTCGTCGTAGGACCCTGAGTCAGAGAACAGTTCCCCTTCCTCTGATGGGGAATGTGCATAGGAAAGCAGAAAATCGTCAGATTCTACAGGAAGAATAGTAGATTCAGGATTCAAATGATGCCTCTTGGCAGTAGCCTTGCGCGCCAAGGAGCCAGCGATTAAGTTTTCCACACTAGCCAGTCTAGTGGCCAAATCAGCGTGAGAGTCCCCACTAGTATTGGGGGTTAGGCTCAAGCTTGGGGGAGTAGGGGAAGTAAGGAGAGGTGCGTGCCCAGCCTCGGAAGAGGTGGGGAGACCGGCTAGCGCCTGCTGGGCACAAGGGACGCAGACCCGTGCATTGTCACCGCTGCTAGGTAAGACCCCACAAGCTACACACAGACGGGCTTGTCCCAAGGGAACCCCGTTCACAATATCCTGAGATGCCTCCATATGGTGATAATTAAGTTCAATATGCCAGTAGGGATTGACGCTATAAAGCAACCCTGGATGCCCCAATAACCCGCTGGAAGTGGGAGTGATTTCTTAAAATGGTCTGGACTGGGCGCTACACCGGGCCGGGAGAAGCCGCCGAAGTCCGCGGTCTGAAAGACACAAGGGGAACAGGGATGTCAGAGCCAAGCGCGAAGAAGCAAAGCTAGGGAAAAAGTCGCCCATGAGGGCACTTACAGATCTGCGAGGGGAGGACCGTCTTCACCACACGCATGTGAGAAGGAAATGGCGCCCAGCGAACCTCGAAAGGCGGCCAGAGCGGGCGATGACGCGGAACGCGCCAAACCGCACCACCCCCCCCCGGAGAGCGCGAAGTTCGAAGGCGCGCAGCCAATCAGAAGAAAGAGTAGTTATGCTAGAAATCACCTCAGAGAAAAAATCTGACAGGGTGAATACAGGGATAAAAAAAGGCCGTAGCGTCCCCTGAAAGAGCTGCCGTTAGTTTAATATATTTAAGTATTTAAGTATTGTAGCATCTATAAAAATGCGTGTGCCTAATGTAAAGTTAGTAGTTCTCTACTATGTGCCAAGTCCTTGTACATTAAGACAAGTATTGAGTAATGAGTATTCAAGCTACTTCTGTAATAAGGATATACTAGTCAACACCAACAAATCCCACTGGAAGAGTGTGGGCGCTTGATATGACACGTGCTTTGGTAGCCAGCAAATGGTACAGTGCACAGCTCACAGGTACCCTTTATATAAGAGCACTACATAACCTGTAATCCTTCATTACTGATTGGGCTTCTGCAGCCCCTGGAATGCTAGACAATGAAGGAGCAGTGGGTGGGCAGGGTAACTGATCCCTGACCACACGATTCTGAAAGTATGTGTGTGCGCCTGAGGAGAAGCAGAGGCGGCAGTGGCCGAGCAGTCAGGCACTGGTTAACCTACCCTCTCCCTGCCCTACATTGTGTGGATTCTGCCAGACTACCTGTGATAGAGGAATTGGGGCGAGTGGATTTTGCACTTCCTGTAATAGGGTGATTGGGGGGGGGGTATTCTTCATGCTGTCTGTAATGGAAAGATTCTACTGGGGGGGAGCTTCTGTGCAACTAAACCGAGTTGCAGCTGTCTTTTTTTAAAGATAATTCTTTTTATATCACTTGCTTACATCAATCACACATTTCAGCAGGTGCACTTTTCTTGATTATCTTTTTAAAAATTAGAGCACTGTTATCGTATAGAATTTAAAAATCGATTGGACGGGTGCAGTTATGTACAAGATGGTTAAAATGCCAAACAAAGCAGTGGTTTGAGGTGCAGGAAAATAAGCATGTCCCTGTCTGGGCACCACGTTTGGCGAAGCATTGGAGAAAAATAACATGACTTCTGGTGACCCTGTCCCATTATTTGATGTACAGCAGCAGTCTCACTATGGTTTCTTATTAAATCTGCAAGTCTTAATTTCTGAAAATTTCAGGTGCTACAGGGGCTCTGACTACATCAGGAGTCATACTAATCAATCTAAAGCAGACAAATTCTGCAATGCGCATTGCAGGATTAGAAAGGTTATACTTCCTCCTCCTAAGCTTTTAGAGAAGATATACAAAAGATAACATCGAAAGAGTAATCTTTGGGTAATGCAGTGTTGTCATCTAGTGGTCAACTATCAGAATGCATATACTAAACAGAATGAATCTAAACATTGCAAAGCTCTATTTTTAATGGAAAGATAGTACATTACAGGAATTATAGTAATGTTATCCTTATAAAAAAAACTGGTCACCCTTTCACCAGCAATAAAAAAGGGTAATTTTTCATTTCAAAATAGTGTTATATTGTCTTAGGTCTATGGGCATTCAGAACCACAGGTACAAATGTAGCATTCTTTAACATGCAACGTAATGCAATAGTGCAGCATATGTAAAGTTAACCCAGCATCAGATATGCAATACTTTTAAGACTCCTTCCCCCACCTAAGTTTAAGCTTTAGTATGAACCCCAATTCACATTTTTCCAGGGGTTCTACCTCTGACATCTATGTATGGGAGGAGATCAAAGTGGATTTTCTTTTGGCATGTCTAGAAATGTGATTTTATTTTATACTATCAGGGCAACATGTGGCTTTGTTACAGTTTTGTTGTTTAAAGTCCACTTCCAACTGCATTTTTGAAAGTGTGAATGTGTGCCAAATGGATAGCCTCAGGGTGCTGAGCACATCTAGTAAAAACAAGTTGTATATTAGTAAATGTATGAAATCAGTTTTTACTATCTGCAATCTGTTGTCATTAGCAACCATACACAATCATCTACAAGAAGAGAGAAGAGATTCCTGTACACGCATGCCTAGCAGCAGCATTGATGACTGATTTGTAGGAAATAGATTCTCTCATGGGAAAAGACATTTAACATGGTCTTGTAGGACACCTGATATATCAGGGGATGGGGAGGAATAGCATATACAGACTTAAACGACTTGTAGGGCATCTATCCCGGCATGACAGAAGTTGCCTTCCCAGGCTTAAAAAAATTGTCTGCGTTCCTGTTGTCCCTGGATGGAACATGTCCACATCCAGGATCCACCACCTGTGGCAAGGCTGGTGGAACATTCCCTGGACCAGTGCCATCTCCACATGAGACAAATGTTGCCTGCTTAGTTAGCCATCTATCACACTGTCCACTGCTGAAATATGAACTAAGGAGTTGGAACACAAATTTCTACTGAAGGGTCAAATCGGCTTCAGCTATGGCAACCTCGATTCTTGAGCTGTCTTGATCGCAAATGTAAGCCACAGCCATGACATTACCTGTTTCCGTGACCACTGTCCCTAAACCACCTAATCCCCCAGAATTCCACCCCAGTCTGACAGGCTGGCACCTGTGGTGAGACTTCCCAGCAACAGAGGGAACCTGCTCCACTTTGCCAGGATGTGAATTTGGAGAGGTCTGATATGAACTCTCCGTATGGTACTTCCCCCATGGAGGACACCATCTGACACCAGTATCTTCATCTACTGGTGAAAGAGCAGAAGCCAATCCCTGGGGACTTTAAAAACATTGCACTGGGTTCCTCAGATGCTTTTCCTTGGGTAGAAAGACCCATATTGTCCCAGGATGATAAAGTCATCTCTAGAAAGGAGGCAGTCTTTGACAGGGTCAGAGCCAGAAGGTGATTGATTATCCACCTATACTGCTCCAAGATGGAAAAGACCACAGACACTCATCTGGTTCTCCTGAAAGAAGGGACCCTTTACCATACCACTGAATGACCATCATAGAAGATAGCACCTTTGTAGACACCATGAGCACAGCAGTTAACACAAAAGATTGGCAACAGTGCTTGGAACTAGAGGATCCTGTCATGGCAGTGTCAGTAATTGGGCTTGGCAGATGTGAGCAGCCATGGCATGGTCGGCAATAGGGCCTGGAAGAAGACGTGGCAGCATGTCAGCAAGATCGGTCGGTCAGGAAAAAAACATCAGCCACTTAAGTTCTGCAACATGAAAGGAACTCATACACACCATAGCAACAAACATGATAAGAAAACGTGAGCATATCTGGTGCACCCCATGCACAAGGCCTCCTGGTTGCAGTCCGATGCAAACCCAACAACATTTAGGGGCCACCATGTTCATAATCACACACTCTCCCGTGCATCTCAATATCCGATACCTCAATCAGATATCCTAGGATCACCGAACCATGGTAAGTATAGGAGTGGGGGGGTTGTTTCATAAAGTGGGATGCCCCTCATAAGTAGACTAAAACTTTGGGGGGGAGGCACAAATTCCCAGGTTTTGTTCAGTTGGACAGGCAGCTGCTGACTTCTAGCTGTAGGACCGCCTATCAGTCTAATTGGTCATTTAGTGTATCCTAATCAAACAGAGTTTTCTCTCCATGACCCATGTCTGTTGGTGTACCACAAAGCTCGATCCTAGGGCCCCTACCTATTCAATCTATACTAATGGTCTTGGTCTTATAACTTCATTAGGCTTCCAATATCACTTCTCACTTATGCAAACGACCTAATGGCCCAAACTGCTCTTCACTCCTATCTTGCCTTCCTACCAGCCATCTCCTTCATGTCGCCTCGCTCCCTCAAGCTGAACATGGACAAAACAAAAATAGCCCTCTTCCCACCATCTAATTCCCCTTCACTCTCTAACATGACAATCTAGATTAACAATTATGTAATAGCTGCAACTTCTTAAGCCCGATGTCTAGGAGTCATACTGGATTCTGCCCTTTCATTGAAGCTTCACATTGACTCCCTAGCCACTTCCTGTCTTAAAAATATAGAGCATGCCCTGATCATAATCTGACTTGACTACCGCATCTCCTTCCTTGGTGGCTTACCAACAGACTGGCATTCCTCCAATTATATTCTAAATTCAGCAGCTCACCTCATCCACCTCTTCTCTTTCCCAGTGCTATTCCTCTCCTTTAGACTCTCCATTGACCGCCAGTCTAACAGGGAATTCAGGTTAAAATTCTAACTCTTACCTACATAACTCTCAACAAGGCTCCTCTGATCTCTAATAATGCAATGCTACTAAGTGCCCAGCCTCTGATCTTCTCCTGTCCTCCACCCTGGTCACCTCCTCTCACTCCTGTCTCAAGGGCTTCTCACATGCCTCTCCCCTTCTCTGGAATTCATTCAATTCAACACTCCCCAAAACTCAAAGCTTTCATATCTGCCCTCAAAACCAACCTCTTCAAGCTTATAACCTGGTTTAAGAAGTTCTACTGGGAATATGCTGCCAATCTTCATACCTACTACTTATTAACAATTTCCTGTGTATGTACCCTTTTCCTTTGGATCGTAAGCGTGAAAGGGCAGGGCTCTCTCCTACTGTGACCTACTCTCATAGCCTTCGCTTTGGAATTTGTTGTATCGGGTCTGCAGTTGTCTATGTACTATACGTTTTACCCTGTCTGTAAAAATTACATTGTAAAGTTCCAAATAAAAGATGGTACTATATAAATAAGTACTCAAACACAGTATTTTTCAAGTTGCATCGAACAACTAATAACATTCTGCTTAAACCATCTCTATTAGCAATAAAATATTTTGATGTTGTATCAAATATCTGTCTGGAGATATGCGCATGTGCGTTTGCGAGTGTGCACATGTGTGTCTAGGAGTGCATGCATGTGCACATGGGAGTGCACACATGCCCATTGGGGATGCAGGCATGCATGTCAGGGAGTGCACAGATGCACGTCTGGGGATATGCCCATGTGCGTTTGGGAGTGCACGTGTGTCTGGAAAGTGGGTGCATGTTTGTAGGAATGCATGCATGTGTGTGGGCACACTCTCAAACACATGCATGCACTACTTGCGCACATCAGTAGTGTGTGCGTGCGTGTCTGGGAGTGCGTGCATGCGTGTGTTTGGAAGTGTGCACATATGGGTCTGGCAGTGTGTGCATGCGCCTACAGGGGTCAAGCATGTACACCTGGGAGTGTATGCATGCGCATCGAGGTGCACACATGCACCTATATTGTATAACATTTTAATTCATTCCAAAACAATGTTTTTCAAATGCTTCAGCAGGACACCGTTTTCTGCTTATTGTTCCTTTGTGATTAATAAGCATGATTTTTGTACAGTTCGCTTTGGTCACATGTTCTCCTTAAAGCGGACCTTCACTCTAAATAAGAGTCTATCTTATATGTTTCCCACACCCTGTACATACAGATTGCTCACATTAAAAATCATCCTACCGGCATCTACTGCATTTTATAAGCCTTTAAACATCCAAGATGGCGGCTTATGGAAGCTGCCATTTTTGCAGGCAGCCTGCAAACAGGAAGTGCCTGCAAACAGGAAGTGACTGTGCTGCTCTGCATTTTGGGACTGCTGACCTTTCCCTGACCCCAGCTCTGCTCTGTCTGAGCAAAGCACAGCTATAACCCGCCCCCCTGTACCTTATCCCACTCTCCTCTCCTCAGTAAGTGTGATGCTTCTGAGTCAAGATGGCGGCGCCCGTATCCTAAATTCCCGAACAGAGTTGCAGCCCAGTGGGGGAAAGTATAATAAATTAGTGACTAAACATGTAACATATATTAATTTTAGATGCTGAGGAATTGTTTTTTAAGAGTTTGGGCTTTTCATTAAATCATGGTGAAGGTCCGGTTTAAGTGCCAGTCCCACACATAACCATTTGGCTTTATGTTTATTTTGGAGTGTGCATATCAGGTTGGTGGGCCACTGGGCAGTTATTCTGGAATTGCACACGGGGTTGCAGGCATGCATGTCAGGAAGTGCACCGATGCACGCCTGGGGGTACGTACATGTGCATCTGGGGATATGCACATGTGCATTTAGGAGTGTGCTTCTGTCTGGGAGCATTTGCGTGTTTTGGGGAGTGCTCCTGGGAGTGCATGCATGTGTTTGGAGAGTGCTTGCATGCGCATCAGGCTGGAGAATAAGATAGTTGGCTAGAACTAGGAGGAGCGGAAGGGATGGCCCCAACTGAGGGGAGAGGGGTGGATGGGATGAGCTGGAAGGACAGGGGGGATAGATGAATGGATGGGAGGTACTCAAAGTAGCAGTAGGGATGGATGGAAGGCTAGAGCCAAGAGGAACGGATATATGGGCAGAACTGAGGGAGGAGTGTGGAAGGGGTGGATGGGAAGAGAGTGGGAGGGATGGATGGATGGGTAGAGAGGGGGAGGAGCTGGATGGGAGCAGATTGAAGGCTGGATGGATTGCTAGAGTAAGGAGAAGTGGATAGATGGCAGGACTATTACTGTGATTCAAGGCTATCACAGTATGTTTGTTTTGTCTGCACTGTTCTGTGAGTTATTTATTCTGTAACTGACTTTTGGAATGCCCCACGATACATACCTCTGTAGCAGCTCCAACTCAATAGGAGAATGAATCATTTATAGATGCATGTTAAACCCCAAAGGGGGACGAATAAGCACAAGGAACAGGAGGGCATGGACTCAAAATAGGGATAAACCCTCCAAAGGGACAGTTGGATATGTTTTATATATATATATATATATATATATATATATATATATATATATATATATATATATATATATATATATATATAGTTAGTGTTGGAGAAAATCCCAATCGATTATTTCTCCCTAGTATCGATATTGACCCCCACTACTGGGCCTCCGATTCCGAACCACCCCCCTCCCCCGGGGCTCATCTTTAGTCTGCAGGAGAGAGCCCGACCGGGGAGAGGAGGAGATAGGCAGGAGATCCTCTGATCCCCTGCATCCCCCTCCAGCGACCACAATATCAGTCATCGGATTGGCGAGGGACAAGGGAGCTAACAATCGGAGGGGAGTAAAAAAACATTTTTTATATGTGTGGTGTTTTTATTTACTGTTAACCCTTTGTGAACTGGTAAGGGATCTATGAGACCCCTATATCAGTTCACAAGGCTCTGGGTCTGGAAAGTCACCTGTAGCTAGCGGGTGACTTGCCATTAACCCCGAGCCCCCCCATTACCTGCCCCATAGGCTATGCCAGCTTTTAGCCTGCAGGAACAGGGGGGCCCCTGCGCCCTGTTCTATAAATCCCCATAGCTGATCCTGGGCTGGTTATGCTGGGTAAGGGGGACTTCACGCCATTTTGAGGGGGGATTTAAATTTTAAAAAAAATCGCAATATATCATCTTTGAGATAGAATCGGGATATGTTGTTTCGTCATATGTGTATCGTGTCGCCAGATTCTTGCCAATTCACACCCCTATTAAATATTATAAAAGAGGACTGGGTGCACTGACCTTTGCTGTACTCCGCTGGTGATCCATTCTGAATATGTACCATTGATAACCGCTCTCTGTTTCCTATAATTAGGCTAATTATTCACCCATGTACTGTACACATAGTTTCCCCTAGTTCAAGCATTCTCATCTTTTGTACCACTCATTCATGTGGCACAGTATCAAATGCTTTTGAAAAGTTAAGATACTGTATTGTTCACCCCATAAGACGCACCCAGGATTTGGAGCAGGAGAATGAGCAAAAAAATATTCTGAACCAAATGGTGTGCTGAAATACTCCCTACCAATCAACTTATTACAGTTAGTTTACAAAAATTCCCCACAATCACCCTATAACAGACACCACATTACAGGCAGTGTGCATGGCATCCCAAATACAGGCAGCGTGCATGGCATCCCAAATACAGGCAGCGTGCGTGGCATCCCAATTACAAGCAGCGTGCGTGGCATCCCAATTACAAGCAGCGTGTGTGGCATCCCAATTACAGGCAGTGTGCGTGGCATCCCAATTACAGGCAGTGTGCGTGACATCCCAATTACAGGCAGTGTGCATGACATCCCAATTACAGGCAGTGTGGGGCATTACAATTAAAAAAAAAAAAAAAAAAAAAAAAAAGAATAAAAGTACATTCCCGGAGCTCCCATGCCACAGCAGCGTCTCCCGCCTGCCTACAAACAAAGAGAGACACACACACAACCGATGCCACCCGCCGTCCTCGCTTCCACACAAACAAGTTCCCAGGGTGCGGCTTTAGCTACCGGGTGGCCGTGGTCTCGCCCACACTGCTTCCAGGAATGACGTCCTGGGAACTGGTTTGTGTAGAGGGGGTGGGCAGCAGAGGCCAGCAATGTATGTTTGTCTGTGTGAGTCTCTTTATGTTTATTTACATTCACCCGATAAAGATGCACTGAGGTATTCCCCCACATTGGGAGAGGGGGCTGTGTCTTATAGGGTAAAATACACAGTACTGTTCGGTTTGTTCATGCCGAGAAGGAGTAATAAGGTCACATGTACTGAGCAATAATCCGCTCAGTATCACTAAAGAGGGAAAGGTAACCAGATGTGTTTAGATCGACTAAACAACAGATTTGCTGAATGATCGCTAAAAGCAAAGCTAAGGTACTTTGTGACCTGTTAACCAAGCTGCAATAGGTTAAATGAGGTCACATTTCTGTATTTGTAAAAAGAGCTGGCAGGTTCTGGAATAATTGTTACTTTTTTAATATGTAATTTTTTAATATTTAATATGCAATTGCCAATACAGACAACACACATTATTTAGTCTATGAATAAGAGCTTTCTTTAGTGAATTAGAGGATTATTTCACTGTAATATCCATGTAAAGCAGCACAATCAACCTGTCTGATGAAAGCTTATACTGTTGTAATGCCATTGTACCACAGTATTTCTTTGAGTGTGTTAGTATAAGCGGATTGATCAACACTGTAGAAAGAAAAAGACCCTACATGAAAATTACTAAGGGCATGGAAATCTAACGGCCCGAAACGCGTAAGACACTGCAGCGTGTACATACTGTAAGAAATTTATATATTATATTTCTGGACAAATGAGCATGATCTTTTAATGGATTCAATAAAAGGACATTTTTAGACATGCCTGAGAGCCGGAATTTTTTGGGACATTCTTACCTGTTATGGCATTTCCGGTAGTCCTCCAGGACAACATAGCCAATTAACTGCTCCCACTTATGTACAATAGGAAACACAAACTGGACATGGTTAAATACCCCTACCCCACAGCGGACCCTAATATCAAAAATACTTAGCCTTGGCGGGTTGTAGGGAGACAATCTTTTCGATCTTGATTAGCAGAAGAAAGGTTCTCTAGGTAGCTGCCGATCTGATACCCTAGGCAAATGCAAGAAGTCTGAGGGGACAGACCAGATCTGAAAGGAGGGATGCTGTTATCTTTACATTGTTCTCCAAATTCTCCCTGGACGAAGCAAAGAGAAGGAGATCATCCCGGTATGCCATTATGCTGATCTGATTTATTCTCAGGTATGCCAAAGCCTCCGCAAGAATCTTGTAAAGATCCAAGGCGCGGACTAAAGACAAAAGGGCATTACTCTGAACTGCCAATGATAGAGTACTCCACCTATCATTACCACAAAACTCAGAAGCCTTCTGTGAGTCAGAAAAATACAGAAAGACAGAAGTCTCGCCCCTACCGGTCCTCTCCAGGACTGTTGTTTAGGCTGCTGAGGAGGTTTGGACAACAAACCTCCCTTGGCCTTGAGACTTCCGGAAATCTGAGTTTCAGAAATCCCACTGAGAAATTCTAGGTTTCTTGACTTGAACAAGGCGGGGGAGGGTGTTTCTTCTTAGCCAGAAACTTCTTCCATCACCTCAGAAGAATGGGTTAGAACTTTTCAAGTTCTGACCCAAACAAAAGCTTACCCTCAAATGGTATGCTACACAGGTGTCTTGAGCCAGAGAATGCTACGTGCACAATTAAGGCCATACTCTTAGAATTGACCCTAATCGCCTCTGAAGCAGCATCGGAAATAATATTCACTGCTGAAAATAAAGAGCAGGGTGTCCAACACTTCCTGCTTCTGGGCGTCTTTGGTTATCCCACTCCTGACCTTGCCTACCCAGAGTTCCAGAACTATATTCACGCAATCTGTACCAAGCAGTGGTCTAAACTGAAAGGAATCCGTATCTCATGCCTGTTTGTGCAGAATATCTGACCTTTTATCTACAGGATCTCTAAGGGAACCCATGTCCTCGAAGGAAAGATCGGATTTCCGAGATACCTGAGCCAAAGAAGCATCCACCTTAGGGCACTTAGCCCAAGCCTCCATCTCCGAGTCCTCAAAAGGGGATCTCTGCTTGAGAGGCTTAGGAAGGAAGAACAACAAGGTCCTTTAGCAACTGGTGGATTGGAAAACAGGGATCCTTTTTTCCCAATAAGCCCTAAGAGAATCCTAAATAAGCAGATAAGCAGAGAGAATCCTGAATGGAGAGGGGCTTATCTTCCGACTCAATGTGACTTACCCCAACCAATGAAATGTCACCTGTACCCATACCGGCGGACACCACCACAGCCGGGAAGTCCACTGGTACGCCTGGGCCAGTCCAAGCCATACACCCTCCTGCTTTTGCCGTCATCGTCCCTGCCCCGAACGCAGGAGTCCACTCTATTTCTTGGAGGGACGGGGCCCACCTTTCCAGATCCGGCGTGTCGGACCAGTCAGAAATCCTGAAAGAGAGGGCTCAACCATCCCCAAAAGTGAGCCCTGAAGAGGGGTTGGGGAGCTCATGATGCTTTCACTGACCCCCTCACTTCTGCATAGCCAGTAGGAGAAAATGGTGGGATCCAAGCCCAGACTGGATCCTGGGTCCTGAGCTGGAGAGTGCCATCTGTAATAGCTCTAAGGGAGGGAAATCCAGGGGGTAGTGGAAAAGAGAGGGAAGCCCCCTGACTATGGCAGCAGTGGGTCACCTGGAGCAGCACCTGAGCCTGCTGGAGAGAGGGAAGGGAGTCTGGACCCGCAATCTTTCCTGCTGAAAAAACAAAACATAGGGACATGGTTTCCAGCTTGTTTCCTGGGAGGAAACACAAAAACAATGAGGTCCAGGAGGAAGGGGCGGAGTATTTAACCATGTCCAGTTTGTTGTTCCTATTTAAGTGGGAGGAGCTACTTGGCTAAGCCGTCCTGGAGGACGTTTGGGGAAATAAAATTTGCATCTGCATGGAAGGAAGCAGTTCTTGCAGAATTGAAGTCTTAAAACTAAAACGCTGCTTTGCTTAAACTGATTTGGATTTAGCTCACTCCATACAAGAAGTTTTTCCCCCTACCAAAAGGGAGGACCTGCATAGACAGGAATGGTAGTTATCCCCTATGGGTCCACATATAAATTCCACCTGTCACAGTTCAGCCTCCTCAAATCACCATTGCATGATTGACTGAGAACTCATACAATAGCATAGTTAGGTTTTCATTGAGGATGCAAGTCTAAATCGGTGGCAATTTATTCTCCCCATTCCAGATTCTAAACTAACGTGTTATCTTGTCTGCATGTCATACCAGCCGCATCATCAATAATTGACAGGTTTTGGACTGTACCCTTAGGGCACCCTGATTTGGGATGCCCCACTGTGCGAAATCACGCTGGTCATTCGATACACATACATTGCAAGCGTTCCCACCACCCAGACGCGGCTCTGATCCAATCAGCTTCTTTGGCCACGCAAACAATTCGGTGAGCAGCACCCCCTGCATTCTACTATGGCAGCCATCCAGTATTGATGGATGCACACAGACATAGAAGGATATGAGAGATGCCGCCGTCGGCCACAAGTGTGCATGGGTACACCAGCTATAAGTGTATTAAGCGACTGGTAGGGTTTCTCACAGTGGGGCATCCCAAATCAGGATGCCCCAGGGGGTGGGTATTTTACCCTATATATATATATACACACATACATATACACTAGGTCAGTTTTTGTTCACTTAAAGTGCACCTATACCTTTGCCCAATATTTATAACACCAACACGAACTGGATGCAGACAGCCATACTACTCCCAGGCCTGCCCTCAGGGATGATGCGCTCAGTTACAGTACACACAGCTCGGCAATGGATAGATCTTTATCCTAACTGCCATTATGTGACACTTTAGTCGTAACTGAAATAAATAGCATATGCCTGCCTGCCTATTGGATAGGGTTTAGTTAAAAAAAAAAAGAATCCCAGTTTGTTTTGGGGCACTGGGCTGGGGATGGAAGGTGACAAACTTCCCTCTGAGTATAGGTGCACTTTAAAGAAACAGCAAGTACCCTGGAAATCGGTCAAATCAGGTACTGCATTTCTCTTTAGGACTCACAGTAGCTTCTTTCTGCCTGTACATCTAAACATTTTATTTAGATGAGAAGACATGATGGATGGAGCCTTATAGTGTGGCTGATGGCTGGGAGGAAAGCGCCATTTGTTTTTTCTCCTGGAGTCTGGACAGGGACTTTTAAGAATGCAATAAAATGTACCATACTGCAGAGCAGCCACCAAGATAATACAGATGTTCAACAATGGCACCCAAGACTCCTGTAATTAACCAGGATAGTAATATTTCTGTTTTAATTTTTTTCTCCAAATTAGGCCCCCACTTATCATACATTTGCATTAATGTTGTGACTTTTTTCTTTAGAAAGAGCCAGACCAGCCTAACAATTCCAATAGGGGCCTACCTGCTGCTTTAAGCTGGACCAACAGCCTTGCATAATAATAAAAAAAAGGGGTATAAAAAGGCTAAAATGTATAGCTTTTAATGGCATAGTGAAACACAATGTAAAAGTAGCTCACAGAATAACATACAGACATGATATACAGGAAAAAAATCCAATATTGACCGCTAGGTGGTGCTGTGGTACAAGTATTGAGATCAAAAGTGCTCAGAATAAGTTTCAGAAACAGGGTAAAGATTTAATTATGAGTGCTTAATAGCAGCAATCCAAATAAATGACACACAGATGAACCAGAACTGAAGGTCCCTACATCAAGAGCAGATATACAATACATAGACATCAGTGACGCATGATAGCAAAATAAGCATGATAGCAAAATCCTCAACGTTTCAGTGTGGAAACCTTTATCAGGAGGGAGAGCGGTACTTGGGATGCTCACAGGCAGCCTAATATAGTGGCTAAGGTACATCGACAGAATGGCTCAGTTGACACCTTGATTGATTTCCATAACTACTTGAATCACTGCCTCCTTACTATTTATTTCTCCCTGGAGCATAGTGCCCATGAAATACACTTTCTGGACGTACATGTGTCTCTTTCACAGGGCTGGATCTCAGCTGATGTCTACAAGAAACCTGCTGATCGTGTTACTTTTTACATGCTTTAACATAGCATTCACCCTCCTTTATTCAAGGTATTTCCATGCATTCAGTTCACATGCATCTGTCTGATGAACAATTCAGCACCAGATCCACTAATCTTACAAGAAGTCTCACCACCCAAGGCTACAGCCCAATGGACCTTAAAGGAGCACTATCGCAAAATTTTGTAAAATCTATATAAACGCGTCGGCTAGTGAGGAGGGGCGGTCACTTATACACCTTAAAGTGGACCAACACCCAGGGGGGATCGGGCCGGGAATCTTATTATCCGATCCCTCCCCGCGGGGCATCCGAAATCGGGATGTCCCGCGGGGTGAAACCCCCCGGGAAGGCCACAATCCTCAGTTAAAGTGGACCAACACCCAGGATTTTGACTATCCTGGGTTTTGGTCCACTTCGGGGGTGCCCGGCTGTGTGAAACCCCCCAGAAAGCCCCGAAAACTCACCTCTCCCCGCTCCCACGTGACCGCTGCAGCCAATCCCCGCCGGCGGACAAGCGAGAGGCAGCGCCGGAGAAGCAGAGCGCGTCCGCCGCCGCCGCCGCCTCCCGCGCGTCCCTCTAGCAGGGTTTCACACAGCGGGGCACCCCCGAAGTGGACCAAAACCCAGGATAGTCAAAATCCTGGGTGTTGGTCCACTTTAGCTGAATAAAATTCCTGCTAAGCCTGTGGTTTATTCTCTCATGGTAAGAATAAAATCCAGGGGTGATGGGTTTAGTCTGTCACCCCCTAATTTTCTTCTCCTTCCATTAAAATAAAGAAAAACAAGCCTTGCTGGATATTTCTTGATGCGGGGTGTATAAGTGGCCTCTCCTTCTTTAAGGCTGCACAAGGCAAAGCAAGCTCAGTTGATAGACAATCCCTACTATGGTTCAAAAGTATAAAATCAAATAACAGAATACCTATGGTCCTTACACATGCCAATCTATGCAAACAGGTACAATCAATAGTGCACAAACATTACTAGCTCATGATTTCAAAGCTCCACCTATCTTTGCACATAAAAGAGCCCGAAATATACACGATTCCTATGTAAAAGGTAATTTTACCAACACTGACATGCCCAACCAGACCAATTGGTTCACTGACAAAAACAACTGGCTGGTTGCCCCATTTGATATTGTGCCCAAAGTCACTTCATCTATAGGACTACGACTTTTTCACCCCCCCCCCCCGACAGGCAAACGAAACAACCTATGGTACTTGCTCTACACACAATGTAATCTATCTTCTGAAGTGTCCCTGTGGGAAGAAATATGTAGGCAAGACCACAAGGAAATCAGAATTTGTATCAGTGAGCACCGCTCCAACATCAGAATTGCAAGACTCGAGTCTTCTGTAGCTTGTCGCCATATAAACCAATTCGGGTACAGTTTGTATATTTTCCCCTCTTTGGCTAGGTTAGTACCAAACTTGCTTACCTTTTTCAGCCGCAATTGAGTATTGTGAAATATACAGTGGCCAGCCTGTCAGTTGCTTGACACCTTTTAAGTATCCACCTTTTTCAATTTTATTTTAATTTTTTTGCTCACAATTTCTACAGGTAGCTATACTTGCCTAATGCAGCATGCTCCGGCGCCCCATTAATCCGCCTTGAGGCATTCTTATACCTTGGGTTTACTCCAGCAACACAGCAGCTATTGGGCCTTATTTAGCAATACAGCATATTCTGTAAAACCCTACACGTGATTTGCCCTTTGGCATTTTCTACTCTGTACTGCTATCAGCAATACAGCGCTTCTGCCAGATTAGTACCCCACCAGCGTGGCCAACATTTTGTTGGCTTTATCCAGTATATGGACTTCATTATGGAGCCTTTAATATGGACTGCTACTTCCTGTAATCGCTGCCGCCGCCACCCCCCCCCCCCCCCCACCTCTTTTGACTTCCATCACCCTCCAGACATCAGCCATTTCCTTGGTTATCTGCACCAACTATTTCGCTGCCTGTGTGGCTCATAGCGGCACCTGTCTGACCCCGTATGCCACATCCTTGCTGGTTGGCGGAATCAGCGGGGCGCCATAATGTGCACTGCTATTGGCTCCATTTTCGCTGGAGTCTGCATCCCTGTCTCACTATATTAGGCTGCCTGGGTTACTGCTCTCCTTCCTGATACAGGTGTCCACACAGAAACATTGAGTATTTGGTGTCATTCCACTATGCTTATTCGCCATCATGCGCTTGTGTTATATATATTTACTTTTTATGTAGGGACCTTCAGTGCTGTTTATCTGTATGTCAATCATTCGAATTGCAGCTATCCTGCACTCAGAATAAATTCTGTAGCCTGTTTCTGTAACTCTGAGCACTGTTGATCCCAATACCTGTAGCACAGCACCAACTAGCAGTCAATATTGGTATTTTTCTGTATACCTTGTCTATAGGTTATCCTGTGAGCTACATTCACATTGTGTGTTTCTTTATGATACCAATTAATCGATACCTATCAATTTTGTGTAGCCTTTTTGTCCAGGGGATCATAGTATACAGCCTTTTCTATCGATTGTACTTCAAGAAGTGTGCAGTGAGGCACACTTTGCCAATACCTTGAACCTTTTTACTTGGTTCCAATTAACTATATATTTTTTCTTATTTCAACTTTTTATGTGCAACCACAGCCGTAATACTAATGTAACCAAGGGGGTTGTATGGTAATATGGTTTAGGACCACTTTAAATGAATTTGGGGGGGGAGCTGATTTTCAGCAAACAAGTTCTACAAAGCTGCATCTGGCTCACCTTGAAAAGGAGTTTTGTACGTGACTTAACATTGTGGCCTGCTTCGCCAGTCCCTCCTGCCCCTCTCCTAATAAAGGAAGCCAGCACACTTGTCACGAACCCAGTCAAACACTGCAACACCAGCTGATAAACAAATAGAAAGCGCTTGGTAACTTGCAGCACACACAGAAACCTCTTGCTGCCAGTCAGCTCCGATTTACTTCACAAACTAAATCCGCTCAGAAGCATTTATAAAACACCGGTGTGCATCTTCAGCTCGACACGAACACAAGAGATCAAGCTGGAACATAATGAGTTCAAGTGAAAGCTGCTACACTAGCGACACACAAGAGGTCAAAAGCAGTGGCATGCAATTTTAACACAATTCATTTTTTAAACTCCCTGGAGGAATGGCCTCTTAACAAAGCTTCTCGATTTTAGAGGAAGAACAAAAGCAAAGACAAGAAAATAAAAAAACGAAGATCCAGTTTTCCCAGAAGTCATGACAATGAGAATATGAAGATAAGTGACAACAAGCTGCAGCTGCTTTTTTTTTACCTTCTCTACTTTTCCTCCGTTGATGTCGCTGGGAAGAAACTTCTTTCCAATAGTTCTGAGATCTGTCTGAAAAGAATAATAAACAAGATACATACATAAATAAAAGATGATATATACTCACAGTTTCCTGCCAAGATCATGGCACAACTGGTCAAAATGGCTGTTACTGTGAACAGGTAAAGCTGAACAAAACCCAGGCAGACCGGCCCTGAAATCTAAAAGTTTCCCCAGGGGCATCCTGAAATGGGCTGTGTGAAACTGCCCAGGGCATCTGTATCCATTCAGCTTTCCCTGATTCAACAGCACATGTGCAGGCTCAGGTCCAATGAGAGCAGTTTGCCATCACCATGTCATTTGGCAAACGTCTCATTGTTTTCAATAGGTAGCGCAAACTACTGCATCCCCTGCACTTTCAGGCGGTGTGTGCACTCTCCCCTCAGATGTTCAGATCGGTTGGGAATGTGCATCACTGGGGGTGCGGCTGCTTGCACTTCCCATTGAAGTCAATAAGAAACATTTGCCAAAGTCATAGCAAATTGCTCTCACTAGACGAGAGTCTGTGCATGTGCTGTTAAACAAAGGAGAGGTGAGTGTATAGGTATGATGTAGAGTGGACCAAAGTCCTTTGTGAGAAACTCTATTTTGCTACTCCTTCGGTCTGTGGATCCCAGAATTTAGGAGATATTCGCCTTTGACACATGGAGCTCTGTTTGACAAGGATCGAGAAACAGCTGCACGCTGCAGTTCCGCACACCAGACGTTGCCTGCTAAGAAAAGGTTTGCATGGTCACGCTAATGCATGGCTCAAAGATTATGAAGGGGCATAGATTAGAATAATTCCAGGAATGGTTTGGGTCCACATTAAATTGACCAGGACATTTCTCGAAACATTACGCAATTTCTCGAAACATTACGTTTGAACTATAGATAGACCTGATGATAACACACAAGAATTAAGGGGAGACATTTTAAAGTGGACCAAAACCCACAGCAATTCCCTCCCCCCGGGTAATCCTAAATCAGGATGCCCCTCTGTGCGAATCCTCCCCAGGTCGCCCATACACTTATCTTATTTCCCAGTCCAACGGCGTATGTGCGAGCCGCAGCCACATCTCCGCTATCCATCTAGCAAGGTGGGGGATGGCACAGGCACGCTTCCCTATTAGAGAGGGGATGCGGCCGTCAGCGCATCAGAGCCGTTTGCCTTAGACGGCGTGACGTCAGCAGAAAAGAGCGAGCTGATTGGACGAGCGGCATTGCATGAGCCATAGCACCGGGAAGAAGTGAGTTCATTTCTGAGATCTGGGGGGGTTTCACACAGCGAGGCACCCCCGTAAGGGGTGCCCTGGGGGAAAGAAACGAAACCCAGGATATTCAAAATACACTTTAAAATGGACCCACAATCCCCTTGACCATGGCCAGTCAATCAAGCAAAACTGGGGCATCCCCATTCGGTGGACGAGCTTGCTGGCTGAATTGCAGGTATCCTATAGCTGATGTGTGATCCTGCGTCCAGCCATTCAGATAGGCTTGGAACAGGAGTGCATCACACACCGAAGGAAAACCGTGGATGCGAGTGCTAGACTAAACAAAGCCATATGCTGATTATTAATATGCATAGCATAAAGCACAGATTGGACGATCGCCTGTGAATGAGGTGTAGAAGAAAGGAAAATACAATTCTGTGAAACTCACCTGTAGAATTGTTTTTTAATACATCCAGTCCAGGTCGTCCCAATATCCTTACAGATGGGTGTTCGTCCCTAGGGGGCGCTTGACTGCAAGATCAAAGATGTAGCTCCTCCCGGCCCCCTATAAAGGCAGCTGTCCTATCATTCCCCAGTGGTTAAAAAGCAGTATTCCCAAGAGGACAGGCCGGGAGGCCTAAGAAACCATGTTACTTCACATAGCTTAAGCTTGTACTCTCTCTAAGCAAAAGATTAGAACAAAACAATGTCCTATGAACAGAAAAAAGTTATATCACCATAACAGGCAAACAGGACATAATGAACACAAGGGCGGGGTGGGATGACCTGGGCTGGATGTATTCAAAAACAATTCTATAGGTGAGTTTCACAGAATTGCATTTTTCCCTACATCCAGTCCAGGTCATCTCAATATCCTTACAGATGGGACATCCAAAAGCAGTGTCCAAATGGGCGGGATCCCCAGTGCGGAACAGCATGTAGTTCATTTCACTACCGCCTAAAGCACCTTTCGGCCAAAAACAGCGTCAGCTGAGGCCCTGTAAAACTTTGTAAAGGTATGAACAGAAGACCAAGTTGCGGCCTTACAAACTTGTTCCACCGATGCCTGGTGCTGAAAAGCCCACACAAGGAAGGTAAGACAACTTCCTCATTAAGGTGAAAGGGAGAAACGACCTTAGGCAAAAAATCAGGCTTAAAGCGAATAATACAATTCTGTGATTACTCACCTGTAGAATTGGTATTATGAGTATACAGTACGCCCTGCTCCAAATCTAATACTTACACTTGGGATATACTCCGCCAGATGGCGCTGGACTGCCGAGACATCGAAAATAGGCTCCTCCCGACCTCTCAAATACCCAGGGACCTCCCACAAATCCCCAGCATTGAAAAGCAGTTAATGAGAAGCCGGGAGAATTAAACAAACCAAACTATCAACTATAACAATGATAACAATCACCATACAGGGGATCCAAGAAAATGCAAACCAAGGGTGGGTTGGAGCAGGACGTACTGTATACTCATAATACCAATTCTACAGGTGAGTAATCACAGAATTGTATTATTCTAAGTATACAGTACGTCCTGCTCCAAATCTAATACTTACACTTGGGACATCCAATAGCAGTGTCCATAAAGTAGGGTGGGATCCCCAATAAAAATCAGCAGCAGACAGTTTAAACCACTGCCACCTGCAGAACCTTGCGGCCAAAAGCAGCATCAGCTGAGGCCCTAACATCAACCTTGTAAAACTTTGAAAAGGTATGAACAGAAGACCAAGTAGCGGCTTGCAAACTTGTTCAACAGAAGCCTGGTGCTGAAAAGCCCAAGAGGCACCAATAGCACGAGTAGAATGAGCAGTAAGGTGGAAGGGAGGATTCTTCCCCTTAGCAGAGTAGGCCTGAATCACAGCCTGACGAATCCACTTGCTGATAGTAGACTTGGCAGGAGCCAAACCCTTCCTAGGACCAGAAGGGACCACAAAAAGAGCATCAGTTTTCCTGAAAGGTGCAGTAGCCACCATATAGTACTTCAGACACCTAACCACATCCAAAGAGTGCAAAACTCTTCTTAGCATTGCTAAGATTAGGGCACAAAGAAGGAAGAGCAATATCCTGATTCAAATGAAAAGCAGACACTACCGTAGGCAGAAAGTCAGGTTTGAAACGAAACACCACCTTGTCCAGGTGTCTCATAGTAGGGGGGCTGAATGTAAAGTGCCGCCAACTCAGACACACGCCTGACAGAAGTGATAGCCACCAGAAATACAACCTTAAGCGTAAGAATGGCCAAGACAGCATCCTGCACAGGTTCAAAGGGAGCACCCTGCAAGGCTGACAGAACCAAGTTCAGATCCCAAACAGGCACCATAGGCTTACGTGGGGGGCGCACATGAGTGACCGCCTGGAAAAAAGTCCTGATCAGAGGGTGCTGAGCAAAGGACTTCTGGAAGAAAATAGCCAGGGCAGAACCCTGACCCTTCAGAGTACTGAGTTGGAGCCCCATCTCCAACCCATGCTGCAGGAACTCCAGAATCCTGGGAATAGAGAACACACGACAGGGAAGAGACTTAGACTCACACCAGGCACGCCAAACCCTGTAATAAATGGAAGAGGAAGACTTCTTCCTAGCTTTAATCAAAGCATCCACAACCGAGGAAGACAGCCCCTTCTCCATCAAGATGGAGGTTTCAGCAGCCAAGCCGTCAAAGCCAGAGTTTGTCAATTGGGATGGCGTAGCGAGCCCTGAGTGAGCAGATCTGGCACCAAGGGCAGAGCATACTGATCTATTGCCAGCTGTACCACGTCTGCGAACCACACTCTTTTTGGCCACCTGGGGGCCACCAGAATTGCTGGCACCCCTTCCAGAGCAATCTTGCGCAGAATCCTGCCCAGCAGGGGGATTGGAGGGAAGACATACAGGAACCGAAGTCCTGCCATGACATTGCTAGCGCATCCGAGGTCAAGGCCAGAGGATCCTGGGACAGAGACAAAAGTTGGGAGCTTGTGATTGTGGCGAGACGCAAACAGATCCACATCTGGTTGGCCCCAACGGTGACACAGAGATTGAAACACCCTGCTGCATAGGGACCATTCTCCCTGGCGAGAGGTCCCCCCGCTCAGAGAGTCCGCCAGGCAATTTTCCACCCCCGGGATGTACACAGCTGATATGCAGGGGACATTGGCCTCTGCCCAAGTCAGGATCAGAGACGCTTCCTAGAGGGCCCCCTTGCTCCGGGTCCCTCCCTGATGATTGATGTAGGCAACTGCCGTCTGGTTGTCCGAGCGCACCTGAACAGGCAGGCCCCGAAGGTGAGTAGTCAAGTGAGCCAGAACTAGCCTGATCGCCCGCAGTTCCAAGACATTGATAGGTGTGTGGGCCTCCTGAGGGCCCCACCTCCCCTGGAACAGCAGGGACTTCCAGAAACCCCCCAAACCTGACAGACTGGCATCCGCGGTGACCGTCTCCCAGGAAGGGGCAAGAAAGGATCTGCCCCCCAACAGGTTCCTTGAGTCCATCCACCACGAGAAGTACCTCCTGACCAGGGGGAAGAGCACACAGACCCTGTCCAGGGACGCTGGGTCCTTGTCCCATACTGACAATAGGTGAAGTTGCAGAGGCCTCAAGTGGAACTGAGCATAAAGGGACCGCTTCGAAGCACGCCACCATCAGGCCCACCAGCTGCATCCCCTGCCTGACGGAGGGATGGGGACAAGCTAGGAGGGACTGAGCCTGTGCAATCAGAATGTCCACCTTCTGTTGAGGAAGGAAGATCCTTGCCTGAACTGTATCCAGATTCATTCCTAGGAATGGAGTTACCAAGGAAGGGGACAGTGGGACATCACGCCAGCCAGCACCTTGGTGAACACCCTGGGAGCTGAAGGGAGGCCGAAGGGCAAGGCCACAAACTGGTAGTGTTGATCCATCAGAGCGAACCTGAGGAACCTTTGATGACCTAGGAACACAGGAATATGAAGATAAGCATCTTGATGTCCACAGAAGTCATGAAATCCCCCTGGCACAGGGAAATGATGGCAGAGCACAGAGTTTCCATGCGAAAGCGCCTGCCCCTGACAAACTTGTTGAGGATCTTCAAGTCCAGGATGGGCCTGACTGAACCACCTTTTTTGGGTACTGGGAATAGGTTGGAATAAAAGCCCTTGCCTTTTTCTCTTAAGGGGACCTGGCAGATGACCCCCAGCTCCAGGAGGCCTTGCACTGCTTGCACTAGCTCCTGAGCTGAAACAGGGTCCTGAGGAATCCGGGATCTGATGAATCTTGGAGGGGGATCGTCAGCAAACTCCAACTTATAACCGGAGGACACAACCTCCTGAATCCACCGGTCTGAGACATGAAGCCTCCAGACGTGAGCGAAGTGCTGCAGCCGTCCCCCCACCCGGATGGGTGAGGGCGCACCATCATGCCTGAGGGGGCTTGGGAGAGGATTTTGCTTTGGAACCCCAGGAGGAGCCAGGACGTCCACGTCCTCTGCCTCTACCCCAGAAATCTCCCCGGGCCCCAGGAAAGGAAACCCCCCTTCCCTGTCTTGCACCACGGTAAGGGGAGGAGAAGGAACCCTGACCCCAAAAGGGCCGAGATTGCCGCCTGCGCTGGGGTAACTAGCCTCCCTTAGCAAAAAGGTCCAGGCAGTCCCCAAACAGGTGCAGTCCTTTAAAGGGAAACCCGGTGAGGTCTTTCTTGGCAGCGTTGTCAGCAGCCCACTGGCGCAGCCAAACCAAGCGGCGTATAGCCACAACAAGGGCAGAAGTTCTGGCACACATTCTGATGGTGTCATCCAATGCTGAGAGGACAAAATTTATAAAAACATCACAATTGGAGAGTGCATTAAACACCAGCACAGGGTACACAGACCCGCGCCTTGTCAGCGTCGGTATGAGGCTGCCCACACGCTACACACAGCCGGTCTTGTCCCGAAGGGACCCCGGTAACATTATCCTGGGATGCCTCCATATGGTGATTATAGCGGCGCTATACGCCGATAGGGAATAACGCTATATAGCAACCCCGGATGCCCCAATAACCCGCTAGGGAAGTGGGAGTATTATTTTTATAAGGCCTATAAATTATATACTAATACAGGACCGGGAGAAGCCAAAAGGGTTCGTCCCGCCTGAAAGACATAAGCAGACAAGACCTGTAAGCACACAGTAACAAAAGTGAAAGATATAAAGCCCCTTGCGAGGGCACTTACGGACCACGGTAAGTAGGGGTCCGTCGCCCATGGGCCAACAAAGCAGGATAAAGATGGCGTCGGTATACCTCGAGGGGCGGGCCGGTATCAGCGATGACGCAGAGCACGCCATAGACGGGCCCCGGCCCCCCGAAGAGCGCGAAGCCAGAACGTGCAATCAGCCAATGGTGGCGCACCAGCGCTTGAGGTAATGCCGCAGCCAAGCGCGGAACCAAGTCAGCGCGTGGCGACGGCAATTTTTTAAAAAACAGTCAAGACAAGTCAGCGCGGCGCCTGACACAAAACTAAACAGAATGGAAAAAGAGTGTAAAACACAGAATGCATAGCATACATATTTACACCCCCCCCCTCTTTTCCCCCGAAGGCTACAAGGAGGATGAGGGAGGACAGCGGCCACTTAAACAGGGCCCACCGATGGGCAGGGGCAAGGGGGCACTAGTGCGGGAGGGGCATCCCATAGAGGCTCACCATAAGCCATAAGGTGGGGGATTGCGGTGGAGCAGCGCTCCTAAGCACCTAACAGCGGTGCTGCCTACCTTCACCGGACCAGCGCAGCCAAGGCTGGGAGGGATATTACTAGTGGAACGGGTGGGAATAGTCCTACAGTGCCGCAGGCTAATTGCCCCGCTCACCTGCGAATAGAGAGCCATTTCTCGTCCTTCGCAGCCAGACTGCAGAGAAATTCTGGGGATTTGTGGGAGGTCCCTGGGTATTTGAGGGGCCGGGAGGAGCCTATTTTCGATGTCTCTGCAGTCCAGCGCCATCTGGCGGAGTATATCCCATGTGTAAGTATTAGATTTGGAGCAGGACGTACTGCATACTTAGAATAACCACCTTATCCCTATGCAGCTCAAAGTAGGGTGGTTTCATACAAAGCGCGGCCAGCTCTGATACACGACGCACCGAGGTGATCACTACCAGAAAGACCACTTTGAGGGTCAACATAGACAATGCAGCATCCCACAATGGCTCGAAGGGAGGACCCTGAAGAGCAGATAGTACCAAGTTCAAGTCCCACACCGGTAATACTGACTTACGCGGTGGCTGGACATGTGTAACTCCCTGGAAAAAAGTCTTGATCAACCTATGGTTGGCAATGGATCTCTGGAAAAAGATGGTCAAGGCCGAGACCTGACCCCTGAGGGTGCTCAACTGGAGACCCAAGTCTAAGCCGTGTTGTAAAAATTCCAGGATCCTAGCAACAGAAAATATGCGGCAGGGAAGACTCTTGGTCTCGCACCAAGCAATATAGGCACGCCAAACTCTGTAGTATATTATAGAAGAAGATTTCTTCTTTGCCTGAATCATTGTCCACACAACCGTGGCCGACAACCCCTTCTCCGTCAGGATTGAGGTTTCAATAGCCAGGCCGTCAAAGCCAGCGTCCGTAAATTGGGGTGCCGCAGCGACCCCTGTGTGAGAAGCCCTGGGTCGTCGGGCATGATGTAGTGATCTATTGACACCTGGACTATGTCTGCAAACCAACTCCTTCTCGGCCAGCGAGGAGCCACCGGGATGGTTGGTACCCCTTCCCGGGCTATCTTGCGCAGCACTCTGCCCAGGAGTGGAAACGGAGGGACTGCATATAGGAATTTGAACTCCGTCCAAGGAATCGCCAGAGCGTCCATTGCAATGGCCAGAGGAGAGACGAACCTTGGAAGCTTGTGACTGTGTCTGGACGCAAACAGATCCACATTCGGCTGACCCCAGCGGAGACAGGGAGCGTGAAAGGTCCTGCTGCTAAGAGACCATTCCCCCAGGCACGAGGCACTCCTGCTCAGGGAGTCTGCCTCCTGGTTTTCCACCCCGGGGATGTAGACCGCCAAGATGCAGGGAACATTCTCATCTGCTCAATTCAGAATCTGAGTTACCTCCTTGAGGGATCTCTTGCTCCGAGTCCCGCCCTGGTGGTTGATGTAGGCGACAGCCGTCTGATTGTCAGAGCGAACCTGAATCGCACGACCCCTTAATTGGGGAGTCTAGTGTACAAGCACCAACCGGATCGCTCTCAGCTCCAAGAGATTTATGGGTAAGCAGTTCTCCTGCAGACCCCACTGACCCTGGATCTTCTGAGTCTGCCAAACCCTCCCCAGCCTGTCAGACTGGCATCCGTGGTAACTATCTCCCAATGGGGAGTCAGAAAGGACTTGCCTACCAGCAAGTTCCGAGAGTCCAACCACCACAAGAGGGACTGCCTGGCCAGGGGGGACAGCGAAAAGCCGTGTTCCAGGGACTCCTGAGTCCGATTCCAGCCGGTCAGCAGGTTCAATTGAAGAGGTCTCATGTGAAATTGGGCGAAGGGCACTGCCTCGAAGCAGGACACCATTAGGCCCACCAATCTCACCCCCAGACGTACCGACGGCTGCTGACAGGACAGCAAAGACTGCACCTGCGTCTGGAGACACAAAACCTTCTGCTGTGGCAGGAAAACCTTGACCTGAGCAGTGTCTATCGTCATTCCCAGGAAGGATCTCACTGTCGCGGGAGTGACAAAGGACTTGGGGTAATTGATTACCCAGCCGAAAGCCTCCAGGGTTGACAACACCGTCCGAGTATCACTCTCTGCCTACTGAAGGGACTGGGCAACAATCAGCAAGTCGTCCAGATAGGGTAACACACGAATGCCCTGGCTCCTCAGGATAGCCATGATGCCCGCCAGCACCTTGGTGAACACACAGGGGGCTGAGGATATCCCGAATGGAAGTGCTACAAACTGGTAATGCTAATCCTCCAGAGCAAACCTCAGGAACCTCTGATGTCCCTGGAAAAAACGGGATGTGCAGGTACGCATCCCTGATGTCCACCGTAGTCATGAAATCGCCGGGCCGAAGTGATCTTACCGCCGACCGCAATGTTTCCATTCGGAAATGTCTGACTCTTACAAACCTGTTGAGACCCTTCAAGTACAGGATCGGTCTTAGCGTTCCATCCTTCTTGGGAACCGTGAACAGGTTGGAGTAAAATCCCTGACCCTGTTCCTGCCGGGGTACAGGGCAAATCACACCTATCCGCAGGAGGTGTTGCACAGCCGTTCTCAAAGCTTGAGCCTTTAGCGGGTTTCGGGATATCCTTGAATGGAGGAATTTTGTGGACGGCCTGGCTGGCAGCTTTATCTTGTAACCGGAGGACACTACCTCCTGAATCCACCGATCCGAGACGTGCCGTCTCCAGATCTGAGCAAACAGCAGAAGCCGTCCCCCCACCTGGATGGGTGAGGGCGCCCCCTCATGCCTGAGAGGGCTTGGCCTTAGCTCCCCAGGAGGGGTTGGGTCGACCGCGGGACCTACCTCTACCCCAGGTATCTCTGCGGCCACCTGGAAATGAAGAACCTCTTCCTCCTTGAAAGGAACGATAGGAAGAGGGGTTCCGAAAGGACCGAGCAGGCTTTCTCCTCTGAGGGAGTCTACCATCCTTGACCAAAAGGTCCAAGCACTCCCCAAACAGCCTGCTCCCCACAAAAAGGGAGACTCGTGAGAGACTTCTTGGCAGCCGCATCAGCCGACCACTGCCGCAGCCAGAGTGAACGGCGGAGAGCAACAAGCAAAGCCAAAATCCTGGCACCAAGTCGGACCACATCATCCAAGGCAGTAACAACAAAACCAATGAAATCTAAGCAGGCATTGAGGTCCTTAAACTCCTCAGCCCGCCTGCGAGCTTTAGCTCTAGCCACAAGGTGTCTCACCTTCCTTCTGTTGGCTAGTGAGACAATTGGCGAGGCGTACACAAGACGAAAGAGAGCACCAGCAAAGGTGACCGCATGACAGACCAGCTGGTCCATGCGTTTGTCTGCAGGGTCACGTAAGGAAGCATTGTCAGGTGACAGCATAACAGTAGGGTTGGACAGACCTGAGACGGGAGGGTCCACCTCGGGAGGGTGAGACCATAATCGAACCAGCTCATCAGGGAAGAGATACCGCCTATCCAGGCCCTTAGGGACCGACGGTAACTTGTTAGGCCTTTCCCATTCCTTAAGGATCATGTTAGAGAAGTGAGGCTGCTCTGGGAAGACCCACCTTTGTCCCTCAGGCATAAACAAATCACCCGGCTTCCTCTTAGCCACTCTGGGAGGAACAATGTGTAGTGTATCAAACACTGAGGAAAGCAAATTCTCCGTATCATCCGGGAGCCACGAATCCTCGTCCGAGGAGGAACCCGAAATACTGTCATCGTCAGAGGAATAATCCACCGTTGATGTGAATCATTTGGCAACTCGCCTTCCTCCGCAAAGCCCAAACCATCAAAAAGATCATCATCATCCGAGTAAATCGGCTCCAAATGCAGCTTCTTACTCAAAGCTTTCTTAGGGGCCATCAACGAGATCTGTCTCTCGAGACTGACCAGCCTTTGCACAAAGTCAGTATAAGACCCCTTGCTGGCTTCCCCTTCGCTGGGGGCTGAATGCAGCAGCGGAGGGTCCGGAGAGGCCGATGGTAGTACAGGGCTAGGGTCAGGGACGACCGCCCGCTCATGGTCCAAAATAATGCCTCTGGCGCATGTGGTTCAAACAGTGCTGAACCCGCCCAGAGGATTCCTTCTGCACAAGGGGCAGAGCCTGTCCTGCCCAAATGGGGCCCCCAGCTCACTATACCCTGATGCCTCCATTATGGCGATTTAAAATAGTAAAATTCAATAAGGCTACAAGACTCTACTGACCCGAGCATATAAAATGATCCCTCCTTTTAAAAAGGGGGACCGGGAGGAAACACAACCCTCAACCTTAAGCCCACGATCTATACAGGAGAAAGAGAGAGAGAGAGAGGGAGCCCATGATCAGCTTAGGCAAAATGCAATAGACAATCAATGCAGCCAAAAAAGAGGGACTCATGACACCGACAGAGGGATTCCGCAGCCAGAAGGCCCGGGGGGGAGGTGCCCGGCGCCAGGCTCCGCCCCCTCCGCGGCACGTCGAAAGAAGACGCCCGCCCCCTTCAGAAAAAAATGCTGAAAGCTGCCCCCAATATGGCGGCGATGGCGCCCGAGACGCATATACAGTGCCATCACGCGCTCCTAACCCCCGTCACAGAGACAGCGCCGCAGAGGCGGTGATGCGGCAGGCCCGCATCCCAGGCAGCCGACGAGGGAGCGCAGGGAGGTGAGTGAGAGGCCAGCGAGGAGCCAAGTTCAGAAGCACAGTGAATCAACACAGTAAAAACACTGCAAGTAACTCCAAAATAAAGCCTGTGGGCAGGGAGGGCTATATACAAGAAATCCTAATTAAAAAGGCTAGAGAGAGTATGAATTCAAAGCACATGCACTGCCGCAAGATCCACGGCGTCCTACTAACCACCACTCGGCACAACTCAAAAGACATACAAAACACTAGGTTAAGTGTAGGACTGGCAAGATGCTAGACAACTATGATTTTGCTTTGCAAACAACAATTTTATTGCACCTAGAAATCAGCACACACATAGGACAATACTGACAGTAAAAAATAGTAAACATATAGTGCTTTAAAATCACGGGGGCCCACCGTGCACACAACACACAAAACCACGCGCACAACACGCACACCCTGCTAGCAGCGCTGCTAAGTGCCTAAACGTTAATGACACACTGCCCTATATAGTATTAGGGGGCTTGCAAGCTGAATTAGCTATCAGAGTCCATGGCATAACTCCTTGCTGGGGTTGCTCCCATCATTTGTGAACATGGTGGCCATGTGGAGATCCCGCTGTTTGTTCAAGAGTCTCAAAGTGCCCCTTAGACACCGGGCCCAATGCAGTCTGTGCTGAATGCAACCGCACACTGATTATCTCACTTCAGCACCGTATTAACAACCAAATGGTACTGCATGTAACACTCGCAAAGGGGGCTCAAAACAGACATAAGCCTTCCCTGGACTGGGGCATCTCAAATGGGCAAGTACTTAGCTGTCACATCATGGTGATCTTCACACGTCACTTGCCGTCCTTATGTCACTATTGGTGTTGCGCAACACATAGCTTAACGGAGCTGTAGGCACAGGCAGGGCTGAAAGCAGGGTGGCTTGCACGTGGAGGGGCCGGCCGTCCGCCGACGCGCGTTTCGCTCCGCCCACCGGAGCTTCGCCCCTCCACGTGCAAGCCACCCTGCTTCCAGCCCTGCCTGTGCCTACAGCTCCGTTAAGCTATGTGTTGCGCAACACCAATAGTGACATAAGGACGGGAAGTGACGTGTGAAGATCACCATGATGTGACAGCTAAGTACTTGCCCATTTGAGATGCCCCAGTCCAGGGAAGGCTTATGTCTGTTTTGAGCCCCCTTTGCGAGTGTTACATGCAGTACCATTTGGTTGTTAATACGGTGCTGAAGTGAGATAATCAGTGTGCGGTTGCATTCAGCACAGACTGCATTGGGCCCGGTGTCTAAGGGGCACTTTGAGACTCTTGAACAAACAGCGGGATCTCCACATGGCCACCATGTTCACAAATGATGGGAGCAACCCCAGCAAGGAGTTATGCCATGGACTCTGATAGCTAATTCAGCTTGCAAGCCCCCTAATACTATATAGGGCAGTGTGTCATTAACGTTTAGGCACTTAGCAGCGCTGCTAGCAGGGTGTGCGTGTTGTGCGCGTGGTTTTGTGTGTTGTGTGCACGGTGGGCCCCCGTGATTTTAAAGCACTATATGTTTACTATTTTTTACTGTCAGTATTGTCCTATGTGTGTGCTGATTTCTAGGTGCAATAAAATTGTTGTTTGCTCAGCAAAATCATAGTTGTCTAGCATCTTGCCAGTCCTACACTTAACCTAGTGTTTTGTATGTCTTTAGGGCTATATACAACAATATATATAGTGGTTCCCCCTCAGGCTCACCATAAGCCTGTGGCCGTCTACCTTTTTGCATAAGGTCTGTGGCACAGAGCCTAAGCTCTGCCGAACGCTAACAGACCCTGGCGTTCACCCTACCGTCACGGATCCAGTAGCAGCCAGAGGCTGGGAGGCAGGAGTGGGTCAGGAGGGATCCATGGAAATAGAGTCCGCAGCGGCCGACGGGCTAGGTGGCCCCGCTCTGCTGCCAATATCTGAGAGAGTGCCAACGATCTGATGCAGCCAAGACTGCAAGATGAACAACTGGGGAATGATAGAGGGACAGCTGCCTTTATAGGGGGCCGGGAGGAGCTACATCTTTAATCTTGCAGTCAAGCGCCCCCTAAGGGCGAACACCCATCTGTAAGGATATTGGGACGACCTGAACTGGAAGTAGGGAAAAGGTGAGTTTTTGGGGCCAAAGGGGGAAGGGGAGGTTCACACGGCAGGGGATGCCAAACCAGGGAGCAACTACCAAAACCCAGGATAGTGATAATTTCGGCTTTTAGTCCACTGTATGGCTGATGGAATATATTTAAAGGGTTAGTCTACTTTCGAGGGAATTTTTGAAAGTTTATATTTTTGCAACAAAGGGTTGTGCTCAAGGTGCTGAGCTGATCTGGAATTCCTTTATTTTTTTTTTTCCTATGTTAGCAAATGTGTGTTTTATGGAAGCAGTTCTCGCTATCTGCAATCTGTTATCTGCTATTGGCAACATACAACAAGTCTGTACACCAAGATGAGAAAAGTAATCCCAGTACACACAGAATACTGCTGAGCTGAAAGTAGACTCACACAGTGAGTAGGTTACCATCTTTTCTCAGGGACAGACAATGATCAATCATGGTTCTGGGTCCATAGAACCAGTTTTCCCTCAAATGGCTGTTGGCCAAAGAAATCTGTCTGGGAAATTAGCACTAGAGCTCATTCTTTCATCAAGAGTTTTGCATTTACCTGTCATTATCTATTGACAAGCCTGGGCAGGAGAAAGCAAAGCTTGTTTAATACCAGGCGTGGATAAGGGTGCTCGGGTTTATCTGTGCCATGTAGCCATGCAAAGGCCACTCCTTAGTAACAGAACAATTTGGTTTCCAAACTTGACCCACATTAAGCACTTACCATTAGGCCCCTTTCACACCTAGCTATTTGCATTAAAAAAGTCCTGCATGCTGCATTTCCAACACAATGCAAATGCAGCTCCATAGAAGTCTATGGCAACACAAGACAAACAAAATGCAACGCAGAGCAAATGCGAAGCAGTGTGAAAGGAGCCTTAGTATTCAGGCACATCCTCTGTCAGGAACAATGCAGGTATGTTTACTGTATGCACAAATGTTGAAATCTACAAAATATGATTATATAAAATAATATATACAAATCTTTACTTTAGACTTTTTAAGCATTTTTTGTATTGGGTTGATTACATATAACAATAATAATGCTCAAATACTTTTGTAAAGTGTCAAGCCCATCTGATCTAAGAGGGAGGAGGAGGAGGAGGGGCAGCAGTGGTGGGCAGTACTTGCCGGTGGGGGGGGGGCAGGAGGAGGAGGCAAGCTGGGAAACTCACATATGTGCAGCACGTTCAGCATGATGCCGGCTGCGTCCAGTGCTGCTCGCGCTGTCCCCACTCTTTGCGCCCTCCGGGGCACATGTCACAGAGGTGCCGAGGAGGCAGCACAGAGCGGGTACAGCCAAGAGCAGTGCTGAACATGTCCATTTTAATTAAACTGGGTACACTTTGATGTTCTATTGTGGCTGTTTAATGAGGACTCACTAGACAGACAAATATATATGTAAAGGTTAAGACACATGCACCTTTATTAGAAAAAAAAAAGGGCCTTTCTCACAGCACACAATACAGGTCCTTCTCAAAAAATTAGCATATAGTGCTAAAGTTCATTATTTTCCATAATGAAATGATAAAAATTAAACTTTCATATATTTGAGATTCATTGCACACCAACTGAAATTTTTCAGGTCTTTTTTTGTTTTAATACTGATGATTTCGCCATACAGCTCATGAAAACCCACAAATCCTATCTCAAAAAATTAGCATATTTCATCCGACCAATAAAAGAAAAGTGTTTTTAATAAAAAAAAAAGTCAACCTTCAAATAATTATGTTCAGTTATGCACTCAATACTTGGTCGGGAATCCTTTTGCAGAAATGACTGTTTCAATGCGGCGTGGCATGGAGGCAATCAGCCTGTGGCACTGCTGAGGTGTTATGGAGGCCCATGATGCTTCGATAGCGGCCTTAAAGTGGGCCAACACCCAGGGGTGATCGGCCCGGGAATCTATAAGATTCCCGGGCCGATCACCTCACACACCGCGGGACATCCGAGATCGGGATGTCCCGCGGGGTGTAACCCCCCCCCAAAACCCCGAAAAACCTTACCTCCCCAGCCGCTGCTTCCGCCGCCGCCGCCTCACTCGCGCTCCTCTAGACGTGCGCGCGCCCGCGCCGGCCGTCTCTGAATGGCCGGCGCGGGCGCGCACACGTCAAGAGTGACGCGCGGGAGGCGGCGGCGGGCGCGATCCCTTGTCCGTCGACGGACGTCACTTGTCCGTCGGCGGGCATTGGACAGCGCACTCACGTGGGAGCGTGGAGAGGTGAGTTTTCGGGGTGTTTGAGGGGGTTTCAGGCAGCGGGGCACCCCAAATCGGGGTGCCCCGGGGAAGTGGACCAATACCCAGGATAGTCAAAATACTGGGTGTTGGTCCACTTTAAGCTCATCCAGAGTGTTGGGTCTTGCGTCTCTCAACTTTCTCTTCACAATATTCCACAGATTCTCTATGGGGTTCAGGTCAGGAGAGTTGGCAGGCCAATTGAGCACAGTAATACCATGGTCAGTAAACCATTTACCAGTGGTTTTGGCACTGTGAGCAGGTGCCAGGTCGTGCTGAAAAATGCAAACCTCATCTTCATAAAGCTTTTCAGCCGATGGAAGCATGAAGTGCTCCAAAATCTCCTGATAGCTTGCTGGATTGACCCTGCCCTTTATAAAACACAGTCGACCAACACCAGCAGCTGACATGGCACCCCAGACCATCACTGACTGTGGGTACTAGACACTGGACTTCAGGCATTTTGGCATTCTCCCCAGTCTTCCTCCAGACTCTGGCACCTTGATTTCCGAATGACATGCAAAATTTGCTTTCATCAGAAAAAAGTACTTGGGACCACTGAGCAACAGTCCAGTGCTGCTTCTCTGTAGCCCAGGTCAGGCGCTTCTGCCGCTGTTTCTGGTTCAAAAGTGGCTTGACCTGGGGAATGCGGCACCTGTAGCCCATTTCCTGCACACGCCTGTGCACGGTGGCTCTGGATGTTTCTACTCCAGACTCAGTCCACTGCTTCCGCAGGTCCCCCAAGGTCTGGAATCGGTCCTTCTCCACAATCTTCCTCAGGGTCCGGTCACCTCTTCTTGTTGTGCAGCGTTTTCTGCCACATTTTTTCCTTCCCACAGACTTCCCATTGAGGTGCCTTGATACAGCACTCTGGGAACAGCTTATTACCCTCTTGCTTGAGGGTGTCAATGATGGCCTTCTGGACAGCAGTCAGGTCGGCAGTCTTACCCATGATGGCGGTTTGGAGTAATGAACCAGGCCGGGCTTTTTTAAAAGCCTCAGGAATCTTTTGCAGGTGTTTAGAGTTAATTAGTTGATTCAAATGGTTAGGTTAATAGCTCGTTTAGAGAACCTTTTCATGATATGCTAATTTTTTGAGATAGGATTTTGGGGTTTTCATGAGCTGTATGGCAAAATCATCAGTATTAAAACAAAAAAAGACCTGAAAAATTTCAGTTGGTGTGCAATGAATCTCAAATATATGAAAGTTTAATTTTTATCATTTCATTATGGAAAATAATGAACTTTAGCACTATATGCTAATTTTTTGAGAAGGACCTGTATATTTAAAGCCTACATATCTATGAAGTGATGAATAAAAAATAAGGTAAACAACCACACTTCTTAAATGATGCTAAATTGCTGACAACTAACAGTATATATTAAAGTGTAAGTCCAGTCTTGGGTAATGCCTGTGTCTTACAGACCCGGCTGATTATGCTGATTATTATGCAGCATCACAGCCCCAAAGGCCATGGCCACTTTTCAGCAGAGGAACCACAAGGGGAAACTGTAAACCTTGATATCTTGGCCATTCCATCTTCAATTTAAAAGAGGAAAACAGTATAGAACATAGGAAACATGCGCAGCTATGTTAAGGAACGTTAGTCGTAGAGGCATTCAAAATTAGGATGCCATGGGTTAAAAGTTACCTGAAATCATTTTTGACTATACTTTAGGGCTGCTTTAAAAAATAAAATGAAAAGTGTTTTCCCTGTCCAGCAAGCACTCTAAATCAGCAAGGAAGGGTGCAAAGAGAGACATCGAATAGGAAGGGAGAGAGAACATGGGATGAGCTAGTGTCTAGGTCTACCACAACTTTGGTGACCTCGAGGATAAGGATTCTTAGGTGTACACATTCTCTCAGACAGTCACCTGGATGAATTAGTCTTAGTGGAGAACTATCCGAAGGTTTCATCTCAGGCTGACGATATGTCATACAGTGTGTTTCTTTCCTATATTAGACATTGAGAAGACGAGAACGAATCTTCCTCTGACTGAGGGAGATGGAGCATTTCTCAGTGAATCATCTAATTGCATGCAAAATATCTGCAATCATTTCTGACCTTACTGGGCCCCCAATAGGAAGGAGGGAAAAAGGGGGTCCTCACTATCACAATACCTACCTGCACAAAAACATATGCTCATTATCCTCAACTGTCAGCGACCATGAGGCAGGCTCAATACTAGGATGCAATTCTGGACAATCTAGCCACAAAACACAAAATGTACATGAAGACTCGGCAACCCCTCCAGCAACATGAGAATACTGCCAAGTCATGAAGGCGCAAACTCTCAATAAATGGACACTTGGGAAACCTCACGGCACTGCTTTAGAGAGTTTCATAGCAATCGTACTATGCGACTAGAGACCTGGATTTGAAACCTTAATAGTAACAGCAGCACACCGCTTTTTCTTCGCCCTTGTATTCTGGTGCGATCAAGGGTGGATGGAAATATAATAACATATCACATCAACCAAGTCTCTAAAACAGCATCACCTTTTCACTCACGTCATCTCCATCTTTATAAAGAGGGTGATCTTCAAAGGCCAGAGCACAGTGGCTCATGAAGTTTCATCACACAGAACAAAAATCTAAACACTAACCAAAAATAGAACCCAGAAATATCAAAATAATAATATTTCAGTACACCTCATGACATTCAAGTAAATATTCAAATATTAAATTAACCTACAATGGAATGTGCCAAGCACCGTATCTTATAGTTTTGTTTTGCTGGTTCTGGCTGGATGACAGCTTAGAAATGAGCCAATTGCTCTGCTGAAGCACAAATCATTTGTACTGCCACGCAATGATTAACATAATCATCTGGTATCCAGCCGAGAGTAATTCCAGCTCTATAGGAGATGAAGTATTATGGGACAAGGGTTATTAAATACTATTACTGAATGTATCTGTAAACCTGTATTTACATAGATTTCAAGGAAAGGGGATTAACCCTTTAAGTGCCAGCCTACCTGCAGCTTTTGTCACCCTGTTGCCAGTCCATGTTTCACTATTTTGCGCTACACATGTTCAACTGTGATTTCCAGGGATTTCCTAGGAAAATTATATATTATTTTTTTCAATAGAGTCTGGGCTTCAACATGAAATGCCTTGTTTGGCCTTTTTTTAGTGTATTCTCAATACTTTTTGGTGAAATATGTGCAAAAAACAATAGAAAAAAATTTGTAGTGTTCTTTTGTAATAAAAAAATGTAAGTTTGTCAATAAAATTTTATTGCGTGCGAAACCCCAATTTCTCCCGTTCACAGCGGTACCACATAAGTATTGGTAGAGACCCTTTCCTGCCCAGGAGACTCCCCCAAACTGAAACAGAGCTTTAGGAGATTTTCAGATAAAATACAACAGCGCTATGAGCACCTTGCAGTTTTTCCAGAAAAACAACCCTTTACATTTGAAATACCCCCCACAAACTATATATTCTCTGGAAGTACACACCTCAAGCTTTCTAGGCGTAGCAAGCTTGTTTATGTGGGCTTAGTTTTCTGAAAGTAATCCCTCAATGTATTCTTTGGTTGCACAAAGTTTGCCTTAAAAAGATTAAAAAGGAAGAATCAAGCCACATTTTCCTAAAAAAAAAACTATATGCAAACAAGAAAAAACAAGTAAAATTTTAAAAAGCAACATGCCTCGAACAGAGCGATACCCAACAAGCATAGGTACTGTCAAGGGAAGAGTTGGCAAACACCACAAAGTAAAGCGTGCGCATAACATTGAAAATTTTAGCTCTGCAGACAAAATGCGCACCTTGCAATTTTTCAACCAAAAAAATATCCCCGATAAACCATATATTCCATGAAAGTACACATGTTAAGCTTTCTAAAAGAGTACCCAGCTTGTTGTAGTAGGCTTACCTTTCTGGAAGTAATCCCTCGAAGAATTCTTAGGTTGCACAGGGTTTCCCTACACAAATGAATAAAAAAAACTGAATAAATAACATGTTTTCCTAAAATATAAATATGCAAACAAGAAAAAGCAAGCTAAATCTGAAAGAGCAAGGGCCCCCGAGCAAAACAATACCCAACATGCATAGGTACTATTAACAACCCATTTATTTGCCAGCCTACTTGAAGTTTTGTCGTCCTCTGTTGACAGGTCATTTTTCCCCATTCTGCGCCATGTTTAACCATGATTTTTGCCGGAATTTCCAGGAAAATTATAGATATAATGTCTTGTTTGTAATTTTTCTACTGTTTTTTTTAATACTTTTGTGTAATTTTTGTGTAAAAAAAAAATATATAAAATAAAAAATATAAAAATATAAAATAAAATATATATATTTTTTTAGACAATTGTCTTCTTTATCTTAAATAAAAGATTTACTTTATTAGAGAAAACCATATCGCATGTGAAAGCCCAATTTCTCCCGATGACAACGGTACCACATATGTATCGGTAGCCCCCCCATTCTTGCCCAGGAGACCCCCTAAACTGAAAATAGCACTTTATAACATTTACAAATAAAATACTACTACTATCCACACTATAAACATAAGGGGTTAATTTTTAAAAAAATGACATAGGGTCCCCCCTCCCGGGGGGGGGGACCCCATTTTTTGGGGAATTTTAAGGGTTAAAAACACTTAAAAATCCCCCAAAAAATGAAATGGGGTCCCCCTTACCCAGCATTACCAGCCTGGGACCAGCTATGGGGGCTTGTAGGAACAGAGTGGAGGGGCCAGCTTTTGTGGCCCCCTACCCTGCAGCCTACAAGCCCACATAGCCTATGTGGGCCCGGGCTCTTCTGCCCCCCCCTGGGCTTTGGGGAGGCAGGTAATAGGGGTGCCGGGGGCTAACGGCAAATCGCCCGCTAGCCGCAGGTGACTTGCCAGCCCCCAGCCTTGTGAACTGGTATAAGGGGTCTTATGGATCCCTTACCAGTTCACAAGGGGTTAAGTGTAAAAAAAAAACACAGAAACAAGCAGAAAAAATATTTTATTTTTTTAAATACTTTTTAATACTTACCTCCCATCCATCCCTGTGTCCCACGCTGATCAGTCTCGCTTTTGCTCTTCTGCTGCAGATGGAAGCCTTTTATAGCTGCTGGGCGACAGAACATAGGGAGTTCATTAAAAAAAAAAAAAAAAAAAAAATTATGACATAGGGTCCCCCCTCCCCAGGGGCTAGCAGACGCGATTCCAGGAAGGGGGGGGGGGCGATTTCTAAACTCGCCACGGAAGAGCCTGGGGGGGGGATCGGAGGCCCCCCAGTGAAGAGGAGACCCGTCGGGAGACAGCACGGCCACAGATAAGTACATGTCATTTTTATTTTTACAGTTAGCAACTACTGCTGCCAAAGCGGGGGGGGGGGGGCTATTCCGGGGGCTCTCCTGGAGCCATCCGATTGATCGGATGGCACCAAATTAAAGAGCAGACCTGGCCGGATCAAACGAGGGGTCAGGTGAGTATTTTTTTTTTTTTTTTTTTTTTTTTTTTTTTAACTAGCAGGGGGAAAAGTCAGGCACGTAGATTCTATGTGCTTGGCACTTAAGTGGAGTAGAAGCGAGCACGTAGAATCTACGTGCTTGGCACTGAAATGGTTAATTGTCCTTGGTAATCTTTTTCTGCTCAGAAATCTCAAAAAATTAATCATCTGCACTGTAAAAGTTCTGCTTTTAATATGTTTAGAATTCAACACATTCCTAACAATTGTTGGCATGGTAGGATTATATACAAAGGTAATATAGCACTGATAGTAACTTTTTTTCTTGAAGTTTTATGGAAGAATCAGGACACAGAGGAGTTGTTCCATCTGAGGTACATAACACTGCCTCCAACATATCTGGCCAGTTTGTAACCAGCAATATGGAAGACCATCTGCAAGGTCAGAAACCGCACATCTTTCCACACGTGAAAACACAAGCAGCCTCCAACAGAGTGGGTCCTGAGTTTTTCATAGGACTTCAAGTTAAATAAGTTATGGCGAGTACCGAAATTCCTGTTCAAAAGACACAAGACTCATCGCCTGCAGATTCCAACTTGTCAATCTTTTAAGACTCTGAGAAGGTACAGTATAGCCCAATGTCCATGTGGCTGCTTGGCAAAGCTGTGCCACTGTTGCCTGGAGCCTAAATGCCCACAGAGAACAAATATATTATGGAATGTTCTATGACTGTAAATGGTAGACATAGCAATGACCAAATAGGCCTCGGACATTGCTAATCTTATTCACTTTCTAAGAGTGGCCCTAGAGGCTCAAGAGCCCAGGAAGGGTGTCTTTTGTGATTATAAGCAAGGAATCAGATTTCCAAGAATCTTTAGTCCTATCCGAATAAAATCTGACTGCTCTGACCACATCTAAGGAGTGTAAAACATTCTCTTTCTGGCAGGACTATTACTTGATGTTGATGTGAAAGGTTGACACCAGCTTTAAAAGGAAGGCTGGTGGAAGATGGAAAATAACCTTATCAATTTGGACAGCTGACTTAAAGGACATAGCTATACTGCTTCAAATCTCTCTTTATGAATGTCACTGCCATAAAAAAGCCATGTTAGTTATCTGGTAACTTATTTTCTAAACATTGGAAAGGGCAGCATACCACTGAGATAGTACGGGCTATTCCCCTAGACAGGAACAAATGACCATCATCAATTAATAAAGACTTCACTCCCCCTCCAACTCACCAGTTGTTTTAAGTGATCTGAAAGAAACATTCAGAATAACATTCAGAAAACATTATGAATAACATTCATAATATAACAAATTTAAGATAACATTTCCATTTCTACCGAATGACTGATTTTGTAGGGTGATACAGTTAAAACAGTAGTGGTTAGCAAATATTTTAGCATTTGACCAAGTATCCACTCTACAAATCTGTTCCTCTGAGGCACCGGATTGCCCCTTGGTAAAATAACTGTAATTCTCCCCGGGGGGCTTAGAAACACGCTGACCCTTCGTTGGGCCCAAAATGGATACACACAGGCTGTCGGGCCTTCCTCCAGGGTCCAGTCTGCTTGAAATACTCGAGAAGGCAACTCCTAACATCCAAAGCCTTGTCCACAGAATAGATGTGGGTACCAAGATTACCTGTAGAAGGAAGAATAATTTCCTTGAAATACTTGCAAGAAGTGATGCCAGCAGAACAAAGCCTGAATGTCACTGATTCTCTCAGCAGATGTAATTGCCACTAAAACAGGACTTCCGTAACAGGTACAAAAGGAGGAGCTGTTAAAGACCTGAGACCTTGAGCCAGATCCCATTGGGTAGCTGACCTAATTTGGAAAAGCCTGGACCTTCTGACCACCAAAAGGAGTTGTCTGAAAAGAGGAATAGATGAGAGTCTCTTGTCCAAGAAAATAGAGAGCGCTGCCACTTGGACCCTCAGGGTACTAATACTAAAGCTTAGGTTGACACCTTTTCCAAACCTTTAAGTAAATCTTTCTTGTTTCCTATGTCCTGCTGACAAGGAAAGTCTGGATGACTCCTTTACACACTCCCTTTACCGCGATCTCAGAGTCCACAGAGTCAACTTCTAAACCTGAGGTTCCTGAAAGAGAACCGACCCCTTGGAATAAAAGGTCCGATCTTACCGGGAGAACCTAGGGGTCTTGGATAGAGAACAATTTGAGAGTCAAAAACCACGGTCTCTTTGGCCACCATAGCACTATGGTGCTTAGGGAAGAATTTGAACTGAAGGAAAACCGTAAACTAGATCAAATTAGAATCTGGGTCAAGCACTTTTGGTGCACACACTTTCATTTGGAAGCTTGGAGCCCATTCCAGTAAGCAGCCAGTTTCCTGGACTTCTCACATACACACTGATGTTTTAAAGGAGCACCTGACATCATCACAGTGCTGTCTGATCTTTAGGGATTTCTAGTTTCCTATACGTTTCTGGTTTCCTGTGATCTCCAGTCATCCTGGTAGCCTTTGCATCCTGTATTCCTAGTATCCAGTGGATTCCTGGTTTGTTGTGATGTCCTTTGTTCTGACTCTTCCTCCTCCCCCACCATTCTTTGTATTTCCCCTATGGATTGACCATGCTTGCCCTCTTGGACGGACTTCCCGGCTTGATCTCTGGCTTTAGCCCTGGCCTGTGAACCTCTGCTGCCAGTACTGACCTTTGGCCCGATTACCCAATCCATAGCTGTGCTTGTGACCGACAGTCTCTGGCTTGTCTACAGATTGTTTCTGTAATATCTGTCACTCCGGTTAGTGCATGAACCAAGCCCACAGGGGGCTTCCTTACTGTCAGTAATCACCCTGCCAGTCAGCCTGACACCGCTCTGATATGATGAGAATCGTATTGACTGCTTTGAGTCCGATTTAACAAATTAAGTAGAGGAAATACATTAATTAGGCTGTACTCCTTCCAGTATAGAACTAAAGTGTATTCACCAATTGCCTGAGAATCATTGGTTCTATCTACAAGGGCCTTAACCTTTTCATTGTTAAAGGACACAGAGGTCCACTTCTGGAGTCCCCCATCACCAGAAAATACAATTCTGTGATTACTCACCTTGTAGAATTGGTATTGTAAGTATGCAGCACGTCCTGCTCCAGATAATGATTCATAACAGATTGGATTACCTCCGCCAGAGGGCGCTTGACTGCAGAGATGGCAAAGAGAGGCCCCTCCCGGTCCATATATACCCGGGACCTTCCACAAATTCCCCAGTATAGAAAAGCAGTAAGGAGAACCAGGAGAAGCCAATGATAATTAACAACGTTAACAAGGATAACAATCACCATACAGAGGATCCAAGATAATGCCAACAGGGTGGGGTGGAGCAGAACGTGCTGCATACTTACAATACCAATTCTACAAGGTGAGTAATCACAGAATTATTATTCTAAGTATGCAGCACGTCCTGCTCCAGATAATGATTCATAACAGATGGGACATCCAATAGCAGTGTCAATAAATAGGGTGGGAACCCAAAAGCAACAAGGCGCAGTTCACACCACTGCCACCTGCAGAACCTTGCGGCCAAAAACAGCATCCGCCGAGGCCCGAACATAAACTTTGTAAAACTTGGAAAAGGTATGAACAGAAGACCAAGTAGCAGCCTTACAAACTTGTTCAACAGAAGCCTGGTGCTGGAAGGCCCAGGAGGCCCCAACAGCACGTGTAGAATGAGCAGTAACACGGAAAGGAGGATCCTTTCCCCTAGCAGAATAGGCCCTAAAAGTAGCCTGACGAATCCATTTGCTAATAATAGACTTAGCAGGAGCCAGGCCCTTCTTGGAACCCGAAGGAACCACAAACAAGGCATCAGTCTTTCTAAAAGGTGCAGTAGCCACCAAGTAGTACTTCAAATTCCTGACCACATCCAGGGAATGTAAGGCCCTCTCCTAGGAATTACCAGGATTAGGGCACAAGGAAGGAAGCACAATGTCCTGATTGAGATGGAAGGCAGAGACAACCTTAGGCAAGAAATCAGGTTTAAATCTGAAAACCACCTTGTCCTGGTGTCTCTCAAAGTAGGGGGCCTGAATAGAAAGGGCCGCCAACTCCGAAACACGCCTGACCGAGGTGATAGCCACCAAAAAGGCAACTTTAAGAGTAAGAATAGACAGAGCAGCCTCATGCACAGGCTCAAATGGAGGGCCCTGAAGGGCAGAAAAAAACAAATTCAAGTCCCAAACTGGCAACAGAGGTTTGCAAGGGGGACGCACATGAGCAACCCCCTGGAAGAAGGTCTTGACCAGAGGATGTTGAGCGAAAGACCTCTGGAAGAAAACAGCCAAGGCAGAAACGTGACCCTTGAGCGTGCTGAGCTGAAGTCCCAGATCCAAACCATGCTGAAGGAACTCCAGAATCCTAGGAATGGAAAACATCCGACATGGAAGGACCCTAGACTCACACCAGTCAATGTAGGCCTGCCAGATCCTATAGTAGATGGTAGAAGAGGATTTCTTCCTAGTCCTGATTAGAGTGTTAACCACAGAATCAGAAAGCCCCTCATCCCTTAAGATGGAGGTTTCAGCAGCCAGGCCATCAAAGCCAGCGTTTGTAAATTGGGATGGCATAGCCGCCCTTGAGAAGGTCCGGGACCAGGGGCAGAGAGTACTGATCTACTGCCAGCTGAACGATATCTGCGAACCACACCTGTCTTGGCCAACGTGGGGCCACCAGGATTGCTGGCACCCTTTCCTGAGCCAGCTTGCGCAGAACCATGCCCAGCAGGGGGAACGGAGGAAAAAGATACAGGAGACAGAACCCCTGCCAGGATAGAGTCAGAGCATCCACCGCAAGGGCCAGGGGATCCTGGGACAGAGAGACAAAGACTGGGAGCTTGTGATTGTGGTGGGACGCAAACAGATCCACTTCCGGTACCCCCCAACGGTGACACAAGGATAGGAAGACCTCGCTGCTGAGAGACCATTCCCCCAGGCGAGAAGTCCCCCTGCTCAGAAAATCTTCCCCCAGATTCTCCACCCCCGGAATGTACACTGCTGAGATGCAAGGGACATTGTCCTCCGCCCATGCCAGAATCATGGACACCTCCTTGAAGGCACTCTTGCTCCAAGTCCCTCCCTGATGATTGATGTAGCCCCGAAGGTGAAGAGTCAATTGGGCCAGAACCAACCGAACCGCCCTCAGTTCCAGGATGTTGATAGGAGCATGGGCCTCCTGAGGGCCCCACAGCCCCTGGAATTGTAGGGATTTCCCAAAGCCCACCCAACCTGCCAGACTGGCATCCGTGGTGACTGTCTCCCAACAGGGGGCCAGGAAGGATCTGCCCCCCAACAGGTTCCTCGAGTCCAGCCACCACAAGAAGGACCGCCGAGCCAGAGGGGACAGAACAAAGGCCCGATCCAGTGACAGGGGACTCTTGTCCCAGACCGACAACAGACGGAGCTGAGGTCTCCTGTGGAACTGTGCATAAGGAACCGCCTCGAAGCAGGACACCATCTGTCCCACCAGCTGCATCCCCTGCCGGATGGAAGGGTGAGGGCAGGACAGAAGGGAATGAACTTGAGCTTGCAGAGAGTCCACCTTTTGCTGAGGAAGAAAAATCCTGGCCTGAACAGTATCCAGATTCATGCCCAGGAAGGAAGTCATGAGAGGCGGAGACAGGGAAGATTTGGGGTGATTGGTCACCCAGCCGGACGACTCAAGAACCGTCACCACCCGCTGGGTATCCAGTGCCACGAATTGGTAGTGCTGGTCCGCCAGCGCGAACCTGAGTAATCTCTGATGCCCTGGGAAGACTGGAACATGAAGGTAAGCATCTTTGATGTCTATGGAGGTCATGAAGTCTCCCGGGCGCAATGAACTGATCGCGGAGCGCAGGGTCTCCATGCAAAAGTGTCTGGTCCGGATGAACTTGTTGAGCAGCTTTAAGTCCAGGATGGGTCTGACGGAACCATCCCTTTTGGGTACTGTGAACAGATTGGAATAAAAACTCCGACCTCTTTCCACAGGGGGGACCTGACAGATGTCCCCCAAGTCCAGGAGATTTTGCACAGCCAGAAACAGCCCATGAGCTGCAAAGGGGTCTAGAGGAATCCGAGAACTGAGGAATCTTGGAGGGGGCCAGACAGCAAACTTTAGCTTGTAGCCGGAGAACATAACCTCCAGAATCCACCTGTCTGAGACCTGTTGTCCCCAGACACGAGCGAAGAGCCGCAGCCGTCCCCCCACCCGGATGGGTGAGGGCGCCCCTTCATGGCTGAGGAGGCTTGGCGACAGATTTGGGCTTGGACCCCTAGGAATATCCGGAGCGGGCACGACCTCTGCCCCTGCCCCAGAAGTCTGCCCTAGGACCTGCAAAGGAAACCCCTCTCCCAGACCTGGATCCACGTTAGGAGGGAGCAAAGGCACCCGAACCCCGAAAGGGCCGCAGCTGCTTCTTACGTTGAGGCAACCCTTCTTGGCAAACAGGTCCAAGCGATCACCAAAAAGGCGCAGCCCCTTAAAGGGGAGCCCCGTGGGGGCCTTCTTAGCAGCGTTATCAGCTGCCCACTGGCGCAGCCAAACAGAGCGGCGTATAGTAACCACCAAGGCAGAGGTTCTACTACACATCCTAATGGTGTCATCTAAGGCAGAAAGGACATATGCAATGAACATTTCACACTGTGACAAGGCCCTGAACTCGGCACTAGAAGTCTCATCAGGGGCGCCTTCCAACAGACCCTTGAGGAGAGTCCTAACAGCAACAGCAGTAATAGCAGAAGCACAGACAGGGCCCAAGGCAGACCCCACACAGGCAAAAGCATGGGAAGCCAGCTGGTCAATGCGCCGGTCCTCACTATCCTTAAGGGTAGTGGAATCAGGGGAATGGACCACAGATGTGTTGGACAGCCCTAATACTGGTGCATCCACTTCTGGGGGGGTTGACCAACATTTAACCACATCCGTGGGAAAAGGATACCTTTTATCCCAGTCCTTAGGGATTCCGGGAAGCCGGCCAGGATGCTCCCATTCTTTGAGAACAAGATTATTTAAATTGGCTTGTGTTGGAAATTCCAGACGTGGTTTAGCAGTACTGAAAAGTTCCCCCTGTAGCTTGAGAGCCGCAGCGGGAAGGGAGATAGAAAGCACATCAAAAATCTGAGTTAACAATCTATTGGTGTCATCAGCATCCCAGTGATCAGAGCCATAGTCCGCACCACTAAAATGCTGATCATCAGATAACTCTGAATCCAAGAATAATTCCCTCTCCTCAAGTGGGGTATAGTCAGACAAATCAAGGAAATTCTCAGTCTACATAGGAAAGGCAGACGCACCCGGCGCCACATGCCGCCTTTTAGCCGGGGCCTTACGAGCAGCAGAGCTAGCAATCAGCCTCTCAATGTTAGCCAACCTGGAAGACACATCAGGCTGAGACTCCCCACTAGTATTTAGCTCACTGGGAGTCATAATCAAGCGAGGGGGAGTGGGTGAGGGCATAGTGGGCGCAGGCCCAGTCACTGATACCGGTAGCCCAGAATGCAGCGCAAGTGCCTGCTGGGCGCAGGGTACACAGACCCGCACATCATCGCTCACAGCCGGGCTTGTCCCGAGGGGACCCTGAGCACAATATCCTGTGAAGCCTCCATAAGGTGATTAAGGTGGCACAACTGACCAATAGGAATTACGCCGTACAAGCAACCCGGGATGCCCCAAATGTCCGCCAGGGAAGTGGGAGGAGTAAACAGTGTAGGCCTCTAATAAAGTTACTATAACTAATACGAGGGGATAGGACTGGGAGAAACCTCTTAAAACAGTTATCCCGCCTGAAAGACATAATAATGACACCCCATAAGCACACCGAAATGACAATTGAATAAAAGCCAAGCCCGCAGGGGCACTCACGGACCACGGTGGGGAGCCAGCAATCACACCAGGAGAGGACCAAAATGGAGCTGGAAGAACCTCAAGGGGCGGGCCACAGGAGGGTATGACGCGGAACGCTCCAACAGAACAAGCCACGCCACCTCCAAGAAGCGCAGAGACAGGCCAGGACGCTACAGCCAGTGGGCGCGCAGGGATTCTTGATGATGATGCCGCCGCTGACCGCGGACGCCAGAAGGCGCGCGCGTCAGCAAATTCAAAATGACAAAGTGAAAGACAGAGCGTGGAGTCCTGAATGAAATGCAATCACACACACACACGGCAATAAGCGCACATACACCCCCCCACCCAAACAGGACAATGAGAGAGGGGGGAGAGTGGATGTCAAATAAAAGATCCACCAATGACTAGGGCAGGGAAAGACAAGAGCAGACAGGGCATCCCAAATCAGGTTCACCATAACCTGCACCACCTACCTTTTGGTGGGGGATTGCGGTCGGAGCTAGGCTCTGCAAAAAGAGCACCTGTGATAGGTGCTGTCTACCATCACCCGACCAGCGCAGCCAAAGCTGGGAGGCATAAGTAATAAGTGGAACGGGTGGGAATAGTCCTACAGGGCCGCGGGCTGTTAAGCCCCGCTCACCTGCGATAAGAGAAGCTATCTTCTGACCTTCGCAGCCGACTGCAGAGTAGAAACTGGGGAATTAGTGGGAGGTCCCGGGTATATATGGACCAGGAGGGGCCTCTTTTTGCCATCTCTGCAGTCAAGCGCCCTCCGGCGGAGGTAATCCCATCTGTTATGAATAATTATCTGGTGCAGGACATGCTGCATACTTAGAATAATGGAGCTGAACTATTCCTGATTCAATTCCCCACTCTCTGTGGCAGGTCGGTTGCCCGAGGAGGAAGTCTATCATCTTGTTCTCGTGGATGTGGACTGTTAGAATTGTAACGCGAGTGTCTGCCCAACGAAGAATCTGACCTAGCCTTCCTCATGGCTGTATTACTCCTAGACTGCTGAGACAACTAACACCAACCAACCAATCAGGCTGGTGTGAGCTGTAAGTACGGTCTTCTGGATTGGAAGGGATAAGCGTCCATTCTAGGAGCATGTCAACGTCTACCATCTGACTAGCTCTAGGTTTACCCTGAAAATTTGGTTCAGGGACAAGGGCAACCCTTAGTACTTTCATAGTATCAATGGCAGTAGAAGTCTGATAAATGGAACAGCCTTCAAGGAAGCTACCATCGGGCTCAGTACTTTCATGCAAAAGGTTGGCTGGTTCATTTGCAGGAAATGCTGAGCCCGAGATATTGGCGAATATGGCCAATATCGAACCCATATCTCTGGAATGAGGAGGCAAGAGACATCTTTTTGTAATTCACATTAAAGCCAAAGTGTTCACCACCACAGATACATGCCTTTGTGTCCCTACAAACGATGAACCCTTCATCAGCAAATCATCCAAGAAGGGAATTATTCTGATGCCCTATTTTCACAAGACAACCATGACTGTCGCCAGTGGTCAACACTATGCATGCTGTCACTAGACTGAATAGTAGAGCCACAAACTGAAACTAGGAATCTCCAAATGCAATTCATATTGCAATGTTTAAGTGGATGTCCTTTATGTCTACTTCTGCCCTAAACCATAGGTATGCAAGTAGAAATATAAAAGGTGTACTTGGAGATCCCTTAAAAGCTAAAAATGGTCACTCCCCCTCTGAACAGAAAAGTAATCTATTCTTCTATACTGTTTTTATTTTTGGGTGGTGGTGCAGGATAGCCTTATTGCAGACGAGGCAATAAGTCATCCGTTAAGTAAATCTTTACATTTTATCCACATGCAGTATAGAAAAATTTAAAAAAGCACTTTGAGGATGAGGGTGGGAGGGTTATTATCCCTCATATATAGCTTTAAAATATGGTTAGTAGTCCTAAGAGAACAAACAGTGGCTATCAAACAAAACTCTGGAATACATCATTTAAAAGGAAATCCTAAACCCACTAGTGCTATCCTAAAGTTTAAAGGGTATGTCCACTTTTTTGAAAGTGTATTTTTATTTGTGTCAAGAGAATTTGCTTAAGGTGCTGAGCAGATCTAGATTTTTTTTTATTTTTACCTACGTTAGGTTTTATGGAAGCAGTTTACACAGCCTGCAATCTGTTGCTATTGGCAACATACACCAAGTCTGTAAACCTCGAAGAGAGAAGTGAGCCCTGTACACAAAGAACATTGCTGCTATGGTCACTGCTGAGGTGAGGGAGGTCCCTCAACATTACACATGCTCAGCAGCAGTGTTCTGTGCAGCCATCTGAGAACTGTTGCTATTGGCAATGTACACCAAGTCTGCACTGCCATTGGTGTACATTGCCAATAACAACAGATTGCAGATAGTTGCACAGAACACTGCTGCTGGGCATGTATATGGTTGAGTGAGCTCTTTCACATCAGCAGCCGCCATAGCAGCAGCGTAAATATCCCTAACAGGGAGCGTGCCTGGCGTTCACAAACGCCTGGCGTGGGCACGCACCCTGCTAAATGGATAGCAGTGATGTGGCTACTGTTTACACATGTGCCATTGGACCAGGAAAGGAGGCGAGTTTACGAGTGAGCGAGTTTACGAGGTTTTACACAGTGGGCCATCACGTTTCTTGATGCCCCGGGGGGGGGGAGAGCGAATATGCCTGCCCTGGAGTCTCGGGCTCCAGGGTGGGTTTGGTCCACTTTTAAATAATCTTGTTGGAATAGTAGTAATGCTGGCAAAGAAGCAGTAACACAAAACCTAGCTGCAGGCTGGCCACAGGTTATCTTAAAATATATATATCGTATTTGCCGGCGTATAAAACGACTTTCTGCAGCTGAAAAACATGCTTACATGTGGGGGGGTCGTCCTATACGCCCGGTGCACGGCTGGATATCGTCGCCGGCGGCCGGGAGGGAAAGCAGCGCACGGGGCCGAAGACGGGGAGGGAAGGCAGCGGGCGGGTGGAGGGGAAGGCAGTGGGCGGGGTCAGAGACCGTGAGGGAAGGCAGTGGGCAGGGTCGGAGACCATGACGGAAGGCAGTGGGCAGGGCCGTCGGCCAGGATGGAAGGCAGCGGGCGGGGCCGGCAGTCCGGGAGGAAAGACAGCAGGTGGGTGGCAGTGAAAAAAAACTTTAAAACCTAGCTTTTACTTTTGTTAGTTAAAATCAGGAAATAAAGTGCTAACATGGGGACACAAGGTCCCATTTCCCTTACCCCACAACTGTAACGCGTTTTTGGGGGGGGGGGGGATCAAGCAGCTTGACTGCTGAAATATGTGTTTGGGGATCCCAGCGTGCCTTCTGTGCACCAACCTAACCCTGCTTTCAATTTGGTCAAGCATTTGAGCTGTGTGGAGCTACAACTTCTCTGGATGTATGTTCATTTTGATTATTGGTAAGTGTTTTTGCCATAGTGCTCCTTTAAGTATCAGACTGGGCATCTAACAGGTGTAGGTATGCAGCGGGTAAAACAGTGGAAGGATGCTAAGCTGGGAGAGATAAGAGATTCCAGGTGCTTTTAGAACACTGAAGCCATTTATTAAAGTGTGTTCTCTGGGCCTGGATTACACAGGTAAGCAAATCATTGGGCTAGAAAAGGCTACAGGACAAAGCAGTCAGGGGGAAGACAGACAGTCTTGAGGCGGTCTCAAGATACTTTTGCTACATTCTTCCTATACTACTGACTTGCTAAACTGTGGATCTGCTTTACAGGTGAGGAAACATTTCGTGTTTCTGTTTAACCCCAGATGGCAAGTATTTACGTAGCCATTGATACTGCACTCTTTTGTATTTTGAAATGCAGTGAATTTATGTTGGACTTGTTTTCCAAATAAACTTCACTATACTTCACTTTGAACTGTTTCCAAAGTTTGCCACAGGGAACTACAAGGCAGTATGTATCCCAGAAGTCTTACTGCTGTGAATGGGGCACAGATAGAGTCACTTCTACTTGTCTTTTGGACACAGCTATTGTCTCTAGCAAAGATGTAGATGTTAGAAGCTGAAACAGATAATGGACAGTATTGGTAGTGTAAATGGGTTTCAGAAAGTAGGTTGCAGTCTAAGGCGGTACATATGTTTGTATAAAAAGCATTTGGACATGCGGATACATTTTAGGTGGTAGCTGGTAGCAGTTGCCCACTATATGTGACATATTTGAATGTGCAAATGTTTGTTTAATATCCTCCGTGCAGCAACAAGCAGGACAATGCATAAGTTTGGCCCTGCATAGTTGTGTTTGCAGCTGCCCAGCGGATATAAAACAGTGCATGAAGCAGGACGTTTATGATTGTGCGTCGCTCAGCCTCCTGGGATAGTTGCAGATGACTAAGTGTGCCATTTATCGCCAGTCAGCTTTTACCTGGGGCATCCTGAATCGGGATGCCCCCACTGTGTGAACCCCCCCCACCCGGGCACCTGTAAAAACCCACCTTTCCCTGCTTCAACTCTCTTTTCTTAGCTCTGTCCCATCCCATCTCTGTTCCCAGCTTTGTCCCATGATTCCCATCCCATCTCTCTATTCCCAGCTCTGTCCCATCCCGTCTCTCTATTCCCAGCTCTGTCCCATCCCATCTCGCAGCTCTGTCCCATCCCATCTCTCTATTCCCAGCTCTGTCCCATCCCATCTCTCTATTCCCAGCTCTGTCCCATCCCATCTCTCTATTCCCAGCTCTGTCCCATCCCATCTCTCTATTCCCAGCTCTGTCCCATCCCATCTCTCTTTTCCCAGCTCTGTCCCATTCCATGTCTCTATTCCCAGCTCTGTCCCATCCCATCTCTCTATTCCCAGCTCTGTCCCATCCCATCTCTCTATTCCCAGCTCTGTCCCATCCCTTCTCTCTATTCCCAGCTCTGTCCCATCCAGTCTCTCTATTCCCAGCTCTGTCCCATCCAGTCTCTCTATTCCCAGCTCTGTCCCATCCCATCTCTCTATTCCCAGCTCTGTCCCATCCCATCTCTCTATTCCCAGCTCTGTCCCATCCCATCTCTCTTTTCCCAGCTCTGTCCCATTCCATGTCTCTATTCCCAGCTCTGTCCCATCCCATCTCTCTATTCCCAGCTCTGTCCCATCCCATCTCTCTATTCCCAGCTCTGTCCCATCCCTTCTCTCTATTCCCAGCTCTGTCCCATCCCGTCTCTCTATTCCCAGCTCTGTCCCATCCAGTCTCTCTATTCCCAGCTCTGTCCCATCCCATCTCTCTATTCCCAGCTCTGTCCCATGCCGTCTCTCTATTCCCAGCTCTGTCCCATCCCATCTCGCAGCTCTGTCCCATCCCATCTCTCTATTCCCAGCTCTGTCCCATCCCATCTCTCTTCTCCCAGCTCTGTCCCATCCCATCTCGCAGCTCTGTCCCATCCCATCTCTCTATTCCCAGCTCTGTCCCATCCCATCTCTCTATTCCCAGCTCTGTCCCATCCCGTCTCTCTATTCCCAGCTCTGTCCCATCCAGTCTCTCTATTCCCAGCTCTGTCCCATCCCATCTCTCTATTCCCAGCTCTGTCCCATGCCGTCTCTCTATTCCCAGCTCTGTCCCATCCCATCTCGCAGCTCTGTCCCATCCCATCTCTCTATTCCCAGCTCTGTCCCATCCCATCTCTCTTCTCCCAGCTCTGTCCCATCCCATCTCGCAGCTCTGTCCCATCCCATCTCTCTATTCCCAGCTCTGTCCCATCCCATCTCTCTATTCCCAGCTCTGTCCCATCCCACCTCTCTTCTCCCATCTCTGTCCCATCCCATCTCTCTATTCCCAGCTCTGTCCCATCCCATCTCTCTATTCCCAGCTCTGTCCCATCCCATCTCTCTATTCCCAGCTCTGTCCCATCCCATCTCTCTTTTCCCAGCTCTGTCCCATCCCATCTCTCTATTCCCAGCTCTGTCCCATCCCATCTCTCTATTCCCAGCTCTGTCCCATCCCATCTCTCTCTCTATTCCCAGCTCTGTCCCATCCCATCTCTCTATTCACAGCTTTGTCCCATGATTCCCATCCCATCTCTCTATTCCCAGCTCTGTCCCATCCCGTCTCTCTATTCCCAGCTCTGTCCCATCCCATCTCGCAGCTCTGTCCCATCCCATCTCTCTATTATCCCAGCTCTGTCCCATCCCATCTCTCTATTCCCAGCTCTGTCCCATCCCATCTCTCTATTCCCAGCTCTGTCCCATCCCATCTCTCTCTCTATTCCCAGCTCTGTCCCATCCCATCTCTCTATTCCCAGCTCTGTCCCATCCCATCTCTCTATTCCCAGCTCTGTCCCATCCCATCTCTCTATTCCCAGCTCTGTCCCATTCCATGTCTCTATTCCCAGCTCTGTCCCATCCCATCTCTCTTTTCCCAGCTCTGTCCCATCCCATCTCTCTTTTCCCAGCTCTGTCCCATCTCTTTTCCCAGCTCTGTCCCATCCCATCTCTCTATTCCCAGCTCTGTCCCATCTCTTTTCCCAGCTCTGTCCCATCCCATCTCTCTTTTCCCAGCTCTGACCCATCTCATCTCTCTATTATCCCAGCTCTGCCCCATCCCATCTCTCTATTCCCAGCTCTGACCCATCCCATCTCTCTATTATCCCAGCTCTGCCCCATCCCATCTCTCTTTTCCCAGCTCTGTCCCATCCCATCTCTCTTTTCCCAGCTCTGTCCCATCCCATCTCTCTTTTCCCAGCTCTGCCCCATCCCATCTCTCTATTCCCAGCTCTGTCCCATCCCATCTCTCTATTCCCAGCTCTTTCCCATCCCATCTCTCTATTCCCAGCTCTGTCCCATCCCACCTCTCTTCTCCCAGCTCTGTCCCATCCCACCTCTCTTCTCCCAGCTCCGTCCCATCCCACCTCTCTTCTCCCAGCTCCGTCCCATCCCACCTCTCTTCTCCCAGCTCTGTCCCATCCCATCTCTCTATTCCCAGCTCTGTCCCATCCCATCTCTCTATTCCCAGCTCTGTCCCATCCCATCTCTCTATTCCCAGCTCTGTCCCATCCCATCTCTCTATTCCCAGCTCTGTCCCATCCCATCTCTCTTTTCCCAGCTCTGTCCCATTCCATGTCTCTATTCCCAGCTCTGTCCCATCCCACCTCTCTTCTCCCAGCTCTGTCCCATCCCACCTCTCTTCTCCCAGCTCTGTCCCATCCCATCTCGCAGCTCTGTCCCATCCCATCTCTCTATTCCCAGCTCTGTCCCATCCCATCTCTCTATTCCCAGCTCTGTCCCATCCCGTCTCTCTATTCCCAGCTCTGTCCCATCCAGTCTCTCTATTCCCAGCTCTGTCCCATCCCATCTCTCTATTCCCAGCTCTGTCCCATGCCGTCTCTCTATTCCCAGCTCTGTCCCATCCCATCTCGCAGCTCTGTCCCATCCCATCTCTCTATTCCCAGCTCTGTCCCATCCCATCTCTCTTCTCCCAGCTCTGTCCCATCCCATCTCGCAGCTCTGTCCCATCCCATCTCTCTATTCCCAGCTCTGTCCCATCCCATCTCTCTATTCCCAGCTCTGTCCCATCCCACCTCTCTTCTCCCATCTCTGTCCCATCCCATCTCTCTATTCCCAGCTCTGTCCCATCCCATCTCTCTATTCCCAGCTCTGTCCCATCCCATCTCTCTATTCCCAGCTCTGTCCCATCCCATCTCTCTTTTCCCAGCTCTGTCCCATCCCATCTCTCTATTCCCAGCTCTGTCCCATCCCATCTCTCTATTCCCAGCTCTGTCCCATCCCATCTCTCTCTCTATTCCCAGCTCTGTCCCATCCCATCTCTCTATTCACAGCTTTGTCCCATGATTCCCATCCCATCTCTCTATTCCCAGCTCTGTCCCATCCCGTCTCTCTATTCCCAGCTCTGTCCCATCCCATCTCGCAGCTCTGTCCCATCCCATCTCTCTATTATCCCAGCTCTGTCCCATCCCATCTCTCTATTCCCAGCTCTGTCCCATCCCATCTCTCTATTCCCAGCTCTGTCCCATCCCATCTCTCTCTCTATTCCCAGCTCTGTCCCATCCCATCTCTCTATTCCCAGCTCTGTCCCATCCCATCTCTCTATTCCCAGCTCTGTCCCATCCCATCTCTCTATTCCCAGCTCTGTCCCATTCCATGTCTCTATTCCCAGCTCTGTCCCATCCCATCTCTCTTTTCCCAGCTCTGTCCCATCCCATCTCTCTTTTCCCAGCTCTGTCCCATCTCTTTTCCCAGCTCTGTCCCATCCCATCTCTCTATTCCCAGCTCTGTCCCATCTCTTTTCCCAGCTCTGTCCCATCCCATCTCTCTTTTCCCAGCTCTGACCCATCTCATCTCTCTATTATCCCAGCTCTGCCCCATCCCATCTCTCTATTCCCAGCTCTGACCCATCCCATCTCTCTATTATCCCAGCTCTGCCCCATCCCATCTCTCTTTTCCCAGCTCTGTCCCATCCCATCTCTCTTTTCCCAGCTCTGTCCCATCCCATCTCTCTTTTCCCAGCTCTGCCCCATCCCATCTCTCTATTCCCAGCTCTGTCCCATCCCATCTCTCTATTCCCAGCTCTTTCCCATCCCATCTCTCTATTCCCAGCTCTGTCCCATCCCACCTCTCTTCTCCCAGCTCTGTCCCATCCCACCTCTCTTCTCCCAGCTCCGTCCCATCCCACCTCTCTTCTCCCAGCTCCGTCCCATCCCACCTCTCTTCTCCCAGCTCTGTCCCATCCCATCTCTCTATTCCCAGCTCTGTCCCATCCCATCTCTCTATTCCCAGCTCTGTCCCATCCCATCTCTCTATTCCCAGCTCTGTCCCATCCCATCTCTCTATTCCCAGCTCTGTCCCATCCCATCTCTCTTTTCCCAGCTCTGTCCCATTCCATGTCTCTATTCCCAGCTCTGTCCCATCCCACCTCTCTTCTCCCAGCTCTGTCCCATCCCACCTCTCTTCTCCCAGCTCTGTCCCATCCCATCTCTCTATTCCCAGCTCTGTCCCATCCCATCTCTCTATTCCCAGCTCTGTCCCATTCCATGTCTCTATTCCCAGCTCTGTCCCATCCCATCTCTCTTTTCCCAGCTCTGTCCCATCCCATCTCTCTTTTCCCAGCTCTGTCCCATCCCATCTCTCTTTTCCCAGCTCTGTCCCATCCCATCTCTCTATTCCCAGCTCTGTCCCATCTCTTTTCCCAGCTCTGTCCCATCCCATCTCTCTTTTCCCAGCTCTGCCCCATCCCATCTCTCTATTCCCAGCTATGTCCCATCCCATCTCTCTATTCCCAGCTATGTCCCATCCCATCTCTCTATTATCCCAGCTCTGCCCCATCCCATCTCTCTTTTCCCAGCTCTGTCCCATCCCATCTCTCTATTATCCCAGCTCTGCCCCATCCCATCTCTCTATTCCCAGCTCTGTCCCATCCCATCTCTATTTTCCCAGCTCTGTCCCATCCCATCCCATCTCTCTTTTCCCAGCTCTGTCCCATCCCATCTCTCTTTTCCCAGCTCTGTCCCATCCCATCTCTCTTTTCCCAGCTCTGTCCCATCCCATCTCTCTTTTCCCAGCTCTGTTAGTGAGGATGTGATGATGGAGCAACATGTGGGTATGGTTTGTGGGTTGAGGGCGTGGCCGCCTCGTCCTGTGCCCATTTATTATTAATGAGTGGCGCCCATTCTCTTGTGGCTCGGCTCTGGCATGGCCAGAGGGAAGCGTCCGCCATGATGCTGTAGACCACTGGTCAGGGGGTTGTTTGCAGGTGGTGCTCTGCACAAAGAACCATGCAGCTATGCATCCTCCGCAGGGGTTGCTCTCACCGCCCCCACTCCCTATCCCAGCAGACAGCGCGGCCAGGCTGTTGCCTCTTCCTATTGGTAGATGGGATTTGAGTGGAGGTGACCCAGAGACAGCTAAATGGCTTTCTGCTTCCAGCACAGAGGAGAGGAATGGATGTCGCCATGACACTTTACTCAGGTGAGCCCTGCTAACATGCTCAGGTTGTTTTTTTGGTTGTTGTTTATTTGGTTTGTTGTTTATTTGGTGTGTGGAAGGTGTGCGGAAGAGGGAGTAGTCTTATACGGCGAGTATATAACAAATTCTATATTTTGAGTGGAAATGTTGGGGGGGTCGCCTTAGACGCCCAGTCATCTTATACGCCGGCAAATACGGTATATATATATGTCACAAAAGAGAACAGATCAGTAACAGAACATCAAGAACTGAAGTGGTTAAATTAGGAAATGAAACTTACATTGAGAGCAACTTGTAGAATAGCACTTTTGTTCACTTTATCTGATGAACCTCTGCAAGCATCAAATCCCTCTTCAGTAAGATACCTGTTAACAGATAAAAAACATTTTATTACAGCTCGGACTGATAGAACACATGCTGTCGCATTGCAGTTATATCGTGGGTACGTCATTGTTAAAATAGAATATCACAGGTACATGTATCTCAGAACAGGTACATGAACGAGGCTGCAGGTTTGTTCCAACCAGTAAACCATAGGAAAAGCTGCCCTTGCAGAGTACCTGCAAAGAAAATCTATGCTTTAAACCTGTAGAGTCTCACGGCAGGTTTTCCAATTTTAAGTAAGCAAAACATTCAAAAGATAGACACACACACACACACACACACACACACACACACACACACACTTATTACAAGTTCAAAAGCCAATTTAACGCTGTAAATTCTTCCTTTCAAAAACATACGCTGTACCAAAAGGTAAAACTTAAATAAAAGCTAAATAAAAACAAAAAAACATCTGCCACAAGAACATCTTTTTTAATAAAAGCCACAGTCATCATCAAACTGAATTTTTCATGGTTAGTCTTTCACAGTAGCAGGTCTCTAAACTGTATTTGCATACCTTTCAACTTTAGCGCAGGAAAATATATTGGATTTAGAGTGAAATGAAAATCGAAAAGCGCAACTATGTATCTAAAAGCTTTGAAAAGTTCAATAAATTCACTCTGATTTCAATATACTAAACAGCAAAAAGAGCAAGAACCCAACAAAATAAGACTTCTGCATTCTTTAGAATATATATTTTTAGAGAGAAACTGCTCCGGTGTTAGAATGGGGGGATTACAAGAACAGAAACATCTTACCATGCGTGGAAAATGCAGCTCTGTGCACTCAGTGCAACAGGAGTGCCGTTAAACTGGACCTTCACCCTGAACAAGAGCCTATCACATATGTTTCCCCCACCCTGTACACATTGCCCATATTAAAAATCATCCTACCCGCATCAATTGCATATTTTGAGCCTTTAAACACTGAGATGTTTAAAGATGGGGGCTCGTGGAGAATCAGGCAGCCTGCAGACAGGAAGTGTCTGACTATGCCGATCTGCATTCTGGGATTGCGGTCCTTTTCCTGACCCCAGCTCTATTCCGTCTGTGCAAAGCAAAGCTATAACCCGCCCCTCTGTACTTTTTCCCGTTTCTCCTCTCCACAGTATGTGATGCTTCTGAGGCAAGATGGCGGCGTCCATATCCTTAAATACATAGTTGCACTACAGTGGAGAATAAAAAGTGACTAAAAACTTAAAATATATTAATTTTAGATGCTGGGGAATATTTGTAAGTGTCTGGGCTTTATTAAATGATGCTGAAGGTCCTGTTTAATGATTGTGGGATTACTTTTTTTTATCACACAGCTGAATATTACTTACAATGTAAGTTTATAAACACACAGACATTTTTGTCTGTAGGTTTGTTCAATTTCCTCTGCACCAATAATTTTTGTACCATCTACTCATTTTCATATCCAAAAATTTTATTCCGTGCCCCAGGGGCATCCCAAATTGGCATGCTAGGCTGTGTGAAAAGCCCATACAAACTCACTTTTCCTCAGTCCTACAGTGTATGCACGGGGTCTTGACCAATCAAAGCCAGTTGCTTTGCATATATAATGCTTATATGTAATGGAATGCAGTGGCCACATGCCCGCAGTGCATGCACTCCTGCCCCCACCCTATTTGAATGACTGGTGGCAGAAGCGCGCTCACATCCTGAAGATGCGGGGATGCGGCCGTCGGATGTTTACAGAGGGTGCCGGGAAGGTGAGATCTGTAGCGAACGGGGAATCACACAGCAGAGCATCACAATTTGGGATGCCCCCTATGTAGACCAGCCAGCAGCCATGGAGCCATTTAGATTCCAGGGCTGGCCACTATGGGTTTTGTTCCATTTTAAGCATTTTAATATCTTACAAAGATCATAGGCAGTACAGCATAGGGGCCCATTGATTGATAGTATTTCACAAATATCATAATTTTATTACTTTGTCATCCTGTTATAAGGTTTCCTTTTCCTAGGGTTTTTTTTTTAAGTGGAACCCAGCTACTGAATTTAAAATACTCCAGCGCCAGGTTACAGCTTGCCCCCCAAACTGGATTGCATCGCTGTGTGAAACCCCCAGGAACAGGACTCAATCCTACTGGGCAAAAGTGGGCCTCCGCCAACAGTCACTCCTACAGCCAATTCAAGCATATCTGAATAGTGGCAGGACTGGCTCCAGGCTTACAGAGGTTTTTGGGTGAGAGTCTCAGTGGGCCCCCTTGTAGTGTTTCATGTCACCCTTCAGCTCCACTGTAACTAATGGGTCTTTTTCTGCCACAATAAGAACCCTTGTCCCTCGTCAACATTCTTTTGTCACTGATCAGCTTCTACCCCCACTCCCACCCCCCATCACGTGAAACACCCAACCCGAGCAACTGACCAAAAACCTTCATGTAGTCCCAGTCCGAGCCCTAGTGGGTTCATGGTCATTTTCCTTTACAGGCAATGTCAACCTGCCATTCCTTCATTTTCCAAGCAATTTTTTTATTTTTTTTTTTTGCATAAAAATGCTGACACAACTTAAAGATCCCAGGAAGCTTGAATAATGGATTAAACATATATCTTATATAGCTATATACCCCGACTTATACATACACTGCTTTTAGCAACACCAGTTACAACTTTGCTTGGGAACAGTATGTATGAATAGCTGTCAACACAGTGTAATGAAAGAGTCACACCTTCACAAAAACTCTCTTCGCCAGGCTACAGACCTGTAATTATGTGTAAACCATAAAAGAAAATATGTCACTTAACCCAGAGGCCAATTTACAAATATTTATTGAAATGATCAAATGGTTCCAGTTTGCAGCTTTTTTTAGTGTACTATAAAAATGTTTCATCATTTATTCACTCCCCTTTAGAATAAAGCACATTTTGGGGCAATAAAAAAAAATTAAATTGCTGCGATCACAAGCTGAGCAACATGTCCGTCACTCAATCCTTGCACCACTGCACAGGGATTGGGTGACTGATGTGCCAATTAAGTGCTGCAGCTCAATCTGGAAGCATCATCCACTCCCTGCCTGATGAGTTGGTGGATTGTGGCCAACAGGTGAGAGAGGGGGCTGTGCAGACACCCCCATTTATTGAAGCTAATAAAATGGGCATGCTGCAGAGCATATACCCGACACGTTCACAGCTGCCATCTTGGATTAGAGTGGACCGACTGGGTGCTCAATCTCCAAAACCCTGAACATTCATTGCGCACAACAGAGGGAAAAAAATTTATGAAATGTCATCCATTTGTCAGTATATATTAACAAGTATAATACATGAAGAAATTGAAGTGGTTGTTCACTGATTCATACTGTCATATTTATGGCTGTATAGATACCCCCCTCTCTATATGTTTCATTAAACAATTTAGTGTCAAAGTAGTCATAAATGATGTTCTTAGTTGAAAGACTGCTTGCTGTATGCCCATATATAGTTAGTTATAAAATGGTCTGAGCAGCTGCCACTCCCGCTTTGTATGCCCATATATACACATAGTATGTATGCCTGGCTTGACCTTTACAGAATTTAATCCCAGCTCTCTCTTATTTTCTCTGAAAGTGTGGGAGGTTCGCAGCATATTTTTGCCTGACCCCACCGTAGCTTCACTTTCTGGTTTGGTCAACAGGGACCGGAAATTAATTCCACATAATACATGTTGTAGGTATCAACATGAATGAAAAGGTGATGGCATAAGAGGTTCGTGTGTCAGTCTCAAATGGTCCCTGCGACCATACATGGCTTTTCTGTTAGATAATGTTTTGCTTTAGTTGGAGTACCTGCAGTTTGCAGTCTTTATACCAGTCTTGTGGGATACATGTGTCTTTCTTTCCATCATGTGGGAGGAGGATCCCTCATGGACTGGCAGCAGAGGGCATGTCATATCACTCATTAGGAGATTGGGTCACCACTAATAGACACCCCCATTTATTGAAGCTAATAAAATGGGCATGCTGCAGAGCATATACCCGACACGTTCACAGCTGCCATCTTGGATTAGAGTGGACTGACTGGGTGCTCAATCTCCAATCTTGGTAAATTGTTACTTGGTAAATAGTTGGTAAAGCGGGTTAAGGAGCTAGGCTGGGCAAAAGGCGAGTAGGGCCTTTTGTCCAGGTCAGCTAATCCCATTAAAGAAGACTCCATAAGATTAAGCCTGGTCAAAAATAACATTTTCTCATCTGAATCCATTTAATAAAAAAAAAACCAAACACGAATACACTTGCCGGGCGTGTCAATTCCCAGTAGCTCTCATGACCACACAAAAGAGAAAGAACCATCTACCCCTGTCTCATTATGGAGAACAAAAGAAGAAGGAAAGGAAAAAGAAAAGGACAGTAACTGACCCCCTCAATTCCATCTTGTCATTCTGTTGGGATTTAATACCCATGACAACTTGAGAAAGTGAGTTTATCTCACGGAACGCGTGGGAAAAGGATACCAGGAGCAAGCAGGGACACCAATTTCTATGTTATTCGCTTTTTGTGCACTTTAAAGAATTTCAGTTTTTTGATTAACATTAGCACCTTATACAGGTATGCACTAGCACTTTAAAGAGGACCTTTTGTATGTTTTGGATTTTACCTTTGGACATGTTTTGACACTTATGGACTATGCCCCTGCAGAAAAAATGATTTTTAGATTATTGTTGTGAGTCTTTTTTAATATTAATACATTTTTGAGTATTATGTGAATTATTAGTCTGTGACTTTTTTGGGTTGGTGGTGCCGATTTGGATTGTTTTGTGTGGTTATTGGGGCCACAGTCTTTGGATTTTCACCCATGTGTCTTTGAATATGTTTTTTTTTTAACCAGTTCCCAGTTTCTCCGCCTCATTTAGGAAAGTACTCTGCCTTGGCTGAAGATCTACTAATATTACTACTATCTACTACTAATATTTCCACCTTAACACACATGCAAAAATAAATCATTTTACGCCACTGCTAATCTAAAGATTGTTAGTTTTCTGGCCGATTACCCTACCTATATCAATACTGAGCTATCCAGTTAGACTAGGGGCGCTAATAAACGGCTCAGGCACTTTCCACATGATTATTTTGGAGCTGTGGATCACTGTGCAATGATGCACATGCTTTAGGTACCATTTGCATTTAAAGAACTTAAAGTGGACCAAAACCCAGGATTTTGACTATCCTGGGTTTTGGTCCTTGTCCCTGGGGCACCCGATCGGGAATGCCCCACTGTGTGAAACCCGCCCAATCTCACTCACTCTTCCCCAGTCCAATCAGCACACACTAATCTGCCCCCGCCCCTTCGTCCAATAGTTCGTCTAAGAAGAGTGGATCAGAGCATGCTGGCGGCCGCATCGCCTACTACCCTCTAACAGGGAGCATGTCCGTGTCGGCCATTCACAAATGCCTGGCGTGGGCACACGCTCCCTGCTAAAGGGATAGCGAGGATGCGTCCACAGCTCGTGCATGCGCCGTTGGACCGTGAAAGAAGGTGAGCTTCTAGGAGACCTGGGGGGGGGGGGGGGGTTCTGGGTGCCCCGGGGGGGGGGGGGGAATCCAATGGCCCTGGAACCTTAAAGATTTCAGGGCCAAAGGGGAGTGGGTTTTGGTGCTCTTTAAATATCTACCTTATAGCTTAATAATATACACTTCGTTTTCCTGCCTATTTAGTTGTTTATTTTACAATTTGGCTAGTGCTCGCCTTAGTAGATGCTGGTATATTAAACTGAAATCTTTATTGCAGGCAAAGGTTTTCCGCACATAATATATCTAGCCCAAATGTGTGGGTACTATTTGTTTCCTTATTAAAATATATAATTTCTTGCCTCTTTTACCTTGTGTGACCCTGTCCAGAGTAAAATAGAGGATGCACAGGCCAAGCTAATCAGGAAAAACAAAGCCAAGGAAAGTTTCTTACTAGCACATACCGGAAGAAAGCTTACTAGAAGTATGGGTTCTTCATTTTGCCTACAGTGGTCCTCTAATACTTTGTCTAACTTACAAAGTCAAGGTGTGTGGAGTTTTTCTCACATTATAGACTATAAATAGAAAAGTCAGAACGTCTACAAAGCCAACAGATTTCCATGGTGACATTTCAATAACTACTAAATGTGCAAAAAGATGTTATCATTTCCGTTTACATTTCAAATAACACATCAGCTCATACTCAACGCTGTATGAAAACTATTAATATCATTAACACCTAAAGCGTGGCCAGATGCTTTACCGTTAATGTTGCTAATTGGTCACACATACGTTTCCAAAGCGAGGGGAAAAAAACCCTGAACATTCATTGCGCACAACAGAGGGAAAAAAATTTATGAAATGTCATCCATTTGTCAGTATATATTAACAAGTATAATACATGAAGAAATTGAAGTGGTTGTTCACTGATTCATACTGTCATATTTATGGCTGTATAGATACCCCCCTCTCTATATGTTTCATTAAACAATTTAGTGTCAAAGTAGTCATAAATGATGTTCTTAGTTGAAAGACTGCTTGCTGTATGCCCATATATAGTTAGTTATAAAATGGTCTGAGCAGCTGCCACTCCCGCTTTGTATGCCCATATATACACATAGTATGTATGCCTTGCTTGACCTTTACAGAATTTAATCCCAGCTCTCTCTTATTTTCTCTGAAAGTGTGGGAGGTTCGCAGCATATTTTTGCCTGACCCCACCGTAGCTTCACTTTCTGGTTTGGTCAACAGGGACAAGAAATTAACTCCACATAAAACATGTTGTAGGTATCAACATGAATGAAAAGGAGATGGCATAAGAGGTTCGTGTGTCAGTCTCAAATGGTCCCTGCGACCATACATGGCTTTTCTGTTAGATAATGTTTTGCTTTAGTTGGAGTACCTGCAGTTTGCAGTCTTTATACCAGTCTTGTGGGATACATGTGTCTTTCTTTCCATCATGTGGGAGGAGGATCCCTCATGGACTGGCAGCAGAGGGCACGTCATATCACTCATTAGGAGATTGGGTCACCACTAATATGGACTTACAGAGGTGGGGGCTCATATGCTTGCGGACAAAGCAATCAGTTTAAAGACAGACTCCAGGCATCTTAACATGGGTCCCCAAGAAAGGCTAGGAAACAGACAAGCCCCCACCCCAGGTCAGCACTGCCAAACAAAAGAAATAAAGGCAAAAGAAAAAAATCAGAACATCTTCACAGTCCCGTCCGTCTGCAAGAAAATAACTGAGGGTGTTCTGTCACAGCTTGCCCTATATAGGCTGGGATGCGTTAAATTATTGTATCTTGCAGTTCCCGCCTACGGCTGAGGTGGGACAGGCTTGGGAGGGGGCATGCAGATTGCTGGAGCATATCCTCCCACAACCCCCAGTTTCACAGTCCCCAATGAAATGCATCCCCATGATTCGGCATCAGTAGTCACATGGTCTGGAGCGGTTTCTGGTTGCCAGCTTATAGTAAGACCACATGACTGCTGGTGGCTGCATTTTACTAGAGGATTGTAGCTCAGGTGAGTGAAACCAGGAGTTGTGGAGGGGGGGTTATGCCCCTAGATGCCCTCCTCCTAGTCTGTTCCAGTGCGTCCACTAAGACCAAACATCCCAACAATGCAGAGATGTAGACACGAGGTGTTCCAGTAAGAAGACTCGACGTGAAGGCAGTGATTTATTGAGATAAAGTATGTAATTAATTCCCTCATTATGGGGCAGAATAGGACATGCCAAATCAGGATGCTCCACTGCGTCACCCCGTAAGCCCCAGCAATAGGCACTGGCGCTTAGCATTGCAAAACTCTTCTATTTTGCATACCCGCATCCTTGTGACGACCCCAACCAATCACAATCACTGTCCTCATTATGCGCCTGCCCAGTGTTTATGAAAGGACAACAGAGGCCCTTCATTTTCGGCAGGCAATCGGAGGATCATGCAAGTGGAGAGTATTGTTGTACTGGAATTGGCATCGCTTGCTGGGTGGCACTGCACAGCTGGGTATTCCAATGTGCAGTCTTCTTTAACACTTGAAAAAATGTGAAGCCAATATGGCTAATTTCAGGCTCTTCTAGGGGTGGGATGTGCTGCAGTCATGTGGGTTATAAGGTTACAGATCTGCTTTAATGTAAAATCTAAATTGATCATACAGATATGTGCTAATGTTTACTTCTGTGATACTAACCAGCCAAAAAGATTTCAAACAATGCTGTGTGTTGGGGAACAAATATAAATAGTTCTAAGTGGTCATTAGCGCAATTGAAAAAAAAGTGGGTCAACACTATATAAATCCGTAGACTAAATGTTACAATATATTCTAGTGGCTATAGTCAAGAATAAGGTCTGTGCATCAGTCTCTGATTGTAGTGCCAGCTTTACTTCCAACCAGTGCGATTAAGAAACAAGCAAAGCTTTCTAATCAGTTCCCGAGTGTCGCTGGGCCCACTAGTGAGAAGCTGAACAGCCGAGCAGCCCCTGAGAGCACTTGTTTACTTGAACAGTCGGCAAAAACACGGATTCCTCTTCTTCCCTAAAGAATGGGCATGACTTGCAACATATATATTTTCTGAAAAAAAAAAAACAACAACAACATAACGGCATGATGTTTGCTTTAAAAAGCTGACAAGCACATAGCATATTTTATCTAATTAACGTGGTGGGCGATAACCTTCCTGGTCAGCTAACACTAATGTGTGCACTAATGTCAGACGCCTGCTGTCTGCGGCCAGAGTCTCCTGTGATTAAGCAGAGTGCTGAGGCTATAGAAAGCTCATTTAGATGAAAGCAGCCTGGAAATTAGAAAAGGTCTCTGCAACAACATTAACCGCCCCTTATCAGCAAGTGCGGCTACAGAGAAATATGGCCTCTTGAGCGCAACAAAAAATGATGTCCCAGAGATAACTGAGCGTGACCAACTTTACTACAGATAATGAGACAATTTGCCATTTATCAGCTAGATGGATGTGCGCTTTATTACAGCTTATTGGATAATTGATACTCACAGCTTATTCAATAAGGCCTTTCAAAGATCAGTGATGTGGAAATGTCCGGAAAACCCACAGCAACCATTCAGAAATCATTTTATCTGCTAAGGGTCATTGCCATTTGGATGTCACTACTCTTGGTGTTAAGCCATTAAAGGCAAATAGGCTTTCATAAATTAGATTCATGCACATCAACCCAGATTTACCAAATTCACTGATTTGGTATAGACAAATATAACAGAAATGTAAAAAAAAATGCCTAAGTGTGTAAAAGACTGAAGAAATAGGGCAACAATTTCGATTGGCTGGAAATATTTAAACATAAGCTCACAGAATTACCCAGGTGCAACCATGTGAAGGTCAGCTAGCAGACATTCCAATAAACTAGTACCGCTGTCAGTTTTCTAATGGTCTGAAGTCAAAGTGGGTTGGCATTCATCTAAAACCGTGTTAAAAAAAGACACACAACAGCCATTTAAAATGTATGAAATGCACAAATATGTGCATAAATAATTTGCACAACCTTTTGGAGCTATTTCATATTTAGAAAATGAGTCACGATTAGGTGATGTTTAAATGGATCAGGTTGACTAGTCTACACCACATGGTAGGCTCTCCAGTACCACCAATGGTATGTGTATCACTGGTTCGGGGCCGCATGGACTAGTGAATGGTGCACATTCCATGATTGAGTGGGTAATTGTTTCTTTGATGCAGCATTCACACACCTGCTAACACTTAAGGGAGAACAAAACCCGGGATTTTGACTATGCCAGGTTTTGTTCCGTGCCCTAAAGGCCGATTGGATGCTCCGCTGTGTAAAACCCGCCAGATCACCCATAACTCACCTTTTCCAACGGTACACATGCGCAGGCTCTCATCCAATCAGAGTCATTTGTCGTGACTATATCATTCTGTAAACGGCTGTGATAGGTTTCAATGGGGAGTTAGAGCGGGCGCATCCCTAGTGGTACATGCACTCCTGCCCCAGCTATTCAGCATGGAAATGCATGCACAGCCTGAGGATGCAGGTGCTCTCCCTCCCCATTTTAAACAATTAGAGCTGTTTCCCGAATTACATAGGCAAATGACTCTGATAGGATGAGTCTCACAGGGCAGCTTCTGTTTCAGTGATGGAGAGGATGAGACAACTATTTGTGACTCCTCACTAGTTATAGCAATAGAGAACTCAATATTGAACAGAATACTTACATAGGAGGTGGCAACTGCATCTGGTCCACAATGACAGGCATTGGCAATAAGGCAGCAAAGAGCACACCTAAAGCCTGTCCCATGTACCTCTCCACGCATTTCCTGCTGAACTGCAAATGTGGTTGGCTGGCACTGTTCCTAGTGTGGGCTAGCCTGGAAGCACAAACGCTGGGGCTTGGGGGGATCACTCACTGCTGTGAAAGCTGAGGAAGAGGGGCAGTTAAGTGACAACATTTGGGCAATGGTCATAAAGGAATGGAAAGAAGGAGGGGAAAATTACCATTTTGTGATTACTCACGTTGTAGAATTGGTATTATAAGTATGTAGCATGTCCTGCTCCAGATAATGATTCATAACAGATGAGATTACCACCGCCAGAGGGCGCTTGACTGCAGAGATGGCAAAAAGAGGCCCCTCCCGGTCCATATATACCCGGGACCTCCCACAAATTCCCCAGTATAGAAAAACAGTAAGGAGAACCAGGAGAAGCCAATGAAATCAACAACGTTAACAAGGAAAACAATCGCTATACAGAGGATCCAAGATAATGCCAACAGGGTGGGGTGGAGCAGGACGTGCTGCATACTTACAATACCAATTCTACAAGGTGAGTAATCACAGAATTGTATTATTCTAAGTATGCAGCACGTCCTGCTCCAGATAATGATTCATAACAGATGGGACATCCAATAGCAGTGTCCGTAACTAGGGTGGTATCCCAAAAGCAACAACACGCAGTTCAAACCACTGCCGCCTGCAGAACTTGGCGGCCAAAAACAGCGTCAGCTGAGGCCCGAACATCAACCTTGTAAAACTTGGAAAAGGTATGAACAGAAGACCAAGTAGCAGCCTTACAAACTTGTTCCACAGAAGCCTGGTGCTCCAGGAGGCCCCAACAGCACGGGTAGAATGAGCAGTAACACGGAAAGGAGGATCCTTCCCCCTAGCAGAATAGGCCCTAAAAATGGCCTGATGAATCCATTTGCTGATAGTAGACTTAACAGGTGCCAGGTCCTTCTTGGGGCCCGAAGGAACCACAAACAAGGCATCAGTCTTTCTAAAAGGTGCAGTAGCCACCAAGTAGTACTTCAAATTCCTGACCACATCCAGGGAATGTAAGGCCCTCTCCTTGGAATTACCAGGATTAGGGCACAAGGAAGGAAGCACAATGTCCTGATTGAGATGGAAGGCAGAGACAACCTTAGGCAAGAAATTAGGTTTAAATCTGAAAACCACCATGTCCTGGTGTCTCTCAAAGTAGGCGGCCTGAATAGAAAGGGCCGCCAACTCCGAAACACGCCTGACCGAGGTGATAGCCACCAAAAAGGCAACTTTAAGAGTAAGAATAGACAGAGCAGCCTCATGCACAGGCTCAAATGGAGGGCCCTGAAGGGCAGACAAAACTAAATTCAAGTCCCAAACTGGCAACAGAGGCTTGCGAGGGGGAAGCACATGAGCAACCCCCTGGAAGAAAGTCTTGACCAGAGGATGTTGAGCAAAGGATCACTGGAAGAAAACAGCCAAGGCAGAAACGTGACCCAACATGGAAGGACCCTAGACTCACACCAGTCAATGTAAGCCCGCCAGATCCTATAGTAGATGGTAGAAGAGGATTTCTTACTAGCCCTGATTAGAGTGTTAACCACAGACTCAGAAAGCCCCTCATCCCTTAAGATGGAGGTTTCAGCAGCTGGCATAGCCGCCCTTGAGTGAGAAGGTCCGGGACCAGGGGCAGAGCGTACCGATCTACCGCCAGCTGAACGATATCCGCGAACCACACCTGTCTTGGCCACCGGGGGGCCACCAGGATTGCTGGTACCCTTTCCTGAGCCAGCTTGCGCAGAACCCTGCCCAGCAGGGGAAAAGGAGGGAAAAGATACAGGAGACGGAACCCCTGCCAGGATAGAGTCAGAGCATCCACCGCAAGGGCCAGGGGATCCTGGGAAAGAGAGACAAAAACTGGGAGCTTGTGATTGTGGCGGGGCGCAAACAGATCCACCTCCGGTACCCCCCAACGGTGACATAAGGACAGGAAGACCTTGCTGCTGAGAGACCATTCCCCCAGGTGAGAGGTCTCCCTGCTCAGAGAGTACGCCTCCAGATTCTCCACCCCCGGAATGTACACTGCTGAGATGCAAGGAACATTGTCCTCCTCCCAGGACAGAATCATGGACACCTCCTTGAGGGCACTCTTGCTCCGAGTCCCTCCCTGATGACTGATGTAGGCAACCGCCGTCTGGTTGTCTGAGCAAACTTGGACCGGCCGGCCCTTAAGGTGAGGAGTCAACTGGGCCAATACCAAACGAACCGCCCTCAGTTCCAGGACGTTGATGAGGGAATGGGCCTCCTGAGGGCCCCACAGCCCCTAGAATTGAAGGGCTCTCCAGAAGCCCCCCCCCCAACCCGACAGAATGGCATCCGTGGTGACCGTCTCCCAACAGGGGGCCAGAAAAGATCTGCCCCCCCAACAGGTTCCTCGAGTCCAGCCACCACAAGAGGGACTGCCGGGACCAGAGGAGACAGAACAAAGGCCTGATCCAGAGACAGGGGACTCTTGTCCCAGACTGAGAGGAGATGGAGCTGAAGAGGTCTCATGTGGAACTGAGCATAAGGAACTGCCTCGAAGCAGGACACCATTTGTCCCACAAGCTGCATCCCTTGCCGGATGGAAGGGCGAGGGCAAGACAGAAGGAAATGAACCAGAGCTTGAAGAGAATCCACCTTCTGTTGAGGAAGAAAAATCCTAGCCTGAACAGTATCCAGATTCATGCCCAGGAAGGAGGTCACCAGAGACGGAGACAGGGAGGATTTGGGGTGATTGATCACCCATCCGAATGTTTCCAGAGCAGTCACCACCTGCTGGGTATCCACTTCTGCCTGCTGGAGAGAATGAGAAGTGATGAGGAGGTCGTAAAGATAAGGAAGAATATGAATGCCCCGAGCTCTGAGGAGAGCCATAACACCTGCCAGCACCTTGGTGAAGACTCTGGGGGCCGAGGTGAGACCGAAGGGCAGTGCTACAAATTGGTAGTGTTGGTCCTCCAATGCGAACCTGAGGAGTCTCTCTGGGAAGACTGGTACATGAAGGTAAGCATCCTTGATGTCTATGCAGGTCATGAAGTCCCCCGGGCGCAAAGAGCTGATCGCGGAGCGCAGGGTCTCCATGCGAAAGTGTCTGGTCCTGATGAACTTGTTAAGGAGCTTTAAGTCCAGGATGGGTCTGATGGAACCATTCCTTTTGGGTACTGTGAAGAGATTGGAATAAAAACCCCGACCTCTCTCCCCAGGAGGGACCTGACAGATGACCCCCATGTCCAATAGGTTTTGTACAGCCAGAAACTGACCCTGAGCTACCAGGGGTTCTGGGGGAATCCGAGACCTGAGGAATCTTGGAGGCGGAAAGGCAGCAAACTCTAGCTTGTAGCCGGAGGACAAAAACTCCAGAATCCACCTGTCTGAGACCTGCTGTCTCCAGACAGGAGCGAAGAGCCGAAGCCGTCCCCCCACCCGGATGGGTGAGGGCGCCCCTTCATGGCTGAGGAGGCTTGGCGACAGATTTGGGCTTGGACCCCCAGGAAGATCCGGAGCGGGCACGACCTCTGCCCCTGCCCCAGAAGTCCCCCCTAGGACTTGCAAAGGAAACCCCTGCCTGGATACACGGTAGGAGGGGACAAAGGCACCCGAACCCCGAAAGGGCCGCAGCTGCTTCTTACGTTCACCAAATAGGCGCAGCCCCTTAAAGGGAAGCCCCGTGAGGGCCTACTTAGCAGCGTTATCAGCTGCCCACTGACGCAGCCAAACAGAGCGGCGTATAGCAACCACCAAGGCAGAGGTTCTACTACACATCCTAATGGTGTCATCCAAGGCAGAAAGGACATATGCAACGAACATTTCACACTGCGACAAGGCCCTGAACTCGGCACTAGAAGTCTCATCAGGGGCGCCTTACAACAGACCCTTGAGGAGAGTCCTAACAGCAACAGCAGTAATAGCAGAAGCACAGACAGGGCGCAAGGCAGACCCCACACAGGCAAAGGCATGGGAAGCAAGCTGGTCAATGCGCCGGTCCTCACTATCCTTGAGGGTAGTGGAATCAAGGGAATGGACCACAGATGTGTTGGACAACCCCAATACTGGAGCATCCACTTCTGGGGGGGTAGACCAACATTTAACCACATCAGTGGGAAAAGGGTACCTTTTATCCCAGCCTTTAGGGATTCCGGGAAGCCGGCCGAGATGCTCCCATTCTTTGAGAACAAGATTATTGAAATGGGCCTGTTCTGGAAATTCCAGACGTGGTTTAGCAGTACTGAAAAGTTCCCCCTGTAGCTTGGGAGCGCAGCAGGAAGGGAGATCAAAAGCACATCAAAAATCTGAGTTAACAGTCTATTGGTGTCATCAGCATCCCAGTGATCAGAGCCATAGTCAGCACCACTGAAATGCTCATCATCAGAGAACAATTCACCCTCTTCAAGTGGGGTATAATCAGATAAATCAAGGAAATTCTCATTCTCCACAGGAAAGGCAGACGCACCCGGCGCCACATGCCTCCTTTTAGCCGGGGCCTTACGGGCCGCAGAGCTAGCAATCAGCCTCTCAATGTTAGCCAACCTGGAAGACACGTCAGGATGAGACTCCCCACTAGTATTTAGTTCATTGGGAGTCATAATCAAGCGATGGGGAGTGGGTGAAGACATAGTGGGCGCAGGCCCAGTCACAGATAGCCCAGAATGCAGCGCAAGCGCCTGCTGGGCGCAGGGTACACAGACCCGAACATCGTCGCTCACAGGGGATGACCTACACACTACACACAGCAGGGCTTGTCCCGCAGGGAACCCGAGCACAATATCCTGTGAAGCCTCCATATGGTGATTAAGGTGGCACAGCTGGCCAATAGGGATTACGCAGCAAAAGCAACCCGGGATGCCCAAAATGTCCGCCAGGGAAGTGGGAGGATTTAAACAGTGTAGGCCTCTAATAAAGTTATTACAAGTAATAGAGGGGACAGGCCCGGGAGAAACCTCTAATACAGTTATCCCGCCTGAAAGACATAATAGAGACACCCCATAAGCATACAGGTAAAAACAAAAGTAAAGCCCGCAGGGGCACTCACGGACCGCGGTGGGGGAGCCAGCAATCAAATCAGGTGAGGACCAAAATGGCGCTGGAGGAACCTCAAGGAGCGGGCCGCAGGAGGGTCCAAGCGGAACGCACCAACAGAGCAAGCCACGCACCCTCCGAGATGCGCAGGGATAAGCCAGGCGTAACAGCCAATGGGCATGCAGGGATTATTGATGATGATGATGCCGCCGCTGACCGCGGCCGCCAGAAGGTGCGCGTGTCAGTGGCGGCAAATTCAAATGATAAAGTAAAGATAGAGCGCGGAGCCCTGGGACCCCGAGCATGAAGAAGTGCAAAAAACCCAAACAAAAAAACAAGAAAAAAGTGCACATACACCCCCCCCCCCCCCAAATGGAATAACAACAGAGGGGGAGAGTGGATGTCAATAAAAGACCCACCGATGACCAGGGCAGGGAAGGGGAAGAGCGGACGGGGCATCCCAATTCAGGTTCACCATAACCTGCACCGCCTACCCTATGGTGGGGGACTGCGGTCGGAGCCAAGCTCCGCAAAGGATAGTACCTGTGATAGGTGCTGCCTACCATCACCTGACCAGCGCAGCCAAAGCTGGGAGGCATAATTAAAAGGTGGAACGGGTGGGAGTCCTACAGGGCCACGGGCTGTTAAGCCAAGCTCACCTGCGATAAGAGAAGCCATCTTCTGACCTTCGCAGCCGACTGCAGAGAAGAAACTGGGGAATTTGTGGGAGGTCCCAGGTATGTATGGACCAGGAGGGGCCTCTTTTTGCCATCTCTGCAGTCAAGCGCCCTCTGGCGGAGGTAATCCCATCTGTTATGAATCATTATCTGGAGCAGGACGTGCTATCTGTTATGAATCATTATCTGGAGCAGGACGTGCTGCATACTTAGAATACATTGGGACCCTGCTGAAGCATCTATATTGTGCTGGAGATGGAGGAGAGGCACATGGGACAGGCTTCCTTGTGACAAGAATGCGGATTTGAGGATTTAGTTATTTCGTACTCCCTTTTAAAATGGACCTACACCCAGTATTTTGACTATCCTGGGTATTGGTCCACTTCCCCGTTCGGGGTGCTCCGCTGCGTGAAACCCCCCAGATCTCCTAATAAAACTCACCTCACTCCGCTCCGTGCGCTCAGAGCCGCTGAGCTATGCGTGTCTAAGCGCCGTCATAGCTCAGCGGCTCCGAGCACGCTGGCGCCTGCATCTTGCGCTTCCCTCTAACAGGGAACGCGCCCTGCTAGAGAGAAGTGCGAGATGCGGCCGTTGGATCGGGATGCAGCTAAGGTACATGGGGCGTTCTGGGGGGTTTCACACAGCAGATGTTGGATGCCCTGCAGGGAGGGGTTGGGTTGGGCCGGGAATCTTATAGATTCCCAGGCCGATCCATCAGGGTGTTGGTCCACTTTAATCTTCAACTGAAACTGTATTATGTATTTTTAAATGGAGGACAGCTATAAATATGGGATCGTCATGAAAATACACTCTTAAATTCTCTACCCATTGTTTAGCCCTTTTTATTTTCCTCAGAAGAGGGTAAAGACGTAAGAGGGCAGGTGGGCACTTCATCACAACAGCCTAATAGAAAAACGCCATGCTTTCAACACGTAGCACTGATTTGCTTCGCTACATGGTTATGAAACACTGACCATATGTGCTGTTCACATTATGAGGTCATTTTGTTCCATTTCTGAGGCGGCTTGTATTATGGAGAACATCATTGTTGTCGGGTAGGTTTTTAATGTAATATATTATCAGTGTGCTTGAAAGCAGAGAGCTGTGCAATTTGCTCAACATTTTTGTGGACGGCTTACTTTGGGAAAAAAACAACATAAAGCAGGGAAATTGAAGAAAGAGGCAGAACTCAGAACTGTCTCCTGGTGTCTGCGAGTCAGTTATAGATCCTCTGATATACTCCACTATGGTGTGACAGTTCTGCAAATCTACAGGTATAACCAGAACATCTACAAAAAGGTATCTGTAGTCAAGCTGTACCCATCAACATTGCAGTTGCTTTCTTAACAGATCACTGAAGCTCCTGCACTGGAAAGCACAAAGCAGTATATGGTGAGATTCATGCATCTCTCATGTTGCAATGACGCCTTGCTGAGAATTTCAAACCACGACAGGCCAGATGGGTAGGTCCTAGAAAGTGTCCACTAATGACAGAATACGTCAGGTGATTAAAGTGGATCTGGCTGCAGAATTGAACCTACATGGGGAGGGGAGCACTAAATAATTTTAGCCCAACATAGACTTGATGTCAAATCAAAAATGACTAGGAGGTCTTTTTACTCTACACCACCAATTTGGATCCCCTGCAAGATAAGGCTTCAAATCAAGCCTAAAAAAAAAAAAAGAAAACATTTACCATTTCCCAATGGAAGTTGACTGATCCTCACTTCTGCACCGCTATTGTGTTCCTCGGCAAAGCCAATGACCACGAGAAGACTGTGGCCAGATTTTCAGCTTGATTTTTTGTTTAAGGTGGTGAAGCATCCCAAATTTGGACGTTAAGTGAGTGGACCTTTAGTTACTTTTGACAAGTGGTCCTTAGGAAGTAAATCCAATCTGCTTTTCTTAGCGGAACACCTGAATATGAGATCCATACATGTGGATACCTTGAGTCAGTCATTTTGGATTAAAAAAAATAAATAATGGCAGTTTCTTCACTAAATCACCTTTTTGCACTTTAGTAAATAGAGGTGGTGCTTTCACCAACCAAACATAAGTGAATATTGGCATTCTAGCCGTATAAGTAGCAAGATCTTCCAATTTGCCATGTTTAATATGCTATGAAGTAGCAAACAGCAAGAGATCGTTGAAGACTAGCCAATTCAATTTAACAGGGAGCGTGCCTGCGCCTTCACAAAAGCCTATACCGCGGTCCGTGCTACAGGGATAACGGGGATGTGTCCGCTGTTTGCATATGCACCGTTGAACCGGGAGAAAAGGCAAATTTCCAGGTGACCTTGGGGGCTTTACACAGCAGTTTTACACAGCGGGGCATCCTGCATCTGGATGCCCCAGGGTGAGCAAATACGCCTGCCCTGGAGTCTCAGACTGTCATAGCAAGGATTGCCATATACAGTAAAATGAAATTAAAAGTTCCCATCCAAGGCAAGCTGTATTACCAGAATTTCCTTTTTCTCATAAAACACAATCTAAAACTAAAGGTCACCCTGCTCCATCCAGGATGTATAATGAAGGGGCCGGGTTTTTATGAAAGTCCCCTGACAGGAGCTCCCTAAACATCCAAGTCTAATAATCAAGTGTTACCAGGCCTCCAGCAGGAAAAATATGGAAAGCCTCTTACTTTAAAAACGCAGTATCCATTAGACCATGAGGTCCCCATGAAACTATTGACCATAAGGTCCAGTCTTCAACTCTGTGGCTGTAAACTGAAACAGACAAAGTCTTCATGTGATTTCTGTTGCAGGTTTAAACCAGACAATTCACCACCTAAGAATAGTTTGGAATAACTGCATGCCTGTTAAGTATACTTTTATTTTTAAAAGTCATTTTTTTGTATTGAAATGTGTCAAGCTCTACTTATTCTTCAATGGTTGTAGCTTAGAATACAAACCAATTTAGTAACATTAGGCTTTAGAGCTGAGTGAAAGTCCCAAAAACGAGACTTTCACTTTCGCATTTGGGCATTGCAGAATGATAAGAAGCTGCTGACTTCCACAGTGATGTCACTCTTATCTTGTGTTTGCCAAATTGATTCATGAATCAAATGCCTTAAACCGGACCTTCACCCTGAATAACAGCCTATCTTATATATGTTTCCCCCACCCCGTATACAGATTGCCCACAATAAAATTCATCCTACCAGCACCTATTGCATTTTCTGAGCCTTTAAATATCCAACATGATAGTCCATGGAGTGTCAGACTGCCTGCAGAAAGGAAGTGTCTTCTGCTATGCCACTCTGCATTCTGGGATTACTGTCTTTTTCCTGCCCCCAGCTCTCCGCCCCTCAGCATGTGATGCTTCTGAGACAAGATGGAGACGGACGAATCTTGGAGTCCTAAACAGAGCTGCAGCCCAGCAGGGGAAAGAATAAGTATGAGACTAAAAACTTAAAATATATTAGTTTTAGATGCTGGGGAATTGTTTATTAAACGTTTGGGCTTCTCATTAAATTATGCTGAAGATCCGGTTTAAAACAGAAGTCCAGTCAAAATCAATCCCCATCCCGAAGCAGAGACAGGATGGAGGGTTGCAAAGAAAAAAAATCTTACCTCATCCACAGTCCAGCACCGCCCCCTGGGGCACAGCAGCAGGTGCAGTGAAGGTCACAAAGTGGTATTCCCCAGCTCCATGCACACCACACATTCAAGTAAATCACAGAAAGACACAAAGTGGCCCCTTTGTTTCTTTCTGTGTGGCTGCCACCTGTGTCCCGCGGAGGGCTGTCGGACCACGGCTGAGTTAAGGGTTTTTTTTTTCTTTGATTATTTATTGACTAGACTTGTGCTTTAAGGCCTTTCAATATTAGTATAGTGATTTTTAGAATTGGTGACATACACAGTTTTTGGGAAGTTTAACTTAAACATGCACTAAAATGTACCAAGCAAAAAAACCTGAAAAGGACACAATGCCCGTGGAGCAAAACTAAATTAAGTTGTAAAATAAAAGTTTTACTTGCTTCACAGGTTTCAAATTTAAACAGAGCCAATAAAGTTTCATAAATTATTTAAAAGAACCTGCAAGAGTGAGCACTTAGTGCTACATCCAATCAATCAGGCCAACACTATGTACCACATATATACACAGCCTTAGCGGAGATCAGCAGATTTGAAATAAAAGTTGGTCTTTTTATCCATATGTGAATACCTGCGGCCAGGAAGGATTTAAATGACTTTTCTATTAGTCAATATCACATTTCTCCATCTTATGGGAGAAAAACGCTTTTCCCTTTTTTTTCCTCCATGAATAAATCATTTTTAGTTCAGGCGAGTTGCATAACCAGTAATAAAGTTTAATACATATAAATGATTCATGAAATTAACCACATCTGGTGAGATTAGATTTTTCAGGCACACTGGAGATAGACATTTATATAATTACCGGGGGAAATAAGAGAACTTAATTCACTGCGTTAACCAAAATATCACCTTTACATATTTAAATAAAGATGACAAAGAAGAAGCAAACATAATGCACACGGCTTAACAGTCAGTAAACAAACCCTGGCATATAATTTAGCATGCCAGCTACTGAACTGCACTCTAATTGCTGAACTGATAAGTACTAAGAATTGCCAAAGTCAAAATGCACTTGTCATTGTCAAAGTAAACCAAAGTACTTATTGGGATTTAATCTGAGCGGGCCATGCCCTGCGTACTTGATTCAATATTGCTCACATTGTATTATGAACGTACACTGTCTGCAGCTAAGCGCATTGACAACAGACATACAGTATATGAAGGGTGTGAATTGGCAAGATTCTGCCGACACGATACGTATCGCAATACACGTATGACGATATATCCCACATGTCTCAAAGGCGATATATCGCAATTTTTTTCATTTAATTTTAATGAAAAAAAAAAAAGGATATGGGTTGGGACCCCATTGTTTGGAATTTTAACAGTTAAAACCCTTAAAAATCCCCCAAAAATGGCATGAGGTCCCCCTTACGCAGCATAACCAGCCTGTACCAGCTATGGGGGCTTGTAGAACAGGGCACAGGGGGCCAGATTTTGTGCGCCCCTGACCCTGCAGGCTACAAGCCAGCATAGGCTTTGGCCACGGGCTCTGCTGCCCCCCCCCCCTCCGGCTTTCGGGAGGCAGGTAATGGGGGGCTCAAGGTTAATGGCAAGTGACCCGCTAGCCGCAGGTGACTTGCCAGACTCAGAGCCTTGTGAACTGGTATAGGGGTCTCATAGATCCCTTACCAGTCCACAAAAGAGTTAATAGTATAAAAAAAAAAAACACACCACACAAAGAAAATGTCTTTATTAAAAAAAAAAAAAAAAAAAAAAATTCTTTACTCGCCTCCGATTGTCAGCTCCTGTGTCCCTTGCCGATCCGATGACAGATGCAATGATTGCCGGCCAGAGGAGGGGGGAGGCAGGAAATCAGAGGATCGTCTGCCTCTCTCCTCTGCCCAGCAATCACCGGCATCTGACAGCTGAGCCGCAGCGAGCCGGAATGAAGCCCGCGGGAGTGACGTCATATTCCCAAGTGACTTCGTGAATATGGCAGCACCTCTCGGGAAGGCAGGGTAAGAGAGCCTGTCGGGCTCTCTCCTGAAGACTCTTACTCTTCTTTTACTGTGTGTGTGTGTGTGTGTGTGTGTGTGTGTGGGGGGGGGGGGGGGGGGGGGGGTCAGAATGGATTCTAGAAAGAAAAAAATAGTATCGTCGAATGAAATATCGCAATATTTTAAGTTTTTAGTCACTATTTATTCTTTCCCCCACTGGCCTGCAACTCTGTTCACCACATAATACGGGCGCCACCATCTTGGCTCAGTAGCATCACATGCTAAGGAGAGGGGTCAAAAGTGCAGGGGGTGGGTTATAACTGAGCTTTGCACAGACAGAGCAGAGCTGGGGTCAGGAAAAGGACAACAATCCCAGAATGCAGAACGGCTCAGTCAGAAGTCACTTCCTGTTTGCAGGCAGCCTGACACTCCAAGGGCCACCATCTTGGATGTTTAAAGTCTCAGAAAATGCAGTAGATGTATGTAGGATGATTTTTAATGTAGGCAATCTGTATGTACAGGGAGCGGAAAACATACAAGTAAGCGACTGAGCATCTGACTAGCGGCTATCATCTGTGAGGGATTAAAAAAATACAATTCTGTGAAATAGCTGTAGAATTGGTATTATACATATACAGTACGTGCTGCTCCAGATATAATACTTACACTTGGGTTATCCTCCGACAGATGGCGCTGTGCACTGCAGACATGCAAAAACAGGCTCCTCCAGGCCCTTCATATACCCGGGGACCTCCCACAAATCCCCAGCATTGAAAAACAGTGAACCAGAAGCCGGGAGAATTTAACCACCAAAACAACTGGTAATGATAACAAAGAGAACAATCACCATACAGGGGATCCAGAATAATGCAAAAACCAGGGTGGGGTGGAGCAGGACGTACTGTATACGTATAATACCAATTCTACAGGTGAGTATTTCACAGAATTGTATTATTCTAAGTATACAGTATGTCCTGCTCCAGATATAATACTTACACTTGGGACATCCAATAGCAGTGTCCATAAAGTAGGGTGGGATCCCCAACAAAAAAGGCACAGCAGACAGTAAAAGCACTGTCACCTGCAAACCTTGCCACCGAGAGCGACATGAGCAAAGGCTCCAACGTCAACATCATAAAAACCTTTGAAAAGGTATGAACAAAAAACAAGTAGCGGTCTAACAAACTTGTTCAACAAAACCTGGTGCTGAAAGGCCCAAGGATACCAAGGCACCAGTAGAATCTGAAATAAAGTGAGAAGAAACTCATCCCCTGAAAGGAATAGGCCTGAGTAACAGCCTGACAAGATGAAACGCTAACAATAGTCCAGGAAGAAGCCAAACCTTCCCTAGGACCAGAAGGGACAACCATCCAAGTAAAGGCTAGGCCAAGGGCCGCTTAACCCCTGGAAGCAGACGAGATCAGGCACATACAGAGGTAGGTGCCCACAAACCCCAAGGGGCATCAGTCCCCCTAAGGGACAAGAGACAATCCAGGAAAAAATTCCAGCACCTGTTGAGGGAAAGTAGATCCCATTGCCTCAGCGTTACTAGGAATAAAGCACAGAAGAAAGACAATGTCTTAAATACATGAGCCTAAGACACCACCATAGGCAGAAGGTCCGGCGTAAAGCGGAGCACCACCTTATCCTGGTGCAAATCAAGGAACATGGGCTAGCTAAACAGAGCCGCCCGCTCAGACACACGTCTGACTGAAGTAACAGTCCCAGAAGGACAACTTTGAAGGAAAAAGACAGCGAGACAGCATCCTGAATCGGTCCAAATGGAACACCCCGCAAGGCAAACAGAATAAAAATTCAAATCCCAACAGGGACCATAGAATTAAGTGGGGAACGCAATGAGCAACCCCCAAAAGAATGCTTAGCCAAGGAAAATAAGCAAAAGATTTCTACAGGAAGGTGGACAGGGCAGAACCTGACCCTTCAAAGTACTGAGTTGGAGAGCCAACTCCAAGCCATGCTGTAATAACTCTAGAGCCCTGGGAACAGAGAACGCCCAACAGGGAAGAGACCTAGACTCACACCAATCCATATGGGTACGCCATACCTCATAAGAGATGGAAGAAGAAGAAGAAGCTTGCTCTTAGACTTCCAATAGTCACGAACACAAAGAAGAGAAGCCTGTCTCCATAAAGACGGAAGATTCAGCAGTCAGGCCGGCTAGGCCAGAGTCTGTAGATTGGGGTGGCGTAAAGGAGGCCCTGAGTGAACAGAGCGGCACCCCTAGCAGAATGTACAGATCTACCACCCTCGGTACCACGTCTGCGAATCCACACTCCACTAGGCCACCCAGGGGGCACCAGTATCAATGGTCCCCCTACCACAGCAATTCTGCGCAGAACCCCGCCTAGCAGGGGGAACGGAGATAAGACATACAGACCAGAATGTCCTGCCATAACATTACTAAAGCATCATGACCACGGCCAGAGGATCCTGGGGCAGGGAAACGAGGGGCAAGAGCTTGAAATAGTGACGGGGCACCAAACAGATCCACACTGGTTGAACCTCATAGTGACACAAGGATTAGCACATCCTGTCGCAGAGGGACCTCCACCGGAGCAAATACCACTGATATGCAGAAAACATTATCCTCCACCCAGATCAGGAACATATACCTTCCTGGGGGGACCATCCTGCTCCAGGTCCCACACAGATGATTAAGGTAGGCCACAGTCGAGGCGCCGCCAAACAGGCAGGCCGTGAAGAGGAGAAGTCAAGCAGGATAGTGCCAACCTGAAAACTCACTGTTTCAATATTGATAGGTGCATGGACCTCTTAAAGGCCCAACCTCCCCCGGACCCGCAAGGGGTTACAGAAGAAAACCTCCCCATCAACCTGATAGGTTGGCATCCCTGGTGACCGTCTCTAGGAAGGGCAAGAAGGGAACTGCCCCAGACAGGTTCCTAGAGTACATCCACTCCAAGAGGGACTCCTAACCAGGGGGGAAAGGCACACATGACCCTGCTCCAGGGATGCTGGGTCCCTGTCCAGTATTAACAACAGAAGTTGCAGAAGGGCCCCAGGTAGAAGAGTATAAGGGACTTCTTCTAAGCAAGTCACCAATGGGCCCACCGGCTGCATTCCTGCCTGGTGAAGGGACGGGAACATCAAAGAGGGGCTGAGCCCACGCAACCAGATTGTCCACCTTATTGCTGAGGAAGGAAGATTCTCGCCTGAACCGAATCTAGATTCATCCCTAGGAATGGAGATACCAATCAAGGGGACAAGGAGGACTTGAGGTGAATGAACACCCATCCAAATGACTCCCAATGGACACCACCAGCCGAGTAGCCAACTCGACCTGACGTAGAGATTGGGAAGCGAAAAAGGACGACCGGGTAGGTCTCACGCGGACGCCCCTTGGTCTCATCAGAGACATAGCCCCCATCAGTACCTTGGTGAGCACTCTGGAGGCAGAAGAGAGGCCAGATAACAAGGCCACAAATTAGCAGTGTTGGACTTCCAACACGAACCTGAAGAGCCTCGATGTCTAGAAGACACAGGGATGTGAGCACAAGCATCCTTGATCTCCCCAGACGGCTAGGGGCCCACTGGGCGCAAGGCGCTGATGGCCCATCTCAGATTTTCCATGCAGAAACTGCCTGTAATAGTAGAATTGCCGAAAACCTGTGAATCCAGAAAGGGCAGACTGACTCATCCCTTTGGGGTAATGTGAAGAGGTTGGTGTAGTGGCACCTGCCTCTGCCTGTTAAGGGCAAACTGCAAGTGACCTCCAGACCCCGCAGGCCGTGCATGGCCTGCACCAGCACCCGAACAGAGGCAGGGACCAGGAGTACCCTGACAATCTTGGGGGAGGCCGCGCAGCAAACTTTATCCTGTATCCGGAGGAAACTACCTCCTGTATCCACCAGAATGAGGCAAGATGCCTCCTGATAGGAGCAAGGTGCTGCAGTCATCCCCTCGGGCGAGGGCGCCCCATCATGCTTGAGGAGATTTGGTGGAAGATTTAGGCTTAGCCCCGCCGGAGGGCCCAGAGCGTTGTCTGCTGCTCGTGGGGCAGGAGTCTGCACGAAGACTCCGGAAGGACACCCCTGGTTCTTGTTTAACACTATGGTATGGAGGGGGAGGGGTGTCCCTGTCCCGAGGGGGCCGAGACGGCCGCCTGCGGTGGGGTGATTTGCCCTTTTTTCCAAACAGGTCCAGACGGGCCCCAAACAGGCGTCGCCCTCTAAAGGGAAGCCCGGTCAGAGTCCTTTTAGCAGAAGTCCTTGCACACATTCTAATGGTGTCATCCAGCGCTAAAAGGATAAATTTTACAAATACATCACAACTGGAGAGTGCATTAAACACCTCCCAGGGAAGATCATCAGGGTGATGCTCAAGCATCTTTCTGATGAGGGTTCTGGCGGCCACTGCAGTGATGGCCGCAGCACAGACCGGGCGCAGCGTCGTTCCTGCACAAGAAAAGGCGTGGGAAGCCAGCTTATCTATGCGCCGGTCCTCGGCATCCTGAAGGGTGCTCTAAGCAGGAGCTGCAATAAAGGGGGGGTTAGGAACCCCAATGATCGGTGCGTCCACCACAGGGGACGATGACCAACAATTAACCACCTCAGGGGGAAAAGGGTATTTCCAATCCCAGTCCCCTGGAAGTTTACTGGGGCGTTCCCATTCCTCGAGTACAAGAGCATGGAAGTGAGCCTGCTCTAGAAATTCCAAGCGCGGTGTCGCTGTATGGAAACGCTCCCCTCTCGGCTTGGGAGCCGCGCTAGGGAGAGAGATAGACAGGGCCTTAAAGATCCTAATCAACAAACCAATAGTGTCAAACTGGTTCCAGTCTTCATGGCCAGAATCGTCATGACTCCTCGGTCCCTAATCAGATGAGCCTGAGTCAGAGAACAGCCCTCCTTCATCAGAAGGGCAGTAGTAGTGAACTCCTCCGATCCCATAGCAAAGGCAGAAACAGGGGGCATCGAGGACCGCTTCTTACCAGGGCACAAGTGCTTTGTCAACCCCGAAATAATCTGGTCAGCCGTAGGCAGTCTGGAAGACACAGCCGGCTGCAACTCCCCACTTGTATGCGACTCAGCAGAAGCGAGATTTAAGCCTGGGGAAATAGAAGTATTGAAGTGAGGTGCAGCCACTGGCAATCCTGATTGCAGGGCCAGTACTTGCTCGGCACACGGTGCGCAGACCCGTGCCCTGTCAGCATCAGTGTGGGGATATCCACACGTTATACACAGCCGGTCTTGTCCCAGAGGGACCCCGGTCACATAATTCTGAGATGCCTCCATATGGTGATTATCTAGGCACAATATGCCAGCAGGAATTTATGCAATAGGCAACCCTGGATGCCCCAAGACCCGCTAGGAATGTGAGAGAATTTTTTACAAGCCCGCTATAATTTGTGTCAGGCCGAGGGCAGCCACCGGAGTCTTTGACGTCTGAAAGACATAAAGACAATAAGAGGTGTCAGAGCCATGCGCAGCAGGAAAAAAATGTTTATATTGAAAAACACCCACGAGGGCACTTACAGGCCAAGGGAGGAGGAGGACCGCAACCACGCACGCGAAGATCATCAAAATGGCGCCAAGAGAATCTTGAAGGGCGGGCCCGATCTGGCCGTGGCGCGGAGCGCGCCAAGCCAGGTCCCCACCTCCCCCCCGAAGAGCGCGAAGCTCTGAGGCAGCAGTCAAAACGTAACCAGCAAAGGATAAGATCCACTTAATGTAAGCCTTTGCTAATGAAGACGCCGTAGCGCCTGGACGCCGCCAGCGCAGTACACTTAAAAGAAAAGACACGCGCACAGCGGCAGCCAAAAACTATGAAGAGCAAGCAGCGCGGCTCTGACACCCAGTTACAAGTCAAGGGCAATACTAAGGCCATAAGCGTGACAATACAGTACACTGAGACCGCCACACGCATACCCCCCCTTTCTTTTCCCCCGAAATATGGGGTAAACGAGGGAGGATGGCGACCCTTTACACAGGGTCCACCGCTACACGGGCATGGGCAATAATGCGGGAGGGGCATCCACTAGAGGCTCACCATCAGCCTAAACCGCCTACCCTTTGGTGGGGGACTGCGGTGGAGCAAGGCTCCATAAGCACGCATGGTGCTGCCTACCTTCACCCGACCAGCGCAGCCCAGGCTGGGAGGCACATCACAAATAGGACAGGTGGGAGTAGTCGAACAGGGCCGGGAGGAGCCTGTTTTTGCATGTCTGCAGTGCACAGCGCCATCTGGCGGAGGATAACCCAAGTGTAAGTATTATATCTGGAGCAGGACGTACTGTATACTTAGAATAGTGAGTTTACTGTAGCTTTTTTTGTCCACAGGAGATCTTTAAAGTAAACCAAAACTCTCACCAATCGGCTCGGGAATCTATAACCGCATCCCCCTATGCCCCTAGCAGGGCGCGGGCTCGCACCAGACACTTGTGAATGGCTGTTAGAGGGAAGCGGAGGATGCGGCCTTCATCGCGCTCGGAGCCGTTGTTCTTAGCCACGTAGGACCGGGAAGATGTTAGTTGGTCTCAGGGGTTCCCCGGGAGAAAGGACCAAAACCCAGGATAGTCACAATCCTGGGTTTTGAGGCTTTACGAATAAGGCTGGATATTTATTCTGTTCGAAGTCATGCCATTACAAATTCTGACCGTTCCACTGCATGGGTCAAAGCAATCCATGACATTTGTAGAGGTTATGTATGGGTGGGGTAATGCAGAGGTTATGTATATAAATGAATTTCTGGTAAAAAATTCATGTACTATAGTCTCCATGTATTCAGAGCTATCCTTTATAAGAAAAGAATACATGAATTAAATGTAGGTTTTAAATCATTTTCAAAGTTGAAACTGGTTACAGTAAATATGTCCAGTTCCATTAATCTGCCCATTTTATATCTGCATCTAGCGATAACTTGATTTACAGGCTAATGTATAAAATGCCAGTCACTGCAGTAAATGTGCTTGTAATACAATGCAGTGGTGCAAAAGGTGATCGATCCCAAATGGACGGGCTTTCCTCATATACATACAAATTAATTCCGCATCAATCTATGCAAAATAATTGCAACAGGCTGGCAGCACTTTGCAGCATTTAGACAAAACAGGCAATGCAAGTTCAGTTGTAACCAGAGGGTGGCACTGTTGGAGCAATTTACACACAAGCTGCCGCTGGAAAGACAAAACAGGCTTTTTATTAAAAGCAGTTGCTGTCCCTTTGTTGTTACACTAAAATGAGATAAACCACACAAGTCATTTCTTATAAGGTAAAGAGATATTTCTTTGTACTTTATAATATAGAACCGCTGAGGGGGGCATTAGACAATACAGTACAAAGAACGGTGACATCATAAATGGCAGAGATGTATCATTTACCGTATATAAAATGTGTATGCTCTAGTTTTCCTTTGTATCACTCCTAATGGAAAATACCAAACTAGAAAAAAAGTCACCCTACAATTTGGAGATCTCATATTTAGTTTATGTGTATAATACAGATATCAATACATGTTACAAAATCTTTAAAGTTATACTAAAGGCAAGCCCAATTGTTGTCACATTGTCTCGGGCTACACGTTGCACTGTCCTGAATTTCAATCCATTTTCAAAGAGACCCTGTAGTTCATAAGTTATCTTTAAAAGTATTAAAGCATTGGAAATTCAGAGGAAAAAAAATAAAGAGAGGCAGTGGGTGTGACAATAGTTATTTGATGTAAGCACACTGTAATGAGTGTGAGATGAGAGGGGGGCAGGGGGTTTCAGAGCTGCAGAGAGAGGCTGCCAATCAGAAGGCAGGGAGTGGGGGTGTTTCTGTTCTTGGTCCAGCGAAAGGTTGATTGATGGACCAGATCAGTGGGGTGGGGACTGAAAGCTGAATGAGGATGTAGCTTTAATCACTAAGGAGACAAAGGAGGAAGCACAGCGCTAGAGCCATTCAATAAAAAGGTAAGCTACTGATATTTCTTTTTTAACGTTTGACTCACCAACAAACACGTTAATCACCAAAAATGGATATAAAAAAGGACAAATAAACACTCCATAAAAAGAGTTTTTATCTATTTCTTTACCAATTTTAAATTGTTCACAATGGGCCTATCTAACCGCAAATAACTATTTACATTCTGAGCCAATCTATATTAATTTGATATTATTCAGGGGACACCTTAGATCCTTGTGTCAAACTCAAGGACCAAGGTTCTAGATGATCCTCTGAGCCTTTTTATGTGGTCCCCAGAAAGCTGCTTCTAGGGGCACCATTTCTAGCCCCTCTGGTCAATCCAAGGCTTTTGACACTGGCAATACGGTCCAACCTGTAACCCTGCCCCCAGACGCAGTGTTTAAAAAAAACGGCTGGTGTGCATCTTTATAATATTCTAAGGGGAGAAGAGAGTAGTATCTGCAACTGTTCAGTTCTGCTGTGCATCGCCCAACCCACTGCCACAGCAAAGGGTGCTAAACCTACAGCAGTGGTTATTGTTAGCTATTGCCAGGTTTGGGGTGGTTGTGGGGGTGTTTTAGGCAAAATCATTTTGGGTCTGCATTATGGGTACAATAATTCTGCATTTGTCCTGGGCAAATTTATTCTGCATCTATTCTGAGTAAAATAATTCAGCGTCAACATCAGATTGAGTTACATTTTGACTATAAATTTGAACAAAATTTGAATGGTTGTGCTTGCATTTCGTTTTGCATTGGTTATTGTCTGGCCCTTTAAAGGCAACCGGAATACTGGTGTGGCCTTCGGTGAAAATAAGTTTTACACCCCCTGTAGGAGACCATTCTTTTGTGTCAGATGACAGACATTAAAAAATACCATTTTGTGAGTACTCACCTGAAAAATGGATATTGTCAGTGTGCCACACACCCCGCTTCCCCTTTAATTCTTCACGATTGGGTTACTCACCGCCAGGTGACGCAGTTGCAGAGAGGAAGTCTTGTAACGAGCCCCCTCCGGCCTATATATACCTGGTACCTCCCACTTAACACCAGTGATTTAAAAAGCAGAAAGACAAGGTACCAGTAAATCTAAAGGTAACCTCAAAATAAATAAAAGCTTCACCATATAAAGGATTCGGGATACCGAAAAGGGCAGGGGTGAAGCGGGGTGTGTGGCACACTGACAATATCCATTTTTCAGGTGAGTACTCACAAAATGGTATTATTCTCAGTGTGCCACACACCCCGCTTCCCCTTTAATTCTTCACGATTGGGACATCCAAAAGCAGTGTCCACAAGGGATGGGTATCCGAAGGCAAAAATGAAGCATAACTTAAATGACTGCAGTCTGCAGAACTTTGCGGCCAAAAACAGCATCCGCTGAGGCTCGCACATCAACTTTGTAAAACTTAGAAAAAGTATGAACAGAAGACCAAGTGGCGGCCTTACAAACTTGTTCAACAGAAGCTTGGTGCTGAAAAGCCCAAGACGCTCCAACAGCGCGAGTAGAATGAGCAGTGATACGAAAAGGGGGAACTTTCCCCTTAGCAGAATAGGCCGCAATAACGGCCTGACGTATCCATTTGCTAATGGAAGATTTGGCCGGTGCCAAACCCTTCTTAGGCCCACAGGGCACAACAAAAAAGGCATCCGTCTTTTGAAAAGGAGACGTAATAATCAAATGGTACTTAACACAGCGTACTACATCCAAACAATGCAAAACCCTCTCTTTGTCATTCTTAGGATTAGGACACAAGGAGGGAAGAACAATATCCTGATACAAATGAAAAGCAGAAAACAACCTTAGGAAGAAAGTCTGGTTTAAACCGAAAGACCACTTTATCCTGATGCCTCTCAAAGTAAGGCGCCTGGATAGACAAGGCCGCCAACTCCGAGACACGCCGGACCGAAGTGATAGCTACCAAGAAGACAATCTTCTGAGTCAGGGTAGACAAAGCAATATCTTGCAAAGGCTGAAAAGGAGGAGCCTGAAGAGCAGAAAGAACCAAATTCAAGTCCCAAACAGGGAGTAATGGTTTCCTGGGGGGCCGCACATGCGTAACCCCCTGGAAAAAAGTTTAAACTAAAGGATGAAGCACAAAACGCTTCTGAAAAAAAAGATAGATAAGGCAGAAACTTGCCCTTTCAACGTACTTAGCTGAAGACCAGAGTCTAGGCCAGATTGTAAAAACTCCAGAATCCTGGAGACCGAAAAGACCCTACAAGGAAAAGATCTAATCTCACACCAAGCGATATAGGCTTTCCAAGTCCTATAGTAGATGATAGAAGAAGACCTCTTCCGGGCACTGATCAGAGTCTTGACGACTGAGTCAGAAAGACCCTCCTCCTTCAAGATGGAGGTTTCAGCAGCCAGGCCGTCAAAACCCAGCGCTGGTAAATTGGGGTAACACAACCGGCCCTGAGTGAGCAGATCGGGCCGAAGAGGCAGAACGACCTGGTCCACTGCCAGCCGAACGATGTCTGCGAACCACACTCGCCTTGGCCACTTTGGGGCCACGAGAATAGCGGACACCCTTTCCAGAGCCAACTTCCGAACCACCCTGCCCAGCATGGGTATCGGAGGAAACAGGTACAGGAACCCCAGATCCCCCCAGCTCAGGGACATGGCGTCTACTGCCAGAGCCCAAGGATCCTGGGAGAGCGACACGAAGTTCGGGAGCCTGTAATTGTGACAAGAGGCAAACAGGTCCACCTCCGGCGTCCCCCACTGGAGACACAGTGAGCGAAAAACCTGAGGATGGAGAGCCCATTCTCCCAGACGGGAAGAGCCCCTGCTCAACCGATCTGCTTCCTGGTTCTCCACCCCTGGAATGTACACCGCCGAGAGACAAGGAACATGGGCCTCCGCCCAGGTCAGGATCAGGGACACCTCTCTGAGAGCACCCAGACTGCGAGTCCCTCCATGATCATTGATGTAAGCAACAGCTGTTCGATTGTCTGAACGAACCTGGACCGGAAGGCCCAGAACGTGTAGAGTCAGGAGAGCAAGAACCCGACAGATGGCTCTCAGTTCCAGAACATTGATGGGTAAGTGGGCCTCTTGAGGTCCCCACTGCCCCTGGAACTGAAGCTCCTTCCAGAATCCCCCCCCATTCCGAAAGACTGGCGTCCGTGGTGACAATTTCCCAAAGAGGGGTCAGGAAAGACCTGCCCTTCACGAGATTGGCCGAGACCAACCACCACTGGAGCGGCCGAGGATTGGACGGCCGAGGATTGGAAAGTAGGACCCGAGCCAACTCCTGAATCAGATACATTTTGGACTGGGGGAGAAACACCCTGTGTTGACGAGAGTCCAACTGCATCCCCAGAAAGGACACTACCCTGGCCGGAGCGAGGGAGGACTTGGGGAAGTTGATCACCCAGCCAAAGCTTTCCAGCGTGGAGACCACATCCTGGTGTCTGTCTCCGATTGATCGAGTGACGGAGCCATGATGAGAAGGTCATCCAAATAAGGTACGACACGAATGCCCCGAGATCTGGAAATGGCCATCACCCCTGCCAGCACCTTGGTGAACACTCTTGGAGCCGAGGTAAGGCCAAACGGAAGTGCCACGAATTGAAAATGCTGATCTTTCATCACGAATCGAAGAAAACGTTGATGAGCGTGGCAGATGGGAACATGAAGATAAGCATCCTTGATGTCTATGGACGTCATGAAGTCCCCCTGCCGAAGGGAACCGACGGCCGTGCGCAAAGTTTCCATGCGAAACCTCCGAACACGGATGAACTTGTTGAGTAACTTCAGGTCCAGGACGGGACGAACCGACCCGTCCTTTTTGGAGACTGCGAAAAGATTGGAGTAGAAACCGAGGCCCATCTCTGAGTGCGGTACCGGCCGGATGACCGCCATTTCTAAAAGATTCCTTACCGACGCCAGGAGCCCCTGTGCGGCCAAAGGATCGATGGGCACCCGAGACCGAAAGAATCGTGAAGGAGGGCGAGACTCGAATTCCAGTTTGTAACCGGATAACACCACCTCCCGGATCCACCTGTCCGGAACCTCCTGGTCCCAAACCTGGGAGAAGTGTCGCAATCGTCCCCCCACCCGCACGGGTGAGGGCAGCCCCTCATTGCTGAGCGGGCTTACCGGCAGGCTTGGGCTTGGCGCCCCAGGACTGAGTGGGGCGGCCACGGCACCTCCCCCGGGTCCAACCTGCACCTCTGGTAGCGGGAAAGGAAGCCCCCTTACCCGCTCTGAATCCCCGAAAGGAAGGCCTAACGGTACTTGCACCCCGAAGGGGGCGACGAGGCCTCTTGCAACTGAATCAATTTTATCACCAAACAGTTGCAAGCCCAAAAAGGGAAGTGCTGTGAACACCTTTTTAGAAACTAAGTCCGCCGACCACTGGCGTAGCCATACTGACCGACGAATAGCCACCAGCATTGCCGCTGTTCTGCTACTCATTGCCAGCGCATCGTCCTGGGCGGTCAGAACATAGGAAACAAAAGACTCACACTGCTTAAGAGCACTAAACTCATTACAAGCGGGATCAAGATCTGCGCATAGATCCTGAATAACGGACCTAACCGCCAATAGAAGAAGCGCCGAAGCACACACCGGCCGCATCGTCGATCCGGCACTAATAAAACCATGGCGAGCATACTGGTCAATCCAACGATCCTCACCATCCTTAATGGCAGTGGTCTCAGAAGACTGTACCATAGCCGTGCTAGAGAGCCCTAGCACAGGAGTATCAACGTCAGGGGGAACCGACCAAAGCTTCACCAATTCCGGTGGAAAAGGATAGCGTTTATCCCAACTGGAAGGAATTCCAGTTAAACGCGTGGGATGTTCCCATTCCCTAAGCACAACCCTCTCAAAGTGTTGTTGTCTGGGAAACACCAAACGCGGCTGAGGCACATTAAACAACTCACCCTTTGGCAGGGCGACAGCATCAGGCGGATCTAAATTCAAAATTTCAAACATTTGAGCCAGAATGGAGGGGGTGTCAAGGGAAACCCCCGCACCCAGATCGCCAATAGCATTGACCTCAAGCTGGTCTGCAGGCTCATCTGACTCCACAAGGAGTTCCCCCTCCTCGTCCAGGCAGTGATCGGACCAATCCACAAGTTCACATCCCTCATCCTGTGAAGCAGGAGCTACAGGAGAAAGGTGTTTCCGTTTCGCAGTAACCTTCTGACCTACTTTGATGGAGACTATCTTCTCGAGGTTGGACAATCGTGCAGACACCTCGGATTGCGAATCCCCACCCTTGACAATGTCACACGGGGTCCGGAACAGGGAGGGGGGGTAGGAGATGATGGAAGTTGCAAGGAGCCAGAAGCCGGAGCGACGGACTGACGCACAATATTCTGCTTTGCACAAGGAATGCATAATATAACATCATCGCCTGGGAGCGGAGTCCCACAGCCTGCACACAGCCTGGATGACCCAGAAGAGCCATTTCCGGTATTATCGGAAGCCTCCATATGGTGATTTATGGTATTCGCACAACCGTGGGTTTAAGGCATAAGCCACCCGGGATGCCCCTTTACATTAATGTCCCGGGAGGGAGGATTTAATTTATGACTATCCCTTTTTTTTTTTTTTTTTAAATATACCAATATATATATATCCCAATTTAGAATAATAGGACTAGCCACGTATAATAGAACCGGGAAGCCACTGCATTGAGGGAATCCCAGGATCTGTGGGGAAAGAACAGTAAGATCCCCAGAAAAAAAGGGCAGCATGCAGCACAACATTCATGCAACAGCATATACCAACACATAGTAAAACACATAGTAAAAACACCCCAGAGTGTTTAAAAAGGTCAAAAAGAATTTGAACCAGTTTTTTTTTTATTTTCTTTTTTATAAAACAATCAAGAATATAACAAGAGACGGCCCCACACGAGGTGAGGCCGCTTACCTGCCCAAGGCCGAAAGCAAGGCTGAAAGCAAGGACAGGTAGCAGCAGCCGAGATATTCACTTCCTGCGGCTGAGTGCCCCGCAGCTGACTCCTGATAAGAGGGAGGAAGTGAGGCTGGGGCCGAGCTGCATATCGACGCTGTTCCAGCCACACCCCCTCTAACGTCATCCGGGTCCCGCCCCCCCCCCCCCTCTAGATTCAAACAGTGCGGCCCGCCAAACGGCGGTGCCGCAAAACAAGAGGGTGCCCGACGCCCTCAATAAACGGAGGGGGAGGGAAGCCTTCACCAGGGAGATTGAGGCCATGCGCCTAAAGCGCTGACAGTGCGGCCCGCCGAATGGCGGTGCTGAAACGAGAGGGCGCCCGGACAATGGGAGGGGAGGGGAAGGGGAGAGCGTCACAGACAGCTTCAGCCATGCCTGCCACAGCGCAGCCTGCCCCCGGCCGCCCTAAAGCGGAGCTAAACTCTGGCCGTTCAGGCCCAACAGCGGCCCGCACAATGGCGGAGCTGCTAGAGAGAGAGAGAGGGCTAATCAGTGTGGGCAATCTGTAAAAGAGAGAGTGTTAACCGGTCAGGCCGTGTGCACCCATCCTGCGGTGCTGACCTGAAAACTGACAAAGGTTATCCATACAAGTAAAAACACACAAGTAAAAACACCACATGCATATACACATCCCCCCAACCCCCCCCCCCCCCATAGTGAAGGGAGACAGGACCGTAACGGGAGAGAAAGGGGCCAAGGGGAACCTCGGGACAGGGGCATCCCAAATCCGGATCACCATGCCGGATAGCCGCATTGCCCCCAAGCAAGAGGTCGAGCGGAGGAGATAAGCTCCTAGGCACCTATAGTGCCATCTACCAATTGCCCAGTGAGCAGCCTGGGCTGGGAGGCTTCCATTTAACCATATAGGTAAAAAACAATCAAACTGGGCAGAAATAGACCAAAAGGGGGTGCCGGGGTAAGACCCCAGCTACCTGCAAGCAGGAGACTTCAATCTTCTGTCTTGTCGTCATGCAGAGAGAAAAACACTGGTGTTAAGTGGGAGGTACCAGGTATATATAGGCCGGAAGGGGGCTCGTTACAAGACTTCCTCTCTGCAACTGCGTCACCTGGCGGTGAGTAACCCAATCGTGAAGAATTAAAGGGGAAGCGGGGTGTGTGGCACACTGAGAATATATTGAAGGAGAAACTGCTAAAATTATGACAAAAACTTATATTTTTTCTCACTTTTTTCTGTAACAAAGAATTTCAAGATGAAACATTGTTATAATGGACTATTGTGTGTCTGGGCTAAGTGGAGCATTTTATAGACTTCGCAGGCCTGTATTACCCTTTCTGGTTCTAAGGCACCATCTGCCAGAACAGCTGTTGTACAGTTCCAAAACATAAAATCCATAAAGGGACTACTATTTAAAACCCACCTAGGGATAAAATGTTAAAAATTTGGGGTTTTTGTCTTTTTTTTTTAAGGTAAACTGTATGAAATTAGGTGCAGAAAATGAAAAGTGTGTGTGTGTGTGTATGTATCATGCAGTAATGGCAGGAAGGGGTTAAATTTACCATATTTGTCACCCTATAAGACACACTTATTTTCCCCCAAAAGTGGGGGGAAAATATCTGTGCGTCTTATCGGGCAAATGTTTACAAAAAAAAAAAAAAAACGTACATTCTATGGATCCCTCCGTAGTCACCACTGCATGCCTTCTCCTTCATCCGGTTCCAGCCCCTGCGTAGGGCATGGCATGTGACTCCTGCCAGCGTCCATTGACGCTAGCAGGAGTACTAGCTGTGAACTTGCGGCTGGCTGCCACTTCCGCAGCTGCAGCTCCCTGCTGCCTCCTACAGAGGCGGTGGGGAGTGGCAGTCAGTTAGTTCAGAGTGGGCCGATTCCGTTAACAGCCTATCACCATGACAAATGAAGTCCCTTGGTCAAGGATGTCCAGCCACTTTTAACCTATGAGATTTTAACCCTTTACAGATAGGGCCAGTAACCCAGTACCCCCAGTACCCAAAGGAGCATGGGGAAGGACTGAATTTCTGGGACTTCCTATGTAGTGGTCCTACAATCAAAATTGTTGGGTAAAGAGATGGGGACACAGAGATCACCCCTCCCAATCAAATACAGGTTTTGGGCCTAAATACAGATTTAAGATTTCCCCAAAATCTTAAACCAATAGCTCAATTTATATTTAATTCACATCAAAGCATCGTTATCCCTTCCCCAGAGAAATAAGGCTTTAAAGGAAGAACAGCTTTTGATTACAAATCTATTAACATTAATATTATTGTTCTTTTGATCTTTTAAATTCAGTTTTTAAAGTCAGTTTCAGCTGCTCAGCAAGCTGCTTTGACATTTCGGTTTCTTCTACTTCTTTATACACCTGAGTTGTATAAACATTAGAGCTTCGGAAAATATGTAGATCCTAATGATGCTCTGTGGAATTCTGGAAAGTAAGTACTTGTACATAAGCAGTTATAGGATGTGAGGTAGGAAATCTAGGGTTTCGGCACTTCATAAAAGATCGCTGGTAGCTGCACATTTACCGTTATTTATCTAAACGGCATCTGTAGACTGAAATCAATTTTTTTAACCGATCAAAAATTAATTTTTTGACTTTTGGCCCATATTAAACCGGACCAACAAACTTACAAGAAACAGTACTCATATGCAGCCCTGCCCAGAAAATTCATTTACCTATTTGTATTTCCTGATGTGGTCAATGTTACAAACAGAATAGCATTCAATGGAGCTGCATGCCATCGGCAAAAAGCAAGTGCTGCTGGGTTACCTGTCGCTGTGCATTGAGGATTATGTGTCATTTGTAACCAGGCAGTAGCACTGCTGGGAAGTTTCAAAATGGCAGCTACCTGGAAATAATTGGTGAGGTGGCATTTGAGCTTCAAGTGGGTTGATAAGGATTCAGTATCATGCATGAAGATGGGGCAAGGAAGTGCTGGGGATTTTTTTCCAACTGTCAAAAAATTGTGCACAACTTTACTCTAATTAAAGTAGTCCCTCTATTGCTAAGGACCTTTGCATTTGACCACATCAAACATAATGCATATAAAATTAAACAATGTATTTCTTAATATTAAAAACAATTTATATTGTGCATGTTTCTTTAAAAAGAATAATGATGAAGTATATAATCACAAAAAGTGGTGATTCAATTAATTTCAACCAATATTCTGCACTTCTTATACAGACTTCAGGGTAAACATGTTTTGCCCACCGGGCTTTATCAATACCCTACACAAAATTCATAAATAACTATTTCATCATAGTCATATCTATATGTCATATGAAATATAGGCAACTATGTGCAATACATGCTGCTATTTTCACCATTAGTGAGAGGATGCAGACTGACCCATTGTTCTTAAAATAAAGATTTATATTTTGTCACTTTCTCTTTTGAGGTTTTCTGTAACAATTAATATAATAAATGTACTTATCTCTCATGGATTTGTGATCCTGATTTAGCATGTCATAGTTAGCGTTCATCTTACTCGAGGAAATGACCGTCGTGGCTTAGGTGGATGAGGCTTTGCCCTGTGCCTGCAGGCAGCTCCATGGCGCAACTCCCAGATTCCCCCGTGGCTCTCCGTGCTCCTCTCCTGCTTTCCCCAGGTGTAGGTTGCGTATTAGCCGGGGACATACAGGCGTGCTCGCCGTCCCAGTCCTTGGCAAGGCTGCCTCGTTGCCACCGGACGCGGCTCAATGCACGTTCCAACGGTGGAGCACATATCCTTTTCTTCCAGAAAAACGTCACTGCCGCACCCGCCGGGTATTGGAGGGGGCCATTTGCCATCCTTTACATTGGCACCATTTTCCCAACTATCTGGAGCCATTTTACGGAGGCTGAAAATCACACAATAACAAATCGACTGTGTTTTGTGAATCAGCATTATTCTTTTTAAAGAAACACGCAAAATATAAATTGTTTTTAATATTAACAAATACATTGTATATTTTTTATGCATTATGTTTGATGTAGTCAAATGCAAAGATCCTTAGCAATAGGGGGAGTTCCTAATCCCTGCAACAAAAAAAATTTAGTCTTCAGGCCAGCATTTATACCAATCTTATATTAATTAATGGGTGTGGTCACTGAACAGGTGAACATGTTTTTGGAGCCACTTATTTTTTCGTTCTTGTGGGACTAATTAAAGTAGTCCAAAAGCTTCTTTGGTCAGCCCTGTAGTCTAAAAAATGCCAGGGCTGGCCAACACCATGTGCTCGGGAACAGAGCAGAGCAGAGCACTTAATGTAGTCTGTCATAAGGTAAAGGTCTGAGCTGATCAGCAACAGTAACAGTTCAGTTCAGCTCAGCTCAGCTCAGGCCACATGCAATGTGGGATTGCTTTTCAGGTACAAATGCAAACCTGGGGCCATCCCGATTCAGTTAAGACCCTCAACTTCCCCCAGTGAATGGACCTTTACTGAAAGTAGTTACGTGCACTAAAAGTTCCCCATAATTCTACAGTCAGGTTGAGTTTTACATCCAGATAAGACCTTATGTTATCACCCCAAGGTTGAAGGACTTACCTCTTGCTGCTAGGCTGCAAAAGGCAATTGGCCTATAAAATTTAGTTAACACTTGTTGTAATTTGTATAGAGATTGAGGTACTACACAGAAGTGTTTGCTTACTTACAATGATATTAAAGGGTCCTAAGCATGTCGAAGTGGCAAGAGGTTAAAGCAGGGATCCCAAACCTTCATCACCTTGAGAGCCACATTTAAGCAGTGATAACCTTGAGCCACATTGACCACTGAGCAACTCCCTCACAGTATAAAATACCGGAGCCCTTCAGAAGCAGATCAGCTAACCCAAAGAGGTTAAAACAAACCAAAAAAACTAGATCCATTCCGCCCTCTAAAACACCCAGGAACCATTAATTTCTTACCTTCCCCCTGGCCACCACAGAGACACCTCAATTGGGCATACCCGGCTTTGGGAACCCTGCCTCCAAGGATTGCCAATGTCTTACCTTGTCCCCACTCTCACAGTGCATGTTTGAGCCCCCAGTGACCACTCTGCACTGCAAGCTCACAGTGACAGGCAGATCTGAATAGCTGACAGTGAATGGGCACTCGACTGCCCTCATAAATGCCGCTGCACCCAGGGCATCACAGAGCAGGTCATGCCTAATTGAAAAGTATGCAGGGTTTGGTCCCCTTTAAATGGCAGAATTATGCAGGCAAACTGGCATATAAGTGTATCAGCTTACCTGTTGGTTAACCTGCAGCTTCTCTACATGCCCAACTCACTGATTCTAGGCAGCTCAGGAGCAAAATAGCAAGGGTCTGAGAGCCATACAGGTTGAAAAACAGTGGGTTAGAGCAATAGTTGATACATTGGGTGGGAGTTTCACATTTTATACATCCGGGTATACCAATGTAAATTAATATAACAGCAAATACTGAATATTTCTATAACAGAAATGTGTAGGTGTTCATAAGATACCAGTTTATATATGGTGTTCAATAGATTCAACTTACTGTTCACTGAAAATTAAATAATAAAACCATCTCAACTGTAAAAGTAGATTCCCTAGGGTGTTTTTTATGGTAATGATGGAGGAAACTTTTTGTTTGCTTCCAAATTGACATGTTATCGAAAAATGCTATTATTTTTATGCTTCGAAATCTGCTGAGCAAAAGTCTCCCCTATACTTTTACATAGTTAGCTCTGTAAAACACATATGCTTGAATATATATATATATATATATATATATATATATATATATATATATATATATATATATATATATATATATATATTAAAGTGGAAAGTCTAGTCTTCCATGATGGCAGGGTTAACAAAAAATAAATATACTCAGAATCCATCACTTTCAGCGCCGTTTCAGATGGCAGCCGCAGGGATGCTTCACAAAACGGCATCCTACCCTCGGTGTGTGCGCCAGAACCCCATTCAACTAACCTAGCCCTAGCTGGAGGGCACATGCATTGAGCAGGCAATACCACTATGTGCAGTCTCACCACGATGGCCACACCCATGGCCAAAAATGCCAATGGACAGAACTGGGTTACGGAAATTATGTAAGGTAATTTTGTTACCATAAAAATAGTTAATGGTGCTTAGTACATATATGTTTCTAAAGGTGCTATTGACATTAAATTATCTGCAGAAGTTGGTAACTACCCATCCACTCCACACATGCAAACAAATCAAACCATAGAAATCCATAAATGAAGTAATGTGTAATGATAAGAAATGACAGGGAAAAAGTATTGAACATGCTTACCGAAATATAATACTTCGTACAAATGCCTTTGTTAGGGATGACAGCTTCAAGACGCCTTGTGTATGGAGAAACCAGTCGCATGTATTGCTCAGCTGGTATTTCGGCCCTTTCTTCTACACACAAACAAGCATTACATTCTGAGGGTTCCTATGGCTCTTTCCATAAACTCTAGATATATTTCCTTCCATAAAATTTTGATTTGAGATAAATGGCTGGGCATTTTAGCAGCTATATTTTTTATTTTTAGCAACCCCTTTGTCTAATAGCTCGTCTAAAGTGAGGGAATCTGAATGCGCTGGCAAATGCATCCCCCGTTACCCTCTAACAGGGAGCGCGCCAATGCCACCCATTAACTGGGTGCGTGTCGTCAGGCATTTGTTAAAGGGAATAGTGGGGATGTGGCCTAACTATGTGCCTCTGGACCGGTAAAGAAGGTGAGTTTCCGGGCGACCAGGTGAAGGTGGTTCACACAGCGGGGCATCCCAGATTTCAGATGCCCCGGGAGGAGGGAATCCAGCCGCTCTGGAATCTTACAGATTTCAGGGCTATCGGGGGGTGGGTTTTTTCCACTATAAGTGGACCATCATTTTCCCCTTTTAAAAGTGGAAATCTATCATTTCCTCCCAGAGTGCCCCCGCCATTTGTGTCTGGTGTACAGGGGCATCTCAATTTGGTATATGTGTTTATGAAGCCCCCCACCAATTCACTGTATATTCACCTGGATCCGATAACGCCACGGCACACACATAGGCTTACTCCAGTGAGTACGGATTGCCACATGATGAACACTGAATTCTCTGATGCGGGCAAATTAAAGAATAAATTTAATATTTTTAACAAGGTGATTAGATTTTACTCATGCTCACTGTTGTGGCTACATTCATATTTGCTGTAGTTTACTGCAGAAGAGGAACTTAGAAGCTACATGAATGTGCCACAAGATGTCAGCCTTGCCACAACATACAGATTCACCCACTGCAATCGGAAATCCTGCGATTTTGGCTTTTAGAGCTCAGGTCTCCAAAGTGTTTCACAAACTTGGAGCCTAAGTTTTAATGAGACGGACTATGCTTTGTGGTTGCAAATTTAACGTGGAGTTCAACTGTGTAATATTACAGGAGTACAGGGACATCGTCAGGACTCTCAGCTTCATTGTCAAATTTGAGCTAACAAGGAGAAGGGCTTTATCATAAAGAAATTTGAAGCTGTAAATGAAGCTGTAAAGCAGGCTTCAGCACAAAGTCGTGTGCCATAGCTTCCATTAAAGAGGTCTTTTCATACATTTAGCCATATTTACTAAAATGTAGAAAACTCATCTCTGTCTGCACAGATACATACAAAACAATCCCAATACTCACCGGCAACTGTGCTTCGAAAAACCTTCACATAGAAGGGAAAAACTGATTTTCTATTTAGACACAAATCCTATTACTATGATAATCTGAGTAAGTTTTCTATTCTTTGCACAACAAACACAAAGTGGGCACCACTAATCAAAAAAGGAAAGAGTCTATCCGATTGGAGGTGCGCCCCTAGACCCAGACCACAAGGAGCCGATAGCAAAAATCTATTGGGACTAGAAAATACACTACACCCAAAATATCTTTAAAAGCATGAACAATTTGATTGTTGGCCTCGGTTCAATAAAAAACAATAATACACAACAAGACAAAACAAAGGTTAAAAACACTGCCTTCCCTGGACCATTATATATTCAATATAAATAATTGACCATCAAATGAGTTGGGCGGCTGCCCACCATATAGTGAATATTAAGCAAGCCAGCCCCATAATCCCTCCTTATAATAAAGTGCTTACATAGTATTCCATAGAGAAATATAAATCTATAAGGAGTAATAAAGTGCCAATAGTGCACAATAAATGTGCTATATATAGATAATAAAGTGTCAACTGTGTGCAATGAATATACAATCCCCCAAGATACCAAGATCAAGCAGATACTCATCAATCTCTAAAATGCATGATCTACCTAAAAATATGTATTCAATACAAAAAATGAATGTATATATAAATGAATCTAATATAGTTCAATATGAGAATAACCTAATAGAAAAGAGGCTTGCAATAGGAACTAATTGATAGTCCTATCTGAATATATAGCTACCGCCCATCAATGAATGCACAAGGTCCAGGTAGGCAGAAACGCTACCCTGCGTGCTCTGCCATGCACCCACAGCTTTTAAGAGGGGTCAATTCTTTGGTTACTGCCACACACCAATAGCTAATTGCTTATAATACATAGCTTTTAAAGTGGACCAAAACCCAGGTCTCGGTCCACACACATCTGCAGAAGTATGCTGAAGCTGCACCACCAAGCATCAAGGTGCCTCTGAGGTGCAGTCCTAACTCTGATCTCTGAGTGCCAAAGGGTGGACCCGGGACAATGCCTGGTGGGCCGCACTGCTTTGGGACCAGTTGGGCTGCTGCTTTTAAAACCCACATTCAACCCCTGCCCTCCTTAGTCTCCCTCTCACCCCCTGTACAGAGCCTCACTGTACCCACAATCCATGGAACCCCAGCCCCTGATGCTATAGCCATGGCATCAAGGTTGGGGGGCCTCAGCAAGGATGTCTCAGGCAGGCTAGGGGCTGGTAAACTCCGGGGCTGATTTTTGGCCCCGGGCCGCCGCTGCTGAGAGCCCCCTTTTTTTGGGACATACAATGCAATAGATAAATCAGGCTTACCTGAGGTTGCCCTATAACCTTGAGTGCAGGCCATGGGGTGGAAGGGTTGAAGACCTCACACCCCATGTGCTTGCAAAAAATACCATTTTGTGAGTACTCACCTGTAAAATGGGAATTACGAGTGTCACACACCCCGCTTCCAACATTCATGACACTTGGGATACCGGCCTGTAGAGGGCGATCTTGCAGAGATGACATGAGAAAAAGGAGCCCCTCCTGGTCCATAAATACCCGGGACCTCCCACTATTCCTCAGTCTTTTAAAAAAAGCAGTGAAGAACCAGGAAGAGCAAATTATATAGTGAAAAATAATAAGAAACACCATATAAAAGGATTCCAGAACAAAAAAGGGCAGGGGAAGCGGGGTGTGTGACATACTCGTAATACCCATTTTACAGGTGAGTACTCACAAAATGGTATTATTCCTAGTATGTCACACACCCCGCTTCCAACATTCATGACACTTGGGACATCCAATAGCAGTGTCTATAATGGGCAGGGATCCCACAAGGAAAATGAGGCATAACTTAAATTACTGCAGCTTGTAGAACCTTGCGACCAAAAGCAGCAACCGCTGAGGCCCGCACATCAACCTTGTAAAACTTAGAAAAAGTGTGAACCGAAAACCAAGTAGCATCCTTGCAAACTTGTTCAACAGAAGCCTGGTGCTGAAAAGCCCAGGACGCACCAACAGCACGAGTAGAATGAATAGTAACACGAAAAGGGGGAACCTTCTCCTTAGCAGAATAGGCCCCAACAATGGCCTGACAAATCCATTTATTAATGGAAGATTTGGCGGGTGCCAAACCCTTTCTAGGCCCAGAAGGAACAACACAACGAACAACATCCAAAGAATGTAAAACCCTTTCCTTGTTATTACTAGGATTAGGGCACAATGAAGGAAGAACTATATCCTGATTTAAGTGGAAGGCAGTAAGGAGCCTGTATTGACAGGGCCGCCAATTCAGAAACCCGACGGACAGAGGTAATAGCAACCAAAAAGGCAACTTTCTGAGTGAGAATATGAAGAGGAACCTCCTGTAAAGGTTCAAAAGGAGCCGCCTGCATAGCAGAGAGCACCAGACTAAGATCCCAAACTGGAAGTAGGAGCTTTCTAGGAGGCCGCACATGCGTGACCCCCTGGAAAAAAAAAAAAATCTTAACCAAAAGGGTGAAGAGCAAATGACCTTTGAAAGAAAATAGCCAAAGCAGAAACCTGCCCTTTCAAAGTACTAACCTGGAAACCCAAATCCAGACCCCGTTGCAGAAACTCCAAAATCCTATGGATAGAAAATACCCTGCAAGTCAGGGACCTAGACTCACACCAGTCAATATAGGACCTCCAAGTCCTGTAATAAACCACAGAGAAAGACTTCTTTCTAGCTCTAACAAGAGTCAGAATGACAGCATCAGAAAGGCCTTCCTCCTTTAAGATGGAGATTTCAGCAGCCACGCCGTCAAAGCCAGCGTTGGTAAATTGGGATAACAAAGTTGACCCCGAGTTTAAGAGATCTGGAAGAAGAGGCAGAGGCAACAGATCCTCTGCCAGCCTTGTGACCTCTGCGAACAACAGGCATCTTGGCCACTTTGGAGCCACCAGAATTGCTGGTGCCCCTTCCAGAACCAACTTGCGCACCACCTTGCTTATCATGGAGAATGGGGGAAAAGGATACAGGAACCCCAGATCCTTTCCAGGCAAGAGACATGGTATCCACTGCCACTGCCAGAGGATCCTGGGATAGAGACACAAAGGCTGGAAGCTTGTGGTTGTGGCGAGATGCAAACAGGTCCAACCGCGGTGTCCCCCACTTGGAACTGAAAGACCTCGGGGTTGAGAGACCATTCTCCCTGGCGAGCACATGCTCTTCTCAGGGAGTCTGCCTCCACCATCTCTATCCCCGGAATGTAAACTGCCGCTATGCAGGGAACATTGATCTCTGCCCACTGAAGGATCAGAGACGCTTCCCGGAGGGCACCCCAACTGCGAGTCCCTCCCTGGTGATTGATGTATACAACTGCTGTTCGGTTGTCTGACCGAATCTGAACCGGCAAACCCCGCAAGAGATGAGTCAGTCGGAGCAGCACAAGACGAATGGCCCGAAGTTCCAATAAACTGATTGGGGAATGAGCCTCCAGAGGCCCCCACAACCCCTGAAACCGGTGTCTCCTCCAGATGCCCCCTCCAGCCCGTAAGGCTGGCATCTGTGGTGACCAACTCCCAACAAGGGATCAGAAATGATTTGCCGTCCCTGAGATTGCTCTAAATCAGCCACCACTGGAGGGACTGCAGGACGAGGGGAGACACCAGACAAGTCCGATTCAAAGACAACGGGCGCTTGTCCCACTTCGCCAGGAGAAAGAGCTGAAGCATCCTCGTGTGGCCACCATCAACCCCACTAATCTCATCCCCAAGCGGATAGGCTGATGAAGATTGGACAGGAACAGATGAATTAAATCCTGAATCAGAACAATCTTGGACTGAGGAAGAAATACCCTTCAAAATGTTTCTGATTAGGAAATTCAAAACGAGGCTTGGAGGCTCCAAAGAACTCCCCTTTCTGAGGAGGGACTGCTTCTGGAAAATCGATAGCCAAGACCTCATAAAATTGAGCAAGAGCTTTAGGGGTGTCAAAATTCTCCCCTTCACCTTGTTCAGCGTCAATACCCACAATTGCTGAACATCTGAAAAATCCGATTCTTCAAAGAATTCTCCTTCTTCAAACGGAGAACAATCAAAAATGCTCGCGACAATCAAGCTCATTTGCCTCAACGGCCAGAGCAAAATGTTTTTTAGCTGAGGCCCTCTTGGCCACAGAGCTAGACATTTATTTTTTCAATGTGAGCCAATCTGGCACATACATCAGAAAGCGACTCTCTACCCATGACAATATCACTGGGGGTATGAACAAGACAAGGCGGTGTGGGGGAAGAGGCAGGAGCCACCTACCCTGAGGCTTGGGCTCCTTACTGCTGCATTATAACCAATTGAACAAAAGATGCACAAAAAAAAATGCGTTATCCCCAACAAGGGATGCCCCACATCGCAAACACCGCCGAGTCTGTCCCGCAGGTACTGAAAAGCCAGTATCCTGAGATGCCTCCATATGGTGTTTATTAAAATACTTAATTATTTTATAGTCGCCAAGTATATGGGATTTTTACAGCCGAAGCTACCCGGGATGCCCCTTAATAGTCCCTAGGTGGGAGGATTTTAAACAAGGACCAGGAGAAACCCCTATTAAGAGAGTTTCCCCCTGGAAGATAGAGAAAACACAATGAGCCTTATGCATATGCAAGAAAGAAATGACAGTAAATAAAAAAGATTTCCCTTTAGTATAACTAAAGGGTACTCACAGTGACCACAATGGCCCAGCGACAGCCCTGCGACCAATCAATATAAGAAAAGCCCAGCAGCAGCCAGGACCAGTGGAGGCCAGCAACAGAACAGCAACCAGCAAACCACATGTCAAACAGGAAGCAGAAATGCGACGCCGACTCGAAGCCCCGCCCACCACCTAGCACTGCTCAGAGAGCAGAGGGCGGGTCAGCCAAAGACAATAGCATGACATCATAGAACGGGGCCGAACGAAAAAAAGAGAGGGAAATTTAAAAAACCCAAAACAGGTATGTCACTTTCTTATCCTGTTCTTCTTTTTTTTTTTTTTTTCTTTTTTAAAAAACAAATGCATGGGCCAAAAGATACTCCCTAAATAAAGATTCCACCCCCCTCCTTTTACCCCAGCAGGGTCCAGGAGGGCCAAAAGGGGGGAAGACAATAAGCACCGAATAGGCACAAGGAGATTTAAAGGGACGGGGCATCCCATGCCGGGGGACACCAACCCGGATTCCGCCTACCCCTTATTTGAGGTCTCACGGAGGGAGCAAGCTCCCATATACACCCAAGGGTGTATCTACCTTTGCCCGAGCCCATCAGCCAAGGCTGGGAGGCATAACATACATATCACAATACAAAAATGTGGCTTCAGGCAGAAATAGAAAAAGGCCGGGCGTAACCCGGCTACCTGCAGGAAGGAGAGTCATCTTCTGAATGCTTCGCCGACTGCAGAGACGAAAAGACTGAGGAATAGTGGGAGGTCCCGGGTATTTATGGACCAGGAGGGGCTCCTTTTTCTCATGTCATCTCTGCAAGATCGTCCTCTACAGGCCGGTATCCCAAGTGTCATGAATGTTGGAAGCGGGGTGTGTGACATACTAGGAATAATCAAAAGAAATAAAGAAGGGGTATAATAATAACTAGCAATATAAACACTGTTGCTTGCCTACCCTGTTTTTGTGGTCCTGGTGGAAATGGAAATGAAATGAGGGCAAATATTTGCCTAACTATTGCATAATGTACATTTAAAGGGATTGTCCAAGCATTAAGAAAAACAGATAAATTGACCTTTTATCACTAGTAGCCAATTGCTTCTATAGCAACTTGCCTGCACGCTCACAAGGGTATAGGGTGCCACTCCCCATATATTGTAATGAGTTTTATATTAGACCAATTGTATAACCGAGGGGAGGCACACCCTGCCTATGATCCGGATCCTAAATATAAATAATACATAAATCACCAAATAAGTAAGGACATTTTTTCTTCTTGTGAATAAATACACCTATAAGCAATATTCAATAAGCAAAGTGCAAGTGCATGTGCAAACATTCACCTTATTCAAGATGCCAACATCTCACCAATCACAACCTATCATCAGCGGCCAATCAAAACATCCAGTTGGCCTGTGGCCACACACCCCGGCAGTCAGTGATGTGGCCACACATGCTCCATTAACTGCAATGCAGGGCGAATACCTTACACGGCCAAGGTCTGACACACCCCCTCCATTACAGCGAATAAAGCCGACATGGCTGTCTCACGCTTTCATGCCATATAATAAGGGGAGTATATTTTTTTTTAAGCCAGAGAAATCGCTTTGGAAGCAGAACAGAAGCAACCACCGGCCGATCTGGAATCAGGGCTGGTGGCTGGCTATTCCCCGGGCATCCTGAATCCGGATGCCCTGCTGTGGGCAACCCCCCCCCCCCTAAATACGCTACCCTTTCCTCGGCCCAACGGCGCATGCTCAGGTGCTTGGCCAAAGGGAGCCGTCCTCCATGCCCACATAATTTGGCAGGTGACTCATTGTTTTGAATGAGGAGCGCTCCTGCCCTAACCATTCAATGTCGACATGAGCCATGGCAAAAGTGAAAAGAGAATCTCATTGGCTGAGCGCCTGAACATGTGCCGTTGGGCCGAGGTGTGGCGAGTTTTACTGGGTGAACTGGGGGGGGGCGAGTTCACACAACAGGGCATCCCCGGGGAACATAAACCCAGGAAAATCAAATTTCTGGGTTTTATTCCACTTTAAGCACCTGGAAACTCTTGCTTTCCTTTCACTGCAGATTTAGGCTTACTGGCAGTGTTGGGATCAGGGAGGGTACCATTAATTTGTTATCATTTTACAACTGAATCTCTGTAGGAAAAAAAAAAATACTAGATCAGGTGAGCACCTTGAGCACATCCTTTCTCAGGGTTGAGTGCCAGGTAGCCACAGTGGTGGTTCTCGCTCACGCTGAGTGGGGTGAGGGACAAGGGCATCTTAGAGATTCCCAGGCCGACCATTCCTCCCCCCCGGGGCATCCAAAATAGAGATGCCCCTCTGGATGAAACCCCCCAGGTCGCCCCTCTGGATGAAACCCCCCAGGTCGCCCTATACACTTGGGGGATGCTGCCATCGTCCCCAAGCTCGCTGATTGGACGAGTGGCTGCACATGCGCCATAGGACCGGGAGGAGGCGCGTTGGCTTCGGTGATCCGGGGGGTTTCACGCAGCGGGGCACCAAAGGACCAAAACCTAGGATAGTCAAAAGCCTGGGTTTTGGTCCACTTTAAAGCTTCTCTCAACAGTCGAGCATGGGCCCATAAACATCATTCAGTGATAACAGGATTTAAATATTTATATATGCCGCTAAATAGATAATGTAAAATGCATTGCCGTTTGTTCCTTTTCTAATAAGTTATGTTGTGATGTTCACAGGTTTTTTGAAGGCTGCTAATAGATAAGAGTAGTATCTGCTAAACACTGAATGTAAAACTTTGCTCATTTCTGTGGCTTGCTGATTTAAGTGGCTTCGACTGGAAAAAAATAGAGGAACAACAGGAGCTGAAACAGCAGGAGACGCTTTGTAACTATACATTGAAATGAACCATTTAAAACTGCCCACCAACACATTTAATTGTAGAGCTAATTCAAGAACAGATCAGTAAAAGAGAATTCAATTTCACGTGATCATCACGTTATTGTTGTTTGCATATTCCCTTAAAGGAGCAGTATCGCGAAATTTGCATTAAAAAAGATAAATAATTAAATAGCCACACAATAGCTTCTAACATGTGTATACATAATGTGGCGATAGAAAAAGGAAAAAATATATGCCTTTCTTTTAAATTGTACAATGACAATGGCTCAGTCCATTTGCTGAATAGGGGGATCTGCTGGGTTGTATTTAGTGAGCTGCTTCATTTAGCCCACTGGTCTCCTAGCAACACTTTACCTCAAAGGCTGACACTGTAATCAGTGGTAACGGCTGTGTGTGTGTGAGGTGCTGCTTTTGTTATGAGACCAGGTGACACAAATGTGTAAAATCTATACAAAATAAACTAAACTGACTGAAAATGACTGAAATTCTTCTTTGAATAACTGTGCAGGAAAATCTAAAGGTATTAAAGTGGAACAAAACCCTGAGTGGCTGACCCTGAAGTCTATAAGACCCAGCCATTGACCTTCCCCCTTGGGCATCCTAAATCGGGATGCCCCACTGTGTGAAACGAACCCTGGATAACCACAGATCCCCCCATTTTTCTGGTGCGCTCACGCAGATAGTCATTTAGACAGGCCGGGCGGCCAGGAAGGTTACTGCTCAGGCTCCCCATCTGCGTGCAAACAGAGCTGATTGGATGAGAGCCCGCGCATGCGCTGTGGTACAGGGAAAGGTACGTTTTCACAGGCGAACATGGGGATTTCACATTTCAGGGCATCCCAAGTCGGGATGCCCCTAGGGGCACAAAACAAAACTCCAGATAGTGAAAATCCTGGGTTGGGCTTTGCTCAAAACACACAAAGCTGAAAGAAAGATCATATGGAAAAATGTGTTGTAAGAATATGAAAGAGAAAATGGTAAACTGAAAGATTCTGCAGCAGAGCCAACATGAAGGGAAAACTGTCAAAATAAAGTTTGAGCAAAAAAACAGGATGTAAACATAAAAAAATAACCCCCCCTCCAAAAAAAAAAAATAAACTGGCAAGTCTGAGATTCGAACCAATGACTCTCTGGTTTAAAGACATTGAATTTACCAATTAAGTAAATGACTTCTAGAGCTTTTCTTTCTGTTTTAGATATACGAGTTCTGGCCAGGCAATGTTGTTATCTTATGCTGGAAGGCTGCCAGCACTGAACAGCTGATTACTTTGTTACATTGTTTCGCCCTCTCCTCAGCAGGGAACAGGCCAGAGTGTCGCCCCGAAACTCAGCAGACATAAACATGAGCTATTAGTCTCCAGCTGCACAACACAGACATTTTTTTCTAAATTTGTAATTCTTACTCCAACACTAACCTACATTCAAAGTACCATTTAAATATAAGTCACCAAGAAAAAATACCATTTTGTGATTACTCACCTGTAAAATGGTTATTACAAGTATGTCACACACCCCGCTTCCGAATATTCATGACACTTGGGTAACTGTCCTGTAGAGGGCGATCTTGCAGAGATGATATGAAAAAAAGAAGCCCCTCCTGGCCCATAAATACCTGGGACCTCCCACCATTCCCCAGTATAAGACAGCAGTAAAGGGATCAGGAAGAGCCAAATGTAAAAAGCAAAGAAAAAGGTTCACCATATAAAGGATGCCAGAAAACCAAAAAAGGGTGGGATGAAGCGGGGTGTGTGACATACTTGTAATAACCATTTTACAGGTGAGTAATCACAAAATGGTATTATTCCCAGTATGTCACACACCCCGCTTCCGAATATTCATGACACTTGGGACATCCAATAGCAGTGCCCATAATGGGTGGGGATCCCAAAAAGGCAATAATGCAAACTTAAACTACTGCAGCTTGCAGAACTTTGCGGCCAAAAACAGCATCCGCTGAGGCCTGCACATCAACCTTATAAAACTTTAAAAAAGTATGAACAGAAGACCAAGTAGCAGCCTTGCAAACTTGTTCAACAGAAGCCTGATGCTGAAAAGCCCAAGATGCTCCAACAGCACGAGTAGAATGAGCAGTAACACGAAAAGGGGGAACCTTCCCCTTGGCAGAAAAGGCCCCAACAATGGCCTGTCGAATCCATTTACTAATGGAAGACTTAGCGGGCGCCAGACCTTCCCTGGGCCCGGAGGGCACCACGAAAAAGGCGTCCGTCTTACGAAAAGGAGAAGTAGCCACCAAATAATATTTCACACATCGAACCATATCCAAAGAATGTAAGGTCCTCTCCTTGTCATTACTAGGCTTAGGACACAAGGAAGGGAGAACTACATCCTGATTGAGGTGGAAGGCCGAAACCACCTTAGGAAGGAAATCCGGCTTAAAGCGGAAAAACACCTTGTCCAGGTGCCTCTCAAAGTAAGGAGCCTGAATAGACAAGGCCGCCGCCGAGCAGAGGTAATAGCCACCAAAAAGGCAATAGGCAACTTTCTGAGTGAGCAGAGAAAGAGCAATATCATGCACCGGCCCAAAAGGAGACCCCTGGAGAGCCGACAGAACCAAGTTTAAATCCCAAACAGGCAGCAAGGGCTTTCTAGGAAGCCGCACATGAGTAACCCCCTGGAAAAATGTCTTAACCAGGGGATGAAGGGCAAAAGACCTTTGAAAGAAAACCGCCAGGGCAGAAATCTGCCCCTTCAAAGTACTAAGCTGGAACCCCGAGTCCAGACCATGTTGAAGAAACTCCAGAATTCTGGGAATAGAAAACACCCTACAAGGCAAGGCCCTAGCCTCGCACCAGTTAATATAAGACCTCCAAGTCCTATATTAGACGTTAGAGGAAGATCTCTTCCTAGCTCTAACAAGAGTCCGAACCACCGCATCAGAAAGACCTTCCTCCTTTAAGATGGAGGTTTCAGCAGCCACGCCGTCAAAGCCAGCGTTGGTAAATTGAGGTAGCGTAGCTGACCCTGGGTGATAAGATCCGGAAGAAAGGCAGATAAAACTGATCTACTGCCAGCCGCATGACGTCTGCGAACCACACTCATCTTGGCCACCTTGGAGCCACCAGAATTGCTGGTGCCCCTTCTAGAGTCAGCTTGCGCACCACTTTGCCCACCATGGAGAAAGGGGGGGGGGGGAACAGGTACAGAAACCCCAGTTCCCTCCAAGCCAGGGACATGGCATCCACTGCCAGGGCCAGAGGATCCTGAGACAGAGACACAAAGGCAGGAAGCTTGTGATTGTGACGAGAGGCAAAAAGATCCACTTCCGGAGTCCCCCACTTGTGACAAAGGGACTGGAATACCTTGGAACTGAGAGACCATTCTCCTCGGCGAGAGGATCTCCTGCTCAGGGAATCCGCCTTCGTGTTCTCCACTCCCGGTATGTAAATGGCTGAGATGCATGGGACATTGCTCTCTGCCCAAACAAGGATCAGAGATACCTCCCTGAGGGGACTCCTGCTGCGAGTCCCTCCTTGGTGATTGATGTAAGCGACCGCCGTCCGATTGTCCAATCGGACTTGAACTGGCAATCCCTGCAATAGAAGAGTCAAGCGAGACAGAACCAACCAAATGGTCCATAGCTCCAAAACGTTGATAGGGGTATGAGCCTCCCGAGGCCCCCATAACCCCTGGAACTGATGTTCCCTCCAGAAGCCCCCCCCAGCCCGACAGGCTGGCGTCCATGGTGACCGTTTCCCAACAAGAGGTCAGAAAGGATCTGCCCTTCAACAGATTGCTTGACACTAGCCACCACTGAAGGGACTGCTGAGCCCGGGGAGACAGCAGACAAGACTGATCCAATGACAGCGGACACTTGTCCCAAGTCGCTAGAAGATGAAGCTGAAGCGTCCTCATGTGAAACTGGGCAAAAGGGACTGCCTCGAAGGAAGCCACCATCAGACCTACCAATCTCATCCCTAGCCGGATAGACAGGCAAGGATTGGAAAGCAGAAGCCGAACCAAATCTTGGATCAAAAGAATCTTGGGCTGAGGAAGGAACACCCTGGCCTGAAAGGCATCCAGAGTCATGCCCAGAAACGAACCCTGGACGGGGAGAGGGAGGACTTGGAATAGTTGATCACCCAACCGAACCTCTCCAGCGTGGACACCACCATTCTGGTGTCTAGCGCCGCTTGGCTGAGAGAGAAAGCCAAAATGAGAAGGTAGTCCAGGTATGGTACAATGCGAATGCCCTGGACTCTGAGGAGGGCCATCACCCCCGCCAATACCTTGGTGAACACCCTCGGAGTCGAGGTAAGCCCGAATGGAAGGGCCACAAACTGAAAATGCTGATCTTCCACCACGAACCTGAGGAATCTCTGGTGTGCCAGGAAGATAGGTACATGCAGATAAGAATACCTGATGTCTATGGACGTCATGAAGTCCCCCTGATGAAGAGAATCGACGGCTGACCGCAAGGTTTCCATGCGAAACTTCCTGAAGCGGATAAACCGATTGAGGAGGTTCAGATCCAAAATAGGTCGAACGGAGCCGTCCTTCTTGGGCACAGTGAATAGATTGGAATAGAATCCCAAGCCCCTTTCCACGAAAGGCACTGGGCAAATGACAGCCATGTCCAGCAGATAACTTACTGCCGCCTGAAGCCCCTGTGCGGCCAGTGGATCCGAAGGCACTCGAGACCTGAAGAATCTAGGAGGAGGCCGGATCTCGAATTCCAGCTTGTAACCGAAGACACCACTTCCAGAATCCATTTGTCTGAGACCTCCTGGTCCCAGACCTGGAAGAAGTGCCGCAGCCGTCCCCCCACCCGCAAGGGTGAGGGCGCCCCCTCATTGCTGAGCTGGCTTAGCAGCGGGCTTGGAACTCCAATTGTGACCTGGACGGGCACGACCTCTGCGTCTACTCCAGGAATCACCTCTGAGGGTAGAGAAGGCCACAACTCTGCCAGTTCTGGCACCACGAAAGGAAGGGTTAAAGGAGGCCGCCCCCCCAAAGGGATGACGTTGCCTCTTACGCTGAGGTAACTTCCCTCCTTTCGTGACAGAATCGAATCTTTCTCCAAAGAGCCGCAATCCCACAAAGGGAAGTGCTGTAAGCGACTTTTTGGCCACAAAATCAGCCGCCCACTGGCGCAACCATACCGACCACCGAATAGCTACAAGCAAGGCTGAGGTTCTACCACACATGACCATGGTGTCATCCAAGGCGGCAAGCACAAAGGACATGAACAATTCACACCACTTAAGGGCGGGGAACTCATCACTAGCCGGGTCAAGCCTGGAGGTACTCAACAGGTCTCTAACCACAGACCTGGTAGCCACTGCCAAAAGCGCCGAAGCACAAACAGGCCGCAAGGCTGAACCGACACTAGCAAACGCGTGGCAAGCCATCTGATCAATGCATTTATCCTTACCATCTTTGAGAGTGGTGGAGTCAGGAGAATGCAAAAATACCATTTTGTGAGTACTCACCTGTAAAATGGGTATTACGAGTATGTCACACACCCTGCTTCCAACATTCATGACACTTGGGATACCGGCCTGTAGAGGGCGATCTTGCAGAGATGACATGAGAAAAAGGAGCCCCTCCTGGTCCATAAATACCCGGGACCTCCCACTATTCCTCAGTCTTTTGAAGAAGCAGTGAAGAACCAGGAAGAGCAAATTATATAGTGAAAAATAATAAACACCATATAAAGGATCCCAGAACAAAAAAGGGCGGGGGAAGCGGGGTGTGTGACATACTCGTAATACCCATTTTACAGGTGAGTACTCACAAAATGGTATTATTCCTAGTATGTCACACACCCCGCTTCCAACATTCATGACACTTGGGACATCCAATAGCAGTGTCTATAATGGGCAGGGATCCCACAAGGAAAATGAGGCATAACTTAAATTACTGCAGCTTGTAGAACCTTGCGACCAAAAGCAGCAACCGCTGAGGCCCGCACATCAACCTTGTAAAACTTAGAAAAAGTGTGAACCGAAAACCAAGTAGCAGCCTTGCAAACTTGTTCAACAGAAGCCTGGTGCTGAAAAGCCCAGGACGCACAAACAGCAGGAGTAGAATGAGTAGTAACACGAAAAGGGGGAACGTTCCCCTTAGCAGAATAGGCCCCAACAATGGCCTGACAAATCCATTTACTAATGGAAGATTTGGCGGGTGCCAAACCCTTTCTAGGCCCAGAAGGAACAACACAACGAACAACATCCAAAGAATGTAAAACCCTTTCCTTGTTATTACTAGGATTAGGGCACGATGAAGGAAGAACTATATCCCGATTTAAGTGGAAGGCAGACACCACTTTAGGAAGAAAATCTGGTTTAAAACGGAAAACCACCTTATCCTGATGCCTCTCATAGTAAGGAGCCTGTATTGACAGGGCTGCCCATTCAGAAACCCGACGAACTGAGGTAATAGCAACCAAAAAGGCAACTTTCTGAGTGAGAATATGAAGAGGAACCTCCTGTAAAGGTTCAAAAGGAGCCGCCTGCATAGCAGAGAGCACCAGACTAAGATTTTCATAAGATTTGCATCACAAGTCCGGTGAACATACTTCTTTGTCAAGTAGGGAACATAGTAAATAACCCCCATAATAAAATACATTTCTAACAAACAGGAACCCTATTTTCTGGTGGACTATATAAAATGAAAACAGTGTCCCAATTTTTAGAAGCTGCAGGGGAAGGCAGAAACCTATTGGCCAACATGTCGCCCCCAGCACTATACAGCTGAATGACAGATGCAGTGTAGGGCTGTGCATTGTACTGTACACAATGTTTAGCAAGGTTAAAAAAAACACTATAAAAACACCATTTAACCCAAAATAGGTGCCAGTTAAATAACTTTTTTATATTCAATCTGGTAAGTCGGATTTAGGAAAATTCACAACACTGTTTCCTTTTTGTTAAACTTTTGTCAGTTTCCTCCTCCGATTGGAAATTTACAGCATTATTATTCACTTGGTGCAAGGCAGTAATGTGCCTAGAATGGATAAGAAGCAGCGGGCATCTGTCAGTGTGCTATCCTTGGTGCTGAACCTTGCTTGTTACACGTTTAGCATGAAAAATCATTTTGCTTCATTTTCTCATTCAGTCTTGTTGAAAGGATATATACAAGGGAAAGCTAACAAAGCCCAAAACCATTTTTGTTATACATTAGAAAAACTACATGGCCTCTTTAATGGGTTGATCAGCGGTCTGTGATGTTACTGTGGAGCCTTATTTCCTCTTCTGGTAGCAAGACATAAAAGTCATCAAGGGTATGTCACTCAAACAGAAACCCTATATTTGGTCACAATCATTTCAGATGAACAAACTTCCCATCTCAATTTGTAAAAAAAAAAAAAAAAAAAAAAAAAAAAACACAGAATTACCGGTAACAGATTTTTTAAGAATCCTTCAGCATCACCACACGGAGAGGCGATGATGCTGAAGGATGATTTGGAAAAACCACCGTTAAAGTGGACCAACACCCACCGGTGATCGGCCCGATCACCTCCCTCCCCGCGGGACATCCGAGATCGGGATGTCCCGCGGGGTGAAACCCCCCCAAACTCCTTACCTTAGTTTCGGCGGCGGCCGGCCGCCGCCGCCTCCCTCGCGCCCCTCTAGATGTGCGCGTGCCCGCGCCGGCCGTCTGTGAATGGCCGGCGCGGGCACACGCGCGTCAACAGGGACGCGCGGGAGGCGGCGGCGGAGGAGCCGCTTGTCCGTCGCCGCGGGGAGAGGTGAGTTCGGGTGGTTCGGGGGGGTTTCACACAGCGGGGCACCCCGATCGGGGGTGCCCCACCGAAGTGGACCAAGACCCAGGATAGTCAAAATCCTGGGTGTTGGTCCACTTTAAACTTACCAGTAACAGATTTTTTAAAAATCCATCAGCATGTCCACCTCTCCGATTTTGAAAAATAAAAGCTTTCGAAATTGGGCATTAGGCTACATCCCAGTGTGTGTTAAAAATATTGTGCTCCTGATACTTGATATTTTCTAACACACAGAGTAACTCTTTAAGATTTGGTCTGCCTACTAGTACATAAATCTTTAATGAACACCTGGCTGATGACAATTGTGCATGACATCAAGGTACTAAAAAAATGGTTTAGTAAGGAGCAGGGCTACGGAGTAAGGAAGCCAAAGTTCCAATCACTTTATTTTATCAGGCTCCAACTCAAAAACCTTTTCAATAACGGCCAATAATTAGATATAACATAGCTGTGTCAGTGAGACAGGAGAGACATCAAAGAGACTGCACAGCTTGCGTCCATAAGAAAAGATTAGGAAGCAGACTCCCCTCTACTTTCTCGCTAGTCTCCACCCGCCATGTCAGAGAACAACTGCAATGAAGGAAAACTGCTAAGAAATGCCAGATACAGGTAACACAAAGGCCAGAAAATACAATCCTGTGAGTACTCACCTTGTTTTTACTATGCACAGCACGGCCTGTTTCATGTAGTCCTTACATCTGGGTATTCCACCACAAGGTGGAGCAGTGTACTGCAGAAGATTTGTGGCTCCCCCCGGCCCCATATAAAAACCAGAATCACCCATAGACCTCCAGTGTTGAAAAGCAGTTGTACAAGAAGCCGGGAGGTAATAAAGGTAAAGGTAAAAAGAACCCTCACAACTAACTTTGGAACAAATCACTATACAAAGGCAACCAAAAATAACGATAACAAGAGAGGGATGAAACAGGCCGTGCTGTGCATAGTAAAAACAATTCTACAGGTGAGTACTCACAGAATTGTATTTTTCCTAGTGCAAAGCACGGCCTGTTTCATGTAGTCCTTACATCTGGGACATTCAAAAGCAGTGTCCGTAAGGTAGGGTGGGATCCCCAAAGAGTAACAGCGGGCAGTTAAAACCACTACCGCCTGAAGTACCTTGTGGCCAAAAGCAGCATCAGCTGAGGCCTTAACATCAAGAACAGAAGACCAAGTAGCGGCCTTACAAACTTGTTCAACAGAAGCTTGGTGCTGAAAAGCCCAAGAAGCACCAATAGCATGAGTGGAATGAGCAGTAACCCGAAAGGGGGGCTCCTTCCCCTTAGGCCTGCTCCACCGCCTGACGGATCCACTTGTTGATAGTAGACTTGGCCGGAGGCAATCCCTTCCTAGGTCCAGAAGGAAAAACAAAAAGAGCATCAGATTTCCTAAAAGTCAGTAGCAACCAAATAAAGCTTCAATGCCCTGACAACATCCAGAGAATGAATGAATCCATTCCTTAGATTTAGCAGGGTTAGGACACAAGGAAAGTAAAACAATGTCCCGATTGAGATGAAAAGCAGACACAACCTTGGGCCCACAGGAGGCCTCCAGAATGGCCGGTACTCCCTCCTGGACTATCTTGCGCAGCACCCGGCCCAGCAGAGGAAAGGGAGGAAATACATAGAGGAGACGAAACTCTGTCCAAGGAATTGCTAGCACATCCGTGGCGAAGGCCAGGGGATCCTGAGACAGGGAGACAAATCTTGGAAGCTTGTGATGGGATGCAAACAGGTCCACCTCTGGCTGACCCCAGCGACGACACAGGGAGTGAAAACCCTTGTTGCTGAGAGACCATTCCCCCAGCCGAGACGTCCCCATGCTCAGGGGCAGTCTGCCTCCTGGTTCTCTACCCCCGGAATGTAGACCGCTGAGATGCAGGGAACATTCTCTTGAGGGCTCGCTTGCTCCGAGTCCCTCCCTGATGATTGATGTAGGCAACCGTCATCTGGTTGTCCGAGCGGATCTGAACAGCCCGACCCCAAAGTGAGGAGTTTACTGGGAGAGAACCATGGGCCTCCTGGGACCCCACTGACCCTGGAATTTCAGAGACTTCCAAACTCCCCCCCAACCGGTCAGACTGGCATCTGTGGTGACAATCTCCCAGCATGGAGGCAGAAAAGTCCTGCCCACTAGAAGATTCCTCGAATGCAACCACCATGGGAGGAACTTCCTGGCCAGAGGGGACAGAACAAATTCCTGATCCAGGTACACAGGGTCCCGATCCCAAACTGACAGAAGGTGCAACTGAAGGGATCTCATGTGGAACTGAGCAAAGGGAACCGCCTCGAAGCAGGACACCATCAGTGCCACTAACTGCAGTCCCTACCGAATGAAGGGATGAGGACACAAGAGCAGGGCCCATGCCTGCACTTTCTGCTGAGGGAGAAACCCCTTGACCTGAGAGGTATCAAGAGTCATGCCTAGAAAGGACCTCGCCAAAGACGGAGACAGTGAAGACTTGGGATAGTTGATCACCCAGCCGAAGGACTCGAGAGTGGAGGTCACCACCTGAGTATCCTTCTCTGCCTGATGAAGAGACTGAGCAACAATAAGAATGTTGTCCAGGTAAGGGAGGATGCGAATGTCATGGTTCCTCAGAAGGGCCATTACGCCCGCCAGCACCTTGGTGAACACCCGAGGGGCCGAGGTGATACCGAACGGTAAGGCCACAAATTGGTAATGCTGATCCTCCAGAGCGAACCTCAAAAATCTCCGATGACCTGGAAAGATTGGTATGTGAAGATAGGCATCCTTGATGTCCACAGTGGTCATGAAGTCGCCCAGCCGAAGGGAACTGACAGCCGAGTGTAGCGTCTCCATGCGAAAATGCTTGAACCGCACAAACCTGTTGAGACCCTTCAAGTCCAGGATAGGCCTCAGAGCACCGTCCTTTTTGGGCACCGTGAATAGATTGGAATAGTACCCCTGACCCTGTTCCTGGTGAGGTACCGGACAGATGACTCCAGACTCCAACAGGCGTTGCACTGCTAGGCGCAGCCCTTGAGCGGACAGAGGATTCTGAGATATCCGGGATCTGAGAAATCTTGGGGGCGGCCAGGCTGCAAACTCTATCTTGGACACCACCGCCTGAATCCACCGGTCTGAGACACAAAGTCTCCAGACATGAGCAAAGAGCTGAAGCCGTCCCCCCACCCGGACGGGTGAGGGTGCCTCCTCATGACTGAGGGGCCTTGGAGCCCCATAAAAGACCGGGACGACCACGGGATCTGCAGCGGCCCCAGGAGTCTCTGCGGCTACCAAAAAAGTGTGCGACACGACCTCCCCTGGAGCCACGGAAGGAGGAGGTGGAAGACCCCCGAAAGGGCCGAGACTGCTTCCTACGCTGAGGTAGCCTACCATCCTTGGCCAGAACATCCAGACACTCACCAAAGAGATGAAGCCCCGTGAAGGGAAGCCCAATGAGGGGGTTCTTAGCCGCAGTTTCAGCTGCCCACTGGGGCAACAAAACAGACCGGCGCATAGCCACCAAGAGGGCCGAAGTCCTACCGCCAAGCCGGACGGCATCATCCATGGCAGCCTGCACAAAGGCAACAAAATCAGAGCAAAGCAAGGAGGGCCCTATAATCCTCCCTTCTCCTACCAGCCATGGTGCCATCAGCGAGACGCTTGAGCTTCTTCTTAAGGGCAATGGCCGTAATGGCTGCGGCACAAACCGGACGCAGGCCTGCCCCTACAAAGGTGAAAGCATGACAGGTCAGCTGATCCATATGCCGGTCCGCGCTGTCACGCAGTGTAGTAGTGTCAGGGGACGGCATGACCGAAGTATTAAACAGTCCTAGAACAGGAGCGTCCACCTCAGGGGGACACGACCAGCGCTTGACCAGATCAGCCGAGAAGGGATACCTTCTGTCCAAACCCTTGGGCACCATGGGAAACCTGTTAGGACGTTCCCACTCCTTGAGCACCATAATGGAGAAATGGCCCTGCTCCGGGAACTCCAAACGTTGTTTGTCAGGGCGAAAGAGCTACCCCTGCTTCCTCTTCGCCACCTTGGGGGGGGCGATATGCAATGTTTCAAAAATGTCCGACAACAATCAGTGTCATCAGGGAGCCAGGTATCCTCATCAGAGGCAGACCCCAGGTCACTGTCGTAACCTTCCTGCTGGACCCCAGAGGAGTCTGAATCATGGAAAAGCTCCCCCTCTTCTAGGAAGTCACGGCTGCCAAACACATCAAGGCCCTCATTCTCCTCGGTAAAGAGGGAAGGCGCTGCGTCAAGATGCCGCTTCTTGCCAGAGGCCTTGCCCGTCACCGGACGGGCCAGCTGCCTTTCAATGCTGGGCATGCGTAGTGCCAGATCAGATTGGGACCCCCTGCTAGTATCCCCCACTGGGGTCTAAATGCACGCACGGGGGAGTAGGAGATGCCGGAGAAATCGCAGAACTGGTAAGAGAAGCATCCATCCCAGCCTGGCCCGCAATAATACCTTGGGCGCACGGCACACAAACCGCGCCACCACAACTCAGAGGGGATGCCCCGCACATGACACATAGCCGGGATTGCCCCGAAGGACCCCCGAGCACGCTATCCCCAGAAGCCTCTGTATGGTGATTATCACAGGCACAATAGGCCAATATAGGGTTATAGGGTAAGGCTAATAAAAGCCACCCGGGATGCCCCCCAAGGGATGCCCACAGAGAGGACCCAGAGGGAACACGGGGGAAGGGGGGGGGGGGAAGATAGGACCGGGAGAATCCACAATACACTGTTATCCCGCCTGAAAGACATAATCAAAAAGACACAAGTATCCCGCATCACATGCCCCACAAGAAAAAAACCCCAAGGGGGGACTCACGGACCAAGGGCGCAGCGCGCACAGCACACACAGGCGACCGGAATACAGTCAAAGGATCCGCGGAGGGTATATCAGGAAGGGCAGAGTCACCGCCGCAGCCCGCGCTGACAAGAAGCCTCCAGAACTCAGAGCACAAGCAACACAGCATGCAGGCAAGATGGCGCCGTAAACGTGCACCACGAGGGGCGGGCCGCGGGAGCTTGACGCGATACGCGTCATCCCCGGCGCCGCCCCCACGAAGAGCGTGAAAACACACCCACGTGACCCGGCGCCAGCGTCATGACAGTCTGAAGTAAAAACAGCAGAAAAAGCGCCACGAGAAACAAACCGCGGGACACCATACCACAACCATCACCCGCCGGCTACCCTTTGTTGTACAGGGTCTGCGGCTTGGCTTGCGGCACCTGACCCTAGTGCTCCTCTACCATCACCCGATCCGACAGCCGAGGCAGGGAGGCAAATAGGGTCCGGAAACGGGTGTAAATAAAGCAATTCTGTGAGTACTCACCTGTAGAATTGTTTTTGTTCTTGCATGGCCTGGCCCGCTTCGGTATTCATAACAGTTAGGTTATTCCGCCACAAGGTGGCGCAATGGTAGTGCAGAAAGCTGTGGCATCCCCCGGCCCCCTATAAAAATGGGACTAACCATAGAGATCCCAGCGTAGACAAGCAGTGAGACAAGAAGCCGGGAGAGAATAAGGTAAAAATTTAAAAAAGGGTAAAAAACCCCAATTAACTTGGAACAATCACCATAAAGAGGCAACCAAGAATAACGATAAGGATGGGGCGAAGCAGGCCTTGCCATGCAAGAACAAAAACAATTCTACAGGCGAGTACTCACAGAATTGCTTTTTTCTTTACTGCATGGCACGGCCTGCTTCGGTATTCATAACAGTTGGGACATCCAGAAGCAGTGTCCAAGAGTAGGGTGGGATCCCCAAAGAGTAAAGGTCAGTAGTTCAAGTCACTACCGCCTGAAGCACCTTGCGGCCAATAGCAGCATCCGCTGAGGCCTTAACATTAACCTTGTAAAACTTGGAAAAGGTATGAACAGAAGACCATGTAGCGGCCTTGCAAACTTGTTCAACAGAAGCTTGGTGCTGAAAAGCTCAAGAGGCACCAATAGCCCGAGTGAAATGAGCAGTCACCCTAAAGGGGGGTTCCTTTCCCTTAGCAGAATAGGCTTGAATCACCACCTGACAGATCCACTTGCTGATAGTGGACTTAGCCTGAGGCAAACCCTTCCTAGGTCCAGATGTGAGAACAAAAAGAGCATCAGACTTCCTGAAAGTATCTGGAGCGACCAAATAAAACTTCAGAGCCCTGACCACATCCAGAGAATGCAGTGTCCACTCCTTGGAATTAGCAGGATTAGGACACAATGAAGGCAAAACAATGTACTGATTGAGATAAAAGGCAGACACCACCTTAGGCAAGAAATCCGGCTTAAGCCGGAACACCACCTTATCCTGATGCCGCTTGAAATAAGGAGGTTTGATGGAAAGCGCCGCCAGCTCAGAAACTCGCCTTACAGAAGTGATAGCCACCAAAAAGGCTACCTTAAGAGTCAGAATGGGCAAGACAGCCTTCCAGATAGGCTCAAAGGGAGGCCCTTGCAGAGCAGACAACACCAGATTCAAATCCCAGACTGGTAGCAAAGGCATACGGGGTGGACGCACATGAGAAACACCCTGGAAAAAGGTTTTAACCAACTGGTGATTGGCAAAGGATCTTTGGAAAAAAATTGCCAGAGCTGAAACATTACCTTTTAGGTTACTAAGTTGAAGGCCTAGATCCAAACCATGTTGCAAGAATTCCAGGATCCTGGGAATAGAAAAAAACAGACAGGGAAGAGACTTAGACTCACACCAGACAATGTAAGCATGCCAGACCCTGTAATAGATAAAGGATGAAGACTTCTTCCTAGCCCTAATCATGGTATCAACAACAGAAGCAGGCAACCCCTTTTGCATCAAGATGGAGGTTTCAGCAGCCAAGCCGTTAAAGCCAGCGTTTGTAAATTGGGATGGAATAGCTGCCCCTGAGTGAGAAAATCTAGATCCTTGGGCAAGACGTACCAGTCTACTGCCAACTGCACAACGTCTGCGAACCAAACTCTTCTTGGCCAACAAGGGGCCACCAGTATGGCTGGTACCCACTCCTGGGCTATCTTGCGCATGATTCTTCCCAGGAGAGGAAACGGAGGGAACACCTAGAGAAGCCGAAACTCCGTCCAAGGTATTGTCAGGGCATCCGTGGCGAAGGCCAGAGGATCCTGAGATAGAGAGACAAATCTGGGAAGTTTGTGATTGTGACGGGACGCAAACAAGTCCACGTCCGGCTGACCCCAGCGATGACACAGGGAGAGAAACACCCGGTTGTTGAGGGACCATTCCCCCAGACGAGACGTCCCCCTGCTCAGGGAGTCCGCCACCTGGTTCTCCACTCCCGGAATGTAGACCGCGGAACATGCCGTTCCGCCCAAGACAGAATCAGGGACACTTCCTTGAAGGCTCACTTGCTCAGAGTCCCTCCCTGATGATTGATGTAGGCAACCGCCGTCTGGTTGTCTGAGCGACCCTGAAGGTGAGTGGTTAGGCGAGAAAGAACCAACTTGATCGCCCTCAGTTCCAGGACGTTGATGGAAGCATGGGCCTCTTGTGGGCCCCACTGACCCTGGAACCTCAGGGACTTCCAGAAGCCTCCCCAGCCGGGCAGACTGGCATCTGTGGTAAGCATCTCCCAACACGGGGCAGGAAGGACCTGCCCCCCAGAAGGTTCCTTGAGTCCAGTCACCACGAGAGGGACTGTCTGGCCAGAGGAGACAGAGCAAATTCCTGATCCAGGGACACAGGGTCCCGATCCCAAACTGACAAGAGGTGCAACTGAAGAAGTCTCATGTGAAACTGAGCAAAGGGGACTGCCTCGAAGCAGGACACCATCAGGCTCACCAACTGCATCCCCTGACGGATGGAGGAATGAGGACACGATAGGAGAGCCCAAGCCTGCATCTGAAGACCCCCTACCTTCTGCTGAGGAAGGAACACCTTGACCTGAGAGGTATCCAGAGTCATGCCCAGAAAGGACCTCACCAATGACGGGGACAGAGAAGACTTGGGATCGTTGATCACCCAGCCGAAAGACTCCAGAGTGGATGTCACCATTTGAGTGTCCCGCTCGGCCTGAGGAAAAGACTTGGCCACAATCAGGATGTCGTCCAGGTAAGGAAGGATGCGGATGCCCTGGTTCCTTAGCAGAGCCATCACCCCCGCCAGTACCTTGGTGAACACCCGAGGAGCCAATGTGATACCGAAGGGTAGAGCCACAAACTGCAGCTCGAACCTTAGAAATCTCTGATGACATGGGAAGATAGGCAAATGAAGATACGCATCCTTGATGTCCACAGTGGTCATGAAATCGCCCGGGCGAAGGGTACTGACAGCAGAGCGTAGCGTCTCTATACGAAAATGCTTGAATCTGACAAAATTGTTGAGGCCCTTCAGGTCCAGAATGGGCCTCAGAGAGAAAAGATTGGAATAGTACCCCTGACCCCGTTCTTGATGGGGCACCTGACAAATGACTCCTGACTCTAACAGGCATTGAACCGCCAGAAGCAACCCTTGAGCAGACAGGGGTTTTAAAGACATCCGGGATCTGATGAATCTTGGGGGCGGCCAGGTTGCAAACTCTATCTTGTGACCAGAGGACACTACTTCCTGAATCCACCGGTCTGAGACGTGAAGCCTCCAGACGTGAGCAAAGAGCCGAAGCCGTCCTCCCCGCCCGGATGGGTGAGGGCGCCCCTTCATGCCTGAGGGGGCTTGGGAGAGGGTTTGGGCTTGGAACTACAGGAGAGATCGGGACGACCACGGGATCTGCCACGGCCCCAAGAATCTCTGCGGTCACTAGAGAGGAGGGAGCCACGGCCTCCTCTGGGAGCAAGAAAGGAAAGGAGGGGGTCGGAGGACCCCCGAAAGGGCCGAGACTGGCCCCTACGCTGAGGCAGCCTGCCATCCTTGGCTCCTTGGCTAGAACATCAAGACGCTCCCCAAATAGCCGCAGCCCCGCGAAGGGGAGTCCAGTGAGAGCTTTCTTGGCAGCGGCATCAGCTGCCCACTGACGTAACCAAACAGAGCGGCGCATAGCCACCAAAAGCTCAGCGGCACAGCATCATCCATAGCAGTAAGGATAAAGGCCACAAAATCAGAGCAAACCAAGAGAGTCCTATACTCCTCCTCCCCGCTACGATCCGTAGCGCCATCAAGGAGACGCTTGAGCAGTTTAAGGGCAATATCTGTAATGGCAGCCACACAGGCCAGGCGCAATCCAGACCCCACACAGGTAAAGGCATGGCAGGCCAACTGATCCATGCGCCGGTCCTCACTGTCCCTCAGAGTGGTAGTGTCAGGTGAAGGCATGACCGAAGTATTGGACAAGCCTAGCACGGGAGCGTCCACTTCAGGGGGAAATGACCACCTCTTAACAAGTTCAGCAGGAAAGGAATACCTCTTATCCAAACTCTTGGGCACAGCAGGCAGCCTGTTAGGATGTTCCCATTCTTTAAGCACCATAGTGGTGAAATGTCCCTGCTCAGGGAACTTCAGACGCTCTTTCCTTTTAGCCACCACAGGGGCAGCAATGTGTAAAATTTCAAAAATGTAAGAAAGCAAATTAACAGTGTCCTCAGGATACCATGAATCCTCCCCAGATTCAGGGTCACTATCACAACCCTCCTGCTGGTCCCCAGAGGAGTCAGAGTCTTGGAGCAGTTCCCCTTCCTCTAGGGAATAACATCCAGTAGTGACATCAAATTCCTCATACTCCTCTGTAGAGCGTGAGGGAGTGGAAATCAGGTGCCGCTTCTTGCCAGAGGCCTTCCAAGGAACAGTCCTGGCAAGCTGCCTCTCAATGCTGGCCACCCGCAGAGCCAAATCAGAGTGCGACTCCCTGCTAATATCTTCTTCACTAGGGCCCAATTGCAGGAGCGGGGGAGTAGGTAAAGCCGAGGGAGGCGCAGAGCTGGGAAGCGAAGCAGGCAATCCAGCTTGGAGCGCAAGTACACTCTAAGCGCACGGTACGCACACCTTGACACTGTTACTCACAGGGGATAGCCCACACATGGAACACAGCCGAGCTTGTCCCGAAGGACCCCAAAGCACGCTATCCCCAGAAACCTCCATATGGTGATTAACACAGGCGCAATAGGCCAGCGGTGGGTAAAGGATAATACAGAAGCCACCCGGGATGCCCTCCCACGGGATGCCCCCAGAAATCAGTGAAAGGGGGGGATGAGGGGGAGCAAGGCGTAGAGCCGAGAGAAACCACAATCCAATGGTGTCCCGCCTGAAAGACATAAGTGAAAAAGACACATGAGCATCCCACAGCACATACCCCCAATGTCAATAAAAAAAACCCCAAGGGGGACTCACAGACCAAAGACACCGCAGGGTCACCAAGGCACAGACCGCAGGATGAAGCAACACACCTGAGGAAGCAGCGCTGCAGCCAGGAAGGGAGAAATCCAGACACGCAGCTAGTCCAAAATGGCGCCAGCAGAGGTACCTCGAGGGACGGGCCGCGGGGAGACGACGCGATATGCGTCATCCTAAAGCCCCCGCCCCACCGAAGAGCGCTAAAACAGCGATCACGTGACCCGGCCGGCGCCATGACAAAGCAAAAAACGCCTCAGGTTATAGCGCCAACCGCCGCGTAGCTTAGTACAAAGCGCTCGGCGTCTGAAAAACACAAGAAAATACCATTTTGTGAATACTCACTTGTAAAATGGGTATTATAAGTATGTCACACACCCCGCTTCAACTTTAATAATTACACTTGGGTTAACCCACCTGCAGGTGGCGATGTTGCAGAGAAGTCTTGAAAAAAACGAGCCCCTCCCGGTCTATACATACCTCGGACCTCCCACTCATCTCCCAGTTTTCAAACAGCAGTAAAGACAAGGTACCAGGAAAAACCATTGGTAACCCTCAAACTGTAAACGAAGCTTCACCATATAAAGATCCAGGATACCAAAAAGGGCGGGTGAAGCGGGGTTTGTGACATACTTATAATACCCATTTTACAGGTGAGTATTCACAAAATGGTATTATTCTAAGTATGTCACACACCCCCGCTTCAACTTTAATAATTACACTTGGGACATCCAAAAGCAGTGTCCACAAAGGGCGGGAATCCACAAGGCAAAAAAGCATAACTCAAACCACTGCAGCCTGCAGAACTTTGCGGCCAAAAACAGCATCCGCTGAAGCCCGCACATCAACCTTGTAAAACTTGGAAAAAGTGTGAACAGAAGACCAAGTAGCAGCCTTACAAACTTGCTCAACAGAAGCCTGGTGCTGAAAAGCCCAAGACGCTCCAACAGCACGAGTAGAATGAGCAGTGATACGAAAAGGGGGAACCTTCCCCTTGGCAGAATAGACCCCAACAACAGCCTGACGAATCCATTTGCTAATGGAAGACTTAGCCGGAGCCAAACCCTTCCTAGGCCCACAGGGCACCACGAAAAGGCATCAGTCTTACGAAAAGGAGATGTAGTAATCAAATAGTACTTCACACAGCGTACCACGTCCAAACAATGCAAAACCCTCTCCTTGTCATTCCTAGGCTTAGGACACAAGGAAGGAAGAACAATGTCCTGGTTAAGATGAAAAGCAGAGACCACCTTAGGAAGAAAGTCCGGTTTGAAGCGGAAAACCACTTTGTCCTGATGCCTCTCAAAGTAAGGAGCCTAAATCGACAAAGCCGCCAACTCTGAAACACGCCAAACCGAAGTGATGGCCACCAAAAAGGCAACCTTCTGAGTCAAAGTAGAAAGAGCAATATCCTGCAAGGGCTCAAAAGGAGGAGCCTGAAGAGCAGAGAGAACCAAATTCAAATCCCAAACAGGGAGCAAAGGCTTCCTAGGAGGCCGCACATGCGAACCCCCCTGGAAAAAAAGTCTTGACCAAAGGATGAAGCGCAAAAGCCTTTTGAAAAAAGACAGACAAGGCAGAAACCTGCCCCTTCAAAGTACTCAGCTGGAGTCCAGCCCCGATTGAAGAAATTCCAAAATTCTGGAAACAGAAAATCTAGCCTCACACCAATCAATATAAGATCTCCAAGTCCTATAGTAGACGGTAGAAGAAGACCTCTTCCTGGCGCTAATAAGTCTGAATAACAGAATCCGAAAGACCTTCCTCCTTTAAGATGGAGGTTTCAGCAGCCAGGCCTTCAAAGCCAGCGTTGGTAAATTGGGGTAACGCAGTTGACCCTGTGTGAGAAGATCCGGCCGAAGACGCAGATCGAACTGATCCACCGCCAGACGAACGATGTCTGCGAACCACACCCGCCTTGGCCACCTTGGAGCCACGAGAATGGCGGGAACCCCTTCCAGGGCCAGCTTTCGCAACACCTTGCCTAGCAACACAGCTCAGAGAGACATGGCATCCACCGCCAGAGCCAAAGGATCCTGAGAGAGCGACACGAATGTCGGAAGCTTGTAATTGTGACGAGAGGCAAACAAGTCCACCTCCGGTGTCCCCCACCGGAGACAAAGAGACCGAAACACCTGGGGATGGAGAGACCATTCCCCCCGGAGGGAAGAGCACCTGCTCAGCAAGTCCGCCTCAGTGTTTTCCACTCCCGGAATGTACACTGCCAAGATGCAAGGGACACGGATCTCCGCCCAGGCTAGGATCAGAGACACCTCTTTGAGGGCACTCTGACTGCGAGTCCCTCCCTGGTGATTGATGTAAGCAACCGCCGTCCGATTGACCGAACCTGAACCGGCAAGCCCTGTAAATGCTGTGTCAAGTGAGGCAGAACCAACCTGATGGCTCTCAGCTCCAGAACGTTGATGGGCAAGTGGGCCTCCTGAGGACCCCACCGCCCCCGGAACTGAAGATCCTTCCAGAAACCTCCCCAACCCGACAAACTGGCATCCATGGTTTCCCAAAGAGGCGTCAGAAAAGACCTGCCCCTCAAGAGATTGGCCGAGACCATCCACCACTGAAGAGACTGCCGAACCCGGGAGGACATCTGGAAGGGCCGATCCAACGACCTCGGTCGCCGGTCCCAAGACGCCAACAGATGAAGCTGAAGCGTCCTCGTGTGAAACTGAGCAAAGAGAACTGCCTCGAAGGAGGCTACCATCAACCCCACCAATCTCATCCCTAGCTGGATGGACGGACAAGGATTGGAAAGAAGAAGCTGCGCCAATTCCGGAATCAAAAGAACCTTGGGCTGAGGCAGAAACACTCTGTGTTGACAAGAATCCAAGGACATTCCCAGGAAGGATACCACCCTGGCCGGAGCGAGGGAGGACTTGGGATAGTTGATCACCCAGCCGAAATTCTCCAGAGTGGATACCACCGTCCTGGTGTCCGTCTCCGATTGATTGAAGGAATGAGCCATGATGAGAAGGTCGTCCAGATGAGGCACGATGCGAATCCCCTGAGCTCTGAGAAGGGCCATCACGCCTGCCAACACCTTGGTGAACACTCTTGGAGCCGAGGTAAGGCCGAACGGAAGAGCCACAAATTGAAAATGCCGATCTTCCACCACGAAGCGAAGAAACCTTTGATGAGCCGGAAAGACAGGAACATGAAGGTAGGCATCCTCGATGTCTATGGACGCCATGAAGTCCCCCTGCCGAAGAGAATTGATGGCAGAGCGCAGAGTTTCCATGCGAAACTTCCGGGGATGGATAAACCTGTTGAGGAACTTCAGATCCAGGATGGGACGAACCGACCCGTCCTTCTTGGGCACTGTGAAGAGATTGGAATAATACCAGAGGCCCACCTCTGAGGGAGGAACCGGACAGATGACTGCCATTTCCAGAAGATTCCTCACCGCCGCCTGGAGCCCCTGCGCGGCCAAAGGATCCAAGGGCACACAAGACCTGAAAAATCTTGGAGGAGGTCGGGACTCGAACTCCAGCTTGTAACAGGCCGACACCACCTCCCGGTTCCACCTGTCCGAGATCGCCTGGTCCCACACTAGGGAGAAGTGTCGCAACCGCCCCCCCACCCGCAAGGGTGAGGGCGCCCCCTCATTGCTGAGCGGCCTTGGCAGCGGGTTTGGGTTTGGCGCCCCAGGAGTGACCGGGACGGCCACGGCCTCTACCCCTGTTCCAGCTTGCAACCCTGGAGGCCGAAAAGACCGCACCTCTGCCAGCTCTGGCCCCCCCGAAAGGAGGGATTAAAAGAAGCCGCCCCCCGAAAGGAACGACATAGTTTCTTGCGCTGAGGTAACTTACCTCCCTTGGCAACCGAATCCAATTTCTCACCAAACAGGCGCAAACCCAAAAAGGGAAGAGCCGTAAGCGACTTCTTAGAATTAAAGTCAGCAGTCCATTGCCGCAACCACACCGACCGTCGGATAGCCACCAACAAAGACGTGGTCCTACTACACATCACCATGGCGTGAGGACTCACCAAGGACTCACCAAGGACTCACAATGCTTGAGAGCAACAAACTCTTCACAAGTAGGATCAAGGCCCGCAAATAAACCCCTGACAATGGACCTAACCGCCAACAACAAAAGTGCCGAAGCACAAACAGGCCTCAAAGCCGAGCCCGCACTGGCAAAACCGTGGCGAGCCAGCTGGTCAATCCGGCGATCCTCACCGTCCTTAAGGGTAGTAGTGTCAGGAAAATGCAACACGGCCGTGTTAGACGGCCCCAAAACCGGGGCATCAACCTCGGGAGGAAAAGACCAACGCTTCAAGTCCGCCGGAAAAGGATACTTCTTATCCCAACTCGGCGGAACACCAACAAGACGTGTAGGCTGCTCCCATTCTTTAAGGACGACATTCTCAAAATGTCGTTGACTGGGAAACTCCAAACGCGGATTGGCCACATCAAACAACTCACCCTTAGGCGGGGGAGCCGCCTCAGGAGGGTCTAAAGCTAAAACTTCAAACATTTGAACCAATATCGAAGGGGTGTCAAAGACCACCCCCGCAGCCTGGTCACCCTCAGCACCAAACAACTGCTGGACATCAGGGTCGTCCGATTCCTCAAGGATCTCCCCCTCTTCAGCCGGGGGGCAATCGGACCAGTCCAATGCCTCAAAAACATCAACATCTGGGTCCGGCGGAGACGGGGAAAGGTGCTTTCGCTTAGCCGGAGCCTTCTGAGCAACCACAGCAGAAAACATTTTCTCAAGGCTGGCCAACCGGGCGCACACCTCGGATTGCGAATCCCCACCCATGACGACATCACACGGGGTCCGGAACAGGCGGGGAGGAGTAGGAGATGACACGGGCGGCGAGGAGCCAGAAGCCGGAGTATCAGACTGGCGCGCAATGTTCCGCTGTGCACATGGAATGCATATAATGACATCCTCCCCCGGGAGCGGAGCCCCACAACCCCCACACAGCCTGGATTGCCCCGAAGGGCCGTTTCCGGTATCCTTGGAAGCCTTCATATGGTGAAATTGTGGTATTCGCAATTACCCAGGGATTTATGCAGTATGCGACCCGGGATGCCCCTATAAGTGTCCCAGTAGTGGGAGGAATTTAATGCAAATAATCAAGGAACAACTAAGACCCCACTAGCCAGGTATCTAAGACCGGGAGACCCCTTCAGCACAGGATCCCAGGATCTGCAATGGAAAATGACAACAGTCAATCCAGGAATAAAAGACCACATGCAGCCGCACAATATAAATTGCAATACAAGCACAGTCAAAGATAGACTAGCACAAGGGCACCCATATGTTCCCATTCATTGAGGGGGAACTTACAGGAGCGCCCCTCATTCAGCACGCAACCACAAGGTAGGGACAGCCACACAACCAGTACCAATAGCACCGACAATCTATATAACATCCATAGGATACAGCCCATGCCGGAACCAGAACTACAGCTTGTATATACACTCATGGCAGTGTCATAAAATGAGCTATACATGTCGCATTTCCCAAGAAAAAAAAGGAACAATAAAACTTACAATGGCGGCGCAGTGAACCTATTAGGCTCACCATAAAGCCTATGGCCGGCTACCCTTTGTGGTACAGGGTCTACGGCTGGAGCTGTGCTCCTGGAGCACTTGACCCTAGTGCTCTTCTACCTTCAACCGATCTGTCAGCCGAGGCTGGGAGGCAGTGAGGGTCCAGAAACGGATGGAAATAGACATGCAGGGCCGCAGGCTTGGTTGCCCTGCTCACCTGCACAAGAGAGAGAGACATCTTCTAACTTCGCAGTATCACTGCAGAGAAAAAAATGGGAACTCTATGGTTAGTCCCGTTTTTATAGAGAGCCGGGGGATGCCACAGCTTTCTGCAGTACCACTGTGCCACCTTGTGGCGGAATAACCCAACTTATGAATACCGAAGCGGGCCGTGCCATGCAATAAAGAAAAAACTTGCAGGGCCGCAGGTTTGGTTGCCCCGCTCGCCTGCGAAACATAGAGAGCCATCTTATCTTTGCAGTATTACTGCAGAGGAAACACTGGAGGTCTATGGGCGATTCCGGTTTTTATATGGGGCCGGGAGGAGCCACAATTCTTCTGCATTACACTGCGCCACCTTGTGGCGAAATACCCAGATGTAAGGACTACATGAAACAGGCCATGCTGTGCACTAGGAAAATAGGAGTGTATCTCATGTAAACACACAGTACTATTGATTATTGTATTTTGAAAGGCTAATTCTTAAATAATTTTCTATTCTAACTAGCGCTTTTGAGATGACTGCAGACACACTCACTTTCTCAGGTCTTTAGAGGAGGAAGTTAATGCAGAGCATGTGCAGCACAGTTTTGAGCATTGTAACTAAGGGCCTTGGGGCAGCATGAAGGTGCCTAGTATAAGGGACAGGGAAGACTGGAGAACTCGTTATCTAACACAACTAGAACATCCTGCTGATGCGTATCTCTGATTTTTTTTAAACAAGGGCCTTAGATTGATAGAACAAAGTATAACTTAATTTATGAGTAACTGGAAAGCTCACCTTAAAGGGATACAGAAGGAAAAGGCAATTGTTAGACCATTGTGTCACTGGCACTGTTTGGCACTGTTCTAAACATTTTTCTGTTTTTAAATTGAAGAAGAAATGACCACGATATCAAGGTTTCTAGTTTCACCTTATGATTTATCTTGGCTCTGTGATGCTGCATAATTATCAGCATACTGGGTGGGGTCTGTAAGACAGGCATTCTCATCACCCTGGCTGTTCTCCCTCTCCCATTATCCACAATCTGATGATGCAAAACTTTAGACCACCAGCTTAGCCCTATTAGTGGTCTAGGACAAAAGAATTCTGGGGGTGCCACTAACCTTTGCCTTGTTTCTACCTAAGGAGCAGCTGCATTCTGACAGGAAGGGAGAGGCCATCCATACTGACGCAAGCTGCTGAATGACAGTTAATGCACTTAGCCTACAGAGCCCCTTTAAATATAATCAGTAAGCCTAAAACATGGTGCAACACAATACTGCTTATGCAGGTTATAATAATTATACAAATATAATAAGACATTTTATTTTATGCCAAACATTTCTACCGAATTCTGCCAATACTAGCACCAGGCCCACAGCCCTGGTAAATAGAGTATTTTGTTTGTGTGCGAGTCTACGATACTTTAAACAACATTTATGGGCAGGTATCCTGTCTTAATATTTCCCTCCCTGGCAGATGCCCCTTGAAACACAGTAACAAAGCACCACTATGACACCCTTGATGCTGTTAATCTGCTTTGTATAAAGCTTGGCAGACAATCACATGAAATCAGAAGAAAAGTCACTAGTCAATTTGCACGGTGTAACGCATTTATCAAAACTGGATGGGCCTATTTTTCCTGTCCCATCTCAGACTAAACTTGAAAAAGCAAATCAAAAAATATTATTAAAAAGCAAAGATATACTTTCACAATTATCAATATACACTGGTGCATGGTGAACAAAGACAGTCTGTTATCAAGCAAGAAGGGTAAGCAGCTGTAAGGCAAATATTACGCAAATACTATGCAAATATGAAGGTATTCTTTTGGCGCCATCTCTTTAGGAGCTATTTAACACAGAACCTCTTTGCAGGAAAAGAGAAAAGGAAAAAAGGTACAGTTACTTTCCATTAGCACCTAACACAAGGACAAATAGCATTACCCAGCATTCCTTGCAGCAGGCGGAGCTATACAAATCATCTCTTAATGTCTCTAAGCCATCCAAGGCTAAGGGTGCAATGCCAAGGATTAGCTTTCAATTTACACAGCCAGACACATCCAACTAGTGGACACGTGTTTCGAGCTTTAGGCTCTCATCGGTAAATACTTTACATTTTAGGAAAGCACCTCTTTTTCTTTCCCCTTTTGGTCTCTTTAGCCCCCCTATATAAAGCCTAACATGGGTCTCTCCACATACCGGCTTGCGGCTCTGTTTTAGTACTCACCGAGTCTCACTCGGAGCCTAAAGCTCGAAATACGTGTCCACTAGTTGGATGTGTATGGCTGTGTAAATTTAAAGCGTTTCTAAGGGCCTTGGATCGCTCAGGGACATAAGATGATTTGCATAGCTCCGCCAGCTGCAAGGATTAATGGGTAATGCCCTCTGTTCTTGTGTTGGGTACTGTGCAAATACTTGTGGTCTCTTTAGCACCCCTACATTAAGCCTCACATCGGTCTCTCCACATACTGGCTTGCAACTCTGTTTTGGTACTCACCAAACCTCTTTGCAGAAATTTTGGTCTGCTTTCAAAATGACATTGCTTTGAGCTTACCCCCCATTAAAACTTAAACCGGACCTTCACCATGATTTAATGAAAAGCCCAAACTCTTAAAAAACAATTCCTCAGCATCTAAAATTAATATATTTTACATGTTTAGTCACTAATTTATTATACTTTCCCCCACTGGGCTGCAACTCTGTTCGGGAATTTAGGATATGGGCGCCGCCATCTTGACTCAGAAGCATCACACTTACTGAGGAGAGGAGAGTGGGATAAGGTACAGGGGGGCGGGTTATAGCTGTGCTTTGCTCAGACAGAGCAGAGCTGGGGTCAGGGAAAGGTCAGCAGTCCCAGAATGCAGAGCAGCACAGTCACTTCCTGTTTGCAGGCACTTCCTGTTTGCAGGCTGCCTGCAAAAATGGCAGCTTCCATAAGCCGCCATCTTGGATGTTTAAAGGCTTATAAAATGCAGTAGATGCAGGTAGGATGATTTTTAATGTGAGCAATCTGTATGTACAGGGTGTGGGAAACATATAAGATAGACTCTTATTTAGAGTGAAGGTCCGCTTTAAGCATGTGCTAGTAGATCCCTGAAGTTATGGTAATGTTTTATGTTGTAATATGGTTACTTTTTTTGCTATTTGTAAGAATTAAAGATATATTTTAAGCCGTATATGATTGAGAGACTACTAGAACTCTGCTTGGCTTCTGCAACATTTGGTTGGTAGATCCTCTCAAGCCTGAAGACTTTAAAAAAAAAAAAAAAAAAAAAAAGATGCACAAGTATAAAAAAAAACACAACTCTCATTTTGAGATGTTATTTGCTGCAAGAACAGCATTGTTAAAATTCTATTCTATAAAGTCATTCTAGGTAAATTCAATTGCCCCATGCTGGCTCTCATGGGATATATCTTTCATTCACCAGCACCTTGCATTTTCTGATAAAACCCTACAGAGCCTGGACCCAAAATAAATGTCATAATCCCTCTGAACCGTGTATTTTTAAATAGGTCTCTGAACACTGTCATAAAGGTAGGTTTTTAAAAAAAAATCAGGTTGATTCCACACCGGGTATAAAAAGTGTGCTATCTTCTGGAGAGAAAACAGCCATTCACTTTCATTTTATATCTTGGAGGTGCTGGTGCTGAATCGACCTCCATTGTTTCAATTTTGCCTGCCAATACAAAAAAAAAAACATGACAGTAGAATTTTGAAAATGAAGGGTCTGATTCAGCACTGGCTTAAAATAATTTACCTCAGACGACCAACCAGAATTGCCTCAGTGAACAGCAAAGCACACATTTTTACGAATGTGTGAATTGGCAGGTAGTTTTTCCGCGGCCGCATGCAAACATTCAATTTAATGCAAGCATAAAATATATGAAAGCATGTGAACTAAGTGTTTTCTACAGTACCAGGGATATTTCAGATTTTGCTGAATCTAGACTAAACGATTTACAAATACCACACAAAAAATAATCACTAGACATGTCACTAGAATACACCATCACCTCATCAAAAAAATGAGGTAAGCAAAGTCGGGTATTTGTGTAGTACAACAACAATATCAGATCCTGTCAGAGAAAACGCAGGTTTAGTCGAAGATTTAGCAAAGTATGCAACACCAATGTTATGCCAACCCCTCGCTGCTATAAACAAACTCGAACCAGACTGTATTCCGTGTCTAAATTTACATCATTCAAGCCTTCCTAGTTTGGACCTTGCACCTCCTATGCTAGCTAGTAGTTATCTAGGTCATATTTTCGTTTCGTACAACAAAATACAAAGCAAATTAATCTGCAGGGCCGATATTGCTTTCAGCATTTTTGCTAACCAAATGTCCACTGCATTTATTATACAATGCAGGAGATTTCAGTATTTCACATTACAAGCTCGCCAAGCTTAAGCCATTCTGTTAAAACTGCTGTGTGCTGCACTACTAAATAGAAAATATTTATTTTCCAAGACGTAATTCGCTTGGGCAGAGGCACATAAATCCTGCAGCTATATGTATTTGAATAGTTTGTAGATACATACATTTTTAATACAGAGGGATTTTTTTTATTGTCAGATCATGCTGCTGCATGCACCAGGAGCAGTAATGTGTTTTAGACAGATAACTGTGAGAAGCAATTTCAGAATTTTAAAATTCAATCTGGATGGCTCGTTCATCCTGTTCAAAACAAAAGGAAAAGGCAAAAAATGAAAAGTCCAAAATAAACCGGACAATGGGAACGATCATCGACCTGCAGGCTTTTGGGATGTGACAGGAATTTGAAAAATTGGGAAAGTGTAATGCATCTTCAGAAGAAAATATATCTTGTAATGAGAAAGTGTGATTTGAACCATGATGTAACCACACTGCTTTCACACAGGACAAATATACTGGGGAAAATGGCATTCAAATCCTGCGAATCAAACAGCTATCGTATTACAGTTTTTGCAAAGTTACATAAAAAGCAATGTAACACCAAACAGATCAGAAATTATTGGCCCAAATGCTAAATTTATATTTTCAATAAATTCAATTTTTTAAAAGTGCAACCGCAACCCCAAAAACTAATTTTTGAGTCAACCAGGGGCCAGTCTCTGACCCCCATGACTGGGTCCCGTCACAATGGTCCAGAACTTGGAAGAGGAGCGAGTTCCAGGATTTGGAGGTTGGGGGGGGGGGGGGCATCACGAATCAGGGGAGGGTAAAAAGTAATTTGTTTAGAGCAATTAGCAAGGAAATCTGAATGTGCTCACCAACAGATTCATTTTGTTTTTTTTTTCCTTTCAACACCTGTTATTGACTTAGATTTGTGGAGGTAAATTTGGTCAGTTTATTCTTATTTCTGTAGGGAAGTTTGGCCCCAATAACCCTACCCCCCCCCCCCCCCAACAGATGAAATTGCATTGGTGAAACAAGTTCAACCACCCTTATTCCTATGGCAACTGTATCACACATATCTACTTTTTACCTGCCATCGTCACCTAAGCCACTGGACCAAAAATGTTACAACCAGGGTGAGTATTTGAAGGAGGTCTACCACGACTGACTGCTGGGAGCATGCTTAAGATTTGGGACCAGGGAGGGCTATAAATACAGGATATATTTGAGGTGAGGCAATCAACGTGTATCGGAAGCATGTGAAGATGTGATAATGGGGTGGGAGAACTTGCGAAAAAAAAAAGCAATTCTGTGAGTACTCACCTGTAGAATTGTTTTTGTTCTTGCATGGCACGGCCTGCTTCGGTATTCATAACAGTTGGGTTATTCCGCCACAAGGTGGCGCAGTGTACTGCAGAAGAGCTGTGGCATCTCCCGCCCCCCTATAAAAACAGGATTAACCATAGAGTTCCCAGCGTAGACAAGCAGTGAGACAAGAAGCCGGGAGAGAATAATGGTAAAAAAAAAAAAAAAGGTAAAAACCCCAATTGACTTGGAACAATCACCATAAAGAGGCAACCAAGAATAATGATAACAAGGGTGGGTCGAAGCAGGCTGTGCCATGCAAGAACAAAAACAATTCTACAGGTGAGTACTCACAGAATTGCTTTTTTCTTTATTGCATGGCACGGCCTGCTCCGGTATTCATAACAGTTGGGAAATCCAAAAGCAATGTCCAAAAATTGGGTTGGATCCCCAATGAGTAACAGCCAGCAGTTCAAGTCACTACCACCTGAAGCACCTTGCGGCCAAAAGCAGCATCCGCTGAGGCCTTAACAATCAACCTTGTAAAACTTGGAAAAGGTATGAACAGAAGACCAAGTAGCGGCCTTGCAAACTTGTTCAACAGAAGCTTGGTGCTGAAAAGCCCAAGAAGCACCAATAGCCCGAGTGGAATGAACAGTAATTCTAAAGGGAGGTTCCTTCCCCTTAGCAGAATAGGCTTGAACCACCGCCTGACGGATCCACTTGCTGATAATGGATTTAGCCGGAGGCAAACCCTTCCTAGGTCCAGAGGTAAGAACAAAAAGAGCATCAGATTTCCTGAAAGTCTCTGTAGCGACCAAATAAAACTTCAGAGCCCCGACCACATCCAGAGAATGCAGTGTCCGCTCCTTGGAATTATCAGGATTAAGACACAATGAAGACAAGACAATGTCCTGATTGAGATGAAAGGCAGACACCACCTTAGGCAAGAAATCTGGCTTAAGCCGAAATACCACCTTATCCTGATGCCTCTCAAAATAAGGAGGTTTGATGGAAAGCACCGCCAGCTCAGAAACTCGCCTTACAGAAGTGATAGCCACCAAAAAGGCTACCTTAAGAGTCAGAATGGGCAAAGCAGTCCCACGGATAGGCTCAAAGGGAGGACCCCGCAGAGCAGACAACACCAGATTCAAGTCCAAGACTGGTAGCATAGGCTTACAAAGTGGACGCACATGAGTAACACCCTGGAAAAAAATTTTAACCAACCAGTGGTTGGCAAAAGATCTTTGGAAAAAAAAATTGCCAGAGCATGGCCTTTGAGGGTACTTAATTGAAGGCCAGAATCCAAACCATGTTGCAAAAATTCCAGAATCCTGGGAATGGAAAAAACCTGACAGAGAAGAGACTTGGACTCACACCAGGCAATGTAAGCATGCCAGACCCTGTAATAAATAAAGGACGAGGACTTCTTCCTAGCCCGAATCATGGTATCACACAACAGAGGCAGGCAACCCCTTCTCTGTCAAGTTGTAGGTTTCATCAGCCAAGCCGTTAAAGCCAGCGTTTGTAAATTGGGATGGGGTAGCTGTCCCTGAGTGAGAAGATCTGGATCCCTGGGCAAGACGTACTGGTCTACTGCCAACTGCACGACGTCTGCGAACCACACCCTTCTTGGCCAACAGGGGGCCACCAGGATGGCTGACACCCCCTCCTGGGCAATCCTGCGCATGACCCTGCCCAGTAGAGGGAACGGAGGGAACACATAGGGAAGCTGAAACTCCGTCCAAGGCATTGCCAGTGCATCTGTGGCGAAGGCCAGAGGATCCTGTGACAGGCAGACAAACCTGGGAAGTTTGTGATTGTGACGGGACGCAAACAGGTCCACATCTGGCTAACCCCCGCGGTGACACAGGGAAAGAAACACCTGGTGGTTGAGGAACATTCCCCCAGACGAGACGTCCCCCTGCTCAGGGAGTCCGCCACCTGGTTCTCCACCCCCGGAATGTATACCGCTGAGATGCAGTGGACATTCTGTTCTGCCCAAGACAGTATCAGAGACACTTCCTTGAAGGCTCGCTTGCTCCGAGTCCCTCCCTGATGGTTGATGTAGGCAACCGCCATCTGGTTGTCTGAGCGGATCTGAACAGCCCAACCCCGAAGGGGTGTGGTCAGGTGGGACAGAACCAACCTGATCGCCCTCAGTTCCAGGACATTGATGGGAGCATGGGACTCCTGAGGGCCCCACCGACCCTGGAACTTCAGAGACTTCCAAAAGCCCCCCCCCCCCAACCAGTCAGAATGGAATCTGTGGTGACCGTCTCCCAGCATGGGAGCAGGAAGGTCCTGCCCACCAGAAGATTCCTTGAGTCCAGCCACCACGAAAGGGACTGCCTGGTCAGAGGAGACAGAGCAAATCCCTGATCCATGGACACAGGGTTCCGATCCCAAACTGACAAGAGGTGCAACTGAAGAGGTCTCATGTGAAACTGAGCAAAGAGGACCGCCTCGAAGCAGGACACCATCAGGCCCACCAACTGCATCCCCAGATGGATAGAGGGATGAGGACACAAGAGCAGAGCTCATGCCTGCTTCTGAAGGCCCTCCACCTTCTGCTGAGGAAGGAACACCTTGACCTTGAGAGGTATCCAGTGTCATGCCCAGAAAGGACCTCACCAAGGACGGGGACAGTGAAGACTTGGGAAAATTGATCACCCACCCGAAGGACTCCAGAGTGGAGATCACCACCTGGGTGTCCTGTTCGGCCTGATGAAAGGACTGAGCCACAATGAGGATGTCATCCAGATAGGGAAGGATGTGAATGCCCTGGGTTCGTAGCAGAGCCATCACTCCCGTCAGCACCTTGGTGAACACCCGAGGCGCCAAGGTGATACTGAATGGTAAGGCCCCAAACTGGTAATGCTGATTCTCCAGCACGAACCTTAGAAATCTCTGATGACCTGGGAAGATAGGCACATGAAGATAAGCTTACTTGATGTCCACGGTGGTCATGAAGTTGCCCGGGCGAAGGGTACTGACAGCAGAGCGCAGCGTCTCCATGCGAAAATGTTTGAATCTGAAAAACTTTTTGAGGCCCTTCAAGTCCAGAGAGACTTCTTTTTTGGGGACCGTGAAGAGATTGGAATAGTACCCTTGACCCTGTTCTTGATGGGGCACCGGACAAATGACCCCTGACTCCAGCAGGCATTGAACCGCCGAAAGTAACCCTTGAGCTGACAGGTGGTTTAAAGACATCCGGGATCTTATGAATCTTGGGGGCGGCAAACTCTCTTGTAACCGGAGGACACCACCTCCTGAATCCAGCAGTCTGAAACGTGGAGCCTCCAGATGTGAGCAAAGAGCCGAAGCCGTCCCCCACCCGGATGGGTGAGGGCGCCTCCTCATGCCTGAGAGGCCTTGGGAGGGGGTTTGGGCTTGGAACCCCAGGAGAGAACGGGACGTCCACGGGATCTGCCACGGCCCCAAGACTCTCTGTGGCTACCTGAGAAGAGGGAGCCACAACCTCCTCTGGAAGCACGAAGGGAGGGGAGGGAGACGGAGGTCCCCTGAAAAGGCCGGGGCTGTCTCCTACGCCGAGGCATCCTGCCAACCATCCTGCCAAAACATCAAGACGCTCAAAGAGCCGCAGCCCCGCAAATGGGAGCCTAGCGAGAGCCTTCTTAGCAGCAGCATCAGCTGCCCACTGACGTAACCAAACATAGCCACAAAAAGTGCAGAGGCCCTACCGCCCAGCCTCACAGCATCATCCATGGAAGTAAGGATAAATACAACAAAATCAGAGCAGAGCAAGAGGGCCCTATAATCCTCCCTCCTCCTACCAGCCATAGCGCCATGGCAGAGACGCTTGAGCAGTGTCTTAAGGGCAATAACAGTAATGGCAGCAGCACAGGCCGGGCGCAGTCCAGCCCCCACACAAGTAAAAGCATGGCAGGCCAGCTGATCCATGCGCCAGTCCTCGCTGTCCTTCAGAGTGGTAGTGTCAGGGGAAGGCATGACCGAAGTATTGGACAGGCCTAGCACGGGAGCGTCCACCTCAGGGGGACAGGACCAACGCTTTACTAGATCAGCAGGAAAGGGATATCTCTTATCCAATCCCTTGAGCACAGGGGGCAGCCTGTTAGGACGTTCCCACTCCCTAAGCACCATAGAAGTGAAATGGCCCTGCTCAGGGAACTCCAGACGCTGTTTACCAGGACGAAAAAGCTCACCCTGCTTTCTCTTAGCCACCTCAGGGGGCAATGTGCAAGATTTCAAAAATTTGTGACAGCAGATTGTCAGTGTCCTCAGGGTACCATGATTCCTCCCCGGACGCAGACCCAGGGTCACTAATGCAACCCTCCTGCTGGTCCCCAGAGGAGTCCGAGTCCTGGAACAGTTCCCCTTCTTCTAGGGAATAAAGTCCCCCAGTAGCATCAAATTCCTCATACTCCTCAGTGGAGCGTGAGGGTGTGGAAGTCAGGTGCCGCTTCTTGCCAGAAGCCTTCCCAGGAATAGGCCCGGCAAGCTGCTTCTCAATGTTGGCCACATGAAGTGCCAGATCAGACTGTGACCCCCTGCTAGCATCCCCCTCACTGGGAGCTAATTGCAGCAGTGGGGGGGGTAGGTGATGCCGAAGGGGGCGCAGAGCTGGGAAGTGATGCAGGCAAACCAAGCTGGAGCGCAAGGACACTGAGCACACGGCACGCACACCGTGACATCACTGCTGATAGGGGATACCCCACACATGGAACACAGCCGGGATTGCCCCGAAGGACCCCCTAGCACGCTATCCCCAGAAGCCTCCATATGGTGAGTAACACAGGCGCAATAGGCCAGCGCCATGTAAAGGCTAATACAAAAGCCACCACAGACATAAGTAAAACGACACATAAGCATCCCGCAGCACATGCCCCACGAGACCAATAAAAAAACCCTCACGGGGACTCACGGACCAAGGACACCGCAGGGCCACCAAGGCACAGACCGCAGGGTGAAGCGACACACCGGAGGAAACCGCGCTGCAGCCCTGAAGGGAGAAATCCAGACGAGCAGCTAATCCAAAATGGCGCCGGCAGAGGTACCTCAAGGGGCAGGCCGCGGGGGGACGCCGCGATACGCATCATTCCCCGCCCCCCCCCGAAGAGCAAGAAAACGGCGCCCACGTGACCCTGCCGGCGCCATGACGAAACAAAAGCGCCACAGGTTATAGCTCCCACAGCCGCGGACAGGCAAAAAACAACAAAAAACACACTGTAAACGCCAAAACACCACAACTAACACCACTCGCCGCTACCACCCGCCCCCCCCCCCCCCACCCGAACAAAGTCAGAGAGGGGAAGGGGGGAGAGAGAGAGAGAGACGAGAAGGCAGCAGTGAGTATCCAGGCCAGGAGGGGGGGGTGGGACCCCTGAAGGAAACACAGTCCCCAAAACACTCACCCCCTCAGAAGCCAGGACAGGAACTCCACATCCCTAGTAGGCTCATCATAAAGCCTATGGCCGGCTACCCTTTGTGGAACAGGGTCTGCGGCTTGGAGCAGCGCTCCCGGAGCACTTGACCCTAGTGCTCTTCTACCCTCACCCGATCTGTCAGCCAAGGCTGGGAGGCAGAAGAGAGTCCAGAAACAGGTGGAAATAGACATGCAGGGCCGCAGGCTTGGTTGCCTTGCTCACCTGCGCATAGAGAGAGAGCCATCTTCTATCTTCGCAGTTTCACTGCAGAGGAAACACTGGGAACTCTATGGTTAATCCCGTTTTTATAGGAGGCCGGGAGATGCCACAGCTCTTCTGCAGTACACTGCGCCACCTTGTGGTGGAATAACCCAACTGTTATGAATACCGAAGCAGGCTGTGCCACGCAATAAAGAAAAAACACCCTAATGAAGTCTGTGCAGACAGTGGGTATCCTGAATGTTGTAGAAAAATCTTTATTAAGATATTAAAAATAACATTTTGAAATTCTGAACCTAACAGTTAGTACTTACCTAACAGGTAAGTGGCCTGCGCCTTTCAAAAATTTTAACACCCCTGCGTTAATGGATGCATGCCACCAAACTCAAGCCATACCACATGCAATCCCGTATTTTTGTGGACAAAGGTAGGGCTCGCTTTCCTATCCTATTCCTATTGTCTCCTGTTTTTATAACATTTGCTTTGAATGTTTTAGCAACTGTCTCTGTTCTATGTGTTTTACCTTGTCTGTACTTAAAATGCTACCAAAGAAGATGGAACAATATAAATAAGCAATAATACACAAAAAGATCAGACAAAATCTTTTTACTTGCTTATCTCTGCAGCCCTAAAGCTTCCTTCCAAGGCTATGAATAGATTTGGTTCCACAACGCACATTTAAAAATGCATCCCTTGAACCTCGAAGAAAAAACCTGGATAGTAAAATGTAAAAAAAAAAATAGTTCCACAAAATTCTGGCTCTCCTGTAACAATTATACTTTATACAGCGCAAGTTCTGGGCATCACATTGTGCTAACACTATGACCTGTGGTATTGAAGATCTTACAGATACTTAGTACTGTAAAAAGAAAAGTAAAAAAGAACAAAAGGTAACACTTACAGAGCTCAAAGCTTAGCGCAGACAGTAGGATCTGAAAAGGACACTGGCTGCAGAACTAAACTCCTTTTTTCCGCTTTTGATGTGCAGATAAAACATCCTATAGCCATAAAGGTTTTCAACAAAGTAGTATACAAGTAACAGCTAGGACCAGGGGGTTACCATCAATGACCCCTCACCAAGAGCACAACAAAAACATAACAATTTTGCTTTGTTCCCTCTTTATCATTGGAAGCCCTCAGTAATCCTCCATTTAAATGGTTAGTGTGGTTAGGTTATCGAATAGATTAGAACCCTGAAGCGCTCTGCTTGGCTGTGGACCATTCTCCTAGGCATAACAAACCGGATGCAGAAGTAATCAGTCCAGAAACAAGCACAGACATAACAAGAGACAGATCACAGGTAAACCAGTAAACACAGACAGATTTAGCAAGACACACCATTGCCTGTGAGCACCTCAAAATCTCTGATTATATGTAAATACCTTTATATATTCTAAGCAAAGCTGCTGGCTTCCCTTCATTTCTGGGTACAACTGAGCTGGAAATGGTGTGTCATGTCTGACCTTGACAGGTATGCTCTGCTGCATATTAAAGCGGAATAAAACGCACCCGGCATGGGAGATTCAAGGGCTGGCCTCTGGCCTTCTGTCGAATCGGGATGCACTGCTATGTGAAACCCTACCCAATATGCATAGTTACTTTCAACCCTTTTAACTGCCAGCCAACTTGAGTTTTTGTCACCCTCTGCCGACAGGTCATTTTTCACCATTTTTCGTTATGTTCAACTGTGATTTATGCGGGAATTTCCAGGATTTCTTTTTTTGGCAGAGTTTAGGCTTTGGCATGAATTGTCTTGCTTGTACTTTTCCAGTAATTTTTTAATATATTTTTTAGTTAAGATAGGAAATTAATATAAAAAATGGTCTTGTTTATATTAAATAAAGCATTTAATTTTTGTAAGAAAACCATATTTGCATGTGAAAGCCCAGTTTCTCCTGATTATAACGGTACCACATATGTATCAGTAGCCCCCCCCACCCGTTCCTGCCCAGGAGACCCCCCCAAACTAAAAAGAACAATTTATAACTTTTACAAATACAATACAACTACTATCCACACAGCAGGATTAATTTTAAAAAAATGGCATGAGGCCCCCCTCCCAGGAAGGGGGTGGCATTTTTGTTTTTTTAAAGGTTTAAACCACTGCAATCAGCCCAGGTAACAGCTATGCAGGGCTTGTAGAACAGGGTGCAGGAACCCTACAAGCCTGCATAACCTCTGTGCCCCCCCCCCCCCAAGCTTTAGGGAGGCAGGTAATGGGGGCTGGGGGTCAAACAGCAGCAATGACACTTTCAGCTGAAAATGCTGCCAGCAACCCTTTAGCTACTGGAACACAAGATTGTGATTGTAATTCCTGTATCTGAATAAGTTGAATTACACCAAAATGGGTTAAATTTGTCATCTTTGCCTTAATCACATGATTAGCCAGAGTTAGGACGTTTTTGATTTGTACTTTTAACACATCAGTAGACGTGCATTGCTAAGGTAAACACATTGTTGCTCGTAAAATGCAAACAAATAGAAAAGAAAAAAAATAAGCTTAGCCCATTGATTACATCATTTTGGAACACAATAATGGAAAGGTTAAAAGATGCTGTCGAAAGTGGAATAACCCTTTAAGGCTATAATTAAGGATAGAACCACATGAATTTACTTATTCTTACATCAAAACAACTTTCATTTGTTTTCTCAATTGAACTGTATGGCTTGAAGGAGGAAAATAAATCTATTCAGATTTTTTACACAACAACCTGTAATGTATCCAACAGGAGTTTGCATTGTTTTTTAAATCCAACATTGCTTTGCATTCAGGAGTTTGCATTCAGATTTTTTAAATCCAACATTTTCTTGGAAAACTAAAAACCCCAATGCATCAATGCCGTTTATTATGTTTCATCTTCTACCTGTGGTAGCAAATGTAAAGATCATTATACAAGAAAATCCTACAAATAACAAAATGTTACCAGAGCAGCTAAAGCTACAATTTCACATACCACAGAAGTACAGATTAATGGTCTTGGTTCTATCTCAGCATCACTGTAGACACCACAACACAGCAGAATGATACCATCTTATGAGAGGCTACAAAAATAAAGGCTTGCATTTGTTTTGACAAAATGGCACTGCAAGCATCATGTAAGAGCAGTGAGAATATGGAACTCGCTGCCAGAGGAGGTAGTAATAATGGATGCAGTAAAAACGTTCAAAAGTGGCCTTGATGCCTTCCTGGCATGTAATAACATTTCCAGCTATGGCTACTAGACCACTGGAAGGAGATACACAGGCGGAACTGGATGGACTAAAGTCTTTATTCAGCCTTACATACTATGTTAAAGACGAGCACCACCCCCTTAGAGTCTAAAAAACCCTAGGGCCAGCAGTCTCCCCATTTATGGGGCATCCCAAACTGGTAGCAGTCACAGAGCATTGAAACAGAAGGGGTCAGAATGACGATTTAGGTAAGCAACTCTGGGTGCACATTTAGGTGTGAATTGCGGCCTGCATCTCGGTGAGTTTTTTTTTTTTTTATTATAAACACACAAAAATCTGCAACAGAAATAAGTGTTTTCATTTTTTCTAAGAGTATAGCCCCACGACACCTTCAGTATGGCGTTTTAAAGATTCCAGGTAATAACTCAACTGATGCAATATCTGAAGCCAAGTAGACCGCGATGCCCAGGAAAAAAAGACCTGGGGAAAAAAAAACACATGCACATGGGACAAGGCATCATCATCCTATGGGGTGCAGAAAAAGCAATTCTGTGAGTACTCACCTGTAGAATCGCTTTTGCTCTTGCATGGCACGGCCTGCTTCGGTATTCATAACAGTTGGGTTATTCCACCACAAGGTGGTGCAGTGGTACTGCATAAAAGCTGTGGCTTGTCCCGGCTCCCTATAAAAAGCCGGGAGAGAATAAGTAAAAAATGTGAAAAAGGTAAAAAACTCCAATTGACTTGGAACAATCACCATAACGAGGCAACCAAGAATAATGATAACAAGGGTGGGGCGAAGCGGGCCGTGCCATGCAAGGACAAAAACAATTCTACAGATGAGTACTCACAGAATTGCTTTTTTCTTCATTGCATGGCACGGCCCGCTTCGGTATTCATAACAGTTGGGACATCCAAAAGCAGTGTCCAGAGTAGGGTGGGATCCCCAAAGAGTAACGGGCAGTAGTTCAAGTCACTACTGCCTGAAGCACCTTGCGGCCAAAAGCAGCATCCGCTGAGGCCTTAACATTAACCTTGTAAAACTTGGAAAAAGTATGAACAGAAGACCAAGTAGTGGCCTTGCAAACTTGTTCAACAGAAGCTTGGTGCTGAAAAGCCCAAGAGGCACCAATAGCACGAGTGGAATGAGCAGTAATCCTAAAGGGAGGTTCCTTTCCCTTAGCAGAAGAGGCTTGAACCACCGCCTGACGGATCCACTTGCCGATAGTGGATTTAGCCGGACGCAAACCCTTTCTAGGTCCAGAAGTGAGAACAAAAAGAGCATCAGACTTCCTGAACGGCTCAGTGGCAACCAAATAAAACTTCAGAGCCTTGACCACATCTAGGGAATGCAGAGTCCGCTCCTTGAAATTAGCAGGATTAGGACATAATGAAGGCAAGACAGCTCCTTGGAATTAGCAGAATTAGGACATAATGAAGGCAAGACAATGTCCTGATTAAGATGAAAGGCAGACACAACCTTTGGCAGAAGTCCGGCTTGAGCCGGAACACCACCTTATCCTGGTCTCCCAAAATAAGGAGGTTTGATGGAAAGTGCTGCTAGCTCAGAAACTCGCCTTACAGAAGTGATAGCCACCAGAAAGGCAACCTTAAGGGTCAGAATAGACAAGGTAGCATCATGGATAGGCTCAAAGGGAGGCCCTTGTACAGCAGACAACACCAGATTCAAATCCCAGACTGGTAGCAAAGGCATACGGGGTGGACGCACATGAGAAACATCCTGAAAAAAGGTTTTAACCAACCGGTGATTAGCAAAAGATCTTTGGAAAAAAATTGCCAGAGCTGAAACATGCCTTTTAGGGTACTAAGTTGAAGGCCCAAATCCAAACCATGTTGCAAGAATTCCAGAATCCTGGGAATAGAAAACACCCGACAGGGAAGAGACTTGGACTCCAGGCAATGTAAACATGCCAGACCCTGTAATAGATAAAAGGACGAAGACTTCTTCCTAGCCCTAATCATGGTAACAACAGAAGCAGGCAACCCCTTTTCCATCAATATGGAGGTTTCAGCAACCAAGCCGTTAAAGCCAAAGTTTGTAAATTGGGATGGCGTAGCTGCCCCTGGGTGAGAAGATCTGGATCCTTGGGCAAGACATGCCGGTCTACTGCCAACCGCATGACGTCTGCGAACCAAACTCTTCTTGGCCAACCAGTATGGCTGGTACCCGCTCCTGGGCTATCTTGCGCATGACCCTGCCCAGGAGAGGAAACAGAGGGAACACATAGAGAAGCTGAAACTCCGTCCAAGGTATTGCCAAGGCATCCGTGGCGAAGGCCAAAGGATCCTGAGACAAAGAGACAAATCTGGGAAGTTTGTGATTGTGACGGGACGCAAACAGGTCCACGTCCGGCTGACCCCAGCGGTGACACAGGGAGAGAAACACCTGGTTGTTGAGAGAACACTCCCCCAGATGAGACGTCCCCCTGCTCAGGGAGTCCGCCACCTGGTTCTCCACCCCTAGGATGTAGACTGCTGAGATGCAGGGAACATGCTGTTTCGCCCAAGACAGAATCAGGGACACTTCCTTGAAGGCTCGCTTGCTCCGAGTCCCTCCCTGATGGTTGATGTAGGCAACTGCCGTCTGGTTGTCTGAGCGAATCTGAACAGCCCGAACCCGGAGGTGAGTGGATAGGTGAGAAAGAACCAACCTGATCACCCTCAGTTCCAGGACGTTGATGAAAGCATGGGCTCTTGTGGGCCCCACCGACCCTGGAACCTCAGGGACTTCCAGAAGCCTCCCCAGCCGGTCAGACTGGCATCCGTAGTGACGGTTTCCCAGCACGGGGGCAGGAAGGACCTGCCCCCCCCGAAGGTTCCTTGAGTCCAGCCACCACGAGAGAGACTGTCTAGCCAGGGGAGACAGAACTAATTCCTGATCCAGGGACACAGGGTCCCGATCCCAAATTGACAAGAGGTGCAACTGAAGAAGTCTCATGTGAAACTGAGCAAAGGGGACTGCCTCGAAGCAGGGCACCATCAGGCCCACCAACTGCATCCCCTGATGGATGGAGGGATGAGGACACAACAGTAGAGCCCGCGCCTGCAGCTGAAGACCCTCCACCTTCTGCTGAGGAAGGAACACCTTGACCTGAAAGGTATCCAGTGTCATGCCCAGAAAGGTCCTCACCAATGACGGGGACAGAGAAGACTTGAGATAGTTGATCACCCAGCCGAAAGACTCCAGAGTGGATGTCACCATTTGAGTGTCCCGCTCGGCCTGAGGAAAAGACTCGGCCACAATCAGGATGTCGTCCAGGTAAGGAATGATGCGGATGCCCTGGTTCCTTAGCAGAGCCATCACTCCCGCCAGCACCTTGGTGAACACCCGAGGTGCCGAGGTGATACCGAAGGGTAGAGCCACAAACTGGTAATGCTGACCCTGCAGCTCGAACCTTAGAAATCTCTGATGACCTGGGAAGATAGGCACATGAAGATAAGCATCCTTGATGTCCACAGTGGTCATGAAGTAGCCCGGGCGTAGGGTACTGACAGCAAAGCGCAGCGTCTCCATGCGAAAATGCTTGAATCTGACAAATTTGTTGAGGCCCTTCAGATCCAGAATGGGCCTCAGAGAGCCGCCTTTTTGGGGACCGTGAAAAGATTGGAATAGTACCCTTGACCTCTTTCTTGATGAGGCACCACAAATGACTCCGGACTCTAACCGGCAATGAACCGCCAGAAGCAACCCCTGAGCGGACAGGGGGTTTAAAGACATCCGGGATCTGATGAATCTTGGGGGGGGGGGGGGGCAGGCTGCAAACTATCTTGTAACCGGAGGACACTACCTCCTGAATCCACTGGTCTGAGACATGAAGCCTCCAGACGTGAGCAAAGAGCCGAAGCCGTCCCCCCACCCGGATGGGTGAGGGCTCCCCTTCATGCCTGAGGGGGCTTGGGAGAGGCTTTGGGCTTAGGATTCCAGGAGAGACCGGGACGACCACGGGTTCTGCCACGGCCCCAAGAATCTTCGCGACCACTGGAGAGGATTGAGCCACGGCCCCCTCTGGGAATGCGAAAGGAAGGGAGGGGGGACAGAGGACCCCCTGAAAAGGCAGAGACTGCCTCCTACGCTGAGGCAGCCTTCCATCCTTGGCTAGAACATCAAGACGTTCCCCAAACAGCCGCAGCCCTACGAAGGGGAGGCCAGTGAGAGCTTTCTTAGCTGCAGCGTCAGCTGCCCACTGGCGCAACCAGACAGAGTGGCGCATAGCCCCCAGGAGCGCAGAGGTCCTTTCACACAGCCGCACAGCATCATCCATAGCAGTAAGGATAAAGGCCACAAAATCAGTGCAAAGTAAAAGAGTCCTATATTCCTCCTCCACACTACCAGCCATCAATGAGACGCTTAAGCAGTTTCTTAAAGGCAATAGCAGTAATGGCGGCAGCACATACAGGGCCCCCACACAGGTAAAAGCATGGCAGGCCACTTGATCCATACACCGATCCTCTCCGTCCCTCAGAGTGGTAGTGTCAGGGGAAGTCATGAAGTATTGGACAAGCCTAGCACAGGAGCGTCCATTTCAGGGGGAAATGACCACCTCTTAACAAGATCAACGGGAAAAGGATACCTTTTATCCAAACTCTTGGGCACCGCAGGCAACTTGTTAGGACGTTCCTATTCTTTAAGCACCAAGGTGGTAAAATGTTCCTGCTCAGGGAACTCTAGATGCTGTTTACCAGGGCGAAAAAGCTCCCCCTGCTTTCTTTTAGCTACCTAAGGGGGAGCAATGTGCAAAATTTCAAAAATATGTGACAGCAGATTATCAGTGTCCTCTCCGGACGCAGACCCAGGGTCACTCGCAACCCTCCTGCTGGTTCCCAGAGGAGTCAGAATCCTGGGAGAGCTCCCCCATCTCAAGGGGGTGACAGCCACCAAGCTCATCAATCCCGACATACATCTCAGTAAGAGAAGCAGGCCTGGGGTCCAGGTGTCTCTTCTTGCCAGAGGGCTTCCTAGGAGCATTCCTGGCAAGCTGCCTTTCAATGTTAGCCATCCGCAGAGCCAAATCAGAAAGGAGCGGGGGAGTAGGTGAAGCCGAGTGAGGCGCAGAGCTGGGAAGCGAAGCAGGCAAACCAGCTTGAAGTGCAAGGACACTTTCAGCGCACAGCACGCACACCGTGACACTGTTAATCACAGGGGATACCCCACACATAGAACACAGCCATGCTTGCCCCGAAGGGCCCCCAAGCGCACTATCCCCAGAAGCCTCCATGTGGTGATTAGCACAGGCGCAACAGGCCAGCAGTGGGTACAGGCTTAATACAGAAGCCACCCGGGATGCCCTCCCACGGAATGTCCCCAGAAGTTAATAAAGGGGGGATGAGGGGGAGAAAAAGGAGTTGAGCCGGGAGAAACCACAACCCAATGGTATCCCGCCTGATAGACATAAGTAAAATCACACATAAGCATCCCGCAGCAAAATACACCATTCAATTACCAAAGGCACCACGGGGTCACACAGGCACAGGCCGCTGAATAAGGCGACCCGCCGGAGGAAGCAGCGCTGCAGCCAGGAAGGGAGAAATCCAGATGCGCAGCTCGTCCAAAATGGCGCTGGCAGAGGTACCTCGAGGGGCGGGCAGCGAGGTGAACGACGCTATACGCGTCATCACCCGGGCCCGCCCCTCCCCCCCCCCCCCAAAGAGCGCGAAAAACTGCATTCATGTGACCCGGCCGGCGCCATGACAAAGCAAAATCACCTCAGGTTATAGCTCCCACAGCCGCGGAACGCAATACAAGGCGGCACGGCAGCTAAAAACACCAGAAAACACATCAGAAAACGTAAAAACACCACAGATATGACTACTCGCCGCAACCACCCCCCCTTTTTCCCCCCCAACCAAGTTAGGGGGGGGGAAGAGAGAGAGAGAAGCAGCGGCGAGCAGCCATGGTCAGGGAGGGGGAGGGGGGACCCAAAGGAAAAAGAGGGGACACAGTCCCCAAACTACTTACCCCCTCAGAAGCTAGGACAGAAACTCTGCATCCCTAATAGGCTCACCATAAAGCCTATGGCCGGCTACCCTTTGTGTTACAGGGTCTGCGGCTTGGAGCTGCGCTCCAGGAGCACTTGACCCTAGTGCTCTTCTACCTTCACTTCTGTCAGCCAAGACTGGGAGGCAGTGAGGGTCCAGAAACGGATGGAAATAGACTTGCAGGGCCACAGGATTGGTTGCCCCAATCACCTGCGCAAGAGAGAGTGCCATCTGCTAACTTCGCAGTCCACTGCAGAGGAAACACTGGGGAACTCTATGGTTAAGTCCGTTTTTATAGGGAGCCGGGACAAGCCACAGCTTTTCTGCAGTACCACTGCGCCACCTTGTGGCGGAATAACCCAACTGTTATAAATACCGAAGCGGGCCATGCCATGCAATAAAGAAAAATACTTTTTTTTAGGAAGAATCGGATCTGTGGAAAGAGAGAGAGAGGGGGATGCTCTGAAGGCTGCAATAGCCTTTTTAGAGATATATTTACACTTTTTGCTTGTTTAGCAGTAGTGGACATGCTAAACATTTGGAGAAGCAATTTTAAATCTGGATGCACATTTGGGTGCGAGTTGCTGCCTGCATGTCAGTAAGATTTTTGACTTTAACACAGAAAAGGTGCAATAAAAAAATGTTTGAACTTCAAAAAAAATCACCTTCATATTTGATGGGGCAATTTTAGGCGAGGTGGGTGGGGTAAGAATATTTTTTGGGAAAGTTTGGAAACAGCACCCTATGGGGTATGCAGAAAAAAACAAATTCTTTAGCATGAAACATAGGATGCAATTTCCAAACTTTTCAAAATGTATTCCTACATCATTGAACAAATTATACACATCACCTGTAAAAAAATGCTTCATCATATGTGCAGGTGATTTTATCAGGTTCTACCTGGAAATCGGAGTCTACTGACTCCCAGATATTGCATCAGTCGAATTATTCTTCTGAAATCTTTAAAATGTGAGTGTGACATACACTCCGCTTCAACTCTTCATGACATTTGGGTTATTCTCCAGTAGAGGGCGAACTTCTGCAGAGATGAATGCAAAAAATGAGCTCCTCCCAGTCCATAAATACCTGGGACCTCCCACCAATTTCCCAGTGTAAGATAGCAGTAAGGGGACCAGGAAAAAACAAATATAACAATACTAACAAGCAAGAAACAATGGTTCACCATATAAAGGATCCGGAATACCAAAAAGGGTGGGTGAAGCGGAGTGTATGTCACACTTATAATATCCGTTTTAAAAGTGAGTACTCACAAAACGGTATTATTCCAAGTGTGACATACACTCCGCTTCAACTCTTCATGACATTCGGGACATCCAATAGCAGTGTCCGTCATGGGTGGGAGCCGAAAACAGTAAAATAATGTACCAATTTAAACCACTGCAGCTTGCAGAACCTTGCGGCCAAAAACAGCATCCGCTGAAGCCCGCACATCAACCTCGTAAAACTTGGAAAAAGTATGAACGGAAGACCAAGTAGCAGCCTTACAAACTTGTTCAACAGAAGCCTGGTGCTGAAAAGCCCAGGACGTACCAACAGCACGAGTAGAATGCGCAGTGACCTTAAAAGGGGGGTCCTCCCCTTAAGAGAAAAGGACCCAACAATGGCCTGACGAATCCATTTGCTAATGGTAGACTTAGCGGGCGCCAAACCTTTCCTGGGCTCGCAGGGCACCACGAAAAAAAAAGGCGTCTCGCGGAAAGAAGAAGTAGCCACCAAATAGTACAGAACACAACGAACAACAGCCAAAGTGTGCAAAAACCTCTCCTTGTCATTGCTAGGTTTAGGACACAAGAAGGGAGAACAACATCCTGAATGAGATGGAAAGTAGAAACCACTTTAGGAAGGAAATCCGACTTAAAGCGGAAGACCACCTTGTCCTGGTGTCTTTCAAAGTAAGGGGCCTGAATAGACAGATCGCCAACTCAGAGACACGCCGAACAGAGGTAATGGCCACCAAGAAAGCAACCTTTTGAGTGAACACAGAAAGAGCAATATCCTGCAACGGCTCAAAAGGAGGACCCTGGAAAGCCGAAAGAACCAAATTCAGATCCCAAAAAGGGACCAGAACCTTCCTAGGGGCCGCACAGAAGTGACCCCCTGGAAAAAAGTCTTAACCAGCGGGTGTAAAGCAAAAAATCTTTGGAAGAAAACAGCCAGAGCAGAGACCTGCCCTTTCAAGGTACTAAGCTGGAACCCAAGATCCAAACCGTGTTGAAGAAACTCCAAAAATCCTAGGGATCGAAAACACCCTGCAAGGCAAAGCCCTAGCCTCACACCAGTCAATATAGGACCGCCAAGTCCTACAGTAAATGCCAGAAGAGTACCGCTTCCTAGCTCTAATCAAAGTCTGAACAACGGCCTCAGACAAACCTTCCTCCTTCAGAATGAAGGTTTCAGCAGCCAAGCCGTCAAAGCCAGCATTTGTAAATTGGGGTAAAGTAGTTGACCCTGAGATATCAAATCCAGAAACATGGGCAGCCGGTACTGAACTTACCGCCAGCCGTACGACGTCAGCGTACCAAACCCGTCCTGGCCACCTTGGGGCCACCAGTATTGCTGGTGCCCCTTCCAGAATCAGCTTGCTAACTACCTTGCCCACCCTGGAGAAGAGAGGAAACAGGTACAGGAACCCCAGATCCTTCCAGGCAAGGGACAAGGCATCCACTGCCAGGGCTAGAGGATCCTGAGATAGAGACACAAAGGATGGGAGTTTGTGATTGTGCCGTGAGGCAAAGAGATCCACTTCCGGAGTCCCCCACTTGTGACAAAGGGACCGAAAAAAACTCAGAGATTGAGAGGCCACTCCCCTCGGCGAGAGAACCCCCTGCTCAGGGAATCCGCCTCCGTGTTCTCCACTCCCAGAATGTAGACTGCTGAAACGCAAGTAACATTGCTCTCCGCCCAAGTCAGGATAAGAGAGGCTTCCCTGAGGGCACTCCTGCTGTGAGTCCCTCCTTGGTGATTAATGTAGGCTACCGCCGTCCGATTGTCTGATCGAGCCTGAACCGGTAGGCCCTGTAGGTGCGACGTCAGCCGCGCCAGGACAAGCCGGATGGCTCTGAGCTCTAAGACATTGATGGGGGTGTGAGCCTCCTGAGGACCCCACAACCCACTGAACTGATAACTTTTCCAATAACCTCCCCAGCCCGACAGGCTGGCATCCGTGGTAACCGTCTCCCAACAAGGGACCAGAAAGGATCTGCCCCTCATCAGGTTGCTCGACTCCAGCCACCACCGAAGTGACTGCTGAACCCTGGGAGACATCCTGAAAAGTTGATCCAAGGACTACGGACATCTGTCCCAATGCGTCAATAGGTGAAGTTGGAGAGATCTCATGTGAAACTGAGCAAACGGGACTGCCTCGAAGGAAGCAACCATCAATCCCACCAGTTTCATCCCCCGACGGATAGAGGGGCAAGGATCGGCCAGAAGAAGGCGGATCAGATCCTGATTCCCCTGCACCTTGGGCTGAGGTAGAAACACTCTGGCTAGAATGGTATCCAGATTCATGCCCAGGAATGAAAACTCCCTTGATGGAGAGAGAGAGAGAGAGAATTTGGGGCGGTTGATCACCCATCCGAACCTCTCCAGAATCGACACCACCTAGTGGGTGTCCAGCTCCGCCTGATGAAGGGAAGAAGCTGAAATAAGTAGGCCGTCTAGATACGGCACAATGCGAATGCCCTGAGCAGGGCCATTATGCCCGCCAGAACCTTGGTGAAGACCCTCGGCGCTGATGTCAACCCGAAGGGCTACAAAACTGAAAAAGTTGATCGTACACCGCGAACCTGAGGAATCTCTGATGCGCTGGAAAAATTGAAACATGCGATACGCATCCTTGATGTCTATGGATGTCATAAAGTCCCCTTGACGAAGGGAATTGATGGCCGAGCGCAGAGTCTCCATGCGGAACATCTTGGTTCTGATGAACCCGTTGAGGATCTTCAGGACCAGAACGAGTCTTATGAAACCATCCTTTTTGGGAACCGTGAAAACATTGGAATAGTAACCCCTGCCTCTCTCTGAGGAAGGCACCGGCCATATGACTCCCATGTCCAGACGATTTTTTTTTTTTTTTTTTTAACTGCTAACAGGAGCCCCTGAGAAGCCTGAGGGTCCGAGGGCACCCGAGACCTTAAAAATCTTGGAGGAGGCCAATACTCGAACTCCAGTTTGTACCCGGACAAGACCACTTCCAGAATCCATCTGTCTGTGACCTCCTGGGCCCAGACCTGGAAGAAGAGCCGCAGCCGTCCCCCCACCCGTACGGGTGAGGGCGCCCCTTCATTGTTGAGCTGGTTTAACAGCGGACTTGGGCTTGGAACCCCAGGCAGAAGCGGGACGGGCCCAACCTCTGGCTCTGTTCCACGACGAACCTCTGCCCCCGGAGTAGGAAACATCTCTGACCGCTCTGGCACCACGAAAAGAAGGGTTGAAGGAGCTCCAACTTAGCAACTGCATCCAACTTATCTCCAAACAGCCGCATACCCAAGAAGGGATGTGAGCGATTCCTTGGCCGCAAAGTCCGCCGCCCACTGGCGAAGCCAGACCGATTGGCGCATGGTTACCTACACATGACAATAGTGTCCTCCATAGCGGTCAATACAAATTCCATGAATAATTTGCACCTTTTAAGGTTAGTGAACTCGGCGCTGGCCGGGTCAAATTGGGCGTCAAGTAACAAGTCCCTATCACAGACCTAGTAGCCACCGTAGCAAGCGCAGATGCACACACAGGTTGCAAGGCTGAACCAACACTGGCAAAAGCATAACCTGCCATCTAATCAAAGCGCTTAACCTCGCCATCCTTAAGGGAAGTGGCGTCTGAGGTGTGGACCACAAAGGTGTTGGACAATCCCAAAAACTGGCGCATCGACCTCGGAAGGAGAAGACCAGCGCTTAACCGCTTCCACCGGAAAAGGATACTTCTTATCCCATCCCTGAGGAACACCCGGAAGCCGGCTCGGTTTCTCCCATTCCCTAAGGATCAATGCCTCAAAATGACCCTGGGTAGGAAACTCCAAGCATGGCTTGGAGGACCCTAAAAATTCCCCTTTTTTGACAGGGGGTGCCTCTGGCGAGGCAATATCCAAAACCTCCAAGAGATGTGCCAAAACCCTGGAAGTGTCAACGGCATCCCCAATCGCCTGCCCAACATCAGTATCACAAAAATGCACCTCATCAGCATCTGATACCTCAAACAATTCCCCTCTCTAATGGGGAATAATCCGACCAATCAAGGAAATCATCATCAAAATCCAAAGCCGCCTGGGCCGGCGACAAATGACTCTTTTTAGCCTGGGACATCTTGCCCACCGCCCTAGCAATAAATCTCCCGATGCTGGCCAAATTAGTACAAACATCAGAGTGCGACTCCCCGCTAGCGAACAAGTCACTTGGGGTACGGATAAAGCAGAGGGGGGGGGGGGGGGAGGCGATGAAGCGGGAGGTGCCAACCCAGACGCCTGGGGGCCCAACTGCCGTTTTATGGCCTTTTGTGCACATGGTATAAAGATCAGCACAATATCACCCGTAAGGGATATCCCACAGCCCACACATGGCCGGGATTGTCCCAAAGGGAGCCCAAGCCCAATATCCTGCGGAGCCTCCATATGGTAATTTTTTGGATAGTCGCAAGACCTAGGGAATTATGCTAGTAAGCAACCCCGGGATGCCCCTTTAAGTTCCTATGGGAGGATTTGTCAAGTGTAAATTAAGGCTAGGGACCCTAGGACTGGGAGAACCCCCTTTTGTATGCAAAAAACAGGGAGTCCTCCTGAAAGCCATAAGTGAAAAGGCCCCATCAGCACCCACACACATACAAAAGTACATCACATGTAATAGGTATAAATGCCCACAGTACCATAAAACAATATATATATATATATATATATATATATATATATCTCACGTGCGGAAGATGGCGTCCAGACGGCAACAGCAGCAGCTCAGCAAGAGGAAAGGAGAAGAAGGGGGCGGGCCCGCGCGGATCACGCGCCGCGTGAGGCCCCGCCCCTCTCCCTCCGACGTTAGTCAATGCGGGCCTGTGGGAGGCTGGGCCCGCAAAAGGCGGCAATAGAGGGGGGCGGACCGCGGCAGCGTGCAAGCGCCCGTCCCGCACCCTCACCGGATACCTGAGGGGAAGAAGCTCCCCAGAAGCCCGCAGCGCTGAGTAAAAAAAAAAAAAAACAGATAGAGGCCTCCATATGGTGCACAGCATATCAGGGGAACTCAAACTCTGGAATACGTCATTGCCAGTTACAGGGCTGTATTATGAGAGAGGCGCCAGGGGCACGCACCCCGGGGCCCTCACCACTTGCCCTGCAAAGGTGGCCTGGTCCAGAAGTTTTCAGTCTTTGATCTGGGGGATGCCAGGGCCAGCAACAAAGCTATCGGTGGCAGTGGGGTCCCCTGTGCTTGGGCAGCCAAAGCCACCACAGGGCACGACAGAAAGCAGCAAAAAGCAGCAAAGTGGCCTGAGCAAGCAGGAGTTCCCGAGCAGCAGACACCCGCACAAGGGTGGAACAAGGAACTCGATCTGACATTCCAGTAAGTGGGCAGGTGCCAGACAACCAATAATCAGTTACTTGGCTGGACTATTATTTTACTGGAAAAAATACTGTATCTGGGGCCTCCACCACACTTAATCCGGCCCTGGCCAAGTATGACCAAAAAAATAATCATTTTTTCATGTCCTAAAACATCTTCCACAAGCAGCCACCTAAAACAGCGGCTAATTCTGCCCCAACCTAAATGTGCACCGACGAGGCGGCATCTCCTGTCTCCTGTTAGGATTTTCAGCTGCCTTCGCTAAACACTTCTACAGACTATAAACTGAACAGCAAATTCTTTTAATGTGAGCATTTAACTTAAGGAAATTTTTAAATATCAGGATTAATCTTCTTTTATGAAGAATGAAAATCTATTTTAGAGCATTCTTGGTATTTGGCAAGTAAGGACATAATATAAAGTAGCAGAGTGTTTCTTGCATTAAACCCCCCCTATTGTGTTTAGCCATTTAGAATGTCAGCGACTAGCAGGCAGCTGCCAGGTCTGCTCAGATATCCCGCAGTGTCTTCAGCCCTACAAACCAAAAAAAAGATGGCATACTAGTAATATTTAGGACTAAAAGAAAATCTTCATCCATTAAGGGAGTAACTGCTTGTTGGATTTTTAACATTAACATTTCAGGTCATATGAACTTTTCATGAAAGCAAAACAAGAGTTTTTTTGTGGAAAAAAGCAAACAGAACTCTTATTTTAAAAGTGGTTAGTGTACTAAGCCAATGTCATATTCCATCTACACTATATATAAAATACAATTCTGTGAGTACTCACCTGTAGAATTGATTTTATAGTATACAGCACGTCCTGTTCCACTTTATTCCTCCTTTCTTCTGGGTTATCCGCCACAAGGTGGCCATTCCAGGACCCATAAATAGCCAGGAACCTCCCACAAATTCCCAGTGTTGAAAAGCAGTTCTACAAGAAGCCGGGAGAATCAATAATGGATAAGATCCCCCCCAAAAAAAACATCTGAACAATCACCATACAGAGATAACCAAGAACAATGATAACAAATGGAACAGGACGTGCTGTATACTATAAAATCAATTCTACAGGTGAGTACTCACAGAATTGTATTTTTCCAAGTATACAGCACGTCCTGTTCCACTTTATTCCTTACTCCTGGGACATCCAAAAGCATTGTCCATAAGGTAGGGTGGGATCCCCAAAAAGCAACAGCAGGCAGTTTAAACCACTGCTGCCTGCAGAACTTTGCGGCCAAAAGCAGTGTCAGCTGAGGCCCTAACATCAACCTTGTAAAACTTGGAAAAAGTATGAACAGAAGACCAAGTAGCGGCCTTGCAAACTTGTTCAACAGAAGCTTGATGCTGAAAAGCCCAAGAAGCACCAATAGCACGAGTGGAATGAGCAGTAAGTCGGAGAGGAGGATCCTTCCCCTTAGCAGAATAGGCTTGCACCACCGCTTGACGGATCCCCACTGATGGTGGATTTAGCCGGAGGCAAACCCTTCCTAGGTCCAGAAGGGAGAACTAAAAGAGCATCAGTCTTCCTGAAAGACTTAGTAGCCACCAAATAGAACTTCAAGGTCCTGACCACATCAAGAAAATGTAAGACCCGCTCCTTAGGGTTACTAGGATAAGGACACAGAGAAGGCAAAACAATGTCCTGGTTGAGATGAAAGGCAGACACAACCTTAGGCAGGAAATCTGGCTCAAACCAAAAGACCACCTTGTCCTCATGTTGCTCAAAGTAAGGAGGTTTAATGAAAAGCTCCGCCAACTCAGAAATACATCTAACAGAAGTGATAGCCACCAAAAAGGCTACCTTCAGAGTCAAAATAGGCAGCCTCATGTAGAGGCTCAAAAAGAGGACCCTGCATGGCAGATAAAACCAAATTCAAATCCCAGACCGGTAACATAGGCTTACATGGAGGGCGCACGTGAGTAACCCCCTGGAAAAAAGTCTTAACCAAACGATGGTTGCCAAAGGATCTTTGGAAGAAAATTGCCAGAGCTGAAACATGTCATTTGAGGGTACTAAGTTGAAGGCCCAAATCCAAACCATGTTGCAAGAATTCCAGGATCCTGGGAATAGAAAACACCCGACAGGGAAGAAACTTAGACTCACACCAGGCAATGTAAGCATGCCATACCCTATAGTAGATAAAGGACGAGGACTTCTTCCTAGCCCTAATCATGGTAACAGAGGCAGGCAGCCCCTTTTCCATCAAGATGGAGGTTTCCGCAGCCAGGTCGTTAAAGCCAGCATTTGTAAATTGGGATGGTGTAGCTGTCCCTGGTTGAGCAGGTCTGGATCCTTGGGGAGTGCGTATTGATCTACTGCCAACTGCACGATGTCTGCAAACCACACCCGGTCTGCGAAACACACACAGATCCACATCCGGCTGACCCCAGCGATGGCACAGGGAGCGAAACACCCTGTTGCTGAGGGACCACTCTCCCAGACGAGAAGTCCCCCTGCTAAAGGAGTCTGCCTCCAGGTTTTCCACCCCTGGGATGTACACTGCCGAGATGCAGGGAACATTCTCCTCTGCCCAGGACAGTATCAGAGACACTTCCTTGAGGGCCCTCTTGCTCCGGGTCCCTCCCTGATGATTTATGTAGGCAACCACCGTCTGGTTGTCCGATCGGATCTGAACAGCCCGACCCGAAGGTGTGGGGTTAATTGGGCGAGAACCAACCTTACCGCCCTCAGTTCCAGAATGTTGATGAGAGTATGGGCCTCCTAGGGGCACCACTGACCCTGGAATTTCAAGGACTTCCAGAAGCCCCCCCAACCTGTCAGACTGGCATCTGTGGTGAGTCTCCCAGCAAGGGGACAGAAAGGTTCTGCCCACCAAGAGGTTCCTTGAGTCCAGCCACCACAAGAGAGACCGTCTGGCCAGGGGGGGCAGAACAAACTCCTGATTCAGGGACACAGGGTCCTGATCCCACACTGATAAGAGGTTTAGCTGAAGGGGTCTCATGTGAAACTGAGCATAGGGTAAGCAAGACACCATCAGACCCACCAGCTGCATCCCCTGCCGGATGGAGGGATGAGGACAAGAAAGAAGAAGCTGGGCCTGGGCTTGAAGACTCTCCACCTTCTGCTGAGGGAGAAAAACCTTGACCTGAGATGTATCCAGAATCATGCCCAGAAAGGACCTCACCAGTGACGGGGACAGAGAAGACTTGGGATGGTTGATCACCCATCCGAAGGAATCTAGTGTGGACACCCCCATCTGGGTATCCAGCTCGGCCTAATGGAAGGACTGTGACGTGATCAGAATGTCGTCCGGATAAAGAAGGATGCGTATGCCCTGAGATCGTAGCAGAGCCATCACTCCCACCAGCACCTTGGTGAAAACCCTGGGAGCTGAGGTGAGACAGAACGGTAAGGCCAAAAATTGGTAATGCTGATCCTCCAGAGCGAACCTGAGAAATCTCTGATGACTTGGGAAGATAGGAACATGAAGGTAAGCATCCTTGATGTCTACAGAAGTCATGAAGTCGCCCTGGCGCAGGGTACTGACCGCCGAGCATAGGGTCTCCATGCGAAAATGCTTAAATTTGACAAACTTGTTGAGGCACTTCAAATCCAGGATAGGCCTGAGGGACCCATCCTTTTTGGGAACAGTGAATAGATTGGAGTAGAAACCTCTGCCCCTTTCCCTGAGAGGCACCGGGCAGATGACACCCAACTCCAGAAGATTTTGGACCGCAAGACGCAAACCCTGAGCTGACAGAGGGTTTTGAGCCATCTGGGATCTGATGAATCTTGGGGGCGGCCAGGCTGCAAACTCTATCTTGTAACCGGAGGAAACCACCTCCTGTATCCACCTGTCTGCTACACATAGCCTCCAGACGTGAGCAAAGAGCCGAAGCCGTCCCCCCACCCGGATGGGTGAGGGCGCCTCCTAATGCCTGAGGTGGCTTGGGGGAGGATTTGGGCTTGGGACCCCATGAGAGACCGGGACGGCCATGTCCTCTACCCCTGCCCCAATAGTCTCCACGTGCTCCAGCAAATGAAACGCCTCGACCTGCCCTGGAAGCATGGAAGGAGGGTAAGGAAGCCCCGATCCCCCGAAAAGGCCGCGGTGGCCTCCTGCGTTGAGGCAGCCTACCGCCCCTGGCAAACAGGTCCAAGCGCTCACCAAAGAGCCGCAGCCCCTTAAAAGGAAATCCAGTGAGGGCCTTCTTAGCAGCATTATCAGCCACCCACTGACACAGCCAGAGCGTCATATAGCCACCAAAAGGGCAGAAGTCCTACCACACATCCTTATGGCATCATCCACAGGAGAAAGAATATATGCAACAAATTCATAGCAAAGCAGGAGAGATCTATAATCCTCTCCTCCCGCGTCATCTGAGGCCCCATCCAAGAGACACTTGAGCAGCCCTTTAATAGCAAACCGGGTGCAGCGCAGTCCCCACACAGGCAAAGGCATGACAGGACAATTGGTCCATGTGCCGGTCCTCACCATCCCTCAGGGTAGTAGTGTCAGGTGAGTGCATAACTGATGTATTAGACAACCCTAGGACGGGAGCGTCCACCTCGGGAGGACATGACCAACGCTTAATCACATCAGCAGGAAAGGGATACCTCCTGTCCCAACTCTTGGGCACCCCAGGCAGCTTACTAGGCTGTTCCCACTCCTTGAGCAACAGATTATTAAAGTGATTCTGCTCAGGGAACTTCAAGCGTGGTTTAACAGTATGGAAAAGCTCACCCTGCTGCTGCGGAGCCACTGCAGGAGGGGAAATACAGAGCACTTAAAAAATGTGAGTCAATAAGGGGGTCAAGGGGGTAAAGGCCAGAAAAAGTAAAGTTCCTCATCCTCTACAGGAAAAAGGGAAGCAGCGGGAGATAAATGCCGCTTCTTGGCAGAAGCCTTATGCGGGGCCGACCCAGCAATATGCTTTTCGATGCTGGCTACCCGTGAAGCCAAGTCATATTGTGACTCCCCGCTAGTGTGCCCCTCACTAGGGGTCAGATGCAAGCGTGGGGGGGTAGGCTGCAGCGCAAGTACATGCTGGGCGCAGGGCACACATACCTTGACACCGTCACTAACTGGGGATACCCCACACACAACACACAGCTGGGCTTGACCCGAAGGAACCCCAAGCACATTATCCCCGGAAGCCTCCATATGGTGATTGATACAGGCGCAATGGCCAGTACAGGGACACGGCTAGTAATAGCCACCCGGGATGCCCCCTCGAAGGCCGCTAGGGAAGGTGGAAGATTGGTAAGGAGCAGGGCCGGGAGAAACAGAGAGAGGTGAGCCGCCTGCAAGACACAATAAGGCACAAATAAGCATCCCCAGCGCATACATATAACAGCAAGAGAAACCCCGTAAGGGACTCACAGACCAAGTGGACAGATTGCACAGGAAAGCAGACCACAGCGGGACCGCGTCACAGCACCGCAGGGACGAGGGCCACAAAATGGCACTGGCAGCAATACCTAGAGGGGCGGACCGCGGTTTCCACCCCCCCCCCCGAAGAGCGTGAAACAGCGACCACGTGACGCGCCAGCGCCATGACAAAAGCAAAAAAACACCTAATACAAAGCGCCAACCACCGCAGAGCACCGTACAAGCGGCCCGCATAACACCAAAGTAAAGGCAAAGTAAAGAATACACTAGCGCGCACATATAAAGGACCGCCCGGGCGCCCCCTGCCATCAGCACTGGCCAAGCAAGGAAAACTTACGCATACCTAGGAGGTACAACAAATATGGGCTAGGGCATCCCGTCAAGGCTCACCATACAAGCCTGTAGCCGGCTACTCTTTTGTACAGGGTCTTGCGGCTTGGAGCAACGTTCCTCCAGCACCTGACCCCAGTGCAGTGCTGTCCTACCTTCACCCGAACCGTCAGCCGGGGCTGGGAGGCAGTGGGTCCAGAACGGGTGGGGATAGGTCTGCAGGGCCATAGACTTGAAAAGCCCCGCTCCCTGCGCAGTAGAGACCATCTTCTATCTTCGCAGTCCAGACTGCAGAGAAACACTGGGAATTTGTGGGAGGTTCCTGGCTATTTATGGGGCCGGGAGTCTTTCTGCAGTCCACTGCGCCACCTTGTGGCGGATAACCCAGGAGTAAGGAATAAAGTGGAACAGGACGTGCTGTATACTTGGAAAATAGGATGCATTACATGGAGCAATACACCTTAACATTAACCTTTTAGATTCTAAGGACATTTCATTAAAATGGACCAAACCTCACTTGATTCCCTCCCCCTGGGGCATCAGGATCCAGAAATCGGGATGCCCCATTGCGTGAAAACCCCCAGGTCGCCCAGGTATACTCACCTTCAGCCCCCATCCAACAGCACATGCGTGAGCAGCGCTGCATCTCCGCTGTCCGTTCAGTAGTGCATGTGCCCGTGAATGGCCGGCACAGGCACTCTCCCTGTTAGACAGAAAGTCGCGTATGCGGCGTAAGACTAAAAGGTAAGAAAGGTGAATCAGTTCAGGCGACCTGGCAGGTTTCACAAAGCCCCAGGGACAAGGACCAAAACGGTCAAAATCCTGGGTTTTGGTCCACTTTAAAGCAATTGTGGAAAAGTTGCAAACATTACCCTTCCTCTAATAGTCCTCAGCTGACCTGTTCACTTACTGATCGTGTATTTGGTTACTACCAAACTGTTCAGTTGTGTGTCTAAACACTTTCTATGACCAACAATACTTGACAAATATGTTCACATCAAGAAAAAGCCCGACAATCCATGTCAGGGGATAAAGATAATTCTGTGAATACTTACCTGTAGAATTGATTTCTCTTCCATTATTACTTCAGGACATCAGAATAATTCAGTAAGAGAAAATGAAGGACAAAAAACATTAGTGTGTACAGCAAGTTCTAATATGACTGGATGAGTGGTCAGTTCATAGTCCGATAAGAAACATCTCACCCAACACTGCTCTGTCCTGGATGCGCACAGCAGGTCTCCGGAACCCCAAATCCAGAGGCGAAGAGAATTGACAGTATTAAATCCAGCGTTTTTTTAAATTAAAATAAAGCATCAGTGTGTACCCCAGGTCTCGACAGTGACGCGTTAAGGTGGGGGGTCTGAATTGCGTCACCACCAGAACCTGGATACACACTGGTGCTTTGTCTTTTTAGCGGATTTCAATAAACAATGGATTTTATAATGTCACCTTCAGCTCTGGACCTTCTCCTCGACAATCAAAACCGAACCCTTGACTCTTGGCATTGGAAGACAGTCCAGATCACGACTGCTAATTGATGAGACACAGGTAAGCAAACCGAATGATGAAGGGGGTATATGTGAGGAGGCAATAGGAATCAGGACACCCTTCGCTACATAGGACAAACACCCAGTACATTTAAATGGGTTCATTTTAGGAAGATATCACCTCCAGAGCAGTAAGTGTATGTCCAGTCTGAGGCTGGTGATTGCGCCAGATTGCAGGCGGGCTAAAGGGTTTTTTTTTGTTTTGCACCCCCCCCCCTCCCAATTATGCCTCAGTGGAGGGAGGCTTGGTGAGAGGTTACAGGTGACCAGGCATCTACTTTCAATGCCTTGCTATCTGTTCTGCCCTAAGGGTAGAGATATAGTACACAATGGCCATTGCATTGCCTTATTGACCCAGACAGTTCTTAGTACCTCAGCCCCTCAGATGGGGTAACAGGAGACCCACACAAGCATGCAGTATAATAATCTGGAGTGTTGTGGTTGGAGCTGGCTCACGGCAGGAAGTGCGTCCCACCATAGACCTTCTGTCTCCATTCATGCTTAGGTACAAATCTTATCAATGAAATGGCCTTTGAGGCCAAGGGTCCTGTTGGGAGCACACTAGCACACCCCTTCTCCACTATTGGGAAAAATTCTCTATTTCACATATAGCACATCACACTTGATTCATGAGGATTTTTTTTAGTTACAAAAAACCTTAAAAAGGTTAGGTCCATTTTCGATTGCATTATAGAAAGTGTATATTTTTGTGTGGTAAAACAATGTCTTAAAAGGTGCTGAGTTGTCTTTCATTTCTTTGAATGTTAACGAATATGTGTTTTATGGAAGCACTTGTCACCTGTTGCTATTGGCAACCAAATGCAGACTTGGTTTATGTTGTTAATAGAAACAGATTGCAGATAGTTACACAAAACACTGCTGCTGGACTGTGAAGGGTTGAGTGACATCCCACACCTCAGCAGTGGCCATAGAAACAGTGTTCTATGTATACAGGACTCACTTCTTGGTGTGCAGACTTAGCGTACATTTCTTATAGCGACAGTAGTGAAAACTGCTTCCATATAATGCACATTTGCTAAACAAAGGAAAAAATGAGAAAAAATAAATAAATACTATCAGCTTAGCACCTTGCGCACATTCCTATGGAACAAAAAAATAAACACTTTTAAAGCCTATCAAAAGTGGACTTACCCTTTAAATATAGCCTCCTGGTTTATGCTAGCAAGTTAAAAACACTATTCTAGAATGTCTCATGCTCAGCAAGTAAAACAGGTATTTATTTTTAATTTACTGCTTGCAAATTTACATTGTCAAACAAAGCCTGGTGGCCATTAAAATGATTAATAATGTTTTTGCTGCCCTTGACATGGAATGGTTTAAGAAATGCCAGTTTACACAAGTAAATTTAATGAATACTGATTACACCATGGCTGAAGGGGTAGGACAACCCTAATGCAAATGAACTGTGTGAAAACAAGAATTATGGGGAAGAACGGCAACTCACATTAATCAAGGAACTAGGGCACAGTGGGCACACACATGGTACGGTATCCCCAGATACCTATAGAGGCGGTGACGTCACCCATATACAGCCTTGCCTAAACACAAATACCAAAGTTTAGAGCCATGCAGTTGGTAAGTGTTAAACTACATACAACGCGTTACAGTGTGAACTAATTAGTGACACATAAAACATTTTATATTACAATATAACAGAACAGGCTGCAAATTGGATTCTTGTATGTCCAGTAATTTTTTTTCCTTTAGGCTCTGTTCTGCACTCTCTCTGTGTTGTTGCATTGCTTTGCAATGGTGTTACAATACAAAGGAAACGCTGTACATTATTCTGGATGGGATAGCTCACATATTTGTGCACCGCATTGAAAAAGCGCTGCAGACACCATTTTCACGTTGTAACACTGCAGCTCAATATAAGTCTATGACAAGGCAAGCACAACACATGTATAATGCTGTGTACCTGTATTGCCATAGACTACCATTTACTTATCATGCAAAGGCATTATTAACGCATCAAAAGTGCATTGTTTGTTTTGATACAATGCCCCTCTGGCATATTTGCAAAGCGCTTGCTCTTAATGCAACGGAGAGGTGTGAATATAGCCTAAAGGAGAGCTTGCTTCTTTTTCAGTAGGACGAAGAATCTGGGGTGACAGAGTTGTACAAATTTGGGACGTTAAAAACCATGGCCATTCTCCTGAGCCAGCCTGTGCCAGAATACAGGCTTACCGATATTGCAATCCTAATGTGTGTAGAGGCTTTTACCCATCATGCAATACTTAGATGTACTGCTTATTACTGCTTATTCACACAGGCTGGAGAGAAGCACTGGAATAGAACAGAACCCTCCTGTAAAAGTGGAATGGTACGCTCAACAACCTGTCATCCCTGGACTTAATTCTTCCCCAAAAGAAAACCATAAGCTTGGTGGGATTTCCTTCAGTTGGGGTAAAGTAGTAGCTTCTCCTATCACAATACAGCATGCTTATATGGATTTTTAATATTAAACTGGATCTTAAACCGGAATAAGAGCCTATCTTGTAATTTCCCGCCACCCTGTACATACAAATTATCCATATTATCCAGATTCCAGAATCCTGGGGATAGAAAACACCCGACAGGGAAGTGACTCACACCAGTCAATGTAAGCATGCCATACCCTATAGTAGATGGATGACGAGGACTTCTTCCTAGCCCGAACAATAGTATTAACAACAGAGGCAGGCAGGCCCTCCTCCATCAGGATGGAGGTTTCAGCAGCCAGGCCGTCAAAGCCAGCGTTTGTAAATTGGGATGGCGTAGCTGCCCCTGAGTGAGCAGGTCTGGATTCTTGGGCAGAGCATACTGATCTACTGCCAACTGCACGACGTCTGCGAACCACACCCTTCTTGGCCAACAGGGGGCCACCAGAATGGTTGGTACCCCTTCCTGAGCAATCTTGCGCAACACCCTGCCCAGCAGAGGGAAAGGAGGAAACACAGAGAAGCTGAAAGCTCTTCCAAGACATTGCTAGAGCATCCGTGGCCAGGGCCAGAGGGTCCTGTGACAGAGAGACAAAGACTGGGAGCTTGTGATTGTGACGGGACGCAAACAGAGCCACATCTGGCTGACCCCAGCGGTGGCACAGGGAGCGAAACACCCTGCTGCTGAGGGACCATTCTCCCAGACGAGAAGTCCCCCTGCTGAGGGAGTCTGCCTCCAGATTCTCCACCCCCGGGATGTACACGGCTGAGATGCAGGGAACATTCTCCTTCGCCCAAGACCGTATCAGGGACACTTCCTTGAGGGCCCTCTTGCTCCGAATCCCTCCCTGATGATTGATGTAGGCAATCGCCGTCTAGTTGTCCGAGCGAACCTGAACCGCCCGACCTCGAAGGTGTGGAGTCAATTGGGCGAGAGCCAACCTTATCGCCCGTAATCCCAGAATGTTATGTTATGATAGGGGTGTAGGCCTCCTGAGGGCCCCACTGACCCTGGAATTTCAGGGATTTCCAGAAGCCCCCCCCCAACCTGTCAGGCTGGCATCTGTGGTGACTGTCTCCCAGCACGGGGCCAGAAAGGATCTGCCCACCAACAGGTTTCTTGAGTCCAGCCACCACGAGAGAGACCATCTGGCCAGGGGGGACAGAACCAGCACCTGATCCAGGGACCGAGGGTCCCGATCCCAAACTGACAAAAGGTGAATTTGAAAGGGTCTCATGTGAAACTGAGCATATGGAACTCGAAGCAAGACACCATCATGCCCACCAACTGCATCCCCTGCCGGATGGAGAGATGAGGGGAAGAAATAAGAAGCCTGGCTAGGGCCTGAAAACTCTCCACCTTCTGCTGAGGGAGAAAGATCTTGACCTGAGATGTATCCAGAGTCATGCCCAGAAAGGACCTCACCATGGACTGGGACAGAAAAGACTTGGGATGGTTGATCACCCAGCCGAAGGATTCCAGTGTGGACACCACCAGCTGGATATCCAGCTCGGCCTGCTGGAAGGACTGAGAAGTGATGAGAATGTCGTCTAAGTAAGAAAGGATGCGAATGCCCTGAGATCTCAGCAGAGCCATTACGCCCGCCAGCACCTTGGTGAATACCCTGGGAGCCGAGGTTAGACCGAAAGGTAAGGCCACAAATTGATAGTGCTGATCCTCCAGAGCGAACCTGAGGAATCTCTGATGACCTGGAAAGATTGGTACATGAAGGTAAGCTTCTTTGATGTCTACAGAGGTCATGAAGTCGCCTGGGCGTAGAGAATTGACAGATGAGCGCAGAGTCTCCATGCAAAAGTGTTTGGATCTGACAAATTTGTTGAGGCACTTTAAATCCAGGATAGGTCTGATGGATCCGTCTTTTTTGGGAACAGTGAAAAGATTGGAATAGTAGCCTCTGCCCCTTTCTCTCAAAGGGGGTAAGGACCTGAAAGTGAGTAAGGGCCCTCGTCTTCAACAGGGAAGAGGGAAACAGCGGGTGATAAATGCTGCTTCTTAGCAGAAGCCTTACGTGGGGCAGACCCAGCAAGATATTTTTCAATGCTTGCTACCCGAGCAGCTAAATCAGGTTGAGATTCCCCGCTATTATGCCCCTCGGTGGGGGTCAGATGTAAGCGTGGGGGGGGGGGGGGGAGGCAAAGCCAGAGGGGGCGCCGAACCAGTAACAGGCAACCCAGGCTGCAGTGCAAGTACCTGCTGGGCGCAGGGTACACAGACCCTGACATCACTTATAGGGGATACTTCACACACAACACATAGCCGGGCTTGTCCCGAAAGAACCCCAAGCACATTATCCCCAGAAGCCTCCATATGGTGATTATAGTGGCACAATAGACCAATATAGGGTTAACGCTAATGATAGCAACCCGGGATGCCCCAAGAGCCTGCTAGGGATGTGGGAGATATAATAGAAATAGCCCAAAACTAAAAGGGGGAGGACCGGGAGAAACCACAATGAGGTCTACCCGCCTGAAAGACATAAGAAGACATCCCCGTAAGAAATACAGTAAAAAAAAAAAAATGCATGCTGAGGAGAGGAGAATGGGATAAAGTGCAGGGGGCGGGGTTATAGCTGTGCTTTGCACAAACAGAGCAGAGCTGGGGTCAGAGAAAGGACAGCAATCCCAGAATGCAGAGCGGAACAGTCAGAAGACACTTTGCAGGCTGCCTGACGCTCCACGAACTGCCATCTTGGATGTTTAAAGGCTCATAACAGGTAGTAGATGCAGGTAGGATGATTTTTAATGTGAGCAATCTGTATGTACAGGGTGGGGGGAACATATAAGGTATGCTCTTATTTAGGGTGAAGGTCCGCTTTAAATGGTGGTGAAGGTCCGGTTTAAGTTTAAGTCATTCCGTGATACAGCACCTTTAAAGTTTTAAATATACCCACACCTATCTGTTGTGCTAAGCACAGGAAATTTGTAATAGGTTTTAGGCTCTCCTCATACCTATCCTTTTTGTTTGTATTGTGCAGGAACACAACACAGGAAGCCAGTTCATTGCACTGCTCCTTGCATTTGCAGAGTTTTCAATGTAAAACTGAAGCAGGTCGATAGGAACTTACAGAAACACAAACATAACATATTGTGCTGTGGTGTACCCGACTTACTCCTTAGTTACATTAGCAATTCTTTAATCATTAACTTTTTGTTAAAAAAAAAATCTTTTGATACATAAGAGTTGTGTTTGCATTGCGTTTATGGAAGTATGGTTAAAGACCTCCCATTATGGAACACAAAGCAGATACTGTGCAGTGCAAGGCCTTATACCTGCATGGTGTTTGTGTTAAGATGTACGTCCATCGGTCTGTGCCAGCATTGCATAGAAAGCAGTACAGCGCATATAATCTATGTTAACTGGAATTAAAATTAAAGCAGCACCATAGTCAACTTCCTCATTTATTGTATGGCTACCAAACATGCGACTGCTGGTATCCAATTGGGTTTGCACATCAAACTCGAAATGTTTCTAGTGGTCACAGGACTGACTGCCATTTGCAAACATGTGAATGGAAAGCAATGACTTTATTCCAGTATGCTTTTAAATGGGCAGCATTTTCCCTGTGCTGTGGCTGCAACCCATAATTTCTGCAGTGAAAGCAGATTGGTGGACGTTTTAAAAAATCCTTAGTTCAGACGTTCCAGGGGGCATGAGACAAGCTTCTTACCTGCCACCAGCTCCCACACCACACATCGCTCACCTGTCATGCCAGTGGGAGATGCCAGCTCAGTGGGTGGACATGGTCTCAGTCCACTGAACTGTCCAGCAGCACTTCCTGTTTGCAGTTGGCCTGTAAATACATGAGCCGTCATTTTATTTCTAAAATTTACTACAGCAGGAGTTAGAAAATAGTAAATGGATTTTTATGTGCCGCAATCTAAATTGCTCTGGGGAGGGAAGCATATGAGCACTGTTTGTTGTGTTGGTCTGGTTTAAGTCATTTTTGACTGTTGGTCCACTTTAAGTGTGTTTAAAGTGGACCAACACCCAGGATTTTGACTATTCTGGGTTTTGGTCCACTTCGGTGGGGCACCCCGATCGGGGGTGCCCCGTTGTGTGAAACCCCCCAGAAAGCCCGAAAACTCCCGCGCGTCCCTCTTACAGGGAGCGCACCCGCGCCGGCCATTCACAAACGGCCAGCGCGGGAGCGCGCCCTGCTAGAGGGACGTGCGGGAGTCGGCGGCGGACGCGCATGCGCCGCTGGAACGTGGAAAAGGTAGGATTGTGGGCTTCCTGGGGGGTTTCACCCCGCGGGACATCCCGATTTCGGATGCCCCGCGGGGAGGGATCTGATCGGCCCGGGAATCTTATAGATTCCCGGACCGATCCCCTCTGGGTGTTGGTCCGCTTTAAGGCAAAATAAATACATGGATCAAGTATAGTACCTTTTAAGCCCAATCAATATAAAAAAGGTATTTAAGCAGATCTACAACCTTTAATCTGCAGTGACACTCAGGACAGCTGCTGGACTAGAGAAGATGAAAATAATATTTAGCTTTAAATAGGTAGCTATTGTTCTTTTATATTTTTGCATTCACAAACCTGACTGCCTGCTGCACCAATCCCTTACAGCCACAAAGCTTGCTCCCTTCCATTCTTGCTCCATCAGCTACAATGTAGACTGCACAATCCTATATGCACCACAATCACATGGTGCAACCACTAACGCTGGTCAATGAAGAAACCAGCTCCTCATGAGTAAAAGTCTCTGAAGAGTGCGGTCAGCACCAATGATGACAAGGCAAAAATGAAGGATGAGTGATGCCATTTGGCTGTAAAGGATCCAGGCAGTGGGAGGTCAGGTGTGCATAGGTTAGGAACAGCAAAGGTTAAAGTGGACCAAAACCCAGGAATCTTTACTATGCCAGGTTTGCAGTTTGTGCATCTTAACACGTGGCAGGAGAAGCTAACTAGAACCCCAGCCACACACAGCAGCGGCACCCGACATCACCTGCATCCTTCAGCAGCGCGCAGCCATGCACAGCCATTCAGTTCCCGATTTGCACAGCTCAAAGGCGATGCAAGTGATGGTGCCGGCCAAGCATGCTCTTGTTGGAAAGATTGCGGGCAAAGTGGGGGGTGTGACACAGTGGGGCATCTCAGTACAGGATGCCCTGGAGACAGGGAATCAGCAGGCTCATAGACTCCAGGACTGACCAGCTTTAATATGCACACACTGTAACAGGTTATTAAAAAATGGTTTCTTTCCAGCATCTGATATACGTAACTGCATACATTGCCACTAAGCCTATTCAGCAACTGGAATAGATGCAGAAACATTTTAAGCACCATATCATATTATTACAGGGGTGTAGCTGGGGGAGGGGGGGGGGGCAGGTGGAAAAGTGAGGCCTAGACACAGGTGGCAGTGCTGAGGATACCCCCAAATAGAGAGTAAGCATTGGTGGCTGAAGTGAAAAACCGTGCCGCTGATGGACGTGTAATACGGCCTTATCACCCTGTCATTGAAAGGGGGGTGGGCTAGGAGCTGAGGTTACCGCACTAACTCCAGGGTCACACCATGTCCTAAGGAGTCTGTACCCCTCCCCCCAAACTACATTCCTACTTAGTGCTCTGGACACTCTTATTAATTGTAGCTCCAGCATTAATTGTAGGAGCAGCACCAGCAGCAGGACAAGTGCAAAGAGGCATGGGAGAATAGGTTTTAGCCCAGCTGTTTATGTGTGGGAGACATATCCTTAATTTAGATTTATCTTATCAGGGATATATTATATGCTCATACTTTTTCCAAATGACCCGATTTTTATTAGTCCAACTATTTACTAGGCGCTGGACCCGATTTGGATATTTAAAGCAAAAAGAGGGCTCCGCTACTGAGCACCTGATCCCCAACCACGAGCAGCACCTGTGTGACTGCTGTGCAGTGATTGGCTGGTTAAGGAGTCAGTCCCATGGCAGCCACGAGGGGGGTCAGGCATTCGCTGCCTGTGGGTGAGCCCCAATTATGTTTTAAATAGTCAAGCACTGGGAAAGGTATGGCAAATGAGGGTTTCAATTTGGGTAGACTTGCACTTTAAAATGGATGGTCACCAAGAGGCAATTAGGACTCATCACATTAAAGTAGTAAAGTCAAAATAGAATATTTGGCTCAATCCTAATCAGGATTAGGGGTTCTCCACAGTGAAAGCCCCGCCTCCCTGAAGCATGAACTGCCTTACACCGAGTAGTGCATCTTGGCTCTGCAGCGGCATCCACCCATCCAGACCTGATGGGGGACACGAGTTGAGGGGGCAGGGATAAATGGACAGAGCAAATCCACTCTGCTCACTGACCCATTTAGTCACTGTAAGATCCTGGAAGTGGGTGACTATTCTGTTCATCCTCTGAGGGGTCCTTAAGGTTTTACGCTGCAGGACATGCTTATTTGAGATGCCCCCCTAGAACAAATTTAAGAAAACTCTATTTTGTTTGTTGGTCCACTTTCAATAAGAACCCTGGAATGTGTTGCTGTTTTTTTCTGGGATTTGGGATGCCCAGTGTGTGAAACCTCCAGGAATGGGCAATTTTGTTAACTCAAAAATGATTCCATGCCACATGTGCAGGTTCTCTTTACTGTGCATATTAATGAATAGTATAGAATGCAGAATGGAAGGGAAGCAACAGGTATCCCCTGGGCATTTCACACATCTGGGAAACCCAAATTGGGATGCCCCACTCAGAGGGAGACCACAGGCCCTGGAGTCTTATAGACTCTAGGGCCATGTTTGCTTCTTTTTAATAATGAGGGTTTGGAGGTTTTCATCATTTTTCTGGCTATTTGTTGTATCAGATTCCCCTAGTTCTAGTTGTTAATTATTTTTTGGTTGGAGTGGAATCTGTGCAGCCATTTCTTGGACCACATGGGTTTGAGCAATGCAAGGAAAAGGTAAGTGACTCTCCAGTGTTGGGGCTTACAGGCATGTTGGAGCCTGACTGAGGGCAAGGGCAAGGCTCTGCTTTATAGTTAACCTAGACCAGGGGTACCCAACAGGTGGTACTAGTACACCACTGGTGGCACTTGAGATCCTCTCAACTGGTACTTGACAAGGCTGTAGATTTACTTGTACCCCAACCTGATCTGCTGCCATCTAGACAATAGTTAAATTCAACATAAAAAATGCCCAATTTTTGTGTGATCCATTCACTTTAAATATATTTTGTGTGTTTTGACTATGGTTTAAGGTGGCCGACAAAGCTCACGCAGCACTTGGGGTGTAACTATAGGGAGTGCAACCACACCAGGGCCCAGGAGGTCAAAGGGGCCTTATCATTGTTGCCCCCCACCCTTATTTATCATATCTGTGCTCACTTAGGATCATTTAGATAAATGAAGCACCATTTGCCTTTACTATTTCAGTCTTTAGTTGTCTTGCTGCATCCAATTGACTTCAAAGACAGAAAAACGTTTTACTGTATGAGCCTTGAAAGGGCCCCATATAATGTCCGCACCAGGGCCCCCTCCCATTAAGTTACGCCACTGTACAGCACCCAGGTAGTATGCGATATAAAAAAATTTGGAACCCCTAACCTAGACTCTTCTGCAGGGACCCATATAAACCTTACCCACCTCCTCATCTTACCACCCATGACATTGCAGAGATATTTCACCTTTCTAGTTGCTACGTTCCAATGGAAACGCTCCTCTTGATGTTCAATGGAGGGGTTAGCGGTAAGAATCATTGAGGCCTGGGGCTTATTAGATTTTCTGGAGGCTTCTTTAAACAGATCCTCAAGTTTTTTCTAGCCAGTCTCCCCCCCCCCCCCCCCCCCTCTCGCTTCCTCCCCCCGGGCAATTTTGAGAGTTGGGGAAAATATACTTATTGCCTAAGCCCTCCTCTGGTGCAGCTGCAGCTATAATTGTCTTGACTCAGATGCTATGGCAGGTCCTGGATCCTCCTTTGTCATGGAACAGTAAATCAGAGGAGCATTCCTGTGACAAGGTTTTTTTATCACTATTCTGAAAATAAGCACTGGCACGACACGAACCTGGGGCGGTCATTCCGAATCTTTGCCCCGGGGTGCCAGAAAGCCTAGCTACGCCTCTGTATTATTAGATAAATATTGGGTCACAACACATGTGATATGGCACATAAATCATTTGTGAACTCTGCGGGAGCTTCAAAAGAGAAAGAGATTTTTCAGCCTCTTCTAGATGAGCACAGGTGGGGGTATCCTTTAGGAGACAATAGAGGAGAAGCCAGAGTGTCGGAATTATTCTCACTGGTTATTTCTGTATCTTGAAGTACAGCAGCTGCCTAAATATAACTTCTTTTAAATCACAGAGCACAGTTCCGGCAGTCTCTGGAGGAGCCTGACGCGGCTGTACACATTGGGACCAATTTGTGGAGTGCATCTTTGCACCTGCCCGGTACACACCGAGAGCCACATTTACTCCTAATAACTTCACCTACTTTAATATACTACAATACTTTGATAGATCATTCAGATTTGGCCATGCGTGCATTATAGATTTCTCTACCTAAAATAACCTTAATCAGTTATTTGCATGTTTGGGTTCAGTACAAGGAATAGATCCCTGGATTCCAGAGAGTTAAACCTGTGCCATGTTCATTTAAGAGAAGGAGGGAAAGAACAGGCAATCTGTCAGTTTTTGAACAGCTCCAAATTCAGAATTTAAAGAACCATGGTCATAAAAATATAAGATAAAAAAAACAAAAAACAATGTAGTGTGGCCCAGCTACCACAAAAAAGGGCAGCATTCAAACGGCAGCAATCACCCCAACTAAATAATCACCTGATAATCAATTCAAGTCCTCAAAATTTATTAAAAACATCACATACCAAACAGAGAGTTAAAAACAAAAAACACAGCAAGGACATCCCATCCATAGTGCAAATTATTTCCTCCCTAAAAAAATATACATAGCCAATAATAACCACCCAATAAATTCATGTATACAAGTCATATAGAAAATCCATAATAAAGTGCCAATATAACTGTGCTAAAGTGCTATGTGCAATAAGTAATTAATTGAAGAGGAATCAAAAAGCCAACCCAAATAAATGGAATAATATAACCTCAATAAAGTGCGGATGAGATCCCAGCAGGTGTTCCCTGGAGTTATGCCCCACGCGTTCCGTGGTACAAGAGCACTTTCTCAAGGTAGCACAGTTGTATTGGCACTTTATTATAGATTTTTCTATTTAACTGTCTGTTTGGTATGTAATGTTTTTAATACATTTTGAGGACTTGAATTGATCATCAGGTGATTATGTAGTTGGGGTGATTAGTGCTGATGCTGTCCTCTTTTGTGGTAGCTAGGCCACACTACTTTGTATATTGATTCATGGTTGGTGGAAGGGCGTAAGAATATATATATATGTAATTTGGTGGTGCAGAGTCATTTCCTTTTTTGAACATTAGGCAACATAAAAAAAATAACTGAAGGATCAGGGGAGACAGATTTTGAACGTGCCAGTCTACATTTACAGAGGAAGACTGCTTAAGGGGTAATTCGACTTCGATGGCATTTTTAAAAGTTTCCATTTTTGCACACAATAATGATCAATAGCTTATCTGTGATTTTTTTTTCTTTTCTACTAGAACTCATTATAAAAGAACATTTTTTGTTACTAGTAACAATGTGTTTACCTTAACAATGTACATCAATGTGGTCTGTTTAAAGGGTCAGTTTAGGCTAACTCTTCTTGTTGATGGGAGCAGCCATGATGGAATTACTGCATAATGCTGCATCATTGTCTCCTATTGGAGGGGAGAAGGGAGGGGTAGTGCTTTGTCTTATACATCTCAATACAAAACAATGGTGCAGCATTCCATCATGGCTGCAACCCGGTTTGATGGAAAGCGCCGCCAGCTCAGAAACTCGCCTGACCGAAGTAATAGCCACCAAAATGGCCACCTTAAGAGTCAGAATGGGCAACGCAGGCCCACGGATAGGCTCAAAGGGAGGACCCCGCAGAGCAGACAACACCAGATTTAAGTCCCAAACCGGGAGTATAGGCTTACGTGGCGGAGTAACACCCTGGAAAAAAGTCTTAACCAACCGCTAATTGGCAAAAGATCTTTGGAAAAAAATTGCCACAGCCGACACCTGTTCCTTGAGGGTACTAAGTTGAAGGCCCGAATCCAAACCATGTTGCAAAAATTCCAGAATCCTGGGGATAGAAAACACCCGACAAGGAAGGGACTTGAACTCACACCAGGCAATGTATGCCAGACCTTGTAGTAGATAAAAGACGAATACTTCTTCCTAGCCCGAATCATAGTATCAAGCCGTCAAAGCCAGCGTTTGTAAATTGGGATGGCGCAGTTGTCTGAGTGAGAAGATCTGGATCCTTGGGCAAAATGTACCGATCTACTGCCAACTGCACGACGTCTGCGAACCACACCCTCCTTGGCCAACAGGGGGCCACCAGGATGGCTGTTACCCCCTCCTAGGCTATCTTGCGCAGCACCCTGCCCAGCAGAGGAAAAGGAGGAAACACAGAGGAGCCGAAACTCCGTCCAAGGCATTGCTAACGCATCTGTGGCGAAGGCCAGAGGATCCTGCGACAGGAAGACAAATCTGGGAAGCTTGTGATTGTGGCGGGACACAAACAGGATAGAGGGACGCAGACACAAGAGCAGAGCCCGTGCCTGCTTCTGAAGGTCCTCCACTTTCTTCTCAGGCAGGAACACCTTGACCTGATAGGTATCCAGAGTCATGCCCAGAAAGGACCTCACCAAAGACGGAGACAGTGAAGACTTGGGAAAGTTGATCACCCAGCTGAAGGACTCGAGAGTGGAAGTCACCACCCGAGTATCCTTCTCGCCTGATGAAGAGACTGAGCCGCAATCAGAATGTCATCCAGGTAAGGGAGGATGCAAATGCCCTGATTCCGCAGCAGAGCCATCACGCCTGCCAGCACCTTGGTGAACACCCAAGGTGATACCGAATGGTAGAGCCACAAACTGGTAATGCTGATCCTCTAGAGCGAACCTCAGAAATTTCTGATGACCTGGAAAGATTGGCACGTGAAGATAGGCATCCTTGATGTCCACGGAGGTCATGAAGTCGCCCGGGTGAAGGGTACTGACAGCCGAGCGTAGCGCCTCCATGCGAAAGTGATTGAACCTGACAAACTTGTTGAGACCCTTCAAGTCCAGGATGGGCCTTAAGGACCCGTCTTTTTTGGGGACCGTCAAAAGATTGGAGTAGAACCCCTGACCCCGTTCCTGGGAAGGCACCAGGCAAATGACTCCTGACTCCAACAGACGTTGAACCTGCAAGGCACAAACCCTGAGCTGACAGAGGGTTTTGAGACAACCGGGATCTGAGGAATCTTGGGGGTGTCCAGGCTGCAAACTCTTGCAACCGGAGGACACCAACTCCTGAATCCACCGGTCTGAGACGCGGAGCCTCTAGACGTGAGCCAAAGCCGTCCCCCCACCTGGATGGGTGAGGGCGCCTTCTCATGCCTGAGGGGGCTTGGGAGAAGGTTTGGGCTTGGAACCCCATGAGAGACCAGGACGACCACGGAATCTGACACGGCCCCAAGAATCTCTGCGGCTAGAGAAGAGGGTGCCACGACCTCCTCTGGGAGCATGAAAGGAGGGGAGGAAAGCGGAGGGCCCCAGAAAAGGCCGAGGCTGCCTCCTACGCTGAGGTAGCCTACCATCCTTGGCCAGAACATCGAGACGCTCACCAAAGAGCCGCAGCCCCGGCAGAGCGGCGCATAGCCACCAAAAATGCAGAGGCCCTACCACTCAGCCGTAACGCATCATCCATGGCAGTAAGGACAAAGGCAACAAAATCAGAGCAAAGCAAGAGGGCCCTATAATCCCCCCCACCAGCCACGGCGCCATCAAGGAGACGCTTGAGCTGTTTCTTAAGGGCAATAGCTGTAATGGCAGCGGCGCAGACCGGACGCAACACAGCCCCCACAAATGTAAAAGCATGGCAGGCCAGCTGATCCATACGCCGGTCCTCGCTGTCCTGCAGTGTAGTAGTGTCAGAGGAAGGCATGACCGAGGTGTTGGACAGCCCTAGAACGGGAGCGCCCACCTCAGGGGGACACGACCATCGCTTGACCAGGTCAGCAGGAAAGGGATACCTCTTATCCAACCCTTTGGGCACCGCAGGCAATCTACTAGGATGTTCCCACTCCTTGAACACCATATTAGTGAAATGGCCCTGCTCAGGGAACTCCCTGCTCAGGGAACTTTATCAGGATGAAAGAGCTCACCCTACTTCCTCTTAGCCACCTCAGGGGGGACAATGTGCAAGATTTCAAAAATGTGAGCCAACAGGCTATCAGTGTCATCAGGGAACCATGAGTCCTCCCCAGACGCAGACCCAGGGTCACTGTTGAAACCCTCCTGCTGATCCCCAGAGGAGTCAGAGTCCTGGAAAAGCTCCCCCTCCTCTAGGGAGTAACGGCCACCAAAAGCATCAATTCCCTCATACTCCTCAGTAAAGGGAGGGTGTGGGAGCCAGGTGCCGCTTCTTGCCAGAGGCCTTACATAGAGCATGCCTGGCAAGCTGCCTTTCAATGCTGGCCACACGAAGTGCCAGATCAGATTGTGACCCCCTGCTAGTATCCCCCTCACTGGGGGCTATATGCAGGCGCAGAGGGGTAGGTGATGCCAAAGGGGGTGCAGAACTGGGAAGAGAAGCGGGCAGCCCAGCCTGGGCCGCAATGATACCTTGGGCACACGGCACGCACACCACGGCACTGTTACTCAAAAGGGGATACCCCGCACATGGCACACAGCCGGGGTTGCCCCGAAGGACCCCCGAGCACACTATCCCCAGAAGCCTCCATATGGTGATTTAACACAGGCGCAATAGGCCAGAACAGGGTAAGGGCTAATAAAAAGCCACCCGGGATGCCCCCCCAAAGGATGCCCCCAGAAGCCAGTAAGGGGACGATGAGGGGGGGGGGGGGGAAGGAGCAGAACCGGGAGAAACCACAACCCACAGTTGTCCCGCCTGAAAGACATAAGCAACATGCGCATAAGCATCCCGCAGCCCATACCCCAAGGAAACAAAACCCCCAAAGGGGGCTCATGGACCAATTAGACCAAAGGATCACCAAGCCGCCAGACACAGGAGGAAGCAACACAGAAAAAGATCAACATCGCAGCCCAGGGAGGAAAAGGGGCCCCAGACGCGCAGCAGAAACAAAATGGCGCCGGGCAGAGGAACCTTGATGGGCGGGCCGCGGGGGACTCGCCGGCCCTGCCCGAAGAGCGTGAAAATGGCGCTCACGTGACCATGCCAGCGCCACCGCAACACAGCAAACGCCTCAAGTTATAGCGCCGCCCGCCGCGGAGCGGAGTACAAAGCGGCAACGGTGGCGAAAAACAAGGTAAAACACAATTAAAACACTCGCCGCTACCACCCGCCCCCCCCCCCGAACAGGCAGCGGCGACAGCCAGGCCAGGGATGGGGGGGGGACCCCAGACACCGGAGAAACAAGGCACATAGTCCCCAAAACACTCACCCCCTCAGAAGATAGGACAGGAACTCCGCATCCCTAGTAGACTCACCATAAAGCCTATGGCCGGCTACCCTTTGTGGGACAGGGTCTGCGGCTTGGAGCAGCGCTCCTTGAACACCTGACCCTCGTGCTCCTCTACCTTTACCCGATCCATCAGCCGAGGCTGGGAGACACGGAGGGTCCGGAAACTGGTAGAAATAGACTTGCAGGGCCGCAAGCTAGGTTGCCCCGCTCACCTGCGCAATATAAAGAGCCATCTATCTTCGCAGTATCACTGCAGAGAAAACACTGGAGAAGTCTATTGGTGATCCTGTTTTTATAGGGTGCCGGGAGGAGCCTCTTCTGCAGTACAATGCGCCACCTTGTGGCGGAATATCCCATACGTAAGGACTTCTTGAAGCAGGCCGTGCCATGCAATAGGAAAAGAAGAACAAAAATATTTTGAACCAATATCCCCCCCCCCCCCGACCAGGACCTAATAACAGGAAGTGGCAGTATCGTACCACTGCTGAGAGTTGCCTTCTCAAATTAGTCACATTTTGGCCTGTTACCCTGCAACCACTGCTGGAAGAACACAAGCTGGTGGCAGCAGCATTATGGTCTGGGGAATGCTTTTGTGTTATTCTTTATGCCTACCTACCCAAGTGGAAAATCTCAACCAATTTCGTTATGGACCCATCATAGCAGATCAAGTACACCCATACATGTCGATTGGCTCCCCTGGGGCGGATGGGATCTTCCGGCAAGACAATGCAACATGCCATAGAGCTAGAATTGTCCAGAGCAAGACCATGACCAAGCCGCCAAAAGCGAGCCTCTAGTTCCCCAAAATGCTGCATATGGTGGTTGATCAAGATATTAGCTAGTGGTCATAATAATGTGACTAGACTGTAGCTTCAAGTGAGCTAAAATTCAGCTCAAAAGTTCATATTTTCCCTTCTTTCCAAAGCAGCTGTGTGATGCAAGATCAGTGCAGCAGCTCATTCTGAAGGTGACCACGTCACCACTCAAGCACTAACGTGTCTCTTCTACAAAGTGCTCCAGCCAATGAGTCATGTGATTGCTAGACTCTACTGAGGCACAGGACACAAGTTCAGGGTGTTTATATTAACATTTTCCATTTTCACAGGAGTTGATGCTCGTCCTGGATAAATTTAGTGTTGCCCTATGACTCACATGAATGGGAAAAGGAATCTAAACAAATGCTCTAATAAGCAGAAAGTCAATAAATCTGTCTCCATTTACAGAATTGTAATTTTTTTTTAAGCAACATCTGTTGTGTAATTACATCCAATGACTTTTCTTTGGACCCTCCCATTTTACCAATAATGTCAAATGCAGCTGAACCTAAACCTTACATTTATGCCTGCTATGGTAGGAGTAGCTTTGGTTGCTCTATCATATGTAGAAGCACCTATTAAAAAGGGACTCAAAACCCAACGGCAATTATTACCCAGCAAGAAGCTTACCTGATACCTGTCCCATTGGCCACCCCTATATTTCCTGCAGTGCAAGATAGAAGCAGTATAAAAGGTTCCATATTTTGCCTTTTTTCCCCTCTTTTTACATTTTTTTGCCATTTTTTCAATTTTATTCCGCCAGAGCCATGCAAAAAAAGTGGTCCTACATGCACCTCGTTCCTTGATGCTCTCAGTGTGAGCGAGCACAGTAAGCCACAGCAGAGCATGCTCAAGACTAATAATGCTGTGCCATGACATGCCCTTCCCTGCTCACCCACAACCTATAATAATACAGAGGTATTTCCATACAATTAGAGGTTTTCAGGTGCTTGGATATGGTTTATTTTTTTACTGTTCACAAGGGGGAGAAGGGGGGAGAAAGTTAGCGTTTGCCTAGACAGGGTCTTTAAAATATGTACAGTTAACATTTTCAGTTTCTGCAGGGTGATCTTCACCCCCAATCAATGGCTTCACAGCCTTAAGCGGACATTTTATCTTCATGCATTTGTATGCATTGCTAAACTAAATATTGCTTAAAGCAACATACCGTATTCTGAGGGGTGGCAGCAGCTCAGACCAACTTATAACTAACCTGGGAGGTGCACGTGAGCAGGGCATTTAGGATACACAAGTCTTAAAGGAGCCACAGCACTCAACCCTGTTATCTTCCAGACAAACCTATAATCTGTCTCTAAATATGGTTAAGAACAGAGGGCTCAGTCCACACACATCAGCAGAAGTAAGCTGAACCACCAAGTGCCAAGGTGCCTCTGTGGGGTGCAGTCCTAACTCTAATCTCTCAGAGCCCCATCTGGGACATACAATGCAATAGATAAATTGGGAGCAGGCTTACCCGAGGTTGCCCTATAACCTCGCGTGCAGCCCATGGGGTGGAAGGGTTGAAAACCTTGCAGTACAGCCTAGACCCCACACCCCATGTGCTTGCACTGGTGGCAGCCGCTCAGACCAATTTATAACTAACCTGGGAGGTGCACGTGAGCAAGGCAATTAGGATACACAAGTCTTAAAGGAACCACAGCACTCAACCCTGTTAGCTTGGTGACAAACCTATAATCTGTCTCTAAATCTGGTTAAAAACCAGAATACTAGGCTGTACTGCAAGGTCTTCGACCCTTCCACCCCATGGGCTGCACTCGAGCTTATAGGGCAACCTCAGGTAAGCCTGCTCCCAATTTATCTATTGCACTGTATCTCCCAGAGATTTGAGTTAGGACTGCACCTCACAGAGGCACCTTGCTGCTTGGTGGTGCAGCTTCAGCAAACTTCTGAGGATGTGAGTGGACCAAGACCTCTGTTTTTAACCGGATTTAGAGAAAGATTATACGTTTGTCTGCCTATAAGGCAAAACCGCTAGGAAAATAAGAAAAAAAATATTCTGAACCAAAAAGTATGCTGAAATATACCTCCTAATCACCACATAACAGCCAGCATGCATAATCCACCCCATCACTCCATTACAGACAGTGTGCAGAATCCCCCCAATCACCCCGTTACAGACAGTGTGCAGAATCCCCCCCAATCACCCCGTTACAGACAGTGTGCAGAATCCCCCCAATCACCCCATTACAGACAGTGTGCAGAATCCCCCCAATCACCCCGTTACAGACAGTGTGCAGAATCCCCCCCAATCACCTCATTACGGACAGTGTGCAGACCCCCCCCCCCCAAAACAAAACACCCCGTCACAGACAGTGACAGAGAAAAGGTGTGAAACATGGTAACCTGCAGGCCTAGGTGCATGCTGCCTCAGAAGTTTAGGAGTTGAAGCGTTACATGAACTTTTGTAAGTGCCAAACATCATTCACCTCTGTCAAGTTCTCACTGATTTTTTCAGTTTTTGCAACTCGAGACAAAACATCAAGATGAGTGTAAAATAGTCTGGCACAGCTACAGAGAGTTCCTGATAATTTGCCAAACTGAAAGGAGAGTGAACATTAAAGAGGCAGGGCCGAGAAATACTCCCACCGGTGTCCCTTATTATAATATTTGTCAGGCATATTTCCACTTTAAAAGCATGTCAAAAAAAGCTGGGAAGTCCAGATGATTTCAAGAGTGGTACTGCAGATGCTGAGAATAAAGGCAGGAGCTTGTTCTTTTTCATTCTAAGTCGCAGTGAAAGAATGCCTGAGCAGACGAACTGCAGAAGAAAATAAAGGCAGGGGGTGGTGAATGTGAATAGGAAATAGAGATGGCATCCCACCTAAAAGCGGTCTCATTTAGATAGCTGAAGCCAGCTGTGCTTTTATTCCTTAAATCTTGACACATTTTAATGACAGATAGCTTTAGGCATAACCCCACCTCTGCCTCAATCATATAGTATCAGTGGTAAAGAAGAAATAAAATGCTGTACATAGAGTTCAGTGCAGATCTTCAATGAGACAAAGTGAAATGAAAAATGTTTACGTCTCCCTCGCTGCCTTTATATAGCAACAGTGACCAATACAGAAGGCATAAATGTAGGCATGTGGTTTGGTTTTCGTTTATTAAGATTTCTACAAGGACAATATTACCCCATCATCATCAGGGGACCCAATATGGTAACATAACTATGAACACTAGGGATGAAAAAAAAAAATACAATTCTGTGAAACTCCCCTGTAGAATAGTTTTCTCTTCTACATCCATTCCAGGCCGTCAGCTCCAGAAACAAATGGGTTAATTCCTGGCCGGAGGGCATGGACTGCAAGATAGAAAGGTGTGGCTCAGGCAGCTATGACCTATAGGAGAAAAAAAATGTTAATCACCTTTTTCCATCTCAATTTCCCTCTTTTTTTAAATGCTGAACACACTATTTACACATATACAGATACACCAGGACTAGGCATCTAAGGAAAAGAAAACCGTAACCCAGTAGAAGGGAGGGTCCAACGGCCTGGAATGGATGTAGAAGAGAAAATAATTCTACAGGTGAGTGTCACAGAACTGTATTTTCTCTCCCAATCAATTCCAGGCCATCAGCTCCAGAAACAAACAGGACCTCCAAAAGCAGTGTCCTATGTCTGGGCAGGATCCTGAAGCGTAAAGAGTAGCCAGAAATAACTTAACTACTGTATGCAAAAGCAGCATCGGCTGAGGCTCTAACATCTACCTTATAAAACTTGGTAAATGTATAAACCGAAGACCAAGCAGCAGCTTTACATACCTGTTCCATCGAGGCCTGGAGCTGAAAAGGCCAGGAAGTGCCAATAGCTCGAGTGGAATGAGCTGTAACCCGAAAGCGAGGTTCCTTTCCCTTGGCAGCATAGGGCCTGACTATCACCTGTCCTATCCATCAGCTGATGGTAGACTTAGACCCTTTCGAGGACCTTTGGCTATAAGGAACAAGAAGTTAAATTACTTCCAGAGAGCCACCTATACAGAACAACACACTTAAGCAAAACTGTAAAAAAATAACACAAATAAATAAAAACATGTGGGAAGGGGAAAGGGGATATATAAAAATATACCGTAGTTCCTCCAACAAGTTCACCAGACAAAAACCTGCGGCTGATTGCTTTTCTTAAAGTCTTCTGCCCCTAAAAGACCCCTGCGCTTGCCTTACCCCCAGGACCCAATGAAAAAATCAGCATAGCTAAGGAGGCATAGTGGGTCCAAGGATTCATTGGAAATAAGAGTGTAAATTCCCCCACTTCTTGTATAAATCCTAGAAAAAGGGAGAAAGAAAATCCAGCAACCTTCGCGGGCCAGTCCAACTGCAAAAATGAAACTGGCTTGTGTTGGGGCAGCTTGAAGTATATAGGGTCGGGAGGAACCACACCTTTCTATCTTGCAGTCCACGCCCTTCAGGCAGGAATGAACCCTTTCTTTCTGGAGCTGATGGCCTGGAATGGATTGGGAGAAAAAACATACATAGGGGCTAAAGATTAAAGGGACTCTAAAACCCAACAGTAATCACCCAGAAGGCAGCTGTTCTGATGCCTTTCCCACGTGCATCTCCTCCATTTCCTGCAGTACAGGGTAGAAGTAGTTGCAGGGCTTCAAAGTTTGCCCTTTCTTCAATTTTATAGCCACAGGACCACACAAAAAGAATGGCCCTTCAGCCCCTCTGTCCCTTCTCAGGGGGAGCGAGCACAACAAGACAAGTGGTACCTCAACTTTCTCTGACCACAGCAGAGTATGCTCAAGACTCCTAAATCTGCACCATGAAACACCATTACCAGCAACTGAAGCAAAGAAATACATTTTGACCAGAATATATGAGGTATTAACATACAGAGATCTTCAGGTGCTTTGAAATGGCTAATTATTTACTGTCCCCGGGGTGATAAGGCGGGAGAAAGTTACTGTTTGCCTGGACAGGGACATTAATAAAAGCCATTGGAAGGCAATGAAAATAAAAAAAAAAGGGAGAAGTTAGGAGGGATTAGAAAGTAGGTGAGAGGAGCGAGACAAATAGGTTGGGCAGCACCATTCTTAAAGCGGACCTTCGCCCTAAATAAGAGCATATCTTATATGTTTCCCACACCCTGCACATACAGATTGCTCACATTAAAAATCATCCTACATGCATCTACTGCATTTTCTGAGACTTTACACATCCAAGATGGCGGCTCATGGAGCATCAGGCAGCCTGCAAACAGAAGTGTCTCTCTGCAAAGCACAGCTATAACCCCGCTTTCCTCTCCTCAGTATGTGATGCTTTTGAGCCAAGATGGCAGTGTCCATATTCTAGAGTCCTGAACAGTGTTGCAGTCCAGAGATGGACAGAATAATAAGTGACTAAACTTAAAATATATTAATTTTAGATGCTCGGGAATAGTTTAAGGGTTTGGGCTTTTCATTAAATCATGCTGAAGGTCCATTTTAAAAGCTGTAAGCTCAGCAGCAATAATAATTGTTTTCTCTTATTAAAGGGAGCTACTATTGTGTGCTAAATGGGGATGCCCAACAGAAAGGGAATCTTATAGTCTCACAGACTCTAGGCCAGTGGTTGTTTATCTTCAAAAATAATTTGCACAGTTATTAAACAAGTCATTGAATAAGGCCAGGATTATGAAAGTAAAGGACCATATCAGTCAAATTATGTCACATTAGATGCTTCTGGTGAATGGTAGTGACCCAAAGCCAATAACGTTGGGGGGGTTGGAGAGAGTTAGAATCCGTATATATCTCTCCATCATAAAATGCTGGACTGTCATGCAGTAAAAATTATAAATGTGTCTTCTTGTTAACTTTGCTAACTTCCTCCCACCTCATCCCTGTGTATAACAAGCCATTTCAAAGCATCACAAAATCTCCAATTAGGTGTAAATACCTTATGTACTCTAAGCAAAGCTGGGAAGGGCGTGTTATGGCAAAGCTTAATGAGTAATATGCATGCTCTGTTGTGGTCAGAGCCAACTGTGGGACCACTGTGGCATGCACTGAGAGCACCAGGCAACAGAGTGGCTCTTACACCACATTTTTGTTTGGTCTCTTGGAGGAATCTAACTGAAAGGAGGGCAAACTTTGAAGACCTGCTACAGCTTCTACCCGATGCTGAAAGAAAATGGAACACAGCGGGGGAGACCAGCATCCTGGAATCTAAAAGATTCCACCCTGGGTTTTGTTCTGCTTTAGGGAAAAGTTAGCACCGGTTCTATTAATACAGCCATAATAACCTTATGCCCACTTATGCAAACGTACTATTCATCTGTACAGTGTACATTGCAAAAGGAATTTGTAGCAAACCTTTTATTACATTCAATACCCTGCCTTGTGTATGTATGAGTTTGTCATTGATCAGGTCATTCAGAGAAGAAGCCATTAAACAACAAAGTATACGGTTAATTATGAGGATAGATCATTGTCATGCACATCACAACAGCTTGCAGAGTAATAAATGATAATAAGTAAACCCTATAATCAGGTCTAGTTATTAAACAAAGTCACATTATTTTTAGCCAACAGGCTCTGCGTACAGCTTCGCTCCTAGAACAAGATACACTTGTCCTTAAATGCTTTGCTAAAGGCTAACCAAGTACATAATGTTACAGAAATCAGCCATGTGATTGATGCCAGTAATAATACAAATTAAATAAGTTGGGCCAAGCAGTTCTTAATTATGCTTCAACACTTTCGGTCAATGTTGGCTGTACCACTAATTAGAAATTAAGGTTTATTTCTTTAGCATTTCTGCCTCTCTTTAAAGATGGGCATAACGCCGTCTCACTTATAAATACTTGCTAATTCAGAGGTGTTTAAAACAGATTGGTTACCCCGCCTAAGTACTTTACTGTACACATGTATAATTAAAGAGCCCAAAGCGATTAAAATGTACTATGAGAAGGGCTTTCAAAAGGCTCCCACAATAACTTGCCCTGCTGGCTGGAAGGTTTCTTCAACTATATAATGTGATTAAAAAACATTATAAAAAACACTTTTTGCATTTTGCAATGCAAGTTCTTGACAAGCCGAGTTGGTATATCCCCTGAGCGCCGATAGAAAGGAATAGCATCCCGATATGTACTCAGTCTCCTGACTGTGACTTGCAGCCATCAGTGAAAGCTAGATCCATCAAAGTACCACTCTAGAGAAACACTAGAAGTTTACGCCTACTGCTTAGCCACCCAAGTCCATAAGACTCTAGAGCTGGTCTCCCGCTTACTGGTGATCACACGATTAGTGAAAATTTCAAACATCAGGGCATCCCAAATCAGAGTATCCCACATAGAGGGTTCTAGAAAACTACAGACTCAAGGCAGTTGGTTGCTACTTTTAAGGACCCGTTCCCAAAGTAACTTGCAATTTATTTTCAATATAACAATTATAAAAACATACCATATGCAAAAGTGCACCAGTGCATACCAAGAGCTTCAGAAATTGAGTACAGATGCACTTTACTAGTGGTGATACAATTCATGTATGTCAATGACTGCATGCCCTGCTGTGTCCATTGGATTGGCAAGAAAATCAAGTCTATTGGATTGATTTTCTTGCCATGGCATTTTCCAGCCATTTGCAGAGGCTTTTAAATGAGAAGCATATCCCAAATATCAAATGGCTAAGAAACACAGCAGCCCTGAGGCTCGCTATAAATGAGTGTCCAGTCAAAAATGACTTTAGGTTGCTTTTAGAAATTGCCCCTGGGGGATCCCAAGCCCCTCCAGTTAAAGCTGCTGTAAACCCTTGTGGTGTGGTGTGGTCCTGTAAAAGACTGAGCCTGGGTGAAACCCCCAGGAATGGCCCTCCCAATTGGTGGGATGGGCGGGGGAGGTCATCGGCCAGCCCTGGAATTTCAGTGCAAGCAGCAACAGGTTTTGTTCAGGACCGCTAAGATGCCCAATACATCCATAGGACTCTATGAGAATAGCTGGACACCACAGTGCAGCATGACTCGTGTGCTTAGCCATTTCCTGTTCAGACGCAGCTTTAATAGGAAACAGTGACTCAAAACCGACGCCGATCGGCCCGAGAATCTATAGGATTCCCAGGCTGATTGATTCCCCCATCCAAGTCATCCAAAATCGGGATGCTCCGCTGTGTGAAACGCCCCAGGTCGCCCCATTCACTTACATTGTTTCCCGTTCCCACGGCGCATCTAAGGGCAGCGGACACATCTCGCTCTCCCTCTAGCAGGGCACTTGCCCGCGCCAGGAATTTGAGAATGGCAGGTGTGGGCATGCACCCTGTTAGAAAGAAGCAGAGGATGTGACCGCCATAGCCGCTGCTCTTAGACGTACCATTGGACCAGGAAGAGGTGAGCTGGTCTTGGCGTCCTGGGGGGTTTCACGCAGCAAGGCATCCCGGGGGAAAAGGATCAAAAATTGGGTTAGCTTAGTTTCCCTGTGAACTTTAAACCAGCAGAATTTGTCAAAAAGATGTGACGAAGGAGCTCTATACACATCTATATAGACACACATATGGATATAAAAATAAACACTTAATCTTGAGGATGAGTGACTTTAGGTTAAAAAAATGTATAGAATCTATGCCAATATGAATGGCAGGCAACGGCATTAACATACCATATAGGTTTGTTTTCACCGAAAATGACTTGATAAGAACATAGCTAACGCTTGTAGCCAACACATTTTCCATTACCAGAGATTAGTAGAAAGTTCAAGTGTTTAAGGCACAATTTTGTCAATAACATGCTCAATGCAATAATGGGTACATTAAAGCAGACTGATTAAATAACAAATACATTGAAATAGCAAGGACGTGCTCCATTATGAATCTGTCGGAGAATTTAAAAAGAACACATGAAAAAGGAAAGTGAATCATACAGGAACATACAGCATAAAACACATCAATCCAATTGTCAGTTTCAAATGTGAACGGTTAGACTCAAGGGTAAAAGTCTTCAGCACATTTTGAAAACTACATTAAGACTTCCTTTTCTCACAAAGCCCCTTTTAGGATAGGTAATTAAATGCAATGGGCACAGCCAAGGGCGCAGTGTGAACCACCAGATAAACCTTGCTTGCCTTCATAACATTGAGCCACTTTACACATCTATATGGCAGAGGCAAGGGCACCTGCTACAAAGGTGTGTGCTAAACAGCAGCAACATAGGATCAATAAAAGGTAATTGAAGATGACCAAAACCCACGGACTGTCCTGGAGCATCCTGATTTGGAATATCCCAAGGTGCCAATTGAAAGCCCTGGTTTCCCATATACTCTACTAAGAACGCAAAAGGTTACGAAGCTAAAATGTAAAAAGGCTGCGGCATAACAACTATGTAGATAAAACTTATGTCAGGGACTTTTCAAAGGTAGTTTCACGGGGTTTCTGTCTTGTGCTGAGACACTATGGCAGTGCATGAAAATAGCCATTTCAAAAACCTAAGCTGTGCTGCATCAGGATATATAGAAAAAAAAAAAAAGTGCACTTCCATTGAGCACCTCCCTTTGCTAAATGTTTATTGAAATCAAGATGTAATAGGAGCAGTTCTTTATATCGCGGATGAAGTTCATGGTGTTTTCTGGTTGGAATTGAATGATGGGTGGAAGCCCACCACCCTCCTCATTACCCTTCTTGATTCCTCTGTGGTAGTATATGTCATCAAAATAAGATATGTGCTTGATTTACAGACATCAAGGTCATCATTAATGTGAATCAACATTTGCTGTATTACTTAACAAACCTCAATAAAAACAGTCTTAAAAAAAAATGTATGTAGCATTTCCCCTCACAACCATAGCCCTCCTGGGGTACCCTATTTAGCGGGCTAGCCACCCCCTATCCTCCGAACTAGCATAAGGGGACTATCCTAAAACCCCATGCAACTATGTGCCAGGGCAGGTCCGAAATCTACCACCTCCCCCCGCACAAACCAACAGTGATCCCATTAGAGAGATACTGGCTTTTACCTAAAAGAACTGTGTCCGCCGTGGAACAGTTAAAGAAGTCCAAGCCTTCTGTAACACTCCACTCACCCCTCCATCTCTCTGTGCCAAGTAAAACGTGGGCAGTAATAGGAAAAAAAACTCACTGGAAGTGGACAATTTGCACGGAAGCCGAAGCTGGGACCTTGGCTGACAGGTCAGGCACCCAATCCCATGCAGCATATGACTGTAGTAACTCAAGTGCACAGTGGCTATGCAGAGCCACCCCCCCCCCCCCCCCCCCCAAAGCTTTAAAAAAAAAAAAACATCAAAAGGTTACTTTAACTTTAAAAGTGATGTCTTCTAATAACTAGAAAGGGGATCGAAATCCAGACTAGTGTATTGCACAAACACTGTCCTAGGCAGACCCCTGGGTATAAGAGGGCAAACGCATATCTGAGTTTGGAGACAGACCAAAACTCTTAACACTTGGTTGCAGATCAAATCAAAATTTACTCTCTCACCTTCCTGACTGTCTAAAAGTCGACCAAAACCCAGGATTTTGACTATCCTGGGTTTTGGTCGTTTCTCCAGGGGCACCCTGATCAGGGGTGCCCCGCAGTGTGAAACTCCCCAGATTGCTGAACCCAACTCACCTCTCCCAGTCTTAAAGCACAGCACATTCGGAGCCGTCACATCATCTAAGCCTTTGTCTAAGGTCAGCGGCTACGAACGCACTGGCAGCCACATTCCCCGCATACAGGAAGTGTGCCGGCACCGGCCATCCATAAATACCACATGCGGCCTTCTAGAGCCATATCGAAGATTCGGCCATGGCTTGAGCATGCGCCGTTGAACTGAGAAACAAGGTAAGTGTATGGGGCAACCGGGGGGGTGGTTTCACACAGCGATTTCGGATGCCCCGGGGGGAGGGAATTGATCGGCCTGGGAATCTCATAGAATCCCGGGCTAATCTGTGTGGGTTTTGGTCCACTTGAAACTAAATATCAACAAAACAGAGCTGATCATCTTCCACCATCTCTCGAACTAAACAATCTCCATTTACATTTTATTTTCTTTTTCTCACATTTGGTTTAAACTTTATAACATTTAGTTTATACATGTATGTTTTACCTTGTGTGTAATCCACAGCGCTATGAAAGAAGATGGTACTAAAAAGTAATCATAAAACCCCTATTACCAGTTAAGTCTAGAGAGCAATATTCATTGTGAGAGTGTTGAAGTGGTATAAACATAACTGAAACCTAAACCCTCTCTAGGCCATTTTATGGTCCCCTATCGGAAAGAGAACAAGGTACGGCAAGCATCTCTGTACAGTGTGACAGTGGGAGGCAATGGGTTCGGGTGCCTGCAGACCAAGATCCACACTGGCCCAGAAGTGCCAAGGTTTTGTACAAAACCATTTTTTCTCCTATCTACCCTCCCTGCCCAAGTATCTTGGGCAATGTGTTTTTTGCATGAGGCCTTGCCCACAGGGCATTTCTGAGACTGCCGATTGGCTGATCTAAAAAATGGCAGCTACTGCAACCCAGCCCACTGGCAGCATCTCTGGTCACTCAGTAGGCCAGGGAGCACTCCCATCCCCGGCCAATCTGAATGGCTCTGCGTGGGAGTGTGACAAAGCTACAAGGAAGAAGAGAATGTGGGTGTCAAAGATAGAGCTGTGGCAGCCGCTGGGAAAGGTGATTTTACCGGTAACCCCAGGGGTTTCACACAGTGGGGCAGCCCAATTTTGGATGTCCCAGGGGAAGGTTAGCAGCCAGCCCTGAAGTCTTTTTGACTCCGGGGCTGAAGAGCAGCTTTTGAGCCACTCAAAAATGAAGGTCCAGTCACCTAAGCACCACACTGCCCTGCCACATAAAAAAGAGCTTACCGCGATTCTGCTGCACATAGCAGATTCCCCTGCTCAGTGCGCAAACCCCACTTGAATGGGCGGGTGTGTACACAGAAGGCATTCCTTTCTGTGCACTGTCTGTGCGGCCACCGCAGGAGCACCGGTGATGGTGTGGGATCTAGGCAAGGTTAGCTGTTGTAACCTCCCTGTCCTGCCTTAGCACCAGGGGAGGGTGGCAAAGTGGGGTTCTTGGGAGACTGGACTTTAAACTCCTTTTACCTACATGGTTAGAATACCACAGAAATTCTTCACAGAAAATAAAAAAAGGACGGCATCTAGAATTTGACAGCTTATGACTCGAGTCTCACCTTTATCTCAAGTGTCAATATACCGTTATTATAGTTAACCCAAGAGATAAGGGGTTAGAGGTGAACATCTTGTAAAACCACAAATTATTTAAACGTCTGACAGGTGAAGGCTCATTTGCAAATTTTAAATAATCAATCTGCATAATTCAGTGGCACTCTGCATTAGAATGTGACCTTCTGGTCAAGCTGCCGAGACTCTAGAGCTATTAGACGCAAGCACATGCTTTTATGTAACAAGACTTGTGACAGTATTCATGCACAAATGGATGTTTTCCTGCGATTAGACACTTTCTACAAGATAAGGCGCAGCGCAGAGCTTCAGACAGATTGCAATCTTAGCCATTCCTGGGAGATCGCAGCACAAGATACAACCCTTCAGTAGCTGGCCTTTGGCACAAGAGCCTTGTCAAAAAAATACTTTGGCACAGAACTGAAGGTAAATGAAAAGCCAGAACAAAAAAAAAAAAAAAAAGCAGGACATATTGATGACAATACGCAATTGTGATGAAATCTGTATCATGGCCTTGACTGGCGTCAATGAGCTCAAGCTGTATGTTTCCTTTAATATCCTGTGAGACTGTGAGCCATTTCCCTACCACCAAGGAACAGAGCTCTGCCACCCCTCTTATAATGCCACCAGCTCTGATATAGCCCCAGTCCGTTAGAGAGATTATATCCGTCCAGAAGCCTGCCCTGGTAGCGTGTAATACAGTCGAGAAAAACACACACAAGTGGGTTTGAGAACAAGATAATACCATTTTGTGATTACTCACCTGTAAAATGGGTATTATAAGTATGTCTCACACCCTGCTTCGGAAATATTAATTACACGTGGGTTATGGTCCAGTAGAGGGCAAACTTCTGCAGAGATGGCTAGAAAAAAAGAAGCCCCTCCCAGTCCATAAATACCTGGGACCTCCCACACATTCCCCAGTATAAGAAAGCAGTAAGGGGACCAGGAAGAGCCAATAAAATCTATGAGAAAAAAGTTTCACCACGTAGAGAATCCAAGATACAACTCAGGGTGGGACGAAGCAGGGTGTGAGACATACTTATAATACCCATTTTACAGGGGAGTAATCACAAAATGGTATTATTCCAAGTATGTCTCACACCCTGCTTCGGAAATATTAATTACACGTGGGACATCCAATAGCAGTGTCCAAAAAGGGTGGGGATCCCAGCAGGCAATAGAGCACAAATTAAACCACTGCAGCTTGCAGACTTTTGCGGCCAAAAACAGCATCCGTTGAGGCCCGCACATCAACCTTATAAAACATGGAAAAAGTATGAACAGAAGACCAAGTAGCAGCTGTACAAACTTGTTCAACAGAGGCCTGGTGCTGAAAAGCCCAGGAAGCCCCAACAGCACGAGTAGAATGAGCAGTGATCTGGAAAGGAGGATCCCTCCCCTTGGCAGAATAGGCCCTAACAACGGCCCGACGAATCCATTAACTAATGGTAGACTTGACGGGTGCCAAACCTTTCTTGGGCCCAGAGGGCACCACAAAAAAAGGCTTCCGGAATGGTGAAGTAGCCACCAGATAGTACTTAACACATCTAACGACATCCAGAGAGTGCAAGGCCCTCTCCTTGTCATTACTAGGCTTAGGACACAAGGAAGGAAGCACAATGTCCTGAATGAGGTGAAAGGCGGAGACAACCTTTTGCAGGAAGTCTGGTTTAAAACAGAAAACCACCTTGTCCTGATGTCTCTCAAAGCAGGGGGCCTGAATGGACAGAGCTGCCAACTCAGAAAACACGTTGAACAGAGGTGATAGCCACCAAAAAGGCAACCTTTAAGGTGAAGATGGATAGTGCAACATCCTGCACTGGTTCAAAAGAAGGACCCTGAAGGGCAGACAACACCAAAACTCCAAACACAAAAGTCCCAAACAGGTAACATGGGTTTGTGAGGAGGGCGCACATGAGTGACCCCTGGGAAAAAAGGTCTTAACCAAAGGATAAAGAGCGAAAGACCTTTGAAAGAAAAAAACGCCAGAGCGGAAACATGACCTTTCAGAGTGCTAAGTTGAAAACCCATGTCCAGACCATGCGGAAGAAACTCCAGAATCCGAGGGATGGAAAACACCCCACAAGGGAAGGCCCTAGCCTCACCCCAATCAATGTAGGTCCACCAGGTCCTGTAGTAGATATTAGAAGAAGATTTAGAAGAAGATTTCTTCCTAGCCCTGACAAGAGTCCGGACAACAGCTTCAGACAAACCCTTTTCTTTTAAGACGAAGGTTTCAGCAGCCACGCCATCAAAACCAGCGTTTGTAAATTGAGGTAACAAAGCTGACCTTGTGTAATCAGATCCGGAACCGGAGGTAGCCCATATTGATCGACCGCCAGCCGCACGACGTCTGCGAACCACACCTGTCTAGGCCACCTTGGGGCCACCAGGAATGCTGGCACACCCTCGTAAGCCAGCTTGCGTACCACCTTGCCCACCAAGGGAAAGGGAGGAACAGATACAGGAGACCGAGCTCCCGCCAGGACAGAGACATGGCATCCACTGCCAGAGCCAGAGGGTCCTGGGACAGAGACACAAATGCAGGGAGTTTGTGATTGTGACGAGAGGCAAACAGATCCACCTCCAGCATCCCCAACCTGTGACAGAGGGATAGAAACACCTTGTTGCTGAGGGACCATTCCCCCCAGCGAGAGGTCCCCCTGCTCAGAGAGTCCGCTCCCAGGTTCTCCACACCTGGGATGTAAACTGCCGAGATGCACGGTACATAGCTCTCGGCCCATGAAAGAATCACAGACACCTCCCGGAGGGCACTCTTGCTGCGAGTCCCTCCTTGGTGATTCGGGTCCAGCCACCACTGAAGGACCGCCGGACCAGAAGAGACAGAACACAAGTCTGATCCAGGGATAGAGGACACTTGTCCCAAACCGATAAAAGATGGAGCTGAAAAGGTCTCATGTGAAACTGAGCAAAGGGCACTGCCTCGAAGCAAGTCACCATCAAACCTACCAGCCTCATCCCCAGTCTGACGGACGTACGAGGGCTGGGCAGAAGAAGACGAATTAGTGCTTGAAGAACATCCACCTTCGGCTGGGGCAGGAAAACCCTGTTCTGAATGGTATCCAGAGTCATGCCCAGGAACGAAGCCACCCTTGACGGAGATAGAAAGGATTTGGGGTAATCGATTACCCACCCGAACCTCTCCAGCGTCGTCACCACCGTCCAGGTGTCCAACTGGTGGAGAGAGGATGACGTAATGAGAAGGTCGTCCAGATAAGGCAAAATGCGAATGCCCTGGACTCTGAGAAGGGCCATCATGCCCGCCAATACCTTGGAGAACACCCTGGGCGCCGAAGTCAGCCCGAAGGGAAGAGCCACAAACTGGTAGCGCTGATTGCCTACCGCGAATCTGAAAAACCTTTGATGTCCCGGGAATATCGGCACATGAAGGTAAGCGTCCTTGATATCCAACAAAGTCATAAAGTCCCCCGGACGCAGAGAGTTGACAGCAGAGCGCAGAGTCTCCAAACGAAACATTCTGGCTCTAATGAACCGGTTGAGAATTTTCAAGTCCAAAATGGGTCTTATGGATCCATCCTTTTTGGGGACCGTAAAAAGGTTGGAGTAGTAACCCTGACCCCTCTCTATGGGAGGAACCGGACAACGACCCCCATATCCTGAAGGTTCTGCACCACCAGAAACGGTCCCTGTGCTGCCCAGGGGTACCGTAGGAACCCGAGAAATCTGGGAGGAGGCCGGTATGCAAACTCCAGCTTGTACCCGGAGGAAACTACCTCCAGGATACAATTGTCTGTGACCTCTGGAGTCCAGACCTGAGCGAAGAGCCGCAGCCGTCCCCCCACCCACAAAGGGTGAGGGCGCCACCTCATTGCTGAGCGGGCTTGGCAATAGATTTGGCTTTTGCACCCCAGGAAGCCCTGGGTCGGGTGTGTCCTCTGCCCCTACCCCAGGAATCTCCTCTGAAGACAGTGAAAGATAATCCCCTGCTCGTCGAGAGCCATGAAAGGAGGGGTTGAAAGAGCCTGAATCCCGAAAGGGCCGGCGCTGCTTCTTGCGTTGAGGTAACTTACCCCCTTTGGCAACAGAGTCTAAACGCTCACCAAACAGGCACAGACCCGGGAAGGAAAGTCCTGTGAGTGCCTTCTTAGCCGCGTTATCGGCCGCCCAATGGCGCAATCAGACCGAACGGCGTATAGCCACCTGCAATGCCGAGGTCCTGCTACACATACGGATAGTATCATCCAAGGCTATAAGACAAAGGCAATGAACATATCACAATGAGTCAGAGCTGTAAACTCCTCACTGGAAGGATTTAATTGGGAACCATCCAAAAGGCCCCTAATTAAAGCTCTAATAGCCACGGCCGTGAGAGCGGAAGCACATACCGGGCACAAGGCCGACCCCACACAAGCAAAGGCATGCGAAGCCATTTGGTCGAGACGATGGTCCTCCCTATCCCTCAAGGTAGTGGAATCCGGGGAATGCACTACCGACGTACTGGACAATCCCAGGACGGGAGCGTCGACCTCTGGGGGTGTAGACCAACGCTAAACCACCTCAACAGGGAGGGGATATTTCCTATCCCACCCTTGAGGGATACCAGGGAGCCGGCTAGGCTTCTCCCATTCCGTAAGGATCAAATTATTAAGGTGCTTACGATGTTTCCTCTTTAGCAAGCACTTCAAAAACATGGGCCAGGAGTCTGGGGGTATCAACGGTATCCCTGCGCTCCGCACCGGCATCAGCACCCAGGAACTGCTGATCGTCAGAGCCTTCAGAATCTGAAAACAATTCCCCTACTTCAAGCGGGGAATAATCAGACCAATCCAAGGAGTCAAACTCATCATAATCAAGGCCGGCGCAGCGGACGCCAAATGCCGTCTCTTAGCAGGGGCCTTCCAGGCCGCAGAGCTAGCAATCATCTTCTCAATGTTGGCCAGTCTGGCACAGACATCGGATTGCGACTCCCCGCTAATGACAACGTCACTTGGGGTCAAGCCAGATGTGGGGATGTAGGCGATGAGGCCAGCGGGGCCGACCCGGCCGCACTGGGCCCGGATTGCCACGCAATAGCCTGCTGTGCACATAGTACACAAATAGCACATTGTCTCCCACAAGGGATACCCCACATACTACACACTGTAGGGGATGCCCCTAAGGGTCCCCGAGCCCGGTATCCTGGGAAGCCTCCATAAGGTGAATTTTTTTTTTATTTTTTTTTATTTTTGGGGTAGTCGCAAAGACCAGTGGGAATTACGCTATAAAGCTACCCGGGATGCCCCTTAGAGTCCGTTAGTGGGAGGATTTGTAACAAAAAGGGGGACCCCAATTTGAACCGAGGTCCTAGGACCGGGAGACAACCTTTTACTAACCTCAGTGGCCCCACCTAAAGACACAATAGGGGGACCCCTTTTATTATATATAAAGGCAAACGGAGTCATCCTAATGCATGCAAATGCAAGCAGGCGAATAATGAAGAATAAAAAATATATATATCCGAGTATATACATACACATTCATACAGGTGTTCCAAAGAAAATACTTGTCAATAAAAAGAGATCACACAGATGCCCAGGGACATTAGCATAACAGTGCAGGCATATAAAAAATATATTTAGTATATACTGTGTAACATAACAAGAGCCCCGAGGGGCACTTACCAACCATCCGGCTGCTAAGGATGGCGGCCAGTACCAGGTTAGACGGAGGGAGAAGGCGGGCCGACGCGGATCGCGCGCCACGCTGGCCCCGCCCCCCCGACCCGGGAAAGGAATAGACGTGCTCCCAGCCAGAAGGGTTGAGAGCCGTTAATCGCATCGAAGGAGGGGGCGGGCCGTAACGGGCGTGAAGAGCGCCAGGCCCCGCCCCCTCCCCTGACTGAAGGAGGAAGCCGCGCTCCTTGCGGTGTCGGCGCCATAACACTCTGCCCGCCGCCACCAGTTACAAATAGCATGCGGGTGCAAGAAAAAAACAGTCACACAAGCACAAAACATACACACACGCACGCGCTGGCAGTAGCCAGCGTGTGAAGGTAAAGACAGACACATAAATACATAAGTGAATTAAACTGGATAAGATGGAGGGAAAGCCCCCCCCCCCCCCACTAACTAACTGGGAACAGGGAGTAAGGGGGAAGCCACATTTGGGACATGTGGTGAGGGCTTCAGAAAGGACAGGGCATCCCAAGTCAGAATCACCAAACCTGATGGCCGCCTACCGCTTGGTGGGGAATTCTTGGAGGTTATCCTCCGCCAGATGGCGCTGCACTGCAGAGACATGTAAAACAGGCTCCCCCCGGCCCCTCACATACCCGGGGACCTCCCACAAATCCCCAGCATTGAAAAGCAGTGAACAAGAAGCCGGGAGAATTTAACCACCCAAAAACTGGTAACTATAACAATGATAACAATCACCATACAGGGGATCCAGAATAATGCAACAACCAGGGTGGGGTGGAGCAGGACGTGCTGTATACTTATAATACCAATTCTACAGGTGAGTATTTCACAGAATTGTATTATTCTTAGTATACAGTACGTCCTGCTCCAGATAGATTACTTACACTTGGGACATCCAATAGCAGTGTCCATAAAGTAGGGTGGGATCCCCAACAAAAGGTGACAGCAGACAGTTTAAACCACTGCCGCCTGCAAAACCTTGCGGCCAAAAACAGCATCAGCTGAGGCCCTAACATCAACCTTGTAAAACTTTGAAAAGGTATGAACAGAAGACCAAGTAGCGGCCTTGCAAACTTGTTCAGCAGAAGCCTGGTGCTGGAAGGCCCAAGAGGCACCAATAGCACGAGTAGAATGAGCAGTAAGGCGGAAGGGAGGACTCTTCCCGTTAGCAGAATAGGCCTGAATCACAGCCTGACGAATCCATTTGCTAATAGTAGACTTGGCAGGAGCCAAACCCTTCCTAGGACCAGAAGGGACCACAAAAAGAGCATCAGTCTTCCTGAAAGCCACAGTGACTTCCAGGTAATACTTCAGACACCTGACCACATCCAATGAATGCAAAACCCTTTCCTTAGCGTTGCTAGGATTAGGACACAAGGAAGGAAGAACAATATCCTGGTTCAAATGAAAAGCAGACACCACCTTAGGCAGGAAATCCGGCTTAAAGCGGAACACCACCTTATCCTGGTGTCTCTCAAAGTATGGGGGCTGGATAGACAGAGCCGCCAGCTCAGACACACGCCTGACCAAAGTAATAGCCACCAGAAAGACAACCTTGAGGGTAAGTACAGCCAGAGCAGCATCCTGAATAGGCTCAAAGGGAGCACCCTGCAAGGCCGACAAAACAAAGTTCAAAGTCCCAAACAGGGACCATAAGTTTACGTGGGGGACGCACATGATGACCCCCTGAAAGAAGGTCTTAACCAAGGGATGCTGAGCAAAAGACTTCTGAAAGAAGACAGACAGGGCAGAAACCTGACCCTTCAGAGTACTGAGTTTTAGACCCAACTCCAAACCATGCTGTAAAAACTCCAGAACCCTAGGGACTAAGAACTCCCTACAGGGGAGAGACCTAGACTCACACCAATCAATGTAGGTACGCCATACCCTATAATAGATGGCAGAAGAAGACTTCTTCCTAGCCTGCACCATGGTATCCACCACCAAGGCAGACAAGCCTTTCTCCATCAAGATGGAGGTTTCAGCAGCCAGGCCGTCAAAGTCAGAGTTTGTAAATTGGGATGGAGTAAGGAGCCCTGAGTGAGCAGATCTGGCGCCTCCGGCAGGACGTACTGGTCTACTGCCATTTGCACCACGTCTGCAAACCACACTCTTCTTGGCCACCTTGGGGCCACCAGAATCACTGGCACCCCTTCCAGAGCAATCTTGCGCAGGACCCTGCCCAACAAGGGGAACGGAGGAAAGACATACAGGAGCCGAAATTCCTTCCATGACATTGACAGAGCATCCATGGCCAAGGCCAGAGGATCCTGAGACAGGGAGACAAAGGCCGGGAGCTTGTGATTGTGACGGGATGCGAACAGATCCACATCCGGTAGACCCCAACGGTGATACAGGGACTGGAATACCCTGTTGCAGAGGGACCACTCCTCCTGACGGGGAGCCCCCCTGCTCAGAGAGTCTGCCAGTAGATTCTCTGCCCCCGGGATAAACACAGCCGAAATGCATTGAACATTGGCCTCCGCCCATGTCAGAATCCGCGACACTTCCTGGAGGGCACCTCTGCTCCGGGTCCCGCCCTGATGGTTGATGTAGGCCACCGCCGTCCTGTTGTCGGAGCGCACCTGCACAGACATTCCCTGCAGGTGATCGGTCAACTGCTCCAGTACCAACCTGATTGCCCGTAGTTCCAGAATGTTGATGGGTAAGTGGGCCTCCTGAGGGCCCCACCTCCCCTGGAATCGCAGGGACTTCCAGAATCCCCCCCAACCTGACAGACTGGCATCCGTGGTGACCGTCTCCCAGGAGGGGGCCAGAAAGGACCTGCCCTTTAGTAAGTTCTTGTGGTCCAGCCACCACGAGAGGGACCCTCTGACCAAGGGGGGAAGCACACAAACCCCGTCCAAGGACATGGGGTCCTTGTCCCATACTGACAGAAGGTGAAGCTGCAGAGCCCTCAAATGGAACTGAGCAAAAGGCACCGCCTCGAAGCTCGCCACCATTAGGTCCACCAGCTGCATTCCCTGCCGGAGGGAGGGCTGGGGGCACGAGAGCAGGAACCTCGCCTGTGCAGTCAGAGCTTCCACCTTCTGTTGAGGAAGGAATATCAGTGACTGAACCGTATGCAGAATCATCCCCAGGAATGGGATCACCAACGAAGGGGACAGAGAGGACTTGGGGTGATTGATCACCCAGCCGAAGGACTCCAAGGTGGACACCACCAGCTGGGTGTCCAGCTCTGCCTGCTGTAGGGACCGCAATGTGATGAGAATGTCGTCCAGGTAGGGCAGCACGCGTATGCCCCCTGACCTTATCAGAGACATCACCCCCGCCAGCACCCGGTGAACACTCTGGCCGAATGGTAAGGCCACAAATTGGTCATGCTGATCTTTCAACGCGAATCTGAGAAACCTTTGATGTCCCGGGAAAACAGGGATGTGAAGGTAAGCATCTTTGATGTCCACAGACGACAAAGTCCCCTGGGCGCAGAGAGCCGATGGCCGAGCGCAGAGTTTCCATGCGAAAGCGCCTGTTCTTGACTAACTTGTTGAGGATCTTTAAATCCAGAATGGGCTTGACTGAACCATCTTTTTTGGGCACCGTGAAAAGGTTGGAATAGAACCCCTTGCCCAATTCTCTTAAAGGGACCCTGCAAATGACCCCCAGATCTAGCAGTCCTTGCACGGCCTGCATCAAGACCTGAGCTGATACAGGGACCTGGGGGACCCGGGACCTGATGAATCTTGTGAGGGGCCGCACAGCAAACTATCTTGTAACCAGAGGACACTACCTCCTGAATCCACCGGTCTGAGACGTGATGCCTCCAGACCTGCGCGAAGTGCTGTAGTCGTCCCCCCACCCTGACGGGCGAGGGCGCCCCATCATGCCTGAGGACGTCGTCCTCTGCTTCTATGCCAGGAATCTGCGTGAGCCCCCGCAAAGGACACCCCTTTCCCCTGCTTAGCGCCTCGGTAGGGGACTGAAAGGGGGCCCTGGCTCCGAAAAGGCCGGGACTGCCGCCTGCGCTGGGGTAACTTACCTCCTTTAGCAAAGAGGTCTAGGCGGTCCCCAAACAGGCGTAGCCCCTTAAATGGAAGTCCAGTAAGGACTTTCTTAGCAGCATTGTCAGCAGCCCACTGGCGCAGCCATACCGCGCGGCGTATAGCTACCGCCAAAGCGGAAGATCTGGCACACATCCTAATGGCATCATCCGATGCAGACAGGATAAAGTTCACAAACACATCATAGTTAGACAGTGTATTAATCGTATCAGATGGCAAATCGTCTGGACCATCAAGTGCATTCCTGACCATGGCCCTGAGCGCCACCGAAGTAATGGCCAAGGCGCAGACCGGGCGCAACGCCGCACCCCCAAATGCAAAGGCATGGCATGCCAATTGGTCAATGCGCCGGTCCTCAGAGTCCCGCAGCGTAGTAGTGTCGGGAGAGTGCATAATAGAGGTGTTAGACAGCCCCAGAATAGGAGCATCGACCTCGGGGGGCGATGACCAGCAGGAAAAGGATACTTCCTGTCCAAACTCTTAGGAATCCCGGAAAGTCTACTGGGATGTTCCCACTCCTTAAACACGAGGTTATTGAAATGGGTTTGCTCAGGAAATTCCAATCGAGCCTTAGCAGTATGAAATAGGTCACCCCTTTGCCTGGGAGATGGACAAAACCTCAAAAATCTGAACCAGCAGTTTGTCAGTATCATCCGGGGTCCAGTGATCAGAGCCAGAATTGTCATGACCCCTTGACTTCTCGTCAGATGACCCTGAGTCAGAGAACAGTTCCCCTTCGTCCGAGGGTGTATAGCCATATATAGGCAACAACTCATCAGCCTCTTCAGTTAAGTGCCGCTTTTTTTGCGGTGGCCTTACGCGCTAAGGTATTAGCAAGCAATTTTTCAACACTGGCCAGTCTAGCAGCCACATCAGGATGAGAATCCCCGCTTATATTGGGGGTTAGACTCAGGCTTGGGGGAGTAGGTGAAGTGAGGCGAGGTGCAGGCCCAGCCACCGGGGGGGGGCGGGAAGTACCATTAGCGCCTGCTGTGCCCAAGGAACACAGACCCGTGCATTGTCACCGCTGATAGGTGAGACCCCACAAGCTACACACAGCCGGGCTTGTCCCGAAGGAACCCCGGTCACAATATCCTGGGATGCCTCCATATGGTGATTAATAGGCACAATAGGCCAGTAGGGATTGATGGTGAAGCTACCCTGGATGCCCCAATGAACCGCAGGGAAGTGGGAGTAATTATACTAGGCCCAACTGGCAATTACACCGGGCCGGGAGAAGCCACTGGATTCAACCGTCTGAAAGACATGAGAATAAGGGGTGTCAGAACCATGTCACAGTAAGCAAGGAGCATAAAAATCACCCGCGAGGGCACTTACAGACCAACGAAAGGAGAGGGACCGTTACCACGCAGGCGCGCGACTACATCTCAAACTGGCGCCAAGCAAACCTCGAAGGGCGGGCCAGATGCGGAGCGCGCCAAGCCCCTCCGAAGAGCGCAAAGCTCTAGGACAGCCGTCAATGTTGTCATGAGGAGCAAAGTGTATGACACACTTAGAATAGAAGACTTGCCAAGGATGACGCCGCAGCGTCTGAGGCGACGCCGCCGCCCGGCGCAGCACATCCATGAAGGAAAAAATGTCGCGCGCTGCGGCAGATACACGAGTAAAAAGGCAAATCAGCGTCTGATACCACATATACAAGTCCAGGACATTACTAAGGCCGTAAGCGTGTAGTCACAATACACTGGGGCCAAACACACACACACACCCCTCCCCCCCCCTTTCTTTCCCCCCGAGCTACGGGGGGAACGAGGGAGGATGGCGACCCTTTGTACAGGGCATGGGCAATAATGCGGGAGGGGCATCCCCTAGAGGCTCACCATCAGCCTAAACCGCCTACCCTTTGGTGGGGGACTGCGGTGGAGCATGGCTCCATAAGCACGCATGGTGCTGCCTACCTTCACCCGACCAGCGCAGCCCAGGCTGGGAGGCACAATACGAGAAGGACGGGTGGGAGTAGTCCAACAGGGCCGCAGGCTTTGATAGCCCAGCTCACCTGCAAGAGAGTGATACTTCATGTCTTCGCAGTCGGCACTGCAGAGAAATCTGGGGATTTGTGGGAGGTCCCCGAGTATTTGAGGGGCCGGGAGGAGCCTGTTTTACATGTCTCTGCAGTGCAGCGCCATCTGGCGGAGGATAACCCAAGTGTAAGTAATCTATCTGGAGCAGGACGTACTGTATACTAAGAATATTGTGCCGGGTGTACACCCGGCTTACCTGAAAGAGGAGAAAGAGCCATCATCTTGACCTCGTCGCCGTCTGCAGAGACTTAAGACTGGGGAATGTGTGGGAGGTCCCAGGTATTTATGGACTGGGAGGGGCTTCTTTTTTCTAGCCATCTCTGCAGAAGTTCGCCCTCTACATAACCCACGTGTAATTAATATTTCCGAAGCAGGGTGTGAGACATACTTGGAATAACAGAGAAGTACAATATTAGGTTATATATTTAATTGCTTTAAGAGCACACTTGACAAACTATATACATCCGATGGGTAGATGCAATACAGGTCAGAAGGCCAAATTCAAGTGAGTAATTTATAATCAGTTATCAGAGAACATGTAAGTTATCTCACATGTTCATAGATGTCCCCATTGATGCAGGCAGCCATAGTAGGCTCAAGAAGAAAGTCAAAGAGGGCCTGAGCTCTCAGACCGTTACACAGGTGGGACACTCCCCCAGCCCAAATGAGAATGGGGCTCCTTCTGTTAGCAGTGGCTAGCAAAAACTCCTAAAAATTCAACACGTGGCATAACTTTTCTGTGGAAGTTTCTAGAGCTATGAACTTGGAGCCAACACTACACAAGCTATAAGACCAGACACTGCTGCTTAATATGGCTCCTAAATCTAGAACAGCGGATCACGATCCGTGAACGTCAGGGAATGACATGAGAGGTACATACTCGTGCATTGTGGTTTCCCGATTCCAAAAATGTGTTCAGTTGATGACTGAGGTACACAGCAGTTTCCTAATTTTTTATTCAAGATGTCTGGGAGAATTCTTGAGAGTGACCATATCACTGTGTAAGCAGCAGGGGCATCTAGTATATGAGGTGTGCACTGAATCAGTATGGGGTCTTTCATCAGCTGAAATCTCTCCTGAGTTTAGGCTGTTTGAATAAGGACTATTGTTTACATGAGCAGGACATATGTGAAATGATAGTCTATTTTCCTCAAAACTATTCATTATAGATCCATACGAAAAAGCAGTGTTTTAGGCTACAGTCCCTATTTTTTGAGGGGAGCCAACCTCATTATGGGGCATCCCGATCCACTCACCTCTGCCATGAGCCCATGCTCACCGAGTTGAGTGCAGCAAAGGAAATCTGAAGGGAATGAGCGCTGCTGATTGGCCGAGCAGCCTACAGGGGTCACAAACCTCCAGAAGGTCAATTTCTTGTTCCTTTTTAAAGTGGTCCAGTCATTGGCTCAGCCAGCATTGGAGTCTAAAAGACTCCAGGGCCAACCAAATGCCCCATTGTGTTTCGGGATGTCCCATTGTGTGAACACTCAGAGTGGCCCTGCCACATCCATGGTGTGCATGCTCCTGGGAGCATGCACACTTTGCAGGGAAACCAGGTGTGCGGCTGCCCCCACTCTCTATGTCGACATTCCGTAAAGCGCTGATTGGACGATAGCCTGCATGTGTGCTGTGGTAGTGGCCAATCTAGGGGGTTTCACACAGCGTTAGTCAAAATCCTGGTGATTATCCCTTAAGGTGGACCAAAGGAAAGACGCTAAAACAAAACCATTGTTAACTATGCCCATGGGAAAGTATTAAAATCAATCTGAAAAGATGTTGGTCTCCTCACATCAGAATGCACCAGTTCAGATGTTCAAAGAGTCAGACAGCCCTGGAGTCTTTAAGATTCCAGGGCCGCCGATGTTGGGTTTTTGTGATCTGCTATGGGGGTGAAAAGGAGAATGGACAGTACAGATTCTGATTAACACCATTATGGTCTGATGCCCCTGACTTTGTTGTTGCATTTTACAGAAAATTGCAGTAATAATCCATAAAAGTGGACCAAAACTCCTCTACGGTACCTGCTCCTCCCCCCCCCCCCCCCCCAAGAAAAATATGGCTTTTTCACTGCCACAGCTACACCCAGCCGGCAGATTTGAGATCAAGGATTGCTGATCTTAAGTGTTCCAGCTAGCATGACACACTACCCGAATTTCCTTCAAGGGAAACGGGACATGTGGAGGCAGGTTTTAACCCACATGTAAAGAGAACCAACCACATTTTATACCAGTTGCCAGCGTGGGGTTTAATTAGCTTTTAAACTGGAACAAAACCCAGGAATTTGACTATCCTGAATTATGGTCCTTGCCATAGGGACACTCCAATCTGGGATGCCCCGCTGTGTGAAACTCCCCAGGTCGCCCAAACTAAATGACCTTTTCCTCGGGCCTGGGTTTTGGTCCATTTAAAAAGGACCACCTATCTTTTATACTGCAATCAACAAGCACTTGCAACCAAGTAGCCCGAAAAAGGGGATCGATTACTAATGTTACTAAAATAAGTAAGTCACTTGCCTTGAAGCACTTTTTGAAGCAAGAAAGAATGTTTTTCTGTTAAAATAAAATACCAGACCTATCAGAGCGACTCGGTTGGTGTACCCTTGAACATTGCTGAGAACTCCCTGGGGTACGCATAGCACAGGTTGAGAAATGGTGGACTAAGCTACCAAATGTTCAAATATAGCTGCTGCACTGCAGGTATAGAGCTTGCAACACAGAGTAGTAGACCCTTTTTGCACCTATGTTTTACCTAAGATATGCTGTTTTGGAGTTTATAGCATTTTGCAAACACAGGTAAGCATATATTAGAAAGTTTACTAAACTTAATTAATGCAGGATTATTTTGCCTTTAAAAGCACAGATTCTTTAAAAGCACAGATTCTTCATAATACAGACAAACATACAGAAAGAACCCCTGCTTGTCCTTGAATTAATGTGTCTTTTCCTTAGTGATCAAAAGCGAGGAATATAAAAAGTCTGGTTTAGAGGCTCATTGATAACACTAGGAGAGGAAACGTTCGACATCCCAACGTCACTCTGTGCTCGGATAAGAGTACGGATGTCTTCTGTAAGAAAAAGGCCCTGCTGTTTTATTCACGCCGCATGCACAGTTGTTCATATGCTTAACACAGGAGCAGAGAGTGATGTGAATCTAAAAAGGAAAAAAAAAAAAAAAATGGGACCCGATAATTGAATGGTCCCTGAAAGTCTTGCTATTCCGCAGTGTTAAGGGCTATGCAAACTAGGTCTCTGTGACATTGACAATTACTTGTGTGCCTGTACTTCCAGCCCTTTCCCCCACTCATTCAGACTCCCTAAAGGAATGTATTTTACACAGTGTAACAATGTCATTTTCAAATGTACTTGTCGGTTATCAGCAAACAAGTGTTTACAAGTGCATTCGAGAAATGGTTAACAACTGACTGGAACATGCACAGGCTTTTCACACTAGCTTTTTAAAGTTTACAGATTTTTTTTTCCTTCAACAAAGCAATCGCACTAAGGTTTATGTAGGGATGCAAAATAAATAAAATAAAAAGGTGACATGGGACATGGGTGACATAGAAGGAAAGAGCAATATCTTAAAGGCGAAAAGTGTGATGGTAAAATCAAAAGAACAGAAGCAGCAAAATGAACTGTCAAGCCATTTGAAGAGTATGAATGCTGGTTTAATAGCAGAGAAAGGAGAATGAAAGATGGAGAATGAAAGTGCGAGGAACACGAAGTTCAACACAAAGAGGAATGCTAAGCCATCTATTGCATGCCTGTAAATGCTAAAAATATGCCAGGCCTATAATGTGAGACTGATAAAGAGAACATTTCCATCTCGAGGCTCCACATTTTACTATATCAGAAAGAAAATTACACAACATTTATTCAAGGGGGGGGGAAAAACACATCTACAGGTTTCAGCTGCTGAGAACAAATTGGGAATTCAGATGAATACATTGAGATAGCTTTGAAAAACGTATGACAAGCTCCTTCTTCTAGGAATCATGCATTAAATGTTTTTAAGTGGACCAAAACCTGTGATTGAGACCGCCAGAGTTTTGGTTCATTCCCCCGGGGCATCCCGTTGCAGGATTTCCCGCTGTGTGAAAACCACCAAAACTCGCTCCTCTCGTCCAATCAGCAGACTCAATAGTGCTGACGTTAAATCGTCTTGAACTCATCTAAGACTCAGCTCCAGCCAAGAGCACTATCAGCCGCATCTCCACTACCCTGCAACAGGGTGTGTGCTGACGCCAGCCACTCACAAATGCCTGGTATAGCAGGCAGTTTCTGCTGGTCGTGCATACACCACTAGATCAGGGAAAAAAGTTGAAGATTCTGTTCAACTTGGGGGGTTATACACAGCAGGGCATCCCAAATCTGGATGCCCTGGCGGGAAGTCTGCCCTAGATTTTTAGATTCCAGAGTGGATTTTGGTTCACTTTAATGCCAAACTTCAGAGAAACAAAAGACCCTAGGTTTTAGTTTGAGCAGAAAAGGATTATTTCATAACAGTAATCTAGCAGGGGCAGTTATGGAGTTATGGCTTAGAGGTAGGGAAACAGGCCTGTGACCAGAAGGTGGCAGATTTGATTCTCAACCATGGACAATGACTGAAGTGCCCTTGAGCATAGCACCTAACCCCCAATTGCTCACACCCAGCTTGGTCACCAGAGGAAACAGGACCAACACCCAGGAAATGCCTTCTTTCTGCTGCTGGTAGCTCATCAAAACAAGGAGAGACAACAGTTAAAGGGTAGTTCCACTTTCAATGGCATTTTAAAGGTTCAATTATTTTGTGCCAAAAATAATGTCTTCAATGCTCTAAGCTTATCATTTTTTTATTTTCTATTTGTTTGCAACTATGTTATAAAAGAAAACAATTTTCCATAGCAACAATGTGTTTATGTTAGCAATGTACACCAGAGCTGTGATTTCGAGTACATATCAGAGACTTCCTCACTCTAGCTTGCTAATCATCATATTGGCTAATACATAGGCAACAGATTTAACCCATTCTGCTGAAATTCAACTTCTTCAGTTTGAAAGAATCACAGTAGACTTAGACAAAGCTGAATACAAAAAGAGGATACAGCTCACCCAAGTAGTATCCTGTGCACGAGATGGATGTGCACGGATAAATAGACATACAATAGAAATAGATAAAAAAAAATGTGTAAAGATTAAATGAAAAGGATCAATTATTTTAAAAGTAGGAACCAGGATACCAAACTAGTAAATGCAATTAACAGCAAATAAAGAGAAAAGGGGAAAAATTAAAAAAAAAACACATATGATTCCAGAAGAAACATAATACCATATCAGAGACCAGGGTGTAAATCTGTCATATTACCAAAAGTAATTATATACACACAAAAGAAATATCTAAACATTTTTTCCCCTTTCTCTTTGACTTCTGTTATTAAACTAGACCAACAGTCTGGCACAGTTGGAAAAGAAAGGTTGCGTCCATTTTGGAGCTTCCTCTCCCAGCATCTCAGCCATGTTGCTGCCTGGATTCAACCGACATAACTGACAAGGCACAATAACAGGAAGCCCAGCAGCACTTCCTGCTTGTGAGTGGCCTGCAAATGCATAAGCCACCATTTCATTTCTAAAATTTACCACAGCAGGAGTTAGAAAAAGGTAAATGAATGTTTATGTGCAGCAATTTGCGCTGTGGAGGGATGCATATGAGCACTGTTTATTGTGTTGGTCTGGTTTAAAACATTTTTAACTGTTGGTTCGCTTTTAATAAAGGGGCACAGCGACCTGTGTTGTGAGCCATTAATTTCAGCATGGATCTCCAGGGGATTGGAAGTTTTAATGTTCAAGTAAAAGTTACGTTTTATCCACAGGCTGGAATCTAGGAGCTGGAAATTTTGTTGCTTAGCCAAAGCTGCTGATTAGCTCACCTGTATTGTTTTTACACAAGGACATGAAAACCACTCCCACTGTAGCAAACAGAGCCCCAGGAAAACGTGAAATTTGGAAACACCATGCTGATAGGTAAGTTATTGGCCTGGGGGCACAATCATCTTACAAGTTATAACTCTACATTCCAACAGAGAAAAACAATATTAGGCAGAATACCAAAAACATGACAAAAAAGAAAGTTTTCCCACTGTGTGAAACCCCCTACAGGGCCGGTAACTCACCTTTCCCTTATTCAATGGAGCATGCAAGTGCTCCCTTCCAATTGTTTACAATAGGAAGTGAGAGTGGCTGCATCCCCTGCATCCTTGTGCTGTGTGCGCGTGCTTCTGCCCAAGCCATTCAGACAGGCCAGGGGGAGTATGCATGCCGCTGGGGATGCATATTGAAATAAAAAAGAGCCCTTTGCCGAATGATGTAAACGTGGAAAAAGGCTCTGATTGGACCAGAAGCCAGACATGTACAGCTGGACCGGGGAGGTGAGTTTTACTGGGAGAACTGGGGGTTTTACACAGCGGGGCAGGGAACAAAACCGGGGAAGTCAAAATTCTGGGTTTTGTTCTGCTTTAAAGCCCATCTGGGGATGCAAAAAAAAAAATCAAAACAGCTACAGTGATGCATGAAAGTTTGTCAGTCCTTCAGAATTTTCTATATTTCGACATAAAGATTACCTGAATCAGATTTTTTAGTCCTCAAAGTAGGTAAAGCAAATAAAAAAACTGTAGTCAAAAATATTACACTGGGAGTTTTAACACAGGGCTATTCCCATTAACATTCAGTGTCGTAAGTACTACTGTAATGGTTTTAGTATTTAGTACAGGATTGCCAGACTGATGAGTAAACATTTCTGTGGCAATTTGGAGTTCACTCCCTCACATCCCCTCATGTGGTTCTTAGAAAGGAGGGCATGATGTGGTCACATGCAGTGTCAGGTAGGCCATATTGGAATCAAAAGACTAGTATAGCATTTACCAAACTAAAAAGGTCACAGCAAATGTCATGGGGGTTAAAGTGGGCCAACACCCGCCGATCAGCCCAGGAATCTATAAGATTCCCGGAACGATCAGCTCCCTGCCTGCGGGCCCCCCCCGATCGGGGGTGCCCCGCTGTGTGAAACCCCCCAGGATGCCCGCAAATCCTACCTGTTCCTCGTTCCAAAGGCGCATGCGCGGGCCGCCGCCTCTCGCGCATCCCTCTAGCAGGGGGCGCACCCGCGCCGGCCGTTTGTGAATGGCTGGCGCGGGCGCGCTCCCTGTAAGAAGGAAGCATGAGAGGCGGCAGTGGGCGCTCTCACCTTGTCCGTCGACGGACCTCGCCTGTCCATCGGCGGTGATTGGTGGAGCGAGTCACGTGGGAGTGGGGTCAGGTGAGTTTTTGGGGCTTTCTGGGGGGTTTTACACAGCGGGGTGCCCCGCGGAAGTGGACCAACACCCAGGATAGTGAAAATCCTGGGTGTTGGTCCACTTTAAACTTAATTAAAGTGCAGACATATAACTAAGCATTACAATATTTATATCATGTATGTGCTACTATTTTTCCCTTCAAACAGCTGAGTGTTCTGCACATGTGGATCACAAGCAGATGGAATATGCGCCAGCTGATCAGCCTGTGCTCCACATGGGCAGAACAAGAAGAGCTGGCATTGTCTCCCCAGAGACACTGTGTGGGCGGGGGAGCGGATTGGGCCCGGGTTTAGAGTTTAGCTAGTGGAGGAGCATGTCATCTGGTCATGCATTTCCAGACCTTTTACGTAAAACTGTGTTATTTAAAGAAACAGGGTGGAGAGGCGAGCAGAGAAGTGGAGCCCTCCTGGAGCCTGGCTGGGTAACAGCACGCTCCCTGCATATTAACCGCTCCATGCTGAGACCTGGGGGTGTGCACTGGCGGCCTGCTTGCCACTGGGGGGTGCTAACTACTCTACATATTATGTTTTAGTTGAGGGGGGAATGCTAGTCACTCTGCATATTACCTATTGGGGGAATTAATTACTGTGGGGGGTTATGCTTGCACCCATGCATATTGTAATTAGAATTGTGGTGGGTCGCTTCTCTTAGATTCGCCGTGGGACCAGGAAAAGGTGAGTTGGTCTGAGAGTCCTGGGGGGTTTCACGTAGCGCGGCACCCCGATCGGGGGGAAGGGACCAAAACCCAGGATAGTCAATCTTGGGTTTTGATCCACTTTGAATGCTCATAGTAGGATATGGTTTGTGTTTTGTTTCTTAGTGGCACTGGTTACTGACAAACGTAGGGACCACATATGCTAGTCAGAAAAAGAACAGTGTGGTGCTCAGTAGAATGAATGGAGAGGCTACGTGTTGAGTCTGTATAGGGGAGGAGCACTTAATGTGTGAAGGGAGGCGGTGTGTAACCTGATCAACATAACAACCCCTGCTATTCATTTATTTCAATAGAAATAACATTATGCCAGTGCAAAAAAGAAAAAAAACTCATAGTACAGCCTTTCTTCTCCAAACTTTTGTTATTTGTAAGCAACAGAAAAGAAATGCTGAGATAGGTGCACCCACACCTCAACTGCAAAAAAGTTGTAAGGCAAAGTGGAAAAAATGTAGTGAATGCGGCACAAAAACCACACTGGGATGGCCCGCTGGTAAACTCCACTTTTACTGGCGGCCCACACGATGCTGTCTTTGATGGCGGCAGAATCCCCAGTCGCAGGATCACGCACAATCCACAGGGAAGCCCAGGGTTGCAGCCAGCCAGTGGGTCATGTAGGCCAGCACCCCTGAGATCAGTCAATTGGCAATCCCATAAGTGCTGCATGGGTGTGGTCTCAACAGTGAAAAGACCAGTAAAAACTGTTTTACTTCTTGTGACCTTAATTTAGAGATCCAGTCGGGCTTTCCCATTTGGTCACTACAGACAGGAGGTTAATTTAACATACATGCTATAGGACAGGTTAGGACAACAGAGTGGTGACCAGCTGAAAGTATGAGGTTCCTTTGTCTAAGATACACCTTTGATACTACAGACACCTGTTAGATGAATATCCTGACTGGTCACCAAAGACAGGCACATGCGGGTCTGTGTTCATGTCTGCCAGTGGGGCCTTGCAGGGAGAATGGATTGGCGATGCAGCAAACAGCATAGCAGCACTCTGGCTAGCTGCTACACCCTGTCGGCCCTGCACGGCCCCGCCAGCAGACACCGGTATCTGTCTGGGGGGGGGGGGAAGAGTAGCCAGAGACCTACGAATGTGCTGTGGAACAGAGGCGAGTATACAGGGAACCTGGGTGGTTTAACACTGTGGGGCATTCCAAATCACTTCGCCCTTAGTTCAGGGAATCACTCGGCCCTAGTGCGTTTTAAAATCTGGGGCCTGGTAAATCGGTTTTGCCAAACATTCGCCAGCAGGCCACCTGCCCCAATGTCATTCACACCCAATGTATGAAAACCCCCTCAATGAGCTCTGTATGCCTGAGGACCAGGAAGGTCAGGTTAAAGAGGACCAATACCCAGGAGTTTCAATCTCCCGAGTGTTTTTCCTCTCAAGAGGGAATACCCTAAATTAGGATACCCTGTTGATTGCCTGGGGGAAAAAAACTCACCTTTCAGCAATCCCATGGTGCATGCTCAGGTCACTAGCCAACCCATGCTTACACGCTATTCATAACTTTGACCAGATCAGCTAGGAAAGTGGAATGGAGGACACTCCACTGGCTAATCACCCTGCTCATTTTTTTACATTTGGCCATTTGGGGTGAAAAACGTGGTACTTAAATTACCAAATGACGAAAATGCAATGCAAATATAACAGAAGAGTAGCTAAATACATAGAGGTAGAAATACATTAGGAGGCATAGCCCTGCCCTTGCCAGCTTACAATCTAAGGAAAAGGGGTGGAGGCAAAAGGTTGGGTCACAAAGAATATGTACTAAGCATAGTGGCATAAGGCTAAGATGGGTGGGTTGGTCAGATGATAGGCTTGTCTAAATAGGTGGATTTTAAAGTGGACCAACACCCAGGATTTTGACTATCCAGGGTTTTGGTCCACTTCAGGGGGGCACCCCGATTAAGGGTGCCCCGCTGTTTGAAACCCCCCAGAAAGCCCCCAAAACTCACCTCACCACGCTCCCACGTGGCTGCGCTGACCAATCACCGCCGACGGACAAGCGGGTGACAGCGGCGGACAACACAGCGCGTCCGCCGCCGCCTCTCGCGCGCCCCTCTGACAGTGGCGGCCGCCGCCGATGGGGTGAGTTTTTGGGGGGTTTTGGGGGGGGGGTGGGGTCCCTCACCGCGGGACATCCTGATCACCCCTGGGTGACGGTCCACTTTAAGGGAGCATTTGAAGGTCCTAAGGGAAAGGGAGAGACGAATTGTATGAGGGAGGGAATTCCAGGACAGTGGAGCAGCATATATGAAGCCCTGGACTCAAGAGTGGGAGGAAGTAATAAAGGTAGATGACAGAAGGAGACTGCATCTGGGTTTGTATCATTGGACTAGTGATGAATTGTATGAGGGGGCTGGCTGTTGAGGGCCTTGTAGGTTAGGGTTAGTAATCTGAACTGAATTATTTTAGAAAGTGGGAGCAAGTGGAGTGACTGACAGAGAGGAGTAGCAGAGGAAAAGCAAAGATTGGATGGATGCGGCAGGGCTTCTAGCAGAGTAGAGGAGTCTGTTAGCCGGTAGACCACGGAGAAGGAGGTTGCAGTAGTCTAATTGAGAGATGATTGGGCCGTGCACTCAAATTTTTAGTGGTTTCATGAGTGTGAGGAAGTGACAGTTGTGGGCAATATTTCTGGAGTTGGAGGTGACAGTAAGTGGCTAGTGAATAAATGTGGGGTGTGAGTGAGAGAGAGGAGTCAGTATAAAGCAGAGACAATGTGCTTGGGGAGCTGCAGTGATATAAATGTTATGATGGAGGTAGGAGCAGAATTGGATAGTGGGAAATCACAAGATCTGTTATGTTCAGGCTTAAAAGAGCGAGAGGATATGAAGGAAGAGATAGCTGCCCTACCTGACTAAATGACTTCAGGGGCTGCCAGACAGATGGCGATGCTCTTTGTTTCTGAAACAACATTTTTTACTTAATTCAGTGCTCAACGCTACCCTAAAAAAGGACCTTAGGTAGCTCTGCTCCATACCAAACCAACCAAAATGGTTAAATATCAATTCAGGCTCTGAACATTCATCTTAATGGCAGCAAAACAAGCAAAAGCCAAATCTTGGAAAAAAAGCAATTCATTCCATATAATGAAGTTATTGGAGGCTGGACAAGTTTCTTATTAATGAGAAGCTTACTGATATAAGAAGTTTGGTGGTGTGGAAACCCTGGATCACATGAACAGACCTTAAAGTGGACCAAAACCCAGGATTTTGACTATACTGGGTATTGATCCTTTCCCCCGGGGAGCGCCGCTGTGTGAAACACCCCAAATCATCCAATCAGCGCAATCGGAGCCGCTGACGTCACGTTGTCTAAGCCTTCGTCTAAGGCCCGCGGCTTTGAGCACGCTAACAGCTGCATCCACCGCCACTCACAAATGCCTGGTGCGGGCACGCGCCCTGCTAGAGGGATAGCAGGGATGTGGGCGCAGCTTGTGCGTGTGCCATTGGTCAGGGAAGCAAGGTAAGTGTATGGGGCGACCTGGGGGGGGTTACACACAGCAGGGCATCCCAATTTTGGATGCCCGGGGGGGGGAGGGAATTGATTGGCCCGGGAATCTTATAGATTCCCAGGCTGATCATGCTTGGTTTTGGTCCACTTTAATATGAATACCCAGGTGCTACATTAGACCTTTGGATGGGTTAGCCGGGTGGGGGCAGGGAGGTCACTCATTTCCTATTCCTTACATTCTACTTCCTGTCTCCTACTATTCTTTTTCTACTACCATAAAACCCTTCATTTTTCTGCGCTCTACTGACCTTGCCCTGATTCTTAACCTGATTTACTAAACTAGCCAACTTAACCTTTCCCGTGTAATGTCCCCCTCCCACCAACGATATAGCTGCTATAAAAAATGACATATTGACATTTGATACTTCAAACATATATTGCGACAAAGAAATAGCCTTGTAGAGTAAGGTGGGGTCTTCTTCACTCATAGGAAGTGACTAACAGCCTGGTGGAGGGATGACACAATGACCAACAAAAACCCCCTGGCCATGGGAACAGGGGTTGTAAACTGACAGAACATTCCTCGGATGATGTCACTGGACTATCACGTTATGGTTATGATTGTTAAGACAACATACTGTTAAAGTCCTTGCTATGTTTCTTACAGTCTGCAAAATCATTATTCTTGGGAAAATTCAAATAATATTAAAACAGACAGCCAGGGGTCTGGGATAGGAGGGAAACCAGACATATGCAGGGTACAAAGTGCTGGGTGCAGAGAGTCATGGGTGTAAAATGCTGAGTGCAGTGCTGACCCCTTTCTGCTTATTCTAAACTGATTTCATAAGCAGTCACATGGTATTAGTGTTTGGGTGCCACACATAGGCAGCGCCCTGTGCCTCTCACACACACTCCCTCTGTAACCTGCCTCTTCACAAGCAGTCACATGGTGTCAGTGTTTGGGTGCCACACATAGGCAGCACCCTGTGCCTCTCACACACACTCCCTCTGTAACCTGCCTCTTCACAAGCAGTCACATGGTATTAGTGTTTGGGTGCCACACATAGGCAGCACCCTGTGCCTCTCACACACACTCCCTCTGTAACCTGCCTCTTCACAAGCAGTCACATGGTATTAGTGTTTGGGTGCCACACATAGGCAGCGCCCTGTGCCTCTCACACACACTCCCTCTGTAACCTGCCTCTTCACAAGCAGTCACATGGTGTCAGTGTTTGGGTGCCACACATAGGCAGCACCCTGTGCCTCTCACACACACTCCCTCTGTAACCTGCCTCTTCACAAGCAGTCACATGGTGTCAGTGTTTGGGTGCCACACATAGGCAGCACCCTGTGCCTCTCACACACACTCCCTCTGTAACCTGCCTCTTCACAAGCAGTCACGTGGTGTCAGTGTTTGGGTGCCACACATAGGCAGCACCCTGTGCCTCTCACAGACACACATTCCCTCTATAACCTACCTCTTCAGAAGCAGTCACGTGGTGTCAGTGTTTGGGTGCCACACATAGGCAGCACCCTGTGCCTCTCACAAACACACATTCCCTCTGTAACCTGCCTCTTCACAAGCAGTCACATGGTGTCAGTGTTTGGGTGCCACACATAAGCAGCACCCTGTGCCTCTCACACACACTCCCTCTGTAACCTGCCTCTTCAGAAACAGTCACATGGTGTCAGTGTTTGGGTGCCACACATAGGCAGCGCCCTGTGCCTCTCACACACATTGGAACCTGCCTCTTCACAAGCAGTCACATGGTGTCAGTGTCCGGGTGCCACACATAAGCAGCACCCTGTGCCACACACACACACACACACACACACACACACACACACTTCCTCTGTAACCTGCCTCTTCACAAGCAGTCACGTGGTGTCAGTGTTTGGGTGCCACACATAAGCAGCACCCTGTGCCTCTCACACACACTCCCTCTGTAACCTGCCTCTTCACAAGCAGTCACATGGTGTCAGTGTCTGGGTGCCACACATGAGCAGCACCCTGTGCCTCTCACACACATTCCCTCTGTAACCTGCCTCTTCACAAGCAGTCACATGGTGTCAGTGTTTGGGTGCCACACATAAGCAGCACCCTGTGCCTCTCACACACACTCCCTCTGTAACCTGCCTCTTCAGAAACAGTCACATGGTGTCAGTGTTTGGGTGCCACACATAGGCAGCGCCCTGTGCCTCTCACACACATTGGAACCTGCCTCTTCACAAGCAGTCACATGGTGTCAGTGTTTGGGTGCCACACATAAGCAGCGCCCTGTGCCTCTCACACACACTCCCTCTGTAACCTGCCTCTTCAGAAACAGTCACATGGTGTCAGTGTTTGGGTGCCACACATAGGCAGCACCCTGTGCCTCTCACACACACTCCCTCTGTAACCTGCCTCTTCACAAGCAGTCACGTGGTGTCAGTGTCCGGGTGCCACACATAAGCAGCACCCTGTGCCACACACACACACACACACACACACACACACACACACACTTCCTCTGTAACCTGCCTCTTCACAAGCAGTCACGTGGTGTCAGTGTTTGGGTGCCACACATGAGCAGCACCCTGTGCCTCTCACACACACTCCCTCTGTAACCTGCCTCTTCACAAGCAGTCACATGGTGTCAGTGTCTGGGTGCCACACATGAGCAGCACCCTGTGCCTCTCACAGACACACACTCCCTCTGTAACCTGCCTCTTCGGAAGCAGTCACATGGTGTCAGTGTTTGGAACGTTACACATAAGCAGCACCCTGTGCCTCACACACACACTGTAACCTGCCTCTTCACAAGCAGTCACGTGGCGTGGTGTCAGTGTTTGGGTGCCACACATGAACAACACCCTGTGCCTCACACACACACACTCCCTCTGTAGCCTGCCTCTTCAGAAGCAGTCACGTGGTGCGGTGTCAGTGTTTGGGTGCCACACATAGGCAGCACCCTGTGCCTCTCACACACACACATTGTAACCTGCCTCTTCACAAGCAGTCACGTGGTGTCAGTGTTTGGGTGCCACACACACCCCCTCTGTAACCTGCCTCTTCACAAGCAGTCACATGGTGTCAGTGTTTAGGTGCCACACATGAGCAGCACCCTGTGCCTCACACACACTCCCTCTGTAACCTGCCTCTTCACAAGCAGTCACATGGTGTCAGTGTTTGGGAGTTACACATAGGCAGCACCCTGTGCCTCTCACACACACTCCCTCTGTAACCTGCCTCTTCACAAGCAGTCACATGGTGTCAGTGTTTAGGTGCCACACATAAGCAGCACCCTGTGCCTCTCACACACATTGTAACCTGCCTCTTCACAAGCAGTCACGTGGTGTCAGTGTTTGGGTGCCACACATACACCCATTGTAACCTGCCTCTTCACAAGCAGTCACATGGTGTCAGTGTTTGAGTGCCACACTTGAGCAGCACCCTGTGCCTCACACACACACTCCCTCTGTAACCTGCCTCTTCACAAGCAGTCACGTGGTGTGGTGTCAGTGTTTAGGTGCCACACATAAGCAGCACCCTGTGCCTCTCACACACATTGGAACCTGCCTCTTCACAAGCAGTCACGTGGTGTCAGTGTTTGGGAGTTACACATAGGCAGCACCCTGTGCCTCACACACACACACACACACTGGAACCTGCCTCTTCACAAGCAGTCACGTGGTGTCAGTGTTTGGGAGTTACACATAAGCAGCACCCTGTGCCACACACACACACACACACATTGTAACCTGCCTCTTCACAAGCAGTCACGTGGTGTCAGTGTTTGGGAGTTACACATAGGCAGCACCCTGTGCCTCTCACACACACACACACACACATTGGAACCTGCCTCTTCACAAGCAGTCACGTGGTGTCAGTGTTTGGGAGTTACACATAAGCAGCACCCTGTGCCTCTCACACACACACATTGGAACCTGCCTCTTCACAAGCAGTCACGTGGTGTCAGTGTTTGGGAGTTACACATAAGCAGCACCCTGTGCCTCACACACACACATTGGAACCTGCTTCTTCACAAGCAGTCACGTGGTGTCAGTGTTTGGGAGTTACACATAGGCAGCACCCTGTGCCTCTCGCACGACCCCTCCAGCAGGGCAGATCTGGACACACATTAGGGTGTCAGGCCGCGTCTTACCATCCTTCCACCTCAGAAAGGGCTGCACAGGTCATTTCCGCCATTCTCCCGCCTCCTTCTTCTCGTCGTCACCGGCCGCACACAATTTCCAGCAACTCTGCGAGTTTCTGCCTTCATAAACTAAGCGCTGTCCGGCCGCTGTGACACCATCTGGTCGCGCACGTCGCCTGGCTATGACGCCATGTACAACAATGGTGACAGCGCTCGGATTGCCAATAGGCTGAGCGCAGACCTGTTGACGCCACGGGAGCGACGTAACAGCGGCGCCATGCTGGTGAAGGGCGAGTCTCCAACAGACAGCTGGGAGGGAGGCTGGCATGGAGCCAGGGGTTTTGACAATATCGCCTTGTTAAACGTGTCCACTTGGCCGGGGAATTGAGGTGGGCGGAACTGTGAAGGATAAAGGGACTGCTGTGGTTTCACAGGGCTAGCAGGCTACCGTGTGTAGTATATATTATGGCCCTGGTGCAGACATTTAAACAGAACAAAACCCGGGAAGTTATGTGCTCACCGAACCTCCCAAACTGGGTTGCCGTGTTGTGTGAAACCCCAAGATCGCATTGAAATCAATGGCTGGGGCAGGAGTGAGCACACACTGTGGATGATGCAGTAGCACACATTCATACTTCCCAACTTTTCAGGGTGGGAAAAGGTGGGCGTGGCTTAATCGGTACATTAAGCCACGCCCCCATTGATTTAGGGATAGGAGATAGGGTGTAACAGATAAAACATATAAACACTTTGGATAGGCAAAATAATCATTTATTGATACAGATCTGCATTATAAACCTCAAAGAAGGACAGAGAAGAACAACAAGGGACAGAGGGACTTGGACTGAAAAGACTAAAAAGAGGGATAGTCTGTCCAAATCAGGGACAGTTTGGAGGTGTGCACATTCCTTATTGTGAACATTATTCGAAAGGCAAATGCACCTTTAGAGCAGGGAAAGGTGAGTTTTTTACAGGTGCCTTGTCTTACACAGCGTGGCATCCTGATTCAGGGAAAATGCCAGTAGCTGGCCCTGGAATCTTTTAGATTCCAGGTTGGCCACTGGTGGGCTTTGTTCTGCTTAAAAGCAAACCAAAATCCATCTCAGGCGACCCTGGAATCTATAAGACTGCAGGGCCGTCTGGTTCCCTCTCCCCAGGGACCCTGATTTGGGATGCCCCACTGTATGAAACACTATGCTATGCCTATCTCTAGCCAGCTAAATGCCCACACCAAGCAATTGTGAATGGGTGATGCAGGCATGCCTCCTGCTAGCAGTTATCAGCCAATTCCTAGCCAAAAGGGATCAATAAAGACTGGCACTCTTATTAGCTGCGTGCATATGCCACAGTATCGGGGAAAGGTGGGTTTTGCACAGAGGGGCGTGCCAAATCGTGATGCCCTGGGGTTTTGGTCCACTTTAATGTAGACCCACATACAGCCTCCCTCTAAAAACACTTTGGGTCTGCCAATGATCCTCCTTTGGGGGCATCAAAAGTTTCTAACTACTCAGCCTTAGGACAGTAAAATGGAAAGCCCAGAATGCACTACAGCAATTCTATCATAAAAACATATTTTATTAGAAAAGAGAAAAAGAACTAATAACAACAAGTTAAACCAGACCTACAGCCTGGCACAAGTGGAAAATAACTCCCCAGAACTCCTGTTCCCCACCTGCCTGCATGATACTGGTTGCCTAGAGGTAAGAAAGCGGCTTTGTGACTGGAGGGTGGCAGTTTCAGCTCAGAGTGAAGTGCTCCTGAGCGAAGCACCTGCCCCCCCCAACTGCTTTCTGGGGGGCCGTAATTAGGGCAGCCCACTGCTCTGGACAGCCCACTATCATGGATGGGGTAAATGCAGAGGAAGAATTCCTTTGTGTGTGCAAGTATACAATGGCCATCTATGCCCCCCAAAAATAATCATTGTCAGCCCTTACATTTGCTTCTGCATCCATTCAAAGCTGAAACACCAACTTACTGACTTTCTCGTGGTTGCCACCATCTTGAAAGTAGACCAAAACCCGGGATTTTCACTATTGCCCTGCTGTGTAAAACCGCATTGTTCACCCAGGAAACATACTTGTCCTCCTTCCAAAGCCACATGAGCGGCCGCTTGTCCAATTAGCTTTTCCAGCCAGGCAAATTAATGTACGGCTGGAAAACTTAATGAATCCTGTCCACACACATCTGCAGCACGCGACATCCTTCAGCTGTGTGCGGCTGGACCCGGGTGATGTCGCCGCCAGGCTGCGCACGTGCCATGGGCTCACCAGTAAGGTAAGAATTGTGGGCAAACGGGGATTTTACACAGCCGGCCATGCCAGTTCAGAATGCCCCGGGGGGATGAGTCTCATAGGCTCCAGGGCTGGTTTTGGTCCACTTGAAGCACTCCTGAGACCTCCTTTCCCATCTGTGCTGCTGCCTGGATTTAACCCGACATAACCCACAATGCACAGCACCAGGAAACTGAGCAGCACTTCCTCTTTGCAGGTGGGTGCAGCTTCACAGGAAGCCATTTTGAGAGTAAAATTGATCATTGCAAGGTAATTTAAAGCAGAATAAAACCCAGAAATCTGACTTTCCCAGGTTTTGTTCTGTCGCAATAGGTAATCCTGAATTGGGATGCCTCTGTGTGAAACCCCCCCCCCCCAGTTTGTCCATATAGACCTTTCCACACCCCAACGGCACATTCACGGGCTCTCACCCAATGTGAATACGTAATTCGGCAGGCGGAGTGCTTACAGGAGTGCGTGCTGCCGCATACCGTCTATTTGAACATGCGCCGTTGGAGCGGGAAAGGTGAGTTTTTATGGGTGAACTGGAGGGGTTCACACAGCAGGGCATTCCAGTTCGGGATGCCCTGGAGAAATGCCAGCAGCTGGCCCTGGAATCTTACATTTTTTGGTTTTGCTTTAATTTGCAGCAATCTGAATGGCCCCAGGGAGGGATACGAGCACTGATTCTTGTAAGGGTGTTGGTCCGGTTTAAAATCATATAAGGACACAATAGGGCCCAGAGTCAGAGAGAGAGATATGGCCATACAAACCAACAAAAGTTAGCCACATAAGTTCCCATTACTTATGCAAAAATAAAGGCAGATTTTTTTTTTAAACCTTTCTGACTCACTTCTGTTTTAGAAACGCCACATTTATTGTGGATTATTTGATAAAATGCACTTGTAACCAAAATCCATAAGAAGTATCCAACATTGTACACCATCAATTATTAAAACTAAAATCACATGCAACAAGTCCCATCGTAACAAGCATTTCTTGAAAACACATACAATGACACGATAAAGCAGCAGCAAAATATGACACCAATCATTTTTACTAGCTAAACACATAATACAGACATGGAGATATAAAACCAATAACACGGGTCCCCTGCTCCTCCAGCGGACACTATAAATATAAATTGTAGTAGCAATCGAACAGCATTTAAAGAAGTAATACTCTAACCATATGGGCCCAGGACTATTTATAGCACTTGTCTGCTATTAAACTATAAACCCGAAAAAATATATATGATATAAAATGGCCTAGTGAAAATGTTTTATTTTTTTACAATATAATACAATATGCTACTAGAAAATAATGCAGTTGCCACATCTAAAAGTGCAGTAGTACATAAATAAGAGCGACATTGTTAAAAAATGGTGCTGCCGAATTGAGATGCCTCAATGTGTGAAACCCCCCAGAATGCTGCTTTCACTCAACACCCTACTCGTTCCAACAGCACATGTACGGGCTCTCGTCCAATGAGAGCCGTCTGCTGTGACTATGGGGTCGATTCAGAGCCTGGAGAGAATACTCCTTTTTTTAGGAGAGAAAGCTGCCATTCACTTTTATTGTCTGCGAGGTGTAAATTTTCACCTGGCTCTAAATCAGCCCCAATGTAGGCAATGAAAATTTTCAAAAAGGAGTGAGTTTTCTCACCAGGCTCTGAATAGACCCCTATGTCATTCTGCAAATGTCTCTTATTCACTAGAATTATTCACTAGAGCTCACTCTGCGCAAAGTCTACATGCCAGGGATGCTGCAGCTTGTGCTCCCCATTAAAAACAATAAGACCCATTTGCCAAATGCCATAGTCATGGCAGATGGTTCTCATTGGACCAGAGCGCATGTGCTGTTGGAGCACGGAAAGGTGAGTGTTTAACAGGTGTTTACAGGTTTCACACAGCGGTGCCTCCCGATTTGGGGTGCCCCTGGAAGAGCCGGATTATGAGAGGGGCGTGAGCCCCAGGGCCTCACCACTTGCCCTGCAAAGGGAGCCTCCACCAACCTTTGGGTTATGGTCTTGTCCAGGAGGCTTTTCAGTCTTTGGTCTGACAGGCCGCAGGGCCAGCAACAAAGCTATCAGCACCAGTGGGGGCCCCCATTCCTGGACAAGCCTTTTTTGTTTTTGCAAACCTGCAGCCAAAGCCATGACAGGGCAGGATGGAAAGTCTAGAGCAATAAAGCTGCCTTCAGAAACGATGGGTGCGTGCAGAGCTGTCAATCGGCGGCCACTCAATGCACCTAAGCCACCAAGCACAGCCGCTGGCAGCTCAATGCTGGGAACTGTTTTCTCCTGGACCAGCTGGGCTACTTCAGTACCCCCCAGAACGTAAAAGTAGGTGTTTTCAAGCAGCACGCACCCACACAAAGGTGGCACAAGGGACTCGATCTGACATTCCAGTAAGGAGACGGGTTCCAGACAACCACCAATCAGCTACTTGGCTGGCCTAAGGGAAAAAAAATACTGTATCTGGGGCCTCCACCGGATTTTGTTCCCAGGGGCCTCCACCACACCTAATCCGGCCCTGGCCCCAGGGGAAGGACATCTGCCGGCCCTGGATTCTAAATGAAATCCACCCGGGCGGGATGGGTTTTGTTCCACTTTAAAATAGGGAGGCATTAGTAGAGATAAATATGTGGCAGTTTTAACTGGCGGGGACTGATCAAGAAGGCCTACAGGAAAGCCCTGGCACACATGTTCCTTGTGACAGAAGAATTACAATGTCTGGCCTGGGCGATCTGTGTTGGCAGACCCTGCAGCAGGAGCTAAGCGCACAGCTGAGGGGGATGTGCGGATTGAGCAAAAAGCCAGCACTTGGGCTACCAGTCCCCAGCCAGTGGAGTCTCAAGTTAATCCCCCACAATCTGATATTGTAACCCCGCCACCCATACTGCCTCAAGAGGCTGGCAGCTCGCTTACTGGAGGTTTACCACTTGGGCTTGGAGTTTTAACAGTAGGGTTGGGAGCAGAATTACCCATAACTCATGGAGAAAGAAATTGTGTGGGTGGAAGAACAAAGGGAGAAATGACTAGATAAGGCTGTGAGTTGGAAACATTTCCCTTCCTCTACAGTTCAGTTTGCATGTTCTCACCCAGTATGGCTGGGAGAGGTACCAGGAGTGCTACCATAAACATAGTAACATAGCATGTAAGGCTGAATAAAGACTTTAGTCCATCCAGTTCAGCCTGTTTAACTCCTTCCAGTGGTCTAGTAGCCATAGCTGGAAATGTTATTACATGCCAGGAAGACATCAAGGCCACTTTTGAACGTTTTTACTGTATCCATCATTACTACCTCCTCTGGCAGCGAGTTCCATAGTCTCACTGCTCTCACAGAGAAGAATCCCCTCCTATGTCGGTGGAGAAAGCACCTTTCCTCTAACCTTAGTGGATGCCCCCGGGTTATGGTTACACTCCGGGGTATAAATAGATTGTGGGACAGATCATTGTATTGACCCCGAATATATTTATACATGCTTATTAGATCACCCCTCAATCGTCTTTTTTCTAGACTAAATAAGCCTAACTTGGACAATCTTTCCGGGTACTCTAGCCCCCGCACTCCTTTTATTAACTTTGCTGCCCTTCTTTGAACGCGCTCCAGTTCTGATATGTCCTTCTTAAGCACAGGTGCCCAGAACTGTACACAGTATTCCATATGGGGTCTGACCAGTGACTTGTACAGGGGTAAAATGATACTCTGGTCATGAGCACCTATGCCCCTCCTGATGTACCCCATGATCCTATTTGCCTTGGCAGCAGCTGCCTGGCATTGATTACTACAGTTGAGCTTATTGTCAACTAAAACCCCTAGGTCCTTTGCCATTATTGTTTTACCAAGTGTTTCTTTATTTAATGTGTAATCATGACACAGATTTCTCCTTCCCGTGTGCATAACCTTACATTTATCTGTGTTAAACTTCTTTTGCCATTTAACTGCCCATGCTTCCAATTTATCTAAATCTGTTTGTAGCTGCCTGCTGTCATCTTTTGTTTTAATTACTTTACTCAGCTTAGTATCATCTGCAAAGATTGAGACGTTACTGTTTAATCCATACCCAATGTCATTTATATATATATTGAAGAGAATTGGTCCCAGAACTGACCCTTGTGGTACTCCACTAGTAACAGTGACCCAATCTGAGTGTGTACCATTGATAACCACCCTCTGCTTCCGATCATTAAGCCAATTTCCCACCCATCTGCACACGTTTTCCCCTAGTCCAAGCATTCTCATCTTTTGTACCAGCCTTTTATGTGGCACAGTATCAGATGCTTTAGAAAAGTCAAGATATATGATATCCAATGACTCCCCCGATCCAATCTTGAACTTACCTCCTCATAAAAGCTGATTAGGTTTGTCTGGCAGGAGCGATTCCTCATAAATCCATGCTGATATGGAGTAATAAGGTCATTTTCCCCATTGCGCTCTAGGATAGTATCCCTTAAGAAGCCTTCAAACAGCTTGCCCACCACAGATGTTAAGCTTACCGGTCTGTAGTTCCCAGGTTCCCCCCTAGATCCCTTTTTGAATATTGGCACCACATTTGCCAAGCGCCAATCCCTCGGAACAGACCCTGTAGTTATGGAATCCACAAGTATTAGAAATAACGGCTTGTCTATTACTGTACATAACTCCCTTAAAACACGAGGATGGTATGTCATCTGGTCCCGGTGATTTATCGATTTTTATCTGCTTGAGACGGTGCTGGACTTCTTCCTTGGACCAGTGACATTTAATGGAGGGTTTCGGTTATTCCCCTGCATTTCACTCGGCATGTCAAATTCTTTTGTGAATATAGAAGCAAAGAAGTTGTTAAGCAAGCAAGCATATAAAGTTGCAACATTTATATGAACTGGGTCATGCTAGTCTAAAAAGGGGAAATCAATAAGACAAGACACTGCCTGTACCCCAGACAACTGGATCTTGACCCTGTTCCGGCTTTCTATGCTCTATACGGTTACAGGATTTGCATTACCTGCAACAGCGTTGTTGTTGCTGTTCAAGTCCCCTGTTATTTGCCACGACTGTTAAGATTAGGTTTTGTGCAAACAGAGGTTCTTATTTTCTTCAAAGAAAACTTTTAAGCAGCTAAGAAAGTAAGAAAAATCTTTTCAAGTGTCTGATCCCAGAAATATATACTGCGTCTTAGTTGCAGAAACATGCAGGGGAGGTAAAATGGTTTTGAGCAACCTTAGTGCCTGTGTTTTACTTTGAATATATATTTATTGATACATGCTATTAATAACAGAATTTTACAGTAGTAATGTATTTTTAAAATGCTAATTACTGTTTAATTACTACAGTGTGGTGTGGCAAAAAGGTGTTAGAATGCCCAACTGAAGAGTAATGAAGAAGAGACCAGATTTAAGAATTGATATCTGAAATAATGATGTGTGTTAGGATATGCCAATTTCTGTAGCAGGTGAAATCGCCTTCAAGCAGATCCATCAGGGACCAAAGTAGAACATAGGCTTGCAGTAGGTGGTGGCAAAGTATGAGGTTCACTAGGTCAAGGAATTAGGTAAAATCACTTGGGGGGGGGGGCTTTTGGTTTTCCTTGTGGGTCTGCCCACTCATGAGAAATCAAACAGTGACACCTGAGTCATCCTTACACTGAAAGCAGACCTCAAGTCAAACAATCAAGTAAATTGTCTCTGTGGCAATCAGTGACTTAAGCTTATTGAGAGAGAATTAACACCCCACAGATGTTTGGAATAACAGGCAGATTCTGCACCCTTAAACATGCATGGCAGCAGCCATCTTGGTACACACATGAAGGAGCTGATTCTAAAAAAAATGACTCCCTGAGTTAAAATTGCTTTGTAGAGTTGTGTACTTTTATTTTATTTCTAGGCAGAAGTAGTAGGCCTACAGCTGTAAAGACTCTGAATAAAATCCATTGTATCCCCTGACTGAGGGCTTTTGTGGCAGCCGCCGCTATAGCGATACATTTTAACGGCTTTCCTCACACAGATTTCTTTTTCTACATTAGCTGTTTATTCAATGTTTGCCATGTGTGATAAATGACAAGCAAGCTTCTCCTTGTTTCCGAGGCATATTTTTCTGGTACAGCACCCCCTAATTCTAATGTGTAAGCAGGTGTTTGGCAAGATGGACAGCAGCCACCAATAGAACAACTTTTTATTTCTGGCAGAATACAGCAGTGTTACAAAGACTAGTTAAAGTGATCCTTTACCCAGAAAGGAAGTTTATGTTGTCACCTTTTATCTCCAGCCCAGTGCCCCCAAACAGCCAAACTATGAGTGATGGATTATTCTAATGACCCACTGTGAAAAAGGTTTCCTGGTACCTTTATGATGACATTAGTGTGGGTGAATTGCTCCCTGGCCTCCCTGTTCCTATGTCTTAGGACATTGTATTAAATTAATTACTATAAAAGCACAAAAACAAATCCCTCATTCGTGTTTTCTGACTGACTGGACAGTGTAATAAGAGGAAATATGAAAAAAAGAGAAGAAACAGATTGTCCCTGAAGAAACTTCCCGCAGAGAAAGTCCACAGATCGAATCCCTCAACACTGAAGATTAGTGGAGCTAAATGGTCCATATATGGTTTTGACATGAGCTACTCTTACAGCTTGACATTCATGCTGCTGAGCTACTTGATTAGGGTCCTGTAAATGTGGACTTTTTTATATGGATTCATTTTGCGCCCCATTAGAGTATTGCTAAAAGCTACAGAGGGAGTGTTCTACAATAGCTTATTTCTGACTCTGACTTTTTTTTACTGTGCAAAAGGATGTGGACACTTTTACTGTTGAACTCCACCTTCACACTCATGCTAAAGATGGGAACGGTAAATAATAAGCCGTTTCAAAGCACCTAAAAACCTCTAATTATATGTAAATACCTTCTGTATTTTAGGCGAAACTAATATTTCTGCTTCGATTACTGGGTCATGGCTGAGTTGGGAAGGGCATGTTATTTTGCAACTTTTTGAGTCTTGAGCTTGCTCTGCTGTGCTCAGATACAGCTGTGGGACCACAGTGGTTTGCCATGCTCTTTCACACAAGGTTGCCATAGGACCACTTTTTTGTGTGGTCCTGGAGGATTAAATTAAAAAAGGGGCAAACTTTTTAGGCCTGCTATAGCCTCTACCTTGTGCTGCAGGAAATGTAGGAAAGGCACATGGCACAGGCGCTAGGTGAGCTGTTTGCTGGCTAATTATTGCTGTTGGGATTAGAATCCCTTTAAGGGCAGGAGTGAGAAAGGTGTCCTTATAAATGGTGTAGCAGAAGTTCTGGAAGTCCATGTTAAAAAGAAGTATCATCTCACAGTTCTCATAAAAAGGAAAACTAAACCCATGTTTTCAAATTTAAATAACTGTGGACCCCTACATCCGCTATACACCTGCACTACAGCTCCTAAGCATATTAGCCTGTGTGCTTATATTTATTTATTAGCATAGCAGCCTTAGCCACCTGTAAACTTTTGCATTTGTGTTGTTTTTCATCTCACACTCTAGCTGGATACAATTAGAGTCTTAAAGTTTTAATTTGTTCTACTTGACTGCAACAGCAGCTACTTTTGGTCAGCAAATGTTTTAGTCCATTAAGTGACAAAGTCTTACTTTTGTAGAGGTAAAGATCACTGAAAATTTCACAAAAAAGTCGAAACACGTGTTCACTAGTTGGATGTGTATGGCTGTGCAAATTTAAAGCTAATCCTTGGCATTGCACTCTTAGCGTTTCTAAGGGCCTCGGACTGCTCAGATACATAAAAAGATGATTTCCATAGCTCCACATTCTGCAAGGATTGATGGGTAATGCTATTTTTCCTTGTGTTGGGTGCTGTGCAAATGCTTTCCGTTTTTAGGAAAGCACCTCTTTTCCTTTACCTTTGAGTAGAGGGTCTTTAGTCCCCTCCCATATTAAGCCTAACACGGGTATCCTCACATAGTGGCTTATGACTCTGTACTCACCAAGTCTCACTCCCCATATAGCCAGAACCATCTGCCCCAGTGCCGATGAGAGCCTAAAGATTTAAACACGTGTCCACTAGTTGGATGTGTTTGGCTGTGTAAATATAAAGCCAATATTTGGCATTGCACAATTCGCTAAGGGCATTGGACTGCTTAGAGACATAAAGAGATGATTGGCATAGCTCCACCTGCTGCAAGGATTGATGGGTAATGCTACAAAGTAGTTGTCAATCCCAGACTAACAAGGTTGCTGGGAGAGTAGGGATTGGGACATCGCAAAACAGAAGCACTCCTCAGCCAAAAGACAAGCAAAGTCACAGGGAACAGGCAGATCATAATTACAGGCTGCGAACAGTCCGAGTCCAAGTCACAGGCTGGAAACCTAGACAACAAACAGAGAGGAAAACAAACTGCCTCTTCAGTAAACCCCAGATGACAGAGGTTGCACAGGTCCTAGGCAGTACCCTAGTGGTTGCAGATTTATGCAAGGGGACAGGTGACAAGACAAAAACAGAAGATTTACAGTAAACACTAGAGGACTGGAACTCAACAGCAATAACAAAAGGCCTAAGGCGCGGTACAGAAGTATTCCCATAATGTCCTCTGTGATCTTTTAAGCCCCTGTAGCAAACGAAAGGGCTGGGCCCAATTGCAGAACAGAGGCTGAAGTTGCTGCAGAGAGCACATGAAAACTCAGGAATAGTGACAAGGAGGTGGGGTTACACACACACTGAGAGGGGAATAGACACTTGTATGAGGGCAAAATACACTAGACAGAAAACAGAGAGAGAGAGAGACAGATAATCACAAAGGTCAGACACATACACAGTATTTCCCCAAAAATTAGCCCTACCCTGAAAATAAACCCTAGTAAAATTTTTCAGCATTTTTTAGTAATGCTTGAAATATAAGCCCTACCCCACAATCCACAATTCATGGTCCATCTGCTGGGCTTCAGCAGAGGGATGGTAGTGACTGTAAATGAGGATGAGGACACATCAAGGCTGTAAAGGAGGGTGAGGACACAGCAAGTCACAAAGGTGACTGTCGGGAGTGAAATGTCTGATCGTGCTGGCTTTACCCCAACCTGTCACCAAGCCGGGTAGGCGGCCGAATGCCCCCCCCCCCCCCCCCCCCCCGCTGCCAGACACCTAGATTTTGCAGGGACTGCCTCCCCTTGCTGCCTGCCGGGTTGTGCCTTGCATGTGCCTTAACTATGCTGGGCACATGGTCACATCTCCTTGCTGCCAGCTGGCACCGTGCACATGGCGGAAGAAACCTACGACTGTACCTTCGCCACCCCTGCCTCATTAGAGCCTAGCTTCATCAGAGATACAGGAGTGACTGTACTGCTGCCACTTTCACTTTGCAGGGCTGATGCTACCCGCCATGCATGTGCCTACTTCTCTGCGCTGCCAGCTGTCTAAAAGACATCCCCTGAAAATGATAAGACCTGGAGGAGCTTTGTGTCACCTGTCTTTGGGCATAACCCTAGTATAATGTTCATGTCTCTAAGCAAATATCTCAGGAAAAACTGAAATAAAGATCAGTGGCAAAATTTGGACTGGGCCCCCCCATCCTAAAGCACCCATTACAAACTTGATGCTTCCAACACTCACAAGGTATTTGAACTAGAAACAAGAAAGTTGTGTGTTGAAACTGCCTATATGAGGATCTAGGAGCACCATAATTCAATATTCAGGCATGCCAAAAAAACACCTGATATACAGATGCAGTGCTGCCGGGTGTGCCATGTTTTTGCTGCATTGGTTAATCTGGAGCATTTTCCTATCAACTTTTCAACATAGTTCAATACAACACACCAAACCTAGAACAAGTGTCTGGGCAGTGCTTTAAATGTGAAGCCTATAGATATATAGAACACACTGCATACATACCACATCCAAAATACTGCAAACAAGAAGGCCCGCAGCTACCATCTTACAGAGAGAAACAGCAAAAAAAAGTGTTCCAGGACTTTTTGAAGAGCAAAAATATCAATTTCTAGTTCTACACTCTAAGAAGGAAGTATCGGCAGGGGCAATGTATTTAAAAGTTCAGCAGGTTTTGGCCCACTTTAAATAACACAATTTAAAGCATGCCTGGTGGCGTTAGAAGCAGTTACAATGAGTTGGTGGTCCACGTGACCACATGACCAGGGGTCCTGTTGCAACTGCGACCCCTGCAGTTATGCCACTGATAAAGAACTTTACCTGCTTTGGTGTGGTCCTGTCATACCATCGCAAAGTCTTCCAGTACATGGATGATACATTTTTTTTGTCTTTAGCATTTCTGGCAAGTACTTAGTATAAGCTCTTTGGGGATCAAAACTTTCCCTCCTGTCATTCTGAAATAAAGCAAACAATCCATCGCCACTTTTTTTTTTAAATCCCAATTGACTTTTCACTAATTAGCTTATCTTATACAGCTGGCTGGGTAAAGTGCCTCCATTCCCAGTGCATGCAGAATACTGTTCTTTTTGAACACATATCCACCAGTAACATAGCGAAAACACATGAAATAACATGTGTTTTAACACTGGGACAATAACACTTTAGTGCCAGACCTGTAAATACAATTCTGCATAAAAATATAAAAAGTCAAATACGTTTCAAAAAGTGTTTGTTTTCAGGCCAGGAGAGGTAACACAATGATTTGAGCAAAAAAAATGTCTAACACGCTGTTTAACCCTTTAAGTGCCAGCCTACCTGGAGTTTTTGTCACCCTTTGTTGCCAGACCACTTTTCACTATTTTGTGCTACATATGTTCAACTTTGATTTTTGAATTGGATTTTCAAGAATTTTGAATTCGAGTCTGAGCTTCAACATGAAATGTTTTGTTTGGCCTTTTTTTAGTGTATTCTCAATAATTTTGGGTGAAATATGTGAAAAAAAATAAAAAAAAATCTACTTTTTGCAATTTGTAGTGTTTTTTTGTAATTAAAAATGTAAGTTTGTCAATAAAATCTTATTGCGTGTGAAACCCCAATTTCTCCCGGTTACAGCGGTACCACATATGTATTGGTAGACACCCTTTCCTGCCCAGGAGACTCCCCAAAACTGAAACAGCGCTTTAGGAGATTTTCAGATAAAATACAACTGTGATATGCGCTGTCACGGACCGGGTGTGGCGGCACAGGTGTGGATCCGCTGTGACTGTTAGAGAGTATAGATAGTATAGATAGAGAGTACCGTGTCAGGGGAGCGGAGTCTAAGAAGCCACCGGTATTCACCAGAGCCTGCCGCAGGGCAGGTTGATCTTGTAGCGGCGAGTGACCCCCAGGTCGCTACCCCCCAACAGTGGCTCAGCCACACAGTCAGCCGAAGATAAGTAGCCAAGATCGGGGCAGGCAGCGAAGGTTCAGAGTCGGGGACAGGCAAAGGTCGGTACACGGGGGAGCAATCCTGAAAACAGCTGACTTTCTGCATACATAGGAAGACCAAGATCCGGCACTGATGGAAAGGAAGTGCCCCTTAAATAGGGGAAGTGGATGCAGGATTGGATGACTGGGCACCAATCAGTGGTGTAACGGCCCTTTAAAATTCAGGAAGCTGGCACACGCGCCCCCTAGAGGACGGGGACGTGTGCACACCGGACCATGCGAGGAGGCAGAGTGAGGAGAAGGAAGACGACGGGGAGCAGGAGCGGGTAAGGAGGGAGAATGGGGAGTGCTGTGAGATGGACGCGCACCCATCTCGCAGCACTCCCCTCACCTCCGTTGCTGCTCCCGCTGCCCGGGCGAGCGCTGCGAGATGGGTGCGCGGCGATCACCCTAACATGCGCTAAGCGCACCTTGCAGAGTTTCCAGAAAAACAACCCTTTACATTTGAAATACCCCCAACAAACTATATATTCTCTGTAAGTACACGCCACAAGCTTTCTAGGCATACCAGGCTTGTTTATGTGGGTGTAGTTTTGTGCAAGTAATCCCTCAATCAATTCCTTGGTTGCACAGAGTTTCCCTAAAAAAGAATAAAAAAGAAGAATCAAAGCCACATTTTCCCTAAAAAAACTATATTCAAACAAGAAAAAAAAGTAAAATCTGAAAAAGCAACATCCCCCGAACAGAACGATACCCAACATGCATAGCTACTGTCAAGGGAAGAGTTGGCAAACACCACAAAGTATGTGCGTAACGGTAATTTTACTTGAAAATGTCAGCTCTGCAGATAATGTGCGCACCTTGCAATTTTTCAACCAAAAAAACCCTTTAGATTTGAAATATCCCTCATAAACTATATATTGCCTGAAAGTACACATGTTAAGCTTTCTAAGCGTACCCAACTTGTTGTAGTGGGCTCATCTTTCTGGAAGTAATCCCTTGAAGAATTCTTAGGTTGCACAGGGTTTCCCTAAAAAAATTATAAAAAAGCAGAATAAAAAACATGTTTTCCTAAAATATTAATATGCAAACAAGAAAAAACAAGCTAAATCTGAAAGCGCAAGGTCCCCCAAGCAGAACAATACCCAACATGCATAGGTACTATTAACCCTTTTAATTGCCAGCCTACTTGAAGTTTTGTCACCCTCTGTTGACAGGTCATTTTTCCCCATTTTGCGCCATGTTTAACTGTGATTTTTGCCGGAATTTCCAGGAAAATATATATAGATATATATTTTACAGCAGAGTTTAGGCTTTAACATGAAATGTCTTGTTTGTAGTTTTTCTACTGTTTTTAAATATTTTTGCGTAAAAAAAAAAATATATATTTTTTAGACAATTGTCCCCTTTATGTTAAATAAAACATTTGTTTTATTAATAAAAACCATATTGGGGGCTCCTATAAATGGGGTCACCCATTCCATCTTATAGCGCGCAGGGACAACTCCACGTTTAGCCTCAGAAGCAAGGCGGACCTGCCGGGTTTGTTTGAGTTCCTGGGACTAGACCCTTTCCCGGTCCCGGATTGGCTGGCGTTTGACCCCCCGCCTCCTCTAAGAGACCCCGGATGGCCGGGGATCGGAGGGGAGGTGCCCCTAGAGGGGTCAGGGATCATTAGGACTTTCCACTTCGATCTCTCTCTGCCCTTCCCCTCCTGGCGATTGCAGCCTGATTTCCCCGCGGCCCCCCCGCTCCCTGTACCCCTTTGGATCACTTGGCAAGAACTATTATATTTTTGTGTGACTTTTTAGTAATGCACTGACTAGAGGACTCCGGACTTTTGAGTTGGGGCTGAGGTCGGGGGTTACGGGGGCGCGCTCGTCCCCCGGGCCTGCGCGGGTGGGCCGGCCCGCCTCCGCCCCGCCCGCCATATGTGTGTCGTGGTGGGTGCGGGGGGTGGCCCACTGGCCGGGCCTGTTGGGGGAGCGGGGATCGCCTTGTTTTTGTCGGGTCATTGGGAGGGGGGATGTTCCTCGGAGCTGAGGAAGTAAGGACTTCTGGCGGGTCCCTCCGCATTGGGGACCTGAGGTTATCTGTTAAAATAAGTGTTTGTTTGGGAATGGTTGGGGTGTGTTCTGCGGGTGCAGGAGGGGGGGCTGTGGTTGGTTCCTTCTGGGGATTACTGAGGGCCCTTGCTCCCCGGGAGGGTCACTTCCCCCAATAACTGTACCGCGCTGTCCTGTTGGACCTTGACCGTTGGGTGGCGCACGGTGTTCGAGGACATTGTCCTTAGTACTCTTGGTTGCCCTCCTCTGTAAAGGAAGGGCTCATTAGGTTTCTTTATCTATCTTCTACAACCTCTCTCTGTTCTTGCACCCACTTGGGGTCTCTAATTTCCCTCTCTATTCTCCATTCCCCTTTCCTATCTTTTACTCCGCTCTTTCCTGGGGTTCGGTCCTTGGCCCGGGCACTGCGCATTTCCCCCTCCGATTTCTGGGCTCCCCTCATTGTTCTGGCGTACCCACTCCCGAGTTTAACTTCAGCCAATAAGCTAGCATGGCTGGTCTTAAACTATGCACCTTCAACGCCAAGGGGTTGAATGTTCCTGAGAAGAGGGCGAAGGTACTGTATGGATTCCATAAGGAAAGGGTAGATATCATCATGTTGCAAGAAACCCATTTCTGCCAGGGGAAAATCCCGGAAATTAGAAACAGATATTATGACAGATGGTTCCACAGCCCTAACCCAGAAAACAAATCCAAGGGAGTATCTATTGCATTTCATAAAGCTGTCCCTCTGGAGCCTTTGGATTCGAAAGTGGATCCAAATGGCAGATATTTGTTCCTTAAATTTAAGCTATATGAGGCCAGGTACACTCTTGCTAACCTGTATTTGCCCAACCAGGAACAGGTGGGCCTTGGGATGTTGCGTTTGTTGGAGGAGTTTGCGGAAGGCACTATAGTGCTGGGGGGGGGGGATCTTAACCTAGTACTAGATCCGAGGCTTGATTCCTCCCAGGGTAAGTCAGCGGTTCCCCTCCCTAGGTTGAATAGTTTCCGTAGAGCCCTCCGCAACCTCCAGGTTGTTGACACCTGGAGAATCCAACACGGGGGGGCAAGGGATTATACGTTCTTTTCCCACCCCCACAATACTTATATCAGGCTGGATTACATCTTCTTCAGCCATCACACACTTGCGCGTGACCCTGATACCTCTATCGGACAGATAGTCTGGTCGTATCATGCCTCTGTCTTCTTGAGCCTCCCGATCCCTGAAGTGGCCCCTAGGCAATATAATTGGCATCTGAACGATAATTTGCTAAAAGACGCAGTTTGCCTAGCAGACATAAAAACCTCTATAGCCAACTTCCATTCTGATCATGTGAAGGACCCAACTCCACTTCCATTGCAGTGGGAAGCACTTAAATGTGTGTTGCTGGGGGTCTTTATCAAGCACGGGTCCAGGCTCAAGAGGGAGTGGGCGAGACAGATCGGGGCTGCGCTGGAGCGTGTCAGGGAGCTAGAAGAGGCACATAAAACATCTTCCACCCACTCAGCCTTGAGAGAGCTACTGGACGCCAGGCAGAACTTGAAGGGCTTGTACAATCAGTGTTTCCTCAAGTACCGGGATAGATATAGGGCCCGTATCTACGAGCACTCCGATAAATGTAGCAGGATGCTGGCCCAGTCTCTTCATCCGAGACAGGGTTGCATGTTCATGCCAGCCATCAGCGGAATGGGGGGATTGGAGGTCCATAAGACGCCCCAGATAGCGAGCGAGTTCCAGACCTTTTATTCTAGGCTTTACAACATTGAGAGCACCCCCGCTCAGGGGCCGCGTCAGGTGGAGAGCGTTCCGATCGTAGACTATGTAAAGGAAACGGCCCTCCTAACTATACCCCCAGAAGATAGTGAGCTGTTGGAGGATGCATTCAAACTAGAGGAGGTGGTTAGGGCCATAGGGGAGGCTCCCGCAGGTAAGAGTCTGGGCCCTGATGGGTTTACCCCCAGATTTTACAAAGCGCTGGGGACTGAGATCGCCCCCTTTTTGGTCAAGGTGTTTAACTCGATCTCCAGCTGCTGCTCCTTCCCGAGACGGGCCTTGGAGGCGCACATTGCGATCATTCCAAAACCCGGCAAGGATAGTACTCTGCCGGGCAGTTACAGACCAATATCATTGATTAATGTGGACATGAAAATATATGCCAAAATTGTCACGCTCAGATTGCAGCCGCTGCTCCCTTCATTGATCAACCTTGATCAAGTGGGGTTTGTCTTGGGAAGGGAGGCAAGAGATAACACCATCAAGACAATTACCCTGATGCATTACGCACAGTCGCAGGCCATCCCAGCCTGCGTGCTGGCGGTAGATGCGGAAAAGGCGTTCGACAGGGTGCATTGGGGGTTCCTGAGAGCCACACTGGCCCAAGTGGGATTGGGTCCCGTCATGCTATCTAGAATCATGGCTCTATACCAGGACCCAACCGCGAAGGGGTTCGAAACGGTACTCGTCAGGGATGCCCCTTGTCTCCACTACTTTATGTATTGGTGATGGAACATCTTGCCAACGCCCTGAGAGCTAACCCGTCTATCAGGGGGATCGCCTGCGGGGGGAGGGAGCATAAGCTCTCTCTTTTTGCTGACGATCTGCTCATGTACATAACCTCACCACACACATCTATGCCCTCTATTTTGGCGGAGTTCAAACGATTTAGCGAGCTTAGCAACTTTAAGGTGAACTTATCTAAAACGGAGATCTTAAATGTCTCACTTGACACGCGGACTCAGCAGCTCTTACAGGCGAACTTTCCCTTCAAGTGGCAGGGGGGCCATAAGGTACCTGGGTATCCAGCTACCCTCGGACTTATATAATTATATAAACTCAACTACGCTCCGCTCCTTCAGTCCACGCTCACCAACCTTAGTTTATATGGTAGAAAGCACTATACCTGGCTGGGACGTATAAATATCCTTAAAATGGACATTTTGCCCCGGTTTCTCTACATATTTCAAGCAGTCCCACTGGCCCCGGACGTGGTTTCTTTAAGCTGCTTCAAGGGGCTTTCTTTAAATTCATCTGGGGCAACAAAAGACCTAGAATACGGAGGGCTACACTCTATGGGCCTAAGCACAGGGGGGGAGTGGGGGTCCCAGACCTCCGGACTTACCACGCCGCTTCAGTGCTGGTGCGTCTCTCCGACTGGTTTCACCATAAAGAAGATAAGTGTTGGGTCCGCATTGAGGGGGACACCTCCCCCCTTGGACTGTCGGGCCTGCCTTGGGTTGACCCCCCACGTCAGCCCAGGAAACGGGAGCTGCCTTACCTAGTGGGCCCTTTGCTGACAATATGGGATAGGTTCTTGAGGCGTGGGGAACTGTCACCTAGACCTGGACCCCTCACCCCATTATTTGACAACCCAGCCTTCCCTCCAGGGATGAACTCTAGGACATTTCTCCTCTGGGAACCATCTCAAGACACTAGACTGGGAGACGTGGTGTCAGGGGCGGGCGTGCCCTCTCTTTCTGACTTACGGGCTGGAGGCGGGCGTGGGAATATCTCCTGGCTTGCGCACACCCAACTGGCTGCCTTTGTCAGGACCCTTGCGCCAGCCTTGAGCTTGTCTTGCCCCCTCACGCCCTTGGAGAGGCTTTTGAGGGACCCAATGCCCCCTAAGCATGTGATTTCTACTTTATACAAGATTCTTCAGGGCGGGGGGGAGGGACGGGAACCGCCCCAGTTCTGTAGGAAGTGGGAGGAGGAGTTGGGACAATCATTTGAAATGGAAGACTGGGAGAAGTCCTTTGCGCTTACCCACCAGTTGTCCATGGCATGTAGGGCCCAGGAAAGGAATTACAAAATCTTAGCTAGATGGTACAGATGCCCATCAAATCTCGCGAAATTTGGGGGAGCGGAATCTGGAGATTGTTGGAGGTGCGGGGGGCCCGGGGGACAATGTTACATATATGGTGGGAATGCCCGGTGGTGAGGACCTTTTGGGAGAGCGTGTTCGGAATCTATGAGCACTTGACACTTGAAAATGTCCCAGGTTGCTCTCTTATCAATGATCCCAGGGTCGGTGTCGGTGAGCAAGAAGGGGTTGTTGAGGCACTTGCTTACTGCGGCCAGGTCGGTGATCCCGAGGCACTGGCGTACCAGTGTTGCCCCTTCCCTGCTGGAATGGTACGGGGAGGTGGAGAACATCAAGAGGATGGAGGAGCTGACCCTGGAAAGGATTGAGGAGGGAACTCGGAGGTTCCTTAGGACATGGACTCTCTGGGAGGTCTCTCGGGTCACACCTGACTTTCAGGTGCTCTTGGAACGTGGATAGGGCCGGGCGGGGGGGGTTTGACTCTTGACCGACAGCATTATTTGTGTGGTGTAGTCCGGTGGGGTCGGGGGGCGGGGCCCGGGCGGGGGGGGGACGGGCCTAGGGGTTCTTTGTCTTTCTCTCTCTCTCTTTTCTCTTTTCCTACTAGTTTTTCCTGTTCCTCTTTCTTACCCATCTCTTCGGATTGCTGGGGTGATCTGACACAGCTGTTACAGACGGGAGAAGGCCGATTGGGGTCGGGCCCACAGGAAGGGGGAGGGTCACTCCCCAGGGCGATGATCCAAGGTGTTGTGTCACTGTCGCCCTGCGATCCTCTAAGCTCTTGTCTCTGTCTAATGCTTTGTACAACTTATTAAAATCCAATAAAAACATATTGAAAAGAATAAAAACCATATTGCATGTGAAAGCCCCATTTCTCCTTATTACAACGGTACCACATATGTATCGGTAGCCCCCCCATTCTTGCTCAGGAGACCCCCCAAACTGAAAAGAGCACTTTATAACATTTACAAATAAAATACTACTAGTATTTTTGGGGGGGAGGGACCCCATTTTATTTTGGAATTTTAAGGGTTAAAAACCCTTAAAAATCCAAAAAAGAAAATGACGTGGGGTCCCCCATCATAACATTACGTGCTCGGCAACAAGAGGGTTAAACACAAGCAAATGAACGTCCAGTGAGTGAAAGGTAATACCTGGCGCTCTGGAAGCTAGAGCGTCGGCGCTATACACTGAGCCGGCTGTAATAATACATCAGGCGCTACATGGCGCTGTTAGAGTCGCTCACCAGATTCGCTTTCTTAAATGTGGTTTTGCCTACAGCGTCCAGCGTTCACCAGACGTTGCCTGCCGATACGATACGCTACCTGCCGCTATGCTTTCTTAAATAACCCCCTTAGTTCCATCTGATAATAATTCAATTCAATTTATTGTTCGCCAAGTACATCGTGAGATGAACAAGGAATTCTCTTTGGCATATACACAGTGCAACAGTTAACAGTTAACTATAGTGTTTGTTAACTGTGTTAATAAACAGAGCACAGTAATAGATTTTCTTGAAAATAAATCATTAGTTTTCACAACTGCATTACTTCTTTTACCTGGCCTCAGTCTGTTGTGTTTTTGATATATTAAGGCCACTTTAATTTGTTTCTTCTTTTCTATGACCCCATTATAAAAATCTGGCCTCGCTTACTGTTTTACCACTGTAGATGGAAAGGTAGCAAAAAATGTTTTTTGTGCCTAAAAGGTTGTGATCTACACAAAACGCTGCATGTGGTTTTGATATCTGGCAAGTAAATGTTAGCTATGATTTAATCAGCTTCTTTCATTTTAAAATAAATCAGTCTCCAAAATAGGTTGATCATGTCAGGGCAATATAGCCATGACCCTTGGTGCACTGCATTGCCTAGCTGGCCTTTGATGGACGGGTCAAGCATCTTACCAGCAGCAATGGTAGTTCCTATTTACTGTTGCGTAGCATATAACCACATGAAATGCAGTTGATGTTCACTGATCTCAGCTGCCCTTTCCCTGCAGTGTGCCTTTCAACTATACTCGAGCAGTTTCATTCAGGGGATAGGCTGAAGCATTTGAGGGAAATAAAAATTAGCCATTAGGAGCATATGGCGCTGTTTTCTTCTATTTTAAATGCATGTAACAACTTTCACTAATAAGTATCACAAATGGAAACCCTTATTTCTCATTGAAGGTCTAACACTAAAGTATGCCTAGTGCTTAAACCGGACCAACAGCCTGGCACAGTTGGAAAAGAACGGCAGCTGCCATTTTGTAGCTTCCTCTCCCAGCATCTCAGCCATGCCTTTGCCTGGATTCAACTGATAATGCACAGTAACAGGAAGCCCAGCAGCACTTCCTGTTTGCAGGCGACCTGCAAATGCATGAGCGGCCATTTTGTTTCTAAAATGTACTACAGCAGGAGTTAGAAAAGATAAATACATTTTATGTGCAACAATCTAAATTGCCCTGGGGAGGGATGTATATGAGCACTGTTTGTTGTGTTGGTCTGGTTTAAGTCATTTTTGACTGTTGGTTCGCTTTAAATTTTATCAAAACAAATTTCATAGGTCCATAAATGAACCACAGCACCCAACCAAAAATGGACCCACATTCTCATAGGTGTAGTTGGGATGATAGTTCTGGGCATGCTGTTCCCTGCGCACACTAACACAACAATTGCCTTCTATAGAAAGTGTATTTCCCAGTGAGAAACAGACAATTGCCCTGGACCACATAAGGAGCAGTTGGAGTTTCCATGGCTGCATTTTAAGTGTAGATCTGCTCTGAGTGACTGAAATTACATAAATTGCAAGGGTTCAAATGGTTTAAAGTGGACAAAAATTCCCTCTCCCTGGGGCATCCCATCTTATTCTGGCTATGTGCAGCTATGCTCACCCTAACTGAATAGCTGTGCATGACCAATGGGGTGGGACTTCTGCATTCACTAACCAATTAAATTGTGAACATGAGGATGTGACTACTGCAGGAACATTGATGGGCATTTTGCATGCCTTTCTTGGTGCTCCTGCTTTTGAACTATTCGTGTCTTCCTCCTGCAATGTGTCCTGAAGGGGCCACGAACTTGTGTCCCGCTTGCTCCCTCTCCCGCCTCTTCTTCTCCATTATTACCTTCTGCTGTGCTGAGTGCTGCTCTCACTTAGCTAGTAACAATGCTGGCTACTCATTGCCACTAAACATTCCCTAATGCAAATAGTGATTATGTTGCTATCATGAGTGCTGCAAAGAGAAGTTACACGCCACCGGTTCAGGATGGGGGGCCAGACCCTTGGACTCCCCCTTGGGTTCTCCGATGGTACAGCCATTACTATAGAATACAGCTAGTCATGCTTGCATATTCCTTTGGGCAACCAACATGCTTGTTTAGTAAATGCCTAATTTATGCAAGCTCTCTATATTAATAAGGATGTAGGTGACATGACATCACTGACTGCCAGAGTAGCGCCTATACATTTCCACCTCTTTAACACCCATCCTTTTAAGCGTGATAAATTGCATACTCATTATTTAAACTCCCAATACATTTTCACTTTGGTTATATTTCATGCCCTAAAATATTTGCTCACCTAGTGCCACTGATATTTGTCAGTGCTTTATTATAATATTTTGTCTCCATGTTATGTGCTATAATAGCTACTCGCGAAATAAGGTGGTTGGAAACATAAGCTGGTATTTACTAAATAGATTATAGATCGAAAAACTGATTTTGCTCACTATATATATAAAGCTCTTACTTTGCTTATGATGCTGGGAGAGAACAATAGGAGAAATCAATACTTAATTTATCAGTGCTTGTCTTGACTTCACAAAAGACCAAGTAAACATTATCAACATGCTGGCAACATCCATTGTTTGGGAAAACAGAAATAACACTTATATCATTGGAGCTAAAACCATTGCCATTTATTCTGCAGAAAAAGGAAAAACAACTCTTGCTAAATCTTTCCCATAAAGGCACATTATCATGATATGCTTTCTGCCTAGAGCTCACCAAAGATACTGTATTTGCTACAGATCATCTTCAAAAGTCGTTTGCACGAGGCCCAATTCTAAACAGGAACATTTAGGTGGTCGCCTGAAGATTTCTGTCTGTACTGAAAAATTGCTAAAACTGGCCCTGTTGTGGGAAAACCAAGAGAACATATCTAGTTGTTAAGAATCAGAATCATTGTTATTTGCCACGTCCATATGTGTTGTAAAATGTGTTCTTTGTAGCTGTTAATAAATGTACAGATAAACTAAGACATGTACATACCACATATGATATCAGATGATGACCCCCCCCCAGAAATGTTTCATTTGCACTCTCTTATTACTCCCCACAAATGAATACGATGGGCTTGTTTGAAGTCAGTGATCATCTTGACTGTATTGGAGGGGTGAAGCAGTAAGTTTTCTATGCACCACCTTCCTATGCAACATCTGTTTTTTATCATTGAAAACAGCCGTCATTTGTTTCTGTTCATTTTTTTTTACTATGTTTCTAAAATACAAAAGTGTCTCCCCCCCTCCCCCAAGAGCCAACTAGCTTGCCCACCAGGTATAAGGGCTGGTAAGCCAGGATTCACAGGCCATGCCGGCTGCCCCCTGGCCCTGCCGGTGTACCAGCCTTTAGGCCTTTTGGTATGGGCACTGGGCTCTTCCACACCCCGGCGTCCCAATTGGTGGTTCAGGTAATTGGTCAGGGTACCGCCATGTCACCTACAAATGTCAGGGTGGCCCTCTACTCTTTGAACTACAATAGGAGTTCCTGGACTCCTTACCAGTTCACCCCAAGTGTAAGAAATAAAACACACCACATAAAATAAATGTAATATTCAAAATGTCACTACTTACCATTCCCCATCTTCTGTCCTCCCTTGGTCCAGTTGGTTGATGTATGTCCCACGCCAGATCTCCTCACCATCTTCAGTGTTCTTTGGTGCCGCTCTGAAGTCTTCTGTAGGTGGCACTGGACATCACCTTCTGACACCACCTGCACTGCCAGTTGTAGATTGGTTGTTGTCCTTGCCTTTTATACAGAGAGGGGGAGACTCTCCTCCCCCGTGACTACATACTTCAAAGGAGGGGAGGTCGATGCACGAGGGTTTCCCTAGGAGCCCCTGCCTCTCTATATAGAAGCCTTGATGGCTTGCATGGGCATTGTGGTGTGGATAAGCACAGTTGACTTGTGCTATAGGGCATTAGGGCTGGCAATGTCCAGGGGCAGGGATTGGCAATTCAGCCCTGGAATTACCAGCCCCTATACTTGGTATGCTGGGCTGCTACGTTTTAGAGGGGGGGGGGGAGACATGCATTTTTTTCAAATTTCTTTTTTGCTGGGAATATTTTTAAAAAATATCCCCCTCTCACCCCATTTTTAAAAAGTTAGGAATAAAAATGCATGCCCCCCTCTAAAGCCTACCAACTCGATAAACTAAGTATATTGGCTGGTAATAACGGCAGGACCAGGGGGGCCAGCGGCATGGCCTCTGAGTCCTTGGTTACCAGCCCTTATGCCTGGTTCCCGGGCTAGTTGCCTACTTTAGAAACATAAAAAACGTAAAAAAAATAAACAAATGCCGACTGTCATTTTTATTGATTAAAAAGTCTATTGCTGCATGGATTTTATCAATGAAAAAATCATGTCAGTTAGTGAAGTAGTCAATTTTCTTCTGCTATTAGCAGGAGTGAATTGACAGCTCATCAAAATCAATTTGCGCACAATTTCCCCTCTACAAAACACTCCCTGAATCACACGCAATTACACTTTGGGAGTAGATGTTCATGTGAGTTCTAGCTCAATGCGCACATTTACTCCAAGAAAAACACTCACCAAAAAAAAAAGGTCTGCTGAAGAGGGGATTAAGGGAAGAAATGTGAGTAAACAGATTTTATTTATGAAAATCGTGTGCAAATGCATTTGCTCACGATGTTGAATCATAATAACATAATATGTAAGGCTTAATAAAGCCTTAGTCCATCCAGTTTATCCTGTTTATCTCCTTCCAGTGTTCTAGTAGCCACAAATAGAAATGTTATTACATGCAAGGACGGCATCCAGGCCACTTTTGAACTCTTTTAGTTCATTCATAACTAGCTCCTCTAGTAGTCTCACTGCTCTTACAGAGAAGAATCTCCTCCTATGTCGGTGGATAAAGCGCCTTTCCTCTAACCTTAGTGGATGCCCTCGGGTTATGGTTACATGCAGGGTTTAAATAGTTCATGGGACAGATCTTTGTATTGACCCCAAATATACTTATACATATTTATTAGATCACCCCTCGGGCGTCTCCTTTCCAAACGAAATAAACCTAGCTTTAACAATCTTTCAGGGTGCTCTAGTCTCCTCACTCCATTTATTACCTTATTAGCCCTCCCTTGAATGCGCTCCAGTTCTTAGATGTCCTTCTTACGCAATGGTGCTCACGACTGTACAAAATATTCCATATGGGTTCTGACCATTGACTTGTAGAGCGGTAAAGTGATGCTCTGGTCATGAGCACCTATGCCTCTATTGATGCATCCCGTGATCCTGTTCCGGCAGCTTCTGCCTGGCAGTGATCACTACAGTTAAGTTTATTGTTAACTAAAACCCCTAGGTCATTTTCCATTGTAGCTTTACTAAACATTTCCTTTTTTAGTGTGTAATCATGGCACAGATTTCTCCTCCCATGTGCATAACCTTACATTGAAAATTGGGCCCAGAACTGACCCTTGTGGTACTCCGCTAGTAACAGTGTTCCAATCTGAGTATGTACCGTTGATAACCACCCTTTACTTCCTATCATTAACCCAATTTCTCACCCATGTACACATGTTTTCCCCCAGTCCAAGCATTCTGATCTTTTGTACCAGTCTTTTATGTGGCACAGTATCAAATGCTTTAGAAAAGTCAAAATATATGATATCCAATGACTCCCCCTAATTCAATCCTGAACTTACCTCCCCATAATAACTGATTAGGTTTGTCTGGTGATTCCTCATAAATCCTTGTTGATACTGATCAATAAAGTCATTTTCACCGAGATACTCCAGGATAATATCCCTTTGAAAACCTTCAAACAACTTGCTCACCACAAATGTTAAACTTACTGGTCTGCAGTTGCCAGGTTCACTTATAGACCCCTCTTTAAATATTGTCACCACATTTGCTAAGCGCCAACAGCCTGCTAATTATTGAATCAACATATTAGAAATAATGGCTTGTCTATTACTGTACATAACTCCCTTAAAACATGGTCCTGGTTATTAATCAATTTTACTTGGTTAGACAAGTGACATTTAATGGAGAGTTTCGGTTATTGCTCTGCATTTCACCTGTCATGACACATTCTTTTGTGAATACAGAAGCAAAAAAAGATGTTTTGTATATTTGCTTTCTCCTCATTCCCCTCTATAGGTGCCCCCTCCTTGCTTTTCAGGAGGACCACATGCTCAGGTTTGAATCTTTTCCTGTTTATGTAGCTAAAGAACATTTGGGTTTTTAGTCTCTTTGGTGATCCCTGGATCCTTTGGTGAGCTCTTTAGGAGATTTTCAGATAAAATACAACTGCTATGCACATCTTGCATTTTTTCAAGAAAAATATTTGAAATGCCCCCACAAACTATATATTCTCTGTAAGTACACCTCAAGCTTTCTAGGCATACCAGCCTTGTGAACTGGTATAGGGGACTTATAGATCAAGGGTTAAATGTAAAATAATGCGGATTACTCCGCCTCTTCTGCAGCTCTCCTGCTGCTGCTGAAAGCCTTTTATACTTGCTGGACATCACATAAGGGGTTGATTTGAAAATTAAAATGACATATGGCCCAATTTTCTTTTGATTTTTAAGGGTTAAAAACCCTCAAAACTCTGAAAAAAATTATACAGTATTCCCTTAACTCTGCATTACCAACCTGGGGACCAGCTATGCAGGGCTTGTAGATCAGGGTGCTGGGGCCAGCCCTGCAAGATACAAGCCCACATAACCTCTGTGGCCCTGGGCTCTTCTTCCCCCTGGAACTTGGGAAGGAAGGTAATGGGAGGCTGGGGGGTTAATGGCAAGTCACCCGGTAACCGTAGGTGACTTGCCAGCCCCCTAACCCTTGTGAACTGGTATAGGGGGTCTCATGGATCCCTTACCAGTTCACAAAGAGTTAACAGTAAAAAAAACACACAGAGTAAAAAGAAAAATATACATCTTTTTACTTACCTTCTGTCCTGCCTCCACTGTCCTATGGTGATCCAATGACAGGTGCGGGTTGTTCGCTGAAGGGGGCTGTGGAGGCAGGGGATCACAGCCTCCTGCCCCTTCAACTGCTTCCGCCGATCATCCCTGCACTACTAATGATCTTTGGGTTGGTGCAGGATGACGCCATGGGCTGACATAATCCGCTCCTCCCACAAAAGGCGGGGCTAGCAGGGAAGCGGGGGAGAGGGCATGTTTGGGCCCTTTTCTCATGACGAAAAAAGCCTGGGGGTGATCGGAGGCCCTCCTGGTAAAGGGTAGACCCAGTGGGAGGTTTCGTGCATTGAGGTAAACAAATCTTTTTCCTTCTTCACAGGAAATAGCAGCGGCAGCTGAAGAGGAGGGGAGCCTATTCCGGGCCCTCTTCTGAAGCCGGAAGAGCCCGGGAGGCCCCTCAGGTGATGAGAATACCAACCCGGATTGATCGATAGATCAGGGGAGTGGCTCTTCTTCTTTTTTTTGCGCGGTAGCAGGGGGGAAATCCAGGTACGTAAAAGTTACATAGGTGGCATTTACCGGTAGGAGAGGCAGCTACGTACATTTCACATAGCTGGCAATTAAAGGGTTAAAGACTCACTCACCTTGTGAAATACATTTGGCTGAGGTCCCTGAAGATAATCCCTACTTTGAGTGTTTTGGGTACTGATTTGTTCTGGAGCACTGATTTATTTGCTGTGTGATAGTAGATGATCAGTCACTGCATAGGTGTGGCAATGGCATCATGCAAGCACCTGAGAAGGCGGGACCAGCTAAAACAGGTGGCATTAGCAGAGAGCAGAGTGAAACTGGAACAGCAGAAGGGAACCTGTAGCAGAGACCTGGAGCCTGACCAGCAAGGGGAGCTGGGTGGGTCTGGCTAGCCATTACAACCCAGGCCGGAGGATAAATTAAGAGGCCAATATGCTTCAGACAGTGGCTGCTAACATTGGATGGCCCTTGGTAAGACCTGCCGCAATGCTGCTGCAGAAGCACCCAATGAAAGCTACAAGTTTATTAGAGAAGGAATACTGAGATGCTTGTTCCATTTTAGAGCCCAGTTTTTATTCAAACCGCCAAGAGGCTGTTTTCAACTTAATGTACTTTTTTTTTAATTTAATGCTGAAGGAAATTGTTCACTATTTGTTATATGCCTGGCTGTGATGCCCAAAAGTTTGCAGAGCCTTACTATTTATATATATATACTGTATATATATATATATATATATATATATATATATATATATATTAACATGTGCCGGGAACAGGAAAGCAGGGCTATTTTTCAGCCTTTGCAGCAGACATGCCTGGCTTCTTGCAAGCATAAATACAACCCTCACACCGAGCTCCACTGTCTATGGTGGTTATGTACATGATTTTCAGTCTGGGAGGCAGTCTATGTCAGTAAACCCCCCTAGTTTTTTACATTTGCATGTGTCTATGTCGAAGCCTAAGTCCCATTCTGGCAGCCAGCAACAGATCCCATTCCTGCTTCTGGGGATTCTCGCACATGCACTCATATTTAAAAGGAGCCACCTGACATCATCACAGTTCTGTCTGTCCTCACCTGCAAGGGGCTCTATTAAAGGGTGAGTCTTCATTGGACAAGAGTTGCGCTCAGTTATCAGGTTTGGTACTTCCTAGCAGCCATACCTATGCAATTTTCCAGCTCACAGGGTGCATCATTGGCAGCCAGCCTGCCTAATTTTTATAACTGTAACAGAATCTGTTAGTAACATCAGGACCATTGGTTTATAGGCGATGTCTAGCATACTACACTAACACTGCCTTGCTGACAGTTAAGACTAATGGGGTATTCCCCTTAAACGTGTCACCTGCATATGATTGCGGCTTGTTTGTGCTGATATGATTGCTGCCTGTTTTGGAGATATTTGCCTATTTTTCTATGTATTTATAATTATCTCATTAAATGTTATATTTTATGGATCTGAAGTGCCAGAAAGCCCTTTTCTTCGCATTTGCTAGGGTGGCCAGTCCCTTTTTCCTGGAGCATACAGCCACTATGTGTATGAGTCTTGGATGAGCTGAATTTTTTGTTTTGTTGGACATGCTCACAGTCTGACCGTACTTTATGTACTACATTCTTCTAGCATTCTGGTGAAATTGATAAGCCAATTTGTGGAAAAAGACATCTATTTGGCTTAAAAATCTAATTATCGCTATCTGTGATTTTTTTCTCATGTTATTTTCACACTGTGACCTTTTATTTTGTTTGCCTGCAGTGTCTTGTTATCTTGTTCTGTTATGGCTGATTTACCTAGAATTTCAATTTGAATTGATGACACTGATTATAAAATACAATAATATTGAAGATCTCGGAACTTGCGCCCTGTAATTAGTGCATTAATAAAACAGATAAATGCCTTGGCCTGCCAATGTAGCTGTAACTGTTCCATGTATTATACCCTTGGTTGAACACAATTCCGTTATGTTATGCCAGCTGGAAAAATGAATGTGACTACTAAGTCTAGTTGGATTGATGGAGGGTTTGGTGCCCTTGCAGAATGATCTCATTCATCCACTTGTGGAGTCCAGTCACCATGTTCTGAATATCCTGCAGTCAGAAAGTTGACCAATTCCTGAGTTTAATCTTGGTAAAGAGGTTACAACATCTGTTTTTTTCCTTCATTTCTACCAACAAAAATTAATAAGTGCACTGAGTATGTATCTTCATTTTTCTGCAAATGTTAAACAGATGTTATGACAGCACAAAGCCCACTGTCTTTTTTCTACTTGGTGTCAAACAATCTGTTGAGCCTTTTGTTCTCTTGGCAGTAAGTTACCAATTCTAATTATACACTGGGCATAAAATGTGCACAACAAATGAAGTCGATGGGAAGCACCGGTATTTCTGCAAGCAGGTTTTCCATTAGGAGACCGTGATTATTAATATATTTCATATCTATGCTAGCCAGGGCTCCTGAAATTAGCATTCCATGTTCATCATTCTGCTATGTTTAACAAGCAGAAATTTGTAGAGAAATGAAAATAAAGTTTAATAACAAAAATTGGAAACAAAAAACCCCAAAACACAGTACTTTCTGTTGCATCAATAACTAAGGTTTACACCCAGGTGGGCTGAGGGGTTGTTCAAATTCCAAATATTGACAGTTTACATCAGAATCAGGACAACTGACAAGACAGAAATGTTGCATAACCTTTTTTTACCTTACTATTGACTTGTCTTTTTACCATTTTTTCAGTCAAACCAGCCATTGTTATATTTGTTGTTTTTTTTTAATCTCAATGGTGGGTAGCCTGTTCAAGGTTACCCCAATATATGTGACCTTTCCCTAGGTTGGTATATGGTCAGGCTATCTTACATCTCCACTTTTTCCGGGTTTTGACTATTACCGGCTTACACATCACGCTCCTTTGACCATAACCGCACTTGTTATATGCAAAATATTTTATTTATATACAAACAGTTTAAGAGAAAATTCATCCACGTTAAAAACATTTGTTAAGGGGGGCGTGGCCTGGCTATGAGGGAGTGAGGACGTGCTTCTGCCAGCTCTGCCCTTTACCCCGACTTTGCAGCTGATTTTATCCCCTCTGGACCTTCCTGCCTGGCACGATGGGGAGCGGGAGGAAGAAGAGAGCCGGGACATCCTCGAAGAGACCCCCTAAGAAAGACATTGGGGCATTTTTTGAACGCCGGGACTTGGTGGACCGGAGGACCCAGCCGGCCAAGATGGCGCCCGGCCGCCCATGTGCAGAGGAGGAGCACCCGGGAGCCCGCCGCAGAGGGGCGGGAGCGGCCCCGGACTGTGAGGTACCCCCCGGTATACCTGCCCAGCAGCTTACCTCTGACCAGGCGCCTCCCGTCACGAGCTCGGAGGGTGGAACGGCCGCGGTCTGCCCGGGAGTGACGTCACCGAGCGGCCCGCGGGTAGATGACACGGGAGAGAGCCACGGGGGGTCTGGCGGTGGCTCGGGACCCTCCCCGCAGGGGTCCCGCCGGCCTGAACATCCTACTATCCCGTCGGGAGGAGCCCCTGTCGAAACCGGCGGCGGTCGGGGGCGGATGCCGGCGGAACAGGGTCATCGGGGAGCGGAGGGCTGGGAGTACGGGCTGTGCTGTGCTGTGCCCCCGTCTACACATCCTCAGGTGTCAGCTGCTGCTTCACCGCCTCAGCGCAGCATTGCCTCTGTGACCGGCCCAGATCTGGAGCTGTACCCCTCACCCGAGAGATCAAGGGGGCGGGCTGTCCTGGTTTCCCCTGCCTGGCTAGATCCCTTAGCTCCGGAATGGCCGTCTCCAGCGCAGCCTGACCACACACCACACTCCTGGGGAGGCAGCCCAGGACCGGGCAAACAGACTGTGTGGGCGGACGTCCATCGGGCCCCTGAGTGGTCTGGGCCAGGCCAGTCTCCCCAGTCCTCTATAGACGCTACGCCCTTGGAGTGGTCCCCGGGCCCCAGTGCTGATCCTCCGGACGGCCTGTCTCCTTCCCGTGTTCATGGGGCGGATCCTGGAGGCCTGAGTCCTGCAGAAGTCTCCTCCGCGGATATGGCGCCCTGTGAGTCCGTTTCTGGGATGCCCTCAGTCCAATCTCCAATTGGGCAACCGCTCCCGCGGCCTGTTGTGGATACTTCTTTACGGGACCTTCTCCAATGTCTTCCGACCAAAGCTGAATTGACTAGACTAGAATTGAGCGTGCCCTGCGCCGGGAAATTGAGGATTTGCAACAAAAGTCCTCCGCTCTGGACTCTAAAGTTGTCTCCCTGGGTGCCTCTGGCCTTCTGACCCTCTTGGTTGCTGTGGTGCACTTCCTTGGCTCTGTAACTCTAGCTTCGGACCGGCATGGCGGGCCTTAAGATTTGCACTTTCAACGCTAAGGGGCTGAACGTTCCGGAAAAAAGGGCGAAAATATTGTATGGGTTTCATAAGGAACGGGTTGATATTATCCTGCTTCAGGAGACCCATTTTTGTCAGGGGAAAATCCCGGAGATCAAAAACAAGTATTATGACAGATGGTTTCATATCCCTAACCCGGAAAACAAATCTAAAGGGGTTTCTATTGCTCTTCACAAAGCTGTCCCTCTGGAAACGTTGGAATCAAAGGTTGACCCTAATGGTAGATACTTGTTTCTTCGCTTCACAATGTGCGGGGCAATGTACACCCTCGCTAATCTATACTTACCTAACCAGGCTCAGATGGAGGTGGGCCTTAAGATACTTCACGTGTTGGAGGGATTTACGGAGGGTACCTTAGTGATAGGGGGAGATCTTAACCTGGCCCTTGACCCGAGACTTGACTATTCTCAAGGTAAGTCAGCTATACCCTTCTCTAAGCTGAATAGTCTCCGGGGTGCTCTCCGGGCTCTTCAGGTAGTGGACACTTGGAGGATTCAGCACGGGGGGGCAAGGGATTATACGTTTTTCTCCCATCCTCATAATACGTATAGTAGGCTAGACTATGTTTTCCTTAGCCACCATGCGCTCTCGTATGACCCTGACACCTCTATAGGGCAGATCCTCTGGTCGGACCATGCCCCTGTCTTCTTGAGCCTCCCGATCCCGGACATGATTCCTAGGAAATACAATTGGCGCCTGAATGACAATCTGCTGAAGGATGCCGTATGCCTAGCTGAAGTCAAGACGTCCATTAGGAACTTTCTTTCGGACCATGTGAATGACCCGACCCCGTTGCCATGGCAATGGGAGGCTCTTAAATGTGTGCTCCGTGGTATCTTCATCAAACACGGGTCCAGGCTCAAGAGAGACAGGGTGCATTGGATTAAGGAGGCCTTGGCACGTATTGGGGAGTTGGAGGAAGCGCACAAGACTTCCCCCGCGCCTGCTGTCCTAAGGGAATTGTTGGATGCCAGGCAGGGCCTCAAGAATTTATATGATCAGTGCTTTCTTAAATACTGTGATAGGTTTAGAGCCCGTATCTACGAACACTCCGACAAGTGCGGCAGGATGCTGGCTAGATCTTTTCACCCCAGACAGGGTTGTATCTTTATACCCGTCCTAAAGGGGGGCGCCGGCGCCGATCACCATAAGACACCGCAGATAGCGGGTGAATTTCAGGCCTTTTATTCTAAACTATATAACCTTGGATGCCCCTCTGCCCAGGGTTCGCAGTCAGGGGGGGTGTCGCGATGTTGGATTATGTCCGGGAGACGGCCCTTCCGACCTTACCTTCGGCAGACAGTGATTTTTTGGAGGACCCATTTGACCTAGATGATGTGGGTCGGGCAATAAGGGGGACCCCCATAGGTAAAAGTCCCGGTCCTGATTTTACAAGACACTTGGAGCTTTGCTAACCCCCTTTCTGGTTAGGGTGCTTAACTCCATATCGAACGACTGTTCCTTCCCGAGACAGGCCTTGGAGGTGCACATTGCAGTCATATTAAAGCCCGGTAAGGATGCTACCCTACCTGGGAGCTACAGGCCGATCTCATTGATCAATGTGGATCTGAAAATCTACGCTAAAATCATTGCTCTTAGGATGCAACCTTTGCTCTCCACACTGGTCAATCTGGATCAGGTGGGGTTTGTCTCGGGAAGGGAAGCGAGAGATAATACCATTAAGGCGATATCCCTAATCCATTACGCGCAGTCACGGAGTATTCCGACTTGTCTACTAGCAGTCGATGCGGAGAAAGCATTCGACAGAGTGCATTGGGGGTTCCTGAGGGCTACACTGAGCCAGATTGGACTGGGCCCGGTTATGCTGGCCAGAATAATGGCTCTATATCAGGAACCTACCGCAAGGGTGAAGATTAATGGCTCTCTGTCTGGTTCCTTTCCAATTTGGAATGGTACTCGCCAGGGTTGCCCCCTGTCCCCGTTGCTTTATGTGTTGGTGATGGAGCATTTGGCTAATGCGTTGAGGGCTAACCCGTCTGTGCATGGGGTTGTTTGCGGGGAGGGGGAGCACAAGCTCTCTCTCTTCGCTGATGACCTGCTTATGTACGTGACTTCACCCCACATCTCTATGCCTTCTATCTTGGCGGAATTCAAGCGCTTTGGTGATTTGAGCAATTTTAAAGTAAATTTGTCTAAAACTGAGATTTTAAACATTTCATTGAATGATCAGACCCGACTCCTCATCCAGACTAAATTCCCCTTCAAGTGGCAGGGGGAGGCCATTACATACTTGGGAGTTCAGTTGCCCTCGGATTTGGGGAAATTATATAAACTCAACTACACTCCGCTCCTACATTCCATGGCTGCCTGCCTTGCCTCCTATAATAAGAAGCAGTACTCGTGGTTGGGTCGCATTAATATCCTTAAAATGGACATCCTCCCCAGATTTCTTTATATATTCCAGACAATCCCTTTGGCCCCGGAGCGGGGGTTTTTCCAATCTTTACAAAGGAGCCTCTTTAAATTCATCTGGGGCAAAGGGAAGCCCAGGATTGGGAGGGCCACACACAGATCTAAAGTGAGGGGGGGGGCTGGGGGTCCCGGACCTTAGGACTTATCATGCTGCCTCGGTACTGGTGCGTCTATCGGACTGGTTCCATCATAAGGATGATAAAGGCTGGGTGGCTATCAAGAGGGCAATTTCCCCTCTCAATTTGGCAGCCCTGCCTTGGGTGTCTCCTCTAGACAGGCCTGGGCCCCAGGAGCTGCCTTACTTAGCGGGCCCGTTGTTGAAAGTCTGGGACGGATTCTTGAGGCGGGGGAAGCTTTCGCTTAGACCGGGCCCCCTCACTCCGCTGTTTGACAACCCGGCCTTCCCCCCGGGTCTGAACTCTAGGTCCTTTCTTGTATGGGAAGCTTCTCAGGATATTAGACTTGGGGACATAATGTCGAGAGCGGGTCCTCCTTCCCTTTCTGATTTAGGGGTTCGGAGTGGGCTTCGGAACATCTCATGGTTTCTATATGCTCAGTTGGTGGCCTTTATCAGGTCTCTTACGCCAATCTCGAACCTTTCTTGCACGCTAACTCCCCTGGAGAGTGTCTTCCGGGACCCTTCCCCCCCTACACACGTGATTTCTGCCCTTTATAAGATCCTTCGGGATGAGGAGGAGGGTGAGGGGATGCCACGGTTCTGCGGGAGATGGGAAGAGGACCTGGGACAGGTGTTTGAGCCCGATGAATGGGAGAAATCCTTTGCACTTACCCACAAACTGTCTGTCGCTTCTAGAGCCCAGGAACGGAACTATAAGATTTTGGCAAGATGGTATAGGTGCCCATCGGATCTTCTAAAGATTGGAGGGGTGGACACTGATGATTGTTGGAGATGTACAGGGGCTCCTGGGACCATGGTGCATATTTGGTGGGAGTGTCCGTTGGTGTGGGACTTCTGGGAGCGGGTGTTAGGCATGTATGAACACCTGTCACTCGAAAAGCTCCCCCGCACGCCACAGGTCGCCCTTTTGTCCATGCTCCCAGGGTCGGTGTCGACTAATAAGAAGGGGTTGTTGAGGCATTTACTCACTGCTGCTAGATCGGTGATTCCCAGACATTGGCGCTCCACTGCTGTTCCGTCTATGCTGGAGTGGTACGGGGAGGTTGAGACCATCAAGAGGATGGAGGAGCTGTCTCTGGAGGGGGTGGAGGGGGGCACCCAGAGGTTTCTTAAGACGTGGACTCTCTGGGAGGTTTCTCGGGAGTCTCCTGATTTCCGGGCGTTATTGGAGCGGGAATGAGCTCCGGGACGAGTTGGACGGTGGATGGTTGGGCCGGGGGTCGGTTCTGCCGTGGCCCTTGAGGGGGGTTGGAGCGGGGATGTGATGTGGTCATCCTTCCCTATGTTTGTGTCTCTTTGTCTGTCTGTTGTGTTCTCCTTCCTATTGTCTCTTATTCACTTTCTCTCTCTTTTCCTGCTTTATGTCTCTATTTTCTCTTTCTTCCCTTGTTCCCTCCTATCTACCCTTCTCCTTCTCTACAATTTCTCTTATTTTCGGGGTTGTGGGAGGGACGGGTGCGGTCACTATATTCTGGTCATGCCGGAGGTCGGCCTGTATGGGAGAAGAATCTAGGTTGGCTATAATCTCTGGGGTGTGGTAGGGGTCGCGGGCCGTGGTGCTCTGGGCCCGCGCTTCTGTCGTTCCCGGTTCCTTGAGCATTTAATGTGCCCGACCTCTTTAGTCTGCTTGAGGCTGTATTATTTGTTGACTGCTGTTCCGTCCTGACCCCCGTAATTCTCTTTGTGTGTTTATTACTGTCTACATGTACTGTTCTTGATTTCCATGCAAAACTCAATAAAGACATATTGAAAGAAAAACATTTGTTAAGGTAATTTTAGAAGTTACAAATTCATTGTATGTTGCTACATTATACATCCATCCCCCAAAAGCTAGATATTTTTTTTAATCTAGTACATTATTTATTTTTATTTTTTTCGAAGCCATACTGAGGTGCCACTTAGAGGAACTGTGCTCCATATAAGAGGGTAATTATACCAGTTAGGGGTATACCACAGAAGGTTGCTGGTAAGATATGAAAGGATTTCCCTTGGCCAGGTTATAACTGCTAGGACACTCATTCCAAGAACACAATTGAAGGAGAATTGGTCCGGGGAGATAAGGTTGGGAGGCAAGTCTTAATAATGAATATAGTATAGAGAACAACAATTTTCACTCGAGAAGCAGTGAGGGGAGCTACACAGGACGACAGGTAAAATGTCCTATGCTGGGGGGATGGACTAAAAACTGTGCCAAAGGTGCTCTGGTTAACATAATGTTCTTATTTTTGGAACCATTGTGGTATGAATTATCAGATTCAGAATTGTAATCGCAATTTATTTTGCCAGATACATGCATACTAGGAATATGTTTTGGTAGAGAGGATACAGGAAAACAACAGATGTTATTATTATGTGTTTAATAAACAGAATCACCTTCCATGGTGCTGTACATTGTGGAATTACGAGAAGGGTAAAACAACTATTTTATGTTACATGACCATTATGGGTCAGATGTGACAGAAATTCACAAAAACACAAATACACTAGGAGAGAGGGTCCTGAACTTGAGGGCTTACAATCTAATGGTAGGGGAATACAGCAGCAAGGTTAGGAGGTACTTTAGGTTCCTGGAAGAAGGAGACGTACTAGTGGGAGTATAGAGATAGAAAGAATGAGGGAACTCCATGTACCAAGTGTCTTTCACCCAGGTGGTGCGCCACATGTTGGGGGACCTAGTCCAGAAAGGTCGAGGTATAGAGACAGAGGTTGAAGACAGAGACTGAAACAAGGGAAAATCCTTGTCCCAGGCAGTAATTCCATTTAAGGCTCCACTTGGTTCTAGTGGTTCTATTGTAAGTGTCAATCCCAGGGACACCCGTCTTCTTTGTGAGCTTACAACCCCGAATCTCCACAGCTAGCTTCACTTTTAGTCAAGCCCCCATTTGCCGGGGCACTTTAAACGCCTCACCGGACACGTTTGCTCCTAGGACTTATTAGCTCAAAGGATGTAAACACGGGGGTGAAGACAGATGAACCGAAGGTAAGACTGGGCTTAATCGGGTAGCAGAGGTAAGTACAGAATACAGTTCTGGGAACTCCGAGGGAGAAAACAGGCAAAACAGTCAAACCAAGAGATCAGAGAGCTTCATGGCACAAGGGATGAGATGGGTTTGTGGTCGTAATTCAGGCTGAGGTCGATACAGGTGGCAGTCAGGATAGTCGGGCCAGCAAGGTTGGCAACAGGTATCAACACAGGAACTCAGGATAAGCACACCCAGCTAATCACTATTACAGGCAGTGACAGACTGGGGGGTAAAACCTTTATAGGGCTGAACCTAATGGGATTGGACAAGCAGAATGTATGTGATTGGTGCTTTTTACAAACTTTGGGCTGATTGGCCAGTTTAAACCTTTTAGACTGCTTCACCCAGAACACCCTTTGGGCTCATTGGCACTTTAAATCAACCTCTGGCGGCCGCTCTGACTGCAGCACCACAGGAGGGCATAAAAGAACATGTACAGAGGAGCAGGGGAGAAGGCAGTGAGAAGAGGAGGCGCCACTCGAGCCGGCGCCTGGCGTGGATGCGGCTGCCGGGCTGAAGGAGTCCCGGCCAGCCGCCCGAGGATGCTGCGGGACCAGGCTGGAGGTAAGTGCACCATGACAGTAAGGAAAGGAGAGTGGCGTGAAGTAGTACAGGAGGGGAAGAAACTTGAGGAGCTAGGAACTCCTTGTACCAGGGGCAGCCATTCCATCAAAGACGACACTTGGTAAACACTGCTCAAGTTTGGCTACGGAATAATAACATAGAATGGGAGATTCTGGGAAAAAATCCATAAAGTCCTTTAGGCAGGGCATTCCACAAGGGGAGAAGCTAAGGGGGGAGGGGCTGCGACATGTAACATGTGCAGTGGGAAATAAGATGGAAGTGCCACTGGAAGTCAAGAGGGGTTGGAGGTGTTGTAGGTGGACAGGATGGGATCTTGAATTGGCAGACCTGTGTGTTTTATCCCTACAGAGCATGCGGGGACTGGTAGAGAGGGAGGCCAGGGGCATGTGAAGGGTTAGTCTGTGCATTTTGGGGGGTGGAGACATGTGTGGGAGGGTAGCAAGCATGTGAGGATGGGGTGAAAAGAAGGGGAAGCAACACCCAAGTGAGGGGAGGGGTACATGTGTATAGGGGGTGGGTACTAGAACATATAGGGGCAGCAAGCATATGTGGGGGTGCTAGGACATAAGGTATGGAGGGCAGCATGCATGCATGTGGGGGGTGATGCTGGGACATATGGAGGGTAGCATGCATGCATGTGGGGGGCCTGGGACATATGAAGCATAGAGAGGGATTTGTAAAGGATGTTGGGGAAATGCTGGGACCCATGGGGAGCAGTATGCATATGGAGGAAAGAGATGGGGCATATGGGGAACCCATTATAGTCTTCATTTATGATCCTCCACCATCATCAAAGCCCAGGAGCAGGGTCTCCCTGCACTGCCAGTTTCCCATCCACAAGTTCCAGGTGTGGCTGATCTGCCACCAGAATCTGCAGCAGTTATGTTCCCCCTGTGCTGGTTTCACTACCACCACTTTTCCAGCAACTATGTATGCCTGCCATCTGCAACAGGCTGCTACGGTCCACCGCCAGCTTGAGGCTGATTTACTACCACCGCCAACTCCAGCATCAGACCAATTGTCTGCCACAACCTCCAGCCTATTTAATAATCTGCCTACTCCAGCTGCCTCTAATCCTCACATGTGGCCAAGCCATTGCCACAATCAGCATTTACCTGGCTGCTCAATCAATTGATCTGATGGCTGCCAGCTATTAGCACCTCCAAGGTATGCCCTGCATGCACTATAAAATATTTGCCCCATATGATTTGATCCCTCAGCCCCAAAGAGGTAATAGGCTAAATCAAACAATCATGTGACATGTCATCTAATCTGGCAACCACCTATAGACTCATTAACTCAGTGGAACTTTGGACATCACTCCATTCATGTTGGAGCTGGACCACTTTGTATATGTCATGTGACATGAAGGTTTCAGTAGAGAAACTGAACTAAAATTTGCCATGTTTCTAAATGCCCTCAATCTGTCTTTTTCGCTGCAAAAATGGACGTTCACAAAATGAAATTAAAAAAAAGAAAAATTAGAACTCCTTGCAAGTAATAGGTATTATGGCACAGACGGGGGATGTAATTTTTCATTTATTGGAATTTTGTTTTCAAGGGAATTATATCTCGGATTTATATATGAAATAATTATAGCTAGGCTGAACAAAAAAAGCTTAAACCCCTAGACGGCAGTATTAAAAATGTTTTAACACTGATCCAATTGACCTTAAGTAGACTTCCTCATATAACTTGGGAATAATAAATAGAGCACTTCAATTACATTTAAAAGCTGAGGGTTAAGGATGGTAAAGATTTTTTTATTATGCTGATGAGTTGTAAAATGTGAGAAAACAGTAATAACAGAGAAGAAAATAACACATTGCTCAGGTATAAACTTTCCAAGTTCCTCCAGATCTCCAAGACAGAGTGCTCTTTCATTGTCTCCATCTTCACCTAAGTGAACTCTATTAGCAAACAGCAACTGTAGTTAACCCAGGATACAAGAACTGTTCTGGAAATGTATGACAATAATTAGATTTAATTTCCAAAGCTTAACAGTAGCCCGGAAAATATACTTACAATGGTTTTGTGTTAGATTGGGTGAACTTGTAATGCATTATTCAGGTAATATGAGCTGTGGAAATGGAAATCTTTTGACCTTACTAAAATTGAGTTAAAGTTTAACTCACCAGCTAAAGAAGTAAAAATGGCTTTATGTTTTTTTTGTAAACTGAACTATGCTGGTTGAATGCTCTAAATTTGAAACAGTCAGTCAAAGGGGTGAAATAGTCCTACAAAACCATTGAATGAAATAATATTTTTCAATGTACAAAGGCCAGCTGACTACTGTTGGGCAAACTTTGCAAGTTCGGGTCCCCAAACCTGACCACAGATTTCAAATTGAACTACCACTGGCCTGGAGGGACACGTGACATGTATAAAATGCGGGGTCCGGGTCAAGCCACTTACCACTGCTGCTCACTCTGCATTAGACAGGGAGAGGTGCTGCTGCTGATAGCCAGGCCTTTATTTTATTTTTAAACGACTGTTCTTGCAAGGACATTTATATAGGGAATGTGTCTGGAGTCAGGACTAGATAGGTGTTTAAGCGTGTTTTTGTCCTGTTGGAGTCAGGGTGAAATAGGTTGGGTGTCAGTACTCTGTAATAGCACCTGAGTGTCAGTACTCTGTAATAGCAACTGAGTGTCAGTACTCTGTAATAGCACTCTGTAACAGCACCTGAGTGTCAGTACTCTGTAATAGCACCTGAGTGTCAGTACTCTGTAATAGCAGCTGAGTGTCAGTAATCTGTAATAGCACCTGAGTGTCAGTTGATACCAATTGTTGTTGAAGTATGTACTGGGTCAGGGAAGTTTTTGTGTAGTGTCCCTTGGGTGTCAGTACTAGCACTTTGTCCAACCACTGGGGTGTCAGTACTATGTCAGGGCAGTTAGGACCCTCTTAAAAATAAAAACATTTTTGTGTAGTGTGCACTGGTTCAAACCACTGGTGTGTTAGTACTTTTCAATAGCACTCGCGTCAACCCTTGGTGTGTCAGTACTCTGTAGTACCAATTGTTATTGGAATATGCGTTGGATCAGGGCAGTTATCATGCTCCGCTCCCTGAAACGTCTACCTGATTCCATGTTTGCTGTACAGACCTGACTTCGTGTTTGCTGTACTTCTGGATTCTAATAAAACTTGATGTGATCGATCATAACCTGGAGTGCTGGTTCTTTTGTAATTTGCTGGATTTGTGGAGTCTCTGTGAACCGGAGCACCAACACCTTAAAAGGGACTTTATTTAAGCGTTTGCGGTCACAATCTTTCTGTATTTCAAGAGAAGACACCCTTTTATCCTTGTGGCATTCTAGTCCATTACACAGTCAAACCTATCATACTTAAAAAGGAATAGGTAAGGGTTGATCTTGGTGCTTGATCTAAAACAGATCCTTTCCCTGTTATTGGGCCACTGCCTTCTTTCTAACCATGTTGTGTCCTGCATACAACGATTTTTCTACTAGGCTGAGAAATTGGTTTGCTTGGTCCCTGTCACGCTCTGGTAACTCCAGCCCTCTAGGTAAGCCCTCAACCCCCAATCTCCACAGCCAGCTTCACCTGTAGGAGCCCCCGCTTGCCGGGACGCAAAATACGCCTGCCCGGGATCGGTTGCCCCCAGGACTTCAATGGCTCAAAGGATGAGAGCTTACTGGTTTAGAGGTCTGAAGAACCAATGGCTAAGAGCGAGTGTAGCGGAAGTCCAGAGACAGGCCAGAGGTTGACACGGGGAAGTCAGAGATCGCAGCGGTACAGAGGGAAGAGGCAGCTCGAGGTCAAGGTACAAAGCAGAGGTCGGCAACGGAGATCAGATTGAGAATGGTCGGTTCAGGCAGGGGTCGGCAACAGAGATCAGGATAGTCGGTTCAGGCAGGGGTCGGCAACGGAGATCAATCAAAGTATATCACAAGACTATGCAGGGTACAAGGCGCTATCACAGGCACTGGGCAACTGACAAGGTGAAGCTTAAATAAGAACCAGACCTGGTAGAGATGGGGGGAAGTAAGTGTGTGATTGGTGCATACTTAAACTCTCACAGACATTGGTTAGAAAACAACAAGGGCGTATCGCCCAAAAACTTCCCCTGGGCTCATTGGCCCCCGACCCAGCAATGGGGGCGTTTCCTCCCCCACACCTTGGCCACATTGGCCCTTTCACAGCATCTGGCGGGCGTGCTGAGTACAGCGCCGCCGGAGGACATAAGAATCACGTGCTCGCGCGCGGGCGTGAGCACGAGCAGCAGTGACGCGAGGGAGGAGTATAGTGACAGCTGCGGCCGGACGCCTGGAGACGACGCTGGAACGGGGGCCAGGTAAGCGGTTACTGACAGTCCCATGTTATTGAGATTGTTATTATGAGAGGTTCTTTTCTTCTTCATATTTGCTGAAACACCTGCATGTGCCACCTCAGGACTCGATCGCTGTGTTGCTGCCATTCCAAAAGGAGTCTTAATTCACCTGTACATTAAAGGGCAGCAAGGCTGCCACACTAGAGAGAAATCAAATCACCCTTAACCTTACTGAAAAAGATTTCGGCTGGCCACCTCAAACCCTACACACATAAAACCTCACTCATAGGTTACAACATTCTTCACAATGTATTCATTCTGATTGCAAAATTTAAAAAACAATCCACACTCAACGTGGAAATGTTAACATTTTGACACCACAGTCACCATATTAAAAACAATATCTTTATAGTAAATGGTACATACAACCTACTCATTCATTGTCATAGCATTGCTTTTTGTTCCACTTATGTAGAATGGAAAATGCTACAATTAGTTCATGCCATTTCATAATGGTGCTTGTTTGTTCCATTCATGTAGGGTGAACATGTTCGAAAAAAAATATACAAAATATAATCTCAGAAGAACACATTCAATAACACTACTTATGTATAAGTAATTAGGGAATAATAAGGATATACCTTGCTGCAAAATTCTCATTACTTGGTGTCCTTTTAAAATGTAAGTTAGCTTTCACTCTTTATTTCAGCTACCTCTTGCCATCACCTTTATATCTTGATCAGAATGTATCTGGATCTATACTACCGGTTATGTATATCAGTTTATAGCTATTTAGGCATTAAGAGTATAATTGAATTTAAATATTCTATTTACTATATGTTTTACCTTTTTGGAATTCAAGCAAAGCAGGGCTGGCCGGGGAGCTCTCCCTCAGGTGATAAGAATTTTCCGGTGTCCCTAAGGCTGGGAGCACACAATGTTCTGTTTTGCCAACGGCACCATTCTAAAGGGGCTGGGAAGGAATTCCCGACCCTCTCCCGCCCAAATATGCTGCACTGTTTCCGGATGCTAGGGTGAGCACATTGGCTCGCCCCCATCCCTCACTCCTCGCAACCTGGAGGTAATCTTAGCCTCTGTCGCATCAGGTGCGGACGTCACAGGCTTAGAAACCACCCACTCTATGTGAGAGTCTCCCCGCCACCACTGTCCAAGGTGCTGAGTCACAATTCAGCCACTCAGCCCTTCCAGGCACTCCCCATATGTTGTGCCAGTGTCCAAGGTGCTTAGCTGAAAAACAGTCACCCAGCAACCAGCGGCTGGCGGCGGCAGTGGTTCTCCATGCACCTTTCCCGGAGAGAAAAAGCTGCCACACACTTCTCACCTGAAACCTGACTAGGATGTTGTGGCCTCTCATTTCTCTCCAGGGGATCCCAGACATAACAAGGTTAATGTTATGCTCTATTCATTATAACATAATTGATGTCATGCTCTATGTTTAAGAACAGAATATAAAGTGTATGGCAATTGGTCTCACAATGACAGTATTTCTGTATTACTTAAATTAATATATACATATTTAGAGAATATGATGTAGTACCCAGTAGCTATAGCAAAACAAATGTCATAAATGCTAAATTTTAATTAAAATTCTTCTATTTACTCTATACTAGAAAAGGTACATAACTTAAGGTTTCATTTAAGCCCAGTGGAGCCAGCCTCTTAGACTATAGATACACCTTGTCTCTTTCTTTAGTCTTGTTGATTATATCGCTACCTCTTCGGGACTGATGGACCTGTTCTAGACCCTGGTTGGACATATCACTGGATTGCTATTGTGTTTTTCCAAAAAGTGTCTTCCTATGGGTGTCTCAATATTACTCCTTTTGATGTCATATTGACTCATATACTCTATCCCTTAATCTCCTATTGGTCTTCCCAATATAGAGACAGCCACAAGTACAGGTTAGTAAATAAATGACATTCTTTGACAACTAACAAAATGTCTTGCTAGCTATGTTTTCCCTCCTGGTAACTGAGTCTGTGTACCTGACACATTGTACAGTTTCCACATTTATAATTCCTTTTTGTTTTACAGCAGGTGGGTGAACTTTTACCTTATGGCGAGTGTGTACTAACCTATATTTTACATTTTGTGACCTCCTATAAACAATCCTAGGTTTCACATGAAGGATTTTTTTCAAATCCAAGTCTGATCTTAAAATATGCCAGTGCTTATTAACAATTTGTCGGAGGCTTGTTTGTTGTTGAGAATACATCATAATTAGGGAGGGCATTGACATTCTGTTTTTCTTTTCTTTTCATTTAAATATAATTTCATGTCTGGCTCTGCATTTAACCTTATTATACGCCTTATTGAGTACAATGATAGTCTTCTCAATGATAGTCTTTTTAAAATTCTTTTTGCTGCTATTTCAAACTCTTATAGAGAAAAACAGTTCCAACGAGCTCTAGTATATTCGCATCAAGGAATACTGTCAAGTAAGTAAGGTGGCAACTTAAAGCTCGCAAAATTGTATTTACGGCTGTTTCCTTCCTAAAAAAGCTTTGATGTGATGATCCCATCACAATTTTTCAAATCTATAAGTCTAGGAATGTTATTTTCTCCCGACTGTAGTCCAAGGTAAATTTTACATTTAAACTGTTGCTATTTAGCTGGGCAACAAAGTCACAGCATATCCACAGTACCAGACCATAAGAACATAATATCTATGTACCTGTGCCACGTTAGCAAGTCCAACTCATTCCCGCCCACACCTTCCTCTCCCAACCACCCAGGTACAGGTTGGCATACAATGTGCCTGGTGGTATAGTTGACGTTTGAAGAGGAAAGTGTTACGGGTGAGGATGAATGTGAGTATACCTAGAATAAAAACATTATGATCCTGTTTCTTTGAATCATTTTCTCTCAAAAAAGCTCTATATGGATTTTAAATCCTCCTCGTGTGGTATGCTTGTATACAGGGCCTTCACACCCAGGCTCATAAGATACACACTGGGCTCCACCGACATCCCCTCCAGCTCCCTTAGACTGTCCGGTGTCCTTAATATATGATGGTAACTCCTGGACCAGGGGCTGGAGAAAATGATCTATATACTTACTGGCTCGGTCTGTTAGCGACCCCGTGCCCGACACTATTGGTCTGCCTGGAGGCACTGTGCTTGACTTATGTACCTTGGGCAGGGTGTAAAAGGCAGGTACTGTTGGGCATGGGGTCTCCAAAAACCCCTGTATTTCTGCACAGCAGTGTCACCTGTATTCTTGTACAGTTACCTCAGCACGTGTATGTTATTATGTTCACTTGTGTATTTGAAAAGCAGCCTGGTTTTTGTGTGCTATGTATACCTTTTTCTGTTTGTCACCATTAAACACGGTTTGCTGCATATCGGCCTCTGTCTCCCAGCCTTAATTACTGGTCATTCTATAATAAGGATATTTCTCTGCTGGGGAATCCATGACAATATGTAGATGGTTTTCTTCATCATTACTTCACCTTCAGTTTCTTCTTCCATAAGTAGGGCATTCAGTATCTCTCTGGGTGCAGGGAGAACCGCTGCTGCCAGCTGGTTGCTGGGCGCCTGTTTTTCAGCTCAGCACCTTGGACAGCGGCACGAGATATGGCGAGTGCCTCTGCCGCTGCTGTTGTCTATGGGCTGGATGGCTGAGTTGCAGCTCAGCACATTGGACAGCGGTGGTGGCGGGGAGACTCTCAAATAGAGCGGGCAGTTTCTGAGCCTGTGACATCTACACCTGATGTGACAGAGGCTAAAATTACCCATGGATTGCAGGAGGGTGAGGGATGGGGGTGAGCTAATGCACTCACCCTAGCACCCGGAAGCAGTGCAGCATATTTGGGTCGGAAAGGGGCGGGAACTTCTTCCCAGCCCCTTTATAATGGTGCTATTGGCAAAACAGACCAATGTGCACTCCTAGCCTGAGGGGCAACGGACAACACCGGACAATCCTTATCACCCTAGGGAGACCTCCCCCGGTCAGCGCTGCCCACGCTGCTGCTTTGAAAACCAAAAAGGCACACTAGTAAGTAGAATGTTTTAATTCAATTATACTCTTAATGCTTATACAGCTAAATACTGATATACATAATTAGTATTATAGATCCAAATACATTCTGAACAAGATATATTGGTGATGGCAAGAGGTGAAAGCAGCAAGGTATATACTTATTATTCCCTAAGTACCTACATATATATTATTAATGAATTATATTTTATATATTTTTTGAAACTAAGGGAGTTGACAAAGTGTACAAGCGAATCACGTTCACCCTACATGAATAGAACAAACAAGCACCACTATGAGATGAGAGGGATGAGAGGCATGAATAAATTGTAGAATTTTTCATTCTGTGGAACAAAAAGCACTGCTACGCGTAGGCTGTATGTACTATTTACTAGAAAGATATTGTTTCACATTGAGTGTGGATTTCAATTTTGTAATCAGAATCAATAAATTGTAAAGAATGTTGTAACCTATGAGCTAGGTTTTATTTGTGTAGGGTTTCAGGTGGCCAGCCCCATTCTTTTTTTAATATTGTCAATTAAATCCCTTCCTAACTAGCTCAGAATAGTATAGGAGGAAGGTGCATAACTTTCCCAAGGCTCTTGGCTTAGGGGAACTAACTTTGTGCCACACTTAACCTGTTGATGTTTAATTATTCATGAAACATATTCTGTACCTTCCAGCAGTCAGTGTGTTTTCTGCCACGTATCAATACCAACAGAGAGAGGGGGGGGGAGGAACTCAAGCCCTCTCCACAACCCTCACCAAATCGGAGCACAAAAAACACTTATAAAGAATCCAAAAATTGATTTTATTCTGAATATATATATGTGGATAATAGAAACAACACATCAACATACACAACACTTAATAAAAACAACTGCATATGTCCAATACATTTACTGCCTTATCTTCATTATTCAAATGGGCAAATATTAATATTTGAATTGCCTAATCAATGCTTTAAACCCCTGAAGTTGCTGCAAAGATCTATTTAAGTAAACTTTCACAGGAATAATATATTACTGATTTTTTTAAGATTATTTTTATTGCAATGTTTCTAATTAATTACCAATACATTATTTAATATATTTATATATTGTATTAATTTGTGCCAGCACAAAATCCTCAGAAAAACTGAGGGGAACAGAACAAAATATATTCAGTATATTTATAAATCTATATACACAATTCATTTTTAATTTAAACTATTAATAATTAATAAGTTGTGTGAAGACATTTTTTATAAACAAGTGAATAAATTAATGCAGTAAAAACATTTTTATATACCATCATTATTATTGTCCTACCTTATTAACCTTACTTATACTTAATTATAAACAAATTATCGTCATCAATTATTATACCAAAAAAGTGATCATAAATATAAACATTAAATTAATGTGCCAAAAATAATAAGTAACCAACAAAATCAATATTCAAACCTTAATCATGGACTCAAAATAAACAATGGAAACATATGATTGCTCTGCAGATATTGTGCTATCAGCACCAGTGAGCATATACAAGACCTGAAATGCAGCAAAAATTCACAGGGTGTATTACTGGCAGAGGACAAGATGCAAGGCAATCCACCTGCGCACGTGGCCTCCTATGCCACAGCTCTGGCATCTATGGATAATGAGCCAAGAAGCTTTGCACCACTACGTTGAGCACATGCGCCAGCCAATGGATGTGCCTCAACTCAGCTTATCCCAGGGATGCTACTAGGTTCCGCTTGTTGTCGCACACTGCCTTTGGCGGGGCTTAGGTGCAACGACAGCAACCACCATGGCATGTGGCCTTTTGTCCATACAAATGAGTTTCAGCACTGCTGCCATTGCACCATGGATGGACTCAGAATGGTGGTGCAGGCGCTGACTAGATGAGGAGGTAGGAAAGGAGGAAGCAGAGTAGGAGGCAACAAGTGACGCCTGGAATTCCTGGTTGGTGAAAGTATATGCACCAATTAACCCATTAACCGAGTGGGCAGTTAAAGAGTTGTAACATCCCTGCCCATGCTTAGCTGTTCGCATGTCAGTTGTATCAAAATGCCTGCACAAATGTCAAGCATATTCCATCAGGGACCTTGCAACATATAGCATTGTCCAGTGCACACCTTATTTTCTCCACAACCTGTCAGTGCACGGCAGGGACAGCTTGCCAAGAAAAGTTGTCAAAGCTGAGAATGATGTATTGTGGGGCAGCTGCAGCCATAAGATTTTGCATAAGTGTTTTCCATAAGTGTTAGCACCACGCTCTAACTTACTGAGATAACCGGCCCCCCATCATAAGATCTTTAAAGCTCTCCAGCCCCACCAGTTGGAATGGGAGCATTTCAAAGGAAAGCAATTTTCAAATGCCCGGGGCTCGCAGGTGAGATGGGCCAAACTTCCACTTTCTGTCCATTGTTTGAGGAATAGAAAGCTGAACACTTCCCTGGGATAGTGTGGACAGGCTCGGTGGTGGTGGTGGTTGCAGCGGTGGTCTCAGGTGGCCTTGTGGAGGCGGCATTAGAGTCAGAGACAAAGGAAGCATCAGGGGGAGCCTCAGGTGTTTGCATGTATTTGTTGAAACAATTCTGTTTGCTTTGCAGGTCCCTGGTTATGAACATTGTGCACAGATTTCCCTAGCTTCAGTGACTAGTAGCAAAGCATGCAAATGACCTATGTATTTTTCTCCTTGGCCTTGTGCCGCCACTGAGCCCTCAAAGTAAGCTGGGAACTCCGCCAATAGTGCTTCCACTAGAGTGCGTTTGTACTGCCTTATCTTTCTATCCAGCTCCAGTGCTGGAATCAAGGAGGTGATGTTATCTTTATAGCGGGGATCCAGCAGGGTGGCCACTCAGTAATAGGCCCTTTTGACTAGGCGGGTAATTCTCTGATTAGTCCGCAGGCACTGGAGCATGTAGTTGCTCATGTGAGCCAGGCTGTCCTTGAGTCAGCCCATTGGCTCTCTCAAAAGTGCCACAGAGTATGGCTTCAGCAGTGGGGGGCCCAGCAGACGAGCGGTGGACCCAAAAAAGGGTTTACATCCGTTTTAATGTTAAAATGAGTTAAACATGTGTTCAAGATGTATTGCAAACAGCAAAAAAATGTATCTTCCAGAGCATTAAAGGCTAGCACAAAATTCAGACTTGACTTCAGTTGTTATTTACTATTTAAAAAAAAAGCTTTTCATGTGGCATAAATTCGGCACCTTACAATGACCAACCCATGTCCGTAAATCAGACAAAACAATGTATAAAATGGTCTCGGAAAGTCCCAAACCCCCAAAACTCAAGTGTCCAACTCCACCTCAAGAGTAAATTATAGGGGTTTGCCCCCACCACCTGCGTGTACCAAAGGCATTTTCCAACTGCTTTTTAGATTCCATAAGTAGAGTGTGGATATAACTTCCCCAAGCCCAAAGAACCTCTCATTTCTCTGTTCTATCTCCATCCCCGCCTCCCAGCCATTTCATTCTAAATTGGAATTTCAGTTTGTCTAAAAATAAAGTGGGAGGGATACAATGCATTTGCATGCTACTGCTGGAATCATATGGCCCAATCTTGTTAGTGATACGTTAACAAGAAAGAACCGGGTTGGATAAATAATTTAGAGTGTATTGCAAACTTGTGTAATATTTATCATCCATATAAACATAACAACATACGCTTAAGAAGCAAAGATTGCTTGAGGTATGGCCAGCAGCGTTATTGTCTATATGGGCTCCTTGCTACTCTATTGTGTACACAGAGCTAAGAAACCCATTTAGCAATTTGTGTTATCTTGATCTCCCATCCCTATTAATATTAGTTAGGGAATCTACCAGATTTGATTTAGTTTTCTCCAAACTTATATCTTTAAAGATATCCTTATGGTTGGTTTTGCTTTCTTTGGCCACATCCTTTTTTATTTTGTACTTTTGCCAACTTGATTTCTTTTTTGCTGCATATACTGACTGTTTTATATTTTTTAAAGGTTGAGAGCTCATTTGAGAACTCAGCTTTTTAATTTTTAAATGCCCTTTTCTTGTCCTTTATTGCATTTGGGTCTTGTCCCTACTGTAAATCAGTAGGGATTTTATACTTGTTACCTATAGATAGGTACACGTAATTAATTTAAAGCACACCCATTTGGTATCTATATCCTTATTTATCAACAGAAGGGGCAGGAGGCACAGTAATCCCACCATGGCTGATCACATGAACCACAAGAGTTATTGATACTGGAATGTCCGTTTACCCATGTAAGTTAGCCTTACATGTGTAAGCAAGCAATGGTGGCCTGTTTACACTTTTTTTGGTCAGTTGCTGTGTCTGTGTCCTCCAATACAAACAGGAGCAACATCTATGTGAGAATTTTTTCAGTGGTCAGGGAAGGTGCCCAGGGGTGTTAACCAAATGATTTTGGATATTTCAGGGGAGGCTAAGTCAGAGCTATTCTCACTCAACACACACACAAAAAAAGTAAAATAAAAAAGTTTTCTTATATTGAAATATAAAAATCTTGTTCACATTTGATGGGACAGTACCGTAGGAAGGCGTGTAAATGATTGTTAATGGGGTGGCTATTTTACTTTAGATGTTATAAAATAACAGCAGGCTATAGGGAACCCAAACATATATGGAGATGCTCATGTTGAATGTGCTTGGATTTCCAATAGGCTGTTATTGCATCTAGTAAAACAAAATATCTTGTTCACATTTAATGGGATAGTGCTGCAGGTGAGGAGAGAATTATTTTTAATGTGGTGGCTATCAAAACAAATATACAAAAACCCAAATATAGAGAGGCTTGTTTTTAATGTGCTTGGATTTCCTTATTAGCAGGACTACCCCATCCCACGTGCAGGCTGTTTTTATTTTAAAATAGAAGAAAATATTTTGTTTTTTTCGTAACTTTTTTATGTGCTGAGTGAGAAAAGCTTTAACCACCTCTCCAGAAACATCCCAAATCATTTGAATAACCCTCAATGTCTTAATTTGCACTGCTAGTTCCTTTATACAAAACAAATACAAGTTGCTGTTTACACTAGCAGACCCTTTTGCAGGCTTTAGCCCCTCAAAAGACAGTACGGTGCCAAGTCCAGGCTGTGCAGAGTGATTGGAAGAACAAGTTTGGACCAAGACATTTGTTTAATTCAAGAGTGTCTTCTGCCTTAAAGCGCACCTTGCCACAATATTGCAGCTTCTGACGAAAATAGTCCGACACTCAACATAACCCTGACTAGCTTTAAAATAATGCTTTATTTCTAGCCAGAACTAAAAATCCATTGGCTATAATGGCTCAGCACTGCTCAGAAAGCGCTTAAAACATTGTAGCAACATTATGAAACAACTATGTGGCAGCCAAGACCATTGATTGATACATAGTCACATTCATCCCCTCCAGCAGCTGGTGATTTAGTGTGTGTAACATGACATGTATGCTGAGGTAAAGATCTTTCTCAATTTGGTGTGGGCTGCTTATAGTATAAAAAAGTAAAGTCCAGACAGTTTGCCCTGTGTAAAGAAACAATATCACACAGGTACACTGTAGACATGCTGCACCAATGCTACATCAAGGCAGCCAGCTAGAGAAGTTGTGTGTGGAAACAGACACAATCTCTCTCTGGCTGTTTGGGCTAATCCTAAGGAAGCTCGCAGCTCATCTGCTTGTGTCTGTGGGCTAACGGGCAGGCTTACTCATGACACGCACCAGGTATCGGCAGACGAGCATCTGTACAGAAGCGCTTAGAGCGACCGCTAGTAGACGCTGTGATCGGCTATCGGTCGCTGTAACAGAGCGCCTCAGATGCTGTAGTAACCTGGCCGGCATTGATGAATGAGATGTATGTTGGGCGTTCTAACACCAGTACAGCGTTGCAGGGAGCGAAAGGTAGCGCCAGCTCATTGCGACTGACTCTCAGAGACTCACACCATATTCAACAAAATAACAGACACACACAGCGTCGGCGCTCTGGATCTGGTCGCTATAGCATAGAGCTGCAGGCGCTGTGTGATTAAAGTCTGTTTTTGAACACAAATGCACCGGTAACAAAGCGAAAACACATGGAATTTTATTGTTGTTATAAGTTTTCAAAAATGAATTTTCTAGGACAGGAGAGGTGACACAATTATTTGAGAGAAAAAAATAAATTAAAAACAAAAAACCCTGTTTAAACAGAAGAAAAGGAACGTCCATTGAAATGTATGGGAGAGCGACAGGTAATATCTGGCACTCTGGAAGCCAGAGCACCAGCGCTATGTGCTGAGCTGCCTGTAATGATGAATCGCATGCTATATGGCGCTGTTAGAGTCGCTCACCAGAATAAATGTGGTATTGCGTACAGCGCCCAGCATTCACCAGACGCTGCCTGCCACTTACAAGGCACTACCTGCTGCTATCCCTTGATGAATAAACCCCAAAGGCTCACCCTCCATTCTTTGATTATGTGTAATCAGGGCTCTTAGGTGTGATCCCAGATGGCCACACCCATGTAATTCTAGAAACACAGCTATTCCACAACATCTGAATGGGTTTAAGTCCTCTCAAACAGAATATGCCACTGATCTTCAAAGGAGGGCTTTAGGGGAGCAAGCTAACTACTAAACTTTATTTACTTGACTGGAGGGCTTTCAGTGGACTGAATTACAATAAGATTGGCTTGGTACTTTTAAAACGATTTTAGTAGCATTGCAAAATTAAACTCAGTTTTAGATGGTGTTAGCTTTTTTAATTTATAGGGGTCATTCCAGCACCAGGTGCAAAATGTGAGTAAGAAAGAAGAGTATTAAGCACAAACACATTTTACACTTTATGCTGGATCGACCCAGAGACAACCCATTTAGTAGGCCGATTGATTGAAAAACTTAGAACTAGTTAATCTTTGCTAAAGCTATCTGGGTGTTGGTTTACTTTCCCCACTAAATAAATGTAATACTAATTAAAGAAAAGTGTTTTCTTTCTGTTCTTTTTATTGTGCGCAGCAGGGTAAAATTTACTTACATTTTTTGTCATTTGCATTAAATCGTGGTTAGGCATATTTAGCATGTTCTGTGGTTTGCTATCTGGTGTTAACATGAATAAGATGCCCCTGAAAAGTTCTGGTTTGCTGTCGCTGTATATTTATTACTAGACTCAGTTACCATTTATTGAGGCAGTCTATTCTGAAGTGTTTATTTCTGATTAATTCCTTTCCTTGCTGTCGTTGGGTAAAAAATAATATTTTGTCAAGTGTTTGCCCTTGATAGTAGCTCACATTTTTCAAAATAAGATTTGTTTTAGATCTGTCTTCAAGAAGAAGGATCATCGTTCTATGTGATTGAGGTTTCGGTGCTTAGTGTTTTTTTCTAATAAAAGAAAACCTACTCAGTGTGAGTGTGTAAAAAAATCACAGTATTCGGGCAATCAAACAGAAACAAGTTTAATGCTAAAACAGACCTTAAATTGATTATTTTTTAATTTGGAGAAGTTAGTCATCTCAGTGAGATGTGACCCATATTAGGAGGCCTAAAAGAAACCAAAAGGCGGCCTGTGTAAGAGATCAAAGAGCTCTCCCTTAAAGCAGAACAAAATAATGTGTAGATATTATAAGCTATAATCTGTACAATGCAACAAGTGGATCAGACTCCCACTGTTACATTGTAACAAGCTGGCCAGTATCACGCTGTTACAGCAGCTCTGAAATTCCTTTAAAAAACAGCACATCTGTATGGATTCTTTTGGTGTAACCGGTTTTCTACATCACTGCCTGAGGCTGGTTTTAACCCTTTAACAGCCAGCCTACCTAGAGATTTTGTCACCCTCTTTTGCCCGGCCATTTTTTAGAATGTTGTGCTATACATGTTTAACTGTGATTTTTGAACGAATGTCCATGGATTTCCCAGGAACATTATATATAAATTTATGTTTTTCTTGGGGCTGTTTGTTCGTAATTTTCTCAGTGCATTCTCAATATTTTTGGGTGAAATATGGGAAATAAAAAGTTTTTCTAAAAAAAAAAAATAAAAAAAATAAGTTTTTTAAGAAAAACATATAGCGTGTAACGGTCTTCCCAATTACAACAGTACCACAAATATATATATATATATATATATATATAATGTGTTTTTTTTAATTGCCGTGGAGCTCCCCCCTTTTTTTGTTTTTAAAGGATAAACCCTTAAAAATTAACGGGGTCCCCCTTCCCAGTGAAACCAGCTTGGGGGGCTGGTAGTAGACCAGGGAGCAGGGGCTGAGTGGGTGGCCTCTGGCCCTGAAGGCTACTAGCCCGAATATCCCACATGGGCCACGAGCTCTTCTGCCCCCCAGGGTTTTGGGGGTGCTTTTAATGGGGCTGAAGGGCCCCTTACCAATTCACAAAGGATAAAATGTGATAAAAAACACATTCACTAAAATGAGACCCCCCGCAACTGGATCCCGAGTGGAGGTGGACTTTTATTTAGAGCTATAAACACGCCAAATGTGTGAAATTCACATGGCTGGTGTTTAATTGTAGGAGAATCAGCCACATGAATTTCAAGTGATGCTGTTTAAAGCGTTAAACCTCTGGGGCAGATTATTTTTATCAAGTGTCCAGTTCCTCCTTTTGGACACTAATAACTCAAATGTATCTTTAACCCTTTAAATGCCAGCCACGTAAAATTTACGTGGTTGCCTCTCCGCCACTTAAGTGCCAGCCACGTAAATTTTACGTGCCTGGAATTCCCCAATCACACAAAAAAAAGTTTAAAAAAAAGTCACTTACCTGACCCCTTGTTTGGTCCGGCCGGGTCTCCTCTTCAGCCAGCGGGGCTCCAATCGCCGATCGGGGCTTCTCCGGCTGCAGGGGAGGGCCCGGAATAGGGTGCCCCCCCGTTTCAGCAGCCCTTCGGGGGCGGGGCTAATGACGTCACCGCTGGGTGTCATCGGGGCACCCGGCAGTTCTACTGTCAGATGCCGGTGACGGCTGGGCAGAGAAGGAGGGAGGTAGGCGATCCTCCGATCGCCTGCCTCCCCCCTTCTCTGCCCAGCTGTCACCTGCATCAGATCGCCGCGGGACACTGCATCTGAACATCGGAGGTGAGTAAAGTTAATTTTTTTTTTTTTCTAATAAACTATTACAAAAACCTGTGTCTGTGTTTATTTTGTATACTGTTAACCCTTTGTGAACTGGTAAGGGGTCCATGTGACCCCTTATACCAGTTCACAGGGCTCGGGGGTCTGGCAAGTCACCTGCGCAAGCGGGTGGCTTGCCATTAACCCCTGGCACCCCCATTACCTGCCTCCCCAAAGGCCAGGGGGGGGGGCAGAAGAGCCCGGGCCCACATAGGCTATGTGGGCTCATAGGCTGCAGGGTGGGGGGGCCACAAAAGCTGGCCCCCCCTCTCTGTGCCTACAAGCCCCCATAGCTGGTCCCGGGCTGGTTACTTTGGGTAAGGGGGACCCCACGTCAATTTTTTTTTGATTTTTAAGGGTTTTTAACCCTTAAAAATAAAAAAAAAAATGGGGTCCGCCCCACCTGGGAGGGGGGACCCTATGTCATTTTTTTTTTTATTAACCCTTTGTGTTCTGTCATCCAGCAGCTATAAAAGGCTTCTAGCAAGTGAGCAGAAGCCAGTGATCGCCGAGGGACAGAGTGCTCCAGGATGGATGGGAGGTGAGTACAGTGTAAAAAAAAAATAAAAATTAATAAAATATTTTTTTCTCTGCTTGTGTCTGTGTGATTATTTACTTTTAACCCCTTGTGAACTGGTAAGGGGTGTTCTGTTCGGGGGATGTTGCGTTTTCATATTGTTCTGTTCGGGGGATGTTGCGTTTTCAGATTAAACTTGTTTTTTCTTGTTTGTATATAGTTTTTTTAGGAAAATGTGGCTTTGATTCTTCTTTTTTATCCTTTTTTTAGGGAAACTCTTTGCAACCAAAGAATCCATTGAGGGATTACTTCCAGAAAACTATGGCCACATCAACAAGCCTGGTACACCTAGAAAGCCTGAGGTGTGTACTTCCAGAGAATATAGTTTGTTGGGGGTATTTGAAATGTAAAGGGTAAATTTTTTTTTTTTTTGCACATATTTCACCCAAAAATATTAATAAATACACCTAACAAATGACAAACAAGACATTTCATGTTAAAGCCCAGACTCTGCTGAAAAAAACAATATATCATTTTCCTGGGAAATCCCTTCAAAAATCACATTTGAACATGGGGAGCGCAAAATAGTGCAAAATGGTCTGGCAACAGAGTGTGACAAAAACTCCAGGTAGGCTGGCACTTAAAGGATTAATCGCTGCTGTGCTTTTACACAACCTGCTTTGCTTGTATATGAAAGCTGTGGTACTTGAATATACTTATACATTGGACAGGTAGGCACTAGCCATAGTAGTTCATTGCAATCAGTTTATTCCATTCTTAAGATTTTTAAAACTAGCAAAGTAAAAATGTTCATTTTGTGAGTGATCTTTTAGTTTGGTGGTTTTAATAATGTATTGCATTCATTTCATCTAAAATACACCTATGTTATAAGACTGTCCCTAGTTCTCAAAAGGTTGATTCGGATGTATGAAATATCAACTTTTCTCTGAACCTTTTTGTTTCTAATCACACATTTGCATACCAAAATTTGCTACAGATAGCTACCTTCATGTAAATTCATACATATCTTTAGTTCTTTATGGTGATGACCCTAAATTTATGCATGATATTATCTTACAGAAACCTTGGATGGATGATATTTATGTATCTTGTGTAGAAATGTGGAAGATCTACATAATTGTATTACCTGCTTGGACAGTAATATGTGGGATATCCAGCTATCCTGCCACGGTGATAAATTTCCAGTCTCTTCCCTGGATGGGTTATTTTGCATAGAAAGTGATCTACTACATTTAAGTAAAACAGGGGACTGTCTGCAATTTATTGCAATGACTTTCTTGTGTCTGACTGAGGCTGCTCTGAAAACTCAAAATAAGTATTTCATCTGTTCAAAAATATTAAAAATAATGATCTTTTCAATGTAAGTGTGTTATTAGAACATAACTTAACTGTAAAGATTTTGATTAAACAATGTTTTTTTTAATACAAGCCTGAAATGGTCTGAACCTTACTCACTTCACCAGCATTGAAGGTGACACTAGATACAATATTTTACTCTAGGATTGATCTAGCGTTGTACAAGAATGTATTTTTACACATTTTCTGATCAGGAAATTCTGCTGACCTTTTTTCTTTCTTGCAAATTTGATAAGCTTATAATCTTACGTTCAAATAAAATACTAAAAAGGTGGAAAATTTTCTCTTGAAAAACGTGCATTGCTACAAAGTCCATTGGTTCATAACACTGCTTTTTGCAAGTTTTTTTGTGGATTTTTTAATTAAAAAGACTTGCGGTAAGGTTTTTTTTAATCACAAAATAAAATAAAAGTGTTCCCTATACCAACCAGCCTGGGTACACGGCATAATAACTAGTAGCACAGGGCTCAGAGGAAGATGTCCACCTCCTGGTCCTCTCTCTGGCTCTTCTGCAGAGGGTGCGGATTATCAGGTGGTGGAACCAGCATGCCATCTGATGTTCCCCTCAGGAGGCATGCTGGCTTTCCTACCCTATGAACTGGTATAGGGATCCCCTGGACCCCCTACCAGTTCGCCAACACTATCTGGAAAAAACAGAGCACAAAAAACACATTTAAGACTCTCAATTAAACTTTACTTCCTGGTCCACATCTTCCTCATCCTGTCCCCCAGTGGACGGCATCCTCTTCCTTCTTTGAAGGGTTGGGCATGCCTCCCTGTCCAGTGCTGTGGTCTGATGCTAGCAGTGACATCTAAACATGCCAGTGCTGGCAACCCCATCCTACCTTCCTGGCTCCAAATCAAGATTAATGCAGGGAACCAGTGGAGGAATATTACGTATGTGACTATTACATCACTGGAGGGGAGGGTTATGAAGGCAGATTTCCTGGGGAATTTCCCTTCATACCCTTTTCCTCTGAACTATAAAAACCTTCCTCCCCTGGTCCCCAGCATTACTCCTGGCTGTAAGTCAGAAATAATTTTTTAAAAAGCTAGAATTTGCCCTGCCATCTCACACAGGTGGAAAATGTTCGGGTGTTTCTCTGAATCACCCAACACCTGAACATTTTCAGCATGTTAGTGACATGTGAGTATGTAGAGTTTTGCAATGTTTTTTTCAGCTGCGTAAGCCATCAAGAACACTTTGAGTACTACGCTCAAGGCCTATTACACAGACAGCACTTTCGTATACGTTGAATCGAAACACTGGTCTCCTAGGGGCATCCCAAATATAAAACTAGGAAGAAGAAAAGAAGAATACATGTCAAAGTGGAAAGTGGTTAAGAAAAGCATTAGGAAAAATAAGTAAAGAAGAATACATGACAAGCATGGCATGCTAAGTACTTTGGAACAGAAGAGACTTGGCACAGCAATAACAGGGAAACAGTTACAAAAAAATAGGTTTGCATATTCGTACAAGCCAACAAACAAGCCAGCGTCTGTGTATAGATTTCACACAAATGAGAATATTACACAATTTAGGGGCTGTGGTAAAGTGTATGGAGAAGTGGTGGATGGGGTCTACCCATAAGTTTTTCAAGCAGGCACGATCCATGCCGGGATATCAAAGATCCAATCCCCATCCCAGGTCCTCTACGGGTTTTTCCCCTACTCACAGGTCTTCCCAGGTGAGGAGACTAATTGAAGGAAGCCCTATAAAAGGAATTTCTGAGGCTTTCAGAGGGCAGTTGAAGGGGCTGGGATGAGAAGCCCGTGCCTTGCTGCTCTCAATACTGCCAGTGGTGAATTGCAGCCGAAGGACATTAAGTATTATCTGTACTTGGAACCTGTGGATTAACAGCCTGGACTTGTATGCCCCGAAAGAGGACCTGTTATATCAAGGACGTTGCTAAAGTTGGTGAGGTAACCGCTTGCTGTACTGCATTGTGTGCTGCATCATACTTTCAATAAATTGCTTATTATTTGAATAAGAACTGTCTTCTGAGTCATTGCCGTTGGCCCCAGATCCTGACGAGGCTAAATGAGGGGTAAAAACACGTCTTTTTTATTCATAATGATTTTTTTTTGCTTGTTAATGATTTATTTTTGTATTTCCTTATGAAAGTATAACATTATAAAAAAAAATATTAAAAATAGGTAAAATTTTTAAAATAAATATTTACACATTTTTTGCAATTTTCCTCCTCATAAGTGAAAATGGCAGGCAAGAAATGCAGTCACAAAAGCCGCAACCAGGCAAAAACACTGGATGCTGGAAACGCTCTCCAAGGGTCACGCCTCCACTTTGTCGGAGGACTCCATTCTGTTTGCCAACAGCAAACCGCAAAAGCACAAATTCACCAGGAAATAGAGCAGGCTCTGAATCATGCGCAAGCCCTCACAAATTACGGCTTATATGCATCAACACTAAATAAATATGACGCAATGAGACATTAGAGATGCTAACGAAAAAGCTTTGATGCAACCATGAAAAAGCACAAGAAACGCACAAGAAACTCAAAAATGGACCTAAACATTACACATGCACATGCTTTTTCATGTGTAAGTGCAGATAAAAGAGGTTGTGAATCAACCTTATTGTCAGAGCTGTGTATGCTGAAATGCTGCCTTGCTTACGAGTCTTGTCAGCTTCTCAGCCTCTCCAAGAGGCATTGTATGATGCTTATGTCATATTACTGGGATGCTTGGCGGACAGAAACTGGTAACTAGCTTCTAAGTTCGGTCGACTTTTAAACAAAAGTTTGGCACCAGACTTGACCTGAACCAGGTCCCCATTGAAATCAATAAGGAGCTGACCGCTGACCAGATGACGGGGCACAAGCAAGTTGTACAACTGCTTCTTGCTGCTGCACACTCTGCATTAGGTTAGGTTGGTTGATGCTTCTCATTCTGCATGACTGTTTGACTGTTAGCAGCCTGTTCCTGAGACAGCCTGTGCTGGAATAATGGCAAATTTTTTCAAATTGCATGTGCCTAGGCCAGCCAACTGCAGGGGGCATAGCAGAGAAAGCACTTACTGATATAGATTTTCATAATAAAAACTCCCTTTGCTGATACCCCCTCAAAGCCACAGAAAGATGCTTAGCAGTCTGGAGATGTGGGGGACAAAAGGTTAAATGACAGAATGTATATGCAAGGCTGTTAGGACCATTTATTTTTGAGTGTCTGTGCACGTCTGTTGCATATTTGTTAGGGACTGGTCCATGTTTCACCTGATTGTGATTGTGTTGTGTGACCTGACCAACATTGGGGGGACATGCTCTAAATGTGCCTAAGGCATTATAGTTTTGTGGCGATGCTTTTCTTACATTATACAATATTTTGGCCAGATTACATAGTTACATAGTTAATACGGTTGAAAAAAGACATATGTCCATCAAGTTCAACCAAGGGTGTTGGGGTAGGGGGGGAAGTTATTTTTATTTTACTGGGGAAGCTATTTATTTTATTTTTGTCTTTATTTTAATTTTTTTATTGATAACCGCTAATAGTAACTGTTAATGTTATTTTCTTCTAAATAAGCATCTAATCCTTTTTTGAAGCTGTCAGCGGTTGATGCTGTAACAAGCTTCTGTGGGAGGCTATTCCATAGATCTATAGTTCTTATGGTAAAAAACGATTGTCGCCTCCGGAGACTAAATTTCTTTTTTTCCAATCGAAGGCAGTGCCCCCTTGTCCTTAGAGAGGATTTTACCTGAAATAGTGCTCCCCCATATTTTTTGTATGGTCAATTTATATATTTATACAAGTTAATCATGTCCCCCCTCAATCGCCTCCTCTCAAGACTAAACAGATTTAATTCTCGTAATCTTTCCTCATAACTAAGATCCTTCATTCCCCTTATTAGTTTGGTGGCTATCCAGAGTCAAAGCGTCCTTTCTATGAATGGGTGCCCAGAACTGGACGGCATATTCCAGTTGAGGGCGCACCAGTGCCTTGTAAAGAGGCAAAATTACATCTCTATCCCGTGATTCCATGCCTCTTTTAATGCATGATAGTATCTTGGTGGCCTTGGAAGCAGCTGCTTGGCATTGCATGCTGTTATTTAGCCTGTGATCTACTAGTACCCCCAGATCCTTCTCAATAAGTGACTCTCCCAGTTTTACTCCCCCGAGGACATATGTGGCCTTCAGGTTATTAGACCCCAAGTGCATGACTTTACATTTTTCCACATTGAACTCATTACAGCCAGTAAATGACGTCCCTCATTACAGGCAGTGTGCGGCATGCCCCATTACAGGCAGTGAGTGGCATTCCCCTATTACAGGCAGTGTGCGAATTCCTCATTACAGACAGTGAGCTGCATCTCCCTTTTACAGGCAGTGAGCAGCATCCCCCTATTACAGCCAGTGTTCATCATCCCTCTTTGCAGGCAGTGTGCGGAAATCCCCATTACAGCCAGTGTGTGGCAGTCCCCATTACAGGCAGTGAGTGGCATCCCTCATTACAGGCAGTGAGTGGCATTCCTCATTACAGGCAGTGAGCCACATCCCCTCCCCAATCATAAGTGTGAGGAGAGAGTGCAATGAAGGACCAGCGGGCAGGAAGCCACACACACACACACACACACACACACACACACACACACACACTAGACACAGGCACACACATGCACAGACACAGAGACAAAGACACACACACAAACAGGCACACACAACAGCATACCTTTAGGCTCCTGGCAGCTGATTTCCTTGCTTCACAGGTGGGCATGGCCTATTTGTAGGCCGCGTCTGTGAGGCTAGGCATTCATAGGTCACAGGAGCATTTTCCCCCAGCTTTTTGGGGAAAATAGGTGTGTCTTATGGAGTGAAAAATATGATAATTAGGCCATAAATTATAGACAAGGATAATTCATTACCAATTTAAAATGGACCTCCAGTCAAAAAAATCAAAGCTTAGTAAATTGCTCCCCAACCCGCCCCTTTTTGCAATAAGTGATGTAAGCTATTTGGCAGAGCTTAACTTCATGCAGATGTTGTGGAATAGCAGTCAGATTCTAGGATACTGAACTTCATTGACGCAGCCCATCTTGCCACAATTCTGACAGCAGTGCATCTAAAAAGCCCAGTCTTACAGTCAAAATGACCCTACATCTTTTTGTAGTAATGCTTTATTTGTAGCCAAAAGTAAAAAGCCATCAGCTGCAATTACTCAACGCTATTTAGAAAGCAACATTGTGACATCATGACAGACATGTTGATGCTTTTTCTGAGGTAATTCTCTGAATAAGCCTGAGCCCACCATGAATGCTCGGTTTTTGCAGAAGTGAAACTGGTAATTTGTGAATGCTCGCATGATTCCCAGCCGTGTTCTGTGAAATTCTCTCCAGGCATACATGATCATAATTTCTTGGCATACGCATATGGTTTACCCAAGCATTTAATGGTTTTGCCTGTCAAACTCATCTTGGCAGCTGAGTTTGTACCTTTTTTCAGCCGCATGTTGCTGTGAGTCCATCCATCTCGGTGTTCTGGTGGCATTCCGGTATATGCCATCTGGGGACCATCCCATGCAGTGGGCATGTCTATAGTGTGACTTCTCCCCTGTCAGGGAATTCCATGTAGTGTGCATGTTTGTAGTGTGACTTACCTTCTCCCAGTTTTTTCTTCCGGGGCATTCCATGTCATCTGCTTCCACCCACTAGTATAACCTGACCTGTCACTCACTATCTTCTTCTGTTTTTTTTGTCCTTGTCCTTTTGTCCTGAAACATATACTCCTGAGCATCTGGGGGAATCAGCACCTAGTGTGTGCAATTGATGGCATCCGTGACACCTGCCATATTCGCAATGTTGAAAAATCCCATCCTCCCTGCTTTACAGGCTGCTATGCTGTCAGGAAAAGAAATGTGTTTCTCCTGCAGGACAGCCATGCTATCGAGAAAATTAGTCAGGGCTTGACTGGCTGGGACTTGCCAACAGACAGTGCCCCTAGCCTCTGGAAGGAGCCAGTCTCCAAAAATTGAAGGCAGCCAACCAATTTGTTTATACCTCCATTTGCATACCCCTTTCTTGTGGCGGGGGCCAACCATGTCCGCAGTTCTATGTAAAGCCTCTCGAGAGAAAAGAGGTTCAGTCAGGTCAATTTGAACACCAGTTGATCGAACGCCTGATCGATGTCCAGGCGATGGCGGGTATGCCGAAGCTCTGGAAGTATTGTAAACATGTATGCTGGTTCCCACTAGCAAAAAGAGGGTGTCATTTGGGACCGGAAACCGAAAACAGAAAAATCAAGCACAAGCACAGGCTACACCCAAAAACCTATGCAGGCAAGAATGAAAAAACTCGGCTTCACCCGTATTAATATGCGAATACTTGGTTTGCCGTATGTGAACCAGAAAGTCCCACAAAAAAAAGGCAACTTGGACAAAGAAACATGGCACAGAATAACATGAACCGGTAAGAAGGATAAACTGGGACTTTGACGTCATTTCTGTGTACGGGAGAGCCTCTGAATAAGCTCTAAGGATTGCTGATATTGCCAGTGTCTTCTAAACAAGCAGGCCTTGAAGAAAATGATACAGCTTAGATCCAAAGCAAGCTTCTTTTTTCTTATAGTTCATCTATCTTTAATGCAATACCACTAGTCTATGCTTTTGTTTTTCAGATCAGGGAAAAATATTTGTGGTGTAGTTCTGCTTTAACACTCCAACAGTTTCTTTGTTCTTTAAACCAGAGTGTGACACCAATCTCTCAGCAGAATTGGATGAATTTCATCTGGCGTTGTTGTCTCATTTTCCATTTACCTTGTCTGTCTGAAAAGAAATAGACTGTTTCTATGCAGGTGCAGAGAGCCCTCTACTTCATTTTTTTTTCTTTTCAAAAGCCTAGAAATAATTTGTTTGAAATTGTTGCACAGAAGAGGGTTTCTGCAAACATGCTTATGCTTGTTATCTTCAATAGCATCTAACATTCTACAGGAATTTCTGCATTGTTGAAACAAACTGAGACTATTGCCAAGGACTAGTGCTTCAGCATTCGTCTAACTCGCAATAATGCACTGTGAACTCAAATGAACAGTTATACTTGTTACTGGAAAATGACTGGAGTATTTTACCTGAATCTCAGAGCTGGAGAAAAGCTACTTATACTTGATCTGCCTTGTGAAGTATTATTCAAGCTGAAGTATAGTTTTAGTTGTAAAATATTTCAGAAGCACCTCAGATGTGTGCCTGGGAATGGGATACAGAGATGGAATATATTGACTTGTCAGCAGATACAGCCACCTTGCTGGCCATTGAGTAAATAAGATCTATCTTTTGAAATCAAGCTCAGTGTAAGGTGCAGGAGTTCCACCACCACATGGGCGCCTGCAGTTTTCCTGGTTTAGCTGTTGCTGGCTCTGTTTCTCTGAATTTCCCCTGTGGTATGTTGCTTCACCAGCACTCCTGGTCAGCCTTGCTGCCTGTGGATCAGTCATATTTGCAGCTAGACCCAGGACTCCTGCTACATCCTTTTTCTTGGATTTTGGACTTGGTTTCTTGCCTAGCACTCTGGATTCCTGCACTCCGTGTTGTTTTGCTCATGGAACCCTTCTGGCTTACCTGCACCCCCTGTTACCTAACCCTTTCCTGCCTGGCCGCTCACCTGACCCATCCATCTATAGTTTTTTTCTGTTATGTTCTGCTGCTTTCACTCATGTATATAGTTTATTTTGCCACTAACAAACCTGTGTTTTCCTGTGTTTTCTCACATATCTCTCAGTGGTATAGTTTCAATAGTGGTTGTTTAAATAGTGTGGGATCTCATCCGAGAATCCCTGACAGAATGCTGATCCCATAGACCAGGTACACTTAGTTGGCTTGTCTGTTTTGATTTTTTTCAGTGTTTTTGCCCATGGATGCAAAAACTATTCAGACCCGTTTAGCCTTGCTCCCCAAAGATCCGGATGCAATTCTCAAGCAAGTGCTTGCTGGACAGAAAAAGGAGGTAATCTGCTCAGTACACTTGAGCAGATGGTAATTGGCCAGCACCTGTGCTGAACAGGGACAATGCCTCTTATCAAATAGTGAGTAGATGCTGCCTTTCCTCCAACTAGGGTCACATCATTCAGACCACTAAAAGATGTAGTGACACCAGGTTCCCGGAGGAGGTCTGTGACACTAGGTTGCAGTGTAAGCAACCCAAGCCATCAGTGGTTCCACAGTCAGCCTGCCAGCTTCCAGGATCCGTGTCCTCGGCCTGCCAGCTCCCGGTGTGTGGGCCTCCTGACAGCCCCCCCCGGGTGTGAGCCTCCTGCCTGCCAGCTCCCCGGGTGTGAGCCTCCTGCCTACCAGATTTCTGGGTGTAAGCCTCCTGCCAGCCAGCTTCCCGGGTGTGAGCCTTTTGACGGGCAGCTCCCAAGTGTGAGCCTCCTGCTGGCCAGCTCCCCGGGTGTGAGCCTCCTGCCATCCAGCTCTCCAGGTTGGAGCCTCCTGCCATCCAGCTCTCCAGGTTGGAGCCTCCTGCCAGCCAGCTCCCCGGGTGTGAGCCTCCTGCCATCCAGCTTTCCAGGTTGGAGCGTCCTGCCAGCCAGCTCCCCGGGTGTGAGCTTTCTGTCTGCCAGCTCCCAAGATGTGAGCCTCCTGCCTGCCAGCTCGCCGAGTGTGAGCCTCGTGCCTGCCAGCTTCTCAGGTGTGAGCCTCCTGCCAGCCAGCTCTCCAGGTGTGTGCTTTCGGTCTGCCAGCTCCCTGGATGTGAGCCTCCTGCCTGCCAGCTCCCCGGGTGTGAGCCTCCTGCCTGCCAGCTGCCCGGGTGGGAGCCTCCTGCCTGCCAGCTCCCTGGATGTGAGCCTCCTGCCTGCCAGCTCCCTGGGTGTGAGCCTCCTGCCTGCCAGCTCCCTGGATGTGAGCCTCCTGCCTGCCAGATCCCTGAGTGTGAGCCTCCTGCCTGCCAGCTCTCTGAGTTGGAGCCTCCTGCCTGCCAGCTCCCCAGGTGTGAGCCTCCTGCCAGCCAGCTCTCTGGGTTGGAGCCTCCTGCCTGCCAGCTCCCCGGGTGTGTACTTCCTGCCTGCCAGCTTCCTGCATCTGAGCCTTCATCTCATCGGCTTCCAGAGTTCGAGCCTTCAGCCCGCTGACTCCCAGCAGACAGCCTTGATTTTGGACTCTGTATCTGGCCTCTGGATTCTAGGTATTCTAATCACATTTTGAGCCTTATTTATGAAGTATCGGTTCCACACAGCGGCACTCAGTGTGCAATATAAAAAACAAAAAATATGTCAGCGCCAATGGGCAAGGTTGCAGCGCCAGTTGAAACCTGGTGCTGTGGGTCAAGATCCCATAGAGCATAATGGGCAGAACTGTATTGAAGTGTTTTATGCTCATAATTAATATTACAAATATTTATTTGTACAGAACTTGCATTGGGACTTGTCAATAATGGAAACGCAGGACCTAGATGTCATTTTATTTTTGTATAGTAAAATTGATTTTCACGGCTTCTTTTTCTTAGCAATGTGAAATTCGGATAACAACAACTAAAACGCAGCCTTAATACACTGTAAAGTCCCCAGCAGTGATTTTTTGTAACTGTAATAATGAAAGGCCGACCAGCGCTCGAAAAATACAGCACCAATCTTTTTAAGGAGGAAAAAAATTATAAATACGCTGTGCAGCGCTGAAAAGATGGTGGTACAAAGTGGCGCACACTGGCACTGCGATAATCAGCAGTCAGGTCCAACAGGTGCTGATACAGGCTGTCCAATACCTACTGCAACAATCAAAGCAGGTCAGTTAGCATTGAGCGCTGTGACCTCTAGCGCCATTGTAGTCCACAGCGCAGCACCAGAAGACAAAAATGCCAGCGCTCCAAAATGGCGCTATATCCACAAGAAAGATGCTAAACGGCGCACATCATAAATATGACCCATTAGGCCATGTTTGCCTATTCAGTCTATTTCCACATGGAGCCATGGTTGTAAGTCTAAAGCAGACAACTCTTTATGTTGCATCCTTATTTAAGATGAAGAAAGTTCATTCATACCACATGGAGCAATGGTTGTGAGACAAGGAAGGGGATCTCACTATTGCATAATGCCCTTATTAAAGATGGCGAAACAGGGCTCCCTTGTATTGTACAATGTGAATCACCTTTTGCGTAGTCAAGGTTTATTTCTTCTTGGGCAGTGGTTTGTCTCATGCATTATTTGGGGGGCACAAAATCTTCTGGGAATGGGGGTCGTTCTATGAATCGCACACAGCAAGCAAATATGCCATGCTACCTGTTTTCCTTTTACAGCAGTTTGTGAAGGTGTGATCCAGCACTCTCCCAAATATACAGTATTATGGCTGTAGCAGCGCCACCTGCATTTATTTTTCTTTCCCATCCACCTACCAGAAAACAAAAAAGAACATTTTGTCGTTCTGCAATGAATCCATTGTTTTTGTTAAATATGACATTTAAAAAGTGTTCTGCAGGCAGCGAACAGTGTTCAGTATTTATCCTATCCTGAGGTAAAATATGCAAGCTACTCCCCGCTTGTTTTGTTTTCCTATAACTAGGACATCAAATAACTGCTCTAAAGGCCCATCTAATTTATGTTTCAGAGAATTATCACGGTATTTGTCTATCATGGAGTGTTAAAGTGAGTGCAGAGAGCCATTAAATACAGATAATGGGTAATTTATTTGAAACTGTTGATTTAAAAAATGATTTAGCTGCATAAATCTCACTGCTGAACTCAACTGGAGCTGGAATTGAAGCACAACAAATGCTAGTCCAATGTTCTACAGTAAACAGATGGAAACATTCGTACAGGGATATTCTGGTCTTTTATAAAATGTAATTTTTCTGAAAGGAGCTTTACTGTCTTCTAAGGGAGCTTTACAGAGTAGCTTTCACTGCATGTACCATCATAAAAGACATCATCATTACAGCAACAAGCAAAAGTAGCATCTTTTTTTAATAATCTATATTTATATATTATATTTGAAGTTTGGTCTGGATTCAAAGACTCCTAGGAGAAATCCTGATTTGGGATGCAATGTAATTCGGATTGCTTTTTTATCCTCCGATCGAGACCCCACACTTACCTAACCACATTCCCAGGGGCCTACTTAGCCCTGATGGGGCCCCATAGCAGGCCCACCATCATCAGCTGATGGCACAATTCCCCCCCCCCCCCCGTGGACACTCACCGGCCAAATAGCGCACATGGCGCTGAAAGAGAAGCGGGGCCGCACACGGCGTGGGCCCAGCAAGGTAAAAATGTAACTGCCAGTGCTTCAGGCAAATTGAGACAGCATGCCCCTGGGCCCCCTTGTTCCACGGATCCAGGGACACATGTCTGCACTGCCCCTATGGTATGTACATCCCTGCATGTTCCTGCCCTGTATTAAAATGTAGTTCAAGCATCCCCTGCTTCCCTGCTGTGCTCACCACAGACCAGTGGACTATGAAAAGTGTGCACAGCATGAACGTGGCTAGGTAAGTGTGAGGGCTTGGGTAGGGGTACACAGTAATCCTGGCCATGGAATATGGCAAACTAGAACAAGTATAATTTTTGGTCCATTTTGAGATAGCAACTCCATTAGAAATGGGGCTAAAACCTGTTATATCCGGCCCTAGGGTCTGAAAGTCTCTCCATTGTGAAACCCCACTTATGTCCCCTTAAATATACTATTTTTGGCATTCCATGCTGCTGCGTCCTGGATCTGCGTGTGTTGGCCACCTAGTATATCTCTGGCTTCCTCTGACTGATGCACATTCCTGCACCAGGCATTTCTGAATTGTTGTCATGGGTACGCAAAGCCAAGGGGGAGCAGTCAGCTGCTCATGCTCTATTCAGCTTTACTAAGCCAGCTCTGATGTCAGAGTGGCTTAGTAAAGAAGAATGGAGCGCGAGCCACTAATTGGAGGAGAAGATGTACATGGGATCGTAGCAAGGTAAGAATTGCTGACACTCCAAGGGGGTTTCACACCTTATCAGGATACCATAGTGGAAAGGAACAATCACCAGAATAGTGAAAATCCTCTCCCACTCTGCTGCTGCTGCTGATGATGGGTCTTTGCTGCTGTTAATCCTTCTGCAAGGTTAGGTCAGAGGTGTGGGTCAGTGACCAGGTAGAGGGGTTAGGTGAGTGATAGAGGACAGCAGCAGGGGGTGGAGGGGTTAGATGAGTGATAGAGAACAGCAGCAGGGGGTGGAGGGGTTTGGTGAGTGATAGAGGAGAGCGACAGGGGGTGGAGGGGTTAGGTAAGTTATAGAGGACTGTGGGGGGATGGAGGGGTTAGGTGAGTGGTGAAGGACAGTGGCAGGAGGTAAGGTGAGTGGTGGAGGGCATTGGGAGGGATGGAGGGGTTATGTGAGTGGTGGAGGAAAGCGTCAGGGGTAGAGTGGGTAGGTAAGTGATAGAGGACTTTGGGAGGTGAAGGGGTTAGTAGAGGGTTAGTAGAGGGAGTAGTAGAGGGCAGGGTTTGGAGGGATTAGGTGAGTGATAGATGACTGTGTGGGGGGTGGTAGAGAACATTGTCAGGGGTGGAGGGATTAGTTGAGTAGTGGAGAAAAGTGGCAGGGTTGGAGGGGTTAGGTGAGTAGTAGAGGACAGTGGCAGGGGGCTGGGGGGTTAGGTGAGTGGTAGAGCACATCCGCAAGAGTGGAGGAGTCAGGTGAGTAGTAGAGGACAGAGGCAGGGGGTGGAGGGGTTTGGTAAATAGTAGAGAACAGAGGCAGGGTTAGAGGGGTTAGGTGAGTGGTAGAGGAGAGATGCAGGGGTAGAGAGGTTTAGGTGAGTGGTAGAGGAGAGCGGCAAATGGTGGAGGAGTTAGGTAAGTGGCAGAAGAGACATGCAGGGGTGGAAGGGTTAGGTAAGTGGTAGAGGACAGTGGCAGGCGGTGGAGGGGTTAGTTAAGGGATAGAGAACAGCAGCGGGGGTGGAGGGGTAGGTGAATGGCTGTACGGCATAGCATGCATCATTGATTGGACAGCAGGCTGTGCAAGTGCCGTGGGACTGCCAGAAAGGTGAGGTTTTTTTGGTGATTGGGCCTTAATAAACAGGTAGATCTCAGCCCATGTATCTAGTTATCATCCCCTAATCGGGCAAGTGATGGACATAATGTACTGCATGTGAATATGCAGCGTAACCCTGCATTAAGGACTTCATATTATCCCTGTATGTTGCCCCTTATTTAACCCTTATGAGGTCAGATAGTTCATTAGCAAATAAATGTATTGAGGCTTTTCTTGTTTTGGTATTATATTTTAGCATTTCTGCTGTGGATTGTAATATCCATAGTGTAATAGTGGATTCATAGATTGTATCAGATCTGAATCAGCAACAACCACTTGTATCAAACTTATCTGCTGGCATATTACACATGCCAGACACTGCTGCCTGTATAAGGATGGTCTCCCACCAGGCCGATTGCCAGCATGTAGTGCTCTCCACTCACATGGCGGTAGATCGCTGCTGGCAGGGGTTTTACGAAACACTGAAAGCACTCACCTGATTCACATGTGAAAGAGCCCATAGATTACTATCGGCAGCTTTTCACAGGCGGGTGTGGGACGCTTGCCTGAAATCGTGAGCGCTCCGCATCTGCAATGGTGTAAAACCAGCATAAGACTTTTCTTTGGAGTTTTCTTTGGAGAGTGTTACAATGTGTCATAGTGATAACCTCTGTATTATGTATCTGAATGTCCAGCTTTTATTAATTTTATTATAGCCTAAATGCAATGACATTTGACATATTTCCATGTATATAGTATGCATCTGTGATCCTTTTTTGAAGTGTATATATATATATATATATATATATATACTGAGGGTCTCCAGTATGCTGAAAGTTTATCAAACTAATGTACCAAGGGTGGTCATGACACAAATTCTATTGAAAAAAAAAGTAGAATTTCTTTCTTTCTTTTTTTTCTGGGGGGGTGCAGAAAAATAAAAATCTCTGTTTTAAACATTTAAAAAACTGGGAGTGTTAGGAGCTTTGGGCCAATCTAATAGTTGGGATTTTTACCTGCCTGGACAAGTACTTTAATGCTAGCAGATTTAAGGCATTATATGAATTGAAAGCAAAAATTGGCAACAGGGTAATTTTCCACCCCAGCCCTGGGCATCCTGTTCACTAATAGGGACGGTTACATAAAAGCCTCACCTTACGAACTTGTGTGCCTTTGGCCCAAAAAATATATGATGACTACATTTCAGTGATAAAAATATGCAGTGACCTGCTTAAGTATATAAAATTTGGTTAATAGCAATCATTAATAAGAATCTCTTATGCAGACTTAGAGAAGCTTAAGTGTTCTTTATTTCGTTTTATTAGTCGAAAGCCTGCTTAGAATTAAAGTCAGTGTGCTCATACTTAACAGAATATTTCTTGATGAGGTCTTATAGGACATATTTTCACTTACTTGTCATTTTTAATTAATTTAGAATAGTGTACCAGTCATAAAATGGTACAAGTGATACAATCATAAAAAGGAAAAGCATAACTTCCAAGTAAAAGTATGATACAAAGAGTTTCCCCTACTACTGTATTGTTTTACCAAGCCAGTTTTAAAGCAGACTTAGATCTACATGCAGACTTTTGGCTTCCAAGAAGCAGCAACCCTGTCAGTCTGAGCACAGTATGAGGCAGCCAATTAGCTGGCCAACCACATTACTAACAGGGGCAATTACATTGGCTGTCTCAAGAGGTCTGAATTAGGTAAGCTTGACAAGTGTCTGATTCTGACTGCCAAGCTTTAGATATATGGCTAGATAGGTAATGACTAGGAATAGGTGCTAAGATGAGGTACGTGTTGTCCACACGCATCAGGTCAGGCACTGGTGTGAGGGAGAGTTAATTCTTATGGAACCCTGAGGTGTCCTGTGGGTACAAATGTAAGATTGGGGTGCTGACAGTCTCTATCACAAGCAGATTTGCAAATGTCAATCACACCAATTCTTTAAGATGCACTCACTTTATTGAAGCCCTAAATAACACAGCAACTCTTCCAGCAGAACATTGTAGGGCACACTCTTCCCAATGCTGCCCTAGCACTAATTACTGTTTTCCAGCTATTGATGGTATCAGTTGTGAGGGTCCTAGTACAAGAAATGAATTAGTAGCACAAGAGAGGGTTAGACTGATAAGTGGGCCAGCGCTAGAGGTTTAGGTTATGAGAGCCATATGAATTTGGGGGATTCCAGCATATAAAGGTCGATTAACAGCCTAATTTAAGTGAACACTTGAAAAAGTGTGTGTAATGTTTGTGTATTTTTTGTCCATTTTCGAGCTTCTGGTGTGTTTTTTTTATGTTTGTGTTGGCGTTTGCGTACCTGCATTTAAGCTTTTTCATTCTCGTATCTAATGTGTATTTGCTTTGTATTGTTTTCTCGTTGATGCGTATAACAGGTGATGAGTATGGGCTTGCGCATGATTCAGAGCCTTGATTAGGCCTTCGCGAGAGGCCAATAAAACGGGATCTTTCATGCTACATTTCCTGATGAGAGTGCGTTGTCGTGGTGTGAGGGAAAGCGTAATGGAGTATCTTGTAGAGTATGAGCACCTGCAGCGTTGCACCTTGCTTTGCATGTGTATGTCGGACTTTAGATCGGCCACGTGTGGGTGTTGATTGCACGACGTTGAGCTATTCAAGCTGACCCGACTTAACAATGTTTCCCTCGAGAAGCTGTATTGTGAGTTGCGCCCATGGTTCAAGCAACTCAACTTCAAGCAAGGGGCATGCAATTGTGGGTATGACCAAATGGATGGGCTGCCTTCAATTTCTTGCGAACGGCTCGTTCCAGAGGCTGGGTGCCCTCTCTGTGGGCATGTCCCAGCCTACGCTCAGCGGCACCCTAAATACATTTCTCGATAGTATGGCTACCATGGTGGACAAATACATTTGTTTCCCTGACACCATGGTAGATTTTACGAAACTGGCCGATATTCCTAATGTCATGGGTGCGATCGATTGCGCACATGTGGCGCTGGTGCCTCCGGTCGCTGAAGAGTATCTCTACAGGTCTGTCTTTGTTTTCCCTTTGCCTCCTTCATTTCATACAATGTAGTTAATTATTTTTGGAGTCTAGCATCCCAATATTTAGTGTATATTTTCACCTTGCATTGTATTTGCTCCTGTAAAGTGGACCTCAATCTCCCCTTTGTCCCCAAGGCACTTATGTTTTTGAACATTCCTTGTCCTTTTAATACTCAGCCAAAGAAGGCAATCTTACCAGTAGTTGTTCCTTGCTGCTTCTGCATCTGTTCTGTCAGTGGAGGTGTGCTTGAATGTAGCTTTGCTCTTGACCGGTGTGCTTTGTGCGTTTTGTGTAGGAACTGTAAGAGGGACATTCCATCAATGTCCAGTGTGTTGCGGGTCCTGACCTTAGGTTTATGAGCGTGATGGCTAGATTTCTAGGCTTCACCCATGATGCATATATTCTTCGAAATTCCACCCTCTATACCTGTTTTGAGTCTGGGGAGTTGTGACTTGCAGCTGGAGTTGTACAAGGCCTTTCCACATGTGTTGTACTTCATGGGGGTGAAGGCAAATTCTGTGCAGCAAAGCTGGCCCATGGAGGTGATGGATGCAGTTGCTTCTCATGCTCCCCCTGATGGAGCTGTGGATCTAGCTGCAGCTGCAGAGGGAATGGGAGAGGCTGCTGTTGCAGTGGCATATGTTGAGTCCTCTGCTGCTGCAGTCGCATCTGGTGAGTCATCTGCTGCTTCAGTGGCATCTGTTGGGTCAGCTGCTGCTACAGTGGCATTTGTTGAGTCAGCTGCTTCTGCAGTGGCAGCTGCTGCTGCAGTGATATCTGCTGAGGCAGCTTCTGCAGTGTCAGCTGGTGCAGTGGCAGCTGTTGTGTCTGAGGGTGCTGGGGAGGCAACTGGTGCAACAGAGGGTGTTGATGCTGCTGTTGTGGTCGAGGCTGATGCAGTGGCTCATCCACCTCCAGATCCTGTATGGCAGCCAGTAGTGGGGGTGTCTGTAGGGCCAGTTATTAGTTGTTGTTGTTAGATATACACACAGTCAAAAATAACAAAAAAACTGGATGGTGTTCCATGGATCACCAATTTGGCCACATCACATCCAAATCTTCATTTGGTCCACTCCTTGAATATGCATTCCTTGATAAAGTAGCACCAGTACTTGTTGGTGTGCTTGGGTGGCCATGTGTATTTGCTGTTTTTTCCTGCAATGTGTAAAGGACTTAAGGTTATACAAGCCACATACCTTGTGTGCCTAAGCAATGGCTAACCCATCTGCTTCCATGTTTTACAAGTCATGAAGGTGTGGCATAGACACATGCCTAAAAAGACCATTAATTAGTTGTGAGTTGGCATGTGTCATTTTTCATATCTTGCCCTTTCTTGTCCAGCAACAACACTTCAGCCCTGAAGGCGTAAGTACACCAAATGCCTGCATTTGCACATGCTTAGGAATAGGTTTTGTTAATCAGGGTCACAAGTATATAGCCAGTCAGGCCGATCGGGCATTGCTAGTTGGGGGCCCAAGTGTCTAGGAAGGCAGGGTGGAAGGAACACCACCATTTACAGAATAACACAGGTGAAAGCAAGTATGCACATGGGTGCCATGCAGGGACTGTTTGCGGTAAGGGGGATCTCTAGGTGCATAACTGGGTGTAGCAGCCACATACCATGGGGACAGCCCAGATGCTACGTACGCCGCCCAATAAGATCTGTTGGCTGAATTGCTAAATACCTTAATGCTGAACTAAAGTGTATGAGGGGTCTTGCCTTGTAACAATGCGCTAGGCTTATTTTTAATATGTATATGATGTTTTTTAGATTCTTTGTATTTGTTCTACATTTTAAATGATGATGACATACCGATATGACTTTCTGCCGACACATATGCCAAGAGGACTTGGTACTTGATATAGTAGCTACACTGGAGGAGGAGACCGACACCACCTACACACACTGATTATCCAGCACTGGTCAGACCTGAATAGGGGGAAGAAGCCCTGGGTGAGGAAGTTTTTCAGGAAACTAAAGTAATTGACAATTCTTGCCTAAACATTCACTACTAAAATCACATTAGGTAGGTTTGTGTTTAAAAGAATGCTATTCTCTTCTAGTGTCAGAGTTCCGCTAAAGAGTGCGGCCCACCCGAAGGTGACGAGTCCGGCCAATGCTGGCAAGATCTGGTGGACGTGGAGGTAGTGGCGGACAGGTGCCAACGTCCTCACCCTCCTCTGCAGGTAAGCCCCAAGCTCAACTGACCAACCTGCGGAGGAGGAGGCCCAGATGTTGGGCAGGGAGTCTTAGGATGGTGGCCATGATAACACACACAGGAAGACACAGGCTAAACACAGAATTGTTGTAATGTGGCATTTTGTGAAATTTCCCTCTAGATGGCTAAAATGTCCCCGCGGGGGAGCAGCGAGGGGATGGAGGTGCTCCGATCCCTCCTCAAGAAGAAGCAGGTGGGTGATGTAACACACACAAAACACAAGCCAATTAACACCTCTAACACCTTCACTAACAATTGTTAGTGTTTTCTTCTACAGACTAGGACCAAGAGGTGTGGCAGGTTCCAGTGCGAAGGGTGGCTCCCCAACCCCAAATCCCCCACCAGCCTAGTTAATTTATGGACATGTGAGGCTAGGCACTAATTGTTTGTTTTTTGTCTTTTACAGTCCACAGAGAAGATGCACAGCAGCGCCTACAGGAACTGTCAGCTGCTGTGCATAGGCCGGTGGGGAAGATTGATGAGCTGGCCACAGCCATGGGGAGCCACCCACCTTAAGGCACTGAGATCCTGCCACCTTCTTTTAACCCCTGCCCTCGTTGTATATAGTTTGTTTTATAATGTTTTTATTTTTTGTTGTAAATAATACTTTATTAATAAAGTAAATAATACTTTATTAATAAAGTAAATAATACTTTATTTAAAAAAAACAAAAAAATCTAACAACATTTTAACACAATATACAAACTGTAAAATCAAGAAACAAAAAATAAAAAGATTTATTAAATATAACACATTTTTATATCATAATTAAATAACGTTGTGGTGTCTTTAATTTACTTTAATTTTCAACCATGGGAATGTTTACATTATATCCATGTGGGCATCCCAAATATACAGCTATCAAGGAAAATGAGCTTCACTGGAGAGAAGAAAGTGGTTAAAGTAAGCATTAGAAAGAAGAAAAAAAGAATGCGCAACTAACATGGTTAAGGTAAGCATTAGGAAGAAGAAAAGAAGAATGCATGCCTAACATGAAAGTGGTTAAGGTAAGCATTAGGAAGAATAGACGAAGAATGCATAGCAAACATGGCGTGGCATGCTAAGCACTTTGAAACAGAAGATACTTGGCACAGCAATAAGTAAGTAATGGAAAACCAAGGCCAGGGCATGACAAACACTAAAAAAAAGAGAGGCTCGCATCTGTGTACAAGCTAGCATATGTGTACACATTTCATATAAACGTACAACGTACAACGTACATGCATTTACGGGCTTAATTAAGGGAAAAACAAGTATTTTCCGAAGGGAACTAGTAGGACCTCGCTGGACATTGAAACATTACGTAGCAAGGTACTTTGAAAAATGCCCTAAATTGCTGGAGGACAGGTCGTTTGCTTCAATGGAAATGAAACTGATGTCCATTGCCTAAGCCGCGACAACGAGGACAGTCCGAAATGCTCCTGATGGAGGCTCTGAATCATGCGAACGCACTTATAATCAACAAGAAATATGTGTAGCGAACACACTTATGCACAAAAGTGAAAAGTATTATAGAAGGCTCTGATTCAACCCTATAGTCATTAAAGTTACTTCCGCTGGAAATCCAACTTTCAACTTAAGGCCAAGTTGAAAGAGAATAGGGGCAGGAATGTGTGGAGAGGAAGGAGAAGCACCCCAACTAGCACCTGGCATGGTGTTAGGAATGTCAAGTAGAAGATGGAAGAAGCCCTGTAGGGCATGGGGGAAAGGGGACTGAAACCTATGGGCCTCGGGGAGGATTTGATGGTTAGTTTCAAGTTCACCAACTTTATTTTGTCACGCTTGTATGCAAGTCTCAGTAAAGCTATTGGCTGGAGATTTCCAAACCTCTCCACACAATGACTACATGGACGTACAGATGCTCAAAGAGGTGGTGTTATAAGACCAAATGCAAGGCTGATCAAAGGAACACTGATAGATGCAGAACAAGATCAGATGCAGAAACAGGCTGGACAAAGGAATTTGGCTAGATGCAAGAACTTGACTAGATGCAGACAAATGCTAAATGTGGGCACACAGCAACACAGCATGAACAGACTGGAAACTTAGATTTTGCTGCAGGAACTGACTGGGCACAAGGATAAGGCAAACTATATGAGGAAGCTGGACACAGGCACATGACGTGGTATGAACAGGTTGGGCACAGTAAATGGTTGTAAGCAGGAACATGGCCAAACATGACTAGGTTGGTCATTGCGAGTACAGCTAGGCATGGGGCTTGAGTGGACAATGGGAGCACAGATGAGCACAGGTCTTGGTAGACACTGCAAAACGAGGGACATGTTTACCTGGCACATGTTAGGCATCCTTGTGTGTTCCATTGGACCATTGGGTTTTGCTTTAAAAGATTATTAGTGACTTAAATGAGGGCAGAAATGAGTGAATGGAAATTTGAGATTGGGAGGGGAGAATAATAGTAGTTAAGTACAAAACAGAAGTTAGTAAAGAGGAGGTCAATTATATGGCTGGCATTGTGGGTGGTGGAGTAAACAACATATTCATATCCAAAATGATATAATCCACGCTGTAATCCTAGTCCAATGACGGAAGAGGTGAAGTTGAGACTTTTTTAGTGGCTAATGGATTCCTCTACTGAGAGGTAGGTCCTCTGCCAGCGACCGGTAGGCTTTTTAAACATTAACAGACACACTGTCTCAAAGTCTTCACACATTGCCTGTGTGCTACATGCAAGAACCTCTAGGCTTAAAGGGCAATTCCACTTTCAATGGCATTTTTTTAAGTTTCTGTTATTGTGTGGCAAAATGATGTCTTCAGTGGGCTAAGCTTATCTGTTATTTTTTTTTTGGCTAAGGCATGAGTGACTGGTTTAACCCGTTCTGCTGAAATTCAAATTCGACTCCACTTTGGAACGATCACTGTCTTGTGTTCCAGTAGCAAGGGTTAATAGCCGGGTTCTGGATAGGTCATTAGACTTCTTAGACTTTGCCAAAGCTGCTAAAGAGTTCACCTGTTACATTGGGAGAATTGTGGGGCTTGAAAGCCATGTTTTTTTAATTAAAGTGGACCAACAGTCAAAAATCACTTAAACCAGACCAACACAACAAACAGTGCTCATATGCATCCCTCACCAGGACAATTTAGATTGATGCACATAAATATTAATTTACCATTTTCTATCTCTTGCTGGTGACAATTTTAAAAACAAAATAGTGCCTTATGCAGTTGCAGGCCACCTGCAAACAGGAAGTGCTGCGTGGCCTCCTGTTACTGTGCATTGTCAGTTATGTCAGTCGGCAGGGGAAGTTCCAAAATGGCCGCTACGTTTCTTTTTCAACTGTGCCAGGCTGTCGGTCCAGTTTAAGGCCATGAAAACCACTCCCACAGTAGGAAAACAGAGCCACAGGAATATGAGAATCATGGAAACAGCATGATAATAAGTTTAACACAGGTATGAGGGAACAATCCTAGCACAAATGTGTAACCTTCTAAAAGAGGAAACCAATAAGGCAACACCAAAAACATGCCAAAAAGGGAGTTTTGCTTTAAGCTTTAACAGTAATTCTGGCACTTGGGCTGGTAAAGGGGTTGCTAAGGCATTTTGTAAACACCAGGAAATACTGCAATAAAATGCATGCTTTGTAGTGAACATTGATGGAAGCACTGGCTCAAAGAAAAAAAAAGATATAATATTTCAGTTATTATAGTAGATGAAAAATATCTTTAGTCTTTTTTGACTAAATTTGCTATTTGTAATAGTTTCAGTTGCACTGTGTTTTGTAGCAATGGAAGGCGCACAAAATCAAACCAATACTAAACCTGACACACCAGACTTTTATTAATTGGGTTACCAATTAAAATATAGCATAAGCAATGTTTGTTTGTGTACACTGGGGATTGAAGAAAAATAATGCAGACCTTTGGGTTTCTATTTTCTCTGGTTTTTCAAGTATTTTGTTCCAAGCATAAAAAATCCTTTGTGAACACACAGCATAAAACTTCGGGTCACAAAATATTTGCCTTGGCATTTACCATGCAGAATGCATCAATATCCCAAAACGTACATTATTTAAGCATAGCTCTGCTCCCATAAAATTTTACGACACTGCACAGGAAGATTCATAACCACAATATAACAGAAGGCCGTGTTTTCACTCTGCTAAAGGAATAATTTAAATTAAAGTTTTGCATAATGATTGTTTATTCCAGCAGCCATTAATGTACATCGCATCTATTATGACCTGGTGAAAGATAAAGAAAATATATATATATGGGAAATAGAGTAAATCTTTTTTTTATGTTTTGGCTGCATGCTGTAGAAAGTTCTGATATATTTCTGTTATTTTAATAGCTTGTACTATTTTCCACTGGTCTGCATACTGTACAAGCTGGCTGTAGCTCACTGGAGGAAATTTACCAAAAAACATCTCTTGGTGCCACCATGTAAGTTACATTAGCTGAGGGATTTTGTTGTAGATTTATTGCATGAAAATGGAAATACACTACAAGTTCCTTTGAAATAAGTTGTTCTTAAAGCTGAACAACAGGCATATATTACAAAAAGAAAAGATGTGTTATAAAGTGGAACACACCAGGATAAGTGTCACTATATATGAAAATAAAGTTTTTAACTTGTCTATTTGATTAGCAGTAATTGCGGTAACATTGCGGTCACAAAAAGACATTCAAATATGTTTATATACAGTAGAAACTGTAACATACGTTCCAACCATCCCGATTCTTCTGTGGCCATCACGGGTTGTACTGGCTGTCCCGGTGGGCCATCATGTGCCAGTAGGATGGTAGGCAGGCAGAGAGCAGGATGGCAGGTGGCGGCGCATGGGGGGGCAGGTGGTGGCCGTTGAGCAGGCAGGCAGGTTAACGGATTTATGCCTGCACGCTGCTCCCAGTTGCTAAAAAAATAGTTTTGGCGGCCTGTGGGCATCGCCTGGGTCTATGGGCAGTGTCCATTGTTTTCATTGTACGCCAGCCATATGGGCCACATCCACCAGGAACTATTGACTCAGCAACCAGGGAGCGAAGCAATGTGTGTGTAAATGTGTGTGTGTGGGGGCCGCAGAAACAACGGCAGGCAGGCATGAAGTGGGGGTGCATACTGGCTGTAATTGGGAATGCCCCTCACTGCCTGTAATGGAGGGTGCCCCTCACTTCCTGTAATGAAGGGTGCTCCTCACTTCCTGTAATGGAGGGTGCCTCTCAGTGCCTGTAATGGGGGATGCCCCTTAGTGTCTGTAATGGGGGATGCCCCTCAGTGCCTGTAATGGGGGATGCCCCTCAGTGCCTGTAATGGGGGATCCCCTTCAGTGGCCTTAATGGGCTGATGCCCCTTAGTGGCCGTAATGGGGGATGCCCCTCAGTGGCCATAATAGGGGATGCCCCTCAGCGGCCATAATGGGGGATGCCGCATGCTGCCTGTTGTTGAGGGAGATTTTAGCACACCATTTGGTTCAGAATATTTTTTTCTTATTTTTGTCCTATAAACCCTGGGTGTGTCTTGTGTTCAGGGGCATCTTATGAAACATAATATACAGTATATGTATATTTATGATGTGGCTATTCTGGGCCAGGAGCAGTACAGCAGGGCCGGTGTGCCTCAAAATTTCCTGGGCCTTTTTTTAACCCCAGCCCGCCCTTGGTTGGGGGCTTGTCTGCATGTATTGTGTGTGTGTGTGTGTGTGTGTGTTTGGGGGAGGGTTTGCCTGTATTATTATTTAATTTTTAGGTGGTGTTTCCATTCAAGGGCATGGCTAGGGGTGTGGTTAAATTGTGGGTACATGCTCCACTGCACATGTCCCTTTTTCCTGTTTTCAAAAGTTTGGAGATATGGTTTATGCAATGTGGAAAATTAGCTCTGAAGCCCTAGTTAATGAGCGATTTTCAGAAGTTTTAAACAGGGTGTGAAGGAACAGGGCTTGGTTGCAGGGGTGTGAGAGGTGGGGCCAGGGTTCAGGGGGAGTCAGAGGTGGGGCCCAGGTGCAGGGGGAGTCATAAGTGGGCCCATGTGCAGGGGATGTGAGAGGTGGGCCCATGTGCGGGGGTGTCAGAGGTGGGGCCAGGGTGCAGGGGGAAATAGAGGTGGGGCCGGGGTGCGGAGTTTTGAGAGGCAGGGCCCGAGTGCAGGGGAATTCAGAGGTAGGCCCAGGGGCTGGAGGGGTCGGAGTGGGTGGGGGGGTGTCAGAGACAGGGTCCTGGTTTGGGGGTGTGAGATGTGAGGCCTGGGTGTAGGGGTGTCAGAGGCGGGGCCTGGGTAAAGGGTGTAAAATGCAGGCTCTAATGTAGGGATGTCAGAGGTGGGCCCCATTACAGGGGCCCCATTACCGGGTGCAGGGGGAGTCCGAGGCAGGAACAGGTGTGGGGGTGTCAGAAATGGGACCTGGGTGCAGGGGGTCAGAGGCAGGCCCAGGTCCTGGGGTGTAAGATGGCTGGGCCATCTGTTACCCGGCAACAAGAGAAGTGGATGCCGGAGCCGATGTGGCTGCCACACCCTACCTGCAGTCAAGTTCCTGTCCTCCTTGCCGATTACGGGCACTTCAGACCAGGGTGGGACTGATATACCTTGGAACCACCAGAGGAAATCATTCTGCACCACCACCCCTCAGCTTATGTTGAAGCATACCTAAATTCTAAAATGGATCCTAAAGGCATATTAAGTGGAGGCCCACTTTTGTCCCTGCAACTGTTCTGTCCTGCTCTGGTGTGCCTGAAGCATGGCTGCTCTATTCACTACATTGCCAAAGGCAAGCTCCAGTGACTGTGTCTGACACAGGGGGCATCAGAAAGGGTCAGATGAGAAGGAGAGTGGGCACAGGGGCATCCGAAATGGGCAGGTGAGCAGGAAAATTAGGAAAGGGAATCAGAAAGCAGCAGACGAGCAGGAAAGTGTGCACAAGGGCATCAGAAGGGGCAGATGAGCAGGAGAGTGGGCAGAAGGGCATTAGAAAGGGGCAGATGGGCAAAAAAGTGGACGCAGGGACATAAGGAGGGGGAAGATGGGCAGGAAAGTGGGCACAGGGGCATCCAAAAGGGGCAGAGAAACAGGAAAGTGGGTATAGGGGCATCAGGAAGGGGCAGATGGACAGGAAAGTGGGCACAGGAGCAGCAGGAAATGGCAGAAATAGGGAACAGCAGTAAGGGGGGCACAGGAGCGGCCATGCTCCATAGTCAGTATCAGCTTCGATGCTGTCCAAGCTGTTACCAATGACTGCTGTGGGGATTCCACTGCGGAAGTGACTGCTTGTTTTTCCCAGAGTTCTCTCTATTGGCCCTGGGGGGGGGGGGGAACAATCTTCCTCCATTTATTTCCGCCTGAGCCAGCCTCAGACCAAAGAGAGGCCCTGCTGACAGCTGGAGACGAGAAGCAGAGGCCAGTGCTGATGTGTAGGCCACACCCCCTAGCTCCGGCCACTCCCTCGCTCCTCACCCCCATCGCTGCCATAAGGAACTGGCATAACGGAAGCTGCGGCAATGGCACCAGGGAAGAAGAATGACCTCAGGTAACTAAAAAATTATTTCTTAAACCAGTGGTGCCAGCACACTTCACATGATTTCTCTCAGCTCCCTCACAGTGAATGCAGTGCATGCTGGGTAACAAGGGGCCACTGTTTTTTTTTATCAGGTAACATTGTAGCGAGGTGGTGATTGTTTGTTATGACCACTGATGGGGGCCCAGTCATCCACATAGCCCGCCAGGAGCTCCATCTGACGTGGACAGGAAAACTCACCTCCCTCTCACACCATTAGCGAGCCCTGCATAAGAGAAATACTCACCTTTTCTGATGGGGGACAGGAAACTAGCCTCACCTCCCCACTCACATCATTAGTGAGCCTTGCATTAGAGAAATACTCACCTTTTCCTAGCAGAGCTCTATACGATGGGGGACAGGAAACTGGAGAATAATAGGACTAACAGAGTGCTCTTTAAACTCCAGAATCTGGGACGCTGGGGTAACGTGGGCAAATAAGGGATACCACAGATAGAGGGATAGAGAGTAGATGCCCAGGGCATGCCAAATCAGTGTGTGAGATTGCCTGGAATTGTTGCAATATGTATCCTTCCGGTGATCTCAGTAGCATCCCCAACATCTCATGGCTGATGCCTGTCACCATGGGGACAGGCGACATGCAGCCACACATGCGCATGGCAGATAGCAGCCTGCCATAGTAGGTCCTTAGAGGGACTGGGGGGGGGGGCATATGTATCCAGATGCACCTAATGATCACTGGGTGCGTGTGAGCATTTGTCGATGGTCTCCCCAGCCTGGTATGTGCTTAGAAATATTACCCTCCATCTTGCACAAGGAGGTATGACCGAAAGATGAAAACATGACAGGCGGTTCTGATTGCCTGCGAGTTCACTCATCAAGAGTATGAGTTGTACCGGGGTTCTGAGGGGTTTCACACAGCAGGGCATCCCAACAATGATTATAATGAATCATTTATAAAGTGCAATCATCTTCTGTACAATGTGATGAAGACATGGTTCTATTACAAAAGATGTGCTACAGTGTTCAAAGGGAATAAAATAAAATATACAATAGGAAAGAACCCCATCCTTACTAGCTTACAGTTACAGGTAAATGGTGTTTTTTCTTCTTTTCTTCTTCATACCTGTCTGTATGCCCACCTACCTGCCTGACCACTCAGCCTTCTACCCGGCCATCCACCTACCTACCTGCTGCCCACCTACCTACCTGACTGTTCATCCACCCTTGTGCCCATACACCTGTCCACATACCTGTCCTCCCACCTACCTACCTGCCTGCCTAAACGCAAAGCGGGACACAAATATACTGATCATCCAGGCTAAATTTAAGTGGGTCATTAGGGGTTAAAAAGCATTGCAAAGCCTGTAGATATGTACCAAATGTATTCACATGAGGCATAGATTCCAGATCTGCAATAAAAAAGGGACATTTTCAGGAGCGCTCCTTCATTTTTTATGTGTCAGTTAGGTGGGTAAGGGTTAATGGGGGGGGGGGGGGATTCTGCACACTGCCTGTTAAGGGGTGGTTGGGGGGATACTGCTGACTGTCTGCCGAGATGCCGATCCTGCTGGTCATGTCCCATGGCCAGGAATTGAACCTGCAACCTTCCAATCACAAGGCCCTCTTCCTTAACTCTAGACCACATCTGCCCCTTCTGGTGAGATAACTACATACTGGCTTGCCCACTTACCTACCCATCTATCTACTTGCCTGCCCCCACCCTCCTACCTATGCCCGAACCACCCACCTACCTACTCACCCACCCACCCCCTGCCTACCTACTTACCTGCCCAAACACCCATCTATCTCCCCCCCCCACCTGCCTGACCCCCAGCTATCTACTTGCCTGTCCACCCACCTACCTGTTTGACCATAAGCCATCTACTGGTTCATCCACCCACCTACCTGCTTGCCACCCACATATTAAATACATACCTGCAGCCCACCTTCCTACCTATCATGAACCTACCTACTTGCTTGAACACACACCCACCTACATACCTGCCACACACCTACCTACCTGCCTGCCCACCCACCCACCTACCTACCCATCCACAGCCTGCCTGCCACCTACCTACCTGCCCACCCACCTACCCACCTGTCTGACCACAGGAATCATCCAGTACTGCAGTGACATAGCCATTGCACAGTGACTCAGGGCATTTTAGCATCAGTGGTGGCAGACACCTGGAAACAGGCAAACAGGTAAAAGTTTATTTCTTTAAATCGAGCATGTCCATTGGGGGGAGGAGAGACTGTGGAGTTCAGTCTTTTGACTGGACTGACACTTTAACGACTGGACAAAGAATTGCATGATGGGTAAAAGCATCTACACAAATGAGAAGAATTGCAATAGAAATATGCTGTTATTGCAGCACAGGCTAAATCAGGAGACAGGAAGTTGAGCAAGTCTCCTCTGTAAAAGCAGAATGGCACATTCAAAATGTTTCACCCCTAGAAATAAAAAGAAGGAAAGGAAGAAGTGGAGAATAACACTCTGTAAACAAGAAAAAGAAATAACTCATAATCAAAAGTGGATCTGGAAGGGATATGAGACAAGTAAGGGAGAATAACAAGGACAGTTGAGTAAAAAGAAAAGGAAAGACCATTTCTGGTGAAGTTAATCCTCCACCATGAAAAGCAGAAACAATTGGATCAGGTGTTTCTACAAAATCCAAAGGTGCAAACTCCCCAACCTTTACAAGTATATTTGCAGGCCCCTTATCTGAAGCACTGGACTGGATGGTCACTCCTGATCGCTTATTTAACAGCGCAGATAAAGGGGCGTCCTTAATTCCAGCAGACATCTCTAGCCCTTGAGAGCATTAAATGAGGGGGAACAGAGGAGACTAAGGACACCATGTCCCTTGAGACAATCTAACCCTGAAAGGAAACTACCACTGGAACACAAGACCCGGCCTGCTGTGTGAACCAATCTCAAGAAATACGCATTTCAAGAATATATATACACCGATCTGATGACAACTAAAAGCAAGCAGGATGCTTGGCTGCATAGCTCGAGGCATCACCAGTAGGAAGAGGGAGGTTGTGATGTCGCTGTAGAGAGCCCTGGTAAGGCCACAGCTAGAATACTGTGTGCAGTTCTGGAGACCTTACCTGCAAAAAGACATTATTCAAATAGAACGTGTCCAAAGGCGGGCAACGAAAATGGTGGAAGGACTTAAACTTAAAACTTATCAGGAGAGACTTAAAGAACTTAATGTGTACAGTCTGGAGGAAAGAAGGGAGAGAGGGGACATGCTTGAGGCTTTTAAATACATAAAAGGATTGAATAAGGTTCAGAAGGGAAGTGTTTTTTAGAAGAAACAATGATAGAACAAGGGGGCACAACCTGAAGCTAGTCAAGGGGAAGATCATGAGCAATGTTATGTATGTATTAAATATTATGTTACAGAAAGAGTAGTAGATGCTTGGAACAAACTTCCAGCAGAAGTAGTTGAAAAATCAACGATCACTGAATTTAAACATGCCTGGGATAAGCACACATCTATCCTAAGATAAAGAGTACATACAGTTACATAAGGGCAGACTAGATGGACCGTATGGTCTCCTTCTGCCGTCAAGCTTCTATGTTTCTATGTTTCTAACTAATGACTTGGCTCTATTGTTTCAGGACTTGTCCAATGAATTTAAGGATCTAAAAATATTTCTCAGAGATTTGGTGCAACTGCTGAAAGGTCAGTAATAGACACAATTCAAGGAATGGTCAATGGTATTGCCTCAGAGCTTGCAGATATAAATGCAATGCATTCCATTACTCTGTGCATAGATAACCTGGAGGCAGATGACCGCACTTTAGCAAAACGATCAGGTAATTACCCATTAAACCAAATGAAAAAATAGAGCGAGGAGAAATAATTTAAAATTAAAAGGCATCCCAACCAAGGTTTCACATGATGAATTGGAGCCTATGGCTATGAAACATTTTCAAGACATACTCAATAAAATGACCATATCCAAATAGACGGATGCCACCAAAACGAACATAAGATAAGATGCCATGAGCAACATAAACACAAGATGTGCTCTGTGTTCTGTTGGAATACCATATAAAAGAAGTGATTATTTTCAAAGCAAGAAAATCAAAGAAACATAGAAACATAGAAGGTTGACGGCAGAAGGAGACCATACGGTCCATCTAGTCTGCCCTTATGTGTATACTGTATGTACTCTTTATCTTAGGATAGATGTGTGCTTATCCCAGGCATGTTTAAATTCAGTGACTGTTGATTTTTCAACTACCTCTGCTGGAAGTTTGTTCCAAGCATCTACTACTCTTTCTGTAAAATAATATTTTCTAACATTGCTCCTGATCTTTCCCCTGACTAGCTTCAGGTTGTGCCCTCTTGTTCTATCATTAAGTTTCTTCTTAAAAACACTTCCCTCCTGAACCTTATTCAATCCTTTCACATATTTAAAGGTCTCAATCATGTCCCCTCTCTCCCTTCTTTCCTCCAGACTGTACAAATTAAGTTCTTTAAGTCTCTCCTGATAAGTTTTAAGTTTAAGTCCTTCCACCATTTTTGTTGCCCGCCTTTAGACACGTTCTATTTGAATAATGTCTTTTTGCAGGTAAGGTCTCCAGAACTGCACACAGTATTCTAGCTGTGGCCTTCCAGGGCTCTATACAGCGGCATCACAACCTCCCTCTTCCTACTGGTGATGCCTCGAGCTATGCAGCCGAGCATCCTGCTTGCTTTTCCCACTGCCTGGCTACACTGTCCACTCATCTTGTAGCTATCAGTAATCAGTACCCCTAAATCTCTCTCCTCCGAGGTCCTGGCTAACACAGTACTGCCCATACGGTACTCAGAGCAGGGATTCCTTCTACCCAAGTGCATGATTTTACATTTAGAGACATTAAACTCTAGTTTCCACAGTTTTGACCATCTATCCAGTAAAGCTAAATCATTTTCCATGTTGCAGACACCTCCCGGAATATCCACCCTATTACTAACCTTTGTATCATCAGCAAACAGACAAACTTTTCCTACCAAGCCTTCTCCTATGTCACTTACAAATATATTAAAAAGAATGGGGCCCAGGACAGAGCCTTGCGGCACACCACTTGTAACTCGCCTTTGTTCAGATTGCACACCATTTACAACAACGCTCTGATACCGATCCCTCAGCCAACTGAAAATCCACTGAACTATCCAGGGATTGAGTTCTACCTTCAATAACTTATCTATGAGCTCCTTATGTGGTACAGTGTCAAAGGCTTTGCTAAAATCCAGATAGGCGATATCCACAGCACCACCTTCATCTAACACTTTAGTGACATTGTCAAAGAAATCAATAAGAATGGTCTGACATGATCTGCCCTCAGTAAAGCCGTGCTGTTTTGGGTCCAATAGGTCATTAATTTTTAGATGGGAAATTATCTGTTTTTTTAAGAGTGTTTCCATTAATTTGACCACTATAGATGTTAAACTAACTGGCCTGTAATTACTGGCTTCTTCTCTACTCCCCTTTTTATGGATTGGTACGACATTGGCCATTCTCCAATCATCTGGAACCTCACCAGTTGAAAGGGAATGGTTAAGTAAATCAGTCAGAGGGGCTGCAATCACAAACCTAAGTTCCCTTAGAACTCTGGGGTGGATTCCATCTGGACCCATCGCCTTACTTACCTTTAGATGTGCCAGCTCGGATAGGACATCAGCCTCCAGGAACTCCGGAGCTGTGCCCTCCCAGCTGGATGCTGTGCTATGGCAATGCCTGCTACTATCTGAAAATACCGAACAAAAGTAGCTATTCAGATGGTCAGCCACAGCCTTATCTCTGTCAATATATTTATTTTCCCTATTTCTAATTTTTGAGACTGCAATGTTTTTCTTCTTTCTGTCACCAATATATCAGAAAAAGGTTTTATCTCCCCTCTTCATAGATTTGGCCATTTCTTCCTCCTTTTGCCCTTTAGCAGTCCTTATAATCAGTTTTGCTTCCCTCTGTTTACCAACTGCAAAAAAGAGTATAGCTTCAATGCATGCCAAAGTGACTGCAATCAATTCCACGCAGATTCCCCTTTAAGGCGCTATTTCGCTGCAGGATATACAGGTCCAAATCTCAGCGGGACATATACAAAAATGCACACAGAACCTAGTGTAATTCATTAACACTCAAAGAATTTAATTGATAAAAGAGGAAATACACTCACAAACCAAGAAGATAAAACTGCATAAAGAAATCCAAACTTGAGCCGGCCCTGGAATCCAACGGCCACAGGGGGGCAGGGAATAAAGATGTTGGGTACCACTTTAAATAACTCCGCCACGGGCCACCGCCAACGCATTCCGTCGCTACTAGGCGACTTTGACAAGGCTGGTGGCATGGCTGGGTGGCAATTGCTCTATAATCCATCACTTTCTGGGAATCGTTAGGATGTGTTTTCGTTTCCAGCATTGTGTCCTCTTATGCTTGATCAGCATTTGGCTATTAGGATCTCTGTGGTAAGTTTCTCCTAATAGGTGTTTTAATTTGAATTACCGCATTGCATTCTGGGATAAGCTCCTGTAATTTTCTTGGCTATAAAACTCCTGCCACCCCACCAAGCCACCAGCCTTGTCAAAGTCGCCTAATAGCGACGAAACACGTCGGCGCTGGCCCGTGGCGGAGTTATTTAAAGTGGTACCCAACATCTTTATTCCCTGCCCCCCTGTGGCCGTTGAATTCCAGGGCCGGCTCAAGTTTGGATTTCTTTATACAGTTTTATCTTCTTGGTTTGTGAGTGTATTTCCTCTTTTATCAATTAAATTCTTTGATTCTGTATATGTCCCGCTGAGATTTGGACCTGAATATCCTGCGGCGAGACAGCACCTTAAAGGTGAATCTGCGTGGAATTGATTGCAGTCACTTTTGGCATGCATTGAAGCTATACTCTGTTTTGCAGTTGGTAAGCATTTGCACTTTTGGTGGAGGATTGGACTCTATTAGGATTTTGCTGTAAAGTGCACGCGCTGTGGGACTTTCATCTCATCTACAGCCTGCTTTGGCGCTCTGTATATTATCTATAATTTTGCAACTTGTGTTATCCTTTTTGGAAAAAGGACTTTTATACGTTGAGCACCACAAAATCTTAATCATTTATTTGTAAAGTTATACATTTTTTAGCGCGGTGTGATGTACTAATATTTACAACTGTAACTATTTTTACTATTCTTTGCTTTAACATATTTATCAGCTGAGAGGCAGAGATGTCATTAAAGTGTTTGGCAAGTCAATACTTTACCTTTCATTGAGTAACTCCAGCACTCTGCTTCCCCCTCTGTCTGTCTTCTTAGTGAGGAAAATCACTTCCTAATTCAGCTTTCAGTCCCCACCCTGTTTATCTGGTCCATCAATCAACCTTCAGTGGACCAAGAGCGGAAACACCCCCACACCCTGCCCAGACGTCCTGATTGGCTGCCTCTCTTTGCAGCTCTGAAACCCCATCCTCCTCCTTCCTCTCTCATCTCACACTCATTACACTGTGCTTACATCACATTGCTGTTGCCACACCCACTGTTTTTTTTATAGGGTCTTTTTGAAAATGGACTGAAGTTTATGGCAATTCAAAGTGTAGCCTGAGACAAAGGGACAACAATCAGGCTCGCCTTTAGTATAAATTTAATGAAAATAAATACACAGCCTGTCACCATAGCATGTGGCAAATGATACTTGTTGTACCTGCGGTACTGTGCCAGGGCCACAAGGGCCACTTCTGTCACCTAATCACTGAAGCAGCTGGGCCAGATGCTGCAGTTATTGGGTCATGGAAATGTCACTTATGTATTTTTTGCTCCCATTATTCATGAGATGAACTTAAAGATCTAAGACTGATTACACAAAAGACCCTTTTCTCTTAAATATTGTTCACATATTTCTCTAAATCTGTGTTATTACACACATCCTTTCTCAAGATAACCACAGGTATGGCAGCAGCAAGATGCTGATTAGACAGTTTGATTATTGCACAGGTGTGCTTTAGGTTGGCCACAATAATAGATCATTCTAAAATGTGCAGTTTTATCATACAACACAATGCCACAGATGTTGCAAGTTGCATACTGACTGCAGAAATGTCCAGAGCTGTTGCCCACAAACTGAATGTTCATTTCTCTACCATAAGCCATCTCCAAAGGCATTTTAGAGAATTTGGCAGTACATCCAACCAGCCTCACAAACACAGGACCTCCACATCCAGCATCTTCACCTCCAAGATCGTCTGAGCACAGGTGAGTTTTATTGATGGCAATGGATGTCCCACACTGAATATCTCACGCAGATGATGGAACCCCAATCTCCAATACCTGCCAGGTGGAGACATATACAGAGCTGTGCTAGCCTGCATGAAGAACCTTGGCTGCTGGCAGTCATGTAGGGCCGCAATGCAAAATAGGATCCAGGAAGCTGATAAATCTCGGGGATAGGTTTCTTTGGCCGATATGTGGAATAGGCTTCTACTGCCAGTAGGGCATCCAGCAATCAAAAGTTAATGTTGTGCTTCTTATTTTAGCCTTTAAAGCATTAAAGAACAAATGCGTCATTGCTCATTCTTGTGGCCTAACCTGGGATCTTATTTGACAAACGCCTTCACTTTCAGACATGTTTAATTTAGAAGCTTTGGATGGGTTGATTGACGCAAAGGGCTCTCAAGATATATATTAAAGCTGACATGCTGAGGTAAAACAAACAAAACAAATCACTAAGCTGTGGAGGCCGTAGTGAATAGAAGGTCAATCATCAGGAAAGGGTGTAAATTTAGGAATACTGGAGGTCAACCAAGGTTTTCTATTGGTATGCTAAAACCAATAGACCAGCTCTTGATAAAACACAAAAATATCACATCACCCTAGGTCACTAGCTTTAATATTAAGCCATTACTGAGGATGGCAAATTTCACAGATGTTCCTGTTAGATGTTAAATAGTTTACATTGATAAACTAGTGGTTGTGGCACTGCTGCTGTTATTGGTTTTAATTTATGACAGGCTGGCACTGACAGGTCCACGTACTGTACACGTGTGATTACATTTTTTCTTCAGGTTAGCAAGAAAAAAATTTCCAGAACAATGAGCTTCAAGGCTTTATTTGATGTAATTGTGCATTAATATAGATCTATTGATGGGAACAAAAGGTTATACCACTCAACTTGTTTAAACTGGATGAACTGTAAACACAGATGTCTGTAAAACTGAAAAATAGATCTGAAGTAAAATACTTCAAGCGAATTAGAGTTTACCATGCTATCTGCGTGAGTCTAAAGTTCAGGACACACTCCGGCTTTTAGTTCATCACAAGAACGGCTTGAAAACATAAGCAGATAGTAAGAGCCAGATATAAAATCATTGTTGAAAGATGCAAAGTGTGGTATGTACAGGGCAAACGAAGTTAGGAGCAATTTATAAACTGTATACTAGGAGCTCATCATAAATAATTAGCAATAATTAACCTGACCTGGATGGGGGTGAATTAGATTGGTGGATGCCACCCATACTGGATAGGAAAGCAGCCAGGCCTATTTCATGGTCCAGTATAGCTTAGTGGACCCATATGACTGGTGTCAGCCAGTGATGTTCCCAGGGCAGGCTTGTGCAGTGCTGTGCTGATAACCCACAGTAACATTTACTTTAACGTTACTTAAAACCGTTTTTTACTTTATGCTAGTAAAGGTTTTAGTTGCAAATCATGCTTTAATTTTCTCTCTTTGCTGAATCCTACCTTAAAAGGACTGTAAACCCCATGGCAATATTAAGGCAGCAAGCACCTAATGCCTGTCCCATGTGCCTCTCCTCCAGAGTAGAAGCTGCAGGAGGGTTCCAAAGCCACTCTGTCTCCTGATGCTCTCAGATTGAGCTTGACCACAGCAGAGCATGTACATGACTCATAAAACTGCATCATGATATACCCTTCCCAGGTCAGCCACGACCCAAACATCGCAGCAAAGCAAGTGTCCTCGCTTAGGATGCAAAAGGTATTTATGTTTAATTGAAGATATTAGATGCTTTTATATTGTTTCCATGAGGGATGAGGTAGGAGAATGTTAGCATGTGCCTGGACAACCCCCCACAACTGCCAGCTTACCTATAGATTTTGATACCCTCTGTTGTTGCATTTTCGAAAAAAAAGAAATCTACGTTTTTCAAGAAAATCATATTCCGTTTAAAAGTCCCATTCCACTCGACAGTATTACATATGGATTGGTAGACACCCCTTCCTGCCTAGAAGACATTCCAGACTGAAAAGAGCATTTATCATGAGATATTCTAATGAAACACAACTACTATTTGCACAATCATGGGTTAAAGCCTTAAAAAGTAAAAAAAAAAAAACAGTGTTGGGCCCCCCTCTCCATTAAAACCAGCCTGAGCACGAGTTATGTGGGCTGATAGACCAGGGTGCAGAGGTCGAGGAACCTGCCCCTGGCCCTGAAGGCTACTAGCCCGCATAGCCAACATGGGCCTTGAGATCTTCTGCACCCCCCCCCCCAGGCTTTGGGGATCCAGGTAATGGGGAGGGGGTAATTGCAAGTCATCCGCTTGCTGACAGGTGACTTGCCAGCTCCTCCTGCCCCTTGAACTGGTATAGGGGTCTTAAGAACCCCTTACCCATTCGCAAAGGGTTTAATGCACAAAACGCACAGTAAAAGTTATTTATTTATTTTCCACTTATCTCTTTACATCGCTGACCAGAGTCCTCTGCCCCTGCACCCTGGCACCGAGTTCCATAGTCTCACTGTGTCTCTCTCCTATGTCGGTGGAGGAAGCGTCTTTCCTCTAACCTTAGGGGATGTCCTTGGGTTATGGTTACACCTCAGGATTTAAATAATTCATGGGACAGATCTTTGTATTGAATATATATATATATATATATATATATATATATATATATATATATTAGATCACCCCTCTGGCGTCTCTTCTCTAAACAAAATAACCTAACCTAACAATCCTTCAAGGTACTCTAGTCCTTACACTCCATTTATTACCTTAGTTGCCCTCCTTTGAATGCGCTTCAGTTCTTAAATGTCCTTCTTACACACCGGTGCCCAGATCTGTACACATTATTCCGTATGAGGTCTGACCGGTGAGTATGGTGTGTATTTTATAATCCATAATCCATGCCAGGTTTTCAGGACCCAGGTCACATTCCTCAGTCCTTTACAGGTTTGTTCCCTGATCTCAGGCCTTGCACAGGTGATGAGGCTGATTGCAGGGGAAGCCTGAATAAAAGGAGCCGCTGAGCCTGTCAGTTGGCTGTTGACCAGCCTGGAGGAAGGAGCCCAGGCTGTACTGCTCAGTGGTAAATGAGAGACTGGACTTAAGCCGAAGGACTTGGCTTCTGCGACCCCAAAACTTGGACTTGTGTGGATGAGCAGCGTGGGCGTGTGTGCCCTGTAAAGCGGAATCTGATACCCTGGACTAGCAGCTTGCTGGAGTTTCAAATCCTGGACTTGCATTAAGTGGGTGAAGTAACCACTCGATTTACTGAATTTGTGCTGCAACGTTCTCTGACGTTTTGCTGATGAACATTTTTATGTGGTACGTAACCTCCATGCACGAGGTTGGCCCGGACCAAGGTTACCAGGCTACCTGAGAGTAACAGAGCCTTTATTGCGTAGCCATTTACTTTTACCAACAACATATGTGGCTCAGTCCCCGACCGTGGTATGGCGGCACAAACTGGTTCGGCAAACAGGGATCTTCTGCAGCCAGCGTCACACTCCATGGGCTCAGGAAAGAGGGGGCAACCCGCAGCCATGTGTCCCCACTCGTGGCACCTCCAACACTGGGGACTACGGTATGTCCTTGCCCGGGCGTCTTCCCTAGAAATAGGGAGCCTCTGGGAGTCAAGGTCAGTCCTTTGCCCTTGCTCAAAGTCTAAAGCCCAGCCCCCTCTTACACCCTTCCACACACCTCCAGCTGGACCTCGCTTACCCATCGCTGTCACAGGTTTGTTGGTTTTGGAGTATGCTGGTGCTGTAGGGGTATCCCGCAGGTAGTCCTCAGTAGCGATGAATCTCTCCACCAAGTTGACTAGTTGCTCAGCAGTCTGCGGGTCGCCTTGTCCCACCCATCATTGAAGTTTTGGCGGCAGGGTCCAGGAGAAGTGGTCCACCACGACTTTCTCGGTGATCTGTGCAAGGGTGAAACGCTCTGGCTCCAACCATTTTTGCACCAGATGGATTAGGTTGTACATCTGCGACGGGGCAGGCTTATCAACGGCAAAAGTCCAGTTGTGTACTCTCCTTGCCCGAACCCAGGCGAGCAAGGATCTCCATTTGAGTTTGGCATAGTCCCGTACATCTTGCTCCCTGAGATCAAAATACGCTTTTTGCGGCTCACCCGTCAGAGATTTTGACAGGTTTGTTCCTTGCCCCGCGAATTTGGGATACTCCACTGTGTGAAACCCACCAGACCGCCCAGTAAAAACTAACCTTTCCCCAGTCCTAAGCCGCATGCGCAGAATCTTGTCCTATCAGAGCTGTATACCATGCATATTAATGTTTGGCAAATGACTCTGTGCTTGGCAATATCAAGCCGCATCCGTAGAGAAGGACTTGCTCCCCTCCCATGCCTTGCATCTGAATGGTTGGGTGCCGCCACGTTGGGCTTTGTGTCTCTTTAAATGATCCTTCTTAGTTTGTTTTTCTTATAATAACAAAAACCTGACATTTTAACGTATTTATATCCTCTGTATATCAGGATTTAACATATTTAATATCACTTATAGATTTAACAAACTAATAGCCACATGCCTGAAAAAAACAACAGTAACCTATTTATCTAACTAATATGGTTTTCTTTGAAAAGTTTTTCTGTATATTAGCACTTGTCACAGGACGTGAAACAGGCAAATAGAACTCTCCTGAGATCTAAAAGGATTGCCCAGGTTTGGCGAATAGACTTGTGAGCCTCCAATACAGGACACATCAGATATCACAAAGTTCCTTATTTAGTTTAGTCATTAGGCCATTGCCCTTAGCATCCTTGGCTGCTAGATGTATTTATAGGAGATGACCCTCTTCAAGATCATCTTGTTTTTTTAATGCATCACTGTAGTGATGCTACAACAGTTTTGTTGGTGGATTTACAGACATTACTGTTATTATTTCTTACCCTGGAGAAGTATAAAGAATCCCTTGATGGCTTTGCGACAAAGAAATACATTTAATTTCTCATTGTACCTTCCGATAACTTCTTTAACTAGGAAATGTGGCAGGTTATTTCTGTTTACTCTTTTGTCATTTGTAAGGATTAATGCTGCATGGAAACCTAGAAGTAATAGTCTGGCAAAGTGTACCCTGAGGCCAAGCGTCTGACAGCTTATGCAATGAGATGATGAAGATCAATGTGCAACTGAAAGTTATTAGAATGAGTGGCTATCATCTCTGTTTAATTTAATAAAAGTCAGTTGCTTTAGGTTTTCTAGAGAGTACCTATTGCAAGCTCCTGACAGAACCAATTTGAGTATAGATCAGGCATAAGTGCTATGCCAAATGGGACCAGCATGGGTCACTCTGCAGAGCAAAACCCATGCGGCACGTCCCTGGCATCTAAAAGATACCAGGGCCGGCCACTAGCCTACTTCCAGGGCACCCTAAGCTCGACTGTGTGAAACTCCTGATATAATCACCTTTACCGGTGGCATCCATGGCGCTGCAATCCCCGGCCGCCCCATCCCCGGCTTCCCTGTAGCATTCAGAAAGGCTGGGCATGGAAGTGGACGTGCCCAGCGTGAAAGCCGTGGATATGTGCATGTCACCAGGCCCCTTATTCAGCCCGTCCCCTGGCACCTTGAGTTCACCAAATCAGCGATCTGGATAGTGCCGGGTGGGCATAGCTTTGGCGGTGGAAAACCTTGGTTTGTGCAAGAACTAGGCCACCGCCGACAGCATTGTGGGCGGGGGGGGGGGCTGGCCCTTCGGGAGAAGAGTGGAGCACCCAGAAATGGGTTTTGGTAAGTGGTCAGCTAGGTTCTGTTGCTCTTCCATAATCCAGCCAGCATCCTTTCCAGCTCCTCTGCATATACTTGTCACTGATGGTAAAAGGAGGTTGGTTAGGTTAGTTTATGGTCCTTGTTCACCTAGCTTGCTGAGTTGCAAGAGAGGGTTTAGGTCTACTCTAAAGTAAACCTTTACTCAGAGAGTTTATGTCGTCTCTTTATATCCCCAGCCCAGTGCCACAAAAAGCCTTTTTCCAACATTCATAAAAACACTAAAAGGAAACAGTATGATGTCTGTATGTAGCCATATTCTAATTCATTCAGTTCCAAAGTAACCTGTCATATAATGGCAGTTATTATAACTGATAAGGCTAGTAAAAAAAGAAACACAGGCTGTTTTGTGGCACTGGGCTGGGGATAGAAAGTAACATAGTATGTATGGCTGAATAAAGACCATAAAGTCCATCCAGTTCAGTTGGAATATAAAAGAAGATTTCCATCCTGTGGCCATAGTTGGTAATGTTATTACATGCCAGGAAGGCATCCAGACCACTTTTGAACTCTTTTAGTGTATTCTTCATAACTAACTCCTCTGGCAGAGATTTCCATAGTATATTTGCTCTTACAGAGAAGAATCCCCTCCTATGTTGTGGAGAAAGCACCTATAACTTTACTGGATACCCTCGGGCTATGGTTACACTCCGGAGTATAAATATATTGTGGGACAAATCTTTGTATTAATTCCGGTTATACTTAGTTATTATGTCATTCCTCTCCCTATCCCCCCATTCCATTTATTAATTTAGTTGCCATCCTTTGAACGTGCTTCAGTTCTGATATGTCCTTCGTATGCACTGGTGCCCAGATCTGTACACAATATTCCATATGGGGTCTGATCAGTAACCTGTACATGGGTAAAATGATGCTTCTAGTCATGAGTACATATTCCCCTCTTGCTGCACCCCATGATCCTTTTTGGACTCTACAGTTAAGTTTATTGTTAACTTTCCATTCAATTTTACCCAGCATTTCCTCTTTTAGTGTATAATCATGGCACAAATTGCCCCTGCCCATGTGCATAACCTTACATTTATCTGTATTAAACTTCATCTGCCATTTTACTGCCCATGATTTCAATTTATCTACTGTAAATCTGTTTGTAGCTGCCTGCTGTCCTCTTTTGTGTTAATTACTTTACACAGCTTAGTATCATCTGCAAAGATTGATCCACTACGTTATATATTAAAGAAAATTGAGCCCAGAACTGATCTTTGCGGTGCTCTGCTAGTAATGCTAGTAATGGTGACTCAACCTGAGTGTGTACCATTGATAACCACCCTCTGTATCCTATCATTTCTCATACATCTAAACATGTTTTCCCCCAGTCCAAGCATTCTCATCTTTTGTACCAACATTTTTATGTGGCACAGTATCGAATGCTTTAGAAAAATCAATATATATGATATTCATATGAATATGGTATTCTGTGACTCCCCCAATCCAGTCTTGAACTTAGTTCATCGTAAACGCTGATCAGGTTTGTCTGGCAGGCGTGATTCCTCATAAATCCATGCTGAAATGGAGTAATGAGGTCATTTTCCCCAAGATACTCCTGGATACATCCCTTAGAAAACCTTCAAACAACTTGTCCACCATATTATATTAGATATTAAACTTACTGGTCTGTAGTTCCAAGGTTCCCTCTTAAACCCCTTTTTAAATATTGGCACCACATTTGCTAAGCGCCAACAGCTGTTGTTTAATCAGAGCTCTGTGCTGTACATATAAACAGCATAGAACACTGTTTACAGAGACTGGCACACAGTGTGGGCAGTGACTGACATCCCTTTAGCCTCTCTGTGGGATTATTACATTGATAAATTAATGGGCAAACTGGGGCATTCCACAAAAGAAGGGCATTACGAACTGGGATGCCCTGGGGACAGGAAAGGCCTTGAGTCTTGGAGTTTTTTAGGCTCCAGGGCCAAGCACTAAAGGAAAAAAGAGCACCAAATACCTCTCCTGCCACCCTTGACAGTTGTCTATACCAACCTAGACTCTGAAAGCCACTCTATGGAGTGTCCAGGAAAAAGGGATCTGGTGGTCACAGCTCACCATGCAGAAACCAGAGCCTCCTATTGGAGGAGTGCTTCAGCTTTAGGTCTCCTTTAACCTAAAATGTGACATCTGGTTTTGCTTGCCTGTCATTTGAGGGTTATGCAGCATTTTACTGGATTTTCCGGTCTATATAGATGACTTCTTTCCTCTCCCTTCCAATTTTTCTTTCTTTTTTTCTTCTCTACGTCCCTTTTTCTTCCATTCCTTTCCACCCCTTCCTTTCTTTTCCTACCCTTCCTCCTTTCTTATTTGTTTCTGAACTGTTTTCTTTCTTTCCTATCTAATCCTTTTCTTTTGTCCTGGTCTTCCTCTCATTATTTCCCTCTTTATTCCTCTTTCTTTCTGTCTTTCCTCCATTTCTCCCTTTCGCTTTCCTTCTTTCCTTCCTTTGCTCCATCCCTTTCCTTCCTTATTACTCTTTTTTCCCTCCTGCCCCCTTTCTTTTTTACTCCCTTCCCCTTTGTTTCACTTTTTTTCTCTTTCTATATGCCATCTCCCATTTCCTTTCTCCCTTGCCTTCATTGATTTATTCCTCCCCTTCCTCTTAATTTCTCTTTCCTTCCTCCCTCCCTTTCATATTCCTTCCCTTTTTCTTTCTTTCTTTCTTTCCCTCCTTCCTTCATTTTCTCTCTCGCCTTTCCTTTCTTGCTTCCCCCTCCCTTTTTTCTCCCTCCCACTTTTTTCTTTTGAACCCTCCTTGATTTCCTCTTTTTTTCCATTTCTACTTCCTTTTTACTTTCCTCCATCCCCTTTCTTTGTTTCTTTCCTTCTCTTCCTTTATCCTTTTTTTCCATTTTTTCTTTCTTACTTCCCTCCCACCCTCCCACCCTTCCCTTCCCTCCCACCCTTCCCTCCCACCCTTCCCTCCCACCCTTCTCTCCCACCCTTCTCTCCCATCCCACCCTTCCCTCCCATACTTCTCTTCCATCCCACCCTTCCCTCCCATCCTTCTCTCCCATCCTTCCCTCCCTCCCTTTTTCTTTCCTTCCTCTGCTTATCTCAACTTTACCCATCTTTGAGGTGCAGCACATTACACTTTTGTGTACTGCAATCTGTTTATGTTTGTGGCCCCACAGGTCATCCTGCAGCGTGAATGTTAATGTGAACAGGGAGGGTGGCAGGGCTGGGCACAGAGGTAATGCGGGAAGCAAAGCTGGAGGCAGAGGGACCCAGTAGCAGTGGTGGAGTGATTCAGCAGTGGAATCAGACCACAGAAGACCTGGAGTTGCCAGCAGGAACAAAATAACTAATGGGGACCAGTGGGGGTGAGAACCCAACTGCCCCACAACACAGTGCTGGTAAGAGGCAATACATGTGTTACTATTGTTGTTACCAGACTGAGCCTCAAGGATCATGCTACAATTGTGGTCTGGAGGGTGTGTAGCTTATAATTCAGTAAGATAGACTACAAATCCCATCAACCTTTGGAACAGAGAATGAAAGAAGGCTGGAGACAAGCCCAGGGGAGTTCTGGGAAGTTTTGGGGAGAGAGAGGAGGACGGTGCTTGTCTGTGTGGATTGGTCGTCCGTTTTGGGAAGAAAGGAGCAACTGAAATTGAGTTGTACCTTGGCTGGATCTTCATGCTGCTAAGGATCACCTACAAAGGCCTGATTGCTGACTGGGATCTGCAACCCTGAGTACTCACCAACAAACTAAAGCGCAGATCAGCTATCTGTGTATAGAGTGTGGATTGTGGGTTGCATGGTTGAGCAGCAGTTGGATCCATAAGCATTGAAAGCAGACCTTTTTCATAGACTGACACTTTCTCTGTGTGTTCAAAAGCAAGAAAGTCATCTACAGTTCCCACATTGCTACATGCAAGATATCTCCATTTCACAGAGCATCCTAGTGGACCAATTTAGGAGCAGACTAGGTGCTCACTCATACCAGATCTGCATACTCCTATTCTCTATGAGGATCTGTGTAAAGCCATTTTGGATTAAGACAACTTTTGAGCCCCTAGTTGTGCTCATGGTATAGCGACCACATAAGATAAACCCCTAATATTTATTGTCCTGGTTGGTACATGGCCCGGCCCTTGCATACAATTCAATCTTTGTTCAGGGCTAGGTTACCCTGTAGAGACATTAGGGCTCAGACTATGACCACACCTGACAAGTGTTGTAAATTTATTCTTAATTTATTGAACACATTAAAAGACAATTGCCTACTATGAGGACTTCATTAGCTCATACATAACATAATACATTATGTGCTAAATTCCGTTAATCCTTCATTTCTTCAAAAGCACTTATAAAAATTACCACACAGCATTGCATCGTTTTTCAAAAAAGGGCAGACATTTGTCATGTTTCGCCTATGTGGCTTCCTCAATGCCCTATAATATACATAATACGCAGATATATCATATTGTTAGTGATGTTAATGGCTATAGGTTAACTAGTTTATACATATGTTACATACAAATTGCTCATATTGTTAGTTTATTAGTTGCTGTTTTTACTTTATACATTCATTACACATATATATAAAAGAGATTCATGATACCTGATGCTGTTGGTGTCTCATATATGGTAAGTGGGTCATGTACATGCTGGGTACTCCACAAGGTGAACCGGTAGTATGCACTTGCCTATTTATCAAAATTTTTTCCAATCAGTATTCAAATATTTGCCATATCATATGATCATTAATAATTAACCTGTGTACCTAGTTAGTTTTCTTCCTTTGGGGGAATGTGTTGTCGCCCTCACAATGATTCCTGTATATAATGGGAATGAGCATTAGCTGTCTCCCCTCAGGATGACTGATTATTCATATGCACAAACACAATTGGGTTGATTCAAAGAAACATGTAACAGCTTGGATTTGGCTCACGATCATCCTATTTTTCAGGTCCGCTCGTGCGTTCGTATGAACTTGCGAGTGATTCTATAAGCAAATACGTTTCTATCCTAAAAGATACGTCCGTTCGTATGATATCTCCCGAACTTGCCTCAGTCAGTTGCCAATCGTAAAAATCACGTTCATGTGCTCACCTGTTGCGGCGGCAGCCTGTTTTGTCGGCGGCTTCCATCGTCCACCTCTTCCAATTACTTGCGTTTGCCTCTGGTTTTCATTGGTTTTTGGCCTCTTAGATTCGTGCGTTCTTATGTATATAAGATCTTGCGCATGCGCACCCTCAACCAGAAACTTACATAAACCCCGTAGCGGCTGCATCCAACTTCATTTCTCGGTCCATAAAACTTACCTAAACCCCTTAGCGCTTGCATCCAACTTCATTTCTCGCTCCCTCAAACTTACCTAAACCCCTTAGCGGCTGCATCCAACTTCATTTCTCGCTCCCTCAAACTTACCTAAACCCCTTAGCGGCTGCATCCAACTTCATTTCTCGCTCCCTCAAACTTACCTAAACCCCTTAGCGCTTGCATCCAACTTCATTTCTCGCTCCGTCAAACTTACCTAAACCCCTTAGCGGCTGCATCCAACTTCATTTCTCGCTCCCTCAAACTTACCTAAACCCCTTAGCGGCTGCATCCAACTTCATTTCTCGCTCCCTCAAACTTACCTAAACCCCTTAGCGGCTGCATCCAACTTCATTTCTCGCTCCCTCAAACTTACCTAAACCCCTTAGCGGCTGCATCCAACTTCATTTCTCGCTCCCTCAAACTTACCTAAACCCTTTAGCGCTTGCATCCAACTTCATTTCTCGCTCCCTCAAACTTACCTAAACCCCGTAGCGGCTGCATCCCACTTCATTTCTCGGTCCATAAAACGTAAGAAAATCACATAATTTACATATGTCTATATGTTTCTAAGTGTGTTGTTTCTGGTTTGTGTAATTTTTTGGGTGTGTGCATATTAGAAAAGACACATTTAGGAAGGCTTCAAATATAATTTATTTTAAATTTTTTCTTTGTTTGTTTTGGAATAAAATTCCAAATTTTTTTTGATAGTTTTGGTTTTTTTTTTTAAACCTTTTTTTTTTTTTGGCCTCGGTAAAACATATATAATTTTTTTATTTGTTTTTAACAGTAAAACACTTTTTTTTTATTTTGTGGGTTTTTTTCTAATAAAAATATATATTTTTTTTTTTTAAAAACAATAAAAAAATTTCTAAAATTTTAACAACTTTAAAAACAAGTTAAACAAAGGAGCCAGGACCAAGGGCACTATTCATCATCCTCTTCTTCATCTGTTGGCCCCAACGTCGCCTGTATGGCCAGCAGCTCGGCCACCAACTCCTTCATTCGTTTTTTTTTTCCCGCCAAGGTTTTGGGGATCATCCCTGTAACCAATAGAGAAAGAAACATAAATAGGAGTCCCAGACCGGTTTGTATGCTGGAAATAGATTTAGGGTTAATCAAATACATGTAAATGCATGACATATGTCCTTCTTCAAAGGGATACAGTTAATGCATTTCCCACAGGTAAGTGTTTAAACTCCTTAAACCGGACCTTCAACATTATTTAATGTTAAACAAAAACTATTCACAAATCATTCTGCCCCACCTCAAAGTTAGTTAGGCTTTTTTGGGGATTACAGCGCCGCCATCTGGACTCTGAAGCATAACACTTAATGAGGAGTGGAGAGTTGGATAAAGTACAGGGGAGTAGGTTACAGTGGTGCGTTGGGAATCCAGAGCATAGCTGGGTTGAGGGAAAGGTCATCACTCACACAATGCATGGCAGCACCTTCCTTTTTTCAATCTGGATCCCATGCTGCCTGTAAATATTGTGCATTCCATATTCCCCAATATTGGTTTTGTTCTGTCTAATAACATGCATTAGATGGGTGAAGGGTGTTTTTCCATGTTTCTAATCTGTAGGTACAGTGTGATGGCTAAGTCTTTGGTTCTTAATACTAGTTTGGGTCCTCTTTAAGCTAACGAAGTGCCCACATGAAAGTGTGAACTACACTTTGGCTACGCCTTTAGTTATGTGTGTGTTATTAGCTAAGCAAACATTAATATGAATAATGGCATGGAGACTTACGGAGTTGGTGGCCGACAGATGGCTGGTTGGGGCCAACAGGCTGCCCTTGGTCCTGGCTCGGCTGTGAAGAAGTCCCTGGAGAAACATGTGACATTTGGTTAGTATTTGTAGATAGTCACTATCCCCAACATATCTGGCTCCCAGTCTGGCTGACATCACTCACCTTCGCCAGGATCGACTTCAAGCATCTCTGCTGCCTCCTCCTCCACTATCTCACCCGCTCCTGAAGCTTCTACAAATACATAATAAAGGATAACTTAGTTTTTGGCCTGCCATGTATATCTTTGTGCCTATACATGAAGAGTGACATACCAGAGCCTTCCCCATGCGTGGCCAGGTATGACTCCACGCCCACGCGCCTTGGCCCCTCCTCTGTGGTAAGGTCCAGGGGCTGGTCTGAGGAGGCCACAGAGGAGGGGTAGGTCCGTCGCCCGGGAGATCCACCACCTTCACTCACAGATGCAGAGTCATGCAGCACTGGTCGGCCTGTACGTCTCCGGGTGCGGCGAATTCTGAAATCCATTTCCAACACTAACAAAGAAAAGTCATTATAAATAAAGGCATAACTTAGACATTTGGAACATATACCATGCAATTGCTTAGTACTTACTTGGGAAATGGATCCCAAAAAACCTCCGCACCCGGGGCATGTGCAGACGCTTCAGGTCCGACCAATGCTGCATTATCTGGGTGTGAGTGAAGGTGGTGCTGGTCACACGGTGTATCTCCGCGATGATCTCCCGGGCGATGTCCCTTTTCTCGCACACATTGGGCGCGAAGTCATACCGGCGCTGAAGCATGATCTGAAAAACATAATGGACACAGAGCTTGTACTTTTACACACAGACCCATATGTGTTGCATCACAAGTTGAGTATTTAATGTCATTAACACACACATTTCGAATGGCCGCCATTTTTGGGGAGTGGCTTAAAGAGGACGTTGACTGTGATTGACAGTCTGGTCTTATGTTATATGTATCACACACCATGTACATACAGATAATAGCCAACATCAACAATCAGGCCACCTGCATCTATGGCATGTTAGGATGTTTTAAAGATCCAAGATGTAGCCTAATGCTTAGGCTTTTGGCCCACGTGTGTGGCTTCCCGTTGTGTTTTTATGGCTTAGGAAAACAGTGTTCCGCAAACATCCGCATCAAGGTCCGAGACAGGCCAGGTTTGACAGCTCGCCCCGCTACTCCACAGGTTAATTAACTGTTGCTAAGCCGGAGCAATTGGCCGAATTAGGACATCAGCATAGACAGGTGAAAACGTGGCCAGGCTCGGCCCTTGAGGATGAAGTGTGAGGAGCCAGTGATTAAACATTAAGAGACCCCAAACTAGTTCCCAACGCATCATTAACATTTAGGCCATCATTGACTATTCTATTAAAATGCACAGGCAGCCACTTACCAGCATGAGGATCTCTTCCTGTTGACGGGTGAAGATAGTGGGCGCCATCTTTAGTCTTCTTCCAGGCAGCAGATAAGTGAAACCCCAGCGGTTTCCTGGTTCCGCACGAACGTACGTCCGTACGAGCGCGTAGTCGTGCGCATAGGCGTCAGACGCTGGGCGCATGATTTAAAGGTCCCTGCACCCAAAGCTCATTCTCTTTGAGCTTTTGGACAAAATGGCACCAAAAAAGGCAGCAGCTAAACGCGGCCAGCAAAGCCAGACCTCTGAGGGCCCAACAACCAGGTCCCAGCAACGACCGAAGAAGCTAAGGTCCCAGAAGGCCCAGAAGGCAAGTACCACCTCGGCCCCACCAAGGGACACTGGACCCTCCCTTTCCCAAAAAAGGGCCCCAAAGGCACGTGCCCCTGCGGCCAAAAAACAGGCCACAGCAGCCACCACCACCTCTGCCCCCAGAAGAGGCCGCCCAAGGGAGCCCACACCACCCATGCTTTCAAGCCGGGCACTTAGCCAACCCAGGCCCCACAGCAGTGCCCGAAGCCCCTCCAGCCCACACAGAAGGGCCCGAAGCCCCTCCAGCCCGCACAGAAGGGCCCGAAGCCCCTCCAGCCCGCACAGAAGGGCCCGAAGCCCCTCCAGCCCGCACAGAAGGGCCCGAAGCCCCTCCAGGCCGCGCAGAAGGGCCCGAAGCCCATCCAGGGCCAGAAGCCCCTACAGGGCCCGAACCCCATCCAGGGCCAGAAGAACCCCATCCAGGGCCAGAAGCCCAGCCAGGGCCAGAAGCCCCTACAGGGCCCGAACCCCATCCAGGGCCAGAAGAACCCCATCCAGGGCCAGAAGCCCAGCCAGGGCCAGAAGCCCCTACAGGGCCCGAACCCCATCCAGGGCCAGAAGAACCCCATCCAGGGCCAGAAGCCCAGCCAGGGCCAGAAGCCCCTACAGGGCCCGAACCCCATCCAGGGCCAGAAGAACCCCATCCAGGGCCAGAAGCCCAGCCAGGGCCAGAAGCCCCTACAGGGCCCGAACCCCATCCAGGGCCAGAAGAACCCCATCCAGGGCCCGAAGCCCATCCAGGGCCAGAAGCCCCTACAGGGCCCGAACCCCATCCAGGGCCAGAAGAACCCCATCCAGGGCCCGAACCCCATCCAGGGCCAGAAGCCCCCGACCTGGCACCAGCCGGGAACAGAGCCCCCGACCTGGCACCAGCCGGGAACCTAGCCCCCCAAGAGGGCCCCGAATTGCAACCATGACCACATCTACACCTGGAAGTTCGGTGGCCAGCCACGCCAGAACACCCAGTCCCTTGGCCAGTCCAGTCCAGTCATTGGGAAGCCACCAATCCGGCCATTCCCCTACCCAGCCCCAGGCCATAATGTCACCACATGTGTCTGCACACATGGAGGAGCAGCCAAGCCAACCATCTGGCCGCACATTGCGCCGCGGCCAGTTGAGTGGGAGATTCTCCCATGACCAAAATATGGCATTGGCTAGTGGCCTTACATTATACTATGACGAGCTATATGGGAGCAAATCCAAACACACCACCAAGCAGCGCAAGATGGCATTGTTTGAAACCATCCTCCGACAAGTAAATGCAGCGGGGGAAGAGAGGAAAGATGTGTCCCAAATTCAGAAGAAAATCTCTGATCTGAAGTATGCTGTACGGCAAAAAGAAATTAAAAGGCATAATTACAGGTAAATAAATGTTTTCGCTAAATATAATGTTTGGGATGTGCTGTATGCCCCTTTTCTGAATACCAAACGATTTTCTCTTTTCAGCATGAAAACTGGAGGTGGCTTTCCATCTAAATTGGAGTTTACCCCTGCTGAGGAGATTGTGCTTGGACTTCTCCATCCGGTCGCGGTCGGTGGACATGCTGGTCTAAGGGACACAGACTCCCCGACCCGTACCCACGGTGAGTACTATTAAATCTGCATGTTTGCCTGTTTGCTAAATAATCTACAGTTCACTAGTAACAAGATAACGGGATGCCCCTATGGTTTGCCTTGCTTGGCCTCGCACTACTGTGGCTGTTTGTGTCCTGTTTTGGTCCCTGTGAATCACACATTTAGGCCCACAGCCATTATGGCAAAGATCAAATGTCCAATTGTATTGTTAAAGTCATGAAGTTTCGCAAGATAAGTGAGATATTTAGAATCAATCACAAAACACACATCATTATGTATGGGTTGCCTTTTGGTTGTGTGAGTTGTGTTTGAGTTAACTATTTAATTAGCCACCCACAAACATATGTGACCAAGAGCAGCGAGACTCAACTGGCGGCCCGGGGTCCCAATGCGGACCTTGGCAACACATTCAAGGACCCCTGCCCAGACAGCCCTGCACTCAGTTACTTCTGTGTTGACGTGCTCAGAGCTGCCCCCTTGATCGGCCATGTAGTGGTTGGTCTCCTGCCCAATGTCATGGCTCCGTGAAACATAGCATTGCAATATGAAGTACTGCCCAGGAAGTGGCATTGCAAGGTACACAGTAACTTATTTAAATTTTCACTGGCCACAATCGTGTCCCGCTGCCCCTGCTCTGGCCCATGTGCCACAGTCCCCCCATGCCCCCCCCCCACATAAGCCCCATACATTTGTAACAGATTGGCTCCATCCATCACATCACCATCAATACGTTAACTCCCCCCTTTAGACATCCAATCCCTGTCCCCTCAGCTCTGGCCCATCCAGCCCAGCAAGGGCAAGCAGCCTTTATTAGTTGGCACTTTGAAAGCTCCAGCCCCTCCACCAGTGTCTTTATTTTTAACTAGACACCCCCTGCGTCAGCACCATGGCCAGACATTCACCTCTCACCACATACCTTTAAATGGGCGTTTCAAACAATTGTTTGAGTACCCCGGACCTAGCGAATGGTAGGCTAAATCCAAAAATGTGCCCTGAAAGTTGGATGCTGAATGGGTACACTTCATGACTTAGAACTGAGGTCACTTAGCAGTTTGTCCGAGCCATTGCACCTCTGTAAACTTGCGTGGGTTTGAACAAAGGTCACCATTGCTCTAGAGTTGAATAATATTACAAATAGAGCTATATTTGATTACCTATCCAAAAAAAGGTTATGTGTGTGTGTTTACGTGGTATTTTTTACTCTTCTTCAGCCCAGCATGATCCCTCAGCAAGGGTAAACTCACCCCCCAGTTTGGTTATGCCTACCAGGTCCGTACAGCATCGGAGCCCAGATCAGAGATTTTCGGTAAGTTTATTTAGTAGCATAAATAATAACAAGTGCTTAAGAATGTGTTAAACTGTTGAAATCCTACATTGGGACGCAAACTTAGCCTTTTTTTTTTTGATATGTCCCTACAGACCCGCACACTCATGGAAGAGATCCAGGACATGGAGGAAGATGATGATGTCTCCGTACAGGGCACGTCGGATGAACTCCCCCTGGGTCCCAATTTGGAACTGCTCGATAATGTTTCTCTGGCCAATCCTCAGCAGCAGAGTGAATCTCCATCCATTGTGCTTGCACATGGGGAGACTGACACTACAGTCCCCAGTGTTCACTCTGCTGCTGAGGATTTGCAAAGCAGGCCGGTTGCTGTTGAGGGTACGACACCACGCGGCAGGGCACGCCCAAGAGCCAGGGTAATTGTGCGGCGGACGCCATTACGCCGCCCCACAATTTCCCAGGGGAGGCAGAGTGCCCTGCTTCAATTATGGACCCAACAAAGGGACTCTTATGACGCCCAGCTCGTTACAGAGCGTGAGCAAAGGCATGCAGACATGGTGAACATCCATACCAGTCTACAGGGCATCCTCGCGGAGTTGCGTACCCTCAACAGCAACGTGGCCAATTCAAGTAATGGCATCCAGTCAGCCATGGCTGAGATGACCAATATGCAGAGAAACATTGTGGAGCAGTTTCAAATTCACAATGCTGCCATGGCCCAGGCTAGGTCCCATTCCCATGGACCTCCACCTGGACCTCCACCTGGGTATTATGGGCAGCCACCCTATTAAGCCATGGGTGTGTGGGACATCTTTTCTCTTAACCCCCACTGTATTTACTTGTCCTTTGAGGTTTCAAACAATCCATTTTGTGTTGCTCTGGCAGGTTGTGTTTTGTATTTGCTCCCATATAGCTCCTTAGAGTAATGCTTAAGGCCACTAGCCAATGCCATAGGTCTATGTGGAGTTTATCTGGCCACTTATGGCTTTACCTATGTATTTGGTTGGTGCTCCTCCTGTTTGCAGACATGTTTGTGTGACATTATGGCCATGCCCAAATATCCCTGGGCACAGGCAATATTAATGACTGGACTAGGCTGGCCTTTGGACTGGGTGTCCTTGTTTGGTTGTGCCACTCACTTCCAGGTGTAGATGTGCTCGATGTTTTTTTTAATGTTATCCATTTGTTACCACAGATGTATGTGGACTGATTTCTGTTAACCACTATAATTTTTCATTTGCTAAGTAAAACAAATATTTAACTTCCAATACTTGTGGCGTTTTTAGTGGGAAGACTTTTGTAACAGCTTGGCCTAAACCAGATAATTTTGTTTGGAAGAGGTGTAACAATGCACAGCGAAAGCTAAGGAAACTACATGAAATACATTAGGCAACAATTAAGGTCGAAATGTTTTACTTAGAGGTAATGCCACATTAGGGCAAAACAACATATGTTTCCAAAAGGATAACACAGACATACAGAATGGTGAGACAGGGAAAAAACTTAACTAAAATGCTGGCTGATCAGGTTGGCTCTAACAGATTGGCCAGACTCACTGGGGGGCCCCTCAAAATTCTCGGCTTCATCCTCGACGGCTGAAGAGGGCAGGCTGTCCACATAACGTGGGACACGTTCCAGGATGGCAAAATTGTGCAAAACAGCACATGCCATTATAATGTCGATCACTTTCTTGGGATCATATTGCAGGGCCCCCCCAGTATGGTCAAGGCAACGAAAACGTGTCTTCAGCAGACCAAAGGCCCTCTCCACAACAGCCCGGGTCTTGCGATGCGCACGGTTATACGCTTCCTGAGAGGCATCCTGGGGCCGCAGCACAGGCGTCATGAGCCAGGGTAGAAGTGGGTACCCGGAATCACCTTAAACAGAGAATTAAATGTAATCATAATTAAAAAGGCAACACAACCAACACCAAAAATTTCACAGATATCATAATGATGTAAGGTAAAGTGTTCCGCCCAAAAAACAGGGCACATTAGGGCCCCCAAAAATTGCACTAAGGTATAACCTAAATAAAAATGGCACTTCTATATACCAATTAATTAACAAACATCTGCACGGCCAAGGGTATTTGTATTTTACATATATTTGTAGTTTTCAGACATGTTACAATTAGGATGCTGCTGAGGGCCTATCCACATTTCTCTGGAAACTACAATGTATGCAGTTTTAGTCCACTTTGACATTTAACGACCAATAGTACAAAAGGAGCCAAATGTCAAAGATCCCTAGCCACATTTCTCTGGAAACTACAATGTATGCAGTTTAAGTCCACTTTGACATTTAACGACCAATAGTACAAAAGGAGCCAAATGTCAAAGATCCCTAGCCACATTTCACTGGAAACTACAATGTATGCAGTTTAAGTCCACTTTGACATTTAACGACCAATAGTACAAAAGGAGCCAAATGTCAAAGATCCTTGGGTATAAACTCCAAACCAATATATTTAGGCACAAGGAACTTACAGACATCCTAACTAAAGGGAAAACATTCTGAAGGCCAAAGCGAGACAAGGATTTTTTGGGTAAGTTCCTAATATATGAGCCAAGAAAAAGGCAGTTGGACGCTTCTGTCAAGTTTTCCAAAACAAACATATCAACAAATACAAGATTAATGACACATTTAATAACACACAAATAGGACACACTTACCAAGCAGCCATGCCCCCGAAAATTCACCTGCCTCAAATCTCCGAAACAACCCAGATCGCCGGAGGATATAGGAGTCGTGGGACGATCCGGGGTAGCCGGCAAGGACACTCATAAACCGCATATCCGGACCAACCACGGCCTGGACATTAAGTGAGTGTCCCATTTTACGATTCCTTAAGGCAAAAACATACAAAAAGGGTAATTGATATTTGACCCAAAATAATAAATTAAACACAAAACATGTCTGCACTCTATTGGGAAATACTAATGAAAAGCCGAGATAAAGCAGCTACACAAATGAGGGATAAACAAATATGCTGCCGCAAAGGAAAACAGGTGACATGACACGTTGGGCAACATAATAACCAATCTCAATACCTATATATATACTCGTCGGCTGCCCTAGGTACGAGTGCCACATGTGTGCAGTCAATTGCACCAATAACGTTGGGCATGTCGGCCACATTATAAAACCCAAGCTTAATGGCGTTTCTGGCTGCCATATCATCAGGAAAATAAATATATTTTTGAGTTATGGCAGCCATGCCTTCCAAAAATTTAGATAGTGCGCGGCTCAGCGTAGGCTGTGACATCCCCACGGAGAGGGCACCCAGCCTCTGGAACGAGCCGTTCGCCAAAAATTGCAGGCAGCCAAGCATCTTGGTCATACCTGAAATTGCATGCCCCTTCCTTGTGGTGCGGGCTAACCATGGCCGCAGCTCACTATATAATTTATGGAGGGAAGCGCGATTAAGCCTGGTCAGCTCGAACAGCTCAACATCATTCATGCTATCGATGTTCATGCGACGACGCAGGGGCAATCTGCTCTCAGACATCTCGATCAACTCAATGCCAAAAAGCATAAGCCCTTGATGTGCCACAAACTCGCTCCGCTCCATCCTACTCCCGAGGCCAAATAGCTGCCGGCAAACATTTCGTAAAGCAGCTCTTTAATGGGCTTCAAAACAATTAGCAATCACCTCTCTGAATTGGGCGCAAGCCCATGTGAAGGACGTAAAAAATAGGATCGGACGCAAATAATACGATTTGGACGGGAAAAACACACGAACTAACGCAAATAATACGATTTGGACGGGAAAAACACACGAACTAACGCAAATTATACGATTCTCGTACGAAATGCGTATGTTCATATACGTCTATGCGCGAACGATCGTACGAATACGAAATGGCCAAAAAAACCAGAAAAAATGACAAACACCCACCCAAACTTACGATTCTCGATACGAAATCACTTAACTTTTGCTCTTTGAATCGAGGGGAATGTATAAATAGTAAGTTAGAGCGCACTTGCCTGTGTGATTAAAAAGCTTATCCATGCAGTGCAGTCGCGGTGAGAGGCAAAGTTCAACAGCCGCGGTGAGTATATTGTTTGTCAATCTCTGTCTGTATCTTTCCCACGCCACCAATACATCGGCTGCACTCCTAGTTCCCCGCTGTATATCATGTAGACCCACGTGAACCTTACCTTTCCCCGCGCCAGTGCCGCACTATTATGCGCTCCACAGCATGTGAAGCGCATTTCCCTCATCAGCCGGCTTCCGACGCGGCGCTGGTCCGGCTCCCAGTCTCCGGTTACGGCGCCATTTTGTTGAAGATTCGCCATCTTGCCTGGGACTGTGATCCCTGCAAGCACAAATCCTCCAAGCCACAGCGTGGCACTGCTGTTTGCTGGAGGTTTCAAACATTTTGAGAGTCAAGTTATCCAGGATTACAACTGGGTTTTAATTGGCAACAAACTCAACCCTTTTTACAATCCAATCGGATCTGTCCTTTGAATTAATGGAGTCCTTTGAGTTTTTTCTTTGTTGTAAAACTACAAACTTCTAGCTGTCTAGTACCAGAAGGTACTTTTTTTTGCTTTTTACAGCTTTTTACGGCTTTTTACGAGACAATAACTGGTTAACCTTGTCAAACCCAGATGGTTATAGTCATACTGATTATTTGGTTGCATGCTTAATTTTTTCTTATGATATTTGCTGCATGTATTTTGCAATTCTTTTATTTCATTGTACCTGTTCCCAAATTTGATAACATTTACTGCATAGAGTCTAGAGGAGTTTCTTCTGACTAATGTTCCAGGATTGAGACTATAAATGTTATAAATTTAAATGCTAAAAAGTAGTCAGAGTGTTTGGGAAGCCAGCCAGGGTGTCACCAAGGTTGGGTAGGGGCCAGATCCCAAAAGTAAATAAGCTCCACCCATGGGTGTGCTACATTTGGGGGCTCATCCGGGAGGCATGTTATGCCAGGAACATGACAAGAAACTGCTTGACTGCTTTGTCAAATTACAATTTCAGTCTCAGATATAACCCAGGAAAGGAAAATGAGGATGCTCATTTCAGTCTCAGATATAACCCAGGAAAGGAAAATGAGGATGCTGAGGGACTGTCCAGAAGACCCCATGATCACCTACATCCAGGTGATGAATAGATAGAGATGGCGTCAGAACTTTGTGCCAGTTTGCAGCTTGTTACTGGCAAAATAGATGTTAGGCCCAAACCAAAAGTTAGGGTTGACTATGAAAAGTGTCAACTGTTTCTTCCTCAAATGTATAAAGACATCATACTCCAGTCACTGCATGGTAACCATGGTCATTTGGGATATGACTGAACTTTGAGCCTAGTTAGAGACCATTTCTACTGGCTTTGCATGAAACAGGACATCGAGGATTACTGACGTTTATGTCTTCAGATGACGACCCAGCCTAGTAAAGCAGTGCCCTTGGGCCAAATGGAGAGTGAAAGACCCATGGATCTTGTCTGCATAGATTTTATGTGCATTGAACCAGATGAAGGTGGAAATAGCAATGTACTGGTGGTGACAGAACATTATACAAGGCATGCCCAAGCTATCCCTACACGTGACAGAAGTCCATCACTGTGGCAAAGATTTTGGTAGAAAAGTTTTTTGTGCACTATGGGCTACCAAAGAGAATACATTCAGATTAAGGCCAGAGAAAGTTGGGTAGTGAAGTGCTCACATTGCTGTGCGTACAAAAGAGTCGTACCGCTCCTTATCGTCCTTAGGGGGAACCTCAACCAGAACGTTTTTATAGAACTCTGCTGAACATGTTGGGGACACTCTCAGCTGAGAAGAAAACCCATTAGAGTTGGCATGTAGCTACTGTCATGCACAACGACACTAAGAATGATACTATGGGGTTTTCACCTTACTTCCTCATGTTTGGAAGGAAAGCATGCCTCCCTATAGAAATGGCTTTTGGTGTTACTTCAGATGATACTTCTGTTCAATCTCATGCAAGCTATGTGGAGAGGTTAAAGAGAGACCTAAAGATTGCCTATGAACAAGCCGAAGCTGCTACTGGTGAGAGGCACCAGCAGAAGAAGATCAGATATGACAAAAATATTTCTATCAATGTTCATGATTTGAAACCAAAGATAGAGTTTTCCTGGGAAACTTGAGCCTCTGTGGGAAAAACAAGTTAGCCAACCAATGGGGCTTACAGATTTATATTGTTTGTTCACAACTAACCGACATTACGGTTTACCAAATCCATCCAGAAGGAAAAAATGGTCCAATCAAGACATGGCATAGAAATAATCTTAGGCTTGTATTGAGCCCTTCTTGGCTCTGGAGTTATACTGAGACTGAGATGCAGGGAACATTTGTTTGTCACCCTGGAAGCTGTTACATCAGTAGATGAAGCAAATAAAGCTAAGGGTGACTGAGAGTTGGATGAGTTTGATCCTTCACTTGACTATACTTTGAATATACATCCTCTGGAATATGTTCCTCAACAACCTCTAGGGGAACCACCTGCTACAATCACCTCCACCTACTACAACAGAGCATGTGGGAGACTTTGATGATCATCCTGGTGAGAGCTCTGAAAATGTTACCAACTTAGAAGTCACTGGAAATGAAGATGACTTAAATATCCCTCAATGAAATGAACTTGACGGTGCTGATGTAGGATCTGAGTCAAGCACATCAGAATCAAGTACACATGCTAATCCTGTATTTCAAATCCTTATGGTTATTTTCTATATTGTTCTTATGCCTGCTAAATATACTCCTCTCTTGCCCCTCTTCACCCCAGCTTAATTTCTCCTCTTCAAGGGGGAGCGAGTATTTTTTTCTGCCGTGGTTAAAGTGGACCAAAGGCCACCCTGGAGTCTATGAGACTCCAGGGTGGCCTTTGGTCCACTTTAACCACGGCAGAAAAAAATGTTTTTTTATTTCAAATGCCCCCACACTAAAGGAAGTTTGTACCAAAATAGTTTTTTTCATTTATGTACAGCTCACAAAAGGCCTCTCCAAACAGTGGGAAAGTTATCATCTGACCACACGCTGTATTTCTGTGAAAAAAACGTTAACAACGTAGAAAGTGTTATTGGTACATTTATCTGTGTGTTTTATCTGATGGCAATAAATCGGATGATTTATCATAAGCCTGGAAGTTCAATTTTCTAGTTTTACAGTCTGTTTTGACTTTGTTTAGTGTTGAAAAGAAAGTGTACATTCTAGTAAATCTGACTAGCAGAAGTGGTAGAATGTACGGCAATGCAAATACATTGAGAAAACATCACAATCTCATAAAAGGAAGCAGAAAAAGCAAATATAGAGGAAATTCAAATTGCTTTAGTAGGAAAGCCATTGCAATCTACTTTCTGCAGACAGTAAGCTCTTAACTGATTTGGGAATTTCTCTAAAGAACAAGAGATTTGAATATTACAATATCTTTCCAGTACAAAGCTAAAATGTATTATAGTGAAGAGAACTTTCTCTTCCCTTTTACAATATGTTCTTAATGTACAAAGAAGACCAAAGCTCCCAGTTTATGTCTAACATTTTTTAGGTTTTCTTACAGCTATTAGTCAAAAATACAATCCTGCTCATGCTGCATAAGTGCTGCTTATAAGGACTGTTTGTATTCTACAGACACAGTCTCATTGACTCTTCAAGTCGAGCCTTTTCTTTTAGGATTAGTTGCTTTTCAGAATGTTAAAGTAATTGCTTATTTTTTTAATATCAAGGAGTGGATTGTCATATGCTGTTTTAAATCACACATGTGAGTTTCAAGGAGAAAAGTGACACTTTATATTGTTAATCTATATAAAAAATGTTGATATTTGCAGAGGATTTTAAGGATTGTAAACCCAACGACAATAATAAGGCAGCAAGCAGGTCACCTGATGCCTGTCCCATGTGTCTATCCGCCATTTCCTGCAGCCATAGCCCTCCTTCCAATTTTATTCCTCCCGGACCAAATAAAATAGTGGTCTAACAGCCACTCTGTCCCTTGGTGCTCTCAGTGTGTGGAGCACCCAAAGAAGAATTTTTAGACTTATATGGAGGACTAAATTACCTAGAGTTTCTAAGCAAACTATGTATTTACATAAATCACAAAGGGGGCAGGGAGTTAGGGCCGGCTCTAGGATTATGTGGGGCCTTGGGCGGCATGGTCTCATTGGGTCCCTTTGTGGTGAAGAGTCGCGTCACATCACTAAGGGACATCCCAAATCTAGATGCCCCCTAAGGATCAAAAGAGAAAAGAAAAAGAAACCTTCTTTAAAAGAAAAAACATACCTCTACAGTGCTTTCCCCCCCAGCACGCAGTCCCCGTCTCCTTGTTGCCGCCTGCTGTTTGATCGCCTGCTTCCCGCCGGCGGGCCTGTCACGTGGTGCTGAGGCCCCTTCCTCTCTCCCCGGTGGAGACAGCACAGGCAGCAGCTGAACCTTATAGCTGCATACTGTCGTCCCCGCCCAGTGGAACAAAAAGTTGCACCACCACCTCGGTCATCACTGGCATGCCATGAGCAGATGTGGGCACCAGCTGCGTCGGTGCCCTTCCAGTCTGCCGCTGGTCAAGCACTGTCCCACACCCCAAAAGCCGGCTCTGAAGTACATTGTTTATATCTGATGGATACGATGTTTCGATTTCAGACTAGGGTTTTTAAAGTCTTTAACATTTAAGAGTCGATAAGACTCCAGGGTCCCCTGATTCTCTCTACCCGGGGCGTCCTGAACTGGGATACCCCACTGTGGGAAACTCCGCCATTCTCCCGCTGTTCTTACCTGTCAAACAAGCCCACGCTGCAGCATGGCCGGCAGCAGCATCACTTATCGGATGTGTGTGGCCACGTGTGTTTTAACTGAATGGCTTTGCATGGCCACGCACAGCTGAAGGATGCAAGTTATGCCATGCGCTGATTGTGCATGCAGTTAGGATTTCATTCAGCTCCTCTAGCCGCAGATTAATATGCGTGGGAGTCGCACCTGCACTGTGGACAGGTGAGAACAGCGGGCGAACAACAAGGTTTCACAGAGCGGGGCATCCAAACCAGGGTGACAAATTTTTGTTGTTCCTATTAGAAAAAAAATCCTGGACAGCATTGCTACCCAGCAAACCCTCCAGCCTTTCAAAAGTACCAATATACACCCGACATCTAGAAATATGCAGGCAGGCTTGTTTTTTATTTTTATTAATGGAAGGAAGAGGAAATCAGGGATGACAGGTTCTGTCACCCCTAATACACTAAGGGCCTTATTTATCAAGGGATAGCGCCAGGTAGTGTCTCACTAGCGCCAGGTAGCGCCAGCTATCGGCGGCTACCAACTCCAGAACAATAGGCGGCGGACACAATCACGCATTTATCACGCTAAATGAGGCTAGCGCCGGCGAGCGCGTCAGCTAGCGCGGGATTCATCATGTAGCGGACTGCAACGAACAGCGCCGCTGCTAATCCCATCACAGCGCCAGGTATGACCTCTCGCTACCTGGTGCTCTCCAATGCATTTCAATGGAGCAATCTTTAAATCTTCATATTTAATTGATATTAATGTTTTTTTTTTTTAAATGTCAAAAATTCTGTGAAGAATTGATATTACAGGTCTGATATTAATGTATTCATATTACAAAATGTTTAGAAAAACTTGTTTAATTTTGTAATCAAAAAATATGGATGTTTGGGGGTTAAAAACTACTTTTAAGCCATCGCCGCCAGCGCTCTAGGGTTTATACAAGCTTTTCACAGCGCGAGAATTTTTTGAGCGTGATTTGTTAATGAATATGCTGGGAGCCGTTCGCTGTCAGGCGCTCCCATACAGCGCGGAACCTGTCAAACAGCGACTCCTAACCCCGTATTCAACATTACCGCACACCGACTGAGTCGCTGTCAACAACCGAACAACGGCCAAGCACAGCGAATACTAGCGGGCGCTGTGAAAATCAAGCTACTGGCGCTCATCTGTCGCTACCTGGCGCTATTACTGAATCGGCCTCCCCACCTCTCACCCACAAGCTTGGCAGTTTTATTTAGTTTGGGTGTATAAGTGACCCCTTCTCTCATTAGCCAATGTGTTTATATGGGTTTTTAATATTACACCATTTTGCAATAGAGCTCCTTTAACTGATTATTTTTTATTGGGAAGCTGACCAGCATGGGAGCCTTGGATGCAACATGTTTACTTACACTATGAAATATAACAACATGACCGCAGCTATATTAATTCTTTTTCCTATATCCTCTCTCCTTCTTTGTCTAGGCTTTACTTCTTTCTCACGCTCCTTCAGATTTCCTATTATATAGAGTTTCTGTACAATTTTGTTATGGAAATTTTAACACACCTGCTTTATTTAAATTCCCAAGTTTTGCTCAGTCAGCGTTTATGTTATGCAATACTAGATGGTCTAGGCCCTGGTGGGCCAGATATGACTAGGGTTGTTGGTGACACAAGCTGGTACAGTACTTCAAGCAGAACAATACTCGGGTTTTGTACCATGTTCCGGGGCATCCTGAATTGGAATTCCCCACTGTGTGAAACTCCCCAGAACACCGAGTAACTCTCACCTCTCCTTGGCCCAAAGGCGCATGAGTGGTCTCTCTTCCAGTCTGAGCCCTTTGCTTTGACTGCAGCATTCAGCAAAGGGCTCTGAATTCAATTGAATTCAATGGGCAGTGCATGCTGACGCATCTCCCGTATCCCCGGAAGTGCAGGAGCTCTATCTAAATGGTCTGGGCGCGCCACCAGGGACGCACGCCACCAGGGAGCGCATAAAGACAACTAAAACCAGTGGGGCATTTTCCTCTCTGTCTCTCTGTTCATGACTCCTGCACAAATTGGCTACTCAAAGAATACGGTTTCATTTTAATTTTACACTTAAAGGCACTATAAACCCAACAGCAATATTAAAGTGGAACAAAACCCAGTGCGGCCGACCATGGAGTCTAAAAGATCCCAGGGACGCCCACTGGCCTTCCCCCAGGGCATCCCGAATCAGAATACCCTGGTGTTTGAAACCCCCCCGGTTCACCTGTACCAGCTTCCCCTTCCCTGGACCAGTGGCACATGCGCAGGCTCTCGTCCAATCAGAACTGTTTGGCATGCCTATGTCATTTAGAAAATGGCTCTGAAGTTATGCAATGGGAAATGAGAGTGTCAGCATCCCCAGCATCTTTGAGTTGTGTCCATTCAGATTGCTGAATGACATAGGCATCTGATTGGATGAGAGCTTACACATGTGCCGCTGGACTGGGGAAAGGTAAGCTGTTACAGGTATACTGGAGGCTTTCACTCATTGGGGCATCCCAAAGTGGAACAACAGAACAAAGCCTAGGGGAGTCAAAATTCCATATTTTTCCACTATGAGGCAACAAGCAGCTCACCTGATGCCAGTCACCTGTGCTTCTCCTCCATTTCCTGTTGGGTAAAATCTGTACCAGGGCTCCAAATCTGCCCTCCTTTCAACTTCATTTCTTCAGGACCTCGCAAAAAAAGTGGTCTTAAAGCCTCTCTGTCCATTTGAGCTCTCAGTGTGAGTAGGCACAGCAACTCACAGTGGCCCCAGGGCTGTATCTGATCAAAGCAGAGCATGCTCAAGACTCATAAAGCTGCACCATGAAATGCCCAGCTCAGCCACTGCTCAGAAACTGAAGTGCGGAAAGCAGCATCACTTTCAGTACATAAGCTATTTACATATAATCTGACATTTTGAGATGCTTTGAAATTTTACACTGTTCCCTAAGGGGGATATGGTGGAAGGAAGTTAGTGTGTGCCTCAACAGGAACTTTAAAGTGGACCTCGAATAAAAAACATCCAGCCAAATTCTTTACATTTTATTATCTATTCTTTTTCTGTCACCCCATTGGGTAGACCTGACCTTATTTCCTGTCCTTGTTGACTATACAGAAAAGCCATAAAGTACATGTCCCTGGCCCAGAAGCGTCATTATTTGGATTCACTACACAATTTAATTGAATAACACCTTAAATATCTGCTTTAATTTTCTACTATAAAGAAAAAAAACATTTGATGCATACAATCTCTAGTACTAAAAAGTTCTAACAAGTACTTTCTGTACCCATTCCTTATCAATATTCTGTGAGCAGACCTTGGTTATATTTTGTCTGCAGTCTGAGCTTAAATCTCTGCTCTACACCACATACTTTAATTCACAATTCTGCTGTGCTGCGAGACTGACCATGGCTGCCAAACAGAATATTCTCACTGGTCATGATGAGAACAGCGAGAACCTCTATATTGAAGTGCAGACAGTACATATATGCCACAGGAAGCCGACGGCAATGCTCTAGGAGTTAAACGCCGACTCACAAGCAATCAATATCTGAGGCTCTTTTTAGCATGTTCTGTTTACTGTCACCCCATCAAATGTTATCTCCATGGGGAATCCTTCTGAAGTCCCGTCTAGTCATGGCTGCTTCCTTTTACCAGCTGCGTTTGTGATTTTTAGGTATTATAGAAAGAATACAACTGAGAGGTTCAGAAAGTTTTAAAACATTTAAAAATGTTTATGGCCACAATATTATACAATATTAGATCATTTTTATAAATTTTAGATGCCCTGGTTGCATAGCAGTAACAGCCCTGTCACTCAGTTTAGGACCAAGAACAACACAGTGTCAGTCAGTGTTAGATAGATTTGTTTGTTTGTACTTACGGTATATGGGCAGCATGCACCAATCAACTGATTGCATAAGGGGAAAAGATTGTTTAGATACAGTGGACAAAATGATAGTAGTCCTCTATTGTGGTGATCAAGAGGAGGTAGATTTATTGGTGTACATCAAGTATACATTCATAAATGCATTGTTTACAGTCATGCACAATAATGTGCAAAAACCCAATTGTGAGCGGTTAGCCATTTCTGCTCTGTGTGTAGCCCCAGCAGCCAGTACTGCACAAATGGTGCTCTACGTGGAGGCTGATTCATTACTAACGCCAGGTATCAGCAAATGAGCGTCTGTATAGTGGTGCTTAGAGCGACCACTAGTAGACACAGTAAGTGGGTTTCGGGCACTGTAACAGAGCGCCCCCAGTCTCTGTAGTAACCTGGCCTGCATTGATGAATGTGATGTGTGTTGGGCGCTCTAACACCAGTACAGCGCTGCAGGGAGCGAGAGGTAATGCCAGCTCAGTGCAATAGACTCTTAGAGGCCGATTCATTAATAGCGCCAGGTAGCGACAGATGAGCGACTGTAGCGTGATTTTATCAGCGCCAGCCAGTATTCGCTGTGCTTGGCCGGCGTTAGCTTGATGACAGCGACTCAGTCGGTGTGCGGTAATGTTGAATACGGGCTGGGGGGTCGCTGTTTCACAGGTCCAGCGTTGTATGTGAGCGCCTGACAACGAATGGCCAGAGCGAACGGCTAGCTTCATATTCATCAACAAATCACGCTCCGAATGTGCTGTCGCTGTCCATTCCTTGTTTAAACCCCAGAGCGCTGGCGGCGATGTGTATTAACTAGTTTTTAACCCCTAAACAACCATATTTTTGGAATGTAACATTATACATGTTTTTAGAATCATTTTGTAATATGAATACATTAATCTCAGACCTGTTAGATCAATTCTGCACATATTTTTTTTAATTTTTTTTTTGACTTAAAAATAAATCCTAACATTGCAGAAGAAAAAAAAATTAATACCAATTAATTATGAATAATTATAGATTGCTCCATTGAAATGCATTGGACATCGCCAGGGAGCGACAGCTCATACCTGGCGCTGTGAGGGAATTTGCAGCGGCGCTGTTCGGTCCAGGCGGCTTCATGATGAATGCCGCGCTAGCCGTCGCTCTCGCCGGCGCTAGCCTCATTTTGCTTGATAAATGCGTCATTGTGACCGCCGCCGGGCGTACTTGAGTCGGTAGTCGCCGTTAGCGCCGCTACCTGGCGCTCGTCAGACACTACCTGGCGCTATCGCTTGATGAATAAGGGCCTTAGTGCTCCACACCATACTTATCGAAAAAGGACAAACACAGCGTTGGTGCTTTAATTCTGGTCGCTATAGCATAGAGCGCCAGGCGCTTTGTAATTAAAGTCTGTTTTTTAACACATATCCACCAATAACAAAGCAAAAACACATGGAATTACATTGTTGTAACATTGTGACATTAACACTTTAGTTCCAGACCTGTAATGACAATTCTGCATAAAAATATAAAAAGTCAAAAAAGTTTCTAGACAGGTTTGTTTGCTGCCAGGAGAGGTCACACAATGATTTGAGCAAAAAACCCCCCAAAAATTAAAAATGTCAAACACGCTGTTTAAACACAAGCAAATGAACGCCCATTGATATGTATGGGAGAGCGACAGTGAGCGAAAGGTAATACCTGCTTGAAGTGGAGTGATTCTAACCACCACCTTGGGAAAGTGCATGCATTTTGGGACGTCTGTGGATTGCACTGGGATATTTTGGATATGCTAGGGCTCTAGAGAGCTCAGTTTATCTTTTTGCTCTGTGCCACATCAACATATAGAAAGGTAATACCTGGCACTCTGGAAGCTAGAGCACTGAGCCGCCTGTTATAATACATCGGACGGCTTTTGAGCTGCTTTAAACCGGACCTTCACCATGATTTATTGAAAAGCCCAAACCCTTAAAAAACAATTCCCCAGCATATAAAATTAATATATTTTAAGTTTTTAGTCACTTATTTATTATTCTTTCCCCCACTGGGCTGCACCTCTGTTCAGGACTTTAGGATACGGGCGCCGCCATTTTTTCTCAGAAGCATCACACTTACTGAGGAGAGGAGAGCGGGATAAAGTGCAGGGGGGACGGGTTATAGCTGTGCTTTGCTCAGACAGAGCAGAGCTGGGGTCAGGGAAAGGACAGCAATCCCAGAATGCAGAGCAGCACAGTCAGAAGGCACTTCCTGTTTGCAGGCTGCCTGACGTCCCATGAGCCGCCATCTTGAATGTTTAAAGGCTCATAACATGCAGTAGATGCAGGTAGGATGATTATTAATATGAGCAATCTGTATGTACAGGGTGTGGGAAACATATAAGATAGACTCTTATTCAGAGTGAAGGTCCGCTTTAAAGGCTTTATTGGGGTTTGGATTTGGGTGATACAGAATTAAAGCAAATCTGGCTCGTTACTAGTGATAAGCAGTCCCGCTGAAGCTTGGGTTCGCCAAAGTTCGGGTTGCCGAACCGAAACCCCTCTGAAGCCAATGGGGACCCAAACTTGGGGGGCCAAAATTGCTTTAAAATGGGGGTAGCAAGGGCTGGAGGGCTTAAAATGCAAGGGAACTCCAGGTTGACTGCCCTGCACAAAATTGGCTAGGAAAAGTACTAAAACTAAAAATTTTAAGAAATCCATAAATGAAAAAAAAGATATATTCCTTTTTTCAAGGATGTTGGGGGGCACCTTGGTGAAAAACTCAAAATAATAACAGAAAACCAAAAAACAAATACATAAACACATTTTTTTAAAAATAATATATATTTTTAAGTTTTTCCATGTTTAATTTGTTCCCATTGCAGATAACTACCTGCGGGTTTATTTTTTAAATATTTTTTGGCATTTTTGGTTAGATTAAATTTTTATCTAACAAAGAATAGCCTGTTTATTTTTTAAATTGCATTTTTGTCAAAATACAATGCCCCGGTTGCATAATGCTTGGAGGGGAGGACCCCACACACACAAAAATAAAATTAAACATGTTGGATGTGGGGTTAAATTTGGAATAATTTTCCCCCAATAAATGTAAAAAAAATGCGTAGGGTCCCCCCTATAAACATTACCAACCCAGCCAACCCCAGTGCTTAGAGCTTAGAGGAAGTTGTGGTATAAGGGGGTACACCCCTGTGCTTAGAGCTAGTTGTGGTATAAAGAAGTACACAAACCCCAGTGCCTAGAGCTCGTTGTGGTGCTTACGGCTAGTTGTGGTGTAAGGGGTGCACCCCAATGCTTAAAGTAAGTTGTGATATAAGGGGGTACAGCCCACTGCTTAGAGCTTGTTGTGATATAAGGGGGTACACAACCCCCAGTGCTTAGAGCTAGTTATGATGTCAGGGGTACACCCCAGTGCTTAGAGGAAGTTGTGGTATAAGTGGGTACACACCAGTGCTTTGCTAGTTGTGGTATAATGGGATATATTCCATTGCTTAGAGCTAGTTGTGGTATAAGGGGTGCACAAATCCCAGTACTTAGAGCTAGTTGTGGTCTAAGGGGATACACAAACCCCAGTGCTTAGAGGAAGTTGTGGTATAAGGGGGTATACCCCAGTGCTTAGAACTAGTTGTGGTATAAGGGGGTACACAAACCCCAGTGCTTAGAGGAAGTTGTGGTATAAGGGGGTATACCCCAGTGCTTAGAGGAAGTTGTGGTATAAGGGGGTATACCCCAGTGCTTAGAGGAAGTTGTGGTATAAGGGGGTATACCCCAGTGCTTAGAACTAGTTGTGGTATAAGGGGGTACACCTCAGTACTTAGAGCTAGTGGTGGTATAAGGGGTACACAAACCCCAGTGCTTAAAGGTTGTTGTGGGGTCAACAGGGTACATACAGCCCAAACAAGAAGTGGTTTTAAACAATAGTGCTGGCACCCCACCTATCTAGCACTCATTCCAGTCCTATCTCAGACTAAATATTGCCCTGAAAAGGGCAGTTTTTTAACTAAACAGGCCTATCTTTCCCTAAACAGCAGCAGCAGCAACTGTCCTATCCAACGGTGCTCTCAGCATTGCAGAACACGCCCCATATTATATACAGAACTGGCATGGCTGTGGTTGCTAGGGAAGGAAGAAGGCTGATTGGCTGCTCGAACCTGCAAGGTTCATCAGGGATCCAAACTTTGCGGGTTGGATCTGCGCATCATTAATCATTACTAGTTATCAGCACAAGATACCATAAGATAATCTGTTACACAGGTTGCTAGCCAATTAAAAGGAACTGTAAAGCCAACAGTAATATTAAGGAAGCAAGCAGCTCACTCGATGACTGTCCCATGTACCTCTCCTCCATTTCCTGTAGAGCGAGGAATAAGCTGTAGCAGAGCTCCAAAGTTTGCCCTTCTTTCAATTTCATTTCTTTAGAACCACACAAAAAGTTTTCTGACAGCCACTCTGTCCCTTGGAGCTCTCAGCACAAGTGAGCATGACAAGCCACAGCGGTCTCAGACCACAGCAGAGCATCTTCATGGCTCATAAGGCTGTGCCATGATGCTACAGTTCCGATTTAGCCACAACCCAGGAATTGAAACAAAGGAAGTGGCTTTGCTTAGAATATATAAGGTATTTTTATATTTAATCAGGGTAGGGTGGGGGGAAGATATTGTGTGCCTAAACAGGGACTTTAAAAGAGCCGTATCATAAAATATTAGATATTAATATCAGAAATCCATATAAACATGTTACATCGCGATGAAGGACTTACCATTACACCACAACTTTTAGGAATAAAAAATCCAAGGGCATGGTTATTGAGAGTACTAGTCCCCACACAGGGGAGACCTGCTCACCTCAAACTGCTTGTTTTCTAGGTCAGCCTGTAGGGAACAGCATTACAGTGATCCTATACCCAGAAAGAAATGTTATATTGTCATATTCTATCCCCAGCCCAGTGACCCAAAGCCTTTGCCCAATATTTGTTACAACGCAAACTGTATGCAGTCGTATATAGTCATATTACTCCCTGGCCAAGCAGCCTTGCCCTCAATGCTTCCTAGACAGTGATGATACATTCAGTTATAGTACACACAGATCAGCATTGGGGAGCACTTCAGTATACGGCTGTCATTTGGACCTCATACTGCATCCTGTTAGTGTTTTTATAAATATTAGGCAAAGGCTTTAGAAAAAAAAAACACAGGCTGTTTTGGGGGCTGGAGAGAGAAGATGACGACATAAGCTTCCTTTCTGGGTATAGGATCACTTTAACCACCCTACCTTATTTATTTTGAGCAAAGCCAATTTCTTCGCTTTCATTTCTGAGCTGGGAAGAGCATGTCATGGGGCTGCTTTGTAAGTCATGAGCATGACCTGCTGTAGTTAGAGACAATTGTGGGACCACTGGGGGGGCAGTGTGGCTGTTAGACCACCTTTTTTGTGGTCCTGGAGGAATGCAGTTGAAAGGAGTACCGTATATACTCGAGTATAAGCCGAGTTTTTCAGCCCACTTTTTGGGCTGAAAGAAGCCGCCTCGGCTTATACTCGAGTCAGTGAACATTTGTGCATCCAACAAGATGGCGCCTATGCCGGAGAGTGAAGAGGAGAGCGCGGCGGAGGAACCTCGACTTACCGATGCGTCAGCTGATGTGTTGGAGACTGAGCGAGGGGGCGGAGGAAGCGCGGTGTGGAGATCGGCGGAGGACACTGCGGAAGAGCCGCCTCGGAGGCTTCAGAACTCTGCGGGGAGATCAGTACACCCAGCGCGAGGTGGGTGTACCAAGATGGCGTCCGGCGCGCTCCGCGCCGCCACGTCACTGAGGCCCGGGCCGCAGGCGGGGATATCTGACAGCTGTCAGCCGGCCGGCCCAGACGCAGTATGGAGCCGTGAGTGCGGCTCAGAAGAAGCAGAAGGCGCTGATTTGAGCAGCGGCATGTCATCAAAACAAGTAACTGGAGGGGGGGGGGTAATTGATCACTGAAGACCTATTGACAAAGATAAGCTGTCTCTGGGTCATTCCCTATTAAATCTGTGGCCATTTCTACATGCCATAGCTGGAACAGCCGGTTCTCCTTTATGTCGCACAGAACACTGACTGGGGGGAGAGGAGCGCGGGGGGGAGGCGGAGTACAGATTCAGCCCCAGCCCTATGAAACCAGACAAGGGGCCATCCCCATTCATTTCCTGCCCCCGTGCCGGCTCCCGCACTCACCCTCTGTCACTTCCAGCACTTTCAGCTGTTCCTCCGCTGCCGCCCGCAGCAGACCAAAATCTGTATCAGCCCGTTGATTCCTCAAATCAACTCCAATTCCAATTGAATAAAGCCGCCTCGGCTTATACTCGAGTCAATAACTTTTCCAGTTTTTTGTGGTAAAATTAGGTGCCTCGGCTTATATTCGGATCGACCTATACTTGAGTATATGGTAAACACTTTTCGAGCCCTGTTACAGCTTCTACGCTGCAGAAAATAGAGGTGAGGCGCATGGGACAGGCATCAGATGAGCTGCTTGCAGCCTTATTATTGCTGTTGAATTTACCGTCTTTTTTAACATCTTCCCAAAGCAAAGCACTCCATGATGGGTAAAAGCATTTACACAAATAAAAAAGATTTGCAATAGCAATCTATTGTTAATGCAGCACAGGCTGATTCATGGGACAGGCCATTAGAGTTGAGCAGTTCTCCCATAAAAGCTTGTGGCCCAACATTGTTTGTCCTTACAGTAAAAGAAAGAAACAAGTTTTGCTGTATTTTTTTTATTATAATTAGGGTGTATAAATGACCCCTCCTCATTTTCACAATTGTTCTTCCTTCATTTCAATTGCTCTCAATATTTCTTCTATCTCACCCACAACAGCGACCATACTAAAGTCACTCATTTGGAAAATGATAATGATTAATATTAATAATACGCATATATGACAAAATGATGGGTTACTTATACACTCCACGGTTTCATTTGCTGAAATGATAAAAGGAAAAAAAATGGTGTGATATATAACTGCTTGTCACCCGAGCTAACAGCCCTAATATTTACAAGAGCATTGCATGAAAATCATCGACATATATCAGAAGCACAGCAACAAGCAGGTAATCCTGGCTGGCTCAGGGTACAGAGGGCTAGAGTTCAGCAGTCAACACCTGTAAAAGTCAATGTTTACTATTTGCATTTTTTTAAACCTAGTTTTACCAACCCAGTGGCGTATTTAAATGTGTGAACATTAAATGGGGCCCTTTCAAGGCCCATGCAGTAAACTTTATTCTGTCTTTAACTAAAGAGTGAAACGGCAACAACAAAAGGTGCATAATTTCTCTAAATGCTGCCTAGTGAGCACACATAAGATGAATGAGGATGATGTACTACAATGATGGGATCCCCTGACCTCCTGGGCCCGGTGCAGTTGCACCCCTAATCGTTACGCCCTGCTCATATTTCCATGGCTGGGAAGCCCCAGCCAGCATTTGGCCTGCTCTGCAAGGAATTCCCCCTTAAATGTGGGGGGGGGGAGGACAGGAAGAGCACAGGGCTGATGAAGATAGGCACAGAACTCCACACCTCCATGCAGAGGAGGGACTCGGAAGGGCAATCGGGTAAGGGTATTGTCAAGCCATTTGCCTGCCAATGTGAGCTTCGAATCAGACAAGCTTTCACAGGGAGTGGTGTATATTGTACACCCTGGGTCAGATGTTCTACAACTATGTGATATCAGGGAAACTTGTATGACCCACATGACCAAAAGAGGGGATTCGCACGTTGGGAGTGGGATTATGGGGGTGTGAGTTAATTCTGATGTTTTAGACATTTGACCAGACCCTGAGGGCTATTGTAGGGTAAGTCAGCTTTTGCCACCTGTACCTGGTTCATCCTACTCTGGCTTGCTAAAACATACCGGTTGCTGAGATCAGGTCCAATGTCATTCAGATGCACCTCCGCAGCCTTCTACAGTGAGCACACTCCTCACCAAGCCAGAGCATAGCTCCAGTCACAAGGCTGGGCCTTGTTTACCAATTTGCTTGCAATAGTGGATGAGCGCCTGAAGAAGTTCAAGGTGTGTGAGACTCAAACTCCAGACACTCTAGAAAGCCTGTGTAATCCATTTAATATTTAAAAGTTTGGGCTGTTGTACTGTCAGTTGCATATTGGCAAATTTGCATAGCTTCATTTTCAGTTCTTCTCCAAGCTTGTGCTATTTTAAGCCTAGACGTTTATGAGCTCTGCTCTGATTAATCTTTTATATTTAGTAGTAATTTGGAAGCAGTGATAGCAGTTATTGTGTTTGTGCGCACTAATAACAGGTTTTATGTTACATTTATTACATTGTAGGAATATTAAGGGAATGGGATGCAGAAGACATTTTCTTTACATTCTACCTAGTATCCACTAGCAGAAGAAATGGCTCAGTCGGACAAAGGGGTTAATAAAGTGTAAAAGTAAACTGGAAAGTAAAAGTAAATTGGAAAGCGCAATGCAGTATTCGGTATTTAAACTATATATGTTTTTTAAAACGAATATTTTCTTGTATTTACTATGATTATTTTCTAAGTTATGTAATAAATTACAGTATAATAAGACGCACCCTGGATTTGGAGGAATAAATTAGAAAAAAAATATTCTGAACCAAATGGTGTGCTAAAATTTCCCTACCAATCACCCCACTATAGACAATGTGCAGAATTCCCCCCGATCACACCATTACAGACAGTAAGCAGTATCCCACATTAAAGGTAGTGAGCGGTATCCCAAATTATAGGCAGTGTACTGGCATCCCCAATGCAGGTTGTGTGCTGGCATCCCCAATACAGGCAGTGTGCGGGCATCCCAAATATAGGCAGTGTGCTGGCATCCCAAATATAGGCAGTGTGTGGGCATCCCCAATACAGGCAGTGTGTGGGCATCCTCAATACAGGCAGTGTGTGGACATCCCCAATACATGCATTGTGCAGCATTCCCTGAAAACCAGTAAAAAAAAAAAGAACTTACCGTAAATTCCCCTCTGTAGGAGGTGTCAGGAAGCGGCGGCTATGAAAACGGCAGTCAGCCGCAAGTTCAGAGAGAGACGGTTTCAGCTTCTGGGTGGGCGTGGCCTGTGACTCCTACTATTGTCATTGGACAGTGGCAAGAGTCACAGGCCACGCCCTACCCAGGGGGGGAAACCGGATGGCTCTGAACTTGCGGCGGAGAATGCAGGCAGCGGAGACTAAGGAGTTGGGGGATCCATGGAATGTAAGTGTCACGGACCGGGTGAGGCGGCACAGGTGTGGATCTGCTGTGACCGTGTTACTGATAGCGAGTGCCTCGTCAGGGGAGCGGAGTCTAAGAGACCACCGGTATTCACCAGAGTCCGCCGCGAAGCATGTTGGTCTTGCAGCGGCAGCGGCTAGGTCGCTACCCCCCCAACGGCGGCTCAGCCACATAGTCAGCTGAGGTAATGCGTGGTACAAAGGAGGCAGGCAAAAGGTGATGTAAAAGTTCAAGCAGAGGTCAGGGCTGGCAGCACAGGTACAGAGACGGGGGCAGGCAAAGGTCGGTACACGGGTGAGCAATACTGAAAACAACAGACTTTCTGCATACAAAGGAAGACCAAGATCCGGCACTGATGGAAAAGGAAGTGCCCCTTAAATAGGGGAAGTCGATGCAGGATTGGATGACCAGGCACCAATCAGTGGTGTACAGGCCCTTTAAATTTCAGGAATCCAGCGCGCACCCTCTAGTGGACGGGAAAATGAGTGCGTCTTATAGGACGAAAGATAAGGTACACTTTTATAAACTGTAGTTTAAATATAAACATTTAAGACAAAGACCTGAATATGGCTTACTTTACAAAGCATACTGTGTTTTTTTTCTGTGGCAAGGAGGGGTTGGGGTAATCGGTAATAAGTATTGGCAGGCCATTTGGTAAGCAGCTGACTTCCTACATCCTACCATATGAATTAGTTCATGTCAGAAATGCTGCTGTTGCACTTCTGCAATGCCTGCCATCCTGGAGAAATGTGCAATCCTAATCCCTTCTTTTCAAGCAAGGAGCCTGCACATCTTAATGGATGTGCTGGGTATGCGCTGAACAATTTGCACACTGACCCGCCTTGCACCCTGTCTTGCTTTCAAAGTCCCACACAGGCTTGAGGCCTATGCCTGAACAATGTATGTGTTCCCTGGTCTCCAGTGATCCATTTGTGTCTGTCCTGAGACCTCATCTAGCCAGCCTTGCATCTTTCTCTGGTCCTGCATCTAGTTCTTGCTGAGGTTATTTTTCTGCAATCCTCACCCTGACCTTCAGATCCTGTTCTGCAGTTCAGCCGAATTTATCTTGGAATCCTGCCCATGAGCCATTCTCCTTTGCTGGGCAAGTACACCTATCTAACTCTGCTGTTACTCTCGGAACACTTCTGTCCTATTAACCCTGGTGGTTGCGGCAGCCTCTTCACCAGTCCATCTCTATCAACTGAGTCTGTACTAAAGAGGTCCTGGCTGTCTCTTAGACTCCCCAGTAGACTCGCCAACTCAGACAGAGGACAGTGGATCCACTTCACCAGTCGCGACTGTTCAAGAGAAAATGGAAAACCCCCTGTTTAACAATTTAATATGAATAAATAAAACATTTAAACATTTCAAGCTTCAGTGTCTTCTTACTTGATCCCAAAGTTTGGTCTTGATCCCAGCATCTAGTGGGCTTGCTTCCATATCTCTTCTATATCCGGCTTACAGAAAAAGTGCTGCAGGGAGGGGTGTATACTTTATAGGACATATCTGGTGTTCCCCTATCCCTTTGGTCTAATAGCATAGCTTCCAACTTTTCAGAGAGGGAAAAATGGACAATTGTACATTCAGCCACTCCCCCTGTTTGAGGGATGGATAGGAGATATATAAATATAAACACATTGAATAGGCAAATTAATAATTTATTCGTGCAGATCTGCATGTTAACCCTCAAGGAGGGACAAGTGAGAACAACAAGGGACAGGAGGATATAGACTCAAAAGATAGACAGTCCCTCTGAATGAGGAACAATTGGGAGTTATAACTGTAGGTAGAAGGGAAACTTGAGAGGTCTGCTGCTTTGTGGAGGATAGGAAAAAGGTTGGACTCTGTAATGGGTTCTTATACTAATGTTGTAAGGGTCAATGTTAATTCCAGATGGCATACATGTCTACTGGTGGCCAGTGTGGTTTACTGGTCAAGTGTGCAATCTGTGCACCTGTTGCACAGAGGAGGTGTTGTGGGAGCATGGGAAGGTGAATTTGCATCTCACATTTCACACGGTTCTTGGGGGTGATTCTTGAGGGCAGCTGAACGGTATAGGTTTATTCGAGTCAGTTTCCAGGCTAACATAAAAATAATTCAATAGATTTGACAGTTTGTTCCCTGCAGTTTCATCTTTCTACAGCTTTCTAAAACTTGCCGACTCTTATAATGCGGCCGCACAGCATCCATTCCCACCCCCGCAGCCTCTTATAGAGGGTGTACATCATCAATGCAAAATGTGTCAGGACCCTTTGTCACAGTGAATGGAGCGTGGTACTTTATGCCCAAGTTGTTGTGACAGGAGTCGGCTGCAATTGATGGACGAGGGCCTGAAGGGGCTCAACTTAAGACCTGGAATGCAGATTTAGGTAAAGGTTGGTGTTGAATCTTTTTTTTTTTTATTTAGCCTGAACAGTCCATTCAGTGTTTGAAGCTTTGGATCATTTTTGTGTCTTTATATGAGTTGCATATTTGCATACCATCATATTTGGTTGCTCGCCAGGCTTGTGCTATTTGGAGCCTAGATGTTTATGGAATCTGCTCTGATTAATCTTTTATATTTAGGAGTAATTTGGAAGCAGTTATTGTATTTGTGCTCACTAATAACACATTTTATGTAATTTTTTTAAAATAAAAGTATAATGAATATTGTAGGATTGGCATGAGATGAGAATTTCTGTTCATTTCAAAATACTAGCAGGAAAAGGTATTTTTTTTAAAATTAAAAGTGGTTAATGCATTTTATTGTTAAAATGTAAAGTATAATGTAAAGTATGTATAACACTATACCAAGAATATCAGGTTATAATAATAATTGTCCAGACACACAAAAGTATTCCCGTTGTGTAGGGCTACAAATGGCAATAATCCCACTGTTCCTTTTTGAAAACTAAGCTACGTATATTGCCTAAGTGATTTTAAATAATGTTTCACCCCATGTTGTACTGTCCTCTGTGATAGAAACGGCAGGGCTAAGTGATGCAGGCACACTGTGTGTATTGCACTGGAGGGAGCTGGGCTTGAGTGACTGTATGAAGGGCTTTATTCTAGCCTATCACTAAGAGAGGGATTGTCAACCTTACACGAGCCTCACGCTTCACTCTGTGGTCAGAATTAGGGGGGAGGTGCTAGAGGCAGAGGGACAAGAAAGAAGAAGTTCCATTTCGTTTTATTGGCCAGAAAAAAGCGACAGCATGGGACTCAGTTAAGCTGTCAGACAAATGAGCTTAAAGTTTGATTGGTCAATCCCCTTAAATAGAAACTTTCAAGGCATTTGGTCAGTATTTATTGAAATAAATTGACTTCTAAACAATGAATAAGCTACACTTTATATACAGCAATTTAAAGCAGACCAGCATCAGCAACTGGGATAACACCACTGCAAGTCTACTTCCCACAGCCCCGTACTTAGCTCCTGCTTGGAAGGCAGCCAAGAACTCAGCCCATGTGACTACTTGAGGTCAAATGCAATTGGAAGTCAAACGGTTGCACAGTGATTTGGAAGCCCTTCCAGCAATGCCACACTTGTGATGCCAGGCTACAGCACAGGAATGAGGGATGGGTATGTGTGAACTGCTGTTTTCGGGATTTTGCACTGGTATACCTGTGATGCATCCCGATTTGCTGCGCTCCCCCTGGTGACCAAACACTCAGCCAGATCTAATTTTTGGTTTATATATAAATATAAGACAGAAGACCTGCATGTTAGTCACTTTACCTAGCAAATTGGGTCTTCCAGCAAGAACTTGGGGGTTGTCTGTAAGCTGGTCCTACAGTGGATTTTATTCTGTGTATTTGTTCCTCATACAAGTAACAAATGCTTGCAGTCAAGATGTTGGAACAGGGTCACAGGATTGTAACCGAGAAGCGGAGTCACCTATCACCTGACTAAACATCCACCAGCCAGACAGATATCACAAGTGGTCTTTGTATCAAAACAGATTAAAGTGGACCAAAACCCACCCTGGAGTCTTATAGACATACTTGCTCTCCCAGAGGTCACCCTAAAACTCACCTTCTTTTCCGGTCCAACAGTGCATGCACGAGCAGCGGCCGCATCCCCGCTATCCCCTTAGAAGGGCACGTGCCCGTGCCAGGAATTTGTGAATGGCAGACGCAGGCATGCTCTCTGTTAAAGGGATGTGGCTGCCAGCATGCTCGGACCCACACGCTTTAGACAAGCTTCTGGACAAAGGAGCAGGAGTGGATCCGAGTGCGCTGACTTGACGAGACACTGCGCATGTGCCGTAGGACCAAGGAAGGGTGAGTGAGATCGGTGACCTGGGGGGTTTCACACAGCGGGGCACCCTCAATCGGGGTGCCCAGAGGGCAAAAACCAAACATGCACAACAGTGAAGAGGATGCAGCATTTTCTCTTGGATGCAGCCAGTTCATTAACAATGGGGGTCATGCTAGATATTTGGTGAAGCCAGTGTGACTCCCAGTGTGCATTGCCGTGTTGATTGCAACCTGCATCCTGGTGAGTTTTTTAGCTTTTAAACATAAAAAAGTACAAAAAATGTTTTTTTCTACCCTTTCCCGATAATTTCCAAACTTCTAAAATATATTCTTACATCCCTGGAAAAATAATGTACCAAACTGGAAAATATGCTCTCATGTGTACAGGTGATTTTTTGGGTGAAAATGTAGGACAAAGACTTTTTTCGCACTTTTTTTGTGTTATCACCGAGATGGCTTCACCGAATATTTACCTTGACCCCCAATGACACTGACTGCTCACACTACCTGACAGGTCTCATTCTCCAAAACTACTAATTCTATACAGTGCTATACACATGCCTGATCCTGCTGCCACCACTACAGGGATGCGGTATGCGGAAGTATGTGGCCCCTGCCTGAAACTGCAGATGGTTCTGAATGAGCTGCAGAAAGTATCTTTGCCAAGCAGTAGTCTGAGCTGTCTGACGCCCAGCACCAGGAGTAAAAAAGAGCACTTTGGAGTAAAAATCTAGGTAGCAAAAGAATGGGAATTGCACTTTTAGAAAATGAAATGTACTTTTTACCTTAGCATAGTGCACATTTTACTCCTAGTGCTGAATCAACCCTTCTGTCTTTACTGCATAATAGCAGTGAAAGAAGCCTCTATCCTGATTGGCTGGGAGAGGCTGAGCCTTCACAGACTAGAAAGAGCTTTCAGCAGTTTGAATACTGTCAAGAGCACAAATAAGCAGACGTACAATATATATATATATATATATATATATATATATATATACAGTATAAAGGATCCTTCTTAGGTGCTGTCACTGCTTGTTCAATAACCTGTCTGTACATTGTAAGCTGTTAGTAAATTGCAAATAAAACACATTGCAGAACAATATTACATAAAGTAAATGAAACTTTTTACACTAAGGGCTTTATTCATCAAGGGATAGCGACAGGTAGTGCCTTGTAAGCAGCAGGTAGCGGCAGGTAGCGTCTGGTGAACGCCGAGCGCTGCACGCAATACCACATTTATGAAGGTAAGCGCCTATTACAGCGTCACATAGCCACCGATTCATTATCACAGACAGCTCAGCGGACCCCGGCGGCGCTCTGCCTTCCAGAGCGCCTGGTATTACCTGTCTCTACCTGTCACTCTCCCATACATTTCAATGGACATTACTTTTCTTCACTTTAAACAGGGTTTTTCTTTTTTAAAAATCAAATCATTGTGTGACCTCTCCTGGCCTATTAAATGTCATTTTTTAAAACTTTTTTATATTTTTTTATATTTTTATGCAGAATTGTCATTACAGGTCTGGTATTACAGTGTTACACATGTATTTAAGTGTTACGATGTCACAATGTAATAACAATGTAATTCCATATGTTTTCGCTTTGTCACTAGTGGATATGTGTTCAAAAACGGACCTTAATCACACAGCTTCCGGCGCTCTGAGCTATAGTGACCAAATTTTGAGCACCGACACTGTGTGAGGCTGTGATTTTGATGAATATGGTTTGAGTCGCTCACACTGACCAGTCGCTACCAATCGCTCCCATATAGTGCTGTACTGGTGTTATAGCGACTCACACATCAAATTCATCAATGCCGGCCATGTTACTACAGCGACTGAGGCGCTCTGTAATAGCGACTCACGGCCGATCAGAGCGACCACTAGCAGTTACTGCTGTTACCTGGCACTAGTAATGCATCAGCCTGCCAGTTTTTCAAGTTACAAAGTTATAAGGATGATCTGTTTATCTACAGCATGTAGATGCTTTTTTTGAATAGTGTACTGTCAGTGTCCACAATACAGATATGTTAGATAATTTGGCTGTTTATGTGACGTATAGTTTCATAATTAGATAATCTGCATGCAATCTGCAAGTATAGCTCATTAAAGTTGGCAAATTTCCACAGCGGAGTAGAAAACTGTAAATAATAATTGCAGTTTGATTTGTTAATTATCCTTTAGGTTATCCAGTATCCCAGGACTGCATACAGGAAGATTTCTCCTGGAAGAAATGCTATTGATTGCCGCTCTTTTATCTGCTTCTCTAGAAACATATTACAACTTGATAATTAATGGGAGTGGGGAGCGACAAACCCTAGAGCGCCCCTGCCATATTTAATTGGGTTAAGTTGCAAATAAAGGTCTTTTGTTGTCAGATAAATCTTTCTACTTAATTGGAATGGTTTTTACTTTTGCCTTTGCGATAATAACATATTTGGTATTAATGTTTTTGCACAGGAATGCTCAGTGAGGAGCAGCGCCTAAACAGAAGATCATAACATCCCGGCTGGTGACAGCTTACATTCTGGAGAGTAATGATAGGCTTTATTGAACCAGAGCTCTAGATACAGGTATTATAATGATTTCCAGTTGCTGAGATTCCGGATGAAGAACGTGTCATATCTGACGAATTGCACAATGGTTGTCTTAGGAGAATACTTTCAATCAATTTGTGAAAATGCAGGGTAAGATTTATTCGGCTGTAAGGATCTGTAGAGGGAGATTTCCTTCCTCTGTCTTTTCCACTATGCTATGATTTAATAGGTTAATGCTGTTTGGGTTTTTTTTTTCTTCTGCATGCAGGCATACTGGAGAGCCAACCAGCGCACTTTGCAGAACACTGCCTGAGGGAGCCTTCAACCTGACAGAGCTTCACCAATTTCCTGTCTTTCCTGTCATTGGTTATTAAGCCATATTCTTGTGTCAAGCTTCTGGCTGCAAGCCTGTCATTTATTGGTGTCAGTTATTTACATGCATCAGTGGAAAAGAACATGAAGAAAGGCTTAGGGCAACCCAGCAAAGGAGAAAAGTAACAAATCCAGAGTTCAACACAGTGCACCACAAAGAGTGAATGAGCGAATGACAAAATATTCAATGTGCCTGTGCTGTATTTGAAGTGATGCAAGTGAAAAGGCTCTGCTGTAGATAAACTGTACATCAGTAAAATAACTGGCAGCCAGAGGAAATAATATAAGACTATCTTTTAGAATGAATTATTGAATATTCTTTACTATATGCAACAAGGTATACCTGAAAACTGTTATTTTAGTATCCTATATCTATGAGATTCTATAAGATTCCTGGGCCAATTGATTCCCTCCCCCTGAGGCATCCAAATTTGTGATGCCCCCGTGTGAAACCCCCCAGGTCACCCATACACTTACCTTCTTTCCCGGTCCAACGACGCATGCGTGAGCCGTAGCCACATGCCAGCTATCCCTCTAGCAGGGTACATGCCCGCAGCAGGCATTTGTGAATGGCTGGTGTGGGCACACTCCCTGTTAGAGGGTAGCGGGGGATGCGGACGTCAGCGTGCTCGTAGCCGCTCTCCTTAGACAAAGGCTTAGACGGCGTGATGTCAGCAGATCTGAGTGCGCTGATTGTACAAGCAGCCGTGCAAGTGCTGTAGGACTGGGAAGAGGGGAGTTGGTTTCGCCGACCTGGGGGGGTTCACACAGCGGGGAGCCCACGATTAGGGTACCCCGGGGGCAAGGACCAAAACCCAGGATAGTCAAAATCCTGGGTTTTTGTCCACTTTAAAATGTAAGACTGTGAATCATCCTGCTTGTTGCTGTAAGACACTTACCCCCAGGGTCTCCTGTGGTGCAGCTTCTGGCATGCCCCACTCAGCTGGAAGTGTAGCTGGGGCACACACCGACAGCATAGCACCAGGGGTGACACCTGGATTGTGTTTCTAGGCTGCCGGCCGGTGTAGAGGTTGTACCGCCATCAGATCAACTTTTTCAGCCTCCTCTGCAGCCAATGATCCATAGGGACATTAACCCCCTAGTGTCTGGAGGAGCTCACAATAGTTTTCTATATTAACTGTATGCGTAGTTTGGGACACAGTTAAGATGTGGGACTGATGGGGGAAGGCTATAAATAATACATGACCCATATATTCAGAGAGGTAACACGTGCATTGGTAGCATGTGGGGATTGTTACATATGAGTGGGGGTAATGGGGTGGTGTGGTGGTGGAAGAACATACAAGTGTAAAATATCACTCTAAAAAGTTTGTGTGCTCTTCAAAAGGTGAGCACCCCCAAATTAGACTAACCTAATATTTGATCAAGTACTGTATATAAGCGTTAGCTATCTTGATCCCAAATTCCGCATCATGTGAGTTCACTGGGCCAGCAGACTGGTGCATCTTTTTGTATCTGATCTCTTGACAGCAGAGTTGTTAGGATTCTCCTTTAATTAAGGGCCTGATTTATCAAGCACTTCTGCCAGACATTGCCCCACTGGTGCAAATTAGAGTGGTGCAAAATATAATTTATATTTTTTTCACACTTGCACATGTTGCTTCACTGCAGGAAACACATTTACTAAAACAAAATATAAATTATATTTTGCACTTTTCATTGAAATGGCATTGTCTGGCATAAGCGCTTGATAAATCAAGGCCAAAGTGTTGTTGTCAGCATTTAGAGATGATTGTTCAAGTGTATTGTTACAATTGCTCGATTTGAAGCCATTTGAAGAGGTCAATGACTGGGGTTCACCAGTTCAACTTAATAGCGCAGATTAAATGAAACAGTGTTAGTAACGACAAGTTGTGTAAGTGCGTGGGTGTATTCTGTTGTGACTGTGTCCTCACTAAAAGCAACCCACTCATGCGGCCAGTCAAGAACAAGCTGTTCAAGTACTAGGAATATATTTATTAACCTATAGAACTACTGTATGTATTGATCACGCAAAACTACAGTACTTATCTTAGTAATGATCTGAACCAAATGCAATGATAAACCACAAAGAACTTGGGTAGCAAAAGAGCTATAAAGTCCTGAACTAGCAGTCCTTTTGCCCCCCAACACACTTTTTCAGGACTTCAGTGTGCCAAGGATGAGGCCCAAAGGCAAATGGAAGACAGACATTACAAATATCCAAGATTTACAGGGTCACCATAGCTAAATTGGGAAGGGTGAGAAGTCAGGAGAGGACTTTTTCTGAAGGACTAGTCGATAAACAAAAGAGAATTGCTAAAGCATAGCTGGGCACTAGCTAGGTCCGTCCAGGCAACTATCAAACAGGAAATTTATAGGAGAAATTAGCTTGGGTCAGCAAAGCAATTCCAGAATCCTGTGATGTGCAAGTCCACAGACAGGGGCAGCACTTCTTCTCACTGCCCACCCAGACCCAAGACCCTACAATACATGGTCAGCCTCATGACATGCCTGGTCTAAAATGAGTTATTACAGAGCTTTCAGCTTGATTTGCAGTCATTCCAGGAGATAATCTAATGATCTTTGGGTCTAAAATATGTCAGAAGGTCTAATTAAGGGGGTTATTTAAGAAACGCTAATGCCATGTAGTACCCCGTAGCGCCAGGTGAATGCCGGGTGCAGTATGTGAAAACCATATTTATGAAAGTCAATCTGGTAAGCGCCTCTAATAGCGTAATGTAGCGTATAATGTATTACTAGCGCCGGCTCAGTGTAAAGCGTCAGTGCTGTGTGTTCAGCAGCGCTATGTAGCACCTGTCGCTCAGCAGCGTTATCCCATACATTTCAATGGTGTTTTTTTTTTGCTTGTGTATACATAGCGTTTATTTTCTCAATTTTAGGATCAAATCAAGGTTTGGCTCCCCTGCCCAGCAACCAAACACTTACCGTATATACTCGAGTATAAGCCGAGTTTTTCAGCCCACTTTTTGGGCTGAAAAAAGCCGCCTCGGCTTATACTCGAGTCAGTGCCGAAATGGAGGAGAAAAAGGGGCCAGGTGACATACCCATTCATTTCCCACCCCCGTGCCGGCTCCCGCACTCACCTTCTCACTTGCAGCTGTTCCTCCGCTGCCGCCCGCACCTCATGTGCCGTCGACGGGATGCCGCTCAGCGTCTCCGGGGGGGCCTCCCTCGGGCCGGCCTGGACGGTGGCAGGAAAGGGTAAACGGGTCCAGCTTGGTTTTGGTCGCGCAGCGACGGAGGGCAGGGCACGCCGGCCGGGGGCGGTGACGCGCACGTTCTGGGCCGGCTTCCGCACTCACCCTCTCAATTGCAGCTGTTCCTCCGCTGACGCCACGCCGGCCGGGGGCGGTGACGCGCACGTTCTGGGCCGGCTCCCGCACACTCCTCTCACTTGCAGCTGTTCCTCCACTGCCATCGACGGGATGCCGCTCAGCGTCTCCGGGGGGCCCTCCCTCGGGCCGGCTTCTACGGACGAGAGGTAAGTGTGTATACTGTATATACTCGAGTATAAGCTGAAAAAAGCCGCCTCGGCTTATACTCGAGTCAATAACTTGTTCCATTTTTTTATGGTAAAATTAGGTGCCTCGGCTTATATTCGGGTCGGCCTATACTCGAGTATATACGGTATATTGTTATATTTTGATTTTTTTAATGCAGAATTGTATGTGCAGGTCTGCCATTGTAGTGTCATTGTTACAGTGTTAAAACAATGTCATTCCTTATGTTTTCACTCTGGTGCTGGTGTATATGTGTTCAGAAACAGACTATTATCATATAGCGTCCGGCATTCCTGGTCCTGGTTTTAGATCGTCGAACCTGGTTTTGTGTTTGATTTTCTTAAATGTGAGCTTTAGCTCCAAGTGTTGGACGCACTTAACTGGTACAACCTATCCTTCTCTGCAGCGTTGTCCTGTTATGTGGCCTCGTCTTGGGCGGCTTTCCCTCGGGGCTCTACATATGCATTGATTGAGGGAGAGCACTTCTACAGCACCCTCCAGACATCTGATTTATCAATGCAAAACAGGATACTACAGCATCACTTGTCCAGCCGCTACGCTAGGTTATAGTGCCAGACATCCGCTTGCAGTGTCCACTAGCGGACGTTCTAGGCGCTGCTACATAGACGTTGAAATGGCAATATGTGGCGCTAGTCTTAAAGCAGCCTCCACGCTTTACTTTCTTGGGGGGCTCCAACATTTTTAGGCATATTTGACATATGTGGTATCTAAAACAGAGGGTCTAATAAATCAAGTTTTACATTTTTTGGAGCTATGACGTTTATAGGTATATTTGTATGTGGGAAATCATTTATCCAAGAAAAAAAATAAATCTCAGAATCAAAGATCAAAAGTCCCATAAGCCTAACACAGGACTATTTTGATCCTATATTAAGAGATTGTGAAAAACAAATTAAGCTGAGAGAAACAAAAGAAGACACCTCTGCTATCAGTTCTTGTCTCTGGTGATTGATGATTTCCAAGCATCCTACAATAATATTCTATTGACAGGTGTGTCAAAGTGGAACTTTATATTTCTGGCAAATGGCGAATACAGTATTTGTCAGTAACACATCAAATACATTTAAAAATATAAGAGATGTCATTGGAAATGCATGTTTTTTAGTGTTAGACGGTGACAAGCTTTCTATTATAGAAGGAGCCATAATGTCTGCAATGTACCAAAAATGTTCAAGAATAAATCGAGTTGTCTTTCTTCTGGGTTAAGCTTAAAGGGTTTCTAAATCTTAAAAAGCTTTATACTTTCATTTACAGCAGCAGGATTGATCCCTCATAGCCCCACAGCTGTCAGCTAGCTAATGCTAACATCATTCAGCTCCCTGAAGGCTTTTCCGTGTCCATTGCTGATACTATCTCTGGATGGCACAATAGAAGTGGAGGGTGACATGGTGCTCCTCTGCTTCCAATCAACCAAAGCTTGCGGTGTTGGACTGGCCCATCAGAGTGCCAGAGGATACTGCGATGGGCCCCAGGCCACCCTTAGGTCAATTCATAGAGTAACACTGTGTTTTTGGTTTGCCTGGAGTTTTCTCTAATTTATTTAGTGAGTTATGTGTTATTTGGTTAATAAAACTTGCATTTTATATTGTGCAACACTCTGGGTGTGTTTTGGCTGAGGGGTGGGCCCCAAGAATTACTTCCTGCGGTGGGTTCCAAAAATGTGGTGGGGCCCAAGAATATATGCCTCCAGTGGGCCCCAAGAAGTATTTTCTCTGGTTGGCCCAGGATTGAGGAATGAGTTTAAGGTGCTCCAATCCTAAAATGCTTGACTATAACTGTAAAGCATGTTGTCAGCACCAGAGATGACTGCAGAAGAATGGAGGTGAACCAGTCAGGCTACAGGGCTGCAAGGGAATTGATCCTGCAGGAGGAAATATATGTTTAGAGCATTTTTAAAGGTTTATATGCACAATATTATTATTTGAAAAGACAGATATGTAAAAAGCACAAAAGAAAATCTACATTTGAATGAGTCTTTGTTCAATTTAGAAATTATCTTGTCAACGTTCCTAAATTGTACTCAACAGAAATGCTGTATTCCATTCAGTTGCATTGTAGGTAGTTTTCAAAAACAACTTGAATATCCCCTCTCCTGCACAGGATGCCCCTCTGTGTTTCAGCTTACCTTTTATAAATGTATTATAAGGTAAGGTCTGGGTGTGAAGACGGGCATCCTGTGTTGGTTGGTGTGCCTACTCCTGCACAGAACCTCACACCCACATTTAGCCTTTTAGTTTTTTAGGCTGTGGCATTTATTTTTTGACTTCGGAGTTATATAATGCTGTGTCATATGATATGATTGATAGATTTGTTGATCTGTTTAACACTTCTAGCGCCAGCTACGTAAAATTCACGTAGCTGCCTCTCCTGTCGTTAAACATCAGCTACGTGCAGCCTGCCATCCATGGAATCTTCCAGATCGGCGTCTAAGGTCCTAGGGGAGGTGACCTGTGGATGACTCTGGTCACCCGATCATAGTAATGAGATCCATGCCATGAAAAACAGCGATCTCAGCTAGATTGCTGTTTTTTGTGAATGGATCTCATTACTGTGAGATCTACTACTGTTTACTGTGTGCTGGATCTTACATTTGGATCTTACAGTTGCTTGATCGATGGTGGGTGGTGTTTTTAAGAAGAAGCTTAATGATAGAACAAGGGGGCACAACCTGAAGCTAGTCGGGGGGAAGATCAGGAGCAATGTTAGAAAATATTATTTTACAGAAAGAGTAGTAGATGCTTGGAACAAATTTCCAGCAGAGGTAGTTGAAAAATCAACAGTCACTGAATTTAAACATGCCTGGGATAAGCACACATCTATCCTAAGATAAAGAGAACATACAGTATACACATAAGGGCAGACTAGATGGACCGTATGTTCTCCTTCTGCCGTCAACCTTCTATGTCTATGTTTCTATATTATATATACTTGCCATCAGTCAAGCAATTGTAAGCGTCTAATGCAGGCTGATGCTGGTTTTATGTCATGGTAAACAGTAGTAGTAGTAAATGTAAGATCCACGTGTAAAATCAGTCATTCATTCAGCTGCTTTTTTATGAATGAATCTGATTTTATAAATCTGATTTTTTAATGAATCTTACACTTTTACTACTACTATTGGCTACTGCTGCCACATCGCCACACTGTCGCTCACATTAGTGCACTAGAGAGATTAGAGCTCTAACCATTTTTTTCTTTAAATTGTGTTTGACGTATTACCCTTTTATCTATTGGGAGGATGGGTGACAGGTGTGTGTCAGTCTTGGCTTACTTTGGGGCGATGGAGGGTGGTGAGGTGGCAGGGATGTGGATGACGGCTGAGCACTGGCTGTTTTTGGGCTGCTATGTGATGCTGTGCGTTTTATAAATGTGTTTTGGGCTTGATTTGTGCTAATTTGTTTGGTTATAGGGCTAGGGATGGCTGACAGGTGCGCGGCGGGCCAAGCTCACTCCTGGGTGCAGCCGGCGATGGGGGGGGAAGGGACAGGGATGAGGGGGGATGTCGGACGGAGCAGGGGCTAATATTTGGTTGCCATGTGATGAATGATCATGAGCCATTTCCTCCTCCACTCCACCTCTGTCGCTGGCTGCACCTGAGTTTTTACTGGGTGAGCCTTCACCCCCCCATCGCTGGCTGCTTCTAGGTGTTTACTGTGTTAACACAATGCGTTCTAAGCAGTTTTCTTTGACGGTTTGATGCTGTTTTATCAATGTGTTTTGGGCCTGATTTGTGCTAATTTGTTTGGTTATAGGGCTAGGGATGGCTGACAGGTGCATGGCAGGCCAAGCTCACTCCTGGGTGCAGCCGGCGATGGAGGGGGGGAAGGGACAGGGATGAGGGGGGATGTCGGACGGAGCACGGGCTAATTTTTGGTTGCCATGTGATGGATGATCATATCATGAGCCATTTCCACCTCCACTCCCCCTCTGTCGCCGGCTGCACCTGGGTTTTTACTGGGGGAGGCAGCCCCGGCGCGCACCTACCATCCATGCTGCAACTGAACACCCCCCCCCCACACACACACACACACACACACACACACTATGCAGTCTAAACTTGCCACGTGATGGGTGATCACAAGCTAATTGCAGCCTCCTCTTGTCTCCTGGCTGCACCTGGGTGTTTACGGGGTGACCAAGGTCCTGCACGCACCTGCCACCAATGCCCCCCCCCCACTATGCGATCTAAGCGCTTTTTGTTTTTGCTGTTTTAAAAAGGTAATTTTGGCCTTATGCAATGTGAATCCCCCTTGATTGTCAGTAAAATGTACCTTACCGCCAATCCAATGGCTCATACTGGTTAAAAGGTATAACGTAGTTTGCCTGCGGCCAGTGCATGCGTGTTGCATCAGCGATAGGGTAGTTATTACCAGGGATTTGCGGGGTTTTACCCACCCTTCTTAAAGTATATTTGTGTTAAATAAACTTCCCTTAGGCTTGTCGGTTGTTTTTTTGCCCGAAGACTGCTTCACCTGGACCTTCGCTGGACGTTTGCCCATCCCTTTTGGGACATTTGCCCCTCCCTTTTGGGATCTTCATTTCTAGGACCCCTACGGTTTACAGTCCTGCTGCCCCTTGGACTGCTGTAAACTCCTAGTCCCACATAACTAGTGTCCCTCTCCCTTTGTCCCTCTCCCCCCTATCCCCCCCCCAGGAAATCCTTTTTCTTATAGATATTCTGCTCCTGCTGAGTTCACCACTTCTCGTCGGATCATAGATATACACTTTTTTTTATTCCGTACTGTGTATTTTCTGTATTTTTTGGGTTTAGGCTTTGGGTTTAGGCTTTAGGTTTAGGCTTTAGGTTTGGGTTCTAGGCTTTTAGTTCCAGTACAGCCTTCCCCTATAGAGTTTAGATTTTGTGACTGTTTAGAATAGATTTAGAAATGGCTGGGAGAAGGTACACTGCACAGGAAGCAGCAGCTTATAGTCCGACTCGGACTCAGAAGAGTTTAGCGAGTCAGGGTCAGAGTATATGTCCTCAGGTAGCGAGTCTGACAGTGTCTCCTCTAGTGAGGAGACACAGCCGCACAGTGGTACCTGTGCTAGGCATCCTAGAAGGGATGGTACCGCAGAAGAAGAGGCCACACTGGAGGAAAGTGTAGGTCAGGGGGGGAGTGCTGCAGTGCTGCAATAGTGTGTGTGGGAAGTATGTATGTACGGAGGGCCCCCATGATTTTAATGCACTATGTGTTGTTTTAAGTGTTATGGGATGTTGTCATATGTGTGTGCTGAGATTGGTGCAATGAATATTGTTTGTTGCTCGGCATTTAGCGTACTAGCATTTGTGCCAGTCCTATCTTTAACCCTGTCCTGTGTGTGTTTTATTAGTTTAACTGGCAACCCTACCCCTGGAGTTGACTATGCATGTTGGGTATTGTTCTGTTCGGGGACCTTGTAGTTTCACATTTGCTGTGTTTTTTTTCTGGTTAGCCTATATTTTGTTAGGAAAATGTGGTTTGAATTGTGCATTTTTACTATTTTGCAAAGTGTTGTTTTGCTACAGAGCAGGAATTTTCGCATGAAATGCCTGTTATGCGTATGCTCTCCTTTGGGGTGATTGGCAACCCTACCCCTGGAGTTGGCTATGCATGTTGGGTATTGTTCTGCTTGGGGGATCTGTTGTTTTTTTTAAAAAAACTGCAAGGAGCGCTAAATAGTTGCATTTTCTTTGAAAATCTCCTCAAGCACTCTTTTCAGCTTGGGGTGTCTCCTAGGCCGGAAAGGGGGTCTAGCACTACATATATGGCATCGTTGTAATCGTGAGGCATGGGGCTTTCTCACACAGTATGATTTTCTGGAAAAACCTGCATGTTTTATTGAGAGAAAAACACTACAAAATGTAAAAATAGTTTTTTTTAATCTTTTCCATAAAAAATATTAAAACACACTGATAATCTGTTAAACAAGACATTTCATATTAAAGCCCAGACTGTGCTGAAAAAAACAATATATCATTTTTCCAGGAAATCCTTGGAAATCCTTTCAAAAATGGCAGTTGAACTGGTGTAGCGCAAAACGACGGAAAATGGTCTGGCAACAGATGGTGACAACTTATCCAGGTAGGCTGGCAGTTAAAGGATTAAACTGTACCTATTACTCTACCTCCAAGGCCAGCCCTGGAGTCGAAGATATTCCCACTAAGTCCCCCTGAGGCCCCCTGATTTGGGAGGCCCATGTAGGCCCGCAATCACTCACATGGAATTCTTTGTTCTTTGGGGGGGGGGGGGGGGAGTCTGCATACTGCCTGTTATGCTGCTCTGGGGGGGATTCAGCACACTGCCTTTTATGGTGTTCTGGTGGGATTCAGCACACTATCTTTTATGGTGTTCTGGTGGGATTCAGCACACTTCCTTTTATGGTGTTCTGGTGGGATTCAGCACACTATCTTTTATGGTGTTCTGGGGCGGGGTACTGCACATCACCTGTTATGTTTTCTGGGGGGAGGGATTCTGCACTATTATTATTATTATTATTATTATTGTTTATTTATAAGGCGCCATCATCTTCCATGGCGCTGTTGAATGCAGAGATGTCTACCTGACCCATTCCTGCAGGGTGATTTTTCTTCAGTCCTGCACTTCACAATGACCATTTACCTCAACACACCTGGACTTATATAATTAGAACTCCTAATCAGCTTGGTAAATTGGCTGAACACAGGTGCGTTGAGGCAAATGGTCATTGTGAAGTGCAGGACTTGAAAAAAATCACCCTGGGGGAATGGGTCAGTTTGGCATCTAAGTACAATGCAAATGTCACGATGAGCTGCTCACCTGTACCTCACTTCAGTGCTGTCTTGGAGTGACACACTGGGGCGACTGTGTCCCAGGCAGTACATCAGACCCAGGCCCCGGGCAGCGATGGCTAGAGCAGTTCTGGCTCAAGCGGTGCAAAGTCACTACATCTCCGGCATTCCTGGCTCCTCAGTTCCAGCTTGTGAGCACGTCAAGTATTTGCCCTCAGGCGATGATGTAGACAGTGCACCCACGGGATGCTAATTTAAACGGGCCAATGAGCTCTGTTCTTGCTTGTGGGGCAAGGTGCCAAAGGTAGTAATAGTATGATGGCAAGTGATCTGAAGTGGCTTGGGCTGTCTTTTATTTAGGCCAAGTGATATTCTTGTCTGAAAAGGTGGGTTTTGAGGGCACCCTTTAAGGCTTGGGGAGTGGCGAACTGCATAGGGGAAGGCATTCCAGAGTAATGGGATCACACCAGGGCCGGATTAAGTGTGGTGGAGGCCCCTGGGCACAAAATCTGGTGGAGGCCCCAGATACAGTATTTTTTTTTAGTCCAGCCAAATATCTAATTGGTGGTTGTCTGGCACCTGCTCACCTACTGGAACATCAGGTCAAGTCCCTTATGCCCCCCTTGTGCGGGTGCGTGCTGCTCGGCAACTCCTGCTTTGCCATTCTGGGTGGGGGGTAGTGTAGTCGCCCGGCTGGTCCAGCAGAAAGCAGTTCCCTGCATTGAGCTGCCAGCGGCTGTGCTTGGTGGCTTATGTGCAATGAGTGGCTGCCGATTGACAGCTCTGCACCCATCACTGCAGCGTTGCTAGACTCTCTGTCCTGCCCTGTGGGGGCTTTGGTTGCAGGTTTGCAAAAACAAAAAATGGCTTTCCCAGAAATCCAGGGGTGACAGGTTTAGTGTATCAGGGGTGACAGAATCGGTCACCCATGATTTCCTCTTCCTTCTATTAAAAAAAAAAATGGATGTTTCTTGATGCCGGTATATAAGTGACCTCCTCCTCCCGCCATCCAGCATATTTATATGGATTTTTATCATTGGGCTATGCTTCGCGATAGTGCTCTTTTGAGTGTAGTGCCCATTCTTGTTTTTTTTTCCCCGACAAGAAACAGATACCAACAGAGTTTAATGTGGACCCTTCAGGCCTGACAAATCTGAAATGTATGTTTTGGGTAATTGTAAATAACTTGATGGTAAATTCCATGTATTATGTGTTGTTTAACATCTAATCATAAATATTAATTAAATCAGAAACCATTCACCAAAATCAATTAAAAAATATTTTTTTGTTTCTTCTGGAGTGCAGTTACAAGCCTACAGAGAAAAGTAATAACCGAAACAGCCGTATAGAGAAGCTACTTGTTCGGAAAATGCAAGTTGTAAGGATCTACATTCATTAAAAGGTTATTCAAAATCTATATATTGAGCGAGTGAAATGAGGGGGGTTTGGAGCTGCCTGCAGCACTCTATTTCCAATATGTGTAATAACATCAACCATTCCCTGCCCTTTCTTAAGAATGATGAGTAACATAAATTGTGTGTTATAAACTCTCAGCCTAACCTAACATGGTAACACTTTGGCAGCAAAGATGACTCAGAAAAGGTATCCCTTGGTTGCTGAACACACTTCAACCTCATATCATGAAGGTGATTTAATGAACTGGTTTATTCTGAATATCTGCATAAATGCATCTGCACATAATGAGCCCCACACAACGCCACTTCTTTTGGCCTCAGCTGCACTCAGTATTTAATTGCAGAACCCCCAAAATGGCAGCGCCGATGCAGCTGCTAACTAGCGTCTTATTTAAGACCACAGCACCAGAGCCCAATGGGCAGAACTGGATTGAAGTGTTTTATGCTCATAATTAATATTACACACATTTATTTGTACAGAACTTGCATTGAGACTTGTCAACGATGGAAACGCAGGACCTAGATGTCACTAAATTTCATTTTATTTTGGGTTATTAAAATTGATTTTAATGGCTTCTTTTGTTTAGCAATGTGTAATTTTGACAACAACAACTAAAAGTAATTTTTGGGAGCATTAGCATTACTTATTATTGTTAAGGTCCATCAATTGTGGCTTTCTGATACTATATATAGAGTGACATTTACAGGGACTTGTTACTTGTTTTTATATTGTCCTGTGGTTTGTGTGTTTCTATGTATTTTTTAATCTCATATTGTGTCAATAAATTACGTTTTTATAGATAGTTTGTCAGTACATTTCTCTTGGTGCTCCTCATGGGAGGAAGGCATGATCTTTTCATGGCCACTCTTATAGAAATAGGTTGAATGGTTTGAGGAGTGAGCACAGTATCTTAGCTTATTGGTGGTGCACCCCTTCAGGTTTACTGTATTGTCTTAGTGCAGGTCAGCATACCTGCAACTTTTTGGCTGGGTAGCTGCACACATTATGGCCTTTAATTTTGAGGACAAGGAGGCCCAGTGGGCCCATAAATTACAACAATTGATGGTTAATGGTAATGGTAGTCACAGTGAAACAACAGGAGACTTTTTGTCCCTCACCAGAGAGATTAGACAGGCACAAAAAACTTATACCAGACTCTGGTGGAATGTGCATAGCTTGGAAACATATGTCGCCCAAAATTTATGTCCTAGGGGCTTACGGATTCAGCTTTTTCCAGCTTGGGAGGCAGACTCAGAGTTTAGGGAGACTTGGGAGAAGGGCCTGTTGGAAGCCTCTCATATTATTTTGAAGATGCTTATTCAACATGATAATGATTTACTTCAAACTACCAAATGTCAATTAACAGGGCTGAAGGTCAAATTAGAACAGTATGATCAACAAGAACAGGTTAAGCCCTTTTTAGATTCCTTAATGGTGGACATGAACCGATATGAACAGGTTGTTATGGAAACCAAGAGACGTAAACTACAGAGGGACATGTCAGATTTTGCCCAAAAGAGAGCATTCAGGTGGCAACATACTGGTAATGCACGTCATACTAAGGCCCGGCATATGATTCAAACAAATACGGGACCCTCTGCTAGTTCACAAAATAACTCCAGAAGTGATGCTTTTCATTTTTTATCTTCGGGGAGCGAACTAGAAGACGAACCAGGAGGGGGGGCAGGAGATGGACCAAGGGCTTTAAGGAGCAGGGACCGGTGGGGCTACAAACGATTAGCAGCACGCCCGCATCGGACAGCGGATCACTCCAAGTGATCAACATTTCGGAACACACTCTAAGTCCAGCTGAACAGTCAGTATTATCCAAGGGGCTTTCGTTTTCACCTGTACAGAGAATGGATAAATTTGGCTTGATTAAAGACTTATACTTCTTTTGCAGGAAACTCCTGTTAAAAAAACAGTTCCAATCTACATCGACTGAGATAATCGAGCCGACTTTGGGACCGGGTGATCGAGAGGCTTTAGTAAATCTACATGGCCTCCTACAGGAGCAAGACCGTAATGTACCTTTGGATGAAGGCCTGGTCAGAGTTTCAAGTGGTCTCAAGCGCCCTTCTACATATTGTCCACCTCTGTCTGGAGCGCCTTCGGTTCAGGTATTCTTTGATTTGGTTACCAGGGACATACTGGATATGTCCGTAGGTTTTGGCAAGGACAATCTTACACATGAGGAACGTCAGGCTCTTATAACTTTACAAGGGAATGACTCTATAGTCATCCGTGAAGCAGATAAGGGGGGGAATGTGGTGGTGTGGTCTAGGGTAAAGTACATCGCAGAAGCGTATCGACAACTGAACAAGGAGGAACATTATGTTAGATTACCTAGCAACCCTACAATACACTATAAAGAAGAACTGTTTCAGTTGATTGAATCAGCATATGAGGATGGAGTGATTAACTCCAAAGAAAAAAGCTTTTTGATGGTGTCCAACCCAGTGACCCCCACGTTCTACCTTCTCCCTAAGACACACAAGAACGTAGTCTCCCCACCAGGCCGCCCCATTGTGGCTGGGATTGGCAGTCTTCTGGAGCCAGTCTGCACTTTTGTGGATTCTTTTCTACAAACACACGTGACTAGCCTGAGTTCGTATATCAGGGATACCACAGATTTGTTATCTAAATTAGAGCATATACAGGTACCGGCAGGCACTATACTCATCACGTGTGATGTTGAAGCCCTCTATACGATCATACCCCACCGGATGGCGTTAGTGGCGGTACAACATTTTTTGGCTAAAGAATCCCAGGAAAGAAGGCCATTACATAAATTGATTCTCACTTTTGTTGAGTTTGTTTTGACACACAACGCCTTTATGTTCAATGGCAATTATTACAGACAGGTCTCGGGGGTGGCGATGGGGGCCAAGTGCGCACCCTCAATCGCCAATTTGTTTTTAGGATGGTGGGAGGAGACCTTTATCTACAATTCTGACTGTGAACGGTACCACCCCCATATTTTGGGGTGGTACCGTTACATAGATGATATTTTGGTGATTTGGCAGGGGACAGAAGAGGCTGGTCGTGAATTCATTAGACTACTTAACACCAATGCGGTGAATGTCACATTGACAGCAGATTTCTCTTCTAGTTCAACAACGTTCTTAGATGTGCAACTCTTTTTGGAGCCTGATGGAACAATCGGCACTCGATTGTATAGGAAGCCTACGGCAGTGAACAGCCTTTTGGAGTACAATAGTTCACATATCAGACACCAGAAAGATGGAATCCCATATGGACAATTTTTGAGGGCCCGACGTAATTGTACGAAGGATAGCCATTTTGAGGAGCAAGCGGACATTTTGAAGTCGCGATTTGCCGAACGGGGATATCCATCGAGGGTGATACACAAGTCCTATGTTAGAGCGCAACAAGCAGATAGATCAGAGCTACTGTGTCCCAGAAATATGACTAATAAGAAGCAAGAACCAGAAAAAGAGGTAAGACTCATTACGGATTTTAATGTCCAATGGTACTCGATTCGGCGGATGATTAATAAACATTGGCATATTTTGACCACAGATCCCCTGATTTCTCCCTTTTTGGGGAAACATATAACGATGACGGCCCGGCGAGCTCCTAACTTGAGGGACAAACTCTCTAAGAGTCATCTTCCTGTGACGAATACCTGGCTCCCGGATAGAAGTGTTAAGGGTTCTTTTGCCTGCGGTAAATGCTCTATTTGCCAGTACATGACTAGCACCACGGAGGTGAGGAATGAATCGACGCAGAAAAATTCTAAGATCTCTTCTTTTATCAACTGTAGGACCCGCTCGGTTGTCTATTTACTTGAATGTGATTGTCCTAAGAAGTATGTGGGTGAAACGGCGAATGCGCTAAGGACCCGTATACAAGGACATCTGTCAAATATCAGATTGGCCAGACGTGACACCGATGCAGGTAAGCCCATCACGCCGGTAGCCAGGCATTTCTTGGAGACTCATGGAGGCGATTTTTCGTCCCTTAAAGTGACAGGAATAGAAAGGGTCCGTTTGGGACCCCGTGGGGGTGATCTCAAGCGTCGACTCCTACAACGGGAATTACGCTGGATTTTTGAATTGAACACGAGGTCTCCAATCGGCTTGAATGAGGAGTGGTCGTTTTCCCCGTTTTTAGGGTGAGGTTCCATATTGTAGGGACGGTAGTTACATATGGGGAAGTATGTCGGGTCCGGTTCTTTCCTACCACATACTCCAGTGGTGAGTTGTGATACTTTGGTTATCACTAGCAGGAGTGATATCTTTTGCCTGCATAGGAGCCGACATCCTGGGTCAGTTGATGGCCTTTTTTAGGGATAGATAGGGGGCTGGGCATCAAGTGGTCTTATTTTGGATTATTGCACTTAAAATTTTTTTTTTTTTTTTTTTTTTTTTTTTTTTTTTGTTTCATCCACCCTTTATATTTTTGTAGTTTTGTTATATATGCACGGGGTTATCCCTTATATTTTTCCAATGTATTGACAATGTGTGTTTATTTTTATATTTTATTGTTCACATATATTAATTCTATTAGGGTCAGTTATGCACATGATGGTCACGGTATTGTTTTTGTGGTTCACAGGTCATTTCACTTTTATGAAATTTCCCTTATGGGTTCGAGTGGGTTTTGAAGATGGGATGTTCCACTGTTGTCTTAAAAAGATTCCCCCTTGGAGACAATCTTCAGGCCGACATTGAACATGTTTTTCGGTCTGTACATGGCCTTCATCTGTTTCCACAGCAGTGGTATCCAGGATGTTGGATGACCGACGGGCATGCAATCGTGCTTTATGCCGTCTTGACACCTGAATAACAACATCGCAATTCTGGAAGCAGTGGTTTATTGGAGTATGTCTAGTGGATACCCCTATGACGGGGCTGGCCTCAGTAGTATATTTGGACTCGATTCCTCTTTATGGATATTGTGGACTTCCTAATATTGGTCATTTCCCTTTAAGTGCTATGCACTGTCAGGAATTATTTTTCACATGATTATTATTGTGCATTTGGCTGTCCATTGCCTTTTCTTCCCATATTCTCTCTCCCCCTCCTTTCCCTCCCCCCCCCCCCCCCCCCCCCCCTTTTTGGGTTTGCATTTACCTATACTCCTGTTGTATATATTTAAATACAGGCTTTGTCGTTTGTTGTGTTTGTGGGCACTACCTGCCTCATGTAGTAGTGATTCTGGCCTATTGTGATATATGATTATTTAGTTCAAGCATATGTAATGAATATTAGACTATATTAACCAATTGATATTTTGATATGGCCCCTGTGTGTCTTTTTGGTGCTTTTCCCTCCTTGTGCCCCGTCGGCGCTCTGCCTCCTGCTTCCGTGTTGCTGGGGCGCTGTCCGTGGTGCTGGCTGGGCGGCTGCTGGGGCGCTCTCCGTGGTGCTGGCCGGGCCGCTGCGAGCTCGCAGCCGGCGTTGCGGTCACACACGCGGGGGGCGGGTACGCGCACGCTGGCCGGGTATTGTGCGGCTGTTATGACACAGGCAGCGGTTTGCGGCCTTACGTCATTTGGCCGCACCTGGCTGGTGTGTGGGTGCGCGGGCGGAGCGTTTTGACGGCGCATTTGGCGGGAACATTACCATGATACACAACAGGTGAGTTATTTATTTATAAGGACGTGTATTGGATATGGATTTCACCTTCACCCTTCTGAAGCCGCATGGGGGCGGCGGGCGCGGGTGGCCGGGTTTGTGTGCGGTCCCTGTATTGATATGACGTGATGCTGGTTATGTCTCCCACTCTCATTGGTTTGATAGTATTTTGATGTATCTTTGCTGACACCATCTGTTGTCTTATTTTTACTTTGGTACATGTAATACCTGGATATATTGGTTCTTTACATTTGGGAATATATTAGTGACACTGTTAGTGTTTATATTTATTCTAGGCACTTAGTTTTTGTATATATATCAGTTCATATATATTTTTTCAATTTTGATAGGGTTTCAATTATTATTCATTAGTGGTTACATATATTCTTTCATCACATTGTCTACAGTGGGTATTTGTTTATATTCACTGTGGGGAGTTATTTTGCATTCACATGTTTTATGGTTGTTTATGTGTATTTTGTCACTTTTCTAGTGTGTGTATTTAGTTTCTAGATTAGCCATGCATTTTTCTTATTTATAGTTTTTATTTTTCCATTTAGACACTTGGGGTGAATTAGGGAAAACACATTGTTGTTATTGCAGGTGGTGCCGGCACAGGTACTGGGGTAGGTGAGTGCAGGGACAGTTCTGTCCCTGCGCTGACGGACTCCAGTGCCTTTATTTTTCTACATTTTTTGTTCTATTGTATTTAGTAATTTTTGGGAGCATTAGCATTACTTATTATTGTTAAGGTCCATCAATTGTGGCTTTCTGATACTATATATAGAGTGACATTTACAGGGACTTGTTACTTGTTTTTATATTGTCCTGTGGTTTGTGTGTTTCTATGTATTTTTTAATCTCATATTGTGTCAATAAATTACGTTTTTATAGATAGTTTGTCAGTACATTTCTCTTGGTGCTCCTCATGGGAGGAAGGCATGATCTTTTCATGGCCACTCTTATAGAAATAGGTTGAATGGTTTGAGGAGTGAGCACAGTATCTTAGCTTATTGGTGGTGCACCCCTTCAGGTTTACAACAACTAAAACACAGCTGAAACGCCGTGGTAATAAGGATGCTTTGGTAATAAGACTTCTGTGACAAAGCTAATTCTGATCAAAGATAGGAATATAGCTTTCCACATACTGATTTATTTGCTCAGCTTGGTTGTTCGACAGGGGTGTAGGAGGAAATAATTTAAAAACCTTCACAACTTTAAAAGAAATTGATCACTACAATCTATCACTTTTGGAGGGCATCCTGTTGAGTCAAATAGCATTTCTGATCGAATTGGATCAACCCTCTAACCCCCCCTCCCGATCACCCCACCCAAGTTGCTGGCAGTGACTCTGCAGTGGCCCAGTTTTAAAAAATTTGTTATTGCTGTGATTGATTTAAAAAATGTGAGATTGCTGATTGACTGATTTAAAATGTGCTGATTGACCTAACATACTTGCTGACAGCATCTTTGGCTTCCTTCTAGTCTATGGCTTGCTCCTGCCTCAGGCCTATGTGAATGGAGTGAGCCTCAGCTAAAGGGAAGTGGGTGATGTCGCAAGAATGGGCCATGGGAGCCCTGTGAAAGGTGAGATTTATGGGTGATCCCTGGAGCTTCACCCAACAGGGTGGTCTTTTAGACTCCAGGGCCAGCACGCTAGTGCTTTCCCAACCAGAAGCTGAAGGGAGGTCCCAGAGCATGGCCAGTCTGTGATAAAATCCAATGGTCTTTGCATCCAAGGTCGATGAATGGACAGGGGGTGAGGATGAGATGGAGATATAGGGCCTGATTTATGAAGCACTTCTGACAGATTATGCCACAATGGTGCAAATTAGAGTAGTGCAAAATATAATTTATATATATTTTAGCATATTGCTGCACTGCTAATATTCTAGCGAATGTGTTTCTTGCAGTGCAGGAACATGTGTCAGTGTAAAAAAAATATATAAACTATATTTTGCACTGCTCTAATTTCCATCGATGTGCCGTAATCTGGCAGAACTGTTTGATAAATCAGGCCTTTAATGTAGGCACATAAGTAAGCCTGCAGTTAAAGGAGCACTATCGCAAAATTGTGTACTATTAAAATATTAAATACGTTGGCCAATGAGAGGAGGAGTCACTTATACACCAGAACTGAATACATCTCCTGCAAAGCTTGTGATTTTCTTCTGGTAATCCAGGGCTGACAGGTTTAGTCTATCAGGGAGGACAGAACCTTCCTCTTCCTTCCATTAAAATAACAAAAAACAAGCCTGGCGGGATATTTCCTGATGCGGGGTGTATAAGTTATGTCTCTTCCTGCCATCCAGCATATTTATATGGGCCATTTCTCGGGACAGAGACCCTTTAATGTCCATCAAAATTGTGTACATTAGTGGTGGTGTGAGAGGAACCTCTAGGTTTGTTAGTCAGTCTGGTACTCTCTTGGAACATGAACCAAATCTAAAAACAGCAAAGAGCCAGCGCCAGCAGACATATGTGGCCTGAAACGTGCGGGAACATAGTTATCAAAGAGATAGCTCTGTACTCAGGAAATAATATATATATATATATATATATATATCACCCATTTAGTAATGTCTTCAGTGCAGCAACGTACACTTTTCAATTAGGGGCCATCTTTTATTGTTCCACCTGATGTAAAGTAAATAAACAGGTAAAATCTATTATTGTTTTACTGCATTTACTGTAGCAACTTCTGCTTTGCTTTTATTTTATTATATATGGTGTGCCCTTGCTGCTTCAATATATTTCTGTGTAGAAGACACAGACAGATATTGCTTTTGATGTTGTTCACATACTCTTTGCCATATCTAAATCTGTGAAGCCTGACATGCCTGTTACAATGTCAGCATCAATGCCGGGGCCCATATCATATATCATTAAGGTGTGACACCAAGCAAATGTGTTCTTATGTATTTGAAATGGTAAAAAGACTGACAGCAGGATCCAAGGAAGAGATGAAAATGAATAATGTTGAAAGAAAAAAAATAAAAAATGTTCACAAGTGTCAACTTTAAAAAATTCTAAAACACTTTTAGGAAAACTAAAAGCTTGGTTGTATTTATACATATGTGTGCCCTAGACACTAGTGAAACATGTATTTAATACTCCATGGGTGGGGGCTGCCTGCCCCTTGAAACCCAATGACGTGCAAGGAATCATAAACTGCAGAGGAGTGTGCTGGCTTTCCAAAATTGATTGAAATGCAGAAAGCTGAGGCAGGAGAGGTTGTGAAAAATGATCTTCACATCTTAAAGATCATCTGTACTTAAGGCATGTTCTTAAGATAACCTTCTTCTTGCACATACACTACAGATTAGACTACATTTTTAAGACTCACTCACACATCACAGTCAGCTGTGAGACTATTTAAATTGTAGCAGCAGACACACATCTAAGAGGCCGATTCATTAATAGCGCCAGGTAGCGACAGATGAGCGACTGTAGCGTGATTTTTACAGCGCCAGCCAGTATTCGCTGTGCTTGGCCGGCGTTTGCTTGATGACAGCAACTCAGTCGGTGTGCGGTAATGTTGAATACGGGCTTAGGGGTCGCTGTTTCACAGGTTCAGCGTTGTATGTGAGAGCCTGACAACGAATGGCCAGAGCGAACGGCTTGCTTCATATTCATTAAAAAATGACGCTCCGAATTTGCTGGCGCTGTCCATTCCTTGTTTAAACCCCAGTGCGCTGGCGGCGATGGGTGTTAACTAAATATTTTTTGATTGTAACGGTATACATGTTTTTGGAATCATTTTGTAATATGAATATATTAATATCAGACCTGTAAGATCAATTCTGCAAAAATTTTTATTTTTATTTTTTTTTACTTTAAAAAAAAAAACGAACATTGCAGAAGTGGTCCCAGAATTTTTGACATTAAAAAAAAAAAATTACCAATTAATTACGATTAATTAAACATTGCTCCATTGAAATGCATTGGACAATGCCAGGGAGCGACAGGTCATACCTGGCGCTGTGAAGGAATTTGCAGCGGCGCTGTTCGTTCCAGGCGGCTTCATGATGAATCCCGTGCTAGCTGACGCTCTCGCCGGCGCTAGCCTCATCTAGCTTGATAAATGCGTCATTGTGACCGCCGCCGGGCGTACTTGAGTCGGTAGCCGCCGATAGCTGGCGGTACCTGGCGCTCATCAGACACTACCTGGCGCTAGCCCGTGATAAATAAGGCCCTAATAGTTTTCAATGTAACACAGCAGGGATCTGGACGGCCATTTACACTGTAACAGCATGACTTCTGTTGTATTGTACAGGGCAGCAGGGGGGTGAAAATTTTAACTCAGTGCCAGCCTGCTTAGAGATTTTGTCACCCTCTGTCGCCAGACCATTTTTACTATTTTGCGCTATTGGGTGCACACATATAAAAGGCCCCTCCCTGCAGCAATTGGTGAGCTGTCAGACACCCCATGCGGTAAAGGGAACGGGTAGGTATCAGATGCCTCCCAGGAGAAGAGGAGACCCCTAGCACTGGACAAAGGTGAGCATTTTTGTTCGGGGGGCCACAAACCCAGCCAAGCACATAGACTCTACGGGTTTGGCAGTTAACGGTAGGAGAGGCAAGGCTATCAATTCTAGGGGCATGGTGTTTTTTAGGTTAAAATACCACGGTGCCTGCATGAGCTGAAGCATTTCTCATCCAGCTGATGTATGCTCTCACATCAGGCCTATCTGAATAGCTAGCATAGACAGAGAGAACCAGCTGCGGGGATATCTGCTGCTTCCTCTCTATTCAGCTTTCTATGCCACTCATCAATATGAACAGCATAAAACGCAGATTGGAGGAGAACCCCCGCATGCACCCTGGGAATTGCAAGGTAGGAATACCTATGTTTCCTGAGAATTGTGCACATGGGGCATCCCAAATCAGGATGCCCCCTTGATTAGGAGCAAAATCCCAGAAGGTGAAAAATCTCAGGTTTTGTTCCTCTTCAAAACTACTAGAAGTTTTATTTCTCTCAGTGCTGCTGTCTCTGTACATGTATAAACCACATCCATATACAGCTCTACTTACTGAATGCTTACTAAAGAAGCATACTGCAAGTGCTCTTGTGCCAGTGGCACTGTAGGTTAAGATCTTATAGACTGCAATGGACAATAATGTACTGAAGTCTTTATTGCTTTTAATTAATAATACTCACATTTGTTTGTACAAAAGTTGCTTTGGTGACTTGTCGCAAATGAAAATGCAGGACTAAGATGTCGCCAAAGATAATATTATTAATGTCTTGGTAACTCTTTTATCATGCCTGTTTTTGTGATCAATATGTACTTTGTAGCACAGCAACTGAAAGCAGCCATAAAGTTTGTTCCTTTTGTTCATAGCAGTGATATCCTGTAATGAAGAAACACTGACCAGTGCCAATCTTTTCTACATGTCTAAAATGAATACATTCGGCATATGCTTCGATCACTGGCACCAACAGGTACTGACACAGGCTGGCCAATACCTAATGGCTAATTTATTATTACTGGTGCAGACGCCATTTGAGCACCTCTTCAGAGACGTTCAGCTGCGCCCGCACCACAGCGGTGGCTTGTGGCCGCCGACGCTGTCAGCTGTTGCATTACCGGCCATGCAGCGTTTGCAGCGCATGCCTTATATAAGCCTATGTGCTAGCGACACCTAGCGCCAGCCGAGAGTGCCGCAAGCTGACCAAATTTAGCAAAAAAATACAAGGCACTCCAAGAGGAGCTCAAAAAAGGGAATTCAGGCACACAGCACTTGTTGGATTCCCTATTATTAATTCTTTAGAGGTTTATTTTGTTTTTTTTTATAAAAAATGGGAATTGCATTAGGGACATTAGACTAGCATGACATATCTTTATCACGGCCCAAATCACAAGTTTGCAGCACAAAAGAAAGTGCTAAGAAAATGCATATAAAATTAATCCCAACCAGCCCAGGGATCTCGTGGCACATGCACCATGCCATAAAAAATGTAAGAAAATTCTACTCAAATGCTTAAATAATTGAAACAATGCCAGCCCATTGAAATGTATGGGATAAGGCCACACGGTGCAGGGTGAACACATGGTCCTATCTTGCATTGTAGGGAACTCAGTGCTGAATGGGTATTGCTTTATGGGTATTGTTTTTAAGTGCTCTTTATAGTTTTCAATAAAATATAATTTAGTGATGAGTGGATCCAGCCCACAAAGTTCGTATCCGTGCCAAACTTTGCGGGTTGTGGCCCCAAACCCGGATTTCAAATTGAAATATGTGCATGGGTTGGGCGTTCAACCCGGACCCAGAAAAAGGCTGCAAAGCAGCCAATCAGCCTTCTTTCTTCCCTAGCAACCATTTTGGGCATGGCTGTGATTGGCTAAGTGGGGACACGTGATCCCTGTATATGCTACGGGGACTATGTCCAGCAGCTCTAAGCAAATGGGTGTCCCCTTATACCACAACTTCCTCTTAGCACTAGGGTTTGTGTATCCCTAAATCACAACTAGCTCTAAGCACTGGGGTGTACCCGCTTATACCACAACTAGCTCTAAGCACTGGGTTCCCCGGGTTGTTAATACTTACAGCTGGGTACCCCACATTTTTTTTTTTACATTTTTGAAGGGAAAATTACTTCATATGTAACCCCGCACCCAACATTTTAATTTTTTTTTTTCAAAAATGCATGGGGTCGTCCACTCTAAGCATTACAAACCCAGTGAACCAAGTATAGGGACTTGTAATTCCAGGGCTCAAGGGCTGCCCAACCAGCCCCTTGCCCCGACCATTAATAGCCCTTATGCCCTTTAGCACAGCTCCGGTGCCCAGCACTGGCCCATGCTATGGGCCGCCAGGCTCATCCGCACCACACTGGCCATTGGTGGTGTGGGTAATGGAGTATGAATTACTTATGACATCACAAAACAGGAGGGACCTAGAGGGGGTGACACAGAAAAATCCCCTTCAGGGTCAACCCCCACTGTGACATTAGCAATGATGCTAGCGAAATTCCATGGAGAGGCTGTGCCTCCAAGTATAAAAGCCTGCTCCCCCAGCCCTTGCTGGGTAGCGAGGATGAAAGAAGGGGAACCTATGCTAGATTAAGAACCATAAAAATATTTTCCTGCATGGTGTCTTATTTCTTGTTCACTTGGGATGAAGTGGTAAGGAGTCCAGGGGGGCCCTATACCAGTTCGCTATGATCAAGAGCCGGCATGTCACCTGCTGGGCTCAGTGGGTGCCATGAAGGTAAAATGACAAATTACCCACACCTCCATTTGGGGCATCAGGGGTGCGGAAGAGCATGGTGACCATTGGTGTGCGCCCTTCCAGGGATGCCCAAGACGCATGCACGAGATCTGAGGGGTGGTGCAGTGCATGAAGGGTGGGACAGAAGATGGCGCAGGCCCTAAGGATGCCGAAGCATGATGCAATGGACAGGTCAGTTTTAAACTGCTACATTTTGAATCGGAGGGGGAGCGGGTTAACTCCCCAATACCTCTAATGTTCCTTTTTAAGCGGCAGTCAATAAAACAAGGGAAATTTGCCCAAAAATTACCAAAAAATATAAAAAAATCAACCACAGGCAGTTTCAATGGTAAATGGGATGCTTTTAAAAAGCCAAATTTAAGTTAAACCTGAAACAAATATACAAATATGTTTCTAACCAAAACGCCAATAAAAGTACCAGTAAAACAGTTAAAACGTGAAAAAATGCAACAGAAAATTTGTGTATTTCTTTTAGTTTTCTGTTATTGTCTTGAAAACTTTTCCTAGCCCATTTTGTGCAGGGCGATTTTCAGCCCTCTAAACTTTGCCATTTTTGGGACACCAAGTTCAAGTCCCCATTGCCTTTGGCAACAAGTTCGGCCAAACTTGGCGAACCTGAACTTCAACGGGTCCACTCATCACTATTTATATTTATGACCTCCTCTTTGGGGTTAATTTTTGGTCATCGAGGATTACATATTTGTTATTTTAGTATTTATTTTTGGCAATTGACTGTTTGTTTATTTGTAATTTCTACTTTGTACTGCACCATGGAAGATGATGGTGCTTTTTAAATAAAGATTATAATGCCAGTGGTGGAACAGTCATCATATAGGTCATGCACTCCATATCCCTATCGCTCATAAATACATTCAATGAACTAATAAATGCATTTTACAGCCTAAATTTAAAAAAAAAATCAGACAAGCACACACACACACACACACACTCGATATGAACCACAGAATATTTCCGCACTGCCTTTGGCATTAGTAATCCGTCTGTCATACAAAATTAAACCGTCCTGTAGCTTATTCCAGCTGAGAATTACATGGTATACATTTTTTTATTTTACATAAATAGGACTTAAGAAACTAGAAATAGGATATATAAAACATAAAAATGGATCCTTGTAATGTGGCAGCTGTATAATTGAATTAACTGGTATCACAGTCAGAGAATGTTTTTTAGGAGAGAACAAATGCTGCTTTCATTGCCAGTTCTGTTGTAAGTATGACTGATTACATTCTGTATGTTAAGTTCATTTTAGCAGACAGTGATTTGTCAGATGTGATTAAAGAAGAAAAATGGCAATCCTTCCGTTGGATGCGGCGCAGTGCCAGCAGATATTAGCCAAATATGTCTTTGCCGAGGCCATGTTATTTACATCTTACATGCAAATACGATCAGAATGAGTTTTACATATTTGTGAAAAACAAAATGATCATTTGACTTGGTGCTAGTAGGTGCGTAAATCAAAGCTAGCTTATTACATTTTGTATATTTCCCAACTGTCCCTCATTTGAAGGGACAGTTCCAAAGTCTTTTAACCCTCCTGGGTGCATAATGTGGACATCTCCTGCACTGGTAAGCTCCAAAATTAAGAGGAACAGATACAGCATTCTTCAGAGTGGTCTTGATGACGCAAACAATGCGGTCAATTGTGAGCCTGCTGTAAGCTTTTTACATTGTAATAGCAGGCTTGTGGAGGCTTTACAATGTAACACTGCAGGATGCAGCTCTTGTTACATTGGGGTCCATCTAGAGCCAGGTGAAAAAAAACCACTCATTTTTAGGAGAGAAAACTGCCATTGTCTACCTTGAGGCTGATCTAGCCTTGGGGATGATTCAACACCAGGTGAGCATTCACACCGGGTTGTTGAAGACAATGAAAGTGAATGGCAGGTTTCTCTCCTAAAAAGGAGTGAGTTTTCTCACCTGGCTCTGAACCAACCCCATTGTGTATCAGCCACATGTCAGGCTGTTTAAAAGTTAAAACCGGATGGAGCTATTTGGCTTTTTACAAGTTAACAGAAGGGACTCTGTCCTGCTTGTTACATTTTATAGAGCGCTGCCCTGGGCACATGAAATTTGATGCACTCCGCACGTGCACCATGTGCAAGCAACCATGAAAGCCTAGGCGCATGCGGAATCATTTGTGCTTGCTTTTGGGTTTTTGGCCCTCCAACCATGAATCTGCCCTATAGTCTTCAACCAATTACTTCATTTATATGGCAGTGCTCATTATTCACATGAATCTCACAGAATAAACTTCTTTGTGATCAATTGTTTTGCTTTCTATGTCCCCTTTCTAGACAGGTGGCATAGAAGTAAGCAAAAATAAAAAAAACAGTATTAGCATCTCTCATCAGTATTTTTCATTGATTTTATGAACTTTCACTTCAAAGAGGACCAATGAGACTCCAGGGCAGACATACTCGCACCCCCATTGGGCGGTGCCCCACTGTGGGAAACCCCCCAGCTTGCTTGAAAACTCACTTTGTTCCCGGTCCAACGGCACATGCGTGAGCAGCAGCTGCATCCCCGTTATCCCTTTAGCAGAGCGCGTGCCAGGCATTTGTGAATGGACGGCACGGGCACACTCCTTGATAAAGGGTAGCGGGGGATGTGCCTGCCAGTGCTCTTGGATCTGCTCGCACACCAGCAGATCCTAGCCCGCTGATTGGATGAGCGGCCACGCACGTGTTATTGTAAAACACATAAATGCTAGTGAACACTTTTTGTATAGTTGGTTTAATAACTTTGGAAATTATAGCCATACAATTCATTTCAGTGAGATAAGTTTAATTTTCAAGTTAAAATGTGTGAACAAAATGTAGCAGATAACTTTAAAATAGAAAGAACTAAATTTATGGTTCACGCAACATTTGCCAACAATTCCCAAATGTTTACATTGCGTCTTAGAGCCCACATTTATTTTAGCTAATTGTATATATCAGAGCTGAGTTGTGACTCTAATTAATAAGAGGAGAAAAGTAATGGCTTAGCTAGTTGTGTTTTCTTAAGCTCTAGCCATTCGGTTGCCAGGGACCAGCAGTCGATCCTAAAACAAAATGACATTAATCTGAGTTAAATTCAGATTGCGCTGCCATCTTTTCCCAGCCAGTGTCAAAGGCGACAGCCTAATACTGTACCGCGCCTCTGCTGTCTGTGCAAATAAATGATCATGGATTGCATGCCTCACTGGCTTTGATTTGTTCTCCTAAGTAGTTATTATGAGTAATACGCAATGTGTTTAAACTTCACTATAATATATTTTCATAGCTGATTTGTATTCATTTCTTTGACCTTTCTTGGTGCCAGTTCAGCTTTCCATTCAATACAGCCGTCGTCTGGAAATGTCCTTACATTGCAGGGCAAGCTAATGCACAATTTGTATTGCACATATATTTCTGCATATTAAAATGCTAATTGTGATGTAACTAGCAGTATCAGGTACAGAAGTGTGTTAGTACAGATGGTTCCATTATGTTATGAATGTATAAATGAGACTAGCCATGACCCATGTTTTATAATTCCCAGTATGCCATCAGACCTTATCAACCCAGCTAAATCACACAAGCAACATAATCTTTCAAATTGCAAAATAATATAGGAATAATGAGAACAGATCCTACTACATATTAATTTGTACTTTTTCTGCTGTAATTAGCCCAATAAAGCCCCCTTTCGTTATGCAAAACAGCAAACTGATATCAAGGCAAAAGCTGTTTATCTCCAGGCTCCAGTTTGTCTATCCCAGGTTTTTGCAGATTAAGCCAGTTTATAAGCTGCCATAACTGCTTCTATGCCCTGTATTTAAAGCAATCCAGCACCCTTGGCAAAAGAGGGCCCCATGATTGGCCATGATTACATAGTTTGCAGTCGTCATCCTAGTTTCTGGGTGGCAAAAGGACTCTGGACCACATGACAGTTCACAGCCAGTCGCAGAGGGGAGCAAGGAGAAGGTAAAACAAAACTGGCGTTGGGGGAGGGGGGATTGCTCATTTGTGAATAACACAAATCTTATCTTACCATCTCTCAATGACAATCACTAAATGTGGTCGCAAGGCCGCTCATTTCCCTCAGCATTTCCAGCATGACTTTGCTGTGCAGCCATTGTGGCTTGCTGGGCTAACTCCTGCTGGAAGCAGTGAGGGACAGGGGCAACAGTGCAAAGACATTTGAAGATATGCTGTCCCCTTAAACTGGTGCTTTAAAAATGCTTGTTGGTCTACATTTTACAGTGTTCTACTACTACCCCAGGGTGGTTCCTAGTATAAGGTCAGTATAAGGTGATTTAGTAATCCATTTGGACTTCTGACCACATCCAGGATGGAAGAGATACCTTCCTATTGTCATTGATTAGTTACTGATTGGTTGCTGGGCTAACTCCTGCTGGAAGCAGTGAGGGACAGGGGCAACAGTGCAAAGACATTTGAAGATATGCTGTCCCCTTAAACTGGTGCTTTTAAAATGCTTGTTGGTTTACATTTTACAGTGCTCTACTACTACCCCAGGGTGGTTCCTAGTATAAGGTCAGTATAAGGTGATTTAGTAATCCATTAGGACTTCTGACCAGGATGGAAGAGATACCTTCCTATTGTCATTGATTAGTTACTGATTGGTTGCTCAGGGAATTATGAAAAAGCAAATAATTAAATGGATATTTGGTTCTAGTGAACCCGAACAGAACTGGGAAAATCTGTGTCAAAATAACCCCTAAGAGACCAAATGGGTATACATGAGAGAAAAAAAGGAGGAAATCTAGCACAGTGTGGTATCCCATAAAATCCAACATTTAATGGTTGATTTAAAAACATCCAAACAGGGGGCGTGGTTAAGATGGCCGCCTAGTCGGACGTGTCTGCTAGGGGCTCCTGAAGTTATCCTGTTTTATTGCCTTCCTGGGCTATTTGGGCAAGCTGATTCCACCTCGGCCTCACCTACCTGAGCTGGGAGATCGAGCAGGCTGCTGAGGAGACCCGTGGTGGCGGCGGCGGGGGAGACTCCCGTGTGTGCTTGACGGCCTGCGCAGACCAGTGCTTCGGCGGACGGGCAGCGGGACACGTGACCCCCGGTGTGTGAGGAGCGCGGGCGAGGTGTCAGCCCTCTGTGGAGCTGGGCGGCGGTGTGAGCCAGGAGGAGATCCCGGAGACCGTGCCGGCTCACCACCGCTGTGCTGCTAGTGGCGGGGCGGTCCGGGCGGTGGCGGCTGCCCGACGGAGAAGACAAGCGGCCGTTCGGCGGGCCTCGGGGGGACGGCGGAGGAGGATCTCCCCCCTGCTTGTGCGGAGAGGCGGCAGCGGTCACGGTGGACCCCATCTAGGGAGCGCGGTGGCTCCTTGCTGAGGATCGCGGCGCGTGGCGGATTGGCGGGAAACCGGAGGAGAGGTCGGCGCCATTTTGACGTGGAGGTGAGCTGCGGTGACTGTGTGGGAGAGGCCTGCGAGCACTCACATATAACCCTGCTGCGGAGACCTGTCAGAGGGGGCGGGTGAGGCCAGAGGGGATCCCCCCTAAAATTCCCTGGCAGAACTGGGAGGCCCTTTCCCCACTCATTGGAGCGGCTGCGGTTGGTCCCTCGGGCTCCCTCGTTCGGGGCCCCCTGGACCCTACACTGGGTGATCTGCCTGCGTCTGAGAGCTGCATCAACGGGCATACCTGAAAGCCCATACCTGTGCGGTGTTCGGGGGCTGGGCATCCCCCCCTCTCTCGCCGGGGTCCCCCCCCCCCACTGCCTGTATACTGCCTGTGGGACACCTTGGATTCCAATCTGGGCTGGAACTGAGCTCCTGCGACCCTATATCTGTGCTATATACCCTGCCTCCCTGGTGTCTGTGCAGCGGAACGGGCCACTGGGCAAGCTCCCTGACTCCCATTTCTGTGCAGCATCTGAGAGCTCCTTGAATCTTACATCTGTGCCGCTGACTAGGCCCCCTGAACCCTATATCTGTGCATCCTGGCCGCAGTACAGGCCCCTCGAACCCTAACACTGCTCGACGCCCTCTGACCCCCGTGACTGGTCCGCCAGGCTAGCCCTCCTGAGTCCGGGGTCGGTGCAGCATCCGTGAGCTCCCTGTCCCACATATCTGCACCACTGCACAAGCTCCTGGGACCCTATATCTGTGCGACGGCTGAGAGCCTCTTGAATCCTATATGTGAATCGCCATACAAGCTTCTTGACCCCTATATCTGTGCAGCTTCTGAGTGCCCCTTGGCCCCCATATCCGTGCAGCATCTGAGTGCTTCCTGTACACTGTATCTGAACCAGTACCGCCTAACAGAACTCCCTGAACCCTATATCTGTGCAGCATCTGGGGGCTCCTTGAATCCTATGCATCTGCTCCTTGAACCCTGTATCTGTGCAGCACCGGAGTGCTATCCTGAAGCCGCGATACGAGATCCTTGAACCCTGTATCGGTGCAGTAGCTGGGTCCTCCAAAAAACCCTGTATCTGGGCTCCGCAGAACAAGCCTTATATCCGCGGGTCTCTGGAATCCTGTATCCGGGCGCTGCAAAACAAGTACCTGACACCCAATACGCCCTTTCTCTTACGCATGTCAGGCAATAGGAAGCGCAAATCCACAGCGGTCAGTTGCAGCACGCAAACGATGGAAGCCCCTGGCGGATTCGGGCCGGAGCCCTCCAATCCGGACACGGCGGCGATTATGGCTGCCATAGCCTCTTGCCAAAACATCCTTACAACTAAATTTGATACTCTTCAGGAGCAGTTCAATTATTTCCGCCACGACCTGGATAAGATCCGAGACCGCACCGGGGAGAATGAGAGGAGAATCGGGGATGCAGAGGATCGCTTGTCTGTGCAGGCGGGGGAGCTGGCTACCCTACGACGGCAGGTGACTGTCTTGTTGGGAAGGGCCGAGGACTCGGAAAACAGAAATAGGAGAAATAATGTGAGAATCCTGGGACTGCCCGAAAAAGCAGAGGGCTCCTCCCCGGAGGAGTTTGCTGAAAACCTCATTCGGGATGCCCTGGCACCCAGGAACCTGACCAAATTTTTCACTATAGAAAGAGCACACAGAATCCCGCTGAAATCCCCCCCGCCCGGGGCCCCGCCAAGACCATTTATATTCAAAGTCCTCCATTACAAGGACAGAGACGCTATACTCGCCGCGGCTAGGATGAAAGGTGCGGTGTCCTATGAGAACGCCCGGCTGTCTTTTTACCCGGATTTCACATCAGAAGTTCAGAAATTGCGACGCTCATTCAACGGGGTCAGAGAACGGCTTAGGAAGAAAAAGATTAAATACGCCATGCTGTTCCCGGCGCGGCTGCGTGTTCAAGACGGAGAGTCTATTAAATTCTTCACATCGGCTGAGGAAGCTGACATATGGCTGGACTCTCTGCCGGGGGCCTGACGGACTGGGCTCCGCTTGGAAAGAATAGATTAGCCACTGCTTTGATTTGACCTGATTTAACCTGCCCTTTTTTTCTCTCCCCCCTTCTTCGGCCCGGGCGGGTGGCGGGGGCTCGCCTCCGCTGCTCTCCCGAGGGCCCCACGAATGGGCGATTTTGGTGAAGCCTGAGTTGATGCTTTGTTATGCATCTTGTTTACAGTTAATGTAGTAGTGTTTTTTGTGATGCCTGAATAGCTAATACATCCTGCCAGCAGTTGCTGCAGGGGAGCCTCGGCTCCGGATTCCCAGGGCGCGATCGGGCCCTCCAACCCCTCCCACCCACCCCACCAGATGTCTCCTGCCCCCCTGTTTCCTCCCCCCCCACCCTCACCCCCCCAGGGCCCCCCTTGTGGCCCTCTATCTAGATCTCCCTCTCCCTTCCCCCTCCTCCCCCTTCGTTGGCTCTGGGAACCCGCGGCGGAAATCCGCTGACCTGCAGCTGTTCAGCAAGCTTGTTTAGTGCAGACCCCTAGGCAACGGGCCTGCGCACCCCAATTGCACATAGTTAAACCAGTGTTGTGTTACTTTGTTTGGGTTATGATGCTCGCCAAGGTTGGGGGGTGGTGGAGCGGGGTGGGGGGTGGGTTTGGGGAAGGGGTTAAGTTAAAATGTTATATTATCTGTATTGTCTGTGGTTGTTTGTGTGTGGGTTTGCATGTGATGTCTGATTGCTGGACTCGAGCGACAGGAGGATTTTTGGAGGGGGTGGGAGACCGCAGGGAGGCAGCTCCTGATAGTAGTAGCACTTTAAGCGGTGACAATGGGTGAGTGTAAATTTCTCTCCTGGAATGTCCGGGGGCTTAATGATAAGATCAAGAGGGCCACTGTCCTCCAATTTGTTAAGAAGTACAAACCAAATGTAGTTATTCTCCAAGAGACCCATTTGGTGGGCCAGAGGGTGTTGGCATTGAAGAGGCCATGGATCCAGGGCTCCTTTCATGCCCCATTCTCGGCCTACTCAAGAGGAGTATCGGTGTTGATCTCGAAGGGCACCCCGTTCACGTTGCTCTCAGTCCATGTTGACCGTGAGGGTTGTTACGTCATTCTCCACGCTAAATTGATGGATACGGTTATGATAATAGTTGGAGTGTATGTCCCCCCACCATTTTCGGCTAGGATCCTAGACAAAATAATGGAGAAAGTACTCTCTTATCCTCCAGCCCCGATACTGCTGTTAGGGGATTTTAATATGGTTTTGGATTCAGCGCTGGATAGGATGAGTAAGAATCCTGGTCCTAAGACCCAACTGGCTAATTGGGCAGAAACATTGGGGCTACAGGAACTTTGGAGGTGGAAACACCCCACCGATAAGGCGTTTTCCTGTCACTCGGTTACACACAAGTCCCTATCCAGAATTGACCTTGCGTTCTCCTCACCTGAACTTCTACCCAGGGTGGCAACCTGTTGCTACCTTCCGAGAGGGGTTTCGGACCACTCACCCCTACTGATCACAGCTGGACTGTCGCTGAGGCGGGAGAACTGGGTGGGATGGAACCTGAACCCTCTATGGTTGGAAGCCCCCGATATTATGAGTGGTCTGAAATCCTCTACTGAGGCGTTCTGGGACTGTAACAAAGGGGAGACATCGGTGGAGGTTAGCTGGGATGCCTTCAAAGCTGTTACCAGGGGGGCGGCCATCAGTGCTATAGCTGCGGCTAGGAGGAAGAAGGGGAGGGAAGTAGCAGATCTTGAGTGTAAGCTGGCGCGGGCGGAGGAGAAGTTTAGTGCAAGCTCGGATAGCAAAGACCATTCAACACTGTTGGCATTAAAGAGGGAATATAATCTACTTCTAACCGACTCGGCTAGGAAATTGCTGCTTTATAAGCAAGCAACAATCTTTGATAAAGGGGACAAGAACGGTAAGACCCTGGCCTACCTAGCGAGAGCCGAAAGCCAGCCCAACCACATTGCTGAAATTCTGGATAACGGTGCGAGGGTGACAGGGGGGGAGGAGATTGCCCAGAAGTTTCTGGAATACTACTCGGCCTTATATTCCTCGAGAGTGAGCTATGAGGCGTCTGAGCTGGATAACTATCTAGACCAGATCTCCTTTCCTAGGCTGGCCGTGGAGGATCAGGAGGCCTTGAACTCCCCCATTATCATGGACGAGGTCTCTGGCGCAATTAGGATGCTCTCTAGCAGGAGGGCGCCAGGGCCAGATGGGATACCGGCCGAGTGGTATAAACAGGACCTTGAACAGGTGACCCCTAGGCTGTGGGAAGTGCTGAAACAAGCGCTTGATAGTGAGTGTCTTCCGGCCTCTTTTTATGAGGCGCATGTGGTCCTCATTTATAAGGAGGGGAGACCCCCTGGTTCTTGTGCGTCTTACCGCCCCATATCCCTGTTGAACCAAGATGCAAAAATATTAGCCAAAATACTGGCCACTAGGCTAAATAAAGTTATACTACACTTGATTGGGCCAGATCAGTCCGGGTTTATGCCAGGGCGTACCACGTGTGTGAATCTTCGCAGACTGATGTCCAATCTCCAAATTATACATGATAACCATGGGGAACGGGTGGTCATATCATTAGATAATGAAAAGGCCTTCGACTCGGTAGAATGGGAATATCTCTGGGCTGTACTAGAAAGATTTGGATTCCCTCCTAGTTTTATTACATACATCAAATTGTTATATAAACGGCCAACTGCCCGGATACGGGTTAATGGGTGTTACTCTAACTCATTCGCTTTGCATAGGGGGACAAGACAGGGGTGTCCACTGTCACCGCTGCTTTTTGCCTTAGCTATCGAACCCTTGGCGATTATTGTCAGGAACTCCCCGAGTATCTCCGGATGGAAGCTGGGAGCAGTAGAGGAAAAGATATCCCTATATGCAGATGACACACTGCTATACCTGGCGGACGGCCACAAGTGTCTGGACGCAGCTTTGGACTCTGTTGGAGTGTTTGGGAGGTTCTCAGGTTTGAGGATTAACTGGGATAAATCCAGTCTAATGTTAGTGGATGAGCTTGCCGCCCCCGACATCTCCCCGAGGTCTCAATTAAAAATAGTACAACAATTTAAGTACCTGGGGATTATGATTAGTAGGCACCCAAGTGAGTTCATGTCTCTGAATATTTCCCCTGTCGTGTCGAGGCTAAGGCAGAGGGTTACTCAATGGGCAAACCTTCCCCTGTCAGTCATGGGCAGAATCAATATATACAAAATGATATTCCTTCCAAAATTTCTGTACATATATCAAGCATCGCCAGTGTTGCTGCCCGTTTCCCACTTTAAGACGTTGGATTCAATCCTGTTTGGCTTTATCTGGGGGCAGTCTCCGCCTAGGCTCAACAGGCAAATAATGAAAGCACAGGTTGCGGAGGGGGGTCTAGCGGTCCCACACATGCAAATGTATTTTTATTCCACACAGCTCCTGTTTGTGCACTGGTGGCTCTGTGGGCCGCAAAACAACCCAGTGGTGGGTCTGGAAGCGGCGGTGTTGGGTTCTACTGAGAAACTATCCCTCTTGGTGTACAGGGGGGTTCGGGGGGTCCGGGAGGCCACCGGCTGCATGAGGGTAGTATGTAACATATGGGGAAGGGTGGCCAAGCTGATCGAGAATCCGGAAGAAGCCCAGTATTGGTCCCCCTTTGCTCCTCTCTGGAACAATCCCAAGCTCCCTGAGTTAGTTTCAATGCAGGACCCGCAGTTCTGGGATGGGAAGGGCCTTCGGACGCTGGGCCAGGTGTACAGGGATGGAGTGCTTTTGTCGTTTGACCAAATCAGGGAGTCCTTTCGAGTTTCCCACCGGGATTTCTTCCGATACCTGCAACTTAGGCACGCTCTGCAAACTCAATTCCACAGGGTCAGTCCGAATTTTTCGGTGTCCCAGGTGGAGAGTGCAGTGAGGGGGTCGGACTTGAGGAAACCTGTCTCTACATTGTACAGGTGCCTGGTTGCTGGATTGGGGTCCCCCAGGGGGAAGGTGGAAAGCAGGTGGCAGACCCTGGACCAGACCCTAGACCAGGACGACTGGGAGGAAATCTTAGATAACCTTCACTCCTCGGTCATAGAAGCCAGAGACAGATTTATCCAGACCAAGTGGATACATCAAGCCTATATCACGCCGGTACGGTTGCATAAGATGGGATTACTTGCTAGTGACTTATGCCCCAGGTGTGAGAAGGAAACTGGTACATGGGCACATGTGACCTGGTCCTGTGAGATTCTGGTGAGATACTGGGGAGAGGTAATGGATGTGATTGGTGAAGTAGTGGGCGCTCGGATCACCGGCTCGATTTCCTTATGTCTTCTGGGGGTGGTTGAATCACTGTCACTGTCGAGGCCGCTGAAATCATTATTTAGACTGCTGCTCTTTTATGCCAGGAAATGTGTTCTGCTTAATTGGAAACATCCGGCCAAACCATCAGTACGGGCGTGGAGGGCTCTAATTAACCAGAAACTCACTATGTACAAACTGACATACACGGCCAGGGGGGTGCCTGATAAGTTTGAGAAGATATGGGGTCCCTGGCTGCAAAGTCAAGACACCGCCTCAGAGGACGATTAAGAAGGTTTTAGATCCACTTAAGGGGCAGAGCCTCCCACCTATGGAAGCTTGAGGGATTGAGCGAATGGAGTGGCATTAAAGAGATGAGAGTAGCGCCCTGGAGACGGATCTTCCGAATGGTCCTCCCGTCCCGGTGAATAGGTAACTAGTTATTCGAGTCCAGAATGCGTGTGTGGGTGTTGAGTGTATGAGGCTCGATTCAGAGACACATTCGTCCGGACTTCCGTAGCTGTCTGTGAAAGTTTTGGTGGGTGTTTGTCATTTTTTGGCTTTTTTTCGTATATTTTCCACTCGTACGAACGTTCGAGAACATGCGTATATGCTCTTTCGATAATGGTGCCAAAATCGGAAGATTTTCGTTACTTCGGGAGCTTTTTCCCACCAAATCGGAAATGTTTCGTCCGTTCAGAATTTTTTCGTTATTGCAATGGGCTTGCGATTAATTCAGAGAGCTGATTGCCGATGGTCCCACACCTCATAAATTCGTTTCAGGGCAAAAACATTCCCGGCACCTTTTTGACTACGGGAGCGCGAGCCAGCCATGGACGAGGCTACTGCCTTTGAGGAGCATGAGGATCTGCAACTCATGGGCATTGAGATCGTCCGGAGGGCACAGACCAGATTGCACCGGCGGCGACGCATGGACATCAATAGCATGCATGACACTGAGCTGTTCGAGCTGACCAGGCTTAATCGCGCTTCCCTCCATAAATTATATAGTGAGCTGCGGCCATGGTTAGCCCGCACCACAAGGAAGGGGCAAGCAATTTCAGGTATGACCAAGATGCTTGGCTGCCTGCAATTTTTGGCGAACGGCTCGTTCCAGAGGCTGGGTGCCCTCTCCGTGGGGATTTCACAGCCTACGCTGAGCCGCGCGCTATCCCAATTTTTGGAAGGCATGGCTACCATAACTCGGAAATATATTTGTTTCCCTGAGGATATGGTAGCCAGAAACGCCATTAAGCTGGCATTTTTTAATATCGCCGACATGCCCAATGTCATGGGTGCTATTGACTGCACCCACGTTGCCCTCGTCCCTCCGTCAAGCGACGAGTATATATACAGGCAAGTTTTGGCTTCCATTGTCTCTAAATATTTGTGTGTCCCTTCTTTGCTCAATCACATTATTCGTTTGGTTCATTGCCAATAGTCCCTCCTTTCCTGCAAAGCTTCCTTGTGACTAATCTCGCCATTTGTAGTAACTTTCATTGCCAATAGTCCCTCCTTTCCTGAAAAGCTTCCTTGTGACTAATCTCGCCATTTGTAGTAACTTTCATTGCCAATAGTCCCTCCTTTCCTGAAAAGCTTCCTTGTGACTAATCTCGCCATTTGTAGTAACTTTCATTGCCAATAGTCCCTCCTTTCCTGAAAAGCTTCCTTGTGACTAATCTCGCCATTTGTAGTAACTTTCATTGCCAATAGTCCCTCCTTTCCTGCAAAGCTTCCTTGTGACTAATCTCGCCATTTGTAGTAACTTTCATTGCCAATAGTCCCTCCTTTCCTGCCAAGTTTCCTTGTGACTAATCTCGCCATTTGTAGTAACTTTCAGTGCCAATAGTCCCTCCTTTTGTTTAGTCCCTCTAGGTTAATATACACTCAGATTTTACATCTTCACTCATTGCAATCACTCCCTCCTTGCTAATGCTCCCTCCTTGCCAAGAGTGTATGTGCACCAACGGCCCTTATTTATAAATTAGTCCCAAAGTTAGTTATTTCAAAGTAAAACATTTGTAAGTGTCCTTTTAATAGAACAAGTAAGACTGTCAAGGCTTAAACAGTGTTCTTCTTTTACATGTTACATTTTGACATAGGCTGTTTGAAGTGTGCGTTGGATTTGTTTACTAAACGTAATTTTTGGGTGGTTTCTGTTTCCTTTTTCACCAGAAATCGCAAAATGGGCCATTCGCTGAATGTGCAAGCGGTGGTGGCCCAGGACCTGCGCTTTCTGAGCGTCCTGGCAGGCTACCCTGGCTCAGCCCATGATGCGTATATCCTGCGCAGATCTGGATTATTCCGCCGGTTTGAGTCAGGGGAATTTGCGGGTGCATGGCTCCTTGGTAAGTTGGCTCAAATTATCGCTTTGGATTCTATATGTATGGCCAAGTTTGATGTTGGATTTACCTTTCAGAAACGCTGCCTTGCCCCTCACCTTGTGAACATGTGTAAGCACACTGGAACCATTAGCTTAGACAAACTCCATTTGCTGCAAAATTGTTTTGCCTGCATTGTTTTAATTAATAAGTGTAATGTGAGGCCAAGTCTGAAACAGCCTTCGAAACAATTTTCTTTCTAAATCTGTAATTGACTTTACCAGAGAGTCAGCGCCATCTTTGCTTCCATGCATTTAACTTACTGAGTAGAGGTGAGCGGGATAAAGTGCAGGGGCAGGCTTACACCGGTTTGGGAGTAAGGCAAGAATTCTAAAGGGGCAGCTCAAGTTAGACCATACTACATTGTTCTGCAGCACAGGCAGGAAACAATATCTGCTAACAGTCTGCCTGAATGCCCAACATCCCCAGTATTATTTGCCTACTTTGGACCCACATCTATCACATATGTTTAATTCTTGTTTTAGCATCTGCAATCTGTATGCTCATGTTTGTGTGACAATGTCACATACCTCTTTTATTTTTATTGCAGTAGTAATGTTGCGTGGCAATGTATGATTTCCTGTTATTAATTTTTTTGGTTTTTTTTGGGTTATTTAGGAGATTTGGGCTATCCACTACTGCCGTGGCTCATGACTCCGGTCCTCCGGCCACAAACTCCAGCACAAGAGGCCTATAACCGTGCACATCGAAAGACCAGGGCAGTGGTGGAGAGGGCCTTTGGACTCCTCAAGACCCGGTTTCGGTGCTTGGACCACACTGGGGGCTCCCTGCAGTATGACCCGAAAAAGGTCATTGACATTATAATGGCATGTGCCGCGCTCCATAATTTAGCCATTATGCAAAGGGTCCCCCGATATCTGGATTGCCCACCCTCTCCACCCTCCGATGAGGCAGACGACGCCTATGTGGGCCAGCAAAGTTCGTCTGGGCAAGCCGTGCGGGCAAATTTAATAGCCACACATTTTTCCTAATTTATTTTTTTTTTTTTTTTTGGTTTTACAAAATTTTGGCTATGTTTAATTTCATTATGAAGTAAACAATAATGAATTTGTGCAACCCAAAAAATAAAATATGTTGGAGTATTTATTTGGAGACCTTGGTTCTTGTTTGTTTTCGTCCCAACTTGAACTCATCTTTCTATATCAAAACACCACACACATGAGCTTGTTCAAAACAAAATGTTTACTACTTAGTAAAAGGTATATGTGAGCCAAACAGAATCGGAGGTGAGTGCCCCTCACATACTTTGGGACCACACCTGTACATGCAATTATGTTCAATACATTTGTACACAAAATAAATAGCACAAAATGAATCCCTCTCCTGCTTGCCCACATTTTCCACCGACACAGGTCGAAAGCAATCCTAGCTATGCCACATCTACACCTGTAAGTCAGTGGGCCACCCAAACAAGAACACCCAGTCCCAATCCAAATCCAGTACAATCACAGCCAGGGTCCAAGGTCTTTGATGTTGAGGCCAGAATGTCACCCAATCATGCCGCCAAACATGAGGAGCCACCACAAATGTTATTGTGGCCAGGGCAGGCGCGCAACACCTTAAGTGGCCGATTCACTGAGTCTGGGACTCTGGCATTGGCTACTGGGCTACCTCAGGCCTTGAATGAGCTATATGGTGGATAATCAAAAGCAACCGAGCAAGAACAGCGCAAAATGTGTGATTTTTAGCCCTCACCAGACAAGTCAATCCAGTGGGTAGGTTTTGCAAAGATATGGACCAGATTCATGCCTAACACACCTTAATATGTGTGATGCCCATAGAACCCAGGTTGTGGCCCTGTGTGGGGGGGGGGCATAACATGGGCCTGTGTGGCATTCAGAATCTGCAACTGTTCCAAAATGTGTCTTTGGTTAGTGTGCATTTCGGCCATGCCTGACCTAATTTCTGAAGTCAAGTTGGCCATGTGGCTGTTATGGGTCCTCAATTCAGTCAGCACGGCACTGAAGGTAGTATTTAGGGACTCTAATTGGCCCCTAATATGCTCCTGATTTTGTTGGTTTTGGCGCCGAAAAAGGCGCCTCTCATGGTGCCATGCTGACTCCATCATCTGCACGCCCCTCCCCTGGGAAACTGGGCGACGTTGCTGAGTACGCCGCCCAATTCCCCGGGTTGTGGGGCGTGCAGATGATGTGGCTCGAGGACTCCCAACAGCCACAGGTCTGCTCGCCAAATCCTCAGCAGCAGATCTGAAACTGGGGACTGGAGGGTCAGTCTCTGCATGCTGCCCACGATGTGCAGGCAGCATGCAGCCAGCTTCACTCTGCTGCTGTGGATTTGGCGGAGACACATTTTGGGACAGTTGCAGATTCTGTCCCAGGGGAAGATCTTCAGAATCTCCTATGAAGCTTCCATCTTCCTCCTGCTCCTGGATTTGCTCCATCAGTGTGTGGCTCTGTTGGGGACATGTAAAAAAAAACAGGTTCAGTGTGTGGAATACCTATAAAAACCACACAAGCCAAACATGGCAAGCTACATGCATACACAACACCCTCAAAATACACTTACCGTAGACATCGGATCCTGGGTCCTATGCAGCGCGGAAGAAGACGGACGCGGTAACATGGCAGAGGAGTCCCCACTAGCTGAGGGATGATGCTGGCCTGGTTTGGAAGAAAAACAGCGATTAATACACACAACTATGCATAGTTTATGATTAAGAACACATATGCTAATCCAAGAAACGTGGCAAAGCAGTAAGGGCCCCTCCCACAACGTGGCCACTTGGCATTCGCTAGGAATCCCATTACATTAGTGCATGGATTGTTAAACCAGACTAGACACATCACGTGTCTCAAACCAAACATGCAAAGAATGGCTGATGTGTGAGTTGCAACATCCCCTTAAGGGGAGGAAGTTAACACACTAAGGTGGGAAAAAGCACTTACAATATGATTCTGGTGGGGAACATTTGTATGGCATAAACCCTTCCTAGAAAACCATCTTAATCAGTTGTGCAACTAAACCAGCTCCAAACAAATTGACCAACAGGCAAAGATGTTATTGTGGCGTGTGCTTCTCAATTAATACATAGCACCCATTCCTTTTTGACACTTCTAAGTGACATATTTGTCACACATTTCATTAAACATCATGTATGTGGATGTCAATTTGCACATTACCAGGCCACACCCATGACACTCCCTAGTCAAAGTGAGCACTCCTAACAAACCCACCCCCTACAGCCATGTGCTTAGCTAGCCCTTGCTCCCACCCCCTAGAGCCATGTGCTTAGCTAGCCCTTGCTCCCACCCCCTAGAGCCATGTGCTTAGCTAGCCCTTGCTCCCACCCCCTAGAGCCATGTGCTTAGCTAGCCCTTGCTCACACCCCCTACAGCCATGTGCTTAGCTAGCCCTTGCTCCCACCCCCTAGAGCCATGTGCTTAGCTAGCCCTTGCTCACACCCCCTAGAGCCATGTGCTTAGCTAGCCCTTGCTCCCACCCCCTAGAGCCATGTGCTTAGCTAGCCCTTGCTCACACCCCCTAGAGCCATGTGCTTAGCTAGCCCTTGCTCCCACCCCCTAGAGCCATGTGCTTAGCTAGCCCTTGCTCCCACCCCCTACAGCCATGTGCTTAGCTAGCCCTTGCTCCCACCCCCTACAGCCATGTGCTTAGCTAGCCCTTGCTCCCACCCCCTAGAGCCATGTGCTTAGCTAGCCCTTGCTCCCACCCCCTAGAGCCATGTGCTTAGCTAGCCCTTGCTCCCACCCCCTAGAGCCATGTGCTTAGCTAGCCCTTGCTCCCACCCCCTAGAGCCATGTGCTTAGCTAGCCCTTGCTCCCACCCCCTACAGCCATGTGCTTAGCTAGCCCTTGCTCCCACCCCCTACAGCCATGTGCTTAGCTAGCCCTTGCTCCCACCCCCTAGAGCCATGTGCTTAGCTAGCCCTTGCTCCCACCCCCTACAGCCATGTGCTTAGCTAGCCCTTGCTCCCACCCCCTAGAGCCATGTGCTTAGCTAGCCCTTGCTCACACCCCCTACAGCCATGTGCTTAGCTAGCCCGTGCTGCGTATGTGTATGTTTCTATACATTTGTGTGGTCATTCAGACATTACTAACCTGCAGGAATTGGTGGGTTGTCGGTGTCCTGCTGGCCTGAGTGTCCCTCTAAGGCCACGGGATGTAATAAGGACAGCACCATCTCCTCAGCCGGTGTAAAGCGCATTTTGGTTGGGAAACCTCCGCCAGTTGTTTCGCTGAAAAACATAGTAAGCATAATTAAGCGCACTGATGGACAGACAAGAATAATAAAAACCCAAACCTTAGCTATGTACCTGTGCATCCGCCGTAGATTCTCTTTCTTCCGCACTGCATATTTCAGGTCCGAAATCTTCCGTTGAATCTGGTCCATATCTTTACGTTCCTCACCCGCTGCATTGACTTGCCTGGTGAGTTGTTCAAAAATCTCGGTTTTGCGCTGTTTACTGGTGTGTTTTGATCTTCTACCATATAGCTCATCAAAATGTAAGGTGAGACCAGTAGCCAATGCCAGAGTTTGGGACTCAGCAAAACGGCCACCCAAGTGTCCTCTGCGCAAGTTGCGCCCTCTTCGGGGTGGTTGTGGCTCCTCACTGCTTGGTTGCAAATGGGGTGACATTCTGGCCTGGGGGGATGGAGGAGACCTCAAGGACTGGAGGCTGGCTGTTGATCTTACTGGACTTGGGAAGGGACTGGGTGTTCTTGGCTGGGTGGACCCTGAAGTTGCAGGTGTAGATGTGGCATAGGGTGAATGCATGCCAACCTGTGCCGGAGGATAATGTGGGCGAGCAAGAGAGGGTGTTGGCGACCTTGAGCTGCTGCTGTGGCTCTGTGGGGCCTTGGAGGTGGTTGGCTGGGTCTGTGGGCCCTTGGAGGTGGTCGGCTGGGGCTGTGGGCCCTTGGAGGTGGTCTGCTGGGTCTGTGGGGCCTTGGAGGTGGGTTGCTTGGCCTTCGTTTTTGAGCCACGTGCGGGGGGGGAGGGGGCCGTTGGCCTTTGGCGGGTTTTCGGGCTTCTGGAGCGTGTCCTGGTTTGGCCCCTGCGGCGCCTTGGGCCCCTGCTGCGGCTTCTGGACCGGGAGGTGGTTCGGCCCCTGCGGCGCCTTGGGCCCCTGCTGCGGCTTCTGGACCGGGAGGTGGTTCGGCCCCTGCTGCGCCTTGGGCCCCTGCTGCGGCTTCTGGACCGGGAGGTGGTTCGGCCCCTGCGGCGCCTTGGGCCCCTGCTGCGGCTTCTGGACCGGGAGGTGGTTCGGCCCCTGCTGCGCCTTGGGCCCCTGCTGCGGCTTCTGGACCGGGAGGTGGTTCGGCCCCTGCGGCGCCTTGGGCCCCTGCTGCGGCTTCTGGACCGGGAGGTGGTTCGGCCCCTGCTGCGGCTTCTGGGCCGGTGTTTTTGGCCTTTGCCTATGGCCTTGGTGCCACGTGGGGGGGGTGATGTGGGGCAGGGTGGGGTGGGGCTTCGTCCCCTCTTACCCATCTGTGGGCCAGGAGTTTTAGCAGCCTTGGTTACCTTGCCCCTTGGTTGTGGTGGTGCTGCAACCTCCTTTTTTGCCGCAGCCTTGGTGGTAGCCCTTAGTCGGGCTTTAGGCTCTTGCGACCGTGTTTGCGGACCCACGCCCTGCTCAGCCTGCTTGCTCTGCTTCTTAGCTGGAAGTTGTCTTTTTGGTGCCATTTTGTGTGGACTCTCAAAGAGAATGAGCTGTGTGTGCAGGGACCTTTAAATAAGGTCTCCGGCGTGTGACGCCTACGCGTTCGCTTACGCGCACGTCCGGCCGTTCGCACGGCCGTGCGAAACCCGGAAACCGCTGGGGCCGTGCTTATCTGCTGCCTAGAAGAAGAAGAAAGATGGCGCCCACTATCTTCACCCGCCAACAAGAAGAGATAATCATGCTTGTAAGTGTCTTTTAACGACTTTGCTTGGATTGTTAATTGTTGCTCTACATGTTAAGGATGCGCTAAAAGTTATATTTTTGTTAAAGCTTTGGTTGGACTACATGCACAACCAAGCGCACACCACACACGTGCCAAACGACAGTGCTGCCATATTTGAAAGTTAACTTAGGCTAAAAGTGTGTGTGTGTATGTGTTCATGTGATTGAACCAAATAATGTATTGTTGCCTCTTCTACATATGCATTTCTGAGTTCTTGCTATGTTTGTTTTTTGTTTTGCAGACCATGCTGGAGCGCAGGTACGACTACCTGCCCAACTCGTTTGCCAAACGAAACGTCGCCCTGGAGATCATCTCGGAGATACAACACCAGACCGACACCACCTTCACCCACACACAGATCATGCAGCATTGGTCGGACCTGAAGCGACTGCACATGCCCCGGGTGCGGAGGTTTTTTGCAATCCATTTCCCAAGTAAGTACATAGCGCTTGCATGCAAGATGTAACTAGGACAGATTTTAGGCCTTTTATTTAGAATGCCTTCTCTTTTGTAGTGTTGGAAATGGATTACAGAATTCGCCGCACCCGGCGGCGCCCAGGCCGACCAGTGCTGCATGATTCTGCAGCTGGGAGTGAAGGTGGTGGATCTCCAGGGCGACGGGCCGACCCCTCCTCTGTGGCCTCCTCAGACCAGCCCCTGGACCTTACCACAGAGGAGGGGCGGCACAGCGTGGGCAGGCAGTCGTACCCTGCCACGCATGCGGGATCCTCTGGTATGTCACTCTTCATGTCTACACCCAAACATCTAATTGCTAGCTCCTGATATCACCAAACTGAATCCTTTATTCTGTCTTTGTAGATGTTTCTGTTGCGGGTGAAGTAGTGGGTGAGGAGGCAGCAGATAGGAGCCCACAAGACCCTGGAGAAGGTGAGTGATGTGACCCAGACTTAGCTAAAAACATTTGAGGACTGCGGAATCAGACATCCAAACTAACCATTTGGCCCATGTTTCAACAGGCACTTCTTCACAGCAGAGCCAGGAACCAGGACCTCAGGGTGTTGTCCCCAACGAGCCATCTCTCGGCCACCAACCAAGTAAGTAGTCATGGCATTATAAAGATTTCTGTCTAAATTCCCATGAACCCCCAAACACATAATGCCCTAGTCAATGCCAATATAAGAGGGACCTGTGGCCACTGAATTAGCTTAATTAGTTGCCCAACTGTCCTGTGGCCACTGAATTAGCTTAATTAGTTGCCCAACTGTCCTGTGGCCACTGAATTAGCTTAATTAGTTTCCCAACTGTCCTGTGGCCACTGAATTAGCTTAATTAGTTGCCCAACTGTCCTGTGGCCACTGAATTAGCTTAATTAGTTGCCCAACTGTCCTGTGGCCACTGAATTAGCTTAATTAGTTGCCCAACTGTCCTGTGGCCACTGAATTAGCTTAATTAGTTGCCCAACTGTCCTGTGGCCACTGAATTAGCTTAATTAGTTTCCCAACTGTCCTGTGGCCACTGAATTAGCTTAATTAGTTGCCCAACTGTCCTGTGGCCACTGAATTAGCTTAATTAGTTGCCCAACTGTCCTGTGGCCACTGAATTAGCTTAATTAGTTGCCCAACTGTCCTGTGGCCACTGAATTAGCTTAATTAGTTGCCCAACTGTCCTGTGGCCACTGAATTAGCTTAATTAGTTGCCCAACTGTCCTGTGGCCACTGAATTAGCTTAATTAGTTGCCCAACTGTCCTGTGGCCACTGAATTAGCTTAATGACCTGTGGCCACTTCCTAACCTTAATTCCTGTCATTAATGACATCTGTGCATTATAGGTAATTTGTTTCTTAAAATACATTAAATCCACAGGTGAGAAACATGTATTGTTCTCCGAATAATTTGTTTTTCTGTTTTTTTGGCAGGGACCACAAGACAGCGACTTGCTGATATGAATCGGAGGGTCCTTGAGTTGGTGGCCGATCTGCAGGCGATGCGGGACACGTTGGGGACAACAGAAGAGGAAGACTAGTGTCCTGGTTCCTGGCCCTGTAGATTTGTAAATAGTTTTATTTGTAGATAGTTTTATTGGTTAAACACCAAAGTTTTTTGTATATAGTTTTAATTTTTTAAAAAAAGTTTTTATTGTATATAGTTTTTAAAGTTTTTTATCAAAAATTAGTGTATATATTTTTAATAACCAACAAAAAATTTGTATATAGTTTTTAATTTTTTAGGGCCAAAGTTGGGCCAAAACTTTTAACACCAAATGGCAATTGCCCAATAAATCAAAAAAAAAAAAAAAACATGTTGTCCCATTTATTTGCACACATACATTTAACAAAAACAAGGGGCCAATGACATATTTGAAAATCAAGATTGTGATGTCCGTGAAGTGATTTGGGTAAGTTTTAGGGTGTGAAAATGGAAGAAGAAACAAGGCGCTAAGTGATTTGGGTAAGTTTTAGGGACCTAAAATGGAAGAAGAAACAAAGCGCTAAGTGATTTGGGTAAGTTTTAGGGACCTAAAATGGAAGAAGAAACAAGGCGCTAAGTGATTTGGGTAAGTTTTAGGGTGTGAAAATGGAAGAAGAAACAAAGCGCTAAGTGATTTGGGTAAGTTTTAGGGTGTGAAAATGGAAGAAGAAACAAGGCGCTAAGTGATTTGGGTAAGTTTTAGGGTGTGAAAATGGAAGAAGAAACAAGGCGCTAAGTGATTTGGGTAAGTTTTAGGGTGTGAAAATGGAAGAAGAAACAAGGCGCTAAGTGATTTGGGTAAGTTTTAGGGTGTGAAAATGGAAGAAGAAACAAGGCGCTAAGTGATTTGGGTAAGTTTTAGGGACCTAAAATGGAAGAAGAAACAAGGCGCTAAGTGATTTGGGTAAGTTTTAGGGTGTGAAAATGGAAGAAGAAACAAGGCGCTAAGTGATTTGGGTAAGTTTTAGGGACCTAAAATGGAAGAAGAAACAAGGCGCTAAGTGATTTGGGTAAGTTTTAGGGACCTAAAATGGAAGAAGAAACAAGGCGCTAAGTGATTTGGGTAAGTTTTAGGGACCTCAAGGGAAAAGGCAGGATAGCGCGAAGTGGTTAGGGTGAGCTTTAAGGGACCTCAAGGGAAAAGGCAGGATAGCGCGAAGTGGTTAGGGTGAGCTTTAAGGGACCTCAAGGGAAAAGGCAGGATAGCGCGAAGTGGTTAGGGTGAGTTTAGTCATGGAAGTGAAATTATGTAGGCGAGCACTTTAATGAGAGAAGTTTGTAGTGCGCAGGCGCAATATCGTAAGAATTTCGTCTGGCCAGATATTTTAGGAAAAAATGAAGCAGGATGTAGCGGGAAAATGATAGGATTCGTGTGAGGATACGATGGGAAAAGGGCAAAAACGAAAGGCTACGTTGGTAGTTGTGAAAAATGAATCTGAACATTTTCGAAGGAAAATGACAGCCTCGTCTGCGTACTCTGGCATACGAGCACACGGACGCGCTACGGAAGGTTTACGAAGCATGCATAGAATCGCTCGAACGTTCATGCGAGAGCGGGAAATTTTGAAAATCTTACGACGTCGGCACCAAAGCGAAAGTTTTTTTGTGTCTCTCTGAATCGAGCCTTTGGTGTCGTGTCTATAGGCTCGATTCAGAGAGACACAAAAAAACTTTCGCTTTGGTGCCGACGTCGTAAGATTTTCAAAATTTCCCGCTCTCGCATGAACGTTCGAGCGATTCTATGCATGCTTCGTAAACCTTCCGTAGCGCGTCCGTGTGCTCGTATGCCAGAGTACGCAGACGAGGCTGTCATTTTCCTTCGAAAATGTTCAGATTCATTTTTCACAACTACCAACGTAGCCTTTCGTTTTTGCCCTTTTCCCATCGTATCCTCACACGAATCCTATCATTTTCCCGCTACATCCTGCTTCATTTTTTCCTAAAATATCTGGCCAGACGAAATTCTTACGATATTGCGCCTGCGCACTACAAACTTCTCTCATTAAAGTGCTCGCCTACATAATTTCACTTCCATCACTAAACTCACCCTAACCACTTCGCGCTATCCTGCCTTTTCCCTTGAGGTCCCTTAAAGCTCACCCTAACCACTTCGCGCTATCCTGCCTTTTCCCTTGAGGTCCCTTAAAGCTCACCCTAACCACTTCGCGCTATCCTGCCTTTTCCCTTGAGGTCCCTTAAAGCTCACCCTAACCACTTCGCGCTATCCTGCCTTTTCCCTTGAGGTCCCTTAAAGCTCACCCTAACCACTTCGCGCTATCCTGCCTTTTCCCTTGAGGTCCCTTAAAGCTCACCCTAACCACTTCGCGCTATCCTGCCTTTTCCCTTGAGGTCCCTTAAAGCTCACCCTAACCACTTCGCGCTATCCTGCCTTTTCCCTTGAGGTCCCTAAAACTTACCCAAATCACTTAGCGCCTTGTTTCTTCTTCCATTTTCACACCCTAAAACTTACCCAAATCACTTAGCGCTTTGTTTCTTCTTCCATTTTCACACCCTAAAACTTACCCAAATCACTTAGCGCCTTGTTTCTTCTTCCATTTTAGGTCCCTAAAACTTACCCAAATCACTTAGCGCCTTGTTTCTTCTTCCATTTTCACACCCTAAAACTTACCCAAATCACTTAGCGCTTTGTTTCTTCTTCCATTTTCACACCCTAAAACTTACCCAAATCACTTAGCGCCTTGTTTCTTCTTCCATTTTAGGTCCCTAAAACTTACCCAAATCACTTAGCGCCTTGTTTCTTCTTCCATTTTCACACCCTAAAACTTACCCAAATCACTTAGCGCCTTGTTTCTTCTTCCATTTTCACACCCTAAAACTTACCCAAATCACTTAGCGCCTTGTTTCTTCTTCCATTTTCACACCCTAAAACTTACCCAAATCACTTAGCGCTTTGTTTCTTCTTCCATTTTCACACCCTAAAACTTACCCAAATCACTTAGCGCCTTGTTTCTTCTTCCATTTTAGGTCCCTAAAACTTACCCAAATCACTTAGCGCCTTGTTTCTTCTTCCATTTTCACACCCTAAAACTTACCCAAATCACTTAGCGCCTTGTTTCTTCTTCCATTTTCACACCCTAAAACTTACCCAAATCACTTAGCGCCTTGTTTCTTCTTCCATTTTCACACCCTAAAACTTACCCAAATCACTTAGCGCCTTGTTTCTTCTTCCATTTTCACACCCTAAAACTTACCCAAATCACTTAGCGCTTTGTTTCTTCTTCCATTTTCACACCCTAAAACTTACCCAAATCACTTAGCGCCTTGTTTCTTCTTCCATTTTAGGTCCCTAAAACTTACCCAAATCACTTAGCGCCTTGTTTCTTCTTCCATTTTCACACCCTAAAACTTACCCAAATCACTTAGCGCCTTGTTTCTTCTTCCATTTTCACACCCTAAAACTTACCCAAATCACTTAGCGCCTTGTTTCTTCTTCCATTTTCACACCCTAAAACTTACCCAAATCACTTAGCGCCTTGTTTCTTCTTCCATTTTCACACCCTAAAACTTACCCAAATCACTTAGCGCTTTGTTTCTTCTTCCATTTTCACACCCTAAAACTTACCCAAATCACTTAGCGCCTTGTTTCTTCTTCCATTTTCACACCCTAAAACTTACCCAAATCACTTAGCGCCTTGTTTCTTCTTCCATTTTCACACCCTAAAACTTACCCAAATCACTTAGCGCCTTGTTTCTTCTTCCATTTTCACACCCTAAAACTTACCCAAATCACTTAGCGCTTTGTTTCTTCTTCCATTTTCACACCCTAAAACTTACCCAAATCACTTAGCGCCTTGTTTCTTCTTCCATTTTAGGTCCCTAAAACTTACCCAAATCACTTAGCGCCTTGTTTCTTCTTCCATTTTCACACCCTAAAACTTACCCAAATCACTTAGCGCTTTGTTTCTTCTTCCATTTTCACACCCTAAAACTTACCCAAATCACTTAGCGCTTTGTTTCTTCTTCCATTTTCACACCCTAAAACTTACCCAAATCACTTAGCGCTTTGTTTCTTCTTCCATTTTAGGTCCCTAAAAGTTACCCAAATCACTTAGCGCTTTGTTTCTTCTTCCATTTTAGGTCCCTAAAACTTACCCAAATCACTTAGCGCTTTGTTTCTTCTTCCATTTTAGGTCCCTAAAACTTACCCAAATCACTTAGCGCCTTGTTTCTTCTTCCATTTTCACACCCTAAAACTTACCCAAATCACTTCACGGACATCACAATCTTGATTTTCAAATATGTCATTGGCCCCTTGTTTTTGTTAAATGTATGTGTGCAAATAAATGGGACAACATGTTTTTTTTTTTTTTTAGATTTATTGGGCAATTGCCATTTGGTGTTAAAATTTTTGGCCCAACTTTGGCCCTAAAAAATTAAAAACTATATACAAATTTTTGGTTGGTTATTAAAAATATATACACTAATTTTTGATAAAAAACTTTAAAAACTATATACAATAAAAACTTTTTTTAAAAAATTAAAACTATATACAAAAAACTTTGGTGTTTAACCAATAAAACTATCTACAAATAAAACTATTTACAAATCTACAGGGCCAGGAACCAGGACACTAGTCTTCCTCTTCTGTTGTCCCCAACGTGTCCCGCATCGCCTGCAGATCGGCCACCAACTCAAGGACCCTCCGATTCATATCAGCAAGTCGCTGTCTTGTGGTCCCTGCCAAAAAAACAGAAAAACAAATTATTCGGAGAACAATACATGTTTCTCACCTGTGGATTTAATGTATTTTAAGAAACAAATTACCTATAATGCACAGATGTCATTAATGACAGGAATTAAGGTTAGGAAGTGGCCACAGGTCATTAAGCTAATTCAGTGGCCACAGGACAGTTGGGCAACTAATTAAGCTAATTCAGTGGCCACAGGACAGTTGGGCAACTAATTAAGCTAATTCAGTGGCCACAGGACAGTTGGGCAACTAATTAAGCTAATTCAGTGGCCACAGGACAGTTGGGCAACTAATTAAGCTAATTCAGTGGCCACAGGACAGTTGGGCAACTAATTAAGCTAATTCAGTGGCCACAGGACAGTTGGGCAACTAATTAAGCTAATTCAGTGGCCACAGGACAGTTGGGCAACTAATTAAGCTAATTCAGTGGCCACAGGACAGTTGGGCAACTAATTAAGCTAATTCAGTGGCCACAGGACAGTTGGGCAACTAATTAAGCTAATTCAGTGGCCACAGGACAGTTGGGCAACTAATTAAGCTAATTCAGTGGCCACAGGACAGTTGGGCAACTAATTAAGCTAATTCAGTGGCCACAGGACAGTTGGGAAACTAATTAAGCTAATTCAGTGGCCACAGGACAGTTGGGCAACTAATTAAGCTAATTCAGTGGCCACAGGACAGTTGGGCAACTAATTAAGCTAATTCAGTGGCCACAGGACAGTTGGGAAACTAATTAAGCTAATTCAGTGGCCACAGGTCCCTCTTATATTGGCATTGACTAGGGCATTATGTGTTTGGGGGTTCATGGGAATTTAGACAGAAATCTTTATAATGCCATGACTACTTACTTGGTTGGTGGCCGAGAGATGGCTCGTTGGGGACAACACCCTGAGGTCCTGGTTCATGGCTCTGCTGTGAAGAAGTGCCTGTTGAAACATGGGCCAAATGGTTAGTTTGGATGTCTGATTCCGCAGTCCTCAAATGTTTTTAGCTAAGTCTGGGTCACATCACTCACCTTCTCCAGGGTCTTGTGGGCTCCTATCTGCTGCCTCCTCACCCACTACTTCACCCGCAACAGAAACATCTACAAAGACAGAATAAAGGATTCAGTTTGGTGATATCAGGAGCTAGCAATTAGATGTTTGGGTGTAGACATGAAGAGTGACATACCAGAGGATCCCGCATGCGTGGCAGGGTACGACTGCCTGCCCACGCTGTGCCGCCCCTCCTCTGTGGTAAGGTCCAGGGGCTGCTCTGAGGAGGCCACAGAGGAGGGGTCGGCCCGTCGCCCTGGAGATCCACCACCTTCACTCCCAGCTGCAGAATCATGCAGCACTGGTCGGCCTGGGCGCCGCCGGGTGCGGCGAATTCTGTAATCCATTTCCAACACTACAAAAGAGAAGGCATTCTAAATAAAAGGCCTAAAATCTGTCCTAGTTACATCTTGCATGCAAGCGCTATGTACTTACTTGGGAAATGGATTGCAAAAAACCTCCGCACCCGGGGCATGTGCAGTCGCTTCAGGTCCGACCAATGCTGCATGATCTGTGTGTGGGTGAAGGTGGTGTCGGTCTGGTGTTGTATCTCCGAGATGATCTCCAGGGCGACGTTTCGTTTGGCAAACGAGTTGGGCAGGTAGTCGTACCTGCGCTCCAGCATGGTCTGCAAAACAAAAAACAAACATAGCAAGAACTCAGAAATGCATATGTAGAAGAGGCAACAATACATTATTTGGTTCAATCACATGAACACATACACACACACACTTTTAGCCTAAGTTAACTTTCAAATATGGCAGCACTGTCGTTTGGCACGTGTGTGGTGTGCGCTTGGTTGTGCATGTAGTCCAACCAAAGCTTTAACAAAAATATAACTTTTAGCGCATCCTTAACATGTAGAGCAACAATTAACAATCCAAGCAAAGTCGTTAAAAGACACTTACAAGCATGATTATCTCTTCTTGTTGGCGGGTGAAGATAGTGGGCGCCATCTTTCTTCTTCTTCTAGGCAGCAGATAAGCACGGCCCCAGCGGTTTCCGGGTTTCGCACGGCCGTGCGAACGGCCGGACGTGCGCGTAAGCGAACGCGTAGGCGTCACACGCCGGAGACCTTATTTAAAGGTCCCTGCACACACAGCTCATTCTCTTTGAGAGTCCACACAAAATGGCACCAAAAAGACAACTTCCAGCTAAGAAGCAGAGCAAGCAGGCTGAGCAGGGCGTGGGTCCGCAAACACGGTCGCAAGAGCCTAAAGCCCGACTAAGGGCTACCACCAAGGCTGCGGCAAAAAAGGAGGTTGCAGCACCACCACAACCAAGGGGCAAGGTAACCAAGGCTGCTAAAACTCCTGGCCCACAGATGGGTAAGAGGGGACGAAGCCCCACCCCACCCTGCCCCACATCACCCCCCCCACGTGGCACCAAGGCCATAGGCAAAGGCCAAAAACACCGGCCCAGAAGCCGCAGCAGGGGCCGAACCACCTCCCGGTCCAGAAGCCGCAGCAGGGGCCCAAGGCGCCGCAGGGGCCGAACCACCTCCCGGTCCAGAAGCCGCAGCAGGGGCCCAAGGCGCAGCAGGGGCCGAACCACCTCCCGGTCCAGAAGCCGCAGCAGGGGCCCAAGGCGCCGCAGGGGCCGAACCACCTCCCGGTCCAGAAGCCGCAGCAGGGGCCCAAGGCGCAGCAGGGGCCGAACCACCTCCCGGTCCAGAAGCCGCAGCAGGGGCCCAAGGCGCCGCAGGGGCCGAACCACCTCCCGGTCCAGAAGCCGCAGCAGGGGCCCAAGGCGCCGCAGGGGCCAAACCAGGACACGCTCCAGAAGCCCGAAAACCCGCCAAAGGCCAACGGCCCCCTCCCCCCCCGCACGTGGCTCAAAAACGAAGGCCAAGCAACCCACCTCCAAGGCCCCACAGACCCAGCAGACCACCTCCAAGGGCCCACAGCCCCAGCCGACCACCTCCAAGGGCCCACAGACCCAGCCAACCACCTCCAAGGCCCCACAGAGCCACAGCAGCAGCTCAAGGTCGCCAACACCCTCTCTTGCTCGCCCACATTATCCTCCGGCACAGGTTGGCATGCATTCACCCTATGCCACATCTACACCTGCAACTTCAGGGTCCACCCAGCCAAGAACACCCAGTCCCTTCCCAAGTCCAGTAAGATCAACAGCCAGCCTCCAGTCCTTGAGGTCTCCTCCATCCCCCCAGGCCAGAATGTCACCCCATTTGCAACCAAGCAGTGAGGAGCCACAACCACCCCGAAGAGGGCGCAACTTGCGCAGAGGACACTTGGGTGGCCGTTTTGCTGAGTCCCAAACTCTGGCATTGGCTACTGGTCTCACCTTACATTTTGATGAGCTATATGGTAGAAGATCAAAACACACCAGTAAACAGCGCAAAACCGAGATTTTTGAACAACTCACCAGGCAAGTCAATGCAGCGGGTGAGGAACGTAAAGATATGGACCAGATTCAACGGAAGATTTCGGACCTGAAATATGCAGTGCGGAAGAAAGAGAATCTACGGCGGATGCACAGGTACATAGCTAAGGTTTGGGTTTTTATTATTCTTGTCTGTCCATCAGTGCGCTTAATTATGCTTACTATGTTTTTCAGCGAAACAACTGGCGGAGGTTTCCCAACCAAAATGCGCTTTACACCGGCTGAGGAGATGGTGCTGTCCTTATTACATCCCGTGGCCTTAGAGGGACACTCAGGCCAGCAGGACACCGACAACCCACCAATTCCTGCAGGTTAGTAATGTCTGAATGACCACACAAATGTATAGAAACATACACATACGCAGCACGGGCTAGCTAAGCACATGGCTGTAGGGGGTGGGAGCAAGGGCTAGCTAAGCACATGGCTCTAGGGGGTGGGAGCAAGGGCTAGCTAAGCACATGGCTGTAGGGGGTGGGAGCAAGGGCTAGCTAAGCACATGGCTCTAGGGGGTGGGAGCAAGGGCTAGCTAAGCACATGGCTGTAGGGGGTGGGAGCAAGGGCTAGCTAAGCACATGGCTGTAGGGGGTGGGAGCAAGGGCTAGCTAAGCACATGGCTGTAGGGGGTGGGAGCAAGGGCTAGCTAAGCACATGGCTCTAGGGGGTGTGAGCAAGGGCTAGCTAAGCACATGGCTCTAGGGGGTGGGAGCAAGGGCTAGCTAAGCACATGGCTCTAGGGGGTGGGAGCAAGGGCTAGCTAAGCACATGGCTCTAGGGGGTGGGAGCAAGGGCTAGCTAAGCACATGGCTGTAGGGGGTGGGTTTGTTAGGAGTGCTCACTTTGACTAGGGAGTGTCATGGGTGTGGCCTGGTAATGTGCAAATTGACATCCACATACATGATGTTTAATGAAATGTGTGACAAATATGTCACTTAGAAGTGTCAAAAAGGAATGGGTGCTATGTATTAATTGAGAAGCACACGCCACAATAACATCTTTGCCTGTTGGTCAATTTGTTTGGAGCTGGTTTAGTTGCACAACTGATTAAGATGGTTTTCTAGGAAGGGTTTATGCCATACAAATGTTCCCCACCAGAATCATATTGTAAGTGCTTTTTCCCACCTTAGTGTGTTAACTTCCTCCCCTTAAGGGGATGTTGCAACTCACACATCAGCCATTCTTTGCATGTTTGGTTTGAGACACGTGATGTGTCTAGTCTGGTTTAACAATCCATGCACTAATGTAATGGGATTCCTAGCGAATGCCAAGTGGCCACGTTGTGGGAGGGGCCCTTACTGCTTTGCCACGTTTCTTGGATTAGCATATGTGTTCTTAATCATAAACTATGCATAGTTGTGTGTATTAATCGCTGTTTTTCTTCCAAACCAGGCCAGCATCATCCCTCAGCTAGTGGGGACTCCTCTGCCATGTTACCGCGTCCGTCTTCTTCCGCGCTGCATAGGACCCAGGATCCGATGTCTACGGTAAGTGTATTTTGAGGGTGTTGTGTATGCATGTAGCTTGCCATGTTTGGCTTGTGTGGTTTTTATAGGTATTCCACACACTGAACCTGTTTTTTTTTACATGTCCCCAACAGAGCCACACACTGATGGAGCAAATCCAGGAGCAGGAGGAAGATGGAAGCTTCATAGGAGATTCTGAAGATCTTCCCCTGGGACAGAATCTGCAACTGTCCCAAAATGTGTCTCCGCCAAATCCACAGCAGCAGAGTGAAGCTGGCTGCATGCTGCCTGCACATCGTGGGCAGCATGCAGAGACTGACCCTCCAGTCCCCAGTTTCAGATCTGCTGCTGAGGATTTGGCGAGCAGACCTGTGGCTGTTGGGGGTCCTCGAGCCACATCATCTGCACGCCCCACAACCCGGGGAATTGGGCGGCGTACTCAGCAACGTCGCCCAGTTTCCCAGGGGAGGGGCGTGCAGATGATGGAGTCAGCATGGCACCATGAGAGGCGCCTTTTTCGGCGCCAAAACCAACAAAATCAGGAGCATATTAGGGGCCAATTAGAGTCCCTAAATACTACCTTCAGTGCCGTGCTGACTGAATTGAGGACCCATAACAGCCACATGGGCAACTTGACTTCAGAAATTAGGTCAGGCATGGCCGAAATGCACACTAACCAAAGACACATTTTGGAACAGTTGCAGATTCTGAATGCCACACAGGCCCATGTTATGGCCCCCCCCCACACAGGGCCACAACCTGGGTTCTATGGGCATCACACATATTAAGGTGTGTTAGGCATGAATCTGGTCCATATCTTTGCAAAACCTACCCACTGGATTGACTTGTCTGGTGAGGGCTAAAAATCACACATTTTGCGCTGTTCTTGCTCGGTTGCTTTTGATTATCCACCATATAGCTCATTCAAGGCCTGAGGTAGCCCAGTAGCCAATGCCAGAGTCCCAGACTCAGTGAATCGGCCACTTAAGGTGTTGCGCGCCTGCCCTGGCCACAATAACATTTGTGGTGGCTCCTCATGTTTGGCGGCATGATTGGGTGACATTCTGGCCTCAACATCAAAGACCTTGGACCCTGGCTGTGATTGTACTGGATTTGGATTGGGACTGGGTGTTCTTGTTTGGGTGGCCCACTGACTTACAGGTGTAGATGTGGCATAGCTAGGATTGCTTTCGACCTGTGTCGGTGGAAAATGTGGGCAAGCAGGAGAGGGATTCATTTTGTGCTATTTATTTTGTGTACAAATGTATTGAACATAATTGCATGTACAGGTGTGGTCCCAAAGTATGTGAGGGGCACTCACCTCCGATTCTGTTTGGCTCACATATACCTTTTACTAAGTAGTAAACATTTTGTTTTGAACAAGCTCATGTGTGTGGTGTTTTGATATAGAAAGATGAGTTCAAGTTGGGACGAAAACAAACAAGAACCAAGGTCTCCAAATAAATACTCCAACATATTTTATTTTTTGGGTTGCACAAATTCATTATTGTTTACTTCATAATGAAATTAAACATAGCCAAAATTTTGTAAAACCAAAAAAAAAAAAAAAAATAAATTAGGAAAAATGTGTGGCTATTAAATTTGCCCGCACGGCTTGCCCAGACGAACTTTGCTGGCCCACATAGGCGTCGTCTGCCTCATCGGAGGGTGGAGAGGGTGGGCAATCCAGATATCGGGGGACCCTTTGCATAATGGCTAAATTATGGAGCGCGGCACATGCCATTATAATGTCAATGACCTTTTTCGGGTCATACTGCAGGGAGCCCCCAGTGTGGTCCAAGCACCGAAACCGGGTCTTGAGGAGTCCAAAGGCCCTCTCCACCACTGCCCTGGTCTTTCGATGTGCACGGTTATAGGCCTCTTGTGCTGGAGTTTGTGGCCGGAGGACCGGAGTCATGAGCCACGGCAGTAGTGGATAGCCCAAATCTCCTAAATAACCCAAAAAAAACCAAAAAAATTAATAACAGGAAATCATACATTGCCACGCAACATTACTACTGCAATAAAAATAAAAGAGGTATGTGACATTGTCACACAAACATGAGCATACAGATTGCAGATGCTAAAACAAGAATTAAACATATGTGATAGATGTGGGTCCAAAGTAGGCAAATAATACTGGGGATGTTGGGCATTCAGGCAGACTGTTAGCAGATATTGTTTCCTGCCTGTGCTGCAGAACAATGTAGTATGGTCTAACTTGAGCTGCCCCTTTAGAATTCTTGCCTTACTCCCAAACCGGTGTAAGCCTGCCCCTGCACTTTATCCCGCTCACCTCTACTCAGTAAGTTAAATGCATGGAAGCAAAGATGGCGCTGACTCTCTGGTAAAGTCAATTACAGATTTAGAAAGAAAATTGTTTCGAAGGCTGTTTCAGACTTGGCCTCACATTACACTTATTAATTAAAACAATGCAGGCAAAACAATTTTGCAGCAAATGGAGTTTGTCTAAGCTAATGGTTCCAGTGTGCTTACACATGTTCACAAGGTGAGGGGCAAGGCAGCGTTTCTGAAAGGTAAATCCAACATCAAACTTGGCCATACATATAGAATCCAAAGCGATAATTTGAGCCAACTTACCAAGGAGCCATGCACCCGCAAATTCCCCTGACTCAAACCGGCGGAATAATCCAGATCTGCGCAGGATATACGCATCATGGGCTGAGCCAGGGTAGCCTGCCAGGACGCTCAGAAAGCGCAGGTCCTGGGCCACCACCGCTTGCACATTCAGCGAATGGCCCATTTTGCGATTTCTGGTGAAAAAGGAAACAGAAACCACCCAAAAATTACGTTTAGTAAACAAATCCAACGCACACTTCAAACAGCCTATGTCAAAATGTAACATGTAAAAGAAGAACACTGTTTAAGCCTTGACAGTCTTACTTGTTCTATTAAAAGGACACTTACAAATGTTTTACTTTGAAATAACTAACTTTGGGACTAATTTATAAATAAGGGCCGTTGGTGCACATACACTCTTGGCAAGGAGGGAGCATTAGCAAGGAGGGAGTGATTGCAATGAGTGAAGATGTAAAATCTGAGTGTATATTAACCTAGAGGGACTAAACAAAAGGAGGGACTATTGGCACTGAAAGTTACTACAAATGGCGAGATTAGTCACAAGGAAGCTTTTCAGGAAAGGAGGGACTATTGGCAATGAAAGTTACTACAAATGGCGAGATTAGTCACAAGGAAGCTTTGCAGGAAAGGAGGGACTATTGGCAATGAAAGTTACTACAAATGGCGAGATTAGTCACAAGGAAACTTGGCAGGAAAGGAGGGACTATTGGCAATGAAAGTTACTACAAATGGCGAGATTAGTCACAAGGAAGCTTTTCAGGAAAGGAGGGACTATTGGCAATGAAAGTTACTACAAATGGCGAGATTAGTCACAAGGAAGCTTTTCAGGAAAGGAGGGACTATTGGCAATGAAAGTTACTACAAATGGCGAGATTAGTCACAAGGAAGCTTTGCAGGAAAGGAGGGACTATTGGCAATGAAAGTTACTACAAATGGCGAGATTAGTCACAAGGAAGCTTTGCAGGAAAGGAGGGACTATTGGCAATGAAAGTTACTACAAATGGCGAGATTAGTCACAAGGAAACTTGGCAGGAAAGGAGGGACTATTGGCAATGAAAGTTACTACAAATGGCGAGATTAGTCACAAGGAAGCTTTTCAGGAAAGGAGGGACTATTGGCAATGAAAGTTACTACAAATGGCGAGATTAGTCACAAGGAAGCTTTTCAGGAAAGGAGGGACTATTGGCAATGAAAGTTACTACAAATGGCGAGATTAGTCACAAGGAAGCTTTGCAGGAAAGGAGGGACTATTGGCAATGAAAGTTACTACAAATGGCGAGATTAGTCACAAGGAAGCTTTGCAGGAAAGGAGGGACTATTGGCAATGAACCAAACGAATAATGTGATTGAGCAAAGAAGGGACACACAAATATTTAGAGACAATGGAAGCCAAAACTTGCCTGTATATATACTCGTCGCTTGACGGAGGGACGAGGGCAACGTGGGTGCAGTCAATAGCACCCATGACATTGGGCATGTCGGCGATATTAAAAAATGCCAGCTTAATGGCGTTTCTGGCTACCATATCCTCAGGGAAACAAATATATTTCCGAGTTATGGTAGCCATGCCTTCCAAAAATTGGGATAGCGCGCGGCTCAGCGTAGGCTGTGAAATCCCCACGGAGAGGGCACCCAGCCTCTGGAACGAGCCGTTCGCCAAAAATTGCAGGCAGCCAAGCATCTTGGTCATACCTGAAATTGCTTGCCCCTTCCTTGTGGTGCGGGCTAACCATGGCCGCAGCTCACTATATAATTTATGGAGGGAAGCGCGATTAAGCCTGGTCAGCTCGAACAGCTCAGTGTCATGCATGCTATTGATGTCCATGCGTCGCCGCCGGTGCAATCTGGTCTGTGCCCTCCGGACGATCTCAATGCCCATGAGTTGCAGATCCTCATGCTCCTCAAAGGCAGTAGCCTCGTCCATGGCTGGCTCGCGCTCCCGTAGTCAAAAAGGTGCCGGGAATGTTTTTGCCCTGAAACGAATTTATGAGGTGTGGGACCATCGGCAATCAGCTCTCTGAATTAATCGCAAGCCCATTGCAATAACGAAAAAATTCTGAACGGACGAAACATTTCCGATTTGGTGGGAAAAAGCTCCCGAAGTAACGAAAATCTTCCGATTTTGGCACCATTATCGAAAGAGCATATACGCATGTTCTCGAACGTTCGTACGAGTGGAAAATATACGAAAAAAAGCCAAAAAATGACAAACACCCACCAAAACTTTCACAGACAGCTACGGAAGTCCGGACGAATGTGTCTCTGAATCGAGCCTTATATGTTTATTGAAACTTTGCTACTGAACTGGGTGCCTGTGGCACCTCCATGTGATATGTGACCTGTATTTGTGTCTGCCGTTTGTTGAATTGCAATAAAAAGAAACTTTTAAAAAAAAAAACATCCAAACATTGTGTGCCGCATAGACAGTGCTGATAACACTAAAAATGAGGAGTTTCAGGGCATACCACCCTTTAATCATACCTGACAACAAGAGAAAATCACCTGTATCATTATCCAGGCCACCACATCCGTCCCTCCCAACATCACACACCGGAACCAATCGGAGGCCCACAGCACTGCTGGGCTATTCTTCCCTAAGTAAAACGAGCCGCAAGCTGGGAGCCGGGGCTGATTATTCAGGCTGATGACGCTCCTGGGGTCAGACCACCCCTATGAACAATCCTCCAATGGAAGAGTGTGACACAGAGGTGATTCAGAGGAAAACAATCAGGGGATGAAGTAGGTCGTCCAATAGGGCTGCTCAGGTCCCAGAGGATAGTGTCAATCAGCCTGTTTGCACTGCCCCGACACCAGCTACATTGTTGCCATATTGCCATGATCCACAGTTACCTGCATGCGGAGAGATGAGCTACAACATTTTTTTTTTTATATAGATGAGAGAAGACAAATTATGTTGGTTGATTGAATTGTCCCACAAGAGTTCTGTGGATACCAAACAATTCCAGGTATGCCTACCTAGCTTTTCTTGTTTCATTGTCCTTTCTCTACCAATCATGTCACCATCCAAGGCATTGTTTTTATATTAACCAGACAATTAGCATACATAGAGAAACTGTGTAACTCTCAAATGAAGTGGAACAGGAACTATTGCTTACATTTACAATGCTGTGTCATAACATTACATAACCACCCAGCCATTTGAATTGCCTTGATTTCATAAACTTGCCCTAATATATCTCATGAAATTAAGGAGTGTTCCATTATTTCAGAATAAGTTAAATTAGTTAAAATAAGGTGATTCAGTAAAGGAAGGACTTTAGATCATGATTTGCACCTAAAATGTTTACTAATTGGCAAAGCTTAATTTCCTGTTAAAATGATTTGCCTACCACCCAATTACTTTTTATGTGGTCGTGGGGTGTTGTTAACTGCAACCTGACATATAAAAGTGCCAGGTTACATTACAAGTAGCATGCAGACTTTTCATTCAGATTTTTTTTCAATGCTGTATCTGTCATCTAATGACACAAAAGAAAGGTCCAAGATGTTCCATGTAAAACATCTTCAAATATAGTGATGTCCATAAGCTGCTGGGTGCCACCCTGCTGTGATGGAACCTCCAAAACATTCAGCTAGCTGGACAGTGGAGTACCTGGTCACTGTCGGCCAAGCAACCCACCCTGCGAGTTACGTGTGGACTGGCCTGGCACCTGACTAAATGTGTCTTCCTCGCCTGCTTCCTCCTGTGCCACCATCACATACTCACATGGCCTGGAGGGGTTTTTTTCAGCAGACAAAGGGTGGGGATTGCTGGCGGAGTGCTCTTGGTCTGCACTTCGACGCACCTGGGCATTTTGTAGCTGGAATTACACTATTGCCTGATGCTGCTTTCCAACAAGTGCAAAGGGTAATTCCAACTGCAAATCACATATGAGGCGGTGGGTGAGAAGACCAAAGTTCCTCTGCAGCACTAAAAGATGAGCAGCAGCAGGGTGTGAATGCATGGGAATGAAAGTGTGTGCAGAGGGCATACACTTTATACACTAGCTCAGGCGTGTCTGGATAATGGGCCAGTAAACTTTATGCCACCAAGTTGAACACATGTGTCAGGCAAGGGATGTGCATGAGCCCAGCTCGGCCAAGGCTGTGCCCATTGTCGCACATCACCTTGCCAGGCTTCAACTGCAGTGGCAGCAACCACAGATGTGTCTGCTCCTGGATGCCAGTCCACAGCGCCTGTTTGGTGTGTGTTCTTTTGTCCAGACAGAGGAGTTTCAGCATGACCTGCTGCCGTTTAGCCATGGCTGTGCTCAAATTGTTGGTGCAGGCGCTGCAATGACAGGATGAGGGGGAAGCAGAGGAGGCTTCCTGCCTTGAGCCCAACAGCCACTGTATTAACCCGGTGAGCAGTTAGAGAGATGTAATGTCCTTAGCCATGGTTACTTGTCCATGTATCAGTAAAAAGGACACTAATAGCATTGCACATTGCACACCTTATTTTATCCACAACCTGCAGGTACAGGGATGGCCTGCCAAGAAAAGTAGTAGTGACTGGAAATGGCATATTGTGAGACAGCTGCTGTCATCAGATTTTTAAAACTGTCTGTCTCCACCAGCTGGAATGTGAGCATTTCAAATGGCAGCAATTTCGAAATGTTCACGTTTAGGGCCAGGGCTCGTGGATAGGGCTAAATATCCACGAGTCTTTTTCTGGTGTTTGAAGGATAGTCAAGTAAATGATCTCCTGGGATGGTGAGGACAGGCTTGATGATGCTGGTGTTGGTGGTGGTGGTCTCACATCCTCCCTTTGGGGGGGGGGGGGCAGGTGGCCCTGTTGTTGGGAAGGCAGTGGTAGAATCTGAGACACCTGAAGCAACAGAGGGAGCCTCAGGTGTTTCCATGTGTTTCTAATATTGCAGCTCATGTTTGGATTGCAGGTGTCTGGTCATGAATGTAGTGTAGCGATTTTCCGTTGCTTCAGGGACTGGTATCACAGTGTGGGAGTGCACACATGCATGTGTGTGCAGGAGTGCACACACATGAATGGGTGGGAGTGCTTAGACATGCGTTTGAGAGAGTGCATGCGCATCTGGGAGAGCGTGTATGTGGGTGTGTGTGCATGTGTGTCTGGGCATAAACACATTTATCTGTGGGAGTGCACGCTGGGAGTGTGTCCATATGCACACAGGAGTACATTCACGCATGTGCAGGAGTGTGATGCCTGTTCATCTGGTGGTGCTCGCATGTGCCTGTGGGAGTGCTCAAATGTGTGTATGAGGGTGTATGCATTAGTGTCTGGGAATGCTGATCTAGGCATGCAGTGTCACCTAGCAACAGGGAGAGAGGGAGGAGCACAGCCAGGGTGATTAGAATGCCTGTTTAAAGAACAATATCAGACAATTACAGACCCTCCCATTATACTGATTATTATGCAGCATCAGAAAGACAAGGCCCATGCCACATATTTCACAAGAGAAATCATGAGATGAACTGTAAACCCTAATATCTTGGCCATTTCTTCATCAATTTTAAAATGGAAAACAGGACAGTGCCAAGTGTAGTATGACACACTAGTTTACCTGCTGTATCCCTTTAAGTCTATTAATGGGGCTGAAACTGAGGCAACGTTTGGTACAAACCTCTGATAGAACCCAGTGATGCCTCGGAAAGGCTCTGACTTTTATCTAAGTTATAGTCCTAGGTCATTTTTGTATTGCCTCAACTTTGTTCACCTTTGTTCACCTGAGGCGTAACCAAGCTTCCGGCAATTATGTGTACCCCAGGTATTTGTCCTTCCTCAAGGCCTAGGGCACACATCTCTAGATTTATTATAAAACCTGCATCACTGATGGCTTCTAGGACTGCCTGTACCATAGAGAGAAGTCCTTCCCATCTGAGCTGAAAATGACCACATCATCCAAGTAAGCAGTAGTGTAGTACTGATGTGGTTGCAAGATCCGATCCACTTGCCTCAGAAAGGTAGCAGGGGCACCAAGTAGTCCAAATGGATTTACAAAATAATGAAACGGGCCATCTGGGATTAAAAAGGCAGTTTTCTGCTTGGCTTCCTTTGTTAAGGGGATCTGTCGGTACCCCTTAATGAGAACAAGAGTCATGATGAACCTTGCACCCTACATCTTTTCAATCAGTTCATGAGCATGGGGTAAGCACTAAATCTTCATTTAACTTTCTGAAGTCATTGCAGAACCTCCTAACATGGGCACTATCTCCGGGCCTTGGACAGGAGTGGGGTCTTTAGAAGCTTCCTTGCTCTGTCAGACAGTTTTGCCTACAATTCCCAAAACAAAGGAACGTCATGATATCGATAGGCATTAGGTTTTTGAACACCACTTCATATGTTACTGCATCACACACAGTCTCTATTGTGACATGGGCTATGAGTTAAGCTTTGCTATCCCCATGAATGCAACTCAAATGCTTAATAGACAAGAACTAAAATCACCAGACTACCAAAGTCCAACAAGGTTTTAACAGGGTGATTGATCACAACAATATTGCATACTTGGGGTTTATTTTCACCACCTGGTGGCACCTGGCGGTGGCAGCACCCAGAGCGAGGACTCTCCCTGCCCATCCTCCATTGCCTGGCTCACAGGAGCGACTGTGAATGTTAGTTTATTTGTGTGTGTATTTGTGTGTGTTTTTTCCTCTGGCGCCTGGGTGAGGGGGGATGCCTCACTCACTTCCTATTGGATATGTTATGCCTCACTCACTGCCTATTGAATAGGGGATGCCTCACTCACTGCCTATTGGATAGGGGATGTCTCACTCATTGCCTATGGGATAGGGGATGCCTCACTCACTGCCTATGGGATAGGAGATGTCTCACTCACTGCATATGGTATAGGGGATGCCACACTGCCTGTGGGATGGGGGATGCTACATTGCCTATGGGACTGGGATGGGGGAATGCCATACTGCCTATGGGGATAGGGAGGGGGGAATGCCACACTGCCTATTATTGGAAATAGGGGTGGATGCCACTTTGCCTGTAATAGGGGGGTTCTGCACTTTGCCTTTTTTTGGGGTTCTTGAGGGGGCAGTGTTTTGGCACAACATTTGGTTCAGAATATTACTTTTCTTAATTCCCTCCTCAAGTTCTGGGGTGTCTTATGGGCAGGTGTGTCTTATAATGCGAAAAATACTGTAAATTTACAACATTTCAGCATACAAAGGGGTAAATGGCAACAGACAAGTCCTTGTATCAGAAATAGGCTAGGTGTCTATTGCTGTATAAGGTAGGTATAGTGCATAAATGACACTCAAAAATCATCATAAAACATTTGTAGAAAATACACATACTAGTGAAATGTTTTAAGGGTGTCAGTCCCATAGTTTTAATGTGAGTATGTATAATATTTACAAAAAAAATGACAAGCTTTCGGGTGCAGATATCCCTTTGTCAGATCAGCATGAGTTTTCTAGTGTATTCATAATATTTTTAGGTGAAATATGTGCAAAAATATATATTTTTTACAATTTGTAGTGTGTTTTTGTAATAAAAAAATGTAATTTTTTCAATAAAATCATATTGTGTGTAAAAGTCCCATTACTCCTGGTTACAATGGTATATTGGTAGACACCCTTTCTTGCCCTTTTCTTGCGCAGGAGACTCCCCCAAATTGAAACAGCACTCTAGGAGATTTTCAGATAAAATACAACTGCTATGTGCACCTTGCAGTTTTTCAAGAAAAACAACTCTTTACATTTGTAACCCCCCAAGAACTATATATTCTCTGGAAGTACACACCTCAAGCTTTCTAGCTGTACCAGACTTGTTGACGTGGGCACAGTTTTTTGGAAGTAATCCCTCGATAAATTATTTAGCTGCACAATGTTTCTCTAAAGAAAAAGAATAATAAAGCAGAAACAAAGCCACCTTTTTTCCGTATCAAACAATATGCAAGCAAAAAAAGGTCCTCTGAACATAACGATACCCAACATGCATAGGTACTGTCAAGAAAAGTGTTGTCAAACACCCCAAAGTAAAGCATGCGCATAGAGGTAATTTTACTTGAAAATTCCAGCTCTGCAGGCAAAGTGCGCACTTTGCACTTTTTCAACCAAAACAACCCTTTACATTTGAAATACCCCCACAAACCATACATTCTCTGAAACTACACATGTTAAGCTTTCTAGGTTGTTGTAGTAGGCTCACCTTTCTGGACATAATCCCTCAAAGAATTCTTTGGTTGCACAGGGTTTCCCTAAAAAAATTTAAAAAAAAGCTGAATAAAAAACACATTTTCCTATAATATCAAGAACAAGCTGCCAGCTGATGTGATTGTGATTTTTGTGAGAATTTCCAGGAAAATTATATATTGTTTTTTGGCCTTTAACATAAAATGTCTTGTCAGTGTTTTTTAAAATGTGTCTCATTTATTGTAAAGAAACATTTATTTTATTGAAGAAAACCATATTGCATGTGAAAGCCCCATTTCTCCCGATTACAACGGTACCACTTATGTATGGTAGCCCCCTGTTCCTGCCCAGAAGACCCCCCAAACTGAAAAGAGAATTCATAACATTTACAAATAAAATGCAACTACTATCCACACTATAAAGGGTTAAATGGAAACCCTTAAAAATGGCATGGGGTCCCGCTTAAAAATAAAACGGTGTGGGGTCCCCCTTACCCAGCATAGACCAGGCATTGTAGACTAGGGCGCGGAGGCCAGCTTTGGTGGCCCCCGGCCCTGAAAGCTACAAGCCCATGTAGCCTTTCCAGCCTCTGGTTCTTGGGGAGGCAGATTTTGGGGGGCTGAAGGTTAATGGCAAGTCACGCACTAGCCGCAGGGGACTTGCCAGCCCCTAAGCTTTGTGAACTGGTAAAGACGTTTCATGGACCCCTTACCAGTTCACAAAAGGTTAAGTGTAAAAAGATACAAACACACAATCAAGGAAAAAGGGGCGCGGGGTGAGGAGGAGACTCGGTGGGAAGGATCTCGGCCACAGGTGAGTAAATACCATTTTTTTTCCTTATGCAGGTGTCAGCGGTGGTGGCAGAGGCAGGGGAAGAGAAGACCCGGCCGGATCGATCGAGGGGGTAAAGTCAGCGGGGTTTTTTTGGGGCTTGTAACAGGGGGGAAATGCTAGGCTTGTGAAATGCCAGGCCAGGGGCTGGCATTTAACACTTGGAGGGGCAACCACGTGAAATGTACGGGCTTGGCATTTAAAGGTTTAAAGCATCTGATATGTATATTTTCTATATATGTTTTATAATATAAAGCCCTTCCCATTCAGGATTAAATGCAAACACAAATCGGTTTCCTCACCGGTATAGCAGGTCCACAGTTTAGGGATGCAGTCACTCTTTCACTGGTTTGTATTCTGAGACAGATAAGCTGGATGAGATATACACACATTATAACATTATAACAGTTTATTATTGCATTTCTGGTATATGTATAACTATAAAAGGTCCATATGTGTTATTTTAACATCCAAACAAGGTAAATGAATGGTGATGAATGAGTTTCACCAATTGTCCAGAGACTGCAGGGGTCTGTGTGCAGGTGATAGAAATGATGGCAACAGGCCACAATTTTCCAACGAAGGCTAATGCCATCAAAACCACCCTGCATAATACAGACCCTCCTGAACCACAGTATCTCTCTCTAAATCCGTGGACAAGAGGCAAAAATGCTCCTTCTGGTCAGATGAGACCCATGGAAATGAGGGTTCCTAAATATTTACTTTTTAGAATACATTTTGGCCTTAATGGTTTCTGATTCTGACAATCAGCTGTGTCCTTATGTAACACGGAATCACACGGAAACACACCAATCGCTGGATAAGCAATTGACAGATGACACGGTTATGAATATGTGTTTGTTTTTCAATGTAAAAATATATGACAAATCATGTTATACTGACTAAATAGTAAAGTAGTGGGAAAAGGGTTCAAAAATGAATTGTGGCTTGGATATATACCGGTGTGTGTATATATATATATATATATTGGAGAATTAAATTCTCTCTTTTTGGGAGCCTAAATGAGACATTTGTTTTTATAAAACAGCACTAGGTTGACATCCATAAGGTGAAATCTGATAGGCTTCTGTTGGTTAATACACTTCTGCACCACATTTTCTTTTGGAATTGCCTTATTAAATAATCCTGATTGTTCTGACCTTAGGAGGCAGGATTTGTTTAGACACAGCTAATTTCCTGCCCTGTAATTCCAATGTAAAACTCTGCAGGCAACCCCCAGTAAGCCTAAAATGGTTAATAACCCAACACCATTAACTGCACTTAGCTTTCCAGCTGCTTGCAGTTAGCAAATGCAATTACAATGCTAAAAAAGGCTGATGGGACTGGCACATTTATATTCATTAATAGAATGAATGCCCCCTTAAGTAAAAGTTAGTTGTACTTTCTGCTTCGTGCTCGTGTGAACCAAAGCGGACCACTTGGAGCGGGGTTTTGTTTTAGCCAGTCTTATCAGTGCTGCCTTTTAAACCATGATGTCTGTACAAAATCCAATATATACTTGCCCACAGTGGCAAATGCTGCTGTTCACACCTGTGGCTTAGCTCATTAAGGGCTCATGATTTTACATTTAGCACATGATTCACTGCGGTCTTTGGGGCCTTTTGCAGCTCCTGCCATTAGCAATAGCGAATTAGTGTGCGGCTTGAGCGTATCCTTTTTCTCTGCATATATAGTTCTCTATTTCAGCGCTCGGTTCACAGGGATCCTGGCACTTACTGGTAAAACAGTTAAAATGTAGCTTTTAATCCATATGTTGTAATCTGATAAACTTCTTAAAAACACATAGTCCTGCACTCTAGTACTGGTGACATGCTTTGGAAATAATCCCTTAGTTTCACATAGAACACACCTGCTCACACTAAAAGAAACCACTGATTGGGGAACCAGCAAACCCGGGATGAGAAGGCAACCTATGGACTGTAACCCAACCTACAGAAATGCCTGCAGCGCCCTAGTACCATGGAAACCAGAGATAGCAATGTTGGAAATGCAAAGCTACAGATGAAGCCAATGCCCCCCGCTGGGGATGGGCTTTCTGGTAAACACAGAATAGCAAGTAGGTGGGATGGGCTTCACCTGACAAATGCAGCATTGTTCCCTGGTTTCCATGGACCAATGCCATTTGGGTGGATGAGGGTTTGGTCTGTTTCTGTTTTTCTCATTCTGGGTTTTCTGATACTTATGTGACAGGGGAGGCAGGGTGTTGCCTGGTTTTTCCAAAGCATGGTGGCTTATCAGGAGCATAAACAGGGGATCCTTTGTCAGACTAAGGGGTTTTACCCAAAATGTACCACCAGTGGCATGATATATACTTTACAGGAGCATACTGGAAGTTTATTTTATGTGAAGACTTGGATCCCAATAAACTATTGTCTAATTCCGTTATCCAGCACCCTGTATTACCACCACTTTCTCAAACCCAGCAAGGCAAGCTGTAATATAAAATAAGAGACTGTTATATGGGTGAGCCATCAGTAATTTAGGAACTGTATACTCAACACAAGCAGCCAAGCAGTTTGACTAGGACACATATAGAAGGAAAAAATGACTGGCATCCATCCATAGGTGGCCACTATCATTACTACCCACTGTATACCACCATTCAGCCACTGCTGTGCGTTGCATATATTCAGAAACATGCATGCACATTATAAACACAAATGCGGACTATAAAAAGGGAAATCCATTACCTCTAACATATACTGTACCTAAATTTCACGAATCATAATGATGAATGTTAACTGATTTAAACCTCTACCTCAGGGGCATCCAGTTTGCTGGAGCCCATCGTGTACAGACCCTTGCAACCCCCTGAAATCCTTACCTGCACCTTGATCCTCTGGCAAAAAGCCTCCCCCCCCCCTCCGATTGGCTGCCGGAAGCCACACAGGGCAGTCTTGACCAGCGGCTGGGAAAGGGAAAGTGACCCCGGCCCACATGACCACCACCAGCCAATTGCAGGGCTAAATTTGCCCCACACTCATGAAATAGAAAATGGGTGTGAGACTGCTTCATAACAGTGGAAGGACATGTTTATTTTACTGAATGGACAACATTGCTAGAGTTAGTCTCAAGGTCAAATAGTCTGCTGGTAGCTACTTCTGTATGCTTGTTAAGGGTTAACTGCCCAATGACAATAATTCTCATCTAGTTGGTACTGAATTTAGAAATTGTTATCTAGCGAGTTGGAACCTACAATGGCTAAGCAGGCTATAAGGTGAGTGTGGAGGGTAGGAGTTCCTTTGTCAGTAATACATATGTTGCTCTGTGTGTTTTCCTTTTACTGCATTTTTTATACATTCTTGCAGTTGCTTGGTGGTCGGTCATCGGCCTATTTTAATGTGTCTTCCTTTGTTGTAGGTCTTTTATATAGTGTTGGCACACTGTGACTAAAATGTTTCACTACTGATGCCTACAGAATGCCCCCCTGTGTTTTTTGTTTCCGATGTATTTAGCTGAATGGCTCAGTAACTGTAAGCACTCAGGGAAGCATCACTTTAGCTTTGTCTGACTTTAATGTACAGGGTAATGTAGTGTTATAGTCCCATTCATTGATGTTACTGCTATGGAGGCCTAATGTATACATTAGATTCGCCAATCAGCTCCCCTGAATATATTCCTATGCTTAGCAGTTTATTGTAAGAGTAAATCTTTACCTTTCTGAGTAGAATCACAATCATCTCCTGGACATCTATTCTGCAGGGTTTTTTTTAACACAGTTATTACAGATCCTTACAATATTTTTCTTTTTCATATTGGGCTTGGTTTTCTACAGTAAGAGTGCCAACACAGCATGTTAAAGCAGCAGGCTAGCTGGCCAGCCTTGCTGAGAAAAGTTTAGTTCAGGTTTAGTGAAATCTCCATATTAGATAAGGGATACCAAGGTCAGATGTAAAACAAGTGAACATGCACCTAGGATAGTAAGAAACCACTAGGTTAGTATAGTCAATAAGTATAAAGTAATGCCCCGATAATGACAGTATATTGATCCCATACACATTTTTAAGCGTCTAATGAGTTATTTTACTCAGATGAAGACGCAGAGAAGAAGTACATACTGGGGGCAGGGGGTTACAAAAAGTTTCGGGAAGTTTAGGTTGGCACACAGCACACGTAGACAGCTTATTGTAGCAAAAGAATAGCATAAGGCTGATTGTCAATAAGAAAATTAATTTGGCATAGTTACTTTTAGCAGACCTCAAGATCTCATTTGACCATTCTTCCATCCTCTAACATAAATGGTATTCACTGCCTCCTCCACATATTGTACCCTATGTAATCATTCCCCCACCCCCTTCCATACACGTCTTTTGCTGCCCCCATACCCCTGTAACTATCCCTCAACCCACTATACATACATTACATTTCGTTCATGCATCCCCGCATTCCATACACCCTGTAACTATCCCCCTACCCCCCATAATTCACTGTTCCCCCAATGCCATGCCCCGGTAGCCATCCCGACACCCCCTGCATACATTGACTGCACTCCCACATCCCGTACTATAACTCACTCACCATATGTGTCATTCACTCCACCCCCCTCATAGATTTACCCCCCAACAACTCTGTAACCATCCCTCCACCCCTCCATACATTCACTGCCCTCTCACATCCCATACCACTTGTAATCATGCCTTCACCCCCTCCATACATGTCGATGGCTGCCCAGTACAATGCCTGTAGCCATCTCAAACTCATTACCAACTTAGTCTCTAACCTCTCATCCCTAACCCATAAATCGTGCCCCCAAATACCACACCCGTCTGTAATCATTTCTCCAGCCCCTCCATACACATCATTCCTTGGCCTCTCCGCATTCATACCCCCCTGAAAAACTCCCTTTCACCCACCCATAAACACACATCACTCACTGACCCCCAAAATGTAATGTTCCACCTTTCATATACACCGTTCATTGCCTCCCACCACCTGTACCATTAGAACCCCTCGATACACTGCCACTCCTCCCCATGTATTTCCTGCTCCCCAAAAAAGGCACACCCCTCATTGGATGATCAATGAGCAACTAAACTCAGGATGCCATGCATTATTATGCACAATACTGGGCATTCCTGGGGTTGTCACACAGTGGACATACCAAATCTAGCTTCTGGAATCTATAAGATTCCAGTGCCCCTAGATCTCCCCCTGGTGCATCCAGAATTGGGATGCCCCACTGGGTGAAACCCCCAGATCACATGAAAACTCACCTTCTTTCACAGTCCAACAGTGCATGCACAAGCAACGGCCCCGCTATCCCTGTAGCAGAGCGCGGGCACCAGGCATTGGGGCATGGCTGACACGGGCATGCTCAATTAGAGGGTGGCGGGTTATGTGGCCACCAGCGCGCTTGGGAGCGGATCCAAGCCACATAGCAACACATAGCAGCAGATGTTTTAGCGGCACATGTGATGAAAGCCATATTTATGACAGCCAAAATGTCCATAGCCTCTAATAGCGTCAGGTATCGTTTTATCTAAGACTAACACCTGGTGCCATCAGAGCACCACATCCCATCAGATGCTCTGTGGCATTCTCCAATACACTTCCATTGTATTTTTTAGTGATGCTATCTGTACAACTTCTGCATAGCGTTGTTTTTTTTTTTTTTTTTTTACTACAATCAACTGACAGTGTATCCTTGGCCTGCTTTGGGTGTATTTTACACACATTAACCTATATTTTATATAATTTTTTTTTTTTATAACCTGCCCTTCAGGTTACAGAGGCTTTGCATGTCCCCAATGTCAGCCCATGTATTTTCACTGGGTTCGAGTGTCCTCTGGCTGTTTTATATTGATTTTAAATCCTGCATCAGGCACTGTACACCTTAGCGCCCAGTTCTACAGTGCCCACGCCAGCGCTGTGTTAAGTGCTCATAAACCTAAGCTCAGACGCCGCCTTTAGGACATTCAGAAATGTTGCTACATCTTGTCCCGTGCAGTGTGGCCATGTCTTTAGTTCCCCTTTTCTTTATTTTCTGTTCCTGCCTTATGTATTTTTGTCATAGTTGTTTACACATTTAATCTGGTTATGTGTAATTGGTGCCGTGTTGTCCCTTCAACTTGATCCCTTACTCAGACCTCTTATGGTGACCTTAGTGTTTTTTTGGATAAATGCAAACTTAGCGATGTACTTATCTTTTTTTGGGAGGGATAAATAGTTTTATATTTTTTTCTGCGTCTTTTAACATTCTCATCAGTTAGCCTGCAGAAATGTTTGTTTATTAAATAACTCACATTTTTTGTGTAAGGTTTATATGGGATCCCTGTGGGCCAATACCCTGCAGGAGATTTACTCACCCACCTGTAAGACCCAACACTGAAGAGTCAGCAAGGGTCAGCAAGAGGGGGTGGGTGAAAAGTCCCTGTATCATAGCACCACACCCTCTCATTACTACCCCTATGCCTTTTTACACATTTAATCTGGCTATGTGTATTTGGTGCTGTGTTGTCCCTTCAGCTTGATCCCTGACTCAGACCTCTTAATGGTGACCTTAGTGTTTTTTTGGATAAATGCAATCTTAGCGATGTACTTACCGTTATTTTTGGGAGAGATAAATAGTTTTGTATTTTTTTCTGCGTCTTTTAACATTCTCATCAGTTAGCCTGCAGAAATGTTTGTTCATGAAATACCTCAAATTTTTTTGGGTTACTGTCATGTTCACTAATTTTTTTTTGTCTTTTTTCATATAGGACATGTGCCAGCGGGAATATGACTATTCCAGACCATTAACCCTTTAAGTGCCAGCCTACCTGCAGCTTTTGTCACCCTTTGTTGCCAGACCATGTTTCACTATTTTGCGCTACACATGTTCAACTGTGATTTTTTAAAGTATTTCCCATGGGCTTCAACATGAAATGTCTTGTTTGGCCTTTTTTAGTGTATTCTCAATACTTTTTGGTGAAATATGTGCAAAAAAATTTTTAAAAAAATACATTTTTTGCAATTTGTAGTTTTTTTATAATAAAAAATGTAAGTTTGTCAATAAAATTTTATTGCGTGCGAAACCCCAATTTCTCCCGGTCACAACGGTACCACATATGTATTGGTAGACACCCTTTCCTGCCCAGGAGACTCCCCCAAACTGAAACAGAGTTTTAGGAGATTTTCAGATAAAGTACAACTGCGCTATGCGCACCTTGCAGTTTTTCCAGAAAAACAACCCTTTAAATTTGAAATACCCCCCACAAACATGCCTCAAGCTTTCTAGGTGTACCAAGCTTGTTTATGTGGGATTAGTTTTCTAGAAGTAATCCCTCAATGTATTCTTTGGTTGCACAAAGTTTCCCTAAAAAAGAATAAAAAGGAAGAATCAAGCCACATTTTCTTAAAAAAAACGATATGCCAACAAGAAATAACAAGTAAAATCTCAAAAAGCAACATGCCCCGAACAGAACGATACCCAACATGCATGGGTACTGTCAAGGGAAGAGTTGGCAAACACTACATACTTGAAAATTTCAGCTCTGCAGACAAAGTGCACACCAATTTTTCAACTAAAAACAACCCTTTACATTTGAAATATCCCCAATAAACCATATATTTCCTGAAAGTACACATGTTAAGCTTTCTAAGAGTACCCAGCTTGTTGTAGTAGGCTCACCTTTCCGGAAGTAATCCCTCGAAGAATTCTTAGGTTGCACAGGGTTTCCCTAAAAAAAGGAATAAAAAAACTGAATAAATAACATATTTTCCTAAAATATAAATATGCAAGCAAGAAAAAACAAGCTAAGACTGAAAGAGCAAGGTCCCCCGAGCAGAACAATACCCAACATGCATAGGTACTATTAACCCTTTAAATTGCCAGCCTACTTGAAGTTTTGTCACCCTCTGTTGACAGGTAATTTTTCCCCATTTTGCACCATGTTTAACCGTGATTTTTGCCGGGATTTTCAGGAATATATATTTTGCAGCAGAGTTTAGGCTTTAACATGAAATGTCTTGTTTTTAATTTTTCTACTGTTTAAATATTTTTGCGTAAAAAAACAAAAAAATTAATAAAATAATATTTTTTAGACAATTGTCCCCTATATTTTAAATAAAACATTTACTTTATTACAGAAAACCATATTGCATGTGAAAGCCCCATTTCTCCTGATTACAACGGTACCACATATGTATCGGTAGCCCCCCCATTCTTGCCCAGGAGACCCCCCAAACTGAAAAGAGCACTTTATAACATTTACAAATAAAATACTACTATCCACACTATAAACATAAGGGGTTAATTTTAAAAAAATTACATAGGGTCCCCCCTCCTGGGTGGGGGGCATTTTTTTGGAATTTTAAGGGTTAAAAAACCTTCATAACCAGCCCGGGACCAGCTATGGGGGCTTGTAGGAACAGGGCGAAGGGGCCAGTTTTGGTGGCCCCCCCGCCCTGCCGGCTACAAGCTCCGTGGGCCGGGCTCTTCTGCCCCCCCGGGCTTTGAGGAGACAGGTAATTGGGGGTGCTGGGGGTTAATGGCAAGTCACCCGCTAGCCGCAGCCTTGTAAACTGGTATAGGGGTCTCATGAACCCCCTACCAGTTTACAAGGGGTTAAACGTAAAAAAAAACACAGACACATGGAGAAAAAATATATATATATTTTTTTTTTATATTTATTTCCCATCCATCCTGGAGCACTGTGTCTCACGCTGATCACTCTGGCTTCTGCTCTCCTGCTGCTGCTGGAAGCCTTTTATAGCTGCTGGACGACAGAGCATAAGGGGTTAATTAAAAAAAATGACTTAGGGTCCCCCCTCCCAGGGGGGAGGGACCCCATTTTTGGGGGAATTTTAAGGGTTAGGCTAACCCTAACCTTTAAAAATCCCCCCAAAAAATGACATAGGGTCCCCCCTCCCAGAGGGGGGGGGGGGGCTTTTTTTTAGAATTTTAAGGGTTAGGGTTAGACCCTGGTTATCTTTTTTGCAAGGGACAAATATGTGCAATGTTTTGTATTTCTTTATTTTTATTGTTTCAGTCCATCATAGTCCTGTTGTTTTCACCACCCCCCCACGGAATGTTTGCCCGAGTCTATGTCAGGTAATATTGCCATGCACATACACACAGATGGCAATTAATAATTTTTATATGTTGCTAGAAAACATACTTATTAATGTTGTTTTTGTCTTGGACTATCACAGCTCCTAAGATTCCTACTGGCACATCCCTTGGACTCCAAAACGCACCATGTCCTCACCAGCATGAAGTTCTGTCCAGCAGCACGGGCCAAAGCCAGAGCTGTAAGTAAAATATACCCTGTAGTGTAACTGTAGTTCCATTAACAATTATGTCATTTTGGCTTACAATGTTTCGCTTAGTTACTGCTTGTCTCAGTCTGACATGTTCTCATGTATGCAGGTAGGAGCGCTAAATGTTTAGACACGAATTATACATCAATCCTTAAAGCGGAACTTCAATCACCAAGTAACCCCCTGCCCTGCCACTCTACCCTGGTAGCAGGAAGGGGGGTTACAAAGAAAAAAAACCCTTGCCTTATCCTCGGGCCGCACTGCTCCCCCCAGTCTCTGTTGACAAAGAGCCGCATCCTCTGGGTCCGCGAGCTCCTGCTGCACATTCATTTGAATGGGCAGTCGGAAGCGTGCATAGAGCTGGGGGATGTGGCGTTATGTTGTCATTCAAGATGGCGATGCCCAGGGTCCAACCATTTGCAAATATATCCACCATTGGCACCTGTCATATTCTTTTAGTTGTAAGTTAAACACATGTTTTTTATGTTTCTAGATACATAACCATTTCCATGTGTGTGCCCTGCTGGTATCTGATTTCTGGGTTTCACAAACATTTACCTAACTTTTGAACAGTTGTGAGTGGCCCTGTTAGTAGCAGTGTTCTATATTTTGAGGTTTCAGAAGAATGGATGGATACTAATTTTTTTTTAAAACACACCCACAAAGAATTTTTTGTATTAAAAAGCCACATTTTTGGAATGCTAAAAGTAATAAAATAATGTAGGTCAATAGTTTATGTATGACTACAGCAACAAATCTAACACGCTGGTGTATGTACCGTACATTTAGAGGCACATCTAAGTTAAGCTATAATGTGTTTTAGTAACACCTTTAAAGTGGACCACAACCCACAGCCCGACGGCACTTGATCACTATGGTGTGTGGAACGCCCCAGGTTGCCTGAAAACTCAAATTTTCTCTGGTCCAGAGGGTTAGAGGGTAGCAAGGGATGCGGCCTCCAGCGAACTCAGATAAGCTTGCTTAGACAAGCTCTTAGACAAAGGCGCGGGAGCGGATCTGAGTACACTGATTGGAGGAGAGGCGGCAAGTCAGATCTGGTGACCTGGAGATTTTCACACAGCGGGGCACCCTCGATTGGGGTGGCCGGGGGCAAGTACCAAAACCCAGGATAGTCAAATTCCTGGGTTTGGGTCATCTTTAATAGCAGGTTGCTCCGTACAAGAATGCAAGTGACTAAAATGCTAAATCATTAGTGTATATCTAGTTAAAACATCTTGGCTTTCAAGCAGGATGCATGTGGAGATAACCAGCGAATGCCGCATTCAGAGAAATGTTCGTTCATGCATAAGCGCCGTATTTGCTCTGCTCTGCTTGCTTGCTGTGGAGCCCATTGTTCTCAGTGTGTCGTGTCCTTGCATGACTTTCCAGCAGACATCTTTTTTTGTTTTAACCAGCTTACCTAACATACTTACCTTTCTTCCCCCTGCTGGCATCTAGGGCATCCCATTTTTTCTGCATGTCCTAGCACATACTTACCTTCCTTACCCCTGCTGGCATCTATGGCATCCCATGTAGTCTGCATGTCCTTGAACATACTTACCTTTCTTCCCCCTGCTGGCATCTAGAGCTTCTGCATCTCCTTGCTCATACTTACCTTTGTACCTTGGTTGCCATGTTGCCTGCTTCTACCCACTGTTACTCACCTCATACTTTCGCCACCTTCTGTTTTGGTCTTCTGTTTTACGCTGCTGTTTGTTTTCTTAGCATCAGCTTTATGTAACTGCATATAGAACACGCCACCACGCAGCATATAACTTTAACCCTTTCGCTGCCAGCCTACCTGGAGTTTTTGTCACCCTTGGTGCCAGACCATTTTGCACTATTTTGCGCTCCCCATGTTCAAATGTGATTTTTGAAGGGATTTCCAGGGATTTCCCAGGAAAATGATATATTGTTTTTTTCAGCAGAGTCTGGGCTTCAACATGCGATGTCTTGTTTGGCCTTTTTTTTGTGTATTCTCAATACTTTTGGGTGAAATATGTGCAAAAAAAAAAAAAATCTATTTTTTGCAATTTGTAGTGTTTTTTTGTAATAAAAAATGTAAGTTTGTCAATAAAATCTTATTGCGTGTGAAACCCCAATTTCTCCCGGTTACAGCGGTACCACATATGTATAGGTAGACACCCTTTCCTGCCCAGGAGACTCCCCCAAACTGAAACAGCGCTTTAGGGGATTTTCAGAAAAAAATACAACTGTGATATGCGCTATGCGCGCCTTGCAGTTTTTCCAGAAAAAAAACCCTTTACATTTGAAATACCCCCAACAAACTATATATTCTCTGGAAGTACACACCTCAAGCTTTCTAGGTGTACCAGGCTTGTTGATGTGGCCACAGTTTTCTGGAAGTAATCCCTCAATGTATTCTTTGGTTGCAAAGAGTTTCCCTAAAAAAAGGATAAAAAAGCAGAATCAAAGCAACATTTTCCTAAAAAAACTATATACAAACAAGAAAAAACAAGTATAATCTGAAAAAGCAACCTCCCCTGAACAGAACAATACCCAACATGCATAGCTACTGTCAAGGGAAGAGTTGCCAAACACCCCAAAGTAAAGCATGCGCATAACGGTAATTTTTCTTGAAAATTTCAGCTCTGCAGACAAGGTGCGCACCTTGCGATTTTTCAACCAAAACAACCCTTTACATTTGGAATATCCCCCATAAACCATATATTCCCTAAAAGTACACATGTTAAGATTTCTAAGCGTACCCAGCTTGTTCTAGTGGGCTCATCTTTCTGGAATTATTACCTCAAAGAATTCTTTGGTTGCGCAGGGTTTCCCTAAAAAATGTATAAAAAAGCTGAATAAAAAACACCTTTTCCTAAAATATAAATATGCAAACCAGAAAAAAACAAGCTAAGTCTGAAAGCGCAAGGTCCCCCGAACAGAACAATACCCAACATGCATAGCTACTTTTAATCCTTTTAATTGCCAGCCTACTTGAGATTTTGTCACCCTCTGTTGACAGGACATTTTTCCCCATTTTGCGCCATGTTTTGCGACATTTTTGCTGGAATTTTCAGGAAAATTATATATATATATTTTTTGCAGCAGAGTTTAGGCTTTAACATGAAATGTCTTGTTTGTAAATTTTATTCTGTTTTTTACAATATTAAGTAAAAAAAAAAAAATAAATAAAACATTTATTTTATTAAAGAAAACCATATTGCATGTGAAAGCCCCATTTCTACAGATTAGAACGGTACCACATATTTATCGGTAGCCCCCCGTTCCTGCCCAGGAGACCCCCCTAACTGAAACAAGTACTTTATAACATTTACAAGTAAAATACAACTACCATCCACACTACAAAGGGTTAAATCGGGGAAAAAAATTACATAGGGTCCCCCTTCCCTGGGGGGGGGAACCCATTTTTTTTTGGATTTTTAAGGGTTAAAAACCCTTAAAAATCAAAAAAAAAAAAGGCCTGGGGCCCCCTTACCCGAAGTAACCAGCCCGGGACCAGCTATGCAGGGCCTGTAGGAACAGGGCACAGGGGCCAGCTTTTGTGGCCCCTGGCCCTGCAGGCTACAAAGCCCGCATAGCTCGTGGGCCCGGGCTCTTCTGCCCCCCCTGGCCTTTGGGGAGGCAGGTAATGGGGGTGCCAAGGGTTAATGGCAAGTCACCCGCTAGTGCAGGTGACTTGCCATCCCCCAGCCTTGTGAACTGATATAGGGGTCTCGTGGACCCCTTACCAGTTCACAAGGGGTTAAATGTAAAAAAAATTTTTTTTTTTTTTTAATACTTACCTCCCATCCATCTTCCCCTCCCAATCACTGGCTTCTGCTCATCTGCTGGAAGCCTTTTATAGCTGCTGGGTGACAGACCATAAGGGGTTAATTAAAAAAAAAAACAACATAGGGTCCCACCTCCCAGGGGGGGCGGACCCCATTTTTTTTTTTTTTTTAAGGGTTAAAAACCCTTAAAAATAAAAAACAAAATGACGTGGGGTCCCCCTTACCCAGCATTACCAGCCCGGGACCAGCTATGGGGGCTTGTAGGCACAGAGTGGGGGGGCCAGCTTTTGTGGCCCCCCCACCCTGCAGCCTACGAGCCCACATACCCTATGTGGGCCCGGGCTCTTCTGCCCCCCCCTGGCCTTTGGGGAGGCAGGTAATGGGGGTGCCAAGGGTTAATGGCAAGCCACCCACTAGCACAGGTGGCTTGCCATCCCCCCAGCCTTGTGAACTGGTATAGGGGTCACATGGACCCCTTACCAGTTCACAAGGGGTTAACAGTAAAAAAAAAAAAAAAAAACACCACACAGATTAAAAAATAACTTTATTAAAAAATAAAAACTTTTTTTTACTTTACTCACCTCTGATCCTCAGCTTCTGTGTCCCTTGCAGCTCTGATGACAAATATTGTCATCGCTGGCCAAAGGGGCGGGGCTTATCAGCAAAATGTGGCGCCCGTCGAGCAGGACAGGGAGAGGGCCTTTCAGGCCCTCTCCTGAAGCTGGAGAGCCGGGGGGGGGCGATCGGAGGCCCCCCTGGTGAAAAGGAGACCCGGCAGGAGCAATCGATCACTAAGGTAAGTAAATGTCATTTTTATATATATTTTTTTTTAACATGTATTTCGGTGGCTGCTGAAGGGGGGGGGGGGGTGGCTATTCCGGGCTCTCCCCTGCACCCGGGGGGGCCTGGGTGGGGGATCGAAGCCCCCGGATGAAGAGGAGACCCAGCCGGATAGAACAAGGGGTCAGGTGAGTGTTTTTTTTTTTTTACTTTTACTGTAGCAGGGGGGAAAGTCAAGCACGTAGATTCTACGTGCTTGGCACTTAAGTGGAGTGGATGCTAGCACGTAGAATCTACGTGCTTGGCACTGAAAGGGTTAAAACTCTTGTTTTATTATAAATGTTTGTTTTTTTGTTTATTAACTTTTTCTTTCCCACGCAAGCACAGCAAAAACCCATAAAATTCCAAGTGCCTTGAGTTGTATTTATATGGCGGACACTTGGTTTGGCGTTCGCATACAGTAATTTCCCGCAATTGGACAACTCGACCACAAAAAGTAGGCTTTGAATCACCCGACACAAGAAATAGACCAAATATGGTCCTTTGACATAATTCCCGCTCACAGGAATACATGCCAGTGAGGCTCTGTATCCAACTGTGTGTGTTTCCTTGGGCAAAAACATACTAGATGAGTTTTTTTTTTTTTAATCTGGTGACACATGTATGTGTTAAATGTATGAATGATTGGTATTGTGTCATTTTTTTAAAGGTTTTAGTGGCCCACTTGCCCATGTTTACCAGTTGTTAGCTTTAGACTATATTTGTATCGTCATGTTGTATCCAATGTGATGTAACTTTTGTGTAAATATAGGAATTTGTAATTGGTGTATTTAATTTTTTTTTTTTAATCTTTTGCAGCTTGCATACGGGAGCATCACAGACTTTTTCAATACGTGCTTGAGTCACGAGCTATGCCGCTGGACCTTTGCAGCCACTTTTTTAAGTTTGAGCCATGTGGGCCTTTGAATAATCTTTTTATGTTATAAAGTGTTAGCATTTTGTCCCAAAAAAATACAATGCTTTCATATTCCCAATTCCCATTAACACATAAAACTGGTATGCTTGTGAATGAAAACATTTACTGGCAAAACTATGCCCACAAACGTAACATTGTTCAACTTACAACATTACCATGCCCCATCACACCCATATGTAGTCGGACCATTATGGTTTACTACATCCAGTCTGGAGGAGCAAGTGGTTTGGTTGTGGTGGTTGTTTGGCCATTGGCCATTGTGCGCTTGTGGGTTGTTGCCAGGGTGGACACCAGATCCGAACATTGACTGGAAAAAAATGTTTTGCTGTTGCACCTGTTGGTTGTGCAATTCTGCCATTTCTCTCCAACTGTTTTGTATTGCTGCTAGTATAGCCACAGTTTGTCCTTTGCATGTGCTGCTTGCTGTTGTAGCTGCGCCTGTTATTCCTATGCCAGTGCTGTATGTGTTGCCAAAAGCTTATTTTGAATTTGTTGGACTTGACGCTCAATGTCTTCCACTCATTAGGCTAGTTGTCCATGATCCTGATGCCTATTGTGTGCATCCAGCATTTGTGTAGCCAGCTCATATAGTTGCACGCTACTGGGTCGTCTTTCTGCCTCCACAGATACCACCAATGGGGGCTAACATGGGTAATACTCAAAACATGGGTAATACTCCACACCCTACAGTCGACATAAAGATATCTTGTGCTTCAACATGACATTATATTCACGGTAGCTATTCATGGGCCCTTCTTGTTCTCCAGGCTCTGTGAGCGGATCTGACCCCATATTTTGGTGGGTAGGGTGTCTAGTCTTTTTTTATTTGCTGCAGTGGTCCGATGATGTGCACCAGTGCTATTGAGTGTCTCAGCTATTCCAGCCAGGATTTTGAGATGTTCACTCTTGCTTAGGTCAAGACAAGAGTGACGATTTTGCTAGGGTGTGCTCAACCAGCTTCATGTTATCAGCCAGATTTAACTGAAGCTTACGCTTTGCCCCCCCCCTTCTTGCGACCCTCCAATAAATGGGGGCAACATCTGGGGTGTCAGACAGATGAGGATACTGCTCAGCAACAGTGGGGTGTTTGTCATGCTGAACCACCACACTAGGTATAACAGGAGTCTTTTGGGACACCTTGCCAGCAGCCCCTGAGCTACATAAAGCCATGTTGGATCTGTGTCTAATTCTGCCACAACGCCCTCTAACCACAGCATGAGCAACAGCATGACCTAGACTATGACCACCGCTGTGTACCACAGGGGAAAGGACCAGTAGGCGTGTGTTATGCCTAGTAGGTCTCATAATTCCCAGGAATAGATGCTAAAGCAAGTAACAGATGTCCCCAGAATGGAAGCAACAGCAGCAAAATTTTGTTTGGCCTTCACATTTATGTAAATGCAGGACCAATCCGGCACAGGGTGTGGCCTGAGTGGCTAAACAATTAAACACTAGGAGGTTGTCTGCATAATGTGGATTCAGACAATGACCAATAGGTAACTGATGCATGCTGTAACGTTTTTTTCAAAAAACATTAATTATAGCATTTTTCATGATCTCCACTATCAGCACTAAGGCCAAAGCTGTGTGTAAAAAACAGAAAATGCCCACTAGTGCAGAGCTTCAGGTAATGGATTTTAAAATAAAAAAACAGTTTCTCTTTTTCTGAAATTATGGAGGTGTCATATCGGGGAGCCTTCTTCCAACATACCTGTGTAGCCTCTCTCTGATTTGAGCGAGTGTGGAGGATTACGTTTGTGAACATGTGGCATTCCTGTTTTACAAGCGTATTACCAGCTAAGTATAAAAGAAACATTTTGCATGGTACGATTGCCTTTGCAGTGTGTGTGTGTGTGTGTGTGTGTGTGTGTGTGTGTGCTTGTGGAGATTGGCCACTACTGTAGTACCCTAGGCATCATTACCACACACAACAATGGCAGCGAATGGAGGAGGCGGAGCTTTACAGCAAAAACAAACATTATTATCTGTTATTATAGAGAAGCATGAGCACTAAAAATTGGTAAAAGCTAATACTCATGGGGGGAGGAATTCAGTGGATGCTAGTTAAAAATGTGGGTTTTAGTCCACTTTTAATTAGGCTTTTAATTAGGCTTACCTCTGCTGTGTTTAATCAAGTGTGTGCATTGGCTTGGTGTGATCAGCTCCTCAGAGCTTGACTATATGATGAGCTATTGTAATCTGTGTCTCAATCACTGTAAAATCATTATGTAATGGGAGAGTGTTCTTTTTCAGAGGTTTTGCAACAAGTTATTTATTACTTGGGAGGGGGATCTGGTCAAATATAGGTTAAAGTTTAGCTTCTTTGTAAAGATGTGTGAATAAGAGAAAGCTGCTGTTCTGCCTCTTTAAAAAGAAGCATTTGGGTACAGCAAAGTGTGTCAGAAGTAGCCAGGAGATAGCAGAACTGGGTATCATCTCCCACGAAAGCACACTCTTGTCTATCGCTGTTCAAACAGCTGATGTATAGAGCAATGACGATGTATTCTCCTGCAGTGGAGTTATCTCATTGAGTTCCTCTAGGTGATGTTCTCTCAAATGGTGATAGTGGTAATGGTAATGTAGTTTTTCTTGTATTTTAACATTTGTTGGTTTGCTTATCTGTTAAAGTGGACCAACACCCAGGGGTGATCGGCCCGGGAATCTATAAGATTCCCGGGCCGATCACCTCCCTCACCGCGGGGCATCCGAGATTGGGATGTCCCGCAGGGTGAAACCCCCCCAAAAGCCCCAAAAAACCTTACCTTATCGGTGACGGATCAGCCGCCGCCGCCTCCAGCGCGCCCCTCTAGCAGTGCGCGCGCCCGCGCCGGCCATACGCATACGCAATACGCAAACGGCCCTGTAAGAGGGACGCGTGGGAGGAGCCGGCTTGTCCGTCGCCGAAAAGGTACGTTTTTGGGGGCTTTTGGGGGGGTTTCACACAGTGGGGCATCCTGATCTTGGATGCCCCGCTGAAGTGGACCAACACCCAGGATAGTGAAAATCCTGGGTGTTGGTCCACTTTAATAAGTATATTATATATTTTTTTTATAATAAAACAACATTCTTTTTTATTATGCCTTCTCTTTAAAACAATATAACAAATCTACATTTAAATTAGTAGCCCTGTCTTGGGCATTTATTATAAAAACATCTGGTCTGCCTTGTGCAGTATTAAAATATTTGGGTGTGGTTTGGGCATTAGCAAAACAGGTAGATCGCAGCAGTTGTGCCCACACTGTTCTTCGTGGCTCCCACACGTGCCCAGAAAACCCAGTTAGCTGCAGTCAGGCACATTAGGTATGGAAAATGATTAGGCATTTCCCCAAGAGATGTGGAGGCTGATTCACTACTAGCCACTACTAGACACTGAATAAAATTCTGAATAAAAATATAAAATAATATATATATATATATATATATATATATATATATTATGTGTTTGTTTGCAGGCCAGAAGAGGTCACACAATGATTTGAGCAAAAAAAATACATTTTTATTGGCCAAAACACCATTTAAACACCAACAGATGAAACCCCATTGAAATGTATGGCAAAGCGACACTGTCGTGAAAGGTAATATGTGGCGCTCGTGAACCTAGAACGCCGGCGCTATACGCTGAACCGCCTCCGGTAATACATGTCACGCTACATGATGCTGTTTGAGGAGCTCACCAGATTCGCTTTCTTAAATGTGGTTTCCCATACAGCGCCCAGCGTTCAACAGGCGCTATCCTTTCTTAAATAACCCCCTTAGTGAACATGGGGGTATGCAGATTCTGAGAGCTAAAGTTTTTGATATTAAGCTAGCCATGTGTGACCTCACCCCTTAAATGTACATGGTTTTAATTGTTTTTTTTATGTTAATTTTACTTTCTGGAAGGGGAGTTGTGATTATTTAGGCATAATACAATATTTTAACTATTTTACACATCTTTTTCTTGTCTGTGTGGTATATACAACACTATAAATGTAATTGTTAATAATGCTGCTTGAATTGGTCTAGGCAGAATTTAGAATTCAAACACTATTTAAGAATGTCGATTGAATAGAGTTGTGTGTTCAGATTTTGAAAAACAGGAAGCGATTTAGGTGTCCATGTGTGTGAAACCCCCAAGATCAGCTGTTTTCACTTCACTTCAATCCATGCTCCCATGGTGCATTTTTGGGATCTCTTCCAATCAGAAGTCCCCACAATGCATAGTTATGCCCTCCAATAAGCTCTGAATGGAACCAATTACCACTGGCTCCTCCTTTCTTCTATGCTCTGGTCAACTTCAAAGTCCTCCTAATGCTTTATGTAAAATGTGAAAGTACTTTTGACAGGACTTAGCATACAGTTGTATTAAAAAGGTTATGGGAGTCAAAGTGAAGACTGTTTCCATGGTTGGAATGGAAATTATGCTTTCATTATGGAAAGTATTATAGGTAGTTATGACTGTCTGCACATTGAACTTAAAGGGCATATTCTATATGATTACATTTGAAATATCTTGGATGGCAGTAATTTATGCTATACAAAACTGGACTTTCTTTTTTTCTGATCAGCCTCATATAACAATGATTTTAAGTACACCACACATATAATGAAGCATATTAGAATATGATTTGCATGTACTTGTTTGAAAGGCATTACCACTAGAATCTAAGTGATTTATTCCTCTCTTTTAGGAAACAATGCCTCCCGATCATTCTCTTATGCTCAGTACCTGCTGTTTGATAGGCAATTGTTATAACATACGGCTATGAGACATATACTCTTTTAGAAAGTTAACAGCAGTCTAGGGCCTCTGTTCCACCATACACAAATCCCTTTGAGTTATAGTTCATTTTCTCCTAATTGAATGGCAGATTTGAGCTGGCATAATTAGAGTCTGATGGCAGCTATGAAAACTAGAGGACATCGGAGTACTATGTGCCGTGCTAGTGTTTTAATTTTATGACTTAAGAAACTTGTGTATCCTGTTCATTGTAACTTTAAAATGTCCTCTCTGGGACAAATAGATCATCACATAGATTACAAGTACCCCTTATCCACTGAAGCCTTTTGTTCTACAGCTACATCATCTGATTACACTCATTGGTTTCCAGAAGAACAGCTTTCACTGAATATTACCCTTTACAGATCAAGTAAGTGGATATTTAGCCATTGATTTTAGAATACTCTGTGTGCATTTTCATCCCACTTGTTCTTAAGTTTATTTGAAAAAAATATTACCAAAGAGGATGATAAATGTAATTGTATATAATATTTCTATAATTCTATAATGCATCTAAAAGGAATACTGATTAGCATAATTCACAGTTCTTAACATGACTGCATGTTTTATATCTCTGTGACTGCCTCAGCATCCTCTTGCGCGCTATAAACAGAATAAAGAGGTTTAAGCACAGATAATATATATATATATATATATATATATATATATATATATTGGGCTCGATTCAACAAAGGTAGAAATAATTTCGTGTCACTCGAAAAATCAGATCGCATGCATAAAGTTTTAACTTTTTCCAGTGATTCAAAAAAGGGGTTGAATTAAATACTTGCACTCGAAAATGCAATTGTAAAATTTTCTAATCACTCGTAAAATTTTCAAAATGCTCGTAAAAAGGCTGTCGCAAGCGAAAATTATTAGAAAATGTACTCAAATATTTTTTCTATTGTTTAGTATTGTTTTCTGACTGTTGCATGGTGTTGTAAGGCTTTTTAATGGGTAAATGTAAATGCATAATTTTTTTTTCAACTTTTTAAGTTACCTGTGTAGCTGTATGTACATGGCTAACATTGTGGATACATGTAATAAAGAGGCAAGGTAATCTGTAGTGGAAGTACTAATTAAACAGTAATATTTGTAAGAGGCATATATGTAGTTTTTTTTTGGGGGGGGGGGGGTTGGCTGGATTGCCAGGGACCTGTATTAAAAATGTTTCCTTTAATGCAGAAATGTGGCCATTGTTTTCTATACAAAGCTTGCTCACATAGCACCACGTGCCCCTGGGTGCAGGGAGCAGCTCTTTGCTAGCTTTAACCTCATGGTACACCATTCTTATGCTTACACTATAACGTGGACCAAAAGCCAGGATTTTGACTATTCTGGGTTTTGGTGCACCGCAATGTAAAAACCCAAAGGTCTTCTACCAGTTAATGGTGCCAAATAAGGATTCCAAAGCTGCACGATTTAGCCTAGTAAGCTGGAAAAGTGCTTGATATGGCAGCTGATCCACTTCCAAACGTGTCCGAAAGTATGGGAATGGGTAGTGTGCGCCTTCTCTGCGCCACATCATCTGCAATATGTTCAAAGTCAATGGCCTCGATTCACAAATCATTGAAAAAAATTTTCATGGTAGTTAAAAATGTAATTCATGAGAAAAAAGCCTGAGAATTTCACTGTTACCAAATCACCAGATAGGAAGACACTGAAAGTCAATGGAACTTTTTACTACTAGTAAAAAAGGGTAAAAAGTTCAATATTTTTTTCAGGAGTAAAAAAGTGCCATTGACTTTCATCGTCTTCCTAACTAGTGATTCACAAACAGTGGAATTCTCAGGCTTTTTTCTTATGAATTGAATTTTTTACTACCATTAGAGTTTACTACCATTGCAAAGCAAGTAGAAGAGCTCCATTGTGAGAGAGCAAAATGAGTTTTCTCCTGCTGAAAGCTGCATCAAAAAACTAGTGTGAAACACTCTAATTTATATCATGTGTGTGACTCATCAAGTCCACCTGAATCAGTAGTAAAATTTTCGAATTGTAAAATGCAGTAGTAAGTGACTCGTGTTTTACAATGGTTCCAGGTAGCTGAATCACTCGTAAAAAATATATAGCAAAATCGCAACTTTTTAAGCACAAAACACACAAAAAATCCATTTTCGACCTTTGTTAAATCGAGCCCATTGTCAGAGAGTGGGGCGAACGGCAGTGACTCAGACAACAGTTCTCCTTCAAATCAAATGTAATTTATTGAAAATAAAGATTCATCAGCAAACATCTCTTAACATCAGAGAAGGGTTGCAGCCAAAATGCAGAATAGCAAGCGATTACCTCACCGACACTAGTAAAGTCCAGGGTAGGAAAATGGTCCACTTCCAGGGTATACGAGCCCACGCTGTTAGTCCCCACAAGTCCAAGTTTGGGGTGACACAAGCAAAGTCCTTCGGCTTTAATCCAGGTCTGTTATTCACATTGAGCAGTACAGCCTGGGCTCCTTACTCCAGGCTGGTCAGCAGCCAACTGAAAGGCTCAGCGGCTCCTTTTATTTAGGCTTCCCCTGCAATCAACCTCAACACCTGTGCGAGGCCTTGGATCAGGGAACAAACCTGTAGAGGACTGGGGAATGTAAACTGGGTCCTGAAAACCCGGCATGGATCGTGCCTGATAGAGCATAGCAGGGGAAAAATAGACACCATATATTACTTTCCCATACACCTCTTCTTCAGACCCGAGGTCTGACAATTTTCACCGACCATACGGTAGACTCTGGACAAACCATCTGCATTCCCTTGTAACTTCCCCAGCCTATGTCCTACATTAAACTTAAAGTTTTGCAGAAACCATCTGGTCACTCTTGCATTTCTCTCCTTATTTTGTTTCATCCAGGGTAGCGGAGCATGATCTGTCATCAAGACAAATTCTCGACCCAACAGGTAATATTTTAGGGCTTTTAACTCCCACTTAATGGCGAGGCACTCTCTTTCCACTATCGCGTAATTTCTTTCTGCCGGGGTCAGCTTCCTGCTCAGGTACAATACTGGGTGTTCTTCCCCATTCACTTTTTGTGACAGAACTGCACCCAAACCTGAATAAGACGCATCCGTCTGTACCAAAAACTGTTTGCTGAAATCCGGGGACACCAGGACAGGCTGTTTATACAGGGCAGATTTTAGGCTTTTAAAAGCTTTTTCTGCCTCTGGGGTCCATTCCACCATTACTGACTTATGACCCTTTGTTAAGTCAGTTAATGGTGCAGCCATTGACGCAAAATTGGGCACGAACCAACGGTAGTAGCCGGTTATACCAAGGAAGCCTCTCACTTGTTTTTTTGTAAGTGGTCTGGGCCAGTTCTGTATTGCCTCCACCTTATTAATCTGGGGTTTAACCAACCCTCTACCAATGACGTAGCCCAGGTACTTTGCTTCCTCTAGACCCAGTGCACACTTCTCAGGGTTTATGGTTAAGCCAGCATTACTGATAGAGTCTAGGACAGCCTGTACCTTGCAGAGGTGACTCTTCCAATCAGACAAAAAAATTACCACATCGTCCAGGTAAGCAGCGGCATATTTACGATGCGGCCTCAAGATCATGTCCATCAGCCTCTGAAAGGTAGCAGGGGCCCCATGTAACCCAAACGGCATTACCAGATAGTGAAACAGACCTTCTGGGGTGGCAAACGCGTTTTTTTCTTTAGCGTCCTCAGACAGCGGTATCTGCCAATACCCTTTTGTGAGATCCAGAGTTGTAATGTATCTTGCCCTCCTGAGCTTCTCAATCAATTCATCTACCTGGGGCATGGGATAGGCATCAAGCATGCAGGGTTAAGTTTTGATATCATCCTTTATTAAGTAAGTTCGGCCCAGCAGGTCAGAAAACTTATCTCTATTTCTCTGTAGAAACTCCCTGACCTCCTGCGTTTGGTGTCCTGACAAGGACTCACCTATTTTGACTGGGGGAACGGTCTGCACTGCCTCTTTAACTCTAGCCGGGGTAACTACTAAGGCTTCACAATCCTTCCACGGCTTGATCAGATTTATATGGAAAATCTGGTAGGGCTTTCTTCTACTGGGTTAATGAACCTTGTAGTTCACCTCACTCATCTTCTCTACGACCTCATAGGGACCCTGCCACTTTGCAAGAAATGTAATTTCAACCGTGGGCACTAATACCAGGACCCGGTCCCCAGGATTAAAGGCCCTCACCCTGGCAGATCTATTGTAAATTCTGCTCTGGGCTGCCTAAGCCCGTTGCATATGCTCTTTAACTATCGGCATTAGCTTTTCTATTCGGTCCTGCATCTGGGCCACATGTTCAATTATACTTTTGTATGGGGTGGCCTCAGTCTCCCAGGTTTCCTTGGCTATGTCTAACAAGCCCCAGGGGTGCCTACCATACACTAGCTCAAAAGGAGAAAACCCTGTAGACACCTGGGGTACCTCCCGGATGGAAAACATGAGATACGGCAATTAACAGTCCCAATCACAGCCATCCTGTTCTACAACCTTCTTTAGCATGTGCTTAAGGGTTTTGTTAAATCTCTCTACTAAGCGGTCTGTTTGAGGGTGGTACACTGAGGTGCGGAGATGGGTAATCTTAAACAGCTTGCACAGCTCCTTCATGACCTTTGACATGAAGGGCGTGCCCTGGTCAGTTGGGATTTCCTTTGGAATCCCTACACGGGAGAACATAAGAAACAGTTCCTTAGCAATATTCTTGGAGGCCATGTTTCTTAGCGGAACTGCTTCCGGGAAGCGGGTAGCATAATCTAATACCACTAGTATGAGTTGGTGTCCTCGGGAAGACTTCACAATGGGCCCCACCAAATTCATGGCAATTCTCTCGAAGGGAACCTCAATAATGGGAAGTGGCACCAAGGGACTCCGGAAATGTGATGTTTGGGCACTTAACTGGCACGTAGGGCAGGACTCTCAGTACCTTTTTATTTCCTCATACACCCCAGGCCAAAAGAACCTTTGGAGAACTCTCTCCTGGGTCTTATTAGTCCCCAAATGCCCTCCAAGCACATGACTATGGGCGATCTCCAGCACCATGCGACGGTATGGCTTAGGTACCAGAAGCTGTTCCACGATTTCATTATTAATTTTGGAGACCCGATATACCAGATCCCCATTTATGGCAAAGTGTGGAAATTTCTGGTCAGCTTCTGGTTCCTGAGGTACACCATTCAACACTGTGACATTTGCTCTTGCGGTCCCCAGAGTGGGGTCCCTTAATTGTTCTGACCCTAAATTACTCCGAGCCACTTCTATGTCTAAGACCCGCTGATCAGGGAGGGAAGTCTCGTCATCCTCACCTGCCAACACCTGTAGTGGAAAACGGTCGTCACTGCATAATCCAGAGGTACCCACATTTTCAACCGACTCAATGACGGGGAGGGTTACAGGTTCTGACGAAGATTCTTCGCTGCCAGCAGAAGTGTTACCCCTTTCCCACAAGAACAAGGGAAAATCACGCCCGACTATTGCTTCGTACATAAGGCGTTTTACTTCATAGTCGACGCCGACTTCATAGTTCAGTGTTCCAGCAGGGGTCTCAAATTTACTCATGGCTACAGGGTAAGCCACGATATCCCTGTGGATGCAAAGCACGCTCACATTTTTCTGTGGTATATAACCTCCACCCACTAGGTTGACCCAAACCAAAGTTACCAGGCTACCTGAGTCCAACAGTGCCTTCACTGAGCAACCATTCACTTTCAACCTCACAATATGTGGCTCAGTCTCTGACCGCAGGATGGCAGTTCACGCGGGTTCTGCAAACAGGGACCTTCAGCGACTGGCATCACATTCCATGGGCTCAGAGGAAAGGGGACAATCTATGTGCCCCCACTCATGGCACCTCCAGCACTGGGGACCATGAAACCTCCTTGCCCGGACGTCCTCCCTAGGATTAGGGGGCCTCTGGGGGTCAGGGTCAGTCTTTTGCCCTCGTTCAAAGTCTAGCGCCCTTCCTCCTTTTACACCCTTCCACACACCTCCAGCGGGAACTCACTTACCCACAGAGGTCACATGTCTGCTGGTCTTGGTGGATGCTGGTGCTGCAGGGGCATCCCGAAGGTAGTCCTCAGTCGTGATAAATCTTTTAACCATGTTTATCAGCTGCTCAGCAGTCTGAGGTTCGCCTTGTCCAACCCATTGTTGTAGCTTTGACGGCAGGGTCCGGAAGTAAGGGTCTACCATGACTTTCTCGACCATCTGCGCAGGTGTAGACTGCTCTGGATCCAGCCATTTTTGGACTAGATGGATTAAATCATACATATGCGACCGGCAGGCTTATCAATGGCAAAAGTCCAGCAAAAGTCCAATTGTGTACTCTCCTGGCCTGGACCGCCAGCGTAACAGCTAGGCGAGCAAGAATTTCCATTTTTGAGTTTAGCATAGTCCCGTATATCTTGCTCCCTGAGGTCATAATACGCTTTTTGTGGCTCACCTGTCAGGAACGGTGCAATCACGTCTGCCCACTTGGCAACTGGCAGCTGCTCTCTCTCTGGAATACAGTGAGGTAGGCCTCGACATCATCGTCCGAAGTCATCTTCTGCTGAACGGCTCTCCTCGCACCATCATTCTCAACCGGGCTTCTCTTCGGTTGTGAGACTTTAGCCATCACAGTCTCTCTGAGCGCAGCAGTCTGCTCCATCAACAGGCGGTTTGTCTCCTGCTGGTTTGCCATGGCCTGCTGCTGCGCTTGGTGCTGTTGTGCCAGGGCCTGCTGCTGTGCTTTGTTGCTGTTCCGCCATGGCCTGCTGTTGTTGGAGATTAGCCTGTACTAGCTGCTTTATCACCTCCTCCATTTGCGACAGGTTAGACATCTTTGTTGCCGCTTTCACTCAAGCCATCCACTGGTAAATGCATCATTTTGTCACTCTGTTGCCCCTAGCAACAGTCACTGTGCCCACATCCTCCAAAGCTTGTGCCATTCTTTTTTTTGCTTTCTTTGACATAGTTTGTGAGATTAAAGGGACAGTCAGGCAATGGCAATATTAATTCAGCAAGGAGCTCAACTGAAGCCTGCCCCATGTGTCCCTCTTCCATGTCCTGCAGATTCTGTAGCGCAGGGGTGTCAAACTCATTTTCACCGAGGGCCACATCAGCATTTGTGTCGCCTTCAAAAGGCTGTGAAAAAATAATGTGAAACAAAAAGCAAACACAACCACTTTTTTCTTTTTTCCTGCCCCAACTAGCAATAACCTCTGAAGCAGCTGTAGCAGCCTCCGCTGTGGCAGCAAGTTGAGTGGGTTCAGGGGACTCCTATTATGTGGTGAGCTAGTTGCTGGTTGAGATGCTGAACAGTTGCAGACACTACTTCTCCCCCAGAACATTAAAGACACACACACACTGATTTATAGGCACCGGGTCTGTGGGCAGGATTAGTGCTGATACTACGCTCCACAGTGGAGTTGAGTGCAGTGTACTGGCGCATCACTTGGCAGTGCCACACACAGTGTCAGCAACCTTGGACAGACCGGAGCGGCTAGGAGAGGCGCCGCCGCCTGCCAGCTGTGAGAGCTATATAAAAAGGCTTGGAGGGCCACATCCAGCCCTCGGGCCTTGAGTTTGACATATGTGCTGCAGCAGATCTCCTTTGGTTTCCATTTTTCCATAACCATGTTCCACATGTGGTAACACAGCTGCCACTGTCCCTTGCTGCACCCAGCATGAGTGAGCCTGGCAAGCCACAATGGTCATGCCTGCCAAGCTCTCTCACACTGGAAGCACTGAGAGACAGGGGTAGCCTTGTGCCCACATTTAGAGTGTGGTTATGAAGACAATGGAAAGAAATGGATGGACAAACTTTGGAGACCTGCTAAATGATCCACAATGTGCTGCAGGAAATATAGGAGAAGCACATGGGACAGGCTTCAGGTGAGCCCTTTGTGCACTTATTATTGCCATTACCTGAAGTGTCCTTTTAAGTCAGGGGTGCTCAACCTTTTGAAGAGTGTGGGCCAGTTAAGCTATTTGAAAACTGGTGGTGGGCCTCAATGAATAGGTTCACAATATCACAATTTTCATTTGAAGAGCTGCATTAAGATATATTATTTTGCAAGTGAAATGTAATCGCTTCTTGCATTAAAAGTAAAGACAAGCCCGATAGTTGTCCCATTGTCTCGGGCTACATGTTGCACTGTCCTAAACTTCAATCTGTTTATAAAAAGAGTCTGTAGTTCCTTATAAAATTATTAGAGCATTGAAGATGCAGAGAAACATGATTATCTCCAAAATGTGTTCCATCCAGCCAGAAGAACCTGGTACAAAATGAAAGCAAACATGTCTTACCTAAGCTGCTGCGTCTTTTTGTTGCAAAATTCTACCTAGCCTGTGTATTACTAATACAATTGCTGCTTTTATCTCACAGTTGGTGTATGCTTTTCAACAGTCATTGTTTATTTGATATAATTACAGCAAGAATATTACGTTCCAGTCTATGACTGAAGGGGTGTGTCTGTCTCTTTTTCTGTCTGGCTTTTTCAGTATGTGCTCATCATACATGTAGCATTAGTAAAATATCTGCAAGATGAATCATTTTTGACAGTTTACTTTGCAATTAAACTGGACCTTCAACATGATTTAATGAAAAGCCCAAACCCTTAAAACACTTTTAAAATTAGCCAGCATTTAAAATTAATATATTTTAAGTTTTTAGTCACTTACTTATTATCCTTTCCCCCACTGTGCTTTAACTCTGTTCAGGACTCTAGAATACGGGTGCCGCCATCTTGACTCAATCATCACACATACTGAGGAGAGCAGGATGCAAGCAATCTGTATGTGCAGGGTGTGGGAAACATATAAGATATGCTCTTATTCAGGGTGAAGGTCCGCTTTAACTAAAAAGAAAAGCAAAGAATAAGCTAGTTCCACCCTTCAGACACAGTGAATGGAAGGGTGTGTCCTAAACAGTGTGATGCTGGAGTTACCAATTCTCAGTATAAAATAAATTAAGCTGGTGCTTTGGTTAAAAAATGTTCTGGATCTCAGCTTCAAAAGCTTTATTCAGCCACACACCAAGCTGAATCAGTTGCACGGGTGGTAAAGAAATGTGGAGGCTGATTCACTACTAACGCCAGGTATCGGCAGATGAGCTTATCAGTGGCTGTAGTAACCTGACCGGCATTGATGAGTGATGTATGTTGGGCGCTCTAACACCAGTACAGCACTGCAGCGACTGAAAAGGAAGAGCCAGCTCAGTTTGACCAACTCTTGGTGCTCCACACCCTACTTATCAAAAAAGGACACACACATAAGGCTCGATTCAGAGATAAAAAAAAACTTCCCTTTTAGTGCCGATCTGTTTTTTTTGTGAAATGTTTCTGCTCTCGTATGAGTGTACCAGCGATTCTATGCATGAATTGCAATCCTTCTGTAAAGTTTCCGTCCGTTCGTACGGCAGATTACGAATACGAGGATGTCATTTTCCAGCATGACTTTTCCATTTCATTTTCACATGCTACAACGTAGGCTTTCGTTTCTGCCCTTTTCCCATCGTATCCTTCCACGAATCCTTTACGTTTCCCGTTAGATTCTGTTTCCCTTTTTCAATAAATATTCGTCCAGACGGAAATCCTTACGATCTTGCTTCTGTGCACTACAAACTTAACTCATTAAAGTGCTCGCCTACATATTTGCCACCCTCACTTCTACTACAATGTTTAGCTAAATCACTTAGCACTATCCTCCATCTTCCCTTTTGGACCCTTAAAGCTCACCCAAACCACTTAGCACTATCCTCCATCTTCCCTTTTGGACCCTTAAAGCTCACCCAAACCACTTCGCGGTTAGGTTCTTCTTCCATTTTTTTTTTTTGATTACATCATAAAAGTAAAATTTCACATTTTTACAACTATAAAAAAAATACATAGCAATGGCAGGCCACAGAACATTATTCTTCACCTGTGGTCCCCAACGAGTTGCGCAGCTCCTGCATCTCGCCCACCAACTGAAGGACCCTGACACTCAGTTGTGCCACTCTGGCACGTGTGGTCCCTGTTAAAAAACGTAAATTAAAATATTGGTATAACCTTGTTGGGGTCATACTGCAGTCCCCGCCCCCCCTGTATGGTCCAAACACCAAAATCTGGACTTCAAAAGCCAGAGGGCCCTCGCCACCACGGCTGGGTTTTGCATAGTGCCCGATTAGAGAACCCCTGGCCCGCTTTCTGCAGGCAAAGAACGGGCATCAGGAGCAAGGGCAGGAGTGGATATCCAGAATCCCCTGAAATATTTTAAAAATACTAACATAGAATGTGTATTTTAAGCTACAATATTGTTTAACATGCCATCAAGGGCTATAAACAGCCATAGGTTAAGACATGAGTCATCAACTATATTCATTGCCAATGAACAAAGGGGGGTGGGAGCAGCTCAATCACTATTTATACAAAATTATCAACATTATTGTTCAGGGCCTGGGAACTAATTTACCGCCCAGTTTAACCCTCTCATCAACTAAATATCAAGCAACAAACATGTCTAGCTATGTGGAAAGACAGAGATTTGGTTGCATATATCTGCAGATACATGTGGAAGCCACACTGCCCCGGCAAGGCACTCCGTGTTTAGTGTGGTCCCTACTCTTAATTCTGAGTCCCCAAAGTTGGGACATGCAATGCAGACAAATATCTGAGAGCTACTCACCTGGGAAGCAGCCAGCCTCCCTTTAGAACATTTCACAGGGAGAAATCCATATTGACTGAATTCCTCCCTGCTTATGCTCATGGCAATTCAAATGAACAAAGGGGGGTGGGAGCAGCTCAATCACTATTTATACAAAATTATCAACATTATTGTTCAGGGCCTGGGAACTAATTTACCGCCCAGTTTAACCCTCTCATCAACTAAATATCAAGCAACAAACATGTCTAGCTATGTGGAAAGACAGAGATTTGGTTGCATATATCTGCAGATACATGTGGAAGCCACACTGCCCCGGCAAGGCACTCTGTGTTAAGTGTGGTCCCTACTCTTAATTCTGAGTCCCCAAAGTTGGGACATGCAATGCAGACAAATATCTGAGAGCTACTCACCTGGGAAGCAGCCAGCCTCCCTTTAGAACACTTCACAGGGAGAAATCCATATTGACTGAATTCCTTCCTTCCCAGGCCCTGAATAATAATGTTGATAATTTTGTATAAATAGTGATTGAGCTGCTCCCACCCCCTTTTTTTATATTCATTGCCATACAGTGAAAATGGATTGATGGAATGTGAGCAAACTTACCCTGGAGCCATCCACCAGATAATTCTCCTGACTCAAACTGACGAAATAAGCCGGAGCTCTGCAATATATAAGCATCATGGAACGACCCTGGATGCCCTGCAAGAACACTGAGGAATCGCATAGCTGGACCAAACACTGCTTGTATGTTGTGCGAATGGCACATCTTGCGGTTCCTGCAACCAAATATAAAATTACACAAAGCAAAAGGTAACCGACTAAAACAATAACTCCTAAAACAAATTAAGATTCAAGTTCAACAATTAAAAAATAATTCACAAAGGACATAAGGCTATATTTTTTTAGAAATTATATGGATGTGTGCGAAAATAAAGGTTAACATGCTAAGGACTAATTAAGGTCAGCATTAAATGCATCTATAAGGCATACATGAAATGTATTGATTTAGGTATGCATTGCTATACAATTTATGGCCTCGGCCATGCTGATACATGCAATGCCTTGGTGCTAAAGGCGCGCAGACTCCTCCACATAGCCGCAAAACATGTTCAACAATAGCAATCCGAGCCCTCAAAGGTCCCGTAAGTGGATCGGAAATGAAACGGATTTATAGGGTGGTGGTCCGTTGGAAATCAGCTCTCTGAATCAGATGAAAGCCCATCCCAACAACGTAAGTTATCTGAACGAACGAAAAATATCAGATTTTGTTTGGAAAATGATCCGAACTAACGTAAATGATCCGATTTGCTTTCGTTCATCGAAAGCGCATATGCACATTTTCCCGAACGTTTGTACGAAGGAAAAATGAGCGAAAAAAAGCATAAAAAAGACTAACACCCACCCAAACTTTCACAGACAGCTACGGAAGTCCAGACGAATGTGTCTTTGAATCGAGGCTATAGTGTCGGCGCTCTAAATCTGGTCGCTAGAGTGCCAGACGCTGTGTGATTAAAGTCTGTTTTTGAACACATATACACCTGTAACAAAGCGAAAACACATGGAATGACATTGTTTTAACACTGGGACAATAACACTTTAGTGCCAGAACTGTAATGACTGAATATTGCATAAAAATATAAAAAGTAAAAAAAGTTTCTAAAAGTGTTTGTTTGCAGCCAGGAGAGGTCACACAATGGTTTCAGCAAAAAAAAAATAATAAATAAAAAAAGTCAAATGAACGCCCATTGAAATGTATGGGAGAATGACACTGAGCGAAAGGTAATACCTGGTGCTCTAGAAGCCAGAGCACCAGTGCTATACGCTGAGCTGCCTGTAATGGACACTACATAGTCACTCACCAGATTTGCTTTCATAAATGTTGTTTTGCATATAGCGTACAGCGTTCACCAGACACTGCCTGGCGCTACGAGGCACTACCTGTCCCTAACCCCCATAGCTTTGATTTTATACCCTTTTTATATTTTATATTCCCGTTTAAAATGTTAAAATCTTTCAGCAGATGTTAGTGTTGTCATTATAAATGATTACATGTTGAATGCTCTCAGACATACATAGGAGAGTTTTCTGCTTCCTGTTCTCTGCCTGTGAACACCAATGGGGCGGGGGGGGGGTTACTAATTTGTGAACAATGCCTCTTTTGCACATTGCCTAGGGAACCGCTCACCTTCAAGACCTGATCATGTACACATGATTTTTAAGTAAATATTTTTTTTTTGTTTTTTTATTGATTGTGTGATGAGGGGGAGAGAGCTCTCCCACATGAGGCAGACAGCTCTTCAAAACAATAGATAAACCGGAACACACATTTTTCACAAAATGGGTGTTTCGAGCGCAGGGGTCATCCCTATTGCTGATGCCCCTTGTGCATTAACAAGGGTAAATGTGAAAGATCTTACCTTTCTCCTCTGTACCCCGGAGTAACTGAACAATTGGCCATCGCAGACACATGGTTGCAGGCACTACTTCTGCTGTCCTCTGATGGACTGATGCCTGGTTCTGATGCTACCGCCTCCTGGATCTCCTGGTGTAGCTGTTTTCTGGGTTTCCTGTTGAGACTGCCACTGACGGACCCTCATCGAGCCAGGTTCTGTTGTGGGACAGGAAGCTATGGTACTGTAGTTCTGCCACTTCAATGCATTGAAATAACAGCACAATGCAGTACATAACAGAGTACTGTGCTGCACCATTATTGCAAATTTTCACTTTAATGCCTTATGTAAAGGCCTTATGTCACAAGTGCCATGTAGGGCACAAACCAAGTTGCTCACAACCATTCCAGCTCCACCAATTATGGCTCTCACAGCCCCAGTTTGTGGAAGCCGAAGCTGCACCTCCTGGTTCCAGCCAGCGTGTGAAATGGTCTATGTACCACCGGCTCACCTTGAGAACAATGTGGGTCACCTCTGTACACAGTCAACCTCTGTGTATGGAGGCACTCATTGTTCTCTGTGTGAGCTGACTGTACACAGACCACAGCCACCTGCTCACAAACTGGGACTACAGGAACCCAATCTGGGACAAAGGAGCCATGGTAAGGTAAGGGGGTAGTCAGTTGCCCTGTATGGCCTCTGATCTGATCTTATGTCTTAAGAAATGTTCAATCAAAGTGAACGTTTCCTTTATTGCTGGAGCAAATGCTACATCTGTTTTGTGTGATATATTGTTGCTCTGAAATGTATTTCAATTTATAACACATTTTTAATATACCTATGCATTCATGTGAAAATAAAGGATATATAGCCTATAAGAAAATGTATAGCTTGGCTGTCAAAGACTTCATATGGGCTGCCTAAAGGATGTTGTCTGTCAGGGTCATCTTTCTTAACCCCAGAGATAATTCAACTTGATAACCTATATCTTAGACAGTATATGAGTCATACATTTACTGACAGAGGGTATGACCTTACAACTTATACTTTGCTTCTCAATAAGTCTCTCAGACTGACAGGAGATGATTCTTTACACTTTACTTCAAAATGACTGTGGATATACATTAGCACACAATGGCCTGAGTTTATTTATAATTTAATACTGCCCTACATCATAGTTTTTTCGTGGCAAACTATCTAAACTGTTATACAGAATTCCACTGCTTGCACTTTATATGGAGATATAAATTGTTATTGTCTATTCTTTATTAACTATTGATATTTCATTTTAAATTAAATTGGATATGCATTTTACCCTATTCAATCTGTAGGAGGTGCCACTCCCAAAGCTGCAAAAGAGCTCAAACCAGGAACAAAAAAAAAACAAAAAAAGCATGTAGGGAGGCACTCTCAACTCATAAATTGATCCAAAAAATAAATTTTTATTAATTACATATTTATAATCACTACATACAATATACTCAACATATTAATTACACACAGGACAAACCAACATAAAGGTGTGTAGGCGATGGGGAGAGTCTCACCACACTAATTGATATCAAATGCCTAGATATATGTGCTAAATCATTCAACAAAGTGTTCCAACAGTGCAACTAAAAATGTGCAAATCCTGCCTATGATCCGGATCACTACAAAATCTATACATTTATAAAGTGCAAGTGCTACTAGTCAAACAATTAATTAAAATGTAATATTTCCAACCATAACAACTCATAAACATATCAATCTACTATATTCGCCAATGAAAATATAATCACCGATATATATTATTTAGGCATCCCAAAGGGGAACCACTGATATATATCCCAATACCAATCAAAAAATAATATCACAAAAAAATCACCAGAAATAAAGCCAAGGTATCATGAAAATAATATGTGTGAAGTCTCCCCACTGCCTACCACACCAGGAGCCACGTGTTCCGTGGGCACATCACCCACTTCATCAGGCTGACCTCATGCTGGCTACACTGAGCTTAAGTAGAGCACTGGCACCTCCCCTCCAATAATCACCACACATGGATCCCTCACCTGCGCCGAGGATGTTTATCCGGGTCAGCAGACAATGGAATCAATAGAAAACACTGCTGAGCTGTGAACATCCGGGTCACTGGACAGTGCTGTCACATGACTGCAGTCAGCTGGAGATAATCTCACAGGGATGGATTGTGTAAACAACACTGCGTCCATAGCAACCAAGACACTCACAAGCATGCTGCTGCATATGTGAGGCAGATAAGGGCTGAACAACACATCGCCGGTCAGGCAGACATAAACCACACATGCGCCGCAGGAGTCGGGCGAGGCGAGTATCCACTCGTGACCTGGGGGGCTCCACACAGCGGGGCACCCCTGACCGGGGCGCCCCGGGGAAAGGACCGAGACCCAGGACAATCAAAATCCTGGGTGCTGGTCCACTCCAACTGCCCCAACAATCAATTATGTAATAAATGTAAGAGTATTGTAGTGTCAATCCCTTAGTCATACTCACCCATGTGAACCTAAACACATCTAAAGTTAAATCTGAAGCCACACCTCCAAAGGGAGGGGCTAAACGGAAAAAGGGGAGAGGAGTTGGTTTGTCGTGTGTGTTATTGTCCCATTGATGTGTTTTTTAAGGGATTTTAATATGTTGAGTGTATTGTATGTAGTGATTATAAATATGTAATTAATAAAAATGTATTTTTTGATCAATTTAGTTGAGTTTGAGTGCCTCCCTACGTGCTTTTTTATCTACTATCTTTGGGGGGAGGGGTAATTTGGATACTACAGTTTAGACCTAGTTGGCACACTGTGGGATCACCAGAAGCAGATCACCAAAAATCCCACGATTAGGTCTATTGCAGCACTGATAATGTAGTAGGAGTGAGTGGACGGGTTTCCAATAATAAGTTAACACGAGAGAGATATAGAGCAGCAGCAGAAAGGTTCTACTGAAAATTGCTATATTCTGGTGAGTTTACCTTTTCGCAAACACTGGAGGCTCTGAATCAACCCCAAAGTATACAATATACACACTGCCTGTATTTGGGATGCCCACACACTGCCTGTAATGTGGGATACCACTCACTATCTGTAATGTGGGATACCGCTCACTGTCTGTAATGTGGGATACTGCTCACTGCCTGCAATTTTGGATGCCCCTCACTGCCTTTAATGTGGAATACTGCTCACTGCCTGTAATGTGGGGTCTGTAATGGTCTGTAATTGGGGGGATTCTGCACACTGTCTATAATCGGGTGATTGGTAGGGGGTAGCACACTATTTGGTTCAGAATATTTTTTTCTAATATTTCTACTTCAAATCCTGGGTGCGTCTTATAGGCAGGTGCGTCTTAAAGGGCAAAAAATACGGTCTATATATACACAGACACAGATACACACACACCGCCTTATAAGAGGCAGTTAGTATTTGGAGGGGGAAATTACCCCCCTTCCCCAAAGGCATTGAGGCAGAATGAAGCCACTGCCTCCCCGGGCTCTGGAGGAGTCACGCTGGATACTGTGTCTTTGCAGACAATGGATGCTGCCACAGATCTTGCACCCCGCTGCACAGACCTGGGTGTTTGTGTATGTGCGCGTGCCACACCCCAGGAGCAGCAGGGGTGGTAGGGGCCAGGGATCAGTTATCCTGCCCTCCTGCCTCTTGCCGCTCCTCCATCTTCTGGTTATGTGAGTTTACTTTTTTTTTGCCATGAAATCCAGCGCCATTCTCGCAACAGTTTGGGTCCTGAGTGATACCATCTGTGTGTACTGTCTGTGAGGATGTGGCCCATGCCCAGGATGATGAATGCATTGAGGATGCAGATGAGGTGAGGGTTTTTCTTTTTGTAGACCCCTCCAAGGCAAACGCAAGTAGCTGAAACTACGAATGCCGAACAAACACGCAAACACAATGAGCTGGCTGTACTGGAAATATAGCTTATACGGAAACTTCTTCATCTGCACTGCCTAAAGGAAGTTGTCTGTAAGGGTCATCTTGTTTAATCTAGAGTATAATTCAACTTGATAACCTACATTTTAGACAGTATATGATTCATACATTTACTGACAGAGGGTATGACCTTACAACTTATACTTTGCCTCTCGATAAGTTGCCTAGACTGACAGTAGATTATGTTTTACACTTGAGACCTTACTATGGATATATCTCTTAACCAACTCCAATACCATGCCTGTGTTTATTCATAATTTAACACTGCCCTGCATCATAGCTTTTACTTTTCAAACTATCTAAGCTGTTATAGTGAATGTGTTGGTCCTCGGTATTCCAGAGCTCATCTGATCTGCAAGTAGGGTAGCCACCTGGACAGTATTTTTCTTTTTCATTTACAGGCCACTGACCTGGCGGTGACAGAATTTGTTTTTTACTGGTAATTATAATTGTGAGTATACTTTTTCCATCCTCAATTATCAGTAAATAAAAAAATAACAGCACTGTCAAGACAATAGCCAGTAAAATAAAAAAAAAGGATACCAGCTAGGTGCCAACCCTATCTGCAAGATGCAAACTAATTTAAGGATTGCAGATAAACATGCTTTATTCTCTATTGTTCATTTACTTTTTAAAAGAAAGGTGTGGGCTAAATAGAGTCACAGGTTCCTGCAGATCCTTCAGAATGACTGTTCTAGCTTTGTTAGTAGGTCTTCTAAATATTGATGAATAGTCTTATCATATGGAGGAACCAGGATCATGGAAGTGCCTTCCCACCACTACCGTGGTGCTGTTCAGGGGAAATTGATCCTTTGAGAAGAACCCAGCTGGTGGGGGTCACATTGAGGTCTTGTAGAATCAGTCCAGAGCAATTCAATTAAATATGGATAGACTACTATATAAATGAAGATACATGGGTGATAGGTAACTGGGAAAACTTAGGTCTTTGATGTTGGTTTGGGGTAAAAAAATGGCAACCTATTTATAATAATATATAATGTAATTAGCTTTCTATGTTGTAAAACAGAAACCTGTTGGGGCACTGGAAAAGCATCCAGAAGTTTGAAGCCCTCACCCTCCCTACCCATCCAGAAAACTTCACTCTTCTCATGATTGATCTTGGAGCCCAACACTTCTGTATACTGCGCTGATCAGTGATGCCACCTCCTCTACCTCATTTGCCCCAAAGATAATTACAGATACATCATCAGGGTAGGCAATGACTTTCCAAGGAGGCTCACCAGGCACACCCAGAGGTACCCCACATATTAGCTTTCAACCCTCCTAATGAAGGGATCAGTCGCAAACAGCTACAGTAGGGGACTCAGGGGGCATCCTGGTGCACACCAGAGCCAACCTCAACAGACCTGCCAACTCAACTATTAACTATAGGGAAGCTCTCAGCCGCTTCGCACAAGGTTGGCAGCCAATTAATGAACCTACCAGGCAGGCTGTACTTGCCAACAAGCAGCCAAACTCATGATTAATCAAAAGCCTTTTCATGGTCCAACACCAACAAGTACTTTCCCCAGCCTGCAGCCCTGCATTGCTCCAAGGCTTCCCAGACAGTTAAAACCACTGAGAAGGTGCTTCTACCTTGGATAGAGCAGTGTTGATGATGAAGCAGTTGCGCTGCCACTGACGACAAGCTCCAGAGCAAAAGCTTTGCCAGTATCCATCAGTTGGCCAGTTCTCAATCCAATGATCTAAGGGTCCTTACCTTTGACAAAAGGATTACAGCCGAGCACCTCATGGAGTGAGGGAGGGAACCCTCTACCATACAGCAGTTAAAGACCTCTACCAAATGTGGGGCCAGGATGGTTTTAACCCTTTCAGTGCCAAGCACGTAACACCTACGTGCTCGCATGTCCGTGCCTTAAGTGCCAAGCACGTAGGTGTTACGTGCTTTACTTTCCCCCCCTGCTAGTTAAAAAAAAAAAATAAAAATACTCACCTGACCCCTCGTGGGATCCGGCCGGGTCTCTCTAATTTGGTGCTCCAGGAGAGCCCCCGGAAGAGCCCCCCCCCCCGCTTCGGCAGCAGCAGAAGAGGGGGGGCAGAAGAGTCCGTGCCAGGCTATGTGGGCTTGTAGGCTGCAGGGTGGGGGGCCACAAAAGCTGGCCCCTCTACTCTGTTCCTACAAGCCCCCATAGCTGGTCCCGGGCTGGTAATGCTGGGTAAGAGGGACCCCATTTTAATTTTTGGGGGATTTTTAAGGGTTTTTAACCAGGAGGGGGGACCCTATGTCATTTTTTTTTAATTAACCCCTTATGTTTATAGTGTGGAAAGTAGTAGTATTTTATTTGTAAATGCTATTTTCAGTTTGGGGGGTCTCCTGGGCAAGAATGGGGGGGCTACCGATACATATGTGGTACCATTGTAATCGGGAGAAATTGGGCTTTCACATGCAATATGGTTTTCTCTAATAAAGTAAATGTTTTATTTAAAATAAAGGAGACAAATGTCTAAAAAATATTTATTTATTTATTTTTACACAAAAATATAAAAAAAAACTAGAAAAATTACAAGCAAGACATTTCATGTTCAAGCCTAAACTCTGCTGCAAAATATATAGCTATAATTTTCCTGGAAATTCCGGCAAAAATCACAGTTAAACATGGCGCAGAATGGGGAAAAATGACCTGTCAACAGAGGGTGACAAAACTTCAAGTAGGTTGGCAATTAAAACGGTTAATAGTACCTATGCATGTTGGGTATTGTTCTGCTCGGGGAGACCTTGCTCTTTCAGATTTAGCTTGTTTTTTCTTGTTTGCATATTTATTTTTTAGGAAAACATGTTATTTATTCAGTTTTTTTTTTCATTTTTTTAGGGAAACCCTGTGCAACCTAAGAATTCTTTGATGGATTACTTCCAGAAAGGTGAGCCTACTACAACAAGCTGAGTACTCTTAGAAAGCTTAACATGTGTACTTTCAGAGAATATATGATTTATAGGGGATATTCCAAATGTAAAGGGTTGTTTTGGTTGAAACATTGCAAGGGCAAGGTGTGCATTTTGTCTGCAGAGCTGAAATTTTCAAGTAAAATTACTGTTATGCGCATGCTATACTTTGGGGTGTTGGCCAACTCTTCCCTTGACAGTACCTATGCATGTTGGGTATCGTTCTGTTCGGGGCATGTTGCTTTTTGAGATTTTACTTGTTTTTTCTTGTTTGCATATAGTTTTTTTTAGGAAAATGTGGCTTGATTCTTCCTTTTTATTCTTTTTTAGGGAAACTTTGTGCAACCAAAGAATACATTGAGGGATTACTTCCAGAAAACTAAGCCCACATAAACAAGCTTGGTACGCCTAGAAAGCTTGAGGAGTGTACTTCCAGAGAATATATAGTTTGTGGGAAGTATTTTAAATGTAAATGGTTGGTAGCACATAGCATAGTTGTATTTTATCTGAAAACCTCCTAAAGCTCTGTTTCAGTTTGGGGGAGTCTCCTGGGCAGGAAAGGGTGTCTACCAATACATATGTGGTACCGCTGTGACTGGGAGAAATTGGGGTTTCGCCCGCAGTAAAATTTTATTGACAAACTTACATTTTTTATTACAAAAAAACACTACAAATTGCAAAAAATAGATTTTTTTAATTTTTTTTGCACATATTTCACCAAAATGCATTGAGAATACACTAAAAAAAAGGCCAAACAAGAGATTTCATGTGGAAGCCCAGACGCTCTTGAAAAAAAAAATATATCATTTTCCTGGGAAATCCCTGGAAATCCTTTCAAAAATCACAGTTGAACATGTGTAGCGCAAAATAGTGAAACATGGTCTGGCAACAGAGGGTGACAAAAGCTGCAGGTAGGCTGGCACTTAAAGGGTTAAAGCAATTATAAAATTCTACTGTCAGACCATCTGGCCTCCAAAGAAAAATGTAAGGCTTGATCTCTTGAATGATGTCCAAGACCATGTACCTCCCAATCTTCACCTCAATGACTCGCTGGCAATTTACCATGTCGGTCCGTGCCTCCATTCCCACTTTCCAGCGTGAATGTTGGCCAGACTAGCCAGCCTGATCTCCTGCAAAAACAAAATGTCAGCATTAAACTGGCTGATAAAAAATAAGGCCATAAAATGAACACTCACAGATTTAATGCAGGCAAAATAAATAGTTGCCATCTGTATTGGAGGGGGAACTGCCATCAGAGTCATCAGGATGAATGTCTATTAGTTTTGTCTCCGGCCTCCCTATCTGAACCTACGTGCTTATTGGCGGAGACCGGTGCTATTTTCTCCATATTTGAGGCCTTGGATTCGAAAGAAGAAATTTCTATTAAAGTAGTGCTCAGGGAGCACCTCAAATCGGTTGGAGAGCTGCACCCACTGCTCTTCCCCAGCTCTGGCACTCCACTATTCATCTTCCTTTTTTTCTTTGTGGCCATCCTAAAAGCCAGGTAATCATGAACCTAAGGGGGGAGATTGTGGCCACTCTGCCTTGCATTCTGATCTCCCACCCTGCTCAGAAGGGGATACAGGATCAGGATCATCCATCCTCAGCCTACAAGATCTTATAACAGGGATTCCAGCACGGTCCACTTTTACTGGGACCCCCCTGGTACATGCAGTGCCAGCCCCCCTAAGCCGCCTCAGCTATTACATTGCTTGGTCTAACTTAAAGGTTACTGACTTGGGGACAGACTAAGGATTCACCTTAGAGCCACCTGCAGATGGCACAGACACAAGGGCCCCCGGAACCCCAAGCCAAGTGGGGGGGAATGGGAACTCCTCCGCACCCAGCCACAGTATTTCCTGAACCACTTCCTTGTCCGGGTTGTGCCAGACTATAAGGATGGCCAAGCTGGTTACACAGATTATAAGAGATGGTGTTACAGTCCTTAGCCAAATGTCCCAAGCCCTGGCACAACGAGCACCTCAAAAGTGAGCAGGAGGAACTGAAGTGACCCTTGGACCCATATTTATGGCAAACCTTAGGCTGACCAGGATAAAAGATGGTCAGCCGGTCACAGCCAGTATAGGCGGATGATGGCAAGTGGGTGCAGATACAGGGGGGAGGCTGGCAGCTAACACACCAGAAGATGCCGAAACATTTGAAACCTCAACAGCTACACCCAATCCTGCGGTTGAATCACCCATGGTCCGGTGCCCACCACGTTCAGCAAGCCCTGGGCCCAAGATAGGTGCCAGGATAACAGTTGAGGCCAGCACTACCTCATTCTTTACAGGACAAGGGGCACCAAAACCTCCCTTGCCCCCACACAGCGCTATCAACTCCCTCCGCAGGATGGCTAGCTATTTGGAGATTCACTGGAATTTGTTCCTTACATACCTGATGGTGGTCACCCTCTGGCAGCTCTCCTCCACTGCACACTAATGCTACATACACCTGACAAGCTTCTCTAGGCAAGGTTGTTATGAATGCTGGTTCCTGGGTTCTCAGCACTGCCAGTGATGCAGCCTGAGGTGAAGGCATAGCTGATAGGTCCTCTGTCAGCTTCTCCTCCACATAGTCATCCTCTGTTGTTATGGTCTGGCCAGAGCACTGCATGATTTTATTTCACTGTTCATTCTTCTGCTGGAAGGCCCCACTATTTTCCTTTATGGATCAAACTCATTTTTCCTTTGGACTCAATTTCAGTCACCTCAGCCTTCCCAGAGTGGCGATACGACCTCTGTGCCTTGCTGATATCCACATGTTTTTTTTTTGTTACATTTAAAGCTTAGACAGTTTATTTTCCTCTTTTGTCGCAGCTAAAAAGCTGGTGCAAACATTGTGATCCTTATAGGCCATGTATGTCTTTGAAATGCTAGGTACTCTCGATAGATATGTCCTCTTTATATAAGTTTTTAATATTTAACTGATGTGTAAATATTGTCTGTTTTAATGTTCAGAGTCTTTTCATAATACTGTAGTGATCTGGGCTCTGTTATACCTAGTTATACCGTTATACCTAGAGATGAGCGAACTTTTGAAAAAATTGATTCGGCCGATTCGCATAATTTTCCGGGAAAAATCGTTTCAGTCCGAATTTATTTGCGACGAAATGCTATTAAAAACCGCTATTTCTGGGCATCAGAGAGCCTTCATAGGGTTGCAGAATGTTTTGCTTGGCTGTAACAGGCATAGGATGCATGCTGGGTTAGTGAAATACTATTGTAAAGAAGTATAACATGCAGATCAGAGGTGTCGCTATTAGATTCGCTGTCGCAGAGCGGCACAATTACAGAGCCTTGAGGTGGCATCAGCATGATGAGCTGATATATTGCCTTAAAAACACATCCTGAATTTGGCAGCAGCATAGGGAGCCCATATATTGCCTGAAAAACACATTGGAGTTGGCAGCAGCATAGGGAACTCATATATTGCCTGAAAGACACACCCAGGAGTTGGCAGCAGCATTAGGAGCTCATATATTGCCTGAAAGACACTCCCAGAAGTTGGCAGCAGCATTAGGAGCTCATATATTGCCTGAAAGACACACCCAGGAGTTGGCAGCAGCATAGGGAGCCCATATATTGCCTGAAAGACACACCCAGGAGTTGGCAGCAGCATTAGGAGCCCATATATTGCCTCAAAGACTCACTCTGGACTTGGCAGCAGCATAGGGAGCTCATATATTACCTGAAAGACACACCCAGGAGTTGGCAGCAGCATAGTGAGCTCATATATTGCCTGAAAGACACACCCAGGAGTTGGCAGCAGCATAGGGAGCCCATATATTGCCGGAAAGACACACCCAGGAGTTGGCAGCAGCATAGGGAGCCCATATATTGCCTGAAAGACACACTCTGGACTTGGCAGCAGAATAGGGAGCCCATATATTGCCTGAAAAACACATTGGAGTTAGCAGCAGCATAGGGAGCTCATATATTGCCTGAAAGATGCACCCAGGAGTTGGCAGCAGCATTAGAAGCTCATATATTGCCTGAAAGACACACCCATGAGTTGGCAGCAGCATAGGGAGCCCATATAAAATGGCATAAAAAATGGCAAGTGTAAGCTCTTGTGACTGGATTATTAGTTTAGGTGGTAAGGCAACAGAGGGTATAAAGAAGATCCCCAGTAGACTTAAAATAAGACATTGAGAAAAAAACACATTGGAGTTAGCAGCAGCATAGGGAGCTCATATATTGCCTGAAAGATGCACCCAGGAGTTGGCAGCAGCATTAGAAGCTCATATATTGCCTGAAAGACACACCCATGAGTTGGCAGCAGCATAGGGAGCCCATATAAAATGGCATAAAAAATGGCAAGTGTAAGCTCTTGTGACTGGATTATTAGTTTAGGTGGTAAGGCAACAGAGGGTATAAAGAAGATCCCCAGTAGACTTAAAATAAGACATTGAGAGATACCCAGTGTTTGCTGACAAACTGTAAAAAAATATATATTCACACAAATACCTTCCTCTAACCCACACGTGTTCAACCCTCCTGCTCAAGAGCCACCAACAAGCCTGGTTTTGTAGATTTCCACATTGAAATCATGGCCTAGAGGTAAGGAAGCAATACTTTGATTGGAGAGTGGCAAAGCAACTAACCCCCTACTCCTCTCCGGGCGCCACATTTATGGCAGCCCACCACTGTTTGCGTATGTTCCATTGCATTGATGGGTTAAATTTCCTTTGCGTGGACAAGCATACAATAGCCATAAAAATAACCCCACAAAAATGATTACCATTACATGTTACCTTAATAGCATAGCACCCAGCAGTAAAGTACATACTGTACTTGTATTCTGTATAAAAATATAGTCCATGTTTCTAGAAATCTGGAAAAAAATGGCAGAAATAGACATTCTGCCATTACTGATAATGGTTACCTTTTCCATTACCTCATACCATTATACAGAAGCATGCAATATGTAGTACACTTTCATCTGCTATTCATCTTATCCTTTTTATGTCAGAAAGCAAACCCTGAGAAAATATCCTGGTGGATATTTGTTTCAGAACATGATGCTTAAAACCAGGAAGAAAATGCCTTTTTAGGTAGTTAGCATTCAGCAGTAAAGCATACACTTAAAGTCTTCTGACAAAAAGCAGAACTATCTCAAATATAACCATGCAATGCCCCTAAAAATCAATGTCTTTATAGCAGGTTTTTCCTACCTTTCTTTAGCACATACTACTCTCCATTTTTTAATAATCTCAAGTACCATCTAGGACGCACTTATGGGTATGTGTCAATCAACTGTAACTTACAGGGTCGGACAGGAGAAACTTGGGCCCACCAGATGATATTATCCTGGTGGCCCACCAGAGGCATCATTGGGACTTCTTCTGCCAAAACATAAATAGATTTTTGTATAATAAAACATGTGATGTTTACTGACCATATAACAACTGTTACTTGCAAGCCAGAGGGGGTCATGCTAATTATTTGGCAGTGCAACTTGCAGTGTGAATTGCAACCTGTATCTTGGTGAGCTTTTTAGCCTTTTTTAGACACAAAAAAGTGCAAACCACAAAATGACCTGTACATGTGATGGGGTATTTTTACAGGCTTAGGTACATCATATATCCAAATGGGTAAGTACATTTGTTTTTAAGTCTGTAAACAACAAAGTCCTACGAGCTATGTAGAAAACATGGTGAAATCGTAGGCATAACCCATAGGGTGCTGTTATTTCCAAACTTTAAAAATATATCCTTACATCATGGGAGAAATAATATACCTAAACTGTAAAAATCTGCCACCACTGATACAGGGGGAAACTGTAGGACAAACTTTTTGTGGCACTTTTTTGTGTGTTATTGCTAAAAAGCTCACCAGGATGCAGGTTGCAATCCACACCGCAATGCACACTAGCTTCACCAAATATTTAGCGTGACCCCAGAAATAAAGTTTTTGGACATCGTCCTGTTTTACTGCCCTGATAATGGCTCTGGCTCAGTGCCTGGGGCAGACCAGAGCTTTCTCCACCAGAACAGTCTGACACTGATAACTTAACCCTTTAAGTGCCAGCCTACCTGGAGTTTTTGTCACACTCTGTTTTTTGCAGACCATTTTGCACTATTTTGCACTCCCCATGTTCAAATGTGATTTTTGAAGGGATTTCCAGGGATTTCCCAGGAAAATTATATATTGATTTTTTCAGCAGAGTCTGAACTTTAACATGAAATGTCTTGTTTGTCATTTTTTAGGTGTATTCTCAATATTTTTTGGCGAAATATGTGCAAAAAAATCAATTTTTTACAATTTGTAGTGTTTTTTTGTAATAAAAAATGTAAGTTTGTCAATAAAATCTTATTGCGTGTGAAACCCCAATTTCTCACAGTTACAGCGGTACCACATATGTATAGGTAGACACCTTTTCCTGCCCAGGAGACTCCCCCAAACTGAAACAGAGCTTTAGGGGATTTTCAGAAAAAATACAACTGTGATATACGCTATGCGCACCTTGCAGTTTTTCCAGAAAAACAACCCTTTACATTGGAAATACCCCCAACAAACTATATATTCTCTGGAAGTACACACCTCAAGCTTTCTAGGTGTACCAGGCTTGTTGATGTGGCCATAGTTTTCTGGAAGTAATCCCTCAATGTATTCTTTGGTTGCAAAGAGTTTCCCTAAAAAAAGGATAAAAAAGCAGAATCAAAGCCACATTTTCCTAAAAAAACTATATACAAACAAGAAAAAACAAGTATAATCTGAAAAAGCAACATCCCCCAAACAGAACGATACCCAACATGCATAGGTTCTGTCAAGGGAAGAGTTGCCAAACACCCCAAAGTAAAGCATGAGCATAACGGTAATTTTTCTTGAAAATTTCAGCTCTGCAGACAAAGTGCGCACCTTGCGATTTTTCAACCAAAACAACCCTTTACATTTGGAATATCCCCCATAAACCATATATTCCCTGAAAGTACACATGTTAAGCTTTCTAAGCGTACCCAGCTTGTTGTAGTGGGCTCATCTTTCTGGAATTAATCCCTCAAAGAATTCTTTGGTTGCGCAGAGTTTCCCTAAAAAATGTATAAAAAAGCAGAATAAAAAACACCTTTTCCTAAAATATAAATATGCAAACAAGAAAAAACAAGCTAAGTCTGAAAGCGCAAGGTCCCCCGAACAGAACAATACCCAACATGCAGAGGTACTATTAACCCTTTTAATTGCCAGCTTACTTGAGATTTTGTCACCCTCTGTTGACAGGTAATTTTTCCCCATTTTGCGCCATGTTTTGCGCCATGTTTTGCGTCATTTTTGCTGGAATTTTCAGGAAAATTATATATATATTTTTTGCAGCAGAGTTTAGGCTTTAACATGAAATGTCTTGTTTGTAAATTTTATTTATTATTAATTTTATTTATTATTAAGTAAAAAAAAAAAATAAATACAAAATGTTTTTAGAAAATTGCCTCCTTTATTTTAAATAAAAAATGTATTTGATTAGGGAAAACCATATTGCATGTGAAAGCCCCATTTCTACCGATTAGAACGGTACCACATATTTATCGGTAGCCCCCTGTTCCTGCCCAGGAGACCCCCCTAACTGAAACAAGTAATTTTTAACATTTACAAATAAAATACAACTACCATCCACACTACAAAGGGTTAAATCGAGAAAAAAAATGACATAGGGTCCCCCCTCCCGGGAGGGGATGGCCCATTTTTAGGGGGATTTTTAAGGGTTAAAAATCCTTAAAAAATAAAAAAAAAATGACATGGCCCCCCCCCTTACCCAAAGTAACCAGCCCGGGACCAGCTATGCAGGGTTTGGAGGAACAGGGCGCAGAGGAGGAGAGAGGAGAGAGCCTCCCGGGCTCTCTCCTGAAGATCGGTAAGTCCTGGGGGGCGATCGGAGGCCCCCCAGGTGAAGAGGAGGGACAGCGGGAGCCAGCGCACACACAGGTAAGTGAATGTCATTTTTATTTTTTTTATTTTTTACAGTTAGCAGCTGCTGCTGCAGAAGCGGGGGGGGCAGCCTATTCCGGGAGCTCTCCTGGAGCCATCGGACCCCCCACGGGGGATCGGATGGCACCAAATTAAAGAGGAGACCCGGCCGGATCCAACGAGGGGTCAGGTGAGTAATTTTTTATTTTTTTTTGCCCACTAGCAGGGGTAAATGCCAGGCACGTAAATTTTACGTGGCTGGCACTTAAGTGACGGAGAGGCAACCACGTAAATTTTACGTGGCTGGCATTTAAAGGATTAAACCAGTAAATTCAAAACAGAGAAAAATACACAAAAAACCACCTTTTGGACAATTGGCACTGGCCAGACTGTGTTCTTTACCAAGCATGGTGAGACTGGCCACCAGCACATACGCAGAGACTGCCCCCATCTATCTGGCCCCTGACAATATCCAACATGGCGGGTACAGCTTTTGGCAGCAATCTGCTGAGTTCCTTGCTCACAGAGACACAGGTTAGTAGCTGGTGCAGGAGCCATCCGAATAGTGTACTGGGCAATGTCCTTCAGTCTGTCTCCCACTCCTCTAGATCTTTTGAGATATTTCCTTAGGTTTAAACTACAGTATATTAAGCACTGTTCTGGCATTCAAGAACATAAAGCTATTTAAAGTGGGCCGAAAGTCTTAATTTTTTTTATTTTATTTTAAATAATTTGTATTGAATTTTCAACATATGTACAATGTACATAAGGTAAATTTGATACAACCTTATTGATAAACAGCAAGAGAGAAGGAGAAGGTTTGACTTTGAGAGAAAACAATGTATTATCTCCTTTTTCCATGAGTTAAACTAACATTAGTCCTTATAAATTAGCTATATTATTGCTGTGTGCATCGTTGTTTTTCCCTATATACATGAGCCAATCAAAGTGCTGCGACACCCTGCTATCACCCCTATCAGAGAGATCCACTGGTTGGTTTCCCTCTATTTCTCTTGTCAAATACCATGTCGTCTCCATAAATGTTTATTATCACTTCTGATTGATTTCTACCTGTAGTGTATCAATAAAGTTTTCCCACGTTTTAAAAAAATTGGGAGTGCGGCAGTCACCAAAACTGTTGTTAAAGAAATTGGGTCTTTTTTTCTTTATCCAATATCGTGTCAGCCCAGTCGAATTTAAAAACCTGTTGTAATTTTTCCATAAAGTTTCGGAAGGAGGGAGGGATATTTTTTTTTGCTACCGCTGATACAATCAATATTAACCTCTTAGTACCACCATCTAATCTCAGGTCGGCTGAATCTATTGGGCCAAATATTGCCCATCTTGGCGTCAGAGGTAGGTACTTTTTTTAAATCTAAACTTTAATGCAAACCGCTGTATGCTTATTAATGACCTACTCGCCTTACCAGGCCACCAGCTTACAAACTCGCATCCAAAAAAAACGAAGGTGTCCCCAATCCCTCACACTGCGGCCGCTAGTGATAAAGAAATCGGGTCCCGATTCCCATTTTAACAGAGTGTTGCATTTTACAAAGTATTAAAGTGTGATTCCGCTGCACTAGATGTGTTTTTTTGTTTGCTTCCTATATGGCTTGTGCATGGACATTGGCAAGTAACTAAGAAGCAGCTCAAGCTCATTAAACTTTCAGGTGCTCGTAATCATCGAGTAATTTGTCGGCAGTTTAAATACCCTGGAGTTTGGTAAGAGTACCTTCAAGTGGTGGTGGGCACAGAAAAAATTTGGTGCATGCACAGTGGGACTCCATGTAGAAGCTCATTTTACCAATTGAATGGACTAGAAAAAACTATTATTCTGCTCTGTGCCTTTCTGTTGTAATGTATTTTTGGAGTATGAGAGGTATCCTCTTTAATGTGTTTCAAAAATGCATATGTAAAGCAAACAATCTCTTTTAGCAGGCTCATGTTTTGTTTTTTTGTACAAAATAGAATCCCTCTTTAAAGCGGACCAAAAGTAAAACAAACTAGTTCAGTAATTTGTACCCCCGAAGCCCCACTCTGGCAGTCAGTGACACTATTGAGAGGGCTTAAATCAATGCAGATGATCTTGCCACATACATGAGTCCAGCTTCTGAAAAATCTGATCTCACAGTCAAACCTGCCTCCCATAACAGTGCAATCTTCTTTATTTCCAGTAGAAAGCCAACAACTGTGATAACTCATTACTCTGCTGCAAAGCTGAAAAAATTTTAACATTTTAGAAGATACATATTGTTTACACTGACTGAATGGTGTGCGTTAAATCCAGATTCTGCCGTGAACAGTGATAAAGAAACATTGTTGCAACTGGTGGCCTGCCACAAGGCCCCCAAATGCCCAAGAACAAAGTTGTGCACCACTCTAAATTATATGTACATGTCAATACTTTATGATATACAAGACAAACTGATTAAAAAAGTTTAAAATACATGTAAACACATGACATGACACTAGAGGGCGCTGGTGACTGACAAGATATTCATTAATCAAGTCTCAATATATACCCCTAAATTTCACTGGGTCCTATTTAGACAAAAGTGCAAATTGCAAATATAAATGTATATAATGAAAAATATATATAACAAAAATGTTCAAAAAACACTGAGGTAATTATATTTGTGCAAGCAATGCTAAAGCAATTTGATCTGTGCAACAGTGACTAGCAGCATAAGTATAAGGGACACAGCAGAATAGCTAGAGGGACAAAAATGACACACAGATAATCTTACATATCAATTAGAGACAGCAGCACCTCTCCCCCAGGCAAAGGCGTCACGTGACGGTCACGTCACTTCATCAGGGCTGGTCATTGTCTTCCTGGTTACTCCTGCTTTCCTGTTCCTTGCTCCGTGAACCTTGCATCTTTGAATTTTTGGCTTTTGAACATTGACTCTGCTCTAAGACTTCCCTTGGAAATGTGTATTCGGTTTTGACTTTGAGCTTTAAACTTGTGATGCCAGCCCTCATCCCTGCTTTGACTTTGTTATTGAACCCATGCTGCCAGCCCTCAACCTTCAGCTTGAACTTTGACCTTGATCCCATCATCAGGACTCTGTAATGCCAGATAGATGACCCTGGGTGTCCCACGGCCCAGTCTGTCCCTCCTTGCGCCCTGCCTCCAGTGAATATCAGGGCACCTTTTAGATTCCGGGACCTGGTGTGTCTGGGTGTTCAGTGGTTCTGCCTACTTGGGCTCTGCCAGCTCGTGTTACCTGATACATACAGATGTTTTAAGAGCAAATATTCTTTCACCATGGCTAATTAGATACTGATACAAGTAGGACAGCATGTCATCGAGGTAATCATCATTTAGTCTGTAATGATTATTTCATGACAAGTGTGCCTTTAAAAATGTTCCTATTCTTGTTGCAAGGATCAATATTACCACTCACCATTTCATTAAGCAAAATGATAGAATGTAATTAGTAAATCTTGTTAAGGAAGATGGCAAGTATTTTTGCTAACAATACGCATTCTATTGCATGTGGCAACCAAACTACAAACATATTTTGACTTGCTATAGTCAGAATTGCAGATCTCGTTGGCTTGGTAAAGATGGAAGAGCTGTGGATTCAATGGAATTAATTAATTTGTGAAACAAGTACCGTGGAATGTTCTCTTTCTCTGTTCTTTATTAGGAGCCGGGCTTTTCACTGCTGTGCATGGTTCTCACATACAACCTGCTGATTGAGCTGCTTTAATGAATAGCTTTAATTAAAATAGGCACATTTCCTTAAACACATTATAACTATCGCTAAATTCCCCAGGTGATTTTTTCCGCTGCAGCTTAGAATTGTGGGTAGTGATATATAAATTAGTATGGCCTTTTTGCATCTATCTAATTAACATGGCACTCTTTTATAACAGCTTTTGAAGCACGGGCTTGGTGAGAGTATAGTGCTTGATAATTCAACCCTGAAAGCCTGTTTGATCCTTATGTGACTCATCGTTGAGGTGCAGGTTAATGGCTGCTGCTATATGGATAGAGATCAGTGGCTAGCTGCTAATTGGCACATGAACCAATCTAATAAATGGTGTGCACAGTTTGCATGAAACTGAGTTTGCTAGGCTAAAACAACTTTAATTAATAGTGGTGCGAACCGAAAAAACTTTTCAAGTTTTCTGAAATTATAATTTTCCTTTGACAAATTAGCCTAATTCTTACAGTTTAGATAAGCTAACTGGACACAGTATGGTTGAAAGAATAATTAGCAACGTAACTGAGCAACAGGATCACTTTGATGTAAATGGGGTCAGAAAGAGTGATGGAAAATTAGCCAAGGTATACCACAGTACCTAAAATAGTAGAGAAATAAATGCAAAAATAAATGCGAAACACAGTACAGTGTATAAATTAAATAAATGCAAAAAACTAAATGCAAGAAGAATATATAGTCTAAAAATAAGATGAACAGTTGACAAAGTTGATGAAGTAGATGAGTAGGTTCTTATTCATTTAGATTATGTGGTATCTGTAGTTATTAAAACATCTGATAGGTCTGTGGTTTTTCCTGAAGAGGTTTCATAATAAGCATGGTCAACTACTTCACAAAGATGGGGAGGCCGATTCATTAATAGCGGCAGGTAGAGACAGTTGAGCGACTGTAGCGGCATTTTCAGAGCGCCCGCTAGTAGTCGCTGTGCTTGGCTGTTGTTCGGTAGTTGAAAGCGACTCAGTCGGTTTGCCGTAATGTTGAATATTGGGTGAGGAGTCGCTATATGACAGGGTCCGCACTATATGGGAGCGCATGATAGCGACTGGCCCTAGCGACCGGCTCCTACCATATTCATTAAAAAATCCCGCTCAAAAAATCTTGCGCTGTAAAATGCATGTTTAAATCCCAGAGCGCTGGTGTCGATGGGTTAAAAGTAGTTTTTAACCCCCAAACAACCATATTTTTGGAAACCAAAAAAAACAAGTTTTTAAAATAATTTTGTAATATGAATACATTAATATCAGACCTGTAATATCAATTCTGTACAATTTTTTTTTTTAATTTTTTTACCTTAAAAAAATTATCTAAAATAGCAGAAGTGGTCACAGAATTTTTCACATTTAAAAGAAAAAAAAACAATTAATAACAATTAATTATTAATATTTAAAGATTGTTCCATTGAAATGCATTGGAGAGCGCCAGGTAGCGAGAGGTCATACCTGTCGCTGTTCAAGGTCGGACGCTGGCGCTGTGGGCTGAGGCTGGAATAATGATGAATGAGTGGCTATATGGCGCTATCTCAGTCGCTAAGCAGGGTCGGCTTGATAAATGTGTGATTGTGGTGGGGAGCCGGCGTTCTCGTGGCGGTGCCCGTCGTTACTGGTCGCTCACCAGTCGCTACATGTCGCTATTCCTTCATAAATAAGGGCCTAGGTGTTACTTGGCTGAGGCTATAGAGGTTATCATACTGCAAAAGGGATACAGATGACATGTGACAGCACGAGATGTTGCATCTCCTTTTTCTGCCACGGTTCCAGCTTGGTTTCTCCATTTACAATTTTGACTAAAGTGCCCAGTTTGAACAGGAAAGTGAATATTTTAAAGAGTAAATATTTTAAAGAAGAGGACAAAACTTAAAAAGGCCAGTGAGAGTTAAGTCTTATTAATGCATTAAATTCAATTTGGTCTTAACACCTATCTCCTAGAAGTTTAAAACATTTCATATGTAATCAAGTAAATGCAATCGACAAGAGTTTATCTCCATATTAAACAGATTATTTTGTCAAATACACCATCTACAGTATTATAAAATAAAGTCAGCTGACAGCTGAAAACGTGTGATGAACTACTGTATCTGCGTCACTCCCAGTCTCCTATCAAGCAACCTTTCCCTAGGGAATACATACAGACTGAAACACCGTCAAACTGTAAAAAAAATAGTTTTGCCAACCAGGTCATTCTATTAACTGCCAAATTGCTCTAGCCAAGAAAACCAATGTATGTCCCATTTATCCAGCAGCTGCTGTAGGATAGTTTGCTAAGAGCCTAACATTGTATTGGGCCCATAACACTAAAGTTTCAGTACCATAATTTTAAATATACATGATGCCCATTATCTGTCCCTCTAATGCTATAGTCTTGTGGAGCACACTCCCTTCGTTTACTGTCTGGAAGGTGCATTGGGTTGTGGCTCATGGGCTAGTGTACTTGTCATGGGCTGACTGAGGTGCCAATAAAATCCCAAGCTGATTTTTAGCCACAGTTTGCCCATGTTTACATCCATTTATAGAAGAAAAAAGTGGGGAGAGAAACATGCTAACTGCGGACAAAGACTTTAGGCTAAATTGAACATCCCAGCGCACAAAATATATAGACTGCTACTAAGTGGGTTGGAAATGGCTGTGAGGATTTGTACTGGTAAATCACAGAAAATCCATGATAGCCAGTATGCTTATTAAACTAAAACTTTTGTTTGTGCTTGCTCCACTGGAGCAAAAATATAGCTGTTGTTTCAGAGCCAGGTGAGAATTCTCACTCCTTTTTAAGGAGAGAAAACTGCCATTCACTTTCAGTCAGGGTCCTGCTAAAGATCTGGTGAAGAAAGTTTACCTTTGTACTTGAACACACAAGAACATTCTATAAAACATTTCTGTTCTACTATTTCCCAAAAATTCATCTACTCTCAAAAAATTATCCTTAATTCATTGGAAAAATGATGGACTTTATCTGTAAAAATCACCCATCACTGGTAAAAGTGTTTTTTTTAGAAAAAGTAGAACAAATATTTTTTATTGCACTTTCTGTTGTGTTAAAGTTAAAAAGGAGACCAAATTTGTAGTAGAAAAAATGAACACCCACCATCAAAGCTATGCATGCCAAAATGGATTGATTTTAATAATGTGGAAATCATATATATTACAGCAAAATATCAAAAAAGACAGACAATATAGCATAAATTCATCTATATACACTGATTGGCCACCAGATGGCGCAACTGAGTAGGTTCCAAATATTGGTCCTGCATCTCTCATAAGGAATACACAGACAATTGAAAGTGTCAACAGTATAGCATAATGCTTCAATAGCTAAAAATATTTGGTGAAGCCAGTGTGACTTCTGGTGTCCATTGCGATGTGGATTGCAACCTGCATACCGGTGAGCTTTTTAGTGATAACACAAAAAAGTGGTTGTCTTACATTTTCCCCTTAAAAATCATCTTCACATTTTTATAGTTTAGGTGCATTATTTTTCCAGTGATGTAAGGATATATTTTTAAAGTTTGGAAATAACAGCACCATATGGGCTATGCTAAAGCATCTGCTTAACCCATAGGATTCTGTTGTTTCCAAACTTGGAAGCAAATACCCTAACCTCATTGGAAAAATGATGTACCTAACATATAAAAATACTGCAACACAGGCCCAGGTCATTTGGGGGGAAACAGGGTAGAAAAAAAATGTTTTTGCACTTTTTTGTGTCTAAAAGCTAAAAAGCTCACCAAGATACAATCCACTGTGCATTACGGAACAAGTATTCCAAAATGCCCCATCAGCAGCTGCAGACATTTGAATGACTAACGTTACCTAGGACGCAGCAGCTGCTCTCGCCCCGCATCCCTGCCGCGGTATGAATCAATCGATGCCGCCAGTGCGCAGGTGGGTGACCTCAAAGCTGTGGCATACATATCTCTCTGGGGTGCAGCAAGATGTCAGCATGGGAGCACAATTTTCAGGAGCCCGCACCCAGGTAAGGTGAGTGGGTCACTGATAGGAATTCAGCGGGTTGCATTCTTATTATTGTCCTTTTTTATTTTCCATTTTTAAAAAAGACTGCTTTCAGCCTGAAACATAGACAGCCAAGAAAGCATAACTGTTTAGCCCCAACATGTATATTTTACCCAAAAGTAATTCTGCAACTTCAGCATTCACTGAAAAAAATGTCTCTAAGAACAAATTATTTTAATATTTGGCCTATTTAAATATTAAACAAATGCAAATATTACAATTAGTTTTCTATTATATTCTATTATATTATATAGTATATTATATAGTATTCCCAACATCATAAATTTCAGCATAGCCTGCCGCACCGCCAGTCTTGATAAAGCTGCGTTACGCAGTGAAACGCGTTGATGGTGACTAGGCGGACCCCTGCACTAATACAACAAAGGAACCTTGCAATTTTTGAAAGCGAACTCCCTCTCCCCCTCGTGGACACCAGCAGCCGAGGTGAACCGAAAGTAGGGTGAGAGCTTCGCCTATGTTATTATATGCTGTACATCAAGGATTTTAAATGTGCACACTTTTAACCTTTTAGAGGTTTTCATTATTAAAAGCGATATCACGCTATATATTTCCTTCATTGATTTCTTTCATGCAAAAACTCACTTTGAGCCACCTTCAAGCCCAAAATCTATGGGTATTCATCCTAAACAACAAGAGGATCAGATTTGGTTTGAATAGAGCTACGGAGCAAGGAGTGGCGTGTTTTCAAGGCGTACCAATATACGCCACCTGGTAAGGGTACCAAAAATAGGTGGCGGGCACGCGGTGGATGATACCTATGTGTTTGAGCACTATTGAATACTTGTGCCCTTATTCATCAAGCGATAGTGCCAGGTAGTGTCTGACGAGCGCCAGGTAGCGGCAGCTAACGGCGACTACCGACTCAAGTACGCCCGGCGGCGGTCACAATGACGCATTTATCAAGCAAAATGAGGCTAGCGCCGGCGAGAGCGACGGCTAGCGCGGCATTCATCATGAAGCCGCCTGGACCGAACAGCGCCGCTGCAAATTCCCTCACAGCGCCAGGTATGAGCTGTCGCTCCCTGGCGATGTCCAATGCATTTCAATGGAGCAATATATAATAATTCATGATTAATTGGTAATAATTTTTTTTTAAATTTTTTTAATGTCAAAAAATCGGAGAACACTTCTGCAATGTTAGGATTTATTATTAAGTCAAAAAAAAAAAAAAAAAATATGTGCAGAATTGATCAAACAGGTCTGAGATTAATGTATTCATATAACAAAATGATTCTAAAAACATGTATAATGTTACATTCAAAAAATATGGTTGTTTAGGGGTTAAAAACTAGTTAATACAGATCGCCGCCAGCGCTCTGGGGTTAAACAAGGAATGGACAGCGACAGCACATTCGGAGCGTGATTTTTTGATGAATATGAAGCTAGCCGTTCGCTCTGGCCATTCGTTGTCAGGCGCTCACATACAACGCTGGACCTGTGAAACAGCGACCCCCCAGCCCGTATTCAACATTACCGCACACCGACTGAGTCGCTGTCATCAAGCTAATGCCGGCCAAGCACAGCGAATACTGGCTGGCGCTGAAAAAATCACGCTACAGTCGCTCATCTGTCGCTACCTGGCGCTATTGATGAATCGGCCTCCCCATGCATGAGATTTGGGATATCCGGCATAATTTGCAGTTTGAAAATTTAACATCACGAGTCAATCTCTGGGACTCCATTATTATTATTAAACTCATGTATATAATTTAGGGACTTTGACATCAGAGTTTTTTATGGCTGATTTGGGCCAACTTATAATAATTGTATTTTTTGTTAACTAATCACTTGCTCTGTGTATTCTAATTATTTTATTGCTTGCTGAGCCTATTGGGGATATTGGGTTCTTACACGTTTGAGCAGAATTCATACTTTCAACTAATTGTGTAAAATATCGAAATCTTCTAAGCGCGGGTTTTCTTTTTCTATATTTGAATTCTATAATATTACATGCAATACTGGCTTTTTGATTCTATTATAGATGTTCATTGCGAAGAATGTGCATCAGGTAAAAAGTAATACATTTCCCTTAGAAAATCACATGTAAACAGCAGAGACATAATCACATAGCTGTTGTGGGGCCTTGGGACGTCTCTTTTGAAATGCTCACATCAATTAGAGCTGTCAGAATGTTCTGGTCCTATTTATCAGTATATTTTCAGATATACTTTTCTTTAGTGCTGCTGCATTCATTGCCCCTGCTTCAGTCCATCTTTTCCCAAAGTATGCGTCATTCAAACCAAAATATGGGGTACCATTTTATATAATACTGCACAAAATAATAGGCTTGGTCTGCTTTTTGTTACACCAAGAATGATACAACACAGTAACCCGATACACAGCAACAAGGACATTCTGTATTTTTGTGCTTATTGAAATGTACTGGTTGCAATTGGTCCCTGAACAACATTTCTATTTGTACTGTGTTATTAAATTAAATCTTATACGTGAAATCCCAAAGCACAATTATACTTGTCTCCATATGCAATGGAAATGGCCTACAAAAGCTTGTACATTCATGGAAATAGGTCAGACTATGTATGATATTACCGCTGTGCACCGAGGAATTGGCCTATGGGAATATATTGGGACTGCTGTCAGGGCCTTTTCTATGCCTGAAAATGTCTCACTGGCACAAAGCAATGAAAGTGGCTCTCCCATTGGAGTGTCTGACATGGAAACACATGGACCGCTGAGCCGAGAGGTCATTGTTAAGGACCCTGAGCAGCAAACTCAGTATAAGCCCCATAGACCTACACAGAATATCTTCATGTACAACATGTGTTGTACATTTATATTAGCATGATATACTGTTACAATCGAAAGGAGCTGATAAAGATCATTTATTATATGCCTTTTGTCCTTTTGTCCCCCGCAGCTGATTGATTCTATGGCAGTGATCAGCAACTCACCAGATCGATGGATCTCATCTTGTGCTTGCAATGCCACTTCTGTGTCAGGGCTAAGTTCTCCCTCCGCCATTAGCAATAGGTCCACTGCCATGTCCTCTACATTTACTACAATGGAGTGGGCGTGTCAAGTCTGAGCACACCCTGTCTATTGTAATGAATGGAGATGTTGTGACTCTGCTTCTGTGACTAATGTTGAAGAGATATGATCCTGATATGGAAGTGACAGGGACTGGAGTTCAAGCCTGGCTGGCGCGGGATCCAAAGATTGATTGAGTTGCTTATCACCGGACCGGAGTAGGACCAAATCAGAGATAAGCAAACTGAACCATTCAAACCAGAATCAAACCTTTTGGAAAATTTTGGTTTGATTTATGATGATTTATACCTGCATTACAGCACTGGGAACTGAAGAGGAGAAAAGCCTGGAAAAAAAGAGGTAATCCATGCTTTGCAGCCAGCCAATCCACAGTTATAAACCATATATAAACCATTGTTTACTATCATCGGCCAACTTCTCACAGCTAGAGACACAAACCAAAGATCAGGTGAAGAGAAGGGAAGACAAGAGCATGAATAATGCGGCAGATTTCACCTAGTTATATCCCAGTACTTTTGGGTAAACTTGCTGGGGAGAGTTTTTGGGAGGTGACTAGAAGTGCTGTTGTGTGGCAGAAAATTCTATACATTTTACTTCTTTATTTAAGTTACAATTCAGCAGAGCGGATATACCCCTATAGTTCTGGGTACCTATGCTGGCTACCTATTTTTGGGGTGACTAAAAATGCTGTTGTGTGGCAGAAAATTCTATACATTTTACTTCTTCTTTTTTAAGTACAATTACGCAGAGTGGATATACCCCTATAGTTATGGGTACCTATACTGGCGACCTATTTTTGGGGTGACTAAAAATACTGTTGTATGGCAGAAACATTTTACACACACTTTACTCTACTTTTTTACAAGTTAAAATTAAGCAGTGGGTGTACCTCTATAGTTCTGGGTACGTTTGCTGGTTACTGTGTTTGTGGTGAATAAAGGTGCTTTTCAGCAACAAAATCTTGCATTTTATAACTTTTCAACCGAAAAAACACACAGTATGGTGAAGCATAAGGTACCAGACTGTTGAAAAGGTAGAGGCAATGTCAGGATCATATGCTTTTCTTTTCTTTGTCTAGCAGTCTGAGTGTTCTATGCCATATGTCATCAGTTTTAGTATTATTAGAGAGGGTGGTTTTTGTTTCAGCATGGAATCTGATTTGATTTTCCCAAGCATTGAGTTTTAGTCCCAGATATTTGTCTGCATTGCATGTCCCAACTTTGGGGACTCAGACTTAAGAGTAGGGACCACACTAAACACAGAGTGCCTTGCCGGGGCAGTGTGGCTTCCACATGTATCTGCAGATATATGCAACCAAATCTCTGTCTTTCCACATAGCTAGACATGTTTGTTGCTTGATATTTAGTTGATGAGAGGGTTAAACTGGGCGGTAAATTAGTTCCCAGGCCCTGAATAATAATAATAATTTTGTATAAATAATAATGATTGAGCTGCTCCCACCCCCCCTTTATTTATTTGAATTGCCATGAGCACAAGCAGGGAGGAATTCAGTCAATATGGATTTCTCCCTGTGAAGTGTTCTAAAGGGAGGCTGGCAGCTTCCCAGGTGAGTAGCTCCCAGATATTTGTCTGCATTGCATGTCCCAACTTTGGGGACTCAGAATTAAGAGTAGGGACCACACTAAACACAGAGTGCCTTGCCGGGGCAGTGTGGCTTCCACATGTATCTGCAGATATATGCAACCAAATCTCTGTCTTTCCACATAGCTAGACATGTTTGTTGCTTGATATTTAGTTGATGAGAGGGTTAAACTGGGCGGTAAATTAGTTCCCAGGCCCTGAATAATAATAATAATTTTGTATAAATAATAGTGATTGAGCTGCTCCCACCCCCCTTTATTCATTGAGTTTTAGTAGATTAGGGTTCCTCTAATTGGTGTGTTTGTTGCCCAGATTATGAATCGAGAAAAGGTTCCTAGCAGTTTTGGATTTTGAAGACTGTCAATGTTTCATAGTGCATCAGTTGTGTTAAGGTATGTCTCTCCTGAAGATCATTTGTGCATTAAATTCTGGGTTTCCATCCAGATTAGTTAAGTTTTTGGAAAAAGGGGCTTGATGCCCTGAAACTTAGGGTGTTGTTTATAGAGATAATTTATCATATCTCCTAGAGGGTATATTTGTTTACTTCTTATCTCTATATGATTTACATGTTATAATTACTTCTTGTTACTTGCACACAATTGTTTCTTCTGTAAATGTTGTCTCATTGCTGGCATAATGATATGATATTATGCACTGTGTTTTTCTAACCATTGTATGCTACATATCTGCTGTGTATTTATGCTTTGTCATATATATTCCTTAACAAGCCATGCACAGCCAGCATTGGTAAGTAAGCCATTACCATATTTATCCCTCATTGTAATAATTTTTACCTGCTCATATGTCTTATGGCTAGAAGTTATTACTCATTTTTTCATTTTCTGTTGCTGTTAGTGTGTAAAAGGTCCATGATTCTCCTGCGGATTCCACTGAGACTTTTGCAAAGTGACAATCAACGTGTATGAAATTTAATTCACTTTTTTGAAACTTAAACGTTTTATTATGTGGTTTGCATCCTTCATTATTATTTTTTTTAAAACATATTTTGTAAGTGCTGCCATGGTTGATTTTCCCCCCTCACTGTGCAGGGCGATGTGGTTGGAGCAGCGCCAGATGAAACCTGGTGTTATAGGTCAAGATCCCATAGAGCACAATGGCCAGAACTGGATTAAAGTGTTTAATGCTTACAATTAATATTGTACCCAAATTTTAAAATGTTTTGGGGTGGTTATTAAAATTGATATTAATGTCTTCTTTTGCTTAACAATGTGTAATTTGGACACCAACAAATAAACACAGCCAAAACACACCGTAAAGTTTGTCCCCTTTGTCCTCAGCCATGATTTCTTGTAACTGTAATGAATGCCAAGGATTTCAAGGAGAATAAATATGTTGGAGAGCGGCAGGAATAACGGCAGTACAAAGTGGCACTTACTGGCGCTGGGATAATCGGCCTGTGGATCCAGCAGGCACTGACATAGGCCGGCCAGTACCTAAGCGCAACAATCAAAGCCAATTAGTTGGCGTTCGGCACAGCGACTGCTAGCACCAATGTAGACCGGCGCTCCGAAGCTGGTGCTTTAGCCACAAAAATGATGCTAACAGGCACACATCATAAACAAGGCCCTATAAATAAGGCCCTAAAAGCCCCTCTTTGTGCTAGTTTTTCTTCAGAATGAGTGTGCAGAAGGTAAAATTGTTGGGTTTATGTTTTTTTTAATCAGTCCCTTATACACAGAACACAGCATAAGATAAGATAAAGCTTTAAAGATGGAATTGTCCTGTAAAGCAGTACCGTACCTGGCAAAATGGAATATGCTGGGGATTGTATGCTTCAGTTGTTTGTCTAATAGTCATTTGGGCATTCACATAAATATGCCTAAAATTCTATACAACATATATTAACTGACTCAGTTAATACCATTATCGGTGATATTTTCTCATTAAGCCAAAAAAGATATTCAGCATTTCAATGATTTAAGGATGCTTACAGCATTGGTCAATTGGCAGTAAGCATAAATTCGAGAATTAATTCACTGCTGATTCAACAAAATAAATCAGGTGACAATTCAAAAGCCAGTGTGAGCATTTTCCTGAGAACTTCATGTCAAATGCTAATATAATGATCAATACCACCATAAAATCACTCCAATCTACAATGCAGATGGCCACCGCTATAGCCAGCGAAATCAAGTAACAGACATTACAAGATATTAGGCATTGGCTAAAATAAATGCACTTAATAGCCTATAGCCTATAAGCCTTTTTTATATTAAAGGTATTTTATCTGTTGTCTGTATCACTAACCTACTCCCCCAAACCCCACAAAAACCTATGTATGCAGACTTTAGAATGAATAGTTAGTAATTAGATTGTTCCTAGCTTCTAACACTTAAGATGGAACCTAGAAGGTAAATTAACATTATTTGCATAGTCTGTCATGCTATAGGGCCTGAGGGCCCTAGGGCTTACTGTTTACCCCTGCTTATTGCCTTCTCCAACTTAGTGAACTCATCTCTCTAGAAAGAGTGAACTCATCTCTCTCTAGAAATAGCTAGTCTTACTACAAGATTTCAGATTAATTTTGAATCTAATGGGCCTTGGGCTACAAGACAGACATAACCCAACCTCTGCCCCTCAGTAAACTATTATTTCTGCTTTGTCTAGCCCTATCTAACCCTCCTATATAGCAGCATTTGTCAAATTACAGAGGCAACAAAGTTCAGGGGGTCATATATTGAGATGTGGGGTAATACCTTGGGATGGACTATCTCTCCCTCCTGCTGGGGCTATAACAAACAAGACGAGTCATTCTGAAGGACCTGCCAACTCCTTGCTGAGAGGTCCACTGTGTTACATTACAAATAAAAATGATAAACCTTACCTCCCATTCAACTGATCACTCCGGGCTTACTGTATAACAACTTACCAATTCTGTTGAAGACAATCCAGGTCTTCAGTCACACCCCAATTTTTCACAGTGGCTCATTATTCGGCTGCAACTTTAATTTTAAGGCTAAATTTTGATCTACACACAAGCTCGGCTCCTTCCTTTGTATCTGACAGCAGAACTGCTATCCTGCTCTTGCAGTGAAAGAGTGTCAGAAGACCTGGACTAAGATCTACAGAAGCGGTAAGTCATTTTTTATTTGCCTATAGATGCCCGAACAATTTTGTAAAAACTAAATTAAAATGACAATTTGAACAAGTTCAACCAAATGCATCAAAGAAATGTAAATTAAGAAGAGCAACTGTAAAGCTAATAAGATGAGGTTTCTAATTCGATTAAAATGAGACTGCAAGGTGTCCCTGCCTTGTATAAGAAAATCCAAACTTTGATTCATCAGACCACAGAACCCTTTTCCGTTTTGCCTCAGTCCATTTGAAATGAATTTTGGCCTAGAAGAGGCAGCAGCGTTTCTGGATTATGTTGATTAAGGATTTCTTTTTTGCATGCTACAGCTTTAACTTGCATTCATGAAATGCATAGCAATCTGTGTTCAAAGACAACGATTGCTGGAGTTAATACTGAGCCCAGGCAAATTATCTGCTTTACCAATCAATGCCTGTTTAATGCAGGGTCATCTGATGGACCGTATAATATGAGCATCCAATATTGTCTTGTGGCCTTGTCCCTTGTGCACTTAGATTTCTCCAGATTCTCAGTCTGTTTTGATGATATTTTGTGCTGCAGATGGTGGGGCATTCAAAGAGGAAGAGTGCGGGCATGCTCATGCTTTTCACTTCTGGCCAGGACCTGTCTTTCCACTCTGGTTGGCAGTGTAGATTGGTGGGGAGGGTTCTCCCTTCCATTGTCATCCAATCATTGCGGTAGGGGGCTCGCCTATGTCATCTGATGCCCCCTAAATTGACTGCGTTCTCTGTGTGTGCCTTGGAGGGCAGGTTGTGCATGCCTGTTTGTGGGGCTTGGGTGGTGGACTATGGGTCCCAGCAGCTCATTTTCTATCCCTGTGCTGTTGACCTGTGCACTGTCAGTTGGGGGGCCGAGGTTGCACACACTTTCAGTGGGGATTTTCTACAAAGGAGCTCATACAGATCAGATTATTAAGGTAAGACTAAGGGGGTACCCTGTCAAATGCGTCACCACTACTACTGCACTTTCGGATTACCATGGTATATGTTTTTAAAGAGTAAAATTAAATGTCAAGTTTTATGGATCACATGGTGACGAATTTTCTATTGTGAGTAATTCTGGACAGCCAGTCCTTTGCTTGGCACATGTTTTTCTATGAATGATAACAGGATAAACAGCCATTTTGTTTGCATTCAAAGAGGAACATTGTTTTAAAACTGGACCACAATTTACTAGATGCCGTCTTTCAAATAGGGAGACCTCTGATCACCTTTGCCTCAAACGTGTTTTTTTTATACACTGTCATGGGACTGAAAATTGGTCCTCCAGCTGATTTTTATTAGTATCTCTTATTTTTCTAGCTTTTTGTTAACCCCCAACCTTTTTTGATATGTGTTTCTGCCATAAATTTCTAAAAGAGTTTTCACATCACTGAATCTTCGTTTTTCTTTATAATTTGCAAAGCATCCCAACCATTTTGGTATTTTTCTTTTGCAGTTTTTGACTGTTTTTAAACGCATGTACAAAAACGACTGTTTCCGGCAACTGAATGTGTGGGTGGGAACCAGTAATTTACCAGACTTTATTAAAAATATTTCCGGAAAAAAATGTACTTGATTACTTTTAAAAGGCAAGATTTAAAGGGACTGTAACCCCAATGGAAAAAATTAGACAGCAAGCGGTTGACTTAATATATGTTTCATACAGATGTAGATGTAGCTTTCTATAACTGTCAACTCATTGCACTGGTGCATCGTGCTCTCTTGAAATCATAAATGCTTTTCAATGGCTTCTGTGAGAGATATCCAAATTGGCTGAGCTGGGATGTGCCTTAATGATTGCTACATCTGTATGTCTCTCCTCTATTTTCAGCAGCAAAGTATAGAAGTTTGTGCTCTTTTTATTTTATTCCTCCAGGACCACACAAAAAAAGTGTTCCTGTATCTTTCAATGTGAAGGAGCATTGCAAGTCACAGTGGTCTCACAGCTGTCTCTGATCACAACAGCAGGGCATGTTCAAGACTCATAAAGCTGCCCCAAGACACGCCCTTATCAGCTCAGTCACTACCTACAAATTGAAGCAAAGAAATCAGTTTTTCTTTACATCCAGTCAGAGATTTTCAGGTGCTTTGAGGTGCTTCAGGCTTATTTTATACAGCTCCAAAGGCAGATAAGGTTATAGAAACGTGTGTGCCTGGACAGGAACTTTAAAATAGTGCGTGATTCCAAGATCTCCAAAGTTTATAAATGTGTTAAAGTGCTCATATGTTGGTTATTAGCACCTAAAACATTCACTATGGCCAGGCAATACATTTACTGTATTTTTGCCCTATATGACACACTTTTTTCCCTCAATGTCTGTGCGTCTTATAGGGCGCAGGTGAACACCCCCCCCCCCCCAAATTCCTGACCACCACTGAAGCAAGAAAAAAAAAAGCCAGAAGCCGCCACTCTCCACAGCCAGCACCGATGCATCACTGACATAAGTCATGAGACATGTGCTTCCGGGTCGCAGTACAAGTATGACGTTTTTTTTTACACGGGGAGGCCGATTCATCAATAGCGCCAGGTAGCGACAGATGAGCCACTGTAGCGTGATTTTTTCAGCGCCAGCCAGTATTCGCTGTGCTTGGCCGGCATTAGCTTGATGACAGCGACTCAGTCGGTGTGCGGTAATGTTGAATACGGGCTGGGGGGTCGCTGTTTCACAGGTTCAGCGTTGTATGTGAGCGCCTGACAACGAATGGCCAGAGCGAACGGCTAGCTTCATATTCATCAAAAAATCACGCTCCGAATGTGCTGTCGCTGTCCATTCCTTGTTTAAACCCCAGAGCGCTGGCGGCGATCTGTATTAACTAGTTTTTAACCCCTAAACAACCATATTTTTTGAATGTAACATTATACATGTTTTTATAATCATTTTGTTATATGAATACATTAATCTCAGACCTGTTAGATCAATTCTGCACATATTTTTTTTTTTTTTTTTGACTTAAAAATAAATCCTAACATTGCAGAAGTGTTCTCCGATTTTTTTACATTAAAAAAATTAAAAAAAAAATTATTACCAATTAATCATGAATTATAGATTGCTCCATTGAAATGCATTGGACATCGCCAGGGAGCGACAGCTCATACCTGGCGCTGTGAGGGAATTTGCAGCGGCGCTGTTAGGTCCAGGCGGCTTCATGATGAATGCCGCGCTAGCCGTCGCTCTCGCCGGCGCTAGCCTCATTTTGCTTGATAAATGCGTCATTGTGACCGCCGCCGGGCGTACTTGAGTCGGTAGTCGTCGTTAGCTGCCGCTACCTGGCGCTCGTCGGACACTACCTGGCGCTATCGCTTGATGAATAAGGGCCTAACTTGATTCAGCGGTGGTGGGATCTGCCACACTACCCTGTTATTGGGGTATTCTGCATGCTGTCTATTATATGGGGAGAGGGGGATCTGCACACTGCTTAGTTTTGGGGATGTGGTATCTGCCACACTATCTTGTTATGGGAGTACTTGGCAAGCTGCATGTTATATGGGGAGAGAGATTCTGCATGTTGCTTGTTTTTGAGAATGGGGGGATTCTTTCATGTCATGTTTGTTTCAGAATATTTTTTTCTTTTTTTTCCTCCTCCAAATCCTAGGTGCGTCTTATGGGCCGATGCATCTTAAAATAAATTGAATGTTGAATGTTTTATTTTAGGCACATAGCATGCTTATAACTTATTTTCTTTGCGGACACCTTAAAGAGAATGTAAAGGCTAGGTTTAAAAAACAAAGAATTGTCTGCTCTGATCCAACCACTCTTCTGTAACATAGCCCCCAGATTATAATTTTTGCACAACGGGGAGGCCGATTCATTAATAGCGCCAGGTAGCGACAGATGAGCGCCAGTAGCGTGATTTTCTCAGCGCCAGCTAGTATTCGCTGTGCTTGGCCGGGGTTTGCTTGTTGACAGCGACTCAGTCGGTGTGCGGTAATGTTGAATACGGGCTGGGGGGTCGCTGTTTCACAGGTTCAGCGTTGTATGGGTGCGCCTGACAACGAATGGCCAGAGCGAACGGCTTGCTGCAGATTCATTAACAAAACACGCTCCGAATTTTTTTGCGCTGTGAATTCCTTGTTTAAACCCCAGAGCGCTGGCGGCGATGGGTGTAAAATAGTTTTTAACCCCCAAACCACCATATTTTTTGATTGTAAAATTATACAAGTTTTTATAAACATTTTGTAATATGAATACATTAATATCAGACCTGTAATATCAATTCTGCACAATTTTTTTTTTTTTTTTTTTTACCTTAAAAAAAAAACCTAACATTGCAGAAGTGGTCACAGAATTTTTGACATTAAAAAAAAAAAATAAACATTAATAGGAATTAATTATGATTAATTAAAGATTGCTCCATTGAAATGCATTGGACATCACCAGGGAGCGACAGGTCATACCTGGCGCTGTGATGGGATTAGCAGCGGCGCTGTTCGTTGCAGTCGGCTACATGATGAATCCCGCGCTAGCTGTCGCTCTCGCCGGCGCTAGCCTCATTTAGCGTGATAAATGCGTCATTGTGACCGCCGCCGGGCGTACTTGAGTCGGTAGCCGCCGTTAGCTGCCGGTACCTGGCGCTCGTCAGACACTACCTGGCGCTAGCCCTTGATAAATAAGGGCCCAAGTGTTTTTCATCCTGAGATAAGTTTTTCTTTTCCCATCCCTCTTGCATCACACTGTGTAGCACACACCATCCTCAGTGTCTGAAAGGGAAAACTGTTCCTTCCTCTACTTGTCTGTCTCTTCTGGGCATCTGAGCTTAGCACAAATTTCACTGACAACAAAAAGAAAATAAACTTATACTGTTGGTAAGAAAGTGAGAAGAACACAAATATACACAAGCAAGAAGAATCATGGGTAAAAATGAAGTAGAAAGCTATGCCACCACAATCCAGACTGGAGGTGCATGGAGAGGCTGGGCTTTCTAGGAAGCAGCATGCAAGGAGGAATCCAGCACTGTGTCCACTCGGAGTAACAGTTAAAACATAACTTTTATTGTGTAAATGTAAACTTTTATTGTTTATTGTGTAAAAACTGGGTGATAGCCCCATCCCTGGAGCCTGGTGACGTGTTTCGGGCAGGAAGTCCTTTATCGTATCATGCAGAAATATGGTGTAAACCTTCACAGCATGAACGGAATATTCCCAGTATATTCATCAGCTAGAAACATAAACCTGCAGCTATGGTGGAAATTAGACATTAAAGGGCTTTGATGCAGTGTCAGTCCTACATCGTATCATTCCTCAGATCACAGAAATAAAGGGAATTTTTTCTTCCACTTGATCTAGCATCTAGCACCGCCCCCCTGTCGTGTCAGGTTTACATCCCCTCTGTTAGTCTTAGGCTACAATAGAGCCCTCCAAACTGTCATTTAAGCCCAGCTTACACCAATGGAAGGCACAGTGTGCCTGCATAACTCAGCCTAGCCACTGTCATTACAGAGGACAGCACAACACAGGTAAAACTTTATTTTAGAATTATTCTGGAAATATAGCTTCATTCTCAAAAAGGAAAAAAATGGGAACTTTTCCACAAGTAGCCCTATCCAACTGGAATACTTTTGAGCGTGCCTAAACAATGACTTTAAATCATCCTAACAATTCTCTTCGAAAATATCAAACCAGAAATCAGCTCTCTAGGAGGCTGGATACTTGGGCTTTATTTTACACCCTGTCTTATTCTGAGAGTGATTTTGGTCCTCATTTTCAGGATATAGTCTAGGGAAAGTTTAGTGAATTAGAGCCTATGTGTGAATAGACGGTTAAAGAAAGGAAAACAATGGTTTTTCAGGGGAACAGGACTGCACTAATGTTAATAAATAATGTACCATTTCATTAAAATGTGCAAACCTGCAGATGTTCGTAGCGGAACAAAGTGAAATTAGTTTGAGGACTATTTCTGGTTTTCTATGTGAGATGTTCTACAAAGTATATGAATATAAATCCCCTGGGTGGAAACATGACAGTGTTCTGCATAGCAGAAATTACTAAGAGTAAAGAATTGTGCTGTTCTTTGTAGCACAGGCCATTTGTTGTAAAAAGCAGATAAAAAATATTTGTACACTGCCAATGTCCAACAGTGCAGTAAATTACTTAGCTAGTCTTGTGCAGATGGCTGGAATAGTTCTGAGCTGCGCCATATGAGGGTACTAGAGAGCTGGATTTGTATGTTCTTTCTCCTTCCTCGGTGAGTGACAGTTCTGTTTTTCATTTAGCCTTCTTCTTATTTTAATTATAAAGGGAAATATTTCATTTCCCTGTAACTTTTCTACATGAAACTTGTAGTCTGAGTTTCACTTTCACAAAATTCAAGTGTTATTACCTTTTAATTGTTCATTATAGCCTATCTGCCTTTATCAGATCATTTTAAATGCTAAGACAACTTTGCTATGGGTAATGCACTTATCCAATGCCTCTGATGCAGATAAAGGTGACAGGGGAATTGAAATATAACTTTTCATGTATCTTCATTTTAAATTGTTGTCTCTGATTTAGTAGATTAGCTCTAAAGACGGGTCATTTATGCTAAATATAATAAGCACTATTCAACCAAGCCACTGTTTCCCTACCTCTAGGCCATAACTGTACCCCAAAGAAATCCTAAAGATTTTTTGGGGGGCAGTTATAGCCTAGAGGTAGGGATACAGGCTTGTGACCAGAAGGTGGCAGGTTTGATTCCCAGCCATGGGACATGACTGAAGTGCCCTTGAGCATGGCACCTAACCCCCAACTGCTCCCCAGGTTTAGGACAGCCCACTGCTCCTGGAACGTCTGCACTTCACCACCCCTTAAATTGTAATTCACTTGTGTATAGTCATTCACATGGTGTTTATTCAGTTGTGTTGTTCACAGTGCAAGGATGGGTAAAATGTGGAGAAAGAATTCCATGTGTTGGCACACAATGGCCACTACTGCACTATATAAAAAAACTATATAAAAGATGCCCTGCAGTTGAAGGTGCTACTAATACCTGCCCCAATGTAGTGATCGGCAATGTAGCTGTATTTATCAGCATCCCTGCTCCCTCTGCTGTGATTATCTGGCTGACCAGATCATCTGCTGTATGAAGGTGCCGGGGAGGGTGGCGTGAGGAAACAAGGATGTCATTGCTAGCTTTTCTGATGCCACACTTGACTACAGTGCTGGCTCACAAGAAGTATTTGGTTCCAACTGCATGGCTCACAAGCCAGGATGCTCCATAGGAAAGCTGCTTTCTAGCCCAAAGGACTATTTCAACTTTCATCTGGTTTAAAGAGGAGCAACCACCTACCTAAAGTCTATAAGGGCCGGGGGTTTGCTTTTTGTGGGGCATCCCGACTTTGGATTTTCCGATGTGAGAAATCCCAGGTTGCCCCTAAACTTACTTCACCGGTGATCCCACAGTGAAGAAGTGGGGCACGGCCACATCCCCCACTTACCCCTATTCGAGGCACACACAGGCATTTCTCGTGTTGAGTGCACTCCTTCCAGCTTTTCTTTCCGCTTTGAATTCAGAGTGCCATAGTATGGAACAGTGATTGGCCGTGTTGGATCACTGGCAAAGTGGGGAGCTTCACACAGTGTGCAATCCCAAATCAGAATGCCCCAGGGAGGATGAACAGATCTCGACATTTTTGTCGCTTTTGTTCTTCTTTAATAGTGAATATCTATGAAGCACGGATCCACTAATTCAGAGACAGCAGTTTCCAATCAATATAAATGAAAATAAAAGGCACAGTAAGGCTGATATTTGGTCCTAGTCTGCCTGCGGCTTCCACTGAACATCATGTGAGACTGCTGGTGATATGATTGGGAGACGAGACTGTCAAACATGGACTGCAGTGGTCTGGAAGACGAGAAGCTGGGACTGCTGATATACGGGTCTAGGTGAGAGATTTTTGTTTTGTTTTCTTTTATTCACCTTATGTGGCTGAGTACTGGGAAAGGGGGAGTCAAATTGAAAGTGCACCTGTAGGTTTCCCCTTCTGGTCCAGCTATTCATTATACAGCAAACAAGAATTTTTTGCCCCCCAATTCATGTGTGCTCCCTGTTCACTACAGGCAAAGATTTATGGTCAGAAAGCTGTCCCCTCTCCCACAGCCTCTTTGTTATGTTTTGCTCACAAAGCTCCTATAAAGGCTATAGAGAAAAGAATACTTACTTTTCCTCCCCTGCAGCTAATCTAATACTCACTCGGTTGATCGGGTTGCGCGGTATCAGTGAGCTTCAGGCAGCACGATCGAGATAGTACTAACAAATGCCCCCTCTGTTGCAGTGAATAGAGAGTCATTGTGGTGAATGTGGGGATAAGGCCTTATCCACCAGTTTGGCTAAAAAATTTGGATGAGCACCTAAGATTTTACTGTCCAAATAAAAAAACGGGTGAGTACCGTATATACTCGAGTATAAGCCGAGTTTTTCAGCCCACTTTTTGGGCTGAAAAAAGCCGCCTCGGCTTATACTCGAGTCCAGGGGCGGACTGCCAGGGAAGGCCGCAACCCTGAACCCAACAGATGCTGGAGGGTGAGGGGCGGCCGCTGCGGGTCCCTGCTGTACCCGCTGCTGCCGCCGCAGCCGCTCTCATACACACAAACACGCACACACATTCACACACTGACCGGCACTTCCAGGCTGCTGCGCGCTGGTCGTCAATGGGCGGCATCCAATGTTTTCATTGGACGCCGGCCATATGGGGCACGCCCACCGACGACCAGCGCGCAACAGCCAGGAAGTGCTGGTGTGTGTATGAGAACGGCGGCGGCTGGCGGCTGCCAGGCGGAGCTGAATGGAGGGTGTTGTGTGCCGAGCGACCGGCAGGAGGAGGGGAGGGGACCCCGCTGCCCCTCTGCAGGGTAACCTCAGCCAAACCCTGACCCCCGACACCTGCGCGTCTGAGAGCGGCGGCGGCAGCAGCAGCAGCAGGTACCCACAGTGTGTGTGTGTGTGTGTGTGTGTGTGTCTTTCTGTGTGTGTGTGTGTGTGTGTGTGTGTCTGTGTCTTTTTCTGTGTGTGTGTCTCTTTCTGTGTGTGTGTCCCTTTCTGTGTGTTTGTCTCTCTTTCTGTGTGTCAACTCCAATTCCAATTGAAAAAAGCAGCCTCGGCTTATACTCGAGTCAATAACTTGTTCCATTTTTTTGTGGTAAAATTAGGTGCCTCGGCTTATATTCGGGTCGACCTATACTCGAGTATATACGGTACTAGAATTTGGGACCCCAAGAAAGCTGTTGGGGGGTAGAGAAGAGGCAAGTATTCATACACTTTTACATTTGCCAAGCTATTTAACTATAATTATTTTCTAGCTGTAATTGCATATGCCCTGTAAAATGAAACAATTAAGGTGGAACTACTAACTTTAACTTTGAATTTATGACAGGCTCAACAATTCCACTGGGTCACTAAAGTATCTTGGCAAATTAGCTCCTCCATGAGCAGCCAGAGGCATTTTACACTGTGTCACCGGCAGGCCACGACGTTTGAGCCTACCAGTAATAATAAAGCAAGCTTTGACTATGTTGTTTGTAGGCAATTACTACTTTAACACTGAGATGCAAAAGAAAAATATGAATACACAGCTGAACTGGATATGGGTTTGAAATGGAATTAGTTGTCATTTTGTTCAGTTGTGTCTGTGATCTGCACACCCTAGTTCCCTACACAGCATGGTAGGTGATAGAATCCTAACCTTGTGGAAGAAGGCAGCCTCCAGGTATCCCCTTCCTATCTCTAGTCACCTCTTTGTACATGAAATCACATCATTACATTGATGACCTTTACCCTCTTCTCTTAGTGACTGGAAAATGCAGCCTGACAGCTCCGTTCTGCCCACCCAATAATTTCATCCTTTATTGTTATAATATACTAGAAGTATGGATTTTTGCATGCATGCTCGTACCAGTGAGAATACCCCTAACCTCCAGAACACTACAGAAATATATCACATTAGAATAAGTTGCTACATATGTGTACTGGGGCTGGGGGAAATCGCTTGAAGTAACACAAATAGGACTTCACAAAAATGTGCTGTTCGGTCTGGAATATTTTTACAGTTACACATAGACTTAGGACTGTAAGTCCCTTTTCACCATTAGGGTATTTGAGAAATTTCTATACTCACTAATTTGTTAGTGAAGTTAGAATCTATATGGGATCCATCGGTTCTTTGCATTTTCTGGAAAATTGCAAAAGAAAGATTATTACAATGGAACTTGACCACCATCAGCAAGGCACCTTTCCCCTCTCCTTTAAGGGTCAGGTTTTATGTGTTTAAAGGGAAAGTTCCATTACAGTAGACCAGATGCTGCTAAAGACCACAAGACTCCCCTCTTACCAGCCTTCTATGCCACTCTTCGATCACCCACAGCGCTGATATGATGTTGGCCCGGTAGGTAGGTATGGCCTGAGTACTGAGTGCTTCCACTGACTTTAACAGGCACATCTGTGCACAAAGCTTTCCTGTTTACAGAGTGAACTTTATGAAGTGGCAGCAATGCCAGGTTTGTGTTCTGGGCCCACTGGGAAATCACCACCTTAACTCTTTTATTCTAGGGTAAGTTGGATAAAACAAGAGTAGTAGGTAAGGGGTGGTGTAGCTCCTACAGCAGCTCCGGGGGTGTCCTCCCCCTTAATCACATGACTTAGCCCTCCGAGGACTAAGGGGGGAAATTCTTCTTAAGCTCTTTCTGTAGGGCAGCACCATCTTTTCTTCATCTCTGTCCCAAGATGCACTGCGCTGCCCTGAGATCTCGTGTCTGCGCAGTGTAGTGCTCATCTCAGGCCAGGGAAGTTGCAGCAGCAGCAGGAAAGCCGCAGGACTTCAGAACAATCTGCAAGGGCGTAGGGGCAGGGGAGAAGAGGACAGCTAAGACCCCGGAGGGGGTGGAAAATACAGAAGAATATTGGTGATTTGCAACAAGCCTTCATCCAAAAGGAATGCAACATCGTGGTGTGGGTTTAAGTGGGCCTACTTGTTTATAGGTCCACTATTCCTCCTTTAGGGCCCTCTCATGGTGCTTACTTTGAAATTGTGTCACTAAGAAAAAGGAGAGAGAAGAGGAACAGGAGGGGGAAGGGGATGAGTTACTTGACCCAACATGGAAAAAGGTATATATGAGCAATCAAGGGAAGAATCACCCTCCTAGAAAGAGGAAGAAGAAGCTCCAAATACAAAGGACCTCAACTATATTGCCCTCATCAAGAAGCCATGTCAGGCCAGCCCCATCTTCCATGAGAAGTAAGCAGGAGATTATGAGGCCCACCTCTAGATCTGGTGAAAGGATCTGTCTGGGCATTGTACTATATAATTTAATAAAACAAACTGCTGGTACCATTAAAAAAGCATAGTGTCCTCCCCCTGGAGAGAGGGAACCCCACATAATTTCTTAAAATGTTTTAAGGGTTTAACCCTTTGTAGTGCACATAGTAGTTGTATTTCAATTGAAAATTTCATTAAATTCTCTTTTCAGTTTTGGGGACCCCTGGGCAGGAAAGGGTGTCTACTGATACATATGTGATACTGTTCTAATTGTGAGGAATGGGGCTTTTACATGCAATATGTTTTTTCTTAAAAAAAATACAATCACAATTTTTTTAAAATATACATTTTTATTGTTTTTTTCCCAAATTTTTACCCCAAAATATTATGAAAACACTGAAAAATATAAACAAGCCATTTCACGTTAAAGCCCAAACTCAGAAAAAAAAAAACCAATATATTTCCCTGGAAATTCCTGCAAAAATGACAGTTAAACATATATAGTAAAAAATGGCCTGGCAACAGAGGGTGACAAAATCTCAAGGTAGGCTGGCACTGAAAGGGTTAAGACAGCCTCCATACTGAGCACTAGTTCACATGGCATTCTTTTTCTCTTGCAATAAGTAACTCCAAGTGACAAGGCACTGTAAAATCTAGTCAGCATGTGCTGCACGCGACACCCTACTTCTTGAAGCTTGAAAAAAAACTAATTAAAGGCAATTTTGAGGTACCTGTAATATATATATGAGATTTATAATAAATATGTAACTAAAGTATGTAATTGAATATGTGTTCGAGCATACAGTATTTTAACCACTAGACTTTCAATTACAGAGCTGTGTCTTAAGATACTCAAATCACAAGCTTTCACCCATCATAAGTTTCAGCTTGGTGCCAGTCATTTCCTAAACACCTGTCACATCTATGTTTGTATGTCACACATGCAACAGAAACATGCTGCCTCCCCCTTCTATGCTTAGGCTGCTCATACTCATCTACTTCTCACACTCCCATCTAACCCCCGCCTCCCTAGCCCATCCCCCAGCTTCCCTGTACCAGACCTTATTGTAAAAAGTACAAGTGGCCCGTGTTCTGCCCCTATAGTCTAAATATCATGGTTGTGGTGGCCAACTCACGCCTACCCATAATCTACCTTTCTAATGCTATAGCCTCATTCTGGGAACGAACCGGCTCAGAAGCACATTGGGGTGCTCAGTAGGGATGTTGCAGGTTGGTAAAGGGCTGGCAAGAGGTCAATAGAATCCTGGGCTGATTTCTGGCCCTAGTCCACCACTGCACTACTTTATGTAGGATTATCTACAGATTAAAAAAAAAAAGGTATACAAACAAATTTATTAAGTTAATGGGGTTGCTCTAATGATAGAAGTGTCAGTGGATCAGTCAGTGACATGTATTTTATCTTACCAGGGCCATATGACCTTTATATGATGTTTTATGATGTAAAATAGTGTATCTCTACAGCAGGGTAGGTTTTACAGAATTGTGTTTGTATTCCCTAGAAAAACTGACTAGCAGTACCTACAGTACAACTCATATAATTAGTATGTAGGCCTCTGTAAAACAACTGCTACAACATTAACCTTACATCGATTCCATAGCCATGTTTTCTTAATAGAATGACATACCCCTCGATTCAAAGAGCAAAAGTTAATTGATTTCGTATCGAGAATCGTAAGTTTGGGTGGGTGTTAGTCATTTTTTCCTGTTTTTTTGGCCATTTCCGACTCGCACGAGCCTACGTACGAATGCGTATATGCTCTTACGATCAGCGGAAGTTCGTTCCTAAATTTTAGGATCAAAACGTAAAACTTAGGATCAAATCCTAAAACTTACGATCAAAACGTAAAACTTAGGTTAATTGGATGTGTTTAGGTGTGATTCAGAGAAACCTCTAAACGCGTTTTAAAAGAAAGCCACAGCCGACACCTTTTAGCAGCCGGATTGCTGTTCGTGAACAGGTTTTTTGACTAAGTGGAGGAGTCTGCACGTCTTGTGCTCCAATGAACTGCATGTATCAGCATGGCCGAGGCCATAAATTGTATGGCAATGCATACCTGATTCATGTATGCCTTATAAAAGCATTTTAATGTGGACCTTAATTAGTCCTTTGCATGTAAACCTTTATTTTGCAATATATTTGCGTTAATTAAAGAAACTTATGTCCTTTGTTATTTATTTTAAAATTGAGGTACTAGAATAATTTTTTTAGATTGCATTTATTGGTGTAGTTGTTTACCTTTGCTTTGTTTAATTATTTAAGCACATCTTTGGTCAGATGCATCACACTTACTGAGGAGAGGAGAGCGGGATAAAGTGCAGGATGTGGGTTACTGCTGTATTTTGCACAGACACAGCAGAGCTGGGGGCATGGAAAGGTCAGAAATCAAAGAATCCAGAGCAACACAGTCACAAGGCCCTTTCTGTTTGCAGGCTGCCCGATAATACCTGAGCCGCCATCTTGGCTGTTTCTAGGCTCATAACATGCAGAAGTTGCTGGGTGTTTTTTAAGATTTGTGAGCAATCTGTATGTAGAGGGTGTGGGTAACCACACTAAAAATTTAAAGTTGTACCATTTGAAGCATAAATATTAAAATTAAATCCACAAGTAAAAAATGCAAGTTAACTAAAAATTAAACAAAGTAAGAGTTACTTATGCAAATGCATTCATTAATGGTTGGTTACTACCAAATGAATGAAATAAAGAAAAATAAAAGACCAAATATTTAGAATGCACTTTAATGAGGTAAGTTTGTAGTGCGGAGCCGCAAGATCAGAAGGATTTACGTCCAGACAAAAAAGGAAAAAGGGCAAAACCAATGTTGCAACCTGAGAAATGAAACGGAAAATTCAGGATGGAAATTGACATAGGTCTGATTCCCGAACTGCCATACGAACGGACGTATATTTTAGGATAGAAACGTATTTGCTTATTGAATCACTCGCAAGTTCATACGAACGCACGAGCGTTCAGGAAAAATAGGATGATCGTGACCCAAATCCAAGCTGTTACATGTTTCTTTGAATCAACCCAATAGAGTTAACAAGTTAATGAAATGCTAAGAGCAAAAACCTAACAGTTGTTAGTGGAAATTGCATGCTAATATTATGTTGATACCAATCCATTATTGTGGATGTCAGGAAATAACATTTCATTATTGGGCATAAAGACTAACCAGTCAGTACTACTGTTCTTAAAACCCATCATCAACAGCAGGATGGCCTAAATAACAAAATATTTGTTGGCAATGTAACACAAGCACAGGCCAGTGCTGTAGACATTTATTATCTGTCTACCCGACCACATCTTTGATATTAGTTTTGAGTTTTGATTTGTAGTTTTGAGCTAAGCACTGGGAGGAAAAATTACAACGTGAGAAGTTAAAGTGGTCCTTCACTCTGAATTAGAGGCTGATTCATCATTAGCGACAGGTAGCGACAGATGAGCGTCTGTAGCGGCATTTTCAGAGCGCCCGCTAGTAGTCGCAGTGCTCGGCCGTGAGTCACTAGTTTTTTTTTATAATTAAATGTTTTTATTGAAGGGAAGCAATGGTTACAGCGCTTGGCAACGCAGTGCCAGGAAAACCAAATACAGATATTACAGCCATCTAACAAGTTAGCATCATATAATGTCAATTATCATCATCCAAAATCAAACACGAGGATGACAGGATAAAACATGAAATATAGGGCAACGTTGAGCCCTGCGCCAGGTGTTGTGAACTGCAATTCCTCTCAATTACCTGATACAGCGGCTGCAACCCATGCCTCCAACCATTTTATGAAAAGGTGAAAGAACAGGGAGAAACTAATAGCACAGGGGGGGGGGGGGAAGAGGGGGGGGAGAGACAAAACAGACACATCTAGGGAAAAAATATGGGAAAGACAAACAAAGACAAAGAAGCAAAGGAAAAGACCAATCCTCTAAAAGAAGCACCCTGGGAGGAGCATGCTATGTGTACTGAAGGAAGTCAGAGGAAAAGGTGAAACTGTCCCAGATCTGCCAGGTTCTCCTGTGCTTTTCCATAGTCCCCCTCAGCGAGGCCGTAAGCTCCTCCATCCTACAAATGTCCTTCACGACAGCCAGCCACTGCGCAATTGTGGGGGGATCAGGGGACCTCCACCTAGCCGGAACGCAGGTTCTGGCAGCACTCAAGAGGGGGGCAAGCAGGGATCTACGCCTGGATCTCATAGAGACCGGCGCAAGGTTAAGTAGATAGCAAGCGGGGTCCTCCCCTAAATCAACATCCGTCAATTTCTTAACAATCTCTCTCACGCCTGCCCAAAAGCTAGAGAGCTTCTCACATTCCCAGAAAATGTGTGTCATAGTCCCCCTCGCCCGCATGCACCTCCAGCAAAGGGGGGAGGAAGAGGGAAACATTTTTGCTAACACCGCTGGGACCCGATACCAGCGAGATAAAATTTTGAAGTTAGTCTCTTGATACTTGCAAGAGACAGAGCTCTTATGGGCCAGCTGGACCATAGCTATTCGTTGTTCCTCCGTAAAGGTCCTGCGAAGTTCCCTCTCCCAACCCCTCACGTAAGAGGGAACAAAGTCCCCTGGAGGCTCCGTCAGCAGCGAGTAGGAATATGATAGGGCCCCCCTAAAATGACCCGAATCTAAACAGGTGTGTTCAAATTGCGTTAACTGTCTAGGCGCTGCGCATTCAACAGACCGCTGGTAATGCAGAAGTTGAAGAGTTTGTAACTGCGCAATTGGTCTAAGTGCAAGGTCAGCGACCAAAGTCTCCGGCCTCCTCCAAGCACCGTCCACCTGCATATGGAGTCTCCTGTAACAATTCTGTCTGATCCAGGCTCTGAAGGGACCTCCCGCTATCTCTACCGGGAAATCAGGGTGCCCCAGAACTGGTGTCATAGGGGAAGGGGAAGGAGAGAGGCCCGACCCAACTAGGAACCTGTCCACCACCCTTCTAGTCGGACCTACTGTAGGGTGGGTGCTCAGCTGTGAAAGGCCATGCAACGGGATCCAAGGCAGACCAGGAAGAGGGCAGGGGGAGGCAACCTGCTCCATCTGGACCCACTGCTTCAGGGCAGAATGGCGGCACCAGTCAATCACACGGCTTAAATGAGCCGCAGCATGGTAACGCCTCCAGTCCGGGAGGCCTAATCCCCCCCTAGATTTAGAGACCGTCAGCAGAGAGGCCGCCAAACGGTGTGAGCGACCAGCCCATACAAATCTCGTACATATCCCAGTAAGCTGTTTAAAGAAGGAAGGAGGGATGTCTATTGGAAGGGCCTGAAACAAATAAAGCACCCTAGGGAGGATGTTCATTTTGATGACGCTGACCCTTCCAAACCAAGAGTAAACCCCTTTGTTCCACTTACGGAGGTCCTCCTCCAACCTTTTTAATAGTGGTGGAAAGTTTAAGGCATATGTCCCCTGCAGCCTGGAAGGGATGCATGTGCCCAGGTATGTGACGGCCTCCCGTTCCCATTTAAAATGAAAGTTTTCCGTGACGTGTCTTAGGCGCTCCGCGGGGATGGAGATGTTCAAGGCAGAGGATTTCTTGTAATTGATTTTGTAATTAGAGACCTCCTGAAAGCTTCGGAGCTCGGCAAGCAGATTCGGCAAAGTGATCTCCGGCTTTGCGACGAAAAACATGAGGTCGTCGGCATATGCCGCTACCTTGTGCTCAGTCCCTCCCACCCTCACCCCCGAAACGTCGGCGTTTTGCCTAATCAAACGTAGAAATGGCTCCAACGAAAGAATGAAAATGAGGGGAGAGAGCGGGCAGCCCTGACGCGTCCCATTAGACAAATTAAAGGCCTGAGAGGGTACGCCATTCACCACCACGGACGCCGAGGGACAAGCGTAGGAGGCCAGGATCCTGTTGAGCATCCTGTCGCCCACTCCAATGTGACGCAAAGTCTCCTCTAGGAAGACCCAGCTTACCCGGTCAAAAGCCTTTTCGGCGTCCGTGGAGAGAAGCAGCGCGGCCTCCCCAGTCCGTCGAACGTGATGAATCACATTCAAAACTCTAGTGGTATTGTCCCTTCCCTCGCGGTCGGGAACGAAACCCACCTGATCCCAGTGAATGAGGTCCAGAAGGAGTGGGGCCAGCCTATCCGCCAGAATTTTATTGTAGATCTTAAGGTCGCAATTCAGCAAAGAAATGGGTCTGTAGCTACCGCACTGCGCTGGATCCTTACCCGGCTTAGGGATCACGGTAATTCCAGCCCGCAGGGTATCTCGAGGGGGGGGAAGGCCATCACTCAAAGAGCCGAAGGAGGAAATAAAGTGTGGGCCTAAAGTGCCCGCCAGTTCCTTATAATATTCCAGACTGTATCCATCTGGACCAGGTGCTTTTCCAGGTTTCATGCTCCTGATGGCCTTTGTGAACTCCCCCGCATCTATCTCCCCCTCAAGGGCCTCCACCACGCTCTGCCCAAGCCGGGGCAGGTCCGAGTTCTGTATGTACGCCCTCACCTTCTGCCGATGCGCCAAAGACTCATTTTGCGGCAGGTTGTATAGGTCATCGTAGAAGTCCCTAAAGGTTCTAGCAATATCCCCTATTTTGTGGTGCCTAGCACCTCCGGGATCAAGGATGCTGGGAATAAAATTTCTAGAGCGCTGACCTCTCAGAGCCCTAGCAAGGGCCCTGCCACTTTTGTTGCTGAACTCATAAAAATACCTGCGACATCTCGCAATCTGACCCCTAACCTTTACAAAGCTAATATCTCTAAGGGCCTCGCGCAACTTAATCAATTTGGCGGACAACACAGGGTCCAAGGACTGTTTATGTCTGGTCTCCAGGGTCCGTAGCTCCTGAAGCAAGAGAACGGTTTGTTTTTCCCTTTCCTTCTTAAGATAGGCGCCCCGTCTAATTAATAGGCCCCGAATCACACATTTGTGAGCCTCCCATTGAGTCATACGCGACACGTCCGGGGTATTGTTCTTAGTGAAGAACTCGGTGATTGCCGCCTGAATTTCAGCCTTAAACGCAGGGTCCTGCAAGAGGGAGCTATTAAGCCTCCAATGCCCCGAGGGGGGGGGAGAATCCGGGACCGATAAGGTGACTGAGATAGGGGCGTGATCGGAGATTGAAATCGAGCCAATAGTAGGCCGCGAGATAAGATGTGCATACCTTTGAGGGACCAGGAACCAGTCTATACGCGAATATATGTTGTGAGGGGGGGAGAAATAGGTATAATCCCTTCCTCTGGGGTTAACCATCCTCCACACATCAAGGAGTTGATGGTCAAACAAGAGAGCCTTAACCCTCCTGATAGCCGAATAAGGAGTACTAGAAGTCCCCCTAGAGGTATCTATTTGAGGGTCTAATACGCAGTTAAAATCCCCTCCCAGAAGGAGAATACCGGTAGTGAATTCCGCCAGCCTCTCAAGGGTCGATCTCAGGAAGCTAGCTTGATTTGAGCTTGGGCAGTAGCAAGTCGCGAGCGTCACCCTCTGTGCATAGAGAAGGCCCTTAACAAAAAGGTACCTACCCTCGCAATCGTGGACCACCTCCTCCAACGTCCAAGGGAGGTATCCTGCCAGGACAATGGCCACCCCCCTGGACTTAGAGTCAGGAGAAAGGCCATGATACTGGTGACGAAAGTGACGGCTAGACAGGTTATGCACCCTCCCCTCTTTAAGATGAGTTTCCTGTAGAAAGGCAATCCCTGCCCCCAGGCGCTTCAACTCACCCAGAACGGAAGCTCGCTTTACGGGGGAGTTCAGGCCCTTAACGTTTAGTGAAGTACATTGGACCTTGGACATGGCGGTGCAGGGCTGGCACCCCCTATCTCAAGGGCCAGAAAAGTCTGAGGGAGCTCGCAAGCGAACGAAGAGATGAGAGGATAGGGCGAGAAAGACCAGCAAGAGAGGAAGGAGAGGGGTGGGCCGAGAGGGTACCGGACAACAGGAGAAGACGACCACAGGAGGGGAAGGGGAATACAAGAGGAAAAACAAAAAAAACACACGCAATGAACTAAGACTTACGGAGCAAAAACCTAATGTGTAAGGGAAAATTCAAACCCAGAGGGAACTAAGTGAGTCACTAGTTTATAGCGACTCAGTCGCTGTTCAGTAATGTTGAATACATTGTGAGGAGTCGCTATTTGACCAGTACAGCGCTGTATGGGAGCGCATGTTAGCGACTGCTCATAGCGACCGACTCACACCATATTCAGGAAAAAAACAGCCTCACAAATCTCTGGCGCTGAAAAATATTTGTTTGAAGCCCAGAGCGCAGGAGGCGGTGTGTTTAAAGTGTGTTTTCAAGCATCTATCAACTAGTAACAAAGCGAAAACATATGGAATTACATTGTAACAACATTGTAACATGAACACTTTAATGCCAGACCTGTAATGTCATTTCTGAGGAAATATTTAAAAAATTATGAAAAAACTGCTATTTCAATGCCAGAAGAGGTCACAGAATTATTTGTGATTTAAAAAAAAAAAAAAAACGTTTAAAGAGAAGAAAAGGTTCGTCCATTGAAATGTATGGGAGAGCGACAGGTAGCGAGAGGTCATACCTGGCGCTGTGCAAGGCTGAACGCTGGCGCTGTTCGCTGAGTCTGTGAAAATGATGAATCAGACACTACATGGCGCTATCCCAGTCGCTAAACAGATTCTGCTTGATAAATGTGTAATTGCGTGCCGTGTCCGGCGTTCACCAGTCGCTACCTGTCGCTACCTGTCATTAACCAGCCACTACCTGACGCTATTCCTTCTTAAATAGGGGCCTAAGAGTCTATCTTGTATGTTTCCCACACCCTCTACATACAGATTGCTCACATTAAAAATCATCCTACCTGCATCTACTGCATGTTATGAGCCTTTAAACATCCAAGATGGTGGCTCATGGAACAACAGGCAGCCTGCAAACAGGAAGTGCCTTCTGACTGTGCTGCTCTGCATTCTGGGATTGCTGACCTTTTCCTGACCCCAGCTCTGCTCTGTCTGTGCAAAGCAGAGCTATAACCCAGCCCCCTGTACTTTATCCCACTCTCCTCTCCCCAGTAAGTGTGATGCTTCTGAGTCAAAATGGCGGCACCCATATCCTAAAGTCCTGAACAGAGTTGCAGGAAAGAATAATAAGTAAGTGACTTAAAAAATAAAAACTTAAAATATATTAATTTTAGATGCTGGGGAATAGTTTTTTAAGGGTTTGGGCTTTTTCATAAATTATGTTGAAGGCCCGGTTTAAGCTAATTGAACATAGGAAGATTTGTATGTAAATCTGGGTATACTGGCCCCCAAGGGCAAAGCAAGATGGCCTAGTGGTCCAGTGGCTCCTCTCTCATCCATTTTGGGGACAATTCTTAGCCTGACGGAATACACCAAAATATATTTACAGTTTAAGATTTAATGTAATGCTTATCTCTAATAAGAAATGTAATAACAATTTATACCATAAACACATGAGATTACTAGTCTCTAAAACCTTCCCTATCAGGACCTAAGTACACCTACTAAATACCTATTTCCTTCAGTTTTTATCTGGTTTCTTAATAATCCCGGTCACACTACTACTACTGAATTGAAGCCACCAGATTTTTGCTTATGAAGGGGGAACCCGGCACTCAATCCATCTCAGCAAAGATAACAAAATAAAAAGTAATCTTTACTAAAAAGTTTAAAAATAGTGGTCCCGGTGAATTGCCAGGAATGGCCTGCTACCATGGGGAAAGGCGCACACTAATTTCACCTACCCCCTGGGGGGCCTCGTATCCTACATTACTCTCACAAATTAAATTTTCAAGTTTTTGTAAGTTTTCCCCTTGACTGCGATAGCACATTGGATGCACAATGGATGGTGGCGGATGCATGAAGGCGAGTAAGCAAAACTTACTGTGGCGAACACCAGTAAACAGATTTTCGCAATGCATTTTGCTGCATTTGGTATATATATATATATATATATATATATATATATATTATAAAAGTTATGTAAAAACATTATTATTAGTTATTTTTTACATGCTTGGTAACTTTCTAATGTTTCACGCTTGAAAAATAAGTTAAAGATGCTAAAAAAAAGTGACAATTTTTCCCTAAATAACATTGATTCCTATGGGGTTCGGGGTGGCGAATGCTAAAGTGTTTGCCAGCATTCCCAAACCAAACTGAAGTAGAAGTAAATCCAAGAAACATGGACATCGCCTACGGAACATGCAAAATTTCACTTGATAAATGTGCAAAATGGCAAATACCTGGCAGAAGTGCGGCAGATGCGCAAAGGATGCTGGCGAATCGTTCCATAAATTACCCCCATAATCTAACATTTTTGATAAATGACATCACATACAGCCCAGAATGGGCAATACTGAATATATGGCATGTACACACAGGCACACACACTACGAAAAACTAGAGCAGCGGTACTCAACTGGTGGACAGGAATCTGAATGCGGGCCTCAGCGACAAATTTCTGGACCCCTGCCCTGACAGCCATGCACTCAGTTGCTTCTGTGTTGCCATGCTCAGAGCTGCCCCCTATACTTTAACAGCGATGTAGTGCTTAGTCTCCCTGCCAGTGATGGCTCCCTGGCACCTAGCATTACAATATGAAGTACTGCACAGGCGGGAAGTGGCATTGCAAGGTACAAATAAACTTTGCTTCTTGGTCTCTTTGCCCCATTCAATCCTGTCCCGCTGCCCCAGCTCAGCCCCATCTATTCCTGCCCCGCCATCTCTGCCCCATCCATCTCCACCTCCCCAGGTCATTCCCATCCATTCCTGTCCCCCCCAGCTCTGCCCCATCCATTCCAGTCTTTTTTAGTTTTGCCTGTGGAATCTATAGCCGCCCCTTCAGTGCACAAATTTCTAATTATCCACCCCCCCATGGACCTTTACAAGAAGTGGTCGAGTACCCTTGAACTAGAGCGAGCAAGCAACTATCATGTATATTCTTCCTGGTGGGGACAAAGGGAATTCTCCAGCAATGGATCTCTCCAGCAACCGATCACTCCAGAAATGCATCACAGCATCCCTAACCCTATTCTTAAATAAGCTTAAACATTATTTTCAAATGGAATAGACTGAGACGCAACTTCAGAGAGAGCAGCAGGTTATAGGTAACGTGGGAAAGCTACATGGACACCCTCCCAGACGTAATGAGGAAGAATATTACAATTTATTTAGGCCAAGTGATTTTGATGACCTGGTGGGTTTCATACAGCAGGGCTCCCCAAACCGGGGCGCGCCAGGGGGGACAGACCAAAACCTGGGATAGTGAAAATCCTGGGTTTGGTCCACTTTAAACATTTGGGTCTATTCCCTTTGTGTTAACTTTTGCACAATTGCTTGCATGTAAAATGTACTATTTATTTTGTTTCTATATTCCACAGTAAGATTTGTTGCAACATCAATGTAACTGATGGATTGCTTATGTTATGACCAAAATGTAAGATGCCTCTTTTTCTCTAATAAAATTGTGTGATATGAAGAAAAATGGTGGTCCCACCACATAGAGCCACACTGGAGGCACACATATCCCCAGAGCCATGGGAAATAAAAAAAATGCTATATCAGCTCAGCACCTCAAGACATTAAAAAATTCCATCAGAAGTGGACTTACCCTTTAACCGCCTCTCATTCCCTTGCCCCATCTATTTGACCCCTTTTTCAACTGTTAACTAGTATAGGTTAATCCCCACCTGTCTTCTTACACATGACCACTCAACCATGCCTGACCGGTGTTCCTGCAAACATCTAATGCTGCCTCTTTCAATGAGCAGGTAAATTACCCCCTGCAGCCTCTATGCATGTCTTCTCCTCTCCTCTTAAACATGTCTTTTAGCTTGCTCCCCACCATGCTTGCTTGCTTGGCCACCATGATCCTGCTTGATGCAGGCCATCTCCTGAAGACAACCTCTGCAGCCAAATGCAACCACACACATGCCCGCATGCATATTTCATCCCCCCGTAACTTAGTGGCAACCTACTCTGTTCAAGTGAGTGTAGTGGCACTTTTCAGTGACTATGACGGTGTCAGGGGCCTGATTGTAAATGGTTGCAAATGGTCCCTAGGATAATGTATGTCCAAGATGTTGCAGGACCAAATACCCTAATCTGATACATTTTCAGCAGTGGTATACACTGTGCTAACTACAGCAGAGGAGAATATATGACTTTTTAAATTTGGCTTAAATATCTAATTTAGGAAGAAATGGCATGTTTCGGTGCTTTGACCTATTACTATATATATTAAGTTGTATGGTATGTATTTTATTAGTTCTTACTATACTTATAATCACAGTTATGAAACACTTTGACAGCTTAATACATTCGAGATTGCTACACCAGGACTATTAACTGTGAATTTCAACTTTGGTTTAATAAAGAGCTAAATGTATGAACAGAAACTTTGCCACTTTGTCTTGTGGAGCCAACAGCAAGTAATGTACTTGGAGAAGTGAACAGTATCAATAACAGGTCTTATTGGAGGTAGACATTTTATTATCTAGGCCTTCCCGGCTAACAGAGTCCTTGACACAAATACAAGCACTTAGTTAGTCCCAGAAGCACAATAATCTGGGCTCCCGCCACTGAAAAATATCGTATGAAATTGGCTGATATCCATAACGGCAAGTAACCCAAAATGAAAACTGTAAATTGTATTATGTTAAAGGCGTTGTACAATGTCAATATGCTGTGGAATTGTCTAGTGCTGAGCAGAAAAGCAATAAAGAGGTAATTCACCTTTAAAAGGAAATAAAGAAAATCATTTCCTGACATCCCGAGACCCATTTCTGCACAGAAAAAATACATGCTACATTTATTCACTGTTAAAATCTTCTAGAATAAAAGACAAACACCTTATGTGTTACTGCTGTCTGATCTGTGACAGTGTTTGGCATATTCTATGCTTTTTTTCCCAGACATTAGGGAAAATTTAAAGTGTTGACACTTGTGTCTGAAGGGTTGTGATATAACGAAACACACGTTTACACAGTTATCTGTTGATTACTTTCCTATGCAAACTTATGGATGACATTCTTAGAAACACTGAGTAGATAAAGCCATTTGTAAATTGTCTCTAACTGGCTAGATAACAATATATACCTATACACATCATGCATTCACATAGGACCTGATCTATCACACTCTTAGTTGCTCTAAATAGCCTTTATACCAAAATATAGGCAGTATAGAACAGTCCCAAAACAGCATACTGATACCGCAATTACCACTTCCAAGATCCAGCGATAGGAACCAAACAAGAAACAGGCAGTGACCATTCTGATTCTCTAGGGATGCCTACTCTATCACTATGTGTTGCCTGCCAAGTGAACCTGATTTGTTGATGGAGTCACATGCTCTTTGGAATGCTGAAGAGATCAATATTGGTATTCCCAGGTTTGTCGATGATCTTGGATGAGCTATGCTGCCAGTATTTGGGACATTAGATAAGGAATTTGGTTAGGTTTCTGAAATCATACCTCGTGGCCTTGACTGGCACTATCACTGAGATCACATGATACTGTCCGTTGAGGCGGGCCGCTATACACGGGGGTTTTTGAGGCGGGCCAGAGACATCATGTGGTAATGTAGACCTTGTGTTTGTTACAATTGTGCCTTGACTATCTTTTTACTGCCATGTATTGAATAAGTGTCTTATAGTCTGCTCACTGGACATTGCTCCGGGACCTTTATAGATTAGAGTGTATATATATATGTTTTATATTGTATATTGATCCATATCTGGGCTAATTACTTGCATAATTAGGACACTCTATTGCATGTATATATGCTGGTGGGCAGTGATAGAGCTGTACTTTGCATCAGGTATACTGACTGTATTGCATTCAGATTTAGCCCCATTTTTCCTCTCAAACCCCCCATCTGTGTATATCTTTTGTGTATATGTTTTTTAAGATTGTCATTTTTGTATTTTATGTACATTAGTGCTCATGTGAGTCCTTTTTTATCATTAATAAAAATTTATATTTTGTTTAGTACTATTGACTGCAGTGTTGCATCATTACAAAGTGTAGTGTGGGTGGAGTGCGGACCATTTGGGGACCCGTGGGATTCCCAGACAATTCCCTCCAATTGGTTGTGTTACCACCAGTAAACAGACTTGACTGGCACTATCACTGAGATCACATGGTATTGTCCGTTGATAGTGGCCATTAAGACCCTGACTGCCTGAGGTGCCCTTTCACTACCACCAGTAAACAGAGCCCTTCCAGCCCCTAGTTATGCCACCTGCTCTGTTTGATGTAGCCCGGGCCCATTAGAAACAAGCCCCAGTAGCGTGTAATATAACCAAAAAGCATGGATGAGTGGGTTTGGGATCAAGATAAGAGAGCAGCCCAAGATTAAGTTTCATATTTAAATGCTTTAAGAGCATGTAGCAAGTCTGTTTTATGGCGGCCTAACCTCAAATTCTAATGTATCGCATGCAGAGGGTGTTACCCATGTGGTGAGAAACACTGTATCTGCTGTAAATATATTTAAAGGGCAATACTTTTGATTAATGTGTTACAGGCAAAAGGTTTTTAATACCACAAGTTTCGAATTACAATTCTAAAACCATCTATCTGGTCATGTGCAGTTCTTGCAAAATTCAATATGTAGCAATATGTAACTGAAAACTTGCTTTTTAGAACATATAAATCAAGTGACTTCAGCTAACCAGAAGTCTAATGTAGCAAGATATTGTTCACGTGAGCATGCTGGCCTCACTATATTTCTAACTGAATGTTAAATGTGACACGAGCAGCGCTGATGCAAAAGAAACTGTTTAAAGTCAAAGCCAAATGGATACTAAAGCCCTCTACCTGCATGCCATGCGGTTTAAATGACAGAATGGATTTATCACTGTTTACAGACCTTTAATCTGATTGGCTCTAACTTTAATCCTGTCCCTCATTTTTGTCCACAACTTAACTTAAACCATTATTGTATATCCCCACTTTTTTGTATTAACATAGGTTACATAACATAAACCCTCCATTCGGACACAGGTTCTTTCCTGCCCCCTTGTTGTCTTTTAGGTATTTTTAGTTAGACTTCTCTTGCTCGTGACTGTTTTGTTATGTATCAATGTGAATGAATTAGTCTTACTATATGGTCATAGGCACATTTTGATATCCTACCGCAATAAAAAGACCATGTGATTCAATATTACATGTTACATTATATGCTATAGCTATAAGGATGCTTTAACCTAATTACTTATGATCATGTGCTCTGGGGCTTGACCCACTGATATCGTTTTTTCGATGCATCGTACTGGCAGATTAAAGCACACTGCCAGGCAATATTTTATAGCCCTTATTTTATTTACGTTTCCCAGTGCATATGACTGATGTTTAACTCTGGATTTTATTGTGCCTAATAATTTAATTCTATTATATTACAACCATTAGCTTTAAGGTTTTATGTTTATGATAACCCTTTTTGAGCTAGCCTCATCAGTACTATTATACAGAACCATCTTTTGTTAATATCAATCCATGCTTATAAGTATTGTTCTTAATGTGCTGACATGGGTGTTTACAGGGTCGTATTATGAGGGGGGGGGCGCAAGGAGTGTGTTCCTCCGGGGCCTCCACCACTTGACCTGCAACGGGGACCTCCACCAACCTTTGGGTTATGGTCTGGTCCAGGAGGCTTTGCAGCCTTTGGTCTGACGGGCCACAGGAGCAGCAACAAAGCTATCGGCAGCAGTGAGGACCCCTCATGCCTGGGCAAGCCTTTGTTTTCCACTAGCAATGCTACTGTGATGGGAGGTGCCGAGCTGTCAATTGGGGGCCGCTCACTGCACATTAGTCACCAAACACAGCCGCTGGCAGCTTAATGCAGGGAACTGTTTTCTGCTGGACCAGCTGGGTGACTACACTACCCCCCCACCCAGAATGACAAAGCAGGAGTTCCCGAGCAGCACGCACCCGCACAAGGGTGGCACAAGGGACTCCATCTGACGTTCCAGTAAGTGGGTGGGTGCCAGACCAATCACCACCAATCACTGATTTGGCTGGACTATTATTTTAAAGGAAAGAAAATACTGTATCTGGGGCCTCCACCAGATTTTGCGCCCAGGGTCCTCCACCACACTTAATCTGGGCCTGGGTGTTTATAACATGCAGCCCCAGCATACATTTTGCTAATTGTATCACTGACAGGTGGTTCCTGCCTGACAGTTATCAATGCGTTTGGCTTACTATTCACGATACCTAGCCATCTTAGCCCAGTCACATGGGTCTGTATTTCCCGGCAAGGACACACATATAGCGCAGTTTTATATTCGCAGCCTGCTTCGTTGACTCTTAACAGGGGGTTCTCCCTATGTCAGACGTTGGTGCAGTAAGAAATGTAGCCAACCAGTCATGCACTATTACCCATTGATCCTACCAGCTCCGACCCCACCCTCGAGCCAAGCTCTGTATCCTGTGGTGGTGGGTGGGTGCGGGCAATCACATGTGCTGGTAAGATGATTTTATATTTAAAGCTTGTGTGTTAGACACTGGGGATGTGTATGACTAAGGACCGGACAGCCTGAAATGGGACTTAATGCTGCTCTTTCCTCACTTAGTGGATTTTCATCGCTTAATATTAAAGGTTATATTTTAATATATATATATTAAAATTATATTATATATTTTTTGATGGGAGTATATGGGTATCTGGACACTATATATATATATCTATATATATATCTATATATATATATATATATATATATATATATATACATTGGCGGACCAGTCGGGTCTCTCCGCTCCGTGCATCATTACAGGTCAAGGTGAGCTGCTTATTGGACTTTTAAAGGTTTTCATAGCATAAACCGGTTTCCTTTATGAACTGCTAGAGGAATAGAAATAACAGCAGACTATTGGGGTAGTCAAACACATTTAAAACAAACCTGTCCAAATCAGTACCCAAATGGATGTTAGTATTTATGAATGTGTAAACTCTGTAACTCATTTGTAAGTTTTCTGTTGTAAAACCAAAAAAAGATAATATATTTTAAAAGGAACAACACACAGGAATTTCATTTTCCTGTGTGTTATTTCTCTCAGGAGGGGCATCCCAACTATCCCACATTCCTTCTTTTTCCTTCCTTCATTCGTTTTTCCTGCTTACTTTTTCTTTCCTTCCTCTGTTTTTGTTTCCTTCCTTCCCACCTTCCTTTGCTTTATTTATTTCTTTCCTTCGTTATTTCTTATTCTTTCGCTCCTTCCTTCATTTTTTCTCTCTCTATCTTTCCGACTTTTCTGCCTTCATTCACTTCTTTTATTTTTCCTTTCTCACCTTCCATTTCTTTCTTTTCTCCAGTCATGTTTTCCCTCTTTCTATCCTTCCTTCCCTCATTTGTTTATTCATCCTTTCTTTGTTCCTTCCTACTACATTTTTTACTTGCCACCCCTTTTTTCTTTCCTTTCTTCCCCCTTCCTTCTTTCCTGTTTGCATTCATTTTTTTTATTCTTCCTCCTTTCATTTTATCTGCTTTCTTTTTACTTTCTTCAATCCACCTTTTATATCTTTCTTCCCTTGCATCCCTCCTTTTTTCAGTTTTCTTCCTTTTTTTACCTTTCTAGCCTGATGTTTTACTTCCTTCTTTCCGCACCCTTTCCTTTGCTGTCTCTTCCTTTCCTTCCCTCCTTCTTTCTCACCCTTTAGTGGTTGGGGAGGAAGACATTTTCTCTTCCCACCCTCTATACCACCTCAATGTCAGGGCCTGGCTATGCCCCATTGTTATACTGATATGGATTTCCATAAACTTGACAATGAGATCTGCTGTGCACAAACCCCAAGCAGCACCTGTAACTATGCAAAAAGAAAGATGTTTGCCGAATTAGCTTCTGCAGACCTGTTTTTCTTTAGAAGATTTCACACAGCACCCAGGGCAAAATGCCCCCCCCCCCCCCCCCCCCCCAGGAAACAGAACAGAGCGTGAAAACATGAAACATGGAATCAACAAGGAAAACATGGAATCAAGGATGATATCATGGTCATGTCTGGGCCCCCCTGATGGAGGGTTTTGTGGGTCACAGCTTTGTATCTGGCACATTGCGGCCTGGTTCCTGGGGGCAAATCAGTCCTGTGTGCCAAGTATGTTCCTTTTGGCGATAACTAGGGAAAAAATCATTAGACCTCTTACCCCTGTATTTGACTATGACCTCTCTATAGACAGAATGGAGTCAGAGCTACACATGAAGCTTAAAGGCCATTGTGTGAGTATAATACTAGGGCCCCATGTCTAGTCATCCAGGAAACTTTCCTTATGTCATTTAAAGAGATTGTCCAAGAAAAAGTGTAAAACAACCTGCCATGCAGAGAATTCATCCTGATGTGCTGCTGAATAAAGGGATTATCAAGCCCCGCTTCTGTAGTTCAGATCCCAGGTTTTTTATGCATGACCACCTATTTTTTTACCCTGAGATGTGGACCTATCTCCGCCCTCTTCCATGTAACTACTGTACGTGGGATACACAATCTCTTGTCTCTGCAGGCGGGGGATATTTGCCCCTTGCTAAGGTGGTCTGTCTTTTGCCTGCTCCTATTGCCTCCTCTTATATGCTGGAAGAGTATTGCTACTCAGCAGTTTAAGCATACAAACAGGAAGAAAAAATGACACTCCCCTTTCTTCACAGACACTTGGAGCAATCTCAATGTGCCTTTTGCAGAAACGCTGCAGCATAGCTGTGTAACAGAATAAAAAACTACCATTCCAACAATTCTCCTCTGAAACAGCAAATGTCAGAGAGACACTTTGGCCTTGATTCACTAAGAGTTGAAAAAAATCCTCATGGTAGTAAAAAATTCAAGTCATGAGAAAAAAGCCTGAGAATTTCACTATTAGTGAGTCACCAAATAGGAAGACAAAAATAGTATTGAACGTTTTACCCCTTTTTACCTCTAGTAAAAAGTGCCATTAACTCATAGTCTTCCTATCTGGTGATTCACTAATAGTGAAATAAATTCTCAGGCTTTTTTCTCATGAATTTGTGAATCGAGGCCTTTGACTTATCAGGGTCTGTATGTGCAGTTTCTTTAAGGTTCTACACTGTACATCGTTTTTCATCTTAGCTAACCTATTTTACATTTTTACTAAATAATAAAGCAGCCACAATTCTTGAGCTGCAATCGTTTTGGTAAGACCACATTCCAATAATTCTTTTTGCTTTAAAACATAATTAGAATTCACAGTCACGCAGTGCTAATAACTAACTGTACATTTTTTTGTCTGCTCATACTTACTCCAATGTTCCTTAAACCAAATGAGTGTGAGAATAATAGGATTTAATGTAGATAACAGGGTCTGTTAAATAATCAGCTCCATTGTTTAGCGGCGTGCGCTGCATCTCTTGCTGGGGAGAAGAGACAGATATGTACTGCTGTAAAATTATTACTCGAGATGGCCGTTCAATATCAAGGAGGTTAGCACACTGCTGCGCCTGAAATGTGCAATTTATAAATAAGAGTTAATACGCGGGTGGCTGCGATATGGGCTCGGGTGCAAAACCTTTAAATCGGTAAATTATTTGATTTCATTCGGAGATGATACTTGATCTTGTTTAGCTTATTGTTGGCAATTGGCAATGTAATGAAAGGCATACATTTTTCACTTTGGAAAATGTAGTCACATTAACAATATTTACCTTAACATTACAACAGCGCAATCCCTCTGCAAGATGAGACAGTTATTTTCCTGCGCGTTGTGAGCATGCAGAGCGGGGAATAGGCAGCTCTGTTTATCGATGGCGTACTTTCTGGGCTTCTGCTGTGAGAAAGCAAATTAGAATGACTTCGGTTTTACTTATTTTGTAAATCTGAAAGTTTCTCCCCGAATGGGAATGTTCCTGTCTGTACTTAGGCTTGATGCTTAAGACCTATTACAAGGCATAAAACTGTAAGGGTGGTCAGTAAAATAACAGTGGAATAATATCAGTAAGTTGTGAATGTGAATAGTACAATAACATTAAAATAACAGTAGAATAACCAAGACAAAGTAATTATTTATAAACATACAATAAAATCGCTGGCAACTTTAAGGCACACTAGCCCTCCCTCCACGGTAAGCCCAGCAATAAAGACTTACTTGAGAAAACTTGAATACGTAAATGTATAAAAATTCACTTATATTCAAATGATTAAAAGTAGTCCATCAAAATATGCAATAACAAAACCATGTGTAAGGACAGAACAAGCAATGCATATTCTCAATTGCGTCTTGGTGCGAAAAGCAATCCATGGACCGTTATGACAGGGGCATTGCAGTACTACACACAGCCTATACGTGTAGCTGCCACTTGTGAACCAGATCCACATTGGCAAGAGATCTGAGAGTAAATGGTAAGTGTCACATTATTGCTAGGTTTTTCAGTGGTGGGAGGGGAGGGAATAACATTTTTGAGGTCCCAGCTTACCCTGTCAATTATCTACATTACTTCCCTTACATTTGCAGAGTGATCTCATTGACCCTCAAAAACCTTGCCTGCTATGTTTTGAAGGCTGCAGTTCCTCTGTATTTAGTAGAAAGTGCTGGCCTAAATCCTTTCAAAACACTGAACATCAACGATTGCGGGAAACTTTCCCTGAAAGAATGAGTGCCTTGCAATCGCTTGGTGTAAAACCACCCTTGAAAAACCCACAAGCTGTATATTCTCTGAAAGTACAAACCTTAAGCTTTTTAGGCGTACCAGGCTTGTTTATGTGGGCAGTTTTCTGAAAGTAATCTCTTGACGAATTCCTTGGCGTTTTCCTTAAAAAAGAATAAAAAAGCAGAATCACGTTTTCCAACATTAACAGTATGCAAACCAGGAAAAAACAAGTTAAATCTGAAAAAGCAAGGTCCCTTGAACAGAACCAATCATATATTCTCTGAAAGTACACATGTTAAGCTTTCTAGGCATACAAAGCTTGTTGTAGTGGGCTCATCTTCCTGGAAGTAATCCCTTGAAGAATTCTTTGGTTGCACAGGGTTTCCCAAAAAATGATAAAATCACTGAACAAAAAACACAAATATCAACATGCAAACGGTATGAAGAAGTGGCAAGTAAGTAAATCAGAATAGGGTTATGATTTTATTGAAAAACATGGCACATCCCATTTTACTTTACTCTCTTCTCCTAGCATGGTCCTTGCTTCTCTTTTCTTACACTTGTTGCTGTTGTCCATTCCTTTGTCTTCTCAGTTTTTCCTGTTATTATATTTTCCAAACTTACCTCACTCGACTCCTTCCCTTTAAGAGAAAGAACCAAATACGAATAGACATTTCTATTTCAGGAAAAAAAATATTTAAAAATGTAATGTTTTAAATAAACTAATACTGATGTAAAATTGCAATATTTTCTATTTAACAGTAAGGTAGAAAACAACATTAATATCAGTGCCTAAAAAATCAGCTGATACGTGCCTTTTCAATATTCTGGGGGAGAAGAGAGTAGTGTCGGCAACTGTCCTGTGTCTCTGTACAACCAGCTCTCATTACACAAGTGGGGCCTGCCTAACCCACCCAACCTACTGCCACCATAGAGGGTGCTACAGCTGCTGCAGCTGCTGCAGGGGTATTTGCTAGCTATTGGCAGGTAGTTGGGAAAAAATGATTGTAGGGCTGCCCTGGACAATCTAATTATGTAAATGCAAATGCATTTTTACTAGGCAAAACAAATTTGTGTCTGCATCTGTCCTGGCCAAAATAATTCAGTGCCTGCATCTGTCCTGCCCTAAATATTTCGGTGTCTCTAACCATACATTTGAATGGTCGTACTTCCATTTTGTTTTATATTTGTTATTAACTGCCACTAAGGCAGACTTAATGTTGATGGCCCTCTGTGAAAATGAGTTTGACACCCCTGCTTTAGAGGAAGTCTAGTCTCACAAAGAGTCAATATGGCTGCTGGCACCAGACTGCCTAAGCAGTTATAGTTTAAAGTGGACCAACACCAAGGGGTGATCGGCCCGGGAATCTATAAGAATCTATAAGATATAAGACGTGCGCGCCGGCCGTCTGTGAATGGCCGGCGCGGGCGCGCGCATGCCGAAAGTGACGCGTGGGAGGCGGCGGCGGACGCGCTGTCCTGGACGCCGCTGACACCCGCTTGGACGTCGGCGGGGATTGGACGGCGCGGTCACGTGGGAGCAGGGAGAGGTGAGTTTTTTGGGGTTTCTGGGGGGTTTCAGATAGCGGGACACCCCCGATCGGGGTGCCTCGCCGAAGTGGACCAAAACCCAGGATAGTCAAAATCCTGGGTGTTGGTCCACTTTAAACAATATTCAGTCCATCATAACTTATGGGTTGCCAAGATATGAAGATCAGCTGAGCTGGTTGCTGACAGCATAAGCTTTGTACTAATATATCAAACGTGTATGTCTTGTGTACCCATAAAAGGCAATAAATCATTACATAGGTTGTGAGAGGTGATTCTAAGAATATGTCTTTGAGCCTTGGTATCAGAAGCCAGTGAGTCAGAAAAACACAGAACTATATTTAGAGGGCAGGACTGATCATGTCTCTAGCCAGGAACTTCCCTAAGACTTAATACACAATTGGTTAATGACAGGGAGCTGCCTGGTCCCTCTAATGTGTTTGAAAATGAGAGGGATTAGACAGAGCGTCATAACGCGTCAGGGGTGTCTTTTCTATGCAGACCATGATTATGATCATCTGTTTACCTCTCACCAGAAGTAAATGTAACCAGAGAATGCCAGTACTCTGCTCCTGCAGCTGCTCCAGGCAGCTTGCTGGCCACCGCAGGGAGGGGCCTTTTATTCAGGGGGTGCAATGACTTCATCTCATTCCTCCAGTATAAAAGGCCACTCCCAACAGTGGCAGTGAAAGCCCCGATCCCCTGCTCCTGCCCCCAGCTTCCGCCAATCACTTTTGGCTGTCAGTGCAGGGGAGGTGAACAGTGTGGGGCATCTGGATCATGGTGGATGGAGGTAAGTAGAAACATAAATAAAATAATAACAGACTTTGAGGCCGATTCATTAATAGCGCCAGGTAGCGACAGATGAGTGCCAGTAGGGTGATTTTCACAGCGCCAGCTAGTATTCGCTGTGCTTGGCCGGGGTTTGCTTGTTGACAGCGACTCAGTCGGTGTGCGGTAATGTTGAATACGGTGTTAGGGGTCGATGTTTCACAGGTTCTGCGTTGTATGGGTGCGCCTGACAGCGAATGGCCATAGCGAACGGCTTGCTGCAGATTCATTAACAAATCACGCTCAAAAATGTATCGCGCTGTGAATTCCTTGTTTAAACCCCAGAGCGCTGGCGGCAATGTGTGTAAAGTAGTTTTTAACCCCCAAACAACCATTTTTTTTTAATGTAAAAATTATACAAGTTTTTCTAAACATTTTGTAATATGAATACATTAACATCAGACCTGTAATCTCAATTCTGCACATATTTTTTTTTTTTTTTTTACTTTAAAAAAAAATCTAACATTGCCGTAGTGGTCACAGAATTTTTGACAGTTAAAAAAATAAATAAATAAATAAACTCAATTAATTATGAATATTTAAAGATTGCTCCATTGAAATGCATTGGAGCGCGCCAGGGAGCGACAGGTCATACCTGGCGCTGTGATGGGATTAGTAGCGGCGCAGTTCGTTGCAGTCGGCTACATGATGAATCCCGCGCTAGCTGACGCTCTCGCCGGCGCTAGCCTCATTTAGCATGATAAATGCGTCATTGTGACCGCCGCCGGGCGTACTTGAGTCGGTAGCCGCCGTTAGCTGGCGGTACCTGGCGCTCGTCAGACACTACCTGGCGCTAGCCCTTGATAAATAAGGCCGTTTTTCTATGTGTCAATGTGCTTTTTCACATTTAACTGTTTGTGAATTGGTACGGGCGCCATAAGACTTCTATACTAGTTCACAGGGCAGGAGTGGCCCATCAGCAAATAGGTGACAAGAGCCCACGACCTGTGAGGGCTATGCGAGCTGATAGCCTTCAGGGCCTGCAGACAGTTGCTAGGTCTACCAGCCCCCATGTCTGGTGCCCGGGCTGGTAGACCTGGATAAGGGGGAACCCATGTGATTTTTTTTAATTTTTCAGGGTTTAACCCTTAATAGTGCACTTAGTAGTTAATTTGAAAATGTCATAAAGCACTTATTTCAGACTGGGAGGTCTTCAGGGCATAAATTGGTATCGATACATATTCGGTACTGCAATGGGGAGGAATGGGGTTTTTACAGACAATATGGTCTTCTAGAGAAAATTACATGTTTTAATTAAAAAAGCAACAACATTAAAAAAAAAAAAAAATATATATATATATATATATATATATATATATATATATATATATATATATGTTTTTTTGAACAATTTTTACCCACAAATATTAAATCGCTGAAAAAATTACAAACAAGACATTTCATGTTAAAACCCAAATTCTGCAATGCATAACAATATATCATTTTCCTGGAAATCTCTGAAAATTTCTGCAAAGATCCCAGTAAACATATACAGCACAAAATAGTGAAACATGTTCACAGAGGGTGGCAACAAAAGGGTTAAAGGAGGACTATGCTAAATGGTGGGAGGAGAAGTCAAATAATACACCTGGTATCAAAACATATCCAGCCAGATTTGTTTCTTTCTTTTAATGGAAGGAAGAGGAAATCAGGGGGGACAGATTCTGTCTTCCCTGATACACTCAAACCTGTCACCCCTGGATTCTATTTCTATCAGAAAAAGAAAACCACAAGCTTGGCAAGAGTTTTATTCAGTTCGGGTGTTTAATTGACTCCTCCTCTCATTAGCCGATGTGTTTATATGGATTTTTAGTATTTCGAGATACACCTCCTTTAAAACCATTAAATCTGATATTTTATGGTGTATAGCCATGCCCAAGGCACTAACTGTCTGATATGGTATTCTGACTGAAGCTATTAGCATCAAAATGAACCTAAGCTAGAGATCTGTGTGAATCTAGTTTGGATGGTGTACAGCAACCAGAACTGGCCAGTGGCAGTAGCCTTACTGAAGATCTGTTTGTGGGTGGATGGAGTGCAATTGTAATTCCTACTTGAGTCATGACACTTAACTCTACCTACATACATATAAGATGTTCCTTTTAACCCTTTAACCGCCAGCCTACCTTGAGATTTTGTCACCCTTTGTTGCCAGACCATTTTGCACTATTTTGCGCTCCCCTTGTTCAACTGTGATTTTTGAAGGGATTTCCAGGGATTTCCCAGAAAAGTGATATATTGTTTTTTTCAGCAGAGTCTAAGCTTTAACATGAAATGTCTTGTTTGTCATTTTTTAGGTGTATTCTCAATATTTTTGGATGAAATATGTGCAAAAAAAACACCAAAAAACAATTTTTTACAATTTGTAGTGTTTTTTGTAATAAAAAATGTAAGTTTGTCAATAAAATCTTATTGCACGTGAAACCCCAATTTCTCCCGGTTACAGTGATACCACATATGTATAGGTAGACACCCTTTCCTGCCCAGGAGACTCCCCCAAACTGAAACAACTCTTTAGGAGATTTTCAGATAAAATACAACTATGCTACGTGCTAAGCGCACCTTGCAGTTTTTCAAGAAAAACAACCCTTTACATTTGAAATACCCCCAACAAACTATATATTCTCTGGAAGTACACACCTCAGGCTTTCTAGGCGTACCAGGCTTGTTGACATGGGTGCAGTTTTCTGGAAGTAATCCCTCAATATATTCTTTGGTTGCACAGGGTTTCTCTAAAAAAGTATAAAAAAGCAGAATCAAAACCACATTTTCCTAAAAAAACCTATATGCAAACAAGAAAAAAATGGAAAATCTGAAAAAGCAACATGCCCCGAACAGAACAATACCCAGCATGCATAGCTACTGTCAAGGGAAGAGTTGCCAAACACACCAAAGTAAAGCATGTGCGTAACGGTAATTTTACTTCAAAATTTCAGCTCTGCATACAAAGTGCGCACCTTGTGCTTTTTCTACCAAAACAACCCTTTACATTTAGAATATCCCCCATAAACCATATATTCCCTGAAAGTACACATTTTAAGCTTTCTAAGCGTACCCAGCTTGTTGTCGTGGGCTCATCTTTCTGGAAGTAATCCCTTGAAGAATTCTTAGGTTGCACAGGGTTTCACAAAAAAAATTATAAAAAAGCAGAATAAAAAACACCTTTTCCTAAAATATCAATATGCAAATAAGAAAAAACAAGCTAAATCTGAAAGCGCAAGGTCCCCCGAGCAGAACAATACCCAACATGCATAGGTACTATTAACCCTTTTAATTGCCAGCCTACTTGAACTTTTGTCGCCCTCAGTTGGTCATTTTTCCCCATTTTGCGGCATGTTTAACCGTGATTTTTGTCGGAATTTCTTGGAAAATATATATATATTTTTTTGCAGCAGAATTTAGGCTTTAACATTAAATGTCTTGTTTGTAATTTTTCTACAGTTTTTTAAATATTTTTGCGTAAAAAAAACAAAAAAATAAATAAAATAATATTTTTTAAAAAATTGTCTCCTTTATTTTAAATAAAACATTTTTTAGTAATAAAAACCATATTGCATGTGATAGCCCCATTTCTCCCGATTACAACGGTACCACATATGTATCAATAGCCCCTCATTCTTGCCCAGGAGACCCCCCCAAACTGAAAAGAGCATTTTATAACATTTACAAATAAAATACTACTATCCACACTATAAACATAAGGGGTTAATTTAAAATGACATAGGGACCCCCTCCCGGGGGGGGGGGGCCAATTTTTTTTTGAGAATTTTTGGCTAAGCCTAACCCCAAAAATTAAAAAAATAGAAGGCCCCCCCTGGGAGGGGGTCCCTATGTCATTTTCTTTTTAATTTTAATTCTTTAAAATTTTAATTTTTTTTAATTTTTTCTTTTTAATCCCAGGGGGTGGGGGGACCCCATTTTTGGGGGGAATTCTAAGGGTTAGGGTTAGCCTAACCCGTAAAGTGGACCAACACCCAGGATTTTCACTATCCTGGGTTTTGATCCACTTCCGCGGGGGTGCCCCGCTGCGTAAAACCCCCGAGAAAGGTATAAAAAACTCACCTCAGCCCGCTCCTACGGCGCATGCGCGAGCGCTCGTCCAATCAGAGCGCTCAGAGCCGCTGTGGTATGCACGGACAAGGGACGGACAACCACAGCGGCTCTGAGCACGCTGGCAGCCGCATCTCGCGCTTCCCTCTAACAGGGAGCGTGCCCGCGTCGGCGATTCACAAACGACCGGAACGTGTGCGCGCCCTGATAGAGAGAAGCGCGAGATGCGGCCCGCGCATGCACCGTTGGAACAGGGATAAGGTAAGGCGATTGGGGCGTCCTGGGGGGTTTCACACAGTGGGGCATCCCGATTTCGGATGCCCCGCAGGGAGGGATCTGATCCGGGCCGATCAGCCTGGGTGTTGGTCCACTTAAAAAAAAAAAAAAAAAGTAGGGGGGGACCCCATTTTTGGGGGGAATTTTAAGGGTTAGGGTTAGGCTAACCCTAACCGTTAAACATTTTTTTAAAAATCACGTAGGGACCCTCATTTTTTTTTTGGAATTTTAAGGGTTAGGGTTAGCCTAACCCTAACCCTAACCCTTAAAATAAAAAAAAAAAAATGACATAGGGTCCCCCCTCACAGGGTGGGGGACCTCATTTTTTTTTTGAATTTTAAGGGTTAGGGTTAGGGTTAGGCTAACCCTAACCCTAACCCTTAAAATTAAAAAAAAAAAAGACGTAGGGTCCCCCTACCCGTCATAACCAGCCCGGGACCAGCTATGGGGGCTTGTAGGCACAGAGTGGGGGGGCCAGCTTTTGTGGCCCCCCCACCCTGCAGCCTACGAGCCCACATAGCTTATGTGGGCCCGGGCTCTTCTGCCCCCCCCTGGGCTTTGGGGAGGCAGGTAATTGGGGGTGCAGGGGTTAATGGCAAGTAACCCGCTAGGGCAGGTGACTTGCCAGACCCCAGCCTTGTGAACTGGTACAGGGGTCTCATGGACCCCTTACCAGTTCACATAGGGTTAACAGAAAAAAAAAAACACGGACACAATTTTTATTTATTAAAAAAAAAAAAAAAAAAATTTACTCTTTACTCACCTTCGATCGTCAGCTCCTGTGTCCCTCGCTGATCTGCTGTCAGATGCCGGTGATCGGCATCCAGAGAAGGAGGAGGCAGGAGATCAGAGGATCTCCTGTCACCTCCTTCCAGGGCACCGATCACCGGCATCTGACAGCTAACAGAGCTGTAGCCGGTGATCGGGACTGGGAATGACGTCATTAGCCCCGCCCCCAAAAGGGATCGGAGGCCCCCCAGGTGAAGAGGAGGGTCGGCGGGAGCCAGCGCATACAGAGGTAAGTAAATGTCATTTTTTTTTTTTTTTTTTATTTTACAGGAAAAGCCGGAGGCAGCTGAAATGGGGGGGCACCCTATTCCGGGCCCTCCCCTGCAGCCAGAGGAGGTCCGGTGAACGATCGGAGACCAACATTTTGAAGAGGAGACCCGGCTGAATCAAACGAGGGGTCAGGTAAGTGACTTTTTTAAAAACTTTTTTTACTATTAGTGGGGAAAGTCAGGCACGTAAAATTTACGTGGCTGGCAGTTAACTGCAGGAGAGGCAGCCACGTAAATTTTACGTGGCTGGCGTTTAAAGGGTTAATCATGGCAGAGTGTGAACAGCCCTCTACCACTGAAAAACCCTGGGCCTCCCGGCACATTCCATCTCCAATCGTTGGCTGAACATTGTAGCACTCTGGCCCCACTGGGTGAGGGGCAGTGAAAATGTCCACTCATCTGGCTGTTTGCCAATGCCCTGCTGACAACACACAGGCGAGGAAGATTGTGGTAAGACCTCTCTTTTTTATGTGCATTTTCAGCATGTTCAGTAATAGTAGTTACATAGTTAATACGGTTGAAGAAAGACATATGTCAATTTCAAGGGTCAAATTTTATTTTCTTCTAAATAAGCATCTAATCCTTTTTTGAAGCTGTCAGCTGTTGATGCTGTGACAAGCTTTTGTGGGATTCTATTCCACATATTCATAGTTCTTATGGTAAAAAATTGTGACTTTTTTTTTTCCAGTCGAAGGGAGTGCCCCTTGTCTTTAAAGAGGATTTTACCTCTTAATCATGTCCCACCTCAGACATTTCCTTTCAAAACTAAAGAGATTTAATTCCCATAATCTATCTTCATAACTAAGATCCTTCATTCCTCTTATCAGTTTGGTGGCTCTCCTCTGCACCCTTTCCATAGTCAGAGCGTCCTTTCTATGAATGGGTGCCCAGAACTGGACGGCATATTCCAGGTGAGGGTGCACCAGTGCCTTGTAAAGAGGCAATATTACATCCCTATCTGGTAATTCCATGCCTCTTTTAATGCATGATAATATCTTGGTGGCCTTGGAAGCAGCTGCTTGACATTGCATGCCTTTTTTTTAGCCTGTACCAGTACCCCAGATCCTTCTCAAAAAGTGATTCTCCCAGTTTTACTCCCCCAAGGACATATGTGGCCTTCAGGTTATTAGACCCCAAGTGCATGACTTTACATTTCACCACATTGAACTTCATTTGCCAAGTGAATGCCCAGCCAGTGTCCAAGTCAGCTTGAAGCTTGTGAACATCTTCAATAGACTACACTGTGCTACTTATATTTTTGTCATCTGCAAAAATAGAGACAGTATATTTAATTACATCCTCTATGTCTATTATAAACAAGTTGATAATAGTGGGCCCAGCACTGAACCCTGGGGTACACCGTTTACAACTGGTAACCTTTCAGAGTAGATATCATTAACCACAACTCTCTGCACACAATCCTTCAGCCAGTTTTCAATCCAGTTACAAACTGTATTTTCTAATCCTGAAGATCTCCCCAAGAAACGTCTATGGGGGACAGTGTCATATGCTTTTGTAAAATCCAGTAGCAACTTGTCATGATTAGGGCAGAATAGACTGCTTTGTATATTATCTGATATCTTCTGAATTATATTTATGATGATGGTAAGCTGACAACTGTATGAATTTTAATAGATTCATAATAGTCAATATTTTAAGGATACTTCTCTTGCTGCCCATACATACTTGAGACTTGGCCTCTTGAAGATACATCATTTGCAGCTTACTGCACTAGATAACAGCTTGCCCTAACGCTATAAAATGTTGTCTGTGAAGCAAAGGCTTGCCTGATTTAGGCGTATGCTGTGCTGTTTTATACTTTACCTTCTTATGTTTTGCCATTTGCTTTTCTTTAACATTGATTTTGTACTTAAGTAACATATATGTAATCTCGGGGTACACCCTTGAGAATGCTGACTCCAGAAGCAAAACAGCTCAATTTACTTTTATGGCTTGTTCTCTATCCCTAAAGAGCTATAAAATGGACTTTTAATGAAGCTCTGAGTGCTCTGATCTTTACAGAGTTCTGGTGCAGGCATCCATTCCAGCCACAGCATAAGTGAAAGGTCTTTCGTTGTTTGCCTGACACTGCAGTTTAGAGTTTTGGCATTATTCTTTTATATCTTCAGCGTTAATTGTTATTATATTGATATCTCAATTTGCAGTTGAGATCAGGAAAGAATATGTCATTATACAGGAGACTCTAGTTATTGCCATTGCAATCCCTCTAATGTGCATAGATGCTTTTACCCATGATTCAATGCTTTGGTCAAATATAAAAGTACAATTTGTGACTATTTCCCGCAGGCTGTATAAAGGATAAAGCCTAAAAAACAAAATTACTACTCTATCTTGAAGAGCCTGCTCTTTTAACTGATCTAGAGGTACCTTAAATCCATTACCTATTCACAAAGCATAAAGATAAATAAAACCACCAAAAATATTTTATACATTTAAATTTCACTATAGTTACGCAACCCGCTCCTTCTTTCTCTTACTGGGTATCTGTAATTGACGCCTGGAGAGACATCTATTTCAGATACCTTGTCAGCATCTGGAGTGAAGGGGGACACAGCTTTGCCTCTGTGGTATAAAAAAAAATTCCTCTTTAGTGGGAGGACCTATGTCCCCCCTTGCTACAAATGCTGGCAGGATGGCTGTAAGAGGAAGGTGAAGAGATAGCATTTTTTTCAATTTAGAGTATAATTTATTTTTTTTACTTCATTCAAACTAAAAGAGTTTAAGGGACCCTCATACCAATTAATATGCTAGTGATGGCCGGCATGCCGCCAGTCGACACTTGCTATCAGGGATGGGGTGAATCGTGTTGTTTATAGCTTTGGTGCAGATCCGATGCCCATCATCAGTAATGACTGCACTACAAGCAAAACAAGCAAGAACTATTGTGATCCTCTTCAGTTTGCTTACAAAGCAAATAGATCAGATGAAGATGTGATTAACCTGATCCTCAAGTATGCTTACAAGCACATAGCGAGACCAGGTGCATATGTAATGTAAGAGCGTTTGTTCGTTGGCTTTAACTCCGCGTTCAACAGTGAAGAAACAGTTTTAACAGTGACGAATCCCTGGAAGTGCCCAGTGTCAGATCAACCAACAACAACATTGGAGCTCCTAAGTGGTATGTTCTGTCACCCCTACTTTTTACATAGCGCATTAGTGCTTGTACCTCCACTATTGAAAAGTCACATTTCTATTGCTTGCAGATTATCAGGTTAATTAGCAATGATGATGAAATTATGTACAGCACCAAGGTAAACAACCTTGGCTGTTAGTGTAAATAGGACAAAATGAGCGCACATCCGACCACACCCCCACTCAGTCTCTAGAAGTGATGTGCCCACGCTGTACAATTAGAAAGGCCGGACAGGGGTATGCGCACAACTAGAGGCGAGTGGGGATATGCCAAGATGTGGCAAGGGCTGAGGGAGCAGGTAAGTGAAATGTGGGATCTGCAGGGTTTCATACAGTGGGGCATCCCAATTCAGGGTGCCCCAAGGAGCAGCCCTGTCCAGTGGGACGCGGACAGCCCTGGAGTCTAAAAGACGTCATTCCTTTTTAAGCTACATGTGTATTTTAAACTCAACTTCTAAAACCAGGAATAGGCTATAAAAAGGGTCAAAGCAAAAACATAGTTAGAAAGCAGGCAGGAGTCAGTGCCATGTTCAGGCAGACACAGGATTACCCATAGATGATTGCAAGCTGCAATAGCAGAATAACTTGCTGTAGGTCCCGATCCCATAGAGCACAATGGGCAGATTGAAGTGTTTAATGCTTATACCAAACTATACCAAATGCTTTTTGGTATAGCTGCTTATGATTAATGCTTATAATTAGTATTAAACACATTTATTTGAACAGAACTTGCATTCTGATTTGACAGCAATGGAAATGCAGGACCTACATGTGACAAAATGTTTGGGGGTTATTTAAAATTGATTTAATGGTGTCTTTTGCTTAACAATGTGTAGTTTGGACAACAATTAAAATATAGCCCAAACGCACTGTAAAGTTTGTCCCCTTTATCTCCAGTAGTGATTTCTCGCAACTGTAATGACGACATGCCAACCAGTGCCGGAAAAATACAGCGCCAAAGAGGGAAATAAAATCATAAATATGCAGTGAAGCACCAGAAAAATGGCGGTACAAAGTGGCGCCCACGTTGGGATAATCGGCAGCTTTGTCCAACAGGCTCTGACATAGGCCGGCCAATACCTAGTGCAACAACCAAAGCTAATTAGCATTCTGTGCAGTGACTGCTAACTCCAGTGTAGTCCAAAACACAGAACCAGATAAGACAAAAATGTTGGTGCTCCAAAACTGGCGCTATAGCCACAAAACAGATGCTAAATGGCGCACATCATAAATAAGGCTCTAAAACTATCACATGCAGGGTGCAATTTGCCTATTGGTGCTGGATGCGCTACATTATTATCACTGATGGCATAATTATACGAACTCTAAATCCAGCCTTGCCAAGGGTCATTGTGGAGCGAGGGGCCCCTTTGATTTTGCCTTTAGGCCATAAAATGCATTTGATTGGTTCTTTCCCTATCAGCCATTGTGAATGTTAAATATTCTGTAAGGTGCAAAATATGTTATTGTTGTAAGTTTCTAGGAAATAAAAAAGTACAAAACACATTTCCAAACAGTCAGATGCAGGTGGCGAGAGCTATTATTAATCCAATCAAAACATTCAATTGCAGTGCAGCTTTTATTATTTTAATCTGTCAAACACAAAGCAAGCTACAAAACATTTGTTTGAAAATCTAAAAATAAAGTACCTTCATTTTGATTTTTTTCCCCATAAGAACAGCTCCAGTTTCAGCTTTGTTACTAAAATTAAAATAATATTTTTGCTGCAGTAAGATATTGCTATTATAGGTTATTTATGCAATATTCACACAAACTTTCCTCAGTGAAAAATAAAAACAGTCTATGAAAGTGTTTTTTTATCTATCATTATTAAGCCCAGCATTACAGTTTTCAACTGGCCAGGAAACCATGATATATGGTCGGAGTGTTTAATTTTTGTTGGATGCTCTAGAAATGATGAAACAAATTGTAGATGACACAAGGTTCACACGGGGCGTCCATGGTTATTCATCAAAGTCGCCGGTAACATTGGTTCATTACTGAAGCTCACAGAAATAGCATTGGGCTTGCTCGAAAAAACAAAATTCGAATTCCTCTTTTTTACCACAGAAACATTACAGTCTATTTTTTTGCAGTTTCATGGGAAAGAAAGATGAATGATCCATATTATAGGCATTAACTGAGGGGAAAATAGTCATATTTCTCCTATATCACCCAGATTTATTCAAGTGACTTGTTAATGCAATATAGTTTATTTCATTTCTGTCAACTATTCAATGATTTAACAGTAAATGTTAAAATATTCAGGGTTATTAACAGGAGGTTTAACAAGAATGACAAGCGTTTCACAATCCTTTATCATGCTGTCATGAATTCCATCCCCAGCCTTGGATGAGGCCTCACAGTGTTAGGTTTTGTTTGTTGTACATTAAGGTAAAAAGAATATGGCGGGGGGGGGGGAATGCGACCCTTACAGATTTGTCACAGGTGCGCTAAGCATTGCATGCTTGAGCTGGAACATAACAAGCTAATTGATAGTATAAATGTGCCAAATGGACGCAAACAGCTTTCTGTGTACTTGACCTTCTGCCATCATTTAGATAGACTGATATTACTGGATTTCCTTATCATAAAATTGGTCTCACTAGCCATTGTAGAAGTCTAAGGACTAAGGATGTTCAAATTCATTTCCTTCTCAAGTCCCAAGAATTGGTAATACACTACTACCTCAATATAATGCTGTTGTTTGGCACCAATAAATGGAACCATGTTATAGCTAAAACCGTGCTATGTTGAACACAGGCATCAAAGAGGGAGGATAAGCGCATTGTATTTCTAAATGTTGGGGTCCAAGGCTGGACCGTGTTATACCTGAATCTGCCTGATATCGGGACCATGTTATGTCGGGGTAGCAGTGTACTAGTGGGGGTTGATGAAGCAAAAAAATTAGAAAGAACCCATACCTACCTTTTCTTCTCTGCCGCTGATATACAGAAATAAGTAACATTGATATCTTAAAATCGTCAATGCTTTTGAATGGATTTTATGTTCTGGCATAGTGATATCTCAGTATTTTAAGAATTGCTGTAGCTGTAAAATATACTGGTGTCGTGGGGACAGCCTCAGGTATACACTTCTACAAGGGCATGTGGATCGGCATTGCAAAGTCCAGTACCTTTGCTCGTAGGTGCCAAAGTGGTGCACTTTCGAGTGTTGGATCACCGGACCTAGATGGGCTAACGATCCACTGGAGGTATTGTTGTAAAGGGGAGAAACTCATGTATACATCTCCACAAGGACATGTGGATTGGGGCCGAATGAACCAAGAGGCTGCACCGCAAAGTCCCAGTACTGTTGCTTGCGGGTGCTGGGGTGGTACCTTTCCCAGTGTTCTCTGGACCTAGGAAGGAACGAGGAACGACTCACGGGAGGTGTCATTGGAAAGGGGAGGGAAGCCTCAGGTATACACCCCTACAAGGGCATGTGAAATGGGGCTGACTGGTACCTGGTCCTGGTACCCCAACCATAGCCCCACAGTTGGTGGAGACCCTCTTGCAGGGCAAATGGTGGAAGCCCAGGGTTGTGTGCCCCTTGCACCCTGCCTATAATCTGGCCCTGGTTCTGACATAGTGATATCTCAGGATTTTAAGCTGTATCTGTAAGAAGTACTGGGTCCCTCTGTGGTCAAGCAAAAGAACCCTGAAACATATGGACGGTGGCCTGGCAGTCACAGTGACTCCAGCAAGCTTACTCTATTAACTGCAATGGAGACCTGACAAACAACAATGGAGGGGACTTATTTATCAAATGATAGCGCTACTCAATGCCAGTCATCTCCAATAGTTTTGCAAGTGTGCCACTCAATGTTTGTTTTAAGAAGCACAAAGCAATGTGCCCCAAAATGATTAACTTTGAGCATCTAATTATTCACCAGCGCCATGTAGTACTTTGATACTGCCACTCTTCCCAAAGCTGCGCCAGTTTATCCTGACACTCATTTCCGATATACCATAGACGGCTGTTGTTAAAGCGTTTTCTTAGTTCCAAATAGCTTTTGATAATTATTTTACTCAGGATGTTCATATTAGAATACAACATATAACATTATAGATGTTGTGTTTTTTGGCCACTAAAGCTCCAAAATGTTTTGGACACCCATAGCGTCTTTTGGATTTGCTGTGTCCTAATGAGGGATGCACAATGAGGGATGCACAATGAGAGATGTGGGATGAGGGATGTTGTTTGGAGTTACAAATGTAAAATAAGGTTAAACAAATGTAAAATGAGATGGAAACATGGCTCTATGTGTCCCCATCACTGTTGAGCCCCATTGAATGGCCAGCTGTGCCCACCTGTGCCAACATAAACTTCCGCCAACATCAGCGCCGATATGTAAATTGTTGAATACAGCACTGTATTAGTTGACCGCAGCAGAACAAATAGATGGTGATTCTCCTTAATTATCATTGTTAGTTGTGCCAGTAACGGTGCTGCCTTGGATCCCGGGGTTGTTGTGCGCTTAGTTTCACTGCACACAGTATTGTTTACACTGAACAAAATACAGTAGGTGCTGCTTATTTTTATTTCATGTGTGTAGACTAGCGCCGCTGGCAACATACATTTATCATTCAGTGCTCACGAGGTAGAGCACCAAATTCGCTGCACTACAAACTTATCAATGCCATGGCACTGAATGGCGTTCTTCAGAAATTGGACTCTTATTCTCCTATGTGACCAGTAAACAGTAGAATGGGCCTGTCAACGGGCAGCGAAAACAAACCATATTTACCTGACAACTTTAGATTATAAGCTCGCAGGAGCAGGGCTTTCTCTCCTATTGTATTTCTATATGTGTTTTGATTGCATCTGACTTATATTGTGTTGTGTGTGTAGTCATATCTGGTAAATATAACTCATAATGCCCTGTATGTTCCCGTCCCACCCTCATGTAATGTTTACTTTGTACAGCACCACACACAATGGCATTTTATAAATAAACAATAATATTAATAACTTGTGACTGCAAGCTCGTAGGGGCCGGTGTCAGAACTAACTCACCTGCGTCCCGGTCCCGCACTGTCTCCGGGCGGCCGGCCGCAGCACTTCCTGTTCGGCGGCCGTGGCGGCTCGTGCAGCGCCGAGCACCGCCACTCTCCTTCCGCTCCCCCGCGTCCCCGGCTCCCATACTCGCGCGCGCGAGCACGTGATTTATATGCCCTGGCGGTGGCGCTGCACACAGTGCACTTGCGCTTAGTTAAAGGGCCAATGGCCCGAGGTGTGTGGGGGGAAACGCCCCTAGTTCTGGGTTGGAGCCAATGAGCCCAAAGGAGGGTTTTGGGCTATACGCCCTTTTTGTGGTCCAGAGCCAATGATTGTGGAGCTTCTAGAAAGCACCAATCACGCACTCACTTCCCCCATTTCCAATCATATCTGGATCCTATAAAGTCTTCACCCTGTCAGTTACTCAGTGCCTGTGATAGAGCCTTGTTGTACCTAGTTTGTCTACTGAATTGTTCTCTGATTGATCTTCATTGCCAACCACTGCCTGAACAGACCATTCTCTGTTTGATCTCCGTTGCCGACCCTTGCCTGAATCGACTACTCTCTCTGATTGATCCCTGTTGCCGACCTTTGCTATCCATGACCATCCTGTCCGCTGCCAGCCTTGACCCCTGCTTCGTACCCTGACCTCGAGCTGCCTCATCCTACTGTACCGTCGCGATCTCTGCTTACCCGTTGCTGACCTCTGGCCTGTCTTTGGACTTCCTAGTAATTCCTGCTTCATCAATTGGGCTCACTTTGATCCCGCTCTTCGTTAATGGTTCTCCAGACCTCCAAACAATAAGCTCCCATCCTTTGAACCATTGAAGTCCTGGGGGCAACCGATCCCGAGCAGGCGTGTACTGCGTCCCGGCAAGCGGGGGCTCCTACAGGTGAAGCTGGCTGCGGAGATTGGGGGTTGAGGGCTTACCTGGAGGGCTGGAGTTACCTGAGCGTGACATTATCACAGGCCAACATCATGGATGACCTGGTACAGCAAGTCCAGGCCATGGCCACTGCTATAAATCAACTTGCTCAAAGAGTGGCCACACAAGAAACCAGACAGATTCCTGCATCTTCTGTACTACCTCATGTGTCAGAGCCAAAGGTCCCGCTACCGGAGAAATTTTATGGAGATCGTGCCAAGTTCTCCAATTTCAAGAACTCATGCGAACTATATTTCAAGTGGAGGCCCGTATCTTTGGGCACTGAGACACAGCGGGTGGGTTTGGTAATCTCCCTATTGCAAGGAGACCCTCAGTCTTGGGCATTCAGTTTACCTCCCAATGATGCCGCCCTGCATTCTGTTTCAGCTTTTTTTTTAGCTATGGGCGTATTATATGCTGACCCGGACCAATAATCTACAGCCGAAAACAGGCTTCGGGCCCTGAAGCAAGGGCGGAATACGGCGGAAGACTAAAGCGCTGAGTTCCGTCGTTGGGTGGTAGAATCCAGGTGGAATGACCCTGCTTTGTATAGCCAATACCGAATGGGCCTTTCTGAGAGCATTAAAGATGCACTAGTGAATTTCCCTCCACCTTCTGATCTAGACCATTTAATGCAGGTCACCATCAAGATAGACCGTCGCCTTAGGGAAAGAGCTAGGGAGAGAGCTAGGGTTCCCACGTCCTCCAGACCCACCCACCCTAACCCACCGCCTTCTCTTAGGGAAAATACAGCTTCTTCCTCTCAGGAGGAACCTATGCAGGTTGGGAGAACTCAGCTTTCCCAAGATGAAAAGCAATGTAGACGCTCCTTGGGGTTATGTTTATATTGCAGGAACCCGGGCCATATTGTGAGATCCTGTCCTAACAAGGGGAACTCGACGGGAAACTAGGTGGATCTATTTACAACTCTCGCCTGAATAAATTGTTAATCCCTGTAGACCTCTCCTGGGGCTCTTCCAGAAAGTCAGTTTCAGCTTTTGTTGACAGTGGAGCTGCAGGCAACTTCCTGGATAGAAGCATGGTCTCCATCTTGGGGATTCCGTTAGTGCCCCTTGAGAAGTCTCTTCAGGTTCTGGCCATTAATGGGAAGGCCATTCAGGGGGGTCCGGTCAATAATAAGACTCCACCTCTCAAATTAGTTGTTGGGTCCTCCCATTCTGAGTTTATTGAATTTTTCATCTTTGATTGCCCAGAAACACCGGTGGTTTTGGGATACCCTTGGTTGAAACTCCACAACCTCACTTTAGACTGGCAGGCTGGGGAATTAGTTAAATGGAATAACTTTTGTATGGGTCATTGTTTTTCCACTGCCCTTAGAAGTTTTCAGATGCTTCCCCAAGGGTTACCCCAGCCATACGCTGAGTGGGCTTACGTTCTTTTCCGAATGTTCTGATGACACCCTCTCCCCACATAGGGCCTATGACTGCCCCATTCACTTGCTCCCTGCAACCATTCCTCCTAGAGGTAAAATCTACAACCTTACCCAGCCTGAGGAGCAAGCACTGAGGGATTACATTTCTGAGAATTTGAGTAAGGGCTTTAGCCGCCCCTCCACTTCGCCTGTGGGGGCTGGGTTCTTTTTTTGTGGAAAAAAAAGATGGCGGGTTGAGGCCTTGTATAGATTACAGAGCTTTGAACAAAAATACTATAAAAAAACGGTATCCCTTACCTTTGATTAAGGATTTATTTAATCAAGTTGTTGGCGCTCAAATCTTCTCTTAGATTTAAAAGGGGCCTACAACTTGATTCGTATCCGGCAAGGGGATGAGTGGAAAACGGCGTTTAACGTAAAGGACGGCCATTATGAGTACCTGGTCATGCCCTTTGGCCTTTGTAACGCTCCAGCTGTCTTCCAAGACTTCGTAAACGATGTCTTTCGAGATTATTTAGGTATATTCGTGGTAATTTACTTAGACAATATCCTCATTTTTTCTGATTCATTGTCTGACCATAGACATCATGTAAAATTGGTTCTTCTAAAATTAAGAGAGAATAATTTGTATGCCAAGATTTCTAAATGCATGTTTGAGGTCACTACTGTTCCCTTCTTGGGGTATGTAATATCTAACCAGGGTCTAGAGATGGATACTGTTAAGATTTCGGCAGTACGGGATTGGGTTCAACCCAAGACATTGGCTTCGCAAATTTCAATCAACGCTTTATCAGGGGCTTTTCCCATGTTGTGGCACCTCTTACTAACCTTACCCGTAAGGGCGCCTTTACTGAAACCTGGTCACCGTCCGTCAGTAAGGCCTTCCTGACTTTGAAACAGGCTTTTACCTCAGCGCCGGTCTTGATTCACGTAAACAAGCCTTTTGTCATTGAAGTAGATGCTTCCGAGTTGGGCGTGGGGGCAGTTTTATCACAATACTCTGGCCATCCTGAGCGTTTGCATCCTTGCTCCTACTTCTCGCGGTTCAGCGCCGCTGAGCAGAACTACGATGTGGGAAACAGAGAATTATTGGCAATAAAACTGGCCTTTGATGAATGGCGCCACTGGCTGGAGGGTTCACCTCATCCAATCACAGTCTATACCGATCACAAGAACTCTTGCCAGGCACGTTGGGCATTATTTTTCTCGCGGTACAATTTCATAATTAAAGTCTTGAACAATACTTACGATGTTACATTTCTGACGCTCAAGAACAGTGGTCAGAATTCGTTGACTTTGCTGAATTTGCATACAATAATGCGCCGAGTGAGAGTACCAAAGTGTCCCCGTTTTTCTGCAATTTTCCGATTTACCGGCATTGGAAGAGTGGCTCCAAGAGCGGAAGAATATCTGGACCCGCTTCCAGGAGACTCTGAAAGAGACTGTTTTGAAATACAAAAGATTTGCCGATCGCCGCAGGTCTCGAGAACCCGCACTTCAGGTTGTGGACCTTGTTTGGGTTTCTACTAAAAACATTTCTCTCCGGCAACCTTCCACTAAGTTAGGTCCCAAGTTTATTGGTCCATTCCCTATCAGAAAGTAAGCGATGTAACCTTTAAGGTCCGACTTCCACAAACCATGAGAATCCCAAACTCTTTTCATGTGTCGCTGCTAAAACCAGCTAAGAATACACCTCTTCCGTCCTTGTCACCAATTCTAGTTGATAACGAACCAGAGTATGAAGTTAACAAGATTCTTGACTCGCGTAAGGTCCGTAATTAGTTGCAATATTTGATTGACTGGGTTGGCTATGGTCCAGAGGAGAGATGTTGGGTTGCAGCAAAAGATGTGCATGCTAAGATTCTTATTAAGAAATTCCATTGTGACAATCCAGGAAAACCTGGTAAGGGTCCAGAGGCCCCTCGTGAAGGGGGGGTAGTGTCAGAACTAACTCACCTGCGTCCCGGTCCCGCGCTGTCTCCGGGCGGCCGGCCGCAGCACTTCCTGTTCGGCGGCCGCGCCGAGCACTGCCGCTCTCCTTCCTCTCCCCCGGGTCCCCGGCTCCCATGCTCGCGCGCGCGAGCACGTGATTTATATGCCCTCCGGTGGCGCTGCACACACCGCGCCTGCCGGAGGCTTAGTTAAAGGGCCAATGGCCCGAGGTGTGTGGGGGGAAACGCCCCTAGTTCTGGGTTGGGGCCAATGAGCCCAAAAGGAGGGTTTTGGGCTATACACCGTTTTTGTGGTTCAGAGCCAATGATTGTGGAACTTCTAGAAAGCACCAATCACGCACTCACTTCCCCCATTTCCAATCATATCTGGATCCTATAAAGTCTTCACCCTGTCAGTTACTCAGTGCCTGTGATAGAGCCTTGTCGTACCTAGTTTGTCTACTGAATTGTTCTCTGATTGATCTTTGTTGCCGACCCCTGCCTGAACCGACCTTTTTCTGTTTGATCTCCGTTGCCGACCCTTGCCTGAATCAACTACTCTCTCTGATTGATCCCTGTTGCCGACCTTTGCTATCCACGACCATCCTGTCCGCTGCCAGCCTTGACCCCTGCTTTGTACCCCGACCTCGAGCTGCCTCATCCTACTGTACCGTCACGATCTCTGCTTACCCAGTGCTGACCTCTGGCTTGTCTTTGGACTTCCTAGTAATTCCTGCTTCATCAATTGGACTCACTTTGATCCCGCTCTTCGTTAATGGTTCTCCTGACCTCCAACCAGTAAGCTCCCATCCTTTGAGCCATTGAAGTCCTGGGGGCAACTGATCCCGGGCAGGCATGTACTGCGACCCGGCAAGCAGGGGCTCCTACCGGGGAAGCTGGCTGCAGAGATTGGGGGTTGAGGACTTACCTGGAGGGCTGGAGTTACCTGAGCGTGACAGACGGACTCTAAGATAGTAACATAGTAACATAGTATGTAAGGCTGAATAAAGACTTTAGTCCATCCAGTTCAAGCCGTTTAACTCCTTCCAGTGGTCTAGTAGCCATAGCCGGAAATGTTATTACATGCCAGGAAGGCATCAAGGCCACTTTTGAACATTTTTAATGTATCCCTCATTACTACCTCCTCTGGCAGCGAGTTCCATAGTCTCACTGCTCTTACAGAGAAGAATCCCCTCCTATGTCGGTGGAGAAAGCACCTTTCCTCTAACCTTAGTGGATGCCCCCGGGTTATGATTACACTCCGGGGTATAAATAGATTGTGGGACAGATCCTTGTATTGACCCCGAATATATTTATACATAGTTATTAGATCACCCCTCAATCGTCTTTTTTCTAGACTAAATAAGCCTAACTTGGACAATCTTTCCGGGTACTCTAGCCCCCGCACTCCTTTTATTAACTTTGTTGCCCTTCTTTGAACGTGCTCCAATTCTGATATGTCCTTCTTAAGCACAGGTGCCCAGAACTGTACACAGTATTCCATATGGGGTCTGAGAAGTCTCTTCAGGTTCTGGCCATTAATGGGAAGGCCATTCAGGGGGGTCCGGTCAATAATAAGACTCCACCTCTCAAATTAGTTGTTGGGTCCTCCCATTCTGAGTTTATTGAATTTTTCATCTTTGATTGCCCAGAAACACCGGTGGTTTTGGGATACCCTTGGTTGAAACTCCACAACCCCACTTTAGACTGGCAGGCTGGGGAATTAGTTAAATGGAATAACTTTTGTATGGGTCATTGTTTTTCCACTGCCCTTAGAAGTTTTCAGATGCTTCCCCAAGGGTTACCCCAGCCATACGCTGAGTGGGCTTACGTTCTTTTCCGAATGTTCTGATGACACCCTCTCCCCACATAGGGCCTATGACTGCCCCATTCACTTGCTCCCTGCAACCATTCCTCCTAGAGGTAAAATCTACAACCTTACCCAGCCTGAGGAGCAAGCACTGAGGGATTACATTTCTGAGAATTTGAGTAAGGGCTTTAGCCGCCCCTCCACTTCGCCTGTGGGGGCTGGGTTCTTTTTTTGTGGAAAAAAAAGATGGCGGGTTGAGGCCTTGTATAGATTACAGAGCTTTGAACAAAAATACTATAAAAAAACGGTATCCCTTACCTTTGATTAAGGATTTATTTAATCAAGTTGTTGGCGCTCAAATCTTCTCTTAGATTTAAAAGGGGCCTACAACTTGATTCGTATCCGGCAAGGGGATGAGTGGAAAACGGCGTTTAACGTAAAGGACGGCCATTATGAGTACCTGGTCATGCCCTTTGGCCTTTGTAACGCTCCAGCTGTCTTCCAAGACTTCGTAAACGATGTCTTTCGAGATTATTTAGGTATATTCGTGGTAATTTACTTAGACAATATCCTCATTTTTTCTGATTCATTGTCTGACCATAGACATCATGTAAAATTGGTTCTTCTAAAATTAAGAGAGAATAATTTGTATGCCAAGATTTCTAAATGCATGTTTGAGGTCACTACTGTTCCCTTCTTGGGGTATGTAATATCTAACCAGGGTCTAGAGATGGATACTGTTAAGATTTCGGCAGTACGGGATTGGGTTCAACCCAAGACATTGGCTTCGCAAATTTCAATCAACGCTTTATCAGGGGCTTTTCCCATGTTGTGGCACCTCTTACTAACCTTACCCGTAAGGGCGCCTTTACTGAAACCTGGTCACCGTCCGTCAGTAAGGCCTTCCTGACTTTGAAACAGGCTTTTACCTCAGCGCCGGTCTTGATTCACGTAAACAAGCCTTTTGTCATTGAAGTAGATGCTTCCGAGTTGGGCGTGGGGGCAGTTTTATCACAATACTCTGGCCATCCTGAGCGTTTGCATCCTTGCTCCTACTTCTCGCGGTTCAGCGCCGCTGAGCAGAACTACGATGTGGGAAACAGAGAATTATTGGCAATAAAACTGGCCTTTGATGAATGGCGCCACTGGCTGGAGGGTTCACCTCATCCAATCACAGTCTATACCGATCACAAGAACTCTTGCCAGGCACGTTGGGCATTATTTTTCTCGCGGTACAATTTCATAATTAAAGTCTTGAACAATACTTACGATGTTACATTTCTGACGCTCAAGAACAGTGGTCAGAATTCGTTGACTTTGCTGAATTTGCATACAATAATGCGCCGAGTGAGAGTACCAAAGTGTCCCCGTTTTTCTGCAATTTTCCGATTTACCGGCATTGGAAGAGTGGCTCCAAGAGCGGAAGAATATCTGGACCCGCTTCCAGGAGACTCTGAAAGAGACTGTTTTGAAATACAAAAGATTCGCCGATCGCCGCAGGTCTCGAGAACCCGCACTTCAGGTTGTGGACCTTGTTTGGGTTTCTACTAAAAACATTTCTCTCCGGCAACCTTCCACTAAGTTAGGTCCCAAGTTTATTGGTCCATTCCCTATCAGAAAGTAAGCGATGTAACCTTTAAGGTCCGACTTCCACAAACCATGAGAATCCCAAACTCTTTTCATGTGTCGCTGCTAAAACCAGCTAAGAATACACCTCTTCCGTCCTTGTCACCAATTCTAGTTGATAACGAACCAGAGTATGAAGTTAACAAGATTCTTGACTCGCGTAAGGTCCGTAATTAGTTGCAATATTTGATTGACTGGGTTGGCTATGGTCCAGAGGAGAGATGTTGGGTTGCAGCAAAAGATGTGCATGCTAAGATTCTTATTAAGAAATTCCATTGTGACAATCCAGGAAAACCTGGTAAGGGTCCAGAGGCCCCTCGTGAAGGGGGGGTAGTGTCAGAACTAACTCACCTGCGTCCCGGTCCCGCGCTGTCTCCGGGCGGCCGGCCGCAGCACTTCCTGTTCGGCGGCCGCGCCGAGCACTGCCGCTCTCCTTCCTCTCCCCCGGGTCCCCGGCTCCCATGCTCGCGCGCGCGAGCACGTGATTTATATGCCCTCCGGTGGCGCTGCACACACCGCGCCTGCCGGAGGCTTAGTTAAAGGGCCAATGGCCTGAGGTGTGTGGGGGGAAACGCCCCTAGTTCTGGGTTGGGGCCAATGAGCCCAAAAGGAGGGTTTTGGGCTATACACCGTTTTTGTGGTTCAGAGCCAATGATTGTGGAACTTCTAGAAAGCACCAATCACGCACTCACTTCCCCCATTTCCAATCATATCTGGATCCTATAAAGTCTTCACCCTGTCAGTTACTCAGTGCCTGTGATAGAGCCTTGTCGTACCTAGTTTGTCTACTGAATTGTTCTCTGATTGATCTTTGTTGCCGACCCCTGCCTGAACCGACCTTTTTCTGTTTGATCTCCGTTGCCGACCCTTGCCTGAATCAACTACTCTCTCTGATTGATCCCTGTTGCCGACCTTTGCTATCCACGACCATCCTGTCCGCTGCCAGCCTTGACCCCTGCTTTGTACCCCGACCTCGAGCTGCCTCATCCTACTGTACCGTCACGATCTCTGCTTACCCAGTGCTGACCTCTGGCTTGTCTTTGGACTTCCTAGTAATTCCTGCTTCATCAATTGGACTCACTTTGATCCCGCTCTTCGTTAATGGTTCTCCTGACCTCCAACCAGTAAGCTCCCATCCTTTGAGCCATTGAAGTCCTGGGGGCAACTGATCCCGGGCAGGCATGTACTGCGACCCGGCAAGCAGGGGCTCCTACCGGGGAAGCTGGCTGCAGAGATTGGGGGTTGAGGACTTACCTGGAGGGCTGGAGTTACCTGAGCGTGACAGACGGACTCTAAGATAGTAACATAGTAACATATTATGTAAGGCTGAATAAAGACTTTAGTCCATCCAGTTCAAGCCGTTTAACTCCTTCCAGTGGTCTAGTAGCCATAGCCGGAAATGTTATTACATGCCAGGAAGGCATCAAGGCCACTTTTGAACATTTTTAATGTATCCCTCATTACTACCTCCTCTGGCAGCGAGTTCCATAGTCTCACTGCTCTTACAGAGAAGAATCCCCTCCTATGTCGGTGGAGAAAGCACCTTTCCTCTAACCTTAGTGGATGCCCCCGGGTTATGATTACACTCCGGGGTATAAATAGATTGTGGGACAGATCCTTGTATTGACCCCGAATATATTTATACATAGTTATTAGATCACCCCTCAATCGTCTTTTTTCTAGACTAAATAAGCCTAACTTGGACAATCTTTCCGGGTACTCTAGCCCCCGCACTCCTTTTATTAACTTTGTTGCCCTTCTTTGAACGTGCTCCAATTCTGATATGTCCTTCTTAAGCACAGGTGCCCAGAACTGTACACAGTATTCCATATGGGGTCTGACCAGTGCCTTGTACAGGGGTAAAATGATGCTCTGGTCATGAGCACCTATGCCCCTCGTGAAGCACCCCATGATCCTGTTTGCCTTGGCAGCAGCTGCCTGGCATTGATTACTACAGTTGAGCTTATTGTCAACTAAAACCCCTAGGTCCTTTTCCATTGTTGTTTTACCAAGTGTTTCTTTATTTAGTGTGTAATCATGACACAGATTTCTCCTTCCCATGTGCATAACCTTACATTTATCTGTGTTAAACTTCATTTGCCATTTAACTGCCCATGCTTCCAATTTATCTAAATCTGTTTGTAGTTGCCTGTTGTCCTCCTTTGTTTTAATTACTTTACTCAGCTTAGTATCATCTGCAAAGATTGAGACTTTACTGTTTAATCCATACCCAATGTCATTTATATATATATTGAAGATAATTGGTCCCAGAACTGACCCTTGTGGTACTCCACTAGTAACAGTGACCCAATCTGAGTGTGTACCATTGATAACCACCCTCTGCTTCCGATCACTAAGCCAATTTCCCACCCATCTGCACACGTTTTCCCCCAGTCCAAGCATTCTCATCTTTTGTACCAGCCTTTTATGTGGCACAGTATCAAATGCTTTAGAAAAGTCAAGATATATGATATCCAATGACTCCCCCTGATCCAATCTTGAACTTACCTCCTCATAAAAGCTGATTAGGTTTGTCTGGAAGGAGCGATTCCTCATAAATCCATGCTGATATGGAGTAATAAGGTCATTTTCCCCAAGGTGCTCCAGGATAGTATCCCTTAAGAAACCTTCAAACAGCTTGCCCACCACAGATGTTAAGCTTACCGGTCTGTAGTTCCCAGGTTCCCCCTTAGATCCCTTTTTGAATATTGGCACCACATTTGCCAAGCGCCAATCCATCGGAACAAACCCTGTAGTTATGGAATCCACAAATATTAGAAATAACGGCTTGTCTATTACTGTACATAACTCCCTTAAAACACGAGGATGTATGTCATCTGGTCCCGGTGATTTATCGATTTTCATCTGCTTGAGACGGTGCCGGACTTCTTCCTTGGTTAGACCAGTGACATTTAATGGAGGGTTTCGGTTATTCCCCTGCATTTCACTGGGCATGTCAAATTCTTTTGTGAAAATAGAAGCAAAGAAGTTGTTAAGCAAATTAGCTTTCTCCTCATTTCCCTCTATAGGGGTCCCATCCTTGCTTTTCAGGGGGCCCACACCCTCAGGTTTGTACCTTTTACGGTTTATGTAGCTAAAGAATAATTTGGGGTTAGTTTTACTCTCTTTCGCGACCAGTCTTTCTGTCTCCAGCTTAGCTGCCCTTATCTGTTGTTTACATTGTTTATTTTCTTCTTTATAGTTTTTTAACGCTTCCGCTGTCCCTTCCTGCTTTAAACGTTTAAATGCCTTTTTTTTGTTGTTTATTGCCCCCTTAACCTTTTTATTTAGCCACATCGGTTTACATGTGTGTCTAATAGTTTTATTCCTGTAAGGTATATATCTGTCACACTGAAAATTAAGTATTCCTTTGAAAGCATCCCATTTAGCGTCCATGCTTTTGTTCTTAAGGACATTTTCCCAGTCAATGCAGTGTAGGGCATCTCTAAGTTGGTCAAACTTTGCCTTTTTGAAGTCCCGCGTTTTTGTGACTCCTTGATAAGGCACCCTAGTGACTGCTAATTGGAAATTAATGATATTATGATCACTGCTTCCAAGGTGTCCCCCAACCTGTACCTTTATTACTTTGTCTGGTACATTGGTTAGTATTAGGTCCAATATGGCTTTCCCCCTTGTTGGAGCTTGTACTTGTTGGGAAAGGTAGCCATCTTTTGTTTTAGATAAAAAACTATTACTTTTCTGCGAAACACATGTTTCAGCATCCCAGTCTATATCTGGGTAGTTAAAGTCCCCCATAATCACTACCTCATTTATTTTAGCGGCTATATCTATTTGCCTTAGCATCATATTTTCCATGGATTCGGATATATCTGGAGGTTTATAGCAAACCCCCATCAATATTTTATTTTTGTTTCTCCCTCCATGTATTTCTACCCATACCGACTCCACATGGTCATTCCCCTCACATATATCCTCCCGCAGAGCAGGCTGTAGAGAGGATTTTACAATTAAGCAGACTCCACCCCGTTTGCGTTTGTTACGGTCCCTCCTAAACACACAGTATCCCTGTAAATTTACTGCCCAGTCATAGCTTTCATCCAGCCAGGTCTCTGTTACCCCCACTATATCATATTGTTCTTCTGTTATTATCAGTTCTAGTTCATCCATTTTATTAGTCAAGCTTCTAGCATTTGTAAGCATGCATTTCAAATGCTTATGACAATTTTGATAATTTTGTATATTGCCCTTATTCCTGCTAGATGTGCTAACCCCTCCCCCCTCTCCACCCCCAGTTTCATGTCTACACCCACTGTCACTTTCTTTCCTAACTTCCCCTTTGTAATAGCTTTTACCCTCCCCCCCAGTGCTCAGTTTAAACACTCCTCTAACCTTTTAGCCATCCTCTCCCCCAGAACAGATGCACCCTCCCCATTGAGGTGCAACCCATCCCTGCCAAAGAACCTGTAGCCCACTGTGAAGTCGGCCCAGTTCTCTAAGAACCCAAACCCCTCCTTTTTACTCCAATTTTTGAGCCACCTGTTTACATCTCTAATCTCCCGCTGCCTCTCTGGTGTGGCTCTTGGTACTGGTAGTATTTCTGAGAATACTACAGTTGAGGTCCTTGCCTTAAGCTTACGGCCTAAGTCCCTGAAATCATTTTTTAGGACCTTCCACCTACTTCTTCCTATGTCATTAGTGCCAATAGGCACCATGACCGCTGGGTTCACGCCAGCCCCTCCCAACAATCTGTCAGCCCGCTCCGCTACATGCCGTACTCTTGCCCCAGGAAGGCAACACACTGTTCGGCAATCCCGGTCTTTGTGACAGATTGCCCTGTCTGTTCCCCTAATAATAGAGTCACCCACTACCAGCACCTGTCTTGCCTGCCCTGTTCTCCCATTTCCCCTCCCTTCCTTACTGGAGCCGACAGATGTGTCTTGCTGCAGCTCTGCCATTCCTGAGCTAACATCCTCCTCATCTGCCAACCGGGCAAACTTGTTTGGAGGTGCCTGTTCAGGGCTAGCCTCCATGTAACTTTTACCCCTACCCCGCCTTCTAACTGTTATCCAGCTAGCTGCCTCATTTTCCTGCTTTTCCTCTCCCCCCATACTACCACCCTCCCCTGACCCTGAGCCACGTAGTGCCAGATCAGTGAGATCCAGACTCTTTTGCATGATAACAATTTCTCTCAGTGTTGCCAATCGCTTATTTAGATCGTGAATCACGGCTTCCAAATCAGAGATTCGCAGGCATCCGGGGCATATATATTCACAATCGACCGATTGATCAAGAAGTGCATACATAGCACAAGATGTACACTGAACAGCATTGTTAGGCATGGAACCCATTGTATGAATTTGTGGGAACACCAAGTGTAGAAATAACAATATGAAATCAAAGGCAGATACTTACAGCTTCCGGCTTCTGCTTGTAACTTCTTCTTTTAACTCCTGCTTTAACTCACCACTTCCAAGCAGCCACTTACAGATACAGCCAAAAGAGCTGTATCTTGTATTCAAAATATTCATTGTCAACTCTGTAAAACTGCATTTGAATTGCCTATGTACTGTATTTTTTCCCTGTCTGTAATCAATACTTTGTACAGAGCTATGGAAGATGATGGCAAGTAATAATAATAATAATATTAATTTTCAGGCTCACTCCCGACAAGCTGAGTGGGTGCAGACTCTCACGTCTTGCCCTAGGCGTGCATTTCAATGTTCACCAATCATAGCATATCAGTGGTGGATGCTCATGTGCCGCCTGCAGCCCTCTTATGACTGGAAGCAGGGAAGTGCACAGTCTAGCCAGGGAGCATGGCTGTCAGCACCAGAGCTGGAGAACCCAGACTTGCTCGGCCCACAGGGCACTGATGGCTCAAATCTGCATGCTGTCAGGTAAGTAAGGTTATTTACTGTGCCCGGACAACGACTTTAAAGATGTTAAGGGATTGTAATTAGCATTTGTGATTGTATAATAAAGAGTTGATAATAAAAAGATTGCTGTTGTTATATTTGTGTCACTTATCTCTATAGTTTGGTAGGTCAGGGTTTGTGAAATCTTTATCAGTTTCTAACAAGCAATTTAAGAGAATGTAAAGTCGCAAAACGCTTTATTTGCTTTATCCCTGCAGCTTAAGAGCAGGCTAGTTTGGGATGTTCTGCTGAGCGGCCCCTGCCACAATCCTATGACTGGGTAACCCTGTACTTACACTTTTGTATTCCCTCAGTATATTCCCAATAGCTATTCAGTGACCAGCTGCATTTTCTTGGTAAGAGGAGCACATGGCGTCTGTACACCTGGCCACCTCGCTGTGGTCATGTGAAACGCCAGACTGACAGGTTGCTGGAAGGTGGAATTGATAGTAGGGAAAAATCCAATGTAGTGGGAGAGAATATTGTATATTGTGGATACTGGTGGGGTTTCACATAGCAGGGTATCCCAAGCTAGGATGCCACAGTGTTATTTTAAGTGAAAGTCCAGGCATGGATTATAAGATGCAAACAAGAGTAAAGTTGCATCTCCATGTGGATTATGCCTGCATCCACCCTCTATGCAAGAACATAAAAGGTAGAAGGTGGATCTAAAAAGACTGCTGTGAGCAAGGCTGTTCTTCTGTCCAGGTCCTACTGACAGGGGACCCAGAAGTGACTGCAAAATGCAGTGCCACACACCCCCTATTGGTATGGGGGGGGGGGCGATGAATGGAGCTGGGTACAGAGGGGTGGAGTTGAACTGGGTGGGTACCGGGGGATGCAGCTCTGCGCTTTTCATCAAAAATGGTTGCACCCAGGATCCAGAGCATCGGTGGAGCAGCGCAGGCCCCTGGAGAAGGTAAGGGTTTTTTTCTGAGTAACCCCCCACATATGGCCTCAGCGTCAAGGTTAGGGTGGCAAGGCAGGGTAGGGTTATAGTTGACTGAAGTCCCCCATCAGGGGATTCCTCTATGGTCCAGTCAGGATGATTTCTGCTTTAACATTCAAAAGAATTCCTTGCCCTTTATAAATGACCCCTGTTGCATTGTGAGATTTGATTTGGGTAAGTAGGTAATATAACACAGAGGAGACAGTAAGTGTAATTAGATGATCAGGTACTATAATTGTGCAAGCAGCTTAAAGAGATTGAGGGAGAGGAGCTGGCTTTGACGCTGATTGCCTTTGCCTTATTTCTGTGTAATCCGGACAATACTACTAGACCTGAGATCTGTGATTTGTATGAAGGATCATTATGTATCCTGAAAAGTGCGCTCATTACAAAGGGAAAAAAGAAAAGATGTACTGCATATGTATAAAACTCATGGGCTGACATGCCAAAATTAGTACTTTTGTTCTAATAAATGTTTTAAATTGTTTGAATATGGAAAGACCTGTGCTGATTTATTAGCAGTGGGATAACCTTGGTTGACCTGTCTGGAATAAGAACGACTGTGTAGTTGGTAATATATCTGCTACACGTTTAACCCATTTACTACCAGGCAATTTGAGCCTATATGCAACCTCAGGCATCTAGATATATTTTCACATTTATCACCTCAAACATCCACTACGAATTTTAAATTAAAGCCAGACTGCCCTCAAACCATATTTTAGGCAGCTAACTTTTGCACAACTACACAAAATACACCACTGTCCTTGAGCCAAAATGTTTAATAACATTTGCCGTATAAAAATGTAGTAAATAAAAGTGGCTATTATTTAATGAACACATTCAACACATGTACATATACATATTAATCACTAAATATAAAAAAAGACCTAGTCTCAACAAACGACCCACCAAAGGCGATCCCTCCCCCACTTACTCCCAGCACCTCTGCCAGCCCATCTGTAGAGATGTAAGTTGGACTCAGGTCTACACTTTCTAAAGTCAGTTGCTCTCACTGAGCCTAATCCTACAGTGCATTTAGACCAGGAGCACAAGATCTCATGGTCAACACATCATACTTTGCCAGGTCGTCCTCTTTAACTGGTGATTCCCTTTTTACTTTTCGCCAGGTGTCCAAAACCACAGTTAATGCCGTCATCAGGGCAGTACAGCTAGGTGACCTGTATGGGTGCTGGCCACAAAGGGGGACCCAGACACTGTCCCCAATGCCACCAGCAACTTAGCCGTCTCCAGTCACACCCAGTGCTGCAAGGGATGTCAGGTGTGTTTCCAGCACCTTTCAACCCTCTTCCTAGTACCAATTATGTGCCACTAACTCAGCTCCACTCCCAGCTCCATTCGCTTACCTAAACCCCCCCCCCCCCGTGCCGTTCACTCCCTTCACCCACCCTCTACCAGCTTCACTTAATCACCCAGTGCACATCCACCCTGATGGACAGTGCAACTTGATTGACTCTGGATACTTTCAGCCATCTGGTCATGTCAAATGTGGTTAAATTTCTAGCACTTTTCAACTCTTCTCCTAGTGCTAATCATGTGCCACACACCCATCCCTTACCTGGCTCCACTCACCCCCTTATTGCCATTCACCCCTCCTTCCAGTGCCACTCTCCCAGCTTTAAAGTACCAGTCACCACCTCAAAGTACTACTCAACCTCTACCAGTCTCACTTACCCACCCAGTTCAACTCCACCCCTCTGTACCCAGCTCCATTCATTGCCCCCCATACCAATAGGGGGTGTGTGGCACTGCATTTTGCAGCCACTTCTGGGTCCCCTGTCAGTAGGACCTGGACAGAAGAACAACCTTGCTCACAGCAGTCTTTTTAGATCCACCTTCTACCTTTTATGTCCTTGCATAGAGGGTGGATGCAGGCATAATCCACATGGAGATGCAGCTTTACTCTTGTTTGCATCTTATAATCCATGCCTGGACTTTCACTTAAAATATCACTGTGGCATCCTAGCTTGGGATACCATGCTATGTGAAATGAGCAAAGGGGGTGGGAGTAGCTCTATCACTAATATTTATACAAAATCATCATCATTATTATTCAGGGCCTGGGAACCAATTTACCGCCCAGTTTAACCCTCTCATCATCCAAGTATTAAGCACCAAACATGTCTAGCTATGTGGAAAGACAGAGATTTGGTTATTCTTATTTTTGAGTCCCCAAAGTTGGGACATGCAATGCAGCCAGAGCTACTCACCTGGGAATCTGCTATGTGAAACCCCACCAGTATCCACAATATACTTACCACACTGTCGAACCCACAGCATATGTAGGTTTCTCTTGCATGCTTGTAGATCTATATGCGGCCACACCTGTTGTAACTGAATGGTTGGTGCGGCCGCGCACAGCCATGGATCTGCATGACCAAAGTAGTTGATAGTAGCAGAGCCATGCCTGTGCCATGGGAACACAATGAGGTATATATATGGGGGAACAGATGGGTTTCACAAAGCCGAGCACCCTAAATCAGGATGCGTCAACGTTACAGTCCAAAACCGAGGATAGTGAAAATCCATGGTGCATTCCATGAAGGATATCAGTCTTTGCTGTGTTAGCGCACTCTACCCTTTTTGCAGCAGTAGAGGAGCAAAGAGGTCAGACTAGCATGTCCTTGTACTGCTGCACAGGGACTTGAATAATCAGACAGGCAGAGGGAGCTGCACTGTAATGCTGGCAAGGGATAGGATTCAGGAAATGCTTTGCTTTCACCAGAAGGTAGCCTGATTAGAGAAGCAGCTGGGGCATTAGAACATTTCTTAAACTCAGCAACCACTCCCCCTTTTGAAATGGTAGACCAGGAGAGATTGGCTACGTATAATGTGATTTTAAACGTAGCCTACAAATACTCTTTATTAAAGATATCATAAGAAGTTGACAGAAGTTTGTAGGTATTTGTTTACCACAAACCCAAATTCAGAAACAATTTTAATACATTTTTTAAATGGGATCAGTGGGGTAACTTAATGTGGTGGGGCTCTGGTGCAAACATTAAATGGGGCCCTGTTATGGCTCATACAGTGCAGTTTTGACTGTTATTATCACTCAGTTTAATACTATTAGACAACTAAGACAGCAAAAGACGAGACAAATCAGGCATTCTTTTCGTCTCGGCTTTTGCTGTCAAGTGAGCACAAATCAGATACATAAGGTAAAGGAGCACTTAATAACCTCAGCCCAATCTGATTCCATCTATAGTTTACCCAAACTGCTGTACCCCATAAAGAAAAAACTCGTACCTATGGTAATAAAAAAACATTTTGTGCACTTTAAACAATTTAAATGGATGATTATTAGTTTAACATAGTTTTATGGGACTGACAGCTTATAAGAAGAACCCAGGTGGTACCTGAGATAATTAGAATATGGAAAGTGGTACTTGATGAAAAAATGCTCCTAGACTGATCAATGTGGCGCCTAGGTGCCAGATGACTGACAAAGATAATGCAGTTGCTTTGACTACAGATATGAAAGAGACTGCAAATATACAGCTGTATTTAAGATAAGTACAGCCTAGTAAAACATATTTTGTCATTAAAAGTGTGAAAAGTCACCAAATGTATTCTTTGTTTTTGTCAATAACAAAAAAAAACACGTTTTAGAACAGATGTCTGCATTAACACATCTGTTAATTTTCATTAACATTTGCCACATGTTCATCCACTATAATCACACTTGGCAAACACATCATCTACCGCTCAATACAGTGGTTAATTATGATTTAAACGTTCCAAAAATGTTAATAATAGCAACTGTAAAATCTTAAACTTTTCAAATGAGATTTTTTATTTGCTTGCTTGTACTGTTGAATGTGCATGCCCATAAACATGAGGGTTGCAGAAGACTCTGTTATCAATCATGTCACCAAGGCCATATTTTCTCAAAGGTCCTGGCTTTTAGGTCACACACCAGCATGATATTGCATACACTGATTAATGGAACACTTAAACATGGCTTCATATAGGCTGGTTTCACACCAGTGCAGATGCTTAGCGCTCGTGCTTTTGGGCAAGCCCCCCCCCGCATCCCCTGTTATAGTAATCTATGGCCGCTTTCATATTTAAATCGGACATTTGCAGAGCACTCAGAATGCTCCTCAAGGGACCTGTCAGCGGTGTCTTTAGGACAGAGCACTAGCGATCTCCCTCTATGTGAGTGGAGAGCTCTAGCACTGAACACCCGCCATGCGCTGACACCAACATGTGCTCCGCAATCATTGTAGTGTGAAACCAGGCTTAGATTTCTGGGCCTCATGTCTGGTCCTCCTTGCTTACACCAGCAAAAGTGTAGGATGGCCATAACCATTGGTGTCATGTACCGAAGGGCCTATAAATAGCGACATGGGTCTTCTGGGGCACATCGTCTAGATCAGGGGGTCCACTGGTGGTACGCAAGATCCTTTTGGGCCATATTTTAAAAAATCTGAAAACTGACCTGCTCCTCAACCTCATCTGGTGTCATCTATACCTTACTCAAGCCTGATTTGGGTGTAGCTGCCATTGTATTTCTCCAATGCACCTGTCATTACTCACTGAACTGGACTTCATAAACAATGTTGTTCTTGTGTCTGGTGGTTGTGTTTTTTTGGCTAAACCAGCTGCTGCTTCTGGGTTTTTTTAGGGTTTAAAGCAAGCAGGAATAGGATGTACCTCAGCTACAGAAGAGATGGCTTTATTCTTTCTCTTTCATGCTTCCAAGCTTTATTGCTGTTTTTTATCATCTTCTTTTCTTTGGTAGCCACAGGTGTTATGAAACTTATCTGAGGCGATTGAGTTCTTTAGTCTTGTCATCTGTGCTGGTTTTATTGCCTGTGCTCGGTGGTCTAGACATGCATTGATCCCCTTTCACTGTCAATGTGAGCGGATAAAAATTAAGCATTAAGCAGATTCAATCTGATTCAACCTTTAAAAATCATAAATATCTGAGAAAATTAAACTTTCTACTTTTCATCGTTATCCCCCTTGACTTTAACATCCGTATTCCACTTTGCCCTCAGCATAGAAAGAGACTTCTTGCAGCTTCATGAACCCTGTTAATGCCTGTTTGACTGCATTACTTCAATTCATCTCAATTTCAAACTTGATTAAAAGCAGGGCAAAGTTAAGATCAAACAGGTGTTTTATATTATTTAATAGCAGAATACAGATTACTTTACAAAACAAGCAAATTCTGTGTTAGGCATGGAAACGTTTATAGCTACTAATTTTGACGTTAGAGAAACTGCTAATGCCGTGGAACTCCACCCAGCGAAGCGGCACGGGCGGCCGCGATCGAAGGTGTCCCTGCTGTTTACTCCCCACTCCTTATTCTACGTGATATACCCCGTTGCCTGGCTAAGTAGATTTTTCTCTCTATTTGCTCTGGTGTTTGTGTTGGTCTGTTTTACAATGTTTGTCTGTAATTGGTAATTTTGTGTCCATGACCTGTATTAATTTGAACACTTGCATTTAAACACTGCTAATATGATTATTTTGTGTGTATATATATTCACTTGTATTGTAGATTATTGTGCACTTAAGGATTAATAGGATTTATTGTACGAAGTTGATATGAATTTTATGGTTATTGCTGCTATGTTGACTATGCACTGTCACTTTAATATATTTGAGTAGTTTGGAGGCTCCCCCCCTTTTTTCCTTCCCTCTTTTTGGGTGGGGGGTGGTGTTTTTTTTTGTGCCGGCACAAAATTAGTAAATATTTTTGGGGATTTTTACACGTATTTATACTATAGGAGTTACCCAGGTATTTGTTGCTGTGTATGCAGCACTGGATGAATTTTGGGGATGTACAGTATTTTAATGTGTTTGGTATTGTGTGTTGTGTGTTGTTGTTGTTCTTGATCTATGTGACTTTGAAATAAATGAAATTATAATTTTGATTGGATTGGTGCTCCTGTTATTTGGGTTTCTGGGCTAGGTCCTATGAGCCCATGTTTCTCTGCCGTGGAACTCCTTCATTAGAACTGGGAGCAAATCTTCTCCCTCCAGAAATAGCCAGATGCTGCTTAATCTGCAGGAAGAATGGTTCCTGGGTTAAAGCAAATATCAGGGGAGACAGAGAGCAGTGCTACCGTATCTGGGATCTGGTGTCGGCTGGAATTCACAGGCATTTGCGTTCTACAGAGGATTTCATGGCCAGAAATTGGCGCCGGTATTGTGCAACACATGCATGCACATGTACAGAGGTGCACGTATGGGTGCAAACCACTATAAAAACATGGCCCAGCATCAGCGCTATGCTGTTTAAACAGCAAACACCATGTATCTGGATTATCTGCCTCTTTACCTGTTGATCCTGTGCTTGTGTCTTTGACCTGTGCCTCCCTGCAGCCCACCCCCAACTTTTGTTGGAGTTTTTCTGTAATTCTGAAACTCCTCTGCTGGCCCTGACCTCCTGCTTGTTGACAACGCACCTGCCTCATGGATTCTGTAAAAAAACAAAAAATGTGGTTATCCTGCCTCTAACCTTTGCTCTTTAAGTTTGGTAGGTATGGTTAAAAGTTAAGGTATATATATATTGAATGCCACAATCTCTACAGGGATCCGTTTTAAGAAAGCACTCTCTGCCTAGAACTTTTAAATAAGTATTTTTTTGGGCTCTTTAACCACCCCAAAACACTTTATATTCTTACCTAAGCCTTGATCCTCACCTGTAATACAGCAGCGCAGTTGGCCAACTGGCGTTCATCTGGGTCATGTTCTGGCTGCTGAAAAGCCCTGCCTACGTGAGTGCCGGCAGCCAATCACAGCACTGTATACCTGGCTAGCATCGAGGCTAAAGTCAGAATATCAGGAGTTTTGGGGGGTTATGTGCGACGGGGCTCCAGCATTTTGGAATGTCCCACAGCCGTTATTGCGGCTGAACCAAGACCCCCACCTGTGTTGGTGCGCTTTAATACCTTTATACTGTCTAACATGGATCTCTCTCTAACATGGTGTATGACAATGTTTTGGCAGTCTCAAACCTCACCACCCATACAGCTTTCTATCTCCAGCCATGTGTTAATGAGAACCCAAAGGTCAGAAAGACGTGTCCAAAAGTGAAGTGGATCAGCTGTGTAAAACTTAGCTATACCAAAGCATTGCACACCCTGTCCAGCTTTATCAGAAGCTATGGGACATAGCCAAGGTGATAGGAGATTTTTTTTAATTGCTCCACCTCCTGCAAAGGATCTTGGGAGAAATTCTATTATCCTTTGTGGTAGGCAACATGTGAATTATTTCTGTTTTCAAAAAGCACTCCCTGCATTAATCATATAGAGATATACACAGTCAAGCTGTGTTCTCAACAGACGCACTGCCCTATAAGCAAAGGGCACCCATCCTTTGATTTCCAGGTGATAACAATCTTTTACCTTTTAATCACTGTGAGGCCCAGCCATTCTGGTGGGTAGAGAGCCATCAAAAAACAGAGGCACTATGTCTTCCATATTCCAGGAGACACTATGATCCTAGAAGGTTCCTGAAAATGGTATCTTAGAAAAAAGTAATACCATTAGAACCATTTGTAGTGCAGTGTGCTAGCGAGTATGTAACTGCAATCATGACTATGTTAATGACTATATCATATCACATCTGTCATGACATTAGGCCAGAACTAGTGCCACATGAAACAAAGGTATTCTGGAGATTGAATTTCCTATAACTATTTGAAATCAGTAAAAATTGAAAATTGAAATTCAGTAAAGAAAACCACAATCCCCCGCTCGGCCTTTGCACATTAGCTAAGAACCAGAATAGAATGATAAACTTGAATTCCCTGAATCGTATGCACACTGTGCAAGCATTTCTATTATGTGACAAACTGATCAAAATCAACTCAACTGGCAGCATATAAATCAGAAGAGCGAGAACAAGAAAAGTTACAGAATGACAATTCACCAAAGTGCAAGTTAATCAAGGACAACCAAAGACAAGTACTACCAAATTATTTTTGACTTTGTTACTTTTGTAAATAGCCTTTCATCATAGCCAGTACATTTTGTATATGGTTGGCAGGGCTCTGTGTTTACCAAATATGGTCCTGGGGTAGTCCCAGCAATTAAGTTCAAACTCCAGACTTTGCTTCAAAGCCTAAAAATGTCTCCAGAAAATATAGTTCCAGCCTTAGACTCTCTTTTTGCTGTAGGTCTTTTTGCTAAATTTCTCATGCAACACTTTGCAATTTGGTTTTATTGTGTAAAATAATCAGAGCCACTGGTGTCGATAAAGCGTAAGGGGTAAACTGAACTACACTCAGGGAAACCCAGGAATCAGCCCCGTTCACTGACTCCAATGCAACATCTGGGTAGCCCATCTAGGCATATAACTATCGAGGCATATACTTTTCTTGTCAATTCCTGCAGATCATTGCAGAAGAACCACAAATATATTGTACCTGCACCACAATAGATATGTCAGAGGCTCGCGTGCTCCCAAAAAAGAGAACTCCAGACTCTAGGACACAACCCAGACAAGAAGGGAATCCTACCTGAGGAGAGGAGGCAAAGCACCACTATGATCAAACCAATATGAAATAAAGTTTTGGATTCTTTTTTTTTTTGAGGTGGGGGGGGGGCATAGATAGCAATTGTATGGTTGTGCACAAATAGGAATTCTTCCTCCGCATTTAACCCATCCGTGCAGTGTGTGTACACATGCCCAGAGCGGTGGACTGCCCTAATTACGGTGCCCGGGAAGCAGTGGGGGTTAAGTGCCTTGTTCATGAGCACTTCAGTCATGTCCCAATGTTCGGGATTGGAGCCTACAGTACAACCCTCCGGTCACAAGTCCGCTTCCTTAATTCTAGGCCACAATTGCCCATTATGTTCACTCTGTCAACACAATCCATCAACATACAACTGTTGAAAACAAGTTAAAACGTTGATTAATGCAAACATGGAGGCGCAATAGCCAGAAACGCATGCAGTTTACAGTACAATTGAGAGGAAAGGGGGGGGAATAAATAACATCCAGCTATACAGGTGTCACCTAATGAACAACACCCCCAAACATTCACAATATTGTGCTGCCACAAGAAAAATACATATGAATATATACTGCAAAAAATGGGATAGATGTCTGTCAATGATAAGAAGCAGCCAAACCTGATGGACCCACAAGATCATGTGTTCTGCAAGCTTGATGTTGCTTCACAGCATGGCTGCTGTGGAGTTTGCAGGTTGAGTAGCTGACATGTCACAGACCCACAGCTCTGCATGAAAGCTGGAAGCAGAATACAGAATGCACAGTGCTTTGTCCTGGCTTGATTGGCAGTGGATTGTGGCAATTGGGTTTTTTGTTGTGCTCATTCACTGTGCTTAGCTCCCCCTCCCACCCCACTGTCAGAAAAGGACTGCTGCCCGACATTCCTTTTTAATGTGCTTTTTTTCTGATGGATTTTTTTTATCGTACATTACATTAACATAAGAGGATCTTTGCAGTTTTGCAGTTTTTGTGGTACACCAATTTGGAATGCTCATCCAAAGGAAACTCTCTAATGAAGCAGAAACTGTTGGTTCTTGCCAGACTGCTGATGGACAATGAAGTCTGAGATGCCCGGACAGATAAAAAAGGCCTATGTACTGTTTTGGCTTTAGGTTAGCTTTAGAGTACATAAGCTTGCTCTTCTTAGGGTTTTTTCTCTAGAGGCATCCCGCTCTGTAAAACCTGGTTTCTAAATATACACATCTTGATCCTTGATCCAACAGATGCAGCTAAGCTTTGCTGTACACTGTTGCAACCCTGCAGCATTTCCACTCCTCCCAGCATTCAAAAAAAAAGTCTTCCAGGCGTGGCAAGTAGATCTGTAGTGCTATTACAGGCCCGCACAAGCACTGTGGGATTGAGGATTAAGAAGTATTTGAGGAAACTAGGGGGTATCACAATGGCAGGGAACCCAAATCTGAATGCCCCTTAGAGAAGAACTAAACTTGACTAGAGTCTTTTAGGCTCTAATCCAGGTTTTGGTCCACCAGGTTATGGTGAGTGAAGTTCCCAATCAAATAGTCTTATGACATACCTGCCTTCATATACCAGGTGTATATATTCCCATTCATAAGGATTTACATTTCATCATTTAATATCCAAGATTTTTAAATTAAAATTGGAATCCTAATCATTCACGATCACCCTGATGAAAGTTTCAACATATTTCAGCCATTTGCCCATTATTCCGGTATGAAAAACCCATCTCAACACTGGCATTGTTACTGACCACACGGCAAGAGGGCAGCAAATGCTAAAACAAATATTTACTGCTCAAAAACTTTGTAGAGCTCCTTTATTACTCTCCTCAAGGCACAGAGGCAGAGGTAATTGACCAATTTTTTACTGCCAGGACACTGAATAATAACCATTACACAGCTTTACCTTGCCTTCAGCACAGAACTGGTTAAACATTTTAATAACTTTAGATGTGGGTACTAAAAATGGATATTCGCAAACACAAATAAAATGAGCTGGGTGCCTGGTTTAGCCTACAGTTATAACATCTTCATAAGCAAAGCTTTACAATGCAATGTTTTACAGTTCTTTTTTGTTGTTGTTCTGTGCTGGTAATTACAAATAGATATTGTATTTGTCTGCTGAGTGTGCTTCAGTCACAGGACTTTGTTCAAACAGTCAATTAAAGAAAATAGTGCTTCTGCAAAAGCAAGCCATGAAAAATGCCAGGCAAAGAATAGAGAGCATGAGACAAAGCACAAACTATTGCAGGGAAGTGACATCTATAAAGCTAAAGAGATCTTTCCTATGTAGGGTGACAGGTCACCCAGTTTGAGGAGATGGATCAGAAGAAACAAGAGCTTTATTTGCTTGTAGGATCTGGCATCAGCATTAAGTGGCGTATTTTAAAAGTCACAGAACCGGCAGACTGGAGCCAAAATCACCACAGGATTTGGCCAGTCCATAATCATTTAGTGACAGCTCTACTGCTCCCCCCCCCCCCCCCCCCATTATGAGGTCTGGTCAATAGGTTATTTCCTGGGCTGAGGCTATCACATTGCATGGACAATTCGTGGTGGATATGGCCAGTCCAAAATTGATGGTACAGAAGCTTTAGTGTCAGAGCAAATAATTTTGGTTGGGGTGGGTATGGTCCTATACAGCCATGTAGGTACAATGTACAGCCATGTGCAGGGGCTACAGCATTGCAGGGGCAGAACACTGGCTGGGTGATAAAGTTGGGTGGGGTACAGTGGTGAAGGGGGGTAGACTAAGGAGGCAGGGATTGGATAGGGGTGTCAGAAGCAGCAGCCCAACTAATCTGGTGAAGCCAAATAGTTACCAGGATACACCACAATGTATAGTCTGCAGGAGCTGGAATAAAAATGTATATTCTTGCAAAGTGGACCAAAAGTCTGAAAATAAAAAAAAACAGTGGACTCACCTTTACAGTGCAGTGTTCCCATAGAACTAGTATCAGCTGTACTGCTTCTCCTAGAAGCTTCCGGGTTCAATTGTCATGCTACATGTACCAATACGAAGCTGCAAGCAGCTTTCAAATCCTGTGCTGCTGCCTACTGGCATGATTAAAAAATAATTGGTTAGCGCACAGGCACAGGAATTAAATGCTGAATGTGAATGTGGAATGTGTAAACCTACTGGGTGCAGCAAGATGGCGGTGGATTCCCGAAGTGCCCAGGAGGGTAAGTAATGAGCTAATCATTGATAAGCATGCTTTCATGCTTAGCAGTGATACTTTTATTTTTGTTGCAATCTTGATTTTCTTTATCTCGTGCTTTTGGCTTGCGCTAAAAAGATCTGTAGTTAATTTATATACTGTGTCCCCCCCTCAACAGCATTATTACACAAACGTTAACTTCCTATTACTTCCCAGTTGCCTCTATTGGCTTTCTCAGTAACTATGTTGGTACTATAGTTGCAACAGTACCACCACTTTAGTGTTCTATTGGCAAAGGCTGAATGACATTAGCACACGGGGTGTGGGGAAAAGGGCTCTTTGTGCTCTCTGCATTATTGAAAAAGAGGAGGAATGTTGCCCAAAAGGCATTGTGGGGCAATTTAGAGTTATCACGCCCAAAAATGCCAAGAGGTAGTCTAACAAACCTGTTACTATACAAATGTGACTAGTACTATGAGAGGGATGATAGGGCGCTTTTTTTTTCATTTTTATTCCTCTTTAACTAGTGGAGAACTGCCAGGCACATCCACAGCTCTTACAATGAATGTATGCTCATGTTACACCTGCTTCTTATTTATTAGTACAGTAAATGTTTTCATACCTTTGTACACCTATTTTTTAATCCTTTAAAAAATGTCATGCTGCACACGCTGACATGGTTTTTAAAAATAAAAAAGATACATGGGAGTGTATTATAACATTTTCTTGGGGTGCCCCAAAAAAGGGAAACCCTGGAAGGCAACGGGTACCTCAGCACCTCTGATGCCCAGAAGGGGGCGTGGGTAATCGGGAGCAGGGTATCAGCAAGGCACCTGCTGTTGCGAGCAGGTGGCCTGCCACCACCCCACTCTTTGTACTGGCAATAAAGTCTATGAGACCACTTACCAGTTTACAAAGGGTTAAAATATTAAACGAACCAACGTCTACAGTAGTCTACAATTAATATACTCACCTCCAGTGTCTTTATCCTTGTGCAGCCCTGGGCAACGTCCTCCTTTCTGGTCCAGCGACTGGCATCTTCTGTTCTCCCGACAGGTGCCTCCTCATCAGCTTAGACTGATCTAGAAACCAGGCCACAAAAGGCATATCCCTCCTTTGCCTCTGACTCCCAACAAAAGCATACCCCTGCCAACCCAGGAAGAGGTTTTTATGAGCCTCTTTTATGACCTCTGAGGATTCCATAGAAAAGCAATTTACTCCTTCACTTACATGCAGGGAAATTACCATCAGCATAGGCCTGTCACTCTTCCACAGCTTGTGGGTCACCCCTGGAAGCTATATTGAAGGGCATGGAGGCTGGTGAGCTAACAGGGTTGGAGGGCAGCCATTTCTGTCTCCATGCCTTGGGTTATCAGTCCCAATGCATTTTATTCAGTCCCTTATCGAGACCTTAGAGCCATTTAACACACCTTTAAAGCTGTCCCTGACTCTGCTTAAGAGATGTAACCTAACCTGTTAGGTACAGTCTGCTTAGCAGAAAGTCCACACAGAAAGTAACGCTAAATCTCCACCATGGCTTACAGATAGCAAAATGAATATGAAATTGGTTCTAACCTCCCCCCCCCCCCAATGCAAAAGTTAACTTTTGCTTTGACTTTCACTTTAAAGAGCCAACAAAATCTGTTTGAACTCCTCCAGGCCCCACATCCAGCAAGTTTCTCCGGCATTCCCCACTATGTCTATGCAGTAGCCGGCCCATTAACTTCAGTGGAGCTGGGATCATGCATCCACTGTGTGTAGCCAACCTGCGGCCACCAAAGGTAGTGCCAAGGGAAAATGCTGACACTCAGGTGAGCTCCTTTGTTTTTAACCCCCAATTCTGCCCTGAATGCCATTGCAGGCAGCTGAGGGGGACACTGAAATCACTAGTGTTCCTTTAAAGCGGGTGAGCAGAGATGGGCACTGGTGAGGTGGAACAAAGTGGACAGGGCTGAAGAAGAAAGGGGTGAGGTAAGCAGAGATGAGGCAGAAAGAGGTAAGGTGGGTAGAGCTAGGCAGGTTTGAGGCATATAGAGGTGAGATGGGAAGGAGTGGGCATAGATAAGGCAGCAAAAAGGAGGAAGAAAGAGGCAAGGAGATTATAAAGGGAGGTTCGGCTAGACTAGATGAGCTTAGCATAAAGCATAGCATAAAGGCTAAGGGGTAGACAAAGGTAAGGCGAGTTGAGGTCATGAGGGCAGGTGCATGACAGACAGAGGTGAGGTGAGATAGGAAGAGCAAAGAAGAGGTGGGATGGGTCTTGTTTCAGGAATTGGAGCTATACTGCTCCTGTTGCCAGCAGCCTGCACTGCATGCACGGTTATCTCAGATTTATAACTCACCCCCGGGCATCTCTGCTTTAAGGCTACAAGTGTGAGTATTTTCCTTGACATCATAACTGCTCAGGAATTATTTCTAATGAAAGGCATTATTTACCATTGTAAATACGACTCCTGATACATATTTACACAGTACATATTAAATAACTTTAATTAATAATATTTTTATCTATTTTAAAATGCAAAGTACATACTGTTAGCCACTGAGTCATATCCTCCTTGGTCTTTGGTTTATTCAATTTACTTTGTTTTCCTCACCAGCCTAGAAAATATATACATCCATTAAGTTTTTCGTGAGATTTCAGCATTTCGTCGTATAAATCTATTTAGAAGACTGGCAGCCGTATTTGATTTGTGATGCAAACTTTGCTTCCATAAGCTTTTTGTATGCACCGGAACAAGCATCACTTTGATTTGCGTGTCATTTGATTTGGGGAAAAATAAAGGTATCTCCAGTACTACCTCTGGAAATTACGTTTGAGTAGCTCATCTTGAATACAGGTAATAGCGGCAATAAATCATGGAGGGCAGATGTGCTTGTTTAGTTCTTCACACAGTTTGTGGATGGCTAATGAAATGAACATAGGATGGGAGTCATTTACAATGCTCTGCTATGAGCTTCTCAAGCTGCTTCCCTAACCAGCCAGCAATGCACCTTCTGCAGTGCAAATTCAGCATGTAAATTACAAGGTCTATCGAACATGAACTGAGAATGTATTAACAATTCACTGTGCTTTAAAAATGCGACTCTGCCATCACAATTATTCAGTGTTGGAAGCCTGCGCACATACAGACAGACAGGAGCCTTACTTAACTCCAAACATTACCATAAATCAGTAGCTATTCCTGTGTTGCCAGTCGTCGTTCTGCCAAGTGTATCGTGTACTGGCTGCAAAAATAATGTCTGCTAGATAACATAGCAGAAATAAATGATTGTTTTCCCCAGCAAGAAATGTTTGAAAAAAGGAATTACTGGTTGCTTTTACAAAGAGAAAACTGACAATTTCTGATGCAAGAAGCCTTGCCTGTTCACCAAGTATACAATGTATTACTGTTTTATTAGTGGGAAAGATGGTACAAAAATCCTTAATATACAGAATTTTGTATTTTTTTGTATATTTTTATTTATTGTATATTTTTTGTATTGAGTTTTATTATAATACATTTATTATATATTAATATATTTATTTTAATATATATTTTATTTATTATATAATAAAATTTATTACATTTGGACACTCACAGATTCATCATGCATTTGCTTACAGGGTTAGGTAGCCCATCAACCAGCTTCACCTAAAGGATGCAGCTTTTTCCTTTGAAATGGTCCCCACCCCGGGCCACAGAACAATGAATGCCACTCCCCATGAGTGAAGACACTCCTAGTGCCAACACTGCCAATGACCAATGAGTTCAATAGTCCATGAACCAGAACTTGCCAGGCCCGAACTAATGACCACCTTATTTGCACCGACCGGTAGACCTACCTTCTTGTATCATAATGTTTTCTGTAAATGTAGGTAAGAAATGTTTGTCCCTTTTCTGCTTGATGGTCTACCCGACTTATTTGTATACTGCAAAGTTAACTGATATAATATATCATATATTATATCATATTATATATAATATAATAAATTCTCTTATATGCTGGAAGTATATTGCTGCTCGATAGTTTTAAAGTTATTGTCCAGCCTCAAAACAAAAACCTGAATACTCCCCTTTTAGCTCCAACAGATGATTGCCCCTAGTACAGCATTATATCGCTTACCTGATCAGCAGATCTGAGTCCCAGGCTGCCCGGCCCGATTGCCGTTTGCATGTGTTATTCATGATGGGGCACCGCCCCTCTCCAACAGAACCAACGATTTTGGCTAATCCTTTAGACTGTAGGCTTACTTTTCGGAGTACTTTTTACCCTCAAGTATGCTTTAGGTTAAAATTGAAATTAACATCTGGTTCTGAATTGCCCCTTAATCCAGCAACAGGGACAAAAAGTGCGTTTTGGAATAAAATGTACCATATATTGTCCTAGAGGTTGATTCTATATAGGGGCGATTCATTAAGATATCTCATTAAAATAAGATATCATGCAGTATTTAAAAAGATGGCTCACGGTGTGATTCACTAAAGGCAAAAGACGTTAAAAAGGTGTTTTTTTCATCTAAAACATTCACTAGACTAATATGACAACATATTTTATTTGCTTTTTAAAGTAGATTTCAAGTACATTTTAGGTTTAGCCACTGGATCATTATACCTATAATTTTTAGGTGTTAGTAACTAGCTTATGAACCCTTTTAAGTATTTAGAAACTGCTGTGATTATTTACTTTTTTTTTTTAATCACACCTTAATCACACCTTATTTTAACCTTATTCTGAGATGAAGCATGAAACACCCCTTATTTTTGTTAGATATTTTAAGGAAAGTTTCCAGTCAGGTGTTAATAGAGCACTTTTTATCTGAAGTGCACTTTTGAATTTGAAAATAAACCTTTTGCAACTGGTGCTGAAGAAACACAAATGTGTTCCAGTCAAATTCGTGAGTTGCATGATGCAGTATAAGAAAAACACAGCCAGGCTGGTCCAAGTCCAGAGCTGGGGCTTAAAACAGGCATACAAATTATCTCAGCCATGCATGTTTTGTGAAGCTGATTAGGGGAATGCCAAGAGTATGCGAAGCTGTCACTAAAAAAAGTTTGTTCTTTGAAGAATCAAAAACATAAAACATATTCTGGTTTGGTTAGAACATTTTGGATTAATAGCTTGTGTATTCCTTTATAGTTTCCACGGCCTTATTATGAAGCTACAATGCAGAAAATATAAATAGAAACATGAAAACTAATGTTGAGAGAACCAATTCGCTCAAATTGGAACTCGCTCTGAATATCAAGGGAAATTCAATACGGCACAAATCAAAATTTCTTGAAATTCATGCAGAACAAATTTTCCCTGAAACACACTGCCACTTACCTCCCCATCACTTAGGTCCAGTGGCAGACAATGCTGTGGAACGGGGAAGCTGACCACGCTGTCAGCTGTGCAAGCCAGTCTCTGGTGCTCCCCAGCCAACTGCTGCCAGCCAGCTGCTGGGCCATAGCGACAAGGAAGGGGATGTGCAGATAAGTGACTAATACCACTTCCCCCATGATCCTCAGTGCCGTGTGTCCCACGCCAACTCCAACGGGCACTGTCTGAGCAGCACCAGAAGATGGCTTGCACAGCTGACAGCCAAACACACAGTTGGGGGGGCGGAGGGAAGCCGGATGACTTCAGTGCCCGCCACCGGCCGCCTGCCACAGTGTCACTGGACATGAGCAACAGAGGAGCCAACAGGGAGTGAGGACATTGCCCAGCGATGAAACAAAGACAGAGGGGAGCTTTTTTTATTAAAAAAAGATAACAATATGGATTAACCCAAATTTATTGGTAAAAATCAGCAAATCGACAAAATTTAATTTTGAGGAGATTCACAGATCTCTAATGATTTACGTAATTAAGGACACCCTAGAAATAGTCTGTCTAGTTTGTCTGCAGCTTCTGAGTATCACCACTTCAGATCAAAGGGTCTGCTAACCCAATCAAAAAAACAAACTGCCATTTACCTTCTTTTCCCCTGTAGCAGGTCCTGGGTGGTCCGCCACTCAGAATCCTCCCAGTTTCTAAGAACAGGGCTCCCGGTGTCCTTGCATGCTGTTCGTACCCCACACGTCAGTCGATGTACCTGTGCAATGCACCCTTGTGCAATGAATAGAGGGCACAGTGATGGGCAGGGAGCATAGGGGCCACAACACGGAGCATTGGTCATATGCCACAGATTCTGTGGTTCATGCTTGCTACGACCATCAATCTTCAAAACCAAGAGGTTTCTGAGTGGTGGACCAGCCGGGAGTTTCTGCAGAGGAGAGAAGGTAAGTGCCTGTCAGCTTTTTTATTTGGGTTGACAGTCCCTTTAACACCATGTCTGGGCACCTAAAGTACTAGCTGTCCATGTAACCAGTGAATTGGTAGTTATCTGTTCTGAAGAAAAGCATTTTTAGCTGGTCAAGCCAGTGTTTCATCCCAGGAGGAGCAGACTTTGGCAACAAGGTATAAAGCATAGCTTGGAGGAAAAGATATTTAAACTTGGGAGTGTGAGAAGAAATGTAGGGAGGAGGGATGGTTAGGCTACAAGTTTAAACCTAAAAGTAATACAAATAATTTCTTTCATATTTTAAATGATCAGATAATGAAACTACACAGCATTTTTAAATTTGCATGAAGCAAAGCTAGAGCTAGAATTTCCCCCTAGTCAAGTGAACAGAGACATCTTTTCATACGTTCTCTTCATAAGTTGTCAGGTACAGGGCATTACATATAACAGTGAAACTTTTCAATTCAGTATAACATTTCCAGGCACTTTTGTCTGGTTTTAAAATGTACAATACTGACCTAGCTTTCTTAGATCAAGTCATTACACTTGAATAATGTTGCAGTGCATTATGTCAAACATATCAAAAAATTCCTCTGTTTCTTCCTTTCAACTTTCTTTCTCCTTAACCAGTAAAGGAAAGGCTAATTATCCACATCATCTCAAATTCATGAGAGCTATTAAAGCCGACCATTGATAAAGGAGATAAAGGGGATGCAAAACTAATATTTCATTTATACATACCAAATCTCTTTTGATTTTCATTAAACTAAAAAAAGGTCTGCTATTGCTTTGTTCTTTGAAAAGGCTGCAGGTTTATGGTTTCATTTCCAGTTATGGATAGAAGGACTAATGGGGATTATAGGCATATATCATACAAAATGAAGACATTTGGTCTGCAGAATTTTTATCAGACCTTAAAGAGAGAGAAGAAAATGTTCTGTAGCTTGCCGTTTGCTTCTGCTTAAACAATAGGAACTCTTAGAAACAGGCTTTGTATCTTGTTATATACAAGTGCAAAGCAATTCATTTTATTGAAAGAGTTGGCTGCTAAAAATTCTCCAGTGTCCAATGTGTCATATGGTTCTTCAGTATAATGCTAATTGTATCAAGGTGGATTACAGCTAAGCCCTGAATAGAATAAGTCTGTGTAATTTTCACACAGCAGTCAGTCTTTAACTGAATAGACAGTGAAAATGTTCTGCATTCCAAACATTCAACTGTATTAACAATTGCAAATAAAGCATTGCTCTTTTAAATGTCTCTAAGTATGTTTAAAAAAAAATATTATTATTACGGTATTATACATTGTTTTTAACTGATTATGGACTGTATGTGGGCTGAAAAGGACAGCTATTCCTAACTTGCTCCCCCCACAGCCTTGATAAATTATTCAGCAGAAGACTCTTACTCTCCCACCAACCACTATGTACTCCAGATGCTCGGATTGACCTTGTGGCCGAAGTTCAGTTCAGATATAATGTTGTGGCAAAGTTTATTGCAGAGTTAAAATATCCCAAGAGCCGGACCCCTCATAGATCATTGGTCAATGCATGATCCATAAATGGAAGAAAAGTGGCACAACTGCACACCTACCAAGACATGGCCATTTACTGTCCGCTGACAGCCCAGGCACGAAGAACACTCATCAGAGAAGCAGCCAAGAGGCCTAGGGTAACTCTGGAGGAGCTGTAGAGATCCACAGGGGGGATTTTCTGTCCATGGGACAACTATTAGTAATGTACATTACAAATATCTACACACTACCATGAACATAATACTGTGGGGATGCCTTTCTTCAGCAAGGACACATGAAGCTGGTTAGAGTTGACGAAAACATAGATTGAACTAAAACATATATGCAATCCTTTTGGGAAACCTGTTAGAAGCTGCAAAAGACATGAGACTGGGCATGGTTTCATTTTCAAGCAGGACAAGGGCTATAAACATTCAAACAAATCTACCATGGAATGTTTTAAAAATGGGCAGAGTGGAAAATTGTTGAAGATAATAATGTAGAATATAAACATGCAACACTTCTAAGCCAGACGTGGGCATGTTGCTGATGCAAGGGATCCTTTTCTTTCCAATCCATTCCAGGCAGTCCAGATAGTATTCACGGTTGGGTAACTCCGCCCCAAAGGGGGCGTGGACTGCAAGATCAAAGATGTGGCTCCTCCCGGCCCCCTATAAGGGCAGCTGCCTCTCCAATGCCCAGTTCTCTGCAGTGGAGCTGCACAGATCGCTTACACTCTCTCAGGATTTTAGCAGCAGAGCGGGGCCGTCTAACCTGTTGGCTTGCTGAAGGACCCTATTCTTCTGACCCATCTGATGCCTCCCAGCTTTGGCTGTTTGTGATCCGTGACGGTAGGGTGAAACGCCGGGGTCTGGGACGTTTTACAGAGCCTATGGCTCTGGGCCGCAGGCTTTCCTAGAACAAGCAGGTCAGCCGCAGGTCTCTCATGGTGAACCTGCTGAGATACCACTATATACTTTGAATATTTCCCTCCCTTCTCCCACATGTTTTTTATTTTTATTTTTATTGTGCGTGCGTTTATTGTGTGGTGCTACTATTGATGGGGGAGAGGCGGAGAGCTCCATCGCCATAGCAACGCTACGGAGAGGAGCGATCCGCTGCCGCTCCTACCGCATACTCACCCCCCTCGTTCCCTTGCTTGTGGAGGCCCCTGGAGGGCTCCTCGCGAGCTACTCGCAGGTCAGGGGGGCAGGGGTAGGCAGCGGCGCCGCTACTAGGCCGCAGTATGGTGACTGGCCAGGGGGCGGAGTCACGGGCGTGCGGCGCACCAACTGGCCATCGCTCCAGTGACACTCCCCCGGCCAGAAACTTTGAGAAGACACGCGCCGCTGCTGTGCTGTCCTTGTGGCGCATCTGAAGTAATACCTCATTGAATTGGGCTGCTGCTGCATGTCTCTGTAGCGCTCCTAGCGCGGTTTCGTGAGTTGCTACTTCCTTTTTCTTGTTATTGTGCTTATGTATGTAGGGAAGAGAGGAGGAATAGCTAGATGTATTTCATAATGGCATTATTTAAAGCTGTATTTATAGCTGTATTTATCTATATATGTTATATATGGCAGTGGGCCATATTGTAATTATTGTTTCCTCTCTTTTTGATTTTAGACTGTGGGAAGAAGGTTGAGGATTGTGGTTTCTCCCGGTCTCTGTTGTAGGGTATCGGCCATAGGCTTAAGACATTAGTGTCTATTTAGCCTTTTACGAATATTACATATTCAAAATCAGCATAAAAGAGGCATCAGGGAATAGTGAGCCAGGCACCCCACTTAGGCTCTGCCCCTTGTGCAGACGGAATCCCCTGAGCGGATTCAGCACAATTTGTTCCACTTGCGCCAGAGGCATTGTTTTGGACCATGAGAGGGTGGTCGCTCCCACCCCTAGTCCTGCGTTACCTCCAGCCTCTCCAGATCCTCCGCTGCTGCAGTTAGCCCCTATTGAAGGGGGAGCCAGCAAGGGGACACACTCTGATTTGGCGCAGAGGCTGGCTAGCCTTGAGAAACAACTCTCGTTGGCAGTCCCTAAAAAGGCCTCGAGTAAAAAGCGGCACTTGGAGCCGGTTTACTCAGACGATGATTTGTATGCTTCTTTTGACTCCACGGAGGAAGGGAAGTCGTGAGATGACCCCCTCTTGGAAGGTGAGTTGCTCTGCGCTGGAGAAGACAGCATCTCTGGATATTCCTCGGATGAGGATTCCTTCCGGATGATACGAAAAGCTTGCTTTCTTCTGTTTTTGACACTTTACACATTGTTCCTCCCAAGAGGGCCAAGAGGAAAAAGGGTGATTTGTTTCGGCCTGAAAGACAGCGGCGGGTTTTCCCGAACAGCCGCATTTTTCCAATATGATACTTAAGGAGTGGGAAAGGCCCAACAAGCTGCCGTCTGTTCCTAAGGGCCTGGAGAGACGGTATCTTTTCCCTGCCAAGTTGATTAAGTTGTGGTCACATCCTCCCGAGGTGGACCCTCCGGTTTCAGGCCTGTCCAACACCACTATTATGCTGTCACCTGACAATGCTTCCTTAAGAGATCCTGCAGACAAACGCTTGTCTGGCTGTTGGCCAGACAGTTGGCTTGCCATGCTTTTACCTTGGTGGGTTCCCTCTTACGCCCTGCGTGTGCCACGGCAATTGTTTCCCTAGCCACGAGGAAAAAGGTTAAGCAGCTTGTGGCTAAGGCTAAATCATGCAAAGAGGCGGAGGAGTTCAAGGAACTCAGAGCCTGTTTGGATTTCACCGGTTTTGTTGTTACTGCCATGGATGATGTAGTCAGGCTCGGTGCCAAGACTTCGACCTTGCTTGTAGCATTATGCCGTTCGCTGTGGTTGAAGCAGTGGTCGGCCGATGCGGCCGCCAAAAGGTCCCTCACAAATTTACCCTTTGTGGGGGGTCTGCTGTTCGGGGAGTGACTGGACCCTTTGGTCAAGGATGGGAAGCTCCCTCAGAGGAGAAAACCTACTCGGCCTTTTCGGCACTCCTCTTCTTATCGGTCCTTTCGGGGGGAAGAGGTTCTTCATTTTCCAGTGCCCACACAGACACCTGGGGCAGAGGTAGGTCCTGCAGCCGGCCCAAGTCCAAACCTCCAGCCAAACCTACTCAGGCATGAGGGGGCGCCCTCACCCGTACGGGTGGGGGGATGGCTACTGCTGTTTGCTCCAATCTGGAGACGTCACATCTCGGATCTTTGGATTCAGGAGGTGGTGTCGTCAGGTAACAAGATCGAGCTGGCAGCCAGACCACCCACAACATTTCTATGTTCAAGGGCATCCCGAAACCCGCTAAAAGCGAAGGCTTTGAGAGCAGCTGTTCAGCACCTCCTGCGGATAGGGGTGATTTGCCATGTGCCAGGTAAGGGATTCTACTCCATCCTGTTCTTGGTTCCCAAGAAGGACGGATCGCTGCGACCGATCTTGGACCTAAAGGGCGGTGAGGTCGCTTCGGCCCGGCAACTTTATGACTACGATGGACATCAGGGATGCGTATCTGCACATCTCGATTTTTCCAGGACATCAGAAATTTTGAGGTTTGCACTGGAGGATCAGAATTTCCAGTTTGTGGCACTCCCCTTTGGCATATCCTCAGCTCCGCAAATGTTCACCAAGGTTCTGGCGGGCATCATGACTATCCTGAGGAGTCAGGGTATTCATGTATTACCCTATCTAGACGACCTTCTGATCTCGGCCCGGTCCCTTCAGGAGGCCGAGAGCGACACCCGGACTGTACTGTCAACCCTGGAAACCTTCAGTTGGGTGATCAACTACCCCAAGTCGCATATCACGCCGTCAACAGTGAGATCCTTCCTGGGGATGACTCTAGACACCAGCAGAAAGTCTTGGTTCTCCAGATGCAGGTACAAGCCTTGCTGGCTTGTCAACAGCCATCGGTGCATCTAGGGATGAGATTGGTGGGCCTAATGGTGGCTTGCTTCAAGGGAGTGCCCTTCGCCCAATTCCACATGAGACCTATTCAGCTGAACCTGCTAGCCAGCTGGGATCGGTCGCCGGAATCCCTGGAACAAGGATTTAGCTGTCCCCCCCCCGGCCAGGCAATCCCTCTTGTGGTGGTTGGATTCTCTGAATCTGCTGGTAGGCAAGTCTTTTTGGACTACCCAATGGGAGGTAGTTACCATGGATGCCAGTCTTACAGACTGGGGAGGCATTTGGCAGGCCCAGAAGATCCAGGGTCAGTGGGGTCTGAAGGAGAACCGGTTGCCCAAAAATCTCTTGGAACTAAGAGCAATTTGGTTTGTTCTATTACATCTGACCCCCTATTTAAGAGACCATGTGGTTCAGACAGCTGTAGCCTACATCAACCACCAGGGCGGTACTCAGAGCAAGAGACCCCTCAAGGAGGTAAGCCGGATTCTGAGTTGGGCAGAGGAGAATGTTCCCTGCATCTCGGCGGTTTACATCCCGGGGGTGGAGAACCAGGAGGCAGACTCCCTGAGCAGGAGGTCCTTGCATCTGGGGGAATGGTCCCTCAGCAGGAAGGCCTTTCAAGCTCTGTGCCTCCGCTGGGGTCAACCGGACGTGGATCTTTTTGCTTCCAGACACAATCACAAGCTTCCAAGGTTTGTTTCTCTCTCAAGAGACCCTCTGGCCATAGCAACAGATGCCCTGGCGATTCCCTGGACAGGGTTCAAACTTCTGTATGCTTTTCCTCCCTTTCCACTCCTGGACCGAGTACTACGCAAGATAGTCCAGGAGAGAGTACCAACCATCCTGGTGGCTCCTCGTTGGCCAAGAAGGAGTTGGTTTGCGGACATGCCCGACGATCCTGAGCTTCTCACACAGGGGTCGCTTCGGCACCTGAATTTACGGACGCTGGCTTTGGCATCCTGACGGAGAAGGGATTATCAGCCACGGTTATTCACACAATGATTCAGGCACCGAAGAAGTCTTCTTCCATGATATACTACACAGTTTGGCGGGCCTATATCGCCTGGTGCGAGGCCAGGAACTTTCCTTGCCAGAGATATTCTGTTTCAAGAGTTCTAGAGTTTCTACAAAATGGTCTAGATTTGGGCCTCCAGTTGAGCACCCTCAAGGGTCAGGTCTCGGCCTTATCCATTTTTTTCCAGAAGTCTATTGCCAATCATAGATTGATCAGAACCTTTTTTCCAGGGGGTCACGCATGTCCGCCCACCGCGTAAATCAGTCTTACCAGTGTGGGACCTAAATCTGGTGTTATCTGCTCTCCAAGGTGCCCCCTTCGAGCCATTGAATGGCACTACATTGACTATGCTGACGCTCAAAGTGGTTTTTCTGGTGGCGATCACCTCTGTGCGTCGGGTACCAGAGCTGGCAACGTAATGTATGAAACCACCCTATTTTGAGATGCACAGAGACAAGGTGGTTTTTCGTTTTAAGCCTGATTTTTTGCCTAAGGTCGTTTCTCCCTTTCACCTTAAGGAGGAAGTTGTCTTACCTTCCTTGTGTCCGGCACCGGCTAATCCTAAAGAACCGACTCTCCATGCTTTGGATGTGGTTAGAGCCATAAGGTATTACCTGGCTGCTACTGAGCCTTTCAGGAAATCGGATTTGCTTTTTGTCTTAACGGAAGGCTCTAGAAAGGGATTGCCACCAGCCAAGTCCACACTCAGTAAGTGGATTAGACAGGCGGTGGTACGAGCCTATTCTGCCAAGGGGAAAGAACCCCCTTTTTGGATCACAGCTCATTCTACTAGAGCCATTGGTGCTTCTTGGGCCTTTCAGCATCAGGCCTCGGTGGAACAAGTTTGTAAGGCTGCCACTTGGTCTTCAGTTCATACTTTTACAAAGTTTTACAAGGTGGATGTCAGGGCCTCAGCTGACGCTGTTTTTGGCCGAAAGGTGCTTCAGGCGGTAGTGAAATGAACTACCTGCTGTTCCGCACTGGGGATCTCGCCCATATGGACACTGCTTTTGGATGTCCCAACCGTGAATACTATCTGGACGGCCTGGAATGGATTGGAAAGAAAAACGCAATTCTGTGAAACTCACCTGTTTGATTGCTTTTATTTCCGATCCATTCCAGGCCGTCCAACCCACCCTTTTGAGGTTTATTATGTCCTGCATGCCTGTTTATGGTGATTGAACCATTATTGTTCATAGGACATTAGTTTTACAAATTTAGGTTTTTAGGCTCGAGAGAGTACAAGCGGAGGCTATGTGAAGTAACATTGTCTCCTATGTTTTGGGCCTCCCGGCCTGCCTCTTTCTAATTGAGTTACTGCTTTTGAATTACTGGGCATTGGTTGAGAGGCAGCTGTCTTTATAGGGGGCCGAGAGGAGCCACAACTTTGATCTTGCAGTCCACACCCCCTTTGGGGTGGAGTTACCCAACCGTGAATACTATCTGGACGGCCTGGAATGGATCAGAAATAAAAGCAATTCTACAGGTGAGTTTCACAGAATTGCGTTTTTGTACAGGATAAGGTCACTTTCAATGAAGCAGTGCTTTCCCTGACCACAACTCTGCTCTGTCTGTGCAAAGCACAGCTATAATCCTGCCCCCTGTACTTTATCCCGCTCTCCTGGATTTGCAGCTGGCTAAAGTATAAGTAACAGGGTGTTCATAATAGTGTGCAATCTAATGAAAGAGGAGTTACAAGTGGTGTACTGCAAGGCTCCATCCTGGGCCCAATTCTTTTTAATATGATTGTAAGTGACATAGGAGAAGGCTTGGTAAAGTTTGCTGATGATACAAAGGCGAGTAATAGAGTGGATATTCCTAGAGGTGTCTGCAACACAGCAAATTATTTGGCTTTACTGGGTAGATGGCCAAAACAGTGGAAACTGGAATTCAATAGCCATGATTCACTAAGAGTTGAAAAAAATCTCATGGTAGTAAAAAATTCTCTTTAGGAGATTCACTTTTAGTGAATCGCCAGCTAGGGAGACAATGAAAGTCAATAGCACTTTTTACTACAGAGTAACCTTCAGCATGATTTAATGAAAAGCCCAAACCCTTAGAAAACGATTCCCCAGCATCTAACATTAATATATTTTCACAGGGCAGACATACACAAGACAAGAATGGGTGGTGCGGCCCCTATGCAGACAATGGAAGGTTTGGGCCCCAAAGCCAGCAATGAAGGATCTGGGCCAACAGAGGCAGATGATCTGGGCCCCAGTGCAGGCAGTGCCGAACTGGGCCCCAGTGCAGACAATGGCAGGAATGGGCCCCAGTGCAGACAACGCATGTAATAGAAGGTTGTAGGCACAGTGTAGACAATAGCACCAACCATGAAAGGCCATGGTCCCAGGGCAGATAATAGCACTGACAGTAGAGGGCTGTGGGCCCAGCACAAACTGCAGCACAGTCACAGGAAAAGACTGCAAGCCTAACTTGACAGATTACACAGACAATAGGAGAGCTGTGGGCCCAGCACAGACAGGCCAGACAACAGAAGGGCCATGGGCGCAGCACAGACAGCACAGACAACAGAAGAGCAGTAGGCCTAGCACAGACAGCATGGACAACGCATAGGGCAGTGGGCCAAGCACAGACAGCTCGGAGAATGGAAGGACCGTGTGCCCAGCATAGGCAATAGCACACCCCCAGACACGAACAATGAAAAGCTATAGGCCCAGCTAGGAGAAGAAAGGCCATGGGCCCAGCTAGGACGTGAAGGACAAAAGCCCAAATTCAGGATACCAGAAGGCCCGAAAGCCATTTGCAAGATTCAGGAAGGGCCATGGGCCCCACAATGACAAAGAGGTATAGCAGAGGTTTGGAGACCACAGCCAGACTTTAGGATGACAAAGCAATGATCCAACACAGAGGCCAACCACATGCATTTAGAGGAATCACCACAGCACAGATGAGGTTAAACAGGGCTAAACAGATGAAACAGAGCTAAACAGATGAGGTTAACAGGGCTCTATCATTCTCATTGCCTTTACTCTGCAGCTAAGGGATGATTCTACATTGTCCACAGTGGTCAGAAACAGCAGACCTAAGTAATGTTGAGGGGATCACTCAGAGTCAAATTCATCAGCCTCAGCCATCATTCCCAACCATCTATTGTGGATTCTGCAGCTGCTGCGAACCAGTGCTGGTTGATTCACAGTTCTCAAGATCCCAACTCGTTGGTTTGAGTCCTTTGTATGCTATCACAGCAATTAATGGACAGCCTCTTGCTCAAGAGAAAAGCGACAGCTCCTATAAAACTGTATACCCCAGGAATCACTGATCATCACTGATCAGCCCTGCCAACACACATCCAAATTCATTCTTCAACAGGAGTTTCACCCTGCCATTTGGACTTGGCTCCCTTAGTGAAATGTTCTAGTTCTGTCCATGCTTGTTAAAGCTAGTCTGCTCTATCCTGTCCCAATCTATCAGTCCAGCCAGTTTGAGTGGAGGGACAAAAATTTCTCACTATTGAATTTTTATTACCTAAGATTGATTACTATATAACAGCGTAAGCAATATATTTGTAATTAATGATATATTCCTTGTAAAAAGCCTAAGAAGGCAATACATCTTCCCAGCTGATAAAGGGGAGAACAGAAACAGATATGGGATTATGTACAATGTTTTTGTAATATGTGCATTTTATTGAATCTATTTTATTGTTTCTTTTATATAAGAAATAAAATATGTAAATGTTTATCACATGGTGAGGTTGGATACAATGGTCAAAATCAAACTGGGGGTGCCTGACTCCTAACCGTTGAACCAGTTTCAGTTCTAGCCAACTTTCTTCTGTAGGATCCTATCCTTGGGAATCCCTCTCTATTCACCTCCAACAGAGCCTTTGTAGATACATAAAGCAAAAAAACCCCTCCTGGTCCTGGTATTCTGCCTTCTCCCTCAAGTGAAGTGGGACACTGTATCCCAAGTTTCTTTGTGTCTTTTCTAACTACTGCTACCTGGGAATAAGTAGTGACTGTATTGTCACTCAATCACTGCAGCAGCAGTAACAACAAGATACTGTACATCTATCTACCAGTCGCAGAAATATGGAATTGTAGATTTAATACATGAAAGAGCATTCTCTATACCCTGGTGCAGAGCTTCACAAGTAAGATTATACACATCCTTCTAACAAATGATCCCTATACACCGCCAGGTGCATAGTGTCAAAAATGAAAGTGTTATACAAAACGTAGTGCAGAGTGTCACAAATATGAGAGCTATACAAAACCTTCTTTATGTCATAAATTGAAGCGCTAGGAACAGCCTGATGCTAAGTGTCACAAATGTCAGGGTTATACACAGCCTGACGCAAGTGTCACAATGTAATGCAATATAGTCTCACATTTAAGGGGCTGTATGCAGTCACTGCCTGAGAATGTCAAAAGTTAAAGTGGTATGCACAGCCTTTCTCTAAAAAATAGGATATATTTCCAAAACACATTGGGTTCTATTTTAGGATATGTACAAGTACACACAGTGCTCACTAATGTTAGGTGAAATGTTATAGTAGTACATAGTATGTAAGGCTGAATAAAGACATTAGTCCATCCAGTTCAGCCTGTATAGAAAATAAGTTATTACAAGCAAGGAAGGCACTACCTCATCTGGCACAGAGTGCCATAGTCTCACTGCTTTTACAGAGAAGAATCTCCTCCTATGTCAGTGTAGGAATTACCTTTCCTCTAACTTTAGTGGATGCCCCCGGGTTATGGTTAAACCTTGGGGTATTAATAGATCATGGGACAGATCTTTGGCCCCCGGATATATTTATACATAGTTATTAGATCACCCCTTAGGTATCTATTTTCCAGTATAGACCCTGTATTCCATTTATTAATTTAGTTTCCTGCCTTTGAATGTGCTCCAGTTCTAATATGTCCTTCTTATGCACTGGTGCCCAGAACTGTACGCAATATTCCATATGGGTTCTGACCAGTGACTTATATAGGGGTAAAATTATGCTCTGGTCATGGGCATGTTTTTCCTGCTTGCCTTGGCAGCTGCTGCCAGGCATTGGGCACTACATTTAAGTTAACTTAAACCCCAAGGTTTTACCAAGCATTCCCTTTCTTAATGTGTAATCGTGGCACAAACTGCTCCTTCCCACGTGCATAACTTTATCTGTCTTAAATCTATATCTGTGTTAAAAGTAATTTGCCATTTCATTGCCCATGCTTCCAGTTTATCTAAAGCTGTTTGTAGCTGCCTGCTGTCCTATTTTGTGTTAATTGCACTGGAGGACTGGGCACAAAACTCTACTAGTAATGGTGACCCAATCTGAGTGTGTAACGTTGATAACCACCCTCTGTTTCCTATCACTGATCTTATTACTCACCCTTGTACGCATGTTTTCTAGAGATGAGCGAACGTTTGAAAAATTCGATTCGACTGATTCGCCAAATTTTCCGACAAAAATCGCTTCGACCCAAATTTATTTGCGACAAATCGCTATTAAAAACGCCTATTTCTGAGCTTCCTAGAGCCTCAATAGGGTTGTAAACCATTCTGCCTTGCTGTAACACGCATAGGATGCGTGCTGGGTTAGTTAAATAATACTGTAAATAATTATGACATGCAGATCAGAGGCATCGCTAATAGAATCGCAGAGCAGCACAATTGCAGAGAGTTGAGGTGGCATCACTATGAGCGGCCCCTATAGTGCCTGAAAAACATACCCTGGAGCTGGCCGCAGCAGGAGCCCAAAAATTAGCTGAATCACACCCTGGAGTTGCAAGCAGCAGCAGCCGCCCAAACATTGGCTGAAAGAGACACTGGAGTTGGCAGCAGGAGCCCAAAAATTTGATGAATCACACCCTGGAGTTGCAAGCAGCAGCAGCACCAGCCCAAACATTGCTTTAAAGAGACACTGGAGTTGGCAGCAGGAGGCCAAAAATTGGATGAATCATACCCTGGAGTTGCAAGCAGCAGCAGGAGTCCAAACATTGCTTTAAAGAGACACTGGAGCTGGCTGCAGGAGCCCAAAAATTGGATGAATCATACCCTCGAGTTGCAAGCAGCAGCAGGAGCCCTAACCTAGCTTGAAAGAGACACTGGAGTTGGCAGCAGGAGCCCAAAAATTGACTGAATCACACCCTGGAGTTGCCAGCAGCAGCAGCAGCAGCAAGAGCCCGAACATAGCTTGAAAGATACACTGGAGTTGGCTGCAGGAGCCCAACAATTGGCTGAATCACACCCTGGAGTTGCAAGCAGCAGCAGCAGCAGGAGCCCAATCGTAGCTTGAAAGAGACACTGGAGTTGGCTGCAGGAGCCCAAAAATTGGATGAATCACACTCAAGGAGTTGCAAGCAGCAGCAGGAGACCAAACATTGCTTTAAAGAGACACTGGAGTTGGCTTCAGGAGCCCAGAAATTGGATGAATCACACCCTGGAGTTGCAAGCAGCAGCAGCAGGAGCCCAAACATAGCTTGAAAGAGACACTGGAGTTGGCTGCAGGAGCCCAAAAATTGGATGAATCATACCCTGGAGTTGCAAGCAGCAGCAGGAGCCCAAACATTGCTTTAAAGAGACACTGGAGTTGGCTGCAGGAGCCCAAAAATTGGATGAATCACACCCTAGAGTTGCAAGCAGCAGCAGCAGGAGCCCAAACATAGCTTGAAAGAGACACTGGAGTTGGCAGCAGGAGCCCAAAAATTGGCTGAATCACACCCTGGAGTTGCCAGCAGCAGCAGGAGCCCAAACATAGATTGAAAGAGACACTGGAGTTGGCTGCAGGAGCCCAAAAATTGGCTGAATCACACCCTGGAGTTGCATGCAGCAGCAGCAGAAGCCCAAACATAGCTTGAAAGAGACACTGGAGTTGGCTGCAGGAGCCCAAAAATTGGATGAATCACACCCTGGAGTTGCAAGCAGCAGCAGGAGCCCAAACATTGCTTTAAAGAAACACTGGAGTTGGCAGCAGGAGGCCAAAAACTGGATGAATCACACCCTGGAGTTGCAAGCAGCAGTGGGAGCCCAAACATTGCTTTAAAGAGACACTGGAGTTGGCAGCAGGAGCCCAAAAATTGGCTGAATCACACCCTGGAGTTGCAAGCAGCAGCAGCATCCCAATCATAGCTTGAAAGAGACACTGGAGTTGGCTGCAGGAGCCCAAAAATTGGATGAATCACACCCTGGAGTTGCAAGCAGCAGCAGGAGCCCAAACAGTGCTTTAAAGAGACACTGGAGTTGGCTTCAGGAGCCCAAAAATTGGATTAATCACACCCTGGAGTTGCAAGCAGCAGCGGGAGCCCAAACATTGATTTAAAGAGACACTGGAGTGGGCAGCAGGAGGCCAAAAATTGGATGAATCACACCCTGGAGTTGCAAGCAGCAGCAGGAGCCCAAACATTGCTTTAACCCTTTTGTTGCCAAGCACGTAACACCTACGTGCTGGCTTGGCTGGGCCTTAAGTGCCAAGCCCGTAGGTGTTACGTGCTTGACTTTCCTCGCTTCTAGTTTAAAAAATAAAAATCAAAAATACTCACCTGACCCCTTGTTGGATCCGGCCGGGTCTCCTCTTTAATTTGGTGCCATCCGATCCCCCGTGGGGGGTCGGATGGCTCCAGGAGAGCCCCCGGAATAGGCCGCCCCCCCCCCGCTTCTGCAGCAGCAGCTGCTAACTGTAAAAAAAAATAAAAAATAAAAATGACATTCACTTACCTGTGTGTGCGCTGGCTCCCGCTGTCCCTCCTCTTCACCTGGGGGGCCTCCGATCCCCCCCCAGGACTTACCGATCTTCAGGAGAGAGCCTGGGAGGCTCTCTCCTCTCTTCTTCACGATGGTGGCAGCCATCTTGCCTCTAAGCCCCGCCCCCTTGGGGGCGGGGCTTATGACGTCATCCCGGTCCCGATCACCGGCTTCAGCTTTCTCAGCTTCTCAGATGCCGGTGATCGGTGCCCTGGAAGGAGGTGACAGGAGATCCTCTGATCTCCTGCCTTCTCCTTCTCTGGATGCCGATCACAGGCATCTGTCAGCTGAGCGGCGAGGGACAAGAGCTTGCAATCGAAGGTAAGTACAGTTAAAAATTTTTTTTTTTTTTTGAATAAAATACTTTTTATTATTGTGTGGTGTTTTTATTTCACATTAACCCTTTGTGAGCTGGTAAGGGGTCCATGAGACCCCTTATACCAGTTCACAAGGCTGGGGGGGTGGCAAGTCACCTGCCCTAGCGGGTGGCTTGCCATTAACCCCCGCACCCCCATTACCTGCCTCCCCAAAGGCCAGGGGGGGGCAGAAGAGCCCGGGCCCACATAGGCTATGTGGGCTCGTAGGCTGCAGGGTGGGGGGGCCACCAAAGCTGGCCCCCCCACTCTGTGCCTACAAGCCCCCATAGCTGGTCCCGGGCTGGTTACTTTGGGTAAGGGGGACCCCACGTCATTTTTTTTTTTGGATTTTTAAGGGTTTTTAACCCTTAAAAATCCAAAAAAAAATGGGGTCCCCCTCCCCGGGAAGGGGGACCCTATGTCATTTTTTTTTTTTAATTAACCATTTGTCATCCAGCAGCTATAAAAGGCTTCTGGGCAGGAAAGGGTGTCTACCTATACATATGTGGTATCGCTGTAACCGGGAGAAATTGGGGTTTCTCACGCAATAAGATTTTATTGACAAACTTACATTTTTTATTACAAAAAAACTCTACAAATTGTAAAAAAATATATTTTTTTTAATTTTTTTCACACATTTCACCCAAAAATGTTGAGAATACACCTAAAAAATACAAACAAGACATTTCATGTTAAAGCCCAGACTCTGTTGAAAAAAACAATATATAATTTTCCTGGGAAATCCCTGGAAATCCTTTCAAAAATGACAGTTGAACATGTGTAGCGCGAAACAGTGAAACTCAGTCTGGCAACAGGGAGTGGGAAATGCTGCAGGTAGGCTGGCACTTAAAGGGTTAAAGAGACACTGGAGTTGGCAGCAGGAGCACAGAAATTGGATGAATCACACCCTGGATTTGCAAGCAGCAGCAGCAGCAGGAGCCCAAACACAGCTTGAAAGAGACACTAAAGTTGGCTGCAGGAGCCCAACAATTGGATGAATCACACCCTGGAGTTGCAAGCAGCAGCAGCAGGAGCCCAAACATAGTTTGAAAGAGACACTGGAGTTGGCTGCAGGAGCCCAAAAATTGGATGAATCACACCCTGGAGTTGCAAGCAGCAGCATCCCAAACATTGCTTGAAAGAGACACTGGAGTTGGCTGCAGGAGCACAAAAATTGGATGAATCACACCTTGGACTTGCAAGCAGCAGCAGGAGCCCAAACATTGCTTTAAAGAGACACTGGAGTTGGCAGCAGGAGGCCAAAAATTGGATGAATAACACCCTGGAGTTGCAAGCAGCAGCAGGAGCCCAAACATTGCTTTAAAGAGACACTGGAGTTGGCAGCAGGAGGCCAAAAATTGAATGAATCACACCCTGGAGTTGCAAGCAGCAGCAGCATGAGCCCAAACATAGCTTGAAAGACACACTGCAGTTGGCAGCAGCAGCAGGAGGCCCAAAATTGGCTGAAAGGCACACCCTGAAGTTGGCATCAGCAGGAGCCCAAAAATTGGCCTAAAGACATAAATATGTTTTGCACCATTTGGAAAGTGTAAAACCTGGCACCATGCTGAATCTAGTCTCATGCATCAGCCATTGGTGGGTGGAAATCCTGGCTGATCCATCCCTGATTCATTTTCACAAAGGTAATTCTCTCCACATTTTTAGTTGACAGATGAGTTCTCCTCGCCATAACTATGGCCCCCGCCTCACTAAAAACCCGCTCAGATGGCACGCTACTTGCCGGGCAGGACAGCTTTTCCAGGGCAAACTCTGCTAGTTGCGGCCACAAGCCAAGTTTGGCTGCCCAGAAGTCCAGCGGATCCTCAAGGTGTGTTGTCATGGTCATGTCAAGGTATGACATGACCTGCTGGTTCAGGTCCTGCTCCAGGTCTTCCTGCTGCTCATGAGTAGCCTCACTATGCGGGTGTAGAAAGCTACTCATTAGCGACTGAAGACTGAGGCTGCTGCTGCTGCTCCTGCCAACCCCCCCAGCAGCCATGGCAGTGGAAGGTGAGCGCATAGGTCCCCCCGAGTCAGACCTGCGAGAGTATGGACCATGGCGCAGATAGGCATCAGCCAACTGACTACGTAGAATGTCTTTGTAGTAGTTCAGTTTGTCCTCCCTCTCGGCGGGTTTAAAAAATGCCCCCATTTTGTGCCGGAAGAGAGGGTCCAATAAGGTGGACAGCCAGAAGTCATACCGCCGACAAATGGAAACAATTCTGGGGTCACTACGCAAGCACGTGAGCATGCTTCCTGCCATTTGCGCAAGTGACTCGGAGGGACTACCTGTCTCCATCTCCACTGCATACTGTGTCTGGGTCCTCTTTCTCGCCTTCCTCACAACCCTCTAGCTCCTCTGGCTGCTCCTGCTCCTCCTCTCCTGTCCTCTGACTAGAGAAACCAGCCATTTCGCCAAGCCTAAACTGTGCACTGTGCCACTCCTCCTCCTCTTCCTCCTCCTCCTCCAGTTCAGCTCCAACGGGGTTCATGTGGCCGTAAGATGTAGACGCCATGTCTCCAGTGCCCTGACCAGCCATGGTTTCCAACATGTGCTGTAGTACATGAAGCAGTGGAATCACGTTGTTCATCCCGTAATCCTGCCGACTGACAAATAAAGTGGCTTCCTCAAAGCACCTGAGCAAACAGCAGGTGTCACGTATGAGCTGCCACTGGTTGACATTGAAGTTACACAGCGGAGTCCCCCTATCCGCTTGGATCATCAGGAAATCCGTGATGGCTTTTCTCTGTTCATATAATCGGTCCAACATGTGAAGGGTGGAATTCCAACGGGTGGAAACATCGCAAATCAGACTATGTTGGGGGCTACCGTTCTGACACTGTAGCTCAAGAAGGGTGTGTTTGGCGGTGTATGAGTGGCTGAAGTGCATGCAAAGTTTCCTTGAAGTTGTTAGGATGTCTTGCAAATGGGGGGAACACTTCAGAAACCGCTTGACAACCAGATTGAAGACGTGAGCCATGCAGGGCGCATGGGTCAGGCTCCCTTGTCGCAGCGCAGACAAAATGTTCTTCCCATTGTCGGTAACCATGATTCCCATTTTAAGTTCTCTTGGAGTAAGCCATGTTTGGATTTCGTGATGAATAAATGTAAGCAGTTCCTCCCCTGTGTGACTCCGTTCTCCAAGACAAACCATGTGAAGCACAGCCTGACACCTCCGTGCCCTGCACACATGGTAGACTGGAGGGGCACTGAGACTTGAGCCTACAGTGGAGGGTGAGGAGATGGCGGAGGATGAGGAGGCCGAGTCGCACGGTGTCACAGGCACAACGGCCAGGGAGCGCAGAGGCCGAAGCGGCGTGACCTGTCCAAGTTGCTGCTGCTGCTGCAAAGGGACCACATTCACCCAGTGGGCCGTAAATGACATGTACTGTCCCTGACCATAGTTACAGCTCCAGACGTCGGCGCTGCCATGCACTTTGCTACACACCGACAGGCTCAAGGACTGGCCCACCTTCTGTTCAAAGAAATGACGGCTTGGGACTCTCCACCTCGGCTCGGCACAAGCCATCAGTTCTCTGAAAGGTGCAGAGTCCACCACCTGAATAGGGAGCGACTGCAGCACCAGCAACTTGGACAGGAGCACATTCAGCTTCTGCGCCATAGGATGAGTGGATGCATACTGCTGTCTCTTGGACATGGCTTCGCTGATGGATTGCTGGTGGAATGCATGACTTGGAGGAGGAGGAGGAGGAGCAGGAGCATCAGGAGCGACAGAGGATGGGTATGACGCACAGCTGCCTTCGGCTGAGGTGCTGGAGCCTTGGCTGGCAGAAATTGGGAGCGGCGTGCCACTTGGTGAGGACGCAGGCTGGACCACCTCTTCGGAGCCTCGGTTCTCCCAGACCGTTTTATGGTGACGTATCATATGTTGACGCAGGGCCGTGGTGCCAACACCTGGCCACGCTTCACCTTCTGCCTACATATCTTGCATGTGGCCATGTTACCCTCCTGCCACACTGCCGAGTAGCTACTTTTCCCACCAACAGCTCGCACTGATTCACTGCTACTGTCGCCAACTCCAGGAACCCCTGCTCCACTACCTCCCGATAAGGTAGCCTGCCATGCAGCAGGTGCTCTACCCCGGCCCTGGCCCCGTTTGGCTCCAGGCTTTACAATTGTGCCCCCATGCTGACTGCCAACCATGCTGCTAACACCTTGCTGCCTCAGCTGCTGACTCCGGGACAACTTGCGCCCCTCTTCTCCTGATGATGACGATGAAGCCCCTTCTGCACCCGGCTTCCAAGTGCGATCGGCTTCTTCATCATCATCATCACTGAGTTGTGGCTGCACATCACTGATGTTCTCGGTTTCCTCAACAGTGTCTGGCGCAGGAGCTGGAACGCTCGCAACACCCACGACACTCTCCACATCAGTATTTGTCTGCCTAGCTAAAGAAGCCACCTCCATTTCTTGGCTGGGCAGTAGCTGCTGACTGTCCTCTATCTGATCGTCCTCCTCACTAAAGAGTCGAGCTGAACCCAAAGCATAGGATACGTCGCTGGGGGAGGGAACGGCGTAGGACACAGGCAATGGGAGTACAGGGACTGCTCTCGGGGCATGCCAACTCAGGGTTGTGTCAGAGGAACCTACCGACCCTAGACTGGGGGTCTCAGATGTAACTTGTGATGATGTGGATGACCGCGTTAACCAATCTACCACGGCAGATGCATTACTGGTGGAGACACGACCGCTAGCAGATACTGGCAGATCAGGTCTCTCACCGTGACTCCTGCTGCCACTCGCCCCTAGTCTGATGCGACCTCTGCCTGCTGAATCTTGGCCTCTGCCACTTCTCTTTGAACATCCTGGCACTTGTCTGCCTGACATTTTTACGTATTTGAAATGCGCAATAGGTACTTTAAAAAATGTGTTAACTTTGAAAAGGAGAAGCTAAATAAAGTGAGAAACTGCTTCTCTGCACCAGATACTATGATACTAAATTGGCAATATGGGATACCCTGCAGCCTGGTGTTTTGACAGCAGGACAAAAACCCATTCAAAATGCAATAGCTTAATAAAGCTGAGGCTGAACAAGCTTATTTAGTATAACAGATAGGGTGCAACATGCACGTTTGGGATACCCTGCGGCCTGGTGTTTTGACAGAAGGACAAAAACCAATTCAAAATGCAATAGCTTAATAAAGCTGATGCTGAACAAGCTTATTTAGTATAACAGATAGGGTGCAACGTCGTGGTTTGGGATACCCTGCAGCCTGGTGTTTTGACAGCAGGACAAAAACCAATTCAAAATGCAATAGCTTAGTAAAGCTGAGGCTGAACAAGCTTATTTAGTATAACAGATAGGGTGCAACGTGGTGCTTTGGGATACCCTGCGGCCTGGTGTTTTGACAGCAGGACAAAAACCAATTCAAAATACAATAGCTTAATAAAGATGAGGCTGAACAAGCTTGTTTAGTATAACAGATAGGGTGCAACGTGGTGGTTTGGGATACCCTGCGGCTTGGTGTTTTGACAGCAGGACAAAACCAATTCAAATACAATAGCTTAATAAAGCTGAGGATAAACAAGCTTATTTAGTATAACAGATAGGGTGCAACATGGTGGTTTGGGATACCCTGCGGCCTGGTGTTTTGACAGCAGGACAAAAACCAATTCAAAATACAATAGCTTAATAAAGATGAGGCTGAACAAGCTTGTTTAGTATAACAGATAGGGTGCAACGTGGTGGTTTGGGATACCCTGCGGCCTGGTGTTTTGACAGCAGGACAAAAACCCATTCAAAATGCAATAGCTTAATAAAGCTGAGGATGAACAAGCTTATTTAGTATAACAGATAGGGTGCAACGTGGTGGTTTGGGATACCCTGTGGCCTGGTGTTTTGACAGCAGGACAAAAACCAATTCAAAATGCAATAGCTTAATAAAGCTGAGGCTGAACAAGCTAATTTTGTATAACAGATACGGTTCAACGTGGTGGTTTGGGATACCCTGCGGCCTGGTGTTTTGACAGCAGGACAAAAAACAATTCAAAATGCAATAGCTTAATAAAGCTGAGGATGGACAAGCTTATTTAGTATAAAAGATAGGGTGCAACGTGGTGGTTTGGGATACCCTGCGGCCTGGTGTTTTGACAGCAGGACAAAACCAATTCAAAATGCAATAGCTTAATAAAGCTGAGGATAAACAAGCTTATTTAGTATAACAGATAGGGTGCAACGTGGTGGTTTGGGATACCCTGCGGCCTGGTGTTTTGACAGCAGGACAAAAACCAATTCAAAATGCAATAGCGTAATAAAGCTGAGGATGAACAAGCTTATTTAGTATAACAGATAGGGTGCAACGTGGTGGTTTGGAATACCCTGCGGCCTGGTGTTTTGACAGCAGGACAAAAACCAATTCAAAATACAATAGCTTAATAAAGCTGAGGATGAACAAGCTTATTTAGTATAAAAGATAGGGTGCAACGTGCAGGTTTGGGATACCCTGCGGCCTGGTGTTTTGACAGCAGGACAAGAACCAATTCAAAATGCAATAGCTTAATAAAGCTGAGGCTGAACAAGCTTATTTCGTATAACAGATAGGGTGCAACGTGGTGGTTTGGGATACCCTGCGGCCTGGTGTTTTGACAGCAGGACAAAAACCAATTCAAAATGCAATAGCTTAATAAAGCTGAGGATGAACAAGCTTATTTAGTATAAAAGATAGGGTGCAACGTGGTGGTTTGGGATACCCTGCGGCCTGGTGTTTTGACAGCAGGACAAAACCAATTCAAAATGCAATAGCTTAATAAAGCTGAATATAAACAAGCTTATTTAGGATAACAGATAGGGTGCAACGTGTTGGTTTGGGATACCCTGCGGCCTGGTGTTTTGACAGCAGGACAAAAACCAATTCAAAATGCAATAGCTTAATAAAGTTGAGGATGAACAAGCTGATTTAGTATAACAGATAGGGTGCAATGTGGTAGTTTGGGATACCCTGCGGCCTGGTGTTTTGACAGCAGGACAAAAACTAATTCAAAATGCAATAGCTTAATAAAGCTGAGGATGAACAAGCTTATTTAGTATAAAAGATAGGGTGCAACGTGCAGGTTTGGGATACCCTGCGGCCTGGTGTTTTGACAGCAGGACAAAAAACCAATTCAAAATGCAATAGCGTAATAAAGCTGAGGAAGAACAAGCTTATTTAGTATAAAAGATAGGGTGCAACGTGGTGGTTTGGGATACCCTGCGGCCTGGTGTTTTGACAGCAGGACAAAAACCAATTCAAAATGCAATAGCTTAATAAAGCTGAGGATGAACAAGCTGATTTAGTATAACAGATAGGGTGCAATGTGGTGGTTTGGGATACCCTGTGGCCTGGTGTTTTGACAGCAGGACAAAAACTAATTCAAAATGCAATAGCTTAATAAAGCTGAGGATGAACAAGCTAATTTAGTATAAAAGATAGGGTGCAACGTGCAGGTTTGGGATACCCTGCGGCCTGGTGTTTTGACAGCAGGACAAAAACCAATTCAAAATACAATAGCTTAATAAAGCTGAGGCTGAACAAGCTTATTTAGTATAACAGGGTGCAACGTGGTGGTTTGGGATACCCTGCGGCCTGGTGTTTTGACAGCAGGACAAAAACCAATTCAAAATGCAATAGCTTAATAAAGCTGAGGATGAACAAGCTTATTTAGTATAAAAGATAGGGTGCAACGTGGTGGTTTGGGATACCCTGCGGCTTGGTGTTTTGACAGCAGGACAAAACCAATTCAAATACAATAGCTTAATAAAGCTGAGGATAAACAAGCTTATTTAGTATAACAGATAGGGTGCAACATGGTGGTTTGGGATACCCTGCGGCCTGGTGTTTTGACAGCAGGACAAAAACCAATTCAAAATGCAATAGCTTAATAAAGCTGAGGATGAACAAGCTGATTTAGTATAACAGATAGGGTGCAATGTGGTGGTTTGGGATACCCAGCGGCCTGGTGTTTTGACAGCAGGACAAAAACTAATTCAAAATGCAATAGCTTAATAAAGCTGAGGATGAACAAGCTTATTTAGTATAAAAGATAGGGTGCAACGTGCAGGTTTGGGATACCCTGCGGCCTGGTGTTTTGACAGCAGGACAAAAAACAATTCAAAATACAATAGCTTAATAAAGCTGAGGCTGAACAAGCTTATTTAGTATAACAGGGTGCAACGTGGTGGTTTGGGATACCCTGCGGCCTGGTGTTTTGACAGCAGGACAAAAACCAATTCAAAATGCAATAGCTTAATAAAGCTGAGGATGAACAAGCTTATTTAGTATAAAAGATAGGGTGCAACGTGGTGGTTTGGGATACCCTGCGGCCTGGTGTTTTGACAGCAGGACAAAACCAATTCAAAATGCAAAAGCTTAATAAAGCTGAGGATAAACAAGCTTATTTAGTATAACAGGGTGCAATGTGGTGGTTTGGGATACCCTGCGGCCTGGTGTTTTGACAGCAGGACAAAAACCAATTCAAAATGCAATAGCGTAATAAAGCTGAGGATGAACAAGCTGATTTAGTATAACAGATAGGGTGCAATGTGGTGGTTTGGGATACCCTGCGGCCTGGTGTTTTGACAGCAGGACAAAAACTAATTCAAAATGCAATAGCTTAATAAAGCTGAGGATGAACAAGCTTATTTAGTATAAAAGATAGGGTGCAACGTGGTGGTTTGGAATACCCTGCAGCCTGGTGTTTTGACAGCAGGACAAAAACCAATTCAAAATACAATAGCTTAATAAAGCTGAGGCTGAACAAGCTTATTTAGTATAACAGATAGGGTGCAACGTGGTGGTTTGGGATACCCTGCGGCCTGGTGTTTTGACAGCAGGACAAAAACCCATTCAAAATGCAATAGCTTAATAAAGCTGAGGATGAACAAGCTTATTTAGTATAACAGATAGGGTGCAACGTGCAGGTTTGGGATACCCTGCGGCCTGGTGTTTTGACAGCAGGACAAAAACCAATTCAAAATGCAATAGCTTAATAAAGCTGAGGCTGAACAAGCTAATTTTGTATAACAGATACAGTTCAACGTGGTGGTTTGGGATACCCTGCGGCCTGGTGTTTTGACAGCAGGACAAAAACCAATTCAAAATTCAATAGCTTAATAAAGCTGAGGATGAACAAGCTGATTTAGTATAACAGATAGGGTGCAATGTGGTGGTTTGGGATACCCTGCGGCCTGGTGTTTTGACAGCAGGACAAAAACTAATTCAAAATGCAATAGCTTAATAAAGCTGAGGATGAACAAGCTTATTTAGTATAAAAGATAGGGTGCAACGTGCAGGTTTGGGATACCCTGCGGCCTGGTGTTTTGACAGCAGGACAAGAACCAATTCAAAATGCAATAGCGTAATAAAGCTGAGGATGAACAAGCTTATTTAGTATAACAGATAGGGTGCAACGTGGTGGTTTGGAATACCCTGCGGTCTGGTGTTTTGACAGCAGGACAAAAACCAATTCAAAATACAATAGCTTAATAAAGCTGAGGATGAACAAGCTTATTTAGTATAAAAGATAGGGTGCAACGTGCAGGTTTGGGATACCCTGCGGCCTGGTGTTTTGACAGCAGGACAAAAACCAATTCAAAATGCAATAGCGTAATAAAGCTGAGGATGAACAAGCTGATTTAGTATAACAGATAGGGTGCAACGTGGTGGTTTGGGATACCCTGCGGCCTGGTGTTTTGACAGCAGGACAAAAACCAATTCAAAATGCAATAGCTTAATAAAGCTGAGGATGAACAAGCTTATTTAGTATAAAAGATAGGGTGCAACGTGGTGGTTTGGGATACCCTGCGGCCTGGTGTTTTGACAGCAGGACAAAACCAATTCAAAATGCAAAAGCTTAATAAAGCTGAGGATAAACAAGCTTATTTAGTATAACAGGGTGCAATGTGGTGGTTTGGGATACCCTGCGGCCTGGTGTTTTGACAGCAGGACAAAAACCAATTCAAAATGCAATAGCTTAATAAAGCTGAGGATGAACAAGCTGATTTAGTATAACAGATAGGGTGCAATGTGGTGGTTTGGGATACCCTGCGGCCTGGTGTTTTGACAGCAGGACAAAAACTAATTCAAAATGCAATAGCTTAATAAAGCTGAGGATGAACAAGCTTATTTAGTATAAAAGATAGGGTGCAACGTGGTGGTTTGGAATACCCTGCAGCCTGGTGTTTTGACAGCAGGACAAAAACCAATTCAAAATACAATAGCTTAATAAAGCTGAGGCTGAACAAGCTTATTTAGTATAACAGATAGGGTGCAACGTGGTGGTTTGGGATACCCTGCGGCCTGGTGTTTTGACAGCAGGACAAAAACCCATTCAAAATGCAATAGCTTAATAAAGCTGAGGATGAACAAGCTTATTTAGTATAACAGATAGGGTGCAACGTGCAGGTTTGGGATACCCTGCGGCCTGGTGTTTTGACAGCAGGACAAAAACCAATTCAAAATGCAATAGCTTAATAAAGCTGAGGCTGAACAAGCTAATTTTGTATAACAGATACAGTTCAACGTGGTGGTTTGGGATACCCTGCGGCCTGGTGTTTTGACAGCAGGACAAAAACCAATTCAAAATTCAATAGCTTAATAAAGCTGAGGATGAACAAGCTGATTTAGTATAACAGATAGGGTGCAATGTGGTGGTTTGGGATACCCTGCGGCCTGGTGTTTTGACAGCAGGACAAAAACTAATTCAAAATGCAATAGCTTAATAAAGCTGAGGATGAACAAGCTTATTTAGTATAAAAGATAGGGTGCAACGTGCAGGTTTGGGATACCCTGCGGCCTGGTGTTTTGACAGCAGGACAAAAACCAATTCAAAATGCAATAGCGTAATAAAGCTGAGGATGAACAAGCTTATTTAGTATAACAGATAGGGTGCAACGTGGTGGTTTGGAATACCCTGCGGTCTGGTGTTTTGACAGCAGGACAAAAACCAATTCAAAATACAATAGCTTAATAAAGCTGAGGATGAACAAGCTTATTTAGTATAAAAGATAGGGTGCAACGTGCAGGTTTGGGATACCCTGCGGCCTGGTGTTTTGACAGCAGGACAAAAACCAATTCAAAATGCAATAGCGTAATAAAGCTGAGGATGAACAAGCTGATTTAGTATAACAGATAGGGTGCAACGTGGTGGTTTGGGATACCCTGCGGCCTGGTGTTTTGACAGCAGGACAAAAAACAATTCAAAATGCAATAGTTTAATAAAGCTGAGGAAGAACAAGCTTATTTAGCATAAAAGATAGGGTGCAACGTGGTGGTTTGGGATACCCTGCGGCCTGGTGTTTTGACAGCAGTACGAAAACCAATTCAAATACAATAGCCTAATAAAGCTGAGGCTGAACAAGCTTATTTAGTATAACAGATAGGGTGCAACGTGGTGGTTTGGGATACCCTGCGGCCTGGTGTTTTGACAGCAGGACAAAAACCAATTCAAAATGCAATAGCTTAATAAAGCTGAGGATGAACTAGCTTATTTAGTATAAAAAAATAGGGTCACATGTGCTGGTTTGGGATGCCCATGTGGGCTGGTGTTTTGACAGCAGGACAAAAACCAATTCAAAATGTAACAGCTTAATAAAGCTGAGGCCGAACAAGCCGATTTAGTATAAAAGATAGGGCCACATGTGCTGGATTGGGATGCCCATGTGGGCTGGTGTTTTTAAGGCAGACAAAAACCAATTCAAAATGCAATAGCTTAATAAAGCTGAGGCTGAACAAGCTTACTTAGTATAACAGATAGGGTCACATGTGCTGGTTTGGGATGTCCATGTGGGCTGGTGTTTTTAAAGCAGACAAAAAACAATTCAAAATGCAACAGCTTAATAAAGCTGAGGCCGAACAAGCTGATTTAGTACAAAAGATAGGGTCACATGTGCTGGTTTGGGATTCCCATGTTGGCTGGTGTTTTAAAGCAGACAAAAACCAAATCAAAATGCAATAGCTTAATAAAGCTGAGGCTGAACAAGCTGATTTAGTATAAAAGATAGGGTCACATGTGCTGGATTGGGATGCCCATGTGGGCTTGGGTTTTTACAGGAGGCCAAAAACCAAATCAAAATGCAATAGCTTAATAAACCTGAGGCTGAGCAAGCTGATTAGTATAAAAGGTAGGGTCACATGTGCTGAAATGGAATGGCCATGTGGCCTGGGGTTTTTACAGCAGACAAAAAAAATTAACACTAATCCAGTTATGAGAAATGCTTGTGCATAACAGATAGGGTTAAATATGCCACTGCCAAGATGGGATGCACAGTGGCAAGGAATATATACAGCACAAAGAACACCGAAAACTGATCTGGCAAATGAAAATAAAAAAAAGCTTTCCCTCTCACTGTCCCTGCCTGGATCGTTCCCGATCGTTCCCGATTTTTCCCTGGTTCTGTCTGCCTCTCTGTGGGTCTCAACAACTGTCCCTGCCTATCTCTAAGTCTCTCCCTGTCTGCAGCAACCACCTCTGTTTCTGGAATGCAAGGCTGAAATGCGCAAAAGGAAAATGGCCACCGTTTATATAGCACGGTGACGTCACCGGGCTTCCTGGCTGCTGATAGGCTGCATGTGACCTTCCCATGATAACTTGCCCCAGGGGATATGTCTGGACATGTTCATCCACCATTTAAAATGCCTGTAATTGAAATAAATTGAGTTTAAAGGAAAATTTCGATCGATTGAATGGCGGGGATTCGTTCAGAATCGAATTTTTCCTGAAATTCGGAACTAATTCGGGTTCATCCAGATCGATTTGCTCATCCCTAATGTTTTCCCCCAGTCCAAGCATTCTCATCTTTTGTCCAAGTCTTTTATGTGGCACAGTACCAAATGCTTTATAAAAGTCAAAATATATGACATCCAGTAGTGCACTAATTTCCTCATGGAAGCTTTTTTGAGGGCTTGCCCCCTACTGCCAGGCCAACACAGCCGCAGTTTAACCCTGTGATACCCAAAATAGGCACATTTTTCAGTGCTTTTCAAAAAGCCATTGCTTCTTGCTAAAATTTAAGACTGTTTCCCCCTGTTACAAATGGAATCATTTTTTGAGGGCTTACTCGCTACTTCCAGGCCTAAACAACTGCAGGTCTACCCCCTGTGATGCCCAAAATGGGTAAATTTTTCAAATCTTGTAAAAACCCCTCTTTCTTTTCACTTTCCAGGAATGCCAACGCTGTTGCTTTTCCCCATTTTTATGTGCTTTAAACTATCATAGACTGCAGGCCATTCATATGCTAATTAGCTGAGGGCAAATGCTAATTAGTTCACTAAAAGATATTTTTTTATTTTATACAGCCTCAGATTACTTCAGAGTGTTATAAAGGACGTTTAAGGCCGCCAGGCATTGTTTTTCATGCATTTTAAAGGAAGGTTTGTCCCAAACTAGTTCGTAAAACTTTTTCATAAAAGTTTGCTCATCTCTAGACTTGCAATCCACACCACAAGTCACACTGGCTTCACCAAATAATTAGCATGACCCCCATGTCTTGACTCCAGCACTGGTACAGGCCTGTTATTTAGTTCCTAATTTTGATCTGATTAGCAAGTGATTTCAACATTTTCCTCTCCTGGCAATGTACCTGTATTTCATTCGTAACTTTTAGGGCTAATTATTTGGTGAAGCCAGTATAACTTCCGGTGAGATTATCAGTGTAGATTGCAACCTGCATCTCAATGAGCTTTTTCATTTTAACAGACAAACAATTGCAAAAGAAACAGTTTGTTCAACTTTTCCCCAAAAAATCACATGTACCTTTGATAGACCATTTGTACAGGTGAGGTATATACATTTTTCTATTACATAAATATGTTTTTTAAGTTTAGAAACAACAGCATCCAATAGCATAACCCATAGGGGGCTGTTATTTCCAAACTTGAACTAAAAATATCCATACCTTATTGTATTCATTATGTACCTCACCTGTAAAAATACCCCATAAGTACAGGTGATTTATTGGGGAAAATGTAGGACAAACATTTTTTTGCACTTTTTTGTTAATGCTAAAAAGCTCCACACTCCTGCAATCCACACCAAATAAGCAAATCGGCCTCACCAAATAATTAGCATGACCCTCACTTTACAAGACTGCTGGCTTTAAATATGACCTGAATGCTCTTTCACTCTCTTGTCTCAAGGAATATTATACTCAAGTGAGACATACTTGGGACTCTGAGAGTTGCAGGGAAGGAAAAGGGATATTTAATAAACTCCTGTAAAAACCTTTTAACTGACCTTGACTAAACTGACAGTAATTGAATTTTTACACAATAAAAACACTTTGTAATTTTTTTGTGCAATTTCTGCTTTCTTAAAGTTCATATGTTGAGATTCTGTTTTCCATTTCTGCTAATTAATTCTTCTTTGCAGGCGCCAACATAAACTGAGTGAAGAGGCTTCATGTATGATCCTTGAGAATTTTGAAGTATTTGACATTTGTATGCAATTGATTTTTTTTCAGATATCCATATCATTGACCTTTATGGTTTGTAGTTTATTCTACGAAAATTTTAGTCTTTCTTTCTTCTCTAAGTACAAATTGATATGAGTGGGCTTGGGCAAATATGCTATTTTAGTTGTTCATAGAAAAGTACAGTTGCATCTTTTAACTCTTTAAGTGCCAGCCTACCTGGAGTTTTTGTCACACTCTGTTGCCAGACCATTTTGCACTATTTTGCACTCCCCATGTTCAAATGTGATTTTTGAAGGGATTTCCCAGGAAAATTATATATTGTTTTTTTCAGCAGAGTCTGAGCTTTAACATGAAATGTCTTGTTTGTCATTTTTAGGTGTATTCTCAATATTTTTTGGCGAAATATGTGCAAACAAATTAAAAAAATATATTTTTTACAATTTGTAGTGTTTTTTTGTAATAAAAAATGTAAGTTTGTCAATAAAATCTTATTGTGTGTGAAATCCCAATTTCTCCCGGTTACAGCAGTACCACATATGTATTGGTAGACACCCTTTCCTGCCCAGGAGACTCCCCCAAACTGAAAAAGAGCTTTAGGGGATTTTCAGAAAAAATACAACTGTGATATGCGCTATTAAGCTTTCTAAGCGTACCTAGCTTGTTGTAGTGGGCTCATCTTTCTGGAATTGATCCCTCAAAGAATTCTTTGGTTGCGCAGTGTTTCCCTAAAAAATGTATAAAAAAGCTGAATAAAAAACACCTTTTCCTAAAATATAAATATGCAAACAAGAAAAAACGAGCTAAGTCTGAAAGCGCAAGGTCCCCCGAACAGAACAATACCCCACATGGAGAGGTACTATTAACCCTTTTAATTGCCAGCCTACTTGAGATTTTGTCACCCTCTGTTGACAGGTCATTTTTCCCCATTTTGCGCCATGTTTTGCGACATTTTTGCTGGAATTTTCAGGAAAATTATATATATATATTTTTTGCAGCAGAGTTTAGGCTTTAACATGAAATGTCTTGTTTGTAAATTTTATTTATTATTAATTTTATTTATTATTAAGTAAAAAAAAAATAAATAAAAATTTTTTTTAGAAAATTGCCTCCTTTATTTTAAATAAAAAATATATTTTATTAGGGAAAACCATATTGCATGTGAAAGCCCCATTTCTACCGATTAGAACGGTACCACATATTTATCGGTAGCCTCCTGTTCCTGCCCAGGAGACCCCCCTAACTGAAAAAAGTAATTTTTAACATTTACAAATAAAATACAACTACCATCCACACTACAAAGGGTTAAATCGAGAAAAAAAAATGACATAAGGTCGCCCCTCCCGGGGAGGGGGACCCATTTTTTTTTTTGGATTTTTAAGGGTTAAAAATCCTTCTGCCCACCCCCCCCCCCCTGGCCCGGGCCCTTCTGCCCCCCTGGCCGTTGGTGAGGCAGGTAATGGGGGGCTGGGGGTTAATGGCAAGTCACCCACTAGCCGCAGGTGACTTGCCAGACCCAGAGCCTTTTGAGCTGGTATAAGGGGTCTCATGGACCCCTTACCAGCTCACAAAGGGTTAACTGTAAAAAAATAAAAAAAAAAAAACACACAAGTAATAAAAGTATTTGTCCATTGACGCTCTGATGACAGATGCTGGTGATCGGCATCCAGAGAAGGGGAAGGCAGGAGATCAGAGGATCTCCTGCCACCTCCTTCCCCGGGCACCGATCACCGGCATCTGACAGCTGAGAAGGCTGAAGCCAGAGATCGGGGCCGGGATGACATCGGAAGTCCTGGGGGGGATCGGAGGCCCCCCAGGTGAAGAGGAGGGACAGCGGGAGCCAGCGCACATGCAGGTAAGTGAATGTCATTTTTATTTTTTATTTTTTTTACAGTTAGCAGCTGCTGCTGCAGAAGCGGGGGCGGCCTATTCCGGGGGCTCTCCTCCCACGGGGGATCGGATGACACCAAATTAAAGAGGAGACCCGGCCGGATCCAACGAGGGGTCAGGTGAGTATTTTTTTTTTTTTGTTGCCCGCTAGCAGGGGTAAATGCCAGGCACGTAAATTTTATGTGTCTGGCACTTAAGTGGCGGAGAGGCAACCACGTAAATTTTACGTGGCTGCCATTTAAAGGGTTAAAGTGAGATGCCTTACACACAAAAAAAGATGCACATGACTTAATAAGTACTTCAGAGCTAAAAGATAGTGCATGCTTAGTTCAATTTTCAAGTTTTACACTGTGCCTCTGTATAAACCGTTAAATGGACTGGTCACTTGTGAAAACTATAGAAGTGACCCTATAGTCAAGTCAGCCAACTTCCTCATTCATTGTATGGCTGCCACTCACGTGATTGCCAGTAACAAGTGATGAGCAAACCCAAGTTGCAAAGTTTGTGAGCCCGGGCCCTCGAAAGTTCGACCGAATCCGGAAACCCGGAAAGGTGGATGATTGGCTACTCAGCAGCCAATCAACCAGCTTTTCACATTTAGAACCATGCCCACACTGGCATGTACTGCACAGCTGTATAAAAGGTGGGGTCACGCGCCCAGACTCTAGCCGCCATATCGGTGCTTAGTAGATAGAGAGAGGATGCTGCTGCAGAGTGAGGGACGGATAGGCCTCATTTTAAATAAAGACAAAAACAATTGTCCATTTCAGGACAGACAGATAGGGAGAGGTGGCTGCTAAAGTGAGGGGCAGTGAGGAAGCGACAAAACTGTCCATTTTAGGACAGATAGGTAGGGAGAGTCGGCAGTGGTGGCTGAAGGGACAAGTAGGGGAGTACATAAAAGCACTTCTGCCAGTTGAACTTATTGTACTCTGAGGATGGGCAGCTGCTGGGGTACATTTGATACATCTGGACATTTATTCCAACTCATCTGTGCCCATCTGCATAGGATTTACTGGGTATATAATGCAGCACCTCTGTTCCCATCTGCATAGCATTTTGGGGTATATAATGCAACTAATGTGTTCTTGTCTGCATAGCATTTGCTGGGTATATAATACAGCACATCTGTTCCCATCTGCATAGCATTTACTGATTATATAATACAACTAATCTGTACCCATCTGCTTAGCATTTAATGGCTATTTATTACAACTCATCTATGTCCAACAATGCAGAAAGCAGAAAATAAGGGACAGGAACATGGGCATAGTGCTGCTATTGCCACTTTTGGTGGTGATGGAGCTGGTGCTGCCGGGAGAGGATGTATTTCATTTGTAACAGCTACCCCTTTCTTTGGTGCAAGCAGGAGTCTTTTTGTAGTGTTGAGTGGTGAGGCCAAAACAATTGAGGCAGTCATAGATTATCTGGCACACAGTGCTACCAGTTCCATTTGATTGCCTTCCATCCACTCCACTTCTACAAAAAAGGCAGAGCCCTCCACCTCACCACCCCTTAAAACCAGAAAGGCCATCCCAGCCACAAGTCATGGAGCCACTAGTGCTCTATGATGACACTCCTAGCTGGCATACCATGGGCCACCCACCTGTCCCTGCCCCAGTTGCAAACCTAGGGGTCCCAGATGCCCAACAACTTCTGTTGGAGGGTGAGGACCATTGCAGGACAACTACGATGATGAAATCCTAGTGCTGATTGCTGCAGCTTTCTGCAATGTGGAGGGGGGAGGGTAGCATGGAGAGGGGGTGGAAGAAGGAAGCGGGGGGGAGGGGGAGGAAGAGGTGAGAAACAAGCAGCTGCGGCAGCGGACTGAGGCGGGAAGCACTTCGGTGTATATCCTCTGCTTCCTGCTTATGCAATCAGCACAGCGCCTGCATAACCAATTTGAGCTCAGCCATGGGAAAATAGCAGCATGTGGAGTTAGAACTCATCTATCTGGGCAAATGGACCCATGGACTGGCATTCAGGAGCAGACAGATGAGTGCACCTGAAGCACAGCAAGGTGGGGTGAGACAATGGTCATAATGGTCATAAGCATAAGCGCATGTGCTCAACTTGGTGGTGAAGAGCTTCTTGGCACATTATCCAGACATACTGGAGCTGGTGCATGGCATGTGCACGCACATTGCTGCTGCTAGCATGTCTGCACTGCACAGGAACTTCCCACCCACCGCCTCATATTTCATTCGCCAACTAGGTGGAATTCCACAGCAGCAGCAAGCAGTAGTGGAGTTCCAGCTAAAAAACGCTTGAGTGCAGATCAACCACACTTTGGCACAAATGAGTGGGCCTCCATGAGGGACATTTGTGCCGTGCAGCAGTGCTTTCAGGATGCCACCAATATGGTCCGCGCTAATGACGCCATTGTTAGCGCTACCATCCCCATCCTTTGCCTGCTAGAAAAAACCCTTCAGGTCATGGTGTAGGATTTGATGGTGGCAGAGGAGGAAGCAGAGGAGGAGAAGGAAGGCCCATTTTTCCAGGTATCAGGGCAGTGAACAAGTGGCTCACAAGGTGGATTACTGTGTCAACAGTGGCCAGGTACTCCACTGTCCAGCCAGTGGAGAGTTTTGGAGGATTCAGAGGATTCAGAGCGGGAGGAGGAAGAGGACTTTCTCTCGCTACAGAGTGGCACTCAGAGCGGCCACATAGCCACTACATGCTCTAGTGCCTGTGGAACACACATAGTCACTGTTGCTGGAAAGATGAGAGAGTACAATTGCACTCTGATGGATGCACTACTGGAGCTGACTTTGAGGGCTCAGTGGTGGCGCAAGGCCAAGGAGGAGGTGGAGTAGGAAAAAGTCACTAGCACAGCAAGGGCCACAGCACCACCTCACATGGGACGGCGAGCATGGCCACAATGTGTAACACCATATTTAATTGTCTGCTGCATACACCACTATTGGATATGACCTGTAGTACAAGGAGGCAGAGGGAGGCCTTATTTAAGAAGCATCGGCGCCACACAGAGCCTTTTTTTACCCATTTAAGAAAGAAAAAAATGGTGTGGCCACCAGCTAGCTTTTTATTTAACACTAGCACAAAAAAAGATGCCATTCCGGCGCTCTGGTTGAAGCAGCGGCAGATGAAACCTATAGGTCAAGATCCCATAGAGCACAATAGGGTTGATTCAGAGAGACATAAAATGAATTCGTTTTTGTGTCGATCTGTTTTTTTTGGGATTTTTTCCCGCTTGCGTATGAGTGTACGAGTGATTCTAAGCATGCATCTCAAGCCTTCAGTAAAGTGTTCGTCCATTCGAACGCCAACGCGAATGTCATTATTCAGCTTTCGTTTTTCGTTTAGGTTACTTAGGAAACAATGTAGGCTTCCGTTTTTTGCCTTTTTCCAACGTCGCCTCTAACAAATTATTTACGTTTCCCGTTAGATTCTGAATTCCTTTTTCTATAAATAAATAAATCTTTCCGACCTTATGCATGCGCACAAAAAAATTAACTAATTAATGTGTTCGTCTCAATATTTTGATCACTCACTTCTGCTACAATGCTTACCTCAATTCCATCGCGGTTTCTAGATTCTTCATGTTGTGCCTTTAATGCTTACCTCAATTCCATCGCGGTTTCATTCTTCTTTATGTTGCGCCCTTAATGCTTACCTCAATTCCATCGCGGTCTGTATATTCTTCATGTTGCGCACCTAATGCTTACCTCAATTCCATCACAGTTTCCTTCTTCCTTATGTTGCGCCCTTAATGCTTACCTCAATTCCATTGCGGTTTCATTCTTCTTTATGTTGCGCACCTAATGCTTATCTCAATTCCATCGCGGTTTCATTCTTCTTTATGTTGCGCCCTTAATGCTTACCTCAATTCCATTGCGGTTTCATTCTTCTTTATGTTGCGCCCTTAATGATGTCCTCAATTCCATCGCGGTCTGTATATTCTTCATGTTGCACACCTAATTCTTACCTCAATTCCATCGCGGCTTCATTCTTCCTTATGTTGCGCCCTTAATGCTTACCTAAATTCCATCGCAGTTTCATTCTTCTTTATGTTTCACCCTTAATGCTTACCTCAATTCCACTGAGGTCTGTATATTCTTCATGTTGCGCACCAAATGCTTGCCTCAATTCCATTGTGGTTTCATTCTTTTTTATGTTGCGCACCTAATGCTTACCTCAATTCCATCGCGGTTTCATTCTTCTTTATGTTGTGCATCTAATGCTTACCTCAATTCCATCGCGGTTTCATTGGTCTTTATGTTGTGCCCTTAATGCTTACCTCAACTCCATCGCGGTCTGTATATTCTTCATGTTGCGCACCTAATGCTTACCTCAATTCCATTGCGGTTTCTAGATTCTTCATTTTGCTGTCTTTTTTTTTTTAGTTATGCCTACGTTTTGCTGTAACCAACCCTTATTTTTTTTTTTTTTTTTTTTTTTTTACATAAAATGACACAGAAACCATTTTTTTTAAAATTAAGAAATGGCAAATTATTTTGCCTTTTTTTTTGGTTGTCTTAAAATTTTTATACTTTGCAACATTTTGATAAATGTTGTTTAAAAATGTACAAAATGTTTATAAAAATATTAAAATTTAAAAAACATTTTGCATTATCAAACTATGTACAAAGGCATGGCAGGCCCCAGATAAATAATCTTCTGTGGTCCCCAACAAATCTCGCAGCTCCTGCATATCACCCACCAGCCGAAACACCTTCACAGTGAGTTGTGCTAATCTCGCATGTGCGGTGTCTGTAAGAAAAAAGAGAAGAAAATTTTTGTTCTGCAAATACATGTTTAACAGCTGTGGATGGAATGATTATTAGGTTGAAATCTAACTCATGAGGCCATATGACATTATTCTAAGGAATTTCTTAAAGGAAGAGGCCATATGTCATTATGCTAAGTAATTTCTTAAAGGAAGAGGCCATATGTCATTATGCTAATGACATTGACAATGGATTTAGGTTGATTGGTGATGATGGCATTTTCCACATAGTCAAAATATTTACATTTCAACTTACTTCGGTGGTGGGCGACCTCTGCTTCAGGGACCACCCTACGGTCTGGGGCCTGCCACTGCTGGGAGTCTGATTCAACAGTAACCAAATGACACTTAGAATGTGTGTGTGACATCACCCACCTTCTCCATGTTCCTCCTGGACATGATCTGCTGCAGTCTCTGCTCCAGATCCTTCACCCGCTACATATTCATCTATAAAAAGAGATTACAGGAATCAGCTTTTGTTTAAATATCATGTACGTGTGTGGGGTTAAATTAAGAGTCACATACCAGAGGCTAATGGCTGAGTCGTTTCTTACGACTGCCTGCCCACGCCGTGACGCCCCTCCTCTGTAGGAACTTGGCCCTGAAGATCCACCACCTTCACTTGGTGGTGCAGATTTATGCCACACTGGCCGGACTGCGCACCTCTGGGTGGGTCTAATGCGATAGTCCATTTCCGACACTAGAAAAGAATAGCATTTATAAATAAAGGCCCACCTTCTGTATTTGTTACATCTAGCATGCAATCGGTATGTACTTACTTGGGAAATGGTTCGCCAAAAATCGCTGCACCCGGGGCATGTGTAGTAGCTTCAGGTACGGTACGGAATCACTTTTAAAAACAACAACACTTACGAGCATAATGAGCTCTTGTTGTTGGCAGGTGAAGATCGTGGGCGCCATCTTTCTTCTTGTCCGCAGCAGATAGGTAATGCCCCAGTGGTTTTCGGGTTCCACACGGCCATACGCACAGCCAGACGCACGCGTACGCGAATGCATAAGTGTCATACTCAGTCATTAGTATTTAAAGGGCAATAGACACACAGCTTATTCTCTTTGAGCTTGTCATCATGGCACCCAAAAAAGCAAGCGGAAAGCAACCAGCAGCAAAGGAGGCCAAGACCAAAAGGCCAGAGCGGCATAAGGACACTTCATCCTCCAGACCAAGCACTCGGTCGCACAAATCTACTTCAAAGGTGCCTGAAACGCGGAGCAAAAGTGGCCACCACAAGGCTACATTGGCCACAACTCCAGGCCCATCCAAAACATCAAGCACCCGCAAGGAAGGATCCTCCAAGAAGAAGGCTCCCCACGCACCCACATCCACCGGCACAGGTGGAAACCAGCGAGACCTCTGCAACATCCAAGCCTGGAATTCAGTGGCCATTCAGCCAATGACCCCCAGTCCTAATGCCAGTCCAGTCTTTTTCCAGCCACGTGACGGCTGATTCATTACCACACAGCCAGCCAATAATGTCCCCTGAATTGCCACCAAACAGAGATGAGCCAGAAGAACAACCATTAGGCCGAACATTGCTGCGAGGCCAGCTGAGCGGCCAGTTTGGTGAGGCACAAACCCTAGCCTTGGCAAGTGGCTTCACACTTCATTTTGATGAGCTATATGGGCGCAATTCCAAAGCAACCAGCAAAGTGAGAAAAATCAAATCTGGGAAGAGCTCACCAGACAGGTGAATGCAGCGGGGGACGAGAGGAAAGATGTGGAGCAGATCCAGAGAAAAATATCTGACCTGAAATATGCAGTGCGGAAGAAGCAGAATAAACGGCGCAATCACAGGTACATATTTGAGGTTTGCATTTTGCTGCTTGTTGTAGTGACCACAATGCCAAATAATTTTTATCCTCTTATTTTCAGCTTCCAAACTGTCGGAGGCTTTCCCACCAAATTACAATACACCAGAGCTGAAGAAATGGTCCTGGCTTTAATCCACCCCGTAGCATTAGAGGGCCTCTCTGGTAGACATGACACGGACACCCAGGACATTTCTACAGGTTAGTAATGATTGTTTTAATGTGAACTATTTTAAACTTGGGAAATGAGGCTCACAGGCAGATATGAACACAGGCCCCTAGGGAGTGGCTTTGAGGGGAGGTTACTGTTGTAGGCGGGTGTTTAATGTCTGAGGAATGGCCTTCATGATGGACACTCTCCCAGGGTGCAGTATTTAATGGTCCTTAGAAAGGTTTGCAGGCTAAACACGACCTTTGACATTATTTCTGGACAATATTAAACTATTTATTTTACCTAAGCACTGCATGTGATGTGAATATAGTCAATAATTGACAACACTTACTTCTTTGTCTTTCTACCACTGGGGTTGTAGCTGTGCTTTGGTCGGACAAACTTGAGCTGGGGTCAGGGAAAGGTCAACATTATACTCAGAAGCCAAATGCTATTTGCAAGCTGACTGTTGGCCCCTAAGGCGCCATTTTGGATCTGTAAAGGCTTCTAACATGCAGTTCATGCATGTTTGTATTATTTAAGGTGACCAATCTGTATGTACAGGGTGAGGCATACATATAAGAAAGACTCAGATTCATTGTGAAGGTCAACTTTGACTGTTGGGGGAGTTGTCATTCCTGCTTGCCCATGTGTTTTCTAAAGCATATGTACTCATCAGGCTCATCAAGGGATATTTGTGTGTTTACGTGCCTTTTATTTTTTAACACAGCACAGCATCCAGCCTCTGGAAGTGTGGTAGCCTCGTCCAATTTGAGCACACTGTCTACTTCCCTGCTGCCTAGGACACAGGACCAGATATATAGGGTAAGTGGACTTTGCTGAAACTGGTGATGCATGTGAATGCACATGACTAATTTGTTTCTAAAAGATATTTAGGCCCCAATCTGACACACTTTTTCACATGTCCCAACAGACTCCCACACTAATGGATGTCTTCCAGGATATGGAGGAGGAGGATGCCAGCCGTATTGGACCTTTGCAAATTACCTCCCTGGAACCTAATATGCCACTGCCCCAGCATCCTACTGCACCAAATCCTCTGCAGCAGAGTGAAGCTGGATGCATGCTACCAGCCCATCGTGGGCAGCAGGCTGAGACTGAGCCTACAGTCCCCAGTGCTAGCTGCAGAGGTTTTGCCAAGCACATCTGGTACTGTTGCTCACCCTAGAACTCCAGCATCTGCAGGTGCTCAAACCTGGGGAAGTGGAGGACGCAGTCAACAACGTCGACCAGTTTCCCAGGGGAGGCGTGTGCCGATCCTGGAGTCAGCATGGCGCCATGACAGCCGTTACTTTAGGCAGGTGACTCAATGAACAACAGAGCAGATTACTGCACAATTAGAGAACTTCAATACTACATTCACCGCCATGCTGACTGATTTTAGGACGAGCAACAGCCAGATGGCTGAACAAAGGGCCTCCTTAAACAGACAGATGGCAGAACAAACGGCCACCTTAAATGCAAACTTCACTGCCATGCTAGATGAATTTCAAACTAGCAACAGACAGATGCTGGAGCAGTGGCAGATTATGAATGCCACACATGCTCAGATGTTGGGCTACCTCCAAGGCCCACCACAATCTTATTATGGACAACATCAATATTAATCTCAATTTGACCTGGATCTGCTAAACATCTTTCCTCTACATCCCAACTCTATTTACCTGCGTGGTGAGCTCAACCTAGATTGTGTGGTTTATGGCTTTGCTGGTTTGTTTTGGAATTCGCCCATATAGCTCATTAGAGTGCTCACATACCCCACTAGCCAATGGCTGAGCTTAAGCCTCACTGAAGCGGACGCTCAAGCTCCCATGCAGCAGGCTTGGGCCTAAGAAAATGCTGGCTGCCGCATCCTGTTTGTTGGCAATATTGGGGGACATTCTTGGCTGGAAAAAATAAACATTTGCCCATGGCAAAGATTGGACTGGACTGGCATGGGGTCTGGCTGTCATAGGCTGGGAAAATTAGAAGCAGGAGAGGGTGTGTATGTGGCCCTATGTATTCCTGGCTGACAATTCCCCTTGAAATTCGTGCTCCCTATGTATCTTGATGTTGGTGGGCGGGGAAACTTCGGGCTGGAGTCAGTTACCTTAGAACTCCTGGATGTGGCCAATTGCTAGGGGCCAGGAGTCTGCCCTAATTTATAGTTATGTTTTAAAATGTATGTACATGGAGTCTGCGAGTCTTAGCTTTTGGCTAAGGTCCTAGCGGCTAGACTGAACACTTTTGTGGCTGACCTCATACATGGGGACCAGGTGGGCTTTGTTCCAGCTCGACAGGCCGGGGTCAGTGTTAGAAGGGTCGCGCATCTGGTCCACAACGCCAACTCCAGGGGCATCTCAGCCTTTCCTCTCTCACTTGACATACAGAAAGCCTTCGATTCCCTATCTTGGGACTACCTAATGTGGGTACTCGGTAGGTGGGGCTTTGGACAACGGTTCCTTGAGTGGATAGGAGCTCTCTATATGGCCCCTGCGGCTCGAGTGAGATACCTGGGCTCTACCTCTGGACCATTCGGTATTCACAGGAGAACCCGGCAGGGATGCCCCTTATCGCCGCTTCTCTTTATCCTGGCCATAGAGCCGCTTGGTCTAGCATTCAGGAACTCCATTAGCATAAAGGGATTGAAGGTGGCGGGTGTCCATCATAAGGCCATGTTTTTCGCGGACAATGCTCTGATCGCTATCACCCAGCCGACCACCTCACTCCCGAACCTATACAAAATTCTAGACCAGTTCGTTCACATCTCGGGTCTAACGATAAATAATGAAAAATCGAGGGTAATGAACATCTCCCTGCCGATGGACGTGGTGGACCAGGTCAAGGTCAGTTTCCCTTTTCGCTGGACAGCTGAGCCACTCCCATATTTGAGGGTACATATCTCTGCTAAGTACTCTGACCTATATGAGTCCAATTATCCTCCTTTATTGAAATCCTTAACTTGCCTTATGGAGACCTGGAAAATGTACCCGATCTCCTGGATAGGCCGCATTAACGCGGTTAAGATGTCCATACTTCCGAAGCTGCTCTATTTCTTCAGAGTACTACCTGTAAAGATCCCGATATACATGCTTCGGGTGATGCAGAGGAGGATCCTGGTCTTCACATGGTCTACTATGCTTGCCCACAAAACACAAGGGGGACTGGGGGTGCCCGACATACATAAGTATTATAAAGCCGCTCAGATTGTTCAACTGGTCCCTATGCATTCTCCTCTCAGGCCTCCAATGTGGACTTTCCTGGAGCTTCCCAACTGCACGCCAATACCTATTGATAGCTTGCTCTGGATGGATCAGGGACATAGACCCAAGACGCTCAGCCCGTTAATGAAGCATTCCCTTGCTGTGTGGGACTCAGTGAGGTATTCAGCCTCTTTGATGGCCCCTCATACTCCCCTGGTTCATTTATGGGATAACCCCAACTTCCCCCCAGGAGAACAGAATAGACTGGCCTTTAAGTGGTGGCAGGATCGGGGTATTTACAAGATTGCGGATCTGCTCACGGTGAGGGGGATCGGGTCTTTTCAGGACCTGCAGGAGAAGTTTGGTGTCCCCGGCAGGGAATACTTTCGCTACATTCAGTTAAGACACTGGATTCTGCCTCTGACAAAGCTGCACCCCCCCCCCCCTTCCGGGTGAGATCCCCTTTTGAGGAATTATGCACTAGTAACCCATTCCAGACTTAATATACTCGGCATTAAATGTAGCCAGATCAGAGACTCATGGGTACGTTGGTAGCTGGGAGAGAGATCTGGGTCCATGCCAGGGTGAGAGGGGGTGGCCGGAGATATGGTCCAACATCTCCAAATGCTCAATAAATGTCCTAACGACTGAAACGGCCTTTAAAGTAATGCTCCGCTGGTACCTGGTGCCGGGTCGCCTGAGCAGGATGTTCTCGGGACAATCTAAAACGTGCTTTGGGGGATGCAGTGCGGTAGGGGATTTCCTGCATACGTGGTGGACTTGTCCCATGTTAGCCTGCTTCTGGAACCAGGTATATAGGCTGGCTAATGGAATTTTCCAAACCAATATGAAAAAAGACCCCTGGGTTGCCCTCCTGCACTGCAAGCCCTGGGAGCTCACCAGCAAACAGCATAGACTCTTTGTCTACCTCCTCCTAGCGGCTAAACAGGCTATAGCTAAAGCCTGGAAAAAGCAATTTAACCTAATCTCAGAGGTGTCGGCCAGAATGAACGGGTTCCTCATTAACAAAAGATTATCTAGTATTCTGACCGACACCCATGATAAATTCCTCTGGATATGGGAGCCCTGGATAAGATTTGCTTGGCCTGGTGAACCCCCACAGAGGCTGTAGTGACCATGCACATTGGCTGGTGGAGTGCGGGAGCTCCTTGATCCTTCTCCCCCCCGACCTCTCCTGCCCCTCCCCCTCAACCTTTTCTTCCTCCCCCCCCCCCAGTTATTTGTTTCTCCTCCCTTTAGAATATGATCCTAATAGGTTTCCATCACACCTTTTACGTCAGCGCGCTTGACCAAATCTGCAAATCCTGCGGGCTCACTTGCGGCGGTGCAGACCGTGGGGTCCGGGATCCCGCGACCCGCATGGTCTCAAACTGGACATAAACGTGTTTCAGGTCAAGTAGGTCAGGCTAAGATGTTAAATGCCCTTTACTTTGTCATTAACTCCCTCGCTCTGTATGCATTGTGGATTGTTAAAACATCAGTATGATCTGTGTGTAACCTTATGCAATGTAGAATGTTAGCTTCTCCTTTTACCTCCTCTGCGTGGGATGGCATTATAATGCATAAGCTTCAAATATCTGTACTGTTGAAAACTTAAAGCCTTAATTAAAGTATTGAAAGAAAAAAACAAATATTATATGGATGTTTTAGAAAAAAGTTTAACATGCTAATTACTCATTAAGGTCAGCATTAAAATGGTTTTATAAGGCCTACATGAAAATAATTGATGAAGGTATGCATTTTAAAATGTTTCAAAGGGACACTTGAGAAGGAGGGATTAAGGTATGCATTCTAAACGGGTTCAAAGGGACACTTTAAAAGGAGGGATTAAGGTATGCATTGTAAACTGTTTCAAAGGGACACTTGAGAAGGAGGGATTAAGGTATGCATTGTAAACTGGTTCAAATGGACACTTGAGAAGGAGGGATTAAGGTATGCATTCTAAACTGGTTCAAAGGGACACTTGAGAAGGAGGGATTAAGGTATGCATTGGAAAGTGGTTCAAAGGGACACTTGAGAAGGAGGGATTAAGGTATGCATTGGAAAGTGGTTCAAAGGGACACTTGAGAAGGAGGGATTAATAGATAGTTTCAATTAAGTTTGGCTAAAAAATATTAAAAAATGACATAATTAACTTACCTATAGATGTACTCATTGCCTGCAGGAGGGACCAATGCAACGTGTGTGCAATCGATCGCACCCATGATGTTGGGCATGTTGGCGATATTATAAAAACCCAACTTAAGCGCGTTCCAGGCTACCATGTCGTCTGGAAAGGAAATATATTTGGGGCTAAGGGTAGCCATGCCATCCAGAAACTTGGGTAGCGTGCGGCTCAGAGTAGGCTGGGACATCCCCACGGAGAGGGCACCCAGCCTCTGGAATGAGCCGTTCTCCAAAAATTGCAGGCAGCCAAGCATCTTGGTCATACCTGAAATTGCTTGTCCCTTCCTTGTGGTGCAGGCTAGCCATGGGCGCAGCTCACTATACAATTTATGGAGGATAACGCGATTGAGTCTGGTCAGCTCGAACAGCTCAACGTCATGCATGCGATCGATATTCATGCATCTCTGGTGCAATCTGGCCTCGGCCATGATACATGTTATGCCATTGAGCTGAAGGTGCTCATACTCCTCCACATAGCCGCTAAACATGTTCAACAATAGTAATCCGAGTCAAAAAGGGTCCTGTAAGTGGAGCGGAAAGGAAAACGGTTTATAGGGCAGTGGTCCATCGGCAATCAGGTCTCAGAATCAGACGCAAGCCCATCCCAATAACCTAACTTATCTCAACTAACACAAATGATCAGATTTAGATCCGTAACTTATCCGAACTAACGCAAATTATCAGATTTAGATCCGTACATCGAAAGCACATATACGCGTTAGCGTGAACGAACATACGCATGGAAAAAGTAATGTAAAAACCAAAAAACAAGGCAAACAGTCAAAAAAATTACACAGACACATTCGAAAGTCCATGCATATCTGTCTCTGAATCAACCCTAATGGGCAGAACTGGACTGAAGTGTTAAATGCTTATAATTAATATTAAACACATTTATTTGTACAGAACTTGCATTGGAACTTGTCAATAATTGAAACACAGGTCTGAGATGTCACAAAATGTATTTTTCTATTTTTATTAAAATTGATTTTAATGGCTTTTTTGCTTAACAATGTGTAATTTAGACACCAACAACTAAAACACAGCCAAAACGCACTGTAAAGTTTGCCCCCTTTGTCCCCATCAGTGATTTATTGTAACTGTAATGATGAAACGCTGACCTGTGCCAAGAAAATATAGCGCCAAAGATTTTAAGGGGGAAAAAATTCATAAATATGCTAGGAAGCACCTGAAAAACAGTGGACCAAAGTGGCGCCCCTGGCACTGGGATAATCGGCAGGCAGGTCTAACAGGCACTAACACAGGCCAGCTAATACCCAGAAAAATTTTAGATGCTTTGCAGTGGTACATTTTACACTGTTTCCAATTGGATTAAAGTGGAAGGAAGTTAGTGTATGCCTGGACAGGGCCTTTAATTTCTGTTTTCACATATATTTTTGTATTTTGCCCGTGGCTGTCCTTTTTAACTGGATATAGGAACTCGAATACTACTTTGTAGGATATGACTTTAGTAAGAGAATGTGACTAGATCAGGACAGTATGTCTTAAAAATATTAGCCCAAGGCTCTGTTCTTTATGATTTAGGTTAATGAACACTCACCTACTGTCACTGCAAGTTATAACCAAAAAAAATGATGGATGAAATGTATAATGTGAAAATGTAAATTATGAGCTGACCACTCTTGCGAGACAGATAAGGCGTCCTTCACTACATGATGCCATGTCATTTAAATTTCTTTGCAGCCCCACACAGGACATCTCTACTTTTAGTAAAAGTTCACAGCAGGCCTTAGCGCTCTTTATCTGTTATGCATTGTCAGCAGGAGATTTTAGTCCATTGCAGGCTCTCCCTTCACAAATGGACATTGGGCCTGTCAGTTACCTGGCGTGGCTCATTTCCATTTGATATATTTAGACTCAGCCAGGAATAAAAAGGGGCATCTTCCAGGATTCATTTTCAGATGACCTTGTGTTATAGGATGTTTAAATTGCCTACTTCATACAACTCTATAAACTTCACTATTTTCATTTGCAGGATTAGATTGAAGTGTCAACTATTTGTGATGAACTGCACAAGTAATTTATGCTCATGTTCTTCTTTGCTCCTTTCTTTTTATTTATATGAAGGCAATGTAATTTATTTACTTTAGGGAGGCTTTATCTGGAAAGTGGGACTTTAAAATGTATATTTGTAATTCAAACACTTCTACAAAGTCTAGTTCTTGCTAAAGCATGTTTCTAACAAACCAATATAGGGCTTTAGAAAGCTACTCTTTAAAATGGAATATATCTGCAGATAAGAAATGGCACGGGAGACAGGAATATGTGAATAAGGGTGAACGAAATCAATACTATTCCTTTCTCATATTAAATCAGTAGCAACCATATAGGGGCTTCGATTGTGTATTCTGTAGAGTAAAACAGTAAATTTACCTTTAGACCAAAGGTCAGTAAATAATAATTGTGTTACTTTTTTGCTCTTGCTCTTTATATTTGCTGGTAAATAGAAAGAGCGGAAAACACTTTGTCATTGTGGGTTGGGGAATTCACTAACATAAAAAAAAAGCCTGTAAGAATGAAAATAATATTTATTTATTATTTGCATATTAATATTGTTCAATTTGCTGCATAGATGTCTATACTTTACAGTATACATTTTTTTCAGTTTGTTTAGAGTTTTTGCTTTCATGAACATACACTTTAAATGTAACTTGTTTTCATACTACACTAATATATGGAAGCCAAGCAGAAAATGTAGCCTCTACAAATTAGTTTGGAGATCCAACAGGCTGCTGTTATTTTAAGATTTCTAAAATAAAATATTTACCCCATTAACATTATTTTAACATTGCCTTTAGAACTGCCTTAAAACATGTGCAAGGGAGGATGAAAAACAATTTATTCCATCGCCCCTTGTGGTATCAGTCTATTGGATGAGGATCTGCAACTACGCGGGGTCTCTGGCGAAGTCATAGCAGTGTCATGTAATACACAGGTCCCTGAGCAGCGGCCAGCCCTCCCTCACGGACTCTACTGTAACACAGGTAGTGTACTAACACTTTATTTACTATTATTTGTCCTCTCTGCATGTGGTCACTATTTTTGAGTAGTATAACACTTTTTATGGCAAACATGCTGTGGTCTGCACTTATCATTTTTCACATATACCTGTTTACTGCATTAGGATTACCTGCTTTGATGCATTTCTCTATTGGGTATTAATCAATATTATAAAGGGGACCTGAAAGCCATTCTATTTAAATAGTTTTTATTATGAATATATTACATGGAAGGGGTCAACCTTAGGCTTTGTTTGAAGTGTCCTGTTGTTTCTGTATAAGTGTGTTTTAGGGGAGTCATTTGTGTATTTCATCAAAAAATGTGTGTGGCACTCTGAATATAGAGGCTTTAGTTTGGGATTTTTCTTGGGAACCCTGGGAGGTTTTGTTGGTACATAGTAACTCCTTTGGTGCCAGCACCCTTGATATTTTGGCTGTGCACTGCTATTAATACTTTTGTATTTTTTATTTTACTTTATTGTGTACTGAGCGGGAAATCTCTCATTTAAAACACAGCCTCTCTAAAAACATTGAAAATATTTGGATAGCACCATTATTAAGCTGTTAAGTAAAATCACAAATTGCATTGTTTAATGTTATCAGTATAACAACTAAGAGCTACACACTGGGGGTCATGCAAATTTTTTGCCAGTGTGACTTCTGGTGTGCATTGCAGTATGGATGGCAACCTGCATCCTGGTGAGCTTTTTAGTGTTAGTACACAAAAAGCCTGCAATGGAGTATTTTTACATGGGGGAGAATGTCATATATCCAATAAAATAAGGATAAGGGTGCTGTTGTTTCCAAACGTCACAAACAAAAAACATCTCTGCCTCATAGTAAAAAATACAAATACCACACCTGTACAAATACCCCAACACGGGTACAGGTGATTTTTTATGAAAAAACAAATATTTTCTTTTGCACTTTTTTGTGTGTTAAAATGTAAATGTTCACCGGGATACAGATTGCAGCCCACAGCGAAAAGTGGACACCACATTGGCATCACCACAAAATTAGCATGACCCTTAGACTCTGCACAGGCTGGCTAGCTAGCTGGTGGCTTTATCTGCCTGCCCTGGAGGATCAGAGGTGAGTAAAGAAAATAAAATGTCATTTGTATGTATGTGTGTGCCTATTTTTACATTTAACCTTTCATGAGACCCCTCTATCAGTTCACAAGGCTTAGGGGTCTGGCAAGTCACCTGCGGCTAGCAGGTGACTTGCCATAAACCCCCGGCACCCCCAATTACCTGCCTCCCCAAAGCCCGAGGGGGCAGAAGAGCCCAGAGCCATTTAGGCTTTGTGGGCTTGTAGCCGGCAGGGCAGGGGGCCACCAAGGCTGGCCCTTGCTCTATGTGTCTACAAGTTCTGCAAAGCTGGTCCCTGGGTGGATTATGCTGGGTAGGGTGGAACCCACATCATTTTTGGGGATTTCTAAAGGTTAAAATTACCCAAAAAATTGGATGCCCCTATGTCATTTTTTTAATTAACCCGTTTATGTTCTGTCACCCTGCAGGTATAAAAGGTTTCCAGCAGCAGCAGGAAAGCAGTAGCCAGAGTGATCGGCGAGGGACACAATGCGAGATGGATGGGAAGTAATAAAAAAAAAATATATATATATATATATATATATATATATATATATATATATATTCTGTGTGTGTTTTTTACATTTAACCCTTTGTGAACTTGTAAGGGGTCCATGAGATGGGGGACCCCACGCAAGTTTTTTTTTGTTTAACCCTTTATAGTGTGAATAGTAGAATGGGGGGGGGGTTCCAATACATATGTGGTAACATTGTAATTGGGAACTATGGGGCATACACATGCAATATGGTTTTCTTTAATAAAAATACAAGTTTGTTTTAAATAAGGTAGAACGTATTCTAAAAATATATATTTTTTTGTTTTTTTAATCAAAAATATTTTAAAACATAGTAGAAAAATTACAAACAAGACTTTTCATGTTAAAGCATAAACTCTGCCACAAAAAAATATATAATTTTCCTGGAAATTCCTGCAAAAACCACAGTTAAACATAGCACAAAATGGTTAAAAATGACCTGCCAACAGAGAGTGACAACATTTCAAGTAGGCTGGCAATTAGAACGGTTAAAAGTAGCATGTTGGGTATTGTTCTGCTCAGGGGACTTAGCACTTTCAGATTTAGCTGTTTGTTTTCTTGTTTGCATATTGATATTTTAGGAAAACGTGTTTTAGAGAAACCCTGTGCAAGAATTCTTTGAGGGATTACTTTCAGAAAGATGAGCCCCCTACAACAAGCTGGGTACGCTTAGACAGCTTAACGTGTGTACTTTCAAGAAATATATGGTTTGTTGGGGGTATTCCAAAAGTAAAGGAATTGTTTAGGTTGAAAAAGCGCAAGGTGCGCACTTTGTCTGCAGAACTGAAAACTTCAAGTCAAATCACCGTTACGGATATGCTTTACTTGTGTTACGGTGTTTGGCAACTCTTTCCTTGACAGTACCTATGCATGTTGGGTATTGTTCTGTTCAGGGAATTTTGATTTTCAGGTTTAACTTGTCTTTTCTTCTTTTTATATAGTTTGTATTGTAGTGCTTTTTTATTCTTTTTTTAGGGAAACTGTGCAACCAAAGAATTCATTGAGGGAACACTTCCAGAAAACTGTGCCCACATCAACAAGTCTACACCTTGAAAGCATGATGTGTGTACTTCCAAAGAATATATAGTTTGTGGGGGGTATTTCAAATATAAACTGCAAAGGTGCGCATAGCGCATAACATACTTGTACTTTATCTGAAGATCTCCTAAAGCGCTGTTAGTTTGGTGGAGTCTCCTAGACAAGAAAGGGTTTTTACCAATACATAAGTACCATTGGAATCAAGAGAAATGAAGATTTCACACGCAATAAAACGTACATTATTGACAAACATACAAATTTAAAAAAAAAATTGTAACAAATAGATTTTTTGTTATCTTTTCGCACATATTCCACCCAAAAATATTGAGAATACATGTAAAAAAGACAAACATTGACAGACATTTCATGTTAAAGCCAAGAATATATAAATTTCCTGGGAAATCCCTTAAAAAATCACAGTCGAACATGTGTAGCTTGTGTTTATTAAACAAACATCATCACTGTAGCAAATGAATAAAATACATAACATAAGACATAAGTCAGTTTTTACCCAGTCTACACAGCCAATATACTCAGGACAGTAGATAAATAAGACAAAGTGCCAGTGCAGGCTATTGAAGAAGGTCTCTATTTATGTACACCTTAATTCAGCAAGCAAGCTGAGACACAGTGTTGCCCTTGCTTTTCATTTCACTGGTATGATGTCTAATTCTTTGTCTTTGCTTCCCTTGTGACGGTTTTGGCACTTTCAATCAGTTTATTAATTTTATTTTAGTGGTCGTTTTCTATATATATGTTATATATACAGCTTATGTCCCCCCAGGAGGGCGGTCCCTATGTCATTTTTTTATTAATCCTTTATTTCCTGTCACTCAGAAGGTAAAACAATCACGATGTAGCCATCCAGCAGAGACTTGCCCACTGCCAAACTTCTGGAAGATGTCCGAATTTCGGAGGATGTGGGCATCGTGGCATGACACTGGGAAACCAGCAACCACACTTAAGTAACATAGCCGCCTGTCACATATACATTGCACATTAAGAGAATGTCCCAGCTTATGATTCCTGTGTGGGGGGAAGACAGACATGAGCAAACAAGCATGGGTGGAACAGAAGCAAAGCAATGGAGCAAAATACACAAAGATGCACAAATGCACAGATTATACATACAAAAAAACTTGTTTAATTGCTTTCGCACAACCATGGATCAACCTTAATGACACTGGCTATCTGATGTGCATACAGAATTATCTTAAAGCACGAGTAAACCAATATTGGTTGTATTGCAGTCAACTTGTTTCTCTGTATGAAATAAACATATGTAATGTTTTAATTACCAAATCCTGGGTGAGGTTTTTTTCAGCAAGGGTACGGTATAATTTAAGGATTGGTCCAATCCTTTATCTTTTGGTGTATGCAATAGAGCCCAGACATATTAGCAGCCCTCTGGGAATTTTAGTGGAGGGATACACAAACATTGGTCTTTCTTATTATCTTTTTTTGCATTTTTTACAGTGCAGCTTAATGTTACAGTATAGCTAAACCACAGCTGAATTTTCATTCAGGTGGGGGCAGGTGGAAGGCAGTGCAAAACTGCATCTGAAGAATCATGCTTGATGAGAGTGGCCATGGAAGTAAAACACAACAATTCAAACACAACTAAATAGGCAGAGCCCGTTTTTGAACTTAAACTGAACCAACAGCCTTGTATAGTTGGAAAAGTGCTCCTTCATTCACTGAAAGCTGAAACACCGCCTCACCAATTTTCACCAGGTCACAGCCATCTTCCAGGAACTGGGATGCTTCCTTTCCCAATCTGGGGTGCTGCTGATGCTAACTGGAATAGCCCACAATGCACAGTGGCAGGAAACCCAGCAGAATATCTGATTTGCAGTCTACCTGCAGCTCCATAGGATGCCATTAAGGGGGGGGGGGGTAACAACCACGACAGGAGTTACAAAAAAGGTAAATTTATTTTTATGTGCAGCAATCTGAATTGCCTGGGGAAGGGATCCATATTAGCACTGTGTCTTGTAAGGATGTTTCATTGTTGAAGATGCATTACAATATATTCAAAATCCTTTGGGAAGCCAAATACTGGACTAAGAATGGTGAACAGGGGTGCACTGGGGTCAAAATACTGGCAGAGATGTTACTGGCTCCCAATCAGCCCACAAATATGTTTACTGAGCACCCACCCCCAGTGTGCCCCATTGGTTAGTGGGTATCCTATACAGCAAACACACATGCTCAGCAGTGGACCCTTTCTTAATCCAAATAAAAAGTTATTGACCCCCCTATTTAGAAAAGGAGCGTCTGAATTAGCAGTAAATAGTAAACACAGCCTTTACATTTTTATTGCTGTGTTCTACAATGTTCTAGCGTAACAAAGTTGGCAAATAAGTGTACGGGGAAGAATACAACATTACCTATGTGATACTCATTCTGTTGAAAGCCTCATTTGTTTTTACTTTATCTGAAATTAATTGCCATTGGGATTCATTAGGTTATGGCTGCGAATCTCAAGCAGAGTAACCTACGCAAAGGTCTTTTCAGTTATCCCATGTTGTGTCACTGTATCACAATTAATACAGGATGCCTTCAGTTATCTTAATTCAATTAACCCTCAGGGGCTTCCTCCTAACAATGTCATTTTCAAGATAGCAATCAAATGCATCACATCTCACTAGAGTACCCCTCTCCTGAGCATTTTCCACCACAACTAGTTAGGGTGTTTTTGTGAAAGTGAAAAAGGGAAAAGACTATTTGAAAGTATTGAAAAATGAAAAGTAAAGGGTTGTAAGCATCTTTATGCTGATAATGAAATGCAAAAGCAGAGACATGTCTAAGTCTAAGCCTCCCTTAACAACAAGTATTACTGTGAAAATAAACAGGACTAACCATTCAAACTCTGCATAACAGCACCATGGGCAGCAGATATATCATTTGCTAACCATGGTGCCCCTCTTTTGAATAAATTAATACATTTATTAGCATTTTTTTGTAAAGTCTATTAATACAATTGACGCTGGCTGTTCACAGGCCACACCCAATCGCCAGCAGGAACCTGAACTGTAGGAGAACAGTCAACAGCAAGGGGATCGCTAGTAAGGTGAGTGTGTATGTGCAGAGGGTTCCGGGCCTGTCTGCCTACCGGTCCTCCATTGTTACCCAAACCTAACACACAACAATCCGATGTGGAGGTGATCTACACACTGCCTGTTATGGGGTTGCAAAGGCAGCTCGCCCTTCCAGCAGTGGTAGATCAGCACAAAATCCGGTGCCTGCCGTTATGCCCCACACATACAGACCAAAGTTGAAGAAGATCCAACTAGTTGCAAAAAACCTAATGATTTGAAATTGGAATGGACAAATGAGCCGGAAAATATTTTTCTACGTCTAAAATAGCATCTCCACCATCTGAGATCCAGTAAATTTTAGGAATATAAAAAAACTAAGAAACTAGAGAAATTAAAATGTGGTGGGATATGTCTTCTTTGCAAAAGCACTTGGATAATAATATGCTGCCACTTGGCCTAAGATTAAGGAAAAAGCCCACAACAACTTTTGATGAGGAGAAAAAAAATGGTTTGCAATACTAACTGAAGCCTCCAATAAACCTATCCAATTACTAGTTAAGCATGAAGCCACATCCCTACAGGAGATCAAAAGACAAAATTCAAAAATCCAAAAAGACCTGAAGACACAACCAAAAAAAAAGACAATATAAAATGTATGAAAGACATGGATGCCAGACTACAAAAAAACTCAGAAAGACAGTAATTAAATGAAGAAAAACAAGAGAGGTTATTAATATTATCAAAACAATCATATTTATGATTGGCCAACCTATAGGAGGCAAAGGAGACCCCGAACAAACCTGCGAAAGAGCAAAAAAGACAGATCAAGATCCAGATCTGTCACCTTCTGGGACAGCGAGACACAATCAGATTCCAGTGAACAATCTTATAGTGATGGTTCCTCTAGTATCCATGTGACCAATAAGCAGGACTCTCATCACTTTTTTAGAGAAATCTAAATGAAGGAAAGATAAGACACAATCGGAATCACAGAGACACAGGGCAGGAAGGAAGCATAAGAAAAGACCCTTCCTATCAGCTGAGGGAACGTAATCTAAAACAATGAATTCAGTAATTAATATGTCCTCACGTGATATCATTGATGCACAAATACAATTTCTTACCAAAAGCTATTCTTTCTCTGCTACCTACAGCATGACATTTTTTGAGACCATTATAGACCTTAATAAGTTTGTATGGACCTTGACACTTAGGAAACAATTTTTGAAAGCTGAAGATTCTGCTGAGGAAACCAGACTGGACTCATATTGTTCATACTGCGGCAAGTGACTCTGACTGACTCTCACAAATTCAAGGATACCATGGAAATGGGTATTTGGAATAGGACACAGGTCTAGGCAAAACCTCAGAACTAAAACAATTTAATTACAATAACCTAACTTTTTCCCTGGTCCAAACAAGATCAGACCCTATTCATCTTTACCAGGAGACTGTGGAGGGAAAACTTGCAAATATGGCTAACCAAAAGCATTAACAACAAAACCTCTCTAAATCTGAACAGATTGCCCTTACAGATCTTGACTCTGATTCTACAACAATAGTAATAAGGATTTCAGATACGGGCGGTTCTGTCATGGTTATGGACATTGATGTACCTTGCAGAAGCAAATAGGCAATTATCTCAAAATACCTATCTAGTATTTACAAGTGATCCAGCGCAATATTTTCAATTGGATCTTAGAAGAATGTTGGATGATGGAATAGCTTTGGGAACTTTCAGCTAAAAAATAGCTGAACAAAATGCCCCATCCAACAAAATCATTTCACCACTTTCCAAAAATGCAGCCTGAACGAACACCATCATTGCTGGCATTGGATGTCTGATACCCCCCATATTCAAAGCACTAAAGTAGGGAGTAGCTTGGCAGCCATAGATGAGGCCTCTGATTGACTTATTTTGTGATTCTGAAGGGGTTCCTTGACCTATCACTTGTCCAGTTTGCTTCCGGTTTACTGATTGCACAGTTGATGCATCGGCGTGCAGGGCATCCCAGCCTGGCTCTAACTGCTATTTAAATCTTCTTCTAAGAAGTAAGCATTGGATAATTAAAGGCAACAACCAGCTGCAACACGTCACGATGGTCCTTGCAGACTTTGGGGACGAATTGTGTTCTGAACATTCCTTTTTTAACATTGCACAAGTAAAGGTTATGTTTTATTGATCTAGCTTTGGTTCTGCACTATGGGGTGATTTGGGGTGGGGGGGGATTCTGCACAGTGCCTGTTATGGAGTGATGGGAGGATTCTGCACACTGCCTGTTATGGGGATATGAGGGTGGGTTCTGCACACTGTACAGACGGAAAACACAGAGCATGTAAATATTTAACAGAAATATATCTTCCAGAAAATAAAATATATCTCTCAAGGATGGCCCCTTTTGCAGCCAGTAGCGCTTTGGTGTTCAAGTTCCTTGGATTCACCGGAATATAAGTAGTATCATACAAGTAACTTTCACAAGATAGCTGATCTTAAAGCTGTAGTTAGGAATAGTGTTTTCAACCGTCCCAAAGTTCAAGAACCTTCAGTGCTCAGGAATATAAGTGATGTCCACTGTGTGCCCACCACCTGTTTTAGGTACTCTTACCAGGTGGCGTTTAGTGTTACGCCTTAAAGTAAGCCCCTCCGCAGTCCTCAAATGTATTTGCTCCGAATGTGATCTCCTGATTATTTAACTTGATTCACAGCAGGCAATGAATTTATAGGTGTCCCAGCTCAAATTATTGCATAGGATAAATCAAATAGAGGAAATATCTAGCATAATACCGTTTTTTAATAATGACATCTTTTATAGGACTAAGATTGCGCACTCACATTTAAAAACAATGTTTTACAGCATAAAATGTCACAGACGAGGCTCTCACCCTGCTCCTAGTTCACCTCGGCCGCTGGTTTCCACAGGGAGGGGGGAGAGGAGGTTCGCAGTGGAAATGTAAAAGGTCCTTGTGTTGTGAAGATAAAATCCGCCTGTCGCCGTCAACGCGTTTCACTGCGGCGTGGCGGGCTGTGCTGTCATTTATAACCTTAAAATGGAGCGGGACATGAGTTGTAAATAGCCCGTCATAGCGCTTCTAATTTTTGATTGGTCCTACGCATTATGCAGGCATGTCTCATTAGTTCATCATGTGCGTCAGCTAGGGACTTGTGCGTGGTTGGTCTCGGTTTCTATGAATCACATATTGCCGCGAGCCAGCTACTTTGTGAATGGCGGTGTGTTTTAACCCTCTGGCAGTGTGTTTTACCCCTCTCTTTCTATGAATCACATATCGCTGCAAACCATCTACTTTGTGAGTGGCGGTGTGTTTAACCCTCTCAATATTGTTCCTAATGATCCGCAAATAAAGATCTAGATTACCTACTCATTAGCCGATATATGGCAGGTTTTTATTCTGTTTCCCTTTTGCACAAATACATGAGCAAATTCACCCACTTATACAGTCCATGATATCCACCAGAAAAATATAGAGCAGGGGTTCCCAAGAGGTGGCACACAAAGCCTTGACAATTTTTTGCAGTAGGACTGCAATAGATGCCAGTGTTACCTGCAAGCTGGGCACGTGAGTGGGCGTTCACTGTACATAGTGACGCGGCTCACATAAAACTGACTACTGCATGGCTGAGATGCCCTGAAGCCCTTCCTTACCCCCTTAGCATCTCTAGATGCATATATTTTATTGGCATCAGTGCTGTGTGATTTGATGTTCAGACCGCACTGGCCCATCCTTTCCTCCTCTCCTCACACTTACACAAGGCTCTGCCTCCCCTTTCTCATGGATTCAACTGACATAACTGACAATGCTCAGTAACAAGAAGCTCAGCAGCACTTTCTGTTTGCACATTCTTGAACTACCATTTTGTTTTTAAAATTTACCACAGCAGGATATGGAATCTAAATTGCCCCGGAGAGAGATGCATATGAGCAATGTGTCACTATGTGTCTTACACAAATGTGAGAGAAAAAATTATGGTGCTGAGTCAACCCTATTGGAATCCAGTTGCCATTGTTTTGACTATTGGTACAATAAAGCCAAATGATTTTCCATGTTGCAGACTTCACCAGTTATATACATCCAATTAAACACCTTTTTATAATCAGAAAACATGTAAAACTATTCCTTCCAAGCCTCCTCTTATGTCACTTACAAAAAAAATTTTAAAGGTCAAAGCCTTGCAGTATAACATTCGTAACTTGCCTTTCAGAGTGCACACAATTGGCAACAGCACTTTTGGGGTCATGCTAAAGATCTGGTGAAGCAAATTCACCTGAAGTTTACATCTGAGTGAGCTTTTTTACTTGAAAACAAAAACTAATTTTATAAAACATTTCCATTTCCCAAAAATGTACATATTTGTAATGGAGCATTTTTGCAGGTTAGGGACATCATTTTTCCAATTAGGTAAGGATATTTTTTCAAAGGAAACAATGTACCAGACCTGCAAAATGTTTTTGTGTGTTCAAGTTAAAAAGCTCACTCAGATGTGAGAACCGTTTCACACCCAAAATCAAACCCAATTATGGAGTCAAGTTGGGGGAATTTCAAATAATTCAGGTTATAAAATAGTTTTCATTATTATTAAATATTTCATTATTACTTGTACATATCGGAATCAGAATTTTTCTTCCATTTAGGTGTTTTTACTTATTTTTTGTTTGTTTATGAGCTAAATATTTCAACTTATCATTGTTTAAAGGAGTATTTTGGTTGTCATTTTATTTCATTCAGCAGCATTAGTGGAAGTGGCTGCAGTCGTTGGTGAGTCCATGCTGTGATATATACATTTATATTTTCCAAGTGAGGGTAGCATTTCTAAATTGACAATTGTTTTGTATGTATGGCTGCATGCGCTCTTCTTTTCAGCTACATCTACATCACTTGCACAGTATGCAGAGTTCAGCTAGAAGTGTTTATTTGAATTGACATTAAGCCTGATTCTCTATAACTCATTCCCGCATGCAAGATTGTTTTGAAATCTTGGTTTTAGCCGTTTTTCTTCCTCATGCTATTTTACTATTTTCCATTTTTTTTTTGAGTTTGCTGTTTTCCATGACTTTTTGATTTGCGCACACAAAAACGAATATTCAAAATATTAATACGCGTAGAACTGAGTTTAGGCATTCTCGCTCCATGGATTTTGCCTGCGTTTACACATTATTCCAAGCACTGATTTGCTCTTTGTCTGGGTGTTTAAAAACGGAAGTTGCTGGTCCAAAATTGCGGCCGATGTGTGCAATGGAGCCCCTACGTTTCTGGCAGAGTATGAAGATCTGCAGTGCCATGGACTGCTCACCCTGTACCTGCTGAAACTTACACGTACACACTGTCATCTGGACTTTGATCGTATGTCCGATCAACATGTGTTTGTATTGACCCGACTGAACCGCCTTTCTCTTGAGAAGCTTTACTTAGAGCTGCACCCATGGTTGGCCCCCGCCACAACAAAGGGGCATGCTATTGATGGCATAAATAAATGGGTTGGCTGCCCTACATTTTTAGCAAATAGCTCCTTCCAGAGGCTAGGGGCGCTGTCTGTTGCCATGTTCCAGCCTTCCCTGACTAAATTTCTCGATGGCATGGTTAACCTGCAGGGGAAATACATCTGTTTTCGTAACTGGAACACAGTGAAGTTTGGTTATTTCAACATAGCAAATATGTCCCAATGTCGTGGACATGATCGACTGCACACACATGGCGTTGGTGCCTCCTGTAGCACAGGAGTATATGTATAGGTGTTCATTGGTCCTCCTGCTCCTTATTGTCAAGTAGTCTCTGTTTTGTCTAGCTTTTGGACTGCTCCCCAAAACTAGCTAATCCTGTTGCTCATTGGCCACACAGATCCTTGTGTCCAAGTTGCCCATTTATCTGCTTGCTCTTTGCCTGCTACCATAATGTTGCTAGTGTATTAACTTGGGTTTGTTGTCATTTTCTTACAGGAACCGGAAGATGAGGCATTCAATCAATGTCAAGTGTGTCTTTAGTGTATAGGCTGGCTTCCCAGGCTCCATTCATGACACTTCATCTTGTGGATGATCAGTCTATATTTGCACTTTGAGACTAGCGATCTGAGTGGTGGTTGGCTTCTGGGTAAATGTGTGTATTACTATTGCCTTTCTGCACTTCTTTCGTTAGTCTTGCATTTGTAATGTTGTATGTTGTTATCAACTATGCCCCATAGGATGTATTTAGGTGTCTTTTTTAGTGTTGACTATTTGTCTCCCTGCCACTTACCTAATTGTGTGCTTACGCCCCTATTTTCAGTCCGTATTCCCCCTGTTCCTAGTTTAACTAATTTGGCCTTGTAGTGCACCTGAACTTAAGGTGGATACTGCCTGGATAATCCAAATTTATTTCTGGACCTACTTGCAACTGTAGCCCCCTATCTAATCAGCTTCCCTTTTGGAGTATATTTTGTTGTTATTTTGCCCATTTGCCATTGTGGTTCCCATTCATAGTGTTGCTGTGTGTGTGTGTCCTTACCTTGTTATTTGTTTGTAATTGTTTATTTTTTGTTCTTTTGTGCTTTTAGGTGAGTTGGTATACCTGCTCTTGCCGTGGATGTTAATCCATTTTCTGCATCCCCAGATGCAAGGGTAGGAGGCCTATAACCTGGTTAGCAGTGACAAATTTATCTCTACTGCTTCTGTGTTTGAGGTGAGTCTATATTCTCCAATCTGTAGTGGATTCCCTGTGGCACCTGTGTTCTCCTTGTATTTATGTATAGTGTTTTATTTACCAATATCTTGATTCCTGTTGAGCTCCAGTGTTGTTTTTCCCAATGTTTGGCCCCAGATGTTCTCTTTATCCCTCCTTCACTGCCTTGTTTGTCTAGTGGCTTAGTGCTTAATAATTGTGCTACTATCATATTGTTTCTTTTTTTAATTTAAATAAAACATTTGTGACTGTTTTTCTTTAGCTTAAAACAATATTATATTGTGTTATATTATGTTGAAAATTCTGAAAAATAACTTGCCGATGACACCTTCATTCATAATAAACATGTCGACTAGTGCTGTCATGTGTTTAATAAATGTAATAATCCAGTCAGTTATTGAAGTCGCCATTTTTCACCTGCTTTTTGCAGGAGGAAAATAGAGCATGAAACAAACACATTTGTGCACACTTCACACTAAATTGCATGCAAATTTACTTTTGGGAGTACAGTTGCACATGAAATCTTACACAAATTTACATGCAAAAATATGCACACAAAAAATGTCATGAATCATCGGGAGGAAGGGGAAAAACGTGACTTATGTGCATTAAAAGTGTATGCAAATACATTGTCACACGACCATGAATCGACCTTATAATGAAGAGAAGGCTTGGGCGCCGGCCTGGTGTCAAGAAGGGTAGCAAAGAAGCCTCTTCTCTCCAAGAAACACACAGACAGACTGACTGACATTCTGCAGGAATTACAGGGATTGCGCTGCAGTAAAGTTATAACGTATTTTCTCTGATGCACTCCTCTTCAGAATGTTTAGGAACATCTAGAAAAAATGTTGTCTAGAGAAGCAAATATGAGCACTACTATGAGTCCTGTGTCATGCCAAAAGCAAACAATTATAAGACCTTTCATGTGTGGGGTTGCTTTTTATTCATGAATAAAGAATAGTATTCATCCTACAACAGTAACTCCTACCAAACATCCAGGAGGAATATGGCCTATGCTGTATTTGATTTTTTTTTTTTTTACCTTGCTGTAGATGGGGAGTAAGTAGTTTAAAATGTTATCTTGCAAGACTGTTAGGAGCCAAATCACTAAATAGTTTAAATAAAGTTAATACGGTAATATTGCCCTTGTTAAAATAAGAGCCATGAATTAAACTATATGTGTTAATGTAGTAAAATGGTTATACATTGCACAAGTAAAGCATCTCACCTGATCTAAACCCTGCATTGTATTGCTTCTAGCTAGTAGCAGTTCTCACAACAGGTTGTCCTTTCAAATACTCTCCAGCAGTGCTCTCCGTGGCATCTCCACCAGATCTCCACTCCACCTCCTGCCAGTACGCACACATATAAAATAACAAATTATTTTATGCAAGTAATTTATTCTTACATTAAAACTGACAAAAATAATATTGTTACTAGTTCTGTACCCCTCTTTTCCCAAAAGCTTTTCCATTTTAGCCTTGAAGAAAGAGTATCTCGGTCACAGGATAAAGGATGTCAGTTTTCTCCTAAAGGGACTGTAGAAACAAATATTTAAAAAAAAATTGTGACAAAGCTTGGAAACATTACACAGCTATACAGCGCAAGCTGTGCTTCTATTAGGTGGAAACAATCGCAAAAGTAATAGTTACATAGTTTGTGGATTGTTAGATGCGAGCTTGTAGCTCAAAACATGTGTGTTCAAATTTCAGCTGCTGAGCTTGGTTTAAAAATGCTCTCATATCCACCAAAGATGTTAACAATCAGTTCTAATAAATTCACCCAATGGGCTAAGTGCAATAGGCAGGACAAGAAATGGAACTGCACCCCATCCCATGCTCACCAGCAACAGGATGTGAGATCAAGGTCTGCCCTAAACCTCCAGAGGCAGCACCAGGCATTGCCTTTGATGGTGTCATTCCTAACCTGACAGAATGCGCATCAGATGTGCAGCAACTCTGGACACAATAAAAGTTTAATGTTTTTATGATTGGCATGAAGTAATACTTTCTTACATTCACCATTGACCCAAACTACATAAGACAGAGCTGTGGCAGCCAGTCATATCGCAGGAAGAAATTGCACAGGCTAATTCCTTGCTGACTGGAGGTTAAAGTCAGACCTGGATTTCAAGTCTTTTTGTTTCTGGTAGAAACCTGTGAGTCTATGAAGCCGGGGAGTTCCATATATTGTCCTTTCTATTGAACTGAGTCAGTTGGATGAATTTATTAGAACTAGTTGTTAACATTTTTTGGGCAATCTGAGAGCAGTTTTAACCCTTTAAATGCCAATGTCACGGACCAGGTGGAGCGGACTAGGATGTGGATCCGCTTTGACTGTGGAACTAATGGCGAGTGCCGTGTCAGGGGAGCGGAGTCTAACAGGCCACCGGTATTCACCAGAGCCCACCACAAGGCAGGTTGGTCTTGTAGCGGCGAGTGACCCCCAGGTCACTACCCCCCAACAGCAGCCCAGTTCCACAGTTAGCCGAGGTTCAGCGTGGTGCACAGGGGCAGGTAAAAGACGTAGTGAGTACAGGCAGAGGTCAGGGGTGGCAGCACAGGTTCGTGGTTAAGGTGAGTAGCCAAGGTCGGGACAGGCAGCAAAGGTTCAGAGTCGGGGACAGGCAGAGGTCGGTACACGGGTGAGCAATCCAAAAGCAACTGATTTACAACTGGCATGGAAAGACCATGATCCGGCACTGATGGAAAGGAAATGCCCCTTTAAATAGGGGAAGTGGATGCAGGATTGGATGACCAGACACCAATCAGTGGTGTACAGGCCCTTTAAATCTCAGGAATCTGGTGCGCGCTCCTTCTAGTGGACGGAGAGGTGCGCGCACCTGACCATGCGAGGAGGAAGCATGGGGGGAAGGGAGACGGCTGGGAGCAGCCATGGAGGTGAGGGAAGTGCTGTGAGATGGATGACAGCTGGATGCAGCCATGGAGGTAAGTGAAGTGGTGCGAGATGGGCGCGCAGCACTCACCCTAACAGCCAAGCCCGTCAATTTTATGTGCTTGCTTCCCTTACCGTTAAATGGCAAGCACGTAAAATCTACGACTTTGGCATGCCCTGGGGGGAATCCATTCCCCCCCCTCCCAGGGTCTTCACTGGAGCAGAGAATGCCCATTCCCATTCACCCAACACTACTGATCACCTAGTGACTGCTTGTACTGGTTATAGATGAATACGTCAATAGTGTTTCCCATCTCAGCTGTGGATATTGTACCTTCAGAGTCATCATTTCCTTCCCAAACTTTCCACTCTATTTTTCTGTGCCTATTTATTAAATCTTGGTGAAGAACATATCTTAAATTAACATATGTATTTAATACTGTTTATTATCATGATGCTGTTTATTTATACACATTCTTGAAACAGGTATATTTATTTTAAAACGATGAAATATTTTATGTAAATCACTGATTTAAATTCCAGTTTGAGTCCAGGTTCTTACTGTGCAATATGTAGCAAAGTTGAAGGTGATATGAGCTTCTTCAATGCACTGTATAAATACGCTATAAGCTACAAAGAGTTTGTTGCGTTACAAGTTGCATATGCAAATTCTAGAAGTTCAGCCAGAAAAGTAATGTGTTTAAAGATTTGTAAAAAAAAAAAATGTAAAGCTCCCTGAATAAAGGGTTTTGGTGCTTCAAAATATATAACTCAGGGAAAAAAACACAGTATGAAAATAACACTAGTTTTACAATACGTGTTTGCTGTTCAGTAAATCCAACATGAAATCCAAAAGAACGGTTTCTAAAAATATACATATCTGGTGGGAATAAGATGGTAAAGCTAACCAGCTTGCTATTGTTTTTTTAACATTCCGGTAAAAATCTTTAGTTAATTCCAGAGGATCAAACAAGACCTAAAGGTTACAGGGAACTGTATTTTCTGCTTAGCTTAGTAGGCTCACCCTGTTTTTTTGGCATCTTCTTTTCTCTGTACAGGAAATAAATGGACATCAAACATGGATTATTCAAGAAATGTATATAGTATATTTGTCAGGGAACAGCGGGTCACGTGATCCAACTATAAACCAGGGAACTCCGGACACACAGACCTCGTTCCCCAAAACCCTAGTCAGAGTCCTCCTATCAAGAATACCAGGCCCAAAGCATGCAGACACAAAGATTCTTGGTTTAAGGCAAACAGATCGCTCAAGTTAAAATTTAAGTTTTAATGCTATAAGCACACTAGGCAGTGATAACAAACATTTGGCTATGATGGAATATGAAATGATACAGATGATACAAAATGCTGTTCTGAGACGGTTACAGGATAGAGTGAGTTACACAGAGAAACAATAATTAGTTACCTTAATATGCAGTTTGCAGAGTAGTGGTGATGGGGAGCTCCCACAAGAGGTAAGTGAAGAGCTTACAGATGATTTCGGACAACTCCAGCACACTGCCGCGAGACCCCTATCGAGAGAATGACCATGTTCTCTTCCCCTTGCCCTACCTTTAAGCAGGGCTCTCCCCTCCACCCCTCCTACCCCTCCCAGACACAGATCCTGAATCATTCCTTTGAAGCACCAGGCTATCACACGTTTCCAAGGAAGAAGCAGGCAGGCTCCTCTGTGTCTCAGTAAGGTGTTAGGCTGGCAGCAGGGGAGCAGCAGGAGAGCAGCAGGGGAGCAGCAGGAAAGAAGTAGGGGAGCAGAAGGGGGGCTTTGAAGCTCAAACTGCCTTTCCTTTCCTGAGTGTTAGAACCTCCTGCCCATATATGGACTTCCTTTTCCTGCTGACCTTGTAATGGCAGACATTTGCTAAGAAGAGAGAACCTTAAAGGGGGATGCCGTTCATCAGCGATAAAATCAAATGTAATATTAGCCCTATTCCTCACAATATTAATAACACATTTAACTGGTAACAATTAAAAAATAAATAACTGAAGCAAAGTAAAACTAGTTACTTAAAAAGGTCAATTTAGCATGGGTTGTGAATTTGGCTCCTTGCAAATGTAAACTCGCAGGGGCGGGCTTATCATTTTTAGGGTCCCATGCAAAGTTGTGTCTGGGAGCCCTAATCAAAGACAAACTTTTGTATATGGAAATACAATATTTCCCTTGTTGGCAATGTAGCCATGACCTGATCATGTGCTGATGGGAGCGCGAGCGAACCCAGAGGGTTTTACACAGGGGAATCCTGGCATTGTCCGCCCATGGCATAGGGAATTGTCTGGGAATTGTCTGTATGGCCATCCAATTTCTACTCCCTGTGGCAACCCAAAATAGGATGCCCCACTGTGTGAATCCCCATTAAATGGCCACACTCCTTTACCTAACCTCGTTCCAGTGATGAAAGCAGGTCACGGCCTCATTATACCATTAGCTCTGACCCTGCCTCTGGGGGCCATTCTGGCAGGTGGGGGCCCCAAGCATTTGCATGGTATGCATGGTGGTTAAGCATGGCACTGCTCACACATGAGAACTCTTGCATTCTTGCATGTTTCAGGGGACACATGCAAGACAATCTCACACTTGAGAAAGTAGTGGAGAAAGCCATTCAAGATCTCTTTCACTGTGACTAATTCAGCGAGAAATGACAAGCAGCAGCCCTATTTAAGTGGGAAATAAAAGTACTCCAGCATGAGGTTTCTCATTACAAAGCATGCTCGCATGACTTCTGTAGCAAAGGTTCAGCTGACTCTCCCTCATTTATCCTGTCTACTATCCCTTGATGAATATTTGTTCCCCATAGTGATTTGTCAAAAGGTTTTATGTATTTTAGTATTTATGTCTAACATGTTTGTTAATACTTGACTCTAATACTTCTGTCTTCATGATTATGTCCCCCCTATCTTTTTTAATTAATCACAAAATACCATAATTATTAATAATGCAATATCGAAACAGCCAGGCACCACCATGGGCAATTCATGTAATCTGATGTAAATGAATGCCCCCAAACTAGAAAAAGAAATTGGTTCCAGCAACCAGAGGTCTGACAATACCTGGGGGAACCTCGATACACATGGGAGCGTAGAAGCTGGCTCAAGGACTCTCTGGGATGCCCACTTCAGACCATTATACTGATGAAGTTGTGTTTTTTCATCACTTGTCACACTGTCTTTTGTCTTCCACTTTTCGGTCACCCCCACTATCCCTTTAGCAGGACTTGTGCCCATGCCAGGCATTTGTGAGTGGCCAGTGCAGGCACGCTCCCTGTTAGAAGGTAGCGGGGGATGTGGCCTCCAGCACCCTTGGATCTGCTTGTCATGGGCGGCATGGGAGCGGATTCGAGCGCGCTGGTTGAATGAGAGGCCCAGTGATGGGTAAGTCAGATTGGCAGACCTGGGGGATTTCACACAGCGGGACACCCCCAATCAAGGTGCCCCAGGGTCAAAGACCAAAACCTAGGGTAGCCACAATCCTGGGTTTTGTTAAGCTTTCAAAGTAAAAATATTAAATCATTGCTAAAAATTAACATTAAAAATTAAACAAGAACATTAAGGAACAAGAACATTAAATTTTTTTAAAAATCCCACAAGAATCAACAAGAATGGAGATTAAGAGCGGTGAGGATTCATCAATTTCTGAACAAGATATTTATCAAAAGCCTTCATTTCTCCATAAAAGGGTACTGAAACACGCCAAAAGCACCATTCTTGACAGCAAAATAATGGAGGGATTTCTCAGAATAATTTCTCCTTTATAGCCGGTCTCAAAGGTTAACTGTGGTTCCTGAATCATGTATGCTCAACCACATTTGCAAGAATATTCACACTTGGGAGAACAAGTATACTGGCTTGTGCGCAAAAGACACAAAAGTTAGGTTCTCACACCAGAAACCATGCCATAATGCCTTCTCGCATGGTGTTGAATCATAAAAAAAGAACCTCAGCCTATATAAAATATCCACAGTGTCTTGGTGTGCGCTCAAGCGCAGAAGCCAGTAGCTACAGAGAACAAAAAGAAGGCTTGGTTTTGGAGTGAGACTGAAGCATGGCCTGAGCTAGGTACAGAGATTCCTGAAAGCATATGAACAAGGGTGGATAATGGTATTGGGCTGAGGCAGGATGCCAGTCAATGCTACATCCCTGTCAGGGGAGTTTCTAGGCAAAATAGTGCTCAGTGCTTAAAGTTAGAATGTATGCCCCTTCGACCAACCCATACTACGGGGCTGCTAATGTTCCAGAACGGTATAAACCATGTTCAGCTTCTTTTTTATCAGCCAGCAGAGCCACCTCTCCATGATTAAGCCCAATGTGGGAAGATGAGTGGTCTATCTATGGTCTGCACCACTAACAGTGGACCTGACTTAAATGCAAAAAACAGGCAGGGATAAAGGCACCCCCAATGGCCCTGGTACCCAGGGTGATCGCTCTGCTCGCCCTCCCCTAGAAACAGCCCTGGACCCTGTGTACGTTTTCTGCAATGTTTCTTGTAAAAGGAATAACAGCTGTCGGGTACTGACTTTCAAGTGGGGTTTGATAGAACTGGACACAAACCATCCTGCAATGTAATTCCCTTCTTCTATATAGTAATGTAAATATGCTCTGTTTCTATTTTCTTTGCTCAAAGAGACATGCACTCATATATCTCGGTAGACCTAAGCCTTATCACTGCTTATTTAATCAGGGTGCAACAATGTTAGTGAATAGTAAAATATTTTTCAGTTGCTTTGGCATTCAAAAGTTTTCAACAATGCTGCAACTGTAATTTAGAGAACTGTAACTTTAGACCTAGCGCCAAAAAATCATATTTTGAATAGACAGCCGCAAGGAAGATGAACAGTACAGCAAACAAAAGAGAAAATTCCTCTGTCCTTGTCTTTAGCATTGCCTTAGAAGCAGACTTTAGAAGGACGTAGTTTCCAGCCTAGTTCTTTGCATTTGCAGGAAAGACTGCAGAGAATGGATTAGCTAGCCTTACATTTGTATTATTATTATTGTTGATATTGTTGTTATTTTTATCATCCATCATCTTTATAGTTCTGTTTTATATATATATATATATATATATATATATATACATCGATGTGCATATAATGTATGTATGCACACAAAGAAACAAGTCTTTAGCTACAGTATTTTAGGGGGACTTTTAGTACTTTATGGGTTCCCAGATAAGGAAATGTATTATTTTTTAATATTTTTTGGAGTAAGGACACCAGTATATACGTTTTCAATATATTTGGTCCCAAGATAAAGAGCAGATGGGAAGTTATTTATGGAGTTATGGGAAGTTATGTATGGAGTTTCATTCCACTGATTTCATACCATTAATGATAATGACACCATATTCAACAAAAACAGACACACACAGCGTAGGCGCTCTAGATCTGGTCGCTATAGCATAGAACAGCAGACGCTGTGTGATTAAAGTCTGTTTTTGAACACATATCCACCAGTAACAAAGCGAAAACACATGGAATTACATTGTTGTAACATTGTGACAATAATATTTTAAAGCCAGACCTGTAATGACAATTCTGCATAAAAATATAGAAAATCAAAAATGATTTCAAAAATGACACAATTTTTTGAGAGAAAAACAAAATAATTAAAAACAAAAACCCTGTTTATATACAGAAGAGAATGAACGTCCACTGAAATGTATGGGAGAGCGACAGGTAGCGACAGGTAATACCTGGCGCTCTGCAAGCTAGAGCGTGGGCGCTATATGCTGAGCCGCCTGTAATGATGAATCATACGCTACATGGTGCTGTCGCTCACCAGAATCGGCTTCATAAATGTGATTTTGCATACAGCGCCCAGCGTTCACCAGACGCTGCCTGCCACTACAAGCCACTACCTGCCGCTATCCCTTGATGAATAAACTCCGTAGTGCCATATTTTTGAAGCACACTGTTTAGCATCTTTCTTGGGTCTATAGTGCCATTTTTGAGTGCCGACATCTCATTCTTTTTTGGTGCTGCGATTTGGACAGAACCGCGCTGGAAGTCACAGCATCGGATGTGAACTAATTAGCTTTGACTGTTGCACTAAGTATTGACCGGTCTATGTCAGCGGCTGTTTGACTCAGCTGCCAATTATAGCGCCATCTTTTAGGTACTGCACAACGTATTTATTCATTTTTGCCATGCTGAAACAATTGCCACTGTATTTTACCGGAGCTGGTCGGCGTTTCATCATTACACTTACAGGATATAACTGCTGGGACAAGGGAGGCAAATTTTAAAGTGTTTTAGGCTGCATTTTAGTTGTTGTTGTCCAAATTAAACACTCTTAAAAAAACAGATAATTTCCCATCTAAAAATTAATGACCTATTGGACCCAAAACAGCACGGCTTTACTGAGGGCAGATCATGTCAGACCAATCTTATTGATTTCTTTGACAATGTCACTAAAGTGTTAGATGAAGGTGGTGCTGTGGGTATCGCCTATCTGGATATTAGCAAAGCCTTTGACACTGTACCACATAAGGAGCTCATAGATAAGTTATTGAAGGTAGGACTCAATCCCTGGATAGTTCAGTGGATTTCCAGTTGGCTGAGGGATCGGTATCAGAGTGTTGTTGTAAATGGCGTGCAATCTGAACAAAGGCGAGTTACAAGTGGTGTGCCGTAAGGCTCTGTCCTGGGCCCCATTCTTTTTAATATATTTGTAAGTGACATAGGAGAAGGCTTGGTAGGAAAAGTTTGTCTGTTTGCTGATGATACAAAGGTTAGTAATAGGGTGGATATTCCTGGAGGTGTCTGCAACATGGAAAATGATTTAGCTTTACTGGATAGATGGTCAAAACTGTGGAGTTTAATGTCTCTAAATGTAAAATCATGCACTTGGGTAGAAGGAATCCCTGCTCTGAGTACCGTATGGGCAGCACTGTGTTAGCCAGGACCTCGGAGGAGAGATATTTAGGGGTACTGATTACTCACAGCTGCAAGATGAGTGGACAGTGTAGCCAGGCAGTGGGAAAAGCAAGCAGGATGCTCGGCTGCATAGCTCGAGGCATCACCAGTAGGAAGAGGGAGGTTGTGATGCCGCTGTATAGAGCCCTGGTGAGGCCACAGCTAGAATACTGTGTGCAGTTCTAGAGACCTTACCTGCAAAAAGACATTATTCAAATAGAACGGGTCCAAAGGCGGGCAACAAAAATGGTGGAAGGACTTAAACTTAAAACTTATCAGGAGAGACTTAAAGAACTTAATTTGTACAGTCTGGAGGAAAGAAGGGAGAGGGGGGACATGATTGAGACCTTTAAATATGTGAAAGGATTGAATAAGGTTCAGGAGGGAAGTGTTTTTAAGAAGAAGCTTAATGATAGAACAAGGGGGCACAACCTGAAGCTAGTCGGGGGGAAGATCAGGAGCAATGTTAGAAAATATTATTTTACAGAAAGAGTAGTAGATGCTTGGAACAAACTTCCAGCAGAGGTAGTTGAAAAATCAACAGTCACTGAATTTAAACATGCCTGGGATAAGCACACATCTATCCTAAGATAAAGAGTACATACAGTATACACATAAGGGCAGACTAGATGGACCGTATGGTCTCCTTCTGCCGTCAACCTTCTATGTAAAAGAAGTCATAAAAAACGGTTTAAAAAAAAAAATACATCTAGGTCCTGCATTTACATTATTGACAAGTCACAATGCTAGTTCTATTCAACAAAATGTGTGTAATATTATTTATAAGCATAAAACAGTTCAGTACAGTTCTGCCCACTGTGCCCTATGGGATCCTAACCTACAGCATCACTATAAATAGGCGGAGCTGAAACAAGAGTGCTCGGCACTGCAAAGTATATGGCACTAGTAATGCTGGCGCCCGCATCTGCGCTGCCTGTTTTTGTGTTTGTTAAATCACACCAAGTGCCCCGAGGCAAAACTATTGCCGCTGAGTGGTATTAACAGGCACTGGCGCTTGATAAATTAAACTACCTATAAGGTGAGGAAGCTAACTCTTCAATTAGATCATAAACATCACTGAGAATTTACCAAGAGCTCTTATTCTCAGCTCTCTCCAGAGGTTGTTTACCAAAGTTCAGCCTTATTAATGTTAAACACAAAAACTTCTAAGTAAAAAAAAAACAATTTAAAGAAAAATAAACATAAAACACATAAAACAAAAATGAGATAAAAACACAACGGATATTCATCAATCAATCTGCAGAGACAATGTTGTGGACACAATAGAACAGCCTTGCTCTTTATATTATGGATGCAGAGAGTTTGATGCCTTTTTACTGGACAGAGCTAAACTTTATTGGTTTTATAAATCTTTTCCCTTGGCTAATATTAAATTTGACAGAACTGTTTCCTCATACACTGTCTGATGATATGGGAATGCTAATCGCTCACCCTGTGTTATGAAATACAGTACTAAATATATTTTGTAATATGACCAAGTCATCTACTAAATGTTTGATCTCCTGCTTGACTGCTTGCAAGCAGCAGCCATATGCCAAGGAGTCAGAGCCACAGGGACCCTCTAAATTTCAATACATTATGAAAATGCCATGTACCCCTTCAAGTCTCAAACTAGTTTGCTCAGGAAGCATGTCCATTTGCAAAGGGTTTCCCATTAAGAAAGAATTTGGTCTTGAAATATGGCTGTAGGTTTGACCTTGGTATTTATTAGTCCCTTTGCATACTTGACCAAGTCTTTTTTTTCCTCAAGGGACAGTGTTGGCAATGGAAATAATAAGGTAGCAAAGAGATCACCTGAAGCCTTTCCCATGTGCCTCACTTCAAATGTAGAGCATGCGCAACCCCTACTTGCCTTTCAAGATTCTTAGTCATCGGGCAGGCTGATTCATCACTAACGCCAGGTAGCGACAGATAAGCGTCTGTATTGCGGTGCTATTATCGACTGCTAGTGGCCGCCACGATCAGCTTTCAGTCTCTATTCCAGGGCTCCTCAGTCGCTACCTGCCATTATTGGGAATGACGCTGCCAATGTTGAATATGATGTTTCAGATGTGCTTTAGAGGCGCTGTTGAGTTGTTACACCGTATTCAATACAGCGCCTGAGTGTTTCTTTGCTGTTGTATAGAAATCAATCTGTTAAATTAGGAAATGTGATCTAACATTATGCAAATAACACATGGAAACCTTTTTTTCTTTTTTTTTGGATTTATTTAAGCAGATATTTTGTTTAATATAAAATAAAAAAAAAACAGGTTTGGCCATGTTCATGGTGCCTAAAATGAGAAAAAATATGTAGTTAGTTAATGTTGTTGCTTCAAAATATATTTTACTAAATCCCCTTTGTTTGTTGTGGTTGAATTTAATTACATAACAAACACCTTGAAACTTTAGAGATTGAAAGCAAACTACTTTTGCTTTATCCATATCAACTACCACCTCCATATTTTGTTTTTTAATTACTTTAAGCTACACATTTTTCTTGGTAATAATTATAGACCAACCACATATTTGTAATGATTTGAAGGGCTATGTAGTACAGTAGTTGTAGTATAGTTAAGGTGACCTAGCTTACCGAGAAAAAAGAGGTAATCATGCTTTCCCGTCGCTCAAACCCAGTCTGGGTGTCCTCGTGACTGTCTGTGGCCATGTTGGGGACTTCTGGCACCAGTGCTGTTTCCTCGGGTGGTTCGATTCGGGGACATATGCAAATATTAGGCTTGATGCAGAGCCTCCCCGTTCACTTCTCCCGTGCGTTTTCCCGTTGGTTTTGGGCTTTGATCGGGTCAGGAAAGGGTGCTACGTTGATTTTAGTGTGCGTTTATGCGCTCAGGTGTGTGCTCAGCCGCCTTTCCGATTGTCGGCTCGCACGAGGCTGTTTCCCGGCAAAACGGACGCCTCGTTCATTGTTCCGTTTTTTTCAGTGATGCAGAGCCTTGTTTTCCGATTGAAATCACCCTAATGAAACGGGGCCGCCGAGCCTTCACTTACGGCAAGTCAGAGCAGCCGTATTTGCACTCGGGCAATAATATGCAGTCCTCTGTTGGAGCACATCAGCGGCGCCAGCTCCGCGGTCTTGTCCTGCTGAGTATGGCAGAAACCAGGCTGCACCTATTTGAGCTCACCCGCCTTACTGGGTATGTGTATGAAACTTGTATTGGTTGCCCACCCTGTCTTTTATTTTTTTTTCCCTTAACACACTATTTGATAATTTTTTTGTTAGTATATTTTTAGCCTAATTTTTTAACTTTAAATTAAATGGGTTAAGTGATAGAACCCTATTGTGTCATGTTCTTGCCCTCTTATGTAAGTAGTATTCCCCAGACTTTTTTAATGAGTGTACAGGTTGGATGTGCATGTAGGCTCATTACAAATGTCCTTTACTCCAACCCTACCCCGCTCACCTATTTGTCCCTCTTTTCTATTGTTGCAATGCACACCTTTTTTTTTGTTTTGTTTTTTTTTGTTTTTGGGGGGGGGGGGGAGACTCTGGCTATCCTTTGCTCCCCTGGCTGCTGACCCCAATCCTGCACCCATCTTCACAGGCAGAGGAGCCCTACAATACTGCCCCCAGGATGACTCGCTCTGTGGTGGAGCGAGCCTTTGGTCTCTTGAAGATGAGGTTCCGTTGTCTTGATCAGACTGGTGGGGCACTACAATATACACCTGCAAAGGTAATTAAACTAATCATGGCTTGTTCCGCTTTAAGAGAGGGAGTCTGCCATTTCTGAGTAAAGTCTCAGTAAAAAGGGTTTCACACCATGGGGCATCCCGATCTGGGATTTCCAGGGGGAAGACCAGTGGCCGCTCAGGGTTTTGTTCTGCTTTATGTGAGGGAACCTGTGTTACTTTAATAATAATGTAAAGGAGGTGGGTTATTCCATCCTAACCTGATTTGGTCATGATGTTTTAAAGCAGGACAAAACCCATGTAACCCAGCCCTTTGGAGTGTGAAGAAATCCAGGGTTAGGTTACAGGCATCATGTCTCTGGGGCATTCCAATTTGGGATGTCCTGCACGTCCCTGCGGGGGAACGTCAGAGCTATACCAGGAGCTATGCCATCTTTACACAGGAGCAGGACGACATCATCATGGATGTGAGTATGCGAGCGTGCGTTTATGTGCGCGCACACATTCCTTATAATAAAAAAAAAACAAAGTTCAAGAATAGTCTGAAACAACTTAGTTTGTCACGTTACATACCAGCCCACCTTAGTTTAACACATGTACGCAGCTACAAACTAGGCTACATGCAGATAGAAGAACTAGGGCAATGTGAGGCAGCAAGAGGTTAATAAAGTGACTTTAGTTAGGCCAGGAAACTTGTTAATGTATTTTGTGGATTAATGGTGGGTCCTTGTATCTTTTTTTAACAGATGATGCTGCGGAATCGTTTTTTTAAGAGTTTGGGCTTTTCATTAAATCACGCTGAAGGTCCGGTTTAAAAAGTGCCCCAAAAAAACACGCCCAACCAAACCATAAAAACAATGCTAAACTAATGTTGTTTATCATTCACAGATACTAGAAAACCACAGGCACAAGACCCCGAGGCCTAATGTTTTTTATTTTGCATTAAAATTTTAATTGTTTTTTAGTTTTGGCAAAAAAAAAAAAATATGAAAAATCCAAATCCAAAAAAAAATAAAAACAACGTTTGAATTAAAAACAAATAAAAAGATTTGGTGTGTTGTCTTTCCTGCAAATGTACAATCACACAACATCATCACACATTTACATGACACAAAAGGTTTAGATATGGGACAATAAATCAAAAACAATCAGAAAGAATTAAGGTATGCATTAATGGCAAACAAAAATTTAACAGAAATATATATATATGTGTCAAATTGGCAGTTGGTGCCATATGCATATTCCAATGGAGGTTTAGGGATGTGCGCTTGCGTGTAGCCAGATTGGCAACTGAAGAGCCATGGAGATGTAAGTATACTTGCTAAAACCACCAAAATGGAAGGTCAATTACGATGGAAACCAAGCAGGTACGTTCAAAAAGGCAGGAAAAATCAGGGAAAAACGGGCCGACCGTGTGAACGTGAACGGGAGCCCCGATCAAATTGAAGGCACCCGAGCAAAAAAAGCTTTCAGAGTAAAGTGAAATTGACGGATCAGTTAGGGAGCCATTCCGACGGAGGCTCTGCATCACATTTGAGCCACGATTCAAACGGGAGCCCCGGACAATCGGAAGATTTTAAGGGCAGTTCAGAGGAGGCTCTGCATCAGGCCCAATGTGTAGGACACAGCATGCGAGGATGATTTTGGAGACCTTTTGTGGACTGTACAACATCTCTCCTCCTGGGCGTGCCAAACAGAGAAAGCGTGCTTTCAGCAGGCCGATGGTTCTTTCCACAATGCATCTGCTTTTGCGATGTGCTGCATTGTATCGTACCTGGGCAGTGGTCTGTGTGGTTCTGACTGGAGTCATTAGCCAGGTTTTCTGCCCATATTCCTTGTCCGCTGTTGAATAATCAAATTGAGAGAGAGCAATTAGTCAAGTACCATGAACAGAATGTATACATTAAAGCTTCTGTTATCTAGTTTGCCAATTTACTAGGCCACATATCAAACTTGGAATTATGTCAAGGATTATTAATTACCCAGTAGCCAGCCAGGTGGCATTTCATTGTTCTCAAACCTCCGGCACAGGACTGATTGCTGGAGCACGTAAGAATCATGGCATGAGCCGGGGAAGCCAGATCTCACGGCCTGCAGCTTCATGTCATGGTAACACACTACCATGACGTTCATTGAATGGAACTGTTTACGATTTCTATAATGCAGCTTCTGTGCACGTGGAGGGCAGAAAGGGATATGTGTACCATCCACACACCCTAGCACATTAGGGATCCCTCCCATGCTGTAGAACGCATGTTTTATATTGGCAACCTCCTCCTCGTCCTCAGGAAATTTGATATAAACAGGGATAAGGTCGCAAATAGCCAGGACTACCTGGTAAAATATGCGGCTCATTGTAGCCTGGCTGATCCCGCTGAGGAGGGCAGAGGTTGCCTAGAAATTCCCCCATGCCACAATATTTAGCATGGCACATAAGTGAACTATGCCAGGGATGGAATGGGTGCATCTGGTGGATGGCTCGATTTTGATCTTAATCTGATCATATAGGGACTGTAATGCTGCACGATTCAGACGAAAACGACTTCTGATCTGCTCGTCACTTAAATCCCATACAGAGAGGCGGATGCCCTAAGCCTCACAGCACCCTCCTCCCTTGACTCCTGACCTTCCTGTACGCTCCCACAACAATACATCCATAACCCAAACATCAGCCAAACAGCTATAGCTCAGGCACTGCACAAAAAACAAAAAACAATATCAACACACACACAACCACTCCACATACACAATCACAATCCTCACACAATCACACAAATGCAGCTCACCACAAAACCAGATGTATATTGTTTAGAACCATCAGGCTGCTGAAAGTATGCTTTCAAAGTTTGGCACAACCAAGAGGAGAGTTGCTGCACAACCCACAAAAGGTCCCCAAAACAATCCACACTTGCTGTATGCTACACAATATTTGCAGATGCCACCAAAACAAATCTCCCAAAGAAACAGCACTGATGCCAGAAAACCTCAACAAAGCCACAGACAGTAATCAATAAACACAGCAAGCCAGTTTGTGCCAGCTAGGGCAAAGTACCAACAAACACCACAGCCTTTGCCACAGTGTATCATGAAAAGAATGCTTAAAGTATTCTGAATTTATACTTAACTTATCCCAAGGACTGATCCGCTTAGTCGCCTCTTGCGTTTCTTAGCAGTTTCCGGTCTGTAATTAGCTTACCACAGGTGTGGCGGAAACGCCAAGCGCTTGCATAATAGCGTACTTTAGCGGATTTGGTTGCACAGACATCTTTTGTCCAATCAAAGGTACGCTGTTAAAAATTCAAATAGCCGTTTTTGGGACACCATTTCCAATGTTGTTAAGAGCCATGGATCCCATTACTTGTATATGTGGGTTGTTAATTTGCTAATTAATGACTTTATTGACTGCAACACATGTTTTCCAGAAACATCATTCATTGGAGTCAAGATGTATCTCCAAACACCTGTACAGTATGTGTCAATCAATTAACTGGGCCTGTTTGTGATTGGTTCCTAAAGCACATAAATTGTGGCATACACATTCAGCATTTGTTGCCATTCTGTAGGTTGCATGCATCCTTGTGTGTGTGTAGTTTGGTGGTGTGTGCAGCTACAGGATGGAGCCAAATTCTGGGCATCTGCCAGCCACTGCTGTGTCTTCTGCTGGGCCCAGTACCAGTGGTGTGCGTCGTGGCTGCAGACCTTCCTTAAGGAAAAGGGCACAGGCTGAAGGTGAAGCCCCACCCAAGGTCAAGTGTCCATTTGCCAAGAGGGAGCCAGAATTTAATTTGGCGGATAATACTCTTGTGCGTCTGACACTGGCTAAATGGGGGTTATTATTTGGCTCCCAAAGTCAGTGTTTAGGCAAACAAGAAAGGAGCAAATTGTGGGATGCCATTGGATAGCAGCTTACTAGCACTGCTCAATACCCACATAGTGCAAAGGGCCCTTATGGGAAAGATGAAGAATGATCTACTTGTAGACAGTGGGACAAAGCAGGGTCCAAAGAGTAAATACCGGCCATATGAGGAGATGCTGAAGTGCAAGGTTCCACTATGTCGGCTGCAGGGGGTGGATGCTGGGGATGACACCACAAGTTGGGGTGAAGGTACATTCATTTTACCTTGAAAGTGATTGGTGATAATCATGTTGTTAAATTTTTCCTAACCAAATATTTCTCATAACAAAATTAGGTCAGGGTAAGTATTTTAGATATGTCCTTCTGTCTAAACATTTTTCTGGCTTGATGCTTAGTGCCACATGAGGACTCCCAGGAGTCGGGTGATGAGGTGACCCAGAATCCTGCCCTTCCCCCAGCCTCAACCTTAATGCAGTTTGCTGTTGAAGGTAAACAGTCTGTATCTTATTTGTGTTTTGTTTTAAAAAAAATTTTGGACACATTAACAATGCATAATTATTTACTTTTGATTATCATAGATGCCCTCAGAATTGCACCAGCATCTCCTCATGAGGCTACCTACTCTTTGGATGCCAGTAAGTGCATGTACCAACCTTGCTTGGGTTTAGGTAATAGAAATGTGTGAATGTCTCTCAATCATGGTTTGTAATTGTAGGGCAAGTCCCTGCTTCATCTTTGGACCCCACTTCCTGTGCTGCAGGCCTTCAGGACCCTGTTGGTGTGTATTGCAAAGCACACTGTATCCTTTGTGGTTTTTGGGTAACAATGTGTATCTTTTCATATGTTAAAATGCCAAACCCTGATACCTTACTTTGCAAAATACAATAATTTGAGTTTTGTAACTAATTACATAGCTAAGAACCCACACATTAAGACCTCTCTATATCTAGATATGTGAATGGTTGGAAAAAATGAATACAGTAATCATTTACACCACTTTAACTATGGTGTAAACGTCAAGACACACTTCAAGTTTTAAACGGATAACAAGGTTTAATATTTTAAAAAAGGCCAACATGGCCAATATTAAAAAGGCACAGCGGATAAACCCATACCCCCCACCCTATGGCTGTTTCTTCTTCCCCAGCAGCAGAGATCGGTTCCGGCGGACGTACTGCCCCAGTCTGCGCTGCTCATTATTACAAGCTGTAGTGCGAAAAAACCCTCATTAGTGTGGTGAAATGGATCCAAACGTAAGCATATTAATTACAATGTAATAGTTGTGACTCATTATGTGGCCACATAATTCACATTAGGCTAAACTATTGAATTATCAGGTTACATGACCTTCATTTTTGGGGCTTACATGTGCATTTTTATGCACTACCCTATATATTGACACCCCCTCTTTAAAAAATGATATGCCTACTTAAGATTGTGGACATTGTTTTGGCGGTTTGCCTAAAGTACTCATGTCCAAAGTACTAAATAAACAAATCCTTCTGCTATTCATATGATAGTTCATAAAATTTAGATTGAATGAGTTTGTTAGTGAACAAACACACTCACAGGCAAAATGTATGATGTTTTTAGGTTTAAACAAAGGGGAGGCAACAATCTAGCATGCATACATGCATTTTTGATTGTGGGTGGGCCAAATAACATCTACATGTTTGCTAATTAAACACATAATGACATTTCCCCTTAGACATAAGTTTGAAAAGTATGTCTGGCAAACAAGTAATTGTACTCACCATCGCAGCTGTGGCTAGGGACCATGCTGCTGGGGGTTCCTGGACCTGGGGTGGGGAGTATGGTGACAGGGTCCGTCTGCGTGGAAACATCTGGGGAGACAAAAAGAACACCACAAATGTCATAAGCTTGTGCCCTGAATATTATTCTTCTACATCCATGTGTTTTTGGTCTCCTCTAAATCATGCTAACATGGTTTGACACATGTTTCAAAGATCTTAGCAGATTTATTGGTTCATAAGGTCAGCTGGATAATTTATTGTAGGCCGCATGGAGCAAACAATACCATTTTTGGCACACATTCCCAGTGCAATGCAAATTCAAACTTTAACCTTGACATCCACATATTTCGTTTTGAGGCTGGCACATGTGTTTGGAAAATACTAAAACATTTGCTAACACATTTGCAATGCAGCAGCATGCTGTAATGACTCAAATGTTAAATATGCGGGGCTTGCATTTGTCTGGAACTGGAGTTGTGTTAATGAAGTGTATGAAATTTGCACTACAATCTAATGCTATGTAGCACTATCAAACATGTCTATGTAGTTTCTAATATTACATACACCATGTGAGTGATAACAAAAAACACTTACCACGACTATGCCCGAGTGCAACGTCTGGCGCATAGCTGCTGGAGGTGCCGGCTCTATGATGCCCTGAAAAACAGATAATGATGGCACAGGATATTTGACTATGCACATATTCAACCTGGAACAGACAAACAACAATTAGAAATGCACTCACCAGGGGATGAACTGCCGCTGGTAGTCTAGGGAGGACTCTGGGGAGGAGGCGTGGAGCCTCTACTCCTCACAGAAGATCCCAAACCCAATGGCCCACCCTCCTCCCTCTCACTTCCTGATCCTTGAGTCCATGTCCTCCTCCCCTTTTGGACTCCCCACTTGAGAGTGGGCACTAGGGTTTAGAGACTCAACTGAGTCCGAATGTGAGGAGCTGAGGCTCCATACTGCCCTCCCCCCAGCAGCACGCTCCTCTGGGGCGTCATCCCCTTCCTCCCCTGGGTCCTCTAAATAGGACTGGTGAGAGGGACCCTCCCCCGCAGACTCATCCGAGCCCACCACTCTTGTGCGGGGGAGGATACCCTTCCCACGTTTGCCCAGGGGAGGACACTTATCTGTGTTGAGGGGAGCAAAAAATAGGACACCTCAAAGAATATTCCAAAAAGCTACTACATTATACAACGGCCGCCATTATTGTTAGGATTAACATGTTGTCAGGTCACACTTACCTGAAGCATAGGCATCATAGAGCCTATATACGCCCTCATTGTCCCGGCGCTTGAAATCTGACCACTTCTGGATGATGGAACGCGCAGTCAGATGCGTCTTGAAGCGCCGGGACACTGTGGCTTTCACCTCCAATGCTATGTGCCTTTTTGCACCACGTGCATAGTCGTACTCAAGCACACAAAAATCCTTTAAAAATAAAAAAAAACATCAATACATGTATATATCCGTGCAAAAACATATATACAAAGCTAGATTATTGCATCTGACAAATAGAACCTATACTCACTTTCACTACCTGCCCGTTAACCCGCGGATCCACCCTTTTCCGCGTGGCCTTTCTGCTTGCGGGGGGTACACGGGATGTTGATGGGCCAGGGGAGACAGGGGGGGAGGGGGGCTGAATCAGAGGAGTAGCTGGGGAGACGACAGACAGGACGTCTAGGCCGCATGACGGATCCTCGTAGGTGTAAACCGGAAGTTGAAAAAACGAAAGTGAAAGCAAAAAATCTGACACTCCTCGCATTAATAATACGCTAATATACGCTTAGGAAATCGTAAGTATACGCTAAGATCTCATCCGCTACATGCACACACGCTAAAATGTATTCAACATATTTTGATTAATGCTGCGTAATTATTTGTAACAGCGTAAGAGCATCTATATATACATGTGTGAATGTGTACAAAATCAGACTCCAGATATAGCTTTAGATACATTGGAATGCTTCTATAAAGGAAAGTGTCAAGATATGTGGTACAATGTGATGCCTAATGGGTTCATATTTGCTTGAACTATGGTTTCCAGGTCATGCTAGTGCAGTCAGATGCGCGCAAATGTCTTCTGCGTATTCGTCAACAGCGACTCTGGGCGTTACAAGGTATTTCTGCACAAAAACAACAAATTCACATGTATGAACATCACAGCGCCGCAGCCAGTGACACGTAGAAACTCTGCATAGCGAGTGGCCCATGCCGCAATAACCCCAATTCAACAAGGAAATTTCTAGGAAACAGCGTGGGCGCTGTTTTTGGCTGACTGCGGCATAGAGCGCCAGACACGGTTAGCAAAAAGTGATTATTTTTGTTGTTGTTAAAAAAAAAAAAAACGCTAAGAATAACGGGAATGACATTGGGGTAGGGGTGTGAGTTTAAAATTTCATTGGCACATTACAAATTAACTTTGGAAAATAAAAAAAAAACGATGGAAACATTACATACACTTCAGAAACAAACTATAACACGTTTGCATTTTAACCTAAAAAAAACAAAAACAAATAAAAACCCCCAAAAAAGCCATTTGACTGTCTGCCATAGAAATGTATGGGAGAGCGGCAGGTAGAGAGAGGTAATATCTGGCGTTCGGTAAGGCTGAACGCAGGCACTGTTTTCTGTGGCTGGGAACATGTTGAATCTTACGCTACATGGCGTTCTCCCAGTCCCTAAACAGGATCGGCTTCATAAATGTGTGATTGCGTATTTGAGCCGGCGTTCTCGTGTCGCTACCTGTCGCTACCTCTCATTAACAAGGCACTACCTGATGCTATCCCTTCTTAAATAAGGGCCTAAGTCTTCTTAGATGAAAGCAGAACAAAACCCAGGAATTTGACTTGGGCGGGAGTGCATGCATGACGCCGGGGATGTAGGGGATGTGGCAGCGCATTCTCTCCAATGTAAACAATGAGGGCCACCTGCTGAATGACGTAGCCACAGCAGAAAGCTCTCATTAAACTAGAGCCTGCCCATGCGCTGTTGGAGCCTGAACCGGTTAGTTTTAATGGGCTCCCTGGGGGGTTTCGCACAGCCTAGCATCTTGATTCAGGATGCCCGGGTGAAATGCCAGCAGCCAGCCACTGCTGGGTTTTGTTCTGCTTTAATACTCCAACTTCATAAATCACGGTTTCCTGGGGTGTCTATTATTGTTAATGCTTCTTCTAGAGATGAGCGAACTTTTGAAAAATTCGATTCGACTGATTCGCCGAATTTTCCGACAAAAATCGTTTCGACCCGAATAAATTCGCGACGAATCGCTATTAAAAACAGCTATTTCTGAGGCTCCTAGAGCCTCAATAGGGTTGTAAACCATTCTGCCTTGCTGTAACACGCACAGGATGCGTGCTGGGTTAGTTAAATAATACTTTGAATAAATATCACATGCAGATCAGAGGCATCGCTAATAGAATCGCAGAGCGGCACAATTGCAGAGAGTTGAAGTGGCATCACTATGAGGGGCAGAAGGAGCCCAAACATTGCTTTAAAGAGACACTGGAGTTGGCAGCAGCAGGAGCCCAAAAATTGGATGAATCACACCCTGGAGTTGGCAGGAGTTGACAGCAGCAGCAGCAGCAGGAGCCCAAATATTACATTAAAGAGACCCTGGGGTTGGCCTCAGGAGCCCAAAAATTGGATGAATCACACCCTGGAGTTGGCAGCAGCAGCAGCAGGAGCCCAAATATACACTGGAGTTGGCTTCAGGAGCCCAAAAATTGGATGAATCACACCCTGGAGTTGGCAGCAGCAGCAGCAGGAGCCCAAATATACACTGGAGTTGGCTTCAGGAGCCCAAAAATTGGATGAATCACACCCTGGAGTTGGCAGAAGTTGGCAGCAGCAGCAGCAGGAGCCCAAATATACACTGGAGTTGGCTTCAGGAGCCCAAAAATTGGATGAATCACACCCTGGAGTTGGCAGGAGTTGGCAGCAGCAGCAGCAGGAGCCCAAATATACACTGGAGTTGGCTTCAGGAGCCCAAAAATTGGATGAATCACACCCTGGAGTTGGCAGCAGCAGCAGCAGGAGCCCAAATATACACTGGAGTTGGCTTCAGGAGCCCAAAAATTGGATGAATCACACCCTGGAGTTGGCAGCAGCAGCAGCAGGAGCCCAAATATACACTGGAGTTGGCTTCAGGAGCCCAAAAATTGGATGAATCACACCCTGGAGTTGGCAGCAGCAGCAGCAGGAGCCCAAATATACACTGGAGTTGGCTTCAGGAGCCCAAAAATTGGATGAATCACACCCTGGAGTTGGCAGAAGTTGGCAGCAGCAGCAGCAGGAGCCCAAATATACACTGGAGTTGGCTTCAGGAGCCCAAAAATTGGATGAATCACACCCTGGAGTTGGCAGGAGTTGGCAGCAGCAGCAGCAGGAGCCCAAATATACACTGGAGTTGGCTTAAGGAGCCCAAAAATTGGATGAATCACACCCTGGAGTTGGCAGGAGTTGGCAGCAGCAGCAGCAGGAGCCCAAATATACACTGGAGTTGGAGGCTTCAGGAGCCCAAAAATTGGATGAATCACACCCTGGAGTTGGCAGCAGCAGCAGCAGGAGCCCAAATATACACTGGAGTTGGCTTCAGGAGCCCAAAAATTGGATGAATCACACCCTGGAGTTGGCAGCAGCAGCAGCAGCAGGAGCCCAAATATACACTGGAGTTGGCTTCAGGAGCCCAAAAATTGGATGAATCACACCCTGGAGTTGGCAGCAGCAGCAGCAGGAGCCCAAATATACACTGGAGTTGGCTTCAGGAGCCCAAAAATTGGATGAATCACACCCTGGAGTTGGCAGAGTTGGCAGCAGCAGCAGCAGGAGCCCAAATATACACTGGAGTTGGCTTCAGGAGCCCAAAAATTGGATGAATCACACCCTGGAGTTGGCAGCAGGAGCAGCAGGAGCCCAAATATACACTGGAGTTGGCTTCAGGAGCCCAAAAATTGGATGAATCACACCCTGGAGTTGGCAGCAGCAGCAGCAGGAGCCCAAATATACACTGGAGTTGGCTTCAGGAGCCCAAAAATTGGATGAATCACACCCTGGAGTTGGCAGAAGTTGGCAGCAGCAGCAGCAGCAGGAGCCCAAATATACACTGGAGTTGGCTTCAGGAGCCCAAAAATTGGATGAATCACACCCTGGAGTTGGCAGGAGTTGGCAGCAGCAGCAGCAGGAGCCCAAATATACACTGGAGTTGGCTTCAGGAGCCCAAAAATTGGATGAATCACACCCTGCAGTTGGCAGCAGCAGCAGCAGGAGCCCAAATATACACTGGAGTTGGCTTCAGGAGCCCAAAAATTGGATGAATCACACCCTGGAGTTGGCAGCAGCAGGAGCCCAAATATACACTGGAGTTGGCTTCAGGAGCCCAAAAATTGGATGAATCACACCCTGGAGTTGGCAGGAGTCGGCAGCAGCAGCAGCAGGAGCCCAAATATACACTGGAGTTGGCTTCAGGAGCCCAAAAATTGGATGAATCACACCCTGGAGTTGGCAGCAGCAGCAGCAGGAGCCCAAATATACACTGGAGTTGGCTTCAGGAGCCCAAAAATTGGATGAATCACACCCTGGAGTTGGCAGCAGCAGCAGCAGGAGCCCAAATATACACTGGAGTTGGCTTCAGGAGCCCAAAAATTGGATGAATCACACCCTGGAGTTGGCAGGAGTTGGCAGCAGCAGCAGCAGGAGCCCAAATATACACTAGAGTTGGCTTCAGGAGCCCAAAAATTGGATGAATCACACCCTGGAGTTGGCAGCAGCAGCAGCAGCAGGAGCCCAAATATACACTGGAGTTGGCTTCAAGAGCCCAAAAATTGGATGAATCACACCCTGGAGTTGGCAGCAGCAGCAGCAGGAGCCCAAATATACACTGGAGTTGGCTTCAGGAGCCCAAAAATTGGATGAATCACACCCTGGAGTTGGCAGCAGCAGCAGCAGGAGCCCAAATATACACTGGAGTTGGCTTCAGGAGCCCAAAAATTGGATGAATCACACCCTGGAGTTGGCAGCAGCAGCAGCAGGAGCCCAAATATTACTTTAAAGAGACACTGGAGTTGGCTTCAGGAGCCCAAAAATTGGATGAATCACACCCTGTGGAGAGTCATGTGGAGAAAAAGTAGCTTAGTTAGTAATATCTACATAAAATTATGAATAAACAAATGCAAAAGTTTGCCAAAGTGAAGTTTTGTTTGAGGGTGTGTTTCCACCTTTTAATTAAATCAGAAACAAGAAGGTATCATTGCCTCTGACTAATTAGCCCTCAAAAATTCTTGGAATTTTTAATCTGGAATCATGTCTGATCCGTCTTATCCGAAGAATATTAATAAAAAGTAAGAGTAACGTAAAGGATTTTTTATCAATACTTACTTGTGGTCCGATGCGGAGGAATGTCTGTAACTGGAGAGCAGCGCCTTAACTCTGTTTTGCACGATCCATCTTTCTTGGTCTGGCCCCGTCATCAATCTACTGGAATACATCAGGCATTGTTGGGAGGAAAGCTTGGCTGATCCATGCGCCATTCATTTCCACGCAGGGCAGTCTCTGGAAAAAAAAAGTCTGTATAAACCAGGGTCTTTTTCATATAAAAACAAATGGTTATTCTTGCTTTTCAACCATATGTTCCACAGCTTTACCAGTCATTGTGTCAGCCAATGAAGCAACTTTGTCTCGAAGTGCTGCAAAAGCAGTCCACTGCATCACAAGTGGCATCTGACACCCCCAGTCAACTGTCTGTCTGTTATGCTTTGGGTTCAGCTCCACTATCCATTGATCTGATATCCAAGATCTGATAATCATAAAATTCAGCAGCTACTGCCCAGCCAAGAAGTGGAGGAGACACTCGCCTCTTCTTCCACTATCCGGCAATTAGTGATGAGGAGAGTGTCGTGGGAGGAGGTGTTGCAAGCCGAGGTAGTGGAAGAGGGTCCCTGGAGTCTGCAGCGGTGGCGGCGGCAGCAGCAGCGAATTATTGCGGACTGTTGGTAGGAAAAATCAGCTACTCAGCGATGTGGCAGTGTTCCATGCAGCATCCTGTGGAGAAAAAGTAGGTTAGTTAGTGTATATACATAAAATTATGAATAGACAAATGCAATAGTATTGCGAAAGTGAAGTTTTGTTTGAGGGTGTGTTTCCACCTTGCAATTAAATCAGAAACAACTAGCTATCATTTGCCTCTGAATAATTAGCCCTCAAAAATTCTTGGAATTTTTAATCTTGATGTCTGAGGGATTTCTCCTCTCAGACAGCGTCACCATAAGTCCAGCCTGCTGCATTACCCAGTGGTGGACCTTTCAGAGAACTGATGGCTTGTGCCGAGCCGAGGTGGAGAGTCACATGGCATGGTTGTTGAACAGAAGGTGGGCCAGTCCTTTAGCCTGTCAGTGTGTACCAAAGTGCACAGTGTTGTCTACGCCTGGAGCTGTAACTATAGACTCATGGTGGACAATATATATCCTTTTAGGCCCCCTTGGTGATTGTGGTTTCACGCTGTTCTTCACATGGTTTTCCTTGACCATCAGAGTCACACATGGGAGGAACTACTAAAAATGAGAACTCAATCCATGAAAGCATTGCTTAATCCACGAAAACTGCAAATTTGGACCCATGGTGACTGACACTTGGAAGAACATCTTGTTTGCGCTGCGACAAGGAAGCCAGAGTCATGCGTCCTGACATGGCACACGTGTTCAGTCTAGTTTTGAAGTCTTGCCCCCATCTGAAAGACATCCGAACAACAGGAAAGAAAGTTAGCATGCACTTCTGGCACTCCTACACCACCAAGCACAACCTTATTGAGCCTCAGCGTCACAACGGTGTACCCCACCATAGTCTGATTTGCGATGTTTCCACCCGTTGGAATTCCACCCTCCATATGCAGGATCCACTATAGCAGTGGTCCCCAACCCTGTCCTCAAGGCCCACCAACAGGCCAGGCTTTGCAGATCTCCACAAAGATGCTCAGGTGGAGTAATTAGTGCAGCTGCAGAGCAATAGAGCTGGCTATTTGGAGATCCAAAAAACATGACATGTTGGATGGTCCAAACGGATAGGGGGACACCCCTGTGTAAATTCAATGTAAACCATTGGCAGCTCATACGTGACACCGACCGTTTGCTCAGGCCCTTTGAGGAAGCTACATTATTAGTCAGTTGCCAGGACTATGAGATGAACGATGAGATTCCACTGCTTCATGTACTACAACACATGTTGGAAAGCATGGCTGGTCAGGGCACTGGAGACATGGCACATACATTTCACAGCCACATGAAGCCTGTGGGGGCTGAAGTGGAGGAGGAGGAGGGGGTGAGGCACAGCAAACCACAGTTTAGGTTTCACAAAATGACCATTTTATCTAGTCATCTGACAGGAGAGGAGGTGCAGCCACAGGAGCTAGAGGGTTGTGAGGAAGGCGAGACAGAGGACCCAGACACACCGTGGCAGTTTACAGTGGAGATGGAGACGGGTAGTCCCTCCGAGTCACTTGCACAAATGGCACGATGCATGCTCACATGCTTGCGTACTAGTGAGCGCAGAATTGTCTCCATTTGTCAGCGGGAAGACTTCTGGCTCTCCAACTTATTGGACCCTCGCTTCCGGCACAAAATGGGGGCATTTTTTACGCCCACTGAGAGGGAGGAAAAACTGACCTACTACAGAGACATCCCACGTAGTCAGTTGGGCGATGTCTATCTGTGCCATGGCCCATACTCCCGCAGGTCTGACTCGGGGGGACCTCTGCGATCACCTTCCACTGCCATGGCTGCTGGGGGGGGGGGTGGAAGGAGCAGCAGCAGCAGCAGCTCCATCAGCAGCAGCCTCAGTCTTCAGTCGCTAGTGAGTAGCTTTCTACACCCGCATAGTTAGTCTACTCATGAGCAGCAGGAAGACCTGGAGCTGGACCTCAAACAGCAGGTCATGTCATACCTTGACATGACCATGCCAACACACCTTCAGGATCCACTGGATTTGCTGGGAAGCCAAACTTGACTTATGTCCGCAACTAGCAGAGTTTGCCCTGGAAAAGCTGTACTGGCTGGACAGTAGTTGATTTCGATGGCAACTGGGCTGCTCTATATAATGAAACAAAATGGCAAATTTACCTCACAATATAAGCTATTGCCCCTCAGATTTACACAGGGCCTGCTCCATATAATGGTGCAAAACCATGAATTTACCTCATAATATAAACTATTGCCCCTCAGATTTACACAGGGGCTGCTCTATATTATGCTGCAAAATGGCAAATTTACCTCACAATATAAGCTATTGCCCCTCAGATTTACACAGGGCCTGCTCTATATAACGAAGCAAAATGGCAAATTTACCTCACTATATAAGCTATTGCCCCTCAGATTTACACAGGGGCTGCTCTATATTATGCTGCAAAATGGCAAATTTACCTCACAAATTAATATAAGCTATTACAGCTCTATATAAATAAAAATAAATAAATAAAAAAAGGGCCTGTAGAAGCTTATTTTGTATAACAGATAGGGTGACATATGCTGGTTTGGGATGCCCATATGGGCTAGTGTTTTGGCAGCAGTACAAAAACCAATGCAAAATGCAATAGCTTAATAAAGCTGATGCTGATCAACGCTTATTTAGTATAACAGATGGGGTGCAACATGCAGGTTTGGGATGCCCTGCGGCCTGGTGTATTTAAAGCAGTCCAAAACCAATTCAAAATGCAATAACTTAATAAAGCTGAGGCTGTAGATGCTTATTTAGTATAAACAGGTAGGGTGCAAGGTGCAGCTTTGGGGTGCCCTGCGGCCTGGTTAAATGAAAGCAGTCCAAAAGGAAGTGCAAACTGAAGTAGCTTAATGAAGCTGATCCTGATCAACGCTTATGTTGTATACCAGATAGGGTTAAAATAGCATGTGCCTTGGGATGCCCGTGTGGCCTGGTATATTTCAAGCTGAACAAAAAGTAACAATAATCCAAGTATGAGACATAATTTTGACCTTCTTTACAGCGCCATACTTTGAAAAAAAAACCTTAATTTCATGCCGATCAATCCAAATGTCAATGCCCCTAACAAAAATAGTGTTCGGCATAAGTTTTCCTTCTGGAAGGACATAACCTTTAGTTTACATGGTTGGGGTAGGTTATCTTACAAATTGGGATACCCCAGGCAGCAGTGTCATTGAAAGAGACAGATTGTAATGCAGGCCATACGCAAGCAGAGAAACTCAGGCTGCAACAGGCCTATTTAGTTTACATGGTTGGGGTAGGTTATCTTACAAATTGGGATACCCCACTGTATATGAAACCGAATATAAATGCACACCCAAAAGTGGACAATCAGCCTCCAAGAGGCCTGCTTAGTTTAAATAAGAGAGCTGCTTAGTATGGTAGGTAGGTTATGTTATGTTACAGAATGGGATGCCCCAAAGCTGACTTGAGATCAGTATATATGCACACAGCAGCAGTGTGTTAGCAGGCTCATACAGGCCAAATTTCTTTAAATAACTGTGCAGCTTACAGTAAATGCAGAGGCTAATGGTATGTTACAGAATGGGATGCCCCAAAGCTGACTTGAGATCAGTATATATGCACACAGCAGCAGTGTGTTAGCAGGCTCATACAGGCCAAATTTCTTTAAATAACTGTGCAGCTTACAGTTAACGCAGAGGCTAATGGTATGTTACAGAATGGGATGCCCCAAGCAGACTTGAGATTAGTATATATGCACACAGCAGCAGTGTGTTAGCAGGCTCATAAAGGCCAAATTTCTTTAAATAACTGTGCAGCTTACAGTAAATGCAGAGGCTAATGGTATGTTACAGAATGGGATGCCCCAAAGCTGACTTGAGATCAGTATATATGCACACAGCAGCAGTGTGTTAGCAGGCTCATACAGGCCAAATTTCTTTAAATAACTGTGCAGCTTACAGTAAACGCAGAGGCTAATGGTATGTTACAGAATGGGATGCCCCAAAGCTGACTTGAGATCAGTATATATGCACACAGCAGCAGTGTGTTAGCAGGCTCATACAGGCCAAATTTCTTTAAATAACTGTGCAGCTTACAGTAAATGCAGAGGCTAATGGTATGTTACAGAATGGGATGCCCCAAAGCTGACTTGAGATCAGTATATATGCACACAGCAGCAGTGTGTTAGCAGGCTCATACAGGCCAAATTTCTTTAAATAACTGTGCAGCTTACAGTTAACACAGAGGCTAATGGTATGTTACAGAATGGGATGCCCCAAAGCTGACTTGAGATCAGTATATATGCACACAGCAGCAGTGTGTTAGCAGGCTCATACAGGCCAAATTTCTTTAAATAACTGTGCAGCTTACAGTAAATGCAGAGGCTAATGGTATGTTACAGAATGGGATGCCCCAAAGCTGACTTGAGATCAGTATATATGCACACAGCAGCAGTGTGTTAGCAGGCTCATACAGGCCAAATTTCTTTAAATAACTGTGCAGCTTACAGTAAACGCAGAGGCTAATGGTATGTTACAGAATGGGATGCCCCAAAGCTGACTTGAGATCAGTATATATGCACACAGCAGCAGTGTGTTAGCAGGCTCATACAGGCCAAATTTCTTTAAATAACTGTGCAGCTTACAGTAAACGCAGAGGCTAATGGTATGTTACAGAATGGGATGCCCCAAAGCTGACTTGAGATCAGTATATATGCACACAGCAGCAGTGTGTTAGCAGGCTCATACAGGCCAAATTTCTTTGAATAACTGTGCAGCTTACAGTAAATGCAGAGGCTAATGGTATGTTACAGAATGGGATGCCCCAAAGCTGACTTGAGATCAGTATATATGCACACAGCAGCAGTGTGTTAGCAGGCTCATACAGGGCAAATTTCTTTAAATAACTGTGCAGCTTACAGTTGATGCAGAGGCTAATGGTATGTTACAGAATGGGATGCCCCAAGCAGACTTGAGATCACTATATATGCACACAGCAGCAGTGTGTTAGCAGGCTCATACAGGCCAAATTTCTTTAAATAACTGTGCAGCTTACAGTTAATGCAGAGGCTAATGGTATGTTACAGAATGGGATGCCCCAAGCAGACTTGAGATCAGTATATATGCACACAGCAGCAGTGTGTTAGCAGGCTCATACAGGGCAAATTTCTTTAAATAACTGTGCAGCTTACAGTTAATGCAGAGGCTAATGGTATGTTACAGAATGGGATGCCCCAAGCAGACTTGAGATCAGTATATATGCACACAGCAGCAGTGTGTTAGCAGGCTCATACAGGCCAAATTTCTTTAAATAACTGTGCAGCTTACAGTAAATGCAGAGGCTAATGGTATGTTACAGAATGGGATGCCCCAAGCAGACTTGAGATCAGTATATATGCACACAGCAGCAGTGTGTTAGCAGGCTCATACAGGCCAAATTTCTTTAAATAACTGTGCAGCTTACAGTTAACACAGAGGCTAATGGTATGTTACAGAATGGGATGCCCCAAGCAGACTTGAGATCAGTATATATGCACACAGCAGCAGTGTGTTAGCAGGCTCATACAGGCCAAATTTCTTTAAATAACTGTGCAGCTTACAGTAAATGCAGAGGCTAATGGTATGTTACAGAATGGGATGCCCCAAAGCTGACTTGAGATCAGTATATATGCACACAGCAGCAGTGTGTTAGCAGGCTCATACAGGCCAAATTTCTTTAAATAACTGTGCAGCTTACAGTAAACGCAGAGGCTAATGGTATGTTACAGAATGGGATGCCCCAAAGCTGACTTGAGATCAGTATATATGCACACAGCAGCAGTGTGTTAGCAGGCTCATACAGGCCAAATTTCTTTAAATAACTGTGCAGCTTACAGTAAATGCAGAGGCTAATGGTATGTTACAGAATGGGATGCCCCAAAGCTGACTTGAGATCAGTATATATGCACACAGCAGCAGTGTGTTAGCAGGCTCATACAGGGCAAATTTCTTTAAATAACTGTGCAGCTTACAGTTAATGCAGAGGCTAATGGTATGTTACAGAATGGGATGCCCCAAGCAGACTTGAGATCAGTATATATGCACACAGCAGCAGTGTGTTAGCAGGCTCATACAGGCCAAATTTCTTTAAATAACTGTGCAGCTTACAGTTAATGCAGAGGCTAATGGTATGTTACAGAATGGGATGTCCCAAAAACCAGAGAACACCTGGCAGGCAGCAGTAAGACTATGCACAGCAAAAGTGTCTTTATCATGCCTAATTTCAATTAGAATAGGTGCAAATGGTTAGGTTCTTAAATAGAGGCTGGTGTAGTCACAGAATGGGATGCCCTAAAAACCAGCAGTAAGTACACCTGGCAGGGACAAGTAGTGCTATGCCCAGCAAAAGTGTCTTTATCAGGCCTAGTTTCAAATATAATAAGAGCAAATGGTTATATGATCTTAAACAGAGGCTGCTATAGTCACAGAATGGGATGCCCTGGCAGGATCCAGTAGTGCTATGCCCGTCAAAAGTGTCTTTATCAGGCCTAATTTCAAATATAATAAGAGCAAATGGTTATATGGTCTTAAACAGAGGCTGCTATAGTCACAGAATGGGATGCCCTTGCAGGGTCCAGAAGTACTATGCCGAGCAAAAGTGTCTTTATCAGGCTAATTTCAAATATAATAAGAGCAAATGGTTATTATGCTTTTAAATAGAGGCTGGTGTTGTCACAGAATGGGATGCCCCCAAAAAAGATCCAGTAGTACTATGCCCAGCAAAAGTGTCTTTATCAGGCTAATTTCAAATATGATAAGAGCAAATGCTTATATGGTCTTAAACAGAGGCTGCTTTAGTCACAGAATGGGATGCCCCCAAAAAAGATCCAGTAGTACTATGCCCAGCAAAAGTGTCTTTATCAGGCTAATTTCAAATATGATAAGAGCAAATGCTTATATGGTCTTAAACAGAGGCTGCTTTAGTCACAGAATGGGATGCCCCCAAAAAATATCCAGTAGTACTATGCCCAGCAAAAGTGTCTTTATCAGGCTAATTTCAAATATGATAAGAGCAAATGCTTATATGGTCTTAAACAGAGGCTGCTTTAGTCACAGAATGGGATGCCCCCAAAAAATATCCAGTAGTACTATGCCCAGCAAAAGTGTCTTTATCAGGCTAATTTCAAATATGATAAGAGCAAATGCTTATATGGTCTTAAACAGAGGCTGCTTTAGTCACAGAATGGGATGCCCCCAAAAAATATCCAGTAGTACTATGCCCAGCAAAAGTGTCTTTATCAGGCCTGATTTCTATGAGAATAAGTGCAAATGGTTATTATGCTATTAAATAGAGGCTGGTGTTGTCACAGAATGGGATGCCCCCAAAAAAGATCCAGTAGTACTATGCCCAGCAAAAGTGTCTTTATCAGGCCTGATTTCTATGAGAATAAGTGCAAATGGTTATTATGCTATTAAATAGAGGCTGGTGTTGTCACAGAATGGGATGCCACAAAAACCAGAGAGCATGCACAGCAAAAGTGTCTTTATCAGGCCTGATTTCTATGAGAATAAGTGCAAATGGTTATTATGCTATTAAATAGAGGCTGGTGTTGTCACAGAATGGGATGCCACAAAAACCAGAGAGCATGCACAGCAAAAGTGTCTTTATCAGGCCTGATTTCTATGAGAATAAGTGCAAATGGTTATTATGCTATTAAATAGAGGCTGGTGTTGTCACAGAATGGGATGCCCCCAAAAAAGATCCAGTAGTACTATGCCCAGCAAAAGTGTCTTTATCAGGCTAATTTCAAATATGATAAGAGCAAATGCTTATATGGTCTTAAACAGAGGCTGCTTTAGTCACAGAATGGGATGCCCCCCAAAAATATCCAGTAGTACTATGCCCAGCAAAAGTGTCTTTATCAGGCTAATTTCAAATATGATAAGAGCAAATGCTTATATGGTCTCACACAGAGGCTGCTTTAGTCACAGAATGGGATGCCCCCAAAAAATATCCAGTAGTACTATGCCCGGCAAAAGTGTCTTTATCAGGCTAATTTCAAATATGATAAGAGCAAATGCTTATATGGTCTTAAACAGAGGCTGCTTTAGTCACAGAATGGGATGCCCCCAAAAAATATCCAGTAGTACTATGCCCAGCAAAAGTGTCTTTATCAGGCTAATTTCAAATATGATAAGAGCAAATGCTTATATGGTCTTAAACAGAGGCTGCTTTAGTCACAGAATGGGATGCCCCCAAAAAATATCCAGTAGTACTATGCCCAGCAAAAGTGTCTTTATCAGGCCTGATTTCTATGAGAATAAGTGCAAATGGTTATTATGCTATTAAATAGAGGCTGGTGTTGTCACAGAATGGGATGCCCCCAAAAAATATCCAGTAGTACTATGCCCAGCAAAAGTGTCTTTATCAGGCTAATTTCAAATATGATAAGAGCAAATGCTTATATGGTCTTAAACAGAGGCTGCTTTAGTCACAGAATGGGATGCCCCCAAAAAATATCCAGTAGTACTATGCCCAGCAAAAGTGTCTTTATCAGGCTAATTTCAAATATGATAAGAGCAAATGCTTATATGGTCTTAAACAGAGGCTGCTTTAGTCACAGAATGGGATGCCCCCAAAAAAGATCCAGTAGTACTATGCCCAGCAAAAGTGTCTTTATCAGACTAATTTCAAATATGATAAGAGCAAATGCTTATATGGTCTTAAACAGAGGCTGCTTTAGTCACAGAATGGGATGCCCCCAAAAAAGATCCAGTAGTACTATGCCCAGCAAAAGTGTCTTTATCAGGCTAATTTCAAATATGATAAGAGCAAATGCTTATATGGTCTTAAACAGAGGCTGCTTTAGTCACAGAATGGGATGCCCCCAAAAAATATCCAGTAGTACTATGCCCAGCAAAAGTGTCTTTATCAGGCCTGATTTCTATGAGAATAAGTGCAAATGGTTATTATGCTATTAAATAGAGGCTGGTGTTGTCACAGAATGGGATGCCCCCAAAAAAGATCCAGTAGTACTATGCCCAGCAAAAATGTCTTTATCAGGCGTAATTTCTATGAGAATAAGTGCAAATGGTTATTATGCTATTAAATAGAGGCTGGTGTTGTCACAGAATGGGATGCCACAAAAACCAGAGAGCATGCACAGCAAAAGTGTCTTTATCAGGCCTGATTTCTATGAGAATAAGTGCAAATGGTTATTATGCTATTAAATAGAGGCTGGTGTTGTCACAGAATGGGATGCCACAAAAACCAGAGAGCATGCACAGCAAAAGTGTCTTTATCAGGCCTGATTTCTATGAGAATAAGTGCAAATGGTTACTATGCTATTAAATAGAGGCTGGTGTTGTCACAGAATGGGATGCCCCCAAAAAAGATCCAGTAGTACTATGCCCAGCAAAAGTGTCTTTATCAGGCTAATTTCAAATATGATAAGAGCAAATGCTTATATGGTCTTAAACAGAGGCTGCTTTAGTCACAGAATGGGATGCCCCCAAAAAATATCCAGTAGTACTATGCCCAGCAAAAGTGTCTTTATCAGGCTAATTTCAAATATGATAAGAGCAAATGCTTATATGGTCTTAAACAGAGGCTGCTTTAGTCACAGAATGGGATGCCCCCAAAAAATATCCAGTAGTACTATGCCCAGCAAAAGTGTCTTTATCAGGCCCGATTTCTATGAGAATAAGTGCAAATGGTTATTATGCTATTAAATAGAGGCTGGTGTTGTCACAGAATGGGATGCCCCCAAAAAAATATCCAGTAGTACTATGCCCAGCAAAAGTGTCTTTATCAGGCTAATTTCAAATATGATAAGAGCAAATGCTTATATGGTCTTAAACAGAGGCTGCTTTAGTCACAGAATGGGATGCCCCCAAAAAATATCCAGTAGTACTATGCCCAGCAAAAGTGTCTTTATCAGGCTAATTTCAAATATGATAAGAGCAAATGCTTATATGGTCTTAAACAGAGGCTGCTTTAGTCACAGAATGGGATGCCCCCAAAAAATATCCAGTAGTACTATGCCCAGCAAAAGTGTCTTTATCAGGCCCGATTTCTATGAGAATAAGTGCAAATGGTTATTATGCTATTAAATAGAGGCTGGTGTTGTCACAGAATGGGATGCCCCCAAAAAAATATCCAGTAGTACTATGCCCAGCAAAAGTGTCTTTATCAGGCTAATTTCAAATATGATAAGAGCAAATGCTTATATGGTCTTAAACAGAGGCTGCTTTAGTCACAGAATGGGATGCCCCCCAAAAATATCCAGTAGTACTATGCCCAGCAAAAGTGTCTTTATCAGGCTAATTTCAAATATGATAAGAGCAAATGCTTATATGGTCTTAAACAGAGGCTGCTTTAGTCACAGAATGGGATGCCCCCAAAAAATATCCAGTAGTACTATGCCCAGCAAAAGTGTCTTTATCAGGCTAATTTCAAATATGATAAGAGCAAATGCTTATATGGTCTTAAACAGAGGCTGCTTTAGTCACAGAATGGGATGCCCCCAAAAAATATCCAGTAGTACTATGCCCAGCAAAAGTGTCTTTATCAGGCTAATTTCAAATATGATAAGAGCAAATGCTTATATGGTCTTAAACAGAGGCTGCTTTAGTCACAGAATGGGATGCCCCCAAAAAATATCCAGTAGTACTATGCCCAGCAAAAGTGTCTTTATCAGGCCTGATTTCTATGAGAATAAGTGCAAATGGTTATTATGCTATTAAATAGAGGCTGGTGTTGTCACAGAATGGGATGCCCCCAAAAAAGATCCAGTAGTACTATGCCCAGCAAAAGTGTCTTTATCAGGCCTAATTTCTATGAGAATAAGTGCAAATGGTTATTATGCTATTAAATAGAGGCTGGTGTTGTCACAGAATGGGATGCCACAAAAACCAGAGAGCATGCACAGCAAAAGTGTCTTTATCAGGCCTGATTTCTATGAGAATAAGTGCAAATGGTTATTATGCTATTAAATAGAGGCTGGTGTTGTCACAGAATGGGATGCCACAAAAACCAGAGAGCATGCACAGCAAAAGTGTCTTTATCAGGCCTGATTTCTATGAGAATAAGTGCAAATGGTTACTATGCTATTAAATAGAGGCTGGTGTTGTCACAGAATGGGATGCCCCCAAAAAAGATCCAGTAGTACTATGCCCAGCAAAAGTGTCTTTATCAGGCTAATTTCAAATATGATAAGAGCAAATGCTTATATGGTCTTAAACAGAGGCTGCTTTAGTCACAGAATGGGATGCCCCCCAAAAATATCCAGTAGTACTATGCCCAGCAAAAGTGTCTTTATCAGGCTAATTTCAAATATGATAAGAGCAAATGCTTATATGGTCTTAAACAGAGGCTGCTTTAGTCACAGAATGGGATGCCCCCAAAAAATATCCAGTAGTACTATGCCCGGCAAAAGTGTCTTTATCAGGCTAATTTCAAATATGATAAGAGCAAATGCTTATATGGTCTTAAACAGAGGCTGCTTTAGTCACAGAATGGGATGCCCCCAAAAAATATCCAGTAGTACTATGCCCAGCAAAAGTGTCTTTATCAGGCTAATTTCAAATATGATAAGAGCAAATGCTTATATGGTCTTAAACAGAGGCTGCTTTAGTCACAGAATGGGATGCCCCCAAAAAATATCCAGTAGTACTTTGCCCAGCAAAAGTGTCTTTATCGGGGGGGCGGGGCTTGGCATGGCTCCGTGAAGACGCACGTGGGGGAGCTCCGCACAGATCATCTGTATTTGAGCCACTTGGGCGATCCAGCAGAGCCGGGACCCTAAATGCCAAGGAGGGGGAAGGGAAGGGGAGCCCCCAGGAAGCCCTGCGAGCGCCCTATACCCTCATTTTTCCGGGCCCGAGAGGACGAGCCGGCGTGTGAGGGAGCACCAAAGATGGCGGCCGGATGCAGAGACGAGGAAGGAGAGGCCACCCACCCTGCTTGTGTTGCCCGACGGGGATCCGGTGGTGCAGGAGAGAGGGACGCCCGCCCGCCGAGTGAAGGTAAGCCCCCCATAGGGGCAGAGATGGACGGGAGCGGGACGCGCGATCTGGCGGGAGGGGCGGGAGACTTCCCCCTGCCGCCGCCGCCACCGGAGAGCAGCGGGGACGGACACGGCCGGGAGGCCGCGAGCACACTCACCCCCATGCCTGCCGCGGGTGAGCTGGTGGAGAGGAGGACAGCGCGTGAGAGCGGGAGACGCTTCATGACGGTGGAGGCCCAGATCCATGGTGGGGCGGACAGTTGCCCCGGGCATACCGGAGGAACACCCGGCGGCGCTAAGACAGAAGACTCCCTAAGAGGTACGAGCGAGGCCACCAACCTAAGAGGGGCTTGGGGGGGGCCACAGTGCATTGAGACCTGCCCTGACCCTATACCTGACGTGTGGCAGGGGGGCAATGGCAGCCCCGCACCAAGTGTAGCGCAGGAGCGCCTGAATGAGGCTGGGAGCCGCGGGGGGGCCCTTGACTTGCAGCACCGAATCCCAAGTCCACGGAGCACGTCCTCAAGCAGTCGAGAGGGGGCACAGGTCACGCCCGGAACCCCGGCCTTTTCACCTGAGCCCGGGGACTCGCCAGGCCCCCCGTCATCCCCCGGGCGCCGTACCCTGCCGTGGGGAGGCCGTCATGATCTGCCCCCACAAGCTGAGATGAGTGGCCGCCTGCCCTGGGCCCCCACTGGTCGGCTGCAGCAAATGGAATGCGGACACCCCTCCCCCGCAGCGGGAGGTCTGCCCCACACTCCTCACATCTTCTTGGTCGCAGCTGAGCGGGACCCCCGGGATTCTGAGATCGGCCCTCGGGACGGCGGAATGATCCCTATGAACCCCGCGCCTCCGGGGTGCAGCCAGAGCTCCCACCCGTCCATACCGTTTGATGCCTTATCGCAAATAGTCTCAGAGGCGGTTAAAGTTAACATCAAAGAGGCCCTATGCGGACTCCCTACCAAGAGCGACTTCGATGGATATGTGTCCAGAATGGAGGGGGCACTTAAGAAGGAGTTGGCGACCTTACAGGGAGCGGTGACGGATGTTGCGCTCAGGGTGGACGTCGTTGAAAACTCGCAGGGGGAGCTGGCGGCACGTGTGGCGGCCCTGGAACAACAGCAAGATGAGAGTAGGCGCCACGTGTCCGAATTGCTCCTCGCACATGATGATGTTGAAAACCGCAACCGGCGTAACAACCTCCGCTTAAGGGGAATACCCGAGTCTGTAGAGACCCGCGACCTCGCGGCTGCGGTTACGGCAATCTTTAATGAGCTATTGGAGCTCCCCAGCACTAATTGCATAGAGCTCGACCGCGTACATCGCGCGCTGGGCCCACGTCCTACGGAACGAGACAGGCCAAGAGACATTATATGCAGAGTCCACTTCTTTAAGATAAAGGAGGAGATCACCCGCCGAGCCTGGGAGAGGGGCTCCGTCATGTTCCAGGGTGCCCGAGTGCTCATTCTACAGGACTTGTCCCGCAGAACTTTGCAAATGAGGAAGCTCATGAAGCCCCTGCTGGAGACGGTCCAGAGCCGGGGCGGCACTTACCGCTGGGGCCACCCCTTCCAGCTGAGAGTCCGAAGAAATGGTGAGCTCTTTGTGCTGAAATCCCCAGGCCAGCTCCGGGACTTATTCCGCTTCCTAGAGACAGCGCCGGTGGAGATTCCGGATTGGACTGCCCCGGATCTCCCGGTGATCGGTGGTCGTCTGCCGCGGGGGGCGGCGGGCCCTATCCGAGATAGAGGACGTGGAAACAGAAGAGGACGCTGATCATCCGGCGCCGGCGCCCGGGCCTCCCTGTGTCGGTTATCCCCACAACCCAGTGTATTACATCGTGGGGGTGGGTGACCGGGACAGGTGAGGTGGGTAAAATAGTGTTGGAAACGTCTTAGCCTGCTGGCGGCCGGACGGGGTCCCTGCGGGATGGGCCCTCGGTTGGCTGCCCGCGGTGCGTGGATGACCGATTGGAAGTCCAGAACAAGGTGGTTGAGTTAAGTGTTATACTGTGGGCCCGCGCCTCTCCCTACGCGGCTTGGCTACTTGGGGCCTCCTTGTGTCTGGCGGGGCGCGCACCCTCGAGCCTCTTTACCTGTTTATCAATATGTTGTTATGATAATTCTGTTAGGACTGTTTGCTGATGTTCCCACATGTGTGAGTATATGAGTTCCGCTGGTGCCGGGCGGGGCGGGCCGGTCGGCCGACCAATGACGAGCCAATGGCCTCCTGGCGAGGAGTTTGATGCACCGGTCTCTGCCGAGGCGGGATCCTGAGTGGCGGCTCGGCGGGGCCGCCCTGCCTTGCATGCAGTGGAACCTTGACGATCCTGGTGCGCCGGTCTGTTGCCCCCATGGGTCCCGTCACATGTCCGTTTGTAAATACATTGCCCTTAAGTGTACTAGAATGAACATCAAGACTATAGTGCGGCTGCCCCCCAGCGGCTCTATGACCCTTGCCCTCCTCACCCCAAACAACTGGTGCACCCCTCTAGCGACGACCTAGGTCCTCGTAGACGGGAAGACAGAAGCGGACTGCCCCCCACTTCCATTCTTGGGGGACAGAGTGGCCTTTCACTGCTCTCCGCCAAAAGGCACCTTTCCCGGATCACGTACTTTGTGATCCACTAACAGACTATCAACTAGTCTAGTTCTTGTTACACGTTTGTTTACTCCCCTGTCTTTGGGTCCTTTCTGGTCTATCCCGAACCCTCTCACCTGACCCCCCCTTTATTCCCCCGCAGCCCCTGAGGTCTTAACAGCTACCTCATCCCGCACGTCCTGCCTGTAGGCCGCCCACGGGGACTCGTCCAGCATGGGTCCGCTGAAGGTGGTCTCCCTGAATGTCAAAGGCCTTAATACGCCTGAAAAGAGAACAATACTGAGACAAGAGATGAGGAGACATAAGGCGCATATAATTTTTATCCAAGAAACACATTTTAAAAGAGGGGCATCCCCAAAGTTAAACAGTAAATATTTCCCCCACGTCTTTACCAGTAGCTCCTCTGAGGGTAAGAAAAAAGGAGCAGCCATCCTCATAGCGAGAGATGCCCCTTTCTCATTGTTGGACTCCTGGGCTGATGACTCGGGGAGAGTAGTCATGGTGAAGGGTACTATTAGCCAGAAGCGATACACCCTGGCGTCGATTTACGCTCCCAACCAGGGCCAGGTTCAGTTTCTCAGGCAGACATTGGAGAGGGTTGAAAAATTTACTGAAGGTGAGCTGATCCTAGGTGGTGATTTCAATCTCCCGATAGACCCTCTCATTGACACCTCGGTGGGTAGGTCAGCGATCTCCCAATCTGCTCTGAGATCCCTTAGAGAGAGACTCCAGGGACTGCGGTTGATGGATGTGTGGCGGATCAGGAACCCCACAGCTAGAGACTATTCATTTTACTCAAAAGTGCACGGGACTTATTCCCGAATTGATTATCTTTGGGTCTCTCATAGCCTACTAGAGAGAGTCACGGGGGATGGCATCTACCCCACCTCGTTTTCAGACCATGCCCCGATATATCTGGATTTGGACCTCGTAAATAGACCCCCCCCCCCATTAACATGGAGGCTGAATGAATCTTTACTGAAAAACTCGGTGGTCCTGCAGGGGATTAGAGAAGATATCACTTCGTACTTCAACGAAAACGATAACGGGGAGGTGTCGCCCCTGACCCTGTGGGAAGCTCATAAAAGCGTCATCCGGGGTATCTTGATCCGACATGCCTCGCGACTGAAAAAAGAAAATACAGCGCTCTTGGAGAAGCTGTCAGAGAAGGTCAATGCCTTGGAGCTCTCCCACAAACGGTCAGAGGCGGCGAAGGTACTGGGTGAACTTACACAGGCTAGGATTGCCCTCAACGCACACTTGAGACAAAAAGCCAAGCATGACATTAGAAGGTGTAAGAGACGCTATTACGAACATGGCAATAAAAATAGTGCCCTCCTGGCGCGAGCCCTCAAGCAACAGCAAGCCCAGAATTTCATATCTGAGATTTTGGACGACTCCTGTCAGAAAAAACATACTTCTGAGTCAATAGCGGGAGCATTCAGGCACTACTATGCGGGCCTTTATGGCCTGAGTGGGGAAGCACCGGGGCCGAAGTTGTTAGAAAGAATCAGGCAATACCTGTCGCGCTCTAACATGGCAAGGATCACCAGGGAAGCTGCAGCCCTATTAGAAGCCCCAATCAACACGGGGGAGCTGGCGGAGGCTCTTAAACTGACTCCCGGGGGCAAGGCGCCAGGGCCAGACGGTTTTACGGCCAGATACTATAAAACCTTTGAGCCACTGCTGGGTCCGCGGCTGGTAAGGGCCTGGAACACCATACTAGATGAGGAAAAACCGGGGGCCTTCTCATGCAGAGAACTAGAAGCCCACATCACGGTTATACACAAACCGGGGAAGGATCCGTTGTCTTGTAAAAGTTATAGGCCCATCTCTCTGCTCAACGTAGATATGAAACTCTACGCCAAGATCCTGGCCAATCGTTTGGCCCCACTGATCCCCCAGCTGGTACACCTAGACCAGACAGGATTCGTGCTCAATAGAGAGGCCAGAGATAATGTTGTCCGCGCCATTAATGTTGTGCACGCGGCCAAGACCTCGGGGACCCCCCTAATGCTCCTCTCCACGGATGCCGAAAAGGCGTTCGATAGGGTGAGCTGGCCTTTTCTGAGGGAGTCCCTTCGATATATTGGTCTAGGTGACAACATGAGACGTCTCATAGAGGCGCTGTACACTACCCCTTCAGCACGTGTGAGAATTAATGGCCACCTCTCCGACCCGCTGTGGATCAAGAATGGAACCCGACAGGGTTGCCCTCTCTCACCCCTCCTCTTTGCCTTATCTCTCGAGCCGTTCCTGTGCACAATCCGTAACGACCCAGATATCCAGGGATTTGTATCCCGCGAGAGCACCCATAAGATCGCTGCATACGCAGACGACATGCTCTTCTTCATCACCAACCCCTCTGTGACTATTCCAGTCCTGATGCGGAAATTTGAAACCTATGGGAGGCTCTCCTACCTAAAAATTAATTTTGAGAAGTCGGAGGCATTGAATGTCTCCCTCCAGAGTGACCTAGTCGTGACCTTGCGCCAGTCCTTCACCTTTAAATGGGCCAGGGCATCCCTGACATACCTGGGGACCCAGTTACCAAACTCCCTGTGTGACATGGTTCCCCTGAATTTCCTCCCGCTGGCCAGGAAGATCAAGGCAGACTTAGAGAGATGGGACCTCCCCACATTCTCCTGGATGGGGAGGGTAAATATAATAAAGATGACGATCCTTCCCAGACTGCTGTATCTGTTCCAGGCCCTGCCGACTCGGATACCTGCAGGTTTTTTTACAGACCTTAACAAATCCCTCATGAGCTTTGTCTGGAACAAAAAGCGAGCGAGATTGGGGAAACACACTCTCTACAAGCCCAGAAACCAAGGGGGCATGGCACTACCAGACATCAAGCTTTACTGGGTGGCCACGCACTTACAGAGATCGTGTGAATGGGCTACATGTCAGGACTCAAAGAGGTGGGTCCAGTTGGAACGAGCCGCGGCCCGCACCCCACCCGATGTTTTAATGTGGGGGGGGGAGGCCGCTCCCTTAGAGCTAAAGAGCCATCCGACTATTGCAGCGACGCTGAGGGTCTTCAGGCAGCACAGACACTACTCTGGGATCTCCCCATGGCCCTCTCCCATGGTGCCTATTATTACGAATCCGTCACTTACCAGGGGGTTGTCCAGAGCAGACCTCAGAGAGTGGGGCGGGTTGACTCAATTGAGAGCAGGGGACCTGATCACGGAGAGCGGCTGGACGCCCCTAGCGGACCTGAGATCCAGGTGGGGAAATGTAGACCTCGACCCATGGACTCTGGTTCGCTTACAGTCTTTTGTAGCCAGGCAGGGACTGAGAAGAGAAAAATGCAGGCCCCATACTGACCTCGAAAGAATTTGTTTGGGGGAGGTGCCAAACAAGCATCTAACCTCCAGACTGTACCTGCAGCTGGTGGGAGAGCGTGGCGGCCCCCCGTCATTTTGGAGGGAATGGGAGGTTGACCTAGGGACGGAATTTAGTGAGGCACAGAGAGAGAAGATGGCAGCCCTTGCCCACAGATCCTCAATAGCTACCAGAGTGCAGGAGTCCAACTATAAGGTTTTGACCCGTTGGTATTACACCCCCGATAGACTCAACAGAATATCGGCCGCAGCGGACCCCCAGTGTTGGAGGTGTGGATCCGAGCGAGGCACACTAATGCACATATTGTGGTCATGCTCCAAGATTCGAGACTACTGGGGGGGCGTACTTGCCATAATCTCACGCCTTACAGAGGAGCCGGTCCTCACCGACCCAGCTCGAATTTTGCTGCATTTAACAGACCACCCCATAAACAGATACAAAAAATCTCTACTGGCCCACCTGCTGAATGCGGCAAAGATGGTGATCCCGAGATATTGGAAACAAAAGAGAGCCCCCACAGTGAGAGATTGGGTTATGGAAGTGCTGAATATCTCAGAAATGGAAGACCTCACTTTGGCTATGTATGACAGAGATGAGCAGTATAGGCGTACATGGATGCCTTGGTTGATCTACCAGGAGTCTGAGGAGTTCAGGCAGTCTTTCAGAGAGCCCGAGAACTCGAGTCCGGCAACGGCGCCGCCAGGGCGGAGTGCCGATTGGGAGGCACACTCCGGCCCCCCCCCCCTCTCTGACCCGGGCATGAGCTCCTCGGACCCGTGGGCGATGGTCCCCTAGAGGGCCTCAATGTGTAGCTAATCCATCTACCCGTGTGCGTGTGTGACGTGCAAATTACCTAGCTGCTCCCCTACCCCCCCCTTGTTAGTCCCCTCACCCCCTGTACCCCCACCCCATTGCCTAATGTGTATTGTTTATATGTTTACATTATGTTTTTGTTTTATTACTTGTATGTGTTCATGCAAAAACCCTTAAATAAAGAATTTAAAAAAAAAAAAAAGTGTCTTTATCAGGCCTGATTTCTATGAGAATAAGTGCAAATGGTTATTATGCTATGAAATAGAGGCTGGTGTTGTCACAGAATGGGATGCCCCCAAAAAATATCCAGTAGTACTATGCCCAGCAAAAGTGTCTTTATCAGGCTAATTTCAAATATGATAAGAGCAAATGCTTATATGGTCTTAAACAGAGGCTGCTTTAGTCACAGAATGGGATGCCCCCAAAAAATATCCAGTAGTACTATGCCCAGCAAAAGTGTCTTTATCAGGCTAATTTCAAATATGATAAGAGCAAATGCTTATATGGTCTTAAACAGAGGCTGCTTTAGTCACAGAATGGGATGCCCCCAAAAAATATCCAGTAGTACTATGCCCAGCAAAAGTGTCTTTATCAGGCTAATTTCAAATATGATAAGAGCAAATGCTTATATGGTCTTAAACAGAGGCTGCTTTAGTCACAGAATGGGATGCCCCCAAAAAATATCCAGTAGTACTATGCCCAGCAAAAGTGTCTTTATCAGGCTAATTTCAAATATGATAAGAGCAAATGCTTATATGGTCTTAAACAGAGGCTGCTTTAGTCACAGAATGGGATGCCCCCAAAAAATATCCAGTAGTACTATGCCCAGCAAAAGTGTCTTTATCAGGCTAATTTCAAATATGATAAGAGCAAATGGTTATATGGTCTTAAACAGAGGCTGCTTTAGTCACAGAATGGGATGCCCCCAAAAAAGATCCAGTAGTACTATGCCCAGCAAAAGTGTCTTTATCAGGCTAATTTCAAATATGATAAGAGCAAATGCTTATATGGTCTTAAACAGAGGCTGCTTTAGTCACAGAATGGGATGCCCCCAAAAAATATCCAGTAGTACTATGCCCAGCAAAAGTGTCTTTATCAGGCTAATTTCAAATATGATAAGAGCAAATGCTTATATGGGCTTAAACAGAGGCTGCTTTAGTCACAGAATGGGATGCCCCCAAAAAATATCCAGTAGTACTATGCCCAGCAAAAGTGTCTTTATCAGGCCTGATTTCTATGAGAATAAGTGCAAATGGTTATTATGCTATTAAATAGAGGCTGGTGTTGTCACAGAATGGGATGCCCCCAAAAAAGATCCAGTAGTACTATGCCCAGCAAAAGTGTCTTTATCAGGCCTAATTTCTATGAGAATAAGTGCAAATGGTTATTATGCTATTAAATAGAGGCTGGTGTTGTCACAGAATGGGATGCCACAAAAACCAGAGAGCATGCACAGCAAAAGTGTCTTTATCAGGCCTGATTTCTATGAGAATAAGTGCAAATGGTTATTATGCTATTAAATAGAGGCTGGTGTTGTCACAGAATGGGATGCCACAAAAACCAGAGAGCATGCACAGCAAAAGTGTCTTTATCAGGTCTGATTTCTATGAGAATAAGTGCAAATGGTTACTATGCTATTAAATAGAGGCTGGTGTTGTCACAGAATGGGATGCCCCCAAAAAAGATCCAGTAGTACTATGCCCAGCAAAAGTGTCTTTATCAGGCTAATTTCAAATATGATAAGAGCAAATGCTTATATGGTCTTAAACAGAGGCTGCTTTAGTCACAGAATGGGATGCCCCCAAAAAATATCCAGTAGTACTATGCCCAGCAAAAGTGTCTTTATCAGGCTAATTTCAAATATGATAAGAGCAAATGCTTATATGGTCTTAAACAGAGGCTGCTTTAGTCACAGAATGGGATGCCCCCAAAAAATATCCAGTAGTACTATGCCCGGCAAAAGTGTCTTTATCAGGCTAATTTCAAATATGATAAGAGCAAATGCTTATATGGTCTTAAACAGAGGCTGCTTTAGTCACAGAATGGGATGCCCCCAAAAAATATCCAGTAGTACTATGCCCAGCAAAAGTGTCTTTATCAGGCTAATTTCAAATATGATAAGAGCAAATGCTTATATGGTCTTAAACAGAGGCTGCTTTAGTCACAGAATGGGATGCCCCCAAAAAATATCCAGTAGTACTATGCCCAGCAAAAGTGTCTTTATCAGGCCTGATTTCTATGAGAATAAGTGCAAATGGTTATTATGCTATTAAATAGAGGCTGGTGTTGTCACAGAATGGGATGCCCCCAAAAAATATCCAGTAGTACTATGCCCAGCAAAAGTGTCTTTATCAGGCTAATTTCAAATATGATAAGAGCAAATGCTTATATGGTCTTAAACAGAGGCTGCTTTAGTCACAGAATGGGATGCCCCCAAAAAATATCCAGTAGTACTATGCCCAGCAAAAGTGTCTTTATCAGGCTAATTTCAAATATGATAAGAGCAAATGCTTATATGGTCTTAAACAGAGGCTGCTTTAGTCACAGAATGGGATGCCCCCAAAAAATATCCAGTAGTACTATGCCCAGCAAAAGTGTCTTAATCAGGCTAATTTCAAATATGATAAGAGCAAATGCTTATATGGTCTTAAACAGAGGCTGCTTTAGTCACAGAATGGGATGCCCCCAAAAAATATCCAGTAGTACTATGCCCAGCAAAAGTGTCTTTATCAGGCTAATTTCAAATATGATAAGAGCAAATGGTTATATGGTCTTAAACAGAGGCTGCTTTAGTCACAGAATGGGATGCCCCCAAAAAAGATCCAGTAGTACTATGCCCAGCAAAAGTGTCTTTATCAGGCTAATTTCAAATATGATAAGAGCAAATGCTTATATGGTCTTAAACAGAGGCTGCTTTAGTCACAGAATGGGATGCCCCCCAAAAATATCCAGTAGTACTATGCCCAGCAAAAGTGTCTTTATCAGGCTAATTTCAAATATGATAAGAGCAAATGCTTATATGGTCTTAAACAGAGGCTGCTTTAGTCACAGAATGGGATGCCCCCAAAAAATATCCAGTAGTACTATGCCCAGCAAAAGTGTCTTTATCAGGCTAATTTCAAATATGATAAGAGCAAATGCTTATATGGTCTTAAACAGAGGCTGCTTTAGTCACAGAATGGGATGCCCCCAAAAAATATCCAGTAGTACTATGCCCAGCAAAAGTGTCTTTATCAGGCCTGATTTCTATGAGAATAAGTGCAAATGGTTATTATGCTATTAAATAGAGGCTGGTGTTGTCACAGAATGGGATGCCCCCAAAAAAGATCCAGTAGTACTATGCCCAGCAAAAGTGTCTTTATCAGGCTAATTTCAAATATGATAAAAGCAAATGCTTATATGGTCTTAAACAGAGGCTGCTTTAGTCACAGAATGGGATGCCCCCAAAAAAGATCCAGTAGTACTATGCCCAGCAAAAGTGTCTTTATCAGGCCTGATTTCTATGAGAATAAGTGCAAATGGTTATTATGCTATTAAATAGAGGCTGGTGTTGTCACAGAATGGGATGCCCCCAAAAAAGATCCAGTAGTACTATGCCCAGCAAAAGTGTCTTTATCAGGCTAATTTCAAATATGATAAGAGCAAATGCTTATATGGTCTTAAACAGAGGCTGCTTTAGTCACAGAATGGGATGCCCCCCAAAAATATCCAGTAGTACTATGCCCAGCAAAAGTGTCTTTATCAGGCTAATTTCAAATATGATAAGAGCAAATGCTTATATGGTCTTAAACAGAGGCTGCTTTAGTCACAGAATGGGATGCCCCCAAAAAATATCCAGTAGTACTATGCCCGGCAAAAGTGTCTTTATCAGGCTAATTTCAAATATGATAAGAGCAAATGCTTATATGGTCTTAAACAGAGGCTGCTTTAGTCACAGAATGGGATGCCCCCAAAAAATATCCAGTAGTACTATGCCCAGCAAAAGTGTCTTTATCAGGCTAATTTCAAATATGATAAGAGCAAATGCTTATATGGTCTTAAACAGAGGCTGCTTTAGTCACAGAATGGGATGCCCCCAAAAAATATCCAGTAGTACTATGCCCAGCAAAAGTGTCTTTATCAGGCTAATTTCAAATATGATAAGAGCAAATGCTTATATGGTCTTAAACAGAGGCTGCTTTAGTCACAGAATGGGATGCCCCCAAAAAATATCCAGTAGTACTATGCCCAGCAAAAGTGTCTTTATCAGGCCTGATTTCTATGAGAATAAGTGCAAATGGTTATTATGCTATTAAATAGAGGCTGGTGTTGTCACAGAATGGGATGCCCCCAAAAAATATCCAGTAGTACTATGCCCAGCAAAAGTGTCTTTATCAGGCTAATTTCAAATATGATAAGAGCAAATGCTTATATGGTCTTAAACAGAGGCTGCTTTAGTCACAGAATGGGATGCCCCCAAAAAAGATCCAGTAGTACTATGCCCAGCAAAAGTGTCTTTATCAGGCTAATTTCAAATATGATAAGAGCAAATGCTTATATGGTCTTAAACAGAGGCTGCTTTAGTCACAGAATGGGACGCCCCCAAAAAATATCCAGTAGTACTATGCCCAGCAAAAGTGTCTTTATCAGGCCTGATTTCTATGAGAATAAGTGCAAATGGTTATTATGCTATTAAATAGAGGCTGGTGTTGTCACAGAATGGGATGCCCCCAAAAAATATCCAGTAGTACTATGCCCAGCAAAAGTGTCTTTATCAGGCTAATTTCAAATATGATAAGAGCAAATGCTTATATGGTCTTAAACAGAGGCTGCTTTAGTCACAGAATGGGATGCCCCCCAAAAATATCCAGTAGTACTATGCCCAGCAAAAGTGTCTTTATCAGGCTAATTTCAAATATGATAAGAGCAAATGCTTATATGGTCTTAAACAGAGGCTGCTTTAGTCACAGAATGGGATGCCCCCCAAAAATATCCAGTAGTACTATGCCCAGCAAAAGTGTCTTTATCAGGCTAATTTCAAATATGATAAGAGCAAATGCTTATATGGTCTTAAACAGAGGCTGCTTTAGTCACAGAATGGGATGCCCCCAAAAAATATCCAGTAGTACTATGCCCAGCAAAAGTGTCTTTATCAGGCTAATTTCAAATATGATAAGAGCAAATGCTTATATGGTCTTAAACAGAGGCTGCTTTAGTCACAGAATGGGATGCCCCCAAAAAATATCCAGTAGTACTATGCCCAGCAAAAGTGTCTTTATCAGGCTAATTTCAAATATGATAAGAGCAAATGCTTATATGGTCTTAAACAGAGGCTGCTTTAGTCACAGAATGGGATGCCCCCAAAAAATATCCAGTAGTACTATGCCCAGCAAAAGTGTCTTTATCAGGCCTGATTTCTATGAGAATAAGTGCAAATGGTTATTATGCTATTAAATAGAGGCTGGTGTTGTCACAGAATGGGATGCCCCCAAAAAAGATCCAGTAGTACTATGCCCAGCAAAAGTGTCTTTATCAGGCCTAATTTCTATGAGAATAAGTGCAAATGGTTATTATGCTATTAAATAGAGGCTGGTGTTGTCACAGAATGGGATGCCACAAAAACCAGAGAGCATGCACAGCAAAAGTGTCTTTATCAGGCCTGATTTCTATGAGAATAAGTGCAAATGGTTATTATGCTATTAAATAGAGGCTGGTGTTGTCACAGAATGGGATGCCACAAAAACCAGAGAGCATGCACAGCAAAAGTGTCTTTATCAGGCCTGATTTCTATGAGAATAAGTGCAAATGGTTACTATGCTATTAAATAGAGGCTGGTGTTGTCACAGAATGGGATGCCCCCAAAAAAGATCCAGTAGTACTATGCCCAGCAAAAGTGTCTTTATCAGGCTAATTTCAAATATGATAAGAGCAAATGCTTATATGGTCTTAAACAGAGGCTGCTTTAGTCACAGAATGGGATGCCCCCCAAAAATATCCAGTAGTACTATGCCCAGCAAAAGTGTCTTTATCAGGCTAATTTCAAATATGATAAGAGCAAATGCTTATATGGTCTTATACAGAGGCTGCTTTAGTCACAGAATGGGATGCCCCCAAAAAATATCCAGTAGTACTATGCCCGGCAAAAGTGTCTTTATCAGGTTAATTTCAAATATGATAAGAGCAAATGCTTATATGGTCTTAAACAGAGGCTGCTTTAGTCACAGAATGGGATGCCCCCAAAAAATATCCAGTAGTACTATGCCCAGCAAAAGTGTCTTTATCAGGCTAATTTCAAATATGATAAGAGCAAATGCTTATATGGTCTTAAACAGAGGCTGCTTTAGTCACAGAATGGGATGCCCCCAAAAAATATCCAGTAGTACTTTGCCCAGCAAAAGTGTCTTTATCAGGCCTGATTTCTATGAGAATAAGTGCAAATGGTTATTATGCTATGAAATAGAGGCTGGTGTTGTCACAGAATGGGATGCCCCCAAAAAATATCCAGTAGTACTATGCCCAGCAAAAGTGTCTTTATCAGGCTAATTTCAAATATGATAAGAGCAAATGCTTATATGGTCTTAAACAGAGGCTGCTTTAGTCACAGAATGGGATGCCCCCAAAAAATATCCAGTAGTACTATGCCCAGCAAAAGTGTCTTTATCAGGCTAATTTCAAATATGATAAGAGCAAATGCTTATATGGTCTTAAACAGAGGCTGCTTTAGTCACAGAATGGGATGCCCCCAAAAAATATCCAGTAGTACTATGCCCAGCAAAAGTGTCTTTATCAGGCTAATTTCAAATATGATAAGAGCAAATGCTTATATGGTCTTAAACAGAGGCTGCTTTAGTCACAGAATGGGATGCCCCCAAAAAATATCCAGTAGTACTATGCCCAGCAAAAGTGTCTTTATCAGGCTAATTTCAAATATGATAAGAGCAAATGCTTATATGGTCTTAAACAGAGGCTGCTTTAGTCACAGAATGGGATGCCCCCAAAAAATATCCAGTAGTACTATGCCCAGCAAAAGTGTCTTTATCAGGCTAATTTCAAATATGATAAGAGCAAATGGTTATATGGTCTTAAACAGAGGCTGCTTTAGTCACAGAATGGGATGCCCCCAAAAAAGATCCAGTAGTACTATGCCCAGCAAAAGTGTCTTTATCAGGCTAATTTCAAATATGATAAGAGCAAATGCTTATATGGTCTTAAACAGAGGCTGCTTTAGTCACAGAATGGGATGCCCCCAAAAAATATCCAGTAGTACTATGCCCAGCAAAAGTGTCTTTATCAGGCTAATTTCAAATATGATAAGAGCAAATGCTTATATGGGCTTAAACAGAGGCTGCTTTAGTCACAGAATGGGATGCCCCCAAAAAATATCCAGTAGTACCATGCCCAGCAAAAGTGTCTTTATCAGGCCTGATTTCTATGAGAATAAGTGCAAATGGTTATTATGCTATTAAATAGAGGCTGGTGTTGTCACAGAATGGGATGCCCCCAAAAAAGATCCAGTAGTACTATGCCCAGCAAAAGTGTCTTTATCAGGCCTAATTTCTATGAGAATAAGTGCAAATGGTTATTATGCTATTAAATAGAGGCTGGTGTTGTCACAGAATGGGATGCCACAAAAACCAGAGAGCATGCACAGCAAAAGTGTCTTTATCAGGCCTGATTTCTATGAGAATAAGTGCAAATGGTTATTATGCTATTAAATAGAGGCTGGTGTTGTCACAGAATGGGATGCCACAAAAACCAGAGAGCATGCACAGCAAAAGTGTCTTTATCAGGTCTGATTTCTATGAGAATAAGTGCAAATGGTTACTATGCTATTAAATAGAGGCTGGTGTTGTCACAGAATGGGATGCCCCCAAAAAAGATCCAGTAGTACTATGCCCAGCAAAAGTGTCTTTATCAGGCTAATTTCAAATATGATAAGAGCAAATGCTTATATGGTCTTAAACAGAGGCTGCTTTAGTCACAGAATGGGATGCCCCCAAAAAATATCCAGTAGTACTATGCCCAGCAAAAGTGTCTTTATCAGGCTAATTTCAAATATGATAAGAGCAAATGCTTATATGGTCTTAAACAGAGGCTGCTTTAGTCACAGAATGGGATGCCCCCAAAAAATATCCAGTAGTACTATGCCCGGCAAAAGTGTCTTTATCAGGCTAATTTCAAATATGATAAGAGCAAATGCTTATATGGTCTTAAACAGAGGCTGCTTTAGTCACAGAATGGGATGCCCCCAAAAAATATCCAGTAGTACTATGCCCAGCAAAAGTGTCTTTATCAGGCTAATTTCAAATATGATAAGAGCAAATGCTTATATGGTCTTAAACAGAGGCTGCTTTAGTCACAGAATGGGATGCCCCCAAAAAATATCCAGTAGTACTATGCCCAGCAAAAGTGTCTTTATCAGGCCTGATTTCTATGAGAATAAGTGCAAATGGTTATTATGCTATTAAATAGAGGCTGGTGTTGTCACAGAATGGGATGCCCCCAAAAAATATCCAGTAGTACTATGCCCAGCAAAAGTGTCTTTATCAGGCTAATTTCAAATATGATAAGAGCAAATGCTTATATGGTCTTAAACAGAGGCTGCTTTAGTCACAGAATGGGATGCCCCCAAAAAATATCCAGTAGTACTATGCCCAGCAAAAGTGTCTTTATCAGGCTAATTTCAAATATGATAAGAGCAAATGCTTATATGGTCTTAAACAGAGGCTGCTTTAGTCACAGAATGGGATGCCCCCAAAAAATATCCAGTAGTACTATGCCCAGCAAAAGTGTCTTAATCAGGCTAATTTCAAATATGATAAGAGCAAATGCTTATATGGTCTTAAACAGAGGCTGCTTTAGTCACAGAATGGGATGCCCCCAAAAAATATCCAGTAGTACTATGCCCAGCAAAAGTGTCTTTATCAGGCTAATTTCAAATATGATAAGAGCAAATGGTTATATGGTCTTAAACAGAGGCTGCTTTAGTCACAGAATGGGATGCCCCCAAAAAAGATCCAGTAGTACTATGCCCAGCAAAAGTGTCTTTATCAGGCTAATTTCAAATATGATAAGAGCAAATGCTTATATGGTCTTAAACAGAGGCTGCTTTAGTCACAGAATGGGATGCCCCCCAAAAATATCCAGTAGTACTATGCCCAGCAAAAGTGTCTTTATCAGGCTAATTTCAAATATGATAAGAGCAAATGCTTATATGGTCTTAAACAGAGGCTGCTTTAGTCACAGAATGGGATGCCCCCAAAAAATATCCAGTAGTACTATGCCCAGCAAAAGTGTCTTTATCAGGCTAATTTCAAATATGATAAGAGCAAATGCTTATATGGTCTTAAACAGAGGCTGCTTTAGTCACAGAATGGGATGCCCCCAAAAAATATCCAGTAGTACTATGCCCAGCAAAAGTGTCTTTATCAGGCCTGATTTCTATGAGAATAAGTGCAAATGGTTATTATGCTATTAAATAGAGGCTGGTGTTGTCACAGAATGGGATGCCCCCAAAAAAGATCCAGTAGTACTATGCCCAGCAAAAGTGTCTTTATCAGGCTAATTTCAAATATGATAAAAGCAAATGCTTATATGGTCTTAAACAGAGGCTGCTTTAGTCACAGAATGGGATGCCCCCCAAAAATATCCAGTAGTACTATGCCCAGCAAAAGTGTCTTTATCAGGCCTGATTTCTATGAGAATAAGTGCAAATGGTTATTATGCTATTAAATAGAGGCTGGTGTTGTCACAGAATGGGATGCCCCCAAAAAAGATCCAGTAGTACTATGCCCAGCAAAAGTGTCTTTATCAGGCTAATTTCAAATATGATAAGAGCAAATGCTTATATGGTCTTAAACAGAGGCTGCTTTAGTCACAGAATGGGATGCCCCCCAAAAATATCCAGTAGTACTATGCCCAGCAAAAGTGTCTTTATCAGGCTAATTTCAAATATGATAAGAGCAAATGCTTATATGGTCTTAAACAGAGGCTGCTTTAGTCACAGAATGGGATGCCCCCAAAAAATATCCAGTAGTACTATGCCCGGCAAAAGTGTCTTTATCAGGCTAATTTCAAATATGATAAGAGCAAATGCTTATATGGTCTTAAACAGAGGCTGCTTTAGTCACAGAATGGGATGCCCCCAAAAAATATCCAGTAGTACTATGCCCAGCAAAAGTGTCTTTATCAGGCTAATTTCAAATATGATAAGAGCAAATGCTTATATGGTCTTAAACAGAGGCTGCTTTAGTCACAGAATGGGATGCCCCCAAAAAATATCCAGTAGTACTATGCCCAGCAAAAGTGTCTTTATCAGGCTAATTTCAAATATGATAAGAGCAAATGCTTATATGGTCTTAAACAGAGGCTGCTTTAGTCACAGAATGGGATGCCCCCAAAAAATATCCAGTAGTACTATGCCCAGCAAAAGTGTCTTTATCAGGCCTGATTTCTATGAGAATAAGTGCAAATGGTTATTATGCTATTAAATAGAGGCTGGTGTTGTCACAGAATGGGATGCCCCCAAAAAATATCCAGTAGTACTATGCCCAGCAAAAGTGTCTTTATCAGGCTAATTTCAAATATGATAAGAGCAAATGCTTATATGGTCTTAAACAGAGGCTGCTTTAGTCACAGAATGGGATGCCCCCAAAAAAGATCCAGTAGTACTATGCCCAGCAAAAGTGTCTTTATCAGGCTAATTTCAAATATGATAAGAGCAAATGCTTATATGGTCTTAAACAGAGGCTGCTTTAGTCACAGAATGGGACGCCCCCAAAAAATATCCAGTAGTACTATGCCCAGCAAAAGTGTCTTTATCAGGCCTGATTTCTATGAGAATAAGTGCAAATGGTTATTATGCTATTAAATAGAGGCTGGTGTTGTCACAGAATGGGATGCCCCCAAAAAATATCCAGTAGTACTATGCCCAGCAAAAGTGTCTTTATCAGGCTAATTTCAAATATGATAAGAGCAAATGCTTATATGGTCTTAAACAGAGGCTGCTTTAGTCACAGAATGGGATGCCCCCAAAAAATATCCAGTAGTACTATGCCCAGCAAAAGTGTCTTTATCAGGCTAATTTCAAATATGATAAGAGCAAATGCTTATATGGTCTTAAACAGAGGCTGCTTTAGTCACAGAATGGGATGCCCCCAAAAAATATCCAGTAGTACTATGCCCAGCAAAAGTGTCTTTATCAGGCTAATTTCAAATATGATAAGAGCAAATGCTTATATGGTCTTAAACAGAGGCTGCTTTAGTCACAGAATGGGATGCCCCCAAAAAATATCCAGTAGTACTATGCCCAGCAAAAGTGTCTTTATCAGGCCTGATTTCTATGAGAATAAGTGCAAATGGTTATTATGCTATTAAATAGAGGCTGGTGTTGTCACAGAATGGGATGCCCCCAAAAAATATCCAGTAGTACTATGCCCAGCAAAAGTGTCTTTATCAGGCTAATTTCAAATATGATAAGAGCAAATGCTTATATGGTCTTAAACAGAGGCTGCTTTAGTCACAGAATGGGATGCCCCCAAAAAATATCCAGTAGTACTATGCCCAGCAAAAGTGTCTTTATCAGGCTAATTTCAAATATGATAAGAGCAAATGCTTATATGGTCTTAAACAGAGGCTGCTTTAGTCACAGAATGGGATGCCCCCAAAAAATATCCAGTAGTACTATGCCCAGCAAAAGTGTCTTTATCAGGCTAATTTCAAATATGATAAGAGCAAATGCTTATATGGTCTTAAACAGAGGCTGCTTTAGTCACAGAATGGGATGCCCCCAAAAAATATCCAGTATGACTATGCCCAGCAAAAGTGTCTTTATCAGGCCTGATTTCTATGAGAATAAGTGCAAATGGTTATTATGCTATTAAATAGAGGCTGGTGTTGTCACAGAATGGGATGCCCCCAAAAAATATCCAGTAGTACTATGCCCAGCAAAAGTGTCTTTATCAGGCTAATTTCAAATATGATAAGAGCAAATGCTTATATGGTCTTAAACAGAGGCTGCTTTAGTCACAGAATGGGATGCCCCCAAAAAATATCCAGTAGTACTATGCCCAGCAAAAGTGTCTTTATCAGGCTAATTTCAAATATGATAAGAGCAAATGCTTATATGGTCTTAAACAGAGGCTGCTTTAGTCACAGAATGGGATGCCCCCAAAAAATATCCAGTAGTACTATGCCCAGCAAAAGTGTCTTTATCAGGCTAATTTCAAATATGATAAGAGCAAATGCTTATATGGTCTTAAACAGAGGCTGCTTTAGTCACAGAATGGGATGCCCCCAAAAAATATCCAGTAGTACTATGCCCAGCAAAAGTGTCTTTATCAGGCCTGATTTCTATGAGAATAAGTGCAAATGGTTATTATGCTATTAAATAGAGGCTGGTGTTGTCACAGAATGGGATGCCCCCCAAAAATATCCAGTAGTACTATGCCCAGCAAAAGTGTCTTTATCAGGCTAATTTCAAATATGATAAGAGCAAATGCTTATATGGTCTTAAACAGAGGCTGCTTTAGTCACAGAATGGGATGCCCCCAAAAAATATCCAGTAGTACTATGCCCAGCAAAAGTGTCTTTATCAGGCTAATTTCAAATATGATAAGAGCAAATGCTTATATGGTCTTAAACAGAGGCTGCTTTAGTCACAGAATGGGATGCCCCCAAAAAATATCCAGTAGTACTATGCCCAGCAAAAGTGTCTTTATCAGGCTAATTTCAAATATGATAAGAGCAAATGCTTATATGGTCTTAAACAGAGGCTGCTTTAGTCACAGAATGGGATGCCCCCAAAAAATATCCAGTAGTACTATGCCCAGCAAAAGTGTCTTTATCAGGCCTGATTTCTATGAGAATAAGTGCAAATGGTTATTATGCTATTAAATAGAGGCTGGTGTTGTCACAGAATGGGATGCCCCCAAAAAATATCCAGTAGTACTATGCCCAGCAAAAGTGTCTTTATCAGGCTAATTTCAAATATGATAAGAGCAAATGCTTATATGGTCTTAAACAGAGGCTGCTTTAGTCACAGAATGGGATGCCCCCAAAAAATATCCAGTAGTACTATGCCCAGCAAAAGTGTCTTTATCAGGCTAATTTCAAATATGATAAGAGCAAATGCTTATATGGTCGTAAACAGAGGCTGCTTTAGTCACAGAATGGGATGCCCCCAAAAAATATCCAGTAGTACTATGCCCAGCAAAAGTGTCTTTATCAGGCCTGATTTCTATGAGAATAAGTGCAAATGGTTATTATGCTATTAAATAGAGGCTGGTGTTGTCACAGAATGGGATGCCCCCAAAAAAGATCCAGTAGTACTATGCCCAGCAAAAGTGTCTTTATCAGGCTAATTTCAAATATGATAAGAGCAAATGCTTATATGGTCTTAAACAGAGGCTGCTTTAGTCACAGAATGGGATGCCCCCAAAAAATATCCAGTAGTACTATGCCCAGCAAAAGTGTCTTTATCAGGCCTGATTTCTATGAGAATAAGTGCAAATGGTTATTATGCTATTAAATAGAGGCTGGTGTTGTCACAGAATGGGATGCCACAAAAACCAGAGAGCATGCACAGCAAAAGTGTCTTTATCAGGCCTGATTTCTATGAGAATAAGTGCAAATGGTTATTATGCTATTAAATAGAGGCTGGTGTTGTCACAGAATGGGATGCCACAAAAACCAGAGAGCATGCACAGCAAAAGTGTCTTTATCAGGCCTGATTTCTATGAGAATAAGTGCAAATGGTTATTATGCTATTAAATAGAGGCTGGTGTTGTCACAGAATGGGATGCCCCCAAAAAAGATCCAGTAGTACTATGCCCAGCAAAAGTGTCTTTATCAGGCCTAATTTCTATGAGAATAAGTGCAAATGGTTATTATGCTATTAAATAGAGGCTGGTGTTGTCACAGAATGGGATGCCACAAAAACCAGAGAGCATGCACAGCAAAAGTGTCTTTATCAGGCCTGATTTCTATGAGAATAAGTGCAAATGGTTATTATGCTATTAAATAGAGGCTGGTGTTGTCACAGAATGGGATGCCACAAAAACCAGAGAGCATGCACAGCAAAAGTGTCTTTATCAGGCCTGATTTCTATGAGAATAAGTGCAAATGGTTATTATGCTATTAAATAGAGGCTGGTGTTGTCACAGAATGGGATGCCCCCAAAAAAGATCCAGTAGTACTATGCCCAGCAAAAGTGTCTTTATCAGGCTAATTTCAAATATGATAAGAGCAAATGCTTATATGGTCTTAAACAGAGGCTGCTTTAGTCACAGAATGGGATGCCCCCCAAAAATATCCAGTAGTACTATGCCCAGCAAAAGTGTCTTTATCAGGCTAATTTCAAATATGATAAGAGCAAATGCTTATATGGTCTTAAACAGAGGCTGCTTTAGTCACAGAATGGGATGCCCCCAAAAAATATCCAGTAGTACTATGCCCAGCAAAAGTGTCTTTATCAGGCTAATTTCAAATATGATAAGAGCAAATGCTTATATGGTCTTAAACAGAGGCTGCTTTAGTCACAGAATGGGATGCCCCCAAAAAATATCCAGTAGTACTATGCCCGGCAAAAGTGTCTTTATCAGGCTAATTTCAAATATGATAAGAGCAAATGCTTATATGGTCTTAAACAGAGGCTGCTTTAGTCACAGAATGGGATGCCCCCAAAAAATATCCAGTAGTACTATGCCCAGCAAAAGTGTCTTTATCAGGCTAATTTCAAATATGATAAGAGCAAATGCTTATATGGTCTTAAACAGAGGCTGCTTTAGTCACAGAATGGGATGCCCCCAAAAAATATCCAGTAGTACTATGCCCAGCAAAAGTGTCTTTATCAGGCCTGATTTCTATGAGAATAAGTGCAAATGGTTATTATGCTATTAAATAGAGGCTGGTGTTGTCACAGAATGGGATGCCCCCAAAAAATATCCAGTAGTACTATGCCCAGCAAAAGTGTCTTTATCAGGCTAATTTCAAATATGATAAGAGCAAATGCTTATATGGTCTTAAACAGAGGCTGCTTTAGTCACAGAATGGGATGCCCCCAAAAAATATCCAGTAGTACTATGCCCAGCAAAAGTGTCTTTATCAGGCTAATTTCAAATATGATAAGAGCAAATGCTTATATGGTCTTAAACAGAGGCTGCTTTAGTCACAGAATGGGATGCCCCCAAAAAATATCCAGTAGTACTATGCCCAGCAAAAGTGTCTTTATCAGGCCTGATTTCTATGAGAATAAGTGCAAATGGTTATTATGCTATTAAATAGAGGCTGGTGTTGTCACAGAATGGGATGCCCCAAAAAAATATCCAGTAGTACTATGCCCAGCAAAAGTGTCTTTATCAGGCTAATTTCAAATATGATAAGAGCAAATGCTTATATGGTCTTAAACAGAGGCTGCTTTAGTCACAGAATGGGATGCCCCCAAAAAATATCCAGTAGTACTATGCCCAGCAAAAGTGTCTTTATCAGGCTAATTTCAAATATGATAAGAGCAAATGCTTATATGGTCTTAAACAGAGGCTGCTTTAGTCACAGAATGGGATGCCCCCAAAAAATATCCAGTAGTACTATGCCCAGCAAAAGTGTCTTTATCAGGCTAATTTCAAATATGATAAGAGCAAATGCTTATATGGTCTTAAACAGAGGCTGCTTTAGTCACAGAATGGGATGCCCCCAAAAAATATCCAGTAGTACTATGCCCAGCAAAAGTGTCTTTATCAGGCCTGATTTCTATGAGAATAAGTGCAAATGGTTATTATGTTATTAAATAGAGGCTGGTGTTGTCACAGAATGGGATGCCCCAAAAAAATATCCAGTAGTACTATGCCCAGCAAAAGTGTCTTTATCAGGCTAATTTCAAATATGATAAGAGCAAATGCTTATATGGTCTTAAACAGAGGCTGCTTTAGTCACAGAATGGGATGCCCCCAAAAAATATCCAGTAGTACTATGCCCAGCAAAAGTGTCTTTATCAGGCTAATTTCAAATATGATAAGAGCAAATGCTTATATGGTCGTAAACAGAGGCTGCTTTAGTCACAGAATGGGATGCCCCCAAAAAATATCCAGTAGTACTATGCCCAGCAAAAGTGTCTTTATCAGGCTAATTTCAAATATGATAAGAGCAAATGCTTATATGGTCTTAAACAGAGGCTGCTTTAGTCACAGAATGGGATGCCCCCAAAAAATATCCAGTAGTACTATGCCCAGCAAAAGTGTCTTTATCAGGCCTGATTTCTATGAGAATAAGTGCAAATGGTTATTATGCTATTAAATAGAGGCTGGTGTTGTCACAGAATGGGATGCCCCCAAAAAAGATCCAGTAGTACTTTGCCCAGCAAAAGTGTCTTTATCAGGCCTAATTTCTATGAGAATAAGTGCAAATGGTTATTATGCTATTAAATAGAGGCTGGTGTTGTCACAGAATGGGATGCCACAAAAACCAGAGAGCATGCACAGCAAAAGTGTCTTTATCAGGCCTGATTTCTATGAGAATAAGTGCAAATGGTTATTATGCTATTAAATAGAGGCTGGTGTTGTCACAGAATGGGATGCCACAAAAACCAGAGAGCATGCACAGCAAAAGTGTCTTTATCAGGCCTGATTTCTATGAGAATAAGTGCAAATGGTTATTATGCTATTAAATAGAGGCTGGTGTTGTCACAGAATGGGATGCCCCCAAAAAAGATCCAGTAGTACTATGCCCAGCAAAAGTGTCTTTATCAGGCTAATTTCAAATATGATAAGAGCAAATGCTTATATGGTCTTAAACAGAGGCTGCTTTAGTCACAGAATGGGATGCCCCCCAAAAATATCCAGTAGTACTATGCCCAGCAAAAGTGTCTTTATCAGGCTAATTTCAAATATGATAAGAGCAAATGCTTATATGGTCTTAAACAGAGGCTGCTTTAGTCACAGAATGGGATGCCCCCAAAAAATATCCAGTAGTACTATGCCCGGCAAAAGTGTCTTTATCAGGCTAATTTCAAATATGATAAGAGCAAATGCTTATATGGTCTTAAACAGAGGCTGCTTTAGTCACAGAATGGGATGCCCCCAAAAAATATCCAGTAGTACTATGCCCAGCAAAAGTGTCTTTATCAGGCTAATTTCAAATATGATAAGAGCAAAGGCTTATATGGTCTTAAACAGAGGCTGCTTTAGTCACAGAATGGGATGCCCCCCAAAAATATCCAGTAGTACTATGCCCAGCAAAAGTGTCTTTATCAGGCTAATTTCAAATATGATAAGAGCAAATGCTTATATGGTCTTAAACAGAGGCTGCTTTAGTCACAGAATGGGATGCCCCCAAAAAATATCCAGTAGTACTATGCCCAGCAAAAGTGTCTTTATCAGGCCTGATTTCTATGAGAATAAGTGCAAATGGTTATTATGCTATTAAATAGAGGCTGGTGTTGTCACAGAATGGGATGCCCCCAAAAAATATCCAGTAGTACTATGCCCAGCAAAAGTGTCTTTATCAGGCTAATTTCAAATATGATAAGAGCAAATGCTTATATGGTCTTAAACAGAGGCTGCTTTAGTCACAGAATGGGATGCCCCCAACAAATATCCAGTAGTACTATGCCCAGCAAAAGTGTCTTTATCAGGCTAATTTCAAATATGATAAGAGCAAATGCTTATATGGTCTTAAACAGAGGCTGCTTTAGTCACAGAATGGGATGCCCCCAAAAAATATCCAGTAGTACTATGCCCAGCAAAAGTGTCTTTATCAGGCTAATTTCAAATATGATAAGAGCAAATGCTTATATGGTCTTAAACAGAGGCTGCTTTAGTCACAGAATGGGATGCCCCCAAAAAAATATCCAGTAGTACTATGCCCAGCAAAAGTGTCTTTATCAGGCTAATTTCAAATATGATAAGAGCAAATGCTTATATGGTCTTAAACAGAGGCTGCTTTAGTCACAGAATGGGATGCCCCCAAAAAATATCCAGTAGTACTATGCCCAGCAAAAGTGTCTTTATCAGGCCTGATTTCTATGAGAATAAGTGCAAATGGTTATTATGCTATTAAATAGAGGCTGGTGTTGTCACAGAATGGGATGCCCCCAAAAAATATCCAGTAGTACTATGCCCAGCAAAAGTGTCTTTATCAGGCTAATTTCAAATATGATAAGAGCAAATGCTTATATGGTCTTAAACAGAGGCTGCTTTAGTCACAGAATGGGATGCCCCCAAAAAATATCCAGTAGTACTATGCCCAGCAAAAGTGTCTTTATCAGGCTAATTTCAAATATGATAAGAGCAAATGCTTATATGGTCTTAAACAGAGGCTGCTTTAGTCACAGAATGGGATGGCCCCAAAAAATATCCAGTAGTACTATGCCCAGCAAAAGTGTCTTTATCAGGCCTGATTTCTATGAGAATAAGTGCAAATGGTTATTATGCTATTAAATAGAGGCTGGTGTTGTCACAGAATGGGATGCCCCCAAAAAAGATCCAGTAGTACTATGCCCAGCAAAAGTGTCTTTATCAGGCCTAATTTCTATGAGAATAAGTGCAAATGGTTATTATGCTATTAAATAGAGGCTAGTGTTGTCACAGAATGGGATGCCCCCAAAAAAGATCCAGTAGTACTATGCCCAGCAAAAGTGTCTTTATCAGGCCTGATTTCTATGAGAATAAGTGCAAATGGTTATTATGCTATTAAATAGAGGCTGGTGTTGTCACAGAATGGGATGCCACAAAAACCAGAGAGCATGCACAGCAAAAGTGTCTTTATCAGGCCTGATTTCTATGAGAATAAGTGCAAATGGTTATTATGCTATTAAATAGAGGCTGGTGTAGTCACAGAATGGGGTGCCTCACAGCAGACTTAAGATCAGTTCAGTATATATGCACTGTTAGTTAGTGTAAGCAGCCTGAAAACGCTAACAAAGCAGGCTGGATGAAAAAAAAAAAAACTGACAGCCTCCGATTTTCCCTTCCTTTCCCTGTTTTTCGCTTACTTTCTGTCTGTCTCCTGTCTGTCTCCTGCCTGTCTCCAGCCTGTCTCTGTCTGTCCCTGCCTGTCTAACTGTCTGTCTCTCCCTCAGCTACACAGCGTTCTGTCTGTCACGAATGCAATAGAGAAATGATGCTGGAAAGCAAGATGGCCGGCCTTAAATATCGCTGTGACGTCACCGGGCTTGCTGGCTGCTGATAGGCTGCATGTGACTGTCCCAGCTTGCACTGGCGCGGGGTTGATGTCTGGACATGTCCCGTCCGCCATCTTAGAATGCCTGTAATGTAAATGAATGGATGTTAAAGGAAAACTTCGAGCGATCGAATCGCGGGGAAATTCGGATTCGATCCGAATCGAATTTTTCCTGAAATTCGGATCGAATCCGGGTTCGTCCGGATCGATTCGCTCATCCCTAGCTTCTTCTAGTGTGTGCCTTCTTGCAAGTCACTTTCCAAAGCTGTTTTTTGTTTTTATTATTTTCTTCAGCTCTTTTAACCACAGAATATGTTCTAGTGCCGCCTGTGATTTGCCCCCTTTAAGTGGGATGTATTCTTTGCGGCAAATAGAACCAGCACTTGTAGACAGAAATTTGGTTTGTGAGCTCCAACGGAGTGTGGATTATATAGTATGTTAATTGTGAATTTACGTCAGGTGCAGTCAAGTATTTCAGTCCAAACCTGCACAATGTGTCGCCATTGCCCCACTAGGTGAATAACCATGTTCAGTTTGATCACCAACACAGTGTAGTCTACATTCTTCTATTGTAAGAAAAATATAAATGAGCCCAGAAATCTGATCCTAGAGATCCCATGGACTTTCCTGACATGTAACTATACCTACAATTGAAAGTTGAACTCAATTAAAGATTTCAGATTTCTTTTTATAATTGGCCCTGGGACTTCCAGATGTTGGATATCCTGGACCAAAACCCAAGATATCGACTATCCTGGGTTATGATCTTTGACCCCTCAGGTCACCCGATCTCACTTATCTTTCCCTGGTCTTACAGCGCATGCGCAGCCCTGTTGTCCAATCAGCACGCTCTGACCCACTCCAGCCCTTTCATCCAGGAGTTCGTCTAATGAGGGCAGATTCTAGCATGCTGGTGGCCACATCCCCCACTACCCTTAACAGGGAGCGTGCCAGCGCTCACCATTCAAAAATGCCTGGCACATACATGCAACCTGCTAAAGGGATAGCGGGGATGCGTCCATTGCTCACACATGTTCCTCTGGACCGGGAACGAAGGTGAGTTTTTGGCCAACCTCGGGGTTTTGACACAGCGGGGCATCCCGAATCTGGATGTCCCTGGAGGAGTGGGTATGTCTGAGTCTCAGAGACTCCAGGGTGGGTTTTGGTCCACTTTAAAGATTTCTAGGAAAGGCAGGGGCTATTGTAGGGGACAGGAAGCTTCATGCTGCAGTGCCTCATTTCTACTATTCAAGAGTGAAGCCTCTCTTTAATGCAGGGCTCACCTATAGATGAGGGAGAAGCTTATTGTAGGTTAGTTTAGTCAGTTCAAACAAAACAACATATAATAGGAGACGATTACTGTAAAAAAAATGGTTTCCAAAGGTTTCTGGTCTTTCACTCAATTCTTGTTCCAGTGCAACAAAAATCACATCCAAATCAGGTAGCCCACAGAGGAAAAGCAGGGCACCAGCACTTTATATACTCCATGGCAAACACTCTCCCGGCAGAGGCTGCCTTTTCTGCAATATATATATATATATATATATATATATATATTTATAGATCAAACATTTCAAGTGTAGCTTTACACTCCCACCCAGTTCTGAACAGCAGCTCCATATGGATGCAGTGAAGAGGTTATGTGCAATTACTTTTTTTATTGTACTATGCCAGATTGTTTATAGAAACATTTTAAAACTTCTTGTTTCTTTTATCATTTAATTAACAGAAATATTGTTGACCCATAAACATTTCCAGATTCATATGTGAAAAAAGAGGTCTTTATTTTTTTTCAGCAATCCACGAACAGCATTCTGCTTTTCCAGCTTAATTCTGTAAACTAATAGTAATTCATTTATAATTAAAGGTGACTTTGGACCGTTTCACAATGCACAATTCACAATGTGGAACCCACATGTGCAGCACAGTGCAATACTCTTGTTTGTATATACGTCCTTCTCTGTGTCCCTGTTAGCAGAGTATTTCAGGGCCCAATTCCCTTTTCCCTAGCACAGCAGGAGGCGGCCAGGGGTACCTGGAGAATCTTGGGACCAAAACTAGCGGAGGCGGTGGCAGCAGCAGGCAGAGCAGGAGGGCCTGGCAGGTGGGGGCAGCAGTTACATATCTACCATTACACATACAGATTGCATTAGTATTTAGAAATGTCACTACATACATTTAAACTCCTGTTTTTTCTTTGTGCTTGTTCAGGTAGTGGCTGTGCCTGACTGTGCCAAACCTTGCATATTAATAAATAGGGACCCTACTTAGCAGACACAGAGTAGCACATCCATCCCATGCTAAACTTATTTATTTCAATGCTGTTAACAAACCAAAATTATTGCAATGTCAGTATACTGGCAACATTTTTGGTTGCAGGGCATTGATTGGATTTTGTCATCTTAAAGGAGCACTACGGCAAAGAATGAAAAAAATCCTTATAAATATGCTGGATGGCGGGAGAAGGGGTCACTTATATACCTGGCATCAAGAAATATCCAGCCAGGCTTGTTTCAATTATTTTTATAGAACAAAGAGGAAATCAGGGGTGGCAGGTTCTGTCACCCCTGATACACTAAACCTGCCGGCCAGGTTACTACAGCGACTGAGACGCTCTATTACAGCGCCCGATACCCGCTTACAGTGTCTACTAGCGGTCGCTCTAAGCGCCACTATACAGACGCTCATCTGGCAATACCTGGCGTTAGTAGTGAATCAGCCTCCACGTCGTGTTTGTTAACGTCAAGCTTTGAGGTCTATACATTGTTAGCCTATTTAAGTAAGGTTTATATTATATATCTGACAATGGGTCTCAACTAACTTGTTTACAGAGATGTTTACAGAGATTTGAGATTAAAGCCCTTTTTAATGAGGCTTTTCAATTGCCAAAATGCTTGATTAGTTTTATCTAAACTATCTTGTTGAGTATGATGTTTAATCATGATAAAAGATTTGTAATCTTTTATTGTAGTTTGTTGATTATTATCCAATCCTTAAGAAGGAAGACCCGCTGAAGGGTTTGCGTAATAATTAGTTTCTTTGTTAAAATCTGCTGTTCTGCCCCTTTACAAGGAAGCATTTAGATACAGCAATTGTGCCACTTGGGTGCCACAAGGAAGCTGCCATTTGGGTGCCAAGGACCTACCTTGTGTGTGCCAGGAAGGAGGTACCATTCCCATCCAGGTTCATTCAAGTCATGCCATGTTAGTGTGTGAATTAAGGAGCTACACTACCTGTGTGAGGGACAGGGAGGCCGATTTATTAATAGCGCCAGGTAGCAACAGATGAGCGACAGTAGCGTGATTTTCACAGCGCCGGCTAGTATTCGCTGTGCTTGGCCGTTGTTCGGTTGTTGACAGCAACTCAGTCGGTGTGCGGTAATGTTGAATACGGGGTTAGGAGTTGCTGTTTGACAGGTTCCGCGCTGAATGGGAGCGCATGACAACGAATGGCCATAGCGAATGGCTCCCAGCATATTCATTAACAAATCACGCTCAAAAAATTATTGCGCTGTAAAATGCATGTTTAAACCCCAGAGCGCTGGCGGCGATGTGTTAAAAGTAGTTTTTTAACCCCCAAACAACCTTATTTTTGGAAAAAAATAATAAACAAGTTTTTCTAAACATTTTGTAACATGAATACATTAATATCAGACCTGTAATATCAATTCTGCACAAATTCTTTTTTTTTTTTTTTTACCTAAAAAAAAGATATAACATTGCAGAAGTGGTCACTGAATTTTTGACATTTAAAAAAAACAAAAAACATTAATATCAATTAATTATGAATATTTAAAGATTGCTCCATTGAAATGCATTGGAGAGCGCCAGGTAGCGAGAGGTCATACCTGGCGCTGTGATGGGATTAGCAGCGGCGCTGTTCGCTGAAGTCTGCAACATGATGAATCCCGCGCTAGCTGACGCTCTCACCGGTGCTAGCCTCATTTAGCGTTATAAATGCGTGATTGTGTTTGCAGCTTGGCGTTCTGGAGTCGGTAGCCGCCGATAGCTGGCGCTACCTGGCGCTAGTGAGACACTACCTGGCGCTATCCCTTGATAAATAAGGCCCAAAGTGTTATTTTCCCATTAACACCTTGTCTTTCACCGACGCTTGCTCCTGTGTGATGAATCTGACAAACAATAGTTGTTTCTGTAGAGAGGTAATGATATGTATGCCATTAAGTTTTAAGCTATCTATTACTGTGGTGCTGTTTTCTTCTAATGTTATATATGTATGTTATACCTTTGCTAGTGTTCTTTCCTGTATTTAAGTGTATTATATATATTTTTTTATACCTTGTTTATAATAAAAGAGCATTCCTTATTGTTATGCTCTGATCTCTTTAAAACAATATAATGGACCTGCATTTATAGTATAGGAAAAAAGAGCAAAGAGCCAGCTCACCACTCTCACATTACGTTTCAAAGCCGCTTATTCACAATGCATGGCATACGCTTCTAAACATACGCTATTTACGCTTAGAGCGTACTGCATACGCTATACAACTTACGCTATTTGCGTACGCCATTTGCGTACGGCAGTGTACGCTCTCTTTTGAGCGTTTTCATTGGCTTTTCTCTAAACCAATCACTCCGCAGCGACCTGTGACATCACGCCCTTCTCTTCCAGGCCCGGCGACCGTGCTGTCAGTGGTGACCCTGCAGCTTCAGGTAAGTTTCTATTCTTATTTTACTATATAAACTTATGTTGTTACCCACTCCAAACTGTATGATTAAGAGCCCAAGAGGCTTGAAACGCGTTACGGGTGCTTGGCCCATGCTGCTGTGTCTGTGCCACTTTTTGCTTCAACTTGGACTTATATTTCTGGGCTATCTTTTAATGGATTAATTAAATGCTAAGTTTTATCGCAAGACTGGAGTATACACTGTGATCTGCATTTATAGTGACCCTGTCTTGGGCATTAAGTAGTAAAACCTTTGGTATTTGGGTATGTTTTGACCAGTGTTTAGCAAAACACTGCCTATAGGATTGGGGGATTGCTCACAGCCTATGGGATGCGGGAATGTCTCGCTGCCTATGGGATGGGGGTAATGCCTCACTGCCTTTGGGATGGGGGTAATGCCTCACTGCCTTTGGGATGGGGGAAGGCCTCACTGCCTATGGGATGGGGGGATGCATCACTCTCTATGGGACGTGATGGAATGCCTCACTGCCTATGGGATGGGGGTAATGCCTCACTGCCTTTGGGATGGGGGAAGGCTTCACTGCCTATGGGATGGGGGTAATACCTCACTGCCTTTGGGATGGGGGAAGGCCTCACTGCCTATGTGATTGGGGGTTGCTCACTGCCTTTGGGATAGAGGGAATGCCTCACTGCCTATGGGATGGGGGAATGCCACACTGCCTATGGGATGGGGGAATACCTCACTGCCTATGGGATGGGGAAATGCCTTGCTACCTATGGGATCGGGCGAATGCCTCACTGCCTATGGGATGGGGTGAATGCTTCACTGCTTATGGGATTGGGGGCAATGCCTTACTACCTTTACTACCTATGGGACAGAATGGAACTTCTCACTGCCTATAGGATGGGGGTGCCTCACTGCCTATGGGATATGGAAAGCCTTACTGCCTATGAGATAAGGGAAAGCCTCACTGCCTACGGGATGGGGGCTGCCCTCACTGCCTATAGGATGGAGGATGTCTCACTCTCTATGGGATGGGATGGAATGCCTCACTGACTATGGGATGGGGGCATGCATCACTCTCTATGGGATGGTATGGAATGCCTTACTGCCTATGGGTTGGCTGGATACCTCACTGCCGATGGGATGTGGAATGCCTCCCTGCCTATGTGATGGGGGGAATGCCTCATTGCCTATGGGCTGGGGGAATGCCTCACTGCCTATGGGAATTGGGAGAGGGGAAATACCACACTGCGTTTAATGGGGAAATGGAGGGTGGGAGAATTACCATGTCTGTAATGGGGGGGATTCTGCACCTTGCCTATTATTTGGTTCTTGAGGGGGCAGTGTTTTGGCACAACATTTGGTTCAGAATAAAAATTCTAGGTGCGTCCTGTGGGCAGGTGCGTCTTATATGGGTAAACATACAATGTTTATATTTAAATAAGTTAGTGTGGTGGTGCATCCTTACTTGGTCCACACACCTCTGTGGTTCCTATATTTGTTTTTAGGTAACTATTATGCAAATTGGGATCTTTAAAAAAGGTCAAAATATTTGGTCTCGTTTTGTTGTTAAGTATTATACTATTATACAAATTGTTTGTGTCTTTATAATTAACACATTTCTGAGCCTCTGGCCTACTACTTATTGCTGGCTGCTATTTTTTTGTACAAATCCCCTGAATTGAGAAAGCCAGAAAGTTAGAAAAGAATCTTCAAGAGATAAAAACAGGCCAGTTACCTTGATTTATTCCTACAGACATACCATGACCTGGATGAATGAGTAACTTCTTATCTTCAGGTGATATTTTTAGAAGTATCCGGAGATAAACGTAGTGACTTGATAGCAAAGCAATAATATAAGTATGGCGTGTGCCACAAGCATAGAGAATCTCCTAAAACATAAAAAAGTGTTGCTGCAGTTAAAGGAGGACTATTGTGAGCAAATGGCCTAGTGATAAAAATCCATATAAATAGGATTGATGGGGGGAAGAGGGGTCACCTACAGGACCAGCAGGCGGCGAACCCGTTTGCATATCAAGGCCCCGGGGCCATGCAAAGCTGGCTCGGATGGCAGCTGCCGATGTTCTCACCACAGCCGGTCGCCAATGTCTCTGCCCCTGACCCTGCTGTGTAAAACCTCCTGGGAACCCCCACGACTGACTTTATGCCGTGCATTAGTACGCACAAGCCATGATTGGATGAGTTACTCCCTATGCTCTGTGAGAATGGCAGAAATGTGAGCGGAGTGGGATCTGGGGGGTTTAAAAGAGTGGGGCATCCCAAATCAGGATGCCCCGGGTCAAGGACCAAATCCTGAATTTTGGCCCACTATATGTGCAGTGCAGCAATCCCAGGGGAGTTCACAGAGTGGGGCATGTGATGTGACACAGGCAGCCCAATGAGACTCTGTTGTCCAGGGGCCCATAAAATCCTGGAGCCGGCCCTGATCACTTATACAACCTGCACCAAGAAATATCCAGCCAGGCTTGTTTCTTTATTTTAATGGAAGGAAGAGAAAATCAGGGGTGACAAGTTCTGTCCCCCCGATACACTCAAACCTGTCACCCCTGGATTTTACTCCTACCAGGAGAAGAAAATTGTAAACATGGTGGGAGTTTTATTCAGTTTGGGTGTATACGTGACTCCTCCTCCCATTAGCCAGTGTGATTATATGGATTTTTAATACTACACAATTTCACGATACACCTCCTTTAATGATATAAACAACCTCTTTTAATGTGCACCCAAGATCATCCATCGTGAATCAAAGACAGCCAGAGTAGTAAAATATGAAGTATATTGTTCCAAAGCTAAAACCTAGACATATTAAAATACAACTGCATTTTAGTCAGTCATTTAATTTAAAACCAATTGCACATTACAGCAATGCTGGTTAAGCATTTAAAGGATTATTTGTTAATTACATGGCGGTTTGTATTTTGATGTTGTCAGTATAATGAATTGCTCAGTCTGCAATGTGCTTCATATTTTCGATGTAGTCAGTGGAGAGACCGCTGCATACTGTTACGGAGCACAATCTGTTTTGTGACAGATTAGAATGCAGGTTATTTATGATATGGATAAATTATGAATCTGTATCTTATGAGAGCATTAAAGTATAGCTGCAAGGAAAATGGCTGAATCCTTAAGTCTGCTTCAGTTCTACTATAATACAAATAGCTCTTTCACTGCTCCCCGAATGACCTGGCGTTTTATTATTTTCAGCACACAGAGCCGGTGAGGACGAGACATTGCTGGCTTAAACCAGTTTAGTCTCGCTAGTAAGTGTAAAAGAAATGGAAAAAACGGCTCATTTACATAACTGATAGATAAGGGCATTCTCTTCATCCTTATTAATATAATTGCATTTCTTAATTATAAAGATATGAATCATCCCAACAATAGTCATGATGCCTTTGTAAAAAGGCTATAACGCATTTAACTCTGGACATAGAAGTTATGAGTATAAAATATCATCCTGACCCATGGGAAAAGTTATTTTAATTCATTTTCATTTTAAATCTTTAATATTTGATCACGTCCTTCTTCGTCTTAATAATAATTCATCTTGCTTTAATATTAACCTGTCATTTATTATTTTGTGCTTTACACACTGCAAAGACCAAAGGAGATGGAGGCATATATGATGCACAATAATCTGTAAGCAGAGGCACAAACATGAAATGAAAAATTAAATCTTTGTGAGGTTCGGATAAAACAAATATATATAAAATAATAACCCTAGGGCACATGTGTCAAAAAACAGGGTCTAGGTGCAGCCCTCCAAGCCTCTATATGTGGTCATCTGACAGGTGCCAAGCAGTGGATACTAACCAGTGCCACTTCTAATTGGCCTGGTCACTCACAAGGCTTCGGGCACCAGCCTGTGCCTTCTGAACATTCTGAGGAAGAAAAGAGTAGTGTCTGTGTCTGCAATAATTCAGCGTCTGCATCTGTCCTGGGCAAAATAATTCAGTGTCTGCACCTGTCCTGGGCAAAATAATTCAGTGTCTGCATCTGTCCTGGGCAAAATAATTCAATGTCTTCATCTGCCCTGAGCAAAATTATTTATTGTCTGGATCTGTCCTGGCAAAATAATAAAGTGTCTGCAGCTACCCATGGCAAAATAATTCAGTGTCTGCATCTGTCCTGTGCAAAATAATCCAATGTCTGCATCTGTTCTGGGCAAAATAGATTACCGTCTGCAGCTGTCCTGGGCAAAACAATTCAGTGTCTGCATCTACTGCATCTATCCCAGACAAAACAATGCAGTGTCTGCATCTAAATAATCAAAATAATAAAGTGTCTGCAGCTGTCCAGGGCAAAATAATTCAGTGTCTGCATCTGTCCTGGGCAAAATTATTCAGTGTCTGCATCTATCATTGGCAAAATAATTCAGTGCCTGCATCTGTTCTGGGCCAAATAGATTACTGTCTGCACCTGTCCTGGGCACAACAATTCAGTGTCTGCATTTGGTGCATCTATCCCAGACAAAATAATGCAGCATCTGCATCTATCCCAGACAAAATAACGCAGTGCCGGCATCTTTCCTGGGCAAAATAATTCAGTGTCTGCATATGTCCTGGGCAAAACAATTCAGTGTCTGCATATGTCATAGAAAAAAATGCATTTGTCCTGGGCAAAATAATTTTGCATCTGTCCTGGGCAAAATAATTCAACGTCTGCATCTGTCCTGGGCAAAATAATTCTGCATCTGTCCTGATAAAAATCATTCTGTGTCTGTAACCATAAATCTGAGTGGTCATGTTTGCATTTTGCCCTGTTTGTTTTTAACTTGCCCTTTGAAGGCCCCCAGAATGATGATGTGGCCCTCAATAGAAATGAGTTTAACAGCCCTGACCTAGAGTGTACTAATCCCTTGGTCCCCTCACCTCAAACATCACACCTGTTATCACCTGCTTCTTTCTGAATAAACCAATTTCGATGTTAAGAGTGGATCAGCCACATTGATACTTATTGTTATTTGTATTGTTTTGGTGCATTCATCAGGAGGGGGGCACATATTGGATACTGCAAGGATATTGCAAAGGTGCTTTGATGGAGTGGGTGGCATCAGCTTCATTTCCTTAATTGGTTTGGCACATGAGGGATACTTGCACATGGGGGGAAAGTCCAGGTCACCATAAGAGAAAAAGTAAGCTGTGCCAATAGGGTCCTTACCTTTAGGGAGGCTAAGCGTGCATTAAACATGTGTTTACCTAGTGCAAATGGGTGCAGAAATTTAAAGAGTATATATGAGCATATGTGTAACATATCCAAACTGAATTCCAATAGGGAGGCATGGGCCCAAGAAAACGAAGGATCTAGGCATTATATTTTTTAACCTAAGAGGTCTTTGCTGAATTTTACTACTTGTGAACAGATAAGGGCTCCCAACGGTCACTATACTAGCTCAGAGGGCAGGAAGTGGCAATCTACTGGCCATGGTGAGTAGGAGGTATGCCAATGCCCTTACTCTTTCAGGGAGCCCACCTATGGTGAAGGACATTGGGGTTGGTATTCTACATGGCCAGAAGTAATTCTAAACACAACCCAATATTTTCCCAGTCATTCTTATATGAAAAATAAATATACTCACTTAGTCGAATCCTACAGTCCCTTTCTTGGTCAAAAACCCAGTTCTGCTTATTTGGTGGCCGCTGTTGTTGCACTGTGGTGTTTGGACTGTGAATTACACTTTTGTCACCCAATCACTAAAGCAGCTGTCCAAGCATAGCAGCAGCAGCCTGATGAATAAATGAGACAGGCTTTTAGATAAAGAAAAACAGAGTACAGGCATGGCCTAGGGGGGTTATTCAAGAAGGGATAGCGCCAGGTAGTGCCTCGTAGCAACAGGCAGTGTCTGGTGAACGCTGTGCGCAAAGCCACATTTAAGAAAGTGATTCTGGTGAGCAACTCTAACAGCACCATGTAGCGTCAGCTCAGCATATAGCGCTGGTGCTCTAGGTTCCAGAGAGCCATGTAGTACTTGTCGCTCTGTAGCGCTCTCCCATACATTTCAATGGGCTTTCATTAGTTGTGTATAAATATCAGTGACCAGATTAGCTGCTTTTTACTAGTCCTGGGAGTCCTCTGGCCAAACATCACCATTGTAGCAGTAAATCACTACTGGTGTAACCAGCTTTTGCCAGAATTAAAGTCGGCAGGAATTAAAGTAATTACAAGGTGACGTACGGTGGAAAACAGCAAACACTAGGATCAGAAAACTACAACCATGACATTAACCACACCTCTAATAAACAAATACACACCATACTATTTAACAAGTATTGTATATACAAAATACACCACAATAAGAACACTATATAGAAAATACAAGACTCTATATACAAAATAAAAAAGGCTCTGTAGCAAGGACGGAATATGAAGAAGGGAAACCAGAGGACTGGAATTAAGAACAGGACAGACAGATGACCAGACTGGATGACCAGAATGATGAAGTTAATCAAGATGGACAGGTTTAAACCAGAGGACTAGGATGATGGTTGGAGAAGGAAGTGAGCAGGACAGGACTGATGGACCAGGGAAGCAGGGTACAGGGAAATTCTGAGGTTCTGGGAAACAAGCTGGATGGCAGATGACCAAATTGTAGGATTGTATGAGCCAAGTAAGAGGTGGACAGGGCTGTGAAAAAACATTATTTTTCAGGGTTAGTAATCTGTATCAGGTGATGCCAATTGCCCTGGAGGTGGGAGCCGTCAGGGTCACCTGAGCAGACACAATCCAAGATCCAGGTAAAGTAGTGCTACAGATAGTCGAGGGTTATTACAGCCAGGTACCAAGCTCATGCAGCCTATTTCCAGCCTGCCACAGATTCCTGATGCCAGTGCTCCTGTGAAAAATTAGGCCTCAAATCCACCAGACAGAAACTAAGATAGACTTTCAAAGATCTTCTTCAGCTCTGAGTTTTTCTCCAGGTCATCCAGTCTGGTTATCTTCCAAGACTCTAGCCCCATTTAAGAAATGTGCACCAAGGTTGTTGTCTTTCCACAGGCTCAAGTTCAAGATGGCCAACAAGAGTTTGAAGTAGAGGTAATGGTGGACTCTCAGAGATTCAGAAGTTCAGAAGAATGCCACCTTTTCTGAATCTGAGTCTGAATCAGGAACTTCATCTACTAAAGATTTTACGGTTTATTTTAAGTGATGTAGAAGGTAGCAATTACAGGGTGTAATACAAGTAATATACTTATAATATTATGAGATGTGACAGAAACAGATAATATACTAATACTAACGGCATGATTCAGATGTAATAGAAGCTTAAAAAATGAATTGCTACAGGAGAACATTAGGAGTGATATCTCTGCATTTGAGAGCTTACAATCTTACAAAGGATACAAGAGGAGATGAGAGGTTGGGTCTCAGGTGCAATATACTGTAACATCATGGTGGCAAGTGCTCCAAAGGTTGACAAGATTGTGGAGTGGTTTGCTTAAGCCAGATGGAAGGTTCATCTAAATAGCTGAGTTTTAAGGTCACTTTTGAAGGCTTGAACAGTTGGAGAGTGGTGTTTTGGATGGTGAATGGCGTTCCAGAGGAGTGGAGCAGTGCTTGACCAGAGGACATGAACAGGGCTGGGGACAGAACGAGATTGTGGGCGGAGTGGAGACTGCATCTGAGATACTGTCGTTAGATTATAGGTGAAATGTGAGGATAAGGCAGAGAGAGCTTTATATTATAAAATCAGGCATTTAAACTGTATTCTCTCAGGTAATGTGAGCCAGACAGAGAAGAGCAGCACTTGAAAAGCAACAGGAGAGATGGATGGGGTAAACAGCAGAGTTGAGAATAAAAAGCAGTTAGTTAGTAGGCCACTAAGGAGAGACTTAGGGGTTTATTTATCAAGGGCTTGCGCCAGGTAGTGTCTGACGAGCGCCAGGTACCGCCAGCTAACGGCAGCTACCGACTCAAGTACGCCCGGCGGCGGTCGCAATGACGCATTTATCACGCTAAATGAGGCTAGCGCCGGCGAGAGCGTCAGCTAGCATGGGATTCATCATGTAGCCGACTCCAACGAACAGCGCCGCTGCTAATCCCATCACAGCGTCAGGTATGACCTGGCGCTCCCTGGCGTTGTCCAATGCATTTCAATGGAGCAATCTTTAAATAATCATAATTAATTGCTATTGATTTTTTTTTTTTTTTTTTTTAATGTCAAAAATTCTGTGACCACTTCTGCAATGTTAGGTTTTTTTTTTAAGTTAAAAAAAAAAAAACTTAAAAATTGTGCAGAATTGATATTACAGGTCTGATATTCATGTATTCATATTACAAAATGTTTAGAAAAACTTGTATAATTTTTACATTAAAAAAAATGGTTGTTTGGGGGTTAAAAACTACTTTACACACATCGCCGCCAGCGCTCTGGGGTTTAAACAAGGAATTCACAGCGTGAGAAATTTTTGAGCGTGATTTGTTAATGAATCTGCAGCAAGCCGTTCGCTCTGGCCATTCGCTGTCAGGCGCACCCATACAATGCGGAACCTGTGAAACATCGACCCCTAACCCCGTATTCAACATTACCGCACACCGACTGAGTCGCTGTCAACAAGCAAACCCCGGCCAAGCACAGCGAATACTAGCTGGCGCTGTGAAAATCACGCTACTGGCGCTCATCTGTCGCTACCTGGCGCTATTAATGAATCGGCCTCCCCGTAGTGATGTGAGTAGTAGTTTAGGTGGGAAATCATCAGGACACTAATAGTTCCAAGTGTGAGGAAGGTACAGATGCAGTGTCTTTGAGTTGCAGTTGCAGTTAAACATCTGTTAACATGAAAAAGCAGGTCGATTGGAGTACTTCGCTGTTGTTTTACCCCCCGCTAAACTATTGGTATGTAACTATAAATGACAGCACCAGTGTATTCAACACCAAACTATAGTTCCATTGCAAAATAGAGAATGTCTTCACTGTTATTGTAATTTGATTTGGTGATCACAGTTCCTGAGAAATCGACACCTCCTCAAGCAACAAAATATGATAGTTAATTATATCAATCCACAATCTTGTTATATGGAATACGTATATTCCTCAGTGAAGCGAGAGAGGGCTGTAAACGTATACCTCATCAATGCTCCTTATTTAGGTGTTAAAAAACTCACATTATCATTATATACAGTACATTTATATATATAAAGAGTAGGCCAATTAAGGCATAAGAATATTGTGCAATACTATGAATAGTTAATAATACCTAACACTAATAACATTTACACTTTAGAGGACTTTAGAGAGGAGAATCCCAGAATCTTTCCACTGCCAAGGATGATCTTCCCTCCCCCCACAGAGCAAACTTTGGAAGTATCAGACAAAAGTAATGACCCCCTTTTCATCCTGCCACCATTCCATGCACTGAAGCAGGACTGAGGGCTACATAAAAAAAACTCTTACCTGGCCCACAAATTCCAGGGCTGATGATAGCAGGATCGGAGCACTGTGCACTGCCATCCTCCTTTGGCCATCTGATGCTGCTCATAGAACGCAGTCTCTGAGCTGTGAGATGCATCTGCATCTGCTAGGAGAGCCCACACTCTGTGCAGCCCTGCCTGCCCATTCACTTGAATGGGCAGATGGGAGCACGGGCCTCATCAGATGGATGAAGATGGTGGCATCCTGCACTCTGATCATGTGATTGATCGTTGAGGCTTGATTATGGGCCAAGTCACTTTATTATTTTTATGTAACTCAGGGCCGCACAGTCCACGAGGCCATGTGAGGCAGGGGGAGGTGGCGGAGCAATAGGCAGAGTGGCAAAATCTGGGATAGTTCTTGTCATTTTTTTCCCGGACAGTCTGCTCGCCCACGCAAAGATCCAGCAGTACACTGCATTCCTTGATTTGGGATCCTCAGCTGTGTGAACCTCCTTGATCACTATGTATACTGAAGTAGTCCCATTCCCGTAGCGCATGCTTGGGCCACATCCCTGCTATACCTTAAGCCATTAAAATCCTAGGTGTTGTTCTTCTTTAATGCAGAAACATTTTAATTTCAACTCTGTGCTGAAGAGTGTCCTAGTCTGCAGGGACTCTAACCCCTACTTTTTGAGCTCGGGTGGAAGGAGGCGTTGGGTTAGGGTGGCTGTGAACCAGGATCATTCCTGACATAGAGCTGAAAAGCAAATATGCATCACTGGGCAGATGTGGGCAACTAATGAACCTTGCTGCCAATTGTTACCATAAAAGTAAATAAAAAGATCTCCAAATCTTGTGGATATCCATCAAGATGCTTACAATTGGCAAAATGACTGGCCAACACTGCACTGCTCCTCTCTGCAGACAGCTCCTACTGTAGGAGGAAATAGAGGCTCAATGTAATCTAGCTCCTGCCAGCCAGAAAAACACGAGGTGCGGCGCCCAGTCTCAAGTGTTTTTTAAACACAAGCTATTGGCAGCTCTATTTACTCAGCACATCACATTTTACTTGCAGCTCCCAAGGAGACCACATGTCAAACAGGAGGGACCTGAGAGCCATATGTGTTGGGGATCATTGACCTAGGGGGTACTTGGTTGGAGCTTCTTGATGCTAGAGGGTATTTGACTTTAAAAAGTTGAGAACCACTGGTCTAGAGTAGTTCACACGCAGACCATCAGGTTGTTATAGCACTGTGGCAGTGCACTGCCATGACTATATGGAAACAGCAACCATAATAGGAGAAGCTCCAAACCAGGGGACCAGGAAGCTGCTTGCCACCAGGTAAAAGGCACAGAAAAATGCTGTAACATACTGAAAGAGTATAGCCTGAAACATAAATTACACAGAGGAAGACATAGCTGTCCATAAAACATTGATAAAGAACAATTACGCTGACATTTCTTCCCAGCACTGATGATGGCAATATTGTGGAATATGACACTGCCAAGGCAATACACATATATCCTGAGACCCATACCATGCTGACATAAGTTCTGTAAAAGTGTACTGGATCCCATATCAGACAGTCAGTTAAGAGAACGCGTTATTATCTTCAGTGGATTCCTGCCCATTTTTATTAAGAGGCTTTTTTATATTCCAGAAGCTCACAACTTCAGAATGTCAGGAAATGATTGAGCCCTCATGTCCGGACTTTGACAGCTCAAATTATGAGAGGCATTGTTGGAATATTGCTAGACTACCATATAAATCTTGAGTTTACGTTTTTGCTTTAAGTAGGACTCTTTTAATGGTTTTGAGAAGGTGGCTTATTATTATTCAGTCAGTCGATGTAAACGAATTCAGACCAGTGTTGAAAATGGTTCATTTACATAACATCAACATAGTTATTAGCATATTTCCACTTCCACAGAAGATAGAGCAAAGTACCTGTCTGGCAATTGTTTCTCGCGCTGGTCTAAGGGAATATTAAAGGAAGTATATTTGAAAAGCTTCCTATTTGTTATAATATTGTAAAACAATAACTTTTTTGGCTATAAACTTGTCTAAAAAGGTCAATATTTATTAAATAAAAAACAAAATCACTATGAGAGAATGCCAATCACCTCTCCAGTACCTGCCCCAAAAAAAGGGGGTTATTAAAAAGAGGTTGAGGCTACGTAGTGCCAGATAAGTGTTAGGTGAATGTCAGGTCCCAGTGAAAGAGGTGTATTTATCAAGTCAAAAATCCACAGTGCCTGTGATAGTGCCAGGTAGCGTCCTAACTATGATCAGCACCGCCGATGGGATGAGTGTCGGTGCTGAGTTTCCTACAGTGCCAGATAGGTGTTCACCTAGCACTGTGATCCCATACATTTCAATGGGCTGGGATGGTTACAATCATTTAAGCATTTTAGTAGAATTTTCTTTTCATTTTTTTGGACTGGTGTATGTGCCACAGGATCACTGGGCTGGTTGGAGTTATTTTATATTATATGCATTTTTAGCACATTGGGAATCCAACAGGTGTTGTGTGCCTGAATTCCCATTTTTTGAGTGCCTCTTGGAGCGCATGTTTTTTTTTTCTTACATTTTATCAGCTTGCGGCACTCTCGGTTGGCGCTAGGTATCGCTAGCATATAGGCTTATATAAGCCATGCGCTGCAAACGCTGCCTGGCCGACAACGCTACAGCTGACAGCCAGAAGCTGACGCTGCGGTGCGGGCACTGCTGAGCTTCTCGGACGAGGCGCTCAAGTGATGCCCACAACAATTATAATAAATAAGCCTTCAGGTGAAATTTCTGTAGAACACCATGCCTGCCCAAGAGAACAAAGTATTTTTAAAAGCTTACTGTATGTTAAAAGGGAAAGTCCACATTCAAAGCCATTTTTGTATTTTCGTGTCTGCAAAAAGATGTCCTCAAGGTGCTGAGCTTACCTGGTATTTGTTATGTTAGCAAATGTGTGTTTTATGAAACTACCTCCAGTCAATTGCTGTTGGCAACGGTACACCAGGTCTGTACACCAAAAGAGGGATGTGAGTCCCGTACATATGGAATTATGCTGCTATGGTCACTGCTGAGGTGAAGAGCTTACTCAGCCTTACACATGTCCAGCAGCAATGTTTCGTCTCTCCTTGTAGATCTTTGTGTACAGTTGCCTATAGCAGCAAGTTCTTAAAAAATGCTTCCATAAAACACACATTTGCTAACATAAGATATAAGTTAGGAATTAAGGGCCATATAGAAACGCTATTGCCATGTAGAGCCACGTAGTGTCAGGTGAACGCCGGGTGCAGTATGTGAAAACCACATATAAGAAATCTGGTGAGCGCCTCTAATAGCGTAATGTAGCGTTGAATGTATTACTAGCGGCAGCTGAACATACAGCACCACGTAGCACCTGTCCCTCAGTAGCGTTATCCCATACATTTCAATGGTGTTTTATTTGGTTGTGTATAAATAGCGTTTTAATAAATTTGTTTTCTCAATTTTAGGGTCAAATTATTGTGTGGCCTCTCCTGCCCAGCAACTAAACACATTGTATGTGTTCGTTATATGTGCAGGTCTGCCATTGCAGTGCCATTGTTACAGTGTTAAAACAATGTCATTTCATGTGTTTTTGCTCTGGTGCTGGTGTATATGTGTTCAGAAACAGATTATTTTCATATAGCGTCAGGTGCTCGTCGCTAGAGTGCCCAGTTTTATAGCGCCGATGCTAGCTTTGTGGTTTTTCTTCTTAAATGTGGGGTTCAGCACCGAGCATTGGATGCACTTAACTGGCGCTATCTATCATTCGCTGCAGTGTTGTCCCGTTGTTAGATGTAGCGTTGTCTAGCATCTGTTGACCTCGGGACGCTACATGAAACAATAGCAGCATTGGTACACACAGGAGTTGCATTGATTCCGGCAGAGCACTTCTACAGCACATCATAATTGTACAGGATACTACAGCGTCTCTTGTCCAGCACCAAAGCTACCTTGTAGTGCCAGACAACCATTTGCAGCGTACTCTTGCGGACTCTCTAAGCACTGCAACGTGGAGGCTGATTCATTACTAATGCCAGGTATCGGCAGATGAGCGTCTGTATAGCGGCGCTTAGAGCGACCAGGTAAGCGGGTATATGCAATAAAATGGGTGGAATACCCAGATTGACCGCTAGGTGGTTCTGTAGTACAGTAGACAGTGTTTAACATCACATCTGATGAGAGTACATACAATGCTTATAGAGCAACCAAAAATATAGTGACATTGTTGAGAGTGTGAAAACACCCTTAATCACAATGCCAAACATGCATATAGTCCTTTATCAGAGTACAGAGTACAAAGTATATGATCGAGATATAGTCTTACAGGCAGGCAGCACCAGGAAGTAACCCTCGACTTTTCGTTTTTTTGTAACCTTCTTCAGGGGGGAGCAGTACCAGTATGTGTCCCAAAGAACCTTAAATACCCTGTAAGTGGCTCTCTTTTTTACCCTGTTCGCCTCTCCTTTCTTTATCCCTGCATGTACTGTATCTCTGGAAGGTGGAACAGAGATTATAGGACAGGCCGAACACTAACTTATAAGTATCTTCATACTCCTCTTAACTCTTGGCAAAACCATAGAGGTGTGCTTCAATCATTCTTTTTTGCTTTGAACACATATCCACCAGTAACAAAGCGAAAACACATGGAATTACAATACAATAAACAATAAACACTTTAGTGCCAGAGCTGTAATGACAATTCTGCATAAAAAAATCAAAAAAAGTTTTCAAAAATGACTTTTTCTAGGCCAGGAGAGGTTACACAATTTTTTGAGAGAAAAAAAAAAACCTGTTTAAACAGAAGAAAAGGAACGTCCATTGAAATGTATGGGAGAGCAACAGGTAATACCTGGCGCTCTGGAAGCTAGAGCACCGGCACTATACGCTTAGCCGCCTGCAATAATACATCGGACGCTACATGGCGCTGTTAGAGTCGCTCACCAGAATCGCTTTCATAAATGTGGCTTTGCCTACAGCGCCCAGCGTTCACCAGCCACTGCCTGCCGCTACGAAGCACTACCTGGCGCTATCCCCACACATTACAAGATCAGCTCAGCACATTGAGGACATTATTTTGGCACAAAAAATATACACTTTCAAAAATGCATTTGTAAAGGGGACTTTCCCTGCACATATACTCAGTTATCCTAAAAAGTGATAGCTTAAATTCTAATCTTTTCATTGTGGTTTATGGGCTAAACATCACTGAGCCAACTAATTTGGGAATAGCTGGGCACAGTCTTTCTAGAGATCAGCACATAATAATAAATATGTATTTTATTCCGTGTGCAAGCACAACTAGTGGAAATGAGTTTAATGGATAATACCTGCTGTGCATGCTCACATGGCCATGACACTCTGGAACAGCAAATCCCAGTGCAACTTTAGTAAATCAGGCCCTGTGTGTCCAGGAACATTGCACTTTGCTGCTTGATGATTTATTTTCTTGCTTACTGTGTTTTTGTGAAGCATCAGAGGTGGATAATTCTGCATGACATCTATTAGTGTTGAATTCTAAATTACCAGAGCAAGACTCAAACCTCTGTTGGGGATCAGCGCAGGCTGCGAACAAATTAGATATACAAGGAATCATCCGCCAAACCCTAGAATGTCGCTACACAATCCCCAAATGTAGTAACCTAATTACTTATCTTTACATAAGATCATAGCCTAAAGGGATGTACACCCCTTCCCAGTGCTATTAATCTAAAAGAGCAAAATATTGAATTAAAAGTTATTAAGATCAGAAAAATACTGGGACCACAAATCAGAAGGATAGAATTAAGAACATGATTGGAATATGGAAACGGTGCTGTACGCACTATAAGGAGATACGCGACAATTTTTCAGAATTTTCACTCCTTTTAGAATTAAACTTGATTTTTCACTTGATTTGGTAAGTTAAAGGGACTTTCCAGGCACAATTAAACATTAGCAGGTCCATCCTGTCCCAGTTCAATACTGTGTGCTGATAAAAATGGCCATGCAGTGTCCATGTTCATCCACTGCTCACTAGTTGCATAAAGGACCGAAGGCTGTCCCCTTGTGACAGTTACAAAGCCTCAGCACACCTACTCTATTTACTGTGAAGGAGGGGCGTGCAAGGCATGTGATACTCAAGCAGCAGGTTGCGAAGACAATGTGGTCATTTGTGGCTGTTGGTTTATGTTACTGTGCATGGCTAATATATCTGAATGATACTGTGGGCCCCATTGCAAGCTGCCCAAGAGCCATTTTCTGGATCTAAATGAGTCCTAGACCATGACACTGATAACAATGCAGCATTGGTGCAAGAATCCGAAAAAGTACATTGAAAAAATCATATTTAAAGTGGTTGACCATCTAAATAAAAAACAAAAGGGCACTTACCCGAATGCTGGATCGATTCCTGTGGCAGAACTCTATTCCCTGGCACTTTCAAGTCCAGATAGCATGCTTCTGCCACCATTAGAGGGGCACGTCCCAGCCCTCTCTATTTACAATGGAGGGGGTGTGCTGAGGACTGACCCGCCCACTCCAATGTAGTGAAGGGAGGGGTGTGACCATGACCATGACTGATGGTGTAGGTACGCAAGTCTGACACAGAAGTTTTGGTGAATGGAGTTCCGACATAGTTGGCGTAGGATTTGATCCAGCAATTAGGTGAGTTGCTGACCACTGAAGTAGGACCGATCACCTTCGAGAGACAAAACGTGAGTGCCCTTTTGTTTTTATTTGGGTGGTCAATCACTTTGAATTTTTTAATGTCCTTTTAAGGAAGGTACATCACAGGGATTCCCAACCTGACTCAAGGTCCAGTTGGCAAGTTTGACCCCCTGAGGGTCCTGTCATTCTGCACATGCTAGTTATGAGGTCAAGGTTGACTTTGGATGTGCTTTTACCAGGTGGAATGAAGGGGCATTTCTAAATGTGAAGTACAGATTTTTTTCCAATGAGTAAGGATTTTTTTTTAACTTTTGAAATAACTGTAGGGTAGGCAGAGAAGTTAAGGGCCTTATTTATGCCTTTAGCATCATTCTTGCTGCTATGGCACCAGCTTCGGAGTGCTGGCATTACTGTTTTATTTTGCGCTGTGCTGGGTACTACATTGATGCTAGCAGACGTTGCTCAGAACCCTAATTAGCTTTGAATGTTGTACTAGGTATTAGCCAGCCTATGTCAGCGTCTGCCCGATTTTCCCAATGCCAGTGAGCACCACTTTGTACTGCCATTTTTCAGGCGCTCCTCAGCATATCTATGAATTTTTTACTCCTTGAAATCTTTGGCATTGTATTTTTCGGCGCTGGTCAGAGTTTTTTCATTACAGTTACAATAAATCACTGCTGGGGGCATAGAGGACAAACTTTTCAGTGTATTTAGGCTGCATTTTAGTTGTCGTACCCAAATGACACATTGTTAAGAAAAAGAAGCCCTTAAAATTTTAATAGCACCCAAAAAAAATACATTTGGTGACATCTAGATCCTGTGTTTCCATTACTGACAAGTCCCAATGCAAGTTCTGTACAAATAAATGTGTTTAATATTAATTTTAAGCCTTAAACACTACAATCCAGTTCTGCCCATTGTTCTCTATGGGATCTTGAGGTACCGTGCCACCTGGCTCATCTGGCGCTGCTTCAACCAGAGCTCCCGGCGCTGCATCATTTTTCTGCGCTAGTGTTAAATAAGACGCTAGCTGGCGGCTGCATCAACGCTGCCGTTCTTTCTTTCTTAAGTCCCAGGTTGAGTGCTGCTGAGGCCAAAAAGTAGCGATATGTGTCGCTAACGCTTCTTAAATAAAGCTCTTAGAGATGCCTCTCCATTTTTTTGTTGAGCCCATCGGGTTATTTCCAAATTGTTTTAAAAATATTCTTACCATTGTCTTCCTCACCTGTAAACATGCCCCATCACAGGGGCAGGTAATTGTATTTGCACTTTCTTGTGTGTTAAAGTAAGAGAAAGATCACTGAGATGCAGGTTTTAAGTGGCACCTAAAAGTGAACCTTGTTTTACCTAATAATTAGCATGACCTCTATATAAACGCCCCTTGGAACAGAAAATGTTGAGGTTGTTTTGTAAGCCTGCTTACTGCTAATTAGCTGTACTACACCGCACTGTGCCCGGGACTGTGCTCTGGGGTGTGCCGAAAAAACAGTATATATTTAATAGTACATACATATGTACTATGGTGAGCCTTGTGCCGTTTGCCATGATGCATTGCAGCAAATTTATGGGGAAGCTATGTCATGGTGGTTAGGGAACTGATCTTGTGCATTAGTTCAATTCCCAGCTTAGGCATGACTGAATTTAAGCAAGGCACCCAACCACCAACTGGGGTCCACATTTGTGTTTGCCTTGCCCAATGTACAGATGGGATAAATGTGGAATACAAATTCCTATTTCTGTTCCTATAAGCAAACAATAATAAACACATTATTACTTAAATTAGGCCTCTATAGTGAGGCCATCACCAGAAAGGTTCAGGATGGCAGTCACTGCATATGACAACAGGTAGTACACTTATAAAATCAATTGTTGATCTGCCTTCTCACCAAAATGGCGGAAATATAAAGTAAGGAATTTTATAGACATGATTTTTAGAGGGTCAGATTTTGTGATAGAAGTACATTAAAGTTAAAAAAGGAAGTAAATTGCTGTCCACCCCCCTCCCCCCCCCCCCACCATGATCTGTGGCGCAAGCTGTTTGAGAGGGTAATTATGATGATCAGTTCTGCTTTCACTCTTAACTTACAGCCTTAGTTATTATATAAACCTGCGGGCTACTCTCTGCGTCTGTGCTCTCTACGCCTGCACTGTGTGTTCCAGGCCATCTGCTGAGCGCTGCGCAGAACTTTTACAAGCTTATGTGCTAGCGTCACCTAGCATCAGCTGGAAATCAACCACATTAAAGAAGAGAAATACAGGGTGCCCACTAGAGATGAGCGAACTTTTGAAAAATTCGATTCGACTGATTCGCCGAATTTTCCGACAAAAATTGTTTCGACCCGAATTTATTCGCGACGAATCGCTATTAAAAACGGCTATTTCTGAGCCTCCTAGAGCCTCAATAGGGTTGTAAACCATTCTGCCTTGCTGTAACACGCACAGGATGCGTGCTGGGTTAGTTAAATAATACTTTGAATAAATATCACATGCAGATCAGAGGCATCGCTAATAGAATCGCAGAGCGGCACAATTGAATTCAAGAGAGTTGAAGTGGCATCACTATGAGGGGCAGGAGCCCAAACATTGCTTTAAAGAGACACTGGAGTTGGCAGCAGCAGGAGCCCAAAAATTGGATGAATCACACCCTGGAGTTGCAAGCAGCAGCAGGAGCCCAAACATTGGCTGAAAGAGACACTGGGGTTGGCTTCAGGAGCCCAAAAATTGGATGAATCACACCCTGGAGTTGGCAGCAGCAGGAGCCCAAATATACACTGGAGTTGGCTTCAGGAGCCCAAAAATTGGATGAATCACACCCTGGAGTTGGCAGCAGCAGCAGCAGGAGCCCAAACATTACTTTAAAGAGACACTGGAGTTGGCTTCAGGAGCCCAAAAATTGGATGAATCACACCCTGGAGTTGGCAGCAGCAGCAGCAGGAGCCCAAATATACACTGGAGTTGGCTTCAGGAGCCCAAAAATTGGATGAATCACACCCTGGAGTTGGCAGCAGCAGCAGCAGGAGCCCAAATATTACTTTAAAGAGACACTGGGGTTGGCTTCAGGAGCCCAAAAATTGGATGAATCACACCCTGGAGTTGGCAGCAGCAGCAGCAGGAGCCCAAATATACACTGGAGTTGGCTTCAGGAGCCCAAAAATTGGATGAATCACACCCTGGAGTTGGCAGGAGTTGGCAGCAGCAGCAGCAGGAGCCCAAATATTACTTTAAAGAGACCCTGGGGTTGGCTTCAGGGGCCCAAAAATTGGATGAATCACACCCTGGAGTTGGCAGCAGCAGGAGCCCAAACATTACTATAAAGAGACACTGGGGTTGGCTTCAGGAGCCCAAAAATTGGATGAATCACACCCTGGAGTTGGCAGCAGCAGCAGGAGCCCAAACATTACTTTAAAGAGACACTGGGGTTGGCTTCAGGAGCCCAAAAATTGGATGAATCACACCCTGGAGTTGGCAGCAGGAGCCCAAATATTACTTTAAAGAGACACTGGGGTTGGCTTCAGGAGCCCAAAAATTGGATGAATCACACCCTGGAGTTGGCAGCAGCAGCAGCAGGAGCCCAAATATTACTTTAAAGAGACACTGGGGTTGGCTTCAGGAGGCCAAAAATTGGAGGAATCACACCCTGGAGTTGGCAGCAGCAGCAGCAGGAGCCCAAATATTACTTTAAAGAGACCCTGGGGTTGGCTTCAGGAGCCCAAAAATTGGATGAATCACACCCTGGAGTTGGCAGCAGCAGCAGGAGCCCAAACATTACTTTAAAGAGACACTGGGGTTGGCTTCAGGAGCCCAAAAATTGGATGAATCACACCCTGGAGTTGGCAGCAGCAGCAGCAGGAGCCCAAATATTACTTTAAAGAGACACTGGGGTTGGCTTCAGGAGCCCAAAAATTGGATGAATCACACCCTGGAGTTGGCAGCAGCAGGAGCCCAAATATTACTTTAAAGAGACACTGGAGTTGGCTTCAGGAGCCCAAAAATTGGATGAATCACACCCTGGAGTTGGCAGCAGCAGCAGGAGCCCAAACATTACTTTAAAGAGACCCTGGGGTTGGCTTCAGGAGCCCAAAAATTGGATGAATCACACCCTGGAGTTGGCAGCAGCAGCAGCAGCAGGAGCCCAAATATACACTGGAGTTGGCTTCAGGAGCCAAAAATTGGATGAATCACACCCTGGAGTTGGCAGCAGCAGCAGCAGCAGGAGCCCAAATATTACTTTAAAGAGACACTGGAGTTGGCTTCAGGAGCCCAAAAATTGGATGAATCACACCCTGGAGTTGGCAGCAGCAGCAGCAGGAGCCCAAATATACACTGGAGTTGGCTTCAGGAGCCCAAAAATTGGATGAATCACACCCTGGAGTTGGCAGCAGCAGCAGCAGGAGCCCAAATATACACTGGAGTTGGCTTCAGGAGCCAAAAATTGGATGAATCACACCCTGGAGTTGGCAGCAGCAGCAGCAGCAGGAGCCCAAATATTACTTTAAAGAGACACTGGAGTTGGCTTCAGGAGCCCAAAAATTGGATGAATCACACCCTGGAGTTGGCAGCAGCAGCAGCAGGAGCCCAAATATACACTGGGGTTGGCTTCAGGAGGCCAAAAATTGGATGAATCACACCCTGGAGTTGGCAGCAGCAGCAGGAGCAGCCCAAATATTACTTTAAAGAGACACTGGGGTTGGCTTCAGGAGGCCAAAAATTGGATGAATCACACCCTGGAGTTGGCAGCAGCAGCAAGAGCCCAAACATTACTTTAAAGAGACACTGGGGTTGGCTTCAGGAGCCCAAAAATTGGATGAATCACACCCTGGAGTTGGCAGCAGCAGCAGGAGCCCAAACATTACTTTAAAGAGACACTGGGGTTGGCTTCAGGAGCCCAAAAATTGGATGAATCACACCCTGGAGTTGGCAGCAGCAGGAGCCCAAATATTACTTTAAAGAGACCCTGGGGTTGGCTTCAGGAGCCCAAAAATTGGATGAATCACACCCTGGAGTTGGCAGCAGCAGCAGGAGCAGCCCAAATATTACTTTAAAGAGACACTGGGGTTGGCTTCAGGAGGCCAAAAATTGGATGAATCACACCCTGGAGTTGGCAGCAGCAGCAGGAGCCCAAATATACACTGGAGTTGGCTTCAGGAGCCCTAAAATTGGATGAATCACACCCTGGAGTTGGCAGCAGCAGCAGGAGCCCAAACATTACTTTAAAGAGACCCTGGGGTTGGCTTCAGGAGCCCAAAAATTGGAGGAATCACACCCTGGAGTTGGCAGCAGCAGGAGCCCAAATATTACTTTAAAGAGACACTGGGGTTGGCTTCAGGAGGACAAAAATTGGATGAATCACACCCTGGAGTTGGCAGCAGCAGCAGGAGCCCAAACATTACTATAAAGAGACACTGGGGTTGGCTTCAGGAGCCCAAAAATTGGATGAATCACACCCTGGAGTTGGCAGCAGCAGCAGGAGCCCAAACATTACTTTAAAGAGACACTGGGGTTGGCTTCAGGAGCCCAAAAATTGGATGAATCACACCCTGGAGTTGGCAGCAGGAGCCCAAATATTACTTTAAAGAGACACTGGGGTTGGCTTCAGGAGCCCAAAAATTGGATGAATCACACCCTGGAGTTGGCAGCAGCAGCAGCAGGAGCCCAAATATTACTTTAAAGAGACACTGGGGTTGGCTTCAGGAGGCCAAAAATTGGAGGAATCACACCCTGGAGTTGGCAGCAGCAGCAGCAGGAGCCCAAATATTACTTTAAAGAGACACTGGGGTTGGCTTCAGGAGGCCAAAAATTGGATGAATCACACCCTGGAGTTGGCAGCAGCAGCAGGAGCCCAAACATTACTTTAAAGTGACACTGGGGTTGGCTTCAGGAGGCCAAGAATTGGATGAATCACACCCTGGAGTTGGCAGCAGCAGCAGCAGGAGCCCAAATATACACTGGAGTTGGCTTCAGGAGCCCAAAAATTGGATGAATCACACCCTGGAGTTGGCAGCAGCAGCAGCCCAAATATTACTTTAAAGAGACCCTGGGGTTGGCTTCAGGAGCCCAAAAATTGGATGATTCACACCCTGGAGTTGACATCAGCAGGAGCCCAAAAATTGGCCTAAAGACATAAATATGTTTTGCACCATTTGGAAAGTGTAAAACGTGGCACCATGCTGAATCTAGTCGCATGCATCAGGCATTGGTGGGTGGAAATCATGGCTGATCCATCCCTGATTCATTTTGACAAAGGTGAGTCTCTCCACATTTTTAGTTGACCCGCTCAGATGGCACGCTACTTGCCGGGCAGGACAGCTTTTCCAGGGCAAACTCTGCTAGTTGCGGCCACAAATCAAGTTTGGCTGCCCAGAAGTCCAGCGGATCCTCAAGGTGTGTTGGCATGGTCATGTCAAAGTATGACATGACCTGCTGGTTCAGGTCCTGCTCCAGGTCTTCCTGCTGCTCATGAGTAGCCTCACTATGCGGGTGTAGAAAGCTACTCATTAGCGACTGAAGACTGAGGCTGCTACTGCTGATGGAGCTGCTGCTGCTGCTCCTGCCAACCCCCCCAGCGGCCATGGCAGTGGAAGGTGAGCGCAGAGGTCCCCTCGAGTCAGACCTGTGAGAGTATGGACCATGGCGCAGATAGGCATCGGCCAACTGCCTACGTAGAATGTCTTTGTAGTAGTTCAGTTTGTCCTCCCTCTCGGTGGGTTTAAAAAATGCCCCCATTTTGTGCCGGAAGCGAGGGTCCAATAAGGTGGACAGCCAGAAGTCATCCCGCCGACAGATGGAAACAATTCTGGGGTCACTACGCAAGCACGTGAGCATGCTTCGTGCCATTTGCGCAAGTGACTCGGATGGACTACCTGTCTCCCATCTCCACTGCATACTGCCACGGTGTGCCCGGGTCCTCTGTCTCGCCTTCCTCAAAAACCTCTAGCTCCTCTGGTTGCTCCTGCTCCTCCTCTCCTGTCCGCTGACTAGATAAACCAGCCATTTCGCCAAGCCTAAACTGTGTTTCGCTGGGCAACTCCTCCTCCTCCTCTTCCTCCTCCTCCTCCAGTTCAGCTCCAACGGGGTTCATGTGGCCGTAAGATGTAAACGCCATGTCTCCAGTGCCCTGACCAGCCATGGTTTCCAACATGTGCTGTAGTACATGAAGCAGTGGAATCACGTCGTTCATCCCGTAATCCTGCCGACTGACAAATAAATTGGCTTCCTCAAAGGGCCTGAGCAAACGACAGGTGTCCCGTATGAGCTGCCACTGGTTGACATTGAAGTTACACAGGGGAGTCCCCCTATATGCTTGGATCATCAGGAAATCCGTGATGGCTTTTCTCTGTTCATATAATCGGTCCAACATGTGAAGGGTGGAATTCCAACGGGTGGAAACATCGCAAATCAGACTATGTTGGGGGATACCATTCTGACGCTGTAGCTCAAGAAGGGTGTGTTTGGCGGTGTATGAGTGGCTGAAGTGCATGCAAAGTTTCCTTGAAGTTGTTAGGATGTCTTGCAGATGGGGGGAACACTTCAGAAACCGCTTGACAACCAGATTGAAGACGTGAGCCATGCAGGGGGCATGGGTCAGGCTTCCTTGGCGCAGCGCAGACAAAATGTTCTTCCCATTGTCGGTAACCATGATTCCCATTTTAAGTTTTCTTGGAGTAAGCCATGTTTGGATTTCCTGATGAATACATTCAAGCAGTTCCTCCCCTGTGTGACTCCGTTCGCCAAGACAAACCATGCGAAGCACTGCGTGACACCTCCGTGCCCTGCACACATGGTAGACTGGAGGGGCACTGAGACTTGAGCCTACAGTGGAGGGTGAGGAGATGGCGGAGGATGAGGAGGCCGAGTCGCACGGTGTCACAGGCCCAACGGGCAGGGAGCGCGGAGGCCGAAGCGGCGTGACCTGTCCAAGTTGCTGCTGCTGCTGCAAAGGGACCACATTCACCCAGTGGGCCGTAAACGACATGTACTGTCCCTGACCGTAGTTACAGCTCCAGATGTCGGCGCTGCCATGCACTTTGCTACACACCGACAGGCTCAAGGACTGGCCCACCTTCTGTTCAACAAATGTGTGCAGCGCTGGTACTGCCTTCTTGGCAAAGAAATGACGGCTTGGGACTCTCCACCTCGGCTCGGCACAAGCCATCAGTTCTCTGAAAGGTGCAGATTCCACCACCTGAAAAGGGAGCGACTGCAGCACCAGCAACTTGGACAGGAGCACATTCAGCTTCTGCGCCGTAGGATGAGTGGGCGCATACTGCTGTCTCTTGGACATGGCTTCGCTGATGGATTGCTGGCGGGATGCATGACTTGGAGGAGGAGGAGGAGGAGCAGGAGCGACAGAGGATGGGTATGACGCACAGCTGCCTTCGGCTGAGGTGCTGGAGCCTTGGCTGGCAGAAATTGGGAGCTCACTTGGTGAGGAAGCAGACTGGACCACCCCTTGGGAGCCTCGGTTCTCCCAGGTCGCTTTATGGTGACGCATCATATGTTGACGCAGGGCCGTGGTGCCAACATTTGGACCCTGGCCACGCTTCACCTTTTGCCTACATATCTTGCATGTGGCCATGTTACCCTCCTGCGGATGCTTCAGGAAAAACTGCCACACTGCCGAGTAGCTACTTTTCCCACCCCCTGGCCTCACTGATTCACTGCTGCTGTTGCCAACTCCAGGAACCCCTGCTCCACTACCTCCCGATAAGGTAGACTGCCGCACAGCAGGTGCTCTACCCAGGCCCCGGCCCCGGCCGGCTCCAGCCTTTGGAATTGTGCCCCCATGCTGACTGCTACCACCTTGCTGCCTCAGCTGCTGACTCCGGGGCAACCTGCGCCCCTCTTCTCCTGATGATGACGATGAAGCCCCTTCATCACCCAGCTCCCAAGTGCGATCTGCTTCATCGTCATCATCATTATCACCGAGTTGTGGCTGTACGTCACTGATGTTCGTGGATTCGTCAACAGTGTCTGGCGCAGGAGCTGGAACGCTCGCAGCACCCATGACACTGTCCACATTACTATTTGTCTGCCTAGCTAGAGAAGCCACCTCCATTTCTTGGCTGGGCAGTAGCTGCTGACTGTCCTCTATCTGATGGTCCTCCTCACTAAAGAGTGGAGCTGAACCCAAAGCATAGGATACGTCTCTGGGGGAGGGAACGGCGTAGGACAGAGGCAATGGGAGGACAGGGACTGCTCTCGGGGCATGCCAACTCAGGGTTGTGTCAGAGGAACCTACCGACCCTAGACTGGGGGTCTCAGACGTAAGTTGTGATGATGTTGTTGATGAGCGCGTCAACCAATCTACCACGGCAGATGCGTTACTGGTGGAGACCTGACCGCTAGCAGATACTGGCAGATTAGGTCTCTCAGCGTGACTCCTGCTGCTACTGGCCCCCAGTCTGCTGCGAGCTCTGCCTGCGGAATCTTGGCCTCTGCCACTCCTCTTTTCACTTCCAGGCACTTGTCTGCCCGACATAGTCTAACTGGTGTGGTAGTAGGTGATATTTTAAGAACCCCCAGGCAGCGGTGGGTCTATATGAAACAGAATATAATGCACACCAAAAGTGAGCAGTAACACTCAGCCTCCAACAGGCCTGCTTAGTGTAAATAAGAGAGCTGCTTAGTGTAAAAAAAGAGGGGTATGGTATGTTACAGAATGGGATGCCCCAACAGGAGTGCACCTGGGACCAGTAGTAGCATGCACAGCAAAAGTGTCTTTATCAGGCCTAATTTCAATTAGAATAAGTGCAAATGGTTATGGTCTTAAATAGAGGCTGGTGTAGTCACAGAATGGGATGCCCCAAAAACAAACAGGAGTGCACCTGGCAGGCAGTAGTACTATGCACAGCAAAAGTGTCTTTATCAGGCCTAATTTCAATTAGAATAAGTGCAAATGGTTATGTTCTTAAATAGAGGCTGGTGTAGTCACAGAATGGGATGCCACAACAGGAGTGCACCTGGCAGGCAGTAGTGCAATGCACAGCAAAAGTGTCTTTATCAGGCCTAATTTCAATTAGAATAAGTGCAAATGGTTATATGGTCTTAAATAGAGGCTGCTGTAGTCACAGAATGGGATGCCCCAAACAGGAGTGCACCTGACAGGGACCAGTAGTGCTATGCACAGCAAAAGTGTCTTTACTAGGCCTAATTTCAATTAGAATAAGTGCAAATGGTTATATGGTCTTAAATAGAGGCTGCTGTAGTCACAGAATGGGATGCCCCAAACAGGAGTGCACCTGGCAGGCAGTAGTGCTATGCACAGCATCAGTATCAGGCCTAATTTCAATTAGAATAAGTGCAAATGGTTATGTTCTTAAATAGAGGCTGGTGTAGTCACAGAATGGGATGCCCCAACAGGAGTGCACCTGGCAGGCAGCAGTAAGAATATGCACAGCAAAAGTGTCTTTATCAGGCCTAATTTCAATTAGAATAAGTGCAAATGGTTATGGTCTTAAATAGAGGCTGGTGTAGTCACAGAATGGGATGCCACAACAGGAGTGCACCTGGCAGGCAGCAGTAAGAATATGCACAGCAAAAGTGTCTTTATCAGGCCTAATTTCAATTAGAATAAGTGCAAATGGTTATGTTCTTAATTAGAGGCTGGTGTAGTCACAGAATGGGATGCCACAACAGGAGTGCACCTGGGACCAGTAGTAGCATGCACAGCAAAAGTGTCTTTATCAGGCCTAATTTCATTTAGAATAAGTGCAAATGGTTATGTTCTTAAATAGAGGCTGGTGTAGTCACAGAATGGGATGCCACAACAGGAGTCCACCTGGGACCAGTAGTAGCATGCACAGCAAAAGAGTCTTTATCAGGCCTAATTTCAATTAGAATAAGTGCAAATGGTTATGTTCTTAAATAGAGGCTGGTGTAGTCACAGAATGGGATGCCCCAAACAGGAGTGCACCTGGCAGGCAGTAGTGCTATGCACAGCAAAAGTGTCTTTATCAGGACTAATTTCAATTAGAATAAGTGCAAATGGTTATATGGTCTTAAATAGAGGCTGCTGTAGTCACAGAATGGGATGCCCCAACAGGAGTGCACCTGGCAGGCAGCAGTAAGAATATGCCTAGCAAAAGTGTCTTTATCAGGCCTAATTTCAATTAGAATAAGTGCAAATGGTTATATGGTCTTAAATAGAGGCTGCTGTAGTCACAGAATGGGATGCCCCAAACAGGAGTGCACCTGACAGGGACCAGTAGTGCTATGCACAGCAAAAGTGTCTTTATCAGGCCTAATTTCAATTAGAATAAGTGCAAATGGTTATGTTCTTAAATAGAGGCTGGTGTAGTCACAGAATGGGATGCCACAACAGGAGTGCACCTGGCAGGCAGCAGTAAGAATATGCACAGCAAAAGTGTCTTTATCAGGCCTAATTCCAATTAGAATAAGTGCAAATGGTTATATGGTCTTAAATAGAGCCTGCTGTAGTCACAGAATGGGATGCCACAACAGGAGTGCACCTGGCAGGCAGTAGTGCAATGCACAGCAAAAGTGTCTTTATCAGGCCTAATTTCAATTAGAATAAGTGCAAATGGTTATATGGTCTTAAATAGAGGCTGCTGTAGTCACAGAATGGGATGCCCCAAACAGGAGTGCACTTGGCAGGCAGTAGTGCTATGCACAGCAAAAGTGTCTTTATCAGGCCTAATTTCAATTAGAATAAGTGCAAATGGTTATGTTCTTAAATAGAGGCTGGTGTAGTCACAGAATGGGATGCCCCAACAGGAGTGCACCTGGCAGGCAGCAGTAAGAATATGCACAGCAAAAGAGACTTTATCAGGCCTAATTTCAATTAGAATAAGTGCAAATGGTTATGTTCTTAAATAGAGGCTGGTGTAGTCACAGAATGGGATGCCACAACAGGAGTGCACCTGGGACCAGTAGTAGCATGCACAGCAAAAGTGTCTTTATCAGGCCTAATTTCAATTAGAATAAGTGCAAATGGTTATGGTCTTAAATAGAGGCTGGTGTAGTCACAGAATGGGATGCCACAACAGGAGTGCACCTGGCAGGCAGCAGTAAGAATATGCACAGCAAAAGTGTCTTTATCAGGCCTAATTTCAATTAGAATAAGTGCAAATGGTTATGGTCTTAAATAGAGGCTGGTGTAGTCACAGAATGGGATGCCACAACAGGAGTGCACCTGGCAGGGACCAGTAGTAGCATGCACAGCAAAAGTGTCTTTATCAGGCCTAATTTCAATTAGAATAAGTGCAAATGGTTATGGTCTTAAATAGAGGCTGGTGTAGTCACAGAATGGGATGCCACAACAGGAGTGCACCTGGGACCAGTAGTAGCATGCACAGCAAAAGTGTCTTTATCAGGCCTAATTTCAATTAGAATAAGTGCAAATGGTTATGTTCTTAAATAGAGGCTGGTGTAGTCACAGAATGGGATGCCCCAACAGGAGTGCACCTGGGACCAGTAGTAGCATGCACAGCAAAAGAGTCTTTATCAGGCCTAATTTCAATAAAAATAAGTGCAAATGGTTATGTTCTTAAATAGAGGCTGGTGTAGTCACAGAATGGGATGCCCCAACAGGAGTGCACCTGGCAGGCAGCAGTAAGAATATGCACAGCAAAAGTGTCTTTACCAGGACTAATTTCAATTAGAATAAGTGCAAATGGTTATATGGTCTTAAATAGAGGCTGCTGTAGTCACAGAATGGGATGCCCCAAACAGGAGTGCACCTGGCAGGCAGTAGTGCTATGCACAGCAAAAGTGTCTTTATCAGGCCTAAGTTCAATTAGAATAAGTGCAAATGGTTATATGGTCTTAAATAGAGGCTGCTGTAGTCACAGAATGGGATGCCCCAAACAGGAGTGCACCTGGCAGGGACCAGTAGTGCTATGCACAGCAAAAGTGTCTTTATCAGGCCTAATTTTAAATTAGAATAAGTGCAAATGGTTATGTTCTTAAATAGAGGCTGGTGTAGTCACAAAATGGGATGCCACAACAGGAGTGCACCTGGCAGGCAGCAGTAAGAATATGCACAGCAAAAGTGTCTTTATCAGGCCTAATTTCAATTAGAATAAGTGCAAATGTTTATGTTCTTAAATAGAGGCTGGTGTAGTCACAGAATGGGATGCCACAACAGGAGTGCACCTGGGACCAGTAGTAGCATGCACAGCAAAAGAGTCTTTATCAGGCCTAATTTCAATTAGAATAAGTGCAAATGGTTATGTTCTTAAATAGAGGCTGGTGTAGTCACAGAATGGGATGCCCCAAACAGGAGTGCACCTGGCAGGCAGTAGTGCTATGCACAGCAAAAGTGTCTTTATCAGGCCTAATTTCAATTAGAATAAGTGCAAATGGTTATATGGTCTTAAATAGAGGCTGCTATAGTCACAGAATGGGATGCCCCAAACAGGAGTGCACCTGGCAGGGACCAGTAGTGCTATGCACAGCAAAAGTGTCTTTATCAGGCCTAATTTCAATTAGAATAAGTGCAAATGGTTATATGGTCTTAAATAGAGGCTGCTGTAGTCACAGAATGGGATGCCCCAAACAGGAGTGCACCTGGCAGGCAGTAGTGCTATGCACAGCAAAAGTGTCTTTATCAGGCCTAATTTCAATTAGAATAAGTGCAAATGGTTATGTTCTTAAATAGAGGCTGGTGTAGTCACAGAATGGGATGCCCCAACAGGAGTGCACCTGGCAGGCAGCAGTAAGAATATGCACAGCAAAAGAGTCTTTATCAGGCCTAATTTCAATTAGAATAAGTGCAAATGGTTATGTTCTTAAATAGAGGCTGGTGTAGTCACAGAATGGGATGCCACAACAGGAGTGCACCTGGGACCAGTAGTAGCATGCACAGCAAAAGTGTCTTTATCGGGCCTAATTTCAATTAGAATAAGTGCAAATGGTTATATGGTCTTAAATAGAGGCTGCTGTAGTCACAGAATGGGATGCCCCAAACCGGAGTGCACCTGGCAGGCAGTAGTGCTATGCACAGCAAAAGTGTCTTTATCAGGCCTAATTTCAATTAGAATAAGTGCAAATGGTTATATGGTCTTAAATAGAGGCTGGTGTAGTCACAGAATGGGATGCCACAACAGGAATGCACCTGGCAGGCAGTAGTGCAATGCACAGCAAAAGTGTCTTTATCAGGCCTAATTTCAATTAGAATAAGTGCAAATGGTTATATGGTCTTAAATAGAGGCTGCTGTAGTCACAGAATGGGATGCCCCAAACAGGAGTGCACCTGGCAGGGACCAGTAGTGCTATGCACAGCAAAAGTGTCTTTATCAGGCCTAATTTCAATTATAATAGGTGCAAATGGTTATGGTCTTAAATAGAGGCTGGTGTAGTCACAGAATGGGATGCCACAACAGGAGTGCACCTGGGACCAGTAGTAGCATGCACAGCAAAAGTGTCTTTATCAGGCCTAATTTCAATTAGAATAAGTGCAAATGGTTATGGTCTTAAATAGAGGCTGGTGTAGTCACAGAATGGGATGCCACAACAGGAGTGCACCTGGCAGGCAGCAGTAAGAATATGCACAGCAAAAGTGTCTTTATCAGGCCTAATTTCAATTAGAATAAGTGCAAATGGTTATGGTCTTAAATAGAGGCTGGTGTAGTCACAGAATGGGATGCCACAACAGGAGTGCACCTGGCAGGGACCAGTAGTAGCATGCACAGCAAAAGTGTCTTTATCAGGCCTAATTTCAATTAGAATAAGTGCAAATGGTTATGGTCTTAAATAGAGGCTGGTGTAGTCACAGAATGGGATGCCACAACAGGAGTGCACCTGGGACCAGTAGTAGCATGCACAGCAAAAGTGTCTTTATCAGGCCTAATTTCAATTAGAATAAGTGCAAATGGTTATGTTCTTAAATAGAGGCTGGTGTAGTCACAGAATGGGATGCCCCAACAGGAGTGCACCTGGGACCAGTAGTAGCATGCACAGCAAAAGAGTCTTTATCAGGCCTAATTTCAATAAAAATAAGTGCAAATGGTTATGTTCTTAAATAGAGGCTGGTGTAGTCACAGAATGGGATGCCCCAACAGGAGTGCACCTGGCAGGCAGCAGTAAGAATATGCACAGCAAAAGTGTCTTTACCAGGACTAATTTCAATTAGAATAAGTGCAAATGGTTATATGGTCTTAAATAGAGGCTGCTGTAGTCACAGAATGGGATGCCCCAAACAGGAGTGCACCTGGCAGGCAGTAGTGCTATGCACAGCAAAAGTGTCTTTATCAGGCCTAAGTTCAATTAGAATAAGTGCAAATGGTTATATGGTCTTAAATAGAGGCTGCTGTAGTCACAGAATGGGATGCCCCAAACAGGAGTGCACCTGGCAGGGACCAGTAGTGCTATGCACAGCAAAAGTGTCTTTATCAGGCCTAATTTTAAATTAGAATAAGTGCAAATGGTTATGTTCTTAAATAGAGGCTGGTGTAGTCACAAAATGGGATGCCACAACAGGAGTGCACCTGGCAGGCAGCAGTAAGAATATGCACAGCAAAAGTGTCTTTATCAGGCCTAATTTCAATTAGAATAAGTGCAAATGTTTATGTTCTTAAATAGAGGCTGGTGTAGTCACAGAATGGGATGCCACAACAGGAGTGCACCTGGGACCAGTAGTAGCATGCACAGCAAAAGAGTCTTTATCAGGCCTAATTTCAATTAGAATAAGTGCAAATGGTTATGTTCTTAAATAGAGGCTGGTGTAGTCACAGAATGGGATGCCCCAAACAGGAGTGCACCTGGCAGGCAGTAGTGCTATGCACAGCAAAAGTGTCTTTATCAGGCCTAATTTCAATTAGAATAAGTGCAAATGGTTATATGGTCTTAATTAGAGGCTGCTATAGTCACAGAATGGGATGCCCCAAACAGGAGTGCACCTGGCAGGGACCAGTAGTGCTATGCACAGCAAAAGTGTCTTTATCAGGCCTAATTTCAATTAGAATAAGTGCAAATGGTTATATGGTCTTAAATAGAGGCTGCTGTAGTCACAGAATGGGATGCCCCAAACAGGAGTGCACCTGGCAGGCAGTAGTGCTATGCACAGCAAAAGTGTCTTTATCAGGCCTAATTTCAATTAGAATAAGTGCAAATGGTTATGTTCTTAAATAGAGGCTGGTGTAGTCACAGAATGGGATGCCCCAACAGGAGTGCACCTGGCAGGCAGCAGTAAGAATATGCACAGCAAAAGAGTCTTTATCAGGCCTAATTTCAATTAGAATAAGTGCAAATGGTTATGTTCTTAAATAGAGGCTGGTGTAGTCACAGAATGGGATGCCACAACAGGAGTGCACCTGGGACCAGTAGTAGCATGCACAGCAAAAGTGTCTTTATCGGGCCTAATTTCAATTAGAATAAGTGCAAATGGTTATATGGTCTTAAATAGAGGCTGCTGTAGTCACAGAATGGGATGCCCCAAACCGGAGTGCACCTGGCAGGCAGTAGTGCTATGCACAGCAAAAGTGTCTTTATCAGGCCTAATTTCAATTAGAATAAGTGCAAATGGTTATATGGTCTTAAATAGAGGCTGGTGTAGTCACAGAATGGGATGCCACAACAGGAATGCACCTGGCAGGCAGTAGTGCAATGCACAGCAAAAGTGTCTTTATCAGGCCTAATTTCAATTAGAATAAGTGCAAATGGTTATATGGTCTTAAATAGAGGCTGCTGTAGTCACAGAATGGGATGCCCCAAACAGGAGTGCACCTGGCAGGGACCAGTAGTGCTATGCACAGCAAAAGTGTCTTTATCAGGCCTAATTTCAATTATAATAGGTGCAAATGGTTATGGTCTTAAATAGAGGCTGGTGTAGTCACAGAATGGGATGCCACAACAGGAGTGCACCTGGGACCAGTAGTAGCATGCACAGCAAAAGTGTCTTTATCAGGCCTAATTTCAATTAGAATAAGTGCAAATGGTTATGGTCTTAAATAGAGGCTGGTGTAGTCACAGAATGGGATGCCACAACAGGAGTGCACCTGGCAGGCAGCAGTAAGAATATGCACAGCAAAAGTGTCTTTATCAGGCCTAATTTCAATTAGAATAAGTGCAAATGGTTATGGTCTTAAATAGAGGCTGGTGTAGTCACAGAATGGGATGCCACAACAGGAGTGCACCTGGCAGGGACCAGTAGTAGCATGCACAGCAAAAGTGTCTTTATCAGGCCTAATTTCAATTAGAATAAGTGCAAATGGTTATGGTCTTAAATAGAGGCTGGTGTAGTCACAGAATGGGATGCCACAACAGGAGTGCACCTGGGACCAGTAGTAGCATGCACAGCAAAAGTGTCTTTATCAGGCCTAATTTCAATTAGAATAAGTGCAAATGGTTATGTTCTTAAATAGAGGCTGGTGTAGTCACAGAATGGGATGCCCCAACAGGAGTGCACCTGGGACCAGTAGTAGCATGCACAGCAAAAGAGTCTTTATCAGGCCTAATTTCAATAAAAATAAGTGCAAATGGTTATGTTCTTAAATAGAGGCTGGTGTAGTCACAGAATGGGATGCCCCAACAGGAGTGCACCTGGCAGGCAGCAGTAAGAATATGCACAGCAAAAGTGTCTTTACCAGGACTAATTTCAATTAGAATAAGTGCAAATGGTTATATGGTCTTAAATAGAGGCTGCTGTAGTCACAGAATGGGATGCCCCAAACAGGAGTGCACCTGGCAGGCAGTAGTGCTATGCACAGCAAAAGTGTCTTTATCAGGCCTAATTTCAATTAGAATAAGTGCAAATGGTTATATGGTCTTAAATAGAGGCTGCTGTAGTCACAGAATGGGATGCCCCAAACAGGAGTGCACCTGGCAGGGACCAGTAGTGCTATGCACAGCAAAAGTGTCTTTATCAGGCCTAATTTCAATTAGAATAAGTGCAAATGGTTATGTTCTTAAATAGAGGCTGGTGTAGTCACAAAATGGGATGCCACAACAGGAGTGCACCTGGCAGGCAGCAGTAAGAATATGCACAGCAAAAGTGTCTTTATCAGGCCTAATTTCAATTAGAATAAGTGCAAATGTTTATGTTCTTAAATAGAGGCTGGTGTAGTCACAGAATGGGATGCCACAACAGGAGTGCACCTGGGACCAGTAGTAGCATGCACAGCAAAAGAGTCTTTATCAGGCCTAATTTCAATTAGAATAAGTGCAAATGGTTATGTTCTTAAATAGAGGCTGGTGTAGTCACAGAATGGGATGCCCCAAACAGGAGTGCACCTGGCAGGCAGTAGTGCTATGCACAGCAAAAGTGTCTTTATCAGGCCTAATTTCAATTAGAATAAGTGCAAATGGTTATATGGTCTTAATTAGAGGCTGCTATAGTCACAGAATGGGATGCCCCAAACAGGAGTGCACCTGGCAGGGACCAGTAGTGCTATGCACAGCAAAAGTGTCTTTATCAGGCCTAATTTCAATTAGAATAAGTGCAAATGGTTATATGGTCTTAAATAGAGGCTGCTGTAGTCACAGAATGGGATGCCCCAAACAGGAGTGCACCTGGCAGGCAGTAGTGCTATGCACAGCAAAAGTGTCTTTATCAGGCCTAATTTCAATTAGAATAAGTGCAAATGGTTATGTTCTTAAATAGAGGCTGGTGTAGTCACAGAATGGGATGCCCCAACAGGAGTGCACCTGGCAGGCAGCAGTAAGAATATGCACAGCAAAAGAGTCTTTATCAGGCCTAATTTCAATTAGAATAAGTGCAAATGGTTATGTTCTTAAATAGAGGCTGGTGTAGTCACAGAATGGGATGCCACAACAGGAGTGCACCTGGGACCAGTAGTAGCATGCACAGCAAAAGTGTCTTTATCGGGCCTAATTTCAATTAGAATAAGTGCAAATGGTTATATGGTCTTAAATAGAGGCTGCTGTAGTCACAGAATGGGATGCCCCAAACCGGAGTGCACCTGGCAGGCAGTAGTGCTATGCACAGCAAAAGTGTCTTTATCAGGCCTAATTTCAATTAGAATAAGTGCAAATGGTTATATGGTCTTAAATAGAGGCTGGTGTAGTCACAGAATGGGATGCCACAACAGGAATGCACCTGGCAGGCAGTAGTGCAATGCACAGCAAAAGTGTCTTTATCAGGCCTAATTTCAATTAGAATAAGTGCAAATGGTTATATGGTCTTAAATAGAGGCTGCTGTAGTCACAGAATGGGATGCCCCAAACAGGAGTGCACCTGGCAGGGACCAGTAGTGCTATGCACAGCAAAAGTGTCTTTATCAGGCCTAATTTCAATTATAATAGGTGCAAATGGTTATGGTCTTAAATAGAGGCTGGTGTAGTCACAGAATGGGATGCCCCAAACAGGAGTGCACCTGGCAGGCAGTAGTACTATGCACAGCAAAAGTGTCTTTATCAGGCCTAATTTCAATTATAATAGGTGCAAATGGTTATGGTCTTAAATAGAGGCTGCTGTAGTCACAGAATGGGATGCCCCAACAGGAGTGCACCTGGGACCAGTAGTAGCATGCACAGCAAAAGAGTCTTTATCAGGCCTAATTTCAATTAGAATAAGTGCAAATGGTTATGTTCTTAAATAGAGGCTGGTGTAGTCACAGAATGGGATGCCACAACAGGAGTGCACCTGGCAGGCAGCAGTAAGAATATGCACAGCAAAAGTGTCTTTATCAGGCCTAATTTCAATTAGAATAAGTGCAAATGGTTATATGGTCTTAAATATAGGCTGCTGTAGTCACAGAATGGGATGCCCCAAACAGGAGTGCACCTGGCAGGCAGTAGTGCTATGCACAGCAAAAGTGTCTTTATCAGGCCTAATTTCAATTATAATAGGTGCAAATGGTTATGGTCTTAAATAGAGGCTGCTGTAGTCACAGAATGGGATGCCCCAAACAGGAGTGCACCTGGCAGAGACCAGTAGTGCTATGCACAGCAAAAGTGTCTTTATCAGGCCTAATTTCAATTATAATAGGTGCAAATGGTTATGGTCTTAAATAGAGGCTGCTGTAGTCACAGAATGGGATGCCCCAAACAGGAGTGCACCTGGCAGGGACCAGTAGTAGCATGCACAGCAAAATTGTCTTTATCAGGCCTAATTTCAATTAGAATACGTGCAAATGGTTATATGGTCTTAAATAGAGGCTGCTGTAGTCACAGAATGGGATGCCCCAAACAGGAGTGCACCTGGCAGGCAGTAGTGCTATGCACAGCAAAAGTGTCTTTATCAGGCCTAATTTCAATTAGAATAAGTGCAAATTGTTATATGGTCTTAAATAGAGGCTGGTGTAGTCACAGAATGGGATGCCACAACAGGAGTGCACCTGGCAGGCAGTAGTGCAATGCACAGCAAAAGTGTCTTTATCAGGCCTAATTTCAATTAGAATAAGTGCAAATGGTTATATGGTCTTAAATAGAGGCTGCTGTAGTCACAGAATGGGATGCCCCAAACAGGAGTGCACCTGGCAGGCAGTAGTGCTATGCACAGCAAAAGTGTCTTTATCAGGCCTAATTTCAATTAGAATAAGTGCAAATGGTTATATGGTCTTAAATAGAGGCTGCTGTAGTCACAGAATGGGATGCCCCAAACAGGAGTGCACCTGGCAGGGACCAGTAGTGCTATGCACAGCAAAAGTGTCTTTATCAGGCCTAATTTCAATTAGAATACGTGCAAATGGTTATATGGTCTTAAATAGAGGCTGCTGTAGTCACAGAATGGGATGCCCCAAACAGGAGTGCACCTGGCAGGCAGTAGTGCTATGCACAGCAAAAGTGTCTTTATCAGGCCTAATTTCAATTAGAATAAGTGCAAATGGTTATATGGTCTTAAATAGAGGCTGGTGTAGTCACAGAATGGGATGCCACAACAGGAGTGCACCTGGCAGGCAGTAGTGCAATGCACAGCAAAAGTGTCTTTATCAGGCCTAATTTCAATTAGAATAAGTGCAAATGGTTATATGGTCTTAAATAGAGGCTGCTGTAGTCACAGAATGGGATGCCCCAAACAGGAGTGCACCTGGCAGGGACCAGTAGTGCTATGCACAGCAAAAGTGTCTTTATCAGGCCTAATTTCAATTATAATAGGTGCAAATGGTTATGGTCTTAAATAGAGGCTGCTGTAGTCACAGAATGGGATGCCCCAAACAGGAGTGCACCTGGCAGGCAGTAGTGCTATGCACAGCAAAAGTGTCTTTATCAGGCCTAATTTCAATTATAATAGGTGCAAATGGTTATGGTCTTAAATAGAGGCTGCTGTAGTCACAGAATGGGATGCCCCAAACAGGAGTGCACCTGGCAGGGACCAGTAGTACTATGCACAGCAAAAGTGTCTTTATCAGGCCTAATTTCAATTATAATAAGTGCAAATGGTTATGGTCTTAAATAGAGGCTGCTGTAGTCACAGAATGGGATGCCTCACAGCAGACTTAAGATCAGTTCAGTATATATGCACAGTTAGTTAGTATAAGCAGCCTGAAAACGCTAACAAAGCCTGTCAGCCAGCCAGTAACACTCAGGCTGGATGAAAAAAAAAAATCTCCCTGTGACTGCCTCCGATTTTTCCTAACTTTCCCTGTTTTTCACTGACTTTATGTCTGTCTCCTGCCTGTCTCCTGCCTGTCTCCAGCCTGTCCCTGTCTGTCCCTGCCTGTCCCTGCCTGTCTAACTGCCTCTCCCTCACTACAGCGTTCTGTCTCTCACGAATGCAATAGAGAAATGAGGAAGGAAAAGCAAGATGGCCGACTTAAATAGCGCTGTGACGTCACCGGGCTTGCTGGCTGCTGATAGGCTGCATGTGACTGCCCCAGCTTGCACTGGCGCGGGGTAGATGTCCAGACATGTCCCGTCCGCCATCTTAGAATGCCTGTATGTAAATGAATGGATGTTAAAGGAAAACTTCGAGCGATCGAATCGCGGGGAAATTCGGATTCGATCCGAATCGAATTTTTCATGAAATTCGGATCGAATCCGGGTTCGTCCGGATCGATTCGCTCATCCCTAGTGCCCACACTGGCGCTCTAAAGAAGGGATTCCAATCATATAGTGTCTTTTGAAATGCCAGATTTTGCATTTGGGGGTGATGGCAGTACAGGGACAATGCACAAACACCGGTAATGTTATTGGGAACACTTGAATGACATGACACAAGTTTACAGCACAAAACAAAAGTGCAGAAACGGCATGCAAAAATTATTCCAAACTGGCCAGGGATCCCGTGGCACATGCACCAGTCCCAAAAAAATTTGAAAAAGAAAAGTGGCCCCACTGAAATCTGTGGGATAAGGACAGAGAGCGAATGGTGTGCACATAGGGTTGCCACCTGGCCAGCATTTTATTTTTACTTTACTGCCAACTGGCCTGGCTGTACCTAATACCTGCTGGTAGTAGTAAAAGAATAGTATACTCGCAATTAAAATTAGCAGTAAAAAAACTAATGTCAGCAACACCAGGCCAGTGGCCAGTAAAGTAAAAAAACATACCAAGCAGGTGGCAACCCTATGTGCGCATGGTGTTATGTGGCACTGTTGGGAACACTCATTTCATTGTCTGAGCTGTTGATACATGGGACACTACATGGCACTATTAGAGGCGCTTAGGGTTGCCACCTAGCCAGTTTGCTTTACTGGCTACTGGTCTGGCGGTCCCGGTATTTGTTTTTTTATTGGTAATTGAGGATGGGAAAAGTATACCCGCAATTAAATTTATCAGTAAGTAAGTTAAAAAAAATACCGGCCAGGTGGCAACACTAGTCACAGTTGATTTTTAACTTGATTAAAGAGGCCATCCTTGGGGCATGCTGAATTGGGATACCCCCCTGAGTAACCCCCCCCCCCCCCAGAAGCCCCATTTCACTCACCATGTCCCACAACCCTCTCCGCGCCTCTGCTCCGTGGCTGCATCCCGGCTCACCTCTAACCATGCACACACTTGTGGCCAGCCATTCTGAATGGGCTACGCAGGCACGTGGCGGCTAGGAGGTGAGCAGAGGATGTGGTCGGTGGTGCACTCGGCTGCCTTCAGCGCAGCTCGGCTTCTTAGCTATCCAGACAGCTTAGCCATCAGCGGAGCCAAGTGAAAGCGAGCAGCCTGATTGGTTATGGGCCGCTCAGCCAATCAACACGTTAGTTCTCTCCCGAGTCTGCGCCATGGGAGTGTCAGGAAAGGGAATGTCCTAGGGGTATATACACAGTGGGGTATCCCAATGCAGAGGAACAATAACCAATTCGGATGGGGCCACCAGCATGCTCGGATCCACTCACCTTAGACGAAGGCTTAGATGATCTGACGTGAGTGGATTTCAGCGCGCTGATTGGATGAGCGCCCACACACGCGCCGTAGGACCAAGAAGGGCTGAGTTTGTTTCGCCAACCTGGGGGGTTTGACACAGTGGGGCACCCCCGATCAGGGTGCCTGGGGCAAGGACCAAAGCCCAGGATAGCCAAAATCCTGAGTTTTGGTCCACTTTAATACACTTTCTGTGTTTGGACCTGACATTCACCTGGCGCTAGGTTTAAATAAACCCCTTAGTAGCCTGCTTATTGTGGATTCAGGGCTGTTATTTTAGGGGGTGCAGTGGCAGCGACCGCCCTGGGGCTTAAAAGGTCGGGGGGCTATAATTGTGGCTCATCCACCTTATTTTTCTGCCCCCATGGCATCATTTGCAGCACATAAGCGCCATTTGTCCCAGATGTTTCAGTTATTAGTTGTTTATTTGCCTCAAGCAAAGTCAAATTGACAGGAAATAGTGTGAGTCATGACAGGTTTTCGTTTAATGTTCGCACCAGGGCCTATAACACATTTAGCTACGCCACTGCGTGGATTTGCATTAGATTCATACAAAGGAACTTTTTTATTACTAATAACAGAAAAAGAGCTAATTCCCTGCAAGCACATTCACCAAATTGTTGAGATTGATGCATGGAACAAAGGAGACTGTTTAATTGCAAAATGAATGAAAGCCTGCCAGAGGGATCACTGATTTCATGCTCCAAGCTTTAGTACTGATGAAGACAAACTTTGCTGCGTTTTGAACCAGTATGTGGCACATTTTAGTTCTGAAATCAAAGGCAATAAAGACTGTGTAAAAGTTAGTTTTATAGGAGAACTGCAGTTAAAACAAAACCCCCAAAAAAGCAATCAAAAGAGCTCAAAATGGGAGCTGCTCTGGCTGAATACAAATGTGTCAATTTACATAAAAACATTAGATGAGGTTTTAAAGATTACAGAAGTGGCCACGATTGTGACACTTGCTTTTGATTTACATTTTGAACTAGTGACCATATGGATTGTTTTGTTAATTTGTGGTAAAATTTGTTCATACAATATTAGCGCTACAGTATTTAATACAAGCATTGAAAATAATATAAATGGGCTGTTGATTTAGGCCCATAATGGTAATTAAATGACGACATGTACAACTAGACTGTGAAATTATTAATTAATTAACAACACACGTTTTAGTTCAGCTATTGAGTGTGACAGGTCATATAATTTAAAGGGACTGTTAAATAATAAAGTATTCAAACTGATCTATAGTCCCACGCAGCTGATCAGCCGTATCCCAGGAGCTGGAAACCTACCTCCATCAGAGATCCATACCCATGGTTGCCTTGCTGGCTCCTCGTTGCCTCCTCACATCAGTCATAAGGACTGGCCCCATCAACTCCATTCATTTCAATAAAGATGCATTGTCTAGGGCTGGCTTACCCCAATTATACTGAATAGAGTGGCCATGGCTAGACACCAGGCAGGATGGTGGGTACCAGACCGCTAATGCTGTTAACTACTACTATTGGTTATTGGGCTAATAAGTTGCTGCTTGGGACTACTGGTAAGTGTCTATTTGTTTTTTAGACTGGACAGTGATGTTACATTTTAGTTTCGGTTCTGAATATGTATTTTTGAGATAAAGGGCCTGATGTACGAAGCCCTGATTCAGCATCCGGCAGTATATTTAAAGGGACATTCCAGGCAATTCATGTTCTGTTCAGCCAATGCAAATTGACAGCCATGGTTGGGCAAGCAAAAATTAAACTAATGTATATACCTAATATATACTGTATACATATGTGGGTATATTGGTAAATAGATACATTTAGTAGATGTATTGTACACCAGGGGTTCAGGGGCAGTTTGGCTCATGTTGTGCCTCTGAATTTTTAGGGTATTAGCTATTGGTCATTACATTTAGAGCTTCATACTGAGAAATATTCTTGGCTAATTCCTTCCCTGGTTATTTAAATGAGTCACCCATTTAAAATGTGTCTAGAGCACTGCTACTACTGTCTTTCAATACAAGGGGAGATAAAAGTTTTGTGCCAACTTACAGGAAGGCCCAAGTACATGCCTAACAAATTAATCATATTTAGTACCGCCATTAGTGAGCTAAATGACTCACTGAATTATAAGAGGATATTGCTGGAATATAGGAAAAATTTTCCCCATGGCTGCTGATCCGCAGTGCCTCAACCTTAGACAAACCTTTGATTGGTACCACCAAAAGTTTATCTGCCATGACAAGGAGAACTAGGGAAGATAGCTACTAAGGGGGTTATTCATCAAGGGCTAGCTCCAGGTACTGCCTTGTAGCGGCAGGCAGCGTATGGTGAACGCTGGGCGCGTATGCTAACGCTGTACGCAAAACCACATCTATGAAAGCAAATCTGGTGAGCAACTCTAACAACTCCATGTAGCATCTGATTCATCATTACAGGTGGCTCAGCCAGGTATTACCTGCCTCTACCTGTCGCTCTCCCATGCATTTCAATGGACGTTCCTTTTCTCCTGTTTAAACAGGGTTTTTATTTTATTTTATTTTTTTTCTGAAATCATTGTGTGACCTCTTCTGGCCTAGAAAAAATCATTTTTGAAAACTTTTTTGATTTTTTTGTTTTTATGTAGAATTGGCATTAAAGTGTTAATGTCACAATGTTACAACAATGTCATTCCATATGTTTTTGCTTTGTTACTGGTGGATATGTGTTCAAAAACAGACTTTAATCACACAGCGTCTGGCGCCCTCTGCTATAGCGACCAGATTTAGAGCACCTGAGCTGGCACTACCTTTCGCTCCCTGCAGAGCTGTACTGGTGTTAGAGCGCCCAACATTCATCACATTCATCAATGCCGGCCAGGTTACTACAGCGACTGAGGCGCTCTGTTACAGCACCCAATACCCACTTACAACGTCTACTAGAGGTCGATCTAAGCGCCACTATACAGACACTCATCTGCCGATACCTGGCATTAGTAATGAATAAGCCTCCACATTTTACCATTTGTCTACAACTTTGCAGAGTTAGACTTACAAAGACTTAGGCCCTTATTTATGAAGGAATAGCGACAGGTAGCGACTGGTGAGCGACCGGTAATGACGGGCACTGCCACGAGAACGCCGGCTCCCCACCACAATCACACATTTATCAAGCCGATCCTGCTTAGCGACTGAGATAGCGCCAGATAGCCACTCATTCATCATTATTCCAGCCTCAGCCCACAGCGCCAGCGTCCGACCTTGAACAGCAACAGGTATGACCTCTCGCTACCTGGCGCTCTCCAATGCATTTCAATGGAACAATCTTTAAATATTCATAATTAATTGTAATTAATGTTTTTTTTTTTTTGTTTTTTTTTTAAATGTGAAAAATTCTGTGACCACTTCTGCCATGTTAGATAATTTTTTTAAGGTATTCATTATTGTATTCATATAACTAAATTCTTTAAAAAATTTTTTTTTTGGGTTTCCAAAAATATGGCGGTTTGGGGGTTAAAAAACTACTTTTAACACATCGCCGCCAGCACTCTGGAGTTTAAACATGCATTTCACAGCGCGAGAATTTTTTGAGCGTGATTTTTTGATTAATATGGTGGGAGCCGGTCGCTCTGACCAGCCGCTATCATGCGCACCCATACATCGCGGAACCTGTCAAATAGCGACTCATCACCCCGTATTCAACATTACTGCACACCGACTCAGTCGCTATCAACAACCGAACAATGGCCAAGCACAGCGACTACTAGCGGGCGCTGTGAAAATACTGCTACAGTCGCTCAACTGTCGCTACCTGCCGCTATTAATGAATCGGCCTCTTAGAAAGTCAGATTGGAGTTAAAGCCATGTTGGAAAAATCTCTCGGGACACTCCCTGGCTGCCCCAAAATTCTGAAGCATTGGCAAACATTATCATGAGATCCAGAGGCTGTTTGCCAGATTTTTTTCCTGGTGTAATTAGAGGCATTGTGGTAAAAAAAAAAACAAAAAAAAAAAAAAAAACAGTATAGCTCTGTTTACTCACCAGTTAATCTGTTAATCCAAATTTTACCCATCGTTCCAGCAATGTATCTCCTTTCATAGAAACCAATGAGCATGTCAGAATTGCTAAATGGTAATTGATGGTTTGCCTCTCCATGAATATTGGCCAATGACTATGTTTGTAACAGCTCCTTTATTATTCTCCTTTATAGAGTAGTTGAGTAGTAATAGACAAGGTTGTACTTAATTTAGCATTAAGCGTTTCTGCAGCTCATTTATCTATCCTTGGAAAAGATAAATGTAGTTCCTTGTATATTGTGGTATAGAATTCTTCTAAAGGACCCAGAACATGTTCATAGATGAATAACTTTTTAAAGCACATTAAAGGACACATTTCACCAAAATTTAGGGAACTCTATTTTTTTTTATTAACCTCATTATCATTTTAGTCTCGACAATAATGGATGCAATCATTTCTAAAGCTTACAATAAAGAAGGTAAGTAGGCAGTACTGAAATAACCAGAAAATCAGAAGGAGATAAAGCAGACAAGAGTACTTGAAGAGGATAAAGCACTTCAAATATTTCTATCACACTGATAGCTTGATACCTTGATAACTAACTATGATGAACAAAATAATAAGGCAGACTAGACCTTTGCACTCTAGATTTAAAGGCTTTGATCTACTATGAGACGAGTGGTTTTGGAATTATCTTCAAAAAAAGAGTCTGAACAAATTAGTAAAAGAACATACTTGAACAAGATGCTCGTAATCACACTTAGAGTGATCAAACACTTCTGCATAATGGAACTCGTAATTACAAACTGCTATATTCAAGTTTGTAAAATAATTAAAAGGGAACAAAATGTACTGTTATCAGACATTCATTATGATGCACTCTGTAAACATTAAAGTTGTATTCTCCTACAGTTTTCTTGTTTTTAGTTGTGGTGTATTTTTAAAATGGGAATGCCTTTCCTTTCCATACCAAAGTGTCTTTTATATTTAGTTCTATATAAATATATGCACAAGTATATAAATTTATATGTATATACACCCAAGTGCTTATAGAAAAATAGGGAGAAAATGTGTTCAATAGTGTGGATGTCACAAAGAGAAGTTTCTTTAGAAAATAAAAACCATGGGTAGCAAAATGTGTCACTGCCACAACAAATTCAGGAGTGTCACTGGGAGTAGTGTCAGTCAGCTTAGGAAACATTATTAGATGTGGAATTTTTCTTTAATAAATCACATCATGTATCTCTAGATTCCACATTCGCAACCCTCCTCAAGGACCACCAACTGGCCAAGTTTTGCAGATCTCTACACTGATGCAAAGGATTAGTCTTCAGAAAGAAATGTAGACTGAACAATACTCACCTGGGAATCACTGTGGAGATTGGAAAAACCTGGCCTGTTGGTTGTCTTTGAGGAGGAGGACTGGGCACCACTGTAGACACTCTGCAGATGTGAAGAACATAAGCTCTATAGAGCAGTGTTCCCCAAACCTCCTCTTCAAGGCCCACCAACAGGTCATATTTTGTAGATCTCCACATAGCTGGCTCTATAGCTTTTCTACACTAATTACTTCATCTGTGCATCTGTGTGACTATCCACAAAACATGACCTGTTGCCTGGCCTTGAGGAGGAGGGTTGGGGAACCCTGCTATATAGTGTTTACTATTTGCATATTTGATCTGGTGCTCCTTATGGCCTTTTTTAATGCTGAAAGCCCCTGCAGCATAGAGTCAGCACACATCAGATAGTTTGGAGGTATAGTACATTGTAATGCAAGACCTCCAAGTAAGCAGAAGCTCGATAACGATAGCTAATATGGCTGTATTGACTATCTGGTGTAATAAGTTGTTTGCCAATATGATAAAAGGTACTAAAACAGGCATTTCTTTATTTAAAAATATTGAACTGGACTACATAGGGACTCCAGAAGTGAAACTGCCATATGTTGAGTCACTTGCACTTTAAGGGTAAGTGTGGTAAGGGGCATAGGGGCCTCAAGTCTGTCTGATAAGGAAAGCTGGGTGAGTCCTGCTGGACAAGTAGACCAGTCCAGTTCTGATCCAGACATTAAGATATATGGCATCATAAGGACTATGTAGATGTATATTATACTTTATATGTCTTAACTGCATGCTATAGGAAAGAGCAAACATCATATGAACCCATTCCTCAAAACACTTTTCCTCTACCCTTCTTATTTTACACATGTTGTACAATCATCTACCCTAGGCTGGCTTTTTTGTACATGCAACCTGTCTCTCTAATATGTCCACCCCAGGAGTTGAGATTTGTTCACCTTCCGTTCCAGTATAAAATACTTATCCCACAACTGATTTGTGTTAAGTTGCAGTAACAGTTAAATGATCATTGTCTGAGACTGAGACTGATAAACTCTATTCAGTGCAGTGAAATAGTAGTAATAATTTTGGCTTGTAAACATACTGAAAAGATATATTTGTAAGATTTAGACACTGGCTTCCTTAGCATGTTCACTCAAAAGATTTGTTTTGCCCCTAATGCCTAAAATGGACCTAAGATCTAACGGTCCGCCTAGGAAGCCTGATTCAGGATGACCCAGTGCATTTGTAAAATGTAATACTCACTGCTTCTGGGTTCCAGTGATGCAGTAAATTGGAACTAAGAGTGGCCCAATTTGGCTCTTTCTCTCTCTACTTGTGACCATTGATAGGTTGTTGGTGGTCATGTGCAGATAGGGGGAAGCTCGCATGAGCTTCTCTGTATAGCTGGAACACAGTGGTGATCTGCCGAAATGGTAAGTATATTAGTATGCTCTTGGGCTTCTTTTTACTATTAGTCTGTGGCCCATCCTAAATCCTTTAGAGGGTATACTACAATATTAGGTTCTCAGGCAATCATTCATGCTCAATGCTAACACTACTTATCTGTCATTGAATGTTCACTTATCTAATAGCTTGGAATTCTCTGATAAACTATAATCAAACTAATAACTCACTGATAAATAAATTATACCCCCCACACACACACACACCTGCACTACTTTAAAGTGGACCAAAACCTGTGGGGCACCCCAGTTTGGAATGCCTACCTGTGTAAAACCCCCTGGAACGCCAAGCTAACTCATGTTTCCTCGAGGCAGGTGCGGCTGCTTGTCCAATCAGCTTCTCCCACCACGCATATTAATGTGCAGCTAGATAAGCTGAATGGAATTCCTATCCACACAAGCGGTGGACGGCATCATACCATTTCATGCTTAACGCATCTAATATACATGGCAGACTTTATGGCTGGTCCCTGCTAGTAAATCACTGGTCAATTTATATGGGGATACTTGTCACTAAATATCAGTGAAATACACTACTGATAGAACTGTTGCTACTACAGCTTGGTTTGTTTGGATCACATTCAGTAAACTGGAGGGGGTTATTTAAAAGGCTTATTGAATCATACAGAACAAATTATATTTTGTTGAAAACCATCTGCATGTGATGGGTGTGGTTGGCATAAGAACACTTTTGCTGTGACCTTTCTTCTTTTACTGCTGTTGAATATGCTTTTGGATCACTGTTGGCAGTGCAGCAGTAAGGCGTACCATGGTTTAATCATCAGACTGAAAAAGTTATCTGCTATTGCAATAAATTATTAGTGGCCCTCTTACTTCATACTTGCTCTATGCAGGTTATTTCTAAATGCTATAACAAACATTCTAAACCCTAAAAGGATTTTCTACTATCACAAGATGGTTAGCACGAAGTCCAATGCCATTTTTTTCCTGGATCAAACCACCTGCTTACCTTACAAGCACTGTTGATTAATATTAGTTTGTTCCTATTTGGTTGCATTGTGAATGTTAACTTGGAAGTTTGATCACTTGATTATAACTACCTCCCAGCCACCCCACCATTTCGAATAAAAAAAACATTTTGAAGACTCATCAGTAACATGCCCCCCGCGGCCTAGCTTTCAGGACGATCAGTCAGGCTTTTAAACTTCCTGATCTACTTTTTTGCCTATTGCAAGATTTCATTCAGAGCCCGAGTTGGAACCAGACGCCCCCTGCCTCCCTCACCTGTTTTTAGTGTGTGTATTCAGGGAGGGGCTGTAAAAATTAGTGGCTGAAAGAAAAGTAATAGGAATGAGCTGCATGCCCATTGCAGAGATCCGGAAAGGACGCCCCCAGGCTTGAGCATGCACAGTAGCAGCATGAGCGCTAGGGCATAAGCTTGTTGTGCAAAGGAAAAAGGCAACTGTGCCTGCGCAAGGGGTCTCTGGGGAAGTCTGGTAATTAGAGATGAGAGAACTTTTCAAAAGTTCAGTTTTGGTGATTCACCGAACTTTTCTGAAAACGTTTGGTTCGAACCAAACTAGTTTGGGACAACTTTCCTCTAAAACGCATTGAAGACAATGCCTGACAGCCCTAAAAGTGCTTTAGAACACTCTGAAGTCACCTGTATAAAACAGGCTGTATAAAAACATGTTTTAGTGGCCTAATTATCATTTGAATTTCCCACAGCTTATTAACATACAAACACCCGTGACCTAATTTCAATATTTCAATAGCCCACGGCTATTGAAAGAATTGAGGATTCTCACCAGGTTTTGAATTATCCCCAAAGAGACAAAGGAGATCCGAACTATTTGAGTCTTTTACACTTTCAATGGGGCTCTGGGCTTGCATGAACTATGGAGATGAAAGCCCATCTCCGTTGACTGAACTTATAGTGACTGAATACAATCTTACAAAAAAGTTGCAAAACTGGATGAAAGCTGGTAGACCTTTGCCCTTATTTAACAAGGGATAGCGCCAGGTAGCGAATGGTGAGCGAACGGTAATGACGCTCACCGCCACGAGTACGCCGGCTCCCCTCCGCAATCACACATTTATCAAGCCGATCCTGCTTAGCGACTGACAGAGCGCCAGATAGCAAATCATTCATCATTATTCCAGCCTCACCCCACAGCGCCACCGAGCGACCTTGAACAGCGACAGGTATGACCTCTCGCTACCTGGCGCTCTCCAATGCATTTCAATGGAGCAATCTTTAAATATTCATAATTAATTGCTATTATTTTTTTTTATTTTTATTCATAATTAATTGCTATTATTTTTTTTTATTTTTATTCATAATTAATTGCTATTGTTTTTTTTTATTTTTTTTTTTAAATGTCAAAAATTCTGTGACCACTTCTGCAATGTTAGATTTTTTTTTTTCAAAAAATATGGTTGTTTGGGGGTTAAAAAACTACTTGTAACCCATCGCCGCCAGCGCTCTGGGGTTTAAACATGTATTTCACAGCGCGAGAATTTTTTGAGCGTGATTTGTTAATGAATATGCTGGGAGCCGTTCGCTATGGCCGTTCACTGTCATGCGCTCCCATACAGCGCGGAACCTGTCAAACAGCGACTCCTAACCCCGTATTCAACATTACCGCACACCGACTGAGTCGCTGTCAACAGCCGAACAACGGCCAAGCACAGCGAATACTAGCAGGCGCTGTGAAAATAACGCTACTGTCGCTCATCTGTCGCTACCTGGCGCTATTAATGAATCGGCCTCCCCGTCTGCTCTTGCTGCACTGCAGAAAACCACCAAGATATAGAACCATTAGAATTTGGATTATTAAAAATCCTGGGAAAGAACATGTGAACTCCTTAGTATGTTTGTATGTTTTCTGTAACATAGTACAGAAAAGGTTTTATTGTGGAATATAACGCATTTGCCGGCGTATAAGACGACTTTTTCCCCCTGTAAAACATGCCTCCAAGTGGGGGGGTCATCTTATACGCCGGGTGCACCTGACTCACATACATATAAATGTACTTACCTTCACCAAGCTGGGCAGCACGAGCCTCCTCCTCCTGCAGAGCAATGCTCTTGCTCAGGCAGCACTAGTTGATCAGAGCAGGGAGAGACTGAGCAGGCCAGCAGGGTGAGCGCCGAGCAGATCAGCTTTCCTGCTCTCAGGCACTGTGTGGGCAGGCAGGGGGCTGGCCCTCGCTGCTCTCCACTTTGAAGGCGACTCTTCAGCATCTGATCTGAGGTGTGATTTATTTAAGATTTATTTTAAAAAAATAAAGTTTCTATGGGGCATCCCCCAGTGTAAAACCCCCAACTGGCCCCTTTCCCAGACCCCACACATTACACACTATGCTATTAGATGGGACACATTCTAAACAACCCAGGCATGTCCCCAGCTATAGGCGAGCAGGGATGTGGCCGCAGTGCAATGTGGTGTGGACTCTGGGAAACGGGGTCATTGGGGAAGTTTTGGGGCATCCCAACTTGGGGGAGTTTACACAGGGGGCACCCCAACTTGGGATGCCCTACTGGGTTTTGTTCCCTGCATCAGGGTCAGCAAAATGGAATGCCCCCCTGTCTGAATCCCCCGTTTGGCCTTTTTCCCAGACTCCACACCACATTACACTGCGGCCACATTCCTGCTCGCCTTTAGTTGGGGCCTGTGCTGGCTATTCAGAATGCGTCCATCTAAAGGCATAGTAGGGATGTGGCTGCAGTGTAATGTGGTTTGGGCTCTGGGAAAAGGGCCAGTTGGGGGGTTTCACACAGTAGAGGAAACCCAATTTGGCATGCCCCTGGAGTAGGGAACAAACCCACTGGGGCATTCCGATTCGGGATGCCCCACTGTAAAACCCTCCCTATTGGCCCTATTCCCAGAGCCAAAACCACATTACCCTGCAGCTGCATCCCTACTATGCCTTTAGCTGGGACGCATTCTGAATACCCAGCACAGGCACGTCCCCAACTAAAGGCGAGCAGGGATGCAGCTGCAGTGTAATCTGATGTGCGCTCTGGGAAAAAGGCCAGTCGGGGGTATTTCACACAGTGGGGCTTCCCAATTTGGGAGGCCCCACTGGGTTTTGTTCCCTACTCCAGGGGTATCCCAAATTGTGATCCTCCACTGTGTGAAACCCCCCATCTGGCCCTTTTCCCAGAGCCCAAACCACATTATACTGCAGCTGCATCCCTACTATGCCTTTAGCTGGGACGCATTCTGAATAGCCAGTGTGGGCACATCCCAAACTAAAGGCGAGCAAGGATGCGGCTGCAGTGTAATCTGATGTTCTTTTACGTTTTATTCGGTGTGCGGAAGAGGGAATAGTCTTATACGGCGAGTATATAACAAACTCTATATTTTGAGTGGAAATGTTGGGGGGTCGTCTTATACGCCGGCAAAAATTTGGAGTGGGCGTGCAAAGACGGCTTATACGCCGGCAAATACGGTATGTTTTAATGCGTCATTCGTCAAACATATATAGTACAAACACTGAACATTGTATTTTACAATACTATTTGTCCCATTGGGAAATTGTGACTCTCAGGGAAGGGAATGAGGGGGGCACCTTGGCGCTGGTGGTGCAGCTTAAGCATACTTTTGCAGATGTGTGTGACCGAGCCCTCTGTTTTTAACCAGATTTAGAGACAGATTGTAGGTTGGTCAGCAAGCTAACTGGTTTGAGTGCTGTGGCTCCTTTAAGACTTTTGTATTCAAATTGCCCTGCTAACGTGCACCTTCCAGGTTAGTTATAAAATGGTCTGAGCGGCTGCCACCCCTCCTTTGTTTCAAGGGAATGAGGCACAATATTATATTATCTTCGGAAAATGGGCCCAAATCTTCTTGCGTTTGATGTAGATGCTCAAGGGCAATCCCAAAAAGGGCAATAACTTGCAACAATGCCTCTATAAAATAATGGAGAGCGGTCAACTATAATGGACAGCTGTGGGATGAATGGGGCACAATCATTGTCCAGGTACAGTGAGTACACCTCTGTAAGTTCAGCAAGCTAATGGCCAAACGAATCACATGCAAACTCTACTTTCTATTGTATTGTCTTTCGTTCTACTTGGATTACACAGTGAGTACTGACAGCGCTTGTGGTAGAGCCTCGGTGCCCCCACCCACCCACCCACCCACACAAACTTAGAGCACCCTGGGCCTAGAATATCCTGCTCCCTGCCATCCTCATCAAGATCAAGGTGTGTGAGGGCTACAATGCAGTCCCTTAAAGTGGACCAACACCCAGGATTTTGACTATCCTGGGTTTTGGTCCACTTCGGCGGGGCACCCCGATCGGGGGTGCCCCGCTGTGTGAAACCCCCCAGAAAGCCCCAAAATCTTACCTGTCCCCGCTCCCACGTGACTGGACGGTCCAATCCCCGCCAACGTCCAGGCGGGGATCAGGAACGTCCAAGCGGCTGCCGCCGCCGCCGCCTCCCTCGCGTCACTTTCGGCGCGCGCGCGCCCCCGCCGGCCATTCGCAGACGGCCGGCGCGGGCACGCCTACAGGGGCGCGAGGGAGGCGGTGGCGGCCGGCCGCCGCCGAAGATCAGGTAAGCGATTTGGGGTGTCTGGGGGGTTTCACCCCGCGGGACATCCCGATCTCGGATGTCCCGCGGGGTGGGAGGTGATCGGCCCGGGAATCTTATAGATTTCCGGGCCGATCACCTCTCGGTGTTGGTCCACTTTAAGAAGCGATTTTTTATTTGGAAATGGCTCATATAGCTAACAAAGCGCTGAAGCAATAAGGATCGGAGACAGGAAGTGTGCAGGACAGGAAGGGTTGTGATTATCGTAAATATCTATCCTTGAGCTAGTACATCAAAGATAATTTGGAGACCACCAACAGGTACATTTTTTTAGAGTTTGGGGTTTGTTTTTAATACTGAGCTCTTAGTGCTAAGTCTTTATTTATTTTAATGTGCACAGTGATTGTGAGAGTGTAAGGTATGCATATATTTGGGTGGGAGTGTCTTACCGTTGCTGTATACTACTTTGTGTCCAGACCAGAAATTCCTAACTGAGAGAAGCTTTCTAAGCATCAGGTAAATAAGGCATCTGGTGGTGAGACATCACATAAAAATCTTATGAAATCAAGTTGTCCAGCGTAAGAAGCAGAAAGGCGGGGGCATCAGTTAGGTTTAGTTCCAGAAAGTTACCTACCAGTTGAGGAGAAATCGTTATATGCTGGTAATTGGTGGTAATTATTCATTTGTTACAAATAATATCACAGTGTGTTGTATCATATTCTGAGCAGCCCACTGAGTCTGAATAGTGCTGAATGGGTGTTTTGAACTTGTGTGAAAAAGGTTCTGCTCATTATTTTCAATGTATGAGTAGAGCCCTATTATTCAGCTAAGAATAATGACATGTATAGACATTATTTTATTAATACTGGTAAAATATCTTACTTTTTTGCTTTATTTATTTTGCTGTAACAAAATGGTTCTAATAGTAAGTGCACTTCTTACAATCTGGTGGCCAGCTGCATCTTTCCACTGTTCATAGCTACATAGTGACTAAAACTATGAAATATATTAATATTAGATGCTTCAGAATCGTTTCTTAAGGGTGGGTTTGGGCTTTTCATTAGATTATGCTAAAGGTCATAGAAAGGAATTTCAAGGGTCCAAGTTATTTACAGGTAAGCTTATCTGTTATTTTCCCCCTTCGTCCCTCAGAAAAAAATGTTACTGGTATTGTTTTTAAATTTTCTATTTGTTTGCAACTCTGTTATAAAAGAAAACAGTTTTCCATAGCAGCAGTGTGTTTACCTAAGTGCTGATTTTAAGTAAATATCATAGACTTTCTAACGATAGCTTGCTAATCATCTGATTGGCTAAGGCATGAGTGACTGGTTTAACCCTTCAAGTGTCAGCTACGTGAGACTCACATAGCTGACTTTAAACCCCCACAGTAAAAAAAAAAAAAAAATATATATATATATATATATATATATATATATATATATATTGTGAGGATCAGCTCTGGTAGATAGCAGGATGGCTCAGAGGCGAAAAGTTCAACTTAAAGTGCGTGTTTATTCACACAAAAGTCCATAACACAAAATATCCTTTCTGGGTTACATCACCTTTTCAGGAAAAATGCCACAGAATTGCATCAGACAGGCAACGGCCCTTTTTAGTTTTTGTCCAAGCTTGCACACTTGTAGCCGAATCCACCTCGGGTCCACATGAAATAGCCTGTATAAGAGCTTCCAGTCAGGCACACAGAGTCTCACTCCACAAGTGAGCTCTAAACACAGCCAGTGCACAGCTGACTCCCCAGGCTTTTTATGCGGCCCGCAAAACCCGGACCTGCTCTACTCCATCCCAGTTAGCCTTTCGGCTATACTAAAATTTCAGCAGCAGACTGCCATTAGCAGGTGATGCTGGAGAAAACTCCACAGCTTTACTGCACCAAGGCCAGGTACCTTGGTGCCACATACCTACCGTCAATGACAGCACCTTGCCACAATATATATATATATATATATATATAAAATATATATATATATATATATTTTTATATATAAAATATATATATAAAAGTAAAGAACTCACCTGACCCCTCGTTGGATCGGGCCGGGTCTTCTCTTCACCCGGGGGGCATCCGATCCCCCCCCCCAGGGCTCTTCTGTCTTCAGGAGTGCGACCGAAATAGTGCCCCCCCCCCCCGCTCCGACCACTGGCACAAACTGTAAAAAAAAAAAAAACAACATTTACTCACCTGCAGCCCGATTCCTCCCGCGGGGTCTCCTCCTCACCGGGCTCTTCCGTGGTGAGGAGAAGGTGAGAAACCCCCCTCTCCATCACTTCCTGGGTCGGGACTGCTAGCTCCGCCCCTTGGGGCGACCCGACACCTGTCACCCGGCAGCCAGGACTCAAAGCTCAGTTGCTGTTGGAGATCGGAGGAGGAGGGCTGATTACCAGCTCTCCTCCACCGATCTCCAGCAGCTGTCATCGGAACGTCGCGGGACATGATCGGGACATCGGAGGTGAGTAGAAAAAAAAATTTTCATTTTTTTTCTTATGTGTGTCTGCGTGTTTTTTTACATTTAACCCCTTGTGAACTGGTAAGAGGTCCATATGTTTTACTCATGGCCAAGAAAACCACTCCTGTAGCAAATCAGAGTCCAAGGAATATGAGAATCATGGAAACAGCATGCTGATAAGTAGATCTCAGGTCTGGGAGGCACAATCCTAACACCAAAAACATGCCAAAAAGGGAGTTTTTCTTTGAACCTGGAAACACGCTCTAGCAATAGCTGGTTCAACTGAAAGACCCAACACTGAAACACAAGAAGAGCAACATGGTTTATAATGAGCAGAGCCTATAGATGTATTTAGGAGAATCTAAAGAGCAGTTATACCGGAGAATGGCACAGCAAAGAAGGGCCAACTCCTCTGGCTAAGACTCCACAATTTCACATTTTAGATAGAGAAGCTGGCTGGTTTAAAAGAGGTGAGAACTAAGACATTTATATGAAAGAAACCGTACTTGGATAGAGGCAGAGGCGGCGATGCCTATCACCAGGGAATACAACGCTGTGTTAACCTGAAAGACATTAACTAACATCTAGTGACTTCAGTAATGCTGGAATCAAAACCACACCTCCCTGCTGTTTATGGTTGGGAAACGCAAACAGCCTGTGTTTCTTTTTTTACTAAAGCATTCACCTAATATTCCTAAAAACACTAACAAGAAGCAGTACGGTGTCCAAATGGCAGCTGTATGCTAATTCATTCAGTTTTAACTAAACTGTCACATAATGGAAGTTAGATTGAAGTGCTCCCCAATGCTAAGCTGTGTGTACTGTAACTGAATGTATCATCGTTGGAAAGCAGAGGGGTAGGGATGCTCGGTCAGGGAGCAATATGGTCGACTGCATCTTGTTTGTTTTGCTAGGAATATTGGGCAAAGGCTTTAGTAAAAAAAAAAAAGCATAGGCAGTTTGGAGGCATTGGGCTGAGGATAGAAGATGACAACATAAAACATCCTTTCTCAGTATAGGATCTCTTTAATGTGGTGTTAAAGCAGACCAAAACCCACTGAATCTATAAAATACATTTGGCCAAAACCCCTGCTGATATTCCCTTCTTAGAAATAGAATTTGATATATTTGCTTTTCCAATTGCCCTGAAACACTTTATTTTTGGCTGTTCCTCTCTGTAAGATGGCAGGCGATCAGTCATTGCATAGGTGCGGAAATTACATCATTGCCACACACAACAGTGGCAATGAATGGAGGAGGCGGAGCTTTACAGCTAAAAAAAAAGGTGCCATTATCTGGGATTAGAGTGAAGCTGAAGCAGTGAAAATTGGCAAAAGGTGCTCCTCATGGGGGGGAGCAATTCAGGGGGTGTTAGTTAAAAATGTGGGTTTTGGTCTGCTTTAAAGGTGAGGGCAGACTTGTTTATAACCTGACAGCCAAAAATTGTGAATCTGTAATGCCCTGCAAGTCTCCCTCCTTTGGTGAGCTGGCAACCCCCAATCTCCACCGCCACTTCTGCCTGGCCTGCCTGGCGCAAAGGATGCCAGCTCACGGTGAAGATGGAAGAAACACGAGGCTGAGGTCGTTCACAGATAGTCAGTCCGAAGGTGCATCTACTCACAAGGGTTAGGCAGGAGAATGGTCAGAACTAGCTGAGGGTCAAGCCAAGTGGTCAGAGGTACGCGGCATCCAAAGGGTCAAACGGAGTTTCGAGGTCGGGCAGGCAAAGGTTTAGTTCGGGCAGCAAACTGGGATGGTCAGACGAAAGCCGGGTCAATCACAAGAATAGCAAACATTAAATCACACCCTGAGCAATACTGGCTATAACGGGCACAGGGGTCAGGGCTGAACTTTATTTAAAAGGGTGACTGGCCAATAGGGATACAGGGAACTATGTAGTGTTTGGTGCGATTGATACAACCTGTGATTGGAACTGATACCAGGGGCTGGACTGCCCTGACCAGTCAGGCTGTCCAGCCCCTGAAACCCACAGGTGAAGAATAACTGTAATTAGACAGGGCGGCTCGTAGCCAATGCCGCTCTGTCTAATTACAGTTATACTATAACCAGCAGGGCCCTTACTACTGCAGGGGTGCGAGGGAGATGGGCAGGGTTGTCTGAAGCAGGGCACGCTCGCCGCTCCCGGAAGCCTGAGAGCGCAGCGAGTGTGCTCTGCTTCAGACAGCCGGGGAACGCTGTGGCGGCCTGCAGACGCTCGACGCGGATCCCCGGGACAGGTGAGTTCCTCACAGAATCCTTCCCTTATTATAAAGGGTATTTCCAATTTTGATGGCATTTTTAGCCAAGGAGTTTATCTATTAACTTCTTACTTTTCAAGGTTTTTACAACTCCATGTTATAAAACAAAACAGTTCTCCATAGCAACAATGTGTTTACCCTAAAAACTTACATCAATGTAGCATTCAGATGTATATTTCAAAAGCTTCCTCACTCTGGCTTGTTAAACATCTGATTGGCCGAGGCAGACATGACAAGTTTAACCCTATCTGCATTACTTCACACTCTTCAGATAGGGGGAATACTTCTTGTGTTCAAAGAGTTAAAGAGTTACTAGCAGCGTTCTCGGGTAAAAAGAGTGATTGTTGCTGCTTTGTTTAGCCAAAGCCGCAAATAAACCCACTTGTTACCATTGAAAAATTCTGAGATTTGTAGTGAGATAAGAATACTAGGAGCTTTACTGAAGGGCAAGAAAGTCACTCCTACTTTACCAGGACAGATCCACTGGAATATAGGAAACATGGACAAAGCATGTTGATGAGCTAATCACAGGTCTGGGGGCACAATCCTAACACAAACGTTTATTTTACATCTCAGAAAAGGAAAACAATAAGGCAGAACACCAACAACCTTACAAAAAGGGAGTTTTCCCTTAACTAAAATGGGCAAAAAAAGAGAGGTGAAGTATATCTGCTGGGGTCACAAAGCTTTTACATGTCAGCTCGCTCATTTTGTAATAGTTTCTACATTTGTGTGACCGCACTTTTGTATTGACTTCTATATTTCACTTTAAAGCAAGACATTTTAGTTCGTTTTCACAGATTTCATTTAAACAATAGATGAGAACTGGGCTATAAAATAATGGGAAAAAACAAACTTAAAAACAAGCACATTTGAAAGATATATGAAATTAAATGAGCTAAGAAGATTAATACAATAAATCTGCTGTGAGGCTGACTGCAGGACAAAATGAAATTGCAATGTTACAGAAGAAAGGATTTGTTAGGGCTGAATAAAAAGCGGTAAGCTCCCTGGTTATGGGTCCTGTGACAAGCACATTGGAATCACGTTGCAATGAATAGCAAGTACATGGCAGCACTCGTGCATACAAATGTTTCTTCCAGTTGTTTGCAAAAGGAAAACATATATTTACATGATGATGTTATATGATGTGCTTGAAGGATTTATGTAAATGCCTTAAATGGAAATGTCTCCAAAGATAATTCTGGAAGGACGAAGAAAACACGTCCGTAATAAATATGCGGTGTTAACAGTTACTTGCTATGCAAAGATTTAAAGAGAAACAATGCACAGGAATTCCACTTTCCCACGTGATTTTCTTCTGGGGGGGCATTCTGAATTGGGATGCCCCACTGTGTGTATCCCCCCCATCTCACCCCATACACTAGCCTTCCTTTCACTCCCATGGTGTAGACTTGGCCCACTCAGCCAATCAGTGTGCTTGCTTTTAGAGCCTTTAGCTCCACTGACGGGTGGGCCACCTGGACTGCTAAGCAACCGAGCGGCGTTGAAGGGCCCCACGCCGATCACTGGAAGTGAATGGTGGTGCCCAGTGCAGGGGCAGAGGGTCAGAGTCCCTCCGCCCCTGCATCCAGTTCAGCTGATCACTCCCAGCTTCTGACTCGTTCGCCACCTCGGAGGTCAGGGAATGGGTCCTCTCTGCACTACTGGAGGGTCAGATGCCCCCTGGGGGAAGAGGAGACCCGGGTCACTGGATTGTAGGGCCTACCTCCCCTCTCTTTTTTTTATCCAACAATAAGCTTGGATACCGCTTCCCTATTGATAATGGTGCCAAACCGAAGTTTTGAGGGTCCTTAGCTGTCCACCTGGTTATACCATCTATAAGCCTAATTTAGTTTGCTTGTTTTTTCATTTTTTGTGTTGCTTTATATGACTTATGCTAAAATGTGCCTGGGTGTGTATAGGTGACCTTGTCTGTTTGTATAGCCTGTATGTTTAGCCTAGGCTCAGGGTATCTATATCCTTTGCTGGAATACCAGATATAGCAGTTAAATTTTCTACTATTGAACTATTCTATTCTGTATACTTCCAGCTCTATATCTGCTGTATATTGCCACTGAATTGTAATGTGCACTAGACTGAATTAAATATTACCCAACTTTTTGCATATCTCAGTATGTTGTTGGTGTTCATCCTTCCATAACAAACCTACAGTTCTCATATGTGTGTGAAGTTAGACACAAATTGGTTCAATTTCTTGCTGTTAGGGTGTGCTTCAATCTAAATTTGTAAATAATTGATACTTTTGTAACCCAATCATGGCAGCAGCTATCCCCACAAGCATACCGACAGGGGGGACTGTCCATAAGGCGGCCAGGAGAATTACTAGAAAGCCGCTCTGCTTTGGAGCATGGTATGCTAGTTGTAGCCCACAGTGTGTAGCCAGCCGCACCTTGGGACACTAATAAAATCATATACCAGACCTGCTGGACCCCCCCTTGTGGGATAACCCCTGAACATTGCCGCATGCTCCCTGGGATACCCATACCACAGGGTAAGAAACCGTGTTATAGGTTATGTGTTATATGTGTATAGGTTGCCTATATGTGTAGAGTCTGTCTGTTCTCACTGGACAGCAAATCGCAGAGTTGGATTCCCGTGGTGGAACCGAGATAAAGATTTATGGGCATTCTGGGGGGTTATTTGTAGGGGCTCCAGCGGATGTCCCCCTCCAGTCTATCTTACACCTGTGCTCCTGTAATGTGGGGCCAGTGGCATGCTTAAGAACCACACAAACCATGCTAGGGGACCACCAGAGGGTAAGTCAGATCAGTGTCAACTTTTTATTTAAAAAAATAAATAGTGCCACATGACGGACAAGCAGGCTGCCACAGCACATGAGGGGTGCCACAATGCAGAGTATGCAGCAGATAGGAAGCCACTGTACACTTATGTGATGCAGCTCCATTCAGTTATGTAAGATGCTGTGACATCACAGCGAGCTGAATGATGCAGAGTGGGCCACTGGTTGCATCCTCACTTGCTTCTAGTGGGGCCGTGCCCGGGCTGGCCAGTCACAAATGGCTGCCCTGGGTATGCGTCTATCTAAAGGTATAGCAAGGCTGTGACCAGCGCATGTGTCATTGGAACAGGGTTAGGTGAGTGGGTGCAGCAATAAGGTTTCACACAGTGGGGCATCCCAGTTTTGGATTCCACACGGAGTAGAAATTGGACGGCCAGATGGGCAATCCCGGAACAATTTTCTATGCCAGGAAGCCCCTCTATGAGAAATCCCCTGGGTTCACTCGCACTACCACCACCACCACTACCACTGCGTCTGAGCAGGCTGCAGCTACATCCCCGACAAGGTGCGTAAATATTGTATGTAAAAATTTGTTTCCGTGTCACAGATCTTATGCAGATCTGAGATCACCAGAACTATTATGATGGTTCAGGGCTTGTGAATCATGTGTTTATGGAGCAGCAACTCCTGAAACACATTGCAAAGGCACTTAAATGCTGTACACAACACTAACTGGTATACCTCCAGGATTTTAACAGTATTAGTAAATGCTAAGTTTTAATTTCATACTTTGGCCAGCTATTGCCAGCTGGAGTGTTCATCTTGCTGTATTTTAAATGGTTTTGAGCAGAAAGATGTTTCCCCTTTTCACCTGCTCAGCACTGTCATTTTCTGCAGTGTCAGTGCTTTTTTAAAACTTTAATTGGGGAAAAAAGTTCCATAGTGGAAGATTTTTATATAGTATATTGGTCAAAATAGTATTTCATTTTCACAGGTGTTTACTGAAAAAGCATGTATGTGTTCCTGTCGCCAATGGTGTGAGCTGTGTCAGACTGGGATGCCTGGAGCCCACCAGTAGCACTGACTCTGGGGACTCACCCCACATTTAGATGCAAGTATTCCCACATTATATTCAGGCCCATGTACAGAAAAATTATGTTTTCTCTGTATGTGCACTTGGGATGTCAGAAATAAGCTATACATCGTTCAGGGTTTGGTGATGACCAGGGGCCCACTGTGTTTTTTCCTGGTAACCCTGTGGGCCAGCCTGAGCCTGTGTGTGAGTGGTGTTTACAAAGAGCTTAGCAGGGAAATCTTGGCACAATCAGGCACAGCTGGTCTATATATACTTTAAGACTTTGCAATAGTTTGGGTATCACAGAAACTGGCATAACATGGGGATAATTAGTCTTAAATGGTTTCTTTTCTCCATATATCAAAAAGAAAAAGGCTTTGCAGAAAGGGTTGGGGGAGACTTGCAGGGTTACCCTTAGGTCCCTTGACCTTATTTGGGGGTCCTGCCCAGTTCTCCCTTCTGGTAAGGCCTTGTTCCCTGGGATCCTATGAAATTGTTGTTCAACAGGTAATGTTCTGTTGGGACACAATACTTCTTGCTCCTTTTTATTCAATTAGTTATTAATAAACATACATACATACAAGTCATATATATATACATTACACATAATCAATCTGGTTCGAAGTAGATCAGTTGTTATTGTTGAGTATGGTACTTTTGCTGGTAAGTGGTAGGTACATTGAGGGGTTACATGATAGGCATATATATTACTGTTACCATTACCTTCTTTTGTTTGATGATGAGCTTGTTTGTTTAGGAACATTTCTAGTGGGTAATAATGTAGATATGCGGGTATATGGCTGGTTAGATTAATATTGAGTCAAGGCCCCAAATGGGTTCGGTTTGGGCTGTTTTACGGGGTGCCGGAGTATACTGGCGGCTGGTGTTGTTTTAATGGTTGCATGTAACCCCTCAACGTACTTACATGGGTTCACTGAGTACTGACGAAGCTGCTATGCTGAAACACGTTTACTCAGACAGGCCTACCACCTACTAGCAAAAGTACCATACTCAACATTAACAACTGATCTACTTCAAACCAGATTGATTATGGGTAATGTATATGTACGACTTATGTATGTTTATTAATAACTAACTGAATAAAAGGGAGCAAGTAGAAGGCCTTACCAGAATGGAGAACTAGGCAGGATTCACGAATAAGGACTGGGAAATCTAAGGGTAACCCTGCATATGTCCTCCCTCCCCAAGCCTTTCTGCTAAGTCTAAACAGACCTAACCGTAAGACCCAGGAGACCTTGTATACCTTTAACCCAAACCTAGCACATGATCCCCACAACTCCTTGAAATTTAGAAAAAGGCTTTCTTTAGCATACAGTTTAATAAAGGCCCATGTCATCACAAACTGCCACCTGGCTTATTAACAGTTATGACCAGAACATGGATTGAACGGATCACAGGCTTATCAGGCAACTGGACCAACCGCCTGCACAGCTGAAAAGAAATCTTCCCAAAACTCAGTTGCCCCTCCTGTCTGGATGATATTGAACCATTACCAGCACTTACCTTTGATCCTGCACCTACTGAAACACCGCCTGGCCTAAATCTTGGAGCACCCAGAGGCTTCTTGCTCTGCCAGCATTCCAGCCATGCTGCTGCTTGGACTTAACCAACATGACCTTTTTTTTCTTTAAGGTGTTTACTGCTTCCCAGCTGCTCAGATTCATTTGGGCACCCAACACCATTCTTCTAAAAACATGCATGGTTGACTGCAGGCCTCCACATGGCCCAGCCTTGGTGCCCCATGCACTTGGTCCTTCCACACAGTAGCATGGGTGCTGGCTCCATCCAATGTCAGCAGCCTCCATCTCAGGTTTGTCAGGCTCTTTTTCGTCTTTCTGGCATGTATCAGAATTGGGCTGTGCTTAACCACATTTACAGGCCAGCTTCAAAAACCCTATGGAGCACCTTACCAATGGTAACTCAAAACATGGCACTCTCTCCTGAAACTCTCATATAGCCCAATCCCTCCTTTTTGCCTATTTAAGTGCATATTTATGTTACATTTAGCCATTTTAGCAAAAATCCTGTTACAATACTGTCCAGAATGTGTGACTACAGTGTGTTGTGGAGGCATGGGGGTTCTATAATGCGGTGCAGGAATGTTCGTAGAGTGGCATTCAGTTTTCTGCAAACCATTTATGCCAGTTCCCCTTTAAGACGAAGGTGAGTGAAGATTTACCAGCGAATTATCTGAACTGCTGCAGGCAAAACACTGTTATGGATTATTTCTCATTATTAATGAAAGGTTTTAGCATGTTAGTCATCGATTGTAATGCCTTTGAAAAGATTATGTTTTAGGTCTGTGCGTATTTTTCTGGATGTTGTAGATTTTTTCTCTCAATCAGACATGCACTGAAATAAAATGGTTGCTCAATTATTGTCTGTTCTGCCTGTGTGTAGATAATCATCTCTAATTAACATCATGGCATGTCTGACAGCAAGTTCTTATTAAGAGTGGCTAATTGCTTATGGATTGTGTAATATAACCATTCTTTTCCTTTTTTTTAACAATTTCTTAAATAAAATTAGAGACGACAATGAAACGATTAGCTTGTACTTCATGCACGTGCCCTCTTAAAGTGGACTCACACTGGCCAGTAAAAACATAAGCCCCCCCACTTTCCACCACCATCTCTTCTTGTCCTAGGCACCAGGTATAATGTACCATAGAGGAAAAGACACAGTGATCTAATTAATAAAAGAAACCTAAATTGGCGGAGGGGGGAGTGGTTATAGGCACCTCTTAGGGCAGGGGTCGACAACTTTTCCTACCATGGGAGCATAGAGAGATGGCTGGGGCCACATTCAGTGGAGAGCATGCTAATTATTTAGTGAAGAAAAGTTTAACTTTGGGTGTGTGTTTGAATTTGAACTGAGACTTACATCTGGGTGAGTTTTTTTACTTTATCACACAAAAAAAGCGATAAAAAAAGGTTTGTTCTAATTTTCCGCCATAAAATTTACTTGCACCTGTGGGCATTTTTATAGGTAAGGTACATCATTTTCCAATGAGGTAAGAATTATTGTTAAAAGTTTGGAAACAACAGCACGTTATACGTGAGGTTAAAGAATTCACCATTTTCTTCTGCATAGCTCACAAAGTGATGCTGTTTCCAAATGTTCAAAAAATATTTTTACCTCACTGTAATAATTATGTGCCTTACCAAGGGCCGCATTTAAGGTTCATGCTGCCCTAGGCACTTTTTGGTCCCATGCCCATATTGGAGGGTGGGTAAAAATGTTGTGCTTTGGTCCAGTTTAAAGAAGAACATATATGGCTGTATGAGTTCCACTCCCTAGGGCATCGCGAATTTGGACGACCTGCTGTGTGGAAAGCCCGGATCACCCAATCTACTCACCTCTTCACAGAGAACTCTGCATTTCAGCACCACAGCCGCATTCCCAGCATTCTTCTAACTGCGGTGTGTACTCAGGCCTTTCTGACTGGGCAGCCTGGACACATACACAGCTAGAGGTCAGCTGGGATGTGGCTGCTGGTGCGCTTGGCTCAATTCAGCTCATTAGCTAAAAGGGACTACTGAGCCGAAATCGAGAATGCTGATTGGCTGAGCGGCCCTTTTGCTGAGCAGCTTTTGCAAAGGTGAGTTTCCTGAAGGATTCGTGGGGATACACACAGCAGGGCATCTCACATTGGGATGAGAGGAACAATACCCGGGAGAGTGAGATTCCTGAGTGTTGTTTCACTTAAAGTCCACATTTAGTAAACTAGTGTCCTACCAGAGTGCATTGTCCAGTGGGGTATCCCTATGCTTCATGCACTATGAAGAGGAAGTCTCTCACCCCCAAGGAGGTCATGAAATCTGTAGCCAGACCAGAGCCTCAACAGCACTCTTTGCCAAAGTCCTCTGGGTGCCTTCAAGCCAAAGCTCTTAGCTAGGTCTCAGAAGGTCTCTGCTCGGCCGCCATCCTGCCTGGGACTGCAGGGACACCATGTACATCATGGGAACCAGCAGCTTGCTTTGATTGCAAAAAGAGAAGCCTACGATTCAGGGCCAAGCTTCCCATAGGGTTTTATGGAGAATCCCGGCTCTGTGGAAGAAGCTTTCTCAACTAAAGTGGACCTCCTTACAAATTAATATAGGTCCACTTTAAATGTGTTTTTACCAACTTTCAAGTTGCTGGTTGTGGAGCTCAGAATCACTCCATTGTACTTGTCAGGGACCACTGGACACCCTTCTCTCGTGAGCCAACAATCCCCAATCTCCACCGCCTCTTGTGCCTATAGACAAGCCCCCGCTTGCTGGAGACACGGGTTATGCCTCTCCAGACTCGGTTGCCCCCAGGACTTACTGGCGCAAAGATTGCTGGCTTACGATAAAGACGGATGAACTGTGGGGTATCCCAAAACAGGAGTTCATGCGCAAAAGTCCATAGACGTCAAAACCTAGGGGCAAGGCAAAGAGTAGTCGGGACTGGCAAGGGTCGAGGCCGGGTGATCACAGAAGCGCGGTATCCAAGGGGTTAAGCAGAAAACAAAGTCAGACAAGCAGAAGGTTGGTTCAGGCAGCGAGCAGGAGTAGTCAAGGACAAAGCCGGATCAAAAACACTAAAACGAGAGTCAGAAGCACACCCAAGCTAGTAAATGGCAATAACGGGCACTGGTGGTCCGGGCAGGAAAATATTTCAATGGTGAATGACCAATGGGAAGGGGAATGTGCTGATTGGTGCAACACACGATCTCACCCCTGATAGGAGAAACCCCAGGGACTGGACCGCCCTGGCCAGTCAGGCTGTCCAGTGCCTGACCTCCCCAGAGCAGAGGGTCCTTGGGCCAGGATTGGTCCCTTTAAATCTGCCCCCAGCGAATGCGCTGGGAGCAGCACCGCCGGGGGACATAAAAGGAATGTGCACGGCCGTCGGAGGGGCTGCGCCGCCAGTGAGCGCGCGGAGGCGCCACGGGACAGACTCCCAGGTAAGTTCCTTACATTTCCCCCCCTTGAGGAGGGGCCTCTGGACCCTCCAAGCTGGGTTTCTGAGGGTTCTCTCTGTGAAACTTCCTAACCAACCTCCCCTCGTGGACATCTCTGGCCGGGACCCAGGATCTCTCTTCTGGACCGTATCCCTTCCAATCTACTAGGTACTGGAGAGAGTTTCGGAAGAAACGCGAGTCTAATATCCGGGCTACCTCGAATTCTTGCTGCCCCTCTACCAGGATGGCAGCAGGGGAAGTATCTGGCTCAATACCCTTGGCAGATTTTAAACATGAAAAAATATTGCAAATTTTCATGGAGGGCGGGAGATCAAGGCGATAAGTAACTTGATTAATCTTCCATAGTATAGGGAAAGGGCCAATAAACCCTGGACCTAGCTTGGCAGAGGGTTGACGTAATGCCACATTTTTGGTGGAAAGCCAAACTAACTCCCCCACTTCATAATCAGGGTCACTAGACTGGATCTTTGCCCATAAGTCCGGCCATTGGGACAACCATTCCTCAAGCGAGGGCACGCTAGAGGGTTCTTCGGACAAAGCAGAAAACTTGAGGTCCCTACCGAAGACACAGCGGAACGGGGAAACCCCTGTGGAAGTATGGGTGGCATTATTTAGAGCAAACTCTGCAAACGGAAGGTACAGTAACCAATCTGTCTGGACATCGGAAACAAAACATCGAAGGTACTTCTCCAGTGATTGGTTGGTTCTCTCTGTCTGCCCATTTGATTGGGGATGAAATGCAGAGGACAGAGAGACAGAGAACCCCAACCTGGCACAAAATGCCCTCCAAAACTGAGAGACAAACTGTACCCCCCCGTCTGAGACCACATCCTCCGGGATTTCATGGAGTCTGAATATATGGGTTAGAAAATGTTGTGCAAGGTCTTGAGCCGTTCGTAACTTTTTTAACGGGATAAAGTGTGCCATCTTACTGAACCAATCTACCACCACCCAGATGACGGTAAACCCCTGGGATGATGGCAGATCAGTGATGAAATCCATGGCAAGGTGTGTCCATGGTCGGGAAGGAATGGATAAGGGCAACAGTGAACCTTCAGGAGAATGTCTAGGGGTTTAACTCCGGGCACAAATCTTACAGGCTCGCACATAATCCTGAGCATCTTTTTTAATAGAAGGCCACCAAACATGACGTGACAACATGGAAATGGTTTTCTTAACTCCAGGATGGCCTACAATTTTAGAGGCATGAAATTGCTGTAGGATGGCCGAACGATGTGAAGCAGGTACAAACTGGACATGAGCCAGTTTACCAGGCGGAGATTCAGACTGAAACTGACTCAGGTCAGAGAGGTCCGGCTGAATCACAGCTACCACCATGTGTTGGCAAATTTTTCCCCTCAGGTAAGTTAGTCGTGGAAAAACTTCGAGACAAGGCATCAGCTTTTACGTTCTTTGACCCCGTTTGTAAGTAATTGTAAAGTTAAATCGGGAAAAGAACAGGGACCACCGAGCTTGCCTAGGGGTTAACCTCTTTGCAGACTGAATATATTCTAAATTTTTATGGTCCGTGAAGACCGTAACAAGGAACTGGGCCCCTTCTAACCAGTGTCTCCACTCTTGAAAGGCTAGTTTAACCGCCAAGAGCTCCCGATTCCCAATGTCATAATTCCGCTCAGCGGGATTGAATTTTTTCAAGAAAAGTGCACAAGGGTAAATCGTTCCGGGGAACCGCTGTACTGCGAGAGAACTGCCCCAACGGCAAGCTCGGAAGCGTCAACTTCGACTATAAAAGCTCGTTGACATTCTGGGTGAACTAATACTGGGGCAGAGCTAAAGACTTCTTTTAACTTTCTGAAGGCTTGAAAGGATCGTTCTGGCCAGGGTGATAGGAAGCCCCCCTTCTTGGTGAGATCTGTGAGAGGTGCTACTAGGGTGGAGAAGTTCTAAATAAATCTCCTATAAAAGTTGGTGATTCCCAGGAAGCTTTTGTAGCCCCTTTAAATCTCTAGGTCGCTCCCACTCAAGTACAGCTTTGACCTTGGCCTGATCCATAGATAACCCAGTGTTAGAAATGATATACCCTAAAAAAGGGACCTCAGGAATCTCGAATACACATTTCTTTTTCAGCATATAAGCAATTCTCTCTTAATTTTTGTAAGACAAGGCGAACATGTTCACGATGTTCCACTAAAGAGGATGAAAAAATCAAAATATCATCGAGGTACACTACTACAAAGCGACCCAAATACTTTCTGAAAATTTCGTTTACAAAGTCCTGGAAGACGGCGGGGGCATTACACAAACCAAAGGGCATCACGAGGTACTGGTAATCCCCAACTTGGGTGTTGAAGGCGGTCTTCCATTCATCACCCTGACGGATCCTTATCAAGTTATAGGCCCCCCGTAGATCCAACTTGGTAAAGACTTGGGCCCCAATGATCTGTGTTAATAACCCATCAATCAGAGGAAAGGGGTATTTATTTTTAATGGTTATTTTATTCAAACCCCAGTAATCTATACAGGGGCGGAGCCCCCCATCTTCTTTTTCAACGAAGAAAAAACCCGCCCCAGCCGGAGAAGTGGATGCCCGGATGAACCCCTTCTGTAAATTCTCAGCTATGTAATCTTTCATAGCTTTGTTTTCCACCCGGGTCAAATTATAGATTTTTCCCCTGGGCGGCATAGTCCCCGGAAGAAGTTCTATGGGACAGTCAAAGGACCTATGAAAATACGTCGAGAAAATCATGATAAGGGCCTGGAACCCCATCGGGGAATAGCTGTGTGGCACGCACCGGGACTTCCAAACAGGACTGGAAACATGGCGGGCCCCATTTAGTAATCTGCCTCACAGCCCAGTCTATCTGAGGGTTATGCTTTTGTAACCAAGGCAACCCGAGTACTAATGGAGATAAGGGCATTTTTAAGACAAAAAAGCAAATCCACTCAGAATGCCCGGCTCCCACTCTAAGAAACACTGGTGGGGTCTTAAAGTGTATGAGGCCCCCCGCAATAGGTGTGTCATCAATGGCTGAAACCTGGATAATCTTAGACAGAGGTTGGAGCGGAATCTTCAAACTTTGAGCTAGCTCTAAGTCAAGAAAATTCCCTGTAGCCCCACAATCAAGAAGGGCCTCCAAATTTTTAAATTCGAGGTCCACTTTAATCTGGACTGGGACCATAAACTGGGAATAAATTTGAAGAAATACCTTGCAGCCTAGGTGGGTTCCCTCAACCCCACCTAGGCTCTGAAGTTTCCCGGCTGCTTCTTGGGGCAGACTCTGACCAGGTGACCGGTCCCCCCACAGTAGAGACACAGTCCTTCTGTCAATCGCCGATGCCTCTCAGCCTCAGAAAGCTTGGTAGCTCCCAGCTGCATAGGTTCCTCGACAGGTAAAGGGGCTGGAGCTCCAGCTTTACAGCTGGTATCGGGATGTGCCCCTCTTTCAAGGCGTCTTTCCCGTAAACGTCGGTCAATTCGGATAGCGAGTTGCATGGTTTCATCCAGAGACTGAGGTACAGGGTGATTCACAAAAATGTCCTTAATGGCGTCAGATATGCCCAACCGGAATTGACCACACAGGGCAGGGTCATTCCACCGAGAGTCCACAGCCCACCGACGGAATTCGGAACAATACTCCTCGGCCTGCCGGCGACCCTGTCGCAAGGGATGCAGTTTGGCATCAGCAGTGGCACCCCTATCTGGGTCATCATAAAGAATTTCCATAGCTGAAAAAAACACATCGACCGATTGCCATGCTGGGTCCTGAGGTGACAGGCCGAATGCCCAGGACTGTGGGTCCCCTTGCAGGAGGGAGATGACCAGGCCCACACATTGTTCTTGGGAGCCAGAGGAGTGTGGCGGAGTTGAAAATAAAGTTTGCAGGCATCCCGAAAGTTGGAAAACTTGCTTCTGTCCCCAGTGAACTTATCAGGGAGTGGGATCTTGGGTTCCACAGGATGGACGGCTGGTGCCCCCAGAGGGACTGGGTTGATAGGAGTTCGACGGTTCTCCTGGGCCGCCACTCGATGAGCCAGGTGCTCAACAGCCGCAGTCAAGGCCTGCACCCGCTCCAATATTTGGTCCATAGTTCTGGCCCATTATACTGTCAGGGACCGCTGGACACCCTTCTCTCGTGAGCCAACAATCCCCAATCTCCACCGCCTCTTGTGCCTATAGACAAGTCCCTGCTTGCTGGAGACACAGGTTATGCCTCTCCAGACTCGGTTGCCCCCAGGACTTACTGGCGAAAAGATTGCTGGCTTACGATAAAGACGGATGAACTGCGGGGTATCCCAAACCAGGAGTTCATGCACAAAAGTCCGTAAACGTCAAAACCTAGGAGCAAGGCAAAGAGTAGTCGGGACTGGCAAGGGTCGAGGCCGGGTGATCACAGAAGAGCGGTATCCAAGGGGTTAAGCAGAAAACGAAGTCAGACAGGCAGAAGGTCGGTTCAGGCAGCGAGCAGGAGTAGTCAAGGACGAAGCCGGATCAAAAACACTAAGACGAGAGTCAGAAGCACACCCAAGCTAGTAAATGGCTATAACGGGCACTGGTGGTCCGGGCAGGAAAATATTTAAATGGTGACTGACCAATGGGAAAGGGAATGTGCTGATTGGTGCAACACATGATCTCACCCCTGATAGGAGAAACCCCAGGGACTGGACCGCCCTGGCCAGTCAGGCTGTCCAGTCCCTGACCTCTCCAGAGCAGAGGATCCCTGGGCCAGGATTGTTCCCTTTAAATCTGCCCCGGGTGAATGCGCTGGGAGCAGCGCCGCCGGGGGACATAAAAGGAACGTGCTCGCACGGCCATCGGAGTCTGTCCCGCGGCGCCTCCGCGCGCTCACTGGTGGCGCGGCCCCTCCGGCGGCCGCGCCAGGCAGCCGCCCCTTCAGCGTCGGGCCCGAAGCAGCCGCGCCGCCAGTGAGCCCGCGGAGGCGCCGCAGGACAGACTCCCAGGTAAGTTCCTTACAGTACTACTGTACACCCATCACTGTGCAAGTGCCACCCCATATACCTGTCACACATGGGGGGGCAGTGTAAAGGGGCTGGGGACACCATGCAGATGCACCTTAAATGGTGGCTATACTACTACTTTCTAGCCATCAGCAGCACCCACAGACTAAAGAGATTAGACTGACTTCAGCCCCCCCACCCTCCTGCCCCCCCATGTCTACACTGACACATTATAAGGCTGTATACTGTAGTATAGAGCCACCATACTGCCCCCTCCTTCAAAACCCTGTGCTTACACAGCAATCACTTCACAGCATTGGAAAGCGCTGCTACCAACATTCTAATAAACACCTCAATCATCCTGATGTGCAGATTTGAGGCACTCATCATCCTGAGGAGGAAGCAAAGAAGACAACTTCGTTCTGAAAAGAACAGCTGTGGTTCCTTCCTCCATGTGCTGCGCTGCTCTGCCCCTAGCGGTCGGATGAATAAACGCTGCTGATCAGCATATAAGATGCCTTATAATGGAGTACCCGTACCCTGTCTGCCAGCGAAGTATAATTTGCAGTTTTGTCCTCATTTAAATGCACCCTGCGGACCCTGGTGCCCCTAGGCATGTGCATATGTTTGCCTAGTGACAAATTCGGCCCTTTTACCTGCAAAAGTGCCCCATCACAGGTAAAGATGATTTTTGGGAAAAACAAAAACTTTTTTTTGCACTTTTTTATGTTACATGCTAAAAGTCGTGTAAATAAGTCAAACCCCTAAAACCACACCAACCACCCACGAACTGATTTAAGCTGTCCAAAAAATCATGCTTCACCAAAAAATTGGCATGACCCCCAAAATTGCTAGTTCATAGAAGGCATATACCACTTACAGAACTGGCAACAATAAAAAAAAAACAATACAGTTAAGTACTTGAAAACATTACACTTGACAGTTCTCCCCAACCCCCCCCCCCCAAAAAAAATGAATAAACATAATACATGCCAATCCCTCCCATCCCATAGAATACTGACCCACCAACCCCCAAGAGGTGAAATGGCTGAATGGAGCAGGTGGAAAAGCATTTTTTCTTAAAATACTCTGTTGCCCTGCTTTCATCATCCATAGCTCTGGGGCAACAGGTTGGTGATCCCTGTTTTAGGGTGAAAGTTTAAAGTTATATTAAAGACAAGCACGATTGTTGTCCCATTAGGGCTGATTCAAAGCCTCTTTCACATGTACTTTAGCATGTGTCTGTGTAAGTTTTGAGAGTTTTTGCATGCTTTTCAGAATTTTCGTTACTGTTTTCATGTGTATATGCGTTTACGCTAACGCAAATACACACTTTCGATGATCGTATGTTTATCGTAAAATTTCCGTTATGTCGGGCAACTTACGTTATTGGTAGGGATGAACGAATCGGTTCTAACGAACCTGAATTCGCTCTGAATTTCAGGGAAAATTAGATTCAGCACGAACCCGAATTTTTAGTGGTTCATGCTGACCGAATTTTCCCTGAAATAAAAAAAAAAAAAATGCCGGCATGGTGGGAGCGGGGAGACCGGCTGCGCTGTCAGCGGGCGGCGGAAGCCGGCTTCCGCCGCCCGCTGACAGCGCAGCCGGCCTCCCCGCTCCCACCAGAAATGAGCGATTCGTAAAAGTTCGATTCGGCCGAACCCGAATTTCTTTGAGAAATTCGACGCCCCCTGACAGCGCAGCCGGCCTCCCCGCTCCCACTATACAGCAAACACTTACCGGCATGGTGGGAGCGGGGAGGCCGGCTGCGCTGTCAGCGGGCGGCGGAAGCCAGCTTCTGCCGCCCGCTGACAGCGCAGCCAGCCTCCCCGCTCCCATCAGAGATGAGCGATTCGTAAAAGTTCGATTCGGACGAACCCGAATTTCTTTGAGAAATTCGGCGAATCGCCCGAATCGAATTTTTGAGAAGTTCGCTCACCTCTAGTTATTGGTTTGGGCTTGCGCATGATTCAGAGCCTTGATTGTTGATTACAACCCCCCCAAAAAAAAACGGGTTTGTTTCCATTCAACTTACGGGGTCATTTTGTAGGAGAAAGTTAGCTGTTGAGATTGGAGATGATGTTTGCTGAGTACGTTGAGGAGTACGAGCGCTTGCAGCTTAACGGCTTGGTCTGTATCAGCATGTTCGAATCCAGATTGCACCGCGCACGTATGGACATCGATCGCATGCATGACGTTGAGCTGTTCAAGCTCACCCGACTTAACTGCGTTTCCCTCCATAACTTGTATAGTGAGCTGCGGCCATGGTTAGCCCGCACCACAAGGAAGGGGCATGCAATTTCAGGTATGACCAAAATGCTTAGATGCCTGCAATTTTTGGCGAACGGCTCGTTCCAGAGGCTGGGTGCACTCTCCGTGGGAATGTCCCAGCCTACGCTGAGCCGCACATTCAACAAGTTTTTGGATGGCATGGCTACCCTGTGTCCAAAATACATATATTTTCCAGACAACATGGTAGACTGGAATGCTCTTAAGTTGTTGTTTTTTTATCTAGCCGACATGCCCAACGTCATGGGTGCGATTGTACGCATGTTGCGTTGATGTCTCCTGCAGCTGATGAATATCTATTTAGGTATGTAGTTTAGGTGAACCTTATGACTTGTATGAACTCATTGAATCACAGTTTGTTTTAATTTATATCTAAATCACTAATTTTCATGTAGACCTTAACTAATCATTTTCATGTAGCCCTTAATTAATCATTTTCATGCAGACCTTAACTAATCATTTTCATGTAGTCCTTAATTATTCCTTATCACGTAGCCCTTAACTACTCATTTTCATGCAGGCCTTAACTAATCATTTTCATGTAGCCCTTAATTATTCCTTATCATGTAGCCCTTAATTACTCATTTTCATGCAGAACTTAACTAATCTTTTCAGCCCTTAATTCTTCATTATCATGTAGACCTTAATTAAATCCGAGTGACCAACTATTAATTATTGGTTGTAGTACTAATTATTATTTTTAAAAAAACAATCTTTAACAATAAGGATCCCTTATTTTTTTAGTGTTAGCTTGGTAATTTGCTTGATTGTTTTGTTGTACTAAATACCTGTATTTCTGCTCTTACAGGAACCAGAAGATGGGCCACTCCATTAACGTGCAAGCTATGGTTGGCCCGGACCTTCGGTTCCTAAGTGTCATCACAGGGTTTCCCGGATAAACCCACGACGTGTATATCCTGAGGAATTCGAGCCTCTATGGTCGTTTTGAATCAGGAAACTTGCCTGGTGGTTGGCTACTGGGTAATTTTTTACAAATAGTTTTATTAGGCTTTCACTGTATGACTAGGAATGTTTTAGGATAACCCTGTCTCAACATATGGATGTTCTTTCCCTCTGATGACATGATATACAATGTAACTAAAAAGGTAGACACTAACTTTGTGTTTTATTATTTTAAGGGGATTCGGGATATCCAGTACTGCCATGGCTAATGACACCAGTCCTGCGACCTCAGACTCAGGCACAGGAGGGCTATAACTGGGCCCATAGGAAGACCCGGGCTGTGGTGGAGAGGGCCTTCGGCCTGCTGAAAAGCAGATTCAGATGCCTGGACCATACAGGGGGGGGCCCTGCAATATGACCCGAACAAGGTCATAAAGATAATTATTGCCTGCTGTGTCCTTCAGAATTTTGCTATAATGCAGCTGGTCCCCCGGTATGTCGACGTGTCCCCCTCTCCAGCAGCCACGGACATTCCGGACGAGTTATATGAGGGCACCCAGAGTGCTTCTGGGAAGTCAGTCCGGGCCCACATTTTTACCATTTTTTTTCCTAAACTTGATTCATTTTGGTTAATTGTTGGTGTCATGATTTATGTTATTTCCTTGTGATTGAACAAATTTCTATTATTTATACTTTGATTTGCTTATGGTCACAAACTAATACAAAACAAGTTTGAACAGATTTGAGCGTAATGCATTTTTATTGTCAAATATCTCCTTTAACAACACTCATCTTTTTGTAACCAAAGGGATCAAAAATGGCTAAAAATAACACAGGACAGAGAAACTTCATTAAAATAATTTACTATTCCATAGAGAAATTAGGTGGGTAAGGGCACCCGCAGCCTATGAGGACATCCACTAGGCAAAGGAAGGATCCATTGGGGCAGACTCCAGCCCCCTCAAAATTTGGCACATCCAGGATGGCCAAGGAAACTTCCTCCATCCAGAATGCTCCCTGTCCACCAACACCCAGAACCATAGGGAGCACTAGTATTAAGGGCAAGGGGAACAGTAGGGCATGAATCCATAGGCCAACAACAACACCCTCTCCTGCTCAAGGCCTATTTCAGCATCACAATGTAGCGAGTCAGGGCCCAGCTCAACAGCTGCAAGTTATTGGGCCAGCCAGCCTATGACACCCAGCCCCAAAGCAAGTCCAGCACAATCCTTTCAGACCAAAAGTTGTTGCTATTAGTGGGGTGTTAGCCAGACAAGAATGTCACCAACTATTCCACCCACCCAGGATGAGGCAGCCACAATTTCATTAGGCCTAAACCTGCTGCGTGGGAGCTTGAACGGACGCTTTACTGAGCCCCAAACTATGGCAAACTATCATGAGCTGTATGGGCGAAATTCTAAAGCCACCAGCGAAGGCACAAATACACAAATATGAGTGTAGATCACAAGATTTGTGGGCAGCGGCTGCTGGTGCAGTGGCAGATGATGATGCTGGGTTGGCATTTGGGGGGGGCATGGAAATGTTCTCCTCCTCCTCCATATGGTGTATTGCTTCCATTATGGGTGGTGTCTGTAGGGATAGGAAAAAAAATGTTGATGCAAATATATGTTGATGCAAGTAGTCATCTTCCTTCACATGCATCACCAGTTAGTGCACAGTACACTTACCAGATCAAGCTGTTCCTGTGTAGGATATGTTGTTAATGGCTGGCGGGATGTACTGCAAATGGGCAAAGAGGTGGAGGGTTGCACAGCAGCTTGAGTATTTTGAGGAGCTGGAATGTAAAAGGAAAGGCAATTTAACACATAAACATACCTTGTGTACCCATAGGAGTTGTTATGCTTTAGGGCACCCGGGGTAAAGATTCAAAATGGACTCCCCCACCGGTTTTCAGGACCCCCTTTGGCGGCCCACTGAACTGCTGCACCCGGGGAGCGTTGACCCCCCTCTTCCCCCCTAGTTAGGGCCCTGTGTGTACCTAGGATTTTTAACTACATTTTGTAACGGCAACGCAAAAGAACCATTTCTTAAAATAATAACCTTCTGGTATGACATTGCTGTCAGTGTCTATGGTCCCGGACAAGCCCTGTAGTAAAGACGGGTGTATTAGGCCCAGAACAAGCTCCTCTGCTGCGCTGTACTGGAGTTTAGTTGGAAATCCACATTACTTAGAAGGTCATGCTCAACCACAACCTGCCCAACTCAAACACCCATCTGTACCCGTGCTGCCTGCGTTTATTTCTCTTCTGGCGGACGGCATATTTTAGATCCGAGAATTTTCGCTGGATTTGCTCCACATCTTTCCTCTCAGTCCCAGCACAATTCACTTGTCTGGTGATGTCCTCCCAGATTTGTGTCTTGCGCACTTTGCTGGTGGCTTTAGAATTTCTCCCATACAGCTCATGATAGTGGTCAGATACCCCACTTGCCAATGCCATAGTTTGGGGCTCACTAAAGCGCCCGCTCAAGCTCCCATGCCGCAGGTTCTGGCTAATGTTGTCCTGGCTGCCTGTTCCTGGGTGGGTGGAATATTTGGTGACCTTGGCTGACTTGCAGCTGTGGAATAGCCAGACCTTTCGCTCACAAAGGATTGGGCTGGACTTGCATGGGGGCTGGGTGTCATAGGCTGGCTGCCCAAAGAAGTTTTAGCCGTTGAGCTGCCCGGTGACTCAGGGCTCTCCACGTTGGAATTGTGAAATTGGGAACTAGCAGAAGAGGGTGATGTTGGGGAGCTAGGGCTTCCAGGCCTAGTCTTACCCTTGCCCTTACTAGTAGTGCTCCCTTGGGTTTTGGATGTTGTGGGCTGGGGAGCATTCTTCCTGGAGGAAGTCTCCTTTGCCTTCTGTGATGTCCCAGATTTGGAGAGGGCTGGAGTGTGGGCCAATGGATCCTTAATGTGGCGAGTGGATGTCCTTGTCGGATGCGAGTGGCCACTGGTTTTGTGGGACCTAGTTGCAGGCCTGGATTAAGTTTTTTCATGCCGTTCTGCACAACGCTCATGCCGTTCATGGGACTTGGGGGTCTGGCGGCTACCTTTCTTGGCAGGCATATCGATATCTGTAAAGACACTCAGCTGTTTGTCCAAGTACACTTTAAATAGTTAAGACTGTGTATGACGCTTACGCATAAGCGTGCGTACGGACGTGCGCATCACGGAAACCGCTGGGGCGCAACACATCTGCTGATACTGGAGATACAAGATGGCACCTACGCTTTTCACCCGCCAGCAACAGGAGACTATCATGATAAGTAAGTGTTTGTGCATGCCATTGATTTGCAGGCGAAATGCATGTATATGCGATTAGGCAGCGCAGGCCAAAACAGTGAGGGCAAAATTTGATTTTAAACGCTGCGCCAAGCTAATCAAAATGGCATCTAGAAGGATAGCTAAAGGCTTGAAATGTTATGGGGAATGTAAGTTATGAAACTGCTATAATTTACATTGTGATTTGTATGATGTTTGAATTAAGCAAATCTGTTTTTCTTTTATCTTTTAGATGATGATGGAGAACAGGTACGACTACCTGGCTAGCGACTACCAAAAGAGGACTTTGGCACTGGAGATAGTGGCCAAAATAGCCGCAGACAGTGATACAACCTTCACTTACACCCCAATCATCCAACACTGGTCAGACCTGAAGAGAAGGAAGAGGCCCCGGGTGAGGCGATTCTTCACACAGCATTTCCCAAGTAAGTACATTACTATTTCATGTTAGATCTACAAAAGCCCTTAGGCAGGCCTCTGTTTATGAATGCTATTTTCTTCTAGCGAATGGGATTATCACATTAGACTCTCCCGGAGCGGAGCAGTCCGGCCAGTGCGGGATCGATCTGGGCCAAGTGAAGGTGTCTCCAGTGCCAAGGTCTTCCCCCTCCTCTGTAGGTGGCGACGACCAGCCACTGGACCTCTCTACAGAGGAGGGGCATCAGCGGCTCGCCAGGGAGTCTGTACAGATGGCGGAGTAGCACCACTCCGGTATGTTTCTCAGACTGACGCACACACAGGTACATGCACTGTAAACACACACTCATTTCCTGCTTCTATTCTTTTAGATGAGGAGGTAGCGGGTGAAGAGCCAGGATTGCAGAGGGCAGATGAGCAAGCCCCTGAGGTGCATGGAAAAGGTGGGTGATGTCACACACACACACACATTATTAAAAAAATGTCTGGTTTGAAAAATCTGATATTATAAGTAACTATATTTTTCCTTTCTCAACAGACTCAGACCAGGAACAGTGGCAGACCTCAGAGAGGAGGCTGGTCCCCCAATATCAGGTCGTCCACCAGCCTAGTAAGTTTGTAGTCTACTTCCTGGCTTCATCAACAGGTATTAAAAATCCCTAGACTATGAACTTAGAATAATAATAGATGGCCTTATCCCTAGACTATCAAATTAGAATAATAATAGATGGCCTCACTCATAGACTATTTAATTTGCATAATAGATGGCCTCATCCCTAGACTATTACATTAGCATAATAATAGATGGCCTCAGCCCTAGCCTTGAACATTCATAATATTTAATTCCACAGCTATTAAAAATGTATATACCAAATATTAATTTTTGCTTCCTTTTCACAGCAACACCACAGGAGAGACTGCAAAATTTGACTGCAATGGTGTATAGGCTGGTGGGCGACATCCAGGAGCTGGCTGCTTCATTGGGGACCAGTGAAGAATAGATTCCTGGGGCCTGCCAAATGTTGTAAATAAGTTCTTTGTAAATTTTAAAATACATTTTAAAAATGTTTCATTCCCTAAAAAAAAATTACATTTTGTTAAAAAACTAAATTAAAACATTTTACATTTTGTAAAAAAAAAATATATATTTGGAAAAGAAATGTAAAAAAAAATTAAAATTTTATAAAAACAAAACAAAACAAAAAAATAATAAATATATTTAAACGTAACCATGTTTTGTATTTAATTTCAGTAAAGCACAAAAAATGTAATGCACGAACACATCCAATAAAGAACATACAGCAGAATACATCAAGAAAGAATAGAAAAATAACTAGAGAATGCAAAACATTAAGGTAAGCATGAATGTTGGGAGAACATCTAAACAGGAACCGCAAGTGAGTTAAGGTAAGCATGAATGTCGGGAGAACATCTAAACAGGAACCGCTAGTGAGTTAAGGTAAGCCTGAATGGCGGGAAAACATCTAAACAGGAATCGCTAGTGAGTTAAGGTAAGCATGAATGGCGGGAGAACATCTAAACATGAACCGCTAGTGAGTTAAGGTAAGCATGAATGGCAGGAGAACATCTAAACATGAACCGCTAGTGAGTTAAGGTAAGCATGAATGGCGGAAGAACATCTAAACAGGAACCGCTAGTGAGTTCAGGTAAGCATTGGAGCAGAAGTGAGTGAGAGAAAAGTTGAGACGGGGGACATGAATGAGATAAATAGCAGCGCGCATGCGTACATGCATGCAAACATATCAGCTTTCCAACAGATTTCCGAGAGATTTCCGTTTGGACATATATTTAGAGAAAGATGCATGCTGAATATAGAAGGGCACTGAAAATCTTTGTTGGAAGCTACGTTGGAAAATGCTGAAAAACTGTAGTATACGAGGTTTACTAAGTAACGTAAGCATAAACCTCGTCCTCTGGAGGACGCAAAGAGAGCAAGAAAATGACATTCTCGTTGGCATACGCAGCTACGAACAGTAAACGGAAGGCTTCCGATGGAGGCTCTGAATGATGCGTACGCACCTACGCATAAGGAAAAAAAAGAAAAATACACAGAACGAGCCAAATACGACACGGTTTTGAAGAGGCTCTTAATCAGGCTTATTGTCTCGGGCTACACGTTGCACTGTCCTAAACTTCAATTTTCAAATCGCTTTCAAAAAGACCCTGTAGTTCCTAAGTTATCTTTAAAAGTATTAGAGCAATGGAGATTCATAGAAAAAATTAAGAGAAACAGTGGGTGTGGCAATAGCGATGTGATGTAAGCACACTGATGAGTGTGAGAGGAGGGCGGGATTTCAGAGCTGCAGACTGAGGCAACCAATCAGGGCGCCTGGGCAGGGAGTGGAGGGTGGTTTAATTCTTGGTTCACCGAAGGTTGATTGAAGGACCAGGTCAGTGGGGTGGAGACTGAAAGCTGAATGAGGAAATGATTCTCCTAACTAAGGAGACAGACAGAAGAGGAAGTACAATGCCTGAGCCATTCAATGAAAGGTATGCTACTGATATTTATTTTTCAACTTTTGACTTGCCAATCACTTTAATTTATGCTTGCCTTTACATCTAACTACTCTAAATAATGATATACCACTATTTCAGAATGTTAGCTCAAAGGATGCCTAATTTAATCCATGGCTATAACCCTATAGGCATTAAAGTATTTTTTACTTCTTTTGCTCAACGATTTTTTGTTTATAAAAAAAAGATACAATTTATGCAGTACAATTGCTGAAGAAGTACTTTATAGTTGTATCCAATACAAAATAATGCATCTCACTCAAGACTTCACAAAGAGAAATTACACAAAAAGCAATGTTTAAAGATACAATAAAGAATAAATGTAATGAAAATAGCATATGAAAATTAAGAAGCACACATGGCTGGTCCAAAAACTATAATAGAAACTGAGGGCAAAGGGTAGGGATAGGGTGGGGGAAGGGATATCCTCTGGGGCAAAAGAAGCCTTTGTCATTCCCCCTCCCTGGGGTCAAAATTAGGGTGAGCGTATTCTATCCACAGTGTCCAGATAGCTAGGATTTTTTTGTTTATGTCTGTCAGGAAATGGTGAGCATCAGGGAACTATATGCTGTTTCCTCAGAAAGCACATTAATTGAGCATTTTACCTTATTATTCCATACTTTAACCCAGTCTTCCCAAAGTTTATTATCCATAAGACTATAAAGCAAGGAGACTAACCCCTTGACAGCATTTTGATTCCTGCAAGCTCTCTCAAAGTCAGTGTACAGAGCAAAGCTGGAAGGCTTTCCCACAAATTTAGATGACCAGTGCTTGAGTTTCCTTTAAGTTTGAGAAGTCTCTCATCCCATTGTAGTTCAGAAGATGGTGGACCTGTAGAAAGTTGTGGTCAGTCCACCAGCTCAACAACGGACAGCTGTGAACCGGGGGAATCTTGTCTTGGATTATTCCACACATGTAAAAATGGGAGATGTGGTGAGAAAGCTTAATTATGCCCCATATATTCAGGGAGTGTACCATTAGGGGGCTTAGACATCAAAGTATTTAATAGCTCTGCAAACATTTCTCATTCATGTCATGTTTTTCTATATCTGGAGTAATATGTCAAAGCAAACACTTACTGTGTTGTTCTTGAAAATGTTTTAGTCATCTTACTGGCTCTTCAATTCAAACATCACAAGCATCTATCATCATAATCAACATGGGGTCAAGGACCTCATGGAGAAAATATGATATGCTGATTGCATTAGAACGGTTGGAGCAATGAGGTGTTATTAAGTTGTTGAGGGATGTACGTATGTAGCAGGCAGATGATCAATCTTAAAAACTGGATATCCAGACTGGGTCTTGCTGAAAGCTAAAAAGTACTTTGAGAATACTGCTAAAGGTGTGAACCATGACTGGTGAAATAATATGGTTATATTTTATGTGGATTAGTTTTCTGAAACATACGGATTTACCACATTTTCACTCTATAAGATGCACCTAGGGTTTAGAGGAGAAAAGAAAAACCCTGAACCAAATACTGTGCTAAAATCCCCCCCCCCCCCTCTCTGACTTCCCCTTATAAAACCTCTGCTCATACAATGTTGCCTGCCTTTTTTCCTTTAAAAATCTTCCATCTCAGCAGTTTCCTGTTGTTCCCCAAATGTCTTTTATGCCCCCTGGCTCATCATAAAGGTCAACTCTGAGTTATAATTCTGAGTTCGAATGAATTTCTGCTTCTCCAATTTGTGGTCTTATATCCCCATCCCCATCTATAGCAACACATTGTATATTTTACTGGACACTTTGCACACAAATTTCTTTTTGAGCAAATGCGTGAGCTTGTTTTTTTTTATCACAAGGGCAGAGCTAGCATCCTTACAAAGTCCATTGGGCAGGATATGGAGAATGGAGGTTACACTCTCCACACCCAGACCGGCAAGTCACAGATTTTATGTAGCCAGGCGCTGTGCTATCTACCCACACAGTTGTGAAACCCTGGGAACAAGTGAGCAGCACTGCCTGGTATGCTCTAGGAAACTGAATGACGTGGGTGAAAGCAGCAGCAGGCATTAGTGGTAAGAGTGTTAGGAACCAGTGAAAGTTGGATCCTCAAACAGTACATTGCTAAGAAGCTCTTAGTAGAAGAAAACCACAAGCCTGGTGGGTTTTATTTCACTTGGGGTATAAGAATAGCTTCTCCTTTCACTATCTAGCATATTTATGGAAATGTTAATAATAGCTGCATTTACAACAGAGAAACACACCCTGCACTTCTTCCTCTATGCTTGTGACTGCCATTAGGCTGCTGGTGGTTATGTGCAGAGGGGAAAGAGAGGAAACTTATTTTTGCAGTGCTGGAATACGTAAGGGCAGGGACGGATTATGAGGGGGCACAAGGGGCGCATGCTCCAGGGCCTCCACCACTTGCCCTGCAAAGGGGGCCTCCACCAACCTTTGGGTTATGGTCAGGAGGCTTTTCATTTGTGGGGCCAGCAACAAAGCTGCGGTAGCGGGGGCCCCACGGGCATTTGGGCAAGCCTTTTTTCATTCTTGCAAACCTGCAGCCAAAGCCACCACTGGGCATAATGGAAAGTCTAGAGCTCTAAAGCTGCCATCAGCAATGCTACAGTAATGGTGCAGAGCTGTCAATCAGCGGCCACTCACTGCACATAAGCCACCATGCACAGCTGGACGACTACACCACCCCCATCCAGAATGGCAAAGCAGGAGTTCTCCAAGCAGCACGCACCCGCACAAGGGTGGCACAAGGGACTCGGTCTAATGTTCCAGTAAGTAGGCGAGTGACAGACAACCACCGATCAGTTATTTGACTGTACTATTATTTTAAAGGAAAGAAAATGCTGTGTCTGGGGCCTCCACCAGATTTTGTGCCCAGGGGCCTCCACCACACTTTATCTGGCCCTGCGTAAGGAGTAAAGTAAATATTTTTGGGATTCATTGTAGTGTCTGCCTGCAGAGAATCCCCATCAGGACGCCCCGGAGGGGCATGCTTACATGTTCCTCAAGTTTTTAATGATGTTAATGACACTGCTGCATGATAACAGTTTCAGTCATTCATAGAAAGAATACATCTGCTCACCACCAAAAATATACCAGTACTGGGAACCTTCACATTATCCTACTATGAATGGATAACTGTCTGTCTACAACCAATTGTTTAATCTCTTGCTGTCCCAATATCTCCCAAAGATATTCTTAGCTGAAACTGATGAATGGAGCTGAGGGTGTCTGTGCACCCGGGGAATGGTGAGTTTTTATGGCAATGTAAGGGGGGTTCCAATTTGGGATACCCCAGGGGCAAGACTAACACTTGGGATGGTCAAACTCCCGCTGTTCGGCCAGTAAAATCACCACTCCTCAGTCCAACAGCACACAAGCGGCCTCTCGTACAATCAACTTCTCTGGCCACGCAAATGAATGTGTGGCTGTAGAAACTGAATGGAATCCCAGCCACACACATCGGTGGCATGCGGCATCACTCCCATCCTTTGGCTGTGCACGGCCATGCACAGCCATCCCGTTACAGCAGACAGGGTCTTGCACAGCCGATAGAACATGAAAGTGATGCCGTCCAGGACATATATGACCTGCAGGAAAGTAACTTTGTAAAATCAGATAGTAGGATTACATCAGAACTAATGTATCCCTAATCCCAGACCTTGCTCTTTTACTTGGCAGCATTTTTGGCTCTGCATGTATATGGAGTCAAAGCTGCGGGAAGTGCCCTAGAGGTCCTCAATCAAGTCACTTGTGAATGTAACTGACCAGTGGCCAGTGGCTGCACAGTTCAGGTCTATCAGTGCCACTGGCTCACACAGGTTGCCCTTCAGACATAGGGGCCTCAGTATAGTGTTCAGCTGTCCTGTTCAGCATTTGGAATCCAGAAATACACTGTAATCACATGTAATCAATATATCATGTGAAAGATGTTTTTATAGACTGAAAAAGAGGTTTTCATTTTTTGAATTGTAATATCCCTGGAGGTACAGTATGAACAGCTCTAGGTGCTGCGTTGCCTAAGATACCAAATACAATTTAAAATTAAGCTGCAGTGGCAAATCTTAGAGAAATGAGCTACGACTTGTTATGACTGTTTTTGCTAAGCTTCAGCCCTCCAGCTGCTAAATATAATTTCATTAGGTAATATAATTAAAACTTGGCATCAACCTGAATACTTACTGTTTTGTTTTAAATGTTAATAAAGTCTTATTGACCTGATGAAAAACTGTGTAAAATCTACACTCAACTAACATTAGGAAAATGCCCCAGTTTTGAAAGCTGCTTAAAGCGACACAAAACCCTGTGTATGTTCCCCCACAAACCCACCAACCGCCCCTTCCCCCGCCCTCCACTGGTGATGTTGCAGCAGTGTTGGTAGTCCAGTTAAAACCTGGGGATCAGCTGATGCCCAGCTAGTGGCTTGCACTATTTATTACCCGTCTCACAGTTTGGACAGCCACCACTGGTTGTCAGCAGAGCCCCTGTCTGTTCTATGTCCCCTCAGCTGCTGCACCTGTTAGGTCTATTCAAGTGGGAACCGCCCTTGACCGGTGAAGCAGGATTTTGTTCGCCTTGTGTGTATACCTCTTGGTTTCCATTTGCCTGTATCATAGGTCATCCTTTGTTTCATGGTTTATTGTTTGCCTTTGTTTTATAAACTCCCCTTTATTTCATCTATCCCTGTGTCATGTCATTGCTCTGGCCTAATAATTTGTTCCCCTGGTGGAGAGTTACATTTGGAGAACTCTCCGGCCTGACAATTACCATATAACATCAAGCAAGCATAAGGAATAAGGAAAGAAAATGACAACTTACCCTGAGTTACCCTGGTGCATGCCAGAATAAGGGACAAACAATCCTAGGCAGTAAATGTCCAACAAACATCTGGTTAAACAAGTTGCACCTTTGGTAGACGTGAAGCTTCAACAGCCTAATTTTAAGAATATTAATTGGTGTGAGCTACTGTTGCTCTTGATACTTTTTCTGCAAAAAGTAATCTCCGTGATTTCAAGGGAGAGAACCCAACTACAACCTTCATCCAATATTTTGGGAAACACTGAAAATTATAGGCAGCATTGGATATAGCTCTACACAACTCAGCTGGTACATTATTGCAGCAAATGACACCTCCTAGCTCTATAGCTTTTTCATTTTAGGTCACAGCAGGTCACCTAGCAAGCAACACTTATTCCTGTAGTTGCAGGAAAGGTGTTAGAACCCGGTATGCTCTCTGTAGTGTATACGGTATCAGTGATAATAAGCTTTAATTAACAACAAATGATTCTGCTGGTAAGACACAGGAATTCATATTTGTTTAAGTGTTTCCCCGTCAAGCTTTCCCTTTCTAATTGATTCATTGTTATATTGGAGACCTGTGTGCTGACCCAGACCTTCTTTATACAAACTGTTCATTTCCATGGATCACATTTATTTAAAGATTCCTGTTCCCGGTTTAAACACCACAATCATCTGCATGCATAGGCAGATTAAGTCTCTAATCAAAACATCCCCAGTAATCATTAAGCATGACATTAAACAGTGTAAGGCTAATTACACTCCCCTGAAGAATTTCCTTGTGAACATATTGTAGAAGACTGTTGAGAAATCTTGCCCAAAATACAAGACGTTTAAAGCTATTTTATCAAGCAGCTCAAGCTCATTTATTAATACGGCGCCAGACACAATCTCCTCCTAATTAACAGGAGCTTGGACGCCTGCATGCTTTGGGTTCTGGCAGAGTCATAAGGGACAAGACCTGGTTACTCACCTTGTGTATTGCAATGATTTTGAATTCTGAGCTGGAAAAGGATTAGCCTGGTCTCGGCTCTTTTTTTCTCTAATAACTTAAGCCAAGCGTGACCAAATTCAAGAAAGAGCTGCACGCTTTGTATGTTTACAAATTGTAGGTTGCCGGATCATCTCTATATCATTTACCTGCTGCTGTTTTCAGATTCCCAGTATAATTAGAGTTAGATTTTAATGCAGACCTACCACACTAACATTTTAAACTTTAAACGGGCTGTACACCCAAGAACAATAATAAGGCAGCAAGCAGCTTACCTAAAGCCTGTCCCATGTGCCTCTCTTTTTTGCCTAAAGCACTGAGTAAAAGCCATAGCAGGGCCTTTTCATTTCATTCTTCCTGGGCCACTTAAAAAAGTGGTCTAAAAGCCATCTTTCGCTTGGTGTGAGCAAGTATTGCAAGCCACAGTGGTCACCACAGCAGAACGTGCTCATACTGTGCCATGGCATGCCCTTCCCAGCTCAGCCACAACCACCTAAAGTGAATCAAAGAAAATGGCTTAACTTTTGAGATGAATAAATGAATGACTGTTCAACCCGAATACTTAGGTCAGTCAGTACATTGGCAGCCTTTGGGGCACATGACTTGAACAATTGTGCAGGGTGCCATTTCCTGCCTCTCTTTTTTTCCTTAAAGTGGACCAACACCCAGGATTTTGACTATCCTGGGTTTTGGTCCACTTCGGTGGGGCACCCCGATCGGGGGTGCCCCGCTGTGTGAAACCCCCCAGAAAGCACCAAAAACTCACCTGTCCCCACTCCCACGTGACCGCTGCAGCCAATCCCCGCCACCGGACAAGCGAGGTCCGTCGCCGGACAAGCGAGCGCGCACGCCGCCGCTTCCCGCGCGTCACTCTTACAGGGAGCGCACCCGCGCCGGCCATTCACAAACGGCCGGCGCGGGTGCGCGCCCTGCTAGAGGGATGCGCGAGCGGCGGCGGCGGCTTGCACATGCGCCGCTGGATCGAGGAGCAGGTAAGGATTTCTGCACTTTCTGGGGGGTTTCACACAGCGGGGCACCCCCGATCGGAATCTTATAGATTCCCGGGCCGATCAGCATTGGGTGTTGGTCCACTTTAATGTCATTGTCCAGGCACAGCTAAAGTATTCCGTAGTGTAGGGCTACACTTGGTAATGCTTCCATATTTTCCTTTTTTAAAAACACAGCTATATTGCCAGAGTAATAATAGAATAAAGTTTTAATTCATGTCATCTGTGATGGCAGTGGCAGGGCTAAGTCATACATGCATACTGTGTGCGTTGCATTGGAGTGAGCTGGCATTGACAGTGAGAGGGACTTCTTTTTAGCCTATCACTAAGAGAGAGGGGTGGTAACTTGACATGAGACTCTGGATTGTATTTGTGGTCTGAATCAGGGGTGAGGCTCTGGAGGCCGAGGAGAGGGAATACGAAATTCCCCTTCCTTTCTGTGACCAGAGACAACATGGGACTAACACTCCATCAAGTAAGCTGCTAGGTAATTGATTTTAAAGTTTGACTGATTAATCTCCTTAAAGGGAAAGTTCACTTTCAATGGAATTTGAGAGTGTTTATTTGTTATAGGAGTTTATAGAATACCTCTGGTTGTTCAGCAGAAGAACCATCCACTTGAAAGAGATAAGTATTGCTACAGGTATGATAGGGTCCCTGGCTTTTATCATCCTAATCATTTGTTAACAAAGTTTTGGCTGGTTTGCTTTTATAGAAAAACGCCCAATTAACATGTGAAACGCCCATAGATTACTATGGGCAGCTTTTCACTGGCGGATGCCCAAAAGTATGAGTGCTCCGCATCTGTGCTGGTGTGCAAGCAGCCTAAGAGATATTGAGAGTTTATTTAAAGTATGAACAATTGTGGGCTGGACAAAAGGAGTGTTGGAAATTAACGGAACAGTGAAATTGTCATAACATATGTATAACATTTAAAAAACAAGCATCCTGGAAAGCTCTCTGGTGCTTTAAAGTTTTTTGGGGGGGCAGGTTCTTTTAAGCTATGATTATAATTACAGTGGAATTAAACCCAACATTTTCAATATGCCAGGTTTTGTTCCTTGCACTGGGGGCATCCCTGGTCCAGTCAGTGCCATTTGCTGTGCATATCAATGATCGCCAAATGCCCCAAATTACACACAGAGCTCAGCAATAGTGAGTGGGAGTGGCTGCATCCCCAGCTCCATTTAGACATGTGCTTGCGCTCCTTTCCCAGCCTATCTGAAAGGCTAGGTGCTGGAGAGCACCTCAATGTAGAGATGGGGGATGTGGCCACTGATGTTTACATCACTGTCGGAGCCAGGACAAAGGTGAGTCTTGCGGTGACCCGGGGGGTTCCACACAGCGCCCTATGGGGTATGCTAAATATTTTGCCACATTGTTCTGCATAGCCCATAGGCTCCTGCTGTTTACAAAAATTCTTTCCTTATTGGAAGTATGCACCTCCCCTGTAAAAATGCCCCATCACAGGGGTATTTGATTTATTGGGATAAGTTAGAACAAAACATTTTTATAGATTTTTTATGTGTACAAATCCCATTTAGATGTAAGTTTCAATTCACAACCAAAAGCACACCCGAAGGTCAATGTGATTAACCAAATCTTTAGCACAGAGGTGCACAACCTTCTCTGGTCAGTGCCGCAGTTTCCTGTTTTACTTCAGCGGCTGCAATACAATGTAAGCTGTGAAAATGCAAGCTGTTTAAACACCCAAACTTTAATCTTAAAGTGGAACCAAACTCACCTGGGCTAGCCCTGGAATTGGGATGCCCAATTGTGTGAAAAAGTCCAAATCCCGGGCTTTGTTCCACTTTAAAGCAATGTGTATGCTTTTATGAGCAGAGCTGAGGTGGGAGGAGGGGGGGGGGTGAACAAAAGTAGAAAGAGAGGAGAAGAGGTGAGGTGGGAACAGGTGGACAGTGATGCTAGCCTGGGATCAGGTGAGTGTCAGACCACCGGACTAGCAGCACTGGCATGCTGGTAGCCGTATCGGCGTTGCCTGCTTTTAGTTTGTTATATCACCCATATAACAAAAAAATTGTCACTGAGTGGCACAGACACTTCATAAATGTTATATACACTGCTATCTCAATATTACAATGTCATTTGGCACCATTAAAGGGGGGGCACGTTATAGCTGAAAGTGCATTATGTTGTGCACCAGCATCATTGATAGGTAAGTTGCATCTCAATTTGTTGTGGTCCAAGAATGAGTTATATCAGAACCTGCCTTTTATTGGACTGTGTTATATTGGGGTGGCAGTGTGTGTATATATATATATATATATATATCAGTTTAGCAGTCCCCCCCACCCAAAAAGGATTATAAAAAATCAGTTATGAGGATTTTCTATATTTATTTGTCATACACTGTCAAGTCCTATGAATCTTTCATATATCTTGCCAGGTTTCTTTGCATATAAATCATTAAATGTGCATAGGTCCGAAATATACACTTTTTATTTTTCGTAAAATGCTCACCTACATAAAAATATGTTGTTCTAGCAATCCTGATCTATGGAACATCCTATATATTATCATGGATTTTTCATTTTCAATTGTCCAGAGAGACTGCCCCCAAGGTCATGGGTGCAATGATTCTAGAACTAGAGAGCTTAACCTGGTTACTGTGGAGATCATTATTTACATTCTGCAGCTCAGGAGGTTTTTAAGTAATTTGACTGAACTTGCTAGTAATGTCCCGAATGAGGACTACATTTTTTCATATTTTGTTGTTTATCTGTTTGTTGCACACCTCCTCTCCAAAAGCCCCACTGATGCAAAATCCCACATATGCACCTAAAATGAGGCTAGGTGAGCCTGCGCCACCTAGAGAAAATCAGGGGGCAGCGATCACTGGACTGTTTTCTTATCTAGTTCATTAGTAGTTTAGCAGGGATCAGGGTGCCTCTGCATGGCATTGCTGTAATTACATTTTATAATACATTCCATCGTTGGTATCTCAGCAGCCTGGCTCTGCTCCCTACCCTCCACAGCAAGCCGACTCAGCCTTCCTATGACAATGCTGGCTCACTGCAGGAAGCCAGCCGCTGAGCCACCAATGGGTGACTTGATGATTGGTTGAATCAGAACAAAACCCAGGATTTTAACTTTCCTGGGTTTTGTTCTGTGCCCCCTGGGCATCCCAAATTGGGATGCCCGACTGTATGAACCCCCCCAGATCGGTGCATTCAGACGCCCCTGGCGTTTCACATAGGAGAGGTGGTTGTTGACCACATAAACTTTTACTTTCACCTAACTTTAAAACAGGTAGTTTGCTATTTGAGGGTGGAGAGGTGCCTTTTTATAGCTATAGAAAGACTATGTTCACCTCTGTGTATATTCAATATAATAAATATATATATATATAATATATATATATATATATATATATATATATATATATATATATATATATTAGAAAAGGTATAAAGTGTCAGTGTGTTAGCTGATTCAAGAGGCCTATCTATGCCCTGGTTTTTTTTGTTAACAGGGAAATCGCCAGAAGCCCTATATACCCCAACAGTTTTGCACTGTTTAATTGTAATTATAACGTAAATACATATTTTGAAATAAACGCAAAACATTTAACATCATAAATACCTTATAGCCAAACTGAGATGTCTTGTCATAAGACTTTATGACACAGTCTGTTTATAAACAGCATAGGCAGGTTTACCTGATCCAACTCTGGAGCAGGCAACATACAACTGTACATTCGAAAAACATGCAGAATCCAGATTTATGCCATCCACCTGCAGTGATTGGCTTTGGGCCTTGTTTACTGTCATTGCAAATTATAGCCTAACAGGAAACTGTAAACATTTAAACATTATTGTTTCATCTGAGTTAATCAGTGGAATTCGTGAACTTCTTCTCCAGCAGCACATTCAATAAGGAAGGTTGCTTCCAGTACATAGCAATGACATGTTTTGATGCACATCCTGGTTCCATTAGACAGTTTTGGTGCATCTATATTCTGCATTAGAATAAATGGAGCACCAACCTTCAGATCCAACTGATGAGGAGGCATTCCAGTTGGTTTTAAAGAGTTTAAAAACTTAACTGGGTACCGCACAATAGGGTTGATTCAGAGCCCCTTTCTCAACATCTTTTTGGAGGTATTACTAGCAAACAAAAAAGAAAACATTTTACATAAAAATTATTGCAGAAAAAAAGTCTTTGCTGAATCAGATGAGGTGGAAAAATGGACGAGAACAGAAATTTTCACGCAAAAAAATGATGAGAAAGGGGCTCCGAATCAACCCTAATCTGTTCTGGATCTATTGTGGTGGCAATGGATTTGTAGGAATAAACAAATCCTGGCAACGCCTTAAAAAATTTGTAAGTTCATTGCATTTACCACATAATTTCTTGCAGCCAAAATAACTCTTTGACATATCCAGTCATGGTAAGGCGTCCTTCCTTTGTTAATCTGAAAGCCAATGTCAGGGGGTGCTCAGGAGTGATATATTGACATCTGTATCTTGTTGGGATACACCATTGCCAAGCATCAGAAGCAACTGGGAGAACTGCAGAGCAAATTCATCTCTAAAAATATTTTCCCTCATGTTGGTTGTGAGAGTCTGAACTTGATGCCACAGCAACAATGTCTTAAGGCGTGCATTCAGTTCATCAGCCATGTTTCCCTTTGGTATTATAGGCGAGCCATTTTGCTCTTAATACAAACACTGAACATCATGACATCCTGAGTGTGAATACTAATGAGCAGTTGACATACGTCACTATTCCAAGCACACCAATGGGTGTGGGGGGGTGGGGGGGACTATACAGCTAGGACACACACTCCCGGAAATGCAGCCCCTGCACACAATTCACACACCATCTCTGCAGCAGTATATAGGAGCGAGATGTCCCCACAGGATTTAAGGTAGGATTAAGGGGTGAAGTAACCCCAAAACGCGTCACATGGGGCATCAGACTGCACACTTTGCACGGGAAAAGTATGGCTTTTAACAATATTTAATAAATGTTAAGTTTTATTTTGGATCCTGTGAGCTGGCTTTGCTGTATTCTTATAGGCAAGGTCTGCCTGAAATCACCAGCAAGTGAGACCCATGCCCCACCCATTAGTTGGATCTAATCGCTTAAAGTAGACCAACAGTCTGTTATTTTTTAATTTTACATTTAAAAAAACAAGAAAGGTCAATAATAAGCATGCAAACCGCTGAATGCTTATTAATGACTCACCTTACCTGCCCACCAGTTCCCAGACATCTCGTACCTGCACTGCCATCTTTCTACACCCAGGAGTATAGGACACCTATAGGTGCAGCCTTTAACACTCCTGGCAAACCTGCTCCTAACAGAGAGTGGCCGACTTTTCTGACACCCGGAGAAATGGCAGTGTGTGAGTGGGAGGTGCCGGCAGCACAGCGAGCGGGGCAATGGCCAGTAGCCTGCAGCAACTCAAGAGCGGGTGGCAGAAGCAGATGCACAGCCGACATCAGCTGTGTGGCTGCAGGGACACAGTCCTGCAGCCCTCTGTGCTATTTTCTCTTTTTTTTTTTTAATATTCTTTATTTAAGCAGTTTTATAAGTACAATACAACAAACAAATGCAGTACAAAAGACGTCAGGAAAATAGGGGGGAAGGGGACAGGGGAAAGCAGGCCACATGCCAGCATCATACAGTGATAACACAGAGCAGTAATTCCTACACTTCATGACTACCGCTCGGAGCGGTAAATAATCTCTCAGTGCGCTGGTGACTTCTTACATCATGTAGGCTCCAAACAAGAACCACGCTCTTCTAGCGCAAAAGGGCCCGGAGTCCACCGATCCCACTCCCAAACGCAGGACAAGGTAAGGGGATACACAAGGGGGGGAAACAAAGGGAAAAAAAACAAACGGGGGGGAAAGAAGGGAAAAGGGAAGGGGATCAAGGGGCAGAAGGTAGGCAAAAGGCTATGCAGCATTCCCTGACAGTGCGCAACACCACCGAGGAGTGAGCGTGAGCTCCCCCCGCGGGGCCCCAACTCCACCAAGTCTCTCTCCATCAGAACAGTGCGAACCCATCCCCGAGTACGATCAGTCATACAGCGCCCTAAACCCCTCCAACTCCTGAAACATTAACCAGGACATCCAAGTGGTCCTGAACTGCTCCTCTCTGTCATGGAGCGACAGCGTAAGATCCTCCATCTCACATATACTGAGCACTTCACCTATCCAATCTCTCACAGATGGAGTGCTACTATGCTTCCAGCGCCTGGGGATCACTTGTTTAGCTGCGTTAAGTAAATGGACTCGCAAGGATTTCTTGTACTTCCCAACCGGACGTTTTGTTAAGTGAAGTAGAACCTGGGCCGGGTCGTTCTGCATATCCACCCCAGTGACCTGCGTGATAATGGGCAAGACCTCTCCCCAGAATTCTCTGATCTTAGGACAAGTCCAGAATATGTGGAACATCGTACCTTGCTCGGCACCACATCTCCAGCACTTTGGATCCACTGCAGGGTACATCCTACTGAGCTTGTCTGGAGTGTAGTACCAGCGAGTGAGGATTTTATAATTCGTCTCCTGTAGCCACCTTATTGGCTACTGAGGACTTATGCGCTAACAGGGAAATTTTCTCCTTCTCTTTCTTCCCCAAGGGTCTGCCCAGATCCCCTTCCCAGTCTCGCCAGAAGGTCGGGGGGGCCATCTCCACATTTATTAATAGGGAGTATAGTCTGGAAATTAGGTGTGGGAACGGTTGTCCTTCTAGGCATATCCTCTCAAATTCCGTAGGGCCCCTACTCAAACCCCTCCTAAACCCCAATTGGGAGAGGAAGGATTGGAAGCGCAGAAGAGTCCAGGGGTCCAACTCGTCATTCTCCCACCTAGTTCTCAGTGCATCCAGAGTGACCCAACCCTCTCTATTTATTAGGTCCCCGCTTCTTAACTGAGGCAGGTTTCCCCATTCTCGCAGGCCTGCTCCAAATGGGCCCGTGCGTAGCAGGGGATTACCAACCACCGGCAACACTGGAGTGGGCCAGGGGGAGAACTCCGGATGCTCCCTGTACTTCCTGAAAATCCCCAGAGTCGCCCCAATGGTCGGATGAGCCCTCGTCTCCGGAGTGGAGGGTGACCTGTTCCACACCAGGGATTCTATAAGAGCAGGGATCATAGCTGTCTCCAATTGGACCCACCTTTTAGTTGCTCTGCAATTCTGCCACTCGCAAACTCTTTGCAGGTGTGTGGCTGCCCAATACAACCTCACGTCCGGTAGTGCCATGCCGCCTGCCTGCTTAGGTCTATAAAGCCACTGAGACTTCAATCTCACCCTTTTCTTGCCCCAGACAAAACCTAGTAAGGTGCTACTTATTTCCCGGAAGAAGCGTAGCGGGATGTGGGTCGGGAGAGCCTGGAACAGGAACAACAGCTTCGGGAGTTAGACATTTTAATAATGTTAACCCTACCCATCCAGGAAAACGCAGGGCGGTCCCAGGACTCTAAGTCCGTCTTAATTTTCCGCGCCAAAGGCCAATAATTTAGGGCCAGGACCTTTGACAGCTGGTTGGGCAGGTGCGTGCCGAGGTATGGAATAGAGGATCTAGCCCACCTAAATGAAAATGACTGTTGGATGTTTCTTACCGTCTCGCCAGGAAGTGAGACGTTTAGGGCCTCTGATTTATCAAAATTTATTTTGAGGTAGGACAGCCTCCCGTAAATCTCGAATTCCTTCATCAGGACAGGAACCGACACTGCAGGGTTCGTGACAAAAAAGAGCATGTCATCTGCATAGGCGGCAACCTTGTGCGTGCCATCCGCCAAGTCTACCCCACAAATGTCGCTGTTGCCTCTAACCTTACAAAGGAACGGCTCCAGCGACAGGGCAAAGAGCAAGGGGGACAGCGGGCACCCCTGTCGGGTTCCATTCCGGATGAGCACCGGATCAGAATGTAAGCCATTCACTCTGACTCTGGCCGAGGGGGTTGTATACAAGGCCTCGATCAGCAGCCTCATCCTATCTCCCAATCCTATATGCCGAAGGGTCTCCCGGAGGAACGGCCAGCTCACCCTATCAAAATCCTTCTCCGCATCTGTAGACAGGAGCATGGCAGGAGTAGAGGATGCCTTGGCCCCATGTATCACATTAACAGCCCGCACCACATTGTCTCTGGCCTCCCTACCCAACACGAAGCCCGTTTGATCGAAGTGCACTAACTGTGTCACCACCGGGGCCAGTCTATTGGCCAGGATTTTCGCATATAATTTGAGGTCCGTGTTGAGCAGGGAAATGGGGCGGTAGCTCTTACAGGATAACGGATCTTTACCCGGTTTATGTATTACTGAGATATGGGCCTCCAGATCCCTTTCCGAGAACCAACCGGGAGTCTCCTGGTCCGTAATCGTGTTCCAGGCTCGCACCAAACGGGGGCCTATCAGCGTAATAAAGGATTTATAGTATTTGATGGTGTACCCGTCCGGTCCCGGAGCCTTCCCTGTTGACGTGAGTTTTATCGCCTCAGCCAGCTCCTCCAAGCTAATTGGATCTTCTAGCGTCTCAGCCACTTCCTGCGGTAACACCGGCATCCCCGAGCCCTCTATATAAACCCTGACCCTCTCCGGGAGCGCCCGCTCACCCCTCCCACCAGCCAGATCATACAGCTTGGCGTAGTACGCCCGGAAGGCTTCCACGATTTTTTTGGAAGTGTGTTGCTTCTGTTGTGAGCTATCTATGATTTCGGATACGTAATTCTGGGTGTACTGCTGCTTAAGGGCTCTCGCTAGGAGCGTGCCACTCTTGTTCCCATGTTTGCAGTATCTACACCTGCATTTCTTGATCATGAACTTTCTGTCTGAGCAATGCATTAAGAGCCTCCCGCGCCTGCGTCAGCTCACCGAGTACTTTTGCCGCCTCGGTCTGTTTGTGAGTCAGCTCTAGGCGCTTAACCTTTTCCGAAAGTTGCTCCAACTGCCTCATTCTTTCCCTCTTCAACCTAGATGCATGGCTGATCAGGACCCCTCTAATAACGCTCTTGTGCGCCTCCCACAAAAGCAAAGGTGACACCTCTCCGTTATCATTACTGCTAAAATATGCCTCTAGTCCCTCCCGAACTGCCTGGACTACCACTTCGTCTTGCAGCAGGGACTCGTTGAGTCGCCATGTCAAAGGGGGGGGGGGTCTGTCCGTTAGGTTCAAATAGAGGGAGACCGGTGCATGGTCCGAAAAGGAGGTTGGAAGGATCCCGCTAGCCGTTGTCAGGCTCAGTAAGCTGTGCGAGATCCAGAAGTAGTCCAACCTGGTGTATGTCCCGTGCACCCCCGAGTAGAAGGAATAGTCCCTTCCCGTTGGATTCAACACCCTCCACGCATCCACCAGCTGCATGTCATGAAGCTTTTTCCTCAGAGTTCTCAACGCTAAGTGGGATACCGCCGACCTGCCCGCTGAAGAGTCCAATAGTGGTTCCATAGCCAGGTTAAAGTCGCCTGCCAGGACTATTTCTCCCTCAGCAAACTCCGCTATCTTATTCACTGAGTGTCTAAGGAACTGTACTTGTCCCTGATTGGGGGCGTACAAGGATATCAGGGTGTAGGTTTTTTGGCCAATAAGGCATTTCACCATGAGGTGCCGCCCAGAATCATCCCCCCAGGAATCCCGAAGAGTGAATGGAACCCCACTCGCTATCATGATCGCCACGCCCTTCCATTTGGCATCTGCGGCGCAACTGGTGAATACTTGTGGGAACAGCCGGCTGCATAGCCAGGGGGCCCGTGACCTCTTAAAATGTGTCTCCTGTATGAAGGCTATTTTAGCTCTGAGCCTACGCAACTCCTGCCCTAAAATCGCCCTCTTCTCAGGGGAGTTGAGGCCTCTCACATTCATAGAAATTAACTGCATTGCGGACATATCCCAGTAACTACCACAGTGTCACCAGTCAGTAGAGCCCCGTCAGGATCCCAACGCCACTCCCGGTGCTACAGCACGGGTGGCCGGGGTTACGGGTAGGGATCGGGGAGGAAGGAGGGGGGGTCAAAAGGTGGGATGGAGGGGAGACTTAAACGCACGGGGGTACAAAGGGGGAGAACACAAACAGATAAGTGGAAACCAAGTAACAATTAACAACAAGATTACAGGTGTAATCAACCGGAGGATGGCCTATAGGGGGCCTCCGGAACTGGTGCTACTTTGTACTCCACTACTCCTCCAAGTGGAACACGCAAGCGCTGGAACAGTCAGACGCTGCGTTCCCCGTCCATGAGAGACAATTGCCAGACACGGAGGGGGGCACCAATAGTTGCGGGGGGGGTGGAGGATCAGAACACGGAGCAGCAGCGAGGGAGCCGCACCAATTCAACTAACAGCTAGTGCTGCGGCCCAGGGCGTGATTATTAAGGGGGAGTCATAAGAGCGCAACCTGGTGAAATTCAACTCGCATCCAAAAGAAGGGAACCGCAGTAACTCCGAGGGGGCCGGCAGCCGGGGCCGCAGGCCCCTAACCGCCCACCCCATCAGAGCCCAACCAACATATTCGTTTACAATCAACGAGACTCGGCAGATCGGGGGGACCCACCCGCCCAGCCACCAACACCCCCCCCCCAAGCCGGAGGCCAGGATACAGGAGGGGCGCCCGACAGCAGGGGGCGCCAGGCATCCCCCTCGAGGAGTTAGTGAGGGCGACTGAACAGGGTGAGGCCCCAAGAGGCCGCAGAGCCCAACATCAACCCATAACAGGCACAAGAGAATGAAGATGAGACAGAGACCGAGATCGCCCGCCCTCCGGCCCCGCCGAGGCGGCCCAGAAAGCCAGCGCCCCCGGAGTCCGCCATACAACCGATGCCACCAGATTCCAGGGGGCGCCAAACCGCCCCCCCCCGCCGCCCATACAACCGGGAGCATGCTGGAAATTTCAGCTTGAGGGGGACGGCAGGGAGAGACGGCGGAGCGCCACCCGTACCTCACATGATTACTAGCGGCGTCTTCTCAAACCTCTCCCGACGCCGCGGAGAGCACCTCCAAGTCGCTGCGGGATCTGCCTGTTGAACACCGCCAGGTCCGGCGCCGTCCAGTCCGGAATGTCCATCGCAGTAGCCTCCAGAAAGCGGAACAGGTCCGGGAGCTGGCTCGGGGACCTGAGAACAAAGAGCTCCCCATTCCTTCAGACCAGGAGCTGGAAAGGGTGGCCCCAACGATAAGAAGCGCCTTGCCTCTGGATGGTCTCAAGTAGCGGTCTCAGTAGCCTCCGCATAAGTAATGTTCTCTGCGAGAGATCCTGAAGGATGATGATCTGCGCTCCTTTAAACTGTATTGGGCCCCTATCCCACGCCTTACGCAGCAAGTCCTCCTTAATTTTAAAGAAGTGGACTCTACAAATTATGTCCCTCAGTCTTCCAGCATCAGAGGGGCGGGGACCAAGGGCCCTGTGCACGAGATCCAGCTCAATGTGGTTAGATTCCGGCAGGCCCAAAAGCTCATTAAAGATGGAGACGACTGCTGCTTGGAGGTCCCTCAGCTCCACCGACTCCGGGACGCCCCGAAGACGAAGGTTGTTCCTGCGGCTGCGATTCTCCACATCGTCCTGGGCCAAGAAAAGCTCGGACAGGAGGCGATTGCTTCCTTCCCGTTGATGCTCAAGCTCCACCACTCACGTTTCTAATGATCTGTGAGAGGCTTCTGCAACATCTATTCTCTGCGCGACCTCCGTTACTGCACCCTGAAGGGTCGCCAGCTCTCTTTTTTTGGTGCCCTCCATTCGCGAGACGTATCCATCAAAGTCACCGTGGGATGGCAGGCCCCACAGGGCCTCATTGATGTTGATTCTCACCGCCTCAGCTATAGTACGGGAAAGAAAATCAAGCGGAACAGCAGGAACGGCGCCCGGAGCTGCAGCAGATCCGCCGGGGTTCTCCTCCAGCCCCCACCGATGCTGCGGGGCTCAGCTGCCGGGACATGTTGCGGCTGGCATCAGCGCCTCCTCCTTCGCCCCCTCCCGCCGGGATCACGTGCGCCGCCATCTTGCGAGGAGCCGCCGCCTCCTCTCTTCCTCCCCGCGCTGCAAAGTATGCGGGAATGGGACGCTCCTGTCCCCTCCGGTGTTGTCTGCCCACCTTCCCCTTTCTAGACATCAGGCAAGGGGGTCGATAAATGGTGCCTGGGCGCAAGTTTCAGAATATGGCGTGCGGAGCTCCCTCAGCTAGCTTCCTCACGCCGCCATAGCAAGCCACGCCCCCTATTTTCTCTTTTTGATTGTTGGTCCACTTAACCTCCCTTCATCCAGAGCCCGTCTATGTCTGGCAGTCATTATAACTTTGTATTAAGGAAATCTATTAATTCTAGGCTATTGCCAGTAAGCAATGACTTCAGTGGCTCTGGAGGAGTTGGCAAATCTGGTATCTGTACATTGCCTCCAGAGCAGCACATACATGGTAGCTCTTTGGTAAACTTTAAGGCACCAGAGGAAGCACATAAAACTTCCATTTTGCCAGAATCAATCTATTATGGCCATAGGCTATGGTTGGATTACAGGCAAAAGCAGCAGCTTGCATAAATTCCCATGAATGCTCATTAGCATGCTGAACAACATGATGCACTCTATCAGTTTGTTTTCTGGCCTGAGTTTCCTGAGGCATTTCAGCAGCTTGAATAGCAGCATGCTGTATTTGATTGATATTCCGATGTGCCTGGATTTCCTGAGGTGTTTCAGCAACCCTAGCAGCATTATACATCTGATCAGCTTGCTGCATGACCTGAGTTTCCTAAGCCTTTCAGAAGCTCGAGCAGCAGCATTGCGCATTTGATCAGCTTGCAGTTGTGCCTAAGTTTGCTGAGGAGTCTCTGCAACTTGTGATGTAGTTTTCCTTATGGCATTGCTAGTTTACCTGGCAAATAAGCAAGTTTTCTTTGGAGGTATTTTGCCAAATTGCAGTTAACATTAGACCCTGAAGATGTAGTGGTGTCTTAAAATACACTTTGCAAATGTGAAATCAAAATCTCGCAAACGTTGGCCGGTGACCGGGATGGCTGCTTGATTTGTGATCTCCCGGCGGAGTCTCCAGAGAAGCCTATTATTCGCGTTTTACCCGGACGATGGGACGCATTAATAAATCGGGGGCACCTGCTAAAACCCCCAAGACTGCGCAGACACCAAAAACTAGCGCCAGAAAGCTTCCAGAGCTGTTCCAGAGCCAAAGACAGGAAGAGCCTCGTGGTCCCAAAATGGCGGACGTCAATTCCCCATGCAACTCACCGGAGCGGGAGGACACCAATGCTTCGGAGGGTGAGGAATGCGACTTATCGGCACAGCTTAGCCAACTTCCTACCCGAAATGAGTTGGCCCGGTTCGCGGGGGAAATCAAGGACTCTATCACCGCAGCCATCGCGGACTTAAAAGGAGACCTGAAGCTACTGTCCCAACGGGTGGAGAGAGTAGAAAAGGAGGAAGCCACCACTGCTGCCAGACTGACTGAGGTCCGTGATGTGGTCCGGGCCCATAACAATCATCTTTTGGAATTCCATAGACATCTCGAGGACCTCGAAAACCGCAATCGAAGATGTAATATCAGGGTCCACGGTGTACCTGAAACAGTGCCCCCAGACCAGATACCAGAAGCCCTGCACTCGATCTTTAACTCCCTCCTGGAGAGACCACTGGGCACTCAGATCGATCTGGTCCGGGCACATAGAGCTCTTCGGCCTAGAAACATAGGGGACAACGCTCCAAGAGACATCATATGCTGCCTGCAGAGCTTTCCCCTGAAGGAGGAGATTTTACTGAAAGCTAGGGATCGGGACAACATCATGTTCAATAACTCTGAGATCCAGCTCTACCAGGATCTGTCAAACATCACCCTGCAACATCGCCGAGCTTTGAGGCCGCTCACTACGATTTTGAGGGAGAGAGGCATCTCCTACAGGTGGCGCTTCCCCTTCGCCCTAGCTGCGTCCCGCAACGGTAAAACCGCGGTCTTGCGTATGCCAGAGGACCTACCGGATTTCTGTGATTCGCTGGGACTCCCCCTGATCTCCTTGCCAGACTGGCTTCGGGACTTTTCTATTCCACGGCTGGTGAGGAGTGCGAGGAAAGGGGATCGTCTGGAAAGAGCTTGTGTGGATCCCCGGGACCGCTCCCCATCGGCAGACGACGGAGCTGAGGACCGACCAAGATCCAGAAGCTGAGAAACGACTGTGATTTGTCGCTGTACCCTGAAGAGCTAAGAATTTTATTCTTTTTGAACCCCTCCCTTGCCCTGATCTCCTACCCCTAAATGTTAGCCTGTAGGCTTTAGTTTTAATTCCACATAGCATTGTAGGCCTTCAACTAAATCCCTGAGCAGAGTTCTCCTCGCTCGCTCCCTATGGCGATATATCCCTATTCCATAACACTGGCATGGGCGTCGCTAGAGGGACCGCAGGGATGAGCAATGTATGGGCGATGGGTGAAGGGGGGGAGACTGTTCTAACATATCACTCTTTTAGACTCCCTCCTTTGTCCTGGTTTCTTACCCCGGACGGGTAGCGTATATGCTTTAACAAAGCCTACACATCATTGTTTGCCTTAGCCTGATGTTCCGCCTGGAGTTTCCCTTGCTCGCTCCATGTGGCGCTGTTTCCCTATTTCATCGAGACTGGCATGGGCACCATTGGGGGGTGCGCAGAGAAGGGTTGCGGGTGGGCGACGGGAAGGGGGGGGGGGGAAGGTTATTGGTTTAATTGTTTTAAAAGTTTGAGTAACATGTACAGCCCGCCTAATTCTTTGGACACCGATGCCCTGTTTGATGGTTTCCTCAGCCACCTGTTCCCGGTTTCCCTTTATATTGGGGCTCTAGCAATCACAGGTTTGAGTCCTGCGACATGCACAGTTATGTTTTTTCCGTTGAAATGAAGATTTTTTGCACTGGGGGGGGGGACGCTGGAATGGTAATGACCCTTTATTATAAGCGGCCTTGTGCCCTATGGGGCCTCCTGAGAGGCCGGCAGATACCATCGTAATGAGCATGAGCCTGGCGGGACCGCCGCGCGGGTCGCGAGCGGCGCCGGAGTATCTTAGCGACGCTGGAGGGGAAGACATGGGAGCTCACAGGATTCACGAGTTTGGGCAAAGATTGAGACAGGGGGAAAATCCGTAACCAAACTGGGGGACAGTGAGCGGACACGTCAATTTGTCCTAGAGAGGCACATAATGGACGCCTCCACTGCCCCTCCCCCACTTCGGCGGTAATATCCTATCCTGGCCGGGAGGGGGAAGTGAGGAGGGGAGAACCGGGACGCGTGCTGATGACGTGTACGCGTTCGCCTTGGGCTTCCTGAGCCGTCTTGACAATTTCCGGGTCAGAAAAGGAAGACCCGGGGAGACGCAGCAGCGGCTTGGCCGAGGCGAGAGACCCCAAGAGTCCCTGCTATTTCGCTATGGGTGTAGAGGCCCAGAGGCCTTGAGCTTCGAGATGGGTAAGTGATTAACACGCGCTCCGGGGTGGGTTGAAAGCTGCCCTGGGGAGAGGAGCCCTCTGGGTCGCGTCAGCGAGGTGGCTATGGCTTGAATCTGATTTGAGAGCGCCTGGGCCCTGTGGCCTTCATATGTTTATGCTACACAGGTGTTTGGTAAATGCAGAGTGGTGGGTTAAAATTGTCGTTCTGCTGGGGACTTCGCCGGGCTCGCGGGTTTGGCAGCTGCTAGGGCGGATCTGGTTAGGTCTGGGCCGGTGTCTGGGTTTTTCGGTTTTTCGGCCTTCCACGACTCCCCACAGAGAGACGTGATCTCAAGGGTGGGAACTGAGGGTGATTGCTGTTGGCACACCCTCGCCTTGGCTTGAAGGGGCTTCCTTCGAGCCGCGGGAGACAACTACAGAAGGATTATACCTCTCTGGGACGTTGCCTCGATACTACCCACCAAGTGAGAGAGGGGATACACTGTGTGATTCCCCCCGTCCTCCTGAGGAGTGTATAGGGCGCCTTTTTCTTGTGTCTTGTTTTCTGTGTGTCTTAAATGTGTATAACCTTTCCCTCTGTGTTTTCCTTAGTGTGAACTCTATATAACTCTAGTACTTCTTTTTCCCCTCTTCCCTGATCTTATTTATCCCTGCCGGGACTGGGAGGGACCCTACAGACGGTAACCCGTTTTCACATCTACCGCCTGGGACGGCCCGACCTGGTTTCCCTGTGAAGATGGGCCCGCTGTGTATCAATATTCTTTCTATAAACGCTAAGGGCTTGAATGCACCCGTAAAGAGACATGCTCTATTCAGAGAACTGAAAAAAACCAGCACTCACATAGCTCTAGTCCAGGAAACACATTTTCTAAGAAATAAAGCCCCATACTTGGGAAATAGAACGTACACGACCTGCTACTCTGCCCAGTCCCCTAATAACAAAGCTAAGGGAGTCTCCATTTTGATTGACAAGTCCATTTCGCTGAAGATAAGGGACATTGAAAGGGACAGGGAGGGCAGGTTTGTGTTTTTGAAGGGGGATCTCCCTAACGGGCGAGCTATCACTCTAGCGAATATATACGCTCCAAACAAAGATCAACATAGATTTGTCTCTTCGACCCTGGCTAAATTGGAAAGTTTTCGGGAAGGGATTTTACTGCTGGGCGGAGACCTAAATTGTGCATTGAACCCGTTGGTGGATACCTCTGACGCCAAGACAGCCATAGCCTACAGATCTCTGAAACGGATTAAAACAGCATTGCGAGGCCTTGGGCTGGTGGATACCTGGCGTCTGATGAATCCCACGAGTAGAGATTATACATACTACTCACCCCTTCACACCAAATATTCTAGAATTGACTACATCTTCCTGTCGCAGAGAGATCTGGGGAGGGTGTCGTCGGCTCAGATTGGAAATATCACATTTTCTGATCACGCGCCGGTTGCACTTTCTCTGACCTTCCCATATAGGGAACAGAAGGAATGGCACTGGCGACTCAATGAGGCTATGTTGAAGGACTCTAGGGTAGTGGAGAAGCTTAGAGATGCTTTGCGCAACTATGTTAGAGAAAATGTTTCGGAAGATATGGACCCAGTAGCGATATGGGAAGCTCAGAAATGCACGATGAGAGGTATTTTGATTCAAGAGGGGTCGCGGCTCAAGAAGGAGAGGGCGCAGAAACTGAATGATTTGTTGCAACAAGTGGCTAATCTAGAGTTGCTCCATAAACAGTCGCTCCAGGAGAAGCACTTGAGAGAATTAGAGGGGAAACGGCAGGAGCTAAGGGATCTGATGTCCAGGGAGTCTAGCAGGTGGTTCACTAAACGCCATGGCCTTTTCTATGAACAAGGCAACAAAACAGGTAGAATGCTGGCCAGGGCATTGCGCCCAAAGCTTGCGCATACCGAAGTGGAATGTATCAAGGGCTTAGATGGGTCCCTACACTATAGAAATGAGGATGTGGCGGGTGCCTTTGGTAGGTTCTACTCTGCACTATACAATCTACAGAGCTCTCCAGACAATGGGAACCAAGATAATTTTATGTCCACATATCTTTTGGAATCCGGGTTGCCATCTTTGTCCCGGGAGGAGCAGACTCAACTGGAGACACCGATCACGGTTTCTGAATTGCAGAGAGCCCTGACAACGGCTAAAGCAGGGAGAGCCCCGGGTCCAGATGGATTTTCTACACAGTACTATAAGTCCTTCTCTGGCCTGTTGCTCCCTATGATGCAGCGCGCATTTGAGTCCGCGTCCTCCTCGGGCAAACTGCCTAGTACGTCTCTAGAAGCCCAGATTGTTGTGATCCCAAAAGAAGGGAAAGATCCGAAAGACTGCCGCAGCTACCGGCCGATTTCCCTCTTAAATGTGGATATAAAACTGTTTGCGAAAGCACTGGCTAACAGAATTGCGGCCTTCCTCCCAAATCTTATTACTCAGGACCAGGTGGGTTTTGTTCCGGGTCGGGAGGCCCGAGATAATGTAATTAAAGCCCTGAATATGCAATGGTGGGCTAGAACGAAGAAAGTACAGGCTATTATGCTATCCACCGATGCCGAGAAGGCATTTGACCGGGTGAAATGGAGGTGGATAGAGAGAGTGTTGGAGCATATCGGGTTGGGTGGAGACATGAGGAATAGGATTTTGGCTTTATACTCGAATCCCATAGCCAGGGTTAGAGTGAATAACTGTACTTCCCCTGCCTTCCACATCAGGAACGGGACTCGTCAGGGTTGCCCGCTGTCCCCGTTAATTTTTGCCCTCTCACTTGAACCCTTTTTGAGGAAAGTGAATTTATGTCCGGACATCACGGGATTGGCAATAGGTCATAGAGAGAGGAAGGTCGCCGCATATGCAGATGACATGCTCTTTTTCTTGAGCTCCCCTAGAATTTCAGTCCCGAATCTGCTCAAAGAATTTGAGAGATTTGGTCGTATTTCAAACCTGAAAATTAATTATAGCAAGTCCTATGCTATGAATGTCTCGATGCAGGATCGGGAGGTGGGGGCGCTGCAGGAGACTTTCCCCTTTAGCTGGGAGGAGAAAAGTTTGAGATATCTAGGTGTTCAGATCCCGCTGTCCCCCCTCAACTAATTCCGATTTAATTTCGCCCCCATGGGTGACAAGATTAAAAAAGACCTAGAGAGATGGAACAGGATAAAACTCTCATGGTTCGGCCGCATGGCGGTCATTAAGATGAATATCCTCCCGAGAATGCTATACTTATTGCAATGCATCCCCATCAAGATCCCTAGTGGTTTCTTTAATGACCTGATGAGAACCTTCAGAAAATTTGTCTGGTCGGGTAGGCCTCCTAGGATTAGGAGACGTATCCTGCACCTTCCGAAAGATAGAGGGGGAACTGGGCTGCCCTGTATGCTGTCTTATTACAAAGCTGCGCATCTGGGAAGGGTAATAGACTGGCACATCAACAGCTCGCAGAAAGATTGGGTGCGCATCGAGGGGGCGGCGGTGGGGGGTGGAGGAGTTGACACCGTCTGTGATCTAAGAACCTGTGATATCTCTCTGTCAGCAAAGAACCACCCTTTTGTACGGGCTTCCCTGGACATATTGGCTCCCTTACGTAGAGGAGAGAATAGGCTGTTATCCCCATCTGGTTTCCTGACGCCGATCGGGAGGAATCCAGCCTTCCCTCCCGGGGAGAACTCCTCCTTCCTGAGAAATTGCAGAGGCCCTACACCACTACGAGTATTCCCCCTACTGGATAGAGGCCGCCTGCTCAGCAGGGAGGCTCTACAGACTAAGCTGGAGGGGGTTGTGCCCGTCCTTCCTTATCTCCAAATGCAACACTTCATATCGTCAAGAGATATCAAAATAGGAATTAAGGCCGAAGTAACGGAGTTTGAAAAAGCGTGCTTGGGGCTGGGCCCCGACTCACACCTCCTGTCATGGGCATACAGGCTTTTGCGACATAGGGAAAAACAGGAGCGCAGACCGTGGGAGAAGAGATGGGAGGCAGACATAGGCAGGTCACTCTCAGAAGAAGAATGGGAAGGTATTTATAGGAATGCTCATAGGGGCTTGATTAGTAGCTCAATGCAGGAGACAAACTACAAGCTGATCACAAGATGGTACCGGACCCCAGAGGTGCTGCATTCTTACTGCCCTTCAGTCCCTGACTCCTGCTGGAGGTGTGGTCGGGGTGGTGCTTCAATGCTGCACATCTGGTGGTCCTGCCAGAACATAAGTGGCTTTTGGGAAGAAATCAGAACCATCTGTGCTCAGATAATGGGGGAACCAGTAGATTGGAGTATGGAGACTGCTTTATTAGGCTGGTCTACAGATGGCAAAGGTATTGCAGGTGGGGCTCCATTGGCCAGACATCTTCTGAATGCAGCCAGGGTACTTATTCCCAGAAACTGGAGATCCCAGAGGTCCCCTACTATTAGAGAATGGTTATGCCAGATTAATCATGTTGAGCAGATGGAGGAAATATGTCACGCTAACCAAGATAGACTGGTATGGACGACATGGTCAATTTTTAAGGACACGGACACTTATAAAAAGCATTGGGCGACTTAGACGTGCTGGGCTGGAGATTCCAGGAAGGAGGGGGTTGGGAGGTCTCAACTGGAGGGCTTATGCGGATGGGGGCTGCCGGAAGGTAGTTGGAGGGATGGTCCCCCCCCTTCCGGTGGCTATTAGAAGGCAGCGGCTACCCTTTTTCTCTCCTTCTTCTCCTTGCTTTTCCTCTAGCTCTATTTAACTCTTATTTCCATCTCTCCTATCTTTTTGTATTTTCTCCCTCCATCCCCTCTCTTACCCGTGTTCCTGTGATGTCTCATGTTTTTGTTGTCTTAGAGCCCCTTATTGTTTTTTCCCCGTTTGTCCTCCAGGGCCCTTCGGGACCTGGGTGTCCAATTGTCTAGTGTCCTATATCTGTGTGTCATGTTTTATGTTCTGAACCGAGGGGCAGAGACGGTCCTCTGAAGGTGGAATTATAGAAGGCGCAGAGGGAGTGAACAGAGGAAGGTTCTCTATTGGATGAAGGGTCCTTATCATTCCAGTTACTTGAAGGACTTTAACATATCGTTAACCTTACTACGCCACTTTTATATGTTATGCTTATGCTTGATAATATTGCACTCTTGTTTATGCTGTCTATTGCTGATCTATGTTGTAATGGAATCCTATGACAAACTTTTTCATAGACGGTTCACATGTCTGTATTGTGACTGAATGTTGTCTAAAATTTTCAATAAAAACTGAGTATGATTAAAAAAAAAATCTCGCAAACATAGTGGCTGTAAGTCAGTGCTGATCTTGGTTTCGCTTAGTGGGTCTAAAAAATGCCACTGAAGTCAGTAAGATCAGCTGCAGGTTGCCTAAAGAGCAGAATATAGAATGGGGGACGTTTTCACTAAACTGTTGTAAAAACAAAATGAGGCAGCCACCCCCAGCAACCAATCCGATTCTGAAAATGAAAGTAGTAATCAAGTTGCTAAACCTTCAGTTTACCTTCCCGACCACCATTATCTACATTATATACCAACTGTCACTGCATACAAGTGAGTTGTATCTCTCTCTCCTTCTCTCTCTCTCTAGTAAACCCACTGTCCTAAACTGTTTTCCATTTTTAAATTGAAGAAATGGATCTTAAAGCGGACCTACAGTCAAAAATGACTTAAACCAGACCAACACAACAAACAGTGCTCATATGCATCCCTCCCCCAGGACAATATAGATTGCTGCACATAGAAATTAATTTACCTTATTCTCATCCTTTCTGGGGTCAATTTTAAAAACAAGATGGTGGTTCATGCATTTGCAGGAAGTGCTGCTGGGCTTCCTGTCACTGTACATTGTCAGTTATGTCAGTTGGGAGTGGAAGCTCCAAAATGGCAGCTACCTTTCTTTTCCAACTGTGCCAGGCAATTGGTTCGGTTTAAGGTTTATAGTTTTACCTCATAATTTCTCTTCTGAAGCATGTGGTCATGGCCATTAGAGCTGTGATGCTACATAATAATCAGCATCATAGGTGGGGCGGGGCTGGAAGCGAGAATGCTTGCTAGGTGAGTGCCATCAATACAGAGGGAGGCGTGGTCTGGACTGTCTTCTCTAGCTAGTTTTGGTGGCCCACATCGGCAGGTTAGTGGTGGAGGGGCAGATGAGTAGGTATAATTTCTCATTCAGGACCCTGAGCTGAGAGGAGGCAAAGCACTGAAGGAACGCTTGACAAAGTAAGCTGCTGTTTATTGTTTTTAACCTTTTGCATGAAAAATCAATTATAAACCTCACCCACACAATGAAGAAAAGGAAAAGTGCAGGTGCAGTTAGGAAGGGTTAATCTGGATTGGGCACCCCACTGCTAAATTTAGCCCATTTGGAATGTGTTCAGCAGGTACTGAACTGTGTGGAAGCGTTAATATGTAACAAATATCATACAATAATTCTTTATTTTCTTTGACCGTTTGGAAAATAAAATTATTTTGCTGCCATGGTAACTCAAAAACGCAATTTTCTCTCTCTGATAATCTACTTGTTGGTATAGAATAATTTCAATTATTTAACCCGTTTCGAATGTAAAAAGTCTTTGTGCTGTAATTGTAGGTGTTAGAAGTTGCTATGGTAATTTAAACCATAAATTGCATAATTAAATAAATATAAAAATATATGCCCCCTGGACATTTAATCCTATTGAAAATGAATATTCAGTCATCTAAAATTAGATTGCAGTGTTGAGTATTAATGTGTTATATACAGCACATGTCCCATTATTAAAGGGAATGATTTTCATGTAAAAAGTTACATGTAAAAGTTGTGTGTTGTTTAAGAAATATTTACAATGTTATTTAAATAAACAAGAATAATAAATACATTTTGTAGCTTTTATTTTGGTGAATAAAAGCTACTGCAGTCCTGTAAACTGCTCAAAGAAATGGGAGAATTATTTCCTGGGACACTTAGGCCCTTATTTATGAAGGAATAGCGACAGGTAGTGACTGGTGAGCGGATGGTAATGACGGGCCCCGCCACGAGAACGCCGGCTCCCCACCACAATCACACATTTATCAAGCCAATCCTGCTTAGCGACTGAGATAGCGCCAGATAGCCACTCATTCATCATTATTGCAGCCTCAGCCCACAGCGCCAGCGTCCGACCTTGAACAGCGACAGGTATGACCTCTCGCTACCTGGCGCTCTCCAATGCATTTCAATGGAACAATCTTTAAATATTCATAATTAATTGTTATTAATTGTTTTTTGTTTTTTTTTTATGTGAAAAATTCTGTGACCACTTCTGCCATTTTAGATTATTTTTTTTAGGGGAAAAAAATAAATTGTACAGAATTCATATTACAGGTTACATTCATATTAATGTATTCATATTACTAAATTATTTAAAAACTTGTTTTTGGTTTCCAAAAATATGGTTGTTTGGGGGTTAAAAAACTACTTTTTTAATGAATATGGTGGGAGCCGGTCGCTAGGGCCAGTCGCTATCATGCGCTCCCATACAGCGCTGAACCTGTCAAATAGCGACTCCTCACCCAATATTCAACATTCTGGCAAACCGACTGAGTCGCTATCAACTACCGAACAACGGCTAAGCACAGCGACTACTAGCGGGCGCTCTGAAAATGCTGCTACAGTCGCTCAACTGTCGCTACCTGCCGCTATTAATGAATCGGCCTCTTAGGGGTTTATTCATCAAGGAATAGCGCAGGTAGTGCCTCGTAACGACAGGTAGCGAATGGTGAACGCAGGGCGCTGTACGCAATACCACATTTATCAAAGCAATTCCAGTGAGCGACTCTAACAGCGCCATGTAGCATCCGATTCATTATCACAGACGGCGGGGAGGCCGATTCATTAATAGCAGCAGGTAGCGACAGCGGCATTTTCAGAGCGCCCGCTAGTAGTCGCTGTGCTTGGTCGTTGTTCTGTAGTTGATAGCGACTCAGTCGGTTTGCCATAATGTTGAATATTGGGTGAGGAGTCGCTATTTGACAGGTTCTGCGCTGTATGGGAGCGCATGATAGCGACTGGCCCTAGCGACCATATTCATTAAAAAATCACGCTCAAAAAATTCTCGCGCTGTAAAATGCATGTTTAAACCCCAGAGCGCTGGCGGCGATGGGTTAAAAGTAGTTTTTTAACTCCCAAACAACCATATTTTTGGAAACCAAAAAAAAAAAAAAGTTTTTAAAATAATTTGGTAATATGAATACATTAATATCAGACCTGTAATATCAATTCTGTACAATTTTCTTTTTTTTTTTACCTTAAAAAAATTATCTAAAATGGCAGAAGTGGTCACAGAATTTTTCACATTTAAAAAAAAAAAAACAATTAATAACAATTAATTATGAATATTTAAAGATTGTTCCATTGAAATGCATTGGAGAGCGCCAGGTAGCGAGAGGTCATACCTGTCGCTGTTCAAGGTCGGACGCTGGCGCTGTGGGCTGAGGCTGGAATAATGATGAATGAGTGGCTATCTGGCGCTATCTCAGTCGCTAAGCAGGATTGGCTTGATAAATGTGTGATTGTGGTGGGGAGCCGGCGTTCTCGTGGCGGTGCCCGTCATTACCGGCCGCTCACCAGTCGCTACCTGTCGCTATTCCTTCATAAATAAGGGCCTTAGTGTATACCACCGGCGCATTTTTTTTAATCAAATCATTGTGTGACCTCTCCTCGCCTATGTAATGTCATTTTTGAAAACATTTTAGATTTTCTATATTTTTATGCAGAATTGTCATTACAGGTCTGGTATTAAAGTGATAATGCCACAATGTAATAACAATGTAATTCCATGTTCCATATGTTCCCTTTGCTACTAGTGGATATGTGTTTAAAAACGGACTTTACACCCCATGCTCCGTGCGTGGGAAATGGGTGGGGGGAATGTTTGGCCGGGCGGCTGGTATTAGCAGACCCACGGACCGGGTAGGAGGACAGTGGCAGGTTATGAGGGGAAAGGGGGTTAGTGGGTGGGGGGACGGTATTGTATTGTACTGAAATGTGTATTGTACTGTGTTTTGTGTCATGTATAATTGTTAAACTGTGATATGCTTAAAAAACTCAATAAAAACGAGATTAAACATAAAAACGGACTTTAATCAAACAGCCTCCGGCGCTCTGGGCTACAGTGACCCAATTTTGAGCCCCAGCGCTGTGTGAGGCTGTTTTTTTGCTGAATATCGTTTGAGTCGCTCACACTGACTAGTTGCTACCGTTCGCTCCCGTAAAGTGCTGTACTGGTGTTATAGCGACTCACACATCAAATTCATCGATGCCGGTCATGTTACTACAGTGGCAGAGGCGCTCTGAGCAACCACTAGCGGTCGCTCTTAGCACCGCTGTACAGGCGCTCATCTGACGTTACCTGGCGCTAGTAATGAATCAGCCTGCCCGTTAAAATGACCACTTTACAGGGTAATGGGTGTGGCAGGGGTGAGTATGCCTTGATGCCTTGATACAGCCATTATGCTAAAGCTGTAGCATTGCAGGGAAAAAGTTAGTGTAGTCTGTTAGAGGTAATAGCTTTAGATTTTTTTTTTCTGCATTAAAGTGGACCGTCACCCAGGGGTGGTCGGCCCGGGAATCTATAAGATTCCCTGGCCGATCACCTCCCTCCCCGCGGGACATCCGAGATGTCGGGATGTTCCTCGGGGTGAAACCCCCCAAAACCCCCTTACCTTAGCTTCGGCGGCGGCCGGCCGCCGCCTCCCTCGCGCCCCTCTAGACGTGCGCGTGCCCGCGCCGGCCGTCTGTGAATGGCCAGCGCGGGCGCACGCGCATCAAGAGTGACGCGCGGGAGGCGTCGGCGGAGGAGCCGCTTGTCCGCGGCTTGTCCGTCGGCGCTGGGAGCGGGGAGAGGTGAGTTTTTCGGGGGGTTCGGTGGGGTTTCACACAGCGGGGCACCCCGATCGGGGGTGCCCCACCGAAGTGGACCAAGACCCAGGATAGTCAAAATCCTGGGTGTTGGTCCACTTTAACCCACCTGCGCAGTGAGACAAACAAGTGTAATATAAAAATAAGTGTACATGTGCCCTAGGCAGTAGGCCGGGAGCAGTTGGGGGGCAGACACCCCTCCAAGGTTATTTAATATAGTTAGCACAAATACTCAAGGTGGCAGGCATGAATCAGAACAACGGCTAGTACAGGAAATGACTGAGGCTGAACGATGAGTACCCCTTATGTTTTGCAGTAAAAATAAGCAGTGAGAAATGGTTTACAACTGGTTGTCACAGGATTGGCAGGAAGCAAGCTACATGCCGAGTGTGTAAACAAAACATGTGTGGCATGTGATATGATCATTGAGTAGTGGCCGTCCTAGTGGGCGATTTAGGTCAGATCCCCTCAGTTAATCAGTATCTTGTATCTTAGGAGCCTGAGAAGTGAGATTATGAAACCGTCCAGCAACGAGAGAAAAGCTAAGAAGGGACTGGAAAACCAATGGCCATCTAGTGGGCTGGAGCTGAAACCATTACCTCCAGACATGCACAAAGGAGTAATTCCAGCTGTAATCAGACAGCTGCAGACGTTTTGCTATCTTCTAGTGTTAGAATCTGTCTGTGTACCTGACTTCTTTCCTTCTTCTTTTCTTTCCCTCTTCTATAGTTTCTCTTTGTATTTCCAACTTCTATTGCCAAGTTCCATTTCTTTTTGTTCATGTTGTGTACACTTCTTTTTGCAAAATGTTTCTGTACACCATGAGACTCCACGTTTACACGATTTACTGTCATAGAAAGTATTTTCTTTCTTTTAATTAATTTGGAATGCCATTTACTCCTATCGTATTTGTTTGATGAGTAATAGCTAGATAGTTAGTATCAAGGTGTTCTTTGTTATATTGACAGCTCATGCTAGAAAACCGACCATTGCTATTTGTATCTGTCTATATTGTCTATATTTATCTGTATTTGATGTGTACTGATCAATTGGAATGCAAATGATACTGTGTGGAAGAAACTGTTCTTTTGATATCTTTCAATAAGCATATTGCAACAAAAGGCACCTGTGTATGTTTACCTTGGAATTGTGCAAGTTGTACCCTACGCCAAAGAAGGAAAGAAGCGATACAGTTGTTTTTAAACCGGACCTTCACCCTCAATAAGAGCCTGTGTTCTGTTTCTCCCATTGTAACAGAGTCAGTAATTCAATTCATTTAGGTAGTGTACATTGAAAGTATAGAGCAAGGATGCTCAACATTTTGACAAGTATGGGCCTCTTAAATGATTTGGAACCAGGTCACGGGCCACAATGAATGGGTTCAGAATATTTTCATTTGGAATAGCCTTCCCCCATCAGTCCCACATATTAACCATGTTCCCAATACTCAACACATCTAGGCTCTCACCAATACTAACATTCTAGGACAGGTAGCGACAGATGAGCGTCTGTAGCAGGCATTTCAGAGCGCCCGCTAGTAGTCGCTATGCTTGGCTGTGGATCGCTAGTTCAGAGCGACTCAGTCGCTGTGCAGCAATGATGAATACATTGTGAGGAGTCGCTATTTGACCAGTACAGCGCTGTATGGGAGCGCATGTTAGCGACTGGCCAGTGCGACCAACTCACCACATATTCATCAAAAAAACAGCCTCACACAACTCCGGTACTCAAAAATGCTTCTCTGAAGCCCAGAGCGCCGGAGGCTGTGTGATTAAAGTCTGTTTTTTAGCATGTATCCACCAGTAACAAAGCGAAAACATATGGAATTACATTGTTGTTACATTGTAAAATGAAGACATTAATGCCAGACCTGTAATGTCAATTCTGCATAAATATATAAAACATGAAAAATATTAGCAAAAATGGCTTTTTCTGTGCCAGAAAAGGTCACAACATTATTTGAGATTTAAAAAAATAAATAACAAAATCCATGTTTAAAAATAAATAAAAGAACGTCCATTGAAATGTATGGGAGAGCGACAGGTAGCGAGAGGTAATACCTGACGCTCTGCAAGGCTGAACGCTGGCGCTGTTCGCTGAGGCTGGGATAATGATGAATCGGACGTTACATGGCGTTATCCCAGTCGCTCAACAGATTCTGCTTGATAAATGTGTCATTGCGTGCCGTGTCCGGCGTTAACCTGTCGCTACCTCTCATTTCCAAGGCACTACCTGACGCTATCCCTTCATGAATAAGGGCCTAAGTATACATTTATTATAGAAAAAACATTTTACCAAAATTTGCTGCCAAAGATTTCACCCAGAGGTGGTGATGTATAATCAACGTCACCGCGTTCCTCCAAGCCACCACTGTCACCTCTATTTGCAAATGCACCTCCTATATCACTCTCTGCAATCGCCTACCCATACTGTACTCCTGTTAAACTATCGTTACTTGTCAGTTCAATTTTGCCCTTCTACTTTCTCCAGGGGTGACATCAGATGGGTCTCAGAGCCACGTGTGCCCCTGAGTCACAGGTTCAGCAGGTGCGGTATAGAGCCTACAGCACCAATGATTAGGTCTGAGATTTTTCTTAGAGGCCGATTCATTAACAGCGCCAGGTAGCAACAGTTGAGCGACTGTAGCGGCATTTTCAGAGCGCCCGCTAGTAGTCGCTGTGCTTGGCCGTTGTTCGGTAGTTGATAGCGACTCGGTTTGCCGTAATGTTGAATATTGGGTGAGGAGTCGCTATTTGACAGGTTCTGCGCTGTATGGGAGCGCATGATAGCGACTGGCCATAGCGACCGGCTCCCACCATATTCATTAACAAATCACGCTCAAAAAATTTTCGCGCCGTAAAATGCATGTTTAAACTCCAGAGCGCTGGCGGCGATGGGTTAAAAGTAGTTTTTTAACCCCCAAACAACCATATTTTTGGAAACCAAAAAAAAAAGTTTTTAAAATAATTTTGTAATAGGAATACATTAATATCAGACCTGTAATATCAATTCTGTACATTTTTTTTTTACCTTAAAAAAATTATTTAAAATGGCACAGAATTTTTCACATTTAAAAAAAATAAATAAATAACAATTAATTATGAATATTTAAAGATTGTTCCATTGAAATGCATTGGAGAGCGCCAGGTAGCGAGAGGTCATACCTGTCGCTGTTCAAGGTCGGACGCTGGCGCTGTGGGCTGAGGCTGGAATAATGATGAATGAGTGGCTATCTGGCGCTATCTCAGTCGCTAAGCAGGATTGGCTTGATAAATGTGTGATTGTGGTGGGGAGCCGGCGTTCTCGTGGCGGGGCCCGTCATTACCGGCCGCTCACCAGTCGCTACCTGTCGCTATCCCTTGTTAAATAAGGGCCTAAGTCAACAAGACAGTGGCACTGTGTTCTCCCTATTCGGTTGCTGTTCCAATGCCAACCAGCAGGTGTTTGTTTTCTTTATTTCAATGGAAGGAAAAGGGAAATTGGGGTAAAAGGCTCTGTCTCCCCTGATACATACAGTTTGGAAATAACAGCCCCCTATGGGCTATGCTAAATATTTCATCATGTTTTTTCTGCATAGCCCAAAAACAAATATCCTTCCTTACCTCATTGGAAAACTGATGTGCTTAACCTGTAAAAATGCCCCATCACAGGTACAGGGAAAACAAGTTAGAAAAGACAAGCTATTTTGCGCTAAAAAGTGCACCAAGAAATAGGTTGCAATCCACACCACAATGCACACTGCTAGTCACACTGGTTTGACTAAATAATTACCGTATATACTCGAGTATAAGTCGAGTTTTTCAGCCCACTTTTTGGGCTGAAAAAAGCAGCCTCGGCTTATACTCGAGTCAGTAACCTGACTTACCTGAGCGAGGGGGCGGAGGAAGTGGCAGAAGAGCCTCCGAGGCGGCAGACGAGCCGCCGAGGCTTCAGAACTCGGCGGGGAGATCAGTACACCCAGCGCGAGGTGGGTGTACCAAGATGGCGGCCCAGGCCTCAGTGACGTGGCGGCGCAGAGCGCGCCGGCCGCCATCTTGGTACACCCACCTCGCGCTGGGTGTACTGATCTCCCCGCCGAGTTCTGAAGCCTCCGAGGCGGCTCTTCTGCCCTGCGTCCAGGGGCATTGCGACTAGATGGACCCATGCCGTCGTCCCGCGCCGTCCTCACTCTGTCCCGCACCGTCGCTGGAAGGAGCCTCGCTGAAGATTCTGCAGGAGCTGAACTGGTGAGTGTGTGTGTTGTGTGCATTGTATGTGTGCTGTGTTGTGTGCTGTGTGTTGTGTGTGCCTTGTGTGTGTATGTGTGCTGTATTGTGTGCTGTGTTGTGTTTGTGTGTGTGTTGTGTGTGCTGTGTGTATGTTGTGTGTGTGCTGTGTTACACCTGAATGGCTGTAATGAGGGATGCCCCTAACTGGCTGTAACAAGGGATGCCCCTCACTGTATTATTATTATTTATTTTTATTTAATTCTTAGGTGATGGCTGGGGGCGTGGTCAGGGGTGATTCCTCAAATCAACTCCAATTCCAATTGAAAAAAGCCGCCTCGGCTTATACTCGGGTCAATAACTTTTTCCAGGTTTTTGGGGTAAAATTAGGTGCCTCGGCTTATATTCGGGTCGGCCTATACTCGAGTATATACGGTAGCATGATCCGATCCCCATTGCTCAGCTCCAGACACCATCTGATGACATACTTCCCAATCCAGGAAAAGGAGGTTCTGCTATATCTTAAGTTGATATTATAGAAAAGAAACAAAACAACATTCAGGCCGGGGGGAGTGCATTTTAGATTACTTATCTATTTTGTTTGCAGCAACATTTTGTTTTGAAAAAGGTGATAAATGCGTCTACATTATTGATTGATCATTGTTTATTTATTCATTTATTTCTGTATATGACAGCATTACAAATGCCGTAGTTGGTACCTGATGGATAACGGTGCAACCTTTCAGGCCCCTAAATATTTATAGAAAGCACCGGATCCCAACCTGAAAAACCTAGAAAAACAGAGGTGGGTATACGTTTGTAGAGATAAACAGTATGAAGTCTTTCCCCCTATAGATATTTACCATCAGCTTGGGAATTCACACCCTTTCACACACATAATAATAAGGGCTGTTCCACAAACAGGGCTTTGTCATTTAGAGGAGCTGGTTCATGCTCAGTATAAGCTTGTCGGTGATCAAAGTGTCATTGTAAATTTCCCTTAAACTTTCATTCATATAAAAATGCCCCACCAAACAAGGGCTAGCTCAAGAGGGAGACTCATTCATTCATAGCAGGGTGTTATCAACTATACCCAGCATGTCCCCCCATGTTCCCACTATATTTTGGGTATCTCTATTACTTTTCATTACCTTACCCTCTTTTCAAGGTAAAAAAATCTGTTCAGGTGAAGTACTGTATCTTCTCAGTAGATCCACAACCCAACCCCAAATCTATACTTAAACCTGAACTAAAATAGTGGGTAAGAGTAAGTACCCTAAGATCTACAGGTCTGCTTGTAAAATCTTTTCTTGGTTATATCTTAAAAAAATGGTCAGAGAGGAGATGAGAACTCCTTGCTGCACAGTCATTGTATACAGTATCTCTATAGGATACATTATTGCCCTTATTCATCAAGCGATAGCGCCAGGTAGTGTCTGACGAGCGCCAGGTAGCGGCAGCTAACGGCGACTACCGACTCAAGTACGCCCGCGGCGGTCACAATGACACATTTATCAAGCAAAATGAGGCTAGCGCCGCCGAGAGCGACGGCTAGCGCGGCATTCATCATGAAGCCGCCTGGACCGAACAGCGCCGCTGCAAATTCCCTCACAGTGCCAGGTATGAGCTGTCGCTCCCTGGCGATGTCCAATGCATTTCAATGGAGCAATCTATAATTATTCATAATTAATTGGTATTAATTTTTATTTTTTTTTTTTTTTAATGTCAAAAAATCGGAGAACACTTCTGCAATGTTAGGATTTATTTTTAAGTAAAAAAAAAAATAAAAAAAAATATGTGCAGAATTGATCTAACAGGTCTGAGATTAATGTATTCATATTACAAAATGATTCTAAAAACATGTATAATGTTACATTCAAAAAATATGGTTGTTTAGGGGTTAAAAACTAGTTAATACACATCGCCGCCAGCGCTCTGGGGTTTAAACAAGGAATGGACAGCGACAGCACATTCGGAGCGTGATTTGTTGATGAATATGAAGCTAGCCGTTCGCTCTGGCCATTCATTGTCAGGCGCTCACATACAACGCTGGACCTGTGAAACAGCGACCCCCCAGCCCGTATTCAGCATTACCGCACACCGACTGAGTCGCTGTCATCAAGCTAATGCCGGCCAAGCACAGCGAATACTGGCTGGCGCTGAAAAAATCACGCTACAGTCGCTCATCTGTCGCTACCTGGCGCTATTGATGAATCGGCCTCCCCGTCTCTACCCTTGGCCACCTTCTTGATGGAAAAGAAGAAGGTGGGAGAGGAAATAAATAAACTACCAGTACATGTAGTATCTTATCTCCTCTCTGATTAAATGTATGCTTGCCAGCGTATGCTGTAACTATTTTCCTGGATGTAAGAGAAATAGTCACAATTTAATTATCACTTGGCTTTGATGTGGGTGACAACAGAATGCATACATGTATTCAATGCACACAGCCTACATGCAAAGATGGGGAGGCCGATTCATTAATAGCGCCAGGTAGCGACAGATGAGCGCCAGTAGCGTGATTTTCACAACGCCAGCTAGTATTCGCTGTGCTTGGCCGGGGTTTGCTTGTTGACAGCGACTCAGTCGGTGTGCGGTAATGTTGAATACGGGGTTAGGGGTCGCTGTTTCACAGGTTCCGCATTGTATGGGTGCGCCTGACAGCGAATGGCCAGAGCGAACAGCTTGCTGCAGATTCATTAACAAATCAAGCTCAAAAATTTCTCGCGCTGTGAATTCCTTGTTTAAACCCCTGAGCGCTGGCGGCGATGTGTGTAATGTAGTTTTTAACCCCCAAACAACCATTTTTTTTAAATGTAAAAATTATACAAGTTTTTCTAAACATTTTGTAATATGAATACATTAATATCAGACCTGTAATATCAATTCTGCACATATTTTTTTTTTTTTTCCTTAAAAAAAATATCTAACATTGCCGTAGTGGTCACAGAATTTTTGACAGTTAAAAAAAAAAAAAAAAATCAATTAATTATGAATATTTAAAGATTGCTCCATTGAAATGCATTGGAGAGCGCCAGGGAGCGACAGGTCATACCTGGCGCTGTGATGGGATTAGTAGCGGCGCTGTTCGTTGCAGTCGGCTACATGATGAATCCCGCGCTAGCTGACGCTCTCGCCGGCGCTAGCCTCATTTAGCGTGATAAATGCGTCATTGTGACCGCCGCCGGGCGTACTTGAGTCGGTAGCCGCTGTTAGCTGGCGGTACCTGGCGCTCGTCAGACACTACCTGGCGCTAGCCCTTGATAAATAAGGCCCATAGTGTAGATGTGCTTTGATGTTAAAAACTGCTAGTCCAAATTAACAAGTCAGAGTCTCCAAACATTTAGTGTGACTATATTACGCTATTTCTAAAAGCGTAGATGCCTTCATTCTTTGTCTAACCACTTTACTTCACCACCATACCAGATCAAAATGCATTTATCATCACTGTTTCTACCATCGTAAAAGGAGAACCTTTGGAGAGAGAAGGGAGAAAGGCAGTGAGAAGATTCACTGCCCCCCCTCCCAAAAATGTGATGTATTAATTTTGTAACCAGGAATAGGCTGACTTCAATCTAAAATCCAACTGTATATTTTTACATAATGGTATCCATTGGGCAATGACATTAACTCCTAACTTGCTGATCAACTTTCCATTTTAAACGTCCCTTCTTTAAAGTGGACCAAAACCCGTGCTTTTCACTATCCCAGGTTTTGGCCCATATTACTGGGGCATCCCAATTTGGCATGTCTTGCTGTGTTAAACCCTGTTGATCACCTGTTATATTTACTTTGCCGGCAATCCCACAGGGCAGGCGTGGTTTTGCTCCAATCTGCTTCTCTGGCCTTCCATATAAATGTGCCTTTAGACAAGCTGAATGGGAGCTAAGCTGCTGTTTGCGGTTAGCAGTAGCACTTCCTGCATCCTTTAGTGGCTGTGTACAGCTGTGCCAGCCATTCAGTTTTGTGCACCTGTGCCATGGGATAGCCGGCAAGGTATGTATAATGCGAGATTGGCAGGGTTTCATTCAATGGGGCATCCCAAATCAGGCTTTCCCAAAGGTGGGTATTTAATGCTAACTTTTGGTCCGCTTTAAATATTATTAATATGCTAATATGCTATACATGCTACCAGCAATAGAAAACATCAGCAGTAGTCAATTGGTTGAGATAATACAGTACCATAGTAAGACTGCTACTGTGAGGGCACCACTATGCAATAAATGTTCCAGTGGGTGCGCCAGGAATTCCTCTATTAACACATTTAAGAACATAAACCCACAACCAGAATTCCATAAGTAGGGCACTCCACCAGATAAAAATTAGACTAATTTATTAGTAAGCGCAATGTAATAAAAAAACATACAACACACATAACATTAATAAAACAAATACGACCACTGGACAAATAAAGTACCTATATAATATCATATACATATATATCACATGATTGCATCAAAAATGGATCCTAGAATAAATACAAGTAGAAACACTGCTCTCAAATTTCCTGGATATGCTGCTGCAAAAACGATGTGCCCAAATGGGCAATTGCCCCTGGCTGATGCTACAAGATATAACTGCCAAGAGCTAGTCAAGGCTGTAAGCGATATTACTTGATCATCTGTTGCAGAGCAGTATACAAAATAAACCTCTGCTGCCCCCTAAAAGGTATTACAAGTGTTGACTAACAAGGATGAATACAAAAACAAAGTCATTCCAAGTGAACGCTCAACCATGATTCAAATAAAGTGCATAGTGCCAACTAACTAATTTAAATAAATTAAATTCATACACAACAATAAATATACAAACTACAAAATTACTAGGAAAGTGCTAAGTGCAAAGTTGCATCAAACTAAGGTAAGGCTAAGGCAGCAGCGGACCACTGGGACATAATTGGCAGTAGTCTATTGCTCTTTCTGTGATGTGATTGATATGGTTTAGCGATTTTGTATACCCTGCTCCCATGCATATTTTGTTATTGCCCTTAGCCTTACCTTAGTTTGAAGCAACTTTGCACTACTTTCCTAGTAATTTTGTAGTTTGTATATTTATTGTTGTGTATGAATTTAATGTATTTAAATTAGTTGGCACTATGCACTTTATTTGAATCACGGTTGAGCGTTCACTTGGAATGCTTTGTTTTTGTATTTATCCTTGTTAGTCAACACTTGTAATACCTTTTAGGGGGCAGCAGAGGTTTATTTTGTATACTGCTCTACAACAGATGATCAAGTAATATCGCTTACAGCCTTGACTAGCTCTTGGCAGTTATATCTTGTAGCATCAGCCAGGGGCAATTGCCCATTTGGGCACATCGTTTTTGCAGCAGCATATCCAGGAAATTTGAGAGCAGTGTTTCTACTTGTATTTATTCTAGGATCCATTTTTGATGCAATCATGTGATATTAATGTATATGATATTATATAGGTACTTTATTTGTCCAGTGGTCGCATTTGTTTTATTAATGTTATGTGTTTGTGTTGTATGTTTTTTTATTACATTGCGCTTACTAATAAATTAGTCTGATTTTTATCTGGTGGAGTGCCCTACTTATGGAATTCTGGTTGTGGGTTTATGTTCTTAGATGTGATAATACAGTACCAATCAGCATCCATCGTGAAACCTTGAAAATAAAAGCGCAGAAACTGCTGATTAAAGGAAAAAATGCTTCAGGCTTTTATTACCAGACAATAGGTGATAAAAATGGGCAGGCTTATTCATTACTTGCGGCAGGTCGCGACAGATGAGCGTCTGTACAGCGGCGCTATGAGCTGCCGCTAGTATGCATCCCAATCAGCCGTCAGACGCTATTACAGAGCTCTTAAGTCGCTATATTAACCTGGCTTCCAATGTTGAATATGATGTTTCTCAGTCGCTATAAAGCCACTGTACATTCACTCACCCAAATCTAATGTGTCTGGGCGTTTTAATGTTGTTCTAATGCTGAAATTTAGAATAATGTTATATTGTCTATGCTCACATAGGCAATATAAGATTTTTTTTTTATTTTTTTTACGTGTGTGTGTTGATGTAATCAAACTCTGACAACAAAATTTTGATAAAATACAACAAATATTTATTATTTTTAAAAAAGAGGCCCAACATGGGCAGACACCAAGGCCGCATAGTGGCCATCCTAATCCCCCCCACCCTATGGCTTTTTCTTCTTTCCCAGCAGCATCAATCTGGTCCTTCGGACATACTGCCACAGTCTGCGATGCTCAATATTGCAAGCTGTAGGGAGAAAGAAATTTTAGAAACCTATGAGAGGGCAAAAATTTTTTAAGGATAAATTAATCTTGCTTCAAAATATTTTATCCCTTAAACATTAGGCTAGTACTGTAAAAGTATTAGATAAAATTTGTTTATTTTCTGGCCTACCATTCGATATTATCCTCCCTAGGCTCACTTTATAAATTACCTTAAATAACCAAATAAGGGCTACTTAAGCAGTGGAAGACTGTACATCCTGTATAGCTCAATGTCCACATTTATTGAACAATCCTTCACCTATTATTAGGTATAGAATATATTATAGAAGTAGTATTATCCCACAGAATCACAGGCTGCCTGTTTAATGTATTTTAACTTAAACTAAGCCGAGCCAACAAACTAGCATGCATACATGCAATTATGAATGTGGCTTGCAAATATAGCATCTCCATGTCTGATAAGAAACTCCAGCCAGACAGATATTTGTGTTAGGTATGTGTTTGTGACATTTAAGTGTATTCACCATCGCAGCTGTGGCTAGGGACCATGCTTCTGGGGGTTACTGGAGCTGGGGTGGGGAGTATGACGACTGGGTTCGTCTGTGTGGAAACATCTGTTTGGTAAAAAACACAACAGAAACATTCATAATATCTTAATTTTGGATGTTGTTAATCACCATCCACCTGTTTTTTTAAGAAAACATTTAATCAAAATCATTGTTTTTAGATATTAGAACATGTATTAAGTTAATTAATAAAACAATGTGTAACACATGGTTTGAACACATTTAAATGGTATTTAGGGGTACAAGACTTGAGCAGGTACTGTGAACTAGTCCACATGGCCCTCTCAATAGCATAAAATGTTTTTGGGCCTAATACATGTTTTAGATGTAAAGATCTACATTTGCTAAACTATTTAGAATATTCTTAAAATTAACTTACCACGACTATGCCCGAGTGCCTGATCTGCAGCATAGCTGGTGGAGGTGCCGGCTCTCTGATGCCCTGTAAAACAGTTATAGGTAGAAAGGAATATATAAGTAACAACAAGGTAACCATGGGACTAAAAAACCACAATAAGAAATGCACTCACCAGGGGAAGAGCTGCTGCTGGTATCCCAGGGAGGGCTATGAGGTGGAGGCGTGGAGCCTCCACTCCTCTCAATGGGCCCAGCAGATCCGAAATCCGATGGGTCACCCTCCTCCCTCTCACTCCCTGATCCTTGAGGGAGTGTGGGCGAGTCCCTTGCCTCTTCCCCACTGGGACTCCCCACTTGAGAGTGGCCACAGGGGGTTTGGGACTCCAGTCCGAGTCCGACTGTGAGGAGCTCAGGCTCCATACTGCCCTCACCCCAGCAGCACGCTCCACTGGGGCGTCATCCCCTTCCTCCCCTGGGTCCTCAAGATGAGATCTACGAGAGGGACCCTCCCCCGCAGACTCATCCAAGTCCAACACTCATGTACGGGAAGGGTCCCCTTCCCGTGTTTCCCCAGGGGAGGACGCTTATCTGTGGAGAGGAAACAAAAGAAAAATATGAACACATCACACTCAAATACATTATTCTGGCCACAATATAGAAATTACAAGTATTTAATTAGTTTACACTTACCAGATCATAGAGCCGGTATACGCCCTCATTGTCCAAGCGCTTAAAGTCAGACCATTTCTGGATGATAGACCTTTTACTGAGCTTGGTTTTGAAGCGCCGGGACACGGTGGCTTGCACCTCCATCACTATGCTGCTCTTCGCACTCAGGGCATAGTCGTACTCCAAACAGCAGAAATCCTAAGACAAAAAAAAAATGTAAAAAATCAGAAATATGCTAATCAACTATTTATACATTTTAGCAAAAGTCACTATTTTAATGTAAAAAATTGGTAAAAAAAAGGTTAAACAAAGGACATAGGTTTTTTTAAAAACACAAGATAAAAAATACAATTTGAAAAATAAAATAATAATGTCAATTTCTCTTAAAAAAAACAAATCCATGAACATACTAACACACTTTAAAATTCAAAATACATTAGAGATTTAAATTTAGCAGCTCAAACAGAGAAAACAAAACTCTTACTTTCACTACTTGGCCATTTACCCGAGGATCCACACTCTTCCTGGTCTTCTTTGGGGAGTCAGGGGGGGAAGGGGAGGCTGAAGGGGCAGGGGGGTGGGTGGGGGTGGCAGAGTCGGAGGAGGAGCTGGGGAGCCGTCTGGCAGGTCTTCTTGACCTCATGGTGGATCCTCGTAGGTGTAAAACCGGAAGTACACAAAACGAAAGTGAAAGCAAAACCCTTGACCCTCCTCGCAAAATAAAAACGCTAAGAAACGCCAATAATACCGCTATGAAACGCAACATTAACAATGCGTACGCATACCAATGTTTGACGCTATAGGCACACACGCAAAAACTATATTTAACAAGTGTAGAGCGCTGCATGCTGCGAACGACAGCGACTGCTCAGTGCAACCGAATTTCAGCAAATCCTACCATATTCAACAACATTTGACAGTGAGCGAATGCAGGCATTCTAGATTGTGTGGCTGGAGGACATAGCGCCAGACGATGTGTGATTAAAGTGATTTTTTAGACACATGAACAACATTAAGCAAGCGAAATACACTGGAATTACATTGTTAGAGGGGTGTGACATTAACACTTTACTGCCAGACAAGTAAATACATTTTTCCAAAAAAAAAATAAATTGTAAAATCCAAAATGCAGGTCAGGATAAATGTCTGAAACAGTTATATTATTAAATTAAAAAAAAAAAAAACGGGATGAAGAATGGGATTTAAGGATCGTCCACTGAAATGTACGGGAGAGCAGCAGGTAGCGTGGCGCTCTGAAAGTTTGAAAGCCAGCGCTGTACGCTGAGGCTGGGATAATGATGAATGGTACGCTACATGGCATTATCCCAGTCGCTCAACAGGATCGGCTTCATAAATGTGGAATTGTGTGGTGTGGGCGACATTCTCATGCTGATACCTGCCGCTACCTGTCGCTAAATAGCCACTACCTGTCGCTATCCCTTCATGAATAAGGCCCTGAGTGTGCTATTCAATCACTATTAATCTATATCCAGTGTCAGGTGAAAACAAACTTGGAAACAGTCTCCCACACTAACATGTAATAGAAGCTGCTTGTAAGCTGCTTGCTGCCGCTGCTTGTAGTTTTAATCAGCAAAATCCCTTCCATTGTCAGGGATGCTCCAGCCAGCCGGCCTGGCTCATTTTCTAAGTTCCTCCACAGCTTCTGTATCTTGTTTTTTTAGATCTCCTTGGCTGTCAACTCTTAGTTCTTGGCAACTCAATGGTTAATGCTTTTCTTTGCTCTGCTGTCCCTCCTTCACAGCTCACTCCCTCATTACAGTTCTCCCTTTTATTAGCTCTTTTTCTGGTGCACCATTTCCCTCCACTTATCTGTGTTCCTCACTCTCTCCCCTGAGATTTTGTTCCGGGTGTGAGGGAACGAGGTGGCCTACCCCAACTAACCTGAAGTTTGACTGCCTTAAGAAGATACATGGGGGGGGGCTCCTTGCACCACCTGCTTGGGCTGACCTATTAGGTTCGCTTATAAGCTGTAACACTAAGGGACCTACTAAAGTGCAAGTCGCGGAAGCAGGGACTCTCTGCATATTACGAGGTAGCTATACCTGAGTGCATACCCGCTCTTAATGGTGTGGTTTCTTTGTTTTCTTACTTCTCTACATTTGTAACCTTTTTCTTTCCTTTAGGTATAATTTAGGTATACACTTTTAAGTTCGCAGTTACTGTTTATTGACATTATCATATAATGTTTTTGTGAGAAAAACATTTTTATAATGATTTTAGTGCAATTCAGCTCTACTGATACCATTTCAGCGCCATTTTTTAAATAATTTGCACAGCTAAAAATAATGCTCAATTGCACGAAGGAAAAAATCATTAAAAAAAATTTTATACATTTGTACCGCTGAAAAGCTTGAAAAAATCTCACATTTTTTGTGATAAATCTTTTTTTATTGATTGCTGCTGAATTGCACTGAACAAAACAGGGCTGTGGATGGAAGGTGAGGACATAAACTTCTCTCTGAGTATAGGTGCACTTTAAAATGCACCTTGAGGGGCATATTTATTCAACATGGTGCGATAGTTAAGATAGATTGAGGCAAAAATTAGTGATTTCTCCCAACAGATTCCAACCCCATCCCTACTGATGACGCTCACAGATAAGAGGAACACTCTGCTAAAGCTGATGGACCAAACCTCTCTAAAACAGAGAGAATGGGCAAGTCGATTCCACAAGTAGAGTGGGCGTCCTTTGGCCAGACTACTCCACCCCAGACAATGCCACACTTATATTCCTCTAATGAGAAGAGACTCAGGACCAGTAAAAAACCCAGTCCACAAAACAGAGCTATTCTAAAAATATTACTCCAGACTATATGATATACAACACGAGCATACCACAGAACCTAGACAGGCAGCTGAGATGCTCATAGCACAATATATCTCAGATACACCACTTCATTGTAACCCTCCAAAGGACAGGGAACACTTATAGGAACCTTTTTCGACTGAAGAACTGATCCCAGCAATCATGACCTCCCCAACAGGAAAAATGCCAGGGCCAGGCAACTGATAAATTTTATAAACAATTCAAAGACCAGCTAATTCCTCTCATACTTAAGACCTTTAACACCATGTCAGACCAGTGCAGTTTCCCTGACCAATCAATGGGGGCCCACATCTCAGTAATATCCAACACGGGACGTGACCATACGCTCTGCTCACTATTTTCAAAAATGATCCCCGATTGACTTCAGCCCCTGCTCCCTTTTTGGTTTACTTAGACCAGGTCGGCTTCATAAAAGGAAGGGAAGCTCAAGATAACACTAAAACAATGCTACTTAACCACTAAGTCCGATACCCCCATGTGCCTACTCTCTGTTAATGCCGGAAAGGCAATAGACAAAGTGAACTGGAGCTTTATAGCTTATACCCTAAGACAGATTGGCATAGGGCCTTACATGGGAGCTAAAATACAGTCACTCCACAAAAGTCCCTCTGCTATCTAATGCTTTTGGAAGTCTAACCTGTTTAAATCTGTAGTACACCACTGATCTATCCAGCAAAATGTTAAAATGCAAAGCTGTATTTGTTATTAGCTGTACTAATTATTTTCCATTTTTCTTTTACATTTACTCTAATGTACTTTGAAAATGTTCAATAAAAACTGATAAAAAATAATGTGGCGCTGACGCTTCTTAAATAAGGCTCCCCATTGCAGGCTGCAATTATGACATCTAGGGGTATTTAACTGCTTGTTGCAAGGTTTTCAATCCAAGATTACCAGTGGAGCAAATATAATTGGATATGCTGTTGGAGAAAAGGTTTTAACTCAATGTGATCATGTCGGAGGAGTATATTTAAGAATTCCACTACTATGGCTTATTTTTCTATCTCTACATTTGTGGACAAACCTAATTTTAATGGGTGAAATGCATTCACCATTTTGATTTGAGATCACAAGGAAGACAAAATCGAATTAGATACTATTTGTATACATTGACACTTATGTAATAGAAAAGAGAACATGTTTTTAAATATATGACAGCATATGTGGCTGTAATGCAGCGGTGCAACTGCTCCCATGATTTGGTAACTGGTTGCAGGCCACAATTTAGATTTTTTAAAATATTTCGACTGCCATTAATAAGATTTGAATTAATCTAGATACCATCTACTTAATTGCAAACGCAACAACCACTGATATCGTCCCTTAATACCACACACACACACACACACACACACCACTCCAACCAAATCAAACATACCTACTAACTCTTACCTGAAGACAAACACATTTTCTTAAATACCCTTTCAGCAACACACACAATCAACACAAACTCCATTAATCCCCTAACAGTCTTACGGCCTTATTTATCAAGGGCTAGCGCCAGGTAGTGTCTGACGAGCGCCAGGTACCGCCAGCTAACGGCGGCTACCGAATAAAGTACGCCCGGCGGCGGTCACAATGACGCATTTATCACGCTAAATTAGGCTAGCGCCGGCGAGAGCGTCAGCTAGCGCGGGATTCATCATGTAGCCGACTGCAACGAACAGCGCCGCTGCTAATCCCATCACAGTGACAGGTATGACCTGGCGCTCCCTGGCGTTGTCCAATGCATTTCAATGGAGCAATCTTTAAATAATCATAATTAATTGCTATTAATGTTTTTTTTTTTTTTTTTTTTTTTTTTTAATGTCAAAAAATCTGTGACCACTTCTGCAATGTTAGGATTTTTTTTTAAGTAAAAAAAAATAAATAAATTAAAATTGTGCAGAATTGATATTACAGGTCTGATATTCATGTATTCATATTACAAAATGTTTAGAAAAACGTATAATTTTTACATATAAAAAAAATGGTTGTTTGGGGGTTAAAAACTACTTTACACACATCGCCGCCAGCGCTCTGGGGTTTAAACAAGGAATTCACAGCGCGAGAAATTTTTGAGCGTGATTTGTTAATGAATCTGCAGCAAGCCGTTCGCTCTGGCCATTCACTGTCAGGCGCACCCATACAACGCGGAACCTGTGAAACAGCGACTCCTAACCCCGTATTCAACATTACCGCACACCGACTGAGTCGCTGTCAACAAGCAAACCCCGGCCAAGCACAGGGAATACTAGCTGGCGCTGTGAAAATCACGCTACTGGCGCTCATCTGTCGCTACCTGGCGCTATTAATGAATCGGCCTCTTAGTAAATCTATAGAAAAACCACCTGAAAATGACACACAGGCTGAGGTTTTTTTTCAGCAGCAATCTGGGAGCTACTTTTCTCACTTCACTCACTTCTCATTTTTAAATGTTATGTCCTTCTACTACCCCAGCCTAGTACCACTTGAGCTTAACACCCTGTCATAGGTTCTCAGATATTCTCAGTTGTCAGTTGTGTTTACATATACTGCACATATAATATAGAGTAGTATTCAAGGAGCTTATTCTGGTGGAGGGTCACTAACACATAAAGATTTATTCCAATTATGATGTATGAAGTACTTAAGGACTGCAAGTAGATTTTTATTTACGAACTTTGAAATATGTATCTATGAACATCTTATATATTTACACCAGATACTGTACAACACATATTGTATACGGCAACCTTTAAAGAGCATGGGCCACTTAATGGAATCTGGTTGTGGGCCACAGTGAATAGGTTCAGAATTGTTTCATTTGGAATAGCATAATGAAGATTTTCTACAACAATCAAGATGACCACTGTCTCCACAAACTCCACTCCTATGTCCTTCCCACACCCCTACATCCATATGTGACAGTCCCCATGTGCTACCTGTCAATTATCTTTCTGAATATAAGGGTCCCTTATTAATAGCCCTTCCCTATCTTGCACCCACTTCTATATCACCCATATCGCCCATACTTACTTTACCCCTAATAACTATTTAACTACCTTTACACATCACTCCTATTTACCCTTCCCACTTTGCCCATAGCAGGTCAGGGACCACATGAGAGGGCAGGCAGAGCATCTGTAGTATACATGGATTAATGTATATAATTTGCTGCGAATGGTTAATAAAATATTAACATATTTATGGCTTAGGTGTTAGACAACACACACTATGGACCCCAAAGTACTTGGTGAATAGCAATGCACTTGAGATCAGAGCTCCTTTGTCTTGTTAACTGTTGTGTCCTATGTTTGTCGATATGCAAACAAAAATGCACAGCCTTTTTATTCACAATGTCTATATACAAGACTTAAAATAAATAATTATCAAAATCATTTTTGAGCATCCTTACCTGTAAAAGCAAGACAAAGTTAAACACATCATTGGCTGAGTTTACAGATTTCTGAAAGCTGGAGAGACAGAGCAAGTACAATTTCTTTGGCACAGACCAATGTTGTGTCTGCATTAGCACACCAGTCAACACCGGGAATAAAATGTTAAATATTAGACAAATACATTTACTTATGTAATACATCATAAGAAACACCACGACAATACGCAGCAGGACAGCAATAGATTTTTGTCAGGATTAGTATGATATGGTATGCTGCTGCTTTTTCACCATGTTAGTGTACAAACTCCTAGGGCCAGATTCAATATTTTCTGATGAGAGTGATTGAAGAAAACTGGCGTTCACGTCAATGCCGGTTTTCACAGTTGGATCGTCCGCTTCAGACTATATTAGGCTCTTTCCTTTGCTTCATTACTGTAGTCTGCTAACACACAGACTAGCTTATCTCCAACCTCTTCACAGCCTGCCTTCTCTGCAAAAATATATAAGGGAGTTATGCTTATCAAAAAGTAATAACGCTTACATATAATACCAGCAGTAAAAGTACAAAAATAAGCCTTTGCTAGAAAAAGTTTAAAAACAACAAATTAAGTACAAAATTGGTAATTACTAAAGCTCGAGAAGAACAGCGCTGGTTTAATTAAAACTGTCCTGGTAGGGGACACTGATTTGTAACCTCTGTCGTTTTAAATTAAGACAGCCTCGGCCATTAGTAGTATTAGTGCTTAATGATTTACTTGATTAACAAAAGGGCAATTACATACGATGAGCTAGTGCTACGAGATGACCACATAGGAGGCGTTCCAACTTACATTTAAAACTAACTTGTGATTTGGAAAGCTTGATAGTTATTGTAATTGGCAACCTGTTTCCAGCCCTCCTTGAAAACACAAAACATTGAACCCAGCAGAAAATGAAATTTGCAAAGGCAGATCAATGAATGCATTTTTAAAAATGTAAAATATTAAAAATAATTTTGGATTCTTTAATGAAAAAAACATGTCTCTAGACATCAAACAAACAAAATTAGTACCAAGACCCTTTTCCAAGCATGCTTCTTTACACCTGAAAAAAGGTTAAATGTCCATGCAACATGATTCAACGCAATAATAATCTACTAAGTCAGTGTCATCATGGATATGTTGTATGTGAACAGTTTATAGGTCGAAATTGCGCCCCGAAATGTTCAGCAAAATAATCAAATAGAAATATTTATTGCTAATCTGCACGTCCCTCTTTGAATGCCTGAGCAATGTTTGTTGTTTGTCCCCTGCATCAGTCACAGTGCCCGTGCATTTTCCTTCTTATTCACTGCAATAGCGGGGTTGTGCCATGGCATGTCAGCGAATGGAATGTGTATGCACCATTTTTTTTACTGAGGTGGCAACAGCAGTGGACACTGGGAGACCTGATCTTGGAAGGTTTCTGAGCACTGGACTGAGCACAGGAGTTACTGTGGGGGAGAAAAGGTGAATAACTTTGTTTTCTTGGGCTTACCAACAATTTAAAAAGTAACAAAACGTGATTTTTACTATCTAGATTTGGGATACCCTGCTGTGTGAAACCCAGCAGTTCACCCTCTATGCTTACCACCCTAGGAGTCACACATGCTATGGCTCTCCTCCAGTCAGAGTGCATAATAATAAGCAGCTAGGATTTTTGAATGGTAGTTTAGATGCTGCACCCAGCATTAAAGGGATACTGAGGATGTTGGCGATGGCCCATGCAATGGGATCACCACCAAGGTTAGCATAGCGTGCCCCAGGAGAAAGCTGCAACATGAGCCTGGAGTCTTATGGCCTCCAGAGCAGGGTTACTTGAGATTCAGTCCTCTTTAAGCTAAATGTAATATATATTGGTATGTGTAGATGTATTGTCCTGTGGGTGTACTACCCTGTTCTATGCTGTTCTATGCTTGATACACTAAATCATGTTAAAATCAAAAAGAATATGAATATCTGTATACCAGTAATAATCCAGGAGCGCCACTGGTGCTTTTGAAATAAGATGACCTTCACCATTTGATCTATAATTTATTATAGCATATTATAATTTATTTCCATCAACGACACTCCAGACACAAATATCACTTTATAGACAATGAATAAGATAACTTCACATAGGGACATGATCAGTACTTATAGCCAATAACCTGCCGGGTTTTGAAGGGTAAACACTAAACAAAGCCATTAACTTTTCTTTTAATACAACCTTCTTTTAACAATCCAAGAGAATTCATCTGTATGTAAATCCGCGATCTGTAACTAATGTGGAGAATTCTAGGGGCGTGGTAAAAGTTGGAGTATGACATATAAAAGGGAATGAACTAGGTTATAAAAAAAGGAAAAAGTGCTTAGGGGAGTGGTAAGGAACACGAGGATAAGGAAAAATAAATATCTTGATCCTACTTTGTAAGCTGAAGTAATGGCTTGTAGCATGTCAAAAGGGTGACAATCTGCTCATGTTGAAGCAGCACTAAGAGTCGATCAGGGCCTGAATTTCTGCAGATGCTTTTGAGACCAGACAAAGAGTCCATGTTGTGGTATAACTTTGCATCTTATTCTCAACACCGTCCAGGACCAATTCCTCCATCTTTCTTATATTTCCACCTCCTGTAACTATTCCAAGATTTGGGGAGTTACTGGTGTGGGATCACTGATTTTGCTGCCTTATGGAAGTGTTTCTGTAAGCCTTTTTTTGTTGAAGAGTTTGAACCCACGATCATGGAGAGAATGGACATCTTTTCCAGGGTCAAGAGTTCATAGATTTTTTAAACCTTTCCTCAAAAAGATTTTACCTGCATGTAACCCCACCAGATATGAGACATTGTGCCTTCAGTATTACTGCAACGCCAGCATTGGTTTGAAGGTGCTCCTCCAAACTTGACAAGCTCTACCGGGCCTTTATACCGCTGGCCCAAAATGTTGTATTTTTTTCCTGTGCTCTACATGCAAGAGATAGACTATGTGTTAATGCAAATCTTTTCTCAATTCCCAGCCTTGAATAGCTCACACAGCTCTCTCTCTTTTTGGAGGTTTATTATCTGTAGTGGCATTGTGTAGTGTCCGGTATAATAGGGAGAGAACATGGTCTGCGGTGCAGGGTGCTCTGAGTATATTCTCCAATGGGGTTAGCAATTGTGATAAAGCGGCCACAGGGTTGTGTGATTTAATAAAAGCAGTCAGTTGTCTGGTGCAAGAACCAGGAGATTACCATCCGGATTTTTTTAAGACTAGGGGGCTTATTTCCGATCTGTGTGTCTCCCAGTCTGGTGTCCTGTGACTCCTCCCAGACAAGAAATCTATTCATCCCAATCCCAGGGGGGATTATCATCGAACAGAGGGGTGAAAGGACCTTGTCTGTGGGAAATGGGAAGGCGCTTTAGCATTGACTGATTTTTTTTTTTACACTGATGCCTGCTAGTAACTGCTGCAGATGGACGCTAGGTTTATGACCTGAAAACATCTGCTGCACAAATGTATACCCTCTCTGGTGCACCTAGAAGATGTAGTCAGTATATTTCTAGGTCCAAATCATCGGAACAGGGTTGGGAGCCACATTCAATGTGAATAGACTGTATCCCACACATTTTCAACCTGTGGCCCAGGGGCCGCATATGGCACTCAGAGCCATGAGATGTGGCCCTTGACCTGCTGTGGGCAAAGTGAAAGAATAAATAGAAGTAACGTGTAAAGGTAGTTAAAGTATTTGGTAAGTCAAAGAAATATTAGTAACTTACCTTTCATTGAGTGTCTCAAGTGCTCTGCTTCCTCTTCATTCAGCTATAAATCCCCACCCCACTGACGTGGTCCATCAATAATTTTTAGTGGACCAAGAACGGAAACACCCCACCCCTGTTCAAACGTCCTGATTGGCTGCCTCCCTCTGCAGCTCTGGAACCCCGTCCTCCTCTCTCCTCTGACACTAATCACATTATGCTTTCATTGCAAAGCTGTTGCCACACCCATTGTTTCTCCTCAATTTTTCTCCGATGTTCTAATACTTTTACAAATAACTTAGGAACTTCAAGGTCTTTTTGAAAATGGATTGAAGTTTAGTACAGTGCAATGTGTAGCCCAAAACAATGGGCCAATTTAGTATATTTAAGGCAATTATTATAAAAAAAAACTACCGTATATACTCGAGTATAGGCCGACCCGAATATAAGCCGAGGCCCCTAATTTTACCACAAAAAAATGGGAAAAGTTATTGACTCGAGTATAAGCCGAGGCGGCTTTTTTAAGCCCAAAAAGTGGGCTGAAAAACTTGGCTTATACTCGAGTATTTACGGTATTTCCCCCCCCTCTCATACACCATGTGCCATACTATTCCACCCCCCTTCTCATACACCATGTGCCATACTATTTCCCCCCCCCTCTCATACACCATGTGCCATACTATTCCACCCCCCTTCTCATACACCATGTGCCATACTATTTCCCCCCCCTCTCATACACCATGTGCCATACTATTCCACCCCCCCTCTCACACACCATGCCCCATAATATTCCCCCCCCCCCTTTCATGCCCCATTCTATTTCTCTTTGCGGCTGGAAAGAACGTCAGACACAACACACACAGAAATACACACACACACACAAAGACAGAGACACAAAACACAAAGAGAGAGACATACACACACACACACGCTTACCTCGGGGGCGCATCAGCGGTGACTGTGTTTCCCTGCTCCTGCCCCTCCTCCTCCCACGTCATCTGACCTCTCTGTGGCAGAGAGCTAGTGCGGAACTCGGCGGCCGCCATCTTGCTACACCCAGCACTGTGTGGGTGTATCTCCGCTCTCACCTCCCGGCGCTGCAGTGTCACCGGCTCTTCTGCCGCCTCCTCCCCGCTCCTCCCCGCTCCTCCGCCGCCGTCCGGAGCAGTCTTGTGCTGCCGCCCGCCGGGGACAGCCGCCTCCTCTCCTCCGCCGCCGTCCGGAGCAGTCTTGTGCTGCCGCCCGCCGGGGACAGCCGCCTCCTCCCCGCTCCTCCGCCTCGATTCACACCGCAGATCCGGGGACGCACGTGGCCGACACAGCCGTTCCTCCGCTCCCAGCCGCCTGCTCCACAACACAAGGGTGAGTGCGGGAGCAGGCACGGGGGCGGGAAATTTTCACTGACTCGAGTATAAGCCGAGGCAGCTTTTTTCAGCCCAAAAAGTAGGCTGAAAAACTCGGCTTATACTCGAGTATATACGGTATTAACAAATTATTCTGCCAAAGATTTCACCCATCCAGACACGTGTCATTAAAGATTTTATGTTAACAGTATAGAATTACAGATACATATATACATTTACACATAGATAGCTAATGCTTGGAGGTTGTTTATGGTGGCTTGGGAATGGAAGCTAAACATAGCAGTGTGCTCATGTGGGGCACATGAACTCCAAGGGGTTAACATTAAAGTGGACCAACACCCAGGATTTTGACTATCCTGGGTTTTGGTCCACTTTGGGGGGGCACCCCGATTGGGGGTGCCCCGTTGTGTGAAACCCCCCAGAAAGCCCCAAAAACTCACCTCACCACGCTCCCACGTGACCGCGCCGTCCAATCCCCACCGACTGACAAGCTGGTGACAGCGGCGGACAAGACAGCGCGTCCGCCGCCGCCTCCCGCACGTCACTCTTACAGGGCGCGTGCCCGCGCCGGCCGTTTGTGACGTGCGCGCGGGAAGCGGCGGCGGCAGGTAAGGTTTTTTGGGGGTTTTGGGGGGGTTTCACCCCGCGGGACATCCCGATCTCGGATGTCCCGCGGTGAGGGAGGTGGTCGGCCCGGGAATCTTATAGATTCCCGAGCCGATCACCCCTGGGTGTTGGTCCACTTTAAGGTGTGTGGGGAATGGGTTCTTTTCACTTGGGCTCTTAGGGTCTCATGGGTAACAATGCAGACAGGGATGCCGACAGTCTCTAAGATATAGTCAGGGAAAATGTTCTCAGGAGACATTCTCTTAAACAAAGAGGTACTCACTTTATTGTAGTTCTGTTATTGTGTTATAGCTGCTTCATCTGTAATCACAGGATATTTGAAATCAACAGTCACTGAATCAACAGTCACTGAATTTAAACATGCCTGGGATAAGCACACATCTATCCTAAGATAAAGAGTACATACAGTATACACATAAGGGCAGACTAGATGGACCGTATGGTCTCCTTCTGCCGTCAACCTTCTATGTTTCTAACACATGCAATCCATAGTTCAAGCTGTAGCCATTTCCTGTCCCTCAGTGGTCACTTGGGCCTGAAAGCGGGATGAAAGGGATTTTTTTTTTAACAATAAACCTAAAAAAATGTTAAAAGGCATTAATAAGCATGCACGCTTCTATTTTCCAGGATCTATTTTCGATCTATGGTAGACTTTCAAGAAGGTGCCCAACAGAATAATCCTTTCCCAAAACAAGGGGCAGTGGTGGCCTAATGTCTTGTGACATGAGAGTTGCAGGTTCAATTCCTGGCCAGGACATAACTGAAGTGCTCCTGAGCAACGCATCCAGCCCCTAACTGCTTCCTGTGTTCTGTGATTACGGCAAACCAACAAAGCCCACCACAGCATAGATGGGTTAAATATGGAGAAACAAAACATATGTGTACAATGGCCATATACACACAAAAAAAATAAAGAATGCTAAATCCAATTAAGTGGACTTACTTTCTCTCTGGCAACTCCCAGGGAGGGTCCTGGTCTACATATAACTTAATCAACCCCCCCCCCCAAGCCTGGGCTTGAGTTCTCACTGCATCAAGGTCACACTGTGAGCAAGCTGGGCACAAAAGACCACTACTGAGATCCCAAGGATCGACCCTCAGGGTTTCTAGAGGCAAACCCGGTCTTCACCTGCATTAGTCTGCACACTTTTGGTGGGCCAATGATCAGCAATATCATCAAGAGGTGACTGCAAGTAAATTATGCCGCAGGGAAACAATCCAAACAATACGCCCAATGTAATTAGGATCTTTAACATAAAGAATATTCATTATTATTTATAACTGAACATGTTTTGACTCTAAAAAGTGTACTCTATTTTAATCATTTAGAGTGGTTCCCATATCTATCATAAACAAAAAAAAAAATACGTAAGCCCTACATTATATATATGCAGCAGTTCATGGTAAAAGAATCAGGAAGGAGGTAAAAGCAGATAAGTGCAAATGACCTTTAGAATATATTTCACTGACTAAATCGGGAAAGACTTCATTGCTTTGGTGCTTGCGTTAGAGGAGGAAATACTTAAGAGACAGCTACAGGCTTTTCCTGCTATAACATTGCATGTGGAAGAGGAAGAGGATATGGAATGAGAAAGGTAAATAAATAATGATAAGAAGGAGCTAACATGAACTCTGTTATATGCTCAGTGCCAGAGGAACTAAAGAAATATCTATAGGTGGTGTTAAATTTTTGTTATTTGAGTTAATTGCAGAACATCATTATATATATATATATATATATATATATATATATATATATATATATATACTACAGGAAATGGAGGAGAGACACTTGAGACAGGCCTCAGATGAGCTGCTTGCTGCGTTACTATTTCGATTGGGTTTATAGACCCTATTTAGTATGTGAACTGCTGTGCTTGGAATGCAGAATACTGCATAAACAATAATAATAGAAAGTCTCGTTTGTCAAATCTGTCCATTAGGTAGTACTGTCATATATTTACATTACATACACACATAATTTATATATAGCCCCAAGAGCCTCCAGATAAATGGCGCCACAAATTAATCCCAAATCCATCTTGTGCACAACAAAACGCTACTTTAATTTTCAGCTTCAACATTTTGACTGAGAGGCCGATTCATTAATAGCGCCAGGTAGCGACAGATGAGCGCCAGTAGTGTGATTTTCACAGCGCCAGCTAGTATTCGCTGTGCTTGGCCGGGGTTTGCTTTTTGACAGCGACTCAGTCGGTGTGCGGTAATGTTGAATACGGGCTTAGGGGTCGCTGTTTCACAGGTTCAGCGTTGTATGGGTGCGCCTGACAGCGAATGGCCAGAGCGAACGGCTTGCTGCAGATTCATTAACAAATCACGCTACGAATTTTTTAGCGCTGTGAATTCCTTGTTTAAACCCCAGACCGCTGGCAGCGATGGATTTAAAATAGTTTTTAACCCCCAAACAACCATATTTTTTTATTGTAAAATTATACAAGTTTTTATAAACATTTTGTAATATGAATACATTAATATCAGACCTGTAATATCAATTCTGCACAAAATCATTTTTTTTTTTTTTTACCTTAAAAAAAAATCCTAACATTGCAGAAGTGGTCACAGAATTTTTGACATTAAAAAAAAAAAAAAAAAAACATTAATAGCAATTAATTATGATTATTTAAAGATTGCTCCATTGAAATCCATTGGACATCGCCAGGAAGCGACAGGTCATACCTGGCGCTGTGATGGGATTAGCAGCGGCGCTGTTCGTTGCAGTCGGCTACATGATGAATCCCGCGGTAGCTGTCGCTCTCGCCGGCGCTAGCCTCATTTAGCTTGACAAATGCGTCATTGTGGCCGACGCCGGGCGTAATTGAGTCGGTAGCCGCCGTTAGCTGGCGGGACCTGGCGCTCGTCAGACACTACCTGGCGCTATCGCTTGATGAATAAGGGCATTAGCCCATATTCAGGGCAATACCACCCCCTCTGCAAATGAAACAAATAAGTAAGCACATAGAGAAGTAATAAACTAAGGTCCATTCTGTGTGTTTTGAGTCTGGGTACTGGTCTATCAGTGCCCACAGTCACAGTCGACCCACCATTCAGTCTTCAGGCTCTGCCACACACTGGCCATTAGCAATTGAGTCCCCCATACTGCTCACGTTGCAGCCTGCTGAACCTCTCCTAGACTCAACTCTCCTGGGAACTACTGCTGGGTGCTGTTAAGTATTTATTGCTAGCCAGCACATCATCAAATCCTGGTCTAGATTCCCAAAACCCTGGCCTGGCCCAGCAAACTTGCATGGTGAGGAAATGGCGACATCTCTCTTCTGAGACACTATCAGCGCCCACACTGTTGAGACGGCTGGAGGCAGCCAGCGCTCAGCTTTCACTCATCTCTAGCCGGTGGCTGGGCACAGCGCTGGCCTTGTATAAGGTAATGCGCTAGCGACCCCTAGCGCAACATTAAAAAAAAAACACAAACTCTATATGGGCATTATCGATGGGGGATTCCAGGCACACAGCGGCTGTTGCAATTTTTTGGGAAGGAATTGAAAATTGCATTCGGGACACTTGAAAGGGGTGCCACATGTGTTGCACGGGCAAAACAATCAAAGTTAGCGGCGCAACACAAAAGTGCTTCAGATGCATTCAAAAACTGTTCCAAACTGCCCTGGTATCCCGCCCAGCCTATTTGAATGATGCAGGGGATGCGGTAGCACGCGCTCCTCATTCACAACAATGAGAGCCCTTTGCCAAACGTCATAGTCATGGCAGACGGCTTGCTTTGGACAAAAGAGTGTTTACGGGCACCCTGGGAGGTTTCACACATTGGTGCCTCCGGATTTGGGATGCCATGGAAGAAGGCCTGCGACCGGCCCTGGAATCTAGAATAAATTTAAAACGGTGTCCCATCCATCTCTGAGCCAACCAGCCTAGGCACCAGGCATAGGGGATGGTAACCCATGGCTCTGAGGTTGAACTACCAGCCCCAGGCAATTAATCAGCCCCTATAACCTTTGGTGTTGGTCCGGTGTTCTTCTAGAGGTGTCCTGGTTTGGCAGCACTCCCACTGCCCCAAGAGAAGGTGTGGGGAATCAAGCGTTGATACTGGCATGTCACTTACCATTCCTGGTCCAGGTGGCTTGCCGGCTCCACTACTCTGTGAACAGACCACAAAATAAACATTTATTACTCTAAATTCTGGGAGTGGAGGAGGGAGGCCTTAAAAGGTAACAGGTAGAATTTCCCCAGTGTAATTAAATATGTCACGGGAAGGTGATTTCCTGGGGTATCCCCCTCCATGCCCTTCCACTCCAGTGAAGTATGAATGGACCGCTATACAAATTCAAATGGCAGGGGGCCACTTGCCACTTGCCCGACATACCTGTGGGTGACTTGATGAATCCTCCTGCATCATTACTCACACTACCAAGCATGGCCCCTTCCTTAAAGCTTAACAGCCTGATGTGCCAAATATAGGGGCTTGTAAGCCAGGGCTCAAAAGCCAAACTGCCAGCCCCCATGCCCTTCAGCACAGCGCAACCATGCTGAGGGGCCCCAGGCTCTAATGCACTTGCTGCACTATGGTGGTACGGGTATTTAGATAGTCAGCTGCCATTATGTCTGGCAGGTTGCTTGCTCGCCACTTGCCCTTTCAACTGGTATTGGACCCCTTATCAGTTCAAAAGTAGTGTAAAAATGTATATAACACCTCTTTCTGGCCAGTGGAGTGAAGCAGGGTTTGAATCAGCCACAACCGGGGCTACAGAAAGATGGCCGCCGGCTCCCAGGAGTGAGGATACTTCTAGTTCGGGTTTGGGTTTCATGTTCGGTCACTGGCTAACACTAATTACTTACCTCCCTGTCAATCCCACGGCGCATGCACAAGCTCTCCTCGAATCAGCTTTCTAAGCTGCTCTGAGTCAGGGCGGCTTAGAAAAGCTGAATGGAGCTTAGCTGCTGGCCTCTCCTCTTCGAGTGTGCATACCGACGCTAGCCATTTATAACTGGCTGGCGTGGGTGTGCACATGATGCCGCCGAAGAGTAAACAAGGAAATCCTGGGAACATAACACAGTGGGGCATCCCAAATTGGGATGTCCCAGGGAATGGGAACTGTCCAGCCCTGGTGTGTTTTAGACTCCAAGGGCAGTCCAAGAGCCTTTTGTTCCTCTTTAAAGATAGTATTGAACAAACCACAGCAATAAACCTATAGTGTAACCATTCTTTATATATTTATGCACAGAGCTCACTATACAAAAATGTTTTCAGGTTGTGGCATACTGATGCAGATGATCCTTAATAAAAACAGACCCCAAGACTCCACCAAGGTAAACAGGCGTCATGTTAAGGTTCTTCAACTAATATAAATGTATTTGGCCTGCAGCCTCATACATTTACATTGCTTGTTGTGGATGAGTTGGTCAATTTAAATATTCTTGCAGCACTGTGTCATGTATAATCTCTCCATTCTATAATACAGTGGCATCTTGAGGAAAAAAAACATACAAAGAGATTAGCCTAATGAAATGTGTTTAGTAAAGAAGTACATTTAAAGTACATTTAAAATGAATCCTCTTTTCCCTTTTGGTACATTCAGCAGTGGCATTTGTAAATAATCATAATTACATTTGGCAGGGGCATTTCAGTGTTGATTTACTTGCCAAGTTTTTTCACTTTATATGATATTTGTAAAAAGAAATTACCATATGCAAAGCCAAGCACAGAAAACACTCCTTAAAGTGGACCTTTAGTGCGCACACTAAAGGTTAGTCCCCAGTTGTGTAGAGATTGTGGTCCCATGGCTGGTGCAGATACTCTAATGCCCCACTGTGTGCACATACCTCGTTGGCTGCAAGTGGTCATGTAGGTCAGTGAGAGTTTTTTTCGCAATTTCAGGCCTCTGTTTACTGTTTATGAGACGAGGTATCCCAAATTGTGATTCTCTGAGGCTGGTGGTGATTGGCCCTCCAACCAACTTTGACTGGAAAGTCTGCTTTAACCCTTTAAATGGCAAGCACGTAGTTTCTACGTGGTTGCTTCTCCTACCGTTAAGTGCCAAGCACGTAGAAACTACGTGCTTGGCATTTCCCCCTGTTAGTGTAAAAATAGAAAAAAATAAAAACTCACCGTATGGATGGAAAGCTGGGGGTCTCCTCTTCCTCTGGGGGGCATCCGATCCGGCCGCCCCCCGTTTCCGCCGCTGACACTTGCGGCTGTAAAATAAAAAAAAAATGGCATTCACTCACCTCCTCGTCCAATCTCTCCGGGTTTTTACTTCACCAGGGGGGGTTCCGATCCCCGGGCTACGCAGGGTCCTCACCACCTCTAATGGCGGCACTGGCCGCCGCCACTAACCGCGCCTTTTGTGGGAGGAGCAGGATGACATTATCCCACTCCTCATATACTCTCACCCCAGCTCCGGCTCTGACAGATGCTGGTAGTAGTGTGCAGAGCGGGTGAGAGGCTAGAAGTCTCCGATGGGAGCCTTCTCGCCTCTCACCCGCCCTGCTCCGATCACTATCGGCATCTGTCACTGACAGCTGTCATCGTCGCGGGACAGCGGCGAGGGACACAATATCGGAGGTGAGTAGAGTAAAAAAAAAATAATAAATGTTATTTTTTTCTCTGTGTCAGTGTCTTTATTTTTTACATTTAACCCCTTGTGAACTGGTAAGGGGTCCATGAGACCCCTATACCAGTTCACAAGGCTGGGGGCTGGCAAGTCACCTGCGGCTAGCGGGTGACTTGCCATTAACCCCCGGTACCCCCAATTACCTGCCTCTCCAAAGCCCGGGGGGGGCAGAAGAGCCCTGGCCATAGGCTATTCTGGCTTGTAGCCTGCAGGGCCAGGGGCCACCAAACCTGGCCCCTGTGCCCTGTTCCTACAAGCCCTACATAGCTGGTTACTTCGGGTAGGGGGACCCCATTTCATTTTTTGGGGATTTTTAAGGGTTTTTAGCCCTTAAAATTCAAAAAAAATTGGGTCCCCCCGCTGGGAGGGGGGACTCTATGTCATTTTTTTTTAATTAAATTGAAAATTTAATTATTGAAAATACACCTAAAAAATGATAAACAAGACATTTGTTGAAGACCAGACTCTTCTGAAAAAAACCATATATAATTTTCCTGGGAAATCCCTTCAAAAATCACATTTGAACATGCGTAGCGCAAAATAGTGCAAAATGGTCTGGCAACAAAGGGTGACAAAAGCTCCAGGTAGGCTGGCACTTAAAGGGTTAAAGTGGACCAAAAGCCACAGAGATTGACTCCTCTCCCCACTGTGTGAAACCCCCCACATGCCCCAGGGGCAAGGACCAAATCCAAGAATAGTCAAAATCCTGGGTTTTGGTGCACCTTAAAGTGGTCCTATCCTAAAATAAAAAACTCCCTTTAAAGGGATAGACCACCAACAGTCTATCTTTGGCCTGGGCCCCAACTCGCCAGCACTTTTGTAGCAAGCTTACACACGCCCGACCCACCATCAGTCCCATGCAGCGCATTTAATGTTGCTGTGGCATCCAAAATCAGGATGACCCGCTGTGTGAAACCCCCCCAGGTCCCCCATTCACTTACCTTGCTCCCCGGTCCAATGGCACGGCCACATCCCCACTATCCCTCTAGCAGGGCACTCGCCCGTGCCGGCCATTCATAAATGTTAGAGGGAAGCGGGGGATGCGGCCGCGAGTCAGCATGCTTGGAGCCGCTGACATCACGCTGTCTAATGCCTCGTCTATCCTGGGTTTTGGTCCAATTTAAGTTGCAATTGACCATTTAATAATCAGTACATTTGGGGAATTCCCCCCCCCCCCCGCATATACTGATTCCTTGCCAAGTCTATCAACAGCAAATTGCAAGTACTGACCATTTCTAGAATTTACTGGTACCCTTCTACCCAGTTACGTCAGAACGTAAGAACACCAGCTTTAGAATGATACATCTGCCTTTCCTCTAGTGAACAGTGCAACATTTCATTTGTCACGTCTCAGCCTGCGCCTTAAGTCAGCAATCTAAACATTGCTATTTCGTCAGCTTATGTTATACGGAAGGAATGCACGTTCCACTCATCGCAAAGATACTTTTCAATGTTTACCCAAACTGAGACACACATCTACATCAGTTTGCTGTGAAAAGCGGGCTAACTGAGAAAAGAAATGCATTGTAGGTGTTATTTGTGATAATCTTGAACAAGGACACGACTGATGTTCAAGAAGAGATATTTAATACGTTGGAAATTTTAAGGCAGAAGGTTTTCTTGCCTGTGCTTCCAGTCTGGCAGCTCTTAGCTCAATTATAAAGCTCACTTGCTTGAAAGCACTCTGAAGATATATCTGTGTTAGTTCTTGTCACCTACAGTTTCAGACTATATGCATCTTGAGGAGGGTGGGGGGGGGGAGCCATGCTGAGTTCTGAACTTCTAAGAACCCAATGATATGCCTAATTTAGAAGCTCCATGTGGATGCCTTGCTCTGGAATACATTACTGTAGCATCTACTACTGAGTGTCGCATGGACTGACACATCAAGGGCTAAATGACAGAATATGATTTCAAAAAGTTACACCAATATGATTTTAACTTTGTTAAAAGAGAAGTTAAAAACATAATGCTAGAATTTCAAGAAGAAAAGAACTTTGGAAATAAAAAACAAAGAAAAAGAATGATATTTCTCTATATGTAAGAAGATGCGGGTATTTGTCAAATGCATTTGCATTGGACAGTGAGCCCTGGAGTCAGGCAGCGCTCTGCACTCGCTCCCGGATGCTGGGTGCTAGCGCAGGGCTGTTACAAGCAGAAGCGCCAGCGACCCCTAGCACCATTTAGTCAGAATCCTGGATTTTGGTCCCTTCTCCTGGGCCCCTCCATCGGGGTGAACCGCTGTGTGAAACCCCCCAGATTGCCCAGACAAACTCACCTCTTCCCTGTCCTACGGTGCATGCACGGCTGCTCGCCCAATCAGCCCACTCTGAGCCGCTGTTCTCATACCATCTAAGGCGTCGTCTAAGGCCAGCGGCTCCGAGTGTGCTGGTGGCCGCAACCGCCACTTCCCTTTAACAGGGAGCGTTCCTGCGGCAGCCATTTGTGAATGGATAGAAGGATAGCGAGGATGCAGCCTCGGCTCACGTATGTGCCGCTGGACCGGGAAGCAAAGTAAATGTATGGGGCGACCTGGGGGTTTCACACAGCAAGGCATCGCCGATTTAGGATGACCTGGGGGGAGGGAATCGAACAATAAAAAAAAGGGGGAATTGCATTGGGGAGACTTGAAAGACATGACATGGCATGGCAAATACATATATATATATATATATATATATATATATATATATACAGTCCCTTTCTGAAATCTGCAAGATCTTTACACTACACCTGCCACTCCATAACAAGTATTTTACTAAACCGACAGCGCTGCCATTGGGCATTAGTGATAGCAGATGGTAAGAGCACCTGGGATCTCACTAAACTTGGCATATGTACAGTGTTTAGCTTTGCATCTAGTTATGGAGCATGACCACTCCCCTTCTGTCATGTCTCCTTCAATAGAGAAGTTTGATGTATACATGAGGGCGGAGGGGATATTTAAAGGTTTGTGTCTCTCTGTAAACAGATTTTTCTGCATAGGAAATGTGTACTTGGAAAGCTCCAAGGACATCGTTAAAACAAACCTTAAGCTAAGGCTGACTGTCAGAATAGGAAAGCCTCATTCAGTCTTGTCAAGAGCTGCTGCCTCAGCCCAGCCATTTGAAGCTCCATGAGTGCCGGGAGCTGATTAGAACTTTCTTTTCTGGTCAGGTGAGTTGGTCGAGCCAGCAGTGCCCCCCATGGCCTCAGCTACCTACGGACTGGACTGGCAATTTGTGGCTGTGCTGAATGAATGTGAATATAATTTTCTCACCTGTATATCAGTTTTACAGAAATAGCTTTTATTCTACCCTCCTTAAAGTAAATCAAAACCAGCTATGAATCTCCAGGGCCGGCTGTTTCTCTCCCCGGTTATATATATTTAGAGAGTAATTTAAGAAACGCCACGTAGTACCACGTAGTTCAAAGAAGTGATGTCCAGGGTGCAAGGGGTCCCTTGTGATATTATTTGCTCATGATACAAGCCTACAAGGGAAAGGAAGAGATAAGCCAATTATCCTTTAGACGACGTTTGTCTTTTGTGGTAGCACCACTATACCAGACAGTGGATGAGCTCAGAATGGATGGAATGGCGCCCAGAAACTCTCATTCTTTCCCGGTCCAACGGCGCATGTGTGAGTTGTGGCCGCATCCCCTTAGATGCACCGTAGGAAGGGTGAGTGAGATCGAGTGACCTGGGTGGTTTTACGCAGCAGGGCATCCCCAATTCTGGATGCCCTGGGAGAGGGAATTGAGTGGCCCTGGATAGTCAAAATCCTGGGTTTCGGTAAATTTTAAAATTGATCTAGATCCACTCTGTAAACTCTGCACCAGGATGGAACCTGGTCCGCAAGCACATTAACAACCCTCATTACAATTCCCTGCATTGGAGGGATACATTCCCTTTTCAAAAACCGGCTACACACTCCACTAATAGGTGTCATGCAGTGCTGAAGTGTGCAGCTTTTTTAGGTCTCCCATCAGATGTACAGTAGCAGTGTGAGAACAAGGTACGTCAGTATCTCTCCACTTCTGCCATCATGGGAGGGTAGGTTAGGGTCCCTGCAGACCAGGATAATCCTTGTTGTCAGAAAGAAGATCGATTTTAAAACCACTACAGAAAAGCTACTGGAAGATTCAGCGTCTATAAAAGGGATTTGTACACTTGAGATTTTCATGTTTTATTGTAACAAAACAATAGTTAATTTAATGTGTTTAATTTTACACTTAACAACAGTAATAGATTATTTGTGTCAAAATGAAAGCAGATCTCTGAAGTGATTTGCAAGGCAAAAACACGATAACTGACTGCATAATAACTCATTAGGCATTAGATATATGCACCTGCCAGCAACTGCTCAGACTTATAGCTAACTGCATTAGATTTCCCCCTAAAATCTGTTTCTGCTTACAGGCTGCTAAGAAGCATCATTACATGATCATAGTGGTGCCACTATTAGGCTTTGTGGAATGAATGGTGTGTTTATGAAGAATGGTGTTACATACAAGATTTTGTTGTGGAGGCTGATTTAATACTAGCGCCACATATCGGTATGTGAGTGTCTGTATAGCGGCGCTTAGAGCAACCGCTAGTAGACCCAGTAAGCTGGTGTTGTGCACTGTGACCCTGGTGGGCGGACAAGTGGCGCTGTACTATCCTGTCCAGCATTGATGAATGTGATGTCTGGAGGGCGCTGTAGAAGTGCTCTTCCTGATTCATTGCAGAGACCATTGCGAATGCTAGGTGGTGTTCCAAGGTCATAGCGCCCAAAACTACTCTACATCTAACAACAGGACAACGCTGCAGCGAGCGATAGGTAGCGCCAGTTAAGTGAATCCGGCACTCGGCGCTGAAGCCCGTATTCAACAAAGAACTACACACAAGCTGCATCAGCACTCTAAAGCTAGACGCTCTAGCATAGAGCACCAGACATATACACCAGCACCAGAGCGAGAACACATGGAATTACATTGATTTAACACAATGACACTGCAATGTCAGACCTGCACATACAATTCTGCATAAATAAATGATAAAAAAAAACAATAAAGTGTTTGTTTGCAGGTCAGGAGAGGCCACACAATGATTTGAACCAAAAATGTAATATAGCAGTCAAAGTTTAACGCTATTTAAAGTGGACCATCTATAAGATTCCCGGGCCGATCACCTCCCTCACCGCGGGGCATCCGAGATCGGGATGTCCCGCGGGGTGAAACCCCCCCAAAACCCCCAAAAAACCTTACCTGCCTACCTTATCGGCGACGGATCAGCCGCCGCCGCCTCCCGCGCGCCCGCGCCGGCCGTTTGTGAATGGCCGGCGCGGGCGCGCGCCCTGTAAGAGGGACGCGCGGGAGGCGGGGGAGGCGGCTTATCCGTCGCTTGTCCGTCACCGAAAAGGTACGTTTTTTGGGGCTTTTGGGGGGGGTTTCACACAGCGGGGCATCCTGATCTCGAATGCCCCGCTGAAGTGGACCAACACCCAGGATAGTGAAAATCCTGGGTGTTGGTCCACTTTAAACACAACCAAATGAAACACCATTGAAATGTATGGCAGAGCGCTACTTAGCGAAAGGTACTACATGGCGCTCCTGAACTTAGAGCGCCGGCGCTATACTCTGAGCCATCTCCAGTAATACATGTGATGCTACATGGCGCTGTTGGAGGCGCTCACCAGATTCGCTTTCTTAAATGTGGTTTTCACATACAATGCCCAGCGTTCACTCGACGCTACCTGGTGCTACGTGGCACTACCTGGCACTAGCATTTCTTAAATAACCTCCTTAGTCTCATGAGACATTGAGGATCATGCTAACATGCAAAGTATCAGCAGGCAGTGGTGTGCTTAACCACCATGCAAACCAAGCAAATGCTTGGAGCCCCCATCTGCTAGAGGCCCCCAAAGCAGATTAGTTGCACCTTTTTGTTTAACTAACCTCTAGCTGGGTGTGTGTTTGAGCTGGCCAATCACAAATGGCAGGTATGCATCTAGCAAGAGATATAGTAAGGCCGTGACCTGTTCATGCTTCATTAAGGTTATGTGAGTGGGTGCAGCAATGGGGTTTCACATAATGGCACATCCTAGTTTGGGATGTCGCAGGGAGTAAAAATTGGAAGGCCATATGGGCAATTCTCTATGCCATGGACGTACAATTCCAGGATGCCCCTCTGTGTGAGACAGACCCCACACTACCACTGTGCATGGGCAGGCCATGGCTACATCCCTGACAAGGTTTCGCTATTCAAAATTTGTCTTTGGTTAGGGTAGAAATGAAGCCCCTGTCAGCAGGATATTATGCATAAAGGATTTTAGTCAAAAACAGACAAAATGCTGCATTTAGGTATTTCACTTATTCTATACACTGCCCTTAAACCGGACCTTCAGCGTGATTTAATGAAAAGCCCAAACTCTTAAAAAACGGTTCCCCAGCATCTAAAATTAATATATTTTATGTTTTTAGTCACTAACTTATTATTCTTTCCCCCACTGGGCTGCAACTCTGTTCAGGAATTTAGGATACGGGCGCCGCCATCTTGACTCAGAAGCATCACACTTACTGAGGAGAGGAGAGTGGGATAAGGTAAAGGGGGCGGGTTATAGCTGTGCTTTGCTCAGACAGAGCAGAGCTGGGGTCAGGTAAAGGTCAGCAGTCCCAGAATGCAGAGCAGCACAGTCAGGAGGCACTTCCTGTTTGCAGGCTGCCTGATAAGATAGCGGCTTCCATAAGCCGCCATCTTGGATGTTTAAAGGCTCATAACATGCAGTAGATGCAGGTAGGATGATTTTTAATGTGGACAATCTGTATGTACAGGGTATGTCAGTTGAATCCAGGCAGGAGCTGGGATGCTGGGAGATGAAGCTCCAAAATGGCCGCTACCTTTCTTTTCCAACTGGGCTGGTTTAAGTTCTACTTTCAACACTAGAAGTAGTAGAGCTTATGCTTTAGTTTAACTTAGAAGGGGTTAAGTTGATGGATGGATACATTGGTCTGACTCACTGGTTAGGTTTAGGAGAAACTCTAACCTACAGTTTCAAACTATAAAAGGCTTAGGACACCTGTAACCTGAGACGGTTAAAGCTCAGCTCACATTATTATTGTAGTAACCGGAGTGAGACAAGACATGTGCAGGAGGAGAGGAGACAGTAGCCAGACGGAGAGAAGGATCCAGCCAGAGTCTGATACTACCTTCCTAGAGTGGAACAAGAAGCAAGAGGTACACCCTGGTTCTTGAGGAGGAAAAAAAGAGCCCTGGTTACCATTAGAAGGGAGAGGAGCTGCTGCAGACTTATTCCTACTAAAGGGGAACCGACTTTGTATACTGACTTTGTATGGAAGTGATTACAACCTTGGATTGTATATGTGACTACTGAAACTGGACCTTTACCCTGAATTAGAGCCTATCTTAAATGTTTCCCTCACCTGGTACATAGATTGCCCACGTTAAAAATCATCCTACCTGTATCTACTGCATTTTATGAGCCTTTACACTTTCAAGATGGCAGCCCTTGGAGTCTCAGGCTGCCTGCAAACAGGAAGTGTCTTCTGACTGCACTGCTATGCATTGTGGGATTGCTGTCCTTTTCCTGACCACAGCTCTGCTTTGTCTGTGCAAAGCACAGCTATAACCCACCCCCCTGCACTTTTGCATCCCTCTCCTCTTCTCAGTATATGATGCATCTGAGGCAAGATGGCGGCGCCTGCATCCTAGAGCCCAGCGGGGGAAAGTATAAAAAGTAAAGACTAAAAATGTAAAATATATTAATTTTAGCTGCTGGGGAATAGTTTTGTAAGGGTTTGGGCTTTTTCTTTCAATATATCTTTATTGAGAGAGATTTTTCAAAAAAAATTCCAGACAAGAGAATAAAAGAACAAAATAAAAATGAAACAATAAAATGATAGCAGAGGGATCCTAGGTTGAAAATGATACAGCCACTACAGTGATAGGGGTAACAGTTTCAAATTCTACTTCACTCATTATACATTATACAGTATTCAGGAGAACCCGAGTAAGTCCCGAACACAGCAGGGTACACAGAAAGACCATCCATGAGATGTCCACCATCAGGTTACAAGGACACCCAGTATATCAACCGGGTTGCTTCCCTGATATAGGGTCGCGCCCTGCCTTGAACTGATCCCCTCACTAACAACCAGTGCCCAGTAACCCAGCCTTCCCCTATTGATCCGTAGAATAAAAAATAGAGATAAAAGGAAAAGAGGAATAGAGAAAGAAATATAGTAGGATAAGACAAGACAGGACAAGACAAGAGCAAGAACTAAGACATAGACAGGGACATAGACATAGACACAAACAAAGACATAGACATAGACAACCGGGATTCTAAACCCACAGCCCATCTAAAGTCTGTCACCATAACAGTAACCATGAGGTCCTACCCGAGCCCACTATTCGCCACCCACAGGCTCCAGTAGTATCTGAAAGGCAGGGGCAGCTCGAGAAACCTCCCATAACGTCCATGTCTTAAGAAACCTCTGGGTCCCCCCCTCCACACCCTCCAAAGTTAACTCCTCCAGCCTCTTGATGCTCTCGACCTCCCCATACCACTCCACCAGGGATGGAACAACAGAGGTACGCCAGTGTCGGGGAGGCCGATTCATTAATAGCGCCAGGTAGCGACAGATGAGCGCCAGTAGCGTGATTTTCACAGCGCCAGCTAGTATTCGCTGTGCTTGGCCGGGGTTTGCTTGTTGACAGCGACTCAGTCGGTGTGCGGTAATGTTGAATACGGGGTTAGGGGTCGCTGTTTCACAGGTTCAGCGTTGTATGGGTGCGCCTGACAGCGAATGGCCAGAGCGAACGGCTTGCTGCAGATTCATTAACAAATCACGCTCCGAATTTTTTTGCGCTGTGAATTCCTTGTTTAAACCCCAGAGCGCTGGCGGCGATGGGTGTAAAATAGTTTTTAACCCCCAAACAACCATATTTTTTGATTGTAAAATTATACAAGTTTTTATAAACATTTTGTAATATGAATACATTAATATCAGACCTGTAATATCAATTCTGCACAAAATAATTTTTTTTTTTTTTACCTTAAAAAAAAATCCTAACATTGCAGAAGTGGTCACAGAATTTTTGACATTAAAAAAAAAAAAAAAAACATTAATAGCAATTAATTATGATTATTTAAAGATTGCTCCATTGAAATGCATTGAACATCGCCAGGGAGCGCCAGGTCATACCTGTCGCTGTGATGGGATTAGCAGCGGCGCTGTTCGTTGCAGTCAGCTACATGATGAATCCCGCGCTAGTTGACGCTCTCGCCGGCGCTAGCCTCATTTAGCTTGATAAATGCGTCATTGTGGCCGACGCCGGGCGTACTTGAGTCGGTAGCCGCCGTTAGCTGGCGGGACCTGGCGCTCGTCGCACTACCTGTCGCACTACCTGGCGCTATCGCTTGATGAATAAGGGCATAGGTATCACCGACCTCGCGGCTGTGAGCAAATGTCTCAGCAACCCCTTCTTACTGGATGACACCGACGCGGGGATCATGGACAGGAGAGCAACCTGTGGGGGGTCTTTTCAAGCATCAAATGTTCATACAACCCCAAAACCCCCTCCCAGAAGGCCGGGTTTGGGCTTTATATTAAATCATGCTAATAGGAATATTACATATCAATAGGAGTATTACAATCAACGTATTGACCAGCAGCTGTACTTGCCCAAGCCAGAAAGTATTGAGGTTTGCAGTCCAACCCAGAAATCATTGGTGGTCAGTGGATGTCTCTCTGCCAAGCCTGTGCACCCCTGACTAGCTTACTTATGCCCTTATTCATCAAGCGATAGCGCCAGGTAGTGTCTGACGAGCGCCAGGTAGCAGCAGCTAACGGCGACTACCGACTCAAGTACGCCCGGCGGCGGTCACAATGACGCATTTATCAAGCAAAATGAGGCTAGCGCCGGCGAGAGCGACGGCTAGCGCGGCATTCATCATGAAGCCGCCTGGACCGAACAGCGCCGCTGCAAATTCCCTCACAGCGCCAGGTATGAGCTGTCGCTCCCTGGCGATGTCCAATGCATTTCAATGGAGCAATCTATAATTATTCATAATTAATTGGTAATAATTTTTTTTTTTTTTTTAATGTCAAAAAATCGGAGACCACTTCTGCAATGTTAGGATTTATTTTTAAGTAAAAAAAAAATTTAAATAAAATTTGTGCAGAATTGATCTAACAGGTCTGAGATGAATGTATTCATATTACAAAATGATTCTAACAACATGTATAATGTTACATTCAAAAAATATGGTTGTTTAGGGGTTAAAAACTAGTTAATACACATCGCCGCCAGCGCTCTGGGGTTTAAACAAGGAATGGACAGCGACAGCACATTCGGAGCGTGATTTGATAATGAATATGAAGCAAGCCGTTCGCTCTGGCCATTCGTTGTCAGGCGCTCACATACAACGCTGGACCTGTGAAACAGCGACCCCTAAGCCCGTATTCAACATTACCGCACACCGACTGAGTCGCTGTCATCAAGCTAACGCCGGCCAAGCACAGCGAATACTGGCTGGCGCTGAAAAAATCACGCTACAGTCGCTCATCTGGCGCTACCTGGCGCTATTAATGAATCGGCCTCCCCCTTAATCACCCCCCCCGCCCCGGAATCTAAAAGAGTGGGCCGCCCCCCTTCCCCCCCATGGGGCATCCTACACTGGACTGGACTGACCTGACACCAGCGGCTCTCACCCAGCCTCCTTGTAGCAGGCTTGCTGATTGGCCTGCGGTAGAAATGTGAGTTTCCTTTCCTAGCCGAACTGTGGGGATACACACAGTGGGACATCCCGAGGAAAAAGAAAAGACAGAAGGAACAGGAAAAAGAAAGAGGCAAAAGGAAGGAATGAGTACAGGACAAGAGCCGAGGACTGAAAAAGGGGTGGGAGAAAGACAAGGAAACCTGAAATAAAAAGAGAGAAGGAGGTAGCGTAGAGAGAGAGAGCAGCGTAGAGGAGAAAAAGAAGGAGATTGAAGGAAGGTGAAAAGTGGGAAGAAGGTAGGGTAAAAAGAGAGGAAGATTGAAAGTAGGTGAAAAGCACGAGAGAAGAAGGGAAAGTAAAACATGAGGAAGATTGAAAGAAGGTGGAAACTGAGAGAAAGGAAGGAAGAAAGGTGAAAAGAAAGGAAGATTGAAGAAAGGTGAAAAGAGAGATAGGAAGTTAAAAAGAAAGGAAGACTGGCGAACCGGGGAGCCAGGTTTTAACCAGGGGCCGAGGTAGACTGCTATGGGATATATGACGAATTGGTAGCACCAGGTCTGCTTTGGTATTCTAAATGTATATTTTGTTGTATACCTTGTGTGAAATATTTTTTCCTTGTTTCTCTGTATTTGTTATTGTCTGTTACTACTATATATCGAAAAACTCTCAATAAAATAAGATTAAACAAAAAGAAAGGAAGACTGAAGGAAGGTGAAAAAAAGAGAGAGCCGGAGGGATAGTAAAATCAGAGGAAGACTGAAGGAAGGTGAGAAGTGAAAGAGAAGACGAGAAGGTAAAAAGAGAGGAGGATTGAAGGAAGTTGAAATGTGAGAGAGAGAGAGGAGAGAATGTGAAGAGAACAGGAGAAGAAGGCAAGCTAAAAAGAGGAAGATTGAAGGAGACTGAGAGAAAAGTGAAGGTAAAACTATGAGGAACTTCAGAGGTCCTGGAGTCTTAAAGAATTCAGGGCCGTTCAACTTCCCGTGGCATCTCATTTGTGAAACCCCCTGGTCGGCTGTGTGGAGAGTGTAGAGAGACAGCAAGGTAGAAATAGAAGACAACCGAAAGTGAAAAGGGACAGAGGAAGAAGGGGAAAAAGAGAGGAAAAGACAAAAGGCCGAGATAAGAAGGGAAGGTAAAACAAGAGGAAGATTGAAAGAAGATGGAAAGTGAGAGAAAGAAGGAGGAAAAAGAGAGGAATATCGAATGAAGTTAAAAACGAGAGACAATAACGGAGAAAGGTTAAAAATAGAGGAAGATTGAAGAAAGGTGAAAAGAGAGAGGAGGGAATTTAAAGAGAAAGGAAGACTGAAGGAAGGTGAAAAAGAGAGAGGAGAGAAAATGAAACGAACAAGAGAAGGGAAGCTAAAAAGAGCGGCAGATTGAAGGAAGGTAGAAAGACGAGAGAGAAAAGGAAGGTAAAATCAGAGGAAGATTGAAAGAAGGTAGAAAGTCAGAAAAAGAAGGAGGAAAGGTAAAACGAGAGGATGACTGAAGAAAGGTGAAAAGAGAGAGAGAAGGAGGGATGGTAATATCAGAGGAAGGTTGAAGGAAGGTAAAAGGTGAAATAGACAGAAGGTGAGGAAAGGAGAATTGGGAATGTGGAACAAGAGGCAGATGATGGAAGAAGAAATAAGAGCTGAAGAGTGTGTAAAGAAATTAAAAGGGAGATAAGGAAAAAGAAAAAAGCGTTTTACAGAGATGAAATAAAAAGGGAGGCAATGTGCAAAAGGGAGAAACACATAAGAAATGTGGGAGAGAGCTGGTGTCTAAAGGGTATTTTCTGGCTGACCCCACAACATCCCCAGCACTCCTCTAGCAGGGGGGGCGCCATGCCTTAGTGGCTGGCTCACAGCTAGAAGTGTGGGGCATTGGAGGAGGTATGAAGGAAAAAGAGGGAGAAAAACACTAAAAACAAAGAGACATGAAAAGGTGGAAGAGAGAAAATGAGGTAAGACGTGGGGATAATAAACAGAAAGGTAAATTGAAAGGAGGTGAAGAAAGAGTTTTGAAAGTGACATATAAGAGACAAGGACTTATGGAAACGTATATATAATATATATTGAGAGAGAGAACTATGGGGAAATAAAATAATGGACGTTTATTATTATATGTATGCTATGTATTATAGTACATAGGTGGGATCGGAATGCCGGGCCGTACAGTGTCCCTGGCCTCCTGTCTCCAGGTAACGCCCAACTCGCCTGTGCCAGCGCCCAAACCCCAGTGCCAGCTCCTGCCATGGCCGCGCTGAAGTTGCGATCACGTGAGCAAGATAGCGGAAGAAGCTCAGCGATTGGTCTTCTGCTGTCAATGCACGCGCTCCCATTGGGTGGCTGTGTGGCAGCGGGCGTGGCTGCTCTGGCGGGAACATTGAGCTGGTTGGAGAGTGTGGAGCGGGTGCCCGGTGTGCGGGCAAAGTCGGATGAGCTCGCTGTCACATCTAAGTGGATCAGGCCGCTCTCCCCTCCCGCTTTCCTGGAGCTATCGCTAATCGGCTTCCTGTAATCCGCTGCCACCGCCTACCTGTCTCCCGCTGGCCGCCATGGATCTGTCCCGGGCCAAGATGAGCCGCAAGCAGCGCCCTGTGCCGCCCTGTGGCCCCCCAGAATACCCGGCAGAGGACAGCGAGCGCAAGATCTCCAAGTTTGTGAGTATGGGGAGGGCGTACAACAGCACCTTGTATATAGAGAGAGGTGGGGGGTGTTACTGTCATGGGTGCTCTGCCTTGTGCCCCTTCCCTCTGTCTGGGCCTGTCACATAACTGCTCATCCCTGTCACAGTGCTGCTCCCTGCTATTGTGTCACATCGTCCTGATTATGGGGGCTCCTGCCATAGTGCCAGTATTCTGCCCTGTGCTGCTTCATCTGCATCAATGGGCACAGTGCCAGCCTTATTCTGCCCTGTGCTGCTTCATCTGCATCAATGGGCACAGTGCCAGCCTTATTCTGCCCTGTGCTGCTTCATCTGCATCACTGGGCACAGTGCCAGCCTTATTCTGCCGTGTGCTGCTTCACGGGCCACCCTCCAATAGTGCCAGCCTTATTCTGCCCTGTGCTGCTTCATCTGCATCAATGGGCACAGTGCCAGCCTTATTCTGCCCTGTGCTGCTTCATCTGCCACCCTCCAATAGTGCCAGCCTTATTCTGCCCTGTGCTGCTTCATCTGCATCAATGGGCACAGTGCCAGCCTTATTCTGCCCTGTGCTGCTTCATCTGCCACCCTCCAATAGTGCCAGCCTTATTCTGCCCTGTGCTGCTTCATCTGCATCAATGGGCACAGTGCCAGCCTTATTCTGCCCTGTGCTGCTTCATCTGCCACCCTTCAATAGTGCCAGCCTTATTCTGCCCTGTGCTGCTTCATCTGCATCAATGGGCACAGTGCCAGCCTTATTCTGCCCTGTGCTGCTTCATCTGCATCACTGGGCACAGTGCCAGCCTTATTCTGCCCTGTGCTGCTTCACGGGCCACCCTCCAATAGTGCCAGCCTTATTCTGCCCTGTGCTGCTTCATCTGCATCAATGGGCACAGTGCCAGCCTTATTCTGCCCTGTGCTGCTTCATCTGCATCACTGGGCACAGTGCCAGCCTTATTCTGCCCTGTGCTGCTTCATCTGCATCAATGGGCACAGTGCCAGCCTTATTCTGCCCTGTGCTGCTTCATCTGCCACCCTCCAATAGTGCCAGCCTTATTCTGCTCTGTGCTGCTTCATCTGCCACCCTCCAATAGTGCCAGCCTTATTCTGCCCTGTGCTGCTTCATCTGCATCAATGGGCACAGTGCCAGCTTTATTCTACCCTGTGCTGCTTCATCTGCCACCCTCCAATAGTGCCAGCCTTATTCTGCCCTGTGCTGCTTCATCTGCATCAATGGGCACAGTGCCAGCCTTATTCTGCCCTGTGCTGCTTCATCTGCATCACTGGGCACAGTGCCAGCCTTATTCTGCCCTGTGCTGCTTCATCTGCATCAATGGGCACAGTGCCAGCCTTATTCTGCCCTGTGCTGCTTCATCTGCCACCCTCCAATAGTGCCAGCCTTATTCTGCCCTGTGCTGCTTCATCTGCATCAATGGGCACAGTGCCAGCCTTATTCTGCCATGTGCTGCTTCATCTGCATCACTGGGCACAGTGCCAGTATTCTGCCCTGTGCTGCTTCATCTGCATCAATGGGCACAGTGCCAGCCTTATTCTGCCCTGTGCTGCTTCACGGGCCACCCTCCAATAGTGCCAGCCTTATTCTGCCCTGTGCTGCTTCATCTGCATCAATGGGCACAGTGCCAGCCTTATTCTGCTCTGTGCTGCTTCATCTGCATCAATGGGCACAGTGCCAGCCTTATTCTGCCCTGTGCTGCTTCATCTGCATACTGGGCACAGTGCCAGCCTTATTATGCCCTGTGCTGCTTCATCTGCATCAATGGGCACAGTGCCAGCCTTATTCTGCCCTGTGCTGCTTCATCTGCCACCCTCCAATAGTGCCAGCCTTATTCTGCCCTGTGCTGCTTCATCTGCCACCCTCCAATAGTGCCAGCCTTATTCTGCTCTGTGCTGCTTCATCTGCATCAATGGGCACAGTGCCAGCCTTATTCTGCCCTGTGCTGCTTCATCTGCATCACTGGGCACAGTGCCAGCCTTATTCTGCCCTGTGCTGCTTCATCTGCATCAATGGGCACAGTGCCAGCCTTATTCTGCCCCGTGCTGCTTCATCTGCATCAATGGGCACAGTGCCAGCCTTATTCTGCCCTGTGCTGCTTCATCTGCATCAATGGGCACAGTGCCAGCCTTATTCTGCCCCGTGCTGCTTCATCTGCATCAATGGGCACAGTGCCAGCCTTATTCTGCCCCGTGCTGCTTCATCTGCATCAATGGGCACAGTGCCAGCCTTATTCTGCCCTGTGCTGCTTCATCTGCATCACCGGGCACAGTGCCAGCCTTATTCTGCCCTGTGCTGCTTCATGTGCCATCCTCCCATAGTGCCAGCCTTATTCTGCTCTGCGCTGCTTCATTTGCCACCCTTCCCTAGTGCCAGCCTTATTCTGCCCTGTGCTGCTTTATCTGCCACCCCCATAGTGCCAGCCTTATTCTGCTGCTTCATCTGTCACCCTCCTATTGTGCCAGCCTTATTCTGCACTTTGCTGCTTCATTTACCACCCTTCCATAGTGCCAGCCTTATTCTGCCCTGTGCCTCTTCATCTGCCACCCTTCCCTAGTGCCAACCTTATTCTGCCCTGTGCTGCTTCATCTGCCACCCTCATAGTGCCAGCCTTATTCTGCTGCTTCATCTGTCACCCTCCCATAGTGCCAGCCTTATTCTGCTGCTTCATCTGTCACCCTCCTATTGTGCCAGCCTTATTCTGCACTGTGCTGCTTCATTTGCCACCCTTCCCTAGTGCCAGCCTTATTCTGCTGCTTCATTTGTCACCCTCCCATAGTGCCAGCCTTATTCTGCTGCTTCATCTGTCACCCTCCTATTGTGCCAGCTTTATTCTGCACTGTGCTTCTTCATCTGCCACCATCCCCTAGTGCCAGCCTTATTCTGCACTGTGCTGCTTCATCTTTCACCCTCCCACAGTGCCAGCCTTATTCTGCACTGTGCTGCTTCATCTGCCACCATCCCCTAGTGCCAGCCTTATTCTGCTGCTTCATCTGTCACCCTCCCCTAGTGCCACCCTCCTATTGTGCCAGCTTTATTCTGCACTGTGCTGCTTCATTTGCCACCATTCCCTAGTGCCAGCCTTATTCTGCCCTGTGCCTCTTCATCTGCCACCCTTCCCTAGTGCCAGCCTTATTCTGCCCTGTGCTGCTTTATCTGCCACCATCTCCTAGTGCCAGCCTTATTCTGCTGCTTCATCTGTCACCCTCCCCTAGTGCCAGCCTTATTATGCTGCTTCATCTGTCACCCTCCTATTGTGCCAGCTTTATTCTGCACTGTGCTGCTTCATTTGCCACTCTCCCATAGTGCCAGCCTTATTCTACCCTGTGCTGCTTCATCTGCCACCCTTCCCTAGTGCCAACCTTATTCTGCACTGTGCTGCTTCATCTGCCACCATCCCCTAGTGCCAGCCTTATTCTGCACTGTGTTGCTTCATCTGCCCCTTTGCCATAGTGCCAGCCTTCTTCTGCACTGTGCCGCTTCATCTGCCATCCTCCCATAGTGCCAGCCTTATTCTGCTGTTTCTTCTGCCACCCTCCTATAGTGCCAGCCTTATTCTGCACTGTGCTGCTTCATCTGACACCATCCCCTAGTGCCAGCCTTATTCTGCCCTGTGCTGTTTCATTTGCCACCCTCCTATAGTGCCATCCTTATTCTACACTGTGCTGCTTCATCTGCCATCCTCACATAGTGCCAGCCTTATTCTGCCCTGTGCTGCTTCATCTGCCACCCTTCCCATAATGCCATCTTTATTCTGCCCTGTGCTGCTTCATATGCCCCCCCCCAGCCATAGTGGCATCTTTATTCTGCCCTGTGCTGCTTCATATCCCCCCCCAGGGATAGTGCCAGCCTTATTCTGCACTGTGCTGCTTCATCTGCCACCATCCCCTAGTTCCAGCCTTATTCTGCTGCTTCATCTGTCACCCTCCTATTGTGCCAGCTTTATTCTGCCCTGTGCTGCTTCATATGCCCCCCCTCCCAGGCATAGTGCCAGCCTTATTCTGCACTGTACTGCTTCACCTGACACCCTGCCATAGTGCCAGCCTTATTCTGCCATAGTTTTAGGACTAGGTTGCTTTGACATTGTATGACTCTCATTTTATATCACACCCCCCCCCCCAAGCATATTGCTAGATTTAGTCTGACCTGTTGGTGTGCTGACAGAGCCAATTTTATGCTGCCCTGTCAGTGTTTGCCCACTATCCTGCCACAATGTTCCTGCTACACTGGGGTAATGCTCTAGTCTAGTTATTTTTGCCATGTCTGCTCTAGTCTCCCCGCTTGTGTGCTCCCTCCCTCCCACGCAGCTTAGTACCTGTGTGCGGCCATGCTTTTTTCACACTGGTGTAGTGCCAGGGGTGCCCTGTTTTGTCAGTGGTCTGCCATGCTTCTGAGGGACTAGGCCGACCTTTCAGCATAACGCTTGTGCCCCTTTGAGGTATAGAGCAGGTCTGTTGTGCTTGTTATGCCCCAGTTGTCAGAGTGCCCTCTTTATTTTAGCCTGTCATTGTGCTGCCATGCTCCAGCCCTATAGGTTTAGCCTATCCTGTTCTGGCCAGCTGGGTTAGTGGTGTGTACTGTCCGTGTACTACTATCCTAAATCTTCTCACTGGGTTAGAAACATGTTTTGCCCTTCCCACTATTATATTGGAATTTTCCACCTGCATCCTACCAACCTTTCATTCCCAGTGACCTAGTGCTTTACCCTTTCTGCCATGCTTGATGTGCTACTATGCTCCTCTTGCCCACTGGGGTGGTGCCAAGTCTCATCGTGGTGCCAGTAGTGTGCTCTTGTCTCCCCTGCCTAGTGCCGTGCCCATTCTTCCTGGCTGTTTTAGCCTCACCCTGCCCTGTCGGTTATACTTTGCTGCTCACCAACATGATGCCAGCCCTATTGTTGAAATTGAATGTTGAGCCCTGATTCTATGGGTGCCAAGCTGTGACAATGAATGTGTGTAGTATGGAGGGACAGCCCATAAGCCTTGGAGGCAGTTGCTGGTCCCTTGTGAATAAGGGACGTTGAGTGTGCTCTCTTGCCAATAGTTACATTCTTGTTTATACCTGGAAAGACCTTTACATTGTAGATAAGTTAATCATTGGCAGAATTCAAGATTTATATTATACAATTTGTTTCCCCTCTATAACGTCCAAGGTTTCCCCGGAGCAATACTCAGAAAAAGTTTAATGCTGACAGGTGAAAGTTGCTGCAGCATAGAATGTAAACCAGTGTGTTGTGTAGCAGCTTGTCCTCATACAGCTGATGGCCCCTGGGCTGCTTGAACAACTGGATAATATTTGTACAAATAAAGGCTTTTGTCCATGGGATCCTTCCATGTGGTCCCTCGCTGAAAAAGCATAGATCAGGGGCCACATAAGCATTATGGTTGCCTGCAAAGGGCCAATTAATAGCATGCACGACCATTTGTGTGTGGTTAAAGTGGACCAAAACCCAGGAAAGTCAATAATTTTTACTCTCCTGGGTTTTTGTCCTTTTCCTGGGGGGTGAGGGGTGGGGTGCCCCGCTGTGTGAAACCCCCCCCAGGACGCCCGAACAAACTCAGCTCTTCACGATCCCACTACGCGTCTAAGAGCAGTGGCCGCATCCCACTATCCCTCTAGCAGGGCACGTGCCCGCGCCAGGCATTTGTGAATGACCAGTATGGCACGCTCCCTGTTAGAGGGAAGTGGAGGATGCGGCCATCAGAGCCAATGCTCTTAGACGCGCTGAGGGCCCGGGAAGAGGTGAGTTTGTTGGGGGGTCCTGGGGGTGTCACTCAGCGGGCCCCGGGGAAAGGACCAAAGCCCAGGAGAGTAAAAACTATTGTCTATCCTGGGTTTGGGTCCACTTTAAAATGTAATGCAACCAGGCTTTTAGGTTGTTTTTGGTGACCGGCTCTAAATATTTCTCCCAGGACAGATGTTGACAGTGACTACATACTATTTCCCAGGACATACCCTGAAAGGTGCAAAATACTTTGCCCAGGACAGAAAACTATTCTACCCCCTTGACACTTGCTGTCAATAACCCTCCTCTGTAGTGGCAGGATGTTATGAGTGACACAGATGCGGACACCTCAGCCCCAGACTTTTATGGATCAAGATTCTGAGGCAAGGGTGGCACTGTGATCCACAGTGTAGCCATCAGTGCACGCTCCCCATTGAAGTCAATGAGAGCTGTTTGACGAACGACATAATCGCGGCAGGTGGCTCTAATTAGTGATAAGTGATTACTGTCGCCGTGGGAGGTTTCACACAGTGTGCCATCCTGATTCGGGACTCCCCTGGTGGGTGTGGTTCCGCTTGGAGACATGGGGCACCTCAGGTTTGGCGGCTCCCAATTTATCTATTGCTTTGTATGTTCTAAATAAGGGTTCATAAGCTAGAGTTAGTACTGCACCCACACACAGGCGCCGTGACTTTTATCTGAGCGATCTTTTTATCTAGACTTTAGAGGCTTATTATAGGACAGGGTTGAGTTTTGCGGCTCCTTTATGGTTTGTCTTTCTCTAATTGCCCTGCTCATGTGCATCTCCCAGATTAGGCTGAGTCTAGCTGATAGGAGCTGAGCTGCTGCCTCCCCGTTACCCTCTCACAAATGACTGGTGCGCCCTGCTGAAAATCTAGCTGGATGGCATTGGTGGCTTGCACATGCTTTGTTGGATCGGGGAGTGAGTTTCTAGGGGACTGGGGGGGGGGGGGTAAAGTTTGTTGTGCAACGCAGGAAGAAGTCTTAGGACCTGACTGTTATCAATGTTAAAGCCAACTCAAAGTCAAGCTTTTAGTTGGTTTATTGAACCCCCCCCCGAAATGAAAGGTAAGGTGGCAGCCTGAAAACCATTTATCACCTGGCATGTGGCCCCACCTGTCCCTGTGCAGGCAAAGTTTCTTAAAAAAAAAAAAAAAAAAAGTAAAATCTAAGGCTAAATAAATCCTATACCCAGAAAGGAAGTTTGTCATAACTTTCCATCCCCAACCCAGTGCCACAAAACAGCCTGTTTCTTTTTTTACTAAAGCTTCTGCCCAGTATTCATAAAAACACCAACAGGAAGCAGTATGATGCCCCAGTGGCTGCCATATGCTAATTCATCGAGATTTAATTTATCATCGCTGGAAAGCACCAGGGGGCAGGGCTGCTCGGCCAGGGAGCAATATGGCTGACTGCATCTAGTTTGTGTTGTTATGTATATTGGGCAAAGGCGCTAGTAGAAAAAAGAAACAAAGGCTGTTTGGGGTACTGCTCTGGGGATAGAAAATGTGGACACAAACTACATGTATAGTATAGATACATTTTAAGGTAATAACATTTATTGAATAATTCAATAGATTAAAATCTATTCCATCTTTCGAAGCAATTTAAGCTTCTCCTTCAGGCATAATATAAATCTGTAACTTACAGACCCAAAATTATGCTCAAAACTACATGTTTTTATACTGATGTAAATAATGTTCAGAAATAAATAAAGGTTTTAAAGTACATTCCCACCTTTTTGTCCCCTGCAGAGCTTCCATCCTTTGTCCTACTGCAGACTAACCTCCTGGTGTGGTGGCTGGTTAGAGAATAAGCATGTAACTGAAATGGGGGATGTCCGTTAGACAGGTTGCCAGTGGACAGTGCTTGGGCATGGACGTTGCTGGACTTTGTCTGAGGACACAGTATGCCTTTTACTACTACTAGGCCTAGGGACAAAAGTGAGTCTGCCTGTTTCTTTTATTTTGCCTTGATTGCCCCCCTTCAATGCTCTGTTTTGTTATTTCTACTAATCTTTAATATAGGGAGCATCTCACATCGGGATGCCCTATGGCAGGGGGTTAAGCAGACCTGAAATGATTTCTTACTTTAGGTCTGCTTTGCAAAGGCAGTTCACTTGTAACCGACATATAACAAACCTCTGCTAAGAGGGTTCTGGAAACGCTTGTGTGGGTGGGCGGGGCCAGCCATGAGAGAGAGGCTGGTGCAGTCCTTCCTGCAGGCTATAAAAGGCACAGCACAGCTCTGAGGGAGCAGAGGCCGTGAGGTGGGTCAGAGGGAGCACTTCTGTGTTTGTGTGTGTTCCTGAGCCCACATAGATTATAGGGCCACAGTGAAGTTTTTGGTTGAAATGAACACACTCCTGATTTACCTCACTGCTGAACTATGTGAAGGGTGTAAAGGCTTATTTTTTTGTGTGTTATTCACTGTGTGAAGCCTCCCGCAGAGCGCAAAGAAAGGGACTCGGCAAGGTTGGAGGACGCACTTGGTCATTTTATTTAGGAGAGTTTTTGAGGCCGTGACCACTTGAAGAAAGACATATCCTGAAAATATTTAAAGAAACAGCACTATTTTAGTCAGCAATAACAGAACTGTTATTTTCCACCAAGATCGCTTGGTCTAAGGATAAGTGAACTTTTCTCAGTTCTCCTCACGATTTACAGCATAGTTAGAAATTTAGAGCATCATCTACCTGAAGTTTATTATATAGAGTTAATCTTACATTTTAAACAGATTGTGTGTGTATTGATAGATTGTTTGTTTGAACACAGAGCACACAGTGTGTTTTAAAGTGGACCAATACCCAGGATTCTGACTATCCTGGGATTTGGTCCACTTCCCCAATTGGGGGTGCCCCGCTATGTGAAACCCCCCAGAACGCCCAGATCAATTCAACTCACCCCGCTCCTGCGGTGCAGGCCCGGACGCTCGTCCAATCAGCTTTCTCGGAGCCGCTGTGGTATGCGCGTCAATGAGACATCTTACCGCAGTGGCTCTGAGCACGCTGACGGCCGCATCTCGCGCTTCCCTCTAACAGGGAGCCCGTCCGCGCCGGCCATTCACAAATGCTAGTGATCAGAAGCATACAGCAATCAAAGCACATGGTGCCAGTGTTAACTGGACCTGCAGGTATTTTTGACCTACTAATTTGTGCCGACAATTTAGGGGGTGGCGGGGGTCTTTACAAAAGCTGCTGAGTCAAAGGTGGTCAAGTCAGGTAAGCCCACGATGCCAACACATCTGTGTAGGCATAAATGCATATTTATGCTTAATATACGCGGTAATTATGCTCCAACATGCATCCTTCTCTCATTGAACATAATATGTTTCCATTTCTTCTGAGCTAAACAATCTCATACTATGTAACATTTGTTGCTCCTAACGCATTGTTATATTTGCCTGGGAGGAAGAATGTCAACTGTGGCAGGGAAAATACGATACAAGCTTTTTAAAGTGGACCAAAACCCAGGATTTTGACTATCATGGGTTTTGGTCCTTTCCCTTGGGACTTGAAACCCCCCAGATCGCCTGACTAAACTCACTTCTTCCTGGTCCTACAGCGCATGTACGGGCACACGTCCGAGCGCGCTGGCGGCTGCATCCCCCGCTTCCCTCTAACAGGGAACCGTGCTGGCCATTCACAAATGACTGGTGTGGGCACGCGCCCTGCTAGAGGGATAGCGGAGATGTGGCTTGCACATGTGCTATTGGACCGGGAAGCAAGGTAAGTGTATGGGTCAACCTGGGGGGGTTTCACACAGTGGGGAATCCAGGTTTTGGATGCCGGGGCAGAGGGAATAGATTGGCTTAGGACCTCTTTAATGTGAACATAAGCCACATACGTCCCCCCTGGAATCTGGCCACTGGCTTTCCCCTGAGACATCCTGGATCGGGATGCCCCACTGTGTGACCCCCCCCGCCCAGGGCGCCAGTAGTCGCTTACCTTTCCCTGGTGCAACGTCACATGCACTGCCTTTCGTTCAATGAGAGCAGTCTTCTGTGCCTATGCCATTCGGCAAACGTCTCTCATTGTTTTCATTCAGATAGGTTTGCTTTCTCTGAGGTTTTCCAATAGTGGAGCATCCAAATTCAGGGGAATGGAACAAAACCCAGGCAATTCAAAAGTAAACTATGACTGCAGATAAGGGGTCTAGACTGATTATATCTTCAGGCAAGGTGTAACTGGAACTCTCGGATCAGGGCCCCGCTACTTGATCCCTGGGCCTGGGGGGGGGGGGGGGGCGAGCTCAGTGACCTTGCTCCCAGGTGTCAGTGTGTTTGCCAGCGTTTGGGGAGAGACCTCCTCATTGCAGTGGGGGTTGTGGCAACCGGCAATGCGGTCTGCCTATTGGCTAACTCAAAAGGCCAGGGGTGTGGCTTCAGCCTGCTCTGGCCTTACAGTGGAGGACAGGATGTGAGGACGGGGCGTTCGTATTTCCGTGGGCTGTGGCTTTTCCCTCCTCTTCACAAACAGCGAGAGGCAGCACCATCTTGTGCAGTGCCCGGAGTTCCCTGCTGCTTCTCCGGATCATCACTTCTTATTCCTGGGCCGAGGATCGGATCCAGTGTGGCTGCCGCCCCTCTGTTTTCCCTGTTTAGGTAGGGCTGCCTTTGGGGGCAAAGCCTTTTGACTTGTACTGATTCCTTTGGGAATTTGACATTGTTCTTGTTGCAGGGTGGGTGTCTGGAAGCTGCTGCATCCTTGATCGGTAGGTTGATCTCAGCTGCAGGAGTTTGCTTTTCCAATAGTGTAGGCAGGTCTGACCAGTAGTCGACAGGCAGGAGGGGGGAGTAGCCTGACGAGCGCGCGTTCGGTGCTGGCCCGCCCCCCTTCTTCCTCTCCTCTGCTCGTGTGACTCTCCGGGGGCCATCTTGTGTGATTGCTCTGGCTGCTGCTCTGATTAACTCCTCGGTCGGTAAGCGCCTGTGTGGCCACTTCCTTAGCTTCTGCGGGGGCCCTCCTTTTGTGCTTTCATATGGATATATAGATATTTTTAATTGTAGAATATTCTGAGCATATGGTTGTATTGTGTATCAATATTAATATATTGGATTGGATTGGAGGTTGAACCAGCTGGCCAGGCATGTGTTCTCAGTGGTGTGGTTAGCCATGCGCCCAGCTTGCACCACGTCCATGGAGGCTACGGCAAGCAAGGTCTGGATGAAGCAGCAGAAGGGGCATTTTCAACATGGAGCTTTGCATTCCACTGCACTTCGCTTGAACTCCTTTGCTATGGAGGTCTTCAGATACATTGTGCCAGCTATGGACGACTTGGTGCATCTGGTGGCTAGGGGCCCTGCCTTGCTGAGCACCCTGCAACGGACAGTCTGGCTGAAAGAGAGGTCGGCCTTCCACGGGGGAACCTAGACCCCAATGGGCCAAGCCCCCAGCCACATCCTCTTAGGGTGGACGGGGCACTCTCACCCGATCAGGTTGGGGGACAGCTTCTGCACTATGGGCTGGTGTGGAGGGAACAGATATCTGACACCTAGGTCTGGGAGACTGTTTCTTCTGGATACAAGATCGAATTCTGGACCAGGCTTCCACACAGGTTTGTGGCGTCCAAGCCTTCGTACATTGTGGCTCGTAACCACACAATAGAGCTCTTGCTGGAGGGGTAGTTGTAGTATCTGTACCCCCCTCAGAGAGGGGCTGTCTACTCAATACTATTTGTCAACCCCAAAAATGGCGGGCATCAATCTATCCTGGATCTCTGGAGTCTGAACAGTTATGTTCGGGTGCGAAGTTCTGCATGGAATCTCTAAGTTTGGTAGTGATGTTGCTGCAACAGGGATATTTTCTGGCCCCAGTGGACATAAAGGATGCTTATTTGCATGTCCCGATCTTCCCTGGTCACCAACAATACCTGCGCTTTGCGGTGGGTGTTCCAATTTGTGGCATTGCCATTCAGGACACTGTCCCACTAGTTTTCACGAATGTCTTGGCAGAGGTCCTCCTGCGGTGGCAAGGTGTGCACATCACCCCATATCCGAGCCCCATCGCACTGTGGGATGTTTGGACGGTCCTGTCCACGCTGGAACTTTTTAGGTGGGTAATCAACTACCCCAAGTCCCAGTTGGCTCCCTCCATGGTGGTAACTTATCTTGGTATGAGATTGGATACTGGGCGGACACAGGTCCTTCTTCTGGTGCAGAGGGGCACTGTTTTTCAGGAGACGGTGAGGTCGCTGCTGACAGACGAACGTTCCACGATCCGGCAGGGCATGCATCTCCTTGGCCTGATGGTTTCTTCCATGGAGGCAGTTCCATATGCCCAGTTCCACTCCAGGCCTCTACGAACGCTGGACTGTGTAGAAATTGGACCGTCGCTACATTTTGATGGACAATGTCTGGCGATCCTTGAAGTGGGGGCCCGACCAGCAGTCACTGGCGGTGGGTTGGTATTTTTTGCCTGGACAACCAGATCGTTCAGGGTCTCTGGGACCAGCGGGAGTGCAGTCCTCCAATCATTGTGTTGGAACTGAGGACCATTCTGCGGCTTCTCAGGCATTGGTCTGCCCATCTCCAGGGCCTTCCGGTCAGGGTACAGTTGGACATTTCCAAGGCTGTGGCCCACATAAACCATTGGGGAGGGGGGGGGGGGTACCGGGAGTTGGTAGGTATTCCAGGAAGTGAGTCGCATCATTGCATTCCGTGCATCTCAGTAGTTCACATTCTGGGGGTGGAGAATCTGCAGGCTGATTATTTGAGCAGGGAGACGGTGGACCCCGGGGAATGGTCTCATCACCAGGACGTGTTTTCAAGCCCTTTGTGACCGGTGGGGAGTGCCGGAGGTGGATCTCTTTGCATCTGAGCACAATCGGAAGATCCAGAGGTTCGTGCCCACGGTGCGAGACCCCTTGGCCTTGACGGTCGACGTGCTGGCCATTCCCTGGTCAGGGTACAACCTGCTCTGCACATTCCTGCTACTGCCACTTCTGGGTCGCATGTTAAAGAACATCAACTGTGAGCAGATTCCTATCATCCTGATCATCCCACACTGGCCTAGAAGGGTGTGGGTTGTGGATCTGGTCAGTCTGGCAGAGGAGCCCCTGTGGCGAATTCCCCAAATGGCCAGATCTTCTACAGCACCCCAATTCTCCAGCGCTGGCTTTAGCGGCTTGGCTGCTGAGACCAGTATATTGGAGGAGAGGGGTTTGTCCGTCGCAGTAATTCAGACCTTGGTTCGAGCATGGAAACTGTGTTCCTCTAGAATTTACTAGAGGACTTGGTGTCTTGGTGCAAATCTAAGGGCCACTCCTTTAGAAGGTTCTCGTTACCCAAAATTTTTGAGTTCCTCCAGCAAAGTCCAGGTCTCGGCCTTGCCCTTTTTTTTTCAGTACACCACAGAGCATAGGTTAATCTGCACCTTCATGCAGGGTGCTGCGCGTGTTCGGTCTCTGCGCGGGATCCCAATTTGGTTTTATCAGCACTTCAGGGGCCCCCCCTTTGAACCCATGGTGGAGGCTTCCCTGACAACGCTCACGTTGAAGGTGGTTTTCTTGTGGCGATCACCTCCATCCGGTGGGTTTTGGATCACCCTTATTGAAGATAAAGGGATGTTTCATGGGAAGCAAGATTTTTTTGCCTAAGGTGATCTCTCCCTTCCATCCTAATCAGGAGATGGTGCTGCCCTACTTGTGCCCAGGCCCCAGTGGCCATAAGGAGCCACTACTGCATTCCTTCGATCTCATCAGGACAGTATTACTTGCCCGCTACTCGATAGGTATGTAAGATGGATATCTTGTTCGTGATCCCAGAAGGGCCAAGGAGGTTTGCTCTTAGCGGATGAATCAGGCGAACGGTCATTCAAGCCTGTGCCCTCCCGGGTCATCGCTCTCTCCACCAGGACGCATCTTGGGCTTTCCAACGCTAGGGATCGGCGGCAACCTGGTTGTCTCTCCACACCTTCACCAAGTTTTACAGACTTCGTGTCAGGGCCGTTAAGGTGTTGCAGAGGGTGGTTAATCCCTCTCCGGGGGTCTAAGTTTGAGGTGTCAGTGCTGTTTGTTCTTGATTAAGTTGACGCCGTTGGTTGTTACTGGTGGTGTCTGGAAGAGATGAGAAAAGGGAAATTTGTGTACTCACCGGTAAACTTCCTTTCTCTTTCCCGTCTATTCCAGGGCACCACACCCACCATACTGTTGTGTTCCGACTGCGTCGGTGGTGGTTGATGCCTTCTACATGCTTTTAGTTTTGCTAATTGCACGCATTATATGCAGGTTAGCGTTCTCCCCTCCCGGGGCTGTGGCTGAACTGCTTTTTCATTAAAGCAGTCCTTCACTGTGAATAAGAGTCTATCTTATATGTTTCCCACACCCTGTACATACAGATTGCTCACATTAAAAATCTTCCTACCTGCATCTACTGCATGTTATGAGCCTTTAAACATTCAAGATGGCGGCTCATGGAACATCAGGCAGCCTGCAAACAGGAAGTGCCTTCTGACTGTGCTGCTCTGCATTCTGGGATTGCTGACCTTTTCCTGACCCCAGCTCTGCTCTGTCTGAGCAAATCAAAGCTAGAACCCACCCCTTGTACTTTATCCCACTCTCCTCTCCTCGGTAAATGTGATGCTTCTGAGTCAAGATGGCGGCGCCCGTATCCTAAAGTCCTGAACAGAGTTGCAGCCCAGTGGGGGAAAGAATAATAAGTAAGTGACTAAAAACTTAAAATATATTAACTTTAGATGCTGGGGAATCGTTTTTTAAAGGTTTGGGCTTTTCAATAAATATGGTGAAGGTCTGGTTTAAATGAGGATATCCTGTCACTGAATGCCCTATATAGGCTGGGAGGAGCTAGTTTTTTTGTTCTAACTTGCAGTCCCCACCTACGACTGTGATTAACCCATGCATTGCTGCTGGTGGTGCCCCGGAATGGAAGAGGACAAGAAAGGGAAATTTGTGTATTTACTAGTAAATTTCCCTTTCTCCGGTCACCCAAGGGCACTCAAAGGCTCTCTCTTACCCCCCAGTAACATTTCCATATGAAGAATTAGGGGATGGGGATGTTCAGGTAACGCCAGTTCCCTTGATGCACAGATGAAATGGTGAGCGGTATTCATTTCCTTTGTACTGGGAAAAAATGTCTGGATGTTGAGCTACGCTGAAATGTTTCCTCTGGAGTGTGTAGTTCTTGTGGAATGAGTCAGGATACTTGATGTGCAGCGAGTATGCTGAGAATGCATCTCTCCAACCTCTAAGGCCTAAGCTGCACAAGTGTTTTTTTTTTCCTAAGCTGTTTTCAACATTATAGCAAGATTAGTCAGTGCAAATATAAAGGAAAAAAACTTTCCCCAGAATGTAACATTGCAGCACCGAGAAGTCTTGACTTTATGGAAATCAATGGATTGATATGCTGATCATATTCAAATGATGACAAAATTATACAAAATCTAAAATCCTGGGTTTTGGTCCACTTTAACTCCCAGTGAACTCTACCCCCCACTGCAGGGACTTCAGCAGCAGAGAATGAATCCTACATGTATGTTCCCATGGGAGGATCCCTTCAGAAGTGGGTTCTTTTCAGGGACTCCGAAAAATGTGTCGGCAGAAGTATGCAAGTGCTATAGAGTTTAGCAGTTAAACCGGACCTTCAGCAACATTTAAGGAAAAGCTGAAACCCTTAAAAAAGCTATTCACCAGCATCTAACATTAATATATTGAAGTTTTATATTTATATTCTTTCCCCCACTGGGCTGCAACTCTGTTCAGGACTCTAGGATACGGGCGCTGCCATCTTGCCTCAGAAGCATCACACATACTGAAGTGTGAAGAGGGGGCAAAATTGCAGGGGGACGGGTTATAACTGTGCTTTGCACAGGCAGAGCTGGGGGTCAGGAAAAGGACAGCAATCCCACAATGTAGAGTGGCACAGTCAGAAAACACTTCTTGTTTGCAGGCAGCCTGCAACTTCATGTGCATCTTGTTAAAAGGGTCTGAAAATGTAGTAGGTGAAGGTAGGATGATTTTTAATATTCGCAATCTGTATGTACAGGGTGTGGAACCAAACAAAATAGGCGTTTATTCAGGGTTAAGCAAAGTGCTGGGCAATGAAATATGCTGCCCCTGGCAGCCAGCTTATTTAACCCTTTGCCTGGAATGTCTCTTAAAAGCATACCTTAACCCTGGTAAACAACTCTGTGCCAGGTAGAGTCCTGGTTTGCAAGGAACCTTACCCACCTTTTTCTGCTGTTCGTGAACACCTAATTTAGGACATACTCACCTTTTCCCTATAGAAGTATGCAGGATGGGGGAAAGAAAACAGCAGTAACGCATGTCTCTTATTGGAGAAGGTTTGACTGCAGCTCATGTGTGCACCTATTTTCTGTCCCCTGTGTGGTGAAAGCAAGTTAGGAAAAGGTAAGTATTTCTCTCATACATGGTCAGATATGGCACAGGGGGTAGGTTAGAGGGTTGTCTCTTATTTGTACTTGGTGACAAGGGAGAGGTTAAGTCCACTTTAACCAAACTTCTCAAACTTTAGAGTTTATCACTAAAACATTTAAAGTGCATAGTAAAAACCAAGCGTTTTAGTTGCCCCCCTGGGATGCTCCGCTGTGTGAAACCCTCCAGAATGCTGAGCTAACTTGCCCCCCCCATGGAGCCCACGGTGCAGACACAGTCACTTGTCCAATCAGCTTCTCCCTTTGCGCATATTAATGTGCGGCTGGAGAATAAGAACAAATACCCCAGCCGCACTTATGAGCAACATGCGGCATCACATTCCTCCCTTCGGCTGTGCGTTCAGTTCAGTCCTCCTTACCTTAGTCTGTACTCCTCTGTTGCCCTCTGTTCTATTAGGGGTTCCCCTGCCACCATACCAAGACATCACCTATATAAAGGGCCTCCTGAAGGGAACCAGTTGATGGGAATGAATGGAGCTACTCTGGTAACACCTGCACGCTGCTGTCAGCTTTCTATGCTGGATAGGATGAAGTCTAATCTCCATTCCCCTTCCAGGTAGCTTGCTGAAATGCTGCCCCTGAGGCTTTCTGGCTTTCTTTCCATTGCTCTGCTAACGTGTGCAGCGTGTGTGTGTAACCTGCTGCATCTGTGTAAGAAGCATGTGTGCACACGGGATATTGATTTATATTGCTTCTTTACTATTTATAGTTCTACAAGCGCAGTTACACATTCCATCCTTCACTGCAAAGACACCAAGCTATAATGTATTTAGCTACATTCATATCCATACAACATAGCAACATGCAAGAGGGAAGAAGGCCATTACTGTCAGAGGCCCCCTTTTCCTGCATACCCCATAGGGTGGTGTTTCCAAACTTTTTTAAAATAATTTTTACCTCCCAGAGCTCTAGGGAGAATGATGAACCCTGCAGGTATAAATGGGGGGACAATTTGGTTTTTGTTTCCATCCACAAAAAAGTTGTGGTTGTGGTTTGCGATGGTCCGCTGTGTGAAATCCCACTAATCGCTCCATTTACTCCCCACAGCAGTCATTCCACAGCAAAGGTCGCACTAGACTTTTTGCTGAAGAGTAAAAATACTCCTTCTAACATCTTGGAGGTATATTACTGGTCATGAAGGAGTATGCAACTTGTGGGAATTAAAATGACCAATATAGAGGTATAGGTGGTGTCTGACAGGGGCTATTTAAAGTGGACCAAAAACTAGGATAGAATAGTTTTGACTATCCTGGGTTTTGGTCCTTTCCCCAATCGGTGTGCCCCGCTGTGTGAAACCCCCAGGACGCCGAGCTCAGCTCACCTTATGCCGGTCCCACGGCGGGTCTAAGAGCAGTGGCTCTGACAGCCGCATCCTCCACCTCCCTCTTAATAGGTAGCATGTCCGCGCTGGCTAGTAACAAATTTGATTATTGATTATGGATTTTGATTATCCTAGAAACGATTTGGGATTCTCCAAGTGTTAAATCCTCCCAGTTCACACATTAACCTCCGCTTTCTGCTGTCTCGATGGCTCATGCAAAGGCGCTTGGCCAGTCAGCGTTTTTATGCATAGTAATCACGACATTAAGCCATTGTTTTGATTTAGTGCCGGCACAGGGAGCAGTGGCAGCCACATCCCCACCCGGTTTCCCTGTGGAGTGCACGTCCCCTGAATGGTTGGCCCTGACGAGGGACTAGCTGAAAGGTAAGGAGTTTGCGGGAGATCTGGGGGGTTCACACAGTGGGGCATGCTGAGTGGGGATGCCCCAAGTGTAGACTCCAGGATTGGCAGGGATTGGTTCAGTTTAAGAAGATTGTAGGGTACGTATGTGAGTAGATCAGCAAAGTCTCTGGCAGAGGGGAGGTCAGTGCTTTGGGCATTAGGTGGGTCAGGCACATCTCAAGCGGGGAGTAACAGCTGGGTCAGGCATGCCACTGGCAGGGGGGCACCAGCTGGGTTAGGAATGTCACTGGCAGTTGGGGGGGGGGGCACAAAGTGTCTCAGGCTTGTCACTAGCAGGGGGGCACCAGCTGGGTCATGCATGTTTCTGGTATAAGCTGGGTCACTGGCAGGGGGGCACACAAGGTAGCTTAAAGTGGTCCTTCACTCTGAATAAGAGTCTATCTTATATTGTCCCCACACCCTGTACATACAGATTGCTCACATTAAAAATCAACCTACCTGCATCGACTGCATGTTATGTGCGTTTAAACATCCAAGATGGCGGCTCATGGAACATCAGGCAGCCTGCAAACAGGAAGTGCCTTCTGACGGTGCTGCTCTGCATTTTGGGATTGCTGACCTTTTCCTGACCCCAGCTCTGTCTGAGCAAAGCACAGCTATAACCCGCCCCCCTGTACTTTATTCCACTCTCCTCTCCTCAGTAAATGTGATGCTTCTGAGTCAAGATGGCGGCTCATGGAACATCAGGCAGCCTGCAAACAGGAAGTGCCTTCTGACGGTGCTGCTCTGCATTTTGGGATTGCTGACCTTTTCCTGACCCCAGCTCTGTCTGAGCAAAGCACAGATATAACCTGCCCCCCTGTACTTTATTCCACTCTCCTCTCCTCAGTAAATGTGATGCTTCTGAGTCAAGATGGCGGCGCCCGTATCCTAAAGTCCTAAACAGTGTTGCAGCCCAGTGGGGGAAAGAATAATAAGCGAGTGACTAAAAACTTAAAATGTATTAACTTTAGATGCTGGGGAATCGTTTTTAAGGGTTTGGGCTTTTCAATAAATCATCGTGAAGGTCCAGTTTAAGCATGTCACTGGCAGGGGGGAACTGGGCGTCTTGGGCATGTCACTTGCAGGGGGGCACCATCGGGGTTAAGCATGTCTCTGGTAGGAGCCGCAAGGATAGCTCAGGACAGGAGGCATCAAGTGGGGCAGCAACTCCCCAGCTGCAGCAGTAGGAGAAGGTAGAGGTGGATCGGCGGACGTCTTCCTCTGGCAACTGCGGGCTGCCCCTGATTGGGTCTCCTCCTGGCAGCTGGGATAACCGAGCTTGGGCAGCTCCCGTGCAGTGAGCTGACTGATCCCCTCAGACCATGCCCTCTCTTGCCGCCTGTCACATAGCACCTGTCACTGCTGCTCCCCCCCCCCCCTGCACAGGACAGGACAGGAAGTTATTACAGCCGTCCCAGGACTAGGAAAGGACAGACTGCAACGCCGCCATTAAACATTATTGATCCCCAAGAGCCTGGGCAAATGGAATGTGGGCCTGCATCTGGCCTGGGCAAACGGATTGGGGGCCTGCATCTGGCCTGGGCAAACGGATTGTGGGCCTGCACCTGGCCTGGGCAAACGGATTGTGGGCCTGCATCTGGCCTGGGCAAATGGATTGTGGGCCTGCATCTGGCCTGGGCAAATGGATTGTGGGCCTGCATCTGGCCTGGGCAAACAGATTGTGGACCTGCATCTGGCCTGGGCAAATGGATTGTGGGCCTGCATCTGGCCTGGGCAAACGGATTGTGGGCCTGCATCTGGCCTGGGCAAACGGATTGTGGGCCTGCATCTGGCCTGGGCAAACGGATTGTGGGCCTGCATCTGGCCTGGGCAAACGGATTGTGGGCCTGCATCTGGCCTGGGCAAACGGATTGTGGGCCTGCATCTGGCCTGGGCAAACGGATTGTGGGCCTGCATCTGGCCTGGGCAAACGGATTGTGGGCCTGCATCTGGCCTGGGCAAACGGATTGTGGGCCTGCATCTGGCCTGGGCAAACGGATTGTGGGCCTGCATCTGGCCTGGGCAAACGGATTGTGGGCCTGCATCTGGCCTGGGCAAACGGATTGTGGGCCTGCATCTGGCCTGGGCAAACGGATTGTGGGCCTGCATCTGGCCTGGGCAAACGGATTGTGGGCCTGCATCTGGCCTGGGCAAACGGATTGTGGGCCTGCATCTGGCCTGGGCAAATGGATTGTGGGCATGCATCTGGCCTGGGCAAACGGATTGTGGGCCTGCATCTGGCCTGGGCAAACGGATTGTGGGCCTGCATCTGGCCTGGGCAAACGGATTGTGGGCCTGCATCTGGCCTGGGCAAACGGATTGTGGGCCTGCATCTGGCCTGGGCAAATGGATTGTGGGCCTGCATCTGGCCTGGGCAAATGGATTGTGGGCCTGCATCTGGCCTGGGCAAATGGATTGTGAGCCTGCATCTGGCCTGGGCAAATGGATTGTGGGCCTGCATCTGGCCTGGGCAAACAGATTGTGGACCTGCATCTGGCCTGGGCAAACGGATTGTGGGCCTGCATCGGACCTGGGCAAATGAATAATTCAATTTATTTGCCCTGGGAAAAAATACAGTAATTCTGTATCTGTTCTGGGCAAATGATTCAGCATCTGCATCTTTCCTGGGCAAAATCATTTTGGGTCTGCCTTGGTCCTGGCCAAAATAATTATGTGATTGCCCTGGACAAAAGAATTCTGCAGCTGTCCTGGCTGAAATAATTCTGGGTCTCCTATCTATACTAGGCAAAATAATTAATCACCTGCATGTGTCTTGGGGTAAATAATTCTCTGGCATCTGTCCTTGGCAAAATACAGCTGTGGGCGTGCACACGCCGGCTATTCAGATAGGCCTGGTGCGCCTAACCAGAGGCGCACCAGGGTGAAAGTAGTGAGTGGATCGGGTGATCCAGGGGCTTTCACACAGCAGGGCATCCCAAATTGTGATGCCTCATCTAAAGGCATCTGTGGATACGGCTGCTCTTATTCCTGGTTGCTGTGCTCTGCATCTAAACAGAGCTGTATTGCCGATCATTAATAAGCACAGCATACAGCACTGATCAGACGATATCCCACACATGCACCATTGGATTGGTGGTCAGGTAAAATTTACTGGGGATCTGGGGGGTTTCTCACAGCGAGGCACCCCAAGTTTGGATTCCCCCAGGGCAGGGATGGTTAAAATCCCCGTATTTTGTTCCTGTTTAATCCCCTCCGTCTTCACTAGTTGCCCTGTCCCTTTGGGTAGAGGAGAGAGGCAGGTAATCCTCTGATCTCCTGCCTCCCCCTTCCTCTGGCCGGCGATCACCGCATCTGTCATCGGGCCCTGAGCCCCCCATTACCTGCCTCCCTAAAGCCCGGGGGGCAGAAGAGCCCGTGGCCATAGGCTATGCTGACCTGTAGCCTGCAGGGCCAGGGGCCACCAAAGCTGGTCCCTGCGCCCTGTTCTACAAGCCCCCATAGCTGGTACGGGCTGGTTATGCTGGGTAAGGGGGACCTCACGTCATTTTTGGGGGATTTTAAAGGGGGGGGACCCTATGTCTTTTTTTTTTTTTTTATTAGAGACAGAAAATTAAATTAAAATTATATTTAAAAAAAAAATGCAATATATCGTCAGAATCAGGATATATCGTCAGTCAGACGTGTATCGGCAGATTCTTGCCAGTTCACACCCCTACACTGCATACATCCCGCAAGAAGGCTCAGGGACGTGTGTTTATGCTGTGAAAGTTACGCTGGATTTTAGTAGAACCATTGTATTTTAATGTTCTATTTGGAAAAAAAGGAGCAGGAATTGTATAATTGTCTCCTAAACTGTTGTGATATTGTGCAGTGTTGGTATACTTTTCAGCATTGTAGGGATAGTGTGGGGCTGGCTCTATACATACTATATAAACCATGTGTTTGCTTTGGAAATATTCTTTAGCCTGCAAGGTCACAATACATCTCATTTTGGAGGTAAAAAAATGATATCCCTTGATTGAATTATCTTTATTCATTGCTAAATAAATTGAATTTAAAATAGCTTTTTTATGTTTATTACAAATTAACACCTCTTATAACTTGTTTATGCCGATGGAGTACTGCTGTGTGGCAATTGCGGCCTCTCACTTAAATGTAATTATCTTTTTAATAAGGTTTCTTATAGCGTTTAGTAAGAAATGTCTACGCAGGCCTGTGTGAAATAGATAAGCGGTGGGTAATCTACTCTTTGTTTACTTGGTCAACTTAAGCCCTGTCTGCGAACTGCCTGATCTCTTTATTACATTGCAGCTTTCAAGAAGGAATTGGGATTCATGCACACCCCTGCCATTTTTTCCCCCACGTGTACTGACTGTGACTGTAGGGAAAGTTTTATATTGTGATGCTAAATAGCAGGAGACCATTTTAATGGAGAGGAAAGCCTTGTGTTTTACTACATAATGCCTATGCCAGTATCGGAGCACCTCTTTTGGCTCGAGATTTCTGGTACATTGCTCAGCACATGCGCACCCACTTCCAGCATCTAAAATTAATATATCTAATGTTTTTAGTCATTTACTTTTCCTTTCCCCACTGGCCTGCAACTGTTCAGCACTCTAGGATACGGGCACCGCCATCTTGGCTCTGTAGCATCACATACTGAGGAGAGGGGTCAAAAGTGCAGGGGGGCGAGGTTATAGCTGTGCTTTGCACAGACAAAGTAGAGCTGGGTTCAGGAAAAGGTCAGCAATTCCAGAATGCCGGCCAGCACAGTCAGAAGACACTTCCTGTTTGCAGGCAGCCTGACACTCCATGGGCCCCCATCTTGGATGTTTAAAGTCTCAGAAAATGCAGTAGATGCAGGTAGAATGATATTTAATGTGGGCAATCTGTATGTACAGGGTGGGGGAAACATATAAGATAGACTTTTATTCAGGGTGAAGGTCCGGCTTAAGCTTACACCACTGGAAAGTAAAAACTCCTTTGTTAGACTCTTGCGGGAAGCTTAGGACCAGCTTAGAAGGAGAAGGAGCATGGTAGGATGCAACAGTCTGATTATCCTACAATGCATCTCAAGTCAACAATTGGCTGCTGCTGAGAGGGCATCCTTGGAGCTGCTGCTCCGACCCTGCTTCAGGTACCTCCATCTCTGGGAGAAGCAGCAGCCAATGGGAGTTGAACAGGCAGAGACTCTTCATCCACGAAGAAAAGGCTATGAACAGGAATCAAAGGGGAGACTTGCGGTGATGGCTGGGCGATAAGTATCTAACTGCACCGCAACCCAGTGCAAGTAAAGAGCTAATTTCTTCTCCTTACCTGTACAGCTCATAGACTGCTCTGGCCTGGGGGAAAAACACAGCATATAGATTGATTGAAAGCAGGCCCACACCTTGCAGGGTTGTGTTGGACAGCTAATCATGTCAGACAGGGTATCTGCATAGGGATTCTCCCTTGTCCGCAAACCTGAGAACCCGGATCCTGAATATTCAACTCCTCTGGGATTATTTCTATCAATGGCCGGTCTCAGACCCACGTGATTGCCGATTGCCGATAGCCATGGCCGTCAATAATGATGTCCCTTCCAGATTTGAGCAGCATTGCTGTAGACGCCGTAGGTGATTGCTTTGAGTCAATCCTTTTCCTATATTTATAAAGTCTCATAAGAATTTCTGGTATGTTTCCTGCTCCACTTTTACCGCGTCATCTTCAAGACAGGACAGGTGAGATAGGGATCCACCTCTAGGATCAGGAAACGCATAAAGCTTACTTTCTTTTGTGGTTTTAAATAGGAACAAAAACCTGTGTGGCTGGCGCCGGCCACTGACTCTTCCCTGGGCCCATGGCTCGTTGTGTGAACCCTCCACTCCCTCCGGGTTGCTGCAAAACTCACCTTTTCCAGCTGCTCCCCAACATCTCTGGGCTGTGGCGCAGTCCCGCCCCTAGCAATTCAGACAGGCTGGGGATGGGAGTGCATCTCAATCTAAAGAGAATGGGGTATGCAGCCTTGCGCTCCCATTTACCATGCGCACTTTGGTCTTTCATTAATAAGCATGGCATATGGCAGTGATTGGATGAGCATGCACACATGTGCCGTAGGACTGGGAAAGGGTAGGTCTTTATAGGAGGATAGTGAAAATCCGGCCTTTTTCCCCATATCCAGTCCAGGTCGTCCCAGTGAGTGATGACATGTGGTATTCCGCCCCCAGGCCGCAGAGATACCTGTGGTAGAGGTATGTCTCGCGGCCGTTCCAATCCTGCCTGGGGATCCAAGTCCAAGCCCCCTGCCAAGTCCCCTCAGGCATGGGGGGACGGCTTCTACTGTTTGCTCAGATTTGGAGACGGCACGTCTCGGATTGGTGGATTCAGCAGGTAGTGTCCTCCGGTTACAAAATAGAGCTGGCAGTCAGGCCGCCCACGAGATTTCTTCGATCTCGGATTTCCGAAAATCCTTTGAAGGCACAGGGTTTGAGAATGCGGTCAGGTGTGATTTGCCCCGTGCCTCGTCAGGAACAGGGTCAAGGTTTTTACTCCAACCTGTTCACAGTTCCCAAGAAGGACGGAGCGTTAAGAACTATCCTAGACCTGAAGGGTCTCAACAGGTTTGTCAGAGTCAGACATTTTTCGCATGGAAACCTTACGGTCGATGGTGAGCTTGCTTCGACCCGGCGACTTTTTGACCACGGTGGACATCAGGGATGCTTATTTGCATATCCTGGTTTTCCTGGGACATCAGAAGTTCCTGAGGTTTGCTCTGGAGTATCAGCATTACCAGTTTGTGGCTCTGCCATTCGGGATATCCTCAGCGCCCCGCTTCTTCACCAAGGTGCTGGCGGGCATCATGGCCATCCTGAGGAACCAGGCCATGCGTGTGCTGCGTTATCTGGACGACTTGTTGATTGCGGCCCAGTCCCTTCAGCAGGCCGAGAGTGATACTCGGAGGGTGTTGTCAACCTTGGAATCCTTTGGTTGGGTAATCAATTACCCCAAGTCTTTTATCACTCCCTCAGCAGTGAGATCCTTCCTGGGGATGACGATAGACACCGCTCAGGTCAAGGTCTTTCTGCCACAGCAGAAGGTTTTGGGTTTCCAGACGCAGGTGCAGGCCTTGCTGTCTTGTCACCGCCCGTCGATCCGTCTGGGGATGAGATTGGTGGGCCTAATGGTGTCATGCTTCGAGGCAGACCTCTTCAATTGAACCTGTTGACCGGCTGGGACCGGATGCAGGAGTCGCTGGAACAGGAATTTTCACTGTCCCCCCTGGCCAGGCAGTCCCTCTTGTGGTGGTTGGACTCCAGGAACCTGTTGGTCTGCAAGTCCTTCCTGACTCCCCATTGGAAGATAGTTACCACGGATGCCAGTCTGACCGGCTGGGGAGGCGTTTGGCAGACGCAGCAGATTCAGGGTCAGTGGGGTCCGCAGGAGAACTGTTTATCCATAAACCTTTTGGAGCTGCGGGCCATCCTGTTGGTGCTTCTCCGCTTGACTCGCCATTTAAGGGGTCGTGCGATCCAGGTTTGCTCGGACAATCAGACGGCTGTCGCCTACATTAGTCACCAGGGCGGGACTCGGAGCAAGAGAGCCCTCAAGGAGGTGACCCAGATTCTGACTTGGGCAGAGGAGAATGTTCCCTCCATCTTGGCGGTTTACATCCCCGGGGTGGAAAACCAGGAGGCAGACTCCCTGAGCAGGAGCGTCTTGCGCCTGGGAGAATGGTCTCTTAGCAACAAGACCTTTCACGCTCTGTGTCTCAGCCGGATGTGGACCTATTTGCGTTCAGACACACTCACAAGCTTCCAAGGTTCGTCTCCCTCTCGATATCCTCTGGCCATTGCCACAGACGCTCTGGCGATTCCTTGGAAGCATTTCCAGCTTTTTTATGCATTTCTCCCATTTCCACTCCTGGGAAGAGTGCTGCGCAAGATAACCCAGGAGGGGGAACCAACTATCCTGGTGGCTCCTCGTTGGCCAAGAAAGAGTTGGTTTGCGGACATAGTTCAGATGTCAGTAGATTGCTACCTCATGCCCGACGACCCAGGGCTTCTCACTCGGGGGTCGCTGCGGCACCCCAATTTATGGACGCTAGCTTTGACGGCCTGGCTATTGAAACCTCAATCCTGAGGGAAAAGGGGCTGTCGGACACGGTGGTGCATACCATAGTTCAGGCACGGAAGAGGTCTTCCTCCATGATATACTACAGAGTTTGGCACGCATATATAGCTTGCTGCGAGGCCAAGAGTCTCCCTTGCCGCACATTTTCTATTTCTAGGATTCTGGAGTTTTTACAACACAGCTTAGACTTGGGTCTCCAGCTAAGCACTCTCAAGGGCCAGGTCTCGGCCTTAGCCATCTTCTTTCAGAGATTCATTGCCAATCATAGGTTGATCAAGACCTTTTTCCAGGGAGTCGCCCATGTCCGGCCACCACGTAGGTCTGTATTGCCGGTGTGGTACTTGAATTTAGTACTCTTCAGGGTCCTCTTTTTGAACCTTTGTGCGATGCTGCATTGACTATTTTGACTCTCAAGGTGGTCTTTTTGGTAGCGATCACCTTGGTGTGTCGCGTATCAGAGCTGGCCACGCTTTATATGAAGCCTCCCTATTTTGAGCGGCATAAGGATAAGGTAGTTTTTCGCTTTAAACCTGATTTTTTACCTAAGGTCGTTTCTCCCTTTCACCTTAATGAGGAAGTTGTCTTGCCTTCCTTGTGTCCAGCACCGACTAATTCTAAGGAAAGGACCCTCCATGCCTTGCTCTTTGTCCTAACAGAGGGCTCTAGGAAAGGTTTGCCACCAGCCAAGTCCACTCTCAGTAAGTGGATCAGACAGGCGGTGGTGCAAGCATATTCTGCCAAGGGGAAGGAACCCCCTTTTCGGATCACAGCTCATTCTATCAGAGCTATTGGTGCCTCTTGGGCTTTTCAGCACCAGGCATCGGTTGAACAAGTTTGTAAGGCCGCCACTTGGTCTTCAGTTCATACTTTTACAAAGTTCTACAAAGTTGATGTCAGGGCCTCAGCTGACGCCGTCTTTGGCCGAAAGGTGCTTCAGGCGGTAGTGAAATGAACTACATGCTGTTCCGCACTGGGGATCCCGCCCAAATGGACACTGCTTTTGGATGTCCCACATGTCATCACTGGGACGACCTGGACTGAATATAGTGAAAAATACAATTCTGTGAAGCTCACCTGTAGAATTGTTTTTGAGTAAATCCAGTCCAGGTCGTTCCACCCCGCCCTTTGTTCATTATCTCTTGTTTGCTTTTTATAGTGATTACCATTTTTTTTTATTCATTAGATTTGTATCCTTGAATCATGTTAGAGAAATTACAAGCTGAAGCTATGTGAAGTAACATTGTTTCTTGGCCTCCCGGCCTGTCCTCTTTTTGTTTACTGCTTTTTAACCACTGGGGAATGATAGAGGGTTACCTGCCTTTATAGGGGGCCGGGAGGAGCAACATCTTTTGATCTTGCAGTCGAGCCCCCCCCGCGCGGGGCGGAATACCACATGGACCCGGACCTGGACTGGATATACTCAAAAACAATTCTACAGGTGAGTTTCACAGAATTGTATTTTTTTGTTCCACTTTAAAGTACTAGATACACAGCCTATACTAATGGAGGGAGGGGAGAATGCCACACTGCCTATATGGGAATGGGAGGGGGATGCCACACTGGGTATATGGGGAATGGGAGGGGGGGTGAATGCCACACTGCCTATATGGGGAATGGGAGGGGAAGAATGCCACACTGCCTATATGGGGAATGGGAGGGGGAATGCCACACTGCCTATATGGGGAATGGAATGGGGGCATGCTACACTGTCTATGGAATGGGGGAATCCCACACGGCCTATGGGAATGGGATAGGGGGAATGCCACACTGTCTGTAATGGTGCGTTTTTGGTTTAAAATATTTTTTTTCTTATTTTCTTCCCCCAAATCCTAGGTGCGTCTTATAGGGCGAAAAATACGGTAGTTTCAATACAATATACAATAAATGTGATCACATAGTTTTCCACTAACAAAAAAAAAAAGGTATAATTTCCATAGTCGGCATATAATGGCTAGCATAGCAGTTGCAGCTGTGGTATAGGTGAAGGTGAACTAGTTTCGGTACTATGGGCTTCTTCTGCACCACTTTCCACCTTTTGTTTTCTAATCAAAATAGGTGATTACCTTATATCAAACATTTCACAGCCATTCCTGATAAATGCAGGTGTTTCCATAAATCACTGACAGTAAATCAGTAAGGTATAAAAAAGTGCAAATGTGCAGATCACAATAAATCTTCGCATATATTTGGTTCAGTGGCCAATGCATCTAGGAACAATTGCAGAGAGGCTCCCTGTTGCCAAGATACAACAAAATGGCGTCCAAAAGAAGACCTCCTCCACTTGCCCCCGGGAGAGTCCGGTGAGAGCTCCGGGAGCAACGAAATCCGCCAAATGGACACCATTTTGTTGTATTTATTGCATATTGTATTGAATCTATATGTAAGATGGATTGAAGGAATCTAGGTGGTAGTTTTTCCACAATTGTTAAAATATGGATGTTCCTAATCCTTAAATGTTATTGATGCATTAATAAATGTCAATAATTTTAACGTATTTATGTAGTAAGATATTTATTGGCGAGGTCAAATAACTTTAACAGACCAGGAGTTTGTACCAGCCCCCTTTTATTTGAGAGGTGGGTCACTAGAATGGGTGGGGGGGGGGGGGGAGGTGGTGTCCCTTTCCAGGACACACTTAACCTTCCTCCAACACATCGATTATTACTAGACAAGAAGCCTCCCTTAAAGCGGACCTTCAGCATAATTTAATGAAATGCCCAGACCCTTAAAAAATTATTCCCCAGCATCTAAAATTAATATATTTTATGTTATTAGTCACTTACATATTATTCTTTTGCTGAAACTCTGTTCAGGACTCTAGAATTTGGGCACCACCATTTTGCCTAAGAAGTATCACATACTGAGGAGAGGGGGAAAATTGCAGGGTGCGGGTTATAGCTGTGAGAGCAGAGCTGGGGTCAGGAAAAAGATAGCAACCCAGAATGCAGGCAGCCTGAGGCTCCATGGGTTGCCAACTTAGATGTTTAAAGGTTCAGAAAATGCAGGTTGGATGATTTTTTATGTGGGCAATTTGTATGCACAGGGTGGGGGAAACATATACGGTATGTTCTTATTCAGGGTGAAGGTCCAGTTTAAATCATTATATAGCCTGAGAAATCTGTCTAGAATGCCTCCACACTTTAAATGGTGGAAGTGGTGCTAAGTGGAATGATCCCTTTCCAGCACCACAGAAAGGTAAATGTACCTGGTTCAGAATCAGGTCTCTGTGGAATACTGTAGGAATCTGAGAATCCCAGCATTGAACCAGGGAAACAAATTACCAATACTGCACTAAAGCCATATAAAGCATTAAACATTTAACAGCTCAAAGTACCTGCAAAAAGGAACAGTAATAAGTGTTACCGTTCAAGTTAAATTGTATACAGACACGCAGCTAGGTCTTTCAACAAAGATGTCTCTATATCAAACAGGTTTTTCAGCATCCTCCTGCGTGAAATCCTCCAAAACAGTATCAACTGGTACCTTTATGCGCCTTATATGCTTAGCAGATAAGAGACTGAATTGCGCTTATCACAGACACTTATGCCAGAAAATAAATCTTCAATCCCGGAGAATATATTTCTTTTTACTGTCCTGGCAAACCGTGTCCTCAGTTGATGAGGTAGAAATCAAAAGCATAGAAGGCACATAGTGTGATATGGTCACAGTATAAAAGCGTATTTAATGGGTTAAGATGCACTTACAAACTCTTCATGATAGCACAGTAAAATGTACAGACAGGCTGTTTCCAGTTCTTCATGAGGAGGTCCTCCTTAAACCACGGCCGCCAGGTAAAGAAATAGGCCTCCTGTTAGCCTTCAGAACTATGAGCAAATCGATGCTGCTACACATATATTCTAAGTGTGTCATACACCCCGCTTCCACCATTCATGACATCTGGGTAGTCTCCATTAGAGGGCGAACTTCTGCAGAGATGAATGCAAAAAAGAAGCTCCTCCCGGTCCATAAAGACCTGGGACCTCCCACTAATCCCCCAGTTCCTTCTCTGCAAGAGCGACGAGCAAGTCAGAAGATGCAGACTTCTATTCCTTGCAGGTAAGCCGGGCTCACGCCCGGCCATTCTTGCCCCTGTTTCTGTCTGGACCTTATTCCATTGTCCCGTATGAGCCTCCCAGCCTTGGCTGTTGGTCCTGGTGAGGTTAGGCAACACCTTTGTAGGTGTTTAAGGAGAATTGCTCCTCCGTGAGACCCCATTGCAAGGGGTAGGCGGTGTCCGGGTTGGTGACCCCGGTTTGGGATGCCCTGTCCCTTCTGCCGTATCCGTCCACCACTCTCGGGTTCTGGATCCCCCACCTTCCGGGTCCCTTCCTTAACCCTCCAGCTGGGGGGGGGGGGGGGCAGGCTTGTCCCTCACATTTCTTTATTGTGTGGGTGCTTACAGTGTGTGTGTGTGTGTGTGTGTGTGTGTGTGCATGTTGCGGTGTACTGTCACTTTGCTGTGGGTCTGCACCATGCTGTGGGAGCTTCTCCCCCTCAAGCTGCGTGTTGGGGGGGGCGGAGCCAGGCCCTCGGTGTGGCCCGCCCCTCCCCCTCGTTTTGGCGCCTTGCTGAGGCTCAGCCCACACCCTGGATCCGCGTTGCTGGACTTGCAGGAGGGGGGCGTGGCCTAACGAGCGCACGTTCTGCGCTGACCCGCCCCTCTTCTTCTCTTCACTCCCTCCAGGCAAGGCTGTGCTGGGCTCCGGTGGCCATCTTGTTCCTGTTGCTGCTGCGGACTCCGCTGTTTTGTGAGTGCCCTGTGGGCCCCCTCTCTTCCTGTTATGGCAGCACCCCTCTCCGCAGGGGGCAGCGCTGTCCTTTTTGTACATATTGTGTATATAGATGTAGATATATATATTATAGTATTAGGTAATGTATGAGTGTTGGCTGATGGGTCCCCTTTCATTTGCGTCTTTCAGGAGGACTCCCTGTGTTCTGCATGTTAGGGGGTTCTCCCGGTCCTAAGGTCCCTAGCTTTAAATTACACCTTTTCCAAATCCTCTCACTGGGACTTTAAAGGGGCATCCCAGGGTTGCTTACCAGCTTAATTCCCTAGGGTCATTGCGACTACCACAAAATATCACCATATGGAGGCTCTGCAGGATACTGGGCTTGGGCTTCCTTTGGGACAATCCCAGCTGTGTGTGGGTTGTGGGGTATCCCTTATGGGGGAGAATGTGCTAATTTGTATTCCATGTGCACAAAAGGCCATACCGCGGCAGTCTGCTTCCCCGGCTTCTGGGTCAGCACCGCCCGCTTCATCGCCTACCCCTCCCCATCTTATCCGTACCCCAAGTGACATCGTCACTAGTGGGGAGTCGCACTCTGTTTGTGCTCGCCTGGCCAGCATTGAGAGATTTCTTTCTGGCGCAGTGGGCAAAAAGGCCCATGCCAAGAAGAGACATTTATCGCCGGTATGGCCGGCTTTGGATTTTGATGAGGATGAGTGGTTGGATTATTCCCCGTTAGAGGAGGGGGAGTTGTTTGAGGAATCAGAATCTGACGATGTGCAGTTGTGTGATAATGGTGTTGGGCAGGCGCTGGGGGATGCCATTGACACTTCTAAAGTTCTGGCCCATCTCCTGGAGGTTTTGGACATTGCCCCACCGGAGGCGGCCCCTCTCAAAAAAGGGGAATTTTTCGGGTCCTCTAAGCCCCGCTTGGAGTTTCCTACTCAAAGTCATTTTGATGCATTGATCCTTAGGGAATGGGAGAAACCGAGTCGGCTTCCCGGCGTTCCTCAGGGATGGGATATGAAGTATCCCTTCCCGGTTGATGCGGTAAATCGCTGGTCTTCCCCTCCCGAGGTCGACGCGCCTGTTTTGGGGTTGTCCAACACCTCTGTGGTCCACACCCCTGATGCCAGTACCCTCAAAGATGGAGAGGATAAGCGCATTGATCAGTTGGCTTGCCATGCCTTTGCCAGTGTGGGTTCAGCCTTACGGCCTGTGTGTGCATCTGCGCTAACTGTGGCTAATAGATCCCTTGTCAGGGAGTTTTTAAATGGTGCCCATTTTGATCCAGCCAGCGCTGAGTTCGCTGCCCTTAAAAGATGTGAATTGTTTATGGATTTTGTCTTGGCTGCTATTGAAGACACTATTGTTATGTGTAGTAGAACTTCAGCCTTATTGGTGTCCATGCGCCGATCGCTCTGGCTTTACCAGTGGGCAGCGGACTTTGCATCCAAGAAATCGCTCACCGCTCTTCCCTTCCTGGGTACGCGGCTGTTTGGAGATAAGTTGGATGCGGTGGCTAAGGATGGTAAGCTACCCCAGCGTAAGAAGCAGCGTCGCTCCTTTCGGGGGGCGAGCTCCTTCAACCCTTCCTTTCGAGGTACCAGAGCCGTCAGAGGTTTCGCCTACTCAGGCGTCAGAGGTTCCTCCTGGGGCAGAGGCAGAGGACGGGCCCGTCCAGCATCTGCCTGGGGCTCCAAACCTAAGCCCCCTGCCAAACCAACTCAGCAATGAGGGGGCGCCCTCACCCGTAAGTGTGGGGGGACGGCTGCGGCTCTTCTTCCAGGTCTGGGCCCAGGAGGTCACAGACAGATGGATTCTGGAAGTGGTCTCGTCTGGGTACAAGCTGGAGTTCGAGTACTGGCCCCCTCCAAGATTCTTAAGGTCTCGGGTGCCCACGGACTCTCAGGCTGCACAGGGGCTCCTGTTGGCAGTCCAAAATCTTCAGGACAGGATCTTGGAGAGAGGCAGGGGCTACTACTCCAATCTTTTCACGGTCCCCAAAAAGGATGGATCCATAAGACCCATTCTGGATCTAAAAATTCTCAACATGTTCATCAGAACCAAGAAGTTTTCGCATGGAGACTCTGCGCTCTGCCATCCGTTCCCTTCGTCAAGGGGATTTTATGACGTCCATAGACATCAAGGATGCTTACCTGCATGTTCCAATCTTCCCAGCGCACCAGAGATTTCTCAGGTTTGCGGTGGAGGATCTTCATTTTCAGTTTGTGGCCCTCCCGTTCAGGCTGACCTCAGCACCAAGGGTTTTCACCAAGGTTCTGGCGGGCATAATGGCCTGCTGATTTCGGCTTCTTCCTTCCGTCAGGCGGAACTGGACACCAAGACTGTGGTGTCGACTCTGGAGAGGTTCGGATGGGTGATCATCCACCCCAAATCCTCTCTTTCTCTTCCAGGGAGATTTCATTCCTGGGCATGAATCTGGATACCACTCAGGCCAGAGTGTTTCTACCTCGACCCAAGGTGCAGGGGGTTCAGGATCTGATTCGCCTTCTTCTGGCCATTCGTTGCCCCTCTATCCGGATGGGGATGAAACTGGTAGGTTTGATGGTGGCGTCCTTCGAGGCAGTCCCCTTTGCCCAGTTCCACATGAGGTCGCTCCAGCTTCACCTGTTGTTGCATTGGGACAGATGTCTGCAGTCCTTGGATCAGTCCTTCCGGATGTCTCCCAGGGTTCGGCAGTCACTTCAGTGGTGGCTGGAGCCAAGCAGTCTGTTGAGGGGCGGGTTTTTTCTGGCCCCTTGTTGGGAAACGGTGACCACGGATGCCAGCCTTTCAGGCTGGGGAGGTTTCTGGAAGAGTCAGTTCAGGGGGTTGTGGGGTCCTCAGGAGGCTCACACCCTCATCAATGTCCTAGAGCTCAGAGCCATCTGGCTTGTTCTGTCAAGGCTGACACCTCACATACAGGGCTTGCCGGTTCAGGTTCGATCAGACAATCGAACGGCGGTGGCCTACATCAATCACCGAGGGACTCGCAGCAGGAGTGCCCTCAGGGAAGTCTCTCTGATCTTGACTTGGGCGGAGAGCAATGTCCCTTGCATTTCGGCAGTTTACATTCCGGGAGTGGAGAACACGGAGGCGGATGCCCTGAGCAGGTGCTTCTCTCGCCGAGGGGAGTGGTCCCTCAATCTTGGGATTTTTCGGTCCCTGTGTCACAAGTGGGGGACTCCGGAGGTGGATCTCTTTGCCTCACGGCACAATCACAAGCTTCCATCCTTTGTGTCTCTATCTCAGGATCCTCTGGCTCTGGCGGTGGATGCCTTGTCTCTTGCCTGGAGGGATCTGGGGTTCCTGTATCTGTTTCCCCCCTTCTCCGTGGTGGGCAAGGTAGTTCGCAAGCTGGTTCTGGAGGGGGCGCCAGCTATTCTGGTGGCCCCAATGTGGCCAAGACAGGTTTGGTACGCAGACGTCGTAAGACTGGCGGTAGAGCAGCTCAGGCTGCCCCTGATTCCGGACCTCAGGGTCAACTACTTTACCCCAATTTACAAACGCAGGCTTTGATTAGAGCTAGGAAGAGGTCTTCCTCTGGTATTTACTATAGGACTTGGCTTTCCTATATTGACTGGTGTGAGGCTAGGGCCTTACCTTGCAGGGTGTTTTCGATTGCTAGGATTTTGGAGTTTCTACAACACGGTCTGGATCGGGGTTTCCAGCTCAGTACTTTGAAGGGTCAGGTTTCTGCCCTGGCTGTCTTTTTTCAAAGGTCTTTTGCTTTGCATCATCTGGTCAAGACCTTTTGCCAAGGGGTCACTCATGTTCGGCCCCCTAGAAAGTCTTTGGTTCCCGTTTGGGACCTAAATTTGGTTCTGTCGGCCCTCCAGGGGCCTCGTTTTGAACCAATGCAGGACGTGGCTCTTTCTGTGCTCACTCAAAAGGTTGCCATTTTGGTGGCTATTACCTCTGTTCGGCGTGTCTGAGTTGGCGGCTCTGTCTATTCAGGCCCCTTACTTTGAGAGACACCAGGATAAGGTGGTTTTTCGCTTTAAACCAGATTTCCTTCCTAAGGTGTTTTATGCTTTCCATCTCAATCAGGATGTAGTTCTCCCTTCCTTGTGTACTAAGCCTAGCAATGACAAGGAGAGGGTTTTGCACTCTTTGGATGTGGTTCGTGTGAAGTACTATTTGGTTGCTACTTCTCCTTTTTGTACGACAGACGCCTTGTTCGTGGTGGCTTCCGGGCCCAGAAAAGGTTCTGTCGGCCCTCCAGGGGCCTCGTTTTGAACCAATGCAGGATGTGGCTCTTTCTGTGCTCACTCAAAAGGTTGCCATTTTGGTGGCTATTACCTCTGTTCGGCGTGTCTGAGTTGGCGGCTCTGTCTATTCAGGCCCCTTACTTTGAGAGACACCAGGATAAGGTGGTTTTTCGCTTTAAACCAGATTTCCTTCCTAAGGTGTTTTATGCTTTCCATCTCAATCAGGATGTAGTTCTCCCTTCCTTGTGTACTAAGCCTAGCAATGACAAGGAGAGGGTTTTGCACTCTTTGGATGTGGTTCGTGTGAAGTACTATTTGGTTGCTACTTCTCCTTTTTGTACGACAGACGCCTTGTTCGTGGTGGCTTCCGGGCCCAGAAAAGGTTTGGCGCCCGCCAAGTCTACCATTAGTAAATGGATACGCCAGGCCTTTGTTGGGGCCTATTCTGCTAAGGGGAAGACTCCCCCTTTTAGGGTCACTGCGCATTCTACTAGTGCTGTTGGTGCGTCCTGGGCTTTTCAGCACCAGGCTTCTGTTGAACAAGTTTGTAAGGCTGCTACTTGGTCTTCCGTTCATACTTTTTCCAAGTTTTACAAGGTTGATGTGCGGGCCTCAGCGGATGCTGTTTTTGGCCGCAAGATTCTGCAAACTGCAGTGGTTTAAGTTGGTGCATTTTTTTCCTGTTTTTTAGTCGGTTACCACCCATGACGGTCACTGCTATTGGATGTCCCAGATGTCATGATGGTGGAAGCAGGGTGTATGACACACTTAGAATAATACCATTTTGTGAGTCCTCGCCTTTAAAATGGGTATTATGAGTGTGTCATACACCCCGCTTCACCCCACCCTTGTTGTATTCCAGATCCTTTATATGGTGAACCTTTTTTATTTTTGTTGTTATATTGGTTCTTCCTGGTCCTCTTACTGCTATCATACACTGGGGGATTAGTGGGAGGTCCCACGTATTTATGGACCGGGAGGAGCTTCTTTTTTGCATTAATCTCTGCAGAAGTTCGCCCTCTACTGGAGACTACCCAGATGTCATGAATGGTGAAGTGGGGTGTATGACACACTCATAATACCCATTTTAAAGGTGAGTGCTCACAAAATGGTATTTTTCTTTATTGCATGGCACGGCCCGCTTCGGTATTCATAACAGTTGGGTTATTCCGCCACAAGGTGGCACAGTGATACTGCAGAAAAGCTGTGGCTTGTCCCGGCTCCCTATAAAAATGGGCTTAACCATAGAGTTCTCCAGTGTTTCCTCTGCAGTGGACTGCGAAGTTAACAGATGGCTCTCTCTCTTGCGCAGGTGAGCGGGGCAACCAAGCCTTTGGCCCTGCAAGTCTATTTCCATCCGTTTCTGGACCCTCACTGCCTCCCAGCCTTGGCTGACAGATCGGGTGAAGGTAGAAAAGCACTAGGGTCAAGTGCTCCTGGAGCGCAGCTCCAAGCCGCAGACCCTGTATCACAAAGGGTAGTCGGCCATAGACTTTATGGTGAGCCTATTAGGGATGCGGAATTTCTGTCCTAGCTTCTGAGGGGGTAAGTAGTTTGGGGACTGTGCCCCCTCATTTTCCTTTGGGTGCCCCCCCTCCCTTCCTAACCATGGCTGCTCACCGCTGCTTCTCGTCTCTCTCTCTCTCCCCCCCCCCTAAATTGGTTGGGGGGGGAAAGGGGGGGGGTGGTGGTAGCGGCGAGTAGTCATATCTGTGGTGTTTTTAAGTTTTTTGGTCTGTTTTCTGGTGTTTTTAGCTGCCGCGCCGCTTTGTACTGCGTTCCGCGGCTGTGGGCGCTATAACCTGAGGTGATTTTGCTTTGTCATGGCGCCGGCTGGGTCACGTGAGCGCAGTTTTTCGCGCTCTTGGGGGGGGGGCAGGTGATGACGCATATCGCGTCGTTCACCTCGCGGCCTGCCCTTCGAGGTACCTCTGCCGGCCTCATTTTGGACGAGCTGCACGTCTGGCTTTCTCCCTTCCTGGCTGCAGCGCTGCTTTCTCCGGCGGGTAGCCTTATTCAGCGGTCTGTGCCTGTGTGACCTCGCTGTGTCTTTGGTCCGTGAATCCCCCTAGGGGGGTTTTTAATTGATTGGGGTATTTTGCTGCAGGATACTTATGTGTGATTTTACTTATGTCTTTCAGGCGGGATACCATTGGGTTGTGGTTTCTCCCGGCTCCACTCTTTTTCTCCCCCTCATCCCCCCTTTATTACCTTCTGGGGGCATCCCGTGGGAGGGCATCCCAGGTGGCTTCTGTATTAAGCCTGTACCCACTGCTGGCCTATTGCACCTGTGCTAATCACCATATGGAAGCTTCTGGGGATAGCGCTTGGGGGCCCTTCGGGGCAAGCACGGCTGTGTTCCATGTGTGGATTATCCCCTGTGAGTGTCACGGTGTGCGTGCCGTGTGCTGAAAGTGTCCTTGCGTTTCAAGCTGGTTTGCCTGCTTTGCTTCCCAGCTCTGCGCCTCACTCGGCTTCACCTACTCCCCCACTCCTGCAATTGAGCCCCAGTGAGGGGAATGTTGGCAGGGAGTCACATTCTGATTTGGCTCTGCGGGTGGCTAACATTGAAAAGCAGCTTGCCAGGAATGCTCCTAGGAAGGCTTCTGGCAAGAAGAGACACCCGGACCCCAGGCCTGCTCCCCTTACTGAGATGTATGTTGGGATTGATGAGCTTGGTGATGCCGTGATTATTCTGGGCCTGGTTCTTGGGGCCTGTGGGACACAGATGAACTACTTATTAAGATCTTTGAGGTTTTGTCAATCTCCCCTCCTGGAGAGGCTTCCAAGCCTAAGAAGGAGAGTTTCCACACAGCGCTGCCGCGCTTGGAATTCCTGGAACAGGAGCATTTCCAGAATCTTATATCCCAAGAATGGGAATCGCCTTGTAAACTTAAAGGGGTCTGGGATTGGAAGTACCCTTTCCCTCCTGATGTGGTTAACTTTTGGTCAGCACCTCTTGTGGTGGATGCACCGATTATAGGGGTTACTAACCCCCCCTTCATGACGGCTCCTTATTACCGTACCCTTCGGGATGCTGAGGACCGGCGCATTGACAGACTGGCTTCCCACGCCCTTTCGTGTGCAGGGACGGCTCTGCGCCCGGTCTGTGCTGCGGCCATCACTGCGGTGGCCGCCAGGACTCATTAGACTCATTAGAAAAGTACTTGACCACCGACCTGAGGACCTCCCCTGGGGGGTGTTTAATGCGCTCTCAGACTATGATGTGTTTGTGAGGTTCATCCTCTCAGCGCTGGATGACACCATTAAGATGTGTGCTAGAACCTCTGCCCTTGTGGTAGCTATTCGCCGCCTGGCCTGGCTGCGACAGTGGGGTGCTGACGATGCTACGAAAAAGGCTCTCACTGGCCTTCTCTTCAGAGGACGGCGTCTATTTGGGGCCCGTTTGGACCTTTTTGGAAAAAAGGGTAAGGCACCCCTACGCAGAAGGCTGTCTCGGCCTCCTCGGGGCAGGGACACCGCTCCCCCTCCCTACGTTAGTGTCAAACGCGAGCCTGAGGTGTGCTTCCTACTGTTTGGTGTGGATTTCCACCATGGGGTGGGCAGGCAACGCCCTGGGCCCTCTGGCGGGACTAAGTCCAAATCTGCCAAGACTTCCCAAGCATGAAGGGACGCCCTCGCCCTTCTGGGCAAGGGGACTGCTACAGCGGCTGACTCCTATCTAGGAATGTATCTTCTCCTTCTGGTGGTTCCAGGAGGTAGTTCCCCTGGACACAGGATAGCATTTGCTGGGCGGTCCCTCTCAGAGGTTGTCAGGGTGCTTCTAGCCTCTGTTTTCCCCTCAGGAATTGGTGCAGGCCGTACTAGGCCTACAGAGTTTGGGCTTACTTACAGGTTGCCCTTAACAGAATGGGGCTATGGCCTCTATATTAACCTTCCTCCTTCCCTCAACAGTATGAGGCAGTCTGGGCCATGCTGGCCTATGGTAGGCCTGGCGATTCTACTCTCACAGGTAGTCCCTATATGACATCTCTGTCTTGGGACACAGGCGCCCTGTGCAAGGGGGGCTTCCGGCCTCCTGTGGAGTTCTAGATCTTATTAGTTCCCCCTGTGTCTTCAGGACACGAAGACCATTACTAGTCGGTGTTGCAGGACCAACCCTGCTGATTGAGGCATTGTTTTTGGCCTCTCTTTCGCTCCCAGGCTACTCGCCATGGCGTGAATGGGGGTGATGTCTCGGACATACCTGGGGGGCGTCCGCATTAGGACCTACCGGGTCGTCTTTCCTTACTCCCCAATCTCTACGTCAGGCCGAGGGGATTAGGCCGGCGATGTCCCCTGGGAGTTACTGGATGAGTGCTCAGTCACCTCAATCCCTCATGGTCCCTTATGCGCTATCTCTATTCCTTGGATTCGGTTCAGGCTTGAGCCTTCTTCCTTGGCAACAAGTGGACTCCTGGTTACGGGGGCTCTGTCCCCCTTTGCTGACATCTTACTTTCACCAGGCAGGATTGCAGCTGGTGGGCCCGTTGGTGGCGTATCAGATGTCCCTTATATACCGAGCCCTTGGGCTCTTCGGCACAGTAGGTTATTGATCCTACATGGGGTTCCAGCACCCCTGGAGCTAGGTCTGTGCTCATTCTCCCGTGGTATGGTGGTTCCTCTTGAGCTGATTATATTCAGGGACCCTGTCAGGGGGCACCCCCTTCCTTGCTTGCATCTTCCTGTGAATGGTCACCTTGGGTACCAAATCTCGCAGGTTGGCAGGGGGGGGGGGGATTTCTTCCAAAGCCCCCTGTGGTTCCTGGGTAGGGTTCCTTAGAGGGTCCATCTTACATACTGGTTTGTTAAAACAATGAGCCTTCCGTTGACTCTATACGGCTCGACTTCTCCTCTTTTAGGACCTGTCTATTTGGGGACTCTTGGCCTGTTGGAAGACAATGGCCTGTTTTATTATTGGTCTGGAGCTTGAAGCAGGATGATCCCTCTGGAGGGTTCCCGATCCTGATCTGTGCGGGGGTCTACCCCCCCCTGCTCCTCAGTGGTATTCACTCCAATGGATTTCTTTCAGTGGCAGGTTATACTATCCTGGTGTCACTCTGAGAGCCAACTAGGGTGGCTCTGTTGGGTCTCGCTTATACCACAGGGGCTCTGCCCTTGTTTTTACTGTCCCAGGATATTCTGACTCTGGTCATGGGGGCTTAGTAAAATTATGCATAGACTTTCTATTTTATATGCCTTCTCTTCATTCACCCTACTATGTGGGGTTCTGCGCACGGTTGTGCTGATAAAGAGACCGTGAGATTGATGGCCCCTGGGTGGCCTAGTGAACTGTGGTTCGCAGATGCTTCTGCTGAGGTCAGCTGACCTGTATGCTCTCTCTGGAGTGCGGTTCTGCCCTTGTCAGGCCCCTTCTTTTGTCGTCCCAATCTACAGACTCTAGTCTGGGGCTTGACAGCTGATTCATTCACCCCTTGGAGACGGGCTTATCTTCTGGGTGACTTGGTATATGGGGGGCTAGGAGCAAGCTTCCTTGGCTTCCTCTTCCTCCGTCTATTGTGGGTTATGGTGTGCCCATATTGATTGGCATGAGTCTTGGTCTCTTCCCTATTGGACGTTCTTGGTTCCCAGGGTTCTAGAGTCATTACAGCATATGTTGGGGTTGGCTCCCCATCTAGGTACTCTGAAGGTTCAGGTTCTGTCCTGTAGGAGTCTGGTTCTGTCTTCCTTGTGAGGAGTTCTCTTGGTGATTGCTCAGGGGCATCTCCCAAGTAGTTCTATGGTCCCTGTTGGGATCGATTTTCATTCTGTTTGCCCTGCGGTTTGTTCCCTTGGGACTTATTCTGGATGCTGTCTGAGCTGTTTTGTAGTCCAAGTCGCTTCCCCGGGGGCTCTTGCTTCAGTCAGACGTGTGCCTAAGTAGGTGGCTCTGATTACTTAGCCTTCGCTCGTTATATATATATATATATATATATATATATATATATATATATATATATACCATGACGTGGTGGTATTCCGCCTTACGCCGGACCCCTTTGTCCAAGTGGTGTTTTATGATCATTATTTAAGTCCTTTTAGTCTGCCTATGTGCCTTATTCTTAATAATGCTGTAGTAAGGGGTCTACATTCCCTCAACAGGTGTTGAAATGTTTCTTGTCCCTTAGGGGGACTGATGCCCTTTGGGGTCTGCGGGCGCCTCCTTATGTATGCGCCTGATCTCGTTTGCTTCCAGGGCCAATGCGGCCTTTGGACTGATCTTACTTGGATGGTTGCCTTCCTGGTCCTCAGTAAAGGTTTCGGCTTCTTGCTGATCCTTGTTAATGAAGAGGTCAGTATCCCCGCCTGTCTGACGGGAGACCAGTTTTCATTTCCCCGTTGGGGAGAGTTCTAAGTTTTACCGAGGCTTCTGCTTGCCTGTGGGCTGGTTGGGCCGTTACATTGGCCTATTCCTTTAAGGGGGAAGAATCTCCCTCTCTCGTTTTATTCCGTTATATTGGTGTTTGGGTACCTTTGGCCCTTCAGCACCAGGTTTTCTGTTGAATAAGTTGCTAGACCGTTGCTTGTCTCTGTTCATACCTTTTCAAAGGTTTTGTTATGAGATTGACATTAGAGCCTTTGCTCATGTCGTACTTGGTAGCAAAGTTTTGCAGGTGACAGCGCCTTTACTGTCTGCTGTGCCTTTTTTGGGGGATCCCACCCTACTTTATGGACACTGCTATTGGATGTCCCATGTGTAAGTATTATAGATGGAGCAGGACGTGCTGTATGCTTAGAATAATACAATTCTGTGAAATACTCACCTGTAGAATTGGTATTATACGCATACAGCACGTCCTGCTCCACCCCACCCTGGTTTTACATTTTTCTGGATCCCCTGTATGGTGATTGTTATCATTACTTTTGTTACCAGTTGGTGGTTGGTTTCTCCCGGTTTCTTTTCTCACTGCTTTTCAATACTGGGGATTTGTGGGAGGTCCCTGAGTATATGAAGGGCCGGGAGGAGCCTGTCTTTGCATGTCTGCAGTGAACAGCGCCCTCTGGCGGAGGATTACCCGTGTAAGTATTATAGATGGAGCAGGACGTGTTGTATGCGTATAATACCAATTCTACAGGCGAGTATTTCATAGAATTGTATTTTTGTGTAGTCCAATGATTCCAAGCTTTGCAACAGCGGGGATAGAGGCGATACGCGAATGACACTAAGGCCTCAAATCACTCCTTATGTCTCGTTCTGAAATAAAAGCATGAAATGTTTCATAAAAATAAGGTACTTTTCATGCTTTTTTTTCAGAATAAGACATAAGGAGTGATTTGAGGCTTTGGCGTGATTCGAGTATCGCCTCTATCCCTGCTGTTGTGAAGCTTAGATTAATTGGACTTCACAAACTGTGCTAAAACCCACAAGTACCACTTCCCATGTTCTTATGATTCCACAGAGCATACCATTGGTGTGTTAAAATACACAAAGCCGTGGACACCAAATAAGATCTTGCATACAACCAGTTGGGAATTATTACATTAAAATCTATCTTCACTGAGGGTTACAGGGGATGCACCAAATCTCATTCCCTGCTTGCTATTGCTATTTGCTTCTTCTTTCCCTGTGTGTTCTCAAGATTCCAGAATGCGTTTGACTGTCGCCATATTTGAACCTCTAAAACTGCAAAACTTACATTCACCTTTTGCATCCACTTAAAGGGATTCTTCAGGCAAAAGGGTTATAAAAAAGAAATCGCAACATAAGACGCAGAATTTGTAGAAGAAAAATATAAAGGAAAAATGTTCTGAACCAAATTGTGTGCTAAAATCCCCCCTTACAATCACCTAATTACTGGCAGTGTGTGGCGTCTTAAATACAAGCAGTGTGCAGCATGCCCCCCCTCCACATAAAATGCAGCAGCCGTCTCCGCTGGTGGCCCATTGCCACTGCTGCTCGTCGCCTCCACACATACAAGTTCATTGGGCTCCGGTTGGGCATGGCCCATAACTCGTGGCAGCGTCATTGGGCAGAGTCACAGGCCACGCCAACCCAGAAGCTGGAAACGGTGCCCTGCAAACTTGTATGTATGGAGGTGGCGGCCCCAGTAATGTATGTTTATATGTGTGTTTATGTCGGTGGGAGTGTATGTATATTTTTTTTTAACATTTGCCAGATAAGACGCACTGACACCACCACACAGGGGGAAAAAGTGCATCTTATAGGATGAAAGATTCGGTAAACAGCAGTTTACCTTGCCAATCGTTCCTCCAGCACTGTTCCTCCTCTCAACTAGGAAACATTCTTCCTCACCTGCCCCTCCAGTGCCACCCTGCCGATGTGGGTCACCAATGCTAGCTCGATGAGCTAGTCTGGACCAAGCCCAGTTCAGAGCTGCCATTTAAGCACAGCTGATCCTTTTTTCCCACCCAGCTCCCTCCTAGCAAGCGCTCTCACTCCCAGCACCAGCCCGCACGTTATGCTGATTATTTTACAGCACCGCAGCTCCAGGGGCCATGCCCAGTTGCTTCAGGAGAGAAATCATGAGGTAAAATTGTCTCATCTTTCTTCTTCACATTAAAAATAGAAAACAGTCTAAGACATTGCCAAACATAGCCTATCATAATAGTCTAACAATTGCCATTGACTGTTCTATCACTTTAAATGTATTAGCCTGTTTTTGCGCAATAGAAAGCGGTGTGTGATATATTCACTATTTTACCCATAGTGCCTTTCTCATCCGTTTTTGGATGCTTTATTAATTGAAGTGAGTCACTGTAGAATTTACCATGTTGCTCAAATGATAGGAGAGGAGATGAGTGTTCAGCAATAAAACACTGACATACCTTGTCTGTCTCTGTTATTAATACACGTCAAGATTTTTTAAAAAGTGAATATGCCAGAAAACCCTGACAAACCACAAATTGAAATTTGTCAGGGGGATGTAAGCGTTGAATGATTTAATGGTTCATATATTATCCAGGAAATCAAACTGTGTAGCAGATGGCAACATCAATAAGTTACACAGCTATTGACTATATGATTTATACATGTAAGCAAACTGCTGCCCTATATATCTATATATCTGTCGCTATCTTATGCCCAGCCAACTCGATTATTTGTGAATGAATCCTGCACTGACCAAACTTCTCCTATCAGAGATTTCAGCCACTTTGAAGTTTTGGTTAGAGCTGAAAATGACCATTCTACTACATTCTCTCAGACCCCCTTTAGGAATATTTGGCTACACCCAGAAACAGTTTATTTACTGTGTTGACAATACAGCGGACATCTCTCCTGTTTGGCAGTCTATGTTCCTTCTGACTAGAGATGAGCGATTCTTGTTCAGTTTATTTTTTGTGTAGAGCAAACCCCACACAGGTTGACCCTGGAATCTATAAGATTCCAGGGCTGCTTGATTGCCTACCCCCGGGGCATCCAGAATTTGGAAGCCCCACTGCGTGAAATCTCCCAGGCCGGCCGCTTTACTCTATACTTCTCCCCCGGTCCAATGGCGTGTGTGCGAGCCACGCTGCATCCCCGCTATCTCTTTAGCAGGACGTGTGCCAACTAGCCTCAGCTCCTTAGACTAGCCAAGCCGAGATTGTGTCAGCGAAGTCGAGAGCACTGTTTGGACAGGAGGCAGAGCATGCACCATAGGACCAGGAAAGGAGGAGTCAGATTGGGGGGGGGTTCACAAAGCTGGGCATCCCGAATTCCTGGGTTGTGCTCTACTTTAATTCCTTAGAATTGGACTGTGTGTTTCATTTTGGATCTTAAATGATGCACAGATTTTTGCAGCTTTAGCTGTCCTCTTCTGACCTGTTCTGAACCCGTTTAAAAAAATAAATAAATAAAAAAAACCCTGATCACTGCTATCCACCACCAATCAGACCAGCCTGTGTGCATGCTTCCTGCTTTTGTTGAGCGACATGTCATTGAGGTCACTAAAGCTACCAGCTTCAAGGCAACCGTGCAGCAAGACCATCTCTGGTGGAGTTCCGAAGATCAGGCAATTCAGTAGTAGTGTTTCACTGATGATTGCAGATCGCCCCTCACAATTGGATTGTAACACTGCGGTGTGAAACTCGCCACAGCCTCCATCAGAAGATCTCAAATTTGGGAAAAATTTCCCTTTTGCCATCTAGACCCCTACTACTATCCCACCATGTATCCCACCAGAATAATCTCCTCTCTCACTGACCCCTCTTTGTTCTTGACATGGGAGTGCAGCCAAAGCCCAACACACTGTAGGCTAATTGTTTCAAAAGTGATATTTCAGGCATAGCTAATTGTTATACCATTGTGTTGGGCTACATTTGGGGCTGTCCTAAACTTTGTAACATTTTTAAATTGAAAAAGAAATGGCCAAGATATCGAAGTTTACAGTTTTGCATGATTTGGCTTCTGAAGCATGTAGGCTTGGCTCTTGGAGCTGTGATGCTGCATAATAATCCGCAAAATAGATGGGTGGCTCTGGGAGCGAGAGTTCTTGCCAGGAGAAAGATGGGTGGGGAAGGAAGGAAGGAGGGGTTAGCTGGGCTTGAGTGACAGTTCTGAGAGTGACATTCAAGCCATCAATACGGGGGGGGGGGGGGGGCGTGGTCTGGACTGCTCCTCAAGCTCGTATTGGTGGCCCACATTGGCAGGGTGGCACTGGAGGGGCAGATAAGGAAGTAATTCCCTCACTCAGGGCACCGAGCTGAGAGGAGACACATTACTGGAGGAACGATTGACAAGATAAGAATTTGTATACTGTTTTTAACATTTTGCCTGAAAATCCCTTTTAATAGTGATGTTCCTGCATTGTTACATGTGTTGCAATGAGGTTTATATATTAGCCTCAGGTTTTGAGTAAAGAACTGCTTAGCCTGCAAACATGTTCTGTTCAAACCCACACATGACCAGACTTAAATCTTTACCCCCGACCCATAATAGTCTTCTGGCTTTTTGCCCCCCCCTTCCTCTGACTGAAGCCCTGAAAGCGGACCTTCACCCTGAATAATGGCTTATCTTATATGTTTCCCCCACCCTGTACATACAGATTGCCCACATTAAAAATTATTCTACCTGTATCTACTGTATTTAATGAGAATTTGCACATCCAAGATGCACATGGAGTCTCAGGCTGCCTGTACACAGCAAGTGTCTTCTGACTGTGCTGCTCTGCATTCTGGGATTGCTGTCCTTTTCCTGGCCCCAACGCTGCTCTGTCTGAGAAAAGCACAGCTATAACCCGCCCCCCTGTACATTTTCCCCCTCTCCTCAGTATGTGATGCTTCTGAGGCAAGATGGTGGCGCCCATATCCTAGAGTCCTGGACAGAGTTGAAGCCCAGTGGTGTAAAGAATTAAAAAGTAAATGGGTAAAAACTTAAATATATTAGTTTTGAGGCTGGGGAATAGTTTTTTAAAGGTTTGGGCTTGTCATTAAATTATGCTGAAGGTCCAGTTGAAGCAGACTAGCTTGCTGTACCCTAATGTTGAAATGTCAAACTTTTATAGTATTATTTTATAGTATTATTATTAAGAGGTACACATTTTGTTACGTGTTAAGCTGCATGCATTTGTGATGGCTGCAGGTTTTTACATGTAGGGCCCCAATATCTGCTATAATAATAGTTAAATAGCAAAAAAAACTAGAGATCCAAAATCATTAGTGGCATAGAACATTGCCTGCAAATATCTTTGAGACCTTTGTGTCGATGACTTTAGATTGAGGTGGCGTTTGTGGCATCTGCTATGTTATATTAAGCCATTATATATATGTGTACTATATATGCTTTGCACATGGGAGGGAGCAGAATACAGGTGTTGATCTATGCTAGGTTTTGTTGAGGAATTTCACGCTTCTGTTAGCTGATCTCCACTTACCTTGTCATATTTTCTTTTTATGCAGCAAATAAACAAACTCAGAAACTTGACTGATGATGTGGTAAGAGTCTACAGTACTTGTTTGTTAAACTAATCCCTGCATGATAACCTGTTGTGTTAGTACTAACTTTTTGTAGTTTCGGTTTTGTGTAGAAACAGGAGCAACCACTGGCCTAAAGTCCATAAGACTCTAGGGCTGTGGCCTCTTTGTGGCATCCTAATTTGGGATATTTAAAACCCTTGGGATCGCGCCAGCATCCCTCTAGCTGCTTGTGTCAGTGCAAGACCTAATGGCTGGTGTGGGTACACAGAGCCATAGGGAAGCAGCTACGGTGATGTTTGCCACTTGCCTTCCATTCAACCTTTTTATGGTGCGCATTACTATGCATGGCATAGGACGCTGATCGGAGCAGAGTCTACATTATCGTTTTTCCTGGACTAACATGAAGCACAACAACCCTGCATGTGAAACAAAACCAAAATCATGTGTTGTTTCTTTTTAACATGTGCATTAAATGTCTTTGGTGCATCTAGTTGTATATAATCTACACTGAGACACAGGTGACAAAGCTCAGGCAGCCATACATTGTGATGGGAGGTAAAACCTAGGGATGGGTTATCTCTTCCTCCTGCTGTGACTATAACAAACATAATGAGTCATTCTGAAAAGCCTGCCAGCTCCCTACTAAGAGGTTCATTGTGTTACATTATTTAAGCCAAAGTGCAATTAATTTATCTTAATTATTTCTATTGTAGTCAGCCTTTTATTGGAATAGATAGCCTACAATGCAATGTGATGTGTGCATGGTGGGATGGTAAAACCTCTCTGAAGATTGTCTCCTCTATCGCTAGCTGCGGGTCAGTCCAGGCTTTGCTGGATTCAGATTTCCAGGGGCAAACAAATACACATTTCTGCAAGTTTTTGTGTTCCATACATTGCTCAGACATTGAGGGTCTGGTTTATATTTGTTCTTATCATGGACAGCACTGCCTAGGTGCGTGCTTGCCTGTTCCTTTTCTGATTTGATTTGTAAAGTTGATGAGTTTTGCCCCGGTTTTGCACAGTGCTGGTATTGATGGCATGCACATACCCCGCAATGGCCCTGATTTGGGCGGCACAGAGATTAGAAGCTCTGTCCCGTGGCCTCACTAAACGCCCAGGATGTCCCGCAGTGTGAAGGAAGCGTGCGGCACCAGGGAGCTGTCATTTGCTTATTCTAAGTATGTAGCACATCCTGCTCCAGATAATGATTCATAACATCTGGGTTATACCTCCACAAGAGGGCGCTTTACTGCAGAGATGGCAAAAAGAGGCCCCTCCCGGTCCATATATACCCGGGACCTCCCACTAATTCCCCAGTTTCTTCTCTGTAGTGGGCTGCGAAGGACAAGATGATGGCTTCTCTTCTCGCAGGTGAGCCGGGCTTCATAGCCCTGGGCCCTGTAGGACTATTTCCACCCGTTCCACCTTTATTCTGCCTCCCAGCCTTGGCTGCGTGGTCGGTTGATGGTAGGCAGCATCTATTAGAGATGCTTTTATTAGGAGCTTGCTCCACCGCAAATCCCCCACCAAAGGGTAGGTGGTCCAGGTTTGGTGAACCTGTATTGGGATGCCCCCTCCGCTTATTGCCCTATATATATCCTAAATGTAATTACGGGCTTCCTATTTCCCCCTTCTCCCATTATCCTGGTTCGTTGGTGGGGGGGGGGGGGGGTCAGTGTCTGTGCGTTTGAGTGCTTTACTTTATTTCATTGTGTACTCTGCAGCGCTTTCTCTCAGAGATTCTCCTCTCCCCTTGCCTCCGTTATTTGAATTACCCGCGCGCGCCCTGTGGCGTCTGCGGTGACGTCACGCCGGGGCCTGCTGCACTCTGGCTGCGGGGTGGCTTGCTTTTGGCCTGTCCCCCCGTGTTCCTGGAGGGGGCGTGGCCTAGCGCTTGGCGTGTTCCGCAGGTGGCCCGCCCCTTCAGTGCCATCTTGCCCCTGCTGTCTGATAGATTGCAAGCTCTTCGGCGGGCCTTTATTTGATTTATTGTTTGTATATTTTGTCTTTATTACTGATGGGGTGTATTTTTTTTATGTCTTTCAGGCGGGAAAACTGATTAGAGGTTTCTCCCGGTCCTGTGCCCTCTATTAGTCCTAATTGACCTTATTAGAGGCCTAATAATTTATATCCTCCCACTATCCTAGCGGTCATTAGGGGCCTCCCGGGTAGCTGTGTAGTGTAATTCCTATTGGCCAGTTGTGCCACAAAAAATCACCATATGGAGGCTTCTCAGGATACTGTGCTTGGGGTCCCATCGGGACAAGCCCGGCTGTGTGTGGTGTGTGGGGCATCCCCTGTGAGCGATGATGTGCGGGTTTGTGTACTCTGCGCCCAACAGGCGCTTGCGTGGCATTCTGGGCTCTCTGCTTTTGAGTCTGAGCCCACCATGTCTTCTCCCACGCCCCCTCGGTTGATCGTGACCCCCAGTAAGATCAACACCAGTGGGGAGTCTCAGCCTAATGTGTCTTCCAGGCTGGCCAACATTGAGAGATTGATTGCTAGCTCTGTGGCCTGTAAGGCCCCAGCTAAAAGACGGCACATGGCGCCTGCTGCGTCTAGGCTTTTGACTCAAATCTTTGAAGTGCTTTCCATTTCCTTTCCTGCTGCGGCACCCAGGCAACAGGGGGAATTGTTTGGTACTGCAAAGCTATGTTTGGAATTTCCAGAACAGGCACATTTCAATAATCTGGTTCTCAGGGAATGGGAGTGGCCTACCTGGCTCCCTGGTATCCCTAAGGGATGGAATAAAAGGTACCCTTTTCCCTCGAATGTGGTTAAATGTTGGTCAACTCCCCAAGAAGTGGATGCTCCCGTGCTGGGGTTGTCTAAAACTTATGTGGTGCATTCCCCTGATTCCACTACCTTGAAGGATAGTGAGGACCGGCGTATTGACCAGCTGGCTTCCCATGCCTTTGCCTGTGCAGGATCGGCCCTGCGCCCGGTCTGTGCTTCTGCTATTACTGCAGTGGCCATTCGGACTCTGGTCAAGGGCCTTTTGGAAGGCTATCCCGATGATTCTTCTAGTGCCGAGTTTAGAGCCTTATCACAATGTGAGATGTTTATCGCATATATTCTTTCTGTCTGAGATGACACCATTATGTTATGTTCCAATCTCTTCACAGTACCCAAAAGGGATGGTTCCATCAGGCCCATCCTGGACTTAAAGCTTCTCAACAAGTTCATCAGAACCAGACGCTTTCGCATGGAGACCCTGCGCTCCGCGATCAGCTCTTTGCGCCTGGGGGACTTCATGACCTCCATAGACATCAAGGATGCTTACCTTCATGTGCCAGTCTTCCCAGGGCATCAGCGGTTCCTCAGGTTCTCCCTGGAGGACCAGCACTACCAATTTGTGGCCCTTCCCTTCCCAAGAGTGTTCACCAAGGTGTTGGCGGGGGTGATTGCCCTCCTCAGAGCCGGGGGCATTCTCCCTTATCTGGACGACCTTCTCATTACATATCATTCTCTCCAGAAGGCAGAATTGGATCCCCAGACGGTGGTTACTGCCCTGGACTCGTTCGGATGGGTGATCAATTATCCCAAGTCCTCCCTCTCCCCGTTCTGAGTGACCCCCTTCCTGGGCATGAATCTGGATACCATTCAGGCCAGGATTATTCTTCCTCAGCAGAAGGTGGATTCTGTTCAAGCTCTGGTTCATTTCATGCTGTCCAGCCCTCGTCCTTCCATCAGGCAAGGGATGCAATTGGTGGGACAGATGGTGGCCTGCTTCGAGGCAGTCCCTTACACTCAATTTCACATGAGACCCCTTCAGCTCCATCTCCTTTCAGCCTGGGACAAGTGTCCCCTGTCTCTGGATCAGGCCTTTGTTCTCTCTCCTCTGGTCTGGCGGTCCCTCCTGCGGTGGCTGGACTCGAGGAATCTCCTGGGGGGCAGATCTTTTCTGACACCATGTTGGGAGACGGTCACTATGGATGCCAGTCTGTCAGGTTGGGGGGGCTACTGGAGAGCCCTCCAATGCCAGGGGCTGTGGGGTCCTCAAGAGACTCAGGCTCCTATCAACGTCCTGGAGCTGAGGGTGGTTCGGTTGGTGCTGGCACAGTTGACTCCTCACCTTCAGGGTTTGCCGGTACAGGTTCGCTCCGACAACCAGACGGCGGTCGCATATATCAATCATCAGGGAGGGACTCGGAGCAAGAGTGCCCTCAAGGAGGTGTCGTTGATTCTGTCCTGGGCCGAGGACAATGTCCCGTGCATCTCAGCGGTTTATATTCCGGGAGCGGAGAATCTGGAGGCGGATTCCCTGAGCAGGGGGACCTCTTGCTGGGGGGAATGGTCCCTCAACAGCGAGGTCTTCCTATCCCTTTGTCACCTTTTGGGGATGCCGGACGTGGATCTGTTTGCTTCTCACCACAATCACAAGCTGCCAGCATTTGTCTCCCTGTCCCAGGATCCTCTGGCTCTGGCGGTGGATGCCCTGTCTCTACCCTGGCAGGGACTCGGCCTCCTGTACCTCTTCCCTCCGTTTACCCTTCTGAGCCGGGTTCTGTGCCAATTGGTACAGGAGAGGGTGCCAGCCATTCTGGTGGCCCCCAGGTGGCCAAGACAGGTGTGGTTCGCAGACGTCGTGCGGATGGCAGTGGATCAGTACGCTCTACCCTTGGTTCCGGATCTTCTCACTCAAGGACGGCTCTGTTTTCCCAATTTACAAACGCTGGCTTTGACGGCCTGGTTGCTGAAACCGCCATCCTAAAGGAGGAAGGACTGTCTGATTCGGTTGTTCGTACTCTTGTCAGGGCTAGGAAGAAATCCTCCTCTACTATCTACTATAGGACCTGGCGGACCTACATTGACTGGTGTGAGTCTAGGGCCTTTTCCTGTCGTGTGTTCTCCATTCCTAGGATCCTGGAGTTCCTTCAACATGGTTTGGATTTGGGTTTTCAGCTCAGCACTTGTCCGCTTTGGCTGTTTTCTTCCAGAGGTCCTTCGCCCTACATCCTCTGGTCAAGACTTTCTTCCAGGGGGTCGCTCATGTGCGCCCTCCCCGCAAACCCATAGTACCGGTCTGGGATTTGAATTTGGTATTGTCTGTTTTTCAGGGTCCTCCATTTGAACCTGTGCATGATGCTGCCTTGTCTATTCTTACCCTGAAGGTTGCCTTTTTGGTGGCTATCACTTCTGTCCGGCGTGTGTCTGAGTTGGCGGCTCTGTCTATTCAGGCCCCCTATTTTGAGAGACACCAGGACAAGGTGGTTTTCCGCTTTAAATCAGACTTCTTGCCTAAGGTTGTCTCTGCCTTCCATCTCAATCAGGACATTGTGCTTCCTTCTTTGTGCCCTGATCCCGGTAATCCCAAGGAGAGGGCCTTGCATTCTCTGGATGTTGTCAGGAATTTGAAATACTACCTGGTGGCTACTGCGCCTTTCAGAATAACGGACACCTTGTTTGTGGTTCCCTCGGGTCCCAAGAAGGGGTTGGCTCCGGCTAAGTCTACTATTAGGAAATGGATTCGTCAGGCTATTATTAGGGCCTATTCTACTAGGGGGAAGTATCCTCCTTTCCGTGTTACTGCTCATTCTACCCTTGCTGTTGGGGCTTCCTGGGCCTTCCAGCACCAGGCTTCTGTTGAACAAGTTTGTAAGGCTGCTACGTGGTCTTCTGTTCATACCTTTTCCAAGTTTTACAAGGTTGATGTTCGGGCCTCAGCGGATGCTGTTTTTGGCCGCAAGGTTCTGCAGGCGGCAGTGATTTGAACTGCGCGTTATTGCTTTTTGGGATCCCCACCCATTTTTGAACACTGCTATTGGGTGTCCCAGATGTTATGAATCATTGGAGGGCCCTCATGAGGCCCACACACCTATCAACGTCTTGGAGCTGTGGGCGATCAGGTTAGTTCTGGCTCAGTTGACTCATCACCTTCGGGGACTGCCTGTTCAGGTACGCTCGGACAACCAGACGGCAGTTGCCTACATCAATCATCAGGGAGTGACCCGGAGCAAGAGGGCCCTCCAGGAAGTGTCTCTGATCCTGACCTAGGAGGAGGCCAATGTTCCCTGCATATCAGCGGTGTACATTCCGGGGGTGGAAAAACTTCTGGCAGACTCTCTGAGCAGGGGGACCTCTCACCTGGGAGAATGGTCCCTCTGCAACAGGGTGTTCCAATCTCTGTGTCACCGTTGGGGCCAACCAGATGTGGATCTGTTTGCGTCCCGTCACAATCACAAGCTCCCGGCCTTTGTCTCCCTGTCCCAGGATCCTCTGGCCTTGACCACGGATGCTCTAGCAATGTCATGGCAGGGCTTTCAGTTCCTGTATGTCTTTCCTCCATTCCCCCTGCTGGGCAGGGTTCTGCGCAAGATTGCTCTGACGGGGGTGCCAGCAATTCTGGTGGCCTCCAGGTGGCCAAGAAGAGTGTGGTTCACAGACGTGGTGCAGCTGGCAGTAGATCAGTACTTTCTGCCCAGGGTGCCAGACCTGCTCACTCAGGGTCCCTTACGCCATCCCAGTTTACAAACTCTGGCTTTGACGGCCTGGCTGCTGAAACCTCCATCTTGATGGAGAAGGGGCTGTCTACCTCGGTTGTTGATACCATGATAAAGGCTAGGAAGAAGTCTTCTTCCATTTATTACAGGGTTTTGCTTGCCTACATTGACTGGTGTCTTCCCTGTCGTGTGTTCTCTATTCCCAGGATTCTGGAGTTCCTGCAGCATGGGTTGGAGATGGGGCTCCAACTCAGTACTCTGAAGGGTCAGGTTTCTGCCCTGGCTGTTTTCTTCCAGAAGTCCTTTGCTCAGCACCCTCTGATCAGGACATTTTTCCAGGGGGTTACTCATGTGCGTCCCCCACGTAAGCCTATGGTGCCTGTTTGGGATTTGAACTTGGTTTTGTCACCCTTGCAGGGTGCTCCCTTTGAACCTGTGCAGGATGCTGCCCTGGCCATTCTTACTCTGAAAGTTGTCTTTTTGGTGGCTATCACCTCTGTTAGACGTGTGTCTGAGTTGGCGGCGCTTTCCATCCAGCCCCCCGACTATGAGAGACAAGCCGATTTTCTGCCTAAGGTCGTGTCTGCCTTTCATTTGAATCAGGACATTGTTCTTCCGTCATTGTGCCCTAATCCTAGTAATGCTAAGGAGAGGGTCTTGCATTCTTTGGATGTGGTTAGGTGTCTGAAGTACTATCTGGTGGCTACTGCACCTTTCAGATAAACTGATGCTCTTTTTGTGGTCCCTTCTGGTCCTAGGAAGGGTTTGGCTCCTGCCAAGTCTACTATCAGCAAATGGATCTGTCAGGCTGTGATTCAGGCCTAATCTGCTAAGGGGAAGAATCCTCCCTTCCGCCTTACTGCTCATTCTACTCGTGCTATTGGTGCTTCTTGGGCTTTTCTGCACCAGGCTTCTGTTGAACAAGTTTGCAAGGCTGCTACTTGGTCTTCTGTTCATACCTTTTCAAAGTTTTACAAGGTTGATGTTAGGGCCTCAGCTGATGCTGCTTTTGGCCGCAAGGTTCTGCAGGCAGCAGTGGTTTAAACTGTCTGCTGTTACCTTTGGGGATCCCACCCTACTTTATGGACACTGCTATTGGATGTCCCGAGTGTAAGTATTCTATCTGGAGCAGGACGTACTGTATACTAAGAATAATACAATTCTGTGAGATTCTCACCTGTAGAATTAGTATTATGAGTATACAGTACGTCCTGCTCCACCGCACCCTTGGTTTTGCATTATCTTGGATCCCCTGTATGGTGATTGTTATCATTGTTATAGTTACCAGTTTGGGTTGTTTTAATTCTCCCGGCTTCTCGTTAACTGCTTTTCAATGCTGGGGATTGTGGGAGGTCCCTGGGTATTTGAGGGGCCGGGAGGAGCCTATTTTCGATGTCTCTGCAGTCCAGCGCCATCTGGCGGCGTAATACCCGAGTGTAAGTATTCTATCTGGAGCAGGACGTACTGTATATTCATAATACCAATTCTACAGGTGAGTAATCACAGAATTGTATTTTTGCCATCTCTGCAGTAAAGCGCCCTCTTGTGGAGGTATAACCCAGATGTTATGAATCATTATCTGGAGCAGGACGTGCTGCATACTTATAATACCAATTCTACAAGGTGAGTAATCACAGAATTGTATTTTTCTTTTGGCTGCTTAGCCTAGCGCCAGGACTCCGCAAACAGCAACTGACTGACAGCCCCAGCAGCCAATCGGTTCAGTGTTTCCCCCTCTCCTGTAAGAAGAGGGGATGGCGCAGACAGGCATAAAGAAGTGGAGCAGCTACTGGCAGCAAAACAGGAGCCAGCATGTTTTTGACCGGCTTTGCTAAACACAGTGTGGGGGGAGGGGGGGACTGGGGTATTCTGCATCCTGCTGTCACACCTTCATCCTGCACACAAAGATAGTCACTGGGGAGCTGGTCTACCGTTTTATCCCAGGTAAAAGCAGTGTGGAATCCAGGCATCCTGACAGATGAGGATTGGGGGAAGATGGACAGAGGAATGCAGCTCTGCTTCGTTTATTCCTGTTTCCTGTTTTCTTTCCCACATTCCCTCCATCTTTCTCATTTTCCCTTCTTCTTTCTCTTTTTCACATCGTCTCCATCTTTCTCTCTTTAACGTTCCCTTCTTTTTCACTTTCCCTCCATCTTTTTCTTTTCCACATTCCCTCCTTTTCTTTTCCACATTCCCTCCAATATTCTCTTTTCCACATTCCCTCCTTTTATTTTCCACATTCCCTCCAATATTCTCTTTTCCACATTTCCTCTATCGTTTTCTCTTTTCTACATTCCCTCTATCGTTTTATCTTTTCCACATTCCCTCTACCGTTCTCTCTTTTCCGCATTCCCTCTATCGTTCTCTCTTTTCCGCATTCCCTCTATCGTTCTCTCTTTTCCGCATTCCCTCTATCGTTCTCTCTTTTCCGCATTCCCTCCATCTTTCTCTCTTTTCCACATTCTCTCTTTTCCGCATTCCCTCCCCAGTTCTCTTTTCCACATTCCCTACAATATTCTCTTTTCCGCGTTCTCTCTTTTCCGCGTTCCCTCTATCATTCTCTCTTTTCCGCGTTCCCTCTATCGTTCTCTCTTTTCCACATTCCCTCTATCGTTCTCTCTTTTCCGCATTCCCTCCCCAGTTCTCTTTTCCACATTCCCTCCAATATTCTCTTTTCCACATTCCCTTTACCGTTCTCTCTTTTCCACATTCCCTCTATCGTTCTCTCTTTTCCACATTCTCTCTTTTCCGCATTCCCTCCCCAGTTCTCTTTTCCACATTCCCTCCAATATTCTCTTTTCTGCATTCCCTCTATCGTTCTCTCTTTTCCACATTCCCTCTATCGTTCTCTCTTTTCTGCATTCCCTCTCCAGTTCTCTTTTCCACATTCCCTCCAATATTCTCTTTTCCGCATTCCCTCTATCGCTCTCTCTTTTCCGCATTCCCTCTTTAGTTCTCTCTTTTCCACATTCTCTCCATCGTTCTCTCTCTTCCGCATTCCCTCCCCAGTTCTCTCTTCCACATTCCCTCCAATATTCTCTTTTCCACATTCCCTCTATCGTTCTCTCTTTTCCGCATTCCCTCTATTATTCTCTCTTTTCCGCATTCCCTCCATCATTCTCTCTTTTCCACATTCCCTCCATTGAACTCTCTATCCCACATTCCCTCCATCGTACTTTCTATCCCACATTCCCTCCATCATTCTCTCTTTCCCACATTCCCTCCATCATACTCTCTCCCACATTCCCTCCATCGTACTCTCTATCTCACATTCCCTCCATTGGTCTCGTTTCCCACATTCCCTCCATCGTCTCTTTCCTACATTACCTCTATCGTTCTCTCTTTCCCACATTCCCTCTATCATACTCTTTCCCACATTCCCTCTATCATACTCTTTCCCACATTCCCTCTATCATACTGTTTCTCACATTCCCTCTATCATACTCTTTCCCACATTCCCTCCATCGTACTTTCTATCCCACATGCCTTTCATCTTGTTTACTTTTTCACGTTCCCTCCTCCTTTCTGTCTTCTCCATGCTTCATCCATTTTTTACAGCATTCATCTACTTTCATCTCTCTCCCTTTATTATTAATCCCTCCTTCTCTTCCCCTAATGCCTTCATCTTAAACTTTACATCTGTTTCAATCCCATGGCACACATGTGGCCGGCAGCAGCATCGTCTTCATCCCTTATGGCTGTGTGTAGCATTACCAGCCGTAACTGAATTTTACTGTATATGAGTGGCCAATATAGGAGAGCTGTGCATGCACCGTGGGTTTGCCAGCGGTGTATGTATAATGGGTTTCACACAGCGGGCATCCCCAATCCACTGGCTCTCTGTCAATGTTCAGGATATTGGGTGTGGCATGTGTGTGTCCAGGGGTGTGTCTTAATTATCCAAGCGTCCTCACTTTTCCATCTTGAAAAGTTGGGTGGTATGCACGCGGATGTATAGAATGTGTTTTCATGCCTATAGTAAGCCTTTGTTCTGTGATGTTCATGGCTGCAAATGCAATTTATAGAGTAGTCAAGGGCTGCAGGAGCATTTACACAGTTTTGGGTAATTGATTCTATGTCTCAGCATCAGGTACAAAGGCAGAGGTCATATAAATCTTCCCATCAGAGATTGTGGCTTTTATTCCACATTTTTTTTCCCATTAGAACATATGCCTACTTCACAAAAAAGGGTAGAAAGGTAATTGATTTTCAAGCTGAACAAAATAAGGTTGTGTATTCTTCCCATAAAGGTCTGCCGGTGTTCCCTTTGTGATTAGCCTAATGACATAATGATTTTGAATGTCTGAAATATTGAGCAACAGGATTGTGTAATTTATAGCGGTGGAGGGTTTATTGTTCCCATCACCTTTTGGAGGTTGCTGGAATTTGCAATGTGCTTACTGTAAATATGCCCCAGTTCAGTTGAAACAATGTTAACTGGTTCTATACTGAAGTAAAAGGGTGTTATTTGTGGGCAGAGTTTCCATTGTGAACTAGCAAGCTAAATAGGAACTTTTTTAAATTAAAAATGCAAGTGTTAAAGCTGTATCACACCTGTTTTCTAACTAACAGGTGTGGGAAGGCACTGTACCAGGCTCGGGGGAGGGGCTTCAGATTGCTGGGGCCCCTCCTGATGCAGTGACCCCTTGCAACACACCAAAATCCTTACCTTCACCTTGATCCTTGGCCGAAATGCGATCACATGGGCCGGCCTTGAGTGGCGCTCTGGAAAGACGACACATGTGACTGTTGGTGGTCGGTCAGAGGAGGGGGGGCGGCCAGTAATCTAAATACCCTCCCTGAGTCAGCAACAGCGCTGTTCCACACCCATTATTTAAAAAACGGCCTTGGGGCCACTTTAAACTGGACTGTGAAGGTTGCTTGGATATTCTTAGTATACAGTACCTCCTGCTCCAAATCTAATACTTACAGTTGGGATATACTCCGCCAGATGGCACTGGACTGCAGAGACATCGAAAATAGGCTCCTCCCAGCCCCTCAAATACCCGGGGACCTCCCACAAATCCCCAGAATTTCTCTGCAGTCTGGCTGCAAAGGACGAGAAATTGGCTCTCTACTCGCAGGTGAGCGGGGTTATGAACCTGTGGCCCTGTAGGACTATTCCCACCCGTTCCACTATTAATATGCCTCCCAACCTTGGCTGCGCTGGTCGGGTGAAGGTAGGCAGCACCGCCGTTGGTGCTTAGGAGCGCTGCTCCACCGCAATCCCCCACCACGGGGTAGGCGGTTCAGGCTTATGGTTAGCCTCTATGGGATGCCCCTCCCGTACTATTGCCTCTTGCCCCTACCTATCGGTGGGCCCTCTTTAAGTTGCCGCCGTCCTCCCTCATCCTCCTTGTAGTCTTCGGGGGAAAAGAGGGGGGGGTGTGTGTGTATGTGTATAGATATGTATGTTATGCAGTCTGTGCTTTCTCTTTTCACATGCCTTTATTCTTGTGTCAGCCGCCGCACTGACTTGTCTTTACTGCTTTTTAAATTTGCCGCCACGCGCTGACTTGGTTCCGCGTTTGATGGCGGCATTACCTCAGGCGCTATTGCGCCATCATTGGCTGTTGGCCTTTCTGGCTTCGCGCTCTTCGGGGGGGCGGGGCCCGTCTTTGGCGCGTTCCGCGTCATCGCTGTTACTGGCCCGCCCCTCGAGGTATACCGACGCCATCTTTTCTGCTTGGTTGGCCTATGCGCGACGGACCCTACCTACCGCGGTCCGTAAGTGCCCTCGCGGGCGGCTTTATCGCCTTCACTTTTGTTACGATGTACTTAAGGTCTTGTCTGCTTATGTCTTTCAGGCGGGACGAACCCTTCTTGGCTTCTCCCGGCCCTGCTTTAGTATATTACTTGTAGGCCTTGTAAAATTTATACTCCCACTTCCCTAGCGGGTTATTGAGGCATCCAGGGTTGCTATATAGCGTTATTCCCTATCGGCGTATAGCGCCACTATAATCACCATATGGAGGCATCCCAGGATATTGTGACCGGGGTCCCTTCGGGACAAGACCGGCTGTGTGTAGCGTGTGGACAGCCTCATGCTGCCGCTAACAAGGCGCGGGTCTGTGTACCCTGTGCTGAGCAGGTGCTTGCATTGCAATCTGGCCTGCCAGTGGCTGCACCTCGTTTCACTTCACCTACTCCCCCAAGCTTAAATCTCACTCCTGCTGAGTTGCATACTAGTGGGGATTCTCAGCCTGACGTGTCCTCTAGACTGGCTACTGTTGAACAGTTGATTGCAAAGTCCTTAGCGCGTAAGGCCCCTGCTAAGAAGCGCCACTTGACGCCTAATGTCACTGTTTTCCCTATGGGAACTGAGGAGTTTTGGAATCTGATGAAGGGGGAGCTCTTTTCTGATTCAGGCTCATCTGATGAGAGACCAAGGGGTCATGACGATTCCGGCTCTGACCCCTGGGCCCTGGATGACACTGACAGATTATTGACCCAGATTTTTGAGGTTCTGTCTATCTCTCTCCCTGTTGAGGCTCCCAGGCAAAGAGGGGAGCTTTTCCATAGAGCAAAATCACGTTTGGAATTTCCAGAGCAGGCACATTTCCATAACCTTGTGCTCAAGGAATGGGAGTGCCCCAGTAAACTTCCCGGGGTTCCAAAGAGTTGGGATAGGAAGTATCCCTTTCCTGATGAGTTGGTTAAATGTTGGTCATCCCACCCGAGGTGGATGCCCCGATCCTAGGGCTATCTAACACCTCTGTCATGCATTCCCCTGATTCTACTACCCTGCGGGATGCCGAAGACCGGCGTATTGATCAGCTGGCATCCCACGCCTTTCCATGTGCGGGGGCGGTGCTGCGCCCTGTCTGTGCCTCTGCCATTACTACTGTGGCCACTAGAACCCTTATCAGAAATATGCTTGATTGTGCCCCTGATGATTTGCCTTGTGAGGTGTTTAATGCACTCTCCCGTTGTGGTGTTTTTGTAAATGTTGTCCTCTCAGCATTGGATGACACCATCAGAATGTGTGCCAGAACTTCTGCCCTCGTGGTGGCTATACGCCGCTCGGTTTGGCTGCGCCAGTGGGCTGCTGACAACGCTGCCAAGAAGGCCCTCACTGGTTTTCCCTTTAAAGGACTGCGTCTGTTTGGAGACCACCTGGACCTTTTTGCTAAGGGAGGCAGGTTACCCCAGCGCAGGCGGCAATCTTGGCCCTTTCGGGGTCAGGGTTCCTTCTCCTCCCCTTACCGTGGTGTAAGACAGGGAAGGGGGGATTCTTTCCCTGGGGCCCGGGGAGAGTTCTGGGGTAGAGGCAGAGGACGTGGACGTCCCGGCTCCTCCTGGGGTCCCAAAGCTAAATCCTCTCCCAAACCCCCTCAGGCATGATGGGGCGCCCTCAACCATCCGGGTGGGGGGGGGGGGGGGGGCGGCTACAGCACTTCACTCACGTCTGGAGGCTTCATGTCTCAGACCGGTGGATTCAGGAGGTAGTGTCCTCTGGTTACAAGTTGGAGTTTGCTGCCGATCCCCCTTCAAGATTCATCAGATCCCGGATTCCTCAGGACCCTGTGTCAGCTCAGGAGCTAGTGCAAGGCCTCCTGGAGCTGGGGGTCATCTGCCAGTCCCTTTAAGAGAAAAAGGCAAGGGCTTTTATTCCAACCTATTCACAGTACCCAAAAAGGTTGGTTCTGTCAGGCCCATCCTGGACTTAAAGGTTCTCAACAAGTTTGTCAGGGGCAGGCGCTTTCACATGGAGACTCTGCGCTCTGCCATCAGTTCCCTGCGCCAAGGGGATTTCATGACTTCTGTGGACATCAAAGATGCTTACCTTCATATTCCTGTGTTCCCAGGTCATCAAAGGTTCCTCAGGTTCGCTCTTATGGATCAACACTACCAATTTGTGGCCTTGCCCTTCGGCCTCACTTCAGCTCCCAGGGTGTTCACCAAGGTGCTGGCTGGCATGATGTCTCTGCTCAGATGTCAGGGCGTCCGCATGCTTCCCTACCTGGACGACATCCTCATCACTTCCCAGTCTCTACATCAGGCAGAGTTGGATACTCAGCTGGTGGTGTCCACTCTGGAGTCATTTGGATGGGTGATCATCCACCCCAAGTCCTCACTGTCCCCTTCCTTGGTAACTCCATTCCTAGGAATGAATCTGGATACAGTTCAGACAAGGATCTTCCTTCCTCAGCAGAAGGTGGACAGTCTGATTGCACAGGCTCAGTCCCTCCTAGCTTGTCCCCATCCCTCCATCAGGCAGGGGATGCAGCTGGTGGGCCTGATGGTGGCGTGCTTCGAAGCTGTCCCTTATGCTCAGTTCCACTTGAGGCCTCTGCAACTTCACCTATTGTCTGTATGGGACACGGACCCAGCGTCCCTGGACAGGGTCGTTGTGCTCTCCCCCCTGGTCAGGAGGTCCCTCTTGTGGTGGATGGACTCTAGGAACCTGTTGGGGGGCAGATCCTTTCTTGCCCCTTCTTGGGAGACGGTCACTGCGGATGCCAGTCTGTCAGGTTGGGGGGGTTTCTGGAAGTCCCTGCGGTTCCAGGGGAGGTGGGGCCCTCAGGAGGCCCACACACCTATCAATGTCTTGGAGCTGCGGGCGATCAGGTTAGTTCTGGCTCGCTTGACTACTCATCTTCGGGGCCTGCCTGTCAGGTGCGCTCGGACAACCAGACGGCAGTCGCCTACATCAATCATCGGGGGGGGGGGACCCGGAGCAAGGGGGCCCTCCAGGAAGCGTCTCTGATCCTGACTTGGGCGGAGGCCAATGTCCCCTGCATTTCAGCTGTGTACATCCCGGGGGTGAAAAATCACCTCGCGGACTCTCTGAGCGGGGGGACCTCTCGCCAGGAAGAATGGTCCCTATGCAGCAGGGTGTTTCAATCTCTGTGTCACCGTTGGGGGCCAACCAGATGTGGATCTGTTTGCGTCCCGACACAATCACAAGCTTCCAGCTTTTGTCTCTCTGTCCAGGGATCCTCTGGCCCTGACCTCTGATGCGCTAGCAATGTCATGGAAGGACTTTCAGTTCCCTCCAATTCCCCTGCTGGGAAGGGTTCTGCGCAAGATTGCTCTGGAAGGGGTGCCAGCAATTCTGGTGGCCCCCAGGTGGCCAAGAGGAGTGTGGTTCGCAGACGTGGTGCAGCTGGCAGTAGATCAGTACGCTCTGCCCGTGGTGCCAGATCTGCTCACTCAGGGCTCACTACGCCATCCCAATTTACAAACTCTGGCTTTGACGGCTTGGCTGCTGAAACCTCCATCTTGATGGAGAAGGGGCTGTCTTCCTCGGTTATGGATACTTTGATTAAGACTAGGAAGAAGTCTTCCTCTTCCATTTACTACAGGGTTTGGCGTGCCTACATTGATGGGTGTGAGTCTAAGTCCCTTCCCTGTCGTGTGTTCTCTATTCCCAGGATTCCGCAGTTCCTGCAGCATGGGTTGTTGATGGGGCTCCAACTCAGTACTCTGAAGGGTCAGGTTTCTGCCCTGGCTATTTTCTTCCAGAAGTCCTTTGCTCAGCACCCTCTGATCAGGACTTTTTTCCAGGGGGTCACTCATGTGCGTCCCCCACGTAAGCCTATGGTGCCTGTTTGGGATCTGAACTTGGTTTTGTCAGCCTTGCAGGGTGACCTGTGCAGGATTCTTACGCTCAAGGTTGTATTTCTGGTGGCTATCACTTCTGTCAGGCGTGTGTCTGAGTTGGCGGCGCTGTCCATTCAGCCCCCCTACTATGAGAGACACCAGGACAAGGTGGTGTTCCGTTTCAAGCCAGATTTTCTGCCTAAGGTAGTGTTTGCCTTTCATTTGAATCAGGACATTGTTCTTCCTTAATTGTGCCCTAATCCTAGCAATGCTAAGGAGAGAGTTTTGCACTCTTTGGATGTGGTTAGGTGTCTGAAGTACTATCTGGTGGCTACTGCACCTTTCAGGAAAACTGATGCTCTTTTTGTGGTCCCTTCTGGACCTAGGAAGGGTTTGGCTCCTGCCAAGTCTACTATCAGCAAGTGGATTCGTCAGGCTGTGATTCAGGCCTACTCTGCTAAGGGGAAGAATCCTCCCTTCCACCTTACTGCTCATTCCACTCGTGCTATTGGTGCCTCTTGGGCTTTTCAGCACCAGGCTTCTGTTGAACAAGTTTGCAAGGCCGCTACTTGGTCTTCTGTTCATAGCTTTTCAAAGTTTTACAAGGTTGATGTTAGGGCCTCAGCTGATGCTGTTTTTGGCCGAATGGTTCTGCAGGCGGCAGTGGTTTAAACTGCCTGCTGCTGATTTTTCTTGGGGATCCCACCCTACTTATGGACATTGCTATTGGATGTCCCAACTGTAAGTATTAGATTTGGAGCAGGACGTACTGTATACTAAGAATAATACAATTCTGTGATTACTCACCTGTAGAATTGGTATTATGAGTAAACAGTACGTCCTGCTCCAACCCACCCTTGGTTTGCACTTTCTTGGATCCCCTGTATGGTGATTGTTATCCTTGTTATAGTTGATAGTTTGGATTGTTTAATTCTCCCGGCTTCTCATTAACTGCTTTTCAATGCTGGGGATTTGTGGGAGGTCCCCGGGTATTTGAGGGGCCGGGAGGAGCCTATTTTCGATGTCTCTGCAGTCCAGCGCCATCTGGCGGAGTATATCCCAACTGTAAGTATTAGATTTGGAGCAGGACGTACTGTATACTCATAATACCAATTCTACAGGTGAGTAATCACAGAATTGTATTTTTCTTCCTCAATTCTAGGTATTGGCAGGAAGCTGGGGATTTACCCTGTCGGCTTCCTGCACGCCTTATTCCCATAGATATCCTGACCAATTTTGCCTCCCCAGCTCTGCTGATTGGGATCAGTGCGTGGTACCGTAAGCGCTTCTGGGGCGCTTTCAGGGTGTTTTCACTCTGGGCTGCAGGTTTTCTTAAATAAAAGCAAGTCAGTCGCCGGTTTTTGTTTGGTGAACCTGTCAGGGAACATTGTATATTTTTATTCCCCCCTTCTTCCTACATGTTTTTTTACTATTGTTTGTTACTATTGTTTACTATTGTTTGTGAATGCATTTTGAATTTCGCGCCTTTTCACTTTAAGGAGGCGGGTCTCAGGGGAGACGTGCAGGGGGCGGAGTCTTGGGCGGAAGCCGCCCGAACGGCGGATCTGCTCTTCATTCTCTCTCCGGCACTGGGAGAGGTATCAGGCTCACTCTGTCTTCGGGTTCCGCAGGGCACAGCAGCTACTCGAGAGCGGGGATTGTGGGCTACTGCCGCCGGTTCTCCAACGCTCTTCATGAAGCTCGCCGACCGCCTCTCCTTCCATGCCAGGCCGCTCCAGCGACTCCGGGCCGCGCTTCTTTGGCTCCGGTTCCGGCACCCTGCCTCGGGGGCAGCTTCTTTTGGGTTGGTCCCCGCTATCTAGTTTTTGGTGCTGACCCCAGCCTTCGGTTGCTTAAGGAGGCACTCCAACCCGCGGGGGGTAAGTGTTTTTACTTATTATTTTATGTATTTTATGTAATATATATAAAATATATATGTATATTTACAATGCTGTTAATTTTCCAAGTATACAGCACGTCCTGTTTCACTAATTCTTTACGTCTTGGTTATCCGCCACAAGGTGGCGCAGTGGACTGCAGAAAAGACTTGTGGCATCTCCCGGCCCTATAAAAGGCCAGGAACCTCCCACAAATTTCCAGTTTCCTTCTGCAGTCTGGACTGCGAAGATAGATTGCGCAGGCGAGCGGGGCTTACCAGCCTGCGGCCCTGCAGGACTGTTTCCACCCGTTCTGGACCCACTACCTCCCAGCCTCGGCTGCCTAGTTCGGGTAAAAGTAGGACGGCACCAGGGTCAGGTGCTTGGGGAGCGCTGCTCCAACCGCAATCCCTGTACCATACAAAGGGAAGTCGGTTCAGGCTTATGGTGAGCTTTCTTTGGGGTGCCCTTCCCTGCTGTCAGGTATTTTGTGCCCCCACCACCCTTCTCCTCAGCGTCTGCCTTGGGCGCCCCTGCCGCTGCCCTCTCTCCCTCGATCTCTCCCTGGGGAGTTCTCCGGGAGGGCGGGGGGGGGGTAGGGGGTGGTGCCCTGAAAGGTCTTGTTAGTTGTGCTTTGTCACTGTCTTGATGGGCGCTCACCACCGCACCGCTTTGTACGGCGCTCCGCGGTGGGCGGTGATATATAACTGAGACGATTCCCTGCGCTGTCATGGCGCTGGTGGGTCATGTGACCGGCTTTTTCGCGCTCTTCGGGGGTGGGGGGGCGGGTCCCATGGATGACGCTTTCTGCGTCATACCTCCGCGGCCCGCCCCTCAAGGTCCGCTGTGGCGCCATTTTGATGCTGTGGTGTGCTGGGCCCTCGCCTTCTACGCTGCTGCTGCGCGCTGCTGTTCTGAACTTTGGTGCTATCAACCCCCTTGGTCTGTGAGTTCCCTTCGGGGTTGTGTTTTATTGCTATTTAGCCGCTCTATGGGAATTTTCATGTATTTTTATTATGCCTTTCAGGCGGGAAAACCGTGACTGTGGTTTCTCACGGCCCTCCCCCCTTTCACCTCCCACTTTACCTAGCGGGCATCCCGGGTGGCTCTTGCTAGCCTTAACCCTACACTGGCCATTGGGTCTATAGTGATCACCATATGGAGGCTTCTGGGGATAATGTGCTTGGGGTTCCTTCGGGACAAGCCCAGCTGTGTGCCGCGTGTGGGGTATCCCTTGTGAGTGATGGTGTCAGGGTATGTGTGCCCTGCGCCCAGAAGGTACTTGCGCTGCAGTCTGGGTTGCCTGCTACGCTGCCCAGCTCTGCGCCCCTTCTACATCTCCTACCCCCCCGCGCTTGCATTTGACCCCTAGTGAGGGACATGCTAGTGGGGAATCACATTTTGACTTTGCTTTGTGGGTGGCCAGCCTGGAAAGGCATATTACTGGGCCTGCCCCCGAAAGGCTTCTGGCAAGAAGCAGCATTTAACTCCCGCTGTTTCCTTTTTTCCTGAGGAGGATGAGGGACATTATTCTTTCCCTGGCCTTTCCCCCCTAGAAGAGGGGGAACTTTTCTCTGATTCTGAGTCCTCTGAGGAACAGCAGGAGATTTATGGTGGTACTGGCTCTCCTTTTGGGGAAGATCCATGGTCTCCAGAGGATACTGATAGGCTGTTGGCTCACATTTTTGAAGTGCTATGTATTACCCCTCCTCTAAAAAACAGGGTGAGCTTTTTCACTCAAACAACGCTTGGAGTTCCCTGAGCAGCACCACTTTAATAATTTGCTGCTCAAGGAGTGGGAACATCCTAGCAGATTGCCCACAGTGCCCAAGTTGGGACAGGAGATATCCCTTCCCTGCTGATGTGGTTAATGTCTCGGACGCCAATGGGGGGAGGAGTATTTGCTATGACTTTGTTGCATTTATTCTTTCTGCTATGGATGATGCGGTCAGGATGTGTGGTAAGACTTCTGCCCTTTTGGTGGCTATTCGCCACTCTGTTTGGCTGCATCAGTGGGCGGCTGATAATGCTGCTAATGCTGCTAAGAAGGCTCTCACTGGCTTCCCCTTTACTGGGCTACAGCTCTTTGGTGAGCGTCTGGATCTGTTTGCCAAGGATGGTAGGCTGCCTCAACGCAGGAGGCAGCCGCGGCCCTTTCGGGGGGCTGGTTCTTCCCTCCCCTCCTTCCGTGCTCCCAGGTCCGGTCAGGGTGTACCATTTGCGGGGACACGTAGAGACTCATGAGGCCGTGGTCACCCCGGTCTCTCATGGGGTCCCAAGTCCAAATCTTCCCCAAAGCCCCCTCAGGCATGAGGAGGCGCCCTCACCCATCCGGGTGGGGGGACGGTTGCGGCTCTTTGCTCACGTCTGGAAACTGTGCGTCTCAGACCGGTGGATTCAGGAGGTGGTGTCCTCCGGGTACAAGATAGAGTTTGCAGCCTGGCCGCCCCCAAGATTCATCAAATATTGGATGGCTCAAAGCCCCCTGTCAGTTCAGGGCTTGTGGTCCAAAGCCTTTTGGAATTGGATGTCATCTGCTCGGTGCCTTCCCAGAGGCTTCTACTCCATTTCATGACGTCCTGCCCAAGGATCCAGATCTGCTCACTCAGGGGCAGCTGCGCCATCCCAATTTACAAACTCTGGCTTTGACGGCTTGGCTGCTGAAACCTCCATCTTGATGGATAAGGGGTTGCCTGCCTCTGTTGTTAACATGATTAGGGCTAGGAAGAGGTCCTCGTCCTTTATCTACTACAGGGTCTGGCATGCTTACATTGCTTGGTGTGAGTCCAAAATTCTTCCCTGTCGGGTGTTTTCTATCCCCAGGATTCTGGAATTCTTGCAACATGGTTTGGATTTGGGCCTTCAACTTAGTACTCTCAAAGGTCCTGTTTCAGCTCTGGCAATTTTTTTCCAAAGATCTTTTGCCAGTCACCGTTTGGTTAAGACTCTTTTCCATGCGTTTTTTCACGTGCGTCCGCCACGTAAGCCTATGTTACCAGTTTGGTATCTGAATCTGGTGTTATCTGCTATGCAGGGTCGTCCCTTTGAGGCCGCTTTGCCCATTTTGACTCTTAAGGTAGCCTTTTTGGTGGCTATCACTTCTGTCAGGCGTGTTTCTGAGTTGGCGGCGCTTTCCATTGGGCCTCTTTATTTTGAGCGACACCTGGACAAGGTGGTGTTTCGGTTTAAGCCAGATTTCTTGCCTAAGGTTGTCTCAATCAGGACATTGTCTTGCCTTTATTGTGTCCTAATCATGCTAATTCCAAGGAGCGGACCCTGCTTTCCTTGGATGTGGTCAGGGTTCTGAAGTTTTATTTGGTAGCTACTGAATCCTTCAGAAAGACTGATGCTCTTTTTGTTCTTCCTTCTGGACCTAGGAAGGGTTTGCCTCCGGCTAAATCCACTATCAGCAAGTGGATCCATCAGGCGGTGGTGCAAGCCTATTCTGCTAAGGGGAAGGAGCCTCCCTTCCGCCTTACTGCTCATTCCACTCGTGCTATTGGTGCCTCTTGAGCTTTTCAGCACCAGGCTTCTGTTGAACAAGTTTGTAGGGCCGCAACTTGGTCTTCTGTTCATACTTTTTCTAAGTTTTACAAGGTTGATGCTAGGGCCTCAACTGATGCTGCTTTTGGCTGCAAGGTTCTTCAGGGATCCCACCCTACTTTACGGACACTGCTCTTGGATGTCCCAGACGTAAAGAATTAGTGAAACAGGACGTGCTGTATACTTGGAAAAATACAATTCTGTGAGTACTCTGTAGAATTGGTTTTGTAGTATACAGCACGTCCTGTTCCATCCCACCCTTGTTATCATTATTCTTGGTTACCTTTGTATGGTGATTTGTTCAAATGTTTGGTTGGGGTTTCCTTCATTATTATTCTCCCGGCTTCTTGTCTAACTGCTTTGTAACACTGGGAATTTGTGGGAGGTTCCTGGCCTTTTTTAGGGCCGGGAGATGCCACAGTCCACTGCGCCACCTTGTGGCGGATAACCCAGACGTAAAGAATTTGTGAAACAGGACGTGGTGTATACTACAAAATCAATTCTACAGGTGAGTACTCACAGAATTGTATTTCTTTTTATCTTAAAGGTTTTTTATTTATTTTTTTTTGTTTCCTTAGATTGTGGAAAGAAGGATAGAGGAGGTTGTGGTTCCTCCCAGTATTTATTTATAGATTGTTACTTAGTCTTAGGCCCATACGGTCATTTTTTGACTACCTAATCACCATAACGGAGGCATCGGGGGGGATAGCACGGTATGTTCTGTTTGTGCTAAAGGTATTGCTTCTGACCATCACAGGGCTGTTCCAAGGGGCGGTCACCGGTCCCTTGGAACCTAGGGCCTCTTTAAAGGTTCAGCCTCCCAAGGCAGCCCCTAAGGAAGAGGGGAGGTAGTTAGGCTCAGTCAGAACTACCCGCCTAGAGAAGCATTTGTTATAGACAGCCTCTAGGAAGTCCTCGGAACAGAAGACATTTGGAACCCTCTATTTCTGGGGAAGATTTGTATGCTTCCTTTGGGTCCAAGGAGGAGGAAGAGGTTCAGGTGGTTGAAGAGCCACTATCGGAAGGCGAGTTGCCCTCCAGTGAGGGTACAGTATTTCTAATATTTATTCATCTGATGAGGATCCTTTAGTCTGTGATGAGATGGAGGGCCTACTTTCCTCTATTTTTGAGATTTTACACATTTCCCCTCCTAAAGCCCCCAAAAGAAGGAAGGGTGACTTGTTTAGGCCCGAGAGGCCAAGGTGGGTTTTTCCGGAAAAGTCTGTCTTTTCCAAATTGGTGCTGAAGGAGTGGGAGAAACCTAATAAGCTTCCTCCTGTTCCCAGGATCTTAGATTCTAGGTATCCTTTTCCTTCCAATATAGTTAAGTTATGATCCCTCCCTCCTGAGGTGGACCTACTTGTCTCGGGCCTGTCCAACACTACTATTATGCCTTCTGCTTCCAACGCTTCTTTAAGAGATCCTACTGAGAGGCGCATGGATCAATTAGCTCGCCACGCCTTTGCTATGACGGATTCTATTTTGCGTCCTGCCTGTGCCACTTCAATTGTATCCTTGGCGATTAGGAAGCTGTTAAAGCAACTTATGGCCAGGGCTAGGTCTCGAGGGCATTCTCAGGACTCGGGTTCCTGGGCATTCAGAACTTGTCTAGAGTTGAATAGCTTTATCATCACTGCTATGGATGATTTGGTCAGGCTCAATGCCAGAACCTCTGCCCTACTTATCGCGTTATGCCGTTCCTTATGGTTAAAGCAATGATAATGATAATGCCTTCCTGGGGGGTCGATTATTTGGGGAACGCCTTGATATTATGTTTAAGGATGGCAAGCTTCCCACTTGTTTTTTTCGTAAGCCCTCAACATCCCGATCCTTTCGAGGAGGTAGAGGTTCCTACCCGTCGGGTTCCCGCAGGGAGTTCTGGAGCCGGCCAGGTATCTCTTGGGGAGCTAAATCGAAGCCTCCAGCTAAGTCCACCCAGGTATGAAGGGGCGCGTGCGGGTGGGGGGACGGCTCCTGTAGTTTGCTCCGGTCTGCAATGCACCATGTGTCTTTGGATTCAGGAGGTGGTGTCTTCAGGATACAAGATCGAGTTTGCAGCCAGACCTCCCACAAGATTTCTTTGGTCAAGGGCATCCCAAAACCCTGTAAGAGCAGAGGCCTTGCGATACGCAGTTATGCATCTGCTAGGTAGGAGTGATTTATCAGGTTCCCCTCCTAGAAAAGGGCCAGGGGCTCTACTCCAATCTGTTCACCATCCCCAAGAAGGATGGGTCAGTGCGGCCGATTCTAGACCTTAAGGGCCTCAACAGATTTGTCCGGCTAAGACCTTTTCGCATGGAATTGTTAAGGTTGTCAGGGAGGTTGCTTTAGCCGGAGGATCTCATGACCACTGTAGATATAAGGGATGCATATCTTCACATCGCCATTTTTTCAGGTCATCAGAAATTTCTGAAGTTTGCTCTGGATGGCCAACATTTTCAATTCGTGGCTTTTCCTTTCGGTCTATCCACAGCCCCAAGGGTATGTACCAAGGTGTTGGCTGGGCTCATGACCATCCTGAGGGCTCCCGGGATTCACATAATCCTGTACCTGGACGGTCTGTTGATCAGGGCTCTGTCTCTTCAGGAGCCCGAGAGACACACACAGACTGTGTTATCAACCTTAGAGAGATTTGGCTGGATTTCCCGGGATTCACATAATCCCCTACCTGGACTATCTGTTGATCAGGGCTCCGTCTTTTCAGGAGGCCGAGGTCTTTTCAGGAGGCACAGACTGTGTTATCAACCCTAGAGAGGTTTGGCTGGATAATCAATTATCCAAAATCGCACATCACCCTGTCAACAGTAAGGTCGTTTTTGGGGATGTCTTTGGACACTGCCCAGGCAAGAGTTTTTCTCCCAGAGCAGAAGATTTTACTGCTCCGGACCCAGATGGAGGCTCTTCTGAAGCAGCTGGATGTATATAGGGCCGGGAGGAGCCACATCTTTCTATCTTGCAGTCCACGCCCTCCGGGCAGTAATTAACCATTCATGACTGAAGCTGACGGCCTGGAATGGATGTAGAAGGGAAAACAATTCTACAGGTGAGTGTCACAGAGTTGTGTTATCTTGATCCCGAACTCACTCTTTGATGTCTCTTGGTTATATTGCATGCTACTGAGCGGACTTCTGGCCTAATATAGTCCCATCAATTGCCTGGGGTAAATCAAACCAGAGCTGGTGACATTACTAAGGGCTGGTATGGCTCGTTTTACTGGTGGTAGTGAAATGGCAAAAAAAAAAATGGCAGAAAAAACAGTGCTCATATGCATCCCTCCCCACGCCAATTCAGATTGCTGCACATAAATATTCATTTGCCTTTTTGTAGCTCCTGCCGCATTTGATTTTACTACCAAAATGGCATCACATTGTGCTCAAGCCACCTGCAAAAAGGCAGCAGCATGGCTGGGATTCTGGGAAAGGAAGCTCCAACATGACCGCTACTAGAAGAAAATTGATGAGACAGCGTTTTGCCTTTAAATGGGTACAGGAGCAGATGTGTTTTTTTCCCCCAACTGTTCAAGGTTGTTGGTCCGGTTTAACTAAACATACAGCGTAATCTCGGTGACCGTGATGCCACGAGGTACAGATTTCATTGCAAAACCCCCTGGCTTGTAAAAGACAGCTACTTTACCTATTTAAGGAATGTATTCTAAAATTGTACCGAAAGCTGAAATCAAGCACCCTCTTGTGCAGTGCCAGTCTCTATTCTTTGCCTTCTTCAGGATGGTGTTCTGCCCCTCTGCATGCCACCTCCATTTATTGCATTGCATACAGTTTGCTGCTCAGACTGGTAAGTTTTGAGACCCTGGACATGGAGGGAATAGCTATTTGGAGCAAAAGGTGAATATAGCTTTTTTTGTTTATATCCTGACAGACCCTTTAAAACATGAAAGTATATTTTAAGATTACAAACATAATCTTTTTCGGCTTCGTCCTCTATTTTGGGGGTCCCCAACCCTCCTTCTCAAGGAACAGGTCATGTCTTGTGGATCTCCACGTAGCTGACTCTGTATCTCTGCTACTGCTCTAATTATTTCACATGTACGTCTGTGTGGAGATCTGCAAAACATGACCCGTTGATGGGTCTTGAGGAGGAGGGTTTGGGACTTATGCTCTGTTAAACATGATAATTTTCAAATATAAATTAAGGAAAACAAAGACATTGTGGTTAAAAGGCACCATTGAGCTTTTATGGTTTGCACCAATAAAACTAGACTGACCAATCTCTGCCAGGATTCTTTGCTGCACTGGTAATTTATAGTAGTGCAGACAAAACATTTGTATGTTAAATACAGCTTAAGCTGGTGGATACTGACACAGGCATTGGTAAATCAGGCTCCAGTGTGTGCTGCCCGATCTAATCCCTTTTAAGATTTTTATTTTTGCCAATATTGCCAGACTTTGCTGATTAATTCTTTAAAATGAACGGCTTTTAGAAGCATTTCTCAAAGCACAGTTTTCTGTGTACACTGGGCAATAGATTAGCTTTAAATTCTATCTATGTAAATACTTTGCCATCTAAAAAGATGATCTGTAAACAGCATGAATTTTAGTGCTGTGTCTGAGGCATATTATATTGTCTAGCATGCAGTTCTGAAGTTGCAAACTATGCCGTGTGAGGGCCTGGTGAAAGGATAAATACAGTCATGAATAAAACAACCATTGTTGACAGTAAATACTGATGGGGTTCTCGGTAGACAAGCCGTTATTGTGTTGGGAGTTAGGGACTGGCTGTAATGATGCCCCGCTTTTTTGACTGATCGGTAATAGAAATGGATCAGAGATATTGTGAGTCACTGCCTTGCTCCATATTCCTATTGTAGGCAATCGGCTTGTCATATATAACCCCCCCACACACACACAAATGGCCACCAGCCCCATTTCAAAATTACCCTCTGCATTTTAGTAGCTTGCGTTCATTGCTGCCTGATTTTTTTGCTTCTAATATTGGTGGTGGGCTGTTTCTGTGCCAAACTTGGGCTTTTTCAGTCCATAGTAGTTGGACAGAATACCAAACAGTTAAAAGCAGAAGTTAAAGCATTGGTTTGCTCCTGACAGTTGCTAAAGGGGAAACCCTGCTCAGAAATGTTCTACATGGTACAAACTAACGTAAGACACTCACCCCTTATTGGAGCCAGGTAGGTACATTGCCTCCTCATAAATCCATATGAATAAGAAATCTTAGGCTCACAATTCAGGTATGTGGCTGTGGGGGCAGTAAGTCTGCAATGGCTTCTGTCCACCATTTGTGCATATACATCTACCTAACTCACTAGGCTTTGTCTCTCCTCTCATTAAAGGAATTTATTTTGGTCCTTTTCCACACGCCTGTTGGTGGTATGTACGCAATGTCTGGACACACTTTTGGGTTATAGAATGTGGTGTACTTCAATCTCAATGATTATTGCAGTTGAGAGAGACTTTTGCATCGATTGTTGGGGGGGAAGGTGCGGGGGCCGTGACTCAGGCGCACTTTTGTCTCCAGCAGGAATGACTTTCCATTAACCCCCGGATGTGGGGGGTAGAAGAGCCCAGGGCCATTTATGCTTTGCAGGCTTTTAGCCGGCAGGGTGGGTGGCCACCAAGGCTGGTTCTACAAGCCCTGCATAACTGGTCCCCAGGCTGGTTATGCAGGGTAGGGGGACCCTTAAAATGCCCCCAAAAATACCACCCAGGACGGGGGGCCATACGCCTTTTTATAGTGTGGATGGTAGTTGTATTTTATTTGTAAATGTTATAAAGTGCTCTTTTCAGTTTGGGGGGTCTCCTGGGCAGGTATGGGGGGGTATGGGGTACTGTTGTAATTGGGAGTAACTGGGCTTTCCCGTGCAATATGGTTTTCTTTAATAAAATAAATGTTTAATTGAAAATAAAGGAGACAATTTTCTAAAATCTTCTTTTTTTTTTTTTTTTTTTTTTTTTTTACTCAAAAATATTTAAAATAAAACAAAAAAAATTACAGACGAGACATTTTATGTTAAAGCATAAACTGTGCCGCAAAATAAACAATATATATTTCTCCTGGAAATTCCTGCCAAAATTTTATTTAAAGTGGACCAACACCCAGGATTTTGACTATCCTGGGTCTTGGTCCACTTCGGTGGGGCACCCCCGATCGGGGTGCCCCGCTGTGTGAAACCCCCCCTAACCCCCCGAAAAACTCACCTCTCCCCGCTCCCAGCGCCGACGTACAAGCGAGGATCAGGAACGTCTAAGCGGCAGCCGCCGCCGCCGCCTCCCTCGCGTCACTTTCGGCGCGCGCGGGCACGTGCACGCCTACGGGAGCGCGAGGGAGGCGGCGGCGGCCGGCCGCCGCCGAAGATAAGGTAAGGAGTTTGGGGTGTTTGGGGGGGTTTCACCCCGCGGGACATCCCGATCTTGGATGTCCCGCGGGGTGGGGGGTGATCGGCCCGGGAATCTTATAGATTCCCGGGCCGATCACCCGTGGGTGTTGGTCCACTTTAAGCTGGCAGTTAAAAGGGTTGAAAGTACATAAGCATGTTGGGTATTGTTCTGTTCAGGGGACCTTGCGCTTTCAAATTTTGCTTGTTCTTTCTTGTTTGCATATTGATATTTTTGGAAAATGTGTGCAATCTAAGAATTTTTCGAGGAATTACTTCCAGAAAGATGAGCCCACTATAACAAGCTGGGTACATCTAGAAAGCTTAACGTGTGTACTATCAGGAAATATATGGATTGTGGGGGGTATTCCAAATGTAAAGGGTGGTTTTGGTTGAAAAAGTTTAAGGTACACACTTTGTCTGCTGAGCTGAAATTTTTACGAGCATGCTTTACTTTGGGTTGGTTCTTCCCTTGACAGTACCTATTTATGTTGGGTACTGTTCTGTTCGGAGGACCTTGCTTTTTCGGACTGAGCTTTTCTTGCCTATAGTTTTGTTTGTGCTTTTTTATTATTTTTTTTTTTTTTAGGGGAACCCTGTGCAACCAAAGAATTTTTCAAGGGACTACTTCCAGATCCGCACCCACGTCAACAAGCCTAGTATGCTTCGAAAGTTTGAGGTTTGTACTTCCAGAGAATATATAGTTTGGGGGAGGAGGTTATTTCAAATGTAAAGGGTTGTTTTTCTTGAAAAACTGCAAGGTGCGCATATCAGTTATATCAGTATTTTATTTGAAAATCTCCTAGAGCTCTGTTTCAGTTGGGGCAGGAAAGGGTGTCTACATATGTGGTACCGTTGTAAGCTGGAAAATGGGTATTTCACATGCAATACATTTTCCTATTGCATGGCACGGCCTGCTTCAAGTCCTTACGTATGGGATATTCCGCACTGCAGAAGAGTTGTGGCTCCTCCCGGCCCCATATAAAAACAGGAATCACCATAGACTTCTCCAGTTTTTCCTCTGCAGTGACACTGCGAAGATAGAAGATGGCTCTTATGAGCCGCAGACCCTGTACCACAAAGGGTAGCCGGCCATCGGCTTTATGGTGAGCCTACTAGGGATGCGGAGTTCCTGTCCTGGCTTCTGAGGGGGTGAGTGTTTTGGGGACTATGTGCCTTCTTCTGGTGTTTGGGATCCCCCCCCCTGGCCTGGGCTCTCACCGCTGCCTGCTGGCTCTCCTACCCCCCCTCCCCGACGTGTGTTCATTTAACCCCCAGTGAGGGGGATACTAGCAGGGGGTCACAATCTGATCTGGCACTTCGGGTGGCCAGCATTGAAAGGCAGCTTGCCAGGCCTGTTCCACGTAAGGCCTCTAGCAAGAAGCGGCACCTAGCTCCCACGCCCTCCCTCTTTACTGAGGAGTATGAGGACATTGATGCTCCTGGTGACCGTTACTCCCTAGAGGAGGGGGAGCTTTTCCCGGGCTCTGACTCCTCTGGGGACCAGCAGTTGGGCTGCGACAGTGACCCTGGGTCTGAGTCTGGGGAGGATTTGTGGTTCCCCGATGACACTGATAGTCTGTTGTCTCTTATTTTTTAAATCTTGCATATTGTCCCCCCTGAGGTGGCTAAGAGGAAGCAGGGTGAGCTCTTTCGTCCTGATAAACAGCACCTGGAGTTCCCTGAGCAGAGCCATTTCACTAATATGGTGCTCAAGGAGTGGGAACGTCCTAGTAGATTGCCCGCGGTGCCCAAAGGGTTGGATAAGAAGTATCCCTTTCCTACTGACCTGGTTAAGCGATGGTTGGGCCCCCCCTGAGGTGGACGCTCCCGTTCTAGGGCTGTCCAACACCTCGGTCATGCCTTCCCCTGACATTACTACACTGCTGGACAGCGAGGACCGGCGTAAGGATCAGCTGGCCTGCCATGCCTTTACATTTGTGGGGGCTGGGCTGCGTCCGGTCTGCGCCCCTGCCATTACAGCTATTGCCCTTAAGAAACAGTTCAGGCGTCTCCTTGATGGCGCTACGGCTGGTAGGAGGGGGAGGATTATAGGGCCCTCTTGCTTTGCTCTGATTTTGTTGCGTTTATCCTTACTGCCATGGATGATGCCGTACGGCTGGGTGGTAGGGCCTCTGCACTTTTGGTGGCTATGCGCTGCTCTGTTTGGTTGTGGCAGTGGGCAGCTGACGCTGCTGCTAAGAAGGCTCTTACTGGGCCCCCCCTTTGTGGGGCTGCGGCTCTTTGGTGAGCGTCTGGATGTTCTAGCCAAGGATGGTAGGCTGCCTCAGTGTAGGAGGCAGCCTTGGCCTTTTCGGTGGTCCTCTGCTTCCCTCCCCTCCTTTTGTGCTACCAGAGGACGTCGTGGCTCCCTCTTCTCGGGCAACCGCAGAGATTCTTGGGGACGTGACAGATCCCGTGGTCGCCCTGGTCTCCCATGGTGTTCCAAGCCCAAACCCCCTCCCAAGGCCCCTCGGGCATGAGGAGGCGCCCTCGCCCATCCGGGTGGGGGGACGGCTTCGGCTCTTTGCTCACGTCTGGAGGCTCCGCATCTCAGACCGGTGGATTCAGGAGGTGGTATCCTCCGGTTACAAGATAGTTTGCAGCATGGACGCCCCCAAGATTCCTCAGATCCCGGATGTCTCAAAACCCTCTGTCAGCTCAGGGTTTGCGTCTTGCAGTTCAACGCCTGTTGGAGTCGGGAGTCATTTGCATGGTGCCGGGGTCAGGGGTTCTACTCCAATCTTTTCTCAGTTCCCAAGAATGACGGGTCTCTGAGGCCCATCCTGGATTTGAAGGGTCTCAACAAGTTTGTCAGGTTCAAGCACTTTCGCATGGAGACGCTACACTCGGCTGTCAGTACCCTTCGCCCGGGCGACTTCATGACCTCCATCAAGGATGCTTATCTTCATGTGCCTATCTTTCCAGGTCATCAGAGATTCCTGAGGTTCGTTCTAGAGGATCAGCATTACCAGTTTGTGGCCTTACCGTTTGGTATCACCTCGGCGCCTCGGGTGTTCACCAAGGTGCTGGCGGGTGTGATGGCTCTGCTGCGGAATCAGGGCATTCGCATCCTTCCTTACCTGGATGACATTCTGATTGCGGCTCAGTCTCTTCATCAGGCCGAGCAGGACACCCAGGTGGTGACTTCCACTCTCGAGTCCTTCGGCTGGGTGATCGACTATCCCAAGTCTTCACTGTCTCCATCTTTGGTGAGGTCATTTCTGGGCATGAATCTGGATACCTCTCAGGTCAAGGTGTTCCTGCCTCAGCAGAAAGTGGAGGCCCTTCAGAAGCAGGCACGGGCTCTGCTCTTGTGTCCCCATCCCTCCATCTGGAAGGAGATGCAGTTAGTGGGCCTGATGGTGTCCTGCTTCGAGGTGGTCCCCTTTGCTCAGTTTCACATGAGACCTCTTGTCAGTTTGGGTGCTGGGAGACTGTCACCACAGATGCCAGTCTGACCGGTTGGGGGGGCTTTTAGAAGTTTCTGAAGTTCCAGGGTCGGTGGGGCTCCCAGGAGGCCCATGCTCCCATCAATGTCCTGGAACTGAGGGCAATCAGGTTCTGTCTCAGCTGACCACACACCTTCGGGGTCGGGCGGTTCAGATCCGCTCGGACAACCAGACGGCGGTTGCCTACATCAATCATCAGGGAGGGACTCGGAGCAAGCGAGCCCTCAAGGAAGTGTCCCTGATACTGTCTTGGGCGGAAGAGAATGTCCCTTGCATCTCGGCGGTCTACATTTCGGGGGTGAAGAACCAGGAGGCAGACTCTCTGAGCAGGGGGGCGTCTCGGCTGGGGAAATGGTCCCTCAGCAACAAGGTATTTCACTCCTTGTGTCACCGCTGGGGTCAGCCGGATGTGGACCTGTTTGCGTCTCGCCACAATCACAAGCTTCCCAGATTTGTCTCTCTGTCACAGGATCCTCTGGCCTTAGCCACGGATGCGCTAGCAATGCCTTGGACGGAGTTTCGGCTACTCTATGTGTTCCCTCCTTTTCCTCTGCTGGGCACGGTGCTGTGCAAGATAGCCCAGGAGGGGGTACCAGCCATCCTGGTGGCCCCCTGTTGGTCAAGGAGGGTGTGGTTCGCAGACGTCGTGCAGTTGGCAGTAGTTCGGTACGTTTTGCCCAAGGATCCAGATCTTCTCACTCAGAGACAGCTGTGCCATCCCAATTTACAAACGTTTGCTTTAACGGCTTGGCTGCTGAGACCTCCATCTTGATGGACAAGGGGGTCCCGGCCTCTGTTGTTGATACCATGATTCGGGCTAGGAAGAAGTCCTCGTCCTTTATCTGCTACAGGGTCTGGCATGCTTATATTTACTGGTGTGAGTCCAAGTCTCTTCCTTGTCGGGTGTTTTCCATCCCCTGGATTCTGGAACTTATGCAACATGGTTTGGATTCGGGCCTTCAACTTAGTACCCTCAAGGGACAGGTGTCAGCTCTTGCAATTTTTTTCCAAAGATCCTTTGCCAATCACCGGCTGGTTAAGACTTTCTTCCAGGGAGTTTCTCATGTGCGTCCGCCACATAAGCCTATGCTACCGGTTTGGGACTTGAATCTGGTGTTGTCTGCTCTGCGGGGATCTCCTATCCGTGGGGCTGCCTTGCCCATTCTGACTCTTAAAGTGGCCTTTTTGGTGGCCATTACTTCGGTCAGGCGACTTTCTGAGCTGGCGGCGCTTTCCATCAAACCTCCTTATGTTGAGCAGCATCAGGATAAGGTGGTGTTTAGGTTTAAGCCGGATTTATTGCCTAAGGTTGTGTCTGCTTTTCATCTCAATCAGGACATTGTTTTACCTTCTTTGTATCCTAACCCTGCTAAGGAACGGACTCTTCATTCTCTGGATGTTGTCAGGGCTCTGAAGTTTTATTTGGATGCTCTTTTTGTTCTTCCTGCTAGACCTAGGAAGGGTTTGCCTCCGGCTAAATCCACTATCCGCAAGTTGATCCGTTAGGCGGTGGAGCAGGCCTATTCTGCTAAAGGGAAGCTTCCTCCTTTTAAGGTTACTGCTCATTCCACTTGTGCTATTGGTGCATCTTGGGCTTTTCAGCACCAAGCTTCTGTTGAACATGTTTGTAAGGCCGCGACTTGGTCTTCTGTTCATACCTTTTCTAAGTTTTACAAGGTTGATGTTAAGGCCTCGGCTGATGCTGTCTTTGGTCGCAAAGTACTTCAGGCGGTGGTGGTTTGAACTGCCTGCTGCTACTTTTTACGGACACTGCTGTTGGACGTCCCATACGTAAGGACTTCTCGAAGCAGGCCGTGCCATGCAATAGGAAAAACGCAATTCTGTGAGTACTCACCTGTAGAATTGCTTTTACTTTGCATGGCACGGCCTGCTTCACCCCACCCTTGTTATCATTATTCTTGGTTGCCTCTTTATGGTGATTGTTCCAAAATAATTGGGTTTTTTTACCCCATGTCAGTCAGGCCCATCCTGGACTTGAAGATCCTCAACAAATTTGTCAGGTGCAGGTGCTTTCGCATGGAAACTCTGCTCTCTGCCATCAGTTCCCTGCGCCCAGGGGACTTCATGACGTCTGTGGACATCAAAGATGCTTATCTTCATATTCCTGTGTTTCCAGGTCATCATTACTCAGGTTCGCTCTGGAGGATCAGCACTACCAATTTGTGGCATTGCCCTTTGGTCTCACTTCAGCTCCCAGAGTGTTCACCAAGGTGCTGGCAGGAGTGATGTCTCTGCTCAGGTCTCAGGGCATCCACGTGCTGCCCTACCTGGATGACATTCTCATCACTTCCCAGTCCCTACATCAGGCAGAGTTGGATACTCAGCTGGTAGTGTCCACTCTGGAGTCATTTGGCTGGGTGATCAACCATCCCAAGTCTTCTCTGTCTCCCTCCTTGGCGACTCCCTTCCTTGGAATGATTCTGGATACAGTTCAGGCAAGGATTTTTCTTCCTCAGCAGAAGGTGGACAGTCTGATTTCGCAGGTTCAGTTCCTGCTATCTTCTCCTCATCCCTCCCATCAGGCAGGGAATGCAGCTGGTGGGCCTGATGGTGGCGTGCTTCGAGTCTGTGCCTTATGCTGCTCAGTTCCACATGAGGCCTCTGCAACTCCACCTCTTGTCAGTATGGGACAAGTTTCCTGCGTCCCTGGACCAGGTCTTTGTGCTTTCCCCCCTAGTCAGGTGGTCCCTCTCGTGGTGGCTGGACTCCAGGAACCTGTTGGTGGGCAGATACTTTCTGGCCCCCTCCTGGGAGACGGTCACCATGGATGCCAGTCTGACAGGTTGGGGGGGTTTCTGGAAGTCCCTGCAGTTCCAAGGGTGGTGGGGCCCTCAGGAGGCCCACACACCTATCAACATTCTGGAACTGCGGGCAATCAGGTTGGTTCTGACTCAGTTGACTCATCACCTTCAGGGCCTGCCTGTTCAGGTACGCTCGGACAACCAGACGGCAGTTCCCTACATCAATCATCAGGGAGGGACCCGGAGCAAGAGGGCCCTCCAGGAAGTGTCCCTGGTCCTGGCCTGGGCGGAGGCCAATGTTCCCTGCATATTAGCTGTGTACATCCCAGGGGGTGGAGAATCTGCAGGCAGACTCTCTGAGCAGGGGGACCTTTCGCCTGGGAGAATGGTCCCTCTGCAACAGGGTGTTTCAATCTCTGTGTCACCGTTGGGGCCAACCAGATGTGGATCTGTTTGCGTCCCGTCACAATCACAAGCTCCCGGCCTTTGTCTCCCTGTCCCAGGATCCTCTGGCCTTGGCCACGGATGCTCTAGCAATGTCATGGCAGGACTTTCAGCTCCTGTATGTCTTTCCTCCATTCCCCCTGTTGGGCAGGGTTCTGCGCAAGTTAGCTCAGGAAGGGGTGCCAGCTATCCTGGTGGCTCCCAGGTGGCCAAGAAGAGTGTGGTTCGCAGACGTAGTGCAGCTGGCAGTAGATCAGTACGCTCTGCCCAGGGTTCCAGACCTGCTTACTCAGGGACATTTACGCCATCCCAATTTACAAACTTTGGCTTTGACGGCCTGGCTGTTGAAACCTCAATCTTGATGGAAAAGGGGCTGTCTGCCTCTGTTGTTAACACCATGATCAGGGCTAGGAAGAAGTCTTCTTCTTCCATTTACTATAGGGTTTGCCGTGCCTACATTGACTGGTGTGAGTCTCGGTCTCTTCCCTGTCGTGTGTTCTCTATTCCCAGGATTCTGGAGTTCCTCCAATATGGTTTGGATCTGGGGCTTCAACTCAGTACTCTGAAGGGTCATGTCTCTGCCCTGGCTGTTTTCTTCCAGAGATCTTTTGCTCAGCATTCTCTGATCAGGACCTTTTTCCAGGGGGTTACTCATGTGCGTCCTCCACGTAAGTCTATGTTGCCTGTCTGGGATTTGAATTTAGTCCTGTCTGCCTTTAGAGTGCTCCCTTTGAACCTGTGCAGGAGGCTGCTTTGGCCATTTTTACTCTCAAGGTTGTCTTTTTGGTGGCTAGCACCTCTGTTAGGTGTGTGTCTGAGTTGGCGCTGTTTTCCATCCAGCCCCCCTATTTTGAGAGACACCAGGACAAGGTGGTGTTTCGCTTCAAGCCAGATTTTCTGCTTAAGGTTATGTCTGCCTTTCATCTGAATCAGGACATTGTTCTACCTTCCTTGTGCCCTAATCCTAGTAACGCTAAGGAGAGGGTTTTGCATTCCTTGGATGTGGTTAGGAGTCTGAAGTACTATCTGGTGGCTACTGCACCTTTAAGAAAAACTGATGCTCTTGTTGTGGTCCCTTCTGGTGCTAGGAAGGGTCTGGCTCCTGCTAAATCTACTATCAGCAAATGGATCCATCAGGCTGTGATTCAGGCCTACACTGCTAAGGGGAAGAATCCTCCCTTCCGCCTTATGGCTCATTCTACTCGTGCTATTGGTGCCTCTTGGGCTTTTCAGCACCAGGCTTCTGTTGAACAAGTTTGCATGGCCGCTACTTGGTCTTCTGTTCATACTTTTTCCAAGTTTTACAGGGTTAATGTTAGGGCCTCAGCTGATGCTGCTTTTGGCCGCAAGGTTCTGCAGGTGACAGTGGTCTGACCTGTCTGCTGTTAACCTTTTGGGGATCCCACCCTACTTTATGGACACCGCTATTGGATGTCCCAAGAGTAAAGAATTTTCTCTGGAGCAGGACGTACTGGCCGCTACTTGGTCTTCTGTTCATACTTTTTCAAAGTTTTACAAGGTTAATGTTAGGGCCTCAGCTGATGCTGCTTTTGGCCGCAAGGTTCTGCAGGTGACAGTGGTCTGACCTGTCTGCTGTTACCTTTTGGGGATCCCACCCTACTTTATGGACACCGCTATTGGATGTCCCAAGAGTAAAGAATTTTCTCTGGAGCAGGACGTACTGTATACTAAGAATAATACAATTCTGTGATTACTCACATGTAGAATTGTTATTTTGAGTATACAGTACATCCTGCTCCACCCCACCCTTGGTTCAATATCCTAGGATCCCCTGTATGGTGATTATCATTGTTTGATAGTTACTAGTTGGTTCTGTTATCATTTTCCCGGCTTCTTGTTAACTGCTTTTCAATACTGGGGATTTGTGGGAGGTCCCTGGGAATTTGAGGGGCCGGGAGGAGCCAATTTCGCGGTCTCTGCAGTCCAGCGCCATCTGGCCGAGTAATACCCAAGAGTAAAGAATCTTCTCTGGAGCAGGACGTACTGTATACTCATAATAACAATTCTACAGGTGAGTAATCACAGAATTGTATTTTTATTGACAAAGAAGTAAAAAATTTCCATGAAAATGGAGTTATTTACCAAACCTGAAACCATAGACTGAGGGTTAACCACTTTTATCTGGAGAGTTTTGAGATGCAGTGACAGCCTTTCTTACTTAGCACACAAAAAAGTGAAGTTCCTAATAAAAAATCCAAATCCCCTACACATGCAAAAGGGCAGTTATACAAGCCAGGTGCTAAATATTTTTAATGGGGTATTTTTTTTTTAGGAGCTTAAGTGGACCAAAGCCAAAAATAAAAACAGCCTCATGTACTTACTCTCCTTCTCCGTGCATGTCCAGATGTTTCCGCAGCACACTGTCCTGCGCTTCTTCCGGGTTCATATAGTGTGGAAATTCGCGCTATATAAACCAATCGTAATCTGTAAACCTTTGGCCATTGACTTACAGCAGCTGTCTAATCCCGCTGCACACTGTGTGTACACACGGGTTTTACATAAAACTCCCGGAAGGATTGTAATCCTCTCGTATGTAGCAACATGCGACGATTGCGATGGTATCCCGGAGCGGCTGGCCAGGTGAGTAAAATGCTGATCATTGATAAGCATGCAGTAGATTTTTTTGTAATTTTCTTTTTTTTTTGTATCCCCTAGCGCTTTTGGCACCACTTTCACTATCACCACATTTTCACTATCCTGGGTGTTGGTCTACTTCAGCGGGGCATCCAAGATCAGGATGCCCCGCTGTGTGAAACCCCCCCAAAAAACGTACCTTTTCGGCGACTGACAAGCCGCCGCCGCCTCCCACGTGTCCCTCTTACAGGGCGAGCGCCGGCCATTCACAAACGGCCGGCGCGGGTGCGCGCACTGCTAGTCGCCAATAAGGTAAGGTTTTTTTGGGGCCTTTGGGGGAGGGGGGGGTTTCACCCCGCAGGACATCCCGATCTCGGATGCCCCGCGGTGAGGGAGGTGATCGGCCCGGGAATCTTATAGATTCCCGGGCCGATCACCCCTGGGTGTTGGTCCACTTTAAGAATAGACATCAGCTTATTGGGGAGTTTTAACACATTAACATTAGCCTCTTTCAATGCCCATAATCTGCTGTATTCTAAGTATGTCTCACACCCTGCTTCGGTAGTAGTCATTACACGTGGGTTATGTCCAGTAGAGGGCGAACTTCTGCAGAGATGACTAGAAAAAAAGAAGCCCCTCCCTGGCCCATAAATACCTGGGACCTCCCACACATCACCCCAGTTTAGTCTCTGCAGACGGCGAGCAAGCAGAAGATGACGTCTCCTCCTTGCACAGGGGGATTTCAGGTAGCCGGGATGACTCCCGGCCCTCTATTTTCTCTATTTCCGCCCGGATCCCTCCTCCCCCATGCCTCCCAGCCGTGGCTACTGGTCCGGGTGAGGGTAGAATTGCACCTTAGGTGCTTAGGAGCTAGTGCTCCACCGTGAGACCCTACATTAGAGGGTAGGCGGTTAACCGGGTTGGTGACCCCGGTTTGGGATGCCCTGTCCGTTCCCCTTTTTACTACTACTATAGTTGGGGATCCCTCCCTCACTTTATTCCCTATGAAATCGGGGGGAGGGCTGTGACTTTCCCTCATCCAGCTGTCATGGGCATCGGGAAGTAATCTGTCTTTTATTGGGTGCTATGAGTGTTAGTGGTGTTCGGCTCAGTCTTTTCTGCTGCCTCCCAGGGTTCGGCTATCTTTTCAGTGGTGGCTGGAGCTTTGCGGTCTGATAAGGGGCTTCCCCTTCTTAGGAGACGGTTACCACGGCTGCCAGCCTGTCGGGCTGGGGAGGTTTTCTGGACTTTCAGTTCCAGGGGCTGGGGAGTCTTCAGGAGGCTCACGCTCCCGTCCTTGTTTTTGGAGTTCAGAGTTTTTTTGTTTGATTCTGTCATGATGGATGCATCATTTACAGGTTTTGCTGGTTCAGGTTTAGTTAGGCCGATTGAACTTCAGTCGCTTACGTCGCTCATCAAGGAGGGACTCACGGCAGAAGTGCCCTCAGGGAAGTTTCGCTTATTCTCGCACGGGCGGAGAGCGATGTTCCATGCATCTCAGCGGCTTTCATTCTGAGAGTGGATAACACGGCGGATTCGTTGAGCAAGGGATCCTCTCACTGAGGGGATTGTTCTTTCTGCCGCAGGGTGTTCCAGTCCTTCTGTCGCAAGTGGGGGTTTCTGGAGGTGGTCTCTTTGCCTCGCATTGCGATCTCTAGTTCCCAACGTTTGGTTTTCGGTTTCAGGTTCCTCTGCCTCCGGCAGTGGTCGACATGTCTTTTGCCTGGTCAGGGTCTGGGGTCCCTGTACCTGTTTCCTTCCTTCGCCATGGTGAGCAAGGTGGTGTGCTAGCTGTCTCCTGAGGGAGCGTCAGCAATGCTGGTGGCTCCAGGGTGGCCTAAATAGGTTTGGTCGTTCAGCAGTTGGCGAACGCTGGGTTTGGCGGCATTGCTGCTGAAACCTTCTCCATATTCATAGAGGAAGTTGTTTGATGTTGTGTTTCAGGTCTTTATTTGGGCTAGGAGGTGGTCTTCCTTGACTTCTTCTACAGGCCTTGGCAGTACTATATTGATACGTGTGAGGCTAGGGCTTTGCCTTGCCAGGTGTTTTTTGTTCACTGGGTCTTTGGATTTTAGTCAGTGTGGTCTGGGTCTGCGGATCCAGCTTAAGTGCTTGGCTGGGGCAGGCCTTTGTCCTGGTGGTCTTCTTTTTGGGCTTCTTGTCCTCAAAAGACTTGCGTCTTTTTGGGATTTGAATTTTGAATTATTTTATGCTTACACCTCAGATTGACTTTTGATGGCTAATGCTTCTGTTAGCTATGTTTCCTTATTTTTAAGGTTGTGGTTCTTCTTCCTTGTGTCCTTCGTCTAGCTTGGTCGAGGTGAGGGTCCTGCTGAGGGCCCTGTTGACGTTCTATTTCTTGGCTACTTCCTTTTTCCGTTGGAAGGAAGTTTTGTTTGTGGTGCCTTCGGGTCCCCGACGGGTTTGGCACCGTCAAGTCTACCATTTTTAATGGATATGTCTGGTCCTTGTTTGGGCCTATATTGCCAAGGGGAGGGTTCCCCTTTTCAGTTTAGTGGTATAAGTGGTGCGACTGCTACTCGGTCTTCTGTTCATTCCTTTTACAAGTCTTTGTAAGGTTGCTGTGCGGACCTTAGCAGATGATGTTTTTAGCCGCTGAAGTTATTCAAGCGGCAGGGGGTTTTCATTTGTGCATTATTGCCTATTCGGATCCCCGCCCTTTTTGGACACTGCTGTTGGATGTCCCACGTGTAATGACTACTACCGAAGCAGGGTGTGAGACATACTTAGAATAATACCATTTTGTGATTACTCACCTGTAAAATGGGTATTGTAAGTATGTCTCACACCCTGCTTCGCCCCGCCCTGAGTTGTATTATGGATCCTCTTTGGAGTTACTGTTTTTCTTGTAGTCTTTTGTTTGCTCTTCCTGGTCCCCTTACTGCTTTTCTATACTGGGTGATGTGTGGGAGGTCCCAGGTATTTATGGGCCAGGGAGGGGCTTCTTTTTTCTAGTCATCTCTGCAGAAGTTCGCCCTCCACTGGACATAACCCACGTGTAATGACTACTACCGAAGCAGGGTGTGAGACATACTTACAATACCCATTTTACAGGTGAGTAATCACAAAATGGTATTTTCCTAGCTCTGAAAATAAAATATTTACCCTAAAAATAATCTGACACTTACCAGGTGCACCTGCCTTATTGCATGTTCAGGGAATTCTGATTTTTAATCTAAATTATGCCAAAAGTGCTAAATGCTAGAACCTTAGATGCAGCCCTACCTGTATGTAGGGAAGCTTGAAGGATACAGGTTCTTCCCTAATCTAGGAAAGGGAAGAGGAGAAATCCCTTTAGGCATGTCTCTAAACACAGCAGTTGCCCATGCCCCAGTGGCTATGCTAGCAAAGGGTAGAGTTTTTTTTTTCTAACCAACTTCAATCCACAGGTATTCATTTTTTTTATTTTCAACTGGACCTTTAGCATCATTTAATGAAAAGCCCAAACCCTTAAAAACTATTCACCAGCATCTAAAATATTTTTAGTGGCTTATTTTGTATTCTTTCCTCCGCTGGACGCCGCCATCTTACCTCAGAAGCATCACACGCACTGAGAAGAGTGGGGTAAAGTGCAGAGGGGTTGGTTATAGCTGTGCTTTGCACAGACAGAGCAGAGCTGGGGGTCAGGAAAAGGACCACAATCCCAGCAGAGAGGCATATTCAGAAGACCCTTCCCATCTGCAGGCTGCCTGGTACTCCATGGGCTGCTGTCGTGGATGTCAGAAAATGCAATAGGTGCAGGTAGGATGATTTTTAATGTGAGCAATCTATATGTACAGGGTGGGGGAAACATACAAGATATGCTCTTAATCAGAGTGAAGGTCCGGTTTAACAAACTTGGAAATGTTCAAGGGAGGTAAATATTTCTTATAGGCCCTGTTTATGTGCCCATTTTTAGGAGCTTTAGCTTTCGTGATCATTTGTTTGAGCCTGCAACATTCTTAGGTTTGTTGCACATTTTTCCATACTTGCATTAATTGTAAAGAATGATTTTCAAAATGCGCTTTGGCTCTCCAAAGCTCCTTGTTAAGCTTCTCACACAGCAGCAATTTTGGATGATACTTATGTGGAGACCAATCAGACGCTCACAGATGAGCAGTCAAGCTCTTCTATTCCCTTGTTGAGTGCAGAGCGGCTGCTGCAGCCAGAGCTTAGTCCTGGCAGCGCCTGTCAAATATGTTAAGCAGGGCTGAGTGTTAGAAGCGGCACCTCGGGCAGCACAGGAGGTGAAGAGTCCGAGCCTTCTCATTCACTTAACAAGGCCTCCCCTTTGTTTTGTCTGGATCGATTTGCAACTTATTTCACCGCATCATGTGTCTCGCATCTCTGAGGAATATTGAAGCCGGGCGTTCAATCTTCAGCCTTAATGTTTCTACTTGAGGTGAAGATTGAATGCATCCCCTCTCATTCTCTAATTGGAGAATAATTATAGTTTGGATTTATGTATATAGTGGCTTAAACGGCTATTTAAGGTAGTTGGGATAATTTATATTAAAACAGATACATTATTTGAAAACACATCTAATATCCCTCCATACAGGAACCTTATAGGGACATGACGTTGGATCAACTCTGGACTGCCGTGTGTGTGTGTGTGTGTGTGTGTGTGTGTGTGTGTGTGTGTGTAGCTGGGAAGTGTTTCCCCCCCCTATGTATTCTTAAAGTGGACCAAACGTCTGAGACTCCAGGGCCTGTAGCAGTGTTTTGTCCAGCTTTCTATTAAAAAAATAACTTTTATCAGCTCTTATGTAGAAAAGTCAAAATCATAACAAAGACAAAAATGGCCCATCTGCAGCAAACAATGGCATTGCGTAGCCCTGAGACTCCAGGGCCACCTGACTTCCTCTTCCTGGGTTATCCCAAACTGAGATTCTGCGCTGTGTGAAACCCCCCATATTTGGCCAATAAACGTAGCTTTCCAACAAACCCACAGTACGGTATGTGTGGCCGATGACGGCATCATTCTCATCCTACTTGGTCATGCCCGCCGTATCTGAATGGCTGGTGTGGCTGCACAGAGCTGAAGTATGTGAGTAATGACGCCTGTCAATGGGCTTATGGAAAGGTAAGGATGACGGATGAATTGTGGGGTTTCACAGAGCGGGGCATCCCAAATTTGGATGCCCCAGGATGGTGAAAATGGTCCACTTTAAAATGGTGTGCACTTCTGAGTGAGAGGAATATAAGAAATATTTAAGCACATGCTAATAAGTAAATCCAAGCCAATCCCATGTGCCTCTCCTCCATATCCTGCAGTGGGCTGTAGATGCCATAGCAGGTCGCCAACATCTCCCCTTTCAGTTCCATTTCTTCATGACCAGGCACAAATGTGATCATATGTCCGCCTTGTCCCGTGGCACTCTGTGTGAGAGAGCCCAGCAAGCCATGGTGTCCTTTCTGCCTGTCACAATCCAGGTCTAGGGATAGAAGCAAAACTGGATATTTCATTAGAATTTTTTTTTTTTTTTTTAAATTGTAATTTTTATTGAAGAGACAGGGTGCCAAATTGAGGAGATATCCAGCCGGGTCCTCTCCCAAATCAATCCCAGTCAAGTGTAGTATAATTTTCCGGACATTACCCCAAAACTTAGTGAGGCCAGCGCAGTTCCAGAAAATATGGACCATTGTGCCCCCTTTGGCTCGAGCACCTCCAGCATAGAGAAGAGGGGAACATCTTCGGCAGCCTGGATGGCACATAATACCAGCGAGTCAGAATTTGATATGAGGCTTCTTGGTATCTGCTAGAGATAGAGGATTTGTGGATGAGCTGAAACATAGCTTGCCTCTGCTCCGCTGTGAAGCTCCTATTTAGTTCCCTCTCCCAATCCTCCACGCACGGAGGAACAAACGAGTCCGGGGGGTCCAATAAGCAGAGAGTAAGCATATGTCAGAGCCCCTCTAAAGTGACCCACCCCTGTGCAGAGTCGCTTAAATGGGGTCAAAGGTCTAATGATCTCGCCTGATTGGTCAATAGACTTCTGATAGTGTGACAACTGGAAAGCCCGCCAGTAATTGAGTGGCTGCAATGCAAACTTAGCAGCCAGGTCCTCCACCTTACACCAATCGCCACCCTCGCGCATGTGCATGATCCTATAGCAGTTCCGCTTTGCACATGAAAGGGAGATACCGTCAGACTGGCTCCCCGGAAAGTCTGGGTGCCCAATCACCGGTTTTAATGGCGATAGGGAGGGGGAAATGTCTGGGTTTGAAAAAACCTTGGCCACCACCCCCTTCGTGGGGCCTATCGTGGGGTGTTTATTGAGTGTCTGGAGCTGGCCAAGCGGGATCCAAGGGAGTCCCGGGAGGAAGGCTAGGGAGACATCCTGTTCAATGTGAGTCCACTGCTTCTGCCTGGAATGTCTGCACCAGTCGACCACTCTGACCAGGTGTGCCGCCGCGTGGTATAACTTCCAATCCGGGAGACCCAAGCCCCCGAGAGCCTTGCGAAGAGTTAGGAGGGGGGCCGCCAGGCGATGCGATTTCCCAGCCCACACAAACCTCAAGCACAACCCCGTGAGTTGCTTAAAGAACGTGTGGGGGACCTCTATTGGAAGGGCCTGGAAAAGATATAACACTCTGGGAAGTATATTCATCTTAATAATATTTACCCAGCCAAACCAGGTAAAAGCCCCCTTGTTCCACTTCCGAAGGTCCTCCTCCACCTTCCTCAACAACAGGGGAAGTTTAAGACCCTAAATCCTCTGAGGTTGGGCCGGAATCTGCTTCCCCAGGTAGGTCCCTGCCTCCCCCTCCCATTTAAACTGGAAGTTTTTCAAAATTTGCTCAATTCTTTTGGCTGGAATATTAATGTTGAGGGCCGAAGATTTCTGGTGGTTTATTTTATAGTTCGACACTGCCTGGAAGTCCCGGAGCTCAGCCAACAAAACAGGGAGAGTTGTTTCGGGTTTTGTAATGAAAAAAATCAGGTCGTCAGCATAAGCCGCCACCTTGTGCTCAACACCACCAACGGGCACCCCGGCAACATCTGAGTTCTTCCTGACAGTGCGCGAAAAGGGTTCCAGCGTTAAGTTAAATATCAACGGTGAAAGCAGGCACCCATGACATGTTCCATTTGATTGGTTAAATGGCCTAGATGGGAGACCGTTCACCACGACGGACGCAGAGGGGCATGAATAGGAGGCCTTAATCCAGTGGGTCATGTTTTCACCTAGGCCAATATGACAGAGGGTCGCGAACAAAAAGTCCCAGCTGACCCTGTCAAACGCCTTCTCTGCGTCCGTCGAGAGGAGCATGGTGCCCGACCCTCCCTTGTGTGCCTGATGGATCAGGTTGATGACCCTCGTGGTATTATCTCTGCCCTCCTGTAAGGAGACAAAGCCAACCTGATCCCAGTGAACGAGTGAGGGGATGAGGGGGGCTAATCTGTCCGCAATAATCTTGTTGAATAACTTTAGGTCACAGTTCAATAGAGAAATGGGCCTGTAACTGCCGTACTGGGTCGGGTCTTTGCCTGGCTTGGGGATAATCGTGATGTGCGCTCGAAGTGTGTCTCTGGGCGCGGGACGTCCGTCTTTCAGAGAACCGAAGGAAGCAATAAACTGAGGGCCAAGAGTATCAGCAAACTCCTTGTAATATCCCAGGTTAAAACCGTCTGGGCCCGGTGCCTTTCACGGCTTCGTGCTTTTAATGGCCCTCAGGTATTCGTCCATCTCGATCTCCTTATCAAGGGTGTATTTTGAGCCTAGGGAGTCCTGACTCCCGGATATAAGAAGCAATGCGACTCAGGTGGGTAGCAGAGCGCTCCTGGGGCAAATTGTAGAGGTTCTCATAGAACTCCCTGAAGGCTTTCGCTATGTCAAATCTATGTCAAGCTGCCAAGTGGTGTCTGCCCCCCCCCCCCCCCCCCCCCCGGAATCCTGAGTAACTGGAATGAAATTCCTTCCACGCTGGGCTTTAAGCGCCCTCGCCAGGGCTTTGCATGGGCTTGTTGCCATACTCATAGAAATATCTCCAACTCCTGACTGCACAGTTTTTAGCCTCGGAGAGGCAGATGTCCCTAAGGGACTCCCGAAGGCTCACCAGTTTTGCCCCCAAAGCCCTGTCTAGAGTCCTTTTGTGCCTGGATTTAATATCCAATATCTCCTGGGTCAGCACTTGTGGGCCTCCCATACCGACATCCGTGACACTTCCTCCGTAACATTTACGGAAAAGAATTCTACAATGGCCATATGGATATCCGCCCTAACCTCGGGGTTTTGTAGCAGTGAGTTGTTAAGTCTCCATTGGCCTCTGAGGGGCGGGGCATCTGGAATGGAGAGGGTCAAGGAGACAGGCACGTGGTCTGAAATAGATATCTGACCAATGTCCAAGCTAACCACCAGATGTAAGAACTTATGTGGGACCCAGAACAGATCAATGCGCGAATAGGTGTTGTGCGGAGCAGAGAAGAATGTATAATCTCTCTCTCTCTGGGGTTAAGTGTCCGCCACGCATCCATAAGCTGGTTCTTGTGGAGTAGGGCCCTAATTTTCTTAAGTGTTGAGAAAGGGGTATGTGAGAACCCTCTGGAAGTGTCCAGGCCCGGATCCAGGACGATATTAAAATCGCCCCCCAACAGGAGGACCCCCTCTGCAAAAGCTGTTAGCTTCTCTAATGTGGAGCACAGAAACTTAGATTGATTGGAGTTGGGGCAATTGCAAGGTTGCCAATGTAATTTTTAGTGAGTAAAGTGTTCCTTTAACAAAGAGAAACCTCCCCTCAGGGTCCTGCAGAGTCTCGAGGTGAGTCCAGGGCAGAGAACCTGCCAACAGGATAGAGACCCCCTTAGATTTCGAGTCGGGCGAGAGACAGAGGTATTGGGTCCTAAAATGACGATCAGTGAGATTATGGGTTCTCCCTATCTTGAGGTGGGTTTCTTGTAGAAATGCAACCTGAGCGTTCAGGCGCTTCAATTCCCTGAGGGTGGAGGATCTCTTAAATGGGGAGTTTAGACCCTTGACATTCAGGGACGTGCATTTCACATTAGCCACACTGGTATACTGAGGGAAACCCTTGGGTCTATTTGGTGGTCAAAAAGTGCTCCGCGTACCGGAGACGGGTAATGGGGAGGGAGGAGGAAAGGGAAAGATTGAGGAGAAGGGTATAGTATACGAAAAAGCTAGAGATATAGAGTACAACACAAACAAACAGGTAAACAACAACTAACACGTATTAAGACACAGGATCTAAGCGGGGACTACACTTTTCTTATCCCCAAACGCGGGCCCCTCCTCACCCGATCGAAGCTGGGCGAGGGGGAGACGAGACCTACTGTGGGTGCGAAGGCGGACAAAAGGGGGCATGCGAGGTCCCCCCAGCCGACTTCACCGGTAGATATCACGCCCCACTCGATAGGGCCCGAGGTGGGGCGGTGTAGCATATGGGCATTACCCACCCAACACACAACCATCCGAGGTGCTCCCGGTCCCCACCAGAACCCACCAGCCGAACCCTAACAGAGCGCGGAATACCAGCGCGGCCCGGCCGACCGGGCCATGGAGAAGAAACCGGGAGGACCCCTCCCACAGAACCCGCAATTTAAACAAGATAACACACATTAGTCAATGAATGTTCAACGAGGGAGTCCATTTCAGAACCCAACAGTCTGGGGCGCCCACGGACCCCCCCGGGACCAGCTGGCCGAACCCCCGGCACAACGCAGGACACCAGCACGGCTCGGCCGACTGGACCACGGGGAAGCAGCCGGGGATGCACTTCCAGCAGAACCAGCAATTTACAACCAGAAGAAACACATCAGGCACAGGATATCAGGAAGTAGTCTATTACTAAACGTAGCAATCTTGGGCGCCCCCGAACCCCAACAGGGTGCTGAATACATGCGCCGGCCGGGACACGGAGTGGCGACCGGGATGCTGCCTTCCATAAAACCGACAATTCAAAACTCGATGAAAACACGCTAGTTAAAGGATATCAGTAGGAAGTCCACTTCTGTACTAAAACTCGTTTTCCATGGGCTGGGGGGCCGACGAAGGTCTTCTGATTCTTCTGTGGGCTACATTCGAGCCCCTTCTTCGTCGAACCCCACGTGATTGCCCTTCACTCGCCTACTGAGGCGAAGGGAGCGAGGAAGGGTCCAGCCAGTCCGGAACCTCGAATGGCCCCGAGTCCAGGAAGGCAAACAGTCCCGGGAGGTCGCCGTGGGATCTCAAGGCAAAAACCCCCTGATATTCTTACTATTCAGTACGTCCTGCTCTAGATATAATACTTCCACTTGGGTTATCCTCCGCCAGATGGCGCTGCACTGCAGAGACATGGAAAAACAGGCTCCTCCCGGCCCTTCAAATACCCAGGGACCTCCCACAAATCCCCAGATTTCTCTGCAGTGCTGACTGCGAAGACATGATGTGTCACTCTCTCGCAGGTGAGCGGGCTATTAATGCCTGAGGCCCTGTTGGACTGCTCCCACCCGTCCTCTTCGTGATGTGCCTCCCAGCCTGGGCTGTGCTGGTCGGGTGAAGGTAGGCAGCACTACGTGTGCTTATGGAGCCATGCTCCTCCGCGGTCCCCCACCAAAGGGTAGGCGGTTTAGGCTGATGGTGAGCCTCTTGTGGATGCCCCTCCCGCATTATTGCCCCATACCCCGTGTAGCGGTGGACCCTGTTCAAAGGGTCGCCATCCTCCCTTGTTCCCCCCCGTAGCTCGGGGGAAAAGAAAGGAGGGTGTGTGTGTGTGGTGGTCTTATTGTATTCAGTACACGTTATGGCCTTAGTATTGTCCTTGACTCATACACCTGGTGTCAGAGCTGCGCTGTTTTTATTTCCTATTTGCAATATATCCCCCTTTTTACTTCTATAGTGTGCTATTCACTTTACTGTCTGTGCTGACTACTGTATTCAGAGCTTTGCGCTCTTCGGGGGGGCTGAGACCTGGCTTGGCGCGCTCGGCGTCACAGCCCGCTCTGGCCCGCCCTTCGAGGTTCGCTTGGCGCCATTTAGATGCTCATCGCGCGCGCGTGTGGTAACGGTCCTCCTCCTCCCTCGATCTGTAAGTGCCCTCGTGGGCGATTTCCTTTTTTTCTTACTTACTGCGCATGGCTCTGACATCCCTATTCCCATTATGTCTTTCAGACGATCGAATCCAGTGGCTTCTCCCGGCCCGGTGTAATTGCCAGTTGGACATAATTTAATTACTCCCACATCCCTGCGGGTCTTTGGGGCATCCAGGGTAGCTTATTGCTTCAATCCCTACTGGCCTATTGTGCCCATCAATCACCATATGGAGGCATCCCAGGATATTGTGAACGGGGTTCCCTCGGGACAAGCCCGGCTGTGTGGGGTCTCCTCTATCAATGGTGACAATGCACGGGTCTGCGTCCCTTGTGCACAGCAGGTGCTAATGGTACTTCCCGCCCCTCCTGGGGCTGGGTCTGCACCTCGCCTCACTTCACCTACCCCCCCAAGCCTGAGTCTAACCCCCAATACAAGCGGGGATTCTCATCCTGATGTGGCTACTAGACTGGCCAGCGTTGAGAAATTGCTTGCTAGTACTCTAGCGCGCAAGGCCACCGCAAAAAAGCGGCACATAATCCCTGACTCTGCTCCTTTCCCTACGGAATCTGATGAGTATACACATCTATATGACCATGCCCTTTTCGGACGAAGGGGAGCTGCTCTCTGACTCAGAGTCATCTGATGAGAAGTCTAGGGGTCATGACGATTCTGGTTCTGACCACTGGACCCCGGATGATACTGATAAGCTACTGCTTCAGATTTTTGAGGTTTTGTCCATCTCTCCCCCGGTTGCGGCTCCCAGGTAAAGAGGTGAGCTATTCCATACTGCTAAGGCTCAATTGGAATTTCCTGAGCAGACCCATTTCAATAACCTTGTGCTTAAGGAGTGGGAACATCCCAGTAGACTTCCCGGGATCCCTAAGAGTTTGGATAGGAAGTATCCATTTCCTGCTGACATGGTCAAGTGCTGGTCATCGCCCCCTGAGGTCGATGCTCCTATTCTAGGCCTGTCTAACACCTCTATTATGCACTCCCCCGACACTACTACGCTGCGGGATTCTGAGGACCGGCGCATTGACCAATTGGCGTGCCATGCCTTTGCGTTTGGAGGGGCGGCATTGCGCCCGGTCTGCGCTCTGGCCATTACTGCCGTGGCGCTCAGGGCTATGGTCAGGAATGCACTTGACGGCCCAGACGAGTTGCCTGCTGATACTATTAATGCATTGTCTAACTGTGATGTATTTGTGAACTTTATCCTGTCTGCATCGGATGATGCTATTAGGCTGTGTGCCAGATCTTCCGCCTTGGCGGTGGCTATACGCCGTGCGGTATGGCTGCGACAGTGGGCGTCCGACAATGCTGCTAAGAAAGCCTTTACTGGGCTCCCTCGCCCGCCAGGGTGGGGGGACGGCTACAGCACTTCGCGCACGTCTGGAGGCACCAAGTCTCAGACCGGTGGATTCAGGAGGTAGTTACCTCCGGCTACAAGATAGTTTACTGTGCGGCCCCCCCTCAATATTCATCAGGTCCCTGGACCCGGTATCAGCTCAGGTCCTTATGCAGGCAATACAAGGACTTATGGAACTGGGAGTTATTTGCAAGGTTCCCTTGAGAGAATTGGGAGAAGGGTTCTACTCCAACCTTTTCACAGTACCCAAAAGAGATGGGTCAGTCAGGCCCATTCTGGATTTAAAGATCCTGAACAAATTTGTCAAGAACAAGCGCTTTCGCATGGAAACCCTGCACTCGGCCGTTGGCTCTCTGCGCCCAGGGGACTTTGACGTCTGTGGACATCAAAGATGCTTATCTTCACATCCCTGTATTTCCAGGACATCAAAGGTTTCTCAGATTCGAGTTGAAAGATCAACACTACAAATTTGTGGCTCTACCGTTTGGCCTCACTTCAGCTCCCAAGGTGTTGGCAGGGGTGATGTCCTTGATAAGGTCAGGGGACATTCGAGTGCTGCCCTACCTGGACGACATCCTCATCGCCTCATCGCCTCATGGCCTCTACAGCAGGTGGAGCTGGACACTCAGCTGGTGGTGTCCACCTTGGAATCCTTCGGCTGGGTGATCAATCATCCCAAGTCCTCCCTGTCCCCTTCACCAGTGACCCCATTCCTTGGGATGATTCTGGATACGGTTCAGTCACGAATATTCCTTCCCCAACAGAATGTGGAAGCTCTGACTGCGCAGGTGCGGTCCCTGCTCTCGTGCCCGCAGCTCTCCCTCAGACAAGGAATGCAGCTGGTTGACCTGATGGTGGCGAGCTTTGAGGTGGTGCCCTTTGCTCAGTTCCATTCGAGGCCTCTGCAGCTTCACCTCCTATCAGTATGGGACAAGGACCCCTCGTCCTTGGACGGGGTTTGTGTGCTTCCCCCATTGGTCAGAAGGTCCCTCTCGTGGTGGCTAGACCGCAAGAACTTGCTAAAGGTAAGGTCCTTTCTAGCCCGCTCCTGGGAGACGGTCACCGCGGATGCCAGTCTGTCAGGTTGGGGGGGATTCTGGAAGTCCCTGAGGTTCCAGGGGAGGTGGGGCCCTCAGGAGGCCCATTTACCCGTCAACATTCTGGAACTACGTGCGGTCAGGTTGGTTTTGGAGCAGTTGACCGATCACCTGCAGGGTCTGTCTGTGCAGGTGCGCTCAGACAACAGGACAGCGGTTGCCTACATCAACCGTCAGGGAGGGACCCGGAGCAAGGGTGCCCTCCAGGAAGTGTCGCGGATTCTGACATGGGCGGAGGCCAATGTTCAATGCATCTCGGCTGTTTATATCCCGCGGGTAGAGAATCTTCTAGCAGACTCTCTGAGCAGGGGGACTTCCCGTCAGGGGGAGTGGTCCCTCTGCAACAGGGTATTTCAGTCCCTGTGTTACCGGTGGGGCCTACCGGATGTGGATCTGTTTGCATCCCGTCACAATCACAAGCTCCCGGCCTTTGTCTCCCTGTCTCAGGAGCCTCTGGCCTTGGCCACGGACGCTCTGTCACTGTCATGGAAGAAATTTCGGCTCCTGTATGCCTTTCCCCCGTTCCCCCTGCTGGGCAGGGTTCTACGCAAGATTGCCCTGGAAAGGGTGCCAGTGATTCTGGTGGCCCCGAGGTGGCCAAGAAGAGTGTGGTTCGCAGACGTGGTACAAATGGCAGTAGACCAGTACGTCCTGCCAGAGGAGCCAGATCTACTCACTCAGGGCTCCTTCCCAATTGGCCATCCCAATTTACAAACTCTGGCTTTGACGGCCTGGCTGCTGAAACCTCCATCTTGATGGAGAAAGGCTTGTCTGCCTCAGTGGTGGATACCATGGTACAGGCTAGGAAGAAAACTTTTTCTGCCATCTATTATAGGGTATGGCGTTCCTACATTGACTGGTGTGAGTCTAGGTCTCTCCCCTGCAGGGAGTTTTTACAACACGGATTGGAGTTGGGTTTAAAACTCAGTACTCTGAAGGGTCAGGTTTCTGCCCTGTCTGTCTTCTTTCAGAAGTCTTTTGCTCAGCATCCCTTGGTTAAGACCTTCCTTCAGGGGGTCACTCCCGTGCGTCCCCCACGTAAGCCTTCCTGTTTGGGACTTGAACCTGGTTTTGTCGGCCTTACAGGGTGCTCCCTTTGAGCCTATTGGTTTAAACTGCCTGCTGTCACCTTTTGTTGGGGGTTACCACCCTACTTACGGACACTGCTATTGGATGTCCCAAGTGTAAGTATTATATCTGGAGCAGGACGTACTGTATACTAAGAATAATACAATTCTGTGAAATACTCATCTGTAGAATTGATATTATTTGTATACAGTACGTCCTGCTCCACCCCACCCTGTTTTTTGCATTATTCTGGATCCCCTGTATGGTGATTGCTATCATTGTTATCATTACCAGTTGTTCTGGGTGGTTTAATTCTCCCGGCTTCTTGTTCACTGCTTTTCAATGCTGGGGATTTGTGGGAGGTCCCTGGGTATTTGAAGGGCCGGGAGGAACCTGTTTTTCCATGTCTCTGCAGTGCAGCGCCATCTGGCGGAGGATAACCCAAGTGTAAGTATTATATCTGGAGCAGGACGTACTGTATACAAATAATATCAATTCTACAGGTGAGTATTTCACAGAATTGTATTTTTTCCGCACAATCAAGTGGAAAGGGTATCCCCAACGATAAGATGTGCCACACTCCTGGATACTCCCAAGCAAGGGTTTCAAGAGGCACCTCATATGGAGGGACCGTCTGGACACATCCGGGAAGACCTGCAGTGAAGCTCCATCAAAAGTTATCTGATCTCTGTCCCAGGCCTTCCAAAGGATTTTCTCCTTAAATGAAAAATAGTGTAACCGGCAGATCACATCGCGTGGGCGGTTGGGATCCGCGGCTCTAGGGCCGAGTTCTCTGTGCAGGCGATCAACCACGATTTCCGTCCTGGGTGGATGGCCTAGAATCTCACTGAAGATACCCGTCACTGTGTGCAGTAACTGATCCGGCCCAGTAGCTTCCGGCAGGCCCCTTAGCCTTATGTTATTCCGACGACTCCTATTCTCCAGGTCATCAAGCTGCAGGACTGCCGCTTGAGATATGGATCGCTGGAGGTTAAGGTTTCTTTCTAGGGCTTCGATTCTTTGTAAAGCTGAAAGGTGAGATTGTTCCAGACCTGCCGTCTTGGAATCCAGGTTCTCCACAGAACATTGCAAATCCGAAATGTCCTTCTTAAAAGAACTCTCGACTCTCTGAATAAAGGCTTCCAGGTCTGCTTTAGAAGGGAGGGCTTTTATTTCCACCCTGATATCTGCAAGAACCCCGTCATGGACATCGCGGGGACACAAGGTCGTCAGCGGAGGAGCGGCTCCGAATCCGAGTCTCGATAGCTTCCTGATTCAGCCGAAACTGGGTCATCAAATAAAGCCGCCGTCTGTACAGGCTTCGGCCCGGGGCGCGTCACCAGTTGGCCCGCTACGTTGTGTCCCGCTCTTGGTGGAGGCTGTGAAGGGTGCTCTGGGGCATGTTGACCCAAGACATTTGGGGCCATGAGGTAGACCCGAGGCGGCCCTCGGCCTGACGAGGTGTGAGCCATTTCTTCTGGCCACGTGCTCCCGCCCGAATCATGTCTGGAGTGCCACGTGGGGGAGCTGGGCGTGGGAGTGCGCATCATAGGGGAAAACCACTCCCCTTCTGGGTATGGCGAGGCCTCCAAACGTGCCATAGCGTCTGGACTGGGCGGAGCTGCTGTATGGGCACCCAGGTTGCTGCGCTGTTGTGGCGTAAGGGATGTTGGAGTCTCTCCCATCCCCCCGCTGCTCGATAAGGAAAAATCCAGACCCAGGCTTGGTGATGTCGGTGCCTCAAATTGACCCCTTGACTCCCTGTCCTGGCCCCTCCCCTGTTGCAACTCCGGGGGGGGGGTATCCCGCTTCCACTGGGGGCATCCAAGGGGGGGAGACCCTGATGACACTTGGGAGCTCCCCCACCCCCTGCACGAGTGACTCCTGGGCTTTGCTCCTCAGAACTCCCTCCGCACCACCGCCCGCTGAGAATGACCGTGACAGGCCGGCGTCTGCGGAGGGAGCACTCAGCCGCCCGGCCTCTTCAGCCGAATGCATCGCCTCGCTGCGCTCCCCGGTCACAGCTGGTGGCCTCAGCTCCTCACCTCTCACTGCCATTTGGCCCCGGGTGATGTCTCTTCGCGGTGCCTCACTCAGCAGGCACCGCATCTACTCTCGGGCGCTCTCCGCCCCCACCGCCGCGTCGCCATCCGCAGGCTCTCTGACAGAGCACGGGAGCTGCTGCCTCTCTCCGCTCCCCTCACCTCCTCTCTTCGCCACCTCCGAGTGGCCGGCCGGTCCTCTCTCCATCGCAGCAACCTTTTGTGTGTCTTCAACAACTGTACATCTTGGGATTCCCACAAGGCATGACCTGTACAGGTGGGTCCTTAGGACAGGGGCTGCTTTTCAGAACAAAAAGTGGGCATGCAGGTATCTGTGTTATTCCTGCATGCACGTTTATCCTTCCAACTCCGCCTGCTAGTGGAGACAAGGGGAAGGTCACGCCAGAGCAGCTCCCTGTTGGAATCATATTCAAACATCAACTATTTATTCCACTACCTTGCCACAGTGTTGCTTGAATTAAGTACAGTGTTTTTCGCCCTATAGGACACACTTAATTTTCCCAAAAAATTGGCACTCCTGTGTTGCTGACGGGCTGCCTGCCACACTGTGGGAGGCCAGAAGAAAATGGAGGAGTGACTGGCTCTGTCCCCGATCCCGCCGCTGCTTTCACTGTCTCTTCCGGTAGCGGCAGGGATGGAGACAGCGCCCGTTGCTCCTCCATCTTCTTCTGGCCTCCAGCCGCCCAGGGCACATGCAAACACCCGGTCTGAGCAGCAGGTGGGTGTGGCCTGCACAGACCGCGCGTCAGAGCGTGCAGCGGCAGCATCTGGAGGCCAGGAGCATGTGGGGGCTTCTGGGGAACAGAAGGGGGGTGCCACAATGCCTATGGGAATAGGGGTTGCCACACTACTGATGGGGATGGGGGAACGGTCAATGGGATTAGGGGGTGCCGCTCTGCCTGTAATTGGAGGTTTCTGCACCTTGCCTTTTTTGGGGTTCAGAATATTATTTTTCTTATTTTCCTCCTCCAAATCCTAGATGCGTCTTATAGGGCAACAACCGTATAAACTGCATTTATAACTCTTGGCTTGGTCTGCTGCATAGTACACTGTTGCTTTAAAGCTGTGGAACTTGATTCATCCCTATAATCTAAGATGTGGTTTTCAGCAGGAGTGAGTGCTGTTTGCCTTGTTGACATCAGATCATGAAGATATTTAACTTTGCCGTTAGATGGCTCTAGAGTCCATTCCTCTATGTCGAGAGTGCATCGTGTAAAAGCTCGGAATATCATCCAATTCTCAGAGGGGGAAAACGTTAGATTTTTACTCTCAGAAGTAGTTACATTTTTTTCCGAGGAAGGCTAAAGGAAATCCTTAATCTAGTCGCGTAAAAACACCACTGTTTGTTCTGAGGTTTTTTGCTTGAACATTACAGAATGTTAAAATGTAGCATTTTCTCTGTAAGTAAAATGCTGCAAGGAAGGTGCCTATCATGCCTTTTGCCCTTTTCAGGAACCCCAAGCGAAGTCAGTCTTCCTCCATATCGACAACAGAGGAAAGCCTCAGGTTGCAGCCCTTTTAACAGCGCTCAGCATGCAGCACACTATGGCGCAAGTTTGTAGTTGTCCCAGTTTTCCAGCAGGAGCCAAGATTTACACATGTACATTATTTTTAAATGTTGGTTGCCTTTTTCAAGTTGCATTGTTTTTTTTTTCTTTTTTTTTCTTTCTGAATTGATTTACCTGCAGCAGCTTAATCTCTGGGTTCACATGATTATTTCTTTACAGCAATTTATCTGTGAAAATTCCTTCCTACTAAGTTTCAACAATGCTTTGAACTATTCAGAATAACTATTTCCTATACAGTATATAAGAAAGGAAGCTAACGCGGCTTAGACTGAAATACTGCTATGGGTGGCATTCTTCTGCACCGGCACACATATAAGGGCAATCTCAACAATTGCTCAGTTATTAGATGAGCTTGCACATGTGCAGGAGCGTGGAACAAGGTAAGATTTGGGGTCGATCATGTATGGGAGGTGGGGGCCTAAAGCGGCCAAAAGCCCAGGAGGGTGAAGATTCTATGTTTTTGTCTGCTTTAAATAAAGGCAAAAGTTGGTTGGTGGGTTGTGCAATCTGCCCCGTCTTTTTGCAATGTGCTTGAGATGTCTATTCTATGTTTTTTACCAGGATGACGAAAACAAAGAATAGGAATGCCAAGATTAGGAATAGAATAGGCCAGTACTACTCCCTTTATAAAAATGTAAATGGTAATTTATTCAGCAAAAATTACATGAAATTACACAAGATACACAGTTCATTTATTCATTATTAATTATTATTAATAATAATTCAAAAAGTGTCCAACAATCTCCAAAATTGCTGTTCTAACACAAAAAAAGAGAAAAACAAGGCGAAGAAAAGTTGCATATTCCAAGTTTTCTCCTATCATCTGCCATTCAACCCTTTACCAGGATGTAAATCTAAGTGACCAATTTATTCAGCACTGCTTGCGATTAATCCTAACTATAGAAAATTCTGCCTAAAGTTAAACACTGAGCAGCTTTGAAGCTCTAATCTGTAAATATCAGCTATTGATAGACAGGAGCTTGATAAAATAGAAAGATGGGTTGTGGCTAATCTACTAAACTCTGAAAATTAAATTATGTTTCCTATTTGTTCAATGAAATGGAATAGAACCTCGCATCACCTTGACATTCATGGAAACTTGTAGCACATCAATTCAGCAGGTTTTTTCCTCTACTATTAATACTGTGGAATGAAAGTTTTCCCCATATAATGTGACAGGTAAATTATTAAATAACTGTGGGATTCCAGAGGCCGTTCCACTGCTGCACGTGCCTTTGTGCGTTAGAAGAGGTGCCATTCTTCTAGCATGAAGCCAGGCATTTACTGTACATAGAGCTGTTCCGGATGACAAAACCGTATGTAAAGGTCAACCTTTCACAAGGGCCTGGCTTTACCTGCAGCAGCTCAATCTCTGGGTTCACATGATTATTTCATTACAGCAATTTACCTGTGAAAATCCCTTCCTACTAAGCTTCAACAATGCTTTGAACTCTTCAGAAAAACTATTTCCTATACAGTATATGAAAAAGGAAATTTAAAGACTGAAATACTGCTTTTGGTGGCGTTGGATAAAATCTTGTGCACCGGCACATATATATAAGGCAATCTCAACATGTTCTGGTTGGGATAACTCCATCCTTCCTATCGCCTGTATAGACGAATAATTGCTGTGTGAAGATGAGGACAAATAAATTTGCCTTCATTTTGGTAAATTTACCTAAATACGTATAACCATCTGCTAACATGCTTTATTTGGCCGATTTCTTACTTCCATGACACCGTGTATTTGATTACTAGGTGGAAATAAAGGGTCCACCTCCTAAAGCAGACCTGCATTCTCAATTGCAACTATGTGCCTGGGTGGGTCCTGGTTCAAAGGGTCGCTAAACTAACCTACCCTACCACCCTCACACCATTTGTGATCCCTCGATTAGAGATGGATATTCTGATTTTTACCTAACATTGGTGAAAGGTTACTTGCTACGCACTTGCAGAATCTGCAGTTTATCTAGTAGGAGACATGCTTCACTGAAGTGTGCAGCCAGTACATGCGCCCTTCATAAATGGCTTAATGGCTTTGGCTTCTCTAACCGGATATCAGCACAATTTAATGAAAAGAACAAACCCTTAAGCTATTCCCCAGCATCTAAAATTAATATATTTTACATTTTTCCAAGTATACAGCACATCCTGTTCCAGTAACTTCCTTACACTTGGGGTTATTCCGCCACAAGGTGGCGCAGTGGACTGCAGAAAGACTTGTGGCCACTCCCGAAGATAGAAGACGACTCTATTGCGCAGGGAGTGGGGCTTTTCAAGCCTAGGGCCCTGCAGGCTTATTTCCACCCGTTCTGGACCCACTGCCTCCCAGCCTCGGCTGACGGTTCGGGTGAAGGTAGGACAGCACCAGGGTCAGGTGCTGAAGGAGCACTGCTCTGGGCCGCAAGACCCTGTACCAAAGGGTAGCCGGCGACAGGCTTTCTATGGTGAGCCTCATTGGGATGCCCCAGCCTCTAATCTTGGGTCCTTGTTCCCTTCACTCTTCTCCCCTCTAGCAGGTTGTGCGCGTCCGGGGGGTCTCTGATTTGTGTGTGCAATTTTTATTATTGGTGTGTGTGCGGGCCGTTGTACGGCGCTCCGCGGTGGTTCGCGTTATGTATTTATTCTAACGTCCTGTTCCAGAAGATATTCCTTAAACTTGGGATATACTCCAGTAGATGGCGCTGGACTGCAGAGACAGAAAAGTGGCCCCTCCCGGCCTCATATATACCAGGGACCTCCCACAAAATCCCCAAATTCTTCTCTGCAGTCCTGGCTGCGATGACTAGAAGATGGCTCTCTCTACTCGCAGGTGAGCGGGGCTAATAGCCTGCGGCCCTGTAGGACTATTCCCACCCGTTTCCTTTTACTGCCTCCCAGCTTAGGCTGCCCTGGTTCGGGTGAAGGTAGGCAGCACCGCTGTCAGGTGCTAAGGAGCGCTGCTCCAACTGCAGTCCCCCACCAAAGGGTAGGCGGTATAGGCCCATGGTGAGCCTTATGGGATGCCCCTCCCGCACTTTATGCCCCTCGCCCCCTGTCCCCGCAGTTGGCTCCCTTTAGGCTGCCGTCAGGGGGGGTGCATGTATTTGCCACATATTGTGTGTTGTGTTTGATCCCTTTTAGAATTGGTTGCAATGGTGTCTTTTGCCGCCGCCGCACGTTTGTACTACGCTCCGCGGTCGGCTGCGACATCGCCTCAGGCGCTACTGCGCCATCATTGGCTGGCCTTTTCAGGTGGGGGAAAGTTTTTGCGCTATTCGGGGGGGGGCTGGCCTTGCAGCTGACGCGTTCTGCAACACTGTCTCCGCGGCCCGCCCCTCGAGGTATATGCGGGGCGCCATTTTAGTTCTCTGCTGTGTGTGCCTGGTTTCCCCCTATCGTGGTCTGTAAGTGCCCCTGCGTGTTGATTTATTTTATATTGATCATATGTATTGCATATCGCTTATGGGATCTTTTGCTTATGTCTTATAGAGGTCCTATCCCCTCTATTTAGTGTTAACTCTTATTGGAGGGCTATTTCATACCATTACTCCCACTTCCCTAGCGGGTTATTGGGGCATCCCGGGTTGCTTTTATTAGCGTCAATCCCTATTGGCCTGTTGTGCCATGATAATCACGGAGGCTTCTCAGGATAATGTGCGCGGGGTTCCTTCGGGACAAGCCCGGCTGTGTGTGGCATGTGGGGTATCCCCTATAAGTTATGATGTCAGGGTGTGTGTACCCTGCACCCAGCAGGTATTTGCGTTGCAGTCTGGGTTACCTGCGGCTGGGCCTAGTGCTGCGCCCCCTCTGGCTTCGCCTACCCCCCACGCTTACATCTGACTCCCAGTGAGGTGCATACCAGTGGGGAGTCTCAACCTGATTTGGCTACCCGGGTAGCCAGCATTGAAAGGCATATTGCTGGGTCTGCTCCGCGTAAGGTTCCTGCTAAGCGGCGGCATCTGGCACCCGGTGTTACTCTTTCCTATGGAAGCTGAGGAGTTTTTTGATGTTACTGGATATACCCCCCCTGGAAGAAGGGGAATTATTCTCTGATTCAGAATCATCTGACGATCAGCCTAGGGGTTATGCGGAGTCTGGATCTGACCCATGGGCTTCAGATGATACTGACAGACTTTTGGCTCACATTTTTGAAGTGCTCTGTATCTCTCCTCCTGCCGTGGCCCCGCGGCAGCAGGGGGAGCTGTTTCATACTTTTAAACCACGTTTGGAGTTTCCTGAACAAACTCACTTTAATCTGATTCTCAAGGAGTGGGAATGGCCTATCCGGGGTACCCAAGAGTTGGGATAAGAGGTATCCCTTTCCTGCTGAGATGGTTAAACGTTTGTCATGTCCTCCAGAGGTGGATGCTCCAGTTCTGGGGCTGTCTAACACATCTCATGCATTCCCCTGACACTACTACACTGAGGGATGGGGAAGACAGGCGCATGGATCAGCTGGCTTGCCATGCCTTTGCCTGTGTTGGGACCGCATTCCGTCTGGTCTGTGCTATCACGGCTGTTGCTATTAAAAGCCTGCTCAGGGGTCTCTTAGATGGGGCCCCTGATGATGCTGGTAGTGAAGAGTACAGAGCTCGTCTGCGTTGTGAGGAATTTGTTGCATATGTTCTCTCTGCTCTGGATGATACCATTAGAACATTAGAATGTGTGGCAGGGCATCTACCTTGTTGGTGGCGATACGCCGCTCGGTCTGGCTGTGCCAGTGGGCAGCTGACAATGCTGACAAAAAGGCCCTCACTGGGTTTCCCTTCAAGGGGCTGTGCCTCTTTGGGGAACGTTTGGACTTGTTTGCCAAAGGTGGCAAGTTACCTCAGCGTAGAAGGCAGCCCCGGTCCTTTCGGGGTTCAGGTGCCTTTCTTCCTTCCTTCCGTGGCTCCAGAATTGGACGGGGAGCTTCCTTTGCTGGAGCCCGTGGAGATTTTTGGGGCAGGGGCAGAGGACGTGGCCGCCCTGGCCCCCCCTGGGGTCCCAAGCCTAAGTCCTCCCCCAAGCCCCCTCAGGCATGAAGGGGCGCCCTCACCCATCCAGGTGGGGGGACGGCTTCGGCTCTTGGCTCACGTCTGGAGGCCTCATGTCTCAGACCGGTGGATTCAGGAGGTAGTTTCCTCTGGTTACAAGATAGAGTTTGCAGCCTGGCTGCCCCCAAGATTCATCAAATCTCGTTTAGCTCAAAGCTCATTGTCCGCTCAGTGTCTCTCTCTGGCTGTCCAAGGCCTAGACCTAGGTGTCATCTGCCGGGTGACCTTGAAGGAAAGGGGCAAAGGCTATTATTCCAATCTTTTCATTGTGCCCAAAAAGGATGGGTCCATTAGACCTATCCTGGATTTAAAGCTTCTCAACAAGTCTGTCAGATTCAGACACTTTCGCATGGTGACTCTGCGCTCAGCTGTGACTTTCCTACGCCCAGGGGACTTCATGACATGCTTACCTTCACGTTCCTATTTTTCCAGGTCATCAGAGGTTCCTCAGGTTCGCTCTGGAGGAGCAGCACAAAAAATGTGTGGCCTTGCCCTTCGGCCTCACCTCGGCCCCCAGGGTATTCACCAAGGTGCTGGCAGGTGTCATGGCCCTGCTGAGATCTCAGGGCATTCGCGTTCTTCCCTACCTGGACGACATGCTTATTGCTTCTCAGTCCTTCCATCAGGCAGAGCTGGACACTCAAAGGGTGGTGTCCACACTGGAGTCATTCGGCTGGGTGATCAATCACCCCAAATCCTCCCCGTCTTCTTCCAGGGTGAAGTCTTTTCTGGGCATGATTCTGGATTCAGCTCAGGTCAAGATTTTTCTTCCTCAACAGAAGATGGAGGTTCTTCAAGAGAAAGTTCAGCTCCTGCTGTCTTGTCCCCATCCATCCATCCATCCATCCATCCATCAGGCAGGGCATGCAGCTGGTGGGCCTGATGGTGTCCTGCTTCGAGGCGGTTCCATATGCTCAGTTCCACATGAGGACTCTTCAGCTTCACCTCTTGTCAGTATGGGATCAAGACCCTGTGTCCCTGGATCAGGTGTTTGTCTTGTTCCCTCAGGTCAGGCGGTCTCTAATGTGGTGGCTGGTCTCAGGAAACCTGCTGGGGGGCAGGTCCTTTCTGGCCCCCTGCTGGGAGACTGTCACCACGGACGCCAGTCTGACAGGTTGGGGGGGATTCTGGAAGTCCCTGATATTCCAGGGTCAGTGGGGCCCTCAGGAGGCCCATGCCCCTATCAACATTCTGGAATTGAGGGCAATCAGGTTGGTTCTCGCCCAATTAACCCCACACCTGAGGGGTCGGGCTGTTCAGGTCCGCTCGGACAACCAGACGGCGGTGGCCTACATCAATCATCAGGGAGGAACCCGGAGCAAACGGGCCCTCAAGGAAGTGTCCCTGATACTGTCCTGGGCGGAGGAAAATGTTCCCTGCATCTCAGCTGTGTACATCCCGGGGGTGGAGAATCGGGATGCAGACTCTCTGAGCAGGGGGACCTCTCGCCTGGGAGAGTGGTCCCTCAGCAGCAGGGTGTTTCACTCCCTGTGCCACCGCTGGGGTCAGCCGGACGTATTTGCATCCCGTCACAATCACAAGCTTCCAGTCTTTGTCTCTCTGTCCCAGGATCCTCTGGCCTTGGCCACGGATGCCCTGGCAATGTCTTGGACGAGGTTCCAGCTCCTGTATGTGTTTCCCCCGTTTCCACTGCTGGGCAGGGTGCTGCGCAAGATAATTCAGGAAGGGGTGCCAACCATCCTGGTGGCCCCCTGTTGGCCAAGAAGAGTGTGGTTCGCAGACATCGTGCAGTTGGAGGTAGATCAGTACGCCCTGCAACTGGTTCCAGATCTGCTCACTCAGGGACACTTACGCCACCCCAATTTACAAACGCTGGCTTTGACGGCCTGGCTGTTGAAACCTCCATCTTGCTGGAAAAAGGGCTGCCTGCCTCGGTTGTGAATACCATGATCAGGGCTAGGAAGAGGTCCTCTTCTTCCATCTATTACAGGGTATGGCGTACTTGCATTGACTGGTGCGAGTCCCACTCGCTTCCCTGTCGTGTGTTTTCTATTCCTAGGATTTTGGAGTTTCTCCAACATGGTTTGGATCTGGGTCTTCAGCTCAGTACTCTGAAAGGCCATGTGTCTGTTTTGGCTATTTTTTTCCAAAAATCCTTTGCTCAGCATCCCCTGGTCAAGAGCTTTTTCCCGGGGGTTACTCAGGTGCGTCTCCCACGTAAGCCTATGTTACCAGTCTAGGTCTCCCTTTGAGCCCTTTGCAAGGGGCTCCTTTGTCCATTCCATTCAAGGTGGTCTTTTTGGTAGCTTCTGTTAGGCGTGTTTTTGAGTTGGCGGCGCTTTCCATCAAGCCTCCTTATTTTGAGAGACACCAGGACAAGGTGGTGTTTTGTTTTAAGCCAGATTTTCTTCCTAAGGTTGTTTCTGCCTTTCATCTCAATCAGGACATTGTTTTGCCTTCTCTGTGTCCTAATCCTAGTAGCCATAAGGAAAGGGTTTTGCATTCTTTGGACGTAGTCAGAACTCTGAAGTTCTATTTGGTGGCTACTGAATCCTTCAGGAAGACTGATGCTCTTTTTGTGCTTCCGTCTGGACCTAAGAAAGGTCTGGCTCCTGCTAAGTCCACTATCAGCAAGTGGATCCGTCAGGCTGTCATACAGGCCTACTCTACCAAGGGGAAGGAGCCTCCCTTCCGCCTTACTGCTCATTCCACTCGTGCTATTGGTGCCTCTTGAGCCTTTCAGCACCAGGCTTCTGTTGAACAAGTTTGCAAGGCTGCTACTTGGTCTTCTGTTCATACCTTTTCAAAGTTTTACAAGGTTGATGTTAGGGCCTCAGCTGATGCTGCTTTTGGCCGCAAAGTTCTTCAGGCGGCATTGGTTTAAACTGCCCGCCGTTGCTCTTTGGGGATCCCACCCTACCTTACGGACACTGCTTTTGGATGTCCCAAGTGTAAGGAATTTACTGGAACAGGACGTGCTGTATACTTGAAAAATACAATTCTGTGAGTACTCACCTGTAGAATTGATTTTATAGTATACAGCACGTCCTGTTCCATCCCTCCCTTGTTATCATTTTTCTTGGTTACCTCTGTATGGTGATTGTTCATAAGTTCTTTTTGGGTTCTTATCCATTTTTTGATTCTCCCGACTTCTGGTATAACTGCTTGTCAACACTGGAAATTGGTGGGAGGTACCTGGCTATTTGTGGCGGAATAACCCCAAGTGTAAGGAAGTTACTGGAACAGGACGTGCTGTATACTATAAAATCAATTCTACAGGTGAGTACTCGCAGAATTGTATTTTTTGTCACCTACATATTATACTTTTCCCCAGTGGGCTGCAGCTCTGTTCAGGACTCTAGGATATGGACGCCACCATCTTGCCCCAGGAGCTTCACATACTGAGGAGAGGAAAGGGGGAAACCTGCAGGGGGGCGGGGTTATAGCTGTGCTTTTCTCAGACAGAGCAGGAAAAGGACAGCAATCCCAACCCCAATGCAGAGCGGCACAGTCGGCAAACTCTTCGTGTCTGCAGCCTGAGACAGCCATCTTGGATGTTTAAAGGCTCAGAAAAAGCAGTAGATCCAGGTAGGATGATTTTTAATGTGGGCAGTCTGTATATAAGGGGTGGGGGAAACATATGTTCTTTTTTAGGGTGAAGGTCCTATTTAAGGATCTTTATCTTTAGAGATCTACCATACCTCAGGGGAGAGTGTTAAAAGGGACATAAAGTCTTCTTTGACTGTTGGACCACTTTGATCCTTTAAGTGCCAGTTACGTAGAATCTACATAGTTGCCTCTCCTACCGTTAACGAGCTACAGCAGGCAAAGGCATTTGGTACACTATTGTGTTGGGCTACATTTGGCATTGTCCTAAACTGTTTTCTGTTTTTAAATTGAAGAAATAGCCAAGATACCAGAGTTTACAGGTTCACCCCATGATTTTGATTCTGAAACAAGTGGGTGTGGCACTTGGATCTGTAATGCTGAAGGCTGTACTTCTCCCCTCTCCCCCTTTTGCTATACTACTCCCAAATGCTAGTTAGTAGTTACTCTCAAGGGTCCATGTGTGCACTCCCAAACGTTCATACGCATACCAATTTAGGGGGGCTGGGCAGTTTTTGGCAACCTCCTGCCCCCCAGCAGATTCAGTAAAGGGGGCAGACTGTCCTGCTGCCACCCCCCACCCCGCCTACTGACAGGTCTCTGGCGCCGCCGCTGATAGGATGAACTGGGGGCTGCTCTTACTCCCGGAACCGTGCGGGAGTGAAGATGGAGGGGGGAGCACAGCTGCTATCATTCCCGGCACTGGCCGAGAGGATGAAAGGGAAGGGTGAGTGCTGCGACAGGTCCTGGATATGTAAGATAGACTTATTTATTATTTGACATTGTACCTCTTTTTTATTCCAAAGTGGCCTTGGTTTGATTTTTCTGATTTATTGTAATTGATTGTAACTATTGCACTTTGGATTTACTGTAATAAGTATTGGGAATAGCGACTGCACATTATTAATATAGTGGGACATTCATAAGAGGGATTATAACATCTATGTACATATAGATTACTTGGGCTTTGCTTGCCACAGTAGAATCAGCAAGCCCCCCCCCCCCCCAGGTGTTTTGTTGTGTGTTGTTTTGTTTTAATGAGTCTATTGTGTTAGTTTGTAGTTTCAATAAAGCTTTACCTTTTGTCATATAACAGTGGTGTAACCTATATTCTAAGTATGTCACACACCCCGCTTCAGATAGTCATTACACTTGGGTTATACCGACCTGTAGAGGGCGATCTTGCAGAGATGTCCTGAAAAAAAGTGAGCCCCTCCCGGTCCATAAATACCTGGTACCTCCCACTCATTCCCCAGTCTTTCATCTCTGCAGACGGTGAGCAAGTCAGAAGATGATGTCTCCTCCTTGCAGGTAGCCGGGGTAACTCTCGGCCTGCGTGTTAGTCTATTTCTGCCTGGACCCCATGTCTTAGTTTTCACCTTGCCTCCCAGCCTAGGCTGCTGGTCCTGGCAAGGGTAGACAGCACCTAATGGTGCTTAGGAGCTACGCTCCACCGTGAGACCCCATACTAAGGGGTAGGCGGTTTTGCCGGGCTGGTGATCCCGGTTAGGGATGCCCCGTCCCTTGCCCTTCCACCTTCCAGCGTGGATTCCTCCTCTCCCGGATGGCCCTTGCTCCTTAGAGGGGGGGGGGGGGGGGGGCAGCGTAGGGTCCTCTTTCTCTCTTAACGTGTGTTTGTCACAGCTGTGTGTGTGTGGGTGCGTGTGTTCACTGGGCGCATTTTCCTTTTAAACAGTATTCAGCCGGCGCTGGCTGTGCCGCAGCGCCGGCCGTTGTGACATTCGGCGGGGGAGCTTCTTCCCCTCAGGTGCAGTTGGTTGGGGGGCAGGGTCAGGCGCTCTGCACGCTAGCCGACGGCCCGCCCCCCATGCTCTTGACACCGCTGCGGAGCTCCGGTCGCGCGAACCGCGCCGGCCCGCCCTTCTCTCCCTCTGCTTCTTGGGTCTCCGGTTGAACACGTGAGTGGCCCCTGCGGCCTCATTACTTCAGGCACTGCCTGCGATCACTGCATTATTCATTAAGCGTCTTGTAATTATATGAACAGCCATGGCTTTGACCTGCATATGTATATATACAATCCATATGTTTTTTGCATTGTCAGTATGTCTGCATTGTGTGTGCTTGGGCATGATTGAGGTGCTGAATAGCCCTGTATTCTGTCTTCCAGGTGGACCCTTGTCGGAGCCTAAAGGGTCCTCCCGGTCCTAGGGTCCCTGGTTTAAGTAAGAACTCCCCATAAATCCTCCCACTCGGGACACAGAAGGGGCATCCCGGGTGACTTATATTGCGTAATTCCCTTGGGTATTGCGACTACCAATAAAATCACCATATGGAGGCTTCCCAGGATACCGGGCTCGGGCTCCCCTCGGGGCAACCCCGGCAGTGTTTGGGGTGTGGGGCATCCCTTATAGGGGATGATGTTTTCCTTTGCGTACCATGTGCGCAGCAGACTATTACGCGGCAGTCCGGATCCCAGGCGTCTGGTTCTGCGCCGCCGATCCCTTCTCCTACCTCTCCCCGCCTGACCCGTACCCCGTGTGATGTTGTCACGAGTGGGGAGTCGCAATCTGAGGTGTGTGCCAGATTGTCCAATCTTGAAAAATTATTTTCTAGCGCTGTGGCCAGAAAGGTCCCGGCTAAGAGAAAGCACTTGTCCCCAGCCACGCAGGCTTCTGATTTTGAGGAGTTTGATTCACTGGACTGGTCTGATTACCCCCTGCTAGAGGAAGGGGAGCTTTTTGAGGAGTCGGGTGGTTCTGACGATCAGCAGTTTGTTGGCGCTGATGCCGTGCGGGGTCAGGGGGATTCTTTGGATACCCCTAAGGTCCTGGCTCATATGTTTGAGGTTCTGGCAATTTCTCCTCCTGAAGTGACTCTTCCGCATAAGGGGGAGTTCTTTGAGGAGGCTAAGCTGCGCTTAGAATTCCCTAATCAAAGGCATTATTAAGGAATGGGAGAGGCCTACTCGGCTTCCGGGTGTCCCTCCGGGTTGGGATAAGAAATATCCCTTTCCGGTGGACGCGGTGAAGCGCTGGTTGTCCCCTCCCGAGGTGGACGCCCCTGTTTTTGGGTTGTCTAGCACCTCTGTCTTGCATTCTCCTGACTGTTCTACTCTCAAGGACGGTGAGGACAAATGCATTGACCAGATGGCTTGTCATGGTTTTGCCAGTGTCGGGTCGGCCTTGCGGCCTGTTTGTGCTTCCGTGCTTCTAATAGTGGCTTCTAGGTTGGTTGTCAGGGACCTGTTGTCTACCTCCAGCCTTGACCCGGCTAGTGATGAGTTCACCGCCCCTTAAGTGGTGTGAATTGTTTTTGTCTTTTGTGCTAGCCGCCCTGGATGACACCATGGTGATGTGTAGTAGAACTTCGGCCTTGCTGGTGGCAATTCGGCGGTCGGTTTGGTTGCGCCAGTGGGCGGCTGATTTTGTGTCCAAAAAGTCTCTTGCGGCTCTTCCCTTTCTGGGCTTGCGGCTCTTTGGAGAAAAATTGGATTCAGTCGCCAAAGGAGGTAGGTTACCTCAGCGAAAGAAGCAACGTCGTCCCTTTTGGGGGGCGGCTTCATTTACCCCTTCCTTTCGTGGGGCCAGAGCTGGACGGGGATCGGCTGTCTTCCCCTCCAGAGGTGATTCCTGGCACAGGGGAAGAGGACGTGCCCGTCCAGGTCACAGCTGGGGCTCCAAGCCCAAAGCCGCTGCTAAGCCGGCTCAGCAATGAGGGGGCGCCCTCACCCTCACGGGTGGGGGGACGGCTGCAACACTTCTCCCAGGTCTAGGACCAAGAGGTCTCGGACAGATGGATTCGCAAAGTGGTGTCTTCCGGTTACAAGCTGGAGTTCGAGATCCGGCCTCCTCCCAGATTCTTCAGGTCTCGCGTGCCCTTGAATCCTCTGGCCGCGCAGGGGCTCCGGGCGGCAGTAAAAGATCTCCTGGGCATGGCTGTCATCTGCCCAGTGCCTCCCTCGGACCGGGGCCTGGGATTCTATTCCAATCTGTTTACGGTGCCCAAGAAGGATGGCTCTGTTCGTCCCATCCTGGATCTGAAGTTTCTCAACAGGTTTATCCATCCCAGGAAGTTTTGCATGGAAACTCTGCGCTCTGCCATAAATTCACTTCGGCAGGAGGACTTCATGACGTCCATAGACATCAAGGATGCTTATCTGCATGTTCCAATCTTCCCGGCGCATCAGAGATTTCTCAGGTTTGTGGTGGAAGATCGGCATTTTCAATTTGGGGCCCTTCCGTTTGGCCTTACCTCGGCTCCAAGAGTTTTCACCAAGGTGCTAGCGGGGGTGATGGCTCTCCTCAGAGCCCAGGGTATCCGCATCGTGCCTTATCTGGATGATCTGCTTATTATGGCATCCTCTCTCAGCCAGGCGGAGCTAGATACCAGGACTGTGGTAGCCACCCTGGAGAGATTCGGCTGGGTGATCAACTATCCCAAGTCTCCTGCTTCCCTCCGTCCAGGGTGGTGGCGTTCCTGGGAATGTCATTACATAGTTAATACGGTTGAAAAAAGACACATGTCCATCAAGTTCAACCAAGGGTGTTGGGGTAGGGGGAAGTTATTTTTATTTTACAGGGGAAGCTATTTATTTTATTTTTTGTCTTTATTTTTATTTTTTATTGAAGACAAAAAATAAAATAAATGTCTCTGGATACTTCTCAGTCCAGGGTGTTCCTCCCCCACCCAAGGTTCTTTTGATTCAGGAATTGACTCAGCGTCTTCTATCCATCCCTCGCCCGTCCATCCGGCTGGGGATGCGACTGGTGGGATTGATGGTGGCATCGCTCGAGGCGGTTCCCTTTGCCCAGTTTCAAACAAGGACGCTCCAGCTCCATCTCTTGGCGGCCTGGGACGGGTCCCCGCTGTCATTGGATCAGTCTTTTCTGATGTCCCCCCGGGTTCGGCATTCCCTTTGGTGGTGGCTGGAACCGAGCAATCTGATGAGGGGCAGATCCTTTCTGACCCCTCGTTGGGAGACGGTCACCACGGATGCCAGCCTGTCAGGTTCGTTGGGATTTTGGAAGGTTCTTCAGTTTCAGGGACTGTGGGGGCCTCAGGAGGCTCACGATCCCATCAATGTTCTGGAGTTGAGAGCCATCAGGTTGGCTCTGGCTCGCTTGACTCATTAGTTACAGGGCTTACCGGTTCAAGTTCGGTCGGACATTCGGACGGCGGTCGCCTACATCAATCACCAGGGAAGGACTCGCAGCAGGCGTGCCCTCAGGGAAGTGTCTTTGATACTGGCTTGGGCAGAGAGCAATGTCCCATGCATCTCGGCGGTGTACATTCCGGGAGTGGAGAACACTGAGGTGGACTCCCTGAGCAGGTGCTCATCTCGCCGGGGGGAATGCTCGCTCAGTCCCAAGGTGTTTCGGTCGCTTTGCCACCGGTGGGGGACTCCGGAGGTGGACCTCTTTGCCTCTCGTCACAATCACAAGCTTCCGGCATTTGTGTCTCTCTCGCGGGATCCGCTGGCTCTGGCAGCGGATGCCATGTCTCTGAGCTGGATGGATCTGGGGTTTCTGTACCTGTTCCCTCCGTTTCCCATGGTGGGCAAAGTGGTGCGCAAGCTGGCCCTAGAGGGCGCGTCAGCAATCCTGGTGGCTCCAAGATGGCCAAGACAGGTTTGGTTTACAGACGTGGTAAGGTTGGCAGCGGATCAGTTAGATCTGCCCCTTCTGCCGGATCTGCTCACTCAGGGTCCACTGTTCTACCCCAATTTACCAACGCTGGCTTTGACGGTGTGGCTGCTGAAACCTCCATCTTGAAGGAGGAAGGTCTTTCTGATGCTGTCATTCAGACTGCCATCTACTATAAGATTTGGAGGTCTTATATTGATTGGTGTGAGGTCCGGGCCTTGCCTTGCAGGGCGTTTTCTATCCCTAGGGTTTTGGAATTTCTGCAGCATGGTGTGGACCTAGGTTTGCAGCTTAGTACACTGAAAGGGCATGTTTCTGCCCTGGCGGTTTTCTTTCAAAAGTCTTTTGCTCTTCATCCTCTGGTTAAGACCTTTTTCCAGGGGGTTACGCATGTGCGGCCTCCTAGGAAGCCTTTGCTCCCAGTTTGGGATTTGAATTTGGTTCTTTCTGCTTTTCAGGGTCCTCCTTTTGAACCTTTGCAGGATTTTGCTCTTTCTACGCTCACTCAGAAGGTTGCGTTTTTGGTTGCCATCACTTCCGTTCCGCGTGTATCGGAGTTGGGGGCTTTGTCCATTAAGGCTCCTTACTTTGAGAGGCATCCGGACAAGGTTGTTTTCCGCTTCAAGCCAGATTTCCTTCCTAAGGTGGTCTCTGCCTTTCATCTTAATCAGGACATTGTTCTACCCTCCTTGTGTCCTAGGCCCAGCAATGACAAGGAGAGGGTTTTGCATTCTCTGGATGTGGTTCGCTGTGTGAAGTACTATTTGGTGGCTACTTCCTCTTTTCGTAGGACTGACGCCCTTTTTGTGGTGCCCTCTGGGCCTAGGAAAGGTTTGGCTCCCGCCAAGTCTTCTATTAGTAAATGGATTCGCCAGGCCATTGTTGGGGCCTATTCTGCCAAGGGGAAGGTTCCCCCTTTTCGTGTTACTGCTCATTCCACTCGTGCTGTTGGGGCGTCCTGGGCCTCCCAGCATCAGGCAGGTTTGTAAGGCTGCTACTTGGTCTTCAGTTCACACTTCCAAGTTTTACAAGGTTGATGTGCGGGCCTCAGCGGATGCTGTTTTTGGCCGCAAAGTTCTGCAAGCTGCAGTGGTTTAAGTTTGTGCATTGTTGCCTTGTTTTGGATCCCCACCCTTTATGGACACTGCTATTGGATGTCCCAAGTGTAATGACTATCTGAAGCGGGGTGTGTGACATACTTATAATAATACCATTTTGTGAATACTCACCTGTAAAATGGGTATTGTAAGTATGTCACACACCCTGCTTCACCCCGCCCTTTGGTATTCTGGATGCTTTCTATGGTGAACCTTTTTTTCACTGTTACTGGTTATTTTGGCTCTTCCTGGTCCCTTTACTGCTGTCTTAATACTGGGGAATGAGTGGGAGGTACCAGGTATTTATGGACCGGGAGGGGCTCACTTTTTTTCATGACATCTCGGCAAGATCGCCCTCTACAGGTCGGTATAACCCAAGTGTGATGACTATCTGACTACCCAAGTGTGACATATTTACAATACCCATTTTACAGGTGAGTATTCACAAAATGGTATTTTCTCTGGGTATTTTAGGGCTTGGGGAACCCAAAGGCAGTATTGGCAGGGGCTTTGGCCAAATGTTCAGTTGGTTTTGGTCCACTTTAATTGCCAGCTACATAGATTCCCTCCCCTGCTGCGACTCCTGACCCGGCGCCACAGACAGGGTCCTTTTACACCGGGAGTGAGATGACTTTTTTTCTACGTGTATGGTTTTTCCAGGGTCCGTTTCTGACCACCTCTCCCCCCCCCCCCCCCCCCCCCGTGTGAAACCCTCCAGGTAGCCAATAAACAGTTTCTCTTTTTCTCTGTTTACCTGCAGAGTGTAGAGCTGCTCCTAATGTCAAATAAGGGGCAGTCGTGGCCTAGAGTTGAGGAAGCACCCTTATGCCGGAGAGATGCAGGCTTGATTCCCGGCCACGGGATGTGACTGAAGTGCTCTTGAGCAAAGCACCTTAGACCCCCAACTTCTCCCCGTGTGCCACAATTTGGGCTGCCCACCACTCGGGCATATGTACACTTACTGCATGGATGGGTTAAATGTGGTGTAAAATCTTCTTTTCCCTATATCCAGTCCAGGTCGTCCCAGAAGTGATGACAATTGGGTATCCCACCGCTAGGTGGCGCTCAACTGCAAGATCAAAAGCTGTTGCTTCTCCCGGCCCCCTATAAAAGCAGGTGTTTCACTATGATTTCCCAGTGTTCATCTTGCAGTCTGGCTGCTGAAGATGGTTGGATACTCTCTCCTGGATATTGCAGCTGAGCGTGGCCACCTAGCCCGTTGGCCGCTGTGGACCCTGTTCCCACTGATCCCGTGGACCCACTATTGCCTCCCAGCCACGACTGTCGGGACTGTGACTGTAGGGAGAACGCCGGGGTGAGGCGTCTTGGCAGAGCTAGGCTCTGGGCCGCAGACCCTGTCTAAAGGGTACCTGACCATAGGCTGATGGTGAGCCTATAGGGGGGGGAGGAACCACTTACTGCCCTCTGTTATTCCCTCTGCCCCACAAGCTTTAGTGTGTGTGTGTGTGTGTGTGTGTGTGTGTGTGTGTGTGTGTGATTATGTCACTTTACTTTTTGATCATTGCGCTGGTCATACGTCCCTCGAGTTGTCTCTTACTGCTCCCCTCCATCTTGGGCCCTTACGCTGTGAGGGGGGGGGTGGTCGGACGCTGCTCTGCGGTGTCTCCTGTGGCCGCAGGCCTTTTGTATCCGGCGTGGTGCGAGGCCGGTGCGCGCGTTGTGCAGGGGCCCCACTGTGGGCTGTCGTGCGGCAAGTCTTGTGGATTCTTGGAGGACGGCCTCCATCTTGGCTTTTGGCAGACGCAGGGCTGTGAGGAGGCAGGAGGCGGGCGCTGTGTTCGTGCTGTCGGGTGGGGCCGCATTATGACGCTTTTCGCGTCACTGCCGTGTGGCCCGCCCCTCGAGGAACGCTTGGAGCTGCTGACTCTGCGCCATTTTGATTCTCCTGCCTTGCTGTCTGGGACCCCTCCGGTGCAGCCTTCACTGTCGGTGTTGTGAGTTCCTTTTGTTATCAATATCTATTGTTTTACTGTTATGCGCATGTGCTGTGGGATGCTTATGGCCCTTTCTCTTGCTTGTGTCTTTCAAGTTGGGCCCTTTGATAGATTGTGGGTTGTGGTTCCTCCCGGTTCCCCGCCCCCCTCCTCCCCCCTTTTTTATTAAGAGGGATCACAAAAAGCGAGGGGGAAGCCAGCGGGGGGCCCCAAGTTAATTTGGCATACCGGGTGGCCAGCCTTGAGGGACAGATCTCGCGCACAGCTCCTAAGAAGGCCACGAGTAAGAAGCGGCACATCGTGCCCGTTTACTCGGATGATGATGATGATCTTTTTGGAGGTCTGTGCTCCGTGGAGGAAGGCGAGTTGCATGAGCACTCCATCTCCACAGTGTATTATTCTTCCGGCTATGACAGCGGGCCTGGCTCTTCCGTGGACGATGATACGTGGCTCCCTGATGATACAGAGAAGTTGCTGGCTTCAGTTTTTGAGACGTTGCACGTTGTCCCTCCAAGAGCGGCTAAGAGGAAGCAGGGTGATTTGTTTGTGTGTGCCGCGGCTATTGTCTCCTTAGCCATCAGAAAGAAGGTGACGTCTTGTGGATATTGCTAAGTCTCGCAAGTGGGCGGAGGAGTATAAAGACCTCAAAGCTTGTGTGGATTTTATTGCCTTTGTTGTCTCTGCCATGGACGATGGTGTCCGGCTCGGTGCCAGGGTTTCGGCCCTGTTTGTTGTGCTTCGCCGCTCGCTCTGGTTGCGGCAATGGTCAGCTGATGCCGCAGACAAGAAGTCACTCACTAGTATCCCCTTCGTGGGGCACAGGGTATTCGGTGAGCGTCTGGACCTTCTGATTAAGGATGGTAGACTCCCTCAGCGACGGAAGCCTGCGCGGCCCTTTCAGGGTTCCTCTGCCTATCGCTCCTTTAGAGGAGGAAGAGGCTCTTCATTTTCAGGTGGCCGCCGAGATTTCTAGGGATGAGGTAGGTCCCGTGGCCGACCCAATCCCTCCTGGGGATCCAAGTCCAAGCCCCCTGCCCAGGCTCCTCAGGCATGAGGAGGTGCCCTCACCCATCCGGGTGGGGGGACGGCTTCTGCTATTTGCTCATATCTGGAGACAGCGCGTCTTGGATCGGTGGATTCAGGAGGTGGTGTCCTCCGGTTACAAAATAGAGCTGCCAGTCTGGCCGCCCTCAAGATTTCTTCAGTCTCGCATATCCCAGAACCCAGTGAAGGCACAGGGCCTGAGAATGGCCGTGCAGCACCTCCTGCGGTTAGGGGTGATTTGCCCTGTGCCTCGTCAGGAGCATGGCCATGGTTTCTACTCCAATCTGTTCACAGTTCCCAAGAAGGATGGAACGCTGAGACCGATCCTGGACCTGAAGGGTCTCAATAGGTTTGTCAGAGTCCGACGTTTCCGCATGGAAACCTTATGGTCTGTGGTGAGCTCGCTTCGGCCCTGGCAACTTCATGACCACGGTGGACATCAGGGCTTCCTATTTGCACATCCTGACATTCCAGGGACATCAGAGGTTCCTGAGATTTGCTCTGGAGGACTAGCATTACCAGTTTGTGGCTCTGCCATTCGGGATATCCTCAGCCCCCCATGTTTTTACCAAGGTGCTGGCGGGCATCATGGCTATTCTGAGGAATCAGGGCATTCGTGTGCTGCCTTATCTGGACAATTTACTGATTGTGGCTCAGTCCTTTCAGCAGGCCGAGAGCAACACCCGGACGTTGTTATCCACTCTCGAGGATTTCTGATGGGTAGTCAATTACCCCAAGTCTTCGATCACTCCCTCAATGGTGAGGTCCTTCCTGGGCATGACGTTAGACACCTCTCAGGTCAAGGTATTCCTGCCACAGCAGAAGGTGGTGGGTCTTCAGACGCAGGTGCAAACCTTGCTGTCTTGTCAGCGACCATCGATCCGTCTGGGGATGAAGCTGGTGGGCCTGATGGTGTCATGCTTCGAGGCAGCGCCCTTCGCCCAATTCCACATGAGACCTCTTCAATTGATCCTGTTGATTGGCTAGGACCGGATACAGCAGGAGTCGCTGGAACAAGAATTTTCTCTGTATACCCTGGCCAGACAGTCCCTCTTGTGGTGGCTGGACCCCAGAAACCTGTTGGTGGGCAAGTCCTTTCTGACTCCCCAGTGGGAGATAGTTACCACGGATGCCAGTCTGACCAGCTGGGGAGGATTTTGGCAGACGCAGAAGCTCCAGGGTCAGTGGGGTCCGCAGGAGAACCACTTGCCCATAAATCTCCTGGAGCTGAGAGCTATCCGGTTGGTGCTTCTTCACTTGACTCCCCATTTAAGGGGTCGTGTGATCCAGGTTCGCTCGGACAATCAGACGGCTGTCGCCTACATCAATCACCAGGGCGGGACTCGGAGCAAGCGAGCCCTCAAGGAGGTGACCCAGATTCTGACTTGGGCAGAGGAGAATGTTCCCTGCATCTCGGCGGTTTACATCCCCGGGGTAGAGAACTAGGAGGCAGACTCCCTGAGCAGGGGGGCCTCTCGTCTTGTGGAATGGTCTCTCAGCAACAATATCTGTCTCCGCTGGGGTCAACCGGATGTGGACCTGTGTGCGTCCAGACACAATCACAAGCTCCCAAGGTTCGTCTCTCTGTCCAGAGATCCTCTGGCCTTCGCCACAGACGCTCTGACAATTCGTTGGACGGAGTTCAGGCTCCTTTATGCATGCCCTCCTTTTCCACTCCTGGGCTGAGTTCTGCGCAAGATAGCCCAGGAAGGGGTTCCAACCATCCTAGTGGCTCCTCGCTGGCCGAGAAGAAGTTGGTTTGCGGACATAGTTCAGATGTCAGTGGATCGCTACATCATGCCCGACGACCCAGGGCTTCTCACACGGGTCACTGCGGCACCCCAATTTACAGACGCTGGCTTTGATGGCCGGGCTATTGAGACCTCAATCCTGATGGAAAAGGGTCTGTCAGCCACGGTTGTGCATACCATGATTCAGGCACGGAAGAAGTCTTCTTCCATGATGTATTACAGAGTTTGGCATGCTTACATTGCTTGGTGTGAATCCAAGAGTCTCCCTTGTCGCACATTCTCTATCTCTAGGATCTTGGAGTTTTTACAACACAGTTTAGACTTGGGTCTCCAGCTGAGCACCCTCAAGGGCCAGAGATCCTTTGCCAATCATAGATTGATCAAGACCTTTTTCCAGGGAGTCACCCATGTATGTCCACCACGTAAGCCTGTATTACCGGTGTGGGACTTGAATTTAGTACTTTCTACTCTCCAGGGTCCTCCCTTTGAGTTCTTGTGCAATGCTGCATTGCCTATTTTGACCCTCAAGGTGGTCTTTTTGGTAGCGATCACCTCGGTGCGTTGCGTGTCGGAGCTGGCTGCGCTTTGAATGAAGCCTCCTTATTTTGAGCGGCATAAGGATAAGGTGGTTTTTCGCTTTTAACCTGATTTTTTGCCTAAGGTCGTTTCTCCCTTTCATCTTAATGAGGAAGTGATCTTGCCTTCCTTGTGTCCAGCACCGACTAATTCTAAGGAAAGGACCCTCCATGCTTTGGATGTGGTCAGAGCCATCAAGTACCGTATTTGCCGGTGTATAAGACGACTGGGCGCATAAGAAGACCCCCCAACATTTCCACTCAAAATATAGAGCTTGTTATATACTCGCCGTATAAGACTACTCCCTCTTCCGCACACCAAATAAAACGTAAAAGAACATCAGATTTTATTTCAACATGTTAATTTATATTCAAATGCTTATGACATGCAGGAAAACTGTCACAATGCTATATGTTATCAAACCCTTGTGTACACCTGCCAGTGCTGGCTCCGGGTTTTGATGGGCCCTTGGGCAACAGTGTCACAGTGGGCCCCTTGCAGTGATCATGTCTGTGTTTTTCTGCTGTTCTTTTCTAGTGCTCAGAAACCAAATGTTCTTTTCTGGATGTTTAATAGTGATGCAGCAGGACCAGCACCTAGGCAATAGTGGGTGTTTATAATGAGGCATCCCAATTTGGGATTAAACCCTTTACCTGTCCTGGGAATCTAAAGCTGCCATTGGAGCTGTGGCCAGTGAATGTGCAGAGCAGGCAACAACACCATGGCTAAAGTTCAAATGGAGCCATCCCCGCTCGTGCATGCACCGTTGCATCACTGGATAGGTAAGTTTATGCACTGATCCAGGGGGGTTGACACAGTTGGGTATCCCAAATCAGGATTTGATCAACTTCAAAACACACCAAAACTCTGGTAAAACAGCTCTAAAGGCTGGGTTACAGCTTGTTCCTAGGGCATCCCAATACGGGTTGTCTGGCTGTGTGAATGCCTGTTACTCCTGCAGCTCATGTGGCATCCACTGCCAGCATATTTGAATGGCATGCAGTGGCTGTGCATAGCACCGAGGAGCAGTCAGCAGAGGTTGCTGCATTCAGAATAGATTGTGGTCAATAATTTGCACCACAATCTTTTTCTGATTAAATGTTAGCCTGTGCATGTGCCGTGGGTGGGTGGTTGGAGTTGAGTTAAAACCAATGTGGGTTTCACACACATGGTTATCTAAAATTCGGATGCCCCTGTAATGTAGACCAAAAACCAGGTGATGGAAACTCGTGGGGATTGGGTCTGCTTTGAGGTACTGACAGTTTGCCTTCTGACCTGCTCTGATGCTTCATGTTTCTTCTGTCGCCATCTTCTTATCAGCTTCTTATAAGCAAGTCAGTCCCAGCAGCTCATCACTTCACACACGGCCCGGGAAGGGGAACACATACTTGCGCACGCTGACACAGAAAACAGGAGGGAGGAGGGGGAGAGGAGGAAGAGAGGGGGGAGAGGGGCAGGGCAGGGGAGCTCCACGGAGAGGAGACCGTGGAGAGATGGCGCTGCACTATCATCACACACGGCCAGGGGAAGGGAAAGATATAATGGCGCGCTGATACAGGAAACAGGAGGGAGGGGGGGGAGAGGAGGAAGAGAGGGGGGAGAGGGGGAGCTGCGCACACACACACACACACACACACACACACTGACAGTTCCCGGCTACCTTCTGCAGCTTCGGACCAGGCTGCAGGGGGAGCGCCACTGCTTCCAGCCCAGCAAAACGGGCTGCTGATGCTCGCCGCTGTATGTGACCCAGGTGCACCCGGCATATAAGACGACCCCCCACTTGGAGGCACGTTTTACAGGGGGAAAAAGTCGTCTTATACGCCGGCAAATCCCACCAATATAGAGAGTCCCACACTCCCTTAATCCACACCCTATAGTGAATGGCACCACTCCGTTTTAATTAACACTTAGTATTGCTTTATTCAATTATTTCTACTATATACATACATAGGATTAAAAACATTACTAAAATGCATATATTTACACACAGTCCCACCGAGAGCGGGGGAAGGAGAAAGGGGGGGGGGGGGAGGACCAGAATGTGTGGAGGGGGGGCAGGACAACACTGACCAGAGTGTCCAGATGGCTAACGCCCTTATGGCTCAATTAATTACTAACATATATTTGTCTGTTACTGTTTTAAATGCCCATTGCTGCCTATCTACCAGTGCCTATCTCATAAACCTATTGCTATAAATCTCAATAATGTGCAAAAAATCAGGTAATATTTACATAAAGTGCTAAGTGCCATAAATCACAAATTATTCGTATTCATCCTAAGGACAGCCGTGGGGAAAAAAACAGACACATACATAACAAGACACAGTACCTCAGGTGTTCCAGTAACAAGCCACACAGACCCCCTCCTCTCCCAACCGACGCGTTGCGTGACGCCTCGCGTCACTTCTCCAGGGCAGGGAAAATACGGTATTATCTGGTTGCTATTGAATCCTTCAGGAAATCGGATTTGCTCTTTGTTCTAACAGAAGGTTCTAGGAAGGGCTTGCCACCAGCCAAGTCCACTCTTAGTAAGTGGATCAGACAGGTGGTGGTACAAGCATATTCTGCCAAGGGGAAGGAACCCCCTTTTCGAATCACAGCTCATTCTATCAGAGCTATCTGGTGCCTCTTGGGCTTTTCAACACCCGGCATCTGTTGAACAAGTTTGTAAGGCCGTCACTTGGTCTTCAGTTCATACCTTTACCAAGTTTTACAAGGTTGATGTTAGGGCCTCAGCTGATGCTGTCTTTGGCCGAAAGGTGCTTCAGGCGGTAGTGAAATGAACTACATGCTGTTCCGCACTGGGGATCCCGCCCTAATGGACACTGCTTTTGGATGTCCCAATGTCATCACTTCTGGAACGACCTGGACTGGATATAGGGAAAAATACTATTCTGTGAAACTCACCTGTAGTATTGTTTTTGAATATATCCAGTCCAAGTCGTCCCCACCCCGCCCTTGTTTCATTATCTCTTGTTTGCCTGTTATGGTGATTACCATTTTTAGATTGGACCGTTGTCCTTAAGTTTTTTGTTGGAGAGAGTGCATGCTGAAGCTATGTGAAGTAACATGGTTTCTTGGCCTCCTGGCCTGTCTCTTTTTCTTACTGCTGTTTAACCACTGGGAAATCATAGTGAGACACCTGCTTTTATAGGGGGCCGGGAGGAGCAACTGCTTTTGATCTTGCAGTCAAGCGCCCCCTGGGGGCGGAATACCCACATGTTATCACTTCTGGGACGACCTGGACTGGATATATTAAAAAAAAATTCTACAAGTGAGTTTCACAGAATTGTATTATGTGTGCACAATCAAATAGCTATATATGCCCCGAAGTCCCTAAAGAAAAAGAAATCCAAATTAGCAAGAAACAAAACAAATTTCAAGCCCCTAAACAATGCTTCTGGCTATTTCCGCAAGGGATTGCACGACTCCTGTCCATGACAACTCGCCATAGAAGTGCCAGTGGCATAGGACTAATTTACCATTTAAATAGCTTTTTAATTCTTTAGTAAAGAAAAATGTAACCTGATGGTAAGGTGATTAGTGGTTGAACTGTGTTTAAATAAATAAAAATTCTGCTTATTAAACCAGACTGAAACCCTGCTGCAGGGGAGGACACGCTGCCGCATGGTGTCAGTGTGAACAGCCACATTGCCCAGGAACAGGCATTTTAGATACTGTCTTTGTTACTGGCCTGTCTATTGAGGATATTGAATCCAGACAGTAGAGGAGACCAGGGGACAGACTGCATTTTTTTGCCTTTTTATTCTAATGTCTGTTAAGAACCTGTGAAATCGGTGAAGGTCACACTGGTGTGTCTCGGCATAGAGACACATGTTTTGGGATCACGGTGGTTTAATCCAAGTTGTCTTCACCTGTTTGTGCAATACATAAAGCAGACTGAAACCCTGTCAACTGGGCCTAGGGTATAAAAGATACTAGGGCTGGGTGAAAGCACTCCCAAGGACCCCCCGCCCCAGTAGACCTTTTCAGTATTTGGGATGCCACTCTGAGTAAAATCCTGCAGAATCACTTACCTTTCTCCCTACTTCCTTGCACATATCAAGATTCCTCTGGCATTTCTGTAATGCAGCCACTGGGAGCCGACATGCTGCAAGGTGCACTGCATGTGCCATACATGCAGTTGGGCAATTAGATAACTCTTTCCAAATCAGAGAAGCGAAAGCCCATGTTTGGTCCACTTTGAGGGTTATGTATACCAGGAGAGCACTAAACATGTAACATAACATGTAATCTGAGAACCTTATTGACCCCTTTGTTAAAGGGGCACATTTGTCCAGCATTTATAGTCCATATCATTGCACTATATGATGAGAGAAGGGGTCACTTTTACACCCCATTGTCTTGTTCCAAAGCTGTAACTGTCTAGTTGCAACCACACAGGCAGCCATGGGTGATTCGAATGCTAATTAGGAGCGTCAGTGATTGAAATGCCAATTAGGGTTGCAACGTGGGAGGGGGGAGGGAACAGGCCATAATGGCTCAGGCTGCATAATACAAGTGTGTTTGTTCTTACTGAGCTGACAAATGGGGTGGAGCTATAGACCACCAGTCAAACCCTATGATTGGTGGTATGGCATGGTTTCTGAACCTGTGGAACACGCACTCCAGGGGTATGTTCCACAGCTGAAAGAGGTACGCAGATATGTTCAGTAGTGCACCAGCATGGTGGGTCTGATAACAGTACTACATTATTTCTTCTTACTTTAAAAGTGTTAAAAGGCCTGTGACCTACTTATTTTTGTAGCATTTTTAAGTTATACCCTCCTTGAGGGTGCTTGTTTCTTGTTGCTAAGTGGTACTTGGAGTTGCTTGTTGCTAGGGGTACTTGGCGTAAAACAGTTGAGAATCGCTACTTCCAGGAGCAGCTTTGTTCTGAGCTGCTGAAAGATAGTTTATGCACTTTGCCCTTTAACCACTTTACCATCTTCCCAACGCTTTGCATGATAGGTTAAAGCATCTATACACAGGAAGACAAATTTTAGTAGCAATAATCACTTTTTCAAACCCTGGCTGGCTTAGGATGCAGGCAATTAGAGTTGAGCCGTCCTTTCTGGTCAAATCAGAATTGCACATATAAAACCCTGATTCTTCTTTTTCCAGTAAAAGAGACACGCTTGGCTGGAATTTTTATGATACAGAGTGTATAAGTAAGAAAAAGTATGCCTGGCTTCTCTGTAGCTGTGCGTACCACAGTGGTCCCACAGTTATGCCTGAACACAGCAAACCACAGTGGTCCCACTGTTGTACTTGGGCACAGCAAAGCACAGTGGTCCCACAGTTGTACCTGGGCACAGCAAACCACAGTGGTCCCACAGTTGTACCTGGGCACAGCAAACCACTGTGGCCCCACAGTTGTGCCTGGGCACAGCAAACTGCAGTAGTCCCACAGTTGTGCCTGAGCACAGCAAACCACAGCGGCCTCACAGTTGTCTCTGACTACAACAAAGCATGCTCATTATTTGACTCGAAGATTGAAACAAAGAAAGTGGCTTTACTTAGAATTCCTAAGGTATTTAAATAATTGTGAAGTTTTAAGATTTAAAATGGCTCGTTTTCCGGTATTCCCATGGGTGGGAGCAGTTCCCAAGATGGGAGGAAATTGGTGTGTACCTGCACAGGCACTTAAAAGTGATTGATCACCCAATCAAAAACAAAAGGGTACTCTCCTCTTGTCTCTGCTGCCTCACTGGTCCTAGTCCAGCGGTCAGCGACTCACCTGATAGCTGGATCCCAGCATGCGCTGCTCCAGGCCCAAACAGGGTTCGGGATTGATTTCTTGTCGGGTTTGTGACTCGCCATCAGTCACAGGAGAACTGCCACTTCCTTTCCTACAATTGCAATGGATGGTGTGTGCCGAGGATTGACATGAATGGAGGGGATGTGGCTGCGCCCCTCTGACTGATGGTGGTGGGGGCCAACCGGACACCGCGCGGGAAGCAATCAGGTGAGTTGCTGATCACCATACTAATCCAATCTGCTTGTGGGGTACAAAAGGGGGGTACTCTTTTTGTTTGCGTGCTCATTCACTTTAATGTTCATAGATCCCCTGCTTACTATGGCTAAAGCATGCTGGGGTTTTCAGTAAGACCACAAGGCTGTTGTGGGTACTATTATATTAGACCAGGGGTACTCAACCACTTCTAAAGGTCCATATAAAGGCATCTGGTGAGAGGTGAAGGTCCAGACGGGGGTAGTTAGAAATCAGCGCACTGGGGGGTTGCTATAGATTCCACAGGAAAAAAAGGCTGTGATGGATGGGGCAGAGATGGGGGACAGGGATGGATGGAGGGACAGGAATGAATGAGGCAAATCTAGGGGGACAGGAATGGATGGGGCAGAGATGGCGGGGCATGGATGTATGGGCTGAGCTGGGATGAGAGGAAAGGATTGGATGGGGCAAAGAAACAAAGTTTGTGAGTACCTTGCAATACCACATCCCGCCCGTGCAGTACTTCATATTGTAATGCTAGGTGCCAGGCAGAAGAGCCATGACACTGGCAGGGGAGACTAAGCACTACATCGCCAATCAAGTAACTGAGTGCAGGGCTGTCAGGGCAGAGGTTTGCATTCGGACCCCAGTCCACCAGTTGAGTACCACTGTACTAGACCTTCTGTTTCAAAGATGAATGTTTTCTTTATTAAAGTTATGCTATGAATGTCCTCTCACTCCCCTGCTGTGAACTAGTTGCAAATCTACGGGCTCAATAGATGCTGCAACTGATGGATTTTTTTGTAGGCAAACAATTATCATCCCAGCAGTGACTTATGAGTTATTTGTTTTTATTAGCTGTGATTAACATATTGCATCAACTGGAAATGGACAGGTTTCCAGTCTTACGTTTGTTGAAATTGTTTTAAAATAACCAACTGAGTGAAAAATAAATCTGTGTGTTGAATCGTTCCTGTGTATTGAGATCATCAGCAGACTTGTGATTTATTCTCTATTAATGTGTTTAAATCTGATAGATATGTAAAGTGAACATGGCTGGCACTAAATCTGAATGTAAGTTTCAGCATTTCAGTAGTCTTACCAAGGAAGCATTTCAAATGTTGGAAGCAAATATTTTGGAACGAGATAATGCAATGTTATTAAAACATAATTTCAATCTGCTTTATCTCCCCTATTTGTGCCATCCAAAAGGAACATATGACAATAATGTCAATTAGCACGCCATGTGGAAAGCATAAAGTTCCGTCTTACAGTCTTTTGTAGAGTAAAAATCCTCTTCCTACATTTCAGTTTAATTAATTTTAGATTAGTGTCACAGCCAATTATCGGCGTGATTACTCACTGAAAGATAATGCTCAGTAGGGTGCTCATTTAACTATCCTTGAAGATAAGTTTGCTAATTTACAAATCCAGTACACCCAAGAAGAAACAACAACGTGGCCGTGAGGAACAAGTCTTATCACCTTACAGTGACATTTTAATAGAATTCTCCCAGGCCCAGAATGGATGGCAGATGTGTGGATTGTGTGTTAATTTCACATTGAACTCACACAATTGTTTTAAAGCGGTCCTTCACTCTGAAGAAGAGTCTATCTTATATGTATTCTAAGTATGCAGCACGTCCTGCTCCAGATAATGATCTATAACATGTGGGATATACCTCCACAAGAGGGCGCTTTACTGCAGAGATGGCAAAAAGAGGCCCCTCCCGGTCCATATATACCCAGGACCTCCCACTTATTCCCCAGTTTCTTCTCTGCAGTGGGCTGCGAAGGACAAGATGATGGCTTCTCTTCTCGCAGGTGAGCCGGGCTTCACAGCCCCTGGCCCTGTGGTACTATTCCCACCGTTCCACCTTTTATTCTGTCTCCCAGCCTTGGCTGCGTAGTCGGGTGATGGTAGGCTGCACCTATTAGAGGTGCTTTATTAGGAGCTTGCTCCACCGCAGTTCCCCCACCAAAGGGTAGGCGGTCCAGGTTTTTGGTAATCCTGAATTGGGATGCCCCGTCTGCTTAGCCCGCCAAGACATTCTTGGGTGTCCTTATGGACATACTACTACCCCCCCTTCTCCTGCTTTCCCGGTTCGTCGCGGGGAGGGGGGGCTAGGAGTGTCTGCGCAAAATTGCTCTGGAAGGGGGGACCAGTGGTTCTGGTGGCCCCCGGGTGGCCCAGTGGAGTGTGGTTCGCAGACGTGGTACTGAGGACAGTAGATCTGTGCGTTCTGCCAGGAGTGCCAGCTCTGCTCACTCAGGGCCCCTTTACATCACCCCGATCTACAGACTCTGGCCTAGACGGCCTGACTGCTGAAACATCCATCTTGATGGAGACAGGCTTATCTGTCTTTGTGATTGAGACTATGGGAAGACTAGGAGCAAGCTTCTTCTTCTTCTTCCTCCATCTATTATAGGGTATACGTACCCATATTGATTGGTGTGAGTCTAGGTCTCTTCCCTGTCGGGCGTTCTCTGTTCCCAGGGTTCTAGAGTTATTACAGCATGGGTTGGAGTTGGAATTCTCCAACTCAGTACTCGGAAGGGTCAGGTTCTGCCCTGTCCGACTTCCTGTAGAAGGCTTTGGTTCAGTTTCCTTGGTTAAGGCTTCTTTCAGGGGGTCACTCATGTGCGTCCCCCACGTAATTCTATGTTCCCTGTTGGGATTCGAATTTATTCTGCTTGCCTTGCGGGGTGTTCCCTTGGACCTATTCCGGATGCTGTCTGACTGTTCTTATGCTCAAGTTGTCCTTCTAGGGACTGTTACTTCAGTCAGCCGTGGCTCTGTTTAGCTAGCCATCGTTCATAGATATATACACCAAGATGAGGTGGACCTTCGCCGGACCTTCTGCCTAAGGTGGTGTCTTATGCTCATGTATTCAAGACTTTGTCTTTCTTCTGGGTCTTATTCCTAGTATCGCTGAGAAAAGGGGGTCTACATTCCCTCAACAGGTGTTGGACGTGTTTTCCTGAATTGTCTCTCGTCCCTTAGGGGGACTGTTGCCCCTTGGGGTTTGCGGGCGTCTCCATCCTGTATGTGCCTGATTTCGTCTGATTCCAGGGGTTATGCGGTCTTTGGCCTGGTCTTTACTTGGATGGGTCGTCCCTTCTGGTCCTAGGAAAGGTTTCGGCTTCTGCCAAGGCTACTGTTAGCTTTTGGACTTGTCAGGCTGTTACTCAGGCCTGTTCTTTTAAGGGGAAGAATCTTCTTCTTACCTTACCTCTGATTCTATTGGTGCTTTGGTATCTTTGGGCCTTTCGGCACCAGGTTTCTGTGGAACAAGTCTGCTAGACCGCTACTTGTTCTCTGTTCATACCTTTTCAAAGGTTTTTATGAGGTGGACGTTAGAGCTTTGCTCATGTCACTCTTGGTAGCAAGGTTTGCAGGTGCTTTTAACTGTCTACTGTGCCTTTTGTTGGGGATCCCATCCTACTTTATGGACACTGCTATTGGATGTCCCAAGTGTAAGTATTATATCTGGAGCAGGACGTACTGTATAATACAATTCTGTGAAATACTCACCTGTAGAATTGGTATTATACGTATACAGTACATCCTGCTCCACCCAACCCTGGTTTTTGCATTATTCTGGATCCCCTGTATGGTGATTGCTATCATTGTTTTTATTACAAGTTTTTGGTGGTTGGTTTCTCCCGGCTTCTTTTTCACTGCTTTTCAATGCTGGGGATTTGTGGGAGGTCCCTGGGTATATGAAGGGCCGGGAGGATCCTGTTTTTGCATGTCTGCAGTGCACAGCGCCATCTGGCGGAGGATTACCCAAGTGTAAGGTGAGTATTTCACAGAATTGTATTTTTTTTTCTTCTGTATTACTAATGGGGTGTAATGTCTTATGTCTTACAGGCGGAAAAACTGTTTTAGAGGTTTCTCCCGGTCCTGTGCCCTCTATTTGTTCCCTGTAACTGTATTAGAGGCCTGAATAATTTAATCCTCCCACTATCCTAGCGGACATTTGGGGCATCCCGGGTAGCTGTACAGCGTAATTCCTATTGGCCAGTTGTGCCACCAAAAATCACCATATGGAGGCTTCACAGGATATTGTGCTCGGGTTCCCATCGGGACAAGCCTGGCTGTGTGTGGTGTCTGGGGCATCCCCTGTGAGCGATGATGTGCGGGTCTGTGTACCCTGCGCCCAGCAGGCGCTTGCGCGGCACTCTGGGCTGCCTGTGTCTGCGCCCACCATGTCTTCTCCCACTCCCCCCTCGCTTGATCATGACTCCCAGTGAGAGCAATACTAGTGGGGAGTCTCAGCCTGATGTGTCTTCCAGGCTGGCCAACATTAAGAGATTGATAGCTCTGCGGCCCGTAAGGCCCCAGCTAAAAGACGGCACGTGGCACCTGCTGCGTCAGCCTTTCCTTTGGAGACTGAAGATTTCCTTGATTTATCTGACTATACCCCACTTGAGGAAGGGGAATTATTCTCAGATTCAGAATTTTCTGATGATCAGCATTACCTTGGCACTGATGCTGGCATTGGGTTGCTGATGACAGCCATAGGCTTTTGACTCAAATCTTTGAAGTGCTTTCCATTTCCCTTCCTGCTGCGGCACCCAAGTAACAGGGGGAATTGTTTGGTACTGCAAAGCCACGTTTGGAATTTCCAGAACAGGCACATTTCAATAATCTGGTTCTCAAAGAATGGGAGCGGCCTAGCCGGCTTCCTGGTATCCCTAAGGGATGGGATAAAAGTTACCCTTTTCCCTCGGATGTGATTAAATGTTGGTCAACTCCCCCAGAAGTGGATGCCCCTGTGTTGGGTTTGTCTAACACTTCGGTGGTGCATTCCCCTGATTCCACTACCTTGAAGGATAGTGAGGACCGGCGTATTGACCAGCTGGCGTCCCATGCCTTTGCCTGTGCTGGATTGGCCCTGTGCCCGGTCTGTGCTTCTGCTATTACTGCAGTGGCCATTCGGACTCTGGTCAAGGGCCTTTTGGAAGGCTCTCCCGATGATTCTTCTAGTGCCGAATTTAGAGCCTTATCACAATGTGAGATGTTTATCGCTTATATTCTTTCTGCCTTAGATGACACCATTAGAATGTGTAGCAGGACCTAGGCTCTTGTTGTTTCTATTTGCCGGTCGGTCTGGCTGCGCCAGTGGGCGGCGGACAATGCTGCTAAGAAGGCTCTCACAGGGCTACCCTTTAAGGGGCTGCGCCTTTTTGATGACCGTTTGGACCTTTTTGCTAAGGGAGGTAAGTTGCCCCAACGCAAAAGACAGCCGCGGCCTTTTCGGGGTTCAGGGTCCTTTACTCCCTCCTTTCATGGATCCAGGTCAGGGAGGGGGGTATCCTTTGCGGGGCACAGGGGAGACTTCTGGGGCAAGGGCAGAGGCTGTGCCCGTCCCTGTTCCTCCTGGTGCTCCAAGCCCAAATCTGTCACCAAGCCCGCTCAGCCATGAAGGGGCGCCCTCACCCTTATGGGTGGGGGGATGGCTACGGCTCTCCGCTCATGTCTGGGGGCAACAGGTCTCAGACAGGTGGATTCTGGAGGTTGTGTCCTCCGGCTACAAGCTAGAGTTCGCTGCATGGCCCCCTCCAAGATTCTTCAGGTCTCCGATTCCTCTATACCCCCTGGCAGCTCAGGGTCTGTTTCTGGCTGTACAGAACCTATTGGATATGGGGGTCATCTGTCCGGTCCCTCCGGGGGAGAGAGGTCAAGGTTATTATTCCAATCTCTTCACAGTACCCAAAAAGGATGGTTCCATCAGGCCCATCCTGGACTTAAAGCTTCTCAACAAGTTCATCAGGACCAGACGCTTTCGCATGGAGACCCTGCGCTCCGCGATCAGCTCTTTGCGCCCGGGGGACTTCATGACCTCCATAGACATCAAGGATGCTTACCTTCATGTGCCAGTCTTCCCAGGGCATCAGCGGTTCCTCAGGTTCGCCCTGGAGGACCAGCACTACCAATTTGTGGCACTTCCCTTCGGTCTCACCTCAGCCCCCAGAGTGTTCACCAAGGTGCTGGCGGGGGTGATGGCCCTCTTCAGAGCCGGGGGCATTCGCATTCTCCCTTATCTGGACGACCTTCTCATTTACATCTCATTCTCTCCAGTAGGCAGACTTGGATACCCAGACGGTGGTAACTGCCTTGGAAACGTTCGGATGGGTGATCAATTATCCCAAGTCCTCCCTTTCCCCGTCCCAGGTGACACCCTTCCTGGGCATGAATCTGGATACCATTCAGGCCAGGATTTTTCTTCCTCAGGAGAAGGTGGATTCTGTTCAAGCTCTGGTTCATTTCATGCTGTCCAGCCCTCGTCCTTCCATCAGGCAAGGGATGCAATTGGTGGGACAGATGGTGGCCTGCTTCGAGGCAGTTCCTTACGCTCAATTTCACATGAGACCCCTTCAGCTCCATCTCCTTTCAGTCTGGGACAAGTGTCCCCTGTCTCTGGATCAGGCCTTTGTTCTCTCTCCTCTGCTCTGGCGGTCCCTCCTGTGGTGGCTGGACTCGAGGAATCTTCTGGGGGGCAGATCATTTCTGACACCATGTTGGGAGACGGTCACTACGGATGCCAGTCTGTCAGGTTGGGGGGGGGGGGGCTACTGGAGAGCCCTCCAATTCCAGGGGCCCTCAGGAGGCTCACGCTCCTATCAACATCCTGGAACTGAGGGCGGTTCGGTTGGTGCTGGCACAGTTGACTCCTCACTTTCAGGGCCTGCCGGTACAGGTTCGCTCCGACAACCAGACGACGGTCGCCTATATCAATCATCGGGGAGGGACTCGGAGCAAGGAGGTGCCGTTGATTCTGTCCTGGGCCTGAGGACAATGTCCCGTGCATCTCAGCGGCTTATATTCCGGGAGCGGAGAATCTGGAGGCGGATTCCCTGAGCAGGGGCGCCTCTGTCTGGGGGGAATGGTACCTCAACAGCGAGGTCTGCCTATCCCTTTGTCACCTATGGGGGATGCCGGACGTGGATCTGTTTGCTTCTCGCCACAATCACAAGCTGCCAGCCTTTGTCTCCCTGTCCCTGGATCCTTTGGCTCTGGCTGTGGATGCACTGTCTCTGTCCTGGCAGGGACTTGGTTTCTGTGCCTCTTCCCTTTGTTTCCTCTTCTGAGCAAGGTTCTGCGCAAGTTGGTACAGGAGAGGGTGCTAGCCATTCTGGTGGCCCCCAGGTGGCCAAGACAGGTGTGGTTCGCAGACGTTGTGCAGCTGGCATTGATCAGTACACTCTACCCTTTGTTCCGGACCTTCTCACTCAAGGACGGCTCTGTTATCCTAATTTACAAACGCTGGCTTTGACGGCCTGGCTACGGAAACCTCCATCCTAAAGGAGAAAGGACTGTCCAATTCGGTTGTTCATACTCTTGTCAGGGCTAGGAAGAAATCTTCCTCTACTATAGGACCTGGCGGACGTACATTGACTGGTGTGAGTCTAGGGCCTTTCCCTGTCGTGTGTTCTCCATTCCTAGGATCCTGGAGTTCCTTCAACATGGTTTGGATTTGAAGGGTCACGTGTCCGCCTTGACCGTTTTCTTTCAGAGGTCCTTCGCTCTACATCCTCTGGTCAAGACTTTCTTCTAGGGGGTCGCTCATGTGCGCCCTCCTCGCAAACCCATGTTACCGGTCTGAGATTTGAATTTGGTATTGTCTGTCCTTCAGGGTCCTCCATTTGAACCTGTGCATGAGGCTGCCTTGTCTATCCTTACCCTGAAGGTTGCCTTTTTGGTGGTTATCACTTCTGTCCGGCGTGTGTCTGAGTTGGCGGCTCTGTCTATTCAGGCCCCCTCCTTTGAGAGACACCAGGACAAGGTGGTTTTCCGCTTTAAACCAGACTTCTTGCCTAAGGTTGTCTCTGCCTTCCATCTCAATCAGGACATTGTGCTTCCTTCTTTGTGTCCTAATCCTGGTAATCCCAAGGAGAGGGGCTTGCCTTTTCTGGATGTTGTCAGGAATTTGAAATACTACCTGGTGGCTACTGCGCCTTTCAGAAAGACGGACGCCTTGTTTGTGGTTCCCTCGGGTCCCAAGAAGGGGTTGGCTCCTGCTAAGTCTACTATTGGCAAATGGATTCGTCAGGCTATTGTTAGGGCCTATTCTACTAGGGGGAAGGATCCTCCTTTCCGTGTTACTGCTCATTCTACCTTCCAGCAACAGGCTTCTGTTGAACAAGTTTGTAAGGCTGCTACCTGGTCTTTTGTTCATACCTTTTCCAAGTTTTACAAGGTTGATGTTCGGGCCTTAGCGGATGCTGTTTTTGGCCGCAAGGTTCTTCAGGCGGCAGTGGTTTGAACTGCACGTTGTTGCCTTTTTGGGATCCCCACCCGTTTATGGACACTGCTATTGGATGTCCCAGATGTTATGAATCATTATCTGGAACAGGAAGTGCTGCATAATTAGAATAATACAATTCTGTGATTACTCACCTTGTAGAATTGGTATTTGAGTATGCAGCACGTCCTGCTCCATCCCACCCTGATTGCTTTATTCTTGGATCCTCTATGAGGTGATTGTTTTCATTGTTAACGTTGTTAAATATGTTATTGGCTTCTCCTGGTTCCCTTACTGCCTCTTTTTGCCATCTCTGCAGTAAAGCGCCCTCTTGTATATCCCAGATGTTATGAATCATTATCTGGAGCAGGATGTGCTGCATACTTATAATACCAATTCTACAAGGTGAGTAATCACAGAATTTTATTTTTTCCACACCCTGTACATACAGATTGCTCACATTAAAAATAATTCTACCTGCATCTACTGCATGTTATGAGCCTTTAAACATCCAAGATGGCGGCTCATGGAACATCAGGCAGCCTGCAAACAGGAAGTGCTTTCTGACTGTGCTGCTCTGCATTCTGGGATTGCTGACCTTTTCCTGACCCCAGCTCTGCTCTGTCTGAGCAAAGCACAGCTATAACCCGCCCCCTGTACTTTATCAATTAACAAGGCACTGGTGCACCCTCACCTGGAATATACCATCCAGTTCTGGGCACCAATTCATAGAAAGGATGCTTTGATTATGGAAAGGCTGCGGAGGAAAGCCACCAAACTAATAAGGGGAATGAAGGATCTTCGTTATGAGGAAAGATTATTGGTTCTACAATCATTTAGTCTTGAGACAAGATACCTAAGGGGAAGCATGATTAACTTAAATAGCACCTTTATAAATACATAAATGGCCAATGTAAAAAATGTGGAGAGAAGCTATTTTATGTAAAATCCTCTCTATAGGCAAGGGGACATTGTCCATCTGGGGGAAAAAAAAAATCTACAGAGGCGACAATACTTTTTTTTTTTATCATAAGATCTTTAAATTTGTGGAATAGCCTATAACAAAACTTTTTGCAGCATCAACAGCTGACCGCTTCAAAAAGTAAATAACATTAACCGTTATTATTAGCTATGCATAATAATAAATGGTCAAGCCTGTCCCTTGATTGAACTTCATGGACTTGTGTTTTTTTTCCCTCAAATATAACATCCCTGCAAGCTCCCATTTTTCCGAAAAAGATGTCTTCAATTTTGCCTTATTTGTGTCTAGTGGCTGCAGGCAGTATGTCAGATGACCACCAGGCGCTGAACCATATGGTGGTGTTGCATCGTATTGCCTAGCTCCCAGCATACCCTGCAGTCTGAGAGAAGGATGTGAGGTTGTGGCTCAACAGTACCTCTCCTAAAAGACATGGGAGGATGCAGAGCATCCTAGGGACAGGCTAGGCAATAATAAGGCAGCAATGAGCTCACCTGAAGCCTTTTCCATGTGCTTCTCCTCTATTTCCTGCTGTAGCAGGTCCCCAAAGTTTTTTTTTTTTTTTTTTTTTATTCTTTATTTAAAGATTTTTGCATATAAACGTACATAAGAAAAAGATAACAGATTACAATACATTACAAAACACATTAGGGAGGGGGGACAGGGGGTATAAAGGCAGGGATTGGGGCTTTAGGTTGGGGTGAGGGAGCAGCTTGGTGGTCTACATTGCACACAATCCCACAAGCAGTCAACTCGACGGTATGTTGAGGCTTTCTGGTGGGGCCCTCGACCAAGGTCGCGGGCAGCTCCTTCCAGCCCATGATTTGCTGATGCCTCTCCCTGCAAGATGCCCCAGAGACTATTTGGGGTTAAAGGTTAGGCCCACCGCGAGGGGAGCCAGACGGGGGCGGGGGCAGACCTCTGTGGTAGCGCAATGGTATAATAGTATAGGTCAGGTTGTCAACTAGCTAGTCCTGCGAACAGCTGTTTAAATTCTTCAGACTCCTGGTAAATTAGCCAGGGCATCCACGTACGCCTGTACTGTTCATCTCTGTCATGAATTGCAAGGGTGAGATCCTCCATCTCTGAGATGTTCAGTACCTCCTCAGCCCAATCCCTCACAGTGGGGGCTCTTTTTGTTTCCAAAATCTTGGGATCGCTAACTTAGCTGCATTCAACAGGTGAACCTGCAGGGATTTCTTATATTTGCTTACAGGGTGATTTGTTGAATGCAGCAGGATTTGAGCAGAGTCTGACCCCCTGTGAGTTGGGAGATTATGGCCAGCACTCCTTCCCAGTATGCCCGGATCTTGGAGCATGACCAGAGGATGTGAATTAGAGTGCCCCGCTCGGTCCCGCACCTCCAACAATGTGGGTCTACCGAGGTAGAATTTTGTTGAGCCTGTCGGGCGTATAGTACCAGCGGGTCAGAACCTTATATTTAGATCCCTGCACTCTGGTGGCAATCAAGGATCTGTGCGCGAGAGTGGCAATCTTCTCTCTCTGGTCCTCATCAATCTCCATCCCTAAGTCGGCCTCCCACTCCCTCCAGAACGTAGGGGGGCTGTCACACTCCCCCACCAACATTGAGTATAATTTGGAGGTCAGGTGATCGTTCGGCGTTTCCCCCAGGCATATCCTCTCTAGCTCGGTATGAGTCCTACACCTATCCCTCCTCAAGCCCTGGTCAGACACAAAGGACTGTAATCGCATTAGGGTCCACGGGTCTAGGTCTGCGTTTCCCCATCTGGATCTCAAGTCTGTCAGCGATGTCCACCCTCTCTCCGATATCAAGTCCCCAGCTCTCAGCTGACGCAGCTCGCTCCATTCTCTGAGGTCTGCTCTAGATGACCCAGGGGCCAGTAACGGATTAATTATGATGGGCACCATGGGGGAGGGCCATGGGGAGATCTCCGAATAGGATCTGTACTTCCCAAAGACCCTCAGAGATGCCGCAATAGTCGGGTGCCTCCTCAAGTTTAGGGGTAAGTCACCCCTGCCCCACATCAAGATATCCGGCGGGGTGGAGCCCATGGTACGCTCCAGCTGGACCCATCTTTTTGTGTCCTGGCATGTCATCCACTCGCAGACTCTGTAGATGTGAGGCCGCCCAATAGAGCCTAATGTCAGGCAGAGACATGCCCCCATGGTTTTTGGGCCTGTAGAGTGTGCGTTTCCCGAGCCTCGCCCGCTTTTTGTTCCAAACGAAACTCAGAAGGGACCTGCTAAGGTCAATGAAGAAACTCGCAGGGATCTGGACCGGCAGGGCCTGGAACAGGTACAACAATCTGGGTAGGATCGTCATTTTTATTATGTTTATCCTCCCCATCCAGGAAAAGGTGGGAAGGTCCCACCTCTCCAGATCGGCTCTAATTCTCCTAGCCATTGGGAGGAAGTTCAGGGCCACTATGTTGTATAGGGAGCATGGTAACTGGGTTCCCAGGTATGTTAACGAGGCCTTGGCCCATTTAAAGGGGAATGACTGCCTTATGGTCGTGACTAGTTCCCCCCGGAGGGAGACATTCATGGCTTCAGACTTGTCAAAGTTGATTTTTAGGTATGAAAGCCTCCCGTATGTCTCAAATTCCTTCATTAGGACTGGAATAGTCACGGAGGGATTAGTAATAAAGAAGAGTAGATCATCCGCGTAAGCAGCAACCTTATGGGTGCTCTCGCGGGAGACCAGTCCCTGGATGTCACTGTTATCTCTGATTCTACACAGGAACGGCTCAAGGGATAGGGCAAAGAGGAGGGGCGAGAGGGGGCAACCCTGGCGGGTTCCATTTCTGATCCACACCGGGTCAGAGAGGTGGCCATTGATCCTTACCCTTGCCGAAGGAGTGGTGTACAAGGCCTCTATGAGCAGTCTCATGTTACTACCCAATCCGATATGCCGAAGAGACTCTTTTAGAAGCTGCCAGATTACCCTATTGAAGGCCTTTTCGGCATCGGTGGAGAGAAGCATCAGAGGAGTCTCAGTTGTTTTGGCTGCATGTATGACATTAATGGCGCGAATAACGTTGTCCCTAGCCTCTTTATGTAGTACAAACCCAGTCTGATCCAGGTGCAAAAGATGGGGGACTAGTGGTGACAGCCTGTTAGCTAAAACTTTGGCATATAGTTTATGTCCGCGTTAAGCAGAGAGATGGGTCTATAACTTTTACAGGATAACGGGTCTTTCCCTGACTTATGAATAACAGCGATATGGGCTTCTAATTCCCTACTTGAGAATGCTCCCGGGTTTTCCTCGTCAAGTATTGTGTTCCAGGCCCTTACCAGTCGCGGTCCCAACAGTGCCTCAAAGGTTTTGTAGTACCTAGTCGTGAAACCGTCCGGCCCCGGCGCCTTACCCACTGGTGTAAATCTAATAGCCTCTGCCAGCTCACCCGTGCTAATTGGGGCTTCAATTTGGGCTGCGACCTCTTCTGAGACCTTCGGCATGTTTGAACTCGCCAGGTATTGCCTAATTCTCTCTACTTGCATCAGCCCTGACGTGTCGCCGGGTAGGCCATAGAGTCCCGAGTAATAATTCCTAAATGTGCCCGCTATGGACTCTGAAGTGTGCTGCTTTTGTTGGGTCTCGTCCATAATTTCTGATATGAAATTTTGGGTCTGCTGCTGTTTGAGGGCTCTTGCAAGGAGGGCGCTATTTTTGTTACCAAATTCATAATCACATGTTTGGCTTTTTGCCTAAGTAGGGCATTGAGAGCCACTCTAGCTTGCGTAAGCTCTCCGAGTACACTCGCTGCCTCTGACCGCTTGTGGGAAAGCTCCAGAGCATTGACCCTCTCCATCAGCCTCGCCTGCATAGCTGTGTTTTCTTTCTTTCATCTCGAAGCCTGATTAATCAGGATGCCCCGAATCACGCTTTTGTGAGCTTCCCACAGACTCAGAGGTGAGACCTCCCCATTGTCGTTCTCGCTGAAGTACGAGGTGATATCATCGCTGATAGCCTGCAGAACCACCGAGTTCTGCAGCAGGGATTCGTTTAACCGCCATGTAAAGGGGGAAAGGGGTCTATTCACTAGATCCAAATCTAGATAAACGGGCGTGGTCCAAGAACGAGGTGGGGTAAATGCCGTCACCTGAAACTCGCTCCAGCAAACTGGATGTTACACCATGTTAATCAGCCTCCAGGGGACCCCTTCCAAGAAGCTCGTCGTTATATATATAATACTAATTGTTATGGAGTAAGATCTAGCAATCTATCAATTATCTCTAGTATATTTATAGCCCCAGTAGGGATCCCTCCCTTTAGTTTTAAGTGTGTTTATGTGCTTTTAATGAGTTTTCTGTGTATTGTCGGTATGTGATTTCTAACTTTACCTAATAAATTCATACATAAATTTTATTATATGGAATTGGATACATTTTTGAACATGTGTTAGTGTGCGGCAGCATTATAGGATTTTTTGGGGGCGGGTCTAGGGCCTCCATCTTTGTTATTTTTTGGTCTTTTTCCTCCACTGCCAGCACCTATCAAGTACACCCTAAATTGAGTAGATTCAGGTGGTGCATGTTTATTTTGGTTTAATTCTCAACTTAACAACATGTCAATATGGCCAGAGGGCCGGAGACGTATGTCCCGCGTGCTCGGTGGTGCTGCCACTCTCACCAAATGCGATAAATCTTACCCTAACCTAGCAGGGCAATACAAAACAAAACACAACCCAGGGGAGCCAGCTGACGACCTGCGGGAGGCAAGTCCCCAGCCGGAGTGCCCGGTCAACTGGAATCTACTTTAGACCATTTATCAAGAGGCTCTCACCACAGTGCCACTCGCCTCACCCACTCCGGTCGCCCACCCCCCAATTCTAATTCACTGGGGGCGGGACTTACCGAAGCGGGGAGGAATCGGGTGTCTGCGCAGCAGGATCAGAGGCCTCATCTGCTAACGTCGGCGGCCGCGCATTCCTCTTCTACCTCCTCGAGGACCACCGCCTGCTTTCTGCGGGAGTTGGCGCCCGTAGACCGACAAATCCGGGACAGTCCAATCGGGGATGTCAACCAAGGCCGCCTCCAGGAAGTGGAACAAGTCCGGGAGTTGACTCGGGGACTTCAACACAAAAAGATTTCCGTTATTCCTGACCAAAAGCTGGAACGGGTGCCCCCAGCGGTACGTTGCCCCCCGGCTCTGTACAATCTCCAAGAGAGGCTTCAGGAGCTTTCTCATTTGCAGTGTCCTCCGCGATAGATCCTGTAAAATAATGACCTGCTCCCCACGGAATGTGATTGGGCCCTTTTCCCAAGCTTGCCGCACGACCTCTTTTTTGATTTTAAAGAAGAAGGACTCTGCATATGACATCTCTAGGCCTATCTCCCCCCTGAGGTCGAGGGCCAAGAGCCCAGTGTACCCTGTCGAGCTCGATGCGGTTAGTGCTGGGAAGGCCAAGGAGCTCATTGAAGATTGAGGTTACTGCCTCTGCAAGATCTCTTGATTCGACGGTCTCAGGTACGCCCCGCAGGCAGAGGTTATTCCTCCGGTTGCAATTTTCCACGTCATCGTGGGCCAGAAGTAGGTCTGACAGGTGTCTGCCATTCTCCGCCTGTTGTTGTTCCAGCGCAGCAACTCGCGTCGCCAGCGAACTGTGAGAGCTTTCTACGTCGTCCACTCTCCGTGTAATATCAGATACAGCCCCTTGCAGAGTAGCCAGTTCTCTTTTGAATGTGCCCTCGATTCTTGATACATATCCATTAAAATCTCCGGAAGGCCTCCCAAGGGCATCATTGATATTGATTTTGACTGCCTCCACTACCACTCGTGTCAAAAGATCAAGCGGGACAGATGAGGGCGAACTCAGATAGCATGCAGTCGGTGCGAGGTCTCGCTGGGCCATATCACGGGGAGGGGTGCCCAGCAAGGCGTTTCCTTCTGCTTGTCTCTCGGGGCTTACGTTGGGAGGGTGTAGGGGGTTCATGTGGTGGCCCCCCGGGCCCGAGCTCATGGATCCTCCACCCAGGCTGCAAAGGTTCCGCTGCCACCCTCTGGGCCCGGCCACCAGCGGCGCCACTCAAAGCTGGTATAGTGTGATGCATCCACTGCGGGATGGGGCTAATCGGAGGAGATGGGGTGGCCAGGGCGCTAATTGGGCCGGGGGAGAAGATGACAGCCTTGGGCGAGGAGTGTGTGAAGTCACTGCCTACAGGAGACGGGAGCCCAGGCGCTGCAGCCTGGGGAGGGGAGTCCGGGCTGACCGATTCCGCTCTTGGGGGACAGGTGCATCCCGTGGAGGTCCTCTCATGCGGGATGCCCTCCTGTGGCCGCAGGGCTGCGTGCATGCAAGCCCCGTCAAATTCATTGGGGTCAGGGCACCTGTCAGGCTCTGGGGTTTGGGCGTCTGGGGTAGCCCACTGACCTTGCTTGCCTCTGCTGATCCTCCCGATCCTTCCTCCTTGCAGTGCACCTGCACCGTTACGCGCTGGCGATTCGGCTTCCCCAGGCTGATGACAGCCTCTTTCTCCTCCCCCTTCGTCCTCACCCCGGAGAGCGCTGGCAGCCTCTCTGCTCTGCGGGGATCCTCCGCGGGGGGTCCGGGGTCCAGGGCTTAACTGATGGGGTGCGGGAGGGCCGGTATCGCTCACGTGTGTACCGATGGCGGCCGCCATCTTGGATCCCGCCGCCCGGGGTATTGCCTCGTCCCGTGCGCGGAAGAAAGAGGGGATGGAGCGGTCCCGAGACTTCCTGGGTGCTCCTCTCCCTTTCCCCCTCTTGGTCATCTGCTTTTCGGGCCTTTTGGATGTACCTGAGTGCGCTATTCAGCTGTAGATGTGCAGAGCTCAGCACAGTCACATCTTCCCGGTGCCATATCAAGCCACGCCCCCAGTTTTTCCTTTTTAATTGTATTCATCCATGACCAAGCACCGATCTGGTCACACAGCCACCAGTGTCCCTCCTGCGCTTCCAGGATCAGTGAGCCCTGCAACCACAGCTCATTCACGTTGGGAACACTGAGGTACAGGGCTGCCATTTGACCATATTTGGAAAGTGGTTGTGGGAAGAAAGGAAAGGAGGGACAAACTTCGAAAACCATCTACAGTGCACCTCAGAAAAATGAAGGCATGGGACATGCCTTGCGCAATCCTTGTTGGCTTGTTTCTTTTGGATGATACATCACTCTGGCTATGTGTCCTGAGGCAGAGGAAAGACTGCTCAATATATGTCATGCTTGGCCGTGGTGAACCTCTGTGGGGAATTGGGGGGGGGGGGGTCACACTTTCTGTAAGGAATGGTCACAGCAGACTACTGACCAGTATCCAAAAATTGACCCCAAGTTTGGAATCAAAGGGAAACCCCATGTCTTCACAAGAGGATAGGCTGGGTAGTGAAGCCCACTAAGCTGCACATGTGCATTGGAATTGGTGCCCAGAACTGCCCCATGACTAAGCCACCACAGGTTTAAATCCATATGGGAAAGAAAAAGCATCAAATAGTGCTGCGCCTTGGACAAGGTATGAAAACATTTGATTTTTCACAAAAAAGTCATACTGTGAAGAGATTTGTGGCTGATTCAGAGCACAGACAGGTTCGTACAGATAAAAACATAATGAGAAGGGTCTCTGCCAGACAAATTCATTGGATTAAGAAAGCAGCTGCTAAAATGCCCTTAAAAAGCAGCAAGACGTTACTTGAAGCTGCTTTTGCCCCTGCAGTCCTACGAAGGTGTAGGATCCTCCAGAGGATTGCAGTTGTGTATAAACCTATTTGACCACCCCTAAGCAACAGAACAGATTGCATGGGCCCAGACGTACAAGAAGACTTAAAAATGATACTCCCTGTCATTTTTGAACATTTTGGAAAATCTGAGAAAATATAATTTGCATAATAATAATGCACCTGAGCTGTGTGGCTTCTGACCTCTGCCCTTGTACATTTTATTTGCCTTAGTTTTAACCGCTGACTGTTAACCCGTAAATGAACCTGTGCTTGTATCCTTAACTTCTGCTATATCTTCTGTAACTCTGGCTTGCTGGCTGCAACTGTAACCCTTGGGAGGGCAGCAAAGTACTCAACATGGATTGGGGCCCTTTTGCTAGTTTTTTTTTTACCTTTGCCACTTTGTGGGCAGAATTTTACATTCCACAATAATGGTCTACAAACAAACAGACAGAAACAATTAATAATATTTTCATGGAAGCCGTGTTGGAACTTGGGATTTTTGATGTGGTGTCTTCAAATGCTCAGACATCATTTGCATAGCCGCTGTGTGCATTATTGGAAAGCTGAAGTGTTTGTATTCTAGACAAAAGCATCTTGAGTCATAAAAGCCCAAATCAAATGCATTTGTAATGTCTGTACCAGAAACACTAGGTGAATAGGAAATCTAACTTAAAAGCATAAAAAAAAGAATACTAGTGAAGGCCTTGGAGGCTGGCAATCGTAAAACTGCTTCCGATATATACGACTCATCCCAGTTGATTTTCCCACACGCTGGATTTATTGTCTATGCAGCAAATTCACCAAATGTGTTTCTCATAAAGATTTGCAACAGTTGTCATCTTTGACAAGTGAGTCTTTGTTCATTTAAAGGACCACTAAAGCAAAAATACAAGCTGTCTTCTATAAAAGAGCTGCAAGCTGTTCAGAAATATGAGCCTAAGTTCCCATTTCTTGACAGAACACGAGATCTTTGACATTAAATTTACATTGGCTGTGCCGCAGAGAGGTTTGGCTCTTTGCAACTGAAGAAAGATAACTTTGTTGTTCTTTTGATGGGGTTATTAAAGTGGACCAACACCCAGGATTTTGACTATCCTGGGTTTTGGTCCACTTCGGCGGGGCACCCCGATCGGGGGTGCCCCGCTGTGTGAAACCCCCCAGAAACCCCAATAAACTCACCTCTCCCCGCTCCCACGTGACTGCCCGGTCCAATCCCCGCCAACGTCCAGGCGGGGAACAGGAACGTCCAAGCGGCTTCCGCCGCCGCCGCCGCCTCCTCGCGTCACTTTCGGCGCGCACGCGCCCGCCCGTGCCGGCCATTCACAGACGGCCGGCGCGGGGGCGCGCACGCCTAGAGGGGCGCGAGGGAGGCGGCGGCGGCGGAAGATAAGGTAGGTGATTTGGGGTGTTTGGGGGGGTTTCACCCCGCGGGACATCCCGATCTCGGATGTCCCGCGGGGTGGGAGGTGATCGGCCCAGAAATCTTATAGTTTTCCGGGCCGATCACCTCTCGGTGTTGGTCCACTTTAAAGGGAAATATTATGTAGGTTCAGGGGGCATAACAGAGTATGTAGATAGTACGTCTGCCTTTAGCGTGTACAGAGCTTGAAGCGGTCTCTAGAGTATTGTCTTTACTGTCCTGCAGAGGGCCTCGCTCCTCCTGTTTATTCATAGAAGGCTTTTGGACCAGAATACAGCTGGAGGAGCTCAGTTTTCAACAGTGTCACATAGAAGACGGACGCTCTTCTTCTCCAGCCAATAAGAAAATAAAAGGCACCTTTTGTTTATCACAGCTGATTTGAGTCCTGCAAAGAAAAACTTACCACATCACAAGATCAGGTCCCCTTGCTGTCCGGGTCATGGCCCACCCAAGGCCTGTCACACCCCCTTCATTGGGGGTGACAATGTCACTGTGACTGATGGTGCCGGGGGTAGCTGTTTATCACAGAGGCTGCTAGAAACTCTGGAGATGGTGCGTAGACACCATTCCATTAAGTTTCCCATTGCTTGAGTCAGACTGATCAGCTGCAGGGGACAAAGGCGAGTATCCCTTTGGGTAGCCAGGTGGATGTTGGCAGACATCTGGCTAGTCCTGTTGCTTGACAGTGATGCAAAGAATGTGTGGCTGTGGCCTCTGCAGCCACAGGAACTGCAGTGACCTATTTTTTGGGCTTCCTATGGCCCTTTCAGTGGAAGAAATTCGGGGTGGTAGGATTGACATTGTATTTGCTCTTTGGGCTGTTTTGTCTCTAGGTTAGCTTATTCTGAAGAATTAATAAAAATAAAAGTAAATGTTTTTCTGCTACCAAGAAGATTAGGTTTTTGGCTTGCGTGCCAACTGACATTGCTGCTCCTTGATTTAACATTTGGATTAACTATATAATGAGTTATGCATTTTTATTTCCCCCTAAGCTACAAGCCTTCTTTTAAAGCAAACCAAAGTCCCTGCTATTTGAAACCTCGCAGTTCAGCCTGAATGGGTACCTGTCTGATGAGCCCGCAGTGCATGCATAGCTGGCAGTTGCATCTCTCACATCTTCTTTTGGCTGTGAGTGCCCAAGCCCGCCACAACTGAATGGCCACCGATGATTTCGGTTGGGATTCCATTCAGCTTCAGGCTGTGCATGCGCCGTTGGGCAGAGAAGAGGTGAGTTTACTGGGCGAATGGAGGGGTTTCACACAGCGGGGGGATCCCTGGAGGGGACAGACCAAAACCCAGGAGAGTGAAAATCCCAGGTTTTGGTCCACTTTTAAACCCTGGGTATGAATTTTTGCCAGTAGCGCCTTGTCTAATTTTGTGAACTATGTGGAACCCCTCCATTCTGTTGTGCAAATTACATTTTATAGTATTTTAAAACAGAATTGCATTGTTAATGCTTTTCTTGTTCCATTTATATTTAATTATAACCTTTTAGCCTATTTTCCGTTTGTTTTTGTACATAAGAAGTGGTAATGTTTATCTATATTGCTGTTTCAGTCATCATTACGTGTCTGGCTAAACCAAACGCCACGCTAATCTAGAAAATGTCTGAAGGATTATCATATTTCAAACACCATTTAATTTAAAAGGTGTTGAGATTAAAAATTCTGGCAATAACGAGTAACTATAAAGAGATGCAGTTCAAATGGAGCTGGTCGTGTCATGTTATCATATGGTGTTTGTCTTACTTACTGCGCTGCTGTGAAAATCAAAAAAGCTGTAATGCCCCAGTTTTAGAAACTCACATTGTGAACTGCTAAAGCAACTTTTTGGAGCCAGTTATCTGTTGTCATTGGTCCCTGGTTGTAACTAAACAAAAATAAACATGGTTTCATGTTTTCGTTTTTTGCCTAGTAAGAGTAACAGTGTGTGATTACATTAAATGGACATACAGATGGGTTAAGTAAATTGTTCCCCCTAACCCCCCTCTTTTGGTTAGTAACATAAGCCAGTCCATATGTCACTCAAGTCCACGGCTGCCATGCAGAGTCCTGTTACCTGATGACTTCAGGGGAGGATTGCAGTGACTAGGTGAGTTTTTATATTATTTCAATGCCCAACTCATGTGAGTTGATTTTTTATTTTATATCTGGACTTGGGCTTAGCACAAGGGGAGAGAGGGGTGGCTGGAGTCTAACAAAAAGCTAGGACTTGGTCTTTGGAAAGTTTCAGATATGTACTGGTAGAGGCACTCTTACCAAGTGTTATGTCCGGGTGCAATCATATCCATGAAGTGACAATGGTTTTGGGAGTGCACAACCCGGTGTCTTTGAGCCTATCCATGGCTCTCACTGCCACCCAGGCAGTAAGGAGATTAATGTTCGGGGACGACCGGGCCTGCTAGTGACAGGATCCGGCCTCTGCCCAGAACTGCCGCAGACATGGTGAGGTCATTGGCCCCCTAAGGCCATTTTGTCATCAGTTGCTGGACAGACCCCTGGGCCCTCCTGACGGGGATGCCTTCCCCAAACGCAGGATGAGGGGCCGCGTAGCAACCGTCCGCTGGGATTTCGGCAGTGACAATTTGAATTGCCCTTGGGAGGCATGCATATGAGCACTTATTCTTGTGAGATTTTTGGCCTAGTATAAGTCTGTAAATTAATAGTGTTGTTCCCATAATGGGCAACTCCTTCGGTTTAGGTGACCCAACCCATCCAAGTGAAAATGCTGGTACATGCTCATGGCTAACTACAACAGAAACCACATGTTGTTGGGCATAGGCAATTCCCAACTAAAAAATATATGTCATCGAGCATGACCCTGTCTCTATTCTATTTTTTTAAAACAAGAGATTATTATTACTTTATTTGTAGAGTTTTACTATAGGGAGGATAAAGTGTACCCTCCCTGATTAAAAACACACCAACAACAAGATTCCATTACAGATTCAAAGACACATTCCATCCAACATGCCATAGTGTCCCCATAACATTTAATCTAATCTAACATCTGATTTAAGTCTGCTTGCAAAGAGCGCTTTGATTCTCTCCTACAGTTTTTGTGATCCTTCAAAGGATGGGGCCTGGCAAAAAAAAGTCTGGGTCCGACTGCCCCCACTTCCTAGAGATTATAAGTGGTGCAGTTATTGGGTGACTGTCACTCAAGCTCTTCAGTGGCCCAGCACACCAGATGCCAGGACTCCAAGCTCCCAACGTTGGATTGGATGCAATAAATCTTCCAATTTCAGTGCTAGTGCTGACAGCGTGATTCTCTCTTGGCCTTGCTTAGACCTACACTGAATTCAAATTGGTGCTGGGTGCCCTCAGGCGGTCTCGTGATGGGAGCCTACTGACCAGCAGTAGGGATGCTTAGTGAGGTCTGCAGGATTAGGGATTGTGGGATTGAGTCTGTGGTCTGTCAGGAAGTGCCATTGTATTGCTATTATATTATGAACATATGTTGTGTATGTTGCTCAATTTTGCCATAACCATTAAGGGGAAGAGAAGTTCTCTTTAATGATATAGTTATTTGGGTTGATTCAGCCAAGTAAAGGAAAAGGGGAAATTCTTAAAATAACTATTTTTTCTAAAAGTTTAGTTTGGTGCGTGACTGTTACCTGATCCTCCAGAATGGCCTCTAATCTCAAAAGCCTTGTGCTAAATACTAATTCTGTATTTTTTTAATGGCTTGTGTTTTTTTTCATTTCTGAACAACTAAGGCTGTCTGTTTTTTTGCAGTTGGACAGGTTTGCCAGCATTAGAATTCCTGGAAGCAGAAAAGAGCGGCCTAATTTGAATTATGTCAAGAACTCCAACACTGGCATGGACTGGTCCACATCTTCCGAGTTCGAAGACTTTCCTGCCAAGCAGCTGTCTGATGATAAAGAAGTGTTGCCACTGTTTGAGAAAATGATGGTGAGCGAAATCGTCTTCAAACAAACATGCTGGGCTTCTAGATTGAATTGAACTTTCTCATGTTAAATTGAAAGTTTTTTTTTTATAGGAAGGATTGCAGCACTGCAAGTTATCGGCCAACTTGCTAATGTTATGTGGTGTTATCCTGAATAACAGTCATTTATGTTTGATGAACCATTTACTGGATCTCCCCAAGGTTGTGTCTTTATGTATTTGTTATTGCCATTAATAGCAATTATTACACTAATAGCACAAAGTAAACACCAGACTTTATTGTACACATAATAAAATGTAGAAATGCACCTGTATCTGTTAAAGTGTATCACCAGGGTTTTCACTATACTGTTGATAGGTTCTTGTCACCCACTGTGTAAACCCCCCCGACACCAAGATCGCCCACTTAAATCATCTTTACGCTTTCTATCATACACGCGTGGGCTCTCGTCCAATCAGCGCTTTTTGTCATGCATGCTAAAGCATAAACTGTTGGTTAGAACTGAGCATCGGTAAAGGCAGCAGGTCAGCCGTATCCCCGTTTTCCCTGTGGAGTGAATGTTTCTGCGTCCAACCTATTTTAATGGCTGGTGAGCGGTAGCATCTCAGCTGCAAGGATGCTGGAGGTGCGGCCTGTGGTCATGATGAGGGACCGGCGGAAAGGTATGGGATTGTGAGCCACTACAGGGAGTTCACACAGTGGGGCCAACTAAATCAGGATACCCCAGGGTCACTTAGGTGGCCGGCCCTGGAGACTTAAGACTCCAGGGCCAGCAAAAAGAATGCATACAGTATGTCCTGCTCCAATATAATACTTACACGTGGGTAATCCTCCGCCAGAGGGCGCTGTTCACTGCAGACATGCAAAAACAGGCTCCTCCCGGCCCTTCATATACCCAGGGACCTCCCACAAATCCCCAGATTTCTCTGCAGTGCTGACTGCGAAGACATGAAGTATCAACTCTCTCGCAGGTGAGCGGGGCTTTTACAGCCTGCGGCCCTGCAGGACTATTACCACCCGTCCTCTTCGATAAGGATGTGCCTCCCAGCCTGGACTGCGCTGGTCGGGTGAAGGTAGGCAGCACCATGTGTGCTCACGGAGCTACGCTCCACCGCAATCCCCCACCATAGGGTAGGCGGTTTAGGCCGATGGTGAGCCTCCAATAGATGCCCCTCCCACATTGTTGCCCCGTGCCCCTCATAGCGATGAACCCTGGGTGCAGGGTCGCCTTCTCCCTCGCTTCCTCTCGTAGCTCTGGGGAAAAGAAAGGGGGGGGGTATGTGTGTGGCGGTCCCAGCGTAATGTTATACACGTTTATGGCCGTTGCTTTTTTCTTTAAACTTGGGTGTTAGAGCCGCGCTCCTTTCATTCAGCTGCGCATGGCTCTGACACCCCCCTCTTATCCTCTTTATGTCTTTCAGACGCCAAGATTTCGGTGGCTTCTCCCGGCCTGACATATATTATAGCGGGTTCATATAAAAAATTCTCCCACATTCCTAGCGGGTCTTGGGGCATCCAGGGTTGCCTATTGCATAAATCCCTGCGGCCAAATTGCTCAGATAATCACCATATGGAGGCATCTCAGAATTATGTACCTGGGGTCCCTCGGGGACAAGACCGGCTGTGTACAGTTTGTGGTCAGCCCCATGCTGATGCTTAACAGAGCACGGGTCTGCGGACCGTGTGCTGAACAGGCACTGACCCTGCAATCAGGTTTGCCAGTGGCTGCACCTCACTTCAATACACCTGTCTCCCCGGACTTAAATCTCACTCCTGATGAGTCGCACTCGAGCGGGGATGACCAGCACGTGCCGCGCAGGCTGCCTATGGCTGAGCAGGTTGGCGGAGCGCTTGGGCCCTCGAAAGAAGGGGTCCCTGACTCCTCCTGGTTCTCCGGTTCCTAATGATACTGATGAATCTGCTGCTATGCAGGACCTTGATCCTTCTGATGAAGGTGAGCTATTCTCCGTTTCGGGATCCTCGGACGAGATGCCCTGGAGCCGTGATGATTCTGGACCCGGTTCTTGGGGCCTGTGTGACACTGATGAACTACTTAAGATCTTTGAGGTTTTGCCAATCTCCCCTCCTGGAGAGGCTCCCAAGCCTAAGAGGGAGAGTTTCCACACAGCGACACCGCGCTTGGAATTTCTGGAACAGGAGCATTTCCAGGCTCTTATATCCAAAGAGTGGGAATCGCCTTGTAAACTTAAAGGGGTCCCGGGGGTCTGGGATTGTACCCTTTTCCCCCTGATGTGGTTAACTTTTGGTCAGCACCTCCCGTGGTGGATGCACCTATTATAGGGGTTACTAACCCCCCCTTCATGACTGCCTCTCATTACTGTACCCTTCGGGATGCTGAGGACCGGCGCGTTGACAGACTGGCTTCCTACGCCTTTTCGTGTGCAGGGACGGCTCTGCACCCGGTCTGTGCCGCGGCCATCACTGCGGTGGCCGCCAGGATCCTCATTAGAAAGCTACTTGATCACCGACCTGAGGACCTCCCCTGGGAGGTCTTTAATGCGCTCTCAGACTGTGATGTGTTTGTGAGGTTTATCCTCTCAGCGCTGGATGACACCATGAAGATGTGTGCTAGAACCTCTGCCCTTGTGGTAGCTATTCGTCGCCTGGTCTGGCTGCGACAGTGGGGTGCTGACAATGATACGAAAAAGGCTCTCACTGGCCTTCCCTTCACAGGACGGCGTCTATTTGGGGCCCGTTTGGACCTTTTTGGAAAAAAGGGTAAGGTACCCCTACGCAGAAGGCCGTCTCGGCCTCCTCGGGGCAGGGACAACCCTCCCCCTCCCTACGTTAGTGTCAAGCACGAACCTGAGGTGTGCTTCCAACTTTTCGGAGTGGATTACCACTCCAGGGTGGGCAGGCAACGCCCTGGGCCCTCTGGCAGGGCTAAGTCCAAATCTGCCAAGACCTCCCAAGCATGAAGGGACGCCCTCGCCCTTCTGGGCGAGGGGACTGCCACAGCACCTGGCTCCTATCTGGGAGCGTATCGTCTCCTTCTGGTGGATCCAGGAGGTAGTTCCTCTGGACACAGGATAGAATTTGCTGGGCGGTCCCTCTCAGGTTGTCAGGGTGCTTCTAGCCCCTGTTTTCCCCTCAGGAGTTGGTGCAGGCCGTACTCGGCCTGCAGAGTCTAGGCTCTCTTGCAGGTTGCCCTTAACAGGCTGGAGCTATGGCCTCTAAGTTGTCCTTCCTCTTTCCTTCAAAATGACGAGGCAGTTTGGGCCATGCTGGCCTATTGTAGGCTTGGCAATTCTACACTCACAGGTAGTCCCTGCATGATATCTCTGTCTTGGGACACAGGCGCCCTGTGCAAGGGTGGACTTCTGGCCTCCTGTGGAGATCTAGATCCTTTAGTTTCCCCTGGGTCTTCTGGACACCAAGACCTTTCCTTGTCAGGGTTGAAGGACCAATCCTGCGGATTGGGGCCTTGTTTTTGGCCCCTCTTCTGCTCCCAGGCTACTCGCCAAGGCGCGGATGGGGGTGATGTCTCCGACATACCTGTGGGGCGTCCGCACTAGGACCTATCGGATCGTCCCTCCTTACTTCTTCAACCTCTACGCCAGGCCGAGTGGGTTAGTCGGCCGGCGGTGTCCTCTGGGAGTTATTTGGATGGGTGCTCAGTCACCTCAATCCTTCATTGCCCCTTATTCGCTATCTCCATTCCTTGGATTCGGTCTGGCTTGAACCTTCTTCCTTGGCAATAAGTGGACTCCTGGTTACATGGGTTCTGTCCCTCTTTGCTGACACCTTACTTTCACCAGGCAGGATTGCAGCTGGTGGGCCCGTTGGTGGCAGATCAGATGATGTCCCTTATATACAGAGCCTTGGGCTCTTCGGCACAGTAGGTTATTAATCCTGGATGGGGTTTCAGCACTTCTGGAGCTAGGTCTGAGCTCATTCCCCCTTGGTATGGTGGTTCCTTTTGAGCTGCTGAAATTCAAGGACCCTGTCAGGGGGCTCCCCCCTCTTCGCTTGCATCCTCCTGTGGATGGTCACCTTGGTGCCAAGTCTCGCAGGTTGGCGGGGGGGATTTTCTTCTAAAAATCCTCTGCGGCTCCTAGGTAGGGGCCCTTAGAGGGTCCATTTGTCTACTGATTTTGTTAACACTGTGAGCCTTAAGTTGGCTCTATTTTGCTGGACTACTCCTCTTCAGGACCTGTCTATTTGGGGACTTTTGGCCGGTCGGAGGACAGTGGCCTGTATTTATTATCAGTCTGGCACTTGGAACAGGATGATTCTCCTGGTAGGTGTCTGATCCTGATCTAGGTGGGGTCAACTTTCCCTGCATCTCAGGGGTATCCGCTCCAATGGTTGTCCTTCAGTGGCAGGTTGTGCTATTCTGGTGTCCCCCTGAGAGCCAGCTAGGGTGGCTCTGTTGGGTCCCGTTAATATCACAGGGGCTCTGCCCTTGTTTTTACTGCCCCAGATTATTCTGACTATGGTCATGGGGGCTTAGTAATTTTATGTCTGGACATTCTATTTTATATGTCTTTTCTTCGTTCTTCCTGCTAGGCAGGGTTCTGCGCAAGATTGCGCTGATAAGGGGACCCATGATACTGATGGCCCCTGGGTGGCCTAGTACACTGTGGTTTGCAGATTCTCTGCTGAAGACAGCGGACCTGTACGCTCTCTCAGGAGTGCGGTTCTGCCCTTTTCAGGCTCCTTCTTATGTCGCCCCAATCTACAGACTCTAGTCTGATGGCTTGACAGTTGATTCATTCACCCTTTTGGATACAGGTTCTTCTGGGTGACTGTCTATGGGGGGCTAGGAGCAAGCTTCTTCTTCTTCTCCGTTCTCCGTCTATTATAGGGTATGGCGTACCCATATTGATTGGCGTGAGTCTTGGTCTCTCCCCTGTTGGACGCTCTCTGTTCCCAGGGTTCTAGAGTTATTACAGCATGGGTCGGAGTTGGCTCCCCATCTTGGTACTCTGAATGTTCAGGTTCTGTCCTGTCTGCCTTCCTGTAGAAGTCTTGTTCAGTCTTCCTTGTTAAGCGTTCTCTTGGGGATTGCTCACGTGCATCTCCCAAGGAGTTCTATGGTCCCTGTTGGGATCAATCTTCATTCTGTTTGCCTTGCGGGTTGTTCCCTTGGGACTTATTCCGGATGCTGTCTGAGCTGTTTTGTACTTCAAGTTGCCCCTCCGGGGGCTGTGCTTCAGTCAGACGTGTGCCTGAGAAGGTGGCTCTGTTTAGTTAGCCCTCGTTCATTATACATATATATGCGCACCATGATGTGGTGGTATTCCGCCTTACGCCGGACCTTTTTGCCCAAGGTGGTGTCTTATGATCATTATTTAGGTCCTTTTAGTCTGCCTATGGGCCTTATTCTTAGTAATGCTGAAGTAAGGGGGTCTACATTCCCTCAACAGGTGTTGAAGTTTTCCTGGTTGTTTCTTGTTCCTTAGGGGGACTGATGCCCCTTGGGGTCTGCGGGCGCCTCCATATGTATGCGCATGATCTCGTTTGCTTCCTGAGCCTATGCGCCCTTTGGACTGCTCTTACTTGGATGGTTTGCCTTCCTGGTCCTGAATAAAGGTTTCGGCTTCTTGCTGATCCTTGTTAGTGTAGGGGTCAGTATCCCCGCCTGTCTTGCGGGAGACCAGTTTTCAATTCCCCGTTGGGGTGCGTTCTAAGTTGTACCGAGGCTCCTGTTGCATTTGGGCTGGTCAGGCCGTTACTCTGGCCTATTCCTTTAAGGGGAAGAATCTTCCTCTCTTTTTATTCTGTTTTACTTGTGCTTGGGTACCTTTGGCCCTTCAGCACCAGGTTTTCTGTTAAACAGGTTTGCTAGACCGCTGTTTGTTTTCTGTTCATACCTTTTCATGTCATTTGCTCATGTCGTGCTTGGTAGCAAGGTTTGCAGGTGACAGCGCCTTTACTGTCTGCTGTGCCTTTTTTGATGGGGATCCCACCCTACTTTATGGACACTGCTATTGGATGTCCCACGTGTAAGTATTATATTGGAGCAGGACGTACTGTATGCTTAGAATAATACAATTCTGTGAAATACTCACCTGTAGAATTGGTATTATACGCATATAGTACGTCCTGCTCCACCCCACCCTGGTTTTACATTTATTTCTGGATCCCCTGTATGGTGATTGTTATCATTGCTATTGTTACCAGTTTGGTGGTTGGTTTCTCCCGGCTTCTTTTCTCACTGCTTTTCAATGCTGGGGATTTGTGGTAGGTCCCTGGGTATATGAAGGGCCGGGAGGAGCCTGTATTCTCAGTGTGTCACACACCCCGCTTCCCCTTTAATTCTTACGATCGGGTTACTCCACCGGCAGGTGGCGACGTTGCAGAGAGAAGTCTTGAAAACGAGCCCCTCCTGGCCTACACATACCTGGGACCTCCCACTTAACACCCAGTTTTTTCTCTCTGCAAGATGCGACAAGACAGAAGAAAGAAGTCTCCTGCTTGCAGGTAGCTGGGGTCAAACCCCGGCACCCCCCTCTTGGTCTATTTCTGCCCAGTCAATTGTTTATATGCCTAGATAGTTAACGGAAGCCTCCCAGCCTAGACTGCTGGCTGGGCAATGGTAGATGGCACTATATGGTGCCTAGGAGCTTATCTCCTCCGTTCGACCCCACGCGTGGGGCAATGCGGTTATCCGGCATGGTGATCCGGATTTGGGATGCCCGGTCCCGGTGTTTCCCTTGGCCACCTTCTCCCGCTTGGTCCCTTCGCGTTGGGGGGGGGGGGGGGGTGGTTTGTATGGGGTGCTTTTTCACTTGTGTGATTCTGTGTGTTTGGGGAGAGCTGGCAGCCGCGGGGTCAGCGCTGCGGCGTGCGGGCGCGTGTCCCGAGCTGCTGGGGCTCTTTGTAGTGTATTTTTAAACTTCTCCCGCTTGGAGTGTTGGGGGACTGAGGGCGTCTGTGGCGCCCGTTTGCACGCGGTGCCGCCATTCGGCGGGCCGCGCTGCTCGTGTCCTGGGGGCGGGGCGCTCCTTCTCGGCCCACGCTGTATGATTCTCCGGCGGGGGGCGTGGCAGGAGCGCGTCGCTCACTGAGCCCGGCCCGCCTTGCTTCCTCTTCCTCACTCCTCACTACACGGAGGCACTCAGCAATAGGCAGCTGTCCCTGGCTCGGCTGAGGAGGGCGCCGTCATTCAAGCAGGGTTTGTTTGTTTGTTTGTCTTGCTTTGTTGCTGTGTAGTGCATGCTAATGGAAGTCGCTTGCTAGGTTCCCTGTCACTTTGGTATAGCTTCCCCCTCCTGGAGGCACATATTAATTATATATGTATGTATAAATTTTTTCTGTTTGGTGTATGTGTGTGGCACATGCTGGCAAACTTTCTTTGGGGGACTGATTATGTTCTCTTTTCCCTTACAGATTCTGGGATCCCCTCACTCCCGGTCTGATATACCTGGCTAGTCTTATCTTCAAAATTGGGATTTTCCTAGGCTTAAAAATCCTCCCACTCCCGGGACTTTAATTATAAAAGGGGCATCCCGGGTTGCTTAATGCGTAAATCCCTAGGTTGTTGCGAATGCCATAATTTCACCATATGGAGGCTTCCGACATTACCGGAAATGGCTCTTCGGGGCTGTCCAGGCTGTGTGGGGGTTGTGGGGCTCCGCTCCCAGGCGAGGATGTCATAATATGTATTCCATGTGCACAGCAGAATATTGCGCGCCAGTCTGGCACTCCGGCTTCTGGCTCCGCGCATCTTCCGTCATCCCCTCCCCCCCCCACCTATTCCGGACCCCGTGTGACGTTGTCAAAGGTGGGGATTCGCAATCCGAGGTGTGTGCACGATTGGCCAACCTCGAGAAAATTGTTTCCGCCGCGGTGGCTCAGAAGGCTACGGCTAAGCACCTTTCTCCGGCATCGCCTGTTCTGGAGGATGAGGTGTTTGAAGTATTGGATTGGTCCGATGGTCCCCCGGCTGAGGAGGGGGAACTCCTTGAGGAGTCGGACGAGCCTGCAGACCAGCAATTGGTTGGTACCGCTGGAAACCAGGCTGCGGGGGTGTCTCTTGACACTCCTTCCATTTTGGCACAAATGTTTGAAATTTTGGCTTTGGATCCGCCCGAGGCGGTCCCCCCGTCAAAGGGTGAGTTGTTTGATGTGGCCCAGCCGCGTTTGGTGTTTCCCAGGCAACAACACTTTGTTAGGGTTGTCCTTAAGGAATGGAATCAACCCACGCGCCTTGTTGGAGTTCCTCCTAGTTGGGATAAGCGTTATCCCTTTCCGGAGGATTTGGTGAAGCTTTGATCTGTTCCCCCTGACGTCGATGCCCCTGTTTTGGGGCTGTCTAACACGGCTCTGTTGCACTCCCCTGACACTACTAGCATTAAGGATGGTGAGGATCGTCGGATTGATCAATTGGCTCGCTATGGTTTTATCAGTGCTGGATCGGCACTGCGGCCGGTTTGTGCTTCGGCGCTTCTTCTGATGGCTGTTAGGTCCATTGTTAGAGATTTGTACGCAGATCTTGATCCCACTTGTGATGAGTTCAGTTCTCTCAAGCAGTGTGAATCGTTTTCCTTTGTCATGACCGCCCAGGACGATGCGCTTGCGATGTGTAGCAGGACCACGGCCCTGTTGGTTGCTATTCGTCGGTCGGTGTGGCTGCGCCAGTGGACGGCGGACTTTAACTCTAAGAAGTCGCTTACAGCTCTTCCTTTTGTAGGTTTGTGCCTGTTTGGCGATAAATTGGATTCAGTTACCAAGGGTGGTAAGTTGCCTCAACGCAAGAGGCCTCGTCGTTCCTTTCGGGGAGCGACTTCCTTTAGTCCCTCCTTTCGGGGAGTCAGAGCGGGCAGAGGGGCCTCCTTTCCCGCTACCAGGGGTGCAGGTTGACCCGGGGGAGGGGCCGTGGCCGTCCCGGTCAGTCCTGGGGCGCCAAGCCCAAGCCTGCTGGTAAGCCCGCTCAGCAATGAGGGGGTGCCCTCACCCGTGCGGGTGGGGGGACGATTGCGACACTTCTCCCTGGTTTGGGACCAGGAGGTTCCGGACAGATGGATCCGAGAGGTGGTGTCGTCTGGTTACAAGCTGGAGTTCGAGTTCGCCCTCCTTCACGGTTTTTCCGGTCTCGGGTGCCCACCAATCCTTTGGCCGCGCAGGGGCTCCTGGTGTCGGTGAAGAATCTTCTGGAAATGGCGGTCATCCGGCCGGTGCCGCACTTGGAGGTGGGCCTCGGGTTTTACTCCAATCTTTTCACAGTTCCCAAGAAAGTCAGTTCACCCCGTTCTGGATCTGAAGTTCCTGAACAGGTTCATCAGTACTCGGAAGTTTCGCATGGAAACTCTGCGTTCGGCCATCGGTTCTCTTTGGCAGGGGGACTTCATGACGTCCATACACATCAAGGATGCTTACCTTAATGTTCCCATCTGCCAGGCTCATCAACGTTTTCTTCGGTTTGTGATGAAGGATCGGCATTTTCTATTCGTGGCACTTCCCTTTGGCCTTACCTTGGAGTGTTCACCAAGGTGCTGGCAGGGGTGATGGCCATTCTCAGATCTCAAGGCATTCGCGTCGTACCCTATCTGGACGACCTTCTCATCGTGGCTCCTTCTCTCAATCAATCGGAGACGGACACCAGGACGGTGGTCTCCACGCTGGAAAGCTTCGGTTGGGTGATCAACTTTCCCAAGTCCTCCCTCGCCCCAGCCAGGGTGGTATCCTTTCTGGGAATGCGGTTGGATTCTTGTCAACACAGGGTGTTTTTGCCTCAATCCAAGATTTGTCTGATTCAGGAATTGGCTTGGTTCCTTCTTTCCAATCCTCGACCGTCCATCCGTCTGGGGATGAGACTGGTAGGGTTGATGGTTGCCTCTTTCGAGGCAGTCCCTTTTGCTCAATTTCACACAAGGACACTTCAGCTTCATTTGTTGGCGTCTTGGGACCGGCGACCACGGTCGTTGGATCGGCCCTTCCAGTTGTCCTCCCGGGTCCGGCAGTCCCTTCAATGGTGGTTGGTCTCGACCAATCTCTTGAGGGGCAGGTCTTTCCTGACTCCTTTTTGGGAAATTGTCACAATGGACGCCAGTCTTTCGGGATGGGGGGGATTCTGGAAGGATCTTCAGTTTCGGGGGCAGTGGGGACCTCGAGAGGCTCACTTGCCCGTCAGTGTTCTGGAACTGAGAGCCATCCATCTGGTTCTTGTTCTTTTGACTCAGCATGTTCTGGGCCTTCCGGTTCAGGTTCGTTCGGACAATCGAACAGCGGTTGCTTACATCAATCATCAGGGAGGGACTCGCAGTCTGGGTGCCCTCAGAGAGGTGTCCCTGATCCTGACCTGGGCGGAGGCCCATGTTCCTTGTCTCTCGGCAGTTTACATTCCGGGTGTGGAAAACAGGGAAGCGGATCTGTTGAGCAGGTGCTCTTCCCGTCTGGGAGAATGGGCTCTCCATCCTCAAGTTTTTCGGTCGCTGTGTCTCCGGTGGACCTGTTTGCCTCTCGTCACAATTGCAGGCTTCCGACCTTCGTGTCGCTCTCCCAGGATCCTCTAGCTCTGGCGGTGGACGCCATGTCCCTGAGCTGGGGGGATCTGGGGTTTCTGTACCTTTTTCCTCCGATACCCATGCTAGGCAAGGTGGTACGGAAGCTGGCTCTGGAAAAGGTGTCCGCCATTCTCGTGGCTCCAAGGTGGCCAAGGCGAGTATGGTTCGCAGACATCATTCGGCTGGCGGTGGATCAGATCGTTCTCCCTCTTTGGCTGCTGAAACCTTCATCTTGAAGGAGGAGGGTCTTTCTGACTCGGTTGTTAAGACACTGATCTGTGCCCGGAAGAGGTCTTCTTCTATCATCTACTATAGGACTTGGAGAGCCTATATCGCTTGGTGTGAGGTTAGATCTTTGCCTTGTAGGGTCTTTTCGGTTTCCAGGATTCTGGAGTTTTTGCAATCAGGGCTGGACTCTGGTCTTCAGCTGAGTACTTTGAAAGGGCATGTTTCGGCCTTGTCTATTTTTTTTCAGAAGCCTTTTGCGCTTCATCCTTTAGTTAAAACTTTTTTCCAGGGGGTTACGCATGTGCGGCCTCCCAGGAAGCCATTGCTCCCTGTTTGGGACTTGAACTTGGTTCTTTCTGCTCTTCAGGCTCCTCCCTTTGAGCCCTTGCCTCAGAAGATTGCCTTCTTGGTGGCTATCACTTCGGTTCTACGTGTCTCGGAGTTGGCGGCCTTGTCGATTCAGGCGCCCTACTTTGAGAGGCATCAGGACAAGGTGGTTTTTCGTTTCAAACCGGACTTTCTTCCTAAGGTTGTTTCTGCTTTTCATTTGAATCAGGATATTGTTCTTCCCTCCTTGTGTCCTAAGCCTAAGAATGACAAAGAGAGGATTTTGCATTGTTTGGATGTAGTACGCTGTGTTAAGTACTATTTGATTATTACTTCTCCTTTTCGTAAGACTGATGCCTTTTTTGTTGTGCCCTGTGGGCCTAGGAAGGGTTTGGCTCCGGGCAAAACCTTCCATTAGCAAATGGATTCGTCAGGCGGTTGTTGGGGCCTATTCGGCCAAGGGGAAGGTTCCCCCTTTTGGTATCACTGCTCATTCTACTCGTGCTGTTGGAGCGTCTTGGGCTTTTCAGCACCAAGCTTCTGTTGAACAAGTTTGTAAGGCTGCTACTTGGTCTTCTGTTCATACATTTTCTAAGTTTTACAAGGTTGATGTGCGGACCTCAGCGGATGCTGTGTTTGGCTGCAAGGTTCTGCTGACCGCAGTCGTTTAAGTTATGCTTCATTTTGCTGTCGGATACCCACCCCTTGTGGACACTGCTTTTGGATGTCCGGATCGTAAGAATTAAAGGGGAAGCGGGGTGTGTGACACACTGAGAATAATACCATTTTGTGAGTACTCACCTGTAAAATGGATATTGTCAGTGTGTCACACACCCCGCTTCACCCGCCCTTTTTGGTATCCTGGATCCTCTATATGGTGAAGCTTTCCTTTTATTTATTTTCCTGGTACCTTACTGCTGTTTGAATTCACTGGGTGTTAAGTGGGAGGTCCCAGGTATATGTAGGCCAGGAGGGGCTCGTTTTCAAGACTTCTCTCTGCAACGTCGCCGCCTGCCGGTGGAGTAACCCAATCGTAAGAATTAAAGGGGAAGCGGGGTGTGTGATACACTGACAATATCCATTTTACAGGTGAGTACTCACAAAATGGTATTTTTTGCATGTCTGCAGTGAACAGCGCCCTGTGGCGGAGGATTACCCACGTGTAAGTATTATATTGGAGCAGGACGTACTGTATGCGTATAATACCAATTCTACAGGTGAGTATTTCACAGAATTGTATTATTGTCTGCTTAATTTAAGCAGCTGTGCCCTGCTCTAGTGACTCTAACATGTTCCAGCTTGCCACACTGTCATAAGAGCTCTCGGCCTAGCCTGTCTGGGTGCATGCCCCATCTCCATTCAGCAAGTGATCCTACTCCCCTTAGGTGAGTGTGCTAGCATTATGCGGTAGCACGCAGCTTCCCAAGATGGCTGGTAACAAAACTGAGAAATCTGTTATGCTGCCCTTCTGCAGAATTTGGCGCTGGGTGGCAGCCATACACTTGAGCAACAGGCCAGCTTTCCATTTGCTGGAACAGCAGGGCTGCGCTTCTCCATGGATTGGGTCAATGATCTATAACTTATGGTCCTGGCCTCATCTTCCATGCAGTGAATCCAAATCCCCCCTCCACCTCCTTCGCAATTGGAGGAGGCTTGCAGCGAACAGGTGAGACCATTTTTTTTATTTTATATCAGACTTGGGCTTAACATAGGGGCAGGGAGTGGTGGTGTACTGTACATGATAAATGCATTTCTCCTTAAATTTTGATTGGAATACATTTGAAACATATTATGTGCTTCAGTTTCAAATGTATGTGTGAGTTAAAGTGGACCAACACCCAGGATTTGCATTATCCTAGGTGTTGGTCCACTTCCGCGGGGCAGCCGCTGTGTGAAACCCCCCAGAAAGGCCTAAAATCTTACCTTTGTAGGCGACGGATAAGCCGCCACCTCCCGCGCGTCCCTCTTACAGGGCGCGCTCCCGCGCCGGCCATTCACAAACGGCCAGTGCGGGAGCGCGCCCTGCTAGAGGGACGCGCGGGAGGTGGCGGCTTATCCGTCGCCTACAAAGGTAAGATTTTAGGCCTTTCTGGGGGGTTTCACACAGCGGCTGCCCCGCGGAAGTGGACCAACACCTAGGATAATGCAAATCCTGGGTGTTGGTCCACTTTAACTCACACATACATTTGAAACTGAAGCACATAATATGTTTCAAATGTATTCCAATCAAAATTTAAGGAGAAATGCATTTATCATGTACAGTACACCACCACTCCCTGCCGTCGCCTAAAAGGTAAGATTTTAGGGGCTTTCTGGGCGGTTTCACCCTGCTGGAAATCCCGATTTCGGATGCCCCGCAGGAAGGGAGCTGATCGGCCCGGGAATCTTATAGATTCCCGGGCCGATCAGGGGTGGGTGTTGGTCCACTTTAATAAAATGCAAAATGCATAGCCTCCAATCAGGGTTTAAAGAAACTAGCAAAAGATTTCTATCGTCTTTGCTCTCTATTACTGTTATGTGTACACTAGACTCTGTAGGCCCCCTTTCTTGGTTCTTTAGTGTTATCAGATTAGCCATAAAAATGAAATGGGAACATTAAACAAGAGTTTAGTCTTCGGTAAACCTTCTTCTTCAGTATTGGCGCTACGTGTTATGCAGCAATTTTTTCTTAGTATACAGTATGTCCTGCTCCAGATAAGAATCATTAAACTTGGGTATTACTCCGCCAGATGGCGCTGGACTGCAGAGACAGTGAAATTGGCTCCTCCCGGCCCCTCAAATACCCGGGACCTCCCACAAATCCCCAGATTTTCTCTGCAGTCTGGACTGCGAAGGACAAGAAGATGGCTCTCTCTTCTCGCAGGTGAGCTGGGCTATTAGCCTGCGGCCCTGTAGGACTATTCCCACCCGTTCCATTATTAATGTGCCTCCCAGCCTTGGCTGCGCTGGTCCGGGTGATGGTAGGCAGCACCGCTGTCAGGTGCTTAGGAGTGCTGCTCCACCGCAATCCCCCACCAAAGGGTAGGCGGTATAGGCATATGGTGAGCCTCTATGGGATGCCCCTCCCGCCCTATTGCCCCTTGCCCCTGTCTATCGGTGGGTCCTATGTTAAGTGGCCGCTGTCCTCCCTCGCTCTCCCTTGTACCTCAGGCGCTGGTGCGCCGTTATTGGCTGCTTGTCATGTGTGCGCTCTTCGGGGGGCCTGGCCCGCGGTTGGCGCGTTCCACGTCACTGTCTCCGCGGCCCGCCCCTCGAGGTATACCCCGCGCCATTTTCTCTGGATTCGGCTGCTGCGTGACTGGCGTCTACCTACCGCGGTCCGTGAGTGCCCTCGCGGGCGGTTTTTATTACCCTATGTCATTATACATGTCACTTATGGGGTTCTCTTTGCTTATGTCTTTGAGACGGCCCGACCTCTATTGGTTTCTCCCGGTCCTACTCCCTCTATTTAGTTATTAAACTTGTGAGGCCTAGTGTGTAAATTACTCCCACTTCCCTAGCGGGCTATTGGGGCATCTCGGGTTGCTTTTTTAGCGTTAATTTCTATCGGCCTATTGTGCCACTATAATCACCATATGGAGGCGTCTCAGGATAATGTGCTTGGGGTTCCTTCGGGACAAGCCCAGCTGTGTGTAGTTTGTGGGGTGTCCCCTACTAGTGCTGACAATATGCGGGTCTGTGTACCTTGTGCCCAGCAAGTGCTTGTGCTGCAGCCTGGTTTACCAGTAGCTGGGCCTGCGCCTCGTATGGCTTCACCTACTCACCCAAGCTTAAATTTGACTCCCATTGAGTTGCATACCAGTGGGGATTCTCAGCCTGATGTGTCTTCCAGACTGGCTAGTGTTGAGCAGTTGCTTGCTAATACCTTGGCGCGTAAGGCCTCTGCTAAAAAGCGGCACTTGACGCCTGATGTCACTCTCTTCCCTATGGAGGCTGATGAGTTTTTGGAACTGTCTGGCTATTCCCCTTTGGAAAAAGGGGAGTTATTCTCTGACTCGGAGTCATCTGATGAGAGGCCCAGGGGTCATGATGATTCTGGCTCTGACCCCTGGGCCCCAGATGATACTGATAGGCTGTTCTCTCAGATTTATGAGGTACTGTCAATCTCTCCCCCGGCTGTGGCCCCCAGGCAGCAGGGGGAATTGTTTCATACTGCTAAGCCACGTTTAGAGTTTCCCGAGCAAGCCCATTTTAATAATCTTGTGCTCAAGGAATGGGAGCGCCCCAGCAGGCTTCTCGGTGTACCTAAGAGTTGGGATAAGAGGTATCCCTTTCCTGCTGATGTGGTGAAGCGTTGGTCATCCCCTCCTGAGGTGGATGCCCCGGTCCTAGGGTTGTCTAACACCTCTGTCATGCATTCCCCTGACTCTACTACGCTCTGGGATAGTGAGGACCGGCGTATTGATCAGCTGGCGTCCCATGCCTTTGCATGTGTGGGGACGGCACTGCGCCCGGTCTGTGCCATTACGGCTGTGGCTATTAGGACCCTGCTTAGAAGTATCCTAGATGGTGCCCCTGATGATGTGTCTAGTGAGCAGTTTAATGCACTCTCTCGTTGTGAGGTTTTTGTGACTTATGTCCTCTCTGCCTTGGATGATACCATTAGGATGTGTGGCAGAACCTCTGCCCTGGTGGTGGGTATACGCCGCTCGGTTTGGCTGTGCCAGTGGGCTGCTGACAACGCTGCCAAGAAAGCTCTCACTGGTTTTCCCTTCAAAGGACTACGCCTGTTTGGGGACCGCCTGTACCTGTTTGCTAAGGGAGGCAGGTTACCCCAGCTCAGGCGTCAGTCTCGGCCCTTTTGGGGACAGGGCTCCTTTTCTTGCCCCTACCGTGGTGCCAGACAGGCCCGAGGAGATTTCTGGGGTAGGGGCAGAGGACGTGGATGCCCTGGCTCCTCCTGGGGCTCCAAGCTTAAGTCTTCTCCCAAGCCCCCTCAGGCATGAAGGGGCGCCCTCACCCATCCGGGTGGGGGGACGGCTTCAGCACTTTGCTCACGTCTTGAGGCTTCATGTCGAGGACCGGTGGATTCAGGAGGTAGTGTCCTCCGGTTACAAGATAGAGTTTGCTGCCTGGCCGCCCCCAAGATTCATCAGATCCCGGATTTCTCAGGACCCTGTGCCAGCTCAGGCTCTAGTTCTGGTGGTGCAAAGCCTTCTGGAGCTGGGGGTCATCTGTCAGGTCCCCTTGCGAGAAAGGGGAAAGGGGTTCGATTCCAACCTTTTCACCGTGCCCAAGAGAGATGGGTCAGTCAGGCCCATCCTGGACTTGAAGATCCTCAACAAATTTTTCAGGTGCAGGCACTTTCGCATGGAAACTCGGCTCTGCCATCAGTTCCCTGCGTCCAGGGGACTTAATGACGTCTATGGACATCAAAGATGCTTACCTTCATATTCCTGTGTTTCCAGGTCACCAAAGATTCTTCAGGTTTGCTCTGGAGCATCAGCACTACCAATTTGTGGCATTTTGTGGCATTGCCCTTCGGTCTAACTTCAGCTCCCAGAGTGTTCACCAAGGTGCTGGCAGGAGTGATGTCTCTGCTCAGGTCTCAGGGCATTTGCGTTCTGCCCTATCTGGACGACATTCTCATCACTTCCTAGTCCCTCCAACAGGCAGAGTTGGATACTCAGCTGGTAGTGTCCACTCTGGAGTCATTTGGCTGGGTGATCAACCATCCCAAGTCTTTCCTGTCTCCCTCCTTGGTGACATCCTTCCTGGGAATGAATCTGGATACAGTTCAGGCAGAAGGTGGACAGTCTGCTAGCGCAGGTTCAGTTCCTGCTTTCTTGCCCTCATCCCTCCATCAGGCAGGGAATGCAGCTGGTGGGCCTGATGGTGTTCCACATGAGGCCTCTGCAACTCCACCTCTTGTCACTATGGGACAAGGATCCTGCGTCCCTGGACCAGGTCCTTGTGCTTTCTCCCTTAGTCAGTCGGTCCCTCTCGTGGTGGCTGGACTCCAGGAACCTGTTGGGGGGCAGATCCTTTCTGACCCCCTGCTGGGAGACGGTCACCACGGATGCCAGTCTGACAGGTTGGGGGGGGGGGGTTTCTGGAAGTCCCAGCAGTTCCAAGGGTGGTGGGGCCCTCAGGAGGCCCACACACCTATCAACATTCTGGAACTGCGGGCGATCAGGTTGGTTCTGACTCATTTGACTCATCACCTTTGTGGCCTGCCTGTTCAGGTACTCTCGGACAACCAGACGGCGGTTGCCTACATCAATCATCAGGGAGGGACCCGGAGCAAGAGGGCCCTCCAGGAAGTGTCTCTGATCCTGGCCTGGGCGGAGGACAATGTTCCCTGCATATCAGCTGTGTACATCCCGGGGGGTGGAGAATCTGCAGGCAGACTCTCTGAGCAGGGGGACCTCTCGCCTGGGAGAATGGTCCCTCTGCAACAGGGTGTTCCAATCTCTGTGTCACCGTTGGGGCCAACCAGATGTGGATCTGTTTGCGTCCCGTCACAATCACAAGCTCCCGGCCTTTGTCTCCCTGTCCCAGGATCCTCTGGCCTTGGCCACGGATGCTCTAGCAATGTCATGGCAGGACTTTAAGCTCCTGTATGTCTTTCCTCCTTTCCCCCTGTTGGGCAGGGTTCTGCGCAAGATAGCTCAGGAGGGGGTGCCAGCAATACTGGTTGCCCCCAGGTGGCCAACAAGAGTGTGGTTCGCAGACATGGTGCAGCTGGCAGTAGATCAGTACGCTCTGCCCAGGGTGCCAGACCTGCTCACTCAGGGTCACTAACGCCATCCCAATTTACAAACTCTGGCTTTGACGTCCTGGCTGCTGAAACCTCCATCTTGATGGAGAAGGGGCTGTCTGCCTCTGTTGTTGATACCATGATAAAGGCTAGAAAGAAGTTTTCTTCTTCCATTTACTATAGGGTTTGGAGTGCCTACATTGACTGGTGTGAGTCTAGGTCTCTTCCCTGTCATGTTTTCTCTATTCCCAGGATCCTGGAGCTCCTGCAGCATTGGTTGGAGCTGGGGCTCCAACTCAGTACTCTGAAGGGTCATGTTTCTGCCCTGTTTTTTTCCAGAGGTCCTTTGCCCAGCATTCTCTGATCAGGACTTTTTTCCATGGGATCACTCATGTGCGTCTCCCACGTAAGCCTATGTTGCCTGTTTGGGATTTGATTTTGGTCTTGTCTGCCTTGCAGGGTGCTCCATTTGAGCCTGTGCCGGAGGCTGCCCTGGCCATTCTTACTCTCAAGGTGGTCTTTTTGGTGGCTATCACTTCGGTTAGGCGTGTGTCTGAGTTGGCGGCGCTTTCCATCCAGCCCCCCTACTTTGAGAGACACCAGGACAAGGTGGTGTTTCGCTTCAAGCCAGATTTTATACCTAAGGTCGTGTCTGCCTTTCATTTGAATCAGGACATTGTTCTTCCTTCCTTGTGCCCTAATCCTAGTAATGCTAACGAGAGGGTCTTGCATTCTTTGGATGTGGTTAGGTGTCTGAAGTACTATCCGGTGGCTACTGCTTCATTCAGGAAAACTGATGCTCTTTTTGTGGTCCCTTCTGGTCCTAGGAAGGGTCTGGCTCCTGCTGAATCTACTATCAGCAAATGGATCCGTCAGCCTGTGATTCAGGCCTACTCTGCTAAGGGGAAGACTCCTTCCTTCCGCCTTACTGCTCATTCTACTCGTGCTATTGGTGCCTCTTGGGCTTTTCAGCACCAGGCTTCTGTTGAACAAGGTTGCAAGGCCGCTACTTGGTCTTCTGTTCATACCTTTTCAAAGTTTTACAAGGTTGATGTTAGGGCCTCAGCTGATGCTGCTTTTGGCCGCAAGGTTCTGCAGGCGGCAGTGGTCTGACCTGTCTGTTGTTACCTTTGGGGATCCCACCCTACTTTATGGACACTGCTATTGGATGTCCCAAGTGTAATGATTCTTATCTGGAGCAGGACGTACTGTATACTAAGAATAATACAATTCTGTGATTACTCACCTGTAGAATTGATATTATGAGTATACAGTACGTCCTGCTCCACCCCACCCTTGGTTTTGCATTATCCTGGATCCCCTGTATGGTGATTGTTATCATTGTTATAGTTACTAGTTTGTTCTGTTATCATTCTCCCGGCTTCTTGTTAACTGCTTTTCAATGCTGGGGATTTGTGGGAGGTCCTGGGTATTTGAGAGGCCTGGAGGAGCCAATTTCGCAGTCTCTGCAGTCCAGCGCCATCTGACGGAGTAATACCCAAGTGTAATAATTCTTATCTGGAGCAGGACGTACTGTATACTCGTAATAACAATTCTGCAGAATTCACAGAATTGTATTATTTCTTCTCCATGGTACTCAAAAGTTGTGTGTGCCTGTTTTTTTTGGCCTTAGGTAAGCCATTTGTTATAAGTTTTCTCCCATTAAGTCTAACAGGGCTGACACTAGAAGTAGGCTTATGCATATTGAAAATTAATATGTGTTTGTTTGACACATAATTGATTGTGTGGAAAGCGGAAAGTAGTCAGCAACCGTTTGTCCCGCAGTTGCAATATATAACCACTTGATAGCACTGTTAAATCAGGAATGAGATCTTAATCTCATGTTATGGGTTAAATATAGAAGATACATGCTTTACCTAGATTCAGACAGATTATGGTATATAGGGAACCCCCTTAGGTATTTATAAGTGGGAATCTATAAAGTGACATCATGGGTAGAGAGCAGCAGAGACATTATTGTAGTAACGGTACCTAACAAGTGACTACAGGAAAGGTGAACCTTTCAGCCCAAGGATTACCAACTGGCTGTAATGCTGTGCTAAGGAAACCGCTATTGGATTGCTATGGAATGTGACTGTACGACCTGCTATGAGCTTAAAGTGTCCCTGAAATCCTGTGATAAAGTGCTTTTTCACAAAATCGGTCACTTAGATGTTATAAGAAGCGGCTAAACCCCTCAGGTAAACCTGAGCTACACACACACACACACGTTTTACTTGCACTTAACAGTTTAAACCACACCAGTGAACATTGAGTGAACATGTGCCCGATGTGGTGGGCTGCCGCAACAAAGGTGCTTGGGTAGCAGTTGGAGTTTAGGTGCCTTGCTCAAGAGAAGTTCACTCAAGCCCCATGTGGAAATTTGACCTGTCACAAGATTGCTCCCTTAACCACAAGTTCATGGCTGCCACACAAGCACCAGGACCCCTAGCATCTTCAGTGGCCCATTAATGCTTGCACTGGGCAGCTGGATTATTCTCTGGCGGACCTCACTCACTGGATTGATGAGCTTGATGGCCCAAGATCAGAGGGCAAGGACCTGCATTAAGCTGTAACTGCCTTTGAAGATATGTTAAAGATATGTTAATGATAAACCAAACTCATGATTTTCAAAATCCTTATACTTTCAAAATCCGTATCCTGTATACTTTCTGCTGATCATACAGCGCATTTGTTGGTCGCCAGCCAATCATTGGACTAGTGCTCTATTCAGTTCTTGCTATGTCGATTGGTAAGCAAAGCCATATGCCACTCCTTTGGGGCCCATATGTCATCTGGAGTGTTTCACACTCAAGACATTCCAAATCTGGATGCCCCGCAAATAGGGAGACCACTGGCCTTAGAGTCTTAAAGACTCTTGTCTGGTGGTTGCTGCTTCATGGAGTTCTGCAGAGGGCATAGTTTCTCACCCATGTTGGCAAAAGCAGTTACATACATATTGATATTTTTAATAGGCTAATTACAACTGCAACCATAAACCGTAATATATTACCACATTGCATAAGTATGAACAAAGCTATAAGAGTTGAGGAGGTGGAATCTTCAATGTCCTTCCCTGTCCAGAACTAATGAGCACATGAATGAAAACACCTGCATTGCTCCTCCTGCCACAAGAATTCCAGGTAAAGGATTTTATGGTGAGTTCTAAAGTTGCTTTATCGCAAAGCTTTAAAATAAAAAAATAAATACATTTGAGTATGCATGTGTAGGTGGATGCCTGGTTGGGGCTTTTGACAGCAGGACCTACAGAAATAAAACCATCTCTATATAATATTTTGAAGTCATGAATCTGTAATGGACTGGCAGTTCCAGCGTGCTTTTCAGATTTGGCGCAGTTTCAATTTTGGTGCGACTTATAGAGGAGTCTGTGTTTTCGGTTTTATTATGTAAACATAGTGAAACGAATGAGGTTGTTCATGGGTAATACTGTTTGCCGAAGGCAATTTACCAGCCTGTGTTGTATTACTGTGTACAGATTATAACAAGGTAATTATAGCTAAACCTGAGAAGCTTCACATTTCATTTGATAGTAAACCTATGAGATATACCAGTAATTGTAGCTTTAAGGGATAATGGCCCTATGGTTTTTGCATATGAAATATAATTGGGAATCAATGGTCTATCTTCAGGATGCAGGATTAGAAGTTGTGTGTCAAAACAAGTCTTTTGATTATTGTAGAATTATGAACATGTTATATGAAGAATCTGTTCACATCAGAAACTAGAGATAATTTTACCGGTTCTTAATTATTTGTTTTGGAATAAAAGATAAGTAGTTATTATTTTTCCAAATCTAAGCCCTGTTAACGTTTGTGTGGTAATGGGTAATTCTCAAATCCTTAAAGAGGACCAAAACACAGGATTTTGACTATCCTGTGTTTTGGTCATTACCCCGGGGGCACCCCCCCCCCAGGTCACCCAAACAAACTCACCTCCTCCCGGTCCTATGACGCATGCGTGGCCGCTCGTCCAATCAGCGAGCTTGGATCCGCTCAAGCCCCTATGTCCAGGAGCTCGTATAATGCAAACAGATCTGAGCGCATTGGTGGCCACATCCCCTGCTACCCTCTCAGGGAGCGTTCCTGCACCAGCCATTCACAAATGCCTGACGCGGGCACACACCCTGCTAGAGGGATAGCGTGAATGCGGCTCGCACATGCGACGTTGTACCGGAAAAGAAGGTGAGTTTATGGGCGACCTGGGGGGGTTTCACACAGCGGCATCCCGATTTTGGATGCCCCAGGGGGCCGGAATAGATCGGTCCGGGAAGCTCATAGGTTCCTGAGCTGATCTACGCGGGCTTTGGTCCACTTTAAAGTGGACCAAAACCCGGGATATTCTAAGTATACAGCGCGTCCTGTTCCAGAAGATTCCTTACACTTGGGTAATACATCCACAAGATGGCGCTGGACTGCAGAAAACAGCTTGTGGCTCCTCCCGGCCCTATATAAGTCAAGGACCTCCCACAGTTCTTTCTGCAGTCTGGACTGCGAAGACAGAAGATAGCTCTCTGTGGCGCCGGTTAGCGGGGCTTATCTGCCTGTGGCCCTGCAAGACTATTCCCACCTGTTCCGTCTCATTTACTGCCTCCCAGCTTCGGCTGTTAAAGTGGACCAACACCCAGGATTTTGACTATCCTGGGTTTTGGTCCACTTCGGCGGGGCACCCCGATCGGGGGTGCCCCGCTGTGTGAAACCCCCCAGAAACCCCAAAAAACTCACCTCTTAACGCTCCCACGTGAGCGCCGCAGCCAATCCCCGCCAACGTCCAGGCGGGGATCAGGAACGTCCAGGCCGCTTCCGCCGCCGCCGCCTCCCGCGCGTCACTCTCGGCGCGCGCGCGCCCCCGCCGGCCATTCACAGAGGGCCGGCGCGGGCGCGCGCACGTCTGGAGGGGTGCGCGGGAGGCGGCGGCGGCGGAAGCGGCGGCGGATCAGGTAAGGTGTTTTTGGGGTTTCTGGGGGGTTTCACCCCGCGGGACATCCCCATCTCGGATGTCCCGCGGGGTGGGGGGTGATCGGCCCGGGAATCTTATAGATTTCCGGGCCGATCACCCCTGGGTGTTGGTCCACTTTAAGGTTCGGGTGAAGGTAGGTTAGCAAGCACCAATGGTGCTGAGGAGCTAGGCACCTACCGCAGTCCCTGCTCTAACAGGGTAGGCGGTTTAGGCTAATGGTGAGCCTTTTTGGGATGCCCCCACTGCCTCATGGGTTTTGCCAGGTTATTCTGTACAGTTAAACCCTATTCATTCCCCCTCCACCCTCACTTCTCATATTGGTCGTCTGGGCGCCATTGTCCCTGGAAATTCTGCTGTTATCCTCCCTCACTCTCCCCCTGGGGGATCTCCGGGGGGGGGGGGGGGATCGTCTAGTGAGTCACCACTGTATTTCACTCTTGACATGTTTTAAGTGCTTGTAACTTTATAAAATGGCGCCGCCGCACTTTGTACTGCGCTCCGCGCCTGGCAGCCCCATTCACCTCAGAGCTGCCGGGCCACTATTGGCCGGCCGGATCACGTGATGCAATATACCTCATAACTCCTCGGCCTGCCCTTGAGGTCTGCGGATGCCATTTTGTCTCCTTGCTGCGTGCTGCCCGGCTCTCTGCGGTCTGTGAGTAACCACGAGGGGGTGATTTTTTTCTTAACGTTTTTTTAACATGCCTTATTCTCATGGGAATGTTTATTATGTCTTCCAGGCGGGTGAATACTTCAGCACTGTGGTTTCTCCCGGCCATTTTCCCTCACTAGCTCCCACTTCCCTAGCGGTTCTTGGGGCATCCCGGGTAGCTCTTTAGCGTTACCCCTTTTTGGCCTATTGTGCCATTCAAATCACCATATTGAGGCTTCTGGGGATAATGGGCCTGGGGTTCCTTTGGGACAAGCCTGGCTATGTGTTGTGTGTGGGGTATCCCCTATTAGTGATGATGTCAGGGTGTGTGTACCCTGCACCCAGCAGGTACGTGCGCTGCAGTCTGGGCCGTCTGTTACTGGGCCTGGTGGTGCCCCCCCCTGCTGGCCTCACCTACCCCCCCACGCTTACATCTGACCCCCACTGCGGGGCATACTAGTGGGGAGTCTCAACCTGATTTAGCTGCACGGGTGGCCAGCATTGAGAAACATCTTGCTGGGTCTGCCCCGCGTAAGGCTTCTGCTAAGAAGCGGCATTTATCACCTGCAGTTTCCCTCTTCCCTGAGGAAGATGAGGGCCCTTACTCACTCTCAGGTCCCTAACCCCTTGAGGAGGGGGAATTATTTTCTGATTCAGAATACGCTCAGATTCACATGAGGCCTCTTCAACTTCACCTCTTGTCAGTTTGGGATCGGGACCCGGTGTCCCTGGATCAGGTGTTTGTTCTGTCCCCTCTGGTCAGGCGGTCTCTCTCATGGTGGCTGGACTCAAGAAACCTGTTGGTGGGCAGATCCTTTCTGGCTCTGTGCTGCGAGACAGTCACCACAGATGCCAGTCTGACAGATTGGGGGGGGGGGGGTTTCTGGAAATCCCTAAAATTCCAGGGTCAATGGGGCCCTCAGGAGGCCCACACCCACATCAACATTCTGGAACTGAGGGCGATATGGTTGGTTCTTGTCCATCTGACTCCACACCTTCGGGGTCGGGCTGTTCAGGTCTGCTCGGACAACCAGACTGCGGTTGCCTACATCAATCATCAGGGAGGGACCCGGAGCAAGAGGGCCCTCAAAGAAGTGTCTCTGATACTGTCCTGGGCGGAGGAGAACGTCCCCTGCATCTCGGAAGTGTACATCCCGGGAGTGGAGAATCTGGAGGCAGACTCCCTCAGCAGGGGGACTTCTCGCCTGGGAGAATGGTCCCTCAGCAGCAGGGTGTTTCGCTCCCTGTGCCACCATTGGGGTCAGCCGGATGGGGATCTGTTTGCGTCCCGCCACAATCACAAGCTTCCAGCCTTTGTGTCTCTGTCCCAGGACCCTCTGGCCTTGACCATGGATGCACTAGCAATGTCTTGGCAGAGCTTTCAGCTTCTTTATGTTTTCTCTCCGTTTCCTGGTGGCCCCCTGTTTGCCAAGAAGAGTGTGGTTCGCAGACATCGTGCACTTGGCAGTAGATCAATACGTCCTGCCCAAGGTTCCAGACCTGCTCACTCAGGGGCAGCTATGCCATCCCAATTTACAAACGCTGGGTTTAACGGCCTGGCTGCTGAAACCTCCATCTTGATGGAAAAGGGGCTTCCTGCCTCTGTTGTTAATACAATGATTAGGGCTAGGAAGAAGTCCTCGTCCTCCATCTACTATAGGGTATGGCATGCATATATTAGCTGGTGTGAGTCTAAGTCGTTTCGCTGTTGGGTGTTTTCTGTTCCTAGGATTCTGGAATTTCTGCAACATGATTTGGATTTGGGTCTTCAGCTTAGTAACCTTAAAGGTCATGTTTCTACCTTGGCCATTTTCTTCCAAAGATCTTTTGCTCACCATCGTTTGGTTAAGACCTTCTTCCAGGGGGGTTACTCATGTGCGTCCCCCACGTAAGCCTATGTTACCAGTCTGAGATTTGAACTTGGTCTTATCTGCTTTGCAGGGGTCTCCCTTTGAGCCCTTGCGTATGGCCCCTTTGTCCATTTTGACGCTTAAGGTAGTCTTTTTGGTGGCCATCACCTCTGTTAGGCGTGTTTCTGAGTTGGCGGCGCTTTCCATCAAACCCCCTTACTTTGAGAGACATCAGGACAAAGTGGTGTTTCGTTTTAAGCCAGATTTTCTCCCTAAGGTTGTGTCTGCTGTTCACCTCAATCAGGACATTGTTTTGCCTTCTCTGTGCCCTAATCCTAGTAACCCTAAGGAGAGGGTTTTGCACTCTCTGGATGTGGTCAGGAATCTGAAGTTCTATTTGGTGGCTACTGAATCCTCCAGGAAGACTGATGCCCTTTTTGTGCTCCCGTCTGGACCTAAGAAGGGTCTGGCTCCAGCTAAGTCCACTATCAGCAAGTGGATCCGTCAGGCTGTGGTACAGGCCTATTCTGCTAAGGGGAAGGAGCCTCCCTTCCGCCTTACTGCTCATTCTACTTGTGCTATTGGTGCCTCTTGGGCTTTTCAGCACCAAGCTTCTGTTGAGCAAGTTTGCAAGGCCGCTACTTGGTCTTCTGTTCATACTTTTTCTAAGTTTTACAAGGTTGATGTTAGGGCCTGAGCTGATGCTGCTTTTGGTCGCAAAGTTCTGCAGGCGGCAGTGGTTTAAACTGTCTGCTGTTGCTTTTTGGGGATCCCACCGTACCTTACGGACACTGCTATTGGATGTCCCAAGTGTAAGGAATTTTCTGGAACAGGACGTGCTGTATACTTAGAATAATACAATTCTGTGATTACTCACCTGTAAAATTGGTATTCTACGTATACAGCACGTCCTGTTCCATCCCACGCTTGTTATCATTACTCTTAGTTATCTCTGTATAGTGATTGTTCACATGTTCCTTTTTGAATTCTGGTTATTAGTGTTCTCCCGGCGTCTTGTTAACTGCTTGTCAATACTGGGGAATTTGTGGGAGGTCCCTGACTTATATAGAGCCGGGAGGAGCCGCAAGCTGTTTTCTGCAGTCCAGCGGCATCTTGTGGATGTATTACCCAAGTGTAAGGAATCTTCTGGAACAGGACGTGCTGTATACGTATAATACCAATTCTACAGGTGAGTAATCACAGAATTGTATTTTTCCTACCTATCCCAGGTTTTGGTCCATCCCCCAATTTGGGTGCCCAGCTTTGTGAACCCCCCCCAAGGAATGCAGAGGTAAGTCGGTTCTCCTCGTGCCCACAGCGCAGGTGCGGACTCTCATCCAATCTGCTTCTCCTGTCTTGCATATTAAACCGGACCTTCAGCATGATTTAATGAAAAGCCCAAATCCTTAAAAAATTATTCCCCAGCATCTAAAATTAATATATTGTAAGCTTTTAGTCACTTATCATTCTGTCCGCCACTGGGGCTGCAACTCTGTTCAAGACTCTAGATTACTGGTGCCGCCATCTTGACTCAGAAGCATCACATACCGACGAGAGGAGAGCGGGATAAAGTGTAGGAGGTGGGGTTATAGGCAGAGCGGAGCTGGGGTCAGGGAAAGGACAGCAATCCCAGAATGCAGAGCGACACAGTCAGAAGACACTTCCTGTTTGCAGGCTGCCTGATGCTCCATGAGCCGCCATCTTTGATGTTTAAAGGCTCATAACATGCAGTAGATGCAGGTACAATGATTTTTAAGTGGAGCAATCCGCTTTATTGTGTGGTTGATGATTTGATTTGATTATTGTGTGGCTGCTGAATTAATTCCCCAGCCGCACTTACGAGCGAAGCGTGGCATCGCTTCCTCCATTGAGCTCGGGGGAAAGGTGAGTTTACTGGCGCCCTGGGTGGTTTTACATAGCAGAACATCCCAGTTCTGGATGCCCCAAGAAGGGAGTAAACATGCCCTTATAATCGTGCCCTTATAATCGTCAGTGTGGGTTTTGGTCCAATTTATAGAGGACTAAGATCCAGAACACCCAGCTCTATAGTCTTGTGAAAGCTCTCCCTAGATGCATACTGATTACAAATACTATTCTGTGTGAAACCTCTGGGGATTGCTCGTAATTTTACCTTATTCTTTTATCTCATGGCGTCTAGTGGCATCCTAGTCTCCCCAGATAGATCTGATGCATATGGGCAGCGGGAGGCACCAGGCAAGTTATTAATTCAGCATTGAACATGCACAACAATCAATGCTGATTGGAAAAGAGCCTGCACATGCCCTGTGAGAGTGGTATTCAAGGTATTTATTGACCCATCAGGTTGTCCATACAAGGGTATCGAGCCATTATGAAACTTGTAGCCCAAAGGCAGGACTAGCGCAAGAATAGAGCTTTAATTTCTCCCCATATGCCGGTATAAGGCCCAGCTTGCTGGAAGATTTCCCATTCTTTCTCGGAAAAGGATAGGTACAGATAAAAGTACTATTCTTAGTATACAGTACGTCCTGCTCCAGATAAGATTCTTTACGTCTGGGTATTACTCTGCCAAATGGCGCTGGACTGCAGAAACCGCGAAATTGGCTCCTCCCGGCCCCTCAAATACCCAGGACTTCCCACAAATCCCCAGATTTTCTCTGCAGTTTGGACTGCGAAGGACAAGAAGTTGTCTCTCTCTTCTCGCAGGTGAGCGGGGGCTATTAGCCTGCGGCCCTGTAGGACTATTCCCACCCGTTTCATTATTAATGTGCCTCCCAACTTTGGCTGCGCTGGTGCGGGTGATGGTAGGCAGGTGCTGCTCCACCGCAATCCCCCACCAAAGGGTAGGCGGTATAGGCATATGGTAAACCTTATGGGATGCCCCTCCCGCGTTTTTGCCCCTGTCTATCGGTGGGCCCTACATTAGGTGGCCCCTGCCCTCCCTTGCTCTCCCTTGTAGTTCTCGGGGGGGGGGGGGGGGGGTTGTGTTTTGTACATTCTCTTTATTATGTGTGCTTTGTTTGCCTTTAGTTCTGTCACCGCACAGACTTTGGTTGCACTGGTTGCTTGCTTGAATATGCTGCCGCCGCGCGCGCGCGCTTCTACGGCGTTCCGCGGTTGGTGGCGACATTACCTCAGGCGCTGCTGCGCCATCATTGGTTGCTTGTCACATGTAGAAGCGGGGAGGGGGCGGGGCCTGCGGATGGCGCGTTCCGCATCACTGTCTCTGCGGCCTGCCCCTCGAGGTATACTCGGCGCGATTTTTTTTCTTGCTTCTTCGTGCTGCGTGGCTGGGCGGTCTGTTTTTACTTTTAATGTCATGTATGCATGTCGCTTACGGGGTTTTTCGCTTATGTCTTACAGGCAGGTCAAACTCAATTGGTCTCTCCCGTCCCTACCCCCTCTATTTAGTTAATAAACTTTTTGAGGCCTGGTGTGCAAATTCCTCCCACTTCCCTAGCGGGCTTTTGGGTCAAGCCCGGCTGTGTGTAGCGTGTGGGGTGTCCCCTACAAGTGTTGACAATGTGCGGGTTTGTGTACCTTGTGCCCAGCAGGTGCTTGCGCTGCAGCCTGGTTTACCAGCAGCTGGGCCTGCGCCACGTATGGCTTCGCCTACTCCCCCAAGCTTAAATTTGACTCCATTTGACTCCCAGTGAGCTGCATACCAGTGGGGAATCTCAGCCTGATGTGTCTACTAGACTGGCTAGTGTTGAAAAGTTGCTTGCTAATACCATGGCGCCTAAGGCCTCTGCTAAGAGGCGGCATTTGACGCCTGAGGTCAATCTTTTCCCTATAGAGGCTGAAGAGTTCTTGGAACTGTCTGGTTATACTCCCCTGGAAGGAGGGAGGACTAAGATCCCCCCCCCCCCCGGTCGCGGCTCCTAAGCAGCAGGGGGAATTGTTTCATATTGCTAAGCCAAGTTTAGAGTTCCCAATCTCATTTCAATAATCTCGTTCTCAAGGAATGGGAGCGTCCTAGCAGGCTCCCCGGGGTCCCTAAGAGTTGGGATAAGAGATATCCCTTTCCTGCTGAAGTGGTAAAGCGTTGGTCATCCCCTCCAGAAGTGGATGCCCCAATCCTGGGTTTGTCTAACACCTCTGTCATGCATTTCCCTGACTCTACTACTTTGAGGGATAGTGAGGACCGGTGTATTGATCAGCTGGTGTACCATGCCTTTGCCTGTGTGGGGACGGCGCTGCGCCCGGTTTGTGCCTCTGCCATTACAGCTGTGGCTATATGGACCCTGCTTAAGAGTGTCCTGGATGGTGCTCCTGATGATGTGTCTAGTGAATATAATGCACTCTCGCGCTGTGAGGTATTTGTTGCTTATGTCCCCTCTGCCATGGATGATACCATTAGGATGTGTGGCAAAGCCTCTGCCTTGGTGGTGGCTATACGCTGCTCGATTTGGCTGCGCCAGTGGGCAGCTGACAACGCTGCCAAGAAGGCTCTCACTGGTTTTCCCTTCAAAGGGCTACGCCTATTTGGGGACCGCCTGGACCTGTTTGCTAAGGGAGGCAGGTTACCCCAGCGCAGGAGGCAGTCTCGGCCCTTTCGGGGCTCGGGCTCCTTTTCTTCCCCCTACCATGGATCCAGACCGTGGAGGGGGGTCTCCTTTACGGGGGCCCGAGGAGATTTCTGGGGAAGGTGCAGAGGACGTGGACGCCCTGGCTCATCCTGGGGCTCCAAGCCTAAGCCTTCCCCCAAGCCCCCTCAGGCATAATGGGGCGCCCTCACCCATCGGGGTGGGGGGACGGCTTCAGCGCTTTGCTCACGTCTGGAGGCTTCATGTCTCAGACCGGTGGATTCAGGAGGTAGTGTCCTCCGGTTACAAGATAGAGTTTGCTGCCTGGCCGCCCCCAAGATTACTCAGATCCCGGATGTCTCAGGATCCTATGTCAGCTCAGGCTCTGGTTCTGGCGGTGCGAAGCTTTCTGGAGCTGGGGGTCATCTGTCAGGTCCCCTTACGAGAAAGGGGCAAGGGTTTTTATTCCAACCTTTTCACCGTGCCCAAAAGAGATGGGTCAGTCAGGCCCATCTTGGACTTGAAGATCATCAACAAATTTGTCAGATGCAGGCGCTTTCGCATGGAAACTGCGCTCTATCAGTTCCCTGCGTCCAGGGGACTTCATGACTAATGTGGACATCAAGGATGCTTACCTTCATATTCAGTCTTTCCAGGTCATCACAGATTCCTCAGATTCGCTCTGGAGGATCAGCACTACTAATTTGTGGCATTACCCTTCGGTCTCACTTCAGCTCCCAGAGTGTTCACCAAGGTGCTGGCAGGAGTGATGGCTCTGCTCAGGTCTCAGGGCATTCGCGTTCTGCCCTATTTGGAAGACATTCTCATCACTTCTCAGTCCCTCCAACAGGCAGAGCTGGATACTCAGCGAGTATTGTCCACCCTGGAGTCATTTGGCTGGGTGATTACCCATCCCAAGTCTTCCCTGTCTCCCTCCTTGGTGACGCCATTCCTGGGAATGAATCTGGATACAGTTCAGGGCAGGATTTTTCTTCCTCGGCAGAAGGTGGACAGTCTGCTAGCGCAGGTTCAGTTCCTGCTCTCTTGCCCTCATCCCTCCATCAGGCAGGGAATGCAGCTGGTGGGCCTGATGGTGTTGTGCTTCGAAGCGGTTTCACATGAGGCCTCTGCAACTCCAACTCTTGTCAGTGTGGGACAAGGATCCTGCGTCCCTGGACCAGGTCCTTTTTCTGTCCCCCCTGGCCAGGCGGTCCCTCTCGTGGTGGTTGGACTCCAGGAACCTGTTGGCGGGCAGGTCCTTTCTGGCCCCCTGCTGGGAGACGGTCACCACGGATGCCAGCCTGACAGGTTGGGGCGATTTCTGGAAGTCCCTACAGTTCCAAGGGCGGTGGGGCCCTCAGGAGGCCCACACACCTATCAACATTCTGGAATTGAGGGCGATTAGGTTGGTTCTGGCTCACTTGACCCAACACCTTCGGGGCCGACCTTTTCAGGTATGCTCGGACAACCAGACGGCGGTTGCCTACATCAATCATCAGGGAGGAACACTGAGCAAGGGGGCCCTCAAGGAAGTGTCTCTGATCCTGTCCGGGGCGGAGGACAATGTTCCCTGCCTCTCAGCTGTGTACATTCCGGGGGTGGAGAATCTGCAAGCAGACTCTCTGAGCAGGGGGACCTCTCACCTGGGAGAATGGTCCCTCTGCGACAGGGTGTTTCACTCTCTGTGTCACCGTTGGGGTCAGCCAGATGTTGATCTGTTTGCGTCCCTTCACAATCACAAGCTCCCAGCCTTTGTCTCCCTGTCCCAGGATCCTCTGGCCTTGGCCACAGATGCTCTGACAATGCCATGGCAGGATTTTCAGCTTCTGTATGTCTTTCCCCCATTCCCCCTGTTGGGCAGGGTTCTGCACAAGATAGCTCAGGAGGGGGTGCCAGCACTCCTGGTGGCTCCCAGGTGGCCAAGAAGAGTGTGGTTCGCAGACATAGTGCAGCTGGCAGTAGATCAGTATGCTCTGCCCAAGGTTCCAGATCTGCTCACTCAGGGACATTTACGCCACCCCAATTTACAAACACTAGCTTTGATGGCCTGGCCTGGCTGTCTGCCTCTGCCGTTAACACCATGATCAGGGCTAGGAAGAAGTCTTCTTCCATTTACTATAGGGTTTGGCGTGCCTACATTCACTGGTGTGAGTCTAGGTCTCTCCCCTGTCGTGTGTTCTCTATTCCCAGGATCCTCGAGTTCCTCCAATATGGTTTGGATCTGGGGCTTCAACTCAGTACTCTGAAGGGTCATGTCTCTGCCCTGGCTGTTTTCTTCCAGAGATCTTTTGCTCGGCATTCTCTGATCAGGACCTTTTTCTAGGGGGTTACTCATGTGCGTCCTCCACGTAAGCCTATGTTGCCTGTCTGTGATTTGAAGTTGGTCCGGTCTGCCCTGCAGGGTGCTCCCTTTGAACCCGTGCAGGAGGCTGCTTTGGCCATTCTTACTCTCAAGGTGGTCTTTTTGGTGGCTATCACTTCTGTTAGGCGTGTGTCTGAGTTGGCGGCGTTTTCCATCCAGCCCCCCTATTTTGAGAGACACCAGGACAAGGTGGTGTTTCGCTTCAAGCCAGATTTTCTGCCTAAGGTTGTATCTGCCTTTCATCTAAATCAGGACATTGTTCTGCCTTCTTTGTGCCCTAATCCTAGTAACGCTAAGGAGAGGGTTTTGCATTCCTTGGATGTGGTTAGGAATCTGAAGTACTATCCGGTGGCTACTGCACCTTTTTGTGGTCCCTTCTGGTCCTAGGAAGGGTTTGGCTCCTGCTGAATCTACTATCAGCAAATGGATCCGTCGGGCTGTAATTCAGGCCTACACTGCTAAGGGGAAGAATCCTTCCTTCCGCCTTACTGCTCATTCTACTCGTGCTATTGGTGCCTCTTGGGCTTTTCAGCACCAAGCTTCTGTTGAACAAGTTTGCAAGGCCGCTACTTGGTCTTCTGTTCATACTTTTTCCAAGTTTTACAGGGTTGATGTTAGGGCCTCAGCTGATGCTGCTTTTGGCCGTAAGGTTCTGCAGGCGGCAGTGGTCTGACCTGTCTGCTGTTACCCACCCTACTTTATGGACACTGCTATTGGATGTCCCAGACGTAAAGAATCTTATCTGGAGCAGGACGTACTGTATACTAAGAATAATACAATTCTGTGATTACTCACCTGTAGAATTGTTATTATGAGTATACAGTACATCCTGCTCCACCCCACCCTTGGTTTCACTATACTTGGATCCCCTGTATGGTGATTGTTATCACTGTTGATAGTTACTAGTTGGTTATGTTATCATTCTCCCGGCTTCCTTTTTACTGCTTTTCAATTCTGGGGATTTGTGGGAGGTCCTGGGTATTTAAGGGGTGGGGAGGAGACAATTTTGTGGTCTCTGCAGTCCAGCGCCATCTGGCGGAGTAATACACAGACGTAAAGAATCTTATCTGGAGCAGGACGTACTGTATACTCATAATAACAATTCTACAGGTGAGTAATCACAATATTGTATTTTCCTTTTTTGGTGTGTTTTAGTGTGTTTATGCTTTTACAGTTTTTCTGATTTTAAGATTCACAGTGCATAGGGGCAATGGACCTTCCCATTGCGAGGACTGTTATAGACCCAGTTCCTTAAGGCCCATACCCAGTGGCAGTGCTAAAGAGGCTTTGGGAGGATTTAAAGAGAAGCCTCTCGCTCATTGCCTGCTTGCCATCATACCCCACAGGCCAACTGCGATCTCCGTTGACTGCCTATCCTCTGCTTGCCGTGGGTCACTTCTTGGGATGGGCCACCTCTCAAAAAACCTGAAGGGCAACAGCCATCAACTTGGAGCGTAGAAACATAGAAACATAGAAGGTTGACGGCAGAAGGAGACCATACGGTCCATCTAGTCTGCCCTTATGTGTATACTGTATGTACTCTTTATCTTAGGATAGATGTGTGCTTATCCCAGGCATGTTTAAATTCAGTGACTGTTGATTTTTCAACTACCTCTGCTGGAAGTTTGTTCCGAGCACCAGCCAGCACTTGCACTACAGCGACTTGTGCTGGGTGCCTAGTTTAGTTGATGAAGGGAGAAAGCCTGTGTGTTGATTTTGTACAGAAAAAAATGAAACTTAACAATTCTAAAAAACCGCGCTTTTAAACAATTAAAGTCAAATCAAAGTAAAGTCTTTCGCTCCAAGCCTTTAGGCTGTTGTCAATTCAGCCTCCAACGTTAGCATATATAAATATATACACAGCCCTAAAGCTGTGTATAAGGCTCAGCGAAGCAGTGTTAACACCACAGGTGCTCCTCAAATCAATCCGGTGACTTCACTCCACCACCACCTTCTTATATATAACGTACCAGATATATTCTTGGTAATTTGCACATATAATCTCCCTTTAGTTTAAGAGGCTCCACAATTTCTCCTTTGACCAGAGGAAACCAATTATCTATTTAGGTGCCTGTTTTTCACCTCGCTAGGCAAAGCACAAAGGACTCCAATCTCCACACAGGGATAAAACAGCTTGCTCCGGATTTATTGCAACATATTACAAAGACATAAACATAAAATGCTCCAATAGCGTAAGTACGTTCCACACAAAGGGAATCAGCTATATGGCCACTGGCCCTTTAAAAAGCCGCTCACCAGATATTAAAACAAATGCGCATTCAACTTTAAAAAGCAATGGGGCAGGCGTCATCTAAGCCTTCCAGTATAGGCGCGCACATCACAATGCTGAAATGAACGAGTATCAGCTCACCGCCTTCTCCGGCCGTAGTCCGCGGCGCTGCTCGTCAGGATACAACTCACGTGACACTCCTTAGCTCCGCCCTCCGCCCTGGGCGGAGCTAAGGAGTGTCACGTGAGTTGTATCCTGACGAGCAGCGCCGCGGACTACGGCCGGAGAAGGCGGTGAGCTGATACTCGTTCATTTCAGCATTGTGATGTGCGCGCCTATACTGGAAGGCTTAGATGACGCCTGCCCCATTGCTTTTTAAAGTTGAATGCGCATTTGTTTTAATATCTGGTGAGCGGCTTTTTAAAGGGCCAGTGGCCATATAGCTGATTCCCTTTGTGTGGAACGTACTTACGCTATTGGAGCATTTTATGTTTATGTCTTTGTAATATGTTGCAATAAATCCGGAGCAAGTTGATTTTGTACAGCTTACACGGCACTCTCTCCAAAAATGCCACTAGGACCACGCTGTGCTCAAAAGGTAATTCTGAGACTTGGTTACCACCCTCAGACTGCCCTTGGGCATCCATTGGTAAGATGCTTTCCTCTTCCAAGAATTCCAGGGTTTATCCTGTGGGGACCAGAAAATTCTCCAGGATTTGGCGGGCCTTTCTGCCTTTTTTTTATGCTGGCAAGGACAAGGTCTGCAGACAAGAAGGTGGCCCAAAAACCTAAACCCTTTATGGCAATCTCCTTGGTACAGTCTGGGTCATAGGAGGCCTCTTTGATTTTCAGAGATCCGAGGCCCTCCCCACCGCCCGACAGGGAAATAGTATTAAATGAACAGGATTTTTTGGCTTCTGATCCAGAGAAAGGTGTATCAGGGATTTGGCGGATTATATCTTCTGATCTATCCATGATCTCCTCAAGGAAAAGATTCTGCACGACCTTTATGTAGTGCGTGCACTAAAATTTTTTTTAGTGGCTACAACATCTGTCGTAAACACAGAGAGAGTTGCAGGACAGTGGGTGCAAGAATAAAAAGTGATTAAAAATGTAAAATATATTAGTATTCTAAGTATGTCACACACCCCGCTTCAAGACATTCATTACATGTGGGTATACTGCCTGTAGATGGCGATCTTGCAGAGATGTCAATAAAAAAAGGTAAGACCCTCCGGCCCATAAATACCTGGGACCTCCCACTCATTCCCCAGTCTTTCATCTCTGCAGAGGCGAGCAAGTCAGAAGATGGATGTCTCCTCCTTGCAGGTAGCTGTGATGACTCCCGGCCCTCTATTCTTCTATTCCTGCCCGGATCTCTTTATTTACGTTACTTGCCTCCCAGCCTAGGCTGCTGGTCCGGGCAAGGGTAGATGGCACCCTAGGTGCTCAGGAGCCGTGAGACCCCATAACAAGGGGTAGGCGGCTAACCGGGTTGGTGACCCCGGTTTGGGATGCCGCGTCCCTTGGCTCTACCCTAGCATGGATTACCCCTCTCCCGGATACCCTTGGGGGGGGGGGTCCTTTATGGATTCATCTTATTATTTTTATTGTGTGTGTGTGAGGTGCTTTACTGTGCATGTTTGACTTCACGTACCGGCCTCCAGCATGTGGCAATGGCGGCTGTAGGCGCCCATGAGGTGCTTCTTCTCCTCAGGGCGGGGGGGCGGGGCCGGGCGTTCGCGCGTCCGCCTACGGCCCGCCCCCGCGCTGCGGGCGCCGTTTTCAGGTCCCGGCTTATGGCCGGGAGGGGCGGGGCCGGGCGCGAACCGCGCCGGCCCGCCCTCCCTCTTCCTGCTGCACACTACGCGTCTTCCACTTCCCCTTCTGCCTGGCGTGCGGGACTCCGGTGGGGTGAAGGTCGGTGAGTGGCCTGTGGCCCATCAGATGCTCTGTAATTAACTCTTTAGGGACATTTGATAGCATGGTCTGATTGTGTGTTTTGCTTGTGTGTTCCAGGTGGACCATTGATCCTATTAAAGGGGGGTTCTCCCGGTCCTAGGGTCCCTGGTAAAATTTAGTTGGCTTATAATTCCTCCCACTCGGGACTTAAAGGGGCATCCCGGGTTGCATTACTGTGTAATTCCCTCGGAGCACTATATATATATATATATATATATATATATATATAAATCACCATATGGAGGCTTCCCCGGATACTGGGCTTTTGCCCCCCTCGGGGCAATCCAGGCTGTGTTTGGGATGTGGGGTATCCCTTTTGGGGGATGATTTATTTCTTTGTGTACCCTGTGCGCAACGGTCTATTACGCGGCAGACCGGATCTCAGGCGTCTGGTTCTGCTCCGCCAGTCTCCTCTCTGTCTCCCCCTCGCTTGACACGTACCCCATGTGATGTGGTCATTGGCGGGGAGTCACAATCTGAGGTGTGTGCCAGATTGGCCAATCTTGAAAAATTGTTTTCCAGTGCCGTTGCTAAAAAGGCCACGGTAAAGCGAAAACATTTGTATACAGCCACGCAGGCCCTTGATATGGAGGAGTTTGACTCCCTGGATTGGTCTGATTGTTCCCCGCGTGAGGAAGGGGAGCTGCATGACCAGCAGTTTGTGGGTGCTGATACCGAGCAGGGCCAGGGGGATTTCTTGGATACCTCTAGGGTCCTGGCTCATATGTTTGAGGTCCTGGCTATTTCTCTCCCCGAGGCGGCTCCTCTGCTGAAGGGGGAGTTCTTTGAGGTGAACAAGCCGCGCTTGGAATTTCCTTATCAAAAGCATTTTGATGGTATCATTCTCAAGGAATGGGAGAGGCCAACTCGGCTTCTGGGTGTCTCTCCGGGTTGGGACAAAAAATATCCCTTTCCGTCGGACGCGGTGAAGCACTGGTCGTCTCCCCCGGCCATCCCCCCCCCCCCCCGGGGTGGATGCTCCTGTTTTGGGGTTGTCCAGTTCCTCAATCCTGCATTCTCCAGAGTGCACTACTCTCAAGGATGGTGAGGATAAACGCATTGACCAGATGGCTTGTCATGGTTTTGCCAGTGTTGGGTCGGCCGCTTTGTGCTTCAGCGCTTTTATTGGTAGCTGCCAGGTCGGTTGTTACAGGACTGTTGACCTCTTCCGGGCTTGACCCGGCTAGTGAGGAGTTTGCCGACCTTAAGCGCTGTGAGTTATTTTTGTCCTTTGTGCTGTCCGCCTTGGATGACACATTGGTGATGTGTAGCAGAGCTTCGGCCTTGCTTGTGGCTATCCGGCGGTCGGTTTGGTTACGCCAGTGGGCGGCTGATCTTGTGTCCAAAAAGTTGCTTACGGCCCTTCCCTTTGTGGGGTTGCTGCTCTTTGGAGAAAAATTGGATTCGGTGGCAAAGGGAGGTAAGTTATCTCAGCGTAAGAAGCAGCGTCGCCCCTTTCGGGGGGCGGCTTCCTTCTCTCATTCCTTTCGTGGGGCTAGAGTTGACAGGGGTTCGGCCTTCCCTTCGTCCAGAGGTGATTCCTGGCCTAGGGGCAGGGGTCAGGCCCGTCCAGGACACAGTTGGGGCTCCAAGCCTAGAGTCGCTGCCAAGACGGCTCAGCAATGAGGGGGCGCCCTCACCCTTGCAGGTGGGGGGACGGCTGCAACTCTTCTTCCGGGTCTGGGTCCAAGAGGTCTCGGACAGGTGGAGTCAGGAAGTGGTGCCTTTCGGTTACAAGCTGGAGTTCGAGTTCCGGCCCCCTCCCAGATTCTTCAGGTCTCGGGTGCCGTCAGATCCTCTGGCCGCCCAGGGGCTTCGGGCGGCAGTAGCAAGTCTCTTGGACATGGCTGTCATCTGTCCGGTGCCCCCCTCAGACCGGGGCCTGGGCTTCTATTCCAATTTGTTCACGGTGCCCAAGAAGGACGGATCCGTTCGTCCCATTCTGGATCTGAAGTTGCTCAACAGGTTCGTCCGTCCCCGGAAGTTCCTTATGGAAACTCTGCGCTCAGCCATCCACTCACTTCGTCAGGGGGACTTCATGACGTCCATAGACATCAAGGATGCTTACCTGCATATTCCAATATTTCTGGCACACCAGAGATTTCTCAGGTTCGTCGTGGAATCGACATTTTCAGTTTGTGGCTCTTCCGTTTGGCCTTACCTCGGCTCCAAGGGTTTTTACCAAGGTGTTGGCAGGAGTGATGGCCATCCTCAGAGCCAGGGTTATCCGCATCGTGCCTTATCTGGACGATCTTCTCATCGTGGCGTCTTCCCTCAGTCAGGTGCAGCTGGATACCAGGACCGTGGTGTCCACTCGGAAGAACATCGGTTGGGTGATCAACTATCCCAAGTCCTGCTTCTCTCCCTCCAGGGTGGTGGAGTTCCTGGGAATGTCTCTGGATTCTTCTCAGGCCAGGGTGTTCCTCCCCCGAGCCAAGGTTCTTCTGATTCAGGAATTGACTCAGCATCTTCTATCTATCCCCCGCCCGTCCATCCGGCTAGGGATGCGACTGGTGGGATTGATGGTGGCATCGTTCGAGGCGGTTCCCTTTGCCCAGTTTCACACAAGGGCGCTCCAGCTCCATCTCTTGGCGGCCTGGGACGGGTCCCCGCTGTCATTGGCTCAGTCCTTTCTGATGTCTCCCCGGGTGCGGCGTTCCCTTCGGTGGTGGCTGAAACCATGCAATCTGATGAGGGGCAGGTCTTTTCTGTCCCCTCGTTGGGAGACGGTCACCAAGGATGCCAGCCTGTCAGCTTGTGGGGGATTTTGGAAGGATCTTCAGTTTCAGGGACTGTGGGGGCCTCAGGAGGCTCACGATCCCATCAAGGTTCTGGAGTTGAGAGCCATCAGGTTGGTTCTGGCTCACTTGACTCATCAGTTACGGGGACTACCGGTTCAAGTTCAGTCGGACAATCGTACGGCGGTCGCCTACATCAATCACCAGGGAGGGACTCGGAGCAGGCGTGCCCTCAGGGAAGTGTCTTTGATCCTCGATTGGGCAGAGGGCAATGTCCCATGCATCTCGGCAGTGTACATTCCGGAAGTGGAGAACACGGAGGCGGACTCCCTGAGCAGGGGGTCATCTCGCCGGGAATGGTCGCTCAGCCCCAAGGTGTTTCGGTCGCTTTGCCACATGTGGGGGACTCCGGAGGTGGACCTCTTTGCCTCTCGTCACAATCACAAGCTTCCGGCATTTGTGTCTCTCTCGCGGGATCCGCTGGCTCTGGCAGCGGATGCCATGTCTCTGAACTGGAGGGATCTGGGGTTTCTGTACCTGTTCCCTCCGTTTCCCATGGTGGGCAAAGTGGTGCGCAAGCTGGCCCTAGAGGGCGCGTCAGCAATCCTGGTGGCTCCAAGGTGGCCAAGACAGGTTTGGTTCGCAGACGTGGTAAGGTTGGCAGAGGATCAGTTAGTTCTGCCCCTTCTGCCGGATCTACTCACTCAGGGTCCACTGCTCTACCCCAATTTACCAACGCTGGGTTTGACAGCGTGGCTGCTGAAACCTCCATCTTGAAGGAGGAAGGGCTTTCTGATGCTGTCATTCAGACTCTGGTTAGGGCTAGAAAGAAGTCTTCCTCTGCCATCTACTATAGGATTTGGAGGTCTTATATTGATTGGTGTGAGGTCAGGGCCTTGCCTTGCAGGGCGTTTTCTATCCCTAGGGTCTTGGAATTTCTGCAACATGGTCTGGACCAAGGTTTGCAGCTTAGTACGCTGAAAGGGCATGTTTCTGCCCTGGTGGTTTTCTTTCAAAAGTCTTTTGCTCTTCATCCTCTGGTTAAGACCTTTTTCCAGGGGGTTACGCATGTGCGGCCTCCTAGGAAGCCTTTGCTTGGCTTGGTTCTTTTGGTCTTGCAAGGTCCTCCTTTTGAACCTTTGCAGGATATTGCGCTTCTGCGCTTACTCAGAAGGTTGTTTTTCTGGTTGCCATCACTTCTGTTCGGCGTGTTTCGGAGTTGGCAGCCTTGTCCATTAAGGCCCCTTACTTTGAGAGGCATCAGGACAAGGTTGTTTTCCGCTTCAAGCCAGATTTCCTTCCTAAGGTGGTCTCTGCTTTTCATCTTAATCAGGATATTGTTCTACCCTCCTTGTGTCCTAAGCCTAGCAATGACAAGGAGAGGGTTTTGCATTCTTTGGATGTGGTTCGCTGTGTGAAGTACTATTTGGTGGCTACTTCCCCTTTTCATAGGACTGACGCTCTTTTTGTGGTGCCCTCCGGGCCTAGGAAGGGTTTGACTCCCGCCAAGTCTTCCATTAGTAAATGGATTCACCAGGCCATTGTTGGGGCCTATTCGGCTAAGGGGAAGATTACCCCTTTTCGTGTTACTGCTCATTCTACTCGTGCTGTTGGGGCGTCCTGGGCCTTCCAGCACCAGGCTTCTGTTGAGCAGGTTTGTAAGGCTGCTACTTGGTCTTCGGTTCACACTTTTTCCAAGTTTTACAAGGTTGATGTGCGGGCCTCAGCGGATGCTGTTTTTGGCCGCAAAGTTCTGCAAGCTGCAGTGGTTTAAGTTTGTGCCTTGTTGCCTTGTTTTTTGGATCCCTGCCCTTTATGGACACTGCTATTGGATGTCCCACATGTAATGAATGTCTTGAAGCGGGGTGTGTGACATACTTAGAATAATACCATTTTGTGAATTCTCACCTGTAAAATGGGTATTATAAGTATGTCACACACCCCGCTTCACCCTGCCCTTTTTTATTCTGGATCCTTTATATGGTGAACCTTTGTTAGTTTTAATTGGCTTTCCTGGTCCCTTTATCTTACTGCTATCTTACTGCTATCTTTATACTGGGGAATGAGTGGAAGGTCCCAGGTATTTATGGGCCGGGAGGGTCTTACCTTTTTTTATTGACATCTCTGCAAGATCGCCATCTACAGGTCAGTATACCCACATGTAATGAATGTCTTGAAGCGGGGTGTGTGACATACTTATAATACCCATTTTACAGGTGAGTATTCACAAAATGGTATTTTTAGATGCTGGTGAATAGTCTTTTTAAGGGTTTTCATTAAATGATGCTGAAGGTCTGGTTTACAATGCCTAGCTGCCATTGCTGTAGCCCCCACAGTGCCCCTGCCCTGCTTTACCTATAAAAAGTTACTCTTCATACCATGCCTCTCACGTTCTTTGCAAATGTGTATTACTTATGAGTTTCTTAGTAAGGTCTTTATTTTTCCGGTTACTCTGTGTGCTTCAAAGGTGACACCTCTGCAAGATATTGTGGAGTATAAATTAGCATATAAATAGAAGGCTCTTTCTTGGCCATGTTTAAATATACTAAAGCAAAATAATATTATTCATATTGACAAGCATTTAAAGCATACTGTAATTTATAGGGAACAGAATAGGCTTATGGCTGAAAGTTGACAGTAAGGAATGCAGCCTGCGAACTTGTCTGCTCTGGCCAGCTCTTGCTTTGCTAACCTTGCTGTTTTATTTCATACTCCACTTAATGTAAATTATTTATGTATTAACGGTTTGCTGCCTTTTGACCAGTCATACAGTGTGAATAGATTTGTCATGGAGACATGTTTATTTTTCAAAATCAAAGCTTGTGTAAACCTGGTCAATGAAAGGTTGCAATAAAACATTAAAGTGCTACTGCACCACAGGCGCTTCACCGGTTTTGTCCGCCAGTCTCCCCCTCTGCTGGAGAAAGTCTAAGGCACGCTGTTGCATGTTTTCTGGGAGTGCCAGAAAATCAGGAGTTTGTGGAGGGAGGTTGTGAGGTGGATCAACTAGATAACAGGAGAGCCACTCCTCTGATCCCAGAGGCCTTGCTCTTACACTCCACTCTGTCAGGAAATATAGGAAATCCTTGTTGATCCAATTATTAAACACCGCCCGGCACATTGGAGGGCACCGGCACCACCCTCCACGCGCTCATAGATTTGCAGAGTAGAGGATATTAGACATATGGAGGATCTTACAGCCTTCCTAAGGTGTGCTGAGGAGGTCCACAGACCAAATCAGATGAATGTAAAGCTGTGCTCAGAGTAATCTGAATCGCTAGGGAGATGCACACAAAGCAAGGGTGGCGCTACGCTCCAGAACCCCCCCACCCCTCAATCCTCTTTCCTCTCCTTATCCCCATGCCCCCTATTTGGTCTTATCCGTTCCCTGACTCCTTCCACCTAGTACCTAGTACCTAGAAGGTTCTTACATGCCCGCCCCTCCCCTGCACCCCAGTGGCATATTGTGGCTGGGGTTGCGGGAAGGGTGATAAAAGGACGGAGCCCAGCCCGGGACGGTGGGGTCATGGCCTCCCATCCGCCTGGCTGCACGGGGGCCTGTCCATACTCCCCAAGCCTGCCCTCCACCAGATCCCCCAAGGCGGGGTGGGACGGACCCCCCCCCCCCCCATAGGCTGCCCCTAAAAGGTGCTACCATTGCATCAAACAACATCTGGCACTGTCCTCAACTGCTCTCTGGTTTTAAATTGAAGAGGAAATGATGAAGGTAAATAGTCCTGACCACAATAGGGGGCCTTCTGAGCCTGGTGCCCCAGGTAATTGCCCTATTTGCCTGAAACCAGAACCACTCCAACCTTTTTTATCAATATACTTGTTGCTCCAAGTGCAGAGAGGCATTATGATTGCTGATGCCCCCTGCACTTTAATGTAAAAAAAAAAATGGTAAAATGTAACGCTGTGGTTGCCGGCAGCAGGCGTTCCCCAGGCGGCCCGCCCCTCCTGAGCTGCCAACGCCATCTTGCCCTGGCATCGCGGTGGAGTGCAAGCTCTGCGACGTCCGTGAGTGCCCTCAGCGGGCTTGTACTTTGATTTGCTTATGTTTATTTGTTGTAGATACCATGCTGACTGAGTGTATTATATGGTGTCTCTCAGGCGGGACAACCTAATTAAAGGTTTCTCCGGGTCCTGTGCCCTATATTAACTATATTGAAATTAGGGGCTTAATTATTAAATCCTCCCACTAGCGGACATTTAAGGGGCATCCCGGGTAGCTGCACAGCATAATTCCCATTGGTCATTGTGACATTAAAATCACCATATGAAGGCTTCTCAGGATGTTGTGCTCGGGGTCCCATCGGGGCAAGCCCGGCTGTGTTTGGTGTGCGGGGGCATCCCATGTGGGCGATGATGTGCGGGTCTGTGTACCCTGCGCCCACCAGGCGCTTACGCGGCAATCTGGGCTACATGTATCTGGGTCGGCACCTATTGGATCGTCCCCCGCGCCCCCTCGCTTGATTATGACCCCCAGTGAGATCAACACTAGCGGGGAGTCTCAACTTGATGTTTCCACCAGACTGGCCAACATTGAGAGACTGATTGCTAGCTCTGCAGCCCGTAAGGCTCCAGCTTAACAACGGCATGTGGCGCCTGCCGCGCCGGCCTTACTATGGAACAAGATGATTTCCTTGATTTGTCTGACTATACCCCTCTCGAGGAAGGGGAATTATTCTCAGATTCTGATTTTTCTAATGATCAGCATTGCCTTAGCGCTGATGCTGGCTCAGAGCATTGGGATACTGATGACACCCATAGACTTTTGACTGAAGTTTTTGAAATACTTTCCATTTCCCCCCCTGCAGCGGCTCCTAAGCAGCAGGGGGAATTGTTTGGTACCGCAAAACCACGTTTGTAATTCCCAGAACAGACGCATTTTAATAAACTGGTTCTCAAGGAATGGGAGCAGCCTACCCCGGTATCCCTAAGGGGTGGGATAGGAGGTATCCTTTCCCCTCGGATGTGGTCAAGTGTTGGTCAACTCCCCCAGAAGTGGATGCCCCTGTGTGGGTTGTCTAACACTTCTGTGGTGCATTCCCCTGATTCCACTACCTTGAAGGATAGTGAGGACCGGCACATTGACCAGCTGGCTTCCCACGCCTTTGCCTGTGTGGGTTCGGCCTTGCGCCTGGTTTGTGCTTCCGCTATTACGCCCGTGGCTATTAGGACCTTGATCAGGGGCCTTCTGGACGGCTCCCATGAGGATCCTTCTAGTGCTGAATTTAGAGCCTTGTCACATTGTGAGATGTTCATCACCTATGTTCTCTCTGCCTTAGATGACACCATTCGGATGTGTAGCAGGACCTCGGCCTTGGTTGTCTCTATCCGCCGCTCGGTCTGGTTGCACCAGTGGGCAGCTGACAATGCTGCTAAGAAGGCGCTCACGGGGCTCCCCTTTAAGGGGCTGCACCTGTCTGGTGATTGTTTGGACCATTTTGCTAAGGGAGGTAAGTTGCCCCAACGCAAAAGGCAGCCGCAAGCCTTTCGGGGCTCTGGGTCCTTCACTCCCTCCTTTCGTGTGCCTAGGTCAGGCAGGGGGGGAATCCTTCACGGGGCACAGGGGAGATTTCTGGGGCAAGGGCAGAGGCCGTGCCCGGCCCGGATTCCCCTGCGGTGCCAAACCCAAATCTTCTGCCAAGCCCGCTCAGCAATGAGGGGCGCCCTCACCCTTGCGGGTGGGGGGGCGGCTGCGGCTCTTCGCTCAGGTCTGGGCTCAACAAGTCTCAGACAATTGGATTCTGGAGGTTGTCTCCTCCGGATACAAGCTGGAGTTCACGGACTGGCCTCCTCCCAGATTCCTCAGGTCATGGGTTCCTACGGACCCTCGGGCATCTCGGGGTCTGTTTCTGGCAGTACAAAACCTTCTTGCCATGGGAGTCATTTGTCAAGTCCCTCCGGGAGAGAGAGGTCAGTGCTACTATTCCAATCTCTTTACAGTGCCCAAAAAGGATGGTTCCATAAGACCCATCCTGGACCTAAAGCTTCTCAACAAGTTCATCAGGACCAGACACTTTCGCATGGAAACTCTGCGCTCCGCTATCAGCTCCCTGCGCCCGGGGGACTTTATGACGTCAATAGACGTCAAGGATGCTTACCTTCATGTGCCGGTCTTCCCGGGGCATCAGCAGTTCCTCAGGTTCGCAGTAGAGGAACAACTCTACCAATTTGTGGCACTTCCCTTTGGTCTCACCTCAGCCCCCAGAGTGTTCACCAAGGTGTTGGCGGGCGTGATGGCCCTTCTCAGAGCCCGGGGTATTCACATTCTTCCTTATCTGGACGACCTTCTCATTACGTCCCATTCACTCCGGTGGACGGTGGTGGAGACTCTGGAAAGGTCGGATGGGTGATCAATTCCCCCCTCTCCCCGTCCAGTGTGACCCCCTTCCTGGGTATGACTCTGGATACCATTCAGGCCAGGATTTTCCTCCTTCAGCAGAAGGTGGGCTCTCTTCAAGCTCTTATTCATTTCTTGCTGTCCAGCCCTCCCTCCGTCCGGCAATGGATGCAATTGGTGGGACAGATGGTGGCCTGCTTCGAGGCGGTCCCTTATGCTCAATTTCACATGAGACCCCTTCAGCCACATCTTCTGTCAGTCTGGGACAAGAGTCCCCTGTCTCTGGATCAGGCCTTTGTTCTATCTCCTCTGGTCTGGCGGTTCCTCCTGTGGTGGCTGGACTCGAGGAATCTTCTGGGGGGCAGATCATTTCTGACACCATGTTGGGAGAGACTGTCACTACGAATGCCAGTCTGTCAGGTTGGGGGGGCTACCGGAGAGCCCTCCAATTCCAGGGGCTGTGGGGCCCTCAGGAGGCTCATGCCCCCATCAATGTTCTGGAGCTGAGGGCGGTTCAGTTGGTGCTGGCGCAGCTGACGCCTCACCTCCAGGGCCTGCCGGTTCAGGTTCGCTCCGACAACCAGACTGCGGTCGCCTACATCAATCATCAGGGATGGACTCGGAGCAAGAGTGCCCTCTGGAAGGTGTTGTTGATCTTGTCTTGGGCCGAGGACAATGTCCCGTGCATCTCTGCGGTTTACATTCCGGGAGTGGAGAATCTGGAAGCGGATTCCCTGAGCAGGGGGGCCTCTCGCCGGGAAGAATGGTCCCTCAATGGTGAGGTCTTCCTATCCCTTTGTCACAGGTGGGGGATGCCGGATGTGGATCGGTTTTCTTCTCCCCACAATCACAAGCGGCCAGCACTTGTCTTACTGTCCCAGGATCCTCTGGCTCTGGCGGTGGATGCCATGTCTCTGTCCTGGCAGGGGTTCGGTCTCCTGTACCTCTTCCCTCCGTTTCCCCTTCTGGGCAAGGTTCTGCGCAAGCTGCTTTAGGAAAGAGTGCCAGCTGTTCTGGTGGCCCCCAGGTGGCCAAGACAGGTGTGGTTCTGGACTCTGGTCAGGGTAGGAAGAAATCCTCTTCTACCATCTACTATCGGACCTGGCGGACCTACATTGACTTGTGTGAGGCTTGACCTACATTGACTGGTGTGACCGCGAACCCATGGTACCGGGCCGGGGATTTGAATTTGGTATTGTCGGCCCTTCAGGGTCCTTCTTTTGAGCCTGTGCATGAGGCTGCGCTGGCTATTCTCACTTTGAAGGTTGCGTTCTTGATGGCTATCACTTCTGTCCGGCATGTTTCTGAGTTGGCGGCCATGTCTATTCAGGCCCCCTACTTTGAGAGACATCAGGACAAGGTGGTTTTCCGCTTAAAACAGACTTCTTGCCTAAGGTTGTCTCTGCCTTCCACCTCAATCAGGACATTGTGCCTCCTTCCTTGTGCCCTAATCTTGGTAATGACAAGGAGAGGGCCCTGCATTCTCTGGACGTGGTCAGGAATTTGAAATACTACCTGGTGGCTACAGTGCCTTTCAGAAGGACGGACGCTTTGTGGTACCCTCGGGTCCCAAGAAGGGTTTGGCTCCTGTTAAGTCTACTATTAGTAAATTGATTCGTCAGGCCATTGTTAGGGCCTATTCTGCTAAGGGAAAGGATCTTCCTTTCCGTGTTACTGCTCATTCTACCCATGCTGTTGGGGCTTCCTGGGCCTTTCAGCACCAGGCTTCTGTTGAACAAGTTTGTAAGGCTGCTACTTGGTCTTCTGTTCATACTTTTTCCAAGTTTTACAAGGTTGATGTTCGGGCCTCAGCGGATGCTGTTTTTTGCCGCAAGGTTCTGCAGGCGGCAGTGGTTTGAACTGCGCATTGTTGCCTTTTGGGATCCCCACCCGTTTGTTGGACACTGCTTTGGATGTCCCAGATGTAATGAATCATTACTGGAGCAGGGCGTGCTGCATACTTGGAATAATACAATTCTGTGAATACTCACCTTGTAGAATTGTTATTATAAGTATGCAGCACGCCCTGCTCCATCCCAGTACTTATTCTTGGATCCTCTATATGGTGACTGTTTCCTGGTTATTGTTGTTAATCTTGTTATTGGCTTCTCCTGGTTCCCTTACTGCTTTTTTATACTGGGGAATTTAGTGGGAGATCCCGGGTATATAAGGACCGGGAGGGGCCTCTTTTTTGCCATCTCTGCAGTAAAGCACCCTCTTGTGGACTATATCCCAGACGTAATGAATTATTACTGGAGCAGGGCGTGCTGCATACTTATAATAACAATTCTACAAGGTGAGTATTCACAGAATAGTATTTCTGGTTATGTCTTTCAGGCAGGACACTCGTGGGTTGTGGTTTCTCCCGGTCCTGCTCCTTACTCCCCCCCCCCCCCTTCATCCCCCCTTACTATTCTTGGGGCATCCCGGTGGCTTTATTAGCCATTACCCTGTGCTGGCATATTGCGCCTGTATTAATCACCATATGGAGGCTTCTGGGGATAACGTGCTCGGGGTTCTTCGGGACAATCCCGGTGGTGTTCCATGTGTGGTGTATCCCCTATCAGCAATGACGTCACTGTGTGTGGGCCGTGCACCCAAGCTGTCCTTGCGCTTCAGTCTGGGCTGCCTGCTTCTTTATCAAGCTCTGCGCCCCCTTCGGCATCGCCTACCCCGCCGCGCCTGCATTTAGCCCCCAGTGAGGGGGATACTAGCAGGGGGTCACATTCTGATCTGGCACTTCGTGTGGCCACCATTGAAAGACAGCTTGCCAGGCCTGTTCCACGTAAGGCCTCTAGCAAGACGTGGCACCTGGCTTCCACGACTGACCTGTTTACTGAGGAGCAGGAGGAAATTGATGACCTTCGGGCTAGGAAGAAGTCCCCGTCTTTTATCTACTATAGGATTTGGCATGCTTACATTGTCTGGTGTGAGTCTAGGTCTCTGCTTTGTAGGGGGTTTTCTATTCCCAGGATTCTGGATTTTTTGCAACATGGCTTGGATTCGGGCCTTAAACTTAGTACCCTCAAGGGACAGGTGTCAGCTCTGGCAGTTTTTTTCCAAAGATCTTTTGCCAATCACCGGTTGGTCAAGACTTTCTTTCAGGGAGTTACTCATGTGCGTCCAGTCCACCAAGTAAACCTATGCTACCTGTTTGGGATCTAAATCTGGTGTTGTCTGCTCTGCAGGGCCTTCCCTTTGAGTGGCGCTGCTTTGGCCATTATGACTCTTAGGGTGGCCTTCCTGGTGGCCATTACAGTCAGGCGGGTCTCTGAGCTGGCGGCTCTCTCCATCAAACCTCCTTATTTTGAGCGGCATCAGGATAAGGTGGTGTTTCTGCTTAAGACGGATTTCTTGCCTAAGGTTGTGTCTGCTTTTCATCTCAATCAGGACATTGTTTTGCCTTCTCTGTGTCCTAATCCTGCTAATTCCAAGGAGCAGACACTTCATTCTCTGGATTAGTTTTATTTGGTTGCTACTGAGTCAGGAAATCTGACGCTCTTTTTGTTCTTCCTGCTAGACCTAGGAAGGGTTTGCCTCCGGCTAAATCCACTATCCGCAAGTGGATCTGTCAGGTGGTGGAGCAGGCCTACTCTGCCAGGGGGAAGGTTCCCCCTTTTATGGTTACTGCTCATTCCACTCGTGCTATTGGTGCGTCTTGGGCTTTTCAGCACCAAGCTTCTGTTGAACAAGTTTGTAAGGCCGCAACTTGGTCTTCTGTTCATACTTTTTACAAGATTGATGTTAAGGCCTCTGCTGATGCTGATTTTGGCCGCAAGGTACTTTAGGCAGTGGTGGTTTGAACTGCCTGCTGTTACTCTTTGGGGATCCCACCCTACTTTATGGACACTGCTTTTGGAAGTCCCAGATGTTATGACTTTGTGAAGCAGGCCGTGCCATGCATTGGGAAAAAGACCATTCTGTGAGTACTCACCTGTAGAATTGCTTTTACCATGCATTGCACATCCTGCTTCACCCCGCCCTTGTTACGTTGTTTTTGGTTTCCTCTTTATGGTGATTGTTCCAAATTAGTTGGGGTTGTTATCTTTATTAGTTCCCGGATAAGTCTATGGTGATTCCGTTTTTATATGGTACCGGGCGGAGCCACAACTCTTCTGCAGTGCACTGCGCCACCTTGTGGCGGAATACCCAGATGTAATGACTTCGTGAAGCAGGCTGTGCCATGCATGGTAAAAGCAATTCTACAGGTGAGTACTCGCAGAATTGTCTTTTTACTACCCAGAACGAAACACAAACTGCTATAACAAAATAAACACAATTGCAATTATTTTGACAGGTCGGGTACATAATCTGGGTGCATAGTTGTATACTTATACTACAGCTTTATAAAAGGAGAGGAAACTACTGTTTGGTGTATATACAATGAGACTGAATAATCACTTCTCCAAGGAGTATTGTATAAATTTGGATTAAATATTGATTTCTAGCGTATCTGGTAAACGAGTAGGCGTTGTTTTGATAGAGAGAAACATTTTATGAGTGTTGTTGAAACAAGGTGCATAATGCTTTTTGTGCAGGTTGTCCTTGAATATCAGATCCTTTCTTATTTTTTATCTGTCAGTGCATGCACAGTAAAGTGAAATCTAACCATCAAATGCAATATAACTGATAAACCCGCCTTCTAAAGCACATGACATTTTGAAAGCTGTATGTTATTAGATTGGGTGTTTTCAGCAGTGATCCAATGACTACATGCTCATTTACAAGTGCCATTTTCCCAGTGAATGCCCACTACGTATGTTATGTTCGGTAAATGTGTGAAGCCTCTTGCCTGCTAGATGGGAGATGCTGCTTATAATGAATAGCCAAAAAAGGGATTCAGCAATAAAGTTAAAGGCGCTGCATTGTGAAATTGTGTAATATTAAATAGCTACATAAGCAGAAAAAGATCATGGTATGAATAATATCATGTTTTTTTTGGGGGTGTACCAATCCACTCGTACAGAGTAATCTGCTGAACTTCAATGTCTGTCTCCTGAGCCAGCCTGTGTCTAAATAGCCGCTCAAAGCATTGTATGATGGGTAAAAGAATCTACATGCATCATAATAATTTAAGTAGCAATTAGGGGTGTCAGAAAAAATTGATTCATTCAAGTATTGCGATATTTCATTCGACTATATGATTTTTTTTCGTCCTAGTATTGATTCTGACTCTGCCCTGCTACAGTAAAAAGAAAAGTGAAATAATCACTCACCTGGCCCTCGTTCGATCCGGCTGGCTCTCCTCTTCACCAGAGGGGCCTCCGATCAACCCCCCCCCCCCCCCCCCCCCCCGGGGCTCTTCATTCTTCAGGAGAGAGCCTGAGAGGCCCTCTCTCCCTCCTTTTCTGACGGGCGCCACCATTTTTACTGCTAGTCACGCCCTTTGGGGCAGGGCTCTGCAGACATGCAAAAAACAGGCTCCTCCCGGCCCTTCATATACCCAGGGACCTCCCACAAATCCCCAGATTTCTCTGCAGTGCTCAATGCGAAGACATGGAGTATCACTCTCTCGCAGGTGAGCGGGGCTATTGCTGTTGGACTATTCCCACCTGTCCTCCTTGTGATGTGCCTCCCAGCCTGGGCTGCGCTGGTCGGGTGAAGGTAGGCAGCACTATGTGTGCTTAACGGAGCCATGCTCCACCGCAGTCCCCCACCAAAGGGTAGACGGTTTAGGCTGATGGTGAGCCTCATAGTGGATGTCCCTCCCGCATTATTGCCCCATGCCCCGTGTAGAGGTGGACCCTGTGTAAAGGGTCGCCGTCCTCCCTCGTTTCCCCCCGTATTTGGGGGAAAAGAAGGGGTGTGTGTGTGTGTGTGTGTGTGTGTGTTGGCGGTCTCAGTGTACGGTATTGTCAAGCTTATGGCCATGCCTTTGCCCCTGCCCGGCAACTAGGTGTCAGAGCCGCGCTGCCCTTCTATTCTGGCCGCCGCTGTTTTTGGCCTTTCTCAATTTACTATGCAATAGTGTACAGCACGTCCTGCTTTATTATCCTGCATCTTGGCCAGGAAACTAATTTTGTGCACACCTACGGGCGTCAGAATGGAGGCGGCGTATTTAGACTTTACGAGTATCCACTAGCAGATGCCTTTACTGGCATATTCTATGCTTGGCAAGCCTTCAACGGCTGCTTCAGAGCTTCGCACCCTTTGGGGGAGGCGGGGACCTGGCGTGGCGCGCTCCGCGTCATGCCCAGTTTAGACCCGCCCTCCGAGGTTCGGTCGGTGCCATTTTGTTGATCTTCGCGCGTGTTGGCGGTCCTTCTCGTTTTCATCATTAGTATTCTTCTGTTGCGCATGGCCCTGACACCCCTTATTTCCCTTCTGTCTTTCAGACGTCGAAGAGTCCGGTGGCTTCTCCCGGCCTAACATATATTGTAGCGGGCTTACAAATTCTCCCACGTTCCTAGCGGGTCTTTGGGACATCCAGGGTTGCCTATTGCGTAAATCCCTACTGGTATATATTACATTAATAATCACCATATGGAGGCATCTCAGAATTATGTGACCGGGGTCCCTCCAGGACAAGACCGGCTGTGTACAGCGTGTGGACTGCCACATGCTGATGTGGACAGAGCACGGGTCTGCGGACCCTGTGCTGAACAAGTACTGGCCCTGCAGTCAGGGTTGCCAGTGGCTGCGCCTCGTTTCAATACACCTCTCTCCCCGTGCTTAAATCTCACTCCTGATGAGTCGCACTCGAGCGGGAATGAACAGCAAGTCGTGCCGCGCAGACTGCCTACGGCCGATCAGGTGATTTCGAGGTTGGCAGAGCGCTTGGGCCCTGGTAAGAAGCGGTCCCTGACGCCTCCGGTTTCGCCCATTTTTTCTGAATCTGAAGAGTTCACTGCTGAGCAGGGTTTTGCTCTTTCTGAGGAAGGTCGGCTATTCTCTGACTCTGGCTCATCGGACGAGGGGCTGAGGAGTCATGATGATCCGGGCCCCGGTTCTTGGGGCCTGTGTGACACCGACGAATTACTGATAAAGATCTTTGAGGTCTTGTCTATCTCTCTCCCTGGTGAGGCTTCCAGGCCTAGAAAGGAGAGTTTCCATACAGCGCCTCCGCGTTTGGAATTTCTGGAGCAGGATCACTTCCAGGCTCTTGTACTCGAAGAATGGCAATGCCCTAGTAAACTTCCAGGGGTTCCAGGGGACTGGGAATGGAAATACCCTTTTCCCCCTGATGTGGTTAACTTCTGGTCATCATCTCCCGTGGTGGATGCACCGATCATTGGGGTTCTTAACCCCCCCTTTATTGCGGCCCCTACTTATCGTACCCTTCGGGATGCTGAGGACCGGCGCATTGATAGGCTGGCTTCCCACGCCTTTTCTTGTGCAGGGACGACTCTGCGCCCGGTCTGTGCCGCGGCCATCGCTGCAGTGGCCGCTAGGACCCTCATCAGAAAGATGATTGATCATCAACCTGAGGATCTCCCCTGGGAGGTGTTTAATGCACTCTCCAGTTGTGATGTATTTGTAAGATTTATCCTTTTGGCGCTGGATGACACCATCAGCATGTGCGCAAGAACTTCCGCCCTTGCGGTAGCTATACGCCGACTGGTCTGGCTGCGACAGTGGGGTGTTGACGATGCTACAAAAAAGATTCTTGCTGGGCTTCCCTTTAGAGGGAGACGCCTATTCGGGGCCCGTCTGGACCTGTTTGGAAAAAAGAGCAAAACACCCCTTTACAGAAGGCGTTCTTGGCCTTCTCGGGGCAGGGGCACCCCTCCACCCCCCTATGTTAGCGTCAAACCCGAACCAGGGGTGTCCTTCCAGCTTTTTGGTATAGATCCCTGCCCCAGGAGTGGCAGACAACGCCCTGGTCCCTCCGGCAGGACTAAGTCCAAACCTTTTACCAAAACCCCCCAAGCATGATGGGGCGCCCTCGCCCGCTTGGGCGAGGGGATGGCCGCAGCACCTTGCCCCTATCAGGAGGCGTCATGCCTCGTTCTGATGGAGTCAGGAGGAAGTTTCCTCTGGATGCAGGATAGTGTCTGCTGGGCGGCCCCTTCCCGAGATATTCAGGATGCTTTTGGTCCCTGCCTCTCTTCTGGTGTTGTCGCAGGCCACGCGCGGTTTGCGAGGTCTGGGGTCACCTGCTGGTTGCCCTTAACAGACAGAGGCAGGGGCCTTTACACTAACCTTTCCACATTCCTCCAAAAGGATGAGACACTCTGCCCATTATGGTCTTCCATAGGTGAGGCAATTTACTTTCACAGGCGGTGTTACTGCATGGTTTCTCTGAGTTGGGCCTCCAGTGCCCTGTGTCCAGGGACCTCTTTCCGTCGGTGGGGACCTAAGACACTTATTTCATGGCCACTGTGCCTTCCGGGCACCAAGGACCTTACAGGTTAGTGTTGGCGCTCCAACACTGCGGATTGTGGCCTTGTTATCTGGCCTTGGTTCTGCTCCCTGAGTGATCGCCTAGGCGATGACGGTTGTGATATCTCTACTGAGACCAAGGGGACGTCCGCACGAGGAACTGCCGGGCCGTCCCTCTTTGCTTCCCAATCCCTGCGTCGGGCCGAGTTTGTTACTCGGTTGGTGGTGTTTTTTGGGAGTCTTTGGAAGGGGGCTCAATCACCTCAATTCATCTTTTTCCCCTTAGTGGTATCTCCATTCCTTGAGTTGAACTTGGATTCGGTTCAGACGGGAACCTGCTTCCTTGACTATAAATGGACAATCTGTTTGCATGGGCTTAGTCCCTCTTGCTGTTCCCATCTCTTCACCAGGCTGGATTGCAGCTGGTGGGCCTGTTGGTGGCTGTTCAAAGGTCGTCCCTTATGCTCAGAGCCCTTGGGCTCTTCTGCTACTCATATTGTAAATGCTGGACTGGGTTCCAGCTTCCCTGGAGCTGGGTCTGTGTACACTTCCACCTTGGTACGGTGGTTACCCTTGAGACTGTGGTACTAGGGGTACCAGTCAGGGGGCGCCCCCTTCCTTGCGTCTTCCTGCAGTTGGATACCAAATCTATCAGGTCGACGGAGGGGGGACTTTTTCCTCCTAAATTCCCCTGTGATTCCGTGGGAGGTGGGACCTTTAGGGGTCCTTCCACCTGTATAATTTGGAAGCGGTAGGCCTTCAGGTTGGCTCTATATCGCTGGACTTCTCCCTTGCGGGATCGGGCTATTTGGGGGCCCCTTGGTCTGTCTGACGACAGTGGCCTGTATTGATTATCTTTGTGGACTCGGAAGCAGGATGATCCCCCAGGAAGGTATCTGATACTGATCTGGGTGGAGGACTGCGTTCCCTGCTTTTCTGCGATATTCACTCCGGGGATTTCCTTCGGCGACAGGATGTGCTTATTCTTGTGTCTCCATGTGATCCGTCTAGTGTGGATCTTTCTGGCCCGTCACCATCATGGGTCCTAGGCCCTTGTTTCCCTGTCTCAGACTGTTCTGTCCTTGGTCATGAGGTTTCGTGACTTTATGCTGGACATTTTGTTTTATATGTCTTATCTTCATTCACCCTGCTTGACAGGGTTCTGTGCAAGATTGCTCTGGAAGGGGGAACCAGTGATACTGGCGGCCCTTGGGTGGCCTAGTGGAGTGTGGTTTGCAGGTGTGGTTCTGTGGACAGCGGACCTGTACGTCCTGTCAGGAGTGCTGGCCTGCACGCTCAGGCCACCCCCTTTTTCCATTTCACCCCTATCTACAGACTCTGGTCTGGCTGGTCTGACGGTTCATTCGTCCACCTTGATGGAAATGGGTGTACCTTCTGGGTGTCTGTGACTTCTGGAAGCCTAGGAGTGGGCTTCTTCCGCCTCTTCTTCCTTCTATTGTGGGGTATTGTTTACCCATATTGATTGGGGTGAGTTTTGGTCTCTCCCCTGTGGGCGCACTCTGTTCCCATGGTTATAGAGTTATTACAGCATGGGTTGGAGTTGGCTCTCCTACTCGGTGCCCTGGTGGTTCAGACTCTGCCCTGTCCGTCTTCTGCAGAAGTCTTTACTCAGTTCCTTGCCTGGGTTGACTTTTCTTTCAGGGATTGCTCAGTGACATCCCCCACGTAGTTCTAGGGTCCCTGTTGGGATTGATTTCTATTAGGGTTGCCTTGCGGGGTGTTCCCCTTTGGCTCTATTCCGGATGCTGTCTGACTGTTCTTATCCATAAGGTTGCCCTTCTGGGGCTGTTACCTCAGTCAGCTGTGTGCCTGAGCGAGCAGGTCTGTTTAGCTAGCCCTCGCTTCTTTACTGTATATTCACCGAGATGAGGCGGTGTTCCGCCTTACGCCGGTTCTTCTGCCTAAGGTGGTGTCTTAGGCTCAGGTATTAAGGCATTATCCTTCTTCTGGGATTCATTCCTTGTAATGCTGAGGCAAGGGAATCTATTTTCCCTCAATAGGTGCTGGAATTTTTTTTCCTGGATTGTCTCTTGTCCTTTAGGGGACTGATGCTCCTTGGGGTTGTGGGCACCTACATCTGGATGTGCCTGATCTCGTCTGCCTCTAGGGGTTAGGCGGCCTTGGGCCTAGCCTTTACTTGGATAAGATGTCCCTTCTGGTCCTGGGGAAGGCTTGGCTTCTTCCCGGATTACTTTTAGTTTTTGCTCCTGTTAGGCTTCTACTCAAGCCTATTCCTTAAGGGGAGGAGTTCTTCTCATTCTATTCTGATTACACTGGTGCCTTGGTATCTTTGGGCCTTTCAGCACCAGGTCTTGTTGAACAGGTTGCTTGAACGCTACTTGTTTTCTTGTTCGTACCCCTTCAAGGGTTGTTTTAATGTTGGCGTTAGAACTCTTGCTCGTGTCGCTCTTGGTAGTGAGGTGTTGCAGGTGACAGTGCTTTCAACTGTTTGCTGTCTTTTTTGTTGGGGATCCCACCCTGTTCTATGGACACTGCTATTGGATGTCCCAAGTGTAAGTATTATATCTGGAGCAGGACGTACTGTATACTTAGAATAATACAATTCTGTGAAATACTCACCTGTAGAATTGGTATTATACGTATACAGTACGTCCTGCTCCACCCCACCCTGGTTTTTGCATTATTCTGGATCCCCTATATGGTGATTGTTGTTATTATTATCATTACCAGTTTTGGTGGTTGGATTCTCCCAGCTTCTGGTTCACTGCTTTTCAATGATGGGGATTTGTGAGAGGTCCCTGGGTATATGAAGGGCCAGGAGGAGCCTGTTTTTTGCATGTCTGCAGTGCACAGCGCCCTCTGGCGGAGGATAACCCAAGTGTAAGTATTATATCTGGAGCAGGACGTACTGTATACGTATAATACCAATTCTACAGGTGAGTATTTCACAGAATTGTATTTTTTCCAGAGATCCTTTGCCAATCATAGATTGATCAAGATCTTTTTCCAGGGAGTCACCCATGTACGTCCACCACGTAAGCCTGTATTACCGGTGTGGGATTTGAATTTGGTACTTTCTGCTCTCCAGGGGCCTCCCTTTGAGCCTTTGTGCGATGCTGCATTGCCTATTTTGACCCTGAAGGGGTCTTTTTGGTAGCGATCACCTCAGTGCGTCGTGTGTCAGAGCTGCCGCGCTTTGTATGAAGCCTCCTTATTTGAGCGGCATAAGGATAAGGTGGTTTTTCGCTTTAAACCTGATTTTTTGCCCAAGGTCGTTTCTCCCTTTCATCTTAATGAGGAAGTTGTCTTGCCTTCCTTGTGTCCAGCACCGACTAATTCTAAAGAAAGGACCCTCCATGCCTTGAATGTGGTTAGAGCCATCAAGTATTACCTGGTTGCTACTGAATCCTTCAGGAAGTCTGATTCGCTCTTTGTCCTAACAGAGGGTTCTAGGAAGGGCTTGCCTCCAGCCAAGTCCACTCTTAGTAAGTGGATCAGGCAGGCGGTGGTGCAAGCATATTCTGCCAAGGGGAAGGAACCCCCTTTTCAAATCACGGCTCATTCTACCAGAGCTATTGGTGCCTCTTGGGCTTTTCAAAACCAGGCATCTGTTGAACAAGTTTGTAAGGCCTCAGCTGATGCTGTTTTTGGCCGAAAGGTGCTTCAGGCGGTAGTGAAATGAACTACATGCTCTTCCGCACTGGGGATCCCGCCCTAAGGGACACTGCTTTTGAATGTCCCACATGTCATCACTTCTGGGACAATTCTGTGAAACTCACCTGTAGAATTGTTTTTGAAATTATCCAGTCCAGGTCGTCCCACCCCACCCTTTGTTCATTATCTCTTGTTTGCCTTTTATGGTGATTACCATTTTTGTATTGGACCGTTGTCCTTAAGTTTTTTTGTTGGAGAGCGTACATGCTGAAGCTATGTGTAGTAACATGGTTTCTTGGCCTCCAGGCCTGTCTCTTACTGCTTTTTAACCACTGGGGAATCATAGTGAGACACCTGCTTCTTCCGGCCCCCTATAAAAGCGACAGATTTTGATCTTGCAGTCGAGCCCCACCTAGCGGTGGAATACTCACTTGTCATCACTTCTGAGACGACCTGGACTGGATATATTAAAAAACAATTCTACAGGTGAGTTTCACCGAATTGTATTTTTTAAAATCCAGGACAGGGCATATAGCGGAGTCCCTCATAGAGTTAGAGAACCGCTCCCAGAGCTCCAGGGTAGGTATAAGCTGGGCTGCTTCTGCAGTGGCAGCGTTCTCCAGGCAGCTGGGGATGGTGCAGCGCTGCTGGCAGGGGCAGGCCAAATGCCCGTGGTGCGTCTGGATGTCCCTCTGCTCCGGGCCTGCTGGGAAACCACAGTCCGCCCTTGGCCGCTGCAACCCGAAAGCCAGGGTTGCACAGTGTGCAGCAGTCAAGGGGCGGTGGTGGTGACCTGGAGTCCCAAGATGGCGTTGAGGTCACACTGTACCTGAAAGAACACCAATCTTCTGCTTCCGGGTACATGGGCGCATATTCACCGGAATATACATAAAAGCAGTGTCCATGGCGTCAACGGGCACAACTGTAGGCCCTGCCATGGACGACTGAGCTTCTGCAACGCCTGTGGCCCCTGCCATACTTGCCTCTCCAGTGCCTTCAGTGCATGGCAATTCCTCGGCTCCTGCACAGCTTTCTTCTTCCACACCTGCAAAGAAAAAACTAGGGCATGGTGTTTTTTTTATATTTTAGTCTAAAGAAATGCTTCACAGCTAAAATAACAAGCAGTTGGCGTGCCACTCCTCTAAATGAACACACAACCAAACCCAGTGTGAGCTGGGAAGCATGGTTCAATCTGGTGGGGATGTCTGGCCATCAAAGCCCTATGGGAACGTTTTTTGTCTATCTATAAGCAAGTCACAGGAGCTAAAATTACCAATAAACCCCCAGGTCCACTGATCCCACGCACCGTTTCCATTATTAAAAAAGGCATTCTGAGACACTTCATTGCAGCCATAAGAGCAAATATCCCAAGACATTGCAAAAGGCGAGACACACTCACGCTAAACAAGTGGGTAAAGGAATTGGAACTGATTCATAGGATGAAGGAGCTTGTGGCAGATATCAGGGATACTCACCATCAGCTAACCCTGACTTGGTCTAGCTGGATAGACTTCAGGGACTCCTGTCTGCCATCCCTGCTATGATCTGCCCATCCCTGCTATGATCTGCCCAGCCATGCTCAACAATGCATTTGTTTTTTAAGGGATGGGTCACTCCCTCCTCTCCCTTCCCCTAAATATCACCCTCCCCCTTCTTACTCCTATTCTTCCACACTTCCTTGCTCCTTCCCCTTTCTCCCCCTCACTACGTTTTTAACCCTCTACTCTTGAAACTTTGGAGAATTACTCTGTGCCAAGAATGTGAGCTGCTAACCCAGGCATCTCAGGTCAGTCAATAGTAGATAACTATCATTAGCCAGGAGATTTAGATGATCAATGTGTTACTGTGACTACTGGATGTTAAGAAATGTCAGAAATGATTAAAAAACAGAGATCCCTGCATAGAATGTCCAGTGCGCTGCTGTGCTCAATACTTAGCGTCCCACTAACCTAATAATGCTCAAAAAAGAAAAACATATAACACACAGGTGGTTACATGTGGGACCTGGCGCTAAGGACAAAAGTGCACTCACATGTGTCAAAAATTGAAAACCTTTATTTAAAGTATCACACATAAACCCACGCCCAACAACCGTGCAAAATTCCCATTACTTAAAAACACACTGCCCCCCCCCATACACCGATGCAACCGCATATGCATCCACACCTTTCCACGCTAGTGCACGGAGAAAAAATGGCCAATAAAAAGAAAAACGGTCAGAGAGACTGTTGTGTCATCTCCAAAGGGGACTTGGAGCTTCATTGTCCTCCGAATTGATCAGTGGCATGCTCTAAAGTGATTCAAAGTGCGACAAAGGTCCCTCAAAGGTCTTTTAGCTGGGCTGACCCACAAATGATACACTATCCTGAAACACAGGCTTATTGGCTGACGGGCACGTCACTCCGGGTTCTAGTCATAGCTCATCAAAGTGTAAATGCAATTCAAAATACTTAGCTTAGGCAAGATCATTGTTCACAGCTCAAACCGAACAGCATGTACTGAAGCAAGGCATGTCCATGTTCCACAGAGGAGCTGGGCCCATCTCAGCGCGTGGTGAGTGGATGCGAGCGAGGTGGGACCGCCCGTCCCCCGACACGCGTTTTGCTCCGCCCACGGGAGCTTCGTCAGGATCACCCGATCAATGATCTGGCCTAAGCTAAGTACTTTCAATTGCATTTGCACTTTGAACAATACGACACTTGAGCAATATATGAATTCCCGTCTATCGCTTATGCACAGGGGGCATTTTTGCTGATCTATTTTTATCTGATTGTGGTTGATTTAGTGATTTTTCGTTTACTAATCGATCCATATGTCCACTATTCTGTTTAGCGAGTCCATGGTGTTGGAAGGGTGTAAGATTTTAGAGTGTTACTTGAAACCCTTCTGCTTTTATAACTGTGTCTGCCTCCGGATTGACGGCAAGTAAACACAGCTTACATTTAACTGAAAGTAGGTGTACTGATGTTCTTACAATGTTTGGCATGAAATAAAATAATGTCCCATCACAGGAGGGTAATGAAATGCTCAGCTTGACAAACGTGTATTAGCTATGTGTGGTTTAAGCTAGGATTCTTGTTTTTTTTCTAATGCACCATATTGGTTTGCAGGAGGACATGAATTTGAATGAAGATCGGAAAGCACCACTGCGCGAGAAAGACTTTGCCACCAAAAAAGAGATGGTCATACAGTATATAAGCACTGCGTCACATGCCGTAAGTAAAAGTGATTCTGAATATTGAAGTTAAAAATGCTGGGAAAAACATTTTCCATTTTAAGAATCAAAAACAAACATTTAACAGATTCACTGCCTTATTTCTTTAAATCAATGATGGAGAAACCATTGCTTTGAGCAGCTCATGCCATGTGCTACACAGTAGTCCTTGCAGTTGAGTTGCTACTATTCTTTTGTTCTGATGCTTTTGTTGTATTTGTATCACATTTGCCACATGTGGCCCACACTGCCGTCAGCTGTGGCCCCCAGCACCCCTCTCTACCTCTGCTCACCTCACTCTGATTACCTCTGACCACATGCTTTACCTATTTGCACCTCACCTTTTCCTGTCTGACCTTCCCACTTCTTCCCTCCTTACCTCTGCCCACGTTTTCCCACCTCAGCCTTTTCCTGCCTGACCTTCCCACATCTTCCCTCCTTACCACTGCCCAGTTCTTCCCACTTCACCTTTTGCTGCCTGACCTTTTCACCTCACTCTTTTCTGCCTAACCTTAGCCCACCTCACCTTTGTCCACTTATCCCCACATCTCCTCTCCACTTCTTCCCACCTCAGCTCTTCCTGTCTCACCTCAGATCACATCACTTCTCAGTTCACCCAACCCCTGCCCACTTCTGCTTACTTCAACCAATCCCTGCTGACTTCTGCTTAGCTCGCCTCTCTCCACATCACCTCTGCTCATCTCACCCCCCCCCCACCTCTTCTCACCTTTGCATAAAAGCATATAATGGTACAGCTTTCCAGCAGTAGACAGTTTGTATTTTATTGTGGTTCCCTGCTTTAACCATCATCATTTTAATGCTTCATCGACCTAAGTGAACAGGTATTATGATTGATCTGATGGATTGCTTTGATCCACTGATAACAGAAAAGATTATCACCCACATACAAAACTTTAATATGCTGTCAGGTGTTCAGTTCATTGTTGGCAGATTTACAGATCAAATATAAACTTGATTGAGGAATGAACAGTTAAATCCTATAAAGTTGGTCAGCTTTACCCTACTAGAGACTAATTTGCATAAATAAGCTGTATCTACGAGGTCAGTAATAGCATTATTACTGTTGGTACAGTCCCGGTAATAGAAAAAATAAGGCAACAAGAAGCTCACTTGAAGCCTGTTGCATGGGCCTCTCCTCGCTGCACTGTAGACGCTGCCGCAGGTCTCCATAGTTGGCCTGCCTGAATGCCATGCATAAGCTATAGCAGCTCATTTAAAATAGATGTCACAAACCACAATAATTATGCATGCATGCAACGCCTCCTCATAGCTGACAGTCCATAGTTATCTGTACCTTGTCCCTTGTTTTAACTTTTTTTAAGCCATGCTCATTATGTAACAAGTTGGCATTAACAGATGACGTGGTTGACCACAAGGTTCTGCAGGACTTTTTTAAAAAGAAGTTTTCTCTTTTAGTTTCAATATATTATGGTTATTTGTGCTTAACATTACATATGATGCCAACCCTTATCCTTACTGCTTTAGGACATCCCAGCACTAAAGAATCCCAAGAGACTCCCTGTACAGTTACAAATTCTTATGTCCTGTAAAAAAGCACCATTGTGTCACTTAATATCTAAGGCCTATAGCAACTTTTTTTATTACGAGTATTTTGAATGTTTGCTGGGAACAAATTTATGTACCCCTCATTTAGCATACCTGCTACCTTATTGATTCCTGGATCTCTTATTGTATTCACCACTATACTTGGCATATAATGTAGCTGTTAATCACAAGCAGAAATGGTCATGGACCTAGAATTGCATCTTATTATAATTAGTATGCTATACCTACTGCCATCCTGTAACTAAATATCTGCCTTAGATTTCACATTTTACATATTCCCCCCCGCAAGTAACATTGGAGCTTTAAATCGTCAGACAACATTTTAATATGCATACTTACAAGTGACTTGACATTTCAGAATGTTCCAGGCTGGGTCCTGGAAAGCTGGCGAAGTGACACATGGATTGATGTCAAATAATAATTTGCCTATCATTTTATAGGATTCCTTATGATAGGAGTGCATTTCACAAGAATGAAAATTAAATCAGGGGGATGATGAGCATCACAGTGTTTGCCAGGAGCTATGATCAAATACCTGCCTTAGTCTTCTTTATTTTTACAGATCTTTTCAATTGACTTTCATTACACAGCATGCAGAGTTATATTATTGCAACTGTGCATAATGGAATGCACAAAAACAGAAAGCCAATGGAAGGACATTTGGAATATATATATATATATATATATATATATATATATATATATATATATATAGAGAGAGAGATGCTAAGTGTTGCATCCCCTGCACCCTCCACTCTGGCTGTGCACATTGCAGAATGAGCAGGGATGCCACATGCCCAGTGTATTCTGCATTCTGTATCCATGTGCTTTGGGAATGTGGAACTTAAGTATATGTATAGCCAGAAAAAACAAACTGTTTATGTTTTGAAGTGCAGGGCATCCCAAATTGGCATGCACACTTATGCCTTCATTAAAAGTAATTTTTTACTTTTAGATTGCTCTAAGAATATTGGCCTCTGAAAATATGTCTGGCAAGGTCTTATAGATTTAATTGGCAATTGTGTCACATGCACTAAACCTTCTTAAAATGAAGAAACCAAATCTCTGACGTGGTCATTATGAAACCCTTCAGCAATAGATAGATTTGAATTCAGAAAGCACTGTAAGAAGTAAGCCAAGCTCAAGGTGCTTAGGTGACTTATGTTATGCGACACATTGTGCTCTCTCCATTATAAATATTAAAAGCACGGGCAGTGTTGAGGTGGTCCTGTCGCCAGGAATAAAGAAGACGGTAACGAGTTCTGTGTAGTATATTACATTTTTTGCTAGCTGGTGTTATTCCCCATTCCTCATTGTTTCTGCTAGTTTGAATTAATGCAGAATCTGTTAGGCTGGAGATTATTAAATCTTTCTCTAATCTGCGGGGTTTATTCTTCCTTCGTATTCCATTTATGCTCGCACACATCTTGTTCAGCATCTCTATTGATATAGCTGGCAGCACAATGACTCCTTGGAAGTGTTGCTACACATAGCGCAGCTGCTTCAGCCATCCAACTCGTTTCTTCCGTGGGGAAAAACGCTCGCTAGTTTGTTCTCCATATAAATGACTTTCTTTTTTTATGTAAGTTGCAGCATGAAACCACTTGAGGGATTTTAAACCAATCATTAAATAGCTAAATATACTGCAGATGTTGGTTAAATTAAGAATGTCTGATGAGCAGAAAGCCTCACGTACATTTGAATTTAAAATTATCTTTCTTTTTATGCAAAATTAGAAAACCCAACACAGTTGCTTTGCCGTGATCAAGGTTGAGCATAGAGTGCATAATGGTCTATATGTAGCAATTACAATTGTGTTACATTTTTAGTGATATTATTGAAAATAGACTGGACGTGTGTGGGTGGGTTTAAAATTGGCATAAACAGACTTTCGGTTCACTGTGTAAAGGGAATGTCCAGTGTTAGGGGTAGCAACAAATGGCAGGCTTCATTAGGGATTTAGCGTGGATCTAGACCCAGGGTGCCACATGGCTTGTGGGCATGAAATACACAGCCTAGCCCATATTCAGGGCTCTACCCTACTGCTTGATGCCTCTCTGCATACAAATCCAAATAAACACAGTAGATACTTTGATTCATCTGAGGTCCTGCATCAGTCTTTTGACTGACACCCCAAGTCTGGGTAACGGTTACTCAGTATCCACAGTCCATAAAGCACATGTTTTCAGGCTCCTTCCAGCAAACTACAGGCCATTGAGCCCCCAGGCTGCACTCTTTGCAGCCTTCTGAGTTTTTCCTATAGTCATCACTCCTTGGGGCTACTGCTGGGTGTGGGAGTTGTCCATAAAACTTTTGTGGTTAGTAATGGTCGACATAGGATATTCTTCATTTTGCAGCAGATTCAGGTGGAATAAATCTCTGTGCCCTTTTACCTCTCACACCAGGCATAACCACAAAAGAAGCTATATTCCACTTTTACCCCCTTCCCCTCCACTCCCTGGCCGCATAACTATAACTGAAAGCTCGGGGCAGGGGGTTCCAACGGGGAGATGGACTTGAGACCCTGTGGCCCAGGACCAAATTATTTAGCAAGCACCAATATAGGAGCGATTGGCTTTTATCTTGGACAATCCCTTTAAGGTAGCAAGGCCCCACAGTTAGCCTATCTAGATAAAGCACTGAGATTGTGCATACACTTTCTTCTGGATTCCATGCTACAGCAGCAAGGGGGGTTGTAGACCAGCCCCATTGCCCAGTCTCTATTTGTTGACTCCAAACAGGATGTGGTGCTAAAAATAAAGGTAAAAGAAGAACTGGAGCCCTTGATGTGTGTAATTTTGCCATTACCTTTGGCAGTGCCCCCAGGAAACTCTGCAATATTCATCAATCCAAACCCTCAAAATTTTAGGCTCCCTAAGAGTGCATGTCGAGATTTCTACCTCCCCCACCATACATCTTAGATAGTAAAGCAGAACCCCTCCATGCAATATAAGGATGCTGAAAGCTATTACATTGATGATGCAGCACAACATGGCAATATGTATTATTCAAAACCAAATAGGAAAATGTGAATTATTCATAGAAATACACTGTGACCGCAGCATATATATCCGCTTATAAAATAATCTTTCCTAAAATGTAGTATATTCTGCCCAACCAAACTATTTTTTATTACTCATCAAGAAAGAGAAGACTACCATAACTCGTGCATATAAGATCTATCACCAGGGCCAAGCAATATCCTCTTGTAGCTATATGAATAATCCAATGACAAGGCAATTCACAAGACGCTCCACCATGTTGCTACAGAAGTGAGGGGTCATTCTAATGGCAGAGCAGGCATGTCAACCTCTATGTTCCAAAATGATCCAACACTGGGTGTTGTTCGAAGTGGAGAGAGAGATGAGATTTAAAAAAGGTAAAATTAAATGTAATCATAATCCTGTACAACTAACTTATGATTATTGCATACATTCAACAATAAGAATCCAATTTATGCTTCCAAGAACGTGAATGGGGAAAAATATAAATATGCAAAACATGAGCAAAAAAAAAAAACGGAAGAAGCGTTCCACAGCTAAAGGCCCTAAAGTCTTTCTCTGGCCAAAGGAAGTGGGGGTGCTGCATGGAGAGTGCTATGAAAAGCGTCTAAGCTTATTGCTGTAGCGTGCCCTTTTTATATGAGGTTTTTCCTCTTTAATTCCTGTTGATCACTTCCTTTTCACGTAAAGCCTCCCTCTCTGCTCCTAAACTAATCCTTTTCCAGTGCCCCTACTGATAAATGATGAAAACAGTGTTGTGCCACTGGTTGTACAATCCTCTCTTGTGAGTGATCCCCCATTGCCAATTTAAATTGTCATGTGTTTCCTGTATCCTCTCACATCTTTGTCCATACGGTCAAATTAGATTGTAGATTACAGCGCAAGCTTAAAACCTTTTCAAATGGAGGAGCTCTGAATGTTGTCTGTTTTAGTGACATAGTCAAAACCATTTTGAACAGGGAAAACAACAAACTAAGGTGGACCTATTGTTAGTCATCAGGGGACCCGGACCGGAGAAGAGGAGAGTCGGACAGATCGAATGAGGGCTCAGGTGAGTGTTTTATTTTTTCTTTTCTTTTACTGAAGCCAGAATCAATACTCGAAAGAAAGTATTGATTCTAGTATCGTTGAATAGAAAATCGCGATACTTGACAGACGATTTATATTAAGCATACAGCACGTCCTGCTCCAGATGTAGTAATAACATGTGGGTAATCCTCCGCCTCCGGCGCCGTGCACTGCAGACATGCAGAAAACAAGCTCCTCCCGGCCCCACACATACCGAGGGACCTCCCACAAATCCCCAGATTTCTCTGCAGTGCTGGAACTGCGAAGACATGAAGTATCACGCTCTCGCAGGCGAGCGGGGCTTACAGCCCGAGGCCCTGCGGGACTATTTCCACCCGTCCTTTTGCGAAGAATATGCCTCCCAACCTGGGCTGCGTTGGTCGGGTGAAGGTAGGCAGCACCTAGTGTGCTTACGGAGCTAGACTCCACCGCAATCCCCCACCATAGGGTAGGCGGTCAAGGCTAATGGTGAGCCTTCAGTGGATGCCCCTCCCGCATCATTGCCTCACGCCCCGTGTAGCGGTGAACCCCGAGTGCTGGGTCACCTTCTTCCTCAGTTCCCCCCGTTAGTGGGGGGAAAAAGAGGGGGGGGTTGTGTTTACGTTGGCCTAACCTTGCCCTATTGCACTGTTTGCTTAAAACCTTTATTGGTTACCGGGGGTCAGAGCCGCACTTCAAACATTATGTTAAAGTTGGCCGCAGCGCCTTTAATGTACTTTGGTTTGGAGCGTACGGCGGCTCCGTTTAGCGACGCTGTGGCGTTTATTACTGTCTCCTCTTTCTGTCTTGTTCCGCGCTTAGGGCTTCGCGCTCTCCGGGGGGGGGGGGGGGGGTGGGGGTGCGTCATCTGAGCTCTGGCCCGCCCTTCGAGGTTCGCTTGGCGCCATTTTGTCGGTCTTCCCGCGAGCGCGTGGTCACGATCCTCCTCTTCCTTGGTTACTGTAAGTGCCCTCACGGGCGTTTTCGGTTATTTGTCTTCCTGTAGCGCATGGCTCTGACACCCTCTTTTCTCCTTATGTCTTTCAGACGCCAAGATTCCTGTGGCTTCTCCTGGCCTGATATATATATCTTAGCGTGTTTATTCCTAAATTCTCCCACATCCCTAGCGGGTCTTGGGGCAACCAGAGTTGCATATAGCATAAATCCCTACTGGCATATTACTTAATCACCATATGGAGGCATCTCAGAACTATGTGTCCGGGGTCCCGAGGGGACAAGACCGGCTGTGTACCGTGTGTGGACAACCCCACGCTGATGCTGACAGAGCACGGGTCTGCGGACCGTGTGCTGAACAAGTGCTGGCCCTGCAATCAGGTTTACCAGTAGTTGCACCTCGCTTCAATACTCCTGTCTCCCAGTGCTTAGATCTCACTCCAGATGAGTCACACTCGAGCAGGGATAACCAGCAGGTGGTGCCACGCAGGTTACCCACGGCGGAGCAGGTGATGTCTGGTTTGGCAGAGCGCTTGGGCGCTGGAAAGAAACGGTCCCTGACGCCCCCTGGTTCTAGGTGTCCCACTGAAACTGAGGAGTCTGCTGCTATGCAGGACCTTGATCCTTCTGATGAAGGTGAACTGTTCTCAGGTTCCAGTTACTCAGATGAGATGTCTTGGAGCCGTGACAGTTCTGGCCCTGGTTCTTGGGTCCTGTGCGACACTGATGAGTTACTTATAAAGATCTTTGAAGTACTGTCCATCTCTCCTCCGGGAGAGTCTCCCAAGCCCAAAAGGGAGAGTTTCCACACGGCGACGCCACGCCTGGAATTTCTGGAACAGGATCATTTCCAGAATCTTATATCTAAGGAATGGGAATAACCTTGTAAACTTACAGGGGTTCCGGGGGTCTGGGACTGGAAGTACCCTTTTCCCCCTGATTTGGTTGATCAATGGTCAGTACCTACCGAGGTGGATGCACCTATTATTGGGGTTGCTAACCCTCCCTTCATGGCAGCTTCCACTCATCGTACCCTTCGGGATGCTGAGGACCGGCACATTGACAGATTGGCTTCCCAGGCCTTTTCGTGTACAGGGACGGCTCTGCGCCCGGTCTGTGCTGCGGCCGTCACCGCAGTGGCCGCCAGGACCCTTATTAGGAAGATACTTGACCAACAGCCGGAGGATCTCCCTTGGGAGGTCTTTAATGCACTGTCTGATTGTGATGTTTTTGTGAGGTTTATTCTCTCAGCGATGGATGACACCATTAAAATGTGTGCTAGAACCTCGGTTCTTGTGGTGGCTATTCGCCGCCTGCTTTGGCTGCGACAGTGGGGGGCTGACAATGATACAAAAAAGGCTCTTACTGGTCTTCCTTTTAGAGGACGACGCTTATTCGGGGCCCGGTTTGACCTTTTTGGAAGAAAGGGTAAGGCACCCTCGCGCAGAAGGCCGTCCCGGCCGCCTAGGGACAGGGATACCCCTCCCCCTCCCTACGTTAGTGTCAAGCGAGAGCCAGAAGTGTGCTTCCAACTTTTTGGAGTGGAGGCCCGCCCCAGGGGAGACAGTAAACGCCCTGGGACCTCCGGCAGGGCGAAGTCCAAATCTGCCAAAACCACGCAAGCATGAAGGGACGCCCTCGCCCTGTGGGGCGAGGGGGCTGCCGCAGCAAATTGGCTCCTATCGCAGGGCGCCATGCTCCGTTAAGGGTGTTACGGGAGATAGTCTCCCTGGATGCAGAATGGAGTTTGCTGGTCGGTCCCTTTCTGAGGTTGTCAGGGTTCTTCTAGTCCCTGCTTTCCCTTCGGGGCTTGAGGCAGGCCGAGCCAGGCGTGCAGGATCTGGGCTCTCTTACAGGTTGGCCCTTGACTTGTGATTGTATCCACATACCTTTTCCCTCTGGGATGAAGCAGTCTGACCCGGGCGGGCATTCTGGACCTAGCATTTACTTTTCACAGGCAGCTCCTACATGGCATTTACCTTTTGGGCCACAGGAGCTCTTGTCCAAGTGGACCTCTTGATGCCTGTGAGGATCTATATTCCTTCTTAGTCCCCTGTGCCTTCAGGACACCTAGGCTATTTCCAGACAGTATTGCAGGACCAACTCTGCGTATTGGGGTCTTGTCTTGGGTCCCTCTCCTGTTCCCAGACGGCTCACCAAGGCGAGTATGGGAGTGTGGTCTTGGACGTGCCCCTGTGACGTCTGCGCTAGTTTCCACTTGATTGTCATTCTTTTCCAATTTTGCGTCAGGCCGTGTTGGCTATTTACCTGGGGCTCCTTGGGAGTCCTTGGATTGGTGCTCAGGCACACCTCTTACTTGGTGTACCCCGGTTCGGTATCCCCCTACGGGGTGGTTTTTAGATGGGTTCACGTTAAACCTTCCCTTCGGCTATGTGTGGCCTTAGTATGGTTGGGCCTTGCCCTCCGGTTTGTCGCGCTACCTTCACCTTGCAGCTGGTGAGCCTGTTGGAGGCGGTCCAGATGCTGTCCTTTATTCTCAGAGGCCTTTGGGGCCTGTGACACCTTAGGTTACTTATCCTGGTCGGGGTTCCAACACCCCTGGAACTAGGTCAGTACGCTCCCCCTTGTTACGGGGGTTCCTTTTTGGAGTTGGTAAATTCAAGGAAGGTGTCAGAGACCTTTCCTTCCTTTTTGCCTTTCCCTGTAAATGGTCACCACGGGGACCAAGTCTGGCAGGTTTTCTAGGGGGTTTTTATTTCTTCTGAAATCCCCCGTGGCTCCTAAGGGGGTCCCCTTTATGGGGTTCCGTCTTCATACTGTTTTTCGGTTATCACATTGAGCCTTGGCGGGCTCTAAATTGCTGGACTACTCCTCTTCAGGAGTTGTCTCTTGGGGACTCTCGGTCAGTCTGACGACAGTGGCCTGTCCTTTTTTATCTGTGAAGGTCTCGGAACAGGTTGAGCCTTCAGGAAGGGTCTGGTTCTGATCTAAGTGGGGGTTTACATTCTTTACACTTCATTTGGTATTGGCTTGTTGGCTGTCCTACTGTGCTAGGAGGGTCTATTCTAGTGTCTCACTGAGCCCCTACTGGTGTGGCCCTGTGGGGCCCCGTTCCTATTACAGGAACTCTGTCCTGGGTTATTGTCCCAAACCTCGCTAGCCTGGTCATGGGGGCCTAGTATTGCTTGCTGTCAAGACATTATACTCTATAGGTCTTAACCTTTTTTCACCCTGCTAGGTGGGGTTTTGCACAAAATTTGCTGTAGCAAGGGTGAACCATTACGCTGGGGGCCGTGGGTGGCCCAGTGGGGCGTGGTTCGCTGATTCTGCTGAAGACAGTCGTACTGTATGCCCTCTCACGAGGGTTGTTCTGCCTGTTCAGGCTCATTACTACGTCGCCCCTATCTACAGGCCTTTTTAGGCGATTGGATGGTTTGCTCTTCACCCTATTGGAGATGGTTATCTCTGGGTGTCTTTTCTCTATTGGAGGACTAGGCCTAGCTCCCTCCTCTTCTTCTTCTTCCTTCTCTGCTGGCTACGTTGGGAGATGTCGTTCTAGTTTGCCTTGCTGGGACTGGCTCTCTCTCTCCTGCGGGATGTTGCCTGATCCCTGGGTCCTAGAGTTATTACAGCACGGTTTGAGTTGGCTCCCCAACTCAGTTCTCTGAGGGTTGTCAGGGCTCGCCCTGTTCGCCTACTGTAGAAGTCTAGTTCAATCTTCTGTGTGGAGCATTCCTCATGGGTTGCTCAGGTGCTTTCCCCAGGGACTTTCTAAGCTCCCTTTTGGGGATGTTACTTATCCTGATGCCCTGCTAAGGGTTCCCTTGGGTCTTATTGAGGTTCTTGTCTGAACTGTTCCTTCCCTCACATCCCTCTTCTGGGGCGGTTGCTTCAGTCAGAAGAGTGCCATAGGAGATGGCTCTGTTAGCGGTCCTAGTCATTATATATATATATATATATATATATATATATATATATATAATGTTTATATGTCTGTACACCATTAGGTGAGGGTGTTTCGCCTTACACCGAGTTTGGATCCAGGCGGAGTTTTTATTCTCCTTTATTCCAGACCCTCCGGCCTCTGGGCTAGTGTCTTGCTTACTCTGAGCTTAAGGGATCTGTATCCCTCTACAGGCGTTGGAGATTCCTGGACTGTTCCCTGTCCCTGGTTGGGATTATGCCCCTTGGGGCTTATAGGCGTCTCCATCCTTATGTAACAGGATTTGATTGCTTCCATGGGTGTAGGAGCCCTTTGGATTGGTCTTGCTCGGTTGGTTTGTCCTTCTGAGCCTAAAATAGACGTTTCGGCTCTTGCTGAGCCTTGTTAGCGTTGTTTTTCTGTATTCCCACCGGTGTCACCTGAGACCGGGGTTCATATTCCCCGACGGGGAGGGTTCTAAGGTTGCAATGGCTACCCTTTCTTTGCAGTAGCATGGTTAGGCGTTAATCTGGCCTACTCGTTTAGGGGAGATTCATTCTTCTCTCTTGGTTTTTGTTCTCTTTCTACTTGTGATTGGCTCGGGCCTTTCAGCACTCGGTTCTGTTGAGCAAGCTGACTAGTTCGCTGCTTGTGTTTCACTCAGCCTTGTAAGGTTTCATAAGTTTGAGTTAGAGCATTTGCTCACGTTGCTCCTGGTAGCAAGGTTGCGGGTGACAGCGCTATTACTGTTGGCTGTGCCTTTTCTCATGGGGATCCCACCCTACTTTATGGACACTGCTATTGGATGTCCCACATGTTATTACTACATCTGGAGCAGGACGTGCTGTATGCTTAGAATAATACAATTCTGTGAAGTACTCACCTGTAGAATTGGTATTATACGCATACAGCACGTCCTGCTCCACCCCACCCTGGTTTCACGTTGTTCTGGATCCCCTGTATGGTGGTTATTATCTTTGATATTATTGCCAGTCTCTGGGTGGTTGGGTTTCTCCTGGCTTCTCCTTCTCACTGCTTTTCAATGCTGGGGATTTGTGGGAGGTCCCTCGGTATGTGTGGGGCCGGGAGGAGCTTGTTTTCTGCATGTCTGCAGTGCACGGCGCCGGAGGCGGAGGATTACCCACATGTTATTACTACATCTGGAGCAGGACGTGCTGCATGCGTATAATACCAATTCTACAGGTGAGTACTTCACAGAATTGTATTTTTCTGACAACCCTAGTGAACAGCAATCATCTGCGTCTGACCACAGATTCTCAATTGGATTAAGGTCTGGGCTTTCACTAGGCCATTCCAATACATTTACACATGTCACCTAAAACCATCTAAGTGTTGCTTTAGCAGTATGCATGGTGCTGTTGGAGGTGGAACCTCTGCATAAGTCTGGTGGCTGAAAAGCAAAATTTTGGTCTCATCTGACCAGAGCACTTTCCTCCATTTTGGGAGTCTTCAATGTGCCTTTTTTCAAACTCAAGTTGGTTGCTGGGCTGCCTGGAGAGAGATTCTGCTGGCCTCTAGAGAAAGTGACATTACAGTGTGGTGGCTTGTGTCTGGCTGGCACACCAAAGAGATTATGTCCTGCTGTAGCATTATTTTCCCTATATCCAGTCCAGGTCATCCCAGTGATGACGTGGTATTCCGCCCCAAGGGGGTGCTGGACTGCAAGATCAAAAGCTGCAGCTCCTCCCGGCCCCCTATAAAGGCAGGTGTCCCTCTATTATTCTCAAGTGTCCATCTTGCAGTCTTGGCTGCAGAAGATCGTTGGATACACTCTCTCGGATTTGGCAGCAGAGCGGGGCCTCCTAGCCTTTCGGCCGCTGCGGACCCTATTCCCACTGATCCCGTCTGACCCACTCCTGCCTCCCAGTTGCTGGCTGCTACGGGATCGTGACGGTAGGGTGAACGCCGGGGTCGGGCGTTCGGCAGAGCTACGCTCTAGCTAGGGCTATAGGATTGCCTGTATGTCCCTCCCTGCCCACAAGCTTTATTGTGTGTGTGCCTTTTGTTTGACTTCGCGCTTTGCTCCTTGCTGGCTCAGCTGGGACTTGGAGCCTGTCATGCTTACCTCCCTCGCGGTTCCTCATGGACTTTGCTGATCCTCCTCCCTCCATCTTGACTCAGTCACATACGCTGTGACGGGGGGGGGGGGGGGCTGGGGACGCTGCTCGCACGGCGCTGCTGTGTGGCTTGTCAGGCTCTGTGCACGCGAGATTCGCGCACTGCGCTGAGCTCTCAGGTGGCCGCAGCCCCCGCTGCGGGAGCCGCGCTTGTGGTTCGGGCGCTGCCACTGCCTTAATGGCCACTCCTGGAAATGCCGGTGGTCGGGTGCTTTTTTTCGCGCCGTCGGAGGTGACGGAGCTGTGCGCTGACGCGTTCCGCATCATCTTAGCGCAGCCCGCCCCTCGAGAAACTCACTGGAATCTGCAGGTCTGCGTGTGCTGCTGCGTACTGGCTGTGTCTGCTCCGCTGCTACCTGGGATCCCATCTTCTGAGGTGTTCTGCGGCTCCGGGGACTGTCCATTGTCAATGTCATGAGTCCCTCTATTCCAAGTGTGACATACACTCCGCTTCAATGAGTCTTGACAGTTGGGTTATTCTCCAGTAGAGGGCGAACTTCTGCAGAGATGAATGCAAAAAAGAAGCCCCTCCCGGTCCATAACTACCTGGGACCTCCCACCAATTCCCCAGTTGTCTTCTGTGCAGGGAGAGAGCAAGACAGAAGATGAAGCTTCTCTTACTTGCAGGTAAGCTGGGCTTGCGCCCGGCCCCTTTTTTGTCCCTATTGCTGCCAGGACTCATTCTAAATTTACCCTGTTGAGCCTCCCAGCTTAGGCTGCGGGCCCTGGCAAGGGCAGGAGCACCCTGTGGGTGCAGTAGGAGCCACGCTCTACCGCGAGACCTCATTATGGGGCAGGCAGTACAACCAGGTTGTGGTGATCCTGGCCTTATTATTGGCCGGGTTTTCCCTTTTCCCTCCGGGTCCCTTACTCCCTTGGGGGGGGGGGGGGGGACTGGCGCGTCTTAACTGGCCTCTCCTATGCATTTATTTATAATTATTATTTTAGGGATTTTTATGGTGTGTGTGCGTGTCTGTTGGGTGCTTCACACTGGGTATATATGCTTGTGTGGTCTGCCTGGCAGTTATCCCTGATTACCCCTGATTACCCCTGATTAGGCTGTGTGTGTGTGAAAGGGGGCGGGGCCGCGGTAGCCCCGCCCACTCGTCGGCGCGTTTTTTGCAGGGCCTTCCTCTGGCCAGATCCGCGCTGCAGGGAGGGGGACGTGGCCTGGAAATCGCGCCTTCGGCGCTGGCACGCACCCTGTCTTCTTCTCCTGGGTCCTGCTACCTCAAGGCCAGTGGCCATCTTGGTGCTTCCTGCATGGCTGTGTCTGCTCTTAGGGGTCAGGTAGGGGCCTGATGGCCATTTTTTCCTTGTATTGGGGGTCACTCTCTGGTGGGGTGGGCCCCTGGTGTGTGCGTTTTTGACAATTTTTTGCTGTATATATCTGTATATATGTTCAGATGCTATTATTAGCAACTGATATGCCTTTTGTGTGTTGCAGACTGCTTCTTATTGTGCATATTAAGGGGTTCCTCCTGGTCCTGGGGTCCCTAGTTTAAAATTGATCTCCTCCAAATCCTCCCACCGGGACATTTAAGGGGCATCCCGGGTTGCTTAAGCGTAATTCCCTGCGGTCTTGCGACTGACCACTAAAAAATCACCATATGGAGGCTCCGCAGGATACTGGGCTCGGGCTCACCTTGGGGCAAGCCCGCCCATGTGTGGGGCATCCCTTACGGGAGAGGATGTACCGATCTGTACTCCATTCGCTCATAAGGCCATAACGCGGAAGTCTGGGTTGGCTCCTCCCGCTTCATCGCCTTCCCCTCCCCGCTTGATCCGTACCCCGAGTGACATTGGTGCCAGCGGGGAGTTGCAGTCGGATGTTGGTGCCAGGTTGGCCAGCATTGAAAAGTTTATTGGTAGCATGGTGGGCAAGAAGGCCCAAGCTAAAAAGAGACATTTGTCGTCGGCACAGCCCGTGTGGGACGCGGACGACGACTCGATGGATTTGTCTGATTATTCCCCTTAGAGGAGGGGGAAGTGTTTGAGGAGACAATCTGATTTTGTACAGTCTGGTGATGCTTTTGTTGGGCAGGCACCTGGGGATGCCGTAGATACGGCTGCTGTTTTGTCACATATGTTGAAGGTGTTGGATATTGATCCCCCGGGGGCGCCTCCCCTAAAGAAGGGGGAATTTTTTGGGGTCCGCAAGCCCCGTCTAGAATTCCCTACGCAGGATCATCTTGACGCACTGATCCAGAAAGAATGGGAGAGGCCCTGTCGGCTTCCTGGTGCTCCCCAGGGATGGGACAAGAAGTATCCTTTCCCGGTGAAGGAGCTCAAGCGATGGTCCTCTCCTCCTGAGGTCGATGCGCCTGTTTTGGGCTTGACCAATTCTTCTGTGCTTAACACCCCTGACGCTACCTCCCTTAAGGATGGCGAGGATAAACGCCTTGATCAGATGGCTTGTCATGCGTTTGCTAGTGTGGGATCGGCCCTGCGGCCGGCTTGTTCATCTGCTCTAGTGTCGCTTGCTACCAGGTCCCTGATCAGGGACTGGCTGAATGATGATCAGTTTGATCCTGATAGCGCTGAGTTCGCTACTCTTAAGGGTGTGAATTGTTCATGGATTTTGTTTTGTCTGCTATGGAAGATTCTATCGGCATGTGTAGCAGGACTTCGGCCTTATTGGTGGCCATGCGCAGATTGGTCTGGCTGCGTCAGTGGACGGCGGATTTTGGGGCCAAGAAGTCGCTTACGGCTCTTCCCTTAATGGGTATGCGGCTGTTTGGAGATAAATTGGATGCTGTTGCTAAGGTAGGTAGGTTACCTCAGCGGAAGAAGCAGCGCCGTCCATTTCCGGGGGCTGGTTCCTTCGCCTCTTCCTTTCGTGGAGCCAGAGCGGTTAGGGGTCTGCCCATCTCTGATGTCAGGGGCTCGTCCTGGAATAGGGGCAGAGGTCGGGCGTGCCCGACGGCTGCCTGGGGTTCCAAGCCTAAGCCCGCCGGTAAGCCGGCTCAGCAATGAAGGGGCGCCCTCACCCGAACGGGTGGGGGGACGGCTGCGGCTCTTCTTCCAGTTCTGGGCCCGGGAGGTCACAGACAATTGGATCCTGGAAGTGGTCTCGTCCGGGTACAAACTGGAGTTCGAGTACTGGCCACATCCAAGGTTCTTAAGGTCTCGGGTGCCCTCGGACCATCAGGCTGCACAGGGGCTCCTGTTAGCAGTAAGAAACCTTCTGGACATGGGAGTTATTTGCCCGGTACCTCTGGGGTAATGGAGGGGGGGGACGCGAATCTTATTGGGGAGTGTCTTTGGCCTATGCATTTATTTTTAAAGAGGAGGGTAAGTAAGTTTCTTACCTGTGTTTCTTCTTGTTGGGATTTTTTTAATTTCCCTCTCTGTCAGCGCGTGCTTCCGGATGTGGGCGGGGCTTGACGGGTGGTGTCCGGCCCCGTTCTGTGACGTCATTCGGCTGTCCTCTCTGAGCATTTCTTGTGGGCAGGGCTTATCGGCGGCGCCGGATTTCAAGCTCTCTTCCTGTTTCACATGCGGTTTGTTACTGGCATGTTGGTTCCGGTTCTGGCGCTGGTCTCTCCGCTGATCTGGCTGCTGCACTGGTGCTTCTGCTGGGCTTTCGCAGGTCGTTGGGCGCAGGGCTGTCGTGGTCATTGTGAGTACGCTTTTAGCTGTGCTAAAGGGTAGTCTTTTACATGCATAAGGCTTATTGTATATTTTTATTATGTTTTCCAGGTGAGAACTCTTTAATAGGGGTTTCTCCTGGTCCTTGTTAAATCCTCCCATTTTGGGACTATTAAGGGGCATCCCGGGTAGCTTCGGCTTAAATCCCATATACTTGGCGACTATAAAAAAATTAAGTATTTTAAGAAACACCATATGGAGGCATCTCAGGATACTGGACTCTCAGTTCCTTTGGGACAGACTCGGCAGTGTTTGCGATGTGAGGCATCCCTTGTTGGGGATAACGCATTTCTTTTTGTAGCTTGTGCTAAATTGATTATAATACAGCATTCAGAGGCCCAAGCCTCATGGTCTGGGTCTCCGGCCTCTTCTCCCACACCACCTTGTCTTGTCCATACCCCCAGTGATATTGTCATGGGTGGAGAGTCGCTTTTTGAGTGCCAGATTGGCTCATATTGAAAAAATTAATGTCTAGCTCTGTGGCCAAGAAGGCCTCAGCTAAAAAGAAAACATTTAGCTCCTGCTGTTGAGGCAAATGAGCTTGATTGTAGCGAGCGTCTTGATTGGTCAGATTGTTCTCCGTTTGGAGAAGGAGAATTCTTTGAGGAATCTGATGTTTCTGATGTTCGGCAATTTGTGGGTATTGACGCTGAACAAGGTGAAAGAGAGATTTTTGACACCCCTAAAGCTCTTGCTCAATTGTATGAGGTTTTAGCAAACGATCTTCCAGAAGCAGTCCCTCCTCAGAAGGGGGAGTTCTTTGGAGCCTCCAAGGCTCGTTTAGAATTTCCAGATCAAAAACATTTTTAAGAAATCATTCTTAAGGAATGGGAGAAGCCTGCGCGGCTTCCTGGCATTCCTTTAGGCTGGGATAAGAAATATCCCTTTCCTTCAGACACTGTTAAGCGTTGGTCATCCCCCCCTGTGGTGGCTGCACCTGTGCTCAGTTTGTCCAATTTCTCTGTTTTGCATTCTCCGGAATCTACTAACCTTAAGGATGGGGAGGACAAACGTATTGATCAAATGGCTTGCCATGCGTTTGCTAGCGTTGGCTCGGCCTTGCGACCTGTGGGTGCCTCGGCACTTATGGCAGTCGCTATTAGGTCTGTTATTAGAGACCTAGCAAATACCTCAGGGCTTGATCCAGCCTCTGATGAGTATGCCGCTCTTAAGTGATTTATTTGTGTCTTTTGTACTTTCTGCTTTGGATGATACCATGGCCATGTGTAGCAGAACTTCTGCTTTGCTGGTTGCTATACGGCGGTCTATATGGCTACGCCAGTGGGCGGCTGAGACAGTGGCTAAGAAGTCACTTATAGCACTCCCCTTTGGGGGATTGCGCCTCTTTGGTGAGAAATTGGATTCTGTCATTAAAGGAGGCAAATTGCCTCAGCGTAAGAAGCAACGTCGTTCCTTTCGGGGATCAGCCTCTTTTAACCCTTCTTTTCGTGGTTCCAGAGCAGGCAGAGGATCGGCCTTTTCAGCCCCAAGGGGGACTGCATGGAACAGAGGAAGAGGATGTGGCTGTTCAAATCAGAATTGGGGGTCAAAGCTTAAGGCCGCTTCCAAGCCTGCCCAGCAATGAGGAGGCGCCCTCACCCGTGTGGGTGGGGGGACGGCTGCGGTTCTTTTTCCAGGCTTGGGTCAAAGAGGTATCAGACAGATGGATTCTGGAGGTTGTGTCCTCCGGGTACAAGCTGGAATTCGAATTCCGGCCTCCGCCCAGATTTTTCAGGTCTCGGATGCCCGCGGATCCGGGGATCGCGCTGGGGCTCCAGGCAGCTGCTGCGAATCTCTTAAACATGGATGTTATTCGCCTGGTTCCTCTTGCGGAAAGGGGTCTGGGGTTTTACTCCAACCTATTTACGGTTCCCAAAAAAGACGGCTTTGTTCGGCCTATTCTAGATCTGAGGCGACTAAATCAATTTATTCGCTTCAGAAGGTTCCGCATGGAGTCGTTAAGATCAACGATCGACGCTCTCCGTCAAGGGGACTTTATGACTTTCATCGACATCAAGGATGCTTATCTGCACATTCCTATTTGTTCCGCTCACCAGAGGTTCCTCAGATTCACAGTGGAAGACCAGCACTTTCAGTTTGCGGCACTTCCATTCGGTCTCACCTCATCCCCAAGAATATTTACCAAGGTTTTGGCAGGAGTAATGGCTATTCTCAGGCTCCAGGGCATTCGCATTGTGCCATTCTTGGACAACCTTCTCATCACAGCCTCGTCCTTCAATCAGGCGGAATTGGACACCAGGACCGTGGTGGCTACACTGGAGAGGTTCGGTTGGGTGATAAACCATGCCAAATCCTCTCTTTATCCTGTAACGGAGATTCCCTTTCAGGGCTTATTTCTGAATACCCTTCAGGCCAGGGTATTTCTTCCTCAGTCCAAAATTGTTCTGATTCAAGACTTAATTCGTCTGTTCTTGTCCAATCCTCGTCAGCCTATCCACTTGGGGATGAGGCTAGAGGGGCTGATGGTGGCCACATTCGAAGCGGTCCCGTTTGCTCAGTTTCATATGAGGACGCTTCAGCTTTTTCTCTTGGCAAAGTGGGACAAGTGTCCTCTGTCATTGAATCGGGTTTGTTTGTTGTCTCCCTGTGTTCTGCGGTCCCTTCAGTGGTGGCTGACTTCGAGCAATCTCAGAAACGGCAAGTTATTTCTGACCCCCTGTTGGGAGTTGGTCACTACGGATGCCAGCCTTATGGGTTGGGGGGGCATCTGGAGGAAGCACCGGCTCCAGGGGTTGTGGGGGCCTCAGGAGGCTCACTCCCCAATCAATTTATTGGAGCTTCGGGCCATTCGGCTTGTTCTGCTCCGACTGACTCATCTTTTGCGGGGGCTGCCGGTTCAGATTCGGTCAGACAACCGAACAGCAGTTGCATACATCAATCACCAAGGAGGGACTCGCAGTTGGGGTGCCCTCCGGGAAGTATCTCTGATCCTCCACTGGGCAGAGATCAATCTTCCCTGCATATCGGCAGTTTACATTCCGCCGGGGAGAGTGGTCTCTCAATCCCAGGGTCTTTCAGTTTCTTTGTCACAAGTGGGGGACTCTACGGTTGGACCTGTTTGCTTCTCGTCACAACCACAAACATCCAGCTTTTGTGTCTCTATCCCAGGATCCTCTGGCAGTGGCAGCGGATGCCATGTCTCTGGCCTGGAAGGATCTGGGGTTTCTGTATCTGTTTCCCCCATTCTCCCTGATAAGCAAGGTGGTGCGCAAGCTAGCTCTGGAAGGGGCGCCAGCAATTCTGGTGGCTCCAAGATGGCCAAGACGTCTGTGGTTCGCAGACATCACAAGGCTAGCAGGGGATCAGTTGCATCTGCCTCTTCTTCCAGATCTCATCACCCACGGTCAACTCTGTTACCCCAATTTACCAACGCTTGCTTTGACGGCGTGGCTTCTGAAATTTCCATCTTAAAAGAGGAAGGTCTTTCTGACGCGGTCATTCAGACTCTTGTTAGAGCTAGGAAAAAGTCTTCCTCTGTTGTTTACTACAGGACTTGGAGGTCCTATATTGATTGGTGTGAGTCTAGGGTCTTGCCCTGTAGGGTATTTTCTATCCCTAAGATTTTTGAATTTCTGCAACATGATCTGGATTTGGGTTTCCAGATTAGTACTTTGAAGGGGCAGGTTTCTGCTTTGGCTATTTTCTTTCAAAGATCTTTTGCTCTTCATCCTTTTGGTTAAGACTTTTTTCCAGGGGGGTCACACATGTGCGGCCTCCTAGAAAGCTCCTACTTCCAGTTTGGGATCTTAACTTGGTGCTTTCTGCCATGCAGGCTGCTCCTTTTGAGCCATTGCAGGATGTTCCTCTTCATATTCTTACTCAGAAGGTTGCTTTCTTGGTTGCTATTACCCCTGTCCATTGGGTCTCTGAATTGGCGGCCCTGTCTATCCAGGCCCCTTACTTCGAAAGGCATCAGGATAAGGTGGTTTTCTGTTTTAAACCAGATTTTCTTCCTAAAGTGGTGTCTGCCTTCCACCTAAATCAGGATATAGTTCTTCCTTCATTGTGCCCTAATCCTAGTAATAACAAGGAAAGGGTTTTACATTCTTTGGATGTTGTTCGTTGTGTTAAGTATGATTTAGTTACTACTTCTGCTTTCTGTAAGACAGATGCCTTTTTTGTTGTGCCCTCTGGGCCTAGGAAGGGGTTGGCACCCGTCAAATCTTCCATCAGTAAATGGATTCGTCAGGCCATTGTTGGGGCCTATTCTGCTAAAGGGAAGGTTCCCCCTTTTCGTGTTACTGCTCATTCTACTCGTGCTGTTGGGGCTTCTTGGGCTTTTCAGTACCAGGCGTCTGTTGAACAAGTTTGCAAGGCTGCTACTTGGTCTTCGGTGCATACTTTTCCTAAGTTTTACAAGGTTGATGTGCGGGCTTCAGCGGATGCTGCTTTTGGTCGCAAAGTTCTGCAAGCTGCAGTTATTTAAGTTATGCATTTTTGCCTTGTGGGATCCCCGCCCATTATAGACACTGCTATTGGATATCCCAAGTGTCATGAATGTTGGAAGCGGGGTGTGTGACATACTAGGAATAATACTGACCTGTAAAATGGGTATTACGAGTATGTCACACACCCCGCTTCCCCCGCCCTTTTTTGTTCAGGGGTCCTTTATATGGTGTTTTTTATTATTTTCAATTCACTATATAATTTGCTCTTCCTGGTTTTCTCACTGCTTTTTTAAAAGACTGGGGAATAGTGGGAGGTCCCGGGTACTTATGGACCAGGAGGGGCTCCTTTTTTCCATGTCATCTCTGCAAGATCGCCCTCTACAGGCCGGTATCCCAAGTGTCATGAATGTTGGAAGCGGGGTGTGTGACATACTGGTAATACCCATTTTACAGGTGAGTACTCACAAAATTGTATTTTTGACTCTCAAAGTGGTCTTTTTGGTAGCGATCACTTTGATGCATCACGTATCAGAGCTGGCCGCGCTTTGTATGAAGCCTCCCTATTTTGAGCAGCATAAGGATAAGGTGGTTTTTCGTTTTAAACCTGACTTCTTGCCTAAGTCCGTTTTCCTTTTGACCTTAATGAGGAAGTTGTCTTGCCTTCCTTGTGTCCAGCACCTACTAATTCTAAGAAAAGGACCCTCCATGCCTTGGATGTGGTCAGAGCCATTAAGTATTACCTGGCTGCGACTGAATCCTTCAGGAAATCGGATTTGCTTTTTGTCCTAATAGAGGGACCTAGGAAGGGTTTGCCACCAGCCAAGTCCACTCTCAGTAAGTGGATCAGACAGGTGGTGGTGCAAGCATATGCTGCCAAGGGCGAAGGAACACCCTTTTCGGATCACTGCTTATTCTACCAGAGCTATTGGTGCCTCCTGGGCCTCTCAGCACCAGGCATCGGTTGAACAAGTTTGTAAGACCGCCACTTGGTCTTCAGGTTATACTTTTACAAAATTTTACAAGGTGGATGTTAGGGCCTCAGCTGACGCTGCTTTTGGCCGAAAGGTACTTCAGGCGGTAGTGAAATGAACTACATGCTGTTCCGCAATGGGGATCCCTCCCAAATGGACTTCTTTTGGATGTCCCACATGTCATCACTGGGACGACCTGGACTGGATATAGGGAAAAATACAATTCTGTGAAACTCACCTGTAGAATTGTTTTTTAATATATCCAGTCCAGGTTGTCCCACCCCGCCCTTGTGTTTGTTATTTCCTGTTTGCCTGTTATGGTGATTTCCATTTTTTATTCATTGGACTTGTATTCTTAAGTCTTGTTAGAGAGAGTACAAGCTGAAGCTATGTAAAGTAACATGGTTTCTTGGCCTCCTGGCCGGTCCTTTTTTTTGCTACTTTTTAACCACTGGAGAATGATAGAGGGACCCCTGCCTTTATAGGGGGCCGGGAGGAGCTGCAGCTTTTGATCTTGCAGTCGAGCGCCCCCTTGGGGCGGAATACCACATGTCATCACCGGGACGACCTGGATTGGATATAATCAAAAACAATTCTACAGGTGAGTTTCACAGAATTCTATTTTTTTATTGTGGGCCCACCACTGTGGGGAAGTCCAGATCTTTATGACTAATTTGTAAGGAATTGCAAATAAAGCCTTTACTTGTTCTTGGAATAATCCAGCATGTGGTAGAGACTTCTATACCGCCTTGTTGCCTCAGGGGGGCTGCGGAATACAAACCAGGAGAGTGTGTAGCCGTCCGTGTGATTCTTGTCCCCCATCTGGGTGAGTTATTTTCACATGCACATGCTAATTATCTATTTTTTTTTTTTAATTCCAAAAATTGTTTATGTAGCAAAATAGGAAAAAAGCTGAGGGGATGAATACTTTTGCAAGCCACTGTAGTAGATTAGTAGATCATAGAGTTTTTTTTTTAGCTTTAATCTTAGGGCCTTCCTGATCCATTTTCTAATGTCACTGTCAGACTTCAGCACCTGCCAGTAGTTAATAACTATTCTCGTATCGCTCACTATTAGTTGAAAAAGAATCTAATGCCATATTTACATCATTTTTACATCATCTTCTCTCCCTCACAGTAAAGAACCTTTCCCTGTTTTTCTTTTCAGCACAGAACTGTGTGCTACAAAGCAGTCTGCCATATCTTTGTCATTTTTAGAAAAATCTTCCTAATTAGAACAGTTTCTGCGCGCACACAGGAACTGTGCTATAGAGATGCCTGGCTTTAAATGGTGAGGATGAAAACTAGTGAAATGTAAGAAACTAATGACAGTAATGGGCTTATGATAATGTTGTGAAGTAATGGTTCCTTCAGTCATCCTGGTTCTGGGAGCAAAAGCAGTATTAAAAAAAAAAAAAAAGTTCATGTACCCAGGGCCGGCTCCAGGTTTATGTGGGCCCTCGGGCGGCATGGTCTCAGTGGGCCCCTTTGCGGTGAAGAGTTGCGGGTCAGGGGTCTATAAATTCAATGGCATAGAACAGGGTGCAAGGGCCAGCCTCTGTACTGGTCCTTGCACCCCGTAGGCGGGTTTGTAGCCCTGCAGGCTACCCCGCATGGCCTCCATGGGCCCGGGCTCTACTGCCCCCTGGCCTTTGGGGAGGCAAGTAATTGGAGGGCCGGGGGTTAATGGCAAGTCACCCGCTAACCGCAGGTGAATTGCCAGCCCCTAAGCCTTGTGAACTGGTTTTGGGATCCCTTACCAGTTCACAAAAGGTTAACAGTAAAAAAAAAAAAAAATGGCGCACTGACACTGTTCTGATGTCCCCTGACGACCCGGTCCCACAACGCTCCAGTGACCGCTGCCGGGTGATCCCCTCCATCGATCACCTGGCAGCCATCACCGATCCTCTCACCCCCGCTTGCCCGATGCTACTGTGCATCTTGGGGCCGGTGCGAGATGATGTCATAGAATAGTGGCCAGGCGAATGCGGAAGTGCTGAGGAGGTATTTCACCCTCTCCTCACCACGGAAGCGCCCGGGCTCCTCCATGGTCAGAAGAGGGCGAAATACAAGGCATTGTGACTGCAGGTAAGTAAAAGTTTTTTTTTTTTTTTTTTTTTTCCTACAGATTTGTGCCAGTTGTGGTCCTCACATGTACCAGTCTAAAATATGTGACTGGTAAAGTTCTATTGTGTGTCCAAAAAAATGTTTACTTTTCAACAAACTAAGTTGGTCATAACATTAACCTATATGTAAAAGTATCCATAAAGAAATAAAACCTTGATCTTGATTAATATGAATATTGTGTATTTGTATATCTCCATCTTCTTCTGTAGCTCTCTACAAGTTCATGTTTTAAAATGGACCAAAACCCAAGATACTCTAAGTATAAAGCACGTCCTGCTCCAGAAGATTCCGTACACTTGGGTTATACATTCACAAGATGGTGCTGGACTGCAGAGACAGCAAAAAAGTGGCTCCTCCCGGCCCCATATATACCAGGACCTCCCACAAATTCCCCTGATCTTCTCTGCAGTCTGGGCTGCGATGACTAGAAGATGGCTCTCTCTACTCGCAGGTGAGCGGGGCTATTAGCCTGCGACCCTGTAAGACTATTTCCACCCGTTTCCTTTTACTGCCTCCCAGCTTAGGCTGCATTGGTTCGGGTGAAGGTAGGCAGCACCGCTGTTAGGTGCTAAGGAGCGCTGCTCCAACCGCAGTACCCCACCAAAGGGTAGGCGGTACAGACCCATGGTGAGCCTTATGAGATGCCCCTCCCGTGTCTTATGCCCCTCGGCCCTTGTCCCCGCAGTTGGCTCCCTTTAGGCTGGCCGTCGCTTCCCCTTCGTTCTCCCTGGTAGATCTCGGGGGGGGGGGGGGGGGTGCATGTCTTGACTGTATGATTTATGTGATGATCCCTTTTGAATTGGTTGCACTGGTTTCTTTGCCGCCGCACGCTTGTACTCCGCTCCGCAGTCGGCGGCGGCATCGCCTAAAGCGCTACTGCGCCATCATTGGCTGGCCTTGTCATGTGGGCGCATTTTGCGCTCTTTGGGGGGGCGGACGCGTTCTGCATCACTGTCTCCGTGGCCCGCCCCTCGAGGTATATGCAGGGCGCCATATTAGTTCTCTGCTGCGTGTGTCTGGCGTCTCCCTATTGTGGTCCGTAAGTGCCCCTGAGGGATGATTTATTTTGTATTTCTCTGTATTGCATATTGCTTATGGGATCTCTTTTCCTTTGTCTTGCAGGCAAACGTTTGTGGTTTCTCCCGTTCCTATCCCCTCTATTTAGTGTTAACTCTTATTGTAGGGCTATTGTATTCCCTTACCTCCCACTTCCCTAGCGGGTTATTGGGGCATCCCGGGTTGCTATTGTTAGCGTCAATCCCTATTGGCCTGTTGTGCCGTGATAATCACCACATGGAGGCTTCTCAGGATAATGTGCTCGGGGTTCCTTTGGGACAAGCCCGTCTGTGTATTGCGTTTGGGGTATCCCCTGTCAGTGATGACGTCCGGGTGTGTGTACCCTGCGCCCAGCAGGTACTTGCGCTGCAGCCTGGGTTACCTGCGGCTGGGCCTAGTGCTGCACCCCCTCTGGCTTCGCCTATCCCCCCACGCTTACACCTGACTCCCAGTGAGGTGCATACCAGTGGGGAGTCTCAACCTGATTTGGCTTCCCGGGTGGCCAGCATTGAAAGGCATATTGCTGGTTCTGGTCCGCGTAAGGCTCCTGCTAAGCGGCGGCATCTGGCATCCAGTGTTACTCTCTTTCCTATGGAAGCTGAAGAGTTTTTTGATATTACTGGATATACCCCCCTGGAAGAGGGGGAATTATTTTCTGATTCAGAATCATCTGAGGAACAGCCTAGAGGCTACGCTGAGTCTGGGTCTGACCCATGGGCTTCAGATGATACTGACAGACTTCTGGCTCACATTTTTGAAGTGCTCTGTATCTTTCCTTCTGCCGTGGCCCAGCGGCAGCAGGGGGAGCTGTTTCATACTGTTAAACCATGCTTGAAGTTTCCTGAACAAACTCATTTTAATAATCTGGTGCTCAAAGAGTGAGAACGGCCTAGCAGGCTTCCCGGGGTATCAAAGAGTTGGGATAAAAGGTATCCCTTTCCCGAGATGGTTAAACGTTGGTCATGTCCCCCCAAAGTGGATGCACCAGTTTTGGGGTTGTCCAACACATCCGTCATGCATTCCCCTGACTTTACTGCCCTGCGGGATGGGGAAGACAGGCGCATAGATCAGCTGTCTTGCCATGCTTTTGTCTGTGTGGGGACCGCGCTGCGTCCGGTCTGTGCCTCTATTACAGTTGTTGCTATCAAGAGCCTGCTCAGGAGTGTCTTAGATGGGGCCCCTGATGATGCAGGTAGTGAAGAGTATAGAGCTCTTCTGCGTTGTGAGGAATTTGTTGCTTATGTTCTTTCTGCCCTGGATGATACCATTAGGATGTGTGGCAGGGCATCTGCCTTATTGGTGGCTATACGCCGCTCGGTCTGGCTGCTCCAGTGGGCAGCTGACAACGCTGCTAAGAAGGCTCTCTCTGGTTTTCCCTTCAAGGGGCTGCACCTCTTTGGTGAACGTCTGGATTTGTTTGCTATGGGATGCAAGTTACCTCAGCGTAAAAGGCAGCCCCGGCCCTTTCGGGGTTCAGGTCTTCCTTCCGTGGTTCCAGAGTTGGTGGGGGTGGGCTTCCTTTGCTGGGGCCCGCGGAGATTTTTGGGGCAGGGGCAGAGGACGTGGCCGCCCTGGTCCCTCCTGGGGTCCCAAGCCTAAGTCCTCTCCCAAGCCCCCTCAGGCATAAGGGGCGCCCTCACCCATCCGGGTGTGGGGAACGGCTTCGGCTCTTTGCTCACGTCTGGAGGTGGACCGGTGGATTCAGGAGGTAGTTTCCTCCGGTTACAAGATAGAGTTTGCAGCCTGGCCGCCCCCAAGATTCATCAGATCCCGGGTAGCTCAAAACCCCTTGTCAGCTCAGGGTCTGTCCTTTACTGTCCAGAACCTTCTGGAGTTGAAGGTCATCTGCCAAGTGCCCTTAAGGGAAAGGGGCAAGGGCTATTATTCCAATTTTTTAACTGTTCCCAAAAAAGACAGACGCCTTCTTCCCTACTTGGACGACATTCTCATCACTTCTCAGTCCTTCCAGCAGGCAGAGCGGGATACCCAGTTGGTGGTGTCCACACTGGAGTCATTCGGCTGGGTGATCAACCACCCCAAATCTTCCCTGTCTCCTTCCATGGTGAAGTCCTTTCTGGGCATGACTCTGGATACATCTCAGGTCAAGATTTTTCTTCCTCAGGAGAATGTGGAGGGTCTTCAAGCGCAGGCTCAGCTCCTTCTGTCTTGTCCTCATCCGTCCAACAGGCAGGGAATGCATCTGGTGGGCTTGATGGTGGCCTGCATCGAGGCGGTTCCATATGCTCAGTTTCACATGAGGCCTCTTCAGCTTCATCTCTTGTCAGTGTGGTTTCGGGACCCTGTGTCCCTGGATCAGGTGTTTGTTCTGTCCCCTCTGGCCAGGCGGTCTCTGTCATGGTGGCTGGACTCAAGGAACCTGCTGGCTTTCTGGTCCCTTGCTGGGAGACTGTCACCACGGATGCCAATCTGACCCGTTGGGGGGGTTTCTGGAAGTCCCTGCAATTCCAGGGTCAGTGGGACCCTCAGGAGGTCCACACCCCTATCAACATTCTGGAGTTGAGGGCGATCAGGTTGGTTCTCGCCCACCTAACCCCACACCTTCAGGGTCGGGCTGTTCAGGTCCGCTCGGACAACCATCAATCATCAGAAGGGCCCTCAAGGAAGTGTCTCTGATACTGTCTTGGGCGGAGGAGAATGTTCCTTGCATTTCAGCAGTGTACATTCCGGGGGTGGAGAATCTGGAGGCGGACTCTCTAAGCAGGGGGACCTCTCGCCTGGGAGAATGGTCCCTCAGCAACAGGGTGTTTCGCTCCCTGTGTCACCGTTTGGGTCAGCCAGATGTGGATCTGTTTGCGTCCCGTCACAATCACAAGCTTCCAGTATTTGTCTCTCTGTCCCAGGACCCTCTGGCCTTAGCCATGGATGCCTTGGCAATGTCTTGGAAGAGCTTTCAGCTCCTGTATGTGTTTCCCCCGTTTCCTCTGCTGGGCAGGGTGCTGCGCAAGATAGCTCAGGAAGGGGTGCCAGCCATTCTGGTGGCCCCCTGTTGGCCAAGAAGAGTGTGGTTCGCAGACATTGTGCAGCTGGCAGTAGATCAGTAAGTCCTGCCCAAGGTTCCAGATCTGCTCACTCAGTGGTAGCTACGCCACCCCAATTTACAAACGCTGGCTTTGACGGCCTGGCTGCTGAAACCTCCATCTTGATGGAGAAAGGGCTGCCTGCCTCGGTTGTTAACACTATGATTAGGGGAGGAAAATGTCCTCTTCTTCCATCTACTATAGGGTTTGGCGTACCTACATTGACTGGTGCGAGTCACTCCCCTGTCGTGTGTTTTCTATTACTAGGATTCTGGAATTTCTGCAACATGGTTTGGATCTGGGTCTTCAACTCAGTACTCTTAACCCTTCTAGTGCCAGCTACGTGAGCCTCACGTAGCAGCCTCTACTCCACTTAAGTGCCAGCTACGTGAGACTCACGTAGCTGACTTTAAACCCCCACAGTAAACAAAATATAAAAGTAAAATACTCACCTGACCCCTCGTTGGATTCAGCCGGGTCTCCTCTTTAATTTGGTGCCATCCGATCCCCCGTGGGGGGTCGGATGGCTCCAGGAGAGCCCCCGGAATAGCACCCCCCCCCCCCCGTTTGGCAGCAGCAGCTGCTAACTGTAAAAAAAAAAAAAAATACAAATGACATTTACTTACCTGCAGTCGCGCTGCCTCCCTCCGGGTCTCCTCTTCACTGGGGGGGCCTCCAATCGCCCCCCCAGCCTCTTCAGCTTCAGGGGAGAGCCTGAAAGGGCTCTCTCCTTCCTCTCCCGACGGGCGCCGCCATCTTGCTGTTAAGCCCCGCCCCTTCGGGGGCGGGGCTAATGACGTCACCGCCGGGTGTCATCGGGGCACCCGGCAGTTCTCTTCTCAGATGCCGGTGATGGCTGGGCGGAGAAGGAGGGAGGTAGGCGATCCTCCGATCGCCTGCCTCCCCCCTTCTCTGCCCAGCTGTCACCTGCATCAGATCGCCGCGGGACAATGCATATGAAGATCGGAGGTGAGTAAAGGTAAAATGTTTTTTTTTTTTTAATAAACATATTTCAAAACCTGTGTCTGTCTTTTTTCTTATACTGTTAACCCTTTGTGAACTGGTAAGGGGTCCATGACCCCTATACCAGTTCACAAGGCTGGGGGGATGGCAAGCCACCTGCGCTAGCAGGTGGCTTGCCATTAACCCCTGGCACCCCCATTACCTGCCTCCCCAAAGGCCAGGGGGGGGCAGAAGAGCCCGGGCCCACATAGGCTATGTGGGCTCGTAGGCTGCAGGGTGGGGGGCCACAAAAGCTGGCCCCCCCACTCTGTGCCTACAAGCCCCCATAGCTGGTCCCGGGCTGGTTACTGTGGGTAAGGGGGACCCCACGTCATTTTTTTTTTGATTTTTAAGGGTTTTTAACCCTTAAAAATAAAAAAAAAAATGGGGTCCGCCCCCCCTGGGAGGGGGGACCCTATGTCGTCTTTTTTTTTATTAACCCTTTGTGTTCTGTCATCCAGCAGCTATAAAAGGCTTCTTGCAAGTGAGCAGAAGCCAGTGATCGCCGAGGGACAGAGTGCTCCAGGATGGATGGGAGGTGAGTACAGTGTAAAAAAAAAAATAAAAATTAATAAAATATTTTTTTCTCTGCTTGTGTCTGTGTGATTATTTACTTTTAACCCCTTGTGAACTGGTAAGGGGTCCATGACCCCTATACCAGTTCACAAGGCTGGGGGGATGGCAAGCCACCTGCGCTAGCGGGTGGCTTGCCATTAACCCCCGGCACCCCCATTACCTGCCTCCCCAAAGGCCAGGGGGGGGCAGAAGAGCCCGGGCCCACATAGGCTATGTGGGCTCGTAGGCTGCAGGGTGGGGGGGCCACAAAAGCTGGCCCCCCCACTCTGTGCCTACAAGCCCCCATAGCTGGTCCCGGGCTGGTTACTTTGGGTAAGGGGGACCCCACGTCAATTTTTTTTTTGATTTTTAAGGGTTTTTAACCCTTAAAAATCAAAAAAAAAAATGGGGTCCCCCTCCCCTGGGAGGGGGGACCCTATGTCATTTTTTTTCTCGATTTAACCCTTTGTAGTGTGGATGGTATTTGTATTTTTTTTGTGAATGTTATAAAATACTTGTTTCAGTTAGAGGGGTCTCCTGGGCAGGAACAGGGGGCTACCGATAAATATGTGGTACCGTTCTAATCGGTAGAAATGGGGCTTTCACATGGAATATGATTTTCCTTAATAAAATACATTTTTTATTTAAAATAAAGGAGTCAATTTTCAAAAAAATTTTTTTATTTATTTATTTTTTTTACTTAATAATATTGTAAAAAAAATAAAAAATGTACAAACAAGACATTTCATGTTAAAGCCTAAACTCTGCTGCAAAAAATATATATATATATAATTTTCCTGAAAGTTCCAGCAAAAATGGCGCAAAACATGGCGAAAACATGACGCAAAATGGGGAAAAATGGCCTGTCAACAGAGGGTGACAAAATCTCAAGTAGGCTGGCAATTAAAAGGGTTAATAGTACCTATGCATGTTGGGTATTGTTCTGTTCGGGAGACCTTGCGCTTTCAGACTTAGCTTGTTTTTTCTGGTTTGCATATTTAAATTTTAGGAAAAGGTGTTTTTTATTCAGCTTTTTTATAAATTTTTTAGGGAAACCCTGCGCAACCAAAGAATTCTTTGAGGTAATAATTCCAGAAAGATGAGCCCACTAGAACAAGTTGGGTACCCTTAGAAAGCTTAACGTGTGTACTTTCAGGGAATATATGGTTTATGGGGGATATTCTAAATGTCAAGGGTTGTTTTGGTTGAAAAATCGCAAGGTGCGCACTTTGTCTGCAGAGCTGAAATTTTCAAGTAAAATTACCGTTACGCACATGCTTTACTTTGGGGTGTTTGGCAGCTCTTCCCTTGACAGTAGCTATGCATGTTGGGTATCGTTCTGTTCGGAGGTTGTTGCGTTTTCAGATTAAACTTGTTTTTTCTTGTTTGTATGTAGTTTTTTAGGAAAATGTGGCTTTGATTCTGCTTTTTTATCCTTTTTTTAGGGAAACTCTTTGCAACCAAAGAATCCATTGAGGGATTACTTCCAGAAAACTATGGCCACATCAACAAGCCTGGTACGCCTAGAAAGCCTGAGGTGTGTACTTCCAGAGAATATATAGTTTGTTGGGGGTATTTCAAATGTAAAGGGTTGTTTTTCTGGAAAAACTGTAAGGTGCGCATATTGCGTAGCATAGTTGTATTTTATCTGAAAATCCCCTAAAGCGCTGTTTCAGTTTGGGGGAGTCTCCTGGGCAGGAAAGGGTGTCTACCTATACATATGTGGTACCGCTGTAACCGGGAGAAATTGGGATTTCACACGCAATAAGATTTCATTGACAAACTTACATTTTTTATTACAAAAAAAACTACAATATGTAAAAATTTTTTTTTTTTTTTTTTTTGCACGTATTTCACCCAAAAATATTAAGAATACACCTAACAAATGACAAACATTTCATGTTAAAGCCCAGACTCTGCTGAAAAAAACAATATATCATTTTCCTGGGAAATCCCTGGAAATCCCTTCCAAAATCACATTTAAACATGGGGAGCGCAAAATAGTGCAAAATGGTCTGGCAACAGAATGTGACAAAAACTCCAGGTAGGCTGGCACTTAAAGGGTTAAAGGTCATGTTTCTGCCTTGGCCATATTCTTCCAAAAATCTTTTGCTCAGCATCCCCTGGTCAAGACCTTTTTCCAGGGGGTTACTCACGTGCGCCCCCCACGTAAGCCTATGTTACCTGTCTGGGACTTGGAACTTGGTCTTATCTGCCTTGCAGGGGTCCCTTTTTGAACCCTTGCAGGAGGCCCCTTTGTCTATTTTTACGTTTAAGGTAGTCTTTTTGGTGGGTATTACCTGTTAGGCATGTCTCTGAGCTGGCGGCGCTTTCCATCTAGCCCCCTTACTTTGAGAGACACCAGGACAAGGTGGTGTTTCGATTTAAGCCAGACTTTCTACATAAGTTTGTGTCTGCCTTTCATCTCAATCAGGGCATTGTTTTGCGTTCTCTGTCCTAATTCTAGTAACTCTAAGGAGAGGCTCTTACATTCTCTGGATGTGGTCAGGAACTTGAAGTTCTATTTGGTGGCTACTGATTCCTTCAGGAGGACGGATGCTCTTTTCGTTCTTCCTTCTGGACCTAAGAAGGGTCTGGCTCCATCTAAATCTACTATCAGCAAGTGAATTCCTCAGGCTGTGATTCAGGCCTATTCTGCTAAGGGGAAGAATCCTCCCTTCCGCCTTACTGCTCATTGCACTTGTGCTATTGGTGCCTCTTGGGCCTTTCAGCACCAGGCTTCTGTTGAACAAGTTTGCAAGGCTGCTACTTGGTCTTCTGTTCATACTTTTCCCAAGTTTTACAAAGTTGATGTTAGGGCCTCAGCTGGGGCTGCTTTTGGCCGCAAAGTTCTGCAGGTGGCTGTGGTGCTTTTGGGGATCCCAACCCTACCTTACGGACACTGCTATTGGATGTCCCAAGTGTAAGAAATCTTCTGGAGCAGTGGTTACTCACCTGTAGAATTGGTATTATGAGTATACAGCACGTCCTGCTCCACCCCACCCTTGTTATCATTATTCTCAGTTACCTCTTTATGGTGATTGGTCAGATGTTCTTTGAATTTTGGTTGTTATAGTTCTCCCGGCTTCATTTAACTGCTTTTCAGGTCCCTGGTATATATGGGGATGGGAGGAGCTACTTTTTTGCTGTGTCTGCAGTCCAGCGCCATCTTGTGGATGTATAACCCAAGTGTAAGTAATCTTCTGGAGCAGGACATGCTGTATACTCATAATACCAATTCTACAGGTGAGTGATCACAGAATTGTATTCTTTACTATCCTGGGGTTTGGTACTTGCCCCCCGGTCACCTGCCCCGCTCTGTGAAACCCCCCAGGCCACCCAATATGGCTTTTCCTGGTTATATGGTGCCTGCGCGACATCTCGTCCATTCAGCACACGCTGGCGGCCGCATCCCCTGCTACCCTCTAACAGGGAGCCTGGCACGGGCACACACCCTACTAAAGGGGTAGCAGGGATGCGGCCGTTGGTCGCGGGTGACCTGGGGGGGGGGGGGGGGGTTCGTACAGCCGGGCATCTCGACTCTGGATGCCCTGGGGGATTTCAAGTGTCCCTGGAATCTTGTATATACTGGGTTTTGGTCCACTTTAAATAGATAATATAGGATTCCACAGGAGATCAGGTGATCATCATAGTGTTGAAGCTGCTTTCCAGCTGCTACATCGATTGTGTGGCAGCTCTTGCGGTACCATAGTGCGGCAGCCGAATATAACTATAATAGGACTTGGCTTATAGTAAGCATTGACAAATCAAGTTTTGTTGGTTGGGTTTAAAAAACTAGGCTTTAGGTCGCCTTTTAAAACAAAAAATGAATCAAACAATAATCCTTGTGGATATGTGTGGGTGTAAACAAATATAATGTAAATGAGACACTGAACCATATATATACCTCCTGGCAGAAATAACATTAATGTCAAATTGCAGAGGCTCCTGGTGAGGATTGTGTCTACTGATCCCTTTGTATCAGTGGGCTGCATACTGTTTCACTTGTGATGAGAATATCCTTCAGGAGACAGGGAAATTACTTCAAATGCACAGGCAGACCTGCCAGTGACCCAACCTTTAGACGTTAGAGGTCCATAGTGTCAGAGTGATGTCTGGCTGTGCGTACACACTAACCCACAGGGCCTTAAGTCTGGTGTTGCATCTGTGGACCCACCCATTTATATACAAAAACCCGTCACTTCCATACATTGCTTGTAATTGCTCCCACCCTATCCAGTCCAGGTTGTCTCAGAAGTGATGACAATTGGGACATCCAAAAGCAGTGTCCATTAGGGCGGGATCCCCAGTGCGGAACAGCATGTAGTTCATTTCACTACCGCCTGAAGCACCTTTTGGTGCTTTTGAAAAGGTATGAAAAGAAGACCAAGTGGCTGCCTTACAAACTTGTTAAACGGATGCCTGGTGCTGAAAGGCCCAGGAAGCACCAATAGCTTTAGTAGAATGAGCTGTAACATGAAAAGGGGGTTCCTTCCCCATGGCAGAATATGCTTGCACCACCGCCTGTCTGATCCACTTACTGAGAGTGGACTTGGCTGGTGGCAAGCCCTTCCCAGGCCCTCTGTGAGGACAAAGAGCGAATCCGATTTCCTGAAGGATTCAGTCGCAACCAGGTAGTACTTAATGGCTCTGACCACATCCAAGGCATGGAGGGTCTTTTCCTTAGAATTAGTCGGTGCTGGACACAGGGAAGGCAAGACAACTTCCTCATTAAAGTGAAAGGGAGAAACAACCTTAGGCAAAAAATCAGGTTTAAAACGAAACACCACCTTATCCTTATGCCGCTCAAAGTAAGGAGGCTTCATACAAAGCGTGGCCAGCTCTGACACGCGGCACACCGAGGTGATCGCTACCAAAAAGACCCCTTGAAGGTTAAAATAGGCAATGCAGCATCGCACAAAGGCTCAAAGGGAGGCCCCTGGAGAGCAGAAAGTACCAAATTCAAGTCCCGCACTGGTAATAGAGGCTTACGCGGTGGGTGACTCCCTGAAAAAAGGTCTTGATCAATCTATGATTAGCAAAGGATCTCTGGAAAAAGATGGCCAAGGCAGAGACCTGGCCCTTGAGGGTGCTCAGCTGGAGACCCAAGTCTAAACCGTGTTGTAAAAACTCCCAAGATCCCAGAGATCGAGAATGTGCAACAAGGGAGACTCTTGGATTCACACCAAGCTACGTAGGCATGCCAAACTCTGTAATATATCATGGAAGAAGACTTCTTCTGTGCCTGAATCATGGTATGCACAACCGTGGCAGACAGGCCCTTTTCCATCAGGATTGAGGTCTCAATAGCCAGGCCGTCAATGCCAGCGTCTGTAAATTGGGGTGCTGCAGCGGCCCCTGTGTGAGAAGCCCTGGGTCGTCAGGCATGATGTAGCAATCCACTGACATCTGAACTATGTCCACAAACCAACTCCTTCTCCTCCTGCGAGGAGCCACCAGGATGGTTGGGACCCCTTCCTGGGTTATCTTGCGCAGCACTCGGCCCAGGAGTGGAAACGGAGGAAAAAGGAGCCTGAACTCCGTCCAAGGAATTGCCAGAGCGTCTGCGTCAAAGGCCAGAGGATCTCTTGACAGGGAGACGAGCCTTGGGAGCCTGTCATTGTGTCTGGATGCGAACAGGTCCACATCCAGCTGAGCCCAGCGGAGACACAGAGCATGAAAGATCTGGTTGCTGAGAGACCATTCCCCCAGACGAGAGGCCCCCCCTGCTCAGGGAGTCTGCCTCCTGGTTTTCTACCCCGGGGATGTAAACTGCAGAGATGTAGGGAACATTCTCCTCTGCCCAAGTCAGAATCTGGGTCACCTCCTTGAGGGCTTGCTTGCTCCGAGTCCCACCCTGGTGATTGATATAGGCGACAGCCGTCTGTCCGAGCGAACCTGGATTGCACGACCCCTTAAATGGGGAGTCAAGTGAAGAAGCACCAACTGGGTCGCTCTCAGCTCCAGGAGATTTATGGGCAAGTGGTTCTCCTGTGGACCCCACTGACCCTGGATCTTCTGCGTCAAATGCCTCCCCAGCTAGTCAGACTGGCATCCGTGGTTGCTATCTCCCACCGGGGAGTCAGAAAGGACTTGCCCACCAACAGGTTTCTGGAGTCCAGCCACCACAAGAGGGACTGTCTGGTCAGAGGGGACAGTGAAAATTCCTTTTCCAGCGACTCCTGCATCCAGTCCTAGCTGGTCAACAGGTTCAGTTGAAGAGGTCTCATGTGGAATTGGGCGAAGGGCACTGCCTCGAAGCATGACACCATTAGGCCCACCAGCCTCATCCCCAGATGGATCGATGGCCGCTGACAAGACAGCAAGGTCTGCACCTGAGTCTGAAGGCCCAACACCTTCTGCTGTGGCAGGAAAACCTTGGCTTGAGAGGTGTCTAACGTCATGCCCAGTAAAGGACCTCACCATTGAGGGAGTGATCGAAGACTTGGGGTAATTGACTACCCATCCGAAAGCCTCTAGAGTGGATAACACCGTCCGGGTGTCGCTCTTGGCCTGCTGAAGGGAATGAGCCGCAATCAGTAAATCATCCAGATAAGGCAGCACACAAATTCCCTGATTCCTCATAATAGCCATGATGCCCGCCAGCACCTTGGTGAAAACCCAGGGGGCTGAGGGTATCCCGAATGGCAGAGCCACAAACTGGTAATGCTGATCCTCCAGAGCAAATCTCAGGAACCTCTGATGTCCCTGGAATATCGAGATGTGCAAATAGGCATCCCTTAAGTCCACCGTGGTTATGAAGTCGCCGGGCCGAAGCGAGCTCACCGCAGAACGCAAGGTTTCTTTGCGGAAATGCCTGACTCCTACAAACCTGTTGAGACCCTTCAGGTCCAGGATAGGTCTTAACGTTCCATCCTTCTTGGGAACTGTGAACAGGTTGGAGTAAAAACCTTGACTCTGCTCCTGACGAGGTACAGGGCAAATCACACCTAACCGCAGGAGGTGCTGCACAGCCATTCTCAGGCCCTGTGCCTTTACTGGGTTCTGGGATATACGAGACTGAAGAAATCTTGAGGGCGGCCTTACTGCCAGCTCTATTTTGTAACCGGAGGACACCACCTCCTGAATCCACGGATCACGCAGTCTCCAGATATGAGCAAATAACAGAAGCCGTCCCCACCACCCGGATGGGTGAGGGCGCCTCCTCATGCCTGAGGAGCCTTGGCAGAGGGCTTGGACCTGGATCCCCAGGAGGGATTTGATTGGCCACGGGACCTACCTCGTCCCCAGGAGTCTCTGAGGCCACCTGAAAATAAAGAGCCTCTTCCTCCACGAAAGGAGCGATAGGCAGAGGAACCCCGAAAGGGCCGAGCAGGCTTCCATTGCTGAGGGAGTCTACCTTCCTAATCAGGAGGTCCAGACGCTCCCCGAACAGCCTGTGCCCCACGAAGGGGATACTAGTGAGCGACTTCTTGGCCGCGGCATCAGCCGACTATTACCGCAACCAGAGCGAGCGACAAAGCGCAACAAGCAGGGCCGAAACCCTGGCACCGAGCCGGACACCATCGTCCATGGCAGACAACAAAGGCAATAAAATCCACGCAAGCTTTGAGGTCTTTATACTCCTCCGCCCGCCTGCGAGACTTAGCAATATCCACAAGATGTCTCACCTCCTTTCTGATGGCTAAGGAGACAATAGCCGCGGCACACAGGGCGAAACCAAGCACCAGCAAAGGTGAAGGCATGACAGACCAGCTGATCCATGCGCTTGTCAGCTGGATCACGCAAGGAAGCAGTATCAGGTGACGGCATAACCATAGTGTTGGATAACCCCGACACAGGGGAATCCACTTCGGGGGGGGGGGGGGGGGGTCCATAGGCGGACCAGCTCCTCAGGAAAGGGATACCGCCTGTCCAGGCTCTTAGGCACCGACGGTAGCTTGTTAGGCCTTTCCCACTCCTTGAAGATCATATTAGAAAAATGTGCCAGCTCAGGAAAGACACGTCTCTGTCTCTCAGGCCGAAACAAATCACCCTACTTCCTCTTAGCCGCTTTAGGAGGGACAATATGCAACATCTCAAAAACTGAAGCCAGCAATTTCTCCGTATCATCAGGGAGCCACGTATCCTTGCCCGAGGAAGAGCCAGGCCCGCTGTCATAGCCGGCAGAATAGTCCATAGTGGAAACGGAGTCCTCATGCAACTCGCCTTCCTCCATGGAGCCCAGACCTCCAAAAAGATAATCATCATTTTCCGAGTAAAAGGGCTCGATGTGCCGCTGCTTACTCCTGGCCTTCTTAGGAGCCGTGTGAGAGATCTGTCTGTCAAGGCTGGCCACCCAGTATGCCAAATCAGCTTGGGATCCCCTGCTGGCTTCCCCCTTTGCTGGGGGCTGAGAGCAGCAGCAAGGGTTCTGGAGAGGCCACAGGCAATAAAGGGCTAGGGGCAGGAACGCCCGCCCGATCATGCTCCAAAAGAACGCTCCTGGCGCAAGTGACACAAACAGTGCTGAGTCCGCCCAGAGGGCTAGCACCGTACATGGGGCAGAGCTTCACCTGCCCACGGAGGGGCCCAAACCTAATAAGCCTTCAGAATTAGTCCCTCTTTTGTGATCCCTCTTAATAGGGAGAGGGCGCGGAGGGGGGGGGGGGGGGTCGGTGACCAGGAGGAACCACAACCCTTAATCTATCAAAGGGGCCCACCTAGAAGACACAAGCAGAAAAAGCCATAAGTATCTTACAGCACATGCACAATACAACACAACCATAAGATGATTAACAAGAGGGACTCACGACAGCGATGGCAGCTCGGAGGGCGACCAGACAATGTGCAGGGGAAAAAAACGGCAGTACAAGATGGCGCAGAGCAGGCAGCTCAACGCGTTCCTCGAGGGGCAGGCCGCACAGCAGTGACGTGAAAACCGTCATCACGCGGCCCCGCCCCCCGCCGACAGCGCGAAAAGGGCACCCGCCCCCAAGATGGAGGGAGAAGCCCAGAGCCAAGAGACGCAGGGCAGCCCACAGAGGGGCCCCCACACCAGCCGTGCAGCGCGCGCGCACCACCGCAGCAGAGGCCGCGGCCTCAGAAACAGAAAAAACAACTCCGCCGAGCTGCGCCGCCCCCCCTCACAGCGCAGCAGCCAAGATGGAGGGGAGAGAGGAGCAGGCGTCTTGAGGGAGCGAGGGAGGTAAGTAGCCAAAACACAGTGCATATCCAGCTCATTAAGGGACTCAGTAGAGTCACAAGATGTCAGTGCAGTAAAAAGAAAGTCCACCAAGCACAACACATAATAAAGCTTGTCCGGCAGGGAGGGCATGAAACCCGTGGGCATGAGTGGTCCCCCCCCCCATAGGCTCACCATCAGCCTATGGCCGGCTACCCTTTAGTCAGGGTCTGCGGCCCAGAGCCTAGCTCTGCCAAACGCCTGACCCCGGCGTTCACCGTACCTTCACCGGCCCGATCAGCCAAGGCTGGGAGGCAGTAGTGGGTCCACGGGAACAGTAGGAATAAGGAGAGAGTATCCAACGATCTTCAGCAGCAGACTGCAAGATGAACATGGGGGAAATTTTAGTGAGACACCTGCTTTTATAGGGGGCCAGTAGGAGCGACAGCTTTTGATCTTGCAGTCGAGCACCACCTGGCGGTGGAATACCCAATTGTCAACACTTCTGGGACGACCTGGACTGGATATAGTGAAAATGTACTTTAACTAGGTGGTTAAAATAAATAATTTCCTTGGCTTGTTTTAACAGTTCCAGAAAGTATTAAGGCACACTCCACAAGATCCTTCTCTACTTTATGGGCAGAGTTGAGGAGGAGCTGTCTCCAAGGGCCCATCTGTCCTAGAACCAGAACTGTTCCTTTTGTTCCCCAAAAAGGGCGCCAAGGTGTGCGTGTGCTCGCATTTGCGCACTAGACATTGTAGGGCCAGTAAGGCTGTGCGCATGTGCTGTCGGCCGAAGCAGCACAATCTGTTGTTGTGGCACGAAACTGCGCTCAATTATGCGCTTGCGCAGGGGCCTTTTAAATACTGGAGGGTCCTGACCTGCATTGCCAGTTTGTCTTCTCTCCTGCCTGTTTCTGTTTTCCAGTCATCCATTTGTGTGCTCTCCTGACGACCTCTGCTTGTTTACGACCTCGATCCAGTTCTGCCTGCCCACGACCTCGGCTTGTTTATGACCCCGATCCAGGTCTGCCTGACCATGACTTCGGCTTGTTTTACGTCTACAATCCAGCTCTTGTCTGTCCTCTACCTAGAGCTTGGCAATACCCACTCCTGGGTTGCCTGACCTGGGACTTTCCTGCTGCCCAGCCTACTCAACTTTAGAGGCTCTAGTGAAAACCAGCTGGTCCTTAGATTCCAGGCTTCCTGGTCAAGAGGTAAGCCAGTTCTTAGTCTCTGCAATCAGGGTTCATACCCAGTAGTCTGACCCTGCCATAGAAGTGTCATGGAAAAATCATCACCTGTAGGTGTAATTTAAAACTTTTTAGTAGGCTTTCATTAATGTTGTTGAAAGCTTTGGAGCACTGAGGAGTTCACTAGTTTCTACCTTTTTGTCTGTGTCTGCTTGAAAGTTATTTATTGGTATTGGTGAGGTTGCAGTCTTTTAAAACGGTTCAATATTTTTCTTATGGAACGAGAAAGAAAATTGAATTCTAGTACACTCTGAGGAGAATTCATGGGAATGCCATGTGCTGAATACTGAGACCAGTTGAGTATACTTTTTTTATTTTGACAACCCCTCCACTCCAAGCTGATAGGGTGCCAGGGGAGGAGGTGGGCACAGTTTTCATAATTTTATTGTCTTGTTGGTGATTCATAGAATCTCTAAAATTATTACCCTTGATACCTGGTTATTTTATATATTAGATTTGGGAAGAAAATATTTAGTTTATGACTTTTTTTTTGTCGTTTAAGCCTGCCACAAACATCAAAGTGAAAGTCATATGAAGTGCAGCAGCATTCTTTGTATTTAAAGAAGTTAATGTTTTACATAACCTAATATGCCATTCATTCCTTATGTTATGACAGCTGCTTGAGTGATATAAATTAAAATGGCATGCAAGATCTGCCAAGATCACCTGGAGCCTTTAGATATTGCCAGGAAACTCCTCTGAATATAGCTTTGTTAACCAGCTTTGAAGCAGCTGCACAGTAAAATGTGTGCATTAGAGGGCTGGTTTCTTTCTTTCTATTCACGAACATGATAATGAATGCTCAGGAGAGAGTCCTCTTTCATTTTGGCTGTATTATAGATGCAAGAAACATTCTTGGAAGTTTAATATTGTACATTTTAGCCTAACTTTATGTGGTGTGAAGTATTTCATACCTATATTTCAGGCTTACAACAATTCATGTGGGGTGCACTACCTATTACGATACTTGTGCTCACACCCTAATCTAATACAGCAATTCTTATAGAGTGGACGTGGTAAATACCACACCTCCCTCTCACTGTGGAGCACCAACCGGAATTAACCATTTTTCAGGCTTAGTGCAGTAAGTTAGGTGGTTTAGCAGGTGCTGGCTACCTGATTTGAATATCTCTGCATGAAATGTTTGGTGCAATTCCTAAGAGTATATAAAAACTGTATATCAAAAATGTGTGAAGTGTTGCTGTCCCAGACATCTCACATGTTTCTTACATAAAAAGAACTGTTAATCTATGAGGACATCACAGTAAAAGGGAGAGAGCTTAGGGGTGTAGAAGCATACCCTTCTTGTCAACTGTATTAAAACATCAAAGCAATAAGTAACATATAGGTTTGTCCAGCAGTTGAACTGTAACAGGACCACAGTGGTCCAATAACTGAATCTTAAAGTGGACCAATACTTAGGATTTTGACTATCCTGGGTTTTGGTCCACTTCGGTGGGGCACCCCGATCGGGGGTGCCCCGCTGTGTGAAACCCCCCCAGAACGGCCAGAAACACTCACCTCACCACGCTCCTACGCGGGCGCTCGTCCAATCAGAGCACTCAGAGCCGCTGTGGTATGCACGTACAAGCGGCGTCCAACCACAGCGGCTCTGAGCGCTGGAGGCCGCGTCTCGTGTGTCCCTCTTACAGGGTGCACGCCCTGCTAGAGGGAAGCGCGAGACGCGGCCTGCGCATGCGCCGTTGGAACCGGGTTAAGGTAAGGTTTCTGGGCTTCCTGGGGGGTTTCACCCGGTGGGACATCCCAATTTCGGATGCGGAGAGAGATCTGATCGGCCCGGGAATCTTATAGATTCCCGGGCCGATCCACCTGGGTGTTTGTCCACTTTAAGGTGCATCAGCAAAGAGGGAGGTGCAAAGAGGTGGTGCAGGTGATGTGAGAAATGGAGAGCCATAAGTAAAGTGCCCTGAATGCCAACTGATTGGAGAGTTTGCAGTAGCAGGGGATAGCAGGTTGTCTAGGATCCATGGGCAGTTTCCAGAGGGTAATTTGTTTTCTCCCCTATTCCATTGTAGGATACTCATGGTTTAATTGTTAGCCAATAGGTGGGACTGGAAGCATACAAAGCTGAAACTTCTCATGGCTACTATATAAACACACACCCTGTTAGAGGGAAGTGGGAATTCAGCCGCCAGCGGCTCAGCTACAGATTGCCCTTAGCCAAGTTTTAGTAGATTTTGCAGAGCATGCTGATTGGACGAGAGCTTGTGCATGCGTTGTAGGCCTAGGGAAAGGAGAGTTTACTGGGCTGTTTCACATCACAGGGTACCCCAAATTGGGGTGCCCCGGGGGCAAGGACTAAAACTCAAAAGTCAAAATGAAATATAGCTTTGATTCTCGTTTTTTGTTGCACTGTAATGATTTGAGGTGATGCAGGGGCATCTGGGCAAATGAACTCACTGGCCAGTTGCTGTTAGGAAGGACTGATGGGCCGGTGCACTTGTCATTGAAATCTCCGCTGCTGGCAGGCGCTGGCTGTTGGCTTTGGACCACCCGACACCTCTTGCAATGCCCACTTAGGTCGGTCAGGACTTAAATCTCCTACGCTGGGCGGGAGATGGCAGGGGGATGTGGGTGGAGCTTTTTGTGCTGTTTGTCCAATGGTGGGCTTGAGCAGAGGCTGCTTGTTGATCGCCCACAGTCACGACCGCCTTCTACTGTCAAGACAATGTAGGTTCTGTGGCAGCAGTCACCATGTTTGTGTCATCAGGGGCATCTGGGTCTCACAACAAAGCAGAGGTAGGTTCAATTTGTCCCTTGTGCCAGAGCCAACTAACTGGCGGAGGGAGGCCCTTGTGCGCTATGTTTGCCACTGCCCTGCCGTTTCCTATTTTACAGGTTTCGGTGAATCTCTCTCAATAAGAACATTCGATATCCCTGTCGGCGTCTGGTTCGCCTATTTTCAGATGAGAGGAGCACCACAGTGAACTGACTACCCGTTGGGTGGATTACAGACACAGTGGACCAGTTATCCTGCTTGGAGATCTTGGTGCACTTACACAATTTTTAGCAGGAGTTAAATTTGTCAATTAAGTCAGTGTAGCAGAAGGATATGGGTAAGCAATATTCCAGTCTCATTTTGCCAAGATAATAGAAAAAGAATGGAATAGGCAGGACATGTCTAGGAGTGTGGACACCAAATACCCTTTGCAGGGTGGCAGTTATATGGGAAGATATGGTTGATGCCCCTGGAGGTGGATTATCCAGTGTCTGGACTGGCTAGACACACATTGATTTCCAAATTGGACAGTGCTTCGTTAAGGGAGTGGATCAATTGGCATACAGTTAGTGAGGTCTTCTATGTGACCTTTATGCACTACATCGCTGATTGCCCTGGTGGGTACGGTTTGTATGATGCAATAGGCTTTCCCATGCTTTTATACTCCAGTTAACTGCCTGGGCCCTATAACTGTCCTGGTACATCAGTTAGGCCATGGATGATGCGCTCAGACTATTTGCTAGAGAGTTTTCCTTACTGGTGATCCTACGGTGCATGTTGTGGCTTAAGCAGTGGCCTCTATGAAGACTTTTAACTGGGCTTTGAAGTTGGCGTCTCTTTGAGCCCGTGGATGATAACATCAAGAAGTCCACTAGACTCCAATTGTTATGTCTTTTTACGGTGATTTTTGGGTAAAGATAATTAAAAGGTAGTGGGTTGGTACTTTGCTCTAGTCACTAGGAGTTGTTGACTTAAAACCATAACTGAGGCATCAGGGACATCCGGGTGGAACTGTAATCAAGACGTATGGTTGCAATGGAACCGATGCTCCCTGGATCCCTGCCCATTTTTCCTGGGTGAGTGTATCATCCTGGGCTTTTCAGCATCAAGCTTTAGTATATAGCAGATTTGAAAGGCTGCTACCTGGTTTTCTGTTAACACCTTTACAAAGTTCTACAGGGTAGACATGGTGGTATCCGCAGATGCTGCCTTTTGGCAAAAGATGTTGCAGGGAGTCGTACATTCCTCGGCAGACTTTTGTCTTATCCAGTATGTTTTTTTTCTGTATTGGCTAAGGAGACAGTTGTTTTTTGGTTAGCTCTTAAGAAAGGGTTACTGCTTTGGGACATCCCTTGACATTCTGAATTTTGAAGCCCGGGAGTGGTATATGAGAAAAAATACAGTTCTGTGCGTCTGTAGAATTTATTTCCCTAGAATTTATTATGTGCACCAGAAAGTAGCACAAAACTGATTCCCTCTCCCTGGAGCATACTAAACTGGGATGTCACGCTTTATGAAACCCTCGGCCTTAGAAGCCCTTAGAACATGTGCGGCCAGTGACAGCATCGCTCGCATTCTTTTTCGTGCTTGGCTGCACACAGCCAAATGATGCGAGTGATGCCACTTGTGTGTATTCCATTCCGGCTTGTATTCCATTAGGCTTTTCTGGCCACAGAATATGATTGGGGAAGAGACGCACCTTCACCGTGGGCTTGTGGAAAGGTAAGAAAGATGAGTGAAGAGCGGGGCATGCCCCAGGGGGGTAGACCAAAACCTGGGATAGTGAAAATCCCGGGTTTTGGTCCACTTTAAAGTCCATTGGTGAATCAATCAAGTTATTTCTTAATTGATTTGTTAACTTTGATTTCTTGCTTAATTTCACTTCAAGTCGTAACCGTGACCTGGGGGGGGGGGGGGGGGGAGACTACATACATATGTGTAAACAGAACTGTGTTGGTTGGTAAGAAAACAAACTAAAATCTCTGAATAAAATCTGTTCACAAGTAAAGCCAAAGGACCCGGTGATTTTTCTGTTTTGCTCTTTTAGTTTTAATCCAATTTAGTAAATGTTTTCCTGGTACTGGAGACTGCCTCTTTAACAGCCGCACACGGTTATTAAAGAATTCTGTGAACTAGTTAATGAGAGGGGCCACAGTTTTGACAAATGAAAATAAAAGCTAATTGGTTGGGATTCATTGTATAGCTAATCTTTTTCTTTTCTTTCTTCTTGGCTGCACATAATTGAAGAGTGAGTGGCTGCCAGATTATTGGCAAGCATGAATTTGATGATTCATCAGAAAGCCACTTGATTATCTTTCCTCCTTATGTGCTGTACGTTTATAGCACAAAAACCTCCCAAACAATGCCATTGAAATTGCTGTGCACAAAGCTGTGTAGAAAAAAAAAAATGTGCAATGGGGCTGGCAGAATCTTTTGTGTTCCTCCAATTAAAAGGACAGTGACACCTAAAGCTTCTCATAGACACTAGAGGGGCAGTCAGATGTGAAAGCATGATCTGACAGCCCTGTGGCTTGAACAGCCTCACTGTCAAATCATACATTTGGGTTGTCAAAATCTGCATATTTATGTTAATCAACATCGCTTTTCTCAGAGATAATATTGGAGAGCAATATCTTTCCAATTTCTCCCTGTCATTATTTTCCAAATTGTTTGCATAGCAAGAATTCCCATATCAAATGATACAAAGTAAAATGAAAATCATTTCCAAATCATATGAATAGTCACTTGCATTCTTTAAAGGAAAAGTTAACTTTACTGCCTATGAAGCTGGATAAACCACATCCCCTACAATTATGGAAGGAGTTTGAAAGCTGGATATTTCCTTTAAGCTAGCCCTCTGTGTGTAAAGGAAGAGGTTTCTCTGGCTGTTGGTAACTCACTTATGCAGGGCTATAGAGGGTTTATCTGAATATAAAGAATATTATTTGTCCCCTGAGGCAATAAAGTATTCATAGGTGTGTAGAGACACACTCCCAATATTGTAGCACCCATATTAATTGACTAGGTAATTGCATATATATTCCCAGTATGCTAAAACTAGATTTATTTTTATAGTCTTTGCCCCTCGTAGTCTTATAAGCCAGCTTTTCTTGCTTTTTTTGCCAGATTAGGGTGTTTTTTTAGGTGTGGTATGTGAATTTTCTAAGGGCATTATTGTAAACAATCTGGTGCTTTCACTTTGTTTAGGCACTTTTCTTAAAGTAGACCAACCATGTCCTATGAAAAGTTACATAAAAAACAAAACAAAAAAAACAAACATGTATCGACTTCCCTTAGTGTCCTGGTAATGAATTAGATACTAATACTCCCAAACAAGGGAAGGTTGGGGGAAAATTCAACTCAAAAAATGAAAGTTTAGTAAATTGTTTAGTGGTGTAAGCTATTTGAGAGGGCTTAAACCCATGCAGATCTTCTGGAATAGTATGACGTTGTTGTGCTCCTGAACTACATGGAAACATCTTGCTACACATCTGAATGCCTGCTTATGCATAAGCATGAGGTGAAAGCTGTGCAGTAACAGCCCACACCAAACTTAGAGAGATATATGCCTCAGATCCCGGAGGCTCATGTCTGTCATACTGCAAGCACACAGACACACGCAGAAAACAGCAAATGTAGCAAAGGAATTCTGTGTGAAGAAAGGTGTTACTATACATCTTACTGTACCTTAATCGTGTAGCAGCCGCAGAGCGTTTAGACAGTGGCAACACTGTATCTAAAATGTATCTAAAAAATCTCTGCTGAGAGCAGAGCAATGATGTGTCATTAAAACTGATGGATTAATACTTCTGGATAGAAATAAGGAATGATTGCACAGACATTTTGGGGTTAAGCTTTCTTAAATGGCTTACGTTGCTGATTGCCAAAGGAGGGTTTTGATTAAAGTTCTGCTTTAACCCTTTCTCTGCCAGCCATGTAGAATTTAGTCTTTCTGACTATTAAGTGCTAGGTATGTAAATATTCCCCCTGTTGCAGCTAAAAAAAACCACTCCCCTCTGTCCTGGATCCAGTGCTGGGCATCTCCTCTTCCCCTGGCTGTTCTCCGATTGCCAGTCCGGGTACTTTAGCATGGGCAGTCCCCTATTCCTGTTTACATGAAGTGCTTGCAAGTCACCTGCCAGGAAACCGGTGACTAGCCGTTACCCCTCGGCCATTACCTGCATCCCCAAAGCCCGGGGGGCGTAGAAGAGCAGGGAAATATGGTGATAAAATATATATTTTTTTATTTAAAAAGACATTTGATGGTAAAGCTCAAACTCTGCTGAAAAAAAACAATATGTAATTTTCCTGTAAACCCCCCAAAAATCACAGTTAAACATGTATAGTGCAAAAGGGCATGGCAACAGAGGGTGACCTAATCTCTAGGTTGGCTGGCGCTAAAAGGGTTAAGGAAGAATTACCCTTGCATTTATTGGATGTGGTTTGACTAGTGAAGTACCAAGATAAATATAAATTCTGATATCAAAGTCTTTGTTATTCCCTCCACAAAATGGGAAAAGAAAATGGGATTTTTAGCTCTCACGGTGATGTTTTTTTTCTGATGGCTTGTTAAGGGCCCACAGGTTCTTGGAGTTTGGACAAGTGTCAGAATTAATTTTTTTTTTAATCACTGCTGGATAGTACAGTGCTGCTTGCGTCAAACTGTTCTGGCTCTGCTGAGTCCGGCGTTATATACAGTAGAGGCAGAACCTTTCTGTCCCTGTCTACCTCCTGATTGATGGCACGTTAACCTGGGATTTACTGACTTGCTGTGCCCTCAAGGAAAAGGATTTTACTGTGAATAGTTTCCTGCAACTTTTTTTACATTGGTATCTCAGATAAATATATATATTGGACTGGTCACTAGGTGCAGAAACTGAAAGCCAAGGCCCTTATAGTCAAAGGTTAAAGTTCTTTACTGCCATAATGAAAACTTTTGTAATAGGCACCAAGTGTGAAACGGCAGGTTCTAAAATATATGTTCAGCTTTGAATGTCTTAACTGCCCTTCAATCATGATCTCTAATAAACAGAGTACAGCAGAACTAAGTGTCTTCTTTGGAAGTAATTTATTTTGGGCATTCCATAATGAATAATATATCTTTCTGACTTTACTCTTTTGATTTATAAAGGTCGCAAGAATATCTTTGATAAATTGCTAGTTTCCTGAATATGCTCAATGTCACCAAAACACAATTTACTTCTTAAACCTTTGCACATCTGTAAGTTTACCAAGTCAAATTATTTCACTTTTCCTTCAAGAAGATTACTGATTCAAATGAAAGAAACGTCACATACGTAGCATACATCACATACGTAGCATACATTTACCAAATGTTTCTCAAAAGCCCTGAACAATTATCTGATGCTGTACTGGCTTTTAGCACATGCAAGTTAGTTAATCCTACTGTACATCATGTAGGGTGCTGTCTCTGAAAGAGCAACACAAGAAAGTAATGATTTTTTTTTAATTCAGCACAGTGATATTTTTATTTTTCATGTTTTTTTGTTGGGGGAAAAAATAGAATTATTTCTTTCATGCAGTTCAGCACCATTTTTAACTGTGCTAATTATTAACAAAATTGTACAGCTAAAAATGATGCTGAGTTGCATGATGGAAAAATATCAATATACCATTCGGCATTTTTTCTCTCACAAGACGTTACTAAAATGGTCCTCACTGTGCTGAATTAGCCCTGTAGTGCTCATCAAGGTTATCTGGGAGGGAGGAAACAGGTCTTACACAGTATAGGATCACTCAAAAGGGTAAGGAGTTTGCAGGTTAAAGCAGACCTTCACCCTGAATAAGAGCATATCTTATATGTTTCCCACACCCTGTACATACAGATTGCCCACATTAAAAATCATCCTACCTGCATCTACTGCATGCTCATGGAGCATCAGGCAGCCTGCAAACAGGAAGTGTCTTCTGACTGTGTCGCTCTGCATTCTGGGATTGCTGTCCTTTCCCTGACCCCAGCTCTACTCTGTCTGTGCAAAGCACAGCTATAACCCACCCCCTGCAGTTTATCTCGCTCTCCTCTCCTCAGTATGTGTGATGCTTCTGAGTCAAGATAGCGGTGCCCATATCCTGGAGTGCTGAGTTGTGGCCCAGCGGGGGAAAGAATAATAAGTAAGTGATAAAAAAAAGTTATAGTCACACTGGTCATCCAACAGTTAACTGAAGACAAGAGCCTCGTCTCGGAGCTGCAATGAGTGGAGGCACGGCTCAGTTGGGGCTGCAGCAATGCCGTTTTTTTCAATAAAGCTCTCTAGGCCACACCTAGCTCTGCTAATAAAGACCTTGAAGTTTTCTTGGAGGTCTATATGGAGTTTTGAGATGTGTTTGACACAAAGGACTCCAGTGTGCTTGTTCGTAAGCCGCCTTATGACTGTTCAATAGATCTCCCATCAGGGACAGCTATTCCTTTTGGCAGAATTGACCTACTCTCCAGAACTCTGTTATATTGATCTAAATATCTTACTGTATCTCTTTATCAGGCGTTCTAACTTGCCTGTGGGGGCAAGAATTTTTTCGCAGATACCTCTGCTTAGTTAACAAATCTTTACAAAAGCTAGACCTATATAGTGGTTATAATCTTACCTGTGTCATAGAGCTTGGTGTATGACATTTTCTATAACCTACTAAATCTCTTCCTCATTGTCTATCTAGATTAAACTGGTGCACTCTTCTGCCTATCGTCCACAATGAAAACTGAATTCTCCAATCAAAACTTGGGGCAATATTTTAGGTGCTATTTGTATATTTTTTGGTCATTGTGGATACACTAATGTACACAAGAATTGGCAGGTGCTACTGTACATGCGCTATTGCCCTTAAATAGCAGCAAGTCCTGACCAGAGATTTTTCTCTGCTTTTGTTTCCTCGAATTGTGAACCTGCCCATAACCCTGGCTCAGATGACCCCTCTTTTGTCTGACAACTTGGCCCAGCCTGTCCCCCCCCCCCCCCCCCTCTCCTTAGACCATGGCCTCCAGAGTGGTGAGCTGGGTCTGCTAGTCTCCAAATAAAGCATCAGAGTCTGACTTGTCTTAACAGGCCAAGTGCAGTAACATACACTATATACACAGGGATTTCCCTAAACACCCAAATGCCAAAAAGTCATAAACCAGTATTGTTAGACATAGGAACAAAGAAGGTTGAAGGCAGTAGGAGACCATACGTTCCATCTAGTCTGTCCTTATGTATATACTGTATGTACTCTTTATCTTACGATAGATGGAGGCTTATCCCAGGCATTGTTAAATTCAGTACATGTAAATTTTTCAACTCTGCTGGAAGTTTGTTCCAAGCATATACTACTCTTTCTGTAAAATAATATATTCTAAGTGTGTCATACACCCGCTTCCACCATTCATGACATCTGGGTAGTCGCCAGTAGAGGGCGAACTTCTGCAGAGATGAATGCAAAAAAGAAGCTCCTCCCGGGCCATAAATACCTGGGACCTCCCACTAATCCCCCAGTTCCTTCTCTGCAAGAGCGACGAGCAAGTCAGAAGATGAAGACTTCTATTCCTTGCAGGTAAGCCGGGCTCACACCCGGCCATTCTTGCCCCTATTTCTGCCTGTACCTTATTCCATTGTCCCGTATGAGCCTCCCAGCCTTGGCTGTAGGTCCTGGTGAGGGTAGGCAACACCTTTGTAGGTGTTTAAGGAGCATTGCTCCTCCGTGAGACCCCATTGCAAGGGGTAGGCGGTGTCCGGGTTGGTGACCCCGGGTTGGGATGCCCTGTCCCTTATGCCATATCCGTCCACCAGACTCTGGTTCCGGATCCCCCACCTTCCGAGTCCCTTTATTAACCCTCCAGCGGGGGGGGGGGGGGGGTCAGGCTTGTCCCTCACATTTCTTTATTGTGTGGGTGCTTACAGTGTGTGTGTGTGTGTGTGTGTGTGTGTGTGTGTGTGTGCGTGTGTGTGCGCATGTAGCGGTGTACTGTCACTTTGCTGTAGGTCTGCACCATGCTGTGCAGCGTTTAGCAGAGGGAGCTTCTCCCCCTCAGGCTGCGTGTTGGGGGGGCGGGGCCGGGCCCTCGGCGCAGCCCACTCCTCCTCCTCATTTTGGCGCCTTGTTGAGGCTCAGCCCACGGCCTAGATCCACGTTGCTGGACTTGCGGGAGGGGGGCGTGGCCTAACGAGCGCGCGTTCTGCGCTGACCCGCCCCTCTTCTCTTCACTCCCTCCAGGCAAGGCTGTGCTGGGCTCCGGTGGCCATCTTGTTCCTGTTGCTGCTGCGGATTCCGCTGTTTTGTGAGTGCCCTGTGGGCCCCCTCTCTTCCTGTTATGGCAGCACCCCTCTCCGCAGGGGGCTGCGCTGTTTTTTTTTTTTTTGTACATATTGTGTATATAGATGTATCTATATGGATAGATATATATATATATATATATATATATATATATATATATATATATATATATATAATATATATATATATATATTAGTATTTGGTAATGTATGAGTGTTGGCTGATGGGTCTCCTTTCATTTGTGTCTTTCAGGAGGACTCCCTGTGTTCTGCATGTTAGGGGGTTCTCCCGGTCCTAGGGTCCCTAGCTTTAAATTACACCTTTTCCAAATCCTCCCACTGGAACTTTAAAGGGGCATCCCAGGGTTGCTTACCAGCTTAATTCCCTAGGGTCATTGCGACTACCCCAAAATATCACCATATGGAGGCTCCGCAGGATACTGGGCTTGGGCTTCCTTCGTGACAATCCCGGCCGTGTGTGGGTTGTGGGGTATCCCTTATGGGGGAGAATGTGCTAATTTGTATTCCATGTGCACAAAAGGCCATATCGAGGCAGTCTGCTTCCCCAGCTTCTAGGTCAGCACCGCCCGCTTCATCGCCTACCCCTCCCCATCTTATCCGTGACATCGTCACTAGTGGGGAGTCGCACTCTGATGTTTGTGCTCGCCTGGCTAGCATTGAGAGATTTCTTTCCGGCGCAGTGGGCAAAAAGGCCCATGCCAAGAAGAGACATTTATCGCCGGTATGGCTGCCTTTTGAATTTGATGAGGATGAGTGGTCGGATTATTCCCCGTTAGAGGAGGGGGAGTTGTTTGAGGAATCAGAATCTGACAATGTGCAGTTGTGTAATAATGGTGTTGGGCAGGCGCTGGGGGATGGCATTGACACTTCTAAAGTTCTGGCCCACCTCCTGGAGGTTTTGGACATTGCCCCACCGGAGGCGGCCCCTCTCAAAAAAGCCCCGCTTGATCCTTAGGGAATGGGAGAAACCGAGTCGGCTTCCCGGCGTTCCTCAGGGATGGGATAGGAAGTATCCCTTCCCGGTTGATATGGTATTTACTATAGGACTTGGCGTTCTTATATTGACTGGTGTGAGGCTAGGGCCTTACCTTGCAGGGTGTTTTCGATTCCTAGGATTTTGGAGTTTCTACAGCACGGTTTGGATCGGGGTTTCCAGCTCAGTACTTTGAAGGGTCAGGTTTCTGCCCTGGCTGTCTTTTTTCAAAGGTCTTTTGCCTTGCATCATCTGGTCAAGACCTTTTTCCAAGGGGTCACTCATGTTTGGCCCCCTAGAAAGTCTTTGGTTCCCGTTTGGGACCTAAATTTGGTTCTGTCGGCCCTCCAGGGGCCTCGTTTTGAACCGATGCAGGATGTGGCTCTTTCTGTGCTCACTCAAAAGGTTGCCTTTTTGGTGGCTATTACCTCTGTTCGGCAAGTCTCTGAGTTGGCGGCTCTGTCTATTCAGGCCCCTTACTTTGAGAGACACCAGGATAAGGTGGTTTTTCGCTTTAAACCAGATTTCCTTCCTAAGGTGGTTTATGCTTTCCATCTCAATCAGGATGTAGTTTTCCCTTCCTTGTGTCCTAAGCCTAGCAATGACAAGGAGAGGGTTTTGCACTCTTTGGATGTGGTTCGTTGTGTGAAGTACTATTTGATTGCTACTTCTCCTTTTCGTAAGACGGACGCCTTGTTCGTGGTGCCTTCCGGGCCCAGAAAAGGTTTGGCGCCCCCCAAGTCTACCATTAGTAAATGGATACGCCAGGCCATTGTTGAGGCCTATTCTGCTAAGGGGAGGACTCCCCCTTTTAAGATCACTGCGCATTCTACTCGTGCTGTTGGTGCTTTTCAGCACCAGGCTTCTGTTGAACAAGTTTGTAAGGCTGCTACTTGGTCTTCCGTTCATACTTTTTCCAAGTTTTACAAGGTTGATGTGCGGGCCTCAGCGGATGCTGTTTTTGGCCGCAAGGTTCTGCAAGCTGCAGTGGTTTAAGTTGGTGCATTTTTTTCCTGTTTTTTTGTCGGTTCCCACCCATGACGGACACTGCTATTGGATGTCCCAGATGTCATGAATGGTGGAAGCGGAGTGTATGACACACTTAGAATAATACCATTTTGTAAGTACTCACCTTTAAAATGGGTATTATGAGTGTGTTATACACCCCGCTTCACCCCACCCTTGTTGTATTCCGGATCCTTTATATGGTGAACCTTTTTTATTTTTGTTGTTATATTGGTTCTTCCTGGTCCTCTTACTGCTATCATACACTGGGGGATTAGTGGGAGGTCCCAGGTATTTATGGACCGGGAGGAGCTTCTTTTTTGCAGTCATCTATGCAGAAGTTTGCCCTCTACTGGAGACTACCCAGATGTCATGAATGGTGGAAGCGGGGTGGATGACACACTCATAATCCCCATTTTAAAGGTGAGTACTCACAAAATGGTATTTTTCTAACATTGCTCCTGATTTTACCTCTGACTAGCTTTAGGTTGTGTCCCTGTGTTCTATCATTAAGTTTCTTCTTAAAAACACTTGCCTCCTCAACCTTATTGAATCCTTTCACATATTTAATCATGTCCCCTCTCTCCCTTCTTTCCTCCAGACTGTACAAATTAAGTTCTTTATTGTTAAATCAAGACTATATATATTTTTGTTATTGCTCTGTATCAAATGTAATATAACAATAAATGCACAACACAAACCTTATTAAAGCCACGTAAAAACACAATTCTGTGAGGTACTCACCTGTAGAATTGGTTTTTCTGGGAATCCATTCCAGGCACTCCTTACTCTTGGGTTTCCCTCCTCCTTGCTTATCACATGACTGCAAGAAAGAAAAAAGGTGCGGCCCTCCCGGCCCATAAGTAGCAGCTGCCCCTAATCAGATTAGTTTACTTAAAAAGCAGTAAAAATAAACTAGAGACAGGCCGGGAGTCCCATACAAGAGTCCATGTTACTAAACATCAAACTCCAAAAAATGCTCTAAAAAAATAAGTTATAATTCTTTTTTTTTTTTTTTTTTTAATGCCATGAAATAATAATAAAAAAAATGGATTAACACCAACAGAGAAGCGTCAGAAGATAACATGACCCAAAAAACGGGTGGGCCGGAGTGCCTGGAATGGATTCCCAGAAAAAACAATTCTACAGGTGAGTACCTCACAGAATTGTGTTTATTCTTCCAATCCATTCCAGGCACTCCTTACTCTTGGGACCTCCAAAAGCAGTGCCAACTATGGGCGGGATCCCCTAACGCAGAAGACGGCAGGTAGTTCACTTCACTTATGCCTGGAGAATCTTCCGACCAACAACAGCATCAGCTGAGGCTCTAACATCCACCTTGTAAAACTTGGTAAATGTATGAACCGAAGACCAGGTGGCAGCTTTGCAGACCTGTTCCACCGAAGCCTGGTGCTGGAAGGCCCAGGAAGCCCCAATGGGCCTAGTGGAATGGTCCGTGACCCGAAAAGGGGGTTCCTTCCCCTTGGCCGAGTAGGCTCTTCCTACTGCCTGCCTAATCCACTTACTGACAGTGGCTTTAGCCGGTGGAAGTCCCTTTCTTGGTCCATCTGAAATAACAAAAAGAAGATCCGTCTTGCGGAAGGCATCTGTAGCTGCCAAATAATACCTTATGGCTCTAACAACGTCTAAGGAATGAATTGCCCTTTCCTTAGCATTAGCCAGACCTGGGCACAAGGAGGGTAGAATTACCTCCTGATTAAGATAAAAGGGAGAGACGACCTTAGGCAAAAAATCTGACTTAAACCGAAAAACTACCTTGTCTTTGTGTAACTCAAAATAAGGAGATTTCATACATAAAGCGGCTAATTCCGAAACACGCCGCACAGAAGTGATTGCCACTAAAAATACCACTTTAAGCGTCAAAAAGCTCATTGGAGCGTCAAGCATAGGTTCAAAAGGAGCCCCCTGTAGAGCCGTCAACACCAAATTCAAGTCCCATACCGGTAAGATAGACTTGCACGGTGGACGGACATGAGTGACTCCCTGAAAAAAAGTCTTAATGAGTCTATTACTAGCGATAGACTTCTGGAAAAAAATAGATGAGGCCGATACCTGCCCTTTTAGGGTGCTTAATCGTAGGCCCATTTCTAAGCCATCCTGCAGAAATTCTAGGACTCTAGAAATCGAATACCTTCTGCATGAATAATTCCTAGCCTCACACCAGGATATGAATGACCGCCAGACCCTGTAGTAAATCATGGAAGAAGACTTCTTCCGGGCCTGAATCATGGTATGAATAACCTTAGCTGATAAACCTTTCTCTGCTAGGACCGAGGTCTCAATAGCCAAGCCGTCAAAGCCAGCATCTGTAAATTCGGGTGCCGAAGCGCCCCCTGAGTGAGAAGATCCGGCTCGATCGGTAGGCGCCAATGGTCTACCGCCATCCTTGTTATGTCCGAAAACCAACTTCTTCTTGGCCAATGAGGAGCTACTAGAATGGTAGGTACCCCCTCCTGAATTATCTTTCTTAGTACACGACTCAGAAGCGGAAACGGGGGAAAAATGTACAGAAGTTTGAACCTTGCCCAAGGGACTGACAGGGCGTCCGTGGCTATGGCCAGAGGGTCCCTCAACGGGGACATGAATACTGTCCGTTTGTGATTGTGTCTGGACGCAAAGAGATCCACTTCCGGACGCCCCCAGGGAAGACAAAGGCCTTGGAAAACTTTCCGACTGAGGGACCATTCTCCCCGACGCAGAACCTTCCTGCTCAGAGCGTCGGCCGCCTGGTTTACTACCCCCGGAATATAAACTGCCGAAATGCAGGGAACATTCTCCTCTGCCCAAGTCAGAATCCGGCATACGTCTTCTAGAGCACCCTTGCTCCGAGTACCCCCCTGATGATTGATATAGGCTACAGCTGTCCGACTGGACCTGGACTGCCTGCCCCTTTAAGCTGGGGGTCAGATACTGAAGCACTAGCCGGATAGCTCTTAACTCCAATACATTTATGGGAAGCTGATTCTCTCTCTGTGGTGACAAAATAGATACGCGTCCCTTATGTCTATGGTAGTCATAAGATCCCCGGGTCGAACTACTGTTAAAGCTGACCTCAACGTCTCCATGCGGAAATGTTTCACACGAATATACCTGTTGAGATCCTTCAGATCTAAAATGGGACGAATCGACCCGTCCTTTTTGGGGATTGTAAAAAGGTTGGAATAAAACCCCTGACCATCTTACTGAAGGGGTACTCGACAAAATCACCCCTTTTTGAAGGAGGTGCTGAACTGCGGACTTCAGGGCAACTAGCTTTGACTGGTTCCGGGATGCCCCTGACCGAAGGAACCTTGCGGGCGGTCTGGCTGCAAACTCGATTTTGTAACCTGAAGACACCACCTCTTGGATCCGCCGATCCGCCACGTGGCGCCTCCAGATATCAGCAAAAAGCAAAAGCCGTCCCCCCACCCGCTCGGGTGAGGGCGCCCCATGCTGGAGTGGACTTGGCTGGAGGTTTAGGCCTACTTCTCCAGGCCCCTCCTGCCCTATTACGCGCTCTTCCTCTACCCCAAAAATCTCTACGGGAGCAAGGCCGAAAGGCCCCTCTGCCCCTCCGAAAAGGCCGAAATGACGAAGACTTCTGAAAAGGCCGAGTCGACCTTCTCCTTTGAGGCAGTTTGCCATCCTTCACCATACCGTCCAGCTTTTCTCCAAAAAGTCTGCTCCATAAAAAGGGTAAATCCGTAAGCACCTTCTTAGTGGCGGCATCTGCCGACCACTGCCTAAGCCACAATGAACGGCGCAAAGCCACAAGGACAGCAGAAGTTCTCGCCGCCAGCCTGACCGCATCCTCCATCGCAGTAATAGCAAATGCATTAAAGTCCAAACAGTCCTTAAAGTCCTTGGACTCTTGGGTCAGCCTGCAAGATTTAGCCCTAGCTAAGCTCCTCTTCATCTTTTTCCTCGAAGCCAGAGACACAATGGCCGTGGCACAAACGGGGCGGAGCAAAGAACCTATCATGGCGAAGGCATGGCGGGCTAATTGATCCATACGCGCCTCTGTGGGATCTCTAAGGGATCCCATAGTAGCGGACGGCATCACCGAAGTGTTAGACAAGCCTGCAACTGGGGAGTCCACATCAGGTGGATAGGACCAAAGTTTAACCATGTCTGCTGGAAATGGATACCTAGAATCTAGGATCTTGGGAACAGCCGGCAGCTTATTAGGATTTTCCCGCTCCTTAAGTATCATTCTGGAAAAATGTGGCTGTTCTGGAAACACCTGCCTTTGCCTAACAACAGGCTTAAACAGGTCTCTACCTCAGGCGGGGAGATATTCAAGGTATCAAAGACCACAGAAAGCAGACCTTCTGTTTCATCCACGAGGAGAGGATCTTCATCGGCCGAAATTAAGATAGAGTTACTATCAGAGGGCTCCTCTGCCTCTTCTTCCCCAAAGGAGGCAAACATATCCTCTTCCTCCGCTACAGGTTCCAAATGTTTTGTTTTATAGGCGGCCTTCCTTGGTAACACAAAAGACAACTGCCTCTCCAGATTATCCAATCTGTGAGCAAATTCCGTCTGCACCTCACTGCCTTCTCCCCCTTTAGGGGAAGCAGGAGATGGACGAGCCGTAATGCTCCCAGCATCAGCCGGGCTAGATACCCGGTCAGCCACTCTGTTATGATCTAGGCCGATCTTCACGGCGCAGGTGGAACAAACCGTGCCAAAACCGCCCAGGGTATCCTGCCTGCATAAGGTCCTGCCCTGTTCAAGAGGGATGCCCGTATTGCTATCCCCTGATGCCTCCCTCATGGTGTTTATTATTAAAAACTCTTTCTTTTTTTTCTTTTTTTTTTTTATTGGCCAGCTGACCCAAAGGGCCCTTAGCCTAAACCAATTCCCCCAAAAAAGGGAACGGGAGGAACCGCAACCCTGCTTTCTATACTTCTTCCATTCTAAAAAATAAGAGGAGAAAAAGGATTTAATACCTATATTTTTACCTCCAATAAAGATCAAAAGGGATCATAATATACTACCATTACTAAGGAGTAATAACAATATATAATAGTTGATAAATATTAAATAATAATAATATAAAAATAAAGTAATATAATATAATATATAATATAAAAATCTAATAATATAGTAATAATAAAAACATAATAATATAATTATAATATAATATAATAGATAACTAAAAATATTTACAATATTTTAGCATTTCACCATCATATGAATATATCCTATATTAATTGAAAATAATATTCAATAATATTTAAAAATATTTAAAAACAATCATGATTGAAATCCAAACTGAAGACTGCTAAATGCATATCAATCAATAGCAAAAAGAGAAATGAACTAGACGATCCACTCACCACTGCCGTCTGTCTTCACACTGAAGGAGACAAGACCATGCCTTACAGATTAATCATAAAACACAACAGCCTTAGCTCGGCCGCTGCCTGCTCCGCCCCCCCATCATAATGATTTAAAAGTTTAATGGCAGCCAAGGCCCAGGAAAGGCCGCTGCCCCAGCTCCCCAACAACTGCCGCTGCCGCCTGTGCCATGGCTGTCTGATAAATAAATGACCGCAAGCCGGTCTGAGCGGTGCCGCCGGGAAGAGACAAGCCAGCTTCTCGTCAGAGTGCAGTGTGGGAGAGGGGAGGAGGGCGGGGGGTTTGGAGGAGTAAAGGTGCTCATGGCCCCAACTCCTCCAGCTGGCCAGGCGCCGAGCGCAGTGTGGGAGAAGGGAGAGAGAAGAGGGGAGAGGAGAGGAGACCATAGCCAGCCTGCCCTCCTCGATAACAGTCGCAGCCTCATGTCTCCTACCTGACTCCAGCAGAGAACCACCACCTGCGATCTCCTTCTACCAAGTGAAGGAGTACTGAAGGTAAACACAAACACGTGGTCTGAGATAACAACGCCTCAGCGTGACGTCAGTCCTGCTTCTTAAAGACATATTACCCACACACAAATAAAAAGGAATTTCCCTCTCCTCCTTTTATAATATATATATATATATATATATATATATATATATATATATATAATATATTTTTTTTTTTTTTTTTTTTTTTTTTTTTTTTAAACATGTCATCCTTGTGCAGGGCTGCAAACCTTATCGGTATGCCCAACTTAGCATGTGCGCTGCTGACGTAAGCACCCCCTCTATTTTTTTATATGAAACAAGCCTACCTAACTAGCCTACCAACCTAAGGGTTGGGTAAAAAATAAAAAACATTCCTCAGCAGGTACACCAGAGAAAAACCTGCGGCTGACTTGCTTTTCAAAAAAGCCTGCAGCCCAGAGCATACACACTCTGTAAGCGCCCCAAGACCCCGGCGCTTCCACCTTACCTTCACGGACCCCAAAACAGCCAACGCTGTGGAGGCATAAACTTGGGTCTTGAGGGAACCGTGGGAATAAGGCTACGCAGAGAGCCGACAGGGTTCAGTCCCCCGCTTGCTGCCAAAACCTTGAGAGCGACCTGCTAAATCTTCAACAGTCATCTTGCCACTGCAAGAAAGAAAACTGATCTGATTAGGGGCAGCTGCTACTTATGGGCCGGGAGGGCCGCACCTGTTTTCGTTCTTGCAGTCACGTGATCAGCAAGGAGGAGGGAAACCCAAGAGTAAGGAGTGCCTGGAATGGATTGGAAGAATAAGGCTGTTAAACAGCCAGACAGCTGGCCAAGGCAATTGAGTTCAGTCAGAGGAAGCATAAAGTAGGATAGACCCCATGATAAGCAGTACTGCAACATCTCTCCCCTATTCAACATGATGCATATTAAAAATGGATCACCCAACAGTAGTAAAGCATATAACAGGGAACAAAGCTGCACTGGTAAAGTCTGAAAAAATGCATATATGCAATTTATACAAACGCAGCATGTACTCACATGAACAAGCCCCGCTGTGAACCCACCAGCCGTCGACACTCCCAACATGTGATTCGAAACAGACGACCTGCTTCACTTAAGCCAGACCAACAAACAGTGCTCATATGCATCCATCCCCAGGGATTAGATCCCCAATTTAGATTGCTGCACATAAAAATGAATTTACCTTTTTCTAACTCCTGCTGTGGTTTAAAAACAAAATGGCTCATGGATCTGCAGGCCACCTGCAAACAGGAAGTACTGCTGGGTTTCCTGTTACTGTGCACTGTCAGTTGAATCCAGGCAGCAGCATGGCTGGGATGCTGGGAAAGGAAGCCCTAAAATGACTGCCAACACGGTGAGGGTCGGTGAGAAGGTGTTTCAGCTTTTAGTAGATGCAGGAGTAAGTGCTGCCAATGCTTCAGTATCTTGAGTGCAGATGGGGCAAGTGAATTTTGGGGAGTTTTTTATCCCAATTGTGCCAGGCTGTTGGTCCAGTTGAATTGTTTCTCAGTTTAATTAAAGATGATAAAATTGGCAATCTTTATTTTTCATTTAAACTTAGATAAACAGATTTGTTTCTTTACAACCTTTTTTGATATTTTGTAATGGTAAATCTCTTTTGTGTTCTCATTACCTCCTTCAATTAAGGCTTATATCGGCCATGCTCCTTCAAACCTTCCCTCGTTGTATATAGCATAATTAGTAATGATTCTCTGTTCTCCTGTGCATGCCTTCTGAATATGTAACACACGTACCTCCATTTATCACCTGTTCATCAATACATTATTCTAGCTTACCTCTCTTCTATTGATGCACACACTTCAATAACTAGTGATTATAAATTTGCCTATTAGCAACCCTGCTTTCATTTAAGATCTTATCTGTCATGCCATGACTTATTCCCTAGTGTAATAAATCTACATTTACTATTTTACATGTAACCGAACCAATCTAGGGTTTGTGTCCCTAAGTATCTGGACAGAATGCAGACTGGATAATAAGGGGGTTGTACCTAAAGCTGTCCAGCATCCATTTCCTTACATAATTGTTGTGGGGCAGCATTCTGACAGGCTGGTGGCGGTGGGGGGGGGAGGGGTGTCCAGATTGCTCGATCCCCTCCACACATAGACCCCTGCAACCTTTAAACTGAACCTTGGTCCTGGAGACCAAGGTAATAATTTAGAATTGCATAATAATTTAGAATGCAGTCCATTGCTCACTGCTGTGGATGAACCTGCACTTAATGTAGTTTATTTACTTGGTCGTTAATTAGAAGTTTGTAATATTTTAAGTTTGGCAGCTTTCTATTGCTGTTTTTGTATTTGGATGTTTATTGTATTTATTTTGTTATGCTTTATTCTGGCAATTATGTTGTATTGGGAGTTTTGTGTTGAGGGGATCGAGTCAGTCTGCACTTAACTTTAAAAAGTTTTGTCAATGTCTTTCATGTATGTTTTAAGGACCCAATAGAATTGCCTTGTTTTATATATTTATGGCTGTGTATCCCTCTTTGTAGGGTATATTAACCCCCTCTCTGGGGGAAATATATTTCTTGCACATTAAAACATTGTAATAGCACAACGATAATTTCTATTGACTGTGTCTTATAAATTTTGCCTTATTAATCTGCGGTCCCCCGGCTTCCAATTTACTGAACAAAGGAGACATGTAGACATGGAAGACTGCCGTAGACTGCCCAATCCCCTTTTTGTTAGGATAGGGTCCTCACATCTTATGCATAGTGTAGGTAGGCAGCAGGTAAGCTCGTGGAGGGAGTGTTTATCTCACCCAGGATATTAAGCTGGATGAGTTAAAAAGAATCCAGGATTTTTTTTTTAATCTCTGTGTTGTTAGAGCACTGAGCTGTTTAAGTTTTGACATGCCAGGAATTTTATGTAATGGTTGGTAGTGCGACTTGCCACCCCCCCTTCTTCCATGTGTGGACTGCTTCTCAGTCCACACAGGTGGTAGCCCATTACTGGGCTAGGAAAGGCTGGATCTTACAGCAGTCGGGGGGAAGCCATGTGATGAGACAATGGAAAAAAAAGGCTTTTGCTGCAGGATTCCTAGCCTTGGACTGGCTATACTCGTTAGTAAACATATTTTTGTTTGTATTTAACCCCGGATGGAAAGGACTTTGTTTCTATTTATCCTGCACCATTTCATATGCTGAAACTCAGTGGATATATGTTAAACTCTTTACACTGATCTTCACTGTAACAACCCCGATACTGACAATAGGATGAGGGCTCTTGTGCTTGATTGGATGGAACAATTTAGAGATTTACCTTTGCTGCAGCATTCCCAAGGCTTGAGACATACAGCCTTAAATAATAAACTTTCCGTGTTTGCATCTGCTAATGCTAGTTTTGGCCACATTATTTTGTTAATGACCATATGAGTTCCTGCCTGGTTGTCGACAAATGTATTCTTGAGTGATTACTTCGTTATTGAGAGGGTTGTGATTAATTTGTTTTTCTACCTTCACGCTTATTAAGTCTTTGATGGGCACACGTGGGCTACGTGGAACAATTATTAATTGCCCTTGCTTCAGCCCAGTTACTTATCCAGACCATCTGCCTCAATGGACTCCAGCCATACCCTGCTAAAAGCAAAGCCATGTCTATGACACCACCCACTGTCTCCAAATGTGGCCTTTCTGCTCCTCTAGTGTCCCAAATAAATAACCCAAAACACCAAGGCCTGAGTTCAATAAGCGTTTAAAAATATTCTCATGGTAGTAAAAAAAAAAAAAAAATCACTTTATGAGAAAAAAGCCAGAGAATGTTATTGATACAGCCAGGACAATGCAATTTGATGGCACACACCTAAAAAAAGTTGAGAACTTTTTACTCTGTAATTAAAAGTACCATTGACTTTCATTTTCTTCCTAGCTGGTGAATTGGGAACAGTGAAATTCCCAGGCTTTTTACTCATAAAGTACATTTTTTACTGCCATTAGAATTTTTGTTCAACTTTTATTGTATCGAGGCCCTACCCTAGGATTTGAAGCGGAATCTAAGGTATCAGCTTTGTCCCCCAGATGTGCAGTTAGCGTAAAGTGGATTTTAGTGTACTGATCAAAATATCTTTTTGTGAAAGTATGATTGAGTACACCGTTTTCACTGCACACTGCAGTGAAAACTAGGGCTTTAATACATCAAGAGTTGAAAAAAATTCAAAACTTGTTAGTAAAATATTCACTTTTTAGGGAATACATGAGAACTTTACCGTTGATGAATCACCAGCTAGAAAAACAATGAAGGTCAATGGCACTATTCTTAGTATACAGTACGTCCTGCTCCAAATCTAATACTTACAGTTGGGATATACTCTGCCAGATGGCGCTGGACTGCAGAGACATCGAAAATAGGCTCCTCCCGGCCCCTCAAAATACCCAAGGACCTCCCACAAATCCCCAGAATTTCTCTGCAGTCTGGCTGCGAAGGACGAGAAATTGGCTCTCTACTCGCAGGTGAGCGGGGTTATTAACCTGCGGCCCTGTAGGACTATTCCCACCCGTTCCACTAGTAATATGCCTCCCAGCCTTGGCTGCGCTGGTTGGGAGAAGGTAGGCAGCACTGCCGTTGGTGCTTAGGAGCGCTGCTCCACCGCAATCCCCCACCAAAGGGTAGGCGGTTCAGGCTTATGGTGTGCCTCTATGGGATGCCCCTCCCGCACTATTGCCCCTTGCCCCTACCTATCGGGGGGCCCTCTTTAAGTGGCTGCTGTCCTCCCTCATCCTCCTTGTAGTCTTCGGGGGAAAAGAGCGGGGGGGAGGAGGGTGTGTATGTGTATAGATGTTATGCAGTCTGTGCTTTCACTTTTCACATGTCTTTATTCTTGTGTCAGCCGCCGCACTGACTTGTCTTTTAAATTTACCGCCGCCGCGCGCTGACTTTGTTCCGCTCTTTGCGGCGGCATCGCTGGTGCGCCATCATTGGCTGTTGGCCTTTCTGCCTTCGTGCTCTTCGGGGGGGGGGGCGTCTTTGGCGCTTTCCGCGTCATCGCTATTATTGGCCCGACGCCATCTTTTCTGACTTGGTTGGCCTATGCGCGACGGACTCCTACCTACCGCGGTCCGTAAGTGCCCTCGCGGGCGGCTTTATCTGCTTCACTTTTGTTACGATGTGCTTATGGTCTTGTTTGCGTATGTCTTTCAGGCAGGACGAACCCTTCTTGGCTTCTCCCGGCCCTGTTTTAGTATATTACTTGTAGGCCTTGTAAAAATGATACTCCCACATCCCTAGCGGGTTATTGGGGCATCCAGGGTTGCTATATAGCGTTATTCCCTATCGGCGTATAGCGCCGCTATAATCACCATATGGAGATATCCCAGGATAATGTTACCGGGGTCCCTTTGGGACAAGACCGGCTGTGTGTAGCGTGTGGGCAGCCTCATGCTGACGCTGACAAGGCGCGGGTCTGTGTACACTGTGCTCAGCAGGTGCTTGCATTGCAATCTGGCCTGCCAGTGGCTGCACCTCGTTTCACTTCACCTACTCCCCCAAGCTTAAATCTCACTCCTGTTGAGTTGCATACTAGTGGGGATTCTCAGCCTGATGTGTCTTCTAGACTGGCTACTGTTGAACAGATTATTGCGAAGTCTTTAGCACGTAAGGCCCCTGCTAAGAAGCGGCACTTGACGCCTAATGTTACTGTTTTCCCTATGGGAACTGAGGCGTTTATGAATCTGTGTGGCTATACCCCGTCTGATGAAGGGGAGCTCTTTTCTGATTCAGGCTCATCTGATGAGAGACCAAGGGGTCATGACGATTCTGGCTCTGACCCCTGGGGCCCGGATGACACTGACAGATTATTGACCCAGATTTTTGAGGTTATGTCTATCTTCCTCCCTGTTGAGGCTCCCAGGCAAAGAGGGGAGCTTTTCCATACAGCAAGATCACGTTTGGAATTTCGAGAGCAGGCACATTTCCATAACCTTGTGCTCAAGGAATGGGAACGCCCCAGTAAACTTCCCGGGGTTCCAAAGAGTTGGGATAGGAAGTATCCCTTTCCTGCTGAGGTGGTTAAATGTTGGTCACCCCCCCCCCCCCCAGGTGGATGCCCCGATCCTAGGGCTATCTAACACCTCTGTCATGCATTCCCCTGATTCTACTACCCTGCGGGATGCCGAAGACCGGCGTATTGATCAGCTGGCATCCCACACCTTTGCATGTGCGGGGACGGCGATGCGCCCGGTCTGTGCCTCTGCCATTACTGATGTCGCCACTAGAACCCTTATCAGAAATGTACTTGATAGTGCCCCTGATGAATTGCCTTGTGAGGTGTTTAATGCACTCTCCAGTTGTGATGTTTTTGTAAACTTTGTACTATCAGCATTGGATGGCAACACCAGAATGTGTGCCAGAACTTCTGCCCTCGTGGTGGCTATACGCCGCTCGGTTTGGCTGCGCCAGTGGGCTACTGACAACGCTGCCAAGAAGGCCCTCTCTGGTTTTCCCTTTAAAGGACTGCGTCTGTTTGGAGACCGCCTGGACGTGTTTGCTAAGGGAGGCAGGTTACCCCAGCGCAGGCGGCAGTCTCGGCCCTTTCCGAGTCAGGGCTCCTTTTTCTCCCCCTACCGTGGTGCTAAACAAGGGAGGGGGGTTTCCTTTACTGGGGCCCGAGGAGGCTTCTGGGGTAGGGGCAGAGGACGTGGACGTCCTGGCTCTTCCTGGGGCTCCAAGCTTAAGTCCTCTCCCAAGCCCCCTCAGGCATGATGGGGTGCCCTCACCCATCCGGGTGGGGGGATGGCTTCAACACTTTGCTCACGTCTGGAGGCTTCATGTCTCAGACCGGTGGATTCAGGAGGTAGTGTCCTCCGGTTACAAGATAGTTTGCTGTCTGCCCTCCCCCAAGGTTCATCAAATCCCGGAATCCTCAGCACCCTGTGTCAGCTCAGTATCTACTGCAGGCGGTGCAAAGCCTTCTGGAGCTGGGGGTCATCTGCAAGGTCCCTTTAAGAGAAAGGGGCAAGGGCTTCTATTCCAACCTATTCACAGTGCCCAAAAAAGATGGGTCAGGCAGCCCATCCTAGACTTGAAGATCCTCAACAAATTTGTCTGGTGCAGGCGCTTTCGCATGGAAACTCTGCGCTCTGCCAACAGTTCCCTGCACCCAGGGGATTTCATGATGTCTTTGGACATCAAAGATGCTTACCTTCACATTCCTGTGTTTCCAGGTCATCAAAGGTTCCTCAGGTTCGCTCTGGAGGATCAACACTATCAATTTGTGGCATTGCCTTTTGGTCTCACTTCAGCTCCCAAGGTGCTGGCAGGAGTGATGTCTCTGCTCAGGTTTCAGGGCATCCACGTGCTGCCCTACCTGGACGACATTCTCATCACTTCCCAGTCTCTACATCAGGCCGAGTTGGATACTCAGCTGGTGGTGTCCACCCTGGAGTCATTTGGCTGGGTGATCAACCACCCCAAGTTCTCTCTGTCTCCCTCCTTTGGGACTTCATTCCTGGGAATGAATCTGGATACAGTTCAGGCAAGGATTTTTCTTCCTTAGCAGAAGGTGGACAGTATGATTGTGCAGGTCCAGTTCCTGCTATCTTGTCATCATCCCTCCATCAGGCAGGGAATGCAGCTGGTGGGCCTGATGGTGGCGTGCTTCGAGGCGGTCCCTTATGCTCAGTTCCACTTGAGGCCTCTGCAATTCCACCTCTTTTCAGTATGGGACAAGGACCCTGCATCCCTGGACCGGGTCTTTGCGCTTTCCCCCCTGTTCAGGCGGTCCCTCTTGTGGTGGCTGGACCCCAGGAACCTGTTGGGGGGCAGATCTTTTCTGACCCCCTCCTGGGAGACGGTCACCACGGATGCCAGTCTGTCAGGTTGGAGGGGTTTCTGGAGGTCCCTGCACTTACAGGGGAGGTGGGGCCCTCAGGAGGCCCACACACCTATCAACGTCTTGGAGCTGCGGGCGATCAGGTTGGTTCTGGCTCAGTTGACTTATCACCTTCGGGATCTGCCTGTTCAGGTGCGCTCGGACAACCAGACAGCAGTTGCCTACATCAATCATCAGGGAGGGACCCGGGGCAGAAGGGACCTCCAGGAAGTGTCTCTGATCCTGATCTGGGCGGAGGTCAATGTTCCCTGCATATCAGCTGTGTACATCCCGGGGGTGGAAAATCTGCTGGTAGACTCTCTGAGCAGGGGGACCTCTCGCCAGGGAGAATGGTCCCTCTGCAAGAGGGTGTTTCAATCTCTGTGTCACCGTTGGGGCCAACCAGATGTGGATCTGTTTGCGTCCCGTCACAATCACAAGCTCTCGGCCTTTGTCTCCCTGTCCCAGGATCCTCTGGCCTTGGCCACGGATGCCCTAGCAATGTCATGGCAGGACTTTCAGCTCCAGTCTTTCCTCCATTCCCCCTGCTGGGCAGGGTTCTGCGCAAGATTGCTCTGGAGGGGGTGCCAGTGATTCTGGTGGCCCCCAAGTGGCCAAGAAGAATGTGGTTCGCAGACGTGGTGCAGCTGGCAGTAGATCAGTACGTCCTGCCCAGGGTGCCAGACCTGCTCTCTCATGGTCCCTTACGCCATCCCAATTTACAAACTCTGGCTTTGATGGCTTGGCTGTTGAAACCTCCATCTTGATGGAGAAGGGGCTGTTTACCTCGGTTGTTGATACCATGCTAAAGGCTAGGAAGAAGTCTTCTTCTTCCATTTATTCCAGGGTTTGACATGCTTACATTGACTGGAGTGAGTCTAAGTCTCTTCCCTGTCGTGTGTTCTCAAGTTTTACAAGGTTGATGTTAGGGCCTCAGCTGATGCTGTTTTTGGCCGCAAGGTATTCTCAGTGTGTCACACACCCCGCTTCCCCTTTAATTCTTACGATCGGGTTACTCCACCAGCAGGTGGCGACGTTGCAGAGAGAAGTCTTGAAAACGAGCCCCTTCCGGCCTATATATACCTGGGACCTCCCACTTAACACCCAGTGTTTTCTCTCTGCAAGATGCGACAAGACAGAAGAAAGAAGTCTCCTGCTTGCAGGTAGCCGGGGTCAAACCCCGGGACCCCCCTTTTGGTCTATTTCTGCCCAGTCAATTGTTTACATGCCTAGATGGTTAATGGAAGCCTCCCAGCCCAGGCTGCTGGCTGGGCAGCGGTAGCTGGCACTATATGGTGCCTAGGAGCTTATCTCCTCCGCTCGACCCCACGCGTGGGGCAATGCGGCTATCCGGCATGGTGACCCGGATTTGGGATGCCCCTGTCCCGATGTTTCCCTTGGCCACCTTCTCCCGCTTGGTCCCTTCTCCCTTCGCTTTGGGGGGGGGGGGGGTGTTTGCATGGGGTGCTTTTTACTTATGTAGTGTGTGTGTGGGGAGCACCGGCAGACGCAGGGTCAGCGCCGTGGTGTGCGGGCGCATGGCCTGAGCTGCTGGGGCTCCTTCTACTTGTGTTTTTAAAACTTCCCCCGCTTGGCTGGCTTGGGGGACTGTGGGCGTCTGTGGCGCCCGTTTACACGCGGCGCCGCCATTCGGCGGGCCGTGTTGCTTGGGGCCGGGGCCGCGCTCCTTTTCGGCCCTCGCTGTGTGACTCACTGGCGGGGGCGTGGCCGGAGGGCGTCGCTCGCTGAGCCCGGGCCCGCCTTCCTTCCTCTGCCTCATCACGGAGACAGGTGCTAGGGCTGAGCTGGGGAAAGTGCGTTTCCAGCAGTGCCGTGTTTTTGTCTTCAGCAGCAGTAACAGGTTAGTGGTCCCCACCTCGGCTCACGTGGGGCCGTCATTTATGCTGTAGTCTTATACTGTGGCTATGTAGTGCTTGTGTTTGTGAGTTTTCCCTGGCACTTTAGCATAACTCCTGGAGGCACTTATTGTTTTTACTGTTATATATACATATATATATATATATATATATATATATATATATATATATTTGTCTTCATGGGGTATATATTGCATATATATGTTTTACCATTAATGTTTGTTTGATGTATGTGTGTGATGCATGCTGGCTTTTTTCCTGGGGGACTGACTGTGGTCTCTTTTCTCTTACAGATTCTGGGATCCCCTCACTGCAGTGGCTCTCCCGGTCTGATATACCTGGCTAGTCTTAGTCTCCAAATTGGGATTTTTCCTAGGTTTAAAAAATCCTCCCACTCCCGGGACTTTAATTATAGAGGGGCATGCTGGGTTGCTTAATGTGTAAAACCCTGGGTTGTTGCGAATACCATAATTTCACCATATGGAGGCTTCCGACATTACCGGAAATGGCTCTTCGGGGCTATCCAGGCTGTGTGGGGGTTGTGGGGCTCTGCTCCCAGGCGATGATGTCATATTATGCGTTCCATGTGCAAAGCAGAATATTGCACGCCAGTCCGGCATTCCGGCTTCTGGCTCCTCACAACTTCCGTCATCTCCTACCCCCCTCCCCCATTCCTGACCCTGTATGACGTTGTCAAAAGTGGGGATTCGCAATCCGAGGTGTGTGCGCGATTGACCAACCTCGAGAAGATAATTTCCGCCACGGTAGCTCAGAAGGCTACGGCGAAGCGGAAGCACCTTTCTCCGGCAGCGCCTGTTCCGGAGGATGAGGTGTTTGAAATACTGGATTGATCCGATTGTCCCCCTGATGAGGAGGGGGAACTCCTTGAGGAGTCGGATGAGCCTGCAGACCAGCAATTGGTTGGCACCGCTGGCGATCAGGCTGCGGAGGTGTCCCTTGACACTCCTTCCATTTTGGCTCAAATGTTTGAAATTTTGGCTTTGGATCCGCCCGTGGTGGTCCCCCCACCAAAGGGTGAGTTGTTTGATGTGCCCCAGCCGTGTTTGGTGTTTCCCAGGCAACAACACTTTGTGAGGGTTGTCCTTAAGGAATGGGAACAACCCACCCACCTGGCTGGAGTTCCTCCTAGTTGGGATAAACGTTATCCCTTTCCGGAGGATTTGGTGAAGCTTTGGTCGGTTCCCCCTGACGTCGATGCCCCTGTGTTAGGGCTGTCGAACACGGCTGTGTTTTACTCCCCTGACACTACTACCATTAAAGATGGTGAGGATCGTCGGATTGATCAATTGGCTCGCCATGGTTTTATCAGCGCTGAATCGGCACTGCGGCCGGTGCGTGCTTCAGCGCTTCTTCTGATGGCAGTTAGGTCCATTATTAGAGATTTGTACGCAGATCTCGATCCCACTTGTGATGAGTTCAGTTCTCTCAAGCAGTGTGAGTCGTTTATTTCCTTTGTCATGACCGCCCAGGACGATGCACTTGCGATGAGTAGCAGGACAGCGGCACTGTTGGTTGCTATTCGTCGGTCAGTGTGGCTGCGCCAGTGGACGGTGGACTTTAACTCTAAGAAGGCGCTTACAGCGCTACCTTTTGTGGGTTTGCGCCTGTTTGGCGATAAATTGGATTCAGTTGCCAAGGGTGGTAAGTTGCCTCAACGCAAGAGGCCTCGTCGTTCCTTTCGGGGTGCGACTTCCTTTAGTCCCTACTTTCGGGGAGTCAGAGCGGGAAGAGGGGTTTCCTTGCCCGCTACGAGGGGCGCAGGTTGGACCCGGGGGAGGGGCCGTGGCCGTCCTGGTCAGTCCTGGGGCGCCAAGCCCAAGCCTGTTGGTAAGGCCGCTCAGCAATGAGGGGGTGCCCTCACCCGTGCAGGTGGGGGGACGATTGCGACACTTCTCCCTGGTTTGGGACCAGGAGGTTCCGGACAGATGGATCCGGGAGGTGGTGTCGTCCGGTTACAAGCTGGAGTTCGAGTCTCGCCCGCCTTCATGGTTTTTCCGGTCTCGGGTGCCCACCGATACTTTGGCCGCGCAGGGGCTCCTGGCGTCGGTAAGGAATCTTCTGGAAATGGCGGTCATCCGACCGGTGCCGCGCTTAGAGGTGGGTCTCGGTTTTTACTCCAATCTTTTCACAGTCCCCAAGAAGGACGGGTCGGTTCGCCCCGTCCTGGATCTGAAGTTCCTCAACAGGTTTATCCGTACTCGGAAGTTTCACATGGAAACTCTGCGATCGGCCATCGGTTCTCTTCGGCAGGGGGACTTTATGACGTCCATAGACATCAAGGATGCTTACCTTCATGTTCCCATCTGCCAGGCTCATCAACGTTTTCTTCGGTTCGTGATGAAGGATCAGCATTTTCAATTCGTGGCACTTCCCTTTGGCCTTACCTTGGCTCCAAGAGTGTTCACCAAGGTGCTGGCAGGGGTGATGGCCATTCTCAGATCTCGGGGCATTCGTGTCGTACCTTATCTGGACGACCTTCTCATCATGGCTCCTTCTCTCAATCAATCGGAGACGGACACCAGGACGGTGGTCTCCATGCTGGAAAGCTTCAGTTGTGTGATCAACTTTCCCAAGTCCTCCCTCGCTCCGGCCAGGGTGGTGTCCTTTCTGGGAATGCGGTTGGATTCTTGTCAACACAGAGTGTTCCTGCCTCAGTCCAAGATTTGTCTGATTCAGGAGTTGGCTCGGGTCCTTCTTTCCAATCCTCGACCGTCCATCCGTTTGGGGATGAGACTGGTAGGGTTGATGGTTGCCTCATTCGAGACGGTTTCTTTTGCTCAATTTCACACGAGGACGCTTCAGCTTCATCTGTTGGCGTCTTGGTACCGGCGACCTCGGTCGTTGGATCGGCCCTTCCAGTTGTCCTCCCGGGTCCGGCAGTTCCTTCAATGGTGGTTGGTCTCGACCAATCTCTTGAGGGGCAGGTCTTTCTTGACTCCTCTTTGGGAAATTGTCACCACGGACGCCACTCTTTCGGGATGGGGGGGATTCTGGAAGGATCTTCAGTTTCGGGGGCAGTGGGGGCCTTGAGAGGCCCACTTGCCCATCAATGTTCTGGAACTGAGAGCCATCCGTCTGGTTCTTGTTCTCTGGACTCAACATGTCCTGGGCCTTCCGGTTCAGGTTCGCTCGGACAATCGAACAGCGGTTGCTTACATCAATCATCAGGGAGGGACTAGCAGTCTGGTGCCCTCAGAGAGGTGTCCCTGATCCTGACCTGGGCGGAGGCCCATGTTCCTTGTCTCTCGGCAGTTTACATTCCGGGTGTGGAAAACAGGGAAGCGGATCTGTTGAGCAGGTGCTCTTCCCGTCTGGGAGAATGGGCTTTCCATCCTCAAGTTTTTCGGTTGCTGTGTCTACGGTGGGGGACAGCGGAGGTGGACCTGTTTCCCTCTCCTCACAATTGCAGGCTCCCGACCTTCGTGTCGCTCTCCCAGGATCCTCTGGCTCTACCGGTGGACGCCATGTCCCTGAGCTGGGGGGATCTGGGTTTTCTGTACCTGTTTCCTCCGATACCCATGCTGGGCAAGGTGGTACGGAAGCTGGCTCTGGAAAGGGTGTCCGCCATTCTCGTGGCTCCAAGGTGGCCAAGGCGAGTATGGTTCGCAGACATCGTTTGGCTGGCGGTGGATCAGTTCGTTCTGCCTCTGCGGCCCGATCTGCTCACTCAGGGTCGGCTGTGTTACCCCAATTTACCAACGCTGGGTTTGACGGCTTGGCTGCTGAAACCTTCATCTTGAAGGAGGAGGGTCTTTCCGACTCGGTTGTTAAGACTCTGATCGGTGCCCGGAAGAGGTCTTCTTCTACCATCTACTGTAGGACTTGGAAAGCCTATATCGCTTAGTTTGAGGTTAGATCTTTGCCCTGTAGGGTCTTTTCGGTTTCCAGGATTCTGGAGTTTTTGCAATCAGGGCTGGACTCTGGTCTTCAGCTGAGTACTTTGAAAGGGCAGTTTCTGCCTTATCTATCTTTTTTCAGAAGCGTTTTGCGCTTCATCCTTTAGTTAAAACCTTTTTCCAGGGGGTTAGGCATGTGCGGCCTCCCAGGAAACCATTACTCCCTGTTTGGGACTTGAACTTGGTTCTTTCTGCTCTTCAGGCTCCTACCTTTGAGCCCTTGCAGGATATTGCCCTGTCTACCTTGACTCAGAAGACTGCCTTCTTGGTAGCTATCACTTCGGTTCAGCGTGTCTCAGAGTTGGCGGCCTTGTCGATTCAGGCGCCCTACTTTGAGAGGCATCAGGACAAGGTGGTCTTTCGTTTCAAACCGGACTTTCTTCCTAAGGTTGTTTCTGCTTTTCATTTGAATCAGGATATTGTTCTTCCCTCCTTGTGTCCTAAGCCTAAGAATGACAAGGAGAGGATTTTGCATTGTTTGGATGTAGTACGCTGTGTTAAGTACTATTTGATTACTACTTCTCCTTTTCGTAAGACTGATGCCTTTTTTTGTTGTTCCTTGTGGGCCTAGGAAGGGTTTGGCTCCGGCCACGTCTTCCATTAGCAAATGGATACGTCAGGCCATTATTGGGGCCTATTCTGCTAAGGGGAAAGTTCCCCCTTTTCGTATCACTGCTCATTCTACTCGCGCCATTGGAGCGTCTTGGGCTTTTCAGCACCAAGCTTCTGTTTCACAAGTTTGTAAGGCTGCTACTTGGTCTTCGGTTCATACTTTTTCTAAGTTTTACAAGGTTGATGTGCGGGCCTCAGAGGATGCCTTGTGGACACTGCTTTTGGATGTCCCGATCGTAAGAATTAAAGGGGAAGCGGGGTGTGTGGCACACTGAGAATAATACCATTTTGTGAGTACTCACCTGTAAAATGGATATTGTCAGTGTGTCACACACCCCGCTTCACCCGCCCTTTTTGGTATCCTGGATCCTCTATATGGTGAAGCTTTTCTTTATTTTTATTTTGAGGTTACCATTGGATTTCCTGGTACCTTGTCTTACTGCTGTTTGAATTCACTGGGTGTTAAGTGGGAGGTCCCAGGTATATATAGGCCAGAAGGGGCTCGTTTTCAAGACTTCTCTCTGCAACGTCGCCACCTGCTGGTGGAGTAACCCGATCGTAAGAATTAAAGGGGAAGCGGGGTGTGTGACACACTGACAATATCCATTTTACAGGTGAGTACTCACAAAATGGTATTTTTGCAGGCGGCAGTGGTTTAAACCAGTGGTCCTCAACCCTGTCCTCAAGGCCCACCAACATGTCATGTTTTTTGGATCTCCAAATAGCCAGCTCTATTGCTCTGCAGCTGCACTAATTACTCCACCTGTGCATCTTTGTGGAGATCTGCAAAACCTGGCCTGTTGGTGGGCCTTGAGGACAGGGTTGGGGACCCCTGGTTTAAACTGTCTGCTGTTACCTTTTTTGTTGGGGATCCCACCCTGCTTTATGGACACTGCTATTGGATGTCCCAAGTGTAAGTAATCTATCTGGAGCAGGACGTACTGTATACTAAGAATAATACAATTCTGTGAAATACTCACCTGTAGAATTGGTATTATAAGTATACAGTACGTCCTGCTCCACCCCACCCTGGTTTTTGCATTATTCTGGATCCCCTGTATGGTGATTGTTATCATTGTTATAGTTACCAGTTTTTGGGTGGTTAAATTCTCCCGGCTTCTTGTTCACTGTTTTTCAATGCTGGGGATTTGTGGGAGGTCCCCGGGTATTTGAGGGGCCGGTAGGAGTCTGTTTTACATGTCTCTGCAGTGCAGCGCCATCTGGCGGAGGATAACCCAAGTGTAAGTAATCTATCTGGAGCAGGACGTACTGTATACTTATAATACCAATTCTACAGGTGAGTATTTCACAGAATTGTATTCGATGTCTCTGCAGTCCAGCGCCATCTGGCGGAGTAATACCCAAGTGTAATGATTCTTATCTGGAGCAGGACGTACTGTATACTCATAATACCAATTCTACAGGTGAGTAATCACAGAATTGTATTTTTTCCCTATGTCCTTCAGCATGGCCACTGAGAGGATGAGCAAGAAGTTTAATTTAAGGGTGGAAAACTGCCTGCAACACTTTTCAACCAAAACATTGTTGGGAGATCGATAGGAGGTCTGAACTATAGTGTTTAAAAAAGGTATGTGCAGAAGACCAGTTAGCTTCTTTGCAAATCTCTTCTATGGGTCCCCTGCTCTTTCTGCCCAGGAGGCAGCCACCACTCTGATGGAGTGAGCTCTAATGCCAGGAGGGCCCAGACCTCTCTGCTTCCTGAAAAGTATACAAACAGGTTATCGTCTTTGTGAAAATCTTTGGTGTGCTCCAACTAGAGGATTAGGGCTCTTCGCACATCTAGGAGATGAAAGGTGTCACCAGGAACCCCAGGATCAGGTAAAAGGAATGAAAGTATGATCTGTGAGGAATGGAAGGCTGATGCTATCTTTGGTAAATATAACGGGTCAGGCTTTAAAATGACCCTATCTGGCAAAAGAATTCATTAGGGATCGCTAACTGAGAGGGCTTGTAGGTCCCTCATTTTTCTAGTAGAAGATATCGCAATCAAAAAGCTAATCTTAAGGGAAATATCATCTTTTATGGGATATATATTTAAGGGAAGTATCTATGGATACTTTTTCCAGGGGTTCAAAAGGGTGTCTGCAGAGTCCCTTAAGAACCAATACTAAATCCCAAGAAGGGCAGTGGATAAGGTGCACCGGTCTCTTGCGCTTTATAGAGATAAACAAAAAATCTATTGACCAATTAGTTTTATCTAAGCTTTCTGTCCCAAAAAACTTATAAAGCCTAGGCTTGAGTTCTCAAAGTACTTATGGCCTAACTTAAACTCTTCCTGCATGAATTCAAGTATTTCCGGGATAGAATTCTTATTCAGACTGTTGACTTTACAGTATGAAGAGATATGTTTCCATACCCTTATCTTCCTGGTTGTCATTTTGCTGCTATCCAGGAGCGTCATGACAACTCTAGGTGAGCCTTCAGCCAGTAGATCTGGAAGTAGAGGGAGCTCCCATGGTTCTTCCAGTGACATCCTCTTTAGGGAAGCGAACCATCTTCTTCTGGGCCAAATCATTGTGATCAGAATGACCTTTGCTGGTTCTGAGGCCATCTTTCTTAATACCGGGGAAGAAGCTGCAGTGGAGGGAAGGTGAGAGCTAGATCGAACTGCCGTGTGCCAGGGCATCCACCCCCAAGGCATCCCCACGGCATAGGGAAAATATTTTTATTCTAAGTATACAGCATGTCCTGCTCCAGAGAGTAATTCCTTACGTTTGGGTTATACATCCACAAGATAGCGCTGGACTGCAGAGACAGCAAAAAAGTGGCTCCTCCCGGCCCCTTATATTCCATGGACCTCCCACAAATTCCCCAGATCTTCTCTGCAGTCGGCACTGCAATGACAAGAAGATGGCTCTCTCTACTCGCAGGTGAGCGGGGCTATTAGCCTGTGGCCCTGTAGGACTATTCCCACCCGTTCCTCCTTTTCATGCCTCCCAGCTTTGGCTGCACTGGTCGGGTGATGGTAGGCAGCACCGTTGTCAGGTGCTTAAGGAGCGCTGCTCCGACTGCAATTCCCCACCAAAGGGTAGGCGGTATAGGCCCATGGTGAGCCTTATGGGATGCCCCTCCCGCGCTATCGCCCCCTGTCCATCTGTGGGCTCCTGTTAGGTTGACCGCTGTCCTCCCTCGCCTTCCCTGGTATTTCTCGGGGGGGTGTTTGTAGGTGTATTCTTCACTCTTATGGTTTACGCGGTATGGCTTGGCTTGTGTTGCCGCGCGTGTGTTGGTTGCACTGGTTGGTTTTAAAAAGGCCGCCGCTGCGCGCGCTTGTACGGCGTTCGGCGGTCAGGGGCGACTTTACCTCAGGCGCTGCTGCGCCATCTTTGGCTGACATGGTCACGTGGACGCCTTCGCGCTGTTTGGGGGGGGGGCGGGCCTTGCCGATGGCGCGTTCCGCATCACTGTCTCCGCGGCCCGCCCTCCGAGGTATCTGCGGGCGCCATTTTGCCTTCTCGTGCTGCGTGGCTGGCTTCTACCTACTGCGGTCCGTAAGTGCCCCTGCTGGCTGGCTTATCTTTATTATTGTTGTGTATGCATACCGCTTACGGGACTTTTTGTTTATGTCTTGCAGGCGGGTCAAACTTAATTGTGGTTTCTCCCGGCCTATCCCTTCTATTCAGTTGCTATTAGAGGTCTACTCTGCCTTTACCTCCTACTTCCCTAGCGGGTTATTGGGGCATCCCGGGTGACATTATTGTGTAAATCCCTATTGGCCGGTGGCTGCGATAATCACCATATGGAGGCTTCTCAGGATAATGTGCTTGGGGTTCCTTCGGGACAAGCCCGGCTGTGTGTGGCGTGTCCCCTACTAGTGATGACAATGTGCGGGTTTGTTTACCCTGTGCCCAGCGGGCGCTTGCGCTGCAATCTGGGTCGCCTGTGCGTGTGGCTTCGCCCACTCCCCCACGCTTACATCTGACTCCCAGTGAGGTGCATACCAGTGGGGAGTCTCAGCCTGATTTGTCTACCAGGGCGGCTAGTATTGAAAAGCTGATTGCTGGTTCTACGGCGCGTAAGGCCTCGGCTAAGAGGCGGCATCTGGCACCTGACGTTAGCTTATTTCCTATGGAGGCTGAGGAATTTTTTGACCTGGCTGGTTATACCCCCCTGGAAGAAGGGGAATTGTTTTCTGATTCAGAATCATCTGATGAGCAGCCTAAGGGTTATGTTGATTCTGCCTCTGACCCATGGACTCCAGATGTTACTGACAGGCTTTTGGCTCACATTTTTGAAGTGCTCTCTATCTCTCCTCCTGCTGCGGCTCCTTGGCAGCAGGGAGAGTTGTTTCACACGGCTAAGCCACGTTTGGAGTTTCCTGAGCAAACTCACTTTAATAATCTTGTGTTCAAAGAGTGGGAGCAACCGAGCAGGCTTCCCGGGGTGCCTAAGAATTGGGATAAGAGGTACCCTTTTCCTGCTGAAGTGGTTAAAGGAGCACTATCGCGAAAAAATGGCCCAATGATAAAAATCTATATAAATATGCTGGATGGAGGGAGGAGGGGTCACTTATACACTTGGTATTGAGAAATATCCAGCCAGGCTTTTTTTTTTTTTTTTTAATGGACGAAAGAGGGCATCTCAGACTCTGTCACCCCTTATAGACTAAACCTGTAACCCCAGGATTTTATTCCTACCAGGGGAAGAAAACCACAAGCTTGGCGGGAGTTTTATTCAGTTTGGGTGTATAAGAGATGCCTCCTCTTATTAGCTAAAGTGTTTATATGGATTTTTAATATTACACAATTTCGCGATAGTGCTCCTTTAACCTAAGTTGGTCGTCCCCTCCAGAAGTGGATGCACCAATTCTGGGGTTGTCCAACACTTCTGTCATGCATTCCCCTGACTCTACTACACTGAGTGATGGTGAGGACCGGCGCATTGATCAGCTGGCTTCCCATGCCTTTGCGGGGTCTGCGCTGCGCCCAGTTTGTGCCTCTGCCATTACAGCTGTGGCTATTAGGACTCTGCTCAGGAGTATTTTAGATGGGGCTCCTGATGAGTCAGCTAGTGCATAGTATAGTGCTCTTCTGCGTTGTGAGGAATTTGTTGCATATGTCCTCTCTGCCTTGGATGATGCCATTAGAGTGTGTGGCAGGGCTTCTGCCTTGGCGGTGGCTATACGCCGCTCGATTTGGCTGCGCCAGTGGGCAGCTGACAAGAAGGCTCTCACTAGGTTCCCCTTTAAAGGGCTGCGTCTTTTTGGGGATTGCCTGGACCTGTTTGCTAAGGGAGGCAAGTTACCCCAGCGCAAGAGACAGTCTCGGGCCTTTCGGGGTTCAGGTTCCTTTCTTCCCTCCTACCGTGGGTCCAGAATGGGAAGGGGAGCATCATTTGCAGTTGCCCCGGAGAGATTTCTGGGGCAGGGGCAGAGGACGTGGCCGCCCTGGACCCTCCTGGGGTTCCAAATCTAAGTCTTCCCCCAAGCCCCCTCAGGCATGAAGGGGCACCCTCACCCATCCGGGTGGGGGAACGGCTTCGGCTCTTTGCTCACGTCTGGAGGCGTCATGTCTCAGACCGGTGGATTCAGGAGGTAGTGTCCTCCGGTTACAAGATAGAGTTGGCAGCCTGGCCGCCCCCAAGATGCAGAATCTACTGGAGCTGGGGGTCATCTGCCAAGTGCCCTTAGGGGAAAGGGGCAAGGGCTACTATTCCAACCTTTTCACCGTCCCAAGAGAGATGGGTCTGTCAGACCCATCCTGGACTTAAAGCTTCTAAACAAGTTTGTCAGACCCAGGAGGTTTCGTATGGAGACTCTGCGCTCAGCTGTAAGTTCACTACGCCCAGGGGACTTCATGACCTCTGTGGACATCAAGGATGCTTACCTCCATGTTCCAGTCTTTCCAGGTCATCAGAGATTCCTCAGGTTTGCTCTGGAGGATCAGCATTACCAGTTTGTGGCGTTGCCCCGGTCTGACTTCAGCTCCCAGGGTATTCACCAAGGTGCTGGCGGCCATTATGGCTCTGCTGAGAGCTCAGGGCATTTGCATTCTTCCCTATTTGGACGACATTCTTATCACTTCTCCGTCCTTCTTCCAACAGGCAGAGCTGGATACTCAGCGAGTGGTGACCACTCTGGAGTCCTTCGGCTGGGTGATAGAGCACTCCAAATCTTCCCTGTCTCCCTCTTTGCTAAAGCCATTTCTGGGCATGAATCTGGATACAGCTCGGGTCAGGATTTTTCTTCCTCAGCAGAAGGTGGACAGTCTGCAAGCTCAGCTCCTTCTGTCCTGTTCTCATCCTTCCATCAGGCAGGGAATGCAGCTGGTGGGCCTGATGGTGTCCTGCTTCGAGGCGGTTCCTTATGCTCAGTTCCACATGAGGCCTCTTCTACTCCACCCCTTGTCTGTATGGCACGGGGACCCTGGGTCCCTGGATCAGGTCTTGGTTCTGTCCCCCCTAGCCAGGCGGTCCCTCTCGTGGTGGCTGGACTCAAGTAACCTGTTAGTGGGCAGATCCTTTCTGGACCCTTGCTGGGAGACAGTCACCACGGATGCCAGTCTGACAGGTTGGGGGGGCTTCTGGAGATCCCTAACATTCCAGGGGCAGTGGGGTCCTCAGGAGGCCCACACCCCTATCAACATTCTGGAACTGAGGGCGATCAGGTTGGTTCTAGCCCGCTTGACCCTGCACCTTCGGGGTCGGGCTGTTCATGTCCGCTCGGACAACCAGACGGCGGTTGCCTACATCAATCATCAGGGAGGGACCCGGAGCAAGGGGGCCCTCAAGGAAGTGTCTCTGATCCTGTCCTGGGCAGAGGACAATGTTCCCTGCATCTCAGCTCTGTACATTCTGGGGGTGGAGAATCTGGAGGCAGACTCTCTGAGCAGGGGGACTTCTCGTCTGGGTTAATGGTCCCTCAGCAACAGGGTGTTTCACTCTCTGTGTCACCGTTGGGGTCAGCCAGATGTGGATCTGTTTGCGTCCCATCACAATCACAAGCTTCCAGTCTTTGTGTCTCTGTCCCAGGACCCTCTGGCCTTTGGCGTGGATGCTCTGACAATGCCCTGGCAGGGCTTTCAGCTACTGTATGTCTTTCCCCCATTTCCCCTGTTGGGCAGGGTTCTGCGAAAGATAGCTCAGGAAGGGGTGCCAGCAATCCTGGTCGCCCCCTGTTGGCCAAGAAGAGTGTGGTTCGCAGACATCGTGCAGCTGGCGGTAGATCAGTACGCCCTGCCCAAGGATCCAGACCTGCTCACTCAGGGGCGGCTACGCTACCCCAATTTACAAACGCTGGCTTTAACGGCCTGGCTGCTGAAACCTCCATCTTAATGGAAAAGGGGCTGCCTGCTTCTGTTGTTAATACCATGATCAGGGCTAGGAAAAAGTCCTCTTCTTCCATCTACTATAGGGTTTGGCAAGCCTACATTGACTGGTGTGAGGCTAAATCTCTTCCCTGTCGTGTGTTTTCTATTCCTAGGATTCTGGAATTTCTCCAACATGGTTTGGATCTGTTACTTCAACTCAGCACTCTGAAGGGTCATGTGTCTGCCTTGGCTGTTTTCTTCCAGAGATCTTTTGCTCAGCATCATCTGGTCAGGACTTTTTTCCAGGGGGTTACTCATGTGCGCCCCCCACATAAGCCTATGTTACCAGTCTGGGACTTGAACTTGGTCCTTTCTGCCTTGCAGGGGTCTCCTTTTGAGCCTGTGCATGAGGCTGCTTTGTCCATTCTTACGCTTAAGGTAGTCTTTTTGGTGGCTATCACGTCTGTTAGGCGTGTTTCTGAGTTGGCGGCGCTCTCCATCAAGCCCCCTTACTTTGAGAGACACCAGGACAAGGTGGTATTTTGCTTTAAACCAGATTTTCTGCTTAAAGTTGTGTCTGCTTTTCTTCTCAATCAGGACATTGTTCTACCTTCTCTGTGCCCTAATCCTAGTAACCCTAAGGAGAGGGCTCTACATTCCCTGGATGTGGTCAGGAACCTGAAGTTCTATTTGGTGGCTACTGAGCCCTTCAGGAAGACTGATGCTCTTTTTGTGGTCCCTTCGGGTCCCAAGAAGGGTCTGGCTCCAGCTACTCCAGTCTACTATCAGCAAGTGGATCCGTCAGGCTGTTATTCAGGCCTATTCTGCTAAAGGGAAGGATCCTCCCTTCCGCATTACTGCTCATTCTACTCGTGCTATTGGTGCCTCTTGGGTCTTTCAGCACCAGGCTTCTGTTGAACAAGTTTGCAAGACCGCTTGGTCTTCTGTTCATACTTTTTCTAAGTTTTACAAGGTTGATGTTAGGGCCTCAGCTGATGCTGTTTTTGGCCGCAAAGTTCTGCAGGCGGCAGTGATTTAATCTGCTTGTTGTTGCTTTTGGGGATCCCACCCTACCTTACGGACACTGCTATTGGATGTCCCAAATGTAAGGAATTACTCTCTGGAGCAGGACGTGCTGTATACTTAGAATAATACAATTCTGTGATTACTCACCTGTAGAATTGGTATTATAAGTATACAGCATGTCCTGCTCCACCCTGCCCTTGTTTTCATTGTTCTTAGTGCCTCTATATGGTGATTGTTATCATGGTTAAAATTGTTTGATTATGGTTATTATTCTCCCGACTTCTTGCTAACTGCTTGTCAATACTGGGGAATTTGTGGGAGGTCCCAGGAATATAAGGGGCCGGGAGGAGCCACTTTTTTGCTGTCTCTGGATGTATAACCCAAACGTAAGGAATTACTCTCTGGAGCAGGACGTGCTGTATACTTATAATACCATAATACTTATAATACCAATTCTACAGGTGAGTAATCACAGAATTGTATTTTTGCATTTCTCCATGAGGCAAAGAGATCTATGCATGAAAGACCTCATGATTACACTGAAGACCTGTGAGTTGAGGCACCATTCTGTGCGGCGACAGGGTGTTGTGCTCACAAAATCTGCAACCCTGTTCAGAGACCCTTTTAGGTGAACTGCCGAAATGGACTTGATTGTATGTTGAAGTGGAGTGAGAACCAAGAGGGCCAGGTTTTGGAGACTCCCGGACCTATTGCCACCCTTGTGGTTTAAATATGTCACATTGTCTGCACTTATCTGCATGTCTCTGTTAAAAGGCTTGAAATGTCTCAAGGTTTCATTTATTCACCTGGACATGAAGTAAACCTAGATAGGCTCCCCAGCCCTACGCATTGGCTTCTGTTGTGATGCTGACTGGATCTGATTGTCTCCAAGCTCTCCCTTCTCTTAATACCCCTGGATCTCATCACCAACAAGATAGTTACATTTACTGGAGGGGTGGTGGTAATCTCTAAAGTTTTTTGAGTGTGATCCCAGGTCTGGAGATCAAAAGTTTGCAGAGGCCTGGAATGGAGCTGTGCCCAGGGAGCTGCTGGAATGGCTGTTGTCATGAGTCCAAGGATTCTCATAATGTTTCTGAATGAAACCTGCCAGGTTGGATTTTGTATTGTTTTACGATCCAGCAGGAGGGAGAGCGCTTGAGAAAGATCCTAGAGAAGGCCTGTTTGTAAGTAAAAGGTCATCCTGGAATGGGATTATCGAAATCCCTTTTGACCTCAAGCAGCACATGGGTTCTGCCAGGACTTTTGTTAAAATCCTCTGGGCAGATGATATCCCGACTGGGTGGGCTCTGTATAGCCAGTGCAAGCTCTCCTTCTCCAAGCTGCAAACCTCAGGAATCTGCGATCCTCCTTGGCAATAGGAATATGCAGATATGCGTCCTATCGTGACCATGGAATCTAGGGGCATCAAGAGGTTCCTTACCAATGATGGACTCCATATGAAATCTCTTGTACCTTTACGTTTACCTGGAAAGTTCCTAAGGACTTTTGAACTAAAAATACATGGGAATAAAAACCCCTTCTGCTCTACTAGTGGAACCCTTTCTATGACCCTCTTTTGGTGGAGTTCCTGGATGACAAGTGAGAAGACTTCTCCCCCCCCCCCCCCCCAGGAACTCCTAGGTTGAGAAAACAAATAATTAAAAAAATAAACGGGACAAGATAGGGGGAGGAGCCACTCACTCCGCTGCCTCCCTAAAGGAAGTAGGGAGACAAGTGATATTTACTTAGTTACATAGATAATATTGTTGAAAAAACACATATGTCCAGCAAGTTTAACCAAGGGTGTTGGGGGAAGGGAAGTTATTTTTTATTTTATTTATTTTCTTTACTAATTGACTTTCATTGTTTTCTGGTAATTCATCAACAGTGACATTCTAATGTTTTTTTCTCATAAAGTGAATTTTTTTACTACCATTTTTTTCAACTCTTGATAAATCGAGGCCAGGCTCTGTATTGTTTTCAACCTCCTGGCAGGCTGTATGACTGGAAGTTAAATCTTTAGTACATTAATAATATATATATATATATATATATATATATATATATATATATATAATCTGTGTGTCTTTTGGGGCGAATGTGTAGTATTTGGCAAGCCACTGCCATATGCAGATGACAACACAAAACCTTCCCCACTCCCAAGCAACACCCAGCCAAGGGGTGGGAGAAGAGGTGGCGGCTCCAGAGACAACAACTATAAAATAAAGGCCGGAGCTGAAGGTGGTGCTTCGGTGGCCCCCAGGGAGATGAAGGAGGCAGCAGCAGAGGCAGAGACTTCGAGGGGGAATCCCAGAACATCCCTGCCATGAGAAGTCACATGTGGCAGTAAGAACGACCAGTCCAGAAGACCTTGAGGTGCAGGTGTCCCAGAACTTCTCCACAGCAACCAAGAAAACCGCAAGGCGACGGTGGTCCACAACATCCCTGCGGCAGCGGGGGTAAAGACACTTGGCGGCAGCCAGTAACATCCCTGTGGCAGCCCAGGATATGCCAGCGGTGGCGGCTGTGAAGAAATACATGGTGGCACCCAGGAATAGCACTGGGGCTGTTATGGGATGATTGGATAGAATCCCGCACACAGTTATGGGAAAAAGGGGGGATCCTGCACATTGCCTGTTATGAGATGATGGGGGTGATCCTGCATTACTGCCTGCTTTGAGATAAGGGGGGTGATCCTGCATTACTGCCTTAGTTATGAGCTGATTGGGGGGAATCCAGCACACTGCCTGTTTTGGGCTGTTTGGGTGGAATCCTGCACATCCTGCATTTGCGTCTTATGGATATATATAGGAAAAGTTTGATATTCTGTTAAGACTCTTAAATAAACATTCACTTTGGCTTAGGCTATATGCCATAGATGTTGGGGTCTGTAATGAATGTGAAGTATATTGAAAATCTGTGTGTTCTTTGCAGTTACTGAAGTATTAAAGCAGACCCCCCTATTAGCTATTGGGTAGGTCAGACCTGCTTTGGATAGACCCTGACGTTATTGGGGGAGAGAAAAACAATGCCTAGAAGAACATGCTTAGCTGCCTCACTAATTGATAGCCAGGTAGATTAGGTTTTTGCCACTGATTTATACATCTGTATTCTTATACCTAAGCATATTTAGCAATGCAACAACATTGCTAGTTCTTTTTGCAGACCTTCCTCAAACCTGGTATTAAATGTATTTCTCGTTTTTATTATAATGCAAAGATCAGAATTTATGCCTCCCAACCTTAATAGAATGATATATGAGCAGCTAATTATCTCTGTTATGTTTCAGTTCCTCAAATTACATATGGCTTTGTGTATCATTTATTTGGACATGCACATCTTTCAAAATAGTAAGTTCGGATGGAAACTGTCCAAATAGGACGTTACTTAATTTAAACGTGCCGTTATTTCCACTCCCTTATAAAAATAAAAACAACTAATATTGAAAAAGCAACCAATATTGAATTACCCATCAGTTTCACATGATTTGGATCAAGTGACATGGCTTCTAATGCAGCATGGATGCGCATATTGGATCCCCTTTCCAGCTCTGCATACCCCCTCCAATTAATTGAATTTGCCTGTGCAGGCTAATCCGATTGCACAGCTGCCTGCAGCCCCGATGCTGTGTTTTGGCATATTACATTTTATTTTAATCTTTGAGAAAGATATTATGATTGTGACACTGTTTTAGAAGCTAATTGAACACATTCTGTTGGAAATAAAAAAGAACATTATGTTATGACAACCAATTTGGATTCATTATATGACAGGAAATTGAGAGTGGATATATCGGTGTACAATTCTTTATCTTATCTATCTTACCCGAGTGATGGAGGGGAAGAGCATCTGTATCTAGTGAAGTAGAGAAATGATCACACTCTCGAGTGTCTGATATGCTTGAAGAGAATCATTCGGGAAGATTGTGTTTAATCATAAAACTGTGAACGCCAACAAAGTATTGTTCCAGCAGTGTATGGGTGTCCATGTCTTTGTTCTGAATTGTACTGAAACCTGTAAACCAGCTCTCGGTGGGATGTATAATATTACAGGATTTGGTGGCCTTAACAGAGGAATGAGAAATGAAATGACCATAGTCCCTCTTTAATATGCAGCAGCTGCAATGTGCATCGCACCATTAAAACAAAGAACCAACCACCCGGGTACTCGGCACTTCCAGGATCCCTTTCTATGGCTGCCATGTAGCAGCCTATCAGCTTGCACAGGCAGCGCCGGCCACGCTGATAGGCTGCTTGCAGTCACGTGGTTGCGCTTGACCGCAAGCAGCCTATCAGGTGCTGGCTGTGCGGCTGATAGGCTGCTCCATGGTAGCCGCAAAAGGGTATCCCAGAAGAGATTCTTTGGCCGCATTCCCGTTATCTCTTTAGCAAGATGCGCCTTCGCCGGGCATTTGTGCATGGCCGGGGCAGGCACGCTCCTTGTAGCGGGGGATGCAGCCAACAACGAGCTTTGGTCTGCTCGCCTTAGACGAAGGGGCGGGAGCAGATCCGAGTGTGCTGATTGGACGAAAGCCCAGGCATGTTTATTCGGGCGACTTGTGGGGCTGGGGTGGGGGGTTCACACAGCAGGGTCAAAATCATAGGTTTTGGTCCACTTTAAGATTAGATGCCTTCAGCATAGCACCAACTAAAAATATTTTTGTATCATTTAACTACAGATAACTTTAAACTTACTGTGTTAAATAATGGCACTGAATATTATATTTAGTCCTTTCTTATTGTGTAGACCTAAAACTGGATATTGTCGCCAACAGATTTGTCATGGAATACAGATTTATCTGTTCTTTTGTTTCTTTATGTAATACTGCAGACTCTTAGTCATTGCATAGGTGCTGCAATGACATTATTGCTACTCACTACAGCGGCAATGAATGTATCAGGCGGGTCTTTACAGCTAAAACAAACAGCATTAGCGGGGAGCTAGTAAAGCATGATCTGGGAAATTGCCAAAAGGTACTCCTCATGGGGGAAGCTATTTAGGGATCGCTAGTTAAAAATGTGGGGTTTGGTCTGCTTTAAATTGAACACCCAAAATGGGTGTTGTTTTCTGTGCAGGGGGCAGGGTTTGCCTGCTTTGTCTCAGCCGCGCATGTGGCTGGGTCTTGCTCTTATCAGTAGAAAGAAAAGCCTGGTTACGTCCTGCAGACGGTTGTGAAGCCGTGTTGTGATCCAGCCAAGTATGGAGCCTGATAGAGACTTTGCTGCATGCCTAAACAAAATGGACTTTGTTTAAACTGTTGAGGAAACTGCTGTTTATGTTGCTGGATTTATTGCATCTGTCATTATATTCTGGATGAGAAGAGACTTTATGTTGGACTTTGTGTTCATTAAACCCTTTGTTTTTAAATCTGAGAATTGTCATTGCCGCTAGCAACCCCGATCCTGACAATGTCTATCCCAAATTCAGCAATGACCATACCTCGACTACTTTGATACCATAGCAATTTCTGGGCAGTTGCTACTCTGTCTAACTTATGGACGCTTTTTCCATCACAGCAGGGTGATTGATGTCCAACCACTTCATGGGGATATACAGCCCTCTCCCCAACAGCAAGGCGACTGATAAGAAAAACATATAAAGGAGCACTATTGCGAAAAAATGGCCCAATAATAAAAATCCATATAAATATGCTGGATGGTGGGAGGAGAGGTCACTTATACACCCAGCATCAAGAAATATCCAGCTGGGCTTGTTTTTTTTATTTTAATGGAAGAATGAGGAAATCACGGGTGACAGACTCTGTCACCCCTCATAGACTAAACCTGTAAATCCTGGATTTTATTCCTACCAGGGGAAGAAAACCACAAGCTTGGCGGGAGTTTTATTCAGTTTGGGTGTATAAGAGAGGCCTCCTCTTATTAGCTTATTAGTGTTTATATGGATTTTTAATATTACACAATTTCGCGATAGTGCTCCTTTAATGACTGCTCCCAGAAAAAAAAAATAATATTTTGGAAGATACAGGGTGAAATGTGACTCATGCTGTCAGGGATTTCGGGAGAAATCCCGATTGTAGTAGTGACCGGAAATTGAGACTGAGAGACAGAGGCGGATATGTGGCAAACCGTGTTTAATAGTAATAAACAGTGATATATCAACATAGCACACTTCAACCAGACTGCTGTACAGATTACAAGTGGAACATATAACATATGTGTAAGGAAACTATACAAGAATACAGGTGAGTACAGGCAACAAGAGGAGTGCTACAGCTGATGTGCAGAAATATAGGTGAATTGGAAAACATAAACATGCTCTGGCTGTAATGGAGTCAGGAAACAGGCACGCATAAGGATCCACAGAAAGTCCAAAATCCAAGGCAGAAACACAGCTGATATAGGGGAAGCAAAACACAATAGCTGAGGCAGAAGTCCTGGGTTCAGAGTACCTGAGATCTGGGTACAGCGTTCTGAGTTCAAGGTGACATTCCAATGCTGATCCCATGCCTGAATGAGTAGATCAGCTATATATAGGCCAAGAGGTCACAGCTGCTGGCTGATTACCAGCACCTCTGCTGGTGGAGCAGCATATTGCAGGGGAAAGTTCCAGTAAAAGGAGTCAGCCAGAAGCAGTATTAAACAGAGGCACGCTCTGAGGCTGTGGAGGAACTCCAGACCTTACACATGCAAAGTGAGAGAAAAAAAAGAAAGGACTGGCGAGTATTACAAAAGTCTGAGCTTTTTTTGTCAGGGCATTTTTTGGGCTAGCCAAGGGAGGTGATCGCAAATTAGTGCAAATCTGAGAAAATTTCTTCCTTGTACCAACCTATGGATCTTTTTTTTTTCTTGTGCATGTATTGGGTGCTGTGTGTAATATCCCTATTCTTTTTAAATAACCCTTTATATTTCAGGCATGGCTTCCTTCCTTTTTCATTTGTACCTTTTATATTTCCAAAATAACCAAACCTGGATTTACAATCTAGTGTAATCACCTATTGCTTTGCTTGCATCATATTTGTCCTCTACCACAGGGGACAGCATAATTTTGCAAGCTTTTGTCCGATTTAAAGAACACATCATAAACTTGTTCACCCACATGGCTAATAATGGAATAATGACTGTGAGCAGCAGGGTATGGTTTCTGTCCAGCATAGTGGGTTTTTATCCTTCATTGAACCATTAAATAGTGGTTTGGCAGATCAGGAAATCAATGTTTATTTAATAAGCTTTCCAAGCTTTCAACAGTTATTGCTCATCACTCCGGAATGTTTCCATTGTTAGTGCTATTTAAATTATGTCTTCGGCCTATCTGTGGTTTGAGACTGCCTGAAAAAATAATTCTAGCCTGCCATTTGTTCTAAATAATATTTATTCAAATGTCTGTGTTAGTTGAGGAAATGTCATCTGAATTATATAGAAATCAGGTGACAGTTCAGTTGACATCCCGCCGAAAAGCTTCTCTAAGCTGTAGTGCTGGGTCCGTAGATACATACATAAGATGAACAACTTAATGACACAGCAGATGTTTGGAACTTATGGATATATAGAATTATAGAATTGTCTTTTCAGTCATGTTGTTCTTTTTGCTCTTGTAGACTCTTCCAAATACCCACTATTCTAAGTATACAGCACATCCTGTTCCAGAAGATTCCTTACACTTGGGTAATACATCCACAAGATGGTGCTGGACTGCAGAAAACGGCTTGTGGCTCCTCCCGGCCCTATATAGGTCAGGGACCTCCCACAAATTCCCCAGTTTTTTCTGCAGTCTGGCCTGCGAAGACAGAAGATAGCTCTCTGTGGCGCAGGTGAGCGGGGCTTATATGCCTGCGGCCCTGCAAGACTATTCCCACCCGTTCCGTCTTGTTTACTGCCTCCCAGCTTCGGCTGTTAAGGTTCGGGTGAAAGTAGGTTAGCAAGCACCAATGGTGCCGAGGATCTAGGCTCCTACCGCAGTCCCTGCTCTAACAGGGTAGGTGGTTTAGGCTAATGGGGAGCCTTTTTGGGATGCCCCCACTGCCTCATGCGTTTTGCCAGGTTATTCTGTGCAGTTAAACCCTATTCATTCCCCCTCCACCTTCACTTCTCATATTAGTCCTCTGGGCGCCATTGTCCCTGGGAATTCTGCTGTTATCCTCCCTCACTCTCCCCTTGGGGGATCTCCGGGAGGGGGGGGGGGGTCGTCTAGTGATTCAACACTGTATTTAATTCTTGACATGTTTTAAGGGCTTGTAACTATAATAACGCCGCCACGCTTTGTACTGCACTCCGCGCCTGGCAGCCCCGTTCCCCTCGAGCTGCCGGGCCGCTATTGGCCGGCCGGATCACGTGGGTGCGTTTCCCACTCTTCGGGGGGGGTGGGGGGTGGCGGGCGCCCTGTGGATGATGCATTTACCTCATAAGTCCTCATCCTACCCCTCAAGCTCTGCCGATGCCATTTTGTCTCCTTGCTGCCTGCTGCCTGGCTCTCTGCGGTCTGTGAGTAACCCCGATGGGGGAATTTTTTCCTAAAAGTTTTTTACGTGCCTTATTCTCATGGGAATGTTTATTATGTCTTCCAGGCGGGCTAATACTTCAGCACTGTGGTTTCTCCCGGCCATTTTCCCTCACTAACTCCTACTTCCCTAGATGTTCTTGGGGCATCCTGGGTAGTTCTTTAGCGTTAACCCTTACTGGCCTTTTGTGCCATTTAAATCACCATATGGAGGCTTCTGGGGATAATGGGCCTGGGGCTCCTTCGGGACAAGCCCGGCTATGTGTTGTGTGTGGGGTATCCCCTATTAGTGATGATGTCAGGGTGTGTGTACCCTGCGCCCAGCAGGTGCTTGCGCTGCAGTCTGGGCTGTCTGTTACTGGACCTGGTTGTGCGCCCCCTCTGGCCTCACCTACCCCCCCCCCCCACGCTTACATCTGACCCCCACTACGGGGCATTCTAGTGGGGAGTCTCAACCTGATTTAGCTGCATGGGTGGCCAGCATTGAGAAACATCTTGCTGGGTCTGCCCCGCGTAAGGCTTCTGCTAAGAAGCGGCCCTTACGCACTCTCAGGTCCCCACCCCCTTGAGGAGGGGGAATTATTTTCTGATTCAGAATCCTCTGAGGAACAACCTAAGATATACGGTGGTACTGGGACTCCCTTTGGGGAAGACCCGTGGTCCCCTGATGACACTGACAGATTGCTGAGTCACATATTTGAAGTGCTTTGTATTTCTCCCCTGGCAGTGGCTCCGCAGCAGCAGGCTGAGCTTTTTCATACGGTTAAGCCACGCTGGGAGTTTCCTGAGCAGTCTCACTTTAATAATCTAGTGCTCAAAGAATGGGAACGGCCTAGCAAGTTGCCCGGGGTGCCCAGGAGTTGGGACAAGAGGTATCCCTTTCCTGCTGATGTTGTTAAGCGTTGGTCATGTCCTCCCGAGGTGGATGCACCCGTTCTAGGGTTGTCCAATACATCTGTCATGCATTCTCCTGACACTACTACCCTACGAGTTGCCGAGGACCGGCGTTTGGACCAACTGGCCTGTCATGTCTTTGCCTGTGTGGGGACGGCACAGCGCCCGGTTTGTGCCTCTGCTATTACGGCTATTGCCATTAAAGGGGTGCTTAAGTGTATTTTGGATGGGGCATCTGAGGATGCGGGTAGGGAGATGGATAGATCTTTCCTGCTTTGTGAGGAATTTATTGCATATATCCTCTCTGCCATGGATGATGCCATTAGAATGTGTGGTAGGACTTCTGCCCTGTTGGTGGCTATACGCTGCTCTGTCTGGCTACGTCAGTGGGTGGCTGACAATGCTGCTAAGAAGGCTCTCACTGGTTTTCCCTTCAAGGGCCTGCGTCTTTTTGGGGAATGCTTGGATTTGTTTGCTAAGGGTGGTAGGTTACCTCAATGCAGGAGGCCATCTCAGTCTTTTCGGGGAACAGGTTTCTTTCTCCCATCCTTCCGTGGTTCCAGAACTAACTATGGAGCCTCTTTTACTGGGGCCCGTGGAGACCATTGTTGTAGGGGCAGAGGACGTGGCCGTCCTGGCCTCTCCTGGGGTCTCAAGTCAAAAACCTCACCCAAGCCCCCTCAGGCATGAAGGGGCGCCCTCACCCATCCGGGTGGGGGGGACGGCTTCGGCTTTTTGCTCACTTCTGGAGACTTCACGTCTCAGACGGGTGGATTCGGGAGGTAGTGTCCTCCGGTTACAAGATAGAGTTGGCAGCCTGGCCGCCCCCAAGATTCAACAAATCCCGGATGGCTCAAAATCCCCTTTTAGCCCAGGGTCTGCGCCTTGCTGTCCAGAACCTTTTGGAGTTAGGGATCATCTGCCAAGTGCCTTTACAGGAAAGGGGCAGAGGCTACTATTCCAATCTTTTCACTGTTCCCAAGAAAGACGGGTCCATCAGACCCATCCTGGATTTAAAGCGCCTCAACAAATTTGTCAGATTCAAACGCTTTCACATGGTAAATTCACTACTCCCGGAGGACTTCATGACCTCTGTAGACATAAAGGATGCTTACCTTCATTTACCAATCTTTCCAGGTCATCAGCGATTCCTCAGGTTCGCTCTGGAGGATCAGCACTAGCAATTTGTAGCCTTGCCCTTCGGTCTCACCTCAGCTCCCAGGGTATTCACCAAGGTGCTGGCAGGCATTATGGCTCTACTGAGATCTCAGGGCATTCGCATCCTTCCTTACTTGGACGACATTCTCATCACGTCTCGGTCCTTCCAGCAGGCCGAGCTGAATACCCAGTTGGTGGTGTCCACACTGGAGTCCTTCAGTTGGGTGATCAACCATCCCAAGTCTTCCCTGTCACCATCAATGGTCAAGACCTTTCTGGGCATAACTCTGGATACATCTCAGGTCAAGATCCTTCTCCCTCAGCAGAAGGTGGACAGTCTGCAAGCTCAAGCCAAGCTTTTTCTGTCTTGCCCTCATCCTTCCATTCGGCACGGGATGCAGCTGGTGGGCCTGATGGTGTCTTGCTTCGAGGCTGTTCCATACGCTCAGTTTCACATGAAGCCTCTTCAACTTCACCTCTTGTCAGTTTGGGACCGGGACCCGGTGTCCCTGGATCAGGTGTTTGTTCTGTCCCCTCTGGTCAGGCGGTCTCTCTCGTGGTGGCTGGACTCAAGAAACCTGTTGGTGAGCAGATCCTTTCTGGCTCCGTGCTGGGAGACAGTCACCACAGATGCCAGTCTGACAGGTTGGGGGGGGGGGTTCTAGAAATCCCTAAAATTCCAGGGTCAGTGGGGCCCTCAGGAGGCTCACACCCATATCAACATTCTGGAACTGAGGGCGATACGGTTGGTTCTCGCCCAACTGACTCCACACCTTCGGGGTCGGGCTATTCAGGTCAGCTCGGACAACCAGATGGCGGTTGCCTACATGAACCATCAGGGAGGGACCCGGAGCAAGAGGACCCTCAAGGAAGTGTCTTTGATACTGGGCGGAGGAGAATGTTCCCTGCATCTCGGCAGTGTACATCCCGGGAGTGGAGAATCTCTGAGGCAGACTCCCTCAGCAAGGGGACTTCTCGCCTGGGAGAAGGGTCCCTCAGCAGCAGGGTGTTTCGCTCCCTGTGCCACCGTTGGGGTCAGCCGGATGTGGATCTGTTTGCGTCCCGCCACAATCACAAGCTTCCAGCCTTTGTCTCTCTGTCCCAGGACCCTCTGGCCTTGGCCATGGAAGCACTAGCAATGTCTTGGCAGAGCTTTCAGCTCCTTTATGCGTTTCTTCCGTTTTCTCTGCTGGGCAGGGCCCTGTTGGCCAAGAAGAGTGTGGTTCACAGACATCGTGCAGTTGGCAGTAGATCAATACGTCCTGCCCAAGGTTCCAGACCTGCTCACTCAGGGGCAGCTACGCCATCCCAATTTACAAACGCTGGCTTTAACGGCCTGGCTGCTGAAACCTCCATCTTGATGGAAAAGGGGCTGCCTGCTTCTGTTGTTAATACCGTGATTAGGGCTAGGAAGAAGTCCTCGTCCTCCATCTACTATAGGGCATGGCATGCTTATATTGACTGGTGTGAGTCTAAGTCGTTTCCCTGTTGGGTGTTTTCCGTCCCTAGGATTCTGGAGTTTCTGCAACATGGTTTTGATTTGAGTCTTCAACTTAGTACCCTTAAAGGTCATGTTTCTGCCTTGGCCATTTTCTTCCAAAGATCTTTTGCTCACCATCGTTTGGTTAAGACCTTCTTCCAGGGGGTTACTCTTGTGCGTCCCCCATGTAAGCCTATGTTACCAGTCTGGGATTTGAACTTGGTCTTATCTGCTTTGCAGGGGTCTCCCTTTGAGCCCTTGCGTGAGGCCCCTTTGTCCATTTTGACGCTTAAGGTAGTCATTTTGGTGGCCATCACCTCTGTTAGGCGTGTTTCTGAGTTGGCGGCGCTTTCCATCAAACCCCCTTACTTTGAGAGACAGGACAAGGTGGTGTTTCGTTTTAAGCCAGATTTTCTCCCTAAGGTTGTGCTTGCTTTTCACCTCAATCAGGACATTGTTTTGCCTTCTCTGTGCCCTAATCCTAGTAACCCTAAAGAGAGGGTTTTGCACTCTCTGGATGTGGTCAGGAATCTGAAATTCTATTTGGTGGCTACTGAATCCTTCAGGAAGATTGATGTTCTTTTTGTGCTCCTGTCTGGACCTAAGAAGGGTCTGGCTCCAGCTTAGTCTACTATCAGCAAGTGGATCCGTCAGGCTGTGGTACAGGCCTATTCTGCTAAGGGGAAGGAGCCTCCCTTCCGCCTTACTGCTCATTCTACTTGTGCTATTGGTGCCTCTTGGGCTTTTCAGCACCAAGCTTCTGTTGAACAAGTTTGCAAGGCTGCTACTTGGTCTTCTGTTCATACTTTTTCTAAGTTTTACAAGGTTGATGTTACGGCCTCAGCTGATGCTGCTTTTGGTCGCAAAGTTCTGCAGGCGGCAGTGGTTTAAACTGCCCGCTGTTACTTTTTGGGGATCCCACCCTACCTTACAGACACTGCTATTGGATGTTCTAAGTGTAAGGAATATTCTGGAACAGGACGTGCTGTATACTTAGAATAATACAATTCTGTGATTACTCACCTGTAGAATTGGTATTATACGTATATAGCACGTCCTGTTCCATCCCACCCTTGTTATATAATTATTCTTAATTACCGCTGTATGGTGATTGTTCATATGTTCATTTTTGAATTCCTGTCATTATTGTTCTCCCGGCTTCTTGTTAACTGCTTGTCAATACTGGGGAATTTGTGGGAGGTCCCTGACGTATATAGGGCCGGGAGGAGCCACAAGCTTTTTTCTGCAGTCCAGCGCCATCTTGTGGATGTATAACCCAAGTGTAATGAATATTCTGGAACAGGACGTGCTGTATATGTATAATACCAATTCTACAGGTGAGTAATCACAGAATTGTATTTTATCCATTCTCTTCCCTGTCCAATTTAATCAAAAGAGAGTGGCAAATCCCTGAAAGAAATAAAAAATTCTCTCAAACTAGATAAAACGTAAATTTCTTTTTGAGGAGTCAGCCCATGAGTCTTGGGCCGAATGTCCAAAGCTGGTGCAAGTCTCCAGGTACTTTGACTTGAGTTTTGAAGACTCTGGTGCCTTAAGGAACCCCATGGACAGATGCACATCCCAAAAAGGTTTGGGAAGCGTCTTCCTTTTCTCTTAGACCGACCCTAGCAACTGAGTGTGTGGTAAGAAATTCGGGGGTTTGGCTTCACAACCTAAAGGGGTATATAGAAAATGACACCCTTAAGCGGGCTTTATTGGAGACCCTTACAAGTATGTTTCGGGCAGTCTCTTTCTTAGAAGACCCCTCAGCTGAGGTATTCAGGACCGAAGCTCCTAATAATTTAGCCAGAAAGGCTTTTTTGCTGAAGACCTGGCAGTGCAAGCTCGCGTCCAAAGAGAGGCTTTTTCCCACTGAAGGAAATCTAATGTTTGACTAGGCTCTCCAGGTCCTCAGAACAAAAAGTTTCCAGTCAAACCCAAATCTAGAAGAGAGACTCCCTTTAACCCTTTAAGTGTCAGCCTACCTAGAGTTTTTGTCACTCTCAGTTGCCAGAACATGTTTAAGTATTTTGCGCTAAGCATGTTTGACTGTGATTTTTGAAGGGATTTCCCAGCTAAATTATATATTGTTTTTTTCAGAGTCTGGGCTTTAACATGAAATGCCTATGTCTTATTTTTTAAAAAAAAATAGTGTTTTTTTGTAGTAAAAAATTCAAGTTTGTCAATAAAATGTTATTGCATGTGAAATCCCCATTTCTCCCGCTTACATTGGTATCACACATGTTTTGTTAGACACCCTTTCCTGCCCAGTATACTCCCCCAAACTGAAACAGCACTTTAGGAGACTTTCAGATAAAATATGCTATGCACTCCTTGCACTTTTTCAAGAGAAACAACACTATACATTTGAAATACCCCCACAAATTATTTATTCTCTGGAAGTACACACCTCAAGCTTTCTAGGTGTAGCAGGCTTGTTGACGTGGGCACAGTTTTCTGGAAGTAATCCCTCATTTAATTCTTTGCCTTTTAATTTCTTTCCCTAAAAAAGCAGAATCAAAGACACATTTTCTGAAAGAAACAAGAAAAAGCAAGTTAAATCTGAAAAAGTAAGGACAGTGCCAAAATGCATAGTTACTGTCAAGGGTAGAGTTGCTAAACACTCCAAAGTAAAGCATGCATGTAACTTTTTTTTTTTTCTTGAAAATTTCAGCTCTGCAGACAAAGTGCGCATCTTGCACTTTTTCAACCAAAACAACTCTTTACATTTGGAATATCCCCCACAAACCATACATTCCCTGAAAGTACACATGTTAAACTTTCTGGACATACCCAGCTTGTTGTAGAGGGCTCATCTTTCTGGAAGTAATCTGTACTATTCACACTATAAAGTGTTTGATTCCAGAAGGGGGGCCCTATTATTTTTAGTATACAGTACGTCCTGCTCCAGATATAGTACTTACACTTGGGTTATCCTCCGCCAGATGGCGCTGCACTGCAGAGACATGCAAAACAGGCTCCTCCCGGCCCTCAAATACCCGGGGACCTCCCACAAATACCCAGATTTCTCTGCAGTGCTTACTGCGAAGACATGAAGTATCACTCTCTCGCAGGTGAGCGGGGCTATTAAAGCCTGCGGCCCTGTTGGACTATTCCCACTTGTCCTCATTGTGTTGTGCCTCGCAGCCTGGGCTGCGCTGGCCGGGTGAAGGTAGGCAGCACCACGTGTGCTTATGGAGCGCTGCTCCTCCGCAGTCCCCCACCAAAGGGTAGGCTGTGTAGGCTGATGGTGAGCCTCTATGGGATGCCCCCCACGCATTACTGCCCCTTGCCCCATGTAGCGGTGGGTCCTGTACCAAGGACCGCCATCCTCCCTCGTTTCCCCCGTAGTCGGGGGGAAAGAAAGGGGGGGGAGTGTGCCTGTGTGGTCTGTATTGGATCCTTGCACGTATATGGCCTTTGTCTTTGGACCTTTATAGATATGGTGTCAGCCGCTGCGCCCTTTCTATGTATGGTCTGTATTGGACCCTTGCACTTATATGGCCTTGTCTGTCTTTGGACTCTTATAGATAAGGCGTCAGCCGACGCGCCCTTTCTATGTATTTTACTTGCGGCTGCCGGGCGGCGGCGTTACCTCAGACACCTACGTGTCCTCATTGGCTGTTGTCGGACTTCGCGCTCTTCGGGAGGGCGGGGTCTGGTTTGGCGGGCTCCACGTCATGGACCGCTGGCCCGCCCTTCGAGGTACACGCGCCATTTTGCCTGTTCGCGTGGGACGCTCCTGATTACCGCGGTACTGTAAGTGCCCTCGTGGGCGGCTTATTCTCATTATAGTTTTCCTGGTTCTGACACCATTTTCTTCTCTTTGTGTCTTTCAGACCGGTGAACACCATTGGCTTCTCCCGGCTCGGTGTAAAATTATAGCGGGCCTTGTAATATTCTCCCACTTCCCTAGCGGGTCTTTGGGGCATCCAGGGTTGCTTATAGTGTAAATCCCTACTGGCACATTGTGCCTTGAATAATCACCATATGGAGGCATCTCAGAATTATGTGACCGGGGTCCCTCTGGGACAAGACCGGCTGTGTATAGCGTGTGGACAACCCCCTGCTGATGCCGAGCAAGCACTGGCCCTGCAATCAGCCTGACAGTGGCTGCACCTCGCTTCATTTCACCTATTTCCCCTTGCTTAAATCTCACTCCTGCTGAGTCGCATATAAAACGGGAGTTGCAGCCTGTTGCGTCTTCCAGACTGCCCACGGCTGAACAGTTCATTGCGAGGTTTTCAGAGCGCAAGGGCCCTGGTAAGAAGCGGCACTTGACGTCTCCTGTTTCTGTTTTTCCTATGGGAACTGAGGAGTTTTCTACTCCGTGTGACTGTTCCCCTTCTGATGAAGGAGAGCTATTCTCTGACTCAGGCTCATCTGATGAGAGCCTGAGGAGTCATGATGATTCTAGACCTGAATACTGGTCCCAGTGTGACACTGACGATTTGTTGATCAAGGTCTTTAAGGCTCTGTCTATCTCTCTCCCTGGTGAAGCTTCAAAGCCGAGAGGGGAGCGTTTCCATACAGCAACAGCACGTTTGGAATTCCTAGAACAGGCTCACTTCCATGCTCTTGTTCTCAAGGAATGGGAATGCCCCAGTAGACTTTCAGGGGTCCCAGGGGATTGGGATAGGAAATACTCCTTTCCCCCTGAGGCGGTTAATTGCTGGTCATCTCCCCCCGTGGTGGATGCCCCGATCATTGGGGTTCCTAACCCCCCCCCCCTTTATTACAGCCCCTGCTCATAATACCCTTCGGGATGCTGAGGACCGGCGCATTGAGCTGCTGGCCTCCCACGCCTTTTCTTGTGCAGGGACGGCGTTGCGCCCGGTCTGTGCCGCAGCTATTACTGCAGTGGCCACTAGAACCCTAGTCAGAAAGATGCTTGATCATCACTCTGATAATCTCCCCTGGGAGGTGTTTAATGCACTCTCCAACTGTGATGTATTTGTAAGATTCATCCTATTAGCGTTGGACGACACCATTAGAATGTGTGCAAGAGCTTCTGCCCATGTGGTGGCTATACGTCGCTTGATTTGGCTGCGACAGTGGGGTGCTGACAATGCTACTAAAAAGACTCTTACTGGGCTTCCCTTTAGAGGGCAACGCTTGTTTGGGACCCGTCTAGACCTGTTTGGAAAAAAGCGTAAGTCACCCCAACGCAGGTGGCCGTCTAGGCCCCCTCGGGGCAGGGGCACCCCTATTTCCCCCTTCCTTAGTGTTAAACAAGAACCAGGGGTGTCCTTTGTGGGGGCTCGCACAGACTCAAGCCTAAATCTTCCACCAATCCCCCTCAGGCGTGATGGGGCGCCCTCGCCCGTCTGGGTGAGGGGATGGCTGCGGCACTTTGCTCTTTTCAGGAGGCTTTACGCCTCATACTGGTGGATTCAGGAGGTTGTGTCCTCCAGATACAAGATTGAGTTTGCTGCGCGGCCTTCCCCAGTTCTATTAGGTCCCAGGTACTCCTGGTCCCTGCCGCTTTTCAGTTGCTGGCACAGGTCATGCCAGGCCTGCGAGGTCTGAGGGTCTCTTGCAGATTGCCCGTAACAGGCAGAGGCAGGGGCCGCTACACCAACCTTTCCACAGTCCCCCAAAAGGATGGGTTGGGCTGGCCCATTCTGGCTTCACAGCAATTCTCTAATTACAGGCAGTTTCTGCATGGAAACTCTGAGATGGGCCATCGGCACCTTGCGCCCAGTGGGCTTCTTGCCATCTGGGGAGCTCTAAAATGCTTATGTTTACATCCCTGTACCTTCAGGACACTGAGGCTCTTCAGGTTCGTGTTGGTAGTCCAACACTGCTAATTGTGGCCGTGTTATTTGGCTTCTCTTCAGCTCCCAGAGTGCTCACTCAGGTGCTGACGGTGGTGATGTCTCTGATGAGACCAAGGGGCGTCCGCGCGATTACCTACCTGGACGTCCTTTCTCACTTCCCAGTCTCTACGTCAGGCTAAGTTGGATACCCGGCTGGTGGTGTCCATTGGGAGGCATTTGGATGGGTGATCAATCACCCCAAGTCCTCATTGTCCCCTTAAATGGTAACTCCATTACTAGGAATGAATCTGGATTAGGTTCAAACCAGAATCTCCCCCTTCTCAGCAATAAAGTGGGCAATCTGGTCACATGGGCTCAGTCCCTCATTGCTGTCCCGGTCCCTTCACCAGGCAGGGATGCAGCAGGGATGGTGCTTGCTCGGAAGAGGTCCCTTATGCTCAGTTCCCCTTGGACCCTTCTGCGACTTCTATTGTTAATACAGGACAGGGATCCAGCATCCCTGGAGCAGGGTCTGTGGGCCTTCCCACCTGGTAAGGAGGTTTTCTCTTGGAAGTGGATGAACTCAAGGAACCTGTCTGGGGGCAGTTCCTTCTTGCCCCTTCCTGGAAACGGTCACCATGGATGCCAACCTATCAGGTTGAAGGGGGAGGGTTTCTTCTGAAACTCCCTGTGATTCTGGGGGTGGTGGGGCCCTTAGAAGGTCCTTACGCCTATTGATGTTCGAAACAGTGAGCGTTTTCAGTTGGTTCTATCTCGCTTGACCACTTCCCTTCTGGGCCTGCCAGTTTGGGGCGCTCGGTCTGTCTGACGACAGTGTCCTACATTAATCATTGGAAGGGGCCTGGAGCTGGTGGACCCTCCAGGAAGTGTCTATGTTCCTTTTCTGGGTGGAGACAATGTTCCCTGCATATCAAGTGATATTAGCTCCAGTGGAGCCCCTCTGCTACAGGATGTGCTAATCCCCATGTCACTATGGAGTCCAACCAGTTGTGGACCTGTTGTGTTCCGTCACTATCACAGGCTCTCGGCCTTTGTTTCCCTGTCCCAGGATCCTCTGGCAGTGGTCTGGATGCCTTAGTAACGTCATGACATGACGTTCGGCTCTGTATGTCTTTTCTCCATTCCCCCTGCTAGGCAGGGTTCTGCGCAAGATTACTCTGGTAAGGGGACCAGTGATTCTGGTGGCCCCCAGGTGCCCTAGTAGAGTGTGGTTTTGCAGACATGGTACAGAGGACAGTAGTTTTTCTGTACCTTTTGCCAGGAGTGCCAGCTCCGCTCACTCAGGGCCCTCTTTACGTCACTCCAATCTACAGTCTCTGGCCTAGTCGGCCTGACTGCTGAAACATACATCTTGATGGAGACAGGCTTATCTGTCTCGGTGATTGAGACTATGGGAAGGCTAGGAGCAAGCTTCTTCCTCCTCTTCTTCTATCTGTTATAGGGTATGGCATACCCATATTGATTGGTGTGAGTCTAGGTCTCTTCCCTGTTGGGCGTTCTCGGTTCCCAGGGTTCTAGAGTTGGTTTCAGCATGATTTGGAGTTGGTTCTCCAACTCAGTACTCTGATGGGTCAGGTTCTGCCCTGTCCACCTTGCCTTAGTAGTCTCTGGTTCAGTCTTCCTTGGTTAAGACTTCTTTCAGGGGGTACTCATGTGCATCCCCCATGTAATCCTATGGTCCCTGCTGGGATTCAATTTTGAATTTCTTTCTGTCTGCTTGCAGGGTTTTGTTCCTTTGGTCCTATTTAGGATGCTGTCTGGCTGTTCTTACCCTCAAGGTTGTCCTTCTGGTGACTGTTACCTTGGTCAGGCGTGTGTTAGTGGGCGGCTCTGTCTACCTAGCCCCCATTCTTTGAGATGCACCAGGATAAGGTGGTATTCCGACTGAAGCCGGATCAGGTGGTGTCTTATGTTCATTGATTCGAGATATTATTCTTCTTGCTGTGCCTTTTTCCTAGCAACGCTGAGGAAAGGGTTCTGCATTCCTTGAACAGGTGTTGGAAGTTTTTTTCCTTGGTAGTCACTGTGTCCCTTCGAAGAACTGATGTTCCTTGGGGCCTTGGGGCCTATGGTCATTATATCCTTTATATCCTGAATGTGCCCGATCTCTGACCACGGGGAGTTGGGCGGCCTTGGCCCTGGTTATTTCTTTAATTGATGTTCCTTCTTGTACTTAGAGGGGTCTTTTGGCTTCTGCCAAGTCTTCTGTTAGGGATTGGATTCGTCAGGCTTTTACTCAGGCCTATTCCAACAAGGGGAAGAATCTTCCTTTCGCTTTGATTCTTATTCTACTCGTGCTTTGATGCCTCTTGGGCTTTTCAGCACCAGGCTTCTGTTGAACTGGTTCGCTAGGCCACTACCTTGGCCTTCTGTTCATACCTTTGCAAAGCTTTACAAGGTTGATGTTAGGGCCTCAGCTCATGCTGTCTTGGCCGTATGGTTATGCAGGTGACAGTGGTTTTAAACTGTCTGCTGTTGTTGTAGGGATCCCACCCTACTTTATGGACACTGCTATTGGATGTCCCAAGTGTAAGTACTATATCTGGAGCAGGACGTACTGTATACTAAGAATAATACAATTCTGTGAAGTACTCACCTGTAGAATTGATATTATTTGTATACAGTACGTCCTGCTCCACCCCACCCTGGTTTTTGCATTATTCTGGATCCCCTGTATGGTGATTGTTACCGTTATAGTCACCAGTGTTTTGGTGGTTAATTCTCCCGGCTTCTTGTTCACTGATTTTCAATGCTGGGGATTTGTGGGAGGTTCCCATGTATTTGAGGGCCTGGAGGAGCCTGCTTTGCATGTCTCTGCAGTGCAGCGCCATCTGGTGGAGGATAACCCAAGTGTAAGTACTATATCTGGAGCAGGACGTACTGTGTACAAATAATATCAATTCTACAGGTGAGTACAGAATTGCATTTTTTAGGGGGTAGTTTAAGTGTTAAAAATCCCCCCAAAAATGGTGTGAGGTCTACCCTACCCAGCATAACCAGGGTGCAGGGGGGGCAGCCTTGGTGGCCCCCCGCCTTTCAGGCTACATAGCAAGTCCACATGAGGGGTCTCATGGATCCCTTATCAGTTCACAAAGAGTTAAATGTAAAAAAAAAAAAATAAAGCAGACACAGAAAAAAATATTTTATTATTTTTTAATACTTACCTCCAATCCATCCCAGAGCACTGTGTCCCACACTGATCACTTTAGCTTCTGCTCTCCAGCTGCTGCTGGAAGACTTATACCTGCTGGGTGACATGTAACAAAGGGTTAATTAAAAAAAAAAAATACATAGGGTCCCCCCTTCCCGGGGTCAACCAGGTAAAAGGGTATTACTCCCATATATTTCTTGTACAAAAACCTTCAGTTGCCTTCAGACCATGAATTCTGAACCTGAAAATCCTAAACCGATTCATTATTTATAAGAGGTTCAGGATGGAATCGATTTTGATCATAAGGAACCTACTTAAGGCTGAGGAGTTTATGGTGAACATCGCCTACCTGCATATATCTATTTTCTGAGATTTGCAGTCGTCCTTAATTTCGGGAAGAACTTCACTTTCAGTACAGGGGCTTGCCATTTGGAATCTCCTCGTCTCCCACAATATTCACAAAGATCCTGGCGGAAGTTATGAGTGTACTGAGACTCTAGGGAATCTCCATATTTCCTTACTTAGATGAACTCCTATTTACAGGAGACACTGAGACCTCTTTCTTAAACAGCATTGCTGCGATTCTAGCCTTGCCACGAAAATTGGGATGGATTGTAAATCCCAACTCTGAGGGCAGGGCTTGGGGACAAGTACAGCCAGTTATCTTAATGATGGATGCCAGTACCTGGGGCTGGGGAGCACATCTACACTCTTGGCATACCCAGGGACACTGGTCTCTCAGAAATTTGAGAAAGATCATCAAACCTTAGGGAGCTGAAGTCAGTGGAACAAGCTTGGTATCCCTGCCATCATTTTGTGATCAGAAAAGAGGTTCAGATATGATCAGAAAATGCCACGACAGTAGCTTATCTAAATCGACAGGAGGTAACTAGTTCAGCAGGGTTGCAGGATCTGGCCCTTCAAAACAAACTAAAGTTGCTTTCAGATATCCACCTAAAAGGATGAATGTAGTTGTGGAATTCCTGAGCAGAACAGAAATCTCTCAACCCGAGTGGACTCTAAATCTGTTAAATAACTTTAAAATGGGCTGGTTCCTCAGATAGATTTATTTACCACAGCCCAAAACACGAAGTGCAGAACCTTTTTTTCTCTGTGTCTGAGGGACAGGGCCCTGGGGTGGATGCAATAGCACAGACTAGGAATTTTTCCCTAGCCTATGCCTTTCCTTCCCTTCAACTTCTTCCTCAGATGATAAAGATTGCAGAAAAAAGAACAACAGTAATCCTAATTGCGCCGGCCTAGCCAAAGAGAAGTTGGTTTGCACCTCTAAAGAACATGTCCAGGGATGAGCCTTGGCAATTACCACCAGACCTACTCACTTAGAATCCGTTATGTCTGGGTCTATAGAATCTGAATCTAACCGCCTAGATCCTGAAAGGACATTATTGAGTAAGAAGGGGATCTTCAGCAAGGGTGAAAGAAACCCTTATAGGTCCCCGAAAGCAGTCTACATGGAAAATCTACTTAAAAATTTGGAAGAAGTTCTGTTCTTTCTGTGCTGCAAACAGTTTGAATAAGAAATTGATTTCCAAACTCCTAGATTTACAGCAGAAAGGTTTTTTTTTATCTAGGGCTGGCTGTAAGTGCTCTTAAATCTCAGGCCTCTGCAATCTGTCTTCCTTGATAAAACTTTAAGAAGAAATAGTCTAATCAATTGTTTTTTTGTTGCCATTTCCAGGAGACCAGTCCCCTCTACAAATGTCCTACATGGTATCTAACCCTTTTCCTTAAGGGATTATCCAAACCACCCTTTGAGCCGCTTGCCGAGGGATCAGACAAAATTTAAAATTAAATTTAAATTAAAAATACCGTTTTGTGAGTACTCACCTTTAAAACGGGTATTATGAGTGTGCCATACAATCCACTTCGATCTTCATGACATGTGGGTAATCTCCAGTAGAGGGCGAACTTGTGCAGAGATGAATATGCAAAAAAAGAAAGCCCCTCCTGGTCCATATATACCTGGGACCTGCCACCAATTTCCCAGTGTAAAAAAGCAGTAAGGGGACCAGGAAGAACCAATTATAACCTAACAATCAAAACCAATGGTTCACCAAATAAAAGCCCCATAATACCTTGAAAAAACGGGTGGGGCGAAGTGGAGTGTATGGCACACTCATAATACCCGTTTTAAAGGTGAGTACACACAAAACGGTATTATTCTAAGTGTGCCATACACTCCACTTCGATCTTCATGGCATGTGGGACATCCAATAGCAGTGTCCGTCATGGGTGGGAACCAGAAACAGTAAAGAATGTACCAACTCAAACCACTGCAGTTTGCAGAACCTTGCGGCCAAAAACAGCATCCGCTGAAGCCCGCACATCAACCTTGTAAATCTTGGAAAAAGTATGAACGGAAGACCAAGTAGCAGCCTTACAAACTTGTTCAACAGAAGCCTGGTGCTGAAAAGCCCAGGACACACTAACCGCACGAGTAGAGTGCGCAGTGACCCTAAAAGGAGGAGTCCTCCCTTTAGCAGAATAGGCCCCAACAATGGCCTGACAAATCCAATTGCTAATCATAGACTTAGCAGGCACCAAACCTTTCCTGGGCCCGCAGGGCACCACGAAAATAGTGTTCGTCTTGCGGAAGGAAGAAGTAGTCACCAAATAGTACTTCACACAGCGAACAACATCCAAATTGTGCAGAACCCTCTCCTTGTCATTGTTAGGCTTAGGACACAAGGAAGGGAGAACAATATCCTGATTGAGGTGGAAAGCAGACACCACCTTAGGAAGGAAATCCGGCTTAAAACGAAAAACCACCTTATCCTGGTGTCTCTCAAAGTAAGGGGCCTGAATCGACAGCCGCCAACTCAGAGACACGCCGAACAGAGGTAATAGCCACCAAGAAAGCAACCTCCTGAGTGAGAACTGAAAGAGCAATATCATGTAGCGGCTCAAAAGGAGGACCCTGCAGAGCCGAAAGAACCAAATTCAAATCCCAAACAGGAACCACAGCCTTCCAAGGGGGCCGCACATGCGCAACCCCTTGGAAAAAGGTCTTAACCAGCAGGTGTAAGGCAAAAGACCTCTGGAAGAAAACCGACAGAGCAGAAACCTGTCCTTTCAAAGTACTAAGCTGGAACCCAAGATCCAGATTATGCTGAAGAAACTCCAAAATCCTGGGTATCGAAAACACCCTGCAAGGCAAGGCCCTAGCCTCACACCAATCAATATAGGACCTCCAAGTCCTATAGTAAATGCCAGAAGAGGACCGCTTCCTAGCCCTAATCAAGGTCTGAACAACAGCCTCAGACAAACCTTCCTCTTTCAAGATGAAGGTTTCAGCAACCAAGCCGTCAAAGCCAGCGTTTATAAATTGGGGTAAAGTAGATGACCCTGAGATAGCAGATTTGGCAACAAGGGAAGCCGGTACTGATCTACGGCCATCCTTACGACGTCTGCGTACCAAACCCTTCTTGGCCACCTTGGAGCCACCAGAATAGCTGGTGCCCCTTCTAGAACCAGTTTGCGAACTACCTTGCCCAGCATGGAGATGGGTGGAAACAGGTACAGAAAACCCAACTCCTTCCAAGCCAGTGACAAGGCATCCACTGCCAGAGACAGAGGATCCTGAGAAAGAGACACAAAGGCCGGAAGTTTGTGATTGTGCCTCGAGGCAAAAAGATCCACCTCCGGAGTCCCCCACTTGTGGCAAAGATCCAGAAAAACCTCGGGGTTGAGAGACCACTCTCCTTGGCGAGAGGATCCCCTGCTCAGGGAATCTGCCTCCGTGTTCTCCACTCCCGGAATGTAGACTGCCGAAATGCAAGGAACATTGATCTCCGCCCAGTGCAGGATCAAAGAGACTTCCCTGAGGGCACTCCTGCTGCAAGTCCCTCCTTGGTGATTGATGTAAGCTACCGCCATTCAGTTGTCCGGACGAACCTGAACCGGTAGACCCCGTAAATGTGAGGTCAGCCGAGCCAGAACCAGTCGGATGGCTCTGAGCTCCAAGACATTGATGGGGGTGTGAGCCTCCTGAGGACCCCGCTGAACTGATGACTCTTCCAATAACCTCCCCAGCCTGACAGGCTGGCATCCGTGGTAACCGTCTCCCAACAAGGGACCAGAAAGGATCTGCCCTTCAACAGATTGCTCGATTCCAGCCACCACCGAAGGGACTGCCGAACCCTGGGAGACATCCTGAAAGGTTGATCCAATGACTGCGAACACCTGTCCCAATGCGTCAATAGGTGAAGTTTAAGATATCTCATGTGAAATTGTGCAAACGGTACCGCCTCAAAGGAGGATACCATCAAGCCCACCAGTTTCATCCCCTTTCGGATAGAGGGACAAGGATTGGCCAGAAGAAGGCGGATCAGACCCTGAATCCCCTGCACCTTGGTCTGGGGCAGAAACACTCTGGCCAGAATGGTATCCAGATTCATGCCCAGAAATCACACGAGACGGGGAGAGAGAAGACTTGGCACGGTTGATCACCCACCCGAATCTCTCCAGGGTCGACACCACCTGATGGGTGTCCAGCTCCGCCTGACGTAGGGAAGAAGCTGATATTAGACCCTCGGCGCCAAGGGAAGAGCTACAAACTGATAATGCTGATCCTCCACCGCAAACCGGAGGAATCTCTGATGTGCCTGAAAAATGGGAACATGCAGATACGCGTCCTTGATGTCTATGGATGTCATAAAATCCCCTTGGCGAAGGGAACAGATAGCCGAGTGCAGAGTCTCCATGCGGAACTTTTTGGCTCTGATAAACCTGTTGAGAACCTTGAGATCTAGAGTGGGTCTCACCGAACCCTCCTTTTTGGGAACCTTGAAAAGGTTGGAGTAGTAACCCCTGCCTCTCTCCGACAGAGGCACCTGGCATATAACCCCCATGTCCAGAAGGTTTTTCACTGCTAACAGGAGCCCCTGTGCATCCTGAGGGTCCGAGGGCACCCGAGACCTTAAGAATCTTGGGGGCTGCCGGTACTCGAATTCCAGTTTGTACCCGGAGGAGACCACTTCCAAGATCCAATTGTCTGTGAAGAGCCGCAGCCGTCCCCCCACCCTTGCGGGTGAGGGCGCCCCTTCATTGCTGAACCGGTTTAACGGCAGGCTTGGGCTTGGAACCCCAGGCAGCCACGGGACGTGCCCGACCTCTGCCTCTGTTCCAGGATGAGCCCCTGACACCCGAGAAGGCCAAACCCCTAGCCGCTCTGGCCCCTTGAAAGGCAGGAGTGAACGAGCCAGCCCCCCGAAAGGGGCGGCACTGTTTCCTCCACTGAGGTAACTTACCTCCTTTAGCAACCGCATCCAATTTATCTCCGAACAGCCACGAACCCAAGAAGGGAAGAGCTGTGAGCGACTTCTTGGCCCCAACGTCCGCCGTCCACTGGCGGAGCCAGACCGATCTGCGCATAGCCACCAGTAAGGCTGAAGTCCTACTGCACACGACAATAGAATCTTCCATAGCAGCCAAGACAAAATCCATGGACAATTCACATCTCTTAAGGGTAGCGAACTCAGCGCAAGCTGGATCAAACTAAGCGTCATTCAGCCAGTACCTGATAAGAGACCTGGTAGCAAGCAACACCAGGGCAGATGCACAAACAGGCCGCAGGGCCGAGCCCACGCTGGCATATGCATGGCACACCATCTGATCAAGGCGCTTATCCTCGCCATCCTTAAGGGAAGTGGCGTCAGGGGTGTTCAGCACAGAAGAGTTGGTCAATCCTAAAACTGACGCGTCGACCTCGGGAGGAGGAGACCAGTGCTTAACCACCTCCACCGGGAAAGGATACTTCTTATCCCATCCCTGAGGAACACCAGGAAGCCGACTGGGCCTCTCCTATTCTCTAAGGATCAGCACATCAAAGGGACCCCAAAAAATTCCCCCTTCTTGAGAGGGGGCGCCTCAGGCGGTTCAATATCCAACACCTCCAATAAACGTGACAAAACAGTGGTCGTATCTATGGCATCCCCCAGCGCCTGCCCGACATCGGTATCCCCAGACTGAACATAGTCAGCCTCTGTTTCCTGATACAATTCCCCCTCCTCTAACGGGGAATAATCTGACAAATCAACGGAATCGTCGTCAGCATCCCACAAGGGCTGGGCCGACGACAAATGTCTCTTTTTAACCTGGGCCTTCTTGCCCACCGTGCTAGCAATAATTTTCTCGATGCTGGCCAACCTAGCCCAAACATCAGAGAGCACCAATGTCACTTACGGTACGGATAAGGTGGGGAGGGGAAGGCGATGAAGCGGGAGGAGCTTACCCAGAATGCTGGGTACCAGACTGCCGCATTATGGCCTTTTGTGCGCATGGTATACAGATCAGCATATTCTCCCCCGTAAGGGATACCCCACACATGGGCCGGATTGTCCCAGAGAGAGCCCGAGCCCAGTATCCTGCGGAGCCTCCATATGGTGAATTTTTGTGGTCAGTCGCAAGACCGCAGGGAATTTACGCATAAGCAACCCGGGATGCCCCTTAAAAGTTCCGGTGGGAGGATTTGAAGTGAACAAATTTACACTAGGGACCCCAGGACCAGGAGGAACCCCTTAATAAGCACATATACAAAGCAATCTGTAACCCACAAAACAGGCAACATAAGTGCAATCCTACAGATATAAGGCAATAACACATACCTAATTGTATATGTATATAAATATATATATCTGTATCCCAGCCAGACATGCGTAACCAACACAAAAAAACACACACACACATGGCCGCAATCAGTGGGGTCCCCCGGTAGAGAGTGGCCCCCACATAATCTAAGGAAGTGGCCATCCGGCCCTTACCACTCGGAGCGCAGCTCCCAGCATCCAAATGGCCCCCGAGAGTGCCTCATGCAGAAAGAGGAAGAGAAGGGGGGGGGGCCAGCGCAGAACGCACGTTCGCCAGGCCACACCCCCCTCCCAGCAACGCGGATCCCCTAGGAACGAGCCACAGAATCGCACCAAAGAAGGGGGTGGGGCTACCGCGGCCGTGCCGAGAGCCCAGCCCCGCCCCCTCTCTGAACACAGCCTGAGGGGGAGAAGCTCCCCCAGGCTAATCACAGCACCGTACACGGTCCCAGAGTAAAAAACACACTGTCAGACACACACACACACACAGTGAAATCACACACCCACACACACAGGGGCATGGGAGAACGAAAACGAATAAACAGCCCGGCCAGGCCACCACCCCAGAAGGGACCCAGAAGGGAGGGAATTCTGCCAGAATCCGGCCGTAAGCATAGAGGGACGGGGCATCCCACACCAGGATCACCAAAAAACCTGGATAATCGCCTACCCCATAGTGAGGTCTCACGGTGGAGCAGTGCTCCTTCCGCACCCATGCTGCCTACCTTCACCAGGACCCGCAGCCTAAGCTGGGAGGCTCAAATCTTGGGGCAATTTAGAAAGGGTCCTGGCAGTAATAGGGGCAATAAACGGCCGAGCGCGGGCTTACCTGTAAGTTAAGAAGTCTTCATCTTCTGTCTTGTCGCCTTCCCTGCAGAGAAGGAGCTGGGAAATTGGTGGGAGTTCCCAGGTATATATGGACCGGGAGGGGCTTTCTTTTTTTGCATATTCATCTCTGCACAAGTTCGCCCTCTGGAGATTACCCACATGTCATGAAGATCGAAGTGGAGTGTATGGCACACTAGAATGAGTTTTCTGTTTGCCATTACCTCGGCATGCTGAACCAGTGGTCTACAAGCTCTTTCCATTCGAGAGTCTTTCTATACAGTGTTACCAGACAGAGCCATCTATAGGCCCGATCCTCTTGCCTAAAATTGACCCCACATTTGACAGATCCTAGGATATTATCCTCCCAGGGTGTTCACCAAGGTGCTGGCTGGCGTGATGTCTCTGCTCAGATGTCAGGGCGTCCGCGTGCTTCCCTATCTGGACGACATACTCATCACTTCCCAGTCTCTACATCAGGCAGAGTTGGATACTCAGCTGGTGGTGTCCACTCTGGAGTCATTTGGATGGGTGATCATCCACCCCAAGTCCTGACTGTCCCCTTCCTTAGTAACTCCATTCCTAGGAATGAATCTGGATACAGTTCAGGCAAGGATCTTCCTTCCTCAGCAGAAGGTGGACAGTCTGATTGCACAGGCTCAGTCCCTCCTAGCTTGTCCCCATCCCTCCATCAGGCAGGGGATGCAGCTGGTGGGCCTGATGGTGGCGTGCTTTCGAAGCGGTCCCTTATGCTCAGTTCCACTTGAGGCCTCTGCAACTTCACCTATTGTCAGTATGGGACAAGGACCCAGCGTCCCTGGACAGGGTCTGTGTGCTCTCCCCCCTGGTCAGGAGGTCCCTCTTGTGGTGGATGGACTCAAGGAACCTGTTGGGGGGCAGATCCTTTCTTGCCCCTTCCTGGGAGACGGTCACCATGGATGCCAGTCTGTCAGGTTGGGGGGGGGGGGGATTTTCTGGAAGTCCCTGTGGTTCCAGGGGAGGTGGCGCCCTCAGGAGGCCCACACACCTATCAATGTCTTGGCGCTGCTTGTGATCAGGTTAGTTCTGGCTCGCTTGACTACTCATCTTTGGGGCCTGCCTGTTCAGGTGCGCTCGGACAACCAGACGGCAGTTGCCTACATCAATCATCAGGGAGGGACCCGGAGCAAGGGGGCCCTCCAGGAAGCGTCTCTGATCCTGACTTGGGCGGAGGCCAATGTCCCCTGCATATCAGCTGTGTACATCCCGGGGGTGGAAAAAAACCTGGCGGACTCTCTGAGCAGGGGGACCTTTCGCCAGGGAGAATATGCAGCAGGGTGTTTCAGTCTTTGTGTCTCCGTTGGGGCCAACCAGATGTGGATCTGTTTGCGGCCCGCCACAATCACAAGCTCCCAGCCTTTGTCTCTCTGTCCCAGGATCCTCTGGCCTTGACCTCGGATGCGGTAGCAATGTCATGGCAGGACTTTCAGTTCCTGTATGTCTGCGCAAGATTGCTCTGGATAGGGTGGCAGCAATTCTGGTGGCCCCCAGGTGGCCAAGAAGAGTGTGGTTCGCAGACGTGGTACAGCTGGCAGTAGATCAGTACGCTCTGCCCTTGGTGCCAGATCTGCTCACTCAGGGTTCACTACACCATCCCACTTTACAAACTCTGGCTTTGACGGCTTGGCTGCTGAAACCTCCATGGATGGAGAATGGGCTGTCTTCCTCGGTTGTGGATACTTTGATTAAAGCTAGGAAGAAGTCTTCCTCTTCCATTTATTACAGGGTTTGGCGTGCCTACATTGACTGGTGTGAGTCTAAGTCTCTTCCCTGTCGTGTGTTTTCTATTCCCAGGATTCTGGAGTTCCTGCAGCATCGGTTGGAGGTGGGGCTCCAACTCATTACTCTGAAGGGTCAGGTTTCTGCCCTAGCTATTTTCTTCCAGAAGTCCTATGCTCAGCACCCTCTGATCAGGACTTTTTTCCAGGGGGTCACCCATGTGCGCCCCCACGTAAGCCTATGGTGCCTGTTTGGGATCTGAACTTGGTTCTGTCAGCCTTGCAGGGTGCTCCCTTTGAACCTGTGCAGGATGCTGCCTTGGCCATTCTTACGCTCAAGGTTGAATTTCTGGTGGCTATCACTTCTGTCAGTCGTGTGTCTGAGTTGGCGGCGCTTTCCATTCAGCCTCCTTACTATGAGAGACACCAGGACAAGGTGGTGTTTCATTTCAAACCTGACTTTCTGCCTAAGGTAGTGTCTGCTTTCATTTGAATCAGGATATTGTTCTTCCTTCTTTGTGCCCTAATCCTAGCAATGCTAAGAAGAGGGTTTTGCACTCTTTTGATGTGGTTAGGTGTCTGAAGTACTATCTGGTGGCTACTGCACCTTTCAGGAAAACTGATGCTCTTTTTTTGGTCCCTTCTGGTCCTAGGAAGGGTTTGGCTCCTGCCAAGTCTACTATCAGCAAGTGGATTCGTTAGGCTGTGATTCAGGCCTACTCTGCTAAGGGGAAGAATCCTCCCTTCCGCCTTACTGCTCATTCCACTCGTGCTATTGGTGCCTCTTGGGCTTTTCAGCACCAGGCTTCTGTTGAACAAGTTTGCAAGGCCGCTGCTTGGTCTTCTGTTCATACTATTTCAAAGTTTTACAAGGTTGATGTTAGGGCCTTAGCTGATGCTGCTTTTGGCCGAAAGGTTCTGCAGGCGGCAGTGGTTTAAACTGTCTGCTGCTGATTTTTATTGGGGATCCCACCCTACTTTATGGACACTGCTATTGGATGTCCCCAACTGTAAGATTTGGAGCAGGACATACTGTATACTAAGAATAATACAATTCTGTGATTACTCACCTGTTGACTTGGTATTATGAATATACAGTACGTCCTGCTCCAACCCACCCTTGGTTGAATTATCTTGGATCCCCTGTATGGTGATTGTTATCCTTGTTATAGTTGATAGTTTGGATTGTTTAATTCTCCCGGCTTCTCATTAACTGCTTTTCAATGCTGGGGATTTGTGGGAGGTCCCCGGGTATGTGAGGGGCCGGGAGGAGCCTATTTTCGATGTCTCTGCAGTCCAGCGCCATCTGGCGGAGTATATCCCACTTGTAAGTATTATATTTGGAGCAGGACGTACTGTATACTCATAATACCATTCTACAGGTGAGTAATCACAGAATTGTATTTTCCGAGCTCCCATGCCACAGTCATGCAGTAAGATGCACTGGCATCCCCCCCCCCCTCCACCCTTTTGGGGGGAAAAGTGTGTATAATAGGGCAAAAAATACATTATATTCCAACCCAGAACACTTCTTGGTTATGGTTGAAACCAGCCCTACCTCAGGACCTGGTCTCATTTAAATATAACTCTCCTTTTAATGAAAGGTTAGACCCAGTTTTTTCAACTGTGTCTTCTTGTCCTGATAGCAAGTGGGCAAAACCACAATCGATCTGTCCCTACGTGAAGGTGCCCACAAGAAAAGGTTTTGAAGTGATTGAATATTTTTTTTTAGCAGTCTGTAACCTCATGGTGGAGACAACAAATAATTTTTTTTTTTATAAACCCATTACATGACAACCACCAACTTTTATAAGTCATGGAGTGACTGTGAACTGGTGCTTGAAAGCCACTAATGACATGGCACGACACAACACATGACAAAAGTTTGAGATGTCTCTTGTAACATAATATTGAACATATGTAGAGTGGATCAGAAAATAGTTATTTGCAGCTACAGATGTAGCAATTGTTATTCGACACATCACAACTCAGCCTGTTTTGATATATTACCAAGAGCCCATTGAAAAGCATTTAAGATATCTAGATGGCACAATGCACCATTGCACCAAGCGGAGTTTTAAAGTGGACCTAAACGCAGGATTGTGACTGTCCTGGGTCTTATTTGCCCCCCCCCCCCACCCGATTGGGACGCCCTGCTGTGTAAACCCCCCCCCCCCCCCCGATTTGGATGCCCCGCTGTGTAACCCCCCCCCCCCCGTTTACCCGATCTCACTCACCCTTCCTCGGTCCTACGGCACATGCGCAGCAAGTTCGGTTCTGCTCCATGGTGCCCCAAGCTGCTCCAAGGAAGCTCGTCCAAGGTGGTGAATGGATCCGAGCACACTGACGGCCCCGTCCTTCGCTACCCTTTAATAGGGAGCATGCCCGCGCTGGCCTTTCATAAATGCCTGGCACGGGCACGCGTCCTCCTAAAGGGATAGCGGGGATGCTCCCACTGCTTGCGCATGCGCTGTTGGAAGGGAACAAAGGTGAGTTATCGGGCGACCTGGGGGGTTTCACACAACAGGGCATCCTGAATCTGGTTGCTCTGGGGGGAGTGAGTATGATTGGGGGGAGTGAGTATGATTGCCCTGGAGTCTTATAGACTCCAGGGTGGGTTTTGGTCCACTTTAAAGAAAGCTGCATCTGTATACCCATTGCTAAAGTAATAGTTCAAAAATGGCTTGGTATAGAATAATGATAAACACTAGCTTATTTGGCTTTCTACGACTGGTGGGTTTTGCGTCTGCTTTATAACACTTTAATTGCTATTGTTGCTTACCCGGACATACTGTAAACCCTGTATTGGGTGTTCTGTCACCAGGCACCTATGTCAGCTGATCACTGCCCAGGGGGCGAGAATGTCATGCATAATGAACGAGAGCCAAGCTGTGAGATTAAAATAATGGCACGTTTCAACCCCAGACGCTGGGTCATAATGCAATCCGCCGATCACTGGTCCTTCCACTCAAACTCCCGGTAATCTGGGACTTAAGGAAACTTGCCAGGTCTATTGCTGGGAGCCGCTACCTTCTTTTCCAACTGTGCCAGGCTGTCGGTCCGGTTTAAGTTTTTTAGGTTATTAAAAAAGAAATTAAAATGTTTTGGCTGTATTTTATGATTATACGAACAGTCTACTCATGTTATAACCAAACATATAACTTTTTAGTTTGCCACCTGGTTTAGAACAGGCTTGCAAATCATATAAATATGTGCTAGGTTTTCCAGATAGGTGGTTCAGCCATACTTTGCATATTAGAAGATTGGCTTTTTTGCAGCCTTCTGCTTTTGAAAGAGTAACCTTAAACTGGAACAAAAATCCTATTTGACTTTTGCCCCAGTTCTTAGAATTTTTTTTTTTTTATCCCAAATTGTGATGCCCCACAGCTGGATCTAGTGCTGTATACAGTTGGGTTAATAGGCGATGTATCTACATGCTCTTCTTCGAATTTGACTATGGTGCTGGATCGCAGCCAGGTGAAAGGCTGCCCTGTTAGAATCCTAATTATCCTACAAAATTTAAACATGACTTTTATGAATATGAATATCTAATTGGCCAAGGCAGTGGGCATTGTGTCATCATATGTTGTCAACAGATCCGTTCTCTTAAATTGTCAACTTACCTAAGTTTTTACATTGGAAGCAATGAGATAATGAGATGAGATACTTAATCATTTCAGTTTCCAGAAAAAGTGAAAAAAAGCCTTTTATTTTTCTGTAATAGGTGCATGCAGTTTACTTTAGGAAATATTGCTCAGTATGACTTTCATCTTATTTCAGGGGAGCCTGAGGAGCAGTAGACAGATCTCACCACAGGAATTCATTCATGAACTGAAAAGCGGCTCTCCAGATGAAAGACTCGTTTCTTACTTGGACTCCCTTCGAGTGTCTCTGACCAGCAATCCTGTCAGGTAAAGTCGCTGAATTAACTAAAGTCCTCCCATGTAAAGAATTTCACATTCAAACATTGACACTTCTGCTGGTTGTCTTTTTTTTACATTGCTTAGTAGCAAAGTGAAGAAATAAGGCGATGCCTATTTCTAGGTTAACTTTCGTTAACTTTTCGTCATACATGATGTTTTATGTTTTTATTTTACCTTTCTTGTACAACTATGGGTTTAACCCGGGGGCCCCAACCTTAACCCTAAGCCACATGTAGTACTGAAATACTAGAATTCTGAGCCACATTCAGCTTGAAGAGAATGGTGACTGGTGAATGTTTAACCCTTTCGCTGCCAGCCTATCTGGAAATTTTGTCACACGTTGCCAGACCATTTTGCACTATTTTGCGCCTCACATGTTCAACTGTGATTTTTAAAGGGATTTCCCAGGGAAATTGAGTCGGCTTAAACATGAACATGTCTTATTTGTCATTTTTTAGGTGTATTCTCAATATTTTTGGGTGAAATATGTGCAAAAAAATAAAAATCAATTTTTTACAATTTGTAGTGTTTTTTGTGATAAAAATTGTAAGTTTGTCAATAAAATCTTATTGCGTGTGAAATACCAATTTCTCCCGGTTACAGTGGTACCACATATGTATTGGTAGACACCCTTTCCTGCCCAGGAGACTCCCCCAAACTAAAAAAGCGCTTTAGGAGATTTTCAGATAAAATACAATCATTCTAGGAGCTATGCACACCTTGCAGTTTTGCAAGAAAAACAACCCTTTACATTTGAAATACCCTCCACAACTATATATTCTCTGGAAGTACACACCTTAAGCTTTCTCGGTGTACCAGGCTTGTTGACATGGGTGCAGTTTTCTGGAAGTAATCCCTCAATGAATTCTTTGGTTGCACAAAGTTTCCCTAAAAAAAGAATAGAAAAGCAGAATCAAAGCCACATTTTCCTAAAAAACAAGAAAAAACAAGTTAAAGCTGAAAAGCAACATCTCCCGAACAGAACAATACCCAACATGCATAGGCCCTGTCAAGGGAAGAGTTGCCAAACACCCCAAAGTAAAGCATGCGTGTAAGAATAATTTTACTTGAAAATTTCAGCTCTGAAGATGAATCTTCTTCTACCCCTCTACTGCTCTGCCCAGCGATCACCAGGGCATCTGACAGCTGAGCCGCGGGGAGCCAGGACGACACCCGTCACTGCCGAAGCGGGGGAGGGGATCACTATTCTGGGGGTTCTCCTGGAGCCATCCGAGCCCCCAGGGGGTTAGGATGTCACCAAATTAAAGAGGAGACCTGGATGGACCGATAAAGGGTTCAGGTGAGTATTTTTTTTTTTTTTTTTTTTTTAGCTAGCAGGGAGGGAATGTCAAGCACGTAACACCTACGTGCTTGGCATTTAACACTTGGACATGCCAGCACGTAGGTGTGACGGGCTTGGCAACAAAAGGGTTAATTGTAATCATCATGTAATTTTATTCTCACAGAAAATCCCCATGGCATAAAATAGAAGATCCCCTGGCTCTCAAGAGAGTAAAATCCTTATCCAAGCGCTCACAAACTTTCTCCCACTTAGGAACTGTATAAAGTAAACCATTTCAAAGCATCTTAAAATCTCCAACTATTTGTATTATTGTAAGAACGATTCTAAGAAAGCTGCTTTTGTTGCTTACATGTTTGTGTTGTGGTTGAGCGGGGAAGGACATGTCATGGCGCAGCTTTGAATCATGAGCATGCTCTTCTGTGGTTAGATACAACTATGAGACCACTGTATCTTTCCAGTCTCACCCACACTGAGAGCACCAGGGGTCAGAATTATTGTTAAACCAATTATTTGAGTGCTCCTGGGCAAATTTTTGTGCCACCAGTCAAGGTTCCAGCAATCTGGACCCCCCTTCGAGCCGGTCATGATGTGGCCACACATCCATTTGCTAGGAAATGGCTTGGTGGCTTGGCTCAGTTGATCGGAGCATATAAAGAATGGGGAAAGTCTGTCTCCAGGGGTCTCTTTGCTGCTGACTACATTGAGAACATCAAAGACTATAAAAAGGTCCTCATTGATGCTTTCATAGATGATGTTACTCAGGATGATGGCAGGCATGCTCCAGCAAGGCCGATCCCTGGGTTGAATATGCACTCTGATGCTGCTACAAAGGTGACAAGATGTAATGGCCATGGTATACATTTTTTTTTTAATTCAGGCACATTTTGTTCCCTTGTGGTCTTCTGCTCCACTTCCTAAGCAAGAAGAACAACTGCTTCTACGCAATGCCATGGGCTGGAAGTGGGGCGGAAGTGCCAGTGATGCTGGAGTGGGGAAGGATATTTATATAACTGTAGTTTTTTCACAGCCGTCTTTGTTAGATTTTGCTGATAGTTGTAGTATTGGCAGCAATTCATAATTAACTATATACCAAAGTTGTTTGTATATAAAAGAAAGCAAGGAATGGCACAAATTGTATATTGATCAGCAAAGCCTCATTGCTGAAACAATGTCTTAAAGCAGTTAAGACTATTAAATATATCGGGTGCAATCCAGTCACAGGAATATCTGAAATCATTAGCAGCATCGCGTTTACAATTTGGTAATTTTATGCCTATACGGCTCTGGGTTTATTTGTGTTCCCCAGCCGCCCCAACTTACTAGCTGTGTGGGATAATAAGCGAGCATAATGGTTATTTATTGATAACAAATAAACATAAGAATATAAAAGGGAACATGACTACATTTAGAGTGCAGCACATAAAAGGCATAATTTGTTGAAAGCATTGTTGTTGACAGCATGACTTGGAAATGATTGTCTTATTTACTTTAATGTAATGTTCAGTAGGAAATTGCTGCCAATGTTTGTTTTATGGCTTCCCTGCATTGTGTCTGAAGATTCTGGTTCAGGCTGAAAAGCAAGAAACACATCCTGAGTAACATTTATGTAACCTTGTGTGGGTGGGTAGGAATAATGGAAAAATGACAGGCATCATCCTCAACTGATTGGGCTAATTAAGCTGCTGTTACCTTGATCACCCATTATTCATGTGTTCTTTTTATTAAGCCTTTATTCTAAGTAATACAGCACATCCTGTTCCAGAAGATATTCCTTACACTTGGGATATACATCCAGCAGATGTCGCTGACTGCAGAGACCTCAAAATCCCCAGTTCTTCTCTGCAGTCCTAGCTGCGATGATTAGAAGATGGCTCTCTCTACTCGCAGGTGAGCGGGGCTATTAGCCTTCGGCCCTGTAGGACTATTCCCACCCATTTCCTTTTACTGCCTCCCAGCTCAGGCTGCTCTGGTTCGGGTGAAGGTAGGCAGCACCGCTGTCAGGTGCTAAGGAGCACTGCTACAACCGTAGTCCCCCACCAAAGGGTAGGCGGTATAGGCCTATGGTGAGCCTTATGGGATGCCCCTCCCACACTTTATGCCCCTCGCCCCTGTCCCCGCAGCTGGCTCCCTTTAGGCTGGCCGTCTCTTCCCCTTCGCTCTCCCTTGTAGATCCTGGGGGGGGGGCATGTCTCTGCTATATGTTGTGTTTTGTGCTTTTGATCCCTTTTTGAATTGATTGCATTGGTTTCTTTTGCCGCCGCACGCTTGTACTATGCTCCGTGGTCGCCGGCGACATTGCCTCAGGCGCTGCTGCGCCGTCATTGGCTGGCCTTGTCAGGTGGGCACGTTTTCGCGCTCTTCGGGGGGCGGGCCATGCGGCTGGCGCGTTCTGCATCACTGTCTCCGCGGCCCGCCCCTCGAGGTATATGCGGGCACCATTTTAGTTATCTTCTGCGTGTGCCTGGCATCTCCCTATCACGGTCCGTAAGTGCCACTGCGGGCTGATTTATTTTATATTTTTCTGTATTGCATATTGCTTATGGGATCTTTTTGCTTATGTCTTGCAGGCGGGTCAAACTTTGTGGTTTCTCCTGGTCCTATCCCCACTATTTAGTGTTAACTCTTATTGGAGGGCTATTATATTCCATTACTCCCACTTCCCTAGCGGGTTATTGGGGCGTCCCGGGTTGCTATTATTATCATCAATCCCTTTTGGCCTGTTGTGCCGTGATAATCACCATATGGAGGCTTCTCAGGATAATGTGCTCGGGGTTCCTTCGGGACAAGCCCGGCTGTGTGTGGCATGTGGGGTATCCCCTATAAGTGATGATGTCAGGGTGTGTGTACCCTGCACCCAGCAGACGCTTGCGCTGCAGTCTGGGTTACCTGCGGCTGGGCCTAGTGCTGCGCCCCCTATGGCTTTGCCTACCCCCCCATGTTTACACTTGACTCCCAGTGAAGTGCATACCAGTGGGGAGTCTCAACCTGATTTGGCTGCCCGGGTAGCCAAATTGAAAGGCATATTGCTGGGTCTGGTCCGCGTAAGGCTCCTGCTAAGCGGCGGCATCTGGCGCCCGGTGTTACTCTCTTTCCTGCGGAAGCTGAGGAGTTTTTTGATATTACTGGATATACCCCCCTGGAAGAAGGGGAATTATTCTATGATTCAGAATCATCTGAAGATCAGCCTAGGGGTTGTGCTGAGTCTGGATCTGACCCATGGGCTTCCACATGAGGCCTCTTCAGCTTCACCTCTTGTCAGTATGGGATCGGGACCCTTTGTCCCTGGATCAGGTGTGTGTCTTGTCCCCTCAGGTCAGGCGGTCTTTAGTGTGGTGGCTGGACTCGAGGAACCTGGGGGGGGGGGGCAGGTCCTTTCTGGCCCCCTGCTGGGAGACTGTCACCACGGATGCCAGTCTGACAGGCTGGGGGGGGGGGGGGGGGGGATTCTGGAAGTCCCTGAAATTCCAGGGCCAGTGGGGCCTCAGGAGGCCCATTCCCCTATCAACATTCTGGAATTGAGGGCAATTAGGTTGGTTCCCGCCCACTTAACCCCACACCTGAGGGGTCGGGCTGTTCAGGTCCGCTCGGACAACCAGACTGCGGTTGCCTACATCAATCATCAGGGAGGGACCCGGAGCAAGAGTGTCCTCAAGGAAGTGTCCCTGATACTGTCCTGGGCGGAGGAAAATGTTCCCTGCATTTCAGCTGTGTACATCCCGGGGGTGGAGAATCTGGTGGCAGACTCTCTGAGAATGGGGACCTCTCGTCTGGGAGAGTGGTCCCTCAGCAGCAGAGTGTTTCACTCCCTGTACCACCGCTGGGGTCAGCCGGACATGGATCTGTTTGCGTCCTGTCACAATCACAAGCTTCCGGTCTTTGTCTCTCTGTCCCAGGATCCTCTGACCTTGGCCACGGATGCCCTGGCAATGTCTTGGACGAGGTTCCAGCTCCTGTATGTGTTTTCACCATTTCCACTGCTGGGCAGGGTGCTACGCAAGATAGTTCAGGAAGGGGTGCCAACCATCCTGGTGGCCCCCTGTTGGCCAAGAAGAGTGTGGTTCGCAGACATCGTGCAGTTGGCAGTAGACCAGTACGTCCTGCCACTGGTTCCAGACCTGCTCACTCAGGAACACCTACGCCACCCCAATTTACAAACGCTGGCCTTGACGGCCTGGCTGTTGAAACCTCCATCTTGATGGAAAAAGGACTGCCTGCCTCGATGGTGAATGCCATGATCAGGGCTAGGAAGAGGTCCTCTTCTTCCATCTATTACAGGGTTTGGCGTACTTACATTGACTGGTGCGAGTCCCACTCGCTTCCCTGTCATGTGTTTTCTATTCTTAGGATTCTGGAGTTTCTCCAACATGGTTTAGATCTGGGTCTTCAGCTCAGTACTCTGAAAGGCCATGTGTCTGCTTTGGCAATTTTTTTCCAAAGATCCTTTGCTCAGCATCCCCTGGTGAAGACTTTTTTTCCAAGGGGTTACTCACGTGCGTCCCCCACGTAAGCCTATGTTACCAGTCTGGGACTTGAACTTGGTCTTATGTGTCCTGCAGGGGTCTCCCTTTGAGCCCTTGCAATGGGCTCCTTTGTCCATTCTTACGCTTAAGGTGGTCTTTTTGGTGGCTATCACTTCTGTTAGGCGTGTTTCTGAGTTGGTGGCGCTTTCCATCAAGCCTCCTTATTTTGAGAGACACCAGGACAAGGTGGTGTTTCGTTTTAAGCCAGATTTTCTGCCTAAGGTTGTTTATGCCTTTCATCTCAATCAGGACATTGTTTTGCCTTCTCTGTGTCCTAATCCTAGTAACCCTAAGGAAAGGGTTTTGCATTCTTTGGACGTAGTCAGAACTCTGCAGTTCTATTTGGTGGCTACTGAATCCTTCAGGAAGAATGATGCTCTTTTTGTGCTTCTGTCTGGACCTAAGAAAGGTCTGGCTCCGGCTAAGTCCACTATCAGCAAGTGGATACGTCGGGCTGTCATACAGGCCTACTCTGCCAAGGGGAAGGAGCCTCCCTTCCGCCTTACTGCTCATTCTATTCGTGCTATTGGTGCCTCTTGGGCTTTTCAGCACCAAGCTTCTGTTGAACAAGTTTGCAAGGCTGCTACTTGGTCTTCTGTTCATACCTTTTCTAAGTTTTACAAGGCTGATGTTAGGGCCTCAGCTGATGTTGCTTTTGGCCGCAAGGTTCTGCAGGCAGCAGTGGTTTAAACTGTCTGCTGCTACTTTTGGGGATCCCACCCTACCTTACGGACACTGCTATTGGATGTCCCAAGTGTAAGGACTATCTTCTGGAACAGGGCCTGCTGTATACTTAGAATAATACAATTCTGTGATTACTCACCTGTAGAATTGGTATTAAATGTATACAGCATGTCATGTTTCACCCCACCCTTGTTATCATTATCATTAGTTACCTCTTGTTCTTATATTCAAATTTTCATATAATGGTTATAATTCTCCCGGTCTCATCTTAACTGCTTTTCAATACTAGGGATTTTGTGGGAGGTCCCTGGTATATATTGGGCCGGGAGGAGCCACTTTTCTGTCTCTACAGTCAGCGCCATCTGCTGGATGTATATTCCAAGTGTAAGGAATATCTTCTGGAACAGGACGTGCTGTATACATATAATACCAATTCTTCAGGTGAGTAATCACAGAAGTTTTTCAATAAAATTATATTGCAGGTAAGAGCATTTTCTCCTGGTTGCAGTGGTTGCAACATATGTATTGTTAGACACCCTTTCCTGCCCCAGGAGACTCCCCCAAACTGAAAGCGCTTTTAGGAGATTTTCCAGATAAAGTACAACTGCTATGTGTACCTTGCAAGAAAAACAACCATGGAGCAGTTTTCTAATCCCTGGATTCTATAGTTGCACTGGGTTTTCCTAAAAATAAATAAATCAAATTAAAATCAAAAGCAGAATCAAAGCTACATGTTCCTAAGCAAAACCATATGCAAACCAGAAAAAACAAGTTAAATCTGAAAAGCAAGGTCGTCCGAACTGGACAATGCATAGGTACTGTCAAGGGAAGAGTTGCAAAATACCACAAATAATACATGCATGTCAGGGTAATTATTCTTGAAAATTTCAGCTCTTCAGACAAAGTTTTCAACCAAAATGACCCTTTACATTGTGGGTTATCAGTAGGGACACATGGGTTTCACATGGTGGGCCATCCCAAATTGTGCGACAGGATATAAAGGGTTAATTAAAAAATACATAGTTTCTCATCTTCCGGTGTGGGGGGGGGGGGGGGTTTGAACCCTTAAAAAATAATGTGGGGGTGTGGCCTCCTTCCCACCATAACCAACCCGGCACCAGCTATGCAGGGCTTGTAGGCCGGGGCGTGAAGACCAACCTTGGTGGCCCCTGGCACTGTAGTCTACAAGCCCACATAGCCATCGCTGCCCTCAGGCTCTACTGCCCCTCTCCCTGGGCTTTGGGGAGGCAGGTAATGGGGGTCAGGGGATAATGGCAAGTCACCCGCTATCCGCAGAGGACATTCCTGTCCCCCCCCTCGTGCCTTGTGAACTGGTGTCATTGAATCCTTACCAGTTCACAAAGGCTTAACAGTAAAATAAACACACACACAACACACAGAAGAGTAAATGTCATTTATTAAAGTAATGTTTTTACTCCCTTTGATCCTATGTCCTGCTCTCATCAATGCCCCCCACTGATCCGATGACAGATGCCGGTGATCAATGGTGGGAGTTTGAAGGCAGGGGATCAGAGTCACCGATAACTGGAATCTGAGGACTCTCATGATGATGTCACAGAATGACATCATCCACTCCGCCCACAAAAGTTGGGGTTAGAGGCAGCAATGATGGAAGTTTGGTGAAGGGGCCTCTCCTCATGAAGCAAGAGCTGGGGTGGGGGGTTGGAGGCCGCCTGGGGGAAGAGGAGACCCGGTGGGAGGGATTGCACGCTGATGAGTAAATGTCAGTTTTTTTTCCTAGCAGCAATCGGTCAGGTGAGTTTTTAACTTTTTTTTTTATAGTCAGGAAACATTGTGTGCGACATTATGTAATATTAAAAATCCATATAAACACATATTTAGAGGAGGGGGCACTTAAACACTCGAACTGAATAAAACTCCTGCTTGTGGTATTCTTAGTATACAGTACGTCCTGCTCCAAATGTAATACTTACAGTTGGGATATACTCCGCCAGGTGGCGCTGGACTGCAAAGACGCCGGAAATAGGCTCCTCCAGGCCCCTCAAATACCCAGGGACCTCCCACAAATCCCCAGAATTTCTCTGCAGTCTGGCTGCGAAGGACGAGAAATTGGCTCTCTACTCGCAGGTGAGAGGGGTTATTAACCTGCGGCCCTGTAGGACTATTCCCACCGGTTCCACTTGTAATATGCCTCCCAGCCTTGGCTGCGCTGGTCGGGTGAAGGTAGGCAGCACCGCTGTCAGGTGCTTAGGAGCGCTGCTCCACCGCAATCCCCCACCAAAGGGTGGGCGGTTCAGGCTTATGGTGAAGCTCTATGGGATGCCCCTCCCGCACTATTGCCCCTTGCCCCTGTCTATCGGTGGGCCCTATTTAAGTGGCCACCGTCCTCCCTCATCCTCCTTATAGTCTTCGGGGAAAAGAGGGGGGGGGGGTGTGCATGTGTATAGATAGGTAGGTTATGCAGTCTGTGCTTTGACCTTTCACATGTCTTTATTCTTGTGTCAGCCGCCGCGCTGACTTGTCTTTATTGCTTTTAAATTTACCGCCGCCGCACACTGACTTGGTTCCGCGCTTGGTGGCGGCATTACCTCAGGCGCTGGTGCGCCATCATTGGCTGTTGGCCTTCTGGCTTCGCGCTCGTCGGGGGGGGGGGGCGGGGCCCGCCTTTGGCGCCTTCCGCATCATCGCTATTACTGGTCCGCCCCTCGAGGTATACCGACGCCATCTTTTCTGACTTGGTTGGCCTCCTACCTATCGCGGTCCGTAAGTGCCCTCGCGGGAGGCTTTATCACTTTTGTTACAATGTACTTAAGGTCTTGTCTGCTTATGTCTTTCAGGCGGGACAAACCCTTCTCGCCTTCTCCCGGCCCTGCTTTTAGTATATTGCTTGTAGGCCTTGTAAAAATTATACTCCCACGTCCCTAGCGGGTTATTGGAGCATCCAGGGTTGCTATATAGCGTTATTCCCTATCGGTGTATAGCGCCGCTATAATCACCATATGGAGGCATCTCAGGATAATGTTACCGGGGTCCCTTTGGGACAAGACCGGCTGTGTGTAGCGTGTGGGCAGCTTCATGATGACGCTGACAAGGCACGGGTCTGTGTACCCTGTGCTGAGCAGGTGCTTGCATTGCAATCTGGCCTGCCAGTGGCTGCACCTCGTTTCACTTCACCTACTCTCCCAAGCTTAAATCTCACTCCTACTGAGTTGCATACTAGTGGGGATTCTCAGCCTGATGTGTCTTCTAGACTGGCTACTGTTGAACAGATTATTGCGAAGTCTTTAGCGCATAAGGCCCCTGCTAAGAAGCGGCACTTGACGCCTAATGTCACTGTTTTCCCTATGGGAACTGAGGAGTTTATGAATCTGTGTGGCTATACCCCGTCTGATGAAGGGGAGCTCTTTTCTGATTCAGGCTCATCTGATGAGAGACCAAGGGGTCATGACGATTCTGGCTCTGACCCCTGGGCCCCGGATGACACTGACAGATTATTGACCCAGATTTTTGAGGTTCTGTCTATCTCTATCCCTGTTGAGGCTCCCAGGCAAAGAGGGGAGCTTTTCCATACAGCAAAATCACGTTTGGAATTTCCAGAGCAGGCACATTTCCATAACCTTGTGCTCAAGGAATGGGAGTGCCCCAGTAAACTTCCCGGGGTTCCAAAGAGTTGGGATAGGAAGTATCCCTTTCCTGCTGAGGTGGTTAAATGTTGGTCATCCCCCCCCCGAGGTGGATGCTCCGATCCTAGGGCTATCTAACACCTCTGTCATGCATTCCCCTGATTCCACTACCCTGCGGGATGCTGAGGACTGGCGCATTGACCAGCTGGCATCCCACGCCTTTGCATGTGCGGGGACGGCGCTGCGCCCGGTCTGTGCCTCTGCCATTACTGCTGTGGCCACTAGAACCCTTATCAGAAATATGCTTGATAGTGCCCCTGATGATTTGCCTTGTGAGGTGTTTAATGCACTCTCCAGTTGTGATGTTTTTGTAAATTTTGTCCTCTCAGCATTGGATGACACCATCAGAATGTGTGCCAGAACTTCTGCCCTCGTGGTGGCTATACGCCGCTCAGTTTGGCTGCGCCAGTGGGCTGCTGACAATGCTGCCAAGTAGGCCCTCACTGGGTTTCCCTTTAAAGGACTGCGTCTGTTTGGAGACCACCTGGACCTTTTTGCTAAGGGAGGCAGGTTACCCCAGCGCAGGCAGCAACCTCGGCCCTTTTGGGGTCAGGGTTCCTTCTCATCCCCTTACCGTGGTGCAAGACAGGGAAGGGGGGTGTCTTTCCCTGGGGCCCGGGGAGATTTCTGGGGTAGAGGCAGAGGACGTGGACGTCCTGGCTCCTCCTGGGGTCCCAAAGGTAAATCCTCTCCCAAGCCCCCTCAGGCATGATGGGGCGCCCTCACCCGTCCGAGTGGGGGGGACGGCTGCAGCACTTTGCTCACGTCTGGAGGCTTCATGTCTCAGACCGGTGGATTCAGGTGATAGTGTCCTCCGGTTACAAGTTGGAGTTTGCTGCCGATCCCCCTCCAAGATTCATCAGATCCCAGATTCCTCAGGACCCTGTGTCAGCTCAGGAGCTAGTGCAAGCAGTGCAAGGCCTCCTGGAGCTGGGGATCATCTGCCAGGTCCCTTTAAGAGAAAAAGGCAAGGGCTTTTATTCCAACCTATTCACAGTACCCAAAAAGGATGGTTCTGTCAGGCCCATCCTGGACTTGAAGATTCTCAACAAGTTTGTCAGGGGCAGGCGTTTTCGCATGGAGACTCTGCGCTTGGCCATCAGTTCCCTGCACCAAGGGGATTTCAATTCTTCTGTGGACATCAAAGATGCTTACCTTCATATTCCTGTGGTCCCAGGTCATCAAAGGTTCCTCAGGTTCGCTCTGATGGATCAACATTACCAATTTGTGGCCTTGCCCTTCGGCCTAACTTCAGCTCCCAGGGTGTTCACCAAGGTGCTGGCTGGCGTAATGACTCAGATGTCAGGGCGTCCACATGCTTCCCTATCTGGACCACATCCTCATCTCTTCCCAGTCTCTACATCAGGCAGAGTTGGATACTCAGCTGGTGGTGTCCACTCTGGAGTCATTTGCATGGGTGATCAACCACCCCAAGTCCTCACTGTCCCCTTCCTTGGTAACTCCATACCTAGGAATGAATCTGGATATAGTTCAGGCAAGGATCTTCCTTCCTCAGCAGAAGGTGGACAGTCTGATTGCACAGGCTCAGTCCCTCCTAGCTTGTCTCCATCCCTCCATCAGGCAGGGGATGCAGCTGGTGGGCCTGATTGTGGCATGCTTCGAAGCAGTCCCTTATGTTCAGTTCCACTTGAGGCCTCTGCAACTTCACCTATTGTCTGTATGGGACAAGGACCCTGCGTCCCTGGATGGGGTCTGTGTGCTCTCCCCCCTGGTCAAGAGGTCCCTCTTGTGGTGGATGGACTCAAGGAACCTGTTGAGGGGCAGATCCTTTCTTGCCCCTTCCTAGGAGACGGTCACCACGGATGCCAGTCTGTCAGGTTGGGGGGGGGTTTCTGGAAGTCCCTGCGGTTCCAGGGGAGGTGGGGCCCTCAGGAGGCCCACGCTCCTATCAATGTCTTGGAGCTGCGAGCGATCAGGTTAATTCTGGCTCGCTTGACTACTGATCTTCAGGGCCTGCCTGTTTAGGTGCACTCGGACAACCAAACGGCAGTTGCCTACATCAATCATCAGGGAAGGACCCGGAGCAAGGGGGCCCTCCAGGAAGCGTCTCTGATCCTGACTTGGGCAGAGGCCAATGTCCCCTGCATTTCAGTTGTGTACATCCCGGGGGTGGAAAATCGCCTGGCGGACTCTCTGAGCAGGGGGACCTCTCGCCAGGGAGAATGGTCCCTATGCAGCAGGGTGTTTCAATCTCTGTGTCACCGTTAGGGCCAACCAGATGTGGATCTGTTTGCGTCCCACCACAATCACAAGCTTCCAGCTTTTGTCTCTCTGTCCAGGGATCCTCTGGCCCTGACCTCGGATGCGCTAGCAATGTTATGGAAGGACTTTCAGTTCCTGTATGTCTTCCCCCCAATTCCCCTGCTGGGCAGGGTTCTGCACAAGATTGCTCTGTAAAGGGTGCCAGCAATTCAGTGTGGTTCGCAGACGTGGTACAGCTGGCAGTAGATCATTACGCTCTGCCCTTGGTGCCAGATCTGCTCACTCAGGGCTCACTACGCCATCCCAATTTACAAACTCTGGCTTTGACGGCTTGGCTGCTGAAACCTCCATCTTGATGGAGAAGGGGCTGTCTTCCTCAGTTGTGGATATTTTGATTAAAGCTAGGAAGAAGTCTTCCTCTTCCATTTATTACAGGGTTTGGCATGCCTACATTGACTAGTGTGAGTCTAGGTCTCTTCCCTGTCGTGTCTTCTCTATTCCCAGGATTCTGGAGTTCCTGCAGCATGGGTTGGAGATGGGGCTCCAACTCGGTACTCTGAAGGGTCAGGTTTCTGCCCTGGCTATTTTTTTCCAGAAGTCCTTTGCTCAGCACCCTCTGATCAGGACTTTTTTCCAGGGGGTCACGCATGTGCGTCCCCCACGTAAGCCCATGGTGCCTGTTTTGGGATTTGAACTTGGTTCTGTCAGCCTTGCAGGGTGCTCCCTTTGAACCTGTGCAGGATGCTGCCTTGGCCATTCTTACGCTCAAGGTTGTGTTTCTGGTGTCAGGCGTATGTCTGAGTTGGCGGCGCTGTCCATTCAGCCCCCCTGCTATGAGAGGCACCAGGACAAGGTGGTGTTTCGTTTCACACCTGATTTTCTGCCTAAGGTAGTGTCTGCTTTTCATTTGAATCAGGATATTGTTCTTCCTTCTTTGTGCCCTAATCCTAGCAATGCTAGCAATAGCAATACTATATGGTGGCTACTGCACCTTTCAGGAAAACTGATGCTCTTTTCGTGGTCCCTTCTGGTCCTAGGAAGGGTTAGGCTCCTGCCAAGTCTACTATCAGCAAGTGGATTCGTCAGGCTGTGATTCAGGCCTACTCTGCTAAGGGGAAGAATCCTCCCTTCCGCCTTTCTGCTCATTCCACTTGTGCTATTGGTGCCTCTTGGGCTTTTCAGCACCAGGCTTCTGTTGAACAAGTTTGCAAGGCCGCTACTTCGCTTCTTCTGTTCATACCTTTTCAAAGTTTTACAAGGTTGATGTTAGGGCCTCAGCTGATGCTGTTTTTGGCCGAAAGGTTCTGCAGGCGGCAGTGGTTTAAACTGCCTGCTGCTGATTTTCTTGGGGATCCCACCCTACTTTATGGACACTGCTATTGGATGTCCCAAGTGTAAGTATTAGATTTGGAGCAGAACGTACTGTATACTAAGAATAATACAATGAGAGAAAAAAAGAGACCGCACCAACAAGATATAATGGTGTGCTATACTGTGCAGGGTGGACAGAACAACTGTTACCACATACACCCAAAGACGGGGGGGTCCCACACACCCACCCAACCCTGACACAGAAGCACCACTAGACAATAATAGCTATGCAAAAAATGACCAAATTTATTATTACATATAACTACCTACATTGTATACACAATACCATATGACAATTTTAAAAACATATTAAAAAACATGTAAGACAAACTAACATCGAGGAGGGGGCACAAAAAAGAAGGGGGGGGGGAGGGCCAATTTGACCCAATGACAACGCTGCTATAAATTCCTATCTAATAACAAAAACTGGCCTTAACTATACTGATAAAACAAGTGTACATAATATACAAAATTCATGAAAATGTGCAATTGGTGCTTCACTTTAAGTAATTATGCTAGATAGTGTCCTAATATATCTATCACCCTACCAATGACGTGGAAACACAAATGAACACTGTAGAACACACTACCTAACTGAAACTAAGATGAGGACTCACCAGGTGGAAAATGTGCCAACAAAGAAAAAATATAACACAAAATATGAATAAAGCAGGCTCACATAGACAGACCCCCCCTCCTCACCTGCCCACACTCCTCACCACCAGCGCGTTTCGTGACGTCACAGCGTCACTTTTTCAAGGTTGTCCTCGTGGAAGACCACTTCTCTTTCCCACCACCCCAGGAACAAATTGGCGACTGAGGGGGCACAACGGGCTCCCATGGCCACACCACATATTTGCCGGTAGAAATAGCCATCAAAGGTGAAAAAATTATGGGACAAGACAAAATCTATTAAGGTCACAATGAATTCCTGTGGGGTGTGGGGGTCAATTCCACTCATCCCGAGAAAATACCGGCAGAAAAAGTAGAATTGGTATTATGAGTATACAGTACGTCCTGCTCCAACCCACCCTTGGTTTGCATTTTCTTGGATCCCCTGTATGGTGGTTGTTATCATTGTTATAGTTGATAGTTTGGATTGTTTAATTCTCCCAGCTTCTCCTTAACTGCTTTTCAATGCTGGGGATTTGTGGGAGGTCCCTGGGTATTTGAGGGGCCGGGAGGAGCCTATTTTCGGTGTCTCTGCAGTCCAGTGCCATCTGGCGGAGTATATCCCAACTGTAAGTATTAGATTTGGAGCAGGACGTACTGTATGCTCATAATACCAATTCTACAGGTGAGTAATCACAGAATTGTATTTTTCTTTTCCTGGTAGGAATAAAATCCAGGGGTGACAGGTTTAGCGTATCAGGGGTGACAGAACCTGTCACCCTTGATTTACTCTTCCATTAAAATAAAAAAACAAGCCTAGTCGGATACTTCTTGATGCCACGTGTTTAAGTGACCTCTCCTTCCGCCATCCAGCATATTTACATAGTCCTGTTGGAGAGTCGGCTACAAGAGACTAAAGTAGCTGGCACTAGAAGGGTTAAAAGTCAGTTGTTGCCTGTAGTACCTGTTAGGCGGGGCAGAGAAGAAGATTATTATCCTGTTTCAGGTATTTCCATATATCTTTATTGAGCTTAAGAAAGCACTAAACAATTAGCTCACTGTTAGACACTTTAATATGGTAAACTGTATCATTTGCATTACCAGCTGTCCAGTCCATCTTCCAAATCATATGAGTTAATCAAATTACATCAAGTGACATTACTTTGTAAAGACAAATGTTGCAGTATACTTTATTTTGATCAAAAATGTTTATAATTAGGAAAGTCTTATTGTGCCTTTAATTATCCTTTCACTTTTAAACTGCTATGATTAATATCTGTTTATGGTTAACACAATTATAATGTGTGTGGTATTGTCATATTTTGACTTTAAGCAGGCTCTTGGTGTTTTATGGGTACATTATACAAGATTTTGTCTTTGTTTATGGGGATAAAAGCTTTGCTGCTGAGCAAGATAAACCAGGCGGTTTCTCTGACGTTTATAATTTGATTTATCAGATATTTTTTATTTTAATTTGCAAAACAGCTGTTGTGGAAAATGATAGCAGCAGATTTGATCTTTGGGCTCTTGGGGCATATGGTTGTTGATGTGATATGTAACTGAAATTTCAAAATGTGTGTGTTTGTGGGGGGGGGGGGGGGCAACTGTGCTACATTTTGTCCACTCAGCTTACATCCCATTATCCCCACAAAAGTGCTTAGTTTTATCTTGTAAAAAAGAAATGTCACCTTTTCATGTGAACGCTTTAAACACGAGAGGTATTCAACATACCAGTTGTAGTTTTTGTTTCATTTGGAATAGCTTAACCCTTTCGCTGCCAGCCTATCTGGAGATTTTGTCACACTTGTTGCCAGACCATTTTGCACTATATTCTAAGTGTGCCATACACTTCACTCTTCATGACATGTGGGTAATCTCCAGTAGAGGGCGAACTTCTGCAGAGATGAATATGCAAAAAAAGAAAGCCCCTCCCTGTCCATATATACCTGGGACCTCCCACCAATTCCCAGTTCCTTCTCTGCAGGGAAGGCAACAAGACAGAAGATGAAGACTTCTTTACTTACAGGTAAGCCGCGCCCGGCCGTTTATTGTCCCTATTGCTGCCAGGACCCTTTCTAAATTGCCCCTATTTGAGCCTCCTAGCTTAGGCTGCGGGATTCTGGTGAAGACCTCACTATGGGGTAGGCGGTTATCCAGGTTTTTGGTGATCCTGGTGTGGGATGCCCCGTCCCTCTATGCTTATGGCCGGATTCTGGCAGGGTTCCCCCCCTTCTGGGTCCCTTACTCCCCTCCAGGGGGGGGGGGGGTTGCCTGGCCGTTATTTCGGTTTCATTCTCCTATGCCCCTGTGTGTGTGGGTGTGTGATTTTCACTGTGTGTGTGTATGACTGACAGGATGTTTTTCACTTCAGGGAACATATCTGGTGCTTTGCTTTAACCTGGGGGAGCTTCTCCCCCTCAGGCTGTGTTTAGGGAGTGTATATATACAATTATGGATGTGCTTTACATATGTAGGATTGCACTTATGTTTGTGTGTTACAGATTGCATTGTATATTGTGCATGATAAGGGGATCCTCCTGGTCCTGGGGTCCCTAGTCTTAAAATAGATCACCACAAATCCTCCCACTGGGACTTTTAAGGGGCATCCCGGGTTGCTTATTGCTTAAATTCCCTGCGGTCTTGCGACTGACCACAAGAATCACCATATGGAGGCTCCGCAGGATACCGGGCTCGGGCTCCCTCTGGGACAATCCATGTGTGGGTTGTGGGGCATCCCTTATGGGTGAGAATGTGCTTATTTGTATACCATGTGCACAAAAGGCCATATCGCGGCAGTCGGGTGCCCAGCCTTCTGGGTCGACGCCCCCCGCTTCATCGCCTTCCCCTCCCCGCCTTATCCGTACCCCAAGTGACATTGGTGCCAGCGGGGAGTCGCATTCCGATGTTTGTGCTAGGTTGGCCAGCATCGAGAAATTTATGGTTAGCGCGGTGTGCAAGAAGGTCCTGGCTAAAAAGAGACATTTGTCATCGGTCCAGGCGACTTGGGATATTGATGATGATTCATTTGATATTTCGGATTATTCCCCGTTAGAGGAGGGGGAATTGTATGAGGAGTCAGAGGCTGACGATGTACGGTTTGGCGAGGCTGATGTTGGGCAGGTGCTGGGGGATGCTGTTGACACGGCCACGGTTTTGTCACATCTCTTGGAGGTTTTGGATATTGCGCCGCCTGAGGCGCCCCCTCTCAAGAAGGGGGAATTTTTGGGGGCCCACAAGCCTCGTTTGGAGTTCCCTACCCAGGATCATTTTGATGCACTGATCCTTAGGGAATGGGAGAAACCTAGGCGCCTTCCGGGTGTTCCTCAGGGATGGGATAAGAAGTATCCTTTCCCGGTGGAAGCGGTTAAGCACTGGGCTTCTCCTCCCGAGGTCGATGCGCCAGTTTTGGGGTTGACCAACTCCTCCGTGCTTCACACCCCAGACGCCACTTCCCTAAAGGATGGTGAGGATAGGCGCCTTGATCAGATGGCATGCCATGCCCTTGCCAGTGTTGGCTCGGCCTTGCGGCCTGTTTGTGCATCTTTCAGTGTCGGTGGCTGCTAGGTCTCTGATTAGGGACTGGTTAAATGACGCTCACCTTGATCCGGCCAGCGCTGAGTTCACTACGCTTAAAAGATTTGAATTGTTCATGGATTTTGTCTTGGCTGCTATGGAAGACACTATTGTTATGTGTAGTAGGACTTCAGCCTTATTGGTGGCCATGCGCCGATCGGTATGGCTCCGTCAGTGGACGGCGGACCTTGCGGCCAAGATATCGCTCACAGCTCTTCCCTTCTTGGGTATGCGGCTGTTTGGGGATAAGTTGGATGCTATGGCAAAGGGAGGTAAGTTACCTCAGCGGGAGAAACAGCGCCATCCCTTTCGGGGGGCAGGCTCTTTCAATCCTTCCTTTCGAGGTGCCCGAGCTGGCAGAGGTTTGGCCTTCTCGGGTGTCAGAGGCTCTTCCTGGAACAGGGGCAGAGGTCGGGCCCGTTCCGCTTCTGCCTGGGGTTCCAAGCCCAAGCCTGCGGGTAAACCAGCTCAGCAATGAAGGGGTGCCCTCACCCGCACGGGTGGGGGGACGGCTGTGGCTCTTCTTCCAGGTCTGGGCCCGTGTGGTCACAGACAATTGGATCTTGGAAGTGGTCTCCTCCGAGGTACAAACTGGAGTTCGATTACTGGCCTCCTCCAAGATTTTTAAGGTCTCGGGTGCCCTTGGACTCTCAGGCTGCATAGGGGCTCCTGTTAGCAGTGAAAAACCTTCTGGACATGGGAGTTGTATGCCCGGTGCCTCCGTCGGAGAGGCAGGGGTTTCTACTCCAATCTTTTCACGGTCCCCAAAAAAGAAGGTTCTGTAAGATCCATTCTGGACCTCAAGGTCCTCAACAGGTTCATCAGAACCAAGAAGTCCCGCATGGAGACTCTGCGCTCGGCCATCAATTCCCTTCGTCAAGGGGATTTCATGACATCCATAGACATCAAGGATGCGTATTTGCATGTTCCAATTTTTCCAGCGCATCAGAGATTCCTCAGGTTCACGGTGGACGATCAGCATTTTCAATTAGTAGCCCTTCCATTCGGGTTGACCTCAGCACCGAGGGTCTTCACCAAGGTTCTGGCAGGGATAATTGCCCTAGTCAGAGCTCAGGGAATTCGCATTGTGCCGTATCTGGACGACCTATTGATTTCAGCTTCTTCCCTCCATCAGGCGGAGCTGGACACCCACCAGGTGGTGTCAACCCTGGAGAGGTTCGGGTGGGTGATCAACCGCCCCAAGTCCTCTCTCTCGCCATCACGGGTGATTTCATTCCTGGGCATTAATCCGGATACCATTCAGGCCAGAGTGTTTCTACCCCAGACCAAGGTGCAGGGGATTCAGGATCTGATCCGCCTTCTTCTGGCCAATCCTTGCCCCTCTATCCGACAGGGGATGAAAATGGTGGGATTGATGGTGGCCTCCTTCGAGGCGGTCCCGTTTGCGCAGTTTCACATGAGATCTCTTCAAATTCATCTATTGATGCATTGGGACAGGTGTCCGCTGTCATTGGATCAGCCGTTCAGGATGTCTCCCAGGGTTCGACAGTACCTTCGGTGGTGGCTGGAGTCGAGCAATCTGTTGAGAGGCAGATCCTTTCTGGTTCCTCGCTGGGAGACGGTTACCACGGATGCCAGCCTGTCGGGCTGGGGAGGTTTCTGGAAAAGTCATCAGTACAGTGGGTTCAGTGGGGTCCTCAGGAGGCTCACAACCTCATCAATGTCTTAGAGCTCAGAGCCATCTGGCTTGTCCTGTCACGGCTGACGTCGCACTTACAGGGTCTTCCGGTTCAGATTCGATCAGACAATCGGACGGCGGTTGCCTACATCAATCACCAAGGAGGGACTCGCAGCAGGAGTGCCCTCAGGGAAGTCTCTCTGATCCTGCATTGGGCGGAGAGCAATGTTCCTTGCATTTCGTCAATCTACATTCTGGGAGTGGAGAACGCGGAGGCGGACTCCCTGAGCAGGGGGTCCTCTCGCCAAGGAGAGTGGTCTCTCAACCCCTGGGTTTTTCGGTCTCTTTGTCGCAAGTGGGGGACTCCGGAGGTGGATCTCTTTGCCTCGAGGCACAATCACAAACTCCGGGCCTTTGTGTCTCTATCTCAGGATCCTCTAGCTCTGGCAGTGGATGCCTTGTCCCTTGCTTGGAAGGATCTGGGGTTTCTGTACCTGTTTCCTCCCTTCTCCATGCTGGGCAAGGTAGTTTGCAAACTGGCTCTGGAAGGGGCACCAGCAATTCTGGTGGCTCCAAGGTAGCCAAGAAGGGTTTGGTATGCAGACGTTGTAAGGCTGGTGGTAGATCAGTACCGGCTTCCCGTGTTTCCGGATCTGTTATCTCAGGGTCAACTACTTTATCCCAATTTACCAACGCTGGCTTTGACGGCTTGGCTGCTGAAACCTTCATTCTGAAGGAGGAAGGTTTGTCTGAGGCTGTGGTTCAGACCTTGATTAGCGCTAGGAAACGGTCCTCTTCTGGCATTTACTATAGGACTTGGCGGTCCTATATTGACTGGTGTGAGGCTAGGGCCTTGCCTGGCAAGGTGTTTTCGATCCCTAGGATTTTGGAGTTTCTTCAGCACGGTCTGGATCTTGGGTTCCAGCTTAGTACCTTGAAGGGGCAGGTCTCTGCTCTGTCTGTTTTGTTCCAAAGATCTCTTGCCTTACACCCGCTGGTTAAGACTTTTTTCCAGGGGGTCACTCATGTTCGACCCCTTCGGAAGGCTATGGTTCCTGTTTGGGATTTGAATTTGGTTCTTTCGGCTCTCCAGGGACCTCCTTTTGAGCCGTTACAGGATATTGCTCTTTCTGTTTTCACTCAGAAGGTTGCCTTCTTGGTGGCTATTACCTCTGTTCGGCGTGTCTCTGAGTTGTCGGCTCTGTCGATTCAGGCCCCTTACTTTGAAAGACACCAGGACAAGGTGGTCTTTCGCTTTAAGCCAGATTTCCTTCCTAAGGTGGTTTCTGCTTTCCATCTCAATCTGGATATTGTTCTCCCTTCCTTGTGTCCTAAGCCTAGCAATGACGAGGAGAGGGCTTTGCACAATTTGGATGTGTTTCGCTGTGTTAAGTACTATTTGGTGACTACTTCTTCTTTCCGCAAGACGGGTGCCTTTTTCGTGGTTCCCTGCGGGTCCAGGAAAGGTTTGGCGCCCGCCAAGTCTACCATTAGCAAATGGATTCGTCAGGCCATTGTTGGGGCCTATTCTGCTAAGGGGAGGACTCCCCCTTTTAGGGTCACTGAACATTCTACTCGTGCTGTTGGTGCGTCCTGGGCGTTTCAGCAGCAGGCTTCTGTTGAACAAGTTTGTAAGGCTGCTACTTGGTCTTCCGTTCATACTTTTTCCAAGTTTTACAAGGTTGATGTGCGGGCTTCAGCGGATGCCGTTTTTGGCCGCAAGGTTCTGCAAGCTGCAGTGGTTTAAGTTGGTGCATTCTTTACTGTTTATGGTTCCCACCCATGACGGACACTGCTATTGGATGTCCCAAATGTCATGAAGAGTTGAAGCGGAGTGTATGTCACACTTGGAATAATACCGTTTTGTGAGTATTCACCTTTAAAACGGATATTATGAGTGTGACATACACTCCGCTTCACCCCACCCTTTTGGTATTTTGGATCCTTTATATGGTGAACCATTGTTTCTTGGTTGTTAGTATTGTTTTATTTGGTTCTTCCTGGTCCCCTTACTGCTATCTTACACTGGGGAATTGGTGGGGGGTCCCAGGTACTTATGGACTGGGAGGAGCTCCTTTTTTGCATTCATCTCTGCAGAAGTTCGTCCTCTACTGGAGAATAACCCCCAAATGTCATGAAGAGTTGAAGCGGAGTGTATGTCACACTCATAATATTCGTTTTAAAGTTGAGTACTCACAAAATGGTATTTTTTAAATTTGCCGCCGCGCACTTCCACTGTGCTCCGCGCTTGGCGGCGGCGTTACCTCAGGCGCTGGTGCGCCGTTATTGGCTGCTTGTCACGTGTGCGGCTTCGCGCTCTTCGGGGGTATACACGGCGCCATTTTCTCTTGATCTGGCTGCTGCGTGACTGGCATCTACCTACCGCGGTCCGTGAATGCCCTCACAGGCGGCTTTATTTACCCTATGTCATATTACATGTCACTTACGGGGTTCTCTTCGCTTATGTCTTTCAGACGGGCTGACCTCTATTGGTTTCTCCCTGCCCTACTCCCTCTACCTTGTGCCCAGCAGGTGCTTGCGCTGCAGCCTGGTTTACCAGTAGCTGGGCCTGTGCCTCGTATGGCTTCACCTACTCCCCCAAGCTTAAATTTGACTCATTTTGAGTTGCATACAAGTGGGGATTCTCAGCCTGATGTGTCTTCTAGACTGGCTAGTGTTGAGAAGTTGCTTGCTAATACCTTGGCGCGTAAGGCCTCTGCTAAAAAGCGGCACTTAACGCCTGATGTCACTCTTTTCCCTATGGAAGCTGATGAGTTTTTGGAACTATCTGGCTATACCCCTTTGGAAGAAGGGGAGTTATTCTCTGACTCTGAGTCATCTGATGAGAGGCCCAGAGATCATGATGATTCTGGTTCTTACCCCTGGGCCCCAGATGATACTGATAAGCTGTTGGCTCTGATTTTTGAGGTTCTGTCTATCTCTCCCCTGGTTGCGGCCCCCAGGCAACAGGGGGAATTATTTTATACTGCTAAGCCACGTTTAGAAGTCACTTGCTCAGGGAATGGGAGCGTCCCAGCAGGCTTCCCGGTGTACCTAAGAGTTGGGATAAGAGGTATCCCTTTCCTGCTGATGTGGTGAAGCGTTGGTCATCCCCTCCTGAAGTGGATGCCCCGGTCCTAGGGTTATCTAACACCCCTGTCATGCACTCCCCTGACTCTACTACGCTGCGATATGCTGAGGACCGGCGCATTGATCGGCTGGCGTCCCATGCCTTTGCATGTGTGGGGACGGCGCTGCGCCCGGTCTGTGCCTCTGCCATTATGGCTGTGGCTATTAGGACCCTGCTTAGAAGTATCCTTGATGGTGCCCCTGATGATGTGTCTAATGAGGAGTTTAATGCACTCTCTCGTTGTGAGGTTTTTGTGACTTATGTTCTCTCTGCCTTGGATGATACCATTAGAATGTGTGGCAGAACCTCTGCCCTTGTGGTGGCTATACGCTGCTCGGTTTGGCTGCTCCAGTGGGATGCTGACAACGCTGCCAAGAAAGCCCTCACTGGTTTTCCCTTCAAAGGACTACGCCTGTTTGGGGACCGCTTGGACCTGTTTGCTAAGGGAGGCAGGTTACCCCAGCGCAGGGGGCAGTCTCGGCCCTTTCGGGGTCAGGGCTCCTTTTCTTCCCCCTACCGTGGTGCCAGACAGGGGAGGGGGGTCTCCCTTACCGGGGCCCGAGGAGATTTCTGGAGTGGGGGCAGAGGACGTGATCGCTCTGGCTCCTCCTGGGTCTCCAAGCCTAAGTCTTCTCCCAAGCTCCCTCAGGCATAAAGGGGCGCCCTCACCCATCCGGGTGGGGGGACGGCTTCAGCTCTTTGCTCACGTCTGGAGGCTTCATGTCTCAGACCGGTGGATTCAGGAGGTAGTGTCCTCCGGTTACAAGATAGAGTTTGCTGCCCCAAGATTCATCAGATCCTGGATTTCTCAGGACCCTGTGTCAACTCAGGCTCTAGTGCTGGCGGTGCAAAGCCTGTTGGAGCTGGGGGTCATCTGTCCGGTCCCTTTACGAGAAAGGGGCAAGGGCTTCTATTCCAACCTTTTCACCGTGCCCAAAAGAGATGGGTCAGTTAGGCCCATCCTGGACTTGAAGATCCTCAGCAAATTTGTCAGGTGCAGGCACTTTCGCATGGAAACTCTGCGCTCTGCCTACAGTTCCCTGCGCCCAGGGGATTTCATGATGTCTGTGGATTCGCTCTGGAGGATCAGCACTACCAATTTGTGGCATTGCCCTTCGGTCTCACTTCAGCTCCCAGAGTGTTCACCAAGGTGCTGGCAGGAGTGATGTCTCTGCTCAGGTCTCGGGGCATCCGCGTGCTGCCCTACCTGGGCGACAATCTCATCACTTCCCAGTCCCTACATCAGGCAGAGTTGGATACTCAGCTGGTAGTGTCCACTCTGGAGTCATTTGGCTGGGTGATCAACCATCCCAAGTCTTCTCTGTCCCCCTCCTTGGTGACTCCCTTCCTGGGAATGAATCTGGATACAGTTCAGGCAAGGATTTTTCTTCCTCAGCAGAAGGTGGACAGTCTGCTAGCGCAGGTTCAGTTCCTGCTTTCTTGCCATCATCCCTCCATCAGGCAGAGATTGCAGCTGGTGGGCCTGATGGTGGCGTGCTTCGAGGCGGTCCCTTATGCTCAGTTCCACATGAGGCCTCGGCAACTCCACCTTTTGTCAGTATGGGACAAGGTTCCTGCATCCCTGGACCAGTCAGGCGTTCCCTCTCGTGGTGGCTGAGCTCCAGGAACCTGTTGGGAGGCAGATCCTTTCTTGCCCCCTTCTGGAAGACGGTCACCACGGATGCCAGTCTAACAGGTTAGGGGGGTTTCTGGAAGTCCCTGCAGTTCCAAGGGCGGTGGGGCCCTCAGGAGGCCCACACACCTATCAACATTCTGGAACTGCGAGCAATCAGGTTGGTTCTGACTCAGTTGACTCATCACCTTCAGGGCCTGCCTGTTCAGGTACACTCGGACAACCATACGGCAGTTGCCTACATCAATCATCAGGGAGGGACCCGGCGCAAGAGGGCCCTCCAGGAAGTGTCTCTGATCCTGGCCTGGGCGGAGGCCAATGTTCCCTGCATATCAGCGGTGTACATTCCGGGGGTGGAAAATCTGCTGGCAAACTCTCTGAGCAGGGGGACCTCTTGCCAGGGAGAATGGTCCCTCTGCAACAGGGTGTTTCAATCGCTGTGTCACCGTTGGTGCCAACCAGATGTTAATCTGTTTGCGTCCCGTCACAATCACAAGCTCCCGGCCTTTGTCTCCCTGTCCCAGGATCCTCTGGCCTTGGCCACGGATGCTCTAGCAATGTCATGGCAGGACTTTAAGCTCCTGTATGTCTTTCCTCCATTCTCCCTTTTGGGCAGGGTTCTGCGCAAGATAGCTCATGAGGGGATGCCAGCAATACTGGTGGCCCCCAGGTGGCCAAGAAGAGTGTGGTTCGCAGACGTGGTGCAGCTGGCAGTAGATCAGTACATTCTTCCCAGGGTGCCAGACCTGCTTACTCAGGGTCACTTACGCCATCCCAATTTACAAACTCTGGCTTTGAAAGCCTGGCTGCTGAAACCTCCATCTTGATGGAGAAGGGACTGTCTGCCTCTGTTGATACCATGATAAAGGCTAGGAAGAAGTCTACTTCTTCCATTTACTATAGGGTTTGGCGTGCCTACATTGACTGGTGTGAGTCTAAGTCTGTTCCCTGTCGTGTTTTCTCTATTCCCAGGATCCTGGATTCCTGCAGCATGGGTTGGAGCTGGGGCTCCAACTCAGTACTCTGAAGGGTCATGTTTCTGCCCTGGCTGTTTTCTTCCAGAAGTCCAGCCCAGCATTCTCTGATCAGGACTTTTTTTTTCTAGGGGGTTACTCATGTGCGTCCCCCACGTAAGCCTATGTTGCCTGTTTGGGATTTGAACTTGGTCTTGTCTGCCTTGCAGGGTGCTCCCTTTGAACCTGTGCAGGAGGCTGCCCTGGCCATTCTTACTCTCAAGGTTGTCTTTTTGGTGGCTATCACCTCTGTTAGGCGTGTGTCTGAGTTGGCGGCGCTTTCCATCCAGCCCCCCTACTTTGAGAGACACCAGGACAATGTGGTATTTCGCTTCAAGACAGATTTTCTGCCTAAGGTCGTATCTGCCTTTCATCTGAATCAGGTCATTGTTCTTCCTTCCTTGTGCCCTAATCCTAGTAATGCTAAGGAGAGGGTCTTGTATACCTTGGATGTGGTTAGGTGTCTGAAGTACTATATGGTGGCTACTGCTTCATTCAGGAAAACTGATGCTCTTTTTGTGGTCCCTTCTGGTCCTAGGAAGGGTCTGGCTCTTGCTAAATCTACTATCAGCAAATGGATCCGTCAGGCTGTGATTCAGGCCTATTCTGCTAAGGGGAAGGATCCTCCCTTCCGCCTTACTGCTCATTCTACTTGTGCTATTGGTGCCTCTTGGGCCTTTCAGCACCAGGCTTCTGTTGAACAAGTTTGCAAGGCTGCTACTTGGTCTTCTGTTCATACCTTTTCAAAGTTTTACAAGGTTGATATTAGGGCCTCAGCTGATGCTGCTTTTGGCCGCAAGGTTCTGCAGGCGGCAGTGGTCTGACCTGTCTGTTGTTACCTTTGGGGATCCCACCCTACTTTATGGACACTGCTATTGGCTGTCCCAAGTGTAATTATTCTTATCTGGAGCAGGGCGTACTGTATACTAAGCATAATACAATTCTGTGATGACTCACCTGTAGAATTGATATTATGAGTATACAGTACGTTCTGCTCCACCCCACCCTTGGTTTTGCATTATCCTGGATCCCCTGTATGGTGATTGTTATCATTGTTATAGTTACTAGTTGGTTCTGTTTTATTTCTCCCGACTTCTCATTAACTGCTTTTCAATGCTGGGGATTTGTTGGAGGTCCCGGGTATTTGAGGGGCCGGGAGGAGCCAATTTCGCTGTCTCTGCAGTCCAGCGCCATCTGGCGGAGTAATCCCCAAGTCTAATGATTCTTATCTGGAGCAGGACGTACTGTATACTCATAATATCAATTCTACAGGTGAGTAATCACTTACCTCCTATCCATCCCGGAGCACTGTGTCCTATGTTGATCACTTCTGCTCTCCTGCTGCTGCTGGCAGCCTTTTATAGCTGCTGGTTGAAGGGTAACATGGGGTTAATTAAAAAAAAAAAAAAATACATAGGGTCTCCCCTCCCGGGGTTCCCCTTAACCAGCATAACCAGCCCGGGACCAGCAACCAGCTTTGGTGGCCCCTGGCCCTGCAGGCTACAAGCCGACATAGCCTATGGCCACGGGCTTTTCTGCCCCCCTTTGGGCTTTGGGGGGCAGGTAATGGGGGTTCTCGGGGTTAATGGCAAGTCAACTGTTAGCCGCAGGTGACTTGCCAGACCTAGGGGATTCCGGGCACTCACCTGCGGGGGCCCACGCTATTCTGTGCACTCCCCTGCAGCCCGAGGAGCCCAGGGGGGGATCAGAGGTCCCCAGGATGAAGAGGAGACTCGTCCGGATCGAACAAGGGGTCAGGTGAGTGTTTTTTTAACTTGTTCTTTACTTTAGCAGGGGGAAAGTCAGGCACGTAGATTCTACATGCTTGACATTTAGAAGGAGCGGAAGTGAGCACGTAGAATCTACAAGCTTGGCACTGAACTGTCAACCCTTTCGCTGCCAGCCTACCTGCAGCTTTTGTCAGACCATGTTTCACTATTTTGCGCTACACATGTTCAACTGTGATTTTTGAAAGGATTTCTAGGGATTTTCCAGGAAAATGATATATTGTTTATTTCAGCAGAGTCTGGGCTTTAACATGAAATGTCTTGTTTGTAATTTTTAGGTGTATTCTCAATATTTTTGGGTGAAAAAAAATAAAAAAAAAATATTTTTTTTACAATTTGTAGTGTTTTTTTGTAATAAACAAGTTTGTCAATAAAATCTTATTGCGTGTGAAATCCCAATTTCTCCTGGTTACAGCGGTACCACATATGTATAGGTAGACATCCTTTCCTGCCCAGGAGACTCCCCCAAACTGAAATAGCGCTTTAGGGGATTTTCAGATAAAATACAACTATGCTATGCAATATGTGCACCTTACAGTTTTAGCAGAAAAACAACCCTTTACATTTGAAATACCCCCAGCAAACTATATATTTTCTGGAAGTACACACCTCAAGCTTTCTAGGTGTACCAGGCGTGTTAATGTGCCCATAGTTTTCTGGAAGTAATTCCTCAATGTATTCTTTGGTTGAAAAGAGTTTCCCTAAAAAAAAGGATAAAAAAGCAGAATCAAAGCCACATTTTCCTAAAAAACTATATACAAACATGAAAAAACAAGTTTAATCTGAAAAAGCAACATCCCCCAAACAGAACAACACCCAACATGCATAGGTTCTGTCAAGGGAAGAGTTGCCAAACACCCCAAAGTAAAGCATGTGCGCAACGGTAATTTTACTTGAAAATTTCAGCTCTGCAGGCAAAGTGTGCAACTTGCGATTTTTCAATCAAAACAACCCTTTACATTTGGAATATCCCCCATAAACCATAAATTCCCTGAAAGTACACGTTAAGCTTTCTAAGCGTACCCAGCTTGTTGTAGTGGGCTCATCTTTCTGGAATTAATCCCTCAAAGAATTCTTTGGTTGCGCAGGGTTTCCCTAAATAAAATGTATAAAAAAGCTGAATAAAAAACACCTTTTCCTAAAATATAAATATGCAAACCAGAAAAAAACAAGCTAAGTCTGAAAGCGCAAGGTCCACGGAACAGAACAATACCCAACATGCATAGCTACTTTTAACCCTTTTAATTGCCAGCCTACTTGAGATTTTGTCACCTTCTGTTGACAGGTAATTTTTCCCAATTTTGCGCCATGTTTTGCGCCATTTTTGCTGGAATTTTCAGGAAAATGTATATTTATATTTTTTTGCAGCAGATTTTAGGCTTTAACATGAAATGTCTTGTTTGTAAATTTTATTTAGTTTTTTACAATATTATTAAGTAAAAAAAATAAATAAATATAAACATTTTTAGAAAATTGACTCCTTTATTTTAAATAAAAAATGTATTTTATTAAGGAAAAGCATATTGCATGTGAAAGCCCCATTTCTACCGATTAGAACGGTACCACATATTTATCGGTAGCCCCCCGTTCCTGCTCAGAAGACCCCCCTAACTGAAACAAGTACTTTATAACATTTTATAACATTTACAAATAAAATACAACTACCATCCACACAACAAAGGGTTAAATCGAGAAAAGAAAAAATTACATAGCGTCCCCCCTCCCGGGGGGGGGGGGGGGGGCATTTTTTTTGGGGGGGGGGGGGTTTAAGTGTTAAAAACCCTTAAAAATCCCCCAACAAATTGACATGGGGTCCCCCGTACCCAAAGTAACCAGCCCGGGACCAGCTATGCAGGGCTTGTAAAAACAGGGCACAAGCCCGCATAGCCCGTGGGCCCGGGCTCTTCTGCCCCTCCCCTGGGCTTTGGGGAGGCAGGTAATGGGGGTGCCAGGGGTTAATGGCAAGTCACCCGCTAGGGCAGGTGACTTGCCACCCCCCCAGCCTTGTGAACTGGTATAAGGGGTCTCATGGACCACAAGGGATTAAATATTGAACAAAAAAAACACACATAAATAAAAAAAAAATGATCCTTATTTTTTTTTTTTTTAACTTTACTCACCTCCGATCCTGTGTTCCCCGGCGATCTCCGCTGACAGTCTGCTCGCGTGTTTGGAAGAGAGAGCCTGGGCGGGGGGGGGGGGGGGGGGTGGGGGGGCGATCACAGCCCTCTCTTCCTCCTCTGCTCTCTGCTCCAAGCACCGAGCAGACTGATTCAGAGTCTCGGGTGCTGGAGGTAAAAAGCCGGCTGCTGGTGACATCACAATGATGCGGGGCTAGCAGTCGCGATCCAGGAAGTGGGGGGAGAGGGCATTTTCTGCCCTCTCCTCACCACGGAAGAGGCTAGGGGGGGGGGCGATCGGAGGCGCCCCCCCCCCCAGTGAAGAGAAGGCCCGGCGGGAGGCAGCGCGACTGCAGGTAAGTAAATGTCATTTTTATTTTTTTCTTCTACAGTTAGCAGCTGTTGCTGCCGAAGCGGGGGGGGGCTATTTCGGGGGCTCTCCTGGAGCCATCCGAGCCCCCACAGGGGATCGGATGGCACCAAATTAAAGAGGAGACCCGGCCGGATCCAACCAGGGGTCAGGTGAGTATTTTTCATTTTTATTTTTTTAACTAGCAGCGGGGAAAGTCGAGCACGTAACACCTACGTGCTTGGCACTTAAGGCCCAGACAAGCCAGCACGTAGGTGTTAGGTGTTTGGCAACAAAAGGGTTAAAGGAGCACCATCACGAAATTGTGTAAAATTCAAAATCCATAGAAACACGGCCAATGAGAGGAGGGTTCACTTTATACACCTAAACTTTTCTTTGCATCAAAAGAAAGAAAAACAAGCCTGGCTGAATATTTCTTTATGTGGGGTGTTTAAGTGACCCGTCCCCCGACATCCAGCATAATTGTATGAATATTCCAGTATACAGCACGTCCTGCTCCAGAAAATTCCTTACACATGGGTTATACAACCACAAGATGGCGCTGGACTGCAGAAAACAGCTTGTGGCTCCTCCCGGTCCTATATAAGTCGGGGACCTCCCACAAATTCCCCATGGTCCTCAGATGACACTGACAGGCTTTTGGCTCATATTTTTGAAGTGCTCTGTATCTCCCCTCCTACCGTGACTCCGCAGCAGCGGTTAAACCACATTTGGAGTTTCCTGAGCAGACTCACTTTAATAATCTGGTGAACGGCCTAGCAAGCTCCCTGGGGTGCCCAAGAGCTGGGATAAGAGGTAACCCTTTCCTGCTGAGGTGATTAAGCATTGGTCATGTCCTCCGGAGGTGGACGCGCCAGTTCTGAGGCTGTCCAATACATCTGTCATGCATTCCCCTGACACTACTACCCTAAGGGATGGTGAAGACCGGCGCATGGACCAGCTGCCTGCCATGCCTTTGCCTGTGTGGGGACCGCGCTACGCCCGGTTTGTGCCTCTGCCATTACAGCTATTGCTATTAAAGGACTGCTTAAGAGCCTCTTAGATGGGGCCTCTGATGATGCGGGAGGAGAAGAGTATAGATCTCTCCTGCTTTGCTATGAATTTGTTGCATATGTTTTATCTGCCATGGATGATGCCATTAGAATGTGTGGGAGGACATCTGCCCTGTTGGTGGCTATACACCGCTCTGTTTGGCTGCGTCAGTGGGTAGCTGATAATGCTGCTAAGAAGGCTCTCACTGGCTTTCACTTTAAGGGGCTGCGCCTCTTTGGTGAATGTTTGCACTTGTTTGCCAGGGGCGGCAGGTTACCTCAACGTAGGAGGCCCTCCTGGTCCTTTCGGGGGACAGGTTCCTTTCTCCCTTCCTTTCGTGGTTCCAGAATTGGTCATGGAGTCTCCCTTGCTGGGGCTCACAGAGACTATTGGGTTAGGGGCAGAGGACGTGGCCGTTCCGGCCCCTCCTGGGTTCCCAAACCAAAGTCCTCCCCCAAACCCCCTCAGGCATGAAGGGGCGCCCTCACCCATCCGGGTGGGGGGACGGCTTCGGCTCTATGCTCACATCTGGAGGCTTCATGTTTCAGACCGGTGGATTCAGGAAGTAGTATCCTCCGGTTACAAGATAGAGTTTGCAGCCTGGCAACCCCCAAGATTTGTCAAATCCCAGATGGCTCAAAACCCTTTGTCAACACAGGGTCTGTGCATTGCTGTCCAAAACCTTCTGGAGTTGGGAGTCATCTGCCCGGTGCCTTTAAAGGAAAGGGGCAAAGGCTTCTATTCCAATCTTTTCACTGTCCCCAAAAGGACGGGTCCCTCAGGCCCATCCTGGATTTAAAGCGTCTCAACAAGTTTGTCAGATTCAAGCATTTTCGCATGGAAGCTCTGCGGTCAACTCTCTGCATCCGGGCGACTTCATGATCTCTGTAGACATCAAGGATGCTTACCTTCACGTACCAATCTTTCCAGGTCATTAGAGATTCCTTAAGGTTCGCTCTGGAAGATCAGCATTACCAGTTTGTGGCCTTGCCCTTCGGTCTCCCCTCCCAGGGTATTCACCAAGGTGCTGGCGGGAGTAATGGCTCTGCTGAGATCTCGCCCCCATCCCTCCATCTGGCCGGGGATGCAGCTGGTGGGTCTGATGGTGTCTTGCTTTGAGGCGGTCCCATTTGCTCAGTTTCACATGAGACCTCTTCAACTTCACCTTTTGTCAGTATGGGATCGGGATCCTCTGTCCCTGGAACAGGTGTTTGTTCTTTCCCCTTCTGGCCAGGCGGTCTCTTTCGTGGTGGCTGGACTCAAGGAACCTGTTGATGGGCAGATCCTTTCTGACCCCTTTGTGGGAGACAGTCACCACAGATGCCAGTCTGACAGGTTGGGGGGGGGGGGGCTTCTGGAAATCCCTGAAGTTCCAGGATCAGTGGGGCCCTCAGGAGGCTCATACCCCTATCAACATTCTGGAACTGAGGGCGATACGGTTGGTTCTCGCCCAACTGACTCCACACCTTCGGGGTCGGGCTGTTCAGGTCCGCTCAGACAACCAGACTGCGGTTGCCTACATCAATCATCAGGGAAGGACCCGGAGCAAGAGGGCCCTCAAGGAAGTGTCTCTGATACTGTCCTGGGCGGAGGCCAATGTCCCCTGCATCTCAGCAGTGTACATCCCGGGAGTGGAGAATCTGGAGGCAGACTCCCTCAGCAGGGGGACTTCTCGCCTGGGAGAATGGTCCCTCAGCAGCAGGGTATTTCGCTCCCTGTGCCACTGTTGGGGTCAGCCGGATGTGGATCTGTTTGCATCTTGCCACAATCACAAGCTTCCAGCCTTTGTCTCTCTGCCCCAGGGCCCTCTGGCCTTGGCCATGGATGCACTAGCAATGTCTTGACAGAGCTTTCAGCTCCTTTATGTGTTCCCTCCGTTTCCCCTGCTGGGCAGGGTGCTGCACAAGATATCCTAGGAAGGGGTGCCAACCATCCTGCCCAAAGTTCCAGAGCTGCTCACTCAGGGGCAGCTACGCCATCCCAATTTACAAACGCTGGCTTTAACGGTCTGGCTGCTGATACCTCCATCTTGATGGAAAAGGGGCTACCTGCCTCTGTTGTTAGTTCTATGATTCAGGCTAGGAAGAAGTCCTCGTCATCCATCTACTATAGGGTATGGCATGCTTACATTGACTGGTGTGAGTCTAGGTCGCTTCCCTGTCGGGTATTTTCTATTCCCAGGATTCTGGAATTCCTGCAACATGGTTTGAATCTGGGTCTTCAACTTAATACCCTCAAAGGTCATGTTTCAGCCTTGGCTATTTTCTTCCAAAGATCCTTTGCCAACCATCGTCTGTTTAAGACCTTTTTTCAGGGGATTACTCACGTGCGCCCTCCACGTAAGCCTATGTTACCAGTCTGGCATTTGAACTTGGTCTTATCTGCCCTGCAGGGGTCTCCTTTTGAGCCCTTGCATGCCGCCCCTTTGTCCATTTTGACACTTAAGGTAGCCTTTTTGGTGGCTATCACTTCCGTTAGGCGTGTTTCTGAGTTGGCGGCGCTTTCCATCAAACCTCCTTACTTTGAGAGACACCAGGACAAGTTGGTGTTTCATTTTAAGCCAGATTTTCTGCCTAAGGTTGTGTCTGCCTTTCATCTCAATCAGGACATTGTGTTGCCTTCTCTGTGCCCTAGTCCTGGTAACCCGAAGGAGAGGGTCTTACATTCTCTGGATGTGGTCAGGAAGTTGAAGTTGTATTTGGTGGCTACTGAATCCTTCAGGAAGACTGATGCTCTTTTTGTTCTCCCTTCTTTGCCTAAGAAGGGTTTAGCTTCAGCTAGTGGATCCGTCAGGCTGTGATACAAGCCTATTCTGCTAAGGGGAAGGAACCTCCCTTCCGCCTTACTGCTCATTCTACTTGTGCTATTGGTGCCTCTTGTGCTTTTCAGCACCAGGCTTCTGTTGAACAAGTTTGCAAGGCCGCTACTTGGTCTTCTGTTCATACTTTTTCCAAGTTTTACAAAGTTGATGTTAGGGCCTCAGCTGATGCTGCTTTTGGCCGCAAAGTTCTGCAGGCGACAGTGGTTTAAACTGTCTTCTGTTACTTTTGGGGATCCCACCCTACCTTACGGACACTGCTATTGGATGTCCCATGTGTAAGGAATCTTCTGGAACAGGACGTGCTGTATACTTGGAATAATACAATTCTGTGATTACTCACCTGTAGAATTGGTATTATAAGTATACAGCACGTCCTGCTCCATCCCACCCTTGTTATCATTATTCTTAGTTACCTTTGGTGATTGTTCATTGTTCATTTGGGACTTTTGTTATTATTGTTCTGCCGGCTTCTTGTGTTACTGGTTGTAAACACTGGGGAATTTGTGGGAGGTCCCCGACTTTTATAGGGCCAGGAGGAGCCACAAGCTGTTTTCTGCAGTCCAGCGCCAATTGTGGATGTAAAACCTATGCATAAGGAATCTTCTGGAGCAGAACGTGCTGTATACTTATAATACCAATTCTACAGGTGAGTAATCACAGAATTATATTTTTTTATCACTGGGTCATTTTTTCGCGATAGTGCTCCTTTAACAAAGATTTTCTACAACAATCAGGATACCCACTGTCTCCACAAACTCCTCTTAAATGTCCTTCCATCACAGCTATAACAGTCCCCACATGGTAGCAATACACTTGCTGATTGACTTAACTCCCCCATCAGTCTCACATCTTAATCATGTTCCAAATATTCATCTAAGCGCCCACTAATTGCTAAGTATAAAGATATAATACAAACACTGTTACCATATTATTTTTCGGATAATGCTCCAAGCCACCAGTATCATTTCTTTTCCAGTGCACCCCTCCTATATGACTTTTGGGCTACATTCTTTATGTACACATTTTTATCTACCTTTACAAACCAGTTATATTTACTTTTCCCACGTGCTCCACAGCAGGTCGGGGTCACATCAGACGGCTTTGAGGGCCACATGTGGCCCCCAGGCTGCGGGTTGAGCATGTGTGCTTTAAACCATTTAAATTAATTCATACTTGTTTGTGTTCCCTTATTATGATGCCCTATTCTTTCTAACTTAATATAACAAAAATATGGTGAACTGCAGTAGCCCAATTTCTGGGATTTGACACTAATCAGGAGTGTTAAAGCGCAATTCACTTCTCTGTAGAACACATCCTATACAAAAAGACCAAATGTTTCCTTCTTTCCAATATCCTGATTTAAACCGTACTCTGATGAATGGTTTTTAAGGAGACAGAATATGCTGAAGTTCAAATCAAGTCTACTCTCCCTCTTCAAACTTTAAATCTACAGGTAATAATGCACTATGAAGGTTCTGTATATATACAGCCTACTCACTGTAGAATTTGCATAGGCAGCAGAATGTGAGGCAAACAATACTGTCTACGTTAAAATCAACACCAGGCATACACTCATAAGGCTGACCATAAATATGTATGCTAGTTGTACTTGTGTTAGTATAAATGGCCTGAAGACATCACCAATACACAACAGCTGTGTTTGTAGGTTTATTTAATTAAATTTTAAAGTGCAACGTTTTTACATAATAAAGTACATGTTGTCATATATAAGGAACAACTTCAATACAAAAAAAAACTTTAATCTAAAATAATTTATGCATAATCAAATCAAGCTGCTCAATGTTTATACATAGGGAGAATATACTAAAGTACTGTAAAACATTGTACTTATACATTGTTAATACAATACTTAAGTGGGCCTACAGTTAGTTCACAGATAGGTCATGTTGAATGTAAGTGGTGTTGTGGAAAGAGATGAAAACTAGGCAAAATAAAAAAGAGAGAGAACATGATATCTTTATTAGATTGTTTATGTATGTTCATAAAGATAGATGATTCCTGATTTGGTCCTCCAAAATGCAATTAGTATTGTTCAATAGATAAGCAGCTGAATTAAACCATGGCAAAATAGCCAAAGTCAACCACAAACCAATTCAACAAACAAGGGAAGCGAGATCAGCTAACCAGCTTATACTGTACCATGTGACTGCTGGCCAATCCTAGTGCTGGTTCTTTGGGGGGAGGGGGGGCAACTTGTTATGTATTTTTTTTTGGTTCAAGTTGGTGGTCTTGATTTTTCCATGGTTTAACTTCCTCAGTTACTGCTTTTTACAAACTGACGAGCTGTGCTGGAGGATAATGGGATATGCCCACGCTCAATCAACTTTATTGACAAGCATGTCCAAGATCTCCTGCAGATCTGCCGCACGTAATGAGTAACAATATCTTTTCATCATAATGCAAAATTTTTTCTCATCCAACCTGACTGTTACTGTTTGGGGACATCCTTAACATGACAATTAGGAACTGTTAATTTTTGTGCTCGCTGTAAAATACTTTTTCTTGAATCCTGTAGAGGAGCCCACCACGCCCTATTGACATGTTTTCTCCGGGTATTAATTACTGCTTGCTTTGAAATTGCATTTGTGTCTCTGCCAGGACAGGTCCTAGATGAGGAGGATGTGAAGCTTTCCTTAGTATCTTTAGCATACTTTACTCATCTTTATCAGAAAACTTGTGCCTCATTGTACCAGACGTGAGGAAAAGGATTTTATGATTAGTAATCTTGTTTAGAATATTTCATATACTGAACAGGATTACCTAGTGTGGCATGTTACAATTGTCCATGATCATGATAAATTAAACTTACCACTTTTAGGGGATTTGTAAATGGAAATATTTTTGAGATAAAAAAATATGGACACTTCTCAAATTCAACTGGGGGCTATAAGATTCCATGAAATACAGTAGCAGAAACTGTGGGGGGAAGGCATGCCACAAAGCGAATGCATTATATGCATTACATTTTCATGTTGTGTTTCCATATAGCATGCTATAACGAATAGCTATTGTGAACTTTCTTTTCAAGTAACGAAAAAACATACATTTACTTTTTTTCCCTTTTGCGTCTGTCTGTGGCCTAGTGGTTGCAGACAAGCAGCACCTTATTTCTTAATAAATTACACTATTTTTCATCTGTCAGCATTGTGGGGGTCAGAGTAAACACATATTGATATTTGTATAACCATGAAATGTGTTCACACTTTCACTGAGTGGGATACAGCCTCTGAGATAAATTGTCTGTGTTCACCTTTCTAAAATGGTATTTCAAGTACTTTTCTTCTTGGTAGGTAAGCATCTTTCAGTGAGGAATTAAATGGATCCTGTAGCAAATATAAAATGCTGCATTGTCCATGTGACAAAATAACAAATCTGATGCCTTAAACCTGAAGGTCAGCTTTAATATAATATCAAAAACCAATTTCCAGTAGTCTGTCTGAGCCATTTATCACTTGTACTTAATACAATTATAGTGCGTATCAGACTTTTTATTTGCACCTATTCTTACTGTGGCGATTAGAGGCTCTAAAGCCACCCTCTGTTGGGATTAGTTGCAGTGAAGTAATGTACTGCAGTCCTTAAATTTCATCTTTATTTCGCAGCCATAAGTGGATAAATTGTCCCATGGATAGCAGCACTTTCTCTTCCCCTGCCAGTACAGTCATTTGGATTATGACATTGCTGACCCTAATTACAAGACAAGAGTGAAGATCTAGGTTAAGCCTCTTTTAATGCCCCTAAAATTGTATAACCTGTGTAATACATCAATAGATTGTAAAAGAGAAGCTTTACAGAAGTACAGGATTGCTCCTTATCGCAGACTAGTCTTTGAGGGATGTCTCACATGTTTTGTGGGTATCTACAGAAATGCACGGGAAGTAATTCGTTTTTCAGCATTGCTATAAAGCAGCCTGTTGGGGGAATTTTGAGTGACAGGGTTGAAAACCATTGAACCAGGGCTTTTTATACAGCCCTCCCCATAACTTATGGTTCTTACTAATCATTGCAAATATACATGTTCGCGTGCACCCCACAACCACCTAGATGGAGTTGATGTTTCATAATGGCTTCTCGTGGTTGTCAAAATCACTCTAGTGCAGGGGTACTCAACTGACAGACAGTGGTCCAAATCCAGACCTCAGATGCCAGTTGTCACGACCCCTGGCCAAAGCCAAGCCAACAGCCATTGACCCGCGCCGTCACCTAAAACTGCCCTTCCCAGTCACTGACCGGCACTCTTACCTAAACCTTCTACCAACCACTGCCCTGCATCCTCACTTAAAATGGACCAAAACCCAGGATAGTTTTGACTATGCTAGTTTTGTTCCTTTCCCCAGGGGCACCCTGATCGGAGTGCCCTGCTGTGTCCAACCCCCCCAGATCACAGCAGCAATACCTCACCTTATCCTGGTCTCATGGTGAGTCTAAGAGCCACGGCTCCGACGGATGCATCCTCTGCTCCCTCTAACAGGGAGCATGCCCGTGCCCGTCATTCACAAATGCCTGGCGCGGGCATGCACACTGCTACAGGGAAGCGAAGGATGTGGCTGTCAGAGCCGCGGCTCTTAGACGGGCAGTGGGACTGTGATAAAGTTAGAGGGGGTTTCACACAGTGGGGCACCCCCGATCAGGGTGCCCCTGGGGAAAGGACCAAAACCCAGGATAGTCAAAATCTTGGGGTTTGGTCCACTCTAACCACACTTGAGCGCCAAATTACTGCTGGGGAGCAGTTTTTTTATTTTTTTTTTTTACTGTTGGTGTTCAGCTCAGACCTTAAACCCATTGAATACCCCAGTAATTGAACATCCGCAGGAAGTAGTTGAGTACCCCTGCTCTAGTGGCTTGCCATTGGTTGCCTATGCTTCACAGTACAAAGTAGGTTTTACTAGCAAATGGGAAAGTAAAGTACGGTGTGGAGCGGATTTGCACTGCTTCCTTTCGGTCCAGTAACCAGTCCGTCAAAACATTTCTGGCTGATGCAGCAGTACATGGCCCCTTACAAAGCTTTCTCTTGTGGGCTATCAAAGTACAGCCACAAATTGCTCTGCATGCTGCAGATGGTGGCCCAGATTTCTATGTTTTTGCATCTGCTTTTGTGCTTTCTATGCCTTTTCTAAAATTAAAACTGTGCAGACATAGGGGCTGTGATTCCTATGGCGCAGAGGCCGAACAGCCGTACCCTTTTTTCACTAGCCTATTCTGTAACCCCTGCAGCCCAAATGAGCAGAGCTGCCATTTTGACTGTTCCTGATGACTGAAAAGGAGCCAATGAAGGAACCTCCCAAGAGTCCCTGATATCCCTGATCAAGATATAAAACAGAATTTTGTTCCTTCTCTTCAAGTAGTTTTTTTCATTTCTGTCTTGCTGCAGGACTCTCCTTGTATTGTTCACCTCAGTGAAGCAGTTTAAATATGTTCTATATACAGGAATAATTATTCCTGTACCCATGTTGGATCACTGTTTTTTGGTAACATCTTTTTGTGATTTCTATAAGATGATTCTTGCAAACCAATTCTGGATCTTAGACAACTTTGTCATCTTCAGCCCATGGTATGGCCTTTTGGTCTGCCTACAACCCCTAGTAGAGTCTTCATGTGTTCTTCTGTGTTGCAGCAGGATTGTTCAACCTGTTGCTCAAGGGAGCGACCATGGGAGAGACATCGCCAGGTTTTAGACTAGATGGCACAGTAGCTTCAATAGGGGCGAGTCAGTTCTGAAACAGTTTCATCTGGTGCATACATTCCCCCGTTGTCTTTGTCGGCAGTGTCAAGAGTCTTTCAACAGGACTCTCATTGTTCCAGACTGGCCAAGACGTTGGCATTGTTTGCAGATCTAGGGAGTTTGATATTGGCTGATCCGTATCGGATTCCTTTCAAGTTTGTATACCACTTCATTCACTGTGAAAGAGGGGGCATGTAACACATTGTTGAACAAGTATTTATTAGGTGGCAGGCTTTTATGTTCCCTTATGACACTATTTGGAGAGATTCAAGTATGTTCATGTGGGGCATAGGCTTTGTCAACAACTGCTCATTAGGCTGGCACAGATACTGTCGCCAGGCTTAATAGTGTAGAAGCACTTCCTGCTGGGACTGCAAACAGGGCATACGTGGTCAAAGTGATGCTCTATTCCAAGTATGTCTCACACCCTGCTTCGGAAGTATTAATTACACGTGGGTTATGGTCCAGTGGAGGGCGAACTTCTGCAGAGATGACTAGAAAAAGAAGCCCCTCCCGGTCCATAAATACCTGGGACCTCCCACACATTCCCCAGATAAGTCTCTGCAGACGGCGAAGCAAGTCAAGAAGATAGCTGTCTCTTTCCTTTGCAGGTGAGCCGGCTGTACACCCGGTCCCGTTTGTTTCATATTTCCACCCGGACTATTTTTTAATTTCCCCATGCCTCCCAGCCTTGGCTGTAGGTCCGGTTGAGGGTAGGGCACACCTTTAGAGGTGTTTTGAACAGGAGCTATGCTCCGCCGCATATCCCCCACCAAAGGGTAGGCGGTCGTCAGGTTACGGTGATCCTGACATGGGATGCCCTGTCCGTCATGAAGCCCTCACTACATGCCCAAATGTAGCTATCGGCTTCCCCCCCATTACTCCCTGTTCCTGGTTAGTTGGGGGGGGGGGTTGTTTACCGCCTTGTTAATCTCCCCTAGATTGTGTGAGAGTGTGTTTTAGTGTGCTTGGTGTACGTTTTTCGTTACTACTATTAGGCGCAGGCTACTGCCAGAGCGCCTTAGTGTGTTTATCGCTGTTTTACTTTATACTTGTTGGTTTCATGTATGCCGGCTCCTCAGCCTTGGCCTTCCTCCTCCTGTCTTCTGCTGGCTCTACGCCGCCATCTTCCCTCACGCATGGCTGCGAGCATCTGTGAGTGCCCCTCGGGGCCCCTTGTATATATATATATAGATTATAGATTATTAGCTTGCACATTTTTAGTCTTTGGGGACTTTTGGGCACTTTCCCACTGGCCATTGTGGTGATATATATTCATAAACATATAAACATATATGTAGCTTGTGTATATATATATATCTTTATGTGATATATATTAGCCCTTATGTATATATGGGCAGTATGCATGTTGATTATGGGGCCCCCACCTATTGGGTCTGGCAGGTGGCACTACGGAGGCTATTAGGGGTTTTTCTTCCCTCCCTAGGTCCCTCTGTCAATTTGGGTTCCCTCTTATGTCTACTAAAATCCTCCCACTTACGGACTCTTAAGGGGCATCCCGGGTAGCTTCATAGCGTAATTCCCATTGGTCATTGCGACTACCATTAAAATCACTATATGGAGGCTTCCCTGGATACCGGGCTCGGGTTTCCTTCGGGGCATCCCCGGCAGTGTGTAGTATGTGGGGTGTCCCCTGTGGGGGACAATGTGCATATTTGTGTACCATGTGCACAGCATGCTATTGCGCGGCTATGCGGGCCCCGTGCGGCCGGGTTGGCTCCGTTGGCCTCATCACCTACGCCCCCACGCCTGGCCTTGGCCCCAAGTGACGTTGTCATTAGCGGGGAGTCACAATCTGATGTCTGCGCCAGACTGGCCAACATTGAGAAAATGATTGCTAGCCTTGCAGCCAGGAAGGCCCCAGCTAAAAGACGGCGCTTGGCGCCCGCTGCACCAGCCTTTGACTATGATGGTTTTGATCCTTTTGATTGGTCTGATTATTCCCCGCTTGAGGTAGGGGAATTGTTTGCAGACTCTGATGGTTCTGATGATCAGCAGTACCTGGAGGCTGATGCTGGTACGAAGCGCGGGGGTACCGTGGATACCCCCAGGTTCCTTACCCAGGTTCTTGAAGTGCTTGCCATTTCCCCTTCAGCGGAGTTCCCTCGGGGGGAACGGGGGGAATTGTTTTTGGGACAGCCAAACCTCGCTTGGAGTTCCCGGATCAGAAGCACTTTAACAATCTGATCCTTAAGGAATGGAAAAAGCCTAGCCGGCCCCCTGGTATTCCTCAGGGGTGGGATAGGAAGTATCCCTTCCCTGTTGATGTGGTTAAGCGTTGGTCTACACCCCCAGAGGTCGACGCTCCCGTCCTGGGATTGTCCAATACGTTGTTCGTGCATTCCCCGGATTCCACTACCTTGTAGGATAGTGAGGACCGACGTCTCGACCAGATGGCTTTGCATGCCTTTACTTGTGTGGGTTCGGCCTTGCGCCCGGTTTGTGCTTCCAGCTTTAATTAGGGGCCTTTTGGATGGTTCCCAATTGAATCCTTCCAGTGAGGAGTTACAGCCTTGACTCATTGTGAGATGTTCATTGCTTTTGTCTTATCAGCCTTGGATGATACTATCTGTCTGTGTAGCAGGACCTCGGCATTGCAGGTTGTTATACGCCGCTCGGTCTGGTTGCGCCAGTGGGCGGCCGAAAACGCTGCTAAGAAGGCGCTCACAGGATTTCCCTTCGTGGGTCTGCGCCTGTTTGGTGATCGTTTAGACTCTGTTGCCAAAGGAGGTAAGTTACCTCAATGCAAGAAGCAGCGCCGGTCCTTTCCGGGTTCAGGCTCATTCAACCCCTCCTTTCGGGGCTCTCAGACAAACAGGGGAATGTCTTTCACCGCATTCAGAGGAGATTCCTGGGGTAGGGGCAGAGGACGTGCCCAACCCGGGGCTTCCTGGGGTGCTAAACCCAAGTCCGCTGCCAAGCCCGCTCAGCAATGAGGGGGCGCCCTCACCCTTGCGGGTGGGGGCACGGCTGTGGCTCTTCGCTCAGGTCTGGACTCTAGAGATCACAGACAATTGGATCCTGGAGGTAGTTTTCCTCCGGGTACAGGCTGGAGTTTGCAGACCGGCCTCTTCCCAGATTCCTCAGGTCTCGGGTTCCTTCACACCCACGGGCAGTTCAGGGACTGTTTCTGGCGGCGCAAATCCTTCAGGATATGGGGGGCGTTTGTCTAGTTCCCCCCATAGAGAGAGGTCAGGGGTACTACTCCAACCTCTTTACGGAGCCCAAAAAAGGATGGCTCCATGAGATCCATTTTGGACTTAAAAATTCTCAACCTGTTCATCAGAACCAGAAAATGTTGCATGGAGACTCTGCGCCCTGCCGTCAACTCTCTGCATCCGGGGGACTTTATGACTTCAATAGATATCAAGGACGCTTACCTTCATTTGCCGGTCTTCCCGGGACACCAAAGGTTTCTCAGGTTCGCGGTAGGCGATCAGCACTACCAGTTTGTGGCTCTTCTCTTCGGGCTGACTTCGGCGCCCAGGGTGTTCACCAAGGTATTGGCGGGCGTGATGGCCCTTTTCAGAGTCCAGGGCATTCACATTTTGCCTTATCTGGACGACCTTCTCATTTAGTCATCCTCTCTCCACCAGGCGGAGCTGGACACCCGGATGGTGGTGATGACGCTGGAGAGGTTTGGGTGGGTAATCAACTATCCCAAGTCCTCTCTCTCTCTCCGTCAAGGGTGGCTTTGTTCCTGGGAATGACTCTGGATACCATTCAGACCAGTGTGTTCCTGCCCCAGCCGAAGGTGGATGTTCTCCAAGCACTAATTCGTCTTCTTCTGTCCAACCCTCGTCCGTCCATCAGTCAAGGGATGAGGCTGGTAGGATTGATGGTGGCTTGCTTCGAGGCAGTGCCTTTTGCTCAGTTTCACATGATACCTCTTCACCTCCATTTGTTATCGGCTTGGGACAAATGTCCTCTGTCTCTGGATCAGACTTGTGTTCTGTCCCCTCTGGTCCGGTGGTCCTTTCAGTGGTGGCTGGACTCGAAGTATCTTCTGGGGGGCAGATCCTTTCTGGCGCACAGTTGGGAGATGGTCACCACGGATACCAGCCTGTCGGGCTGGGGGGGCTTCTGGAGGGAATATCATTTCCAGGGGCCTCAGGAGGCTCACATCCCCATCAACATTCTGGAGCTGAGGGCGGTTCGGTTGGTGCTGTCGCACCTGACACATCACCTTCAGGGTTTACCGGTTCAGGTTTGCTCCGACAATCGGACAGCGGTCGCATACATCAATCAACAAGGAGGGACTCGCAGCAGTAGTGCCCTCCAGGAGGTGTCTCTGATTCTTGCTTGGGCCGAGAGCAATGTTCCATGCATCTCGGCAGTCTACATTCCAGGGGTGGAGAACCTGGAAGCGGACTCTCTGAGCAGAGGGACCTCTCGCCGGGGGGAATCGTTCCTCAGCAACAAGGTCTTTCTATCCCTCTGTCGCGGGGGGGGGGGGGGGTGCCGGAGGTGGATCTGTTTGCCTCTCATCACAATCACAAGCTTCCTGCATTCGTGTCTCTGTCTCAGGACCCTCTGGCTCTGGCAGTGGATGCCATGTCTCTGTCCTGGTGGGAGCTCGGTCTCCTGTATCTGTTTCCTCCCTTTCCCATGGTGGGCAAGGTGGTACGCAAGCTGGTTCACCAACGTGTGCCAGCAATCCTGGTGGCCCCAAGGTGGCCAGGACAGGTGTGGTTCGCAGATGTCGTGCGGCTGGCTGCTGAAACTTTCATCCTCTAATATCTACTACAGGACCTGGCGGACCTACATTGGTTGCTGTGAGGCTAGGGCCTTTCCTTGGGTGTTCTCCTTACCTCGAATTCTGGAGTTCCTTCAGCATGGTCTGGACATGGGTTTTCAACTTAGCACTCTGAAGGGGCATGTTTCCGCTCTGCCAGTTTTCTTTCAGAGGTCTTTCGCTCTTCATCCTCTGGGATTTAAATTTGGTATTGTCTGCCCTTCAGGGTCCTCCTTTTGAACCAGTGCAGGATGCTGCTCTATCCATTTTCACCTTAAAGGTTGCCTTCTTGGTGGCTATCACCTCTGTTCGACGTGTTTCTGAGTTGGCGGCTCTGTCTATTCAGGTCCCCTATTTTGAGAGACACCAGGACAAGGTGGTTTTCCGCTTTAAACCAGACTTCCTGACAAAAGTTGTCTCTGCCTTTCATCTCAATCAGGACATTGTGCTTCCTTCATTGTGTCCTAAGCCTAGCAACGACAAGGAGAGGGCCTTGCACTCTCTGGATGTCGTTAGATGTGTTAAGTACTATCTGGTGGCTTCTTCACCATTCCGGAAGACGGACGCCTTGTTTGTGGTGCCCTCTGTGCCTAAGAGGGGTTTGGCGCCCATCAAGTCTACCATTAGTAAATGGATTCGTCAGGCCGTTATTAGGGCCTATGCTGCCAAGGGGAGGGATCCTTCTTTCCAGATGACTGCTCATTATACTCGTGCTGTTGGGGCTTCCTGGGCGTTTCAGCACCAGGCCTCTGTTGAACAAGTTTGTAAGGCTGCTACGTGGTCTTCTGTTCATACTTTTTCCAAGTTTTATAAGGTTGATGTGCGGGCCTCAGGGGATGCTGTTTTTGGCTGCAAGGTTCTGCAAGTTGCAGTGGTTTAATTTGTGCACTATTGCCTGTTGCGATCCCAACCCTTTTTGGACACTGCTATTGGATGTCCCATGTGTAATTAATCATTCCGAAGCAGGGTGTGAGACATACTTGGAATAATACCATTTTGTGATTACTCACCTGTAAAATGGGTATCATAAGTATGTCTCACACCCTGCTTCGTCCCACCCTGAGTTGTATCTTGGATCCTCTTTTTGTGAAACTTTTTTCTCATAGATTTTATTGGCTCTTCCTGGTCCCCTTACTGCTTTCTTATACTGGGGAATGTGTGGGAGGTCCCAGGTATTTATGGACCGGGGGGGGCTTCTTTTTCTAGTCCATTGCTGCAGAAGTTCGCCCTCTACTGGCCCATAACCCACGTGTAATTAATACTTCCGAAGCAGGGTGTGAGACATACTTATAATACCCATTTTACAGGTGAGTAATCACAAAATGGTATCTTTGTGAGACTCATCAGCCCTACTTAGTTGCCAAGTGATAATTTAACTTTGACAGGCCAGAACTGTCCAAGAATAGCCTTCATTCCAGAGTTGAGAGTAGGTTGCCAAAAACAGAAATAGTGCAGAGTTCCTCCTCATACATTTAGATTCATACACCGCCATGGTCCCCAAAAGACTCAAGCTGTCTGTTTCACTGGAGGAGTCTGAAGAATTATGACACAAGGTGCATTCCCTCCTTTCTAGTCAACCTTCAGGGCGGGATTCATTGTCCTAGGAGGAGTTTCCAAGAAGTACTTTATTTTTCTGAGCAGCATGTACTAGCTCAATTTTTGGTTTTAAAAGGCCCTGGCTATTTACTTTTCTACCTAAAAATAGCTAGAAGAAAAAGCAAGGCTTTGGAGGCAATAGAAATAGACGCCAAAACTGCTGCAGCAATATAAGTAAGCAGAATTAATTTTTTGTTTCACGCTATTAAAAGGAAAGTCCATTATCAATGAAAAAGTGTATATTTTTGGTGCCAAAAGGATGTCCTTAAGGTGCTAATAAAGTATTTTTTAAATTTTTTCCTATGTTAGAGATTGTGTGTTTTATTTTACTACCTGCACTCTGTTGCTATTGTCACCATACACCAAGTCTGTAAACAAAGACTTACAGGAAGAGAGATGTGATACCTGTTAACACAGAGCACTGCTGCTCTGGTTTTTGTTGAGGTGAGGGAGCTCACGCACAATTACACATGCCCAGCAGCATTGTTCTGTATGTACAGGACTCGCCTCTATCTTCTTGTAAATCTTGGTGTACGTTGCTAATAGCAATAGATTGTAGATGGTGAAAAAAGGCTTCCATAAAACATGCATTTTCTGACATGAAAAATTATAAAATGGCTCAGCAACTTTAGGACATGATTTTGGGACAGACCAATACGCACCAAAAAAAAATCGGAAATTAATTTTCCCATTAAGCAGCCATGTTGCCATATGCTTATAACTATTTACTTCCATGTTTAGCTTTCCTCTAGTACTTGTTTTGAAACAAAGAGACCCAATTCCTAGATGGTAATCTCCAGTGCAGTGAGTTATAGTGCAAGGATACTGTGTGTCTGTTTTCAGTGTTCAGCATTTGTGTCTATTCCTGCCCCATGTTACAGGAGGTTCGATCCACATACCCTGAACATAGCCGGACTTGGTGGTTACCACAAAGGCTTATATTTATTGTCCTCTAAAGCCGGTTGTTTTGCTTTTTATGCAGCTCTACTTGGCTTTGGTATCCAGAGGTCTAGATAAAAAATAATTGTCTGTTTCTACCTGTTAAAACTATATAACACCAATGCTTCATCAAAGGAATTCTGTGACGTTACTCAATAAATAATTCTGCATCACCTGTGTAGTATATGTTTATCACCTGCTATCTTGTACATTTCCTCTGCAGTTTCTTGACATTGTTCCATAGCCCACCCTCTTAAAGCACAATTGATAGCTCTTCAGATTTGAATAACAACTGTTTGTCTAGGAACATTGTCAAGGAGTTTGAAGCATAAATTTTAAATGCTGAGCATATTTCAAGCGCCCCTTGGGATAATGTTTCAAGCTACTGCAGGAAAAGAGAAAGAGAAAAAAAAAAACAAATTAATTTAAGCTCGGTGTAGGTAGCGAGCTTTTTCAAACAAATTGAATTGAGGTAAAGGCCTCTTTGCTGCACCTTGAAATTCACACTGACATACATGCTTGAATTTGATTATGAGATGCTTGAAGGCATACAGCTTGTTGATTATTAAAGTACGGAAACAGAATGGCAATACACAAAGATGTGATTTCCCAAAGTATCTTTCTTCAGTGTAATCTTAAGTTGCCATTTATATCTCAAACATCTGTATGCAAGCTGATTTTTGCGCCTAATGAATGTATCTAGTGACATTTATCAATGTCTCATAAATGACTTTAGTTAAAAGATGCTTCAAGCTTTGGTGCGCTTATCTTTCCCAGAAATCTGATTATGCCATATTTAACTTTTGATATTACATAAATATAACTTTAGTTTTGGACAGTTTGTTTTGCTAAGTAATTAGCTTTACCTGGATCGTTACTCTTTTTACATGGGAATTTGTTCCAGTCCTCTGGTGCATCCCAAATTGGAATGCCCCACTATGGGAAACCTCCCAGAATGCTGCTTTTCACTCACCTCTTTTTCCTCATCCAATGACAGCTGTTTGCTATGACTATGTTATTTGGCAAACCGCTCTCATTGTAAATAGGGTGTGCACACTGCCACATCCTCTGCAACTTACAGTGGTGTGCACGGCCCTTCCTTAGCCTACCTGATTGGTTCCCATCGAGAGCTGTTTAGCGAACAACGACAGCTCTCATTTGACCAGCATCTGCACATGCATTGTTGGTGTGGGGAAAGGTGAGTGTTTGCAGATTCCCTGGGAGGCTGCAACTCAGCGGGGTATCCTGATTTGGGATGCCCCAGGGGGAAGGCCAGCGGCAGGCCCTGGAATCTTTTAGATTCCAGAGTCGGGTGGGTTTTGGTAGGGTGGGCACTAGTAAAAGCGGTAGCTCCAACTCCAAAGTTGGTATTCTCAACATTTAGAAAGCTGCATCATGACACGCCTTTCCCAGCTCAGCCATGACCCAGAAATTGACGTAAGAAATGATTTTAGCTTAAAATACATAAACTATGTACATATAATCAGAGATATTGAGGTGATTTTATACTGTTCCCAAGGTGTGAAAAAGTAAATGTGTGCATGGACAAGGGACATTGTTATGCTGAACAGTATATCCATGTAGATTCCAAAATCATAGGGCTGTTTCAGCATCGGGAGAATTTATTTTTTTGTTCAGGTTTTTTATGAGTGCATTTTTTAATAATGATTTTTAGCCTTCTTGCAATTCAGCACTATTTTAAGCTGTGCACATTTTTTTAAGATTTGCACAGCTAAAAATGGTGTTGAAAGTTTTCCAGCGCAACAGTTTGTGTTGAGTGTACTGATGTGATTCCTTTAAAATTTGTTCATTCCGAAGCATTCCCACTCCTACTGACCTACGCTGCAAATTTGCAAAGTGTGTACCGTGGGTTTGCTGGCAAGGTAAAAATATCATCTGTTTTGCAGTGTTTCCCACGGGATCAAGATCCCAGAAGACATCTAGAACTGTTATATAGAAACAAAAGGGCATGTCAGTCAAACAACTAGCATTTTTTTTAAATAAAACCAGCAAATCAAAGGCCCCAGAGCAGGCAGCAGTGCTTTGGTGGGGGCTGCCTTGGGCCAGACCAAACCACCGAAAACATATTTTGACATCAAGATCATTACCATGGAGAGCAAGCAGAGCATGCCGGTCAATTAAAACATTTTCCCTGATTTACTAAACTTTCTTAAAGGCGATGAGGAGTCAAACTTTAAAATCAAAATGATCTGGTGCAGTGTCAGTCCCCACATGTCCCTTCTGTTTGGTTTGTGATCAGGTAAGTTTGCACATCCCAGAAATGTGAGCGACTGGCTGCAGGGGATAATGGTGGGACAGGAGTATAGTGATTTTTTCCCATCTCCTGGTGGGAATTGATGTCTACCGATGCATACGTATTAAGAAAACACTACAAAATATAACACTGGAAATATTACAAACAAGTAATTTCATGTTAAAGCCAAAACTCAAAAAACAATATATCATTTTCCTGAAAAATTTATCAAACATCACAATTTAGCACAAAATGCTGAAAAATGGCTGGGCAACAACATGTATACCTCAAAGAATCATGGTGGGACTGAAGTGGTGTTGGGATATGAGAGCTATAGTGGTACAGGGAATTTTTTTTAAACTTTCCATTTTGCTCATTTCAAAATGTTATTAAAAAATAACAGCCCAATAGTTTGGCATTGGGATGCATCGGCAAGGCTAAGTAATTGGTTCAATGGCTGACGCAGCAAGAAAAAATCTTTTAACAAAACTTTGCCACCTGAGAAGATAAGAGGCCTCATCCACAAGTTCTGCAAAAGATTGCAAGCGACCGGTGCAAAGCGCAAGCTTTTTCCCAATGCATGGCATGGCCTGCTTCACAAAGTCATTACATCTGGGTATTCCGCCACAAGGTGGCGCAGTGCACTGCAGAAGAGTCGTGGCTCCGCCCGGTACCATGTAGAAACGGAATCACCATAGACTTATCCAGTTGTTCTCTGCAGTGCTTACTGCAAAGATAGAAGATGGCTCTTATATACTTTGCGCAGGTGTGCGGGGCAACCATGCCTGCGTCCCTGCATATCTATTTCCACCCGCTTCCGGACCCTCTGTGCCTCCCAGCCTCGGCTGACGGATCGGGCAAAGGTAGCGGAGCACTAGGGTCAAGTGCTCAAGGAGCGCTGCTCCAAGCTGCAGACCCTGTACCACAAAGGGTAGCCGGCCATAGGCTTTATGGTGAGCCTACTAGGGATGCGGAGTTCCTATCCTAGCTGCTGAGGGGGTAAGTGTTTTGGGGAGTTTTGGAATGTTTTCTGCGCCCCCCCCCCCTCCCCGGCCTGGGCTTTGCCGCTGCCTGCTCGCTCCCCCCCCCCCCCTCCCCACGGGTGTTTTAAACTGCTTTTTGTATACTTTTACCGCCGCCGCTTTGTACTGCGCTCCGCAGTGGGCAGCGCTATATCTGTGAGGCGTTTTTTACTGTGTGGATGACATCGGCGAGCTCTGTTTTCACGCTCTTCGGGGGGGGGGGGGGCAGTGGATGATGCGTATCGCGTCGTTCTCCCGCGGCCCGCCCCTCAAGGTTCCTCTGCCAGCGCCATCTTGCCTTTGCTGCTCATCTGGGGCACTCTTCATCCCTGGGCTTCGGCGGTGATTTCTGACTGTGTCGCGTCCTCCGGTGGTCTGGTGGCTGGCGATCCTTGTCCTGCTTGGTCTGTGAGTCCCCTCTGGGGTTTTTTTTTATTCCAGGTATACAGCACGTCCTGTTCCAGAAGATAACTTACACATCCACAAGATGGCGCTGGACTGCAGAAAACAGCTTGTGGCTCCTCCCGGCCCTATAAAAGTCGGGGACCTCCCACAAATTCCCCAGTTCTTTTCTGCAGTCTGCGCTGAGAAGATAGAAGATAGCTTTCTATGTGGTGCAGGTGAGCGGGGCTTATATGCCTGCAGCCCTGTAGGACTATTCCCACCCGTTCCGTACCATATATTGCCTCCCAGCCTCGGCTGACAAGATTCGGGTGAAGGTAGGTTGTAAGCACCAGGGTAGGTGCTGAGGAGCTACGCTCCTACCGCAGTCCCTGCTCTAACAGGGTAGGCGGTTTAGGCTGATGGTAAGCCTTTTGGGATGCCCCCACTGCTTCCCCACGGCGGCGTCATTCACCTCAGAGCTGCCGGCCCGCTTTTGGCCGGCAGGATCACGTGGGCGCGTTTCACGCTCTTCGGGGGGGGGGGGGGTCTCCGGGGATGATGATTTTGATGTCACATCTCCATGGAGCCCGCCCCTCGAGGTCTGCGGACACCATTTTGTTGCCATTGCTGTGTGAGCTGCCTAGCTCCTGCGGTCCGTGAGTAACCCTGGTGGGGTACATTTTTTCTGGATTTCTTGGCTGTATTCTCATGGGAATGCTTGTCATGTCTTTCAGGCGGGTTAATACTTCAGCACTGTGGTTTCTCCCGGCCCTCTTCCCTCATTATTGGGGCATCCCGGGTAGCTCTTTAGCGTTAACCCTTACTGGCCTACTGTGCCATTCAAATCACCATATGGAGGCTTCTGGGGATAATGGGCCTGGGGTTCCTTCGGGACAAGCCCGGCTATGTGTTGCGTGTGGGGTATCCCCAATCGGTGATGATGTCAGGGTATGTGTATCCTGCGCCCAGCAGGTAGTTGCGCTGCAATCTGGGTTACCTGTTGCTGAGCCTGCGCCCCCTTTGGCTTCGCCTCCCCCCCCAACCTTACATCTGACCCCCAGTGAGGTGCATACCAGTGGGGAGTCTCAACCTGATTTGGCTGCACGGGTGGCCAGCATTGAAAAACATATTGCTGGGTCTGCCCCGCGTAAGGTTTCTGCTAAGAAGCGGCATTTATTACCCGCTGTTTCTCTCTTTCCCATGGAGGATGAGGAATTTTTTTACATTACCAGTTATGCTCCCCTGGAGGAGGGGAGTTGTTTTCTGATTCAGAATCATCTGAGGAACGACCTAAGATTTACGGTGGTACCGGTTCTCCCTTTGGTCCTCAGATGACACTGACAGGCTTTTGCCTCATATTTTTGAAGTGCTCTGTATCTCCCCTCCTGCTGTGGCTCCGCAGCAGCAGAGTGAGCTTTTTCATACGGTTAAACCACGCTTGGAGTTTCCTGAGCAGACTCACTTTAATAATCTGGTGCTCAAAGAATGAGAACGGCCTAGCAAGCTCCCTGGGGTGCCCAAGAGTTGGGACAAGAGGTATCCCTTTCCTGCTGATGTGATTAAGCGTTGGTCATGTCCTCCCAAGGTGCCCGTTCTGGGGCTGTCCAATACATCTGTCATGCATTCCCCTGACACTACTACCCTGAGGGATGGTGAGGACCGGCGCATGGACCAGCTGCCTGCCATGCCTTTGCCTGTGTGGGGACCGCGCTACGCCTGGTTTGTGCCTCTGCCATTACAACTATTGCTATTAAAGGGCTGCTTAAGAGCCTCTTAGATGGGGCCTCTGATGCGGGGGGAGAAGAGTGTAGATCTCTCCTGCTTTGCTATGAATTTGTTGCATATGTTCTGTCTGCCATAGACATTACCTCAGCGTAGGAGGCCGTTCCGGTCCTGTCGGGGGACAAGTTCCTTTCTCCCTTCCCTCCGGGGTTCTATAATTGGTCGAGGAGTCTCCCTTGCTGGGCCTCGGGGAGACTATTGGGGCAGGGGCAGAGGACGTGGCCGTCCTGGCCCCTCCTGGGGTCCCAAGCCAAAGTCCTCCCCCAAGCCCCCTCAGGCATAAAGGGGCGCCCTCACCCATCCGGGTGGGGGGACCGCTTCAGCTCTTTGCTCACGTCTGGAGGCTTCACGTCTCAGACCGGTGGATTCAGGAGGTAGTATCCTCCGGTTACAAGATAGTTTGCAGCCTGACCACCCCCAAGATTTGTCAAATCCCGGATGGCTCAAAACCCCTTGTCAGCACAGGGTCTGTGCCTTGCTGTCCGAAATCTTCTGGAGTTGGGGGTCATCTGTCCGGTGCCTTTAAGGGACAGGGGCAGAGGCTTCTATTCCAATCTTTTCACTGTCCCCAAAAAGGACGGGTCCCTCAGGCCCATCCTGGAGTTTTCAGATTCAAGCATTTTCGCATGGAGACCCTGCGTTCTGCAGTCAATTCACTGCACCCGGGCGACTTCATGACCTCTGTAGATATCAAGGACGCTTACCTTCGTGTTCCAATTTTTCCAGGTCATCAGAAATTCCTCAGGTTCGCTCTGGGGGATCAGCACTAACAATTTGTGGCCTTGCCTTTCGGTCACACCTCGGCTCCCAGGGTTTTCACCAAGGTGCTGGCGGGCGTAATGGCTCTGCTGAGATCTCAGGGCATTCACATCCTTCCTTACTTGGACGACATTCTCATCACGTTTCAATCCTTCCAGCAGGCAGAGCTGGATACCCAGATGGTGGTTTCCACACTGGAGTCCTTCGGCTGGGTGATCAACCACCCCAAGTCTTCCCTGTCCCCGTCACTGGTGAGGTCCTTTCTGGGCATGACTCTGGATACATCTCAGGTCAAGATTCTTCTCTCTCAGCAGAAGGTGGAGAGTCTTTAAGCTCAGGCAAGGTTTCTTCTGTCCTGCCCCCATCCCTCTATCCGGCCGGGGATGCAGCTGGTGGGTCTGATGGTGTCTTGCTTCGAGGCGGTTCCATACGCTCAGTTTCACATGAGACCTCTTCAACTTCACCTCTTGTCAGTATGGGATCGGGACCCTGTGTCCCTGAATCAGGTGTTTGTTCTGTGCCCTCTGGCCAGGCGGTCTCTTTCGTGGGGGCTGGACTCAAGGAACCTGTTGATGGGAAGATCCTTTCTGACCCCTTTCTGGGAGACAGTCACCACAGATGCCAGTCTGACAGGTTGGGGGGGGGGGGGCTTCTGGAAATCCCTGAAGTTCCAGGGTCAGTGGGGCCCTCAGGAGGCTCATACCCCTATCAACATTCTGGAACTGAGGGCGATAAGACTGGTCCTCGCCCAGTTGACTCCACACCTTCGGGGTCGGGCGGTTCAGATCCGCTCGGACAACCAGACGGCAGTTGCTTACATCAATCATCAGGGAGGGACCCGGAGCAAGAGGGCCCTCAAGGAAGTGTTCCTGATTTTGTCCTGGGCGGAGGAGAATGTCCCCTGCATATCGGCAGTTTACATCCCAGGAGTGGAAAACCTGGAGACAGACTCCTTGAGCAGGGGGATGTCTCGTCTGGGGGAGTGGTCCCTCAGCAACAGGGTGTTTCGCTCCCTGTGCCTTCGCTGGGGGCAGCCGGATGTGGACCTGTTTGCGTCCCGTCACAATCACAAGCTTTCAGTCTTTGTCTCTCTCTCCCAGGACCCTCTGGCCTTGGCCATGGATGCGTTAGCAATGTCTTGGAAGAGCTTTCAGCTCCTTTATGTGTTTCCTCCGTTTCCTCTGCTGGGCAGGGTGCTGCGCAAGATTTCCCAGGAAGGGGTGCCAACCGCCAAGAAGAGTGTGGTTCGCAGACATCGTGCAGTTGGCAGTAGATCAGTACGCCCTGCCCAAGTTTCCAGATCTGCTCACTCAAGGGCAGCTACGCCATCCCAATTTACAAACGCTGGCTTTAACGGCCTGGCTGCTGAAACCTCCATCTTGATGGAAAAGGGGCTGCCTGCCTTTGTTGTTAGTACCATGATTCAGGCTAGGAAGAAGTCCTCGTCATCTATCTACTATAGGGTATGGCATGCTTACATTGACTGGTGTGGGTCTAGGTTGCTTCCCTGTCGGCTGTTCTCTATCCCCAGGATTCTGGAATTCCTGCAACATGGTTTGGATTTGGGTCTTCAACTTAGTACCCTCAAAGGTCATGTTTCAGCTTTGGCTATTTTCTTCCAAAGATCCTTTGCCAACCACCGTCTGGTTAAGACCTTTTTTCAGGGGGTACTCACGTGCGTGCTCCACGTAAGTCTATGTTACCAGTCTGGGATTTGAACGTGGTTTTATCGGCCTTGCAGGGGTCTCCCTTTGAGCACTTGCGTGAGGCCCCTTTGTCTATTTTGACACTTCAGGTAGCCTTTTTGGTGGCTATCACTTCTGTTAGGCGTGTTTCTGAGTTGGCGGTGCTTTCCATCAAACCTCCTTACTTTGAGAGACACCAGGACAAGGTGGTGTTTCGTTTTAAGCCAGATTTTCTGCCTAAGGTGGTGTCTGCTTTTCATCTCAATCAGGACATTGTTTTGCCTTCTCTGTGCCTTAATCCTAGTAACTCTAAGGAGCGGATATTACATTCTCTGGATGTGGTCAGGACTCTGGAGTTCTATTTGGTGGCTACTGAACCTTTTAGGAAGACTGATGCTCTTTTTGTTCTCCCTTCTGGGCCTAAGAAGGGCTTGGCTCCAGCTAAGTCCACCATCAGCAAGTGGATCCATCGACCTGGGATTCAAGCCTATTCTGCTAAGGGGAAGGAACCAACCCTCCGTCTTACTGCTCATTCTACTCGGGCAATTGGTGCCTCTTGGGCTTTTCAGCACTAAGCAAGTTTGCAAGGCCGCCAAATGGTCTTCTGTTCATACTTTTTCCAAGTTTTACAAGGTTGATGTTAGGGCCTCAGCTGACGCTGTTTTTGGCCGCAAAGTTCTGCTGGCGGTGGTGGTTTAAACTGCCCACTGTTACTTTTGGGGATCCCACCCTACCTTACGGACACTGCTATTGGATGTCCCATGTGTAAGGAATCTTCTGGAATAGGACGTGCTGTATACTTAGAATAATACAATTCTGTGATTACTCACCTGTAGAATTGGTATTATACGTATACAGCACATCCTGTTCCATCCCACCCTTGTTATCATTATTCTTAGTTACCTATGTATGGTGATTGTTCATTGTTCATTTGGGATTTTTTTGTTATTATTGTTCTCCCGGCATCTTGTGTAACTGCTTGTCAATACTGGGGAATTTGTGGGAGGTCCCCGACTTATATAGGGCCGGGAGGAGCCACAATCTGTTTTCTGCAGTCCAGCGCCATCTTGTGGATGTATAACCCATGTGTAAGGAATCTTCTGGAACAGGACATGCTGTATACTTATAATACCAATTCTACAGGTGAGTAATCACAGAATTGTATTTTTTGCTGTACTTGGGGCATGGGCTGCGGGATACTTATGTATTTAGCTTATGTCTTTCAGGCGGGACACCCGTGGGTTGTGGTTTCTCCTGGTCCTGCTCCTTCTCCCCCCTTCATCTCCCTTTACTATTCCGGGGGCATCCCTGGGGGGGGGGCATCCCGGGGGGCTTTTATTACCCATTGCCCTGTGCTGGCATATTGCGCCTGTATTAATCACCATATGGAGGCTTCTGGGGATAACGTGCTCTGGGGTCCTTCGGAACAATCCCGGCTGTGTTCCATGTGTGGGGTATCCCCTATCAGTAATGACGTCATGGTGTGTGGGCCGTGCACCCATACTGTTCTTGCGCTTTAGTCTGGGCTGCCTGCTTCTCTCCCAAGCTCTGCGCCCCTTCGGCATCGCCTACCCCCCGCGCCTGCATTTAGACCCCAGTGTGGGGGATTCTAGCAGGGGGTCACAATCTGATCTGGCGCTTCGTGTGGCCAGCATTGAAAAACAGCTTGCCAGGCCTGTTCCACGTAAGGCCTCTAGCAAGAAGCGGCACCTGGCTCCCATGCCTGCACGGTTTACTGAGGAGCAGGAGGAAATTGATCTTTTTGATGACCGTTACTCCCTAGAGGAGGGGGATCTTTTCCCGGGCTCTGATTCCTCTGGGGACCAGCATTTACATTTGTGGGGACTGGGCTGCGTCCGGGCTGTGCCTCTGCCATAACAGCCATTGCTCTTAAGAGACAGATCAATCGTCTCCTTGATGGTGCTACAGCTGGTAGGGAGGAGTATAGGGCCCTCTTGCTTTGCTCTGAATTTGTTGCCTTTATCCTTAATGCCATGGATGATGTGGTACGGCTGAGTAGTAGGGCCTCTGCCCTTTTGGTGGCTATGTGCCGCTCTGTTTGGTTGCGTCAGTGGGCAGCTGACGCTGCTAAGAAGGCTCTTACTGGGCCCCCCTTTGTGGGGCTGCGGCTCTTTGGTAAACGTCTGGATGTTTTAGCCAAAGATGGTAGGCTGCCTCAGCGTAGGAGGCAGCCTCTGCCTTTTCGGGGGCCCTCCGCTTCCTTCTCCCCCTTTTGTGCCCCTAGAGGAGGTCGAGGCCCCCTTTTTTCAGGTATCCACAGGGGTTCTTGGGGCCGTGGCAGATCCCGTGGTCGTCCCGGGCTCTCATGGGACCCCTAGCCCAAACCTTCTCCCAAGCCCCCTCAGGCATGAGGAGGCGCCCTCACCCATCCGGGTGGGGGGACGGCTTCGGCTCCTTGCTCATGTCTGGAGGCTACGCGTCTCAGACCGGTGGATTCAGGAGGTGGTGTCCTCCGGTTACAAGATAGAGTTTGCAGCCTGGCCACCCCCAAGATTTATCAGATCCCAGATGTCTCACAACCCTCTGTCAGCTCAGGGGTTGCGCCTTGCGGTTCAACGTCTGTTGGAGTCAGGAGTCATTTGCCTGGTGCCTCTCCAGGAACGGGGTCAGGGTTTCTATTCCAATCTGTTCACGGTCCCCAAAAAGGGACGGGTCCTTGAGGCCCATCCTGGACCTGAAGGGTCTCAACAGGTTTGTCAGATTCGAGCACTTTCGCATGGAGACCCTTCGCTCGACTGTCAGTATCCTTTGCCCTGGCTATTTCATGACCTCCGTGGACATCAAGGATGCTTATCTCCACGTGACAATCTTCCCAGGTCATCACAGATTTCTCAGGTTTGCTCTGGAGGATCAGCATTACCAGTTTGTGGCCTTACCGTTCGGTATCACCTTGGCGCCTCGGGTGTTCACCAAGGTGCCGGCGGGCGTGATGGCTCTGCTGCGGCATCAGGGCATTCGCATTCTTCCTTACCTGGACGACATTCTGATTGTGGCTCAGTCTCTTCCTCAGGCCGAGAGGGATACTCAGGTGGTGACCTCCACTCTCGAGTCCTTCGGCTGGGTGATCAACTACCCCAAGTCTTCACTGTCTCCATCTTTGGTGAGGTCATTTCTGGGCATGACTCTGGATACCTCTCAGGTCAAGGTGTTCCTGCCTCAGCAGAAAGTGGAGGCCCTTCAGAAGCAGGCACGGGCTCTGCTCTTGTGTCCCCATCCCTCCATCCATCAAGGGATGCAGTTGGTGGGCCTGATGGTGTCCTGCTTCGAGGCGGTACCATTTGCTCAGTTTCACATGAGACCTCTATAGTTGCACCTCTTGTCAATTTGGGATCGGGACCCTGTGTCCCTGGATCAGGAATTTGCTCTGTCCCCCCTGACCAGACAGTCCCTCTCGTGGTGGCTGGACTCAAGGACCCTCCTGGTGGGCAGGACATTTCTGCCTCAAGTGTCACCACAGATGCCAGTCTGACCGGTTGGGGGGGGGGGTTTGGAAGTCTCTCCAGGGTCAGTGGGGCCCCCAGGAGGCCCATGTTCTCATCAATGGAACTGAGGGCGATTAGGTTGGTTCTTTCTCAGCTGACCTCACACCTACGGGGTCGGGCTGTTCAGATCCGCTCGGACAACCAGACGGTGGTTGCCTACATCAATTATCAGGGAGGGACTCGGAGCAAGCGAGCCCTCGAGGAAGTGTCTCTGATACTGTCTTGGGCGGAAGAGAATGTCCCGTTTACATTCCGGGTGTGAAGAACCAGGAGGCAGACTCCTTGAGCAGGGGGACGTCTCGGCTGAGGGAATGGTCCCTCAGCAACAAGGTTTTTCACTCCCTGTGTCACCGCTGGGGTCAGCCGGATGTGGACCTGTTTGCGTCCTGCCACAACCACAAGCTTCCCAGGTTTGTCTCCCTGTCACAGGACCCTCTGGCCTTCGCCATGGATGCGCTAGCAATGCCTTGGACGGAGTTTCGGCTCCTCTATGTGTTCCCTCCGTTCCCTCTGCTGGGCAGGTTGCTGCGCAAGATAGCCCAGGAAGGGGTACCAGTCATTCTGGTGGCCCCCTGTTGGTCAAGTTGGGTGTGGCTCGCAGATGTCGTGCAGTTGGCAGTAGATCAGTATGCCCTGCCCAAGGATCCAGATCTGCTCACTCAGGGACAGCTGTGCCATCCCAATTTACAAACGCTGGCTTTAACGGCTTGGCTGCTGAAACCTCTATCTTAATGGATAAGGGTTTGCCGACTTCTGTTGTTACCATGATAAGGGCCAGGAAGAAGTCCTCGTCCTTTACTACAGGATCTGGCATGCTTACATTGCCTGGTGTGAGTCCAAGTCTCTTCCTTGTCGGGTGTTTTCTATCCCCAGGATTCTGGAATTTTTGCAACATGGTTTGGATTCGGGCCTTTAACTTAGTACCCTCAAGGGACAGGTGTCAGCTCTGGCAATTTTTTTCCAAAGATCCTTTGCCAATAATCGGTTGGTTAAGACTTTTTTCTAGGGAGTTACTCATGTGCGTCCGCCACGTAAGCCTATGCTACCTGTTTGGGACCTGAATCTGGTGTTGTCTGCTCTGCAGGGTCCTCCCTTTGAGCCTATCCGTGGGGCTGCCTTGCCTATTCTGACTCTTAAGGTGGCCTTTTTGGTGGCCATTACTTCTGTCAGGCGAGTTTCTGAGCTGGCGGCGCTTTCCATCAAACCTCCTTATTTTGAAAGGCATCGGGATAAGGTGGTGTTTCGGCTTAAGCCGGATTTCTTGCCTAAGGTTGTGTCTGCTTTTCATCTCAATCAGGACATTGTTTTTCCTTCTTTGTGTACTAAACCTGTTTTATTTGGTTGCTACTGAGTCTGACGCTCTTTTTGTTCTTCCTGCTGGACCTAGGAAGGGTTTGCCTCCGGCTAAATCCACTATCAGCAAGTGGATCCCTCAGGCGGTGGAGCAGGCCTACTCTGCCAGGGGGAAGGTTCCTCCTTTTATTGCTCATTCCACTCGTGCTGTTGGTGCGTCTTGGGCCTTTCAGCACCAAGCTTCTGTTCCTGTTGAACAAGTTTGTAAGTTTTACAAGGTTGATGTTAAGGCTTCAGCTGATGCTGCTTTTAGCCGCAAGGTACTTTAGGCAGTGGTGGTTTGAACTGCCTGCTGTTACTCTTTGGGGATCCCACCCTACTTTATGGACACTGCTTTTGGAAGTCCCAGATGTAATGACTGTGAAGCAGGCCGTGCCATGCATTGGGAAAAAGACAATTCTGTGAGTACTCACCTGTAGAATTGCTTTTGCCATGCATGGCACGGCCTGCTTCACCCCACCCTTGTTACGTTGTTCTTGGTTTCCTCTTTATGGTGATTTGTTCCAAATTATTTGGGGTTGTTATCTTTATTAGTTCCCGGTTCTTGTATCACTGCTTGTCAACTACTGGATAAGTCTATGGTGATTCCGTTTTTATATGGTACCGGGCGGAGCCACAACTCTTCTGCAGTGCACTGCGCCACCTTGTGGCGGAATACCCAGATGTAATGACTTCGTGAAGCAGGCCGTGCCATGCATCGCAAAAGCAATTCTACAGGTGAGTACTCACAGAATTGGCTTTTTTACCTTGTCCTTCTCTTGTTTTATTTTGTTTTTTTTTTCATTATTTTTATTTCTTTTAACTGATTGGCCATGTAGATCCGCTTAAATGGGGTCGCTTCTTCACCGGGGGGCCTTCAATTGCCCCCCTGGTCACTTCCGTGGTGAGGAGGGGGCGAGAAATCGCCCTCTCCCTCACTTCCTGGGTCGCCGGCTGCTAGCCCCACCCAGTGGGCGGCTGATTTTGTGTCCAAAAAGTCTCTTGCGGCTCTTCCCTTTCTGGGCTTGCGGCTCTTTGGAGAAAAATTGGATTCGGTCACAAAAGGAGGTAGGTTTCCTCAGCGAAAGAAGCAACGTCGTCCCTTTCGGGGGGCGGCTTCATTTACCCCTTCCTTTCGTGGGGCCAGAGCTGGACGGGGATCGGCTGTCTTCCCCTCTAGAGGTGATTCCTGGAACAGGGGAAGAGGCCGTGCCCATCCCGGTCACAGCTGGGGCTCCAAGCCCTAAGCCGGCTGCGACACTTCTCCCAGGTCTGGGACCAGGAGGTCTCGGACAGATGGATTCGGGAAGTGGTGTCTTCCTGTTACAAGCTGGAGTTCGAGATCCGGCCTCCTCCCAGATTCTTCAGGTCTTGCGTGCCCTTGGATCCTCTGGCCACGCAGGGGCTCCGGGCGGCAGTAAAAGATCTCTTGGACATGGCTGTCATCTGCCCGGTGCCTCCCTCGGACCGGGGCCTGGGATACTATTCCAATCTGTTTACGGTGCCCAAGAAGGATGGCTCCGTTCGTCCCATCCTGGATCTGAAGTTTCTCAACAGGTTTATCCGTCCCAGGAAGTTCCGCATGGAAACTCTGCGCTCTGCCATAAATTCACTTCGGCAGGAGGACTTCATGACGTCCATAGACATCCAGGATGCTTATCTGCATGTTCCAATCTTCCCGGCGCATCAGCGATTTCTCAGATTCGTGGTGGAAGATCGGCATTTTCAGTTTATGGCCCTTCCGTTTGGCCTTACCTCGGCTCCAAGGGTTTTCACCAAGGTGCTAGGGGGGGTGATGGCCCTCCTCAGAGCCCAGGGAATCCGCATTGTGCCTTATCTGTTCGATCTTCTTATTATGGCATCCTCTCTCGGCCAGGCGGAGCTTGATACTAGGACTGTGGTAGCCACCCTGGAGAGATTCGGCTGGGTGATAAACTATCCCAAGTCCTGCCTCTCTCCGTCCAGGGTGGTGGCGTTCCTGGGAATGTCTCTGGACTCTTCTCAGTCCAGGGTGTTCCTCCCCCGGCCCAAGGTTCTTTTGATTCAGGAATTGACTCAGCTTCTCCTATCCATCCCTCGCCTGTCCATTTGGCTGGGGATGCGACTGGTGGGATTGATTTTGGCTTTGTTCGAGGCGGTTCCCTTTGCCCAGTTTCACACAAGGACGATCCAGCTCCATCTCTTGGCGGCCTGGGACGTGTCCCGGCTGTCATTGGATCAGTCTTTTCTGCTGTCCCCCCGGGTTCGCCATTCCCTTCGGTGGTGGCTGGAACCGAGCAATCTGATGAGGGGTAGATCCTTTCTGACCCCTCGTTGGGAGACGGACGTCGGTCGCCTACATCAATCACCAGGGAGGGACTCGCAGCAGGCGTACTCTCAGGGAAGTGTATTTGATCCTGGCGTGGGCAGAGAGCAATGTCCCATGCATCTCGGCGGTGTACATTCCGGGAGTGGAGAACATGGAGGCGGACTCCAAGAGCAGGTGCTCATCTCGCCGGGGGGAATGGTCGCTCAGCCCCAAGGTGTTTCGGTCGCTTTGCCACCGGTGGGGGACTCCAGGGGTGGACCTCTTTGCCTCTTGTCACAATCACAAGCTTCCGGCATTTGTGTCTCTCTCGCGGGATCCGCTGGCTCTGGCAGCAGTTGCCATATCTCTGAACTGGAGGGATCTGGGGTTTCTGTACCTGTTCCCTCCGTTTCCCGTGGTGGGCAAGGTGGTGCGCAAGCTGGCCCTAGAGGGCGCGTCAGCAATACTGATGGCTCCAAGATGGCCAAGACAGGTTTGGTTCGCAGACGTGGTAAGGTTGGCAGCGGATCAGTTAGATCTGCTCCTTCTGCCGGATCTGCTCACTCAGGGTCCACTGTTCTACCCCAATTTACCAACGCTGGCTTTGACGGCGTGGCTGCTGAATCCTCCATCTTGAAGGAGAAAGGATGTGGTTCGCTGTGTGAAGTACTATTTGGTGGCTACTTCTAACTTTCGTAGGACTGACGCCCTTTTTGTGGTGCCCTCCAGGCCTAGGAGGGGTTTGGCTCCCGCCAAGTCTTCCATTAGTAAATGGATTCGCCAGGCCATTGTTGGGGCCTATTCTGCCAAGGGGAAGGTTCCCCCTTTTCGTGTTACTGCTCATTCTACTCATGCCGTTGGGGCGTCCTGGGCTTTCCAGCATCAGGCCTCTGTTGAGCAAGTTTGTAAGGCTGCTACTTGGTCTTCTGTTTCCAAGTTTTACAAGGTTGATGTGCGGGCCTCAGCAGATGCTGTTTTTGGCCGCAAAGTTCTGCAAGCTGCAGTGGTTTAAGTTTGTGCATTATTGCCTTGTATTCTAAGCATACAATACGTCCTGCTCCATATATAATACTTACACGTGGGTAATCCTCCGCCAGAGGGCGCTGTTCACTGCAGACATGCAAAAACAGGCTCCTCCCGGCCCTTCATATACCCAGGGACCTCCCACAAATCCCCAGATATCTCTGCAGTGCTGACTGCGAAGACATGAAGTATCACTCTCTCACAGGTGAGCGGGGCTTTTACAGCCTGTGGCCCTGCAGGACTATTACCACCCGTCCGCTTCGTTAAGGATGTGCCTCCCAGCCTGGGCTGCGCTGGTCGGGTGAAGGTAGGCAGCACCTCGTGTGCTCACGAAGCTATGCTCCACCGCAATCCCCCACCATAGGGTAGGCAGTTTAGGCCGATGGTGAGCCTCCATTAGATGCCCCTCCCGCATTGTTGCCCGTGCCCCTCATAGCGATGAACCCTGAGTGCAGGTCCGCTTCTCCCTCGCTTCCTCAGTCAGTGCGCGCTCCTTGCTCTACATAAACCTTGTCTGGTTGTGCGCGTGTGTGTCCTTTCGTTACATGAAGTGTGCAGCCCGGGCAGCAGCATCGTTCTCAAGTGTTGAGAGCAATCTCCTTGATTACACTCTGTATGTGTGTCCTATCCACTACTGTCATTGACGTTGCGCTGGTTAGAGCTTCGCGCTCTTTGGGGGGGCGGGGACTTGGCATGACGCGCCCCGCGTCACGGCCAGATCAGGCCCGCCCCTCGAGGTTCGCTTGGCGCCATTTTGACGGTCTTCGCGCGCGTGGTTGCTGTCCGCCTCCTCCCTCGGTCATGTAAGTGCCCTCCCGGGCGGTTTTTTGTTCCTATGATTTTTTATTCAGCTGCGCATGGCACTGACACCCCCCTCTTATCCCCTTTATGTCTTTCAGATGCCAAGATTTCGGCGGCGTCTCCCGGCCTGACATATATTATAGCGGGTTCACATAATAAATTCTCCCACATTGTTAGCGGGTCTTGGGGCATCCAGGGTTGCCTATTGCGTAAATCCCTGCGGGCATACTACTCAGATAATCACCATATGGAGGCATCTCAGAATTATGGATCCGGGGTCCCTCGGGGACAAGACCGGCTGTGTACAGTGTGTGGTCAGCCCCATGCTGATGCTGACAGAGCACGGGTCTGCGGACCGTGTGCTGAACAGGCACTTACCCTGCAAACAGGTTTGCCAGTGGCTGCACCTCACTTCAATACACCTGTCTCCCCGGACCTAAATCTCACTCCTGATGAGTCTTACTCGAGCGGGGATGACCAGCAAGTCGTGCCGCGCAGGCTGCCTACGGCTGAGCAGGTGTTGTCTGGTTTAGCGGAGTGCTTGGGCCCTGGTAAGAAGCGGTCACTGACGCCTCCTGGTTCTCCGGTTCCTAATGATACTGATGAATCTGCTGCTATGCAGGACCTTGATCCTTCTGAGGAAGGTGAACTATTCTCCGATTCGGGCTCCTCAGATGAGATGCCCTGGAACCGATTGACGCATGACAGACTGGCTTCCCACGCCTTTTCGTGTGTAGGGACAGCTCTGCACCCGGTCTGTGCCGCGGCCATCACTGCGGTGGCCGCCAGGACTCTCATTAGAAAACCACTTGATCACCAACCTGAGGACCTCCCCTGGGAGGTCTTTAATGCACTCTCAGATTGCGATGTGTTTGTGAGGTTTATCCTCTCAGCGCTGGATGGCACCATTAAGATGTGTGCTAGAACCTCTGCCCTTGTGGTAGCTATTCGCCGCCTGGTCTGGCTGCGACAGTGGGGTGCTGACGATGATACGAAAAAGGCTCTCACTGGCCTTCCTTTCAGAGGACGGCGTCTATTTGGGGCCCGTTTGGACCTTTTTGGAAAAAAGGGTAAGGCACCCCTACGCAGAAGGCCGTCTCGGCCTCCTCGGGGCAGGGACACCCCTCCCTACGTTACTGTCAAACGCGAGCCTGAGGTGTGCTTCCAACTTTTCGGAGTGGATTTCCACCACGGGGTGGGCAGGCAACGCCCTGGGCCCTCTGGCAGGGCTAAGTCCAAATCTGCCAAGACTTCCCAAGCATGAAGGGATGCCCTCGCCCTTCGGGGCGAGGGGACTGCCACAGCACCTGGCTCCTATCTGGGAGTGTATCTTCTCCTTCTGGTGGTTCCAGGAGGTAGTTCCCCTGGACACAGGATAGAATTTGCTGGGCGGTCCCTCTCGGAGGTTGTCAGGGTGCTTCTAGCCCCTCTTTTCCCCTCAGGAGTTGGTGCAGGCCGTACTAGGCCTACAGAGTCTGGGCTTACTTACAGGTTGCCCTTAACAGAATGGGGCTATGGCCTCTATGTTAACCTTCCCCTTTCCCTCAAAATGATGAGGCAGTCTGGGCCATGCTGGCCTACGGTAGGCTTGTCAATTCTACACTCACAGGTAGTCCCTGCATGATATCTCTGTCTTGGGACACAGGCACCCTGTGTAAAGGGGGCTTCTTGCCTCCTGGGGAGATCTAGATCCTTTTAGTTCCCCCTGTATCTTCTGAACACCAAGACCTTTACTAGTCAGTGTTGAAGGACCAACCCTGCTGATTGGCGCCTTATTTTTTGGCCTCTCTTCTGCTCCTAGACTACTCGCCAAGGTGCGGATGGGGGTTATGTCTCTGACATGCCCGTGGGGCTTCCGCACTAGGACCTACCGGGTCGTCCTTCCTTACTTCCCAATCTCCACGTCAGGCCGCGTAGGTTAGTCGGCCGGCGGTGTCCCCTGGGAGTTATTGGATGGGTGCTCAGTCACCTCAATCCCTCATGGTCCCTTATCCACTATCTCCATTCCTTGGATTCGGTTCAGGCTTGAGCCTCCTTTCTTGTCAATAAGTGGACTCCTGGTCACAGGGGCTCTGTCCCTCTTTGCTGACACCTTACTTTCACCAGGCAGGATTGCAGCAGGTGGGCCCATTGGTGGCGTATCAGATTATTTCCCTTATATACCGAGCCCTTGGGCTCTTTGGCACAGTAGGTTATTGATCCCACATGGGGGGCCAGCACCCCTGGAGCTAGGTCTGTGCTCATTCCCCCTTGGTACGGTGGTTCCTCTTGAGCTGGTTATATTCAAGGACCCTGTCAGGGGGCACCCCCTTCTTGCTTGCATCTTCCTGTGAATGGTCACCTTGGGTACAAAGTCTCGCAGGTTGGCGGGGGGGGGGGGGGGGATTTCTTCCAAAACCCCCTGTGGTTCCTAGGTAGGGTCCCTTAGAGGGTCCATCTTACCTACTGGCTTTGTTAAAACAATGAGCCTTCAGTTGACTCTAGATTGCTGGACTTCTCCTCTTCAGGACCTGTCTATTTGGAGATTCTTGGTCTGTGGGAAGACAATGGCCTGTATTTATTATTGGTCTGGAGCTTGAAGCAGGATAATTCTCCTGGAAGGTTTCTGTTCCTGATCGGGGCGGGGGTCTACGTCCCCTGCTCCTCAGTGGTCTTCGCCCCAATGGATGTCTTTCAGTGGCAGGTTGTTCTATCCTGGTGTCCCTCTGAGAGCCAACTAGGGTGGCTCTGTTGGGTCTCGTTAATATCACAGGGGCTCTGCCCTTGTTTTTACTGCCCCAGAATATTCTGACTCCGGTCATGGGGGCTTAGTAATTTTATGTCTAGACTTCTATTTTATATGTCTTCCTTTCATTCACCCTGCTATGTGGAGTTCTGCGCACGGTTTCGCTGATAAAGAGACCCGTGAGATTGATGGCCCCTGGGTGGCCTAGTGAACTGTGGTTCGCAGATGCTTCCGCTGAGGTCAGCGGACCTGTACGCTCTCTCAGGAGTGCGGTTCTGCCCTTGTCAGGCTCCTTCTTATGTCGTCCCAATCTACAGACTCTAATCTGAGGGCTTGACAGCTGATTCATTCACCCCTTTGAAGATGGGTTTATCTTCTGGGTGACTTGGTCTATGGGGGGCTAGGAGCAAGCTTCTTTGGCTTCTTCTTCCTCCGTCTATTGTGGGTTATGGTGTACCCATATTGATTGGCATGAGTCTTGGTCTCTCCCCTGTGTGACGTTCTCGGTTCCCAGGGTTCTAGAGTTGTTACAGCATAGGTTGGGGTTGGCTCCCCATCTAGGTATTCTGAAGGTTCAGGTTCTGTCCTGTCTGCCATCCTGTAGAAGTCTGGTTCAGTCTTCCTTGTTAGGAGTTCTCTTGGGGATTGCTCAGGGGCATCTCCCAAGTAGTTCTATGGTCCCTGCTGGGATCAATTTTTATTCTGTTTGCCTGGCGGGTTGTTCCCTTGGGGCTTATTCCGGATTCTGTCTGAGCTGTTTCTTAGTTGAAGTTGCCCTTCTGGGGCTGTTGCTTCAGTCAGACGTGTGCCTGAGAGGGTGGCTCTGTTTAATAGCCTTCGTCAATAGCCCTTGTTCAATATATATATATATATATATATATATATATATATATATATATATATATACCGTGATGGGGTGGTATTCCGCCTTACGCCGGACCTTTGCCCAAGGTGGTGTCTTATGATCATTATTTAAGTCCCTTTTGTCTGCCTATGGGCCTTATTCTTAGTAATGCTGGAGTAAATGGGTTTACATTCTCTCAACAGGTGTTGAAGTTTCCTGGTTGTTTCTTGTCCCTTAGGGGGACTGATGCCCCTTGGGGTCTGTGGGCGCCTCCTTACGTATGCGCCTGATCTCGTTTGCTTCCAGGGGCTATGCGCCCTTTGGACTGTCCTTACTTGGATGATTGTCCTTCTGGTCCTGAGTAAAGGTTTAGGCTTCTTGCGGATCCTTGTTAGAGTAGTGGTCAGTATCCCCGCCTGTCTAGTGGGTGACCCGGTTTCTTTTACCCGATGGGGACTGTTCTAAGTTTTCCAAGGCTACTGCTGCATTTGGACTGGTCAGGATGTTACTCTGGCCTATTCCTTTAAGGGGAAGAATATTCTTCTTTTTCTATTCTGTTTCTACCTGTGCTTGGGTACCGTTGGCCCTTCAGCACCAGTTTTCTGTTAAACAGGTTTTGGTACCGCTGCTTGTTTTCTGTTCATACCTTTTCAAAGGTTTTGTTTTCTGAGGTTGACTTTGGAGCCTCTGCTCCTGTCGCTCTTGGTAGCAAGGTTTGCAGGTGACAGCGCCTTTACTGTCTGCTGTGCCTTTTTTTATGGGGATCCCACCCTACTTTATGGACACTGCTATTGGATGTCCCACGTGTAAGTATTATATATGGAGCAGGACGTACTGTATGCTTAGAATAATAAAATTCTGTGAAATACTCACCTGTAGAATTGGTATTATACACATACAGTACGTCCTGCTCCACCCCACCCTGGTTTACATTTTCTGGATCCCCTGTATGGTGATTGTTCTCATTGTTATTGTTACCAGTTTGGTGGTTGGTTTCTCCCGGCTTCTTTTCTCACTGCTTTTCAATACTGGGGATTTGTGGGAGGTCCCTGGGTATATGAAGGGCCGGGAGGAGCCTGTTTTTGCATGTCTGCAGTGAACAGCGCCCTCTGGCGGAGGATTACCCACGTGTAAGTATTATATATGGAGCAGGACATAATGTATGCGTATAATACCAATTCTACAGGTGAGTATTTCACAGAATTGTATTTTTGGATCCCCGCCCTTTATGGACACTGCTATTGGATGTCCCAAGTGTAATGACTATCTGAAGCGGGGTGTGTGACATACTTAGAATAATACCATTTTGTGAATACTCACCTGTAAAATGGGTATTATAAGTATGTCACACACCCCGCTTCACCCCGCCCTTTGGTATTCTGGATCCTTTCTATGGTGAACCTTTTTTACTGTTACTGGTTGTTTTGGCTCTTCCTGGTCCCTTTACTGCTGTCTTAATACTGGGGAATGAGTGGGAGGTACCAGGTATTTATGGACCGGGAGGGGCTCCCTTTTTTTCATGACATCTCTGCAAGATCGCCCTCTACAGGTCGGTATAACCCAAGTGTAATGACTATCTGAAGCGGGGTGTGTGACATACTTATAATACCCATTTTACAGGTGAGTATTCACAAAATGGTCTTTTTTATCTGGGACACAAATGTACACCAAGTGCAAATTTGCTGAACGTTGCAAATAGCAACATACTGCAGATAATTGCACAGAACCATGCTGCTGGGCATGTGTAAGGTTGAATGAGCTCACTCACTTCAGCAGCCACCATAGCAGCAGTGTTTTGTGTATACAGGGCTCATTTCTCTCTTTTTGGTGTGCAGACTTTGTGTAAGTTGGCAATATCAACTGACTGCAGGTATTGAAAGCTTCTTCCTTGAACACACATTTGCTAACATAAGAAAAATTCTAGATCAGCTCAACACCTTGAGCACATCATTTTGGCACACAAAAAAAATGAAAAAAGAAAGTGGACTTACCTCTCATGTAAAATAATTTGATACAGTACTGTATGTTATAAATCATACTGTTTCTGCCAGGGTAGATATATAAGCACTGCTAATGTGCTGTAAGTGAATAATTTCTTTATCTATGGCTTTTATAATATATCATATGGGAGCTTTCATCTGCAGGGGAGCTAGACAGAGAACTCTGACCTTGTTGGATCTGCATGATAAGGCAAACAGCTTGTTAATAGAAGGTGTGCCTCCCAGAATCCACAGCGGAGTAGAATATTGAGTTAAAGGCTGTTATGTGTTTGCCTCATAGGGTTCCTTCACTAGGATCTCATCTCACTGTACAATCAGTTAGCCAGTAGAGCAGTAACATTCCCTACAAATTGCACTAATTTGCATGACATATCATGTGTCTTAATCTATTATAACAGTTACTGACAAACCATCTAGTCTAGACAGGAAAATTTACTTTCTATTCAAACCTGTTGGGAGATATTTGCCCCCAAGGTGCAGATGCAAGCTTGTAAAGTCAGTTATTTTCATTTGACCCCACGGGAATAATATACATCAGCTCATCAGGGAGCAATAGTCTAGTACAGTGGTACTGAACTGGAGGACCGGGGTCCGAATGTGGACCTTGGTGCCAGATCTCCGGACCCCTGTCATGACAAACCTGTGCTCAGTTGCTTCTGTGTTGCCGTGCTCAGCGCTACCCCCTTTACTTGATTGATGATGTAGTGCTTAGTCTCACTGCCAGTGTCATGACTCTACTCCCTGGCACCTAGCATTGCACTATGAAGTACTGCACGTGGCATTGCAAGGCACACACAAACTTCATTTTGTGATTTCTTTGCTCCATCCAGTTCTGTCCCCCCCCACCCAGCTCAGCCCCATCCATCCCTGTCCAGCCATCTGTGCTCCATACATTCTGGTCCCCCCAGCTTTGCCCTATCCATCACTGTACCCTCAGCTCTGCCCCATCCATCCTTGTTCCCTCATCTCTTCCCCCATCCATCCTTGTTCCCTCATCTCTTCCCCCATCCATCCTTGGCCTCCCAGCTTGCCAATCCATTACTCTTTCTTCCAGCTCTGGCCATCTACCCCCCCCCCCAGATCTGCCTATTCATTCCTGTCCTTTTAATTCTGCCCATCCATTCCTTCTCCCAGCTCTCTTTTCTTCTCTTCTTGCCCGTCCTGTTCTGTCTATCCATCTCTCTTCCTTAAAGATTCTCTCCCATTCATCCCTCTCCCCCGATCCCTATTTATCCTTGTTACCAGACCTTATTGCCATTAACATTTTCAGTCTTAGTCCACCCCTGTGCATGGCCTTTACAGAATGCAAAGGGGAAGAGGTGAAAGCAGTGTGTCGCAAGCCAGAGCTGTAGGTTATGTGGGGCCAAAAAAAAGCTCCTGTTTTCTCCCAGGGCCCAATATGATTCTCTGGGTGGCAAGCAGCATTTTTTAGCTTTGCCAGTGGTATCTATAGCCCTGCTGATTTATAACTATCCACCCCCCATGACAGCCCCCTGTCCGGACTTTCACCTCTCACTGGATGCCTGTAATTGGACTTTTACAAGAAGTGGCTGGGTACCCCCTGGTCTAGTATGTAGTTAAAGTTATTGCTTTCAGACAGGTGGTAATCTCTCCATTTTAGCTGCAAGGCAGTTGAGTTGCAGGTGGGGCACCGTGTGTTCCCTATTTAATAATTTTATAGCAGCTGTTTTCAAGTGCTTTTTTTCCCTACTGCTTCTCTCAAGCAATGGCACCTGTACCATCAGTTGAGAAATACTTTTATATATTATCTGGATAATAAGTGACTACAATCTACAATGTGACAAACATTCCTAAGCTTACTCCTGGAAGCCAAGCCAGCCCTCGAACATAAACAGATGCTTCTCACCTAGTAGCGTGTGCCCTGTTATTTATAGATTATTTAAATGGCAGTGCTTGCTGGGAGTCTGACAACCAGGGACATAGTAAGATCAGGAAAGGGAGTGAAATGTGGAAATTTGCAAGTTTCAAAGTTTCAGGCATGCAAGGCTGTGTTAAAGATCTTTGACCCAACACTTTGCAAAATAGCATTCCCTTCCTTAAACCAGACCAACAGCCTTGCACAGTTAAGAAAAAGAGACTCCCCAAAATTACATTGCCCCATCTGCATGCAAGATACTAAATCATTTTCAGGACTAACATGCTCCTGCATCCACTCAAAGCTGAAATAACTCCTGGCATCTCCTGGTAGCGGCCATTTTCAAGCAACCATGCGGCTTCGTTCCCCAGCTTCTCAGCTGTGCTTCAGCCTGGATATAATCGACATATACCACAATGCATATCTGCATGAAACCGGTCCGCACTTCCTCCTTGCAGGAGGCTATCTCACAATGTATATATCGACAGGAAACCTAGCAGCACTGTTTGCAGGCTACCTGCCGCTCCCTAGAAATCTTTTTTGAATGTAAAATGGCCCACTACAGGAGATACAAATAGGTAAAATAATGTTCATGTGGCTCAAAAGCTGTATGGTACAATCCTGGAGTCATGGCCGGCCATTAGCTTGCCCCCAGGGCTCACCTTTACTCATATCTACATCCCTGGCTTCCTTGTAGCCGAGATGATCTCCCGCACTCAGCCATTTAGGAGGCCTGGGGGCAGGAGCGCTCACCAGACTCCAGTGAAATCAGGCCAGGTGGTGGAGGTGGAGTCACATCAGCCGACATTCTTGAGATGGGCGGTGTTATAAAAAATGGCAGGTGGCCTGGGTTTCTGCAGTGTGAAATACTTTATTTAGTTTGTTAGCTCCTACATTGGGGTATGTTTAAATTATGTAATATATTCTCAGTGTGTCACACACCCCGCTTCCCCTTTAATTCTGACGATAGGGTTATCCTCCAGCAGGAGGCGACGTTGCAGAGAGAAGTCTTGAAAACGAGCCCCTTCCGGCCTATATATACCTGGAACCTCCCACTTAACACCCAGTGTTTTCTCTCCGCAAGATGCGACAAAACAGAAGAAAGAAGTCTCCTGCTTGCAGGTAGCCGGGGTCAGACCCCAGCATCCCCTTATGGTCTATTTCTGCCCAGCTGCCTGTTTTTTGTGTACTCTGTTAAAGATATTGGAAGCCTCCCAGCCTAGGCTGCTGTCTGGGCAATGGTAGACGGCACCTCATGGTGCCTAGGAGCTTATCTCCTCCGCTCGTCCCCACGCGTGGGGCAACGCGGTTATCCGGCTGGTGATCCGGTTCTGGGATGCCCCGTCCCGGTCCCCCATTTTAGCCTAGCCTTCCCTCGCCTGGTCCCTTCTCCCTTAGTGTGGGGTGGGGGGGGTGGCCTTTTGGGGGTGTCTTTTACTGGCCTTGCTTTGACTTGAGTGTGTTTGATGTGTGAATCCATTGTGCCTTGCATGCATGTGTTTGAACATCCTTGTCTGTATGCTTTATGCACTGTTGATAGCTTGTGGGGCCGGCACTGCGGTCTAGTCCGCAGGTGGCCTGGACTGCGGGGGCTCCTTTTCCGGGTGTCCCTGGTGGTCTAGTGGTATGTATGTTTACTCGGTGCGAGCGGGTTGCCTTGTTTGTTCGCTCATACGGTGTTGCCATTTTGGCTCAAATGTTTGAGATTTAGGCCTTGGATCCGCCTGAGGCGGTCCCCCCGCCAAAGGGTGAGTTGTTTGATGTGCCCCAGCCGCGTTTGGTGTTTCCCAGGCAACAACACTTTGTGAGGGTTGTCCTTAAGGAATGGGAACAACCCACGCGCCTTGTTGGGGTTCCTCCTAGTTTGGATAAGCGTTATCCCTTTCCGGAGGATTTGGTGAAGCTTTGGTCTGTTCCCCCTGACGTCGATACCCCCGTGTTGGGGCTGTCTAACACGGCTGTGTTACACTCCCCTGACACTACTACCATTAAGGATGGTGGGGATCGTCGGATGGATCAATTGGCTCGCCATGGTTTTATCAGTGCTGGATCGGCACTGCGGCCGGTGTGTTCTTCGGCACTTATTTTGATGGCTGTGATTTGTACGCAGATCTTGATCCCACTTGTGATGAGTTTTGTTCTCTCAAGCGGTGTGAGTCGTTTATTTCCTTTGTCATGACCGCCCAGGACGATGCGCTTGCTATGTGTAGCAGGACCGCGGCACTGTTGGTTGCTATCCGTCGGTCGGTATGGCTGCGCCAGTGGATGGTGGACTTTAGCTCTAAGAAGTCGCTTACAGCTCTTCCTTTTGTAGGTTTGCGCTTGTTTGGCGACAAATTGGATTCAGTTACCAGGGGTGGTAAGTTGCCTCAACGCAAAAGGCAGCGTCGTTCCTTTCGGGGAGCGGTTTCCTTTAGTCCCTCCTTTCGGGGAGCCAGAGCGGGCAGAGGGGCCTCCTTTCCCGCTACCAGGGGTGCAGGTTGGACCCGGGGGAGGGGCCGTGGCCGTCCCGGTCAGTCCTGGGGCCCCAAGCCTGCTGGCAAGCCCGCTCAGCAATGAGGGGGTGCCCTCACCCGTGCTGGTGGGGGGACGATTGCGACACTTCTCCCAGGTTTGGGACCAGGAGGTTCCGGACAGATGGATCCGGGAGGTGGTGTCGTCTGGTAACAAGCTGGAGTTCGAGTCTCGCCCTCCTTCACGGTTTTTCCGGTCTCGGGTGCCCACCGATCCTTTGGCCGCGCAGGGGCGTCGGTGAAAAATCTTCTGGAAATGGTGGTCATCCGGCCGGTGCCACACTTGGAAGTGGGCCTCAGGTATTACTCCAAACTTTTCACAGTCCCCAAGAAAGACGGGTCGGTTCGCCCCGTTCTGGATCTGAAGTTCCTCAACAGGTTCATCCGTACTTGGAAGTTTTGCATGGAAACTCTACGATCGGCCATCGGTTCCCTTCGGCAGGGGGACTTCATGACGTCCATAGACATCAAGGATGCTTACCTTCATGTTCCCATCTGCCAGGCTCATCAACGTTTTCTTCGGTTCGTGATGAAGGATCGGCACTTCCGTTTGGCCTTACCTCGGCTCCAAGAGTGTTCACCAAGGTGCTGGCAGGGGTGATGGCCATTCTCAGATCTCAAGGCATTCGCATAGTGCCTTATCTGGACGACCTTCTCATCATGGCTCCTTCTCTCAATCAAACGGAGACGGACACCAGAACGGGGGTCTCCACGCTGGAGAGTTTCGGTTGGGTGATCAACTATCCCAAGTCATCCCTCGCCCTGGCCAGGGTGGTGTCCTTTCTGGGAATGCGGTTGGATTCTTGTCAACACAGAATTTTTCTGCCTCAATCCAAGATTTTTCTGATTCAGGAATTGGCTTGGTTCCTTCTTCCAATCCTCGACTGTCCATCCATCTGGGGATGAGACTGGTAGGGTTGATGGTTGCCTCTTTCGAGGCAGTTCCTTTTGCTCAATTTCACACAAGGACAGTTCAGCTTCATCTGTTGGCGTCTTGGGACCGGCGACCACGGTCGTTGGATCGGCCCTTCCAGTTGTCCTCCCGGGTCCGGCAGTCCCTTCAATGGTGGTTGGTCTCGGCCAATCTCTTGAGGGGCAGGTCTTTCCTGACTCCTCTTTGGGAAATTGTCACCACGGACGCCAGTCTTTCGGGATGGGGGGGGGGGGGGGGGGTTCTGGAAGGATCTTCAGTTTCGGGGGCAGTGGGGGCCTCGAGAGGCCCACTTGCCCATCAATGTTCTGGAACTGAGAGCCATCCGTCTGGTTCTTTTTCATTTGACTCAGCATGTTCTGGGCTTTCCGGTTCAGGTTCGCTCGGACAATCGGACATCGGTTGCTTACATCAATCATCAGGGAGGGACTCGCAGTCTGGGTGCCCTCAGAGAGGTGTCCCTGATCCTGATCTGGGCGGAGGCCCATGTTCCTTGGCTCTCGGCAGTTTACATTCCCGGTGTGGAAAACAGGGCAGGTGCTCTTCCCGTCTGGGGGAATGGTCTCTCCATCCTCAAGTTTTTCGGTCTCTGTGTCTCCGGTGGGGGACACCGGAGGTGGACCTGTTTGCCTCTCGTCACAATTGCAGGCTTCTGACCTTCGTGTCGCTCTCTCAGGATCCTCTGGTGGCGCCATGTCCCTGAGCTGGGGGGACCTGGGGTTTCTGTACCTTTTTTACTCCGATACCCATGCTAGGCAAGGTGGTACGGAAGCTGGCTCTGGAAAGGGTGTCTGCCATTCTCGTGGCTCCAAGGTGGCCAAGGCGAGTGTGGTTCGCAGACATCGTTCGGCTTGCGGTGGATCAGTTCGTTCTGCCTCTTCGGGCCGATCTGCTCACTCAGGGTCGGCTATGTTACCCCAATTTACCAACGCTGGGTTTGACGGCTTGACTGCTGAAACCTTCATCTTGAAGGAGGAGGGTCTTTCTGACTCGGTTGTTAAGACTCTGATCTGTGCCCGTAAGAGGTCTTCTTCTACCATCTACTATAGGACTTGGAGAGCCTATATTGCTTGGTGTGAGGTTAGATCTTTACCCTGTAGGGTCTTTTCAGTTTCCAGGATTTTGGATTTTCTGCAATCGGGGCTGGACTCTGGTCTCCAGCTGAGTACTTTGAAAGGGCAGGTTTCTGCCTTGTCTATCTTTTTTCAGAAGCCTTTTGCGCTTCATCCTTTAGTCAAAACTTTTTTCCAGGGGGTTACGCATGTGCGGCCTCCCAGGAAGCCATTGCTCCCTGTTTGGGACTTGAACTTGGTTCTTTCTGCTCTTCAGGCTCCTCCCTTTGAACCCTTGCAGGATATTGCTCTGTCTACCTTGACTCAGAAGGTTGCCTTCTTGGTGGCTATCACTTCGGTTCGCGTGTCCCGGAGTTGGCGGCCTTGTCGATTCAGGTGCCCTACTTTGAGAGGCATCAGGACTAGGTGGTCTTTTGTTTCAAACCGGACTTTCTTCCTAAGGTTGTTTCTGCTTTTCATTTGAATCAGGATATTGTTCTTCCCTCCTTGTGTCCTAAGCCTAAGAATGACAAGGAGAAGGTTTTGCATTGTTTGGATGTGGTACGCTGTGTTAAGTACTATTTGATTACTACTTCTCCTTTTCGTAAGACTGATGCCTTTTTTGTTGTGCCCTGTGGGCCTAGGAAGGGTTTGGCTCCGGCCAAGTCTTCCATTAGCAAATGGATTCGTCAGGCGGTTGTTGGGACCTATTCGGCCAAGGGGAAGGTTCCCCCTTTTCGTATCACTGCTCATTCTACTCGTGCTGTTGGAGCGTCTTGGGCTTTTCAGCACCAAGCTTCTGTTGAACAAGTTTGTAAGGCTGCAACCTGGTCTTCTGTTCATACTTTTTCTAAGTTTTACAAGGTTGATGTGCGGGCCTCAGCGGATGCTGTGTTTGGCCGCAAGGTTCTGCAGACTGCAGTCGTTTAAGTTATGCTTCATTTTGCTGTCGGATATCCACCCCTTGTGGACACTGCTTTTGGATGTCCCTATCGTCAGAATTAAAGGGGAAGCGGGGTGTGTGACACACTGAGAATAATACCATTTTGTGAGTACTCACCTGTAAAATGGATATTGTCAGTGTGTCACACACCCCGCTTCACCCGCCCTTTTTTGGTATCCTGGATCCTCTATATGGTGAAGCTTTCCTTTATTTTATTTTGAGGTTACCGTTGGATTTCCTGGTACCTTGTCTTACTGCTGTTTGAATTCACTGGGTGTTAAGTGGGAGGTTCCAGGTATATATAGGCCGGAAGGGGCTCGTCTTCAAGACTTCTCTCTGCAACGTTGCCTCCTGCTGGAGGATAACCCTATCGTCAGAATTAAAGGGGAAGCAGGGTGTGTGACACACTGACAATATCCATTTTACAGGTGAGTACTCACAAAATTGTATTTTTTTCGAACTTTAGTGTACAGTGACAGATTGTATGTGAAGTATATTAGCAGGCATTGTTTTTTAAATATTTTTAATTTTATTCACAGCTGGGTTGAAAACTTTGGCCATGATGGCCTTGGCTTGCTGTTGGATATTTTGGAAAGAATGGTGGATGGCAAACGGTATATGTATGTATTTTTTCCTGGTTGATTCTATTTATTTTTTGCATAAATAGTGCTTGAATAACTTTACTGTTCAGATTGTATATCGTTTTATTTTAGTTTTTTTTTTGTTTTTATTAGTTTTTGATATTTATTTTGTTATTAGATATAAAGCAAACACTATGGCATGCTACTTCACTTGCAGTATTCTTAATATGCTAGTATGTTATGTTATTCTAGTAAATGATTGTGTCAAACATTGATCATTCAAAAATTTCAGGCTGACTTGGACACTTTGAGAGTCTGGGCATCCACTTGGCAAATGAAGTTCAATGTGGATAAATGTAAATTAATGCACTTGGGGGTCCCCACTTATGTTCTTGCAGGTTTAAAGCTGGGAGAGTCACTATATAAAAACGAACTGCGGGTACTTATAGACCACAGGCTATGGATATACAGTATGCAATCTCAAGCAGCTGCTTCCAATGGCTGAAAAATATTATGTCTTAAAAGAGGCATGAAGTCCCGGGACTAGGATGTAATATTGCCTTATTCCAAGTATGCAGCACGTCCTGCTCCAGAAGATTCCTTACACATGGGTTATACATCCACAAGATGGGGCTGGACTGCAGAAAACAGATTGTGGCTCCTCCCGGCCCTATATAAGTCAGGGACCTCCCACAAATTCCCCAGTTCTTATCTGCAGTCTGGGCTGCGAAGAATACAAGATGGCTCTTTATGCTGCACAGGTGAGCGGGGCTATTAACCTGCGGCCCTGTAGGACTATTCCCTCCCATTCCCAACCCACTGCCTCCCGCTTAGGCTGCACTGGTTCAGGTGAAGGTAGGCAGCACCGGGGTCTGGTGCTAAGGAGCACTGCTCCAACCGCAGTCCCTGTCTTAAAGGGTAGGCGGTATAGGACTGTGGTGAGCCTTATGGGATGCTCCTCCCGCTTTCCGGGGTCCCCTTTATTCCCTGTCCTTGGTCGGGCCCCATTCTTTAGGTTGGTGCTGCTCTCCCTCCTCGCTCTCCCTGGGGATATCTCCGGGGGGTGCGTGTTTGTGTGCTGCATCGGTTAATAAGTGTTCTGCGCTCCGTGGACGGCGGCGACATCGCCTCAAGCGCTGTCGCGCCATTATTGGCTGGCTCTATCACGTGGGCGCTTTTCACGCTCTTCGGGGGGGCGGGCCTTGCAGATGATGTTTTCTGCGTTACTTCGTCCGCGGCCCTCCACTCGAGGTATATGCAGACGCCATTTTGATTGCTTTGCTGTGTGGCTGCTCTCTACCTACCGTGGTCCGTAAGTGCCCCTGTGGGGTGGATTTTTCTGTGTTTATTCCTTTGAATTGTGATGCTTATGTGGATGTCTGCTTATGTCTTTCAGGCGGGTCAAACTTTTTGTGGTTTCTTCCGGTCCTCTCCCCTTGATTAGCGTTAATCCTTTATTGGAGGGCAATTGTACTTGTATATCTCCCACTTCCCTAGCGGGCACTTGGGGCATCCCGGGTTGCTAAATTTAGCGTTAATCCCATATTGGCCTGCGGTGCCGCATTAATTACCATATGGAGGCTTCTCAGGATAATGTGCTTGGGGTTCCTTCGGGACAAGCACGGCTGTGTATTGCGTGTGGGGTATCCCCTATAAGTGATGATGTCAGGGTGTGTGTACTCTGCGCCCAGCAGGTGTTTGCGCTGCAATCTGGGTTACCTGCTGCTGGGCCTGCGCCCCCTCTGGCTTCGCCTACCCCCCCAACCTTACATCTGACTCCTAGTGAGGTGCATACTAGTGGGGAGTCTCAACCTGATTTGGCTGCATGGGTGGCCAGCATTGAAAGACATATTGCTGTATCTGCCCTGCGTAAGGTTTCTGCTAAAAAGCGGCATTTATTTATTTGGACTTGTTTGCGAAGGGCGACAGGTTACCTCAACGTAGGAGGCAGTGTCGGTCCTTTCAGGGTACAGGTGCCTTTCTCCCTTCCTACCGTGGTTCCAGAATTCGGAGAGGAGCCTCCTTCGCTGGGGCCCGCGGTGATTTTTGGGGAAGGGGCAGAGGACATGGCCTCCCCGCCCCCTCCTGGGGTCCCAAGCCTAAGTCCTCCCCCAAGCCCCCTCAGGCATGAAGGGGCGCCCCCACCCATCCGGGTGGGGGGGGCGGCTTCGGCTCTTAGCTCACGTCTGGAGGCTTCACGTCTCAGACCGGTGGATTCAGGAGGTAGTGTCCTCCCCCAAGATTTATCAAATCTCGGATGGCTCAAAACCCCCTGTCTGCTCAGTGTGGTCTGTGCTTTGCTGTTCAAAACCTTTTGGAGTTGGGGGTCATCTGCCCGGTCCCTTTCGGGGAAAGGGGCAGAGGCTTCTATTCCAATCTTTTTACTGTCTCCAAAAAGGACGGGTCCCTCAGACCCACCCTGGATTTAAAGCGTCTCAACAAGTTTGTCAGATTCAAGCATTTTCGCATGGAAACCCTGCACTCTGCAGTCAATTCACTGTACCCGGTCGACTTCATGACATCTGTAGACATCAAGGATGCTTACCTTCATGTACCAATTTTTCCAGGTCATCAAAAATTTCTCAGGTTCGCTTTGGGAGATCAGCACTATCAGTTTGTAGCCTTGCCTTTCGGTCTCACCTCGGCTCCCAGGGTTTTCACCAAGGTTCTAGCGGGAGTAATGGCTCTACTGAGATCTCAGGGCATTTGCATCCTTCCTTACTTGGACGACATCCTCATAACTTCTCAGTCTTTCCAGCAGGCAGAGCTGGATACCCAGAGGGTGGTGTCCACACTGGAGTCTTTCGGCTGGGTGATCAACTGTCCCAAGTCTTCCCCGTCCTTGGTGAGGTCCTTTCTGGGCATGACTCTGGATACGTCTCAGGCCAAGATCCTTCTTCCTCAGCAGAAGGTGGAGTGTCTTCAAGCTCAGGCCCAGCTTCTTCTGTCTTGTCCTCACCCCTCCATACGGCAGGGGATGCAGCTGGTGTGCCTGATGGTGTCTTGCTTCGAGGCGGTTCCATACACTTAGTTTCATATGAGACCTCTTCAACTTCACCTCTTGCCAGTGCGGGATCGGGACCCTGTGTCCCTGGATCAGGTGTTTGTTCTGTCCCCTCTGGCCAGGCGGTCTCTCTCGTGGTGGCTGGACTCGAGGAACCTGTTGGTGGGCAGATCCTTAGTGACCCCTTGCTGGTAGACAGTCACCACGGATGCCAGTCTGACCAGTTGGGGGGCTTCTGGAAGTCTCTGCAAATCCAGGGACAGTGGGTTCCTCAGGAGGCCCACACTCCTATTAACATTCTGGAACTAAGGGCGATAAGGTTGGTTCTAGCTCAATTGACTCCACACCTTCAGGGTCGGGCTGAATAGGTCTGCTCGGACAACCAGACAGCGGTTGCCAACATCAATCATCAGTGAGGGACCCGGAGCAAGAGGGCCCTCATGGAAGTGTCTCTGATTCTGTCTTGGGCGGAGGAGAATTTCCCCTGTCTCTCAGCTGTGTACATCCCGGGGGTGGAGAATCTGAAGGCAGATTCCTTCAGTAGTGGGATGTCTCGTCTGGGGGAGTGGTCCCTCAGCAGCATGGTGTTTCCCTGTGCCACCGCTGGGGTTGGCCGGATGTGGATCTGTTTGCGTCCCGTCACTATCACAAGCTTCCAGTCTTTGTATTCCAAGTATGTCACACACCCCGCTTCCACTATTCATGACATATGGGTTTTGGTCCAGTAGAGGGCGAACTTCTGCAGAGATGAAAGCAAAAAAGAAGTCAGAGGCAAGTCAGAGGATGTCTGCTTCTCTTCCTTGCAGGTAAGCCGGCCATTTTTTGCCCTATTTCTGCCCGGACCTTTATACATTAAGCCCAATATTAGCCTCCCAGCCTTGGCTGCAGGTCCGAGCGAGGGTAGGAATCACCTTATTAGGTGTTTAGGGAGCCATGCTCCCCCGTGAGACCCCATATAAAGGGGTAGGCGGAATCCGGGTTGGTGATCCCGGTTTGGGATGCCCTGTCCCTAATTGTGTGTATATATATATATATATATATATATATATATATATCCCTTACACCATATTTGGTACGGGGTTATCCCCCTTCCGTGTCCCTCTGTTAACCCTCCTGGGGGGGGGCGATCTTTTCCTCTTTATTTCTAGTGTGAGTGTGTGTGTGTATGGGTGGCTGGTGCTGCACTTTACTGGCTGGTCGCCATTTCTTTACTTCTGCTGAGGGGAGCTTCTTCCCCTCAGGCTGCGGTGGTAAGGGGGCGGGGGCCGGGCGCTCGCGCGTTGCCACGGCCCGCCCCCCCTTCTGGTTGGAGCCAATTACGGAGCCCAGCCCACGGCTGGGAACCACGCTGCTGGTTGTGTTGGTAGGGGGCGGGGCCAGGCGCGCCGCGCGATCCTCGCTGGCCCACCCCTTCTTCCTTTGAACTGATGAGTGGTGGCAGCCATCATACAAAGCACGTGAGTGCCCTCCCGGGCTCTCCCCTTTTATTTTCCGGACTTAGCCTTGTGCCCCATTCTGCAGGGGACAGCGCTAGTCCTTGTCACCTTTTTGCCTTGATTAGGATGATATAGTTTATATGTGTGTGTGTATATATATATATGCGCATGTGCTTATGGCTTCTCCTTTGTGTCTTTCAGGCGGACTCCCTGTGCCTTGCTTAAAAGGGGGTTCTCCCGGTCATAGGTCCCTAGCAGAAATTTGGGGCACTTCAAAATCCTCCCACTTGGGACTTAAGGGGCATCCCGGGTTGCTTATCAGCGTAATTCCCTCTGTTCATTGTGACTACCTTAAAATCACCATATGGAGGCTCCACAGGATACCGGGCTCAGGCTCCCCTTGGGACAATCCCAGCTATGTGTGGGTTGTGGGGTATCCCTTACGGGGGAGATTGTGCTTATTTGTATACCATGTGTGCAACAGGCCATAACGCGGCAGTCGGTTCCCCATGCGTCTGGGTCAGTGCCGCTCGCCTCTCCTACCCCACCCCGCATCATCTTTACCCCAAGTGACACTGTCATTAGTGGGGAGTCGCACTCGGTTGTATGTGCCAGGCTGGCCAACCTCGAGAAAATTATTTCTAGCTCAGTGGGCAGAAAGGCCACTGCTAAGAAAAGGCATCTGTCACCGGCTACGCTGGTAATTGATTTTGATGATTATGACTCACCTGATTGGGCTGATTATTCCCCGCTTGAGGAAGGGGAATTGTTTGAGGAATCTGAGACTGAGGAACTGCAGTTCTTTGATTGTGATGCCGGGCAGGCGCTGGGGGATGCTGTTGATACCCCCAGGGTCCCCATCTGTTAGAGGTTCTGGATATTTCCCCACCAGCGGAGGCTCCTCCGAAGAAGGGGGAATTCTTTGGGTTCTCTAAGCCCTGCTTGGAGTTTCCAAATCAGGATCATTTTGACAGCATGATTCTTAGAGAATGGGAGAAGCCGTGTCGCCTTCACTGTGTTCCTCAGGGATGGGATATGAAGTATGCCTTTCCGATGGACGCGGTGAAGCGCTGGTCTTCCCCTCCCGAGGTTGATGCGCCCATTCTAGGATTGTCCAACACCTCCGTTGTACATACTCCTGACGCCACTACCCTTAAGGATGGCGAGGACAAGCGCATTGATCAGATGGCATGTCATGCCTTTGCCAGTGTGGGTTATGCCTTGCGGCCTGTCTGTGCATCGGCACTCGTGGCTGTGGCCACCAGGTCGGAGATCAGGGACAAGTTAAATGGGTCCCAGCTCAGCCCGGACATCGTTGAATTCACAACCCTTAAGAGGTGTGAATTGTTTATGAATTTTGTTCTGTCGGCTATGGACGACACTATTACCATGTGTAGTAGAACTTTGGCCCTGTAGGTGGCCATGCGCCGATCGGTCTGGTTGCGCCAGTGGGCGGCTGACATTGCGGCCAAGAAGTCACTTATAGCCTTGCCTTTTTTGGGAACGCGACTGTTTGGAGACAAATTGGATTCTGTGGCGAAGGGTGGAAAGCTACCTCAGCGTAAGAAGCTGCGTCGCTCCTATTGGGGGGCAAGCTCTTTTAATACTGCCTTTCGCGGTGCCAGAGGGGGCAGAGGCCTTGCCTACTCTGGCTTTAGAGGTGATTGCTGGAACAGAGGTAGAGGACATGCCCGTACAGCCTCTACCTGGGGTTCCAGGCCCAAGCTCGCTGCCAAGCCAGCTCAACAATGAGGAGGCGCCCTCACCCTTGCGGGTGGGGGGACGGCTGCTGCTCTTCTTCCAGGTCTGGGCCCAGGAGGTCACAGACATGTGGATATTGGAAGTGGTCTCATCTGGGTACAAACTGGAGTTCTAAGGTGGAACTGGAGTTCCTCCTAGATTCCTAAGGTCTCGGGTGCCATCGGATCCTCTGGCGGCACAGGGGCTCCTGTTGGCTGTAAAGAATCTCCTGGAAATGGCGGTCATATGCCCGGTGCCTCTTTCAGAGAGAGGCCGGGGCTATTATTCCAACCTCTTCACGGTTCCCAAAAAGGATGGCTCCATAAGACCCAACCTGGATTTGAAGCTTCTCAACAGGTTCATCAGAACCAAGAAGTTCCGCATGGAGAATCTGCGTGCAGCCATCGGTTCCCTTCGTCAGGGGGATTTCATGACGTCCATAGACATCAAGGATGCTTACCTTCATGTACCAATTTTCCCAGCACACCACAGATTTCTCAGGTTCGTGGTGGGGGATCAGCATTTTCAGTTTGTGGCCCTCCCGTTCGGGCTGACCTCGGCATCGAGGGTGTTTACCAAGGTTCTGGCGGGCATAATGGCCCTGCTCAGAGTCCAGGGCATTCGCATTGTGTCGTATTTGGACGACCTACTCATTACAGCTTCTTCCCTCTGCCAGGCGCAGTTGGACACCAGGACGGTGGTTCGGATAGGTGATCAACTTCTCTCTCCCCATCACGGGAGATCTCCTTTCTGGGCATGAATCTGGATACCAGTCAGGCCAGAGTGTTCCTACCTCAGCCAAAGGTGCAGAGGGTTCAGGATTTGATATGTGTTCTCCTGACTAACCCTCGCCCTTCCATTCGGCTAGGGATGGCTCTGGTGGGTTTGATGGTGGCCTCCTTCGAGGCAGTCCCCTCTGCTCAATTCCACATGAGGTCGCTACAACTCCATCTGTTGCTGAAATGGGACGGATGTCCACAGTCCTTGGATCAGTCATTTCTGATGTCTCCCAGGGTTCGGCAGTCCCTTCAGTGGTGGCTGGAATCAAGCAATCTGATGAGGGGCAGATCGTTCCTGGCCCCTCGTTGGGAGACCGTTACCACGGATGCCAGCCTGTCGGCTGGGGAGGTTTCTGGAAAGATCATCAGTACCAGGGGTTGTGGGGTCCTCAGGAGGCTCACAACCACATCAATGTCTTGGAGCTCAGAGCTTGGTTCTGTCACGTCTGACACTTCACCTACAGGGTTTACCGGTTCAGGTTCGATCAGACAATCGTAGTGCGGTAACTTACATCAATCACCAAGGAGGGACTTGCAGCAGGAGTACCCTCAGGGAAGTCTCTCTGATTCTGACATGGGCAGAGAGCAATGTTCCTTGCATCTCGGCAGTATACATTCCGGGAGTGGAGAACACAGAGGCGGACTCCCTGAGCAGGGGATTCTCTCGCTGAGGGGAATGGTCTCTCAACCACAGGGTGTTTTGGGCCCTGTGTCACAAGTGGGGGACTTCGGAGGTGGATCTCTTTGCCTCTCGGCACAATCACAAGCTCCCAACCTTTGTATCTCTGTCTCGGGATCCTCTGGCCCTGGCAGTGGATGCCTTGTCCCTTGCCTGGAGGGATCTGGGGTTTCTGTACCTGTTTCCCCCCTTCTCCATGGTGGGCAAGGTAGTGCGCAAGCTGGCTCTAGAGGGGGCACCTACAATTCTGGTGGCTCCAAGGTGGCCAAGACAGGTTTGGTTCGCAGACGTCGTAAGATTGGCGGTAGATTAGTACAGGCTGCCCCTGTCTCCGGATCCCAATTTACAAACGCTTGCTTTGACGGCGTGGCTGCTGAAACCTTCATCCTGAGGGAGGAAGGTTTGTCTGAGGCGGTTATTCAAACCTTGATTAGAGCTAGGAAGAGGTCTTCCTCTACTATTTACTATAGGACTTGGCGGTCCTATATTGACTGGTGTGAGGCTAGGGCCTTACCTTACAGGGTGTTTTCGATTCCTAGGATTTTGGAGTTTCTACAACACGGTCTGGATCTGGGGTTCCAGCTCAGTACTTTGAAGGGTCAGGTTTCTGCCCTGGCTGTCTTTTTTCAAAGGTCTTTTGCTTTGCATCATCTGGTCAAGACTTTTTTCCAAGGGGTCACTCATGTTCGGCCCCCTAGCAAGCCTTTGGTTCCTGTTTGGGACCTAAATTTGGTTCTTTCGGCTCTCCAGGGGCCTCCCTTTGAACCGATGCAGGATGTGGCTTTTTCTGTGCTTACTCAAAAGGTTGCCTTTTTGGTGGCTATTACCTCTGCTCGGCGTGTCTCTGAGTTGGCTGCTCTGTCTATTCAGTCCCCTTACTTTGAGAGACACCAGGATAAGCTGGTTTTTCGCTTTAAACCAGATTTCCTTCCTAAGGTGGTTTCTGCTTTCCATCTCAATCAGGATATTGTTCTCCCTTCCTTGTGTCCTAAGCCTAACAATGACAAGGAGAGGGTTTTGCACTCTTTGGATGTGGTTCGTTGTGTGAAGTTCTATTTGGTTGCTACTTCTCCTTTTCGTAAGACGGACGCCTTGTTCGTTGTGCCTTCTGGGCCCAGAAAAGGTTTGGCGCCTGCCAAGTCTACCATTAGTAAATGGATACGCCAGGCCATTGTTGGGGCCTATTCTGCTAAGGGGAGGGTTCCTCCTTTTAAGGTCACTGCTCATTCTACTCGTGCTGTTGGGGCTTCCTGGACTTTTCAGCACCAGGCTTCTGTTGAACAAGTTTGTAAGGCTGCTACTTGGTCTTCCATTCATACTTTTTCCAAGTTTTATAAGGTTGATGTTCGGGCCTCAGCGGATGCTGTTTTTGGCCGCAAGGTTCTGCAAGCTGCAGTGGTTTAAATTGGTGCATTTTTTGCTGTATTTGGATCCCACCCATGACGGACACTGCTATTGGATGTCCCATATGTCATGAATAGTGGAAGCGGGGTGTGTGACATACTTGGAATAATACCATTTTGTGATTACTCACCCTTAAAATGGGTATTATAAGTATGTCACACACCCCGCTTCATCCCGCCCTTTAGTATTCTGGATCCTTTATATGGTGAACCTTTTTGTTAACAATGTTTTATTAGTTCTTCCTGGTCCCCTTACTGCTGTCATATACTGGGGAATGTGTGGGAGGTCCCAGGTATTTATGGACCGGGAGGGGCTTCTTTTTTGCTTTCATCTCTGCAGAAGTTCGCCCTCTACTGGACCAAAACCCATATGTCATGAATAGTAGAAGCGGGGTGTGTGACATACTTATAATACCCATTTTAAAGGTGAGTAATCACAAAATGGTATTTTCTCTGTCCCAAGATCCTCTGGCCTTGGCCATGGATGTGCTAGCAATGTCTTGGAATAGCTTTTAGCTCCTTTATGTGTTTCCTCCGTTCCCTCTACTGGGCAGGGTGCTGCGCAAGATCTCCTAGGAAGGGGTGGCAACCATTCTGGTGGCCCCCGTTGGCCAAAAAGAGTGTGGTTCGCAGACATTGTGCAGTTGGCAGTAGATCAATACGTCCTGCCCAAGGTTCCAGACCTGCTCATTCAGGGGCAGCTACGCTATCCCAATTTACAAACGCTGCTGAAACCTCCATCTTGATGGAAAAGGGGCTACCTGACTCTGTTGTTAGTACTATGATTCAGGCTAGGAAGAAGTCCTTGCCATCTATCTACTATAGGGTATGGCACGCTTACATTGCCTGGTGTGAGTCTAGGTCGCTTCCCTGTCGGGTGTTTTCTATCCCCAGGATTCTGGAATTCCTGCAACATGGTTTAGATCTGGGTCTTCAACTTAGTACCCTCAAAGGTCATGTTTCAGCCTTGGCTATTTTCTTTCAAAGATCTTTTGCCAACCATCGTCTGGCTAAGACCTTTTTTCAGGGGGTTACTCACGTGCACCCCCCACGTAAGCCTATGTTACCAGTCTGGGATTTGAACTTGGTCTTATCTGCCCTGCAGGGGTCTCCTTTTGAGCCCTTGCTTGCGGCCCCTTTGTCCATTTTGATGCTTAAGGTAGCCTTTTTGGTGGCTATCACTTCTGTTAGGCGTGTTTCTGAGTTGGCGGCGCTTTCCATCAAACCTCCTTACTTTGAGAGACATCAGGACAAGGTGGTGTTTCGTTTTAAGCCAGATTTTCTTCCTAAGGTTGTGTCTGCCTTTCATCTCAATCAGGGCATTGTGTTGCCTTCTCTGTGCCCTAATCCTAGTAACTCTAAGGAGAGGGTCTTACATTCTCTGGATGTGGTCAGGAACTTAAAGTTCTATTTGGTGGCTACTGAATCCTTCAGGAAGACTGACACTCTTTTTGTTCTCCCTTCTGGGCCTAAGATGGGTTTAGCTAGATGTTAGGGCCTCAGCTGATGCTGCTTTTGGCCGCAAAGTTCTGCAGGCGACATTGGTTTAAACTGCCCACTGTTACTTTTGGGGATTCCACCCTACCTTACGGACACTGCTATTGGATGTCCCATGTGTAAGGAATCTTCTGGAGCAGGACATGCTGTATACTTGGAATAATACAATTCTGTGATTACTCACCTATAGAATTGGTATTATAAGTATACAGCACGTCCTGCTCCACCCCACCCTTGTTATCATTATTCTTAGTTACCTCTGTATGGTGATTGGTCATATATTATAGTTCTCCCGGCTTCTTGTGAAACTGCTTGTCAATACTGGGGATTTTGTGGGAGGTCCCTGGTTTATATGGGGCCGGGAGGAGCCACAAGCTGTTCTCTGCAATCCATGTATAACCCATGTGTAAGGAATCTTCTGGAGCAGGACGTGCTGTATACTTATAATACCAATTCTACAGGTGAGTAATCACAGAATTGTATTTTTTACAAGAACCTTATCTGTTCTAGAACATGTGGTTCAGTTCAAAGAAAGGATGCCCTAATTTTTTTGAAAGGGTGCTGAGAAGTCTCCTAGGAGGGGACATGATACCTTGTATAAATATAAAAATGACCAAAACAAAAAATATGGGAAAAAAACTATTTCATGTAGTATCCTCTCTAAATACAAGAGTGCATGCTGTCTGGAGAAAAAAAAAAAAAGATTCAAAGGTGACAATCCTTTTTTTACCATAAGAACTATAAAGTTGTGTAAGCTATTTGCAACATCAAGAGCTGATGGATTCAAAAATTAGATCCTTGTTTATAAGTAAATAACATTAACCGTTACTATATAGCTGTTCTCCTTAAATAATAATAATAATAATAATAATAATAAAAAAAAACATTTTCCTAAACCCTGACTCTTGGTTGATCTTGATGGGCATATGTCTTTTTTCAACTATATTAACTGTAATTAAGTAACACTCTAATTGCAATGTGTATTTATTGGAATGTAAAGGGGCTACCGGTAATGCTCCTGCATAAAAAACAATACGGAGGAAAGCTGCGCTACTTGCAAATTTATATTCAGATTTTTCTATAAATGAGGGTCTTGAAAATGACACTCCTTATAGAGGATAATCACCCCACTTTTTCCATCTGCTCCTCCCACCCGCTAAGCCCCATTCAAGCTTTAAAAAAAGAAATAAATGAATACAACTTACTGGATTGTCACATTCCTTTTAGATGGGGATCGCTCTGCGGTGACTGGAACTTAAACCGGACCAACACACTATGAAAGAACGATTAAAACTCCTCCAAAAGATCCTCCTCCTTTTTAATCATAATAAACATGATTACTCACCTATTTTATTATTACTTTCCCCTGACACACTGCTGACTCCTCTTCAGATCGTTGGCCATCGCCATCCTAATGCATCCTGCTGAGTGAAATCCACTCTTGCGCAGTGAAAGTTCTGATGCTGGCACGCATCAGCAGTGCAAGATCTCGATCTTCCCTTTTCTGGCCGTTCAGCACCGAGACTTTGCGCATGCGCTGATGACAGGGGAGCTGCCTGAAGACAACTGCCTGTCATTGGTGCATGCACAAAGCCCTGGCACTGGGTCAGAGAAGAGAAGATTCAAATCTCCCAGCTAATACCTGCCAGCAATCAACACGCCAACAGCTCATTGCTGCTTCCAGTCTGCCAGTGGCCGGCAGATACATATGCCGCCATTGCCAAAAAAACAAATCCAAGGTAAATGAAACATGTTATTAGCAATCTGTGCACAACAGGATGGGGGAAATTGGGAAGCCTTTAGGGATAAATCGTTTAAGTGACAGGTAAGTCATCCAATCCAAGCAGCTTCCACAGATATCAAATTGGTTTGACTGCCTATCCAAAGACAGGGAAAGACCCATTCTCATATACAATGCAGCCACTTGGTCCTCACCGGATACATTTATGAAGATATCCTTTATATTCTAAGCATACAGCACGTCCTGCTCCATCTATAATACTTACACATGGGTAATCCTCCGCCAGAGGGCGCTGTTCACTGCAGACATGCAAAAACAGGCTCCTCCCGGCCCTTCATACACCCAGGGACCTCCCACAAATCCCCCAGATTTCTCTGCAGTGCTGAACTGCGAAGACATGAAGTATCACGCTCTCGCAGCCCGAGGCCCTGCGGGACTATTTCCACCCGTCCTCTTTGGAAGAATATGCCTCCCAGCCTGGGCTGCGTTGGTCGGGTGAAGGTAGGCAGCACCTTGTGTGCTGAACGGAGCCACGTTCCACCGCAATCCCCCACCATAGGGTAGGCGGTTAGGCCAATGGTGAGCCCCTCCTGCATTGTTGCCCCGTGCCCCTCACAGATTTAGTCCACTGGACGCTGGTCCGCTTCTCCCTCGCTTCCTCCCGTAACTCGGGGGGAAAATAAAGGGGGGGGGGGGTATGTGTGGCAGTCCTAGTGCAATATTTCACGTTAAGGCCTTTGGTTTTTATTATAATTGGGTGTCAGTGTCGCGCTCCTGCTATACAGTTGCGAGCCGTTTGTTCTTTCATTAACAACTGCCCAGACGGCAGCATCATTTCCAGCGTGACAGCATCTTTATGCATGCGCTTTCTATCCAATACTGTCCTTCTTATTTATGTTGGTTAGAGCTTCGCGCTCTTTGGGGGAGGCGGGGACTCGGCATGACGCACTCCGCGTCACAGCCTGGTCTGGCCCGCCCCTCGGGTTTGCTTGGCGCCATTTTGACAATTTTCGCACGCGCGCGTGGTGCGGTCCGCCTCCTCCCTTGGTCATGTAAGTGCCCTGCGGGGCGGCATTGTTCTATGTGTTTATTCGGCTGCGCATGGCACTGACACCACCCCTATTGTCCCATTATGTCTTTCAGACGCCAGGACTTCGGTGGCTTCTCCCGGCCTAACATATATTACAGCGGGTCCACATAACAAATTCTCCCACTTCCTAGCGGGTCTTGGGGCATCCAGGGTTGCCTATTTCGTAAATCCGTGCGGGCATACTGCTCAAGATAATCACCATATGGAGGCATCCCAGAATTATGTACCCGGGGTCCCTCTGGGACATGACCGGCTGTGTGCAGTGTGTGGTCAGCCCCAGGCTGAGGCTGACAGAGCACGGGTCTGCGGACCGTGTGCTAAACAGGCAGGTCTGCCAGTGGCTGCACCTCCCTTCAATACACCCGTCTCCCCGGAACTAAACCTCACTCCTGAGGAGTCCCACTCGAGCGGGGATGACCTGCAAGCCGTGCCGCGCGTGCTACCTATGGCGGAGCAGGTGCTGTCTGGATTGGCGAAGCGTATGGGCCCTGGAAAGAAGCGGTCCCTGACGCCTCCTGGCTCTCCGGTTCCTAACGATACCGATGACTCTGCTGATATGCAGGACCTTGAACCTTCTGAGGAAGGTGAGCTATTCTCAGATTCGGGCTCCTCGGATGAGATGCCTGGGAGCTGTGATGATTTTGGGCCCGGTTCTTGGGGCCTGTGTGACACAGATGAAATTCTTATTAAGATCTTTGAGGTCTTGTCAATCTCCCCTCCTGGGGAGACTCCCAAGCCTAAGAAGGAGAGTTTCCACACAGCGTCACCGCACCCTGAGTTCCTAGAACAGGATTATTTCCAGAATCTTATATCCCAAGAATGGGAATCGCCTTGTAAACTTAAAGGGGTCCCAGGGGTCTGGGATTGGAAGTACCCTTTCCCTCCTGATGTGGTTAATTTCTGGTCGGCACCTCTTGTGGTGGATGCACCGATTATAGGGGTTACTAACCCCCCCTTCATGACGGCTCCTTATTACCGTACCCTTCGGGATGCTGAGGACCGGCGCATTGACAGACTGGCTTCCCACGCCTTTTCGTGTGCAGGGACGGCTCTGCGCCCGGTCTGTGCCGCGGCCATCACTGTGGTGACCGTCAGGATTCTTGTCAGAAAAGTACTAGATCACCGTCCTGAGGACCTCCCCTGGAGGGTATTTAATGTGCTATCAGACTGTGATGCGTTTGTGAAGTTTATCCTCTCAGCGCTGGATGACACCATTAAGATGTGTGCTAGAACCTCTGCCCTTGTGGTAGCTATTCGCCGCCTGGTCTGGCTGCGACAGTGGGTTGCTGACGATGCTACGAAAAAGGCTCTCACTTGCCTTCCCTTCAGAGGACGGCGACTATTTGGGGCCCGTTTGGACCTTTTTGGTAAAAAGGGTAAGGCACCATTGGGCAGAAGGACACTCTGGCCTCCCCGGGGGAGGATCACCTGTGAGAGAGACCTGTGAGATTGATGGCCTGGGTGGCCTTGTGATGTGGTTCGCAGATGCTTCTGCTGAGGTCTGCTGACCTGTACGCTCTCTCAGGAGTGCAGTTCTGCCCTTGTCATGCCCCTTCTTTTGTCGTCTCAATCTACAGACTCTTGTCTGGGGCTTGACAGCTGATTTATTCACCCCTTGGAGACGGGCTTATCTTCTGGGTGACTTGGTATATGGGGGACTAGGAGCAAGCTTCCTTGCTTTCTTTTCCTCCGTCTATTGGGAATCATGGTGTACCCATACTGATTGGCATGAATTTTTGGTCTCTTACCTGTTGGACGTTCTTGGTTCCCAGGGTTCTAGAGTCTTTACAGCATAGGTTGGGGTTGGCTCCACATCTAGGTACTCTGAAGGTCCAGGTCCTGTCCTGGCTGTCTTCCTTGTGAGGAATTCTCTTGGGGTTTTGCTCATGGGCATCTCCCAAGTAGTTTCTGTGGTTCCTGTTGGGATCCATTTTCATTCTGTTTGCCCTGCAGATTTTTCCCTTGGGACTTTTGCTGGATGCTGTCTGAGCTGCTTTGTGGTCCCAGTCGCTTCTCTTGGGGCTCCTGTCTCAGTCAGACGTGTGCCTGAGAAGGTGGATCTGATTACTTAGCCTTGGCTCGATGTGTATATGTATATATATATATATATATATATATATATATATCTATATGCGCACCATGCCGTGGTGGTTTTCCATCTTACACTGGACCTCCTTGCCTAAGTGGTGTTTTTTGATCATTGATCAAGTCCGTTTAGTCTAACTACGGACCTTATCCTTAATAATGCTAATGTAAAGGGTCTACATTCCCTCAACAAGTGTTGCAATTTTTCTTGGTGGTTTCTTGTTTTTTAGTGGAACTGATGCCCTTGGGGTCTGCGGGCGCCTCCTTAGGTATGCACCTGATATCGCTTGCTTCCAGGGCCACTGCGCCCTTTGGGTTGATCTTACCTGGATGCCTTTTGGTCCTGAGTAAAGCTTTCGGCTTCTTGCTAATGAAGGGGTCAGTATTCCCGCCTTTTGACGGGTGACCAGTTCTCTTTCCCCTTAGGGAGAGTTATAAGTTTTCCACGAGGCTTCTGTTGCCTGTGGGCTGGTTGGGCCGTTACACTGGCCTAGGGGGAGAATCTCCCCTTTTTCAGTTTATTCCGTTATATCGTGTTTGGGTACCATTGGCCCTTCAGCACCAGGTTTTTTCTGTTGAATAAGTTACTAGACTGTTGTTGTCTCTGTTCATACCTTTCTAGCGGCACATAATCCCTGACTCTGCTCCTTTCCCTACGGAGTCTGATGAGTTTACGCATCTATATGACCATACCCTTTCGGACGAAGGGGAGCTGCTCTCTGACTCAGAGTCATCTGATGAGAAGTCTAGGGGTCATGACGATTCTGGCTCTGATCACTGGACCCCGGATGATACTGATAAACTATTGCTTCAGATTTTCGAGGTTTTGTCCATCTCTCCCCCTGTTGCGGCTCCCAGGCAAAGGGGTGAGCTATTACATACTGCTAAGGCTCGATTGGAATTTCCTGAGCAGACCCATTTCAATAACCTTGTGCTTAAGGAGTGGGAACATCCCAGTAGACTTCCCGGGATCCCTAAGAGTCTGGACAGGAAGTATCCATTTCCTGCTGACATGGTCAAGTGCTGGTCATCGCCCCCCCGAGGTCGATGCTCCTATTCTAGGGCTGTCTAACACCTCTATTATGCACTCCCCCGACACTACTACGCTGCGGGATTCTGAGGACCGGCGCATTGACCAATTGGCGTGCCATGCCTTTGCGTTTGGAGGGGCGGCACTGCGCCCGGTCTGCGCTCTGGCCATTACTGCCGTGGCGCGCAGGGCCATGGTCAGGAATGCACTTGACGGCCCAGACGAGTTGCCTGTTGATACTATTAATGCACTGTCTAACTGTGATGTATTTGTGAACTTTATCCTGTCTGCATCAGATGATGCTATTAGGCTGTGTGCCAGACCTTCCGCCTTGGCGGTGGCTATACGCCGCACGGTATGGCTGTGACAGTGGGCGGCCGACAATGCTGCTAAGAAAGCCCTTACTGGGCTCCCATTCAAGGGACTACGCCTGTTTTGGGACCGCCTAGACCGCTTTGCTAAAGGAGGTAAGTTACCACAGCGCAGGCAGCAGCCTCGGCCCTTTTGCAGCCAGGGCCCCCTTTCAGCCCCCTACAGAGGCGCTAAGCAGGGAAAAGGGGTGTCCTTCGCGGGGGCTCGCACAGACTCCTGGCATAGGAGCAGGGGGTGACGCGCCTCCGGCTACAAGATAGAGTTTGCTGTGCGGCCCCCCTCAAGATTCGTCAGGTCCCGGATCCCCCAGGACCCGGTATCAGCTCAGGTCCTGATGCAGGCAGTACAAGGACTTCTGGAGCTGGGAGTTATTTGCAAAGTTCCCTTGAGAGAATTGGGAGAAGGGTTCTACTCCAACCTTTTCACAGTACCCAAAAGAGATGGGTCAGTCAGGCCCATTCTGGATTTAAAGATCCTCAACAAATTTGTCAAGAACAAGCGCTTTTGCATGGAAACCCTGCGCTCGGCTGTTGGCTCTCTGCACCCAGGGGATTTTATGACGTCTGTGGACGTCAAAGATGCTTACCTTCACATCCCTGTGTTCCCAGGGCATCAAAGGTTTCTCAGATTCGAGTTGAAAGATCAACACTACCAATTTGTGGCTCTACCGTTTGGCCTCACTTCAGCTCCCAGAGTGTTCACCAAGGTGTTGGCGGGGGTGATGTCCTTGCTAAGGTCAGGGGGCATTCGAGTGCTGCCCTACCTGGACGACATCCTCATCCCCTCATGGCCTCTACAGGAGGCGGAGCTGGACACTCAGCTGGTGGTGTCCACCTTGGAGTCCTTCGACTGGGTGATCAATCATCCCAAATCCTCCCTGTCCCCTTCACCGGTGACCCCATTCCTGGGGATGATTCTGGATACGGTTCAGTCGCGAAATTTCTTCCCCAACAGAAGGTGGAAGCTCTGACTGCGCAGGTGCGGTCTCTGCTCTCGGGCCCCAGCTCTCCCTCAGACAGGGAATGCGGCTGGTGGGCCTGATGGTGGCGAGCTTCGAGGCGGTGCCCTTTGCTCAGTTCCATTCGAGGCCTCTGCAGCTTCACCTCCTATCAGTATGGGACAAGGACCCCGCGTCCTTGGACGGGGTTTGTGTGCTTCCCCCATTGGTCAGAAGGTCCCTCTCGTGGTGGCTGACCACAAGAACTTGCTAAAGGGCAGGTCCTTTCTGGCCCCCTCCTGGGAGACGGTCACCACGGATGCCAGTCTGTCAGGTTGGGGGGATTCTGGAAATCCCTGAGGTTCCAGGGGAGGTGGGGCCCTCAGGAGGCCCATTTACCCATCAACATTCTGGAACTACGGGCGGTCAGGTTGGTTTTGGAGCAGTTGACCGATCACCTGCAGGGTCTGTCTGTGCAGGTGCGCTCAGACAACAGGACAGCGGTTGCCTACATCAACCATCAGGGAGGGAGCAAGGGTGCCCTCCAGGAAGTGTCGCGGATTCTGACATGGGCGGAGGCCAATGTTCAATGCATCTCGGCTGTTTATATCCCGGGGGTAGAGAATCTTCTAGCAGACTCTCTGAGCAGGGGGACTTCCCGTCAGGGGGAGTGGTCCCTCTGCAACAGGGTATTCCAGTCCCTGTGTTACCGGTGGGGCCTACCGGATGTGGATCTGTTTGCATCACGTCACAATCACAAGCTCCCGGCCTTTGTTTCCCTGTCTCAGGATCCTCTGGCCTTGGCCACGGACGCTCTGTCACTGTCATGGAAGAAATTCCGGCTCCTGTATGCCTTTCCCCCGTTCCCCCTGCTGGGCAGGGTTCTGCGCAAGATTGCCCTGGAAAGGGTGCCAGTGATTCTGGTGGCCCTGAGGTGGCCAAGAAGAGTGTGGTTCGCAGACGTGGTACAAATGGCAGTAGACCAGTACGTCCTGCTAGAGGAGCCAGATCTACTCACTCAGGGCTCCTTACGCCATCCCAGTTTACAAACTCTGGCTTTGACGGCTTGGCTGCTGAAACCTCCATCTTGATGGATAAAGGCTTGTCTGCCTCAGTGGTGGATACCATGGTACAGGCTAGGAAGAAAGCTTCTTCTGCCATCTATTATAGGGTATGGCGTTCCTACATTGACTGGTGTGAGTCTAGGTCTCTCCCCTGTAGGGAATTCTTAATCCCTAGAGTTGTAGAGTTTTTACAACATGGATTGGAGTTGGGTTTAAAACTCAGTACTCTGAAGGGTCAGGTTTCTGCCCCGTCTGTCTTCTTTCAGAAGTCTTTTGTTCAGCATCCCTTGGTTAAGACCTTCTTTCAGGGGGTCACTCATGTGCTTCCCCCACGTAAGCCTACGTTCCCTGTTTGGGACTTGAACCTGGTTTTGTCTGCCTTACAGGGTGCTCCCTTTGAGCCTATTCAGGATGCTGCTCTGGCTGTACTTACCCTCAAAGTTGTTTTTCTGGTGGCTATTACTTCGGTCAGGCGCATGTCTGAGCTGGCGGCTCTGTGTATTCAGCCCCCATACTACGAGAGACACCAGGACAAGACGATGTTCCGCTTTAAGCCAGATTTTCTGCCTAAGGTGGTGTCTGCTTTTCATTTGAATCAGGATATTGTTCTTCCTTCATTGTGTCCTAATCCTAGCAACGCTAAGGAAAGGGTTTTGCATTCATTGGATGTGGTCAGGTGTCTGACGTATTTCCTGGTAGTCACTGCGGCTTTCAGGGAGACTGATGCTCTTTTTGTGGTCCCTTCTGGTCCTAGGAAGGGTTTGGCTCCTGCCAAGTCTACTATTAGCAAATGGATTCGTCAGGCTGTGATTCAGGCCTATTCTGCTAAGGGGAAGAATCCTCCCTTCTGCCTTACTGCTCATTCTACTCGTGCTATTGGGGCCTCCTTGGCTTTTCAGCACCAGGCTTCTGTTGAACAAGTTTGCAAGGCCGCTACTTGGTCTTCTGTTCATACCTTTTCAAAGTTTTACAAGGTTGATGTTAGGGCCTCAGCTGATGCTGTTTTTGGCCGCAAGGTTTTGCAGGCGGCAGTGGTTTAAACTGCCTGATGTCAGCTTTTGTTGGGGGATCCCACCCTACTTTATGGACACTGCTATTGGATGTCCCAAGTGTAAGTATTATATCTGGAGCAGGACGTACTATATACTAAGAATAATACAATTCTGTGAAATACTCACCTGTAGAATTGATATTATTTGTATACAGTAAGTCCTGCTCCACCCCACCTTGTTGTTGCATTATTCTGGATCCCCTGTATGGTGATTGTTATCATTGTTATCATTACCAGTTGTTCTGGGTGGTTTAATTCTCCCGGCTTCTTGTTCACTGCTTTTCAATGCTGGGGATTTGTGGGAGGTCCCTGGGTATTTGAAGGGCTGGGAGGAGCCTGTTTTTCCATGTCTCTGCAGTGCAGCGCCATCTGGCGGAGGATAACCCAAGTGTAAGTATTATATCTGGAGCAGGACGTACTGTATACAAATAATATCAATTCTACAGGTGAGTATTTCACAGAATTGTATTTTTTGTACTGCAGAAGGTTACAGATGGCAGTTGTTTCTCTGTAAGTAAGAGTCTACTGTTTGATCTTTGCTGCACACTGTACTTCCTGACTTAGAATGTTTTGCTCCCTAGTAACCCCAACGCAGCCCACAAAGGGTTTTTTAATACTCTACCCTACCATACTGGGGACCCCCTTATTATATCTTCTTTAACTTTACGTCCAGCTTATGTTCTTCCTAATAATAAGTCAAATATATAAGGGGGTGCCCACCCCCCAAAAAAAAAAAAAAAAAAAAAAAAGTCAACAAGATTGCACCACCAGTGATTATAGGATATAAATGACTCCAAAGCTTTATTGACTAAGGCAGACATTACACACAGACAATATTAAAAAAAAAAAATATATGAAGAAATGACATAGAAATTGGGGAGCATTGCCCAATGCACTCATAGCCCATTACAAATTATCTCCATAGTCACCACATATTCCCTTTACCCACCTAGTTCCTCATAGACAGTATGTGCCAAACATTAAAAAAATAAATGAACTACTAATAAATATATATAAAGTGCATCAATCAATTAATTAGATGTGCAAAACTCACTAAAGCATATATGACTAGGACATAATGAGGAGAGGGAAGAGAAGGACTGGGTAATACTTCTTACATAAACAAAGGGCCTCTGGCAGCAAACTCCCTCTGCTGGCCCACGCGTTCCGTGGCGGCTCCCCATCACTTCCTCAGGGCAGGTTGTCAAATTTGCGGCTGGTGCGGCTGCTATGATCTTTCACCTAATGATGGTTCTTTGTTGTCAAAAAGTGGTAGGTGGACAAAGAGGCAAAGCCAAAGCAAATGCATGCAGGTGGTTGGCCTACGGCCCGTGCACACTGTACTGGCAAAGGAAAAGAGAGTTTATGGGCAATCTAGGGATACACACAGTGGGCCATTCCAAATTGGGTTGCCCTAAGCAGGAGCAACGTAATCTGGAATAGTGAACCTTGTTTCTTTTCTTCTTTACCTGGTAACTAGTAATATTCTCTGATACATTCCTTTATTTTACAGTATGTTCTCTTTAAACTGTATGATTGATTGTTTTTGTCATTTTCTATTATATTATTCATGTAGTTTTTCTTCACTTTTTCCTCCTGGCTTAGCCCTAAACTCTTATGTATGCCCTGGTTCTCAAGTACTTCTCATCCTTTGAAATGTGTTCTCAGATTTTGGAATCCCTTGATATAATTCAGTTTCTTTATTGCCTTACCTTGTCCTTTACTCAATCAGGCTGTATAAATTTTTATATAAAATCTCGCAAAATAATGTAAGAGATAAGTGCGCTAGAGCAGTTCACACATACTACTTATCAGAAATTCTGAATAATTGTAAAAACCACCTTGCTCAAGCACTGGGAGTTGTTTCAAATCCAGTCTTTAGGAAAAAAGCCTGTTCTGCTGCATTGTAATAAATATAAATATATATATATATATATATATATATATATATATATATATTTCATTTTGTGCATTCATTTAGTCCCTTGGTGGCCACTTTATTTGAACTATGCTTTACATTTTTGAGCATCTCCTAATACCCAAATATATTGGTTTATGCTGTATCCTGAATTTAAGTCCCTGTCCAGGCACATGCTAACCTCCTACCACTTTTTACCCCCGTGGAAACAGTGTAAAAAGATCCATTTCAAAGAATCTCATAATCTCTCCTTATATGTAAATTCTATTCTAAGCAAAGCTGCTTTCTTTTCTTCAATTTCTGGGTCGTGGCTGAGCTGGGAAGGTCATATTATAGCACAGCTTTATGAGTCATGAGCATGCTCCGCTGTCATCAGAAACAGCTGCAGTAACCACTGTGACCACAAGTGGCTGTTAGACCATTTTTATTCTCAGGGAGGAATAGAATAGGACGGAGGGCAAAGTTTGGAGCCCTGCTATGGCTTTTGCCTGGCGCTGCATGAAATTGAGAAGAGACAAATGGGACAGGCATCAGATAAGCTGCTATTATTGCTGTTGAGTTTAAAATCCAAGTCCTGAATTGTATGGATTTAGCGGATATTACTGCAGTAACCAGGGGCAGACTGGGGCTAAAAAACGGCCCGGGACTTTTTGGGGCACACCGGCCCTGCTGCACTGCCTCTGGCCCAGTATAGTATCGTAATGTCACATTATATATAAGCCTTATTTATCGTTCCACAGCACGCACACAGGGTTTAGAGGACAAAATAAAGAAAGAGAAAATATTATGAACCAAATGGTGTGATAAAATCCACCCATTACAGTCAGTGAGCGGCATCCCTCATTACAACCATTAAGTAGCATCCCTCAGTACAAGCAGTGGGGGCATCCCTCTGTACAGGCAGCGGGGGCATCCCTTAGTGCAGCCAGCGGGGGCATCCCTTAGTGCAGCCAGCGGGGGCATCCCTCAGTGCAGCCAGCGGGGGCATCCCTCAGTGCAGCCAGCGGGGGCATCCCTCAGTGCAGCCAGCGGGGGCATCTCTCAGTGCAGCCAGCGGGGGCATCCCTCCGTACAGGCAGCGGGGACATCCGTCCGTACAGGCAGCGGGGGCATCCCTCAGTGCAGCCAGCGGGGGCATCCCTCAGTGCAGCCAGTGGGGGCATCCCTCAGTGCAGCCAGTGGGGGCATCCCTCAGTGCAGCCAGTGGGGGCATCCCTCAGTGCAGCCAGTGGGGGCATCCCTCAGTGCAGCCAGTGGGGGCATTCCTCAGTGCAGCCAGTGGGGGCATTCCTCAGTGCAGCCAGTGGGGGCATCCCTCAGTGCATCCAGTGGGGGCATCCCTCAGTGCATCCAGTGGGGGCATCCCTCAGTGCATCCAGTGGGGGCATCCCTCAGTGCAGCCAGTGGGGGCATCCCTCAGTGCAGCCAGTGGGGGCATCCCTCAATGCAGCCAGTGGGGGCATCCCTCAGTGCAGCCAGTGGGGACATCCCTCAGTGGAGGCATCCCTCAGTGCAGCCAGTGGGGGCATCCCTCAGTGGAGGCATCCCTCAGTGCAGCCAGTGGGGGCATCCCTCAATCCCCCCCCCCCCCCTCCCCTGTACACACACACACACACACACACACTCACCCTGGTTCCTGGTGGGCGGAGGGCCGGTCTGCCCTTCACTGCTGTTCTGCTGCCGCCGCCGAAGCCATGCATAGCTGCAAATGACAGATGCGGGAGGGTGGGCGGCAGATGCCGTTCCCAGCCCCTCACTGCTGTTCCCCTGGCCGCTCCCGTCGCTTTCAAACACACACATAGCACGCACACATACACATGCTAACCGGCACTTCCTGGTCGGTGGGCGGGCCCCAGATGGCCGTCATCCAATGAAAACAATGGACGCCGCCTATAGACGCCCACCGCGTAACAACCAGGAAGTGCCGGTAAGCATGTATGTGTGTGTGTGTTGTGTGTGTTTGAGAGCGGCAGCGGAACAGCAGCAAGGGGCCGCGAATGGCAGATGCCGCCCACCCTCCCACATCTGTCATTCGTGGCCTTTGTTAGTGCCGGCCTACCGGGATTTTGCCCGGTATGCCCTATGGCCAGCCCGCCCCTTGCAGTAACATATACACATTTAAGTTGTCTAGCTGCAAGCTATAGCCATGGGGCCCAACAGGCTCTGCCTGTGGCTATGCTTCTTTAGTACTATTTTAAGTCAGTTGCCTTGAACATGGCCTATGCATCTTTAATCCCCCCCCCCCCCCCCCTTTACTTGTTTAGCCTGTTGACAGGCTCTACTTTGTTGTGGTCAAACAAGCTGAACACACGCAAGATCTCTGCAGTCTGTGGTGCATCCTCAAAATGCCTCTTTGTTCAAACTATTGGGAGACATTTAAAATCGACCAAAACCCATGGCGATTGGCCCGGGAATCTTATAGATTTCAGGGAGCATCGATTCCCTCCCCCTGCGACCATCCATAATCAGAATGCTCAACTGTGTGAAACTCCCCAGGTTGCCAATACACTTACCTTCTTTTCCGGTCCAGCGGTGCATGCGCGAGCCGCGGCCACATCCCTGCTATCCCTCTAGCAGGGCATGTGCCTGTGCTAGGCATTTGTGAATGGCCAGTGCAGGCACGTCCCCTGTTAAAGGGTAGCGGGGATGCAGCCGTCAGGGCGCCCAGAGCCACTCGCTTTAGACGTAGGGCGAGCGGCCGCACATGCGACGTACCTGCAAGGTTTCCGATCGGGGATAGTCAAAATCCTGGGTTTTGGTCCACTTTAAACACACTCTGAAGTATAGTCGGTACACACAGTTCATTAAATTAAAAAAATATATATTCTAAGCATACAGCACGTCCTGGTCCATCTATAATACTTACACATGGGTTATCCTCCGCCAGAGGGCGCTGTGCACTGCAGACATGCAAAAACAGGCTCCTCCCGGCCCTTCATATACCTAGGGACCTCCCACAAATCCCCATATTTCTCTGCAGTGCTGAACTGCGAAGACATGAAGTATCACGCTCTCGCAGGCGAGCGGGGCTTTACAGCCCGAGGCCCTGCGGGACTATTTCCACCCGTCCTCTTCGGAAGATTATGCCTCCCAGCCTGGGCTGCGTGGGTCGGGTGAAGGTAGGCAGCACCTCACAGATTTAGTCCATGGACGCTGGTCCGCTTCTCCCTCGCTTCCTCCCGTAACTCGGGGGGAAAAGAAAGGCTGGGGGGGTATGTATGGCAGTCCTTGTGTGAAGTAACACGTTAAGGCCTTTGGGTTTTATTTTAATTGGGTGTCAGTGTCGCGCTCCTTGCTATACAGTTGCGAGCCGTTTGTCTTTTCATTAACAACTGCCTAGACGGCAGCATCATTTCCAGCGTGACAGCATCTTTATGCATGCGCCTTCTATCCAACTGTCCTTCCTATTTCTGTTGGTTAGAGCTTCACGCTCTTTGGGGGAGGTGGAGACTCGGCATGACGCGCTCCGCATCACAGCCTGGTCTGGCCCGCCCCTCGAGGTTCGCTTGGCGCCATTTTGACAATCTTCGCGCGTGGTGCGGTCCGCCTTCTCCCTTGGTCATGTAAGTGCCCTCTGGGGCGGCATGGTTCTATGTGTATTCGGCTGCGCATGGCACTGACACCACCCCTCTTGTCCCATTATGTCTTTCAGACGCCAGGACTTCGGTGGCTTCTCCCGGCCTAACATATATTACAGTGGGTCCACATAACAAATTCTCCCACTTCCTAGCGGGTCTTGGGGCATCCAGGGTTGCCTATTGCGTAAATCCCTGCGGGCATACTGCTCAAGATAATCACCATATGGAGGCATCTCAGAATTATGTACCCGGGGTCCCTCTGGGACATGACCGGCTGTGTGCAGTGTGTGGTCAGCCCCAGGCTGAGGCTGACAGAGCACGGGTCTGCGGACCGTGTGCTGAACAGGCAGGTCTGCCAGTGGCTGCACCTCCCTTCAATACACCCGTCTCCCCGGATCTAAATCTCACTCCTGATGAGTCCCACTCTAGCGGGGATGACCTGCAAGCCGTGCTGTCTACGGCGGAGCAGGTGCTGTCTGGATTGGCGGAGCGTATGGGCCCTGGTAAGAAGCGGTCCCTGACGCCTCCTGGCTCTCCGGTTCCTAGCGATACTGATGACTCTGCTGATATGCAGGACCTTGATCCTTCTGAGGAAGGTGAGCTATTCTCAGATTCGGGGTCCTCGGACGAGATGCCGGGGTGCTGTGATGATTCTGGGCCCGGTTCTTGGGGCCTGTGTGACACAGATGAAATTCTTATTAAGATCTTTGAGGTTTTGTCAATTTCCCCCCCCTGGGGAGACCCCCAAGCCTAAGAAGGAGAGTTTCCACACAGCGCTGCCACGCTTGGAGTTCCTAAAACAGGATCATTTCCAGAATCTTATATCCCAAGAATGGGAATCGCCTTGTAGACTTAAAGGGGTCCCAGGGGTCTGGGATTGGAAGTACCCTTTCCCTCCTGATGTGGTTAATTTTTGGTCAGCACCTCTTGTGGTGCATGCACCGGTTATTGGGGTTACTAACCCCCCTTCATGACGGCTCCTTATTACCGTACCCTTCGGGATGCTGAGGACCGGCGCATTGACACGAAAAAGGCTCTCACTTGCCTTCCCTTCAGAGGACGGCGACTATTTGGGGCCCGTTTGGACCTTTTTGGTAAAAAGGGTAAGGCACCCTTGCGCAGAAGGCCGCTCCGGCCTCCCTGGGGCAGGGACACCCCTCCACCTCCCTACGTTAGTGTCAAACGCAAACCTGAGGTGTGCTTCCAACTGTTCGGTGTGGATTTCCACCATGGGGTGGGCAGGCAATGCCCTGGGCCCTCTGGCAGGACTAAGTCCAAATCTGCCAAGACCTCCCAAGCATGAAGGGACGTCCTCGCCCCCTTCTGGGCGAGGGTACTGCTGCAGCAGCTGTCTACCATCTAGGAATGTACCTTCTCCTTCTGGTGGTTCCAGGAGGTAGTTCCCCTGGACACAGGATAGCTTTTGCTGGGCGGTCCCTCTCAGTGGTTGTCAGGGTGCTTCTAGCCCCTGTTTTTCCCTCAGGAATTGGTGCAGGCCGTACTGGGCCTACAGAGTTTGGGCTTACTTACAGGTTGCCCTTAACAGTATGGGGCTATGGCCTCTATATTAACCTTCCTCCTTCCCTCAACAGTATGAGGCAGTCTGGGCCACGCGGGCCTATGGTAGGCCTGGCAATTCTACTCTCACAGGTAGTCCCTATATGACATCGCTGTCTTGGGACACAGGCGCCCTGGGCAAGGGGGGCTTTCGGCCTCCTGTGGCGTTCTAGATCTTCTTAGTTCCCCCTGTGTCTGCTGGACACTAAGACCGTTACTAGGCGTTACTAGGACCAACCCTGCAGCTTGAGACATTGTTGGTGGCCTCTCTTTCTCTCCCAGGCTACTCGCCATGGCGTGAATGGGGGTGATGTATCGGATTTGCCTGGGGGGGGGGCTTCCGCATTAGGACCTACCGGGTCGTCTTTCCTTACTCCCCAGTTTCTACGTCAGGCCGAGAGGATTGGTCGGCCGGCGGTGTCCCCTGGGAGTTACTGGATGGGTGCCCAGTCACCTTAATCCCTCTTGGTCCCTTATCTTCTATCTCCATTCCTTGGATTCGGTTCAGGCTTGAGCCTTCTTCCTTGGCAACAAGCGGGCTCCTGGTTACGGGGGCTCTGTCCCCCTTTGCTGACTTCTTACTTTCACCAGGCAAGATTGCAGATGGTGGGCCCGTTCATGGCGTATCAGATGATGTCCCTTATATACCGAGCCCTTGGGCTCTTCGGCACAGTAGGTTATTGATCCTACATGGGGTTCCAGCACCCCTGGGGCTTGATCTGTGCTCATTCCCCCTTGGTAAGGTGGTTCCTCCTGAGCTGATCATGTTCAAGGACCCTGTCAGGGGGCACCACCTTCCTTGCTTGCATCTTTTTGAGAATGGTCACCTTTGGTTCCAAGTCTCGCAGGTAGGCGGGGGGACTTTCTTCCAAAGCCCCCGTGGTTCCTAGGTAGTGTTCCTTAGAGGGTCCATCTTACCTACTGGTTGTTGCAACAGTGAGCCTTCCGTTGACTATACGGCTGGTCTTCTCCCCCTTTAGGACCTTTCTATTTGGGGACTCTTGGTCTGTTGGAAGACAAGGGTCTGTTTTATTATTGGTCTGGAGCTTGAAGCAGGATGATCCCTCTGGAGGGTTCCTGAACTGGGCGGGGGTCTACGCCCCCTGCTCCTCAGCGGTATTCGCTCCAATCGATGCCTTTCAGTGGCAGGTTATGCTATCCTGGTGGCGCTCTGAGAGCCAACTAGGGTGGCTCTGTTGGGTCTCGTTTATACCACAGGGGCTCCGCCCTTGTTTTAACTATCCCAGAATATTCGGACTCTGGTCATGGGGGCTTAGTAGAATTATGCATAGGCTTTCTATTTTATATGCCTTCTCTTCGTTCACCCTACTACGTGGGGTTCTGCGCACAGTTGTGCTGATGGAGAGACCCGTGAGATTGATGGCCTGGGTGGCCTTGTGAACTGTGGTTCGCAGATTCTTCTGCTAAGGTCTGCTGACCTGTACGCTCCCTCAGGAGTGCGGTTCTGCCCTTGTCAGGCCCCTTCTTTCGTCGTCTCAATCTACAGACTCTTGTCTGGGGCTTGACAGCTGATCCATTCCCCCCTTGGAGACGGGCTTATCTTCTGGGTGACTTGGTATATGGGGGGCTAGGAGCAAGCTTCCTTGGCTTCCTCTTCCTCCGTCTATTGGGGATCATGGTGTACCCATACTGATTGGCATGAGTTTTGGTCTCTTACCTGTTGGACGTTCTTGTTCCCAGGGTTCTAGAGTCTTTACAGCATAGGTTGGGGTTGGCTCCCCATCTAGGTACTCTGTAGGTCCAGGTCCTGTCCTGGCTGTCTTTCTGTAGGAGTCAGGTTCTGTCTTGTGAGGCATTCTCTTGGGGTTTGCTCATGGGCATCTCCCAAGTAGTTCTGTGGTTCCTGTTGGGATCCATTTTCATTCAGTTTGCCCTGCGGATTTTTCCTTGGGACTTCTGCTGGAAGCTGTCTGAGCTGCTTTGTAGTCCAAGTCGCTTCTCTGGGGGCTCCTGCCTCAGTCAGACGTGTGCCTGAGAAGGTGGATCTGATTACTTAGCCTTGGCTCGATGTGTGTGTGTATATATATATATATATATATATATATATATATATATATACCATGCCGTGGTGGTATTCCGTCTTACGCCGGACCTCTTGTCCAAGTGGTGTTTTAGGATCATTGTTTAGGTCCGTTTAGTCTAACTATGGACCTTATTCTTAATAATGCTAATATGAAGGGTCTACATTCCCTCAACAAGTGTTGCAATTTTTCTCTGATGGTTTCTTGTCCCTTAGGGGGACTGATGCCCTTGGGGTCTGCAGGCGCCTCCTTATGTATGCGTCTGATATCGCCTGCTTCCAGGGCCACTGCATCCTTTGGATTAATCTTACTTGGATGCCTTCTGGTCCTGAGTAAAGCCTTCGGCTTCTTGCTAATAAAGGGGTCAGTATTCCCGCCTTCGGACGGGTGACCAGTTCTCATTCCCCTTAGGGAGAGTTACAAGTTTTCCGCGCGGCTTCTGTTGCCTGTGGGCTGGTTGGGTCGTTACACTGGCCTATTCCTTTAAGGGGGAAGAATCTCCCCTTTTTCATTTTATTCCGTTATATTGGTGCTTGGGTACCATTGGCCCTTCAGCACCAGGTTTTTTCTGTTGAATAAGTTACTAGACTGTTGCTTGTCTCTGTTCATACCTTTCAAAGGTCTTGTTATGAGATTGACATTACAGCCTCTGCTCATGTCATACCTGGTTGCAAAGTTTTGCAGGTGACAGCACCTTTACTTTCCGCTGTGCCTTGTTTTTGGGGATCCCACCCTACTTTATGGACACTGCTATTGGATGCCCCATGTGTAAGTAATATAGATGGAGCAGGACGTGCTGTATGCTTAGAATAATACAATTCTGTGAGATACTCACCTGTAGAACTGGTATTATATGCATACAGCACGTCCTGCTCCACCCCACCCTGGTTTACATTTTTCTGGATCCCCTGTATGGTGATTGTTATCATTACTATTGTTACCAGTTGGTGGTTGGTTTCTCCCTGCTTCTTTTCTCACTACTTTTCAATACTGGGGATTTGTGGGAGGTCCCTGGGTATATGAAGGGCCGGGAGGAGCCTGTTTTTGCATGTCTGCAGTGCACAGCGCCCTCTGGCGGAGGATAACCCATGTGTAAGTATTATAGATGGAGCAGGACGTGCTGTATGCGTATAATACCAATTCTACAGGTGAGTATCTGACAGAATTGTATTTTTTGTGGACCCAATCCAATTATTTAAAATGTTTTAATCATAGTTATCTTCATAAACCAGTGATAGGTATAGATCTACTAAGGTGCAGGATATTCCTCCACCAAGGTGGAAATCACACTCACCAGAATTGGTAGGCTAATTACATTTTAGCCAAATGCTTTAGAGGTCTACTATCTGTCTTGTTCTCTCTGCTTAGTAATTCCAAATAACCACTCCAGGAGATTCATACAATGCAATAAAACTACGCTATTGTAGTAATTCTCAATAGTTAAATAGTTTAATAAAATTTATACTCACAAAAGATTTATTTTAAAGCGGATCAAAACCCACATGGCTCTGCCCTAGAGTCTAAAAGATTCCAGGACCAGCCGCTAGCCTAACCTTTGGGCATTCAACACCGGATGCCCCGCTGTATAAATCTCACGGGGCCCAAAGAATCTTGCCTAATCCCAGTGGGTCCAATGATGCGATCTCCGTCAGCGCCACATCCCCAGCTTCTGTGCTGCTCCCACGCCCAGCCTTTCTAAATGGCTGAGCACGGGAGTGCCTGAAAAGCGTTCCGGAGATGTGGACAGCTTGCTGCACCTCGTCACAGCGTCAATTTTGAGAGAGACAAATGTCTCTCTCAATATCGCTGGGGTGTGTGGCTTTGGCCAAGGCAACAGCAGCGCCCGGCGGTTAGGGCGAGGGGCCAACACATTGAGTTATGAATTGCAATGTGTAAAGGATCAGCAGTGTCAGCTGTATCCTTCTCGTTCTCGATCTCCTGGGGCTGACAGCACTTTACTTCCTCCTCACTTATCGTTGTGCCTCAATGACGGCAATGCGTTTCGTTCAACAGGAATTTTGTCAAGCCTTGGAGGCTGCTATTTGCGAGGGAGAAAGTAAGCGGTTTGGATAATAGATTTAACTCCTCATGTACCAACATTGAAGTGGAACTTCTAATTCATGTATTGATTTAACAGAAACCTATTTACAAAGTATAATAATAATATATATTTTTCATATTAAATTATATATTTGTATGAACTTTTACTGTTTTATTGCTTTTTGGACTGGAGAGCATTAGTGTAGAAGCCTTGTTATGAGTGTAGTTTTTTATTTGAGTTAGATGGCTCTCCACAGGAAGAGATTATCAATTCGTTTCTGGGGTTAGTAGCCAAATGTTAGCCTTAGGTTCAATAGCTGTAATTCTTTTAATCAATTGTTATCGTGTGACACTTTTTTTTCTGGTTATTCTTTTAAACCTCAGAACTGAATCAATTATACCCTGCTTACCTTACCACACCATGCACAAAAAAACTAAAAAACTTAACAGCTAAATAGACATATGATTGATGTTGGCCTCCCATGATCCTTTCAGATTTCAGTTTCTTGATATAGTCGGGGCAGAGGGCTCCCAAAACATTTTCCAGCATTCATGACAGGTTGTGCTGTTAAATGTGTCTATGTACGTGTAGGTGCAGATGTAATCTTGCATAAAACTTGGGGCCTTTCGAAGCAGAGCAGTTTTTTAAATCAGTGACAATGCTGAATTTACTCTCTCATGTGTTGTCAAAGGTGTTCTGTAATTACTAAAGAAAGAGTGGCATGGCTGATGGCATAGTGCCTGGCACTGCTCAAGTAATAATGGTGAAGTATAGTAAATGTGTGTTTGAACATTTGCAAAAGTCTGCTTGTTTGAGAAGCTAAGTGTTCTTCTTCAATTTTTATACAGACGTGAAAAAATTGAAAAAAGGATCCAGCACAAAGTTATACAGTGCCTTAAGGCATTCATGAACAACAAGGTACTTTATTATTATTTATAAAATAACATTTTATGGCACTTCTTTTTTCTGGAATCCAGCACGGGTTGCTTCATCTGTAAATTCTTCGCATTTGGGTAATCCACCACCAGGACTTGTGGCTCCTCCCAGCCCTTAAAGGGCAGGAATTACCTAGAAGACCCAGAGTTTTTCTGCAGTCCTGACTGCGAAGACAGAAGATTTTCTCTCTCTGGTTATTCGCAGGAGAGCGGGGCATCCCAAGCCCATCGGCCATACAAGGCTATTCCCACCTGTTCCGGACCCATTCTGCCTCCCAGCCCCGGCTGTTGGTTCAGGTGAAGGTAGGGGAACACCTAGGGTCGGGTGTTCATAGAGCTATGCTCTGGGCCGCAGACCCTGTATCCAAAGGGTAGCCGGCCATAGGCTAATGGTGAACCTAGATGGGGGAAGGGAGAAACCACCTTTTTGTTTATCCCACATGCTTTATTGATTGTCATGGTGGCTTGTGTGCACCTTAGTATGTCTGCCTTCTCTTATGCTCCACATGTTTGCCATCTGGCTGTGTGTGTGCTCCCCCCCCCCTCCCTTTCTCCTTCATGGATGGGAACGGGGACTCCTCGGCCTGCCGTTGGGGCCGGTGGGAGGGGTGCCGCGGCGGGCTCATTGCGCTCCGCGGCGGGGGCTGCTTAGGTGGGGTGTTCCTCCCTCCTCTGGGCGCCATTTTTTGCCTTCCAGGTGCCGGATAATTTGTGCGTTGCCGGGGCCGCGCAATGATGCCATTCACATCATCATTGCGGGGCCCGCCCCTCGAGGCTCCCGGCACTCTGCGCCATTTTGGCTCCCATGCGCTCTGCTGCGGGTCTATCTGCCGGGTGCTGCTGGGACACGGACGCCTCCTGGCTCTTGTCTGCTGCGGTCTTCCTGCCTAAGATTCAGAAGGCCCCCCAACCCGCTGGTCTGTGAGTCCGGTCCTGGGTATTCTTGGTGTGCCACACACCCCGCTTCACTTTTAAATATTCTTCACTTACCCCGGCACCCCCCTTTTGGTCTATTTCTGCCCGGTTTGAGTGTTTATACCTTGATGGTGGAATGGAAGCCTCCCAGCCTAGGCTGCTCACTTGGCAAACGGTAGATGGCACTATAGGTGCCTAGGAGCTTATCTCCTCCGCTCGACCCCCTCTTTTGGGGGCAATGCGGCTATCCGGCATGGTGATCCGGAAATGGGATGCCCCTGTCCCGAGGGTCCCCGTAGCCCCTTACTCTCCCGTTACGGTCCCTTCACTATGGGGGGGGGGGGGTTAGAGGGTTGTGTATTTTGTGTGTGTGTGTTTTCACAGTATAACTTTATTATAACATGTGTGTTTTACTTTATGCATTGAGCAGACTGCACAGCATGTGTGCACTCTTTTCCCTTTCGGCCAGGTCTGTTTTTATAGTCCTGGCCGGTTTGTGTGTTTAGGTCAGCTTGGGGCGGTTGGGCGGACCGTGCTGGGCAGGTTGGCTTGCCGCCTGAGTTTCCACAGCCCCCTCCCGCCTCTCCCCTTCCCCGCTGGTCTCCTTGTGGCTGCGCTTGCTATTTTCCTCTCCTCCTCCCCCCTCTTTCGTCTCCCCCCTCCGCTGCCTCCTGCCTTGTGTGCGCGTGTAGCGGCTCATCTGGTGTTAATTCCCAGATGATTTGGCCGCACTGATCGAGCTTAGGGGGCGGGTCCCGGTGACGCGGCGACGGGGGCGTGGCGCCGGTGGTAGCGTCATGCGGCCGGCCCCAGCTTCACTTCCTTCCTTTCAAGTTTAAAGGGAAGTCACGTGGGGGGGGGGGGGGCGCACTTGGTTGTATTTTCCTGTGCTGCTGCTGGCTGCTGCTTCGTCCCTCCGGTTGCTGCTCTCAGTCCTTTCAGGTGAGTGGGAGTTAAATATCTATAATATGTAGATATGGGGGTGAGTGGTTTTGTTAAGGAGGCATCATGTTTTGAATTTATTATGGGGCAGGGTTGTGGTCTTTTCTTGCTCATTTAAAGGCACTTTGGTGCCATGCATACATAGGTTTTTGGCTTGTTACACGCATGTGGGGATCTGATTGTGGTTTTTCTTTTCCTTACAGATCCCGGGATCCCTGTTTATGGTGGCCCTCCGGCTCTGTTACTTGGCTAGTCTTTCTTTTAAAAAAAAAAAAAAAAAAAAAAAAAAGGAATATTGGGATATTTTTATATTTAAGAATACACATATATAATATATATATATATATTATATATATATATATATATTATATATATATATATATATATATATATATATATATATATATATATATATTATTAAGGGGGACCTTCCTTTTAAAAAAAAAAAAAAAAAAAAAATCCTCCCTTCCGGGACATTTATAAATAAGGGGGCATCCCGGGTTGGCTTATGCCTTAAAGCCCAAAAAATTGCCAATACCATAAATCACCATATGGAGGCTTCCGTTATTGCCGGAAATGGTTCTTCTGAGCCATTCGGGGGGTGCATAAGTTGTGGGGCTCTGCTCCCAGCTGATGATGTCTTTATTTGCATCCCTTGTGCAAAGCAGAGCATTGCGCGTCAGTCTGTTGCTTCGGCTGCTGGCCCGTCGCAGCCTTCATCATCTCCTACCTGTCACGCTCGGGGTAACTCCAGCCCTCTTAATAAGCTCACAACCCCCAATCTCCACAGCCAGCTTCACCTGTAGGAGCCCCCGCTTGCCGGGACGCAAGATACGCCTACCCGGGATCGGTTGCCCCCAGGACTTAATGGCTCAAAGGATGTAAGCTTATATGTGGGAGGACTGGAGAACCAATAGCAAGAGCGTGAGTGACGGAAGTCCAGAGACAGGCAATAGGTCGATAACGGGAAGGCAGAGATCGTAGCGGCACCAGGGGTCAGGCAAGACGTAGTCGGGGTTCAGGCAGAGGTCAGCAACTGGGGATCAGGATCTAGAAGCGTCAGTTCAGGCAAAGGTCGGCAACAAGGATTCAGGATCGAGAGGCGTCAATTCAGGCAGAGGTCGGCAACAAGGATTCAGGATCGAGAATGGTCGTACAATCAAATCGGCAACAGGCTAGACTTCACAGGAGTAGGTAACACAGGGTTCTGAGCGCTATCACAGGCAATTCCCAACTGAGAGGGAATTGCCTTTAGAGGAACAGGTCTGAGGGAAGCAGTGTACTGATTGGAGCACATAGGATTCCAAGGGTAATTGGCTGCAGAGCAGAAGAGGGCGAAGCCCTCAATCCCCTAGGATTCATTAACCCTTTACTTGATCCTCCGGCGGGTGCGTGCAGCACAGCGCCGCCGGAGGGCATAACAGACACGTGCTCGCGGCCGCGCGCGAGCACGTCTCCTGGAGGAGGAAGCGGGGGGCGTGGCTGAGCTGGGCGCCGCTCGAGCCGACGCCGCTCGGCGCGGCCGCCGCACAGTGACAGCTGCAGCTGGCCGCCTGGAGACGTTGCTGGAACGGGGATCAGGTAAGCGGTTCCTGACACTACCTCTCCCTCCCTGTTCCGGACCCCGCATGACACTGTCAAAAGTGGGGATTCGCAATCCGAGGTGGCGGCACGGTCGGCCAGCCCCCGGAAAGTAGTGCCCGTTCAAGCAGGGTTAAAGGCCCTACAAAACGGAAGCACCCGACTCCGGTACCTTCGGCTCCACAGGACGAGTTATGTGAGCCTGTGGAATGGTCCGATGGATCCCCGGATGAGGAAGAATTCCTGTTGGAGTCAGATGAGCCTGCAGATCAGCTTGAGGCTGATGCGATTGGCGATTGGTCGGCGGGGGTTGCTTTTGACACCCCCTCCATTCTGGCTCAAATGTTTTAAATTTTGAATTTAGATCCGCCTGAGGCTGTCACCCTGCCAAAGGGTCAGTTGTTTAATGAGCCTCAGCCGCGTTGGGTTTTTCCCAGACAACACCACTTTGAGAGGGTGGTCCTTAAGGAATGGGAACATCCCACGCGGTTATCTGGAATCTCTTCCAGTTGGGAAAAGCGTTATCCTTTTCTGCCAGAGTTGGTGAAGCTTTGGTCTGTCCCTCCTGACGTCGATACCCCTGTGCTAGGGCTCTCCAGCACGGCTATGGTACAGTCTGCTGAGACCACTGTCCCTAAAGATGGGGAAGATCGTCGGATTGACCAATACGCCCGCCATGGTTTTATTTATTCCGGGTCAGCGATGCGCCCGGTGTGTGCTTCAGCCCTTCTTCTATTGGCGATTAGGTCTTTAATTCAGGGGCTATATGAGGGTCTCAATCCCGCTTGTAAAGAGTTTACTGCGCTTAAGCAGTGTGAATCTTTTGTGTCCTATGTCTATCCGCTCAGGACGATGCGCTGGCTATGAGTAGCAAGGCAGCGGCTATGCTGGTGGCTATTCGCCGGTCAGTATGGCTGCGTCAGTGGTCGGCGGACGCGGTTTCTAAAAAGGTGCTCACAGCTCTCCCCTTTTTGGGGTTGCATCTGTTTCGGGAGAAAATTGATTCAGTCGCAAAGGGTGGTAAGATGCCACAACGCAAGAGGCCTCGTGGTCCTTTTAGGGGGGCAGGTTCTGGTAGGCCTTCCTTTCGAGGATTCAGAGCGGGTAGGGGGGCTTCCTTTCCCGCTACCAGAGGTGCAGGTTGGACTCGGGGGAGGGGCCGTGGCCGCCCCACTCAGTCCTGGGGCACCAAGCCCAAGCCTGCTGATAAGCCCGCTCAGCAATGAGGGGCTGCCCTCACCCATGCGGGTGGGGGGACTATTGCGACACTTCTCCCAGGTTTGGAACCAAGTGGTTCCAGGCAGATGGATCCAGAAAGTAGTGTCGTCCGGTTACGAGCTGGAATTTGAGTCTCACCCTCCTTCACGGTTCTTTCGGTCTCGGGTGCCCATCGATCCTTTGGCCACGCAGGGGCTCCTGGCGTCGGTAAAGAATCTGTTAGAGATGGCGGTCATCCGGCCGGTGCCGCGCTTAGAGATGGGCCTCGGTTTCTACTCCAATCTTTTCGCAGTCCCCAAGAAAGATGGGTCAGTTCGTCCCGGCCTGGACTCTCATCAACACAGAGTGTTTCTTCCTTTTGCTCAAATTCACACGAGAACGCTTCAGCTTTTGCTGTCGGCGTCTTGGGACCAGCAGCCTCGGTCGCTGGATCAGTCCTTCCAGTTGTCCTCCCGGGTCCGGCAGTCCCTCCTGTGGTGGTTGGTCTCGACCAATCTTGTGTAGGGCAGGTCTTTCCTGACCCCCCTTTGGGAAATTGTCACCACGGACGCCAGTCTGTCGGGATGGGGCGGATTCTGGAAGGAGTTGCAGTTTCAGGGGCAGTGGGGACCTCAAGAGGCCCACTTACCCACCAATATTCTGGAACTGAGAACCATCCGTCGGGTGCTTGCTCTCCTGACTCAGCACGTTCTGGGCTTTCCGGTCCAGGTACGTTCAGACAATCAAACAGCGGTTGCTTACATCAGTCATCAGGGAGGGACTCGCAGTCTGAGTTCTCTCAGAGAAGTGTCCCTGATCCTGACCTGGGCGGAGGCCCATGTTCCTTGTCTCTCGGCGGTACACATTCCAGGAGTGGAGAACCAGGTAGCGGACCGGTTGAGCAGGGGCTTTCCCCGTCTGGGAGAATGGGCTCTCCATCCTCGGGTGTTTCGCTCACTGTGTCTCCGATGGGGGACCCCGGAGGTGGTCCTGTTTGCCTCTCGTCACAATCACAGGCTCCCAAACTTCGTGTTGCTCTCCCAGGATCCTCTGGCAGTGGACGCCATGTCCCTGAGCTGGGGAGTTCTGGGATTTCTATACCTGTTTCCTCCAATACCCATGCTGGGCAGGGTGCTTCGGAAGTTGGCTCTGGAAAAGGTGTCCACCGTTCTCGTGGCCCCAAGGTGGCCAAGGCGAGTGTGGTTCGCAGACATCGTTCGGCTGGCAGTGGACCAGTTCGTTCTGCCTGTTCTGCTCACTTAGGGGCGATTGTGTTACCCCAATTTACCAGCGCTGGGTTTGACGGCCTGGCTGCTGAAACCTCCATCCTGAAGGAGGAGGGTCTTTCTGATTCAGTCGTTAAGACTCTGATCAGTGCCCGGAAGAGGTCTTCTTCTATCATCTACTATAGGACTTGGAAAGCCTATATCGCTTGGTGTGAGATAAGATCTTTTCCTTGTAGGGTCTTTTCGGTCTCCAGGATTCTGGAGTTTTTACAGTCAGGGCTGGACTCTGGTCTTCAGCTTAGTACGTTGAAAGGACAAGTTTCTGCCTTATCTATCTTTTTTCAGAAGCGTGTTGCGCTTCAGTCTTTAGTTAAAACTTTTTTCCAGGGGGTTACGCATGTGCGGCCTCCCAGGAAACCATTACTCCCGGTTTGGGATTTGAATTTGGTTCTTTCTGCTCTTCAGGCTCCTCCTTTTGAGCCTTTGCAAGATATTGCTTTGTCTACCCTGACTCAGAAGATTGTCTTCTTGGTAGCGATCACTTCGGTCCGGCGTGTCTCGGAGTTGGCGGCCTTGTCTATCCAGGCGCCTTACTTTGAGAGGCATCAGGATAAAGTGGTCTTTCGGTTCAAGCCAGACTTTCTTCCTAAGGTTGTTTCTGCTTTTCATTTGAACCAAGATATTGTTCTTCCCTCCTTGTGTCCTAATCCTAAGAATGACAAAGAGAGGGTTTTGCATTGTTTGGATGTAGTACGCTGTGTTAAGTACTACTTGATTATCACTGCTCATTCTACTCGCGCCATTGGGGCGTCTTGGGCTTTTCAGCACCAAGCTTCTGTTGAACAAGTTTGTAAGGCCGCCACTTGGTCTTCTGTTCATACTTTTTCTAAGTTTTATAAAGTTGATGTGCGAGCCTCAGCGGATGCTGTTTTTGGCCGCAAAGTTCTGCAGACTGCAGTCATTTAAGTTGCTTCACCTGGCCTTGAGATGCCCATCCCTTGTGGACACTGCTTTTGGGTGTCCCAATAAGTGAAGAATATTTAAAAGTGAAGCGGAGTGTGTGGCACACCAAGAATAATGCCATTTTGTGAGTACTCACCTGAAAAATGGATATTGTTGGTGTGCCACACACCCCGCTTCACTCCCACCCTTTTCGGTATTTCCGAAGCCTTTATATGGTGAAGCTTTTTATTTTATATCAAATTGATTTTGAGGTTACCGGTAAAATACTGGTACCTTGTCTTTTTTAATATACTGGTGATTGAAGGGAGGTACCAGGTATATATAGGCCGGAAGGGGGCTCGTTACAAGACTTCCTCTCTGCACAGCGTCACCTGGCGGTGAGTTAACCCAATAAGTGAAGAATATTTAAAAGTGAAGCGGGGTGTGTGGCACACCAACAATATCCATTTTTCAGGTGAGTACTCACAAAATGGTATTTTTTTATTGTATTTTCTGGGTTCAGATGCTGTGCATGTGCTGTGGGATGCTCAATGCCCCATTTCCTTATGTTTTTCAGACGGGCCTCCTTCTTTTGCCTGCTTGTGGTTTCTCCCGGTCCAGTACTCCCCTGCCCCCCCCCCCTTTTTTTGTTAAGGGACCCTGTGGGGGTATCCCGGGTGGGGTGTTTTAGCCCTGATCGCCCGTGTTTTGGTTTATTTTTGCTATTGCTATAACCACCATATGGAGGCTTCGGGGGATAGCGAGCTTGGGGGCCTTTCAGGGCGGGCTCAGCTGTGTCTCATGTGCGGGACATCCCCTTTGAGCGGTCGCAGCGCGGTTTGTGTCCCCTGCGCCCAGAGCGTCATTGCGGATCAGGATGGGGTGAACGCTGCTCTCCCCAGTCCTATCCTGCCTGCTGCATCACCTACTCCCCCATGCCTGCACTTAGCTCCCAGCGAGGGGGAAGTTAGTAGGGGGTCCCAGTCTGATCTGGCGCTGCGTGTGGCTAGCCTAGCACTGCAGTTGGGCCGCCTGGCCGCCGGCAAGGCCTCTAGTAAGGAGGCATTTGGAACCGGCGTATCCTGCCCTTGCCAATGATGATGATGCTTTTGATACCTTCGACGGTTGTGGCTCCACGGAGGAGGGTGAGTTATTCCGTGACCCCGACGACTCTGGGGAACGTCCGGGCGATTTTTGCAGTGACATTGGGTCTTCCTCGGACGAGGACACTTGGTTCCCCGATGATACGGATAGATTGTTGTCTGTGGTCTTTGAGACCCTGCACATTGCTCCTCCTAAGACGGCTAAAAGGAAGCAGGGTGAACTTTTCTGCCCTGATAGGCAACGCCTGGTGTTTCCGGAGCAGGGGCATTTTTCCAAGATGGTCCTTAAAGAATGGGAAAGGCCCAACAGGTTACGGTCTGTGCCCAAGGGCCTGGATAAAAGGTATCCCTTTTCGGAGGATTTGGTCCGTCTTTGGTCTTGTCCCCCGGAGGTGGATGCTCCTGTCCTGGGGCTCTCTAATTCCTCTGTCATGCCATCTCCCGACACCACTACCTTACGGGATAATGTTGATCGGCGCATGGACCAGCTCACCTGCCATGCTTTCACCTTTGTGGGAGCTGGTCTGCGTCCGGTCTGCGCGGCGGCTATTGTCGCCATTGCTATTAAGAAGAAGGTTAAGCGCCTTGTTGAGACTGCCAGATCCCGCAAGCGAGCGGATGATTATAAGGAGCTTCTGCTTTGCACTGACTTTATTGCCTTTGTGCTTTCTGCCATAGATGACGCTGTCCGGCTTGGCGGTAGGGCTTCTGCCCTACTGGTTGCCCTGCGTCAGTCTATTTGGCTGCGACAGTGGGCGGCTGACGCTGCTGCTAAAAAGTCCCTCACCCGGCTTCCCTTCCTGGGACCCTGCCTCTTTGGAGAGCGGCTTGATGTATTAGCCAAGGATGGTCGGCTCCCTCAGCATAGAAAGCCTTCTCTGCCCTTTCGGGGGTCTTCTTCCTTTCGCCCCTCCCGAGGGGGACGTGGCTCTTCCTTCCCTGGTAGCCGCAGAGATCCCTGGTGCCGAGGTAGATCCCGTGGTCGTCCCGTTCTCTCCTGGGGGTCCAAGCCCAAAGCCTCCACCAAGCCCCCTCAGGCATGAGGAGGCGCCCTCACCCATCTGGGTGGGGGGACGGCTCCTGCTTTTCGCTCACGTCTGGAGACAGCACGTCTCGGACCGGTGGATTCAGGAGGTTGTGTCCTCCGGCTACAAGATAGAGCTGGCAGCTTGGCCGCCCCCAAGATTCCTTCGGTCCCGGATCTCCCAAAACCCCTTGACGGCGCATGGCCTGAGGTTAGCTGTCCAACGACTTCTGTCATCCGGAGTGGTTTGTCTTGTTCCTCTTCTGAAACAGGGTCGGGGATTGTACTCCACCAATTGTACTCCATTGTGTTCACCAAGGTGCTGGCGGGTGTCATGGCCCTTCTGAGGAGCCAGGGCATTCGTCCTTACCTGGACGACTTGTTGATTGCTGCTCAATCTTTTCATCAGGCCGAGAGGGATACTCAGATGGTAGTGTCCACCCTCGAGTCCTTCGGTTGGGTGATCAATTATCCCACGTCTTCGCTCACTCCGTCATTGGTGAGGTCCTTCCTGGGCATGATGCTGGATACTTCTCAGGTCAAGGTGTTTCTTCCTCAGCAGAAGGTGGAGGGTCTTCAGACGCAGGCGAGGGCACTGTTGTCGTGCCCTCATCCCTCCATCCGTCTGGGGATGCAGTTGGTGGTACTCCTGGTGTCTTGCTTCGAGGCTGTGCCCTTCACTCAGTTCCACATGAGACCTCTTCAGTTGAATATTTTGTCCGGTTTGGGATCGGACTCAGGAGTCTCTGGAGCAGGAATTTGCTCTGTCCCCTCTGGCCAGTCAGTCCCTCTCTTGGTGGTTGGACTCGAGAAATCTGCTAGTGGGCAGGTCCTTTCTACCTCCGTGCTGGGAGATAGTCACCACGGATGCCAGCCTGTCCGGTTGGGGAGGGTTCTGGCAATCGCTGAAGTTCCAGGGCCAGTGGGGCCCACAGGAGGCTCATTTGCCTATCAGTCTCCTGGAGCTGAAAGCGATCAGGTTGGTCCTCTCTCAGTTGACTTCTCACTTACAGGGTCGGGCGATCCAGGTCCGCTCGGACAATCAGACGGTGGTCGCTTACATCAATCATCAGGGAGGGACTCGTAGCAAGCGAGCCCTCAAGGAAGTGTCCCTGATCCTGTCTTGGGCAGAGGAGAATGTTCCATGCATCTTGGCGGTTTACATCCCAGTAGTGGAGAACTAGGAGGCGGACTCCCTAAGCAGGAGAACGTCTCGCCTGGGGGCATGGTCTCTCAACAGCAGGGTGTTTCATGCCCTGTGTTGCCGCTGGTGTCAGCCGGACGTGGACCTGTTTGCGTCCCGTCACAATCACAAGCTTCCAAGATTCGTCTCCCTGTCAAGAGATCCTCTGGCCTTCGCCACCGACACGCTTGCAATTCCTTGGACGGAGTTTCGACTCCTTTATGCGTTTCCTTCCTTTCCTCTGTTGGGTCGTGTGCTGCGCAAGATAGCCCAGGAGGGGGTACCGACCATCCTGGTGGCCCCCCGTTGGCCGAGGAGGGTATGGTTCGCGGACGTCGTCCAGATGACGGTAGATCAGTACGTCATGGCCGACGATCCAGAGCTCCTCACTCGGACAGCTGCACCATCCCAATTTACAAACGCTGGCTTTGACGGCTTGGCTGCTGAAACCTCCATCCTGATGGATAAGGGTTTTGCCGGCTTCGGTCGTCAGTACTATGATTCAGGCTCGTAACAGGTCTTCTTCTATGATTTATTATAGGGTCTGGAATGCTTACATTGCCTGGTGTGAGTCTAAGGCTTTTCCTTGTCGCACTTTCTCCCTTTGCAGGATTTTGGAGTTTCTACAGCATGTTCTAGAGTCGGGTCTACAACTGACTACCCTCAAAGGACAGGTTCGGCCTTGGCAAATTTTTTTTTACCAAAAAATCCTTTGCTTACCATAGGCTTGTCAAGACTTTTTCCAGGGAGTTACTCATGTGCGTCCACCGCGTAAGCCTCTGCTACCGGTGTGGAATTTGAACTTGGTGCTTTCTGCTCTTCAGGGTCCCCCCTTCGAGCCTTTGTGCGATGCTGCTCTATCCAGACTCTTAAGGTAGTCTTTTTGGTTGCTATCACCTCGATGCGTCGCATCTCTGAGCTGGCGGCGCTTTCCATGAAACATCCTTATTTTGAGCAGCATCAGGATAAGTTGGTGTTCTGTCTTAAACCGGAATTCTTGCCCAAGGTGTATCTGCCTTTCATCTCAATGAGGACATTGTCTTGCCTTCCTTGTGTCCTGCCCCTTCTAATTCTAAGGAACGGAACCTTCATTCTCTGGATGTGGTCAGGGCGCTCAAATATTATTTGGTCACCACTGAGTCTTTTCGAAAGTCAGATTCTCTTTTTGTCCTCCCTGCCGGGCCTAGGAAGGGCTTGCCTCCAGCCAAGTCCACTATCAGCAAGTGGATCAGACAGGCGGTGGTGCAAGCGTACTCTGCCAAGGGGAAGGATCCCCCTTTTCGTGTTACTTTTCACTTCACTAGGGCTATGGTGCCTCTTGGGCTTTTCAGCACCAGGCTTCAGTTAAGAAGGTTTGTAAGGCTGCTACTTGGTCTACAGTTCATAAGTTTTCTAAGTTTTACAAGGTTGATGTTAGGGCCTCAGCTGATGCTGTTTTTGGACGCAAAGTGCTTCAGGCAGTAGTGGCTTGAACTTCCTGCCGTTGCTCACTCGGGATCCCACCCTTCTTCATGGACATTGCTGTTGGATGTCCCAAATGTGAAGAATTTGCAGATGAAGCAACCCGTGCTTGATTCCAGAAAAATACAATTCTGTGATTACTCACCTGTAGAATTGATTTTATGGTAATCCAGCATGGGTTGCTTCATTCCACCCTTGTTATCGTTATCCTCTTTTGCCTTTTTATAGTGATTTTTGTTGAGAGAGTTCTTTTTTAGTTGGCTATGTTTTCCTATCATGGTATTGCTGCCCGGCCTCTTGCATTACTGCTTTTCAAACACTGGGTCTTCTGGGTAATTCCTGCCCTATTATGGGCTGGGAGGAGCTACAAGTCTTCCTGCAGTCGACTGTGCCACCTGGTGGCGGATTACCCAAATGTGAAGAATTTACAGATGAAGCAACCTGTGCTGGATTACCATAAAATCAATTCTACAGGTGAGTAATCACAGAATTGTATTATTAAATACTAGTTACTGAGGAGTGCTTTGAGCACCACTGTTTTCATGGTTATAACTACCTACCTCAGGTCAACACTGAAGATAAAACACCTCCCATTGGGTTTCAACTTCCCGCTCACATCTATGTATGAACAGTTGTCCCTCTCCACCAGAGTTATTTGCCTTATTGTACATCGTTATTTTGACTGACTTTGGGCTGCAGAGAGCACAATGGTGGATTTATCCAATACTTACCTTCACCATTTGTTACTGTGTAATGTTTCCTTTTAATTGCTTGGGCATACCTGATAGATTAGGAGACTGACATTAGGTCAGTTTGTTCCTTTGAAGTTGGAGGTTATTAAGAGGGACTTCTGATACTTCTCAGTTGTATAGTGTCAGGCAGTCCTTGACAGCGTGAAGTCGTCTAGAACTGGAAAATCCTGGGTCCTTTACTACCATTCTGTGTTTCATCAAATCCTCCAGGATTTAAATATCCATGAAATTGTTCCATTATTCAGAAAACTTGGGTCAAAAGTGGACCTATGGACATTTGGCCTTTAGGGCACACAGTCCACCACTGATAATCTTGGGTTATATACCCAGCCACCCCAAACTCCTTTCTTCTTTACTTTCCCCATCTTCCACCTCAGATTGGCTACTACTGGCCACAGGGCAGCAGGCTGATTTGGCCAAAATAGTAGATCCTTCTGTTTGTGTTCTAGTACCGCTGTGTCTCTTTTGGCCATGATATTTTGTTTTATGCGAGTTTTCTACATGTGTGTTCCTGGCTGCAGCAAAGTAGTTATTGTGGCAGGGACTCTCTGTTGAGATGAGGCACCACCTAGTCTGGATGAGAAGCATAGTGAGCATTTACCATTCTTCAGAGAGAGTTATGAGATCTAGACCATTTTTAACCTGTCTTGGGGAGGTTCTGCTTAGAAGTCCTGTAGATTGGGAGACAGATAAGGGTCATCTATTTTATTCAAAAGCCCTTTGACTCCTGGGCTAAATGACTTAGGCCAATCCTTCTGTCTTACTAATCAAAGAAAGCTCCACTTTTTGGACCCTTTTATTCTTAATGTAAAAGAGAACCTGTCTTATGTATCTTACAATATGTCATTCCTTTTTCCAGTGACCACTTTTCTGATCCGCCCTTAGGGCAAGCAGGCAGAGGTCAATCATATTACGCTGTTGTAGATACACTACCCGGCTTTGCAATTAAGGTGAAGATGACATTACAGACAGTTGTTCTGTTGAGGGGCCAAAACACGTCTCCTTAGCTGGAAAATGGGGTCCTGGTACTAGAAACCAGATTAATTGTCCCCTCTGGTGACTGACTTTCACATGATACAATGACTATCACAAGGGAAATTACTCAGAACCTTTTTATTTATTTTTTTTATCAATATTTTTATTGAGAGTATCACAGAAGTACATTACATTGCAACATACTTTACATTTTATGGAGCATATAATTACACCCAGGGGGGTGTCAACACATGCACCAATTGGAAACAGTATCTCCAAAAGCAAGATATGAGGTGCGTGTGGCAAAAGACCACGCACCTGAGGGGGGAGAATGGAAGGTTATGAGTGGGGGGCTAGAATAAAGAAGATTGAAGGGCAAAGGAACAAAAAGGGGAAGAATTGGGAGTGGGTGTCCAGCCACCAGCAGGCGCGGGATGTGTACAACACATCACTGAGATGTGAGGAGGGAGCGGTCGAAGTTTTTAGGTTGGAAGTGTGTAATCCAACCTTCCCAGATGTTCAGGAAGGTGGCAAGGTCGCCTTGCATCGAGGCTGCCATCTTCTCGAAGAACATAGTCTTCTTCTTCCATGAGTGTTCTATGATGAGTTTCGCGGCCATAAGGATGTGTCTAATAAGCTCGAATTGTGACCTTGTACATCCAGGGGGTTTCAAATTAAGTAGGGCGAGTTGAGGTGAGGGGGACAGGTGTAACCCTGTTGCTTTCCTTAACCCTTTCAGTGCCAAGCACGTAGTTTCTACGTGCTTGCTTCTACTCCACTTAAGTGCCAAGCGCGTACAATCTACGTGCTTGACTTTCCCCCCTGCTAGTAAAAAAAATACAAATCACAAATACTCACCTGACCCCTCGTTGGATCCGGCTGGGTCTCCTCTTTAATTTGGTGCCATCCGATCCCCTGTCAGATGCCCTGGTGATCGCTGGGCAGAGCAGTGGAGAGGCAGGGGATGCTCTGATCCCCTGCCCCCCCCCATCTGGCCAGCGATCACCAAGGCATTTGACAGCTGATCGACACAGGAGCTGACATTCGGGTGAGGTAAGTAAAGTAAAAAAGACCTTTTTTTTTTTTTTTTTTTTTTTAATAAATTACATTTTTGTATGTGTGTGTTTTTTTTTTTTTATGTTAACCCTTTGTGAACTGGTAAGGGGTCCATGAGACCCCTTATACCAGTTCACAAGGCTGGGGTCTGGCAAGCCACCTGCAACTAGCAGGTGGCTTACCATTAACCTCCGCACCCCCAATTACCTGCCTCCCCAAAGCCCAGGGGGGGGGGCAGAAGAGCCCGGGCCTAACCCTAGCCCTTAAAATTCAAAATAAAATTAAAAACATTTTTTTTAAGGGTGAGGGTTAGGGTTAGGCTAACCCTAACCCTTAAAAAAAAAAAAAAAAAATGACATGGGGGGGGGGAATTTTTATTTTTGTATATTTTTTTATTTTTAAGGGTTAGGGTTAGCCTAACCCTAAACCCTTAAAATTACCCCCAAAAATGCCCCCCCCCCCCCCCCCCGGAAGGGGGGACCCTATGACGGACCACCCTACATTCCCACCATATATGGATATATGATCTCTGTAGGTGGCATTCTCTAAAACACTCCGGTGGGTAGGAGGGGCAAAATGAGTTCCGCCAAGCTATTTTCCATTCCCTAGGTGATATGCTTACACCAAGATCAGCTTCCCACCTATTTGTATAGGCTGGGAGGGGCGTATCCTCGAAATCGTTCAACTTCCTATACATCATGGCAATCATCCCCTTCCTAAGAGGCTGTGATCCACAAGCTAATTCAAATGATGAAGATGGTCTTGGGATAGCCCCCGCTCTAGACTTAGTAGCTATATAGTGGGATATTTGTAGGTATCGGAGGTATTCCCTGGACGGGATGTCTCTAAGGGATTGAAGCTCGGAGAATGTTAAAATTCCCCTAAGAGAGACGAGATCTTTAATCCTTGTTAAGTTTTGTGAATTTCACCAATAGCGGGGAGGCAGATTAGAGATGAGGTGGCTTTTGGATCTGTTAATTTTCCAAATTCTGAGAGAGTGCTTCAGGACCGGGTTGTCAATACCCTTGTAAGCTGTTGGGGGCAGCCACAATAAATTCAAAATGGCTGTCGGGGTGCAACTGGCCTGCTCGACGTCTACCCATAGTGGTCTATCATCTCCAGCATGAATAGCAGCCATTTGCGCAATCTGGCATACAGAATAATAGCGAGCTATATTAGGAACTCCAAGACCTCCCTGTTGTTTAGATCTGTACATTGTCGTACGGTTAACTCTAGGTTTTTGCTGACCCCAGATGAAGGAGTTTAAAGTGGATTAGAGACCTTTTAGGCATGCTGCGAAATCGGAACTGGCAAAACCCGAAAGGCGTAGAGGATTTTGGGAAGCCACGTCATTTTTACAGCAGCTATTCTGCCAAGCCACGAAAGATGCAGCTTGGCCCATGAAGACAACAGAGAGCGGAGGTCCCTAAGTATAGCGGGATAGTTAGCGGCATAAAGGGAATCATAATTTGCCGTCAAGTGGACGCCTAGATATTTGACGTGCCGCTCTTGCCATGAGAAGTTAAAGGAGGCTTTTAGTGCAGACAGCGTACTTTCAGGAAGGGAGACGTTGAGGGCTTGGGATTTTAAGGTATTAATCTGCAGACCAGAGATCCCAGAAAAGTCATCTAGGGTTTGAAAGAGATTTGGGAGGGATGTGACAGGGTTAGATACAAGCATCAAGATATCGTCAGCAAATAAAGAAACCCCCGACAGTGACTCCCGCTATATTAATGTTAGCCTGGATTAACTTGGAGAGGGGCTCAATAGCGAGGGCAAAGAGTAGGGGGGAGAGGGGACAGCCTTGCCTAGTGCCTCTGCCCAGGATAAACCACTTGGAGGAGTAGCCTGAATACCTAACGAATGCACCAGGCTTAGAGTATGGTGAGGAAATCCATGTGATGAAGGAAGGACCAAGCCCCCATTTTTTCAATATAAATTGGAGATAGTCCCAGGCTACTGTATGAAATGCTTTACGGATATCAAGTGTTAGTAGCATAGCTTGGCGGCCCTCCTTCCGCACATGGTGGACCAGGTTAATGACCTTGCGGATATTATCCTCCCCTTGGCGCTGAGGGATAAATCCCGCCTGCTCCTTAGAAATTAAAGATGCAATATACCTATTGAGCCGTGCCGCGAGGACCTTTGCTAACAATTTGACATTGATATTTAGTAGGGAAATGGGCCTGTAGTTGGACCAGAGGGTGGTATCAACATTGGGTTTAGGTATCATGCAGACTGCCACAGTGAGTGCCTCTGTACTCCATGAATTGCCATTATTGAGAGAGTCAAACATCCGGACAAGACGTGGAGAGAGTACTTGGGAAAACTTTTTATAGTAAAGGGCGGAGAACCCACCTAGGCCAGGTTGCTTCCCAGTCCTTAAAGAGTTAATGGCTTCCTGGACCTCAGGGAGTTCGATCGGCTTGTCGAGGAAGATTTTGGCCTCAAGTGGTAGGGAAGGTAGCGAAAGTTGTCGTAGCAACTTTTCTGCAAGACGTTCGTCTAGTGCAGTCTTGGATTTATATAGGTCCTCAAGATGTTTACCGAATGTTGATACCACCCTCGCTGGGTTGCTAGTTAATGTGCCCTTTAGGGTCCTAATGCGCACTGGGTTTACCCTCTGGGTGACACCTCTAAGTCTTCTGGCAAGAGGGGTGTTCGGTTTGTTGCTGATGTGATACCACTTGAACCTAGTCCAATTGATTTGACGCTCGGCCTCACCTGTGAGGCACAGATTAAGTTGATCGCCTGCTTGGTTGAATTTGATTCTGTTATGTCTGTCGGGCGTTCTTTATAAGCGGAAGAGGCCAAGTGGTATGCATCAAGCAATTTTTGAAGCTTTTCCTTATGTAAGGCTTTGCGTTGAGCGGATTCTTGGATGAACTGCCCACGCATTACCGCTTTATGAGCTTCCCAGACCAGGGCTTCAGAGCTCACCGACCCGTGTTTTGCAGGAAGAAGCTCTCAATCTCTTTGCTAAATCGTTCGAGGAGTGCCTCATCAGACAACATGGGGTCGTAGAGCTTCCAGGACCTCTGGGAGGATCTTTGGGTAAGAGAGACCAATTCGACGGCCACAAGGTCGTGATCCGACCAAACAATCGGAACTATAGAGGAGTGGGAGAGGTGGGGCAGGTAGGGCAGCTGCAAGAAAATGTGATCTATTCTCGTGAAAACCTTATGCGGGCAAGAGTAGTCCCTCTTGGTGGGGTGGATCTCTCTCCATGCATCAGCAAGGTGGTATTGGTTTAGAGGGGAACAGAACGCTTTTCCTGAGGAGCCGACCCTGGGGCAGTCCACGGATTGACCCACCATGTGCCTGTCCAGCGAGGGGTGCAAGATTTGATTTGAGTCACCCGCCACTATGAGAAGCCCCTTTACCTGGGGGTCCAGATTCCTAAGAAACTCCTCAAAAAAAGCATTCTGATTGGGTGCGTAATAAGTGGCAATAGTGACAAGTTGGTCTTGTACTGTACCAGTAACAATTAAGAAGCGACCCTGAGGATCCCGTATTGTCTGTTCCATAGGGAACGGGAGAGAGCGCTTAAAAGTGATGAGGACTCCTCTCTGCTTGGTAACTGCCCATGCCGTGAAGAAGAGAGGGTAGTCTGAACTGAGATATTTAGGAGTGTTCTTCTTGGTAAAGTGAGTCTCTTGGAAGCAGACAATATCGGCATGCAGGGACCTCATCTGGCAGAACACCTTCACTCTCTTCTGGGGGGCATTCAAGCCCTGAACGTTCAATGAGACAAGTTTAACCGCCATCACTAAACCACAGGATATCTGCTAGTTTAGGGAGGCTGGACACCCGAGGAAGAAGTGAGGAAGGAGGGGGGGAGAAAAAGAAGAGGGGTAAAACAACAGATACCATTCTAAATCCACAACACAATTTGGTAGAAAACCTTCCTTAGAGAAATGTCCCAGGAGGGTAGAGAAGTCCTCCACCACACTGGGAAAGGCTGTCTGGTTGGAGGGATTTCTAAGGGGAAATCCCCAGGCCAACCGGAGTAGAAACTGACCCTCAACAGGGGTCAGGAAAAAAAAAAAAAAAAAACTTCCTGACTCGACGGGGTCCCGACGAGCAGGGAGCAGGGAGTGTGCAGGGCCTTGAAATCCGAGTGCCCGGCCCACTTAACCTGATAACAAAGCAAATGAGCTGCGGCAAGCAGAAAATGCAAAAAAACAATCTGTAACATGTTACTGAGGATATATGCCAAACAGACAGTGAACCAAATGGGTTACAAACAGCAAGAGAGCCACTAGGGTTGTATACTTAGGGAGTTTGTACATAGGGAGTGACTGTGAAATAGAACCGGGGACCAAACAAAGAGCAAGTTAGTCCCAACATTACAAAACAAGAACATCAAAGGTGCACCTTATGGGTTCGCTGCAGTGAGAGAATGAGGGGCAAGATCCCTCGTATAATGCACAGGGAATCTAACACATCATCCCTCCCCCAGAGCAGGCTTACCAAACCTTTGGACCAGCGCTCCGGCGACTTTGCTCGTTGACTGGATGCTACATCCTTGGCTAATGGTCAGGGCCTAGGTGTCGTCCTTTGTCCCCTGCACTGACATGGGCTCATGCCCTATTGTCTATTGGTCTCCTTATTGTAGATGCAGAGGCTCTGGTTTTGTTGCAAGAAGCAGTTGTTCAAACCTTTTTAAGGCTGGAGGAAATTACCTTTCTGTTCCCTTTGGGAGTTGTAAATTAGAGTTTACCATATTTGGGAGCCCTCTCCCTTAGGCCTCTCCCCATATGAGGACAGATTCCCTGTCCAGGGGTTAGAGGTTTTGTAGCTGTATTCCCTGCTACATCAGTAATGTTACTGAAACCTTGTTCTATGTTAGGAGATGCAGGGCTCCCTATTTGCACTTACCTGCTTAGGATCACTCAGACTTCCGGTGTTTGTGGGATCTATTGCCCCTCTATTTTCTCGGGTGAGGTGGGGGGGGGGGGGGCAAGTATTTGGCCTTTCTTCTCCCTCTGTGAGCATTCGAAAGACGAATCAAGTTGGTTCCACACATGTGGAATCTATGTACACAGTAAATAAAACATCTAACCTGTGTCCCTCAGAACCATCTGCTGTAGTCCCTAACCTGCTTGGGGAAATTGGGAGAAGTAGATATAATTGACCTGTAAAGGTAGGTGTCCAGTAAAAATGGGTGATTACACGGATAGTGATATGGGTGCATTGGCAAATAGAGGAATCAGCGGAGGCTTCGAGAAACACAGCAACATTGTATTGTACGATGACACCCCCAGGTGAAATCTTCAGCAGCAGTTTGGTAAAATAGTTTTTCTATATTAACTGTATGCTTAGCATTGCTGTGAGCTTAGGTGGTTAAGTATTGGGAACATGGTTAAGATGTGGGGCTGATTGGGGGGGGGGGGGGCTATGAATAATGGAGCCATATATTCAGAGAGGTGGGCCAATTGGCATGTGTATTGCTACCTTGTGGGGATTGTTACATATGGATGTAGCGGTGTGGTGGAAGGACATACAAATGGAGTTTGTTGAGACTGATTAGTCCCCTGATTGTTGTAAAAAATCTTTACTATGCTATTGGTCATGAATAAATTCTGAACCTATTTACGTAACCTGGTTACAAATTATTTAAGTGGCAGGGCTTGTTAAGCACCCCTGATCTAGCCTTTTATGGAGTCATTATAAATGTTATCTTCATTAAACTGTTTTGATGTTTTATTGCCTTTGACTCTAACTTGGCCAGTATTTTCTTCTAGTATGGCTTAGAGAGGATCATGGGAGAATCAAGCAGTCTGTCTTTATTGGCCAAATCAATGGACCCCAAACAAGCCAACATGATGACTGACGTAGTCAAGTTATTGTCTGCCATATGTATTGTTGGAGAAGAGAACACGTAAGTACTTCTTAGATAGTTTGTGATAATGGCTCACAGATGGGTCCCCCAATGAGCATGTTTGTCATATCTAAACATTTATTCATAGGCATGTCCTGTTCCACATTTCATTAAGATGCTTATTGATGAGACATAAAGTTGGGTTGCTTTCAAAATATTTACTGGAATTACCAGTGTATTTTTTTAATAGTTACAAGTTAATGTGTTCTCATCAATAACAATTAGTGTAATTGCTTTACCTCATCCGGGAGATATACAACAATTGCATGGTATGATGTCACCTTTGAAAAGTGAATTAATTATATCTTGTTTGGTAGTGTATCTCTTACAGGGCAGAAGTCCGCACTTAACATGCAATAAATATTTTTCCTTCACTTCTGTGCAGAAGTGAATTGGGATTTCTTATGTTTTTTGTTCCTAGCCATCTGCTTGAAGTGATTTAATTAGATTTGGTGAATTTATGAAGAATACTGAAACAAGAAGATAACAAACACTGCTGTCATCATAAACTTTGCCGTGTCCTTGCAGCAATCTGCTAAGTTGATACTTTTTTAGTGTTAGAAATTGATTTTGAATTTTTGTTGTTCGTAGGTTGTTACAATGACATTTTTATCTCCCCAAGTGATGTATCTTGTTGCTTTTTAGTCTAGAAAAAGTCTTGGATGCAATAACCACAGCTGCAGAAGAAAGGGGAATCGTCAGATTTAGCCCAATTGTTGAAGGACTGCAACATAATTCTGTTCAGCTACAGGTCTGTTTTTTTTTTAACATTGTTTTTTTATTTGTGCTTGAATTTTTCCAGCTGTGATAGATTCTTTTTTTTTATTTCTTCTCACCTGAACTCATATTAATCTAATAGATGAATGATTTAGATTAGCTACAATGGTATGTATTAACAAATATTTAACTGACATTTTTTTTTTACACTTTTATCCCTTATTGTCCTGCAAGGAGCCAATTTAATTTTATTTACTGCTTTCGGCTTTTAAGGCAGATTCCACCACTTTACATAAATTTGCAAAAAAGATTACACAGCATTTAACTGTTTATTCTCTCTCTGATATATTTCCCTTGTGGTCAGTTCATATCGCTAAGTCTAAGGCCTCCACAGAAGAGTTGACCGGGGATACTTTTGTTCTTTCCCTTGGCTCTTTCTGGTCTCCACTGCCCTTCCTTGCCTGATTTAAGTTGCCCTGTATGAGCACCCACAGCCAGGTGCACCTGAAGCTGACCTAGTAAGCATGGTCTTTCCTATGACTGACATACACTCACATAATTTCTTACTACCCTTTGGCACTCCACTTGATCAGCAACTCACCTAACTGCTGGATCCGAGTCCATGCTAAAGCCACTGCATCCCGCAACAGCCCAGACCTGAACTCCATCCATCAGCAGTTTCGGGCCAGGCTCTACCATCACTCATAGGTTCATGAGATTCACTACAGTGGAATGGGGATGAGCATATCCGGTCTTGGCACATTGCTTGCCTCTGTGACTGATAGTGAGTTGCGATCCTGGCCCACTATCAAATCTGATCCCGATCCTGGCCCACTATCAAATCTGATCCCATGTATTGGCCCTGGACAGCACGGGATACCATGGGGCTCAGTTCCAACAAATCTTTTCTTTTATTATTTGGCTGCTGAATCACTTAAAGGTGTGTTGTGACCTATGCTGGATGCATGGCCAGGATGCTGAGGTGCTGTCATAAAGTGTACCTGCCCCCTAGGATGTACAAGACACAAGAATTAAGCATATAAAAACATATTACAAGCTTCACAATATTCACAATTGCAGTGCAGTCAAATAAACATGTGAACAATTGGACTGGCCGCAGCCGCAATAGCCACCACGGGCCTCCCCTATCAACGCGACAACCTTATAATGGCGTTATCAAGGTGGTCCATGGTGGTCACCCCACTGAGAGCATGGAGTGGAGCTCTGGGAGTCCCCCTTGAATATTTGTCTGGCCGGAGTATTGCTGCTATCTTGCCACATATATAATCTTTTGCCTTTTTTATAATTTGGTATGCTTAGACACTTTTAATAATGTTTCTTGTTTATGAGGTTCAGTTACATTGTGATAAGCACTTGCACTTTATTGAGTCACTTTAAGGTTTTGGCATGAATTTTGAGATTATTACCTGTAAAATACAATTCTGTGAGATACTCACCTGTAGAATTGGTATTATATGCATACAGCACGTCCTGCTCCATCTATAATACTTACACGTGGGTAATCCTCCGCCAGAGGGCGCTGTTCACTGCAGACATGCAAAAACAAGCTCCTCCCGGCCCTTCATATACCCAGGGACCTCCCACAAATCCCCAGTATTGAAAAGCAGTGAGAGAAGAAGCCGGGAGAAACCAACCACCAACTGGTAACAAAGGTATGATAACAATCACCATACAGGGGATCCAGAAAAATGTACAACCAGGGTGGGGTGGAGCAGGACGTGCTGTATGCATATAATACCAATTCTACAGGTGAGTATCTCACAGAATTGTATTATTCTAAGCATACAGCACGTCCTGCTCCATCTATAATACTTACACATGGGACATCCAATAGCAGTGTCCATAAAGTAGGGTGGGATCCCCAAAAACAAGGCACAGCAGACAGTAAAGACGCTGTCACCTGCAAAAGTGCCAATGGTACCCAAACACCAAATAACGGAATAAAATGAGAAAGGGAAATTCTTCCCCCTTAAAGGAATAGGCCAGTGTAACGGCCCAACCAGCCCACAGGCAACAGAAGCCTCGTGGAAAACTTATAACTCTCCCAAGGGGAATGAGAACTGGTCTCCCGTCAGACAGGCGGGAATACTAACCCCTTCATTAGCAAAAAGCCGAAACTTTTACTTAGGACCAGGAAGGCATCCAAGTAAGATCAATCCAAAGGGCGCAGTGGCCCTGGAAGCAAGCGATATCAGGCGCATACATAAGGAGGCGCCCGCAACCCCAAGGGCAAAAGTCCCCCTAAGGGACAATAACCACCAGGAAAAATGGCAACACCTGTTGAGGGAATGTAGACCCTTTACTTCAGCATTATTAAGAATAAGATCCGTAGTTAGACTAAAAGGACTTAAACAATGATCATAAAACACCACTTGGACAAAGAGGTCCGGCATAAGACGGAATACTACCACGGCATGGTGTGGATATATATATATATATATATATATATATATATATATATATATATATATATATATATATATGTATCGAGCCAAGGCTAAGCAATCAGATCCACCTTCTCAGGCACACGTCTGACTGAGGCAGGAGCCCCCAGAGAAACGACTTGGACTACAAGGCAGCTCAGACAGCATCCAGCATAAATCCCAAGGAAAAAATCCGCAGGGCAAACAGAATGAAAATGGATCCCAACAGGAACCACAGAAACTACTTGGGAGATGCCCATGAGCAAAACCCCAAGAGAATTCCTCACAAGGAAGACAGAACCAGACTCCTACAGGAAGACAGCCAGGACAGAACCTGGACCTAGATGGGGAGCCAACCCCAACCTATGCTGTAAAGACTCTAAAACCCGGGGAACCAAGAACGTCCAACAGGTAAGAGACCAAAACTCATGCCAATCAGTATGGGTACACCATGAACCACACTAGACGGAGGAAGAGGAAGCCAAGGAAGCTTGCTCCTAGCCCCCCATATACCAAGTCACCCAGAAGATAAGCCTGTCTCCAAGGGATGAATTAATCAGCTGTCAAGCCCCAGACAAGAGTCTGTAGATTGAGACGACAAAAGAAGGGGCCTGACAAGGGCAGAACCGCACTCCTGAGAGAGTGTACAGGTCAGCAGACCTCAGCAGAAGCATCTGCGAACCACAGTTCACAAGGCCACCCAGGCCATCAATCTCTCGGGTCTCTCTATCAGCACAACTGTGCGCAGAACCCCTCGTAGTAGGGTAAGCGAATAGAAGGCATATAAGATAGAAAGTCTATGCATAATTTTATTAAGCCCCCATGACCAGAGTCAGAATATTCTGGGGCGGTAAAAACAAGGGCGGAGCCCTTGTGGTATAAGCGAGACCCAACAGAGCCACCCTAGTTGGCTCTCAGAGCGCCAGCAGGATAGCATAACCTGCCACTGAAAGGCATGTATTGGAGCGAATACCTCTGAGGAGCAGGGGGGGTAGACCCCCGCCCAGATCGGGATCAGGAACCCTCCAGAGGGATCATCCTGGTTCGAGCTCCAGACCAATAATAAAACAGACCGTTGTCTTCCAACGGACCAAGAGTCCCCAAATAGACAGGTCCTAAAAGAGGAGAAGTCCAGCCGTATAGAGTCAACGGAAGGCTCACTGTTGCAACAACCAGTAGGAAAGATGGACCCTCTAAGGGACCCTACCTAGGAACCACGGGGGGCTTTGGAATAAAGTCCCTCCCCCCGCCTACCTGCGAGACTTGGTACCCAAGGTGACCATTCACAGGAAGATGCAAGCAAAGAAGGGGGTGCCCCCTGACAGGGCCCTTGAATATGATCAGCTCAAGAGGGACCACCTTACCAAGGGGGAATGAGCACAGACCAAGCCCCAGGGGTGCTGGAACCCCATGTAGGATCAATAACCTACTGTGCCGAAGAGCCCAAGGGCTCGGTATATAAGGAACATCATCTGATACGCCACCAACGGGCCCACCAGCTGCAATCCTGCCTGGTGAAAGTAAGAAGTCAGCAAAGGGGGGCAGAGCCCCCGTAACCAGGAGTCCACTTGTTGCCAAGGAAGAAGGATCAAGCCTGAACCGGATCCAAGGAATGGAGATAGCAGAGAAGGGACCAAGAGGGATTGAGGTGACTGAGCACCCATCCAGTAACTCCCACGGGACACCGCCGGCCGACCAATCCACTCGGCCTGACGTAGAGACTGGAGAGTAAGGAAAGACGACCTGGTAGGTCCTAATGCGGACGCCCCCCCCCAGGCCTGTCCGAGACATCACCCCCATTCGCGCCATGGCGAGTAGCCTGGGAGCGAAAGAGAGGCCACCAACAATGCCTCAAGCCGCAGGGTTGGTCCTGCCACACCGCCTAGTAACGGTCTTGGTGTCCAGCAGACACAGAGGGAACTAAGAAGATCTAGAACTCCACAGGAGGTCGGAAGCCCCCCTTGTACAGGGCGCCTGTGTCCCAAGACAGAGATGTCATATAGGGACTACCTGTGAGAGTAGAATTGCCAGGCCTACCATAGGCCAGCGTGGCCCAGACTGCCTCATACTGTTGAGGGAAGGAGGAAGGTTAATATAGAGGCCATAGCCCCATACTGTTAAGGGCATCCTGTAAGTAAGCCCAAACTCTGTAGGCCCAGTACGGCCTGCACCAATTCCTGAGGGAAAAAACAGGGGCTAGAAGCACCCTGACAATCACTGAGAGGGACCGCCCAGCAAATGCTATCCTGTGTCCAGGGGAGACAGCTGCTGCAACAGTACCCTCGCCCAGAAGGGCAAGGGCGTCCCTTCATGCTTGGGAGGTCTTGGCAGATTTGGACTTAGTCCTGCCAGAGGGCCCAGGGCGTTGCCTGCCCACCCCATGGTGGAAATCCACACCGAACAGTTGGAAGCACACCTTAGGTTCGCGTTTGACGCTAACGTAGGGAGGTGAAGGGGTGGCCCTGCCCCGGGAGGCCGGAGCGGCCTTCTGCGCAGGGGTGCCTTACCCTTTTTCCCAAAAAGGTCCAAACGGGCCCCAAATAGCCGCCGTCCTCTGAAGGGAAGGCCAGTGAGAGCCTTTTTTGTAGCATCATCAGCACCCTACTGTCGCAGCCAGACCAGGCGGTGAATAGCTACCACAATGGCAGAGGTTCTAGCACACATCTTAATGGTGTCATCCAGCGCTGAGAGGATGAACTTCACAAACACATCACAGTCTGATAGTGCATTAAACACCCCCCAGGGCAGGTCCTCAGGACGGTGGTCAAGTACTTTTCTGACAAGAGTCCTGACGGCCATCACCGTGGCACAGACCGGGCGCAGAGCCGTCCCTGCACACGAGAAGCGAATACCTCTGAGGAGCAGGGGGGGTAGACCCCCGCCCAGATCGGGATCAGGAACCCTCCAGAGGGATCATCCTGGTTCGAGCTCCAGACCAATAATAAAACAGACCGTTGTCTTCCAACGGACCAAGAGTCCCCAAATAGACAGGTCCTAAAAGAGGAGAAGTCCAGCCGTATAGAGTCAACGGAAGGCTCACTGTTGCAACAACCAGTAGGAAAGATGGACCCTCTAAGGGACCCTACCTAGGAACCATGGGGGGCTTTGGAATAAAGTCCCTCCCCCCGCCTACCTGCGAGACTTGGTACCCAAGGTGACCATTCACAGGAAGATGCAAGCAAAGAAGGGGGTGCCCCCTGACAGGGCCCTTGAATATGATCAGCTCAAGAGGGACCACCTTACCAAGGGGGAATGAGCACAGACCAAGCCCCAGGGGTGCTGGAACCCCATGTAGGATCAATAACCTACTGTGCCGAAGAGCCCAAGGGCTCGGTATATAAGGAACATCATCTGATACGCCACCAACGGGCCCACCAGCTGCAATCCTGCCTGGTGAAAGTAAGAAGTCAGCAAAGGGGGGCAGAGCCCCCGTAACCAGGAGTCCACTTGTTGCCAAGGAAGAAGGATCAAGCCTGAACCGGATCCAAGGAATGGAGATAGCAGAGAAGGGACCAAGAGGGATTGAGGTGACTGAGCACCCATCCAGTAACTCCCACGGGACACCGCCGGCCGACCAATCCACTCGGCCTGACGTAGAGACTGGAGAGTAAGGAAAGACGACCTGGTAGGTCCTAATGCGGACGCCCCCCCCAGGCCTGTCCGAGACATCACCCCCATTCGCGCCATGGCGAGTAGCCTGGGAGCGAAAGAGAGGCCACCAACAATGCCTCAAGCCGCAGGGTTGGTCCTGCCACACCGCCTAGTAGCGGTCTTGGTGTCCAGCAGACACAGAGGGAACTAAGAAGATCTAGAACTCCACAGGAGGTCGGAAGCCCCCCTTGTACAGGGCGCCTGTGTCCCAAGACAGAGATGTCATATAGGGACTACCTGTGAGAGTAGAATTGCCAGGCCTACCATAGGCCAGCGTGGCCCAGACTGCCTCATACTGTTGAGGGAAGGAGGAAGGTTAATATAGAGGCCATAGCCCCATACTGTTAAGGGCAACCTGTAAGTAAGCCCAAACTCTGTAGGCCCAGTACGGCCTGCACCAATTCCTGAGGGGAAAAACAGGGGCTAGAAGCACCCTGACAATCACTGAGAGGGACCGCCCAGCAAATGCTATCCTGTGTCCAGGGGAGACAGCTGCTGCAGCAGTACCCTCGCCCAGAAGGGCAAGGGCGTCCCTTCATGCTTGGGAGGTCTTGGCAGATTTGGACTTAGTCCTGCCAGAGGGCCCAGGGCGTTGCCTGCCCACCCCATGGTGGAAATCCACACCGAACAGTTGGAAGCACACCTTAGGTTCGCGTTTGACGCTAACGTAGGGAGGTGAAGGGGTGGCCCTGCCCCGGGAGGCCGGAGCGGCCTTCTGCGCAGGGGTGCCTTACCCTTTTTCCCAAAAAGGTCCAAACGGGCCCCAAATAGCCGCCGTCCTCTGAAGGGAAGGCCAGTGAGAGCCTTTTTTGTAGCATCATCAGCACCCTACTGTCGCAGCCAGACCAGGTGGTGAATAGCTACCACAAGGTAGAGGTTCTAGCACACATCTTAATGGTGTCATCCAGCGCTGAGAGGATGAACTTCACAAACACATCACAGTCTGATAGTGCATTAAACACCCCCCAGGGCAGGTCCTCAGGACGGTGGTCAAGTACTTTTCTGACAAGAGTCCTGGCGGCCATCACCGTGGCACAGACCGGGCGCAGAGCCGTCCCTGCACACGAGAAGGCGTGGGAAGCCAGTCTGTCAATGCGCCGGTCCTCAGCATCCCGAAGGGTACGGTAATAAGGAGCCGTCATGAAGGGGGGGTTAGTAACCCCTATAATCGGTGCATCCACCACAAGAGGCGCTGACCAAAAATTAACCACATCAGGAGGGAAAGGGTACTTCCAATCCCAGACCCCTGGGACCCCTTTAAGTTTACAAGGCGATTCCCATTCTTGGGATATAAGATTCTGGAAATGATCCTGTTCCAGGAACTCCAAGCGCGGCGGCGCTGTGTGGAAACTCTCCTTCTTAGGCTTGGGAGTCTCTCCAAGAGGGGAGATTGACAAAACCTCAAAGATCTTAATAAGAATTTCATCTGTGTCACACAGGCCCCAAGAACTGGGCCCAGAATCATCACAGCTCCCGGGCATCTCATCCAAGGAGCCCGAATCTGAGAATAGCTCACCTTCCTCAGAAGGATCAAGGTCCTGCATATCAGCAGAGTCATCAGTATCGTTGATGCTGCCGTCTGGGCAGTACGCTAATGTTAATGAAAGGACAAACAGGCTCGCAACTGGAGAGCCAGGAGCGCGACACTGACACCCAAGTATAATAAAAGATCAAAGGCCTTAACGTGTTATTGCACTAGGACTGCCACACATACCCCCCCCCCTGTCTTTTCCCCCGAGCTACGGGAGGAAGCGAGGGAGAAGCGGACCAGCGTCCAGGGATTAACTCTGTGAGGGGCACGGGCAACAATGCGGGAGGGGCATCCACTAGAGGCTCACCATCGGCCTAACCGCCTACCCTATGGTGGGGGATTGCGGTGGAGCATGGCTCCGTTAAGCACACAAGGTGCTGCCTACCTTCACCCGACCCACGCAGCCCAGGCTGGGAGACATATTCTTCTTAAAGGGGACGGGTGGAAATAGTCCCACAGGCCCACGGGCTGTAAAGCCCCGCTCGCCTGCGAGAGCGTGATACTTCATGTCTTTGCAGTTCAGCACTGCAGAGAAATCTGGGGATTTGTGGGAGGTCCCTGGGTATATGAAGGGCCTGGAGGAGCCTGTTTTTGCATGTCTGCAGTGAACAGCGCCCTCTGGCGGAGGATAACCCATGTGTAAGTATTATAGATGGAGCAAGACGTGCTGTATGCTTAGAATATGTTTTTTTAATGCATATTTGTCTATATATTTTTTCTACATTATGGATGTGTGACAATGTTGATATAACCTATGGCCATAAGCCATAAGATGTAGTGTGGGGCTTAGTCCCTTGTTTTTAATTGGTGTTTCTATGTGATTTAATGTTATTTAATAAAAATGTTTATATCCTTTGTGCAGCCGACTGTGTGGGGGGTTTATTAAGTATGTCACACACCCCACTTCAGACATTAATTCATTAACATGGGGTACTCATCGCTAGGTGGCGCTGCTTTGCAGAGAAGTCCAGAAAAAGCAAGCCCCTCCCGGTCTATACATACCTGGTATCTCCTAACAATTCCCCAGTGTTCTTCTCTGCAACGTGGCGACAAGACAGAAGAAAGAATTCTCCTGCTTGCAGGTAGCCGGGGTATCACCCCGGCCCCCCCCTACGGTCTATTTCTGCCCGGCTTTTTTGTCCCTTATCCCCTTATTTAATGGTAGCCTCCCAGCTTAGGCTGTAGGCTGGGCAAGGGTAGATGGCACATTGGTGCCTAGGAGATTAGCTCCTCCACTCGACCCTATATTATGGGGCATAGTGGTGATCCGGTGTGGTGATCCGGACGTGGGATGCCCCAGCCCTTATATTCCCCTTAGTGTTTACCTAATCCTTATACTGGGTGTGTGTGTGTGTGTGTGTGTGTGTGTGTGTGCGTGTTTCTTTGTCTGGGACGGGCGGTCTTGGTATGGGGCCGTCCTGTTTTCGGGGGCTTGGGCTCCCTGAACCCCGGTATTTTGGCCAGGTGGGGTCGGGTCGGGTGGGGGTGCCCGCCGGCCTGTTACCCGCCGGTTTCATGCCCTGTCTGCCGGTGGGCAGACTTTGATTTTACGGTGGGCGGGGCCGGGCGGCGCGCTGCCCCACCGGCCCGCCTGTGTGGAAGCGCCGGGGACCCTGCCTTAGGCGGGCGGGACCGCGTGGCATGTGGGCCGCGGGCCCGCTCGATGGCTTATGCGGGTGCCATTCCCTTGTGGCGCCCGCGGCTCGCGCGTTTTTGTTTCGAGGGGCGGGGCCCGCGCCAAGCGCGGCCCGCGCCGTGTCTGTCAGAAGCGCGTAGTGTCCTGTTAGATGGGGAGGGGCGGGGCTACACGGGTCCCGCGCTCGCTGAGGCCGCCGCCTCTCCTCTCTGTCTTTTGCCGTCCGGGCGCCATTTCGCGGGGGCTCAGGTAGGCTCTTGGCCTTAAGTACAGCGTCGGAGCGTCCTGTTAGAGGAGCGCTCAGTGAGGGGGGGCTGCTATGTCTGCTATGTTTTATTATTGGGGCACTATCCAGCTGCCGGTATTATGGCTGTTATTGGGTCTGCGCCCCTCTCCCCCTCCTGTCTCTCTCTCTCTCTCTCCCCCCCCAACACCCCCCCCCCCCCCCTCTCGTTGGGGGCGACGGCAGGGTGCTCCAGCCAGGCTTTGGGTGTACTGGCTGGTAGTTTTTTATATATTTTACTGGTGTAATGCCTGTACTCTTGGTCAGTGTTGATTGATTGAATGTTTTTTTGTGTTTTTCAGATAATATCCGGGATTCCATCATACAGGGCTCTCCCGGTCTTATATACCTGGTTGGTTGGGGGTTGTCTTAGAGTCCCTTGCAAATTCATATATAGTTACACATATATATATATATATATATATTTATCCCTATTAAAACCCCAGAGGGGCATCCCGGGTCGCTTACTGCGTAAATCCCTGAGGGCTGCGAATACCATAAATTCACCATTATGGAGGCTACCAGAGATACCGGAACTAGTCCTTTGGGGCAGTCCAGGCTGTGTGGGGGATGTGGGACTCCGCTCCCAGGGGATGATGTGATCGTTTGTATTCCATGTGCACAGCAGAACATTGAGCGCCAGTCCGACACCTCGGTGCCTGGGACTTCTTCTACCGCGCCTTCTCCCTCCCCTCCTCGCCTGTTCCGGGCCCCGTGCGACGTGGTCGTTGGGGGTGATTCGCAATCTGAGGTAGGCGCCCGGTTGGCCAGCCTCGAGAAAATGTTTTCCGCTATGGCCGCTCAGAAGGCTCCTGCCAAGCGAAAACATCTGTCTCCGCCTCCGCAGGACTCCGATGAGGAAGTTGAGGTACTGGATTGGTCGGATCGTCCCCTCGAAGAGGGGGAGCTTATTGAGGAGACGGAGGATTCAGAGGTTCAGCAGTTGTCTAGCGCTGAGGGGGACTTGATAGAGGGGCCCCCTCTTGATACGCCCACTATTCTGGCTCAAATGTTTGAGGTTTTGGATTTGGATCCGCCGGAAGTTACTCCTCGGCCTAAGGGTCAGCTTTTTGGGGGTTCCAAGCAGCGCTTGGAGTTTCCCAGTCAGTAGCATTTTGAGGACGTGGTCCTTAAGCAGTGGGAGCAGCCTACGCGGCTTGTCAGGGTCCCGCCTAGTTGGGACAAGAAGTATCCTTTTCCAACGGATTTCTTGAAGCGGTGGTCTGTTTCCCCCGAGGTGGATGCTCCGGTTTTGGGGCTGTCTAATTCGGCGGCTGTTCACTTCCCTGATACTACTTCTCTCAAGGATGGCGAGGATCGCCGGATTGATCAGCTGGCCCGTCATGGCTTTGTCTGTGCGGGTTCGGTTTTGAGGCCTGTTTGTGCTTCCGCCTTTTTGTCTTTGGCGGTTAGGTCCATGGTCAGGGATTTAGGTGTGGACCTTGATCCTACCTGTGAGGAGTCTCTGGCTCTTAAGCGTTGTTAATCCTTTTTGTCGTTTATCCTTGCCACTCAGGAGGATGCCATGTTGATGTGTGGCAGGGCTACGGCTCTGCTGGTGGCTATTCGTCGTTCAGTGTGGCTGAGACAGTGGACGGCTGACTTTAATTCTAAAAGATCGCTTACGGCCCTTCCCTTTCAGGGTTTGAGGCTTTTTGGTGAAAAGCTGGATTCTGTTGCCAAGGGGGGCAAGCTACCTCAGCGCAAGAAATTTCGCCGTTCCTTTCGGGGGACGGCCTCTTTTACTCCGTCCTTTCGGGGAGCCAGAGCCGGCAGGGGTGCGGGCTTCCCGGCCTCCAGGGGCGCCAGCTGGAATAGGGGTAGAGGCCGTGGCCGTCCCGTTCACGCCTGGGGTTCCAAGCCCAAGCCTGCGGCCAAGCCCGCTCAGCAATGAGGGGGCGCCCTCACCCGTACGGGTGGGGGGACGGTTGCGACTCTTCTCCCGGGTATGGGACCAGGAGGTCTCGGACAGGTGGGAGGTGGTGTCGGCCGGTTACAAGCTGGAGTTCGAGTCCCGCCCTCCTCTAAGGTTTTTCAGGTCTCGGGTGCCCTCGGATCCTTTGGCCGCACGGGGGCTCCTGGCGGCGGTAAGGAATCTTCTGGAATTGGCAGTCATCTGCCCGGTCCCTCCTTCAGAGGTGGGGCGCGGGTTTTATTTCAATCTCTTCACTGTACCCAAAAAGGACGGTTCGTTCCGTCCGATCCTGGATTTGAAGCTTCTCAACAGATTTATTCGTCACCGGAAGTTCCGCATGGAAACCCTGCGGTCTGCGATCGGTGCACTTCGGCAGGGGGACTTTATGACGTCCATAGACATCAAGGTTGCTTACCTTCACATCCCGATCTTTCCGGCTCATCAGCGGTTTCTTCGCTTTGTGGTGGAGGATCGGCATTTTCAGTTTGTAGCTCTTCCGTTCGGCCTCACATCTGCGCCGAGAGTGTTCACCAAGGTGTCGGCGGGAGTGATGGCCCTGCTCAGAGCTCAGGGGATTCGCATTGTACCTTACCTGGACGATCTCCTCATCATGGCGCCTTCCTTCAGTCAGGCGGAAGGGGACACCAGTTTGGTGGTGTCTATGTTGGAGAGGTTCGGCTGGGTGATCAATTACCCCAAGTCCTCTCTGGTCCTGGCCAGGGTGGTGACTTTTCTGGGGATGTCCTTGGACTCTTGCCTGCACAGAGTCTTTCTCCCCCAGGCCAAGGTCCTTTTGATTCAGGAATTGGTTCAGCTTCTTATTTCCAATCCTCGCCCGTCCATTCGGCTAGGAATGAGACTGGTGGGGTTGATGGTGGCCTCGTTCCCTTCGCACAGTTTCACACGCGGACGCTTCAGATCCATCTTTTGGCGTCTTGGGACCGGCGACCGCTGTCGTTGGATCGGTCCTTCCGGATGTCCCCTCGGGTTCGGCAGTCTCTTCTGTGGTGGATGGTCTCGGACAATCTTCTGAAGGGCAGGTCGTTTCTGACCCCGCTTTGGGAGACTGTCACCACGGATGCCAGTTTGTCAGGATGGGGAGGTTTCTGGAAGGATCTTCAGTTTCAGGGGCAGTGGGACCCTCGGGAAGCTCACTTGCCCATCAATGTTCTGGAGTTGCGAGCCATCAGGTTGGTTCTGTCTCAATTGACACATCATTTGCAAGGCCTGCCGGTGCAGGTGCGGTCGGACAATCGGACGGCGGTTGCTTACATCAATCACCAGGGAGGGACTCGCAGTCTGGGTGCCCACAGAGAGGTGTCTCTGATTCTTGTTTGGGCAGAGACTCATGTCCCTTGCATCTCGGCAGTTTACATTCCAGGAGTGGAGAACATGGAGGCGGACTTTCTGAGCCGGTGTTCGTCCCGCCGGGGGGAATGGTCTCTCCATCCCCAGGTGTTTTGGTCCCTGTGTCTTCGGTGGGGGACGCCGGAGGTGGATCTGTTTGCCTCTCGTCACAATCACAAGCTTCCGACGTTCGTGTCTCTGTCCCAGGACCCTCTGGCTCTGGCGGCGGACGCCATGGCCCTGAGCTGGAGGGATCTGGGGTTTCTTTATCTGTTTCCTCCGATTCCCATGCTGGGCAGGGTTCTGCGAAAGCTGGTTCAGGAAGGAGTTCCCGCCATTCTCGTGGCTCCAAGGTGGCCAAGGCGGGTGTGGTTAGCGGACATCGTTCGTCTGGCAGTGTATCAGCTCGATCTGCCTCTTCGGCCAGATCTTCTCACTCAGGGTCAGTTGTGTTACCCCAGTTTACCAACGCTGGCTTTGACGGCTTGGCTGCTGAAACCTCCATCTTGAAGGAGGAAGGTCTTTCGGATTCGGTCATTCGGACTCTTATTAGTGCTAGGAAGAGATCCTCTTCTTCCATCTACTATAGGGCTTGGAGATCGTATATTGATTGGTGTGAATCTAGATCTTTGCCCTGCCGGGTCTTTTCCGTTTCCAGGATTTTGGATTTTCTTCAGTCAGGGCTGGACTCTGGTCTTCAGCTGAGTACTTTGAAGGGGCAGGTTTCTGCCTTATCTATCTTTTTTCAGAGGTCTTTTGCAAGCCTGTCACGCTCCCGGAACCACAATTTACCACTTGGACAACTCCAGCTCTCTTGGTAAGGACCTCAACCCCCAATCTCCGCAGCCAGCTTCACCTATAGGAGCCCCCGCTTGCCGAGACGCAGAACACGCCTGCTCGGGATCGGTTGCCCCCAGGACTTTATGGCTCAAAGGATGAGGTCTTACGGTATAGAGAACTGGAGAGCCCGCGGCTGGAAGTGGAATCGGGTAGCCGGTATGTGAGCGTAAGGTGGAAGTCCAACAGACAGGCAAGGGTCGGCAACAGGAGTTGAGATCGAGGATGGTCAAGGGCAAGCAAGGGTCGGCAACAGGAGTGGAGATCGAGGATGGTCAAACAAGCGAGGGTCGGCAACAGGAGAGGAGATCGAGGATGGTCAAACAAGCGAGGGTCGGCAACAGGAATGGAGAATGAGGATGGTTAAAGGCAAGCGAGGGTCGGCAACAGGAATGGAGATCGAGGATGGTCAAACAAGCGAGGGTCGGCAACAGGAATCAGGATCAATATCAGGGATAAACAATTACTAGGATCTAGGCGCTATAACAGGCCATGACAAGTGACTGGGATGAAGTTATATAGGGAACAGACATAATTGGCCAAGGAGAGTCAGTGTAGTGATTGGTGCAACCAGGAACTTCAAACAGATTGGACACATAGGGCGAGCCGCCCAGAACACAAAGGCATCTGATTGGCCCAATGCCAGTGGGGAAGTCCCACTAGTGCAGCTGGGGCTTTATTAATTAATTATTTAACCTTCCTCCGGCGGCCGCGCTGAGAGCAGCGCCGCCGGAGGGAATAAACTGAACGTGCACGCGCGCGAGCACGAGAAGCGACGCCGGAGCTGCCGGCTGAGCAGGGAGGCGCACGTGCGCGCCAGCCTGCACAGAAGCCGCCGGACAGGTGGCTGCGCAGCGGGAGCGGGCGGCTGAGGACCCGCGACGACGCTGGAACGGGGAACCGGTAAGGGGGTAATGACAAAGCCATTCTTTGGTCAAAACTTTTTTCCAGGGGGTTTCGCATTTGCGGCCTTCTAGGAAGCCGTTGCTCCCTGTTTGGGATTTGAATTTAGTTCTTTCTGCCTTTCAGGCTCCTCCCTTTGAGCCTTTGCGGGATATTGCCTTGTCTACTCTGACTCAGAAGGTTGCCTTTCTGGTGGCCATCACTTCTGTTCGGCGTGTTTCAGAGCTGGCGGCCCTGTCGATTCAGGCCCCTTATTTTGAGAAACATCAGGACAAGGTGGTTTTCAGATTCAAGCCGGACTTTCTTCCTAAAGTGGTCTCTGCTTTCCATCTTAATCAGGACATTGTTCTTCCTTCTTTGTGTCCTAAGCCTAAGAATGACAAGGAGAGTGCGTTGCACTGCTTGGACGTGGTACGTTGTGTCAAGTTCTATCTGCGTACTACGGCTCCTTTTCGTAAGACGGATGCCTTCTTCGTGGTGCCCTGTGGGCCTAGGAAGGGTTTGGCTCCGGCCAAGTCTTCTATTAGTAAATGGATTCGTCAGGCGATTGTTGGAGCCTATTCTGCCAAGGGGAAGGCTCCCCCTTTTCGTGTTACTGCTCATTCTACTCGTGCTGTTGGTGCGTCCTGGGCTTTTCAGCACCAGGCTTCGGTTGAGCAGGTTTGTAAGGCTGCTACCTGGTCTTCGGTTCACACCTTTTCTAAGTTTTATAAGGTTGATGTGCGGGCTTCAGCGGATGCTGTTTTTGGCCGCAAGGTTCTGCAGGCTGCAGTGGTTTGAGTGTGTCTGCATTATTGCCTGGTTGGATACCCTCCCCAATTTGGACACTGCTGTTGGATGTCCCATGTTAATGAATTAATGTCTGAAGTGGGGTGTGTGACATACTTAGAATAATACCATTTTGTGATTACTCACCTGTAAAATGGGTATTATAAGTATGTCACACACCCCACTTCACCCGCCCTCTTTGGTATCCTGGCTCTTTATATGGTGAAGTTGTGTTTATTCACAGTAGAGGGTTACTTTTGTGTTTTGGTCTCCTGGTATCTTGCTTTTATTGCTGTTTGAATACTGGGGAATTGTTAGGAGATACCAGGTATGTATAGACCGGGAGGGGCTTGCTTTTTCTGGACTTCTCTGCAAAGCAGCGCCACCTAGCGGTGAGTACCCCATGTTAATGAATTAATGTCTGAAGTGGGGTGTGTGACATACTTATAATACCCATTTTACAGGTGAGTAATCACAAAATGGTATTATTGCAGAACGTTGGGGCCACATGTTCCAAGGGCGACCTCTTTTTTGGTTCTCAGTGTTTACATTCCCCCACTGAGTGCCACCAGTGTATTGTTTTGGCTTTCACAGATTAAGGCAGCATTCAGATCCCCTGGAAGGCAAGCCCTTCTCTCAGCTAGTAGAACCATGCTGTCATGTGTGGGGCCAGCACTCCTCCAAATTTTATTTAAAATAAAGGCCTGTGTCTTTCGAGGGATGCAACGCTTTAATAGCCAGTGCCACCTCATTGAGGGTGAGGATTACTTTGAGACTTTCCCTGTGGCCAGGCAAGAGACTCTTAATAATCCTTGTCCTTAGTGCTGGAAAATTTAAAGAAGGGCATGATACAGATCTTTATAAAAGGATACAAATTCAGATATCACTTTCTCAGGGTTACATGTCAAGTTGCCAGAGTTTAGGCAAATTCTTGGTAAAGCAGTCACATTGCTTTAAGTGGTAATTTTCCTATCCAGCATAGACCCGACTGTCTCCCGAGCTATAACATTTTCTCATTTTAGAATTTTTTCTGCGTTGGAGGTCAAGCATATGTTTGAATCAGCCCTAGCGCTATCAGTTTCCCCTAGCAGGCTTTGGTGAGAGTTCCTCTTGTAAGTTTTACACAGAGAGAAAAGGCGAGACTCCTTCACTTTCAGGGAGGCCACCCTTTCTCTTCAGCCTACTGTCCACCTGGATCAAATATCCCCGAATTGTCGCCTTGTGGGCGGCCCAATTATTCCTGTGGGAGGTATCGGGCCGGATCATTGAATCTAAAAAAAAAAAAAAAACACCTCTAATTTTATTCTCCAATTCGGGACACACACCTGGATCCTTCAAGAGTGACTCATTCAATCTCAACCCTGATGAGGATGGCCGAAGACCTAACCCACTCAGGGTATGTGGTCCGACCAGGGCACCTCCAGATTATTCTTAGTATACTGTACGTCCTGCTCCAAATATAATACTTACACGTGGGATGTACTCCACCAGATGGTGCTGGACTGCAGAGACATCAAAAATAGGCTCCTCCCGGCCCCTCAAATACCTGGGGACCTCCCACAAATCCCCAGATTTTCTCTGCAGTCTGGCTGCGAAGGATGAGAAATGGCTCTCTACTCGCAGGTGAGCGGGGCTATTAGCCTGCGGCCCTGTAGGACTATTCCCACCCGTTCCACTAGTAATATGCCTCCCAGCCTTGGCTGCGCTGGTCGGGTGAAGGTAGGCAGCACCGCTGTTAGGTGCTTAGGAGCGCTGCTCCACCGCAATCCCCCACCAAAGGATAGGCGGTTCAGGCTTATGGTGAGCCTCTATGGGATGCCCCTCCCGCATTAGTGCCCCTTGCCCCTGCCCATCGGTGGGCCCTGTTTAAGTGGCCGCTGTCCTCCCTCATTCTCCTTGTATCCTTCGGGGGAAAAGGGGGGGGGGGGTGTAAATGTGTATGCTATGCATTCTGTGTTTTACACCTTATTTTTATTCTGTTTAGTCTTGTGCCAGTCGCCGCGCTGACTTGCCTTTACTGTTTTTTTTAAAATTGCCGCCGCACGCTAACTTTGTTCCGCGCTTTGCGGTGGCATTACCTCAGGCGCTGGTGTGCCCTCATTGGCTGCTTGCACGTCCTGGCTTCACGCTCTTCGGGGGGGTGGGGGGCAGGGTCCTTCTATGGCGCGCTCCGCGTCATCGCTGATACCGGCCCGCCCCTCGAGGTATACCGACACCATCTTTAACCTGCTTGGTTGGCCCATGCGCGACGGACCCCTACCTACCGCAGTCCGTAAGTGCCCTCGCGGGCGGCTTTATATTTTTCACTTTTAGTTACTGTGTGCTTACGGTCTTGTCTGCTTATGTCTTTCAGGCGGATCGAACCCTTTTGGCTTCTCCCGGCCCTGTATTAGTATATATCTTTTAGGCCTTGTTAATACTCCCACTTCCCTAGCGGGTTATTGGGGCATCCGGGGTTGCTATATAGCGTTATTCCCTATCGGCGTATAGCGCCGCTATAATCACCATATGGAGGCATCCCAGGATAATGTGACCGGGGTCCCTTCGGGACAAGACCGGCTGTGTGTAGCGTGTGGGCAGCCTCATGCTGATGCTGACAAGGCGCGGGTCTGTGTAACCTGTGCTGAGCAGGTGCTTGCATTGCAGTCTGGTCTACCAGTGGCTGCACCTCGTTTCACTTCGCCTACTCCCCCAAGCTTAAATCTCACTCCTACTGAGTTGCATACAAGTGGGGATTCTCAGCCTGATGTGTCTTCTAGACTGGCTACTATTGAGAAATTAATTGCTAATACCTTGGCGCATAAGGCCCCTGCTAAGAAGCGGCACTTGACGCCTAATGTCACTGTTTTCCCTATGGGAACTGAGGAGTTTTGGAATCTTTGTGGCTATTCCCCGTCTGATGAAGGGGACCTGTTTTCTGATTCAGGCTCATCTGATGAGAGACCAAGGGGTCATGACGATTCTGGCTCTGACCCCTGGGCCCCGGATGACACTGACAGATTATTGACCCAGATTTTTGAGGTTCTGTCCATCTCTCTCCCTGTTGCGGCCCCCAGGCAAAGAGGGGAGCTTTTCCATACAGCAAAATCACGTTTGGAATTTCCCAAGCAGGCACATTCCCATAACCTTGTGCTCAAGGAATGGGAGTGCCCCAGTAAACTTCCCGGGGTTCCAAAAAGTTGGGATAGGAAGTATCCCTTTCCTGCTGAGGTGGTTAAATGTTGGTCATCCCCCCCCCCCCCCCCCCCCCCCCCGAGGTGGATGCCCCGATCTTAGGATTATCTAACACCTCTGTCATGCATTCCCCTGACTCTATTACCCTGCGGGATGCTGCGCACCGGCGCATTGACCAGCTGGCATCCCACGCCTTTGCATGTGCGGGGACGGCGCTGCGCCCGGTCTGTGCCTCTGCCATTACTGCTGTGGCCACTAGAACCCTTATCAGAAATATACTTGATAGTGCCCCTGATGATTTGCCTTGTGAGGTGTTAAATGCACTCTCCAGTTGTGATGTTTTTGTAAATTTTGTCCTCTCAGCATTGGATGACACCATCAGAATGTGTACCAGAACTTCTGCCCTCGTGGTGGCTATATGCTGCTCGGTTTGGCTGCGCCAGTGGGCTGCTGACAACGCTGCCAAGAAGGCCCTCACTGGTTTTCCCTTTAAAGGACTGCGTCTGTTTGGGGACCGCCTGGACCTTTTTGCTAAGGGAGGCAGGTTACCCCAGCGCTGGCGGCAATCTCGGCCCTTTCGGGGTCAGGGTTCCTTCTCCTCCCCTTACCGTGGTGCCAGACAGGGGAGGGGGGTTTCCTTTCCTGGGGCCCGGGGAGATTTCTGAGGTCCTGGACGTGGACGTCCTGGCTCCTCCTGGGGTCCCAAAGCAAAATCCTCTCCCAAGCCCCCTCAGGCATGATGGGGCTCCCTCACCCATCCGGGTGGGGGGACGGCTGCAGCACTTCGCTCAAGTCTGGAGGCTTCATGTCTCAGACCGGTGGATTCAGGAGGTAGTGTCCTCCGGTTACAAGTTAGAGTTTGCTGCCTGTCCCCCTCCAAGATTAATCAGATCCTGGATTCCTCAGGACCCTGTGTCAGCTCAGGAGCTAGTCCATGCAGTGCAAGGCCTCTTGGAGCTGGGGGTCATCTGCCAGGTCCCCTTAAGAGAAAAAGGCAAGGGCTTTTATTCCAACCTATTCACAGTACCCAAAAAAGATGGTTCAGTCAGGTCCATCCTGGACTTGAAGATCCTCAACAAATTTGTCAGGGGCAGGCGCTTTCGCATGGAAACTCTGCGCTCTGCCATCAGTTCCCTGCGCCAAGGGGATTTCATAACTTCTGTGGACATCAAAGATACTTACCTTCATATTCCTGTGTTCCCAGGTCATCAAAGATTCCTCAGGTTCGCTCTGCTGGATCAACACTACCAGTTTGTGGCCTTGCCCTTTGGCCTCACTTCAGCTCCCAGGGTGTTCACCAAGGTGCTGGCTGGCGTGATGTCTCTGCTCAGATGTCCGGGCGTCCGCATGCTTCCCTATCTGGACGACATTCTCATCACTTCCCAGTCTCTACATCAGGCAGAGTTGGATACTCAGCTGGTGGTGTCCACTCTGGAGTCATTTGGATGGGTGATCAACCACCCCAAGTCCTCACTGTCCCCTTCCTTGGTAACTCCATTCCTAGGAATGAATCTGGATACAGTTCAGGGAAGGATTTTCCTTCCTCAACAGAAGGTGGACAGTCTGATTGCACAGGCTCAGTCCCTCCTAGCTTGTCCTCATCCCTCCATCAGGCAGGGGATGCAGCTGGTGGGCCTGATGGTGGCATGCTTCGAAGCGGTCCCTTATGCTCAGTTCCACTTGAGGCCTCTGCAACTTCACCTATTGTTAGTATGGGACAAGGACCCAGCGTCCCTGGACGGCGTCTGTGTGCTCTCCCCTCGGGTCAGGAGGTCCCTCTTGTGGTGGATGGACTCAAGGAACCTGTTGGGGGGCAGATCCTTTCTTACCCCTCCCTGGGAGACGGTCACCACGGATGCCAGTCTGTCAGGTTGGGGGGGTTTCTGAAAGTCTCTGCGGTTCCAGGGGAGTCGGGGTCCTCAGGAGGCCCACACTCCTATCAATGTCTTGGAATTGCGGGCGATCAGGTTAGTTCTGGCTCAATTGACTACTCACCTTCGGGGTCTGCCTGTTCAGGTGCGCTCGGACAACCAGACGGCAGTTGCCTACATCAATCATCAGGGAGGGACCCGGAGCAAGGGGGCCCTCCAGGAAGCGTCTCTGATCCTGACTTGGGCGGAGGCCAATGTCCCCTGCATATCAGCTGTGTACATCCCGGGGGTGGAAAAAACGCCTGGCGGACTCTCTGAGCAGGGGGACCTCTCACCAGGGAGAATGGTCTCTATGCAGCAGGGTGTTTCAATCCCTGTGTCACCATTGGGGCCAACCAGATGTGGATCTGTTTGTTTCCCACCACAATCACAAGCTCCCAGCTTTTGTCTCTCTGTCCCAGGATCCTCTGGCCTTGACCTCGGATGCTCTAGCAATGTCATGGCAGGACTTTGTATGTCTTCCCTCCATTTCCCCTGCTGGGCAGGGTTCTGTGCAAGATTGCTCTGGAAGGGGTGCCAGCAATTCTGGTGGCCCCCAGGTGGCCAAGAAGAGTGTGGTTCGCAGACGTGGTGCAGCTGGCAGTAGATCAGTACGCTCTGCCCTTGGTGCCAGATCTGCTCACTCAGGGCTCACTACGCCATCCCAATTTACAAACTCTGGCTTTGACGGCTTGGCTGCTGAAACCTCCATATTGATGGAGAAGGGGCTGTCTTCCTCGGTTGTGGATACTTTGATAAAGGCTAGGAAGAAGTCTTCCTCTTCCATTTATTACAGGGTTTGGCGTGCCTACATTGACTGGTGTGAGTCTAAGTCTCTTCCCTGTCGTGTGTTCTCTATTCCCAGGATTCTTGATTTCCTGCAGCATGGGTTGGAGATGGGATTACAACTCTGTACTCTGAAGGGTCAGGTTTCTGCCCTGGCTGTTTTTTTCCAGAAGTCCTTTGCTCAGCATTCTCTGATCGGGACTTTTTTCCGGGGGGTTACTCATGTGCATCCCCCACATAAGCCTTGCAGGGTGCTCCCTTTGAACCTGTGCAGAATGCCTCCCTGTCCATTCTTACTCTCAGTTGTCTTCCTGGTGGCTATCACCTCTGTTAGGTGTGTGTCTGAGTTGGCGCCACTTTCCATTTAGCCCCCATACTATGAGAGACACCAGGACAAGGTGGTGTTCCGCTTCAAGCCAGATTTTCTGCCTAAGGTAGTGTCTGCCTTTCATTTGAATCAGGACATTGTTCTTCCTTCATTGTGCCCTAATCCTAGTAATGCTAAGGAGAGGGTTTTGCATTCCTTGGATGTGGTTAGGTGTCTGAAGTACTATCTGGTGGCTACTGCACCTTTCAGAAAAACTGATGCTCTTTTTGTGGTCCCTTCTGGTCCAAGGAAGGGTTTGGCTCCTGCCAAGTCTACTATCAGTAAATGGATCAGTCGGGCTGTGATTCAGGCCTACTCTGCTAAGGGGAAGAATCCTCCCTTCCGCCTTACTGCTCATTCTACTCGTGCTATTGGTGCCTCTTGGGCTTTTCAGCACCAGGCTTCTGTTGAACAAGTTTGCAAGGCCGCTACTTGGTCTTCTGTTCATACCTTTTCAAAGTTTTACAAGATTGATGTTAAGGCCTCAGCTGATGCTGCTTTTGGCCGAAAGGTTTTGCAGGTGGCAGTGGTTTAAACTGTCTGCTGTTACCTTTGGGGATCCCACCCTACTTTATGGACACTGCTATTGGATGTCCCGATTGTAAGTATTCTATCTGGAGCAGGACGTACTGTATACTAAGAATAATACAATTCTGTGAGTACTCACCTGTAGAATTGGTATTATGAGTATACAGTACGTCCTGCTCCACCCCACCCTTGGTTTTGCATTTGTCTTGGATCCCCTGTATGGTGATAGTTATCATTGTTATAGTTTCTTGTTTGGGTTGTTTTAACTCTCCCGACTTCTCGTTAACTGCTTTTCAATGCTGGGGATTGTGGGAGGTCCCTGGGTATTTGAGGGGCCGGGAGGAGCCTATTTTCGATGTCTCAGCAGTCCAGCGCCATTTCTCCTTTGAAAGTAATGCAGTATCACTATGAGGCAGTATCACTGTGAGGGCCCTGTGAGCTGGGGGAGAAAAGGCCCCCACACATTCTTTCCTTCGAGTGCTATAGCTTTAGATGCCCAGGCAGACATGTAAGCCAGGGGTTGTGAGCTACGCTGGGATGCCACCATATTAGATCCCCCCTCGTTTCACACCCTACAGTTTGCTGGCTTCTCACACCGTGGGCTAGTAATCCGACATCCTCAGGTGGAGCAGGCAGAAACTGGATTTACAGAGGACCAACAGTCAAAAATGACTTAAACCAGACCAACAGAACAAACTGCTCTCATATGCATCCCTTTCCAGCTCAATTTAAATTGCTGCACATATACATACATTAACCCTTTTCTAACTCCTGCTATATTAAATTTTAGACACCAAATGGTGGCTCATGCATTTGCAGGTCACCTGTAAACAGGAAGTGCTGCTGAGTTTCTTGTTACTGCACATTGTCAGTTATGTTAGAATCCATGCAGCAGCATGGCTGAGATGCTTGGAGACGCTCCAAAATGGCCACTACCCTTTTTTTCCCCACTGTGCTAGGCTGTTTAAGGTAGCCACTTCAAAGGTGTGCAGGCTGGTTATCAAGGTTGCAATCAGCCCCACTGGAGGGGTGAGGGGCAGAGTTTCGCTGCAGGCATCCTTAGCTGTGTGAAATCTTCTAAAGAAAAGAGTTAAAATGTAAAAAACTCCACTCGTAATAGTTTTCTTTTTTTTTTTTTTACCAGAACATAAGCTGGATAGTGAGTGTGAGGGGAAATCTTGCCCAGTGTCTCATAATCCCTGTAGAGATCTGGTCACTCCCTGGTGACAGGCTAGGTCAGCTATCGGAGAGATAGATTTTTGAGACTCTTGACTCTCTGCATTCAGTGTGCTGTTTGCTTTGATAGGGGGAGGGGTCGTTGTATGTCTGACCCCTTCTTTTTTACCTTGATAGGACACGTTCTTGTGGGCCTAATTTCAGAAACACACTAAAATGCCCCCAATGCTGCTGGAGATGCAACCTTGAATGTGGCGACCTTTTGCAAATTTTTTGGTCGTGCCCGGAACTACAGTCGTTCTGGAAGGGGGTCAGAGACGTAGTGCAACGTATGACTGATAGAGAGATCCCCTGGGGCCCTGCTTTCTTCCTCCTCCACCACTCAGCCATACTTGCCAAGGCCTACCGGAGGTCAGTGGTGCCCCAACTGGTTAATGCCGCAAGGGCGTGTGTCCCTTCGCGTTGGAAGAGCCAGTCACCTCCGAGCATCACACAGTGGCTGAACAGGGTGAATGAAATTGAGAGATTCGAGGGGATGATAGCGGCCCAGAGAGAATCGGAGGAAGCGCACAGGCTCAAATGGGCATGCTGGGTAGAATTTACACTGTCGCAGGCCTACAGGGACCTATTGGGGACAGAGGCGTGAGAAATTGAATTGTTCACTTGAGGGAGTGGACTCTGCCCCCCTTCCTCTGCATCTCCCCTTTTCTTTTCTTCCCCCACTTTTATTCTCCCTTTTCCCTCCCCCCTGCTGTTCCCCCTCTCCCCCCGTTTGTCTGAATCTTCCCGGATAGACACTGACTGTCTATTCTACACTTTATCTTTTACCAACTGTTTGTAGGTATAGCTGGTATTACTGCCAGATCTTAGTTATTTCATCTGCCTGAAGGCTGCTGTTACCGTCCTGCCTGGACATTGGATGGGTGCAGAGGAGCCGACACCTGTTTTCCTTGAAAGTTGTTCACCAGTTGGCTCTATGGCACAAATAACTTTCCTCTGACCTGGCCAATGTAGCAGCAGAGACCAATTTCTGAGTTAAATGTCATTGAAGTTGGATAGTATTACCAACACTCCTCATGACCCTTGCCAGGCATTAATGCGCTGCTGGTTATATATGTCTTAGATGTATCTTTTCTTGTTACTCTGATATTTGTATGTACTGTTATTGTCCTTTTATTATTGTGCTTTGAAAACTTTAAATAAAGAATATATAAAAAAAAAAAATGCCCCCAATGCACTTAAAAGATTAAATGCTCTTAAGGCTAAGGAAACATTTTTAAATTATCATATTTGTAAAGTTTATAAAGGGGGTATAAGTATCTACAACCCCTGGCAAAAATTATGGAATCACCAGTCTCTGAGGATGTTCCTTCAGTTGTTGAATTTTGTAGAAAAAAAGCAGATCACAGACATGACAAAAAACTAAAGGCATTTCAAATGGCAACTTTCTGGCTTTAAGAAATACTAAAAGAAATCAAGAAAAATAATTGTAGTAGCCAGTAACAGTTACATTTTTAGAGCAGGCACAGGGAATACATTATGGAATCAATCAATTTTGAGGAACAAAATATGGAATCATGAAAAACAAACAAACAAAATAACACTCCAACACATCACTAGTACTTTGTTGCAGCAACTCTGGCTATTATAACTTCTTGCAGTCTCTAATGAGTGACAAACGGTACTCTTCACCAATCTGGCTCCAGCTTTCTCTGATTGCTGTTGCCAGATCAGCTTTGCAGATTGGAGCCTTGTCATGGACCATTTTCTTTAACTTCCACCACAGATTTTCGATTGGATTGAGATCCGGACTGTTTGCTGGCCATGACATTGACCTTATGTGTTTTTCTTCAAGGAATGTTTTCACAGTTTTTGCTCTATGGCAAGATGCATTATCATCTTGAAAAATTATGTCATCATCCCCAAACATACTTTCGAGAGATGGGATAACAAAAGTGTCCAAAATGTCAATGTAAACCTGTGCATTTATTGAAGATGTAACGACAGCCATCTCCCCAGTGCTTTTACCTGACATGCAGCCCCATATCATCAATGACTGTGGAAATTTGCATATTTTCTTCAGACAGTCGTCTGCATAAATCTCTTTGGAACGGAACCAAACAAAAGTTCCAGCATCATCACCTTGCCTAATGCAGATTCGAGATTCATCACTGAATATGACTTTCATACAGTCATCCACAGTCCACGATTGCCTTTCCTTAGCCAATTGTAACCTTGTTTTTTTCTGTTTAGGTGTTAGTGATGGCTTTCTTTTAGCTTTTCTGTATGTAAATCCCATTTACTGTAGGCGGTTTCTTACAGTTCGGTCACAGACGTTGACTCCAGTTTCCTCCCATTTGTTCCTCATTTGTTTTGTTGTACATTTTCTGTTTTCAAGGCATATTGCTTTAAGTTTTATGTCTTGATGCTTTGATGTCTTCCTTGGTCTACCAGTATGCTTGCCTTTAACCACCTTCCCATGTTGTCTGTACTTGGTCCAGGTTTTAGACACAGCTGACTGTGAACAACCAACATCTTGTGCAACACTGCGTGATGATTTACCGTCTTTAAGGAGTTTGATAATCCTCTCCTATTTATCAAGTGACATCTCTGGTGTTAGAGCCATGATTCATGTCAGTCCTCTTGTTGCAGCAGCTCTCCAAGGTGTGATCATTCCCTTTTACCTGGACACTAATGAGCAGATTTAATCTGATGCAGATGTTATTGTTTGTAATGAAAATTTGCAGGGTGATTCCATATTTTGTTTCCTCAAAATTGAGTGATTCCATAATTTATTCCCTGAGCTTGTTCTTAAAATGTAACTGTTACTGGCTACCACCATTATTTTTCTTGATTTCTTTTAGTATTTCTTAAAGCCAGGAAGTTGCCATTTGAAATGCCTTTAGTTTTTTGTCATGTCTGTGATTTGCTTTTTTTCTACAAAATTCAACAACTGAAGGAACATCCTCAGAGACTGGTGATTCCATTATTTTTGCCAGGGGTTGTAGACCTTGCAGATGCCTGGAGGATAATAACAAGAATGGACAAAGTAGTAGATTTATTTTTTAGATCAGGTTGCAACATACAATATAATTTCGATCAGACCCCAGATTCACAGTTAGGCCTTTTACATTGCTGCAATACTACTTCTGAATAAGAAAGAAAGCTAGACCCAAAGGACAACTAAGCAATATGTGAAACAACTAAGCAATATGTGAAACAAACTAGCAAGAATAAAAGGAAGAAGAAACCATTATGGTTTACTAGGGAAGTCGGCACTATCATAAAAGATAAGAAGTCTGCCTATAAGAAGTATAAAGTAAGTGGAAGTGTAGCTGACAGAGAGGCGTATAAAATTAAACAGAGGGAAGCAAAACTAATTATAAGGACTGCTAAAGGGCAAAAAGAGGAAGAAATGGCCAAATCTATGAAGAGGGGAGATAAAACCTTTTTCCGATATATTGGTGACAGAAAGAAGAAAAACAATGCAGTCTCAAAAATTAGAAATAGGGAAAATAAATATATTGACGGAGATAAGGCTGTGGCTGACCATCTGAATAGCTACTTTTGTTCGGTATTTTCAGATAGTAGCAGGCATGGTCATAGCACAACATCCAGCTGGGAGAGTACAGCTCCGGAGTTTCTGGAGGCTGATGTCTTAGCCGAGCTGGCACATCTAAAGGTAAGTAAGGCAATGGGTCCAGATGGAATCCACCCCAGAGTTCTAAGGGAACTTAGGTTTGTGATTGCAGCCCCTCTAACTGATTTACTTAACCATTCCCTTTCAACTGGTGAGGTTCCAGATGATTGGAGAATGGCCAATGTCGTACCAATCCATAAAAAGGGGAGTAGAGAAGAAGCCAGTAATTACAGGCCAGTTAGTTTAACATCTATAGTGGTCAAATTAATGGAAACACTCTTAAAAAAACAGATAATTTCCCATCTAAAAATTAATGACCTATTGGACCCAAAACAGCACGGCTTTACTGAGGACAGATCATGTCAGACCAATCTTATTGATTTCTTTGACAATGTCACTAAAGTGTTAGATGAAGGTGGTGCTGTGGATATCGCCTATCTGGATTTTAGCAAAGCCTTTGACACTGTACCACATAAGGAGCTCATAGATAAGTTATTGAAGGTAGGACTCAATCCCTGGATAGTTCAGTGGATTTCCAGTTGGCTGAGGGATCGGTATCAGAGCGTTGTTGTAAATGGCGTGCAATCTGAAAAAAGGCGAGTTACAAGTGGTGTGCCGCAGGGCTCTGTCCTGGGCCCCATTCTTTTTAATATATTTGTAAGTGACATAGGAGAAGGCTTGGTAGGAAAAGTTTGTCTGTTTGCTGATGATACAAAGGTTAGTAATAGGGTGGATATTCCTGGAGGTGTCTGCAACATGGAAAATGATTTAGCTTTACTGGATAGATGGTCAAAACTGTGGAAACTAGAGTTTAATGTCTCTAAATGTAAAATCATGCACTTGGGTAGAAGGAATCCCTGCTCTGAGTACCGTATGGGCAGTACTGTGTTAGCCAGGACCTCGGAGGAGAGAGATTTAGGGGTACTGATTACTGATAGCTGCAAGATGAGTGGACAGTGTAGCCAGGCAGTGGGAAAAGCAAGCAGGATGCTCGGCTGCATAGCTCGAGGCATCACCAGTAGGAAGAGGGAGGTTGTGATGCCACTGTATAGAGCCCTGGTAAGGCCACAGCTAGAATACTGTGTGCAGTTCTGGAGACCTTACCTGCAAAAAGACATTATTCAAATAGAACGTGTCCAAAGGCGGGCAACGAAAATGGTGGAAGGACTTAAACTTAAAACTTATCAGGAGAGACTTAAAGAACTTAATTTGTACAGTCTGGAGGAAAGAAGGGAGAGGGGGGACATGATTGAGACCTTTAAATATGTGAAAGGATTGAATAAGGTTCAGGAGGGAAGTGTTTTTAAGAAGAAACTTAACGATAGAACAAGGGGGCACAACCTGAAGCTAGTCGGGGGGAAGATCAGGAGCAATGTTAGAAAATATTATTTTACAGAAAGAGTAGTAGGTGCTTGGAACAAACTTCCAGCAAAGGTAGTTGAAACATCAACAGTCACTGAATTTAAACATGCCTGGGATAAGCACACATCTATCCTAAGATAAAGAGTACATACAGTATACACATAAGGGCAGACTAGATGGACCGTATGGTCTCCTTCTGCCGTCAACCTTCTATGTTTCTATGTTTCTATGATATTTTGGAAACAACACAATTTTTATGAAGCCACTGTAGCAATAACTTTGGATGGCAACATCTCTCTGTATCAGTTCGCATCACTGATGATGTAAATAGACCTAGACCCAGCTGCAAGGATTTCAACAGTTTGAGCAATTGGGACGGAATGTAAATTGTTGTTCGTGAATCTGATTCCTCTTAGAACCCAACAAATCTCGGGTGTCATTCTGCAACCTCTTCAGGAGATATCTTTCTTGCTCATTGAAAAAACACTAACAATTTCTCTGTCGGGTTGTCCACACAGAGACTCCAAGCAATCACAAATGGGTTAACTTGTAGCTCTAAGGCGGGACTAGATCACACGTCATCTGAAATTCCTCCCAGGTGCTGGTACAAGGGCTGGCCCACCGGTAGGTTTCCCAGTTCTGGTCCAGTCAAGGGAAGATAAAAATGTTTCCTTGGAGTGCCTAGAGTGAGTGCTTTAATGCTATTGCTGTGTTTTCTTTTTATATTGTATTCAGTTTTGAGGGCAGCATTGGGCAGGTTCCTGCATCTGCGGCCCCTTGGGACAGAGTAGATCCAATGCCAGGACGTGGGGCTGCGGTCATTCCAGTAGGGTTGACTATTATGGGCCCAGCCCCTTGGGGGGCCATGTTCGTTGAGTGGCAGTTAGCCAGGGCTGCTGGACTAGGCAGCTTACTCTTATTAAGGGGTAGTAAGCCAGAGGGAGCCAGATTTTTATTTTCATACAGGGGGGGTGGCTGAGTTCCCAGAGGTGACCCACCACCTCCGCTGTATCCCCCTGTACTCCAAATATTATTCCTGAGGCTTAACAGGGTGGTAGGGTTGACGCAGGCTGTTCAGATTTTCTGGGGACGTGGCTACTGGGACAAAGTGGAGGTTACGTCCCCCCGACGGGGTCAGATCATCTGCTGGGAGGCTCATGCTAACTGCATGCACAAATTTCTGTGGTACTCTGGCTGCTGCCCACTCGCGCCCGGACCACCTGTGTGCCGTGATGGTCGTCTGCGCTTTGGCTGCTGGCTGCCCTCCTGCCGAGCATCCATGTCCCGCCTTGACATCCAGGCTCCCGGGGCCACCCATGATTCTGACCGTAGGCTCCGGTCAGGCTGTCTGCCCTTACCGGCCAAGCTTGGGTCTCTTGTGCCGCTTACCGTCTGACCACTTGAAAGAGGGGCTTGAACTCCCTACCCGCTCCCTGCTTCTTTGTTCAGCAGACCTGTGGAAGTTTTTTCCAAGTATACAGCACGTCCTGTTCCAGTAAATTCCTTACACTTGGGTTATTCCGCCACAAGGTGGCGCAGTGGACTGCAGAAAGACTTGTGGCCACTGCCGGGACCATAAATAGCCAGGTACCTCCCACCAATTTCCAGTGTTTCTTTGCAGTCTGGACTGCGAAGATAGAAGATGGCTCTCTATTGCGCAGGGAGTGGGGCTTTTCAAGCCTAGGGCCTTGCAGGCTTATTTCCACCCGTTCTGGACCCACTGCCTCCCATCCTCTGCTGACGGTTCGGGTGAAGGTAGGACAGCACTAGGGTCAGGTGCTGAAGGAGCTTTGCTCCGGGCCGCAAGACCCTGTACCAAAGGGTAGCCGGTGACAGGCTTTCAATGGTGAGCCTCATTGGGATGCCCCAGCCTCAAACCTTGGGTCTTTGTTCCCTTCACCCGTCTCCCCTCCCCTCTAGAAGGTTGTGCGCGACCCCTTTGTTGTGGCCCACTTGGCTGGCAGGGGGCGCCCGGGGGGTCTGTGATTTGGGTGTTTTGTGTTCTTTTTTGGTGTGTGTGCGGGACGTTGTATGGCGCTCCGCGGTGGTTGACGCTATGTATTTTTTAGGTTACTGTCATGGCGCTGGCGTCCCACGTGATCACAGTTTCACGCTCTTCAGGGGGGGGCGGGAACTGCGGTTTCACGCGTTTTGCGTCATACTCTCGCGGTCCTCCCCTCTAGGTGCTGCTGCCGGCGCCATTCAGTGGCCTCGTCCTTGCGGTGCTGCGACGCGGTCTGGTCTCTGAGTGATCTGTCCGCTTGGTCCGTGAGGCCTTTACAGGGGTTTTATATTGCTTTACTATGTATGCGCTGGGGATGTTTATTTTTTACTTATTGTGTCTTGCAGGCGGGTCACCTCTGACTGTGGTTCTCCCGGCCCTGCCCCTTACCATTCTCCCACCTTCCCTAGCGGGCTTTGGGGGGCATCCCAAAAAGGGTGGCTATTGCTAGCTATGTCCCTGTACTGGCCGTTACGCCTGTATCTAAATCACCATATGGAGGCTTCCAGGGACAATGTGCTTGGGGTTCCTTCGGGACAAGCCCAGCTGTGTGTTTCGTGTGGGGTATCCCCTGTTAGTTACAGTGTCAGGGTGTGTTTGACCTGCGCCCAACATGTACTTGCGCTGCAGCCTGGCTCATCTGCTACGGGTCCGGGTACTGCGCTCCTTTCTGCTTTGCCTACCCCCCCACACCCAGTGAGGGGCACACTAGCGGGGAGTCTCAGTATGACTTGGCTTCACGGGTGGCCAGCATTATAAAGCATATTGCTGGGTCAGCCCCGCGTAAGGCTTCTGCCAACAAGTGGCACTTATCTCCCGCTGCTTCCCTCTTTCCTGTGGAGGGTGAGGGACTTTACTCATTTTCTGGCTTGTACCCCCCTCGAACAGGGGGAATTATTCTCTGATTCAGAATCCTCTGAGGAACAGTCTAAGTTATATGGCGGTACCGAGTCTCCCTTTGGAGAAGACCCATGGTCCTCAGATGACACTGACAGGTTGTTGAGTCACGTTTTTGAAGCTCTTTGTATTTCCCCTCCTGCCGTGGCTCCGCGGCAGCAGGGTGAGCTTTTCCATTCTGTTAAACCACGCTTGGAGTTCCCTGAGCAGAATCACTTTAATAATCTGGTGCTCAAAGAGTGGGAACGGCCTATAAACTACCTGGGGTGCCCAAGAGTTGGGACAGGATGTATCCCTTTCCCGCTGATGTGATTAAGCATTGGTCATGTCCTCCTGAGGTGGACGCGCCCGTCCTAGGGTTGTCTAACACATCAGTCATGCATTCACCTGACACTACTACCCTGCGGGATGGTGAGGACCAGCGCTTGGACCAGCTGTCCTGTCATGCTTTTGCCTGTGTGGGGATTGCACTGCGCCGGTTTGTGCCTCTGCCATAACGGCTATTTTTTATTAACGGTCTGCTTAAGTGTCTCTTAGATGGGGCCTCTGATGACGCGGGAGGTGAGGAATATAGATCTCTCCTACTTTGCTATGAATTTATTGCATATATCCTTTCTGCCATGGATGATGCCATTAGAATGTGTGGTAGGACTTCTGCCCTGTTGGTGGCTATACGACGCTCTGTCTGGCTACGTCAGTGGGTGGCTGGTAATGCTGCTAAAAAGGCCCTCACTGGTTTTCCCTTTAAGGGGCTGCAGCTCTTTGGTGAACGCTTGGACCTATTTGCCCGCTTCTAGGCTTCTGTTCATACTTTTTCAAAGTTTTACAAAGTTGATGTTAGGGCCTCAGCTGATGCTGCTTTTGGCCGCAAAGTCTTCAGGCGGCAGTGGTTTAAACTGCCCGCCGTTGCTCTTTGGGGATCCCACCCTACCTTACGGACACTGCTTTTGGATGTCCCAAGTGTAAGGAATTTACTGGAACAGGACGTGCTGTATACTTGGAAAAATACAATTCTTTGAGCACTCACCTGTAGAATTGATGTTATAGTATACTGCACGTCCTGTTCCACCCCTCCCTTGATATCATTTTTCTTGGTTACCTCTGTATGGTGATTGTTCAAAAGTTCATTTTGGGTTCTTATCCATTTTTTGATTCTCCCGGCTTCTTGTATAACTGCTTGTCAACACTGGAAATTGGTGGGAGGTACCTGGCTATTTATGGGGCCGGGAGTGGCCACAAGTCTTTCTGCAGTCCACTGCGCCACCTTGTGGTCGGAATAACCTAAGTGTAAGGAATTTACTGGAACAGGACGTGCTGTATACTATAAAATCAATTCTACAGGTGAGTACTGACAGAAATGTATTTTTCAGATCGCTGGAACACTGGTCTGCCTGCATCGTGGTTGCACGTTACAAGCCTCAAGTCGACCTACCCTGATGAGAAGGTAGGGCCCCAATAGGGTTGTTCGGACGTGCATAGCTCAGCGGCTCCAAACGCGGTGATTGGATGAGCGGCTGCACATGTGCCGTAGGGCCGGGATGAGGTGAGTTTCCTCGGACGATCTGGGGGGTTTCAAGTAGCGGGGTACCCCCAATTGGGGTGCCCGGGAGAAAAGACCAAAACCCAGGATAGTCAAATCCTGGGTTTTGATCCACTTTAAGGATTTAGCAGCATTTGTCCAGGCAGGCCTTCGGGTCAGTCCTGCGACCAGTCATTAAAAACAAGTCTTTGGCATCAGATATAGATGCATGTCCTAGCATCTTGGGCACCCCTGTGACCTGTTTTGTATGTGGTCATATGACAAAGGGGGTTAATCCCTGTAGGTCTTGTACCGCTATGTCTCTCCAGCAGGACCTTGGCTGTTCCTCTGTCTTGGGAGGGTCAGTCTGAAGAGAAATGCAATTGCCAGTGATTAATCCCAACTGCCGATGACCCCCTGTACATTCACCCTATGAAGCCGTAAAAATCTTACGCTTCTTATGGGTCCCTGTGCGAAATTGAGTTATGTGATTGGCCACTGCGGTCACGTTACTTGCAAGCTACCTCCGGGTATCCAGCCACTGGCAACCACATGATTGCAGTGGCCAATTACAGCATTCGATTTTTACCGGGGGACCAAGAAGAAGGGTATGTTTTCTCGGTTTAAGGGGTGAATGCACATTGGGGGCATATGCAACACCTGCATGCATAGGCTACGGCTGGAACCCCAGAATCATGCACCAGGCATTTTTTAATGGTTAGTGGAGAAGCAGCCAGTGGCTTGTGCTCCATTTAGCTTAACTAGCTTTGACACTAGGGTGGCTTAGTAAATCTGATTCGTGCAGAGGCCACACATACACCATTGGGATCGCATATGAGCTGAGAATTACCAGCATTCTAGGGGGGTCTCCCAAATCATGATGCCCCACTAAAGAGGACAATAACCAGGATCATGAAAATCAGTCTTTCATTGATCACTCTGTAAACCATGATATGAGAATGAAGTTTAGTACACTGAAAGACAGCATGTCATAGTATTTATTTTTGTAGAAGTTATTGTTAATTTTTGATAGATATGCTCACAGATACTAGATGAGTCGTCTATATCTTAGATTGATAACATCATTAGTTTCATATGTCCATTTTGAAATAAGAGGAGCTTTTAGCATGCAGAGATCTGTTCTGGTTTATATCATATTTTATGTAGATTTTCACATTCATGTAGCGAGACTTCAGTTTTGACCTCAATTTTTTTGTTGCTAGGACAGTTGCCATGGCAGTGAAACATGGAGAGACTCCTATTGCATGTCAATAGACCTTGATAGCTGTCGCCAGGCAAAATCATAGCTTTTAAGTTCAATTCAGGAATACTTTTTCCAGGGCTATTTTGGAACTAAAGTCTCAGCGTTCTAAATGCTGTAAATACTCTTTATATTCTACCAAATGTAAGGATTTATTTAATGTAATTTTAAAGGCTTATAAAGATTTCCTTTCACATGTAAGACTGATTCACATTCAAATATTATTATAGTATATATATTAAAACACGTTTAGGCAAAAACAAGAAACATCTATGCTCCTCTTTTCGATTGCCAGGATTGCGTACCCCGGCATTCAGCAAAAGTATTGTGATAGACTTTTGGTGGGCTGAGCTCCATCTGTGGGATGGAATGGCATTCCTTCCCTAATGAAAAATGGTTCACACAATCATCCTGCGTGTGTGTCAGCTGCAAGACAACTTGTCAACCTTCTGCCGATTTGTGAGGGTACTGTGCCTTATGTTCAGTTCCACACCAGGCCTCTCCAGCTTCACATTCTGGCTAATCTAAAAAGATTCCCTCACCTTCTGGACCACTTATGTACGTTTTCCCCTTAGGTAATGCTCGACTTCAGATGGTGGCTGTATGCCACCAAGATTACTTAGAGTTGTTCTGTTCTCCCTAACCACTGCAAAGTTCTGGTCCGAAAATGAAAAGCGCAGGCCTCCCAGAAAGGTGCACAGTTTGGCAGTGGCTTACAGTATTCACAGATGCCCATCTCATTCAGCAGGCCTCACGCTGCTTTGCGCATTCGAGGCGTAGACTATGTGATAGCAGACCACCAGAGCCCAGATTTCCCAGGGGGGAAGTGGATCTGGCCCAGTTGGTGTTATGTCAGCTCTGCTGTAATTGGGGAAACATCGGCTGTGGATCATTTTCCCTCTAGCGACAATATGGGAAGTAAAAACCTTTATAAGCAGTGTAATGGCCCTGCTAGCAGTAGGGATAGTTTCTCATGCCTTTTCCCCATGAACAGGTTGCTCAACTATCAGATTGGAAGCACTTGCAACTATTATGGTTCCAGTCTGGCCAACAATGGCCTGGTAGGCAGACCGTGGTAAATCTAACAGTGTTCAGACCATGTATACATCCACAATGCTCAGATCTGCTTGTTCAGATAACCCAATTTACATTCACTAGCTTTGTTACTAGAAAGTAGTGTTATTCTGGCTGTTGTGTGCATCTGAGTGAGAGAAAAATCCCGCTCCTCATCGAATATCCAGTCCAGCATCTATTTGAGTGCTGAACTGCAGAAGCAGAACATAACCCATCGTGGTCCGCCCCTTGGGGTACCCCAAATCACGACGCCCCACTGTGTGAATTCCCCCTCCCCTGAGTAAACCACACCTTTCTCCTGGTTCCCTTGCCAATGCAAATATAGGATGTCCGCATCCCCAGTATGTTTGGGCTGTGCACTCACTCCTGTCCTCTGCTTTTTAGTTTGGCTGGGGTTGGGAGGACAGCAGATGGCTGCTGTGGATGCAGCCACATGTGCTCCCAAAATCTGCTTCTCAGGCATACGATTGATACTGAAAGGGCCTATTCATAGTTTCAAGATTCAGGGGTATCACCTAGAGCATTTGGTGCTCTGAGCTTTTAAAAATTCTGTCCTTTCATGCTTTGAACTGACTTGGGATCTTATAGGAAAAAAAAAAAAAAAAAAAAAAAAGCACAGATTTTAGACAGCTCTTTCCACTGTCTCTGCTTATGTGGTGTTTCACTGCAGGATTTTTACAATTGTTTTGTTTTTCTGCTCACTTACTTTCCAGTCAGTAACCTGTGGTTGCTTTATTATGCCCTTGTAAAGAGAATCATCTGACTCTCTTATGTCGTCTGTTGTAGTGTTTGTCTGATGTACTGTTTATTGTCATGAAGGTGCCTCATATAGGGGGAAGCAGCAGGACTCCACTATTAGCAAAGTATTTGTGAGACCAAGGGTAATACTCCGACTTTAAGGTTAACTGTTCAATCTACAAGTGTGGTAGTGTCCTTCTCACAAAGCAAAACCTACTTTTTCAGGGCACAAGTTCTGCTGTGCAAGATTGAAAAGCTGGCGTTGGCTGACACAGCCATGGGGCACACTATTACAGGCAGTCCTTTTAGATTTAGAGTTCCTCCTTTACTAGTTGGTTAAATTGTTGTCAATACCTCTGTTGCCATTTATCATCCATGTTATATTTTGTCTTTTTTTCTAACTTGTGTACATCCTCTGGGTAACTTTTATGTTACCTGATTAGGCAACTGCTTTGGGACATCCCAAAAGTATTATGATTTCATGGAGTAACTTACAGGATAAAATTCTGAATTTATTATTTCCAGTAAGAGTTTTTCCCCCTCATCCCTTGTGGAGGTTCATCCCTAATACATGTAAAGAAAGGAGTTTCACCTGGAAATGTTTTCTTTCCCCTAAAAATCTTTTTAGTGTATTCTCCGCAGAAATATAGTAAAATGTGGTTGCTAATTATGTGGCAGAGAAATACTTTTATGTACTTATGTTTTATAGTTTTTTAAATTATAGAATTTTCCTGTAATATGTGAACAGAGAAATGGCCTCAGATGTCAAATAAAATATTGTACAAACCACCAAGCAAATTATAAGAAATTATATTAACTTTGTTCCTTAGTTTACAACATCCCCACTTGCGTTTGCTATAAAATACATATTTAACTGGAGAAAACACATTAAAATGTATTAGGTTGAGTTTTTTCTTTTTTATTTCACTTAAGCATTGATAAAGCATGAACACGGCCCTGAAAAATCACTAATAGAATGAAACAATAACGGTTACACAGCACAGAATGCGCAGAATACAGAACAATATTAGTGAGCCACCTTGTTTAAGAAAGTCTGATTTAAGTTAAAAATTAAGATTTAGGATTTATGTGACAGCTTTTGACATTCTTCCCCTTTGTTGGCAGAATGTGTTCAGTATATTTGTATATTTATAAAGAAAAAAAGTTTGGCGTGCAGCATCGCTGGGTTTAAAATATTCAGCAGAAAGTTTGTATCAACAGGGGCCTTTAAATAAAAAATATCTGGTACGTCAGTGGCCTGCTAGGTAGCAGTGTGCAAGCTACTGTATGTGAATGAGGAAACAGAAGCTCATTATGGGTAGGGTGGCCTCATTAGTCATGGCTGTAAATATTGCAACACTTTTTAGTAATATCCAAACCTAGTATATGAGGCAGAATATCTGCAGCGGAAGTTTAGAAGTAGTATTGGAAGGATGCAGTAAGTTATACACAAATCTCTGGAAGTCTATATACTATTATTTGTTTAATGAAATGTCATATAACAAATAATCCAAATTGTGAACCCAAGATACTCCCCTTTTCCTTCCCTGCTGCTGAACCTGGTAGTCCAGCGATCGCACAGTCATAAAATTGTGAGATTAAGTCCCAACTTCGTCCTGGCCAGATCTCCATTTCCTTGGCTGGGTCACCCCAAGGGATAGTCATGACCGGTCACAGTGCTTGCAGTATGCCCAGTCTATCCTTGGCAAATGAGTCGGTGACCAAGCCTTGACACCCCCCCCCCCCCCCCCCATTGCAGTGATTAGCGTGACATGCCAGCATCACTGTTACCGATGTCAAAAGCATTAAATGTTCACAGGTGTTTAATCTTAGTTGTCTTTAAACTTATTCTTACTTATTACAGTTTACTGGTGCTCAATTACAGTTACACGTGTCTCTGAATATGTCAAATATTTGACCCCTAAAGTAAACAGATTAAGACTGGACTGGATACATTTATATATACATACATGCTGAGTAATGGGCCTTAAAAAACATTAGGTCTGATAAAAACAGCTTTTGGTTAAATCTTCTGCAATGGCATTGTGTGCATCATTCACCAGAATTCTTGTACAGAAGCAAAACGTTCAATATTAATTTGGCCTGGAAGTCAATTAATCTGCAAATTGAACAAAATGAATGAGATGGATGATGTGGGTGGGATGTGGGATGATGTCCACAAACTGATGGTGGTCACCTTTCTGCACTATTTAGGCTGATGGGTCACACCCTGCACACCTGATATTGAACCAAGAGCTTTCGCGTTAGATGTTTTTTCATTTTGAGCTGGGTTTTATATTTGTTCTGCAATTTCACTTAATTATTTTAGCAGATCTTAGATCAGAATCACAAATACTCGCCCACTTATTCAGGTTCTGTGGTGCCATTCTCACAACTGGTGCGATCAAATACAGGTCTGCTCCCGCATGTATAGTAGGATAGCAATTTAAAGCCACCTCTAGGAATGGTACGACCAGCCCTTCTCATTATTGTTATTGTTTGTTTATGAAGCGCTATCATATTCTGCAGTACTGTACAAAGTATAATCTACAGGAAGGTGGGAAGAGCAACATGCTTATAATACATGGGGCATTATGCATTGTACATAATAAAGATAGGGCAACAAATGCATATAGTACATACAGTATTATAAGTCCGTTGAAACAAAACACATTCATTTTGGAGTTCATTAAAAATGGAGGCTGTTGGTAGATGGCCATGTGCAGCATCATTTGCCCCGTCTGACGATATACTATATAGGTCAAAAGAGAGAGAACATTATTTTTAAGATAGACATACTCCATGATGCTATGGCCTAAACATAACCATTATCTCTAGCTTGGGTATATGCATCTATTCTTCTGTTGTTTTCCTTATATCTCCTATCCTAAAAACAAAGCACCTAACCTTGCAACTGGCCTCTGGATATATTTGTATTAGAGTGTGGCGCTTTAATCGGATGGTATTGTTTCAACAAGTCAGTTTGTGAAATGCACAAGTATATAGGGACCACCACTACATTGTTTACCCAGCAGCTGCTTCTAACAGCTACTCTTACAGAACAGAGTTGAAGCACCTGCAAATACCATGTGGCTTTAATGCCAATTTTTGGACAATTATTAACATTAGCACAAAAAACTGCACTAGCCACTTTCTTGGCTTGGGTATCTATTGCTAAGCAGCTGCATGCAAACCTTACATCTCCAAGCACAATTCCAAATGTCCAATGTAGTGGTATAAAGGAAACCACCACTGGACTCTGGGACAATGGGAACTCTCTGTATGACAGTCTGATGGACTAGCCTGCATATAGTTAACACTATATGCAGGCTAGTAGTTAATAGCCTGCATATAGTGCATATAGTTAACACCAGGAGGACATTACCCGCCTGACTACAATTCTGCCAAATGTCAAATTTGCTGCTGGAAGGATAGTTCTAAAAGGCCAATGCCTCGTTATCCCAGGACTGTGTCTAAACTTCTTGGAACTGCTTGGGGGAAATACCTTTGATTTGGAAAATGCTCCAAATCTTGTAGAAAGCCTTTACATAAGAGAGCATGCTGGATAAGCAGGTAGATTTAATGAGTAGGCTCTCAAGCACTTCTGCTCACTTGCAGTGTATGTTTGTTTTTTTTCCCTAACTTTATATGACAATCCACCCTGAACTCCCTTATGTTATGTTCATACCCAGTTTCCCTGGATATAAGCCCCAATTCAGAATTTTTGAGAATGCTCAAAATATAAACCCTAATCCAAAAATAAGCCCAGTTGATAAAAATAGTCGATTTAAATAGTGTCCAGGCAGCAATACATGTAGAAAAATGATTGGCATTCGAATGAAGCAGGACAGATAGACTGTTTACCAAGAGTTGACCATCCACCCCTCCCCCCAACAAATGAATTGTTCTCCACTCAAATAATTGTGGCTGGCCCACAATCTATCACCCTATGCTCTTTGTCGCAGGTCAGTGGGACACCGGGCTCTCCACACGCCACTAGCCGACTGGGGTGTTCACTCCTATACTTCGTATAATAAAGTGTTGTGGTTATGATGGTAGATAACCTAGATTGTTGATGGAAAAGTAAGGCATCCCCTGAAAATAAGCCTTAACATGGGGGAAACATGGTAGCTTTCTATTTGGAACATCTATGGTAAATGTTTGTTTCACCATACCATTTTGTTCAGTGTAAGAACTGGTTACTTAAAGTGGATTACAACTCCTAAAAATGAGTTGGCCCTCTTTAAGAGATTTCTTTATGGACACCCTGAAATGCAATGCCTTGCAGCCTGAACCCGGTTTCCCAATAAACTACTGAGTAACTTCAATCCTTAATCATACAACGTCAGCTAAGCTCATCTGCACTTTACAGCACCACACAGCATCCCCACTACCTCTGGCCAGAGATGGTATATGATCTAGAAGTAAGTATACTTAATAGACCAGGGGTTGTCACACCATAGGGCGTCCGAAATCAGATGTCCCCTAAGGGAAGGATTCAGCCCAGACTAGATTCTTTTAGACTCTAGTTTGCTTTGGGCTATTTTAATTTCAAAAGGTTACAATATATTTCCGTTGTATGTAATAAAGTTTATTTAGTCTAAGGTCCTGGGAAACATTATACGCAAGCTTTAACCAAAAACAGTTTGTATATTTTTTGTTGTTTGCCTATCCTACAATCCCTTTTGCAGCAAAGCAGAAAATAACATTTTCTTTTAACGTGGGCATTTTGCAACCTGTATAACAATACTTGTTTTCAAACATGGATGTGTATTTGAATTCTTCCCATGTACAGTGGAATCCAATTATCTATGCCTACTGTTTTGCCTGTGATCCATTTTCATCAGCTTCACACAGAGGCGTCCATACTAGAAACCTCAATGGCATTGTTGAAGCTGTTATTAGGTTCCAAGTAATGCAATTTGTTTATTGGTCCGCATGGGTTATCTCACTGTGTGTGTGTTCCTAAAGAGTTTTGCTTGTATATAAATGTGCAAACAACTAAGCAAGCGTGTGAGATGTGACAGGATGGAGTATCAGAAGCCATCTTTTGTTGCAAGAGGCGACTTGCTTTTTTGCCTCTAGTCTTATTTGTTAATATAGTTCCAGTATTCTTTAGTTATGCATTGGTCTGGATATTTTAAAATAAGATTTACCAGTTTTGTCAGCTTGGATGCTGAAAAGGGTACTTAAGTTATCATGTCCTCCATTAGGTGTCTCCTCAAGACAAATAAATACATGTAATCTATCGTCATAGCTAAAATTCTTTAATCCCCTTGATCAGTTTGGTGGCTCTCCTCTGCACCCTTTCTAAAATCTGGGCATCCTTTCTATGGATTGGTGCCCAGAACTGAACAGTTTCTTGATGGGACTGCACCAGTTCAAAGAGGCAATATTACTGTATAGCCCTATCCTGTGATTGCATGCTGCTGTCAATGCCTGGCAATATCTTGCTGGCCTAAGGAGCAGCTGCTTGACATTGCATACTGTTGTTTAGCCTGTGATCTACCAGTTCACGTTACACTCCCAGATTTTCTCCTGTGAGAAGTTATGTAGACTGCAGACTGACTCAAAGTTCATTATTTTACATTTTTTGTATTGAGGTTCTGGGCATCCGCTTGGTAAACTAAAGCACACCTTCAGCATCATTTTATGAAAAGTCCAAACCTTTAAAAACGTTTTATTCTTTCCCCCACTGGGTTGCAACTCTGTTCAGGACTCTAGAATATGGGCGCCGCCATCTTGCCCCAGAAGCATCACACATACTGAGGAGAGGAGAGCGGGGAAAAAAAAAGCACAAAGGAGTGGGTTATAGCTGTGCTTTGTACAGACACAGCAGAGCTGGGGTCAGGAGAAGGACAGCGATCCCAGATTGCAGAGTTCAGTCAGTCAGAAGGCACTTCCTGTTTGCATGCTGCCTGATGCTCCATGAGCCGCCATCTTTGATGTTTAAAGGCTCAGAATATGCACTAGTTGCAGGTAGGATGATTTTTAATGTGGACAATCTGTATGTACAGGGTGGAGGAAACATATAAGATAGGCTCAGAGGTACAGCCTGAAGCCTGTAAACAACATCAATTAATAACTTTGTGCTTCAATTATTCTAAGTATGCAGCACGTCCTGCTCCAAATAATAATTCATAACAGATGGGATTACCTCCGCCAGAGGGCTCTTGACTGCAGAGATGGCAAAAAGAGGCCCCTCCCGGTCCATATAAACCCGGGACCTCCCACTAATTCCCCAGTATCTTCTCTGCAGTTGGCTGCAAAGGTCAGAAGATGGCTTCTCTTCTCGCAGGTGAGCCGGGCTTAGCAGCCCTTGGCCCTGTAGGACTATTTCCACCCGTTCCACCTTTTGTCTTATGCCTCCCAGCTTTGGCTGCGCTGGTCAGGTGATGGTAGGCGGCACCTATCACTGGTGCTCTGTTAAGGTGCTTGGCTCCGGCCGCAATCCCCCACCAAAGGGTAGGCAGTGCAGGTTGTGGTGAACCTGAGTTGGGATGCCCAGTCCGCCCTTGCCCTCCCATGCCCGGGTCTTTAGTGGGACCCCTTAAGGGTCTTCCATTATCTCCCCTCTCTCTCCTTGTTCTTTCGGGGTGCGTGTGTGTGGGTGTGTGGGGCGTGGCCTATCGGGCGCACGTTCCACGTCGTCCCCTCTTCTGGCCCGCCCCTCGAGGTCCCTCCAGCGCCATCTTGCCTTCCTCCGGAGTGTCTGCTGGCCCCCTTAACGTGGTCTGTGAGTGCCCTTGCGGGCTTTATTGTTTGCTATCCATTGTACCACTGTTGTTGTGTTTATGGGTCCTTTTTTATTATGTCTTTCAGACGGGAGAACACCTTTATTAAAGAGGTTTCTCCTGGTCCTGGCCCCTCTATTAGTTTTCCTTAACTTTATTAGAGGCCAAAAGTGTTAAAATCCTCCCACTTCCCTGCGGACATTTGGGGCATCCCGGGTTGCTTATACGGTGTAATTCGTACTGGCCAGTTGTGCCACCTTAATCACCATATGGAGGCTTCACAGGATATTTTGCTTGGGGTCCCCTCGCGACAAGCCCGGCTGTGAGTAGTGTGTGGGGCATCCCCTGTGAGTGATGACGTGCGGGTCTGTGTACCGTGCGCCCAGCAGGCCCTTGTGCTGCATTCTGGGCTATCTGTGACTGGGCCTGCTCCCACTATGCCCTCACCCACTCCCCCTCGCCTGATTATGACTCCCAGTGAGCTAAATAATAGTGGGGAGTCTCAACCTGATGTGTCTTCCAGGTTGGCTAACATTGAGAGGCTGATTGCTAGCTCTGCGGCCCGTAAGGCCTCGGCTAAAAGGCAGCATGTGGCGCCGGGTGCGTCTGCCTTTCCTATGGAGACGGAGAACTTTCTTGATTTGTCTGACTATACCCCGCTTGAGGAGGAGGAATTGTTCTCTGACTCAGAGTTATCTGATGATCAGCATTTCAGTGGTGCTGACTATGGCACTGATCATTGGGATGCTGATGATACCAATAGAATGTTAACTCATATTTTTGAGGTGCTTTCTATCTCCCTTCCTGCTGCCGCTCCCAAGTTACAGGGGGAACTTTTCAGTACTGCTAAACCATGTCTGGAATTTCCAGAACAGGCCCATTTCAGTAATCTTGTCCTCAAAGAATGGGAGCATCCCGACCAGCTCCCGGGAATCCACAAGGGCAGAGATAAAAGTTACCCTTTTCCCGCTGATGTGGTTAAATGTTGGTCAACCCCTCCAGAAGTGGATGCACCAGTATTGGGGTTGTCCAACTCATCTGTGGTCAATTCCCCTGATTCCACTACTCTTAAGGATAGTGAGGACCGGCGCATTGATCAACTGGCTTCCCATGCCTTTGCCTCTGTGGGGTCTGCCTTGCGCCCTGTCTGTGCTTCTGCTAGTACTGCTGTTGCTATCAGGTCTCTCCTCAAGGGTCTGTTGGAAGGCGCTCCTGATGATACGGCTAGTGCCGAACTCAGGGCCTTATCACAGTGTGAAATGTTCATTGCATATGTTCTCTCTGCTTTAGATGACACCATTAGGATGTGTAGTAGAACCTCTGCATTGGTGGTTGCTATACGCCGCTCTGTTTGGCTGCGCCAGTGGGTAGCTTATAATGCTGCGGTTCCCAGCCACTGCTAGGAACCGCATCTTCACTGTTTGAGGGAAGGGGGCAGGGCCAGGCGCGCGATTCGTGCTGGCCCGTCCTTCTAATTCTCCCTCTCGCTCCTGTTAGCCTGGCTGGCTGGACGCCATTTCCCTCCGTGAGTGCCCTGTTGGGCCCCCGTTTTTTGTCTTATTATGCGCTGTGGGCCCATTCTAGCGCTGGTGCATCCCTGCGCTACTCTTTGTCCTTTTTTACATTATATGTATTTATACTGTATAGTTTGTGTGCATGATTGCGTGCCTTTTCATGGGTCCCTTCATTGTGTCTTTCAGGAGGACTCCCTATCAATTATAACAAAAGGGGGTTCTCCCAGTCCTAGGGTCCCTTGGGTTAAATTGGGACACATACAAATCCTCCCACCAGGGACTTAAAGGGGCATCCCGGGTAGCTCAATTAGTGTAATTCCCTCTGGTCACTGCGACTACCTTAAAATCACCATATGGAGGCTCCCCAGGATACCGGGCTCGGGTTCCCTTCGGGGAAATCCCGGCAGTGTGTGGGTTGTGGGGTATCCCTTACGGGGGATAATGTATTGATTTGCATACCATGTGCTCAGCAGGCCATAACGCAGCAGTCGGGGTCCCGGCGTCTGGGTCCGTGCTGCCGGCCTCATCACCTACCCCACTCCGCCTTATCCGTACCCCAAGTGACACTGCCATTAGCGGGGAGTCGCAAGCTGATGTTTGTGCTAGGCTGGCCAACATCGAAACATTGCTAGCTCTGCGGCCAGAAAGGCCCCAGCTAAGAGAAGGCATCTGTCGCCAGCCGCGCCGGTACTGGATTTTGATGACTATGATTCCCTTTACTGGTCTGATTATTCCCCACTTGAGGAAGGGGAATTGTTTGAGGAATCTGATGCTTTTTTGATACTGATGCCGGGCAGGCGCTGGGGGATGCTGTGGATACCCCCAAGATCCTGGCCCATCCATTTGAGGTACTGGATATTTCTCCGCCAGCGGAGACCCCCCTGCAGAAGGGTGAATTCTTTGGGACTTCTAAGCCCGGCTTGGAGTTCCCAAATCAGAATCATTTTGTTTGCATGATTCTTAAGGAATGGGAGAGGCCTAGCCGGCTCCCCGGTGTTCCTCAGGGATGGGATAGGAGGTATCCATTCCCGGTGGACGCGGTGAAGCGCTGGTCGTCCCCTCCCGAGGTCGATGCGCCCGTTCTGGGATTGTCCAACACCTCCGTTGTACATTCTCCAGACGCCACCACTCTTAAAGATGGTGAGGACAAATGCATTGATCAGATGGCATGCCATGTCTTTGCCAGTGTGGATTCAGCCTTGCACTCGCGACTGTGGCTACCAGGTCTGTGGTTAGGGACCTGTTGAGTGATTCCCAGCTTAACCCGGCCAGTGATGAATTCACACCCCTTAAGCTGTGTGAATTATTTATGACCTTTGTTTTATCTGCTATGGATGACACAATTATTATGTGTAGTAGAACCTCGGCGTTGCTGGTGGCTATTCGCCGGTCTGGTTGCGCCAGTGGGCGGCTGACATTGCGGCTAAGAAATCATTTACAGCGCTACCCTTCCTGGGTACGCGGCTGTTCGGATATAAATTGGATTCAGTGGTGAAAGGTGGAAAGTGACCTCAGCGTAAGAAGCAGCGTCGCCCCTTTCGGGGGGCAGGCTCCTTCAATCCTTCCTTTCGCGGTGCCAGAGCAGGCAGAGGCTTTGCCTACTCTAATTACAGAGGTTATTCCTGGAACAGAGGCAGAGGACGCGCACGTCCAGGCCTTAACTGGGGTCCCAAGCCTGCTGCCAAGACAGCTCAGCAATGAGGGGACACCCTCACCCTTGCAGGTGGGGGGACGGCTGCCACACGTCTACCAGGTCTGGGCCCAGAAGGTCACAGACAAATGGATCTTGGAAGTGGTCTCTTCCGGGTACAAAGATTCCTAAGGTGCTCTCGGATCCCCGGGCTGCGCAGGGGCTCCTGTTGGCTGTAAATAATCTTCTGTCATGGATGTCATATGCCCGATGCCTTTCTCAGAGAGAGGCCGGGGCTATTATTCCAACCTCTTCACGGTTCTCAAAAAGGATGGATCCATAAGACCCATGCTGGATTTGAAGCTTCTCAACAGGTTCATCAGAACCAATAAGTTCTGCATGGAGTCTCTGCACTCAGCCATCAATTCCCTTCGTCAGGGGGATTTCATGACATCCATAGACATCAAGGATGCTTACCTTCATGTACCAATCTTCCCAGCACACCAGAGATTTCTCAGGTTTGTGGTGGGAGATCAACACTTTCAGTTTGTGGCCCTCCCTTTCGGGTTGACTTCGGCACCAAGGGTGTTCACCAAGGTGCTGGCGGGCATTATGGCCCTTCTCAGAGCCCGGGGCATTCGCATTGTGCCATATTTGGACGACCTCCTCATTACGGCATCCTCTCTCAGCCAGGCGGAGCTGGACACCAGGTTGGTGGTGGCGACGCTGGAGAGGTTCGGCTGGGTGATCAACCATCCCAAGTCTTCTCTCTCCCCCTCAAGGGAGATCTCGTTTCTGGGCATGAATCTGGATACCATTCGGACCAGGGTGTTCTACCTCAGTCCAAGGTGCAGATGGTTCAGGATCTGTACGTCTTCTCCTGTCCACACCTCATCCTTCTATCCGGCTGGGGATGAGACTGGTGGGATTGATGGTGGCTTCCTTCGAGGCAGTTCCCTTTGCTCAGTTCCACATGAGGTCACTCCAGCTCCATCTATTGTTGGCCTGGGACAGTTGTCCGCAGTCATTGGATCAGTCATTCCTGATGTCTCCCCTGGTTCGGCAGTCCCTTCAGTGGAACCAAGCAATCTGATGAGGGGCAGATCCTTTCAGACCCCTTGTTGGGAGACAATTACCACGGATGCGAGTCTGTCAGGCTGGGGAGGTTTTTGGAAGACACATCAGTTCAAGGAGCTGTGGGGTCCTCAGGAGACTCACACCCCCATCAATGTCTTGGAGCTGAGAGGTATTCGGTTGGTTCTGTCATGCTTGACGCATCACCTACGGGGCTTACCGGTTCAGGTTCGATCAAACAATCTAACTGCGGTAGCTTACATTAATCACCAAGGAGGGACTCACAGCAGGAGTGCCCTCAGGGAAGTTTCTCTGATTCTTGCATGGGCGGAGAGCAATGTTCCATGCATCTCAGCAGTGTACATTCCGGGAGTGAAAACACAGAGGCGGACTCCCTGAGCAGGGGATCTTCTCGCCGAGGGGGATGGTCTCTCAACCAGAAGGTATTCCGGTCCCTCTGTCACAAGTGGGGGTTTCCGGTGGTGGATCTCTTTGCCTCACGTTACAATCACAAGCTCCCAAAGTTTGTGTCTCTGTCTCAGGATCCTCTGGCCCTGGCAGTGGACGCCATGTCTCTTGCCTGGAGGGATCTGGGGTTCCTGTACCTGTTTCCCCCCTTCTCCATGGTAGGCACGGTAATGCGCAAGCTGGCTCTAGAGGGTGCGCCAGCAATTCTGGTTGCCCCAAGGTGGCCAAGACAGGTTTGGTTCGCAGACGTCGTAAGGCTGGCGGTAGATCAGTACAGGCTGCCCCTGTTTCCGGATCTGATCTCTCAAGGTCCACTACGTTACCCCAATTTACAAACGCTGGCTTTGACGGCGTGGTTGCTGAAACCTCCATCTTAGGGGAGGAAGGTTTGTCTGAGGCTGTGATTCAGACTCTTGTTAGAGCTAGGAAGAGATCTTCCTCTAACATATACTACAGGACTTGGAAGTCCTACATTGACTGGTGTGAGGCTAGGGCTTTGCCTTGCAGGGTGTTTTCGATTCCTAGGATCTTGGAGTTTCTTCAACACTGTCTGGACCTGGGGTTCCAGCTTAGTACCTTGAAAGGGCAGGTCTCTGCCCTGGCGGTCTTCTTTCAAAGGTCCTTTGCTCTACATCCATTGGTTTAGATTTTTTTTTAGGGGGTCACTCGTGTGCGGCCCCCTAGAAAGCCTTTGTTGCCCGTTTGGGATTTGAATTTGGTTCTGTCGGCTCTCCAGGTCCTTTTGAGCCGGTGCAGGATGTTGCACTTTCTTTGCTTACACAAAAGGTTGCCTTTTTGGTGGCTATTACCTTTGTTTGACGTGTCTCTGAGTTGGCGGCTCTGTCCATTCAGGCCCCTTACTTTGAGAGACACCAGGACAAGGTGATCTTTCGCTTAAACCAGATTTCCTTCCTAAGGTGGTTTCTGCTTTCCATCTCAACCAGAATGTAGTTTTCCCTTCCTTGTGTCTTAAGCCTAGCAATGACAAGGAGAGGATTTTGCACTCTTTGGATGTGGTTCGTTGTGTGAAGTACTATTTGGTGGCTACTTCTCCTTTTCGTAAGACGGACGCCTTGTTCGTGGTGCCCTCCGGGCCCAGGAAAGGTTTGGCGCCAGCCAAGTCTACCATTAGTAAATGGATACGTCAGGCCATTGTTGGGGCCTGTTCCGCTAAGGGGAGGGTTCCTCCTTTTCCGATCACTGCTCATTCTACTCGTGCTGTTGGGGCTTCTTGGGCCTTTCAGCACCAGGCTTCTGTTGTACAAGTTTGTAAGGCTGCTACTTGGTCTTCCGTTCATACTTTTTCCAAGTTTTATAAGGTTGATGTGCGGGCCTCAGCGGATGCTGTTTTTGGCCGCAAGGTTCTGCAAGCTGCAGTGGTTTAAATTTGTGAATTTTTTGCTGTATTTGGATCCCCACCCATGACGGACACTGCTATTGGATGTCCCATATGTCATGAATAGTGGAAGCGGGGTGTGTGACATACTTGGAATAATACCATTTTGTGATTACTCACCTGTAAAATGGGTATTATAAGTATGTCACACACCCGCTTCATCCCGCCCTTTGGTATTCTGGATCTTTTATATGGTGAACCTTTTATTGTTAAGAATGTTTTATTGTCTCTTCCTGGTCCCCTTACTGCTGTCATATACTGGGGAATGTGTGGGAGGTCCCAGGTATTTATGGACCGGGAGGGGCTTCTTTTTTGCTTTCATCTCTGCAGAAGTTCGCCCTCTACTGGACCATAACCCATATGTCATGAATAGTGGAAGCGGGGTGTGTGACATACTTATAATACCCATTTTACAGGTGAGTAATCACAAAATTGTATTTTTGGTGGCTGGACTCGAGGAACCTGTTGGGGGCAGATCTTTTCTGGCCCCCTGTTGGGAGACGGTCACCACGGATGCCAGTCTGTCAGGTTGGGGGGGGGGCTTCTGGAGAACCCTGCAATTCCAGGGGCTGTGGGGCCCTCAGGAGGCCCATGCCCCCATCAACGTCCTGGAACTGAGGGCGGTTCGGTTGGTACTGGCCCAGTTGACTCCTGGTCCAAGTTCGCTCAGGCAACCAGATGCAGTTGCCTACATCAATCATCATACTCGGAGCAAGAGTGCCCTCAAGGAGGTGTCCATGATTCTGTCCTGGGCGAAGGACAATGTTCCTTGCATCTCAGCAGTGTACATTCTGGGGGTAGATAATTTGGAGACGGACTCCCTGAGCAGGGGGACCTCTCGCCTGGGGGAATGGTCTCTCAGCAACAAGGTCTTCCTGTCCTTATGTCACCATTGGGGGGTACCGGATGTGGATTTGTTTGTGTCCCGCCACAATTACAAGCTTCCAATTATTGTCTCTCTGTCCCAGGATCCCCTAACCCTTGCGGTGGATGCTCTGACTCTATCCTGGCAGGGGTTCCGTCTCCTGTATCTTTTTCCTCCATTCCCCTTGCTGGGCAGGGTTCTGCGCAAGCTGGCTCAGGAAAGGGTTCCAGCAATCCTGGTGGCCCCCCCCGGTGGCCAAGACAGGTGTGGTTCGCAGGTATCGTTCAACTGGCAGTAGATCAGTACGCTCTGCCCCTGGTCCCGGACCTTCTCACTCAAGGGCAGCTTTGCCATCCCAATTTACAAACTCTGGCTTTAACGGCCTGGCTGCTGAACGCTCCATCTTAAGGGATGAGGGGCTTTCTGAGTCTGTGGTTAACACTCTAATCAGGGCTAGGAAAAAGTCCTCTACTACCCTCTACTATAGGATCTGGCGGGCCTACATTGACTGGTGTGAGTCTAGGGTCCTTCCTTGTCGGGTGTTTTCCATTCCTAGGATTCTGGAGTTCCTCCAGCATGGTTTGTATCTGGGACTTCAGCTTAGCACGCTCAAGGGTCACGTTTCTGCCTTGGCTGTTTTCTTCCAGAGATCTTTCACTCAACATCCTCTGGTCAAGACTTTCTTCCAGGGGGTTGCTCATGTGCGTCCCCCTCGCAAACCTCTGTTGCCAGTTTGGGTCTTGAATTTGGTTTTGTCTGCCCTTCAGGGCCCTCCTTTTGAGCCTGTGCATGAGGCTGCTCTGTCTATTCTTACCTTTAAAGTTGCCTTTCTGGTGGCCATCACCTCGGTCATGCGTGTCTCGGAGTTGGCGGCCCTTTCTATTCAGGCCCCCTACTTTGAGAGACACCAAGACAAGGTGGTTTTCAGATTTAAACCTGATTTATTGCCTAAGGTTGTCTCTGCCTTCCATCTCAACCAGGACTTTGTGCTTCCTTCTCTGTCTCTTAATCCTGGTAATTCCAAGGAGAGGGCCTTGCATTCCCTGGATGTGGTCGGGAATTTGAAGTTCTACTTTGTGGCTACTGCGCCTTTTAGAAAGACTGTTGCCTTGTTTGTGGTCCCTTCGGGTTCCAAATAGGGTCTGGCCCCTGCTAAGTCTACTATTAGCAAATGGATTCGTCAGGCTATTTTTAGGGCCTATTCTGCTAGGGGAAAGGATCCTCCTTTCCGTGTTACTGCTCATCCTACTCATGCTGTTGGGGCCTCCTGGGCCTTCCAGCACCAGGCTTCTGTTGAACAGGTTTGTAAGGCTGCTACTTGGTCTTTTGTTCATACATTTTCCAAGTTTTACAAGGTTGATGTTCGGGCCTCAGTGGCTGTTTTTGGCCACAAGGTTCTGCAGGCGGCAGTGGTTTGAACTGCGCGTTGTCGCTTTTGGGATCCCACCCTGTTTAAGGACACTGCTATTGGATGTCCCATCTGTTATGAATTATTATCTGGAGCAGGGCGTGCTGCATACTTAGAATAATACAATTCTGTGATTACTCACCTTGTAGAATTGGTATTATAAGTATGCAGCACGTCCTGCTCCACCCCACCCTGTTGCATTATCTTGGATCCTCTGTATGGTGATTGTTATCCTTGTTAACGTTGGTTATTATCATTGGCTTCTCCTGGTTCTCCTTACTGCTTTTCTATACTGGGGAATTTGTGGGAGGTCCCAGGTATATATGGACCGGGAGGGGCCTCTTTTTGCCATCTCTGCAGTCAAGCGCCCTCTGGCAGAGGTAATCCCATTTGTTATGAATTATTATCTGGCGCAGGATGTGCGGCATACTTATAATACCAATTCTACAAGGTGAGTAATCATAGAATTGTATTTTCTTTCTTGGACTGTGCTAAAAAATCACGCGGTTCTGCTTTAAACTATCAGTAAGTGAGGTAGACTAGTTATTTGCAACTCCTACTCTTCCAAGGAAAAAACAGACTCCACTTAAATATTGTTGCTCACTCCACTAGATCAGTGGTGTCCTCATGGGCATTTTCAGCACCAGTCTCAGTGCAACAAGTTAAATACCTGCTACCTTTGTTTTTGTGCATACAACAAAATCTTACAACTACTCACTGCTTGGTTACATCGCACTGTATCAGAATACACCGTGTCCTCCATGTGTACCAGAAGAAATTTATTTTTTAGTACTCATTATCACATTCACTGATCACACAGAGGACGCTGCTTCCTCCCGAATAATGCTTTTGACTGCTCTTTTAGAATTTTAAGCTTTATTATAGTTGTTTTTTGGGTTACTACTTACAGAGTTTTGTACTACTAGTTCCACCTGGTTCAGCTGGGTGTGGGGGCTTTGATGAGTTTAGTCAAAACAATTTTATTCTAGATTGTGCTGACACACGTTCTGTGTATATGGCAAGATCAGACTAAAGATGTTGCTTGCTTATGGTCCTGTTTCTAGGACGATGATTACATTATTTTATATCTTGCCTGTTAATTTGAAACTGAAAAGCAAGAGGTGCCTGCATGCGCCTGTCAGTTTAAGATAGTTCTGTAGTCTATAGGCTGTATGTGCACTTTAAGAAGTTTATTTCCGAACACATCTGGCATATCCGCTATGTGCATTTTAAGTGCACTTCTCACCGACATGTTCAGTCTAATGTGATAAGCACACTGTTAATGGATGTGTTACAGTCAGCGCTACATCTGTAGATGCATGTATAATTGCAAAACATGGTTATCTAGGATTTCACATTCTGCTGTGCATTGTATAAGATTTAACACATTTTGGGAAGGTTTCACTAAATCATTCTGTCGTTAACACATTTTTGCTTAATCACAGAGAACAATGGGATCAGGTTTGTAATTGCTAATTAACTTAAAAAGTTGATTATGAGATATTGTTTGTGATTAGTGAGTCAGTACACAGATTTTGCCAAGCAAGGACAGCATATTATTTTGTGCTGAAACTGTCCTTCCTGTTTCCAGGCGAACTGACATTAACGTTGACGTTAACTACATTTCTGTAATGTGTTTTGTAAGATCTTTTGGCCATCACACACACAGGCATAACACTGGAATAATTATCTCAAATGGTTTATTTTCTCCATTTATTTAACAGAAAAAAAAAATACTTTATTTAGCATACAGTATGACAAAAGGCTACCTTGTTACAAACAGCTGCTTGACTTACACATACCCCTCGATTCAAAGAGCAAAAGTTAATTGATTTCGGATCGAGAATCGTAAGTTTGGGTGGGTGTTTTTTTCCTGTTTTTTTTGGCCATTTCCGACTCGCACGAGCCTACGTACGAATTCGTATATGCTCTTACGATCATCGGAAGTTCATTCCTAAATTGTAGGATCAAAACGTAAAACTTAGGATCAAATCCTAAAACTTAGGATCAAAACGTAAAACTTAGGATAATCGGATGTGTTTACGTGTAATTCAGAGAACAGTTTTCCAACCTCTAAATACGTTTTAAAAGAAAGCCACTGCCGACACCTTTTAGCAGTCGGATTGCTGTTCTTGAACAGGTTTTTTGGCTATGTGCAGGAGTCTGCGTGTCTTGAGCTCCAATGAACTGCATGTATCAGCATGGCCGAGGCCATAAATTGTATGGCAATGCATACCTGATTCATGTATGCCTTATAAAAGCATTTTAATGTGGACCTTAATTAGTCCTTTGCATGTAAACCTTTATTTTGCAATACATCCATATATTTGCGTTAATTAAAGAAACTTATGTCCTTTGTTATTTATTTTTAAATTGATGTACTAGAATAATATTTTTAGATTGAATTTATTGGTGTAGTTGTTTACCTTTGCTTTGTTTAATTATTTTAGCTCATCTTTGGTCAGATGCATCACACTTACTGAGGAGAGGAGAGCGGGATTAAGTGCAGGATGTGGGTTACTGCTGTATTTTGCACAGACACAGCAGAGCTGGGGGCACGGAAAGGTCAGAAATCAAAGAATGCAGAGCAACACAGTCACAAGGCCCTTTCTGTTTGCAGGCTGCCCGATAATACCTCACCCGCCATCTTGGCTGTTTCTAGACTCATAACATGCAGAAGTTGCTGGGTGTTTTTTTTATATTTGAGAGCAATCTGTATGTAGAGGGTGTGGGTAACCACACCCAAAATTTTAAGTTGTACCATTTGAAGCCAAAATATTAAAATTAAATCCACAAGTAAAAAATGGAAGTTAACTAAAAACTAAACAAAGTAAGATTTACTTATGCAAATGCATTCATTAATGGTTGGTTACTACAAAATGAATGAAATAAAGAAAAATAAAAGACCAAATATTTAGAATGCACTTTAATGAGGTAAGTTTGTAGTGCGCAGCCGCAAGATCAGAAGGATTTACGTCCAGACAAAAAAGGAAAAAGGGCAAAACCAGTGTTGCAACCTGAGAAATGAAACGGAAAATTCAGGATGGAAACTGACATAGGTCTGATTCCCGAACTGCCATACGAACGGACCTAAATTTTAGGATAGAAACGTATTAGCTTATAGAATCACTCGCAAGTTCATACGAGCGCACGAGCGTTCAGGAAAAATAGGATGATCGGCACCAAAATCAAAGCTGTTACATGTTTCTTTGAATCGACCCAATAGTTCTGACTAGTTTACAGCTTCAACGGGTCACAGGCTTCCCAGCTCAAACGATTCCTCTGGGTGTCTGTGCCCTGGCACCATTCTCATGCAGACATGCAAGCTTCCATGTGGCCCATCTCCAGGTGCTTAATGCGCCTGGTCCTTACACATATCAGCATGGCTGCAGGTCTCTCTAAAACCCATCAAACATCCATCTATGTCAGATTGATCTGAGAGACTCTGTGAGAAAACAAGGACTGATAATATGAAGAAACAGTTTGGTGGAAGGGACTTGAATTCTATCTACTAATGTATCTAGATAGTATTAACTCCCTGACCGAAGTATATTACACCTGATCCAGACATGTGCAAGTGTCCCCTCCTCAAGTGTCACCCCTTCATGTTGTTGAGGGCCTGAGCACAGACCTCTGCTTAGGTTTCTAGCGCTGTTTTCCCCTAAATGATCCCCTAAATGATGACTTGTTGGTATTGCTGGAGAATGAAACTCCCCTACTGGATTTATTGTATCTTTAAAAGTAACAAAAATGACTATGATCTGTAGCCTTTTTATACATCTTGGTTAACTTACTTTTCTGTTCACACCTCTGCCCTGCGTTGCAGCACAGTTACAACGTAGAGGAAACACTGTACATTATTCTAGATTGGATTGTTTACTCATCTGATCTGTATTGCACAACACATTAAAAAAGCATAGCAGACACCTTTCTCAGCACAACATCGTAACAAAGCAGGTCAATAGAAGTCTAGGGCAATGCAAGCACAGTGCATTTATAACATAGTGCGCTGTGTTTGCATTGCCATAGAATTTTCCTTTTACTTATTAGGAAAAAAATATTTTTCTTTCATATTTACAAAACGCTTGCTCTTAATGCAACAAAGAGGTGTAATCCCAGCCTAAGGAAATATGATCAGGGCCTGTAGGTCTTTTCCAAACAGCTTTTTCCCTTGTAAGAAAGATGGTTCTTTTAAGCATATATGTCTCTTGAATATGGTTTAACCCAGATATTACATCTAGCTGCTGCCACAAGGGACATAGCCCTAACATTCGCCTTGCATTAACAGGCCCCCAATTGGCTGGGAATGGCGGCTCATCTGACCGCTGGAGGCCAAACTGACGACTGCATTCTGGTCTTGAATCAAGGTTAATGTAAGCATTTTCGGGGGTTGTGGGGATCATTGTGGTGAGGGGGGTGTTGCTCCAGCAATCAGGTTGCCCCCCCTCGGCCTGTTACTATGCCATCCCACACCTGTTAGTCAGAAAATGGGTGTGGGACCACTTTAAGTGCTTCTGGCTCTCCAGTGGTTAACGCTGGACCTTAAGAAAGAACTGAAAACCTTCAGGGTTGTGAACCTCTTTTCATTTTATGTTTTCTGGAAAAGAATACCAAGCATCCCAGGTCCTTGGTACTTTCATCATTTTTTCAGGTTTGGATCATTCAAACTTGGATATAGTATCAAGCTCTTATTGGGGAAAGCCAATTCAATGAAAGCAAATTCACTTAGAATACACCTGATATTCTCATATAATCAGAGAATGTCAAATGCTTTGAAATGGCTTATTTTACACTGTCCCCGGGGGTTTAAGGGGACTAGGAAGGTTTTATTTTTTTCTTCTAAGCTCTCTGCTACTTGTCTACAAATTTCCATTCTAAGGCTTAAAGCGGTCCTTCACTCTGCATAAGAGTCTATCTTATATGTTTCCCACACCCTGTACATACAAATTGCTCACATTAAAAATCATCCTACCTGCATCTACTGCATGTTATGAGCCTTTAAACATCCAAAATGGCGGCTCATGGGACATCAGGCAGCCTGCAAACAGGAAGTGCCTTCTGACTGTGCTGCTCTGCATTCTGGGACTGCTGACCTTTACCTGATCCTGCTCTGCTTTGTCTGAGCAAAGCACAGCTATAACCCACCCCCTTGTACTTTATCCCACTCTCCTCTCCTCAGTAAGTGTGATGCTTCTGAGTCAAGATGGCGGCGCCCATATCCTAGAGTCCTGAACAGAGTTGCAGCCCAGTGGGGGAAAGAATAATAAGTAAGTGGCTTAAAACTTAAAATATATTAATTTTATATGCTGGGGAATCGTTTTATAAGGATTTGGGCTTTTCAATAAATCATGGTGAAGGTCCGGTTTAACATAGCCAGATGTTTTTAGGCTTTCCTAAACCTACCTTAGACCATTTTTAACAAACTTATAACTCTTTGAAGTGATATCCTGTTGCGAAAGAGCATATTAAGCAGCCTTGAAAGAGCAGAAGATAACTTTGAAGAACATAATATTTCAAAGAAAGACTTACTTAAAGGGGAACAGTGACTGCTCTGGCAAAATGTGAAATGACTGTATGTTTAGTGCTTTCACAGATTACTGCGATGAAAGCATTTAGGATGATGTTGTAGGGTTATGGCAGTCAAGATGGTATAGGATCAAGACGCTTTTACGACATTTCGTAAGCACATATGCTCTTTCTGTTTTTTTCTGCTGCTGCACAGATCATAACCATTAACCTTTTTTAATGTAACCATTCATTCAGCCTTCTAAAGAAACGATATCATGTATGTGGAAGGCCGAACTTGTTTGCCCTATTTGCATAGAGTATGATTTGCATCTAGAAATTAACACTATTCATTTACATGTTTTGCTTTTAAACAAACGCATTTAAAATGCATGGTATTGGCTCACAGTGACCACAGGATAGTGCCATAGAAGAAGTGTAGCTGTGCTTATTTGAATTATATAATGAAATTGATTTTGTGGCCCTGGTCATATAATTTGGAGGCAGTGATGGCAAATTGGAGGGACGGATAGAACTGATTTATAAAGGTTAAATAGGGTACAGTAAGGATGATTTCACAGGGCCTGATATACAGTAGAAGGAGTGCATTGGCAAATAGAACTGACAGCAGTGGCTTGGAGATACACACTGACATCTGCCACAATAATAATCTTCACATTGGTGGAACAGATAGGAGGGCTGATTCAGCAGCATGAGAAGGATGATGAATTGCTCTAAGGGGAAAAAAAAAAACATTATACATTTTTTTCCTCACAAAAAAATGTGAGAAGACGAAATTCTCACGTTGCTGAATCAACCCTAATGTGATAATTTTTTATACTTACTGTTCCCATATTTAACTACCTTTGCACACCAGTTATATTTACCACTTCCACTTTCTGCACCACAGGTCAGGGGGCCATATCAGATGGCTCAAGAGGGCCGCTTGTGTCCTCTGGCCCACATGTTGAGCATGCCTGGGGTAGAGCAATATATAATTTGTTGAGGTGTGCTAAAATATTTTTTTAGTGTAAGATTAGGCACACAGGCTACTTTTTTCATAATGGTTTTGATGTTAGGTGCAGCATATGTTTGCCATGGGTTGAAAACTTCTTGATAATGCTGCGCACTGTGGACAAAGTCAAATCTAGATCTCTGGAGATGGACTTGTAACTTGAGATTGTTGATATTTTTCCACAATTTCAGTTCTCAAGCCCTCAGACAGTTCTCTTTTCCTCTTTCTGTTGTCCATGGTTCGTGTGGCACACCCGGAAACACAATGCAAAGACTAAGTAAACTTCTCTCCATTTTATCTGCTTTCAGGTTTGATTTTTATATTGCCCACACCTGTTACTTGCCCCGGGTGAGTTAATAGGAGCATCACATGCTTGAAACAACCTTATTTATCCACAATTTTGAGAGTGTCAATAATCTTGTCCAGACCATTTTCGGTTTGGTTTGACATTATGTCCAGTTTGCTTTTTTCTTCCCTTTTTTGAGTTTAGTTCCAATGCGCACAAAGGGAATAAACGTGTATAACAAAACATGTTACTGCAATCCTTTTCTGTGAGAAATACTTAATTTTCTTGAAAAATGTTAGGGGTGCCAACATTTACGACCATGACTGTATGCAATGTCTGCAATGGGACATTCTGTAGGCCAATATATCCATTTCTAGGTCTAAACTCTGTCACATCCACCAACCTTTCGGAGACCAGCATCGGTAGTATCACCTAGGTAATGGGTCTGCAACTACTACACTGTAGTTGAGGTAAGGGGGGGGGGCGGTATAGAGTAGTTTTGTATCTCAGCAAATTTTTTTTTTTTTTTTCTTATAATTCATCAAGATGTTTTGTTTTGCAGTACACAGAAAAGCCCAACACAAACACTGCCTTGATATGCAGCTTAGGTGTGCAAGCACTAAATAGTTACCATTTCAGAGCCAATGACTTGAGCTACGCTCTGATGCAACAGAGATACTGAGACTGACATTAGATACATAGAAAGTTATATTGGTAAAATTGATTAGTTTAATATAGATCTCCTGTTCTACAACTATATAGGGGAAGTTATTTGACACTATGCTTTCTCAATGAAGATGTGCATTACGTCAGTGCTCTATATGAAATCTGTAAATATCAGGGACTGGTAGTCAGTGAACTTTGTCTTCTCTCTCTGTTGGATGTGTTGGCTGACTTAGCAGCATCAAGGCGGGCTTGTTGAAATAATGTAAACTGATTGTGTCTTCCTTTTTGCTTTTATTAGAACTTTTATTAGAACCCTCTCATATAAAACCAACGTGCTAAGAAATTGTAACAAACAGCAGGGGATTCAAGTTTTAATAACCGGAATAATTTCCCTTTGAACCATGTAATGTAGATATTTACAACTCACAATAAGCTATTCCAGCCTTCATCTTTGTGCCATAGAAATAGTGGAAAGCTTTTTAGATATATGATAATCGATAACATCTCATTTCTTCTCCACCTCTATGTAGCCAAAACATAAAATGCTGCAGCCATAAATTGGGTAGTTCAGGCAGTTCTGGGTGCTCTGAAAAACATGACTCTAAGCTAACAGCCAAGACTGAAGATTGCTGTTGGCTTTCAAGGTGACAACTGTAGAGCTATAATACCTGTGGGAATTATTTCTGACTGCTTGCCAGCAGCGCCGCTTTTCTACTCTTTTTGCTTTCTTCCATTGCATTTCCTTTATGGTGCAATCCATTACAATGAGAGGAGTGATTCTGTTGAAAAGCTATGAGGCGAAGGGTTTAAGAAAACACATGAAAAATACATAGAGATGGCTGCCTTACGAAAAAGGTTCTCGAGCATGTTGCTGCATATTCTGTCACTGGAATTCCTGGCTACAGATTATTACTTTGAATCAGGCACTAATCTAACACTTTTCAAGTTTTATGAATACTGAAACGTCTTGATTTGCTCTGCTTGCAGTGAACCTGGACCCTGAAACATGGTTAAATGTGTTGTTGCTATATCCTTCTGCATCACAAAAGCTTGCTTATTCATTTCTTTTAGATCTTGCTTTCGTTTAATTGGTGTTCAGAAAAGTTTGTATGGATGTAAATGTGTACAAAGCCAACAATGAAATACTAGAGACCACTCTTGTTTAGGCTGCTTTGTGTTAATGCTGCTTTGGTGCTAGTAGTAAAATAAAGTCAAATTCAAAACTAAAACTGTTGTGAAAAGTGAGATTTTGTATCTGGTTCTGCTTTTTTTATTTTCTCCCCTGACCTGACATAAAACTAGCTTCATGTCTGTGGCAACACAGCATAGAAAAATAAACCATAGAGAAATGCAAGATTCTCCTGAAAGAAACTCCTGCAGATCTGATATGTCGATATTGACCCCAAGCTATGCATTGTGGCAAACTAAATTATCCATCCTGCCTTTGTCCTTTTGTGCAAAAGGTAGGAGGTGTCTCTATAGAAGTGAGATCCATTGGTGCAACCTTCCTGGAAAGGCTTTTCTGCTAGGAGTAGAAGAGAACCAGCAGGTGATGCCAAGTTATTGGTTCCTCTGGTGCACTGGAATTACTGTAGTGTATGTAAATGTTTGTATGTCAACAAGATCTACTTTTAAGTAAACCTTTTCTTATGATCACCATTACAGGGTTCTATCCAATTGCATTGAATCATTGCTCTTGAAAGTATATCCAGATAAATTCACCCTAAATGAGAACCTCTATAGAAATGGCGGAGGCATGCATCTCATTAAAATAGACATGCTTTTTGTATGCCCTGCTGTTTCAGAAAGTCATATTTACAGAGCTTTAGGACTTACTGACATGAGTTCACGCTGCCTTTGGTCTTTGCTGTGTGCAAATCTCAACAAGACATGTTGAAAGCAACACAAGCATGGTAGTGATTTACAACTATCCAACAATTTTTTTCAGGGTAGTTAGTGGCTTAAAAAAAAATAATAATAATAATAATCCATAGTTGCCTTTCCTGCAGGGACACATGATCAAATTCAGCCTTACATAGTGAAACACCGTAAGTTTATAATGTGTACTTGTAATCCCTGCAGCACCAAAGCTCTGGGGTGGCTGAAGCTGCTAAGGTAGGTGCAATGTAGACAGGTTTTTATAACCCATCTACACTGCACTGCACAAGAACTTTCTTATACACCTGTATGACTCTATAAAATGCCAACAGGAGTACAGTTTAAAGCCTGTCTAAACAAATCCTTAAAGTGGACCAACACCCGATGCTGATCGATTCCCGGGCCGATCAACATCGGGCCTGCAGGGCACCCCGATCGGAGGTGCCCCGCTGTGTGAAACCCCCCAGAAAGCCCCGAAATCCCTACCTGCTCCTCGATCCAGCGGCGCATGTGCGAGCCGCCGCTCGCACATCCCTCTAGCAGGGCGCGCACCCGCACCGGCCATTTGTGAATGGCCGGCGCGGATGCGTTCCCTGTAAGAGTGAGGCACGGGAGGCGGCGGCGGGCGCACCCGCTTGTCCGTCGGCGGGGATTGGCTGCAGCGGGGACAGGTGAGTTTTTGGGGCTTTCTGGGGGGTTTCACACAGCGGGGCACCCCTGATCGGGGTGCCCCACCGAAGTGGACCGAAACCCAGGATAGTCAAAATCCTGGGTGTTGGTCCACTCTAAGAGACCCTGTAGAAAGCTGAAACAAGCTATAATTACTGTAAATGCACCACATGGGCAATTAATATCTACCAGAAAAGTGTTTATTTTTTATATACAAGACTAGTTTCTAGACAAAAAGGGCTCCCACGGTTGGGAAAAAAACATGAATTTCATAGCTGCTGTGCTATTTACAATAACAGGAATTCAGGGCTGTCAAGAAATCCACTGGCTGTCTGTTGTGCACGTTGTTTGATGCTGGGGAGTTTGTACTGCATATGCATTTCTTGGCCCTCCCACTTTTGTATCAGTGCTTCTCAAGGTAATGTCAGGTTGCAGTTCCAATGTTCCCGCAGCATCTTCATACTTATCAATGGTGGGGAGCTTTTCTAGCTTTCAGCACCGGCAGCCTCTCATGGTGAGTCTTCTTTATACCCCTACGTGCCATATTCATTCATTGCAATGGGGTATGCCAAGACAAGTTTGACACACCCCCTCCATTGAAATATATAGAGTAGGCATTGTGGGACATGTAAAGGCATGCTGATGTACCTGCCATGCCTGCCCACCAATGAGGGTGAAACTTCTTGTTTTCACTCAATGTGAAGTATGACGATGCCAGCACTGCATGGAGGAGCTACGTGGGGACAAAATGTGAATATTGGTTTGAAGGAATATTTTCCACTGGACCTATTTTTTTCTTTTTCTTATCTTTTATTACATTTGCTTGGGGATAGTTATTGGTGAGTCTTGTGTTTGAAAACAAACATATCTGTTTATTGTATGGTCTTGTTTACCTTGAAGCAACATTTCCTGCTTTTGTACATTTTATCTAGATATGTTTGTGTATTCGAAATATGTATTTCTGTTCATTTAAGTCTCGTTTTATCAGTATAAAGTTCTCTTGTAATATAAACCATCCATCATTTGTGTTTATAATTCTGTAAGACACAAGTTCACAGTTTAAATCTCCGTGAAGACCTTTTTAGGTTTGAAATATAATGAAAGCTGGAAATAAGATATTTTAATTTTCGTTGTGTTGTCTGATGTAGGTGGCCTGTATGCAGCTGATCAATGCACTTGTAACATCTCCAGATGATCTGGACTTCAGGCTTCATATCAGAAATGAATTTATGCGCTGTGGATTGAGAGAGTTATTGCCAGTAAGTGCCCTGTAGTCACTGTTTTTACATTAATATTTAAATTTGCAGGTACTTGAGTGAACAAACGTGTCTCATAAACACTTTTCACAATGTTACAGTAGATAAAATCATTTTCATATATATACATTTTTTTCTTTACTACAGTACATTTAATTTATACTTTGTAGTTGCCTGAGTCTTTGTATTTACAGTTCCTATTTTATAGTTGTTTGTAGGAGCCAAAAAAGAATATGCCAGAAACAGCTAATTATTTATTTAAATTTCTGGTTTCAGTGTTAGGGTTACAGGCATACTGTAGGCTAAAATTAAAAATAAACCTTTACCTTTTCATCTGCTGCTAAATAAAAGGGGGCCCCATGAAATCCAGGAGTATTAAAGACCTGGAGCAGGTGTGATGCATTGCTGGTGAGGATAAAGTATAGATTTTTTTTTTTTTCATTTTTACCTACGTGATCACTAGTGATCACTAATGATTAATATGGATAACCATCACTGGAAATGATAAGCAAGTATATTACTTGGTCAGCCCACCACAAAAAAGAAATGCTCCTAAAGCAAGATAAAATCTGGGTTTTTGACTATTCCAGGTTTTGTTCCATGTCTGGGGGGGGGGGGGGTCCTGAATTGGGGATGGCCTGCTGTGTGAAACCTCCCAGAACACGCATACAAACTCGCCTTTCCCTGGTCCTACAGTGTATGCACAGGTTATCGTCCAATCAGAGCCGGTTGCCATGCATATGTAATGTTTACATGCAGGGCTTCCACAAAAAGTACAGCCGCATCTCCTGCAGTGCATGCTCCTATTCTTAGCCTGTGTAAATTGCTGGGCGCGCATAGCCCAAACATGCATGGATAAGGTCACCGTTGTTGACATTGGTGAGGGAACCAGGGTGAGTACCACTAGGGTTTTGCTCTGCTTCAAGTGTCCAACCTTTGGCTATCTAACCCCACCTCTCAAACTGATGGGTCATTTCTTTCAATTATCCAAAGAGAATTGTGGATGCTGCGGGGGTTCACTCTGCAGAGAAACTAGGCAACTTTTCCATTTCTTTCAAATGCCCCTGGGCCAGTCGCCAAGTTATTTATCTTGCTGTCAAGAAGTATCCTCTGCAGTGGGGCCTAGTCACAATTTTGCACGTGGTTTGGGACTGCACAGCAGTGATGGACTTTTGGGACAAGGCTATTACCGTTGGGATAGAATATTGGACAGCAAAACAATACTGGTTATAATCTCCTTTGTTTAGGACCTGCAGCAAAAATGTATTGATTGTAATGCTTACCCACTTTATTCACATAATATTGATTCGTTATGGAAAATACATATATTCCAAGTATGTCTCACACCCTGCTTTGGAATGATTAATAACACGTGGGTTATAGTCCAGTAGAGGGCGAACTTCTGCAGAGATGACTAGAAAAAAAGAAGCCCCTCCCAGTCCATAAATACCTGGGACCTCCCACACATTCCCCAGATAAGTCTCTGCAGACGGCGAAGCAAGTCAAGAAGATGGCTGTCTCTTTCCTTTGCAGGTAAGCCGGGTGCACACCCGGCCAATTTTTTCCTATTTCCGCCTGGACCTTGTTGTTTTTAAGTCCCTATGCTTCCCAGCCTTGGCTGTGGATCCGGGCGAGGGTAGGGTACACCTTAGAGGTGTACTGCATAGGAGCCATGCTCCTCCGTGAGACCCCCTCCAAGGAGTAGGCGGCTGCCAGGTTGGTGATCCTGGTGTGGGATGCCCTGTCCATTTATTACCATCGCTATGTAACTTGGGAAGCTTGGGGATCCCCTCCATTACTACCCGTTCCCGGTTAGTAGGGGGGGGGGGGGGCTTTACCCTCCATTTTGACATTTATTGTTGGTTTATTCTTAGTATACAGTACGTCCTGCTCCAAATCTAATACTTACACTTGGGATATACTCCGCCAGATGGCGCTGGACTGCAGAGACATCGAAAATAGGCTCCTCCCGGCCCCTCAAATACCCGGGGACCTCCCACAAATCCCCAGAATTTCTCTGCAGTCTGGCTGCGAAGGACGATAAATGGCTCTCGCAGGTGAGTGGGGCTATTAGCCTACGGCCCTGTAGGACTATTCCCACCCGTTCCACTAGTAATATGCCTCCCAGCCTTGGCTGCGCTGGTCGGGTGAAGGTAGGCAGCACCGCTGTTAGGTGCTTAGGAGCGCTGCTCCACCGCTATCCCCCACCAAAGGGTAGGCGGTTCAGGCTTATGCTGAGCCCCTATGGGATGCCCCTCCCGCACTAGTGCCCCCTTGCCCATCGATGGGCCCTGTTTAAGTGGCCGCTGTCCTCCCTCATCCTCCTTGTAGCCTTTGGGGGAAAAGAGGGGTGTGTGTGTAAATGTGTATGCTATGCATTCTGTGTTTCACACTCTTTTTCCATTCTGTTTAGTCTTGTGTCAGCCGCCGCGCTGACTTGCCTTTACTGTCTTTTTAAAATTGCCGCCGCCGCGCGCTGACTTGGTTCCGTGCTTGGCGGCGGCGTTACCTCAGGTGCTGGTGCGCCATCATTGGCTGCTTGCACGTTCTGGCTTCGCGCTCTTCGGGGGGGCGTCTATGACGAGCTCCGCGTCATAGCTGATACCGGCTCGCCCCTCGAGGTATACCGACGCCATCTTTAACCTGCTTGGTTGGCCCATGCGCGACGGACCCCTACCTGCCGCGGTCCATAAGTGCCCTCGCGGGCGGCTTTATATCTTTCACTTTTGTTACTGTGTGCTTACAGGTCTCGTCTGCTTATGTCTTTCAGGCGGGGCAAACCTTTTTGGCTTCTCCCGGCCCTGTATTAGTATATAACTTGTAGGCCTTGTAAAAATAATACTCCCACTTCCCTAGCGGGTTATTAGGGCATCCGGGGTTGCTATTTGGCGTTATTCCCTATCGAAGTATAGCGCCGCTATATTCACCATATGGAGGCATCCCAGGATAATGTGACCGGGGTCCCTTCGGGACAAGACCGGCTGTGTGTAGCATGTGGGCAGCCTCATGCTGACGCTGACAAAGTGCGGGTCTGTGTACCCTGTGCTGAGCAGGTGCTTGCATTGCAATCTGGCCTGCCAGTGGCTGCACCTCGTTTCACTTCGCCTACTCCCCCAAGCTTAAACCTCACTCCTACTGAGTTGCATACTAGTGGGGACTCTCAGCCTGATGTGTCTTCTAGACTGGCTACTGTTGAGCAGTTGATTGCTAAGTCCTTAGCACGTAAGGCCCCTGCTAAGAAGCGGCACTTAACGCCTAATCTTTTCCCTATGGAAACTGAGGAGTTTTTGAATCTTTGTGGCTATACCCCGTATGATTAAGAGAAGCTGTTTTCCACCTCAGGCTCATCTGATGAGAGACCAAGGGGTCATGACGATTCTGGCTCTGACCCCTGGGCCCCGGATGACACTGACAGATTATTGACCCAGATTTTTGAGGTTCTGTCCATCTCTCTCCTGTTGAGGCTCCCAGGCAAAGAGGGGATCTTTTCCATACAGCAAAATCACGTTTGGAATTTCCCGAGCAGTCGCATTTCCATAACCTTGTGCTCAAGGAATGGGAGCGCCCCAGTAAACTTCCCGGGGTTCCAAAGAGTTGGAGTAGGAAGTATCACTTTCCTGCTGAGGTGGGTAAATGTTGGCCAGATTTCTGGGGAAGGGGCAGAGGACGTGGACGTCCTGGCTCCTCCTGGGGTCCCAAAGCAAAATCCTCTCCCAAGCCCCCACAGGCATGATGGGGCGCCCTCACCCATCCGGGTGGGGGGACGGCTGCAGCACTTCGCTCACGTCTGGAGGCTTCATGTCTCAGACCGGTGGATTCAGGAGGTAGTGTCCTCCGGTTACAAGTTAGAGTTTGCTGCCGGTCCCCCTCCAAGATTCATCAGATCCCGGAATCCTCAGGACCTTGTGTCAGCTCAGGATCTATTGCAAGCAGTGCAAGGCATCCTGGAGCTGGGGGGCATCTGCCAGGTCCCCTTAAAAGAAAAAGGCAAGGGCTTTTATTCCAACCTATTCACAGTACCCAAAAAAGATGGTTCAGTCAGGCCCATCCTTGACTTAAGATCCTCAACAAATTTGTCAGGGGCAGGCGCTTTCGCATGGAAACTCTGCGCTCTGCCATCAGTTCCCTGCGCCAAGGGGATTTCATGACTTCTGTGGACATCAAAGATGCTTACCTTCATATTCCTATGTTCCTGTGGTCATCAAAGGTTCCTCAGGTTCGCTCTGATGGATCAACACTATCCGTTTGTGGCCTTGCCCTTTGGCCTCACTTCAGCTCCCAGGGTGTTCACCAAGGTGCTGGCTGGCGTGATGTCTCTGCTCAGATGTCAGGGCGTCCGCGTGCTTCCCTATCTGGACGACATTCTCATCACTTCCCAGTCTCTACATCTGGATACTCGGCTGGTGGTGTCCACTCTGGAGTCATTTGGATGGGTGATCAACCACCCCAAGTCCTCACTTTCCCCTTCCTTGGTAACTCCATTCCTAGGAATGAATCTGGATACAGTTCAGGCAAGGATCTTCCTTCCTCAACAGAAGGTGGACAGTCTGATTGCACAGGCTCAGTCCCTCCTAGCTTGTCCCCATCCCTCCATCAGGCATTGGATGCCGCTGGTGGGCCTGATGGTGGCATGCTTCGAAGCGGTCCCTTATGCTCAGTTCCACTTGAGGTCTCTGCAACTTCACCTATTGTCAGTATAGGATAAGGACCCAGCATCTCTGGACAGGGACTGTGTGCTCTGCCCCCCATGTCAGGAGTTCCCTCTCATGGTGGATGGACTCAAGTAACCTGTTGGGGGGCAGATCCTTTCTTGCCCTTTCCTGGGAGACGGTCACCACGGATGCCAGTCTGTCAGGTTGGGGGGGGGGTTTCTGGAAGTCCCTGCGGTTCCAGGGGAGGTGGGGCCCTCAGGAGGCCCACACGCCTATCAATGTCTTGGAACTGCGGGCGATCAGGTTAGTTCTGGCTCGCTTGACTACTCACCTTCGGGGGCTGCCTGTTCAGGTGCGCTCGGACAACCAGACGGCAGTTGCCTACATCAATCATCAGGGAGGGACCCGGAGCAAGGGGGCCCTCCAGGAAGCGTCTCTGATTCTGACTTGGGTGGAGGTCAATGTCCCTTGCATACCAGCTGTGTACATCCCGGGGGTGGAAAATCGCCTGGCGGACTCTCTGAGCAGGGGGACCTCTCGCCAGGGAGAATGGTCCCTATGCAGCAGGGTGTTTCAATCCCTGTGTCACCGTTGGGCCCAACCAGATGTGGATCTGTTTGCATCCCGCCACAATCACAAGCGCCCAGCTTTTGGCTACTGCACCTTTCAGGGAAACTGATGCTCTTTTTGTGGTCCCTTCTGGTCCTAGGAGGGTTTGGCTTCTGCCAAGTCTACTATCAGCAAGTTGATTCGTCAGGCTGTGATTCAGGCCTACTCTGCTAAGGGGAAGAATCCTCCCTTCCACCTTACGGCTCAGTCCACTCGTGCTATTGGTGCCTCTTGGGCTTTTCAGCACCAGGCTTCTGTTGAACAAGTTTTCAAGGCTGCTACTTGGTCTTCTGTTCATACCTTTTCAAAGTTTTACAAGGTTGATGTTGGGGCCTCAACTGATGCTGCTTTTGGCCAAAAGGTTCTGCAGGCGGCAGTGGTTTAAACTGTCTGCTGCTGATTTTTCTTGGGAATCCCACCCTACTTTATGGACACTGCTATTGGATGTCCCAAGTGTAAGTATTAGATTTGGAGCAGGACATACTGTATACTAAGAATAATACAATTCTGTGATTACTCACCTGTAGAATTGGTATTATGAGTATACATTACGTCCTGCTCCAACCCACCCTTGGTTTGCATTATCTTGGATCCCCTGTATGGTGATTGTTATCATTGTTATAGTTGATAGTTTGGATTGTTTAATTCTCCCGGCTTCTCATTAACTGCTTTTCAATGCTGGGGATTTGCGGGAGGTCCCTGGGTATTTGGGGGGCCGGGGGGAGCCTATTTTTGATGTCTCTGCAGTCCAGCGCCATCTGGCAGAGTATATCCCAAGTGTAAGTATTAGATTTGGAGCAGGACGTACTGTATACTCATAATACCAATTCTACAGGTGAGTAATCACAGAATTGTATTTTTCTTGTGTGCTGTGTGTGCTTCACTGGGGGTGGGTGTGTTGTGAGTGGCAGTTTATGTGTGTGTTTTGGGGCACTGTGCTCTGGTATGCCGGCCCGCACGCCCGCTGTTTACAGTGGCGGCGGGTCGGTCTCCTTTGCCGGCTCCTCAGCATGGCTCCTCACCATTTTTTGGCTCCAGTCAGGGGAGGGGGCGGGGCCAGGTGCTCGCGCGCTTGTTGCGGCCCGCCCCCTCCTCTGGCACTCTGCTGCGGCCTCTGCCTTTGGCCGTGTGCCGCCTTCTCTTCCCGGGTCGGGAAGGGGGCGGGGCCACGTGCGGCGCACGATCCGCGCTGGCCCATTACCCTTCATCCTAAGACTGGCCCTGTGAGACGCCATTATCCCTACGGTCGCTGTGAGTGCCCTGCGGGGCTTTGGTTTTATTTTATACTGTTATTCATGCTAATGACCACTAACGCTGGGCGATACTTTTTAACCCTTGGGTTTTCTTCGCTCCGGGTTTGTATTTTGTATTATATTGTGTTTATGGCTTTTTTTTATTAAGAATGAATGCCTTTACTTAAGGGTTCCTTAATTGTGTCTTCCAGGTGGGACTACTGTACCTTAATTAAAAAGGGGGTTCTCCCGGTCCTTTAGGTCCCTTGTTTCAAATTGGGGTTCCCTTTGTCATTGCCAAATCCTCCCACTAACGGACGCTAAGGGGCATCCCGGGTAGCTTTTAACGTAATTCCCATTGGTCATTGCGACTACCATAAAAAATCACCATGTGGAGGCTTCCCAGGATACTGGGCTCGGGATCCCTTCGGGGCAACCCCGGCAGTGTGTGTGGTCTGTGGGGTATCCCTTGTGGGAGACAATGTGCACATTTGTGCACCATGTGCACAGCAGGCCATTGCACGTCAATCCGGACCCCGTGCAGCCGGGTCGGCTCCGCTAGCCTCATCACCTACACCCCCACGCCTGGCTTTGACCCCAAGTGACGTCATTAGCGGGGAGTTGCAATCCGATGTCTGTGCTAGACTGGCCAACATTGAGAAGATGATTGCTAGCTCTGCGGCCAGGAAGGCCCCAGCTAAGAGACGGCATTTGGCGCCCACTGCGCCGGCCTTTGATTATGATGATTATGACTCTTTTGTTTGGTCTTATTTTTCCCCATTTGAGGAAGGGAAATTGTTTTCAGAATCTGAAGGCTCTGACGATCAGTAGTACCTGGATGCTCAAACAAACAATATACAATACAATAACATAATAAACAAAGTAACACCGCGCTTATAAATTCCAAGGTGACAAAAAAAATCCAAAATGTGTTAAAGTGAAGCTCAAGTGAAGCTCAACTCAAATATGAAACAATATATACACAGAGCTGTCTTTCTTCAAATCATACATATAGTGTCCATAAGTGCATACAGATCAACAATAAAGTCTTTCTAAATTCTTTAACCGTATCCCAAAGTGCATGTGCATCTCAGTACCTGGATGCTGATTGCGGTACGGAGCGCTGGGATACCGTGGATACCCCCAGACTTCTGACCCGTATTTTTGAGATGCTTGCTATTTCCCCTTCTGTGGGGGCCCCTCCGCAATGGAGGGGATTTTTTGGGACTGCCAAACCTTGTTTGGAGTTCCCGGATCAGAAACACGTTAACAATCTGATCCTTAAAGAATGGGATAAGCCTAGCCGGCTCCCTAGTATCCCTCAGGGGTGGGATAGGAAGTATCCCTTCCCTGTTGATGATGTTAAGCGTTGGTCGACACCCCCAGAGGTCGACGTTTCATTACTGGGATTGTCCAGTACGTCGGTTGTGCATTTCCCGGATTCCACTATCTTGAAGAATAGTGAGGACCGACTGCTCGACCAAATGGCTTCGCATGCCTTTGCCGGTGTGGGTTCGGCCTTGCGCCCGGTTTGTGCCTCTGCTCTCACAGCCGTGGCTACTAGAGCATTAATCAGGGGCCTGTTGGATGGTTCCCAACTGAATCCTTCCAGTGAGGAATTTACAGCATCGACGCATTGTGATGCAATGTTCATTGCATTGTCTTATCAGCCTTGGATGACACTCTCCGTATGTGTAGCAGGACCTTCGGCATTGCTTGTTGCTATGCACCGATCGGTCTGGTTGCGCCAATGGGCGGCCGATATTGCTGCAAAGGAGGCGCTCACAGGGCTACCCTTCGTGGGTCTGTGCCTGTTTGGTGATAAATTAGACTCGGTGGCGAAAGGAGGTGAGTTACCTCAGAGCAAAAAGCAGCGCCGGCCGGAGATTCCTGGGGTAGGGGCTGAGGACGCCCGGGACTTCGTGGGGTGCCAAGCCCAGTCAGCATTGAGGGGGCACCCTCACAGGTGAGGGGACGGCTGCGGCTCTTTGCCCAGGTCTGGACTCTGGAGGTCACAGGCAACTGGATCCCGGAGGTATTCTCCTCTGGGTACAAGCTGGAGTTCGCATACCGGCCTCCTCTCGGATTCCTCAGGTCTCGGTTTCCTGCGGACCATCGGACCGCACAGGGACTTTTCCTGGTGGTGCAACACCTTCGGGATATGGAGGTCTTTTCTACGGTTCCCCCCATAGGGAGAGGTCAGGGTTACTACTCCAACCTCCTTACGGTGCCCAAAAAGGATGGATCCATAAAGCACATTTTGGACTTAAAGTTTCTCAACCGGTTCCTCAGAACCAAGAAATTTCACATGGAGACTCTGCGGTCTACTCCCTTTGTCCGGGGGACTTTATGACCTCAATAGACATCAAGGACGCTTACCTTACATGTGCCGGTCTTCCCGGGACATCAACGGTTCCTCAGGTTCACGGTAGAAAACCGGCACTTCGGCACCCAGGGTGTTCACCAAGGTTTTGGCGGGCATGATGGCCCTTCTCAGAGTTTGGGACATTCGTATCTTGCCTTACCTGGACATCCTTCTCATTATGTCATCCTCTCTCCACCAGGCGGAGCTGGACACCAGAGCGGTGGTGACGACGCTGAAAAGGTCCGGGTGGGTAATTAATTTCCCCAAGTCCCCAAGTCCTCTCTATCCCCGTCAAGGGTGGCTTCGTTCCTGGGCATGACTCTGGATACCATTCAGACCAGGGTGTTCCTACCCCAGCCGAAGGTGGATGTTCTTCAGGCTCTTATTCGTTTTCTTCTGTTGCTTCGAGGCAGTGCCATTTGCTCAGTTTCACATGAGACCCCTTCAGCTCCATCTTCTATCGGTTTGGGACAAATGTCCTCTGTCTCTGGATCAGACTTGTGTTCTGTCCCCTCTTGTCCGGCGGTCCTTCCACTGGTGGATGGACCAGAGGAACCTCCTGGGGGGTAGGTCCTTTCTTGCGCCCTGTTGGGAGACGGTCACCACGGATGCCAGTCTGTCAGGCTGGGGAGGCTTCTGGAGGGAACGTCAGTTCCAGGGGCTGTGGGGTCCTTAGGAGGCCCATATCCCCATCAACATTCTGGAACTGAGGGCGGTTCGGTTGGTGCTGTCGCACCTGACACATCACCTTCAGGGCTTACCAGTTCAGGTTCGCTCCGACATTCGGACAGCGGTCGCTTACATTAATCACCAAGGAGGGACTCGCAGCCGGAGTGCCCTCCGGTAGGTGTCTATCGTTCTTGCTTGGGACGAGAGCAATGTTCCATGCATCTCGGCAGTCTACATTCCAGGGGTGGAGAACCTGGAAGCGGACTCTCTGAGCAGAGGGACCTCTTGTCGGGGGGAATGGTCCCTCAGCAACAAGGTATTTCTATCCCTCTGTCGCAGGTGGGGGAGTCCGGAGGTGGATCTGTTTGCCTCTCTTCACAATCACAAGCTTCCGGCATGTGTGTCTCTGTCCCAGGACCCTCCGGTTCTGGCAGTGGATGCCATGTCTCTGTCCTGGCGGGAGCTCGGTCTCCTGTATCTGTTTCCTCCCTTTCCCATGGTGAGCAAGGTGGTACGCAAGCTGGCTCAAGAGGGTGTGCCATCAATCCTGGTGGCCCCAAGGTGGCCAAGACAGGTGTGGTTCGCAGATGTCGTCCAGCTGGCGGTCGATCAATTCAGGCTGCCTCTGGTTCCGGATCTGATCACACAAGACCAGCTTTGTTACCCCAATTTACAAACGCTGGCTTTGACGGCGTGGCTGCTTTAACCTTCATCTTAAAGCAAAAGGGTTTGTCTGAAGCCGTTGTCCAGACTCTTGTCAGGGCTAGGAGGAAATCTTCCTCTAATATCTACTACAGGACCTGGCAGACCTACATTGATTGGTTTGAGGCTAGGTCCTTTCCTTGTCGGGTGTTTTTTATTCCTCAGTTTTTGGAGTTTCTTAGGCATGGTCTGGACATGGGTTTTCAGCTTAGCACTCTTAAGGGGCATGTGTCTGCTCTGGTGGTTTTCTTTTAGAGATCTTTCGCTCTTCATCCTTTGGTTCAGACCTTTTTTTCAGGGGGTCTTTCATGTGCGCCCTCCTTGCAAACCCATGTTACCTGTTTGGGATTTGAATTTGGTGTTGTCTGCCCTTCAGGGTCCTCCTTTTGAACCAGTGCAGGATTCTGCTCTATCCATTTTCACCTTAAACGTTGCCTTTTTTGGTGGCTATCACCTCTGTTCGACGTGTTTCAGAGTTGGCGGCTCTGTCCATTCAGGCCCCCTACTTTGAGAGACATCAGGAGAAGGTGGTTTTCTGTTTTAAACCAGACTTCTTGCCAAAGGTTGTCTCTGCCTTTCACCTCGATCAGGGCATTGTGCTTCTTTCATTGTGTCCTAAACCTAGCAATGACATAGAGAGGGCTTTGCACTCTCTGGACGTCGTTAAATGTGTAAAGTACTATCTGGTGGCTACTTCACCATTCCGGAAGACGGACACCTTTTTTTGTGGTGCCCTCTGGGCCCAAGAAAGGTTTGGCGCCCGTCAAGTCTACCATTAGTAAATGGATTCGTCAGGCCATTATTATGGTCTATTCTGCTAGGGAGGGATTCCCTTTTCCAGATCACTGCTCATTCTACTCGTGCTGTTGGGGCTTCCTGGGCATTTCAGCACCAAGCCTCTGTTGAACAAGTTGTAAGGCAGCTACTTGGTCTTCTGTTTCATACTTATTCCAAGTTTTATAAGGTTGATGTGCGGGCCTCAGCGAATGCTGTTGTTGGCCGCAAAGTTCTGCAAGCTGCAGTGGTTTAATTTGTGCAATATTGCCTGTTTGGACACTGCTATTGGATGTCCCATGTGTTATTAATCATTCCGAAGCAGGGTGTGAGACATACTTGGAATAATACCATTTTGTGATTACTCACCTGTGGGTATCATAAGTATGTCTCACACCCTGCTTCATCCCACCCTGAGTTGTATCTTGGATCCTCTTTTTGGTGAAAATTTTTTCTCATAGATTTTATTGGCTCTTCCTTGTCCCCTTACTGCTTTCTTATACTGGGGAATGTGTGGGAGGTCCCAGGTATTTATGGACTGGGATGGGCTTCTTTTTTTCTAGTCATCTCTGCACAAGTTCGCCCTCTACTGGACTATAACCCACGTGTTATTAATCATTCCGAAGCAGGGTGTGAGACATACTTATAATACCCATTTTACAGGTGAGTAATCACAAAATGGTATTTTGTGAGGATTGACATACATGCATACATATAGTACATATGTAGTATAGCATTGTCTTTATACATGCTTGTTTTCTGTTTTCTTTTGTGTAGCAATTGAAGCATATACGCAATGATGCACTGGATATCCAGCTTAGGGTGTTTGATGAACATAAGGAGGAAGACATGATAGAATTCTCTCATCGCCTTGATGATGTTCGCTCGGAAATGGAATATCCTTTTCTTTGACCTCCCATTTGTTTTAGCTCATCACTACACATATTGATCCACAACAACGATTTTTTTTTATGTAAAATATAAAATATTCCTAAATTCCAATCCATATTACTTTTTTTCCCTATATCGAGTCCAGGTCGTCCCAGGATCATAAGCTGGCGCTCCTCCTGGCCCCCTATAAAAGCAGGTGTCTCACTATGATTTCCCAGTGTTCATCTTGCAGTCTGGCTGCTGAAGATCGTTGGATGCTCTCTCCTGGGTATTGCAGCTGAGCGGGGCCTCCTAGCCCTATCGGCCGCTGCGGACCCTATTCCCACTGATCCCGTGGACCCACTGTTGCCTCCCAGCCACGACTGTCGGGACTGTGGCGGTAGGGAGAACGCCAGGGTTAGGTGTCTGGCAGAGCTAGGCTCTGGGCCGCAGACCCTGTCTAAAGGGTAGCCGGCCATGGGCTGATGGTGAGCCTATAGGGGGGGAGGAACCACTTATTGCCCTCTGTTTATTCCCTCTGCCCCACAAGCTTTATTATTGTGTGTGATTTTGTCACTTCACTTGATCTTTGCGCTGGTCTTACTTACCTCCCCCACTCCCTCGAGTTGTCTCTTACTGCTCCCCTCCATATTGGGCATTACGCTGTGGGGGGGGGGGGGGGGTCGTATGCTGCTCGGCGGCCTCTCCTGAGGCTGCAGGCCTTGTCTCCAGCCCTGCGACATGTCTTTTGGCTTCTGGGAGGATGTCCTCCATCTTGGCTTCTGGTGCTGTGAGGAGGCGGGCGCTGCTGTTTGCGCCGTCGGAGGGGGCGGGGCCACATTATGACGCTTCTGTGTCACTGCCGTGCGGCCCGCCCCTCGTGGTACGTGCGAAGCTGCTGTCTCGGCGCCATTTTAATGCTCTTCTCCTGCCTTGCTATCTGGGACCCCTCCGGTGTAGCCATCACTGTCGGTGTCGTGAGTCCCTTTGTTATCTTTTCATTTTTTTTTACTGTTATGTGCATGTGCTGTGGGATGCTTACGGCCCCTTCTCTGCTTGTGTCTTTCAGGTCGGGCCCTTTTGATAGATTGTGGGTTGTGGTTCCTCCTGGTCCCTCCCCCCCCCCTCCCCACAAAAAGAGGGAATATATTGGAGGGCTATATAGGTTTGGGTCGTTAGTACCTTGTAACCGGCATAGAGTTTTTGTCTGCTAATCACCATAATGGAGGCTTCTGGGGATAGTGAGCTAGGGGCCCCATCTGGGCGGGTGAAGCTCTGCCCCATGTGCAGTGCCAGCCCTCTGGGCGGACTCAGCACTGTTTGTGTCACTTGCGCCAGGAGCGTCATTTTGAAGCATGATCGGGCGGCATATCTGCCCCTAGCCCGTTATTGCCTGCGGCCTCTCCAGAACTCCCGCTGCTGCACTCAGCCCCCAGCGAGGGAGAAGCCAGCAGGGGGTCCCATGTTGATTTGGCATACCGGGTGGCCAGCCTTGAGAGACAGATCTCGCGCATGGCTCCTAAGAAGGCCACGACTAAGAAGCGGCACATCGAGCCGGTTTACTCGGATGATGATGATGATGATGATGATGATGATGATCTTTTTGCAGGTCTGGGCTCCGTGGAGGAAGGCAAGTTGCATGAGGACTCCATTTCCACTGTGGATTATTCTGCCGGCTATGACAGCGGGCCTGGCCCTTCCTCGGATGAGGATACGTGGCTCCCTGATAATACAGAGAAGTTGCTTGCTTCAGTTTTTGAGACATTGCATATTGTCCCCCCTAGAGCGGCTAAGAGGAAGCAGGGTGATTTGTCTAGGCCTGAGAGACAGAGATGAGTCTTTCCTGAGCAGGCCCATTTTTTCTAACATGATTTTCAAGAAGTAGGAAAGGGCTAACAAGTTGCCTTGAGTGCCCAAGGGTCTAGACAGGCGGTATCCGTTTCCTGAGGAGCTGGTCCGGCTATGATCCCATCCTCCCAAGATGGATGCCCCCGTGTCGGGTCTGTCCAATACTACGGTCATGCCTTTACACGATACTGCTTCCCTACGTGATCTGGCTGACAAGCGCATGGATCAGCTGGTCTGTCGTGCCTTCACCTTTGCCGGTGCTTGGTTTCGCCCTATGTGTGCCGCGGCTATTGTCTCCCTGGCCATCAGAAAAAAGGTGAGATGTCTTGTGGATATTGCTAAGTCTCGCAAGCGGACGGAGGAGAATAAGGACCTCAAGGCTTGCGTGGATTTTATTGCCTTCATTGTTTCTGCCATGGATGATGGTGTCCGGCTCGGTGCCAGGGTCTCAGCCTTGCTTGTTGTGCTTCGCCGCTCACTCTAGTTGCGGAAATGGTCGGCGGGTGCCACGGCCAAAAAGTTGCTTACTAGTATCCCTTTCGTGGGCCACAGGTTGTTCGGGGAGCGTCTGGACCTCCTGGTTAAGGACGGAAGACTACCTTTCGGGGCTCATCTGCCTATCGCTCTTGGGGATCCAAGTCCAAGCCCCCTGCCAAGGCCCTCAGGCATGAGGAGGCGCCCTCACCCATCCGGGTGGGGGGGCGGCTTCTACTATTTGCTCATATCTGGAGACAGCACATCTCGGATCAGTGGATTCAGGAGGTGGTGTCCTCCGGTTACAAAATAGAGCTGGCAATCAGGCCACCCTCAAGGTTTATTCAGTCTCAGATATCCCAGAACCCATTGAAGGCACAGGACCTGCGAATGGACGTGCAACAACTTCTGCGGTTAGGTGTGATTTGTCCTGTACCTCGTCAGGAACAGGGTCAAGGCTTCTACTCCAATCTGTTCACGGTGCCCACAAAGGACAGAACGCTGAGGCCTATCCTGGACCTGAAGGGTCTCAACAGGTTTGTCAGAATCAAACATTTCCGCATGGAGACCTTACGGTCCGCGGTGAGCTCGCTACTGCCCGGCGATTTCATGACCACGGTGGACATCAGGGATGCTTATCTGCACATTCCGATATTCCAGGGGCATCAGAAGTTCCTGAGGTTTGCATTGGAGGATCAGCATTACCAGTTTGTGGCGCTGCTGTTCGGGATATCCTCAGCCCCCCGTGTTTTCACCAAGGTGCTGGCAGGCATCATGGCTATCCTGAGGAACGAGGGCATTTGTGTGCTACCTTATCTGGACAATTTACTGATTGCGGCTCAGTCCCTTCAGCAGGCCGAGAACGACACCCGGACGGTGTTATCCACTCTCGAGGATTTCGGATGGGTAGTCAATTACCCCAAGTCTTCTATTACTCCCTCAATGGTGAGGTCCTTTCTGGGCATGACGTTGGACACCTCTCAGGTCAAGGTATTCCTGCCACAGCAGAAGGTGGTGGGCCTCCAGACGCAGGTGCAGGCCTTGCTGTCTTGTCAGCGGCCATCGATCTGTCCGGGGATGAAACTGGTGGGCCTTATGATGTCATGCTTCAAAGCAGTGCCCTTCGCCCAAATCCACATGAGTTGAATCTGTTGACCGGCTGGACCGGACGCAGGAGTCACTGAAACAGGAATTTTCACTGTCTCCCCTGGCCAGACAGTCCCCTTTGTGGTGGCTGGATTCCAGAAACCTATTGGTGGGCAAGTCCTTTCTAACTCCCTGGTGAGATATAGTTACCACGGATGCCAGTCTGACCGCCTGGGGAGGTTTTTGGCACAGAAAATCCAGGGTCAGTGGGGGCCGAAGGAGGCCCACTTGCCCATAAATCTCCTGGAGCTGAGAGCGATCCGATTGGTGCTTCTTCGTTTGACTCCCCATTTACGGGGTCGTGCGATCCAGGTTCACTCGGACAATCAGATGGCTGTCGCCTACATCAATCACCAGGGTGGGACTCGGAGCAAGCGATCCCTCAAGGAGGTGACCCAGATTCTGACTTGGGCAGAGGTGAATGTTCCCTGCATCTCGGCGGCTTGCATCCCCGGGGTAGAAACCCAGGAGGCAGATTCCCTGAGCAGGAGTGCCTCACGTCTGGGGGAATGGTCTCTCAGCAAAAAGATCTTTCATGCCCTGTGTCTCCGCTGGGGTCAGCCGGATGTGGACCTGTTTGCGTCCAGACACAATCACAAGCTCCCAAGGTTCGTCTCCCTGTCAAGAGATCCTCTGGCATTTGCCACAGACGCTCTGGCAATCTCTTGGATGGAGTTCAGGCTCCTTTATGCCCACTCCTGGGCCGAGTGCTGCGCAAGGTAGCCCAGGAAGGGGTACCGACCATCCTGGTGACTCCTCGCTGACCGATACGGAGTTGGTTCGCGGACATAGTTCAGATGTCAGTCGATCGTTACATCATGCCCGACTACCCAGGGCTTCTCACACAGGGGTCGCAGACACTGGCTTTGACGGCCTGGCTATTGAAACCTCAATCCTGACGGAGAAGGGGCTGTCGGCCACGGTTGTGCAGACCATGATTCGGGCTCGGAAGAAGTCTTCCTCCATGATATATTACAGAGTGTGGCATGCCTACATTGCTTGGTGTGAGTCCAAGAATCTCCCTTGTCGCACATTCTCTATCTCTAGGATATTGAAGTTTTTTCAACATGGCTTTGACTTGGGTCTCCAGCTGAGCACCCTCAAAGGCCAGGTCTCGGCCTTGGCCATCTTTTTCCAAAGATCCTTCGCCAATCATAGACTGATCAAGACTTTTTTCCAAGGAGTCTCCCATGTACGTTCACCGCGTAAGCCTGTAATACCGGTGTGGGACTTGAATTTGGTACTTTCTGCTCTTCAGGGACCTCCCTTTGAGCCTTTGTGCGATGCTGCATTGACCCTCAAGGTTGTCTTTTTGGTAGCGATCACCTCGGTGCTTCGCGTATCTGAGCTGGCTGCGCTTTGTATGAAGCCTCCTTATTTTGAGCGGCATAAGGATAAGGTGGTTTTTCGCTTTAAACCGTTTTTTTTTTTTTTTTTTTTGCCTAAGGTTGTTTCTCCCTTTCACCTTAACGAGGAAGTGGTTTTGCCCTCCTTGTGTCCAGCACCGACTAATTCTAAGGAAAGGAAAGGACCCTACATGCCTTGGATGTGGTCAGAGCCATTAAGTATTACCTGGTTGCGACTGAATCCTTCAGGAAATCGGATTTGCTCTTTGTCCTCACAGAGGGTTCTAGGAAAGGCTTGCCTCCTGCCTTACAGCTCATTCTACTAGAGCTATTGGTGCTTCCTGGGCTTTTCAACACCAGGCGTCTGTTGAACAAGTTTGTAAGGCCGCCACTTGGTCTTCTGTTCATACCTTTACTAAATTTTACAAGGTTGATGTTAGGGCCTCAGCTGATGCTGTCTTTGCCGAAAGGTGCTTCAGGCGGTAGTGAAATGAACTACATGCTGTTCCACACTGGGGATCCTGCCCTAAGGGACACTGCTTTTGGATGTCCCAATTGTCTTCACTTCTGGGACGACCTGGACTGGATATAGGAAAGAATACTGTTCTGTGAAACTCACGTGTAGAATTGCTTTTGAATATATCCAGTCCAGGTCGTACATGCTGAAGCTATGTGAAGTAATATGGTTCTTGGCCTCCCGGCCTGTCTCTTCTCTTACTGCTGTTTAACCACTGGGAAATCATAGTGAGCTTTTATAGGGGGCCGGGAGGAGCGACAGCTTTTGATCTTGCAGTCGAGCACCCCCTGGGGCGGAATACCCAATTATCATCACTTCTGGAACAACCTGGACTGGATATATTAAAAAAACAATTCTACAGGTTATTTTCACAGAATTGTATTTTTCGTAGGTCCCTAATTAATGAAAATGAGCCTCCAAGTAATAACATTGTTCCTATGTGTCTTGTGGAGGACACAAGTCTCTTTCTCTTAATTCTTTACTATTGAGCTGTTGATTTGCTGCTTGAGCTGTTGAGCTGCATTTGTAGTTGTGGGCCTCCCTGTAAACAATTATTATTATAAAAACATCAATAAAACATATCAATGAATAATATAATAACTGCCCACTGTAGGTTCTAGGTTGTGGATGACGAAAGGAATCACGCCAATGAGAATGTATAAAAATGGTATTTTGCACAGACCTATGGTAAAGGACAGTTGTACAAGTGTAAAAATAATACAATATATATATATAAAAATAAGGGCCTAAACAGTTACATTAACCACTAGACCAGCAATACTCAACTGGCAGACCGGGGTCCGAATGCGGACCCCAGCATCAGATTTCCGGACCCCTGCCCTGACAGCCCTGCACTCAGTTGCTTCTGCGTTGCCATGTTGGTGCTTAGTCTCCCTGCCAGTGTCATGGCTCCCTGGCACTTAGCATTGCAATATGATGTACTGCACAGGCGGGAAGTGGCATTGCAAGGTACAAGTAGACTGGAGAATCTATAGCTCCTTCCCAGGTGCGCTGATTTATAATGATCCACCCCCCACGACAGCCCTCCCCCCTGGACCTTCACCCCTCACCGGATGCCTTTAAATGGACCTTTACAGGAAGTGGTTGAGTACCCCTGCACTAGACAGTATAGGTATCACAGAGACTAAACAAATACATAAAACAATTTCTAAAATGTACTATTACTAAGTACAATTGCCAACTAGGCCTAAAGTCACTTGATGATAGTTACCAATACAGGGCCCTCATGCCCACTCGTCCTTTCTCCTCCTTGGTCCCCTCTCAACTGCCAAAATATTACTCCACCTTTCTAGGAAACCTCACTTCCTGTTGGAAAGGACTATCCTATCCCTTTAGCCAGCACATGTACTCACAAAAGGATTTCATGACCAGCTATTGACTTCATTTGCATTACATAGTTAAGAATTCCAAAACTATTTAAACTTATTTCTCCAATATTTTATATTTCATGGGAATTCTCTATTTCTTACATACCCATTAATTGATGAGTGACTGGTATAAAAAAACATTGTTGGGCTCACCCTTGACCAGGAGATGAAAATGATCACCAATGATTGCAGAGTACGGGGCTCGAATGCCATAACCCACATGTTATATGGCAGTATCTACCACTTTCTTTCATGCACAAGCAATATTGGAAACCAAAGGTTGATCCCCAGCCCTCTACTGCATGAGTCGATACCATCATGTCTGCTCAAGTTTGCTTGTCTGGTTGGAACGGTTGTCACACACTTTGGTCAGGGCGTTGGCTTTTTATTCAAACCTGCCACACGACCCTACTCTGTTTTAGATTTTTGGCATGCTGGAGTACTCGATTATATTCAAATTTATTTGTGGTACCCAAAAAGTACAGCTCTTTCAGACCCGTTTAGGCCTCAAGCATCTGAACCTGTATTTAGCTAACAGCCATTTTTACGTGGAGTCTTTGAAACTGGTTCTGGCTTCCCTTTTATGGGGAGTATAATTAGTCACAATAAATATCACAGGTGCCGATCTGCATATACTGATTTGATTTTCAGCTCATCAAAATTCCTTAGGTTTCCTGGCCAGTACCAACATCTCCAGTTGTGACATTAACCTTTGGGGTAAGATGTCGATCAGTGTTCTGAACGTTGGTTTCTGGCCTCATATTGAGATGGGATATTTCAGCCATCTACTTCTCAGAGATAGAACTTTTGTTGGCTTAATGTCTAAGCAGAAAGCAACTAAAACATGGAGAATAGGAGTTGAATCAATCTGCTTTCAATTTCCTTTGCAAGTGTTGGGGAGCTCCACAGATGTATCTCATTGCTTCCAGGTTCAATATCAAGGTGAGGAATTTTGTCAGCAGAACAAGACGTGCTATTTATGTAGATATACAGGTGACCTCATAGTCACAGTTCAGCCTGGCTTACACATATATTCTTCTTTTTATGCATCGCCTTCTATAGATGTTAAAGCTAGAGTGTCATGAAGATTCCCACCACCCTAGACTGGCAGGGGAGGACATGCTAATCTGGTCAGTCCTGTATGTCTCTGGACAGTCCATACTGGCTTACCCTTAGATCTTTAGTCACAGGGATGGCTCTTTTATCATAAGGACTAGATATCTAGATATCAATCCTAGATCCCGATCTGAAGGCCCCATTTTTGATGGCATGGCTATTGAAATGGTTGGTTCTAGAGGAGAATGTTTTTCCCCCCCTTACTACAGGCACGAAAGCCTTCTTCCTCAGGAATCTATGATAGATATTTCCGATGGCATCTTTCTTACTATTCATACTACTTTTTGTGACAGATCTGACACTAATATTCTTTAGTTCCTGCAATCTGCTTGGACAACTTGTCTGTAAATAAGTTAGTTAGGTTATATTAGGTGAATAGGTTTGTTTATTATTTTTCAGAGACCTATTGTATTCAATTATGCTGTCAGGCCTTACATTTCTCCCTAGTATCTAAAGCCTATTGGACTCTGACACCTCAACTCTTTCTTTTTTTTTTTACCCTGCAGCATCCATATTTTAAACCTTATAAATTTAATATTGTTACAACTGGCATAGAAAATGGTCTTTTTGGCAGCCATTACTTTTAGCGTGACAAGTCTCAGAATTGTCAACTCATCTCGTCAACAGTTTGTGGGCCTTGATGAGAGGGTTGGGGAACACTGTTTTATATGTAGTCAGAGCCTTAAAGTTTTAATAAGAACTTTCTCTCTTTGTGTTTTGTGGTGGCCCTATTAGCAAGCGGATTAGGTTGCAACTGTGGACTCTTACTCTGCAAGTCTACAGAGTAGGCTACAAGGTGGCTATAAGTTAAAGTACTCACTGTAAAGGTTCTTTCTTCTGTGCATGTGAAGGAAGCAGATCCCTCCCTATTCTTGGCAGCTACTTTTCTTGAATATTTTCTTGTCGATTGTTTAACTTTTTTATTGGCATCTTGATGAGCTTATTTTTTTATCTCTCATCGGATATTCTCTTGACTTATTGCTATTTACAAGCTTGCAAGTGTTGCTAGTGGAGGGTTTGATGTGCTTAGAAGCGAAATAACTTTATTTGTAGTGTCCCCAGAAACACATGATCATACCCAGCAGTTAATATAAACAACCTACTGCGATCTCCACATGCGCAGAAGAAAGAACACTGTTGAGTGAGTACACTTTTTTGTATTTGGCAGGGTGGATACTTCTTGTGGATGCATAGATATTGTTTCATTTGACTACTGCCTATAGTTTGCTTCTTATAAGTTTTTTGAAAAAAAATAAAAGAATACAAGAGAGGACTAGTTGTTCCTGGATAGTAGGCTTGAATTCGTCTGGGGCCTTACAGTAGGTTTACAGTGTTTGTGTTTCGATTCAATGTATGGTTAAAGTAAACCAAAACCCAGGATTCTGACTATCATTCCCTCCAATTGGGGGTGCCCCCCTGTGTGAACCCCCCCCCCCCCCCCCCCAGCAGTTTGCCTGTACAAGCTCACCTCTTCTCAGTCATAAAGCCACATCCCCAGCTACCCTCTAACAAATACCTTGCACGGGCACGCACCATGCTAGAGGGATAGCGGGAATGTGGCCACTTCTCGCACATGTGCCATTGGACCGGAAGAGAAGGTGAGTTTATGGCCCTGGGGGGTTTCACACAGCGGGGCATCCTGACTCTGGATACTCCGGGCTGATCTCTGTGGGGTTTGGTCCACTTTAAAGGTACCTTAAGGAATAGAATATTACAGTAGACCTACACACTCCCTGGCATTTAGGATTCTTGAAAAAAAAATTGAAAGTCCTGAGTCCTGATAAGAGTTAACAAAAATGTGTTTCTGCATTCTCAATGTTAAATCTGTTCTAGAGATTGTTAGTCCTTAATGCCCTAACTGATGTCAGTGATGTGTTCAATATACTCTGGAACTCTGTCAAGAACACAAATACAGAAGGATATTTCCTGTCAATTCTGCAGCATCTTCTTATAATCCGAAATGATAATTTTGCAAAGTAAGTAACTGTATGCCTCCATTTCAATTTGATTTCTTTCCTGTAGTCAGGTGATGCCACAATATTAAACACAGAGAAAAATATTTTTAATTAGTGTATTTACTTTTTAATCTGTTTAGTAGCCTTTTCTGATGCAAGGAAGGTTTGCAAAGGTAAAACTAAGAACTATGTTCTTTCCAGAAATCAAACAACTTTCAACTCACAGATTTAAAAAATTAAAAAAACTTTATTTTTTTCTTTCATGGAAATCACAGTCGCCACTCATCATATACCTCCAGGTTATGTCCACCCACCAAGTGGATTGGACACTTAATAAAATTTAGCTCCTTTCCAGGCAATGATATAAAGCTTATACTTGTTTCTCGTAACTCATCCTCAATAGCATCTTCATAATTACCGATGAGAAAGAACAAGCTATTTCATCCTCCTTTGTCGGACATACTCGGTGGCATCCATTCATTGCATTAGAGGGGGTGAACCAAGTTATGGAATGCCAAAACTGCTTTGGTGCACCCCTTCCATTGCATTGAATGGGCAGGCACGTGGTTGCAACAGTGGAGGCTGCCAGTGTTGGAAGATGGAATGGCTGGCTCTGTGCCATCATTAAGTATGAATATGCTGATGCTGCACTGGACCTGCACAGAGGAGCTGCTGGGACAGAGGGTAAGTTAAGACCTTTTTTTTTTTTTTTTGTTTCATTTCTGCCTGGACAATTCCTATAAATTCCTGTTGGTTACAATTATTGCAACTAAAGGCCTTGGATCATTTACTGTATACACTTAGTTGTGATCTACTCCTTCTTTGGAGGCATATATGTCAACAGGCTTAGAGAAAAGCAAAAAATCAGGTAAAATATCATAACAAAACAACAATATATTGCCACAATTGTGTTGAGCTAGACAAACTCATGAACTGCTAGTTGCTTTTTACAGCAGAGGAAACTGGATTAATTGCAGTCTGCTTGCTACATGCATATATTTTTAATAAGGTATAAAAGAATAGCTTTTGAAATAAAATATAATCATTCTTTATAATGCAGTTCTTTTATTGGATTACCTAATTTATATCTAGTTTTTTTTTTGTTCAGAGTTGTCCTTTTCTATATTTGCAACTACTTCTTTCTAAATATTTAAAGATGTAATTAATTTCTGTCAAGTTTTTGTTTTGAAAATAGGATAGTATGTCTTATTAATTTTCTTTATGGTTTGTAGAAAAAGAGATCACCATGTAGTGCTATTGAATATTGCTAGTTGGGTATGGAACTGAGTGTCTCTCTAAAATCAGGTAACATGCTTAATGCTAATTCAATGCTTAATGCTAAGTCAACCAAAACACTAGTAAACATAGAATAAGGTACACCTAAATTACAGTTCTGCTCTTGCCCACAAATAAATAGAAAATAATAATTTTTACTACAGTACTGAGGTGATGAGCATATATCCATAAAATGTAAATATTGTTTTATTTTTTTTTTTAGGCCTCAGTATTTTAAAATCATTGAAGAGTGTGTATCCCAAATAGTTTTACACAGAAGCGGTTTAGATCCTGATTTCACGTATAGGAAACGATTAGATGTGGACTTCAGTTACTTACTGGGTATGTTCTGATATTCAAGTAAATTGCTGAAATTATACTTTGGTTGGATGGTTTTGTCATTTTATTGTACTGTGCCTTTGTTTGCAACTACTATCATCATGCATGTATTTATTAGTTATGACATCTACATAAGTCCCCTTTGCACATTTATTATTATTTTTTTTTTTATAATACTTTATTTATTGAAAGATTTATCAGGTAACAGACAGTCTTGCAAGTCGGTTAAAAGAAAACATATACGCACAAAAGCATATAAATACTGACATCATCAATGCCAAGGATACATACAGCTATTCAAATCTTCTACCAAGCTATCTCAAAGCATCCCCACCAGGGCACCTCCACCGTCATACCACCTAGGCTTCTAGTGAGCTGCAACAGGCGAGCCGATCCGGGGTCCAAGGCCACCCCTCCCGCCTACTCCAGTAGATGCTCGCCCGAGGTACCCCCCAGGGACGCCCACCATCCAGTATCCACCTAATACACGAATGTGAAATACAGAGAAAGAGAGAAGAAAAGGGGAGAGAGGAGAAGAAGGGCAGATGAGAGGAAAGTCAAGACAACACAAACATATCATGTAAGCGGGCTCAGGGAGCATATCTCCAGGTCCCAGCGGGGGCCTCATGTCAGGGGAGTCTCCCGGCGACCCCACTATCTTATTACCTTCCATTCTCTCCTACTCTCCTCTCCTGCACATTTTGAATTTTGTCTGCATTGCAGTAGAAATGCACAAGTGCAGCAGAGTGCACTTTTTTGTACTGCACTGTGCCTTTGTTAGCGGAGCAATAATGGCTGCTTTGACTCGCTGCAGGCAAAAACGCAGAACATATACATAGAAATACCCTATTTACATTAAACTGAACCTTCAGCATTGTTTAATTAAAAGCCCAAACCATTAAAAATGATTCCCCAGCATCTAAAATTAATATATTTAAAGTTCCTAGGAACTCACTTATTCTTTCCCCCACTGGGCTGCAACTCTGTTCAGGACTCTAGGCTACGGGCACCCGCCATCTTGCCTCAGAAGCATCACATTCTGAGGAGAGGAGAGGGGGGCAAAACCACAGGGGAGGGGGGTTATAGCTGTGCATTGCACAGACAGAGCAGATCCGGGGTCAGGAACAGGCAGGCAATCCCAGAGTCAGAAGACACTGTTTGCAGGCATCCTGAGACTCCATGGGCCGCCATCTTGGATATTTAAAGGCTCAGAAAATGCAGTAGGTGTAAGTAAGATGATTTTTAATGCTGGCAATCTGTATGGACAGAGTGGGGGAAACATATAAGTTAAGCTCTTATTCAGGTTGTAGGTCCGGTTTAATGGGCACAATTCACTTGCTGTGTGTGGCGCAGGATGGTGTGAAAAGAGCCTTTACATTTTTCTCAAAACATCCTACGGGCTGCATATACTTGAGACCTCCGTGCTCCTCCCACCAAAGGGGAACACGTGACCACCAGACAGAATAAAGTCTTGACTCCTCCTTCTATTCCCCAGTTGTCTCCGTGTTCCTCCGTGAGGTAGGAGCCAGACCACTAGCTCCTGAACCAGGAAGGTTTAGTTAAGTATTTTCAGGTGCTGTGGGTCTATTGTAAGCAGGGGGTCCATTTCTCGGTTCTGGAGGTTTTTACTATGCCTGGGGCCCAGGATACCCTCAGGGATTCTAGGCCAGATACCGTTCTTTGACTCTTCAAAGGAGTGTAAGCTATGGTTTTTCCCTCTTACCGAGTATGAATTGTGTGGAAGAAGCGTGGCCGGATCCCATTAAAAAAAAAAAAATTCTAATTAATTTTAATGGTATTGTTAGGACTATCTGGAAGTTCCCTGAAGAATTGGTTGGTCTGGGATCTTTTTCCAGCTAAAAATTTAACTTTACTCTTTTTGGACGCTTTACCTTTAAGAGGCGGGGAAGAGAGGAGAATGACGCGTTCTCGCTCTCCTCCCCACCCGGCTTTGGCAAGTGTGGTCGCGGTTTTCTTACCTCCGGGGCAGCTGGCAGTCCGGAGGTAGGCTCGGGATCCAGGAGGAAGGCTCGGGATCCCGTTTTCCTGGAGAATCTTCCTGGATCTTGGTTTTCCTCTCCTTCCCTGTTGGATGCAGGTAGAAAATTGTGCGCGCACAGCGTGGTTCTTAATATGGTGTCCCTACACGAAATTAGGATTGGGCTTCTTCCTCCCGGGATGCTGTGACGTCACTATCTAGCACCGGGTTTTTTCCTGCTCAGCCACAACACGTGCTAGGCCTTAAAGGGGCAGCACAGTTGTTTTGGCATTTTGTACATTGGCCTCCCTTTCCCATATTATGCTGAAAAGGGTTAACAACATTTATTGGGATTATGCTCCTGCCCTATTTAGGCGGACTCAGGAAGCAAATCCTTGGTGCCTCATACCAGAAAGATGGCAGAACAGGCGGATGATGTGTATATTGAGCCTATGATGGTTCCTATAGAAGATACCTCCACAGATATTCCTAATGTGGACCAGGATTCATCTAATATTCTGTCGACTGCCAATTCTGGGAAGATGAGGCCCAGCTCTGTCCTGGTAAGTCACTTTTATTTATTAAAGCGGACCTTCACTCTAAATAAGAGTCTATCTTATATGTTTCCCACACCCTGTACATACAGATTGCTCACATTAAAAATCATCCTACCTGCATCTACTGAATTTTATAAGCCTTTAAACATCCAAGATGGCGGCTTATGGAAGCTGCCATTTTTGCAGGCAGCCTGCAAACAGGAAGTGCCTGCAAACAGGAAGTGACTGTGCTGCTCTGCATTCTGGGACTGCTGACCTTTCCCTGACCCCAGCTCTGCTCTGTCTGAGCAAAGCACAGCTATAACCCGCCCCCCTGTACCTTATCCCACTCTCCTCTCCGCAGTAAGTGTGATGCTTCTGAGTCAAGATGGCGGCGCCCGTATCCTAAATTCCCGAACAGAGTTGCAGCCCAGTGGGGGAAAGTATAATAAATTAGTGACTAAACATGTAAAATATATTAATTTTAGATGCTGAGGAATTGTTTTTTAAGAGTTTGGGCTTTTCATTAAATCAGGGTGAAGGTCCGGTTTAATAGTGTCAATATTGGGCATGTCTATTAGGAATTGGGATATAGCTCACGTCCCTCTATTTTGCTTATGTCTTTTAGTCTAAGACCCCGGACAAAGTTTCCGAAAGTGTACCTAAATCCTCCTCTTCTGGATCTAAATCTCATAAGAAGAGTAGGAGATGTCCCATGTGTGAAACAAAGCTTTCAGATTCCTATAAGAAACCCCTCTGTCAATCCTGCATGAACAAAGTGGTTAATAAAGAGCAAAATTCAGTTCTGATGCGGATGATGAAGGAACTGAAAGACCAGATTACTTCCTCACCTATGGGCCGGAGGGTCCTGGAGGGTTCGGGTAACCAGGTTGTAAGCAACAACTGGTCCCTTTGATTCCTCTTTATTTTCCGGTCATGGGGAAACCCTCTTATTTCACCTATATGCCAGATGACGACTCAGAGGAGGGGGAAGTTTTTTCACCTGGGGAGGAGGAAGATCAGGCCTCCGGCTCTACAGCCTCAGCCAAGGGAAGGTATGTGTTCCCTCCAGGAGACTTCCCTTTTGCATATGATTAACCTATCCATGGGGATAGAAGAAAAGGATTCAGGCCCAAAATCAAAACATGATGGGTTTTATCCAGATTTGGCACCTGACTCTTCCTATTCATTTCCTTTTCATAATTACTTAAATTATATTATTATGGAAGACTGGAAAGATCCATCTAAGAAAATATCTAGGTCACGAGGTCTTACACATAGATATCCTTTTGCGGAAGAGGATTCTGAGTTTTGGGAAAAAGGCCCTAAATTGGATGCCCTTTTTGCCAAAGTCTCTAAGGGAGCAGGGTTACCCTTTGAGGATTTTGGGGTTCTTAGTGATCCCCTAGATAAGAAGATGGATTCACTGCTCAAAAAGGCCTGGCAAGTGGAATCTAATGTTTTAAGACCTATTTTGGCTTCCAATTGTGCTATCAGAAATTACTAGTCTAGAAAGCTTATGAAAGCTTTACCTATCCTTTTTTCAGCTACGGCTTTTGTGACAGATGCCATTGCGGCTGAATTAATTAGATTTTTGGCACAAAACATGGTTGTGACCAATTCCGTGCGCAGGCATCTCTGGTTGAGGACCTGGTCTGGGGATATTGGGTCAAAGATGAGACTTTGTGCCATGCCCTTCAGGGGGCAGTGTCTATTTGGTTCAGATTTAGAAAACGTTTGGACAGGACCGCGGATAGGAATAAATGTTTTCCAGCCCGGCCTAAAACTTCAGCTAACAAAATATTTTTTTCCCAGGAATTCTTTTAGACGCTCCTTTCTTAACAAGAATGCCCCTAAAAGGTCCAGAGATGGTTCTTCCTCTTCCGCAACCTTAACAGGAAAAGGTAACTTTAGAGGTTCCACTTTGTTTGGGACCTACCAGGCTAAACCCAAGAAGTAATGACGCCAAATTGGGGCCAGGCTAAAGGGTTTTTACAAGCCCTGGCAAGACCTTTTGGATTGCCCATTCATTATAAAGGGGTTAAAAGAGGGTTTTCACATAGATTTTCCTCAAGCCCCTCCTTCAAAATTTTAGATTTCTCCCTTGCCCAAGGGCAAAGAAGAAAGGGAAGCTATTGTCTAATGGACATGGGGTCAAGGGCAGTAATTGTGCCAGTTCCCCGTTTTCAACAGGGGACAGGGTTTTACTCCAGCATCTTTCTAGTAAAGAAGACCTCTGGAAGTTTCAGATTTATTCTGAACCTAAAAAAAAACTCAATGTCTATGTCCTGTACAATCATTTCCACATGGAAACTATTTTTTCAGTCAAGTGCATGCTTCTTCAAGGTTCCTTCATGGTGTCAAGATTTGAAGGACGCTTATTGGCAAATACCAATGAGTTCTCAGGCTCAGTCTTTTATGAGATTTGCAATAAAAGACTGAGACCGGATCTTGCACTTCCAGTTTGTCTGCCTTCCCTTCGGTCTGGCCTCAGCTCCGAGGATTTTTACAAAGGTTTTGGCAGAACCTCTGGCATATCTGAGGCAGAGGGGGATAGGTGTGGTCGCTTACCTGGACGACCTCTTACTTTTTGCCCAATCAAGGGACAAGTTGTTGGAAAACCTCAGTTACACCTTGAATCTATTAACCCGCCTAGGTTGGATTCTGAACCTCGAAAAATCAACCTTGGTGCCTCCACAAGTGATGACATACTTGGGGTTTGAGATCAATTCGGTCCGCCAAGTTCTGATTCTGCCCCATCAGAAGATTTTGACTCTTCAGGAAGCAGTTCAGTGTCTCTGCACATGCACGGCGTCCTCCATAAGACAGGCGATGAGAGTACTGGGGCTATTGACTTCAGCCTTTCCGGAAGTAAGATGGGGACAGTTACATTCCAGGTCCCTTCAGATGCATATTTTGAAGAAATGGAACGGGACCCAGGACAGCTTAGAACAAATACTGCCTATTCCAGAGGAGGTAAAATGTTCCCTGAATTGGTGGCTAAAGGAAGATCAGTTCTCAGAGAGACTACCTTGGTTAGATCCCAAGGAGATGATAGTAACTACGGATGCTTTGGCTTGGGGCTGGGGAGCCCATTGCAGGACTTGGACAGCACAGGGGAAGTGGTCCAAGGCCCTGAGCTAGTCCTCTTCAAATGGGTGGCGTATATAAATCATCAAGGGGAAATGAGATCCTCACGATTGATGATGGTGGCATCAGCCAAGACTTTTGCAAGACACTATCGGTTGGATATTCTGTCTCGGAGAGATCAGTCATTTGGCAGAAGTGTCCTTCGTGCTGTTCTTCCCACCCAATGAGGTAGTACTCGCTTATCTCTCAAGCGTATGCTGCCCATAGGATGTTTTGAGAAAACTTTAGTTAGGTACCTGGTAACTTTTTTTCTAAACATCCGAAAGGGCAGCATACACCGTTTTCCCTCCCTTTGTGGAGTTGTGGGTCTGTTTATTTTCTCTCTTTCAGATCTCTACAACAACTTGGAAATAGAAGGAGTCAAGACTTTATTCTATCTGGTGGCCACGTGTTCCCCTTTGGTGGGAGGATCTTGGAGGTCTCAAGCGTATGCTGCTCTGGATGTTTAGAAAAAAAGTCACCAGGTACCTAACTTAAGTTTTTTTCCCTGCTATGCTTTATATGTTTTGTACTAGTTACTATGGCAAAGGTAATTTCCTTTTATGTTTGTACTTTTAATCCCATGTTCCTTTGTACCACTCTTTTGTAGATGTTTGTATTGACAGAGCAAAAACGGAGGAATATGAACATAGATATTTGGAAATAAATAAAAAGGTATGTGCTCTTTCCTTTTTTCAAATGATTTTTGCAGCAAAGTTGATGGTCATTTTATAGAAGTGATCAAATAAGCTTGCTACAGACATAAAAAATGTCCGAAGCAAGCTATTCCTGTTAACCTTTTAACTGCCAGCCTACCTGGCGATTTTGTCACCCTCTGTCGCCAGACTATTTTTCAATAATTTGCACTATACATGATTAGCTGTGTTTTTTAAGGGATTTCCATGGATTTCCCAGGGTAATTATATAGTTTTTCCAGAAGAGTCTGGATGTTAACATGAAACGTCTTGTTTGGCCTTGTTTTAGTGTATTCTCAATATTTTTGGGTGCAATATGTGCTAAAAAAATAATAATAATAAAGATATTTTGTAAAATATTGTAATAGAAAATCATTGCTTGTAAAAGCCCAATATTCCAAGTGTGACATACACTCCGCTTCAATAAGTCTTGACAGTTGGGTTATTCTCCAATAGAGGGCGAACTTCTGCAGAGATGAATGCAAAAAAGAAGCCCCTCCCGGTCCATAACTACCTGGGACCTCCCACCAATTCCCCAGTTTTCTTCTTTGCAGGGAGCGAGCAAGACAGAAGATGAAGCTTCTGTTACTTGCAGGTAAGCCGGCTCGCGCCCGGCCCCTTTTTTGTCCCTTTTGCTGCCAGTACTCAATCTAAATTTACCCTGTTGAGCCTCCCAGCTTAGGGTAGGAGCACCCTGTGGGTGCAGTAGGAGCCGCACTCCACCGCGAGACCTCATTATGGGGCAGGCGGTACAACCAGGTTGTGGTGATCCTGGTATGGGATGCCCCCGTCCCTGCTAGCATGCGGCCTTATTACTGGCCGGGTTTTCCCTCCTCCCTCCGCGTCCCTTACTCCCTCGGGGGGGGGGGGGTTATGGTGTGTGTGTGTGTTTGTTGGGTGCTTCACACTGGGTATATATGCTTGTGTGGTCCGCCTGGCAGTAATCCCTGATGAATCGGTTGAAAGATGGCTCCCTGTCAGCCTGAGTGAAATTCACTCAGGCTGTGTGTGTGAAAGGGGGCGGGGCCGGGCGCTCGCCGCGGTAGCCCCGCCCACTCATCGTGTTTTGAGGGGGCGTGGCCTGGTAATCGCGCCTTCGGCGCTGGCACGCCCCCCCCTTCTTCTTCCTGGGTCCGGTTACCTCAAGGCCAGGGGCCATCTTGGTGCTTCCTGTGTGGCTGTGTCTGCTCTTAGGTGTCAGGTAGGGGCCTGTTGGCCGTTTTTTCCTTGTATTGGGGGTCACTCTCTGGTGGGGTGGGCCCCTGGTGTGTGTGTTTTTGACAATTTTTTGCTGTATATATCTGTATATATGTTCAGATGCTATTATTAGTAACTGATATGCCTATTGTGTGTTGCAGATTGCTTCATATTGTGCATATTAAGGGGTTCCTCCTGGTCCTGGGGTCCCTAGTTTATAATTGATCTCCTCCAAATCCTCCCACCGGGACATTTAAGGGGCATCCCGGGTTGCTTAAGCGTAATTCCCTGCGGTCTTGCGACTGACCACTAAAAATCACCATATGGAGGCTCCGCATGATACTGGGCTCGGGCTCACCTTGGAGCAAGCCCGCCAATGTGTGGGGTGTGGGGCATCCCTTACGGGAGAGGATGTACCGATCTGTACTCCATGCGCTCATAAGGCCATAACGTGGAAGTCTGGGTCCCAGCCTTCTGGGTCGGCTCCTCACGCTTCATCGCCTTCCCCTCCCCGCTTGATCCGTACCCCGAGTGACATTGGTGCCAGCGGGGAGTCGCAGTCGGATGTTGGTTGGTCGGAGATTGGCCAGCATTGAAAAGTTTATTGGTAGCATGGTGGGAAAGAAGGCCCAAGCTAAAAAGAGACATTTGTTGTCGGCACAGCCCATGTGGGACCCGGACGACGACTCTATGGATTTGTCTGATTATTCTCCTTTAGAGGAGGGGGAAGTGTTTGAGGAGACAGAGTCTGATTTTGTACAGTCTGGTGATGCTTTGGTTGGGCAGGCGCCTGGGGCTGCCGTAGATACGGCTGCTGTTTTGTCACATATGTTGAAGGTGTGGGATATTGATCCCCCGGAGGTGCCTCCCCTAAAGAAGGGGGACTTTTTTGGGGTCCGCAAACCCCGTCTAGAATTCCCTACGCAGGATCATTTTGACGCACTGATCCAGAAATAATGGGAGAGGCGCTGTCGGCGTCCTGGTGCTCCCCAGGGATGGTACAAGAATTATCCTTTCCCAGTGGAGATGGTCAAGCGATGGTCCTCTCCTCCCGAGGTCGATGCACCTGTTTTGGGCTTGACCAATTCTTCTGTGCTTAACACCCCTGACCCTTACCTCCCTTAAGGATAGCGAGGCTAAGCTCCTTGATCAGATGGCTTGTCATGCGTTTGCCAGTGTGGGATCGGCCCTGCGGCCGGCTTGTTCATCTGCTCTAGTGTCGCTTGCTACCAGGTCCCTGATCAGGGACTGGCTGAATGATGGTCAGTTTGATCCGGATAGAGCTGAGTTCACTACTCCTTAAGAGGTGTGAATTGTTCATGGATTTTGTTTTGTCTGCTATGGAAGATTCTATCATCATGTGTAGCAGGATTTCGGCCTTATTGGTGGCCATGCGCAGATTGGTCTGGCTGCGTCAGTGGACGGCAGATTTTGGGGCCAAGAAGTCGCTTACGACTCTTCCCTTCATGGGTACGTGGCTGTTTGGAGATAAATTGGATTTCATGACATCCATAGACATCAAGGATGCGTATCTGCATGTTCCGATCTTTCAGGCGCATCAGAGATTCCTCCGGTTTGCGATAGAGGATCAACATTATCAATTCGTAGCTCTTCCCTTCGGTCTGACCTCGGCACCGAGGGTCTTCACCAAGGTTTTGGCGGGCGTAATGGCTCTGCTCAGATCGCAGGGCATTCGCATTGTGCTTTATCTGGACGATCTGTTGATTTCAGCTTCTTCACTTCAGCAGGCGGAACTGGACACCCACCAGGTGGTGTCGACCCTGGAGAGGTTCGGGTGGGTGATCAACCGCACCAAGTCTTCTCTATCCCCGTCTCGAGTGATTTCATTTCTGCCCCAGGCCAAGGTGCAGGGGATTCAGGATCTGATCCGTCTTATTCTGGACAGTCCTTGTCCCTCTATCCGACAGGGGATGAAACTGGTAGGTCTGATGGTGTCCTCCTTCGGGGCGGTGCCGTTTGCACAATTTCACATGAGATCTCTTCAACTTCTCCAATTGACGTATTGGGACAGGAGTCCACTGTCACTGGATCAACCTTTCAAGGTGTCTCCCAGGGTTCGGCAGTCATTTCGGTGGTGGCTGGACTCGAGCAATCTGGTGAAGGGCAGATCTTTTCTGGCCCCTTGTTGGGAGACGGTTACCACGGATGCCAGCCTGTCTGGCTGGGGAGGTTATTGGAAGAGTCATCAGTTCAGCGGGGTGTGGGGTCCCCAGGAGGCTCACACCCCCATCAATGTATTGGAGCTCAGAGCCATTCATCTGGTTCTGGCTCGGTTGACCCCACAGTTACGGGGTCTTCCGGTTCAGGTGCGTTCGGACAACCGAGCGGCAGTGACCTACATAAATCACCAAGGAGGGACTCGCAGCAGGAGTGCACTCAGGGAGGTCTCTCTGATACTGCACTGGGCGGAGAGCAGTGTTCCTTGCCTTTAGGCAGTCTACATTCCGGGAGTGGAGAATTCGGAGGCGGATTCTCTGACCAGGGGATCCTCTCGCCACGGAGAGTGGTCTCTCAACCCCGAGGTTTTTCTGGATCTTTGCCGCAGGTGGGGGACTCCGGAGGTGGATCTCTTTGCCTCAAGACACAATCACAAACTTCTGGCCTTTGTGTCTCTTTCTCGGGATCCCTTGGCCTTGGCAGTGTATGCCTTGTCACTGGCTTGGAAAGACCTGGGCTTTCTGTACCTGTTTCCACCTGTCTCCATGCTGGGCAAGGTAGTTCGCAAACTGGTTCTAGAAGGGGCACCAGCGATTCTGGTGGCTCCAAGGTGGCCAAGAAGGCTTTGGTACGCAGACGTTGTAAGGCTGGCCGTGGACCAGTACCGGCTTCCCTTGCTGCCGGACCTGCTATCTCAGGGTCGTCTGTTTTACCCCAATTTACAAACGCTGGCTTTGACGGCTTGGATGCTGAAACCTTCATCTTGAAAGAGGAAGGTTTGTCTGAGGCGGTTGTTCAGACCCTGATTAGGGCTAGGAAGCGGTCCTCTTCTGGCATTTACTATAGGACCTGGAGGTCCTATATTGATTGGTGTGAGGCTAGGGCCTTGCCTTGCGGGGGGTTTTCTGTACCCAGAATTTTGGAGTTTCTTCAGCATACTTTGTACTTTGAAAGGACAGGTTTCTGCCTTGTCGGTTTTCTTCCAGAGGTCTTTTGCTTTACACCCGCTGGTTAAGACTTTTTTTCCAAGGGGTGGCGCATGTGCAGCCCCCTCGAAAAGCTGTAGTTCCTGTTTGGGATTTGAATTTGGTTCTTTTCGGCTCTGCAGGGTCCGCCTTTTGAGCCACTACATGATATTGTTCTTTCTGTTCTCACTCAGAAGGTTGCCTTCTTGGTGCCGATTACCTCGGTTCGGCGCAGCTCTGTCGATTCAGGCCCCTTACTTTGAGAGACACCAGGATAAGGTGGTTTTTCGTTTTAAACCGGATTTCCTTCCTAAGGTGGTGTCTGCTTTCCACCTCAATCAGGATATTGTTCTCCCTTCCTTGTGTCCTAAGCCTAAGAATGACAAGGAGAGGGTTCTGCACAACTTGGATGTTGTTTGCTGTGTGAAGTACTATTTGGTGACTACTTCTTCCTTCCGCAAGACGGACACTTTTTTCGTGGTGCCCTGCGGGCCCAGGAAAGGTTTGGCACCTGCTAAGTCTACGATTAGCAAATGGATTCGTCAGGCCATTGTTGGGGCCTATTCTGCAAAAGGGAGGACTCCCCCGTTTAGGGTCACTGCGCACTCTACTCGTGCTGTGGGTGCCTCCTAGGCTTTTCAGCACCAGGCTTCTGTTGAACAAGTTTGTAAGGCTGCTACTTGGTCTTCTGTTCATATTTTTTCCAAGTTTTACAAGGTTGATGTGCGGGCTTCAGCGAATGCTGTTTTTGGCCGCAAGGTTCTGCAAGCTGCAGTGGTTTGAGTTGGTGCATTCTTTACTGTTTCTGGTTCCCCCCCTTGACGGACACTGCTATTGGATGTCCCAACTGTCAAGACTTATTGAAGCGGCGTGTATGTCACACTTGGAATAATACAGTTTTGTGATTACTCACCTTTAAAACGGATATTATAAGTGTGACATACACTCTGCTTCACCCACCCTGTTTGGTATTCTGGATCTTTTATATGGTGAACCATTGGTTTTTTTTGTTAATATTGTTATATTTGGTTCTTCCTGGTCCCTTTACTGCTATCTTACACTGGGGAATTGGTGGGAGGTCCCAGGTAATTATGGACCGGGAGGGGCTTCTTTTTTGCATTCATCTCTGCAGAAGTTCGCCCTCTACTGAAGAATAACCCAACTGTCAAGACTTATTGAAGCGGAGTGTATGTCACACTTATAATATCCGTTTTAAAGGTGAGTAATCACAAAACGGTATTTTCTTCCGGTTACAACAGTACCACATATGTATTAGTGGACGTGCATACCTGCCCCAAACTGAAACAACACTTTAGGAGATAAAAAAAAAAAAAAAAAAAAAAAAAAATAAAACTGCTTTGCGCACCCCTTTACATGTCAAATGCCTCCCACAAACTATATAGTTATATATACACCTCAAGGTTTCTAGGCATACCAGTCTTGTTGATGTGAGCACAGTAGAAGTAATCCAACAATGAATTCTTTGATTCTGCCTTTTTATTCCTTTCTTTAGGGAAACCCCGTGCAATCAAAGTACACATTTTCCTAAAAAAAATACAATATGCAAAAAAGAAAATAAATAAATCTGAAAATACAAGGTCCCTGAAAAGAACTATACCCAACATGCATAGGTGCCCACCTTGAATAAGAGCATATCTTATATGTTTCCCACACCCTGTACATACAGATTGCTCACACATTAAAAATCATCCTACCTCCATGTACTGCATGTTATGAGCCTTTAAACGTCCAAGATGGCTGCTCATGTAGCATCAGGCAGCCTGCAAACAGGAAGTGTCTTTTGACTGTGTCGCTCTGCATTCTGGGACTGCTGTTCTTTCGCTGACCCCTGCTCTGCTCTGTCTGTGTAAAGCACAGCTATAACCTGCCCCCATTATACTTTATCCCACTCTCCTCTTCTCAGTATGTGGGCTGCTTCTAAATCAAGATGGCGACGCCCATATCCTAGAGTCCTGAACAGAGTTGCAGTCCGATGGGAGAAAGAATAATAAATAAATTACTAAAAACTTAAAATATATTAATTGTAGATGCTGGAGAATAGTTTTTTTAAGGGTTTGGGCTTTTCATTAAATCATGCTGAAGGTCTAAATTTGAAATGCCCCCCACCCCCACAAAGTATATATTCCCTGAAAATACACACATTGTGCTTTCTAGGCATACCTAAATTGTTGTAGTGGGATCGTCTTTCTTTAAGTAATCCCTCAAAAATGTATTTGGTTGCACAGGGTTTCCGTACAAAATTGATAAAACAGCTGAATAAAAACACCTTTTCCTTAAATATCAATATGCAAACAAGTATGTATGTATACGATGTGTGTGTGTTTTTTTAAAAAAATGTGTCTCATTTACTTTAAATAGAAAATGTATTTTATTAAAGAAAATTATATTGCATGTGAAAGCCCTATTTCTCCCATTTACAACAGTACTACATTTATCTGTAGCCCCCTGTTCCTGCCCAAGAGACCCCCCAAACTTCTCTTCATAGCATTTACAAATAAACTCAAACTACAGTCCACACTGCCTTTAAAAAAAAAAAATAATAATGTGCCCCCTCCCACCATAACCAGCCCGGGGACCAGCTATGCAGGACTTGTAGGACAGGGAGCAGAGGCCAGCCTTGGTAGCCCCTGATCCTGCAACGCTACAATCCCCCCGGAGCTGTCACGGCGGGCTCTTCTGCCCCCCCCCCCAGGCTTTTAGGAGGCAGGTATTGGGGGCCTGGGGGTTAATGGCAAGTCACCCACTAATCATAGGTGACTTGCAAGTCCCTGAGCCTTGTGAACTGGTATAGAGGGCTTGTGAATTCCTTACCAATTCACAAGGGGTTAAATGTGAAAAAAGACACACACCGAACCCTTTAAAAATAAAAAAAAAAGGCCCTGTACCACTCTCTCCAATGATCACCGTATCTGAAGCTCTCAGGCCAGGAGTGGGATGATGTCATCCGCCCTGGCCCCAAAGGAAGGCGGCTAATGGTGAAAATGGTGATGGCGGAAGTGTGGGGGGGGGGGGGCTATTGTGCCTTCTCCTGAAGAGCCTGGGGGCCCCCCTTCCATTCTGGGATGTAAAATAAACATTTGTATTAGGATTTTGCTCCCATACTTGTGATTAACTTATCAACATGTGGTTACAAAAACATAGAGAAGTAAAAAATTAATAGATAAACTCCGCATCTTGAGCACATCAAATTGACTCTGCCCAACTGGCTGCAAATTTGTTATGGGTTGTTGGAGTCTTATTTAAGGATGTTGCTTTTTATTCATTGAGCTATCCCAGTCCACAGATGTTTGAGAAACTCTTCCTCTCAAGATGTAAGAACATTTTAGTACACTTACCACTGTAAAAGCATTTTTTAAAGCCCCCACCCTGTTTTGGCTGAATGGTTTTCGTTTCAGAGCCAGGTTAGTTGCCCGGTTTAGTGAGATCCTGAGATTTGGGGTAGTACTGCTTGGTACTACTGGATTCTGCACATCTGCATTTGCAGATCCGCACATATGTAGATCTTCTATCAAACAGGATTTGCTTTGGGGCCAGACTCTGCAACACAGACTGACATCCATTGATGCCAGGCAAGATGGCTTTCTGTCCTCAAGCAAAGAGGAAACCCATTACTGGAGATGGTTGGAGAGACCAAAGTCAAGACATCTCTTTGTTTGTCCTGTAAGCATAGGTCTGCTTTGAGAAATATGTCTAATGAAAATTAATACAGTTATTTCGACATTTAAGTGTACTGAAAAGTATTGAGAGCCCTTTTATAAAACTGTCATTTGAAGCCTAATCTATCATATCCAATTTATTTTTATTCTAAGAGATAAACACAATATGGATTTCTCTGTCTCTGGCATTTCAATTCTTTCAATTCCCATGAATCTCCGAATCTCCACAGGAAATTTCTTTACTGAACAGTGAGACAGTAATGCAATGAAACCTCTTCATTATTGGAGATTTATTTTTACAATATGCGACTTAATCTCTTCTGTTTTTAATCTGTCTGCATGATTCAGAATGTCTTGAGCATAGAGACGAGCACATTTATCTTGGTCTTATGTTTGAAGAATAAAACAGGTTATTTTTGGAAAACATCTCTGATGAAGCATTTTTGCTAGTCTAATAAAGCAGTAATATAGCTAAATAGCAATTAATTAATATACGCTGTATAAACACAGGTAGGTGGAAGCCTACTGTTTTTTCGCCCCAAATTCGAAATCCATTGACGTTAAAACAGAAGTCCAGTCAAAAACACGTTACAAAGAAAAAAAAACCCTTACCTCACCCACTGTACATCGTCTCTGTGCAGCCACCGCAGAGAAATACACAAAACCGCATGCTCTGTGCACATGTGCTCCGACCATTTAAGTTGTTTTTTTACTGCAATTTGGCTTAAATGAAGAACGCTCCACTTCACTTCTTTTATTATGTTTTTATCTATCTGCATGATTCAGATTTGATTTGAACATACAGACACGCTTGTTGTTTTGGGAAAACATGTTTTTTTTTTTTTTTACATATTTAACATCTATAATGGATCATACTCGACATGTACAGGTTTTTTTTTTTTTTTTTTTTTTTTTTAACGTCCCATTCTAAATCTATAGACATTAATATGAAGAACACCCAACCTGTTTTCAGCTAAAACTGCCTCCATCCTTTTAGAAAGACTTAAGAAAAAGAGAAAACCTATTGGAAGTCACTGGCACAAAACACATACCTTTCCACCTTCTGATCCATGCTTTTCGGTCAAAAAAAATGAATGGTAAATTGATCAGGGCAGTTTCTAGATAAAATAGCTCTTAGTGCAGGAAGGAAAATGTTTCTCTTTCCTCACCCATTCTGTGGTGCTTCTGCTCACACATATGATATGTGCTCTGCTATGCTTAGTAGCAGGTGGTGCTTCCTCCCCATGAGCCTAATACAGGGGATGAAGGGCATATTGCCAACACCACTGATCATGGCCCAGGTCTGTGGAAAACAGGATGGTCACCCACCCATAAAAGCTGCCCTGAAAGTGATTGCAGCCCTTCCGCATTCCATTCAAAAGTGGAAAAAGTATGAGCACAGGCAATTGGTCAGTTAATCTGGCATTTAAGGCAGGGTTCAGGTTTATGTAAGTGTGTCATTCGGGCCATGTGAGGTGACATGTGCCAAAGTAAAACTTCATGTATTGCCTAAAATAGGATCAAACTTTAGAGGCCTTATGCAGGGAAGTGCAAGAGGGACACAAAAAACAGGCTTCAGATGACCTCTTTGTTTATTATTTCCATTGCCTAGACAGTCTCTTTAAACTGTAAGGTATCCCCCAGGCCCCAAGAGTAAATAGGCTGAGAGCAATTTAATCCCCTCCAGAGTCCCTAAAAGTTTGTGACCAGAATATGCGCAGATCTCCATGTCCCGAGCGAAAATAACCGCTAGACTTAAATATTAATATGCAGCATGCAAGTGGCTCCCATGATCCCACAGAGCTGTATCGTGTTATATTTTTTAATAGTATTAATAATTGTTTTAAGAAAACACCCTGTTCATACCCCTATGTTTACGCCCCTCAACGATTTTAAAATCACTGTTATTATTTCAACCTAAACCAGAGCAGTAATATATTTCTATATTAAAGGGACAGTTCAGGCAACGGAAATAATATGGCAGCAAGCAGCTAACCTGATACCTGTACAATGTTCTCTATTTTCTGCTCATAACAAGTCTCAAGGATTTGTCTTTCCTTCCCTTCATGACTACTTCGCACAGCAAGTCTCAGTGGTTGTGCAACTGGCTCTGACCAGACTCATGAGGCTGCAGCATGACACACCCTTCTCAGTTAGAAGTGAAGCAAGCAGTGCAACTTAGAATACATAATCTATTTACATATAATCGGAGATAAGGTGTAAGAATGTTAGCATATGCCCGGACAAAGGAAGAACCCCCCCCCCCCCCCCCCACTGAGTCTATAAGCTGTGGGGGTGGGGTAGTTAAGTTGACCATTTTTTAGAGGTACAAATTTGGAACACTTAAAGAGGAACTATGATCAGAACTGTCCCTAGTCCCTCTTTAAAATGCATCAGCAGGGCAGCGCGATCCTTGCTGCCCCTCTGTGCATCACGGTGGCTACGGTGATAGGCTGTGCAGCACGTTTCACCTACGTGATGTATAGTGGGAAAACTGGGTCAACCTGCTCTGCTGCTGCATAGTTAAAGAGGGGCTATGGTCATTTCTGACCTTAATTCCTGTCTAAATTGTGGCAGCTAAACAAACTGTTCTGGTAGTTTTCAATAGCGATAACATGATAGTGACAACATTGGCTACCCATCGAAAATATACCTTGCGGTTTGTTAAGCTATAACAATTTAAGCAGCTGCGCTCTGTGAACCCCCCCAGGTGGCCCGATCCATTCCCCCCCTTTCATGCTCCCGCACCACAGCCAAATCTCCAGCACACCCCTATCTGGGCATGCCCACAGCTAGAGGCAGATGCTTTAGGCTTTTGAGCCGCAGCTAAAATAAAAGGGATGCTTAGCTTCTGTCCCCTGGAGCTGTTTAACTTTTGTCTGGTGCTCCCACATGTACTGAATTGTTAGATCTAGTGCCCGTGCCACCCATGCCACATTTCCTGTCATCGGAAGGCCTGACACTGCCTCACCCACTCTATTGCAATAGAGGTCGAAAAGCTTAACACTATAGAGCAGACCGAGCTAGTTTGAGTTAATGGTAGTTAAAAGTAATGGTAAACTAAAGATAATACTAGAAAATGTGTAGCATTGATTTACCCAATATACCAATTGCATACACACACACACACACACACACACACACACACACACACACACACACACACTTTTACAAAAGTTGTCACCATTTATCTCTCATTTTCTGCTTTTTAGTATGAAAAAGAATTTACAATTCGCCAAGAGACCCAGTCCCAACTGCAGAAAAATGAAGAAAAAATCAATAAGCTTCAAGCAGAATTACAGGCTTTTAAATCCCAGGTAATGGACCATGTTAAATGAATCTATTGAATACAAGAACATGACTGTTGAAACAAATTCCACTTAATACCTTTCAAGCCAGGGTAGGATTTTAGATTTCTGAGCACCCTCCTGGAATTGTTTACCATCAATTTTCTTATTCATGGGTGCCACTTTATGGTTCAAAAAGCATTCTAGAAAGTTATTAATTAGCTGTGTATGAACTTAAATTGATCCATTTTTGTTCAGAGGCTTTTGTTAATTAAATGTGTTCATTTGGGTTCTGCTTTCAGTGTCACATTCGTTGTAAGTAATTAACCACCGAGGGCAGGAACTCTTCAGTGTGCAAAGTTGGCATTCATCACTGATCTTTGTCTCAGCACAGGAAATTATTCCTCTAGCAATCTATTTTGTTGAACCTTCGGCTTTTTTGTAACCTGTGGTGAAAGATAACTTGCTGGGCTGAAGGGAATATTCTCTGATAATTTTTCAATTTCATAAAGTAAGCAGACTGAAACTTAACAAAAACCTGTGCTTTCCAATGTAGACATGTCATTGAAGATTTGACAAGTGTGATGTTAAGATAGCAGCTATATAAGGTTGTATAATGATTTCAGTCCCCTTGTTTTTCAAGCAGTGAAAACTGGCCCCACACTTATGCTAATGTGCAATTTAAATGGACTGGGCCTTTAAAGCTAGAAACATGCCAGTTTATTGGTTGCTTTTTTAACTTATCTAATCCAATTCAATTTATATAATCGATGCCCAACATACACCATACTACACACCACCAGCAGCCAATTTTCGTTATTTTCTGCCATTCACACAGCGGATCACAGTTCTCCAATTTGCTGCCGATGGTTACAGCCAATCTTAGTACTCGCTTCGGCGGAGCTGGCTATAGCTGCAGCAACATCTTGCTACACTCAGGAAGTTTTTGGGCTGTGGCAGCAGGGTTTATTGCAGCAGGGTGATGGTGCATAGAAGTTTTAACATTTCATTATAGGGGGACACAGGTGTTAGTAAATTGCCCGGAAATCTTTTTTTTTTCCTTGTTTGGGATTTCTATCTAAATGTCTGATCTACATGGATAAAGGGGTGGAGATATGTATCCACTATATGAACAGAAAGAAGATGGTGGCCCCTGGGGAAGGGGAGTGAGGAGTCTAAGGTCCCTAAACTTAGAGAAAGTGAAGAAATGCTGCCTCATTCGCAATGTGGTGTTTCCAGAGGATTATAGAAAATTACAAGAATCTCCAGGAATGATGCAATCTATCCTGGATTTCTATAAAACAGAGCTAGATAAGTCCGTTAAATAAGCTACTAATCCAGAGCCTCCAGCTAAATGTAAAATGTAGATCCATAATGTTTCGGAATCTGAAGAGGAAGGTCCAGACTCCCAAGGGGTCTCCCAGAAACATGGGGCCTTAGAAGGCACATCTAAACCTGCAAAAAAGGAAGATATTTTTTCACCGCAGAGGAAACTGAGCAATCGATTTGAGGTTAGGGATGATATAGTCCGCCAGCAACAACATTCCGTGACAAAAAACATCTGAAGATATTTTGTATGAGGGCTTAGAAAAGCCTCAATCAAAAACCACTTTAGTATATAAATATGTAAAGGACATTATTCTAAAAAAAAACGGTAGAAAAAAAGTATACTGACAAAGGTGGAGACATTATTCAAAAGATTTTAGGAAACCTCTTCTCTAAACAAGGACAGCCAACATGTCTGTTGCTAGGTGTCATAGACACTGGTAAACCCAAATAAATGACTTGATCTCCAGAGAAGCCCCTACAGAAGATGTTCCGAGCTCCATGACTCTCATCCAGATTGCCAAGGGCTATACCTCAGCCGCAGAAGGGCTTCAATTAAGGCAGCAGCGCTTGCTAATGGAGCCAAAATCCTGGTCTAGGGACAGCGTTGTAAAAAATAAATTATACGCTCTTCCAAGTGATGGCGAATATTTGTCCAGGACTCAATTGAAAGACATTCTGGGAAAAACCCTGAGTTTCATGTTTAACCCCAGTAGTAAAGCCAGGGAAGGGGGCTTAACCAAGCAGTGAACAGAAGCTTCAGATCGGGGGAAGATTGACAAACTTTGCAGATACTTGGGGAAAGATGTCCATAATTCTAAAAATAATGCAGGTGGGACAACCCTGGGTACTTCTGTTATTGACAGATCTGCTGTCTCAGGGTAGTGTTACATCCCAACTTGTCGAATCTCAAACTGACAGCTTGGTGTTGAGAGGAGCGTATTGAGGGCTAGAAGCTTTTCCCCATCAGTCGCAGAAACTCTATTAAGATCTAAGAAACAGCCCAGAGTTTCGGTCCACTTCTGCCCCTTTGGAATCGTCCTACGGTTCTACAATCATTGACAATTACCCTTATGTGCCTATGGTTTCCTCCACTTTGAAATGCATAGCATATAGGTCGCATAACATATTAACGCAGCATAAAGAATTTTGGAAATCCAGGAACTCTTCTATTAATCCTTCCTACTGCTCGATCAAAGAAGATACGTTTGTCTTCATGCTGAACCCTCAGTTCCTTCCAAAAGTAAGTTCAAGGGCAAATTAACAACAGTAAATCATCCTACCATCTTTTCCTTACCTAAGGATACTTGGACACAAGAGGTCTGTCATCCAATATCTAGCAAGATTGAGAGATTTAAGGAAAAACAAGAATGTGTTTATATCAGAAGAATAAAGGGGAGAAAGTTATCAAAACCAACTATTGCAAGTTGGCTTTGGAATGCTATTGCTTGGGCCTACAAGGGGACAATCGTTTCTTACCAGCTACAATTAAAGCACATTCGATTAGAGCCATTTCCACCTCATGGGCCGAGGCTTCATCAGTTCCAGTAGATCAGATCTGCAAGACTACTACCTGTATAACAACCTTCACCCGGCATTACAGATGTAGTAAAAGCAGAAGACCTGAACTGCGGCAATGCGGTCTTAGCTGCGGTAACCAACCCATAAGGTAACATGGTGATGTCATGAAGCATAAGGGAAAACTTTAGTTACTTACCAGTAACATCCTTTTCCTTTAGTCTCTGTGACATCATGGATTCCCACGCACATTTAGCGACTGGAAAGAGAAACATTACTGCTGAAAATGTATTAAAGGGCCACTCCAGTCCTGTTTTACTAATTTAACCCCACCCCCCCCCCCCCCCCCACCACCACCATACCATCTATTAGCTTTAAATCAGCACTAATAAATAAAATTAGAAAAGGCTCTTACCTGCAGGCAGAATCTATCGTCGAAGTCGAGCACTGCCGCAGATTCAGTAGGGATCTTCTGCCAAAAAGGGATAAAAAGCAGAGAGTACACTCAGCTATAGCTGCTTGCGCACTGCTGTAAAACCACACAGCATCCATAGGGTAGGCGGTTTAGGCCGATGGTGAGCCTCCTTTAGATGCCCCTCCCGCATTGTTGCCCATGCCCCTCATAGCGATGAACCCTGGGTGCAGGTCCGCTTCTCCCTCGCTTCCTCCCGTAGCTCGGGGGAAAAGAAAGGGGGGGGGTATGTGTGTGGCGGTCCCAGCGTAATGTTAGACACGTTTATGGCCGTTGATCTTTTATTTAAACTTGGGTGTCAGTGCCGCGCTCCTTGCTCCACATAAACCTTGTCTGGTTGCGCGCGTGTGTGTCCTTCATTACATGAAGTGTGCAGCCCGAGCGGCAGCATCATTCTCTAGTGTTGAGAGCAATCTCCTTAATTACACTCTGTATGTGTGTCCCATCCACTACTGTCATTGACGTTGCGCTGGTTAGAGCTTCGCGCTCTTTGGGGGAGGCGGGGACTTGGCATGACGCACCCCGCGTCACGGCCAGATCAGGCCCGCCCCTCGAGGTTCGCTTGGCGCCATTTTGACTGTCTTCGCGCGCGTGGTTGCGATCCGCCTCCTCCCTTGGTCATGTAAGTGCCCTCCTGGGCGGTTTTTGTTCCTATGATTTTTTATTCAGCTGCGCTTGGCACTGACACCCCCCTCTTATCCCCTTATGTCTTTCAGACGCCAGGATTTTGCTGGCCTCTCCCGGCCTGACATATATTATAGCGGGTTCACATAACAAATTCTCCCACATTCCTAGCGGGTCTTGGGGCATCCAGGGTTGCCTATTGCGTAAATCCCTGCGGGCATATTGCTCAGATAATCACCATATGGAGGCATCTCAGAATTATGTACCCGGGGTCCCTCAGGGACATGACCGGCTGTGTACAGTGTGTAGTTAGCCCCATGCTGATGCTGACAGAGCACGGGTCTGCGGACCGTGTGCTGAACAGGCACTGACCCTGCAATCAGGTTTGCCAGTGGCTGCACCTCCCCTTCAATACACCTGTCTCCCCGGACCTAAATCTCACCCCTGATGAGTCTCACTCGAGCGGGGATGACCAGCAAGTCGTGCCGCGCAGGCTGCCTACGGCTGAGCAGGTGCTGTCTAGCTTGGCGGAGCGCTTGGGCCCTGGAAAGAAGCGCTCCCTGACGCCTCCTGGTTCTCCGGTTCCTAATGATACTGATGAATCTGCTGCTATGCAGGACCTTGATCCTTCTGATGAAGGTGAGCTATTCTCCGATTCGAGCTCCTCGGATGAGATGCCCTGGAGCCGTGATGATTCTGGGCCCGGGTTCTTGGGGCCTGTGTGACACAGACAAACTACTTATTAAGATCTTTGAGGTTTTGTCTATCTCCCCTCCCGGAGAGGCTCCCAAGCCTAAGAAAGAGAGTTTCCGCACAGCGCCGCCGCGCTTGGAATTCCTGGAACAGGAGCATTTCCAGAATCTTATATCCCAAGAATGGGAATCACCTTGTAAACTTAAAGGGGTCCCAGGGGTCTGGGATGGGAAGTACCCTTTCCCTCCTGATGTGGTTAACTTTTGGTCGGCACCTCCTATGGTGGATGCACCTATTATAGGGGTTACTAACCCCCCCTTCATGACTGCTCCTTATTACCGTACCCTTCGGGATGCTGAGGACCGGCACATTGACAGACTGGCTTCCCACGCCTTTTCGTGTGCAGGGACGGCTCTGCGCCCGGTCTGTGCCGCAGCCATCACTGCGGTGGTCGCCAGGACTCTCATTAGAAAACTACTTGATCACCGACCTGAGGACCTCCCCTGGGAGGTATTTAATGCGCTCTCAGACTGTGATGTGTTTGTGAGGTTTATCCTCTCAGCGCTGGATGACACCATTAAGATGTGTGCTAGAACCTCTGCCCTTGTGGTAGCTATTCGCCGCCTGGTCTGGCTGCGACAGTGGGGTGCTGATGATGATACAAAAAAGGCTCTCACTGGCCTTCCTTTCAGAGGACGGCGTCTATTTGGGGCCCATTTGGACCTTTTTGGAAAAAAGGGTAAGGGCCCCTACGCAGAAGGCCGTCTCGGCCTCCTCGGGGCAGGGACACCCCTCCCTACGTTAGTGTCAAACACGAACCTGAGGTGTGCTTCCAACTTTTCGGAGTGGATTTCCACCACGGGGTGGGCAGGCAACGCCCTGGGCCCTCTGGCAGGGCTAAGTCCAAATTTGCCAAGACTTCCCAAGCATGAAGGGACGTCCTCGCCCTTCTGGGCGAGGGGACTGCCACAGCACCTGGCTCCTATCTGGGAGCGTATCTTCTTCTTCTGGTGGTTCCAGGAGGTAGTTCCCCTGGACACAGGATAGAATTTGCTGGGCGGTCCCTCTCGGAGGTTGTCAGGGTGCTTCTAGCCCCTGTTTTCCCCTCAGGAGTTGGTGCAGGCCGTACTCGGGGTCTGGGCTTACTTGCAGATTGCCCTTAACAGAATGGGGCAATGGCCTCTATGTTAACCTTCCTCTTTCCCTCAAAATGATGAGGCAGTCTGGGCCATGCTGGCCTATGGTAGGTTTGGCAATTCTACACTCACAGGTAGTCCCTGTATGATATCTCTGTCTTGGGACACAGGCGCCCCGTGCAAGGGGGGCTTCCGGCCTCCTGTGGCGTTCTAGATCCTGTTAGTTCCCCCTGTGTCTTCTGGACACCAAGACCGTTACTAGTCAGTGTTGCAGGACCAACCCTGCGGATTGGGGCCTTGTTTTTGGCCTCTCTTCCGTCCCCAGGCTACTCGCCATGGCGTGGATGGGGGTGATGTCTCGGACATGCCTGTGGGGCGTCCGCACTAGGACCTACCGGGTTGTCTTTCCTTACTCCCCAATCTCTACGTCAGGCCGAGTGGGTTAGTTGGCCGTCTGTGTCCCCTGGGAGTTACTGGATGGGTGCTCAGTCACCTCAATCCCTCATGGTCCCTTATCCGCTATCTCCATTCCTTGGATTCGGTTCAGGCTTGAGCCTTCTTCCTTGGCAACAAGTGGACTCCTGGTTACGGGGGCTCTGTCCCCCTTTGCTGACTTCTTACTTTCTCCAGGCAGGATTGCAGCTGGTGGGCCAGTTGGTGGCGTATCGGATGATGTCCCTTATATACAGAGCCTTTGGGCTCTTCGGCACAGTAGGTTATTGATCCTAGATGGGGTTCCAGCACCCCGGGAGCTTGGTCTGTGCTCATTCCCCTTTGGTACGGTGGTTCCTCTTGAGCTGGTTATATTCAAGGACCCTGTCAGGGGGCACCCCCTTCTTTGCTTGCATCTTCTTGTGAATGGTCACCTTGGGTACCAAGTCTCGCAGGGGGGGGGGGGGGGGGGGTTTCTTCCAAAACCCCCCGTGGTTCCTAGATAGGGTCCCTTAGAGGGTCCATCTTACCTACTGGCTTTGTTAGAACAATGAGCCTTCAGTTGACTCTATACTGCTGGACTTCTCCTCTTCAGGACCTGTCTATTTGGGGACTCTTGGCCTGTTGGAAGACAATGGCCTGTTTTATTATTGGTCTGGAGCTTGCAGCATGATGATTCTCCTGGAAAGGTTCCTGATCTGGGTGGGGGTCTACGTCCCCTGCTCCTCAGTGGTATTCGCTCCAATGAATGTCTTTCAGTGGCAGGTTGTGCTATCCTGGTGCCCCTCTGAGAGCCAACTAGGGTGGCTCTGTTGGGTCTCGCTAATATCACAGAGGCTCTGCCCTTGTTTTTACTGCCCCAGAATATTCTGACTCTGGTCATGGGGGCTTAGTAAATTTATGTATAGACTTTCTATTTTATATGTCTTCTCTTCATTCACCCTGCTATGCGGGGTCCTGCGCACGGTCGTGCTGATAAAGAGACCCGTGAGATTGATGGTCTCTGGGTGGCCTAGTGAACTGTGGTTCGCAGATGCTTCCGCTGAGGTCAGCGGACCTGTACGCTCTCTCAGGAGTGCGGTTCTGCCCTTGTCAGGCTCCTCCTTATGTCGTCCCAATCTGCAGACTCTAGTCTGAGGGCTTGACAGCTGATTCATTCACCCCCTTTGGAGACGGGTTTATCTTCTGGGTGACTTGGTCTATGGGGGGCTAGGAGCAAGCTTCCTTGGCTTCTTCTTCCTCCGCCTATTGTGGGTTATGGTGTACCCATATTGATTGGTATGAGTCTTGGCCTCTCCCCTGTTGGACGTCTTGGTTCCCAGGGTTCTAGAGTTGTTACAGCATAGGTTGGGGTTGGCTCCCCATCTAGGTACTCTGAAGGTTCAGATTCTGTCCTGTCTGCCTTCCTGTAGAAGTCTGGTTCAGTCTTCCTTGTTAGGAGTTCTCTTGGGGATTGCTCAGGGGCATCTCCCAAGTAGTTCTATGGCCCCTGTTGGGATCAATTTTCATTCTGTTTGCCCTGCGGATTGTTCCCTTGGGACTTGTTCGGGATGCTGTCTGAGCTGTTTTGTAGTTCATGCCGCCCCTCCGGGGGCTGTTGCTTCAGTCAGACGTGTGCCTGAGAAGATGGCTCTGATTACTTAGCCCTCGTTCATTATATATATATACACACACCATGATGTGGTGGTATTCCTTTTGTCCAAGGTGGTGTTTTATGATCATTATTTAATTCCTTTTAGTCTGCCTATGGGCCTTATTCTTAGTAATGCTGGAGTAAGGGGTCTACGTTCCCTCAACAGGTGTTGACATTTTCCTGGTTGTTTCTTGTCCCTTAGGGGGACTGATTCCCTTTGGGGTCTGTGGGCACCTCCATATGTATGCGCCTGATCTCGTTTGCTTCCAGGGCCTATGCGCCCTTTGGACTGATCTTACTTGGATGGTTTGCCTTCCTGGTCCTGAGTAAAAGTTTCGGCTTCTTGCTGATCCTTGTTAGTGAAGGGGTCAGTATCCCCGCCTGTCTTGCAGGAGATCAGTTTTCAATTCCCTGTTGGGGAGAGTTCTAAGTTTTACCGCGGCTTCTGTTGCCTTTGGGCTGGTTAGGCGGTTACACTGGCCTGTTCCTTTAAGGGGGAAGAATCTCCCTTTCTTTTTATTTTGTTCTACTGGTGTTTGGGTACCTTTGGCCCTTCAGCACCAGGTTTTCTGTTAAACAGGTTTGCTAGACCGCTGCTTGTTTTCTGTTCATACCTTTTCAAAGGTTTTGTTATGAGATTGACGTTAGAGCTTTTGCTCATGTCGTACTTGGTAGCAAGGTTTACAGGTGACAGCACCTTTACTGTCTGCTGTGCCTTTTTTGTTAGTGATCCCACCCTACTTTATGGACACTGCTATTGGATGTCCCACGTGTAAGTATTATATTGGAGCAGGACGTACTGTATGCTTAGAATATTACAATTCTGTGAAATACTCACTTGTAGAATTGGTATTATACGCATACAGTACGTCCTGCTCCACCCCACCCTGGTTTTACATTTTCTGGATCCCCTGTATGGTGATTATCATTGCTATTGTTACCAGTTGGTGGTTGGTTTCTCCCGGCTTCTTTTCTAACTGCTTTTCAATACTGGGGATTTGTGGGAGGTCCCTGGGTATATGAAGGGCCGGGAGGAGCCTGTTTTTGCATGTCTGCAGTGAACAGCACCCTCTGGCGGAGGATTGCCCACGTGTAAGTATTATATTGGAGCAGGACGTACTGTATGCGTATAATACCAATTCTACAGGTGAGTATTTCACAGAATTGTATTTTTACACATTGCACACAACCCATAATGTAGACAAGGAACAATGGTATTCAAAAATTATTAAAAAAACACACAACGTTGTGTAATTAAAAAAGAGAGGGGGGGCACCCACTTGCACACATGCCTCACCAAATACCCATCCACACAAACACACACACTATTGCACTGGAGATGGCCAAAGTTGATAAACATATACTCGTCAGCGTTGGGCACCTTAATAAGTGTCATTCAAATTCCTCCATGCAGATATTTTAGGTCAGCATTAAGCTCAGCTAGCCACTTCTCATGTGCCACTCCCCGGGCTACAGATTAAACACGAATGTCCAGCAGACGACACAATGTCATGAGGAATTTGAATGATATTGCGACGTCTGCTGGACATTCGTGTTTAATGTGTAGCCCTGAGAGTGGCACATGAGAAGTGGCTATCCGAGCCTAATTCTGACCTAAAACATCTGCGTAGAGGAATTTGAATGACATTGTGACGTCTGCTGGACATTCGTGTTTAATGTGTAGCCCTGAGAGTGGCACATGAGAACTGGCTAGCCGAGCCTAATGCTGACCTAAAATATCTGCATGGAGGAATTTGAATGACATTGTGTCATCTGCTGGGCATTCGTGTTTAATGTGTAGGCCTGGGAGTGACACATGAGAATTGGCTAGCTGAGCTTAATGCTGACCTAAAATATTTGCATGGAGGAATTTGAATGACACTTATTAAGGTGCCCAAAGCTGACGAGTATATGTTTACCAACTTTGGCCATCCTAGTCTACAGTGCAATAGTGTGTGTGTGTGTGTGTGTGTGTGTGTGTGTGTGTGTTTGTGTCGATGGGTATTTGTGTGTTTTTTAATAATTTTTGGATACCATTTTTCCTTGTCCACATTATGGGTTGTGTGTAATGTGTAAAATAAAGTTGTTTTCAGTATGGCAGATTGTCGTCAGTAAGAGTCCTTAGCGCCGGTCCCACATATAACCATTAGTGCTGTGTGTATTCTTGGGATCTTCTGCCACCATCTTGCTGAAGACCAAATGACTGTGGACGATCAAGTGGAATCTGCGGCACTGGCCGATTTTGCCTGCGGGTGAGTGTATTTCTTATTTTAATTATTAGCGCTGCTTCTGCACTAATGGAGGGTGGCAAGGCAGGGGGTATTTTTAAAAAACTGGACTCGAGTGGCCCTTTAAATGCATTTATTTTATATAAAATACATAAGTCAACTGTCAAGTTAAGCAGTGCATTTTTAGTGCATTTCTATTCATTTAGTCTGTATTGTATACACGTTTAATATCAGGAAATATGCAGGTGCTGTGGCTGGCCTCAGGCACTCCTTACAGCAGGTACTTAGTGTTTTGGCAGGTGATCACAGTAGAGAGCAATGCCCAAGACCAGTCTGTTAAAATTTTAGTGTGTGCTGTGGCTAATGCAACCCTAAAAGGTTATTTATAATGTATAAGTCTAAATATGCCTCTAGCTTCTTCTGTCGAGAATATCTAATATACAGTCATGCACAACATGAAGTACAAGATTAATAACAAACTTAATTTAACTGTACGTGGTTGTGAGACTAATACGAATATTATAAACCATTTATATTACAAATGTATGCCTACAAGTTAAATACAGTAGTCTGAAAATATCCAAGCAGCTATTGTCATGATTACCAAGAGCATTTCTTATATCTCATACCAGCACTTTGCCATCTTGCATTGACCTTCTTCAAAATTCAGCACAGAAATACATCTCTTTACTTGTTTTTAAAGAAGTACATCAAAAGGATGACATATGCTACCATATATTGCCTTATCATTTCTGCCCCCTAAGGCAAACTACATATTCCTAGTATGTCACACACCCCGCTTCCAACATTCATGACACTTGGGATACCGGCCTGTAGAGGGCGATCTTGCAGTCTTTTTGTCTCTGCAGTCGGCGAAGCATTCAGAAGATGACTCTCCTTCCTGCAGGTAGCTGGGTTACGCCCGGCCTTTTTCTATTTCTGCCTGAAGCCACATTTTTGTATTGTGATATGTATGTTATGCCTCCCAGCCTTGGCTGATGGGCTCGGGCAAAGGTAGATACACCCTTGAGTGTATATGGGAGCCGTGAGACCTCAAATAAGGGGTAGGCGGAATCCGGGTTGGTGTCCCCCGGCATGGGATGCCCCGTCCTTTTAAATCTCCTTGTGCCTATTGGGTGCTTATTGTTTTCCCCCCTTTTGGCCCTCCTGGACCCTGCTGGGGTGAAGGGGGGGATCTTTATTTAGGGAGTATCTTTCGGCCTATGCATTTGTTTTTGTTTTTTTTTTTTTTTTAAAGAAAAAAAAAAGGAAAGGGTTAGAAAGTGACATACCTGTTTTGGGTTTTTTAAATTTCCCTCTCTTTTTTTCGTTCTGCCCCGTTCTATGATGTCATGCTATTGTCTTTGGCTGACCCGCCCTCTGCTCTCTGAGCAGTGCTAGGTGGTGGGTGGGGCTTCAAGTCGGCGTCACATTTCTGCTTCCTCTTCCTGTTTGACATGTGGTTTGCTGGTTCCTGTTCTGGTGCTGGCCTCCACTGGTCCTGGCTGCTGCATTGGTGCCGCTGCTGGGCTTTTCTTATATCGATTGGTCGCAGGGCTGTCGCTGGGCCATTGTGGTCACTGTGAGTACCCTTTAGTTATACTAAAGGGAAATCTTTTTTATTTACTGTCATTTCTTTCTTGCATATGCATAAGGCTCATTGTGTTTTCTCTATCTTCCAGGGGGACACTCTCTTAATAGGGGTTTCTCCTGGTCTTTGTTTAAAATCCTCCCACCTAGGGACTATTAAGGGGCATCCCGGGTAGCTTCGGCTGTAAAAATCCCATGTACTTGGCGACTATAAAAAAAATTAAGTATTTAACAAGTAATAAACACCATATGGAGGCATCTCAGGATACTGGCTTTTCAGTATTTGCGGGACAGGCTCGGCAGTGTTTGCGATGTAGGGCATCCCTTGTTGGGGATAACACATTTTGTTTTGTGTATCTTGTGTTAAATTGGTTAGAATGCAGCAGTAAGGGGCCCAAGCCTCAGGGTAGGTGGCTCCTGCCTCTTCCCCCACACCGCCTTGTCTTGTTCACACCCCCAGTGATATTGATTGTTCTCCGTTTGAAGAAGGAGAATTCTTTGAAGTATCTGATGTTTCAGATGTTCAGCAATTGTGGGTATTGACACTGAACAAGGTGTAGGGGAGAATTGTGACACCCCTAAAGCTCTTGCTCAATTATATGAGGTCTTGGCTATCAATTTTCCAGAAGCAGTCCCTCCTCAGAAAGGGGAGTTCTTTGGAGCCTCCAAGCCTCGTTTTGAATTTCCTAATCAGAAACATTTTGAAGATATCATTCTTAAGGAATGGGAAAAGCCTGCTCGGCTTCCTGGCATTCCTTTGGGCTGGGATATAAAAAAAAAATATATATATCCCTTTCCTGCAGACGCGGTAAGCGTTGGTCATCCCCCTGTGGTGGATTCACCTGTGCTCAGTTTGTGCAATTCCTCTGTTTTGCATTCTCCGGAATCTACTTCCGGAGAATGCAAATGGCTTGCCATGCGTTTGCTAGCGTTGGCTCGGCCTTGAGGCCTGTGGGTGCCTCGGCACTTATGGCAGTCGCTATTAGATCTGTTATTAGAGACCTATTGAATACCTCAGGGCTTGATCCAGCCTCTGATGAGTTTTCCGCTCTCAAGCAATGTGATTTATTTGTGTCTTTTGTACTTTCTGCTTTTGATGACTCCATGGTCTTGTGTAGCAGAACTTCTGCCTTGCTTGTTGCGATTCGGCGGTCTATTTCGCTACGCCAGTGGGCGGCTGACATGGTGGCAAAGAAGTCACTTACAGCGCTTCCCTTTGGGGGATTACGCCTCTTTGCTGAGAAGTTGGATTCTGTCATTAAAGGAGGCAGATTGCCTCAGCGTAAGAAGCAACGTCGTTCCTTGCAGGGATCGGCTTCCTTTTAACCCTTCCTTTCGTGGTTCCAGAATGGGCAGAGGATCGGCCCTTTTCAGCCCCAAGGGGGACTGCATGGAACAGAGGAAGAGGACGTGGCCGTCCAGGTCAGAGTTGGGGATCTAAGCCCAAGTCCACTTCCAAGCCTGCCCAGCAATGAGGAGGCACCCTCACCCTTACGGGTGGGGGGGCGGCTGCGATTCTTTTTTCCAGGTTTGGGTCAAGAGGTATCAAACAGATGGATTGTGGAAGTTGTGTCCTCCGGTTACAAGCTGGAATTCGAGGTTCGGCCTCCTCCCAGATTTTTCAGGTCTCGGATGCCCGCAGATCCGGTGATCGCGCAGGGGCTCCGGGCAGCTGTGGCGAACTTTTTAAACATGGATGTTATCCGCCAGGTTCCTCCTGCCGAAATAGGTCTGGGGTTTTACTCCAACCTATTTACGGTTCCCAAAAAAGGACGGCTCTGTTCGGCCTATTCTAGATCTGAGACGACTCAATCAGTTTATACGTTTCCGAAGGTTCCGCATGGAGTTCTTGCGTTCAACGATCGACACTCCATAGACATGAAGAATGCTTATCTGCACGTTCCTATGTTTGCCACTCACCCAAGGTTTCTCAGATTCAAAGTAGAAGACCACCATTTTTAGTTTGCGGCTCTTCCATTCGGTCTCACTCCATCCCCAAGAGTGTTTACCAGGGTCCTGGCAGGAGTAATAGCTTTTCTCAGGGTCCAGGGCATTCGCATCGTGCCATTGCTGGACGACTTGCTCATCACAGCGTCATCTTTCAATCAGACAGAACTGGACACCAGAACAGTGGTGACTACACTAGAGAGGTTTGGTTGGGTGAAAAACCATGCCAAATCCTCTCTTTGTCCCGTAAGGGAGATTCCCTTTCTGGGCTTGATTCTGGATACCCTTTAGGCCAGGGTATTTCTTCCTCAGTCCAAGATTGTTCTGATTCAGGATTTAATTCATCTGTTCCTGTCAAATCCTCATCAGCCTATCCGCTTGGGGATGAGATTAGTGGGGTTGATGGTGGACGCTTCAGCTCTTTCTCCTGGCGAAGTGGGACAAGCACCCATTGTCTTTGAATGGAACTTGTCTGTTGTCTCCCCTAGTCCTGCAGTCCCTCCAGTGGTGGCTGATTTCGAGCAATCTCGGGGACGGCAAATCATTTCTGACCCCTTGTTGGGAGTTGGTCACTACAGATGCCAGCCTTACGGGCTGGAGGGGGCATCTGGAGGAGACACCGGTTTCAGGGGTTGTGGGGGCCTCTGGAGGCTCATTCCCCAATCAATTTATTGGAACTTCGGGCCATTCGTCTTGTGCTGCTCCGACTGACTCATCTTTTGCTGGGTTTGCCGGTTCAGATTTGGACAACCGAACAGCAGTTGCATACATCAATCACTAGGGAGGGACTCACAGTTGAGGTGCCCTCCGGGAAGCGTCTCTGATCCGTCAGTGGGCAGAGATCAATGTTCCCTGCATAGCGGCAGTTTACATTCTGGGGATAGAGAAGGTGGAGGCAGACTCCCTGAGCAGAGCATGCGCTCACCAGGGAGAATGGTCTCTCAACCCCGAGGTCTTTCAGTTCCTTTGTCACAAGTGGGGGACACCGCGGTTGGACCTGTTTGTGTCTCGCCACAACCACAAGCTTTCAGCCTTTGTGTCTCTATCCCAGGATCCTCTGGCAGTGGCAGTGGATGCCATGTCTCTTGCCTGGAAAGGATCTGGGGTTCCTGTATCCTTTTCCCCCATTCTCCATGATAAGCAGGGTTGGTGCGCAAGTTGGTTCTGGAAGGGGCACCAGCAATTCTGGTGGCTCCAAAGTGGCCAAGACGCCTGTGGTTCGCAGAGGATCTGTTGCCTCTGCCTCTTCTTCCAGATCTCTTAAACTCGGGGTCAACTTTGTTACCCCAATTTACCAACGCTGGCTTTGACGGCGTGGCTGCTGAAATCTCCATCTTAAAGGAGGAAGGCCTTTCTGATGCTGTCATTCTGACTCTTGTTAGAGCTAGAAAGAAGTCTTTCTCTGTGGTTTATTACAGGACTTGGAGGTCCTATATTGACTGGTGTGAGTCTAGGTCCCTGCCTTAAAGGGTATTTTCTATCCCTAGGATTTTGGAGTTTCTGCAACGAGGTCTGGATTTGGGCTTCCAGATTAGTACTTTGAAAGGGCAGGTTTCTGTTTTGGCTATTTTCTTTCAAAGGTCATTTGCTCTTCACCCTTTGGTTAAGATTTTTTTCCAGGGGGTCACGCGTGTGCGGCCTCCTAGAAAGCTCCTACTTCCAGTTTGGGATCTTAGTCTGGTGCTCTCTGCTATGCAGGCGGCTCCTTTTGAACCTTTACAGGAGGTTCCTCTTCATATTCTCACTCAGAAAGTTGCCTTTTTGGTTGCTATTACCTCTGTCCGTCGGGTTTCTGAATTGGCGGCCCTGTCAATACAGGCTCCTTACTATGAGAGGCATCAGGATAAGGTGGTTTTCCGTTTTAAACCAGATTTTCTTCCTAAAGTGGTGTATGCCTATCACTTAAATCAGGATATAGTTCTTCCTTCATTGTGCCCTAATCCTAGTAATAACAAGGAAAGGGTTTTCTTTGGATGTTGTTCGTTGTGTTGTGCCTTCTGGGCCTAGAAAGGGTTTGGCACCCGCCAAATCTTCCATTAGTAAATTGATTCGTCAGGCCATTGTTGGGGCCTATTCTGCTAAGGGGAAGGTTCCCGCTTTTCGTGTTACTGCTCATTCTACTCGTGCTGTTGGTGCGTACTGGGCTTTTCAGCACCAGGCTTCTGCTGAACAAGTTTGCAGGGCTGCTACTTGGTTTTCGGTTCACACTTTTTCTAAGTTTTACAAGGTTGATGTGCGGGCCTCAGCGGTTGCTGCTTTTAGTCGCAAGGTTCTGCAAGCTGCAGTAATTTAAGTTATGTCTTATTTTCCTTGTGGGATCCCCGCCCATTATAGACACTGCTATTGGATGGCCCAAGTGTCATGAATGTTGGAAGCGGGGTGTGTGACATACTAGGAATAATACCATTTTGTGAGTACTCACCTGTACAATGGGTATTACGAGTATATCACACACCCCGCTTCCCCTTCCTTTTTTTGTTCTGGGATCCTTTATATGGTGTTTATTATTTTTCACTATATAATTTGCTCTTCCTGGTTCTTCACTGCTTTTTTAAAAGACTGAGGAATAGTGGGAGGTCCCGGGTATTTATGGACCAGGAGGGGCTCCTTTTTCTCATGTCATCTCTGCAAGATCGCCCTCTACAGGCCGGTATCCCAAGTGTCATGAATGTTGGAAGCGGGGTGTGTGACATACTCGTAATTCCCATTTTACAGGTGAGTACTCACAAAATGGTATTTTTTGGATTGGTCCGATTGTCCCCCTGATGAGGAGGGGAAACTCCTTGAGGCGCCGGATGAGCCTGCAGACCAGCTATTGTTTGACACTGCTGGTGATCAGGCTGTGGGGGTGTCCATTGACACCCCTTCCATTTTGGCTCAAATGTTTAAAGTTTTGGCCTTGGATCCGCCTGCGGTGGTCCCTCTGCCAAAGGGTTAGTTGTTTGATGTACCCCAGCCGCGTTTGGTGTTTCCCAGGCAACAGCACTTTGAGAGGGTTGTCCTTAAGGAATGGGAACAACCCGCGCGCCTGGTTGGAACTCCTCCTAATTGGGATAAGCGTTATCCCTTTCCGGAGGACTTGGTGAAGCTTTGGTCAGTGCCCCCCGACATCGATACCCCTGTGTTAGGGCTGACTGGCTCGGCTGCGTTGCACTTTTCTGACACCACTACCATTAAGGATGGTGAGGATCGTCGGATTGATCAATTGGCTCGCCATGGTTTTATCAGTGCCGGGTCGACACTACGGCCAATTTGTGCTTCGGCGCTTCTTCTGCTGGCAGTTAGATCCATTATTAGGGGTCTGCACGCAGATCTTGATCCCGCTTGTGATATGTTTAGTTCTCTCAAGCAGTGTGAGTCGTTTGTTTCTCTTGTCCTGACCGCTCAGGACGATGCTCTTGCGACGAGTAGCAGGACAGTGGCATTGCTGGTGGCTACTCGTCGGTCTATATGGCTGCGCCAGTGGACGGCGGACCTTAACTCTAAAAGGGCGCTTACAGCGCTACCTTTCTTAGGTTTACGCCTTTTTGGCGAGAAATTGGATGCTGTTACCAAGGATAGTAAGTTGCCTCAATTCAAGAAGCCTCGTCCCTCCTTTCGGGGTGCGAGTTCCTTTAGTCCCTCCTTTCGAGGAGCCAGAGGGGCTTCCCTTCCCGTTACCGGGGGTGTAGGTTGGTCCCGGGGAAGAGGTCGTGGCCGTCCCGGTCAGTCCTGGGGCGCCAAGCCCAAACCTACTGCTAAGCCCGCTCAGCAATGAGGGGCTGCCCTCACCCGTGCGGGTGGGGGGGACGATTGCGACACTTCTCCCTGGTTTAAGGCCGCAAGATTCCGGAGTCTCGCCCTCCTTCACAGTTTTTCCTGGAAATGGCGGGCATCCGGCCGGTGCCGCGCTTAGAGGTGGGCCTCGGTTTTTGCTCCATTCTCTTTGCAGCCCCCAAGAAGGACGGGTCGGCTTGCCCCGTTCTGCAACTGAAGTTTTTCAACCTTCCCAGGTCCTCCCTTGCTCAGGCCAGGGTGGTGTCCTTTCTGGGAATGCGGTCGACACAGGGTGTTTCTCACTCAGTCCAAAATTTGTCGGATTCAGGAGTTGGCTTGGGTCCTTCTTTCCAACCCTCGGCTGTCTGTTCTGGAGCTGAGAGCCTTCCGTCTGGTTCTTGCTCTTTTGTCTCATCAGGGTCTGGGCCTTCTGGTTCAGCTTCGCTCGAACAATCAAACAGCGGTTGCTTACATCAGTCATCAGGGAAGGACTTGCAGTCTGGGTGCCCTCAGAGTGGTGTCCCTGATCCTGACCTGGGCGAAGGCACATGTTCCTTGTCTCTCGGGAGTCTGCAGTCCGCTCCGGTGGGGGACACCGGAGGTGGTCCTGTTTCCCTTTCGTCACAGTTGCAGGCTCCCGATCTTTGTGTCGCTCTCCCAGGATCCTCTGGCGACGGAAGCCATATCCCTGAGCTGGGGGGACCCGGGGGTTCTGTACCTGTTTCCTCCGATACCCATGCTAGGCTGGGTGGTACAGAAGCTGGTTCTAGAAAGGGTGTCCGCCATTCTCCTGGCCCCAAGATGGCCAAGACGAGTATGGTGTGCAGACATCGTTTGCCTGACAGTGAATCAGTTCATTCTGCCTCTTCCGCCCGATCTGCTCACTCAGGGTCGGCTGTCTTACCCCAATTTACCAACGCTGGGTTTGACGGCTTGACTGCTGAGACCTCCATCTTGAAGGAGGAGGGTCTGTCTGACTCAGTTATTAAAACTCGGTGCCCGAAAGAGGTCTTCTTCTATCACCTACTATAGGACTTGGAAAGCCTATATAGCTTGGTGTGAGGTTAGATCTTTGCCTTGTGGGGGCGTGGCCGGCGATGAGAGAGTGAGGACGCACATCCCTGGAGCTCCCTCCGGCCGACTTATAAATTAGCGATTTCTGGGGTTCTTCCCCACCCAGACCTACTGCAGAGCATTATGGCAAAGGGCAAGAAGGGGGCTAAACCCAAAACACCCCCGCAGCGCAAGAAAATCAGCTCCTACCTGGCCCCTGACCGCATGAGGGGCGGAGGTGCGGGGCTCTCCAAGATGGCGGCGATGGAGGATGGCGGGGTCGCGACCCCTAACAGGCGTGAGGAGCCCCCCGCTCGGGAAACAGAAGCGAGGGCATCTTCGGTGCCGGGTGCTGCGGGCGACGTGGAGGGGTCGATCCTCGGAGGCGCTGACGAGAGGAGAGGAGGAGAGGCGGCTGGGAGACGCGAGCCCCCGCAGCCGGCGGGGTGCGCGGGCAACCTGACACCGACGGGAGAGGATGCGGCCAGAAGACGCGAGTCCCCGCAGCCAGCGAGGAACACGGGCAGCCAGACACAGACGGGAGAAGAGGCGGCTGTGAGACGCGGGCCCCCGCAGCCGGCGGGGAGCGCGAACATCATGACACCGGCGGCGGCTGCGAGCGGAGATGACTGCCGCATTAACATATGCTCCACAGACAGGAGCAGTGGCCTGGAGCCTACGTGCCTCCCGGAGATCGGTACTCCCCTGAGGACTGGTGAGTGGGGAATGCTTGGGGACACGCAGAGCTGTGCAGACAAGGGAGACCCAAGCCCACCATTAACCCCTGCACCACCTGCGAGCACAGAGAAGGGGGGGTGGAAGAGCCCAGCCATTACAGATCACATGGTAGACCCCTTACAATGGAGGGGTACACCCACAAGACTCCCCAATGCCCAGCCGCAGCAGCCGCCCGGGAGGGGACCCAATATGCCGGCAGGACACACGGGACAGTGGGAGACAGATATGCGACTGCACGTGGTGGCCCCATCCCCCCATCGTGGGAGAAGTCCCGGCAGGCTGTGGGAAGACACATCCCCCAACCCAATCATGATCAGGGCAGTGCCCCCCGGACCCAGGATTTCCCCTCCGAGCCCAGAGTCCCTTGCGATGGATGGGCCGCCGCAGAGCCCCCAGAATGACTGGTTCACCCCAGGTGCCCGAGAAGAGGCGCAGGGATCCCCCTTGTGGCTCTCACGCAGCAACTCAGCTGGGGCCACATGGTGCAGGAGCAGGGAGGGCGGGCGACTGGAAGCGGCGCCTCCTGCGTCTCCCTGTACTTCTGGAGTACCGCCCAAAAAGTGGCCGAGCCCCGCGGGTGAGGCCTGAAGAAAGCTTAGTACCTGCGACCAGCCTGGGCCCCGTGCGGAGGGGAGGGACACACGCCCTTGCAACACACCTGCGGTGGAAGGTGGCCGGCGGGCTATTGATTCGGAGCTTCCCCAGCCTACACCGCCCTCTCACGACCCGATTCTGGCAGATATTAGGGCAGAACTCAAAGCCCTTCCGACCAAGGCGGACCTTGAATCCTTTATTGCAAGAGTAGAGAGCTCATTTAAGAAAGATATATCTGACCTGCAAAACTCCGTCGAGGGCCTGAGCTCTTCAGTCGCCGATCTAGAACATTCTCACCTTGCTTCCATACAAAGAATTGAAGCCTTGGAAAAGAATTTATCGCTCCAACAAACCATTACTCAAGCTACGGTCCTTCACCTGGACGACCTTGAAAATAGGAGCAGACGCAACAATATCAGGGTGAGAGGCCTGCCAGAGGCGACCGGTCAAGATCAGCTACTACCCACAGTCGTGGGCATCTTCAACGGAATTCTCAGCCGCCCGCCTAACACAGAAATTGTGATAGACCGCCTCCACAGGGCCCTGGGGCCTAGACCAACAGATCCCAACCGCCCACGAGACGTGATTTGCCGCCTGCACTATTATTCGGTTAAGGAGGAGGTCCTCAGACGCGCCTGGGACAGAGAGAGAATCATATTTGATGGGGCACCAATCCAGGTGTTCCCGGACATCTCTAGAAGAACACTCCAGATGCGCAGGTGCTTGAAGCCGCTTCTTCTTAGGATCCAGGAGTGCGGAGCCACATATCGATGGGGGTATCCCTTTCACCTGCTCATTCGAAAGAACCAGAGGGTCTTCGCCTTAAGATCCCGCACCGACCTCCCAGACCTATTTGCCTTTCTGGACTCCCCCCCAATGGAAGTTCGGGACTGTTTGGACCCTTCCCCTCTGCCCCCCCAGGCCTCCCTTGGCGGCGATCGCTCTCGGAGGCCGCGTACAAGGAGAGCTCCGTCTACTACGCGTTCAAGACGGCCCAGAGGTCCTCCCGAGGGGCCGGCCCCGCTGCCGAACGAACCCTGAAGGGAGTGCCCACCACGAGCTCTGATACGGGACTGTCCGGAGCCCCGGATATCCTTTGCCTTGCATTTGCGCTTTCATGTCTGATACACTAGTTGCCATTGTTTCATTGTCTAATGTACATTGGATTAGTTATACTTATGTTTGTTGAATTTCATCCACGGGGCGCTCCCCGGGCGTTCTCCTGCGTGGCTTGGCGGTCCGGGCCCTGCCACTCTGGGCGGGCTTCGTGGCGGCCGGGTCGCGCGGGGGGCGTTGGGGAATACACCCCCTTATTTTGTTTATCCTAGGTCTTACGGGTGGATGTTGCCGAAGGGCAACTCCTCGGGGTCCGGGAAAGGGACTCCGGGGAACCCAGTTTATATCACAAGGATCGGTCGGAGCGACTCTACGTGTCTCTCGGACCCGTCGCGTTCCCACATTAGGCTGTTACCCTCCTCCCCGCGCCATAGCGGAGCGGGGTGGGGGTGACTCTCTTGGGAAACAGTAATTGGTTTCCCAACCGGGCGGAGGCGTTCTAAGGTTGCTCCCGGCCCGGTTTAGTTAGTTGGTTAGTTTTTTCTTCTTTATCTTCCGTTTTCTATCTCCCCCCCTTTTTTTTTTTCTTCGTCCCCTTTCCGGTCCTCGCTGTTTTAAACGTTTCCCCTTTCTTCTTCCCTCCCTTTTTCTTTCTCTTTTTTCTCTCCTTCCCTACGTCTTGTCGCTCCCCCTGTAGTCCTTCTGTACCCCCCCACCCCCCCCTATTTCAACCTACCCTACCCCCTCCCTGTATTTCCCCTCGAGGCAGGCAGGCTGGTCCGGGCTCCCCTGGTGAAACGAAGGAGGGGGGTGCGGTGGCAGCACGATGTCCCGGGTAAAGCTCACCTCCCTCAATGTAAAGGGACTCAATTCCCCCTTGAAGAGAACGTTGGTCCTTAGGGAACTGAGGCGCCTACGAGCCCAGGTCGCCTTCCTGCAGGAGACCCACCTCAAAGTGGGGAGAACACACAATGTCTCCAACCGCTACTATAAGACCCAATATCACTCCCTTTCTCCTGACTCTAAATCGAGGGGCGTAACCATCCTGCTAGATGGATCCCTGCCTTGGACACACTTGGCGACGCTTCAGGACCCCGAGGGTAGATTCCTATTTGTACGGGGTACCCTCTTCTCCCTGAGGGTGACGCTGGCAACATGCTACTGCCCCAATTCCAACCAAGCTAAATTCATACGCTCTGCCCTGAACAAGCTGGACGGGTTTGCGGAGGGGGTTCTCCTGCTGGGGGGCGACTTCAATACAGTGCTGGATCCGTCCTGGGACACCTCCCGCGGCTCCTCGCACACCCCCTCTTCCTCCCTGAGGGAACTCTGAACAATACTTTACAAACACCAGTTGATGGATGCGTGGCGGATCTTTAATCCCCGAGGGAGGGACTATACGTTCTTCTCCGCTCCACATAACTCCTACTCGCGCATCGACTGGTTCTTGATCCCCCACAGGTTCCTACACCTAATCACCAACATAGAAATTGGGCAGATAACTATTTCAGATCACGCCCCTGTCTCCCTGACCATCGCCATTCCCGACACGACCCCCTTGAGAGGTCAATGGAGGTTAAATAGCTCTCTTTTGCAGGACCCAGCAGTAAAAGCAGATATCCATAAGGTGATCACAGATTACTTCGCTTCTAACGACACAGGAGAGGTCTCGCGGATGTCCCTGTGGGAGGCCCACAAGTGCGTAGTCCGAGGCGTACTGATTAAACATGGTGCACGTCTCAAGAGGGAAAGGAACAAACAAATTGAGCTCCTATCCCAAGAGATTTTTGAAACCGAGACCTTGCACAAGAAGACACTAGACGCAGCGCTAGGTGCCAAATTGACGCGCCTCCGGGAATCTCTCAGGGACATCTGCCTCACTGAAGCCAAGAGTATGGCGGCTAAGTGTCGACGTTTTTTCTATGAATACAGCAACAAATGCGGCAAGGCACTAGCCAGGGCTTTGAAAGCACAGCGAGCGAGAAATTTCATCTCACACATCCGGGATAGAGGAGGTAGAGACCTTTATTTGACAAAGGACATAGCGAGGGCATTTAGGGAGTTCTACGAAAACTTATACAACCTACCATCGAATCACCATGCCCCCGAGAAGACCAATATAGAGCAATACATCCGAGAGTCTGGACTCCCTCGACTGGGAAGTGAAGTGGTGGAGGCTCTTGAGGGAGACATAGAGCAAGGGGAATTCATGGGAGCCATAAAGAACACCAAGCCAGGCAGAGCCCCGGGTCCTGACGGATTCGGTTTGGATTACTATAAGGAGTTCGCTGGAGTATTAGGCCCACACTTTATCACATCATTTGGCTCCTTGAAGGACGGTAACCCACCTCCTAGAGATACCCTGAAAGCAAACATTACCGTCATCCCCAAACCAGGGAAAGACCCGGCGCAATGTGGAAGCTACAGGCCCATCTCCCTGTTGAACTGCGATATCAAGCTGTTCAACAAGATAATTGCTGACAGGTTAGCACCATATATCCCATCCCTCATTCACTGGGATCAGGTCGGCTTCGTTCCCTCGAGAGAGGGACGAGACAACACCACTAGGGTGATCAATCTGATTCACCAGGCCCGTACGGGGGGTCCAGCGGCTATGCTTCTCTCGACGGACGCCGAGAAGGCCTTTGACAGGGTGAGCTGGGCCTTTATCTCCGCAACCCTTCGTCGGATTGGTCTAGGAGAGAACATGACCCGTTGGATCATGGCTTCCTATTCATGCCCCTCGGCGTCCGTCGTGGTAAACGGGATGGCCTCAGAACCATTCCAGCTGGCGAACGGGACTCGTCAGGGATGCCCCCTTTCCCCCCTGATATTCATTTTGACACTTGAGCCCTTCCTACGAAATGTAAGGAAAAACAACGACATTGCAGGCATCAAAGTAGGTAGGGGGGAACACAAGGTTGCGGCTTATGCCGACGATCTAATATTCTTTATTTCCAGACCTGAGACATCCCTCCCCATCCTTCTAGCAGAACTCAAGGCCTTCCAAACAGTTTCCAATTACAAGATTAATTACCAAAAGTCCTCGGCCCTTAACATCAGCATACCCCAGGGGAGATTGAAACAGATTGCGGAAAATTTCCCATTTAAGTGGGAAAAAGAAGCTGTAACATATCTGGGGACCCAGATTACGGCTACGCCACAAAAACTGTATAGCATGAACTTTCCGCCGCTGTTGAAGAAAGTAGAGGAGGACCTGCAGAGCTGGAACAGGAACGCCTTTTCCTGGTTTGGTAGATCTAATATCATTAAGATGAACATACTGCCTAGGGTTCTCTACCTTTTCCAGGCCCTCCCCATCACGATCCCACATACGTTCTTCAAACGCCTGACAGGGATTTGCTCCAGGTTCGTCTGGGCGGGTAGACGTCACCGTTTGGCGGCCCCCCTCTTGGCCCTTCCCAAGGAGAGGGGAGGAATAGGCCTCCCAGATTGGAGGGCGTACCATGCGGCGGCCCACTTATCAAGGGTCATTGACTGGTGCAGACACTCCTCTCTAAAACAATGGACAGGTATAGAGCAAGAGGCCTCGGTGATTCCCCTGCCGGGGCTCCCTTGGATCCCACTTGACCGGGCTCCCGCCCTGAACAAACATCCCACAATAGGCCCAACCCGAAAAACTGTGAGCAGCTGCTTCCCAAGGCTGGACATCTCCCCCTCGGCCTCGCCTTTGATCCCCGTGTTGGGACATCCAGACTTCCCAGCAAGTTTAACAGATGGCACCTTTCACGCATGGATAAAAAAGGACTGCTTTAGGGTTCTCCATCTACGGGAGGGGCGAGATTGGGTAGGAGGGGAGACCTTGGCGGCAAGACATTCACTCACCCCCCTGAATACCTGGCAGACCATGCAGATCTCACACTATCAGGCCTCCCTAACCGAAGCCATGGTAGGCATAGGCCCCATTGCCCCTTTCGAGCGGTCCTGTTTGGGTAGCGGACACTTCAGAGGAGCCTTGTCCTATGCATATTCTCTGCTACTGGCCCCCCCAGACTCCTACAAACCCCAGTATGTCGAAGCGTGGGAGAGAGAGCTAAACAGGAGTTTCACGAGGGAGCAGGTGCAGGCCATGTTACAGGTAGCACACAAATCATCTATGTCGTGCAGATATCAAGAGGCTTCTTATAAAGTCCTCTCACGCTGGTACCTGGTGCCATCCAAGTTGGCGAGAATATTTCCCTCCTCCTCCCCCTTGTGTTGGCGATGTTCAGGGGCCAGGGGTACGATGTTGCACATCTTTTGGGAATGTGGGGCATTGGCCGGGTTCTGGAGCAACGTCAGGAAAATTACCCTGACTCTGACTGATATAGATCTGGGTGAGGACCCGGCGGGATACCTATTGGGCCTGGCCCCTACTTCCCTCAGGAGGAGGACTAAGTCTCTTCTGGCTTCTTTACTGAATGCAGCCAGGACTTGTATTCCGTCCTGCTGGAAATCCACAACACCCCCCACGACAGCCATGTGGCTCGCCAGGGTTGCCGATATTAGCAGGATGGAGGAGATGACGGCCTCGCTGAGAGGGAAGATGGACGAGTATAGAAATCGCTGGCGGATATGGGAACAATTCACCTTTTCGGTAGAATATTCAAAATTTTTACAGGAGTAAAGACGTGTGGGGTCTTCGACCCCCCCTCCTCCCCCTCATCCCTTCCCTTTCCCCCCCCAGCCCCACCCCCCGCTGTCTTCTTGTTGTCTTGTCTCCCCCCCCCCCCCTATATGTATCGGTCAGATTACCTGTAACTGACCCCTCTCTCAGTTGATACATGATTCTCTAATGGATAAAAAAGAAACTAAAACCTTGGAGACGTGGTGTTTGGATTGCACGCTTTATTACATCTTAATGAATAGTAAGAGAGATGCTTTTGTGTGGACACCCTCCATGCCCTCGTCAGAGGGGCTCGCCGGCAGCCGAGGCCACCATTCATTTTTCTTTCTCACAGTTCATTATTACGACCTCGGCCTGCTTCCGACATATGCCGGGTTGTTCATACTGCCACATCGGCTTCATAGTTGTTTGTTAACTGCTTGACATACTTGTGTCCATTTATATTATTAACTGTTGTTTGACTATGCTGATCGTGCTATGTAACATGCCATGCTTCTTCAATAAAAAAACTACAATAAAAAAAAAAAAATAAGCTAGATCTTTGCCTTGTAGGATCTTTTCGGTCTCCAGGATTCTGGAGTTTTTACAATCAGGGCTGGACTCTCGTCTTCAGCTGAGTACTCTGAAAGGGCAGGTTTCTGCCTTATCTATCTTTTTTCAGAAGCGTTCTGCGCTTCATCCTTTAGTTAAAACTTTTTTCCAGGGGGTTACGCATGTGCGGCCTTCCAGGAAACCATTACTCCCTGTTTGGGACTTGAATTTGGTTCTTTCTGCTCTTCAGGCTCCTCCCTTTGAGCCTTTGCAAGATATTGCTTTGTCTACCCTGACTCAGAAGATTGTCTTCTTGGTAGCTATCACTTCGGTTCGGTGTGTCTCGGAGTTGGCGGCCTTGTCTATTCAGGCGCCTTACTTTGAGAGGCATCAGGACAAAGTGGTCTTTCGGTTCAAACCGGGCTTTCTTCCTAAGGTTGTTTCTGCTTTTCATTTGAATCAGGATATTGTTCTTCCCTCCCTGTGTCCTAAGCCTAAGAATGACAAGGAGAGGGTTTTGCATTGTTTGGATGTAGTACGCTGTGTTAAGTACTATTTGATTATTATTTCTCCTTTTCGTAAAACTGATGCCTTTTTTGTTGTGCCCTGTGGGCCTAGGAAGGGTTTGGCGTCGGCCAAATCTTCCATTAGCAAATGGATACATCAGGCCATTATTGCGGCCTATTCTGCTAAGGGGAAAGTTCCCCCTTTTCGAATCACTGCTCATTCTACTCGCGCCGTTGGAGCGTCTTGGGCTTTTCAGCACCAAGCTTCTGTTGAACAAGTTTGTAAGGCCGCTACTTGGTCTTCTGTTCATACTTACTACATTAAGTTTTACAAGGTTGATGTGCGGGCCTCAGCGGATGCTGTGTTTGGCCGCAAAGTTCTGCAGACTGCAGTCATTTAAGATATGCTTCACTTTGCCTTCGGATACCCATCCCTTGTGGACACTGCTTTTGGATGTCCCGATCGTAAGAATTAAAGGGGAAGCGGGGTGTGTGGCACACTGAGAATAATACCATTTTGTGAGTACTCACCTGAAAAATGGATATTGTCAGTGTGCCTCACACCCCGCTTCACCCACCCTTTTTGGTATCCTGGATCCTTTATATGGTGAAGCTTTTCTTTATTTTGAGGTTACCGTTGGATTTCCTGGTACCTTGTCTTTCTGCTTTTTAAATCACTGGTGTTGAGTGGGAGGTCCCAGGTATATGTAGGCCGGAAGGGGCTCGTTTTCAAGACTTCTCCCTGCAACGTCGCCACCTGCTGGTGGAGTAACCCGATCGTAAGAATTAAAGGGGAAGCGGGGTGTGTGGCACACTGACAATATCCAATTTTCAGGTGAGTACTCACAAAACGGTATTTTTTCTGTCCAGTGTAAATCATTTTGTATACCTTAAAACTGTAATACATGATTCTCTCCTAATAGGTATCTTTGAAAGATTTTATATGAACATTTTACAGAAGAGGAGGGCTGCCATAACTCCATTGTGTAACAGGGAGCTCTCAGTTTGCCCCACTGTCTACAGCATGCTCCCCAGGCACTTTAAGACAGACTCCTACTTCCCAGACTTAAAGGGCCACTCCAGCCCCTTCCTGAAAAATAAACATAATCCCCACCCTGCCCCTTCCAATTAGCAATCCTTCTAATGTAATAAAAGAAAAAAAAAGGCACTCACCCTGAAGCCAGCCCCCAAAGTTGGTGGTGCCACAGCTGGCGGGACTGAACGCCCATCGCCATCTACCTGAAGGCGGATGTCTTTTCTTTTACTCCATTAGCAGTATCGCTATTTGGAGGGGGCAGGGTGGGGGTTATGTTTATTTTTCTGGAAATGGCTGGAGTGGACCTTTACAGTAGTAGGCACCTACACAATAAATGTATTACTGAGGCCACACAAAGTAGTTGTAAACAGCCTTTGCTATCTCAGATCCTTGCCTAGTGATATCTTCTCCCCCCATTCCTTGTGGACTGCAATTTCTTTCTCCTTTATTTGTGTCCTCCCTCATTCTTTTTGTAGGAGTGCCTGTGCCAAACCTTTGAACCAATTTTCTACTGTGCCTTCGGTTATCTACAATAAAAACATTACATGCTAATATTTATGCCGATCTTATGACCCTGTAAAACTATGAAGGAACCCTTGCGGGATGTGGTTTAGTTGGGTATAGGTTTGCAAATAGAAGACACAAGCCCTGTTGGGTCCACACTCTTCTACTTGTTTGGCAGTGCAGATTCACCTTACGATACACTTCAACAAGCTGTGTGTGCACAATTTATATTGCATGATACTGCCTGCATCTATGCAGCCTATACATCCTATGTAGATACAATTGCAAAAAACTAAATAAAATGTGTGAATACATTTATATGAAACCGCAGTCTATGATCCGGATCACCATTTGGTATATAAATAATTATAAATAAATATTAATAAATATAGTTAATTAGATTTAAAACAAAACAAAGTGATAGTGCCTTTTTATAAGTTACAGCATAAAGCAGAGCAAACCCCAACGGGGCCACTGGCCTTCCAGTGGGGCATCCCAAATTGGGATGCTGCGCTTTGTGATCGCTGAAGTAAATAAAATGTCATTTGATTTTTATCACATCCACTTCCAAATAAACAGTCAAGATACAGTGCCAACTAGTTAATTGCCACAGCCGCAAGATCACAGCCTTTAAGGGTTAGATCATGAAAATAAGTCATAAGGGACCAACAGATATGATGTCTGATGAAGTGGAGCTAGGCTCCACCAAATGTGTGACAGGAGGCCACAGCAAAGGGAGATGGTGATGAGGAGGGAGACATTTTGATAGTGTTTTGATTGCTTTGTGATATGCCTTTTGGCCACGTTTGACCACTGACATGTTGATAGTCCACCAAAAGGATGCGGAGCACATTGCACAAAGGATCTAACTAAGGATCACTCTAACGAACAGTTAGCCATCTATGCGAACTGGCTGCTTGCATATGAAAGCGAAGGGTGTTCTTTAAAACAATGCAGAGTGTGCAGCATATTGGAACCAACTGTACACTTACCTTAGGCCATGGTCAATGTCAGCGTTTAACAGCGGGGCCTGACTCAGCTGCCACTGGATTCACTCATGGGGATGGCCATATTATTGTAGCACCTGCCGTTGAAGCCGACTCTGATCTCCGGCTCAGGTAAGTTTAAAGTTGCTTCCTATCTACTGAATGCTCTGCATTTAGTTAAAGGACACCCCTAAATTGCCACCGCCTCTATGGGCTACAAGCTGGTTGATGGGCTTTTAAGTTTTGCCGAACCCGAACACAGACTTCTTTCTGAAGTTTGTATTTGGGTTTGGGGAACCGAACCCGCAAAGCTTAGCGCTGCCCTGAACATTGCGATTCAAGTTCACTCATCTTTTTTACTTACCTTACCTCTCAGGCCATCCTGGTCTTTTGAATTTATAGTAGTTACTATGGTGGTTTTTGTGCAATGATGGAATCTTGTATATATTTATCGTTCAATTAATAGATTTTATGCATTATCTGTGCGCCGTGTACATTGTTTAGGTCTGATTTAGGTTTCACAGTGCTACAATGCTAGCTATGCTAGAATCTTTTTCTAATAGTACCTGCATGTTATTGTTTAAACAAAATGACACCGTTCTTGCAGACATTTTACCTTTTCATTCTTTTTTTTCTTTTTATTTAGTATGGAATTACTGTTGAACCCGGGAGTATACCTCATAAAGGAACTTCTAGCTTGCCTGGGGCTGGGATCCCTCCTCCCCCTTTACCACCATCAGCAAGTGGATGTGTAGCTCCACCTCCTCCTCCACCACCACCTCCTCCTCCTTTTTCATCAGTGCCAGGTCCACCATGTCCCCCTCCTCCACCTGGATTTTTAGGAAGCCAAGGGTTCCCACCAGTGATGGCTCTTCCATTTGGACTAAAGCCTAAAAAGGAATTCAAGCCAGAAATTGGGATGAAGCGGCTGAACTGGCAAAAAGTAATGTATTTGTAGATTTTTTTTATGCATGTGTTTTTGTAAAATAAATGTAATGCTCCAGATATAGCATCTTTTAAAAGCGGATGACAGCTTTAAATCTTAACCACACCAGGGGTTTAAATATGCATTAAAATCTTTTCATATTCATTCATAAATTCACACAAGGCAAGTCTATGTGGACTCAACAGCCTTGTTAAATCTTCGGAAGGTTAAATTACATATGCATTCAAGCATTCTTTTGCTTTGCATGAGTTGAATAATGATCACATGACATGACAACCCTTTTGAGTCCAAGGACACAGTCACCTATTGTATTGAAGCGTGGATAAACCCCTCATCCTTGCTGCCGCTTCAGAAACATAGTCCTCTTTAATGTGGCACAGTCGCTAGCTTAGCTTCTTAACTACTCTAGTTTGGATAATTGCAACAAAGTATTTTGTAATATTAGTGACCTCAAGCAAACCCCCCCCCCCAAAAAAAAATAAATAAATAAATAAATAAATTAACTAGATATGCATTTCCAGGAGGAAATACATAGTGCATTAAAAAACTGCAGGTGTTGTATACACGTTGGTGTGCATGCTTGCAGCTGAGGGTTTGTGCACGTGGGTGTGTGTGCATGTTTGTGCATGCATGTGTCTATGGGTTTGTGTGTGTGAGTGCCTGTGTCTGCAGCTGTGTTTTCATGTCAATCTAGATGTTTTTGTTCACATTTGCTTCTTTGGGTGTGCACATCTGCATCTGGTGATGTGTGCATGCATATTTGAGAGTGTGTAGCCATGCGATTCTTGACAGTGCATTCACATATAGACAATAGGCACATAAAACCCAAGTAGACGGCCACAGCTTATTTATAGATATTAATAATTTTATTAAGGTTCCAAAAAGAAAAAAAAAAAAACTAATTAAAAAACATGTATAGACGGGGAGTGCGCATGCGTCCGGAGCGAGGATGGACACCTGAACCTGCGCTCCGGTGAAATCCTGCTGCCCCAGCCACCCCAGTAAGCTTTGAGCGGCGGTTTTGCTGCTGGGAGGTCTGGGAGGACCCCGGGTTCCCCCCTACCTCGTTTGAAGAAGATTGGTGATGGGTCCCGGTACGTCCGTGACAGCTGCTTGAGAAGGAGGTGAGTGGCAGACGCCATCTTGGTTTTCTCTGCTGAGAGTTCAGCTCTCCCAGCGTCCTCTCCTCCTAGTCCTGCAGTGCCCAGTATACTCAGACAGAGCACCACTGCCTCTAGAGTTCTTGCCTGGGCTGTTCTGGATATAGCAATAGGAGCAGTGAGGTAATGAACACCATAAAAAATGTTATGCATGATAATCCATGGTTTTAATGCTCATAAATTGTGAAATACAGACATGTAAGCTATATACAGGCACCCCTCCTCCCCCCTACCTTAGTGTTAAACAAGAACCAGGGGTGTCCTTCCGGATTTTTCGTGCAGACCCCTGCCCCACGAGCAGCAGACAATGCTCTGGCCCCTCCGGCGGGGCTAAGCCCAAATCTTCCACCAAACCCCCTCAAGCATGATGGGGCGCCCTCGCCCGTCTGGGTGAGGGGATGGCTGCAACACCTTGCTCTTATCAGGAGGCATCTCACCTCATTCTGGTGGATTCAGGGGGTTGTGTCCTCCAGATACAGGATAGCGTTTGCTGCATGGCCTTCCCCAGTTTTTATCAGGTCCCAGGTACTCCTGGTCCCTGCCGCTGTTCAGTTGCTGGCACAGGCCATGCTAGGCCTGCAAGGTCTGAGGGTCTCTTGCAGATTGCCCGTAATAGGCAGAGGCAAGGGCCGCTATACCACCTTCCACAGTCCCCCAAAGGATGGGTCGGGTTGGCCCATTCTGGATTCACAGCAATTCTCTAATTACAGGCAGTTTCCTGCATGGAAACTCTTGAGTTGCCGTCTGGGGGACTCTACAATGCTTATGCTTACATCCCTGTGCCCTCAGGTCTCTGAGGCTCTTCAGGTTCGTGTTGGAAGTCCAACACTGTTAATTGTGGCCTTGTTATCTGGCCTCTCTTCAACTCCCAGAGTGTTCACTCAGGTGCTGACGATGGTGATGTCTCTGATGAGACCAAGGGGCGTCCGCGCGATGTCTACCCGGACGCCCTTCCTCACTTCCCTGTCTCTGCGTCAGGATAGTTGGATACCCGGCTGGTGGGTCCATTGGGATTCATTTGGATGGGTGTTCAATCACCCTGAGTCCTCGCTGTTCCCTTAAAGTGGTAACTCCATTAATAGGAATGATTCTGGATTAGGTTCAAACCAGATTCTCCCCTTCTCAGCAATTAGGTGGGCAATCTGGTCTCATGGGCTCAGTCCCTCATTGCTGTCCCGGTCTCTTAACACCAGGCAGGGATGCAACTGGTGGGCCCGTTGTTAATTTGCTCGGAAGAGGTCCCTTATGCTCAGTTCCCCTTGAGCCCTTCTGCGACTTCTATTGGTAACACAGGACAGGGATCCATCACCCCGGGAGCAGGGTCTGTGGGCCTTCCCACCTGTATGACGGTTTTTCTCTTGAAAGTAGATGAACTCGAGGGACCTGTCTGGGGGCAGTTCCTTCTTGCCCCTTCCTGGAAACGGTCACCATGGATGCCAACCTTTCAGGTTGAAGGGGAAGGTTTATTCTGAAACCTGGGGGTGCTCGATCCGTCTGACCACAGATGTCCTACATTAATCATTGGAAGGGGCCTGGAGCTGGCGGACCTTCCAGGGAGTGTCTATGTTCCCTTTCTGCTCATACCTTTTGCATGGTTTTTACAATGTTGATGTTAGGGCCTCAGCTCATGCTGTCTTGGCCGTATGGTTCTGCAGGTGACAGTGGTTTAAACTGTCTGCTGTTGTCTTTTTTTTTGTTGGGGATCCCACCCTACTTGGACACTGCTTTTGGATGTCCCAAGTGTAAGTATTATATCTGGAGCAGGACGTACTGTATACTAAGAATAATACAATTCTGTGAAATACTCACCTGTAGAATTGATATTTGTATACAGTACGTCCTGCTCCACCCCACCCTGTTTTTTTTTGCATTTTTCTGGATCCCCTGTATGGTGATTGTTATCTTTGTTATCATTACCAGTTGTTCTGGGTGGTTTAATTCTCCCGGCTTCTTGTTCACTGCTTTTCAATGCTGGGGATTTGTGGGAGGTCCCCGGGTATTTGAAGGGCCGGGAGGAGCCTGTTTTTCCATGTCTCTGCAGTGCAGCGCCATCTGGCGGAGGATAACCCAAGTGTAAGTATTATATCTGGAGCAGGACGTACTGTATACAAATAATATCAATTCTACAGGTGAGTATTTCACAGAATTGTATTATCAGTAACTTGCCTTACATTTCTGCTCAGTATGGAAATCACTTCCTCATTCAGCATTCAGTCTCTACCCTTCCGACCTGGTCCTTCAATCAGCCTTCAGTGGACCGACAACAGAAACACTCCCCTTTCCCACCTCACTGTTTCCCATAATTTTTTTCTGCATCTCCAATGCTCTTAATACTTTTGCAAATAAGGAACTACGGGGTCTTTTTGAAAACGGATTGAAATTTGGGATAGTGCAACATGAAGCTCGAGACAATAAGACAACCATTGTGTTTGGCTTTAGTATAACTAACTTTTTTCTGTTTTTAAAAAGAAGCTTTTTTTGCTGAAATATGCAGTTCAAAGTTTTTCTTTCTTTATCTGACAGTGTTAGAGTTGGTGACGCCATGCCCTGCTCTACACAAGCCTAGAGGGAACTGGGTGTGTCTCTTGATTACATGAGACAAAGGATTTTTATTTGGTGACTGTCAAAGCAGAGACCAGGGGGAGTGAGGCACCAAAGCACCAGCACAAGCTAAACAACATTCACTTAAAGTGGACCAAAACCCACATTTATAACTAGCTTCCCCTGAATTGCTAACTTCATGAATAGCACCTTTTGCCAATGTTTACTGTTCCTGTTTCACTCTAATCCGAGATAATGGCCCTTAGCTGTAAAACTCCACCTCCTCCATTGCCACTGTTGTATGTGGCAATGATTTCATTGCCCTACCAATGCAATGACTGATCATCTTCCATCCCACACCAAGGGACAACAAATTAGTGTTCCAGGACAATTCAAGAAGAGAAAATATCCATTTCTAGTTCTACACCCTAAGAAGGGAGTATTGCCAGGGGCTTTGGATAAATGTATTTCATTAGTTGCGTGGGTTTTGGTCCCCTTCAAGAGGTGAGGCGGCTAAAGGTTTTTATTAACCCCTTACATGGAGAGTCCCTTTCGCCTATTGCTCCAGCGATGCTTGGCAGAAATTGAAGTTAAATTAAAAGTTGAAATGCCAAGGTTCTTCATAGAATGACCCTTTATATTGTACATACAGTGGGCACTAAACTCTTATGCCCTGGATTTTAATATAAAGCTATTGACTTTAAAGAGAAACACCACCTGGGAATCTTACTCTCCCTGTTCCTTGATGTGTTCCTCAGCTAGGAAACTCACTTTTTAACTGTTACCATGGCACAGCCACTCGGCCAGTCAGCGTGTTTGCCGCGGGCCGATCAGCCAGTCGCTGACCTCGGAATCTCCCAGCTCTATTCGGCTCTTCTAGACGTACAGAAGACCATCGTGCAGCTGGCTGCATCCCTGTTCGCTTTTCTAGCTGCGGGCAAACCCGCCCACCCATTCAGTAAAGCCTGGTGTTGGTACATGCACAGCTGGAGGTATGCAGCAAGGACCTGGGAAGAGGTAAGCAGATCGGGCAACCAGAGTGGTTCCAGGGCCTCCGATGTTCCTCTTTAATATGAATTGAACACTGTCATAGCTATACCACACCCATGAGCTGGGTTACTTCCCAGCGTCCCCAGATGCTCTTTTAATCCTGCACCTGCAAATATGTCTGTTTTACACTGGAGGTCCACTTTAAAGGAAAACTCCTTTTTTGTCAGGTAATGACGATTCCAGCTGTAAACACTGCCTGTAATCATTTAGCTACTGGAAATCAAGAGTTTGATCCTCCCTGTATGAATAAGTTGAATTACAGCAGAAATGGCTAAATCTGTTGCTTGCATCAGATTATTAACAAGCCAGAGTCAGGTTTTGTGATCTGTACTTTGAACAAACCAGTTTCTGTACATTGCTAACTTAAACACATTGTTGGTAGGGAAACCTGTTTTCTTTTATAACACAGAATTGCAAAAAAAAAAAAAAAAAAAAAACATAATAACAATAATAATATTAATAATAATAATAATAATAAACAGATAAGCTTAGCACATTGATTACATTATTTTGGCACACAATAATGGAAGCTTTTAAAAATGTCTTTGGAAGTTGAATTGCCCTTTAAAATCCCATATTCTGATACTATTGTGAAGTGTTGGGTTTATTAAAATGCCCACAAACCCACATTGCTACTTATTTGCACTTGCTGCTATTGAAATCCAAAAGATCCTAACAGCAGGAAGCATGTAGTATATCAATTAAACCTCTTCTTTTGATCTCTGCTGTGTTTTATCATACAGCGCCAGCGTGCTTACTTCTGTTCAGTTGTACCATGGATTTTTGTATCTGCGACCATGCCGTGTTACCAGCATGAGTTCCCGTATTCCCTTTGTGTATTCACCATGATTTTCTATCTGTAAAATGCAGCATGACTGTGTGGAATTCAACAGTGATGTGCCACGCAAGGCGATGTACATTATCAGTAGTTAAGTATTTTCCACTTGCAGCGTGTGTCTATGCATGGAAATTTGAAAGGTGATCAGTTTTGCTGAAAGAAAACACTTTGAGCTGGATTTTCAGCAAATTTTATTCCTAGCTTATTTTTGTACCTTTTAACTGCCTTTTATCGGCTTTATCTTCAGTCGCTTAAAACTTTTCTTTGAACTTGCAAACTTTTGATGTTACTGTTTTCCTATTGCCAGAGGATTGTTTAAATATTGGGGAGACAAGGTGCAGAGATGACATTTTACCAAAATGCATGAATTTTGCTTGATATTATTGATCTATAAAAAGTTGTAGTGTTTATATACATTTTGTGTTATTTTCAGATTAATCCTAATGAAATGACAGAACACTGCTTTTGGATGAATGCAAAGGATGAAAAATATGAAGACACTGATTTATTTGCTCAACTTGAGAATACCTTCTCATGTCAAAGAAAAGGTAACATGAGAGGCTTCCTAACCTCTTGCTGCCTTAGTTACTGTCGTTAGGACGGACCTAAAGTAATAAAATGACTTTAGATCATTTAACCCTATTTCCACTCTATTCATAAATGGGTATGAAGCCCAAAATCCGCCTTTAAGTGCATCCAAACCCATGGGGGGGCTGGAATCTAAAAGATTCCATCCGCTATAGGATGCCCTGCTGTGTGAAACCCCCACGGTCGCTGGTAAATTCACCCTCACCGGGACGATGTGATCGCCAGCTCATCTCCGGATTCCCTGTAGTTGTGTGTGCTTCCGCATCCAGCCTTTTCAGCTGCACCACTATGGCACCTTTGAGATCAGACAATCTGCGATCTCAAAAGTGCTGCTAGGCGTTGCTTTGGCAGTGGAAAAACCCAGTTTTATTTGAGCTGCTGGGGGACTCCACTTTAAAAGCCCATGCACGCACTCCCAAACAGGGTAGGTGGGCAGGCAGACGGGGGGGGGGGGAGTGGTGGTGCTGGCGATGGTGTCGTCTCAGGGCGGACGGTGGCCTACCTGCAGGCACCTCAGACTACCGGACTACCTGTTCTCTCAGGCAGCGGAGCTCATCTGCGCCAGCTCCTGCGGGGCTCCCTCAGTGCTTGGATGGCTCTTTTTGGCGGCAGCGCCAGCTGAGAGCGGCAAAGCCAAAATGGGGTGTGTTTCCTTTGTGGGACCTTAAGAGGTGATTGGTGGACCACATCACTGGGGTGTGGCCGGAGCCCCTAGTGAGACAGGGGATTTCCTCAGAGGAGTGCTGGAGGAATATTTACAAGGTAAGCTGCTGTTTGTTTATGTTTACTTTTTGCTTTTACATTCACTTTAATATAATCTTATCTTTTTAATTACATCTGAAGAAAGGAATCTCCATTTCTATATGTGTAAAATACACTATTGCTTCACAAACTTTCTAACCTCTGCCTTTTATACCCCCATTGAGTTTTTTTTCCTGTTGCAAGTCAATACTTTTGCTGTTGCCACTGATTTCTTCTCTAGGGAAATAAATAAATTAACTCCTCCAGAGAGTTGCCAGGTGAGAAAAATAATGTTAAGATTTGCTGTATTTTTGCTGGGTCCGGGGACTTGACAGAAGTTGGCTTTAAAACATTTTTTTTTTTTTTTTGGTGCTTTCTAACTTAGGTGCTTATGATTTTACCTATATATTCTGCCTCGGAACGGCTGTATGGTTAGTGCCAATATGCACATGAAATGCCTGAGCATGTAGCCGCATGTTACAGAAAAAAAAAAAAACTTTTATTGGCCTTTTTCATTTGTTGTCTGTGATACACTTTATTTTTTCCATCTCTTTCCGTTTTTACTATTTAGTTTCAATGTGACCGTGAAAGGCAGGAAGTTTTTTTCCTTTGTAGGCTAGATGTGTCTATATAACATTACACTGGCTGGGGAGACATTTGGGTAATTTCTGCCTCTGCATAAATCGTCAGGGTGTGAATTCTGCCACTTTTGCTGTGGCAACGCTACTCTCTTTATGTGCCCTTTTTAAAGTTTACTTTGCAGGGTAATAGTAAATGTTTTGAACTAGAAAATATATTCGCTGTGTTCTTTCTTTTTCAGTTTCCCTACGTGTTCGGCGTCTCTATTATGTGCAAGCTATTCTCCACTTTCCAAGTTACAGTCTAATGTAAAATAAAATAAATTGGTTGTTCAGCACTGCCTGTGCCCTACCAGCTTATAACCTACACTCTCTTGTCTGAATTTTTACTGGATGTTTATGGGTTTGCTGCTATGTTCTGCTAGCAGCTTCCCGGGAAAATATATTCTGTCCTTTTAAAGTCAGGAACATTTTTTATTTGCACAATGATATTTCCTTAATTTTTAATTTCCCTTATGACCCTATTTTTTTGCAGGTGTGAAATAAGAAGTCAGAATAGAAGTCAGTATTAAAATTTAGCGTTGACTTTGGTATATGTTTTATAGAAATGTCACCAGATGTCACTCTTGTTCCTGGTCTTACAGTCAAAGGTTTTCTCTTGATGTCAGGAGCGATGTCTGTGTACTATGTGTTTAGTTTAGTTCATCAGCTGAATCAGTTCAGTACTACAATGACACTCATGCCGACCCTAGCCATTGTATAGAATCACATTAATCTCCTTTTACTAAAGGGTCTTAGCAAGAATCAAACCTCTTTCAGCATTAGAAACTGGATTTTAATAAATGTAGAATTCACTATAAAAAACTAATTATCATTGCATGTTCTTTGAGCATGGGGGATATTAAAATCAAGAATCTGAGCCCTGCTGCTTAAGAATATATTTTCCATTATATGAATGCCACTCATATGGCACAGGGGTATATATATTATAAACTCCTCTGGGTGCAGGTTTACTGTAGGTGTCAGTTTAACATTTATTGCTGTCAAATTTATTGCTGTAATTATACCTCATATTGCTGGCCTGTCTTCCCTCGCCATCCTGTTAGAGCTGCGATGTGAGGGGGACACTGATCTGCTCTGGGTCCCTCTCTGTCAATGCTGAGCTGAATGAATCATCACTGGAAAGCACTACGGGGCGACATGGCCACCATTTTACAGCATCCTGTTAGTGTTAGACTTTATCTGTAGCCAAGTCGCCAGTTCAGCTCAACCGCCAACAGCCGCCACATAGATCCTACTTTGTACAAAAAGTAGGAAGAACAGAGCTTCAGTCCTTGGGCCCCCCGCACATAAACCCCTTATCTTAGCCTCGTTCCTCCAGCGGCTGGGAAAGAGAATTTGACCCCTGCACACGTGATTTCTGGTGACCAATGGTGGGGTGCATTTGCTCTGGGAGAACAAGGATCAGGTGTGGAGGCTCCAGCAATCTGTATGCACATAGACCGCTTACCTGTTTCTCGTTCCCACCAGACAAAATGCACCCCGTGATTGGCCGCTGGGGTCGAGTCCCGAATGCTGGTCCAGGTCGGCCCATGTGACTGTCACAATGTAGTACCTACACCCATTAGGTAAGAAAAGGACGAGGGCTGCTTTAACTATTTAAATATCTGTTTTGTTTTTTTGTTTTTTTTTTTTTTTTTTTTTTTTTTTTTTAAGTGTAGGCACTGTATGCTGCTCTGTTTTGGCCTGTTGCATACTCTTCCTTTGTTTTGGCCTCTTACACAGTAAGGGTTGAAGCTTGAATGTGTAGCTTGTTTGTATCGGCCCTGCATTTTATATTAAATATAATGCTTTTTATCATCTTTTATCAGGCTTGATTTTTTTGTATCCTTTGCACACCAATATTTGGATTTGTTTAATGGCTGACATCATCTTTCATTAATCATAATAATGAAAGATGCATTCAAACAAAATGTTCCTTGTGACTAATTTTGTCTTTCATTTAGCACCACTGTATGTTAGATCATTTTAAGCACCAAACCTAAAAAGGAAATCTGTTTTCACGGATTTTAATTTTATAGGCTTAAATGTTAATTTGCCCATTGTGAAGAAATTGCTTCCGTAAAATTGTTAATGAGTCCAAGTTCAAGCTGTAAATTCGTCTTGAATGGTTTGAACAATTTGCTAAGAAGGAAACTTGTAAAATGGCTGTAGAATATATATAAGGAATGCTTTTTAAATGGTGTGACCTTGCCTTTCGACTCAGTCTAGGTCAGAGTTTCTCAAACACTGGTACATATACCCCAAGGGGTATGTGTTTCAGAGACACAAACATAAAAAACACTGAAAAATTCAGTATTCATAACTGGATGTTTATTGCAATGTACAGTGCCTATAAACAGCATTTGTCCCTGGGATATTGTCTGTATTATAATATGACTTTAAATTAAAGATGATTTTCCCCCAACCGAAATAAGTCTTTTCAGCCTTTTACATTAATTGTAAGGACAAATCTTGCATAAATACCCAGTCTTTTCAAATCAAATATGCTTCCTGACTTTAGTTTGGCTTTGGTTTTATTTTTCACATTTTCTCAAAACACTGTGACTGATAAACAGCTAGTTACAATTACACACATTTCCGTATAAGCCACCAAGACCTTTGTACCATAACAAGTTGCCATGCAGTAGGTCTTTTGGTGGCATATCTTTCTAGTATTTTCTCGCCCCATTAACTTTGTTGTATAAGACAGCTTCTTGGCACATTAACAAATGTGACATATTATTGCTTTTCTCAAAGGAATGTGGTACAAGTAACAAAATACATTTATTTGCAACATTAGGACATGGTGTTACCACCTTCTTTTTCTGACAGAAACTGTACATTGCCTTTTATGAGTATAATGAAAACTTTCTAGGAAGTCAGCAGTGCCTCACCATCTATAGTATGTCATCATTTGCAGATTAGTATGAGTCTCCTCTTTGGATCATATAGTGCCTTCTTTTCCAATATATTGGACTGCAGTCAGTCCCTTTATTTCTGTCCAGTTAAGTATATCATGTGTTTGGAACTCACAAAAAGGAGTGGCTGTTGTGAACCCCACAATTAAACAAGTTTGTCTGTAACATTAAAGCAGACCAACTACGTCCTGTGGAAGGTTGGAGGGGGTAGGGGCTTAAACTGCTAGTTTTAGATCAATGGTATCCTCTCAGAAACCAATGGCATACCTGGGGAAAATGGGCATCAAAATCACTATAATAGAAATACCAAGCAGCATTGAGGGCAGAAAACATTCAAAATGTAAGCAACATGAATTTAGATGTTTTTGGTGGTTTTGGTCCACTTTAACTTCCCTGCGTCTCCTAAACTGGTGTGGACATATCTTAAAAACAAATTGCCTGGGTATTATGAAACATTTTAGTTCCTTGATAGCTTGGGGGATGTTGTGGGAGTGTCTCTATCATTCTGCTGAATTATAAGATGAAGAAAAAAAACACACAATTATATCAATGAAATGAAAAAACAAACAAAAAAAAAAAAAAAACGAAGAATCTACCAAACACAGATGTGCTTTTCTGATCTGGGTGTTAATGTGTTCATTTACAGCTATTATAACATGCCAGCAAATACTTTCCATTCTTAAGGGATTGGCATAACAAGTTATATTAATCACAGAGAACTCGCTGTGGTCCAAAGGAGAAAGTTAGGCGACGGCATGCCTGGTAGTGTGATATTTTATCTGGGGTTTAGGCTGTCCCTACTCCTGACTCCCAAAATGTATTGAGAGAAAACAAAACTTTAGTGTACTCAAAATCATTTCTCTTACCTCTTTTCTTCTTGGAGCCACACCACCAGCCCGATTATTGTGTTTACAATTATGCTGAGCAAACTTTAGTTTTGCTATATTGGCCTTAACATATGCACTGCATAATATCTACTGGACTGAGTACCACAAGGATGTACTTTGTACCTCCCTTATAGGAGACACCTGCCTCCTAGAAACAATAACACTCTTGATTCCATAAGACTCTACCACAGATTGACTGAATGGCAGCTCTAGCTAGGCGCATGGCAACAGCTAGAGGTGGGGGAAGCTGGTTGCACTCACTGCATTCAGATTTCTCACAGCTCGGACATCAGTGCAACAAAGGAATTCTGAATAGAATGAGCGCCATTGAGCAGCCTACACATGCACTGTGGAAATGAGGAAAAGGTGAGTTTACGGGTGCTCTCGCAGAATAAAAACCACATAGAACCCCAAATTGGGATGCCCCACCAGAGACAAAGAAAGTCCATTTCTTGGGGGATTTTGTCTGTCATGCACAAATGAGGTGAGATACTTCTCACCCAATAATTTTCTAATGCAATTAGAAGTTTAAAGACCTGGAAGCCACAAGCTTGCTCTTTGGGGGCTGTAAATTGTTAGCTTCCTGTGCCATGCTCTTATGTTTTAATCGACTGATCATTTTGTGCTCGTTTTTGATGCCTCTCATTACTTGTTGCACAAAAGACAGCCTGCTGAGCAAACATCTTTCACAGCGACTCTCTTTGTACATTGTTAAAAAAAAAAACAAAAAAAAAAAAAAACCCCTTTGCCCTGACATAAATGCTTTATGTATTTTCACGTGCATTGTGTCCCAAGCAGCATGGTGGTCTCCATCCAACAAGGCAGTTTTGAAAACTGGGTTGAGGTTACAGTATTGTTTGGTTTTGTTAGTCGTCTTGCACGTTAGGTATGCTTACCAACATCCAACATAAAAATTACAAGGACGCAATGAAACTGCATCCAGTACAAGACACCTTTGTGATCCCTTATAACCCCTTTCAAACACAGAATACACTTTACTGTCTGAATAAATGTTCTAAAAGAGATTTTCTGGATTTGTGCTGTTCCATTATTCATTGCTTGGACTGATGAGTCAACTTTTTCTATTTTTAAGGTTTTAAAAGTCTTTTTTGGTGGTTGTCAGAGACTCTTGTGTGTACTGTGATGTTTAGGCTTGCATCTACTAGACGTAGTGAAATGAATCTTTCAGAGCTTAGAAAAACATGGATTTATCAGGGCCGCGCTCAGGACTTAAACTGGACCAGCACTCTAAGATGAAACAGTGCTCATAATCGCCTCTTTCTAGGATAATTCAGATAGCTACACATAAAAATGATTTACCTTTTTGTAACTCCTGCTGTAATCAATTTTAAATATAAAATGGCATGTCATGAAGCTGCAGGCCACCTCCAAAGCGCTTCCTGCTACTTTGCATGTTGGAGTTATGTTGATTCAATATAATGCATGTTCATGGGGCAAGAGAGTTTTGAAGAGTTTTTTTCTTTATTTTTTTACAAATGTGCAAGGCTGTTGGTCTGGTTTAAAGAGGATAATGTGACATTATTATGTCACAGAGAGTATCGGATGCACCTCCCATCCTTGTTTTATGGTTATAGAAACAAAAGAAAACTAATATAGAGAATAAAAAGGAAAATGGAGAGAAGGAAGTAAGCAGTAGAAGAGAGAGGGGTGAGAAGGGGAAGGGGAGTGGATAAAAGGGAGAGGGTGTAATGGGGAAGGAGCTAACTAACCCATGGGCTGGACAGTAGAACTTTAAAACACTGCAATTCAGAGAAGTTAAGCCATGGAAGCCAGGCTTCACGCCATTTTGGCAGACTGTAATGCAGAATGACCTTTAGATACTCAATCCTTGTGTATCCTTGAGTCTTATCAAGAGAGGGGGAGGAGGTTTGCTTCCAAAGGACTTTGATGCAAACTTTTGCTGTATTAAGGAGCTGGCACACCAGTGTGCTGTTGGGGAGATGATTTAAGTGGAGGAGAAAAGCTGCTGAGATGCTCTCCAAGTTCTTTGTTGATCTGTGAAATAATATTATCCACTTCCTTCCAGAAATTAGTTATTAAAGGGCAAGAACATAGAATATGGAGGAGGGTCCCCTCCTCCATTGAGCATCTTCAACATATATTTGAACAGTCAGGCCTGAACTTACTATTTAGAGAAGGGGTTCTATACCATCTGCTAACTATTTAAAAGTTTGTCTCTGTATCTTTGAGGAGATTGAGGAGATTGAGGATTTATGTGTGAACATGAAACCCTGGAGACCTGCTGTGGGGTGAATATGACCTCCAGATCCCTCTCCCATTTCATTATGAGGGTTTTAATCGATTTTCTGGAGAAACTAAGATGCTGTTGGAGGCGGATGTCATGTTGCATCATGTCACTTCCAGTTTAATTGGGGATATGTTCTGCTCTAGGTATATTCTAAGTATGTCACACACCCCGCTTCAAACATAAATAATTACACTTGGGTTACTCCACCAGCAGATGGCGACGTTGCAGAGAAGTCTTGAAAAACGAGCCCCTCCTATAATACCTGGGACCTCCCACTTATCTCCCAGTGTTCTTCTCTGCAAGATGGCGACAAGACAGAAGAAAGAAGTCTCCTGCTTGCAGGTAGCCGGGGTAACACCCCGGCAACCCCCCCCCCCCCCCATGGTCTATTTCTGCCCAGCCTATTTTGTTTGTATGCCTAGTTAAATATTGGAAGCCTCCCAGCCCTGGCTGCTGGCTGGGCAATGGTAGATGGCACCTCCTGGTGCCTTGAAGTTTATCTCCTCCGCTCGACCCCGCGCGTGGGGCAACGCGGTTATCCGGCATGGTGATCCGGATTTGGGTTCCCCCCCTCTCGACGTTCCCCTTTCTCCCGCCTGGTCCCTTCGCGTGGGGGGTGGCATGTGTGGTGTGTTTTACTTTTTTGCTGACTGATTGTCTGTGGTGAGTGCTGGCAGCTGCGGGGTCGGCGCTGCTGCGGGTGCGTGGCCCGGGCTGTTGGGGCTCGGTTTTGTGTGTGGTAAACTGTTCAGTCATGGTGTGTTTAGGGGTGCCTGTTTGGCTCCTGTTGGTCACTTGCGGCGCCACCATTTTGCGGGCCACGGTGCTCGTTGTCTAGGGGGCGGGACCGCGCTCCTTCGCGGCCCACGCTGTACTGTCTCTGGCGGGGGGCGGGGCCAGGGTGCTTCGCGCACTGTGCACGGCCCGCCCTCCTTCTTCCTCGCTCCGGAGCTGAGGCTTGTTGCGGTCCTGGCTCGCTGCCATTTCAGGCTCCTTGGTTTTGTCATGCGCTGTGTAGTAGTTTAGGAACGGTCTTGTGTGGATGGCATCCTCCTGTGTATGCCGCCCTGGATGAATCGGGGGCATCCTTAAATGGGATTCCCCATATAGAGGTTTAAAGTATTTGGGTTAGTGGTTGCACTTTTTTAAAGTGGACCAAAAGCCTATCTCTGCTGGCCTTGGAGCTGGACCTTCCCTAAGGGTGCATGATTGCCTTCTTGGGGATGTTATCGTGCATTTATATGTATATTATTGTAGATATATATTCATAGTGCTTTATTTATTTTGAGTGTGTGTTCATGATTGCCAACCTTTTTGTAGTCCGGTTGGATGCTCTCTCTGGGGACTGATTTTTGTCTCTTCCCCTTACAGGTCCTGGGATACCCTCGCTGCAGTGGGTCTCCCGGTCTGATATACATGGCTAGTCTTATTTCAGAATTTGGGTTTTCCCTAGGCAAAAATCCTCCCACTTCCAGGACTTTAATTTTAAAGGGGCATCCCGGGTTGCATACTGCGTAAATCCCTGGGTTATTGCGAATACCACAATTTCACCATATGGAGGCTTCCACCAATACTGGAAATGGCTCTTCAGGGCAATCCAGGCGGGCGGGGGTTGTGGGGCTCCGCTCCCAGGGGATGATGTCATATTGTGCATTCCGTGCGCTCAGCAGAACATTGCGCGCCAGTCCGGCACTCCGGCTTCTGGCTCTTCACAACCTCAGTCATCTCCTACCCCCCCCCCCCCCACACACGCCTATTCCGGACCCCGTGTGACGTGGTCATAGGTGGGGATTCGCAATCCGAGGTGTGTGCACGTTTGGCCAGCCTCGAGAAGATGTTTTCCGCTGCAGTAGCTCAGAAGGCTACGGTTAAGCGGAAGCACCTTTCTCCGGCATCGCAGATCCGGAGAATGAGGTGTTGGAAGTTTTGGATTGGTCCGATTGTCCCCCGGCTGAGGAGGGGGAGCTCTTTGAGGAGTCGGACAAGCCTGGCTACCAGCATTGTTTGGCACTGTTGGTGATCAGGCTGCGGGGGTGTCTCTTGACACTCCCTCTATTTTGGCCCAAATGTTTGAAATTTTAGCTTTGGATCCACCTGTGGCGCTCCCCCCGCCAAAAGGCGAGTTGTTTGATGTGCCCAAGCCGCGTTTGGTGTTTCCCAGGAAACAACTTTTTGAGAGGGTTGTCCTTTGGGAATGGGCACAGCCTACGCGCCTTGTTGGTGTCCCTCCTGGTTGGGATAAGCGGTATCCCTTTCCGGAGGACTTGGTAAAATGTTGGTCTGTTCCCCTTGCGGTTGATGCCCAGGTGTTGGGACTCTCTAACACGGCTGTGTTGCACTCTCCTGACACTACTACCATTAAGGATGGTGAGAATCGTCGGATCGATCAGTTGGATCGCCATGGTTTCATCAGTGCTGGTTCGGCCTTGCGGCCGATTTGTGCTTCGGCGCTTTTGTTGTTGGCTGTCAGGTCCATTGTTAGGGATTTGTACGCGGGCCTTGATCCCTCCTGTGATGTGCTGTGACTGTGCTTCTCTCAAGCAGTGTGAGTGATTTGTTTCCTTTGTTCTGGCCGCCCAGGATGATTCCATCACGATGTGTAGCAGAACCACAGCCCTGTTGTTTGCTATTCGATGGTCGGTGTGACTACGACAATGGACGGCTGACTTTAATTCTAAGAAATCACTTACGGCTCTTCCCTCCTTGGGTTTGCGCCTGTTTGGCGACAAACTGGATTCGGTTGCAAGGGGGGTGAGTTGCCTCAACGCAAGAAGCCGCGTTGTTCCTTTCGGGGAGCGGCTTCTTTTAGTCCCTCCTTTCAGGGAGCCAGAGCGGGCAGGGGGGGCCTCCTTTCCCAGCTGCCAGAGGGGCAGGTTGGAACCGGGGGAGAGGCCGTGGCTGTCCCGGTCACTCCCGGGGCGCCAAACCCAAGCCCGCTGCCAAGCCTGCTCAGCAATGAGGGGGGCGCCCTCACCCGTGCGGGTGGTGGGACAGTTGCAACACTTCTCCCAGATTTGGGACCAGGCAGTCCCGGACAGATGGGTCCGGGAGGTGGTGTTGTCCGGTTACAAACTGGAGTTCGAGTCTCGACCTCCTTCGGTCTCGGGTGTCCACGATCCTTCGGCCGCGCAGGGGCTCCTGGCGGCAGTAAGGAATCTTCTGGACATGGCAGTCATCTGCCCGGTTCCTTCCTCGGATGTGGGCCTCGGGTATTATTCCAATCTCTTCACAGTATCCAAGAAGGACGGGTTGGTTCGTCCCATCCTGGATCTGAAGTTCCTCAACGTGTTTATTCGTCCCCGGAAGTTTTGCATGGAAACTCTGCGCTCTGCCATCAATTCTCTTCGGCAGGGGGACTTCATGATGTCCATAGACATCAATGATGCCTACCTTCATATTCCTATCTTTCTGGCTCACTAAAGGTTTCTTTGCTTCGTGGTGGAAGATCGGCATTTTCAATGTGTGGCTCTTCCGTTCGGCCTTACCTCGGCTCCAAGAGTGTTCGCCAAGGTGTTGCCGGGCGTGATGGCCCTTCTCAGAGCTCAGGGGATTCGCATTGTGCCTTATCTGGACGATCTTCTCATCATGGCTCCTTCCTTCAGTCAAGCTGAGATGGACACCAAGACGGTGGTATCCACTCTGGAGAGTTTTGGCTGGGTGATCAACTATCCCAAGTCCTCTCTCGTGCCGGCCAGGGTGGTGTCCTTCCTGGGGATGTCCTTGGATTCTTGCCAACACAGAGTGTTTCTGCCTCAGGCCAAAGTCCTCTTGATTCAGGAATTGGCGCAGCTTCTTCTTTCCAATCCTTGCCCGTCCATCCAGCTAGGGATGAGACTGGTGGGGTTGATGGTAGCTTCCTTCGAGGCAGTTCCCTTTGCTCAGTTTCACACGAGGACGCTTCAGCTTCATCTGTTGGTGTCTTGGGATCGGCGACCGCGGTCGTTGGATCGGTCCTTCCGGCTGTCCTCCCGAGTTCGGCAGTCTCTCCAGTGGTGGATGGTCTCGGACAATCTCTTTAGGGGCAGGTCCTTTCTGACGCTTCTTTGGGAAGCTGTCACCACGGACGTCGGTTGTCGGGATGGGGAGGGTTCTGGAAGGACCTTCAGTTCCGGGGGTGGTGGGGTCCTCTGGAGGCCCACTTGCCCATCAACGTTCTGGAGTTGAGAGCCATCAGGTTGGTTCTGTCTCTCTTGACATAGTATTTCCAGGGCTTGCCGGTTCAGGTTCGATCGGACTATCGGACGGCGGTTGCTTACATCAATCGCCAGGGAGGGACTCTCAGTCAGAGTGCCCTCAGTGAGGTGTCTCTGATCCTAGCCTGGGCGGAGATCCATGTCCCTTGCATCTCGGCAGTGTACATTCCGGGAGTGGAAAACACGGAGGCGGACTTTCTGAGCAGGTGCTCTTCCCGTCGGGGGGAATGGTCTCTCGATCCCAAGGTTTTTCGGTCTCTTTGTCTCCAGTGGGGGACACCGGCGGTGGACTTGTTTGCCTCTCGTCACAATTACAAGCTTACGACAATCGTGTCGCTCTTTCAGGATCCTCTGGCTCTGGCGGTGGATGCCATGTCTCTGAGCTGGGGGGACCTGGGGTTCCTTTATCTGTTTCCTCCGATTCCCATGCTAGGCAAGGTGTTGCGAAAGCTGGCCCTGGAAGGGGTTCCCGCCATTCTCGTGGCTCCAAGGTGGCCAAGGCGGGTGTGGTTCGCAGACATTGTTCGTCTGGCGGTGGATCAGTTCGATCTGCCTCTTCGGCTGGATCTTCTCGCACAGGGTCAACTCTGGCTTTGACGGCCTGGCTGCTGAGACCTCCATCTTAAGGGTGGAAGGTCTTTCGGATTCTGTTATTCAGACTCTTATTAGCGCCAGGAAGAGGTCTTCTTCTACCATCTACTATAGCACTTGGATATCTTATATTGATTGGTGTGAGGCTAGATCTTTGCCCTGTTTCCCGAATTTTGGATTTTCTTCAATCGGGGCTGGATTCTGGTCTCCAGCTGAGTAACTTGAAGGGGCAGGTTTCTGCCTTGTCTGTCTTTTTTCAAAAGGCTTTTGTGCATCCTTTGGTCAAGAATTTTTTCCAGGGGGTTTCGCATGTGCGGCCTCCTAGGAAGCCTTTGCTCCCTGTTTGGGATTTGAATTTGGTGCTCTCTGCTCTTCAGGCTCCTCCTTTTGAGCCCTTGCAGGATATTGCTCTTTCTACTTTGACTCAGAAGGTTTCCTTTTTTGTGGCCTTCACTTCTGTTCGGGGTGTTTCGGAGTTGGCGGCCTTGTTGATTCAGGCTCCTTACTTTGAGAGGCATCAGGACAAAGTGGTTTTCCTCTTCAAACCGGACTTTCTTCCCAAGGTGGTCTCTGCTTTTCATCTTAATCAGGACATTGTTCTTCCTTCCTTGTGTTCTAAGCCTAGGAATGACAAGGATAGGGTTTTGCATTGTTTGGATGTGGTACGCTGTGTGAAGTACTATTTGCTTACTACATCTCCTTTTTCATAAGACTGATGCCTTCTTCGTGGTGCCCTGTGGGCCTAGGAAGGGTTTGGCTCCGGCTAAGTCTTCCATTAATAAATGGATTCGTCAGGCCGTTGTTGGGGCCTATTCTGCCAAGGGGAGGTTTCCCCTTTTTCGTATTACTGCTCATTCTACTCGTGCTGTTGGAGCGTCTTGGGCTTTTCAGCACCAGGCTTTTGTTGAACAAGTTTGTATAGCTGCTACTTGGTCTTCTGTTCACACTTTTTCCAAGTCTTATAAGGTTGATGTGCGGGCTTCGGCGGATGCTGTGTTTGGCCGCAAGGTTCTGCAGGCTGCGGTGGTTTGAGTTTTGCATTATTGCCTTGTTGGATACCCGCCCTTTCTGGACACTGCTTTTGGATGTCCCAAGTGTAATTATTTATGTTTGAAGCGGGGTGTATGACATACTTAGAATAATACCATTTTGTGAATACTCACCTGTAAAATGGGTATTATAAGTATGTCACACACCCCGCTTCACCCGCCCTTTTTGGTATCCTGGATTCTTTATAGGGTGAAGTTTTGTTTACAGTTTGAGGGTTGCCAATGGTTTTTTTTTCCTGGTACCTTGTCTTTACTGCTGTTTGAAAACTGGGAGATAAGTGGGAGGACCCAGGTATTATAGATCAGGAGGGGTTTGTTTTTCAAGACTTCTCTGCAACGTCACCACCTGCTGGTGGAGTAACCCAAGTGTAATTATTTATGTTTGAAGCGGGGTGTGTGACATACTTATAATACCCATTTTACAGGTGAGTATTCACAAAATGGTATTTTCCAGGCTTTAAACCTTCTATGCCTACACCAGTCTATAATGCGGTTAAAATGAGTTGTCCGGTTGTATTTATTTATATTCGGACCTCCCAAACTGCTCCCTGGGAGAGAAAGATAAGACATCTTAATCCTCGGTTTGCCCTTTGTTTAAATAAATTGACTAAATAAAGATTTCAATTTAATAAACAATAAACACAGAGCAAAAATGTGAACTACAACCTTCAGGTCAGTTAAATATTGAAATAAACATAGAAAAAGTCCAAAACATTCAAAAAATTATTTTTTCTTTGATCAGATGAAAAAAATATTGAATATCCCACGGTGCATGCACTTCACATGTATATGTGCAAATATATCCACCACCAAATGTGCAAACTCTTAGCAACTTCAATGAGAATAGAATAGAGAATATTATTGTTGTCATGTGCATTTTATGTATCTCTCTGGTGCTGGAATCAGACGCTCATTCTAAAACATTTTTACAATTTAAAAGAAATTTTTTTTTAATGTTTTTTGTAGTTTTTTAATAATTTTTATTCCTGGGTGGTCCATTATCTTTTAGCCATATTTGATGTAAATATGGCCCCAAATTTTAATTTAGTTTTTGCCATGTTGATCTATTCATAACAACAACATTTTTTTAACTTCTGATAAGGCGTCATGTGGTAAGTTGTTTTATAAGTTTTTTTGGGGCATTAAGTCGCTAAATCCTAATTATTTGTGGTGTTAGTTATGGCCAGAATTATTAGGTATATGAGTGGACTGATAGTGCTGTGCTGTGGCTTGTATTGAAGCCACTGACCAATAATGAAAGCACTGGTTGTGGCTGTGCTGGCAGCAGCATGGTTCATATGCCCCCCTAGTGTTGATTGCGGCCGAGCTGTCATTTGCGGCTAGGCGTGGACAGTGTCATGCTGCAGTGTTCAAATGTCTTTCTAGTGCTGACTGCAGCTGAGCTGTCATTTGCGATTAGGTGCGGACAGCGTCATACTGCTATTGTGTTTGACATCGAAGCTCTGTGTACGTGCGGCAGTTTGATGCTGCTAGGCAACCGGCTTAACTGGCCTCTTATTGGTGCTCTCCTCATTGGCTGCCGGACTCATGTGTTCGGCTTTGTTAGAAGGTCGTCGCAGGTCCTTGTGCCTTATCTTTACCTGAAACGGTATTGTTTTCGAATAGGCTACCTGTTTAGACATTTATAATTATTCCCTTAATAGCCCTTGAATTTTTTATTAGGCATCCGCTACCCTTTTTAGATATCTGTTTGCACAGCTATGTTATATTTTGCTCAAGTCACTGAAGGACCTTGATCACGTGACCGGACTCTGTTTTTGTATTTATTTCCCACCGCTCTGCCGCGCCACCAGCCTAGTTAAAGTTGCCTTACGGCGACGAAACGCGTCGGCGGTGGCGAGCGGTGGACCCAGGATCCTTTTTATCTTGCAAGTTTTTAACATTTGGAACAATATTGGCCGGGACTCGGGACGCAGCCGAGGATCGTTTTATTCCAGCGCCGGTGAGAGTGTCACTGTGCTTTTATGCTTATCTCATTGATCTATTATGTGAGTGCAATTCTTGATTTTTATTTAAGTGTCAAAGTTTTACAGAATTACACTATATTCGTTTTCTGTTCTCTGCATTAATGAATTGACATCATTCGAGTTACATCTAATTGCTGAGACTGAGGTCTCTGGGAATTGGTACCTGTGTATATATATCTTCTGGAAGCGTTTTATCCACGGGGAGTTTACACACAGTCTGATTATTGTTTGAGGATATTGTCTACATTGAAGTCCATTGGTGGCATTAATACTGCACAGCATTAATTGAAGGCGCTCTATTCTCATTGAAGTTGGTAAGAGTTTGCACATTTGGTGGTGGATATATTTGCACATATACATGTGAAGTGCATGCACCGTGGGATATTCAATATTTTTTTCATCTGATCAAAGAAAAAATAATTTTTTGAATGTTTTGGACTTTTTCTATGTTTATTTCAATATTTAACTGACCTGAAGGTTGTAGTTCACATTTTTGCTCTGTGTTTATTGTTTATTGTATTTTTTGGATTCTTTTGGAGATAGGGATCTTATCACGTCGAGCAAAAGATTTTTCACATTAATTTGGTTAGATTTTATTTAGCGCGGTTCTGCGTTTTTGGTTTTCATCATTGACACTATTGTAAAGATTTCAATTTGCCAAAAAAGGGGTCTTTATAGGAAAGGTCTGCAGTAAGTAGCGGATTCTGTGCAGGGCGCTCATTTTTAGGATACTAACTCTGGAGAACCATGAGAAGAGCCTTTTCCCCTATTTTTGTTCAAGTCTCTTTTAATGGAGGAGACGGACAAGGTGAAATTGGCTGCAAAAACATTACGGTCTGGTGTAAGGTTTTCTCTGAGGTATTTTAGCGAGTTTGAGCTCCATTTAAAGGCAAGGTTACTCTTCAGGGCTGTCAGGCAGGCCAGTGCTAAAGTGATATTTCAAGCAGAGGACTTTTGTACGTTTTCTTTAAAGTTAGACAAAGTCCCTTAATCATCTAGCTCCTTTAAGAGATTAGGAACGGAGATTTCAGAGCTTGATGCAAAAAACATCAAGTCATGCACGTACAACACAGTTTTATGTTCTGTGTGGCCTGTGGTTATTATTTAAAATGTCTGGGTTTATCCTAATTGCTCTGAGAAAAGGTTCTTTTGTTAAAGATAAGTGAGTGAGCTTGTGGCTCCTCCCGGCCCTATATAAGTCAGGGACCTCCCACAAATTCCCCAGTTCTTTTCTGCAGTCTGGGCTGCGAAGATAAAAGATAGCTCGCTATGTGGCGCAGGTGAGCGGGGATTATATGCCTGCAGGACTACTCCTACCCGTTCCTCTCCATATTGTTGCCTCCCAGCCTCGGCTGACAAGGTTCGGGTGAAGGTAGGTCAGTAAGCACCAGTTGTAGACGGTTTAGGCTGATGGTGAGCTTTTTGGGATGCCCCCCCCGCTCAATGGGTTTTTGCCAGGCTCAACCTGTGCAGTTAACCCTTATTCCCATAGGTGTTCCCCTCCACCCTCACTCCTCCCATTGTCTTCTGGGCACCGTCGTACTCCCTGGAAATCCTTTCTATTCCTGCCTCGCTCTCCCTCTCCCTCTGGGAGATCTCCGGGGGGTGTTTTAACTTTGTACTGTGTTACTGTCGCCTTGTACGCCGCACGCTTATACAGTGCTCCGCGGACGGCGGCATCATTTACCTCAGAGCTGCGGGGCGCTATTGCCCGCCGGATCACGTGGGCACGTTTTGCGCTCCTCGGGGGGGGGGGGGGGGGGATTGGCTCTGTGGATGACGATTTTCACATCACGTCTCCACGGCCCGCCCCTGGAGGTCTGCGGACGCCATTTTGCCTGTCCTTAGCTGCGTGTGCTGCTGGCTTCCTGCGGTCCGTCAGTAACCTCGGTGGGGTGTTTTTTTTTTTCTTCCAATCCATTCCAGGCCGTCCTTATTTAATACGATTGGATAACTCCTGCCCGAAGGGGCGTGACTGCAAGACGCCTCCCGGCCTAAATCCTTCAGGCTGACTTCCTAGATCCCAGTTTCATTCTTGCAGTTGGGATGACTGCATGGCTCTCTAGACTCCTCTTCCATTTACTTTTTTTTGTTTCTCAGACTATACCTTTGAAGCGGGGGCAAGACCCTGTCTGTCTTCCTAGGTCCCTTATGCTGATCTGATCTGGATTGACCCATTATGCCTCCTCAGTTTTCGGCTTGGCGAAGTTCCGTAAAACTGTATCCGGATCAGGATGGTAAGGTAAGCGCAGGGTCCAGTGTGCGCTTTGTAGTGCTTTGGCACTCTGGCTGAAGGCTTTCATTGAGAAGTATAAGCAGCCATAGGTTTTTGTCTGGTGAGCCTGCTTGGGGGTGACCAAGGGAATGATTTTCCCTCTCTTATTGTTCTTTATTTCTCTTTCCCATGTGTTTCTTTGTTCTCTGGTTGACAAATTCAAAATGTGCGCGCCTTTTTAGGGGGCGGAGCTAAAACTGCAACGCGGAAATAGTCCGTCGCCATGGAAAGATTTTCGGCTTGGTGAAGTTCCGAGTACCGGGCGCAGAGTGCTTTCTCCGTCCGCCTCTGTGGAAAGATTTTTGGCTTAGCGTAGCAGCTAGCTCCGCTGAGATCTCCGGTTCTTTTCAGCGGTACTGCACGTTTTATCTAGCCGGGGACGCTGGAAGATTTCGGCTTAGCGAAGTCACCAGCTCCGCTGAAGTGGCCGGTTCTCCTCCACGACGGGGCACGTTTTTCTCGCCGACCAAGCTTAAACATTTTCGGCTAGGCAAGGTGCCTAGCATCGCCAGAGATTGCAATTCCCCTTTGGCTGCACATAATTTCTGGGGTAGTTGACCACCAAAAGGGCTTCCCTGAGCCGCTGCACGGCCACCCTCAAGTGGACCTAAACCTTTTGGTAGGTTATTTTTTTATTTATTATTGATTGGGAAAGGTAATATATAATTTATATTGTAATATATAAATATATGGTGGTCTACCCTCAATGAGTCGCAGTAGTTTTGTGACTGTCGAGAACCTATATATACTTGGTCTCAGATCCCCAGAGTCATAGACTAGTATTGTTAAATTCACCATGGCGGAGGCATCGGGGGTAGTCATCTGGTCTTTATCAGATTTACCCCATATCCAGTTGCATGCAGTGGCACTGGATGAAGATAGCACGGGGCGCAGGGATTATGCCACGGTTGTAGTGGATAGGAAGACAGTTGTCTCCTCCCTGAAGGGGCTCTGACCCCTATCGCCGGTGCTTTCTGATAAACCCCTTGACAGTTTTCATGCGGACCGTGATGTAAATCGTACTAGGAAGGTTTTTTGGAAAAAAAGAGAGAAAAAATAAATCCTCTGAGGTTATTGAAGAGGATATTGTGGCTGCCATAGGCTCCTTCGGAGTCTGTAAACTGTCGGCAGCCCTCAAGTAGTCCCAAACCTATAGAGTCATCATGGAGTATTGACTACTAAAAAGGTTTTAAAGAATATATTTTTTTTCCTCTGAGTTGAAGAGGATATTGTGGCTGCCATGGTCTCCTTCTGAATCTTTAAACTCTGTCGGCAGCCCTCAAGTGGTCCTAACCTATAGAGTCATCATAAAGTATTGGCTACTAAAAGGATTTTAAAGAAAATAATTTTTCCTCCAATTTGAAGAGGATATTGTGGCTGCCATAGTCTCCTTCTGAGTCTTTAAACTCTGTCGGCAGCCCTCAAGTGGTCCTAAACCTATAGAGTGTCATAATGGAGTATTGTCTACTAAAAATATTTTAAAAGAAAAGATTTTTTTCCTCTGAGTGAAAGAGGATATTGTCTGCCATAGTCTCCCAGGAAGTTATCTGTTGGAGAGTCTACACATGGGGTGTCCAGTTAAGGAGAAGTTGAATGGATGGTTGATTTCCTCCATTTCTGGAGGATTTTGCGGAGCATATGCATTATAATAATCTGATCAGTAGGTAATGGCAGAAGTCAGGTTGTCTTCCAGCCATGCCTAAAGTAGTAGATACTATGTATCTTTTTCCTCCAGATCAGATTGAATTATGGTCTTACCCTCCTGTGGTGGACGCTCTGGTGCCAGGTCTCTTTAAGATTTTCGTTTTGCCATCCTCTGATAGGGCTTCTCCAAAGTATCCAGCGGATAAATGCGTGGATCAGGTGGCATGTCATGCTTATCTTTCATGGGGTCGGCCTTGGGGCGAAGGGTGTTACATTCATAGAATTTTGGGAGCATCTGGTCTCTATGACTCTAGGGTCATTCATGGAAACCATGCTCCCAGTTGTTCAAGATCAGTTTGACTCCAACAAGTAGTGTCCCTGGCTATGGAGGACTTGATGTGGTTAAGTGCCAGAGGCCTAGCTCTGGTGGTCGCCTTAAGGCGTGCTTTATGGCTTAAGCAATGGCCAGCTGACATAGCCTCTAAAAGGAATATGAGAGGACTCCTTTTTAAGGGGGGCATCTGTTGGGAAGGCTTGGTTGACATGGTAAAGCATGCTACTAGTGGTAGATGATCTAATCTGCTACAAAAGCTGAAGTCTAATGCTGCTTCCGCAGGGCCTCTAATACTTCGGGGTTCCAGCTAGAGGTTCGGCCTCTGTCTTATTCCAAAAAGAAAAAAAAAGAAAAAGTTAGCTTCTATCCTAAAGTTCCAAATTAAGGCAACATGTGTCTGGCAGAACAAAGCCAGGTCCCCTTCGAAGCCGGCTCAGGCATGAAGGGATGCCCCCACCTTTGAGGTGTGCATTTGGCTCATATTTGCAGGAAGCTTTGAGATCTGCCGTATCTCACCTTTTTAGAGATTGGAGTTTTGATAACCACAGTGTATATATAAGGATGCATATCTACATTGCTGTAGGTGGCTTACATCTCAGTTTGTGGCGTTACCCTTTGGTCTATCATCTGCACCAGGGTGTTTACCAAGGTGTTGGCAGGTCTCATGTAATTCTCTAAGAAGTCAGGGATACATGTAATCCCTTACTGAGACTATCTGTTGATATAGGCCCCATCATGTCAGGGGACCCAGAAGGATATAGTGACTATCCAGTCGAATTCTTAAGTCAGACATCATTTCATAGCTTGAAGAGTTATTCTTTTATGGGACTGTCATTAGACACCTCTCAGGCAAAGGTGTTTTTCCAACACAGGAGTGACTCTTACTTCAGACCAGGGTACAGGGTCTCTTGTCTTGTCCTCACTCGACGATTCATCAAGGAATATGTCTGTTGGGCCTGATGGTATCTTGCTTTGAGTCAGTATCTTTTGCACTGTTTCACACAAGACCCCTGCAGATGGAATTGCTCACAATCTGGGATCGGGACCCACACACTCTGGATCATTCTTTTTACATGACACAGTCAGCAAGGCGGTCTCTAGCCTGGTTCTCAGCCTCTCCAGATTGGCAAATTCTTTCTTCCAGTACAGTGGAAGATCATCACCACGGATGGTAGTCTATATGGTTGGGGGAGTGTCATGGAGTCGCAAACGATTCAGTGACAATGGAGTCTGAAGGAGAGCAGACTCTCCATAAATATCCTGGAACTGAGAGTGATTCTATTGTATTTCAGACATTGGACATACCATCTGAAGGGGCATCCCGTCCGGATTCAAAAGGACAATCGGACGGTGGTGGTATATATAGGCCTCCATGAGGGCACCAGAAGCAGTAAAGTCCTGATGGAGTGAGCTGGGTTTTTACTTTGGGCCGAGAAACCGGTTCCATGTATTTTGGTGGTACACATACCAGGAGTGGGCAACTTGCAGGCCGTTCATCTCAGCAGAACGGTCCTGCATCAGAGGGAATGGTCTCTTAGCCAGAGGATTTTTTAATCCCTATGCATGTGCTGGGGGATCCCAGACAAATTTCTTGCATCAGGGCACAGTCGGAAGATCCGAAGTTTGTACCGGTCCAGGGATCCTCTAACAATAGCAACAGATGCCCCCCTGACTCTTTAGTGGTCAGCATTCAAGCTTCTTTATGCATTTGTCATGTACTAAAAAAAGTTTAGCTCACAAGGAAGTCCCAACCATTCTGGTGACTCCTCTGTGGCCAAGAAGAAGCTGGTTCTCAGACATAGTAAGGATGTCAGAGGGCAACTTTTGGAGGCGACGATCCAGATCTTCTCACACAAGGGCCTCTAAGGCATCCCAATTCACAGTTCTGGCTTGAACTGCCTGGCTATTGAATCCTTTATCTTGGCAGAAAGGGTTTTTACTGCCAGAGTTATCCAGACTATGATTCAGGCCAGGAAGAAATCTTTATCAAATGATCTATTATTGAGTGTTGCAAGCAATTATCGGTGAATCCAGGGGTTCGCTTGTAGTATGTTCTGTTTTACAGAATATATTGTTTTTTTGATCTTGATAAAGGTCTTCAATTGTGGACAAATATCTGCTATCTTCTTTCAGAAACCTATAGCTGAGAATGTTTTTATCAGAACTTGTTGTACAAGGAGTCGCTCAGGTGTGGCCTTCTCATAATCCACTTCTGCCGGCTTTTGGACCTGAACTTGTTTTTCAGGGTCTTCCTTTTTGAACCATGGTAGATGCGGTTTTCTGAATTAGCAGCTTATCAGTAAGCCTCGTTATTTGAGTGTTTTAGATTTTCTTCCTAAAGTTTCTTTTCATTTAATGAAGAGATGGTTTTTGCCTTCCTTATGTCCTGCTCCGGTGTCTAAGGAAGGGGTGTTCTTCACTGTTGGATGTAGTGAGGGCACTAAGGTATTATCTCACTACTACATAATCTTTCCATAGTTTGGACTTCTTATGTCATACCTGAGGGCCCACGGAAAGGTCTTCCACCAGCTAAGTTTGCCATCAGTCAATGGATTAGACAGACAGTGGTAAGAGTCTATTCTACCAAGGGGAAGGGGCCCCTTGTTTTGGGTTACAGCTCTTTCCACTAGGGTGGCCATTGGTGCTTCCTGGGCTTTTCAGCATCAGGTCTCGGTGGAACAGGTTAGTAAAGCTGCCACCTGGTCTTCGGTTCATACATTTACCAGATTTTACAAGGTAAGTGTTAGGGCCTCAGCTGACGCTGTATTTGGTCGAAAAGTTCTTTAGGCGGTAGTGAAAGGAACTACCTTCTGTTCCGCGTTGGGGATCCCACCCATATTTGGCACTGCTTCTTGATGTCCCAATCATATTGAATATGGACAGCCTGGATTAGAAGAAAAAACACAATTCTGTGATACTCACCTGTAGAATAGTTTTTCTGTTAATCCATTCCAGGCCGTCTGACCCGTCTCTTTTGGGGGAATATAGGAAGTTACGATCTATCCTTGATACCCTTTTTATGGTGTTCTTCTTTTTTTATAATAATATTTTGCATTGAAAAGAATGCTAGGTTGATATATCCATGTCTTGGATGCCTAGACTTGTGGATATATAAAAAAGTACATATTTATAATCAGAGAGAGGAGTCTTTTATGTTGTCTCCAGCCTTTTTGTCTCCAAAGAGGTATAGGTATGCCTCCCGGGCGGCTGGTTATACTGCTTTTTAATTTACTGGAATCTAGGAAGTCAGCCGGAAGGATATAGGCCTGGAGGCGGAGCCACACTTTTGTCTTGCAGTCATGCCCCTTCGGGCAGGAGTTACCCAATCGTACTGAATAAGGACTGCCTGGAATGGATTAACAGAAAAATCAATTCTGCAGGTGAGTATCACAGAATTGTGTTTTTCAGGATATTCCTTTCTGCTCTATTATTATGGGAATGTTTTGTTATGTCTTTCAGGCGGGTTAAAACTTCGGCACTGTAGTTTCTCCCGACCATCTCCCCTCACTATCTCCCACTTCCCTAGCGGGTTCTTGGGGCATCCCGGGTAGCTCTTTAGTGTTAACCCTTACTGGCCTGTTGTGCCATTGAAATCACCATATGGAGGCTTCTGGGGATTAATGGGCCTGGGGTTCCTTCGGGACAAGCCCGGCTATGTGTTGTGTGTGAGGTATCCCCCATAAGTGATGATGTCAGGGTATGTGTATCCTGTGCCCAGCAGGTACTTGCGCTGCAGTTTGGGCTGTCTGTTACTGGGCCTGGCGGTGCACCCCCTCTGGCCTCACCTACCCCCCCCCCCCCACGCTTACATCTGACCCCCACCGAGGGGCATACTAGCGGGGATTCTAAACCTGATTTAGCTGCACGGGTGGCCAGCATTGAAAAACATCTTTTTCTGCCCCACATAAGGCTTCTGCTAAGAAGCAGCATTTATCACCCGCGGTTTTCCTCTTCCCTGTAGAAGATGAGGGCCCTTACTCACTCTCAGGTCCCTACCCCCTTGAGGAGGGGGAATTACTTTCTAAATCTGAACCCTTCGAGGTTCGCTGGGCGCCATTTTGTTGAGCTCACCGCGCGCGCATGGTGGCGGTCTCCTTCTCCTCCACTTGATCGGTAAGTGCCCTCGCGGGCAACTCCCTCTTTAGATGTTCTGTCCAGCTGCGCATGGCCCTGACATCTCTTTCCCATTTATGTTTTTCAGACGCTGAGCACCGGTGGCTTTTCCCGGCCTCATATATACATATATATACATATAAGGATTTTAGCGGGCCTTGCTACAATTCTCCCACATTGATCAGCGGGTCGTTGGGGCATCCAGGGTTGCTTATAGCATAAATCCCTACGGGCATACTGTGCCTAGATAATCACCATATGGAGGCATCTCAGGATTGTGTGACCGGGGTCCCTCTGGGACAAGACCGGCTGTGTGTAGCGTGTGGTCTCCCCCATGCTGATGCTGGCGGGGCACGGGTCTGCACGCCATGTGCCGAGCAGACACTGGACCTGCGAGCGGCGCCTGTGGCTGCACCTCACTCCTTCTCTCCCCTTCCCTCTTGCCTAAATCTCACCTCTGTTGAGTCATGTACAAGCAGGGAGTTACAAATAGATGTCTCTCCTGGACGGCCCACGCTTGACCAGATTGTTGAAGGGTTGTCCGGCCGTTTGGTTTCTGGCAGACCACGGCCCTGGACTCCCCCGGCTTCGGCCTGTGCTATGGGCTCGGAGGAGTCCTCTTCTCCGCGTGATAGTGCTCCGTCTGAAGATGGAGACCTGTTTTCCTACCCGGTTTCCTCTGATGAGCGGCCGAGGGGTCAGGATGATGTTGGTCAGGAAGACTGGGACCAGCTTGACGTTGGTGATATGTTGCTCAGGATTTTTAAGGCCCTATCTATTTCGCCCCCTGGTGCTGTCCCCAGGCCGAGAGGGGAGCGCTTCCATACGGCGTCCGCGCGCTTGGAATTTCTCGAGCAGGCTCACTTCCATGCTCTTGTACTTAAGGAATGGGAATGCCCCACTAATCTTCAAGGGGCCCCAGAGGATTGGGTTTGGAAATACCCTTTTCCCCCCGAGATGGTTGATTGTTGGTCTTCGTCTCCATTGGTAGACGCACTGAATATTGGGGTTCCTAACCCCCTTTTCTTTACAGCTCCGGCTTACAGCACCCTGCGGGGCGCCGAGGACCGGCGCATTGATAGGCTGGCTTCCCACGCCTTTGCTTGTGCAGGAACGGCGCTACGTCCTGTCTGTGCCGCGGCCATCACTGCAGTGGCCGCTAGGACCCTCATAAGAAAGATGCTTGAGCATCAACCTGAAGATTTACCCTGGGAGGTGTTTAACGCACTCTCCAGCTGTGATAATTTTGTTAAATTTATCCTTTTAGCTCTGGATGACACCATCAAAATGTGTGCGAGGACCTCTGCCCCAGTGATAGCTATACGTCGCCAGCTCTGGCTGCGACAGTGGGGGGCCGACGATGACGCTAAAAGGACTCTGACGGGGCTCCCCTTTAGAGGGCATCGCCTGTTTGAGGCCCGTCTGGACCTATTTGGAAAACAGGACAATTCACCCAATCAGGGGCGGCCGTCTCGGCCCCCTCGGAGCAGGGATACCCCTCCACCTCCATATCATAGAGTTAAACAGGAACCAGGGATGCCCTTTGCGGGGTCTGGTTCAGTCTCCTGAGTGGCAGACAACGCCCAAGGCCTTCCGGCCGGGCCAAGTCCGAATCCTTCATCGAAACCCCACAAGCATGATGGGACGCCCTCACCCGCCTGGGTGAGGGGATGGCCACAGCACCTTGCTCCTATCGGGAGGCATCACACCTCATTCTGGTTGAGTTGGGAGGTAGTTCCTCCGGATGTGGGACAGTGTTTGCTGGGTGGTCCTTCCCTGAGTCGGTCAGGGGGCCTCCGGTCCCCTGTTTTTTTCTTTAAGTATGGGTGCAGGTCTTTCCTTCGCCTGCTAGGTCTGGGCTCCTTGCTGGACGCCCTTAACGGATAGAGGCAGGGGCCTCTACACCAGTTTGCTCCCCATTCCCCTTGAGGATGAGGGGGTCGCCCATTCTAACCCTTCCTGGGTTCGGCAATTTGTATTCATAGGCATCCAGGCTTGATCTGAGTTGGGCCGTCGGCACCCTATAAACCAGGGGGCCTCTGGCCGTCCGTGAAGGGCTAAGATGCTTAATTTGGCTCCCAGGTGTTCTTCGGACACGGAGGCCTTTACAGCTTGGTGTTGGTAGGCATCACTGCCGATTGTGGCCGTGTTATTGGGCCTCTCTTACGCTCCCGGCGTTTCGTTAGGCTCGGTTGGGAGTGATGTCTCGCACGAGACCAAGGGGCAGCCACAAAGGGACCTATCAGGTTTCCTTCTATCTCCCAAGAGGGAGTTGTTTGGATAGGCTTTAGTTGCCTCAGGTCCTATTTTTGTTCCATCCCCCAGTTTCCTAGGATGGCATTCGGATTGTTTCCGGCTAGTGCCTTTTTTCTTGGCAATTTGGGATTTTCTGGGGCAAGGTCTCTGCCCTTCCTTGCTATCACCTTTCTGTCACCAGGCAAAATTGCACCTGGGAAGGCCGTTGGTGGCTGTGCAGATGACGTCCCTTATTCTCAGTGCCCTTGGGCTCTGAAGCACCTTAGGTTGTTATTTTTGGACAGGGGTCCAGCAACCTGGACCTAAGTCTGTGCACCTTCCTGCTAGTCGAGGTGGTTGATCTTCTGATTAATTCAATGAGTCCGTCAGGGGGGCATCCCCTCCCTTCTTGCTGCTTCCTGTTGGTGGTCACCATGGGTACCAAGTCTTGCAGGTTGACTGGGGGGGGGGGGCTTCTGAAACCCCCCGTGGTTCCTAGGTGGGGCCCTTAAAGGGGTCCATTTACCTATTGTGTTGTTGACACAGCGAGCCTTCAGCGGGCTCTATCTTGCTGGACTTCTCCGTTTCAGGGCCTGTCCATTTGGGGACTCTTGGGTTGTCGTAGGACAGTGGCCTGTCCCTTTTTTCATGGGAAAGTCTTGGGACTAGTTGTTACTTCCAGGAAGGCTCTGATTCTGATCTATGTGGGAATTAACGTCCCTTGGTTTTTATCGGTTTTTAGTCTCCGATGGATGCCCTCCTTTGGTAGGAGGTAATCTATTGGCCCTCTGAGTTCCTACTGGTATGGACCTGTTGGGCTCTGTCACGATCACAGGGGTTCTGCCCTTTATTATTGGCCCCGTTTTGACCTGACCTTGTCCTTTGGGGCTTAGTAGTTTCTGGCTGGACATTATACTCGATATGAAAAAGGGAAGAACCGTTATGCCGGGGGCCTGGGTGGCCCAGGGGGGTGTCGTCCGCGGAGGCTTCTGCTGAGGACGGGGGGCCTGTACGCTCTCTCACGAGGTCTGTTCTGCATAGTCAGGCTCTTTTCTATTTCGCCCCTATCTTCAGGCTCTATTTTGGAGTTAGAACGGTTTTGTTCTTCGCCCTGTTGGAGATGGCATATCTCTGGGTGTCTTGTTTCCAGGAGAGCTAGGATCTAGCTTCCTCCTCTTTGTCTTCTCCCATTTCCTGCGATCTATCTTAGGGTATGTTGTACCTGTATTGCTTGGCGGGGTCTAGCTCTCGCCCCTGCTGGACGTTCTCTGTTCCCGGGGTTCTAGAATTATTACAGCATGGTTGGTGTTTGCTCCCCAACTTAGTTCTATGAAGGTTTCAGGGCTCGCCCTGTTCGCCTACTACAGAGGCCTGTTCCAATCTTCTGTGTTGAGCATTCATCAGGGTTTGCTCAGGTACATTCCTTGAGGAATTCTTGCTTCCTCTTTGGGGGTTTACTTAGTCTGATGCCCTGCTAAGGGTTACCTTGGGTCTTATTCAGGTTCTTATTCAGGTTCTTCTGACCTGTTCCTTACCTCATATCGCTCTTCTGCGGCGACTCCAGTCATAAGTGTGCCATAAAGGATGACTCTGTTAGCGGTCATAGTCAGTATATATATATATATATATATATATATATATATATATATATATATTTGTTTATATATCTGTACACCATGAGGGGGGGGGGGGGATGCTCCGCATTACGCCGAGTTTGGCTCCAGGCGGTGTTTTGATTCTCCTTTATTCCAGATCATCTGGTCTCTGGGCTACTGTCTTGATATACTATGAGCTAAGGGGATCTGTCTTCCCCTACAGGTGTTGGAGATTTTCCTGGTCCGTTTCTTGTCCCTGGTAGGGATTATGCCCTTGGGGCTTATGGGTCTCCATCCTTTAGTACCGGATCTGATTGCCTCCACGGGTGTAGGTGCCCTCGGATCGGCATTACTTGGTTGGTTTTGTCCTTCTGAGCCTAGAGTAAACGCTTCGGCTCTTGCTGAGTATTGTTGTTTTCAGTATTCCTGCAGGTCTCGCTTGAGACCAGGGTTCATATTCCCCGCTGGGGAGACTTCTAAGGTTGCCATGGCTGCTCTCTTTTGCATGAGCATGGTTAGGCTGTTTCTCTGGCCTGTTCTGTTAAGGGAAGATTATTCTTCTCTTGGTTGTTTTGTTCTCTTACTACTTGTGCTTGGCTTGGGCCTTTTCAGCACTAAGTTCTGTTGAGCATGCTGGCTTGTCCGCTGCTTGTGTTCAGTTCACCCTTTACAGGTTCAAAGGTTGAGGTTAGAGCCTTGCTCTAGTTGCTCTTGGTAGCATGGTTGCGGGTGACAGCGCTTTTACTGTTGGCTGTGCCTTTTTTCACGGGGATCCCACCCTACTTTATGGACACTGCTATTGGATGTCCCACATGTTATTACAATATCTGGAGCAGGACGTGCTGTATGCTTAGAATAATACAATTCTGTGAAATACTCACCTGTAGAATTGGTATTATACGCATACAGCACGTCCTGCTCCACCCCACCCTGGTTTCACTTGTTCTGGATCCCGTGTATGGTGATTATTATCATTGATATTATTGCCTGTTTCTGGGTGGTTGGTTTTCTCCTGGCTTCTCCTTCTCACTGCTTTTCAATGCTGGGGATTTGTGGGAGGTCCCTCGGTATATGTAGGGCCGGGAGGAGCTTGTTTTCTACATGTCTGCAGTGCACGGCGGCGGAGGATTACCCACATGTTATTACTATATCTGGAGCAGGACGTGCTGTATGCGTATAATACCAATTCTACAGGTGAGTATTTCACAGAATTTTATTTTTCCCTATGGAAACTGATGAGTTTTTGAATCTTTGTGGCTATACCCCGTCTGATGAAGGGGAGCTGTTTTCTGACTCAGGCTCATCTGATGAGAGACCAAGGGGTCATGATGATTCTGGCTCTGACCCCTGGGCCCCGGATAACACTGACAGATTATTGACCCAGGTTTTTGAGGTTCTGTCCATCTCTCTCCCTGTTGCGGCTCCCAGGCAGAGAGGGGAGCTTTTCCATAAAGCAAAATCATGTTTCGAATTTCCCAAGCAGGCACATTTCCATAACCTTGCGCTCAAGGAATGGGAGCGCCCCAGTAAACTTCCCGGGGTTCCAAAAAGTTGAGATAGGAAGTATCCCTTTCCTGCTGAGGTGGTAAAGTGTTGGTCACCCCCCCCCCCCCCCCAGGTGGATTCCGCTATCTAACACCTCTGTCATGCATTGCCCTGACTCTACTACCCTGCGGGATGCTGAGGACCGGCACATTGACCCCAGCTGGCATCCCATGCCTTTGCATGTGCGGGGACGGTGCTGCGCACGGTCTGTGCCTCTGCCATTACTGCTGTGGCCACTAGAACCCTTATCAGAAATATACTTGATAGTGCCCCTGATGATTTGCCTTGTGAGGTGTTTAATGCACTCTCCAGTTGGGATGTTTTTGTACATTTTGTCCTCTCAGCCATGGATGACACCATCAGAATGTGTGCCAGAACTTCTGCCCTTGTGGTGGCTATACGCCGCTCGGTTTGTCTGCGCCAGTGGGCTGCTGACAACGCTGCCAAGAAGGCCCTCACTGGTTTTCCCTTTAAAGGACTGCGCCTGTTTGGGGACCGCCTGGACCTTTTTGCTAAGGGAGGCAGGTTACCCCAGCGCAGGCGGCAATCTCGGACCTTTCGGGGTCAGGGTTCCTTCTCCTCCCCTTACCGTGGTGCCAGACAGGGAAGGGGTTTTTTTTTCCCTTGGGACCCGGGGAGATTTCTGGGGCAGGGACAGAGGATGTGGACGTCCTTGCCCCTCCTGGGGTCCCAAAGCAAAATCATCCCCCAAGCCCCCTCAGGCATGATGGGGCGCCCTCACCCATCTGGGTGGGGGGACAGCTGCAGCACTTCGCTCACGTCTGGAGGCTTCATGTGGAATCAGGAGGTAGTGTCCTCCGGTTACAAGTTGGAGTTTACTGCCTGTCCCCCTCCAAGATTCATCAGATCCCGGATTCCTCAGGACCCTGTGTCAGCTCAGGAGCTAGTGCAAGCAGTGCAAGGCCTCCTGGAGCTGAGGGTCATCTGCCAGGTCCCCTTAAGAGAAAAGGGCAAGGGCTTTTATTCCAACCTATTCACAGTACCCAAAAAGGATGGTTCTGTCAGGCCCATCCTGGACTTGAAGATCCACAACGGGTTTGTCAGGGGCAGGCGCTTTCGCATGGAAACTCTGTGCTCTGCCATCATTTCCCTGCGCCAAGGGGATTTCATGACTTCTGTGGACATCAGAGATGCTTACCTTCATATTCCTGTGTTCCCAGGTCATCAAAGGTTCCTCAGGTTCGCTCTGATGGATCAACACTACCAGTTTGTGGCCTTGCCCTTTGGCCTCACTTCAGCCCCAGGGTGTTCACCAAGGTGCTGCCGTGATGTCTCTGCTTAGATGTCAGGGCGTCCGCGTGCTTCCCTATCTGGACGACATTGTCGTCACTTCCCAGTCTCTACATCAGGCAGAGTTGGATACTCAGCTGGTGGTGTCCACTCTGGAGTCATTTGGATGGGTGATCAACCACTCCAAGTCCTCACTGTCCCCTTCCTTGGTAACTCCATTTCTAGGAATGAATCTGGATACAGTTCAGGCAAGGATTTTCCTTCCTCAGCAGAAGGTGGACAGTCTGATTGCACAGACTCAGTCCCTCCTAGCTTGTCCTTATCCCTCCATCAGGCATTGGATGCAGCTGGTGGGCCTGATGGTGGCATGCTTCAAAGCGGTCCCTTATGCTCAGTTCCACTTGAGGCCTCTGCAACTTCACCTATTGTCCGTATGGGACAAGGACCCAGCTTCCCTGGACGAGGTCTGTGTGCTCTCCCCTCGGGTCAGGAGGTCCCTTTTGTGGTGGATGGACTCAAGGAACCTGTTGGGGGGCAGATCCTTTCTTATCCCTCCCTGGGAGACGGTCACTACGGATGCCAGTCTGTCAGGTTGGAGGGGTTTCTGGAAGTCCCTGCGGTTCCAAGGGAGGTGGGGTCCTCAGGAGGCCCACACACCTATCAATGTCTTGGAACTACGGGCGATCAGGTTAGTTCTGGCTCACTTGACTACTCGCCTTCGGGCCTGCCTGTTCAGGTGCGCTCGGACAACCAGACGGCAGTTGCCTACATCAATCATCAGGGAGGGACCCGGAGCAAGAGGGCCCTCCAGGAAGCGTCTCTGATCCTGACTTGGGCGGAGGCCAATGTCCCCTGCATATCAGCTGTGTACATCCCGGGGGTGGAAAATCGCCTGGCAGACTCCCTGAGCAGGAGAACCTCTTGCCAGGGAGAATGGTCCCTATGCAGCAGGGTGTGGATCTGTTTGCTCCCGCCACAATCACAAACTCCAAGCTTTTGTCTCTCTGTCCCAGGATCCTCTGGCCTTGACCTCGGATGCTCTAGCAATGTCATGGCAGGACTTTCAGTTCCTGTATGTCTTCCCTCCAATTCCCCTGCTGGGCAGGGTTCTGCGCAAGATTGCTCTGGAAGGGGTGCCGCAATTCTGGTGGCTCCCAGGTGGCCAAGAAGAGTGTGGTTTGCAGACGTGGTGCAGCTGGCAGTAGATCAGTACGCTCTGCCCTTGGTGCCAGATCTGCTCACTCAGGGCTCACTACGCTATCCCAATTTACAAACTCTGGCTTTGACGGCCTGGCTGCTGAAACCTCCATCTTGATGGAGAAGGAGCTGTCTTCCTCGGTTGTGGATACTTTGATAAAGGCTAGGAAGAAGTCTTCCTCTTCCATTTATTACAGGGTTTGGCGTGCCTACATTGACTGTTGTGAGTCTAAGTCTCTTCCCTGTCGGGTGTTCTCTATTCCCAGGATTCTGGAGTTCCTGCAGCATGGGTTGTTGATGGGGCTCCAACTTAGTACTCTGAAGGGTCAGGTTTCTGCCCTGACTATTTTCTTCCAGAAGTCCTTTGCTCAGCACCCTCTGATCAGGACCTTTTTCCAGGGGGTCACTCATTTGCGCCCCCCAAATAAGCCTATGGTGCCTGTTTGGGATTTGAACTTGGTTTTGTCAGCCTTGCAGGGTGCTCCCTTTGAACCTGTGCAGGATGCTGCCCTGGCCATTCTTACGCTCAAGGTTGTATTTCTGGTGGCTATCACCTCTGTCAGGCGTGTGTCTGAGTTGGCGGTGCTTTCCGTTCAGCCCCCCTACTATGAGAGACACCAGGACAAGGTGGTGTTTTGTTTCAATCCTGACTTTCTGCCTAAGGTAGTGTCTGCCTTTAATTTGAATCAGGATATTGTTCTTCCTTCTTTGTGCCCTAATCCTAGCAATGCTAAGGAGAGGGTTTTGCACTCTTTGGATGTGGTTAGGTGTCTGAAGTACTATCTGGTGGCTACTGCACCTTTCAGGAAAACTGATGATCTATTTGTGGTCCCTTCTGGTCCTAGGAGGGGTTTGGCTCCTGCCAAGTCTACTATCAGCAAGTGGATTTGTCAGGCTGTGATTCAGGCCTACTCTGCTTAGGGGAAGATTCCTCCCTTCCGCCTTACTGCTCATTCCACTCGTGCTATTTGTGCCTCTTGGGCTTTTCAGCACCAGGCTTCTGTTGAACAAGTTTGCAAGGCTGCTACTTGGTCTTCTGTTCATACCTTTTCGAAGTTTTACAAGGTTGATGTTAGGGCCTCAGTTGATGCTGTTTTTGGCCAAAAGGTTCTGCATGCGGCAGTGGTTTAAACTGTCTGCTGCTGCCTTTTATTGGGGATCCAACCCTACTTTATGGACACTGCTAGTGGATGTCCCACTTGTAAGTATTATATTTGGAGCAGGACGTACTGTATACAAAGAATAAGACAATTCTGTGATTACTCACCTGTAGAATTGGTATTATGAGTATACAGTACGTCCTGCTCCAACCCACCCTTGGTTTTGCATTATCTTGGATCCCCTGTATGGTGATTGTTATCATTGTTATAGTTGATAGTTTGGGATGTTTAATTCTCCCGGCTTCTCATTAACTGCTTTTCAATGCTGGGGATTTGTGGGAGGTCCCCGGGTATTTGAGGGGCCGGGAGGAGCCTATTTTTGATTGTCTCTGCAGTCCAGCGCCATCTGGTGGAGTATAACCCACTTGTAAGTATTATATTTGGAGCAGGACGTACTGTATACTCATAATACCAATTCTACAGGTGAGTAATCACAGAATTGTATTTTTCCGTGACTCGGATTCCTCTGGGGATCGTTAGGACGGTTACGATAGGACCTATGGTCCTACTCTGATGAGGATACTTGGCTCCCGGATGATACCCATAGCTTCTTGTCAGCGGTTTTCAATACATTGCACATCGCCCACCTAAGGCGGCGAAGAAGAAGCAACGCTTGGAGTTCTCGGACCAGGGCCATTTCTTAAATCTGGTTCTGAAGGAGTGGGAACGTCCTAATAGGTTACCCTTGGTGCCCAGGGGTTGGATAGAAGGTATCCTTTTTCGGCAGATTTGGTTAAGTGGTGGACGCTCCGGTCCGGTCTAACACTTCGGTCATGCCATCCCCCGACACTACCACACTGCATGATAGCGCGGACCGGCGTATGGATCAGTTGTCTTGTCATGACTTTACCTTTGTGGGGGCTGGGTTGGCGCCCGGTCTGCGCTGCGGCCATTGTGGCTATCGCCATTAAAAAGGTCAGACGTCTTGCTGAGGCCGCCTGGTCTGGTAAGAATAGGGAGGATTATAAGGACCTCATGCTTTGCTCTGTTTTTATTGCGTTTGTGCTGGCTGCCATGGACGATGCCGTCCGGCCCTGTTGGTGGCTATGCGTCGGTCAGTTTGGTTTATGTCAGTGGGCTGCTGCCGGTAAGAAGGCTCTCTCTGGGCTTACCTTCGCGGGTCTCCATCTTTTTGGTAAGCGTCTAGATGCTCTGACCAAGGATGGTAGGCTCCCCCAGCGTAGAAAGCAGACTCTGCCCTTTCGAGGTTCCTCCTCCTTTCGTCCTTCAAGGGGAGGCCGTGCCCCCCCCCCCCCCCCCTTCTCAGTCGCAGAGACTCTTGGGGCCGAGGCAGAGTCCCGGTCTCTCCTGGAGGACCAAACCCAAACCCCCTTCCAAGGCCCCTCTGGCATGAGAAGGTGCCCTCACCCGACCGGGTGGGTGGACGGCTTCGGCTCTTTGCTCACGTCTGGAGGCTTCGTGTCTCAGACCGGTGGATTTAGGAGGTGGTGTCCTCCGGTTACAAGATAGAGTTTGCAGCCTGGCCTCCCCCAAGATTTCTCCGATCCCGGATATTCCAAAACCCTGTGTCGGCTCAGGGACTGTGTCTGGCCGTCCAACGTCTTCTGGCGTCAGGAGCCATTTGTCAGGTATCTCTTCAGGAACAGGGTCGGGGGTACTACTCCAACCTGTTCACGGTGCCCAAGAAGGACGGTTCCATCCTGGACTTAAAGGGCCTCAACAGGTTTGTCAGGTTCAAGCACTTTCGCAAGGAGACATTACACTCGGCCGTAAGTTCTCTTCGGCCGGGGACGACTTCATGACCACGGTGGATATCAATGATGCCTATCTTCACGTGACAATCTTCCCAGGTCACCAGAGGTTCCTGAGGTTCGCTCTGGGGGATCGACACTACCAGTTTGTGGCTTTGCCGTCCGGTATCACCTCGGCTCCTCTGGTTTTCACCAAGGTGCTGGCTGGCGTCATGGCTCTCCTGAGGAACCAGGGCATCCGCATCCTTCCTTACTTAGACGACATTCTGATTTCTGTTCAGTCTCTTCATCAGGCCAAGATGGATATTTAGGCGGTGACGTCCACTCTCGAGTCCTTCAGCTGGGTGATCAACTATCCCAATTCTTCACTATCTCCGTCTTTGGCGAGGTCCTTCCTGGGCATGACGCTGGATACTTCTCAGGTCAAGGTATTTATCCCTCAGCAGAAGGTGGAGGGCATTCAGATGCAGGCACGGGCCCTGCTATCGTGTCCTCACCCCTCCATTCGGCAGGGGATGCAGTTGTTGGGCCTCATGGTGTCCTGCTTCGAGGCAGTTCCCTTTGCTCAGTTCCACATGAGGCCTCTTCAGTTACATCTCTTATCAGCTTGGGATCAGACTCAGGAGTCCCTGGATCAGGAGTTTGTTCTGTCCCCTCCGGTCAGGCGGTCTCTCTCCTGGTGGGCGGACTCGAGGAATCTTCTAGTGGGCAGGACCTTTCTGCCTCCGCGCTGGGAGATTGTCACCACGGATGCCAGTCTGACCGGCTGGGGGGGGGAGTTTGGCAGTCTCTAAAGTTCCAGGGTCAGTGGGGTCCCCGGGAGGCCCATGCGCCCATCAATATCCTAGAGCTGCAGGCGATCTGGTTGGTTCTCTCCCAGTTGACCCCCCCATCTTAGGGGTCATGCTGTACAGGTCCGCTCGGACAATCAGACGGCGGTTGCCTACATCAATCATCAGGGAGGGACCCGGAGCAAGCGAGCCCTCAAGGAAGTGTCTCTGATCTTGTCATGAGCGGAGGAGGCTGTTCCCTGCATCTCGGCGGTTTACATCCCAGGGGTGGAGAATCAGGAGGCGGACTCCCTGAGCAGGGGGACGTCTCACCTGGGGGAATGGTCCCTCAGCATCAAGAACTTTCACGACCTGTGTCGCCGCTGGGGTCAGCCGGACGTGGACTTGTTTGTGTCCCGTCACAATCACAAACTTCCAAAATTTGTCTCCCTGTCAAAGGACCCTCTGGCCTTCGCCACGGACGCGCTAGCAATTCCCTGGACGGAGTTTCGGCTCATCTATGTATTTCCTCCCTTTCCTCTGCTGGGTCGGGTGCTGCGCAAGATAGCCCAGGAGGGGGTACCGGCCATTCTTGTGGCCCCCTGCTGGCCGAGGAGGGTATGGTTCGCGGACGTTGTACAGATGGCAGTAGATCGATTTGTCCTGCCCGACGAGCCAGAGCTTCTCACGCAGTGACAGCTGCGCCATCCCAATTTACAAACGCTGGCTTTAACGGCTTGGCTGCTGAAACCTCTATCTTAATGGACAAGGGTTTGCCGGCCTCTGTTATCGATACCTTGATTCAGGCTCGGAATAAATCCTCATCTTTTATCTACTACAGGGTCTGGCATGCTTACATTGCTTGGTGCGAGTCCAAGTCTCCTTTTTGTCTGGAATTTTCCATTCCCAGGATTCTGGAGTTTTTACAGCATGGTCTGGATTCGGGCCTTCAACTTAGTACTCTCAAGGGACAGGTTTAGGCTCTGGCAATTTTTTTCCAAAGATCCTTTGCCAATCACAGGCTTGTTAAGACCTTTTTTCAGGGGGTTACTCATGTGCGTCCGCCGCGTAAGCCTCTGCTACCGGTTTGGGACTTGAATTTGGTGGTCCTCCTTTTGAGCCCTTGTGCAATGCTGCGCTGTCCCTAATGACTCTTAAGGTGACCTTTTGGTCACTATTACTTCGGTACGTCGAGCTGGCGGCGCTTTTCATTAAACCTCCTTATTTTGAGCGGCATCAGGATAAGGTGGTGGTCCGCCTTAACCCGGAATTTTTGCCCAAGGTTGTATCTGCCTTTCATCTCAATGAGGACATTGTCTCACCTTCCTATTGTCCTGCCCCTGCTACTTCCAAGGAACGGAACCTTCATTCTCTGGATGTGGTCAGGGCGCTCAAGTATTATTTGGTCGCCACTGAGCCTTTTAGGAAGTCTGATTATCTTTTTGTTTTTCCTTCCGGGCCTAGGAAGGGCTTGCCTCCGGCTAAATCTACTATCAGCAAGTGGATTAGACAGGCGGTGGTGCATGCTTATTCTGCCAAAGGGAAGGAACCTCCCTTCCGTGTTACTGCTCACTCTACTAGGGCTATTGGTGCCTTTTGGGCTTTTCAGCACCAGGCTTCTGTTGAACATGTTTGTAAGGCCGCTACTTGGTCTTCTGTTCATACTTTTTCTAAGTTTTACAAGGATGATGTTAGGGCCTCAGCAGATGCTGTTTTTGGCCACAAGGTGCTTCAGGCTGCTGTGGTCTGAACTGCCTGCCGTTACTCATTAGGGATCCCACCCTACTTTAAGGACACTGCTATTGGATGTCCCAGAAGTAATGATTGAAATGAAACAGGCCGTGCTGTACACTTGGAAAAATACAATTCTGTGATTACTCACCTGTAGAATTGATTTTACTGTGTACAGCACGACCTGTTTCATCCCTCCCTTGTTATCGTTGCCTTGGTTGCCTCTTTATAGTGATTTGTTCAAATGTTTATTTTTGAGAGGCTGTGTATTCTTATCATGTTTGTTCTCCCGGCTTCTTGTATAACTGCTTTTCAACACTGGGGGTATATGGGTGATTCCTGGCTTTTTATACGACCGGGAGGAGCCACAAATCTTCTGCAGTCAACTGCGCCACCTTGTGGCGGAATAACCAGAAGTAATGATTGAAATGAAACAGGCCGTGCTGTACACAGTAAAACAGGGTGGATTTGATTTAAATCTAACTGATTTAAATCACGATTTAAATCACTAGTCAGTAAGGCTTGATTTAAATCAGTGATTTAAATCAAAGTTTCTACCTAAACTAGTTCTTGCTATTTTAACATGCAAGTAGCTGAAGATTTTTAGAATCACTCTTTATATTACTTTTTTCTCCCCAGTTTAATGGTTAATCATTCATATTTGGACACCACTGTTCTGTTGTACTTAGGAAGGAGAAAAATAATCCTGACCTTAATAACAATTTAAATAGATTTATTCAACTGAAACAATAACAACATTACAGCATAAGTTATTTGCTTAAACAAACATCCATGTTTTGTTAACTAATTTGGCTAAACAAAATATATATATATATATATATATATATATATATATATATATTTTTTAAGAAACTTAGACTGTCAGCCCAGCCGACACATGAAAAACTTAAATACTAAGGTCCCTTCTGTCCTCTGTAGCTCACTAGTCATAGGTTTGTAGAACAATAGGATTAAGGTCTTTTTCTCAACTCTGTTCATGTTGTAACATTTTTGCTGTGAAGAAGAGGCTGGGACCTCTGCGGAGTCAAATTCAGTTTTGAGAAGTAAAGCGAGCGTCTGTGATAATATAGGAGAGAAACTGCCCACTAATCCTACAGAAACCTCTGGAAGAGCATGGCATTGTGAATGTTACACATATACAGCCTTTATTCTACTGAGTTAAACAACTCAGCTTTATCTCATGATGGAAGAACCTTAGGATGGTAAAATATTTTCCTCAAAAAGCAGTTTATTGAAAAAAAATCCGATTTTTTTAAAAAAAATCCGATTTTTAAAAAAAAAAAACATTGATTTTTATCCACCCTGCAGTAAAATCAATTCTACAGGTGAGTAATCACAGAATTGTATTTTTTTATTTTTTTTCTGTTGTAGGATCATTTTTACTGTCAGTCCGTGCCATTTCCATAGCATCCTTGGTGAGCAGAAGTTTGTTAAAGCAACTGGGTCTAGGGGTCGTTCACGGTATGCTAGCTCCCAGTTGATTAGGAACAGTATGGATATTAATATGTATGTCATATCTCTTATGGATGATTTTGGTAAGATTAAGCGCTAGAGGTTTAGCTCTGTTAGTACCACCTTTCGTGGGGAGGTTGTTTTTTTCAGGTTACAAGATTGAATTGGGGGTCAGACCTTTACAGATTAGAGTAATCCGTCATTTTGCCTTCTCAGAGAAAGGTCAGGGTTTTTATTCCAGTTTGTTCATAATTCCCAAGAAGGGCGGTTCTGTGTGCCCAATATTAGATCTCAAGGGCCTCAAAAGGTTTGTCTGTTTGAAGAAATTTTGCACTGGAATCTTTAAGATTAAATATCAACATCCATTGGCTTACATTGGCGGAGTGGAAACGAATGTGACCATCCCAAGCCATGAGGCAAATCATTGTGAATTTTGCTGTATGTATTTAGAACCCCTGACCAGGGTTTCTTTTTAATGTATGGATTTAAATAAAAATATATTATTTTTAATGAAGTAAAATAATTTGAATCATGCAAGGTCAATTTAAATAAAAAAAAAATAAAAAATATAGGATATTCCTATTTCCTATTATACATGTTACTTGATTTTTCTTCCAATCCATTCCAGGCTGTCCTTTATTCTTTACATCTGGGACTTCTCCGTCCGAAGGGGCGTGGACTGCAAGATCAAAGGTGTGGCTCCTCCCGGCCCCCTATAAATAGCAGCTGCCTCTTAACCAAGCCCAGTCTACTTCTTGCAGTGGAACTGTGAATTTCGCTAATTCTCTCTCAGGGATTTTAGCAGCAAAGCGGGGCCTCTAACCTGTCGGCTTGCTGCAGGACTCTATTTCCACGGTTTCCTCTGACCCATCTGATGCCTCCCCAGCTTTGGCTGTTTTCTGGGATCTGTGATGGTAGGGTGAAACGCCGGGGTCTGGGGCGTTTGTCAGGGCATATTGCTCTGGGCTGTAGGCTTCTCTTAAACAAGCAAGTCAGCCGCAGGTTAAATGGTGAACCTGCTGAGAAACCTGATATATTTTTATATCTCTCCCACATGTTTTTTTTTTTATTTTTTTTAATGTTGATGTGTGCTGTGCTTGTGCTTACTGTTACTGCATGGGGAAGCGGCAGGAGAGCTCCGTCGCCATAGCAGCACTACAGCGAGGAGCGGTCTCTGCTGCCTCTCCGCCTCTATACTTACCACCCTCGTTCCCTCGCCGATGGGGAGGCCTCCTTGCTCGGGGGCGCGGGCTCCTTGTGGGTGAGGTGGGGCAGCGGCGGCTAGGAAGCCGCCTCTGCTAGGCCGCAATTTAGTCTTGCCCGGGGGGGGGCGGAGTCATGACACGAGCAGTGCACGGCCTGGCTGTCGGTCTTGTGCCGATCCCCCGGCCAGAAGCTTCTGGATCAGGACGTGTGCTGCGTTGGCGTTCAGCCTATGAAGGCGCGGTAGCCGTGAGTCCTGCTATTCTTGTTCTTCATGTGCCTTCATGTTGTTTTAGAATGTAAAAAGAAAATAAATAAAAATTGTATATATATATATATTAATAATAATATATTTTTTAATATATCTATGTATATGTATCTATATATGTATATATTATGGCAGTGTAGGCCATGTTTTGATTACGGTCTCTTCTCTTTTTGATTTTAGATTGTGGGAAGAAGGTTGAGAGTTGTGGTTTCTCCCGGTACCCGTTGTAGGGGATCGGCTATAGGCTTAGGATATTAGCGTCTGTTTTGCCTTTCACGAATATTGAATATTCAAAAATCACCATGATGGAGGCATCAGGGATAGTGATCCGGACACCCCACTTGGGCAAGACAGGCTCTGCCCCTTGTGCAGACGGAATCCCCTGGGCGGGTTCAGCACAATTTGTTCCACTTGCGCCAGGGGCATTGTTACGGACCATGAGAGGGCTTCCGCCCCTAGTCCTGCATCAGCTCCAGCCTCTCCGGCTCCTCTGCTGCTGCAGTTAGCCCCTAGAGAAGGGGGAGACGGCAGGGGAACACTCAGATTTGGTGCAGAGGCTGGCTAGCCTTGAGAAACAGCTCTCATTGGTAGCCCCTAAAAAGGCCTCAAGTTAGAAGCTGCACTTGGAGCCGGTTTACTCAGACGAAGATTTGCATGCTTCTTTTGGTTCCGCGGAGGAAGGGGAGTCGGCGGATGAGCCACTCTCGGAAGGTGAGTTGCTCTCTGGTGGAGAAGACAGCAACTCTGGTTATTCCTCGGATAAGGATTCCTTCCTCCCAGATGATATGGAAAGCTTGCTTTCCTCTGTTTTTGACACTTTACACATTGTTCCTCCAAAAGTGGCCAAGAGAAGGAAGGATGATTTGTTTCGGCTTGAGAGACGGCGGCGGGTTTTTCCTGAACAGCCGCATTTTTTCTAAGATGGCGCTTAAGGAGTGGGAAAGGCCTAACAAGCTGCCATTGGTTCCTAAGGGCCTAAAGAGATGGTATCCTTTCCCTGCTGAGTTGATTAAATTGTGGCTGCATCCTCCCGAGGTGGACCCTCCCGTCTGTCCAACACCACTATTATGCCGTCACCTGATACTGCTTCTTTAAGAGACCCTGCGGACAAACGATGGATCAGTTGGCTTGCCATGCTTTTGCCTTGGTGGGTTAGCTTCTACGCCCTGCATGTGCCACGGCAAAAGTTTCCCTAGCCACGAGGGAAAGGTTAAGCAGCTTGTGGCTAAGGCTAAGTCTCGCAAACGGGCGCAGGATTCCATAGAACTCAGAGCCTGTTTGGATTTCATCGGCTTTGTTGTTGCTGCCATGGATGATGTAGTCAGGTTAGGTGCCAAGACTTCGGCTTTGTTTGTAGCATTACGCCATTCGCTGTGGTTGAAGCAGTGGCCGGCCGATGCGGCCGCCAAAAAGCCCCTCACAAATTTACGCTTTGTGGGGGGGTCAGCTGTTCGGGGAGCGGCTGGACCTTTTGGTCAAGGATGGTAAGCTGCCTCAGAGAAAGAAACCTACTTGGCCCTTTCGGCACTCCTCTTCTTACCAGTCCTTTCGGTGGGGGGGGGGGGGGGGGGGTTCTTCCTTTTCCAGTGTCCGGCTGTTCTGCACCTCCTGCGGACAGGGGTGATTTGTCACATGCCCTGGCAGGAGGAGGGTCAAGATTTTTACTCCAACCTATTCACGGTTCCCGAGAAGGATGGGATCGGTGAGGCCGATCTTGTACCTAAAGGGTCTCAACAAGTTTATAAGGATGAGGCATTTCTGCATGGAAACATTGTCGGCTGTGAGGTCGCTTCGGCCCGGCGACTACGGTGGTCATCAGGGACGCGTATCTACACATCCCTATTTTTCAGGGGCATCAACAGTTTTTGAAGTTTGCATTGGAGGGTCAGCATTTCCAGTTTGTGGCACTCCCCTTCGGCATAATCTCAGCTCCCAGGGTGTTCACCAAGGTGCTGGCGGGCCTCGTGTCTTACCCTATTTGGACGACCTTCTGATCTCGGCCCCGTCCCTTTAGGAGGCCGAGAGCGGCACCTGGACCGTGCTGTCAACTCTGCAAGCTTTCGTTTGGGTGATAAACTACCCCAAGTCGCATATCACTCAGTCAATGACGCGATCCTTCCTGGGGATGACCCTAGACACCGCTCAAGTCAGTCTTTCTGCCACAGTAGAACGTTTTGTGTCTCCGGACGCAGGTAGAGTCCTTGCTGGCTTGTCAACAGCCATTGCTGTGTCTAGGGATGAGACTGGTGGGCCTAATGGTGGCTTGCTTCGAAGCAGTGCCCTTTGCCCAATTCCACATGAGGTCTCTACAGCTGAACCTGCTATCCAGCCTGTCCTCCCCGCCAGGCAGTCCCTCTTGTGGTGGTTGGATCCTCAGCATCTGCTGGTGGGCAAGTCCTTTCGGACTCCTCATTGGGAGATAGTTACCATGGATGCCAGTCTGACAGGCTGGGGAGGCCTCTGGCAGACCCAGAAGATCCAGGGTCAGTGGGGTCAGAGAGAGAACCGGTTGCCCATCAATCTCTTGGTGCTGAGGGCAACTTGTTCTCCTACATCTGACCCCCAATTAAAGGGGCCATGCGTATCAGGTCTGCTCGGACAATCGGACTGCGGTAGCCTACATCAACCACCAGGGGGGTACTCGGAGCAGGACATCTCTCAAGGAAGTAAGCCGGATTCTGAGTTGGGCAGAGGAGAACGTTCCCTGCATCTCGGCGGTTTACATCCCGGGGGTAGAAAACCAGGAGGCAGACTCCCTGAGCAAGATGTCCTTGCGTCTGAGGAATGGTCTGTCAGCAGGCTCTGTGCCTCCGCTGGGGTCGACCGGACGTGGATCTTTTTGCGTCCAGACACAATCACAAACTTCCAAGGTTTGTATCTCTCTCAAGAGACCCTCTGGGCATAGCAACAGACGCCCTGGCAATCCCCTGGACAGGGTTCAATCTTCTGTATGCTTTTCCTCCGTTTCCGCTCCTGGACTACGCAAGATAGTCCAGGAGGGGGTACCAACCATCCTGGTGGCTCCTCGTTGGCCAAGAAGGAGTTGGTTTGCGGACATAGTAAGGATGTCAACAGATCACTGCCTCATGTCCGACGATCCGGAGCTTCTCACACAGGGGTCGCTTCGGCACCCGAATTTAAGGAAGCTGACTTTGACGGCCTGGCTGTTGAAACCTCAATCCTGACGGAGAAGGGTTTATCGGCCAGGGTTATTCACACCATGATTCAGGCACGGAAGAAGACTTCTTCCATGATATACTACAGAGTTTGGCGGGCCTATATTGCTTGGTGCAAGGCCAGGAAGTTTCCTTGCCGGAGATATTCTGTTTCTAGAATTCTAGAGTTTCTGCAGCATGGTCTAGAATTGGGCCTCCAGTTGAGCACCTTCAAGGGTCAGGTCTCAGCCTTATCCATTTTTTTCCAGAAGTCTATTGCCAATCATAGATTGATCAGAACCTTTTTCTCATGTCTGACCACTGCGAAAACCAGTTTTACTGGTGTGGGACCTAAATCTGGTGTTATCTGCTCTCCAGGGTGCCCCTTTCGAGCCCTTGTATGACACTTCTTTGGCTATGTTGACGCTCAAGGTGATTTTTTTGGTAGCAATCACTTCTGTGCGGCTAGTATTGGAATTGGCCGCGTTATGTATGAAACCACCTTATTTTGAATTGCACAGAGACAAGGTGGTTTTTCGTTTTAAGCCTTATTTTTTTGCCTAAGGTCATTTCTCCTTTTCACCTTAATGAGGAATTTGTTTTACCTTCCTTGTACCCAGCATCGGCTAATCCTAAGGAGAGGACTCTCCATGCTTTGGATGTGGTTAGAGCCATAAAATATTACCTGGCTGCTACTGAATCTTTCCAGAAATCGGATTTGCTTTTTGTATTAGCAGAAGGCTCTAGAAAGGGATTTCCACCAGCCAAGTCCACACTCAGTACGTCGATTAGACAGGCGGTGGTAAGAGCCTATTCTGCCAAGGGGAAAGAACCCCCTTTTCAGATCACAGCTCATTCTACTAGAGCCATTGGTGTTTCCTGAGCTTTTCAGTGTCAGGCCTTGGTAGAACAGGTCTGTAAAGCTGCCACTTGGTCTTTAGTTCATACATTTACCAAGTTTTACAAGGTGGATGTGAGTGCCTCAGCTGACGCTGTTTTTGGCCGGAAAGTGCTTCAGGCGGTAGTGAAATGAACTTCCTGCTGTTGCGCATTGGGGATCCCGCGCATTGGGGATCCCGCCCATATTGGACACTACTTTTGGATGTCCCAGATGTAAAGAATAAAGGACGGCCTTGAATGGATTGGAAGAAAAAACGCAATTCGGTGAGACTCACCTGTAGAATTGGTTTTGCTTCCTATCCATTCCAGGCCGCCCAACCCGCCCTATTGAGGTTTATTATTGTCCTGGATGCCTTTTTTATGGTGATTGAACCATTACTTGTTCATATGACACTTGTTATAAAAATTTGAGATTATAGGTTTCGAGAGAATACAAGCGGAGGCTATGTGAAGTAACATGGTCTCCTATATTCAGGGCCTCCCGGCCTGCCTCTTGCTGTTTGAGTTACTGTTTTTTAATTACTGGGCTTGGTTAAGAGGCAGCTGCTATTTATAGGGGGCCGGGAGGAGCCACACCTTTGATCTTGCAGTCCACACCCCTTCGGGCGGAGAAGTCCCAGATGTATAGAATAGGACGGCCTGGAATGGATAGGAAGCAAAACCAATTCTACAGGTGAGTCTCACAGAATTGCGTTTTTAATAACCTTGAGCTTGTATAAAAAGGTGGTTGGGTTACACATAAATGGGGTGTCACTCTTATTTAAGTGATACCTGAAGTCAATCCTTAAGATCCACAGTGATTTTGCTTCAGCCAGGAAAATGTATGACCACGGTGGATATAAAGGATGCGTACCTACATATCCCGATGCCCTGACCCTTCCTTGGTCAGAATTCAGGTCAGGCTTCTTTATGTGTTCCCTTCCTTTCCACTCCTAGTTTTAGTACTAAAAAGATAGAACGCAAGTTAGTTCCAACCATTCTGGTTGCTCCTCGTTGGCCAAGAGAAGCTGGTTCTTAGACATAGTAAGGATGTCGGAAGGTGAGCATTGGCGGCTACCCAGTGATCCTGATCTCCTCACACAGTGCCTCTACGGCATCCCAATTTACAAGTTCGGGCTTTGACAGCCTGGCTATTGAAACCACCATCTTAGCAGAGAAGGGTTTGTCAGCCAGAGTTATCCAGACCATGATTCATGCAAGAAAGCAAACGTCATCAAAGATTTACTAAAGAATCTGGCGAGTATTTATAGCTTGGTGGGATTCTAGAGGTTTTGTCTATAGAAAGTTTTTTTTTTTTTTTTTCTCCAGAATTCTTGAATTTTTTGCAGAAAGGTCTTGATTGGGGTCTTCAATTGAGCACTATGCAGAGGCAGGTATCTGCTTTATACATCTTCTTTTAGAAACTCTTGCAGAGAATAAACTTATTAGGACGTTTTTGCAAGGGGTTAGCCATGCGCGTCCTCCTCGTAAGCCTATTTTGCCTGTTTGGCTCTTGAACTTTATATCTGGCAGAAGCAGTGCTAGGATTAATGACATTTAAGGTCATCGTGGCAAATACTTTGGTGCAACGGCTTTCTGAATTAGTAGTTTAACGGTTAAACCTCCTTATTTAGAGTAGCAGAAGGACAAGACCATCTTCCGTTTTATGCAGGATTTTCTTCCTCTTTTCATTTTAATATAGGGGTGGTTTTGCCCTATTTAGCCATAAAGGTAGATGTTAGAGCCTTGGCGGATTCCGCCTTTGGTAGGAAAGTATTACATATGGTATTAAGCTAGAGGTTTGATTTTGGATTTGCTTACTCTTCATTAAAGGAATACAAATTAATACTTGGGATCCCACCCTGTAGTAAGGGCACTGCTTTTGGAGGACTAATTCATTACTGATTACTGACAGCCTGGAGTGCAATAGGAGAGAAAATAGAATTCTGTAATTCTCACCTGTAGAATTGATTTCTCTTCTATATCCACTCCGGGGTGTCAGACCCTGTGCTCCTAGTGGAGCTTGTAAATATGTGAATTGTTGTTTAGCAAAAAATAAATAAACATAAACGGAGAGTGGTAGAGAGAAACTTTTCTAGTCTCTCCTTGTCTCCAAGAAGGACATGGGGCTTCTTAGGATCCCTTATTCTCCCGGGCTGTGGTGTCTACTGCTTTTCAATTACTGGATTGTGGAAGTGGAGCCAAAAGTATATATAGGACAGGGGGAACTACACTGCAGTCCACGCCCTTCGGTCCAGAGTTAACCCATTTGTTACTGATAACTGACACCCTGTAGTGGATATAGAAGATAAATCAATTACACAGAATTGTGTTTTTGTACCTAGTCCTGAATTGTCTGCAAGGTCAGCGAAAGAGGAAGTCCAAGAATTTTGGAACACATTATCTATACCTCCCTCTCCCTCTGCTAAGCCCAATTTTGGCAATGGCCCTTTAATTTACCAGGCTCATAATACTTTCAAATGTATGTGCTGCAGAATAAGAGAGACTGCAATACTTTGCAGTACATATACAGGTTTTATTTATTTCTGAAAAGGTGGAAGGTTGTGTTTACTTGGCAATTATTTCCTTTAACAAGTCTGTCCTGCCTTTTGTTTTGTCCTCTTGTCCGCCTTGTGATTAGACAATGATTAAACAATAAGGCAGTAATGTAAGCATATAAAGACTATGGGTCATCCAGGTGTCTCTGCTGTAGAGAGAACCATTATCAAGCACACGTCCTCACACACAACATGTGTTGTAAAGTTGTAGAAACACATCTATATTATATCCTGTGGCAGAGGTTCAACTTTCATGTGTTTGTTATTTATTCTGATGGATATTGTCGATAAAATGGTATGTGCAGTATCTGGGTTATCATTCCTATCTTGTGGCCTGATAAGTTGTGTTTGAATTCCTACAGCAATGGTCTATCAATAGAAAGATGCCTCCTAAGTAACGACAGGAAGGCAGTTATCGGCCAAGATCTGATGCAGTCATTGGCCCCATGGGAAAGGAAGAATGAAAAATATACTTGTTTGAATTACAGAACCTTGAAAGAGTTCTTATCTACTCTTAAGGATGTCATAGATGGTCCACTATTTACAAACTAGCTTTAACTAAAAGCTTGTACCTTTATAGCTTTGTTAGGGCAGTGCTTATAAGGACACTATTATTTAGTTTATGGTCTTTCTGGATGACATATTTTATTACGAGGAGATTTCTTACATAGGGTCAGCCTTGCATTACAGGACATTTCTGTTTGCCGAAACATTCACCATCGCTCCAACTACTTAGTGGAGACTTACTAAGTTGACATTTTACTGTGTTATTTTTCTACCGAGAATCCCATTACCATCTACAAATATTTATTTTTTCCAATAAGAAAATTGTGTTACTTTTAAAAGAGATGCTCATTAAAAACTGCTGCAAGTGACCTAGCTTTATGGAGAGTTCAAGCTATTAAGTGTTAATCCAATATGCAGCAACTGGCCATTATGCGTATTACACCACCTTTGTTCTAAATAACAAACAATGGCCTTGATGCAAGTTTTCTTTTTTTCTGTATTTCATGAAATATGGGACATTTCTATCCCATTTTTCCTACATTGTCCGAGACATCTTCTAGTTATGCCTCATACTGTACTGAATGTTCCAGTTATTCATTTGATTTTTTCCAAAGTAAAGCATGTTTTTTCATATCGGAGATTTGTCTATACAATCTTGTCTTGCCATTTATAACACAATTTGTTATGTTTTTGCTGTCCTTTGTAAGTTCAGAAAAAGGTCTTTTCAGAGTTTCCAACAAAAATTAGCTTAACGACATTACATAGCATGCTGCTTCTGCAAATTATGATATTGGCATTATATTCTTGATTTCCTTACCTTTATGCACATCACATTTAGTCGTATTATAGTTTAACAATATTTCTGGTTTTAATTGACACAATGCCATTGTAAAAAATGCTGTGCACGCTTTTGTTCTGCGCTATGACTAACTCTTTCCTTTTTTTATTGTTTATTGTGCTCCACTTGGCTGCTTGCTTCTGTTTTCCTCCATCACAGCCATAGAAGGTTAGTGCCTTTTTCACCTTTCTTTTGTAAGCTTGATATTTTATGCTCTATAACTGCTTTTTTTTTTTTTTACTAGACTCATGTGCAACATTAGTTTTGTGCCAAAAAATAGAAAATACAGGCAATATAATCTGCAGCAAAATACCAATACTTGTAATATAAGGTAGACCTAAAGTTGAAAATGGTCTATAGGCGCTTTAATCCCCCATGCCTGGACATTCTGATTTGGGATGCCCATTTGCCTAAAACATCTTGCCTAAAACAATTCAAATTCCCCATCTGCCCTCCTGATGCTACTATTTCTCCATGTTGACTACTCCACTCGACCAATAGGGTTGACTGGGCAGGCATGCGTGCATCATTTATGTCAAAATTCACTGATTGCCACTAGTGAAGTCGGAAGAGCAGTTTCACCTGATGAGTTTTCTGCCCACTATTTTTTTATGGAAGTGATGGGGCATCTCAAATAGTGATAGGGGGATGCAGCAATCCCAAGAGCAATTGTATTTTGGTATACTGAAGGTCTACTTTAACGCTTGTAAGAAGAGGACTGCTGAGTTTAACAACAGACGTGTTTATTTTCATATTGTTCAATTTAACATTGTTGTGTTAGACCACATACTGTAGGTACTGACACAAGTGCCAGCAAGGTACAGTTACACAAACTACTGTGTACATTTCATGGACATTATTACCCCCTTTTTTAACATTGCAAATATTTCAATAGCCCTAATCTAAAAGGGCATTGCAATCAAACCAATAAAATGCATAGCAAAGTTGTAAATAGTGTGTGTGTGTGTGTGTGTGTGTGTGTGTATATACGTATATGGACCTTGGCTGCATGGTGTAAACCACTCATTTCTTGCCCCCCCCCCCCCCCCTCACTTGGGTTTCACCTTTATCTTACCCTCACAGATATACATGCCGGGTCAATAGTGATAACCCCTCAAATGTGTCCTCTTCTACTCACTTCCTCCCCCCTCCCACCTAGTAATAAAACCACTGGGAAAAGCAGTGGTGGTGATCAGCGCAGTGCGGGCGAGAGGCGAGGAGGCTCTGATCGGAGCCTCCTCGCCTCTCGCCCGCCCTGCGCCGATCACTATCGGAATCTGTCATCAGATGACAGCGGCACGGGACAGCGGCGAGGGACCCAGGATCGAGGGAAGTACAGTAAAAAAAAACATAATAAAGATCATTTATTCTTAGTATACAGTACGTCCTGCTCCAGATAGATTACTTACACTTGGGTATTACTCTGCCAGATGGCGCTGGACTGCAGAGGCATCGGAAATTGGCTCCCCCCGGCCCCTCAAATACCCAGGGACCTCCCACAATCCCCAGATCTTCTCTGCAGTCTGGACTGTGAAGGACAAGAAGATGGCTCTCTCTTCTCACAGGTGAGCGGGGCTATTAGCCTGCAGCCCTGTAGGACTATTCCCACCCGTTCCATTAGTAATGTGCCTCCCAGCCTTGGCTGCTGTCAGAGAACCAGGACTGTTCCCTCTGTAGTCCAGCAGAGGGCACCTGTTCGTTTATGTCAGAGAACCAGGATTGTTCCCTCTGTAGTCCAGCAGAGGGCGCCTGTTCGTCTATGCCAGAGAACCAGGACTGTTCCTCCTGTTGACCAGCAGAGGCCGCCTGTGAGTCCTCACTACTGAGCATGTGCAGGGGCCTATAAAAACAGACAAGGCCTGTCCTCAATTGCCAGATGGTCTTTTCCTGCATGCTCCTGAGTTCCTGTGATTCCTTCCTGTGTACCGACCCGGCTTGCTTCTGACTACGATCCTGCTTTCCTGACGACTTCGGCTTTGTTTTGTGACCACGATCCTGATCTGCCTGCCCACGACCTCTGCTTGTTTCTCGACTTCGATCCAGATCTGCCAGCCCACGACTTCAGCCTGCCTCACACTCCCAGATCAACTCTGGTCTGTCTCCTACCCGGAATTCTGCAAAACCCACTCCTAGGTTGCCTGACCTGGGGCCTTCCTGCAGCCCAGCCTATCCTCACCATCAGAGGCTCTAGTGAATACCAGGTTGGTCCTTAGACTCTAGGCTTCCCGGTCGAGAGGTGAGCAGTGTTGCAGTCTCCGCAATCAGGGTTCACACCCGGTGTTCTGACAGTACCATCTGGCCAATAATGAGCTCTGGCGGAGATCACCCGGCTTTTGACGCTTTGGTTCAGCAGATGACCGCTCTGACACAGGCGGTGGGCAATCTACATGGTGGATTTCTACAGCTGGAGTCCCGCCTGGATACACTGCAAGCCAGCCTTCCTGCCGCTACTAACCCTGTCCCGCCATCAGCCTCCGTTTTGCCTGCGGCTGCCGACAATGCCAGCTCTGCACCCAGTACCTTTGAACCTCGCATACCTTTGCCTGAACGTTTTTCTGGCGATCACAACCGTTTTCGATCGTTTAAGAATAGTTGCCAGTTGCTGTTCGATCTCCAACCCCGGACTTACCCCACAGAGGCCATCCGGGTTAAGACTGTTATCTCCTTGCTGCTGGGGAACCCTCAGATTTGGGCTCATCGCTTACTTGAACAATCAGACCCTATCATATCCTCTCTGGAGTCCTTCTTTAATGCTATGAGGACTATGTATGACGACCCTGGGCGTATAGCTTCAGCTGAGGCTGTGCTTCGGGCCCTTATCCAGGGACGCCGTCCTGTCGAGGAGTATGTGGCAGAATCCCGTTGCTGGAGCACTGAGACTCTTTGGAAAGACCCTGCACTCTGTCATCAGTTCCGTTTGGGTCTGGCCGATTCTGTCAAAGAAGAACTGGCTCGTTCCGATCTGCCCGCATCTCTGGAGGAATTGATCAAACTCTCCATCAAGATTGATAGGAGACTAAGAGAACGTCGTCTTGAGAAAAGTAATCCTCAGTCACTCCATTTGGATCCTCCTCGTGCCGATGCTCCCAGCTCCTCTCCATCCTCCACTGCTGTTAACAGTGGTTCGGAGCCGATGCAACTCGGGGTTTCTCGCCCCTCACTGACATCTGAGGAACGCCTTCGCAGACGCCAGCACAATCTGTGCCTTTACTGCGGGGAAGCCGGCCACTTCCTCTACAGATGCCCCATCCGTCCTCCAGTTGCCCGGAAGAAAAATTGAGGTGGCAGCCATTATCGACTCTGGAGCCTGCAGCTGCTTCATGGACCTAGAATTTGCCAGGACCCATGACATTCCTTCCAGACAACGCCCCTTTCCACTTACCATTTCCTTGGCTGATGGTTCCCTGCTCAAGACCGGTCCTATTACTTTACAAACTTTGTCCTTATCAGCATGCATTAATCCTGATCATTTTGAATGGTTAAGTTTTGATCTCATACCATCCCCTGCTTTTCCTGTCATTTTGGGTTTACCATGGTTATTGGCACATAGCCCTTCAATAAATTGGTCCACGGGTACAGTGCTCTTCGAGTCTCCTTATTGTCTTCATGCCTGCTTTTCCAACTCTACTACCAGGTACCAACTAGCTCTGACTGATTCTGCCAAGGAACAGGATCTTCAAAGCTTACCTGAAGCCTATATGGACTTTAGGGATGTCTTTGACAAAAAGGGAGCTGACACTCTTCCTCCCCATCGGTCTTATGATTGCCCAATTGAACTTTTGCCTGGGGCATCCATCCCTTTTGGCAGGATTTACCCGCTATCCGATCCGGAGTTGTTAACCCTTCGTCAGTATCTGGATGAAAATTTGAAGAAGGGTTTTATTCGGCCTTCCACTTCCCCCGCAGGTGCTGGAATTTTCTTTGTAGGCAAGAAAGATGGTTCCTTACGGCCCTGTATCGACTACAGGGAACTGAACAAGGTCACTGTCAAGAATCGCTACCCTCTACCCTTGATTTCAGACCTCTTTCAGCGCCTTAAAACTGGACAGATTTTTACCAAGCTTGACCTTAGGGGGGCATACAACCTCGTCCGGATAAGAGAAGGGGATGAGTGGAAAACGGCATTTCGAACTCGTTACGGACACTTTCAATATGTTGTCATGCCTTTCGGTTTGTGCAATGCCCCGGCAACCTTCCAACACTTGGTCAATTACATTTTTAGGGACTTACTTGATATTTTTGTCATTGTGTACTTGGATGACATTCTCGTCTTTTCTGAAAACCTGGCCGAACATCGGGAACATGTACGAACAGTACTCTCACGACTTCGGGCACATCAACTCTTTGCCAAGTTAGAGAAGTGCGAATTTGAAAAAGCATCCATCTCTTTTCTGGGGGTCCTCATCTCGGATCAGGGGTTCTCCATGGACCCTAGTAAAGTTTCGGCTGTACTTGAGTGGCCAGCACCTACCTCCCGAAAGGAGGTCCAGAGATTCGTTGGATTCGCCAATTTTTATCGCCGGTTTATCCGTAACTTCTCTGCCATAGTCCGGCCTATCACGGATCTAACAAAGAAAGACAAGACCTTTGAATGGACTGAATCTGCTCAGCAGGCCTTTCAGACCTTAAAGGAATGCTTCACTTCTGCCCCTGTTCTCACGCACCCGGACTCTGCCTTACCATTCATCTTGGAGGTTGATGCCTCATCCATTGCTGTGGGGGCCGTCCTATCGCAACGTTCAGGGGAGAAGGCCGTTCTGCATCCGGTCGCCTTCTTTTCTCGCAAATTGTCAGCTACTGAACGCCTGTATGACGTAGGAGACCGAGAACTTCTATCCATTAAATTGGCTCTTGAGGAATGGCAGTACCTGTTAGAGGGAGCAGTTCATCCTATTCTGATCCTGACTGATCACAGAAACTTGGAATATCTACGTTCTGCCAAACAATTAAAACCTTGTCAGGCGCGTTGGTCCCTGTTTTTCTCCCGCTTTAATTTTCACGTTACCTATCGACCGGGCAGCCGTAACACCAAGCCTGACGCTCTGTCCCGATTGCCGCTTCCAGACACTTTGGATGAGAATGATTCCTCGGAACTACCAATCCTCTCTGAAGGACATTTCTTAGTATTAGAATCTGAACTCATTTCTCAGATCCGAAGAGCCTCCTCGGAATTGCCACTTGAGGATTGTGAAGACCTGCCTTGTTCTGACGGTTTATTTATCCATCAAGGCAAGATATTCGTACCTAGGACTACCAGAACTGCGGTTTTACAGACTTTTCATGACCACCCCTTGGCAGGGCACTTTGGACTACACAAGACCTTGGAGTTGATCCGTCGGCACTTTTGGTGGCCTTCCTTGAAGAAAGACTGTGTTTCCTTTATCGATCTCTGCCGGAATTGTGCCCGAAGTAAGGGTACTTCTCACAAGCCGGTGGGGTTACTTCTTCCCCTGCCAGTGCCTGAAAGACCATGGTCCCACATCTCCATGGACTTCATCGTGGAATTACCTCCCTCTGAGGGATTTACCACCATCTTGATGGTGGTTGATAGATTTTCTAAAATGTCTCATTTTATTCCCTTAGCGGGTATTCCGTCTGCGCATATACTCGCTCAAGTATTCATCAGGGAGGTGGTCCGGCTCCATGGGATACCCAACGAAATTGTCTCAGATCGAGGATCTCAGTTTACGTCGCGGTTTTTGTCCCGTCTGTGTGAAGCGCTCCAAATTTCCCTGGCTCATTCATCTGCCTATCATCCTCAGTCGAATGGGCAATCGGAACGTACCAACCAGACACTTGAACAATACCTATGTTGTTATTCTTCTGCCTTGCAAGATGATTGGTATCGGCTCCTACCTCTGGCTGAGTTCGCATACAATAACTCTTGTCACAGTTCCACTGCCAGATCACCATTCTTCGCAAATTTCGGATTTCATCCCAATATCTTGCTAAACATGCCTAAAGAGGTGAACTTACCTGCTGCCCAGGACTTGACCTCTTTCTTGGCAGAGACACATCGTGAGTTAAGGGAATGTCTTCTCAAAGCCCAGGAACAGTATAAAAGGAGTGCCGATCTTCATCGTCAGGCCTCCCCAGTATATGCTGTCGGTGACAAAGTCTGGCTGTCCACCCGAAACCTTAAGCTACATTGTCCTTCTAAGAAGCTGGGCCCTAAATTTATTGGTCCATTTCTCATTAAGAGGCTTATTAACGCAGTGGCCGTGGAACTTCGCTTACCGGCCTCCCTTCGCATCCATCCAGTGTTCCATGTCTCTTTACTTACACCTGCACCAGTTTCCGAAACCTTAGATGACGGTTCTGAGTCTCTGATTGAGGATGAATCAGAAGAATATGAGGTGGAGCAAATTTTGGATGCCCGTCGCCGAGGAATGGGTCTTCAATATTTAATTAAATGGAAGAATTATGGAATCGAAGAGAGTTCTTGGGAGCCGTCTAGGAATGTCCATGCTCCTCGTCTGATTAGGGACTTTCATAGGTCCCATCCCGAGAAACCTGGTCCTAGAGTCGGCCGTAGGCCTCCCTTAAGGGGGGGGGGGGGGGGGGGCAATGTCAGAGAACCAGGACTGTTCCCTCTGTAGTCCAGCAGAGGGCACCTGTTCGTTTATGTCAGAGAACCAGGATTGTTCCCTCTGTAGTCCAGCAGAGGGCGCCTGTTCGTCTATGCCAGAGAACCAGGACTGTTCCTCCTGTTGACCAGCAGAGGCCGCCTGTGAGTCCTCACTACTGAGCATGTGCAGGGGCCTATAAAAACAGACAAGGCCTGTCCTCAATTGCCAGGTGGTCTTTTCCTGCATGCTCCTGAGTTCCTGTGATTCCTTCCTGTGTACCGACCCGGCTTGCTTCTGACTACAATCCTGCTTTCCTGACGACTTCGGCTTTGTTTTGTGACCACGATCCTGATCTGCCTGCCCACGACCTCTGCTTGTTTCTCGACTTCGATCCAGATCTGCCAGCCCACGACTTCAGCCTGCCTCACACTCCCAGATCAGCTCTGGTCTGTCTCCTACCCAGAATTCTGCAAAACCCACTCCTAGGTTGCCTGACCTGGGGCCTTCCTGCAGCCCAGCCTATCCTCACCATCAGAGGCTCTAGTGAATACCAGGTTGGTCCTTAGACTCCAGGCTTCCCGGTCAAGAGGTGAGCAGTGTTGCAGTCTTCGCAATCAGGGTTCACACCCGGTGTTCTGACAGCTGCGCTGGTCGGGTGATGGTAGGCAGCACCGCTGCTTAGGAGCGTTGCTCCACCGCAATCCCCCACCAAAGAGTAGGCTGTATAGGCATATGGTGAGCCTCTATGGGATGCCCCTCCCACCCTATTGCCCCTGTCTATCAGTGGGTCCTGTTAAGTGGCCGGTGTCCTCCCTCGCTCTCCCTTGTAGCCCTCAGGGGAGGGAGGGGGTGTGTGTATGTGTATTGGCCTTCGTGCTTCACTGTATTATTTTATTGTGCTTGGTGTCAGTCGCCGCGCTGACTTGGTTGCACTGATTGTCTGTCTTAAAATTGCCTCCGCCGCGCGCGCTTCCACTGTGTTCTGCGCTTGGCGGTGGCGTTACCTCAGGTGCTGGTGCGCCGTTATTGCTGCTTGTCATATGTATGGCTTTGCACTCTTCAGGGGGGGCGGGGCCCACTTTTGGCGCGTTCCGCATCACTGTCCCTGCGGCTCGCCCCTCGGGGTATACCGACACCATTTTTTCTTGGTTCCGGCTGCTACGTGAAGGGGGTCCACCTACCGCGGTCCCTACCGGCCTATTGTGGACTCCAGGAACCTGTTGGGGGGCAGATCCTTTCTGACCCCCTCCTGGGAGACGGTCACCACGGATGCCTGTCTGTCAGGTTGGGGGGGGGGGGGGTTCTGGAAGTCCCTGCAGTTCCAAGGGAGGTGGGGCCCTCAGGAGGCCCACACACCTATCAACGTCTTGGAGTTGCGGGCGATCAGGTTGGTTTTGGCTCAGTTGACTCATCACCTTCGGGGGCTGCCTGTTCAGGTGCGCTCGGACAACCAGACGGCAGTTGCCTACATCAATCATCAGGGAGCGACCCGGAGCAGGAGGGCCCTCCAGGAAGTGTCTCTGATCCTGACCTGGGCGGAGGCCAATGTTCCCTGCATATTAGCAGTGTACATCCCGGGGGTGGAAAATCTGCAGGCAGACTCTCTGAGCAGGGGGAACTCTCGCCAGGGAGAATGGTCCCTCTGCAACAGGGTGTTTCAATCTCTTTGTCACCGTTGGGGCCAACCAGATGTGGATCTGTTTGCGTCCCGTCACAATCACAAGCTCCCGGCCTTTGTCTCCCTGTCCCAGGATCCTCTGGCCTTGTCCATGGATGCCCTAGCAATGTCATGGCAGGACTTTCAGCTCCTGTATGTCTTTCCTCCATTCCCCCTGCTGGGCAGGGTTCTGTGCAAGATTGTTCTGGAGGGGGTGCCAGCAATTCTGGTGGCCCCCAGGTGGCCAAGAAGAGTGTGGTTCGCAGACGTGGTGCAGCTGGCAGTAGATCAGTACGCTCTGCCCAGGGTGCCAGACCTGCTCACTCAGGGTCACTTATGCCATCTCAATTTACAAACTCTGGCTTTGACGGCCTGGCTGCTGAAACCTCCATCTTGATGGAGAAAGGGCTGTCTACCTCGGTTGTTGATACCATGATAAAGGCTAGGAAGAAGTCGTCTTCTTCCATTTATTACAGGGTTTGGCGTGCCTACATTGACTGCTGTGAGTCTAGGTTTCTTCCCTGTCGTGTGTTCTCTATTCCCAGGATCCTGGAGTTCCTGCAGCATGGGCTGGAGATGGGGCTCCAACTCAGTACTCTGAAGGGCCAGGTTTCTGCCCTGGCTGTTTTCTTCCAGAAGTCCTTTGCTCAGCATTCTCTGATCAGGACTTTTTTCCAGGGAGTTACTCATGTGCGTCCCCCACGTAAGCCTATGTTGCCCGTTTGGGATTTGAACTTGGTTTTGTCAGCCTTGCAGGGTGCTCCCTTTGAACCTGTGCAGGATGCTGCCCTTGCCATTCTTACTCTCAAAGTTGTCTTTTTGGTGGCTATCACTTCTGTTAGGCGTGTGTCTGAGTTGGTGGCGCTCTCCATCCAGCCCCCCTACTATGAGAGACACCAGGACAAGGTGGTGTTCCGCTTCAGGCCAGACTTTCTGCCTAAGGTCGTGTCTACTTTTCATTTGAATCAGGACATTGTTCTTCCGTCATTGTGCCCTAAGCCTAACCTATATTTCGTTTTGACCGATATTTTGCTTACTGGCCTCACGTTCTGACTACAGCCTGGGGGAGCTTCTCCCCCTCAGGCTGCATTCGAGAAGGGAGCCGGGCCGGGCTCCCGGCGCGGCCGCGGTTGCCCCGCCCCCTTAATTGGCGCGATTACAGTGCTCGTTGTCTAGGGGTCTGTGTTGCTGGGAGGGGGGCGTGGCTTCGGAAAATGCGCGTTCTGCACTCCCCCTGTTCTCCCTTCCCAGGCACGAGGCTGCGTGGGGCCCATCTTCCCTGGCAGGCCGCCTTGCACTCGGGGTGGTAAGGGCCTGATGGCCATCTCTTTAGCATGTGTGTGTGTGTTGGGGCCCCCACTGGTCTCTAACGTGTGTGTGTGTGTCTAGGCCTTATTTGCACTGTTTGGCTGTGTTGTGGTATATATATATATATATATATATATATATATATATATATATATATATATATATATTTCCATTGTGTGGCTGTAAAATCAAATGTTGTTGCATTTTTTTACACTGCTCTGCTCTTATGTGGCCTATTTGGTGTGTTACAGGTTGCCCTGTATATGTGCATATTAAGGGGTCCCTCCTGGTCCTGGGGTCCCTAATTATCAAAATTGTCCACCCAAAAATCCTCCCACCGGGACTTTTAAGGGGCATCCCGGCTTGCTTATGCGTAATTCCCTGTGGTCTTGCGACTGACCACAAAAATTCACCATATGGAGGCTCTGCAGGACACCGGGCCCGGGATCCCTTCGGGACAATCCGGCAAAAGGCCATAACGCGGCAGTCTGGTACCCAGCCTTCTGGGTCGGCTCCTCCCGCTTCATCGCCTTCCCCTCCCCACCTGATCCGTACCCCAAGTGACATTGGTACCAGTGGGGAGTCGCTTTCTCATGTTTGAGCTCGGTTGGCCAGCATAGAGAAAATGATTGCTAGCACGGTGGGCAAGTAGGCCCAGGCTAAAAAGAGACAGTTGTCGGCCCAGCCTTTGTGGGATATTGACGACGAGTCCGCTGATTTGTCCGATTATTCCCCGTTAGAGGAGGGGGAATTGTATTAGGATTCAGAGGCTGACTATGGTCAGCCTGGGAATTCCAATGTCGGGCAGGCGCCGTGGGATGCCGTTGATATGGCCACTATTTTGTCACATTTATTGGAGGTGTTGGATATTGATCCACCTGAGGCTCCCCCTCTTAAGAAGGGGGGATTTTTTGGGGCCCACAAGCCCCGTCTGGAATTCCCTACCCAGGGTCATTTCGATGCGCTGATACTTAGAGAATGGGAGAGGCCCAGCCGACTTCCTGGAGTGCCTCAGGGATGGGATAAGACGTATCCTTTTCCGGTGGAGGCAGTCAAGCGCTGGTCTTCTCCTCCCGAGGTCAATGCGCCTGTTTTAGGTTTGACCAACTCTTCTGTGCTGAACACCCCTGATGCCACCTCCCTTAAGGATGGCGAGGATAAGCGCCTTGATCAGATGGCGTGCCATGCATTTGCCAACGTGGGCTCGACCCTGCGGCCTGTTAGTGCATCTGCTCACAGTCGCTCACAGCTCTCCCCTTCTTGGGTGTGCGGCTGTTTGGAGATAAATTGGATACTGTTGCTAAAGGAGGTAAGTTACCTCAGCGGAGGAAACAGCGCCGTCCCTTTCGGGGGGCGGGTTCATTCACTCCTTCCTTTCGAGGGGCCAGAGCGTCTAGGGGTCTGGGCTTCTCAGGTGTCAGGGGCTCGTCTTGGAACAGAGGCATAGGTCGGGCACGTCCCGCGGCTGCCTGGGGTTCCAAGCCCAAGCCTGCCGTTAAACCGGCTCAGCAATGAAGGGGTGCCCTCACCCGCAAGGGTGGGGAGACGGCTGCGGCTCTTCTTCCAGGTCTGGGCCCAGGAGGTCACAGACAATTGGATCTTGGAAGTGGTCTCCTCCGGGTACAAACTGGAGTTCGAGTACTGGCCGCCCCCAAGATTCTTAAGGTCTCGGGTGCCCTCGGACCCTCAGGCTGCACAGAGGCTCCTGTTAGCAGTAAAAAACCTGGACATGGGGGTTATATGCCCGGCAGGGGTTACTACTCCAACCTTTTCACGGTTCCCAAAAAGGAGGGTTCGGTGAGACCCATTCTAGATCTCAAGGTTCTCAACAGGTTTATCAGAGCAAAGAAGTTCCACATGGAGACTCTGCGCTCGGCTATCAATTCCCTTCGCCAAGGGGATTTTATGACATCCATAGACATCAAGGACGCGTATCTGCATGTTCCCATTTTTCAGGCACATCAGAGATTCCTCTGGTTTGCGGTGGAGGATCAACATTATCAATTTGTAACTCTTCCCTTCGGTCTGACCTCGGCACCGAGGGTCTTCATTAAGGTTTTGGCAGGCGTAATGGGTCTGCTCAGATCTCAAGGCATTCGCATTGTGCCTTATCTGGACGATTTGTTGATTTCAGCTTCTTCCCTTCAGCAGGCGGAACTGGACACCCACCAGGTGGTGTCGACCCTGGAGAGGTTCGGGTGGGTGATCAACCGCACCAAGTCTTCTCTCTCCCCGTCTCGAGTGATTTCATTTCTGGGCATGAATCTGGATACCAGTCGGGCCAGAGTGTTTCTGCCCCAGGCCAAGGTGCAGGGGATTCAGGGCCTGATCCATCTTCTGGCCAGTCCTTGTCCCTCTATCCGACAGGGGATGAAACTGGTGGGTCTGATGGTGTCCTCCTTCGAGGCGGTGCCGTTTGCACAGTTTCACATGAGATCTCTTCAACTTCTCCTATTGACGTATTGGGACAGGAGCCCACAGTCATTGGATCAACCTTTCAAGATGTCTCCCAGGGTTCGGCAGTCCTTTCGGTGGTGGCTGGACTCGAGCAATCTGGTGAAGGGCAGATCCTTTCTGGTCCCTTGTTGGTAGACGGTTACCACGGATGCCAGCCTGTCAGGCTGGGGAGGTTATTGGAAGAGTCATCAGTTCAGCGGGGTGTGGGGTCCCCAGGAGGCTCACACCCCCATCAGTGTATTGGAGCTCAGAGCCATTCGCCTGGTTCTGGCTCGGCTGACCACACAGTTATGGGGTCTTCCGGTTCAGGTGCGTTCGGACAACCGAACGGCAGTGGCCTACATAAATCACCAAGGAGGGACTCGCAGCAGGAGTGCCCTCAAGGAAGTCTCTCTGATCCTGCACTGGGCGGAGAGCAATGTTCCTTGCCTTTCGGCAGTCTACATTCCGTGAGTGGAGAATACGGAGGCGGATTCCCTGAGCAGGGGATCCTCTCGCCACGTAGAGTGGTCTCTCAACCCCGAGGTTTATCTGGGTCTTTGCCGCAAGTGGGGGACTACGGAGGGGGATCTCTTTGCCTCGAGGCACAATCACAAACTTCCGGCCTTTGTGTCTCTTTCTCAGGATCCCCTGGCTTTGGCAGTGGATGCCTTGTCACTGGCTTGGAAGGACCTGGGTTTTCTGTACCTGTTTCCATCTGTCTCCATGCTGGGCAAGGTAGTTCGAAAACTGGTTCTAGAAGGGGTACCAGCGATTCTGGTGGCTCCAAGGTGGCCAAGAAGGGTTTGGTACGCAGACATTGTAAGGATGGCCGTAGACCAGTACCGTCTTCCCTTGCTGCCAGACCTGCTCTCTCAGGATCATCTACTTTACCCCAATTTACAAACGCTGGCTTTGACGGCTTAGCTGCTGAAACCTTCATCTTGAAAGAGGAAGGTTTGTCTGAGGCTGTTGTTCAGACCCTGATTAGGGCTAGGAAGCGGTCCTCTTTGGGCATTTACTATAGGACTTGGAGGTCCTATATTGATTGGTGTGAGGCTAGGGCCTTGACTTGCAGGGTTTTGGAGTTTCTTCAGCATAATCTGGATCTTGAGTTCCAGCTTAGTACTTTGAAAGGACAGGTTTCTGCTCTGTCTGTTTTCTTCCAGAGGTCTTTTGCTTTACAACCGCTGGGTAAGACCTTTTTCCAAGGGGTGGCACATGTGCGGCCCCCTCGGAAGGCTGTAGTTCCTGTTTGGGATTTGAATTTGGTTCTTTAGGCTTTGCAGGGTCCTCCTTCTGAGCCGCTACAGGATATTGCTCTTTCGTTTCTCACTCAGAAGGTTGCCTTCTTGGTGGCTATTACCTTTGTTCGGCGGGTCTCTAAGTTGGCGGCCCTGGCGATTCAGGCCCCTTACTTTGAGAGACACCAGGATAAGGTGGTTTTTCATTTCAAGCCGGATTTTCTTCCTAAGGTGGTTTCTGCTTTCCACCTCAATCAGGACATTGTTCTCCCTTCCTTGTGTCCTAAGCCTAACAATGACAAGGAGAGGGTTTTGCACAATTTGGATATTGTTCGCTGTGTGAAGTACTATTTGGTGACTACTTTTCCTTCCGCAAGATGGATGCTTTTTTTCGTGGTGCCCTGCGGGCCCAGGAAAGGTTTGGCGCCTGCTAAATCTACGATTAGCAAATGGATTCGTCAGGCCATTGTTGGGGCCTATTCTGCCCCTACCATTTTAGGGTCACTGCGCACTCTACTCGTGCTGTTGGTGCATCCTGGGCTTTTCAGCACCAGGCTTCTGTTGAACAAGTTTGTAAGGCTGCTACTTGGTCTTCCGTTCATACCCCTTCCAAGTTTTACAAGGTTGATGTGCGGGCTTCAGCGGATGCTGTTTTTGGCCGCGAGGTTCTGCAAGCTGCAGTGGTTTGAGTTAGTACATTCTTTACTGTTTCTGGTTCCCACCCATGACGGACACTGCTATTGGATGTCCCAGATGTCATGAAGAAGGAACTGGAGTGTATGGCACACTTAGAATATACCATTTTGTGAGTACTCACCTTTAAAACGGGTATTATGAGTGTGCCATACACTCCACTTCCTTCTTCATGACATCTGGGTAATCTCCAGTAGAGGGCGAACTTCTGCAGAGATGAATATGCAAAAAAAAAAAAAAAAGTCCCTCCCGATCCATATATACCTGGGACCTCCCACCAATTCCCCAGTGTATAAAAGCAGTAAAGGGACCAGGAAGAACCAAATATAACCATAACAATCAAAACCAATGGTTCACCATATAAAAGCCCCAGAATACCTGAGAAAAACAAGGGTGGGGTGAAGTGGAGTGTATGGCACACTCATAATACTCGTTTTAAAGGTGAGTACTCACAAAACGGTATTTTTTGTGGTCCATTCTGGTCCTAGGAAGGGTTTGGTCTACTATCAGCAAATGGATCCGTCAGGCTGTGATTCAGGCCTATTCTGCTAAGGGGAAGAACCCTCCCTTCCGCCTTACTGCTCATTCTACTCGTGCTATTGGGGCCTCCTGGGCTTTTCAGCACCAGGCTTCTGTTGAACAAGTTTTCAAGGCCGCTACTTGGTCTTCTGTTCATACCTTTTCAAAGTTTTACAAGGTTGATGTTCGGGCCTCAGCCGATGCTGTGTTTGGCCGCAAGGTTTTGCAGGCGACAGTAGTTTAAGCTGCGTGCTGTTGCCTTTTTTGTTGGGGATCCCACCCTACTTTTATGGACACTGCTGTTGGATGTCCCAAGTGTAAGTATTATATCTGGAGCAGGACGTACTGTATACTTAGAATAATACAATTCTGTGAAGTACTCACCTGTAGAATTGGTATTATACGTATACAGTACATCCTGCTCCACCCCACCCTGGTTTTTGCATTATGCTGGATCCCCTATATGGTGATTGTTGCCATTGTTGTTGTTACCAGTTTCGGTGGTTAAATTCTCCCGGCTTCTTGTTCACTGCTTTTCAATGCTGGGGACTTGTGGGAGGTATATGAAGGGCCGGGAGGAGCCTGTTTTTGCATGTCTGCAGTGCACAACGCCATCTGGCGGAGGATAACCCAAGTGTAAGTATTATATCTGGAGCAGGACGTACTGTATACGTATAATACCAATTCTACAGGTGAGTACTTCACAGAATTGTATTTTTCTCTTTGTGTGTGTCTGTCCATGACCCCTATACCAGTTCACAAGGCTGTAGGCTTGCATGTCACCTGCGGCTAGCGGGTGACTTGCCAATAACCCCCAGCACCCGCATTACCTGCCTCCCCAAAGCCCGGGGGGGGCTCGAGGGGGCAGAGGAGCCGGTGGTAACGGGCTATGCGGGCTTGTGGCCTGCAGGGCCAGGGGCCACAAAAGCTGGCCCCTGCGCCCTGTTTCTACAAGCCCTGCATAGCTGGTCCCGGGCTGGTTACTTTGGGTAAGGGGGACCCCATGTCAATTTTTCTCTTTATTTTCAAGGGTTTTTAACCCTTTTTTTCTCGATTTAACCCTTTGTAGTGTGGATGGTAGTTGTATTTTATTTGTAAATGCTATAAAGTGTTTCAGTTAGGGGGGTTCTCCTGGGCAGGAACGGGGGCTACCGATAAATATGTGGTACCGTTCTAATCTGTAGAAGTGGGGCTTTCACATGCAATATGCTTTTCTTTAATAAAATATTTTTTTATTTAAAATAAAGGAGTCTTTTTTTTTTTACTTAATATTGTAAAAAAACAGAATAAAATTTACAAACAAGACATTTCATGTTAAAGCCTAAACTGTGCTGCAAAAAAGCTGTATATATAATTTTTCAGCAAAAATGGCGTTAAACATGGCGCAAAATGGGGAAAAATGACCTGTCAACAGACACAAATCTCAAGTAGGTTGGCAATTAAATGGGTTAAAAGTAGCTATGCATGTTGGGTATTGTTCTGTTCGGGGGACCTTGCACTTTCAGACTTAGCTTGTTTTTTTCTGGTTCGCATATTTATATTTTTTAATCAGCTTTTTTATACATTTTTCAGGGAAACCCTGCACAACCAAAAAATTATTTGAGGGATTAATTCCAGAAAGATGAGCCCACTACAACAAGCTGGGTACGCTTAGAAAGCTTAACATGTGTACTTTCAGGGAATATATGGTTTATGGGGGATATTCCAAATGTAAAGGGTTGTTTTGGTTGAAAAATCACGAGCTGCACACTTTGTCTGCAGAGCTGAAATTTTCAAGTAAAATTACCGTTACGCACATGCTTTGCTTTGGGGTGTTTGGCAACTCTTCCCTTGACAGTAGCTATGCATGTTGGGTATCGTTCTGTTCGGTGGATGTTGCTTTTTCAGATTAAACATGTTTTTTCTTGTTTGTATATAGTTTTTTAGGAAGATGTGGCTGTGATTCTGCTTTCTTATCCTTTTTTTTAGGGAAACTCTTTGCAACCAAAGAATACATTGAGGGATTACTTCCAGAAAACTATGGCCACATCAACAAGCCTGGTACACCTAGAAAGCTTGAGGTGTGTACTTCCAGAGAATATATTGTTTTTTTGGGGTATTTCAAATATAAAGGGTTGTTTTTCTGGAAAAACTGCAAGGTGCGCATAGCGCACAGCATAGTTGCATTTTATCTGAAAATCCCCAAAAGCGCTGTTTCAGTTTGGGGGGAGTCTCCCGGGCAGGAAAGGGTGTCTAACAATGCATATGTGGTACCGCTGTAACCGGGAGAAATTGGGATTTCACACGCAATACGATTTTATTGACAAACTTACATTTTTATTACAAAAAAAACACTACAAATTGTAAAAAAAATATTTTTTTTATTTTTTTGCACATATTTCACCCAAAAATATTGAGAATACACCTAAAAAATGACAAACAAGACATTTCATGTTAAAGCCCAGACTCTGCTGAAAAAAAAAAAAACAATATATAATTTTCCTGGGAAATCCCTGGAAATCCCTTCAAAAATCACATTTGAACATGGGGAGCGCATAATAGTGCAAAATAGTCTGGCAACAAAGGGTTGACAAAAACTCCAGGTAGGCTGGCACTTAAAGAGTTAAGGCAATTCATGTGCAATGTTTGCCATCCTTCCCATAAAAAGCTGCACGGGCTTTGTCTTAGTTTGTCAGCACACTGTGCATAATATGTATTCACTTTTGAGATGCACTGGAGTATTAAACCCCCCTATTCACATATTTAACATATTTACATATTTAAGCATGCCATTTGATTTATACCATAGAAGCTCCATAATGTAGTTTTTGATCGGCAGGTTGCCCAAGGTGAATTGCATCTTGAAAGTCTCTGACTTTTCAATCGGATGATGCTAAACACTATTTCCCCTCATTGTACCTAATATGACAAAGCTGCACATATTTAACATTTATGAGCAGGGTAAAATCTGATTGTTTTACATCTGCCCTTTATAAAATCCAAACGTTTACAGACAAAAGCTGCATAAGGCACAAGTTCACTGTTGGGATAAAAGCCGACAGTGAACTAATCTATTTTAAAAGGTGCTACTGTGCTGATCATGAGTCAGATTACCATCTGACATGCCCTCTGCTCTCTGCTTTCGCGCATAATGTGCCTCCCAGTTGTTGTCTCAACCAATTATCAATATGTCTGTCATAATGTGATCCTAATGACAAGAAAACAAGCTTTGTGCTGCTTTGACAAAGGTTAACCTCAGACTGATATTCTTTTTTTTTTTTTATTTATCTTGGTTTTGTGAGCTGAAAGGGTAAAATTCAAGTGGCGTCTTCTTTGTCAAAGTACAGTTTTAAGTAGCTATTTGCTTCATCAGTTCAAATATCAAAGTCATTAACACAGATTGTGCTAAGAATGACCTGATTTAATGTATGTTAAAGTAAAGTGACGTTTTGCAGCGTGTATTTTAAAGCAGGCTAGAATCAGATGTGGTGGAAAGAGAGGATGATGCAGATGGCTAAAAATTACAGTACCTGAATGCAGTTTTAATGGTGCTCGTTGGGGAAGGATTCTGGGTATGCCTGTCCAGGAAGCCTGTGGGTTGACCCTGATAAAGCAAGGCCATCTGGGCCATCTGCATTATCCTCTCTTCCTTCCTCATCTGAGCATTGCAGCCTGCACTGAAGGGACACGGGAGCAGTTGAGGTTGCCTCTACCTCATCACCTATCCCACAATTATACCTCACCATATGGTAATCTCTTGAGTGACCTGTTGAGTGTATTTAAAAAAAAATATATATGTTTTTTTTTTTTTTTTTTTTTAAGCTAGCAACAACTTGCCATGTCACCTTTATGAAGGGTACTTTATGTGTTGTCTATGATAGAGGGGGTCAGAAGTGACAGTCCAATTATTTTCTCCAAAGGGTATTGGAATTTTTGCAGTTGGAGAACTAGTGCTGACATCTTGGCCAGGGTTCTCATTGGGAATGTTGCCTGAAATTGGAGACTCCATTTGAGTTTTGGGGTATCTATTTTTTTTGGCTTACCGGAATATGCTCTTCAGCCAGGGTACTGTATATTTGCAGGTTATTTTAATCAGCTCCAAATGTAAATATGGGACTGTGTTTTGGTCCAGGATAGTCATTATATTTCTGTTTCCAGTAATAGATAGGTGCCTTGGCTTAGGTTTACACTCCCTGTCCTGGTAAAAAAAAAAAAAATATATCTGTGTCCTGCCACCATCTTCTTACTTACCGTTTATGGAGAAGCAGCGATTCTGGCATTCAGTGCAATCCAGCAGGCTGGCCTCACAACCCCTAACACACCTACTCCATTCTTTGCTATGTAGGGAGCGTGTTGAACCTGCCTTGCCACGCCTTATTATTTAAATGGAGTAGGCTTGGGGTGGGTGGAAACAAGGCCCAAGGATGCCGCCAAGATAGGCCACACCACAGGAAGACTGAATTGCTGGATCTCTGACTTCATGAGTATCCTGATGCCGGCACTGCATAGAGTAGCTTCAGGGGCAAACTGGGCCGGCACAAAAGAGCTGCGGCTAGGTTTTTTGGTTATGCCTGGACAATCCCTTAATTGTCTGGCCTAAGTTGAACTGCACTCTGCAGAGTAATCTCATTGCCCCTTGTCTTGGGTTCTCTTTAGATACAGGTTTCAAAGAGTCTGGATACAGTGGCATAACTACAGGCGGTGCAGGGGTAGCTATTGCACTGGGGCCCAAATCATTGTTGCTCACATGGCATCATGTACTGGAAAAATAAAGGAAATTGTCTGAGGTGTTTTATTATTCTAAGTATACAGCACGTCCTGCTCCAGAGATAATTCTTTACGTTTGGGTTATACATCCACAAGATGGCGCTGGACTGCAGAGACAACAAAAAAGTGGCTCCTCCCGGCCCCTTATATACCCGGGACCTCCCACAAATTCCCCAGATCTTCTCTGCATTCTGGGCTGCGATGACAAGAAGATGGCTCTCTCTACTCGCAGGTGAGCGGGGCTTATTAGCCTGCGGTCCTGTCGGACTATTTGCACCCGTTCCATTTTTAATTTGCCTCCCAGCCTTGGCTGCGCTGGTTTGGTTGATGGTAGGCAGCACCGCTGTCAGGTGCTTAGGAGCGTTGCTCCACCTCAATCCCCCACCAAAGGGTAGGCGGTATAGGCATATGGTGAGCCTTTATGGGATGCCCCTCCCGCACTATCACCCCTTATATCGGTGGGCCCCTGTTAGGTGGCTGCTGCTCTCCCTTGTAGTTCTGGGGGGGGGGGGGGGGGGGGTGTTCACTCGTTGTATAGTATGCTTGGTTGCTTGGTTTTCTGTCACCGCAATGAGTTGGTGGCACTGGCTGCTTTTGAAAATGCCGCCGCCGTGCGCGCTTGTACAGCGTTCCGCAGGCGGCGACATTACCTCAGGCGTTGCTGTGCCATCATTGGCAAGGTATGTCACGTGGCCGGCTTCGCGCTCTTCGGGGGGGCGGCCCCTGCGGATGGCGCGTTCTGTATTCGCGGTCCGCCCCTCGAGGTGTTCTCGGCACCATTTTGCTTCATTCTGCTGCGTGGCTGGCATCTACATACCGCGGTCCGTGAGTTGCCCCTGCGGGCTGTTTTATCTTTGGATTTTTTGTATGCTTGCAGTTGCCGCTTACGGGGTCTTCCTATTTATGTCTTGCAGGCGGGTCAAACTTAATTGTGGTTTCTCCCGGTCCTATCCCCTCTATTTAGTTCAAGACTTTATTGAGGCCTATTGTGCTATTTCCTCCCACTTCCCTAGCGGGTCATTGGGGCATCTCGGGTGGCTTATTAAGCGTCAATCCCAACTGGCCTGTTGGGCCACAATAATTACCATATGGAGGCTTCACAGGATAATGTGCTTCGGGTTCCTTCGGGACAAGCCCGGCTGTGTACTGCATGTGGGGTGGCCCCTCTGAGTGACGATGTCAGGGTTTGTGCACCCTGCGCCTGGCAGCCGCTTGCGCTGATATCAGGGTTTCCTGTGGCTGGGCCTGCACCCATGGGCTCACCTACCCCCCCCCCCCCCCCCCCACGTTTACATCTGACTCCCAGTGATGTGAATACCAGTGGAGAGTCTCAACCTGATTTGTCTACTAGAGTGGCTAGCATTGAGAAGCTGATTGCTGGCTCTACGGCGCGTAAGGCCTCTGCTAAGAGGCGGCATTTGGCGTCTGGTGTTACCATGTTTCCTGTGGAGGCTGAGGAATTTTTTGACCTGGCTGGTTATACCCCCCTGGAAGAGGGGGAATTGTTTTCTGACTCAGAATCATCTGATGAGCAGCCTAAGGGTTATGCTGACCCATGGGCTCCAGATGATACTGACAGGCTTCTGACCCATATATTTGAAGTACTTGCTATCTCCCCTCCTGCCACGGTCCCTTGGCAGCATGGGGAGTTGTTTCACACTGCTAAGCCTCGTTTGGAGTTTCCTGAGCAAACTAACTTTAATAACCTCGTGTTTAAAGAATGGGAGCATCCTGGCAGGATCCCTGGGGTGCCTAAGTTGGGATAAGAGGTATCCTTTTCCTGATGAAGTGGGTAAACTATGGTCATCCCCTCCAGAGGTGGATGCACCAATGCTGAGGTTGTCTAACACTTCTGTCATGCATTCCCCTGACTCTACTACACTGAAGGACAGTGAGGACTGGCGCATTTACCAGCTGACTTCTCATGCCTTTGCCTGTGTGGGAACTGTTCTGCGCCCGGTTTGTGCCTCTGCCATTACGGCTGTGGCTATTAAGACCCTGCTCAGAAATATTTTGGATGGGGCTCCTGATAATGCTGCTAGTGATGAGTATAGAGCTCTTATATGTTGTGGGGAATTTGTTACATATGTCCTCTCTGCCCTGGATGATACCATTAGAATGTGTGGCAGGGCTTCTGCCTTGGTGGTGGCCATACGCCACTCCGTTTGGCTGCGCCAGTGGGCAGCTGACAACGCTGCTAAGAAGGCTCTCACCGGGTTCCCCTGTAAAGGACTGCGCCTATTTGGGGACCACCTGGACCTGTTTGCTAAGGGAGGCAAGTTACCCCAGCGCAAAAGACAGTCTTGGCCCTTTCGGGGGGTCAGATTTATTTCTTCCCTCCTACCGTGTGTCCAGAATGGGAAGAGGAGTCTCATTTGCAAGGGCCGTGGAGATTTCTGGGGCAGGGGTAGAGGACGTGTCCGCTCCGGCCCCTCCTGGGGTTCCAAGACCAAGTCTTCCCCCAAGCCCCCTCTCAGGCATGAAGGGGCGCCCTCACTCATCCGGGTGGGGGGACGGCTTTGGCTCTTTGCTCACGTCTGGAGGCGTCATGTCTCAGACCGTTGAATTCAGGAGGTAGTGTCCTCCGGTAACAAGATAGAGTTGGCAGCCTGGCCGCCCCAAAGATTCATCAGATCCCGGAGGGATCAAAACCCCCTGTCAGCTCTGATTCTCGCTGTGCAAAACCTTCTGGAGTTGGGTGTCATCTGCCAGGTGCCCTTCAGGGAATATTATTCCAACCTTTTCACTGTGCCCAAAAGAGATGGGTTCGTCAGACCCATCCTGGATTTAAAGCTTCTCAACAAATTTGTCAAGTTCCGGCTCTTTCGCATGGAGACTCTGCGCTCAGCTGTGACTTCATTAAGCCCAGGGGACTTCATGACCTCTGTGGACATCAAGGATGCTTACCTTCATATTCCAATCTTTCCAGGTCATCAGAGATTCCTCAGGTTCGCTCTGGAGGATCGGCACTATCAATTTGTGGCATTGCCTTTCGGCCTCAATTCGGCTCCCAGGGTATTCACCAAGGTGCTGGCGGGAGTGATGGCTCTGCTGAGATCTCAGGGCATTCGCCTTCTTCCCTATTTGGACGACATTCTCATCACTTCTCAGTCCTTCCAACAGGCAGAGCTGGATACTCAGCGGGTAGTGGCCACACTGGAGTCATTCGGCTGGGGGATCAACCACCCCAAGTCTTCTCTGTCTCCCTCCTTGGTGACGTCATTTCTGGGCATGAATCTAGATACAGCTCAGGCCAGGATTTTTCTTCCTCAGCAAAAGGTGGACAGTCTGCAAGCGCAAGCTCATTTCCTTCTGTTCTTGCCCTCATCCTTCCATCAGGCAGGGCATGCAGCTAGTGGGCCTGATGGTGTCTTGCTTCGAGGCGGTGCCTTATGCCCAGTTTCACATGAGACCTCTTCAACTCCACCTCATGTCAGTATGGGACAAGGACCCTGTGTCCCTGGATCAGGAATTTGCTCTGTCCCCCCTGGTCAGGCGGTCTCTCTCCTGGTGGCTGGACTCAAGGAACCTGCTGGGGGGCAGATATTTTCTTGCCCCTTGCTGGGAGACAGTCCCCACAGATGCCAGTTTGACAGGTTGGGGGGGGGGGGGGAGGGGCTTCTGGAACTCTCTGAAATTACAGGGGCTGTGGGGCCCTCAGGAGGCCCACACCCTGATCAACATTCTGGAACTGAGGGCGATCAGGTTGGTTCTAGCCCGCTTGACCCCACACCTGCGGGGTCGGGCCGTTCAGGTACGCTCGGACAACCGGACGGCGGTTGCCTACATCGATTATCAGGGAGGGACCCGGAGCAAGGGGGGCCTCAAGGAAGTGTCTCTGATCCTGTCCTGGGCGGAGGACAATGTTCCCTGCATCTCGGCCGTGTACATTCCGGGCGTGGAGAATCTGGAGGCAGTCCTTCTGAGCAGGGGGTGTTCTCTCCTGGGGGAATGGTCCCTCAGCAACGAGTGTTTCGCTCCCTGTGTCACCGTTGGGGTCAGCCAGATGTGAACCTGTTTGCGTCCCGTCACAATCACAAGCTTACAGTCTTTGTGTCTCTGTCCCAGGATCATTTGGCCTTAGCCATGGATGCTCTAACACTGCCCTGGAAGGGTTTTCAGCTTCTGTATGTCTTTCCCCCGTTTCCCCTGTTGGGCAGGGTTCTGCGCAGAATAGCTCAGGAAGGGGTGCCAGCAATTTTGGTGGCCCCCTGTTGGCCAAGACAAGTGTGGTTCGCAGACATTGTGCAGCTGGCAGTAGATCAATACGCCCTGCCCAAGGATCCAGATCTGCTCACTCAGGGGCGGCTATGCCATGACAATTTACAAACGCTTTGACGGCCTGGCTGCTGAAACCTCAATCTTAATGGAAAAGGGGCTGCCTGCCTCTGTCGTTAACACCATGATCAGGGCTAGGAAAAAGTCCTCTTCTTCCATCTACTATAGGGTTTGGCGTACCTACATTGACTGGTGTGAGGCTAAATCTATTCCCTGTCGTGTGTTTTCTATTCCTAGGATTCTGGAATTTCTCCAACATGGTTTGGATCTGGGGCTTCAACTCAGCACTCTGAAAGGTCATGTTTCTGCTTTGGCTGTTTTCTTCCAGAGATCTTTTGCTCAGCATCATCTGGTCAAGACTTTTTTCCAGGGGGTTACTCATGTGCGCCCCCCACGTAAGCCTATGTTACCAGTCTGGCACTTGAACTTGGTCCTATCTGCCTTGCAGGGGTCTCCTTTCGAGCCTGTGCATAAAGCTGCTTTGTCTGTTCTTACTCTTAAGGTAGTCTTTTTGGTGGCTATCACTTCTGTTAGGCGTGTTTCTGAGTTGGCAGCGCTTTCCATCCAGCCCCCAGGACAAGGTGGTGTTTCGCTTTAAACCAGATTTTCTGCCTAAGGTTGTGTCTGCCTTTCATCTCAATCAGGACATTGTTCTGCCTTCTCTGTGCCCTAATCCTAGTAACCCTAAGGAGAGGGCTCTACATTCCTTGGGTGTGGTCAGGAACCTGAAGTTCTATTTGGTGGCTACTGAACCCTTCAGGAAGACTGATGCTCTTTTTGTGGTCCCTTCTGGTCCTAAGAAGGGTCTGGCTCCAGCTAAGTCTACTATAAGCAAGTGAATCTGTCAGGCTGTGATTCAGGCCTATTCTGCTAAGGGGAAGAATCCTCCCTTCCTCCTTACTGCTCATTCTACTCGTGCTATTGGTGCCTCAACCAGGCTTCTGTTGAACAAGTTTGCAAGGCTGCTACTTGGTCTTCTGTTCATACCTTTTACAAGGTTGATGTTCGGGCTTCGGCTGATGCTGCCTTTGGCCGCAAGGTTCTGCAGGCGACAGTGGTCTAAACTGCCCGTTGTTGCTTTTTGTGGATCCTACCCTACCTTACGGACACTGCTATTGGATGTCTCAAACGTAAGAAATTATCTCTGGAGCAGGACGTGCTGTATACTTAGAATAATTCAATTCTGTGATTACTCACCTGTAGAATTGGTATTATACGTATACAGCACGTCCTGCTCCACCCCACCCTTGTTATCATTATTCTTTGTACCTCTGTATGGTGATTATCATGTTTCATGGTTAAAATTGTTGATTATGAGTTTAATTCTCCCGGCTTCTTGTTAACTGCCTTTCAATACTGGGGAATTTGTGGGAGGTCCCTGGTATATAAGGGGCCGGGAGGAGCCACTTTTTTGCTGTCTCTGCAGTCCAGCGCCATCGTGTGGATGTATAACCCAAAGGAATTATCTCTGGAGCAGAACGAGCTGTATACGTATAATACCAATTCTACAGGTGAGTAATGACAGAATTGTATTATTTAATTGTCCAGTTCAGTGGTGTCAAACTCATTTTTTTATCAAGGGCCACATCAGCATTCTGGTTGCCTTCAAAGGGCCTGTCAATAACAAACAGAAAACAATGCAAACACAACTATTCAAATGTATGGTTACAGACAGTCCTTTTGCTCAGGATGCAGATGCTGTTTTTTTTTTTTTTTTGTTTTTTTTTCCCCTCGGGACAGAGGCTGACACAGTATTATTTTGCCCAAGGATCATGCAGAACTACTTTGCCCAGGACAGATACTGATTTTTTTGGTCCAGGATAGCCATAAGACAGACAGACAGACACGACATAAGGGGCACACTATCTTTTTTTATAGGCACCACACCTGGGACGCATGATAAGAGATGTTACTGCGCCCCACAGTGTCAATGCAGCAGACAGAGCATTAGTCGGCAGAGCTACACACAGGTGTGAAGACATGCTGCCAGTGTCAGAAGCCTTGCATTGACAAGACGGGCTATAAAAGGCGGGCCCTGGGCCTTGAGTTTGACACATGTAGTCTAGTTTGATCCAAGTGAGTTAACATGACAGAAAAATAGGTTAATATATGAGCCGTGAACCCACCAGGGTCTGTCCACTTTTAGTTATGCCACTAGCTGTATAGGCTGACCAAGAAAACTTAGACTAATGCATCCACCTGTAAATTGAGGTGGACTTCAGATAAATCAATTTTAGTTTTCATATATAGTGAGAATTGATCAGTTTGTGTTTGCATGTGCACTATACTCTTACTATTGGTCATCCTGGGTGAGACGTTCATAACAATGGAAAACCATAGGCAAAACATGCATTCTGCATTTTTTTGCAAAGGCCTCCACCAACTTCTTCTTTAGATAATTTATAGATTTTGTTTGTTCTTTTTTGCTAGTGCTCTCCCTAGTGGCCACCTATGGATTAAATTGAAAGTTCTTGTTAAAATCATGTCATTGGTCATGTACCATATATTGTAACAATAAATAACACACTTACTAATAATCTTAAACTAAATATAATAAACTCGCTCCCAAGCTGCTGTGTCGTGTGGAGCAAGTATAGACTTCTGATCCATTGGGAGCAAACCTAGGTCACTCTGCAGCAGAGAGCTTGTGACACTATATATATATATATATATATATATATATATATATATATAGCTTAGAAAATGAACATTTCCTTACTAGCACAGTGTAGTATAGAATTGAATGGGCTTACTGAAAATAAGGAATAATAATCGGTCCACAGTCATTGTTTGAATCATTTATTTGTAAACTTAAATTGCCTTCCACACTTAAAAAATAATCAAATAAACATTTTGCTACAGGAAGTAAGTCAGTTTAGACTTTACTTTTGGTTATACATATAGAATATAAGGTTGGGCACTTTAATACATCATATTTATGGGGTTCTGTGCATTTCAGTGCCTCCAAACTTTTAAGAGACTCTTTCTAATGCCCAAGAAGGGCATCTTAAGTTTTGTTCTTCCTGCCTTGGGAATCCTGATTCAGGATGCTCCACTGTGTGTATCCTCTGGGTTTGCCCGAAAACACATATTTTTGTGTTCCCAAACCGCATTCTCAGTCAGTGGCTTGTGTTCCCAGAGCTTACCACTGGCCATGTCCCGGCTCACCTCTAGCTGTGCAGAGTGCATGTGCCAGCCTTTTAGAGATTCCTGGCAGGAGTATGTACCAAGTTCAAAGGTATAGCAGGGATGCAACGTGGGATTGCCGGCAAGGCGTGTGCCGGGCGATCTCTGGGGATGCCTCATAAAGAGGGGACACTACCACCTCTAGAGTCCTATTGATTCTAGAGAGGTGACTGTTCCTCTTTAATCTCTTTAAGTCCTGTTTGAGTGCAGGTGTGTGTATGTGCGTCAACCCTGCCACCCCGTTCATCTAATCAATCCTATGAGCTATTGATATTCAATGGAATACTCTTCTCACCTTCATCATCACATATAATTCTGTACCTTACCTTTTTTGTGGGGGGGGGGGGGGGGGGGGGGGGAGAATTAGACCAAACATTTCGTTTTTGCTCATTTTAACACTTGTGTGTCAAAGTCCCATTAGTATTTTAAGCACTGAATGAAAGGGGGGATTGTGATTTGGGATACCCCACATGTTAAAACATAACTGAAAGGCCAATTTTGGGATATAAACCAGGAATCTGCAGTGCGCCTGGCATCCCCATTTCCTTTGATGTGCCCAGGGAATAAAGGATGGCACTGGCTTCTGCCTTTTTCAGTTGTCACTGGAATGCAGAACTAAGCAACATGTATAGCTCTAAAACATGCTTTCTGCTATGCTTGAACCCCCACTTTTAATAAACCTCCAATTTGAACCTTGCTTCCTCAGATAATTAACCACTAATGTTATAAATGATGACATTAAAGCAATTTCTTTACTAGAATAATTGTGCAAAATTAGAATTGACTATGGTTTTTTAAATGGCATAAAAAAAAAAAAAACGGCAAATATTTTTGTTTTCCTTTCTTTGTAAGAAGTAAAACTGCAGTCTTCAAAAAAAGAAAGCTGTAAGTTTCTTGGTGTAGCTGTTAATTCTGCTGTTCTTCCGTAATGTATCGTATGTCTGCTTCCACGCTTTACTACATTGCTTTTAGACCCTAGCATAGATATTGGTGATGTAAATTGTAAAATGTGCATTCCTCTCCTTTATTGCTGCTTTTCCATTACCTTATTTGACTTGCAATTTTAGCATGCCCTTTTAAAGTACAGTATGATTCTTCAGTACGGTTAATGAATTATTTAAGAAATAAAAACACAACAAAGCTGCTATATATGTTGGATTACAGATAATTTGTGTGTTTTTAAAGATGGTACCATACAGCATTTATTGGTACTAACGGTGGTATGTGCTTACTACATTTAAGCTCTCTGGGCATCAAAATCTAATGTTCCAGTCACTGAGGGCCTGTGATGACGATGCCACCTTTAATGGCTGTCATGGCAAGAAGCCCCTCTACTGCAACCCCCTTTTTGCTTCATCAGCAAGAGGGGTGAGTTAATGCAGTGAGAGAGCTTGGTAGAAATGCCTTGTGGTGGTGGCTGCAAGGCCAGGACTGGCACATGGGACAGTCTCCAGGTGAGCTACTTGTTGCCTGATTGGCCATTGGCTAGGCTACACCCCCGTTGAGTCTTTTGGAACGGTTGGCTACCTCTTTATGGGGCATCAGGATGTCCTACTGTGTGAAAACCTGAGGGTAGCCCGATTGACTTACTTCTTCCCTGAGACCTCAATACCTTGACCAAATCCCAAGCATACCTTTAGCTACGCACACATTTGCCATGTTTTTCTGAATGTCTAGTGTGGGCATATCCATGGCTGGAGTCGTCATCGTTCGCTCCATTTCATGTCCCTGTCACACTAACCTCAGAGCGAAACCTGAATGGAACAGGCACTGCTGAGCGACCCACACATGTGCTGTGGTAACAATGAAAAGGTGAGTTTACACATGATTCTGGGGGATACACACAGCGGATTCTCAAATTGGCATGCCCTGCCAGAGAGGAACAAAATGGAAATTCTTAGGTGCTGTTCCTCTTTACAGGCATACACAATCCAGACCCACAGGCTCTCTGTAAGGTATCATATAGCCATGTATGAAAATAAAGATGTTTCCTTTTTGTTTTGTCTTGTTCCAGCATTGTCTTGTTCCCCCCCTGTATAACAATAATTAGTCAAATTAAAACCTCTGTATACTGTATTGTACAGTACTGTATTTTGGTGCATAGTTATGCTGCTTTGGTCTCATGCATATTTTCTTTCTCTCTCAGTGAGAAAGGATGATGAACTAGAAGACACCCCTGTTATAAAGAAAAAAATAAAGGCACTTAAAGTTCTGGAGCCAAAAATTGCACAGAATCTGTGTAAGTATTTTACTATAATTATACATATAATATTACTTTAAGATTATATTCTAATGGGGAATTGGTCCTATTTTTCCTTTACATTCATGTAAGTCCAATACAGTAGCTACAGCTCAGTGGCAGCTGGTCCTTTTTTCTATTTAATTATGTTTAGATTGTGTGTAAATGATTGAAAGTCCTGACTGTGTGATTGTGAAACAATGATGGCCAGAACAACATGCTATTTTTGTATCTGTCCCTTTTTTTTCCCTTACCCTTTCATATCAATGCATTATTGTACAGTACGTTGGCTATACTTTGAATTTATAGTCAATACCACAGTGTGGTCTTTGCTCAGCCAAAGTCAGGCATGTAGTTAAACCATGCTGTGTTCTCCCCTTTCCTTTTGTGAAGGTATATTCAATATATTATATCAAGCAACACTATACATAATATTCACTAATTAACAGATTAAAACTATCTTTTTAGCCATCTTCTTGGGTTCATATCGACTGCCTTATGAAGACATAAAAACAATAATATTAGAGATTGATGAAACACAGCTGTCTGAATCAATGGTTCAGGTAAGGCCACTTGCAAATATTTTTTTTTATTTATGTATACTTTTCTTTTTTTTCCAAAATACTGCTGGAAGAAAATAATCTGCTTGATATCCTCTTTACACTTATGTTCGATATACACCTTTAAAAAAAAAAGTTAAAAGCCAAGATTTTCCTTCAATTTGTCCAAAACACATTTTCCATTGAAATCAATAATAGTACATGTTAAAACATGCCTGCGTGCATTTAAAAAAAAAAGAAGTCAAATAACTTTAAAAATCCATCACAAAATACATAAAAGCTCAGAACAGAACCAGTCTCAACAGATAAGAGTTTGCCTCTATAGATATATGCCAATCCGTACTATCTGTATCTTGTGGCGAAACATTCTTGTGTGTGTTGTTTTTTTTTTTTTTTTTGACTCATCAGTCATTTAATTTCCTTTATCATATCTTTTTGTTAACCACCACAAGGTTTTGCTTCTGTAGCAGCAGGTCTGACATAACCCATGTTTGTGGAAATGTCATTTGGGTACCACTGTAGTAAAGAGGGTTCAGTCGGTAAGCCTAAAGCGTACTGTGGATAACATACACTATTTAGTTAAACTGCACCAACAGTCTGGCACAGTTGGGAAAGAAAGGTAACGGCTATTTTGGAGCTTCCTCTCCTAGCATCTCAGCCATGCTGCTGCCTGTATTCAACTGACATAACTGACCGTGCACAATAACAGGAAGCCCAGCAGCACTTCCTGTTTGCAGGTGGCCTGCAAATGCATAAGCTGCCATTTTGTTTCTAAAATTTACTACAGCAAATTCTAGAGGATGGCGTTGATGTGGACTGGACATCAGCTCTATGGTTATGGCACCAGCCAATGCTTGAGCCTTTGCCTTGGAATTTTCAGGGGCATCAATACATTTGAGCAATGATGGGGAAATGGAGAGGCCCACTAGTTCAGTTATCACCTGTTTTAGCAATGTTGGCTAGACATGATTTTTAAAGGCTACATTAATATGTAATCTGGAACCAGAATCTTTCATACCATGAAAGCCACATTCAGTGTGGAAAGGAGGTCCATTAGCCACATTCTGAGTAAATGGATCTAAGGCACCAGATAACCCTCTATACCAGGAAACAACTAAAAACCATGTAGGTGTCCCCTCGAAATTATAGATCACAAGTTGATTGAGCCCAGTGCCCATTAGCTCTTGACAGCCCTTAGAGTCTTTACCAAGATTCTAGCAGTAGTTATGGTGGTACCACATAGCTGGGGAATCTGGGTTTCCATTACCTTGACAACCTACTGGTGAACGTGAACTGATAGTAGGAGACCTCCATGTTTGGCTCTGTTACCTGAGCAGAAGGAGTGAGGGCCCGGACATAGCTGGTGTATTTGACTCCTCATACTAATGGTAGCAGAACTAGAGCTAAATCCATATACCCAGAACCTTATAGCAAAACCATCCAGCCTATTTGGTACAGGTAGCAAGGCTTATTGAGCTCGGGTTTGATAGGACGTATGAAGGGCATTAATAGCTGTGCTCATTACCCGGAGCTTTGTCCCTAGCTAGGGAGTTGTCTTTGTTTATTTTCAAAGTGTGCTTGAGCTGAATAACTTGTAATCAGATTTCAGTTCTGTTCAAGGAGAATGCTTTAGTCAAGACATTTCAGAGTGTGGAACACGATAGGATCTGTACCTGGATCATGAGGAGTGGGCCAGTGTAGGCAGGTGTTGAAGTCTTATTGAGAGTTATAAAAATTGTATGCAAAGGGTTGTGCAACACAATATTACATCAAGGGTATCATCATTGTTGTCCAGGCCAGTTTAATTAGTTTGTTTATTAAAATGTGTATACATTGTGCATCTGTCCTCATTCCCTCCCTCTTTTCTGCCTGCCCACCTACCCTGTTTGAAAGTGCGTGCATGTGTCTGAGAATGTGGGGGTGTGTGCATGTGTTTAGGAGTGCTGGGGTGCGTGCATGTGTTTAGGAATGCTGGGTTGCATGCATATGTTGAGGCATATGTTTGGGAGTGTGGGGGTTCATGCATGTATTGGGAGTGCAGGAGTGTGCTTGGGAATGTGTGCATGTGTTTGGGAGTTTGTGCAAGTGTTTGGGAATATGTGCAAGTGTTTTGGAGTGTGAGGGTGCGTACATGTGTTTGGGAGTGTGGGTTGCCAAGAAAAAGGGAGAGAGGGTGCACAGCCAGGGTGTTTGAAGTAGGATCTTGAGCTCTTACAGACCCCAACCATTTTGCTGATTATTTTGCAGCACCACAGCTCCAAGGGCCACATCCACTTTCTTCAGAAGAGAAATCATCGGCCGTTTCTTCTTCAATTTAAAAACACTTTAGGACCGCATAGCCCGATGCAATATCACTTTGATGTGGCCCTACATCCTCATTTTAAATGTTACTCACATTCAGACCCAACCCCACCCTGGGACAAATAGCCATTCTTCATTTAAAGTTGCAGAGGTGCAGTAGCTTATTTCCAAGAAATACAGTTACAGCCAAAAACTGTACTTGGCTGTTCCATTAACTCATGTACCTTTACTGGCACATACCTGGATCTGGCCAGGGCACTGTACATGTATTGGACAACTGCCTCCAGATCTAGGGCCCTGCTATAAGCTCCACTTGAAACCACATGCTCCCCATACTCTCATGTCCTCTGGTGGGGCATGCTGCGCTGCATCAGAATGTTGTAAAGCCGGCATTTTGCTGGCAAAGTAAGCAGCAGGTGAGGTGGCCAGGATTATTGTGCAGCATCCATTGAGAACCAAGGAGCAACAACCTAGCAAATCATTTAGTTCCAGTGTGACACCAAACATTTTCTGGCAACTCCCATATAAGATACCTGGACAACCAGCGGGGAACCACTGACTCCAATTCTATCCATAAGTTAGAGGCGTTGTTTGTGCTTCTGGAGGGATTTTGTATATACTGAAGTACAGTACATATTTTCTACTTATTCAAAGATAAAAAGAAAAGTACCTGTATTCCCATATGTTGCAGGTCCTTGAAATAAAGAGTTGGTTATACATTTGTAGAAGGAAATTAGGAGAAGGTGAGAAGTAGATGGCTAATGATATTAATTTGCAAATTCAAAAATGTTCACACATGAATACATTTTTGGAGACTGCTGGCATATTCCTGCTAACAAGATAATTTAGGGAATGAAAGATAGGAAAGGTTTTGCTAACACAGAATGCAAACCTACAGCAGGGAATAATTAAATAAATCAATATTTTTGACCCCATGGCTATATAGGCTTGTAAAAAAAAAAGCAAATATATATATCATAAATAAATCAATTGTATCAGCAGCCTTTACTTATAAGGGGCCCTCGATATTTCTATACTTTCCTTTTTTTTTTTTTTTTTTTTTTAATTGTGCCACTTTTTAGTATTAGCATTTTCCTACAAAATTATAGGCCTTATTTAAAAATGAGCGTAGGTTCTGCCTATGGTGGTGTACAGACTTCTATTTGAATGTCTAAATCACCGCTCTGCCCACAAATACAACATAATCTCGTTTGTGTGTGTCCTGGATGTGTAGTGACTAGCACAGAGCTGCTCTCTTCATTTTGAAAATGGGAAGACAACTGTCAGGAGTGGAGTAAGCTGTGCATGCATCGGTGCAATAACACACCATCTTGGGGGAAGGGAGGGTCCTGCTGGCTGGAAGGGTTCTGGAAAATTCTTATGTGGGTAGGGGGGGGGGGGGGGGGGGCAGCCATGAGAGAGAGGCTGGTGCAGTCATCATTCCTGCAGGCTATAAAAGGCACAGAACAGCTCTGAGAGACCAGAGTCTGTAAGGTGGGTCAAAGGGAACACTTCTGTGTTTGTGTGCGTTTCTGAGCCCGCATAAATTATAGGGCCACAGTGAAGATTTTGGTTGAAACTAACACTCTCCTTATTTACCTCACTACTATGTGATGGGTGAAAAGAAAATTGTTTGGTCTAAGGATAAGTGAATTTTCTCAGTTCTCCTCACTATTGACAGCATAGTTACAAATTTAGAGCATCATCTACCCAAAGTTTATTATAGAGAGTTCATTTTACATTTTAAACAGATTCTGTATGTATTGCTAGATTGTTTGAATTACACAAAGCATACAGTGTGTTTTAAAGGTGTCCAAATAGCCATATATGTTAAAATAATCTAGGCACAAGCTTAACCTTTGTTGTTGAGATATCCCTTCCTATTCTTTTAAAGTAGAAATTCCACTAGATTCTTCTACAGTCATTTATTGCTTTAGTTCAGTGCTTACATTTATTATCCACAGCTGTTGTATTCAATACTTTGCCTAATATTCAACTAGTAAATTCGAAATTGGTTCTTATTTATCTGGGGTGGTGTGTTTAATTTCTTTATACATTCTACCCCACAAGCTTACCTTTCAATGAGTGGCTTCAGTGCTTTGCTTCCTTCTCTTTCTGTCCCCTTAGTGAGGAAAATGACTTCCTCATTCAGCTTTCAATCCCCACCTCGCTGACCTGGTCTATCAGTCAACCTCTTTCTGCAGCTTTGAAACCCCACCCTCCTCTCACACGTATCAGTGTGCTTACATCACATCGCTGTTGCCACACCCACTTTTTCTCTTAATTAGTTTAATAAAACTCCAGTGCTTTAATATTTTTAAAGATAAATTAGGAAATATAGGTTCTTTTTAAAAACGGATTGAAGTTTAGGACAGTGCAACATGTAGCCCGAGACAATAGGACAACAATCTGGCTTTTATTATAACTTTAAGTATGTGTCTGATACAACTACTTTTCTTCTGTGTTAAAAACTAGAATTTGATAAAACACATGCCTGAGGAAACCCAGCTATCTGCACTGGGCAAACTGAAAGATGAATATTTCAGCTTGTCAGAGCCAGAACAATTTGGTGTTGTGGTAAGTGATCATTTTCTTTTCCATACTACTACTGTACTTTTCTGTATTTAAAAATGAATTGTCACTATACAAAATTGCATTTGTGACTCCACAGGAAAAGGTTCAGTCAGGGATGTGGGGATTGAAATTTACTCCAGAGCTAGACAACTTTTTATAGTTTGGCGACAAGGTATTAAGATATACAGTATTATCTGTGCTAATTCCCACAAATGGGTTTCCAGCTAAAAGGTCGCTGTGAAAAGAATTTATGTACAGATGTATGTTTAAAATTATTTAATTATTATGACTTGGAAAGTGTAGAAAAGCGAGATTTAGTATATTAGCCTTAAAAAAAAAAAAAAAAAAAAAATCATGTTTCTCCTGAAGATCTCTACTTTTGTACATAATAATTTAACTGTGTCCACATCATGAATCGGGAAACCGCAATTAAGTGCCAGCTAAGTTTCTGGTAATACAGATATTATATTTTTAAATTAAATGGTCATCCACCATTTTATAAGTGATTCTGTATCCGTATAGGTAGTTTATGTCATCACCTTCTATCCCCAGCCCAGTGCCCCAAAACAGCCTGTGTTTTGTTTTGTTTTTTGTTTTTTTTGTTTTTTTTTTCTAAAGCCTGTACCCAGTATGCATAAAAACATTAACAGGAAGCAGTATGATGTTAAATGGCAGCCATATGCTAATTTATTAAATTACAAGGGACACATAATGGCAGTTAAACCAAGTCAACAGCTTAAAAATAGTATTCTCCTTAAAGGGTCCCTGCGTTTTCACCTCATCTGATTTGTAAAGATAGATGATAAAATTAAATAACATCTTTGCTGTTTTTTTGACAAACAGCTGTTCATGGAGTAATGGCCGCATGTAGCTTTTGCCGGTGGCCGGCAAACCGGAAACCCAGCAGTGCATAGCATCGTGAACGCATAACAAGATCTTCAGAGCTGGCACTTGGACGGGAGACGCTGCATACACACAACCTCTGTGTGTGGCACTGACAGATTGTCAGCTAGATGACGTCCGTCCGCCCATGGAGGCTGTGGTATGCAGACCGAAAGCTTGTCCTGCATACAGCCAGTATTTATTACCCGGTACAGATTCCGGGTGCATGCGTATAGCACCCAGCAGCTGGGAAAAACTCGCTGTCAGTGCACAGGCATGGGAATTTTCCCTCCAGCACCCGGGAGGATCATGGGATTTGTACACCTCCTTGGTGTACAACAGTGGTGGTGCGCTGTCATTGTGAAGCAATTGTGGGGAACAGGACAGCACCTATATAGAAGAAGGTAAACTAAGGCCATATTAAAGAGTGGTGTAAGTTAAACATATTTTTTGTACTTTCCTGCTCCCGAATAGTCATAACATGTGGGTAGTCCTCCGCCTCCAGCGCCGTGCACTGCAGACATGTAGAAAACAAGCTCCTCCCGGCCCTACATATACCGAGGGACCTCCCACAAATCCCCAGATTTCTCTGCAGTGCTGGAACTGCGAAGACATGAAGTATCACGCTCTCGCAGGCGAGCGGGCCTTACGGCCCAAGGTCCTGTGGGACTATTTCCACCCGTCCTCTTCAGATGAATTATGCCTCCCAGCCTAGGCTGCGCGGGTCGGGTGAAGGTAGGTAGCACCTGGTGTGCTCAATGGAGCCGTGCTCCACCGCAATCCCCCTCCATAGGGTAGGCGGTCAGGCCGATGGTGAGCCTCTAGAGGATGCCCCTCCCGCAATCTTGCCCGTGACCCTCACAGACTCAGTCCATGGACACCGTCAGCTTCTCCCCTCGCTTCCTCCCGTAACTCGGGGGAAAAGAAAGGGGGGGTATGTGTGTGCGTGGCAGCCCTAGTGCCCATTCGCCATTAGACCTTGTTCCTTTAATCAGGGGGTCAGTGTCGCGCCTCACTGTACAGTGCGAGCTGTCTTTCTTACTATCAGTCTGCTTCGGCAGATTCATTCCAGCGTGTCAGCATTAGATGTTACTTATTCTCCGCTGCGGTACTTGCCGTCAGTTGGAGCTTCGCGCTCTTTGGGGGAGGCGGAGACTCGGCATGACGCGTCAGGCGTCACAGCCTGGCCTGGCCCTCCCCTCGAGGTTCGCAGGCGCCATTTTCTCTATCTTTGCACGCGCGCGGTGTGGCTCGTCTCCTCCCTCGGTCATGTAAGTGCCCTCCGGGGCGGTATGGTTTCTATGTTTGTTCAGACAGCGCATGGCACTGACTCCACTCCCTTTGTCCCATTGTGTCTTTCAGAAGCCAAGACTTCGTTACCGGCCCCGGCCGGTACAACGGGTCCTCTTTACAAATTCTCCCACATTACTAGCGGATTTTTGGGGCATCCAGGGTTGCTTACTGCATAATTCCCTGCGGCTACTGCTTAAAAATCACCATATGGAGGCATTTCAGGATTATGGAACCGGGTCCCTCCGGAACGTGACCGGCTGTGTGCAGTGTGTGGCCAGCCCCTGGCTGAGGCTGACAGGGCACAGGTCTGCGGACAGTGTGCAGAACAGGCAGGTTTGCTAACCGAGGAACCTCCCTTCCTCACTCCCGTCTCCCCGCTCCCAAATATCACTCATGGCGAGTCCCACTCCAGCGGGGACGACCTGCAAGAGGTGCCGCGAGCGTTGCCCACGGCGGAGCAGGTGCTTTCTGGATTGGCTGAGCGTATGGGCCCTGGTAAAAAGCGGTCCCTGACACCTCCAGGCTCTCCGGTTCCTGACGATACCGATGATTTAGCTGATATGCAGGACCCTGACCCTTCTGAGGAAGGTGAGCTATTCTCAGACTCGGGTTCCTCCCATGGGATGCCCGCGGGCCGTGATGAATCTGTGCCTGGTTCCTGGGGTCTGTGTGACACGAATGAAATCCTGATCAAGATTTTTGAGGTTTTGTCAATCTCTCCTCCTGGGGAGATCCCCAAGCCTAAAAGGGAGAGTTTCCATACAGCGCCACCGCGCTTGGAGTTCCTAGAACAGGAACATTTCCAGAATATTATATCCCAGGAATGGGAATCGCCTGGTAAGCTTAAAGGGATTCCAGGGGCCTTGGAATGGAAGTACCCTTTTCCCCCTGATGTGGTCAATTTATGGTCAGCTCCCCTGGTGGTGGGCGCGCCGGTTATAGGGGTCACAAACCCCCCTTTTATGACTGCCCCCTTTTACCGTACCCTTCGGGATGCTGAGGACCGGCGCATTGACAGACTGGCCTCACAAGCATTCTCGTTTGCCGGGACGGCCCTGCGCCCGGTTTGTGCCGTTTGTCAGAAAGATACTGGATCACCGCCCTGAGGACCTCCCTTGGGGGGTGTTCAGTGCGCTATCAGACTGCGAAGCCTTTAAGTTTATTCTATCGGCACTGGATGACACCATTAAGATGTGTGCTAGGAGTTCAGCACTTGCGGTAGCCATTCGCCTCCTGGTCTGGCTGCGACAGTGGGGCGCCAATGGAGCTACAAAAAAGGCTCTCACTTGCCTTCCATTCAGAGGACGGCGGTTATTCGGGGCCCGCTTGGACCTTTTTGGCAAAAAGACTATAGCACCCTTCCGCAGAAGGCCGCTCCGGCCTCCACGAGGCAGGGTCACCCCTCCACCTCCCTACGTTAGTGTCAAACGTGAATCTGAGGTTTGTTTCCAGCTGTTCGGCGTGGATTTCCAACATGGCACGGGCAGGCAGCGCCCTGGGCCTTCTGGCAGGACCAAGTCCAAATCTGCCAAGACCTCGCAAGCATGAAGGGGTGCCCTCGCCCGTCTGGGCGAGGGGACGACCGCACAGCTGTCTCACATCCAGGAATATGCCTTCTCCTTCTGGTGGTTTCCGGGATGTAACCCACCTGGGCTCAGGATGGGTTCTCGCTGGATGGTCCCCCCTCAGTTTTTTGTCAGGGTGTTTTTAGTCCCTGCTTTCCCTGCAGTGTTGGGCGCACTTGTTAATTGCCTTAACGGTATGGGGCCATGGCCTCTATATTTTTTCCATCCTCCCCCCTCATCAGTATGAGGTAGTCTGGACCCCGTGGGCCTATGGCAGGCTTAGCAATTCTACCTTCACAAGTCCATATATGACAACTCTGTCTTGGGTCACGGGCCCCCTGCGTGGGGGGGGGGGGGGGGCTTTCGGCCTCTTGCGAAGCTCTAGATCTTCTTAGTTTCCCTGGGGTCTGCTGGACAGTGTCACAGGATCAACCCTGCGCTTGTGGCACTATTTGGGGCCTTTCTTTCGTGCCCAGGCTGCTAGCCTGGCGTGACTGGGGACACGCCTGAGGTGGGGCTTCTGCGTTGGGACCTACCGGGTCGTCTTCCTTACTCCCGAGCCTCTGCATCAGACGAAGTGGGTCGGTTGGCCGACGGTGTCCCCTGGAAGCTACTGGATGGTTGCTTAAACACCTCATCCCCTCACGGTCACTTATCCACTATTTCCCGTTCCTGGGAGATCGGTTCAGGCTTGCTGCCTTCTTCTCTGGCATTAGGGGATCCCTGGTTACGGGGGCTCTGCCCCCCTTTACTGGCACCTTGCCTTCACCAGGCAGGATGGCAGCTGGTGGGCCTGTTGGTGGCACATCAAGATGATGTCATTTATATACCAAGCCCTCGGGCTCTTCGGCGCAGTAGGTTACTAAACCTACATATGTCCCAGCACCCTGGTGCTTGGTCTGTGCTCATGCCTTCTTGGTAAGGTGGTTCCTCTGGAGCTTCCCATATGCAGGGGCCCCGTCAGGGGAGCACTCCCCTTCCTTACCAGCATCTCCTAGAGTATGGTCACCCTGGGTACCAAGTCTCGCAGGTTTGGCAGAGGAAAGGTAAATTCTTTCCACAACCCCCGTGGTTCTAGGTTGGGCCCCTTAGAGGGTCCATCTTACCTGCTGGGCTTCTTGAAAAGGTGGGCCCCCGTTGACTCTATATGGCGGGCCTTCTCCTCCTTCAGGATCGGTCGGTTTATGGGGGACTCCTGGTCTGTTGAAAGACAATGGCCTGTTTTTAATGCTGTTTTAAAGATTGTGACAGGTTGCTACCTCTGGAGGGTCCCTGTTCCTGGCTTGGGCGGGGGTCTACTCCCCCTGCTTCTCAGCGGTATTTGCTTCAATGGATGCCCTTAGCGGCAGGTTATGCTATCCCGGTGCTGCCCGGGGAGCCTAGCGTGGCTCTGAGGGGTCTCCCTCATGACACAGGGCATCTGCCCTTGCTCCTACTGTCCCAGAATATTCTGACTCCGGTCAGGGGGCCAGAGTGTTTAGGCATAGCCTTGTTATTTCATATGCCTTCTCTTCATCACCCTACTGTTGGGTTCTGCGCACGGTTGGCCTGATAGAGAGTCCCATGGGATCTATGGCCTAGGCGGTCCTGGGAGTAATGGTTTGCAGACGCCTCTGCTGAAGGCTGCTGAATTGTGATATATCTGTTAGGGTGCGGTTCTGCCCTTATCAGGTCTCTTCCTGTTTCCAATAAAAGGTCTCCTGTCTGGGGATTGACTGCTGATTCATTCGCCCCTTGGGGCCTCATCTTCTGGGTGACTTAGTATGAGAGGGGGTTGGGAGCTAGCTCCCCAGCTTCCCCTTACTCCGCCTATAACGGCTTGGCGGTATCCCATATTGACTGGCATGGGCCTTAGTCTCTTCCCTGTTAGACGTTATCGGTTCCCAGGGCCTTTAAAGTCATTACAGCGTAAGTTGGGTTTGGCTCCCCATCTGGGGACTCTGAAGGTGTAGGTCTGTCTTGGCCTTCCTGCAGGAGTCTGGTTCTGTCACCCTTGTAGGGAATTCTCTTTGGGATTGCTTAGCTGCACCTCCTCAGTAGTTCCATAAGTCCCTGTGGGGATCAATTTTTCATTCTGTGGACTTCCTGGGGACCCTGCCTGGATGCGGTCTCAGCTGCCCTGTAGGCCAGCCCGCTCCTCTGGGGCCTCCTGACACCATCAGACATGTGCCTGAGATGATGGATCTGGTTACTTAACCCTGACTCGATGTATACATATATATACATGTACAGATATATACGGCTACAGGCACCCCATGCCTGGGGGTGTTCCTTTTACGCTGGGCTTCCGGTTCAGGTGGTCTGTTGGACCCTTGATTTAGTCCCTTAGTCTAGCCATGGGCTGATTATTAATAATACTAATATGAGGGCCTACATCCCTCTACAGGTTTTGCACTTCTCCCCATGCCGGCCTTCTTGGCCTTTAGGGGGACTGCTGTTCTTGGAGTCTACGGGCGCCTCCTTAGGTATGCGCCTGATATCTATTCCAGCGCCATTGCGCCTTGGATTGATCCTTCTGGATGCTCCCTGATCTTGAGGAAGCCTTGGCTTCCTGATAATGAAGAGTCTGTATTCCCGTCTTGGTCGGGTGACCTGTTGTTCGTTCCCTTTGGGGGTGTTACAAGAGTTGCCACAAGGCTTCCTTGCCTGTGAGCCGGTTGGGTCACTACACTGACCCATGTTCCTTCAGGGGAGTGATTCTTCCCCTTTACTGTTTACTCCGTTATCATGGGTGCTTGGGTATCACTAGCCCTTCAGCACCAGGGGTTTTTCTCTGTTAGTTCAATTACTAGACTTATGACCTGTCTCTGTTCATACCTTCTTGGTCCTGTTATGAGACTGACGTTAGAGCCCTTGCTCATGTCATGCCTGTTGCAAGTTTGGCAGCGCCTTTACTGTCCGCTGTGCCTTGCTTTTTTGGGGGATCCCACCCTGCTTATGGATACTGCTATTGGATGTCCCACATGTTATGACTATTCGGGAGCAGGACGTGCTGTATGCTTAGAATAATACAACTCTGTGAAGTACTCACCTGTAGAGTTGGTATTATACGCATACAGCACGTCCTCCACCCCACCCTGGTTTCACTAATTCTGTATCCCCTGTATGGTGATTGTTATCATTAAGATATTGCTACCAGTTATTCTGGGTGGCTGGTTCCTCCTGGCTTCTCTTCTCACTGCTTTTCAATGCTGGGGATTTGTGGGAGGTCCCTCGGTATATGTAGGGCCGGGAGGAGCTTGTTTTCTACATGTCTGGAGGACATGGAGGCGGAGGACTACCCACATGTTATGACTATTCGGGAGCAGGACGTGCTGTATGCGTATAATACCAACTCTACAGGTGAGTACTTCACAGAGTTGTATTTTTATTCACTTTACAGCCGTTGGTCCGGACAAGTATCGATTGCCAACTGCTCTTTTTCCAGTATTGTTTGCCAGCTGCTCTGGCAAATTTCGGGTCCCCATTGATTTCAATGGGGGCCTGGTTTGCGTTCAGCTCCCGATCTGGGACATTTATTCAAAGTTTGGCCAAACTTGCCAAACCCGCATTTTGAGGGATTGCCCACCCCTAGTTATTAATGAAAATAAATACACAAGCTGTCGCCGGAGCAGTTGGCAAACAATACCTGTCCCTTAATAAAACTGATAATGCTGAGCTGTGTTTAACTGAATGTGTCATTGATGGAAAGCACCAGGGAGCAATATGAGCGAACATTCGTAGACTACATCCGGTTCATGTTTTTTTTTAAGAATATTGGACAAAGGCTTTACTAAAAAAATGAAACACAGCTTTGAGCTGGGGCTAGAAGGTGATGACATACATAATGTCATTTTAACAAGCTTATACTGATCACAATGAACCAAATTCGGGGAGGGGCATTTTAAAGTGTTTTCCAAATCTCTTCATTGCCACATTGCCAGCTATTACAGTGATAGTGACAGTACAGTGAGTTATTTCCCTGGCAACTCTCTGCCGATAAGGGACCTGGCCTGCTCGGATCTAAAACACACATGACCTACACCCCCCCCCCCCCCTTTCACCTCTGCTATTAAAGTGGACCAACACCCTGGGGTGATCGGCCGATCACCCCCCTCACCGCGGGACATCCGAGATGGGGATGTCCCGCGGTGAGGAACCCCCCCGAAAACCTCCCAAAAACTCACCTCCTCGGCGGCGGCTGCGCCCGCCGCCGCCTCCCGCGCGCCCCTCTAGCCGTGCGCGCGCCCGCCGTTTGTGAATGGCGGGCGCGCGCGCTGTCAGAGGGACGTGCGGGAGGCGGCGGCGGACGCACTGGCTTGTCCGTCGCTGTCACCCGGCCACGTGGGAGCGTTTTGAGGTGAGTATTGGGGTGTTTCTGGGGGGTTTTACACAGCGGGGCACCCCTAATCGGGGTGCCCCCCTGAAGTGGACCAAAACCCAGGATAGTCAAAATCCACTGTTTGACATTACAGCTAATCTCGAATTAACAATATTAAAAAACGTAAAAGGTTTCTCATCTTGCCTTGCTTGTACAACAAAAACACATGCAGTAGTTACTGTATAACGGAGTGTAGATCAGGCTTTCACAAGTTTAAGTTCTGTGTCGTCATTGTCCACCTATTCTGAAGCATGAAATACCATTTGGATGCATTGCTATAATAGAGAGATATTGTGAGTCAGATTGTCCCTTCATACATTTTAGTTGGTCCCCTTAGAGGTAAACGGTTTAAAGTAGTAAACTATTATACAGCCATTTTATAAAATATATTCCTTTCTTTAATCAGATGAGCAGCGTGAAGAAACTCGTTCCCCGTCTCAGTGCAATTCTATTTCGCCTTCAATTTGAAGAGCAAGTAAACAACATCAAACCAGATATTATGGCTGTCAGTGAAGCATGCGAGGAGATAAAGAAAAGCAGGAGCTTTGCTAAACTGCTGGAAATAGTGTTACTCATAGGAAACTACATGAATGCTGGCTCCCGCAATGCACAAACTTTTGGATTTAACCTCAGCTCCCTTTGCAAAGTAAGTTATTGTATTATTTGTATTGTGTATGTCTATATCTTTGTCAAATAAAGTACAAGACTTTTGAGTCTTCTTGCACAACAGCCTTGCTAGGATTCTGCACCTGATACTTAGGAACAGAAGGATAAGTAAAGAAGATAATAACTTTTCTGCCCCAAGTCTTTGGGGAAAATGGAAAGGGAAGTGAATATTATCCATATGCATAATTTGTTTATTCTTAGTATACAGTACGTCCTGCTCCAGATATAATACTTACTATCGGGGTATTACTCTGCCAGATGGCGCTGGACTGCAGAGACATCGAAAATAGGCTCCTTCCGGCCCCTCAAATACCCAGGGACCTCCCACAAATCCCTCAGATTTTCTCTGCAGTCTGGACTGCGAAGGACGAGAAATGGCTCTCTACTCGCAGGTGAGCAGGGCTATTAGCCTGCGGCCCTGTAGGACTATTCCCACCCGTTCCATTAGTAATATGCCTCCCAGCCTTGGCTGCGCTGGTTGGGTGATGGTAGGCAGCACCGCTGTTAGGTGCTTAGGAGCGCTGCTCCACCGCAATCCCCCACCAAAGGGTAGGCGGTTCAGGCTTATGGTGAGCCTCTATGGGATGCCCCTCCCGCACTATTGCCCCTGCCTATCAGTGGGCCCTATTTAAGTGGCCGCTGTCCTCCCTCATTCTCCTTGTAGCCTTCGGGGGGAAAGGGGGGGTATCGGTGTGTATGCAATGTATTTACGTGTATTGGCATTATGCTTTATTTCATTCTGCTTTGTGTCAGCCGCCGCACTGACTTGCTTTACTATCGCGCCTTTTCTGTCACTATGCCCCGCGCTTGGCGGCGGCGTTACCTCAGGCGCCGGTGCGCTGTCATTGGCTGCTTGTCATGTGCTGGCCTTCGGGGGGGGCGGGCCTGTCTCTGGCGCGTTCCACGTCATTGCTGATACCGGCCGCCCCTCGAGGTATACCGACGCCATTTTGTCTGCTTGGTTGGCTTATGCGTGACGGCCATCTACCTACCGCGATCCGTAAGTGCCCTCGCGGGCGGCTTTTTATTACAAACTTTTTATTACCGTCTGCTTACGGCCCCCTTTTATTATGTCTTTCAGGCGGGCGAATCCTTTGGCTTCTCCCGGCCCTCTATTATTTGGTTAACTTGTGAGGCCTAGTGTAATTACTCCGCTGCCCTAGCAGGTTATTGGGGCATCCAGGGTTGCTGTATAGCGTTAATCCCTATCGGCCTATAGTGCCGCTATAATCACCATATGGAGGCATCTCAGGATAATGTAACCGGTGTTCCTTCGGGACAAGCCCGGCTTTGTGTAGTGTGTGGGGAATTTTATGTTGACGCTGACAAGGCGCGGGTCTGTGTACCCTGTGCTGAGCATCTGATGAGAGGCCAAGGGGTCATAACGATTCTGGCTCTGACCCCTGGGCCCCGGATGACACTTACAGATTACTGACCCAGATTTTTGAGGTTCTGTCCATTTATCCCCCTGTTTGGAATTTCCTGAGCAAGCACATTTTAATAACTTTGTGCTCAAGGAATGGGAGTTCCCCAGTAGACTTCCCGGGGTACCTAAAAGCTGGGATAGGAAGTATCCCTTTCCTGCTGGTGTGGTAAAGTGTTGGTCATCCCCTCCCGAGGTGGAAGCCCCGGTCCTAGGGCTATCTAACACCTCTGTTATGCATTCCCCTGACTCTACTACCCTGTGGGATGCTGAGGACCGGCACAATGACCAGCTGGTGTCCCATGCTTTTGCATGTGCGGAGACGGCGCTGTGCCCGGTCTGTGCCTCTGCTATTTCCGCTGTGGCCACTAGGACCCTTATCAGAAATATACTTGATAGTGCCCCTGATGATTTGCCTTGTGAGGTGTTTAATGCACTCTCCAGTTGTGATGTTTTTGTAAATTTTGTCCTCTCTGCCTTGGATGACACCATTAGAATGTGTGCCAGGACATCTGCCCTTGTGGTGGCTATATTTCGCTCGGTTTGGCTACGCCAGTGGGCTGTTGACAACGCTGCCAAGAAGGCCCTCACTGGTTTTCCCTTCAAAAGACTACGCCTGTTTGGGGACCGCCTGAACCTTTTTGCTAAGGGTGGCAGATTACCCCAGCGTAGGCGACAGTCTCGGCCCTTTCGGGGTCAGGGCTCCTTCTCCTCCCCGTACCGTGGTGCTAGACAAGGGAAGGGGGTTTCCTTTACTGGGGCCCGGGGAGATTTCTGGGGTATGGGCAGAGGACGTGGACGTCCTGGCTCCTCCTGGGGTCCCAAGGCTAAATCCTCCCCCAAGCCCCCTCAGGCATGATGGGGCGCCCTCACCCATCCGGGTGGGGGGACGGCTACAGCACTTTGCTCACGTCTGGAGGCTTCATGTCTCAGACCGGTGGATTCAGGAGGTAGTGTCCTCCGGTTACAAGATAGAGTTTGCTGCCTGGCCTCCCCCAAGATTCATCAGATCCCGGATTCCTCAAGACCCTGTGTTAGCTCAGGACCTAGTGCAGGCAGTGCAAGGCTTCCTGGAGCTGGGGGTCATCTGCAAGGTCCCTTTAAGAGAAATAGGCAAGAGCTTCTATTCCAACCTATTCACAGTCCCCAAAAAAGATGGTTCAGTCAGGCCCATCCTGGACTTAAAGTGGACCATCACCCTCGGGTGATCGGCCCGGGAATCTATAAGATTCCCGGGCCGATCACCTCCCTCCCCGCGGGACATCCGAGATCGGGATGTCCCGCGGGGTGAAACCACCCCTAAACCCCCTTACCTTAGTTTTGGCGGCGGCCATCCGCCGCCGCCTCCCTCGCGCCCCTCTAGGCGTGCGCGCCCCCGCGCCAAGAGGGACGCGCGGGAGGCGATGGCGGAGGAGGAGCCACGGACAAGCGGCTGTCAAATCGCTTGTCCGTCGGCGCAGGGAGAGGTGAGTTGTTCGGGGGGGTTTCACACAGCGATCGCCCCCGATCGGGGGTGCCCCACCGAAGTGGACCAAGACCCAGGATAGTCAAAATCCTGGGTGTTGGTCCACTTTAAAGATCCTCAACAAATTTGTCAGGAGCAGGCGCTTTCATATGGAAACTCTGCGCTCTGCCATCAGTTCCCTGCGCCCAGGGGATTTCATGACTTCTGTGGACATCAAGGATGCTTACCTTCATATCCCTGTATTTCCAGGTCATCAAAGGTTCCTCAGGTTCGCTCTGGAGGATCAACACTACCAGTTTGTGGCATTGCCCTTTGGTCTCACCTCAGCTCCCAGGGTGTTCACCAAGGTGCTGGCTGGCGTGATGTCTCTGCTCAGGTATCAGGGTGTCCGCGTGCTGCCTTATCTGGACGACATTCTCATCACCTCCCAATCTCTACATCAGGCAGAATTGGATACTCAGCTGGTGGTGTCCACCCTGGAGTCATTTGGATGGGTGATCAACCACCCCAAGTCCTCACTGTCCCCCTCCTTGTTGACTCCATTCCTAGGAATAAATCTGGTTACAGTTCAGGCAAGGATTTTCCTTCCTCAACAGAAGGTGGACGGTTTGATTGTACAGGTTCGGTCCCTGCTATCTTGTCATCATCCCTCCATCAGGCAGGGGATGCAGCTGGTGGGCCTGATGGTGGCGTGCTTCAAGGCGGTCCCAGTTCCACTTGAGGCCTCTGCAACTCCACCTCTTGTCAGTGTGGGACAAGGATCCAGCCTCCCTGGACAGGGTCTATGTGCTCTCCTCCCTGGTCAGGAGGTCCCTCTCGTGGCGGATGGACTCAAGGAACCTGTTGGGGGGCAGATGCTTTCTTACCCCTTCCTGGGAGACGGTCACCACGGATGCCAGTCTGTCAGGTTGGGGGGGGGGGGGGGGGGTTCTGGAAGTCCCTGAGGTTCCAGGGGAGGTGGGGCCCTCAGGAGGCCCACACACCTATCAATGTCTTGGAACTGCGGGCGATCAGGTTAGTTCTGGCTCAGTTGTCTCCTCACCTTCGGGGCCTTCCTGTTCAGGTGCGCTCGGACAACCAGATGGCAGTTGCCTACATCAATCATCAGGGAGGGACCCGGAGCAAAGGGGCCCTCCAGGAAGTGTCTCTGATCCTGACCTGGACGGAGACCAATGTTCCCTGCATATCAGCTGTGTACATCCCAGGGGTGGATAATCTCCTGGCAGACTCTCTGAGCAGGGGGTCCTCTCGCCAGGGAGAACGGTCCCTATGCAGCAGGGTGTTCCAATCTCTGTGTCACCGTTAGGGCCAACCAGATGTGGATCTGTTTGCGTCCTGTCACAATCACAAGCTACTGGCCTTTGTCTCCCTGTTCCAGGATCCTCTGGCCTTGACCACGGATGCTCTAGCAATGTCATGGCAGGGCTTTCAGTTCCTGTATGTCTTCCCTCCATTCCCCCTGCTGAGCAGGGTTCTGTGCAAGATTGCTCTGGAGGGGGAACCAGCTATTTTGGTGTCCCCCAGGTGGCCAAGAAGAGTGTGGTTCGCAGATGTGGTGCAGCTGGCAGTAGATCAATACACTCGGCCACTGGTGCCAGATCTGCTTGCTCAGGGCTCACTACGCCATCCCAATTTACAAACTCTGGTTTTGATGGCCTGGCTGCTGAAACCTCCATCTTGATGGAGAAGGGGCTGTCTTCCTCGGTTGTGGATACCTTGATAAAGGCTAGGGAGAAGTCTTCTTCTATTTATTACAGGGTTTGGCGTGCCTACATTGACTGGTGTGAGTCTAAGTCTCTTCCCTGTTGTGTGTTCTCTATTCCCAGGATTCTGGAGTTCTTACAGCATGGGTTGGAGATGGGGCTCCAACTTAGTACTCTAAAAGGTCAGGTTTCTGACCTGGCTGTTTTCTTCCAGAGGTCCTTTGCTCAGCATTCTCTGATTTGGACTTTTTTCTAGGGGGTGACTCATGGGCGTCCCCCACGCAAGACTGTGGTGCCTGTTTGGGATTTGAACTTGGTTTTGTCAGCCTTGCAGGGTGCTCCTTTTGAACCTGTGCAGGATGCTTCCCTGGCCATTCTTACTCTCAAGGTTGGCTTTCTAGTGGCTATCACCTCTGGTAGGCTTGTGTCTGAGTTGGCGGCGCTTTCCATTCAGCCCCCCTACTATGAGAGACACCAGGACAAGGTGGTGTTTCGCTTCAAACCAGATTTTCTGCCTAAGGTCGTGTCTGACTTTCATTTGAATCAGGACATTGTTCTCCCTTCATTGTGCCCTAATCCTAGTAATGCTAAGGAGAGGGTCTTGCATTCTTTGGATGTGGTTAGGTGTCTGAAGCACTATCTGGTGGCTACTGCACCTTTCAGAAAGACTGATGCTCTTTTTGTGGTCCCTTCTGGTCCTAGGAAGGGTTTGGCTCCTGCCAAGTCTACTATCAGCAAATGGATCCGACAGGCTGTGATTCAGGCCTATTCTGCTAAGGGGAAGAATCCTCCCTTCCGCCTTACTGCTCAAACTACTCATGCTATTGGTGCTTCTTGGGCCTTTCAGCACCAGGCTTCTGTTGAACAAGTTTGCAAGGCCGCTACTTGGTCTTCTGTTCATACCTTTTCAAAGTTTTACAAGGTTGATGTTAGGGCCTCTTGGATCCCCTGTATGGTGATTGTTATCATTGTTATAGTTACTAGTTTGGGTTGTTTTAATTCTCCCGGCTTCTCGTTAACTGTTTTTCAATGTTGGGGATTTGTGGGAGGTCCCTGGGTATTTGAGGGGCCGGGAGGAGCCTATTTTCAATGTATCTGCAGTTCAGCGCCATCTGGCGGAGTAATACCCCGATAGTAAGTACTATATCTGGAGCAGGACATACTGTATACTCATAATACCAATTCTACAGGTGAATAATCACAGAATTGTAATTTTGCTTCTGTGTGATCATTCTGCAAAATAAAAAACAGATTATTATCCCTACAGCACATTTGAGCTGGTTAACACTAAAACATGTGACCCTCATAACAACCTGCATGATCAGTTGCACAATAGGGTCAGTTTCATTTAAGGGAAGCCACTAGCCTTACAGTGATTTTGTAAACAACATTGGGATGTTGATAAGACCAACCTTTATCCAACCTCTGTGATTTAGTCACTTCAATGCAGCAGTGTGATGCTAGAATTAATTTGGAAATAGTCTTTAAAAAATTATTAATTTTGCATGATGAGTGAATAAAAGTCATGCGGAAAACCCTCGTGGTATTTTTACTTGTAGATTGTAGTTCTACCTTTTCATCAATTAAGATTACTGTTACTGATGAGAAAGAATGGTAAAATATGTTAATGAATAAAAACACAATGTTGCAACTTAAACCATGCATTTAAGATTTTGATGGTGTTAATTAGGAAGTCCAATTACAAAGCCTGGACATCCTCTTGCAGCATGATTATCTCTTATTTTTTCCATGCTCCACTTGACTGCAGGTGGCCACCTGAATGGCTGGATTGTGGAAAATAGGAGAATCGACTAAAAACAAGTAGTGTCTTGCTCAACATAACAAAGTATCTCTGTTTCAAGAGTAAGTTCATGTAGGAAATCAAACTCCAAACCCAAGATGTCCATATAAGTGTCACATTTCTAACTTGCAACTGCATCATGCCACATAATAAAAAATAGGAGAATTGTATCCACTTACCATGTCCCTGACTGTAGGGACATGGCAAGCCTGGGAATGCCTATAACACAGACTTTAGCTTTTGTGTATGTGCAGTGTTGAAGCCCTGTGTGCAACTCCACAATTCCTGATAGAAAGACCAGTGTTATAGTAACAATACTTCCAGACCATGTCGGTAGTATAAAAGCAGATTGTACCTATATTGTGTCAGAAAGCCAACTTAAACCGCTAACACAGACACTCTACCTGTCCGCTTTAGGACCTTATGGAATCAATAGGTTGGTCCAAAATATTTAAGAAAAGATAGGAATCAGTGGGGGCTTCATTTTTAAAATAAAAACAGAAATAATGCTAAATCATTATGAGGGTTGTGTTTGCACCATTATTCTTAGTATACAGTACGTCCTGCTCCAGATAATTACTTACACTTGGGTTATCCTCCGCCAGATGGCGCTGCACTGCAGAGACATGCAAAACAGGCTCCTCCCGGCCCCTCAAATACCCGGGGACCTCACACAAATCCCCAGATTTATCTGCAGTGCCGACTGCGAAGACATGAAGTTTCACTCTCTCGCAGGTGAGCGGGGCTATTAAGGCCTGCGGCCCTGTTGGACTATTCCCGCCCATTGTCCTCGTAATGTGCCTCCCAGCCTGGGCTGCGCTGGTCGGGTGAAGGTAGGCAGCACCATGCGTGCATATGGAGCCATGCTCCACCGCAGTCCCCCACCAAAGGGTAGGCGGTTTAGGCTGATGGTGAGCCTCTAGGGGATGCATTATTGCCCATGCCCCGTGTAGCGGTGGGCCCTGTACAAAGGGTCGCCATCCTCCCTCGTTCCCCCCGTAGCTCGGGGGGAAAGAAAGGGGGGGGGGGGGGTTTGGTCCCAGTGTATTGTGATTACACGCTTACGGCCTTAGTAATGTCCTGGACTTGTATATGTGGTGTCAGACTCGTGTAACTGCCACCGCCATTTTTTCCTTCATGGATGTGCTGCGGCGGCGCCGCCTCAAACGCTGCAGCGTCATCCTTGGCAGATCATCTATTCTAAGTGCGTCATATACTTCGCTCCCCATGACAACATTGAAGGCTGTCCAAGAGCTTCGCGCTCTTTGGGGGGGGGGGACCTGGCTTGGTGCGCTCCGCATCTGGCCCACCCTTCGAGGTTCGTTTGGCGCCAGTTCGAGGTGTAGTCGCGCGCGTGCATGGTAACGGTCCCTCTCCTTTCGTTGGTCTGTAAGCGCCTACTTCCCCAAGCCTGAGTCTAACCCCCAATACAAGCGGGGATTCTCATCCTGATGTGGCTGCTAGACTGGCCAGTGTTGAAAAATTGCTTGCTAATACCTTAGCGCGTAAGGCCACCGCAAAAAAGTGGCACTTAACCCCTGAAGAGGCTGATGAGTTGTTGCCTCTATATGGCTATACCCCCTCGGACGAAGGGGAGCTGTTCTCTGACTCAGGGTCATCTGACGAGAAGTCAAATGGTCATGACGATTCTGGCTCTGATCACTGGACCCCGATGATACTGACAAACTGCTGGTTCAGATTTTTGAGGTTCTGTCCATCTCTCCCCCTGTTGCGGCTCCCAAGCAAAGGGGGGAGCTATTTCATACTGCTAAGGCTCGATTGGAATTTCCTGAGCAAACCCATTTCAATAATCTTGTGTTTAAGGAGTGGGAACATCCCAGTAGACTTCCCGGGATTCCTAAGAGTTTGGACAGGAAGTATCCTTTTCCTGCTGATATGGTCAAGTGCTGGTCGTTGCCCCACGAGGTCGATGCTCCTATTCTGGGACTGTCTAACACCTCTATTATGCACTCTCCCGACACTACTATGCTGAGGACCGGCGCATTGACCAATTGGCATGCCATGCCTTTGCATTTGGGGGGGGGGGGGGGGGGGGGGGGGTGGCGTTGCCCCCGGTCTGCGCCTTGGCCATTACTTCGGTGGCGCTCAGGGCCATGGTCAGGAATGCACTTGATGGCCAAGACGAATTGCCACCTGAAACGATTAATGCACTGTCTAACTGTGATGTGTTTGTAAACTTCATCCTGTCTGCATCAGATGATGCTATTAGGATGAGTGCCAGATCTTCCACCTTGGCGGCAGCTATACGCCGCGCGGTATGGCTGCGCCAGTGGGCTGCTGACAATGCTGCTAAGAAAGCCCTTACTGGGCTTCCATTTAAGGGGCTACGCCTGTTTGGGGACCGCCTAGACCTCTTTGCTAAAGGAGGTAAGTTACCCCAGCGCAGGCGGAGCCAGGGCCCCTTTTCAGTCCCCTACCGAGGCGCTAAGCAGGGGAAAGGGGTGTCCTTCGCGGGGGCTTGCGCAGATTCCTGGCATAGGAGCAGAGGACAACATCCTGGCTCCTCCTGGGGGTCCAAACCAAAGCCCCTCCCAAGCCCCCTCAGGCATGAGGGGCGCCCTCGCCCGTCAGGGGGGGGGGGGGGGGGGGCGGCTACAGCACTTTGCGCACGTCTGGAGGCGCCAAGTCTCAGACCGGTGGATTCAGGAGGTAGTGTCCTCTGGTTACAAGATAGAGTTTGCTGTGCGGCCCCCCACAAGATTCATCAGGTCCCGGATCCCCCAGGACCCTGTATCAGCTCAGGTCTTGATGCAGGCCGTGCAAGGACTGCTAGATCTGGGGGTCATTTGCAGGGTCCCCTTAAGAGAATTGGGCAAGGGATTCTATTCCAACCTTTTCACGGTGCCCAAAAAAGATGGTTCAGTCGGGCCCATCCTGGATTTAAAGATCCTCAACAAGTTTGTCAAGAACAGGCGCTTTCGCATGGAAACTCTGCGCTCGGCCATCGGCTCTCTGCGCCCAGGGGATTTTATGACGTCTGTGGACATCAAAGATGCTTACCTTCACATAGCTGTTTTCACGGGACATCAACGGTTTCTCAGATTCGTGTTGAAAGATCAACATTACCAATTTGTGGCCTTACGATTCGGCCTCACTTCAGCCCCCAGAGTGTTCACCAAGGTGCTGGTGGGGGTGATGTCTCTCATAAGGTCAGGGGGCATGCGTGTGCTGCTGTAAACAATACTAATAATAATAATAATAATAATATTATTAATATTATCTCCTGGTTGGCGCAAGCCAAATGTAAACAATATCAATATGATATACTGAAATATTATATTCAATATCTCCTGAATGGCTCTCCAAATGTAAACAAGAGAATATAATAATAATATTAATATCTCCTGAATGGCTCTTAGCCAAAATGTAAACAATTATACATCTCCTGCCTGCCGCTCGGCAAATGTAAACAATATTATAACTAGATATTAATAATATTGTGTATATATTTATCCTGCCCGGCTCGACTAAAATAGGCAACACATATACCAATATTGTCAATATCTGGCCAATGATCACGCAATGGATACACGCATAAGACTATAAGACTAGGTTCTTTTGACGTCTGGTAAATGCAAGAGACACTGAGACGCGTAGTAAATAGAGAGATATATTGTAGTACAAGCAAAACAAAATGGCAAAAGACAATACAATTTACTTTACATGCAACCACAGATATATTAACCCCTAATGGGTGGATTTACAGCACCAATACCATACTGACAGACAATTCACACAAGGAACTTACAATGAATCATGCAGAAAAGAAAAGAGCCACACAAGTTAAATGGACACCCCAATACAGCAATATTCCCTGATAGCACTAACCAGTGTTAGCTATGGCTAAGTTACCTGCCTCAGTGAATCGTTTCCCCCAGCGCTATTCCAGGGCCCTTTTCCTGTACAAGCAGACTCCGGTCCAAGCCTTCTCCTTCCTTCTGCCTCCCTCTCCTGTCTGCCGCTCCCCTCAATTATACTTCCCTGCCCTTTTGATCTCCAGTCCTGCTGTCCCCCCCCCCCCCCCCCCCCCCCCCCTTGGGCTTGACCCACCGGTTATGCAAAAGAGGGTGCATCCCGGAAATTCCCAGAAGCCGTTTGTATATTTTATGTCATGCATGCTGTTTATATATTTTTTGTATAAATCAAATATAACATAAATATATATGTATATGACCATATATCACTGTATATTTACACTGCCCTACCTGGACGACATTCTCATCACATCGCGGTCCCTACAGCAGGCAGTGCTGGACACTCACCTGGTGGTGTCCACCTTGGAGTCCTTCGGCTGGGTGATCAATCACCCCAAGTCTTCTCTGTCCCCTTCGTCGGTGACCCCATTCCTGGGGATGATTCTGGATACGGTTCAGTCACGGATATTCCTTCCTCAACAGAAGGTGGAAGCTCTGACTGCGCAGGTAAGGTTCCTGCTCTCGTGCCCCCAGCCCTCCCTCCGGCAGGGAATGCAGCTGGTGGGCCTAATGGTGGCAAGCTTCAAGGCGGTGCCTTTTGCTCAGTTCCATTTGAGGCCTCTGCAGCTTCACCTTCTGTCAGTATGGGACAAGAACCCCACGTCCTTGGACGGGGTTTGTGTGCTTCCCCCCTTGGTCAGAGGGTCCCTCTCATGGTGGATGGACCACAAGAACTTACTAAAGGGGGGATTCTGGAAGTCCCTGCAATTCCAGGGGAGGTGGGGCCCTCAGGAGGCCCACTTACCCATCAACATTCTGGAACTACGAGCAATCAGGTTGGTACTAGAGCAGTTGACCGATCACCTGCAGGGAATGTCTGTGCAGGTGCGCTCAGACAACAGGACGGCGGTTGCCTACATCAACCATCAGGGAGGGACCCGGAGCAGAGGTGCCCTCCAGGAAGTGTTGCGGATTCTGACATGGGCGGAGGCCAATGTTCAATGCATTTCAGCTGTGTATATTCCGGGGGCAGAGAATCTACTGGCAGACTCTCTGAGCAGGGGGACTTCCCGTCAGGGGGAGTGGTCCCTCTGCAACAGGGTATTCCAGTTCCTGTGTTACCGGTGGGGTCTACCGGATGTGGATCTGTTTGCATCACGTCACAATCACAAGCTCCCGGCCTTTGTCTCCCTGTCTCAGGATCCTCTGACCTTGGCCACGGATGCTCTGTCAATGTCATGGAAGGAATTTCAGCTCCTGTATGTCTTTCCTCCGTTCCCCCTGCTGGGCAGGGTCCTGCGCAAGATTGTTCTGGAAGGGGTGTTAGTGATTCTGGTGGCCCCCAGGTGGCCAAGAAGCGTGTGGTTCGCAGACGTGGTGCAAATGGCAGTAGACCAGTACATCCTGCCGGGGGCGCCAGATCTGCTCACTCAGGGCTCCTTACGCCACCCCAATTTACAAACTCTGGCTTTGACGGCCTGGCTGCTGAAACCTCCATCTTGATGGAGAAAGGATTGTCTGCCTCGGTGGTGGATACCATGGTTCAGGCTAGGAAGAAGACTTATTCTGCCATCTATTATAGGGTATGGTGCACCTACATTGTTTGGTGTGAATCTAGGTTTCTCCCCTGTAGGGAGTTCTTAGTCCCTAGGGTCCTGGAGTTTTTACAGCATGGTTTGGAGTTGGGTCTAAAACTCAGTACTCTGAAGGGTCAGGTTTCTGCCCTGTCTGTCTTCTTTCAGAAGTATTGCTCAGCATCCCTTGGTTAAGACCTTTTTTCAGGGGGTCACTCATGTGCGTCCCCCACGTAAACCTATGGTCCCTGTTTGGGACTTGAACTTGGTTTTGTCTGCCTTGCAGGGTGCTCCCTTTGAGCCTATTCAGGATGCTGCTCTGGCTGTACTTACCCTCAAGGTTGTCTTTCTGGTGGCTATTACTTCGGTCAGGCGTGTGTCTGAGCTGGCGGCTCTGTCTATCCAGCCCCCATACTTTGAGAGACACCAGGATAAGGTGGTGTTCCGCTTTAAGCCGGATTTCCTGCCTAAGGTGGTGTCTGCTTTTCATTTGAACCAGGATATTGTTCTTCCTTCCTTGTGTCCTAATCCTAGCAACGCTAAGGAAAGGGTTTTGCATTCATTGGATGTGGTCAGGTGTTTGAAGTATTACCTGGTATTCACTGCGGCTTTCAGGAAGACTGATGCTCTTTTTGTGGTCCCTTCTGTTCCTAGGAAGGGTTTGGCTCCTGCCAAGTCTACTATTAGCAAATGGATTTGTCAGGCTGTGATTCAGGCCTATTCTGCTAAGGGGAAGAGTCCTCCCTTCTGCCTTATGGCTCATTCTACTCGTGCTATTGGTGCCTCTTGGGCCTTCCAGCACCAGGCTTCTGTTGAACAAGTTTGCAAGGCCACTACTTGGTCTTCTATTCATACCTTTTCAAAGTTTTACAAGGTTGATGTTAGGGCCTCAGCTGATGCTGTTTTTGGCCGCAAGGTTTTGCAGGTGGCAGTGGTTTAAACTGTCTGATGTCACCTTTTGTTGGGGGATCCCACCCTACTTTATGGACACTGCTATTGGATGTCCCAAGTGTAAGTAATCTATCTGGAGCAGGACGTACTGTATACTAAGAATAATACAATTATGTGAAATACTCACCTGTAGAATTGGTATTATAAGTATACAGTACGTCCTGCTCCACCCCACCCTGTTGTTGCATTATTCTGGATCCCCTGTATGGTGATTGTTATCATTGTTATAGTTACCAGCTTTTGGGTGGTTAAATTCTCCCGGCTTCTTGTTCACTGCTTTTCAATGCTGGGGATTTGTGGGAGGTCCCTGGGTATTTGAGGGGCCGGGAGGAGCCTGTTTTGCATGTCTCTGCAGTGCAGCGCCATCTGGCGGAGGATAACCCAAGTGTAAGTAATCTATCTGGAACAGGACGTACTGTATACTTATAATACCAATTCTACAGGTGAGTATTTCACAGAATTGTATTTTTTCAGAGGTTCAAAATTGTTGACAGAGGTAAATAAATTACCAATATCATCTAATTCATTAGTTTACCTGCTGGTCCCTGAATATACACTAAAGTGTCTCAAAAGCCAGCTAACCCCTCCCTCCTTCCTCCCCACCCAGCCTCCTGCTAACAAGCACTCTGTATCCCAGCACCACTGCACCCATTATGCTGAGTATAGTGCAGCACCACAGCTCATAGTGAACATCTTTTGGTCATCTCTTTGTCTCGTTCGTCTCGTTTGGTTGCATGTTGCATTGATGACAATACGATGCACAATAACTTCTGGCACTGAGCTGGACTTTAAAAACTTTTTTGGTGGTTTTCTAAAATAATAATGATTACAGATATATTCATATTTAGTATTTAAATCATAGCGGTAAACATGCATGCCATTGTTTTAGTCGGTAATGAAGGTTTCTATGGTAACCACATGGTTTTCTTTGTCTTATGGTGTTGTGGCATACTTAGTCTTATTTATTTTAAACTCCTACAATTCACCTGAAAATATTCTTTATTCTGAAATAGCCTGTCTGTGCTTTTGAAACTAAGTCAACAATTTATTTTGTGTCTTGGGTCACTGTGATTCAAGGGAAGCTGCAGCACAGGATGCACTGTGAAAGAAGTTCTCAGTATCTCATTTAAAGCATGCCACCTGTGTTGATCCCTCCCAGCTTTAGAAACTTACAGATCATGCATGTTGCTAATGGGTGCTTGTATTTGACATACAGCTCCATATTTATAGAAAATAAACCTGTATTTAGTAAGGCATTATTATCTAACGTAATCTTAAATATATGAATAAATCCAGGGTTTTAAAAGTTAAATTTCCATACATTTAACAATTAGAACCTTCTCTGTCTCCATAAATGGCTTTGGTATTTCTTAGAATGGATATGGCTGATCAACTCCCTTCCCTTACCCTTATAAGATATTCCTTCTTTTTTTTTTTTTTTTTTATACTTAAGTTTCTGACAGACAAAAGGCATCATGATGGCTCAAAAACAGGCAACAGTGCCTATAGCCCCAGGAGTTACTTGGATCAGAGGTTTGATCCCTTCTTGGAGTTTTATGTGTTGGAGACCAGGTCTAAAAATGAAACAGGACATATGGGGACCAAATTTGCCCACAGGAGACGGACATACCTTCTCGAACTACCAAATATAGCTCTGTCTAAGCAGAAAACCCCTCCTAAAGTTAACTAAAACTGGCCTAGATTCCTTGTTTCTTGGTCCTGCTGAAACCCTTTCTAGGGGACATCCCAAATCTGGGTGTCCCGCAGCACAAAACTCGCTAGCAATCTTAAGATGGTCTACTGGCACATTCAAGCTAAATGGAGGTGACAGAAATGCTATGCCAAAGCAGAGTGCTCTGACGACCGCCTCAAGATCCATGGACTAGGTTCTAGATTTTATACTTTGAGGAATCACAATTTGAGATGCCTCCTGGGGATTGGTTTTAGCCAAGCTTAGTTTTATGAAAACTTTTTTATTCTTAGTATACAGTACGTCCTGCTCCAGATAGATTACTTACACGTGGGTATTACTCCGCCAGATAGCGCTGAACTGCAGAGACATCGAAAACAGGCTCCTCCCGGCCCCTCAAATACCCAGGGCCCTCCCACAAATCCCCAGAATTTCTCTACAGTCTGGACTGCAAAGGACGAGAAATGTCTCTCTACTCGCAGCTGAGCGGGGCTATTAGCCTGCGGCCCTGTAGGACTATTCCCACCCGTTCCATTAGTAATATGCCTCCCAGCCTTGGCTGCGCTGGTCGGGTGAAGGTAGGCAACACCGCTGTTAGGTGCTTAGGAGCGCTGCTCCACCGCAATCCCCCACCAAAGGGTAGGCGGTTCAGGCTTATGGTGAGCCTCTATGGGATGCCCCTCCCGCACTATTGCCCCTGCCTATCGGTGGGCCCTATTTAAGTGGCCGCTGTCCTCCCTCATTCTCCTTGTAGCCTTCGGGGGAAAAGAGGGGGGGGGGGTGTATGTAGATGTGTATGCTATGCTTTCTGTGTTTTGCACTTTATATTTTATTGTGTCAGCCGCCACGCTGGCTCGCTTTTCTTTTACTGTTTTCAAAATTGGCGTTACCTCAGGCGCTGGTGTGCCTTCATTGGCTGCTTGTCACGTCCTGGCTTCGCGCTCTTCGGGGGGGGGGGGGTGTCTATGGCGCGCTCCGCGTCATTGTCTATACCGCCCGCCCCTCGAGGTATACCGACGCCATCTTTAACCTGCTTGGTTGGCCCATGCGCGACAGACCCCTACCTACCACGGTCCGTAAGTGCCCTCGCGGGCGGCTTTATTGTCTACCTTTTATTACTGTGCTTACGGTCTCCTCCTTTTATGTCTTTCAGGCTGGGCGAATCCTTTGGCTTCTCCCGGCCCTCTATTAGTTTATAACTTGTTAGGCCTCGTGTAATACTCCCACTTCCCTAGCGGGTTATTGGGGCATCCAGGGTTGCTGTATAGCGGTAATTCCTATCGGCCTATAGTGCCGCTATAATCACCATATGGAGGCATCCCAGGATAATGTGACCGGGGTTCCTTCGGGACAAGCCCGGCTGTGTGTAGCATGTGGGCAGCCTCATGCTGACGCTGACAAGGCTCGGGTCTGTGTACCCTGTGCTGAGCAGGTGCTTGCACTGCAATCTGGCCTTCCAGTGGCTGGGCATGCACCTCGTATCACTTCACCTACCTCCCCAAGCTTAAATCTCACTCCTACTGAGTTGCATACAAGTGGGGATTCTAAGCCTGATGTGTCTTCTAGACTGGCTACTGTTGAGAAGTTGATTGCTAATACCTTGGCGCATAAGGCTCCTGCAAAAAAGCGGCACTTAACGCCTAATGTCACTCTTTTCCCTTTGGAAACTGAGGAGTTTTTGAATCTGTGTGGCTATACCCCTTCAAATGAAGCTTTTCTCTGACACAGGTTCATCTGATGAGAGGCCAAGGGGTCATGACTATTCTGGCTCTGACCCCTGGATTGCTGACCCAGATTTTTGAGGATCTGTCCATTTTTCCCCCTGTTGCGGCTCCCAGGCAAAGGGGGGAACTCTTCCATACAGCTAAATCACGTTTGGAATTTCCCGAGCAAGCACATTTCAATAACCTTGTGCTCAAGGAATTGGAGCACCCCAGTAAACTTCCCGGGGTACCTAAAAGTTGGGATAGGAAGTATCCCTTTCCTGCTGATGTCGTAAAGTGTTGGTCATCCCCTCCCGAGGTGGATGGCCCGGTCCTAGGGCTATCTAACACCTCTGTCATGCATTCCCCTGACTCTACTACCCTGCGGGATGCTGAGGACCGGCTCATTGACCAGCTGGCGTCCCATGCTTTTGCATGTGCAGGGATGGCGCTGCGCCCGGTCTGTGCTTCTGCCATTACCGCTGTGACCACTAGAACCCTTATCAGAAATATTCTTGATAGTACCCCTGATGATTTGCCTTGTGAGGTGTTCAATGCACTCTCCAGTTGTGATGTTTTTGTAAATTTTGTCCTCTCGGCCTTGGATGACACCATTAGAATGTGTGCCAGAACTTCTGCCCTTGTGGTGGCTATACGTCGCTCGGTTTGGCTACGGCAGTGGGCTGCTGACAACGCTGCCAAGAAGGCCCTCACTGGGTTTCCCTTCAAAGAACTACGCCTGTTTGGGGACCGGCTGGACCTTTTTGCTAAGGGAGGCAGGTTACCCCAGCGCAGGCGGCAGTCTCGGCCCTTTCGGGGCTCCTTCTCCTCCCCCTACTGTGGTGCTAGACAAGGGAAGGGGGTTTCCTTTACTGGGGCCCGGGGAGATTTCTGGGGTAGGGGCAGAGGACGTGGACGTCCTGGCTCCTCCTGGGGCCCCAAGGCAAAATCCTCTCCCAAACCCCCTCAGGCATGTTGGGGCGCCCTCACCCAGACGGCTTCAGCACTTCGCTCACGTCTGGAGGCTTCATGTCTCAGACCGGTGGATTCAGGAGGTAGTGTCCTCCGGTTACAAGATAGAGTTTGCTGCCTGGCCGCCTCCGAGATTCATCAGATCCCGGATTCCTCAGGACCCTGTGTTAGCTCAGGAGCTTGTGCAGGCAGTGCAAGGCCTCCTGGTGCTGGGGATCATCTTCAAGGTAACTTTTAGAGAAATGGGCAAGGGTTTCTATTCCAACCTATTCACAGTCCCCAAAAAAGATGGTTCAGTCAGGCCCATCCTAGACTTAAAGATCCTCAACAAATTTGTCAGGAGCAGGCGCTTTCGCATGGAAACTCGGCGCTCTGCCATCAGTTCCCTGCGCCAAGGGGATTTCATGACTTCTGCGTGATGTCTTTGCTCAGGTATCAGGGCGTTCGCGTGCTGACTTATCTGGACGACATTCTCATCACCTCCCAATCTCTACATCAGACAGTATTGGATAATCTGCTGGTGGTGTCCACCCTGGAGTAATTTGGATGGGTGATCAACCACCCCAAGTCCTCATTGTCCCATTCCTTGGTGACTCCATTCCTAGGAATGAATCTGGATACAGTTCAGGCAAGGATTTTCCTTCCTCAACAGAAGGTGGACGGTCTGATTGCACAAGTTCAGTACCTGCTATCTTGTCATCATCCCTCCGTCAGGCAGTGGATGCAGCTGGTGGGCCTGATGGTGGCGTGCTTCGAGGCGGTCCCTTATGCTCAGTTCCACTTGAGGTCTCTGCAACTTCACCTATTGTCAGTATGGGACAAGGACCCAGCGTCCCTGGACAGGGTCTGTGTGCTCTCCCCCCTGGTCAGAAGGTCCCTCTTGTGGTGGATGGATTCAAGGTATCTGTTGGGGGGCAGATCCTTTCTTACCCCTTCTTGGGAGACGGTCACCACGGATGCCAGTCTGTCAGGCTGGAGGGGGTTTCTGGAAGTCCCTGTGGTTCCAGGGGAGGTGGGGCCCTCAGGAGCCCACACACCTATCAATGTCTTGGAACTGCGGGAGATCAGGTTAGTTCTGGCTCAGTTGACTACTCACCTTCGGGGCCTGCCTGTTCAGGTGCGCTCGGACAACCAGACGGCAGTTGCCTACATCAATCATCAGGGAGGGACCCGGAGCAAGGGGGCCCTCCAGGAAGTGTCTCTAATCCTGACCTGGGCGGAGTCCAATGTTCCCTGCATATCAACTGTGTACATCCTGGGGGTGGAAAATCTCCTGGCAGACTCTCTGAGCAGGGGGACCTCTCGCCAGGGAGAATGGTCCCTGTGCAGCAGGGTGTTCCAATCTCTGTGTCAACGTTGGGGCCAACCAGATGTGGATCTGTTTGCGTCTCGTCACAATCACAAGCTCCCGGCCCTTGTCTCCCTGTCCCAGGATTATCTGGCCTTGACCACGGATGCTCTAGCAATGTCATGGCAGGACTTTCAGATTCTGTATGTCTTCCCTCCATTCCCCCTGCTAGGCAGGGTTCTGCGCAAGATTGCTCTGGAAGGGGTGCCAGCAATTTTTGTGGCCCCCAGGTGGCCAAGAAGAGTGTGGTTCGCAGACATGGTGCAGTTGGCAGTAGATCAGTACACTCTGCCCGTGGTGCCAGATCTGCTCACTCAGGGCTCACTACGCCATCCCAATTTACAAACTCTGGCTTTGACGGCCTGGCTGCTGAAACTTCCATCTTGATGAAGAAGGGGCTGTCTTCCTCTGCTGTGGATACCTTGATAAAGGCTAGGAAGAAGTCTTCTTCTTCTATTTACTACAGGGTTTGGCGTGCCTACATTGACTGGTGTGAGTCTAAGTCTCTTCCCTGTCGTGTGTTCTCTATTCCCAGGATTCTGGAGTTCCTACAGCATGGGTTGGAGATGGGGCTCCAACTTATTACTCTAAAAGGTCAGGTTTCTGACCTGGCTGTTTTCTTCCAAAAGTCCTTTGCTCTGCATTCTCTGATTAAGACTTTTTTCCAGGGGGTGACTCATGTGCGCCCCCCACATAAGCCTATGGTGTCTGTTTGGGATTTGAACTTGGTTTTATCAGCCTTGCAGGGTGCTCCTTTTGAACCTGTGCAAGATGCTTCCCTGGCCATTCTTACTCTCAAGGTTGTCTTTCTGGTAACTATCACCTCTGTTAGGCGTGTGTCTGAGTTGGCGGCGCTTTCCATTCAGCCCCCCCTACTATGAGAGACACCAGGACAAGGTGGTGTTTCGATTCAAGTCAGATTTTCTGCCTAAGGTAGTGTCTGCCTTTCTTCTGAATCAGGACATTGTTCTTCGTTCATTGTGCCATAATCCTAGTAATGCTAAGGAGAGGGTTTTGCATTCCTTGGATGTGGTTAGGTGTCTGAAGTACTATCTGGTGGCTACTGCACTTTTCAGAAAAACTGATATTCTTTTTGTGGTCCCTTCTGGTCCTAGAAAGGGTTTGGCTCCTGCCAAGTCTACTATCAGTAAATGGATCCGTCAGGCTGTGATTCAGGCCTACTCTGCTAAGGGGAAGAATCCTCCCTTTCGCCTTACTGCTCATTCTACTCATGCTATTGGTGCTTCTTGGGCCTTTCAGCACCAGGCTTCTGTTGAACAAGTTTGCAAAGCCGCTACTTGGTCTTCTGTTCATACCTTTTCAAAGTTTTACAAGGTTGATGTTAGGGCCTCAGTTGATGCTGCTTTTGGCCGAAAGGTTCTGCAGGCGGCAGTGGTTTAAACTGTCTGCTGTTAACTTTGGGGATCGCACCCTAATTTATGGACACTGCTATTGGATGTCCCGATAGTAAGTACTATATCTGGAGCAGGACGTACTGTATACTAAGAATTATACAATTCTGTGATTACTCACCTGTAGAATTGGTATTATGAGTATACAATACGTTCTGCTCCACCCCACCCTTGGTTTTGCATTATCTTGGATCCCCTGTATGGTTATCATTGTTATAGTTACTAGTTTGGGTTGTTTTAATTCTCCCGGCTTCTCGTTAACTGTTTTTCAATGCTGGGGATTTGTGGGAGGTCCCTGGGTATTTGAGGGGCCGGGAGGAGCCTATTTTCGATGTCTCTGCAGTCCAGCTCCATCTGGCGGAGTAATACCCAATAGTTAGTACTATATCTGGAGCAGGACGTACTGTATACTCATAATACCAATTCTACAGGTGAGTAATCACAGAATTGTATTTTTGTTAGTAATGCAATCTACTGTGATTCAGTACTGTATGACAATGCAACCCAAAATCTGGTTTATCTTTCATATGTAACCAATTTATAAATCTGAATCTGAATTGTGGATTTATTTTATCATCTGCCTTTTTTTATACTTTTGTAAAATTACACAAATAGCCTGCAGAAAAATAGAGCTTTGGGTATCCAATGGTTGTCTATCTCTGCACTGTATTTTCATTATACTCGTACATTTTATTGAATGCTGCTTCAAAGGTGAGGAGAAAAGGAAAAATAGGAAAATAAACCTATTAGCTTTGTTGAGTGTGCCATTTGGGGCTGTATAGAGAGGTCAATGGGGCTATAAAAAGTGATTAATGATATACTCCACTTAAGCCTTGCTGATTTTGACATCCAACTTTGTTACCATTATGACTATGTGGCTCTTATATCAATATCTTTGTAATCACCGTTCTTTACACAGTGATTGTCAAATTAATATCCTCCATGGCTCATAGCAGCTCAGCTGTTATGCTTCTTCTTCCTACCACTCGTCACGAGGATCACTAGCTTGTTTGCCATTTATCCTTTCTTAAAAGCACAGACCACGCATGTTGAGCGGTGATTACAAACTGTAATTTCCTTGCTGGGCATTAATTAATGCAATGTGTCAATATATTTCACATTGATGGCATTGATCACATTTAATCAAATATGCAGCAGAAAGTCATTACCTCTGGTGCATGGGAAGGCAGTAACAAGACCAGGGAATTTTAGATAAATTAATATTTAACTCTTCAATGGTTGCCTGTGTTATTGATATCTTCCCACAGCTATTTCAGTCTTATTAACAAATTACAAGCTTTCCTGTGTTTAGTCAGCCCTGGCTACATAGTAATCTGCAGCCACTTCAAACCTCTCTCGTTGCTCATTTTCCAGTCGCCTCATCCATTTTTCTCTTCACACTCTTTGTTTGTGTACATTTTTCCTCATCAGTTTGGCTGGAAAGTGTAAATCCCAATTTACCCATGAATTAAAAATCCATCATACTTTTTGTGCTCTGTATGCTTGGCTTAAAAATTAATAAGAGAAAATGATTTTCAATTCATGTTTTCTGCTTCACTAGATTTATTCGAAACCAGGAAGCAGAAAATCCTTCCATACCAAAATGCCTTATTAAAAAAAAAAAAAAAAAAAAAGAAAACCTGCTTATATTTCCCAATGGAAAGCTTATTATGCACTCAGTGACTAAGGCGTTTAACTGTTTGTAGAGACATTTTTGTTTTTCTTAATGCAGCCACTGTGTGGGTAACATCTCCTCCTCCCCCCCCCCCCCCCTGAGCTTGTCACAATACAGAAAGGGTGTGGATCTGCTTTTTTTCCTTTTTTAGAGTGACCTTGATTGGTTTCACACCAGTCCAATTGCTGGCATCATCGTGTGGAGGGTGTTCAGCTTTAGTGCTCTCCACTCACATGGAGGAAGATCACTAGCTTTGCACCCTCAGGACTCTGTTGGCAGGGCTTTCGTGGAGTGCTCCGCTAACTCCCAATTTACATGTGAAAAAGGCCATAGATTACTTTGGGCAGCTTTACACAGGTGAATGCGGGGCTCTTGCCCAAAAGGGTGATTGCACCGCATCCATGCTGGTGTGAAGACATCCTCACTTTCCTACTGCATGTCTTATTATTGAAGACAATTTAGTGGGAAAGTCTCCATCCCCTTTAATGAACATAGATCATCCTATCACCCTTTATCCACTGAATGGGCAACCTCGTTTCCGCTCAGCTTTTCCTCATGGAGCTTTGTATTCCAAGAAAAAATGAAGAGAGGTTATTCATAGAGAAGTTATTGGAGAAAAAGTTATTCATGATGACTCACCTAATCCCCTAGCTACTTATATAGTTTATCCATTAGTTTGGTCATGCTAATTTTCAAGCAAGTTTACATTGGAGTTTTGTAATTTTCACACATGAAATGTGCAATAATTTCCCCCCCAAAAAGCAACTAAAGCTGTGAAAAATGGGTGGTATTCCAGTTTAATGTTCTAATGTTAGGCAGAATTTATCCGGTTATAAATCTGAATCCAGAGCCTTGTATCCTTTAGACCAGGGGTACTCAAGCACTTTGTGTAAAGGTCCATTTACAGACATCCGGTGAAAGGTGAAGGTCTGAGTAGAGGGCTATTGTGGGGGGGGGGGGGGGGGGGTGGATGGTTAGAAATCAGTGCACTGGGGGGGCTATAGATTCCATAGGCAAAACTAAGAAATGCTGCTCCCCCCCCCCCCCCCAAAAAAAAAAAGAAAAGAATCCTAGTGTGCTATTGAGCGCTGGGGAAAAACATTTTTTTTTGGGCCCCTCAGAATCTACACCGTGCAGGCCGTGTACAGGGGTGGACTAGGGCCCGAAGTATTACTGGCAATAAGGTCTAGTATGGATAGATAGGGCTTGGTGGAGATGTGGCAGAGCTGGGGGGACAGGGATGAATGGGGCAGAGTTGGGGGGATGGGGATGGATGGGGTTCAGAGCTGGTGGGACACGAATGGGTGGGGCTGAGCTGGGTAGGGGGCAGGATTGGATTGGGCAAAGAAACTGAGAAACAAAGTTTGTGTGTACCTTGTAATGCCACTTCCCGTCTGTACAGTACTTCATAATGCAATGCTAGGTCATGACACAGGCAGGGAGACTAAGCACCATATTGCAGATTATGTAAACGGGCTGTACTGAGCACAGCAACACAGAAGCAACTGATTACATGACTGTCAGGGCAGGGGTCTGGAAATCTGGTGCCAAGGTCCGCATTCAGACCCTGTTCCACCAGTTGAGTATGGCTGCTTTAGACGATCCAAAAATATATATATTTTTTTTTAATCATAGTTTTTTATTAGAACAAACTCTGGAGATAACAAAGCAGCGTAATCATACAGTCAGAGCGTATTCCAAACTGCGCAAGAGGCCATAAAGGAGCGCCATTGATTAACAATCGTCCAAAGAGTATGACCATTATAAACAAAATAGTAACAAACAGTAGGAAAAATTGTCCAAGAAAATAAAGAGAATAATTCTCAGTCATCATCAAAAGAAGGGCCATCGAGAAAAAATGGATAAAAGATGCGCAGAGTAGAGGGAAAGAAGGGAAGAAATGGAGAAATAGAGAGGAAATGTAAAAGGTAAGGGATGGGTTCCAGGCCTTCGTTCATTTCTCAGGTGGGAGCATGGCGGAGTTCTATATTGTGAGCAGAGCACAATTAAGACCTCCCGGGTGAAAATGAGAGATCCAGCCTTCCCAGGTGGATAAAAAGGGGGCAAAATCACCTGTTATCATGGCCGCCATCTTCTCGAACATCATAACTTCGTTAACCCGGGTGATGAGACTTCCCCTGGGAATGGCTGGTTTCTTCCACGATTGAGCTATAATCAACTTGGCTGCCGTGTTAATGTGCCTTATGAGGCCAAACTGAGAATTCGTGCAGCCTGGGGGTTTCAGGTTAAGAAGGAACAGCTGAGGGGATAGGGTTAGTTTCAGCCCTGTTACCTTATTAATGATATAAAGGACTCTGGTCCAAAATTGGTTTACTACCCTACATTCCCACCAAGTGTGCAAGTAACTACCGGGGAGCCCGCAACCTCTGAAGCACACTTGCGAGTATGAGGGGCAAAATTTGTGGATTCTTTGCGGGACAAGGTACCACCGAAGGAGGACCTTGGTGTTGACCTCCTGCGCACCCGCATTAAGGTAGCCTAGGAAGGAGTGTCTCCATATCGCTCTCCATTCCCCATCTGTTAGGGTCAAATTCAAATCATCACTCCAGCAAGCTGTGTGTTTCGGAGGTATCGCCTCCTCCGGTTCAGAAAGAAGTTTATAGACTGACGCAATCACCCCTTTACCCATGGGCTGCTCTAGACAGAGCCTCTCAAATGTCGTGGGAGGAGGAGGTGGAGTACCAAGTTTGCACTTGGACCGGCCGTAATGATTGATTTGCGAGAAGCGAAGGAACTCCCTTCCCGGCACGTTGTAGGAGGATCTCAATTCGGCAAAAGAGAGCAGACCCTGTCGCGAAAGGAGATTCTGGACTCTGGTGAGATTATGGCTCCTCCACCACTCAAACGCCGCCGGTTCCAAAAAGCCCGGGGGGAATTCAGGATTGCCAAGGAATGAGAGAAGTGGGCAATGCGGCGAGGTTAGATTCCCCCGCTTCTTGTTAGCCCTCCAGATTCTGAGAGAATGATTTAAAACGGGATTGGAGATTTTCCCACAGACCACGGGAGGGAGCCACAGCAAATTGTGTATGGAGATCGGGGAGCAATACGACTCCTCTATATCCACCCACAAAGGTCTATCACTTCCCCCATGTAGGACCGTCAATTGGGCAATTTGACAAGCGTTGTAGTAGCGCGCGAGATTGGGGACACCCAATCCTCCTTTTTGTTTTGCTCTATAGAGCGTTCCACGGTTGACACGCGGCCTACCCCCCCCCCCCCAGATGAATTTGTTCAGGTCTGATTGGAGATGTTTCAGAGCTAAAGCCGGTACGGAAATCGGCAATACCCGAAAGAAATAAAGTAATTTGGGGAGCCACGACATTTTCACTGCAGCAATCCTACCAAGCCAAGAGAGATTTAATTTGGCCCAGTTACCTAGGAGGGATCTCAAGGTCCTAAAGATGGGAGGGTAGTTTGCCCCGTATAGAGAGTTATAATCGGATGTCAGCTGAATCCCTAGATACTTAATAAGCCTTTCCTGCCAATGAAAATCAAAGGAAGCCTTAACTGTACGCAAGATTCTGTCGGGTAAGGAGATGTTAAGAGCCTGAGACTTGTTGGAGTTAATTTGCAGGCCCGAAAGCCTCGAGAAGGAGTCAAGGTCTTTGAAGAGGTTCGGGAGAGATATGACCGGGTCCTTGATCACCATAAGGATATCATCAGCAAACAGTGATACCTTATGTTCGTATCCTCCCACCTCAATGCCTACAATACCGCTATTAGCCTGGATAAGTCTAGTAAGGGGCTCAATGGCTAAAGCAAAGAGGAGGGGGGAGAGGGGACAACCCTGTCTAGTGCCCCTACCTAGAATAAAGCGGTCCGAGGAGTAACCTGAATAACGTACAAACGCCCCTGGGTTGGCATAAAGGGATGAAATCCAGTTCAGAAAAGATGGGCCCAACCCCCATTTATTAAGCGTAGAATGCAAATAGTCCCATGCAATAGTATCGAACGCTTTGCGTACATCTAGCGCCAACAACATAGTATGATAGCCTTCCACCTTGGAGCGGTGAATAAGGTTGGCGATCTTCCTAATATTATCTCCAGGTTGACGTTGTGGCATGAAACCCACCTGCTCCTTGGATATGAGCAGATTGATAAACCCGTTGAGCCGTGCCGCCAGGATTTTTGCCAGAATTTTAACATCGACATTCAGCAGAGAGATAGGCCTAAAATTAGACCATACCGTGTCATCTGTGTTAGGCTTGGGAATCATACTAACCGCTGCTGTGAGCGAGTCAGAACTCCAAGCGGCTCCCTCTCTTAGAGCGTTAAAGGCTGACGTCAAATGCGGGGCCAAAGTTTGGCTAAACTTTTTATAGTAGAGCGTTGTGTAGCCATCGGGGCCTGGCTGCTTACCAACCTTTAAAGATGTTATGGCTTCCTGCACTTCAGCAGACTCTACGGGCCTATCAATGAACTCCTTAGCACCTGTGGGAAGAGCGGGCATGTTGAGTTGGCCGAATAATTCCTCAGCTTTACCTACATTAAGGCACGACTTTGATTTATATAAGCTCTCCAGGTGCTTGGAAAAAGTAGCCACAATCTTTGCTGGGTTACTAGAGAGGGTACCCTCTGCTGTCCTAATACGTACCGGTTTGGGTCTTAGTGCGATACCCCGAATCCTTTTTGCAAGAGGAGTATTGGGTTTATTACTCGTTCTATACCAATGGAACTTAGATTTGTTCAGTTGGCGAGCCGCTTCGCCAGATAAACATAGGTTTAGCTGACTAGCTACCTGGCTAAGGCGGATCCTATTCTGTTTAGAGGGTCGGTTTTTAAACTCAGTCGAGGCTACCTGGTAGGCATCGGTTAAGACCATAAGTTTCTCTTTGTATAACGCTTTACGCCTGGCAGATTCCTGCATTAACAACCCCCTGATCACAACCTTGTGTGCCTCCCAAAGCGTAACGTTTGAGGTTACTGAGCCTTTGTTGAGGCGGAAGAACTCCTGAATCCCCGAGCGAACCCCCTCCAGAAGAGCCTCATCAGCCAACATTGGTTCATACAGCTTCCAAGACCTCTGAGGACCTCTCTGAGTGAGAGCCAGAAGGTCCACTGAGACCAGGTCGTGGTCAGACCAGGCTATTGGGACGATGTTCGCCCGGGAAAGCTGGGGTAGGGAGGATTGCTGCAGGAAAATGTGGTCTATCCTTGTGGACACCCGATGCGGACACGAGTAATGGGTATAGTCTCGCTTGGTCGGATTGGACTCCCTCCAAGCGTCCACCAGGTGGTGATGACCTAGTAAGGCCTGAAATGCTTTCCCGGAGGATCCACTCCTGGCGGCCGGAGAGGATCCGTCATCTGATAGCCTATCCAGAGTGGGGTGTAGGGTCTGGTTGGAGTCTCCAGCTACGATGAGAAACCCCTTCTCTACTAAGTGAAGTTTCTTGAAAAAATCCTCCAGGAAAGCATTTTGGTTTTGGTTAGGGGCATAATACGTTGCAATCGTGACAGGCTGATCTTGAATTGCGCCCACTAAAATAAGATAACGGCCCAGAGGGTCACGTACCATTCGCTCCAGGGAGAAGGGAGTCGAACGCTTAAAGGCAATTAAGACTCCCCGCTGCTTGGTGCGTGCGGAGGCTGAGAAGAACAAGGGGTAGTCAGCACTGAGGAATTTAGGGGTGCCCTGCTTGGTGTAATGAGTTTCTTGGAAACATACAATGTCAGCACGGAGTGACCTCATTTGCCTGAAGGCTTTTACTCTCTTCTGGGGGGCGTTGAGGCCCTGCACATTCAAGGAGGTTATTCTAACCGCCATCGACAACCAATCTTTAAACTCTCATACGAGGAGGCTCAGGAACCCATAGGGACAGGAAGGGGTAGGGGAGAAACAAGTAGAAAGTGAGTATAACCATACAACATATAAACCTGGTGTAATGAAGGAGAAAACACCTTCCAAACAAAAGAGTCCCAACGAGACGGTATAAAATACCGCCTCTCAGGGAAAAGCGCAACAAAAGGGTGGGGTTACCAGGTAGGGACCCCATCACTTTAGAAATGAGCTACTAACCCCTCTGAGGGGGCTAGAAATTAGTGCTTCCGTTCTCACTGGGGATACAGAGAGAAGGGGAGCGAGGAGTGCGCGTACTAACGACACAGGAGCGCCCGACCCCCTGCAAAAAAAGACAATAAGAACTAGTATCAGCCGTAGACCAGGGCACTACTAAAAGGATGAAAAGCCCAGGAACAGTAGCTCCGGGTATTTAAGCACAAGGTATACAAGCCTATACAACTCTAAACATTTTAAATTAACCAAGTAAACAGTGGAACGAACTTCAGAGATGCAAGGGAAAGGGGTAAATGCCCTATTCCGTCGCATCTAAGATGAACCTCATAGCAAACAGATAACAGATCTGTAAAACAACCTTTTCAGCCGCAGCCAAAGGGGAGCGGAGTGTGGGACCACTGGATGCAAAGATAGAAACAGGGTTACCCACCTCTCAGCCCTCCTCAGCTGCCGGCTTACCAAATCTGCGAATCAGAGCTGCTGACGCTTTCCCGGGTATCGGTGAGCTTCTCCGCAGCTCCCGCTTCTCCTTGGAGGCTGGCGAAAAGGAAAGCGCCCTTTTCTTCTGCTGGGGGGCAGCCTGGGCAGTGCTGCGGGGTTGGAGGTCCAGGGAGGCAAGCACCCGATCAAGTTCCTGGGAAGAAGCAGCCTCAAAGTGAGTGTCCTTATAAGAAAAAGAAATCTTGAAGGGGAATCCCCACTTGTATCTGATCCCGTGCGATTGAAGGATTTGCAGGGCTGGTTTCATAGCGCGTCTTCTCGCTATGGTCTGGGGTGCCAAGTCCGAATACAGCTGGTAAGAAAAGTTCTGGAAATGCAATGAATCCTGCCCACGCGCTGCAGCCATAAGTTGCTCTTTGGTGCGGAAAAAATGCAACTTAACAAGGACGTCACGCGGAAGGCCATCGGTTCTTTTCTTCTGCAGCGCCCTATGGATTCGATCGAATTCCAGTCTTTCGATTGGGATTGATGGAACAAGCACCTGAAACAAGGCTGTAACTGTTGATTGCAGGTCTAAGACGGATTCTGGGATCCCTCTGATCCTAATGTTGCCACGTCTGGATCGGTTTTCGACATCCTCAAGCTTATGTAATAATACCAGATTTTCCTCACGCAGCGAATCTATATCCTCCCTTAGCGTAGATATGTCGGCGGAGTGAGTCGTTGCTTGGATTTCCAACTCTCCAATTCTTTGACCTAGTTCCTTAATTTCTACGGAGAGGGAGTTGGTAATCTGGGTTGTGATGTTTATCGCCCATTTTTCTAACGCTTTTTCCAACATTGCTTCATATCTGTCGAGGGGGGAAGGATGTGATTTAGAGGGCGATCCATGAAGGGACTCATCCATCCAGGATTCATCCTCTGGAAGCAAATCTGACGTATTGTGTGGGTCGCTATGGGAGGCGTTAGGGACCGACATTGTGGGCAGTAGTGAAGGGTGCGATATTGGAGGGCTAAGCCGGGTCCCGAGGGTATAGCAGGCGGGACACGGATAATGTTATGTGAGCTGCGTTCCGTCCAGTGGATGATACTGAGAGGGGTGGCCAAAATCTCCAGACTGGAGCACCTTTACATGGGGATCAGAGTGGACCCCGCAGTATAAATAGACGATGTGTGCCGTCCCTTTAAGAAAATGAGCTTGCAGGTTAGCACGGATCCGTATTCTTATAAACTGGAAAGTCTATCCGGGGCCCCTTTATTGATGAGGGACCTTATAGCAAGGTGAGGCTGGACCCAGGTATGTGAGTGGTGTAGGGGAGGGCTGCTTTGACTGACAGGGCTCTCTATGCAGCCTGGGCTTTGCTGCTGCGTGGAGGGTGAGCTCCCCTGGCTGCAAGGAGTCACCGACTGAAGCTGGAAGCTGCCTGCAGGGAGGGGGGGAGGCTGTGAGTGGTGGAGCTTCACACAGACCCGCAGTGTGGACCAGGAAGCTGCGGTCTTACAAGGTAAGATGGCGCCGGCAGCGTGATCCTGCCTGACTCCTCCTAGGCACCACACTCACCAGCGCCGAATCGCCTGAAAGTCGGGGGGCCGGGTCCTCGGGCTAGCGCGACCCTCCGAGGCTGAAAACCGCCGGTCTCACGGGCGAGGGGGGGCCGGGATACTCCGTGGTCGGCGGGGACGCTGGTTCACCCGACCATCACGTTCCCGCACGCATGCGCACTCTCCAAAAATATATTTATATGCGTGTCTGTTACACTGCTGTCCCAGAAGCAGCTGGAAGAAAGGTGTCGATTCACAGCCTCTTTTACCTGAACTTTCACATGAAAAACCATGTGTATGTTAATTTTTTCCATTGAGTTCGGGCTATTTGTGAGTTTCTCGTTAGCTTTTTCCATCGTATTAGCATTTTCGTTGTGTGTGAAAGTCTTTTCCGTTGTGTGTAATATCGTTGTATTTTTTCCACATTTATGTGTAAAACTGGCAATAAGTGAGACTTCCACATGATTCAGAGCTCAGATTTAGCGAGTGAGAGAAGGCTTTACAACTGGAAACTTCCAACGGCATGTTCCACACTATTTGTTGGTGAGATTGTGCTTTTGTGGTGTGTGAGAAAACAGAATGGAGTTCTTGAATAAAATGTGAGCTATTTTTTGATAAGGTATCATTTTTTTTAAATTTTATATTTTCTAAAAACATTAACCATTCCCCCCCAAAAAATATTAGAAATACAATTTTGAAAATACATTAAGAATAATAATTTACGGTAATTATGCAATATGAAATAAACATTACACAAAAAAAAATTAAGAGGCTGGTTTTAGACTAGCGCCACATTTTACTATTTGAGCGTCTATGTCACGGCTCTTAGAGCGGCCGCTAGTGAACGCTGCAAGCGGGGTGTCTGAAGCTATAACCTAGCATAGCAGACGGACAAGTGACGCTGTAGTATCCACTTTTAAATTGATAGATGTGATTTATTTGAGGGCACTGTAGAAGCCTCTCCCTCAATCTATGCAGCGTCTGAGCATTCCAATGCTGCTATTAACCCCCATTGTTTATAAAACTGTCTGCAGCAGTGTATTTTTCCACCCACATTACACAAATAGCTTAGATGACACCTGAGTTATAATTTGTTACTGTTTTTTTAATGTGGTTATGTTAAAATTTAGCATGTTTATTTTGCCTGTAAGGAAGACAAAGGTGTCCTGTGTTCATTATTAAACTTGTATACATTTTCCCCATTAATTAATTTAAAGTTAGCTAAAACTGAGAAAAATAATATCATTTTAATTGCCCAATACGCTATTTAAACACCTTCAAATGAAACCCCATTGAAATGTATGGCAGAGCGACACTGAGCAAAAGGTTATACGTGGCGCTCCTGAACCTAGAGTGCCGGTGCTAAAAACTGAGCCACCTCTAGAAATACATGTGATGCTATGTGAAGCTGTTAGAGGCACTCACCAGATTTGCTTTCTTAAATGTGGTTTTACGTATAGCGTTCAGCACACACCAGATGCTACATGGCTAGGTAGCATTAGCTGTCGCCAGCCATTCTTAAATAACCGCCATAATAATCAATCAGAGTAATTTTTACATTATATCCATCTGGGCATCCCAAATATTCAACTAAGAAGAAGTAGAGAGGAATGCGTGGCAAGCATTAAAGTGGCTAAGGTATGCTTTATGAATTAAAAAGAAGAATGCATTAAAGTGGTTAGGATATGCTTTATGAATTAAAAAGAAGAATGCATTAAAGTGATTAAGGTATGTTTTAGGAAGAAGAATGCATTGCATACTAAGTAAGTAATGGGCTAGCTGGGCCAGGGTATGTGAAACAGTTAAAAAAGGAGGCCTGCACATGTGTAGAATAAACAAAAAAAAACTGAGTCTGTGTATAAATTTCACAAAAACAAAAAGGAATTGAGGGGCTAAATGAAGGTAAAAACTTGAATTTTCCGATGGAAACTAGAAGGATCTCACTTGACATTTACACATTTCATGGCAAAATACGTTCACAAACGCTCTAAAAACGCTACGAGTTAGAATTTGACATCAACGTAGCATTGTCTTTGAAATTGGCTTTGAGAGAGATGCTCAAAGCTTTCACATCTACGGGAACAATACAAGACGCACCCGGTGGAGGCAGTGAATAATGTGAATGCTCTGAAGAAAGCCATGTGTAATGTTCACACAGAGAGATAAAAATGGGAAGGAATATAGAAGGCTGTGAATCGACCCTAAGATCCTAGGCAAATGTTGTTGCTGAATGGAGTGAGGTCCCATCCGAACAATTGTTTTTAGTCACTTTCTAGGGTCAGTACATTAATGAATCTTGCCCCCAATTGAAAGTCTCCCACTTACTTTCATACTCCAAAATGGTATATATGTTGTTTTTAATGTGTGGTAGTCTGCCACTGTTTACAACACATTCGTGAATACTACTTTATACAACAACAAAGCCCACTAACAGACCCATTATATGGCATCCCGTTCTCTGTTGGCATCCTGCTTGGCTAACCCCTAGTGGCCACCGGGGTTTCCTCATTATTGTTCATTAGAGGGGCATCCCTTTAATTGGCCTGAAGTTTTATTCTAAGTATGCAGCACGTCCTGCTCCAGATAATGAGCAAAGGGGGTGGGAGCAGCTCCATCAATATTATTTATACAAAATTATCAACATTATTATTCAGGGCCTGGGAATCAATTCACCGCCCAGTTTAACCCTCTCATCATCTAAGTATTAAGCACCTATGTGGAAAGACAGAGATTTGGTTGCACATATCTGCAGATACATGTGGAAGCCACACTGCCTCGGCAAGGCACTCTGTGTTTAGTGTGGTCCCTACTCTTATTTTTGAGTCCCCAAAGTTGGGCCATGCAATGCAGCCAGAGCTACTCACCTGGGAAGCTGCCAGCCTCCCTTTAGAACACTCCACAGGGAGAGATCCATGGTGGCTGAATCCCCCCCTGTGTGTGTTCATGGCAATTCAAACTGGGCAAAGGCCTCTCATCATCTAAGTATTAAGCACCAAACATAGCTATGTGGAAAGACAGAGATTTGGTTGCACATATCTGCAGATACATGTGGAAGCCACACTGCCCCGGCAAGGCACTCTGTGTTTAGTGTGGTCCCTACTCTTATTTTTGAGTCCCCAATGTGTGGTTATCTGCTCCAGATAATGATATATAACAGATGGGATTATGTCCGCCAGAGGGAGCTTGACTGCAGAGATGGCAAAAAGAGGCCCCTCCTGGTCCATATATACCCGGGACCTCCCACAAATACCCGTTTCTTCTCTGCAGTCGGCTGCGAAGGTCAGAAGATGGCTTCTCTTATCGCAGGTGAGCGGGTTTAACAGCCTGCGGCCCTGTAGGACTATTCCCACCCGTTCCACTTATTACTTATGCCTCCCAGCTTTGGCAGCACTGGTCAGGTGACGGTAGGCAGCACCTATCACAGGTGCTCTTATTCTTGGTGTGCCACACACCCCGCTTCACCTTTAATATTCTTCACGATTGGGTTACTCACCGCCAGGTGACGCTGTTGCAGAGAGGAAGTCTTGTAACGAGCCCCCTTCCGGCCTATATATACCTGGTACCTCCCATTTATCACCAGTGTTTTTCTCTCTGCATGACGACAAGACAGAAGATTGAAGTCTCCTGCTTGCAGGTAGCCGGGGTCTTACCCCGGCACCCCCTTTGGTCTATTTCTGCCCGGTTTTGATTGTTGTTACCTTTGTGGTTAAATGGAAGCCTCCCAGCCTAGGCTGCTCACTGGGCAATTGGTAGACGGCACTATAGGTGCCTAGGAGCTTATCTCCTCCTCCTGTTTTGGGGGCAATGCAGCTGTCCGGCTTGGTGATCTGGATTTGGGATGCCCCTGTCCCGAGGTTCCCCTTGGCCCCTTGCTCTCCCGTTACGGTCCCTTCTCCCTTCACTATAGGGGGGGGGGGGGGGGGGGGGTTAGAGGGATGTGTATTGTATGTATATTTTTACTGTATGTTTTATGTGTTTACTTCGGTACCGCGCTTAGGGATGGGCCTCGGTTTCTGCTCCAATCTTTTCGCAGTCCCCAAAAAGGACGGGTCGGTTCGTCCCGTCCTGGACCTGAAATTACTCAACAGGTTCATCCGTTTTCGGAAGTTTCGCATGGAAATTTTACAGACGGCCGTCGGTTCCCTTCGGCAGGGGGACTTCATGACGTCCATAGACATCAAGGATGCTTATCTTCATGTTCCCATCTGCCACGCTCATCAATGTTTTCTTCGATTCGTGATGGAAGATCAGCATTTTCAATTCGTGGCACTTCCGTTTGGCCTTACCTCGGCTCCAAGAGTGTTTACCAAGGTGCTGGCAGGGGTGATGGCCATTTTCAGATCTCTGGGCATTCGGGTCGTACCTTATTTGGACGACCTTCTCATCATGGCTCCGTCACTCAATCAATCGAGACAGACACCAGGATGGTGGTCTCCACGCTGGAAAGCTTTGGTTGGGTGATCAACTTCTCCAAGTCCTCCCTCGCTCCGACCAGGGTGGTGTCCTTTCTGGGGATGCAGTTGGACTCTCATCAACACAGAGTGTTTTTCCCCCCCTCAGTCCAAAATTCATCTGATTCAGGAGTTGGCTCGGGTCCTTCTTTCCAATCCTCGGCCGTCCATCCGTCTGGGGACGGGTTGATGGTCGCCTCTTTTGAGGCAGTTCATTTTGCTCAATTTCACACGAGGACGCTTCAGCTTTATCTGTTGGCGTCCTGGGACCGGCAGCCTCGGTCGCTGGATCAGCCTTTCCAGTTGTCCTTCCGGGTCCGGCAGTCCCTCCAGTGGTGGTTGGTCTCGGCCAATCTCGTGAGGGGCAGGTCCTTCCTGACCCCTCTTTGGGAAATTGTCACCACGGACGCCAGTCTTTCGGGATGGGGCGGATTCTGGAAGGAGCTTCAGTTCCAGGGGCAATGGGGACCTCAAGAGGCCCACTTACCCATCAATGTTCTGGAACTGAGAGCCATCCGTCGGGTGCTTGCTCTCCTTACTCATCACGTTCTGGGCCTTCCGGTCCAGGTGCGTTCTGACAATCGAACAGCGGTTGCTTACATCAATCATCAGGGAGGGACTCGCAGTCTGAGTGCTCTCAGAGAGGTGTCCCTGATCCTGACCTGTGCAGAGGCCCATGTTCCTTGTCTCTTGGCGGTATACATTCCAGGAGTGGAGAACCAGGAAGCGGACCGTTTGAGCAGGGGCTCTCCCCGTCTGGGAGAATGGGCTCTCCATCCTCAGGTTTTTCGCTCACTGTGTCTCCGATGGGGGACACCGGAGGTGGACCTGTTTGCCTCTCGTCACAATCACAGACTCCCGAACTTTGCGTCGAACTTCGGAGGAAACTTCGCTGTTTCCTCCGATACCCATGCTGGGCAGGGTGGTTCGGAAGTTGGCTCTGAAAAGGGTGTCCGCCGTTCTCGTGGCCCCAAGGTGGCCAAGGCGAGTGTGGTTCGCAGACATTGTTCGGCTGGCAGTGGACCAGTTCGTTCTGCCTCTTCGGCCCGATCTGCTCACGCAGGGTCGGTTGTGTTACCCCAATTTACCAGCGCTGGGTTTGACGGCCTGGCTGCTGAAACCTCCATCTTGAAGGAGGAGGGTCTTTCTGACTCAATCGTTAAGACTTTGATCAGTGCCTGGAGGAGGTCTTCTTCTATCATCTACTATAGGACTTGGAAAGCCTATATCGCTTGGTGTGAGATTAGATCCTTCCCTTGTAGGGTCTTCTCGGTCTCCAGGATTCTGGAGTTTTTACAATCTGGGCTGGACTCTGGTCTTCAGCTAAGTACTTTGAAAGGGCAAGTTTCTGCCTTATCTATCTTTTTTCAGAAGCGTTTTGCGCTTCATCCTTTAGTTAAAACTTTTTTCCAGGGGGTTACGCATGTGCGGCCTCCCAGGAAACCATTACTCCCGGTTTGGGATTTGAATTTGGTTCTTTCTGCTCTTCAGGCTCCTCCTTTTGAGCCTTTGCAAGATATTGCTTTGTCTACCCTGAATCAGAAGATTGTCTTCTTGGTAGCTATAACTTCGGTCCGGCGTGTCTCGGAGTTGGCGGCCTTGTCTATCCAGGGGCCTTACTTCGAGAGGCATCAGGATAAAGTGGTCTTTCGGTTCAAACCAGACTTTCTTCCTAAGGTTGTTTCTGCTTTTCATTTGAACCAAGATATTGTTCTTCCCTCCTTGTGTCCTAATCCTAAGAATGACAAAGAGAGGGTGTTGCATTGTTTGGATGTAGTACGCTGTGTTAAGTACTACTTGATTATCACGTCTCCTTTTCGTAAGACGGATGCCTTTTTCGTTGTGCCTTGTGGGCCTAAGAAGGGTTTGGCACCAGCCAAATCTTCCATTAGGAAATGGATACGTCAGGTCGTTATTGCGGCCTATTCTGCTAAGTGGAAAGTTCCCCCTTTTCGTATCACTGCTCATTCTACTCGCGCCGTTGGAGCGTCTTGGGCTTTTCAGCACCAAGCTTCTGTTGAACAAGTTTGTAAGGCCGGCACTTGGTCTTCTGTTCATACTTTTTCTAAGTTTTACAAAGTTGATGTGCGAGCCTCAGTGGATGCTGTTTTTGGCCGCAAAGTTCTGCAGACTGCAGTCATTTAAGTTATGCTTCACCTTGCCTTGGGATGCCCATCCCTTGTGTACACTGCTTTTGGATGTCCCAATCGTGAAGAATATTAAAGGTGAAGTGGGGTGTGTGGCACACCAAGAATAATACCATTTTGTGAGTACTCACCTGAAAAATGGATATTGTTGGTGTGCCACACACCCCGCTTCACTCCCACCCTTTTCGGTATTCCGAATCCTTTATATGGTGAAGCTTTTCTTTATTTTGAGGTTACCGTTAATTACTGGTACCTTGTCTTTCTGCTTTTTAAATCACTGGTGATAAATGGGAGGTACCAGGTATATATAGGCCGGAAGGGGGCTCGTTACAAGACTTCCTCTCTGCAACAGCGTCACCTGGCGGTGAGTAACCCAATCGTGAAGAATATTAAAGGTGAAGCGGGGTGTGTGGCACACCAACAATATCCATTTTTCAGGTGAGTACTCACAAAATGGTATTTTTGCGGCGCCTGGTTCCGACCGCAATCCCCCACCAAAGGGTAGGCGGTGCAGGTTATGGTGAACCTGATTTGGGATGCCCCGTCCGCTCTTGCCCTTCCCTTCCCTGGTCATTGGTGGGTCTTTTATTTGACATCCACTCTCCCCTCTCTCTCGTTGTCCCGCTCGGGGGGGGGGGGGGGGTTGTGTGTATGTGCGCTTATTGCCGTGTGTGTGTGTGATTGCACTTCATTCAGGGCTCCGCGCTCTGTCTTTCATTTTGTCATTTTGAATTTGCTGCCGCTGACACGCGCGCCTTCTGGCGTCCGCGGTCAGCAGTGGCATCATCATCAGGAATCCCTGCGTGCCCATTGGCTGTAGCGTCTGGCCTGTCTCTGCGCTTCTCGGAGGGGGCGTGGCTTGCCCTGTTGGCGCGTTCCGTGTTGGATCCTCCTGCGGCCCGCCCCTTGAGGTTCCTCCAGCGCCATTTTGGTCCTCTCCTGGTGTGATTGCTGGCTCCCCACTGCGGTCCGTGAGTGCCCCTGCGGGCTTGGCTTTTATTCAATTGTCATTTCGGTGTGCTTATGGGGCGTCATTATTATGTCTTTCAGGCGGGATAACTGTTTTTAAGAGGTTTCCCCCGGTCCTGTCCCCTCTATTAGTTATAGTAACTTTATTAGAGGCCTACACTGTTTAATCCACCCACTTCCCTGGCGGACATTTGGGGCATCCCGGGTTGCTTATACGGCATAATTCCTATTGGCCAGTTGTGCCACCTTAATCACCATATGGAGGCTTCACAAGATATTGTGCTCGGGGTCCCCTCGGGACAAGCCCGGCTGTATGTAGTGTGTGGGGCATCCCCTGTGAGCGATGATGTGCGGGTCTGTGTACCCTGCGCCCAGCAGGTGCTTGCGCTGCATTCTGGGCTATCTGTGACTGGGCCTGCGCCCACTATGTCCTCACCCACTCCCCCTCGCTTGATTATGACTCCCGGTGAGCTAAATAATAGTGGGGAGTCTCAGCCTGACGTGTCTTCCAGGTTGGCTAACATTGAGAGGCTGATTGCTAGCTCTGCGGCCCGTAAGGCCCCGGCTAAAAGGCGGCATGTGGCGCCGGGTGTGTCTGCCTTTCCTATGGAGACTGAGAATTTCCTTGATTTGTCTGACTATACCCCACTTGAGGAGGGGAAATTATTCTCGGATTCAGAGTTATCTGATGATCAGCATTTCAGTGGTGCTGACTATGGCTCTGTTCATTGGGATGCTGATGACACCAATAGACTGTTAACTCAGATTTTTGATGTGCTTTCTATCTCCCTTCCTACTGCGGCTCCCAAGCTACTGGGGGAACTTTTCAGTACTGCTAAACCACGTCTGGAATTTCCAGAACAGGCACATTTCAATAATCTTGTTCTCAAAGAATAGGAGCGTCCCGGCCGGCTTCCCGGAATCCCTAAGGGCTGGGATAAAAGGTACCCTTTTCCCACTGATGTGGTTAAATGTTGGTCAACCCCCCCCCCCAGAAGTGGATGCACCAGTATTGGGGCTGTCCAACACACCTGTGGTCCTTTCCCCTGATTCCACTACCCTTAAGGATAGTGAGGACCGGCGCATTGATCAGCTGGCTTCCCATGCTTTTGCCTGTGTGGGGTCTGCCTTGGGCACTGTCTGTGCTTCTGCTATTACTGCTGTTGCTGTTAGGACTCTCCTCAAGGGTCTGTTGGAAGGCGCCCCTGATGAGACTTCTAGTGCCGAGTTCAGGGCCTTGTCACAGTGTGAATTGTTCATTGCATATGTCCTTTCTGCCTTAGATGACACCATTAGGATGTGTAGTAGAACCTCTGCCGCGGTGGTTGCTATACGCCGCTCTTCTGCGCCAGTGGGCAGCTGATAACGCTGCTAAGAAGGCCCTCATGGGGCTCCCCTTTAAGGGGCTGCGCCTATTTGGTGATCGCTTGGACCTGTTTGCCAAGGGGGGTAAGTTGCCTCAACGTAAGAAGCACGTAAGTGGATCCAGGTCTGGGAGAGGGGTTTCCTTTGCAGGTCCTAGGGGAGACTTCTGGGGCAGGGGCAGAGGTCGTGCCCGCTCCAGATCTTCCTGGGGGTCCAAGCCCAAATCTGTCACCAAGCCTCAGCCATGAAGGGGCGCCCTCACCCATCCGGGTGGGGGGATGGCTGCGGCTCTTCCCTCGTGTCTGGGGACAACTGATCTCAGACAGGTGGATTCTGGAGGTTGTGTCCTACGGATACAAGCTAGAGTTCGCTGCCTGGCTGCCTCCAAGATTCCTCAGTTCTCGGATTCCTCTAGACCCCTTGGCAGCTCATGGGCTGTTTCTGGCTGTGCAAAATCTCCTGGACTTAGGGGTCATCTGTCAGGTCCCTCCTGTGGAAAGAGGTCGGGGTTTTTATTCCAATCTGTTCACAGTACCCAAAAGGGGTGGTTCCGTCAGACCCATCCTGGAATTAAAGCTGCTCAACAAGTTCATCAGGACCAGGCACTTTTGCATGGAGACCCTGCGCTCTGCGATCAGTTCATTGCGCCCGGGAGACTTCATGACCTCCATAGACATCAAAGATGCTTACCTTCATGTTCCAGTATTCCCAGGGCATCAGAGATTCCTCAGGTTCGCGCTGGCGGACCAGCACTACCAATTTGTGGCACTGCCCTTCGGTCTCACTTCGGCCCCCAGGGTCTTCACCAAGGTGCTGGCGGGTGTCATGGCTCTCCTCAGGGCATTCGCATTCTTCCCTATCTGGACGACCTTCTGATCACCTCTCAATCTGTCCAGCAGGCGGTATTGGATACCCAGCGGGTGGTGACGGTTCTGGAGTTGTTCGGCTGGGTGATCAATCACCCCAAATCTTCCCTGTCTCCGTCTCTGGTGACTTCCTTCCTGGGCATGAATCTGGATACTGTTCAGGCCAGGATTTTTCTTCCTCAGCAGAAGGTGGGCTCTCTGCAAGCTCAAGTACATTCCCTTCTGTCCTGCCCTCACCCTTCCATCCAGCAGGGGATGCAGCTGGTGGGACAGATGGTGTCCTGCTTCGAGGAGGTTCCCTATGCACAGTTCCACATGAGACCTCTTCAGCTCCGTCTGTTGTCGTTCTGGGACAAGAGTCCCCTGTCACTGGATCGGGCCTTTGTTCTGTCCCCTCTGGCTCGGCGGTCCCTCTTGTGGTGGCTTGACTCGAGGAACCTGTTGGGGGGGAAGATCCTTCCTGGCCTCCTGTTGGGAGACAGTCACCACAGATGCCAGTCTGTCAGGTTGGGGGGGGGGGGGGACTTCTGGAAATCCCTACAATTCCAGGGGCTGTGGGGCCCTCAGGAGGCCCATGCTCCTATCAACATCCTGGAGCTGAGGGTGGTTCGGTTGGTTCTGGCCCAATTGACTCTTCACCTTCGGGGCCGGCCGGTCCAAGTTCGCTCAGACAACCAGACAGCGGTTGCCTACATCAATCATCAGGGAGGGACTCGGAACAAGAGTGCCCATCAAGGAGGTGTCCATGATTCTGTCCTGGGCATTTTCTGAGCAGGGGGACTTTTCACCTAGGGGGAATGTTCTCTCAGCAGCGAGGTCTTCCTATCCTTGTGTCACCGTTGGGGGGTACCGGAAGTGGATCTGTTTGCGTCCCGCCACAATCACAAGCTCCCAGTCTTTGTCTCTGTCCCAGGATCTCCTGGCCCTTGCGGTGGATGCTCTGACTCTATCATGGCAGGGGTTCCGTCTCCTGTATCTTTTTCCTCCATTCCCCCTGCTGGGCGGGGTTCTGCGCAAGCTGGCTCAGGAAAGGGTGCCAGCAATCCTGGCCAAGACAGGTGTGGTTCGCAGATATCGTTCAGCTGGCAGTAGATCAGTACGCCCCTGGTCCCGGACCTTCTCACTCAAGGGCGGCTATGCCATCCCAATTTACAAACGCTGGCTTTGACGGCCTGGCTGCTGAAACCTCCATCTTAAGGGATGAGAGGCTTTCTGAGTCTGTGGTTAACACTCTAATCAGGGCTAGGAAGAAATCCTCTTCTACCATCTACTATAGGATCTGGTGGGCCTACATTGACTGGTGTGAGTCTAGGGTCCTTCCATGTCGGGCAGTTTCCATTTCTAGGATTCTGGAGGTCCTTCAGCATGGTTTGGATCTGGGACTCAAGGGTCACGTTTCTGCCTTGGCTGTTTTCTTTCGATCAACATCCTCTGGTCAAGACCTTCTTACAGGGGGTTGCTCATGTGCGCCCCCCTCGCAAACCTCTGTTGCCAGTTTGGGACTTGAATTTGGCTTTGTCTGCCCTTCAGGGCCCTCCATTTGAGCCTGTGCATGAGGCTGCTCTGTCTATTTTTACCCTTAAAGTTGCCTTTTTGGTGGCTCTCACCTCGGTCAGGCGTGTTTCGGAGTTGGAGGCCCTTTCTATTCAGGCCCCCTACTTTGAGAGACACCAGGACAAGGTGGTTTTCAGATTTAAACCTGATTTCTTGCCTAAGGTTGTCTCTGCCTTCCATCTCAATCAGGACATTGTGCTTCCTTCCTTTTGCCCTAATCCTGGTAATTCCAAGGACAGGGCCTTACATTCCCTGGATGTGGTCAGGAATTTGAAGTTCTACTTGGTGGCTACTGCACCTTTTAGAAAGACTGATGCCTTGTTTGTGCTTCCTTCAGGTCCCAAGAAGGGTCTGACTCCTGCGAAGTCTGCTATTAGCAAATGGATTTGTCAGGCTATTTTTAGGGCCTATTCTGCTAGGGGAAAGGATCCTCCTTTCCGTGTTACTGCTCATTCTACACGTGCTGTTGGGGCCTCCTGGGCCTTCCAGCACCAGGCTTCTTTTGAACAAGTTTGTCAGGCTGCTACTTGGTTTCTGCTCCTACCTTTTCCGAGTTTTACAAGGTTGATGTTCGGGCCTCAGCGAATGCTGTTTTTGGCCGCAAGGTTCTGCAGGCGGCAGTGGTGTAACTGCGTGTTGTTGCTTTTGGGATCCCACCCTATTTACGGACACTACTATTGGATGTCCCCATCTGTTATGAATCATTATCTGGAGCAGGACTTGCTGCATACTTAGAATAATACAATTCTGTGATTACTCACCTTGTAGAATTGGTATTATAAGTATGCAGCACGTCCTGCTTCACCCACCCTGTTTGCATTTTCTTGGATCCTCTTTATGGTGATTGTTATCCTTGTTAACGTTGTTAATTATCATTGGCTTCTCCTGGTTCTCCTTACTGCTTTTCTATACTGGGGAATTTGTGGGAGGTCCCGGGTATATATGGACCGGGAGGGGCCTCTTTTTGCCGTGTCTGCAGTCAAGCGCCCTCTGGCGGAGGTAATCCCATCTCTTATGAATCATTATCTGGAGCAGGACGTGCTGCATATTTATAATACCAATTCTACAAGGTGAGTAATCACAGACTTGTATTTTTTTTATATGTAGGTCTCCCGTTAACATTAATATATAGTAAACATAGATTCAGTATTTCCATCATTGGACTGTGCAACTTGCATGTAATGCTTTGGACTCTCCTCTTTGATGTGATCCTGCACACTGCAACATCGCCATTATTAACCAACCTTATTAACCAGTTCCAAAATAGGAACTCCTGGGCATTTGATAATTTAATTGAATGCATTTTACAGCAGAAAGGATGAACAGGACTTTGTTTCTGCTGTGGCAGTTCATTACACTAATGGCTTTTACCTTTTTAAAATGAATAGATGAAATACCAAAAAAGCACACACACACACACACAAAAAAAAAAAAAAAATGTATATATATATATATATATATATATATATATATATATATATATAAGTTAAGCTTCAAATATATAAAAGCAAAACCGTTTCACAGTCCATTTTTATAGCTCTGTCGTCCTAATTATGTAGTTTACACAGAAGGTTGTAGCAAAGGTTTGATGAGCGTTCAGGCTTATATCTGTAGTTTTAGTAACATTTAGTAAAACCAGGCTTTTCATCATTCCTCGTTTTGGATCATTCTACTCTATGTACTGGACTATTCCCTTTTAGGGAATGCCTTGATACTCATTTTACAAGCAAAATAAGTTTGATGTTGCTTGTTATGATACATGTCGGGTGCTTTTTTGATTAGGTCTAAAAGAATATAGCCATAGAAATAACCATTAGAAATTGTGCAAATTCTTTATACCTTTTGTTGTAATAATGTTTTAAAGCATGGGGATCTTTGTCTTATAATGAAGCTACCTATGCTACAAAGTTTAAAATTGCTTAGTAGGTCTTTTATTTCAGAGGTCTTCTTTTTCATAATTTGCTGTAAAACACGTTGCAGGATACAGGTTTTCATGACAGAACACGTATGTATATATATATATATATATATATATATATATATATATATATATATATATATATTGTTTGAGTACTTGTACCATCTCAGTGGGATGACATGCTTGGTGGCCCATTGCTGACATCTTCCTCATTAACAGCCCCACAGACGCTATAGTCCATCACAGGCTTAAGGATATAAAAGGCAGAATATAAAAACCCATCCACTTCATTATAATTTGAACTTTTGCGCTTTGCAGATTTGTTCATTTTTATCAGGCTGTTGGAAAAAGCTTTTTATCTACATTGTTGCAGCTGCAAGGCATATTGCTTTTCTCTTCGTTCTGTTGGAAGTTGTCACTTTACAAAAAGTATGGTCACCTCTGTCAGAACCCCTCAATATATATTATGAAAGCTTTGTGAAAGAACGCAGCTGCTTTTCAATCAACTGCTGCTCTTTAGAAATCATTTTCTTTTCTTAACTTAAGTACTTGAGTTGCACATGTTTTGTGCATATTTACCATAAAAATGAAACAAATCTACTATTTCGAGCATGTTTTATATCCACTTATTTCACAATCTTATCATTTTTTAACTGATACTTGTATTTGAAATAGGTGACATAACTGGTCTTGTTGTAGCAATAGGCTGGTACTAGTACTATTTAAAGACAAAGACCTCAATTTAATAAGCGTTGAAAAAATTCAGTTTATGTAAAAAAAAAAAAAAAGCCTGAGAATGTTACTGCTACTGAATCAACATCTACGGGATCAATAGAATTCAATGGTACTTTGATTCTCCTGAGAAAAGGAGTGACCTTTTTACTAATTTCTACACTGTAGTAAAATGTGCCGTTGAGTTGCATTGTCTTGTGGTGGTTGGTGATTCAGTAATTGAAATTTCCAGGCTTTTTCTCATAAGGTGATTATTTACTACCATGAGAATGTTTTCAACTCAACTTATTTGACTTACTGAATCGTGGCCAAACTGTGGCAATTTTGTCTTACACATACTGTATCGTGAGTAAGGCTGGGTTTAAAACTGTGGTAGTTTACAAGCGAAATGTATTCCATTTAAGGCTATGGGCCCTTTTGACAAATGCATGTGCTCAGCAATTGAAAATCACCTGCAAAAGTCTTTCCTGTAATGCTTTTTGAGCAAAGCAAATCAAGTCCATTAAAGAGCTTTCGAAATGCTGTGCAAAAGCAATAGTGATTGTCTTGGAAATCAGTATCGCCTCACAATACTGCTATTTCAGCCTCATAGTTAGGAGTGTTTAACTATTCTTTTTGCTTTCAATGTTCTTATTGTGCATATTTAGGATCACGTTCAATTTGTGGCCAAATGTCTCAGATTGTGACCAAATAGGGCATTGTAACATTGTAATTGGGCTCTGACACAGGTATGCATGGCTAGTAGTAGGTAGTGGTAGTTAACTCAAATTGTTTACTTTGACATCCACAAAATCCAACATAGCACACATGGAAACACAGGTCCTCACTATATTCCAAGTTCAGATGGGCCTCCCGGCCTACTCACAGTTAATATAAGAGTCTGTTTCTGCCCTGTTGACCATCTCTCATGGTTTGGCAGCAGGCCTATAACCGGCTCCACTCTGTGCCAGCTGCACCCTGTAGCCCACAGGGCTGTTGAACTGCAAATTCTCCACAGCTCCAGTGCCACCTGCAGCCCACAGCATTCTGCAACGTTTGGCCGCAGGTTGCACATGCAGCTCAGTCCATCCAGGAGCCCTCAGCTGCAGCTCATCAACCTCCTTAAACACCTTCTGGCCTTGGTTACTGGGTTGGAGTGAGTGGCCAGCAGGACCCACCGAGCTTCCCATACTGGCCAGACTCCAGGGTCTTTTGGAGTTCTTTTCCAGCTGATCCTTAAACAGTAAGTAACTACAGAAGCCCAATTTCCTGGAGACTGGTTCCACTTCAACCCAGCAATCCATCACCAACACAGGCTGATCTGTGCTGTTTTTGACACTTCATCTGAACAACCCATTACAAGCATATTTATTTTAAGAAAGCCATGGTTTCCCCAGGGTGTGAAGGGATATGTAAAAAAAATTTAGATTTAGTCACCTTCTTTTGTCCTGACTATATAATTTGTTAAAAGGAAAGTCCACTTTTAATGGCATTTTTTTAAGTGTTTTTGTGCCAGAAGGATGTTTTTAAGGAGCTGGACTAGTTTAGTATTTATTTTTTTTTTTTTTTTTTGTCTTATGTTAGCATATGTGTGTTTTATGGAAGCCGTTATTACTACTGTGCTTGAAATCTGTTGTTAACTGTACCTCAAGTCTGTACAACAAGATGAGATAAGTGATCCTGTACACACAGAGCTCTGCTGCCATGCCCCCTGCTAAGGTGACAGAGCTCACTCAAACGTACGTTTCCAGCAGCAGTGTTATGTGTGTACAGGACTCACTCTTTTAGTAGGTCTTGGTATACATAATTTGTGTACAGTTGCCAATAGCATAACATAGCAGGTAGTAATACTGCCACCATAATAAACACATTTTCTAACAAAAGAAAGTTTAGAAAAAAATACTAGATGTGCTCAGATCATTTAGGCACACAAAAATAACCACTTTAAAAAAGCCATTGGATGTAGACTTTCCCTTTGTAACTATTTAAATTACCTGTCTACTCCTCTGTATCATGTTTTTTTTATTTTTTTTTTTACACTGACCCAAGCCTTTCTTTTTGACTAATATCCCCCACATGCGTCACCAGGGCTGACTGAGATTAAAAAAGCAGTCCAGGAATTTTTGGGGCACACCGTCCTTACTGTTCTGTTCCTGGACTAGTATAGTATCTTAAAGGGATGCTAAAACCTATAAAAACGATTAGCCAGCAAGCAGCTAACCTGATGTCTGTCCCATGTGACTCTTTCCTGCGATATAAGGCAGAAGTTGTAGCATAGTTCCAAAGTTTGCCCTTTTTTACATTTTAACACAAAAGTGGTTTTTCAACCACTTTGCTTCTTGGTGCTCGCAATGTGAGCACAAAGAGTTAAAGAATACCAATCACCCAATTGCAGAGAGTGTGCAGAATCACTGCATTACAGGCAGTGTGTGGCATTCCCCATTAAAGGCAGTGAGGGACATCCCTCATCACAGGCAGTGTATGGCATCTCCCATTACCTAGGCAGTGAGGAGCATCCCTCATTACAGGCAGTGATCGGCATCCCTCCATTACAGACGGTGAAGGGCAACCTTCCACTACAGGCAGTGTGCGGCATCCCCTCCCTAAACCAGAAAACTGGACAGTAGTAAAGCAACTGGCATGCAGGGTATCCGATTCATGCCTGCCTGCTGCTGCTGCTGCCCACACACACGCACATTCAAGCTTACCGGCGTTTCCCGGCAGGCATCCCCAGCCGCTGACCAGGACTACATGCGCAGCAACTTGGGAGTACTGGTACGCTTCAAAGTGTGTGTGGGAGCTGTGTTGGACAATAACAAGGCAAAGGGCAGGCAGGGTAACCAATGTATTCCTGCCTGCCCTTTGCCTTGTTATTGTCCAGCACTCGGGGCCCACTGACGGGCATCACCCGCCCTCCAGCATCCATTACTCACTGGCCATGGACTTCCCAGGTACTGGTGTAATGGGAATTTGCCAGGTATGCCCTATGGCCAGTCCACCCTGTCACTCACCTCACAGACAATTACCCTTTAGGTGATGTGCATCTCTTGAGAAAGGCCTGTACGGGCCGAAACGTCGAGTGTTTTTCTTGTGTCCACCCGGTATCTTTGATTGCTGCTTTACTTTGTAAGTCCTATTACTGTATGCGTATACACACTGCATTTATCTGTATGTTATCTTGCATGCGGTCCAGGGGCAATTACTTCCTATTATGTACCATTTTAATGGTTAAACCTTTGCATACTATCTAGCCTTACCCCGTGGATTAGCATTTTGGGGCGACTACCCCCCTGCAGCAGCTGGGTACCTGGCTTACTCACATGCATCTGCGGTTATATTGATCCATGTACTGTGGTCTGCCTTTTATGTGTACCTATTGTATATACACATTCACTATGTATTTTGATGTACTGTATTTTCACCAGCATTAAATGACATTTTGTTAAATGCAGTTACGTTGTTGGGTGTTCGATTTTCCCATTATTTTTATATGTTATGTCTCTTATGTGCATAGAGTGGATGCACATTGGGATTTCAGAACCCCTTTCTATTTTCTATTCTCTTTGCCTCGGGCATTCATACCCTCTGATTTATTTTGATTTGTGCGCGACAACCATTTGCCTAATAATGCAATTTGGTGCGTCAAACACCCTCCTTCTTTACCGATCTCGGACAGTTTAGAGGTGGGATGGCAATAGGATGGGGGGCAACATTATTAAACCCTTATTGGCGTTGTCTGCGGATGGTCTGTATTTACTATACATGCTTAAACCTGTTTATTGGTATGTAACTCTCTCTTTTCTTCATCTTTGCGGCTATTTTCTTTGTCCCATGGTTTGACCTGCTTTTTATCTTCTGTATGACAAAGAAAAAAAAAAAAAAACTTTAATAAATTGAGATTAAACTAAAATATAAATATAATAAGTATATAAAATATAAATAAAATAAAGCATAAATGCAATAAAATCTTGATATTAAGACATTTCCCTCCTTTTCACTCCCATCAGCTTAAAGATACAAAATCAGTAGATCAGAAGACAACACTTATTCATTTCCTGGCTGAAGTGTGCGAGAAGAAGTTTCCTGATGTTCTGACATTTGTGGAGGAAATACAGACCGTAGACAAAGCAAGTAAAGGTATGCTTATCTTATCTTCTTGTTTACAAGTAACATTATTATTCTACTGCACTGAACATGATTTTCCGTTTTCGCAATAAACTGACATTTATAGTAGAACATGATAAATAAAAGAATCACCTGTTTTTACTTTCGCTGAGCTTTAGGAATAAAATGGCCTTCCATTCCTAATTCTCCTTTAAAGCGGACCAAAACCCGACATGGGACGCCCCGCTGTGTGAAATCCCCCCAGGGTGCCTGATGACCTCTGAGCCCACAGTGCGGCTGGCACTCTCCCCGCTCGTAAGTGCGGCTAGTATTCCATTCAGCTTCTTTAGCTGCACATTAAGATGCACACCGGGTGATGCTGATTAGAGGACAGGTGAGTGAGCTTGGTGTTCTGGGGGGTTTCACTCAGTGGGCACCTCAAACTGGGGTGCCCCAAGGGGAAGGATCAGAACACGCGATAGTGAAAATCCCGGGTTTCGTCCACTTTAATAAAAAAAAGTGACCCAATACAGTAATGTAGCCTGCAAGTTTGGAAATCATTTGACCCCTTTTACACTGGGCTGATTTCCCCAAAATCACCAGTGAAACGCTTTTTGGGGTATCCCGCACCCCCCCCCCCCCATCAATGGCCAATGCTGACACAGACATATGGATGGGTTCCTGCCATTCCCTCTCTCTTCATCTTTCTATGTTGCTCATCAATATGCCCTGCATAGAAAGCCAATTGGGGATTGCATGCACATGCACTGTGTGAACACTGGAAAGGTAAGAATACCAGCATTGTCTGGGAGTTTATCACAGCACAGCACCCCAAACCATGATGCCTCCTGAAAAAGTGCCTATCTGTTTAAGAACCAGCATTTTGTAAGTATGCCATAGAATTTACCATTTACTGATTGTCCAAAAAGGGCTTTTCCTTTAGGAAACGCAACACAAACGCAGTCAATGCATCAAAAGTGCAGTGTATGGTTTGATACAATGTACCGTTGGCATACTTACAAAACGCTGTCTGTTAATGCAACGGATAGGTGTGAACAGAGCCTAAAAGATTATTTTAAGTATCAAAGTCAAGGTCAGGTAAGGTCTATTGGTCAAATACACCTTTGTAGATACATAGTATGACATACAGTGACATGCGGTTTTCCGAATGATCGAGAAGGATCAGCAATACAACAATACATACATACCACAATGTAATATTATATTGTAATGCAAAGGCCTAAATTTATAAAAGACTAGTATGCGGAAAAATCAACAAGGAAAATTAAGAAATATGTATCTTCTGCGTTGTGAAGAGGTTTTGTGGGTGTGTAAACTACAGTGACAAAAAAGTAGTCAGCATTTAAATAAATATGTATAGAGCAATTTATTACAAAGATATTGGAGCACATTTTGCACCTTTCAGTCCGGAAGCTGCATATGGGGCACCAGAAATACAAGGCCAAGTTGACTTTTTAGTGGCTAGAGAGGAACATAGTTATTTTAAAACTCCTAACCTCACAATTATTGTAAGCTAGCTTTGTGGCTAGCTATTCTTATCTCAGTTTTTCACTGAAAGCGAATAAGCTATGTCATGCACTGGTACCCTTTACTTCTGTGTATGGTGGATTCCCTTTCCTGCTTTAAAGTAATTGTCCTGCCACACTCAAATTTTTCCTATTATGTAGGGCTACACATGGCAGTTTTCTATTCATTTGTTTTTGACACACAGCTATACGGCCAGAGCAATTATAAAATATAGTTCTACCTCATTTTCCTCATGTCCTCTGCGATGGGAGTGACAGGTGCCATACAAGTCATACGGGCACACTACGTGCATTCCATTGAATCGAGCTGTGATTGACTGAAAGGCTGTAGGCAGAGTAAAAAAGAATATTCTTAGTATACAGTACGTCCTGCTCCAGATAGATTACTTACACTTGGGGTTATTCTCCACCAGATGGCGCTGCACTGCAGAGACATTTAAAAACAGGCTCCTCCCGGCCCCTCAAATACCAGGGGACCTCCCACAAATCCCCAGATTTCTCTGCAGTGCTTACTGCGAAGACATGAAATTATCACTCTCTCGCAGGTGAGCGGGGCTATTAGCCTGCGGCCCTGTTGGACTATTCCCACCCGTCCTTCGTGTGATGTGCCTCCCAGCCTGGGCTGCGCTGGTCGGGTGAAGGTAGGCGGCACCATGCGTGCTTGTGGAGCGCTGCTCCACCGCAGTCCCCCACCAAAGGGTAGGCGGTATAGGCTGATGGTGAGCCTTTATGGGATGCCCCTCCCGCATTATTGTCCCATGCCCCGGTACCGGTGGGACCTGTACAAAGGGCCGCCATCCTCCCTCATTCTCCCTGTAGCCTTCGGTGGGGAAGAAGGGGGGGTGTGGGTGAGCGTGTATCGTGATTCGTGCATACGGCCTTTTGTCATGTTTTTTGGACTAGTATATGTGGTGTCAGCCGCCGCGCTGACTTGTTGACTCGCTCACTTTTTACTATTGCAAATGCCGCCGCCGCGCGTGCCTTTTCCTTCATTTGGATGTTCCGCGCCGGGCGGCGGCGTTACCTCAGACGCTTCTGCATTCTCATTGGCTGCTTGTCGGTGGACTTCGCGCTCTTCAGGGGGGCGGGGCCTGGCCTGGTGCGGCGCGCCCTGCGTCACGGCTCGCTCTGGCCCGCCCTTCGAGGTACTCGGCGCCATGTTGTCAGGTCGCGTGCGCATGTGACGTTCTTACTTACCGTGGTCCGTAAGTGCCCTCGCGGGCGGCTTTATGCTCATTGTAGTGTGTTTGGTTCTGACACCCTTTCTTCTCATTGTGTCTTTCAGACGGGTGAATCTATTGGCTTCTCCCGGCCCGGTGTAATTGATAGTTGGGCCTTGTAAAATTACTCCCACTTCCCTAGCGGGTCATTGGGGCATCCAGGGGTTGCTTTATAGTGTCAATCCCTACTGGCATATTGTGCCTAATAATCACCATATGGAGGCATCTCAGGATAATGTGACCGGGGTCCCCTTGGGACAAGACCGGCTGTGTATAGCGTGTGGACAGCCGGTGCTGAGCAAGCGCTGGCTTTGCAATCTGGCCTGCCAGTGGCTGCACCTCGTTTCATTACTCCCCCCAGCTTAAATCTCTCTCCTGTTGAGTTGCATACTTGTGGGGATTCTCAGCCTGATGTGTCTTCTAGACTGCCTACTGCTGAACAGATTATTGCGAGGTCTTTAGCGCGTAAGGGTCCTGGTAAGAAGTGGCACTTGATGCCTAATGTTACTGTTTTCCCTATGGGATCTCAGGAGTTTATGAATCTGTGTGGATATATCCCATCTGATGAAGAAGAACTCTTTTCTGATTCAGGCTCATCTAATGAGAGACCAAGGGGCCATGACGATTCTGGCTCTGACCCCTGGGCCCCGGATGACACTGACAGATTATTGACCCAGATCTTTGAGGTTCTGTCTATCTCTCTCCCTGGTGAGGCTCCCAGGCAAAAAGGGGAGTGTTTTCATACAGCAACATCACGTTTGGAATTTCTAGAGCAGGCACATTTCCATACCCTTGTGCTCAAGGAATGGGAGTGCCCCAGTAAACTACAAGGGGTTCCAAGGGATTGGGATAGGAAGTATCCTTTTCCCCCTGAGGTGGTTAAATGTTGGTCATCCCCCCCCCCCCCCCCCCCGAGGTGGATGTCCTGATCCTAGGGCTATCTAACACCCCTGTCATGCATTCCCCTGATTCTACTACCCTACAGGATGCTGAGGACCGGCACATTGACCTGCTGGTTTCCCACGGCTTTGCATGTGCGGGGACGGCGCTGCACCCGGTCTGTGCCTCTGCCATTACTGCTGTGGCCACTAGAACCCTTATCAGAAATATGCTTGATAGTGCCCCTGATGATCTCCCTTGTGAGGTGTTTAATGCACTCTCCAGTTGTTGTTGTTTTTGTAAATTTTGTCCTATTAGCATTGGATGACACCATCAGAATGTGTGCAAGAACTTCTGCCCTCGTGGTGGCTATACGCCGCTTGGTTTGGCTGCGACAGTCGGGGGCTGACTGTTAGGATCTTACCTCCTCGCCGTCCCCGGTTCCGCGGCGCGTCGTCGGGCGGCCCACGGCCGTCCTCTGTCCAGCGGTCCTCTGGCGGGCTTGCCTCTCGGCGCTGCTGTGGGGGCCAGGGTCCGGCGGCGTGGGGTAGGGCTGGTGGCGGCGCCGCGGCCCGCTTGGCGCGGCTGGGCGGCCCCGTTGGGCTTCCTCCTGGTGCGGCGCCTCCTCCTGCTGACGGGAGCGCGCCTGGACTGCAACGTGCTCGCGCGCGCGGGCACGTCCTGTTTATGCCTCCCGGCGGCGCTTCTCCCAGCGCGTCCGCCGGGGGCAGATTTAAAGTGACCTATCCTGGTCGCTCTCCCGTTTCTTATTGTTGCACCAATCACCTCCTTTCCCTCCATTTGTCCCCCTTTCCTACTGGCCAGTATTCCCTTTATATTTGGGCTTGTCCCTTTTCCCAGTGCCCGTTATAGCCTCTGGGTTGCTGGGAGCGTTATAGATTGTCTTATCTCTGTTATACTCGGCTTTGTCTTCTGACCATCCTTGCTTGCTGCCTGCCCTGACCTTTTGCCTGCCTGACCACGATTTTCGCCTGACCCTTCTGATACCTCGCCCCGTGACCTTCTGGTTTGACCTCGGCTTGTTTGACTCCTCTTTGCTACCTCCGTTGGATACCTCGCTTCGTGATCTCCCGGTTTTTACCTCGGCTTGTTAATTGGACTTCCGCCTTCCGGCATCCTCATTTGGGACTCCCTGCCGTTCATCAGTCTCCACCTTAAGCTGGTAATCTTTGCGCCCATTAAGACCCGGGGGTAACCGAGTCAGGAGAGGCATTATCCGCATCTCCTGCGAGCGGGGACTTGTCTATAGGCAGAAGAGGCGGTGGAGATTGGGGATTATCAGCTTAAGACAGAAAGGTGTCCGGTACAGTCCTTACAGTATAACGGGCCAGAAAGATGGACCAGATCTTGGAACAGGTGCAGGCCTTAACGGCGGCTGTAGAGCACCTGGCTCATCGCCTTGCGGCCCAGGAGAACCGTCCTGCTCCTATTACCACCAGCCCTCAAGGGGCTCCGGCCGCATCTTCTGTGGAACCCAAGATTCCACTACCAGAAAAATTCTATGGCGATAGGGCAAAATTTGCCAATTTTCGGGACTGTTGTAAACTTTATTTCCAACTCCGTCCTGTTTCGTCAGGGTCACAGGAGCAGCGAGTGGGTCTGATTATCTCCCTCCTCCAAGGCGATTCACAATCCTGGGCCTTCAGTCTACCATCCCAGGATCCTGCTCGTCTCTCAGTAGATAATTTATATTCTGCTATGGAGGTCCTGTATGATGACCCTGACAGAGGAGCAACAGCAGATGCTAAACTCCGTCAGGGACGACGACCGGCCGAAGATTATTGTTCTGAATTTCGGCGCTGGGCAGTGGAATCGCGCTGGAATAATCCTGCTCTGTGTGGCCAGTTTCGGCTAGGGCTGGCCGACTCTATTAAAGACTCCATGGTGAATTATCCTGTTCCCCAAACATTAGACGAGACCATGCACCTTGCCATTCGCATAGATCGTCGTCTCCGGGAAAGGCGCTTGGAGAAAGGGTCTCATCCCGATTCAGCTTTGAGAGCCGAGGCCCCAGTGGTGCAATCTCCTGAAGAACCCATGCAACTGGGAGCCACTAAACTCACGGAGGTTGAGAGACGACGGCGTCTGTCGGAGGGTCTGTGTTTGTATTGTGGCGGAACTGGTCATATGGTCAGAGTATGCCCTAAGAAGCCGTCGGGAAACTTCAGAGTCTAGGGGGTTTCGAGGGGGCCCACCTAGGCTGTAAGGTATCACCTCATGTATCGTCTCCAGTTATGTTTCCGGTTCAGATCAAAGTTGCTCTAAAATGTTTGAGTTTGGAGGCCCTCTTAGACTCCGGAGCAGCAGGGAACTTCCTTGACTCTGAGCTAGCCCAGACTCTAGGAATTACGCTCCAGTCTCTGCCTGCGCCAATCCGAGTCTCTGCCATTGATAGCACTCCAATTGCAGGCGGGCTCGTGCAGTTTAGAACCCTGCCTGTATCATTTAAAGTGGGAGCCAGTCATTCCGAAATCATTAGTTTTCTTGTCTTAAGAATGCCTAACACCCCCTTAGTTCTGGGATTGCCTTGGCTGCAGAAGCACAATCCCCAAATTGATTGGGTGTCGGGGCAAATTGTGAAGTGGGGTCACCAATGTTTTCAGACCTGTTTGGAACTTCCGGTTCGAGTTACGCAATTATCTCCGAGTAAGGTTCCTACTCCATACCTGGAGTTTTCTGACGTCTTTTCCGAAAAGGCGGCAGACAAACTTCCCCCCCACAGGCCTTGGGATTGCCCCATTGAGCTCCTTCCTGGTACTATGCCTCCTAGGGGGAGAATTTTCAATTTGACCCGAGCTGAAACCCTTGCCATGCGGGAATATATTGCAGAAAATTTAGAGAAGGGATTTATTCGACCATCATCTTCCCCGGCAGGAGCAGGGTTTTTTTTCGTTGAAAAGAAAGATGGGGGACTCCGTCCATGTATTGACTATCGGGGTTTAAATAACATCACTATTAAAAATAAGTATCCCCTGCCACTTATTGAGGGGCTATTTACACAGGTGGCTGGGGCGCAGGTTTTTTCCAAACTTGACCTCCGGGGCGCCTATAATCTAATCAGAATTAGGCAGGGTGATAAGTGGAAAACGGCCTTCAATACTCTCGAGGGGCATTATGAATATCTAGTAATGCCGTTTGGATTATGTAACGCCCCCGCAGTCTTTCAAAGTTTTGTGAATGAGATATTCAGAGACTACTTAGGTCGTTTTGTAGTAGTTTATTTAGATGACATTCTGATTTTCTCTTCATCTCTTGCGGAACACCGCAAACATGTGCGCATGGTCTTACAAAAACTCAGAGAAAATTGTTTATATGCTAAGTTGAAAAAGTGCCAATTTGAAGTCTTGGAAGTTCCTTTTCTTGGTTACATTGTTTCTAATACTGGTCTTTCCATGGATCAATCCAAAGTGAAAGCAGTGTTAGAATGGGAGCAGCCCAAAGATCTTAAAGGTCTGCAAAGATTTTTGGGGTTTGCCAATTTTTATAGAAGGTTCATCAAAAATGTTTCTTCGTTGGTAGCCCCTTTAACTAATCTTACTAAGAAGGGGGCTTATCCTCCTGTTTGGCCGGTTCAGTCTGTTCATGCTTTTGAAAAACTTAAGGGAGTCTTTAGTTCTGCCCCAGTGCTGGTGCATCCAAACTGCCAATTACCATTTTTTGTGTAAGTGGATGCCTCTGAAATTGCTGTGGGGGCAGTACTATCCCAATACCGTGGGTCTCCTGAACGCCTTCATCCTTGTGCCTTTTTTTCTAAAAAATTCTCGGCTGCTGAAAGAAATGATGACATTGGTAACCGGAAGTTGTTGGCTATCAAATTGGCCTTTCAAGAATGGAGACACTGGTTGGAAGGGGCTCAGTACCCAGTTACGGTCTTTACTGATCATAAAAATTTAGAGTACATCCAATCCGCTAAAAGGTTAACTCCAAGACAAGCTCGTTGGTCCTTGTTCTTCTCTCGGTTTAACTTTTCTATAACCTATAAACCAGGATCCAAAAACGTAAAAGCTGATGCCTTGTCCCGGAGTTTCTCTTTTTCCAATTTACCTGAAAGGGAAGATGTACCCATTCTGCCCCATTCTTTGGTGGTAGCCGCCCTCCAACCACAACTCCCTGATCTAACTCAGTTCCAGTCCGAAGCTCCACCTGAAAAGCCTAATTTTGCCCAGTTTGTGCCTCCTCCTTATCGTACTACTTTCCTGTCCCACTTTCATGACACTAAGACAGCGGGTTGTCCGGGGGTCAAGAAGACCATCGCTTTACTATCTCGCCAAGTCTGGTGGCCATCCATTAGGAAAGATGCACGAGATTGTGTCCAAGCCTGTAAGGTGTGTGCTCGGAGTAAGTCCTTAAGACACTCCCCCGAGGGCCCTCTACTTCCACTACCCATTCCTGTCTGCCCCTGGACCCATTTGGCCATGGATTTAATAACGGATCTTCCACCTTCCAGGGATATTCCGTCATTTGGGTGGTGGTGGATCGTTTTAGCAAGATGGCTCACTTCATCCCTTTAAAGAAGCTTCCCACAGCTCAGACTTTAGCTCAACTCTTTATCACTCACATTTTTAGAATCCATGGCATTCCTGAAGACGTTGTCTCTGATAGGGGGGTCCAATTTGTCTCCCGGTTTTGGAGGGCCTTCTGTGCAAAATTGGGCTTTACCGTCTCTCTTTCTTCTGCATTCCACCCTCAGTCCAATGGGCAAACCGAAAGAACGAACCAGTCTTTAGAACAGTATTTGCGTTGTTTCGTCGCAGATACTCAAACGGATTGGGTGTTCTTCCTTCCGTTTGCTGAATTCGCACTGAACAATGCTTCACATTCCTCCACTGGGGTTTCTCCCTTTCATTGCGTGTATGGTAAAGATTTGAAGTTTTCAGCCCTGTCAGACCAACCCTCTAGAGTTCCTTCCTTAGATGAATGGGTGTCCCGATGGCCGGGGTTATGGAATAAAATCCAGCAACATCTGTCCAAAGCTGTCTTTCAACAGAAAAAATTTTCAGATCGTAAACGTTCTTGTAATTCTGGTTATTCTGTGGGGGATTGGGTTTGGCTTTCAACTAAGAATTTAGCCTTACGCCAGCCCTCTGCTAAGTTGTGCCCGAAATGTATTGGTCCCTTTCCGATAATACAGAAAATCAATCAAGTTACTAATCGGTTGGATCTCCCTTCCTCCATGAAAATCTGTAACTCCTTTCATGTTTCTCTTTTTAAATCTGCTAGGAACCATGAACCTAACAATCCTCCGAGTCCTGTGTTAGTTGGTGGGCAACAGGAGTTTGAGGTTGCCCGGGTCCTAGATTCTCGCTTTTTTCGAAACTCCCTTCAGTATTTAATTGACTGGAAGGGTTATGGCCCGGAAGAAAGATCTTGGGTTCCGGCCAGGGAGGTTCATGCGCAGAGTTTGATACAGAAATTTCATAGGGAGAATCCTCTGAAGCCCAGCCTGGAGGGTCCGGTGGCCCCTCCTCAGGGGGAGGGTAATGTTAGGATCTTACCTCCTCGCCGTCCCCGGTTCCGCGGCGCGTCGTCGGGCGGCCCGCGGCCGTCCTCTGTCCAGCGGTCCTCTGGCGGGCTTGCCTCTCGGCGCTGCTGTGGGGGCCGGGGTCCGGCCGCGTGGGGTAGGGCTGGTGGCGGCACCGCGGCCCGCTTGGCGCGGCTGGGCGGCCCCGTCGGGCTTCCTCCTGGTGCGGCGCCTCCTGCTGCTGACGGGAGCGCGCCCGGACTGCAACGTGCTCACGCGCGCGCGCGGGCACGTCCTGTTTATGCCTCCCGGCGGCGCTTCTCCCAGCGCGTCCGCCGGGGGCAGATTTAAAGTGACCTATCCTGGTCACTCTCCCGTTTCTTATTGTTGCACCAATCACCTCCTTTCCCTCCATTTGTCCCCCTTTCCTACTGGCCAGTATTCCCTTTATATTTGGGCTTGTCCCTTTTCCCAGTGCCCGTTATAGCCTCTGGGTTGCTGGGAGCGTTATAGATGGTCTTATCTCTGATATACTCGGCTTTGTCTTCTGACCATCCTTGCTTGCTGCCTGCCCTGACCTTTTGCCTGCCTGACCACGATTTTCGCCTGACCCTTCTGATACCTCGCCCCGTGACCTGGATTGACCTCGGCTTGTTTGACTCCTCTTTGCTACCTCCGTTGGATACCTCGCTTCGTGATCTCCCGGTTTTGACCTCGGCTTGTTAATTGGACTTCCGCCTTCCGGCATCCTCATTTGGGACTCCCTGCCGTTCATCAGTCTCCACCTTAAGCTGGTAATCTTTGCGCCCATTAAGACCTGGGGGTAACCGAGTCAGGAGAGGCATTATCCGCGTCTCCTGCGAGCGGGGACTTGTCTATAGGCAGAAGAGGCGGTGGAGATTGGGGATTATCAGCTTAAGACAGAAAGGTGTCCGGTACAGTCCTTACACTGACAATGCTGCGAAGAAGGCCCTCACTGGGCTTTCTTCGCGGGGGCTCGTTTAGATTCCTGTCACAGGAGCAGAAGACAACGTCCTGGCTCCTCCGGGGGGGGCTAAGCCCAAATCCTCTCCCAAGTCCCCTCAGGCATGATGGGGCACCCTCACCCGTCAGGACGGCTGTGGCACTTTGCTCAAGTCTGGAGGCATCACGCCTCAGACCGGTGGATTCAGGAGGCAGTGTCCTCCGGCTACAAGATAGAGTTTGCTGTGCGGCCTCCCCCAAGATTATCAGGTCTCGGATACTCCTGGTCCCTGCCTCTGCTCAGGTGTTGGCACAGGCCGTGCAAGGCCTGCTGGGTCTGGGGGTCATTTGCAGATTTCCCTTAAAAGACAGAGGCAAGGGACTCTACACCAACCTTTTCACAGTTCCCAAAAAAGATGGGTCAGTCAGGCCCATTCTGGATTTACAGATCTTCAGCAAAATTGTCAAGAACAGGCGTTTTTCGCATGGAAACCCTGCGCACGGCCATCAGCTCCTTGCGCCCCGGGGGTTTCATGACGTCTGTGGATATCAAAGATGCTTACCTTCACATCCCTGTGTTTTCAGGACACCAAGGTTCCTCAGATTCGCGTTGGAAGATCAACACTGCCAATTTGTGGCCTTTGCCATCTGGCCTCTCTTCAGCTCCCAGAGTGCTCACCAAGGTGCTGGCGGGGGTGATGTCTCTGATGAGGCCAAGGGGCATCCGCGTGCTGCCCTACCTGGACATCCTCATCACTTCCCAGTCTCTACATCAGGCAGAGTTGGATACTCAGCTGGTGGTGTCCATTCTGGAGTCATTTGGATGGGTGATCAACCACCCCAAGTCCTCACTGTCCCCTTCCTTGGTAACTCCATTCCTAGGAATGAATCTGGATACAGTTCAGGCAAGGATCTTCCTTCCTCAGCAGAAGGTGGACAATATGCTTGCACAGGTTCAGTCCCTCCTAGCTTGTCCCCATCCCTCCACCAGGCAGGGGATGCAGCTGGTGGGCCTGATGGTGGTGTGCTTCGAAGCGGTCCCTTATGCTCCGTTCAACTTGGGGCTTCTGCAACTTCTTCTATTGTCTGTATGGGACATGGACCCAGCATCCCTGGACAGGGTCTGTGTGCTTTCCCCCCCTGGTCAGGAGGTCCCTCTTGTGGTGGATGGACTCAAGGAACCTGTTGGGGGGCAGATCCTTTCTTGCCCCTTCCTGGGAGATGGTCACCACGGATGCCAGTCTATCAGGTTGGGGGGGGGGGGGGTTTCTGGAAGTCCCTGCGGTTCCAGGGGAGGTGGGGCCCTCAGGAGGCCCACACACCTATCAATGTCTTGAAGCTGTGAGCGGTCAGGTTAGTTCTGGCTCGCTTGACTACTCATCTTCAGGGCCTGCCTGTTTAGGGGTGCTCGGACAACCTGATGGCAGTTGCCTACATCAATCATCAGGGAGGGACCCGGAGCAAGAGGGCCCTCCAGGAAGTGTCTCTGATCCTGACCTGGGTGGAGGCCAATGTTCCCTGCATATCAGCGGTATACATTCCGGGGGGGGGGGGGGGGGTCCCTCTGCAACAGGGTGTTCCAATCTCTGTGTCACCGTTGGGGCCAACCAGGATCCTCTGGCCGTGACCATGGATGCTTTAGTAATGTCATGGCAGGTCATTCTGTTCCTGTATGTCTTTCCTCCGTTCCCCCTTCTGAGCAGGGTTCTGCGCAAGATTGCTCTGGAGGGGGTGCCAGCAATTCCGCTGGCCCCCAGGTGGCCAAGAAGAGTGTGGTTCACAGACGTGGTGCAGATGGCAGTAGACCAGTACGTTCTGCCAGGGGTGCCAGATGTGTTCACTCAGGGCCTCTTACGCCATCCCAATTTACAAACTCTGGCTTTGACCACCTGGCTGCTGAAACTTCCATTTTGATGGAGAAAGGCTTGTCTGCCTCGGTGGTTGATACCATGGTGCAGGCTAGGAAGAAAACTTCTCCTTCCATCTATTACAGGGTTTGGCATACCTTCTTTGACTGGTGTGAGTCTAGGTCTTCCCTGTTGGGTGTTTTCAGTCCCCAGGGTTCTGGAGTTCTTACAGCATGGGTTGGAGTCGGGACTCCAACTCAGTACTCTGAAGGGTCAGGCTTCTGCCCTGTCTGTTCTCTTTCAGAAGTCTTTTGCTCAGCATTCTCTGATTTAGACCTTTTTTCCAGGGGGTCACTCATGTGCGTTCCCCACGTAAACCTGTGGTCCCTGTTTGGGATTTGAACTTGGTTTTGTCTGATTGCAGGATGCTCCCTTTGAACCTATTCTGGGATTCTGCTCTGGCTGTTTTTACCTTCAGGGTTGTTTTTTTTCTGGTAGCCATTACTTCGGTCAGGCGTGTGTCTGAGTTGGCGGCTTTTTCTATTCAGCCCACATACCTTGGGAGACACCAGGACAAGGTGGTGTTCCGCGTTAAGCCAGATTTTCTGCCTAGGGTAGTGTCTGCCTTTCATTGAATCAAGATATTGTTCTTCCTTCTTTGTGCCCTAATCCTAGCTACGCTAAGGAGAGGGTTTTGCATTCCTTGGATGTGGTCAGGTGTTTGAAGTATAACCTGGTGGTCACTGCGTCCTTCAGGAAAACTGATGCTTTTTTTTGTGGTCCCTTCTGGGCCCAGGATGGGTTTGGCTCATGCCAAGTCTACTATTAGCAAATGGATCCGTCTGGCCGTGATTCAGGCCTATTCTGCTAAGGGGAAGAGTCCTCCCTTCGCCTTACTGCTCATTCTACTCGTGCTATTGGTGCCTCTTGGGCCTTCCAGCACCAGGCTTCTGTGGAACAAGTTTGCAAGGTCGCTACTTGGTCTTCTGTTCATACCTTTTCAAAGTTTTACAAGGTTGATGTTAAGGCCTAAGCTGATGCTGTTTTTGGCCACAAGGTTTTGCAGGTGGCAGTGGTTTAAACTGTCTGCTGTTACCTTTTTTATTATGGACACCGCTATTGGATGTCCCAAGTGTAAGTAATCTATCTGGAGCAGGACGTACTGTATACTAAGAATAATACAATTCTGTGAAATACTCACCTGTAGAATTGGTATTATAAGTATACAGTACGTCCTGCTCCACCCCACCCTGGTTTTTGCATTATTCTGGATCCCCTGTATGGTGATTGTTATCATTGTTATAAGTTACCAGTTTTGGGGTGGTTAAATTCTCCCGGCTTCTTGTTCACTGCTTTTCAATGCTGGGGATTTGTGGGAGGTCCCCGGTCTTTGAGGGGCCGGGAGGAGCCTGTTTTTACATGTCTCTGCAGTGCAGCGCCATCTGGCGGAGGATAACCCCAAGTGTAAGTAATCTATCTGGAGCAGGACGTGCTGTATACTTATAATACCAATTCTACAGGTGAGTATTTCACAGAATTGTATTTTTTCCTTCCTTTCAGTGTCCACAGCAAAGAGACTGTATGGGATGCATCAGTTAAGCTGACAGACAAATTGATTTTAAAGTTTGACTGGTCAATCATTTTAAGATTGTAAATTATTTCGACTATGTAACAGATGCATTTTCAATTATAGTCCTGCAGTTCAGCAGAAGGAATTTTCTTTTCTGCTTTTGAGGAACCAATATCATTGGTTATACAAATTTGCCTCATTTAAATGACTGCTTTTGAAAAAGGTAATGACTTGCAGCTTTGCTGTTAGTATTTCATTGGAAATATATTTTTTTTTTCTCTGTGCTTTTTTAATGTTTCATGTTATGGGCTTTTAAAGACACATCTGGTCATTACCTGCTTTACTAGTTTTAATAATTGGCATTGATTTACCTAAAGCTATTTCCACTTTAATGCAGAACTTATCTTTCCTGCAGTTAGGAGAGCGACAACAATTACATAAACTATCTCAGTAAACTTATAGGGACTCAGCAATGTTCCTGATTTTCCTTGGTGCGACTGAAAATTGCAATTTAACCCTTAACCCCATGAAAGACATTAGGGTCTGCAAAACAAAACATTAATATTGCTTTGTATGGTAAAGTTGTTTTTAACTGTGTGTATGTAAAACCACCTCTGGACAATATGAATGGAAGTATATAGAAATATAATACATTCTTTCTTTTTATTTTGCAATACATGCCTCGAGATTTAGGAGGAACAAACTCAGTCTTACAGCTATAATGTGGAGTAAAACCCGGGAATTTGACTTTCCTGTGTTTTGCTGCTTGCCCCCTCGGGTATCCCAAATCAGGATGCCCTGCTATGTGAAACCTCCCCCTGTTCTGCAGACGGCGAGCAAGTCAGAAGATGGCTGTGTTTCTTCCCCGGCCACTTTGCCCCTATTTCTGCCCGGACCTTATTAAATTTAGCCCAATACTATGCCTCCCAGCCTTGGCTGAAGGTCCGGGTAAGGGTAGGCAACACCTTAGATGTGTATTCAGGGAGCTATGCTCCCCCGTGAGACCCCATATTAAGGGGTAGGCGGTATCCGGGCTGGTGATCCCGGTTTTGGATGCCCCATCCCTACTTTATCCCTTACACCTTGGTGCGGGATTTCCTCCCTTTCAGGTGGATAGTAGTATTTTATTTGTAAATGTTATAAAGTGCTCTTTTCAGTTTGGGGGGTCTCCTGGGCAAGAATGGGGGGGGGGGGGGGGCTACCGATACATATGTGGTACCTTTGTAATCAGGAGAAATGGGGCTTTCACATGTTTTATTTCAAATATAGGGGACAATTGTCTAAAAAAAATTTTTGTTTTTTTACGCAAAAATATTTAAAAAAACAGTAGAAAAATTACAAACAAGACATTTCATGTTAAAGCCTAAACTCTGCTGCAATATATAAATGGGGAAAAATGACCTGTCAACAGGTGATAAAACTTCAAGTAGGCTGGCAATTAAAAAGGTTAATAGTACCTATGCATGTTGGGTATTGTTCTGCTCGGCAAACCTTGCGCTTTCAGATTTAGCTTGTTTTTTCTTGTTTGCATATTTATATTTTACTGTCTGCAGAGCTGAAACTTTCAAATAAAATTTCTGTTATGCTCACACTTTACTTTGCCAACTCTTCCCTTGACAGTAGCTATGCATGTTGGGTATCATTCTGTTCGGGGGATGTTGCGTTTTGAGATTTTACTTGTTTTTCCTTGTTTGCATATAGTTTTTTTTAGGAAAATGTGGCTTGATTCTTCCTTTTTATTCTTTTTTAGGGAAACTTTGTGCAACCAAAGAATACATTGAGGGATTACTTCCAGACTAAGCCCACATAAACAAGCTTGGTACACCTAGAAAGCTTGAGGCGTGTACTTCCAGAGAATATATAGTTTGTGGGGGGTATTTCAAATGTAAAGGGTTGTTTTTCTGGAAAAACTGCAAGGTGTGCATAGCGCAGTTGTACTTTATCTGAAAATCTCCTAAAGCTCTGTTTCAGTTTGGGGGAGTCTCCTGGGCTGGAAAGGGTGTCTACCAATACATATGTGGTACTGCTGTGACCGGGAGAAATTGGGGTTTCGCACGCAATAAAATTTTATTGAAAAACTTACATTTTTTATTACAAAAAAACACTACAAATTACAATTTTTTTTTGCACATATTTCACCAAAAAGTATTGAGAATACACTAAAAAAGGCCAAACAAGTTATGTTGAAGCTCAGACTCTGTTGAAAAAAACAATATATAATTTTCCTGGAAAATCCCTGGAAATCCTTTCAAAAATCACAGTTGAACATGCGTAGCGCAAAATGAAACATGGTCTGGCAACAGAGGGTGACAAAAGCTGCAGGTAGGCTGGCAGCGAAAGGGTTAATTATGTGTGTGTGTGTTTTGAATGTATGTTAGTGTGGTTGCTTTACATGGTTGGCATGCTGCGGCCATTGTGGATGGGGGAGCTTCTTCCCCTCAGGACGGCTTGATTTGGGGGCAGGGCCGGGCGCACTTGCCGCGGCCCGCCCCCCTCGTTTGGCGCCATTGCGGTTCCCAGCCACTGCTAGGAACCGCGTCTTCACTGTTTGAGGGAAGGGGCGGGACCAGGTGTGGCGCGCGATCCGCGCTGCCCGCCCTTCTTCTCCCCCTCGCTCCTGGTAGCCTGGCTGGCTTTACGCCATTTCCCTCCGTGAGTGCCCTGTTGGGCCCCCGTTTTTTGTCATATTATGCGCTGTGGGCCCATTCTAGCGCTGGGGCATCCCTGCGCTACTCTTTGTCATTGGTGCTTTTTTACATTATATGTATTGATACTGTATAGTTTGTGTGCATGATTGCGTGCCTTTTCATGGGTCCCTTCATTGAGTCTTTCAGGAGGACTCTCTATCAATTATAACAAAAGGGGGTTCTCCCGGTCCTATGGTCCCTTGGGTTAAATTGGGGCACATACAAATCCTCCCACCAGGGACTTAAAGGGGCATCCCGGGTAGCTCAAGTAGTGTAATTCCCTCTGGCCATTGCCACTACCTTAAAATCACCATATGGAGCTCCCCAGGATACCGGGCTCGGGCTCCCTTCGGGGCAATCCCAGCAGTGTGTGGGTTGTGGGGTATCCCTTACGGGGGATAATGGTATTGATTTGCATACCATGTGCTCAGCAGGCCATAACGCGGCAGCCGGGGTCCCAGGCATCTGGGTCTGTGCCGCCGGCCTCATCACCTACCCCACCCCGCCTTATCCGTACCCCAAGTGACACTGTCATTAGCGGGGAGTCGCGAGCTGATTTTTGTGCTAGGCTAACATCGAAAAGTTGATTTCTAGCTCTGCGGCCAGAAAGGCCCCAGCTAAGAGAAGGCATCTGTCGCCGGCCGCGCCGGTACTGGATTTTGATGACTATGATTCCCTTGACTGGTCTGATTATTCTCCAGTTGAGGAGGGGGAATTGTTTGAGGAATCTGATGCGGAGGATCAGCAGTTTTTTGATACTGATGCCGGGCAGGCGCTGGGGGATGCCGTGGATACCCCCAAGGTCCTGGCCCATCTATTTGAGGTACTGGATATTTCTCCGCCAGCGGAGACCCTCCTGCAGAAAGGGGAATTCTGTGGGACTTCTAAGCCCCGCTTGGAGTTCCCAAATCAGAATCATTTTGATTGCATGATTCTTAAGGAATGGGAGAGGCCTAGCCGGCTCCCCGGTGTTCCTCAGGGATGGGATGGGAAGTATCCCTTCCCGGTGGACGCGGTGAATCGCTGGTCGTCCCCTCCCAAGGTCAATGTGCCCGTTCTGGGATTGTCCAACTCCTCCGTTGTACATTCTCCAGACGCCACCACTCTTAAAGATGATGAGGACAAACGCATTGATCAGATGGCATGCCATGCTTTTGCCAGTGTGGGTTCAGCCTTGCGGCCTGTTTGTGCCTCGACGCTCGTGACGACCAGGTCTGTGGTTAGGGACCTGTTGAGTGGTTCCCAGCTTAACCCGGCCAGTGATGAATTCACAGCCCTTAAAGTGGACCAACACCCAGGATTTTGACTATCCTGGGTATTGGTCCACTTCCCCGGGGCACCCCGATCGGGGGTGCCCCGCTGTGTGAAACCCCCCAGAAAGCCCCCAAAACTCACCTCTCCCCGCTCCCACGTGACCGCGCCGTCCAATCGGCGCCGACGGACAAGCTGATTGACAGCGACGGACAAGCAGCTTGCCCGTCGGCGCCTCCCGCGCGTCACTCTTGACGTGTGCGCGCCCGCGCCGGCCATTCAGAGACGGCCGGCACGGGCGCGCGCACGTCTAGAGGAGCGCGAGTGAGGCGGCGGCGGAAGCAGCGGCTGGAGAGGTAAGGTTTTTCGGGGGTTTTGGGGGGTTTACACCCCACGGGACATCCCGATCTCTTATAGATTCCCGGGCCGATCACCTCAGGGTGTTGGTCCACTTTAAGCGGTGTGAATTATTTATGATCTTTGTTTTATCTGCTATGGATGACGCAATTATTATGTGTAGTAGAACCTTGGCATTGCTGGTGGCTATTCGCCGATCGGTCTGGTTGCGCCAGTGGGCGGCTGACATTGCGGCTAAGAAATCACTTGCAGCGCTACCCTTCCTGGGTACGCGGCTGTTCGGAGATAAATTGGATTCAGTGGCGAAAGGTGGAAAGTGACCTCAGCGTAAGAAGCAGCGTCGCCCCTTTCGGGGGGCAGGCTCCTTCAATCCTTCCTTTCGCAGTGCCAGAGCAGGCAGAGGCTTTGCCTACTCTAATTTCAGAGGTGATTCCTGGAACAGAGGCAGAGGACGCGCACGTCCAGGCCTTAACTGGGGTCCCAAGCCTGCTGGCAAGACAGCTCAGCAATGAGGGGACGCCCTCACCCTTGCGGGTGGGGGGACGGCTGCGGCACTTCTTCCAGGTCTGGGCCCAGGAGGTCACAGACAAATGGATCTTGGAAGTGGTCTCTTCCGGGTACAAACTGGAGTTCGAGTACCGGCCTCCTCCCAGATTTCTAAGGTCTTGGGTGCTCTCGGATCCCCGGGCTGCGCAGGGGCTCCTGTTGGCTGTAAAGAATCTTCTGGTCATGGATGTCATATGCCTGGTGCCTTTCTCAGAGAGAGGCCGGGGCTATTATTCCAAGCTCTTCACGGTTCCCAAAAACGATGGATCCATTAGACCCATTCTGGATTTGAAGCTTCTCAACAGGTTCATCAGAACCAGGAAGTTCCGCATGGAGACTCTGCACTCAGCCATCAATTCCCTTCGTCAGGGGGATTTCATCACGTTCATAGACATCAAGGATGCTTACCTTCATGTACCAATCTTCCCAGCACACCAGAGATTTCTCAGGTTTGTGGTGGGAGATCAGCACTTTCAGTTTGTGGCCCTCCCTTTCGGGTTGATTTCGGCACCTAGGGTGTTCACCAAGGTGCTGGTGGGCATAATGGCCCTTCTCAGAGCCCAGGTTGGTGGTGGCGACGCTGGAGAGGTTCGGCTGGGTGATCAACCATCCCAAGTCTTCTCTCTCCCCCTCAAGGGAGATCTCGTTTCTGGGCATGAATCTGGATACCATTCGGACCAGGGTGTTCCTACCTCAGTCCAAGGCGCAGATGGTTCAGGATCTGATATGTCTTCTCCTGTCCAAACCTCGTCCTTCTATCCGGCTAGGGATGAGACTGGTGGGATTGATGGTGGCTTCCTTCGAGGCAGTTCCCTTTGCTCAGTTCCACATGAGGACGCTCCAGCTCCATCTATTGTTGGCCTGGGACAGATGTCCGCAGTCATTGGATCAGTCATTCCTGATGTCTCCCCGGGTTCGGCAGTCCCTTCAGTGGTGGCTGGAACCAAGCAATCTGATGAGGGGCAGATCCTTTAAGACCCCTTGTTGGGAGACGGTTACCACGGATGCCAGCCTGTCGGGCTGGGGTGGTTTTTGGAAGACACATCAGTTCAAGGGGCTGTGGGGTCCTCAGGAGGCCCACACCCCCATCAATGTCTTGGAGCTGAGAGGTAATCGGTTGGTTCTGTCTTGCTTGACGCATCACCTACGGGGCTTACCGGTTCAGGTTCGATCAGACAATCAAACTGCGGTAGCTTACATCAATCACCAAGGAGGGACTCGCAGCAGGAATGCCCTCAGGGAAGTTTCTCTGATTCTTGCATGGGCGGAGAGCAATGTTCCATGCATCTCAGCAGTGTACATTCCGGGAGTGGAAAACACGGAGGCGGACTCCCTGAGCAGGGGATCCTCAGGGGAATGGTCTCTCAACCACAAGGTATTCCGGTCCCTCTGTCACAAGTGGGGGTTTCCGGAGGTGGATCTCTTTGCCTCACGTCACAATCACAAGCTCCCAAAGTTTGTGTCTCTGTCTCAGGATCCTCTGGCCCTGGCAGTGGACGCCATGTCTCTTGCCTGGAGGGATCTGGGGTTCCTGTACTGTTTCCCCCCTTCTCCATGGTAGGCACGGTAGTGCACAAGCTGGCTCTAGAGGGTGCGCCATCAATTTTGGTGGCCCCAAGGTGGCCAAGACAGGTTTGGTTCGCAGACGTCGTAAGGCTGGTGGTAGATCAGTACAGGGTGCCCCTGTTTCCAAATCTGATCTCTCAAGGTCGACTACGTTACCCCAATTTGCAAACGCTGGCTTTGACGGCGTCAAGCCATACTAGTGTCTTCTCAATTTTCTTTAGTGCCTAATAACCGTTAATTCTTGAGCTAACATTTGCTTGCAACTTTGTTTTGTTTTTTCTCAGTGTGTTTGGCTATGGTGCATATCAAGGAGACATATATTCTCATGTTCTAATTTTAACAGCACACCTTAACCTTTTTGCTCTGTGAAATAGTTGCTGTTCATCCTGACTATGAGTTGAAAGTCTTTAGCGAAGCAATGGCTACTGTTATGGTTTGAAAAGGGGATTTTTATCATCACTTATCTAGTAAGGGCACTGACCAGACAGGTAGCAGTGAAAAGGATGATCATAGGCCTAGGTACACTGGAGCAGTTTGACTGGACTTTGTATTGGCAAACCTTATAGCTGCTGCCTTCCAGAATTCAAGTATACACAGATCTTGAATTTCGAATGATACTCTTTGCAAGTGCATGAGGATGTTGGATCTGATGTTGGCTACTTGCAGTTCATAGGAGACCTTCCACCTTCTGTTGCAGCTACACCTTCTGGCTCATAACAGTTACAGTAGTGAATGCAGAGTTGTTTCTTTAGTAGGGCATTGCTTGCTATAAATTGTAGCACTACGTCCTGTTGGTCGACCTATGTACCCGATAGTTTATCTCAAAGGTGTTATATGATCTTGTTGTTTGGGCTCTGTGGGCCAGTTTTGTTGTTGGTATTTATATAAATTCATCCAACTATCGTGTTATGAACCTTGTTTTGTGCTCTGAGGCATAGTTAGGCGGGAACAGAAAAGCACCTTCTCCAAAACATTTGGAAGCATACACTTGTATAAAATGTCTGGGTATGCTGAGGCATTAGGATTGACCTGGAACTGAGGGGCCTAGGCCATCCCCTGACAAATTACCCCTTAGTACCATCCCTTTCCCCATCAGACTTTACAGTTGCACAGTACCGTACAAACACTGGCTGTCTCGAAAAGAAGTTGCTCAACCTTCACTGGTTTGATGAAAATAAAATTGTTCTTTTTGGTGCAGTGGCTTCAAGCCACAGTACTCTGTGAAGAGAGTAAAACATGGTGGTGCCAAAATCATGTGAACAGAAAAGCAGCGCTACCCAGGCTGCTCACCACCTAGCTGACCTTGCCTGGGAGCGGTGTCTATATTGTAGGGAGAAATGAGTTTCTGGCACAGGTTGTCATGAAGTAAAAAATGGCAATGTACATATAGACTTACTATATTTATAGTAGCCAAAGATTCCATGACTGCCTCGCCACACCTGGGATTGCTTCCGGGACTCCACGTAGCCATTCCAGGTGTGGCATGGCAGTCATGGGATCTTTGGCTACTATAAATATTGTGGGTCTATATGTACATATTTGTTGATAAAGGGCAGGGCCCGAAACGTGTCCAGGAGGCTGCCGTCACTTTTATGGATGATTTGTCATTTTGTAGATTATGATCATTTTAATGGGGATCTATTCAAGTGTGGGATTTTTTTTTTTTTGCTTCATGACAACCAGTGCCGGAAACCTATTTCTCTCTGGTGCTAAAATCATGGGTATATTTGTCATACTATTGGGTTGAGTCTATTTATTGTATACAAAGGAGGAATTAGGCTTGGTTTCTATATATGAAAATCTATTTATGTATGATCATGTGTTGGTGTGGGTATTTCAACAATCTTAGACAAACAGGACTTGAGGTATGGGGTGGTGAGTCCAATCCCTCTGATCTCGATCCCATAGAGAACTTGTGGGGTGAAACAAGTGTGGTTTATGAGGCAGAATGCAAAAGAAAAATCATACTGGACTGGTTTAGAGGTGCCGTAAGTTTGTTGAACCTTTGCAACACAAATACCACACAGTTCTCTGAAACAACGGTCTCTAAATATTAGTCAAAGGCAAAAAGTGAAATCTAAAAACAAAATGCATCGCATTTTTTAGTTTAAGAAAAATACTGGCGCAGCCCAGTATTCCTTTTTCTTTGTTTGTGAAGTTTCTTATATATGCAGGCCATGGTATATCTGTAGTAATAAATAAAGACAACTGGGCTTTGAGTCTCTGATATATTTTCGCTAGTCATTCGGCTGACTTTCTTAGTTCAGAGTCGGTTGTACAGAAATCTATTTATTGCTTCAGATTCCTGTACAAAGCACTCTGACTTGAGAAAGTCAGTCGGATGGCTAGCAATACGTTTTTAAGAAAGTAAATCTGCAAGTCCAGTGGCCTTGACTTTTTTTCTATTAATACCATTCTTCTGTATTGTTTGTAAAGCAGTTAACACATAATGAATACATGTTATAGTTTTGATTTGAAATTTCATTTGTAGTGTTTCTAGTGGATTGGGGAGGGGTGTGTGTGTGTGTTTGTATGTGTATGTCATTTTATTTTCACTGTATATGTATATAGCACCTTCATTATTTTATTCCAAATTTCCAATACTGCATATGAAATTTAAAGAGGCCACAGCTGTTGGCTTAAATAGTGTAATAACCTAGGCTATGGTAAGGATTTAATTTTCATTGTGAGGCTTTCTTCCAAGGCAAACATGCATGCCAACGCAAATGTCCAAACCTCTGGTGTTAGACTTTTAATGGATTTTCTCAATTGTAGCTCTTTTATGGCTCCCTGAAGACAGTTGTGACAATTACTAAATTCATACATTCCAGAATTTCCTATCACAGCGAGTTAGCCTTAATTACCATCTAATCAGGAAATCAAGGAAAAAGTACTTGAAATTGGAATATGATTGGTCTCATTTCTAATTGTATCAGATGTATGTTAAGCTGAACAAAAAATGAGAAATGTCTTTATTATGTTAATCTTGTGTTATTAGTATTCAGTGTTTGTATTACCCACAAATAGACTATTAACCTGAGGCAAATCCATGTTCTCTAGTAACAAAATATATGGTTAATAGAGAGGTGTTCATTTTTAAGGCAAGCACTGTCATACATTATACCTATGCAACACCTGGCAGAAGATTTTGCTACCAGTATTTGTTGGCTCATTAACCAGCTGGTAGTTTTACATTTAATTTTCCACTTCCTGTAGACCCACACTCGCTTTGGTGACTGCCAGCTAGGACCCTTGTCCGAAAGTACCCTAATCCACCTACTTTCAGCGCCCATTTGAGAGGTGGTGGTCCCTCAGATAGAGAATGAGAACCAGCCCAGGAGGGGAGGAATCCAGAATGCTGGAGCCCCCCAGAATGCCAGATATCCTTACTTTCGCTTTGGGAAAGGAATCCCGCAATTGACCTTCGGCATGTACGTGGGCATAACCGGTCAGCAGCCAATCATGGGACACCTTTCCTCGCCCTGCATCAAGGTGAAGGTATGGATATTGAGCGTTCAGGGGCCGCCCCGAGCTTGTTCCTAATGTCTGTCTGAGGGACCAACACCTGCTAAAAAAAAAAACGGGTATTGGTCCGGTTTAAGGGCTGCCTTTTGTTTATGAAGCCCTGTATGACAGAGACAGGAAACAGATGCACACTGTATTGCTTGAGACATTCAATGTTTTATATATTCTAAGTGTGCCATACACTCCACTTCGATCTTCATGACATGTGGGTAATCTCCAGTAGGGGGCGAACATCTGCAGAGATGAATATGCAAAAAAGAAAGCCCCTCCCGGTCCATATATATCTGGGACCTCCCACCAAATTCCCTGAGTTCCTTCTCTGCAGGGAAGGCGACAAGACAGAAGATGAAGACTTCTTTACTTACAGGTAAGCCGGGCTCGCGCCTGGCCGTCTATTGTCCCTATTACTGCCAGGACCCTTTCTAAATTGACCCTGTTTGAGCCTCCCAGCTTAGGCTGCGGGTCCTGGTAAAGGTAGGCAGCACCATATGGGTGCGGAAGGAGCACTGCTCCACCGTGAAACCTCACTATGGGGTAGGCGGTTATCCAGGTTTTTGGTGATCCTGGTGTGGGATGCCCCGTCCCTCTATGCTTATGGCTGGATTCTGGCAGGGTTCCCCCCCTTCTGGGTCCCTTATTCCCCTCCGGGGGGGGGGGGGGGGTTGCCTGGCCTGGACATTATTCGTTTTTCGTTCTCCCACATATGCCCTGTGTGTGTGGTGTGTGATTCACTGTGCGTGTGTGTGTGGGGGACAGTGAGTGTTTTTACTTTGGGCCATGGCAGATGCTGTTATTAGCCTGGGGGAGTTTTCCCCCCTCAGGCTGTGTTCGGGGAGGGGGCGGGGCCAGGCTCTCGGCGCGGCCGCGGTAGCCCCACCCCCTTATTTGGCGCGATTCTATGGCTCGTTTCTTGGGGATCCGCGTTGCTGGGAGGGGGGCGTGGCCTGGCGAGCACACGTTCTGCACTGGCTCGCCCTCCCCCTTCTCTCCCTCTTCCTGCATGAGGCACTTCTCGGGGGCCGAGTGGTAAGGGCCGGATGGCCACTTCCTTAGCTTGTATGGGGGCCCCTCTCTAGCGGGGGGCCCCCACTGATTGCGGGCATGTGTGTGGTTTGTGTTGGTTACACATGTCTGGCTGGAATACAGAATATATATATATATATATATATATATATATATATATATATATATATATACATACACACACACATATACAATTAAGTATGTGTTATTGCCTTATATATGTAGGATTGCATTTATGTTGCCTGTTTTGTGTGTTACAGATTGCATTGTATATGTGCATATTAAGGGTTTCCTCCTGGTCCTGGGGTCCCTAGTGTAAATTTGTTCACCTCAAATCCTCCCACCGGGACTTTTAAGGGGCATCCCAGATTTCTTAGACGTAAATTCCTTGCGGTCTTGCGACTGACCACAAAAATTCACCATATGGAGGCTCCGCAGGATACTGGGCTTGGGCTCCCTCTGGGACAATCCAGGCCATGTGTGAGGTGTGGGGTATCCCTTACGGGGGAGAATGTGCTGATCTGTATACCATGCGCACAAAAGGCCATAACGCGGCAGTCTGGTACCCAGCCTTCTGGGTCTGCTCCTCCCGCTTCATCGCCTTCCCCTCCCCACCTTATCCGTACCGCAAGTGACATTGGTGCCAGCGGGGAGTCGCTCTCTGATGTTTGGGCTAGGTTGGCCAGCATCGAGAAAATTATTGCTAGCACGGTGGGCAAGAAGGCCCAGGCTAAAAAGAGACATTTGTCGTCGGCCCAGCCCTTGTGGGCTGTTGACGACGATTCCACTGATTTTTCAGATTATTCCCCTTTAGAGGAGGGAGAATTGTATCAGGAAACAGAGGCTGACTATGTTCAGTCTGGGAACGCCAGTGTCGGGCAGGCGCTGGGGGATGCCGTAGATACGGCCACTGTTTTGTCACATTTATTAGAGGTGTTGGATATTGAACCACCTGAGGCACCCCCTCTCAAGAAGAGGGAATTTTTGGGGGTCTGGAATTCCCTACCCAGGGTCACTTTGATGCGCTGATCCTTAGAGAATGGGAGAGGCCCAGTCGGCTTCCTGGTGTTCCTCAGGGATGGGATAAGAAGTATCCTTTTCCGGTGGAGGCGGTTAAGCGATGGTCTTCTCCTCCCGAGGTCGATGTGCCAGTTTTAGGTTTGACCAACTCTTCTGTGCTGAACACCCCTGACGCCACTACCCTTAAGGATGGCGAGGATAAGCGCCTTGATTAGATGGCGTGCCACGCATTTGCCAACGTGGGCTGGGCCCTGCGGCCTGTTAGTGCATCTGCCCTGGTGTCGCTTGCTACTAGGTCTCTTATCAGGGACTGGCTGAATAACGCTCAGTTTGATCCAGCTGGCGCTGAGTTCGCTATCCTTAAGAGATGCGAATTGTTCATGGATTTTGTCATGGCTGCGATGGAGGATTCTATTGTTGTGTGTAGTAGGACTTCAGCCTTACTGGTGGCTATGCGCAGATTGGTCTGGCTCCGCCAGTGGACAGCGGACGTTGGGGCCAAGAAGTCGCTCACAGCTCTTCCCTTCACGGCTATTTGGAGATAAAATGGATGCTGTTGCTAAAGGAGGTAAGTTACCTCAGAGGAGGAAACAGCGCCACCCCTTTCGGGGGGCTGGCTCGTTCACTCCTTCCTTTTGAGGGGCCAGAGCGGCTAGGGATTTGGCCTTCTCGGGTGTCAGGGGCTCGTCCTGGAACAGAGGCAGAGGTCGGGCACGTCCCGCGGCTGCCTGGGGTTCCGAGCCCAAGCCTGCCGTTAAACCGGCTCAGCAATGAAGGGGCGCCCTCACCCGCAGGGGTGGGGGGACGGCTGCGGCTCTTCTTCCAGGTCTGGGCCCGGGAGGTCACAGACAATTGGATCTTGGAAGTGGTTCCTCCGGGTACAAACTGGAGTTCGAGTACTGGCCGCCCCCAAGATTCTTAAGGTCTCGGGTGCCCTCGGACCCTCAGGCTGCACAGGGGCTCCTGTTAGCAGTAAAAAACCTTCTGGACATGGGGGTTATATGCCCGGTGCCTCTGTCGGAAAGAGGCAGTGGTTACTAATCCAACCTTTTCACGGTTCCCAAAAAGGAGGGTTCGGTGAGACCCATTCTAGATCTCAAGGTTCTCAACAGGTTTATCAGAGCCAAAAAGTTCCGCATGGAGACTTCGCCAAGGGGATTTTATGACATCCATAGACATCAAGGATGCGTATCTGCATGTTCCGATTTTTCAGGCACATCAGAGATTCCTCCAGTTTGCGGTGGAGGATCAACATTATCAGTTTGTAGCTCTTCCCTTCGGTCTGACCTCGGCGCCAAGGGTCTTCACCAAGGTCTTGGCGGGAATAATGGCTCTGCTCAGAGCGCAGGGCATTCACATTGTGCCTTATCTGGACAACCTGTTGATCTCAGCTTCTTCCCTCCATCAGGCGGAGCTGGACACCCACCAGGTGGAGTCGACCCTGGAGAGGTTCGGGTGGGTGATCAACCGCACCAAGTCTTCTCTCTCCCTGTCTCGTGTGATTTCATTTCTGGGCATGAATCTGGATACCATTCGGGCCAGAGTGTTTCTGCCCCAGGCCAAGGTGCAGGGGATTCAGGGCCTGATCCGCCTTCTTCTGGCCAATCCTTGTCCCTCTATCCGACAGGGAATGAAACTGGTGGGCTTGATGGTATCCTCCTTCGAGGCGGTACAGTTTGCACAGTTTCACATTAGATCTCTTCAACTTCACCTATTGACGCATTGGGACAGGTGTCCGCAGTCATTGGATCAACCTTTCAAGATGTCTCCCAGGGTTCGGCAGTCCCTTCGGTGGTGGATGGAATCGAGCAATCTGTTGAAGGGCAGATCCTTTCTGGTCCCTTATTGGGAGGCAGTTACCACTGATGCCAGCTGGGGAGGTTATTGGAAAAGTCATCAGTTCAGCGGGGTGTGGGGTCCTCAGGAGGCTCACACCCCCATCAATTTCTTGGAGCTCAGAGCCATCCGACTGGTTCTGGCTCGGCTGACTTCACATTTACAGGGTCTACCGGTTCAGGTTCGTTCAGACAACCGAACGGCGGTAGCTTACATCAATCACCAAGGAGGGACTTGCAGCAGGAGTGCCCTCAGGGAAGTCTCTCTGATCCTGCACTGGGCGGAGAGCAATGTTCCTTGCATTTCGGCAGTCTGCATTCCGGGAGTGGAGAACACGGAGGCGGATTCCCTGAGCAGGGGATCCTCTCGCCAAGGAGAGTGGTCTCTCAACCCCGAGGTTTTTCTGGATCTTTGCCGCAAGTGGGGGACTCCGGAGGTGGATCTCTTTGCTTCGAGGCACAATCACAAACTTCCGGCCTTTGTGTCCCTTTCTCAGGATCCTCTGTCTCTGGCAGTGGATGCCTTGTCACTGGCTTGGAAGGAGTTGGGTTTTCTGTACCTGTTTCCACTCATCTCCATGCTGGGCAAGGTAGTTCGCAAACTGGTTCTAGAAGGGGCACCAGCTATTCTGGTGGCTCCAAGGTGGCCAAGAAGGGTTTGGTACGAAGACGTCGTAAGGATGGCCGTAGATCAGTACCGGCTTCCCTTGTTGCCGGATCTGCTATCTCAGGGTCATCTACTTTACCCCAATTTACAAGCGCTGGCTTTGACGGCTTGGCTGCTGAAACCTTCCTCTTGAAAGAGGAAGGTTTGTCTGAGGCTGTTGTTCAGACCTTGATTAGGGCTAGGAAGCGGTCCTCTTCTGGCATTTACTATAGGACTTGGAGGTCCTATATTGATTGGTGTGAGGCTAGGCCTTGCCTTGCAGGGTGTTTTCGATACTCAGAGTTTCTTCAGCATAATCTGGATCTTGGGTTCCAGCTTAGTACCTTGAAAAGACAGGTTTCTGCTCTGTCGATTTTCTTCCAGAGGTCTTTTGCCGTACTCCCGCTGGTTAAGACCTTTTTCCAAGGGGTCGCCCATGTGCGACCCCCTCGGAAGGCTGTAGTTCCTGTTTGGGATTTGAATTTGGTTCTTTCGGCTCTGCAGGGTCCTCCTTTTGAGCCATTACAGGATATTACTCTTTCGGTTCTCACTCAGAAGGTTGCTTTCATGGTGGCTATTACCTCTGTTTGACGTGTCTCAGAGTTGGTGGCTCTGTCGATTCAGGCCCCTTACTTTGAGAGACACCAGGATAAGGTGTTTTTTTTGTTTTAAACTGGATTTCCTTCCTAAGGTGGTGTCTGCTTTCCACCTCAATCAGGATATTGTCCTCCCTTCCTTGTGTCCTAAGCCTAACAATGACAAGGAGAGGGTTCTGCACAATTTGGACGTTGTTATGTTAGGGTACAGAGCAAAAAAACATACAAATTAAACACCACCTACTGTGAAATTTCTTAATCCAACAAAGGTAAATATTATAAACTTGACAATAACATAATCATAAGTCCATATTTATAAGTGTCCCAAAATGCATGCACTATTATTGAAGTGCTGTGAGAAGAAAGAAACTTTTGGTGCAACTGATATCCAATAGGTATCCCACACGCATGCACCCTGCTTGATCACATTTCAGCACTATCAGTTCCATAGAAGTCATTGCATTCTGTGACCGATCTTGATGAGCAATTGATCAGCAGTTGGGGGAAAGCCGTGGTGGGCGCTGACAAACCAGGGGTCAATCAGGTTGATAACAAAAAACTAGACCACTTCAGCCCACATGATTGAACCATTTTACAAAATCCCCATAGAGAAGTCTAAAACATTTCTTCTGGCTAAACAGCTCACATTGCTTGGGATTTTCATCACCTATAGAATAACGTCTAATTTAATGCAATACGGATTGGATCTATGAAATATTGAACCCATGATATATTGTTTGGAATCATTCTCGGAGTGTGTTGATTATAAGGAGTTGTTTTAAATGAGCATTTGACATAAATCTCTGGTAAGCGCACACAGTGTGAAGGGTGATCATCATCAACGGGTGCATGCGTGTGGGATACCTATTGGATATCAGTTGCACCAAAAGTTTCTTTCTTCTCACAGCACTTCAATAATAGTGCATGCATTTTGGGACACGTATAAATATGGACTTATGATTATGTTATTGTCAAGTTTATAATATTTACCTTTGTTGGATTAAGAAATTTCACTGTAGGTGGTGGTTAATTTGTATGTTTTTTTGCTCTGTACCCTAACATAACAATTTGCATGAGGCTTGCTAGGGATAATAGGTCTGGTACGTTGTAGCAATCTATTATATTTATACTTTATTTAAATTAGCTTAAATCTAGGAGCGCTGTGTTTTTATAAAAACAATTTGGACGTTGTTCGCTGTGTGAAGTACTATTTGGTGACTACTTCTTCCTTCCGCAGGACAGATGCTTTTTTTCGTGGTGCCCTGCGGCCCAGGAAAGGTTTGGCGCCTGCTAAGTCTACGATTAGGAAATGGATTCGTCAGGCCATTGTTGGGGCCTATTCTGCTAAGGGGAGGACTCCTCCTTTTAGGGTCACTGTGCACTCTACTCGTGCGGTTGGTGCGTCCTGGGCTTTTCAGCACCAGACTTCTGCTGAAAAAGTATGTAAGGCTGCTACTTGGTCTTCCGTTCATACTTTTTCCAAGTTTTACAAGGTTGATGAGCGGGCTTCAGCGGATGCTGTTTTTGGCCGCAAGGGTCTGCAAGCTGCAGTGGTTTGAGTTAGTACATTCTTTACTGTTTCTGGTTCCCACCTATGACGGACACTGCTATTGGATGTCCCTCATGTCATGAAGATCGAAGTGGAGTGTATGGCACACTTAGAATAATACCGTTTTGTGAGTACTCACCTTTAAAACGGGTATTATGTGCCATACACTCCACTTCGCCCCACCCCTTTTTTTCAGGTATTCTGGGGCTTTTATATGGTGAATCATTGGTTTTGATTGTTAGGTTAAAATTGGTTCTTCCTGGTCCCCTTACTGCTTTTTTACACTGGGAATTTGGTGGGAGGTCCCAGGTATATATGGACCGGGAGGGGCTTTCTTTTTTGCATATTCATCTCTACAAAAGTTCACCCTCTACTGGAGATTACCCACATGTCATGGAGATCGAAGTGGAGTGTATGGCACACTCATAATACCCGTTTTATAGGTGAGTACTCTCAAAACGGTATTTTCTTGTTTTCTCTCCTCGCTCCCCCTTTCTTCTTCCTTCTTTATTCCTACAATCCATGCATCCTAGTAAAAATAGCAAATGCTTGGCTCCTCAAAGGCGTGAGATTACAGTGTATTATAAATAGTTTGTGTGCACCCACCATTTTAAATAATTTGAGCTTTAATATTTCACTTAAAAGGGGTGTCAAAATTATTTGTCTCTTAACTTAGATATGATACATAATATAATAATGCCAATCAAATTCGCTCCTAAAATCCTGACCTTTGGAGGGACCCGAAACCAGAGGAACTCCAAGAATGCAGATTCTAGGTTGGGATGACATTTATATCTTCAAGTTGCTGGTCATTCATGTTCCAGAATGTAAAGCAAAGTGGCTATAAAGTGTATATAAGTTATATACACACACAATCATAGGTTTTGAGATGCTTTGAAATGTTTTATCTTACACTGCACCCAATGGGAAAAAATAAAGTGGAAGGACATTAGTGTGTCCCTGGAAAGGAATTTAACTTTAGGACTTTTTTAGGGTAATTTCACCCTATTGTGTGCCAAAATTATGTTCTCAGCATGCGGAACTTAAAGCACTATCCTGAATTTTTGATGGGAGCTTAGATTAAAATGGTACTTGCAATATACATAAATGTTGGACGGAGCATTAAATGTATGGGTGAAAAATAAGTATAGTATATTGTCCCATTGCAGAGCAGCAGCTGCTGCAAAAGCTGGTGGGGTGATGTCTTCTGTCACCTGGGACTAAGTAAGTGGGCGGAGTTTGAGTCTGCCCGTGCAATGTTGCCCATCACATAGGAGAGTGAAACAGTGTTCTGTCTGAGTGACAGCAGTTGAAAGGGAAGGGAACCGGGGGGGGGGGGGGGGGGGGGTTGAGAGTCTGTCCCTGTGATGTTGCCTTGTTTGTAGAGAGACATAGAGGGGGGAGAGAGAGGGCAGAGAGGTCAAGCAGACTGTATGTATAGCTGAGTTAGTAAAGTGATTACTTTGCATGCAGAAGGGTGAGGGTTATAATCCTGCTTCCTACTATTGCATGCTTTAATTATTTTCTTTAATGCATGGCACGGCCCGCTTCGGTATTCATAACTGATGGGTTATTCCGCCACAAGGTGGCGCAGCAGCACTGCAAAAAGCTGTGGCAGCTCCCTATAAAAACGGGATTAACCAACAAGTTCCCAGTGTTGTCTCTGCAGTGACACTGCAAAGTTAGAAGATGGCTATCTCTCTTGCGCAGGTGAGCGGGGCAACCAAGCCTGCGGCCCTGCAAGTCTATTTCCATCCGTTTCTGGACCCTAACTGCCTCCCAGCCTTGGCTGACAGATCAGGTGAAGGTAGAAGAGCACTAGGGTCAAGTGCTCCTGGAGCGCTGCTCCAAGCCGCAGACCCTGTGCCACAAAGGGTAACCGGCCATAGGCTTTATGGTGAGCCTTCTTGGGATGTGGAGTTCCTGCCCTAGCTTCTGAGGGGGTGAATTGTTGGGGACTGTGTCCCCTTATATTCTTGGTGTGCCACACACCCCCGCTTCACCTTTAATATTCTTCACTTATTGGGTTAACTCACCGCCAGGTGACGCTGTGCAGAGAGGAAGTCTTGTAACGAGCCCCCTTCCGGCCTATATATACCTGGTACCTCCCATTAATCACCAGTATGTTTCTCTCTGCTTGACAACAAGACAGAAGATTGAAGTCTCCTGCTTACAGGTAGCCGGGGTCTTACCCCGGCACCCCCCTTTTGGTCTTTTTCTGCCCGGTTTGAGTGTTTTTACCTTGATGGTGGAATGGAAGCCTCCCAGCCTAGGCTGCTCACTGGGCAAATGGTAGATGGCACTATAGGTGCCTAGGAGCTTATCTCCTCCGCTCGACCCCCTCTTTTGGGGGCAATGCGGCTATCCGGCATGGTGATCCGGAAATGGGATGCCCCTGTCCCGAGGGTCCCCTTAGCCCCTTACTCTCCCGTTACGGTCCCTTCTCCCTTCACTATGGGGGGGGGGGGGTAGAGGGATGTGTATTGTGTGTATGGTTTACTGTATGTTCATGTGTTTTGCTTATTTCAACGTTGTCAGGCTGCACTGCAAGAGAGTGTGCATATGGCCTGACTTTGATTCCTCCTTATAGGGCAGTCTCTGTTTTGCGGGCTGCTGCTGCTGGCCTGTAGAGCCAGAGCTTTGGGTCAGCTTTAGGGGTGACCGGGGCGGGCTGTATGGTGTCAGGCTTGCTTTTGGCTGCCTGCGCTTTTCTCACTTTATCCAGCTCCCCTCCCCCCTCCGCTTTTCTCCTTTGTTTTAATCGGCCACTCCCGCCTTCGCTGACATTTTCTGCCTGTCTCCACTACCTCTTTGGTTGGGTGCTGGGCTTTTGTAAGCCTTACTGGGGCAGGTAAGCGGACTCACCTGGTGTGGGGCCGTCTATATTTTTATGGGTTTGACTGTTTATTAAAAAGTAATATATTTAATGGAAATATACTTTTGTTTTTTTTTTTTTTTTAAAAAGGGAGAAATATATAAGGAGGAAAATCAGAGGCCAGTTTTATTGCCTCTTCAAAGCACTTGGTGCTGTGTATGTATGTTATATTGCATGTTGCCATTGGTTTCTGGGTTTTTTTTTACTGTTGGTTTTTTTCCCCACAGATCCTGGGATTCCTTCAATTAGTAGCCTCCCAGTTCTTTATTGCCTGGCTAGTCTCTTTTTCTCCTAAATTGGGACATATTTTTATATTTATTTATATATACTTGCGTATATATATATTTAAAAAAAAAAAAATAAATATATATATATATATATATATATATATATATATATTCTATATTTATATATATAGATTATTAAGTGGATCTTCTTTTTGAATTAAATCCTCCCAAAAAAAAAAAAATTCCGGGACATTTACAATAAGGGGGCATCCCGGGTCGGCTTATGCCTTAAATCCCAAAAGAATTGCGAATACCATAAATCACCATATGGAGGCTTCCGTTATTACCGGAAATGGTTCTTCTGGGCCATCTAGGGGGTGCGCAAGATGTGGGACTCCGCTCCCAGATGATGATGTCTTTGTATGCATTCCTTGTGCAAGGCAGAGTATTGCGCGTCAGTCCGTCGCTTCGGCTGCTGGCCCGTTGCATCTTCCATCATCGCCTACCTCTCCCTCCCTGTTCCGGACCCCGCATGACACTGTCAAGAGTGGGGATTCGCAATCCGAGGTGGCGACGCGATTGGCCAGCCTCCGGAAAATAGTGCCCGTTAAAGCAGGGTCTAAAGCCACTGCAAAACGGAAGCACCTGACTCCGATACCTTCGGCTTCACAGGTATGTGAGCCTGTGGAATGGTCCGATGGCTCCCCGGACGACGGAGAATTCCTTTTGGAGTCAGATGAGCCTGCAGATCAGCTTGAGGCTGATGCTATTGGCGATTGGTTGGCGGGTGTTTCCCTTGACACCCCCTCCATTCTGGCTCAGATGTTTGAAATTATGAATTTAGATCCGCCTGAGGCTGTCACCTGGCCAAAGGGCCAGTTGTTTAAAGAGCCTCAGCCGCGTTGGGTTTTTCCCAGACAACACCACTTTGAGAGGGTGGTCCTTAAGGAATGGGAACATCTCATGCGGTTATCTGGAATCCCTTCCAGTTGGGAAAAGCGTTATCCTTTTCCGCCAGAATTGGTGAAGCTCTGGTCCGTCCCTCCTGACGTCGATACCCCTGTGCTAGGGCTCTCCAGCACGGCTATGGTACAGTCTGCGGAGACCACTGTCCCTAAAGATGGGGAGGATCGGCGGATTGACCAGTACGCTCGCCATGGTTTTATTTATGCTGGGTCAACGATGCGCCCGGTGTGTGCTTCGGCCCTTCTTCTATTGGCGGTTAGGTCTGTAATTCAGGAGCTGTATGAGGATCTAGATCCCACTTGCAAAGAGTTTACTGCGCTCAAGCAGTGTGAATCTTTTGTTTCCTATGTTCTATCCGCTCAGGACGATGCGCTGGCAATGAGTAGCAAGACAGCTGCAATGCTGGTGGCTATTCGTCGGTCAGTATGGCTGTGTCAGTGGTCGGCGGACTCAGCTTCTAAAAGGGTGCTCCCAGCTCTTCCCTTTTTGGGCTTGCGTCTGTTTGGTGAGAAAATTGATTCAGTCGCAAAGGGTGGTAAGATGCCACAACGCAAGAGGCCTCGTCGTCCCTTTAAGGGGACAAGTGCTGGTAGGCCTTCTTTTCGGGGATTCAGAGCGGGTAGGGGGGCTTCCTTTCCCGCTACCAGAGGTGCAGGTTGGACTCGGGGGAGGGGCCATGGCCGTCCCGCTCAGTCCTGGGGCACCAAGCCCAAGCCTGCTGGTAAACCCGCTCAGCAATGAGGGGCTGCCCTCACCCGTGCGGGTGGGGGGACGATTACGACACTTCTCCCAGGTTTGGGACCAGGAGATTCCGGACAGATGGATCCGGGAGGTAGTGTCGTCCGGTTACAAACTGGAATTCGACTCTCGCCCTCCTTCACGGTTCTTTCGGTCTCGGGTGCCCATCGTTCCTTTGGCCGCACAGGGGCTCCTGGCGTCGGTAAAGAATCGGTTAGAGATGGCGGTCATCCGGCCGGTACCGCGCTTAGAGATGGGCCTCGGGTTTTATTCCAATCTTTTCGCAGTCCCCAAGAAAGACGGGTCAGTCCGTCTGACCCGTCCTGGACCTGAAATTACTCAACAGGTTCATCCGTGTTCGGAAGTTTCGCATGGAAACCTTGCGTACGGCCGTCGGTTCCCTTCGGCAAGGGGACTTCATGACGTCCATAGACATCAAGGATGCTTATCTTCATGTTCCCATCTGCCACGCTCATCAACGTTTTCTTCGATTCGTGATGGAAAATCAGCATTATCAATTCGTGGCACTTCCGTTTGGCCTTACCTCAGCTCCAAGAGTGTTCACCAAGGTGCTGGCAGGGGTCATGGCCATTTTCAGATCTCGGGGCATTCGTGTCGTACCTTCTCATCATGGCTCCGTCGCTCAATCAATCGGAGACAGACACCAGGTTGGTGGTCTGGAAAGCTTTGGTTGGGTGATCAACTTCCCCAAGTCCTCCCTCGCTCCGGCCAGGTTGGTGTTCTTTCTGGGGATGCAGTTGGACTCTCTTCAACACAGAGTGTTTCTCACCCAGTCCAAAATTCATCTGATCCAGGAGTTGGCTCGGGTCCTACTTTCCAATCCTCGGCCGTCCATCCGTCTGGGGATGAGGCTGATAGGGTTGATGGTCGCCTCTTTCGAGGCAGTTCCTTTTGCTCAATTTCACACGAGGACGCTTCAGCTTTATCTGTTGGCGTCCTGGGACCGGCAGCCTCGGTCGCTGGATCAGCCCTTCCAGTTGTCCTCCCGGGTCCGGCAGTCCCTCCAGTGGTGGTTGGTCTCGACCAATCTTGTGAAGGGCAGGTCTTTCCTGAACCCTCTTTGGGAAATTGTCACCACGGACGCCAGTCTGTCGGGTTGGGGCGGATTTTGGAAGGAGCTGCAGTTCCAGGGGCAGTGGGGACCTCAAGAGGCCCACTTACCCATCAATGTTCTGGAACTGAGAGCCATCTGTCGGGTGCTTGCTCTCCTGACTCAGCACGTTCTGGGCCTTCCGGTCCAGGTGCGTTCAGACAATCGAACAGCGGTTGCTTACATCAATCATCAGGAAGGGACTCGCAGTCTGAGTGCTCTCAGAGAGGTGTCCCTGATCCTGACCTGTTAGTTAAATAATGAGTTAGACGCGCACAGCCCGCTACTTGTCACCAAATGGGGGTGCTAGATCACTCTGTGCCTGTCTATAACAAGACTAATGAGCAAAAAAAAAGGGATTTCTGGAGATCCCAAACAGGTCCCCAGAGGGTCTGCACTCCACCCCAAAATTTAGTGAATACTCTCAATGAACCACAAAACTGTTACTAGAAAAATATACAATTTATTAATGGTTAAAAAAGACTCCTAGGGAAGCCCACGCACATACAAATACACAATAACAATGCTAAAAGACATAAACACAAGTACAACAAACACAGGGGGAGGATTAGAGGATAGTTGGGCTTTGTATATGTTAAACAACTGCTATTATTCCTGTCAATGAGCTATGTCTCAGGAGCCCGCAGTGCGAATGTAATAAATATCCTAGTATGCCTAGTTCATATATCCAAGGTATTATTAACAATGTAACATGATTATACACAGACTGTTAACAAATGTAACAATATAGTAAGAGAGTGTCTGTTATGCAGACATGAACATGCTGATAATATGCAGGCAAGTGAGAAACATCAATAGCTAACAAAGAAGGATCAAATGAACATTACCACATGTTGTAGCTCGCCCTCCTCAAATCCCCCGTGTAGGTACTGGCCCGCCGACGCGTTCCGCGGATCCCCACTTCACCTGGGCACCAAAATGGCCATGCTGACTTTTTAACCATTAATAAATTGTATATTTTTCTAGTAACAGTTTTGTGGTTCATTGAGAGTATTCACTAAATTTTGGGGTGGAGTGCAGACCCTCTGGGGACCTGTTTGGGATCTCCAGAAATCCCTGATCCTGACCTGGGCAGAGGCCCATGTTCTTTGTCTCTCGGCGGTATACATTCCAGGAGTGAAGAACCAGGAAGCGGACCGGTTGAGCAGGGGCTCTCCCCGTCTGGGAGAATGGGCTCTCCATCTTCGGGTGTTTCGCTCACTGTGTCTCCGATGGGGGACACCAGAGGTGGACCTGTTTGCCTCTCGTCACAATCATAGGCTCCCGAACTTCGTGTCGCTCTCCCAGGATCCTCTGGCTCTGGCAGTGGACGCCATGTCCCTGAGCTGGGGGGATCTGGGATTTCTATACCTGTTTCCTCCGATACCCATGCTGCGCAGGGTGCTTCGGAAGTTGGCTCTGGAAAAGGTGTCCGCCGTTCTCGTGGCCCCAAGGTGGCCAAGGCGAGTGTGGTTTGCAGACATTGTTCGGCTGGCAGTGGACCAGTTCGCCCTGCCTCTTCGGCCCGATCTGCTCACTCAGGGTCGGTTGGAAACCATTACTCCCGGTTTGGGATTTGAATTTGTTTCTTTCTGCTCTTCAGGCTCCTCCTTTTGAGCCTTTGCAAGATATTGCTTTGTCTACCCTGAGTCAGAAGATTGTCTTCTTGGTAGCGATCACTTCGGTCCGGCGTGTCTCGGAGTTGGCGGCCTTGTCTATCCAGGCGCCTTACTTTGAGAGGCATCAAGATAAAGTGGTCTTTCGGTTCAAGCCAGACTTTCTTCCTAGGGTTTGTGTCTGCTTTTCATTTGAACCAAGATATTGTTCTTCCCTCCTTGAGGGTGTTGCATTGCTTGGATGTAGTACGCTGTGTTAAGTACTACTTGATAATCACGTCTCCTTTTAGTAAGATGGATTCCTTTTTGGTTATGCCCCATGGGCCTAAGAAGGGTTTGGCACCAGCCAAATCTGCCATTAGCAAGTGGATACGTCAGGCCGTTACTGCAGCCTATTCTGCTAAGGGGAAAGTTCCCCCTTTTCGTATCACTGCTCATTCTACTCGCGCCATTGGGGCGTCTTGGGCTTTTCAGCACCAAGCTTCTGTTGAACAAGTTTGCAAGGCCGCCACTTGGTCTTCTGTTCACACTTTTTCTAAGTTTTACAAATTTGATGTGCGGGCCTCAGCGGATGCTGTTTTTGGCCTCAAAGTTCTGCAGACTGCAGTCATTTAAGTTATGCTTCACCTGGCCTTGAGATGCCCATCCCTTGTGGACACTGCTTTTGGATGTCCCAATAAGTGAAGAATATTAAAGGTGAAGCGGGGTGTGTGGCACACCAAGAATAATACCATTTTGTGAGTACTCACCTGAAAAATGGATATTGTTGGTGTGCCACACACCCCGCTTCACTCCCACCCTTTTCGGTATTCCGAATCCTTTATTTTGAGGTTACCGTTAATTTACTGGTACCTTGTCTTTCTGCTTTTTAATATACTGGTGATTAATGGGAGGTACCAGGTATATATAGGCCGGAAGGGGGCTCGTTACAAGACTTCCTCTCTGCACAGCGTCACCTGGCGGTGAGTCAACCCAATAAGTGAAGAATATTAAATGTGAAGCGGGGTGTGTGGCACACCAACAATATCCATTTTTCAGGTGAGTACCCACAAAATGGTATTTTTCCTTTTGGGGTCCCTCCCCCTCCCTGGCCATGGCTGCTCGCCGCTGCCTCCTTGTCCCTCTCTTCTCCCCCTCCCCTCTCTGACTTGTTCGGGGGGGGGGGGGGATGGTAGCGGCGAGGAGTAATATCTGTGGTGTTTTGACGGTTTTTGATGTTTTTAGCTGCTACGCCGCTTTGTACTACACTCCACGGCTGTGGGCGCTATAACCTGAGGTGATTTTGCCTTGTCATGGCGCCGGCTGGGTCACGCGAACACTGTTTTCAGCCCCACCTTCGGGGGGGGGGGGGGGTGCTCGGTGACGCGTATCGCGTCGTCTTCCCGCGACCCGCCCCTCGAGGTACTTCTGCCGGCGCCATTTTGAGAGAGCAGCGCGTCTGGATTTCTCCCTTTGTGGCTGCTTCTGGCTGCTCCTCTGGTGTGTCGCTTCTCCTGTGGCGGTGCCTAAGTGACGCTATGGTGTCTCTGGTCCATGAGTCCCCCTTGAGGGTTTTTTATTGGAGGGTGTATATGCTGCAAGATGCTCATGCGTCTTTCTTCTTATGTCTTTCAGGCGGGATACCATTGGGTTGTGGCATCCTGTGGGAGGGCATCCCGGGTGGCCTTTGTATAGCCTTTTACCCACCGCTGGCCTATTGCGCCTGTGTTAATCACCATATGGAGGCTGCTGGGGGATAGCGTGCTTGGGGGCCCTTCGGGGCAAGCCCGGCTGTGTTCAATGTGTGGGGTGTCCCCTGTGAGTAACGGTGTCACGGTGTGCGTTCCGTGAGCTGAGAGGGTCATTGCGCTACAAGCTGGTTTGCCTGCTTTGCTTTCCAGCTCAGCACATCCCTCTGCTTCACCTACCCCACTGCTCCTGCGACTGGGCCCCAGTGAGGGGGACGTCAGCAGAGAGTTACACTCTGATTTGGCTCTGCGGGTGGCCAGTATTGAGAGACAGCTTGCCAAGTCTATTCCCAGGAAGGCCTCTGGCAAGAAGCTGCACCTGACTTCCACTCCCTCACGCTCTACTGAGGAGTATGGGGAATTGGATGTCACTGCTGGACGTTATTCCCTGGAGGAAGGAGAACTGCCTCTGGATTCTGACTCCTCAGGAGACCAGCAGGAGAGTTGTGACAGTGACGCTGCGTCTGGGGTTTCATGGTATCCTGAGGACACTGGCAATTTACTGTCTCATATTTTTGAAATCCTACACATTGCCCCTCCTGTGGAGGCTAAATGGAAACAGGGTGAGCTGTTTCGTCCTGTTAAACAGCGTCTGGAGTTTCCTGAGCAAGGTCATTTCAACTCTATGATACTTAAAGCATGGGAACGTCCTAACAAGCTACCTGCTGTTTCCAAAAGTTTGGATAAGAGGTATCCCTTTTCTGCTGATCTTATTAGGAGGTGGTCAGTTCCCCCTGAAGTGGAAGCTCCCGTGCTGGGCTTGTTCAACACTTCGGTCATGCCTTCCCCGGACACTACCACTCTGAGGGACGGTGAGGACAGGCGCATGGACCAGTTGGCCTGTCATGCTTTTACCTGTGTGGGGGCTGGATTGCGCCCGACCTGTGCCGTGGCTATTATGGCTATTGCTCTTAAGTCTCTGCTGAAGTGCCTCATGGATGGCACTTCAGCTCGTGGAGAGGGAGAGGAGTTTAAGACTCTCTTGGTTTGCTCTGATTTTCTGACCTTTATTCTTGCCGCTATGAATGATGCTGTGCGGCTAAGTGCCAGGGCCTCCACGCTCTTGGTGGCTATGCGACGATCTTTCTGGTTGCGCCAATGGGCTGCTGATGCTGCTGCTAAGAAAGCTCTCACTGGTCTCCCATTCGCGGGATTGCGGCTTTTTGGAGAGCGTCTTGATGTTCTTGCTAAGGATGGCAAGCTGCCTCAGCGTAGCAGGCAGTCTTAGCCATTTCGTGGGTCCTCTGCCCCCCCCCCCTCTCCTCCATAGTGGCCGTAGAGATGCTTGGGGCCGTGGTAGACCCTGTGGTCGTCCCAGTCTCTCCTGGAACTCCAAACCCAATCCCTCCCCTAAGCCCCCTCAGGCATGAAGGGGCTCCCGCACCCATCGGGGTGGGGGAACGGCTTCGTTTTTTTGCTCACGTCTAGATGCTTCACGTCTCAGACCGGTGGATACAGGAGATAGTGTCCTCCGGCTACAAGATAGAGTTTACAGCTTGCCCCCCACCCCAAGATTCGTCAGATCCAGGATGTTTTTAAACCCCCTGTATGCTCAAGGGTTGTGTCTGGTGGTTCAATGCCTGTTAGAGTCAGGAGTCATTTGTCCAGTGCCCCCTCAAGAACGGGGTCAGGGGTACTATTCCAATCTTTTCACAGTCCCCAAAAAGGACGGCTCTCTAAGGCCCATTCTGGATCTAAAGAACCTCAACAAATTTATCAGATTCAAGCATTTTCGCTTGGAGACACTACGCTCTGCTGTCAGTACCCTTCGTCAGGGCGTCTTCATGACCACTGTGGACATCAAAGATGCTTATCTTCATGTGCTTATCTTCCAAGGTCATCAGAGATTTCTAAGGTTCACGCTAGAGGATCAGCATTACCAATTTGTGGCTCTACCCTTCGGGATCACCTCGGCACCTCGGGTGTTCACCAAGGTACTGGCTCCGCTCAGAAACATGGGAATCCGCATCATTCCTTACCTGGACGACATCCTGATTGTGGCCCAATCCTTTCCTCAGGTCAAGCAGGACACTCAGATGGTTTTCTCCACTCTACAGTCCTTCGGCTGGGTGATCAACTATCCCAAGTCTTCTCTGTCCCCGTCCTTGGTGAGGTCCTTTCTGGGCTTGACTCTGGATACCTCTTAGGTCAGGGTATTCCTTCCTCAGCAGAAGGCGGAGGGTCTTCAGAAGCAGACTCGGACTCTGCTATCGTGTCCTCATCCCTCCATCCGGCAGGGGGTGCAGTTAGTGGGCCTGATGGTGTCCTGCTTTGAGGCAGTCCCCTTTGCCCAGTTTCACATGAGACATCTCCAGTTGCACCTCTTATCAGTTTGGGATCGGGACCCTGTGTCATTGGATCAGGAATTTGCTCTGTCTCCTCTGGCCAGGCAGTCCCTCTCGTAGTGGCTGGACTCAAGGAACCTTCTGGGTGGCAGGATCTTCCTGCCCCCGTGCTGGTAGACGGTCACCACAGATGCCAGTCTGACAGGTTGGGGAGGTTTCTGGCAGTCCCTGAGGTTCCAGGGTCGGTGGGGCCCTCAGGAGGCCCATGCTTCCATCAACGTACTGGAACTGAGGGCGATCAGGTTGGTTCTTTCTCACCTGATCACCCACCTTCAGGGTCAGGCTGTTCAGATCCGCTCAGACAACCAGATGACGGTTGCCTACATCAATCATCAGGGAGGTACTCGGAGCAAGTGAGCATTCAAAGAAGTGTCCCAGATTCGGTCTTGGGCGGAGCGGCATGTTCCCTGTATCTCAGCGGTATACATTCCGGGGGTGGAGAACCAGGAGGCGGACTCCCTGAGCAGGGGGACGTCTCGTCTGGGGGAAGGGTCCCTCAACAACCGGGTGTTTCTATCCCTGTGTCACGTCTGGGGTCAGCTGGACGTGGACCTGTTTGCGTCCCGTCACAATCACAAACTTCCCAGATTTGCCTCTATGTCTCAGGATCCTCTGGCCTTCGCCAAGGATGCCCTGGCAATTGCTTGGACGGAGTTTCGACTTATATGTGTTCCCTCCGTTTCCTCTCCTGAGCAGGGTCATACGCAAGATAGTCCAGGAATGAGTACCAGCCATCCTGGTGGCCCTTTGTTGGCCAAGAAGGGTTTGGTTCGCAGACATCGTGCAGTTGGCAATAGACAGGTACGTCTTACACAAGGATCCAGATCTCCTCACTCAGGGGCAGCTACGCCACCCCAATTTACAAACGCTGGCTTTAACGGCTTGGCTGCTGAAACCTCCATATTGACGGAAAAGGGGTTGCCTGCTTCTGTTGTTGATACCATGATTCGGGCTAGGAAGAAGTCTTCGTCCTTTATCTATTAAAGGGTCTTGCATGCTTACATGCCTGATGGGAGTCCAAGTCTCTTCCCTGTCGCGTTTTTTTATTCCCAGGATTCTGGACATGGTTTGGATCAGGGCCTTCAACTTAGTACCCTAAAGGGCCATGTTTCAGCTCTGGCAATTTTTTTTCCAAAGATCTTTTGCCAATCACCGGTTGGTTAAAACCTTTTTTCAGGGTGTTTCTCATGTACGTCCACCCCGTAAGCCTTTGCTACCAGTCTGGGATTTGAATCTGGTGTTGTCTGCTCTGCAAGGGCCTCCCTTTGAGCCTATCCGTGAAGCTGCCTTGTCTATTCTGACACTTAAGGTAGCGTTTCTGGTGGCTATCACTTCTGTAAGGCGAGTTTCTGAGCTAGCGGCGCTTTCCATCAAACCTCCTTATTTTGAGAGACATCAGGATAAGGTGGTGTTCCGGCTCAAGCCGGACTTCCTGCCAAAGGTTGTGTCTGCCTTTCATCTTAATCAGGACATTGTCTTGCCTTCATTGTGTCGTAATCCTGCTAATTCCAAGAAGCGGACTCTGCATTCCCTGGATGTGGTCAGGGCTCTGAAATTTTATTTGGTTGCCACTGAGCCTTTCAGGACGTCTGATGCTCTTTTTGTTCTCACTTCTGGACCTAGAAAGGGTTTGCCTCCGGCTAAATCCACTATCAGCAAATGGATCCGTCAGGCAGTGGTTCAAGCCTATTCTGCTAAGGGAAAGGAACCTCCCTTTAGGATTACTGCTCATTCCACTCGTGCTATTGGTGCCTCTTGGGCAAGGTGCTGCAGGCGGTAGTGACTTGAACTACTGGCCGTTGCTCATTGGGGATCCCACCCTACTATGGACACTGCTTTTGGATGTCCCAACTGTTATGGATACCGAAGCGGACCGTGCCATGCAATAAAGAATAAATCATTTCTGTGAGTACTCACCTGTTTTTGTTCTTGTATGGCACGGCCCACTTCGCTCCACCCTTGTTATCGTTATTCTTGGTTGCCTCTTTATGGTGATTGTTCCAAGTCAATTGGATTTTTTTTACCTTTTTTACATTTTTTACTTATTCTCTCCCGGCTTCTTGTCTCACTGCTTGTGTACGCTGGGGAACTCTATGGTTAAGCCCGTTTTTATAGGGAGCCGAGACAAGTCACAGCTTTTCTGCAGTACCACTGCGCCACCTTGTCGCGGAATAACCCAACTGTTATGAATGCTGAAGCGGGCCATGCCATGCAAGAACAAAAACAATTCTACAGGTGAGTACTCACAGGATTGCTTTTTTTTTTACTATTAAAGAGACCTGAAGCTTTCATATTTGAAGTGTGCCGTTAAGATTATATCTGGTATGCATTTGATGGTTTGGGTGGTGGATTCACAAAACGTTTTATTCAGCACTTTTGGTGTGCATTTTCTTTGCGGGAAGGACTCTTCCTTGTTCTTGATTGGAGCATTTTAGATTTGTATTTCTTTATTTCTATGTGGCTTTTGGTCACGGCCTGAACTTCCCTAGCGTTTGGGTATAATAATAATTGTTCATTGGAAAATATATATTGTAACTTCCTCACACTTTAAGGCCTAATGAGTCTTGCAAGCCTGTGCAGTTGTATAAACATTGTTTGTGTTCCTAATGCTGAATATAGGACATCATTTTTCCACACCTTGGTTTTCTTTCCTCCTAACCGCTATGCTGTGAAATTCTATTTATACAGACTGAATTACAGATAAACCACAGCAGAATTGTACAATGCCTTCCACCATTCTATCACAATCCTGGGACTTAATGGTAGAGGATCATTCAGCTGCGCTCTCTGCTAAGCCTGTGGACTTTTTCCCTCTGCGTGTTCCATCATTAACCTGCCAAACTATAAATTGTCTTCTGAGTTTTGAACTATAGCATTGCAGGGAGTAAATACTCTCACTAAGAAACATTTGATGTGCCTAGACCAGTGTCTGAGACTGCTGCAATGAAAGGGTTTACTAGTCTTGGTTCTAGAGCCTCATAAATAAATTCCCTGGAAGTCTTAGTATATGGGATGCTCAGAATCGTTATCTAGGTGGGAAGAACATATTATAGTATAGTTTATTGTTCTGATGTAATCAACACATCGAGTTTTGGGGACAGCACACTTCCTGCCATAAAGAACAAGTAATAAATAACTTAATAGGAATCTGGAGGTTAGACAGATAAATGGCTATAGAGATAATCATAGATAAAAGAACAGCCTTCAGCACCTGTCCCTATCTATAAACCATTATTTCCTTCACTGTGGAGAGAAATAGTTGCTCTGAAATCTGTCTATATGCCTTCCACAAAAGCGCACAATGCAGAGTTTACCTTCTTAAAAAAACGACTGGTAGCACAGAGACTAATTCAAACAGAGCCGTAAGACTTACTGTATTAATCAAGTCTGGCAACAGTAAACCACTCTGCTGGGAAGGTATTCATTGCAATGTTCCAGTTAGTTGATCCACGTCACATGCATTTTTATTGCAATTGCATTTGTTTGGTTTCTTCGCTACAGATGACCTCGAAGGTATTATCCAGCCAATCTTTAAACTGCAGAGAAATCCTCTGGCAATGCTGCTGAAATCAGGCAGCAAATTCAGCTCCTCCCTAGCCCTTCCCATGCTATTGTCCACCAATCCAATTCCTCGTCTTCCACCCTTAGCACTCACTGTGAATGAGAGCGATTCTAAATCCTACAGACTGCCCTTGTGCTGATGAATAGATACATGCACTAGTTTTGGAGAGAGGGCACACCCACCACCCAAGGCATTTTAAAAATGCAGCACGTATAAAAAAATGTTCTAAAGGGACATCTTTTTTTTTTTTTTTTTTTCAATTGCAATTTGCATGAGGAGGCTGATTTAATACTAGCACCATGTGAGCATCTGTATAGTAGCGCTTAGAGTGACAGCTAGTAGACTCTCTAAATGGGTGTCGGGCGCTATAACCTAACTTAGCGGGTGGACAAGTGTCCCTGTACTATCCTGTCCAGCATTGATGAATGTGATGTGTGGTGGGCGCTGTAGAAGCGCTCTCCCTGATACACTGCAGAGCCAAACGTGGATGCTAGGTGGTGTTCCAAGGTCATAGCGCCCAGGGCTATGCTGCATCTAACAGGACAACGCTGCAGCGAACGATAGGTAGCTCAAGTTAAGTGCGTCCAGCACTCTGAAGCCTGTATTTAACAAAAAAGCTACACACAAGCAGCACCAGCACTCTAGCATAGAGCACCAGACACTATGTGAAAAAAGTCTCTAACACATATACATCAGTAACAAAGCGAAAACATAAAGAATGACATTGTTTTACCACTGTGACAATGATACTACAATGGCAGACCTGCACATACAATTCTGCATAAATAAATTAAAAAAAAAAAAAAAAAACAATAAAAGTGTTTGTTTACAGGGCAAGAGAGGCCTCACAATGACGCAAAACGCTATTTAAACACAACCAAATGAAACGCCATTGAAATATATGGCAGATCGCTCTAGTAATACATGTGACGCTGAGCCACCTCTAGTAGTAATACATGTGACGCTACATGGCGCTGTTAGAGGCACTCGCCAGATTCACTTTCTTAAATTTGGTTTTTACATACAGCGCCCAGTGTTCGATGCTGCCTGGTGCTAGTGTTTCTTAAATAACCACCTTAGTCAGAGCTATGTATCTGGCGCATTTTTAACTTTGTCTGATTAACAACACACAGGATTTTCACTTTGCTGTGTGGTGTTCCTCCATGCCTCCGTGTGGCAAGTAGCTGTGTTCCTCTGTGCTGCAAGAGCAAGTGTACTGATTGGCTGAGCGACACGCGCAGCCAATTAGCACGCTTGCTGTCACTTGGCTCCCTTCGTCACCGCTGATGTTAAGCACCCGAGCAGCACCCCACTCACCTTGCTGATGCGGCGTACCTGTGCAACTCATTCAGAAAGGCACATGCATGGCTACAGGTGAACAGGGATTCACCCACAGCGAAGAGACACGTCAAGGGCTCAGGAGAAGGTGAGTGGATCTGGAGGGGGGGGTATTCCCTCTGCGGGGCATCCCTATTCGGGAAGCCCCAAGGACGGGAACTCGGAAGACCCAGGAGTCTTAGACTGCAGGGCCTCTTAAGTTTCTCTTTACAGCAAATGTTTCCCCATTAATGAATGGCAAATTCATGTCCACAATAGACCAATCTCTCTGTACTGGCACAGTTATCGAACACTGACATTAAATCTAGTTTCCACTACATACACTGGTATACTCAGGACTAAGTGTACATTTATGTGAATCTTGTATTCCCAATACTAAAAGGTAAACCAATAAATGTTTTTAAATCGTTGATCTAAGATAGCAAACCTACTAAAAACATATTCCTTATTTGACATAATTACTAGTAATTTATGATGCATGTATGGATAGCTTGCAGGCTAATTCCACTGGCATGGCATTTTAAAAGTTTCCATTATTGTGTGCCAAAATAATGCTATTCCAAGTGTGACATACACTCCGCTTCAATAAGTCTTGACAGTTGAGTTATTCTCCAGTAGAGGGCAGAGATGAATGCAAAAAAGAAGCCCCTCCCGGTCCATAACCACCTGGGACCTCCCACCAATTCCCCAGTTGTCTTCTCTGCAGGTAGCAAGCAAGACAGAATATGAAGCTTCTCTTACTTGCAGGCAAGCAGGGCTCGCGCCCGGCGCCCTTTTTTATCCCTATTGCTGCCAGGATTCTTTCCAAATTGTCCCGCATTGAGCCTCCCAGCTTAGGCTTCGGGTCCCGGCAAGGGTAGGAGCACCCAGTGGGTGCATTGGGAGCCTTTGCTCCACCGTGAGACCTCAAATTGGGGCAGGCGGTACAACCAGGTTGTGGTGATCCTGGTATGGGATGCCCCCAGTCCCTGCTGAATACGGCCTTATTACAGGCCGTATTTCCCCCTTTTCCCCTCCGGGTCCCTTACTCCCTCGGGGGGGGGGGGGTGCTGGCGCATCCTAAGCTGGCCTCTTTTTTTAGTTTTAATCTAACGGATGTGTGTGTGTGTTTAGGTGTTTCACACTTTGTTGTTGGTTGATGGCTCATCTGGAAGTGATCCTTCGATGAATCAGCGCGATTTGTGCAGGCCTCCCTCTGGTCAGATCCGCGCTGCAGGGAGGGGGGCGTGGCCTGGATAGCGCGCCTTCGACGCTGGCAAGCCCCCCTTCTTCTTCTCCCTTGGTCTGGTTTCCTCCTGGTCAGGGGCCATCTTGAAGATCTCCTGCGCTGTCGTGCTGCTGGGGGTCAGGTAGGGGCCTGTTGGCCTGTTTCCTTGTGCGTTGGGGGTCACTCTCTGGTGGGGTGGGCCTCTGGTGGTGTATATTTTTACCATTTATTGCAGTATACCTGTATATTTATATGTATATAGTATGTGTGGTATGCTTGTGATTTTATTAATGCATATACCTTAATAGTAATTATATGCCTATTGTGTGTTGCAGATTGCTTCATATTGTGCATATTAAGGGGTTCCTCCTGGTCCTGGGTCCCTAGTTTAAAATTGATCTCCTCCAAATCCTCCCACCGGGACATTTAAGGGGCATCCCGGGTTGCTTAAGCGTAATTCCCTTCGGTCTTGCGACTGACCACTAAAAAATCACCATATGGAGACTCTGCAGGATACTGGTCTCGGGCTCACCTTGGGGCAAGCCCGCCCATGTGTGGGGTGTGGGGCATCCCTTATGGGAGAGGATGTACCGATCTGTACTCCATGCGCTCATAAGGTCATAACGCGGAAGTCTGGGTCTCCTCCCACTTCATCGCCTTCCCCCCGCTTGATCCGTACCCCGAGTGACATTGGTGCCAGCGGGGAGTCGCAGTCGGATGTTGGTGCCAGATTGGCCAGCATTGAAAAGTTTATTGGTAGCATGGTGGGCAAGAAGGCCCAAGCTAAAAAGAGACATTTGTCGTCGGCACAGCCCGTGTGGGACGCGGACGACGACTCTATGGATTTGTCTGATTATTCCCTTTTAGAGGAGGGGGAAGTGTTTGAGGAGACAGATTCTGATTTTGTACAGTCTGGTGATGTCTTTGTTGGGCAGGCGCCTGGGGATGCCGTAGATACGGCTGCTGTTTTGTCACATATGTTGAAGGTGTTGGATATTGATCCCCCGGAGGCGCCTCCCCTAAAGAAGGGGGACTTTTTTGGGGTCCGCAAGCCCCGTCTAGAATTCCCTACGCAGGATCATTTTGACGCACTGATCCAGAAAGAATGGGAGAGGCCCTGTCGGCTTCCTGGTGCTCCCCAGGGATGGGACAAGAAGTATCCTTTCCCGGTGGAGGCGGTCAAGCGATGGTCCTCTCCTCCCGAGGTCGATGCGCCTGTATTGGGCTTGACCAATTCTTCTGTGCTTAACACCCCTGACGCTACCTCCCTTAAGGATAGCGAGGATAAGCACCTTGATCAGATGGCTTGTCATGCGTTTGCCAGTGTGGGATCGGCCCTGCGGCCGGCTTGTTCATCTGCTCTAGTGTCGCTTGCTACCAGGTCCCTGATCAGGGACTGGCTGAATGATGGTCAGTTTGATCCGGATAGCGCTGAGTTCACTACTCTTAAGAGGTGTGAATTGTTCATGGATTTTGTTTTGTCTGCTATGGAAGATTCTATCCTCATGTGTAGCAGGACTTCGGCCTTATTGGTGGCCATGCGCAGATTGGTCTGGCTGCGTCAGTGGACGGCGAATTTTGGGGCCAAGAAGTCGCTTACGGCTCTTCCCTTCATGGGTACGCGGCTGTTTGGAGACAAATTGGATGCTGTTGCTAAGGGAGGTAGGTTGCCTCAGCGGAAGAAGCAGCGCCGTCCCTTTCGGGGGGCTGGTTCCTTCGCCCCTTCCTTTCGTGGAGCTAGAGCGGTTAGGGGTCTGCCCGTCTCTGGTGTCAGGGGCTCGTCCTGGAATAGGGGCAGAGGTCGGGCGCGCCCGACGGCTGCCTGGGGTTCCAAGCCTAAGCCCGACGGTAAGCCTGCTCAGCAATGAAGGGGCGCCCTCAACCGAACGGGTGGGGGGACGGCTGCGGCTCTTCTTCCAGGTCTGGGCCCGGGAGGTCACAGACAATTGGATCCTGGAAGTGGTCTCGTCCGGGTACAAACTGGAGTTCGAGTACTGGCCGCCTCCAAGGTTCTTAAGGTATCGGGTGCCCTCGGACCATCAGGCTGCACAGGGGCTCCTGTTAGCGGTAAGAAATCTTCTGGACATGGGAGTTATTTGCCCGGTGCCTCAGTCAGAGGAGGGTTCGGTGAGACCCATTCTAGATCTCAAGGTTCTAGACAGGTTTATCAGAGCCAAAAAGTTCTGCATGGAGACTCTGTGCTCCGCTATCATTTCCCTTCACCAGGGGGATTTCATGACATCCATAGACATCAAGAATGCGTATCTGCATGTTCCGATCTTTCAGGCGCATCAGAGATTCCTCCGGTTTGCGATAGAGGATCGACATTATCAATTCATGGCTCTTCCCTTCGGTCTGACCTCGGCACCGAGGGTCTTCACCAAGGTTTTGGCGGGCGTAATGGATCTGCTCAGATCGCAGGGCATTCGCATTGTGCCTTATCTGGACGATCTGTTGATTTCAGCCTCTTCCCTTCAGCAGGCGGAACTGGGCACCCACCAGGTGGTGTCGACCCTGGAGAGGTTCGGGTGGGTGATCAACCGCACCAAGTCGTCTCTCTCCCCGTATCGAGTGATTTCATTTCTGGGCATGAATCTGAATACCAGTCGGGCCAGAGTATTTCTGCTCCAGGCCAAGGTGCAGGGGATTCAGGACCTGATCCGTCTTCTTCTGGACAGTCCTTGTCCCTTTATCCAACAGGGGATGAAACTGGTGGGTCTGATGGTGTCGTCCTTTGAGGCGGTGCCGTTTGCACAGTTTCACACGAGATCTCTTCCAACTTCTCCTATTGACGTATTGGGACAGGAGTCCACTGTCATTGGATCAACCTTTCAAGGTGTCTCCCAGGGTTCGGCAATCATTTCGGTGGTGGCTGGACTCGAGCAATCTGGTGAAGGGCAGATCTTTTCTGGCCCCTTGTTGGGAGACAGTTACCACGGATGCCAGCCTTTCGGGCTGGGGAGGTTATTGGAAGAGTCATCAGTTCAGCGGGGTGTGGGGTCCCCAGGAGGCTCACACCCCCATCAATGTATTGGAGCTCAGAGCCATTCGTCTGGTTCTGGCTCGGTTGACCCCACAGTTACGGGGTCTTCCGGTTCAGGTGCGTTCGGACAACCGAATGGCAGTGGCCTACATAAATCACCAAGGAGAGACTCGCAGCAGGAGTGCCCTCAGGGAAGTCTCTCTGATACTGCACTGGGCGGAGAGCAATGTTCCTTGCCTTTCGGCAGTCTACATTCTGGGAGTTGAGAATTCGGAGGCGGATTCTCTGAGCAGGGGATCCTCTCGCCACGGAGAGTGGTCTCTCAACCCCGAGGTTTTTCTGGATCTTTGCCACGGGTGGGGGACTCCGGAGGTGGATCTCTTTGCCTCAAGATACAATCACAAACTTCCGGCCTTTGTGTCTCTTTCTCAGGATCCCTTGGCCTTGGCAGTGGATGCCTTGTCACTGGCTTGGAAGGACCTGGGCTTTCTATACCTGTTTCCACCTGTCTCCATGCTGGGCAAGGTAGTTTGCAAACTGGTTCTAGAAGGGGCACCAGCGATTCTGGTGGCTCCAAGGTGGCCAAGAAGGCTTTGGTACGCAGACGTTGTAAGGCTGGTCGTGGACCAGTACCGGCTTCCCTTGCTGCCGGACCTGCTCTCTCAGGGTCATCTACTTTACCCCAATTTACAAACGCTGGCTTTGACGGCTTGGCTGCTGAAACCTTCATCTTGAAAGAGGAAGGTTTGTCTGAGGTGGTTGTTCAGACCCTGATTAGGGCTAGGAAGCGGTCCTCTTCTGGCATTTACTATAGGACTTGGAGGTCCTATATTGATTGGTGTGAGGCTAGGGCCTTGCCTTGCAGGGTTTTTTCGATTCCCAGGATTTTGTTTCTTCAGCATAATCTGGATCTTGGGTTCCAGCTTAGTACTTTGAAAGGACAGGTTTCTGCCTTGTCTGTTTTCTTCCAGAGGTCTTTTGCTTTACACCTGCTGGTTAAGACTTTTTTCCAAGGGGTGGCGCATGTGCGGCCCCCTCGAAAAGCTGTAGTTCCTGTTTGGGATTTGAATTTGGTTCTTTTGGCTCTGCAGGGTCCGCCTTTTGAGCCGCTACATGATATTGCTCTTTCGGTTCTCATTCAGAAGGTTGCCTTCTTGGTGGCGATTACCTTTGGCTTTGGCGTGTCTCTGAGTTGGCGGCTCTGTCGATTCAGGCCCCTTACTTTCAGAGACACCAGGATAAGGTGGTTTTTCGTTTTAAACCGGATTTCCTTCCTAAGGTGGTGTTTGCTTTCCACCTCAATCAGGATATTGTTCTCCCTTCCTTGTGTCCTAAGCCTAATAATGACAAGGAGAGGGTTCTGCACAACTTGGATGTTGTTTGCTGTGTGAAGTACTATTTGGTGACTACTTCTTCCTTCCGCAAGACGGACACTTTTTTCGTGGTGCTGTGCGGGCCAAGGAAAGGTTTGGCACCTGCTAAGTCTACGATTAGCAAATGGATTTGTCAGGCCATTGTTGGGGCCTATTCTGCTAAGGGGAGGACTCCCCCGTTTAGGGTCACTGCGCACTCTACTCGTGCTGTGGGTGCCTCCTGGGCTTTTCAGCACCAGGCTTCTGTTGAACAAGTTTGTAAGGCTGCTACTTGGTCTTCTGTTCATACTTTTTCCAAGTTTTACAAGGTTGATGTGCGGGCTTCAGCGGATGCTGTTTTTGGTCGCAAGGTTCTGCAAGCTGCAGTGGTTTGAGTTGGTGCATTCTTTACTGTTTCTGGTTCCCACCCTTGACGGACACTGCTATTGGATGTCCCAACTGTCAAGACTTATTGAAGCGGAGTGTATGTCACACTTGGAATAATACCGTTTTGTGATTACTCACCTTTAAAACGGATATTATAAGTGTGACATACACTCTGCTTCACCCACCCTGTTTGGTATTCTGGATCCTTTATATGGTGAACCATCGTTTTTTTTTTTTTTGTTAATATTGTTATATTTGGTTCTTCCTGGTCCCTTTACTGCTATCTTACACTGGGGAATTGGTGGGAGGTCCCAGGTGGTTATGGATCGGGAGGGGCTTCTTTTTTGCATTCATCTCTGCAGAAGTTCGCCCTCTACTGGAGGGAGAATAACCCAACTGTCAAGACTTATTGAAGCAGAGTGTATGTCACACTTAAAATATCTGTTTTAAAGGTGAGTAATCACAAAACGGTATTTTCATGGTGCTTGGCCTAGCTGATTTTTTTTTTCTTTTCTATTTGTTTGATTCTGAGCCTTTTTAGGAGAGGAAACTGCCATCACTTTCATTGTCTACTGGGTGTAAATTTTCACTTGGCTTTGAATCGTCCTCAAGGTAGACAATGAAAGTGAATGGCAATTTTCTCTCCTAAAATGTGGGTTTTCTCACCAGACTTTGCATTGACCCCAATGTGTTTACCTTAGCAACCAAAATAGTGTGTTTGGAGTACCTGGCAGAGACTTCCTGGCTTGCTCATCATCTAAAGCTAGAGACACCGCTCCAGACTCCAAGGCAGAACACCAAAAAACAGACAACACATTTCATTTTTATTTGGTCCTTATATTGTTGTAGCCTATACTGAACCAAAACCTGATCATGCATGAACAGCATAAACACTTCTCTATTTCTGTATTTTTGTATGTTACAGCCTATAAAAACTGAACATGTATGTCTAGATTAAACAGGTTTTTCCAGGCTCTAGATAGAACATGATAAGCTTTTAAGCCTTCTCTCCTTTAGGTTGTTTAATATCAAGCATGTTTTGCCATTTAAAATCACTCTATTATCTTTAACCTTTGTTGCTGACAATTCAAATTTGTAGTTGTGGTTTGTTTGCAAGGCATGTTCTGTGGCTTTGCAAACAATCACTGTACATACCCGGGTATAAATGACAGATCAGCTAGCAATGAGCAAATATGTGTATTCTAATGAGGGGATAAAATGCAGACACCATACATTAAAATCTAACAGCACATTTTTGTATTTACTTTGATGTGGAGGTTGTTTTCACTGCACATTAAATAACAGCTAGTGGCTTGTGGCATTCTAAAGGGCATATTTCCCTATTCAGTTTGTAAGCATATACTAACAGGCTTCACACTCCTGCTGCATCTCCTTGGCATTATTAATGTTACTGTAACTCTTATATTGACCTATTGTCTTCATCTACATGTTTCTTTGGTGGGAATTGTTGATTCAGTATGTTCAGTTGAAAAAAAAGTGTTGAAGTATTACTGTGGCTGTAAACCATTCCGAAATATTACATGTAATTTTATTCATCAGATTTTGTCATCTGTAATGCTCTCCCTAAGAATTATTGGCCAGATTTTGCCGTAATCTGGTGTAATGATATTGCTGGTCGTGGTACAAGGGCCTGCAACATTACTTTGAAGTACAAAAGATGACATTAGAACAGTAGCAAAAGTACTGATTAAAGTAAACCAAAACCTGGTATTTTCACTATCCACTCTTCCAATCATCTTCTTGGCTATATGGAATCCCTAGCCGCACTTACCAGTGGCACGTGCCATCACTTCCTCCCTTCGGCTATGCCCAGTCACACACAACCATTCAGTTGTGGGGGATGGGGCTGCATACATCGGAGAAGGGATACAGGTGCTGCCTGCGCCAGTCGCATATGCGCTGTGAGCTCAGAGGAATGGTGAGTTTACTGGACACACTGGGAGGTTTCACACAGCGGGGCATCCCAGTTCAGGATGCCTCAGAGGGAGGGAGTAAGTTTTGGTCCACTTTAAGATTCATTTCTCTTCCAACAGGACATCAGAAGAATTCAGTAACAGTAGGATTAACCTCTCTATCGTTAATGAATTATCCTGATGTCCTGAAGTAATGGAAGATAAATTAATTCTACAGTACTCACAGAATTATCTTTTTTTTCTCTATTTTTAGATAATTTCTTAGGAAATAGCTGAAATGTGGCATTTCCTCCATTGTATTTTATAGTGTACCATGCTTTTTGGTTAAGCTGAGGCTGATTCACTACTAACGGCAGGTATTGCCGGATGAGCGTCTGTATAGCGGCGCTTTGAGCGACCTCTAGTAGATGCTGTAAGCAGGTATTGGGCGATGTAACAGAGCGTCTCAGTCGCTGTAGTAACCTGGCTGGCATTGATGAATATGATGTGTGTTGTGCGCTGTGACAACAGTATAACGCCGCAGCAAGCGAGAGGTAGCGCCAGCTCAGTGCATCCGGCACTCGGCGCTCCACACCATATTTAACAAAACACTAGACACACACAGCGGTGGTACTCTAAAGCTGGACACTATAGCATAGAGCGCCAGACACTGTGTGATCAAAGTCTGTTTTTGAACACATATCCACCAGTAACAAAGAGAAAATACATGGAATGACATTGTTTAGAAAACTGGGATAATAACACTTTAGTGCCAGACCTGTAAATACAGTTCGGCATAAAAAATACAAAAGGTCAAAAAAATGTATGTGTTTGTTTGCAGCCAGGAGAGGTCACACACTGATTTGAGCAAAAAAAAAAAAAAAAAAAAAAAAGGAAATTGAAAAACACAACTTATGAAGCACCATTGAAATATATGGGAGAGTGCTACAGAGCGACAGGTACTACATGGCGCTCCTGAGCCTAGAGCACCGGCGCTATACACTGAGGGCGCTATCCCTTCTTAAATAGACACATTAGAGCTGTGAGAATTGTTTCTTTACTTTTTTTTGTGAGAGAACATTTTTAGAATATGTTTTTCCCTTAATTTTTAGCTGTGCAAACGTTTAAATTATGTGCAAATCTAAAATGGTGCTGAATTGCATGAAGGGAAAAAAAAAATTATTGTAACTTTTTTGTCTCACAAAAAAGTGCTGAATCAACCCTTATATGTGTAGCATGGGCATCATGCTTTTCACTGCTGAGTTAAAGTGTACCAAAATTTTAGCTGTCCTGAGTTTCAGTCCTTGGCCCCGGGGGCACCCCAATCAGAGTTGCCCTGCTATGTGAAACCCCCCTAGGTTTCCCGATCTGACTCGCTCCTATGACGCATGCACAGTCTTTCATCCAATCAGCATGCTGGGATCGACTCCCGCCCCTTCGTTGAAGAGCTCGCCAGCATGCGCATCCCCGCTACCCTCTAACAGGGAGTGTTCTCGCTTTGACCATTCACAAATGCCTGCCGTGGGTACACACCCTGCTAAAGAGATAGCAGGGATGTGGTCGTTAGACCGGCAAAGAATGCAAGTTTTGGGGTGCCCTGGGTGGTTTCACCCAATTTTGGATGCCCCGGGGGGGGGGGGGGATCTAGCAGCCCTGGAATCTCATAGATACCAAGGTCATTGGGGTGTGTGTTTTGGATCACTTTAAACTGGACCTAAACACAGAAAATTAACTTAGAACCCTCCACCTCTTCCCACTCCTCTCCCGTTTCTAAACTAGATACAGGACACTGTATTGTCCCTCTGTTCAACATCTGAGCAGGGCATGACGGGTGACAGCTGCTGTTGTTGTTGAGATGCAAATGCTAAGCACATGGTACATATAGTGCACAGCCTCCCCTGGAAAGTAGGCTGCCCTATTATAAAGGGTAATATTTACTTTTATTTAATTGCTGCATTTGGAGCTAGTGGGGAAGGTCATTGGGGTGGGGGGGGGGGGGGTCATTAGAGATATGCATACTTTAAGTCTGATTTTAAGTGCTTGTCCTTAAACACTTAGGCCCTGATTCAGTGAGAGTTGAAAAAAAAATTTGCTTCATGAGGAAACAGCCTGAGAATTTCACTGTTGCTAAATCACCAAATCAAAAGACAATGGCACTTTTTACTACAGTGTAGAAAGGAGTAAAAAGTTCAGTACTAAAAAAGTGCCACTGACTTTCATTGTTTTCCTAGCTGGTGATTCAGTAACGGTGAAATTCAAGTGCTTTTTTCTCATTAAGTTAATGTTTTTCTACAATGAGATTTTATTTGACTGTTATTGAATCAAGGCCATAGTCTTCAATGATATGGTGTAGTTGACCTATAAGCCAGTAATCTGTTTTGTAGGAGTATACCAAAATGAAAAAAAAAAAAAAAAATACTTCAAGTTGCTTTTTATCTGTTTAGTATCTGCTGAGCACCTGGAGAAGACAATGAAGCACATGGAAAGACAGCTTCAGTTGCTTGAGAAGGATTTGGAGACCTTTCCCCCATCTGACAACGAACATGACAAGTTTGTGACTAAGATGTCCATATCCTTTTGACAGTGACACGCCGTAAACCTTGCTGGCTGAATAGCTTTAATATACACAGCATTTCAAATGTGTTTGTGTAACCTCTCTCGTTTTTATGCTTTCCTGTGTCCAAGCCTTTTAACACTTTTTCCCAAAAATATAAACACCTTTCTATAAGTATTAAGTAGAAGAAGAAATGTATTAAGGTTATTTGTAAAATGCATTGTGCCATGTCAAGTTCCATTTTTACAGCAGGTATGTGTCTGTATATTGCTTTAAAGCTAACCCATGCACAGCAACACTCACCTCGGCTGCTAAATGCAGATCCTCCCCCTGGTCATGTAGTGATTCTGTGGTGAGTGGAGATGCCTTTCCACAATGGCGAGGCCAGAATTCACCACATTGGTGCTAGAGTAGTGCAAAATATAATCTATATTTTTTTCTGCATGTTGCTGCAAGTAAATATGTTTCTTGCAATTCCGCATCATGCACCAGTGTATAAAGAAAATTATATTTTTTACCACTCTGGTGTATTCTGGCTGATACTGCTTGATAAATCAGGCCTAATATTAACTTTAGAGCTAAAAAATATTACTCTAAAGCATGATAAATCACATACAGTTCAAACAAGTGGGTTTTATGTGCCAAACCTAAAACATAGACATAAAGCAGATTTAGATATTAAAATATAAATATAAAGTGAATGGGCAGCTCTCATATGCTTCAGGTTTAACAGAACAGTTTTCCTTAGTGTACATCCCGTCCCGTTCCGAAAGATATCCTTACTCATGGGTTAATCATCTTCAGATGTCCAGTGACTGCAGAGCAGAAAAAGTGGTCCCTCCCGGCCCATATATACCGAGGCACCTCCCACAGAACCCCAGTGGCTCTCTCTTTTTCAGGCAGGTGAGCGGGGTCTTTGGCCTTATGGACCTGTTGAGCTATTCCCACCCGTTCTGTTTTTACTATACTGCCTCCCAGCCTTGGCTGTAGCGTTCGGGTGACTGTAGACAGCACCATATTTAGGTGCTAAGGAGCTATGCTCCGCCGCAACTCCCCCACAAAAGGGTAGACGGTTCAGGCCATGGTGAGCCTTATGGGATGCCCTGCCCGCATTTTGTGTGCCTGTTACCCCCTATCCCTCATAGTGGTTCCCTTGTGACCGCTGTGATCGTTCCTTAGGGGAAGGGGGGGGGGGGGTGTTCCTTGTATTAGATGTTGTGTATCATGTATTGTGTGGCACCTTTTGTTTTTTATGCTCTGGCTCCTGCGGAGCGCATTATGCAGTGATCCCTTTTTGAATTGGTTGCACTGTTTTCTTTTCCTCTAATATCGCTCTATTGTACACCGCTTTGTATAGGGCGGCAACATTTACCTCAGGCTCCTTGGCGCAGCCATTGGCTGTTTAAGTCACGTGGGCGTGTCCTTTTCGCGCTCTTCGGAGGGAGGCGGGTGGGGCGAGTGACGCATTTTGCCTCGCTCCTCCGCCGCCCGCCCCTCGAGGTATATGTCTGGGCACCATCTTTTCTCAGGGGTGCGGCGCAGCTGATGCTCGTGTGCGGTCTGTAAGTGCCCTTGCGGGCTATTTTTATTTATTACTGTGATATATCTTGTGCTCTCTCTCCTCTCTTTGTCTTTTAGGCCTATAGAATTAGTGGTTTATACCGGCCTTTACATTGATAAGGGAATTTGTCTAATATCTTAAAATCCTCCCACTTCCCTTGCGGTGCATTGGGGGCATCCCGGGTTTGCTTCGGCATTATTCCCATTTGGCCTTTGTGAGCCACAATAATCACCATATGGAGGTTACTCAAGACAATGAGTCCGGGGTTCCTTTGGGACAAGGCTGGTTCTGTACTGATTGTGGGATTTCCCCTGTACCTGGCGACTTCAAGGTCTGTCTCTCTTGCGCCCAGCAGACAGTTGCGCGGTTGTCTGGGATGCCCCTGCTGAGGGCCGCTTCCTCCGAAGCCTTGCCTACTCCCTCTCTCTTGCATTCGGCTCCGGTTGTGGTGCATGCTACCGAGGATGCCCGATCTGATTTTGCTACTAGATTGGCTGATCTGGAGGGGCGGATGGGCGGTTATGAGCCGCACAAGGCTATTGGCAAGACACGGCATTTGATTGATAATACATATGTTTGCCCTATGGCTTCTGAAGCGTTGGAAGACATTGTTGGTTTTTCCCCTGAGGGGGAAATTTTCTCTGAGTCTGAATCTGAGGATCAGAATAGGTCTTTTAATGATCCAAATGGGATGCAGCTGATACTGACAGGCTACTTGCCCATTTATTTGAAGTGCTTGAAATATCTCCCCCTGCTGTCTCCCCCCCCCGCAGCAACAGGGAGAATTATTTTATGCTGCTAAACCGCACTGGGAGTTCCCTGCACAGGCACATTTCATCAATCTCGTTTTACAGGAATGGGAAAAGCCTAGTAGACTTCCAGGTGACATTCTTGTAGTAACATAGAAACATAGAAGGTTGACGGCAGAAGGAGACCATACGGTCCATCTAGTCTGCTCTTATGTGTATACTGTATGTACTCTTTATCTTAGGATAGATGTGTGCTTATCCCAGGCATGTTTAAATTCAGTGACTGTTGATTTTTCAACTACCTCTGCTGGAAGTTTGTTCCAAGCATCTACTACTCTTTCTGTAAAATAATATTTTCTAACATTGCTCCTGATCTTCCCCCCGACTAGCTTCAGGTTGTGCCCCCTTGTTCTATCATTAAGCTTCTTCTTAAAATCACTTCCCTCCTGAACCTTATTCAATCCTTTCACATATTTAAAGGTCTCAATCATGTCCCCCCTCTCCCTTCTTTCCTCCAGACTGTACAAATTAAGTTCTTTAAGTCTCTCCTGATAAGTTTTAAGTTTAAGTCCTTCCACCATTTTCGTTGCCCTCCTTTGGACACGTTCTATTTGAATGATGTCTTTTTGCAGGTAATGTCTCCAGAACTGCACGCAGTATTCTAGCTGTGGCCTTACCAGGGCTCTATACAGCGGCATCACAACCTCCCTCTTCCTACTGGTGATGCCTCTTCCTACTGGTGATGCCTCTTCCTACTGGTGATGCCTCCTTCCTACTGGTGATGCCTCAGACTTTGGAGTTTCCCAGACTTTGCAACAAGCAGAGTTGGATGTTCAGACGGTGGTATCCACTCTGGAAAAGTTTGGCTGGGTGATCAATCTTCCCAAATCTTCCCTGTCTCCTTCCAGGGTAAAGCTTTTTCTGGGCATGACTCTGGATACCTATCAGATCAAGGTCTTTCTCCCTCAGCTGAAGATAGAGGGTCTTCAGGCACAAACACAGCTTCTTCTGTCTTGCCCTCATCCGTCCATCAGACAGGCTATGCAGCTGGTGGGTCTGGGTTCGAGGCTGTCCCATACACTCAGTTTCACATGAGGCCTCTCCAGGTTCATCTCTTGTCAGTATGGTATCGGGACCCAGGGTCCCTGGATCAGGTATTTGTTCTGTCCCCTCTGGTCAGGCGGTCTCTGTCAAGGTGGCTGGACCCAAGGAATCTGCTTGTGGGCAGATCTTTTTTGACTCCCTGCTGGGAGGTGGTCACCACGGATGCAAGCCTGACAGGTTGGGGGGGGGGGGGGGGGGGCTTTTGGAGGTCCCTGAAATTCCGGGGGCAGTGGGGTCCTCTGGAGGCCCATGCCCCAGTCAACATTCTGGAACTGAGGGCAGTAAGATTAGTGCTTTACCAGCTGACCATGCACCTTCGGGGTCTGGCGGTTCAGATCCGCTCAGACAACAAGACAGAGGTTGCTTACATCAATCATCAGGGAGGAACCAGGAGCAAGAGGGCTCTCAAGGAAGTATCCCTGATTCTGTCCTGGGCAGAGGACAATGTTCCCTGCATCTCAGGGGTGTACATTCCGGGAGTGGAGAATCTGGAAGCAGACTCTCTGAGCAGGGAGGCCTCTCGCATGGGAGAATGGTCCCTCAGCAACAGGATGTTTCACTCTCTGTGTCTCCGTTGGGGCCAGCCGGATGTGGATCTCTTTGCGTCACGTCACAATCACAAGCTTCCAGTCTTTGTATCCCTGTCACAGGATCCCCTGGCCCTGTCAGTGGATGCTCTGGCAATGTCTTGGAAGATCTTTCAGCTCCTTTATGTTTTTCCTCCGTTTCCTCTGCTGGGCAAGGTGCTGTGCAAAATAGCCCAGGAGAGAGTGCCAGCCATTCTGTTGGCCAAGAAGAATTTGGTTCGCAGAAATCGTACAGTTGGCAGTTAATCAGTTCGTCCTGCCCATGGTACCGGGCCTGCTCACTCAGGGGTGGCTCCGCCACCCCAATTTACAAACGCTGGCTTTGACGGCCTGGCTGCTGAAACCTCTATCTTGATGGACAAGGGGTTGCCGGCCTCTGTGGTTAATACTATGATCAGAGCTAGGAAGAAGTATTCCTCTACCATTTACTACAGGGTTTGGCGTGCTTACATTGACTGGTGTGAGTCTAGGTCACTTCCATGTGGGGTGTTCTCAATGCCCAGGATATTGGAGTTTTTACAAAATGGCTTGAATATGGGTTTTCAGCTTAGTACTCTGAAGGGCCAAGTCTCTGCTCTTGCTGTTTTTTTCCAAAGGTCTTTTGCTCAGCATCATCTGGTTAAGACCTTCTTTCAAGGTGTTACTCATTTGCGTCCTCCACGCAAGCCCATGTTACCTGTTTGGAATTTGAACTTGGTTTTGTCTGCCATGCAGGGGTCTCCCTTTGAGCCCTTGCAGGAGGCGGCTTTATCCACTCTCACTGTCAAGGTAGCCTTTTTGGTGGCTATTACCTCAGTCAGGCGTGTTTCTGAATTGGCAGCACTTTCCATCAAGCCTCCTTATTTTGAAAGATACCAGGAGGTACCTGCCTAAGGTTGTGTCTGCTTTTCATCTCAATCAGGACATTGTGTTGCCTTCCTTGTGCCCTAATCCTGGTAACCCCAAGGAAAGGGTGTTACACTCTCTTGATGTTGTTAGGGCTGTGAAGTTCTATTTGGTGGCTACTGAACCTTTCAGGAAGACTGATGCTTTCTTTGTGGTTCCGTATGGCCCTAAGAAGGGCCAGGCTCCTGCTAAATCCACTATCCGCAAGCGGATCCGTCAGGCCGTGATTCAGGCCTATTCTGCTAAGGGAAAGAAACCTCCTTTCCGTCTTACTGCTCATTCTACTCGTTCTATTGGTGTCTCTTGGGCTTTTCAGCACCAAGCTTCTGTTGAACAAGTTTGCAAGGCCGCAACTTGGTCTTCTGTTCATAGTTTTTCTAAGTTTTACAAGGTTGATGTTAAGGCCTCAGCTGATGCTGCTTTTGGCCGCAAAGTTCTGCAGGCGGCAGTGGTTTGGACTGCTTGCTGTTGCTTTTGGGGATCCCACCCTACCTTACGGACACTGCTATTGGATGTCCCATGAGTAAGGATATCTTTCGGAACGGGACGGGATGTACACTAAGAATAATACAATTCTGTGATTACTCACCTGTAGAATTGATATTATGAGTGTACGTCCCGTCCCGTTCCGCCCCTCCTTGTTGTTCTTGTTACCTCTTTATGGTGATTGTTGGTTATTTTCTCCCGGCTTTTGTTAACTGCTTTTTAAATACTGGGGTTCTGTGGGAGGTGCATCGGTATATATGGGCCGGGAGGGGCCACTTTTTCTGCTCCGCAGTCACGTGACATCTGAAGATAATTAACCCATGAGTAAGGATATCTTTTGGAACGGGACGGGATGTACACTCATAATATCAATTTTACAGGTGAGTAATCACAGAATTGTATTTTTCTTGGTGCTTTGGGTGACATTGTCTACATGTACATTTATGTCTAGATATATTTGGACAAATACTATATGTAATAAAATAAAATGTACATTTTGGCAGATATACTAGTCTGCTTACTGTTTGTGCTTAAAGAAACAGTCCACTTTCTTGGAATTTTCCTGAGACCTCAGACCAGGCATGTGTCAGACGTCACAAGGCAACACACTTATCTAATCACTGCTCCCAAGCCACCAAAGATCCTCTTGTTGGTTTGTGAAGCTGGAAGCGGAACCTTCTACTTCCAGTGGATGCCCTTTGTATACTAGGAACTTCCTTGTTTTTTTTTTTTTTCTACGGGAGTCATCCCTACACAGGCTACACCCACCCACCAGCTGGAATCAGGAGGGCATTGCAGGAGTGACTGTGAGGTAAGCAGGTCTTCTTGTGCCCCCTGGCACTTGGCTGGTTTGGGGTCTCAGGAAAAATTCTGAAAAGTAGACTTTGTCCTTTAAAAGCTGGTGCACTGGGGTAGTTGGAGAAATTTTTCTGTAATGTATCACCCTTATTTTTTTCTTTCTCCAGCCCAAGAGTTTTTCGTGGCAGATGCAGAAAGTTTTTTTTTTTACTTTAACATTTTTCAATAAACAGCGTGATATTGTAAGTGATAGAAGATTTTGGGTTACACTCAGTAAGTTAAGATACTGATGAGGCATAGGAGATAGTCCTGTCTCTAGATAATGGGAGTTGAAATAAGGTTGCTTTTTGTCAAAAATACTTTCTGGTCTGGATGGAATGTAGAAGCAATTTTCAGCCTTTGATACTCTGATCAATGGCAAACTACAATAGGTTAACACATATCTGTAATTTCTGGGGGTGGTAGTGAAGTGAGGGGGGGGGGGGTCCTTGAATAATTGCTTTGCAATCATGGTAACATACTTCTTCGTGTCATTAGTTGAGTTTTTCTTAGAAATAATAATTTGGTTTAATGTATTCTAAAAACCTATAGGAAGCACAGTCAAATGTGTTGGGAGATGGAACCACTGAAAATGCAGAAAATCTAAATATACATAAGAAGGTTTATGTTAATGTTTTATATCAACAGATTTGGCGACAGATGTACTTTAAGAAAACACACCCTGTCCTAAATTGCCATTTATATTTTAGTTTATTTTGTTTTCCAAAAACAATACATTCAATTACCTTATTTTTTTCTCGAAAATCGTTAAAAATGCCATATACTGCTGCTGGGTGACAAATGCTTTAGAGGAAGACTTGCATATGGTTTATGTTGTGGCCACATGATCTGTAATGAAAAGCACATATCGAAGCAAACAGATTCCCAGTAACTTATTAGGAAAATTCTGTTTTAAAATAAAAAGTTAAATAATCCAGCACAGTGTGAAGAAGTCCAGGTCTCTTGTAAGTTCAGTCCTAAATGACAAGAGAAAGATTTACTTTTGGCTTTCATACTCCTCACAAAAACATCCAGCAAGTCAGAACAGGAAAGATGGCATTTTGTATTGAATGTGATCTGATGATTAAAAAATTGTTTTACTATTGGGTTTTTAGAATCTTAGGGATTATAACTAGGCTTGCTGAATGTGTCTGGGTAGTTTGTTGACTCAACTTGAAAACTTGGCTATAAGTGCATTTATTTGTTGTATACTGTACCTAATTATTATTATTATTATTATTGTTTATTTATATAGCGCCATCATCTTCCGTAGCACTTTACAAAGTAGTAATTACAGACAGAGTAGAAACATACGGTACATATACTATTTCAAATGCAGTTTTACAGATTTGACCGTGGATATTCTGAGTACAAGATACAATAGGGGAGAGAGCCCTGCCTTTGCGAGCTTACAGTCTAAAGGAAGAGGGGTGAAGACAAGGGGGAAGGATCACAAACAGTCAGTATTGAGCTTTGTGGCGTATGCCCTTTAGAAGATTGGTTAGGCCAGATTATATGCTTGTCTGAATAAGTGTTTTAATTAATGTCTTTCTTAACATCAGAACAATGTAACACACACAGTAGTCATCGTCTTTTATTTATATATACTTTTTTTACTCCTCGTTACTTTCTCAATGGTTTTTGTATGTTTTTAATCTGACACCAGGTTTATATTTACCATATCAAGATCTTATTTATTTGTGTATTGTTTTGATGACCTGTGGTTATAATTCCAGTCCCACAAAACATTTATTTATTTATTTATTTTTTATATTTTAACATAATATTATGTCCTACACCTACAGCAATCACAATGTGTTTATTCCAAGTGTGACATACACTCCGCTTCAACTCTTCATGACATTTGGGTTATTCTCCAGTAGAGGGCGAACTTCTGCAGAGATTAATGCAAAAAATGGAGCTCCTCCCAGTCCATAAATACCTGGGACCTCCCACCAATTCCCCAGTTCCTTCTCTGCAGGAAGGCGAGCAAGACAGAAGATGAAGACTTCTCTTACTTGCATGTAACTCGCACCCGGCCATTTTTGTCCCTATTGCTGCCAGGACCTTTTCTAAATTGTCCCTATTTGAACCTCCCAGCCTTGGCTGCAGGTCCTGGTGAGGGTAGGCAGCACCTTATGGGTGTTGTAGGAGCCTTGGTCCCACGTGAGACCCCCTTACTGGTGAGAATGTGCTTATTTGTATACCATGTGCACAAGAGGCCATATCACGGCAGTCGGGTGCCCAGCCTTCTGGGTGCCCCCCCCCCCCCCGCCTTATCCGTACCCCAAGTGACATTGGTGCCAGCGGGGAGTCGCATTCCGATGTTTGTGCTAGGTTGGCCAGCATCGAGAAATTTATGTTTACCGCGGTGGGCAAGAAGGCCCAGGCTAAAAAGAGACATTTGTCGTCGGTCCAGGCGACTTGGGATATTGATGATGATTCATTTGATATGTCGGATTATTCCCCGTTAGAGGAGGGGGAATTGTATGAGGAGTCAGAGGCTGATGATGTACGGTTTGGCGAGGCTGATGTTGGGCAGGCCCTGGGGATGTTGTTGACACGGCCACGGTTTTGTCACATCTCCTGGAGGTTTTGGATATTTCGCCGCCTGAGGCGCCCCCTCTCAAGAAGAGGGAATTTTTGGGGGGCCCACAAGCCTCGTTTGGAGTTCCCTACCCAGGGTCATTTTGATGCACTGATCCTTAGGGAATGGGAGAAACCTAGTCGGCTTCCGGGTGTTCCTCAGGGATGGGATAAGAAGTATCCTTTCCCAGTGGAAGTGGTTAAGCGCTGGGCTTCTCCTCCCGAGGTCAATGCGCCAGTTTTGGGGTTGACCAACTCCTCCGTGCTACACACCCCAGACGCCACTTACCTAAAGGATGGTGAGGATAGGCGCCTTGATCAGATGGCATGCCATGCCTTTGCCAGTGTTGGCTCGGCCTTGAGGCCTGTTTGTGCATCTGCGCTGGTGTCGGTGGCTGCTAGGTCAATGATTAGGGACTGGTTAAATGATGCTCACCTTGATCCGGCCAGCGCTGAGTTCACTACGCTTAAAAGATTTGAATTGTTCATGGATTTTGTCTTGGCTGCTATGGAAGACACTATTGTTATGTGTAGTAGGACTTCATCCTTATTGGTGGCCATGCGCCGCTCAGTATGGCTCTGTCAGTGGAGGGCGAACTTTGCTGCCAAGAAATCGCTCACAGCTCTTCCCTTCTTTGGTATGCGGCTGTTTGGAGATAAGTTACCTCAGCGGAAGAAACAGCACCGTCCCTTTCGGGGGGCAGGCTCTTTCAATCCTTCCTTTCGAGGTGCCAGAGCTGGCAGAGGTTTGGCCTTCTCGGGTGTCAGAGGCTCTTCCTGGAACAGGGGCAGAGGTCGGGCCTGTCCCGCTTCTGCCTGGGGTTCCAAGCCCAAGCCTGCGGGTAAACCAGCTCAGCAATGAAGGGGCACCCTCACCCGCACGGGTGGGGGGACGGCTATGGCTCTTCTTCCAGCTCTGGGCCCAGGTGGTCACAGACAATTGGATCTTGGAAGTGGTGTCCTCCGGGTACAAACTGGTGTTCGAGTACTGGCCTCCTCCAAGATTATTCTAAATGTGCCATACACTCCACTTCGATCTTCATGACATGTGGGTAATCTCCAGTAGAGGGCGAACTTCTGCAGAGATGAATATGCAAAAAAAGAAGCACCCTCCCGGTCCATATATACCTGGGACCTCCCACCAATTTCCCAGTTCCTTCTCTGCAGGGAAGGTGACAAGACAGAAGATGAAGACTTCTTTACTTACAGGCTCGCGCCCGGCCGTCTATTGTCCCTATTACTGCCAGGACCCTTTCTAAATTGCCCCTATTTGAGCCTCCCAGCTTAGGCTGCGGGTCCTGGTGAAGATAGGAGCACCCTATGGGTGCAGAAGGAGCACTGCTCCACCGTGAGACCTCACTATGGGGTAGGCGGTTATCCAGGTTTTTTGGTGATCCTGGTGTGGGATGCCCCGTCCCTCTATGCTTATGGCCGGATTCTGGCAGGGTTCCCCCTCTTCCGGGTCCCTTATTCCCCTCCGGGTGGGGGGGGAATTGCCTGGCCGTTATTTCGTTTTTACACATATGCCCCTGTGTGTGTTGGTGTGTGATTCACTGTGCGTGTGTGGCAGACAGTGAGTGTTTTACTTTGGGCCATGTCAGGGGCTGTGATTAGCCTGGCGGAGCTTCTCCCCCACAGGCAGGGCACTCGGCGCGTCCGCGTTAGCCCCGCCCCCTTCTTTGGCGCGATTCTGTGGCGCATTTCTAGGGGAACTGCGTTGCCGGGAGGGGGCGTGCGAGCGCGCGTTATGCGCTGGCCCGCCCTCCCCCTGCTCTCCCTCTTCCTGCATGAGGCACTTCTCGGGAGCCATTTTCAAGCAGGGTCCCGAGCTGCGTTCCGTGTGGTAAGGGCCGGATGGCCACTTCTTTAGCTTGTATGGGGGCCCCCCACTGATTGCAGGCATGTGTGTGTTGGATATGCATGTCTGGCTGGGATACAGTTATATATATATATATATATTTTTTTTTTTTTTTTAATATACACCTGGTATACTGGGGTCCCTGGTCCTGGGGTCCCTAGTGTAAAATTCACCTCAAATCCTCCCACCGGGACTTTTAAGGGGCATCCCGGGTTGCTTAGGCGTAAATTCCTTGCGGTCTTGCGACTGACCACAAAAATTCACCATATGGAGGCTCCGCAGGATACTGGGCTCGGGCTCCCTCTGGGACAATCCGGGCCATGTGTGGGGTGTGGAGTATCCCTTACGGGGGAGAATGTGCTGATCTGTATACCATGCGCACAAATGGCCATAACGCGGCAATCTGGTACCCAGCCTTCTGGGTCGGCTCCTCCCGCTTCATCGCCTTCCCCTCCCCACCTTCTCCGTACCCCAAGTGACATTGGTACCAGTGGGGAGTCGCTCTCTGATGTTTGGGCTAGGTTGGCCAGCATCGAGAAAATTATTGCTAGCACGGTGGGCAAGAAGGCCCATGCTGAAATGAGACATTTGTCGTCGGCCCAGCCCTTGTGGGCTGTTGACGACGATTCCGCTTATTTGTCAGATTATTCCCCGTTAGAGGAGGGGGAATTGTATCAGGAAACAGAGGCTGTTCAGTCTGGGAATGCCGATTCGGCATCCGATTCGATTCGGGCAGGCGCTGGGGGATGCCGTAGATACGGCCACTGTTTTGTCACATTTATTGGAGGTGTTGGATATTGAACCGCCTGAGGCGCCCCCCTCTCAAGAAGGGGGAATTTTTGGGGGCCTGCAAGCCCCGTCTGGAATTCCCTACCCAGGGTCACTTTCATGCGCTGATCCTTAGAGAATGGGAGAGGCCCAGTCGGCTTCCTGGTGTTCCTCAGGGATGGGATAAGAAGTATCCTTTTCCGGTGGAGGCGGTTAAGCGCTGGTCTTCTCCTCCCGAGCCAGTTTTAGGTTTGACCAACTCTTCTGTGCTGGACACCCCTGACGCCACTTCCCTTAACCCTTTTGTTGCCAAGCACGTAACACCTACGTGCTGGCTTGGCTGGGCCTTAAGTGCCAAGCCCGTAGGTGTTACGTGCTTGACTTTCCTCGCTTCTAGTTTAAAAAATAAAAATCAAAAATACTCACCTGACCCCTTGTTGGATCCGGCCGGGTCTCCTCTTTAATTTGGTGCCATCCGATCCCCCGTGGGGGGTCGGATGGCTCCAGGAGAGCCCCCGGAATAGGCCGCCCCCCCCCCCGCTTCTGCAGCAGCAGCTGCTAACTGTAAAAAAAAATAAAAAATAAAAATGACATTCACTTACCTGTGTGTGCGCTGGCTCCCGCTGTCCCTCCTCTTCACCTGGGGGGCCTCCGATCCCCCCCCAGGACTTACCGATCTTCAGGAGAGAGCCTGGGAGGCTCTCTCCTCTCTTCTTCACGATGGTGGCCGCCATCTTGCCTCTAAGCCCCGCCCCCTTGGGGGCGGGGCTTATGACGTCATCCCGGTCCCGATCACCGGCTTCAGCTTTCTCAGCTTCTCAGATGCCGGTGATCGGTGCCCTGGAAGGAGGTGACAGGAGATCCTCTGATCTCCTGCCTTCTCCTTCTCTGGATGCCGATCACAGGCATCTGTCAGCTGAGCGGCGAGGGACAAGAGCTTGCAATCGAAGGTAAGTACAGTTAAAAAAATTTTTTTTTTTTTGAATAAAATACTTTTTATTATTGTGTGGTGGTTTTTTTTCACATTAACTCTTTGTGAGCTGGTAAGGGGTCCATGAGACCCCTTATACCAGTTCACAAGGCTGGGGGGGTGGCAAGTCACCTGCCCTAGCGGGTGGCTTGCCATTGACCCCCGCACCCCCATTACCTGCCTCCCCAAAGGCCAGGGGGGGGCAGAAGAGCCCGGGCCCACATAGGCTATGTGGGCTCGTAGGCTGCAGGGTGGGGGGGCCACCAAAGCTGGCCCCCCCACTCTGTGCCTACAAGCCCCCATAGCTGGTCCCGGGCTGGTTACTTTGGGTAAGGGGGACCCCACGTCATTTTTTTTTTTGGATTTTTAAGGGTTTTTAACCCTTAAAAATCCAAAAAAAAATGGGGTCTCCCTCCCCGGGAAGGGGGACCCTATGTCATTTTTTTTTTTTAATTAACCATTTGTCATCCAGCAGCTATAAAAGGCTTCTGGGCAGGAAAGGGTGTCTACCTATACATATGTGGTATCGCTGTAACCGGGAGAAATTGGGGTTTCTCACGCAATAAGATTTTATTGACAAACTTACATTTTTTATTACAAAAAAACTCTACAAATTGTAAAAAAATATATTTTTTTTAATTTTTTTCACACATTTCACCCAAAAATGTTGAGAATACACCTAAAAAATACAAACAAGACATTTCATGTTAAAGCCCAGACTCTGTTGAAAAAAACAATATATAATTTTCCTGGGAAATCCCTGGAAATCCTTTCAAAAATGACAGTTGAACATGTGTAGCGCGAAACAGTGAAACTCAGTCTGGCAACAGGGAGTGGGAAATGCTGCAGGTAGGCTGGCAGCGAAAGGGTTAAGGAAGGCGAGGATAAGCACCTTGATCAGATGGCGTGCCACGCATTTGCCAACGTGGGCTCGGCCATGCGGCCTGTTAGTGCATCTGCCCTGGTGTCGCTTGCTACCAGGTCTCTTATCAGGGACTGGCTGAATAACGCTCAGTTTGATCCAGCTGGCGCTGAGTTCGCTATCCTTAAGAGATGTGAATTGTTCATGGATTTTGTCATGGCTGCGATGGAAGATTCTATTGTCGTGTGTAGTAGGACTTCAGCCTTACTGGTGGCTATGCGCAGATTGGTCTGGCTCCGCCAGTGGACAGCGGACGTTGGGGCCTAGAAGTCGCTCACAGCTCTTCCCTTCTTGGGTTTGCGGCTGTTTGGAGATAAATTGGATGCTGTTGCTAAAGGAGGTAAGTTACCTCAGCGGAGGAAACAGCGCCGCCCCTTTCGGGGGGCGGGCTCGTTCACTCCTTCCTTTTGAGGGGCCAGAGAGGCTAGGGGTTTGGCCTTCTCGGGTGTCAGAGGCTCGTCCTGGAACAGAGGCAGAGGTCGGGCACGTCCCGTGGCTGCCTGGGGTCCCAAGCCTGCCGTTAAACCGGCTCAGCAATGAAGGGGCGCCCTCACCCCCAAGGGTGGGGGGACGGCTGCGGCTCTTCTTGCAGGTCTGGGCCCGGGAGGTCACAGACATTTGGATCTTGGAAGTGGTTCCTCCGGGTACAAACTGGAGTTCGAGTACTGGCCGCCCCCAAGATTCTTAAGGTCTCGGGTGCCCTCGGACCCTCAGGCTGCACAGGGGCTCCTGTTAGCAGTAAAAAACCTTCTGGACATGGGGGTTATATGCCCGGTGCCTCCGTCGGAGAGAGGCAGTGGTTACTATTACAACCTTTTCACGGTTCCCAAAAAGGAGGGTTCGGTGAGACCCATTCTAGATCTCAAGGTTCTCAACAGGTTTATCAGAGCCATAAGGTTCCGCATGGAGACTCTGCGTTCGGTTATCAATTCCCTTCGCCAAGGGGATTTTATGACATCCATAGACATCAAGGATGCGTATCTGCATGTTACGATTTATATCAGTTTGTAGCTCTTCCCTTCAGTCTGACCTCGGCGCCGAGGGTCTTCACCAAGGTCTTGGCGGGAATAATGGCTCTGCTCAGAGCTCAGGGCATTCGCATTGTGCCTTATCTGGACGACCTGTTGATCTCCGCTTCTTCCCTCCGTCAGGCGGAGCTGGACACCCACCAGGTGGTGTCGACCCTGGAGAGGTTCGGGTGGGTGATCAACCGCACCAAGTCTTCTCTCTCCCCGTCTTGTGTGATTTCATTTCTGGGCATGAATCTGGATACCGTTCGGGCCAGAGTGTTTCTGCCCCAGACCAAGGTGCAGGGGGTTCAGGGCCTGATCCGCCTTCTTCTGGCCAATCCTTGTCCCTCTATCCGACAGGGGATGAAACTGGTGGGCTTGATGGTATCCTCCTTCGAGGCGGTACAGTTTGCACAGTTTCACATTAGATTTCTTCAACTTCACCTATTGACGCATTGGGACAGGTGCCCGCAGTCATTGGATCAACCTTTCAGGATGTCTCCCAGGGTTCGGCAGTCCTTTCGGTGGTGGCTGGAATCGAGCAATATGTTGAAGGGCAGATCCTTTCTGGTCCCTTGTTGGGAGACGGTTACCACGGATGCCAGCCTGTCGGGCTGGGGAGGTTATTGGAAAAGTCATCAGTTCAGCGGGGTGTGGGGTCCCCAGGAGGCTCACAGCCCCATCAATGTCTTGGAGCTCAGAGCCATCCGGCTGGTTCTGGCTCGGCTGACCTCACATTTACAGGGTCTACCGGTTCAGGTTCGTTCGGACAACCGAGCGGCGGTAGCTTACATCAATCACCAAGGAGGGACTCGCAGCAGGAGTGCCCTCAGCGAAGTCTCTCTGATCCTGCACTGGGCGGAGAGCAATGTTCCTTGCATTTCGGCAGTCTACATTCCGGGAGTGGAGAACAAGGAGGCGGATTCCCTGAGCAGGGGGTCTTCTCGCCAAGGAGAGTGGTCTCTCAACCCTGAGGTTTTTCTGGATCTTTGCCGCAAGTGGGGGACTCCGGAGGTGGATCTCTTTGCCTCGAGGCACAATCACAAACTTCCGGCCTTTCCCCTCGATTCAAAGAGCAAAAGTTAATTGATTTCGGATCGAGAATCGTAAGTTTGGGTGGGTGTTAGTCATTTTTTCCTGTTTTTTTGGCCATTTCCGACTCGCACGAGCCTACGTTCGAATGCGTATATGCTCTTACGATCATCGCAAGTTCGTTCCTAAATTTTAGGATCAAAACGTAAAACTTAGGATCAAATCCTAAAACATAGGATCAAAACGTAAAACTTAGGATAATCGGATGTGTTTAGGTGTGATTCAGAGAACAGTTTTCAAACCTCTAGAGACGTTTTAAAAGAAAGCCACTGCCGACACCTTTTAGCAGTCGTATTGCTGTTCTTGAACAGGTTTTTTGGCTATGTGGAGGAGTCTGCGCGTCTTGAGCTCCAATGAACTGCATGTATCAGCATGGCCGAGGCCATAAATTGTATGGCAATGCATACCTGATTCATGTATGCCTTATAAAAGCATTTTAATGTGGACCTTAATTAGTCCTTTGCATGTAAACCTTTATTTTGCAATATATTTGCGTTAATTAAAGAAACTTATGTCCTTTGTTATTTATTTTTAAATTGATGTACTAGAATAATATTTTTAGATTGCATTTATTGGTGTAGTTGTTTACCTTTGCTTTGTTTATTATTTAAGCACATCTTTGGTCAGATGCATCACACTTACTGAGGAGAGGAGAGCGGGATAAAGTGCAGGATGTGGGTTACTGCTGTATTTTGCACAGACACAGCAGAGCTGGGGGCATGGAAAGGTCAGAAATCAAAGAATGCAGAGCAACACAGTCACAAGGCCCTTTCTGTTTGCAGGCTGCCCGATAATACCTGAGCCGCCATCTTGCCTGTTTCTAGGCTCATAACATGCAGAAGTTGCTGGGTGTTTTTTTATATTTGAGAGCAATCTGTATGTAGTGGGTGTGGGTAACCACACCCAAAATTTTAAGTTGTACCATTTGAAGCCTAAATATTAAAATTAAATCCACAAGTAAAAAATGCTAGTTAACTAAAAATTAAACAAAGTAAGATTTACTTATGCAAATGCATTCATTAATGGTTGGTTACTACAAAATGAATGAAATAAAGAAAAATAAAAGACCAAATATTTAGAATGCACTTTAATGAGGTAAGTTTGTAGTGCGCAGCCGCAAGATCAGAAGGATTTACGTCCAGACAAAAAAGAAAAAAGGGCAAAACCAATGTTGCAACCTGAGAAATGAAACGGAAAATTCAGGATGGAAACTGACATAGGTCTGATTCCCGAACTGCCATACGAACGGACGTACATTTTAGGATAGAAACGTATTTGCTTATAGAATCACTCGCAAGTTCATACGAACGCACGAGCGGACGGCAGAAATAGGATGATCGGCACCAAAATCAAAGCTGTTACATGTTTCTTTGAATCGACCCTTTTGTGTCCATTTCTCAGGATCCTCTGTCTCTGGCAGTGAATGCCTTGTCACTGGCTTGGAAGGAGTTGGGTTTTCTGTACCTGTTTCCACCCGTCTCCATGCTGGGCAAGGTAGTTCGCAAACTGGTTCTAGAAGGGGCACCAGCGATTCTGGTATCTCCAAGGTGGCCAAGAAGGGTTTGGTACGCAGACGTCGTAAGGATGGCCGTAGATCAGTACCGGCTTCCCTTGTTGCCGGACCTGCTATCTCAGGGTCATCTACTTTACCCCAATTTACAAGCGCTGGCTTTGACGGCTTGGCTGCTGAAACCTTCATCTTGAAAGAGGAAGGTTTGTCTGAGGCTGTGGTTCAGACCCTGATTAGGGCTAGGAAGCGGTCCTCTTCTGGCATTTACTATAGGACTTGGAGGTCCTATATTGATTGGTGTGAGACTAGGGCCTTGCCTTGCAGGGTTTTTTCGATTCCCAGGATTTTGGAGTTTCTTCAGCATAATCTGGATCTTGGGTTCCAGCTTAGTACTTTGAAGGGACAGGTTTCTGCTCTGTCGGTTTTCTTCCAGAGGTCTTTTGCCGTACACCCGCTGGTTAAGACCTTTTTCCAAGGGGTCGCGCATGTGCGGCCCCCTCGGAAGGCTGTAGTTCCTGTTTGGGATTTGAATTTGGTTCTTTCGGCTCTGCAGGGTCCTCCTTTTGAGCCGTTACAGGATATTGCTCTTTCGGTTCTCACTCAGAAGGTTGCTTTCTTGGTGGCTATTACCTCTGTTTGGCGTGTCTCTGAGTTAGCAGTCCTGTCGATTCAGGCCCCTTACTTTGAGAGACACCAGGATAAGGTGGTTTTTCGTTTTAAGCCGGATTTCCTTCCTAAGGTGGTGTCTGCTTTCCACCTCAACCAGGATATTGTTCTCCCTTCCTTGTGTCCTAAGCCTAACAATGACAAGGAGAGGGTTCTGCACAATTTGGATGTTGTTCGCTGTGTGAAGTACTATTTGGTGACTACTTCTTCCTTCCGCAAGACGGACGCTTTTTTTCGTGGTGCCCTGCGGGCCCAGGAAAGGTTTGGCGCCTGCTAAGTCTACGATTAGCAATTGGATTAGTCAGGCCATTGTTGGGGCCTATTCTGCTAAGGGGAGGACTCCTCCTTTTAGGGTCACTGCGCACTCTACTCGTGCTGTTGGTGCGTCCTGGGCTTTTCAGCACCAGGCTTCTGTTGAACAAGTTTGTAAGGCTGCTACTTGGTCTTCCGTTCATACTTTTTCCAAGTTTTACAAGGTTGATGTGCGGGCTTCAGCGGATGCTGTTTTTGGCCGCAAGGTTCTGCAAGCTGCAGTGGTTTGAGTTGGTACATTCTTTACTGTTTCTGGTTCCTACCCATGACGGACACTGCTATTGGATGTCCCACATGTCATGAAGATCGAAGTGGAGTGTATGTCACACTTGCAATAATACCGTTTTGTGAGTACTCACCTTTAAAACGGATATTATGAGTGTGACATACACTCCGCTTCACCCCACCCTTTTTTGTATTTTGGATCCTTTATATGGTGAACCATTGTTTCTTGGTTGTTAGTTTTGTTATATTTGGTTCTTCCTGGTCCCCTTACTGCTTTCTTACACTGGGGAATTGGTGGGAGGTCCCAGGTATTTATGGACTGGGAGGAGTTCCTTTTTTTGCATTCATCTCTGCAGACGTTCGCCCTCTACTGGAGAATAACCCAAATGTCATGAAGAGTTGAAGCGGAGTGTATGTCACACTCATAATATCCGTTTTAAAGGGGAGTACTCACAAAACGGTATTTTTTTTTTGTAAAGTTATTTACAAAAGTAAAATAATAGGTTTGTGTAAGAGAAAAGGATATGTTAAATATAGGATATCATATATACTATCTTTTTAATTTCAAATATTTGTATTGAGGCAGTAAAGATTGGTATTATAATCTTGGTTTTCCAAGTCTTCCTTCAGCGTGACCACCTCGAGAGATATATGCTCCACCCCCCTGGGAGATAACCCAAGCTTGAACAAATGTTAGAAGCCCCACCCCCTCCTCCCCACCTCAGTTCTTTGTGTTTTCTCCCTGGGAAACCTTTGGTCACAGTGTGCCTGGATGTGTTAAGACTTTGCCCATTTTTTTTATAGTTTTTTGTTTGTTTTTGTTTATTTTAATGTTTTGTTTTATGGACTCCAGAGTTCTGAAGTAGCCCGCTTGCCTGGGACATTATCCAGATGGAGTTCATCTGAGGTCTGGTCACAGCCGGTGCTAGATTCCTACATAGTTTTTCACACTGGCACTAGTTGTACAATTTCCTTTTAAATCCCAGCAGCTGAGTTAGTTGTGGGTGTGCTAGTCCTTTAAATATTGGTGACATCAGGCACTATAATATGCATTAATATTTTACCAAAAGTGGGGAAAAAATGTCAGGGCGTCTTATTGGGCGAATGTAAAAAAAAAAAGTATACTTACATAAGTCTCACGTCCGCTGGGCAGGATCCCAGGTATTAACCTATAACTTTAAATTAAAAATAATGTATACCAAATAAAAAAAACCCTATTCTGCAAGCGAAAACTCTAATAATTATTTTACATCAAACGATAATAGTCCCCAAAAACCCTATAGTAAATCATTGATGAAGCCCCGTCCCTCCAAAGGTGAGGGCGTCACCTTAGGCCTGAGAGGGCTTTGAAGGGGATTTTTCCAGGTTCTGCAAACACCTCTTAACCTATCCTGGGACTCTGGTCTATTCCAAAATTATTTTCGGTATCCCGAAGAGGCGGAACCTCTACCCCCACGAAAGGGCAGAGGATTAGATGACCCTTCCCTGTGGAAGATTAGTAGACTTACCTCCAGTAGCTTCCTTTATCATGTCATCATGCCCCCCCCCCCCCCCCCCAAAAAAGGGAGCTCTGTCAGATTCCTCATTGAGGCACCATCAGCCGACCATTCCTTTAGCCATAATGATTGCCTTAAAGCCACTAACACAGTAAACCTCTGGCACTTAAGCTAATCAAATCATCCATAGCAGAGATGACATACCAGCTAATATCCAAACTGGTAGCAATTAACTGGGAGCATGCCTTCCGTAAATCTACTGCATTTTCTGAGCCTTTAAACATAAAATTTGGTGGCAATTGGGATTCTCAGGCTGGTTGCAAACAGGAAGTGTCTTTTGATTGTGCCGTTCTGCATTCTGAGATTGCTGTCCTTTTCCCGACCCCAGTTCTGCTCTGTCTGTGTCTTCTACTCTGTGCTGGGGGTTACTACAGATGGGGGGGGGGGGGGGGGGTAGATTAGGTTTACTGTCCTGAAAACTAATTAACCTAGAAACTGCTCTGAAGTCATGTACCCACACTACCAAGAGGAGAATGTTGCTACAAAGCTTTGTTGAAATAACAGCTGCAATTATTCATAGGTTGACATATTTAGGCAATTGTGTTCACCTAACAGAAAAAGAACATACCCTTTTAATGTATCCATGTTTCTTCTGATACACGTGGAGGACACAGCTGCTGGGCTCTTTTATTCTAAATTATAGGTTTTGATAAGCCATCCTTAAAGGAATGCAAGAAACTACCAATAAAGTTGTTTCTTGCCAGCCTCATCAAACCCTCACCTGGCAATTTTGCCAGTTTTAAAAAGTGTCAGAGAAGAACAGATGCAGGCACAGTTTGGCCTGCCAATTTTCCTCTTTTCTTGTATTGTTTCCTTTTATTCTTTCCATAAATTTGTATCTGTTCAGGGGCCTGGGTGTAAGTAGGAACATGGCAGTTAGTTAATAAGCACCCTTGTACATAAAGTTAACAAGATATTAAACCCTTTTATGGTTTCCAGCCACGTAAGTGTATAGAGATTCTAATACTACAGATTTGGGGGGGGGGGGGGGGGTAGATTAGGTTTACTGTCCTGAAAACTAATTAACCTGGAAACTGCCCTGAAGTCATGTACCCACACTACCAAGAGGAGAATGTTGCTACAAAGCTTTGTTGAAATAACAGCTGCAATTATTCATAGGTTGACATATTTAGGCAACTGTGTTCACCTAACAGTAAAAGAACATACCTTTTTAATGTATCCATGTTTCTTCTGATACACGTGGAGGACACAGCTGCTGGGCTCTTTTATTCCAAACTATAGGTTTTGATAAGCCATCCTTAGAGGAATGCAAGAAACTACCAATAAAGTTGTTTCTTTCCAGCCTCATCAAACCCTCACCTGGCAATGTTGGCAGTTTTAAAAAGTGTCAGAGAAGAACAGATGCAGTCACAGTTTGGCTGGCCAATTTTCCTCTTTTCTCGTATTTTTTTCCATTTATTCTTTCCATAAATGTGTATCTGTTCAGGAGCCTGGATGTAAGTAGGAACATGGCAGTTAGTTAATAAGCACCCTTGTACATAAAGTTAACAAGATATTAAACCATTTATGGTTTCCAGCCAAGTAAGTGTATAGAGATTCTATTACCCTTAATTTGACTCAAGATTGCAGGAGTGAGACAAGGCCATAGACAATCATTGGCCCATAGACTGTAATTGAGACTGTTCTAGAAGGTAAGCTAGAGAGAGTGAATAGTAATAGACCTTTGGGGGGGAGGCTCTCAGTGTGAATATGTCTCTTTCCACAAGACACTATGGAATCTGATTTTATGCCTTTGGGAGATTTATTACATGTTCACTGTTGTAGTCAAGATTGGATACCAAAAAGCCTAAGAGTACAGCAACTAGTGTACCCCTACCTAATTTGTCTTGGCTGCAACATTTATAATCTATGCCAGTAGTTCTGTAAATATCAAATATCTATCCAATGTGGGTAATAAGGTATTAGATACTAAGTATCCTTTTTCCTCAGATCAAATTGATTTATGGTCTCGCCCTCCTGTGGTAGATGGTGCCTCCCCATGTGATCCGGGTAAGCACATAGATCAGATGGTACATCATGCACTCTATTATAGGACTTACCTTACAGCCAGCCTGTGCCACATCCATAGCATCCTTGGCGATCAGGAAGTTGAAGCAACTGGATCCTAAGACCTGTTCGGGTCCCTCATGGAAGGCCAGTTAATTGCTAACAGTTTGGATATTAGCTGGTATGTCATCTCTGCCATGGATGATTTGATTAGCTTAAGTGCCAGAAGTTTATCTCTGTTAGTGGCTTTAAGGCAATCATTATTGCTAAAGGAATGGTCGGCTGATGGTGCCTCAAATAGGAATCTGATAGAGCTCCCTTTTCAGGGGGACATCTGTTTGGGGAGCACTTGGATGACAGGTTTTTCTTGCAGGTCATCTAATCCTCGGCCCTTTCGTGGGGGTAGAGGTTCAGCCTCTTCAGGATACCGAAAATAATTTTGGAATAGACCAGAGTCCCAGGATATAGTTACATAGTTAATAAGGTTGAAAAAAAAGGTTTTTGCAGAACCCAGAAAAATACCCTCCAAAGCCCTCTCAGGCAAAAGATGACACCCTCACCTTTGGAGGGACGGGGCTTCATCAATGATTTACTATAGGGTTTTTGGGGACTATTATCGTTTGGTATAAATTAGAGTTTTCGCTTGTAGAATAGGGGTTTTTTTTGTTTGTTATAGATTATTTTACATTTAAAGTTATAAGTTGATACCTGGGATCCTGCCCTGAAGTAAGGGTACTGCTTTTATAGCTTCCATACGTATATGAATCATCTGATGGCCTGAAGAAAATACAATTCTGTGATTATCACCTGTAGAATTGCTTTCTCTTTCATTACTACTTTAGTACATGAGGCCCTCCCTGCCTCCTAGGTTACTATAAACCATTCTAAGGGGGTTGTATATATGTAAATAGTTGATCATCATCGGAAAAAAGAAAGATAATCGGAGACAGGTAGAGAGGAGTTTGTTTCTTGTCTCCAGCAAAAATATAAGGACACATTATTCCCCCCGGGTGGTTGGGTCTACTGCTTTTCAATTACTGGAGGAGCCACACCTTTGTTCTTGCATTCCACTCCCTTCGGCCAAGAAGTTAACCCAATGCGTATCTGAATCATCTGACATACTGAAGTAATAATGAAAAATATAGCAATTCTACAGGTGAGAATTACAGAATTGTATTTTTTCAGCACCCACAACCTAGTAATTTAATTCAAGCTACTGTATAATAATTCCAGCAAAGCATCTAGTAATTTCCAGCAAAGCATCTAGTAAACGATAAAAAAATGTCTCCATCTAATGATTCTGGGTATTCTGTGTTTCCCTTGATCATATGTAAGCAGAAAAATATTCAGTCAGATGTCTGTTCTCAGTCTGAATCAGAAGTTGAAAATGCTATTAAATGGTTTAGGGATGTTCTCAAATTTTCTAAGCAGAAACAAGTAATAGAAATCCCAGAGTGAGAGCCTAATTTGCCTGGCAAAAATATGTCAAAACTTGTTTTTCTCAACCATTCTCAATATTTTGTACCCTTTTTCTGATTACTAAGGTTCTTAAGTACCAACAGAGGAACCAAGGGCTCCTAAGGAGGCTCATTGGATGCACCTTTAAATCACTAACAATCCATTCTAGGTACTGCTGCCCGACCAAGTTGTACATCTGTATCAATCTCCAAGGCAGCCATGGTAAGTCTTCAGTTGGTCCTTTTTGTTACCTTAACAGATACAACAGGCCAGGCTGCAGGCTTTCTTTCTTTGAAGTTGGTTCATATGAACCATTTGTACACGACCCACCTTCGTATATGGGAAAATGACCAAACAAAAACACAAAAAAAAAAACAAAAAAAACTTTCTTTTAAAGCAATAGACTGCTTTCAACTGAATACGCTGGTTGGGTTAATTGGCTCCCCACAACAGTAGAAGGATACCAAAGTATGGGGGTTTAGGCCAACCCCATTATATTCAGGGAGCTCAAATTGAACCTTACCACGGCATAGAAACAATGTGTGCACAAGTTCACAAAGACGTTCAATTGTAAAATATATATGCTTTGTTTTATTAGTCCATTACAATTAAAAACATTCCTGTGCATGTACCATGGCACACACTGACCAAATACATGCATTTAACTTGATAGATGGTGAATGATCATATTGCATTGGACGGGCGGACTAGTTTAGCCTGCTTTAGGCTTCTTGCCTAAAGTGTGTGCCATGGTACATGCACAGGAATGTTTTTACTTGTAATGCACTAATAAAACATAGCAGATATATTTTACAATTTAATGTCTCTGTGAACTTGTGCACACATTGTTTATACACGTGGTAAGGCTCAGTTTGAGCTCCCTGGATATAATGGGGTTGGCCTAAACCCCCATTGTTTGGTATCTTTCTTTCTTTAACAACTTAAATAAGGACAAACCCTCAGTTAGGGGTAAACAATCCTGGAAACACAAGCCAAGTCTACCATTGCATGAAGTGGTGCCCTCACCCTTATAGTTGGGATGATGTTTGCACAACTCTGGATGGACCAGGTGTTAGGGCAGTTTGGTCAGTGAAGTGATCTCCACTGGTTACATGATAGTTTGGGTCATTCAGAACAACTCAGTTCATCCCTTCCAACCTGCTTCAAGATTCCACTCTAGTATGTTTTCATGAGCATGGAACAGGTTCTTATTACAATATCTATGATGTGCCCAAAAAAGATGCCTCCTCCCAACCTATATTAGTCCTTAAAGTGGACCAAAACCCAGGATTTCGACTATCCTGGGTTTTGGCATCCCCTGCTACCCTCTTAACAGACATACAAGCGCCGGGCATTCACAAATGCCTATCATGGGCACTCACTCTGCAGGATAGCACAGATGTGGCTGCAGCTCGACCATGTGGAAATAACTGGGAAAGAAGGTGGGTTTCCGGACGACTTGAGGGGTTCACACAGCGGGGCATCCTGATTTTGGAATCCAGCGGCCCTGGAATATTATAGATTTCAGGGCCATTGGGGTGTGGCTTTTGGTCCACTTTAAACATTTGAACATGTATGTTGACAATATAAGTTTTCATATGTAATCAGGTTTTGGCTTCCTTACACATACCAACACCAACTATGTTTGCATTCATCCTCATTTTTAGTTTGTGGCGTTACCTTTTGGTCTGCTACTGTGCACAGGGCTTTCAGAAATGTCCTGGCTACAATCATGGCAATTTTAGTTTTAAAAACAAGGAATCCCAGTAGATCAATATCTGAACGATCTTCGGGTAAAGGGTGACAATGGTTCAAGCAACTCTTTAGCAAAAATAGGTTAGTTAATGAACCACAACAAATCATTGTTGATTCCATCCAGGTTGATCACCTTTCTGGGGAGGGAAATGGACACACATCGAGTGACAGGTTGTTCTGCCTGCAGCAGAACAGTTGTGTATACAGTGTAAATGTACGCCACGTTGAACATATCTGCCTAAACGGTTCACGTTTTTTACAGGAAGGTCCTAAGATTGGCAATTGCATCAATCACCAGCGGTTCCTTATGCTCAGATTCATACCAGACCACAACAGCTTTTTATCCTTTTCAAAATAGGGCAGTCTGTGTGTGAATTTCAAGTTGACCTAATGGCTTAGGTAACAAAACTGACTGTGGGCCTTTCTCGCCTTCCTATACAGTTGAGGACTCTCACAACAGATTTCAGTTTGACAGCTTAGGGAGCGGTCCTGAAATTTCTCTTTCTCGTTTTGGAACTAAATGAGTTTTTCTTTTTTTTTTTCTTTTTTTTTTTATCGCCTTGGTTCAAGATTCTGAGTGGCTGCCCGGTATGGGTCAAATCGGGCAATATCACAACTGGCAGTCATAAATCAACCAGGTGGCAAAATGGCATTCCTAATTCTCATAAAAATTTCAGCAAGACAGTAAAAGAGACAACAAAGAGTGAAAACTGAACCAAGACTTTGCAATTATTGCCACATCAGATGGCAATTTTTTATGTCCAAAGTAAATCGGAAAGTATGAACCTTCGTGGGCAAGAGATCCTGAGGCTCTAGGAGTGGATGCCTCGGTGACTCCTTGATCGCTATTCCGACTGGTATGCCTGTTCATTTCCGACTCCTATGCTCATGCATTGTTTGCTTTACAGGTTACATCAAGTCATAATGATCCTCATTGTGCCAGACTGGTCCATACTGATTTTCTTAAGCACCATTTTTTTTTTATAGGGGTAATTTCGGTTTTAGTAAGACTAGAAGTTAAGCAACTTTATTTATTATGTCTACGCTCTCCTAAGGATAGCTTATCAAAACCCATCATTTAGAATAAAGAAGTCAGCTGCTGTGGCATTTGCATGCACATATGTAAAAACAGTGAGTACTAAAATAAAATAAAAAATATTGTGCAAGTTATATTGGTTGGAAAAAGGTAGGTGTTGATAAAAGGTATATTCCTAGTATGTCACACCCCCCACTTCCCGATATTCATGACACTTGGGAACCTGGCCTGTAGAGGGCGATCTTGCAGAGATGACATGGAAAAAAGGAGCCCCTCCTGGTCCATAAGTACTGGGTTCCTCCCACTATTCCTCAGTCTTTTCGTCTCTGCAGTCGGCGAAGCATTCAGAAGATGACTCTCCTTCAAGCTGCAGGTAGCTGGGTTTGCCCCGGCCCTTTTTTTCTCTATTTCTGTCTGAAACTCTTTAAACCTGTTTGGTTATATTGTATGCCTCCCAGCTCTGGCTGTGTGGTTCAGGCAAAGGTAGATACATACACCTTCTGGTGTATACAGGAGTATTACTCCTCCTTGAGACCTAAATGTGGGTAGGCGGCTTCCGGGTTGGTGTTCCCGGCATGGGATGCCCCTGTCCCTTTATAATCCCCTTGTGCCTTATGGGTGCTTTTCTATCCCCTCCCCTTAGTTCTCCTTTAACCCTGCTGGGTAAAAAGGAGGGGGGAAGGGGGCGTTATCTGGGCTTATTTGTCACCATGCACAAAAAAAAAAAAAGAGATATATAAAATAAGTCTTTATTTCTTATGATGTATGTTTTACTATACTATTTAATAGGAAATGTTTTATTTAGATTTTCCTATCTCTGTCTAGGCAGCATTTTTTGCTTGCCTATTAAAGCTCTTTGTTTTCTGGCTGTGTTCCGATTTGAATTTTCCCTCCATTTTTGGCCATGTGATCCTGGAAGTGGGCGGGGCTTAGGCATGCTTTTATTCAGAGAGCACCTGTATGCTCTGTTTGACTTCCTGTTTCCTGCTTCCCTGTGGCCTTACCTCATGATGTGAGCTTATTGCATGGGCTGTGAGTACCCTCAGCTTGGCTGAAGGGAGTTTTTTTTTTCTGTCATTTCTTTATACTGTGTGCATTTGGTGACTGTTTTTTTGTTTTCTCTGTAGGTAGAAACTCCTTATTTAAAAGGGGGTTTCTCCTGGTCCTTATATAAAAGAAAAAAAGCCCTTAAGCCTTATTTGGGGGTCCATTTGTGTTTCAATCCTCCCACTTGGGACTATTTAAATGGGCATCCCGGGTAGCAATTGCGTAAATCCCATATATACTTGGCGACTATAATCAATTATAGTATAATACTAAACACCATATGGAGGCATCCCAGGATAACGGACATGCAATTCCCTCTGCACAGACTCGGCAATGTTTTGGATGTGGGGCATCCCTTGTTGGGGATAACGCAATTCTTTGCGTCCCTTGTGCACAATTAACTATTATGCAGCGAACTGAGGCCCAGGCTTCAGGGCCTGCGGCTAATGCCTCATCTCCTACTCCACCATGTCTTGTCCGTACCCCCAATGATATTGTCATGGGTGGTGAGTCGCATGCTGATTTATGTGCCAGATTGGCTCATCTTGAAAGATTAATGTCTACCTCTGTGCCTAAGAAGGCCTCAGCTAAAAGAAAGCACTTGACTCATGCCGCTCCGGCAAGGGAGTCAGACAATTGTAAATTGCTTGATTGGTCTGATCCTTCTCAGTTAGAAGAAGGAGAATTATGAGGAATCAGATGTTTCTGATGAACAGCAATTTGTTGGTACTGAGATTGAGCAGGGTGAAGCAAGTGTTGTGGATACCCCAAAAGCTCTTGCTCAGTTATTTGAGGTTTTGGTTATTACTCCTCCTGAAGTAGTCCCTCCTCAAAAAGGGGAATTCTTTGGAGTCTCTAAACCTCGTTTAGAATTTCCAAATCAAAAGCATTTTGATGAAATTATTCTTAAAGAATGGGAGAAGCCTGCGCGGCTTCCTGGCATTCCCTTGGGCTGGGACAAGAAATATCCCTTCCCAGCTGATACTGTTAAGCGTTGGTCATCACCACCTGTGCCCACCGCTCTGGGCATGTGTACACTCACTGCACGGATGGGTTAAATGCAGAGGACAAACTCCTATATGTGCGCAAGCATACAATGGCTATCTATGCATTAATATTTAAAAGATACTCTGCTCATGGGTGGATGCCCCTGTGCTTAATTTATCCAATTCTTCTGTGTTGCATTCTCCTGACTCCACTACACTTAAAGATGGAGAGGATAAGTGTATTGACCAAATGGCGTGCCACGCTTTTTCCAGTGTGGGCTCGGCCTTGCTGCCTGTTGGTGCTTTGGCGCTCATGACAGTGGCTATTAGGTCTGCTGTGAGAGACCTAATGAATTACTCAGGGCTTGATCCGGCCTCTGATGAGTACGCTGCTCTTAAGCGATGTGAGATGTTTGCATCTTTTGTACTTTCTGCCTTAGATGATACTCTGCTCATGTGCAGCAGAACCTCTGCCTTGTTTGTTGCCATCCGGCGGTCAGTATGGTTGTGGCAGTGGGCAGCTGATATTGTAGCTAAGAAATCGCTTACTGCACTGCCTTTTGTGGGATTGCGCCTCTTTGGAGAAAGAATTGGATTTTGTCACTAAAGGAGGTAAATTACGTAAGAGCGTAAGAAACAACGTCGTTCCTTTCGTGGAATAGAGGAAAGGGACGTGGCCGTCCAAGTCAGAATTGGGGGTCCAAAACCAAATCTGCCACTAAGCCTGCTCAACAATGAGGGGACGCCTTCACCCTTACGGGTGGGGGGACGGCTGCGGTTCTTCTTCCAGGTCTGGGTTCAGGAGGCATCAGACAATTGGGTTCTGGAAGTAGTCTCTTCCGGTTACTAACTGGAATTCGAGTCCTGGCCTCCTCCCATATTTTTCATGTCCTGGATGCAGTCAGATCCGGCAATTGCGCACGGACTGCGGGCAGCAGTAGCGAATCTGTTAAACATGGCTGTTATCGGCCTAGTGCCTCCAGCGGAAAGGGGTTTGGGGTTTTACTCCAACCTATTCACGGTACCAAAAAAGGACGGCTCTGTTCGGCCTATCCTAGACCTAAGGAGACTCAACCAATTTATCCGTTTCAGAAAATTCCGCATGGAGTCTCTGCGATCAACGATCGATGCTCTCCGTCAGGGGGACTTCATGACATCCATAGACATCAAGGATGCTTATTTGCACATTCCTATTTTCCGGGTCACCAGAGATTTCTCAGGTTCTCGATAGAAGACCAGCATTATCAATTTGTGGCCCTGCCATTCGGCCTTACCTCGGCCCCAAGAGTCTTTACCAAGATGCTGGCAGGAGTGATGGCTATATTCAGGGTCCAGGGCATCCGCATTGTGCCTTTTCTGGACGATCTTCTTATCGCGGCCCCCTCCCTTGAACAATCAGAGTTGGACACCAGGATGGTGGTCTCTACGCTAGAGAGGTTCGGATGGGTAATAAGTTACCCATCTCTGTCCATCCAGGGAAACTCCTTTCATGGGCCTGATTCTGGAATGGTTCTGATTCAGGACTTGATTTGTCTATTCTTGTCCAACCCTCGTCAGTCTATCTGTCTAGGGATGAGACTAGTGGGATTGATAGTAGCTGCATTTGAGGCAGTCCCGTTTGCCCAGTTTCACATAAGGACTCTTCAGCTCTTCCTCTTGGCAAAGTGGGACAGGTGCCCACTATCATTGAATCAGACTTGTCTGTTGTCTCCCCACGTTTTGCAGTCCCTTCAGTGGTGGTTAATATCGCACAACCTCCAGAAGGGCAAGTCATTTCCGACTCCGCGTTGGGAACTGGTTACCACCGATGCCAGCCTGGTGGGCTGGGGGGGGGGGCTTCAGTTCCAAGGATTGTGGGGGCCTCAGGAGGCTCATTCTCCAATCAATGTATTAGAGCTTCGGGCCATACGTCTTGTTCTACTTCGACTGACCCATTTCTTACAGGGTCTGCCAGTTCAGATTCGGTCAGACAACCGAACAGCTGTTGCCTACATCAATCACCAGGGAGGGACTCACAGTTGGGGTGCCCTCCGGGAAGTGTCTCTGATCCTTCAGTGGGCAGAGATCAATGTTCCCTGCATATCAGCAGTTTACATTCCGGGGATAGAGAATGTGGAGGCAGACTCCCTGAGCAGGGGATGTTCTCGCCAGGGAGAATGGTCTCTCAATCCAAGGGTCTTTCAGTTCCTCTGTCACAAGTGGGGGACTCCACGGTTGGACCTGTTTGCTTCTCGTCACAATCACAAGCTGCCAGCTTTTGTGTCTCTATCCCAGGATCCTCTGGCAGTGGCAGTGGATGCCATGTCTCTAGCCTGGAAGGATATGGGGTTCCTATATCTGTTTCCCCCATTCTCCATGATCAGCAAGGTGGTGCGCAAGCTAGCACTGGAGGAGGTGCCAGGAATTCTGGTGGTGCCAAGGTGGCCAAGACGTCTGTGGTACGCAGACGTCGTAAGGCTGGCAGTGGATCGTGTCCATCTGTCTCTTCTTCCAGATCTCATCACTCAGGGTCAACTTTGTTACCCCAATTTACAAACGCTGGCTTTGATGGCATGGCTGCTGAAGTCTCCATCTTGAAAGAAGAAGGTCTTTCTGATGTGGTTATTCAGACTCTTATTAGAGCTAGGAAGAAGTCTTCCTCTGTCATTTATTACAGGACTTGGAGGTCCTATATTGATTGGCGTGAATCCAGGGCTCCATTTGGTGATGTTTTTCAATCGCACAAGACATCCGTGGTTCTACCTATTAGGATGCTTTCTGTGCTAGCCCTTTATTGCCCATGTCTCACGGCATGCTGTGGGGGACCCTCACCCCACTTAGCCGGAAGTCACATTCTGCAATTGGTTCACCCAACTGGGAGAATACCTGAGCAGCAGCAGGCCCACTGTGGTTTGCCTGGAGTTACACTTACACATTTACGGCAAAGCTAACCTCAAGAAAAGACTCTTGGTCTCCTTCCCCTGGGACTATTTTGGCGGTTCTGTAATGCCCATGTTACAGCATTTGGAATAAAAGCACTTTACACGTATCCTTCTTCGCATGTGATGGCTGACCACCAATCGAGGTTGTCAGGCATCTAAGTGTTATCTGCATTCATCTGCATTTTTAATCAAAGGAAAATCCCTCATCAGGATGTCCCAAGGGTAAGGTATATAGGGGACTGTTAAGCTATGCATATTGTAATGTATTTCTGAAATGTATTGAGGAAGAAATAGCTTCATTTCCCCTTGTTGCAGTTTACTTTCAAGTTGTTCCCATTTATGTGTCTTAAAGCTAATTAATAATCTTTAATGCCAGCAAATTGACTTTGCTTTTTATAAATTGTGCTTCAATGTCCCATGCCGATGCTTCATATGTACTTTTAAATCTGTTAAGGTGTTTTCCATTGCAGTATAATGAAATATTCCTGATGAATATGAATTATTGCAGATTTCATTTATAATGCATTATAAAATATATTTCATCTTTAGTCAGTTTTAGGTTATTCTTTTCTCATTTTATAATATGAAACCTAAAAACAAAGAGAGGGTTTAATTTCTTTGTGTGTAAAATATATATATATATATACCACTTTTGACGGCATACAGAATGTTCTCCTCAGCTTAGCTGTCTGTAGTAGGGGGATAACCTGCAATCTTTGCCACCTTTTTTCTAAGCCTATAAAACTTTTTTTGAAAGGTGATGTGGTGGCACATCTTTCTCTCTGTAAGTGGCAGTGAAGTGAAAGTCATCGACATGCCCAACAACCATTTACTGGTTAAGTGAGGGAAGTCAACGACTTATTAAATTGTAGGTCATCTAAAATTAACCTAACCTGTTGCCATCCATGTTCCGTCATAAGAAATCACTCTTTTGTTACAGCTATTAGCAAGCTTTTAATTTGTCATCCTAAAACATTGTTCCAGTAAAACCCAAAAGATGGGTTGCATACACTTAGGAAAGAGGGAATAATCTATTGCACCCATTTGTATAACAGAGATTTGTCTGTAATAGGGAAGCAACCACATTATGACAGTAACTAAATACAGTGTAATTGCTACAGCTCATGCAAAGGAAAGCTTGGCAGGTATAGAAATATTGTGACTGGTTCGACTGCAGTGCCCAAACCAAACAAAGAAGGTGGGGCACCCGTTGATTTACCTGCTGGAAATCCTCTAAGTCTTACCTTACACCGTGATCCCTCCCACCCAAGTTCTGCTTTCTCGCGGAACCTGCTAGCCTATTATAGTTCTGCACTTTACTGGGGGAGCATGGGTTTTCAGAGTGGAACAATACCCTTTTTAATTTTTAACCACATGTACCATTACTTTTTTAAGTTTTGTAACACAAAGCATTTGAGAGAATCCTGTTGGTTGAATGCTATGTACCAACAAATATTTACTCTTATCTCACAGTAGATCAGTTGCTACCATGGGCATGGGGGGGGGGGCAAAAAGGAGCTAAAACAAATATACAAGGAAGCATGGCTGCAAAAAATTGCTACTTTCTTGATTAACCTTAACAGTGGTTTACAGTTTTGCAGTCACTGCAAAGGAGCAATATAAGAAGCTGGCAAGAATGTACGAAAACATGGACAAACTGTATCGGAACCTTATGGAATTTTATATACTTGATTCAAAGAAGGTTTCCGTAGAAGAATTTTTTACAGACTTGAACAACTTTAGGACAATGTTCTTGGTATGTAAATACTGGTAAATATTATGTGTTTCATTTGTATCAGATGTTTTTTTTTCCATTGAAGCCAGTTATGCATTGTTCTTGTAAGTATATTGTTTCCCATATTGGAAGAAGGCTTTGCTTTATAAACAGTAACTTTTATCTTGCTATGTTATGCTTAATCTAATGTGTAATCTAATGAACATGGAAGCCAGTAACACTGCTGCCTGCCCTCAGAACATTGTGCACTTGTACAGTATATTCAGAGAATGTTCTTCATTGTGAGTGTGCACCTACAGTATATAGAACAGACCAGAACTGGGAGAAAAATAAATTAATGCCAGGCAACATCACCTTTATTTTGTCCAATCCAAACACAATAGACACAACTCACATCAGATGAATAGAGAACCTTGTTGCTTGTTTAAAGGAATGGAGGAGAAACACAGGCATACCTTGCTCCTCTCCATTACCCTGCAGGCATTGGTTGTAATGACTAGCCACACTCTATTAATTTATTTCAATGTAGAAGTTGTGACGAGGGCCAGCGCCCCCCCCCCATTGTAGTAAATGGAGCGGGTGCTGACAGTCACCATGACTGTTGGGAGGAGCGGAAGGTTTTGCTCTGGGTTGTCTGGATGAAGGGGAGAAGATTGATGATTATTGAAACAACTGGCATTGCGTGATTAAGCTTCATGGGACTATAGGTATGTGACATGAACTTTAATTTGTCTTAATGTGTGAAGCTTCTTTTACTTACTTACTTTTGAATTTTCAAATTCACACCTTTTCTTTACGGGACGGAGCTGGACGGCAGGAAGAGGCAGGCACTTCTTCCGAGAAGCAGGGGAAAGCCTCTGACTGGGTCTGCCGCCTCAGCCGCATTGTGTTGGGGAAGAAGTAAGCCTTTGGCCACCTCTGCTCCAGGCTGCAGCCTGTGCTTTCGTCGGCAAGCCGCTGCTCTCTGGCCCAGACTACGGATCTGGGATAGTGCGACTTGTGGGCCACCGCTCTCTAATCTCTGGCTGCGGTAATCGGAATTGCTGTGGCTCATGTTCCGCAGCTGCTGCCGTCCAGGCTCCGGTTTTGGCCTGGAGGATTGCTGCGGCTGCCAGGGCCTATTTGGTGGGGCCCATTCTGCGGGGCACCACTACGGTTTCTAGCTCTACTTCTTCAAGATATATTCTGACTTTTTTCTATTGTACATGTTATTTCAATCATGTGTGTATTGTATTTCAGTATGTATAGCTGATTATCTTTTATTAATTATATTTATTATAGATTGTGGGAAAGGGACAGTTTGGTTGTGGTTCACCCCTAAGGTCTTGGAGTAGTCACTTGTGACTGTTGACTTCAATATTAGGCCCTCAAAGACATTGAGTATGTTTTGTTTTCACCATGAGGGTGACATCTGTGATAAGGGGGTCTGGATTTTGCGGAGAGCTTTGCCCGCATAGAGAGACAGTTAGCACCGGCAGTCCCCAAGAAGGTATTTGAGAAATTCTGAAGAGAACATGTATGCTTCCATAATTTCTGATTATGAGTTATCTGAAGGTGAACTATTTCGGCTTCAGGATCCTCTACACAAAAGGGCTCTCTGTTTAAGGATAAGATGGAAGATCTGCTTGCTTCATTCTTAGATATTTTTAGATATCTCCGCTCCCAAACTTCACAAGAGGAAAAAGGGAGATTCCATTCCTAGAGTTTTGGATACTAAGTATCCTTTTTCCCTCAGACATGCTTAAAGTGGACCAAACGCCCAGGATTTTGACTATCCTGGGTTTTGGTCCACTTCCCCCAGATCACCCGATTCAACTCGCCTCGTCCATTCAGCTTGCTCGGAGCCGCTGAGAGATGCGCGTCAAAGCTGCGCGCACGCTGGCAGACGCATCTCGCACTTCCGTCCAACAGGGAGCGCGCCCACACTGGGCATTTGTGAATGGCAGGCGCGGGCACGCGCCCTGCTAGAGGGAAGAGAGAGGATTCAGGTAAGTGCAGCGGGCGTCCTGGGGGGTTTCAAACAACAGGGCATCTGCTGGGAGGGATTGGATGGGGGCGGGAATCTCATAGATTCCCGGGCCCATCGGGCTGGGTGTTGGTCCACTTTAATTTATGGTCTCTCCAGCCTGTGGTAGACACTCCAGTTCCAGGTCTCTCTAATACTACTGTTATGCCTTCCTCTGTTAGCACATGCTCAAAGGATCAAGCAGATAGGTGCATAGATCAGATGGCACATCATGCTTTTTCTATTGTAGGTTCAACTTTATGGCCAGCCTGTGCCACTCCCATAGCATCTTTGGCGAACAGAAAGTTGTTAAAACAACTGGATTCCAAGAATCGGTCCTGGAGTCGTTCACGGAATTCATGCTCCCAGTTAATGACCAGTATGGATATTAATAAGTATTTCATATCTGCTATGGACAATTTGATTAGATTAAGCGCCAGAGGTTTAGCTATGTTAGTGGCTTTAGGGCATTCATTATGGCTAAAGCAATGGTTGGCTGATGTGGCCCCCAAGAAGACCCTGATGGGACTCTCCTTTTGGGGGGATGTCTGTTTGGGGGATGACATGTTAAAGGAGCCTACCGGAGGTACGTCTGCTAAGCTACCACAAAGACGGAAATCTACCTCATTTTTCGCAGGTCCTCTAATCCCCGGCCCTTTTGTGGAGGTAAAGGTTCCGCCTCCTCAGGATATTGAAAATTATTTTGAAACAGACCAAAGTCTGAAAACTGGACATGATATTTTTGGTAGAACAAGGCAAATCCCCCTTCAAAGCCCCCTCAGGCATAAATGGTTGCCTCCTGCATTTTGCTCCCATGTGGTCCCATATCAAATCCGTGTGATACAGGATGTGGTTATAAGAGTCAATTCGGGGCCATACCTGCTCAGGGGTTCTTTTGTTCAGGGGTATCCCGAAATCCGGTAGCTCACCTTTTACAGTTTAGAGTAGCCTGGCATGTTCCCTTCTCAGAGATGTCAGGGTTTTTACTCCAATTTTTTATAATTCCCAAGAGGTATGGCTCTGTGCACCTAATATTAGATCTCAAGGGCCTCAACAGGTCCGTCTGTCTGAAGAAATTTTGCATGGAATCCTTAAGATCCTCAGTGATGTCATGTCAACTGGGAGAATTTATGACCACAGTGGATATAAAGGGTGCGTAACTACACATCCTGATTTTTTTCATGTCATCAAAAATATTTGCGCTTTCCAGTAGCCTACACCTTTAGTTTGTTGCCCTTCCCTTTGGCCTGTCTTCAGCCCCAAGGGTGTATATCATGGTTTTGGCAGGTATTATGGCTTTTCTAAAAAAAACAGGGGATACATATCCCTTACCTAGACGATCTGCCAATCAAGGCCCCATCTTTTTATGAGGCCCAGAAGGATACACAGACTGTTCTTGTAGAGTTCGGCTGGATAGTCAACTATCCAAAGTCTATTATTCTTTCAAGAGTTATATCCTTCCTGGGAATGTCGCTGGACACAACTCAGGCCAAGGTATAAGTCTTGCTTCAGGCTACAGGCTGCCTTGTCCTGCCCTGAGTCGACGATTCATCAGAGAATGTGCCTGTTGGGCCTTATGGTGTTTTGCTTCGAGGCAGTGCCCAGTTTCACACAAGGCCACTCCAGACAGAGTTGCTCCAGACAGAGTGCCCAGTTTCACACAAGGCCACTCCAGACAGAGTTGCTCTTGCTCTGGGATCGCACTACAGGAGCTCTGGATTTCCCCTTTTACATGACACAATCAGCCAGACAGTCCCTAACTTGGAGGATGAATCCTCTGCATTTTCAGGTGGGCAGGTCTTTTCTTCTGGTTCAATGGAAGACAGTCACCACAAATGATGGGGCTCCCAGATGTAGATCTCTTTGCATCCCACAATCAGAAGGTTCTGATGTTTGTGTCTCGTTCCAGGGACCAACTAGCAATAGCAACAGATGCACTTAGCCTTTCTTGGTCAGCATTCAGGCTTCTTTATGCGTTCCTTCCGTTTCCACTTTTAGGTTGTGTACTAAAAAAGATGGCTCACAAGGGGGTTCCAACCATTCTGGTGGCTCCTCACTGGTCAAGGAGAAGCTGGTTTTCAGACATAGTAAGGATGTTGGAAGGCGGGCATTGGCGGCTACCTAACAGTCCAGATCTCCTCACACAGGGACCCCTACGCCACACCAATTTACGAGTCCTGGCTTTGACAGCCTGGCTATTGAAACCACCATCTTCACAGAGAAGCGTTTAACTGCCAGAATTGTCCAGACTATGATTCAGGCCCAGAAACAGACTTCATATAAAGTTTACTACAGAGTCTGGCGAGTATTTATCGCTCGTATGAATCTAGAGGTTTTGCCCGTAGGAAGTTTTCTGTCTCTAAAATTCTGGAATTTTTGCAGAAAGGTCAGAGCACTTGAAAAGGGCAGCTATTTGCTATATCTATCTTTTTTCAGAAACCCATTGCTGAGAATAAACTAAGGACACCTATGTGCATCCTATACATAAACCGATTCTTCCTGTTGGGACTTGATCTTGGTTTTGTCAGCTCTGCAGGGTCCACCTTTTAAACCACTGGCAGAAGAGTTGATGACACTTAAGGCCATCTTTCTTGGCAATAGCTATCTATCGCAATGGCAATTACTAGGATGCAGTGGGTTTCTGAATTAGCAGCTCTACAGGTTAAACCTCCTTATTTAGAGTTACATAAGGACAAGGCCGCCTTCCGTTTTAAGCAGGATTTTTCCCCCTTTCATCTTAATGAAGAGGTGGTTTTGCCCTCCTTATGCCCTGCTCCAGTTAGACTTAAGGAGAGGGTCCTTCATTCTTTAGATGTAGTGAGAGCACCAAAATATTATATCTCGGCTACACAAGCCTTCTGTAAGTCTGGCTCCTTATTTGTTATAGCTGAGGGGCCACAGAAGGGTCTTCCCTCTGCTAAATCTACCATCAGCTGATGGATTAGACAAGTGGTAATAACGGCCAATATCTCCAATGATAAGAATCCTGCCTTTAGGGTTACAGCTTATTCTACACAAGCTATTGGAGCTTCCTGGGCTTTTCAGCACCAGGCCTTGGTAGAACGGGTATGCAAGGCTGGTACTTGGTCTTCAGTTCATAAATTAACCAGATTTACCTTTACCTTTTTTTTAAGGTAGATGTTAGAGCGGATACCGCCTTTGGTAGGAAGGTAATACAAAAAGTAGTAAGCTAGAGGATTGATTTTGGAATGGCTTACTCGTTCATTTAATACTTGGGATCCCACTCTGTAGTTAGAATTGATTTCTCTTCTATATCCACTCCAGGTTGTCAGACCCTCCCGATTTGCTAGGTTGTTATATCTATTTCCCGGATGCCATAGTCCTAAATATGTAAATGGTTGTTCAGCAAAATAAATAAATAAATGGACAGAGAAGTAGAGAGTAACTTATCTATTATTTGTTGTCTCCAACAAAGACACAGGGCTTCTTAGGATGCCTTATCCTCTCTGGCGGCTGTGTCTACTGCTTTTCAGCTACTAGATTGTGGAGGTACAGCCTCGAAAGTACAGGTCGAGAGTTAACCTATTTGTCACTGATTGCTGATGGCCCAGAGTTCATATAGAAGGGAAATTAATTCTACAGGTAAGAGTCACAGAATGAAATTTTTAATTTTTATTTATCTCTAGCTACTCTACATGTTACCATTGCTATGCCCATCTGAGTTCTGCCAAGAAAGAGCTGGACTTTAGACTTATAACTCCTGCCCTTCCCCCCCCCCCCCCCCCCCCCCCTCGTGTCCTGGTCCCGGTACAGCCCTGGCCTATCACTCCATCTCTTTTGCAAATAATGTTGTGGGCTTGTACAGAGGGGACATCTTGGAGAATACAGAAAATTAAAACTGGGCCCGGACGGCGCTGTGCTCGTTCTCCGTTGTCGGTAAGTTTTAAAACTGTGGCGCCAGACGGAGAGTTTTCCTGGGGACAAAGGTAAGAAAACTTTTTTTTTTTTCCTAGACATCAAAGTTGGCAAAACATGCATATTAAGTTGTGTTGTCGCAGCACAGTAAATTCCCCCCCCCCCCCTTTACTCACTAATGTATTTGTTGGGCAAGTTAGTTTTATGTTGTATTTACCAAATGTAGATTATCCACTAATTGCACAGCAACTGGTTGATGTAGGGAATAATGTTATTAATATTTATATTTATTCATTTCTTTATGTACATCCTCTTTCATGTCCAAGTTCTACTAAATTAGTAAATCACCTAAATCCATGGCTTCCTGGGGACGAATAGACCAAGTTAATGGCGTTACTGGAAGTTTTGTAGTCTGGCAATTAAGTAAGGTATTGTTTTTCAGCTCTGGAATAAATTGCATTGAAAACCATTACCGAGAAGTCATATAATATGCTTTTCCAGGCGACAAAATATGGTTTTATCAATAGTCGTCCTGCTTTTTGTCCTGCTGATAAGATTTTATATAAAAGAAGACTTAGAAAGTCAATAACATTACTTCTGTGTCCCTTGCTATATAGTGTACAAACACTGAAAGTGTAAAAATAATTTACAATTAGCAGATCCTTTCTAAGATCTGAGTTACCAACTAGAAATAAACAATTGTTTTTTTTGGATGTATTGGAATTCATCGGGAGTTTGAAAAATACATTATTTACAATCCATATTATTTTACAGTTTTAGTCTATGGCAGCAAGGGAATTGACACAATATATATATTTTTTCTCTCCTAGACTTATACATACACAGTCATACCGGTAATGCAAAAAATGTGTTCTGAGTAGGCTGTCAATAAGGTTTCTACCCCGTCAATAATATAAGTGGACCTCTGCCCTTCTTCACAAAAAGATATCCCTCCCACTTTCACCCTAAATCAACTGTCAGTAAAATTTTGTGCCATACATAATTGGCTGAGAGGAGTATAATAAAGACACACTGCTTGAGTTCATAGAGCTGACTGTGTAATGTTACAATTATGTGAATAGCGATTTCACCATCAACAATACTGAATGCACTATCAAGACACAAAGACACAGGAGGACTTTGGATTTATTATTATAGCTGGCACTATGTGTCTATAAATGGAGCATAATGACATGCATTGAAGTGAACGGCATTTCCATGTCTCTACATTTTTCACACAATGTATTTGGTCTAAGCAAGGTTACAATTATTTCATAGGTCTCTGCTTTTTCAATGCATATTTTTTCTGGATCTTTGCAGGATATATATATGAAAAACCAAAATGGCAATCACAGTGTGTGCCAGACCTTTAAGTGCATATTTGCACAGCTTTGAAATAATTGAGAATTTTAGTCTATTGCTTTTGCATGGGATTACTATGTGGTATTGATGTGCCTATTGATGAGCACACTACCACCGTGGCTCAGTTGGAAATGGTTGGGGTTTCTAAGTATTTGGTGAAAGGAGGGCAGGAATAAGCACATAACTGGTACCGTACATTTCTCATTTTGCAACTGTTGCCCTATATTTTCCTATCTTACCCCATACTGACATAATAACACAGACTCTCAGGGTTTGGTTAATCTTTGAGGAGATATAGCACCGCATATCAAAAATAAACACTCCTCAAAGCTACAAACTTCCACTGCTCTCTGAAGGAGATGATATCCGTTTCAAAAAATGTGGAGTTGAAAACCCTAGCAGCCACCAGAATGCAAATTGCTCCGAATAAAAAAACATTTGGCGAGGAGTTTGAAGTGAAGCTGGCAGGCCTGCTAGGTCCCCTGTGAGCAAGAGTCATTTTCTCAACCAATGACTTAACCTTGGGTCAGAACACTTGCAGAACTTTATTGGACTCAAACATGTGGAGCAGAATGCACTCTCCTTTCCCACATGTCCAGCATAGAGGGCTAATTCTGTGGAAGTTTTTAGCATGGCTACTAGAGATATAAACACTATGTGCGAAGAATGAGGGATGATAATGTGTATCACTGGTTAATTGATTATGGAGATTGTACATAAGTAACAATACTTGTCAAACCGCCCCTTGTGTCTAAGCATAGCTGCTCAAAAATGGGGTCAGGGAGGAGAGGATAGGAAATTGGGTATATGGAATATTCTTCAAAAAGGAAGGGGGGCTCACTTCCATTTATATAATTTCTTAAAGACGCTTCCATCCTGCTGGGAAAGTAAGGGGGGGGGGGGGGAGATAAGCTGTGGGTGCTTTGGGTCACAGATCTGGCCCAATGAGACCTCCTCGAGGAGATGGTGATCTTGTAGTAGCTGATAGTGTTTAGATTTGGGACGACCTGACCCAATTAATGAAAAATGTTTTTGGTCATGACTGTATGATGAGACCTGAGGCAAACCAGGGGTAATACAGGAAGAGGAGAACTATACTGCTCTCCTGACCCACCCAGAGTTGGGTGTGTCACTCTCAAGGTGGATGGCAGTGTAGTCTTTTAGCGGGTAAGGGGGACCTGACTCAGTTGCACTTTTGGGCAGAGACGTGTCTTCCTATACTTGGAGTTTTCCTTACCTGGAATACACCCTGGGGCAAATCTAGGGAGAGCTTTTAATAAATAAATAGTCTGAGGAGAAAATCCATCCTTGGGCGTTCATCCTCCCAAACCAAGAAAAGGTCCTTCCATTGCTTCTCCTCCTGCTGGAATATTTTAAGCAATTGTGGGAAATTGAGCTTGAATGTCCCTATTTCCTAAAATAGTATAGAAAATAAGTTTAACATGTTGTACTATGTTCACAAAAATGATTTGCCTTCATAACACTGACATCCAATGTGTATCTGCCAGTTATTCAGAAGCATGCGCTCGTTAACTGGCCGCATGGGGTGTATCACATAAGTGTTGGCCTCTAATATGCTATGAATGCACATACACGCTCCAGGTGCCATACAGAACTTTGCAGTCAACTGTATGCCATAGCTCCGAAATGGCACACCTGCTTTCCCGTTTTTTTTTTTTACCTTTAAATTGTCACAAAATTTCAACCTTAAATTGCTTAGTCACAATTTCTAGATGTATTTTTTCATATTGGGTCCTACATCATCCGCATGCATTTTCTAAATAAAATAATGCAATAATTGTATCGTAGTTTGCCACACAAGAAACATGTATCAGATAAAGCAAGCATCCAGGAAAAACTTGTACATTATCCCATTCGATATTTAAAAAGAGCCTTACAGATGGCAAGTTTCAACTCAATAAATCACGCTACACATTTCAGAGTCTTCACTTCTTAGTCATGCATACATCTACAATACAGCCTGTGCCAGATGGAGCCGATGAAGGACCACTCCCCCCACCCTGTTTCCAGCCAGGCCAACCCATTCCAACAAACTATGCCGAACTATGGGGCCCTGCCACCGGGGGGGGGGGGGGGGGGGGGGGGGGGGGGGGGACGTGGACCGCAATGGCCATAGATGTTACAAATCATATAAGCTATAAATATAATTTTAATGTTGTATTGTTGTTGGTGGAGGACCATGCCCTATTGTCTTCCGTTGATCCTGTGGTTTGTAACAAGTGTTTATTGTTTCGCAAAAGCAGTCACAGAACCCTACACTTGAAATAATTTTCAACATGTCAAATGGGCTGTTGTCTGGTTTTATGGCAGCCTCTTGCAGCATGCCCTAAGCTATACACGATTGTATCAGTACTAATTTTTATTGCCTTCAGTCGAATAAAGAAAATTGGCAGGATCTCAGAACAAAACATATTTAGACACACTTGACAAATAATCTTAATCATTTAGCCTATAAGCTGTTTGCAGGACATAACAATGCAGGGTTACAACTTTCTGATTGACAAAATACTTTGGGAGTCTGCTTGTGTTTGCAGCCAATTATTTTGACCTATAAATCTGATTGTAACTTAAAGCAAACCATATTGTGATGCCCAGCGTGACACCAGCCTTTTGTAAGCAGACAACCCCCAATCTCCACCGCCGCTTTTGCCTATAGTCAAGCCCCCATTTGCTGGGATGCTAGAAACGCCTCACCGGACACAGTTGCCCCCAGGTCTTCATAGGCGCAAAGGATGCCTGCTTACGGTGAAGGCCGATGAACCACGAGGGTATCCCAAAGCCGAGGTCATACACGGGAAGACAGTCCTGATGGTGCATCAGAGTACAGGGATGAGACAGGTGCATAGTCAGGGGTAGCCAAAGGGTCAAGCCGGGAGGTCAGAGATCACGGTGTATCTAAAGTGGCAGGCAGGTTCGAGGTCAGACAAAGCAGAGGTCGATTCAGGCAGCGGACGGGCATGGTCGATGAAGCCGGGTCGGAAACAGAAAATCACTAGTCAAATCACACCTTAATCACAAGAGACTATCACGGGCACTGAGTACTATTTATTGGGGAATTGACCAATGGCCACCCTGGGGGGGAGTGTATGTGCTGATTGGTGCAACTTGCAACCTTGAGTGATTGGAGACACTATCGAGGGGCTGGTCAATCTTGGCAGCAAGGCTGATCAGCCCCTGATTCCGATCAGGTGTGGAGGACTCTGCGCTGCCTGCCACTTGCAGCGCCTCCTAGTGGCGAAATTTACAGACTGCGGGGCACGCACCTGCACAGCTAGAGAGGGATGGGGAAGGCTGCCAGAGTGACGCACCGCGCTCCCCGTCATCCATGAGCGGCGGCCACGCTCAGCAGCAGACGCTTGCTGTGGGCCCCCTGGCAGAGGTATTACACATATATATTGCAATTCTGTATGTACAGAGTTGAATTACATTATAATGTTCACCAGTTAATATCCAGAGTTAGCACCTTGTGCCACACAGGCAGCAATGATACTGGCTGGGTATGACTCAATAATTTCCTGGTAGTTTATCACCAGTATCACCACTAACTGCAGTGCATCCCACACTACAGGAGGGTGCAAAGGGAGGGGGGGGGGCAAAGAGCAAACAAAACAATTGAGTTAGTACTTGGAAGTCTTGTGCTTGTTCTTCCAAGTAATGCCAGCCATTTCTAGCCGCATGACATGTCACACTGTCTTGGTGGAAGATACTATCTGCCCCATATTAGATTATGATTGTACGTAATCTGCAAGAATGGACTAATGTCCAAATCTATGCCTTTTACATGAATGAATGAGCACAGAGACTGCCACAAAGGCATTTCCCAGTCCCTAATGCTGCGACTATTAGTGTTTTTTGAACAATAGTTGTTGTCTTCTGATGTTTGTTACCTGGCGTTCCTACACCCATTCATTTGCAGAAAGATTGACTTATCAGAGAAGACATCTCCTATGGAGGTCCAGTTCTGATACGGTCATAAAAATTGAATTGTTTTTTTGCAGATACAACATCATTAGTTATGACATTTATCTACCGCCATACGCTGCTCCACAGATAAACTGTTGTTTTAGACACACATCTTAAGCCCACTAGAGTTTCTCTAGTAACCATTGCACACATTCATCTATTGTTTTGAGATCTACAGTTTCCACGTTGCTTATTCACAATGCCTCATAATATCCACAGCAGCATTTATTGTACACAAACTGCAATGTTTCAGAAATACTGTCACTCCTGACCCAAAAGCCAATAAAAATTCCTTTTTGCAACCCAAGAAATCTGGGTGCAGACAGCCTATTGCAAACCTCATATACCTCCCCAGACAACATGTGTCTGTATGAGCTACATGTTTTTTATGTAAAAAATTAAATGTGGTCAGAATAATGTTTTATTACATACATGCAGAGTATGGTTTGGATCAAGTTATCTGGTTGCATAAATCAGTGTGGAGTTACAGTACAGATCCATTGTGAAATTAGTGTTTAACATGCAGAATGTGAAGGAAATTTTAGACTGATCATGGAAAATAAGCTGCATTTTTTATATAAAGTGGATTCTTTCAGAATACATTCTATCTAGGGTCTATGTTTTAAACGTTTCTACTAAAGAGAACTCGCTCCTGCGTTTCAAAGCTTAAAATTAAGCAAAGGTCACTAATGAAAGTCTGCTTCTTACACACAAGCTAGTGACATCTTCAGCATTGTTTTACTGTCCTACTATTTCAATCATTTCTATTGTATTGTTTTACTGCTCTCTGGAATGGTAGGTTCTTTATGCCCCTTGATTATAGAGAAAAGTCATGTGCAGTGATGGCCATGTTCGTTATAAATTATGTTAGGCTTTTTAGATAAAATTGTCACTTTCCCTTGTTATACCATCACTTTGCACTTGCACCACACTGAAGTATTATTCCCTTGACCCAACTATGAGCTAACCAGCCTTTGATTAAGTGTTCTATTATGGTAACCTGCTTTTAGAGCTCTTCAAGAATATTAAACAAAACATGTTTTTTTTTACCAAGATTTTATGTGGTTGATGCTGACCTGTCAATAGGTTCATCATTGTGCATTGATTTGAAACTCCAAAGCATATGTGTCCCTAATATTTATAAATGGTGCATTTCTAATGAACAGGTACAACTGCTTTTGTTAGTCATGCAATGGGCTAAATGGTGCATTTCTAATGAACACATGCAACTGCTTTTGTCAGTCATGCAATGGGCTAGGCAGAGTTGATTAATTCAAACCATAGCCAAACAACCCTCCAGGAATCTAATATCACTTGATTTACGCACTTTTACAATAAATTACTGTCCTGTCAGCAGTCCACAAGAACACAATGGCAAACTTTCTAATGTGGCAGCAGATGTATGAGTGGGCCCACAATCTATAGCTAGCCAATAAAGAGAAGCAAATATTGTCCTCGAGTCTATAAAACCCTTCCGGATCTGGATTTTTTTGCATCCAGATTGTCTTTCAAAGTAGCCTGTGCTCTCCACATGAAGGTGCTTTTCTGTGGGCAGCATAGCACCCACTCTGTTGTTGTCTGCACCATTGCCACTTGTTGCAGTTAGACTATTTCTGGATGTGGATGATCTTCAAGATAAAGCTGATTGCTTCAAACTGAGGCAGCAATTCCTGGAAGTACCCAGTGGTGGAAATGGCTTTGTCAATTTTCCAGTTTCTCCCAGTGGACGAAAAGTAATCCAGCAATACTATGTGTAGAGATTCTATGTCTCTCATTAAACAAAATAATTTTAACTTGAGTTTCAATTCACTTCATTTTCTCTGTTCTGCTTTTTTATTTAAAAAAAAAGCATCGCTATGGTCATATATCAGTGCACTCAGTGACGCAGGTTTGAATGATCCAAGGGTTATCTGATATTTTGAAAAAAAGAATGTTTCCACAGATGTCCGTATGGAACTACATATTTTTACATCACAGCTTTAAATTGCAAGGACTTCAATAAAATGATATGTGATAATCGTGTTTATGAAGTACCTACACGTATACAATAGGTGTGATGGTAAAAACTGTGTTGTGAAAATCCCTTCCTTTTCTTGAAAATATGTAGACTGCAGTTCATTCTTAGCTCAGGGCTCCTAAAAGCGTCTAGAGTAGAGAATTAACCTGTAGGTTTAAAAGCTTCACAATTTCAGTGAGCCAAGGTCGCTGTCTAATGTGATAATGACAGACAGAAGTCTGTCATCTTCCTTAGCCACAGCAGGAAGGCTTTTATTTTACCGCTATCCTTTCCCACACTGTGCTGCTGTGAATATGTCTGAGGCAGAGTCTGTGCATCTACTTTGTAAATGTTGTTAAAGAAATAGGATGATAGACAAAAAATAAACTTCTTGGGAAAATTCAATATTTTAATACGTGTGTTGGGGCAAAGAGTTACCCCCAATTTGTGTGTGGGGGATGTGCGAACATGTGGTTTGTCAGGCAGATTTGAAGAATGGTTGTGATCAAATTATTATTCTTAGTATACAGTACGTCCTGCTCCAAATATAATACTTACAATCGGGTTATACTCCGCCAGATGGGGCTGGACTGCAGAGACATCAAATACCCAAGGACCTCCCACAAATCCCCAGAATTTCTCTGCAGTCTGGCTGCGAAGGACGAGAAATTGGCTCTCTACTCGCAGGTGAGCGGGGCTATTAGCCTGCGGCCCTGTAGGACTATTCCCACCCGTTCCACTCGTAATATGCCTCCCAGCCTTGGCTGCGCTGGTCAGGTGGGGGTAGGCAGCAACGCTGTTAGGTGCCTAGGAGCGAAGCTCCACTTTACTCCCCCACCAAAGGGTAGGCAGTTCAGGCTTATGGGATGCCCCTCCCGCACTATTTCCCCTTGCCCCTACCTATCGGTGGGCCCTATTTAAGTGGCCGCCGTCCTCCCTCATCCTCCTTGTAGTCTTCGGGGGAAAAGAGGGGGGGGTGTATGTGTGTAGAGAGGTATGTTACGCATTCTGTGTTTTTTACACTGTCTTTTCACATGCCTTTATTCTTGTGTCAGCCGCCGCGCTGACTTGTCTTTACTGCATTTTAAATTTACCGCCACACGCTGACTTGGCTCCGCGCTTGGCGGCGGCATTACCTCAGGCACTGGTGCGCCATTGGCTGCTTGCCGTTCTGGCTTCGCGCTCTTGGGGGGGGCGGGGCGGGGCCCGTCTTTGGCGCGTTCCGCGTCATCGCTGTTACTGGCCCGCCCCTCGAGGTATACCAACGCCATCTTTCCTGCTTGGTTGGCCTATACGCGACGGTCTCCTACCTACCGCGGTCCGTAAGTACCCTCGCGGGCGGCTTTATTCCTTCACTTTGGTTACGATGTACTTAAGGTCTTGTTCTGCTTATGTCTTTCAGGCGGGACGAACCCTTCCTGGCTTCTCCCGGCCCTGTTTTTAATATATTACTTATAGGCCTTGTAAAAATTATACTCCCACTTCCCTAGCGGGTTATTGGGGCATCCAGGGTTGCTATATAGAGTTATTCCCTATCGGCGTATAGCGCCGCTATAATCACCATATGGAGGCATCCCAGGATAATGTGACCGGGGTCCCTTTGGGACAAGACCGGCTGTGTGTAGCGTGTGGGCAGCCTCATGCTGATGCTGACAAGGCGCGGGTCTGTGTACCCTGTGCTGAGCACGTGCTTGCATTGCAATCTGGCCTGCCAGTGGCTGCACCTCGTTTCACTTCGCCTACTCCCCCAAGCTTAAACCTCACTCCTACTGAGTTGCATACTAGTGGGGACTCTCAGCCTGATGTGTCTTCTAGACTGGCTACTGTTGAACAGATTATTGCGAAGTCCTTATCGCGTAAGGAGAGCTAAGAAGCGGCATTTGACGCCTAATGTTACTGTTTTCCCTATGGGAACTGAGGAGTTTATGAATCTTTGTGGCTATACCCCGTCTGATGAAGGGGAACTCTTTTCTGATTCAGGCTCATCTGATGAGAGACCAAGGGGTCATGACGATTCTGGCTCTGACCTCTGGGCCCCGGATGACACTGACAGATTATTGACCCAGATTTTTGAGGTTCTGTCTATCTCTCTCCCTGTTGAGGCTCCCAGGCAAAGAGGGGAGCTTTTTCATACAGCAAAATCACGTCTGGAATTTCCAGAGCAGGCACATTTCCATAACCTTGTGCTCAAGGAATGGGAGCGTCCCAGTAATCCTCCCGGGGTTCCAAAAGTTGGGATAGGAAGTATCCCTTTCCTGCTGAGGTGGTTAAATGTTGGTCACCCCCCCCCCCCCCCCCCCGAGGTGGATGCCCCGATCCTAGGGCTATCTAACACCCATGTCATGATTTCCTCTGATTCTACTACCCTGCGGGATGCTGAAGACCGGCATATTGATCAGCTGGCATCCCACACCTTTGCATGTGCGGGGACTGGGCTGCGCCCGGTCTGTGCCTCTGCCATTACTGCTGTGGCCACTAGAACCTTTATCAGGAATATGCTTGATAGTGCCCCTGATGATTTGCCTTGTGAGGTGTTTAATGCACTCTCCAGTTGTGATGTTTTTGTAAATTTTGTCCTATCAGCATTGGATGACACCATCAGAATGTGTGCCAGAACTTCTGCCCTCGTGGTGGCTATACGCCGCTCGGTTTGGCTGCGCCAGTGGGCTGCTGATAACGCTGCCAAGAAGGCCCTCACTGGGTTTCCCTTTAAAGGACTGCGCCTGTTTGGGGACCGCCTGGACCTTTTTGCTAAGGGAGGCAGGTTACCCCAGCGCAGGCGGCAATCTTGGCCCTTTCGGGGTCAGGGTTCCTTCTCCTCCCCTTACCGTGGTGCAAGACAGGGAAGGGGGGTTTCTTTCCCTGGGGGCCCGGGGAGATTTCTGGGGCAGACACAGAGGACGTGGACGTCCTGGCTCCTCCTGGGGTACCAAAGCTAAATCCTCTCCCAAGCCCCCTTAGGCATGATGGGGCGCCCTCACCCATCCGGGTGGGGGGACGGCTGCAGCACTTTGCTCACGTCTGGAGGCTTCATGTCTCAGACTGGTGGATTCAGGAGGTAGTGTCCTCCGGTTACAAGTTGGAGTTTGCTGCCGATCCCCCTTCAAGGTTCATCAGATCCCGGATTCCTCAGGACCCTGTGTCAGCTCAGGAGCTAGTGCAAGCAGTGCAAGGCCTCCTGGAGCTGGGGGTCATCTGCCAGGTCCCTTTAAGAGAAAAAGGCAAGGGCTTTTATTCCAACCTATTCACAGTACCCAAAAAGGATGGTTCTGTCAGGCCCATCCTGGACTTAAAGATTCTCAACAAGTTTGTCAGGGGCAGGCGCTTTCGCATGGAGACTCTGCGCTCTGCCATCAGTTCCCTGCGCCAAGGCGATTTCATGACTTCTGTGGACATCAGAGATGCTTACCTTCATATTCCTGTGTTCCCAGGTCATCAAAGGTTCCTCAGGTTCGCTCTGATGGATCAACACTACCAATTTGTGGCCTTGCCCTTCAGCCTCACTTCAGCTCCCAGGGTTTACCAAGGTGCTGTCTGGCGTGATGTCTCTGCTCAGATGTTAGGGCGTCCGCGTGCCTATCTGGATGACATCCTCATCACTTCCCAGTCTCTACATCAGGCAGAGTTGGATACTCAGTTGGTGGTGTCCACTCTGGAGTCATTTGGATGGGTGATCAACCACCCCAAGTCCTCACTGTCCCCTTCCTTAGTAACTCCATTCCAAGAAATTAATCTGGATACAGTTCAGGCAAAGATCTTCCTTCCTCAGCAGAAGGTGGACAGTCTGATTGCACAGGCTCAGTCCCTCCTAGCTTGTCACCATCCCTCCATCAGGCAGGGGATGCAGCTGGTGGGCCAGATGGTGGCGTGCTTCGAAGCGGTCCCTTATGCTCAGTTCCACTTGAGGCCTCTGCAACTTCACCTATTGTCAGTATGGGACAAGGACCCAGCTTCCCTGGACAGGGTCTGTGTGCTCTCCCCCCTGGTCAGGAGGTCCCTCTTGTGGTGGATGGACTCAAGGAGCCTGTTGGGGGGCTGATCCTTTCTTGCCTCTTCCTGGGAGACGGTCACCACGGATGCCAGTCTGTCAGGTTGGGGGGAAGTCCCTGCGGTTCCAGGGGAGGTGAGGCCCACACACCTATCAATGTCTTGGAGCTGCTTGCGATCAGGCTAGTTCTGGCTCGCTTGACTACTCATCTTTGGGGCCTGCCTGTTCATGTGCGCTCGGACAACCAGAAGGCAGTTGCCTACATCAATCATCAGGGAGAGACCCGGAGCAAGGGGGCCGTCCAGGAAGCGTCTCTGATCCTGACTTGGGCGGAGGCCAATGTCCCCTGCATTTCAGCTGTGTACATCCCGGGGGTGGAAAATCGCCTGGCGGACTCTGTACAGGGATCCTCTGGTCCTGACCTCGGATGCGCTAGCTATGTCATGGAAGGACTTTCAGTTCCTGTATGTCTTCTCTCCAATTCCCCTGCTGGGCAGGGTTCTGCGCAAGATTGCTCTGGAAGAGGTGCCAGCAATTATGGTGGCCAAGAAGAGTGTGGTTCGCAGACGTGGTACAGCTGGCAGTAGATCAGTACGCTCTGCCCTTGGTGCCAGATCTGCTCACTCAGGGCTCACTACGCTATCCCAATTTACAAACTCTGGCTTTGACGGCTTGGCTGCTGAAACCTCCATCTTGATGGAGAAGGGGCTGTCTTCCTCGGTTGTGGATACTTTGATTAAAGCTAGGAAGAAGTCTTCCTCTTCCATTTATTACAGGGTTTGGCGTGCCTACATTGACTGGTGTGAGTCTAAGTCTCTTCCCTGTCGTGTGTTCTCTATTCCCAGGATTCTGGAGTTCCTGCAGCATGGGTTGGAGATGGGGCTCCAACTCAGTACTCTGAAGGGTCAGGTTTCTGCCCTGGCTATTTTCTTCCAGAAGTCCTTTGCTCAGCACCCTCTGATCAGGACTTTTTTCCAGGGGGTCACTCATGTGGGTCCCCCACGTAAACCTATGGTGCCTGTTAGGGATCTGAACTTGGTTCTGTCAGCCTTGCAGGGTGCTCCCTTTGAACCTGTGCAGGATGCTGCCTTGGCCATTCTTACACTCAAGGTTGTGTTTCTGGTGGCTATTACTTCTGTCAGGCGTGTGTCTGAATTGGCGGCGCTGTCCATTCAGCCCCCCTACTATGAGAGACACCAGGACAAGGTGGTGTTACGTTTCAAACCTGACTTTCTGCCTAAGGTAGTGTCTGCCTTTCATTTGAATCAGGATATTGTTCTTCCTTCTTTGTGCCCTAATCCTAGCAATGCTAAGGAGAGAGTTTTGCACTCTTTGGATGTGGTTAGGTGTCTGAAGTACTATCTGGTGGCTACTGCACCTTTCAGGAAAACTGATGCTCTTTTTGTGGTCCCTTCTGGTCCTAGGAAGGGTTTGGCTCCTGCCAAGTCTACTATCAGCAAGTGGATTTGGCAGGCTGTGATTCAGGCCTACTCTGCTAAGGGGAAGAATCCTCCCTTCCGCCTTACTGCTCATTCCACTCGTGCTATTGGTGCCTCTTGTGCTTTTCAGCACCAGGCCTCTGTTGAACAAGTTTGCAAGGCCGCTACTTGGTCTTCTGTTCATACTTTTTCAAAGTTTTACAAGGTTGATTTTAGGGCCTCAGCTGATGCTGTTTTTGGCCGAAAGGTTCTGCAGGCGGCAGTGGTTTAAACTGCCTGCTGCTGTCTTTTTTCTTGGGGATCCCACCGTACTTTATGGACACTGCTATTGGATGTCCCGATTGTAAGTATTATATTTGGAGCAGGACGTACTGTATACTAAGAATAATACAATTCTGTGATTACTCACCTGTAGAATTGGTATTATGAGTATACAGTACGTCCTGCTCCAACCCACCCTTGGTTTTGCATTATCTTGGATCCCCTGTATGGTGATTGTTATCATTATTATAAGTTGATAGTTGGGTTGTTTAATTCTCCCGGCTTCTCGTTAACTGCTTTTCAATGCTGGGGATTTGTGGGAGGACCCGGGTATTTGAGGGGCCGGGAGGAGCCTATTTATCGATGTCTCTGCAGTCCAGCGCCATCTGGCGGAGTATAACCCGATTGTAAGTATTATATTTGGAGCAGGACGTACTGTATACTCATAATACCAATTCTACAGGTGAGTAATCACAGAATTGTATTTTTTTTATTTCACCAACCACCCCTTCCTCCAGGAGCAGTGTAACCATGGCTCACAAATAGTTTGTTCTATCTTAAATGAGCAATCTAATAAGGCAGTTTATTGTTGATAATACAGAGGGAGAATTCAGACAAAGGGTTAGTGCAGGGCTCTGCTGTTGTGGCAGATGGAGCTGGTTAGCTATAGGTGCTACAGCCGAGCCGAAGTTTGAAACCCCTGAGATTGGCCAAAAAATTAACCTTTCCCAGGCCTCCCACACCATTTTTGCAGCTGCATCTTCTGGTTCCTTTAGCCGATTTGCGGTCCATTTCCCAGCCATTCTAATAGACTAGGATTAGAAGCATTCTTCAGATTAGACTGCAAGATATCAATGTGCCAACAGATGTGGCAAGCAATCACAAATCAAATGCGTTGGAAAAAAAAACTATTTCTCATCTCTTCCATTCCAGGGCACCACCAGTAGCAACGCGTGGTATAATATCAGCCATAGTCGGGGATTGCAAAATAGAAAAAAACTAATCGTAGCTCATTGTGGCCTATATAGGGCAGGCTGTGGCTGGGTCTCCTCATTTCTTTTCTTGCAGTCACAATGGACTGTGAAGATGTCTGGAATTTTTTTAATTACAGTACTGACTGGGAGTGGGGGCTTCGACTCCATCTGTCTCCCAGCCCCTCACCAACTGCAACGTTTCTGACTACCCCTGTTAGATGCCTGAAGTTGATTCCTAAGCCAATAGTGTGGGACGTGCAGAGTGAGGGGAGCACACATGGGTAGAGCCACTTCGGGGCTTGCACTGCTGTGTGTCTCTCACTGATCCCTGGTCCCTCTACCCCCTGGGTCATCTTCCCCCATGACTCCATGACATCCTGGGAGAGAGGCAGTCTGCCTTCCCCATGGCTGCTGGGTGGGGTCTGAATTAGGTGACTGGGGCTTCCTGGTGTCCGTATGTTTGTAATTACTACTGCTGGCAGCCATGCTGGTCAGAGCTCGGCAGCCAGTTTTTGGAGGGGGAGGCGGCCTTGTTGCAAGGAGGCGTAGCCTCCGGCCATTCTGCCTGCCTATTGGCTAACACGGGAAGCCGCCCGAGCCTGCGGCTGGGGGGCATGGCTTCAGCCCGCTCAGGCCTTACAGTGAAAGACAGGGCAGGACGGCCATATTTGTAAGTTTCACGGCTTCTCCCTCCTTCTCCTCACTAAACGCATGAGGCAGTGCCATCTTGTGTGGTGCCTGGAGGTACCTTTTTCATCCTTGGGTCGTTGCTTGGCAACTTCTGCTCTGTCTCCCTGTTCTCCTGGGCTGAATATCCATTCCTCCCTCTGGGGGCAAAGCCTTTTGATTTGTACTGATTTCTTTAGGAATCTGACATTGTTCTAATTGTTGCAGGGTAGGGGTCCAGAAGCTGCTGCATCATTGGCCCATTGCTTGAATTCAGCTGCAGGGTGGTAGCTTTTCTGGTAGTGTAGGCAAGTCTGATCTGTAGTCGATAGGCAGGTTTGTGTGGGGACCAGCGCTCCAGCTGTATTGCTTAGCAGTTGGAGTAGCCATTTTACAATATCTGAGGCATCATAGGAACCATGCTAATAGACTAGGATTAGCATGCTTCAGACTAGACTGCCAGATATCAATGTGCCAGCAGATTTGACAAGTAATCAGCAATCACAAATCTACCGGCTGGTTATTGCTGCATGGAAAAATAAAACTATTCCTCATCTCTTCCATTCCGGAGCAGCAACGGTGGGATAATCTCACACATAGTCGGGGACTGCAAGGTACAAAAAAAACTAATCCCGGCCTATATAGGGCAGGCTGTGGCAGGGTCTCCTCAGTTTTTTTTTTTTTTTTTTTTTTTTGCTGTCGCAAGGGACTGTGAATATTATTTTTTTTTATTACAGTGCCGACCAGGAGTGGGGGCTTCGATTCCCAGAATGGAAGAGTTGCGAAAAGTGAAATTTGCGCTCTCACCGGTAAATTTCGTTTCTCATTCTCTCCCGTTCCGGTGCACCACACCCACCCTTCTGTTTTTGTAACTGTTTTTGTTTTGTTGCACTGTTTTCTAGTTGCGTGCATTATGATGGCAGATTACAGATTAGCATTCTCCCCTCCTGGGGCTGTGGCTGAGCTGCTTTTTAATTAACTGAGGAGACCCTGCCACAACCTGCCCTATATAGGCAAGAGAAGCTAGTTTTTTTCTTAACACACATGTTGCTACCGGTGGTGTCCTGGAATGGAAGATGATGAGATAAGAAATTTACTGGTGAGTACACAAATTTCCCTTTTTTTCTCAGCAGGTGGGGGGGGGAGTAGGGGGTATTGGGGTAGTTTTAGAGGGTTTTGGTCTGCTATAAAGAGAAATCCACTTTTCCCTGATGCTCAGCAGGATTTACACATGGGCTTGTGTGCAAGTTGCCCACAGTTGGGTTTGGCACTGAAGGTGGAAGGAGTGGGTGAGGTGTTAAACAGCATTCAGACCCAATAGCAATTTGCAAGCAGCTCACATGATGTCTGTCCTATTTGCTTCTTCCCTATTTCCTGCAGTGCCAGGTAGATGCTGTTGCAGGGCTCCGAATTTTAACCCTCCTTTCAATTTAATTTCTCCATGACCATGCAAAGAACTTGTCTAACAGCCACTTCTGTCCTTCTGAACACTATTTGAGTGAGCCCTGCAAGCCGCACTGGTCCCACAGCTGTCCTTGACCACAGCAGAGCATTATCACGACTCATAAAGCCAGACAATGACTTGCCCTTACCAGCTTAATCATGACCCAGAATTTAAAAGTAAAGAAATTGACTTCCATTGGAATACATGTTGTTTACTTATAATCAGACATTTTTTTAGATGCTTTAAGAAATGTTACACCGTTCCCATGGATGATAAGGTGGGGATAAATTTAGTGTGTGGCTGGACAGGAACATAAAATTAAGGAGAGTGTTATTATCCTTTCCTCATTGCTGCATGGCCTTTAATTGTGGCTTTCTGCACAGCTAGCTGCCTCTCTGTTTTTACCTGCAGATGAACCTATAACGTTTAGCCTAACACAGCGCTCACAGAAATTTCATATTGAACAGAATGTCACAATTTATATTAATTGCTGGATGGAGGAAGCCAGTGATTTTTAAACGCTTTCTTTAACTTGTGGGCCATCCCTAAATCAGCAAACAAGTACAAAAATGGCCTCCTATCTTTCCACCTTCTGTTCTTAGATTTCCTTAGCTTTTAAGCCTCTTCTGTGCTGTTTTTAGATAATTGCTCTGGGAATTGATGCTCTGGCTGTGCAGACCTCTAAGGCTGTACACCTGTTAGCACCATGGCTTCACAGAGGCCAAATCTGCAGTATCATTATCTGAATTTACTGCCACGTATATCCTGATCCCTTTTAGTTCATTCAGTGCTTGATACAGACCACACTCCCAAAAAAAGGTATAACGTTTGCTAAAATCCGTAAAGTACAGACATGGCCTGCAGTTTATATACATATTTTATCAATGTAAGGTTACTTTTAGTTCAAAAGCAGACAGCAGTGGGAAATATGGATCATAGCAGCATTTAAAAAAAGTTAGTCTTTCCACATTTTTTTTTTCTCTAGAAATTCGACACAAATTTGTTTTTCTTCAGGTATAATTTGCTTTGTGCCTCATCCTATTTGTAATGTGTTTTTCCCCTTCCGTGCACAAAGTAACATATTGATCCAGCACCGTGATTGCATGACAGTAACGATTCTTGCAGGTTCTTAGTTGGCAATAAATTTTGCAAACTCATTATTTTCCTAACACTTGGGTTACAGAGTTCCCTGTTGAGCGTGCATCAATACTTCTAACACTTTAGCCAAGAGGAAAAAAAAAAAACATACACATCTGTTAACTCTGTAACTGTCAGAGAAGACTACAATCTTTTTAGTTTTGGTGCAGTGAAAGTGTTCTTGTTTATGAACAACTGATTTATGTTTTGGATGTTCAGTTTTTTACATGCAAATATGCAAGGTATTGTTAAATGACTTTTGCTGATTTGCTATTGTTGGAATAGTTTTTCAGGTGGGATCAGAAGGTCCCCCATGTTTAAATATATGTCAAGTCTAAAGAGCCATCTATTAAGATGTAGTCTGTCTGCATCTATGTACCCTATCAAGGGAATCTGATTGGGGACAATAATATGGCTATCTTTATACACCATGTCATATTAATTTATTTTTAAATCATATTTTTAACATGAGCCCTGGACACCACATTATATGGCATCCAGGGGTGTAACTTGAGGGGATGCAGGGGGTGAAGCCGCACTGGGGCTTGGAAGGAGGGGGGGCGCATCATTGTTGCTTCTCCACATTATTTATTGCATTTGTGCCCACATATCATCATTTATAAAATGAATTTGTTTCTGCTGTTTCAGTCTTTAAATGACTAGCTACACCCAACTCAATTGGGTTAATAAACTGTATGAGCCGTGTCTAACACAGGGCACCGTTTAGTTTCACCACTGGCGGCGTCATAATGTCTTGTTGGGCTCTGCAATAGGGAAGAGTAGAGTGACGTAGAAATCAGTGCATCCTACTGTAATTCTCTCAGCATTACATCAGTGCTCAGCGAGCCACTTGTACCAACTGCAGATAGTCTTTACGACAAGTTTTTCCTTTTATGTTGTTTACTCAATGCTTCATCATCCCATTGGAAGGTGGGAAAAGGACTTGCAGGCACCAGATTTATTTTAAGATATAAAATATATTATAAAAAAAATTATATATATTTGTAAATAATGTTTGCCTTGTTCCAGTTTTTTTAGTTTAGCATATAATATATGCTTCACTCCTGGCGATCAGTCAGAGGACAATGTCATTTTTATACTAGTGCAAAATATGTACATGTTGATGTGGTCAGTTTAGACCAGGGGTGGGCAATTATTTTTTCCATGGGGCCACATGAGAAACTAAAAATATCGTGGAGGGCTGGGCCAAAAGGCTGAACTCAATTATGTATAACATTAATGCTATTTCTTTATAAAAAAAAAAACAGTAAATTATTTTGGAAAACCCTGCATTCAGCATCTACCTTTCTTTTTTTAGCGGACATTTTGAGGGCTAAAGTCCTCTTGTAATAGGGGTCATGTGCTGACAACTGGAGGGGAGGGTGAAAACGGTTGGTAGGATCCACAGAAAGGGGGATATCGCCCCACAGATGTCAGCAGCTCACTCTTCCACCAAACTGGGCAGAGCAAATGTAGCCCCACTTCGCTTACTCTCCATCCCCTTTAAGCTTAGCAGCAGCCCGAGGATGGCTTCCAGTCAGGGCACTTATGAGTTCCGCCCCTCCACCCAGGCAAGATGGCACCAGAGCCTACCTCCTTCCCTCCCCTGGTTGGGCTCTTCTTTACTGCCGGGCCCCCAGCTGTCCCTCTTCATGGCGGTTTCTCGCTTCCTCAATAAGTGAGGAAGGGAGAACGCACCAGACTCGCCGAGCCGATCGGCTGCTGCTTAAGTGATCGCCTGTGTACAGTGTGGGAGGCGCCGACCCCGCTGCGAAGAGGGAGGGTGGGCGCCTCGCAGGCAGCCCGAGCGGAGGGACTCCACCAGCCAGCTCAGCCCGGGCCGCTCAGAGCCAATCAAAGGGCCGTATACGGCCCCCGGGCCTTACAATGCCCAGGTCTGGACAGACAGCATGATATATTTGGGCTGATGGGTACGATCAATCTCTCTTAAAGTGGACCAACACCCAGGATTTTGACTCTCCTGAGCTTTGGTCCACCTCGGTGGGGCACCCCGATCGGGGGTTCCCCGCTGTGTGAAACCCCCCAGAACACTCACCTCCCCACGCTCCTACGCGGGTGCTCAGAGAGCTCAGAGCCGCTGTGGTATGCACGTACAAGCGGCGTCCAACCACAGCGGCTCTGAGCGCTGGAGGCCGCGTCTCGCGCTTCCTTCTAACAGGGAGCGCGCCTGCACCGGCCATTCACAAACGGCCGGCGCGGGTGCGCGCCCTGCTAGTGGGAAGCGCGAGACGCGGCCCGCGCATGCGCCATTGGAACGGGGTTAAGGTAAGGTTTGTGGGCGTCCTGGGGGGTTTCACCCCGCGGGACATCCCGATTTCGGATGCCCCGCGGGGAGGGATCTGATCGGCCCAGGAATCTTATAGATTCCCGGGCCGATCCCCCTGGGTGTTGGTCCACTTTAAAGTGGCAGCCCAGGCAATGGTGGTAATAAGGCCACCTTGACCCTGTCTCTCCTCCATTTCTTGCAGTGTGCTGTATTAGGGCTCAAATTTCGAGTCTACATTCTATTCCATAGAACTCCATATCATATAATATGTGCATTAAATGGCCTTTAAAGAGGTAAACAAACTCCCTGAATGGCTTTTTATTTACATACCTCAGGTGTACACTAGAATTAAAGAGATAACTATCCTTAGACCTGGCATCACAGGATCATATTGTTTTGAAAAGATAACCATTTTGTAAAATGCACCTCACAACATCTAGCCATGAGTTAGAAAAGGAACATCTGTAATGAATTATGAAACCAGATAAATAAGAAAAGTGGATGCCTGGGCTTTGGACTGGTGCTTATCCTGGAGCGTAGGTAAAAGTAATTTAGGCTTAAGGCTTAGGCTTCTCACGTAAGTGTATGTGTCTAATTTGCATAAATGTTAACTATTATCCAAAAGCTAGACATTTTGATCCCTGTAAGAAGAAAAACCTATTTCATGGATTTCAAGGGTCTTAACAAATGGCACCTTGTTTTTCCATTGCTGTACATTTTTAATATACAACTGTAACTAATGCCAAAACCTATGTTTTAATTATGCAAATTAAAATGTATTTAGCATTTTCTTCTGTTATCTTAGACAGCAGTTACAGCAAAAGAAGCATGAAATCTGATCCCATGAGCTACATGCTGAGTTAAAGGACTAGTATAATTTCATAGCATAAATCAGATGACTTCACGATCAAATACAATACAGATACATCTGGGTCTATTCAGAGCCAGGTGAGAATTCCCACTCCTTTTTTCGGAGAGATAACGGACTTTGACTTTTATTGTCTACCTTGAGGCTGATTCTGAGCCAGGGGAAGATTTACACCATGTAGACAATGAAAATCAATGGCATTTTTCTATCCTAAAGATGGAGTTAGAATTCTCACCTGGCTCTGAATCTACCATATTGGTGGATGTGTGCAGCGCTTCAGTTCAACACCCATTAGGTACCCCGCAAAGCCAAGTGGCAGAGGGGCTGCCGTCCAAATAATGCCTTCTTCTTTGCAACGGGACAAACACCTCTGTAGAGGTCTCTGGCTTAGATTTGTGCAAAGCCGGAGATCTCGCTTGATCAAGGCCTCTGCCCCTTCCCTGGAAATCTCCCAGCTTGTGACTACAAACCTCTCATTGAGCAGAGATCTCCGGCACAGATTAGCGGTCATGGGCATAGCTGCTCCTTTTCCCTTCGTGGTGGGAGACTTAATTTCTGCACGTCAGTATTTTTGCTTGAGAAGTGCACTGGCTGGGTAATTTGCATGCCCACCCACACTGGAGAGCTTTGCTCAGTGTGTGTGTGTGTGTGTGGGGGGGGGGGGGGGGGTCACTGTGGAGACCTTCATAGCATCTACAAAGAGAGCAGGAGCAAAAAAATCAATCAAAGGTGAGATTTACAGGGCAGCATGTGTCTGACAAAGCACATGTTGCTCTGTTAAGCTCCTTGCTCTGCTATGCTATTGCCAGGCTAAAAAAAAAAAATAGCAACTTTTTAGTATATTAACTAAAACTTTTATTACATGCATGCTCACCTGTCAAAGTATTCTCATTTATATGTGTCTTTAATTGGTACAAATGGATCAGGAAGGTGGTGACCTACATTTTGAAAATTTCCTATGGCATATAATTTCCCTCAATTCTTGGGTCACTGGCTTATCCGTCTCATGAAAGCTCTAATGAAAATTTGTTGTGCACTAAACAATTCCAGATTTCAGGAATTTTGGGCCTTTGGTGGCCATTGTATGCTTGCGCACACACAGGATTTTTTTTCCTCCACATTTAACACATCTGTGCAATGAGTATACAAATGCCTGGTGCAGTGGGCCTTCATTACAGCACCAGGGGAGATGATAGGGGGTTAGGTACTTTGCTCAAGAGCACTTCAGTCATGCCCCATGACTGTGGCTTCAGTCATGCCCCATGACTGTGGCTTCAGTCATGCCCCATGACTGTGGCTTCAGTCATGCCCCATGACTGTGGCTTCAGTTATGCCCCATGACTGTGGCTTCAGTCATGCCCCATGACTGTGGCTTCAGTCATGCCCCATGACTGTGGCTTCAGTCATGCCCCATGACTGTGGCTTCAGTCATGCCCCATGACTGTGGCTTCAGTCATGCCCCATGACTGTGGCTTCAGTCATGCCCCATGACTGTGGCTTCAGTCATGCCCCATGACTGTGGCTTCAGTCATGCCCCATGACTGTGGCTTCAGTCATGCCCCATGACTGTGGCTTCAGTCATGCCCCATGACTGTGGCTTCAGTCATGCCCCATGACTGTGGCTTCAGTCATGTCTCATGGTCTCAAGGCTGCTTCCTTACCACTAGGCCACAAATGCTCCTTAATTTTTATTCTATTTTATGTATTTATTTTAGGGGGCATTGCACAGTTTGTAGCAGTACTTCCTTATTAATTTGTTTCCTCTTTATTCCCTGTATACTAATAAATGGGGACAATTGTATAAGGGAATTGGAGGAAAGGAATTACCCCATAGCTACGTGAGTCTTATGTAGCTGCCTCTTCACCCACAATCTAACCCTCAACCCCCTCCCCCGGTCTTGCGCCGACAGGAGAGGGCCCAACACATACCCTCACCCACTTCAGCCTCCGCTGACAGTTACTGAATGAAAAAAAGACAGCAACTCACCTCAGCTTGTGATGCCTCCCGCAGGGTTTCCTCTTCCCCCTGGGGGGAGAGCTCCCTTACTTTGTATTCTATTATCTCTATTTTAAATCTGCAATACATGCTTGTACTGCCAGGTGAAGTAACAAAATTGCATTTTCTAATGACAGGTGTGTCAGGATTGTGGGGAGGGGGGTATTTTAATGAATCATGGAGGAAGCCTCATAGAAATGACTTCCCTTACAAAATATAGGCCAAACTTTATTTGGCGTCTCTGCCTCAGGGAAGCCGTGGATTTTGCACAGCGGGGCATTGGGATTTTAAATTCCCCCCGATGCATGCTAGATGGCCGTCCATGTATTTTTTCCCTCCTATTCCACTCCAGACCGTCAGTAATCAATAACGAATGGGTTAACTTTTGACCGAAGACAGAAGGTGTGGTTCCTCCCGTTTTTCCACAGTTTTTTTTTTGTGTGGTGAGCCTGTAGTGGGGACCAGGGGTATAATTTTACTCTTTTCTTGCCTTTCACAATATACTTTTTACAATATAATGTGTTTATGTTCATGGCACTTCAAAGATTTGAATCTCACACATTTTTGGGGGGTGGGATCTGGGTGGCAGGAGGAGTCAGATATTGCCTTCTGAGGTGGCAGTGAGGAAGGTCGCTGTCTGATCTGCCACCTCAGCCGGACGGAGATCCCACTGTTACGGGGGAGAGGGTAGCGCTTCTTCGTCCACCGACAAACCAGGATCTGCTGTGGGCAGTTCTCTTCGCTGCCCACAGTGCCGCCCTATAGCGGAGCCACTTTCCCGACCGTGGCCGCTGCTTTGCTGCGGCCTGTGCTATTCAGTCGCTGCCGGCGGTTCTGCTGCTGATTGTGTGCTGCCATCGGTGGTTCTACTGGGGCCTGTTCTCCATCGCTGCTAGTAATCCCGCTGCAGCCCATGCTCTGCAGACACTACTCTGGACTCTCTTGGGCTGGCTGGCCCTATTCAGCGGGGTTCCCTTCCAGTTTCATTGCCGTGCTCCTGTTGCATCTGGAGCAGGTAAATATATATTGTTTTAAGTTATAGTTAATTATTTTATTTCCTTTGTTTTGTAGATTGTGGAAAGGGGACACATCGGTTGTGGTTCACCCCTATGGTCTGGTCTTGTGACTTATCAAATTCTCCTATATACTTTGATCCTAGGTCCTCCGGGACATTTAGGCTAAAAAGATTTTTGATATGCACATCGCTCCTAATGAATGACCAATAAGTACTAAAAGGGGTGCACACCCAAGGGGAACAACTTCCAAGTATATCAATACAGAGTTGGGGCTATGGAGAAACCCCCAATGTGCTAAATGTTATGTATAGTGATTTTCTCTCAATAAATATATTGTTGATTATTTGTACATATTTTCGGGTGCGCGGCCACCTTTTTCAAGGGGTACTTGTGGGGGTTTCTCCACAGCCCCAACTCTGTATTGACCTCCGGGACATTTAGACTGTTTTGTTTCACATGACGGAGACATCCGGGGTAATCGGGTCTGGTACCTTAGCAGACAGGGTCACCTCATGTCTGGTATGCATGCAGAGGCCTCTGGATGAGGACAGTACTATTTGTGATGAATGCACTACAATGGTACTCGCTAAGTTTGGGAGACAAATATCTCCTTCAGAGAGGTTTCCTAGAGACTTTTATAACTGGGCCCTCGGAACCTAGAGCTCCTTTGGCAGCTCAACCTCACTTGGATAACCAGGGTGATAGTGTCCAGCGGTATATTGCGGAGAGGTTGGCCCACATAGAAAGCCATATAGAACTGCCTGTTTCAAGGAAAGCATTAGAGTAAAGGAAGCATTTAGATTCTGAAGAGGATATGTATGCTTCCATAGTTTCTCATGGGGAGATATCAGAGGGTGAACTTTCTTCCAATAGGGAAGAGAGTATTTTGGATTCAGGGTCCTTTACACAAGGGGGATCTCTGTTTAAAGATCAGATGGGGGGTCTGAATAGTTCCATTTTAGAGATTCTGGATAAAGGCTCCTAAGAGGAAGATGGAAGATTTGTTCAAGCCAGAGACACAGGCAGATGTTTCTTGGGCATACTCATTTCTACAGTATTGTCTTAAAGGAATGGGAGAAGCCGGATAGGCTCCATTTCTAGAGTGTTGGATGCTAAGTATCCTTTTCCCTCAGATCTGATTAATTTATGGTCTCCTCCTACGGTGGTAGACACTTCAGTTTTAGGTCTCTCTAATACTACTAGTATGCCATCATCTGATAGTGCCTCCCTAAAAGATCCAGCCTCTTTTGGTCAAGGCCATCCCAAAATGAGGGGAAAGCAGAAGCGTTGAGATCCGCCATAACTCACCTTTTACAGATCAGAGTAGTCTTTCACGTTGCCTTCTCAGAGGTCAGGGTTTTTTCTCCAAATTGTACATCATTCCCAAGGAGGACGCTTCTGTGCGCCCAATATTAGATCTCAAGGGCCTCAACAGGGTCGTCCGTCTGAATACATTTCCCATGGAAGATCCACAGTGATCGCAGTCGCTTCAGCCGGGAGAATTTATGACCACAGTGGATATAAAGGATGCGTACCTACATATCCCGATTTCGGGTCATCAAAAATATTTGTGCTTTGCAGTAGATGGCCTACACCTTAAGTTTGTGGCTCTGCCTTTCGACCTTGGGTGTTTACTAAGGTTTTGGCAGGTCTTATGGCTTTTCTAGGAAACCAGGGGGGATACACATAATCCCTTAATCCCTTAGATGATCTGTTGATCAGGTCCCCATCTTTTCAGGAGGCCCAGAAGGATACACAAACGACACTAGAAAAGCTTTTCTGGATAGTCAACTATCCAAAGTTGCATATCATTCCTTCAAGAGTTATATCTTTCCTGGGAATGTCATTAGACACATCTCAGGCCAAGGTATATCATCGGGAACAGAAGACTTTCACTTCAGGCCAGAGTACAGGCTCTCTTGTCCTGCCCTAAGTTGACGATTCGTCAGGGAATGTTCCAGTTGGGCCTCATGGCGCTTTGCTTCGAGGTGGTGCCCTTTGCACAGTTTCACACAAGGCCACTGCAGTTGCAATTGCTCCCAATCTGGGATCAGCCCACAAAAACTCTGGATCAGCCCTACTTTATGACAATCAGCCAGACAGTCTCTAAGCTGGTGGCTGAATCCTCAGCATCTTAAGGTGGGCAGGTCTTTTCTTATGGTTCAATGAAAGACAGTAGTTATTGATGCCAACGGGTTGGCGGGTGTCATGGTGTCTCAGACGATCCAGGGACAGTGGGGACTGAGGGAGAGCAAGCCCCCCATAAATATCCTGGAGCTGAGAGCGATTATTTTGTCCCTCACACATTGGTCTTCCGCCCTGAGAGGTCATTCTGTCAGGGTTCAGACCGACAATCTGATGGCGGTAACATATATCAACCAGGGGGGCACCAGGAGCAAGAAAGCTCTCAAGAAAAGTTGCAGGCTGATTGTTTAAGCAGAGCAGTCCTGCATCAGGCAGAATGGTCCCTCAAACAGAGGGTTTTTCAGTACCTTTGCATGTGCTGGGGGGTCCTAGATGTAGATCTCTTCATGTCTCACATAAATCAGAAGGTTCCGAGGTTTGTGTCTCGGTGGAGAGACCCTCTAGCAATAGCAACAGATGCCCTGGCCCTTCCCTGGTCAGCATTCAGGCGTCTTTATGCATTCCCTTTGTTTCCACTCCTAGGTCAAGTACTGAAAAAGATAGCCCACGAGGGAGTTCCAACCATTCTGGTGGCTTCTCCTCGGCCAAGTAGATGCAGTCATAGTAAGGATGTCAGAAGGCGACCATTGGTGGTTGCCCGATGATCCAGATCTCCTCACACAGGGCCGTCTATGGCCCCCAATTTAGAAGTTCTGGCTTTGACGGCCTGGGTTTATCTGCCAGAATTATCCAGTCTATGATTCAGTTCCGAAGGCAGACTTCATTAAAGATTTACTATAGAGTCTGGTGAATCTAGAGGTTTTGCCTGTAGAAAGTTTTTTGTCTCCGGAATTCTGGAATTTTTGCAGACGAGTCTCGGTGGGGGTCTTCAATTGAGCACTCTAAACTGGCAAGGTATTTACTTTCTTCATATTTTTTTCTGAAACCCATTGTCGGGAATAAAATAATATTTTAGTGCTCTCACTACATCAAGAGAATGAAGGACCCTCTCCTTATGGCTAACTGGAGCAGGATATAAGGAGGGCAAAACCACCTATACGTTAAGATGAAGTGGGGAAACCACCTTAGGAAGAAAATTTGGCTTAAAATGGAAGACGTCCTTGTTCCTTGTGCAACTCTAAATAAGGAGGGTTAACTGATAAAGCTGCTAATTCAGACACCCACTGTAAGGTATTGCCATCAGAAAGATGACTTTCAGTGTCATCAATCCTAGTGATGCTGACAGATTTTCAAATAGAGGACCCTGAACTGACTGATGAGACCAAGTTTACGTCCCTAACAGGCAGAATAGGTTTACTAGGAGGGCGCACATGGGTGACCCCTTGCAAAAATGTCTCTATCTCTACGACACAAGTCTTCCGTAAGTCTGACTCCTTATTAGTTATAGCTGAGGGGCCACGGAAGGCTCATCCGTTAGCTATATCTACAATCAGCCAATGCATTAGACAAGTGGTGATAAGGGCCTATATCTCCAAGGGGAAGAATCCTCCTTTTCGTGTTACAGCTCATTCTACATGAGCTGTTGGAGCTTCCTGTGCTTTTCAGCACTAGGCCTCAGTGGAACAGGTATGCAAAGCTGCTACTTGGTCCTTGGTACTTTTACCAAATCTTATAACGTAGAAAATAGAGCCTTGGCAGATGCCGCCTTTGGTGGGAAGATACGACAGTAGTAAGCTAAGAGTTTGGTTTTGGAATAGCGTACTCCTTCATTCATTCTTGGGAATCCCACTCTGAAGTAAGAGTGCTGCTTTTGGAGGTCCCATTCATTACTGATTTCTGAAGGCTTGGAGTGAAATAGAAGAGAAAATACAATTCTATGATTGTCACTTGTAGAATTGGTTTCTCTTCTATAACTACTCCAGGGCTTCAGACCCTCCCTATCTGCTAGTTTACTATATCCAGTCTTCGATTGCCTAGTCCTAGTGGAGCTTGTAAATATGTAAGGCTGGGACGAACCACACCTTCTGTCTTGCAGTCCAAACCCTTCGGTTGAGAGTTAACTCATTAGCTACTGATTACTGATGCCCTGGAGTGGATTCTACCAACTCTACAGATGACAGTCAATGAATTGCATTTTTGGGAAGACGTTCCCAAAGTTATTGTTAGGACATTCCGCAAGCAGAAACCATGAGTGAGCAATAATCTGTGATGGACTGAAGGCACATACAATTGCTTCCAATGCAGGGCTCATATCTGGAAACACTGAGGAGTATAAACAAATTCCCACTGTTGTGCATACATCACAATTTCATGAACCAATTGTACTTTTAGTTTGACTCTGCCCGTAATGCTACTGTAGATAATAGGCACATAAAACATCTTTGAAGGGGTGATGAATGGGGGAACACTAAGAAGGAAAACGGACTGGATGGGATCTCTGGGTGTGTCCTTAAGGGCTGTGCTGACCAGCTTGCAACATTGTTAACAACACAAGAATGTTCAACCAAAAAAAAAAAAACTTGTCCATCCTGTTACAGCTACCACCCACGCACTCTCACTTCTTTGGAGGTAAAGATGCCTTTAAACAGGAATGATGGACCTCTGCGCAAGCAGGTCCTATTAGCCCCTAACTCTCATATAGATTACCTTTTGGATGTTGACTTCCTCCAGTTAGCCAACAAAACCCTGTCCTCCCCCCCCCCCCCCCCCCCCCCCCCCCCCAGCGATTTAGCCGTCTTTGACGTCGGGGAGCTTAACCCTGAGGGGTCTCTGCTGTGTAGCTCCCTCTGCCCTCGCTAACTGTTCTGATATTTTGCGGCTTGTCTACGTGTCCTGTAGCCGGAGATGAGCAGCACAGACATTAGTTCTGGGGGTGGCTCAATGCATCCTGGGATTGAAGATGTAAGAAAAGATGGCACTGTCCTACGGATAGCGCCTGAAGGATGGATGAGCATAGAGGGAAGGGCAGAAGACAGCTAAGTTTAAAGTGGCAATTATTGAGTCATAGGATAAAAGGTAACGGGGGGCTGAGTTTGGGGGTTATACATACACACTCACATCACTCTTACCACAAATATCATCATTACAAAAAGGTTACCCACACATGAGCATTCAAAAGGAATATTCCAAGTATGTCACACACCCCGCTTCCAATATTCATGACATGTGGGTAATGACCTGTAGAGGGCGAACTTCTGCAGAGATGACAGGAAAAAAAGGAAGCCCCTCCCGGTCCATAAGTACTTGGTACCTCCCACACATTCCATAGTTTTCGGCGAGCAAGCAGAAGATGGCTGTGTCTCCTCCTTGCAGGTAGCCGGATTACCCCCAGCCAATTTGTTTCTGTTGCTGGACGGACTTTATTTAAACCCTTATTATGCCTCCCAGCCTTGGCTGTGGGTCCGGGCAATGGTAGGCAGCACCTTTGTGGTGTATACAGGGAGCCATGCTCCCCCGTGAGACACCATACTAGAGGGTAGGCGGTATCCGGGTTGGTGATCACGGTTTGGGATGCCCCGTCCCTGGCTTGTCCTTCCACTTATATGGTGTGGACTTCCCCCCTTCCTGGTCTCCCTGTGCCCGTCTCGGGGGTGGGGGGAGGGTGGGGGCGCTGTCTCTACCCATCATTTTTTCCTTGTCTTAGGATGTGCTTTCTGCGTGGGTGTGTGTGTGCGTTTTTACTTGTGTATAAACTGGAAGACAGATGTACGCTGGCCGCATGTGTCGGTTTTTTTTCATGGTGGGGGAGCTTCTTCCCCTCAGGTACTCGGAGGGGGGGCGGGGCCGAGCGCTTGGCGCGCCTGCTGCGGCCTGCCCCCCCTGCTCTTTGGCGCAGTCGCTGTGCCCAATCACTGGCTGGGAGCCGTGTCTTCTTGTTCTGAGGGAGGGGGGGCAGGACCGGGTGCGGCGCGAGATCCGCGCTGGCCCGGCCCTTCCTCTCTCTCTCTCTCTCTCTCTCTCTCTCTCTCTCTCTCTCTCTCTCTCTCGCTCCCTGTGGCTGTGCTGCTGGCTGGACGCCATTGCAGCTCTCCGTGAGTGCCCTGTGGGCTATTTCTTTATTTGTTCCTTAAGTTTTCTTTGTGCGCTGTGCTGCACTTTATGGGCCCCCTTTTCAATTGTGTCTTTCAGACAGACTCCCTAGCAAGTGTTTAAAAGGGGGGGTTCTCCCGGTCCTAGGGTCCCTTGGTGATAAAATTGGGGTATCACTCAAATCCTCCCACTCGGGACTTAAAGGGACATCCCGGGTTGCTTATACAGCGTAATTCCCTCTGGTCATTTCGACTACCATAAAATCACCATATGGAGGCTCCCCAGGATACGGGGCTCGAGCTCCCTTTGGGGCAATCCCAGCAGAGTGTGGGTTGTGGGGTATCCCTTATGGGGGATAATGTACTGATTTGCATACCATGTGCTCAGCAGGCCATAACGCGGCAGTCGGGGTCCCAGGCGTCTGGGTCCGTGCCGCCGGCCTCATCATCTACGCCACCCCGCCTGATCCGTACCCCAAGTGACGATGTCATTAGTGGGGAGTCGCAATCTGATGTATGTGCTAGATTCGCCAACATTGAGAGACTGATTTCTAGCTCTGCGGCCAGAAAGGCCCCAGCTAAGAAGAGACATTTATCACCGGCCGCACCGGTTCTGGATTTTGATGATTGTGATATCCTTGACTGGTCTGATTATTCCCCATTTGAGGAAGGGGAATTGTTTGAGGATTCTGATGGATCTGAGGATCAGCAGTTTGTTGGTGCTGATGCTGAATATGGGCAGGGGGATGCCGTAGATACCCCCAAGGTCCTGGCCCACTTGTTTGAGGTTCTGGCTATTTCTCCTCCGGCGGATTCCCCTTTTTCGGGACCTCTAAGCCTCGCTTGGAATTCCCAAATCAGAAGCATTTTGAAAGTATTATTCTTGGAGATGGGAGAGACATAGCCGGCTTCCCGGTGTTCCTCAGGGATGGGATAGGAAGTATCCCTTTCCGGTGGACGCGGTGAAGCACTGGTCGTCCCCTCCCGAGGTGGGAGGGGATGCGCCCGTTCTGGGATTGTCCGACACTTCGGTTGTACATTCTCCGGAGGCCACCACTCTCAAGGATGGTGAGGACAAGCGCATTGATCAAATGGCTTGCCATGCCTTTGCTAGTGTGGGTTCAGCCTTGCAGCCTGTTTGTGCTTCTGCGCTCACGGCTGTGGCTACCAGGTCTGTTGTTAGGGACCTGTTGAGTGTTTCCCAGCTGCACCCGGCCAGTGAAGAATTCGCAGCCCTTAAAAGGTGTGAATTATTCATGTCTTTTGTTTTGTCCGCTTTGGACGACACAATATGTATGTGCAGTAGAACCTTGGCATTGCTGGTGGCTATTCGCCGGTCGGTCTGGTTGCACCAGTGGGCGGCTGACATCGGGGCTAAAAAATCACTTACAACACTGCCCTACTTGGGTACGTGGCTGTTCGGAGATAAATTAGATACAGTGGCGAAAGGTGGAAAGTTATGTCAGCGTAAGAAGCAGCCTCCTTCAATCCTTCCTTTCGTGATGCTAGAGCAGGCAGAGGTTTTGCCTACTCTAACTTCAGAGGTGATTCCTGGAAAAGGGGCAGAGGACGCGCACGTCCAGGCCTTAACTGGGGTTCCAAGCCTGCTGCCAAGACAGCTCAGCAATAAGGGGACGCCCTCACCCTTGCGGTGGGGGGGGCGGCTGTGGCACTTCTTCCAGGTCTGGACCCAGGAGGTCACAGACAAATGGATCTTGGAAGTGGTCTCTTCCGGGTACAAACTGAAGTTCGAGTACCAGCCTCCTCCCAGATTCCTAAGGTCTCAGGTGCCCTCGGATCCCCGGGCTACGCAGGGGCTCCTGTTGAGCTGTAAAGAATCTTCTGGTCAAGGATGTCATATGCCCAGTGCCTTTCTCAGAGAGAGACCGGGGCTATTATTCCAACCTTTTCACGGTTCCCAAAAAGGATGGATCCATAAGACCCATTCTGGATTTGAAGCTTCTCAACAGGTTCATCAGAACCAGGAAGTTCCGCATGGAGACTCTGCACTCAGCCATCAATTCCCTTTGTCAGGGGGATTTCATGACGTCCATAGACATCAAGGATGCTTACCTTCATGTACCAATCTTCCCAGCACACCAGAGATTTCTCAGGTTTGTGGTGGGAGATCAGCACTTTCAGTTTGTGGCCCTCCCTTTCGGGTTGACTTCGGCACAAAGGGTGTTCACAAAGGTGCTGGCGGGCATTATGGCCCTTCTCAGAGCCCAGGGCATTCGCATTGTGCCGTATTTGGACAACCTCCTCATTACAGCATCCTCTCTCAGTCAGGCGGAGCTGGACACCAGGTTGGTGATGGCGACGTTGGAGAGGTTCGGCTGGGTGATCAACCACCCCAAGTCTTCTCTCTCCCCCTCAAGGGAGATCTCGTTTCTGGGTATGAATCTGGAGACCATTCGGACCTCAGTCCAAGGTGCAGATGGTTCAGGATCTGATACGTCTTCTCCTGTCCAAACCTCGTCCTTCTATCCGGCTAGGGATGAGACTGGTGGGATTGATGGTGGCTTCCTTTGAGGCAGTTCCCTTTGCTCAGTTCCACATGAGGTCGCTGCAGCTCCATCTTTTGTTTGCCTGGGACAGATGTCCGCAGTCATTGGATCAGTCATTCCAGATGTCTCCCCGGGTTCGGCAGTCCCTTCAGTGGTGGCTGGAACCAAGCAATCTGATGAGGGGCAGATCCTTTCAGACCCCATGTTGGGAGACGGTTACCACGGATGCCAGCCTGTCGGGCTGAGGAGGTTTTTGGAAGACACATCAGTTCAAGGGGCTGTGGGGTCCTCAGGAGGCTCACACCCCCATCAATGTCTTGGAGCTGAGAGCTATTCGGTTGGTTCTGTCATGCTTGACGCATCACCTACGGGGCTTACCGGTTCAGGTTCGATCAGACAATCGAACTGCGGTAGCTTACATCAATCACCAAGGAGGGACTCGCAGCAGGGGTGCCCTCAGGGAAGTTCTCTGATTCTTGCGTGGGCGGAGAGCAATGTTCCATGCATCTCAGCAGTGTACATTCCAGGAGTGGAAAACACGGAGGCGGACTCCTTGAGCAGGGGATCCTCTCGCAGAGGGGAATGGTCTCTCAACCACAGGGTATTCAGGCCCCTCTGTCACAAGTGGGGGTTTCCGAAGGTGGATCTCTTTGCCTCACGTCACAATCACAAGCTCCTGAGGTTTGTGTCTCTGTCTCAGGATCCTCTGGCCCTGGCAGTGGACGCCATGTCTCTTGCCTGGAGGGATTTGGGGTTCCTGTACCTGTTTCCCCTCTTCTCCATGGCAGGCACGGTGGTGCGCAAGCTGGCTCTAGAGGGTGCGCCAGCAATTCTGGTGGCCCCAAGGTGGCCAATACAGGTTTGGTTCGCAGATGTCGTAAGGCTGGCGGTAGATCAGTACAGGCTGCCCCTGTTTCCAGATCTGATCTCTCAAGGTCCTCTACTTTACCCCAATTTACAAACGCTGGCTTTGACGGTGTGGCTGCTGAAACCTCCATCTTAAGGGAGGAAGGTTTGTCTGAGGCTGTGATTCAGACTCTTGTTAGAGCTAGGAAGAGATCTTCCTCCAACATATACTACAGGACTTGGAGGTCCTATATTGACTGGTGTGAGGCTAGGGCTTTGCCTTGCAACACGGTCTGGGGTTCCAGCTTAGTACCTTGAAAGGTCAGGTCTCTGCCTTGGCGGTCTTCTTTCAAAGGTCTTTTGCTCTGCATCCTCTGGTTAAGACCTTTTTCCAGGGGGTCACCCATGTGCGGCCCCCTAGAAAGCCTTTGGTGCCCGTTTGGGATCTGAATTTGGTTCTGTCGGCCCAGGGGCCTCCTTTTGAGCCGGTGCAGGATGTTGCACTTTATATGCTCACTCAAAAGGTTGCCTTTTTGGTGGCTGTTCGGCGTGTCTCTGAGTTGGCGGCTCTGTCCATTCAGGCCCCTTACTTTGAGAGACACCAGGACAAGGTGGTTTTTCACTTTAAGCCAGATTTCCTTTCTAAGGTGGTTTCTGCCATCTCCCTTCCTTGTGTCCTAAGCCTAGCAATGACAAGGAGAGGGTTTTGCATTCTTTGGATGTGGTTCGTTGTGTGAATTACTATTTGGTGGCTACTTCTCCTTTTCGTAAGGCGGATGCCTTGTTCGGGGGACCATCCGGGCCCAGGAAAGGTTTTGCGCCCGCCAAGTCTACCATTAGTAAATGGATATGCCAGGTCATTGTTGGGGCCTATACTGCCAAGGGGAAGCTTTCCCCTTTTCAGATCACTGCTCATTCTACTCGTGCTGTTGGGGCTTCTTGGGCCTTTCAGCACCAGGCTTCTGTTGAACAAGTTTGTAAGGCTGCTACTTGGTCTTCCGTTCATACTTTTTCCAAGTTTTATAAGGTTGATGTGCAGGCCTCAGCGGATGCTGTTTTTGGCCGCAAGGTTCTGCAAGCTGCAGTGGTTTAAAATTTGTGCATTTTTTTGCCGTATTCGGATCCCCACCCATAATGGACACTGCTATTGGATGTCATGAATGTCACACATGTCATGAATATTGGAAGCGGGGTGTGTGACATACTTGGAATAATACCATTTTGTGATTACTCACCTGTAAAATGGGTATTATAAGTATGTCACACACCCCGCTTCATCCCGCCCTTTTTGTATTCTGGATCCTTTATATGGTGAACCTTTTATGTTAAGTTTGTTATAATTGGCTCTTCCTGGTCCCCTTACTGCTGTCCTATACTGGGGAATGTGTGGGAGGTTCCATGTACTTATGGCCCGGGAGGGGCTTCCTTTTTTTACTGTCATCTCTGCAGAAGTTCGCCCTCTACAGGTCATTACCCACATGTCATGAATATTGGAAGCAGGGTGTTTGACATACTTATAATACCCATTTTACAGGTGATTAATCACAAAATGGTATTTTTTCACTGCATTATATACTGAACTATTTATGGCTGTATTTGTGAAAAGCTTGACTTTGACATGTGACTTCAAAGGACTGAGAATGCTGAAGTGAAGGTAATTTCTTTGTTAGACATGTAATTATAACAATTTAGCTTTATAATGTATCTATTAATACAGATGTTCTGTTCTCCTTTCAAGGGATTATCATATTGTGATATTGTTTTTAGCAGTGGTAAGAATGGACATATCTGTAGGTTCAATTGGATATAAAGTGGCAATTTAGGGAGTATAAATATAATATACAATACATGTCATTGTACATTTTTTGGGGGGTTTGCAGATAAAATCTTGATAGGAATATATATATATATATATATATATATTTTGTTTGCTTAGTTGTGTACATACATGCCCTACAAAGCTTAAGCGCCAGCAGCCCCCACAGTGTAGGTATCAATTCCTATATTTATTAATTACATTTCTGAAAAGATCAAAACTTCATAAGTATGTATTATAATAATGTATTATATTTAAACTTGTACATGATGTGTTCTGGAAGCTACATACTTTAAAGATAAGATGGGTTTTATGTGAGTTCATATATATATATATATATATATATATATATATATATATATATACCCCATTCCCTGTGAGCAGTGTGTCATCCCCTACTATACCCATGTGCAGTGTTGCATATCCCCCTCCCATTCCCAAAGGCAGTGTTGCATTCCCCCCCCCTCATTCCCCATAGGCAGTGTGGCATTCCCTCCCTCACATTCCCATAGGAAGTGTGGTATTCCTCCGTCCCATTGGCAGTGTGGCATCCCCCCATCCCATTATCCATATAGGCAGTGTGACATCCCACCATCATATTCCCAATAAAGGCGTGTAAAATCCCACCATCCCATTCCCCTACATAGGCTGTGTGGCATCCCCCCATCCCATTCCCTATATTGGCAGTGTGGCATCCCCCCCATCCCATTCTCCATATAGGCAGTGTGGCATCCCCCCACCCCATTCCCCATATAGGCAGTGTGGCATCCCCCCATCCAATTCTCCATATAGGCCGTGTGGCATCCCCCCATCCAATTCCCCATATAGGCCGTGTGGCATCCCCCCATCCAATTCCCCATATAGGCCGCGTGGCATCCCCCCATCCAATTCCCCATATAGGCCGTGTGGCATCCCCCCATCCCATTCCCCATATAGGCAGTATGGCACCCCCTCCCATTCCCCATATAGGCAGTGTGGCATTCCCCATACAGTTAGTGTGGCTTTCCCCCCATCCCATTCCCCATATAGGCCGTGTGGCACCCCCCTCCCATTTCCCATATAGGCAGTGCGGCATTTCCCCCTTCCGATTCCCCATATAGGCAGTGTGGCACTCCCCCCCTCCCCTTATGCAGTGTGGCACTCCCCCCCCTCCCCTTATGCAGTGTGGTATTCTCCCCAACTCCCGAGGAAAAAAAAAAGTATAGTTACATGAACGCCACCACCACCTTGGCACGCGCTGGTTTGTATGTGCACTCACTGACACCCGAGAGGCAGGGGGTGCGAGAGAAGCAATAGTGTCCCCGCTTTGGCTTCCAGCTCTGCCACCAAACACTCGTGTGTCAGAGCGCTCTGGCGGAACTGGAAGCTAGAGCTGGGACAGACAACGCCGGAGCGCTCTGACACACGAGTGTTTGGTGGCAGAGCTGGAAGCCAGAGCGGGGGCATTGTCTGTCCCCACTTTGGCTTCCAGCTCTGCCATCGCCACTCGGGCCAGAGCGCATTGACAGCTGGGTAGTTTGTGTGAGCGCTTACAGACACACTAAAGGCAGTGGTGCGCTGGAAGCCACTGTCCCTGCTCTGACTTCCATCACTGCCCCTGCCTCTCGGGTGTCAGTGAGCGTTCACACTAACACCCGAGTGTCAGCCAGAGAGGTGGTGGCAGGGACAGCGGGTGTGTATTGTAAGTGTACTTTTTCCTATTGCATGGCACGGCCTGCTTCAAGAAGTCCTTACGTATGGGATATTCCGCCACAAGGTGGCGCAGTGTACTGCAGAAGAGTTGTGGCTCCTCCCGGTACCATATAAAAACAGGATCACCAATAGACCACTCCAGTGTTTCCTCTGCAGTGTATACTGCGAAGATAGAAGATGGCTCTTTATATTGCGCAGGTGAGCAGGGCAACCAAGCCTGCGGCCCTGCATGTCTATTTCCACCTGTTTCCGGACCCTCTGTGCCTCCCAGCCTTGGCTGACGGATCGGGTGAAGGTAGAGGAGCAGCAGGGTCAGGTGCTCAAGGAGCGCTGCTTTAAGCCGCAGACCCTGTAACACAACGGGTAGCTGGCCATAGGCTTTATGGTGAGCCTTCTGAGGGATGCGGAGTTCCTGTCCTAGCTTCTGAGGGGTTGAGTGTTTCGGGGACTGTGTGCCCTTTTTTCTCTGTTCTGGGGTCCCCCCCTCACATTCCTGGCCCGGCTCGCGCCGCTGCCTGCTCGCCTCAGACCCCCCCTTCCCCCGACGTGTTTTCGGGGGGGGGGGATGCTAGCAACGAGTGGTGTTTAACTGTGTTTTTTTCGCCGCCGTGGCCGCTTGTACTACGTTCCGCGGCGGGCGGCGCTAAATCTGTGAGGCGTTTTTTGTATTGTGATGGTGCCAGAGCTGCCACGTGAGCGCCGCTTTTCGGGGGGGCGGGGCCGGGGGATGACGCGTATCGCGTCGTCCCCCCCGCAACCCACCCCTCGAGGTTCTTCTGCCGGCGCCATTTTGAGTCTGCTGCGCGTCTGGGGCCTCTCTTTCTCCCTGGGCTGCGGCGGTGATCTCCTCCTGTGTCGCTTCCTCCTGCGGTCTGGCGGCTTGGTGATCCTTGGTCTACTTGGTCCGTGAGTCCCCTTTGGTGGGTTTTTCTTTTTACTTGGGGCATGGACTGCGAGATGGTTAAGAGGAGGAGGGGGAGCTTCTCCAGGACTCGGACTCCTCTGAGGACCAGCAGGAGGGTTACGACAGTGACCCTGGGTCTGCGTCTGGGGAGGACTCAGGACATCAGGGTTCCCTGATGACACTGATAGACTGTTGGCTCACATTTTTGAAATCTTGCACATTGTCCCCCCTGAGGTGGCAGGGTGAGCAGTTTCGTCCTGATAAACAGCGTCTGGAGCAGGGCCATTTCTCTAATATGGTGCTCAAGGAGTGGGAACGTCCTAGTAGATTGCCCGTGGTGCCAAAAGGGTTGGATAAGAGGTATCCCTTTCCTGCTGACCTGGTCAAGCGATGGTCGTGTCCCCCTGAGGTGGACGCTCCCGTTCTAGGGCTGTCCAACACCTCGGTCATGCCTTCCCCTGACACTACTACGCTGCCTTGTGCCTTCCCAGGAACGGGGTCAGGGGTTCTACTCCAATCTTTTCATGGTCCCCAAAACACTTTCGCAAGAAGACGCTACGCTCGGCTGTCAGTACCCTTCGCCCAGGCGACTTCATGACCTCCGTGGACATCAAGGATGCCTATCTTCACGTGCCAATCTTTCCGGGTCATCAGAGATTCCTGAGGTTCGCTCTAGAGGATCAGTGTTACCAGTTTGTGGCTTTACCGTTCGGTATCACCTCGGCGCCTCGAGTGTTCACCAAGGTGCTGGCGGGCGTGATCGCTCTGCTGCGGAATCAGGGCATTCGCATCCTCCCTTACCTGGATGACATTCTGATTGTGGCTTAGTCTCTTCATCAGGCCGAGAAGGATACTCAGGTGGTGACCTCCACTCTTGAGTCCTTCGGCTGGGTGAGCAACTTTCCCAAGTCTTCACTGTCTCCGTCATTGATGAGGACCTTCCTGGGCATGACTCTGGATATCTCTCAGGTCAAGGTGTTCCTGCTTCAGCAGAAGGTGGAGGGCCTTCAGAAGCAGGCACGGGCTCTACTGTCGTGTCCCCATCCCTCCATCCGGCAAGGGATGCAGTTAGTGGGCCTGATGGTGTCCTGCTTCGAGGCGGTTCCCTTTGCTCAGTTTCACATGAGACATCTTCAGTTGCACCTCTTGTCAGTTTGGGATCAGGACCCTGTGTCCCTGAATCAGAAATTTGCTCTTTCTCCCCTGCCCAGACAGTCCCTCTCGTGGTGGCTGGACTCAAGGAACCTTCTAGTGGGCAGGACCTTTCTGCCTCCGTGCTGGGAGACTGTCAACACAGATGCCAGTCTGACCGGTTGGGGGGGCTTTTGAAAGTCTCTGAAGTTCCAGGGTCAGTGGGGCCCCCAGGAGGCCCATGCTGCCATCAATATCCTGGAACTGAGGGTGATCAGGTTGGTTCTTTTTCAGCTGACCACACACCTTAGGGGTCGGGCTGTTCAGATCCGCTCGGACAACCAGACGGCGGTTGCCTACATCAATTATCAGGTAGGGACTCGGAGCAAGCGAGCCCTCAAGGAAGTGTCCCTGATACTGTCTTGGGCGGAAGAGAATGTCCCTTGCATCTCGGCGGTCTACATTCCGGGGGTGGAGAACCAGGAGGCAGACTCCCTGAGCAGGGGGACGTCTCGGTTGGGGGAATGGTCCCTCAGCAACGAGGTATTTCACTCCGTGTCACCGCTGGGGTCACCCAGATGTGGACCTGTTTGCGTCCCGACACAATCACAAGCTTCCCAGATTTGTCTCTCTGTCACAGGATCCTCTGGCCTTCGCCATGGATGCGCTAGCAATGCCTTGGACGGAGTTTCGGCTCCTCTATGTGTTCACTCCTTTTCCTTTGCTAGGCAGGGTGCTGCGCAAGAGGAGCCCAGGAGGGGGTACCAGCCATTCTGGTGGCCCCCTGTTGGCCGAGGAGGGTGTGGTCGCAGATGTCGTGCAGTTGGCAGTAGATCGGTACGTCTTGCCCAAGGACCCAGAGCTTCTCACTCAGGGACAGCTGTGCCATCCCAATTTACAAACGCTGGCTTTAACGGCTTGGCAGCTGAAAGCTCCATCTTGATGGATAAGGGGTTGTTGATACTATGATTCGGGCTAGGAAGAAGTCTTCGTCTTTTATCTACTACAGGGTCTGGCATGCTTACATTGCCTGGTGTGAGTCCAAGTCTCTTCCTTGTCGGGTGTTTTCTATCCCCAGGATTCTGGAATCTTTGCAACATGGTTTGGATCCGGGCCTTCAACTTAGTACCCTCAAGGGACAGGTGTCAGCTCTGGCAATTTTTTTTTCCAAAGATCCTTTGCCAATCACCGGTTGGTTAAGACTTTTTCCAGGGAGTTACTCATGTGCGTCCGCCACGTAAACCTATGCTACCAGTTTGGGACTTGAATCTGGTGTTGTCTGTTCTGCAGGGTCCTCCCTTTGAGCCTATCCGTGGGGCTGCGTTGCCCATTCTCACTCTTAAGGTGGCCTTTATGGTGGCTATTACTTCGGTCAGGCGAGTTTCTGAGCTGGCGTCGCTTTCCATCAAACCTCCTTATTTTGAGTGGCATCAGGATAAGTTGGTGTTTCGGCTTAAGCCGGATTTCTTGCCTAAGGTTGTGTCTGCTTTTCATCTCAATCAGGACATTGTTTTGCCTTCTTTGTGTCCTAACCCCCCTAGCTAATTCCAAGGAGCGGACCCTTCTCTGAAGTTTTATTTGGTTGCTACTGAGTCTTTCAGGAAATCTGATGCTCTTTTTGTTCTTCCTGCTGGGCCTAGGAAGGGTTTGCCTCCGGCTAAATCCACTATCAGCAAGTGGATCCGTCAGGTGGAGGAGCAGGCCTATCCTGCTAGGGGGAAGGTTCCTCCTTTTAAGGTTACTGCTCATTCACTCTTGCTATTGGTGCTTCTCGGGCTTTTCAGCACCAAGCTTCTGTTGAACAAGTTTGTAAGGCCGCAACTTGGTCTTCTGTTCATACCTTTTCCAAGTTTTACAATGCTGATGTTAAGGCTTCTGCTGATGCTGCCTTTGGTCGCAAAGTACTTCAGGCGGTGGTGGTTTGAACTACCTTACAGACACTGCTGTTGGACATCCCATACGTAAGGACTTCTTGAAGCAGGCCGTGCCATGCAATAGGAAAAGACAATTCTGTGAGTACTCACCTGTAGAATTGCTTTTACTATGCATGGCACGGCCTGCGTCACCCCACCCTTGTTATCGTTATTCTTGGTTGCCTCTTTATGGTGATTGTTCCAAGTTAGTTGGGGTTTTTACCTTTTTTACCTTATTATCTCCCGGCTTCTTGTATAACTGATTGTCAGCGCTGGAGTGGTCTATTGGTGATCCTGTTTTTATATGGTACCGGGAGGAGCCACAACTCTTCTGCAGTACACTGCGCCACCTTGTGGCGGAATATCCCATACGTAAGGACTTCTTGAAGCAGGCCGTGCCATGCATAGTAAAAGCAATTCTACAGGTGAGTACTCACAGAATTGTCTTTTTTTTTCATTCGCCCAATAAGACGCACTGACATTTTCACCCCACTTTTGGGGAAATAATGGTGCGTCTTATAGGGCGAAAAATTGTGTGTGTGTGCAGACGATGTGTATCACAAGTAAGCAGTGCAGTGGCTTTAAATCTTCATTTGTTTTGGGGTCGATTTTAAATACTGTTTCATGCCCTTGTATCATTCCTGTTAATTAACAGGATTTAATTTTCGTGTTTGTTTGTTGTCCACAGCAAGCAACAAAGGAGAATATTAGACGGAGAGAGGCAGAAGAGAAACAAAAAAGAGTCAGGTTAGCCAAAGAAATGGCAGAAAAAGAGAAAGAGGAAAGAATGAAAAAGAAGAAACGACTTTTGGAAAAGAATAGAGGTACATAAAAAAAGCATTTATTTTAAGTCCAGTCCAGTACACTGCCAGTTTGGTGCCTAAAGAGCGTCCGCATCCTAAGTCTCTCTGTGGTTTGCGGCACACTCCCGTGCACATCATCTCCAGCAGATGCTGCCCAATAATGTGGCGTGGGAGCACTGGAAAGGTAAGTGAATGTGGGTCTGCCTGGGGGCAGTCAGGTGAAAGGGTCAGTGGATCATCTGACTAATATACATGTATACAATGAACCATAGTGATTTTTTGTAAATCATGTAGTGTTTTATCATCTCTTACAAACTCTGTCATAAACATGTGTAATGTGACTTTTAAAGCAGTTAATATGATGGCCGAATAAGCTGACAGGCAATGATAGATTAATTAAGGCATGCATTTACACATCTGCTTCACCTTGGTAACATAATAAGCATAACTGCAGATTTAATTTTACATTTCATGGATTTTACAGTGACTTGTATGTCTAACTTAAGTACCATTATTTCAGAAATTAGATAACAGTATTAGTTATCCTTTCAAGTAAACTGCTACAGAGATAAGCAGATTCATATACAATATCTCACGGAAGTGAGTGCACCCCCTCCCATTTTTTTTTGTTGAAAATGGTAGTTTATTTCCTCGGACAGCACCAATATGATACCTTGAATGTTAAGTAGTTCGTGTACGAATTCTATGTGCCCAATAAGCCATTTTGCGTCCCTGGAGTCAGTGTTACAATGTTTCGGTTGTTTGGTGTCCTCGCTCTCACACTCATACTGGTATCATATGCCGCACTCTGAAAATTGATCTGCAAGGTTGTTGTCTCAGAGAAGAAAAGAAAACCAGACTAAGGATATGGGTTACTGGATCCATGCCCTGTGGTCTGATGAAACCAGGATGAACTTTTTTTGTCCAGATGGTTTCATGCATGTGTGGTAGCAACCAGGTGAGGAGTACAAAGACAAGTGTGTTTTACCTTTACTCAAGCATGGTGGTGGGAGTGTCATGGTTTGGAGCTGTATGAGTGCTGCTGGCTGTGGGGAGCAACAGTTAATTAAGGAAACCATGAATGCCAACATGTACTTTGGCATACTCAGACAAAGTATGCTCCCCTCCCTGGGCCACAGTATTGGCAGTATTCCAGCATGATAACCCCAAACACACTTTGATCCTATTGAGTGGGACATACTCAAACAGAAGGTCTCTTGACATTCACCAACTTCATTTGGGCTGTACTCCCTTCTTTTTTCAGTGATTTAGGCATTGAAGAGGAATTTCACTCACAAAATGCCCTGCCACCCTACCCTGGCGGTGAGCTGGGGGGGGTTACAAAGATAAAAAAACCCTTACCTTATCCAGAGCTGTGGTCCCGCCCACCTGGATGCTGCTTTGTGTCATTCTCAGTGGTGGATAAGCAGCTCTTGCCCGAGGATAAGGTAATTTTTTTTCTTTCTTTGTAACCTCCACATAAAATATTTACAAAAATGTGAGGAGGGGACTCACTTTGCTCGATGCAGCTTTGAAATAAAGAGAAATGCCTGTGGAGATGCTGGAAAATGCTACAGCAAATTGCATATTCAATGGATATTCACGTGATGAACATGTTATGATCAGCTTATTTGGTTAATAGATGCAAAAATGATAAACTTTTTGTACAGAAGTGTGTGTGTGTGTGTATTTATATATATTCAACATGTATTCCTAGTATGTCACACCCCCCACTTCCCGATATTCATGACACTTGGGAACCAGGCCTGTAGAGGGCGATCTTGAAGAGATGACATGGAAAAAAGGAGCCCCTCCTGGTCCATAAGTACTGGGTTCCTCCCACTATTCCTCAGTCTTTTCGTCTCTGCAGTCGGCGAAGCATTCAGAAGATGACTCTCCTTCAAGCTGCAGGTAGCTGGGTTTGCCCCGGCCCTTTTTTTCTCTATTTCTGTCTGAAACTCTTTACACCTGTTTGGTTATATTGTATGCCTCCCAGCCCTGGCTGTGTGGTTCAGGAAAAAGTAGATACATACACCTTCTGGTGTATACAGGAGTATTACTCCTCCATGAGACCTAAATGTGGGTAGGCGGCTTCCGGGTTGGTGTTCCCGGCATGGGATGCCCCTGTCCCTTTATAATCCCCTTGTGCCTTATGGGTGCTTTTCTATCCCCTCCCCTTAGTTCTCCTTTAACCCTGCTGGGTAAAAAGGAGGGGGGAAGGGTGGGGGGGGGGTGGGGCATTATCTGGGCTTATTTGTCACCATGCACACAAAAAAAAAAAGATATATAAAATGAGTCTTTATTTCTTATTTTTATTATGTATGTTTTACTATACTATTTAATAGGAAATGTTTTATTTAGATTTTCCCATCTCTGTCTAGGCAGCATTTTTTGCTTACCTATTAAAGCTCTTAAAGTTTTCTGGCTGTGTTCAGATTTTAATTTTCCCTCCATTTTTGGCCATGTGATCCTGGAAGTGGGTGGGGCTTAGGCATGCTTTTATTCAGAGAGCACCTGTATGCTCTGTTTGACTTCCTGTTTCCTGCTTCCCTGTGGCCTTACCTCATGATGTGAGCTTATTGCATGGGCTGTGAGTACCCTTCAGCTTGGCTGAAGGGAGTTTTTTTCTGTCATTTCTTTATATTGTGTGCATTTGGTGACTGTTTTTTTGTTTTGTCTGTAGGTAGAAACTCCTTATTTAAAAAGGGGTTTCTCCTGGTCCTTATATAAAAAAAAAAGGAAAAAAGCCCTTATTTGTGGGTCCATTTGTTTTTCAATCCTCCCACTTTTAAAGGGGCATCCCGGGTAGCAATTGCGTAAATCCCATATATACTTGGCGACTATAATCAATAGTATAATACTAAACACCATATGGAGGCATCCCAGGATAACGGACATGCAATTCCTTCTGCACAGACTCGCCAATGTTTTGGATGTGGGGCATCCCTTGTTGGGGATAACGCAATTTTTTGCGTCCCTTGTGCACAATTAACTATTATGCAGCAAACTGAGGCCCAGGCTTCAGTGCCTGCGGCTAATGCCTCATCTCCTACTCCGCCATGTTTTGTCCGTACCCCCAATGATATTGTCATGGGTGGTGAGTCGCATGCTGATTTATGTGCCAGATTGGCTCATCTTGAAAGATTAATGTCTACCTCTGTGCCTAAGAAGGCCTCAGCTAAAAGAAAGCACTTGACTCATGCCGCTCTGACAAGGGAGTCAGACAATTGTGAATTGCTTGATTGGTCTGATCCTTCTCAGTTAGAAGAAGAAGGAGAATTATTATGAGGAATCAGATGTTTCTGATGAACAGCAATTTGTTGGTACTGAGATTGAGCAGGGTGAAGCAAGTGTTGTGGATACCCCAAAAGCTCTTGCTTAGTTATTTGAGGTTTTGGTTATTACTCCTCCTGAAGTAGTCCCTCCTCAAAAAGGGGAATTCTTTGGAGTCACTAAACCTCATTTAGAATTTCCAAATCAAAAGCATTTTGATGAAATTATTCTTAAAGAATGGGAGAAGCCTGCGTGGCTTCCTGGCATTCCCTTGGGTTGGGACAAGAAATATCCCTTCCCAGCTGATACTGTTAAGCGTTGGTCATCACCACCTGTGCCCACCGCTCTGGGCATGTGTACACTCACTGCACGGATGGGTTAAATGCGGAGGACAAATTCCTATGTGTGCGCAAGCATACAATGGCCATCTATGCATTAATATTTAAAAGATACTCTGCTCATGGGTGGATGCCCCTGTGCTTAATTTATCCAATTCTTCTGTGTTGCATTCTCCTGACTCCACTACACTTAAAGATGGAGAGGATAAGTGTATTGATCAAATGGCGTGCCATGCTTTTTCCAGTGTGGGCTCGGCCTTGCTGCCTGTTGGTGCTTCAGCACTCATGACAGTGGCTATTAGGTCTGTTGTGAGAGACCTAATGAATTACTCAGGGCTTGATCCGGCCTCTAATGAGTACGGCGCTCTTAAGCAATGTGAGATGTTTGCATCTTTTGTACTTTCTGCCTTAGATGATACTCTGCTCATGTGCAGCAGAACCTTTGCCTTGTTAGTTGCCATCCGGCGGTCAGTATGGTTGCGGCAGTGGGCAGCTGATATTGTAGCCAAGAAATCGCTTACAGCGCTCCCTTTTGTGGGATTGCGCCTCTTTGGAGATAAATTGGATTCTGTCACTAAAGGAAGTAAATTACCTCAGCGTAAGAAACGTTGCTCCTTTCGTGGAATGGCCTCTTTTAACCCTTCCTTTCGGGGGTCTAGATCCGGTAGAGGATTGGCCTTTTCAGCCCCTAGAGGGAATGCATGGAATAGAGGAAAGGGACGTGGCCGTCCAAGTCAGAATTGGGGGTCCAAAACCAAATCTGCCACTAAGCCTGCTCAACAATGAGGGGACGCCCTCACCCTTATGGGTGGAGGAACGGCTGTGGTTCTTCTTCCAGGTCTGGGTTCAGGAGGTATCAGACAATTGGGTTCTGGAAGTAGTCTTTTCCGGTTACAAACTGGAATTCGAGTCCCGGCCTCCTCACAGATTTTTTTATGTCCCGGATGCCGTCAGATCCGGCGATTGCGCAGGGACTGCGGGCAGCAGTAGCGAATCTGTTAAATATGGCTGTTATCAGCCTAGTGCCTTCAGCGGAAAAGGGGTTTGGGGTTTTACTCCAACCTATTCACGGTACCCAAAAAGGACGGCTCTGTTAGGCCTATCCTAGACCTAAGGAGACTCAATCAATTTATCCATTTCAGAAAATTCTGCATGGAGTCTCTGCGATCAACAATCGATGCTCTCCGTCAGGGGGACTTCATGACATCCATAGACATCAAGGATGCTTATTTGCACATTCCTATTTTCAGGGTCCAGGGCATCCGCATTGTTCCTTTTCTGGACGATCTTCTTATCGCGGCCTCCTCCCTCGAACAATCAGAGTTGGACACCAGGATGGTGGTCTCTACGCTAGAGAGGTTCGGATGGGTAATAAGTTACCCCTCTCTGTCCGTCCAGGGAAATTCCCTTCCTGGGCCTGATTCTGGAATGGTTCTGATTCAGGACTTGATTTGTCTATTCTTGTCCAACCCTCGTCAGTCTATCTGTCTAGGGATGAGACTAGTGGGATTGATGGTAGCTGCATTCGAGGCAGTCCCGTTTGCCCAGTTTCACATAAGGACGCTTCAGCTCTTCCTCTTGGCAAAGTGGGACAGGTGCCCACTATCATTGAATCAGACTTGTCTATTGTCTCCCCACGTTTTGCAGTCCCTTCAGTGGTGGTTAATATCGCACAACCTCCAGAAGGGCAAGTCATTTCTGACTCCGCGTTGGGAACTGGTTATCACGGATGCCTGCCTGGTGTGCTGGGGGGGCTTCTGGAAGAAGCATCAGTTCCAAGGATTGTGAGGGCCTCAGGAGGCTCATTCTCCAATCAATGTATTAGAGCTTCGGGCCATACGTCTTGTTCTACTTCGGGTCTGCCAGTTCAGATTCGGTCAGACAACCGAACAGCTGTTGCATACATCAATCACCAGGGAGGGACTCGCAATTGGGGTGCCCTCCGGGAAGTGTCTCTGATCCTTAAGTGGGCAGAGATCAATGTTCCCTGCATATTAGCAGTTTACATTCCGGGGATAGAGAATGTGGAGGCAGACTCCCTCAGCAGGGGATGTTCTCGCCAGGGAGAATGGTCTCTCAATCCAAGGGTCTTTCAGTTCCTCTTTCACAAGTGGGGGACTCCACGGTTGGACCTGTTTGCTTCTCGTCAAAATCACAAGCTGACAGCTTTTGTGTCTCTATCCCAGGATCCTCTGGCAGTGGCAGCGGATGCCATGTCTGGATCTGGGGTTCCTATATCTGTTTCCCCCATTTCTCCATGATCAGCAAGGTGGTGCGCAAGCTAGCACTGGAGGAGGTGCCAGCAATTCTGGTGGTGCCAAGGTGGCCAAGACATCTGTGGTACGCAGACGTCGTAAGGCTGGCAGTGGATCGTGTCCATCTGACTCTTCTTGCAGATCTCATCACTCAGGGTCAACTTTGTTACCCTAATTTACAAACGCTGGCTTTGACGGCATGGCTGCTGAAGTCTCCATCTTGAAAGAAGAAGGTATTTCTGATGTGGTTATTCAGACTCTTATTAGAGCTAGGAAGAAGTCTTCCTCTGTAATTTATTACAGGACTTGGAGGTCCTATATTGATTGGTGTGAATCCTGGGCTTTGCCCTGTAGAGTATTTTCTATTCCTAGAATTCTGGAATATCTGCAACGAGGTCTGGATATGGGATTACAGATTAGTACTTTGAAAGGGCAATTTTCTTTCAAAGATCATTTGCTCTTCATCCTTTGGTTAAGACCTTTTTCCAAGGAGTCGCGCATGTGCGGCCTCCCAGAAAGCCTTTACTTCCTGTTTGGGATCTTAATTTGGTGCTTTCGGCTATGCAAGCTGCTCCCTTTGAGCCATTGCAGGATATTCCTCTTCCTATTCTTACTCAGAAGGTTGCCTTTTTGGTTGCTATTACTTCTGTCCGCCGAGTTTCTGAACGGGCGGCTTTGTCTATTCAAGCCCCTAATTTTGAGAGGCATCAGGATAAGGTTGTTTTCCGTTTTAAACCGGATTTCCTTCCTAAGGTGGTGTATCATGATATAGTTCTTCCTTCTTTGTGTCCTAAACCTAGTAACGACAAGGAAAGGATCTTACATTCTTTGGATATAGTTCGTTGTGTTAAGTATTATTTAGTTACTACTTCAGCCTTCCGCAAGACGGATGCCTTTTTTGTTGTGCCTTCTGGGCCCAAGAAGGGTTTTGCTCCTGCCAAATCTTCCCTTAGTGAGTGGATACGTCAGGCTATCATTGGGGCCTATATGGCGAAGGGGAAAGTTCCCCCTTTTCGTGTCACAGCTCTTTCGACTCATGCTATTGGAGCCTCTTGGGCTTTTCAGCACCAAGCTTCTGTTGAACAAGTCTGCAAGGCTGCGACTTGGTCTTCTGTGCATACTTTTTCTAAGTTTTACAAGGTTGATGTGTGGGCCTCAGCGGATGCTGTTTTTGGCCGCAAAGTTCTGCAAGCTGCAGTAATTTAAGTTATGCATTATTCCTTTGGGATCCCCACCCATTATAGACACTGCTATTGGATGTCCCAAGTCTCATGAATATCGGGAAGTGGGGGGTGTGACATACTAGGAATAATACCATTTTGTGAGATACTCACCTGTAAAATGGTTATTACGAGTATGTCACACCCCCCACTTCCCCCGCCCTTTTTTGTTCGAGGGATCCTTTATATGGTGATTATTATTATTTCAAATAATTTTACAATTATTGAATATAATTGGCTCTTTTTGATCTAAGGGATCCTTTATTTGGTATTGTTGTTTCAAATAATTTTACAGTTATTGAATATAATTGGCTCTTTTTGTTCTAAGGGGTCCTTTATTTGGTATTATTATTCTCATATAATTTTACAATTATTGAATATAATTGGCTCTTCCTGGTTCTTCACTGCTGTTTAAAAAGACTGAGGAATAGTGGGAGGAACCCAGTACTTATGGACCAGGAGGGGCTCCTTTTTTCCATGTCATCTCTGCAAGATCGCCCTCTACAGGCCGGGTTCCCAAGTGTCATGAATATCGGGAAGTGGGGGGGGGGGGGGGGGGGGGGTGACATACTCGTAATAACCATTTTACAGGTGAGTATCTCACAAAATGGTATTTTCTGTTCCTATGCCCATATTGATGTAAATGACAGCCGTTGAACTGCTGCTTCATCTTTGAAAGAATGCCTCTTGGAGATTAGCTTTTTAATAATAGAAGGATTCTAGTGCTTTCTTAGTAATATGCAATCACTGTGGTAGGGAAAAGGTCAAAAAGAATCTGCTGTGATAGCAGTATCATATAAGATATGTAAAATAGATAGATGCTGTGCTTTCTATACACCAAGGATTCCCCAGTATAGTGAATAAGTCAGTAATAAAAGTTCTGGAGTTCCTAGCAATGTGTTAAAGCTGAAAACATGACGATTCTTTGCAGAACAGTTTTACAGCTAACTGATAAAATTATCTATAAAGTAGAAAATTGAAATGGCACACAAACAATTGTTAGAACTGTTCTCCTGTACGTATAGTATAGTCCTTTATGCATTTTGTATGATGGTCGAACTGTTTCCATCTCCGGCTGACTGGATATCTCTGAACCTGTACAACATCTTGAAGCCAAAATGGATGTCTTCTTTTTGTTTTGGGAGGTTAGGTTCCCTTTCCTCTGTGATCTCCTTTACTATAACATCTAATTCACCAAATTCATTATAACCTCGTTGTTAAAAAAAATAATCAGAATGAAAAATATTTGTATTTTTTGCGGTGAAGTGACACAATATTACTTTCTCTAAGTTAACCATATTTTTTGCCCTAAAGGACACACCTGCACATAAGACACACCTAGGATTTGGAGGAAGAAAATAAGAAAGAAAAATATTCTAAACCAAATGTTGTGCTAAAACACCCCATTACAGACAATGTGACATTCCCCCATACCATTTCCATAGGCAGTGTGGTATCCCCATATGCAGTTTGGCTTTACCCCATCCCATTCCTAGAGGCAGCGTGACACCCCATCTCATTCACATAGGCAGTCCAGCATCCCCTCTATCCCATTCCCATAGGCAGTTTGGGATTACCCCACCATCCCATATGCAGTGTGACATACCCCCATCTCATTCCCATATGCAGTGTGGCATTCCCCCCCCATACCATTCCCATATGCAGTGTGGCATTCCCCCCATACCATTCCCATATGCAGTATGGCATTACCCCCCCATCCCATAGGCAGTGTGACGTCCCCCCATACCATTCCCATATGCAGTGTGGCATTACCCCCCATCCCATATGCAGTGTGGCATACCCCCATTTCATTCGCATATGCAATGTGGCATTCCACCTATACCATTCCCATATGCTGTGTGGCATTCCCCACAATACCATTCCCATATGCTGTGTAGCATTACCCTCTATCTCATTCCTCATATGCAGTGTGGCATCCCCCATCCCATTCCTCATATGCAGTGTGGTATCCCCCCATCCCATTCCCATATGCAGTGTGGCTGAATCAGCGCCCCCCACCCGGATGCTAAGGCGAGAAGAAAAAAGAAAAGTTATACTTACAAGAGCCTCGTCTCAATCCTGTGCCTTGGCCGCCAGCCATGGCCCCAGAAGCAGTGGCAGTGCTGGCAGCCAGATTGGGGACAGCGGGCAGGGTTCAGTCACTCTGCCCTCTCCCAGCAGATCCTTCATTGTCTGGCCTCCCTGTTTCCGCAATGCGGGAGCGAGGCTCTTGTAAATATATATTTTTTTCTCAAAACATCCTCCGGGCAGCATACTCATGTCAGACCTCATGTCTCTGCCCCTAAGATGGCCGGACGGCCAGAATTTGCTAAAACTTTAGCCCCTCCTCCCAGTCTCCAGTTGTATTTTGAGTGCTTTTGAGCACTCTGGCTCTGAAGCTATGGGTGTGTGGCAGTTGTGAAGGGTGGGGTGGAGGGATGAAGCTCTCTCCTCTGACGGCTGGATGCTCACCCAATCTGGCCGCGTGCCTAGCTGCTGACACTAAGAAGGGGATGGGAGTGTTCATTGATTGGTGGCTTTGCGGTGATGATGTCATTCCATGCACAGCTGGGTGTCCTCCTTAGTGCACGTGTTTGTCTGTTACAAGGACACATGCATGCATTATTTAAAGTGGACCTAAACCCTGGATTTTGACTATCCTGGGTTTTGGTCCATTCCCCCGGGGCACCCTGATCGTGAAGCCCCCCCCCCCAGAGATTGCGCATTAACTCACCTCATCCCGGTCCTACGGTGCATGTGCGGCCGCTCGTCCAATCAGCGAACTTGGAGCCACTGAGCTATGGACGTCTATCCCGACGTCTTAGCTCAGCGGCTCCGAGCGCATTGGCAGCTGCATCACGCGCTTCCCTGTAATAGTGGGAATGCGGCCACGGCATATGCATGCGCCGTTGGACGAGGATTAAAGTAAGTGTAGCGGGCGACCTGGGGGGTTTCACACAACGGAACATCCCGATTTTGGATGCCCCGGTGGGAGGGAATGGATCGATCCAGCTGGGTTTTGGCCCACTTTCAAAGCTTTACAAGCTTTTAATTCTCTGGACTCCCGCTTTTTGGATAATACAGAGGGTTAAAATATTTAACTATTGTAGAATATCCCACCCTATAAAGGATGAGCTGTGGGATAATCCTTTACCTCACTCCAGACTTGGCGGATCAGGCAGAGGAGGTTGTGTTAATCTCTGCGCTTTTATCTACATCTTTGGGAAATTTTACTCCGGATCAACACAAACTGGATCCCAATCCATCAGTCACTCTGTCGTCCACACAATCTGGTAATAAGAGGTCCAGCTCTGCTCCGGTCTTTTATTTTAATGTATTTTGGCATAATTTCCTGCAGTTCAGTTGCTCCCTCAAGTACTGAACAATCTAGCTAGTCAGCCAGTGACAGTTCTGCTTCTGGCTCCCTGGTGACCCAAGAGAATTTGGTTCTCGACTCTTGTAATTTGGTCCATTCAGGAGCCCTGGAGGCCGCCGGATTTGCTATTCCAGGGGCCAGTGCTTTGTTGAGTTCTGCAGAAGTGGTCTCTGACCTTGTGGACCCCGAGGTCGCCTTGCTTCTGAGAAGGAGATTTTTGAAGAAGGTTATCGAGACCCTATTTTCAAATAGTAAATAAGTAACAAGGAAGATTTATTTGAAAGTATGAAAAACTTTTATAACATGGAAGATTCAAAATGGGAAATTGACGTCTAACCTTCTGGTCATCCTCCGCTTCCTTCAAAGGAGCTGATCTTGGTCTCGGTGTCAGCACTCTGAAGGTACAGTTGGCAGCTCTGTCATTTTTTGTACAAAAGACTTTAATCCTTTTTTCTGGTCAGACGTTTTCTTCTAGCCGTGAGTCAATCTAAGCCAGATCGCATGAAGATAGTACCCCTCAATGGAATCTAGCTAAAGTCCTGACAGCAATGACTGCTCCACCAATTGATTCAGGACTCGGAGGACACGCAGACGAGTGAGTGTTACCATGTCCTCACCCCTTCTTTAGATTTTTCAGGATCGAGTGGTATTAAGGGTGAATCCTGGTGACCTTCCCAAGATATCTTCTGACTTTCACAGAACTTCTTACTTCAGCAGACAGTAAAAACATTCTCAGTGGATAAATCTTTGGATGTCAGAGCATGTCTTCTGGAATATCTTCATCAGACCAAGGATTGAAGGAAGATCGATAGCCTGTTCGTTTCATTCTCAGGACCGAGAAAGGGGCAATGAGTTTCCAAGTCAACTTAGGCATGTTCGATGAATGCTATTAGTATGGCATATCATGGGTTTCAGGGAAGATTACAGCTCACTTGATGAGAAGTTTCTCTATGTCTTGGGCAGAGCAAACTGGGGCCTTTATTAAACAGATTTGTAAAGCAGCCACCTGTTCTTCAGCCAAGACTGTTGGTAGGCATTATCATTTAAACTTGCTGACCTTACAGGATCAGTCCTTTGGCAGAAGCGTGCTTCAGGCTGCATTCCTCACGCAATAGAGGTAGATCTCTGTTACCTCTCATGAGTATGCTGCCTGGAGGTTGTTTTGAGAAAACTTAGCTAGTTACCAGTTTTTTTAAACATCCAAACAGGCAGCATACAGGTTTCCCTCAAGATATCACTGACTGTATTTCATGTTGTAATCACCAGTACTGTTTTGGTCTGTCTTTATATATTTTTTCAGATGTCTATAACAACTGGAGACTGCGAGGTGGGGCTAAAGTTTTATCCATTCTGGATTTTTTTTTTTTTACTTTCTCCCACTGGTTCACTGGCATTTTCCCCCCACTTTTTGGAAAAAATAGTGCTATTTATAGGGCAATAGTTAGATGCAGTTTTTTTTTTTTTTTTTTTTCTTAACCCAATTTCCATTTTCACATTCGGTTTCTGAATACTTATTCCCTACCGTGAATCCTAGGAATGTGTCCTGGACACCGCATCAAACGTCAAAGGGCATTCTGTGATAATCACCTCTCGCTGGTCAGAGATACAGCTGTCATATGTACACGAGGTGATTTCCTATAAACCTTAATAAGACAGATTCTGCACCTTATTATAGAAAGGTGCAAGTTGCCAGACTGTTCATTGAAGTCAACTTGAAGTCAGTCTCTTGGCTTTTACGATATCATGTTTCCTCAAGTTGATGAATGTAATTTCTGAGTAAAAGAATCTTTTTTTTTTTTTTTTTTCCCATCTATCTTCTTTCATCTTAAGTTGACTTGTACTATGCGTGATAATGGAAATATTATTAAGCTCGAATCACTATCCAGCAAATAATTCTGCGAAAATCAAAATACACAAGGCCAGAGTTTCTTTAAAAACTTGCTTGTATAATGCCTTAAAAATGGGTTCTGGATGATTTTTTTATTTTTTCATGACGGTTTTTGAGTGAAAGCCGCACTTGAGGCATGAGGCAACATGCTTGGTTTCAGATTTGTACATGTCTGTGCAATGCTTTACTGGATTATAAAAAGGTCTATAGGTTTTAAACCTAAAAATATGTCCAAGCTAGGTTTAAAATGAAAATGAACATCTTACCTCCCTGTTAGCTGGTTTCCACCACTCAGAAGAGTTTTGTTGCTGAATTATTATGTTCTGTTTTACAGATATGGCTCCAAATTTCTCAGTAGCAAGTCAGCCAGTATGTTAGTTTTTTAAACAAACTCTTGTTCCTTTACCTATCACTGTCTGCACTGCTTATAGGCATCAAAAGTAAAACGAATGCAACAGGATTCATTACAGCGTTTGATTTTCAATCTACTTTGCAGTTAGTGAAAAGAAACAGACAAGCAGAGGAATAAGCTAGCTGTCCCTTGCAGATACAGGCAGTTGTGTGCCCCACACAGTCTAGTGCAAGAGAAATGTCCACCTCTCGGTTCTTAAAGTGGACCAAAACCCTGCTGGATCTTATAGATTCCCGGACCGATCCATTCCCTCCATAATCGGGATGCCCCGCTGTGTGAAACCCCCTAAGTCGCCGGCTACACTTACCTGAATTCCGGTCCAACGGCGCATGCGCGGGCTGTGGCCGCATCCCCGGCACCCCTCTAACAAGGCGAGTGCCCGCGCCGGTCATTTGTGAATGGCTGGCGTGGGCGCACTCCCTGTTAATGGGAAGCGCATGATGCGGCCGCCAGCGCACTCGGAGCCTCTGAGCTAAGACGTCACTTAGACGTGCATAGCTCAGCGGCTTCGAGCGCGCTGATTCGACGAGCGGCCACGCATGCGCCATAGGACTGCAGTGACGTGAGTTTATTTGGGAGTTCTGGGGGGTTTCACATAGCGGGGGACCCCCCATCAGTGCCCCAGGGGAGTGGACCAAAACCCAGGATGATCAAAATCCTGGGTTTTGGTCCACTTAAAAAAAAAAAAAAAAACAGGGGGAGCATTAAAGCTTATGTAAACCCAATGTTGTGTCCACTGCTCAGTGTCTGAGCACTGCTGTCGCCTCGGTGATGACCTGGTTTTCCAAGAAAACCAGGCTTTTCCTCCTTTGCAGCCATGCCCTCCAGCAGCTTTGAGAGAGACTGTTGGCCCTTTCAAAATTGCCACTGTGATGAGGTGGCTGATGTCACAGGACCCACCGTCAACAGGTAAGATCACCGGCGCCCTGGGAGGTTTCACCCAGCAGGGCTTCTGGGTAGGTTAGTGGCTGGGCCAGGACTGATTCCAGGGCCCGGCTGTTTGGGTTGCCATCTGCTTTAACAGACTGCACTGCATGTAAGAACATTTTGTTTTGAATTTGCTTTCATTGTGTCCATTTTTGTGTACCAAAATTATGTCTTGAAGATGCTGAGCTATCTATAAAAGAGGAGCTATGTTCAGAAATGTTAGGGAAAAAAGAAATAAAAGGGAAAAAAATGTCTGCCTGTGTACTCACCTCTACCGCTCACTGCTTGTAATGAGGGCTGTTGCACGCTGGCTGTAATGGAGGGTGCCAAGTGCTGGCTGTAATGAGGGATTCTGCACACTGCCTGTAATGAGCGATGCCACACATTGCCCGCAATGGGGATGCTGCTTACTGTCTCTGAAGGATCCCAGTAGAGAAAAGTACCCAGGCAGCCATTTTTTTTTGTAGCAACAGCGATGGGGTGATTGGGAGGGGGGATTTTAGCACACCATTTGGTTCAGAATATTTTGTTTTCTTATTTTTCTCCTCTAAACCCTGTGTGCGTCTTATGATCAGGTGCATCTTATGGGGTGGGGGAAATGTGGTACCTTTCCTTCTGCGGGATCCAACCCTTAAAGCACCACATCAAAATCCTGCACAGAAAGTTTGTTTTAATTCATTCTATTGATTCAATTATTTATGTATGCATTTATTAATTGCAGAAATTAAATACTTGGGACGAAGCTTTTTGTTGCTTAACAGGAACTTTTTTCCTTTATTCTTATTTCAGTTCTGCAAACTTACAATCTTAGGGCAGAATCATAGGTGCTACCCCATTTTTGTGACCTTGATAAACAATAAAATAAAAAATCTTGCCCTGAACCAACTATGCTGTTACTGTGGCTACTGTTCTGTCACTATAGCTTGAAAATATTTAAAAAAAAAGGAAAATGGCAGATGTTTAACCCTTCTAGCGCCAGCTACGTAAATTTTATGTACCTGGCTTTCCCCCCTGCTAGCGGGCAAAAAAATAAAGCCTCTATATCGAACCGGACGGGTCTCCTCTTCAACCGCGGGGGGCTTCAGTCCCCCACCCAGGCTTCCCCCGGCTGCAGGGGAGTGCCTGGAATAGGCACCCCTCCCCCGCTTCCGCAGCCGCCGGTATTACATGTAAAAAAAAAAAAAGATGACATTTTACTCACCTCGGTGCCGATCACTCCCCCTGGATCTTCAGGAAGGTGGTCAATGTCAATGTGCCCTCTCCCCCTGCCTTCCCGACGGGCGCCGCCATCTTGCAGAGTAACCCCGGTAGGGGGCAGGGCGGACGTCACCCTGCGGTGGTCATCCTGGCTCTCGGCGGCTTAGCTGTCATTATCCCCGAGAAAACTGTGCAGAGCAGTAAAGGGGTGGGGGATGCTCTGATCCCCTACCTCCCCCTCCTCTGGCTGACGATCACCGGCATCTGTCATTGGATCGGCGACACAGGTCAATTGCAAGTCATTTTTACTGTGTGTTGTGTTTTTTTTTTTATTATTATTTTTTTTTTTTACTGTTAACCCTTTGTGAACTGGTAAGGGGTCCATGACTGCTACTACCTGCCTCCCCAAAGCCAGGGGGGGGGGGGCAGAAGAACCCGTGGCCATAGGCTATGCCGGCTTGTGACCCCTGGTCACCTTTTCTATTCTTTTTTTAAGGAAACCCTGTGCAACCAAAGAATTAATTGAGGGATTACTTCCAGAAAACTGCACCTATGTCAACAAGCCTGGTAGAAAGCTTGTGGTGAGTACTTCTAGAGAATACATAGTTTGTGGGGGGTATCTCAAACGTAAAGGGTTGTTTTTCTTGCAAAACTTCAAGGTGCGCATAGCATAGTGCGAAATTGGGGTTTCACACACAATATGATTTTGACATTTTGTATTACAAAAAAACTAAAAATTTTAAATAGATTATTTTTATTTTTTTGCACATATTTCACCCAAAAGTATTGAGATTACACCTAAAAATGTTCATGTTAAAGCACAGAAAAAATAGTGCAAAATGGTCTGTCAACAAAGGGTGACAAAATCTCCAGATAAGCTGGCAGTTAAACGGTTATGGATTTTCTCAATGGGCAAGTATAGGGAATACCAGGAGATATTTGCTGCAATAAATGAAAGGTGTGGTCTTTGTACATATGTATTTTGTTTCTTTATTAAAGTGGAAGTCCAGTCACCCCTTAAGGGCCAAATTTCCCATGCTGCCTATTGACGTATTGAGGACCTCAGGAGGAGAGGGGGCCCTCAAAGGGTTCTTGTGCTCATGTAAGCCCCAAGTTAGAGAACAGCAAGCATACAGGTGAAACTAATATGACCTTCTCTAATTTCTTTTTTTTTTATTGTCTTTTTATTGAGGAAAAGTATACTTGCTTAAGAACAGAATAAAACTAATTGCCTTAACATTAATACCTTGAGATGTATTTTCACATATGCTCATATAGGGCAAAAATTCCTTTAAAAAGTAAAGAATGGGCTTGGGAAAAGATTGCAATGGGACTTTCAAGGCTTGAGCCAGTCCCCAATCAATAAAATTCCCAGCAGCCCCACAACCCAAAAGGGCATCAACTGCCCTGGATTCCACATCATATTTAACCTCAACAGGCAATTTGCAACGCAACCAAGAGGAAATGCCTTACAGCCTGGGTGGGTTTTCTGGACCCCACCTAGGCTCTGAAGCTTTCTGATGACTGTTTCCGAGGACAGTATCGAACTAGGTGACCAACTCCGCAGCAATAAAAACATAGCCCTTCTGATCGGCGCCTCCGCCTCTCAGCTTCAGAATGCTTGTTGGCCCCAAGCTGCATAGGTTCTTCAGAGGAAGAGGGGACTGGGGCTTCAACCTTCATGCTGACTTCAGGATGGGACCCTTTCTCCAGGCGTCTCTCTTGAATGCGTCGATAGATGCGGATGGCCAATTGCATGGTTTCATCCAATGTGTTGGGTAATGGATGATTAACCATGACGTCTTTTATGACCTCTGACAAACCAAGCCCACACAATGCAGGATCATTCCAACGAGAATCTACTGCCCAACGTCGGAAGAGCAATATTCCTCTGCCGGTCTTCGACCCTGTCTTGGGGAGTGTAGTTTGGCATCGGCAGTGGCCCCTCGGTCCAGGTCTTCATACAGAATTTCCATGGCCTTGAAGAACTCATCAACCGAATCTTGTGGTGAGAGACCAAATGTCCAGGATTTGGGATCCCCATGCAGAAGGGAGATAAGTCCCACCCGTTGCTCCTGAGAGCCGGAAGCATAGGGGCGAAGCTGAAAATAGAGCTTACTGGCATCCCAGAAATTGGCAAATTTACTCCGGTCCCCCGAAAACTTCACTGGAAGGGGAATCTTGGGCTCAGGCGGATGGGCAGCCATTGCCCCCTGCGGTACAGGAGCCGGACGGTGCTCCTAAGCCGCCACTCGAAGTGCCAGGTGCTCCACGGCCACGGTCAGGGCCTGCACCTGTTCCAAAATTTGGTCAGTTTAGTGGCCCGTTATAATGTGATGCCCAGCAGGACACCAGCCTTCTGTAAGCAGACAACCCCCAATCTCCACCACCGCTTCTGCCTATAGTCAAGCTCCTGTTTGCCGGGACGCTAGGAACGCCTTGCCCGACACGGTTGCCCCTGGATCTTATTGGGTGCAAAGGATGTCTGCTTACGGCGAAGGTTGATGAACTGCGAGGGTATCCCAAAGCCGAGGTCATACACGGGAAGACAGTCCGGATGATGCTTCAAAGTACAGGTATGAGACAGGTGCGTAGTCAGGGGTAGCCAAAGGGTCAAGCCGGGAGGTCAGAGATCGCGGGGTATGCAGGTTCGAGGTCAGACAAAGCAAAGGTCGGTACAGGCAGTGGACAGGGAAGGTCGATCAAGCCGGGTCGGACACAGATAATAACTAACGTGATCACACCCTAATCACAAGCGACTCTAACGAGCACTGAGCACTAGGCTGATCACGTAGTTATTGGGGACTTGACCAATGGCAACCCGAGAATGAGTGTGTGTGGTGAACGGTGCAATTTACAACACTTGCATGATCGAAGACTTTCCAGGGGCTGGTCAGTCTTGGCAGCAAGGCTGACCAGCCCGATTTCTATCAGGCGCCGAGGACGCTGCTCCGCCTGGCACTCACAGTTCAGCGCCTTCTGGTGGAAAACCTCACAGACTGCAGGCCGCGTGCACCTTCACATTTAGAGAGGGGAGGGGGAGGCTGCCAGAGTGGTGCACCGCATCATCCAGGAGAGGTGGCCGCGCTCAGCAGCAGGAGCGCCGTGCCGCTAAAGGGGGAGAAGGAGATACATTTCTTGAGAAATGTTTCCTTGTAGGACAGATTGTGGGGTGTTTATTCAGTGTTGACAAGTGGTCCTGTGGTATCCAGGGAAACCCTGGTAGAGGGGATGGGGACACGTTCTGTTCAATGAGGGTCCATTGTTTTAGTTTAGCGTGTCTACACCAGTCGATTGCTGCTATGTAGTATAGCTTTCAGTTCGGCAGGCCTATACCTCTATTCTTTTTAGCAAGAGGTAGGAGAGAATTGGCTAGTCTGTGGACTTTCCCCAACGATATGAATCTGGAGCATATACACCTGAGACGATTAAAGAATGTGGGAGGAATCTCCAGAGGTAGAGCTTGGAATAGATATAGTATGGAGAACGTTAATTTTAATAATGTTGACTCTACCGAACCAGGTGAAACTGCCTTTTGTCCATTTCTTCAGATCTTCCTCCAACTTGCTCAATAAAGGGGGAAATTGTAACTGTATGATGCCAGCAGTAGATAAATGCCTCAGAAACATGGACAGCTTGTGTATTATGTTATATATTAACACACACACCAGTAGTTAGAGAGATTGTGTGTGTTTGAAGAGAAACCTGCAACAATGTTTTTTTTTTTTTTTTCTTTATTTATCACTGTTTACTGCGGACTGTATTTACTGCACACCATTCAGACAGTTTAAACAATATGTATCTCCTAAAGTGTTAAAATTCTATCAGCTGTGCCACAGAGCAATACATCATCACAGCTTATGTCTTTTTATAAATAGAGGATTGCACTGATATATGAGGCAAGATGGCCGCTGGACTCGCGTATGAGGCAAGATGGCCGCTGCCATGCATCATAGAATCTGCCTATTATTCCAAAACTTTTGGTCTGCTTTAAAAATTGTGCATATCTTTCTCTTTTCAATCGTATCTATCTTTGTCGCATTTTTAATGTATAAAATAATCATGTTTTTTGGATCAGGAGAAGGCTTTTGTGCTATGTTCTATAGATTCTCATAGTATTCTTTAAATGTATCTGCATTATCTGCAGTCAAATGCTTTGGGTCATGTTCGAAAGTTCTGGAGCGTTGGGCTCTGATGGAAGCTGCTAGGGCTTTACTACACTTGTTGCTGAATTCGTAGAAAGATCTACAACATCTAACAGCAAGATTTTTAGCTTCATTTGTACAAATGTCTCTGTGGGATTCCCAGAGCTGTACAAGTCTATTTCCCACAGTTTTGGGCAGTGTTTTTGTGAGCAGATTCAGCCCTGTGTTTGATTAGTACCTTTCTAATTGCACACTTATAGGTTTCCCTATGTGTGGACTCTCTGTAATAGAGGTTTAAATGCAGGGGATGCTTCCGGGCCACGGCTTCTGTTCCAGAGTGCGGGATTTCCAGCAGCGGGATTACTGCCGTGGTACAAGCTGGGGCTTCTTTTTCTGGCATCTGCCCATATCTCTTTGGGCCGCCACCTCTGGACTCTGCCCTTTCTTCCTCAAGTGCACCTCTTCGTCGCGGGCCTGTGTCTGCCCCCGGATGGTTGCCCGCAGCTCTTAGGGCCGCTGGCTGGCTCCCTGGTGGGAAGAAGGCACACTGGCTTGACTGAGGTCGCCCATGCTAGTGCTCTCACCCCTGCTGTCTGTGCCTTCACCTATGCCTGCCTACAACCCCTCCACCTGCCTTGGTAAGGTCGCTGTCGGACCTGGGGTCTCCTGCTGTCGCACTACCCTTCTCTGATACCAGGATCTGGTAGGATATTCTCTTTTTTTGGTTTAGATATTGTGGATAAAGGATATTAGGTTGTGGTCCACCCCTAGGGTCTCAATGTAATCACTAGTGATTGTCGAGATTCCTTATATACTTTAGTCTTAGGCCTCCGGAGATAATGGACTGACTTCACCATGATTGAATCATCTGGGGTGTCCGGGTCTTGTATACTAGCAGAGAGTGTTGCCCCACAAACTCTCTGTGCCTGCAGAGGTGTCAAGAAGAGGAAAGCCCAATCTGTTCTAAAGCGCCATGGTGGTGCTTTCCAGATTGAAGAGGCAGCTGCCACCCTCTGAGGTATTTCCCTCTATCGGAGCCTCAGAGTCTGCTTCCTCAGGACTTACTGCTCCTACGGTGGCTCCACCATGCTCTGATATTTCAGAGGTTCATTTCCAGCTGTAAATGGTGTAAAGATTGGCCCGCCTGGAATGCCACTGCTTCCAACCTAGGGATCCTCATGATCATCCGGTCTTGAGATCCTTAAAGGCGTGTATGAAATGAAAGAATTTACTTCCTGTGGAGTCTTTCACCAAATCTGAGGAAGAGGATATTAATGCTGCCAGTGAATGAGCTCTCATCCAGTTTGAAAGAGAGTCATTCGGATTCTTGTTCTGAACAAGGCTCTTCTATGTTTCGGGAACAAATGGATAATCTATTCTAAAATCTCTATTCTAGAGTTTTGGACATCCCAGCTCATAGAGAGGAAGAAGGGGGATCCATACAGATCCAAAAAACAAAGGCAGCTCTTCCCCGAGCAGTCTTATTTTACTGAGCTTATTCAGAAGTATTGGGAAAAGCCTGACAAGCTCCCCAGCATTCCTAGAGTTCTGAGTACTAAGTATTTTCCTACAGACCTTATTAAAATGTATTCTTTTCCTCCCGAAGTGGATGATCCTGTTTCAGAACTGTCTAGGAAAACTTTTATTCCTACTTCAGAAAGTGCTTCCTTAAGAGACTTGGTGGATAAGCACCTGGATCAGGTTTTCAGGCATGCTTCTTCTATAGTAGGATCGGCCTTAGGGCCAGCCTGCGCTGCTTCCATGGCAGTCAGGAAGTGGTTAAAATAATTGAGTTCTCAGTTTCGGGCTGGTATGCCAAGGTATGTAATTCTGCTATGGATGATATTGTTAGACTAAATGCCAAGAGATTAGCCCTTTTGGTGGCTCAGAGATTTTCTCTATGGCTTAAAGTGGACTGTCACCCAGGGGTGATCGGCCCGGGAATCTATAAGATTCCCGGGCCGATCACCTCCCTCACCGCGGGACATCCGAGATCGAAAAACTTACCTCACCGGCGGCGGCAGCCTCCCGCGCGCCCCCGCGCCGGCCGTTTGTGAATGGCTAACCGGGGTGCCCCCCTGAAGTGGACCAAAATCCTGGGTGTTGGTCCACTTTAAACAATGGTCGGCCAACACAACTTCCAAGAAGACTCTGACAGGATTTCCTTTTACGGGAGGTCAACTTTTGGGGAAATGTTTGAATGATATTGTGAAGAGAGCCAGAGGGGGCAGGTCTACCAGACTTACTTAAAGAAGGAAATCTAATCCTTATCGTAGATCTTCCCATACTCAGCCATTTCGCTGTGGCAGAGGTTCATTTTTCCTTAGACACCAAGAGGAGTTCTGGAATAAACCTAAAACCCAGAATGAGGCAGATCCTTGGTGAAACAAACCCCCTTCTAAGCCTTCCAAGACTTGAAGGGACACCCTCACGCTTTCAGGTGGGGGGGGGGGGGCGTCTGCTTTTTGCTCATCTTTGGAGCCTCTAAGTAGTGGATGCATGGATCCAAGAAATAATTTCTTCAGGCTACAAGTTTGAGCTGGGGGCCAGACCAGCGGAATCTGTAAAAAGCAGAAGCATTAAGATCTGAGGTAGCTCTCCTATTACAGCTAGGAGTAGTCCGTCCCTTTCCTCTTTCAGATAGAGGTTACGGATTTTACTGCAGTTTGTCTGTAATACTCAAGAAGGATGCTTCAGTATGCCCAATTCAGGATCTCAGAGGCCCCAACGGTTTCGTCTGACTTCACAGATTTCACATGAAGTCATTAAGATCTACAACAACTGCCCTTCATCCGCGGGATTATATGACCACAGTGGATAAAAAAGGGTGCCTACCTGCATATCTCTATTTTCCCAGACCATCAGAGATTTGTGTGTTTTGCAGCAGATGACCTACATTTTCAGTTCATGGCCCTTTGGCCTGTCCTCGGCTCCAAGGGTTTTTACCAAAGTTCTGTGAGGCCTCATGGCTGTTCTAAGACACCAGCGGTTATGAATTACCCCATACTTAGACAATCTTCTGATCAGAGGCATATCTTTTCAGGAGGTCTTGAGAGATACACAGACCATCCTATCCAAAGTTGCATATAATTTCCTCAAGAGTTATTTCCTTTCTGGGAATGACACAATTCAGGCCAAGGTCCTCCTCCTGGAGCAAAAGAGACTCTTGCTTATGGCCAGAATAGAGGCTCTCTTGGTCTGCCCTCACCTGAGGATCCATTAGGGAATGAGTATGTTGAGCTTGATGGTCTCTTGCATTGAGGCAGTGCCATTTGCACAGTTCCACGCAAAACTCCTGCAGTCGGAATTACTGTCGATTTAATATCAAACCACGAACTCCCTGGATCAACCCCTTTTTCATGACACTCTTAGCAAGGCAGTCTCTAGCCTGGTGGCTAAATCCCCAACCTCTTCAGACAGATCCTTTCTTCCGGAATGGTGGAAGATTGTTACCTTGGATGCTAGCCTAGATGAGTCTACATGAGTTGGTGTGGTTGCGTCATGGTGTAACAAATAATCCCGGGACAATGGGGCCCAGGGGAGAGCAGACTTCCTATAAATATCCTGAAGCTGTGAGTGATTCTACTGTCTCTCACACATTGGACCTTCAATCTGAGGGGTCATCCACTCAGGATTCTAGCAGACAACATGGCGGTGGTGGCCAAAATCAACCTACACGGGGCCAACAGAAGTAGGCAGGCTCTCAAAGAGGTGAGCCGGATTTTACTCTGGAAAGAGAAGAATGTTCTGTGCATCTCGGTGATCCACATACCAGGCTGCCCGATGATCCAGATCTTCTCACACAGGGACCTCTACTGCACCCAAAGATTTATCACAGAGTCTGTGGGTCTTTATCGCTTGGTGCAAATCCAGGAGTTTCGCTTGTAGGATATTTTTTGTCTACAAAATCCTAGAATTTTTGCAGAGGAGTCTCAATGAGGGACTTCATTTGAGTACCCTCAAGGGACAGATGCCTTATCCCCCTTTTTCCTCAGAAGCCCATTGCTGAAAATAAACGTAAAAATTGTTTTTGCAGGGGGTCACCAATGTGCGACCTCCCCAAAAGCATCTTCTTCCTGTTTGGAACCTGATTTTAGTCTTATCGTCCCTTCAGGGTGCTCCTTTTGAACTGCTGACAGAAGTTTCTGAATTAGCAGCCTTATTGTTTAGGCCTCCTTATTTAGTCCTACACAAGAACAAGGCAGCCTTCCGTTTTTAACAGGACTTTCTTCCTAAGGTGTTTTCCCACTTCCATCTAAATGAAGACGAGGTCTCCTTATGTCCTGCTCCAGGTTAGCCAAGGAGAGAGTCCTCCACTCTTTGAACTTCCACAAGACTGACTTGTTTATTTTATTTGAGGGGCCACGGAATGGTCTAGTGCAAGCTAAGTCTACAATCATTAGCCAATGGATTAGACAAGCAGTAATGTAAATAATCATGTTTCTCATTAAATTAGTTGATTGCATACAATGCAAAGGAACATGCTGTCCATTATTTTTATTTCTCCGGTTCATATATATATGCAGCATTCGCAGCATCATTTTTCCTTGTGCTGTGACTGCGTTGCCCAACGCAGCGCAAGCAGAGAGGTGTGAATAGAGCATAAAAGTCTGTCTTTGGCTGAGAAGCTTTGTAAACTGAGAGCTAAGTGTGCCCAGATTCCTCTAGCTCTGACAGTCCTGGTGTATTACAGCTTGCTGCACATGCACAGTTTATTTTCATTGTGTTATACTGCCACTGCTTTATCTTGTTTTAGCTTATTGCTTTTCTTAACTGTTTTTCTAGATATTGCTTCATCCATCCTGTTCCAAATGAACTTCTATCATAACTCAGCTCCCTATCACTGCCCTGTAAGGTGTCGGTACTGCGACAAGAGCTGCATTACCGTTATTCATCTTCAGATGCTGTTCACGTTTGCCCTCACTCAGTTCTAAACCTGCATAATCTAAGGTTTACACCTGTAAACATAATGTTTCTGCATCATAGAAATTGCATTGGTCTGAAGCATTAAAGCCCAGCTCCAGTCATTTATTTTAATTGATATTGTGTAAAGGATAAAGGGCCACATTCTTCATTGCTGTTTGTAACTAAACCATGGCTGCTTCATGATCAAAGGAGCACAAGCACAACATTTTAGGTTCCTTTACCATTAACACCCTTCTGGTCCCCGTGTATTATCTTATCTACTTGTTTTGGTCATCCCAGGCATCAGTGTAGCTAACTAAGCACAACATTATCAAAAAACAAACTTTACGGGCTCAGGGCAGATACGTTTCTAGTGAATTAAACCTTAGTGCTGGCACAACTTGCCATGTAAATAAAAAAACATTTTCTTCTTCTAAAATCTTTAGGTGGAATGATCATAATCTCACTACTAGTTATAGAGGACCTCACAAAGGTAAACAGTGGAATATGCTGTTTACTTTCTGCGTGGGGCTTAACCCTATGCAGATGTTGTGGAATATATGCTGTGCTTCTGGACTGCATAGGAGCAATCATCTTGCAACACACCTGAGAGCCCTGCTTACACGTGGGGGCTGTGCCGACACACTGTTGGAGTTGGAAGTTTCCTTATGATCAGCACATTTATTTGCCTTAGAGAAACAGGGTTTGTCATGCTGCACACTCGTTGAAAGTGACTGTAAATCCAATAGCAATAATAAGGCAGCAAACCACTTACCTGATACCTTTTCCATGTGCATCTCCTCTATTTTCTTCAGTGTGGGATAAAAGGCATAGCAGAGCTCTTAAGATTGTCCTTAGTTCAATTTCATTCCTCCAGGACCACACAAAAAAGTGTTCTAACAGACACTTTGTTACTTTGTATTCTTATTGCAAGCAACCACAGCAAGTACAGTGGACTACTGCAGAACATTTCATAACTCCTCACACTGCACCATAACATACCCTTCCCAGCTCAGTTATAAACAGGAATTGAAGCAAAATGAATTGATGTGGCTATGGTAGGGAATCGCAGTGATCGATTTCACTGGATGCGCAGGGAGGCACCAGCAATCCAGATATACAGAGCACACACTGGCTATTTACTTCTCAGCAAATGGCTCTGTGTATGGCAATCAGGAGCACAAGAGGCCACATCCTCAGCAGCAGGAGCACATGCACAGTGCAAAGATGCTGGGGAATGTGTCCAGTAATATTTGCATCGCCGATGCAGCCAGGAGGAAGATGAATTTTGCATCGCCCAGAAGATGATTCGGGATGCCCCAGGGCAAAGCCATTCATCGGCACTCATTCTCTATATTTTTTGCTTTGCCGCTCGAAGGGGCAAGCAAAGCTGTATGGATAGCGCACCACTGGCACACCTCCCCCAACCTCATGGTGTACCCGCGACAAGCATTTCAGAATGGCTGACAAGGGTATGCAAAAATTGGAGTGAGTGAAGATGCAGCCATGTGTGTGCAAGCATTGTCGGATCAGCGGAAAGGTAAATTTTTTAGGCTAGCCTAGACGTAATCAGTGTGCCCAACAAACGGGAGACCACCAGCCCTATAGTCTTATATACTGTAGGGCAGTGGTGGCTCCTTTATAAGGGTATAGCGGTCTAAAATAAATAAGGCTGTCAGGTGAGTGGTAAGGTGGTGGGCATTTTGCTAATTCCATAACAAAATGTTTACCAGATTTTTGTAAATGTAGTTGTAAGCTTTAGGTATAAATGTGATTTTGGTTTGTGCGAAGTCATTTTTTTGTCTGCAACACTAAAGAATACTAAATAAAAACACGGGAGCTTTTCAGAAGTGTTTAACATTTGCTAGGAGAGAGTGTGCTGCTGTTTCCTCAGCCACAGGTCTGCTCCAGGCAAACTGTGTGCCTCATAGCGTGCTGGCATTACCAAGCTTTTCTGTAGTTAACTGGTATTTATATTCCTATATATAGAATAGTGTTAACTGGGGTTCTTAAGCCAGGCTTATTGCTGCTTCATCTTTTTTCTGTGTGTATCCTTTTTGTGAAATGCTGTTACACTTGTTTCCTGTGTTCTCCCTCATTGCTGGTTTTATGTAAGTATTATGTTGCATTCCACTTGGGAAATGCTGCAGAGCCATTTACACAATCCATTTCTATGTGTGCTGTGGAGATTAGCTCTGGTAGGCGACCGGGTGTCAGCAGTATAGAGGCAGAGGCAAGCAGTTCAAAGTAAAGTCTGTGTTTATTTCACTCATAAATCCACAAAAGCATATGTCCAAACAGGTTACATCACCTTTTCAGGAAACAGCAGCATAAATGATTCAATCAGGCAAACAGCTTTTAGTCCTTGAGCAAACGTCCTGTTTACAGTCCAACTAGGCCTCAGGTCCGCATGAAACAGCCTCCACAGGAGATTTCAGCCAGGCTCACAGAGTCTCACTCCCATGTGAGCTCTAGACAAAGGAACCAGCACAGCTGATTCCCCAGGCTATTTAAAGAGCCCGCAAAACCCGGACCTGGGTAGTGGGATGGAGTCCCACCCTGCTCTACTCCATCCCAGTAAAGCCGTCCCAGGTTAGCCTTTCGGCTATTCTAAATCATCAGCAGCAAACTGCCACCAGCAGCTGATGCTGGACAAACAAGCTATACGGCTTTACTGCACCAATGCCAGGTACATTGGTGCTACATACCTGCCGTCAATAACGGCCCCTTGCACCTTACCACATACCCCCCCCCCTTTGTTCAACCCTGAGGGGGTGGACACATGCCAAACAATGTGTTCTGGACAGGGCATCCGCGTTACCCAACAATCGTCCCGCTCTGTGCTCTACTGTAAACTTGAAGTTTTGTAATGACAAGAACCATCGGGTGACCCTGGCATTCCTGTCCTTAGCCTGGCACATCCACTTGAGGGGAGAGTGGTCCGTAATCAGACGGAACCTTCTCCCCAGCAAGTAGTAGCGAAGAGACTCCAGGGCCCATTTAATGGCCAAACACTCCCTCTCCACTATACTATACCGGGTCTCCGCGGGTGTCAATTTGCGACTCATGTAGACAACGGGGTGCTCCTCCCCGTTGACTTCCTGAGACAGTACAGCACCGAGACCTACCTCGGAGGCATCGGTCTGCACTATGAACTCCCTCTTAAAGTCGGGTGTCACCAACACCGGAGACCCACACAGGGCAGACTTCAAAGCGGAGAACGCTTTTTCGGCCTGTTCATTCCACTTCACCATGACAGACTTGCGTCCCTTTAACAGGTCTGTCAATGGTGCCGCTAGGGTGGCAAAATTGGGAATGAACCGCATATAATATCCCACCAACCCCAGAAATGACTTTACCTGGCGGGTGGTGTTAGGCCGGGGCCAGTTGCGGATGGCTTCTAGTTTGTTCACCTGGGGCTTGACCACTCCTCGTCCAATCACATAGCCCAGGTATTTTGTTTCTTCTAGGCCTAAAGCACATTTTTTCGGGTTTGCCGTCAGCCCAGCCTTCCTGAGGGAATCCACTACGGCCTGGACTTTGGGTAGGTGACTTTCCCAATCCGTGCTATGGATAATTATATCGTCCAGATATGCCGAAGCATACCGACGGTGTGGCCTGAGGACAATATCCATTAACCTTTGGAATGTAGCGGGAGCGCCGTGTAACCCAAAGGGTAACACCTTGTATTGGAACAGTCCCTCTGGTGTAATAAAGGCTGTTTTCTCCTTGGCAGCCTCAGTCAAGGGCACCTGCCAGTACCCTTTTGTGAGGTCCAAAACCGAAAAGTACCTGGCTTGGCCTAGCTTCTCAATGAGTTCATCTACCCGGGGCATAGGGTAGGCATCAAACTTGGAAACTTCATTAAGTTTGCGGAAATCGTTACAGAACCGCAACGTACCATCGGGCTTGGGAATCAAGACTATGGGGCTGGTCCACTCACTCTTTGATTCTTCAATCACGTCTAACCGGAGCATTTGCTGCACTTCCTCCGCGATAGCTTGTCGCCGGGACTCGGGTACCCGGTAAGGCCTCAACCGGACCTTGACCTGAGGTTCCGTGACAACATCATGTTGGATGACCGAAGTGCGCCCAGGGAGTTCTGAAAACACGTCCGTGTTTCTGCTAATAAACTCCCTGGCTTCCTGAGTCTGTTTAGAGGAGAGGTTGTCGCCAGTTTTCACCTTGACTACTACTTCTCTACTAACAGACCGAGGAATGGGAAGCTCCACCCCCACCATACCTGGTCGGGGACTGTCACCCCCAGGGGTCTCCCTGTCTTTCCATAGTTTCAGCAGGTTTACATGGTACACCTGCTCGGGCTTCCTCCGCCCAGGCTGATGTACCTTGTAAGTCACTTCCCCAACTTTTTCAATGACCTCATAGGGACCCTGCCACCTAGCTAGAAATTTACTGTCCACCGTGGGTACCAGAACCACAACTCTGTCACCGGGGTTAAAGTTCCGTACCCTGGCTTGCCGATTATAAACCCTGCTTTGGGCCCGCTGCGCTGCCTCCATGTGTTCTCTGACAAGCGGCAAGACGGTCGCTATCCGTTCCTGTAGCTGAGTCACGTACTCTACCACACTTTTGTGGGGTGTGGGTTGCTGTTCCCAGGCCTCCTTGGCTATATCCAACAGGCCCCGTGGATGTCGACCGTATAAGAGTTCGAAGGGCGAGAACCCCGTAGAGGCCTGGGGCACCTCTCGCACTGCGAACATCAGATAGGGCAGCAGCAAGTCCCAATTCTTCCCATCCTTGGCGACCACCCTTTTTAACATGGTCTTTAAAGTTTGATTAAACCGTTCTACTAGGCCGTCTGTTTGCGGGTGGTAAACGGATGTCCGCAACTGTTTCACCTGCAGCAGTTTACAGAGCTCTTTCATTACTTTCGACATAAACGGGGTACCTTGATCGGTCAGGACCTCTTTAGGCAGACCTACTCTGGAAAACATTTCCATAAGCTCAGGGATACCGGCAGCACACAGCCTCCTGGCATACATGGAAGGGCGGTAACCAAAGTTTACATCCATGGGCTCCCCCTGGTGGGGACAATTGGCTCTGATATGTCCCGGCTCCTTACATCCCCAACACAACACTTGGGCAGGGACTTTGGGGGGTAGGTCCTGAGAGGGTTTAGGGGACACCACTCGCCTGAGCTGGGGTGGGGACCTCCGGGGTTTCCCCGAATCCCTCCTCATGGAGCCGCTTTGCAAGTTCCTGGTGGCCTCATATCGCTCCACTAGGTCCACCATCCCTAGTGCGTTGTCAGGGGATACCTGGCCAACCCAGTGCTGAAGAGGGTGCGGTAAAGCCCTCCAAACCATGTCCGCCAGCAAGCGGTCCAAAATGGCAGTGGGGCTTAACAACTCCGGCTGCAGCCATTTTTGCAGCAGGTGCAGCAGTTTATAATACTGGGGTCGGGCGGGCTCTGCCGACTGGTAGCTCCACTGATGCACCCGCTGAGCCCGAACCCACACATTCACCCCCAGTCTCGCCAGTATCTCACCCTTCAGAGTCGGGTAGTCAGCGGCTTGGTCCTCTGGGAGATCAAACAACACCTGCTGGGGTCCAGACGCCAGAAATGGAGCGATGACATCAGCCCACTGGTCATGCGGCAACTTCTCCCTTGCAGCCACCTTTTCAAACACCGCCAGGTAAGTCTCCACGTCATCTGAAGGGGTCATTTTTGTGAGCGCCGAGCGGACAGCTTTCCGGGCATCAGGAATACTTTTGGGCGCACCTGCAGCTTGCTGCGCCATCATATGTTGCAAAAACAGCTGGTTGGTCTCATGCTGCTGCCTGTTGGCCTCCACGAGCGCTTTCACGACCGCCTCCATTTTGTCTGCAGTCCCAGGTAGCAGCCTGGCAGGTTTAATATAGGACATGCACAACAAAAAACTTTTTCGTCGGTTGCTCCTAGCAACGGCCTCACTGCTATGCCCGCATCCGACACCAAATGTGGAGATTAGCTCTGGTAGGCGACCGGGTGTCAGCAGTATAGAGGCAGAGGCAAGCAGTTCAAAGTAAAGTCTGTGTTTATTTCACTCATAAATCCACAAAAGCATATGTCCAAACAGGTTACATCACCTTTTCAGGAAACAGCAGCATAAATGATTCAATCAGGCAAACAGCTTTTAGTCCTTGAGCAAACGTCCTGTTTACAGTCCAACTAGGCCTCAGGTCCGCATGAAACAGCCTCCACAGGAGATTTCAGCCAGGCTCACAGAGTCTCACTCCCATGTGAGCTCTAGACAAAGGAACCAGCACAGCTGATTCCCCAGGCTATTTAAAGAGCCCGCAAAACCCGGACCTGGGTAGTGGGATGGAGTCCCACCCTGCTCTACTCCATCCCAGTAAAGCCGTCCCAGGTTAGCCTTTCGGCTATTCTAAATCATCAGCAGCAAACTGCCACCAGCAGCTGATGCTGGACAAACAAGCTATACGGCTTTACTGCACCAATGCCAGGTACATTGGTGCTACATACCTGCCGTCAATAACGGCCCCTTGCACCTTACCACAGTGCTCTAAGCAAAAGAAGAGTATGTGTCCATGATGTAGTGTGCTTTGGAACACAGCATTACTTATTACAGTATACCTATTGAAAGATGTATGCCATGAAATGATTTACTATGGAATGATGTATGTGTTTATATTTATAGGATTCTTTTTCAGACGTTTATTATGAATTAAGTATCTCTGTCACTAAATCTGTCCCTCCAGAAAAAAGAGCACTTATAGTGGTTTGGAAATGTATTAATACCCCTTGAACCTTTCCTCTTTTTTAAACACAAACTTAATTTCATTTTATTGAGATTGTATCATGATAGAACAATACAAAGTAGCAAGTATTGGTGAAGTGTTAAGAAATGATGCATGCTTTTCTCAATTAAATTTCAAATGCATTCAGCCCCCGATGAGTCCCCCCACCCCCCATAAGTCAATAAGCTTTGGCCTACATTTCTCATCTCTTCCATTCCGGGGCACCACCAGTAGCTGCATGTGGGTTAATCTCAGCTGTGGCCAAGGCACTGCAAGATAAAAAAAAGCTAGCTCCTCCCGGCCTATATAGGTCAGGCTGTGGCAGGATCTCCTCAGTTCTTTTCTTGCAGTTGCCAGGGAATCTGAAGATGTCTGGATTTTTTTTTTTTTTTTGTTACAATGCTGACCAGGAGCGGGGGCTTCGACTCCTTCTGTCTCCCAGCCCCTCACCAGCTGCAGCTTTCCTGGGGACCCCCATTAGCGTGGGATCGTGCTTTGTGAGGGGAGCACGCATGGGTCCAGGTAAGCGTGGGGGCTCTTCCAACTGGGTCGAGCCTCAAGGATCAGGACCCCGCTGCAGCAGGATACCTGATCTCTGAGCCTTGCATGGTGGTCCTGCCATTGAACCCGGACCGTTTACTCCCTGGTTCATCTACCCCCATGACTCTGTGACACCCTGCGAGAAACGGAGTCTGCCTTCCCCATGGCTGCTGGGTGGGACCTGAGCTAGGTTTCCGTGCTCCGTGGTCTCGGCTGCCAGTGTTTGGAGGGGGAGGCGGCCTTGTGAGGGGACGTGCCCATCTCAGGAAGGGGGTGGGCGCAGCTGGTTCCCGCGATGGTGACAATCTTTCTAGGTATGACACTAGATACTCGACAGGCATGGTCCTTCTTTCTTCAGAGGTGCGCGGCACTTCAGGATGCAGTGAGGCCCATGATCAGGCAGGGCATTCGTCACATTAGCCTGATGTTGTCTACCATCGAGGCAGTTCCATATCCCCAGTTCCACTCCAGGCCTCTACAAATGCTGCTGCAATCAAAATGGCGCAGGACTGTGCAGATGTTGGACCGTCTCTTCATATCGACGGACAATGCCTGGTGATCCGGGAATTGGTGGCTGGACCAGCAGTCGCTGGCAGTGGGTCAGTCTTTCATGCCGCTCTCAGCCTTGTCCACTTTTTTTTCCAACAGACAAATGTGAAGCATAGGTTAATCCGCACTTTCATGCAGGGTGCTGCACATGGTCGATAATCTGTCAGGGGCCCCCTTTGAACCCATGATGGAGGCTTCCCTGACGTCGCTCGTGTTGAAGGTGGCTTTTCTTGTGGTGATCATCTCCATCCGGCAGATTTAGAAGCTGCCAGTGCTTTCGATCAGATCACCCTTTTTGTTGCTTCATGTGAAGCAGGGTTTTTTGCCCAAGGTGGATGCTCCTTTCCATCTTAATCAGGAGAGAGTGCTGCCCTCTTTGTGCCCACTTCACTAGCCATAAGGAGCGACTCCTGCACCCCCTCGATGTGGTCAGGGCATTAAAGTATTACTCGTCCGCTTCTCAAGAGGTACATAAGACGGATGTCTTGTTTGTGATCCCAGAAGGACCAAAGAGGGGCCTGGCGGCTGCTTTGGGATGTTCCAGTTGCTGCTAGTTGTGCCCCTGAAATCGAAGAGATGAAGAAAGAGAAATTTGTGTACTCTCTGGTAATTTCCCTATCTTGTCCTCTTACATTCAGGGGCACCACACCCGCCCTTCTGTTCTGTTACAACTGTGTCTGTGCCTTCTACATGGTTTTAATTTTGTTGCACTGCTTATTCATGCATGCATGCATTATTCACAGTTTAGCGTTTTCCCATCTCAGGACTGAGGCTGAACTGCTTTTTAATTAACTAAGTAGATTCTGCCACAGCCTGCCCTATATAGGCTGGGAGGAGCTATTTTTTTTCTATCTTGCAGTCCCTGCCCACGGCTGAGATTAACCCATGCATTGCTACTGGTGATGCCCCGGAACGGAGAGGACAAGAAGGGAAATTTTCTGATGATTATACAAATTTCCCTTTTTCTGGCCCTGCAATATATTTTTTAAAGCGGAATTCCAGTTACCATATGACTCCTCCCCCCCCCCCCCCAGCCACCCTACCCTGGTGCTGAGGCAGAAAGGGGGGGTAAAAAGAAAAAAAAAAAAAACCCCTTTACCTGATCCTTGGGCCAGCACCACTTCTCAGGTCCTCCAGGTCTTGGGCGCCACCAAGTGAATGGTGAATGGGGATGGTACTTTGTATTTTCCTGTGGCTGCCATGCGGTCTCGGGAGGAGCATTGCTGGCCCGTGGATAAGGTAAAGATTTTGTCTTTGTACCCCGTCCTGCCTCATCACCAGGGTAGAGTGGCAGGGGATTCATATTGTGACTGGAATTCTGCTTTTAAAAAAATTGCTGAATGTATATGGCATGCATATATGAAGTATCATTTTCTTGGCCAAAGTGGCATATTTTAAAAGTCTTTTTTCTTAGTGAAACTTGGTGGATGATAAAAATGACAGGAATGGCATGGATAACATTGCCAGACAATTATGCTCTTATTTTACAGCGCTCTAGCATAGTCAGATTAGATTGTGAAGAGACAAGACATGCCACAGATTCTCATTGGGATTTAGGTCTGGGCTATTCCAACACATGGGTATGCTTTAATTTAAACTCCTCCCTTTTAGCTTTGCTGCATGCTTAGGGTTATTGTCCTACTGGAAGGTGAAACAACATTTGCAGCCTTTAACACCAGCTGTGGATCTCTGGATCCCACCTTGTGACCCTGAGCCCTTTGGTTGGTTCTCTCATTGGTGTTCTCCTTGTCTGGGCTTTTTAGGTGGATGTCAATGTCTTGGAATATTTTTTATAACCTAACCCTGCAATACATGTCTAAAGATTTATCCATAAGCTGCCTGGTTTGAGTTATACAGGTTACAGATACACTTTTGTGGGAACAGAAAATTGTATCATGCAATTACGCACTATTTTTAGCTGTGCCAATTATTTAAAGCGGTCCTTCACTCTGCATAAGAGTCTATCTTATATGTTTCCCACACCCTGTACATACAGATGGCTCACATTAAAAAACATCCTACCTGCATCTACTGCATGTTATGAGCCTTTAAACATCCAAGATGGCCGCTCATGGAACATCAGGCAGCCTGCAAACAGAAAGTGCCTTCTGACTGTGCTGCTCTGCATTCTGGGATTGCTGACCTTTTTCCTGTCCCCAGCTCTGCTCTGTCTGAGCAAAGCACAGCTATAACCCGCCCCCCTGTACTTTATCCCACTCTCCTCTCCTCAGTAAGTGTGATGCTTCTGATGGCGGCGCCCGTATCCTAAAGTACTGAACAGAGTTGCAGCCCAGTGGGGGAAAGAATAATAACTAAGTGACTAAAAACTTAAAATATATTAATTTTAGATCCTGGGGAATAGTTTTATAAGGGTTTGGGCTTTTCAATAAATCATGGTGAAGCTCCGGTTTAAATACAATGAATTAATTATAATTTGCACAGCTAAAAATGGTGCTGAATTTCACCACAAAGCGTGCACAGTGCAGAATCAGCCCTGGAGTCTTTTTACTAATTAGGTGACTTCTGTAGGCTGCATTTAATTTAGGGGCATCGGACTACACAAATCCTTTTTCCCCCATAAAATCTCAATAAAGTACAATTTGTTGTTGTACACTTACACTTGAGTAATATACTTCTGGAAGTACAGGACTGCAACTGCTGCGTGGGAGAGAAAGTGAGGGTTATTTCTTTTTTTTGGTGGGGGTGGTTTAGTAACCCGTTAAAGGACAAGAATCATTTGCCAACTGCTCTCGTGAAGAGCTCTGTGTATTTCATTAATGACACTTCTCTGATAAATAGCTGATAAATAGGTTACTTCTCTCCATGCAGGAGAAACCTGTTACATTTAGATACAGCTGGCCATTTCCAATACATATGTTTCTGAATGCAACCAGCTTCCCCAGCACTAGGAGAAGTGATGTATTTATCGTTTGAAAGGCAGAGAAGTGTTATTGTTGGCAACACTTGACCTTTAAGCATACTATATGGCTTTTTTACTTTACAATTAGCATATGCTAGCAATTACTGCTTAATAACTATGCCTTCTCCATCTATGGATTGGGGGGGGGGGGGGGGTGTTTGCATACTTCTGACCAGTTATTGTAGCAACCAGATATTGTGCATTGCTCCTGGTCCTTGCTCTGCTTTGTTGAATCTACATAGCAGAGTCTTCAAATGTTTCAGAGATCAGTGACACATTGTTTAATACTCACCAGGATTAGCAATCCTGAAACGTGTAAAGATGTACCAGAAGTTATTTCATTATAAAGTTCTCACAGTATCAAATGTTGAAAAGTAGGCCAAGGATTTGAGAGCATTTGCAAGTTCCCTTCCTTGTCAACAGATTTCAGCTAAGACACCATAAGATTCTCAAGTATATCAAGTGCTATTAAGTCTAATGTGAAAATTGTAAAACATATCACTTGCTTAAATAAGTCATCTGTGTTCTACTCATGGGAGAATCACCTTTTTTTGTAATAGTAGAAACTTTTAAACTCAGATTTGGATACTGATTTTTGTCTTCAAATATAAGAATAGTCGTGGATGCTATTTTGCAATGCTGGCTGCCTGAAGACATTAAAGATATTGATTTAAATAGCAATGTACTGATAAAAAATATAGGAACCTTCGGCAGACCTTTACCAGTATTTGGGCTGTACTGGTCATTTAATTTTACTTTCTACAGAGACGTTAAAGTGGAACAAAACACAGGAATCTGATCTTCCCGGGTTTCATTCCAGTGCCCCTGGGCATCCCAAATTGGGATGTCCTTCTGTGTGAAACCCCCAGAATGCCACTATTCACTAACCTCTCTCTCATTCCAATGGCGTATGTGTTGTCTCTCGTCCAATGAGAGCCGTCTGCAGTGACTATGTCATTTGGCAGATGGCTTTCATTGACTAGAATGAAGAGCGCACACCCAGCAGTGTGCTCTCTCGCCCCAGCCTACCTGAAAGGCTGGGGTGGAAGCATACGCATTTTACTGGGTATGTAGGGGATGTGGCAGCACACGCTCCCCTATTGACAACAACGGAAGCCAATACGGCAGACTGCTCTCATTGAACGAGAGCCCGCACATGCACAATTGGAGCAGAGAAATGTGAGTGTTTACGGGCACATATCACATGTTATATATAATAATGCTATAACGCTATATACAAATTTTAAAAAACACACCTTAAGCTCCCTTTAAGAAACTGTTAACAATGATTATTGTATTTGAAGCTGACCTAAAATTACAAAAATAAATAAATAAATATATATTATGTTTCTTAGCAATTACAGCCAGGGCATCCTGATTTGGGGTACCTTTAGAATTAAGGAAGCCTGGATCAGACATGGAGCTCCTTATGATGGGATAGGGAATAGCTGCATACTGCAGTAAATCAGATCTTCTATTCGATGAGTTATTGCTTATGCTTATGGTTTCATATGTATGCAGCTTACGGATAGTTTAGGTTGACTGTAAAGGTAAAAACAGGCTTTGGGCCAGGCTGCAGGTACAAAACTAGTAGGGTACATGCCTTTCATGAATGGCAAATCAGCCCATTAAAATTATTGTTCCCTCACATCAGTACACTGCATTCGGCCTTTTGCCCACAGCACAATTATACGGCTCCCCTATAGAAGTTTATGGGCACCACAGGTTAAGCACATGTATTGTGATTTATGTGCAATGCAGTTAAAGGCAATACTAACCGGCACCTCCGGATCCACCACCGCTGGTCCCCTGTCACTGCCCTCCTGTCCGGCACTGCTGCAGCCAGCTTCTTGGTGTCCTTCCACCGGCTCCTTTCTGGAGCCAAGGCGCCTGCTGCTCCAGGTGCCCGCGCCACCGGGGGGTGGGGGGGCAAGATACTAAAGCACACAGTATCGAAGGCACATCTCACAATTGTGTGATGTGCTGCGTTTATGCCCTCTTTGGATCAGAGGGCTAAGGGGGCGCCCTGCTATCTATGCACTAAAGTTTCTATTCCCAAAATATTTGTTCCTGTTCTTAATGTCAGAGCATGAACTAAAATCAGACTAGGTCTAACTGTTTAGATAGATTAACTTTTTGTTTTAGTGACCCATAAATAGTTTCCCTATTCATTCTGTGCCTGCAGACTTTATGTAGTAAAAGCATTTTAGAGCAAAGTTTTTTTTTCTAAAAGTGAAGCTTCAGGTGATTAAAATGTAAGCCATTTACTGTTGTAAAGCAAGCAAACTAAGGCTTAAGCTAATATAAATGTAAAGGATTTGCCTATGTGAGGCACCATTCTACACTGAAACAGGCAGTGCAGGCACCATGTAAGTTGTTGACATGGTAGTGATGGTGGTTAATGAGCCAGTGGATGGCTGTAGATAATATTGAGGTTGTATTCCAGCAGCAAAAACATAATTATTCTTGTAGCATATCAAAAAGGCAAAATGAAAGGAACCCACTACATCTGACTGAATAGCTGCATCTAAATTGCAGGATCAGAAAGTGTTTGCACATTTACACTGCCTTTATCTCACTACCTCATTAGCCATTAGTGCAGTTATGTTGTCTTTTCTAGAAAAAAATGAAGGATTGCCTGTAAAGTTGTGAGAAGAAACATTTTAACTTTGTTAGTTCTTTGAATAATCAGCATGTATGACAAAATGTTCCAGGGAGAGGATACGTGATTAGTTTAGATAGCGGGGGCAGTGTATGCTTGACTATTTCTGATGCTATAGCCTTTTTTTCTCTCCCAATCCACTCCAGGCCGTCAGCATTCTTGGGTTAACTCTCAACCGAAGGGCATGGACTTCAAGACAAAAAGGTGTGGCTCCTCCCTATTAACTTCCTGCAGCATCTCCACAACTCAGTTTCATTCTTGTAGTTGGACTGGACTGCAAAGGTTGATTGGATTTACTTTCTCTTTTTATAAGGCTTTACCTTGCAAGCGGGGGATTTTAACCTTGTCTGTCTTCCAAGCCCCTATATACCACTGATCTATCTGGACCCACTATGCCTTCTCAGCTTTGCTGTTATACGGATCACGGTGGGTAGGGGTAAGCGCCAGGGTCTTGGGGTGACACTTTGGTTTTTTAAAGTTGTCACTCTGGGGCTAAAGTTTTCACCTGGTGAGCCTGCAGGGGGAACCTGGGGATATATATATATATATATATATATATATATATATATCGTTTCTTCCTTCCCACAATATATTTTTTTTACTCATTTTTCCGGTATTGTCGGGAAGGAATGGGAGAAGCTGGTGAGGCTCCTCCCATTCCTAAGGTGTTGGATACCAAATTTCCTTTTCCCTCAGATCTGGTTAATTTATGGTCTCTTCCTCCAGTGGTGGACGCTCCCGGTTCGAGTCTCTATAATACTACTGTTATGCCTTCCTTTTTAAAGGATCCGGCGGAGAAGCATATAGATCAGGTGGCACGTCATGCTTTCTCTATTGTAGGATCGACTTTACGGCCAGCCTGTGCCACTTCCATAGCATCTTTGGCAAGCAGAAGGTTGTTAAAACAACTGGATTCCAAGACCTGGTCTCTGAGTCGTTCGCAAGATTCATTCTCCAAGTTGATTAAGACCAGTTTGAAGATTAATAAATATGCCATATTTGCTATGGATGATTAGGTTAGGTTAAGCACCAGAGGCTTAGCCTTGCTAGTGGCATTAAGGCGCTCATTATGGCTAAAACAATGGTCACGGGTGGGGCCTCCAAGGGACTCCCCTTTCAGGGGAAAAGGTTGTTCGGGAAACGTCTGGATGATATGGTAAAGGGCGACGGGTGTTACGTTAACTGAACTTTTTCAAAAAAGGATGTCTACCCCATTTTTTCGCAAAAAATGCAATTCCAGGTCTTTTAGTAGGGGTAGAGGTTCCACCTCTTCAGGATACCAAAAGGAATTCTGGAATAGACCAAAGTCCCAGGGTTAGGCAAGATCGTTGTGGTGGAATGAGACAAAGCCCCCTTCTAAGCCCTCTCAACCATCGGGTGGGGGGGTCGGCTTCTGCAGTTTGCTCCCGTTTGGAGGTGCCATGTATGAGAGCTATGCATACAGAAGGTGATATCCTTAGGTTACAAGATCAAATTGGGAGTCAGGCCTCCCTGGAGGTTTCTTTGGTCAGAGGTATCCTGAAATCTGGTAAAAGCTGAATCCTTGAGAACCGCAGTAACGCGCCTTTTACAGATTGGAGTAATTTGTCAGGTTCCCTTCTCACATAGGAGCCAGAGGTTTTACACCAATTAGTTCACAATCCCCAAGAAGGACGGTTCTATTAGATCTCAAGGACCTCAACAGACGGGAGAATTTATGTCTACAGTGTATATAAAGGGTGCGTACACATCCCGATTTTTCTGGGTCATCAAAGACTTTTGCGATTTGCGCTGGATGGCCTAAATGTTCAGTTTGTGGCTCTGGCCTTCAGCTTGTCCTCAGCCCCGAGGGTGTTTACTAAGGTTTTGGCAGGCCTTATGGCTTTCCTGAGGGGCCTGGGGATGAACACCCTTACCTAGATGATCTACTGATCAGGGCCCCATCTTTTCAGGAGGCCCAGAAGGATACACAGACTTGTTGACACTGGAGGGGTTCGACTGGATAATCATCTTCCCAAAGTCACATATCATTCCTTTAACAATGAGGTATTTTCTGGGGATGTTGTTAGACACAACTTCCGGAACAGAAGAGACTCTTGCTTCAGGATACAGGCTCTCAGCCGGCGACACGTCAGGGGATGCAGCTGGTGGGCCTGACGATATCTTGCTTTGAGGCAGTGCCCTTTGCACATTTCCACATACGGCCACTGCAGATGGAGTTGCTCTCAGACTGGGATCGGACCCCAGAGTCTCTGGACCACCCCTTTTTTCTGACACAATTAGCAGGCAGTCCCTAACCTGATGGCTGAATCCCCAGCATTTTCTTGTAGGCAGGTCCTTTCTTCCTGTTCAATGGAAGATAGTCACCACGGATGCCGGGTTGGGGGGTGTTTGGAGGTCACAGATGATCCAGGGACAGTGGGGTCTATGGGAGAACAAGCTCCCCATAAACATTCTAAAATTTGAGAGCGATTCTCTTGGTCTTCACACATTTCAGTCAGACATCCTGACAGTGGTGGCATCCGGAGAGCTCTCAAGGAAGTGACTTGGATATTTCTTTGGGCCGAGAAGCATGTTGCATTCATCTCGGTGCAGATACCAGGAGTGGACAGCCTGCAGACTAATTGTTTAATTCGAACAGTCTTGCATCAGGGGGAATGGACACTCTCTCACACTGATCGTCCGGGTGTAGATCTCTTTGCGTCCCGGCACAACCGGAAGGTTCCAAAGTTTGTGTCTCGGTCCAGGGACCCTCTAGCAATAGATGCACTGACCCTTCCTTGGTCAGCTTTCAGGCTTCTTTATGAGTTCCCTCCATTTCCACTCCTAGGTCTTGTACTAAAGAAGTAGCTTGCAAATGGGTTCCAACCATTTTGGTGGCTCCTCTCTGGTCAAGGAGAAGCTGGTTCTCCGACATAGTAAGGATGTTGGAGGGCGAGCATTGGTGGCTACCCAACGATCCAAATCTTCTCTCTCAGGGGCCCTTATGGCACCCCAATTACGAGTTCTGGTTTTGACAGCCTGGCTATTGAAACCTTCATCAAAGAAGGGTTTATCATCCAGGGTTATTCAGCCCGGAAGCAGACTTCTTCAAAGATTTATTACAGGGTTTGGCGTGTATTTATCACCTGGTGTGAATCTAAAGGGAGTTTTATGTTTCCAGAATTCTTGAATTGCTGTGGAAGGGTCTGGTTGAGGGGCTTCAATTGAGCACTCTAAAGGTGCAGGTATCTGCTTTATCCATCTTTTTTCAGAAGCCCATTGCCGAGAATAAGCTTATTAGGACTTTTTGCAGGGGGTCACTCATGTGTGCCCTCTGTGTAAGCCTATTCTTCCTGTTTGGAACTTGATCTTGGTTTTGTTGGCTCTGCAGGGCGTTCTCTTCGAACCTCTAGCAGAAGAATCTCTGAGCTTAAGTACACTTAAGATAATTTTTCCAGTGGCAATTACTTTGACACGACAGGTTTCTGAGTTAGCAGCTTATAGGTTAAACCTCCCTTTTTATAGTTGCAGAAGGACAAAGCTGTCTTCCATTTTAAGCAGGATTTTCTACTGTGGGATATTGGGGCGAACGGTAGTGACACAGACAACAGTTCTCTCTCGGCAAAGCAGGTTTATTGCAGAAAATGAAAGCATTCATAGGTTGCAGCGTCAATGCAGAAAATCAAAACAAATGGTTACATCACCAAATAAAGGTAAATCCAGGGCTGGGGATTCCAGCAAGCTGTGGGTCAAAGGAAAGTCCAATCCAGATTGCAGGGCAAAGCAGCCCGCCGCTTCTCACCCACAACGGTCCAAGAGTGGGGCGCAGAAGCCAAGTCCTCCGGCTTAATAGTCCAGTATTGTTATTCATACAACATGCAGTTCAGCCTGAGCTTCCTTCATCAGGCTGGTCAAAGAACACTGACTGGCTCAGTGGGAGCCTTTTATTCAGGCTCCTTCCTGAAATCAATCTGACCAGGTGTGCAAGGCCTGAGCTCAGAAGAAACCTAGGAGTGGGGAATGTGACCAGGGTTCTGAAATCCTGGCATGGATCGTGCTCTATACAGCACTGTAGGGGAAAAATATACTCCATCCAGGACTTCTCCACACACTTTACCACACTACACATTGTGGTTTCTTCTTTTCATCTTAATGAAGAGGTGGTTTTGCCCTCCTCATGTCCTGTTCCAGTTAGTCTTTTGGATGCAGTAAGAGCATTAAAGTATTATATCTACACAAGACTTCCGTAAGTCGGGTTCCTTATTTGTTATAGCCGAGGGGCCATGGAAGGGTCTTCAGCCAGCTAAATCTACCATCAGCTGTTGGATTAGACATGTGGTAATAAGGGCCTATACCACCAAGGGCACGAATCCTCCTTTTCGGGTTACAGCTCATTCTACACAAGCTATTAGAGCATCCTGGGCTTTTCAACCTTGGTGGAACAAGTATGCAAAGCTGCTACTTGGTCTTTAGTTCATACCAAGTTATATATGGTAGATGTCAGAGATTCAGTGAATGCCGTATTTGGTAGAAAGGTTTACAGACCGTAGTAAGCTATGTTGTCTTTTGTTTTTTACAGTAGCTTACTCTTCATTAATTCTTGGGATCCCACCCTGAAGTAAGGGCGCTGCTTTTGGAGGTCCCATCCATTACTGAATGCTGATGGCCTGGAGAGGATTGGGAGAGGAAATACAATTCTTTGATTCTCACCTGTAGAATTGTTTTCTCTTTGACATCTGCTCCAGACCGTCAGACCCTCCCTTTCTGCTGGGTTACTGTATCTACTCCTTATATGCCTAGTCTTAGTGGAACTTGTATATATGTAAATAGTTGTTCAGAAAAAATAGAGGAAATACGCAGAGAAAGGTGTCTTATCTCCAACAAAAACATAGGGCTCGCTAAGATGCCTTAGCTTCCTGAGTGGCTGTTCTACTGATTTTCAACTACTGGATTGTGGAGATGCACCCAGAAGTATATAGAGGCGGGGAGGAGCCACACCTTTCTGTCTTGCAGTCCATGCCCTTTGGTCGAGAGTTAAAGGCGAGAATCACAGAACTGTATTTTTTGCTTTGCTGGAATAGGGAAGCTGCTTGTTACTGTAGACTTTCAGGATTCTGGTACAGTTCTTCCCTTTGGTATGTGGTAATAGACCCATGGCTGTAGATGTCAACCTATAAATGGCCTACGGCAGGGGTGCTCAACCTTTTAAAGAGTGCGGGTCATATAAGTGATCTAAAAGCTGGCCACGGCCTCAATGAATAGGTTCCGAATTTCACATTTTCATTTTAAATAGCATAACAAAGATTTTCTACAAGAATCAGGATACCCCGTATGTCCACAAACTCCATTAAATTGATTTTTTTTTTACTTGTAGGTCCTTCCACCACACCAACACATTACCACATTTATATCGAACATTCCCTACATACTACCAGTACACATGCTGATTGCCTTACCTCTCCAAATATATGAGTGCCATATTTATATCCCATCTCCCCAGCAATCCCAGATCGTAACTGTATTCCCAATACTTAACCCATGTAAACGTCTACCAATGCTAAACATATTTAATCCCCCTCCTCCTTTTTGAAACCCTTCATCAAGGGAAGGAGATCTAGCTTGGGCAGCTAATGCTTACAATAAATGTACTTTTGGGTTTTGTTCCTCTCTGGTTTGAAATGCCGCATTGTATGTTTCCCCCGGGAGAGGCCCTAAGAGCTGCCGACTGCATCCCCTGCCTAGCTGTGGGTGTGCTGCCCATTCAGAGGGCTGATGGAATAGGTGAGTGTATCTGCTTTCACAAAGCGGCCATCCCAATTAAGGATGTCCCATAGAGACTCCTGGGAATATGGTTCAGGGAGGGGAGTGTTTGTCCTATTTAAGACTGCTAACAGAAGGATCTGTCTTCTGTTGTCACTGTTGTGCCTGGACATTTTAACAAGATGTTTTTTTTCTCCTTTTCAAACCATTTGAAATTGCTCTCCTTTTTGTCTCAGTTCAGCAATACCCTAGACCTCCATAACCCGGTTTTGCTCCAGATTAAGGCACATGGTGTTGCTTGTCAATAATTTACTTTAACCTAAAATGTATTAGCAGTATTCTGCTCTTATAAGTCAATGGCTCTGCTCATGCATGTAGCCTGTCAAGCATCCATTTTCTTAGCATATTTTCATCGAGCAGTAGCAAATCAGCTCTTCTTCTGTAATCATCTTTCAAACTTGTCAAACCCGACCGGCAGAATTACACCCTGCACATGGATGCATTCCTCTGAAGTATAATTCTGCTGACTGAATATATGTGCTAATTTAAAGTCGATTTGAGCCATGGGATTTTTTATTTAATGATCGGTTCTATAAAAATGTAAATTACTGTGAATCCTGGGATTTCTGAACATGTTGTTTAAAAGCAGAAGAGCCAGTTTTCAGGGTGCCAGCACAGTAAATGGTTCCAGATTTGTTTGCCATTGCAAAAGTAGGTTTACAAATTGTTTAAATAATCTTGTACATAGTAAATAATCCAAGCCCATTGTAACAAATTACTAAAGCACACTCTATGGACACATAACTTTTACGTGGTAGGTGAAGCTGTAGCCAAGTACCGAGCTGCCAGCTTCTGAAACCAAATACCCCTTTACATGGTGGCATTACCAGGGGATCGACCTGGGATGATAGCGATGTGGGAGCAACAGCAAAGTAAGAACTTTTGCACCGAGGCTCCCCTTAATTAAAATCTACCAACATCTACAAAATATATGTTGGTAGAAGCTCAGGGGACATTGTGATTCCCCCCCCGCCCACACACATGTATACAATGCTTTCAGCTCTGTGACCCGGTGACATGATAGCCCAATGGTGGTCATGTAGTCTGGTGTTTCCAGACGTTGAAGGAAACCTGGGCCAGGAGTTTGCCGTAGAGTCTGAATTACTTGTGGGGAACAGGGTGAAGGGGATGGCAGACATACTGTATATTCTCAGAGGATGCAACAATAATTGGGATGTGATATTATGTTTAAAACCATGCCAAGCCAGTGTTGCTAAAGGCTTCCAGGGGTCACAGTTGGTCAGCCAATTTAAATAACCTGTCCCTAGAGCTCTCATATGTACTAAAAATGATCACAATCCATGCTGCTTTTCTTGAGGTGTGCACTTAGTATTTATGCAATTTACTTCAATAATGCACATTATAGTTGTAATTTTAAAATGTTTTGCCTTGTAGCACAAGGAACATGTAAAACAGCTTCTTAGGGTCAACCCCCAGTACAGAGTGTCCATAGTCTTATGCAGATACTTTATTTCTGTATAACAGGCTGTCCTTGTGCATGCTGCTTGCTACATTTGTTCAATTCAGAGAAATGCTGCATGTTTATATAATTATCTGTACTTGCTACACAGCATTATGGTTGATAAAACGTCATGTGTTGGCTTTATGGTGATAAATGATGGTATATGGCTCAACATTGCTTTTATGGCTTCTTTTAGGGACATACACTTTTGTTCAAAAGTTTTAGACAGGTGCTTTTAAAAATAGTAGCGTTAAAGGTTCATTTTTAAAAATGAACAAAAGATGAATCTTTATCAAATTAATTTTTGATTGTGACTAACCTTTGCCTTCAAAGCAGCTTCAGGAAAAAGTGACCTCAGATTGGCAACATGTTCATTGATGCCTGCAGACAAGCCTTATTGTACTGCTCTCCAGCCCACCAACAACGGCCTTCTATTACAGCCAAATATTTCAAGTTTTAACAGTCCAGCACTCCAGCTGTCATTTTTCTGTACAATAGTTCTTCTGATTTTTGTGCATAGTTAGGTTTCCTTTTTTCTCCACATCAAATGAATGATACAGTAAGCCAAAAATTAGTAATTGTGGGTCCCAGGGGTTTCTGTCAGTTCTTGGTTGATGACACTGTTGGACATGGGAAGTAAGCTTAAAGTGCATTTGCTCTGCTGTATGTTTTCCTTGGCTGTCTACTGCATTTATGGTCCTTGACATTGTACCTTTCTTTGTACTTCATCAATAGAGATTCATCTAAAACCCTGTTTTTGTTTTTAAATATTTGCCTAGGAGAAACTTTGTTGATACATTTTGTGTCCTGTTGATCCTGTGTGTCATGTGTCCTGTTGATGGGCTCAGTCTTGCCGTGGTGCATCAACTTTGACTTGAAACAGTCCTCCCAAACCTCAGCATTGTAGCAGAGTTTGCTTGTTCCTCATCCCAGGGGGAAGCATCCTTCTCTTTTAGATATTAACTGTGTTTTAACTTCCATATAAAAATGATTATCGCCTTTTATGGTACAATCGGTTAATCATACTCCTGACTATAACCCCATAAAATCTCTGACTTTGTACAGGTCAAGTTGTGGTAGTAGAATGTATGCTGTTTTGAGGGAAAGGGGTGTTCACATTTATATTTCTCTTCTGTTTATTAACTTTACATTTTAGTAATTGATACATTAAACTATTTACACTTCTATTTTTTAAATAGCATTTACTTTATCTGCTGAAAACTTTTGCATAGTAGTCTACTTTGTAGCTGTACATTTGGAATTTAATGCAGAGATATTCATCTGGTGTTTAATACAGAGACTTTGCATGGCTGTACATTTTAGGGCACATACCTCGTATCTGTACACCTGGTATTCAGTAAAAATGCATTGGGCATGGGTATAAAATCCTCCTGCGCAAGTAAATATCACATAGCTACACCTGGTATAGGCACGAGGCTTGGCTCTGTATTATTATATGTTTGCATATACTACATAGCTGAACATCTTGTATACAAAACAGAAACATAGCTCCACAATGTTCTCTTCAGTTACATGCATGGCTCTATATCTGGTACCTTGAAAAAGTGGTCCTGTGTGGCTTAATAAAATGAAAGAATTAAGATACAGTAGTTGAATGCCGGTGGACAATCGATCAGGCAGTTCTGGCCACTCTGCAGCACCATCCAATCACTCTGGATTCCATGAAGTGTGTAATGCCGCTTCTAGATTTCTACATGGTAAAAAGCCACTCAATCAAACAGGACAGATGTGTTGTCCATTTACACATGTACTATGATTTTACCTATTTATTTACCATATTCTAATGTTAAAACATAAACTATATGATAACAGGGACCACCATCAGGACGGTACTGAAAGGATTAAAAGAAAAAAGTGATTATAAACATATGCTTAAGAAAATAAGTGTGTCCATAATCAGTGATTACATAGTTAAAACAAATTACCAGTATCCTCTTTCTATAGCAAGTTGGAATTAAAGTATTTATTTCACACATCATCAAGAGCTGTAAAAAATTCTCAAGGTAGAAAAAAATAATTTAATGAGAGAAAAAGCATAAGAATTTCAATGTTGTTGAATCACCAGATAGGAAAACAATGGAATTCAATGGCACCATTATATTCCTAAGAAAAGAAGTGAACTCTTTACTCCTTTTTTCCTGGTGTACAGCACGGCTTGCTTCATTTCAATTCTTTCACATTTGGGTAATCCGCCACAAGGTGGCGAAGTCGACTGCAGAAAGACTTGTGGCTCCTTCCGGCCCATAAAAAGGGCAGGAATTACCCAGAGACTCCCAGAGTTTCTCTGCAGTCATGACTGCGAAGACAGAAGATGGCTCTATCTGGATCGCAGGCGAGCAGGGCATCCCGAGCCCCTCGGCCCTGCAGGCCTATTCCCACCTGTTCCGGACCCTTCTGCCTCCCAGCACTGCTGCAGGTTCAGGTGATGGTAGGGGAGCACCTGGGGTCGGGTGCTCGCAGAGTTTTGCTCTGGGCCGCAGACCCTATCTGTAAAGGGTAGCTGGCTGAGGCTATGGTGAGCCTGGCGGGGAGGGAGAAACCACTCTGAGGTCCCCTGTATGTGTTGCATGTGCTGTGCTTCACTTAATTTTTTACTGTCTCTTGTCCCCTCTTGCCTCCCTTTTTTTCCCACCCTTCACCCTTCCGGGCTCTCCCTCTCCTTCTCTCTCCCTCACCCGACCAGACTCTGCTGGCCGGGGGGGGTCCGGGCGCGTCCTGTGCGCGGTGGGGATCGGGGCTTGCTGGTCCCCCGGCAGCGCCGCATGGCTGGGGCTTCTGTGAGGGACTTCCCTTGTGGCACCTCTTCTCCCAGGCGCCATTACATTGGCCGCTTTAGGGGGGGGCGGGACCACGCAATGACGGGATTTGCGTCATCGCCGTGCGGCCCGCCCCTCGAGGTTCCCCCGTCCACGGCGCCAATTTCTCTGCGTGGGCTGGTGTGGTGTGGGTCGCTACCCCTCGCTGCCGGGGCACCTCTCCTTCCTCTTCCTTCTTCGGGGCACTTGTTGACATCCCCCGCCGGATCTCCGGTCCTCATCGCGGGGACGCTTCTGCGGGGCTCCCTCGTGGACAAGTCCCCACTGCTGCCTCTGCGGATCCTCTCCTGTGGTACCTGCGCGGGTGGACCTGGCTCTGCTACGGTCCGTGAGTCCACTCTTTTTTGTCAGTCATTATATCTTATGGTGTGCATGCGCTGTGGGATGCTCAATTCCTGTACCTGTTGTGTCACTACAGGCGAGTCCCTTGTGCTTGTGGTTTCTCCCGGTCTCTTCCCCCCCCCCATGCCCTCCCGAGGCTGTGGGTTATCACGGGTCTAGGATCCAGCGTCTGTTTCTAATGGACGCACTTCCTATTAATCACCATATGGAGGCTTCTGGGTATAGCGAGCTTGGGGGCCCTTCGGGGCAGGCTCGGCTGTGTCTCGTGTGCGGGGCATCCCCTTTGAGTGATCGCAGCGTGATTTGTGTCCCCGTGCGCCCAAAGTGCCATTGCGGAACAGGTTGGGCAGAGCACCTTTCTACTAAGCCCTGTTATTCCTGCAGCTTCACCTACTCCCCCACGCCTGCATTTAGTTCCCAGTGAGGGGGAAGGCAGTAGGGGGTCTCAGTCGGACCTGGCGCTGCGCCTTGCCAGCATTGAGCGGCAACTGGCCCGTCCGGCTGCCAGCAAGGCCTCTAGTAAAAAGAGGCACCTGGCTACGGGCTTGTCCCTCTTTGCCGATGATTATGATTTGTATGATTCCTATGGCGGCCATGAATCCTTGGAGGAGGGGGAATTGTTCCACGATTCCGATTCCTCTGGGGATCGTCATGGCGAGTCTGATAGCGAACCAGGATCCTCCTCGGACGGGGATTCCGGGCTCCCGGATGATACCGACAGACTTTTGTCGGCCGTTTTTGATGCCTTACACATCGTTCCCCCTAAGGCGGCAAAGAGGAAGCAGGGGGAGCTCTTCCATCCTGACAGAGCAGGGACATTTTTCCAATATGGTCCTCAAAGAATGGGAACGGCCCAACAGCCTGCCCTTGGTGCCCTCGGCCGACTTGGTTCGCCGCTGGTCTTGCACTCCCGAGGTTGACGCCCCCATCCTGTGGCTCTCCAATACTTCTATTATGTCGTCTCCTGACACCACTACTTTGCGCGATAATGCCGACCGGTGTATGGATCAACTAGCCTGTCATGCCTTCGCCTTTGTGGGAACGGTTTGTGCCGCGGCCATTGTTGCCATTGCACTCAAGAAGACGGTTAGGCGCCTTGCCGAGGCCGCCAGATCTCGCAAGCGAGAGGATGACTACAAGGACCACTTGCTTTGCTCTGACTTTATTGCCTTTGTGCTGTCTGCCATGGACGATGCCGTCCGGCTTGGTGGTAGGGCCTCTGCCCTGTTGGTTGCCATGCGTAGGTCCGCCTGGCTGCGTCAGTGGGTGCCCGCCGCTGCCGCTAAGAAGTCCCTCACCGGGCTTCCCTTCACGGGACTACGTCTCTTTGGGGAACGTCTTGATGTTTTGACCAAGGATGGTCGGCACCCTCAGCGTAGAAAGCATTCTCGGCCCTTTTGGGGATCCTCCTTATTTTGCCCTTCCCGTGGGGGATGCAGATCTTTCTTCACAGGTAGCTGCAGAGATTCTTGGGGACGGGGTAGATCCCGTGGTCGCCCTGGTCTCTCCTGGGGTGCTAAGCCCAAGCCCCCTACCAAGGCCCCTCAGGCATGAGGGGGCGCCCTCACCCATCCAGGTGGGGGGATGGCTTCGACTCTTTTCTCACATCTGGAGACAACGCGTCTCGGATCGGTGGATTCAGGAGGTGGTGTCCTTCGGTTACAAGATAGAGCTAGCAGCTTGGCCGCCCCCAAGATTCCTCCGGTCCCGGATCTCCCAAAATCCCGTGACGGCGCAGGGCCTGAGGTTGGCCGTCCAACGTCTTCTATCGTCTGGAGTGGTTTGTCCTGTGCCTCTTCAGGAACGGGGTCGGGGGTTCTACTCCAATCTGTTCACAGTGCCCAAGAAGGACCGCTCCCTGAGACCCATCCTGGATCTAAAGGGGCTCAACCGATTTGTCAGGTTCAAACACTTCCGCATGGAGACCTTACGGTCGGCGGTGAGCTCTCTTTGGCCGGGCAACTTTATGACCACTGTGGACATCAAGGATGCCTACCTGCACGTTCCTATCTTTCTGGGGCATCAGAAGTTCCTGAAGTTCGCTCTGGAGGATCAGCACTACCAGTTTGTGGCCTTGCCGTTCGGTATCACTTCGGTCCCTCGGGTGTTCACCAAGGTGCTGGCGGGTGTCATGGCTCTCCTGAGGAGCCAGGGCATTCGCATTCTTTCACACCTGGACGACCTGTTGATTGCTGCTCCATCTTTTCATCAGACCGAGAGGGATACTCAGGTGGTCGTGTCCACCCTAGAGTCCTTGGGTGATCAATTATCCCAAGTCTTCGCTCACTCCGTCATTGGTGAGGTCCTTCCTGGGCATGACGCTGGATACTTCTCAGGTCAAGGTGTTTCTTCCTCAGCAGAAGGTGGAGGGCCTTCAGAGGCAGGAGCGAGCCCTGCTGTCGTGTTCTCATCCCTCCATTCGTCTGGGGATGCAGTTGGTGGGACTCATGGTGTCATGCTTCGAGGCTGTGCCCTTCGCCCAGTTCCACATGAGACCTCTTCAGTTGAATCTCTTGAGCGTTTGGGATCGGAAGTAGGAATCCTGGAGCGGGAATTCGCTCTGTCCCCTCTGGCCAGACAGTCCCTCTCGTGGCGGTTGGACCTGAGGAATCTTCTAGTGGGCAGGTCCTTTCTTCCTCTGTGCTAGGAGATTGTCACTATGAATATTAGTCTGACCGGTTGGGGAGGGTTCTGGCACTCACTGAAGTTCCAGGGCCAGTGGCGCCCTCAGGAGGCCACACGCCTATCAATCTCCTGGAGCTGAGGGCGATCAGGTTGGTCCTCTTCCAGTTGAATTCCCACCTTCGGGGTTGTGTGGTCCAGGTCCGTTTGGACAAGCTGTTGCTTACATCAATCAGGGTGGGACTCGGAGCAAACGAGCCCTCAAGGAGGTGTCCCTGATATTGTCTTGGGCAGAGGAGAATGTTCCCTGCATCTCAGCGGTTTACATCCCGGGGGTGGAGAACCAGGAGGCGGACTCCCTGAGCAGGGGGACGTCTCGTCTTGCCCTGTGTCGCCGCTGGGGTCAGCCGGATGTGGACCTGTCTGCGTCCCATCACAATCGCAAGCTTCCAAGATTCGTGTCTCTGTCAAGAGATCCACTGGCCTTCGCCATGGACGCTCTAGCCATTCCCTGGACGGATTTCCGGCTTCTCTATGCGTTTCCTCCATTTCCTCCCCTGGGGCGGGTGCTGCACAAGATCACCCAGGAGGGGGTTCCCACCATTCTGGTGGCCCCCGCTGGCCGAGGAGAGTATGGTTCGCGGACGTCGTCCAGATGGCGGTGGATCACCTTGTCCTGCCTGACTATCCGGGGCTTCTAACTCAGGGACAGTTGTGCCACCCCAATTTACAAGTGCTGGCTTTGACGGCTTGGCTGCTGAAACCTCCATCCTGATGGATAAGGGACTGCCGGCTTTGGTAGTCAGTACTATGATTCAGGCTCGAAAGAAATCATCTTCCATGATTTATTACAGGGTCTGGCATGCTTACATTGCCTGGTGCGAATCTAAATCTTTTCCTTTTCGCACTTTCTCCATTTCCAGGATTATGGAGTTTTTACAACATGGTCTGGAGTCGGGTCTACAACTGAGTACCCTCAAAGGCCAGGTTTCGGCCCTGGCAATCTATTTCCAAAGATCTTTCGCCAGTCATAGGCTTGTCAAGACTTTTTTCCAAGGAGTTACTCATGTACGTCCAGCGCGTAAGCCCATGCTACCGGTGTGGGATTTGAACTTGGTGTTTTCTGCTCTCCAGGGTCCAACATTTGAGCCATTGAACAATGCTGCGCTGGCCATTATGACTCTTAAGGTGGTCTTTTTGGTGGCTATCACTTCTGTGCGTCATGTTTCTGAGCTTGCGGCGCTCTCTATTAAGCCTCCTTATTTCGAACGGCATCAGGATAAGGTGGTATTCCGTCTTAAACCTGAATTTTTGCCTAAGGTCGTTTCTGCATTTCATCTGAATGAGGACATTGTCTTGCCTTCCTTGTGTCCTGCTCCTTCTAATTCTAAGGAACGAAGTCTTCATTCTCTGGATGTGGTCAGGGCGCTCAAATTCTATTTGACCACCACTGCGTCTTTTCGGAAGTCGGTTTCTTTGTTTGTCCTTCCTGCTGGACCTAGGAAGGGTTTGCCTCCAGTCAAGTCCACTATCAGCAAGTGGATCCGACAGGCGGTGGGGCTAGTATATGCTGCTAAGGGGAAGGAACCCCCTTTTCGTGTTACGGCTCATTCCACTGGAGCTATTGGTGCCTCTTGGGCTTTTCAGCACCAGGCTTCTGTTGAACAAGTTTGTAAGGCCGCTAATTGGTCTTCCATTCATACCTTTTATAAGTTTTACAAGGTTGATGTTAGGGTCTCAGCTGACGCCGTTTTTGGTCGCAAGGTGCTTCAGGCGGTAGTGTCTTAAACTGCCTGTTGTTGCTCACTGGGGATCCCACCCTTCTTCATGGACACTGCTGTTGGATGTCCCAAATGTGAAAGAATTGAAATGAAGCAAGCCGTGCTGTACACCAGGAAAAATACAATTTTGTAATTACTCACCTGTAGAATTGTTTTTACTGTGTACAGCACAGCTTGCTTCATCCCTCCCTTGTTATCGTTATCCTCTTTTGCCTTGTTATGGTGATTTTTCTTGAGAGAGTTACTTTTTAGTGGGGCTGTGTTTTATTAACATGGTCTTGCCTCCCGGCTTCTTACATTACTGCTTTCAAACACTGGAGTTTCTGGGTAATTCCTGCCCTTTTTATGGGCCGGGAGAAGCCACAAGTCTTTCTGCAGTCGACTGCGCCACCTTGTGGTGAATTACCCAAATGTGAAATAATTGAAATGAAGCAAGCCGTGCTGTACACAGCAAAAACAATTCTACAGGTGAGTAATCACAGAATTGTATTTTTTACACTATAGTAAAATGTGCCATTGACTTTCATTGTCTTCCTATCTGGTGATTCATCAATATTGAAATCCTCAAAAGATATATAAACACAGAGCATACAATTTTCAATAATAGCTGAAGTCCAAAGATAATTAAACATCCACAGTTAATTTCTTGGAATTTGGCATCAATCAGCTTCCATCTAAATCCAGACAGGATATCCCAAAGCGCATGCAGTTGTACTGATATTGGTGATATCTACATTCACTCCACTTCAGTTTTCCACTGCGTGCCAACCACCTATTTAGATTACTCTTACCAAATAGTGTGTGGAGTAGTGTACTCCAAATGAAGCTTTTCTTTTGTTGCTATATAAATCTCTTTCTTTCCACAACTTTTACTCCTTATCCGGCCATGAAGCTCCCAGTGGTAGTTAGTATAGTAAATATATCAGACCCGGATACCATAGAAATGAAAACAATAAAAGCATCTAGTGTAATACCATTTTAATATATCTCTTTAAAAGATAGTTAAAAATGTGCACTCACATTTCAGATTGTTAAAAACAGCTTAGATTCAGTGTTAGACGGGAGCCTTCACCCTGCTCCTTCTGCACCCTGGCCAGCGATGCTAAATCAGGGAGAGGAAGATGTCCGCTGACACTCTGAATGAAAGATTGCTGTAGTTATAAAACCGCCCAGCCGCTGTCAACGTTTCGTTGCTATATGCAACTTTTTCAAGACCCTTGAGTCTTGAAAAAGTTGCATATAGCTACGAAACGTTGGCGTTGAGTTCCTGGAAGGGCCCACTGAGCCATGGACCAGCTTCCAGGTGTAGTTCACCTGAGGTTCGGCTAGGGTAGTCCCACACAGAATAACAGAAGCTCTAGTTGTGCGCTGTTTCTTTAAATCCCAGCAGTCTAAATAACCGTGTGTGCCTACTTATTGGGAACCCTGGGGTACTCACCTGAGCTTCGGACCAGTGATCTCTGGATTCCATTTGATTTTTCACTTTTCCCCTCCAAAATGTCAAATTTGGGGGGGGCAGAGTCTCACGATTGGTGACCTGGCTCTCTGATGTCACGGGCGCGGCGACCCAGAAGCAGTAGGCGGAACCTTCTACCCAGCCAGCATTCTTGCAACCTGCGGGGAGATGGATGGATGATGGGCATGTACAGCGGCAGCACATCGGCGATGATTAAAGACATCGGCAGCAGCTTTACGGAGCCCAGAAGCCCTCAGCAGTATATATGTGTCTTGTAGATGTGGGAAAAGAAAAGCAATAATTGGTGTGGTTCACCCCTATGGTCTCAGAGTAGTCACTTGTGACTATCGAGGCCTGTTATATACTTTGGTCTTAGACCCTCAGAGAGTTATAGACTGTATTATTTTCACCATGATGGAAGCATCTGGGGTTAATCGGATCTGGTCCCTTAACAGACAGGTTCACCCCATGTCCAGTATGCATGCAAGTGCCACTGAACGAGGACAACACTATTTTAGGGATTGTGCTACAGTAGTAGTTGCTAAATTTGAGAGACAGATGTCCAGCTGGACCCTCAGACCCTAGGGCTCCTTCGGTAGCTCAGCCTCCTGAGGCTAACCAGGGTGAGAGAGTAATTCGGATCCACTGGCTTCAAAGAAAGCATTAGCGAAAGGGAAGCATTTCATATCCTCTGATGTGGAAGAGGATTTTGTTGCTGCTGTAGTCTCCCAGGATAATTTATTAGAGGGGGAAGTTTCTTCCAATAGGGAAGTGATTTGGATTTTGGGTCCTCTACACAATGTTGGCTCGCATGTTAGAGAACAGATGGAAGGTCTGATTAGTTCCATCTTATAGAGACCCCCAAGAGGAAGAAAGGGAATAGCCGGATAGTCTTCTGCCCATTCCTAGAGTATTAGATACTAAGTATCCTTTTTGCTACTTTTGATCTGATTAAATTATGGTCTCTCTCTCCTATGGTAGATGCTTCCATTTCTGGTCTCTCTACTAATGTTATGTCATCCTCTGAAAGTGCCTCTCCAAGTGATCCAGTGGATAAGTGCATAGATTAGGTGGCATGTAATGCTTTTTCTATTGTAGGATCGACTTTTTACGGACAGCCAGTGCCACATCCATAGCATCCTTGGTGAGCAAAAAGTTGTTAAAGCAACTGGATTCTAAGACTCTTTTGGGTCATTCATGGAGTGCATTCTCCCAGTTGATTAACCACCAGTTTGGATATTAACAGGTATGCTATCTCTGCTATGGGTGATTTGATTAGCTTAAGTGCCAGAGGCTTATCTCTGTTAGTAGCTTTAAGGCATTCATTATGGCTAAAGGAATGGTCAGCTGGTGCTGCCTCTAGGAAGAATCTGACAGGACTCCCTTTTCAGGGGGTTCTGTTTGGGGAGCGCTGGGATGACATGGTAAAGGAAGCTACGGGAGGTAAGTCTACTAAACTTCCACATGGAAGATTTTTTCCTTTTTCTCGCAGGTTATCTAATCCTCGGCCCTTTAGTGGGGAGGTTCTGCCTCTTTCAAATATTGAAAGGAATTTGGGAATATACCCAAAGTCCCAGGATAGGGTAAAAGATGTCTGGCAGAAAATGGAAAAATCTCCTTGAGGGGACGCTGGGGCGCTTCATCAATGATTTACTATAGAGTTTTTGGCTAGTATTATTGCTTAATTTTAAGGTTTTGCTTGTAGATTTTTTTTTCAGAGATCTTTTGCTGAGCAGTAAGCTAAAAAATTTTTTTGTTGGTATAGATTACTTTTCATTTAAAGTTATAGGTTAATACCTGGGATCCCACCCTGAAGTAGGTGTACTGCTATTGGAGGCCCCACGCTTATCTGAATCATATGACAGCCTGAAGTAAAATGGAAGTGAAAATACAGTTCTTTGATTCGCACCTGTAGAATTTCCTGTCTGCTAGGTTACTATAATCCATTACTTGGGTGCCTAAGTCCTAGTGAAGGTTGTATATATGTAAATATTTCATAAGCATCGAAAAAAATGGTAAATAATCAGAGGTAGTGAGGAGTTTGTTTCTTGTCTCCCCTTTTGTCTCCAACAAAAATATAGGGATTCCTTATTCCTTCCGGGCAGCTGGGTCTACTGCTTTTCAGTTACTGGATTGTGGAAATGCAGACGAAAGTATAGGGAGAAGCCACATCTTTGTTCTTGCAGTCCACACCCTTTGGCCAAGAGGTTAACCACAGAATTTTATTTTTATCACTTGGGTAAATAAAAATGAGGACAAGCCACCTTCCTTACAAAACACTATGTTAAGAATTTTGGTAAACTTCAAAGGTTGTTTCCCATTCTTCAGCACTTAAAAATACAGTCTGAATGGAAAAACTTAGAAAATAAGTTTTTTATGTTTAATTCAGTAGAAAGAAATGTTCAGTTCCACAAGCAGGACAGATGTCCAAAACTGGATACTCTGCTGGGACAGATGTCCAGAGCGGCAGATTGAGTTTTGATGACATGTGGTCATTACGAGATCCTATAGATCACAGGATAGAGAGCATCCTAAAAGCAGCTTAGGATGCTGCCTCAATTACATTTAGGTCAAACTTGGCATCTGATGGAGTTCTCAGAAGCATAGAAATGTGGCTCAGTATCCTTAAAAGGTACATCAGGAGAGACACTACTGAGGAGAGTTTCCCAGAGTCCTTACCGACTCTTACAACTGTCTCCTTTCTAACTAATGCTTCAGATGAGAACATCAGAGCCACAACAAGGAACAAGTTCTGTTCAGGCAGTTAATCTAAAAGCGACCCTGTACAATCTTGCAAATAACCTTGAGTTGTGTCGGGGTTCAACAGATAGAGTGGTGTCTAAGCCAAAAGTTTTTTCCTTCAGAGGGTCTCCCTCAGATGGACCTTTTTTTGACACTGCCAGCAAGTCAAAGTGCGAAACATTTTATTCACTGATAAGTGTTCCCGCTGGAAGATTTTCAGAAAAGTTTGGGAAGCAGTACTCTTGAGATGCAGACTTCAGCCCTTTTGGACTTAGTCCGTCAGCTGAGATTGATACTTCTAATTAGTTACTCGCAATAGGTCAGCACCTTTTAAGGGCCATTACATCAGCCAGAAGAGTGAGAACCTTATTATCGGTTCTCCCAGATAAGGTCATACTAGACCGGATCCCTTATGTTTTGACAAAAGTTGTTACAGCTGCTAACAGGTCCCATTTTTACTACCATAAGAATTGTTTTCAACTCTTGATGAATCAAGGCCATGTCTTGCTATTGTTTGTGTTTTAGCAGTTGTTGGCATTTGTCATGTTTACGAAGTTCCTGTTAGAGAAGCAGATTATCATTGTTAAAGAAAAGAGCAAAAAAGATGTGGGACAACTTAGTATGCTGTTAACAGCTACTTCACAGTTACAGGCCATGTGTGATATTTGCCCTGTAGATTCTGCTTAAACGTTTGTGGTTTATGGATAAAGGGTTTAGAAGGGGTGATTATTAGCCTTGTAATTATCATGTAGAGTATGCTAAGAGAAGAAGGCTTTGTAATCTTTCTGATATAGTGAATTCTAGAGAATAAACATGTAGGCCTAAGCATGGATGAGTAGCCTCATTAAAAGTGTGCATCCAATTCCACAGCCTTGGTTTTCCATCTAAAGGAGTCTGAACTCATGATCTGCACACCTTTATTTAGCTAGTCTAACTGCAGAGGGAAAACAACCATTTAATAAGAATCCTATTTCATGATACTTTTTACAATCAACATCTTATCTGGGTTGTAGCTTGGAACCAACTTGTAGTTCAGTCTAACAGCATAGGAATTATTTGTAAATAGTTTAATAATCTTGTTTGCAGATTTCTGCTTCACCTGGGTTAAACATAATTTATGGGTCTCATAAGAATGGACCCCTGGCGTTTCTGTTAGACAACTGCCTGTGTGGTCACTGCAAGAAGTGAATTTTAGTAACCCCTGCCTCTTAGCAAAGGGTTGCCAAAATTGTTTTTGTCTGAAGCTGGGCTTTTAAATGGATGGAATGGATATTCTAAATTGCCTGCAACAGTTTTTGCACTGTTTAAATCTGCTTTATTTGTGAAATATAACAGTTCCAGGACAAATATAACATTTGCCGTTTTTGATCTTGAACAGTGTTTGCCTGCCATTTCTAATATTTAACCTTTGTGGGTCATTGACTTGGACCAGACACACACATCCTCAGACTTCCCTAATGTGTTTTTCTGACATCACTGGTATCATGGTTGATACTTTTAAATTGAATGGGAAATTAGCGAAATATCAGGGTTTACAGGTTCAGCCAATGGCATTCTCTTCCCGTCCCCAAATCAGCTCGGCAGAGCAGCCAGAATTGCTTTTCCCTCCCTCTCCTCCTGCCCCTCCCTCTCCTCCTCTTCCAGATTCACTTTGCACTGCCAGGGTTATGCAAGTTCTGGGAAACTTAACACACCCTGCCATTATGCTGATTACTGTGTAGCATCATACTTTTTCTAGCAGAGAAATCACAAGGTTAAACTGTAAACCCTGATATCGCTGCCATTTTTTCAATTTTAGGACAGGGCCAAATGTAGCTCAACGCAACGGTGTAACAATTACCTTTGCCTGCTATATCACTTTAAATGTGCAACAGATGAAACCACACGGCAAACAGTCAGCTAGCATTTTCAGTTCCCAACAAGCATAGTATCAAGATCTTTAATGTATCACTGTAACCAGAGTAGCTTTGTCATTAGCTTTCGTTATTCTATATACTTCCTACTTCTAAATTAAAAATCGTTATATTAATTGTTCCACGGATGACACAACTGACAAGTTAGATATACTAGGGCTATTTCTGCACCCAGCAGGTGTTGAACACCTTAAAAGCTGTTTTGTTTTTGCAGCCAAAGGTCTCCATTTCACATAATTTTCACCCTCAGTATTCAGATTTTTTTTTTGAGTATCTAGATTCTCTGCATATTGAAGCTGAGTAACCCAGCTAACTACCGCAGTGTTCTGACCTGTTAGGATCGCCAAAGAAAACAATGCAAGGCGATGCTGTCCTTGATACTAGGCTGTTGGGATATGTGAGCATTATCCCAGCCACACATACTTGTCTCCAAATTTCCCAATTTACCTCCTAGAGGAACTTTCTGCTTTTGGTCGACCACTGGATGCATGTTTGTGGGTGTGACTTAGCTGTCTCTGTGTGCTGGCGGACTTTTATTTATGTACACCAAAGTATGGCCTACGTATTTCTTACAATACCAGGGCCATAAATGGCACAATTCCTGGTAATGAGATCCTTCTATAAACATCTGTCACTTGAAACCCAGACTGACTGTGAAGTAGTTACTGGTGCTGACAATCTATGGCACCTAGCTAGACAGAAGAGTCTCCAGTGGAGTTTTGCACATCAGCAGATGCTCGTGGGGCAGGTCCAGCGATTCCTTGTATGTCTTTATTCATTCTACTCTGCATTTCCCAGATCAGGTTGGAGGTATCTTAGATATGTTCATGCTGTGTCATCCCAAGCTTCCCAAGGGACTCTTGAAAACGTGTTTTGTCAGATTGCCAGAGAGAGAAAACAATGGGCTGCTGCTTTAAGAGCATTTGGGAGAGGGCCATGAACTTAGGGGCATAGTTGTGACCGTTTTTGTGGCAGCACCGGCAAACTATCCCTGGCTAGATGAGCTACTTCAGACTGCCTACATAAGTAGTGCAGGTGTTATGACGAAATATCTAATGGGCCATCATGTAGTGGGCGCTGTCCTCTTCATTATCAGAACTGCCTTGGACTCAGACCTGACCATTGTACCTATTAGTGATACATATCTTTCTTAGGTTAAAAGCCTACTTGGGTGATGCATTTTTCAGAATGTTGCCTCTCTCCTCCCCTATATAACAGGTGGAATATTTGATATACATCCTTTGACTGCTGTAGATATTTAACCCCTCCCAATGCTATGCCAATACAGTCTGCAGATACGGGCTGACTCAAGTTACATTGCAGATGAGGGGGTGGTACAGGGAGGCATTCTTGTATTGATTGTTTTCCTGCCCTAGCATTCTAAATACCCACTACCGGAGGGCATCCTTTCTACAGTCTTATTTTAGAGATTATCAATCAGTGTAAGCCCAGGTTTGCGCACACTATATCTTAAGAACTACCAATGCTTGTGAGCCATTATTTTATGCTCTGCACATTTGTGGATGTATTTCCTTTTTTATGCTTTTTAGTCAGTAAAAAAATAATACATTTTAGTACCACATAGAATGGGTTGACAGGTCTGACGTTTCCTAGGTTTAGCTTTTTACATTTTTTAAATAATCCTTGTTACTGTATGTGGGTATGTATACCATCTGCACCAGGTGCCTTGCCTTTGCCATGTTAAGAGTCACTAATAGCTAGATATTCTTGAACCTGCATTGAATTTAAATATTTGAACTATATAAAATAACCAACTGAGACATTTACCATTTATTGAGGTAATTATTTTGTCAATAGGCTGTAAATTGGCACCCCTTGTTAGGTGTATTTCACATTTAGCTGGTGTCATTGCAATGGAGCACCAGTGCACTGAAAGTGAAAATAAAAGTTGCACTGTGTCAGGTTGTGGCCACAATGGCAGCTTATGCCATAAAAGTCTATAGCGGCAGTGTACCACATTTTACTTATGCTGCATTTTACTTTATTTAGGGTTGCCACCTGGCCACTATGGCAGGTATGTTTAAAGAATAAAATAAAAAGGCAAATTAACTAGCATCCATATCTGGGGGCACTTGTTAAAGCGGAACTTCAGCCTCGCCCTGCCACCCTACCCTACATCCTGGGCGCTGACACCTTGAATGAAAGCACAGAGCCATATCACCGTCTCCGTGCACACTCCTATCTACCCATTCAAGTAAGGCAGCACAGCCGTGCATGGACCCAGGGGGAAGCCGCTTTGTGTCAGTTTTAGCGGTGGGGCCGCACAGAAACCAGGAGAGCAGCGCTGACTTAAGGATCAGGTAAGGGTTTTATTCTTAGTATACAGTACATCCTGCTCCAAATCTAATCCTTACAGTTGGGATATACTCCACCAGATGGCGCTGGACTGCAGAGACAGGGCTCCTCCCTGCCCCTCAAATACCCGGGGACCTCCCACAAATCCCCAGAATTTCTCTGCAGTCTGGCTGTGAAGGACGAGAAATTGGCTCTCTACTCGCAGGTGAGCGGGGTTATTAACCTGCGGCCCTGTAGGACTATTCCCACCCGTTCCACTAGTAATATGCCTCCCAGCCTTGGCTGCACTGGTCGGGTGAAGGTAGGCAGCACCACCGTTGGTGCTTAGGAGTGCTGCTCCACCGCAATCCCCCACCAAAGGGTAGGCGGTTCAGGCTTATGGTGAGCCTCTATGGGATGCCCCTCCAGCATCCCCTGCCTATCGGTGGGCCCTATTTAAGTGGCCGCCGTCCTCCCTCATCCTCCTTGTAGTCTTCGGGGGAAAAGAGGGGGGGTGTATGTGTATAGATAATGTATGTTATGCAGTCTGTGCTTTCAATTTTCACATGTCTTTATTCTTGTGTCAGCCGCCGCGCTGACTTGGTTCCGCGCTTGGCGGCGGCATTACCTCAGGCGATGGTGCACCATCATTGGCGGTTGGCCTTTCTGGCTTTGTGCTCTTCGGGGGGGCGGGGCTGGCCCACCCCTTGAGGTATACCGACGCCATCTTTTCTGACTTGGTTGGTCTATGCGCGACGGACACCCGTAAGTGCCCTCGTGGGCGGCTTTATCTGCTTCACTTTTGTTACGATGTACTTAAGGTCTTGTCTGCTTATGTCTTTCAGGCAGGACGAACCCTTCTTGGCTTCTCCCGGCCCTGTTTTTAGTATATTACTTGTAGGCTTTGTAAAAATTATACTCCCACGTCCCTAGCTGGTTATTGGGGCATCCAGGGTTGCTATATAGCGTTATTCCCTATCGGCGTATAGCGCTGCTATAATCACCATATGGAGGCATCCCAGGATAATGTTACCGGGGTCACTCTGGGGCAAGACCGGCTGTGTGTAGCGTGTGGGCAGCCTCATGCTGATGCTGACAAGGCGCGGGTCTGTGTACCCTGTGCCGAGCAGGTGCTTGCATTGCAATCTGGCCTGCGAGTGGCTGCACCTCGTTTCGCTTCATCTACTCCCCCAAGCTTAAATCTCACTCCTGCTGAGTTGCATACTAGTGGGGATTCTCAGCCTGATGTGTCTTCTAGACTGGCTACTGTTGACGCCTAATGTTACTGTTTTCCCTATGGGAACTGAGGAGTTTTGGAATCTGTGTGGCTATACCCCGTCTGATGAAGGGGAGCTCTTTTCTGATTCAGGCTCATCTGATTAGAGACCAAGGGGTCATGACGATTCTGGCTCTGACCTCTGGGCCCCGGATGAAACTGACAGATTATTGATCCAGATTTTTGAGGTTCTGTCTATCTCTCTCCCTGTTGCGGCTCCCAGGCAAAGAGGGGAGCTTTTCCATACAGCAAGATCACGTTTGGAATTTCCAGAGCAGGCACATTTCCATAACCTTGTGCTCAAGGAATGGGTGCGCCCCAGTAAACTTCCTGGGGTTCCAAAGAGTTGGGATAGGAAGTAACCCTTTCCTGCTGAGGTGGTTAAATGTTGGTCATCCCCCCCCCCCCCCGAGGTGGATGCCCCGATCCTAGGGCTATCTAACACCTCTGTAATGCATTCCCCTGATTCTACTACCCTGTGGGATGCCGAAGACCGGCGTATTGATCAGCTGGCATCCCACGCCTTTGCATGTGCGGGACGGCGCTGCGCCCGGTCTGTGCCTCTGCCATTACTGCTGTGGCCACTAGAACCCTTATCAGAAATATGCTTGATAGTGCCCCTGATGATTTGCCTTGTGAGGTGTTCAATGCACTCTCCAGTTGTGATGTTTTTGTAAATTTGTCCTCTCAGCATTGGATGACACCATCAGAATGTGTGCCAGAACTTCTGCCCTTGTGGTGGCTATACGCTGCTCGGTTTGACTGTGCCAGTGGGCTGCTGACAACGCTGCCAAGAAGGCCCTCACTGGGTTTCCCTTTAAAGGACTACGCCTGTTTGGGGATCGCCTGGACCCTTTTGCTAAGGGAGGCAGGTTACCCCAGCGCAGGCGGCAATCTCGGCCCTTTCAGGGTCAGGGTTCCTCCTGGGGTCCCAAAGCAAAATCCTCTCCCAAGCCCACACAGGCGTGATGAGGCGCCCTCACCCATCCGGGTGGGGGGACGGCTGCAGCACTTCGCTCACGTCTGGAGGCTTCATGTCTCAGACCGGTGGATTCAGGAGGTAGTGTCCTCCGGTTACAAGTTGGAGTTTGCCGCCGATCCCCTTCCCAGATTCATCAGATCCCGGATTCCTCAGGACCCTGTGTCAGCTCAGGAGCTAGTGCAAGCAGTGCAATGCCTCCTGGAGCTGGGGGTCATCTGCCAGGTCCCCTTAAGAGAAAAAGGCAAGGGCTTTTATTCCAACCTATTCACAGTACCCAAAAAAGATGGTTCAGTCAGGGCCATCCTGGACTTGAAGATCGGGCAGGCGCTTTCGCATTGAGACTCTGCGCTCTGCCATCAGTTCCCTGTGCCAAGGTGATTTCATGACTTCTCTGGACATCAAAGATGCTTATCTTCATATTCCTGTGTTCCCAGGTCATCAAAGGTTCCTCAGGTTCGCTCTGATGGATCAACACTACCAGTTTGTGGCCTTGCCCTTCGGCCTCACTTCAGCTCCCAGGGTGTTCACCAAGGTACTGGCTGGTGTGATGTCTCTGCTCAGATGTCAGGGCATCCGCGTGCTTCCCTATCTGGATGACATTCTCATCACTTCCCAGTCTCTACATCAGGCAGAGTTGGATACTCAGCTGGTGGTATCCACTCTGGAGTCTTTTGGATGGGTGGTCAATCACCCCAAGTCCTCACTCTCCCCCTCCTTGGTAACTCCATTCCTAGGAATGATACTGGATACAGTTCAGGCAAGAATCTTCCTTCCCCAACAGAAGGTGGACAGTATGATTGCACTGACTCAGTCCCTCCTAGCTTGTCCCCATCCCGCCATCAGGCAGGGGATGCAGCTGGTGGGCCTGATGGTGGCATGCTTCGAAGCGGCCCCTTATGCTCAGTTCCACTTGAGGCCCCTGCAACTTCACCTATTGTCAGTATGGGACAAGGACCCAGCGTCCCTGGACAGGGTCTGTGTGCTCCCCCCCCCCCCCCCCTGGTCAGGAGATCCCTCTCGTGGTGGATGGACTCAAGGAACCTGTTGGGGGGCAGGTCCTTTCTTGCCCCTTCCTGGGAGACGGTCACCGCGGATGCCAGTCTGTCCGGTTGGGGGGGTTTCTGGAAGTCCCTGCGGTTCCAGGGGAGGTGGGGCCCTCAGGAGGCCCACACACCTATTAATGTCTTGGAACTTCAGGCGATCAAGCTAGTTCTGGCTCACTTGACTACTCACCTACGGGGCCTGCCTGTTCAGGTGCGCTCGGATAACCAGACGGCAGTTGCCTTCATCAATCATCAGGGAGGGATCCGGTGCAAGGGGACCCTCCAGGAAGTGTCTCTGATCCTGACTTGGGCGGAGGCCAATGTCCCCTGCATATCAGCTGTGTACATCCCTGGGGTGGAAAATTGCCTGACGGACTCTCTGAGCAGGGGGACCTCTCGTCAGGGAGAATGGTCCCTATGCAGCAGGGTGTTTCAATTTCTGTGTCACCGTTGGGGCCAACCAGATGTGGATCTGTTAGCGTCCCGCCACAATCACAAGCTCCCAGCTTTTGTCTCTCTGTCCCAGGATCCTCTGGCCTTGACCTCGGATGCGCTAGCAATGTCATGGCAGGACTTTCGGTTCCTGTATTTCTTCCCTCCAATCCCTCTGCTGGGCAGGGTTCTGCGCAAGATTGCTCTGGAAAGGGTGCCAGCAATTCTGGTGGCCCCCAGGTGGCCAAGAAGAGTGTGGTTCGCAGACGTGGTACAGCTGGCAGTAGATCAGTACACTTTACCCTTGGTGCCAGATCTGCTCACTCAGGGCTCACTACGCCATCCCAATTTACAAACTCTGGCTTTGACGGCTTGGCTGCTGAAACCTCCATCTTGATGGAGAAGGGGCTGTCTTCCTCGGTTATGGATACCTTGATAAAAGCTAGGAAGAAGTCTTCCTCTTCCATTTATTACAGGGTTTGGCGTGCCTACATTGACTGGTGTGAGTCTAAGTCTCTTCCCTGTCGTGTGTTCTCTATTCCCAGGATTCTGGAGTTCCTGCAGCATGGGTTGGAGATGGGGCTCCAACTCAGTACTCTGAAGGGTCAGGTTTCTTCCCTGGCTATTTTTTTTCCAGAAGTCATTTGCTCAGCACCCTTTGATCAGGACTTTTTTCCAGGGGATCACTCATGTGCGTCCCCCACGTAAACCTATGGTGCCTGTTTGGGATTTGAACTTGGTTTTGTCAGCCTTGCAGGGTGCTCCCTTTGAACCTGTGCAGGATGCTGCCTTGGCCATTCTTATGCTCAAGGTTGTGTTTCTGGTGGCTATCACTTCTCTCAGGCGTGTGTGTGAGTTGGCGGCACTTTCCATTCAGCCCCCCTACTATGAGAGGCACCAGGACAAGGTGGTGCTTCGTTTCAAACCTAATTTTCTGCCTAAGGTAGTGTCTACCTCTCATTTGAATCAGTATATTGTTCTTCCTTCTTTGTGCCCTAATCCTAGCAATGCTAAGGAGAGGGCTTTGCACTCTTTGGATGTGGTTAGGTGTCTGAAGTACTATCTGGTGGCTACTGCACCTTTCCAGAAAACTGATGCTCTTTTTGTGGTCCCTTCTGGTCCTAGGAAGGGTTTGGCTCCTGCCAAGTCTACTATAAGCAAGTGGATTTGTCAGGCTGTGATTCAGGCCTACTCTGCTACGGGGAAGAATCCTCCCATCCGCCTTATGGCTCATTCCACTCGTGCTATTGGTGCCTCTTGGGCTTTTCAGCACCAGGCTTCTGTTGACAAGTTTGCAAGGCCGCTACTTGGTCTTCTGTTCATACCTTTTCAAAGTTTTACAAGGTTGATGTTAGGGCCTCAGCTGACGCTGTTTTTTGCCGAAAGGTTCTGCAGGCGGCAGTGGTTTAGACTGTCTGCTGCTGATTTTTCTTGGGGATCCCACCCTACTTATGTACACTGCTATTGGATGTCCCAACTGTAAGTATTAGATTTGGAGCAGGACGTACTGTATACTAAGAATAATACAATTCTGTGATTACTCACCTGTAGCATTGGTATTATGAGTATACAGTACGTCCTGCTCCAACCCCCACCCTTGGTTGCATTATCTTGGATCCCCTGTATGGTGATTGTTACCATTTTTATAGTTGATAGTTTGGATTGTTTAAATTCTCCCGGCTTCTCACTAACTGCTTTTCAATGCTGGGGATTTGTGGGAGGTCCCCGGGTATTTGAGGGGCTGGGAGGAGCCTATTTTCGATGTCTCTGCAGTCCAGCGCCATCTGGCGGAGTATATCCCAATTGTAAGTATTAGATTTGGAGCAGGACGTACTGTATACTCTTAATTCCAATTCTACAGGTGAGTAATCACAGAATTTTATTTTTTTTCCTTTGTACCCCAACCCCCTCCTGCCTCAGTCTCAGGAGAGGATGGGATGAGTACCTTGTGACTGAAGTTGCGCTTAAAAATTTGGATATATTTGGACACATTTTTAATATAATATTTAAAGCTGTATTTAGTTGCAAAATCTAAACAAAACTTATTACTGTAGCTCTAAAAGGCTTCATTTAGAAAACTGATTCATCTGGCTTTAGAATTGTCCAACAGGGTTTTGTATTCAGTTGTCTATTACATTGCTTGTGTGGTTTGGCACCCCTAACAGGCTTTGCTAAATGCAGCTGATGATGTGGAGTTGGTGTAACTGAAATAACCCTACTAAGCTGCAGGGATAGGGAGGGTTAAAATGATCAGTTACAAAGCTTATTTATGTACTGTATATTAAAGTCCTTCCCCAGGAGAAATTAATAAATAACCGTTACTCACTTAGTTTGAAACTTACCACCGTTGTTTACCTCACACCCAGCTATATTGATGGCCCAGAGCCGAGCGGCCGTCTCCTAGCATCAGTCATGGTTACTGCCCACTCCCGCGCCATTCACTACAATGGAGGGGGGTGTGCCATCCTTCAGAACATACCCCTTATTGAAATGAATGGAACAGGTGTGGCTAGTGGCCCTGATGCGAGGCAGCAAGGCTACTATGGGCCATGGACATGAGCGAGGAGGGCGTAGTCTGTATCTCCATCAGAGGTAAGTTTCAAACTTAGGGAATAAGACTGCTAATCTAGGTGATTGTGTATAGTTTATTGTTTTTGTCTCTTTACCACAGTATGCATCTGAATGTTAGCTTTTATTTATTTTTTTTTCACATATGCAGAGGTTGGTCTTGAAAAGATTGACAGGGAAATGCATCCTGAGACTAGTAATTAGAATTCACATTTTTAAATAAATATAGTGAGGGTATCCATGGTCAACATGCAGTGAACCACATACCTTGTGTGCATTAAAGCAGAGGGGCCTGTTACACTGATTAATGCATTCATTAAAATGGAAAGGTCATACTAATTATCGTTTCCCATTTTATTTTTTATTTTTTTATGACAATAATACTGCATGCAAGCTCTGGTGAAAATAATAACCTGTAAACTATTCTATTTCCAAATGTCTCATCTCCTAACACTTAAAGTTCCTTGTCATTGCTAAATTCCGACTCAATAGGCTCGATTCAGAGACACATTCGTCTGGACTTCCGTAGCTGTCTGTGAAAGTTTTAGTGGGTGTTTGTCATTTTTTTGCTTTTTTTCGTTCATTTTTCATTCGTACGAACGTTCGGGAAAATGTGTATATGCGCTTTCGATGAACGGAAGCAAATCGGATCATTTCCGTTAGTTCGGATCATTTTCCAAACAAAATCTGATATTTTTCGTTCGTTCAGATAACTTATGTTGTTGGGATGGGCTTACTTCTGATTCAGAGAGCTGATTTCCGACGGACCATCACCCTATAAATCCGTTTCAATTCCGATCCACTTACGGGACCTTTAAGGGCTCGGATTGCTATTGTTGAACATGTTTTGCGGCTATGTGGAAGAGTCTGCGCGCCTTTAGCACCAAGGTATTGCATGTATCAGCATGGCCGAGGCCATAAATTGTATAGCAATGCATACCTGAATCAATACATTTCATGTATGCCTTATAGATGCATTTTAGTGCTGACCTTAATTAGTCCTTAGCATGTAAACATTTATTTTCCCACACATCCATATAATTGCTATATTTTTTTAGACTTATGTCCTTTGTGAATTATATTTGAATTGTTGAACTTGAATCTTAATTTGTTGTAGGACTTATTGTTTTAGTCGGTTACCTTTGCTTTGTGTAATTACATACACGCAGTGTTTGGTCCAGCTATGCGATTTTTTCAGTGTTCTTGCAGGGCATCCAGGGTCGTCCCATGATGCTTATATATTGCAGAGCTCCGGCTTATTTCGTCAGTTTGAGTCAGGAGAATTATCTGGTAGATGGCTCCTGGTTATGCTCACATTCCATCAATCCATTTTCACTGTATGGCAATGAATATAGTTGATGACTCATGTCTTAACCTATGGCTGTTTTTAGCCATTGATGACATGTTAAACAATATTGTAGCTTAGAATGTGTATTTTATGTTAGTATTTTTAAATTCTTTCAGGGGATTCTGGATATCCACTCCTGCCCTTGCTCCTGATGCCCGTTCTTTGCCTGCAGAATGCGGGCCAGGGGTTCTCTAATCGGGCACTATGCAAAACCCGGGCCGTGGTGGTGAGTGCCCTCTGGCTTTTGAAGTCCAGATTTAGGTGTTTGGACCATACGGGGGGGGGGGGCACTGCAGTATGACCCCAACAAGGTTATACCAATATTTTAATTTACGTTTTTTAACAGGGACCACACGTCAGTGTCGGGGTCCTTCAGTTGGTGGGCGAGATGCAGGAGCTGCGCAACTCGTTAGGGGACCACAGATGAAGAATAATGTTATGTGGGCTGCCATTGCTATGTTTTTTATAGTTGTAAAAATTTGAAATTTTCAAAATTTTTAAATATTTTATGATGGAATAAAAAAAAAATGTTACAGTGTCATTTCATTTACAAAATACATTAACACAGGGGGCTAAAATGGAAGAAGAACCTAACCGCAAAGTGGTTTGGGTGAGCTTTAAGGGTCCAAAAGGGAAGATGGAGGCTAGTGCTAAGTGATTTAGCTAAACATTGTAGTAGAAGTGAGGGTGGCAAATATGTAGGCGAGCACTTTAATGAGTTAAGTTTGTAGTGCGCAGGCGCAAGAACGTAAGGATTTCCGTCTGGACGAATATTTATGGAAAAAGGGAAACCGAATCTAACGGGAAACGTAAAGGATTCGTGGGAGGATACCATGGGAAAAGGGCAAAAACGAAAGCCTACGTTGTAACATGTGAAAATGAAACGGAAAAGCCACGCTGGAAAATGACATCCTCGTATTCGTAATCTGCCGTACGAACGGACGGAAACTTTACAGAAGGATTGCAATGCATGCATAGAATCGCTCGTACACTCATACGAGAGCAGAAACAAAAAAAAAAAAAAACAGATCGGCACTAAAAAAGTTTTTTTTTTTGTCTCTCTGAATCGAGCCTAATATATATATATATATATATATATATATATATATATATATATACGGTATATATGTGTGTGTGTAAATGTTGAAGCAAATAGACCTTAACAAGATTTATTTGATTTTTGCTTTTCGCTTATTCTGCAAATAATTATTATTATTATACAAGGCACGACATTTTTGCCTATTTATAGACAAACTTTGATTGAACAGTGTTTCTTTAGGTATCAACAATAACGCAGTGTGGTTCTGATCTGTTACTGTCACTGTTAGGAATATCTGCCTTAGAGCTTCCTGGGCAATTGACAGTATAGAGGCTGTATGCAAATCACTCAGGATGGATATATATTATTATTGTTGTTTATTTATATAGCGCCATCATCTTCCGTAGCGCTTTACAAAGTAGTAATTACTATTAATTACAGACAGGGTAGAAACATACGGTACATATACTATATCAAAAGCAGTTTTACAGAGTTGACAATGGATATTCTGAGTACAAGATACAATAGGGGAGAGAGCCCTGCCCTTGCGAGCTTACAGTCTAAAGGAAGAGGGGTGAAGACGAGGGGGAAGGATCACAGTCAGTCAGTACTGAGCTTTGTGGCATGCGCCCTTTAGAAGATTGGTTTGGCCAGATTATATGCTTGTCTGAATAAGTGAGTTTTAAGGGCACCTTTGAAGGTTTTGAGGGTTGTGGAGTGGCGGATTGGGTGCAGGAGGGCATTCCAGAAGATTGAAGTTGCACGTGAGAAGTCCTGGAGGCGGGCGTGAGAGGAGGTGACCAGGGTGGAGGACAGGAGAAGGTCGGCAGAAGAGCGGAGGCTGCGTCTAGGTTGATACTGTTGGATTAGAGATGAGATGTAGGGAGGGGCCTGGTTGGAGAGAGCTTTGTATGCGAGAGTTAGAGTTTTGAACAGGATTCGCTGTGGGACTGGCAGCCAGTGTAGGGATTGGCAGAGAGGTGCAGAACTGGAGGAGCGACAGGAGAGATGGATGAGGCGAGCAGCAGAGTTCAGGATAGATTGGAGGGGTGCCAGTCTGTTAGTTGGTAAGCCACAAAGAAGGATGTTGCAGTAATCCAGTCGGGATATGACCAGGGCATGCACTAGCATTTTAGTGGTGTCAGGTGAGAGGACGGATGCGGGAGATGTTTTTAAGTTGGAGGCGACAGGAGGTGGCCAGGGAGTGAATATGTGGTTTGAAAGAGAGTGCAGAGTCCAGAATGACTCCCAGGCACCGAGCTTGGGGAGTTGCTGTTATTGTGTAATTGTTGACAGAAATAGACGTGTTAGAGAGGGGAGGGGAGTTAGAGGGTGGGAAAATGACCAGTTCTGTCTTGTCCATGTTCAGCTTGAGGTAGCGAGATGACATGAATGAAGAAATAGCTGAGATGCAGTTGGGGAGGCGAGATAGGAGAGAGGAGAGATTGGGGCCTGAGAGATATATTCGCATAGAAGTGGTATTGGAAGCCTAGTGAAGTTATAAGTTTGCCAAGGCTGTGGGTGTAGACTGAGAAAAGTAGGGGGCCTAAGACAGAACCTTGCGGCACACCAACAGAAAGGGAACGCGAGGATGAGACCATGTTGATGATCTATCAGAGAGGTAAGAGGTGAGCCAAGAGAGCGCAAGCCCTTGAACCCAGAGAGAGGAGAAGAATATCAAGAAGATATATATATATATATATATATATATATATATATATATATATATACACACATTAACGAGAGAAACCTCAGAACATACTAATAGTTTAATGAATGACTTAATCAGTGTATATTATTTATATACCTATATGTGAGCTGGAAGACATAGATTGTGAGTATCATTAAGGTGCAGAAATCAATGCAAGTTTGTTCAGAAATGTTACAGAATTGTCTAAATAGACCAAGTACTTTAAAACGGACCTTCACCCTGAAAACGAGCATATCTTATATGTTTCTCACACCCTATACATTTAGATTGCCCACATTAAAAATCATCCTACCTGCATCTACTGCATGTTATAAGCCTTTTAACATCCAAGATGGCGGCTCATGGAGCATCAGGCAGCCTGCAAACAGGAAGTGTCTTCGGACTGTGTCGCTCTGCATTCTGGGATTGCTGTCCTTTCCCTGATCCCAGATCTGCTCTTTCTGTATAAAGCACAGCTATAACCCCGCCCCTCTGTACTTTATCCCGCTCTCCTTTCCTCAGTATGTGTGATGCTTCTGAGTCAAGATGGCAGCGCCCGTATCCTAGGGTCCTGAACAGAGTTGCAGCCCAGTGGGGGAAAGAATAATAAGTTAGTGACTAACAACATAAAAAACTATTCCCCAGCATCTAAAATTAATAAATTTTAAGGGTTTGGGCTTTTCATTAAATGATGCTGAAGGTCCGCTTTAAATTGGGCTATGAACTGTAACTTTGGATTTGCAAAATGGAACATGATGGTTGTTTTAAAGCAGGCCAAAAGCAAAAAATGACTTTATGTCCCTTTAAACACTCAGGGGTACCCCAGTTTGGGATGACTCTATAATTAAACTGGGCATTAAGCCCTTTATGAAAAGGAGCAGCACACTTCACTGTCTCCTAATGGATGAGCTGATGATTCTACACATGTTTAGCTATTAACTGCACCACAACGAACGCGGCTCTGCTAGGTAAATGTCAGTATGTCTCAGATGCAGGGCTCACTGATGGTGTAAGGTCAGTTTAGTGTCCCTGTGAACCAAGACCCACTAGTTGCAAGGGGCAATGTAGGTCCACAATAAGTCCTCTCACACTGTAAAGTGCAGTGTGGTGAAGTGCCTACCACATGGGGCACACGTTAGCTGCTTTGCAAATCATGTAGAGAGATATTGCAGTGCAGGAGGAGGTAGAGTTCTAGAGCTGTGTGTATACATATACGCCTTTGCAGCCCTTCAGCCCTCCTAGCATTGCTATCCTACATGACAGCCTTGACATTTAGGCCTCTGCTCTGTCCCTGGAGTAAGGTGCAGTGGAATGCAGCATACTATAGATGTAGCACAGTACACTGTGGCGCTATTAGCTATTTTGCCATATGCATATATAGGGCACCCAGGCGAAGTGGTAGGAAGGCCACACAGCGCGTCGGTGAGGTAAGTGGGAGGACATCGGGCTCCTGTATTTATATATATATATATATATATATATATATATATATATATATATATATTTGCAATTATTATGATTGAGCATTTCATATTATATGGGTGACGCCTATTGGCTAATATAGGAAGCACAACTTAGGTTTAGTTTAATGAATAGATGCACTTTTGGCACTTGGCACTTTACTCTATTTTGCACATTGCTTCGTTTGCACAGTTATATTAATTCATAGTTATGTTAATTATAGTGGTATTGTAGGCACCAGTTTAGGTCATTTGTGAGTTATGAATTAGGCACTACCTAGGCACTCAGCACCCATAGGCATCTAATATATATATATATATATATATATATATATATATATATATATATATATATTTCTAAATTATTTTGGTGCTAAGATTTTTTAAACTGGTTAGCCCTGGAGTACCTCCCCACTGTAGTTATGTCTGTAGTGTTTTGTATGTGATATGTGTTATATGTGTACTAAATCTTCAATAAATTGTATTGAGTGGCATTCAGTGTGCAGCCATTTATGTGGACCTAGGAGTGGGCTAGCCCTGGAGTCCCACTAGTAGTAGACTGTTATTGTGGTGTGGTCCCTGAGGCTGGCACCTAGGATTTGTTTCATATTGCAAGACGAGGCAGTGCATATCCAGTTTGGTAGAATAGTTTGTCATGTGCTGCAGTCCTAATGTTACATCCAGCATTTGCTAGATTGCAGCGCACAAATGTGAAATTGCTTATTGATCGTTATGGGCTGGACTTTTTTTTCTGCTTGACATGTGTTGGTTTATTTCTGCACAGAAAGCAACTCAAAGGGCTAGTTGTGAAAGCCCCTTATTGTAGTTATTATATTCATCCGTCATGATCATAAGATGTTCTCACCTTTAACTTCCCTACAGTGCCCCTTTAACTAGTCATGTATGTCATCATGCATCATACAGTATTCTTAATCAGGAACCAGCTGTGTGCAGAAAATTGTCTCTCTTTCCTTGCATTGTCGCTACATAGTGTCTCATTGGGAGAGTCCCTAGACGTTCAGCTTCCATGCTCTAGTGACCATGATATCAGATGCGTCATCAACCTCTCTAATCATTGAAATGCAAATAGTGCACTTATTACATTCTCTACAATTTTTGGATGCATACTTTATTTGCAATCGAGCAAATCATGTGTTGATGAAGAGTCAGGGAAACTGTTCTGGGCTAACAGAAATAATGTACTTCAACTGCTTTCTTCCCATGAATGGTTGCTAATGAGAGATGAATAAATAATTGGCCTGTCTAGACATTTATGCATTAAGGGTTGCTGCAGGTCTATTAATCTGCCCTTGTTCGGTGCATAAACTATTCATAATGCTGCATCCATTGAAAGAGGCAGGACTTGACCAGGGGCACATGTTTAACTTACGCGGTACAAACATTTATTTCAGCCTTGTATCCCATCCCTAGTACATGCTCTTAATAATTAAATGTTATTTTATAAATACATCAGGGTGAGCCTAATGAAGATGAAGGTGCTCACTGGGAGTTGCTGTTACACTAACCGCCTTTGGGTACATATAAGTCAGATATATCTCCAGCTAATTCCTTTTTAGAGAATGATAAAGCTACAGTTTTTCACTAGGGACACGTGATTTATCGGTGACCTTAACACACAGAGTTCAGAAAAAAAAAAGATAAGACAGTAAGCCATATTCCTTTTGAGATTACTGTCGCTGCCTATAAAGCCTCGGGCCTGAAGTAAATCAATTGAACTTTCGTCCACTTTACTAGATCGCAACACAAAAAAAAAAGAAATGAGACTGATTTTATTAAGAAAGCAATGATACATGAGTCAGTTAAAAGCTTGTCTAGTTTTCAAATAGCTGGTTTTAGTCATAACAGAGTGATCTTTTTTATCTGTCTGTATGTCTGTGACATTACTATGGTAACCTAGCGGGCTGATGGAATTCCCTCCATCTCTCTTTGCAGAAGGTGAAGAGACGGGAGTGATGGATAGCCTGCTGGAGGCCTTGCAATCCGGAGCTGCTTTCCGAGACCGCAGAAAACGAACTCCACGGCCTAAAGGTGACTAGAAAACCTTTTTGCTTTCCAAGAGTTATTTCTTTAGATATGTTTTTTTCCTTCCTTTATTTATTTTTTACACCTGCTTCTAAAACATTCATTAGAATTACAGAGCTACCGGGATGAAAGGTTTAAAGTGCCAGCAGCGAACATAATCCTTTGCTGCGCAATGACAAATGTCAGGAAAGATGTTAATTCCAGCTGGCTGATGTCAGTACCACTTTGCACACCAATGCACTGAACTTAACATAAGCTGCTGATTATGACAAGGCTCATCGTCAAAACCATATGTACTTTATCTCTCTAGGGTGTATGCTAATGCGATTAAATAGGATGTACAATCATGATATTTCCTATTATGTCAAATATTCAGCAAGTACAAGAGCTTGTCATTATAATGCATAATTAAGATTAAATGCTCTGAAATCCTTGCCTTCCCGTGGCATCAAATGTATTAAGTCTGAATTTCATCAAAATCTCTTTATGGTTTTGCAGATATACAAGACAATTTGAGTCCGCCATCAGAGAGGCCTGTTTTAAAGGCTTGTAACCATGGTAATGAAACATGCTTATAAAACACATGCTTGTGTCCATCTTTATGCTGCTGAGCTACGATTTTGGCTTCAGCTTCACTGCAAAAGCCCACTTAATGCTAGTCTGACTGCTGCTGATGGCTCTGGCTCTTTCAGATTGCTCTGCATGCTGTTTACTTTTCTTTAATGTACATTTTCAACAGACTTAGTATCATTTCTTCAAGCTCTGCCTGGGTGTTTATCAGATATCTAAATTGTCATGATTATGTTAAGGCATATTTTTGGCTTGCTTCAGCAGTTTACCCTTTCAAATATCACTCTTCTGCTGGGTGTCCTTCTAAAGAGGCACAGGGAGTCATAGCCCACACTACAGCTCCCAGTACTTACCCAAGTATGAAGCATCAGGTACAGCATTGTGTGCTGCAGCTTCTACCCTTTCTTAAACAGAGAGTTGCAAGGCTATATTTATCCAGGGCGGCTAAAGCAACTACATTGTGGTTAGTATCCCCCATGTGACATTTAGAGAACCCACATTCAAATAAATTATTGAGGCATCATTACCCTATCCTCTGAAGTGTCCGATTGATGGTGTACTATAATAGACGCAAGAATGTATGTGATTCTTTTTAAGAAAAACTGGTCTAAAAATAGAGCATGTGCCATCCTGTCACTATACATGGACAAGGGCAACTATTTCCAAGGCGGGAACATGAAAATGCCCACCTAGTTCTTTTTCTTAGTTGCCCTGGGTTATAAACTTGTGGGACAAATTTATTTGGAGGCAAGCTAAACTGGGCCAGTGGAAAGTCATTTTACTCAAGCGCAAGTATAAAAAAGTCAACTACTGTCTGTCCATCTGCATCACCAATTTGAGGATTTGCAGAGATAAATGAGAAACAAATCATATAAAGTTTTCTATTTTGGTAGTAGATTTGTAATCTGCACTGCATTTACATGTTTTATGGCTGAATTTGGCACTTTTGTAGTTATTTAATCTACTTTAATACAGGTGACATGGCTTGCGCAGTTTAGCACTTGCTAGCTATGGCTAAATATGAATTATGTGCATGCAATATTATTAGCCTCTGCAAGTTCATTAACATTTGACGTAAATGACAGATGAACATAGGACTGCTTGTATCACTGCTCGATTTATTTTTAACAGTCTTATTGATGGGTGCCATTAGGAAACATGCAACGCTTCTCTTGTCACACTTGTTACCTACTGGTAAAATCTATAATTTATGCGCATGTAAACTACCAATGTTCTTCAAATACCACACATACTGTAGTGCACTTTGAATTCCATTTTACTAGATTTATGAACGTTATACATGTACAAAATCAAATTATCTGCTGTTGATTTTAAAAAGACCTTGGGGTTTTTATTAAGAATATGTATAGTGACAGATACAACACAGTTATGAAAAAATGCAGCCATGGGCCATTTTGAAAACATATATGCACAAAAAGTGGTCACTTTTCTTCAGCTTTTTGTAGTATTAGAACAATGTAACTTTTTGTTTTTCAGAAAAGTTGGAAGTATAGCTTATAGAGGGACAATATGCCAAGGCTCCTCCAATAGGAAATTCTGCCTGTTCCATGGCTTCCAGTCCCTGTTCACAGGAAGCTAGCACTTGCTTTTCAGAGTGAGAAATCTAGAGGGAAGGGGGTTCAAGTCTGCCCCTTGACACCAATATGTTTGTGGGTCTGCTTTAACTATTTCTCTTTCATTTTACTTCAGGCCATCATAGTAATTCCATCACGTTTGGGTGAACATCTCGGCCGAAGGGCATGGACTGCAAGAACAATGCAGTGGCTCCTCCTCCCGGGCCTATATCCTTCCAGCTGACTTCCTCCAATCCAGTTTCTTTCCTGCCATTGGAACTGGACTGCAAGGGTGTATCTGATCTCCTCTCCCATTTATTTTTAAGGATTATGCCTTGGAAGCGGGGGTATTGGAAACCCTGTCTGTTCTTGGCCCCTTATACTCTTCTGATCTGGATGGACCCACAATGCCTCTGCAGCTATGTAGGTAAGCACCAGGGTCTTGGGGTGCTTTGGGGTGTCACCTTTTGTTTTTAAAAAATGGGCTGACACTCCTGTGCTGAGAATTTTGGCACAGGAAAAAGCAGCCACAGGTTTTTGTCTGGTGAGCCTAATTGGGGGTGACCAGGGAAATTATTTTCCTTTTTGCTCTTTCCCATGTGTTAATTGTGTATCTTACTGGATGCAAAATTCAAAATTCGTGCACCTTTAAGAGGCGGAGCTAAGACAGCAGCGAGGAAGGATTGCTTTCTCGGCTGCCGCCGCTGAAAGAATTTCGGTTTAGCGAAGTAGCTAGCACTGCCGAAGTGACTGGTTCTCCTCTGGGGCACAGCGATCTTTTCTCGGCCACCGCCATGGAAAGATTTTCAGCTTGAAAAGTAGCTAGCACCGCCGGTTCTTCTCAGGAGCACATCGCTCTTTTCCCAACGCCGCTGAAAGATTTTCGGCTTAGCGAAGTGCAGAGAAAGGGCAGGTAAGATATATGTATATATGGTGGTTCACGCTCTTAGGTCTCGGAGCAGTCTCTTGTGACTCTTGAGAACTGTTATATACTTGGTCTTAGATCCTCAGGGACGTAGACTAGTATTATTTCACCATGATGGAGGCATTTGGGGGTAAACGGATCTGATCCTTAGCAGATAGATTTACCCCATATCTAGTTTGCATGCAGGAGGCACTGGACAATGACCGCACGGTGTGCAGGGTGCCCTCTGAGCCTTAAAAACCCTCTTGGCAGCCTTCAAGCGGACCTAAACCTTTAGTGAGTTGTATCGGCTACTAAGAAGGTTTAAAAAAAAATTTCCTCTGAGTTTTTGAAGACGATATTGTGGATGCCATAGTCTCCCTCTGAGTCTTAAGACTCTGTTGGCAGCCCTCAAGTGGTCCTAAACCTTTAGAGAGTCATTTAAGAAGCATCGGCTACTAAAAAAGGTTATATGTGGCTGCCATAGTCTCCCAGGAAGTTATCCGTTGGGGAGGATTTATCCAGTAGGGACTTAGATTCAGAGTCCTCTACACAAGGGGGCGCTCCGTTAAGGAGAAGACGAATGGTTTTGATTTTCCTTATTATGGTGGTTTTTGCGGTGCATACGCATTATTCTAATCTGATTAGTAGGGAATGGTAGAAGCCACATAGTCTTCCACCCATTGCTAAAGTACTTGATACTTTGTATCCCTTTCCTCCAGATCAGATCAAATTATGGTCTCACCCTCCTGTGGTGGACGCTCTGGTGCCAGGTCTTTTTAAGACTTTGGTTATGCCATCCTCTGATAGTGCTTCTCCAAAGGATTCAGCGGATAAGCGCATGGATCAGGTGGGCGGGCCTGTGCTACATCCCATAGCATCTTTGGCAAGAAGGAGGTTGTTAAAACGACTGGACTCTAAGACTCGTTCGGGTCGTTCATGGAAGTCATGCTCCCAGTTAATCAAAACCAGTTTGAATGCAACATGTATGTGATCTTGGCTATGGAGGATTTGATCAGGTTAAGTTCCAGAGGCCTAGATCTGGTGGTAATCTTAAGGCATGCTTTATGGCTTAAGCAATGGCCTGCTGACACAGCCTCTAAAAAGAATCTGAAAGGATTGCCCTTTAATGGGGCGTCTGTTTGGGGACTGCTTGGTTGACATGGTAAAGCAGGCTACTGGTGGTAAATCTACCAATCTGCCACAGAAGCCGAAGCCTAATACTGCTTTCTGCAGGGCCTCTAATCCTCCGTTTTTTGTGGGGGTAGAGATTTTGCCTCTTCGGAATACTGAAGAGATTTTTTGGAATAAGACAAAATTTCAAATTAAGGCAAGAGGTGTCTGGCGGAATAAAGCCAAACCCCCTTCAAAGCCTGCTCAGGGGGGGGGGGGGGGGCGGGGCTTCTGCATTTTGCTCATATTTGGAGATTTCATGTAACAGATATTGGGATACAGGAAGTGGTATCCTCAGGTTACAAGATCGAATTAGGAGCCAGACCTCTTCGGAGATTCTCTCGGTCAGGGGTATCCCTAATTCCGCAAAAAAAGCAGAAGCAATGTGATCTGCCGTATCTCGCCTTTTTAGGGGTTGGTATAGTTTGATCCACAGTGATGTTACTCCAGCCGAGAGATTTTATAACCACAGTGTATATATAAGGATGCATACCTATGTTGCAGTAGGTGGCCTACATCTTCAGTTTGTGGCGCTACCCTTCTATCATCAGCACCAAGGGTGTTTACCAAGGTGTTGGTAGGTCTCATGTTTTCTGTAAGAAGTCAGGGTATACATATAATCTCTTACTTAGACTATCTGTTTATATGGACCCCACCATGTCAGGGGGCCCAGAAGGATACACAGACTGTCTGATCGACATTTGATAACTGACTATGCAGTCAAATTCTTCTTAACTCAAATATCATATAATACCTTCCAAATGTATTTCTTTTCAGGGAATGTCTTTAGACATGTCTCAGGCAAAAGTGTTCTTTCAGAACAGTAGAGATTTTTACTTCAGGCCAGGTTACAGGGTCTCTTGTCTTGCCCTCACCCGACGATTCGGCAAGGAATGTGTCTGTTGGGCCTGATGGTATCTTGCTTCGAGGCAGTACCTTTTGCACAATTTCACATAAGACCCCTGCAGATGGAATTGCTCACGATCTGGGATCAAGACCCACTGACTCTGGCTCACTATTTTTGCATGACACCGTCAACAAGTCTCTAGTCCTCAGCCTCTTCAGATCGGCAAATGCTTCCTTCCAGTATAGTGGAAGATCATCACCACAGATGCCAGTCTAACTGGTTGGGGGGTGTCATGGAGTCACAAACGATCCAGGGACAGTGAGTCCGAAGGAGAGCAGACTCGCCATAAATATCTTGGAACTGAGAGCGATTCTATTGTGTCTCAGATATTGGACATCCCATCTGAGGGTGCATCCTATCCGGATTCAAACAGGTAGGCGGACAGAGGTGGCATATATCAACCACCAGGGGACCACTAGAAGCAGTTAAGCCCCCATGGAAATGAGCCAGATTTTACATTGTGCCGAGAAACAGGTTCCATGCATCTCGGGTGTACAAATACTTGGAGTGGCAACTTGCAGGCCGATCATCTCAGCAGAGCGGTTCTGCATCAGGGGAAATAATATCTCGGTCAGCATGCGCTTGGGGATCCCAGGCGTACATCTCTTTGCATCACGGCACAATCTGAAGGTTCCAAAGTCTGTGTCCCGGTCCAGGGATCCTCTAGCAATAGCAGCAGATGCCCTGACTCTTCAGTGGCTAGCATTTAAGCTTCTTTATGCATTCCCTCCGTGTTGAGTTCTAAAAAAGTTAGCTCACAAGGGAGTGCCAACTATTCTGGTGGCTCCTCAGTGGCCAAGAAGAAGCTGATTTTTAGACATAGTAAGGATGTCAGAGGGCAACCCATGGAGGTTACAATCCAGATCTTCTCACACAGGGTCCTCTAAGGCATCACAATTCACAAGTTCTGGCTTGGACGGCCTGGCTATGCAATCCTTCATCTTGGCAGAAAGGGGGTTTTCTGCCAGTCATCCAGACTATGATTCAGCCCAGGAAGAAGTATTCATCCATGATCTACTATAGAGTCTGGTGACCATTATCGCTTGGTGTGAATCCAGAGGGTTCGCTGGTAGAACTTTTTCTGTTCCCAGAATATTGTATTTTTTTTGCAGAAGGGTCTTGATGAAGGTCTTCAATTGAGTACTTTAAAGGGACATGTATCTGCTTTATCTATCTATTTTCTGAAATCCATTGCTGAGAATAAATGTCAAAACTTTTGTAAGGAGGCTTTTAGTAAGGAGGGTTTCAGAATTAGCAGCTTTATCAGTCAAGTCTCCTTATTCAGTATTACATAAGGACAAGGCTGTCTTCTGCTTTAAACGGGATGTTCTTCTTAAAGTGGTTTTCTCCTTTAATGAAGAGGTGAATTTGCCTTTCTTATGTCCTACTCCAGTGTCCGATAAAGAAATGATTCTTCAGATGCTGGATGTAGTGAAAGCACTAAGATATATCTCACTGCTACACAATCTTTCCGTAGATCGGACTCCTCAGGACGGAAAGGTCTTCCACCAGCTAAGTCTACCATTAGCCGATGGATTAGCAGGCAGTGGTAAGAGCCTCCAAAGGTGTCTCCAAAGGGAAGGATCCTCCCTTTAGGATTACTGCGGAGAGAGGAGTCTTGAATTTTGTCTCCAGCCTTTGGTCTCCAACAAGAGATATAGGAATGCCTCCCGGGCGGCTGTTTCTACTGCTTTTCAATTAAACTGGATTGGAGGAAGTCGGTCGGAAGCATATAGGCCCAGGAGGAGGAGCCACACCTTTGTACTTGCAGTCCATGCCCTTTGTGACTGAATTACTCTGATGTCCTGAAGTAATAATGAAAGAGAAATCAATACTACAGGTGAGTACTCACAGAATTATCTTATTATGTCCATACTATGTACAAATTTGCAGTTCGAACAATCCATTATCCATTTTATACAAAATGTGTGTTTATCGCAGCTGAGATTACTGTGGAGAGGGCATCCTGGTTGTCTGACACTCTCAGCAAGCCTGGTTTTATTTTACCTGCTACTCGCTACAACAGAGATACTGCACCCTGTGTTTGGTGGACTGGGTGACTACCGGTGGCCAATCATAGGGTCCAGTTTCACAGACCAAGAAGAACAAGAAGCAGGTAAAATAAAACCTGAATTGCTTTTGGGGGGGGGGGGGGGTTAAACAAGCAATTGGCATGCTTTTCCACCTTCATCTGATATGTTACCTTGGATCGTTTAAACCCAGACCTACATACAGCTGCCCAAGGTTGTACCTTGAGTTGCCTAAGGGGGGAACTTCTGTAGCGATCTTCAGCTTTAACCTCCTTAGATTGAAAAATATATACTTTATTGCAGATATTGAATGTGCTGTAAGTAAAGTTGACACTAATCTCATGCTTGCCAATCCCCTGGTGACCACCTAATTTTAGTATAATTCTTTCCTTCTATATTCACCAGTCATAATTTATTTATTTTTTACTCAAAGTAACCAAAAAGGACTTCTTATTTTATAGGTTACTTTTAGCAATCACTTTTTAGGCACATATATATTAGTATTTCATTTATAAATCATTATTCTATTCCTAGTATGTCACACACCCCACTTCCAAATATTCATGACACTTGGGAACCCGGCCTGTAGAGGGCGATCTTGCAGAGATGACATGGAAAAAGGAGCCCCTCCTGGTCCATAAGTACTGGGTTCCTCCCACTATTCCTCAGTCTTTTCGTCTCTGCAGTCGGCGAAGCATTCAGAAGATGACTCTCCTTCAAGCTGCAGGTAGCCGGGTTTGCTCCCGGCCCCTTTTTTTTCTCTATTTCTGTCTGATACTCTTTAAACCTGTTTGGTTATATTGTATGCCTCCCAGCCCTGGCTGTATGGTTCAGGCAAAGGTAGATACATACATGTTCTGGTGTATACAGGAGTTTTACTCCTCCGTGAGACCCAAATGTGGGTAGGCGGTTTCCGGGTTGGTGTTCTCGGCATGGGATGCCCCTGTCCCTTTATAATCCCCTTGTGCCTTATGGGTGCATTTCTATCCTCTCCCCTTTAGTTCTCCTTTACCCTGCTGGGGTAAAAAGGAGGGGGGGGGCGTTATCTGGGCTTATTTGTCACCATGCACACAAATAATAAAAAAATATATATATATAAAATAAATCTTTATTACATATATATTATTAGGTATGTTTACTATACTATTTAATAGGATATGTTTTATTTAGATTTTCCTATTTCTGTCTAGGCAGCATTCTTTGGCTTACCTTTTAAAGCTCTTTGTTTTCTGGCTATGTTCAGATTTGAATTTCCCTCCATTCTTGGTCATGTGATTCTGGGGGTGGGCGGGGCTTAGGCACACAGCAATCATTTCATTCTCAAGAGCACCTGGGTGCTCTCTTTGTCTGCCTGGCTCTTGTTGCTTCCCTATGGTCTTCCCTCATTGTGCTTGCTTTGGCAGCACATATACTAAGATTGGAACAATACAGAGAGGATTAGCATGGCCCCTGCGCAAGGATGACACGCAAATTTGTGAAGCGTTCCATATTTAAAGGTGCTTTGAGTACCCCTCAGCTTGCTGGAGGGAGTTTCTGCCATTTTTTTCATGCTTTGTCATTTATTGTATTGTGTGCATTGGTGACTGTTTGTTTTCCTTGTAGGTGGTCTTTAGCCCTTAAAGCCTTATTTGGGGGTCCATTTGTGTTAATATCCTCCCACTTGGGACTATTTAAACGGGCATCCCGGGTAGCAATTGTGTAAATCCCATATATACTTGGCGACTATAATCAATTATAGTATAATGCTAAACACCATGTGGAGGCATCTCAGGACAACGGGCATGCAGTTCCCTCTGTACAGACTCGGCAATGTTTTGGATGTGGGGCATCCCTTGTTGGGGATAACGCAATTCTTTGCGTCCCTTGTGCTCAATTAACTATTATGCAGCAAACTGGGGCCCAGGCTTCGGCGTCTGCGGCTTCTGCCTTATCTCCTACTCTGCCATGTCTTGTCCGTACCCCCAGTGATATTGTCATGGGTGGTGAGTCGCATTCTGATTTATGTGCCAGATTGGCTCTGTGGCCAAGAAGGCCTCAGCTAAAAGGAAACATTTGACTCACGTTTTGCAGTCCCTTCAGTGGTGGTTAATATCGCTCAACCTCCAGGCGGGCAAATCATTTCTGACTCCGTGTTGGGAACTGGTTACCACGGATGCCAGCCTGGTGGGCTGGGGGGGCTTCTGGAAGAAGCATCAGTTCCAAGGATTGTGGGGGCCTCAGGAGGCTCATTCTCCAATCAATGTATTAGAGCTTCGGGCCATACGTCTTGTTCTACTTCGACTGACCCATTTCTTACAGGGTCTGCCAGTTCAGATTCGGTCAGGCAACCGAACAGCTGTTGCATACATCAATCACCAGGGAGGGACTCGCAGTTGGGGTGCCCTCCGGGAAGTGTCTCTGATCCTTCAGTGGGCAGAGATCAATGTTCCCTGCATATCAGCAGTTTACATTCCGGGGATAGAGAATGTGGAGGCAGACTCCCTGAGCAGGGGATGTTCTCGCCAGGGAGAATGGTCTCTCAATCCAAGGGTCTTTCAGTTCCTCTGTCACAAGTGGGGGACTCCACAGTTGGACCTGTTTGCTTCTCGCCACAATCACAAGCTCCAGCTTTAGTGTCTCTATCCCAGGATCCTCTGGCAGTGGATGCCATGTCTCTGGCTTGGAAGGATCTAGGGTTCCTATATCTGTTTCCCCCATTCTCCATGATCAGCAAGGTGGTGCGCAAGTTAGCACTGGAGGAGGCACCAGCAATTCTGGTGGCGCCAAGGTGGCTAAGACGTCTGTGGTACGCAGGACGTCGTAAGGCTGGCAGTGGATCGTTTCCATTTGCCTCTTCTTCCAGATCTCATCACTCAGGGTCAACTTTGTTATCCCAATTTACAAACGCTGGCTTTGACGGCATGGCTGCTGAAGTCTCCATTTTGAAAGAAGAAGGTCTTTCTGATGTGGTTATTCAGACTCTTATTAGAGCTAGGAAGAAGTCTTCCTCTGTCATTTATTACAGGACTTGGAGGTCCTATATTGATTGGTGTGAATCCAGGGCTTTGCCCTGTAGAGTATTTTCTTAGTAAGTGAATACGTGAGGCCATCATTGGGGCCTATTTGGCTAAGGGGAAGGTTCCCCCTTTTTGTTTCACCGCTCATTCTACTCGTGCTATTGGAGCTTCCTGGGCTTTTCAGCACCAGGCTTCTGTTGAACAGGTTTGCAAGGCTGCGACTTGGTCTTCTGTGCATACTTATTCTTGGTGTGCCACACACCCCGCTTCACTTCTAAATATTCATCAATTAATGGGTTAACTCGCCGCCAGGTGACGTAGTGCAGAGAGGAAGTCTTGTAACGAGCCCCCTTCCGGCCTATATATACCTGGTACCTCCCTTCAATCACCAGTATTTTTCTCTCGGCTTGACGACAAGACAGAGGTTGGAAGTCTCCTGCTTACAGGTAGGCCGGGGTTTTCTTACCCCGCCACCCCCCTTTTGGTCTATTTCTGCCCGGTTTGAGTGTGTATACCTTAATGGTGGAATGGAAGCCTCCCAGCCTAGGCTGCTCACCGGGCAAATGGTAGATGGCACTTTAAGTGCCTAGGAGCTTATCTCCTACCGCTCGACCTCATGCGTGGGGCAATGCGGCTATCCGGCATGGTGATCCGGAAATGGGATGCCCCTGTCCCGAGGGTCCCCGTAGCCCCTTACTCTCCCGTTACGGTCCCTTCTCCCTTCACTATGGGGGGGGGGGGGTGTTTGAGGGTGTGTTTTAAGTATGTGTGTTTCACTTGTATCACTTTATTTCAACATGTGTGGGTGTCATGTTATGCATTAAGTTTATTCAGCATGTGTATACCTTTGGTCATGGGGTTTAGGTCTGCTTGAATGGCAGACCGCGCTGGGTAAGTGGCTGGCCGCTTTTCTTAGCAGACCATTGCTTTAGTGGCCCCCTCCCCCCTTCTCTGCTGACATTGTATGTGCTCTATTTGCATAGGCTGCGCTATGCGGTCTTTATTTTTGTCCTCCCCCCCTCCGCTGCCTGGGCGCACGTGAAGTGGCCCATCTGGTGTAATCTCCAGCTGAATGGCTGTACTGATTGGCGTAGGGGGGCGGGTCCCGGTGACGCGGCATCGGGGGCGCTGCGCCGACGGCGGCGTCATTCGGCGGGCCCAGCATTCACTTCCCTTCAAAGGAGGAAGTCGCGTGGGCGCGCGGCCGCACTTAGTCTTCTGTGCTGTGGCTGCTGGCTGCAGTCTTGCTCTCCGGCTGCTGCCTTCGCTGGGTCAGGTAAGCGGCCCCACCCGTTGGGGCCGTTATGTGGGGAGTGCATATCTTTTTTTGTATTTGATATGGGGGGAGTCATATTTTATTAGGGGGCATGATTTTACTCATGTTTAAAGGCACTTTGGTGCCATGCCTATTTGATTCTTATACACATGTGAGGATCTGATTGGGGTTTCTTTTTCCTTGCAGATCCCGGGATCCCTGCTTATGGTGGCCCTCCGGCTCTATGTTGCCTGACTATTTATTGGGATATCTATTTATGCATGTATATATATAAACTATATATATATATATATATATATATATATATATATATAGTTATTAAAGGGGACCTTAACTTAACGTAAAAAAAAAAAAAAAAAAAAATCCTCCCTTCCGGGACATTTACTAATAAAGGGGCATCCCTGGTTGGCTTATGCCTTAAAAGTCCCAAGTATTGCGAATACCATAAATCACCATATGGAGGCTTCCGTAATTTCCGGAAACGGTTCTGCTGAGCCCTTCGGGGGGTGCGTAGGTTGTGGGGTTCCGCTCCCAGCTGATGATGTCTTTATTTGCATCCCTTGTGCAAAGCAGACTATTGCGCGTCAGTCCGCTGCTTCGGCTGCGGGCCCATCGCATCCTTCATCTCCTACCTCTCCCTCCCTGTTCCGTACCCCACATGACACTGTCAAAAGTGGGGATTCGCATTCCGAGGTGGCGGCACAGCCCAGCCCCCGGAAAGTAGTGCCCGTTAAAGCAGCGTTAAAGGCCGCTGCAAAACGGAGGCACCTGACTCCGGTACCTTCGACTCCACAGGACGAGTTATGTGAGCCTGTGGAATGGTCAGATGAGCCTGCGGATCAGCTTGAGGCTGATGTGATCGGCGATTGGTCGGAGGGGGTTGTTTTTGACACCCCCTCCATTCTGGCTCAAATGTTTAAAATAAAAAGTTTAGATCCACCTGAGGCGGCCGCCCTGCCAAAGCGTCAGTTGTTTAAGGAGCCTCAGCCGCGTTGGGTTTTTCCCAGACAACACCACTTTGAGAGGGTGGTTCTTAAGGAATGGGAACATCCCACGCGGTTATCTGGAATTCCTTCCAGTTGGGAAAAGCGTTATCCTTTTCCACCAGAATTGGTGAAGCTTTGGTCTGTCCCTCCTGACGTCGATACCCCTGTGCTAGGGCTCTCCAGCACGGCTATGGTACAGTCTGCTGAGACCACTGTCCCTAAGGATGGGGAAGATCATCGGATTGACCAATCCGCTCGCCATGGTTTTATTTATTCCGGGTCAGCGTTGCGCCCGGTGTGTGCTTCAGCCCTTCTTCTATTGGCAATTAAGTCTTGAATTCAGGGGCTGTATGAGGATCTTAATCCCGCTTGTAAACAGTTCACTGCGCTTAAGCAGTGTGAATCTTTTGTGTCTTATGTCCTGGGCGCTCAGGACGATGCGCTGGCTATGAGTAGCAAGGCAGCGGCTATGCTGGTGGCTATTCGCAGGTCAGTATGGCTGCGTCAGTGGTCAGCGGACACGGCTTCCAAAAGGGTGCTCACAGCTCTCCCCTTTTTGGGGTTGTGTCTGTTTGGGGAGAAAATTGATTCAGTCGCAAAGGGTGGTAAGATGCCACAACGCAAGAGGCCTCGTGTTCCCTTTAGGGGGGCAGGTTCCGGTAGGCCCTCCTTTCGAGGATTCAGAGCGGGCAGGGGTGCTTCCTTTCCCAGTACCAGAGGTACAGGTTGGACTTGGGGGAGGGGCCGTGGTCAGCCCGCTCACTCCTGGGGCACCAAGCCCAAACCTGCTGATAAGCCCACTCAGCAATGAGGGGCTACCCTCACCCGTGCGGGTGGGGGGACTATTGCGACACTTCTCCCAGTTTTGGAACCAAGTGGTTCCAGGCAGATGGATCCAGGAGGTAGTGTCGGCCAGTTACAACCTGGAATTCGAGTCTCACCCTCCTTCACGGTTCGTTCGGTCTCGGGTGCCCATCGTTCCTTTGGCCACGCAGGGGCCCCTGGCGTCGGTAAGGGATCTGTTAGAGATAACTGTCATCCGGCCGGGGCCGCGCTTAGAGATGGGCCTCGTTTTCTACTCCAATCTTTTCGTAGTCCCCGAGAGAGATGGGTCGGTTCATCCCGGCCTGAACTCTCATCAACACAGAGTGTTTCTTCCTTTTGCCCAAATTCACACGAGAACGCTTCAGCTATTTCTGTTAGCGTTTTGGGACCAGCAACCTCAGTCGCTGGATCAGTCCTTCCAGTTGTCCTCCCGTGTACGGTAGTCCCTCCGGTGGTGGTTGGTCTCGACCAATCTTGTGTAGGGCAGGCCTTTCCTGACCCTCCTTTGGAAAATTGTCACCACGGACGACAGTCTGTCGGGATGGGGCAGATTGTGGAAGGAGCTGCAGTTTCAGGGGCAGTGGGGACCTCAAAGGCCCCACTTACCCATCAATATTCTGAAACTGAGAACCATTCGTCAGGTGCTTGCTCTCCTGACTCTCAGAAAAGTGTCCCTGATCAGGACCTGGGCAATGTTCCATGTTCCTTGTGTCTCGGCGGTTTACATTCCAGAGGTGAAGAAACAGGTAGCGGACCAGTTGAGCAAGGGCTCTCCCCGTCTTGAAGAATAGGCTCTCCATCCTCGGGTGGTTCGCTCACTGTGTCTCCAATGGGGGACCCCGGAGGTGGACCTGTTGGCCCCTCATCACTATTTCAGGCTCCCGAACTTTGTGTCGCTCTCCCAGGATCCTCTGGCTCTGACAGTGGATGCCATGTCCCTGAGCTGGGGAGTTCTGGGATTTCTATACCTGTTTCCTCCGATGCCCATGCTGGGCAGGGTTCTTCAGAAGTTGGCTCTGGAAAAGGTGTACGCCGTTCTCGTGGCCCCAAGGTGGCCAAGACGAGTGAGGTTCGCAGACATCGTTCGGCTGGCAGTGGACCAGTTCGTTCTGCCTCTTCGGCCCGATCTGCTCACTCAGGGTCAATTGTGTTACCCCAATTTACCGGCGCTGGGTTTGATGGCCTGGCTGCTGAAACCTCCATCCTGAAGGAGGAGGGTCTTTCTGATTCAGTCATTAAGACTCTGATCAGTGCCCGGAAGAGGTCTTCTTCCATCACCTACTATAGGACTTGGAAAGCCTATATTGCTTGGTGTGAGATAAGATTTTTTCCTTGTAGGGTCTTTTCGGTCTCCAGGATTCTGGAGTTTTTACAATCAGGGCTGGACTCTGGTCTCCAGCTAAGTACGTTGAAAGGGCAGGTCTCTGCCTTATCTATCTTTTTTTTTCAGAAGCGTGTTGCGCTTAAACCTTTAGTTAAAACTTTTTTCCAGGGGGTTACGCATGTGCGGCCTCCCAGGAAAACATTACTCCCTGTTTGGTATTTGAATTTGGTTCTTTCTGCTCTTCAGGCTCCTCCTTTTGAGCCTTTGCAAGATATTGCTTTGTCTACCCTGACTCAGAAGATTGTCTTCTTGGTAGCGATCACTTCGGTCCGGCGTGTCTCGGAGTTGGCAGCCTTGTCTATCCAGGCGCCTTACTTTGAGAGGCATCAGGATAAAGTGGTCTTTCGGTTCAAGCCAGACTTTCTTCCTAAGGTTGTTTCTGCTTTTCATTTGAACCAAGATATTGTTCTTCCCTCCTTGTGTCCTAATCCTAAGAATGACAAAGAGAGGGTTTTGCATTGTTTGGATGTAGTACGCTGTGTTAAGTACTACTTGATTATCACGTCTCCTTTTCGTAGGACGGATTCCTTTTTTGTTGTGCCCCATGGGCCTAAGAAGGGTTTGGCACCAGCCAAATCTGCCATTAGCAAGTGGATACGTCAGGCCGTTACTGCGGCCTATTCTGCTAAGGGAAGAGTTCCCCCTTTTCGTATCACTGCTCATTCCACTCGCGCTGTTGGGGCGTCTTGGGCTTTTCAGCACCAAGCTTCTGTTGAACAGGTTTGTAAGGCCGCCACTTGGTCTTCTGTCCACACTTTTTCTAAGTTGTACAAAGTTGATGTGCGGGCCTCAGCGGATGCTGTTTTTGGCCGCAAAGTTCTGCAGACTGCAGTCATTTAAGTTATGCTTCACCTGGTCTTGAGATGCCCTTCCCTTGTGGACACTGCTTTTGGATGTCCCATTAATTGATGAATATTTAGAAGTGAAGCGGGGTGTGTGGCACACCAAGAATAATACCATTTTGTGAGTACTCACCTGAAAAATGGATATTGTTGGTGTGCCACACACCCCGCTTCACCCCCACCCTTTTCGGTATTACCGAAGCCTTTATATGGTGAAGCTCTTTATTTATATCAAAATTGATTTTGAGGTTACCGGTGGAATACTGGTACCTTGTCTTTCTGCTTTTTAATATACTGGTGATTGAAGGGAGGTACCAGGTATATATAGGCCGGAAGGGGGCTCGTTACAAGACTTCCTCTCTGCACTACGTCACCTGGCGGCGAGTTAACCCATTAATTGATGAATATTTAGAAGTGAAGCGGGGTGTGTGGCACACCAACAATATCCATTTTTCAGGTGAGTACTCACAAAATTGTATTTTTCTAAGTTTTACAAGGTTGATGTGCGGGCCTCAGCGGATGCTGCTTTTGGCCGCAAAATTCAGCAAGCTGCAGTAATTTAAGTTATGCATTATTCCTTTGGGATCCCCACCCATTATAGACACTGCTATTGGATGTCCCAAGTGTCATGAATATCGGGAAGTGGGGTGTGTGACAGACTAGGAATAATACCATTTTGTGAGTACCCACCTGTAAAATGGTTATTACGAGTATGTCACACCCCCACTTCCCCCACCCTTTTTTGTTCTAAGGGATCCTTTATATGGTGATTTATAATTTTCAAACTATTTTTCAATCATCGAATATAATTTGCTATTCCTGGTTCTTCACTGCTTTTTAAAAAGACTGAGGAATAGTGGGAGGAACCCAGTACTTATGGACCAGGAGGGGCTCCTTTTTCCATGTCATCTCTGCAAGATCGCCCTCTACAGGCCGGGTACCCAAGTGTCATGAATATTTGGAAGTGGGGTGTGTGACATACTCGTAATAACCATTTTACAGGTGAGTACTCACAAAATGGTATTTTTTACTGAATTTTTATTTGTTTTATTTTGAGGGTGTCTACTTTTATATTTTTAATCTAGTATAAGTTCTAATTATTGGCAGACCTGTCTGCACTCCTGCTGTGGATCTGTAATATTTAACATTTCTTATTGCTCCTTTCTCTGAAGAATAACACTGAAACCATTACCCTCACATTGTGTTCTTTCTGACCAATACATATTCTCCCAAGATCAATACAGTAAGTGGCTGCCCCTTCACTGCAGCCTGTACCCCAGTGTTATCTGTCTACTACTCTATTCTGCCCCCCTGGATAAAATAATAGGCATAGTGGGGGCAGCCCCTAGAATGCAAAGAAAAAAAAAAATATATATATATATATATATATATTTTTTTTTGTACAGATAACCCCTGCCCTAACAACAAATTGCTATGTATTGTGCTGACCCCATATAAAGACTGCTATCTGATGACACATTCTCCATCATCAAACTTCTCTGCAGTGGATGCAACTCCCCCTAAAATGTTTAATTTGTGCTCAGGCAGAACTGGCAAACTAGGCAAGATTTCAAAAGAGGAAGACTATTACAGATTTTTAGTCGTTGGTATACAATATGCTGCAACCTAAAAATGCAAAGACTTTTATTTAAGTGCCTGTGATGGGATCATACATTTAAAGAGCTCTGTCCTTGCAATCTGTTTTGTGCTTACACAACAACCAAGGATGGCAATTAAACTGATAGGGAAGTCAAAAGTTAAAAAATAAATATCAGTAGCGTATCTTACATTGAGTCCCTCCAGCATTCTTCTTTATGCTATGTCTGTCTACTTAGTGAGGAAATCACCTCCTTATTGAGCTTTCAGTCTCCACCCTGCTGACCTGGTCTATCAATCAACCTTCAGTGGACCAAGAACCGAAACACCCCCTCTCCCTCCTCAGATGTCCTGATTAGCTGTTTCTCTCTGCAGCTATGAAACCCTACCCTCCTCTCTGGTCACACTATATGTTGGCAGGCTGGAGACGCTCTTAGCCTGCAGTATCACTTACCCCCTTTTTTTGGTCACACTGTGTGCTGACAATAATAATAATAAAAGTCCAAAAATGTACTTATATTCCAAGTATGTCACACACCCCGCTTCCAAATATTCATGACACTTGGGTACATGACATATGGGTTATGGTCCAGTAGAGGGCGAACTTCTGCAGAGATGAAAGCAAAAAAGAAGCCCCTCCCAGTCCATAAATACCTGGGACCCCCCACACATTCCCCAGTTCCTTCTCTGCAGGACGGCGAGCAAGTCAGAAGATGTTTGCTGCTCTTCCTTGCAGGTAAGCCGGGCTTACACCCGGCCATGTTTGCCCAGTACCAGCCTCCCAGCCTTGGCTGCAGGTCTGGGTGAGGGTAGGCATCACCTTACTAGGTGTTTAGGGAGCCATGCTCCCCCGTGAGACCCCATACAAGGGGGTAGGCGGTATCTAGGTTGGTGATCCCGGTTTGGGATGCCCTGTCCCTTATATGTATATATCACTTACACCCAGGGTGTGGGATTCTCCTCCTTCCGGGTCCCTCTGTTAACCCTCCAGCCGGGGGGGGGGGGGGGGGGACTGCCCTTATCCCTCTTCCTTTCTTTTCACTCGTTTGTGGTGTGAATGTGTGTACTTGAGTGCTTCATGTTTACTTGGCACTTTATGCAATCTGCTGACACTGGGGAGCTTCTTCCCCTCAGGCTGCATTGGGGAAGGGGCCGGGCGCTCGCGCATTGCCACGACCCGCCCCCTCCTGTTTAGGCGCCATTGCGGAGCCCAGCCTCCTGCGTTGTGGAAGGGGGGCGGGGCCAGGCCTGCGATCCGCGCTGGCCCGTCCCTTCTTCTTCTCCCTCTCTCTGGATGCTGGCTGGGCCGAACGCCATTTTCTGCTGTTGAGTGAGTGCCCTCCTGGGCCACCCTTGTTACTTGTGACTTAGCCAAGCGCCCCTTCTCCGTATGGGGCAGCGCTGGTCTCCTTCACTGTTGTGTGTATATATATATATATATATATATATATATATATATATATATATATATATATATATATATATATTATAGGTGTTTATTTTGTGTGAGCATGTGCTTATGGGCCCACTTCTCTTGAGTCTTTCAGGACGACTCCCTGTGCCTTGCTAAAATGGGGGTTCTCCCGGTCCTAGGGTCCCTAGCTGTAAATTGGGCACCTACAAATCCTCCCACCTGGGACTTAAAGGGGCATCCGGGGTTGCTTATCAGCCTAATTGCCTCTGGTCATTGTGACTACCTTAAAATCACCATATGGAGGCTCCACAGGATACCGGGCTCGGGCTCCCTTCGGGACAATCCCGGCTATGTGTGGGTTGTGGGGTATCCCTTACGGGGGAGAATGTACTGATTTGCATACCATGTGCGCAACAGGCCATATCGCGGCAGTCGGGATCCCAGGCGTCTGGGTCTGTGCCGCCCCTCTCAACTCCTACCCCACCCCGCATTGTCTGTACCCCATGTGACACAGTCATTAGTGGGGAGTCGCACTCGGATGTATGTGCTAGGCTTGCCAATCTCGAGAAAATTATTTCTAGCTCAGTGGGCAGAAAGGCCCCTGCTAAGAAAAGGCATCTGTCACCGGCTACGCCGGTAATTGATTTTGATGATTATAACTCCCCTGAATGGGCTGATTATTCCCCGCTTGAGGAGGGGGAATTGTTTGAGGAATTTGAGACTGAGGAACTGCAGTTCTTTGATTCTGATGCCGGGCAGGCGCTGGGGGATGCTGTGGATACTCCCATCTCTTAGAGGTTCTGGATATTTCCCCACCAGCGGAGGCCCCTCCGAAGAAGGTGGAATTCTTTGGGTTCTCTAAGCCCCGCTTGGAGTTCCCAAATCAGGATAATTATGACAGCATGATTCTTAGAGAATGGGAGAAGCCGAGTCGGCTTCACGGTGTTCCTCAGGGATGGGATAGGAAGTGTCCCTTTCCGGTTGACGCAGTGAAGCGCTGGTCTTCCCCTCCCGAGGTTGATGCGCCCATTTTAGGATTGTCCAACACCTCCGTTGTACATACTCCTGACGCCACTGCCCTTAAGGATGGCGAGGACAAGCGCATTGATCAGATGGCATGTCATGCCTTTGCCAGTGTGGGTTCAGCCTTGCGGCCTGCCTGTGCATCGGCACTCATGGCTGTGGCTACCAGGTCTGAGATTAGGGACATGTTAAATTGGTCCCAGCTCAACCCAGCCAGCGTTGAATTCACAGCCCCTAAGAGGTGTGAATTGTTCATGAATTTTGTTTTGTCAGCTATGCACGACACTATTACCATGTGTAGCAGAACTTCGGCTCTGCTGGTGGCCATGCGCCGATCGGTCTGGCTACGCCAGTGGGTGGCTGACATTGCGCCCAAGAAATCACTTACAGCTCTGCCCTTCCTGGGTACGCGGCTGTTTGGAGACAAATTGGATTCTGTGGTGAAAGGTGGAAGGCTACCTCAGCATAAGAAGCAGCGTCGCTCCTTTCGGGGGGCAAGCTCCTTCATTCCTTCCTTTCACGGTGCCAGGGCGGGCAGAGGTCTTGCCTACTCTAGCTTCAGAGGTGATTCCTGGAACAGAGGCAGAGGACGTGCCCGTCCAGTCTCAAACTGGGGGCCCAAGCCCGCTACCAAGCCAGCTCAGCACTGAGGAGGCGCCCTCACCCTTACGGGTGGGGGGGCGGCTGCGGCTCTTCTTCCAGGTCTGGGCCCAGGAGGTCACAGACAGGTGGATTTTGGAAGTGGTGTCATCCAGGTACAAACTGGAGTTCGAGTACCGGCCTCCTCCCAGATTTCTAAGGTCTCGGGTGCCCTCGAATCCCCGGGCTGCGCAGGGGCTCCTGTTGGCTGTGAAGAATCTCCTGGACATGGAGGTCATAGGCTCAGTGCCTTTTTCAGAGAGAGGCTGGGGCTACTATTCCAACCTTTTCACGGTTCCCAAAAGGAATGGGTCCATAAGGCCCATTTTGGGTTTGAAGCTTCTCAACAGGTTTATCGGAACCAAGAAGTTCCGCATGGAGACTGTGCTCTGCAATCAGTTCTTTTCGTCAAGGGGACTTCATGATGTCCATAGACCTCAAGGATGCTTATTTCCATGTACCGATCTTCCCAGCACACCAGAGATTCTCAGGTTTGTGGTGGGAGATCAGCATTTTCAGTTTGTGACACTCCCGTTCGGGCTGCCCTCGGCACCGAGGGTGTTTACCAAGGTTCTGGTGGGCATAATGGCCCTGCTCAGAGCCTAGGCCATTCGCATTGTGCCGTATCTGGACGACCTGATCATTACAGCTTCTTCCATATGCCAGGCGGAGCTGGACACCAGGATGGTGGTAACGACGCTGGAGAGGTTCGGATGGGTGATCAACCACCCCAAATCTTCTCCCCATCACGGGAGATCTCTTTTCTGGGCATGATTCTGGATACCAGTCAGGCCAGAGTGTTTCTACCTCAGCCAAAGGTTCAGAGGGTTCAGGATCTGATACGTATTCTCCTGACCAATCCTCGCCCCTCTATCCGGCTAGGGATGACACTGGTGGGTTTGATGGTGGCTTCCTTCGAGGCAGTCCCCTTTGATCAGTTCCACATGAGGCCGCTCCAACTCCTGTTGGGAGACGGTTACCACAGATGCCAGCCTGTGGGGCTGGGGAGGTTTCTGGAAGGATCATCAGTTCAAGGGGTTGTGGGGTCCTCAGGAGGCTCACACCCCGATCAATGTTTTGGAGCTCAGAGCTATCCGTTTGGTTCTGTCACGTCTGACACTTCACCTCCAGGGCTTACCGGTTCAGGTTCAATCAGACAATCATACTGCGGTAGCTTACATCAATCACCAGGGAGGGACTCGCAGCAGGAGTGCCCTCAGGGAAGTCTCTCTGATTCTAACATGGGCGGAGAGCAATGTTCCTTGCATCTCAGGATCTCTTTGCCTCTCGGCACAATCACAAGCTTCCACCCTTTGTCTCTCTGTCTCAGGATCCTCTGGCCCTGGCAGTGGATGCCTTGTCCCTTGCCTGGAGGGATCTGGGGTTTCTGTACCTGTCTCCTCCTTTCTCCTTGGTAGGCAAGGTAGTGCGCAAGCTGGCTCTAGAGGGGGCACCAGCAATTCTGGTGGCTCCAAGGTGGCCAAGACAGGTTTGGTTCGCAGACGTCGTAAGGCTGGCGGTAGATCAGTACAGGCTGCTCCTGTTTCCGGATCTGATCTCTCAGGGTCAACTACGTTACCCCACTTTACAAACGCTTGCTTTGACGGCGTGGCTGCTGAAACCTTCATCCTGAGGGAGGAAGGTTTATCTGAGGCGGTTATTCAGACCTTCATTAGAGCTAGGAAGAGGTCTTCCTCTTTCATTTACTATAGGACTTGGTGGTCCTACATTGAATGGTGTGAGGCTAGGGCCTTACCTTGCAGGGTGTTTTCGATTCCTAGGATTTTGGAGTTTCCACAACACGGCCTGGATCTGGGGTTCCAGCTCAGTACTTTGAAGGGTCAGGTTTCTGCCCTGGCTGTCTTTTTTCAAAGGTTCTTTGCTTTGCATCATCTGGTCAAGACTTTTTTCCAAGGGGTCACTCATGTTCGGCCCCCCAGAAAGCCTTTGGTCCCAGTTTGGGACCTAAATTTGGTTCTCTCGGCCCTCCAGGGGCCTCCTTTTGAGCCGGTGCAGGATGTGGCTCTTTCTGTGCTCACTCAAAAGGTTGCCTTTTTGGTGGCTATTACCTCTGTTCGGCGTGTCTGAGTTGGCGGCTCTGTCTATTCAGGCCCCTTACTTTGAGAGACACCAGGACAAGGTGGTTTTTCGCTTTAAACCAGATTTCCTTCCTAAGGTGGTTTCTGCTTTCCCTCTCAATCAGGATGTAGTTCTCCCTTCCTTGTGTCCTAAGCCTAGCAATGACAAGGAGAGGGTTTTGCACTCTTTGGATGTGGTTCGTTGTGTGAAGTACTATTTGGTCGCTACTTCTCCTTTTTGTAAGCGGACGCCTTGTTCGTGGTGCCCTCCGGGCCCAGGAAAGGTTTGGCGCCAGCCAAGTCTACCATTAGTAAATGGATACATCAGGCCATTGTTGGGGCCTATTCCGCTAAGGGGAGGGTTCCTCCTTTTACGATCACTGCTCATTCTACTCGTGCTGTTGGGGCTTCCTGGGCCTTTCAGCACCAGGCTTCTGTTGTACAAGTTTGTAAGGCTGCTACTTGGTCTTCCGTTCATACTTTTTCAAAGTTTTATAAGGTTAATGTGCGGGCCTCAGCGGATGCTGTTTTTGCCCGCAAGGTTCTGCAAGCTGCAGTGGTTTAAATTGGTGCATTTTTTGCTGTATTTGGATCCCCACCCATGTCGGACATTGCTATTGGATGTCCCATATGTCATGAATAGTGGAAGCGGGGTGTGTGACATACTTAGAATAATACCATTTTGTGATTACTCACCTGTAAAATGGGTATTATAAGTATGTCACACACCCCGCTTCAAAGGGCGGGCCTTTGGTATTCTGGATCCTTTATATGGTGAACCTTTTATTGTTAAGAATGTTTTATTGTCTCTTCCTGGTCCCCTTACTGCTGTCATATACTGGGGAATGTGTGGGAGGTCCCAGGTATTTATGGACTGGGAGGGGCTTCTTTTTTGCTTTCATCTCTGCAGAAGTTCGCCCTCTACTGGACCATAACCCATATGTCATGAATAGTGGAAGCAGGGTGTGTGACATATTTATAATACCCATTTTACAGGTGAGTAATCACAAAATGGTATTTTTTTTACTATTATATATGTAAACCACACAGTGTGCTTACATCACATTGCTGTTGCCACACCCATTACTGTTCCTACTAATTTTTTATTTGCATTCTCCAATGCTCTAATACTTTTGAAGATAACTTAGGAACTACAGGTTCTTTTTGAAAACGGATTGAAGTTTGGGACAGTGCAACGTGTAGCCCCAGATGATACGACAACAAGCGGGCTTGTCTTTAGTATAACTTTAAGTTGCTGTTCAATCCCACCACCACAGAGACACTAAAATAAAAGGATTTGTATTTTTGGTCACAGACATTGGAGTGTCCCACAAATTCTGATGCAAATAAGCCCACCTCTCAATGCCTGAATTAATAAATAACTAAGATTCTGTGATGAAAAAAAAAATGCAGGGCCTTGGCTACAGGACCCAGGGGCCATATCTCATCACCAACAACAGCCCTATTCGGCAGCACCCAAGGGTTAATTCTCTGACTGGTAAGCAAACAATTATTTATTTTTACGCTTAAAAATAAGTGCTGGACATTTCCTTTTTGTCCTTTTTTTTTTACAGGACATACTGCTATGCAACTTTCTGCTAGAGAGTCAGTGCTCCTATTGCCCTGGATTACTGATATAAATGTAGGGTCTAGGGCAGGGGCACTCAACCACTACTTGGGAAGGTCCATACACAGGTACCCTGTGAGAGGTGAAGGTACGAGTGGAGGGGCTCTTGCAGGGGGTGGATAGTTAGAAATCTGCACACTGGGGGGGGGGGGGGGGGCTATAGATTCTACAGGCAAAACTAAAGGCTGGGATGGATAGGGCAGAGCTGGGGGGGTGCAGGAATGGATGGGGCAGAGCTGTGGGGGACAGGATTGGATGGGAATGGGATGGATGGGGCAAAGCTGGGGGGACAGTAATGGATGGGGCATTGCTAGGGTACTGGAATGGATGGGGGAAAGCTAGGGGGCCAGGAATGGATGAGGCAGAGCTGAGCTGAGGGGATGAAGATGGATGGGGCAAAGCTAGGGGGGCAGGAATGGATGGGGCTGAGCTAGGGGGACGGAGATGGCGGGGCAGGTGGTGGCACAGGAATAGATGGGGCTGAGCTGGGGGGACGGCGATAGATGGGGCAAAGCTATGGGGCCAGGAATGGATGGGGCTGAGCTGGGGGGACAAAGATGGATGGGGCAGAGATGACTGGGCAGGTGGTGGCACCGGGATAGATGGGGCTCAGCTGGGGAGCCAGACAAGATTGGATGAGGCAAAGAGACCAATAAACAGAGTTTGTGTGTACCTTGCAATGCCTCTTCCCACCCGTGCAGTACTTCATATTGCAATGCTAGGTGCCAGGTAGCCATGACACTGGCAGGGAGACTAAGCATTACATTGCCTATCAAGGAAAGGGGGGCAGCTCTGAGCCCGTCAACAGAAAGGTACCTGATTGCATGGCTGTCAAGGCAGGGGTCCGGAAATCTGGCGCCGAGATCCGCTTTCGGACCCTGGTGCGCCAGTTGAGTACCACTGGTCTAGGGGGCTGGTTGACTTTAGTGCACAGAATTCCTGTATTTCGGGGCCTTGCTTTAATGGAATTATAAAGTAGCGTTTACTACCGGCTTTTATTGCTTGTTTTTTCTTGTATTGTGAAACAAATTTAAAGTCTTGTTTTAATCTTATCTCAAGCCATTTGTGGTGGTGAATTCTCTATGGAATGAACTGATTCAAAAGAATTAATCCATTTTTCCCAAGCGTGTTTGGCCTGATAGCATCTAATTCCACTTGAATATCTTATCTTACACACATTTTGTTTCTTTCGTGCATAGGTAATCTTTGAGGTTAAAACCTAATCCCATACGTACATTCAGGAAAAATGGTATCTATTGCTAGTAGAATTAATGTTGCAGTCAGTCACAGTATCCAAACAAATAGGGGCTTGAAAAAAGTAATTCTTTATTTTTCAACCTTTAAAAATGAATTAAATAAGACATTAATAAAGAAATAATATATCATTTTCATATATATTTTCACTGGGTATATAGCCTATAAAAAAGTTTGCCACTGCACGACATTGTTTACCCCCTTAGGAAAACATATATATCTATAGATATGTGTATAACAAAGTTTTAGTTAAAAGTTAACACTGTCTATTTATCTTGACTTCAGAGAGTTCAAGAAAGTAAGAGATCCACATCAAACAAACATTTGCTGCATCTATATAGCTATAGCACAAACATTCTTCTGATTAGTGAGCCTTCACGAGGCCCCCCAGAGGACACGTAATACCTGTTTCAGTACTAGAGCGCTATATTTTTTTCTGGGGGGGGGGGGTGGCATTTAACCTATTCTTGTGGATGAGTGTACAAATGCAAGCAGTGAGCTGCCCTTATTACGGTGCCTGGGGAGCAGATGGAGGGTTAGGGTCAAGAACCCTTTAGTCATGTCTCATGGCCAGAAATAGAGCCTGCCACCCTCTGATCACAAAGCCACTTCCTTACTTTTGGGCCACGACTGCCCCGTAGATGAGAGCGATGCTACTGCAGAAAAGTTACATGTTTCACAAATATTTGTATTTTGATATACATATGTGTTATGTACAGTATGTTGAAAAGCCTTTCCTAACATTAGGAATCCTGGTACCATTTTCCAAAAATAGGAGCAGTGCTTCTAGTTGTGAATCCCATGGTTGCTGACTTGATCAGCAGCTCAAACCTCAGGAAAAATGTCTGACATGCAATGAACATAGTGGAAGGGCTTACTTATGCAGGGAGTGGCTGTTTCCTCCCAGTGAGTTTTATTTACCAAAAGGTGGAACCCACCTCCCCATTACAACATTGAGCATGAGCATGTTGGAAACATTTTAAACATGTTTGTTATATAATATAATTAGCATAAACCATCGAAACGTCCTGCATTGCTGGTTATGTCAGCAGCCTCCATCCTTTTCAGCCTTGGCTTCCTAGTCATTTCATTCTAAAAAGACTGCTACACTTCTCATGTCACAGTCAGCCACATACAATTCTGCAGGAGGACAGCTAAGTTCTATTTCTAGTTTTTTTCCAGACTTTATTGGTGGCAGGCTTATTCCAGATCAGTGTAATTAATCAATTATGTGGGTAAATCAGTAGGTCAAGAAAGCCTTTATTGCAGATAACACATTTCCCTCAAGACAGTTATAAACTAGTCAGTAAGAAAATCTATGATGGATTCTTCTTTCTGATATTACTATTCAAATATTTGACTGTAGCGTACATAATATATAAAAGGCTCTGATAATAAGTGGATAAGTGGCTCTGGTAACTGTGTGTGTCTTTGGTCATAACATGTTGACATTAAGTGTACTAAAACCATTTTTACAATGAATCCTATGAACATTCTTGATGTGCGTGGTTTATAAAAGTGGTTTTCAGATCTTCATTACTCAAGGTAGGCTGAATAAGAAACACGGGTCATATTTGTATAGAGAATAATGAGTAGGCTAAGTTTAATGCTATAGATTTCCTTTAAAGACTCTGCTCAAGCTGTGGTTTGCAGTTTGACTATTTGAGCATAATGCTTTGTAACCTGCTTCTTACCTTTTTGCATAATAATTACATGTACAAATGAAAAGATTTAAGATGCACATGTTTTATTTCCATTTCTTTTTTCAGTAAAAAGGCAGCAAAAGGGTAACATGCAGTAGTGCCTACAGTGCAACAGATACTGTTATTCCCTGATGCGCTAGCAACACAAAGCTGTAAGCTATTTGTGCGTCAAAGCTGTTTATTAGGGAATCCTTGTGTCCTAGTCATATAAACAAGTTACTTTTGTGTCTAGTAAAGTTTCTGAGCAGAAATCCAAGCTATTTCTTGCTTTTTTTACATACCTGTATGACAGCACACCACACAATATTTGTGTATACAAGATGTTCTGCAGGATAGAATTCCTATTAGATTTTGTAAATTGCCCACCTATTTTCCACAGTACTATCAAGAGATATTGAGATGGAAGTAGAACTACCTGAATATAAATCCAGAGTTTGACTTTCTGTGATTTATATTTTTATGAAGAGAGAGTACAAATCTTGACTATTATATTGTAAGGTCAGACTGCTGGGTTATGGAGTGTAGAATTCATTTAGCACATTACATAGGGTGAGACAATTGGTAAATCAAAGAATCTAGCTGGCTATGTAGCTTTTAAGCTTCTAAAAGTTTCAATATATATCTTTAAATAAGGGAGAAAGTTGACAATAAAAGTCTGTTTTTTTTGTTGTTGCCAAGTAAAAGGAATTTCCATATACATCATACATACATATATATCTCTGAAGAAAAGGGTCAGAGTCCGGTGAATAAAGATGCATTCTAGGCGGAAAAATGTCACTATCACATTTGAAATAAAAGGATACATATGATTATTTACACAGCGCCACCTTGCATATGTTTCACTCAAGTTTCATTAATATGCTAAAACTCTAAATTAGAGCTGAGATTAAAAATGTCTGCACGGTGATATGCACTGGAGGGCATTTTTGTCAGATATTCACATTTCCAGCATGCATTTCTGTGCCAAGATAATATTAATGGGATGTTTCTCCACTCTTGGCAATACTATGATGATACTGTTCATTGAGCATTAGGATTGACATGTTTCTCATACTGTAGTTTAGCTCCATTGTGATTCACTGTGAATTGTAAGAGCAAATTTACACTGGGGCTAAAAAAAACTGCAGTCTAAAAGGAAGGTGTTATCTACTGATTACAAGTAAAGTGTTTTGGTTACAACGGTTCTCTTTGTTTTTATGAGCCCTGGTGGAATCTGGGCTTTTTCCTGAATACTGTAGAAAACAGTTATGCATATATACAACTTCCAACCACTATAATTGCTTGGGTTTGTGCTTCTAATCTAAAGGTATAAGCTAAAGATTGCCCTGGGCATCTTTCTGCCCTGTGCTGTCGTAGTGGAAAATATACACATCCAATTTTTGAAAAGGCTGAGTTTCGCAATCAACACACAATTAGGTAGAAGACAAAATATTTTTCCTCTATTTTTTTTTTAATACCATCCAATGAGGCAATTTTGAGAGACCTCTCATGGAGCAAGAGGGGCCAATGGGCACTGGGCTTTACAGGGGAGGCTGCTCAGCATTAAAGCCAAGTCGGCATCTGCCAATATGGATTGGTGTTGGCCTAGAACTACTGTCCTGGAGCAGGATGCAGCATATTACTAGTGGTTTGTTTGCGCTCAGAACTACTGAAGTGGTAAGATGTAGCATACAACCACAGCTAAAATCCCAGAGACAAACAATAGAATAGACTAGGTGAACTTCTTGTGTAGAAGTGTCGCAAGAAGAAAGCTAATCATCTCAAAACATATTTTCTCATATAACTAGCCCCTTTTCTGCCTCACATGACCAAGAATCACTGTTGTTTGAGATATTATCTAATTTAATACTGAGCCATCTTCTTGATTGTCTCATACACATGTTCCATACTAACAGTTGCTTGGCTTACCCGCACTACAGGGCTGAAATCCAGCCAAAGGACCCCAGTAACAGCCTAGGACCCCACCCATACTACTTCTGCCTCACATCCTCTTCAATTCAAAAATAACTAAATACATATGTGCAATCTTTTGTTCTAGAGTTGGAATACAGTTCAAATGCTTGACCTGTTTTTGGTTGGTTCTAATTTCTTGGATCCTGCCCTCATCTGCATTCATATGGAATTTGTTTACCATGGTCACCCCTCTAAACAGCAGATTGGTACTGTAGATGGGACCTTAGCCTAGTCTTATGGGCCCCGGAGATTTGCCCTTTTAAGCCTGTGAAGGCTGCAGATCCGTCTACATGTCTGTATGGATAGGAGACTAGTTAGGCTCCCATTACTTCCTCCCTAACACTCTTCCCTATAAAGTCCAAGGGTTAGCTCCTATAGGGACCAGTGTCCACATCTGCCTGTGACACAGTCAGTTATTTACAGCGACAGAGCTATGCCTTTAAGATGGCCTGTATCATGGTGTACAAAGCACTGGTAAATGCTTGGATCAAAGGCACAGCGAAGCTTGTACATAGTAGTACATAGACTTGGCTTCATCTAACATGGAGCGTAACCAGGCCCTATGATACACAGGCCTGCCTTTTTTTCATTATCTGAATGTTAGCCCTTGCCTTTTGAGCCTCGCTTGTTGCCTTGTTTTGAGGTGTACTGCCTTACCCTTGCCTGCCAAAGGTTTTTTATTATTAGGTTACTTCTTTATTCCAATCACTTTTCTTGCAAGGATTCTCTCTGAGACATGGCTTTCATGTTGTAATTGCCTACACTGTTAGGGATTTTCCTATATTATTTAAGTCCTATTTCAGGCAAAGGTAATTGTTACACCATTGTGCCGGGCTACATCTTGCACTGTCCTAAGTTGAAAGTTTTTTAAGTTGAAGAAGAAATGGTTGAGGTATCGAGGTTTACAGATTCACCATTTGATTTCTCTACTGAAGAAAGTGGCAGTAGCCTTTGGAACTGTGATGCTGCATAATAGTCAGCCTAATGGGCGGGGTCTCGAGAGCATGAGAACTTGAGGCTCAAAAACATGCATGTGCGCACAAGTGATTGTGGTCACTACCATCGCACGTGCATACTCTCCCAAACATTCATGCACGCACTCTCAAAGAGCATGTGCGTACCACCACATATGCAGTGCACAATCTCAAAGTGCATCTGTACTCTCAGTAATATGCATGTGCACACTTCCAAAACGCATTCCCAAACATGCATGCACACATAATCCCAAAGTGCATGTGCGCACTACCAAGCATGCATGCACGCACACTCCCAAATCGCATGTGCACACTCCCAAATATGCAATCATGCATGCCCAAAGCACATGCACCCACTCCTAAAGTGAATGCATGCACACACTTCTAAAGCACATGCACGCACTACCAAACATTCATGAATGCACATGCTCCCAAAGGATAGGGTGGGTTGGGCACGTAGGCTTAAGTAGGTGTGTGGGTAGTTGGGATTAGGCACTGACAGGGGTGGGGAGAGAGAAGTGGGGGTGCAGCTGCTATCGCCCCCTTGTCTTCAGCGGATATTGCTTGTAAAAATCTAGGATGTTTAGAATGTGTGATTTTAGGTTCAACAATAGCCTGAGGATTAGTTTGTTTCATCCCCCCAACCAGCAGTCACATCTGCAAAGAAGGGGTTGATTACCAGCATCACAGTCTTCTCCTGGGCACTGAAATCTTGGAATTTGTTCTGACATGGAGGCTGCAGCTGACTTATTGTTGTGAAGTACACAGGAGCATACTTTGAGGTTTGTAGCTGTGCCATGGTTTTAAATTAGTTTCAATTTTGCAATTGGACAGTTCTAATTTCATTTGGAAAGCCGTAACATTGGGAGGGGCACTGGGAAATACATGTGACTTAGAGCATATCGATGCAATGAAGGGCACACCTCTGTTGTTGAACGCCAAGTAGATGTAGAGGCTTGGTTGCTTAGTACAAATAGGACAATATAGACGTTTACAATGTGCTGATACCTGGCAGGTTTTGTTTGCTGCCTTCAAAAGCGAACATCAAGTTGATTTGGTGGATTAAATTGGAAAACATGAAAAAAGTTTGCCATTTCATTTAGATCTATTGAAAGATCCTCACCTTTGAGGCTAGGCAGACTGCTTGTGATTAATACAGGTGCATACTTGGCCTAAAGCAGGGTGCATAATTTCAGGTGGCTTTGTATTCCATGAAGGTGGTCTGATCTTAATGAGACCAGGCTACATTGGATGAGGCCTGTAGAGTAACCACCTGATTTTTGATGCATGCATTTTTTAAAAAAGAACTATGTTGATGTCTGCAACTTCTGTTGTTGGCTGAAAGATTTTGCAATCTATGCTTTGAACATGGTTGTTCTAAGCCACTATTTTTTTTCTATTTCATAATAGTTGAAACCTTACCTCTAGTTACGGTATAAGATGCCTATACTGGTCCTTTACCTGCTTTTTTATTTTGCTGGAGAAAAGAATTTGAAGAAAGGATGCAAACAAAATATTTGTAGAGTCAGGTTTTAGATAGAACACATGAATGTTTATATTTGTTAAAGCTTTACCTTATGGGATGTCTACCCTTATCTTTGTGCAGGATGCAAAGACCTCCCTGTTTGCTTGACTGCTTAAGCTTTCTTTTTGTTGTTACTGACCTGCACTTTTTCAGAGCGTTAAGTTATTTCTGCGAAATGTGACTCCTAATCCTCCAAGTTTAAGAAGGGGTTGACATACACAGGACCAGAACACATTTGTTGAGAGGTATCTATTCTCCTTGTGGACATCAACATCACACAAAGACTAAAGAATTACAATCCTCCACTTCACTCTGAGTACTCATTATTTTTTACACCTATAAAAGTAATAGCAGTCTATGGGAAATTCATATGCATTTTGGAGAGGAGGGGATGCCAAGGGATGAGCCTAAACTCTAATTATAAAACATTTTCATGTTGAAAACCACTTACTAATAACAACAAAAGGAGACAGTATGGCAATTATTAGCTTCAATTATATACTTCGACGGCCCCTAATTAGTGGCTCATAAGCCACATGTTGCCCTCTACTGCTTTTGATGATCATTTTAGCCTCCTCTCAGCAAAATTTTACTCTTCTGGGAAATAAACTTTTAAAAACAAAACAAAAAGCAAGCTAAAGGGTGTAACCTCTGACGTTCTGTGACTCAAGAGAAAATTAGCAATCTTTCTTGCCTAATGTTTGCAGGAAACTTTATTAATATGCAAAATATTTTATTTTCCTATTCATGCTATTGGTACTTTGCAAAAAACAAAGCCTAGGCTGCTTTCTGCTTGTGTACGTTTTGAGCACGGGCCAAGAGACTTTAAGTCTAACTAATTTTTGTTGTGGTGATCCAATAGTGTATGCATATTATTAAAATGCTGCCACGGAGGGGGGTTAACCAGCAGCGCACACTCCATTCAGCTGTCATGGCATAGCAAAGGCTGGATGGAACACAAGCTGGTGATTGGCTAGCGATCTACACATTTGTCATGGATTTGCAGTTTTGGTGTTTTTTACGTTTGATCTTGCGGGATACACACTGCAGGGCATTCCAAATCAGGATGAAGGCAGGAGAAATGACACCTGGCATAGTAAAACAAAGCCCAGTGAAAACCTTGGTTCTATTCCAAGTATGTCACACATCCCGCTTCCAATATTCATGACATATGGGTTATAACCAGTAGAGGGCGAACTTCTGCAGAGATGACAGTAAAAAAAGGAGCCCCTCCCGGTCCATAAATACCTGGGCCCTCCCACACATTACCCAGTATTCGTCTCTGCAGGACGGCGAGCAAGTTAGAAGATGGCTGTGTTTCTTCCTTGCAGATAAGCCGGGTCTTCACCCGGCCAATTTGTTCTATTTCTGCCCAGACCTTTTTTGATTTAAACCATGTTTTGCCTCCCAGCTTTGGCTGTAGGTCCGGGCAAGGGTAGCCAACACCTTAGAGGTGTATCTAGGGAGCCATGCTCCCCCGTGAGACACCAGATTAAGGGGTAGGCGGTATCCAGGTTGGTGATCCTGGTTTGGGATGCCCCGTCCCTGTTTGTTCCCTACCACTTCTTAGTGTGGGATTCCCCCCCCCCCTTCCGGTTCTCCCTGTTCCCCTCTACAACGGGGGGGGGGGGTGCTTTCCTTCCTCTTAAACTTCTTTATTGTTGGTATGCATGTGTGTGCTCGCTCATCACTCGTGTGGGGCGTTTTTTGTGTGTGCGGGCCTCCGGCCACATGTGGAGGCCAATTACCAGGTGAGCTTCTCCTCCTCAGGTTCCTCGAGCAGAAGAAGGGCTCTGCCTATGGCGCCAAAGCGGAGCCCAGCTATTTGCTGGGATCCGAGTCTTGCTCTACTGGGGAATGGGGGCGGGGCCAGGCGCGCCGCGATCTGCGCTGGCCAGCCCTTCTTCTCCCTCTCTCTCACAGGACTCCTCGCTGGCTGGACGCCATTGCACGGCCGTGAGTGCCCTGTTGCCCCCCCCCCCCCTTTGCTTGTCTTATGTGTGCGGCCTGCCCCATTTTATAGCATGTTGGGCTGGCCAGCCCATTCCCTTATATTGGATATATTTTTCCTTATTGATTGTTATATACATTATGTTCATTATATGTACAGATGTCTGCATGTGTGTGCCTTCTTATGGGTCCTTTTACATTGTGTCTTAAAGAAGGACTCCCTATCAATCAAAATAAAAGGGGGTTCTCCTGGTCCCAGGGTTCCTCGGAGATTAAATTTGGGGTCCTACAAATCCTCCCACTAGGGACTTAAAGGGGCATCCCAGGTAGCTCAAGCAGCGTAATTCCCTCTGGTCATTGCGACTACCTTAAAATCCCAGCTGTGTGTGGGTTGTGGGGTATCCCTTACAGGGGATAATGTACCGATTTGTATACCATGTGCTCAGCAGGCCATAACGTGGCAGTCGGGGTCCCAGGCATCTGGGTCAGTGCCGCCGGCCTCATCACCTACTCCACCCCGCCTTGTCCGTACCCCATGTGACACTGTCATTAGCGGGGAGTCGCAATCTGATGTATGTGCTAGATTGGCCAACATCGAGAAATTGATTTCTAGCTCTGCGGCCAGAAAGGCCCCAGCTAAGAGAAGACACCTGTCTCCGCCGCGCCGGCTCTGGTTTTTTATGAGTATGATTCCCTTCACTCCCCGCTTGAGGAGGGGGAATGTTTGCGGACTCTGATGTTGAGGATCAGCAGTTTTTTCATGCTGATGCTGGGCAGGCGCAAGGGGATGCCGTGGATACCCCCAGAGTCCTGGCCCATTTATTTGATGTGCTGGTTATTTCTCCTCCTGCAGAATCCCCTTTCGCAGAAGGGGGAATTCTTTGGGACCTCGAAGCCTCGCTTGGAGTTCCCAAATCAGAATCATTTTGAAAGCTTAATTCTTAAGGAATGGGAGAAACCTAGCCGGCTCCCTGGTGTTCCTCAGGGATGGGATAGGAAGTATCCCTTCCCGGTGGACGTGGTGAAGCGCTGGTCGTCCCCTCCCGAGGTCGATGCGCCCGTTCTGGGATTGTCCAACACCTCTGTTGTGCATTCTCCAGACGCCACCACCCTTAAAGTGGACCAACACCCACGGGTGATCGGCCCGGGAATCTATAAGATTCCCGGGCCGATCACCCCCCCACCCCGCGGGACATCCCGATCTCGGGAACCCCCCCCCCCAAACACCCCAACTCACCTACCTTATCTTCGGCGGCGGCCGGCCGCCGCCGCCTCCCTCGCGCCCCTGTAGGCGTGCGCGCCTCCGCGCCGGCCGTCTGCGAATGGCCGGCGCGGGGGCGCACGCGTCAAAAGTGACGCGAGGGAGGCGGCGGCGGCCGCCGCCGCTTCGACGTTCCAGATCTTCCCTTGTACGTCGGCGCTGGGAGCGGGGAGAGGTGAGTTTTTCGGGGGGTTAGGGGGGGTTTCACACAGCGGGGCACCCCGATCGGGGGTGCCCCACCGAAGTGGACCAAGACCCAGGATAGTCAAAATCCTGGGTGTTGGTCCACTTTAAAGATGGTGAGGACAAACGTATTGATCAGATGGCTTGCCATGCCTTTGCTAGTGTGGGTTCAGCCTTGCGGCCTGTTTGTGACTCGGCGCTCACGGTGGTGGCTACCAGGTCTGTGATTAGGGACCTGTTGAGTGGTACCCAGCTTAACCCGGCCAGTGATGACTTCACAGCCCTTAAGCGGTGTGAATTGTTCATGACTTTTGTTTTAACCGTATTAGATGACACATTCAGTAGCGAAAGGAGGAAAGTTACCACAACGTAACAAGCAGCTCGCTCCTTTCGGGGGGGGGGGGGGGGGGGGGCAGGCTCTTTTAATCCTTCCTTTCGAGGTGCCAGAGCAGGCAGAGGTTTTGCCTAGTCTGGCTCCAGAGGTGATTCCTGGAATAGAGGCAGAGTGCTCGTCCAGGTCCAAGCTGGGGTTCCAAGGCCAAACTCGCTGCCAAGCCAGCTCAGCATTGAGGGGGCGCCCTCACCCTTGCGGGTGGGGGGGCGGCTGCGGCACTTCTTCCAGGTCTGGGCCCAGGAGGTCTCAGACAAGTGGATCTTGGAAGTAGTGTCTTCCGGGTACAAACTGGAGTTCGAGTACTGGCCCCCTCCCAGATTCCTCAGATCTCAGGACCCCCGGGTGCACAGGGGCTCCTGGTGGCAGTGCAAAATCTTCTGGACATGGATGTCATATGCACGGTGCCTTTAGCAGAGAGAGGCCGGGGCTATTATTCCAACCTCTTCACGGTGTCCAAAAGGGATGGATCCATAAGACCCATTCTGGATTTGAACTTCTCAACAGGTTCATCAGAACCAAGAAGTTCCGCATGGAGACTTTGCGCTCAGCCTTCCTTTCTCTTCGTCAGGGGGATTTCATGACATCCATAGACATCAAGGATGCTTACCTTCATGTACCGATCTCTCCAGGGCACCAGAGATCTCTCAGGTTTGTGATGGGAGATCAGCATTTTCAGTTTGTGGCCCTCCCGTTCGGGCTGACCTCGGCACCAAGGGTTTTCACCAAGGTGCTGGCATTCGCATTGTGCCGTTTCTGGACGACCTCCTCGTTACAGCATCCTCTCTCAGGCAGGCGGAGCTAGACACCAAGACGGTGGTGTCAACGCTGGAGAGGTTCGACTGGGTGATCAACTACCCCAAGTCTTCTCTCTCCCCGTCAAGGGAGATTGCCTTTCTGGGCATGAATCTGGATACCATTCAGTGCAGGGTGTTCCTGCCTCAGTCGAAAGTGCAGATGGTACCAGATCTGATACGTCTTCTTCTGTCCAGCCCTTGACCGTCTATCCGGCTAGGGATGAGACTGGTGGGGTTGATGGTGGCTTCCTTCGAGGCAGTTCCCTTTGCTCAGGTCCACATGAGGTCGCTCCAGCTCCATCTACTGTCGGCTTGGGACAGATGTCCGCTGTCATTGGATCAGTCCTTTCTGATGTCTCCCCTGGTTCGGCAGTCTCTTCAGTGGTGTCTGGAACCAAGGAATCTTCTGAAGGGCAGGTCTTTTCTGACCCCTTGTTGGGAGACGGTCACCACGGATGCCAGCCTGTCAGGGCTGGGGGGGTTTCTGGAAGGAACATCAGTTCCAGGGGCTTTGGGGTCCTCGGGAGGCCCACACCCCCATCAATGTTTTGGAGCTGAGAGCTATTCGGTTGGTACTGTCACGCTTGACGCGTCACCTCCAGGATTTGCCAGTTCAGGTTTGATCAGACAATCGGACTGCAGTCGCTTACATCAATCACCAAGGAGGGACTCGCAGTAGGAGTGCCCTCAGGGAAGTCTCTCTGATTCTTGCATGGGCAGAGAGCAATGTCCCATGCATCTCAGCGGTGTACATTCCGGGAGTGGAGAACACGGAGGCGGACTACCTGAGCAGGGGATTCTCTCGCCGAGGGGAATGGTCGCTCAACCACAATGTGTTCCGGTCCCTCTGTCACAAGTGGGGGATTCCGGAGGTGGATCTTTTTGCCTCACGTCACAATCATAAGCTTCCGGCATTTGTGTCTCTGTCTCAGGATCCTCTGACCCTGGCAGTGGATGCCTTGTCTCTTGCCTGGAGGGATCTGGGGTTTCTGTACCTGTTTCCCCCCTTCTCCATGGTGGGCAAAGTGGTGCACAAGCTGGCTCTAGAGGGTGCGCCAGCAATTCTGGTGGCCCCAAGGTGGCCAAGACAGGTTTGGTTCGCAGACGTCGTGCAGCTGGCGGTAAATCAGTACAGGTTGCCCCTTTTTCCAGATCTGATCACTCAAGGTCAACTTCGTTACCCCAATTTACAAAAGCTTGCTTTGACGGCGTGGCTGCTGAAACCTGCATCTTAAAGGAGGAAGGTTTGTCTGATGCTGTGATTGTTAGAGCTAGGAAGAGATCTTCCTCTAACATCTACTACAGGACTTGGAGGTCCTATATTGACTGGTGTGAGGCTAGGACATTGCCTTGCAGGGTGTTTTCGATTCCTAGGATTTTGGATTTTCTTCAACACGGCCTGGACCTGGGGCTCCAGCTTAGTACCTTGAAAGGGCAGGTTTCTGCCCTGGCGGTCTTCTTTCAAAGGTCCTTTGCTCTGCATCCCTTGGTTAGGACTTTTTTCCAGGGGGTCACTCGTGCGGCCCCCTAGAAAGCCCTTGTTGCCCGTTTGGGATTTGAATTTGGTTCTGTCGGCCCTCCAGGGGCCTCCCTTTGAGCCGATGCAGGATGTTGCACTTTCTATGCTTGCACAAAAGATTGCCTTTTTGGTGGCTATTACCTCTGTTCAACGTGTCTCTGAGTTGGCGGCTCTTTCGATTCAAGCCCCTTACTTTGAGAGACACCAGGACAAGGTGGTTTTTCATTTTAAGCCAGATTTACTTCCTAAGGTGGTTTCTGCCTTCCATCTCAATCAGGATGTGGTTCTCCCTTCCTTGTGTCCTAAGCCTAGCAATGACAAGGAGAGGGTCCTGCATTCTTTGGATGTGGTTCGTTGTGTGAAGTACTATTTGGTGGCTACTTCTTCCTTTCGTAAGACGGACGCCTTGTTCGTGGTGCCCTCCGGGCCCCGGAAAGGTTTGGCGCCTGCCAAGTCTACCATTAGTAAATGGATACGTCAGGCCATTGTTGGGGCCTATTCCGCTAAGGGGAGGGTTCCCCCTTTTCAGATCACTGCTCATTCTACTCGTGCTGTTGGGGCTTCCTGGGCTTTTCAGCATCAGGCCTCTGTTGTACAAGTTTGTAAGGCTGCTACTTGGTCTTCTGTTCATACTTTTTCCAAGTTTTATAAGGTTGTGCGGACCTCATGCTGTTTTTGGCCGCAAGGTTCTGCAAGCTGCAGTGGTTTCAATTTGTGCTTTGTTGCCTTTTCTTTTTGGGGATCCCCTCCCAGCGGGAAGCGGGGTGTGTGACATACTTGGAATAATACCATTTTGTGATTACTCACCTGTAAAATGGGTATTATAAATATGTCACACACCCCGCTTCATCCCGCCCTTATTGTATTCTGGATCTTTTATATGGTGAACCTTTTATTGTTAAGATTTTTGGATTCGGCTCTTCCTGGTCCCCTTACTGCTTTCCTTTACTGGGTAATGTGTGGGAGGTCCCAGGTATTTATGGACCGGGAGGGGCTCCTTTTTTTCCTGTCATCTCTGCAGAAGTTCGCCCTCTACTGGTTATAACCCATATGTCATGAATATTGGAAGCGGGGTGTGTGACATTATAATACCCATTTTACAGGTGAGTAATTACAAAATGGTATTTTGTCTGCGTTCATAAATTCATAAACAGACCCAATTCCATCCCAACTATGAACTTTTCATTTTATTAAAAAAAAATGATATTAAACGGTAGTTTATAAACATGATCATGTAGCTTGACTGCTGGGTAGGGGATGATTTCCCTTTGTGAATCACATTCACAATCTTACTTGTGGCCCACACAATAGCCAATACTCAAGTACACAGGGTACTTCATTCTTCAAGTCTTAAGGTCTTTCACCAGGAATGCACAAGATGACAGTTTCACCAAAGAAATTTGCATGCTCTGACTTTCCCAGACATGTATGCAAATTTACTAAGGGGTTGGCCATCATATGAAGAAACAAAAGTATAAATAATTATTTCTATGGATTCAGAGCTTAAACCGGACCTTCACTCTGATTAATAGCCTATCGTGTATGTTTTTGCCACCCTGTACATACAGATTGGTCACATTAAAAATCATCCTACCTGCAACTACTGAATTTTCTGAGCCTTTAAACATCCAAGATGGCAGCCCATGGAGCATCAGGCAGCCTGCAGACAGGATGTGTCTTCTGACTGGGCAGCTATGCGTTCTGGGACTGTTCTTTTCCTGACCCAAGCTCTGCTCTGTCTGTGTAAAGCACACCTATATCCCACCCCTCTGCATGCATCCAACTCTCCTCTTCTCAGTGCATGTGATGCTTCTAAGGCAAGATGGCGGCGCCCATATCCTAGAGACCTGTACAGAGTTGAAGCCCAGTGGAGGAAAGAACAAAAAGTAAGCGACTAAAAACTTAAAATATATTAATTTTTTTGATGCTGAGCAATATTTTTTAAGGGTTTGGGATTTTCATTAAATGATGCTGAAGGTCCGTTTTTTTTCTGTTATCCTAAACTAAACATGTATATTCAGAAGTAATCATTTGCTACTGATTTAAATTATAATACCGTAACACTGCTGATACAGCATGTTTATGTATATACTGTATAATACTAAATAACATTGGGGGTCAATTATTCTAAGTATGCAGCACGTCCTGCTCCAGCTAGTATTCATAACAGCTGGGATATACCTCCACAAGAGGGCGCTTTACTGCAGAGATGGCAAAAAAGAGGCCCCTCCCGGTACTTATATACCCGGGACCTCCCACTAATTCCCCAGTTCCTTGTCTGCAGTGGGCTGCGAAGGTCAAGATGATGGCTTCTCTTCTCGCAGGTAAGCCGGGCTTCTCAGCCCCTGGAACTGTTGTTCTATTCCCACCCGTTCCACCTTCATTTGTCTCCCACCCTTGGCTGCGTGGTCGGGTGATGGTAGGCAGCACCTATTAGAGATGCTTCATTGGAGCTTGCTCCACCGCAAATATCCCACCAAAGGGTGGGCGGTTTTCAGGTTACTGGTGATCCTGAATTGGGATGCCCTGTCCGCTATTGCCCTGCCTTACATTTATTAGCGGGGTGAGTGCCTGTCAGTGTAAATGTGTTTGCATTTTTGACATTACTTTTATGTGTTATAATGCCTTTATTCTGTCTCGCTGGCATTCTCCTCAGCGCTGCTCCTCTCCCCTTCAGTTTGAACTTCCCGCCGCTGACTTGAGTGCCCTGCGGCGTCCGCGGTCAGCGGCGACGTCACTCAGGGACCTGATGGCTGCTGATTGGCTGCGGGGTGGCTGTCTTCAGCCTGTAATCCCGCGTTTCCTGGGGGGGCGTGGCTTAGCGCTGGGCGCGCTCCGCGGTGTTTCCTCATGGGGTCGGCCCCTTCAGAGCCCTCCAGCGCCATCTTGTCTCTCCTGCCGGATCGATTGCAAGCTCTTCAGCGGTCTGTGAGTGCCCTTGCGGGCCCCCCCTTTTTATAATGTAATTGTTTTTTCACTCCTGTTTAATTAATGCGGGTATTGCCCTCTTATGTCTTTCAGGCGGGAAAACTGATTAGAGGTTTCTCCCGGTCCGGTGCCTTCTATTAGTCTAGTGACTATATTAGAGGCCTAAAACATTAAAATCCTCCCACTATCCTAGCGGACATTTAAGGGGCATCCCGGGTAGCTGCACAGCGTAATTCCCATTGGTCATTGTGACACCAAAAATCACCATATGGAGGCTTCTCAGGATACTGTGCTTGGGGTCCCATCTGGGAAAGCCCGGCTGTGTGTGGTGTGCGGGGCATCCCCTGTAAGCGATGATGTGCGGGTCTGTGTATTTTGCGCGGCACTCTGGACTGCATTTGTCTGGGTCTGCACCCACCATATTCCAAGTGTATGCAGGTATATCCCAGCAGGCAGACTTGGATACCCAGATGGTGGTAACTGCCCTGGAAACATTCGGATGGGTGATCAATTATCCCAAGTCCTCCCTCTCTCCGTCCCGGGTGACCCCCTTCCTGGGCATGAATCTGGATACCATTCAGGCCAGGATTTTTCTTCCTCAGGAGAAAGTGGATTCTCTTCAAGCTCTGGTTCATTTCCTGCTGTCCAGTCCTCGTCCTACCATCAGGCAAGGGATGCAATTGGTGGGACAGATGGTGGCCTGCCTCGAGGCAGTCCCTTACACTCAATTTCACATGAGACCCCTTCAGCTCCATCTCCTTTCAACCTGGGACAAGTGTCCCCTGTCTCTGGATCAGGCCTTTGTTCTCTCTCCTCTGGTCCGGCGGCCCCTCCTGTGGTGGCTGGACTCGAGGAATCTTCTGGGTGGCAGATCATTTCTGACACCATGTTGGGAGACGGTCACTACGGATGCCAGTCTTGTCAGGTTGGGGGGGCTACTGGAGAGCCCTCCAATTCCAGGGGCTGTGGGGCCCTCAGGAGGCTCATGCTCCTATCAACGTCCTGGAGCTGAGGGCGGTTCGGTTGGTGCTGGCGCAGTTGACTCCTCACCTTAAGGGTCAGCCGGTACAGGTTCGCTCCGACAACCAGACGGCGGTCGCCTATATCAATCATCAGGGAGTGACTCAGAGCAGGAGTGCCCTCAAGGAGATGTCGTTGATTCTGTCCTGGGCCGAGGACAATGTCCCGTGCATCTCAGCAGTTTATATTCCGGGAGCGGAGAATCTGGAGGCGGATTCCCTGAGCAGGGGGGCCTCTCGCTGGGGGGAATGGTCCCTCAACAGCGAGGTCTTCCTATCCCTTTGTCACCGTTGGGGGATGCTGGACGTGGATCTGTTTGCTTCTCGCCACAGTCACAAGCTGCCAGCATTTGTCTCCCTGTACCAGGATCCTCTGGCTCTGGCGGTGGACGCTCTGTCGCTACCCTGGCAGGGACTCGGTCTCCTGTACCTTTTTCCTCCGTTTCCTGTTCTGAGCAGGGTTCTGCGCAAGTTGGTGCAGGAGAGGGTGGCAGCCATTCTGGTGGCTCCCAGGTGGCTAAGACAGGTGTGGTTCGCAGACGTCGTGCTGCTGGCAGTGGATCAGTACACTCTACCCTTGGTTCCGGACCTTCTCACTCAAGGAAGGCTCTTTTATCCCAACTTACAAACGCTGGCTTTGACGGCCTGGCTGCTGAAACCTCCATCCTAAAGGAGGAAGGACTGTCTGATTCGGTCCTCTACTATCTACTATAGGACCTGGCGGACCTACATTGACTGGTGTGAGTCTAGGACCCTTCCTTGTCGTGTGTTCTCCATTCCTAGGATCCTGGATTTCCTTCAACATGGTTTGGATTTGGGTTTTGCAGCTGAGCACCTTGAAGGGTCACATGTCCGCCTTGGCTGTTTTCTTCCAGAGGTCCTTCGCTCTACATCCTCTGGTCAAGACTTTCTTCCAGGGGGTCGCTCATGTGCGCACTCCCCGCAAACCCATGGTTACCAGTCTGGGATTTAAATTTGGTGTTGTCTGTCCTTCAGGGTCCTCCATTTGAACCTGTGCATGAGGCTGCCTTGTCTATCCTTACCCTGAATGTTGCCTTTCTGGTGGCTATTGCTTCTGTCAAGCGTGTTTCTGAGTTGGCGGCTCTGTCTATTCAGGCCCCCTTCTTTGAGAGAGGACAAGGTGGTTTTCCGTTTTAAACCTGACTTCTTGCCTAAGGTTGTCTCTGCCTTTCATCTCAATCAGGACATTGTGCTTCCTTCTTTGTGCCCTAATCCTGGTAATCCCAAGGAGAGGGTCTTGCATTCTCTGGATGTTGTCAGGAATTTGAAATACTACCTGGTGGCTACTGCACCTTTCAGAAAGACGGACGCCTTGTTTGTGGTTCCCTCCAGTCCCAAGAAGGGGTTGGCTCCTGCTAAGTCTACTATTGGCAAATGGATTTGTCAGGCTATTGTTAAGGCCTATTCTACTAGGGGGAAGGATCCTCCTTTCCATGTTACTGCTCATTCTACCCATGCTGTTGGGGCTTCCTGGGCCTTCCAGCACCAGGCTTCTGTTGAACAAGTTTGTAAGGCCGCTACTTGGTCTTCTGTTCATACCTTTTCCAAGTTTTACAAGGTTGATGTTGGGGCCTCAGCGGATGCTGTTTTTGGCCGTAAGGTTCTGCAGGCGGCAGTGGATTTAACTGCGTGTTGTTGCCTTTTTGGGATCCCCACCCGTTTATGGACATTGCTATTGGATGTCTGAGCTGTTATGAATACTATCTGGAGCAGGACATACTGCATACTTAGAATAATACAATTCTGTGATTACTCACCTTGTAAAATTGGTATTATAAGTATGCAGCACGTCCTGCTCCATCCCACCCTGATTGCCTTATTCTTGGGTCCTCTATATGTTGATTGTTTTCCTTGTTAACGTTGTTGAATTTGTTATTGGCTTCTCCTGGTTCCCTTACTGCTTTTCTATACTGGGGAATTAGTGGGAGGTCCCGGGTATATATGGATCGGGAGGGGCCTCTTTTTTGCCGTCTCTGCAGTAAAGCGCCCTCTTGTGGAGGTATATCCCAGCTGTTATGAATACTATCTGGAGCAGGACGTGCTTCATACTTATAATACTAATTCTACAAGGTGAGTAATCACAGAATTTTTTGACACAAAAAAATAAAATCACCCACTTCTGCAATAGAGCACTTTACAGGTGCGGTTCATCATGTTTCCAATGAGGTAAATTTATATTTTTTAATCTTTAAACACCACCCTTTGTGGTATGCAGAAACATATGGCAAATTCTTTCGCAGAGGGCACTATTGTTTCCAAACTTTAAAGCAATGACCCTTACTTCATTTCGGTGCTCACCCATTGTTGCAGGCAGTTAGGTTGCATGTGCTGAATCTTGGGGTGCGGTGAGTATTAGACTGTCGGAGTAGAAAGAACAGCAATGGAGGATAAATGGTGGTATAGCATTCCAAATATTTTATCCCGGAAGTGTACATAAATGTGATTCTTTTTGTCATTCTGTTCCTGAGATGGATCTACCCAAGAAATTCTAAAGACATTTAGCAATGTCTTTGTTGGTATTTAGTCTTTATTTAAAAGGGGAGTTCAGGTCTAACAGGTGGATGTGGCCTCCATAAACAGAAGTTTGTTTTGCATGAAAGTACTGTATAAATATAATTATATATATATATATATATTAAACTATTGACCATCTTTCAGCTTGATTCATCTTAATGTTATTGTTTAAAATTACTTTTAGCAAAAGTCAAACTGCGTTTTTGGCCCTTAACATGTAGCAGGTAAATTGCTCATGCTGCCCTTTCTTTTAAACTTAACATTGGTACATGACCGCATTGGTTCTTCATTAGCTTTGTAAATGTATTATTTAATGACTTCACGAAAAATATCACATTCTGAAAGACAGTTCTCAGAAACCCATCTGACATTATTTTTTGATCTTCACCTTTTTCTTATATTTTATTTTAATTACCGGTACATCTTTCCTAACCTTACAGCTCAGTGGTATGTATTTTCTGACACACTATACAATTTAATTTAATTATTCTGCCGTGTCATATTTCAATTGTAATAGGAGAGATAATTTGACTTGTAACCTTTTGATGTAGTGATGCTTGCTTTTAGTACATATCATGGCAGTGAGGAGCTTTAATGAAATGTAAAAAACTGTTATTCTGCCACACTCGGAAGCAGTGGTTTCTTATCAAAACTGATCCAATCTTATTTGCAAACATAAGTGAGGGCTCTAGCTTTTATTTGTCACGCTTTTCAAAAAATCTTCAAACCATTGCGGTGTATCAACTATATATATATATATTATAGATGGTGAAGGCAAAAAAGCACCTAGCAATTTGAAATGAAGAAACTATAGCTTGAAAGTTGAAATTTACAAAAAAAAGGTATTGCATCTATAATATTGTTTACATATTTTCCCCCGTGAAATAGTGCCTATTTAAGGTTCTGTTCACACTTCTCCGCATTCGCTGCGTTGGGCAACTGATGGGAAAATGCTGCCCATTATTTTCATTTGCCCGTACAAATAAATACGCAGTGTATATGTGAACTGGGCCATTAAAAATAATGGACAGAATTTTCTCCTGCTTTGTGATTGTGTTGCCCAACACAGTGCAAATGGATAGGTGTGAATAGAGCCTAAGGCTTGAAGAAATTGATCCCTTGATGGGGCCAAGTTTAATAAACACTCCTCCCTGTACCGGTTATTTAATTCTGGTAGCCTTATGTTATGCACTGCTCTTTAGAATAAGGTTTAGATATTGAGCAAAGAACAGTCAGAATAGAGACATTAAAGGGACTGCAATACCAACAACAATCTTTAGCCAGCAAGCAGCTGACCTGATACCTGTTCCATGTATCTATTCTCCATTTGCAGCCATGAAGGGTAGAAGATGTAGCAGGGCTTAAAATTTGTCTTTCAATTGTATTCCTCCAGGAGCACACAAAAAATGGTCTGATAGCTACTCTGTCCCTTGGTGCTCTCAGCGTAAGTAAGAACAGCAAGCAACAGTGTTCATGCAGCTGTCTCTGACTACAGTAGAGCTTGCTCGAGACTCCATGACAAGCTCTTCCCAGCTAAATCACCAGCCAAAAGTTGGAGCAAAGATATCTGTTTTGCCTAGAATACAAAGGTGTCTGCATGAGAGGTTTTCAGATGTTTTGAAAGGCTTATTTTATACTGTTCCCAAAGGGGCTATGGGGGTAGAAATTTAGTCTGTGTCTGAACAGGGACTTTAACAGTTTCAGATATTAGCCATACCTCCAAGGTGGAAAAAGCAAGATTGCAAGACCAACCTTTTGGTAGCCAATGGCTATTACAGAGAGGGGGCATCACCAGCAAACCTGCACCTGATGGTGCCCCCCGCAGTGTATCTGAATGACTGGTGCGCAGCAGGAAGCACCCAACTGTTTTATTATATTCTGAATGAACAGACTATCAGCATCCCCTGATTGGGGGGGGGGGGGGGGGGTGCTGTGTAAAGCTCCCAGGTCACCTGGTCCTGCGGCACATGCACAGCCTCTTATCCAATAAGATCCCCCCCTGTGAGATTGAGTTAAGAAACCAGAAACACAGAGACATCCCAAATTGATTTGCCCCTGTTTAGTGGACCAAAAGCCAGTAAAGGCTTCTTGTCTTTTGGAATATCTCTAGGAATGCGCTGGCCCTGAAGTCATAGTGTTGGCCCACTTTAAGTGTGGGAGTTAGGAGAAAAAGTCCCCTCCTTGCAATTTTTTTCCCCTCTGGCCTTCATGCTCCCCAGTCTTGGCTGCCACCCTCTTTGGGGTGGCCAAACATCTCTGTGCCCTTGGGGTGGTTGTTTCCTTCCCTTCCACACATAGAAACCTATAGAAAATATTATTAGGTATCCTAAGATGAATTTTTTTGTGTTATTCAAATAGCATAGAAATAAGGGAATCGTACATTCGTGAACTTTCCTTCAGACATTCCAGGAGGGTAGGATACTCCCCTCTTACCTTCCTCTCACTCCAGTGATGCTGTTCAGTCACCCATGTGACGGTAAGAGATGCAACCATGGTGGATGGGCGTGCAGCGCTGGGGAATGGGTGAAGGTGAGTGGGGAGTCTCCTACCCTCCTGGCTTGTCTGATTTTAACTTGGTTCTTTTGGTCGTTCACTGTATTGGTTAAATAAAAATTGGGTAAATGCTGTGCAACCCCGTGCCCTTGATATGAGGGATGCAGCAATGAATTAAAAAGGGTAACTGGAGACATACTGTATACAGCAGTGACTTGAGATACACTACCATGACCACCTTTCATAGCTGAACACTCTGAATGACACATTTGTGCCGATTTTATCTGTTCAAGAAGCATGCCATTTCTTATGAAATCTGTTTTTATATTTAATGTTAAAATATTCAAAAATGTTAATACGTACCTAGCACATATATCCCAATTAAAATTCGTTTTTTACTACTGACATTAAGGCATTTTGGTGTAATAGAGTCATTTAAGTGATAAGTGATTTTTTTTACAAATTATTGCAGCACTAGACAGTTTATGTAACCCATTGGTGCATGTGATTAAAAAAGATCTGGTGCCTACAATAAAAGAAAAGCTATTCTTAAACTTGAGATAAAATATTGTTCGATTAGATTTTCCCAGAAAAGACATACCATACCTTCCTGCTTGTGATCTTGGGTTTAAATGCTTAATCTGCAGTCATGACACATAATTTGTTGAATATTTGCTTATAACTGCTTCTGAATATTATGGTAGTTTTCAATTCAGAACTCTGTTGAATAAAGAAAGATGCTTTACATTTCAATAGCTTTGATCATGATAATGCAGTAGGTGGAAATGAAAGAAACTTTACAAAGTTCACTATTTATACTGAGGGAAGCCATGCTCTTGTTGGAGAGATCATTACTAAACCACATTTATATTCCTAGTATGTCACACCCCCCACTTCCCGATATTCATGACACTTGGGAACCCGGCCTGTAGAGGGCGATCTTGCAGAGATGACATGGAAAAAAGGAGCCCCTCCCGGTCCACAAGTACTGGGTTCCTCCCACTATTCCTCAGTCTTTTCATCTCTGCAGTCGGCGAAGCATTCAGAAGATGACTCTCCTCCAAGCTGCAGGTAGCCGGGTTTGCCCCGGCTCTTTTTTTCTCTATTTCTGTCTGAAACTCTTTAAAGTGGACCAACACCGAGAGGTGATCGGCCCGGAAATCTATAAGATTCCCGGGCCGATCACCTCCCACCCCGCGGGACATCCGAGATCGGGATGTCCCGCGGGGTGAAACCCCCCCAGACACCCCAAATCGCTTACCTGATCTCCCTCGCGCCCCTGTAGGCGTGCGCGCGCCCGCGCGCCGAAAGTGACGCGAGGGAGGCGGCGGCAGCCGCTTGGACGTTCCTGATCCCCGCCTGGACGTTGGCGGGGATTGGACCGTCCAGTCACGTGGGAGCGGGGACAGGTAAGATTTTGGGGCTTTCTGGGGGGTTTCACACAGCGGGGCACCCCCGATCGGGGTGCCCCGCCGAAGTGGACCAAAACCCAGGATAGTCAAAATCCTGGGTGTTGGTCCACTTTAAACCTGTTTGGTTATATTGTATGCCTCCCAGCCCTGGCTGTGTGGTTCAGGCAAAGGTAGATACATACACCTTCTGGTGTATACAGGAGTATTACTCCTCCTTGAGACCTAAATGTGGGTAGGCGGCTTCCGGGTTGGTGTTCCCGGCATGGGATGCCCCTGTCCCTTTATAATCCCCTTGTGCCTTATGGGTGCTTTTCTATCCCCTCCCCTTAGTTCTCCTTTAACCCTGCTGGGTAAAAAGGAGGGGGGAAGGGGGGGGCGTTATCTGGGCTTATTTGTCACCATGCACACAAAAAAAAAAAAAAAGAGATATATAAAATAAGTCTTTATTTCTTATTTTTATTATGTATGTTTTACTATACTATTTAATAGGAAATGTTTTATTTAGATTTTCCTATCTCTGTCTAGGCAGCATTTTTTGCTTACCTATTAAAGCTCTTTGTTTTCTGGCTGTGTTCAGATTTGAATTTTCCCTCCATTTTTGGCCATGTGATCCTGGAAGTGGGCGGGGCTTAGGCACCTGGTATGCTCTGTTTGACTTCCTGTGGCCTTACCTCATGATGTGAGCTTATTGCATGGGCTGTGAGGGAGTTTTTTTTTCTGTCATTTATTTTATTGTGTGCATTTGGTGACTGTTTTTTTGTTTTCTCTGTAGGTAGAAGCTCCTTATTTAAAAAGGGGTTTCTCCTGGTCCTTATATAAACGAAAAAAAGCCCTTAAGCCTTATTTAGGGGTCCATTTGTGTTTCAATCCTCCCACTTGGGACTATTTAAAGGGGCATCCCGGGTAGCAATTGCGTAAATCCCATATATACTTGGCGACTATAATCAATTATAGTAAAATACTAAACACCATATGGAGGCATCCCAGGTTAACGAACATGCAATTCCCTCTGCACAGACTCTGCAATGTTTTGGATGTGGGGCATCCCTTGTTGGGGATAACGCAATTCTTTGCGTCCCTTGTGCACAATTAACTATTATGCGGCAAACTGAGGCCCAGGCTTCAGGGCCTGCGGCTAATGCCTCATCTCCTACTCTGCCATGTCTTGTCCGTGCCCCCAATGATATTGTCATGGGTGGTGAGTCGCATGCTGATTTATGTGCCAAATTGGCTCATCTTGAAAGATTAATGTCTACCTCTGTGCCTAAGAAGGCCTCAGCTAAAAGAAAGCACTCATGCCGCTCCGGCAAGGGAGTCAGACAATTGTGAATTGCTTGATTGGTCTGATCCTTCTCAGTTAGAAGAAGGAGAATTATTATGAGGAATCAGATGTTTCTGATGAACAGCAATTTGTTGGTACTGAGATTGAGCAGGGTGAAGCAAGTGTTGTGGATACCCCAAAAGCTCTTGCTCAGTTATTTGAGGTTTTGGTTATTACTCCTCCTGAAGTAGTCCCTCCTCAAAAAGGGGAATTCTTTGTAGTCTCTAAACCTCGTTTAGAATTTCCAAATCAAAAGCATTTTGATGAAATTATTCTTAAAGAATGGGAGAAGCCTGCGCGGCTTCCTGGCATTCCCTTGGGCTGGGACAAGAAATATCCCTTCCCAACTGATACTGTTAAGCGTTGGTCATCACCACCTGTGCCCACCGCTCTGGGCATGTGTACACTCACTGCATGGATGAGTTAAATGCGGAGGACAAATTCCTATGTGTGCGCAAGCATACAATGGCCATCTATGCATTAATATTTAATTAATTTATAGAGAGACTGGATTTTTAAAAGACACTCTGCTCATGGGTGGATGCCCCTGTGCTTAATTTATCCAATTCTTCTGTGTTACATTCTCCTGACTCCACTACACTTAAAGATGGAGAGGATAAGCGTATTGATCAAATGGCGTGCCACGCTTTTTCCAGTGTGGGCTCGGCCTTGCTGCCTGTTGGTGCTTCGGCACTCATGGCTATTAGGTCTGTTGTGAGAGTGAATGAATTACTCAGGGCTTGATCCGGCCTCTGATGAGTACGCCGCTCTTAAGCAATGTGAGATGTTTGCATCTTTTGTACTTTCTGCCTTAGATGATACTCTGCTCATGTGCGGCAGAACCTCTGCCTTGTTAGTCACCATCCGGCGGTCAGTATGGTTGCGGCAGTGGGCAGCTGATATTGTAGCCAAGAAATCGCTTATAACGCTCCCTTTTGTGGGATTGCGCCTCTTTGGAGAAAAATTGGATTCTGTCACTAAAGGAGGTAAATTACCTCAGCATAAGAAACGTCGTTCCTTTCATGGAATGGCCTCTTTTAACCCTTCCTTTCTGGGGTCTAGATCCGGTAGAGGATCGGCCTTTTCAGCCCCTAGAGGGAATGCATGGAATAGAGGAAAGGGACGTGGCCGTCCAAGTCAGAATTGGGGGTCCAAAACCAAATCTGCCACTAAGCCTGCTCAACAATGAGGGGACACCCTCACCCTTATGGGTGGAGGGACGGCTGCGGTTCTTCTTCCAGGTCTGGGTTCAGGAGGTATCAGACAATTGAGTTCTGGAAGTAGTCTCTTCCGGTTACAAACTGGAATTCGAGTCCCGGCCTCCTCCCAGATTTTTCATGTCCCGGATGCCGTCAGATCCGACAATTGCGCAGGGACTGCGGGCAGCAGTAGCGAATCTGTTAAATATGGCTGTTATCAGCCTAGTGCCTCCAGCGGAAAGAGGTTTGGGGTTTTACTCCAACCTATTCACGGTACCCAAAAAGGATGGCTCTGTTCGGCCTATCCTAGACCTAAGGAGACTCAATCAATTTATCCGTTTCAGAAAATTCCGCATGGAGTCTCTGCGATCAACGATCGATGCTCTCCGTCAGGGGGACTTCATGACATCCATAGACATCAAGGATGCTTATTTGCACATTCCTATTTTCCGGGTCACCAAAGATTTCTCAGGTTCTCGATAGAAGACCAGCATTATCAATTTGTGGCCCTGCCATTCGGCCTTACCTCGGCCCCAAGAGTCTTTACCAAGATGCTGGCAGGAGTGATGGCTATATTCAGGGTCCAGGGCATCCGCATTGTGCCTTTTCTGGACGATCTTCTTATCGCGGCCTCCTCCCTCGAACAATCAGAGTTGGACACCAGGATGGTGGTCTCTACGCTAGAGAGGTTCGGATGGGTAATAAGTTACCCCAAATCCTCTCTCTGTCCATCCAGGGAAATTCCCTTCCTTGGCCTTATTCTGGAATGGTTCTGATTCAGGACTTGATTCGTCTATTCTTGTCCAACCCTCGTCAGTCTATCTGTCTAGGGATGAGACTAGTGGGATTGATGGTAGCTGCATTCGAGGCAGTCCTGTTTGCCCAGTTTCACATAGGGACGCTTCAGTTCTTCCTCTTGGCAAAGTGGGACAGGTGCCCACTATCATTGAATCAGACTTGTCTGTTGTCTCCCCATGTTTTGCAGTCCCTTCAGTGGTGGTTAATATCGCACAACCTCCAGAAGGGCAAGTCATTTTTGACTCCACGTTGGGAACTGGTTACCACGGATTCCAGCCTGGTGGGCTGGGGGGGGCTTCTGGAAGAAGCATCAGTTCCAAGGATTGTGGGGGCCTCAGGAGGCTCATTCTCCAATCTATGTATTAGAGCTTCGGGCCATACGTCTTGTTCTACTTCGACTGACCCATTTCTTCTTACAGGGTCTGCCAGTTCAGATTCGGTCAGACAACCGAACAGCTGTTGCATACATCAATCATCAGGGAGGGACTCGCAGTTGGGGTGCCCTCCGGGAAGTGTCTCTGATACTTCAGTGGGCAGAGATCAATGTTCCCTGCATATCAGCAGTTTACATTCCGGGGATAGAGAATGTGGAGGCAGACTCCCTGAGCAAGGGATGTTCTCGCCAGGGAGAATGGTCTTTCAATCCAAGTGTCTTTCACTTCCTCTTTCACAAGTGGGGGACTCCACGGTTGGACCTGTTTGCTTCTCGGTACAATCACAAGCTGCCAGCTTTTGTGTCTCTATCCCAGGATCCTCTGGCAGTGGCAGCGGATGCCATGTCTCTGGCCTGGAAGGATCTGAGGTTCCTATATCTGTTTCCTCCATTCTCCATGATCAGCAAGGTGGTGCGCAAGCTAGCACTGGAGGAAGTGCCAGCAATTCTGGTGGTGCCAAGGTGGCCAAGACGTCTCTGCTACGCAGACGTCATAAGGCTGGCAGTGGATCGTGTCCATCTGCCTCTTCTTCCAGATCTCATCACTCAGGGTCAACTTTGTTACCCCAATTTACAAACGCTGGCTTTGACGGGAATAATACAATTTTGTGAGATACTCACCTGTAAAATGGTTATTACGAGTATGTCACACCCCCACTTCCCCCGCCCTTTTTTGTTCGAGGGATCCTTTATATGGTGATTATTATTATTTCAAATAATTTTACAATTATTGAATATAATTGCCTCTTTTTGTTCTAAGGGATCCTTTATTTGGTATTATTATTCTCATATAATTTTACAATTATTGAATATAATTGGTTCTTCACTGCTGTTTAAAAAGACTGAGGAATAGTGGGAGGAACCCAGTACTTATGGACCAGGAGGGGCTCCTTTTTTCCATGTCATCTCTGCAAGATCGCCCTCTACAGGCCAGGTTCCCAAGTGTCATGAATATCGGGAAGTGGGGGGTGTGACATACTCGTAATAACCATTTTACAGGTGAGTATCTCACTAAATGGTATTTTTACACATAGTTTTTAATCAGGAGTTTTCTGTTTCCACCAGCTTAACCATTATCTGCCTTCATCTTGGTTTTGTACTAGCTGACAGCATAGATTGTTTCAAACAATGATTGGGAATAAGCTGAGACACTAGGCAAACATACCTCTATCAAATACAGATCTAGTGGTTTAAATGTAATGAACAGATATGCCTTACAGTTTATGCCTCTTATTTTCCTGTATCACAAAATCCTTTTTTTTATAATACTGGATAGTTTCTCCTGTTGTTTGGATGTGACATTTCTCTCAGCCAGGTAAAGTTTCAATAGACTGCATCCAATCCTAACCTTAGTCTCAGAAATTCTGCCTAGGGATCAGTGATAATTGATTTCTGGCTCAAGATGTTTTGGGCACTATCCCTGAGCTTTAGACATAACAGACGATCTGCCACCTGGCAACATCATCATCACTAATACAAATGAGCCTTTCACATCTCTGCTTGAAAAATGCTTTATTACAAGTAAGAATATGTGTGCATACATCCAGCTGCTCAGATTTTTTAATACAGCTTTCTAATAGCAGGTCAAAACCTTTTCCTTGTTTTGTTCAAGCCATCAAGCCCGTTATGCAGCTAATTAGACAGTTCTAAGTAGTAAGGATAGTTTTTTTTTTCCCCTGGAAAACTGATAATACAATGGCTTATTGCAGAGGATACCTTTCTTAACTTCCAATATATATATATATATATATATATATATATATATATATATATATATATATATTTAAATTGGTCTTTTAGCGCCTCCTTTTTCTTTTACAGACTCTTTCAATGTATACATTTTGTATTTATGTATAAATAACTAACCCCCCCCTCCCCCAAAGGATCAGTGGTGTATGCTGTTTGCAGATGTTGTGGAATTTATTTGAAGATTCTGTGCTCCTGTACTGCATGGTGATGGCCATCATGCAACACACTGGCAAAATCAGCTTACACATGAGCATGAGGAATGTCTGCTGACAGCTTGCCTGTTACAACAAGGTAAAATCTCTATCCAGCTGGCTGCATTAATGAAAAGAAAGTCACCAGCTGGGCTGCTGTGTGATTCTCCACACAAGACAGGCTCACACCCTGACTAAAATACTGGTCAGCTCAAAGCAAGTAAATGAAGATAGAGGGCAGGCAACCTGTCTGTACGCTCATATGTGAGATGTCATTGGGGGGGTGGCAGTGGAGGGTAGAGCAGCATATACAGAGGAATGCCATGTGTGTCAAAGTAGCTATGTAATGCTATAACTTGGCTGCTGCACAGCATTGACTGTTGCAGCTTCCTGAGCAATGATGTAAAAATACACACACACAAAATATTTTATCCTATTTTTTTTCCTTCAATACCTACCTCCCATTCATCCCTGAGCACCATGTCCCACACCGATCGCTCTGGCGTTTACCTGTTGGAAGCCTTTTATACCTGCTGAGCGACAGGACATAAGGGGTTTAAATGGGTAGGTAGGTAATGGGGGGGCTGGGGGTTAATGGTGCTAGCCGCAGGTGACATGCCTGATGTCGAGCCTTATGACCTGGTATAGGAGTCTCATGGATCCGTTACCTGTTCACAAAGGGTTAACTGTAAACACACACACACACACAAAACAATTATTTTATTTTACTCACCTCCGATCCTGTGTTCCCCAGCGATCGGATGAGTGCTGAAGTGGGGCTGGGGAGGCAGGGCTTCACTGCCCTCTCCCAGCAATCACCTGGCTCTGTTCCATGCCCTATTCTCGCGGCGGAGGAGCCGTGGGGGGCCCCAGGGGTGAAGAAGAGATCCGCCGGAAGGGTTCATGCTCAAAGGTAAGCACATTTTTTTTTTTTTTTTACAATAAATGCAGGGGGGGCTATTCTGGGCCCTCTCCTGAAGTTGGGAGGGCCCAGGGCGAGGGAGAATGGAGGCCTCATGGGTGAAGAGGAGTGGCTTTTTTTGGGGGGTAGAAGGGCAGAGCTGGCAGTTAACCGTAGGAGAGGCAGCTACATAAATCTTCATCATCGACTCGCTCAGATACGCTTCTGTGCTTTAATCTCAGAATCACCTAAGCCAAGCGGACCCAAGCACTATGGTGGTTGAATACCCACTACCCTAAGGGGTCATTTACAAATGCCTAACATGGGTGTGCGCCATGCTAAAGGTATAGCAGGTAACGACTGCTGCTACTCGGCAGTGTGCTGTTGGAGCGGGGGAGAATTTTAGTTTACCGGGCGACCTGGGGGGATTTCACACACCAGGACATCCCGAATCTGGATGCCCCGGGGGGGAGGGAATCAGTCTGCCCTGGAATCTTTTAGATTTTTCTTATTACTACTTTGTGTTCGATCATCAAAAGCTGAGGACGGGGCAGAAGATCGGTGCTCCTGCCCCCGGTTCATCTTCCGCAAATCACTCCTGGCTTCTGACTCTCACTTCCGCTGCAGGGAGGAGCCTTTTATACCGGAGAGTGAGCTGACGTCATCTCACTCGCCAGAATAAAAGGCCCTTCCCTGCAGCAGCAAGCTGTCAGAAGGCACCACTAGGGGCAAAGAACACCAGCTTAAGACCCCGGACCAGGAATCTGAGGCCCGACAGGAAAAGCGGAGACCCCCAGTGCTGGATCCTGGACAAAGGGGAGTTGTTTTGTTTTTTCCTAGCTGGATTTAAAATGCTAGGCATTTAACAGACACAGAAGCAAGCACATAGAATCTACATGCTTGGCATTTAAAGGCACCATCTCATTTGAGTTTGCTGTATGCAATGTTTTCATTTTAAAAAACATTTTTGGGTATAAAAGTTTGAAGCTTTTTCAGTTGGGGTTATGTACATCTTTGGGTGGATGCACTGTGCAGACACCTGTCCAGTTATAACTCCTGGCCTGACTGAATGGGGCTTCCCAGCTGATAAATATGAGACTGGATAAAGCTTGTAACTATATAACTGATAATGTATGATCCTGAGGGGTACTTCTTATCTGAGCAGTGTCTCCTAGCTGGAGCATAGTGAGCATGTTGATCTAAACTACCAGTGATTAGTCTTATATCTAGAGAATCTATTTGACAGCAGCAGTGGTATTTATTTTGTTTGGTTTGATTAAAAAAGTGTCCCAGAGGAACACCTTGTATTTAAAATTAAAGTCCCATTTAAAGTGGACCAATCACCATGATTTTCACTATTCTGATGATGGTCCTTGTCCCTGGGGAATCCTGATTTGGAATACCCCTCTGTGTAAAATCTTCCAGATTGCCCATTCAACTCACCTTTTCGCCATTCCCGTGGTGCATGCGAGGGCTCTCATCCAATCAGCTCTTTATGACGTGCATACGAATACACATCATAAAGCCATTGCTTTGTACTGAGTGTCAGCATAGGGCCGGGAAGCTGGTTCCGCACCCGACCTATGCATCCCCAGCAGAGATGCTGGGGATGCAGCCCCAAAGGGACCGGCTGAAAGACAAGGGGGTTGCCAGCCACTGCTGGGGTGTTCACAAAGAGAGGTATTCCAAATTGGGATGTCCCAGGGGCACCTGGTTGGCCAGCCCTGGAGCCACAGTGGTGATTGCTTCACTTTAGGGCACATGCTTACTTCCTCCCACCTCCTCCCCCTGTGAGAGCTGTGTAAAATGAGCCATTTCAAAGCTCCTCATTGACGGGTGTTTGAGTGTTCCATTCCACTTTTACAGGGGTAATCTGCTTTTTTCCAATGTGTGTCTCCTGAGGGAGGCAGCTACATTTACCTTTCTAAAGAACTGCCCAAAGCATTGCATGATGGATAAAAGCATCTGCATACATCATAATCGCAAAAGCAACATTCCTCTTTTATAAAACAGGCAATTAGTGTTGAGCAGGACTCTCCTGTAAAAGAAGAATGGTACACTCAAAACCTATCCCCCTTGCATCATTTTTTAGAAGTGACCAATTCTCTTGCTATTTAGCATATTTATTTATTCTTTCATTATTGGAGCATTTTTTTCTCGATAGTGCTTCTTTAAGTAGTGTAATAGTAATGTAATTCTGAATGCTGTAGATTGGAGAGGTGCCAGCTGATTTTTGGCAGCCAAGTCAGTGGAACGCTCTGGTGACTAGTAATAATGCTTGAAGAGGGGATTGGGTGTGGGAAGTTGTCATTAAGTACTGTAATGAGATGGTTTGGGTTAGGTGGGAAAGCTGGCATAGTGAAGTGTTCAATAGTGGTTCTCAACTGCCAAGTACCCCCCTAGCAACAAATAATTCATATCATGCACACCCAAGGAGTATATAACTTATAGATGTTACCAAAATAAGTAGTTCACAGGGCTTGTAACAAGAAGAAGGAATAATGTATTACTGTTAAAATGATATACCTAACCCTCCATGGTGGTACACCCCTGAATATCTCTGTGTACCCCGTATTTCCAGTATTTGACATTCTTTTTCTTTTGTTGCAGTTCTGTTTAAAGAGGAACACCGCCCAAGAAATTGACTTTCTTTTGCTTTGTTCCTCTCTGGTGGGGCATCCCAGTTTGGGATGCTCCACTGTCTGAATCCCAGGGAACACCAGTAAACGTACCTTTTCCTTGTTCTACTGCACTTCCGCTTGTCCAATTGGCACTGTTTGTCCATTCAGATTTCCTTCACCGCACACAGTGTGGCAAAGTAAATCTGAATGGATCTAACTCTCTTGGCCACATCCCCAAACCCAGCCTCTGGGTGCGCTGACACTGATTTTTCAATGAGCTATTGGTATGTTGGGGAAGTGTCCACACTGCGGGCTTGTGAAAGATGTCTACTGGGGTTTGGCCACAGTGGAGGCTAGTAGAAGAGGTGAGTGGATTGGGCAATATTGTGATGCCCCACAAAGAGGCAACGACTCCCCCCCTGTCCCCCAGATTCTTAAAGCCTTGAGTAGTGTGTTGCCCCTTTTTAAAATCTTACATGGCACTCATGCACTTTCATATTTTTTTGTCCGGCTTGTTAGAGTTAAAGTATTAACACTGTTTAGTCATCCTGTGCATGTACATAATTCATGCCTTAAGCAGTAATACCTGTCTGCCATTCACCTTCTTAAATAGAATGATACCTTTGTAAATCTGCAGCTGCAGTTCTAGTTTCAGAACACATTGCTTCGACAGACTGCTTGTAAATTAAGCATCTGACTTGGCATTACTATCAGAAGTCTCAGGTAAGCTTTGCTTTTGTGTTACTGCACTCATGTGTAGCGTCAGATCAATAGACAGCAGTGAAATACCTAGTTTTCTGATTGTACTGTAGATGGTAGTCTTCCCCTATACTCTGCAAAAAGCACCAAAATCTCCGGCTTGCAGCAATCCATCATAGTACAACTACTCCAAAAATGGTATTGCTCTTAAATGCTCTCAAATGTCCAGTAGCAAAAATAAATGAAGGGTATAGTGCATTAAGGGATTTCCAGTTGAGTCTCACAGGGTAGTACAAACTGCTTGAAGCTGGACTCTCGGGATACCTCTTGCTTTTGCTGCCTTTAGCAATAGCTTCCTAACTAATCAGTCTCAGGGCTTACATCACTGCTTCGAGCCTGTTCTTTCTCTGTTTAGTGACTGAAAACAGGACACAGCCAATTACTCTCCACTGAGTTAACCCAGTTTTAGTTTATCCACCTAACAGCAGTTAGTCATGAAACCACACAATTAAAAATGTGCTGTGTAAAGCCACCTGAAATGAGAAATGTCATTGTTTTGCCTTTAGAATGGATGGGTTATCTTGGAGAATTTGCCTAATCAAAGGTTAGCACACACATCTCTAAAGATTGCCATTTCTGTCATACGGTCATCTTAAAGATCAAAATATATTTTACTTCTACTGTCATTTCTTAATTCATTAATGCAACAAAGTGGGGACCCACCCTCCCCTAGTTACCCAAAACCCCCAAAAGCCAAGTGGCACCAATCAATATTTCAAAAAATATATCCAATCTTTATTCTTAATTAATATATATACATAACTACAAAAGACTGATTAAAACCGCAGAGAGAGGGGACATATAGGGGGGAGATTAGATGGAGCCTATAGTGCTGTATATTTTCTCACAATCACAGATATATATGTAATTCACAAGTGCCTGGAAAATCTACCATACAAATTAATATAATAACTTATACACATGTACAACTATCTACAACAACTTATCTCCTGGGTATATGCCCAGCTGAATAAAGTGCAAAAAACGTGCTAATCAGAAACAACTCCCATGATGACAGCAAATATACTACTTGCAAAGTGCATAATATTTCTTCCTAAAACAACTTGTGAGACAATACATTAATAACCTAACCTAAATCAAGTGGCACACTATTCAATTGGCATTATTTTTCAGGGAGTATATATATATCCAAAGGACCAGCCGGGTGACAGACAAACAAACACAACACATATGAACAACACAGTCTTACAGATCCACAATGTACCGACAGCACGAATCCCCCTCCTCTCTCTCCAACCCGCCTCCACGCCGACGCGTTGCGTGACGTCTCCCGCGTGAGGCACAGGGAGATGCAAGACCTTTTATATTCACCTCCATTCGCTCCCTCGTACGCAGCTGGAAGGGGGCCGCGTCACGCACTCCGGCCGGAAGTGCGTCAGTGGCCCCCTGCCAACCACGTGACCGCAGCCGCGGTCACATGATGGAAACCAGGAAACATTTGTCTGGCACGCATAAGCATGTCATGACAGCCTGCAGCTGCGATTTTGCGCAGCACCGGGCCGCCGCCCGGACGCATGCGCACTGGATGTAACCAAAGGAGCGAGGACAGGTGAGTATCCAGGTACTCCCCAAACACCATCAAGACAGTGTGGATCATCAGAACCATGTGCCTAATTCAACATACATAATATCTATCTACTAATTATATGAAGCAATATGACAACATGTCTGAAATATTGACATACTCATTATACAATCGGGTCATACAGGGAGACGCAATGACCCAAATATTGGACTCATCTTAGGGCACTCCCCATGACTTGGAGCTAATACTAGTCCAGGTACATATAGGGGCATCCCACCATCCCAACGGGGCACATACAGGTTTTGACAGATTTACCAACTTTAACAGTTAGACAATAAATCTTCTGTAACAATCAAAGGGGACAATCCAGATGAATAGAACCACTGCTGCCGGATCACAGGCTCATCCATCAAGCTTCTTTGCGGAGAGTGCTATAGGCATGCCACATATCCAGGGTGTAGATCATACTCGCAGCCCAGCGGGCAAATCCCAATCGGACACCTTCAACAGCATTCACAGATATCCATTTATGCCCATGTGCATTTCCACATGTTATGGCGCCCACAACGGCCACCTCTGGAACTGGGCCTTGGAACTGGCGATTTCTGTATCTACATAGTGCTCAGTGCTCTAATAAACAAGACAATAATGTGAATACAATATAAGTGATACAAATGACCACCAAATGGTGGATAAATGAATAAACCCCACAAAAAAACTTATAATGCAACCCCCACCCACACCCATGTATCCCAAATGCAAACCCCAAGAACCACCCATCTTACCATTAACCCGTGTGTTATATATACCTGTGAATCTAACTACCCAGAAATGATGTAAACGCCAAATCCTCATTCAAACCAAAGGGGGCCTGGGACTGTAAATTATAAATCCAACGTAATTCCCGTTGCTGCAGACGTCTTTTCACATCTCCACCCCATACACCTATGTTGATCTTCTCAATGCCCATCACTCTTAACTCTCCTAAATTGCTGTTATGTACATTCAAAAAGTGTAAAGCCACCGGGGGAATGATTTTCCCCTGTTCAGCATTCCGTGCCGCGAGGCGTATGGAAGAGAAGTGTGCTTGTACCCTGGCCTTGAGACTGTTCTTGGTCTCGCCTACATACATCTTTGGACAGCTACATTGTAACGCATAGATGACTCCCGTGGTTTTACAGTTAATTAGCTGTTGTATCCGAAACACTCTCCCAGTCTGAAGATTTTTGATAACTTTGCTCTTCTCCATATGCGGGCAATTAGAGCATCCCCCGCAGGGAAAATTCCCCACAATTGCGGTCTGGTTCCGAAGCCAGTTCGGTGCAGGCCCAAAGTGGCTAGAACATATCTTATCTCGCATATTGGGTGCCCGTTGTGCCAGCATACAGGGTCCCCCCCGTACCCACCTGGCCAGGTGATCAGTCTTCAAAATATTCAGTTGCCAAGTATTGTGTTGCCTTCCTGGGGCAAAAGTTCAGCATATTGCGGATCGGGCTGTTAGATTATTGGGAGGGGCTGGTGAGAACTCAGTGGTCATGATGCATATTTGCACCAATGACATAGGAAAAAGTAGGTGGTAGGTCCTTAAAAATGATTTCAGGGACTTAGGCCGTAAGCTTAAGGCAAGGACCTCAACTGTAGTATTGTCATAAATATTACCAGTACCAAAGAGGCAGTGGGAGATTAGGAGGTTGGCTCAAAAATTGAAGTAAAAGGAGGGGTTTGGGTTCTTAGAGAACTGGGCTAACTTACAACTAGGCTGCAGGTTCTTTGTCAGGAATGGGCTGCATCTGTTATGGCTAAAAGATTGGAGGAGTGTTTAAACTAAGCTTGGGTGGGGTATATTCTATTATAGAGGGGAAGTTAGGAAAGAAGGAGACCGTGTGTGTAGAAATGAAACTGGGGTAGGGAGGAGTATGTGTAGCAGGCATAATGACAATATACAAAATAACCATAAGCATTTGAAATCCATGCTTGCCAATGCTAGAAGCTTGCCCAAAAAAATTATGAACTAGTACTAATAATAACAGAGAAGCACTATGACATAGCGGGGTAACATAGCTGGATGAAAACTATGACTGGGCAGTAAACCTACAGGGTTACTGTGTGTTAAGGAGGTATCATAAAAAGCGCAAAGGGGTGGAGTCTGTTTATTTGTAAAATTCTCTTTACAGCCCACACTGCTGGAGGATATATATGGAGGGAAATGACCATGTGGAGTCTGTATGGGTTGAAATACATGATGGAAAAAACAAAAATAAAATACTGATCAGGGTTTGCTACAAGCCTCCAATATATATATATTGAAATCCACCGAAAACCTGCTGCTAAGGCAAATAGATAAAGCCGCTAATTTAAGTGAAGTAGTTATTATGGGGGATTTTAACTACCTAGATATAGATTGGGAAGCTGAAACCTGGGTATCTTATAAAGGTAAACTTTTTTCTTCCAATCCATTCCAGGCACTCCTTACACTTGGGATTACCTCCTTGCCGATTGGATGTGACTGCAAGACAAAAAAAGGCGTGGCCCCTCTCGGACCCATAAGTAGCAGCTGCCTCCTAACCTAGATCAGTTTTCTTTCTTGCAGTTGCATGTGACTGTGAAGGTTGTTCAGGAATTCTCTCTCAAGGATTGGTAGCAAGCGGGGGATTGCTCTGCTTATACAGAGTGTATATGCTCTGGGCTGCAGGCTTTTTGAAAAGTAAGACAGCCACAGGTTTCTCTCTGGTGTACCTGCTGAGGAACATTTTTTTTTTAGTTTCAACCCGTCCTTCTTCCAAGTTAGGTAGGTTTTTGTTTTGTTTTTTCAAACAAAAAAAAATAAAAAAAAGAAATAATGTTGGTATGCCGTTAAGGGGCGTGGCTGACGTCACACAGGGGGGGCGGAGCTTAACACTGAACCACGAGGCCGTGTTACTTCAGTGTGTCTCTCTCCGGGCTGGAGGGAGGTTGTGTTCAGGCTCCCCTGCACTGTTCAGGGTTAGTGTACAGCAGCCTGGCTGACATGAGGCTGCTATTGGCGACGGCAGCTGCCACCGCTGGCCAGGCTGTTTGCTGGATTTTGATCATGTTGAGCTTAAGGGCTCTGGGTGTGGGAATAGCAGCCGCGGAGACATGCGGCAGTGGCGGCCATCTCGGGCCGGGCCGCTGGTTCCCTTAATCCCATACTTCTTCTTGGAGCCTAGGGGCTCTTTGTGTGCAGCCTTCGCAGAGTGCGGCTGCGGCGGCAGCCATTGTGGTTTAGGTCATTGGCCTTCTAAGAGACCCAAGAGGGGTAAGCTTAGGAGCTTATGGCTTGCGGGCTGGTCCCACTGTTTTTATATATTTATGCAGCTTCTTGGCCTTTTGCTTCAGAGCATATATATATTATATATATATATTATGTATTAGTCATACTTTTTTCTTGTATAGGCTGTAAAGTGAAGAGCTGTGGTGGTGAGTGGACGTCGCATTATTATTATTATCGTGGTTATCATTATTATGATTATTATCTTTATTTGTAATCAATATTAGTATAATGTGTATTTATTAATTCTATTCCCAAGAGTTTTTAAAAGAAAAAAAGAAAAAAAAAAATATATATATATATATATATATATATATATATATATATATATATATAGAATTTTTTATATATTGATTTTTATGAGTTGGGGAAGGTTTTTTTGTCTAATGTATTTTTCTCCTGTTTTAATTTTAGAATTGGAAAAAGGATAAAAAAAGGGTTGTGGTTCCTCCCAGTCTCTTTGGTTCAGGCTTAGGGCCTTGGATTGGTTCAGACTTAGGACCTTAGGTATGCCAAATTAAAAAAAAAAAAAAAAAAAAAAAAACACCATGAGGGAGGCATCAGGGATCAGGGGATAGTGATTCGGGCATCCCACTTGAGCAGGGCGGGCTCTGTCCCTTATGTAAGCTGGTTCCCCTGGGTAGTTTCAGCACGGTTTGTTCCGCTTGCGCCATGAGAATTTGTTTAGACCATAATAGAGCGGTGGCTCAGGTCTCTAGCCCAGCTATTGCTGGTGGGAGTGCGACGGCTCACCCATCCCTTACATCCCCCAGAGAAGGGGAAGGCAGTGAGGCACAGGCGGATATGGCGCACAGGTTGGATAACTTAGAGAAACAGTAATCCTTGGTCATTCCTAAGAAAGCTACCTATAAGAGGAGGCATTTGGAGCCTGTTTCTGAAGAAAGAGATTTATTTGCCTCTTTTGGGTCTGAGGAAGAGGAAGAGTATTTAGATGAGCAGCTCTCAGAGGGCGAGTTACGCTCTGGTGAAGAAGATAGTAATTCTATTTTTTTTTTCTTCTGATGAGGATCCCCTTCTCTCAGACGAAACAGAGCGTTTACTTTCATCAGTTTTTGAAACCTTGATATTACCCCTCCTGAGGTGGCAAAAGGAAGGAAGGACGACTGGTTTAAGCCAGTAAGGCAAAGGCAGGTGTTCCCGGAACAGCCGCATTTTTCCAGGATGGTGTTAAAGGAGTGGGAAACTCCTATCAAGCTGCCGGCTGTTCCCAGGATCCTAGACGCTAGGTATCCTTTTCCGGCGGATATGATTAAGCTTTGGTCTTTTCCACCCGAGGTGGATTCTCCAGTATCATGCCATCGGCTACTATGGGATCCTTAGGAGATCCCACAGAGAGACGAATGGATCAGTTGGGCCGCCATGCTTTTTCTATGGTAGGTTCCTTTCTTCGCCCTGTTTGTGCCACGGCCATTGTGTTTTTGGCTTCAAGGAAGAAGGTGAAGAAAATTATGGCCAGGGCTAAGTCTCGCAGGCTTATTCAAGAGTCCAAGGATTTTAAGGTTTGTTTGGACTTTAACTCTTTCGCTATTACTGCTATGGATGATGCGGTCAGGCTAGATGCTAGAACTTCTGCTCTTCTTGTTGCCTTGCGCCATTCCTCATGGCAAAGACAATGGTCGGCGGATGCCGCCGCTAAGAAAGCTCTTACAGATCTACCTTTTTTAGGGAGCAGACTCTTTGGAGAAAGGTTGGACCATGTGGTTAAGGATGGCAAACTTCCTCAAAGGAAGAGGGCGACTCGGCCTTTTCAGAGGCCTTCATCATATCGCCCCTTTCGGAGTGACAGAGGTGCCTTCCGTCCTTGCTCCCGTAGAGATTTTTGGGGCAGAGGCAGAGCTCGTAATAGGGTAGGAGGGGCCTGGAGAAGTAGGCCCAAACCTCCAGCCAAGCCCACTCCAGCATGAGGGGGCGCCCTCACCCGAGCAGGTGGGGGGACGGCTCTTGCATTTTGCTCCTATCTGGAGACGCCACGTGGCGGATCTTTGGATCCAAGAGGTGGTGTCATCAGGCTACAAGATCGAGTTTGCAGCCAGACCACCCGCAAGGTTCCTTCGGTCAGGGGCATCCTGGTACCAGCTAAAAGCAGATGCCCTGAGAGCCTCTGTGCAGCATCTACTTCAAACAGGGGTAATTTGTCAGGTACCCTTTCAGGAAGGTCAGGGATTTTATTCCAACCTGTTTACAATTCCCAAAAAGGACGGGTCGATTCGTCCCATTTTAGACTTAAAGGGTCTCAACAAGTATATCCAGGTCAAGCATTTCCGCATGGAGACTCTAAGGTCAGCGGTAAGATCAATCCAGCCCGGGGATCTTATGACTACAATAGACATAAGGGACGCGTATCTTCATGTTCCGATTTTTCCAGGGCATCAGAAGTTCTTGAGGTTTGCCCTGGAAGGCCAGCACTTCCAGTTTGTGGCACTTCCATTCGGGATATCCTCGGCTCCAAGAGTATTCGCCAAGGTTTTGGCAGGTCTCATGGCCATTTTCAGAAGCCAGGGGATATGCATCGTCCCATATTTGGACGATCTCTTAATTTCAGCCGGGTCTCCTCAGCAGATCATGAAGGATACGCATACGGTCCTATCAACTCTGGAAGAGTTCGGCTGGGTGATCAATTATCATATTTACTATATCATTCCGGCGCCAGTAAGGAATTTCTTAGGAATGACGCTGGACACAGTTCAGGTCAAGGTGTTTCTACCAGAGCAGAAGGCTCTGCTAATTCGGAATCAACTAGAGTCCTTACTGGCCTGCCGACAGCCGGCCATTTGGCTAGGGATGAAACTAGTAGGCCTCATGGTGGCCTGCTTTGAGGCTGTGCTTTTTGCCCAGTTTTACATGAGGCCTCTTCAGTTGAATCTGTTGGCAAGCTGGGATCGAGCCCCGCAGTCGCCAGATCAAGTCTTTGTTCTGACTCTCTCAGCCAGGCAAATTCAGCTGTGGTGGTTGGACCCTCTGCACCTATCGGTAGGCAGGTCCTTTCTGACACCGCAGTGGCAGATCATTGCCACGGATGCCAGTCTTACAGGCTGGGGGGGTATCTGGCAAGCCCAGAAGATCCAGGGATAATGGGGTCCGAAGGAGAATCAGCTTCCCATAAATATATTGGAATTAAGAGCAATCCGGCTAGTGCTTCAGTATCTGACCCCCAGTTTAAGGGGATAGGCTGTCCAGGTCTAGTCAGACAATCGGACGGCGGTAGCCTATATCAACCGTCAGGGGGGGGTACTCGGAGCAGGAGTGCTCTAAGGGAAGTAAGCCGGATTCTGGTTTGGGCAGAGGAGAATGTTCCCTGCATCTCAGCAGTTTACATCCCAGGGGTAGAAAACCAGGAGGCAGACGCTTTGAGCAGGAAGGCGCGGCGTGGTGGGGAATGGTCCCTCAGTCAGAAGATCTTTCAAGCCCTTTGCCTTCGCTGGGGGTGTCCGGAAGTGGATCTCTTTGCATCCAAACACAATCACAAGCGGCCAAAATTCAGGTCCCTGTCAAGGGACCCTCTGGCCATGGCAACGGACGCCCTGTCAACCTTTTAGGCAAGGTTCAAGCTCCTGTACGTTTTTCCCCTGAGCCGGGTACTAAGAAAGATAGCTCAGGAGGGGGTACCAACCATTCTGGTGGCTCCTCGCTGGCCAAGGAGAAGTTGGTTTTCAGACATAACAAGGATGTCGGTAGATCATTGGCGCCTGCCAGTCGATCCAGACCTTCTCACACTGGGGGCGCTTTGGAACTCGAATTTACAGATGCTGGTTTTGACGGCCTGGCTATTGAGACCTCTATCTTAGCAGAGAAAGGTTTATCGGCTAAGGTTATTCATACCATGATTCAGGCCCAGAAGAAGTCGTCTTCCTTGATTTTTTACAGGGTCTGGCTGGCGTTCATATCCTGGTATGAGGCTAGGAATTTTTCATGTAGAAAGTATTCGATTTCTAGAATTCTAGAATTTCTACAAAATGGCGTAGAAATGGGCCTACAATTAGGCACCCTAAAGGGGCATGTATCGCCTTATCTATTTTTTTTTCCAGAAGTCGATCGCTAGCAATAGGCTCATTAAAACTTTTTTTCAGGGAATCACTCATGTCCGACCACCGCGCAAGTCTATTTTACCGATGTGGGACTTGAATCTGGTATTATCAGCTCTCCAGGGTGCTCCTTTTGAACCTATGATGGACGCTCCATTGAGCATTTTGGCACTTAAGGTGATATTGTTGGTGGCAATCACCTCGGTGCGGCGTGTTTCTGAGTTAGCCGCCTTATGTATGAAGTCTCCTTATTTTCAGTTACACAGAGACAAGGTAGTTTTTCGGTTTAAACCTGATTTTTTACCTAAGGTCGTTTCTCCCTTTCACCTTAATCAAGAGGTAATTCTACCTTCTTTATGCCCTGTTCCGGCTAATGCTAAGGAAAGGGCGCTTCATTCTTTAGATGTAGTCCGAGCCGTAAGATATTACATGGCAGCTACAGATTCCTTCCGCAAGATGAATTTTCTTTTTGTTATATCGGAAGGGCCGAGAAAGGGGCTTCCGCCAGCTAAAGCCACTGTCAGTAAGTGGATTAGGCAGGCAGTAGAAAAAGCCTACTGGGCCAAGGGGAAGGAACCCCCTTTTCGGGTCACGGCCCATTCGACTAGGGCTATTGGTGCTTCCTGGGCCTTTCAGCATCGGGCAACAGGTTTGCAAAGCTGCCACCTGGTCTTCGGTTCATACATTCACCAAGTTTTACAAGGTGGATGTTAGAGCCTCAGCTGGCGCTGTTGTTGGAAGATTCTTCAGGCGGTAGTGAAATGAACTACCTGCTGTTCTGCGCTGGGGATCCCACCCATAGATGGCACTGCTTTTGGAGATCCCAAGTGTAAGTAGTGTCTGAAATGGATTGGAAGAAAAAAACGCAATTCTGTGAGTACTCACCTGTAGAATTGTTTTTTCTGGGAATCCATTCCAGACACTCTGGCCCACCCGTGTTTGGGTCATGATCTATCTTTTGATGTTTCTTTGATGGTGTTTAGTCCATTTATTTCATTGCCATTAAAAAAAGAAGAGAGAGCTTTATTTACTCGTTTATTATTTTTGAGAGTATTCTGGCGGAGTTCGGTGTGAAGTAACATGGACTCCTATATAGGGCCTCCCTGCCTGCCTCTATTTTATGTTTTACTGCTTTTTAAGTAACTGATCTAGGTTAGGAGGCAGCTGCTACTTATGGGGCTGGGAGGGGCCACTCCTTTTTTTGTCTTGCAGTCACATCCAATCGGCAAGGAGGTAATCCCAAGTGTAATGGGTGTATGGAATGGATTCCCAGAAAAAACAATTCTACAGGTGAGTACTCACAGAATTGCGTTTTTTGTCACTTACAAAAGATGGCTGTCTGCTCCAACAAGGGGGGTGGGCATCCTGGACTTAATACTAAACAATGCACCAGACAGGGTAAAAAAGGCACAGGTTGGGGGCCGCATTGGAAACAGTGATCATAATATTAATTTCCACTTATCAGTCACTAGGATTCCTTTTCAAGGAGCCACAAAAATGCAAAACTTCAGAAAGGTTTGACAAGCTTAAAGATGCACTAAACCACATTGACTGGGAAAATGGCCTAAAAAAAAAAATAATAGCACAAACACTAAATGGGATACTTTTAAAGAAATCCTTAATATCCATTGTGATAGATATTTACCTTACAGGAATAGGTTAGTAACACGAGTTAACCTATGTGGCTAAATAGTCAGGGGACAAAAAAAACATTTAAGCTTCTGAAACAAAAAGGCACAGTGAAAGCATTACAAAACTATAAAGAATAAAATAAACTATGTAAACAACAGAAAAGGGCAGCAAAGCTGAAGATGTTAAAACTGATTGCCAAAGAGAATAAAACTAACCCCAAAATGTTCTTTAGCCAATTTAGAAACATATAAACATAGAAGGCTGACGGCAGAAGGAGACCATACGGTCCATCTAGTCTGCCCTTATGTGTATACTGTATGTACTCTTTATCTTAGGATAGATGTGTGCTTATCCCAGGCATGTTTAAATTCAGTGACTGTTGATTTTTCAACTACCTCTGCTGGAAGTTTGTTCCAAGCATCTACTACTCTTTCTGTAAAATAATATTTTCTAACATTGCTCCTGATCTTCCCCCCGACTAGCTTCAGGTTGTGCCCCCTTGTTCTATCATTAATTTTCTTCTTAAAAACACTTCCCTCCTGAACCTTATTCAATCCTTTCACATATTTAAAGGTCTCAATCATGTCCCCCCTCTCCCTTCTTTCCTCCAGACTGTACAAATTAAGTTCTTTAAGTCTCTCCTGATAAGTTTTAAGTTTAAGTCCTTCCACCATTTTCCTTGCCCGCTTTTGGACACTTTCAATTTGAATAATGTCTTTTTGCAGGTAAGGTCTCCAGAACTGCACACAGTATTCTAGCTGTGGCCTTACCAGGGCTCTATACAGCGGCATCACAACCTCCCTCTTCCTACTGGTGATGCCTCGAGCTATGCAGCCGAGCATCCTGCTTGCTTTTCCCACTGCCTGGCTACACTGTCCACTCATCTTGCAGCTATCAGTAATCAGTACCCCTAAATCTCTCTCCTCCGAGGTCCTGGCTAACACAGTACTGCCCATACGGTACTCAGAGCAGGGATTCCTTCTACCCAAGTGCATGATTTTACATTTAGAGACATTAAACTCTAGTTTCCACAGTTTTGACCATCTATCCAGTAAAGCTAAATCATTTTCCATGTTGCAGACACCTCCCAGAATATCCACCCTATTACTAACCTTTGTATCATCAGCAAACAGACAAACTTTTCCTACCAAGCCTTCTCCTATGTCACTTACAAATATATTAAAAAGAATGGGGCCCAGGACAGAGCCTTGCGGCACACCACTTGTAACTCGCCTGCAGATTGCATGCCATTTACAACAACACTCTGATACCGATCCCTCAGCCAACTGGAAATCCACTGAACTATCTGGGGATTGAGTCCTACCTTCAATAACTTATCTATGAGCTCCTTATGTGGTACAGTGTCAAAGGCTTTGCTAAAATCCAGATAGGCGATATCCACAGCACCACCTTCATCTAACACTTTAGTGACATTGTCAAAGAAATCAATAAGATTGGTCTGACATGATCTGCCCTCAGTAAAGCCGTGCTGTTTTGGTTCCAATAGGTCATTAATGAATTTGTTAATTTACTAAACTTTATTTCTAAACTTTATTTTGGCTTCAATATTTGCCAGGTGGAATGCAGAGATATATAGCAAACATTCCATTAAATGTCACTTGTCTAACAAAGACATTCAATAATGATAGGGGTTATATAAGAAAGGGTACCTGGGAACTACAGACTGGTACGTTTAACATTTGTGGTGAGCAAGATGTTTGAAGTTTTTCTTAGAGATGCTATTGTGGAGTATCTCTGTAAATGACCTTATTACTCCTTATCAGCATTGATTCATGAGGAATTGGTCCTGCCAGACAAACCTGACTTGCTTTTATGTGGAAGTAAGCTCACAACTGGATCAGGGTGAGTCACTGAACATCATATATCTTGACTTTTCTAAAGCATTTAATACTGTGCCACATAAAAGACTGGTACAAAAGATGAAAATGTTTGGACTGGGCAAAGATGTCTGTACAGGGGTAATTGGGCCCAGTCCTTATATATATATATATATATATATATATATATATATATATGATATTGGGAATGGATGAAACAAGAACACATCAGTCTTTGCAGATGATACTAAGCTGTGTAAAATATTTAACACAAAAGAGGACATCAGACAGCAACAAACAGATTTAGATAAACTAGAAGCATGGGCAGTAAAATGGCAGATGAAGTTTAATACAGATAAATGTAAGGTTATGTACATGGGATAGAGAAATGTGTGCCATGATTACACACTAAAAGGGAATACTTGGTAAAACTACAGTGGAAAAGGACCTAGGGGTAGGTCCCAATGCTAGGCAGCAGCTTCCAAGGTGAACAGGATTATGGGGTGCGTTCAAAGGCGGGCAACTAAATTAATAAATGGAATGCAGGGAAAAGAGTACCCAGATTGTCAAAGTTAGGTTTATACTTCTCTGTAAGAGCAGTGAGGCTTTGGAACTCTCTGCCTGAGGAGGTAGTCATGAAGAATACACTAAAGGTTTAAAAGTGGCCTGGATGTCTTCCTTGCATGTGATACCATTAACGCCTATGGCTACTAGACCACTGGAAGGAGATTTTTTGTTGTCCTATACAGGCCTAAATGGATGGACTGAGCTCTTTATTCTGCCTTACATACTATTTTACGTTGTTCAGTTGTCTTGATTCTAAATTTGCAACGACCTAGATAAAAGAGAACCTTCTCAGACAATTATGTTGTTGTGTTGCAAAATATCTGAATCCACTTACACTGGCATAGACCTCCAGGATGGCTGAGCCGTGTAGCTCCTCACACCTAAATAGAAAACTTAAACTGGACATGGTTAAATAACCCCCCCCCCCCCTTCCTCTTGTACCTCAGTGTTTTAACTGAGAATCCCAGAAGAAACATGTCCAAAACATAACATCAAAATATCATAAATACTTAGCCCGGGCAGGGTGTAGGACGCCGGAAATGTCATTACTTGTAAGCTAATTGGAGTTTTCCCCAAACTTCCTCCAGGACGGCTTAGCCGATGATAAGCAAGGAATACTTAATACTATCCTACCTCAGGTAGGGGAAATAACTTGTCGAATTTTCCTACCAAATTCCTGTTTCTTGTCGAAAGAAAGATCCACTCTGTATTGCTTCAAAAATGTGTCTAGGGGAGCCCAAGTTGATGCCCTGCAAATCTCCTCCAAAGAGACCAATTTGCCCAGAAAGCAGAAACCTCTCTAATAGAATGTGCCTGCATGGATTTTGGGGCCTGTCCCCCGGAACCTTCATAAGCTAACTGAATGGCTTCTCTAATCCACCTGGTGAAGCAGGCTTGCAATCCTTTATTTTTCCCTGCAAACAAAATCAAATGGTCTGATCTCCTCCAGTCCGAGGTGCAATCCAAGTATGTCAACAGAATGATTCTGGCATCCAACAGATGCATCCCCTGCTGGTCCCTAAGGTCCTCTGGTCTGAAACCTGGCAGGTAGACCTCCTGGGACCTGTGAAATTCTGAAGCAATCTTCAGCAGGTAAAGCGGGTCAGGTCTGATGGTTAGATGATCTGAAAAAAGATATGGTTCAATGATGGGCAAGGCTTGCATATCACTAATCCTTCTGGCCAAAGTAATGGCTAATATAAAAGCCACTTTGAGAGGTGGCCATGTAAGACCATTCAGGACGATGGAAAGGTCAGAGAGAGGGAAAGCATTAGTATTCACTGGTCTTTAAACAAAAACCTTTCGATCAGAACCTTTTGTCTAACCTTACCATAGATCTTGCAGTTAACCATCTTCCTGCTCTTGACATCTGACTTAGTATGAAGAACCACAGTCTCCTGGACCTGGTCTAACCTGATCTTCCTTATTACCAAGGAGAGAATCTGTAATGGGGGAAAGGCATAACTTAGATTGAACACCCCCAATTTTGATCAAGACCCCCCCCCCCCCCCCCAGCCAGAGTTGCCTGCCTCCTGTGAAGAGAGAAAAAGAGTAAGCACGTGGAAATTTCTTTTGTGGCGAAGAGATCCACCTCAGGGGGGCCCCAGAGGGTCTATCAGTTGCATGAAAACTATCTGGCTTAACTCCCACTCTGCCTGTCTGAGCTGAGCTTGACTGAGTAGGTCTGCCAGAACATTTAGTTACCCCTTGATGTGAACTGTTCACAAGGAGACTACTGATCTTTCCATCTTGGTACAGGTTGTCTTGGAGAGAGATATCAACTCGTTTGACCTTGTGCGCCCCTGATGGGTGAGATAAGCCGTAACTGTTGCATTGTCTGAGACAATAAGAACATCTTGATTCCTTATTATGTGCTCAAAATAGTTTAGGGCTAACTGAACTGCCTTTAGCTCCCCAAAGTTCATAGATTTTTTGGTTGTGGTGCCAGACCACGTTCCCTGAAACTGGTAGTGAAGGGCATGGTATGGGCATTTGCGCCTGTCATGATCGAGACCACCTGATACCAGGGCCTCCCTTTGTATAGATTTTCCCAATCTGACTACCACTGAAGGGACTGATGAACCGGATCTGGAAATGTAACTAGTGAGTCCAATATTTTTGGATCTCTGTTCCAGGTGTGTAAAGAGAAGGTCTGGAGGGTTCTTGAATGTAGCTGGGCCCAAATGACCGCTGGGAGGGCAGAAGACCTAAGCCCCAACAGAATCAGAATCTGCCTTAGGGAGATCCTGGGATGATCCTGAATGCAAGAGAACAGGGAGACAATCCTTCCAATCTTGGTTTGCGGAAGGAAGATTCTCTCTAGGGAGCTGTCGATCTGATATCCTAGGTAAATGCAAGAAGTCAGAGGGGACAGCCTCAACCTCTCTCTCTGTTTATGATCCACCCCAATCCAAGATCTGAAAGGAGGGACAATGTTATCCTCACATTGTTCTCCAAACTCTCCCTGGATAGAGCAAAGAGAAGTAGATATACCACAATGCTGATCTGATTTAATCTTAGATATCCTTCTTGATAAAGATCCAAGGCACAGACTAAAGACCAAAGGGCATTGCTCTGAATTGCCAATGATAGATTACTCCACCTATCATTACCGCAAACCTCATAAATCTTCTGTGAGCCAGAAAAGTAGGAACATGCAGATATGCATCCTGGAGATCTGTAGAGGCAATCCAGACACCCTGAAACAGGATTTCTTTGATAGTAAAAATTGATTCCATACGTAATTTCTTGTATCTGATCCCCAAATTTAACTGCTTTAGGTTCACAATAAACTGACACTTTTGAACCAAAAACACATGGAAGTAAAAACCTGTAAATTTCAGGTGCCACAGAACCTTCTCTGTAACTGCCATTTCCTTTAGGTGTGTAATCACTAAAGTCAGGGCCTGTGCTTTCACAGGATTTGTGAAACCGTAGGTTACTACAAAATGATCCTGTGGCTTTGAGACATCCACCCTGAATTGTCTGAGGAATGAGGGGGTTCTGAGAGATCTTCTGTGCGACCAGAGGACTCCTACTGGTCCCCTGGCTTAGGAGACTTGAACAACAAACCTCCCTTGGCCTTCAACCTCTGGATTGAGCAAGACTTCCTTCCTAGAGGAATTCTCGGCTTCTTGGATTCTGAATGGGAGGGGGGGGGGGATTTCTCTTAGTCGGAAAATTCCTCGCCAGCTCAGAAGAACAATTTAGAACCTTCTCGGGTTCTGACCCGAACAAAGGCTTACCCTCAAACAGTATGCTACACAGGTTCCATTAAGAGGACTGGTCACCCTGCCAGAGAACTGTACATGCACAATGAATTAAGGCCATACTTTTAGAATTGGTCCTATTCGCCTGTGAAGTAGCATCAGAAATAAAATTCACTGCTTTGGAAATAAAGAGCAGGATGTCCAATACTTCCTCTTTTCTGGATTCCTTTGTGAGCTTAGCCTGTAAGGTCAGAAAAAAAAGTAAAATCAAGGAATATCTGTTCCCTTGGGGGGGTGGTGTTTGATGCCTTACTCCATCCAGTAAAGTGTCACCTGCACACATACTGGCCACCATCACAGCTGGGAAGCACACAGGTATGCCTGGGCCAGTCCGAGCCATACTCCTCGCTGTTGAAAGAGGCATGGCCAAGGTCCACACTGCTCGCCAGAGTGTGCCCCAGCTATAGAATACTGGACCAGCTGGAAATCCCAAAAGCGAAGGCCCAACGTGCCCCAAAGGTGGGGCCTGTACTTACCCGCCCCCGAAGGCGAGTGGGGGGCTGTTAATGTTCCGCTGACCCCCATACTTCCGCATAGCCTGTGGGCCTGTGGTGGGATCCAAGCTCTGGATCCAAGGACTGCATCCTGGGTCTTGCCCTGGAGCCTGCCTCCAGCGTACAAGCTCCAGCGGAGGGCATTCCCAGGGGGAGTGGAAAACGAGGGGAACCACCTGGCTCTGGCAGCCATGGGTCACTCGGAGCACCACCATAGCCTGCTGGAAGCGGTGAGGGAGTCTGGACCCGCCATCTTCCCTGGGGAAAAAAACAAAAAATAGGGAAGTAGATTCTAGCTTGTTTCCTGGGATGAAACACAAAAACACTGAGGCCCAGGAGGAAGAGGCGGGGTATTTAAAGGAGCAGTATCGCGAATTGTTCTTGGTGACTTATATTTAAATGGTAGGTAGGTGTAGGTAGGTAGGTAGGTGTTGGAGTAAGAATTACACATTTAGAAAAAAATGATGTGTGTGTTGTGCAGCTGGAGACTAATAGCTCATGTTTATGTCTTTTGAGTATAAGATAACATTGCAACATTGCCTGGCCAGAACTTATATATCTAAAACAGAGAGAAAAGCTCTAGAAGTCATTTAGCTGATTTTGACAGTTTTCCCTTCATTTTGGCTCTGCTGCAGAATCTTTCAGTTTACCATTTTCTCTCTCTTTTCCATATGATCTTTCTTTCAGCTTTGTGTGTTTTGAGCAAAGCCCAACCCAGGATTTTCACTATCTGGAGTTTTGTTTTGTGCCCCTAGGGGCATCCCGACTTGGGATGCCCTGATATGTGAAATCCCCAAGTTCGCCTGTAAAAACGTACCTTTCCCTGTCCCACAGCACATGCGTGGGCTCTCATCCAATCAGCGCTGTTTGCACGCAGATGGGGAGCCTGAGCAGTAACCTTCCTGGCCGCCCAGCCTGTCTAAATGACTATCTGCGTGAGTGCGCCAGAAAAATGGGGGGATCTGTGGTTATCCAGGGGTTGTTTCACACAGTGGGCATCCTGATTTAGAATGCCCAAGGGGCAAGGTCAATGGCCGGGTCTTATAGACTTCAGGGTCAGCAACTCAGGGTTTTGTTCCACTTTAATACCTTTAGATTTTCCTGCACAGTTATTCAAAGAAGAATTTCAGTTATTTTTAGTCAGTTTAGTTTATTTTGTATAGATTTTACACATTTGAGTCACCTGGTCTCATAACAAAAGCAGCACCTCACACACACACAGCTGTTACCACTGATTACAGTGTCAGCCTCTGAGGTAAAGTGTTGCTAGGAGACCAGTGGGCTAACTGAAGCAGCTCACTAAATCCAACCCAGCAGATCCCCCTATTCAGCAAATGGACTGAGCCATTGGCATTATACAATTTAAAAGAAAGGCATACATTTTTTCCTTTTTCTATCGCCAGATTATTTATACACATGTTAGAGGCTATTGTGTGGCTATTTAATTATTTATCTTTTTTAATGCAAATTTCGCGATACTGCTCCTTTAACCATATGCAGATTGTTTTCTATTTAGGTGGGAGGATCTACTCAGCTAAACTGTCCTTGAGGACGTTTCGAGTAAAATAGGTATGCTTTTTACATACTTTTAGAAACCTAAACATAAATGTATCCATTTAATTTAATGTAAATCCTGGCCAAGTATATTACATTTAACAAGTGGGCTCTTTTAAGCCTTTGTTTTTCGGCTGCATTTTATGTTTGTTTATGATGGTTTACCAGCATCTTCCAACCCTGGAATCTCTAGGATCACCTATTGTACATTTTTGTTCATTCACCACATTACAGCGTTACTCTAACATCTCTGCAGATGGAGCATTTAATAAAATATTATGAATACCTTTATTTCCAATTAACCCATGCATTTCTAAATATGTCCTTAGCACAGAAGAGCCATGTGGATCGTTGACACATTCAGCAGAGTCTTGTGTTCTTTTACAGTCAAGCCTAGTGACTGCCATATGGCATTCAGTATTGCAATACAAACAACTTCTGCTTTTGCTACTCCATTCTGGTATGACACAAAGACAGGCTAATAGAGCTGCTTTGCTTTTCGATATTTTTTTAAAGAAAATCATTTTCTAAATTGTTTGCTCTATTTAAATGTAGCCTGCATAAACCATATGCAACATTTGGTGTAATTAAATTACATTTCCCTTATCTTGTGCCATGCAGACACCGTCTTCACCCATATATTATTGTATGTGATGCCACAGACTGTTTTTTGCACACAGAGCTATAATTTTTAGGTCTGTGCTTTTTTTTTTCTTCCTCTGTATTTGTTGCAAAATATAGCCGTACCACCTGCACAGAAATTAAAATTGCTGGAAAGAAGTCTAGCGTTTGGCAGACTGGCTCAAAGCCAGAGTTATTTATTGCTTGGCTTAAAAAAAAACTGAGAAAATGTGGCTTCTTAATTGGTTCAAGGCTTCATCTTCCACACTTTCAAATGGATAAAAAATAATTAAAGGAGTTTAGTTTTCTGCAAATAAAATAGGAATTAAAAAAACTCAACATTGAATGAGGTATTAGCCTCCATGCCAGCTGTTCCATACAAACTCTTACAATGCTGTTTGCTAGTCAGTCATAGCCTTGTGTCGTCTGGACAGCTAAGGTTGCCATAGAAACTAAATTCTGTTTCAAGGAGCAGGGTGAATGCTAATTGTAGCCATTTGTTCCTACTTCTGTCACTGCCTTAACTAGCACAGAAATGCCAGGGTTTCTGGGTAAACCGTATGAAATACCCCCTAAAAGCATCACTGCTGTAGGCGACCAGCTGCTGCTATATTAAGAGAAAAAAAAAAGAGCAGTCACCAGGTCTTGCAGTGCCACTAGATAGGCACAAACACAGCTTGACACGAACCCTGACAACTGTTGATCAGTGACTGGGGAAAGCCGTGAGCAGTTCGAAATCTGTTGAATGAGGGCTGCTGATATGGATATTAATCTGACTTCATTTCCCTCGAGACTCATCCTGAGTAAATAACAACTGTTTATCTTACATTAAATACAGCATTCATGTACCAGGGGTGTACACTTAAAAAGCCCTGAGAATTTTATCTTATTAGGTTAGCACTGCCTGTGTAGCTGTTCAAAGGGGTGTTTAAGCACTTGTCATCTCTATACCTATTTATAATGAACGAGGAAAAATTCATTTTAACAATAATTACCTAAAACAATCGGGGCAAACTTTGCGCAAAGCACCTGCCTTTCAGTTGTATGCAACGTCCCAGTTTGAGAAATGCCCTGGTTATTAATGAGGAAGCAGCTTAGAACGCACTCACTAATTTCACAAATCTTTACAATTTAAAGTGTAACTTACTTTCACCTAAAACAAACCTAGAATAAGTGGTGTACACATTTGCAGCATTTCCCACAGACCTCAGATAAGGTGGGCTTCCTGCTTCCTTTTCACTCACCCCCACGTCACGGCTTACTCTGATGAGTGTTTAAAGCCGGAAGCTACACTTACAGGTTCCTACCTGCTCCCAATTTATCCATTGCATTGTATGTCCTAGAGGGGGCTCATGTAGATTACATTTTGGACTGCACACAGAGAAACCTTGGCGTTTGGTGGCACAGTTTCAACAAACCCCTGCAGATGTTCCAACCGAGATCTCTATTTTAAATTCAATATTATAGATATATTATAGGATTGGTTGCTTGCTCCTTTACGATTTGTGTTGCTGCGCGTGTGAGCCTGTGTGTGCGGCAAGACCAAGGCTTCCCATTTTTCACAATAGGTGCCCTGAGATTGTACACACCTGTACGTTGGCCATGCCCACCTGCAGGCCAGAGAGTGTATATTTGACTTTGGGGCTGTAGGAGAGCATGTGTGAAGCTCTTACTCTAGGTTTGCTGTACTGTAGTTGAAAAACAGAAAACTACTATATACCCCTTACTCATTGAAAAATTTACCCAGCACAGCCCCAGCCCCTGAAACACCACTAGCCCTTACACTTTCACTGAAGTTTCATGGCATACAGACTGTCAATTCTGTAATCTGCTCCCTTGTGACTGAAACAAGGATTATGCTCTGGGGCCAGCATTTTTTAGTCCTATAGACGAGCAGCATGTCAGAAGCCAGGCCTGCACTGGGCCTAGACCCCTGGGTTTAAGGAAGGTATTAATTCCCCTAAAGATGTACACTAGGAAGTCAAGGCCAAACGATGTAGCATTATTACCCACCTATCCAATGGTCCCTGTGTGCAGCCATCTTAGAGGGTGCACAGAATGGGGCAGTCATGGCCTAGAGGTAAAGAAGCGTCCTTGTGACCAGAGGGTTGCAGGTTCAATTCCTGCCATGGGACATGACTGAAGTTCTCTTGAGCACTTGGCACCTGACCCCGTCAACTGCTCCCCGGGTGCCGTAATTAGGGCAGCATCTGTATACTCACTGCACAGATGGGTTAAATATGGTGGAAAAGTTCCCATGTGTGTGCATGCATACATCACCCCTATCATTCCCCTTGCCCTCACTCGTACCAGCACTGTAGTCTCAGGTTCCATGTATCCAGCGTTGCAATGGATAATGGGTGAAGCTTTCGTCACCTAGTCACTGCAGCCCATAGCTGCTACAGTGAAATGAATGTCACCTATGATCCCTATTTTAAGCAGCAGAGGATTCTGGACAAACTGACTAAAAGATGTGGTATCCTGGTATGTATACAGTACCCCATTCATCTTATAAAGAGATACACTATAATATTTCCTTTCAGGTTGTCCATACAAGGACACTGAATGGGTTAACTAGTAGCCTGAAGGTGGGACTAGAGCAGAAGTGAGCTGTAATTCCTCCCAGGTGCAGGTATAAGGGCCAGCCCGCAGTAGGTTTCCCCGTTCTGCTCTAGTCTGCGTTGGGAGAATATCATTATTTTTCCTTGGAGGGTCTAGAGTGAGTGTAGCTCCTCCCACCTAAAATGGAAACACAAACTGAACATGGTTAAATACACTGCCTCGGGGGCGTGGCTTGGCCGGGGAACGAAATGGCGGCGTGAGCTGAGAGCTCCCGGCGGAGCCCTTGATTAAGCGACTGTTCCTGCACCCCAGATAGAGCATGGGACGAATTAACAAACCCGGGGCGACAACTAAGACCCCCCGAGTCTCCCAAACTCCGAAAGCAAACTCCAGGAAACTGCCCGAGATGTTTGGCAGCCAGCGCCCGGACGAGGCCTACCCACGTGGGGCCAAGATGGCGGAGGCCCCATCGCCGGTGTCCTCTCCAGAGCGGGAGGATGATGCGGGATCGGAAGTCGAGGACGGAAGGCTGGCGGCGCAGCTCAGCCAGCTCCCCACACGCTGCGAACTGGCGAAGTTTGCTGGGGAGATTAAAGCATCGATCGCAGAGGCCATCGCGGGACTCAAGGATGACATGCGACAGCTCTCTGGCCGGATTGAGAAGGTGGAGAAAGATGAGGCCAGCACCAGCAACCGGCTATCGGAGGTGAAAGAAGTAGTGCTGGCGCACAACAGGCACCTCATGCTTGCTCATAGGCACCTAGAAGATTTAGACAATCGCAATAGGAGGTGCAATATCAGGGTACGAGGGATACCTGAGGAGGTGGCGCCGGATCAGACCCAGGAGGCCTTGAGGTCCCTCTTCAACTCTTTGCTGGAAAGGCCCCCCGAAACTTCTATTGAGTTCGTGAGAGCCCACAGAGCCCTTCGCCCCAGGAGTAGCGGAGAAGCCCCCCCTCGAGACATCATATGCTGCCTCCAGAGTTTCCAATTAAAGGAGGAAATCCTTATGAAAGCCAGAAGCCGGGACTCTATTTTATTCAACAACAGTGAGGTGCAACTATACCAGGACCTGTCTGGCATCACATTGCAGCACAGAAGAGCACTGAGACCTCTTACTGCTGTCCTCAGGGAAAGGGGCATCCCTTATCGATGGCGATTTCCATTCGCTCTATCGGCTACAAGTAGCGGCAGAACGGGAATCCTGAGAATGCCGGAGGACCTACCTGGGTTTTGTGAGGCGCTGCGCCTCCCGATGATCTCCTTGCCCGATTGGTTTGGTGAATTCTCCATCCCGCAGCTGGTTCAACGAGCGGGGAGACGGAGGATGTCCGGAGAGCTCCAGAGGAACGGCCCAGAGGACTCACCCTCGCTTAGGGGGAGAGACAGAAGCCGTTCAAGAAGCCGTAGATGAAGCGGGCAGTGTCCGGTGGAATCTCCGTGATCCCAGTGGCTATGACGCCTAAGGACAGATAAGCTCATCTATTGATATATACACATTCATACTGTTTGCACTGTTATGCTTAGTTTGAGAAACGGTTGATTTTTTCCTGCACTATTTGAGGGTGGGGAGCTTTCGCTCGCCCCGTCCTATGGCGAATCCCTATTCCACATTGATGGCGTGGGCGCTGTGGGAGGAGGTGAGGAGACAGCGCATGGAGGCCTCACGGCGGGAACGGCCGACCGTGCATGCAAAGATCTAGCGATGCCTAAATACACCTGCGCTTGTTGATCATCAGTGCTACGGGTTACATTCCACCCCCCTAGGAAATTACATATAGAATGTTTATAGATATGTTAATGTTTATGGTGGTCTTTTGTGGTTGACTCCCCCCGGTTGTAGGGATGACGTCTACAGTTAGAGATATGATGTTAAGCGTGTGCTGGAGACTCATATGCAATAAGCTCATCTATTGATATATACACATTCATACTGTTTGCACTGTTATGCTTAGTTTGAGAAACGGTTGATTTTTTCCTGCACTATTTGAGGGTGGGGGGCTTTCGCTCGCCCCGTCCTATGGCGAATCCCTATTCCACATTGATGGCGTGGGCGCTGTAGGAGGGGGTGAGGAGACAACGCATGGAGTCCTCACGGCGGGAACGGCCGACCTTGCATGCAAAGATGTAGCTATGCCTAAATACACCTGCGCTTGTTGATCATCAGTGCTACGGGTTACATTCCACCCCTCTAGGAAATTATATATAGAATGTTTATAGATATGGTAATGTTTATGGTGGTCTTTTGTGGTGGACTCCCCCCGGTTGTAGGGATGAAGACTACAGTTGGTGATATGATGTCAAGCGTGTGCTGGAGACTCATATGAAATAAGCTGTCATGCTCAGTCCTGATTGATTTGGGTCGCTCCCCCGGGGGGGGGCCTCTATAACTGGCATGGGGTGCCTGTTCGCTGGATGGGTGGATGCACAGGAGGGTCGGGTTTGCATTAGGCTAACCCTCCTTGTGAGAAACACGCTGCTAAAGCTATAGTTCGAAACAGAAGAGATTCTGCTGTAGAATCACACTGTTTACCCCGCTGGACTAGACCCTAGGAACTGTTTGTCTCCTGCGCTCCAGCTCGCCCCCTCCGATGGCGGATCCCTATTCCATATCAGTGGCGTGGGCGCTGTCGGGTGGGATGAGGTGATAAAGATTAATGACCCCTGGGTGAGGATGGTGGTCCCTGCTCGCGGAGGACCAGCGCCGCTTGCTACGTTTGAGCTTGCTGAGCTTCTGCGTCATGACCCCCTGCCTTCCCCCACGGTTCAAGCAGGGTGCCTTAACTCACGAATGTATTAAGATATTCGGAGGTTCTCCACGGTTGATTTTCACCTGTTTTCTGTTTAATGCTTAAGATCTAAATGTTGTTGCTTATTGTTCAAGGTTAAATGCTTGATGTGGGTCATTGACCCGGTCGCACCGGAGATGGGATGCTCACTAACACCTGGACCGGGGGGCTTTGGTGGGGGGACCCCTCTTTGGGCAATGGGCGAGGGTCCTGGCCACCGGGGATGTGCCCGTATAGGCGGGAGAAGCCCACCTCGAGCTGAATTACTGTACGGACCGCATGCTGGGTTGGAAGGCGCCCACGGGCGGCCAGGTCGCCCGAATACATATACAATGGGAAGGGGAAATAGGCCAAGGATACAGCCAGCTGAGACGGCGATGGAAGGCTAAGTAGGGAGAGCAATCTTACATAGGTCGGGAAAGGGGGTCCCTAAGGGGTCGGCCGCTTCTCACTGTAGGTCAATTTGGGCGCCCTGGGGAGCAGGGGGTCTTGGCTGGGGGGTCTGGAGAAGGAGGGGATCGAGGAGATGTCTCCGTGCACTGCCTTGCTCGTTCATGTGGTGGGTGGTAGGCGGAAGGGGGTCAGCCCACTGAGGCCCTCAGTTGAGAGGCACACGCCGGGGTGCTCTGGCTTTGGAACAGCAAAGGTTAGCGGGTGTCTGCACGGGGTAAGGGGCGGTCGGGAGGTAAGGAGCTGGTTTTCCCAACCCTGGGTATGAGGAAGATCCCTAAGATCTAAGACTGTCTTGCGGCTCTCCATGCTAGATGGCGTATAGCATTGAAGGTTAGAGGGTATAACGTCACTCTGGTGGGCTCCGCCGGACCTCTCCGGGCCGTCTCACTCACTGTAGGATCCAGGGTATCTCTGGGTGTCGCTCTTTCGGCCTTCCACGGGATTTTTCTTCCCCCAAAAAAGGGCCTTTGTTCATCAGGGTGGAGCGGAAGAGAAGGGAGGGGAGCTGGTCTCTCCTCCGTCTCTTGGACCTAAAGTCTGTGCTTTGGGTCCTGGGGGTCAACGTGAGAGAGCTATAGGCTCTCAGTACAGGATTGCCCCAGTTGTCTCCACCAATAGGTGGGTAATTACATTCCCTCGGCCCTCTTCGGTCTTTGGTTGTACATAGTCTGGTTCTTGTCTTTCGTCAAGTAGTTGTCTGTCCCTCGTCTGTTTCTCCTTTAGTCTGTGCCCTTTTGTCTTTCCCATCCCTGGTGTCCTTCCCCTTTACTCCGTCTTCTCTGCCCCTGGAATCTAGTGATCTACTTGCCCTCTTTTTACCTTCCCTGGGCTTGGGGGGGGGGGGGTTGGTGGCGCGGAGGGAGGGAGGAGAATCTCTCTGTACAAGTCTAGGGCCCTCTGCTGAATATTGCATAATCTTTCACAATGGGGTCTCTTAAAGTAAATATTATCTCCATAAATGCTAAAGGTCTTAACTCCCCTCAAAAGAGACATGCGCTTTTTAGGGAGCTTAAGAAATACGATGCACATATTGCACTAATCCAAGAGACACACTTTCAAGTCCATAAGGCCCCATACTTAGGCAATAAGACATACACTGCCTGCTACTCAGCCCTCTCCCAACATAATAAAGCAAAAGGGGTATCGATCCTGGTTGATAGGAACTTAGACCTTAAGGTGCTGGCAGTGGAAAAAGACAAGGAGGGTAGATTCATTTTTCTGAAAGGGAGGCTGCCTAACGGATTAATCATCACTGTGGCCAATGCATATGCTCCAAATAAGGACCAGCAGAGATTCTGTAGAACAATCTTGGGCAAACTGGGAGCCTTCCAGGAAGGGATGGTGGTGTTGGGGGGGGACTTGAATTGTGCCCTCAACCCCTTGGTCGATACATCAGATGCTAAATCTGCCATGTCCTACAGAGCCCTGAAACAAATTAAGAAAGCCTTGCAAGATTTGGCCCTGATTGATACCTGGCGCCTGTTGCACCCATCAGACAAAGATTTCACGTACTATTCGCCAATTCATATGAAATATTCTAGAATTGATTTTCTCTTCCTCTCGCAAAGAGACCTGGAAAGGGTTACCTCCGCCCAAATAGGCAACATATCTTTCTCTGATCATGCCCCAGTCGTGCTCTCCCTATCCCTGCCAGGGGGGGAGAGGAGGGAATGGAACTGGAGATTGAACGAGAGTTTACTGAAGGACCCTGGGGTCGTTGACAGAATCCGGCAACATCTGTCCTGGTACATCAAGGAAAACACTTCGGCAGAGGTGGACCCTCTAATAGCGTGGGAAGCCCATAAATGCACACTGAGGGGATACCTGATCCAAGAGGGGGCAAGAGCTAAACGAGAGAGGGGGGCAAAAATGGACAAATTAATCCAACAGATTGCAGATCTCGAGGCGAAACACAAACGCTCCCTCCTAGTCCAACACTGGGAAGAACTGGAGGCTAAGAGACAAGAACTTAGAGATGTCTTGCTCAGGGAGACGGGCAGGTTTTTTACCAAACGTCATGGTCTATACTATGAATATGGGAACAAAGCCGGCCGAATGCTGGCAAGAGCGTTGCGCCCTAAGACCGTCAAGTCCAGAATTGAGGGGATTAGAAGAACAGAGGGAACCCTCTGCCAAAAAAATGGGGAGATAGCAGAATTATTCAAGAAGTTCTACTCTGCCTTATATAATCTTCCAACACACCAAGGGAGGGAGAGTTCAGCGAACCTTATGGGGAAATATCTGGTGGAATCAGAGATGCCTTCGATATCTAAGGAGGATGCGGACCAGTTGGAAGCGCCGATAACTGTGGGGGAACTAGAAAAGGCCCTTAAGGAGACTAGGCCAGGGAGGGCCCCGGGTCCAGATGGATTTTCATCCCAGTATTACAGAACCTTCTCTTCCCTTCTACTTCCGCTTATGGCGAGAGCCTTCGAATCCACAGCGTCCTCGGGTTCCTTGCCAAGCTCTGTCCTGGAAGCCCAAATTGTTGTGATCCCAAAAGAGGGCAAAGACGGCACGGATTGCCGAAATTACAGGCCCATCTCCCTGTTAAATGTGGATGTCAAAATATTTGCCAAGGCCCTGGCAAAGAGGGTGGCTTCCTTCTTGCCGGACTTGATAGGTCAGGATCAAGTGGGCTTTGTACCTGGCAGAGAGGCTCGGGATAACGTTATAAAGGCTTTGAACATTCAGTGGTGGGCGAAGGCTAAAAACATACACTCAATGATGCTTTCTACTGACGCTGAGAAGGCGTTTGATCGAGTGGATTGGAGATGGATAGGGAAGGTTTTAGATCACGTTGGGCTGGGGGTGGCAGCAAAAAACAGGATTATGGCGTTGTATTCCAACCCGATGGCTAGGGTCAGAGCGAATAATTGCTCCTCATCTACATTCCATATCCGCAATGGCACCAGACAGGGGTGTCCTCTCTCCCCGTTGATTTTTGCACTTTCTTTGGAGCCGTTTCTTAGGAGGGTCAACCTATGTGGGGATATTAGTGGCATCCCGATTGGGGGGAGGGAGAGAAAGGTAGCAGCTTATGCGGATGATATGCTGTTCTTTCTGCGCTCTCCGAGGGTGTCTGTGCCCAACTTACTGAAAGAACTAGAAACCTTTGGGCGCCTCTCGAACTTGAAGATTAACTATAGCAAATCTAGCGCTATGAATATCTCCCTACCGGCACTGGAGGTGGATGCGTTAAAGGGTATCTTCCCCTTTGGGTGGGAAAACAAAAGTCTCAGATATCTGGGAGTACAACTCCCTACCTCGCTCAGTGGATTGTTTCATCTTAACTTCGCCCCTATTGGAGCTAAAGTTAAGAGAGATCTAGAAGGGTGGAATAGGCTACGGCTCTCGTGGTTTGGCCGCATGTCTGTTTTGAAAATGAATGTACTTCCACGGATCTTATACCTGATACAGTGCATCCCAATTAAATTACCAGAGTCCTTCTTTAGGGAATTGATGAAGTCTTTCAGGAGGTTCATCTGGGCTGGCAAGCCGCCTAGAATTAGGAGAAGCGTGCTGCTCCTACCCAAGGATAGAGGAGGGACGGGGATCCCATGCATGAAAACGTATTACCGGGCGGTCCATGTGGGGAGAGTGGTGGACTGGCATGTGAACGGGGCTCAGAAAGACTGGGTGCGCATAGAGGGAGAGGCGGCTACGGGAGGAGGTATGGACATCTCGTCCACCCTACGGTGGGAAGAGATTCCGACGGTTGCTAAGGCCCACCCGCTGATTGGAACCTCACTGTCCATCCTGAGAGCTCTATGCCGAGGTAAACGAGCCTTGGCCGTACTGCCTGGTTACCTATCACCGATTATGGGAAATCCGTCGTTCCCCCCAGGCAGGGATTTGTCCATGCTGAGGGATTGTGGGGGACCCAAGCCTCTGAGGGTGTTCCACCTGCAGGTGGGGGGGGTGCTGCGAGATAGACATAGCCTGCAACAACTACTGGAGAGGGAGATCTCTGTCTTCACATACCTCCAAATTAGGCACTTCTTCTACTCTAAGGATGTGAAGGAGGGATTGGGAAGAGATGTGTCGGGGTTTGAGTTGGCTTGTCTGGGCAAAGGGCCTGCTACACATCTCCTGTCCTGGGCCTACAGCCTGTTACAACGTGAGGGGAGGGATGAGACTAAACCCTGGGAGAGGAAATGGGAGGCAGACATTGGTAGATCCTTTTCAGTAACGGAATGGAACGATATATACAGGAATGCCCATAGAGGGGTGATAAGCAGCTCCATGCAAGAAACCAACTATAAGCTTATCACGCGCTGGTACCGGACTCCTGAGGTGCTACACGCTTACTTCCCATCAGTTCCTGACGTGTGTTGGAGATGTGGGCAGAGGGGCGCCCCGATGATACACATATGGTGGACCTGCCCTGGGGTGCTGGGCTTTTGGGACAAAGTGAAAGATCTCTGTGCTGAGATCCTGGGAGAGCCCCTGGATTGGAAGGTTGAAGCGGTTCTCTTGGGGTGGTCCTTGGATGGTAGAGGGGTGGCGGGAGGAGCCCCGCTAGGTCGTCACCTTCTTAACGCGGCTAGGGTCCTTGTCCCGAGGCTTTGGAGATCCCAGAGATCACCCACAATCAGGGAATGGTTCACGCAGATGAATCATGTTGAGGTTATGGAAGAAATCTGCTATGCTAAACAGGACAGAATGGATGCTTATCTCAAGATCTGGACCCCATGGGTTATGTTCAAGGACTCGACCTCTTACAAACAAATTTGGGATGCGTGACCCAGCCCTGTCAGGTCTTCAATTGGACAAACCTGGGGCCTCAGGCTTTCGACCCCCTACTGTTTCCTCCACTGGTTCTATGGAGATCCTTGCTCTGTATCTTTAATATGGTGGCTAACACCGATCTGAGTTTCCTCCCAAACATTAGTGCCCTGCCCTATTTACCTGCACTGCTTGAGGAGCTCTCCTAGTGATGGCTCTGGTTTGTGTCCCTCTCTCCCCTCCTTTTCTCCGCCCCTCTTTTTCCCCTCCTGCCCCCTTTTAGGTCCCTTTTGCTATCCCTCTCCCTGTGTATCCCGGAATGTCTGATTTGTCTGTCTCTGTATTAGTTATGTGTTGGTCTCTGTGTCTTATATATGTACTCTCAACCCGGCTTGAACGGGGGAGGTGAAGGGCCCAACATAGAAATCGGTGCTTCGCTGCCGTACAATCTCCCCGGAAGGCTGGCCCTGGGGAAGGGCTGACAGAGCGACGATGAGGTAAGCCACCTGGGTCCTTTTGAGACCTACTAACTGCTACATATTGGTTTCTACAGAGGGGCTGCCTTCCCGGCAGATATGAATGGGATTATCTCAATGCACTTAGGAGGGGACTGACGGCTGCTGAGGGAGGGCCTGGATACTTCCCTCTTCTTGGGGAGGGGGGGCCATGGGGAAGTATGATACTACATGTCCATTGCTCTGTATGTTATTGAATATCACACTGTTTGCTCTTTTTGGAAAAGTTGAGACTGTGTTGTAATACCCCTTATGGCTCGCTTGTTATGAGCATATATGTTTGTTCTTGTTTTTCTTGTATGAAAATCAATAAAACAAGTATGAGATAAATACACTGCCTCTTCCTCCTGGACCTCAGTGTTTTTGTGTTTCCTCCCAGGAAACAAGCTGGAATCTACATCCCTATGTTTTGTTTTTTTTCCCCAGGGAAGATTGGTGGTCTGGACTTTCTCCCCTCTCTCCAGTATGCTCAGGTGGTGCTCCAGATGACCCATGGCTGCCAGAGTCAGGGGGTACCGCTCTTCTCTAATTCCCTCCTTTAGAGCTAGTCCTGGAGGCAGTCTCCAGGGCAGGACCCAGAATGCAGTCTGAGCTTGGACCCCACCATTTTCCAGTATGGGCTATGCAGAAGTGAGGGGGTCAGTGGAAAATCGTGGATTTGAGTCAGTGTGTTGCTTCTGGGTCCGGGGGCAGATCCGGAAAGGTGGGCCCTGTCCCTCCAAGAGGCAATGTGGACTCCTGTGTTCGGGTCCGTAGTGGTTACAGAAAAATCATGAGACTGGCCCAGGCATACCAATGGGCTTCCCAGCCATGACGGTGGCCGAACAATGCCACAGTTGTGTATCGGGGAGCAAGATCAATCAAGATCAATCAAGTTGATGTCTCTGTCCGAGACCATCTGTACCAAGATGGAAAGATCAGAAGCCTCCTTGTGAGCAGTCCACATGAAGGGGGGACTAAATGTTCTGGCGAACCTCCTCAGTCAAGTTCAGCTTAGACAGGCAGAGTGGGAGTTAAGCCGGAGTTTCTTCATGCAACTGGTAGACCTCTGGGGCTCCCCCAAGGTGGATCTTGTAGCCACAAGAGAAAAATGCCTACTGTTCACCGTAGCCAGTGAGCTCTGGGGGGGCACCCTTGGTCAGAATTTGGGGGCGTTCAATCTATGTTATGCTTTTTGCCCATTCCAGATTCTCTCTCTGGTTATTAGCAAGATCAGGTTCGACAAGGCAAGAGTGATCCTGATTGCCTCCTGGTGACCCTGTGGTTCTCTCTGCTAAGTCAGATGTCAGTAGGGCCTCCAGTAAGACTTTTTCTCACCCCAGATCTGCTGGATCAGGGACCAATGTTCCACCCTCCGGTTCAGAGCCTTTATTTGATGGCATGGGCCCTGAATGGAGCCTGCTAAAGAGTAAGGGTCTTTCCGGTCGGGCCATTAGGATCCTTCTTCAGAGCAGGAAGATGAGTAAACACAATATCCATGGTAAGGTATAGAGGAAGTTTTCTTCATTAATTTATCTTCTTCATATTGTTCTGTCCATAACCTGATTCGTTCAGGTCTGGCATCAGTTTTTGAGTTTACAGGAGAGGGCGGAAAGAGGCCTAGCCACCGGTGCCTTAAAGGTTCAGGTAGCAGTAACTATCAGTATTCCTAGACCGTAGGCTTAGACAGGACACAAAGGTTTTTTGTTTCTCTGTCTAAAGGAATACCAGTGAATCCTAAGGCCTTCCCTCTCTTACACGCCCCTTTCGAGCCCCCGAAAGACGCAGCAATTAATTTTCTGACTCAAAGAGGCTCAAAGTGGATTTTATATTAGTCATTACTTCGGCCAGTAGGATTAGTGATATGCAAGCCTTGTCAAGCAAGGAACCATATCTTAGGATTTTTTTAGATCACCATCAGACCTGACCCCCTTTACCAGGTTTAAGACCAGATGACCTTAAGGATCAGCAGGGGATGCATCTGTGCCAGAATCATTCTGTTGACATGCTTGGATTGCACCTTGGAGTGGAGGAGTTCTGAAGATTTGTCCTTTTCTTTGGGGGCTTACAATCCTCTAATTTTCCTTGCAAAGCCCCCATCGCCAGATGGATTAGAGAAGCCAGCCAATTAGCTTACAAGGGTTGCGGGGGACAGGCCCCAACATCCTTGCGAGCGCATTCTACTATAGTGGTTTCTGCTACATGGTCAGATTGGTCAGGTGTCTCTCTAGAGGAGATTTGCAGAGCAGCAACTTCCCCGCGCACATTTCTGAAGCACTACAGATGTAATCTTTCTTCCAACAAGAAACAGAAATTTGGCAGGAGGATTCTACACGTTATTTCCCCTCCCTGATGTAGGATGGTACTTAGTATTTCTCGCTTCTCAGGATAAGGATTTTGGTAGTTCTCCAGGATGGCGCCCTACATCCCTCCCAGGCTCCCAAGTATTTTTTGATATTCTGGTTTAGTAATGTTTTTTTCCGGGATTTCTCAGCTAAAACAATTTGTGTTTCCTAATTAGGTGGGAGGAGCTACTTGGCTAAGCCGTCCTGGAGGACTAGCGCAAATACCATTACCGGTAAGCTAATTGGGGTTTTTCGGTTTATTTTTGGATCTACAGGGCAACATCATGCTCCCAGGTTCCTGCATTCTGGGAGACCTGAGTTTGACCTGGGTTGGAGGCAGTGGTTGTTCTGATGGTGAGGACTGTTACGAGCCCCGTCCCTTGGGGGGCCAATGCTAATCCAGCAACAGTTAGTCAGGGTTGCTGTGTTCAGTTCCCCTTATTTCTGGGCACTAGGCTTGAGGGAGACAGCTTTATCTTTGCCTTATGCAGTGAGGGGGCTGAGCTATCCAGTGGGTGATTCACCCCCTCCATGTATCCCCCTCTCCTCCAGCTTTACAGCCTCCCCTAGACTTTGGTGAGATGTCAATGGCCAATTTTTTTACATTTTTAGGGTCTGGGCTAGCAGGGAGAAAGTGTATTTCCTCCCATCAGAGTCAGGCTCACAGGTTCCTGTGAGCAGCGAGGCTGACTTAAAGGAGTGTCTGCCGGCACTGGCTTCAGCTCTCAGCCACTGGCAGCATGAGGGGACACAGCGGTGGTCACCTGCTGGGATCGCGGCTTCCCATGCTCCTCTGCTTACCCCGCAATAATTTGTTCAATGGTGTTCTCCTCAGCCAGGGACAGTGTCCGGCAACCTGGGCTCCCACTGGCCGCCCAGCATCAGCTGGCTGCCTTCCAGCGTCCTAGCAGGTCTTCTGACTATGCGCCTGCTTGTTGTTGGCATGATCACCAATCCTCAAATGGAACTCTTCTGAAGCAAGGTAGGGTCCCAGTGGGGCATCCCCCTTTGTTTTTTGTACACTTATGGTGTTTGGATTTAATGTTTATAGGAGGTCTGCTTTTCCTTTCTGTCTTTCAGGATGAATCTCAAGGGGTCACAGACTAGAGCCTGGTTTGTCCACTCCCTCCCTCAAGTAGTACTTTAGGCAGGTTGAGACTTGTGGGAGGATTCACAGTTATTCCGTGGCTGACTTTTCCTTTTTACACATTTAGCAGCATTTGTCCAGGCAGCAGGCATGACCCAGCTGCCCATCCATGTTCTTGAGCTCAAGGCAGTATTTCTTTGTCTATCCCATTGGCCCATCGATCTGTGGGGCCTTCTGATCAGGATCCAATCGGACAGCATGACGGCTGTTGCTTATATAAATCACCAGGGAAGCACCAGGAGCAACAGAGCATTCTGGGAAGCGACCATGATCATCACGTGGGTGGAACAACATGTCCCATGCATTTCTCCTGTGCACATCCTAGGGGCAGACAACATCCAGGCAGGCTTCCTCAGTAGGGAGAATGCCAGTCATGGAAAGTGGCCTCTCCATCCCGGGGTGTTTCGCACAATTTGCGAGGTGGGGGGTTCTTGAGCTGGACCTGTTTGCGCCTAGACGCAACATGAAGGTAAGCAGGTTTATAATGCTCTGCTGGGACCCTCTAGCCTTGGCGATGGATGCCCTGGTGACCTCTTGGTCCCAGTTCCAGCTGGTTTATGCCTTTCCGCCACTCTCTTCTTCCGTGGCTGATCAAAACAATAGTCTTGGAGGGCGCCGGACATGACGGGCCAACTTTGCCTGGTGCGAGTCACGCAAGCATCCAGTGCTTCTTCTCTCGCATTTTGGACTTCTTACAGAAGTCTCTAGATGAGGGGTTGCAGTTGAACCCCCTCAAAGGTCAGGTGTCTAAGCAAGGGATGGCACATACCCTTAAGATGTGTGTGCCATCTTGGGACCTCAGTTTGGTTTTATTTCAATTAATTTAAATGAGAACATTGTCCTTCCTTCTTTTTATCCGAATCTTGTGCATTCAAAGATTGGCGTAGTGTGTTATGTAGCAGCCACAGCATCTGTGCGTAGAACAGATGTCTTGTTTGTGGTACCTTCTGGACCCAAGAAGGGGCTGGTGTTCGCCAAGCCTACTTGTAAAGTGGTAAGGAAGCCCCTTTTCATATTTCCGCCCACTCCCCTAGAGCTGTGAGTGCTTCCTGGGCCTTCCGGCACCAGGCTTCTGTGGACCAGGTGTGCAGGCTGCCACTTGGTCATCGGTGCTTTACTTCTTTGTATATGGCGGATGTCCGAGCATCAGAGGATGTGATGTTTGGAAGGAAGGTGCTGCAGACGACAGTTTACCCCCCAAACCAGGACCTGACTCTCGTATTCTCATTGGTGATCTGGCAGAATCATGTTTTTTTTTCATGCTTACAAAGTGGGTTTATTCCCCCCCCCCTTTTTGGTACTGCTTTGTACATCCCATTTGTGATTAACCAGTGATCCTGTATGGACAACCTGACAGGGAAAATACCATTTTTGTACTTACCTTGTAAAATGGTTTTCCCTTAGTTGTCCACACAGGGACATTGCAACCGCCCAGGGGTATGCGAACTGTGCCTATTTGCATTGCCTTTGACAAGTCGTCCATGGCTGTTGATTCTCCGCTCTTCTCTTGTTATTTTGCTTTGTCATGAGGCATTCCTCCCAGTGCCAGTCTCGACTGCTTTGTACTAGGGAACGGGCCGGCATTATACTCGCCCCCAGGAGGAATTGCAGCTTGTTCCTGCTCTAGTCCAGCCTTCCAGCTACAAGTTGAACTATTGATTGACCGGTGTCCTTGTATGGACAACTAAGGAAAAAAAATGTACAAGTACAAAAAGGGTATTATTTAGTTTATAATATTTTACATTTCATTAGTTGTTTGCAATAATTGGTAAACTAGTAGATATGATTAGTAAAGCCAAAAGAAAAGCCTCAAATGTTGCCGGCAACCCTGTATTTTGTGTTTGCCACAGCCTTTTGGAGCGGAAACTTTAGTCTCTGGTTCAACTCCTGAATCAGAAGGTTGGTTTGTGGTGCATGGGTTGTAATTGTAAGGTTCTTTTCACACCAGGGAGTTGAGGGTGATCGCAAGTTGTTAGTGATAGTCCAGCTGTCACCGTGAAACCACTTCCCATAGTAACCTATAGGCAATATCACAAATGCATGCCACGATTTTGGAGCGATAGTGCTTGTAAACTCCATTCATTCATATATCTGTTGACTAGCGCTGGCAAAACCTTGTACAATCACTAGCACACCATGTTTGCACTGGTGTGAAAGTGGCCTCTTTTGTTCATCCACCCATAAACAAGATTGCAAAAAATGTTAAAAAATAGGTACATGTCAGTGTGATCTCAAAGCAAGGTATTTTTCTTGAATACATTAGAAATACAGTATCGACTGATTTGTACTAAACCCTGTTGAGCTTTCTGCTGACTCCTTTGTCTCAGTCCCAAAAGATGAATTCACTTTGGAGGAGACTGTCTCACTGAAGCATGCATGGATGAGTTATCCTCTGATGCTAAGTAGATGCAGCCCTTAACCTTCAGCATGGAGAGGTGCAGAAAACAGGCTAATTGAATCATTTGCCAGGAATTCCCATTTAAACTTTATGTCCAGTCATTAACATAAAACATTTTTGTTAATCACTGGACAGAGACTCGCCTTTTGTCACCCACAGCTCCTCCATGCGGCACAAGCAGCTTCATACCTACCCATGAGGGAGAACGAGCGATTCCATCCTCCATTGCTTGGTGCCAATATGGCTTTACATCCCCTAACACTCCTACTACATTTATTGCAATGGAGAGGGCTAGCCAAGTCAAGCTTACTGAACCCACTTTGGATGCCCCTTCCAATGCAATGAATGTGAACACCGGACCTACCTGGAGGAGCTGTCTTTTTTTTTGTTTTTGTGTGGGCAATACCTTTGATTTCCTGTAGGTGACATGTAACTAAGGGCCTTTGGGGCAGCATAAAAGCGGACCAAACCTTTCCCGGCAGCAATACCAACACCTGCACCTGCACGGGTGTTGGTCTGCTTTAAAATACAGTATCAAGAAGGGGACAGGAGAGATTGGAGAACTCTGCTGCTGCTGTTACTGCTGCTTATCACTGATTTTGTTTTTATAAACGAGGGCCCTAGATTGAGAGAACATAAAATATATGTTTAATGTTTCTAAACTTCCAGTTACAGTTACATTAAATATACAATATTAGGAAGCGATTTTTTTTCTTTTTGATCGTGGAGTACATTTTTTTCTGACTCCAGCCAAATCTAGCTACAACTACAACTCTGACTCCACAGCCCTGATTTCCAGCACAAACATTGAAGAAGTCAATTGACAAAGAGCAAATTATTAATATACAAGCTTTTAAATATAGTGTCCAGGAACATGAAAAAAACCAAACCTTTTGCTCCTGCCTGCTGATGTATACTATTCCAGCAGTGTAAAACATAGCCGTTCCCGGGATTGAGTCTCACAGCAAGTCATTTCATTCTATTTCAACCTCCTAATTTGTAAAGCTGTACAAACTGCTTTGTCATTTCAGTTTTTCAAATCATCCATCGGGGACAACACGATTAGATTATCTTGCTCGGAAAAGGCTATTACAGTTAGTTCAAAATTTTTTGAACTAATGTCATAATAATGGCAGTACAAAGTGCTTAAAGGCAAAACATATTTGTTTCAGGTAGCATAGGGAGAGTTTAGAACCACTCTAATGTCTGCTGGGCTAAGGCCTACCTGTGTAAAATGAGATTATCTATGCTTCAAAGTATGACTCACTATAACAAGGCCTCGTGGGTGGGGCAAGTATGCAAAGCTGCTCCCTGCTCTTTTTCAAAATTTTCCAACTAGACATTTTGACACAAGAAAAACTAGACCTTTGGCTGCAAGGTTTCAAAACAAACAAAACCAGCAGCCAGCCGGGAATCTAAATGTTTTCAAGGCCAGCCACTGGCTTTCTCCCGGGGCATCCCGAATCAGGATGCCACACTGTGTGAAACCCCCAGGAAGCCTGTACACACTCTTCTTCACCCGGGCCAACGCTACATTCGTGGGCTCTCGTCCAATTAGAGCCGCCCGCTGAACTGGCGTAATTCAGCAGGCAGCACCACCCCAGCCATTCAGATTACCTTAAGATTTACTTTAACAAAAGATTTTATGATGGGTGCACTAAAATCTACTATTTGTGCTGGTCACTACATTTTCTGAAGATATGGCTGCCGTCAGTGAGACCTAGTCACTAAATGCTTGCGTGACTTCAACAGTAGCTTCTCATCCAGCTCAAAGCCAGTCCCACCTCTGCTATATAATTGGGCGATAGAGTTTCGGTCTGCTTTAAGCTTGCCTAATCTGTATAGTGCTTATTGTTCTAAAAAACAAGCAGGTGTCAATGTTTTATCCAATGGAAATCCCCCTGCAAGTTTATCATATGTATCTCAATTCTTCTTTTGTGGCACTGATACAGAAATAAGAGCTGATGCAGAGACATATGTTTTACATGAAAACTGAAATGACTTTGTTTAAAGGCGATATGTCTTGACAACATGTTATGTTTGGCTGTTTCTGTTTCATATTTATTTCTCATCTTGATTTTTTGCAAAGAAGGTGCCATATTTACTATTTGTTCCTGATCTCTTAATAATCTGTTACCAAGGCAACCTTTTTCTTGTAACAAGCTCTACAGTAGAATCACTACAAATAGATAATAATCTTGAACCTCTAGAGGCAGCCCGTGATAAAGTGACCCATTACTACAGTTCTGGTGTTATAAGGTTTAGCTTTATCTGAAATGAAACTGTGCCTCATAAACATCAAAGTTTGGACCTTTATCTGTCTGTCATTAAATTGTACCATAGCTGTACGAGAATTCAGCATGGAGGAGAAAAAAATGACATGTACTTATTGCACCTTTATTTTTGTAAATAGTCCATCTAGTTTACTCTTATGTGCATTTCTCTTTACCTTAGTATAGATAAATGTTTATCAGGCATATTTAAAGTGGACTAAGACCCAGGATTTTGACTATCCTGGGTTTTGGTCTTTGCCCCTCGGACACCCTGATCAGGGATGCCCCGCTTTGTGAAACCCTTCCAGGTCGCCCCATATTGCTCACCCTTCTTTGGTCCTATGGCGTATGCACAGCCTCTCATCCAGTCAGCGTGCTCAGATCCGCTCCCACCCCTTCATCCAGGAGCTCATCTAAGATGAGTGGATCAGAGCACGCTGACGGCCGCATCCCCCGCTACACCTAGCGGGGATGCGCCTGCTGCTCGCACATGCGTCGATGGACCGAAAAAAGGTGAGTTTGAGTCGGACGACCTGGGGGGTTTGACACAGCGGGGCATTCCGAATCTGGATGCCCTGGGGGGAGTGAGCTACTTTAAAGATCCACATTTGATGGAATTTTTGAAAGTGTATATGTTTTGTGTGCTGCAATGATGTGCTGAGCTTATCTAGTATTCTTTTATTTTTTCTGTGTGTTTTATGGAGGCAGTTTTCAATAATCTGCAGGTACTGGCAACCGTACACCACGATCTACAAGAAGAGCGATAAGAGCCCTGTACACACAGAACACTTCTTCCGGGCATGTGTAAGTGAGCTCCCTCACATCTGCATCGGCCATAGCAGAAGTGTTCTGTGCGTACAGGGCTCACTTCTCTTTTCTTGTAGATCTTGATGTACAGTTGCCAACAGCTGAATTGTAAAAACGGATTCCATAAAACACACATTTTCTAACATAAAAATTACTTTAAAACATTTAGATCTGCTTAGTACCATGAGAACATTTTTTCCGAAAAATATACCTTCAAAAATGCCATTTAAAGTGGACATTCCCAATGGACTTACTATATTGTTCATGTTTCGACTACGTCTGCTGGAAGTTTGTTTCAAGTATCTACTACTATTAATATTTTCTAACATTGCTCTTGAGCTTCCATCTAACTAGCTTTAGATTATGGATGAGCTCTATCATTTAAGTGTCTGTCCAGGCATAAACAAGAAGTTGTATACTCACCTTTTGTTCTCCGCAGCTGGTCCATCCTGCTTTGGTTTATTAAACTTACAGGCTTACTTATGAGTCCCAAGGCGTCCTTGGTTCACCACACTCATTGTGGACCAATGGTCATCCCCCTAGTGCCTGCCCACCCCATGCAGTACACTGGAGGGGGCTTGTTTAGGTATTCCACCATTTTTTGTAGCCTGCCTTTGGACCTTATTTATTTGGTCAATAGATTAGAGCTGTATACAGTAGCAGAACACAACCTCCCGCTTGCTACTGGTGATTCCTCTGGCTTTGCAGTCAAGTATTCTGCTTGCTGCCCTCACTTCCTGGCTACAAGGTCTTCTCAGCTTGCACCTGTCAGAAATCAGTGTACTTTAGTCCTTGCCAACACAGAACTGCCCGTATATGGGGGCAGTTCCATCGTTATGCAGGAGTTCGAAATGTTACATTTATAGTTTGTGTCCTAAGCCTAGCAATGACAAGGAGAGGGTCCTGCACTCTTTGGATGTGGTTCGTTGTGTGAAGTACTATTTGGTGGCTACTTCTTCCTTTCGTAAGACGGACGCCTTGTTCGTGGTGCCCTCCGGGCCCAGGAAAGTTTTGGCACCTGCCAAGTCTGCCATTAGTAAATGGATACGTCAGGCCATTGTTGGGGCCTATACTGCCAAGGGGAGGGTCCCCTCTTTTCAGATCACTGCTCATTCTGCTTGTGCTGTTGGGGCTTCTTGGGCTTTTCAGCACCAGGCTTCTGTTGGTAAGGCTGCTACTTGGTCTTCTGTTCATACTTTTTCCAAGTTTTATAAGGTTGATGTGCGGGCCTCAGCGGATGCTGTTTTTGGCCGCAAAGTTCTGCAAGCTGCAGTGGTTTAATTTGTGCACTATTGCCTGTTGGGATCCCCCCCCCTTTTTTTTTTGACACTGCTATTGGATGTCCCACGTGTAATTAATCTATCCGAAGCAGGGTGTGAGACATACTTGGAATAATGCCATTTTGTGATTACTCACCTTTAAAATGGGTATTATAAGTATGTCCCACCTTACACAATAGCAGGTTCATGACTGCTTTATAAGGTTTCACAGCTGATTACAATTGAAACTTATGATACAGGCTGTATCTATTTGTAACAATATAACACAATGTGTCAGGTAGCGGACAGGCTCTTAAAGAGGACTCATCTTGTTTGTTATAGGCAAAGCAGGGGGGAGATATATATATATATATATATATATATATATATATATATATATATATATATATATAGCACTGTGAGTGATGTTGCCTCTGTAGCACTCTTTCTTTCATTTCTGTTCTTGTTGTCTTGTAGTAGCGTTGTTGCAGCAATTTGACCATTAAGGCAATCCCAGCTCTCACATTTGATGTTGAGATGTTTCTGGTACTAGATTGGTTGTGATAAATGAATATACTAATATGAGCTACTGGTAATTTGCGGTTTGTGACGTTGGTATCTAAAATACCTCCTGAAGCAGAGGGAACTCTTATTACTTTCCTGGTGCAGTCCTCAAGAGGGCCATTTTCATCATATGTTGGTTCTCATGAGTGCACTTAAGGATACCTTTACAGTTCTTGAGATTTTCTGAATTGATTGTCCATCTTGTCTTAAAATAATGTTGAGCTGTGTAATGATGAAGCTTGGGAACTGTATACTAAACCTACCAACACAACTAATAGTCTCTCAAACACATTATAAGGTAATGACATTTCAGATTAACTCTTGAAATGATGTACTGCCAATTGAAAACCATTCCATTACCATGAACCCTTTAAATGCCAAAACACATGTAATCTACATTGGCACCTCTCTGGCAGTTAAGTGCCAGCAACTTATATGAGCTTGACATTTCCCCCACTAGCTGAGAATAAAAAAAGTTTACTTCTGTCCTGCATCCAGCGCCGGGAATCTCTTAGTATGGAGTGGGGGTGTTGGGTTGTATGGTACAGGAATTGAGGGGGCAGCGGGTGACATGTGTGATTGAGTGGGGGTAAGAGGAGGGCAGCCAGTGGCATGTATGTAGGGCGTGAGCAGCAAGTGATAAGTATGGTGATTCAGGGAATCCATGAAGGATTCATTGGGTGACTGAAATGGTGGGTTCAAGGGGTGTGGAAGGTGAGGAGGCAGCAGGTGACATGAGGTGGAGCTTACCGGAAGTTGGGCTTAATTTGTTGACGCCCAGGGCTTTCTACCCTAACTGCACTCTGCAGTAATCCCCATTGTATTCCAGGGGGCTTAGGTGGATGTCATGTCTGTCTTTCCCTGCTCTAGTTAAGCTGGTAAGACACAGATTTAACTGCTATTTGTATTTTCTTCATGCAACCGATTTTGTAAAATAGGGTCCATTATTGGGGCTTTGGGTTTTTTGTGGGAGGACGCATCGTAAGGCTTGCTTATACAAACTGTTTAATACGGGTGATATAATGTATAGCGACTGAGAACTGGATAGTCTGAAATGAGTGATTCAACAACAGAATGTAAATAGTGTATGATGCACCCTGAATAAGAGCATATCTTATATGTTTCCCTCGCCCTATACATACATATTGCCCACATTAAAAATCATCATCATACCTGCATCTACTGCATTTTCTGAGCCGTTAAACATCCAAGATGGCGGCACTTGGAGTCTCAGGCTGCCTGCAGACAGAAAGTGTCTTCTGACTCTGCCGCTCTGCATTCTGGGATTGCTGTCCTTTTCCTTACCCCAGGTCTGCTCTGTCTGTGAAAAGCACAGCTATAACCTGCCCCCTGCACTTTCTCCTCAGTATGTACTGCTTTTGAGACAAGATGGTTGATATCCTAGAGTCCTAAACAGAGTTGCAGCTCAGTGGGGAAAAGAATAAAACGTGACTAAAAATGTAAAATATATTATTTTTAGATGCTGGGGAATAGTTTTTTAAGGGTTTGGGCTTTTCATAAAATTTTGCTGAAGGTCCGGTTTAATCAGTTGTAGTGAGCAATTTTTGTAATTAATTTAAATGTTTTTCAAAGAAATGTGATTATATCCCTTTGTCCATATGAATTCTATATGTTCATTCATAGTTTTTTATGTCTTCAAAATCAATCTGCACTGTAGAAAATGAAAATAAAGAACGAACAGACATGTCCAAAATTTTAATTGGTACTTTATTTTCAAGAAACAAAATATGTTACTTGGGGGATGGATGTTCATTAAATAGGAATGGCATCAAGAGTTTTTTTTTTCAATCATAAACTTGATATTCCATCCCTGACCTTGGTGATTTAACTGTGTTCTCTAATAACAACAAAAGCAAAATCAGAAGAAATAAACAAAATGAACATCTCCTTCTCTATGATGAAATTACTATTGATTTATTACAAATGCCAGCCAACCTAGGCAGCGGCTGCTTTGTTGCTGTCAAATGACAAGTGAAAGTAGACGTGTTTTGTTTTCCATCATTTATTCTTTATGCTAGTCAATGCCAAGCTGTTAAAATGGATCTGCGGACTGTAGTGGCATATGTGCATTGTGGGCTTCTGTTGTTATAGTCTCACGGAATAGTGAAAAGCATACATGGCATTACTTTTCTATGCAGATAACTTGTACAGCACTTGTTTAGCAGTCACATTTCTGTCACTTTGTTTGGAAGGATCAACACCTCCAAGTTAATGTTTAAAAATGTGTTGATTGCACTTGAGTAGATTGCACTCATTTGCAGAAATCGAGAGAAAACCAGCACTCCAGTAGTAAGCACAAATAGAACTATATTAGTGAGTTTCAATCCAATCCAACGTTTGAAACTCACTAATATAGTTCTATTTGTGCTTACTACTGGAGTGCTGGTTTTCTCTCGATTTCTGGATTTGCGGTGTCACCGCTAACCGTGCACCCCCTCTCCTATGCTTGATTGGTGTGCGGCGGCATACAATATAGCTTGGATGCACTCATTTGCAGACTGACAGACAGGCTTGGCTAAACAGGCCTTAGCTTTTGGTCTTTTTACAGCTTAAAGTGGACCAACACCCAGGATTTTGACTATCCTGGGTTTTGGTCCACTTCAGTGTGGACCCGCTGTGTGAAACCCCCCAGAAAGCCCTGAAAACTCACCTCACCCCGCTCCCATGTGACTCGCTCGTCCAATCACCGGCGACAGACAAGCAGAGCGCGTCCGCCACCGCCGCCGCCGCCTCCCGCGCGTCCCTCTTACAGGGAGCGCACCTGCGCCGGCCATTCACAAACTGCTAGAGGGACGCGCGGGAGGCGGCGGACGCGCATGCGTCGCTAGAACGTGGAAAAGGTAGGATGGGGGGTTTCACCCCATGGGACATCCCGATTTCAGATGCCCCGCGGGGAGGGATCTATAAGATTCCCGGGCCGATCCCCCCTGGGTGTTGGTCCGCTTTAACAGACTGCCTGTCTGCTATATAACTGACTTACAAACACATTTCCTGGAATAATGTATCATGACCAGTGATGCAGTCATATTTATTGGCAAAGAGAAAAACATGCATTTCATCCTCAAAATATATATATTCGACTTGTATATCTTTGTTTTTGTTTTTTATTACACTGTGTAGAATATGTGTGATAGCTTCTTTTTCCTCCAAAAGACCTGCAGTGACACTTTTTAATTAAAGCCTTACCATTTAACATCCAAGGATTGTGTTTTCATTGGTAGTAAACACTGCAGTTTAGCACACAACCGTCAGCAAGCACTACATTTTAGCCTTGTCAGAAAACCAATTACCATTTTATTATTAAGAGATAATTACACCGATGCATTTTTGCATGTCCAGAATGCATTGATTGGTAAATAGAGATGACGGATGTGTTATTTGTGAAACAAAAAGAAAGGCAAACCAAAGTGCCCGACAAATGTTCTGTGAAAATTATTTTATTTTTCTGCCAACGATAAATAATTACTACATTAAATAGTCTTAATTTTTACAATGCCTACATGCCCACATGGGCAGTTGTGGTGATTTTGAAAATCTAGATGAGCTTAAAATACCACAATGCCCATATGGGGAATGGGAGGGGGAATGCCATACTGCCTATATGGGGAATGGGATGGTGGATGCCACACTGCCTCTATGGGGAATGGGAGAGGGAATTCCACACTGTCTATGGGAATGGGGGGGTGCCACACTGCCTTTGGGTATGGGAATGGGGGGTGCCACACTGCCTTTGGGTATGGGAGGGGGGAATACAACACTGCCTATGGGAAGGGGGATGCCACACTGCCTATGGGAATGGGAGGGGGGATGCCACACTGCCTATGGGAATGGGATGGGGGGAATGCCACACTGCCTGTGGGAATGGGAGGGCGATGCCACACTGCCTATGGGAATGGGATGGGGGGAATGCCACACTGCCTGTGGGAATGGGATGGGGGAATGCCACACTGCCTATGGGATTGGGATGGCACATTGCCCATGGGAATGGGATGGCAGGTAATGCCACACTGCCTATGGGAAGAGGGAATGCCACACTGCCTATGGGAATGGGATGGCGGGTAATGCCACACTGCCTATGGGAATGGGATGGGGGGTAATGCCACACTGCCTATGGGAATGGGATGGGGGGTAATGCCACACTGCCTATGGGAAGGGGGAATGACACACTGCCTATTGGGAATGGGAGGATGGATGCCACTCTGCCTGTAATTGGAGGATTCTGCACCTTGCCCATTATTTGGTTCAGAATATTATTTTTCTTATTTTCCTCCCCAAAATCCTAGGCGCGTCTTATAGGTCGAAAAATAAGGTGAATGAGCCATTACAAATAAACAGCAATGAGCTTGGAGCAGAAACATGAGCTTTTATTTGGTGTGTTAATTAACTACACCCAATTGATAAGTAAGCAGTGTATTATTTAATGCCGGACCTTAGATGAATTTGAACTGTGGTTCTAATTAGGCCCATCATATGCCACAACATAAATACCTGCCATATGAGCATTATGAAGGAAAGAGGAAGCAAGTTTTAACTTTATTTAGCAAAATATTGTATTCCAAAATACATATAGAAGTCCTTTTGTTGATAAAAAAGAGCAAACTCCCACTCCATTAAGATATAATGGTAATTCCCCAAAAAAATTTCCACAACTGGCTTCATCAGGGATACAGGAGGGTGCTCTAGAATTTGTCCGAAAGAAAGCTTCTCCACCAAAGATATTTTGGTTGAGATATTTTGGTGGAGAAGCTTTCTTCCGGCCTGGCTGCATTTAATTTTGGAAAAATTGATTCTGGAAACATTAACCCGGTATAAGCCCACTTCCTGTGACACCCCGGTAAGAAGATCTGTGTGGTGGTGGATGATTGGAATCAGCACGATTCTTTGAAAGTATATGCACTGCGGGTGTTGATTTACCTGTTAAGACTTTTTCGGGGCATCCAACTTGGGGATACTTAAGAATACTGCCCTGAATTAGGGGAGCTCTGTTATTATTTTTTGCAAATCTATTTGGACTCTATGGACAAAGGAGTTTTTATACGTTGAGCACCCAAAAAGTTTCTAATAAGCTAAGAGTTTTTTAGAGCGCGGTATTTAAAGTATTTCTGTTTACGAAAAGTTGCTTTAAATTTAGATTTTGCAGTAGAATAGAAAGAACAAGGCAATTGGCGTTTGTAAAATAAAGTGACATCATTTACATTTGTATTTGTCGCTCATCCATGTATAGTTAAATATAGTTAGCATTTCTGAACAATATTACACATTTTAATATCTTTTACCAGGCAGTGATTTGTGTTTACCAGTTCTTGTACTGATATAAAAGAGAACATTTCTCGAGAAGCTGCTGTGAGGCGTACCATCAGCGCTTTGCTGTTTCCTTAGCTTTGTTGATATGGGATCTCCGTTTCTTAAATAATAAATCATTTATTTTGAAGAGACACTTTCTTATTTCGCTATCATATTTGAACTTCAATTGAGTATGAGTTTGGGAATTATTTGTTTGCAGCCTTTGAGCTTATATTCTAGCAGTGATTGCAAAAGTTTTTATAATGTAAGCTCGGAATGTCAGTGTAGCCCACCATTGACTATGTTTCCTCCAGGGAGGACCTGCTTGTGAGCTGCACTATGAAAGGGTTTTGATTTCTCTAGCCTTCAGTGAAGGCAACAAGGGTTAAAGCCAGTTCTCAAATTGAAAGATCTTTTCCTTGCAGCTTGACTTGCTATGGGTTATTACTGAGTGGTTGACCAACTCGACCCCCAAGCACGGTAAATTATTCTCTTTTTTTTCTTGGAATTTATGCTCTTGTAATTTTGGTTGTCCTGATTTTAGATGTGTGTGGCCAATTGTCAATAACGCCCTCTTTGTTCTCCAAAGTGTTTTTTAAAAATTGAGCAAAAAATTTGCCAAGAAGCATCACTAAGCAAAATAGTGATTTTTGGTGCAAAAGACAGACACCATTACTTTGCTTACATATGTTATACTCATAAAATTTGGTCCATGACATTCAAAGCAATGTTGTTAGGTATGAGTTATTAGTTGAATGAAACAGAAGAAATAAGGAAAGCCAAGTGCTATTTAGCACCCCCTTTCAACTTGCAGCAATAAAGCACAATTAATATATGTTATCTTGACTGATAAGTAAAAATGTCTTATGACATATATCATAATAACCTATACATAAAACTCATAAAAAGATACATATTTGAAAAAAATAAATGTGAATAGGATATTGAAATTATTAAATTATCCTTACCAGTCAGGCAAGGGCATTGGGATGTTTTAGTTTGCATTACAGCATAGGTGCTTAGCACTCCTCCTCAAGGGCCACCAACAGGCCAGACATTGCATATATCACACTGAGGCACAGGTGTTGTCATTAGTGCCGAGTCAATAGCTCTATGAGCTCTAAACACTAATTACTTCACTTCTGCATCATTGTGGGGATCTGTAAAGCCTGGCCTGTCAGATGCTCCTGAGGAGTAGGGTTGAGCACATGTGCATAATATCTTGTTTAATTATTGACCTGGTGGCTCAGTGCTGATACTGAGCGTCGCTTTTTTGTAGTTGCTGGAGCCACACAAAGATGAAGATATAGTATATATTGTTTGTGGCCAGACGCATTGCTTGTCACTTCAGTACTATCCAGTTCTTTTTTCCCATCCATTTGTGGGTGCTTCTTAAAGTATTTTTGAGTTCATTGGAAGACTCGTGATCTAAGAAACAAACCCAGCTTTCTGATACTGGTCCCTACATTGCGACCCAAAGTCCTTTGGTAATCTTCTGTGTTCATGATGCTTTCACACATTAAAGGAACCCAGTGCCAGAGGAAGCAAAACCCCATAACATCTCTACCATATTTAACTGTAAGTACTGTGTTCTTTTCTCATAGGCCTCATTCTGTTATTAGTAAATAGTAAAATAATCTTTGTCTTATATGTCCACAGGACATTTTCCTAGAAGGATTGTGGCGTACATTTTGGCAAACTACAGTCTAGCTTTTTTTTTTTTTTTTTAATTCTTTATTTAGAGATTTTGCAGATTTAAACATTACATACATTTGAACATACATAAGATAACATGAGGAAAGAGGGGGAGAGCATCCGGGGATCCCGTGTTCAATGCCTAGAGATCAACACAATCATATATAGAACAACTGTCTCCATCATGTCTGACATGGCGAGGAGGATCCCGACAGGGCGTGGCCGCACCCTGCGACCCCCGCCAAATGCTGTATATCTCTGGTTGGCTCGAGGTTGACCATACCCCCCACACGCCGGGCCGGAATCAACTATCCTGCCATCGCCGTGGGGGGATGGGATCTCCAACGCTGGGTGTGCCCCGCCGGCCAGCTCGAGGGGAGTGGGGAAAAAACAATGGGGCTTAAGGGGGGATAAAGATAGAGGTGGGGGGGAGTAGCTTTTTTTTTTTTTTTAGCAGTGGGGCCCTCCTAGGTCTCTAATAAGCTGGACACTATAACAGTGGAGTGTGCTAAAGCCAGGTCATATTTTTGGGACCACTGACAAATAGTAGGTAGGAAGGCTGGAGCTAAAATGCTGGACAAATGCTGTGAACAGTGCTGAAAGGTAAATGTTTGGATCAGGGAGATGGTAGTTATAGAGACTAGGAATATGTGGCCATGCCTTGCAGTTGCCACTGGGAGGAGACCAGGTGGGTCTGAAGCTTATTGCTGGTGCTCGGTCTCCCTAGGTTAAAAAACTAGGGATGCTGTAAATAAGGACATTTGCCACCTTTCAGAAATCTGAAGAGCATAGAAAGTAGCTGCAGAGAGCTGCTAATCTGGACCTTAGTTGCCCAGTGGTAGTTTTAGTCAGCTCTTCCCGGTATGGACATTGTGCACCTAATTGGGGTTCAAGAAGTTAGACAGTGCCCCGAATGAAGGCTGGGGTTTATTTTCCTTATATTTTATTGGGGGGAATGTGTCACAAATGTAATTCCTTTGTGATCTCCATCCAGGGCCAAGCTTCTGCTAAAAGCTTACAGTTATCAGCCAATGATACTAAACCCATACATACAGTAGGGGGTATTATATTAGCAGCACTGGGAAACACTGGTTGGGTAATAGACGTATGGTAAAAAAAGCCTTTATGGTGATTTAGCATAAGAATGGATTATAGACACTGATATACAAGAACACTTTTGTTTTTCTTGAGTAGGTGTTCGCTTTTACTCTCTAACACTGGCAAATGTACCATGGCATCTAATCCATGAATACTTTATATAAAAGCAGATTTATTTTCCTCCTCCAAATCCTGGGTGTGTCTTATATGGCAAAAACTAATTTTTATTTTCCCTTTTGAGATACAATACTTATTTGTCATGTTGTCATGCAAGATCAATCAAGAGTCCGGCGCAAGTCTACTTTTTAAAATACTTAAAAGTGAAATTGGTCTGTTCTGTGAATATGCTGTACTTTGTTCCAGGTATAGCTACAACTTATGTACAGCTTAAAAAGTAAGCCAATGCTCAATAGAATTTTTTGAAGTGTATGTTTTTGTGTGGTAAAATGATGTCTTAAAGGTGCTGAGTTGATCTAGCATTTTCTTATTTTTACTTATGTTAGCAAATGTGTATTTTATGAAAGCAGTTTTTACACTTGCTTTCCCAATTTCCCAAAGCTGCTTGCTGAATGACCTAGTCACTCAGTCACTCTGATTAGATTAAAGTCTGCACATGCGCCATTGGACCAGGGAGAGGTGAGTAAATACTGGCAACTTTCCACATAGTGTGTCATCCTTTTAGATTCCATGGCCAGCTGCACAGGGTTTTGTTCCGCTTCAACCCCCTAACGGTCGGACTTCCAAAAATGTGTCTGCATTAGCACGGGCAGCTCTAGACACACAATATACAGGTCCTTCTCAAAAAATTAGCATATAGTGCTTAAGTTCATTATTTTCCATAATGAAATGATAAAAATTAAACTTTCATATATTTGAGATTCATTGCACACCAACTGAAATTTTTCAGGTCTTTTTTTGTTTTAATACTGATGATTTTGCCATACAGCTCATGAAAACCCCAAAATCCTATCTAAAAAAATTAGCATATTTCATCCGACCAATAAAAGAAAAGTGTTTTTAATAAAAAAAAGTCAACCTTCAAATAATTATGTTCAGTTATGCACTCAATACTTGGTCGGGAATCCTTTTGCAGAAATGACTGCTTCAATGCGGCGTGGCATGGAGGCAATCAGCCTGTGGCACTGCTGCTGAGGTGTTATGGAGGCCCATGATGCTTCGATGGCGGCCTTAAGCTCATCCAGAGTGTTGGGTCTTGCGTCTCTCAACTTTCTCTTCACAATATTCCACAGATTCTCTATAGGGTTCAGGTCAGGAGTGTTGGCAGGCCAATTGAGCACAGTAATACCATGGTCAGTAAACCATTTACCAGTGGTTTTGGCACTGTGAGCAGGTGCCAGGTCGTGCTGAAAAATGTAAACTTCATCTCCATAAAGCTTTTCAGCCGATGGAAGCATGAAGTGCTCCAAAATCTCCTGATAGCTAGCTGCATTGACCCTGCCCTTTATAAAACACAGTCGACCAACACCAGCAGCTGACATGGCACCCCAGACCATCACTGACTGTGGGTACTTGACACTGGACTTCAGGCATTTTGGCATTTCCTTCTCCCCAGTCTTCCTCCAGACTCTGGCACCTTGATTTCTGAATGACATGCAAAATTTGCTTTCATCAGAAAAAAGTATTTGGGACCACTGAGCAACAGTCCAGTGCTGCTTCTCTGTAGCCCAGGTCAGGCGCTTCTGCCACTGTTTCTGGTTCAAAAGTGTACCTGTAGCCCATTTCCTGCACACGCCTGTGCACGGTGGCTCTGGATGTTTCTACTCCAGACTCAGTCCACTGCTTCCGCAGGTCCCCCAAGGTCTAGAATCGGTCCTTCTCCACAATCTTCCTCAGGGTCCGGTCACCTCTTCTCGTTGTGCAGCGTTTTCTGTCACATTTTTTCCTTCCCACAGACTTCTCATTGAGGTGCCTTGATACAGCACTCTGGGAACAGCCTATTTGTTAAGAAATTTCTTTCTGGGTCTTACCCTCTTGCTTGAGGATGTCAATGATGGCCTTCTGGACAGCAGTCAGGTCAGCAGTCTTACCCATGATGGCGGTTTTGAGTAATGAACCAGGCTGGGCTTTTTTAAAAGCCTCAGGAATCTTTTGCAGTTGTTTAGAGTTAATTAGTTGATTCAGATGATTAGGTTAATAGCTCGTTTAGAGAACCTTTTCATGATATGCTAATTTTTTGAGATAGGATTTTGGGGTTTTCATGAGCTGTATGGCAAAATCATCAGTATTAAAACAAAAAAAGACCTCAAAAATTTCAGTTGGTGTGCAATGAATCTCAAATATATGAAAGTTTAATTTTTATCATTTCATTATGGAAAATAATGAACTTTAGCACTATATGCTAATTTTTTGAGAAGGACCTGTAGAGTGTGGGGTCCCAGCACCCATGGTGAGGGAGCAGTAAGGGTCAGCAGCCTGCTTAACCAAACCAAAATGCTCCTTTTACTTAAAGGGAAAACTGAAGTTCCATTTTAAGGGGGTTATTTAGACAATAATTGGACCCTGTATATATATTCTGATTTTATCCTTTTTTTAAGTTTTTTTTTTTTTAACTTTGTATGGCAACATTGTATTCAGCTCATCTTTAAACATTTCCCTCTAGAGGCTAATTAATGATTGGAAAGTGTAGTTAAAGTCTGTATACACCAGAGATCTGGAGTTCTGTGTTTGTTTCATTATATTTGATCCTGCTCATCAAAAACAGTATGTGGCTGTTTTTTTATTGTAATAATAGTATCCCTGTGATCATCTGAATATCTTCTTGCATACTTAATTTAAAAGTGGTCCTATCAGCAGGCCCTTTGTTGGTTATTTTATATTTTTTTAATACTACAAAAAGCCATGTAGAAATGTCCAAGGCATAAGGCCCAGAGTTCTGTTTCTTCTCTACTCAAAGCATGCAGCTGCCAGAGTAAAGATAGGTATAGAAGTTAGAGTGGTTATTGGAAAAATGATTAGGCAGAGTTCTGCTTTAATGCAAACCATATGTATTTTACAGTTGCCAAACTGATACCTGTAAAATAACATTAAATAATGCGTATAGCTCAACATACCTTATTGCAATCCTTTGTGATCTGATCGCTTCAGGCCTAGAACTACTGGCTATTTTCTATTAAAGTGGACCAAAAGCCACACTCCAACAGCCCTGCAATCTATAAGATTCCAGGGCCGTTGGATTCCCTCCCCCTGTGGCATCCCGAATTGGGATGCCCTACTGTGAGAAACCCCCCAGGTCACCAGGAAACTCACCTTCTTTCCCGGTCCAATAGTGCATGCGTGAGCTGCGGCTGCATCCCCGATATCCCTTCAGCAGGGCACATGCCTGCCGCAGGCATTCGTGAGTGGCCGGTGCAGGCACGATCTCTGTTAGAGGGTAGCGGGGGATGCGGCCACCTGCTCGCTCAGATTCGCTCGCCTTAGACGAAGAGGCGGGAGTGCATCTGAGAGTGCTGATTGGACAAGAGGGCTGCGCATATGCCAGGGGAGCGCAGAAAGGTGAGTTAGATCGGTCGACCTGGGTGGTTTTGCCCAGCAAGGGGGCAAGAACCAAAACCCAGTGTAGTCAGAATCCTGTGTTTTGGTCCACTTTAAGGCAAAAAGTCGGTTCACGTTACATATATATATTTTAATGCTATACGTGCACTAGGCAGTTATTACACGCATATGCTATTGTGGAAATATTACATATACAGGTCTGAGAGGTGGGATTCAGTTTAAGTGATTACAAAACAGAGATACAACAGAATGACAGCTTAAATACATTCAAATGAGTTGTCTGGCAAGGGCAGCGTCTGGGGGCATAAAGCAGCCTGCTAGATTCCTCAGGCCCATTCCGGATTTAAAGCGCCTCAACAAGTTTGTCAGATTCAAGCATTTTCGCATGGAAACCCTGCGCTCAGCAGTCAATTCACTGCGCCTGGGGGACTTCATTTCTTCGGTGGACATCAAGGACGCTTACCTTCACGTACCAATCTTTCCAGGTCATCAGAAATTCCTCAGGTTTGCTCTGGAGGATCAGCACTACCAATTTGTGGCCTTACCTTTCGGTATCACCTCGGCTCCCAGGGTATTCACCAAGGTGCTGGCGGGCGTGATGGCCCTGCTGAGATCTCAGGGCATTCGCATCCTTCCTTATTTGGACGACATTCTCATCACATCTCAGTCCTTCCATCAGGCCGAGCTGGATACCCAGATGGTGGTGTCCACACTGGAGTCCTTCGGCTGGGTGATCAACCATCCCAAGTCTTCCCTGTCCCCGTCACTGGTAAGGTCCTTTCTGGGCATGACTCTGGATACATCTCAGGTCAAGGTTTTTCTCCCTCAGCAGAAGGTGGAGAGTCTCCAAGCTCAGGCCCAGTTTCTACTGTCTTGTCCTCATCCCTCCATCCGGCAGGGGATGCAGCTGGTGGGCCTGATGGTGTCTTGCTTCGAGGCGGTACCTTATGCTCAGTTTCACATGGGACCTCTTCAGCTACACCTCTTATCAGTGTGGGATCGGGACCCTGTGTCTGTGAATCAGGTGTTTGTTCTGTCCCCTCTGGCCAAGCGGTCTCTCTCGTGGTGGCTGGACTCAAGGAACCTCTTGGTGGGCAGGACCTTCCTGTCCCCTTGCTGGGAGACTGTAACCACGGATGCCAGTCTGACAGGCTGGGGGGGCTTCTGGAAGTCTTTGAAATTCCAGGGTCAGTGGGGCCCTCAGGAGGCTCATACCCCTATCAACATCCTGGAACTGAGGGCGATAAGGTTGGTTCTCGCCCAATTGACTCCACACCTTCGGGGTCGGGCTGTTCAGATCTGCTCGGACAACCAGACGGCGGTTGCCTACATCAATCATCAGGGAGGGACCCGGAGCAAGAGGGCCCTCAAGGAAGTGTCCCTGATACTGTCTTGGGTGGAGGAGAATCTCCCCTGCATCTCGGCAGTGTACATCCCAGGGGTGGAGAATTTGGAGGCAGACTCTCTGAGCAGGGGGATTTCTCGTCTGGGAGAATGGTCCCTCAGCAGCAGGGTGTTTCACTCCCTGTGCCACCGCTGGGGTCAGCCGGATGTGGATCTGCTTGCGTCCCGTCACAATCACAAGCTTCCAGTCCTCGTCTCTCTTTCACAGGACCTTCTGGCCTTGGCCATCGTTGCATTAGCAATGTCTTGGAAGAGTTTTCAGCTCCTCTATGTGTTTCCTCTGCTGGGCAGGGTGCTGCGCAAGATAGCCCAGGAAGGGGTGCCAACCATTCTGGTGGCCCCCTGTTGGCCAAGAAGGGGTTGGTTCACAGACGTTGTGCAGTTGGCAGTAGATCAGTATGCCCTGCCCAAGGATCCAAGCGCTGGCTTTATCGGCCTGGCTGCTGAAACCTCCATCTTGATGGAGAAGGGGCTGCCTGCTTCTGTAGTTGATACCATGATTAGGGCTAGGAAGAAGTCCTCATCCTTTATCTACTATAGGGTATGGCATGCTTTCATCGCCTGGTGTGAGTCTAAGTCCCTTCCCTGTCGGGTGTTTTCTGTTCCCAGGATCCTGGAATTCCTGCAACACGGTTTGGACTTGGGTCTTCAACTTAGTACCCTCAAAGGTCGTGTTTCAGCTTTGGCTGTTTTCTTCCAAAGATCCTTTGCCAACCATCGTTTGGTTAAGACTTTCTTCCAGGGGGTTACCCACGTGCGACCTCCACGTAAGCCTATGTTACCAGTCTGGGATTTGAATTTGGTCTTATCTGCTATGCAGGGTCCTCCTTTTGAGCCTCTGCGTGAGGCTCCTTTGTCCATCTTGACTCTTAAGGTAGCATTTTTGGTGGCTATCACTTCTGTTAGGCGTGTTTCTGAGTTGGCTGCACTTTCCATCAAACCTCCTTATTCTGAGAGACACCAGGACAAGGTGGTGTTTCGGTTTAAGCCAGATTTTCTGCCTAAGGTTGTGTCTGCTTTTCATCTCAATCAGGACATTGTCTTGCCTTCTCTGTGTCCTAATCCTAGTAACTCTAAGGAGAGGGTCTTACATTTTCTGGATGTGGTTAGGACTTAGGAAGTTTTATTTGGTAGCTACTGAATCCTTTAGGAAGACTGATGCTCTTTTTGTTCTCCCTTCTGGACCTAAGAAGGGTTTGTCTCCGGCTAAATCCACCATCAGTAAGTGGATACGTCAGGCTGGGGTACAGGCCTATTCTGCTAAGGGGAAGGAGCCTCCCTTCCGCCTTACTGCTCATTCTACTCGTGCTATTGGTGCCTCTTGGGCTTTTCAGCACCAAGCTTCTGTTGAACAAGTTTGCAAGGCCGCTACTTGGTCTTCTGTTCATACTTTTTCTAAGTTTTACAAGGTTGATGTTAGGGCCTCAGCTGATGCTGCTTTTGGCCGCAAAGTTCTGCAGGCGGCAGTGGTTTAAAATGTCCGCTGTTACTTTTGGGGATCCCACCCTACCTTACGGACACTGCTAATGGATGTCCCATGTGTAAGGAATATTCTGGAACAGGACGTGCTGTATACTTGGAATAATACAATTCTGTGAGTACTCACCTGTAGAATTGGTATTGTAAGTATACAGCACGTCCTGTTCCATCCCGCCCTTGTTATCACTATTCTTGGTTACCTCTGTATTGTGATTGGTCAGTTTATGTTTATTGATTCTCCCGGCTTCTTGTATAACTGCTTGTCAACGCTGGGGATTGGTGGGAGGTTCCTGGCTATTTAAGGGGCCGGGAGTGGCCACAAGTCTTTTCTGCAGTCCAGCGCCATCTTGTGGATGCATAACCCATGTGTAAGGAATATTCTGGAACAGGACGTGCTGTATACTTACAATACCAATTCTACAGGTGAGTACTCACAGAATTTTTTTGTTGGGATGCCCTCACACTGCCTGTAATCGGGATGCTGCACACTGCCTTTATTTGGGATGCCTCACAAAGCCTGTATTTACGGTGCCTCACACTTCCTGTATTTGGGATGCCTCACACTTCCTGTATTTGGGATGCCCACACACTGACTGTAATTGGGATGCTGCACACTGCCTTTATTTATTATACCTCACACTGCCTTTATTTATTATACCTCACACTGCCTTTATTTATTATACCTCACACTGCCTTTATTTATTATACCTCACACTGCCTGTATTTGGGATGCCTCACATTGCCTGTATTCGGGATGCCTCTCACTTACTGTAATGTAGGGTCTTTTATTGGGGGGATTCTGCACACTGTCTGTAATAGGGTGATTGAGAGGGAGGTTTATAGCACACTATTTGGTTCAGAATATATTTTTCTTATTTTTCACCTTCAAAATCCTGGATGCCTCTTATGGACAGGTGCATCTAACCAAAGGGAATATATAGAGCGTTCCAGAACTTTTGTAGTGCACAGAGAGATTATCCATGCATAGAAAGCCATGCAAGTAAGTCTCAAATTTACAAGCTCATATCCTATTGCTTACATCTACACATGCAAGATATTTAAAAAGTAGCAGAATGGGGGCGTGGCCGGCGATGAGAGTGTGAGGACGTGCACCCTGTGAGCTCCCTCCGGCCGACCTATCTAATCCCACTTTCCAGGGCTATTAGCCACCCAAACGCGACCCAAGGTGCTATGGCCAAGGGTCGGAAGCTGCGGACCAAAGCTTCCCCCCCACACAGGAAGATTAGCACTTACCTGGCCCCGGGCCGTTCGGGAGGAGGAGGTGAGGGGTCATCCAATATGGCGGCGGCGGCGAGTGGAGAGGCCGCACGTGGTGACTCCGGGAGGCGGACGGGAGACTCGGCGGTTCCAGCTCCGGTGAGCGTGCCGGGGGAGGAGGGGAGAGCCCGGCTTCTGATGGGGGGACCCGGTCCCCGCGACTTCCCCAATGTCGGCGAGGCAGGAGGCGCCTGTGGGCAGCAATGGCGCGCGCTGCCGAAAGAAGACAGAGCGGGCGGCGACAACCGCACAGCAACAGCAGATGAGGAGGAGGACGGGGAGCGGCGTCGACCGGAGTGGCGTCCCTCAGGCAGTAGCAGCTGCTCAGCCCAGGTGAGCCTTCGCGAGCTCTGCGCTCCCCCGCCGGCTGCGAGAGAAGAGGCGCCTGACAGCCTCTCTCTGATTCATACCCAGGGAAGGGGAAACACTCCACCAACCCCAGTGCCACACACCACCACAGAGGAGAGAGGGCAGAAGAGCCCATATAACACAGGCCCTGCAGCAGATCTCAGGCACCCAGTAAATGCATGCCTGGCACCCTCCACGTCCGCTTGCCCCAGTCCTGATCCACCGCCATCACCTCGTTGCTCGGGGGACCTGGCTGATGAGGGGCGAGTGGTCATCTCCCCGGCCATCTCCCCTATGGCCACCCCCTCCCCGTTAACATGGAGGGGGCCCATTGAGAGGGATCCCAGCCCTGGCCCAGCACTGGGGCCCATGATGGAGCTCCCCCAATTCCAGGACGCGCCGGCCCGAGCTGGCACGTCGCCGGGAGCAAATGTGCAACCTATCTCGCCCTCCCAGTCCGGTGCATGGTTCATTAAAGGGGCCTCGCCTGGCCTGCCTTCATCCCCTACGTGGCGGGGGAGGGGCGACTCCTCATCATCCACCTGGCCTCGTGCTGATGCCCCGACGGAGGGGAGTGAGGCTCGCTTGGCTCGCTCCTCCGCGCCCGCGGATTTGGGATGCCCCCGAGACCGGGCTCCGTTCGGCCCCTCGGCCGCTATGGGAGTGATGCCGCCCTCAGAGATCCCTTCACGATCCCTGCACGACCCTACAACGCTGACGCACCCTTCTCTTGACCCCATCCTCACAGCTTTAAAGGCAGAGCTAAAAATGCTGCCCACCAGGGACGATCTTGAATCCTTCATCCATAGGGTCGAGAGCACGTTCAAGAAGGACATTTCTGATCTGCAGCAGTCAGTGGGCGATCTTGACGCCAGAGTCGACTCTCTGGAGCAGTCCCGCGCCACGACCACCCAGAGATTGGAGGCACTTGAACGCGATCTGGCCCAGCAGAAGGCTGTCACCCAGATGACGGTCCTGCACCTGGACGATCTTGAAAACAGGAGTCGTCGCAATAATATTCGTATCAGGGGCCTGCCAGAGGCGACGGGTCCTGACCAGCTCCGGCCGACCATCACCGGCATCTTCAACGAACTGCTTCATCGACCTCCGGATACTGAGATAGCGATCGATCGGGTCCACAGGGCCCTGGGCCCCAGATCTCCCGACCCTGCTCGTCCGCGCGACGTCGTGTGCCGTCTGCATCATTATACCATGAAGGAGGACATCCTGGCGAAAGCTCGGGCGCACGGCCAGATCAACTTCGACGGAGCACCTCTGCAGTTGTACCCGGACGTCTCGCGCAGGTCACTTTTGATGAGGCGAGTCATGAGACCCCTGCTGTCCAGGATCCGGGAATGTGGCGGCTCATACCGCTGGGGGTACCCTTTTCATCTAGTGGTCCGCAAGAACCAGCGCACCTATACTGTGAAAACCCAAGCGGACCTTCCGGACCTCTTCACCTTCCTGGACTCCCCTCCGGTGGAGATCCCGGACTGGCGGGATGTCTCTCTCTCCTTTGGTCCTCCGCGGTCTCTCGGGGGTCGGCCGCAAAGGACCCGCCGGTCGAGGTCTGCTGCCGGGACCCGCGGAGGGCGTGGCGACGGTCTGATGAGAGATCCCCGTCGCCCGAACAACGAGGACTAGACGTGCTTCATGATCCCTAGCGGTATTTCCACTTACTAATCCTGTGTGCTGATTGCTGTTTGCTAACTGTTCTCTGACCTATGTTAGATTGACCGTTGCGGTTGGGACTCGCCGGGCTGATCCATCGCTCCTTACTCGGCATACCTTCTGGGGTTGTCCCCCTGGGGGTTCCTGCTGAGAGGTTTGCGCCTCCCTCTTGCTGGCCCCCTGCACTGGGCTTCTGCCCATGTGTAGTGGAACCCTTTGCTTGGGATCGGCACCCGGCGACCTCCGAGTCCCGCTATAAATTTATATATTTGCCTGTTTCTTCTTATTTGCTTGTCTCTCCTTAAACTTGACCGGTCGTGTTGTTTGCTAAATGTCCTTTAAACAATGTTAGATCGACTGTTGCGGGCAGGACTCGCCGGGCTTATCCATCGCACCTTACTCGGCGGGCCTTCTGGGGTTCCCCCCCTGGAGGTTCTTACTGAGATGTCCGTCCCTCCCTCTTGGCTGGCCCCCTGCTCTGGGCCTCTGCCCATGTATGGTGGGACTTTTCGCTTGGGATCGGGACCCGGCGACCTCCGAGCCCCGTTGTGTATTTACCTTTCTCATTATTTACTTGTCTCTCTTTAAACTGGATCGGTTGTGATGTTTGCCAAATGTTCTTTAAACTATGTTAGATTGACTGTTGCGGTCGGGGCTCGCCGGGCTGATCCATCGCTCCTTACTCGGCGGGCCGTCTGGGGTTCTCCCCTTGGAGGTTCTCGTTGAGATGTATGTGCCTTCCTCTTGGCTGGCCCCTTGCGCTGGGCCTCTGCCCATGCGAGGTGGGACTTTGTGCTTGGGATCAGTACCCGGCGACCTCCGAGCCCCGTTATATATTTACCCGTTTCTCTTTACTTACTTATTTACATGTTTCTTTTTAAACTGGACCGGTTGTGGTGGTCGGGACTCGTCGGGCTGATCCCCCTCTCCGGGCGCGGTTTGCCTCGTGGGTCTGTGCCCCGGGGGCTTCCGCTGAGGTGCTTTGCGCCTCCCCCCTTGACTGGCCCCCCGCGCCGAGCTTTCATGCCGGCGCGCCGGGGCCCATCATCTAGGGTCGGCCTCCGACGAGCTCCGAACCTTGCTGCCTTCTTATTAGCTTCCCTCCGTGCTATGGGTGGTGGTCTGCTGCGGGGGACCTCGTCGGGCTGATCCCCCTCACTATACTTGACGAGCCCCGTGGGTCTGTGACCCGGAGGCTTCTACCGAGGCGATTTGTGCCTCTCCCTCTGACTGGTCCCCCGCACTGGACCCCCGCTCGTGCGGCTGGGACGCTCCACATGGGATTGGCCCTCGAAGAGCTCCGAGCCCTGTTGTATACTTATATACCCGGGCCCACTGTTTATGCCCCCTCGGCTAGTTGTCGGTTAAGGAGCTGCAAAACATGGTTATATGCCTTACCTTACTGTATAAATGGAGGTCTGTAATGTCCAAACTGTTTCTGATATTAAAAACTTTGGGTGGCCGCCCTACTGACAACCTGATCTGGGGTCGGCCGGGGGGTCCTCCTCTGTCTCTCGGACCCGTCTCGCTCCCGCCCTAGGCCGGGACCTCGTGGCCCTCCGGGCTGGTTTTCCTTTCTTGCTAGCCTCGGGTGCCCGAGTTTCCTTCTTGGGACAGGAAAACTTCCTTCCCACTTAGTCTCCCTGTAGTTTTAGTTCCCCTTCTACGTTAGTTCCTACCCCTTCGGCCTCAGTGTCTCGTGAACCTATTCCTATTGTGCTGCCCCCCCCCCCGTGTTTGCTTCCCCTGCCGCCAGGCGTCTTTCCGACTTCCCCTATCTTTCTCCCTCAACTGGTTCCTCCCCTGCTTCCTACCTCTGCCCTGACCTAAGCCGGAGAACCCACGTTCCTCGGTATCCTCTATTCTTAGGACAAGAACCGTCAACCTCCCCACGACCATGTCCAAAGTCCACTTCACTTCATTAAATGTCAAGGGCTTGAACTCCCCTGTAAAGCGTGCTTCAGTTTTGGCGGAGCTGAAACGCCTAGGAACAGGGATCGCCTTTCTCCAAGAAACCCATCTTAAGGTGGGGCGGGTGCATAACTTGTCGAGCCGCTACTTTAGGCACCAGTACCATGGCCTTTCCCCGGACTCCAAGTCCCGAGGGGTATCCATCGTCCTGGCGGGGTACTTACCTTGGACACTGGAGGAGGTGGCCCATGATGGGGAGGGGAGGTACCTATTTGTCAGGGGAACCCTCTACTCGCAGAGGGTGACGCTTGCGACCTGCTACTGTCCCAGTGTGAATCAGGTTAGCTTCCTGAGATCAACCTTGGAGAAGCTAGCGGAATTTTCTGCTGGTATTCTTCTCTTGGGAGGGGATTTCAATTGTGTTCTTGACCCTCAAATTGACACCTCTAGGGGGACTTCTAGCGTTCCTTATTCGGCTATAAGGAGGATTAAGGCTCTCTTATTCGACCACCAGCTCCTAGACGTGTGGAGGATTGCCAACCCCCGAGAAAGGGATTACACTTACTTTTCACCCCCTCATAACACGTATTCACGTATAGACTGGCTCCTGGTCCCCCATAGGTTCGTGCATCTTTTCTCGCGACCGCGCATAGGCTCGATCTCGATCTCTGACCACGCTCCTATCTTTATCACCCTGTCGGTTCCGGACTCTCCCCCCCCTTCGGGGCATTGGAGGCTCAATAGCTCCCTCCTACAAGACCCGGCGTTCAAGGCAGAGATACAGTCGGCAATCACCGAGTTTTTCTCGGTGAATAACACTCCTGATGTAACACGTATGACTCAGTGGGAGGCTCACAAATGTGTGATCCGGGGCCTCTTAATTAGACGGGGCGCCCACCTTAAGAAAGAAAGGGAAAAACAAACGACCCTCCTGCTCCAGGAACTCCGGAGCCTGGAGACCAGACACAAACAATCCCTAGACCCCACGCTATCTGCCAAACTGATTAAACTTCGCGAGACCCTCCGAGACATAAGCTTTGTACAGGTTAGGGGCCAGATTGCGAGAAGTCGTAGGTTCTTCTACGAGCTCAGCAACAAAAGCGGTAAGGCCCTAGCTAGAGCCCTGAGGGGGCAGAGATCGAGGAATTACATTCCCAGCATCCTTGACCCCCAAGGCACCAGACATTATAAAATAGGGGACATAGCTAAAACTTTTAGGGATTTTTATGATGCCCTATATAACCTACCGCAAAATAAGTCCCAGGCGCACCGGCAAAAGGTGAGAGCCTACATTCAGAGATCGGACCTTCCCCGGCTTGGGCGGGGCGTGGCGGCGGCCCTGGAGGAGGGGATTGACGCGGGGGAGTTTGTGAGGGCCATCAGGAGCATGAAACCCGGGAGGGCTCCTGGTCCGGATGGATACAGCTTGGAATATTATAAGGAACTAGCGGACACCTTGGGTCCGCACTTCGTCTCCTCTTTCGGCTCTTTAAGTGATGGCCATCCACCCCCCCGGGATACCCTGCGGGCTAACATTGCTGTTATCCCTAAGCCGGGCAAGGACCCTGCCCAGTGTGGTAGCTATAGGCCCATCTCCCTGCTGAACTGCGACCTCAAGATATATAATAAAATATTGGCGGACAGAATTGCTCCACTTCTCCCGGACCTCGTTCATTGGGACCAGGTGGGCTTCGTCCCGAATCGCGAGGGGAGGGATAACACCACTAGAGTCATGAACGTGGTCCACCACGCCCGACGGATGGGGGAGGCTGCGTTGCTCCTCTCCACGGACGCCGAGAAGGCATTTGACAGGGTGAGCTGGATTTTCCTCGAGGAAACCTTGCGTCACATAGGGCTGGGTGACAAGATGCTTAACAGGGTCCTGGCCTCATATACCTGCCCCTCGGCGTCCGTGGTGGTGAATGGCCTGCCTTCCCAGGCCTTTAACTTATTCAATGGGACGCGACAGGGATGCCCACTCTCCCCCCTGATCTTCATCCTCTCGCTGGAGCCATTCTTACGCTTAATTAGACGGAACACAGATGTCTCGGGAGTGGGGGTGGGCGGAATTGAGCACAAGGTGGCGGCGTACGCTGACGATTTGATGTTTTTTGTGTCTAAGCCGGAGATCACCTTGCCCAACCTCCTTGCCGAGCTCAGGAGCTTCCAGGAGGTCTCTAATTACAAAATCAATTATCAGAAGTCCTCAGCCCTGAACATCAATATTACTGCGGAACGTTTGCGACGTGTCGCGGAGAATTTCCATTTCAAATGGGAGCCAGAGGCCATCACCTACCTGGGCACACGCATCCCTCCCAATCTCACGGGAACGTACGCCCTAAACTTTCCCCCACTATTGAAGAAACTGGAAGAAGACCTCCTTAAATGGAATAAGGGGGTTTATTCTTGGTTTGGCAGGGTTAGTGTCATCAAAATGAACGTCCTCCCTAGGGTACTGTACCTTTTCCAGGCCCTCCCGATAGATATCCCCCACACCTTCTTTAAACAGCTTACAGGACTATGTACCAGATTCGTTTGGGCCGGACGCTCCCATCGTATGGCAGCCTCTCTACTGACGGTCCCCAAACTTAGAGGGGGATTGGGTCTCCCAGACTGGCGACGTTACCACGCTGCAGCCCACATGAGTCGAGTTATCGACTGGTGCCGGCACACTGCCCAGAAGCAATGGGTTGGATTGGAACAGGCTGCCTCCCCGTGCCCCCTCCCTGGCCTGCCCTGGATACCTCTAAATAGACTCCCACAGCTGAACACGCACCCTACGGTCGGCCCGACCAGGAGAGCAGTGGACGGGTTCGTGACTGGGACGAGCCTCTCCCCTTCCCCATCCCCCCTGACTCCCGTCCTGGGGCACCCTGATTTCCCGGTTGAGATAGCGGGTGGCCCCTTCAGAGCCTGGATCAGGCAGAACTGCTATAGGAGACTCCATATGCAGAGTGGGGATGAGTGGAGAAGACCGGAGACCTTGGTAGCAGACCTCGCACTCAGACCTCTCACGCTGCTGCAGTCTCTTCAACTCCAGCACTACCAGCGTTCTGTCGGACACACGGCGTCCAGGCAGTTAACGCAATTTGAACAAACCTGCCTGGACTCTGGTCACTTTAAGAGCGCCCTGTCATACTCCTACTCGCTGCTGATGGAGCCTCCGGAGGACTTTGTCCCCACATACGTGAGGGGATGGGAGAGGGAACTCGGTAGGACTTTCACGGATGAGCAACAACTGGCTATGATCCAGCTGGCTCATAAGAGCTCCATTTCCTGCAAGTACCAGGAAACTAACTTCAAGATTCTGACACGCTGGTACCGGGTCCCGGTGGTGTTAGCTAAGATGTTCCCCTCCTCTTCCCCTCTCTGCTGGAGGTGCTCGCGGGCCAGGGGGACTATGACCCACATCTTTTGGGAGTGCGAGAAACTCTCGGGCTTCTGGGCAGGAGTTAGAGAGATTGTCAGGAAACTGACAGACGTTGACCTGGGTGATGACCCCATATGCTATCTGCTTAACCTAGCGCCGGTCTCTTTGAGTTCTAGGCGTCGGTCCCTCCTCGCTCCCCTCTTGAGTGCTGCCAGAACTTGCGTTCCGGCGAGATGGAGATCCCCTGAGCCCCCCACGGTAGCACAGTGGTTGGCCGTTGTCCGAGACATCTGCAGGATGGAAGAGCTCACTGCCTCTTTGAATGGAACTTTGGAAAAACACAGGAGAACCTGGCAGATTTGGGATAGTTTCACTTTCTCCCCCGACTTCCTCCACTACACGTAGACAGGTTCTCTTGACCCCTGGTGGATCTGACCGTTCCCCTGGCCATCCTTCATCTTACTGTACCTTCCCCTTCCCTCCCCTCCTCTTCATCTTTCTTTCTTCTTTTTCCTTCCCCTCATAACTCTCCCCTGTTGTGTCCGTCCTGTCTCTCCCTATCCTTCCCCCCTTTCCCTTATGTTACTCGTAACCTAGTAGTTAAATCTGTGTCCATTCCTACTCCCTTACCCGTATATAAAAGTTTGGGGACAAGGATTGCAGCTGCCGCATTAGGGGGCTACACAGAATGGCAGTTTGGGTCATCCGGATTAAGGCCCAAAGTAGCCGTTCCTTTCCTATAATCACCCTTTTACAAGCCTGTGATTGATGACATTTGTTTATGAAGATTATTCTGTTCTGTAATGGCTGTAATCCATGCATTTATTTTATTCCTTGGCACTGCGTTGCCAGGCGCTGTATCCGATGTTCCCTCAATAAAAACTATTAATTATAAAAAAAAAAAAAAGTAGCAGAATAGTCACCGTAAAGGGATTAATCTGCTACTGGAAAAATGGAGAGGAAAATATCGGACAGCCATCCCTAAAACTTCTAAAAACAAGCTTGGATTCTAATCTTGTAAATACTTTAAAATTCGGATGTGCAAATAAGTGGCTTGCAGCTTCATACCCTGCATGCTCATAATAGGATAGCATACTTCAGGTAACAGAGGTATAAGATGGTATGGCTCTAATAACTTAACCTAGATAATGAGGTTAAATACTCATGCTTTTTTGATGAGATTTTCCTAGTGCACAGCACGGCCTGTTTCATGTAGTCCTTACATCTGGGTATTCCGCCACAAGGTGGCGCAGTGTACTGCAGAAGTGGCTCCCCCCGGCTGCATATAAAAACCGGAATCACCCATAGACCTCCAGTGTTTTCTCTGCAGTAATACTGCAAAGATAGAAGATGGCTCTCTATGTTTCGCAGGCGAGCGGGGAAACCAAGCCTGCGGCCCTGCAAGTTTATTTCCACCCGTTTCCGGACCCTATTTGCCTCCGAGCCTCGGCTGTCGGATCAGGTGATGGTAGAGGAGCACTAGGGTCAGGTGCTCGGGGAGCGCTGCTCCATGCCGCAGACCCTGTACAACAAAGGGTAGCCGGCCATAGGCTTTTTTATGGTGAGCCTGCTGAGGGAAGAAGAAGCACTGCTGTCGCTATGGTGTAGGGGGTGAGTTGTGCTTGGGGACTTGTGTTCCTGGCCAGTATTCCCTTTTTCTGTCTGACTTTCTTCCTTGAGGAGTATTTGTCTCTCTTGCCCCCCTCCCTCCCCTCTGGGCCCCTTTTGGACGGTTCCCGCCGCTGCCTGCCTCTCCTCCGCTCCACGACGGGTGACGATTGTGGGTTGTGGTATGGTGTCCCGCTGCTTGTTTCTCCCGCCGCCGCGAGCGTACTGTGCTCCGGATCCTTTGACTGTATTCCAGTCGCCTGTGTGTGCGGCGCGCGCTGCGCTCTTGGTCTGTGAGTCCCCCTTGGGGGGTTTTTCTTGTGGGGCATGTGCTGCAAGATACTTGTGTCTTTTTGATTGTCTTTCAGGCGGGATAACAGTGTATTGTGGTTTCTCCCGGTCCTATCTCCCCCCCCCATCCCCCCGTGTTCCCTCTGGGTCCTCTCTGGGGGCATCCCAGGTGGCTTTTATTAGCCTTACCCTATACTGGCCATTTGGGCCTGTGATAATCACCATATGGAGGCTTCTGGGGATAGCGCGCTCAGGGGTCCTTCGGGACAATCTCGGCTATGTGTCATGTGCGGGGCATCCCCTTTGAGTGGTGGTGGCGCGGTTTGTGTGCCGTGCGCCCAAGGTATTATTGCTGGCCAGGCTGGGATGGGTGCTTCTCTTCCCAGTTCTGCGCTTCCTCCGGCATCTCCTACTCCCCTGCGCCTGCATTTAGCCCCCAGTGAGGGGGATACTAGCAGGGGGTCCCAATCTTATCTGGCACTACGTGTGGCCAGCATTGAAAGGCAGCTGGCTCGTCTTGAGATGGGCAAGGCCTCTGGCAAGAAGCGCCATCTTGACGCCGCGCCTTCTCTCTTTACCGAGGAGGATGAGGGCCTTGATGTGTTTGGCGGCCGTGACTCCCTAGAGGAGGGGGAGCTTTTCCATGATTCAGAGTCCTCTAGGGGCCAGCAGGAAGGTTATGACAGTGACCTGGGGTCTGCCTCTGATGAGGATACCTGGCTCCCTGATGACACTGATTGATTGTTGTCGGACATTTTCGAGACATTGCACATCGCCCCCCCTAAGGTGGCAAAGAGGAAGCAGGGGGAGCTCTTTCGCACCGACAAACAATGTTTAGAGTTCCCGGAGCAGGGCCATTTCTCCAATATGGTGCTCAAGGAGTGGGAACGTCCTAACAGGTTGCCCACAGTGCCCAAGGGTTTGGACAGAAGGTATCCCTTCTCGGCTGATCTGGTCAAGCGCTGGTCGTGTCCACCTGAGGTGGACGCTCCTGTTCTACGACCGTCTAATACTTCGGTCATGCCGTCCCCTGACACTAGTACACTGCGTGACAGTGCGGACCGGCGTATGGATCAGCTGGCCTGTCATGCTTTCACCTTTGTAGGGGCAGGCCTGCGTCCAGTTTGTGCCGCAGCCATTATGGCCATTGCCCTTAAGAAGAAGCTCAAGTGTCTCGCTGATGGCGCCATGGCTGGTAGGAGAAGGGAGGATTATAGGGCACTCTTGCTTTGCTCTGATTTTGTGGCCTTTGTGCAGGCTGCCATGAATGATGCCGTCCAGCTGGGCGGTAGGGCTTCTGCTCTCTTGGTGGCTATGCACCGGTCTGTTTGGTTGCGCCAGTGGGCAGCTGACACTGCAGCTAAGAAGTCCCTCATCGGGCTCCCCTTCACGGGGCTTCGTCTCTTTGGTGAGCGTCTGGATGTTCTGGCCAAAAATGGTAGGCTACCTCAGCGTAGGAAGCAGTCTTGGTCCTTTCGGGGGTCTTTCACCTCCTCCCTCCGTGGCTCCAGGGGAGGTCGTGGCGCACACTTTTGGTAGCCGCAGAGACTCCAGGTGCCGTGGCAGATCCCCTGGTCGTCCCGGTCTTTCATGGGGCTCCAAGCCCAAACCCAACGCCCCTCAGGCATGAGGAGGCGCCCTCACCCGTCCGGGTGGGGGGGGGCGGCTTCGGCTCTTTGCTCACGTCTGGAGACTTCGCGTCTCAGACCGGTGAATTCAGGAGGTGATGTCCTCCGGTACAAGATAGAGTTTGCAGCCTGGCCGCCCCCAAGATTTCTCAGATCCCGGATACCTCAGAATCCTCTGTCCGCTCAGGGGCTGTGCCTAGCAGTGCAACGCCTGTTGGAGTCGGGAGTCATCTGTCCGGTACCTCACCAGGAACAGGGTCGGGTACTATTCCAATCTATTCACGGTGCCCAAAAAGGACGGTTCTCTGAGGCCCATCCTGGACTTGAAGGGTCTCAACAGGTTTGTCCGGTTCAAGCATTTTCGCATGGAGACGCTACGCTCAGCTGTCAGTTCCCTTCGACCGGGCGACTTCATGACCACTGTGGACATCAAGGATGCCTATCTTCACATACCAATCTTTCCAGGTCATCAGAGATTTTTGAGGTTCGCTCTGGAGGATCAGCATTACCAATTTGTGGCCTTACCGTTCGGTATCACCTCGGCCCCTCGGGTGTTCACCAAGGTGCTGGTGGGCGTAATGGCCCTTCTGAGGAACCATGGCATTCGCATCCTCCCTTACCTGGACGACATTCTTATTGTTGCTCAGTCTCTTCATCAGGCAGAGAAGGATACTCAGGTGGTGACCTCCACTCTCGAGTCCTTCGGCTGGGTGATCCACTATCCCAAGTCTTCACTGTCTCCGTCTTTGGCGAGGTCCTTTCTGGCCATGACTCTGGATACCTCTCAGGTCAAGGTGTTTCTCCCTCAGCAGAAAGTGGAGGGCCTTCAGATGCAGGCACGAGCCCTGCTCATCCCTCCATTCGGCAGGGGATGCAGTTAGTGGGACTGATGGTGTCCTTCTTCGAGGCGGTTCCCTTTGCTCAGTTCCACATGAGATCCCTTCAGTTGCACCTTCTGTCAGTTTGGGATCGGGACCCTGTGTCCCTGGATCAGGAATTTGTTCTGTCCCCTCTGGCCAGGAAGTCCCTCTCGTGGTGGTTGGATTCGAGGAATCTTCTAGTTGGGAGGGAGTTTGGAAGTCTCTGAAATTCCAGGGTCAGTGGGGCCCCCAGGAGGCCCATGCACCCATCAACATTCTAGAACTGCGGGCGATCAGGTTGGTTCTCTCCCAGTTAACTCCTCACCTTCAGGGTGGGGCTGTTCAGATCCGTTCGGACAACCAGACAGCAGTTGCCTACATCAATCATCAGGAAGGGACTCGGAGCAAGTGAGCCCTCAAGGAAGTGTCCCTGATACTGTCTTGGGCGGAAGAGAATGTTTCCTGCATCTCGGCGGTCTACATTCCGGGTGTGGAGAACCAGGAGGCAGACTCCCTGAGCAGGGGAACGTTTCGGCTGGGGGAATGGTCTCTCAGCAACAAGGTTTTTCAGTCCCTGTGTCGTCGCTGGGGTCAGCCAGAGGTGAACCTGTTTGCGTCCCGTCACAATCACAAGCTTCCAAGATTTTCCTCCCTGTCACAGGATCCTCTGACCTTCGCCACGGATGAGCTAGCAATTCCTTGGATGGAGTTTCGACTCCTCTATTTGTTCCCTCCCTTTCCTCTGCTGGGCCGGGTGCTGCGCAAGATAGCCCAGGAGGGGGTACCAGCCATTCTAGTGGCCCCCTGTTGGCCGAGGAGGGTGTGGTTCGCAGACGTCGTGCAGTTGGCAGTAGATCGGTACGTCTTGCCCAAGGATCCAGAACTTTTCACTCAGGGACAGCTGCGCCATCCCAATTAACAAACACTGGCTTTAGTGGCTTGGCTGCTGAAACCTCCATCTTGATGGACAAGGGGTTGCCGGCCTCGGTTGTTGATATCATGATACGGGCTCGGAAGAAGTCCTCGTCTTTTATCTACTACAGGGTCTGGCATGCTTACATTGCCTGGTGTGAGTCTAAGTCTCTCCCTTGTCGGGTGTTTTCTATCCCCAGGATCCTGGAGTTTTTACAGCATGGTCTGGATTCGGGCCTTCAACTTAGTACCCTCAAGGGACAGGTGTCAGCTCTGGCAATTTTTTTCCAAAGATCCTTTGCCAATCACAGGATGGTTAAGACCTTCTTCCAGGGAGTTACTCATGTGCATCCGCCGCGTAAGCCTATGTTACCGGTTTGGGACTTAAATTTGGTGTTGTCTGCTCTACAGGGTCCTCCCTTTGAACCTATACGTTCGGCTGCGTTGCCCATTCTGACTCTTAAGGTGGCCTTTTTGGTGAATATCACTTCGGTCAGGCGAGTTTCTGAGCTGGCGGCGCTTTCTGTGAAACCTCCTTATTTTGAGCGGCATCAGGATAAGGTAGTGTTTCGGCTTAAACCGGATTTCTTGCCCAAGGTTGTGTCTGCTTTTCATCTGAATCAGGACATTGTTTTGCCTTCCTTGTGTCCTAACCCTGCTAATTCTAACGGACCCTGCATTCTCTGGATGTTGTCAGGGCATTGAAGTTTTATTTGGTTGCTACTGAGTCTTTCAGGAAATCTGATGCTCTTTTTGTTCTTCCTTCTGGACCTAGGAAGGGTTTGCCTCCGGCAAGTCTACTGCCAGCAAGTGGATCCGTCAGACGGTGAAGCAGGCCTATTCTGCTAAGGGGAAGGAACCCCCCTTTCGGATTACTGCTCATTCCACTCGTGCTATTGGTGCTTCTTGGGCTTTTCAGCACCAATCTTATGTTGAACAAGTTTGTAAGGCCGCTACTTGGTCTTCTGTTCATACTTTTTCCAAGTTTTACAAGGTTGATGTTAAGGCCTCAGCTGATGCTTCTTTTGGCCGCAAGGTACTTCAGGCAGTAGTGGTTTAAACTGCCCACTGTTACTCTTGGGGATCCCACCCTATCTTACGGACACTGCTTTTGGATGTCCCAGACGTAAGGACTACATGACACAGGCCGTGCTGTGCACTAGGAAAAATACAATTCTGTGAGTACTCACCTGTAGAATTGTTTTTACTATGCACAGCACGGCCTGTTTCATCCCTCCCTTGTTATCGTTATCTTTGGTTGCCTTTGTATGGTGATTTGTTCCAAAATTAGTTGTGAGGAATCTTTTTACCTTTATTACCTCCCGGCTTCTTGTATAACTGCTTTTCAACACTGGAGATCTATGGGTGATTCTGGTTTTATATGGGGCCAGGAGGAGCCACAAATCTTCTGCAGTACACTGCGCCACCTTGTGGTGGAATACCCAGACATAAGGACTACATGAAACAGGCCGTGCTGTGCATAGTAAAAACAATTCCACAGGTGAGTACTCACAAAATTGTGAGATAATGGTATGCGCTAAAAAAGGAATTATGTGATGCAGACATATAGCAGAACAAGCACTGACGGATCTCAAGATCTTGTACTAACCTCCTGGCAGACAACCACACTTTTGTTTAAAACTGTTAGGAGCTGTTAATATGTAGCCGCACTGTCATACACATTTCACTCTACGTCTGATGCATTTTTCTTCATTACCAGTAGCCAGAGGCACAAGCGATTGCGTTTTTGAGTGAAATATTAAACATTAAGTTCTCCTCTGAGACATGCAGATTTTCTCATGATTGTGCTTTTTTGGCTGTTTTCGTTGACTATTCTATAAGGCATAATGTTGAATTAAGTTTTCCTCCAGTAGCTTAATTAAATATTCCAAAGCATGTGGGATGTCAAATTAATTTAATATTATCTGGGAAAATGTAGACTCAAATTGATGGAACTTTAATGCAGCTTTGTGGTAGCACAAAAATGCTTTGCTTTGCATTGATGCTTGAAGAAGAGTTAAAGAGGGTAATTATAAGATATCTGTTTTCACTAAGCCCCACTCTGCTTGTTTATCGATGAGAAAAGTATTGAAATCAGAAAGCCATGATCACAAAGCCAGTGAAGCTGGACAATATGACATTAATTACTGCAGCCTTAAAATACTAGCACTTCCTTTGGGCTTTTACTGAGTAATTAGCATAGAACAATCATTTGATGTACATGTGAAATAGAAAAGAATTGAGTAAAGGGGGGGGGGGGGTTGTTCCATCAATACTATCTATACAATTTGTTTTGGTACTTGAGCTGTGCACGATGGAAGACCCCAGTTCAACCCTCTCATTAGTTTATAGTATTCAGTCTTGTCAATCCTGTAAGCAGTGACCTTCATTTTCATACAGTTGCACATGTAAATGTCACCTTAAGACACCCCTTTTGGTGCCGTTCCTACTCCCATTTTTGAGTCCCTTAACCTAGTAAGCTGCCAACCTACACAGGGAGCGATCCAGACCAGCGGAAGTTCTCTTTGTAGGTGCACCTAACAATTCAAACTTACTAAAGGAAGTGGGGGTTGCTCTATCAATACTTTGGCCTCGATTCACAAAGACTTGAAAAAGATTCTCATGGTAGTAAAAGATTCAATTCATGAGAAAAAAGCCTGAGAATGTCACTGTTGCTGAATCACCAGATAAAAAGACAATGAAAGTCAACAGCACTTTTTACTACAGAGTCAAAAGTAGTAAAAAGTTCAATACTTTTTTCAAGAGTAAAAAGTGCCATTGACTTCCGTTGTCTTTTTATCTGGTGATTCACTATAAGTGAAATTCTCAGGCTTTTTTTCCTCATGAATTTAATATTTTTCTACCATGAGAATTTTTTTCAACTCTTAGTGAATCAAGTCCCATGTCCTTGATTCAATAAAGGTAGAAAAAAATTCTCATGGTAGTAAAAGATTCAATTAATGAGAAAAAAGTCTGAGAATTTCACTGTTGCAGAATCATCAGCTAAGAAAATAATGAAAATCAATGTTGCTTTTTTACTCCTAAGAAAAGTAGAGAACTGTTTACTCCTTTCTACACTGTAGTAAAAGCTGCCATTGACTTCCATTGTCTTTTTATCTAGTGATTCAGTAACAGTGACATTCTCAGGCTTTTTTCTCATGAATTGAATTTTTTACTACCATGAGAATTTTTTTCTACCTTTGAGGCCTTTGTGCCCAATGTATTTGGTGCCTGGGCTGTGCACAAAGGAAGAGCTCAGTTAAATCTTAAAACTTCTTTATAATAATCAGGAAACAGGTTTGTCGGTCCTGTAAGGAAAGCAGGGGACTTGGTGTGGGTTTATTGTATGGAAACGAATGCCCCTTCTTTTGTTAAAGAATTGACCGTTTGCTGAAAGCTATAAAGCAATGAGAGGGTTAAATCAGGCTGTTCCCTTGTTAACAGCCAGACTGTTACAGTGTAAATTGTATTGAGGGAGCTACCCCCCATCCATCCATCCCATACACAGAAAGAACATTGTTAACCCCTAGCTGGCATAGGGACTCTTTTTTGTCTAGGCTTATAGTGTTCATTTATATGATCAGATTTCAAGATTTGTATTGAATGATTCTTGTTCATGAAGAACTTTATCTAGAGGCAACTTTTATTATATCCTTAGATTCTGAAGAAAACTTGTGTGGCAGTTAATTTGTTGGCACTCCAGCTTTTAGTGTTTGAGTGATTTGGTGTAATTGTTTCAGTTGTAATGCATGTGCCTGTTTTTGCACATGCAATAGACATAGAATAAGCTGTATTCTACGTGTTATCGATCTCAAAAGATTTACTGTTTGTTTTGTTATTGTTTGAAACGTTTGGTATTCTGTTTGGTATTCTCAGGAATTTGATTGGCGGTATTTATCTAGGTTGTTTCCTGCAAGTGCGGATTACAAAGTATACATATGTTTGGTAAATGCGCTTCATTTTACTACTTGCATTACTTAAGAATGGGCGAAAAAGTCATTCTGAACGATATTGCTGCCTTTAATTCTGTTTTAAAGCATTCTTTTTTATTGTAACAGAATGTTGTGGATTATTTGTTTCCCCTTTAAAGTAATTATCTGCCACTCCTATTTAAAGTGGACCAACACCCAGGATTTTGACTATCCTGGGTCTTGGTCCACTTCGGTGGGGCACCCCCGATCGGGGTGCCCCACTGTGTGAAACCCCCCCTAACCCCCCGAATAACTCACCTCTCCCCGCTCCCAGCGCCAACGTACAAGGTACGTCTAAGCGGCGGCCGCCGCCTCCCTCGCGTCACTTTTGACGCGCGCGCGCCCGCGCCGGCCATTCGCAGACGGCCGGCGCGGGCGCGCGCACGCCTACAGGGGCGCGAGGGAGGCGGCGGCGGCCGGCCGCCGCCGAAGATAAGGTAGGTGAGTTGGGGTGTTTGGGGGGGTTTCACCCAGCGGGACATCCCGATCTCGGATGTCCCGCGGGGTGGGGGGTGATCGGCCCGGGAATCTTATAGATTCCCGGGCCGATCACCCGTGGGTGTTGGTCCACTTTAAGGAAAATTTTGAAATTGTATATCTTATCTCAAATTTCAAATACTTCTCATACAACCTGTTTACTAAATCTGGCATTTGTTGCCAATTTTGTCTGCATACAGCTTAAACCAGACCAACACCCTTATGAGAAACTGTGCTCATATGAATTCCTCCCCAAGGCAATTCAGACTGCTGCACATTAAGTAAAAATTAATTTACCTTTTTGTTACTCCTGCCGTGGTTGATTTTCCCCTGGTGCTGCAGGTAGCCTGCAAATAGAAAGTGTAACTGGGTTTCCTGCCACTGTGCATTGTGCATTATGCCAGTTAAACCCAGGCAGTAGCATGTCTGATATGCTGAGAAAGGAAACCTCCCAGGTCCTGCAGATGGCCACAATCTGGAGAAAATCAACGAGGCCGCGTTTTAGCTTTGAGGGGATGCTGGAGCATGGGACTAATCTTATTGATTTCGTCTATTGATTGATTTTCGACTATGGTGTCACTAAAGTGTTGGATGAAGGAGTGCTGTGGATGTCACCTATCTGGATATTGGCAAATCCTTTGACACTGTTCACACATAATGAGCTCATAGGTAAGTTATTGAAAATTGGACTTAATCCCTGGATATTTTTGTATATTTACAGTTGACTGAAGGACCGGTATCAAAGGGTTAATGGTGTGCAATCTGAAGAAAGGGTAGTTAAAAGCATTCCATTCTTTTTAATATAATTGACATGTTTACCAATGATAGGTTGATAGGTTCCTGGAGGTGTCTGCAACATGGAAAATTATTTTGCTTTATTGGATAACTGGTCACGAATGTCAGTGGAAACTGTAAAATAATGCACCTGGATAAAAGGAATCACTTCTGGGTATTGACTGTGTTAGCCAGGACTTTTGAAGAGAGAGAATTGTTGATACTGATTACTGAAAACTGCAATATGAGTGGAGAAAGCAAATAGGGTGCTCAGCTGCATTGCTTGAGGCCTCACCAGTAGGAAGAGGGATGTTGTGATGCTTCTGTTTGGAGCTCTGATAAGACCACGTTTAGAGTACTGTGCACAATTCTGGAGACCTTAACTACAAAAATATATTCAAATAGAACGGGTCCAAAGGCCGGCAACAAAAATTGTGAAAGTAAGAAAAAACCTAGAACTTTTCAGGAGAAACTAAAGAATGTAACTTGTACTGTCTGCAGGAAGGAAGAGAAGGAGGAGGCACGATTAAGACCTTTAAATATGTTAAAGAATTATATAAAGTTCAGGAGAGAAATATTTTTAAAAACTGGTTGGAGGAAACATCAGGAGCAACGTCCGAAAAAAATATTTTTAGAGTAGTAGATATTTGGGACAAACCTCCAGCCAAGGTACAGTAGTTAAAGAATCAACAGTAAGTGAATTTAAACATCAAGATCAAGCTGCTGCACGGAAGAGTAACAGCATATGCTGTTACAATGTAACGTCTAGTTGAAATTGAGCTGTAACCGAAAGTGTTTTTTTTTTAATTCTCTTTATTAAAGCAATGCAAGTGGGTCAGCACCAGTAATATATACTCTGTGCCTATCTGTCCCTAAAACCAGCCACTGTCCTGTTTGTAAGGAACTAATTCTTAGGCTTTACTATATTCCACAGCTTGACCATTGCACTAAGTTGGCACTCCTAAACCAGACCAACAGCCTGGCATAGTTGGAAAAGAAAGGTAGCGGCCATTTTGGAGCTTCCACTCCCAACTGACATAACTGACAATGCACAGTGTCAGGAAGCCCAGCAGCACTTCCTCTTTGCAGGTGGCCTGCAAATGCATGAGCCGCCATCTTGTTTTTTAAACTAACCCCAGCAGGAGTTAGAAAACTGTAAATTATTTTTTATGTGCAGCAATCTAAATTGCCCTGGGGAGGGATGCATATGAGCAATGTTTGTTGTGTTGGTCTGGTTTAGGTTGACAATAGCAGCTGAAGGTATTCAGTGCTGATCGACATACCAGTAAGATAAATAAGACTAACTGTACTGCTTCAGCGCGATGTTGCTATATAAACAATTAGCGAATACCTTCAGCTGCTATTGTCAACCTCGTTTTATGCACCTGCATGCTTTCTAACAATGTCTGTAATAATGTTGAAACAATAACGTGTTTGGATCAGAATGGATCCCCTTTCTTTTATCATGAGACTTAATAAAATAACTATGTTTTAAAAGAATACTGGTGAGGTGTGGTGGGAAAGCTGGGTCTAGGTGATACGGGGGATTAGGCCTAATCCCCAACAATCAAATTGAATTAATTTCGATAGACCAGCAATTTCCAAACCCCCTCCCTTAAAAAAACTTTAATAACAATTTAACCTTTTTCCCAGAGGCGGGTCGCTTGTTGAACTAGTGCAGGTCACCACAGAGTGAGGACCTGCCCTAATAAGTAGGTGCTGCTTGAAAATAAAGCTTAGGTTTTGTGACTTTTCATTGACTACTTCTGTAAACTACACAAAATGTAATAGGGTGTATTATGTGCCCTAATACATTTCTACGCCATGTTCATATATTACAGACTTTTTCTATTGCTTAAGGTGTCTATTATTGATTGCATCAAGAGTTGGACTTCAATCTGTTACTCTAGTGCTAAATGGGGTCAATAAATCGAGACAGTCTAAGCAACCTTGTCTCTGCCACCACATAGTAAAACAGACTGTAAATAAAGTAGACGATGATTCGCATGCCAGAATTCTTTTCTCTCTGGAAATCCGGTAGAACTGACAGAATCTAGTTATGTAGGAAATCTGTTGTCAGCATCAGGTATTCCGTGTAGTAAATGCTACAGATTTTACTATTTTAGCACACCTTACACTGGCATTGAGCAATATAATTCATTGTCATATGCCTAGAGGAAATGTTTTCTTCCCATAGAATTTTCTTCTCCCTTTAAGTACAGTGGAATACCTTGAGGTACTAATTAATTTTTATAATTGCTTTGCTACCACATTCATACATTTCTACCGCTGCATTACCCGAAGGGCATAACTGAAGAGACATGGCTTTGATTGGGGTGAAATTCAGAACTATTCCTGATTTCTATCAAACCTTTTACCTGACTTTAAGTAATATTATGAGACACATGAACGTATCAGAATATTAAATATTTTCATGAATTGCTAAAATGATTTCTGGAAATCCTAATGCAAGTTATAATGTGTATAGGTGTAAGGAGGCCTTGGGTCTTTATTGCAACATTGTGCCACCTTGTTTTTCATCACTCCCGACTGCTGTGCTTGACCACTTTACAGCATGTTAGGGGGCCAACACCGCACTAAATACAAAATTGTGCTGTGCTGTGCTCCACTTGTGTGTTTCCACTGGTGGAAAAAAACAATGTGAAAAGTCCTAAAAGCAGAGCAAAACCCTTTTCGGGAGATGCTGGCAGCTCAGCAGTGGCCCGGTTTAAAAAAAAAACACGGTTTTCCACTGCCAAAGCTACGCCCACCCAGTACCTTTTGAGAACCCCAATTGGCTGAGGCGCTAACTGGCTGCGTCCCTGGCTTTCATGCTGGGTCCTCCCTTATCCAGCCATTTAGATGGGTTGGGCATGGGGGGGCGCACGGCAACATGGGAGTTGAGGATTGAAGCATCGCTGGAGCCGTCTGGTAAAGGTAAGTATACCAGGGACCCCAAGGGTTTCACACAGTGGGCCTTCCTGCTATAGGCTGCCCCCAGGGTCAGGCTAGCAGCCAGCCCTGGAATCTAATTGCAAAATGTTCTACAAAAGTTGATTTAAAGTGGACATACAGTCACTAATACCCACAGCATACCTTGAGCCATTACAACCCACCACTTTGAAATCCTATTTTGCCAGGCTGCATGAAACCCCTAAGGAATGTTGAGGTTTGTTGCTAAATACTATTTGCTACATAGGAGACAATTTTCAGTGTTCTCACAGCACACATCACAAAATGCTTTGAGCTACTTACATTTTCCAAGTATACAGCACGTCCTGCTTCACTAAATTCTTCACGTCTGCGTTATCCGCCACAAGGTGGCGCAGTGGACTGCAGAAAAGACTTGTGGCATCTCCCGGCCCTATAAAAGGCCACGAACCTCCCACAAATTCCCAGTTTCCTTCTGCAGTCTGGACTGCGAAGATAGAAGATTGGCTCTCTATATTGCGCAGGCGAGCGGGGCTTACCAGCCTGCGGCCCTGCAGGACTATTTTCACCCGTTCTGGACCCACTGCCTCCCAGCCTCGGCTGCCTGGTTCGGGTGAAGGTAGGACGGCACAAGGGTCAGGTGCTTGGGGAGCGCTGCTCCAACCGCAATCCCTGTACCATACAAGGGTAGTCGGTTCAGGCTTATGGTGAGCCTTCTTTGGGATGCCCTTCCCTGCTGTCAGGTATTTTGTGCCCCCCCACCCCCACTCCTCAGCGTCTGCCTTGCGCGCCCCTGCCGCTGCTCTCTCTCCCTCGTTCTCTCCCTGGGGAGTTCTCCGGGGGGGGGGGGGGTAAGGTGGTGGTGCCCTGAGAGGTGTTTGACTTGTTAGTTGTGCTTTGTTACTGTCTTGATGGGCACTCGCCACCGCGCCGCTTTGTACGGCGCTCCGCGGCGGGCGGCGATATGTAACTGAGACGATTCACTGCGCTGTCTAGGCGCTGGTGGGTCATGTGACCAGCTTTTTCGCGCTCTTCGGGGGGCGGGTCCCACGGATGACGCTTTCTGCGTCATACCTCCACAGCCCGCCCCTCAAGGTCTGCTGTGGCGCCATTTTGATGCTGTGGTGTGCTGGGCCCTCGTCTTCTACTCTGCTGCTGCGCGCTGCTGTTCCGGTCTGGACTTTGGTGCTATCGGCCCCCTTGGTCCGTGAGTTCCCTTCGGGGTTGTGTTTTATTGCTATTTAGCCGCGCTATGGGAATTTTCATGTATTTTTATTATGTCTTTCAGGTGGGATAACCGTGACTGTGGTTTCTCCTGGCCCTCCCCCCTTTCACCTCCCACTTTCCCTAGGAGGCATCCCGGGTGGCTCTTGCTAGCATTAACCCTATACTGGCCATTGGGTCTATACTAATCACCATATGGAGGCTTATGGGGATAATGTGCTTGGGGTTCCTTCGGCACAAGCCCAGCTGTGTGCCATGTGTGGGGTATCCCCTGTGAGTGATGGTGTCAGGGTATGTGTGCCCTGCGCCCAGAAGGTACTTGTGCTGCAGTCTGGGTTGCCTGCTACGCTGCCCAGCTCTGCGCCCCCTTCTACATCTCCTACCCCCCGCGCCTGAATTTGACCCCTAGTGAGGGACATGCTAGTGGGGAATCACATTATGACTTGGCTTTGCCGGTGGCCAGCCTGGAAAGGCATATTGCTGGGCCTGCCCCCCGTAAGGCTTCTGGCAAGAAGCGGCATTTAACTCCCGCTGTTTCCCTTTTTCCTGAGGAGGATGAGGGACATTATTCTTTCCCTGGCCTTTACCCCCTAGAAGAGGGGGAACTTTTCTCTGATTCTGAGTTATCTGAGGAACAGCAGGAGATTTATGGTGGTACTGGGTCTCCTTTTGGGGAAGAACCATGGTCTCCCGAGGATACTGATAGGCTGTTGGCTCACATTTTTGAAGTGCTATGTATTACCCCTCCTGTGCCAGCTAAAAAACAGCAGGGTGAGCTTTTTCACTCTGTTAATCAACGCTTGGAGTTCCCTGAGCAGCACCACTTTAATCATTTGGTGCTCAAGGAGTGGGAACGTCCTAGCAGATTGCACGCGGTGCCCAAGAGTTGGGACAGGAGGTATCCCTTCCCTGCTGATGTGGTCGTGTCCCCCCGAGGTCGATGCTCCCGTGCTTGGGTTGTCCAATACCTCGGTCATGCATTCCCCTGACACTTCTATTCTGGGGGATGGTGAGGACCGGCGTGTGGATCAGCTGGCTGCGCCCTGTGTGTGCTTCTGCCATCACAGCTCTTGCTATTAAAGGGCTGCTCAAGTGCCTTCTGGATAATGCCTTGGACGCCAATAGGGGGGAGGAGTATAGATCCCTCCTGCTTTGCTATGAATTTGTTGCATTTATTCTTTCTGCTATGGATGATGCGGTCAGGATGTGTGGTAAGACTTCTGCCCTTTTGGTGGTTATACGCCGCTCTGTTTGGCTGCGTCAGTGGGCGGCTGATAATGCCGCTAAGAAGGCTCTCACTGGCTTCCCCTTTACTGGGCTACAGCTCTTTGGTGAGCGTCTGGATCTGTTTGCCAAAGATGGTAGGCTGCCTCAACGCAGGAGGCAGCCACGACCCTTTCGGGGGGCTGGTTCTTCCCTCCCCTCCTTCCGTGCTCCCAGGTCCAGTCGGGGTGCACCATTTGCGGGGACACGTAGAGACCCTTGGGCCCGGGGTAGAGGCCGTGGTCGCCCCGGTCTCTCATGGGGTCCCAAGTCCAAATCTTCCCCCATCTGGGTGGGGGGACGGTTGCGGCTCTTTGCTCACATCTGGAGACTGCGCGTCTCAGACCGGTGGATTCAGGAGGTGGTGTCCTCCGGGTACAAGATAGAGTTTGCAGCCTGCCCCCCCCCCCCCCCAGATTCATCAGATCCTGAATGGCTCAAAGTCCCCTGTCAGCTCGGGGCTTGCGGTCCAAAGCCTTTTGGAATTGGGTGTCATCTGCCCGATGCCTTCCCAGGAAAGGGCAGAGGCTTCTACTCCAATCTGTTCAGGGTTCCCAAAAAGGATGGGTCCCTGAGGCCCATCCTGGATTTGAAGTGTCTCAACAAATTTGTCAGTACCTTGCGCCCGGGCGATTTCATGACTTCTGAGGACATCAAAGATGCTTACCTTCATGTTCCAATCTTTCCAGGTCATCAGAGATTTCTCAGGTTCGCTCTGGAGGATCGGCACTACCAATTTGTGGCCCTACCGTTCGGTCTTACCTCGGCCCCTCGGGTCTTCACCAAGGTGCTGGCGGGGGTGATGGCTCTGTTGAGATCTCAGGGCATTTGCATCCTTCCTTATCTGGACGACATTCTGATTGCGTCTCAGTCCTTCCATCTAGCCGAGCTGGATACCCAGATGGTGGTCTCCACACTCGAGTCCTTCGGTTGGGTGATCAACCATTTCAAGTCTTCACTGTCTCCGTCCTTGGTGAGGTCCTTTCTGGGCATGACTCTGGATACATCTCGGGTCAAGGTTTTTCTGCCTCAGCAGAAGGTGGAGGGCCTGCAGACGCAGGCACGGTCTCTACTTTCTTGCCCTCACCCCTCCATTCAGCAGGGGATGCAGCTGGTGGGCCTGATGGTGTCATGCTTTGAGGCGGTCTCCTATGCTCAGTTTCACATGAGACCTCTTCAGTTGCACCTCTTGTCAGTTTGGGATCGGGACCCTGTGTTCCTGGATCAGGAATTTGTTCTGTCCCCTCTGGTCAGTCAGTCCCTCTCGTGGTGGCTGGACTCAAGGAATCTCCTAGTGGGCAGGACCTTTCTGCCCCTGTGCTGGGAGACTGTGACCACAGATGCCAGTCTGACAGGTTGGGGGGGCTTTTGGAAGTCTCTGGAGTTCCAGGGTGAGTGGGGCCCTCAGGAGGCCATGCTCCCATCAACATTCTGGAACTGCGGGCGATAAGGTTGGTTCTTTCCCACACCTTCGGGGTCGGGCTGTTCAGATCCACTCGGACAACCAGACGGCGGTTGCCTATATCAGTCATCAGGGAGGGACTCGGAGCAAGCGAGCTCTCAAGGAAGTGTCCCTGATACTGTCCTTGCGGAGGAGAATGTCCCCTGCATATCTGCAGTTTACATCCCGGGAGTGGAAAATCTGGAGGCAGATTCCTTGAGCAGGGGGATGTCTCGGCTGGGGGAGTGGTCCCTCAGCAACATGGTGTTTCACTCCCTGTGTCACCGCTGGGGTCTGCCGGATGTGGACCTGTTTGCTTCCCGTCACAATCACAAACTTCCATTCTTTGTTTCTCTGTCACAGGACCCTCTGGCCTTTGCCACAGATGCGCTAGCAATGCCTTGGAAGGGGTTTCGGCTCCTCTATGTGTTCCCCCCGTTTCCTCTGTTGGGCAGGGTGCTGCGCAAGATAGTCCAGGAAAGGGTGCCAACCATTCTGGTGGCCCCCTGTTGGCCAAGAAGGGTGTGGTTCGCAGACATCGTGCAGTTGGCAGTAGATCAGTAAGTCCTGCCCAAGGATCCAAATCTGCTCACTCAGGGGCAGCTGTGCCATCCCAATTTACAAACGCTGGCTTTGACGGCTTGGCTGTTGAAACCTCCATCTTGATGGATAAAGGGTTGCCTGCCTCTGTTGTTGATACCATGATTATGGCTAGGAAGAAGTCCTCGTCTTTTATGTACTACAGGGTCTAGCATGCTTACATTGCCTGGTGTGAGTCTAAGTCTCTTCCCTGTCGGGTGTTTTCTATTCCCAGGATTCTGGAATTCTTGCAACATGGTTTGGATTTGGGCCTTCAACTTAGTACTCTCAAAGGTCATGTTTCAGCTCTGGCAATTTTTTTCCAAAGATCTTTTGCCAGTCACCGTTTGGTTAAGAATTTTTTCCAGGGGGTTTCTCACGTGCGTCCCCCACGTAAGTCTATGTTACCAGTTTGGGATCTGAATCTGGTGTTATCTGCTCTGCAGGGTCGTCCCTTTGAGCCTCTCCGTGAGGCCACTTTGCCCATTTTGGCTCTTAAGGTAGCCTTTTTGGTGGCTATCACTTCTGTCAGGCGTGTTTCTGAGTTGGCAGCGCTTTCCATTAAGCCTCCTTATTTTGAGCGACACCAGGACAAGGTGGTGTTTCGGTTAGAGCCAGATTTCTTGCCTAAGGTTGTGTCTGCTTTTCATCTCAATCAGGACATTGTCTTGCCTTCATTGTGTCCTAATCCTGCTAATTCCAAGGAGCGGACCCTGCATTCTTTGGATGTGGTCAGGGTTCTGAAGTTTTATTTGGTAGCTACTGAATCCTTCAGGAAGACTGATGCTCTTTTTGTTCTTCCTTCTGGACCTAGGAAGGGTTTGCCTCCGGCTAAATCCACTATCAGCAAGTGGATCCGTCAGGCGGTGGTGCAAGCCTATTCTGATAAGGGGAAGGAGCCTCCCTTCTGCCTTACTGCTCATTCCACTCTTGCTATTGGTGCCTCTTGGGCTTTTCATCACCAGGCTTCTGTTGAACAAGTTTGTAAGGCCGCAACTTGGTCTTCTGTTCATACTTTTTCTACGTTTTACAAGGTTGATGTTAGGGCCTCAGCTGATGCTGCTTTTGGCCGCAAGGTTCTTCAGGCGGCAGTGGTTTAAACTGCCCGCCGTTGCTCTTTGGGGATCCCACTTTACGGACACTGCTTTTGGATGTCCCAGACGTAAAGAAGTTAGTGTAACAGGACGTGCTGTATACTTGGAAAAATGCTTTGAGTACTCACCTGTAGAATTGATTTTGTAGTATACAGCACGTCCTGTTTCATCCCTCCCTTGTTATCATTATTCTTGGTTACCTCTGTATGGTGATTTGTTCAAATGTTTGGTTGGGTTTCCTTCATTATTATTCTCCCGGCTTCTTGTCTAACTGCTTTGTAACACTGGGAATTTGTGGGAGGTTCCTGGCCTTTTATAGGGCCGGGAGATGCCACAAGTCTTTTCTGCAGTCCACTGCGCCACCTTCTGGTGGATTACCCAGACGTAAAGAATTTAGTGAAACAGGACGTGCTGTATACTACAAAATCAATTCTACAGGTGAGTACTCACAGAATTGTATTTTTAATAGCAGGCTAATGGCTGCTTTACAATGTCTCACAGCGGATTACAATTGAAGCAATTATCATGCATCAGCTACAGCCTGGCTATAACAGTGTAATACAATGTAACTCTCACCAGGGAGCTGGCAATCTCCACCGCTATTGCGATGGCGACGCATTGACGCAACACTGCACACAAATGTGTGCTTTGCTGTGTACATGCCGTTCTCCATCAAGTTGTTTCCTGTTTCCCAACGTTGGCGCAAGTACCTGGATTTTGCGGAGGCGGCAGGACAAAGCAGGACCTCTGTGACAACAGGCAGCCAGACCCGGAAGCAGCAGGTATCGACGAGACCGGCATCTCTGGTCAGGCATTACTGCAGTCACCTCTTGAGTTTTTTGATCTGCTTCATTATAGAATAAATACAAGCCATTCCTACTTTTCCTTTGGAAAATGTAGAAATCTGTAGTGAGAGGAAAAGAGACATATGTCCCTTAACCAGTCAATGATTTTATTACAGAGTCCTACTAAATACCATGCTGTTCTTGGCTATGGATTGGAATCATTACTAAGAAGCAAAGAAATGAGGAACAATGGAATATATTCCCAGCATTATCGTCAAACCTGTGAACACTTAATAAACTAAACTGTAGTGACCAACTCTCGGCAATAGCTGCCAGGGCAAACAGGATTGTGGGCATTTAGAGGGGCATAGGTGCCCATGACCGGAGCATCATTTTACCACTTTTCTCTCCTATTCCACTTCAGGCCATCAGGATATCAGTAACGATTAAGTTAACTCTCGGTAGGTGTGGACTGCAAGACAAAGGTGTGGTTCCTCCCGGTCTATATACCTCCGGCTGCACCTCCAAAATCCACTTTCATTCTTGCAGTTGGACTGGACTGTGAAGGTGTAGCTGTATTTATTTTTCTCTAAATGTATTTCTTTTTTCTTGTTTATTATGTATGTATATATTTTTTATACACTTTAAATTTTCAAATCTCGTGCCATTTTTTGGAGGCGGGGCCCCAAGCGAGGGGGTAGAACTAGGCGGCTTCTTTCCATCTATGCAGTGAGGACGATCGCTGCCTGGTCCGCCGCCTTAGAGCACTGTGGTGGGTCAGAGAGGCTTGTTGTCACCGCGGCGCTGCTCGGGTCTCGATAGCAGCTTGTTCGTTCTTCCCTTGCCATGCCTCTGGGGAACTGTGCTTTGTTTCTTCTATGGCCAGTTTGCTTGTTCCACCGGCCGGCTGCTTTGGTAGCGGGGTGGCTTCCCCGGCCACACCGCCACTTCAATCTTGCTGCTCCGGCTGTCTCCGGTAGTGGGGCCTCTTCCAAGTCATCACTTATGACCATTGAGTACTTCTATATACTTCAGTCTCAGGCCCCCAGGGAAATTTAGACTGTGTTGTTTCACCATGACAGAGGCATCTGGGGAAATCGGTGTCTGTTACCTTAGCAGACAGGGTCTCCCCATGTCCGGTATGCATGCAAAGGCCTCTGGATGAGGACAGTACTATTTTTGCCGACTGCAATACAGTAGTACTTGCTAGGTTTGGGAGACAAATATCTCCTGCAAAGAGGGTTCCTAGAGAGACTTCTGGCGTTGGCCCCTTGGAACCTAGAGCTCCTTTGGCAGCTCAGCCTCGTGAGAATAACCAGGGTCATAGTGTCCAGCGGGATATTGCGCAGAGACTGGCCCACATTGAAAGCCATTTAGAACCACCGGTTCCTAGGAAGGCTTTAGAGAAAAGAAAACATGTGGGTTCCTCTGGTTCTGAGGAGGATATGTATGCTCCAGATGGTGAACTTTCTTCCAGTAGGGAAGGGAGTGATTCAGATTCAGGGTCATCTACACACAGGGGGGCTCTCAGTTTAGGGAACAAATAAAGGGTCTGATTAGTTCCATCTTAGACATTTTGCATATCTTGGCCCCTAAGATTTCCAAGAGGAAGAAGAGAGATCTGTTTAAGCCAGAAAAACAGAAGCAATTGTTTCCTGAGCAGACTTATTTTTCCAATCTTATCCAAATAAAATGGCAGAAGCCGGATAAACTTCCTCCAGTTCCTCGAGTACTAAGTATCACCCTCCTGTGGTAGATGCTCCAGTTTCATGTCTCTCAAAGACTACTGTTATGCCATCCTCTGATTGTGCCTCCCCAAGGGATCCAGCTGATAAGCGCATTGATCAGGTGGCATGTCATGCCACTTCCATAGAATCTTTGGTTAACAGGAAGTTATTAAAGCAACTTCATTTTAAGACTCGGTGTACAGGTCGTTCGCGGAGTGCATGCTTCCAGTTGATTAAGTCCAGTATGGATATTAACAGGGATTTCCTTGGTAAGGTGATTTCCCCTTTTAATCTTAATGAAGTGGTGGTTTTGCCCTCCTTATGTAGTGCTCCACTTAGCCATAAGGAGACGGTCCTTCATTCTCTGGTTGTAGTGAGAACACTAAAATATTATATCTCTGTTCCACAAACCTTCCGTAAGTCAGACTCCTTATTTATTATAGCTGAGAGGCCATGGGTCTTCCACCAGCTAAATCTACTATCAGCCAATGCATTTGACAAGTGGTAATAAGGGCCTATATCTCCAAGGGGAAGATACCTTCTTTTCAGGTTACAGATCATTCTACATGAGCCATTGGAACTCCCCTGGCTTTTCAGCACCAGTCTTCAGTGGAACAAGTATGCAGAGCTGCTACTTGGTCTTCAGTTCAAACATTTACAAATTTTTATAGGGTAGATGTTAGAGCAGACTTGGGCATTGTAAGGCCCCAGGGCCACATACGGCCCTTTGATTGGCTCTGACCGGCCCGCGACCAGCGTTCCCTGTAAGGTGCGCGGCCACGCGCAGTCTTGCAGTCTTGCCAGAAAAGATAGTGCCGGGGTGGAACAGCACTTTTGCCCCTCTGTAGTGAGTGTAATGTAGCGGGGGGTGTGTGTGGATTAGAGCCTGCTGTCCTATTGGACAGCTCCCTCCTGCAGATTTGGCTGTGGGCGGAGTTTCTCTTCCCGCCATTGGCCTGTACTGTGTGGCATGTGTCAGTCGCTGCGGAGCTGACGCCGGAGATAGAGGTACTTCAGCCACTTGTCTGTGCCTCTCGTCGCAGGCTGCTGGCACTTGTAGTCCACACCAAATGTGTTACATGCTGCAAGGTGGGAAGGGTTTCACACAGCCTTTTATCCAAGGCCGGCCACTGGTCTCCCTCCCCCCGGGTATCACAAATCGGGATGCTCCACTTTTTGAAACCCTTTTTACTAGCAACGTGAAAAAAGGCAAGTCCTTCTATGAAAGCAAAACAAAACCCAGAGTGGCCACTGGTCTCCCCCCTGGGTATCCCAGATCAGGATGCACCACTGTGTGAAACCCTTGTTACTTAGTAGCAACTTGATAAATTGTGGACTCCCCCTTAAAGTGGAAATGAACCCAGAGTGGCCACTGGTCTCCCCCCTGGGTATCCCAGATCAGGATGCACCACTGTGTGAAACCCTTGTTACTTAGTAGCAACTTGATAAATTGTGGACTCCTCCTTAAAGTGGAAATAAACCCAGAGCGGCCACTGGTCTTCCACCTGGGCATTCCAGATCGGGGCTTTGTTCTGCTTTAAGGGAGGGAGTCATTTTTCATGTTGCTACTGAGTAACAAGGGTTTCACACAGTGGGGCATCCCGATCTGGGATTTCCAGGGGGAAGACCAGTGGCCGCTCTGGGTTTTGTTCTGCTTTATGGGAGGGAATCCACAATTTTTCATGTTGCTACTGAGTAAAAAGTGTGAGCAGCACTGTGTTACTTTAATATTAATGTAAAGGAGGGGGGTTATTCCATCCTAACCTGATTTGGTCATGATGTTTTAAAGCAGACCAAAACCCATGTAACCCAGCCCTTTGGAGTGTAAAGGAATCCAGGGCTGGGTTACAGGCATCATGCCTCTGGGGAATCCCAATTTGGGATGCCCTGCTGTGTGAGACCTCACTGGACACACAAAATGTGGTTTATTTAATAAATTACATTTTTTGTAAGGCAACCTCACTTTTTCATTGTTTAACTATAACATATACTCGTACCAGCTTGTCAAAACAATGCTATTGACTGCTTTTTATAAAGAAATACAATGAATATTATGCAGCCTTTTGGCCCGGCCCTCCACAATATTTTTAGTTTCTCATGTGGCCCCATGGAAAAAATAATTGCCCACCCTTATGTTAGAGCCTCGATGGAAGCCGCTTTTAGTAGAAAAGTATTACTTACAGTAGTAAGCTAGAGGTTGTTTTGGTATAGCTTGCTCTTTGTTAGAAAATATTATTTGGGATCCCACCTTGAAGTAAGGGCACTGCTTTTGGAGGTTCCAATCATTACTGATTTCTGACAGCCTGAAGTGAAATCGGAAAGAAAATTCAATTCTATGATTCTCACCTGTAGAATTGCTTTCTCTGCTATATCCACTCCAGGGCGTCAGACACTCTCTATCTACTAGGTTGCTATATCCATTCTTCAGGATGCTTAGTCCTAGTGGAGCTTGTGAATATGTAAATAGTTGTTCAGCATAATTAATAAATAAACGAAGAGAGATCTTGTCTCTCCTGTTGTCTCTAACAAAGACATAGGGCTTCTTAGGATGTCTTATCCCCCAGGCGGCTGTGTCTACTGTTTTTTAATTACTGCTTAATGGATTGTGGAGGTGCAGCTGGAAATATATATAGGGAGGGAGGAACAACACCTTTGCAGTCCATGCCCTTCGGTCGAGAGTTAACCCAAGAGAAAGCAGTTCTACAGGTGAGAATCACAGAATAGATTTTTTTAAACCATAAGTCACTGATCAGACCCCATATGGAATACTGTGTAAAGTTTTGGGCACCAGAAAATAAGTCAGAACTTGAGCCAGTTTCAAGGCAAACAACTAAATTAATAAGTTGCATGGGGGAACTAGAGTACAGTGATAGTCCAAATTAGTTTATTTTGTTTGAAAATAAGACGTCTGAGGTGTGACCTAATAAGTATGATAATTATAGCAGTACAATGATTTGTCCCACAATCTATTACCCAGGACTGTAACTAATGTATCCACCCAGGTTAGGGTTAAGAGAAATCCTGCTTTGGCATACTGTAGATGAGGATTCTGTACTGTGCAAGCAGTTCCAAAGTGGCCAAGATGCCTTCCTTACATGTAATAACATTACTAGCTATGGCTACTAGACCACTGGATGTAAATAATAAACAGTCTGAGCTGGATAGACACTTTTTTCAGCCTTACATACTATGTTGCTATGTAAGACCAATCTTAATAAAAGATTGAATAATGTAAATGACTGCCCATGTTGAAAAAAATCTTGCATACCGTATTTGCCGGTGTATAAGACGACCCCCCAACATTTCCACTCAAAATATAGAGTTTATTATATACTCGCCGTATAAGACTACTCCCTCTTCCGCACACCTTCCACACACCAAATAAAACGTGAAAGAACATCAGATTTGCTTTAGTTTACATTTTTAATGGGGCTTCTTGGAGGGGGGTTTACACAGCACAGCATCCCAGTTCAGGATACCCCGCTGTGTATAACCCCCCAGAAAGTCCAGTAAACACTTACCTTACCTGGCTTCAATGGTGCATGCGCGGGCTCTGGTCCAATGAAAGCCGCTCACCGTCACTGCGTAATTCAACAGGCTGGGATCCCCATTAGTTCTAATGAGAGCCACCTGCCCAATTACACAGGGACAGTGGTCGCTCTCATTGGACCAGAGCCTGCGCATGCACCGTTGGACCTGGAAGAGGTGAGTGTCTTTGGGTATTGTGGGGGCTGGCCTCTGATCTTCCCCCCGGACATTCCAAATCGGGATGCCCCTGGCCAGATTTACTTGTTGATCGCGGGGCAAGTGCGCCCACACAGGCATGCGCGCGGGAGCCCCACGGCCGAACTGGACAAAAAATGTTTTCTTGGTTTCTGCAGTCATGGACGGCCGCCTCCCCAGTTCGGCCATGGGGCTCCCGCGCGCATGCCCCGCGACCAACAAGTAAATCTGGCCAGCTGGCATCCCGCACGGACGCCGATCAAACTCCTCCACCAGAAACACCACCCCTGGTTTCTGCAGTCATGAACGGTGCACGCTCAGTGCCTGCGACCAAATCACAGATGATGGGGGGGTGGCATTGAGGAGTTTGATCAGCGGGATGCCCCTGGGGAAGGACGCCAGCTGGCCATGCGGGCATGCGCACTGGAGACCCACGGCCGAACTGGAAGAAAAATGTTTTCACGGTTTATGAACACACACACACTCTCATGACAAAATCATCATCTATTATGCATTTTTTTAAAATATATAACAAAATATATTTATATTCCCTCCTTACCTTTTCCTCCGCGGTCCTCAGGTCTCTGCTGCAGTCACGAGTCTGAATCAGCAGGTGGGCGGAGCCTAATTGCCTCTCTCTAGTCCCGCATTGGCATTGCTTCCTGGAGGGGGCGGGCACCGAAGCAGCTGATTGGAGGGGAGGCGGTAAGGGCGGGTGGCTTCCGAGATCAGCATGGAGACCCCGGGCACGCACGTGAGAGCCCCTTGACAGGTGATCGGGGGGGGGGGTGATGGGCGGCAGGGTGCCTATCGGCGCGCGCACGTGTGCCCGTAACTTAATTATAGATGATTGGGGGGGCGGCGAGTGAGCGGCGCTGCTGGTGGAGGAGTCCCAAATTGCGGCAAAGACGGCCCTGGTCACCCGTGTACCCAGCGTATAAGACGACCCCCCCCACTTGGAAGCATGTTTTTCAGGGGCAGAAAGTCGTCTTATACGCCGGCAAATACAGTATTTATGTAAGGGTGTCTTTCATCTTCGAGTAAGACCAACATGATATTATGGTGCTACTAAAAGAGACATCTGCCTTATTTGGAGCTGCGCTCAGCACATTTGTTTACTTGTGAATAGGTTGTGGTAGAGTTAGTATGTATTATATATTTGCTAATATTGCTGCATTTTAGGAATTCTGCTTCTTTTTAATCTGCTGTATGTTGATAGTCTTTGCATGTTTTTTTAATGTGTCTGTGTTGATTTTGGTATATGTAATAAATAGCTTTTTGTATTTTTTCTAAATTTAGTTGTTGTTTGTTGATAGTCTCTGTAAAATTGGAATTTTTTTGGTAGGGGGTTAATTGGTGGTGATATCGAGTGTACGACCAATAGGGGATTCATTTTTGGTGTTGTATTTCCCACTTCTATAAGATTCATCTTTGAGTAATGAGACACAGCAAAAACAAGAAATACATTGTGGTATGAATGACTATTTTTATATTTTGCCTATTAGGCTTCATTATGCTTTAATAAAAAGCAATGAGATGTAAATGTATCAGGGACATTAAAAAGCAGCTGACCACATTAAATGAACACCCTTGTCTTCTTATGCATTACATTTGACCATCAGAGAGCAAGATACATCAACTTTTTTTGTAATATCCTCCAATATTCCAGAAAAATCTTCACAACAGAGATGTATTTCTCTTTCCCAGCAAATAAAGGTGCTTCATAAAGTGTGTCAGTTTCCACCGTGGTTCAATAGATTGCAAATCTAAATATTTTTTGCATAGCTGTATATGTATGTTGCTGCTTTTGCCACTCTTTTAAATCTGAATAAAAGTGGCCCAAAACCCAAGATTCTGACAATCCTGAATTGTGTCTCCAAAATGCGAATGTCCGTGTACTCTGCCCACAGGCGATGACAGAGCACATGTGCGGGCTCTCATCTAATCAGCATTATATGTCATATCAATGCTCATTTTGCTTGCTTTCTGCTAAATATTTCAGGCCTCTGGGGGTGCAGATGATTTGCACCTCCGTAATCCCAGTCAGACAATGGAGGAAAAGTCTGCTCTTGTAGTTCAGAGTTTGTTTCTGAAGTAATTCCGCATTCAGGCAAGCTTCCAGTGGATGGAAGTTATACAGAACACTCAACCTAAGTTGGGGGAGAGAGGACACCCCAGCCTGTCCTCTCTCCCCAGTGCTCAGACAGGACAGGTGGTTAAAAAAAACTATTTACCAGCCCCTAGAATCCAGCGCTTCCAACCGGCACTGCAGACAGCAGAGGTTCAGAGGTTGTACAGAGCGTCACCCTCTCTTGTGAATGGGCTAACGGGCGCACACAGTATAGTGGGGGTAAGGGGCATAACTTGAGGGGGTGCAGGAAGTGGGACCACAACAGAGCCCAGAAGCTCACGGGCCCCCACCATTGTTGCTTCTCCACCTTATTTATCAGATTTGTGTTCACCATTTCATCTTTAGTTGTCTAGCTGCATCAATTATTTTTAAAAGACAGAAACATTTTACTGTATGAGCTGTTTAATGTTCTACTGTTCTGGTGGGGTATACTGTTCTGTGCAGCCTTTCCAAGATGACCACATACAGCACTGAAATATCGGGGAACAATGGCGCTGGATAGCGTGGTCCAGGTAAGGTGTTTTATTTAGTAACCCCTTAGTCCCGTCTCAGAGCCATGGGAGGGGGGGCAGACTGGACTTCCTCTTTAGGATTATCATCAAAGCTCATAATTACAGCAAAAATAATGTAATTTTACAATATATAATTTCTCTTTATTCCTCATGCAGTTTGTTGTCTCTAGTCGGCATCAGCACCCTTTATGTCTGTATGGTTCTGCCACATTTTTGAATGGGTTGATGAATTTTTTGATTAAGGGTTATTGTTTACTATGTCTTTTAGGTTCATTTTAATATTTCAGGCTGTCAGCAATGAGGTATTTGACTGCTATTTAGACCCCTTTAACCCATCTGCTTTGGACAAAAATCAACATTTACTTTGTCATATTTTATTTTAATGTTTCTTAAAATTAATGTGAGGGCTCATTTAAATAAACGCACGTTGGCTATCCTGCAATTGGTGCTACAGCATTTAAGAATTTATGCTGTAAGCAATTTACTTATAGAGACTGTTACTTATACTATTTAATTATAGCGGCCGTTAGAGCCGCTGCTCTTAGACACGCCATGGGACCAGGATAAGGTGAGTTGCTGCGACGATCTGGGGAGGTTTCACGCAGCGGAGCACCCCCGATCAGGGTGCCCCCAGGGTAAGCACCAAAGCCCAGGATAGTCAAAACTTTTGACTATCCTGGGTTTTTGTCCACTTTAAGGTAAAAATAGGATTTTCAGCTCTAGAGAAAAAAACAAATGTAGATAAGTTTCCTTAACCCTATCCCTTGGTTGAACTTAAGAAACATATTTCTATTTTCAACGTCATTACCTATGTAAAAACAACGTTCAATGTCCTTATAAGCTAGGTAGTTGGTAGCCCTCCAAAAGCACAGAGGACACCAAATTATTAGGCAAAACAGTAAGAACAACTTTAGCTGGGACACCTCCTATTTAGCTGTAAGGGGTAAGAAAACAAATGGAGTTCTTGTTTATTTTTGTAGAATGATCATTTTCCATGGCTCAATACATGTCATTACAGACAAGCTAGAACAGATAATACATACACTATTAAAATTGCATTAGAAAGCTCCAATCACACACTGATAACAAGATACAGTCTGTGATAGAGACTATTGCATTTGTATACTATATTTTGATTAAAAAGTACAGCATTCTTGACAAGGTTCTCTTTAAATTTTTATGAGCATTATACATTTTTTGCTCAGATAATCCTTCTATCAGAATACAACCAAATTAAACACTTGAAATCAAAATGACTTCTGCTCCTGCTGAATGTAATTCTAAGACAAGCCAAATATACACTCGTGTTCCTAGTAATAGAGTTTAAAATATTTCCACAAGTGACAGCAAGACATATCTGCAAATAAATGGGAGAAAATGAAAGGTATACTTCATAAACCAGCCCGTGCATTTGTTTAGTTTTTATTTTCCCAATTTATTTTATAGCACAGAATCATGGTTAATATATCCTCAAATACATAAACCTGTAATTAAAAAAAAAAAAAGTTACATTTGTTGCATGTAATGCATGCTTCATGATTAGTGTGTGTTTTTATCTTTCAGTTTTGCTATCACTTTTTTACAGTAGCGATTTCTCATTTTTAACTATGAAAACACTGTTCTATTTGATAAAGTAGGTGATATAGGTCAGCCTCTGCAATCCATTAGCACTCTATTGATTTTGGAATTGCACTACATTGTTCCCAGTGGAGTCATTGAGAGGCAGACATAGTCATTTGTCTCAGAACTTGTACCAAAATCAACTCTTTGTTGAGTCCCTCTCTGTTCCTAAGGCATTAAATGTTATTATGTGCATGAATCACTCAAAGCTGTAACATTCTGATAAAAAAAAAAACTACAGAACTTTTAGGGCCAGGTCTTCTGTTCTTTTACAGATGAGAAATTATAAATAATTTGTGATAGCAACGATAACAATTCTCAAAAGGCTTACAACTACATGTAAAAATTAATCATTGTTTCCATACTTGCATTGCAAATGAATCTTTCTGGTGAGATGCTGAATAAAGCTATTGTTGCTGGGACCTAACCCGATCTCTGTAGCCAAGCCCCTGGATTTCATTTATGTATGGCCACTTTATTTTTAGCACTGGAAAGGGGCCCTATACATAGAAGCAGGGAAAAGACAGATGAGCCATGCAGAGAGTAGCTGTCCTCAGAACCGAATTATAAGATTGAGGGGGCATGCCCCAGGGCCTCTACCAACCTCTGGGTTATGGTCTGGTCCAGGAGCCTTTTCAGTCTTTGGTCTGACGGGTTATAGGGCCAGCAACAAAGCTACAGGCGGCAGTGGGCCCCCCGCACCTGGGCAAGCCTTTATTTTGTTTTTGCCAACATGTACCCAAAGGCACTACAGAGCATGATGGAGAGTCTAAAGCAGCAAAGCTGCCATCAGCAACTCTACAGTGATGGGTGCGTGCAGAGCTGCCAAGCGGCAGCTGCTCACTGCACATAAGCCATCAATCACAGCCGCTGGCAGCTCAATGCAGGGAACTGTTTTCTGCTGGACCAGCTGGGCGACTACACTACACCCCACCCAGAATGACAAAGTAGGAGTTCCTGAGCAGCACGCACCCGCACAAGGGACTCAATCTTACATTCCAGCAAGTGGGCGGGGGTACCAGACAACCACCAATCAGTTACTTGGCTGAAAAAAAATACTGTATCTGGAGCCTCCACCAGATTTTGTGCCCAGGGGCCTCCACCACACTTAATCCACCCCTGGCTGTCCTACCCTGCACACACAAGCATCTGTTTCTGTCAGGGGGTTGGAGATAGAGCCACTCCTTAATGCTAAAAGAAAAAAAAAAAGTGATCACAAATAAAATCTATGGGGTGGGGCTTAAGAATGGGGCAAATCTCAACAGCTTTATTCAGCAGCGCACCAGGAGGAATCTTCTGCATGGCAGGAAATCAAATTAAACTTTGTATTTACACTATATTGCACATGCCCCTTCACATGGTGGCTTGCGACTTTTGGTTGGTGGAGTGTAGCCTTGTGAGAATGAATTGCCTTGGTTGACACCATTCCTTTCTGAACAATCTGCTAAGGGGTCAGCCATTTACTGAAACAGGCACATGTCCATCCTGTTAGTGACCAATAAAGAATTATATAGATATTTGATCTTTCCAATATCCACTATGATCCCGTCTTGCATACTGTCCCCGCTAGGGATAAGCGTTAATACCATAGCACCGAGAATAACTTAGTTATGATGCAAACATTTAAAAAGTATGGGAAGAAAAACCTGTATGTATTTGATGGACGTTGGCCAAGAAGGTCTTTGTTGCTGACATCGGCGGCAACAATGACTGATCAGTGTAGGTCTCTGCATTTAGCCTCATGGTAACTCCATGTAGATATACCCATGTGAAATCTGGTTCACTCTGTGATACTGGAAGAAGCCGGTAGGAGAAATATATCTACCACTGCTACGGTGATACATAATCCACACAAGTGTTTGATAGTGTATCATGTGAACATATGGCAGGGTTATATTCATATTGTCTAAATCATGATATTTAAAGGGACTTTACACCCTAAACCAAAATTTAGCCAGTAAGCTGCTCACCTGGTGCCTGTCCCATGTGCCTCTCCGCCAATGCCTGCAGGGTAGAATCAGTAGCAGGGCTCCAAAATGTGTCCTTTTAAAAATGTTATTCCTTCAGAACTACACAAAAAAAGTATTCTTACAGCTACTCTGTCCCTTGGCGTTCTCAGTGTGAGCGAGAACAGCAAGCCATAGTGGTCCCTCAGCTGTCTCTGACCACAACAGAGCATGCTCATGATTCGTAAAGCTGCACCATGACATGTCCTTCCCAAGTCAGCCATGGCCCAGAAATTGAAGCAAAGAAATCGGTTTTGCCTAGAATAGATAAGGTATTTACATACAGGTGCTTTGGCTTAATATTTACTGTTCCCAAGGGGGATGAGAAGGGAGAAAGTTAGTGTTTGCCTGGAGTGGGACTTTTCCGTAATTTTTGTCTTTCACGTATATGTATAATAATATGTAATATTACTTAATTAGATTTGTATTGTTTAGGGGTAGAACAGGTCTTTGGGTCAGCCCACCCCCTTGTTTTTTTATGTTAACCTCCCTTAGACCAGCCCCCTATAATAGAGTGTTTTTACCAAGGAGGGATACACTGTCACCCAGCAGATCTGGTAAGTATGCGGATAATGCTGAAGGTGACACACTAACGAATGTATTTGTTTTTCTTGAAATATTCCCATTTGAGTAGATGTAAAAAAAACACATTTAAAATGTATATCATATATAAAGTAGTTTTCACAGAAAATAATGGGAAATTAGGTTTTCCTGCTGAAACATAGGATTACAAAAACATAAAAGGACTGAGAGAGCCCAAATGCATGCCTGTGCACTGCCACTATCCATGCGTGGCGTTCCACTAAACTAATATGACACACAAAGGACAGGGTTAAACGTAGGACTGGCACAAATGCAAACAGGCCAATTGCCGAGCAACAACAGAAATGTATTGCACCAATCTCAGCACACACATATGAAAACATCCCATATTACATAAAATAACACATAAGTGCATTAAAATCACGGGGCCCTCCGTACATACATACTACCCACACATACTATTACACACCCCAACATATAGCGCTGCTGTATCCAGCCTGAAATTGTAATGACACACTGCACGTGCACTGTAAAGCGTTTTAGCACGGCAGTGGCATACTGCCTCTCAAGACGTGTTGTAATGAAATGCCGCTCGGGACAGGACAAACATTCATCTGGCCAAATGAGGAATTCATCACACAGAGCATGCCGGGTAACACCCTCTATTCCAAGGTTTCCACTGCACAGCGTGCGTACTGATTAGGCTGTAGATGTCAACGCACTAATAGGCTATATGATTAAGCTGTAAACAACACCACACATTTGCAGTGTGATAAAGCGCCAAGCTGTTTACAAGTCACTGTAAAGATGGGGCACCTCACATAGGCACTACTTAGCTGTGAGTGAACGTCCTCATCCAGTTCCCAGGCAGACTTGTGTTGCGCAACACTCTGGAGGAGATTGGCTGGAGCAGGGCTTAGAGGCAAAGTGACATGCGCGTGGTGGGGCCGTCCGTCCGCCGACGCGCATTTCGCTCCGCCCACCGGAGCTTCGCCAGGGTGGTGGGCGGCCCCTCCACTTCTCTCCTTTGTATGCCTAGCACCTCCCACGGCTTATCCACATCCAATCAGCTGATAGCTTACTTCAAGGACGCCCAGCGCATCACAGGAGAACTCGCCGGGGTTACAATATTCTATTATACCTTTATGTCAATACTGACACTGCTACAAGCACTGTCAGGACTCGGTTTGAATTACTTCTACTTTTTGCACTACCGGTACCTATCTTCTAACCACTCGATAAATGTAATAAGCTGGTAACAGACGGGGCGGTTGAGCCCCGTGCATTTGTCTATTTGACGGCCAATTTGTGATGCGCTGGGCGTCCTTGAAGTAAGCTATCAGCTGATTGGATGTGGATAAGCCGTGGGAGGTGCTAGGCATACAAAGGAGAGAAGTGGTGGGGCCGCCCACCACCCTGACGAAGCTCCGGTGGGCAGAGCGAAACGCACATCGGCGGACGGTCGGCCCCACCACGCGCACGTCACCTCGCCACTTAGCCCTGCTCCAGCCAATCTCCTCCAGAGTGTTGCACAACACGAGTCTGCCTGGGAACTGGATGAGGACGTTCACTCACAGCTAAGTAGTGCCTATGTGAGGTGCCCCATCTTTACAGTGACTTGTAAACAGCTTGGCGCTTTATCACATTGCAGATGTGTGGTGTTGTTTACAGCTTAATCATACAGCGTATAAGTGCGCACGCTGTGCAGTGGAAACCTTGGAATAGAGGGCGTTACCCGGCATGCTCTGTGTGATGAATTCCTCTTGTTTGGCCAGATGAACGTTTGTCCTGTCCCGAGCGGCATTTCGTTACAACACGTCTTGAGAGGCAGTATGCCACTGCCGTGCTAAAGCGCTTTACAGTGCACGTGCAGTGTGTCATTACAATTTCAGGCTGGATACAGCAGAGCTATATGGCGGGGTGTGCAATAGTGTGTGTGGGTAGTATGTATGTACGGAGGGCCCCGTGATTTTAATGCACTTATGTGTTATTTTATGTAATATGGGATGTTTTCATATGTGTGTGTTGAGATTGGTGCAATAAATTTCTGTTGCTCGGCAATTGACCTGTTTGCATTTGTGCCAGTCCTACGTTTAACCCTGTCCTTTGTGTGTCATATTAGTTGAAACATAGGATTACAGAGGTAGTTACATAGGATAACATATTCTGTTATTATGAAACCAATTATAAATCTCTATTTAATACAATAATCTATTTAGTATGTCAAACAAAGTATATTTTTTTGGTGTTTTTTTTTAGTCATTAGTCCTGTTGGAACAGAGATCTAATTTTTCCGATGTTCACGCACTAGAAATAACTGCTCAACAGCTACAGTATATAAAGTGAACAACATACAGTAGTCTGTCAGTCAAAAAGCGCCAGCCTTAATCCAGTTTAAAAGGATAAAATATATCCGCATTTTTATTCCATACAAAATTCTTTAAAAGCATTCCATCCATAGATATAAGTCAGGATAAAGCATAAGGGAGCAGTTTGGATGCCAACGCGTTTCGGGCACAGACTCAGCCCTTAATCAGTAGTCTGACCTGGAAAATGTTGTCTAGCAATACAGTACATATTTTGCTTTTATTGCAAAAAACAACTGTTTACATGATTCTGTTTCTGCACCATGACCTGAGCATGTATATTAAATATCTGTGTGGTCTTTATTGACAAAGCTACTACTATATATTAAAGTTATACAGCTTGAGAGTTCTAAATAATTAACCTAGAGAGCAACTGCTTGCTACGCTATGAACTGTTCTGAACCGTGTAGCTAAATTGTTGACAGGGACAGAAAGAACTTCTTTCATATTTTTATGAAACAATGGGGCTTGCTTTAGACTACAAGGCATTCATTATATTCACCATGAAACTGGGAGTATGCCTTCCAATCATTATAGAATATGTGACACTTCAGTGTTATGGTGATTACTCTACAGATATATTCATAGGTAATGGCATTTCAAAATATTAACAATTCAGCCTCTGTAAAATTAACGATATAATGGCTTGGCATGAAAAAAAAAACCACAGAATTAATTTAGCTATCGTGTTCCCCTAAAAATAACTGGAGAATTTAGATGCAACTGTACACATGCACAAAGATGTCCTTTACATGAAACAAAACATAACAAAGGTTCTTGGCACCAGTTCTACTTTTCCCAAAAATAAACCTAACACGTAAGTGGGAAATGTGGCACTGTGACATGGATGCAACAGAGAAAAGTTCAGGCAATTAAAATTAATAGGTGTCAGCATTTATGACACCTCAAGATCCAGTCTACACATTGGTAAAATAGATATTTTTAAGACATTGTTGCCCGATAAATATTCATATTAAGTATCTTGCAGACTGTAATTCATATTATTACAGTTGTAGTCATAAGTGTATAGATTGTTTGTTGCACATTTTCTTTGTACCTTGCATATAAGTGTATTTGGTTAAATAACTTTACACTGAATATTGTTAAGGGAGGAGGCTGAGGCTGAAAGGCTATATTTGACAGTATTACTACCTAACGTATTTGTCAGTAACGGGGGTTGTGAAAATAGGAATGTCTTAAACCAGGCTTATTTTTTTACGTTTTACTGTTTTTTTACATGTATACAGTATATTTTTTCCTTTTTGCCAGACATTTAAATCATTGGGAGTACAGTATAAGCAGCCTAATGTGATCAGTGTCATATTTTGAAAAACACTACACATCCATATGTATGAAAATTGCATCAATGTATTTGATTCTATTTTGGTTGGAGTTATTGGTCCTAAAAGCTCTACTATATTCATGTTTGGTTCCCAAGCTTATTCATACAAGTGAAAGATGTTTGGAAGACTAGAGATAGCAACCTAGTATCGGTAGCTTACAGCAGAGGTCTTCAGTATAAATGCTGCAGGACAGTGTTGTCAGCTAACTATAGCAAATCCTATAGCAAAACTATTATCGATACCTACCTTTGTGGAGAGTCATGTACCATCTTAGCCATCTTTTGTACATCATCATACTGTAAACAGAGAATGTCACAATGGACTTGATGAAGCATGTGTTTTAGGTCAATCAAGAAGAGTGGGTTAAGGTCCTGGAGTATGTTTAAGCCTTGAGGCATCTTTGTGTGCTGGAGCAGGCATCTGCTGGCCTCTGGAATTTTTTTTTTTACCTTGGAAGGAGTTTCTTACTGATTTATGCATTCCCTCTCTGTCTCTTATTCTACATCTGTTCTACAAATGTGGAGGGCGCCAGCCTGCTTTGGCATGTTAGGCCCATAAGGGCTTGATACCCCAGAGTAGTAAATTTGGCAGTGGATAGGCACTGGCTGCAGCCGGATTGTCTGTACGATCACATTCTATATGTGCTACTTGTCCTTTTAAGTAACTTTCAAAAAGGCTTATTTCCTATGGTACATGAGTGTAAACAAAAGGTTTACACACATATAGTAAACAAAGATTTAATGTGTGTGAAGCTACTTTCAGCAATTGGCAGGTGTGTCCCTGATTTTTGGTCATGGCTGTTTACATGATAGTATCCTTCCAGGCTTTGGTGGGTCGGGTGTGGAAAGCATTTCTTAGGACCTGAATGTCTGTATAAGCAAATGCCAGTTTTTAACACAAGGTTTTTGCAAGCAACTGCATGAGTCACGTTGGCAGATTTTGCAATCACTTAGATCCCATTTATGGGGGGGGGGGGGGGGGGGGGTAGTTGTTATTCCCACCTCTCTTTGATGCATTTAAAACGTAAAAAAAACTAAACACAGCAGGGGAGCTGCACCACCACAACAGCTGTACCACCACAAATATTCGAAGAAAGTACCAGGTGTGCTGGGTCACCATATGCTAAACTCCCAAAATAGGGGGAAAAAAAGACTGCTCCACTCTGGAAAGGTTTTTACTAGTTTTGGAGTTAAAAAATGTAAAAAAATACTTTTAAGAAAATAAGTTTTCACACACAGAAGATGTATTATCTTCCACTGAAGACGTTGCTTCAACTGTGTGAAGCCTTTCTCACATTGCTCATTTAACGCCTGGTTCACATTGTGGTGATACAATAGCTTTATCACTTTTGCACTTGCGATGGCAGTTTTTCTGGGACTGAACAGTGATTCCTGTTTGTGGACAGTGGATTGGAATTGCAATTTGTTTTTCACCAATGTAAAAGAACCCAGAATGTACTATGATCACTCTTTGACTGGCAATTGCTGGACACGTGATCATCCCACAATCAAACCAAGGCTCTAGTAGTTAGTTGTTGCTTGATTTGCTTGTGGTGCTGTTTGCTAAAGCATACAGTACAGTCAGATTCAGTGCCAGGCTCTACTCATGGCTGAGCAGCATAGTTTTGTAAAAAATATTTATGTATTTAAAGAGATGCAGAAGGCAAAAACAATTGTTAGACCACTGTGTCGGGCTACATTTGGCACTGTGCTAAACTGTTTTCTGTTTTTTAAAAAAGTTACAGTTTCACCTTATCATTTATCTTTTGAAATATTTGGCAATGGCCCTTGGCTCTGTGACGCTGCATAATAATCAGCATAAGGGACCAGCTTACCCTATTATAGGGGATCTATGGCAAAGGAATTCAGGGGGGTGGGCCACTACTCTTTGCCTTGTTTCTACTTCCTGAAGCAGCTGTGTTCTGAAAGGAAGGTAGAGGGCAGTCATGAATAGGTGAGCTGCTGAATGACAGTTTATGCACTTTGCCTACATTGTCCCTTTAAACTGGACCTTCACCGTGATTTATTGAAAAGCCCAAACCCTTAAAAAATGGTTCCCCAGCATATAAAATTAATATATTTTAAGTTTTTAGCCACTTCTTATTCTTTCCCCCACTGGGCTGCAACTCTGTTCAGGACTTTAGGATACGGGTGCCGCCGTCTTGACTCAGAAGCATCACACTTACCGAGGAGAGGAGAGTGGGATAAAGTACAGGGGGTGGGTTATAGCTGTGCTTTGCTCAGACAGAGCAGAGCTGGGGTCAGGATAAGGTCAGCAATCCCCGAATGCAGAGCAGCACAGTCAGAAGGCACTTCCTGTTTGCAGGCTGCCTGGTTTCCCAACTGCTGCCATCTTGAATGTGTCAAGGCTCATAACATGCAGTAGATGCAGGTAGGATGATTTTTAATGTGAGCAATCTGTATGTACAGGGCGCGGGAAACATATAAGATAGACTCTTATTCACAGTGAAGGTCCGCTTTAACAGATTTAGCAAGCCAGAAAGTTCACACCACTTACCATGATGTAAGATTTATCTACATACCTAGGTAGGTAAGCTAGGTATGTTATTAACATTTGCCAACCTTGTTTCGGGTTTAGTGACTCCATTCATAACTGTAAATCCTTTGGGTTTCACTATTACCTTTAACAGTGTACACACGAGTATTAATATTTTTAGCCAGCTACATGATTTGAAACTGTTGCCCTTTTTTTTTCTTTAAGTTTGCCCTTGTGGATAATACCTGTATTCTACCTTTGATGCAGTTATCCACACATAACAAATTTAATAGATTAATTGCATTGTGCACTATTTGCTTTACCGTTTCCTAGTAATCAGGTCTTTAGATACAGCCACTCAGAACAATTTATAACTAACCTACTAGCTGCATGTGAGCAGAGCAATTAGAATACACAAATCTTAAAGGGGCCAGGACACCCTTTAACCTTTTTAGCCAGCAACCAGTCCTGTAATCTGTCTCTAAAATCAGGTTAAAAATAGAGGTCTCTGTTGATGCCCATCTGTAGAAGTATGTTGAAGCTGCACCCCCAAACGCCAAGGTGTCTGTGTGTAAATGCACTTCTTACTCTAAGCTAGGAGTGCCCACTTTGGGCTTTACAATACAACAGATAAATTGGGAGCAGTTTATCTTACGGTTGCCCTATATCCTCGAGTGTAGTACATGGGGGTAAGCTTCAAAAGCCTCCAACATACAGCTCAAGACCCTCCACTCCATGTGCTTGCACAAAATCATAGGTCTTTGCTCTGCAAATCCTTAAAGCGGACCTTCACTCTGAATAAGAGTCTATCTTATATGTTTCCCACACCCTGTACATACAGATTGCCCACATTAAAAATCATCCTACCTGCATCTACTGCATGTCATGAGCCTTTAAACATCCAAGATGGCGGCTTATGGAAGCCGCCATCTTATCAGGCAGCCAGCAAACAGGAAGTGCCTCCTGACTGTGCTGCTCTGCATTCTGGGAACGCTGACCTTTTCCTGACCCCAGCTCTGCTCTGTCTGAGCAAAGCACAGCTATAACCCGGCCCCCTGTACCTTATCCCACTCTCCTCTCCTCAGTAAGTGTGATGCTTCTGAGTCAAGATGGCGGCGCCTGTATCCTAAATTCCTGAACAGAGTTGCAGCCCAGTGGGGGAAAGAATAATAAGTTAGTGACTAAAAACGTAAAATATATTAATTTTAGATGCTGGGGAACCGTTTTTTAAGAGTTTGGGCTTTTCATTAAATCACGCTGAAGGTCCGGTTTAAGATATGATGGCTCACAGAGTGATTTCAGGTCCTTGCTTTATGGGATTCTTGATATTCCCCTGGTTTCTTGGCAACTTTCTCATATGTTTCATTTTTGTCATACGTATTTTGTAAACATTCGCAATATGTGATCGTGTAGCACAACAATGAAAGTACAGCAGAAGAGCATATTTAGACATAATCACTAAATTTTAGGAGTTGACCTTTATTTCGCAACTTTGTTGTTTTTCTTCTTTGTGAGACTTAAATTCAAGAAAATATAAACCACAATCAGACACAACGACTGACTACAAGGTAAATGGATCATAAAATGAAATTGTTGCTTCAAAAGATATACTTCAGCATTTTTAGAAGATGCGCCATTTTAAATATAGTGTTTCTTTCAGTAGATTGATGGGTTTCAGTTGCTGACTTCTGTCTTGTCAACTGTATAATAATGTGGCCATCGCGTCTTTTCTGTGATATTAGGCATGGGAGCTTAAATGATAAACATTTGAGATACATAGCATGAAATCGTATTGCTTGGTCATACAGTCCATTCATTCACAGATGCGATTGCTTAGAAAGGTAAAATTGAACCCTAATATGACTCCTTGTTGATATGCACATTCACAATCCTGTGCTTGTCAGGTAATATTATGCTGCCCATTAAAACTGAACCAAGCTTGGTTTGATTGCAATGCAATCATAAAACCTGTGTAACCATATATCAGATCTTTCACTATAAATGTGACAGTTCATTTAATATTGACTATATTTTACCACAGGTTAAATTTGAATTGGACTTCACTTAAACAAAACAACTGAACTGAACATAAAACTTACTGAAGAATACTTTTACCATTTTGCTACTTTTTTATTTAAAAATGTTGCTGAACCCTTTGCTGAGTGAACATTTAGATTGCCCCGTATATCTCTAGAATTAGTGCTAAATATACAGCAGCTTATTGTATTTACAGTTACTTCTTTTAGGTTGTGCGGGCTTAGAATGAATAGCAGCTTGGCCAAATCTCTTCTTGTGGTACTGATGTGTGTAACCCCCCCCAGAAGCCCTGATACACTCACGGAGCCATAGCAGTCAACAGAGCTGAGTGAAAACGAGTGCAGCACAGACTCGGACGACAGCCCGCTCAGCCAATCATCGTGCTCGTCCGAGTCTGTGCAGTGGGAATGACAGAAAGTAGAGTATATGGGGCGACCTGCAGGGGGATACATACAGGGGGGCATCACCACCCCAAAAGGTCAAAATTGGGTGTGTTCATCTTTAAAGTATCCATAGGAAGATTTTTTCCATTTTGGCATATTGAGCCTTTAAGACTTGATATTTAAATTTACCATTTTGGGCTGTAATGAATGTTCATATGCCTCAAGATACCCGAACATCAGTGTTCTACAACCCTCTACTTGAGGGCCACCAACAGGCCAGGTTTTGCAGATCTCCACACAGAAGCACATGTAAAGTAATTAAAGCAGAAGTCCAGTCTCTATGTAACCTCCATACCCTGCATTCCTCCCCTTGTGCTCATGCAGGACGAGAGTTTACAAAAAAATAAACACCCAAGCACCTTACCTCGTCCAGGATCCGTTCCTTCAGTGTATTGGGTCCTGGGTGTAGCCATCTTGGAGCGGGTCTGTCAGCCAATTGTTAATCAGTGGTACAATAATTAGAGATTATCCTGTTAATGTTGGCCCAATAGTATAGACATAATTGTGCTCAACGCATTTCACTCTGGTCATTTGGGCTTTCTCAGGACTTGTCAGTTTGGTGTAATTTTAATAATAAAACTGGCCTTACTCTAATGGTAAAGAGGTAGCAAGCTATGTAAGCAGGCTGCTTTGTTTAGGTGCACACAAGCATTGTGCATCTGGGACAAGAGCCAAAGGGTACCATAATGTAAGTTTTGCTTGTGCTGTTGGGTCCTAATTAGTTTGTAGCAAGAAGTGAGATGTGGCCGAGAGTAGTTTATAACAAGTAGGTCCCTGGGTTGGTCCCATAGAGGCTTAGCTGGTCAGTGTATACATTTACTGAGTACCTTGTATGAAATTGTTATGCAGTTTTGTAGCAAGAAGGTGGCAAAGAGTTATGCGGGATAGGGGTGCTTTTCTCAGCTGCCCCCAAAGAGTCTGCCCTGGCAGATATCTGCACTTAAGGGTAGTACTACAGTAAGTAATAAAGTACCATAAGGGCAATGGCATGTATAAAGAGTGAAAAAAGCTACATTTAATAGATGTGGATATAGAATTGAAAGGAGGTTTAATACCTTGTGCCTATGGCTGTAGTGTTGAGATCTGCTGTCCAGCCGGCCTGAGTAAGAATCCAGTAGGTGTATCAGTGTGATGGTGCCTGTTTGGTATTTAAATGTCTTGGACAGACACATGACTACTTGGGTGGGTCTAACTAAGAGCTATGTTACTGATTGGTTAAGTGGGGTATCCCATTAGCTTGTGTGGTTTGTGTGAAACCCCTGGGTCCCTGGAAAACTCACCTTTCCCGGCGGATCCCATGGGGCTTTCTTTACCAACGGCTGCATCCATCCCCGACTTCCCTGAAACGAATGCACGCTCCTGCACCCAGCCATTCAGAAAGGCTGCTTGACAGACCAGTGGGCTGGTCACCTAGTACGCTAGTATTCTGATGGTTGACGGCTATTAATGGTCTGTTGTGGCACTTGTGGATACTTTGAGTGTTCATTAGAGTATACACCAACTAGAGATTAACATGCCAACATCCCTTCTGCTACTTCGTAATACACACACACACACACACACACACACACACACACACACTGCCTCTGAGCTAATCACCAGTATATTGTAACCCACCAATAGACATATTGGCAGTTCACAAAATGAATTCACCCATAGACCACCACCTATAACATGGTCGAGTCTGCATCCTATGTTTTGGATTTTGGCAGAGCAATGAAGGTTGCACTAGGGGGCAGTAAGTAGAGTTACCATTGTAATAGGGTCTTTGAACCTGGAAACGAAAGGATTCCAGGTCCGGCTTCTGGCCATCCCCTGCCATATGAAACCCCCTTCCCCAAGGTGCCATAATGCTGTTCTGGAGCTCCCTCGCCAATATAAACACAAATGGCAACATTCCTGAATCTTTAGGCTGTGTGTGTGCTCCCGAACCCAGCTATTCAGCTAGGCTGGGGGCAGAAGCCACACGCTGCAGGGGATGCAGCCGCTCTCAAACCGATTGCCGGAAACAAGAGCCATGTGCCGAACATTTACTACACATGGCAAATGGCTCTGATTGGGCTAGAGCCCGCGTATGCGCTGCAGGACCGGGAAGAGCTGAATTTTTCTGGGTGATCTTGGGGGCATCACAAATCCTAGCGATAGATGGCTATAAAAATCTACAATTAGAATAGTGAACAAAGACCCTTCGTGCCAGATGAACTGAACATGCTTTATTCTCATCCTGAAGCTACAGCTAATAGCGTTTGTGTCAGTAGTATGCAGGAAGTGCTTTTATCCACTTATAGTGTATGTGATGAAGGACTCGGTAACCCTTACCTCATTGGTGAAGAAGTGCTTTGAAAGTCATCAACATGTCTCTCCCTGACACTTTGGTCTTACTACAGTTTGCATACTCCTCCAATAAATAGATAACACAATCATTGACATATAGTGCCATTCTCTTATGGCTTATCTTGTTGCAAAGGTGATGTGTTTGTGTTCATAAACACCAGCTTCAGCTAAAAATTTTAACAGATGTTGCCTGGGGAGGGCCTGTTCCTTTTTTATTTTTGCAGCCTGTAACTATTTTTTATCCCAAACTGAATGAGAAAAGGTGATATCCGCGCTCCCATTAGCTTATTTTCTCACAGTATTTACTTGGGGGGAAGCTCTAACGCTATGTTGTTCTGGATGTATCTTGACATGTTTTGGTTGTTTTTCCTTCAGGTTACTCCCTATCCTCCTGCTGACAATTGGTCTTAGTTATCTGTAAGAGGTGGTTATAGCTCAGAAGGAGAACTTCCTTCCCTAGGGACACATTTCCTGATACAAGGATTTAACTTTTAGTATGTTCTCAAGTTAATATTAAGTGTACACTACATTTTTCCTCTATATACACTACATTTTTCCCCTGTATAGTTGTTAAACTGGCTACACCATCAAAAACAATACAGATAATTTTATTTACTGCAATATAAAACACTAATAACAATATGGATTTACTTCAGTCTAGCATTATTTGAAACTATTTGTTAAACAAACACTATGAAGTACTTCTACACGTCTCTTTGACAAGGCCACATAGTGTAGCTCCACATTTCAGGCATCAAACAATCTTACTTGAGGGCTGGTTTTCTTCAAGAACAAATTAAAAAATATCCTGTTGAGCTTTCCCAGGGCATTCAATTGGTTTATTCTGTTTTTGAAACTGACTGTCAAACTGTTTTCTTCAGACATTGACAGATTTCCCTCTAACCACTTCTCCACTAACCCTTCACTGGCATCCCGCTGTCATACTTCTAGGCTTTTTTAAGAGGAAGGATTGCACTTTCACCAACTGTGCTTGAATTGTGTCACTTTCTTTAATTCTCCCCTGTGTATTTTTTCCACCACTGTTAAAGACAAATACAGACTTCTCTGTTCAATGTATATAATATATATATATATATATATATATATATATATATATGAAAATATGTATAAATATATGTGTGTGTTAAAAAGGGAGGAGCAGCAAGTGATCTTTATAAATTTGTCTTCAAATTGCTGTTAGATGACCATATTGTAAAGTTCACTGTCACTAGATTTTCTTTAATCCTTCCTAAACACAAATCAAATTAAAGCAAATCAGGAGAAGTTATTGATGTTAGCCCTTCACCTGCTGCACATCACTGTGGGGAGGGGGCATACTGTAAATCATTTTTTACTTTAAGCTATCTGAATGTACAAATGGAGGATGTGATAAAGCCCATACCTCATGACCCTGGCTGATAACACTGTCACTGAAAATACACTGTACATTTTTGTTAACACAGGCCTTCAAGACCTTGACTGGCTGTGGCACCCTTTCCCTAACAAAAGTGTACATAGCCCTACCAGCTCTGTTTGATACACCCCCGTCCATTAGCGGGATTATGTCGGACCAGAAGCCAGCCTAATTTACAGAGTGTAATATAACCGAGAGAGTCGAACAAGTGAGTTTGTGAATCAAAATAATAGAGCAGTCTAACATTAAGTTGTATATGTAACTGCTTTAACCCTTTTGTTGCCAAGCCTGTAACACCTACGTGCTGGCTTGGCTGGGCCTTAAGTGCCAAGCCCGTAGGTGTTACGTGCTTGACTTTCCTCGCTTCTAGTTTTAAAAATAAAAATAAAAAATACTCACCTGACCCCTTGTTGGATCCGGCCGGGTCTCCTCTTTAATTTGGTGCCATCCGATCCCCCGTGGGGGGTCGGATGGCTCCAGGAGAGCCCCCGGAATAGGCCGCCCCCCCCCCCGCTTCTGCAGCAGCAGCTGCTAACTGTAAAAAAAAAATAAAATAAAAATGACATTCACTTACCTGTGTGTGCGCTGGCTCCCGCTGTCCCTCCTCTTCACCTGGGGGGCCTCCGATCCCCCCCCAGGACTTACCGATCTTCAGGAGAGAGCCTCTCTTCTTCTCGATGGCGGCCGCCATCTTGCCTCTAAGTCTAAGCTTATGAAGTCATCCCGGCCCCGAATGGGCTTCAGCTTTCTCAGCTTCTCAGATGCCGGTGATTGGCGCTGGGGAAGGAGGTGACAGGAGATCCTCTGATCTCCTGCCTTCTCCTTCTCTGGATGCCGATCACCGGCATCTGTCAGCTGAGCGGCGAGGGACAAGAGCTTGCAATCGAAGGTAAGTACAGTAAAAAAACAATTTTTTTTTTTTTAATAAAATACTTTTTATTATTGTGTGGTGGTTTTTTTTAACAGTTAACCCTTTGTGAGCTGGTAAGGGGTCCATGAGACCCCTTATACCAGTTCACAAGGCTGGGGGGGGGTGGCAAGTCACCTACCCTAGCGGGTGACTTGCCATTAACCCCCGCACCCCCATTACCTGCCTCCCCAAAGGCCAGGGGGGGCAGAAGAGCCCGGGCCCACATAGGCTATGTGGGCTCGTAGGCTGCAGGGTGGGGGGGCCACCAAAGCTGGCCCCCCCACTCTGTGCCTACAAGCCCCCATAGCTGGTCCCGGGCTGGTTACTTTGGGTAAGGGGGACCCCACGTCATTTTTTTTTTGGGATTTTTAAGGGTTTTTAACCCTTAAAAATCCAAAAAAAAAATGGGGTCCCCCTCCCCGGGAAGGGGGACCCTATGTCATTTTTTTTTTTAATTAACCCTTTGTGTTCTGTCATCCAGCAGCTATAAAAGGCTTCTGGGCAGGAAAGGGTGTCTACCTATACATATGTGGTATCGCTGTAACCGGGAGAAATTGGGGTTTCTCACGCAATAAGATTTTATTGACAAACTTACATTTTTTATTACAGAAAAACTCTACAAATTGTAAAAAAAATATTTTTTTTTTATTTTTTTTCACACATTTCACCCAAAAATATTGAGAATACACCTAAAAAATACAAACAAGACATTTCATGTTAAAGTCCAGACTCTGTTGAAAAAAACATTATATAATTTTCCTGGGAAATCCCTGGAAATCCTTTCAAAAATGACAGTTGAACATGTGTAGCGCAAAATAGTGAAACATCGTCTGGCAACAGGGAGTGGCAAATGCTGCAGGTAGGCTGGCAGCGAAAGGGTTAAAAGCACACTAGACAAACTATACATACAACAAATAGATGCAATACAGGTCAGAAGAGTAATTACAGGTCAGTAAGTTACAAACAGAATGGACAGACAGAATAAAGGTCAGTTACTGTTGGCTGCGCTAGGAAGCCACAGAGAAGTGTGTGGCAGGTTCCTGGTCCTTTTTCTTAGGGGTTCTTTCCAGCATTTTTCCAGGGTGACCTTTATCCAGAAAAGACAATTCGCCTTTGCCTCCCATCTGCATTTAAACTCCTGGTCATTCACCCCCCTTCGGATGAACCTCATCCCTCCCACCAGCAGTTGATTGGTATGAGCTTCTAAAATGAATATGTGTCCTAACTTTCTGTCGGAGAGTAATAGGATGTCTGTGCTGATGTCAATTGGTCCAACAGGGTTTTAGACGGGCTTTGAGTTCAAACACTGCCATTATATATATATGGCTCATTGCCGAGTTCTGTGGGTCTCCTTCTCTAAATCTGGGGCTAGAGATGAGTGAACTTCCTAAAAATTCAGTTTGGGCAATTCACAGAATTTCTCCAAGAAATTCAGGTTCATCCAGATCAAACCTTTGAGAATCACTCATTTCTAGTGGGATGTGCGATGCAGCTGGCTCCCCCCCCCCCCCCCCCCCCCGTTCTGTGTGTATTGCCCAGCAGGATAGGGGTGGGGAAACCAGCTTCACTGGACCAGAATGACGTGGAAGCTGGCATGTAGGTAAATAAATGTTACACACAGCATGGTGGGAGTGGGGGAGCCAGCTGCACTGTCAGCTGTGCAAGTCAGCTTCCGAGGTGCCAGTGAATTTCAGGGAAAAATCGGTCAGCATAAACCCTTAAAAATTACATTTTTTGGCCTGCGAAAGTGCATCTTAAGGCATTTTTTTGTTGTTGCTAATTTGTTCCCGCTGCGGGTAATGGGTTTTTTTTTGGGGGGGGGGGGTACTTTTTGCTAAATTTATTGTTAGATACAATGAAGATAGAATGAAGAAGACACGCCGGGGGCCCCAGAAGACCTGACGGACCCGAGGAAGATGGTGCCCAGTGGGAGAATGAAGACAGGGATGGGTGAGTAGTTGAATTGGAAAGAATAAGGTTTTTAGTGTGGTTGTGTTTTTTCTTACACTTCTGGTGAACTGGTAAGGGGTCCAGGGGACCCCTACACTAGTTCAACACCATCAGGTGCCGGGTGGCATGCCAGTAAAATGACACATTACTCGCACCCCCATTTGGGGATGAGGGTGCAGAATAGCCCGGTGCCCATTGGTGTGCCTCAAGGGCATAAGGTCATGGTTTCTGAGTCCGGGGTTACAAGGCCTTATGCTTGGTGACTGGGCTTTTTGGCTTGGGGGACCCAACTTTTTTAAAAATAAAGAAACAAATGTGTGCATTTTATGGGATTTTTCATTTGAATTTCATAATCCAGAAATTCAAAAATCCAGAAAAAAGGAAAAATTCAATCACCCAAGAATGGCTTGAATGAATCACGCAGGAATGAAAAAGCCCCCAAAAATTGAATTTTTATAGGGAAAATTGACAAGAATGAGGCTCTGAATCGCCCTTATTGTCAAGTGGAATATCACTAAGCCCAGCAGTCCTGAATTGCTCTGTCACTAATAATCTATTTGTTTATTATGAAACTTAAAGTAGCCTGATCAATTGAAGCTGCATTTATATTCACAATGTCTAGCAGTGTTCTATCCATGTTGCAATTGTGTGTACTGGGTTTTTGGAATTTTAATAGAAATATGCCCTATGCAGCACCCTTGAGGTTAAGTGATTAAATGTGCTTTTAGAAAGACTTGAGGACTTTTACATCTGAAATCTAGCCAAACTCCTGACATTTTATATTCCATGTGGCATGAAGTTTTAAGTGTCAGTGACAAAAGAACCTTCAGTACTGAAGTTAGTGAGAACATCACAGATGAGGAATATCAAACACTTGGGCTCTGCTAGAAAAAGTAAACCGTGAAATGCTGTCAGTTATAACAGGTATTGTGAAGATACAGTACATTGATTCCAAACTTGTTTTAACAAAGTAACAACACTTGCTTTGTGCTTCAGGGAAAAGGCAGTTATAACACAAGGAACATCATGCACAAAATAGTAAGTGTAAAGTATGTGAAAATCATTTAGTATACAATACAGGCTTTAAGTGCACGCTTGACTTAAATTTACTGTATGGTCTCTAAATGCAGGCACTTGGAGACACATTTATAGGATGACCCTGTTTTATTACCTCTGAGATTATGTGAAGTGTGCCAGTTCTGTCATAAGGTGAAAAGATTCCACAACTGGGAATAACAAATTAAGTGAAAAGGGTAATTTTCACTTACATTGTATAATTCCACTGTGGTAAATTGAAGTAGAAAAAAATTAACAATGACAATGCAACCTGTAATTTAATGTAAAGGGAAGGTGGCTGTTGTATCAGCAAAACTTCTTATTGTGTAAACTGCAAGTTCTTTTTCTTTCCTGCTCCCTCTCTTCAATGAAATTGTTGCCCTAAATCTACACCTTTATTAGACCAGATTAAAGACAAAAGTATCTTTAAGAGCAGAACATTATAATGTATAGTATATGATGCAAGAACAAATACTTTTTGTTCATTTTTTTCCTAAAAGGTAACCTACAGTATATGGAGAGGGTTTTTTTAAATATATTGGAAGCATCATTTCCAGAAAGTGAAACAAAAAGTTAAGTTCACAAGCTCATACTGGAAGTAGATGAGAGTGATATCTCTTTACTTGCTGACATGCAGGGAAAATCAGAAAATAGGCTTTGACAAAGCTTTTTCTTACATTCTGACATATACTATTCCTGTTTATTTCATACACTACTAATAGTATAGTAGTATACACTACTAATAGCATTGAAATATTGCTGGCTGCTGTGGGGTATTGCAGCCTTTGAATAGAGGTACTTCTCATTTACATTTTTCAGAATCTTACTGTGCCTAAAGGTTTGTGCAAAAATAACTTCTACATGAAATGCTTGAATGCACATACAATTTAACTTTAACAATCAAATTATGACAACATTCTATAGAAGAAGGTATTTAGTATAGAATTGTAAATAACTTCTATTGTATTACCATATGTTAACAATATCTAGCTATTTATAAGTCAAAATGATATTTACATGCCAGAAAAACAATTGCACGTGGTCTCACCAAAAAGAGCCACACCAATAATGAGCAAAACTAATACCAAAACACAAACATACTTTGCAGTATCAATAGTTTTGTTACGCTTGTAGCAGGAATAAAAAATGATTAAAAAAACGCATCGGCCATGTTTTTCTACCCCGCCTCCCTAATCGTCGCCTCCACTCACTCCTTTCATTGCTCCCCCATATTATTGCATTATCGTGTATTGAGTACTGTTGCTCTTGTATTTGTGTATTTATATCACTATATATCTTTAGTGTTTTTTTTCTATTTTCCCTGCTTGTTTGATACATTGACAAGTATTGTTTATTATGGGTCAGCTTAATTTATTGTGAGGGTTTTTTTCACAGTATACTTCTTAATTAATTTAGAGGCCAGAGATTATTGATACTGGGATGTGAAGTGTTTCCCTTTTATAAACATTTTAGATGTTAATCTGTGTCATGTTTTGGTCTAATGTAATGTTATATATCTTTGCTTATCATTGTTTTTAATTTTTTTTTTTTTGGGGGGGGGGGGGGGTCATTTTCTCGGCATTGTACTGGCCTAGACTTATACATGTAGATTCGGCTTTGTTCATAGCAAAGATTCTCAGTCCTGGGATATGATACAGTAATTGTCCTATTAGAGCAGTCATTTTTGATAATTCTGCACTTGACCCATTTTACACTAACCATTAAACCTTTAGGCATTTTTTTCTTTTTCTATTACTCATGATGCATATCGTTTTTACTAGACATTTTTAGGATACTAGAGGTTAGAATTAACAATTAGTTCAATTACTTTTATTTTTTTTTTTATTTTAATGGGAATCAGGATTTATGTAATGTAGCTTGATCACCACTTTGATTTGGGACTTGAAGACGTTGTGGCACAGTAGTATTCATTTCCTCTCATAATCTAATTAAGATGTTAATTTGGCAACATTTGTTACATTCAGTTTAAAGGCAAATTATGCCCCAACAAAGATGCGGTCCGGGCTAAATCTATTGCTGAAAATTTCAACTGTGAGGCTTTTGTACTAATGGGCAGATGTGCTGTGAATATGATGGTATTTTTTCAGGGTCAAGTGACTGAATACCAGTCCAGAACAAATGATGAAATCTGAATTAGCATATACTTTTTAGATGTCTGGGGAATTTGCCAAAGCAATCATTTTTGAGACTCTAATCACAAGTGAATGTGTGGTTCAGTTAAAGGACAACTATTGTTAACAAAACTTAAAACGTGAATGCACATATAAACCTCTTTTCTGATCGGTAAACTGTTGTAACTATGAAATCATGTTGGGTTTTTTTAGCCCTATTTAGTAGCCTTTGTGTTAACTACTGTTTAAAGACAAAAAAGTGACGGTGGCATGTAATATTCTTCTTCTCTAGACATCTGACCTGAGAAAGTGCTTTTGAGTGTTTTTATTTGAGACATCTAATTGTAGTTGATATCATTTTACATGACTGGGACTAAGTTAAAAAATATGAAGGATTGTAGCGTATAATTTAATACCATTTACTTAGCTGTTAAGGTTTTAAAAAGTTTTTCTATAGTAGGGGGGGGGGGGCAAGGGAAAAGGAATTGCTTTTTTTATTTTTAACACTGTTATTTTAAGACCACTAATAACAGATGTATCTGTGCAGAACATGTTGTTTGTAGCAGTGGTGTTTATTTTACACCCTCTAAGCAAAATATCTAGCCTTAAAAATAAAAAATGACTAGTACCCAAATTACCCGGCTATAGAGTCTAAAAGGGCAGATCAAAGCCTTGTCTAGAGGCACCTTAACTCGGGATGTACTTATCTCTTTCTGGGACCCTGCTCTGCCTGCCCAGAAACCTGAATGTCTGCTTGCTCCAGTTCTCTGGAGCTGTGCATGCCCCGTGGGATCAAAATTCTTCAACCCTTTTATAAAATAAAAGCATATTCGTTTGACTGCTTTCATGAACCCATGCTTGGTCTATTATTAACCACTCGAGTAAGGTAGCTTTCCCTAGATGTTGAATTAACAGGCAATAATGTTACTAGGAAAAATTGTGTATGCGATTTAAAATGGACCAAAACCCAGTAGGATTGGCCCGTGGGGCATCCAAAATCGGCGCCACTGTGTGAAACCCACCAGGACGCCCGCAAACCTTACCTGAATCCCAGTCCAACTGCGCATGTGCAGGCCGCGCCCACATCTCGCGCTTCTCTAGTAGGGCGTGTGCCCGCGCTGGCCATTTGTGGCCACCCCCGATCGGGGTGCCCCGGGGAATTGGACCAAAAGCCAAGATGGTCAAAATAGTATGTACTATGGTTGTGGTACACTTATCCACTGGCACTACTTTATTATTTAAAGTAAAATAGAGGTTTAGAAATTACAGAACCCGATGACCAGGGATTGTGGTCTGTTTGGTTTGTTTGCTTTATTTAAGATAACTTAACGTAAAATCCTACTTTAGCCAACCCCTTCCACTAATGCTGACTGCGATTATTAGCACAGCGTGATCCCAGGAGAAGTCTGTTTTAACACAGCAAAGCATCCACATTTGGGATGCCTCATAAGGATCTCTTATAATTGGTTCAAAATTATCTTTTAGACTTTTGGTCCACTTTAAGATTCAGGCTTCCACCCTTAACAGTATTAAAACTGTTACAGTAGTCTGAGGTAAGGTTAATAGACTATAGTCATATTTAACACCTGCTTCCGTACCTTGCAAGTGATCCGAACATGCTTATTCCTACAAATAATTGATGCGATATACATGTAGACAGATGGTGCTATATACATCAATATAGCCTCACTGCTAGGATAGCTCCATATAAATAAACATTTTTCAGTATTTGGTGTTAAAAACCTTATTTACCATGCAGAAATCTGTTCAGACTAAATGCCAAACTGTAAACCACAGTTGGCGACTTACGCATAAACTTTTATTTCTTATGGGAAGATTATACCTTTACAGTATTAATTGGTAAACCTTTTATTTTTCTCATTCCAATGGCAGCATTTTGAAGAAAGATTTTAATATTTGTCGCCTGGCCGTGCTATAAAATACTACTATCTTTGTATATTACCATGAAGCAGTTTCTCCTTACACTAGCAAGACCAAGCCTAAAATTTGTAATTCAATTATAGATTAATGAAGCATTGTAAGCACTATTTATAACTGCATATTTTAAAAGTCACAAGGTAATTATGCAAATGTCTGTATAACTTTTCTCACCTAGCAATGTAAATAGATTTAACCTTTATATTAATTACCCGTTCTTGTAGAGCACCATTTTCAATAATGCAGCATTTCCTGTAATAGCTTTATTTTTCAAAAGCATGACGTTTTCCAAATTTACATAACAGTAATGAAAAAAATGAAATGAACCCCTAATAAGTGTACTACTGGTTCTAACCTTCATAGTATAATATTTTGTTAATACTAAGCTAAAAGCAGAACCCATAGCAGCCAGCAAATGTATGTGTGTATAGTGCCATGCATTCATGGCCCTTGAACTTTTCCACATTTTTAAATGTTACCTTCAAAAAATTGAATGTATTTTATTGAGATTTTATGTGATACATCAAAATTGCAAGTATTTGTGAAGTATAAAGAAAATGATAAACAAAATAAAAAGCGTACATATGTATTCAGCCCCCATCAAGTCAATACGTCACATTAACAGGCAAAAATATTTGCCCATTTTTCTTTGCAAAATAGCTCTAGCTCAGGCAGATTGGACAGAGAGCATTTAGGAACAATATTTTTCAAGTAATGCCATAGATTCTCATTAGAGATCATGCCAAATTTTTATCTTAAGTCTCTGGGTGCACATTTGAGTGAGAATTGCAACCTGTATCCTGGAGTGTCCTTAAAGTGGAAGTCAACAAGAGACCACTCTCACCCTGCCACCCAACCCTGGCGCTGAGGCAAGATGAGGGGATTAGAAAGAAAAAGAGCCCTTCTCTTATCCCAGGGGCCCGCACCTCTCTCCCGGAGCCCTGGATCCTGGTCACCGATATCTTGCTTGAAAGCACAGGGCCGCATCACCCAGCTCTGTTCTTGCTTTCACCCACCCATTGAAGTGAATAACCATCTTCATCACAAACATATTATTCCTAAAGTTTACCAAAACCTAGGATTTTCACTATCCGTGGTGGGCACAGCTGCGCACAGACATAGGGTCACCAACGAGGTTAATTCATGGGGGACTGGTGTGGTTTCATATTCTGAGGCATTCCAAAACGGGAGGCCCCAAGGGGCGGGTTTTTTAGCAGACCTAGTGTCTTGTAGACTCAAAGCAATATTGGTGCACTTTAGCTAGCTAATTTTTAGCTAGCATCTCCTGACTCCCCACAGAGTACCTTTTGGCAATTTTTGGTGTTCCTGCTTCATTCTGATGCCCGCTAATAGCACTTGTTTTAGCCTGAAGTCTCGGCTCATAGCCACTGTGGTGAGTTTCAGGTCATGTAGTTGCCGCATCTATGCAATGATCAATCACCTGCCATCTCACAAAGAGGGACAGCACATTTAGGACCATTTAGTAGGCATAAAAAGCCATTTCCAGTTTTACACATTATGAGGGGAGTATAGGCAGGGTTTTTTGCTAAATGTACTTCAGTGGGTGTTCAGTGGGTTTTGGTCTACTTTAACATGCTAGATGGCAGAAGTGAGGTTTACATATACATCATGTGTAAAATAAATGTGTAAAAATGTAAAAGAAGGTTACAGGGCATAAGCTTTATAGGGGTAAGCTACTGAACACTCGCTACCTGTTCCTTGAGCTTGAGTAGGCTTAAATGTCTGCATTTTACATAAAAAATAATGTAATGTAACTGTAATGAAGAAACGCTGACCAGCATCTGATAATTACAGCGCCAGTCTTTTCAGCCTACCAAAAATGAATTTTGTGCCTAAAATTTGGTGGTACAAATTGATGATCACTGGCGCTGTTATAATTGGCATAAGATGTCCAATAGATGCTGGCACGGGCCTGCCAATACCAAGTGCATCAATCCAAGCTGAATAGTTAACAATGGGCATTGTTGTTTGCATCACCATTCTGTAAAAATAACAGTGTCAAAATATAAATAGATGCAGGAGCTCAAAAACAGGCCCTATGCCAGCAAAACAAGTCACTTCTCTAGGCATTTGGGATTTGGTTCCTTCATGCAAGCAAATATCTGGGAGTAAAACTCCAGGGATTAATACGTTCATTGGAGTCTTTCAACAGGCACCACTAGTTCATATAGTATTAAAGATCAATTTAATAAACCTACAGATTTCTGTAATACCCTTTAGACACTCTAGTGGAATACCTATAGTGGAATACCTAGTGGGAACCTTGTAGCACCTGTTGATTTCCTAGCACACAAATGGAGGCAGGTCCCCTTATACTATGTGTCTCCTGTTTGCTCACCACCCACAATTTACACCTGCCAGAAAATATTAGCTTTATTGTCTTGTTTAGATACAAGTTTATTTGTTGGATAAATAAAATGTGACCCTGTGTACAATTTTGTAAGTGTACACAATCTTGTCATGAGCATATATTTCCTTTACACTTTGGATGCCAAAAAGATTTTTTTTTCACATGGCCATTTTTATGACCTAGTTTAAGACATTTATGTCTACATACTTTGAGGCCTCTTGAGACATTTAGTATGATGTTCCTTCTGCTGTAGCCTTATCCTTGAAAACTTATTGTAACATAAATTTGTAAAAGTACTTAATCTCAAACCTAATCTATCTCCTTTCTGCGTTGCTTTGGGTAGTCCAGCCACCAGTAAAATGTGTTGCGGTACAATTAAAGGGCAGTCGCTGTTGGATGGACTCATGCAGTAGAACTATTCAGCTTGATAATAAATTCTTATGCTAGCGAACTGCCTAGGTTTTATCTTTGTGACTATAGGTTTTTTTATTTACCTGTAACCAAAAGGTGAGGGCACCGTAAGAAAATTGTCAAGACTGGCCAAGATTCTGTGTAAAATACTCATCTATCACTGTTCCTCCCTGGTCAGAAAATGACAATGCAGTAAATATCTTCAGCAAGCACCTTTTAATGTACAAGCTGTTTTTAGTTGGAATCTCAGCACTCACATAAACCACACTGTCATGAGTGACTGCCTGTGCACCAAAGTCATTGCTGTAGAGATGATAGGACATCTTTCAGCACATAACTGAAATACTTTAAATGTCATATCAGGGGTTTGAAGCCCCTCAGCCCAAGGTTGCCTGAATATTGAATTTACCTGAATTTAGTAGCCTGATTATCTATAGAGTGATCTTTCAAAAAGAAGGAAGGAAAACTTAACATTCAGTGAAAGGTAGGACTGATTTTTTTTTGGAGACCAAATAGTAAAATATGTTTTTTTTGTATGGTATTAATTATAATCATGTAACTGGCAACTTTCTTCTACTTTTATTTTAGGAGTGTGCACTCTCCAGTTTGTAGTTGATTTTGGATTTACTGCTCGTCACATGATGAACATTGCTAAATGCACCTAATTATTAAACAAAATGGTCTTAGTGATGTCTGAAAACATTTTTGTGTAACAATGCTAATATAACTGTGTCAGCTAAATCATTTTGACCTATGCTTATTGTTGTTTTTTTGGGATGCAGTTCTCAATAGCTCACAAAACTTCTGACTGAGGTTTTCCATGGTTTCTGGAGTTTATAGCAAATTGGTAAAAAAAAAAGTAGGGTACATTGAATAGCAAAATTTTTTACGTTCATGCCAAAACGTCTTATTCACCCCGAATAAGAGTCTATCTAGTATGTTTCCCCAGCCCCTACATATTAATTGCCCAATTAAAAATCATCCTACCTGCACCTATTGCATTTTTTTTTAATTTTTAACATCCACAATGGTGGCCCATGGAGTCTCAGGCTGCCTGCAGATAGGAAGTGTCTTCTCACTGTGCCACTTTGGATTCTGGGAGTTGCAGCCCAGCGGAGGAAAGATTAAGTGACTAAAAACTTAAAATATATTCATTTTAAATGCTGAGGAATAGTTTTTTTAAGGGTTTGGGCTTTTCATTAAATGATGCTGAAGGTCCGGTTTAAAGCTGCATTCCTAAATGTTGGATAAACTGTGGTTAGTCTGATAAATGATTATGTTAATAATCCCAGGTGGCAAGGTCAGAGGTTTCATATGCAGCAGACTTTTCTTCATTCATCCTACCATTAGTTACTATTACCTACTATTCAGTTTTGTAGGGGTTGCATGTTGAATGCTTTTGGCCCCAAATAATATGAACAGTCAAATCACCACTTCCTCATTTAACTTGAATGGTAGCCAATCGTGACCACCGTCAACCATCCAAGTTTGATGTCCAGGCCCACTCGGCAAACTGATTGGTCACTGGCAGTCATACATTGAACGAGGACCTGGTAAGCATTCACTGCCTTGACTTCAGTTCCTTGTTAACACATGCTATGAGAAATCTAATGACTACTACTAATTAGACAATCTTTCAGGTTGCTTTTATTGCATTTTCAGATTTATGTAATGCTTTCCCCCTTGATTATTATGCGGCATCACAGAGTAAGGGCCGCAACCACATGCTTCAGAAGATAAATAATAAGGTGAAACTGTACACCTCAATATCTCTGACATTTCTTCTTCAATTTAAAAACGGAAAACAATTTTGGACAGTACCAAACGTAGCCAGATTCAATGGCCTAACAATTGCCTTTGCCTTCTGTATCCCTTTAGGGCAGTGGTCCTCAACCCTGTCCTCAAGGCCCACCAACATGTCATGTTTTTTGGATCTCCAAATAGCCAGCTCTATTGCTCTGCAGCTGCACTAATTACTCCACCTGTGCATCTTTGTGGAGATCTGCAAAACCTGGCCTGTTGGTGGGCCTTGAGGACAGGGTTGGGGACCACTGCTTTAGGGTCTAGGGCGCACAATAGCATTTTATTTTGTAAATACTAATCAGGTTTGTATACTAGCTTGCTTATCCTTGTTATAACTGTAGTAATGTACCAACCCTTTTTGATGAAAAAAAAAAAAGATTTGGAAATGTTCTGTTAGATTACATTATTGTTTATACATTTTCTCGGTTACAGTTTTGTTGGGAATCCTTTTAACATTTTAGCTTTTATAATTCTTAAAAGTGACTTGCTGTATGGTTAGTGGTCATCAAATCATTGTTTTAATAGTAGCCTTCTAAAAAACAGATCACAAAGCAGGGATTGTGATTTCTTGGGAACATTAAACTGCAATGCTGATTTCATTACCAGTGTAAAATTTCCTCCCAAGCAGCAAGGGTTTATAACCAGAAACACTGGCTTGCATATTGCTTCTAATGGATGCAAAGGAAAATAAAAAATATTTACTTCTGGCCAGCTCTCTTTATCAAAGCCATTTTATGTGGAAATGCAAATTACTTTGATAAAGATATATTACTATCATCAATATCCTCCCATCATGGGCTAATTCACCCATAAACTATGACTTTACAAAATAGCTTCTTTCTAGGGACTAGGTCTTTTTAATGCTGCCTTCTGTTTTGGTGCATATTTTTTCACTTAAGCCGATTTTCACCTTTCCTTCGACTTTCTCCTACAGCTATAAATTACTCTTTCAGTGGTCTATGAACAGTAAATATAATATTCTTCCTGTTAAAAATAACATTCAATGTAATAAAATAGCATTTTCTTTTTTGTGATTTCTGCAGAAAACCAAAAACCACAATTTGAACGTTCTCGTTCAAGACCAAATCTCCACTCCAATGCTGCGAGGGCACCTGTTGCTAAGGAACTCGGTTATGAGTTGGAATCCCATTCTTCTACAAGAAGCAAGGTTACAGCTAGAAAAGAAGAGTACAGCTCAGAAGTACACAAAGACAAAGGGTCATGCCATGGCTCAGCTCCTAAAGTGGACTCTATTCCAGAAGTAGAAGCTCTTCTCGCAAGGCTGCGTGCCCTGTAAAACAAAGAAAAAGAGAGAAAAGTATGTGGTTTAGGAAAATAAATAGCAGAGAGAAATCTAACAAGTGAGACCTATGCAGTATATAATGGGGAGTCTAAAAAAATATAGATTTCCCATATGGTTTCCTCAAAGTGAACTTACATTCTGTGGTTCCGCAAGAGTAAGTGTATGCTAAGTCTTTTCCTAACAACAAAGATCCTCTTCTTCTGTTGGGACGACTTCTTGTGTAGGTCTGCTTCCAATTCCACCAAATTTCTTACATTCTGTTGACTTCTGTCAACATTAAGCAACATATGGAGGGTAGATGTATTTTTTGACAACTAGTCTTTTATGCTTGACATCTATACCAAAATCCTGCAGGTTCAAGGTTGTAGGAGGCCCTGGCTTAGGTCTTCTTCAACTGCACCACATTTAAATGTGACTTTAGCCAACTGTAAGCATCACATGTACATGTTTTCCTGAAAACTAGTCTATTGTGCTTGTCTATACCTAAGTCCTACAGGCAAGATTGAATGAGACAGCTTCCATAGTTATGAACCTGATCTGTGTTTTGAATGACATACAATAGACCAAATAACCCACTGAAAAGTCTTAGCATTGTTTATATGGTCTGTAATGACCTCATTATTTGCTGCGCTGATTTACCCATAATGCACAAGTTTAAGCTCTGTCCTATGCAGAGCTCTGTCCTAACACTAAAAACCCAAATATTTTTTGCGCATTTGTTGCCATAATGTTAAGATTGCAAGTAAGATAATGCAAGTTAAAAAACTGACCATTTCTTGTAATTTTAGAGGAAAGTAACCTTTTTGCACTGCAATATATATATACAGCGCTTTTGACCTTCAAAATTTCTGCCACTTTTTGAGGTAACACGAGCCTCATTTTTTCATGAGGGCTCCGACTAGTAAACAGCCAGTTCTAATTGTACATCGTGTTTGCTGGGTAGAATTCTGCTGGACTGAGGGAATCCTGGGAGTCCATAGAAGTCATTTGGATGCAGATGGTGGTGTGCATAGTTTTCTTCCGCTGCCAGGATTGATGGACGTCTAAGCTAATGTCCTACTCATTCTGTTCTTTAGCTTTCCTTTGTGGTGTACAGTTTATTCAAGGAGTGTTTGACTGAACATATGGTACAGAAAATTAAGCTTTTTTTGTGTTCACAGCTACTTTCACATGATCAGCATGGCAACATAAAAGACTATAGTTACTTAACTACCTGAATTCTCAATCCCTTGCAGCCATACGGTTTCACTTCTCTCCATTGTTCTCCTGTCTGTTTCAGTTCTGATAGCTCAGTCCTTGGCTGGATTTGGTGTGTACCCCTGCTTGTGTTAGGAATACACTGACAGCAGAAGAACAGCAGAGAGCTAAGCTGTGTCACTGCAAGGGATGGTTATGTCCCTATAAGCAATTTTGTTTTCAACCACACAACCCCATTAATGACAGTTAATGACATGATTGAGGAAGTCATAGAAACTTAAAAAAGAAATAATAATTTCCCTATACACATGTAATGGCCAACAATATTTCCAAAGCAAAACATTCAAATGTGCTTGTTTTCATGATCAAAAAATGTACTCCTGTTTGGATATGCTTTGTACAACTGCTTCAATCTGTATATACAATTCTGCTATGCTTTTGTAGTGTTTATTTCAATGGCCTTGATAAATTAACAGAGTAGATGTGTTTTAAGAGAGTTCTGGGTTGCTTATTAATATTGTATCCAAACATACAAGCAAAAGATGTTTACTTTCCTCAGTATTGGCTGCTTGTGTGATCAATCAATATTATTAATCTTGGTAAATCTTTTTTTTTGTTACATAGGTAAGACGTATACAATGCACAAAGTGTAATAGCATACACTATTATATTTATTTTACAGAACCTATAGATATTCCAAAGTCTATTTCTTTACCAAATCACTTCTTCGTTATTTATACCATGCGTTACTGTTTTCTTTACTTACAATATATTTGTGTTATACTATCTGTAAGAAGCATTTCTATTGTTCTGTATGTATTACTCACACTTACCATATTATGGCCTTAATGAAGCAGGGAGATCACAGGAGAGAAACGCAGACGCAGAGTGGGTTTACTGTCACTGCAAATCTGTAAAGCCATTTTCAGTTGGTGACGAGGAGCACACTGACCTTCTCTTCCATGTCATACGTTGACTGTTACAGAGTTCAGAGCCAACAAATTGTCACCTTTGGCAGATCACCAGACAGAAAGCCACCACTGCTCTGAATCTCAGTTGTTGAGCTGAAAACACCTTAAGCCAGCTTGGTATATTTTTGTCATGTATAATATGGTGTATATGTGGAAAAGAGCCCCTGCTTTCTTTTAAGGAATGCATATAAAAGAACGTTTTTATTGTTCTATTCTAAGCATTGTTTTTCATTGTTTTATATTGCTACCACAGTGCATTATAGTCTGTTATTTCTACATGTTTATAACTGAAAAAAAATATTTAAGTTGCAAATACTGTGTTTATTTCAGCTACTATCCATCTTTACAACACTATGTCAATGGTGTAGATGAATCATGTTCTTTCTTGGAACATTAAAGGCACAGCTAATAATTGTGTGAAACAACTTTAAATGATGGCTTTAACCAGGCCTTTAAGGCTGCTTTTCTACCAAACGATGGGGCCTTGTGCTTTTACCTATGCAAAAAAGAGAACATTTCATTATTTAAACACTGTGCCTAATCAAAGTTAAACTTTGCAAGCCTCATGAAAACAAACATACTCAGGTTTAGGTACTGATTCCAGTTAAATACAAATCTGTGTACGTGACTATTGCTTATTTAGTGAGTTATATGTCCTATTTTCATAGACAATACAATTGTAAATAGCAATACAAAATAAATGATATATTTGCAAAAAAGGTTTATTAGTGTCATGTTCTTTGTTCTAATACACGCCATTATTCACATAACATATACTATACCTGGCCTTTACAAGGGAAAGGAAAATGATGCATCCTGGTTTCCAATTTGTACAATCTTGTACATGACTCTTCTTCACACACATAAACATAAAACTTCTTAGTTAGCTGGCCTAAGGGAACACTTTTTGCTTAGTTACTACATGGCATGTGTAGCCCTTGCTATAGCGAACACTAGCAGTAAACAAGATGCCTTTCCTAAACAAAATTCTAAGGGCCTCCCATCAAACCAGCAGCTTTAGCAGGAACCAATGAGAGTGGTTATAATATGCCCCATTTATGTGACATATGTTGTTTTCCAACTGGTTGCTCCCTAGCTAAACAGAGCTTTCTAGTTTTAGAAATTCTATCACAGGCTACAGTCCAGATCCTGAGTCATGCTAAAGACCGATAGAAGACCCTTGATGTGTCAGCAATTCGCCTGGGTTGTCTGAGTTAGAAAAAAAAGCTAGGGTAGAGGAGTGGAGATTTTTTTATGACATCATAAATGGAGGGCTGCCCCCAATAACCCATTTAAAGTGGACCAACACCCAGGATTTTGACTATCCTGGGTTTTGGTCCACTTCAGGGGGGCACCCCGATTAGGGGTGTCCCGCTGTGTAAAACCCCCCAGAAACCCTCAAACTCACCTCACCACGCTCCCACGGACAAGCGGCGGACAAGGCAGCGCGTCCGCCGCCGCCTCCCGCGCGCCCCTCTGACAGTGCGCGCGCCCGCGCCAGCCATTCACAAACTGCCGGCGCGGGCGCGCGCACGGCTAGAGGAGTGCGCGGGAGGCGGCGGCGGCAGCAGGATCAGGTGAGTTCTTTTGGGGTTTTGGGGGGGGGTCCCTCACCGCGGGACATCGCGATCTCGGATGTCCCGCGGTGAGGGGGGTGATCGGCCCGGGAATCTTATAGATTCCCGGGCCGATCACCCATGGGTGACGGTCCACTTTAAAGAGCATGTGAACCATCTGGGGCCATCGGCAATAATCAGCCAGAAAGCATCTGTCAAATGTGCCTCTTCTCCTTTTCTGTAGTGCAGGGGTAGAAGCAGTAGCAGGGCTGCAAAGTTTGCCCTACAATCAAAGATTTTGAGGTGCTTTGAAAAAGCTTATTTACTGTTCCCAATGGGGATAAGGTGGGAAAAGTTTGATTGCCTGGATAGGGATGTTAAGGTTACTTTGTCATGACGCAGACATTTGTTTATACAGATAGATAATGATGATATCCAGATCCATGCTGCTCTTTGTATTCTGTTAGCAGAAATCAGAATACGTTTATTCATACCTGTAATGTAATGTGACAAATGGCAGGAGATGGAAGAGCGGGTAAAAATCATATCAAGGTAAGAGGAAAAGTCATATCTATAATTACAAGTGCCCAATAATCAATCAATAAAACAAACGAATGTTTACAGTAATAACAGCAGTTGTTAAATAGATATTTGAACATGAAATGAATACTAGAAATGGTCTACCACTAATATCAAAAGGATAGGGGCGTGCTCTCTACTTCATCTCACCATACAAATAAAAGTGAACCCGAGGATCAAGCAGACCCAGGGGTCACACAAAGGAGCACAACCGATAAACAATCTATACAGTTTTTATAGATTGTTTGACCCCTGGGTCTGCTTGATCCTCGGGTTCACTTTTGTTTGTGTGAACATGAAATGAACAGCAAAGCATTTAGCCAGAGTTCAAAGGTTGATGGCTATTGGAAAATTACGATTTTTAAGACTTGATGTTTTAAAGATGAAATGGCCCTTCTGAGATGGATGGTCCTAGCTAGAGTTCAGCCAATGATATTTAAGTCATGGGGATGGAGCGTTGCCTCTTCTGTTTTTCTCTCTTAGTTGAAGACAATACTAAGATGTGATGGAGAAGCCTTGGACAAGGTTTTCCCTCTTAAGTTGGGGAACCTTAACGTTTTGCCCTCTATTTGGACATGCTCTTCTCTTAGACTTATTGTTTTTGGGCTCTAACATCCCCTTTCAGTCCCGGCCCACTATTGGTTGTTTGTTTCTGACTCTAGGAATGGATGGCTCCTGCCTCTGCTGCCTTGCTGCACTCAGACCCCAGCTGGCCTAGTCAGTGGGAATGTTATTTCTCATGTCTCTATTTACTGCCGCTGGGACTATACCCATTCCCGAATGTGAGTCTCTGTCTTCCCTTCCCTAATCCAAAAAGTACCCAGGTTTTCCTATGTGGTTGATGTTTTTCCTCATCTTGTTTTGCCCTTTTCTGACCTTAGCCTGACCTTTTTAATTTTGTGTTTTTAGAGTTTGATGAGGATGGCAATCTTTCTGGGTTAACTCAGTCTCCTTTCCCTGGTTCAGCCTCCCCCCTCAAGAGCTGATCAGATGGTTGGAATTCTCCCTGTTATAGGTATCAGGGCACACACTTACTAGATTTGGTAACAACAGTTTATAGGGACAGGACTCTGGCCTTAAGAAGGGGCATTACCCACTTGGCGCCTCCAAGGGGTCCCTGCCAATTGGAAATGGTGTACAGAACCATAATGAGGATTAGGGATTGTGGATTAGGAGGCAGTAAAATTCTCTGCCTAGTCAGGTATTTTGTATGGGTCTACACCACATCAGGGGCTAATCCCTCCTCCCTTTTCAGATTATATGGGTCCTACTACCTCACATTACTCTCCACTATTGGGCGACTTGGGGCTAGTGACTTGACCACACAGCATAGGCCTCCCTTGGAACCTTGGGATTTGAAATTGGTGCAGTTAGCCCTAGGACTGTGGCCTTTTAAACTTGTTAGCGGTTGATTTTGTGAACTTGAGGAGGTAGCCCGTGGGTGTCCTCCAGGAGTGTGACCCTATTTTTGTCCTGCCTAAGTTTCATTGTTTCAAAAGATTAGGACAGTCAGGATTGCACAGTGTCATGAACGGCAGGGGGTTCACCAAGGGTTTCTTTATATACCCTAACCTAGATAAAGTGAACTTGAGGAGGTAGCCCGTGGGTGTCCTCCAGGAGTGTGACCCTATTTTTGGCCTACCTAGTCCCTGGACCTAGTTACAAACAGCAGTTGATTTTGTCATTTGTATACTCTTCCAACATCAGGCCAGTTTGGAGGTGGTCAGGACAATCAAGTTCTCTTTGTCTAGAGCCAATTAGCTTTTTTTTAGGACATGATTATTATGTCCTTATGAATGGTCCTTGTAAAGGGAATGCAGCTAGGCTTGCTGAATTTAGTCAGCCAGATCAAGGAGTGGCTACTAACTTACTGTGTGGATCTGGTGTGTAAGGCAAATTTATTGGTCTTTTTAGAAAATTGACCGCCTGCCACTGGCTGGCGCAGTGTTTGGCCACAAAATCCTATAGGTTTCTCTAGTTTACCACTTTTGTGGGCCTGTTATTGCTCATTTTTCTATCCCCATTAATGTTACCCGGTTGCAGCTTAGCTGTTGTTATCCTGCATGCAAGGTTTAAAGAGAAGCTGCCCCATCCCCCACAGAATTACAGGGACAGTATTTTATTATGCATTCTAAAATCCAATTTGTGACATTTCACTAAATGTGTTGATTTTCAACATGAGACCAGTATGAATGATAATTTTTTTGTATTAAGGCAGATATTGGTAGCAGTCAGTGCTTTGGGGGTGTCCAAAACAAATATACTGCTGTTTTCTGCTTTGTCGTCTTTGCCTCTTCTCCAGCCTGTCCATTTTTCTGGTGGTACCCATCTCAACTTCAATCATCAGTCATCAGCCTCAATATTCAGAGTTTCTCCAACCAGTTGTGCAAACTAAGTGTTTCTGGAAGCCGGACAAATAAAACTAACCTTAAACTAATTTAACCCTTTAAGTGCCAAGCACGTGAATTTTACGTGGTTGCCTCTCTGTCACTTAAGTGCCAGCCACGTAAAATTCACGTGCCTGGCATTTTCCTACCTCAGGGCCATGTTGGAGCTCAGCGCCGGTCTTCTTGTGGCCAGCCTTCTCGAAGATACCTCAGGGGGTCATGTGGAGGTCATTTCTCCCTGACCCCTGTCACCCGATCGCCTGTGGACCAATCAGAAGGCAGGCGCACGGCTGCTGTCATCAGCCGGCGCCGCCTGCTATTTAAACCTGGTCCGCAGTCCCCACCTCCTCTTTCTCCGTCGATCTAAGGTAGGTGGAGGGGTTCTGCGGGGGTTTTCTGGGTGGGGGGTGGTTCTATCCAGGGTGTGTGGCCGTAGGGGGTCTCTGTCACCTGTTGGATCTCATGTCAGTAGTGAGATTGCTGTTTTTTTGAATGAATCTCATTACTATGAGATCTACTGGGATGCTGGGGGGTCTTGTCTGGGTGGGTGTGGCCATAGGGGTTGGGGGCATTATGTTCTGATTAGATAGTAATGTGATTCATTCATAAAAACAGTGATCTAAGCTAGTTATTAATGAATCTGATTACTATAAGGTCTACTATTTTCTACTACTCCTTTTTACTAGCCAAGCAACCTGTATTAGGAGCTTACAGTTGCTTGACTGAGGTAGGGGGACATATTTCTTATATATGCCCCCCCCCACCCAATCAAGCAACTAAAAGCTCCTAATGCAGGCTGATAGTAGCTGCAGTACAGCTTTAGTTGTAGTAGTAATAGTAGTACGAGAAATAAAAGTGTAGATCTGATCAGAAATCTGATTCATTCATAAAAAATGATTTACCTACTTTAGATCAAAAGCAAGTAAATCACTGTTTATGAATGGATCTTATTACCACAATGAGATCTAACCAGTGTTTTTTTTTTCCTTGTTGGCACATAGGGGTTCTTCCTTTGCACTTAGCCCATCTGAGCAGCGAGTGTGCCACCATTGCCGCCTTTATTCCCACCCCCATGGCACTGTCTGTACTTGGGTGCTGTGCTTGGGCCCAGCGTGGGCCTGAAACCCACCCCCACAACTTTTTTTTCCTGCTAGGCCTGGATCACTTAGTAACACCTGGTTGCAGCCAGTGGCATGGGGGGGGGGGGTGGATACAGCGACGGAGGGGGGGCAGAAACCGGGTGGTGTTTCCATTACCTGGTTGATAGCAGATAGGTGCAATGTGATGGGAGATCACAAGACATCTGATGCCTTCCTCCGCTCTGTCACCACCTCCAGTCCCTCATGCCGCCTGTAGGTCTTATATTCTAAGTATGCAGCACGTCCTGCTACAGATAATGATTCATAACAGATGGGATTACCTCCGCGCTTGACTGCAGAGATGGCAAAAAGAGGCCCCTCCCGGTCCATATATACCCGGGACCTCCCACTAATTCCCCAGTTTCTTCTCTGCAGTCGGCTGCGAAGGTCAGAAGATGGCTTCTCTTATCGCAGGTGAGCGGGGCTTAACAGCCGCGGCCCTGTAGGACTATTCCCACTCGTTCCACTTATTACTTATGCCTCCCAGCTTTGGCTGTGCTGGTCGGGTGACGGTAGACAGCACCTATCACAGGTTCTCTTCCTTGCGGAGCCTGGCTCCGACCGCAATCCGCCACCAAAGGGTAGGCGGTGCAGGTTATGGTGAACCTGATTTGGGATGCCCCGTCCGCTCTTGCCCTTCCCTGCCCTGGTCATTGGTGGGTCTGTTATTAGACATCCACTATCCCTCCTCTCTCATTATCCCGTTCGGGGGGGGGGGGGGTATTTGTGCTTATTGACATTTGTGTGTGTGCGAGTGCACTTCATTCAGGGCTCCGCGCCCTGTCTTTCACTTGTCATTTTGAATTTGCCGCCACTGACACGCGCGCCTTGTGGCGTCAGCGGCGGCATCATCTTCAAGAATCCCTGCGCTCCCATTGGCTGTAGCATCTGGCCTGTCTCTGTGCTTCTCGGAGGTCCTCTCCTGGTGTGATTGCTGGCTTCCCACCGCGGTCCGTGAGTGCCCCTGCCGGCTTGGCTTTTATTCAATTTTCATTTCGGTGTGCTTATGGGATGTCACTATTATGTCTTTCAGGCGGCATAACTGTTTTTAAGAGGTTTCTCCCGGTCCTGTCCCCTCTATTAATTTTAATTACTGTATTAGAGGCCTACACTATTAAATCCTCCCACTTCCCTAGCGGACATTTGGGGCATCCCGGGTTGCTTATACGGCGTAATTCCTATTGGCCAGTTGTGCCACCTTAATCTCCATATGGAGGCTTCACAGGATATTGTGCTCGGGGTCCCCTCGGGACAAGCCCGGCTGTGTGTAGTGTGTGGGGCATCCCCTGTGAGCGATGATGTGCGGGTCTGTTTACCCTGCGCCCAGCATGCGCTAGCGCTGCATTCTGGGCTCTCTGTGACTGGGCCTCCGCCCACTATGTCCTCACCCACTCCCCCTCGCTTGATTATGACTCCCAGTGAGCTAAATACTAGTGGGGAGTCTCAGCCTGACGCGTCTTCCAGGTTGGCTAACATTGAGAGGCTCTGCGGCCCGTAAGGCCCCGGCTAAAAGGCGGCATGTGGCGCCGGGTGCGTCTGCCTTTCCTATGGAGTCTGAGAATTTTCTTGATTTGTCTGATTATACCCCACTTGAGGAGGGGGAATTATTCTCGGATTCAGAGTTGTCTGATGATCAGCATTTCAGTGGTGCTGACTATAGCTCTGATCATTGGGATGCTGATGACACCAAGCTTCAGGGGGAACTTTTCAGTACTGCTAAACCACGTCTGGAATTTCCAGAACAGGCCCATTTCAATAATCTTGTTCCCAAAGAATGGGAGCGTCCCGGTCGGCTTCCCAGGATCCCTAAGGGCTGGGATAAAAGGTACCCTTTTCCCACTGATGTGGTTAAATGTTGGTCAACCCCCCCAGAGGTGGATGCACCAGTATTGGGGTTGTCCAACACATCTGTGGTCCATTCCCCTGATTCCACTACCCTCAAGGATAGTGAGGACCGGTGTATTGACCAGCTGGCCTCTCGTGCCTTTGCCTGTGTGGGGTCTGCCTTGGGCCCTGTCTGTGCTTCTGCTATTACTGCTGTTGCTGTTAGGACTCTCCTCAAGGGTCTGTTGGAAGGCACCCCTGATGAGACTTCTAGTGCCGAGTTCAGGGCCTTGTCACAGTGTGAAATGTTCATTGCATATGTCCTTTCTGCCTTAGATGACACCATTAGGATGTGTAGTAGAACCTCTGCCTTGGTGGTTGCTATACGCCGCTCTGTTTGGCTGCGTCAGTGGGCAGCTGATAACGCTGCTAAGAAGGCCCTCACGGGGCTCCCCTTTAAGGGCCTGCGCATATTTGGTGATCGCTTGGACCTGTTTGCCAAGGGGGGGGGTAAGTTGCCTCAGCGTAAGAAGCAGCTGCGGCCCTTTCGGGGTTCGGGTGCCTTTGCCCCGTCCTACCGTGGATCCAGGTCTGGGAGAGGGGTTTCCTTTGCAGGCCCTAGGGGAGATTCTGGGGCAGGGGCAGAGGTCGTGCCCGCTCCGGATCTTCCTGGGGGTCCAAGCCCAAATCTGTCACCAAGCCTCCTCAGCCATGAGGGGGCGCCCTCACCCATCCGGGTGGGGGGACGGCTGCGGTTCTTCACTCCTGTCTGGGGACAGCAGGTCTCAGACAGGTGGATTCTGGAGGTTGTGTCCTCCGGCTACAAGCTAGAGTGCGCTGCCTGGCCGCCTCTCGAGCCCCTGGCAGCTCAGGGTCTGTTTCTGGCTGTACAAAACCTATTGGACATGGGGGTCATCTGTCAGGTCCCTCCTGGGGAGAGAGGTCGGGGTTTTTATTCCAATCTCTTCACAGTACCCAAAAGAGATGGTTCCATCAGACCCATCCTGGACTTAAAGCTTCTCAACAAGTTCATCAGGACCAGACACTTTCGCATAGAGACCCGCTCCGCGATCAGCTTTTTGCGCCCGGGGGACTTCATGACCTCCATAGGCATCAAGGATGCTTACCTTCATGTACCAGTCTTCCCAGGGCATCAGAGATTCCTCAGGTTTGCATTGGAGGACCAGCACTACCAATTTGTAGCACTGCCCTTCGGTCTCACCTTGGCCCCCAGAGTCTTCACCAAGGTGCTGGCAGGTGTTATGGCTCTCCTCAGAGCTCGGGGCATTCGCATTCTTCCTTATCTGGACAACCTCCTCATCACTTCTCATTCTTTCCAGCAGGCAGAACTGGATACCCAGCAGGTGGTGACTGCTCTGGAAACATTTGGATGGTGATCAATCACCCCTTATCCTCCCTGTCTCCGTCTCTGGTGACCTCTTTCCTGGGCATGAATCTGGATACTGTTCGGGCCAGGATTTTTCTTCCTCAGCAGAAGGTGGATTCTCTTCAAGCTCTGGTTCATTCCCTTCTGTCTTGCCCTCGCCCTTCCATCTGGCAAGGGATGCAGCTTGTGGGACAAATGGTGTCCTGCTTCGAGGCGGTTCTTTATGCTCAGTTGAGCACATGAGACCTCTTCAGCTCCATCTCTTATCAGTCTGGGACAAGAGTCCCCTGTCTCTGGATCAGGCCTTTGTTCTGTCTACTCTGGCTCGGCGGTCCCTCTTGTGGTGGCTGGACTCGAGGAACCTGTTGGAGGGCAGATCCTTTCTGGCCCCCTGTTGGGAGACAGTCACCACGGATGCCAGTCTGTCGGGTTGGGGGGGCTTCTGGAACCCTTCAATTTCAGGGGCTGTGGGGCACTCAGGAGGCCCATGCCCCCATCAACGTCCTTGAACTGAGGGCGGTGCGGTTGGTACTGGCCCAGTTGACTCCTCACCTTCAGGGCCGGCCGGTCCAAGTTTGCTCAGACAACCAGACGGCGGTTGCCTATATCAATCAACAGGGAGGGACTCGGAGCAAGAGTGCCCTCAAGGAGGTGTCCATGATTCTGTCCTGGGCGGAGGACAATGTTCCTTGCATCTCAGCAGTGTACATTCCGGGGGTGGAGAATCTGGAGGCGGACTCTCTGAGCAGGGGGACCTCTCACTTGGGGGAATGGTCTCTCAGCAGCGAGGTCTTCCTGTCCTTATGTCACCGTTGGGGGGTACCGGAGGTGTATCTGTTTGCGTCCCGCCACAATCACAAGCTCCCAGTCTTTGTCTCTCTGTCCTAGGATCCCCTGGCCCTTGCGGTGGATGCTCTGAATCTATCCTGGCAGGGGTTCCTGTATCTTTTTCCTCCTCTCCCCCTGCTGGGCAGGGTTCTTCGTAAGCTGGATCAGGAAAGGGTGTCAGCAATCCTGGTGGCCCCCCGTTGGCCAAGATAGGTGTGGTTCGCAGATATCGTTCAGCTGGCAGTAGATCAGTACGCTCTTCTCCTGGTTCCCGACCTTCTCACTCAAGGGCGGCTATTCCATCCCAATTTACAAACGCTGGCTTTGACGGCCTGGCTGCTGAAACCTCCATCTTAAGGGATGAGGGGCTTTCTGATTCTGTGGTTAACACTCTAATCAGGGCTAGGAAGAAATCCTCTTCTACCATCTACTATAGGATCTGGTGGGCCTACATTGACTGGTGTGAGTCTAGGGTCCTTCCATGTCGAGTGTTTTCCATTCCTAGGATTCTGGAGTTCCTTCAGCAGGGTTTGGATCTGGGACTTCAGCTCAGCACGCTCAAGGGTCACGTTTCTGCCTTGGCTGTTTTCTTCCAGAGATCTTTCACTCAACACCCTCTGGTCAAGACTTTCTTCCAGGGGGTTGCTCATGTGCGTCCCCCTCGCAAGCCCCTGTTGCCAGTTTGGGACTTGAATTTGGTTTTGTCTGCCCTTCAGGGCCCTCCATTTGAGCCTGTGCATGAGGCTGATCTGTCTATTCTTACTCTTAAGGTTGCCTTTTTGGTGGCTATTACCTCGGTCAGGCGTGTTTCGGAGTTGGAGGCCCTTTCTATTCAGGCCCCCTACTTTGAGAGACACCAGGACAAGGTGGTTTTCAGATTTAAACCTGATTTCTTGCCTAAGGTTGTCTCTGCCTTCCATCTCGATCAGGACATTGTGTTTCCTTCCTTGTTCCCTAATCCTGGTAATTCCAAGGAGAGGGCCTTACATTCTCTGGATGTGGTCAGGCTACTGCACCTTTTAGAAAGACTAATGCCTTGTTTGTGGTTCCTTCGGGTCCCAAGAAGGGCCTGGCCCCTGCTAAGTCTACTATTAGCAAATGTATTCGTCAGGCTATTTTTAGAGCCTATTCTGCTAGGGGAAAGGATCCTCCTTTCCGTGTTACTGCTCATTCTACCCGTGCTGTTGGGGCCTCCTGGGCCTTCCAGCACCAGGCTTCTGTTGAACAAGTTTGTAAGGCTGCTACTTGGTCTTCTGTTCATACCTTTTCCAAGTTTTACAAGGTTGATGTTCGGGCCTCAGCGGTTGCTGTTTTTGGCCGCAAAGTTCTGCAGGCGGCAGTGGTTTGAACTGCGCGTTGTTGCTTTTTGGGATCTCACCCTAGTTACGGACACTGCTATTGGATGTCCCATCTGTTATGAATCATTATCTGGAGCAGGACATGCTGCATACTTAGAATAATACAATTCTGTGATTACTCACCTTGTAGAATTGGTATTATAAGTATGCAGCACGTCCTGCTCCACCCCACCCTGTTTGCATTATCTTGGATCCTCTCTATGCTGATTGTTATCCTTGTTAACGTTGTTAATTTCATTGGCTTCTCCTGGTTCTTCTTACTGCTTTTCTATACTGGGGAATTTGTGGGAGGTCCCGGGTATATATGGACTGGGAGGGGCCTCTTTTTGCCATCTCTGCAGTCAAGCGCCCTCTGGCGGAGGTAATCCTATCTGTTATGAATCATTATCTGGAGTAGGACGTGCTGCATACTTATAATACCAATTCTACAAGGTGAGTAATCACAGAATTATATTTTTGGTAACCAGATTCACAGCTGTTTTTATGAATGCATCTGCAATTTAGGATGCCCCTCTATGTGAAATATAATGTAGTAATGCACATGCACCAATGTGAATCCCCCCCGATCGCCAGTAAAACTTGCCTTACCACTGCTCCAATGGCTCATGCTGGCTAAAGGTATAGTGTAGTGCCGTTGTTGTCTATGCATGTGCCGTTATATTGGAGGTCAGGTAATTATTACCGGATATTTGTGGGGTTTCACTACCCCTTCACCCCTTATTAAACTTTATGTCTTCCTTTAGGTGTCGTTGAACTTTGGTTTTGGCCGAAGACTTCACTGCTCCAGCCTCAGTTGTAACCGTAGAGCCCGCCCTCCCACCTCCCTTGGGACCGTAGCGTCCGCCCTCCCACCTCCCTTGGGACCGTAGCGGCTGCCCTCCCACCTCCCTTAGTACCGTAGCGCCTGCCCTCCCACCTTCCTTGGGACCGTAGCGCCTGCCCTCCCACCTTCCTTGAAGCTGTAGCGCCTGCCCTCCCACCTTCCTTGGGATCGTAGCGCCTGCCCTCCCACCTCATTTGGGACCGTAGCACCTGCCCTCCCACCTCACTTGGGACCGTAGCACCTGCCCTCCCACCTCCCTTGGGACCATAGCACCTGCCCTCCCACCTCCCTTGGGACCGTAGCACTTGCCCTCCCACCTCCCTTGGCACCGTAGCGCCTGACCTCCCACCTCCCTTGGGACCGTAGCGCCTGCCCTCCCACCTCCCTTGGGACTGTAGCGCCTGCTTTCCCACCTCCCTTGGGACCGTAGTGCCTGCCCTCCCCCTCCCACCTCCCTTGGGACCGTAGCGCCTGCCTTCCCACCTCCCTTGGAACCGTAGCGCCTGCCCTCCGACCTCCCTTGGGACCGTAGTGCCTGCCCTCCCACCTCCCTTGGGACCGTAGTGCCTGCCCTCCCACCTCCCTTGGGACCGTAGCGCCTGCCCTCCCACCTCCCTTGGGACCGTAGCTCCTGCCCTCCCACCTCCCATGGGACCATAGTGCCTGCCCTCCCCCTCCCACCACCCTTGGGACCGTAGGGCCCCCTTTTTTTTTAGGACCCTTGCTTCCAGGAAGGCGCCTGCTGCCCCCAGGAAATCTTTTTCATCCATCGGGTCTGCTGCAGGGATGGACTGAGTCTGCTGGGATCCTGTGACCTGCTGCTCCTGACTTCACCACTTCCCGTCGGGTCGTAACTAAAAATGTATTTCTTTTGATTTTTGACTGTTTATTTGCATTGTTATATTTAGTTTTTCTGTTTACAGTGTAATTTTTTTGTATTTTGCTTTTAGTTCTAGCTTTTTAGTTCACGTAGACACTTTAGTTTTTTTTTAGTTGTAGATTTTTTTTTTCATTTGGGTATGGCTGGTAGAAGTTACACTGCAGAGGAACCTGCGGCTTACCTGATGGAGTCTGACTCGGAAGAGGTTAGTCAGTCAGGATCAGAGTATTTTCCATCAGACACCGAGTCAGACAGTGTCTCCTCTACTGAGTAAGTAGAGTGGTAACAGTAGTAGCCACCATAGAAGGGGTGGTACCGCACAAGAGGAGGCCACGCTGGAGGAGAGAGTAGAGCAGGATGAGGCACCGAGTGGTGGAGTGCCTACTTGGAGGCCTCCTAATAACTTTTCCCCCCAAATTCCCCCTTTTGATTCGGCCCCCGGGGTCAATGTCGACGTAACAAACTTCGGTGTCATTGACTACTTCAAATTGTTTATTTCAGAAGCCATCCTACTGGATATGGTCTTCTATACAAATCTCTATGCCGAGCAGGTCTTAGCTCAAAACCCCCAGCAGAGGCACGCCGGAGCTCAGGCATGGCAACCCACAAATTTGAGTGAGATGAGGAAATTTTGGGGGCTCACTCTAGTAATGGGTATTCTAAAAAAATGTAGTATTGCCTCCTATTGGGATACCCAATCCATATTGGCAACCCCATTATTTCCGGCCATAATGACAAGAAACCGCTACCAAATTTTACTGCCGTTTCTGCATTTTAATGACAATTCCACTGCTATTCCCCGTGGTGAACCCGGTCACGACAGGCTGCATAAATTAAGACCCCTAATTAATAGCCTGTTGGAGTGCTTCGCAGAAGTGTACAGCCCATCCCAAAAATTAAGTATTGACGAGTCACTTCTGCTTTTTAAAGGGTGCATTGTTTTTCGTCAATATATCCCTAGCAAGCGTGCCCGCTATGGGATAAAATTTTACAAATTATGCGATAGTGTTACCGGGTATATCAAATTTTTTTGAATTTATGAAGGAAGGGACACACATCTGGACCCCCCTGGTTGTCCCCTTGATTTGTCGGTCAGTGGAAGATCATTTGGGAGCTCATGACTCCTCTACTGGGGAGAGGTTACCACTTATACGTGGATAACTATTATACCAGCATCCCCTTATTTCGAGCCCTTTACTCATTAGATACCCCGGACTGCGGCACCATAAATTGTAATAGAAAAGGCTTGCCCAGGTCAATACTTGAAAAAAAACTAAAACGTGGAGAGTCTTACGCTCTAAGATGAGCTCCTGGCCGTGAAATATATGGATAAAAAATTGTATTCTTACTGACAACAATCCACGATGAGTCAGTTGTGAATGTACGGCATCGTGGTCCCCGAGCCCCTTCCCAAAAGCCAAGATGTATAAAAGATTATAATACATTCATAGGTGGTGTTGATAAAACGGACCAAATACTAACCTATTACAATGCCACCCGAAAAACCAGAGCCTGGTACACAAAAGTTGCTATCCATTTGGAGCTTTGTTGTCTTCAAGGCAGCTGTACCAGGCTCTAATTTATCGTTTGTAAAGTACCAGCAGCAGTTACTCTCTGCTTTGTTGTTTGGGGATACTGAGGATTTACCAGAGGTGGCTATAAATGACAACGATGCCAGGTTGGTTGGGAAGTGCCTTCCTGATATGGGTGGTAAGAAGTATCCCCAGAAGGCTTGTAGGGTGTGTAGGAAGCTTGGCATCAGAAAGGACGTGCGGTACTACTGCCCGAAATGTCCCATCCAACCCGGTTTGTGCTTTGAAAATTGCTTTGAGGTGTACCACACCCAATTAGATTTTTGAATTATGCATTGTTTTTTTTTCTGCATTATTTTTTCTTTTGTTTTAGACTGTAGGTGAGCCCCTTTTAGTTAAAGGTGTCTAGTGTCAAGGTAAACCCCCACCATGCAAACCTCCCCTGACACATAATCAGGTCATATGGGTTACAAAGAAAACTTATCTTGGCCGCGGGCCGGTGCCACCACCATAGGGAGAAAGCACATAGCGGTCTCCCCACCTATTCACTTGACTGGGTCATCGCTTTGTGTTTTTCTGTGCGGTGGCCGCACAGACCCTCAAGAATGGTGCTGAACTGTGAACAAGGTAAAGTATTTTTGTTACACTCCCCCCTCCTGCTGCAGGCAGGGGTTATCCAGAGACTGGACTTCCACTTTAATTTATATGTTTTCTGTTTTGCTGTGAGTTTTTTTTCCCCTTTAGTTCCTTTTCGTACTATGCTGATGCGATGGGAAGTGCTGGAGCAGGAGCAGCTGGATACTTGTGGCACGTGATGATAAAAACATGGGCATGGGCCCCTTTTCAGGTTCTTCATACCTGATATTGATCACTGATCTTATCTGAGGCCACAACTACAGTATCCTAATTGCACCTCACCAGTCTAAACCTAATTGCACCTTTTAGTACCGTTAAGAAATCTAAAAGGTTGTTCTGTGTTTCTATATATCATGCTTTAGTTTTGGATGTTTGGCAACCCTACCCTTGGAAGTACCTATGTATGTTGGGTATTGTTCTGTTCAGGGGCCTTGCCGTTTCAGATTCATTGTGATGTTGCTTGCTTGCATATTGTGTTTTTTAGGAAAATGTGATTTTGATTCTGCTTTTTTCTCATTTTTTCTAAGGAAACCCTGTGCAACCAGAATATTTTTCAAGAAATTGACACCAAACAAATTTTCTCACCCCAACAAGCCAAGTACACCTACAAATCTCCAGGTGTGTACTTTTAGGGTAATATATGGTTTGTGGGGGGTATTTCAAGTGTAAAGGGATGTTCTGGTTGAAAAAGTGCAAGGTGCGCACTTTGTCTGCAGAGCAACCCTTCGAGGTAGCTATGCATGTTGGGTATTGTTCTGTTCAGGGGACCTTGCCATTTCAGATTTTTTCTTGTTTTTTCTTGTTAGCTCATTGGTTTTTTTTTAGGAAAATGTGGTTTGGATTCTGCATTTTTGCTATTTTTTTAGGGAAATCCTGTGCAACCAGTGAATTCCTTGAAGGTTTGTGTCCAGAAATTTGGACCCAGGACAAGAAGCCTGGTACGCCTAGAATGCTTGAAGTGTGTACTTTCAGGGAATATATGGTTTGTGGAGGGTATTTCAAATGTAAAGTGATGTTCTGGTTGAAAAAGTGCAAGGTGCGCACTTTGTCTGCAGAGCAGAAATTTTCCATGAAATGACCGTAATGCGTATGCTTTCCTTTGGGGTGTTTGGCAACCCTACCCTTGGAGGTAGCTATGCATGTTTGGTATTGTTCTGTTCAGGGAACCTTGCCATTTCAGATTTAGGGTGTTTTTTCTTGTTAGCTTATTGTTTTTTTTTAGGAAAATGTGGTTTTGATTCTGTGTGTTTATTATTTTTTCAAGAAACCTTGTGAAATGGCTGATTTCGCTGATGGATTCCACCTGGACATCTGTGGCCACAACAGCAAGCCTGGTACGCCTAGAAAGCTTGAGTTATGTACCTTCAATGAATATGGTTTTGGGGGGGTATTTCAAATGTAAAGGGGTGTTTTTGTTGAAAAACTGCAAGGAGCGCAAAATAGTTTTATTTTCTTTGAAAATCTCTTCAAGCACTCCTTTCAGTTTGGGGTGTCTCCTGGGCAGGAAAGGGTGTCTAGCAATGCATATGGGGTACCATTGTAATCGGTAGGAATGGGACTTTTACACAATGGGGCTTTTACACACAATATGATTTTCTTGAAAAACTTGCATGTTTTATTTAGAAAAACACCACAAAAGTATTTTTGGGATATATTTTACACAAAAATATAATATTTATTGGAAGTTGAAATCATTTGTCAGCCGTATACATCCTCCTCCATCCTGGGATGTGATTCACCGCAAACTAGCGGGATATACATTTTTAAGAAAGCTTTCTAAAGAGTAAAATCTGGTAAGCCTCCTGTCACATTGGTGGTGGATTTGCACCGTATTTGATGAAAGTCACTGGGTGTTCCGAATTTTGGAAGAATTTATAATATTCCAACTGGACTTTTTAATAGACGTTTTTCAGCTCTGTGTTATTTTTGTGTTTGTTATTTTATTGTATTTATCTGGATGGGAATGCCAGTTTTTGCACGTTGAGCTTTATATGTTTTGGGATAGCGCGGTATTTTTTCTTATTTGTTCAAAAATATAATATAACTGACACGCTTACCAAAAAATCATTTCATATTAAAGCCCAGACTGTGCTGAAAAAAACAATGTATAATTTTCCTGGGAAATCACTGGAAATCCCTTCAAAAATCACAGTTAATCATGTGGAGCGCAAAATAGTGCAAAATGGTCTGGCAACAGAGTGTGACAAAATCTCCAGGAAGGCTGGCACTTAAAGGGTTAAAGACCATTCCACAAATGTTTACTAATAGCACCCGATGGGCTTTTCAATATAATGTGGAAAGCCCTATAGAGTCTTCGCATTTTAATGTAGTGCACAAATGATTTTCACAGTCAACAATTCTGCACCTTACCTGGAGATATTACCTTATCTTCCACGAATATTGTGTGTTAAAGTGTATTGGGGAGGGGCTAAATCAGCCAGATGAATGTGCTCTTTGAATGTTTACCCTTTTTATTGGTTGTTTTCAAATTTAAAATATATATCCCACCCAGGGGCTAGTAGCCCAGCACATATACTCAGACATATGGCTACTTTATCTGTGGTATGCTGCCATAAAAATTAGGCTCTTCCACTACCTCAGAGGCATGGCTTCTGGTGATTTCACTTGCATCACAAGCTTCTCTCCAAAGCAGCTACATCACTTCCTTTGCAGAATATGGGCATGTAATTGGTGACTTGCTAATACTTCCACAGTCGAGTCACATTATCATGACCACTTCTTACTATTCATTTGGGCAGCCTGTAGCTCATGAGCTGCCTTGATGGGGTATATAAGGTGTGCAATAGGCCGGCGGTTCTCAACCTTTTTATGCCAAGTACCCCCTAGCGACAAGCAGTTGCCACCAAGTTGCACTTATACATGTGGTAGGCAATGTAGTCTGATTGTTATGTTCACTCTATGAATCATCTCCCCACTGAACTGATAATAGTTGATATGAGGCAAAGTGTGAGGGATCTCTTCCCCTTCTCCTCCGGACTGTTTCTCTTTTCTTAATACCCTTTCTAGTCTTTCGCTTCCCTCCCCCCCCCTTTGGTTTGTTTCCCCCTTTCAATATTTGAAGTCTTATCTCTTTGGCTACGACTTGCAGCCTAAAGTGCACATTATTCTAGTACCATTAGAAACCGAGCAATATAGGTGTGCGGTTGTTGAGCATCCCACACGGGCTAACATTAGAAATAATTTTCCCCGCAACAGGAAGTGGAATGAAGAACCTGACTCTGGTTTCATTTACTAAAATACTGCTCTTTTATTGCTCTTGTATTTTGTTATTGTAGAAATTGAACCAGTCTGGCTTCATATTCTGTTTGTAAGGTACAGATTATCACCTGGTTCATGCCTCCCCTGCGTGGGATGGCTACTCTGACTGTGAAGTTGATTATGCCTGTACTACCGTTTCTCAAATAAAAAATATTGAAACAGAATCCTTATCCCAATGCCCAACAGCTATGGGATGCACTGCAGTCTACATGGCTCCAGATACACGTGACAACTTAATAAGACCTTTGTTGCTGACACAATGTTTACTTAGTTATTTAATCAGATATGTGGTAATGCCCTTAATGTGGACCAAAACCCAGGCCCGACAGCCCTGGAATCGCTGCTTGATTCCCCCCCTCGGGCATCCAGATTCAGGATGCCCCACTGTGTGAAAAAAAACCAAGGTTGCTCTGTAAACTCACCTATTCTAAGTATACAGTACAGCCTGCTCCAGATATAATACTTACACTTGGGTTATCCTCCACCAAATGGCGCTGTGCACTGCAGACATGCAAAAACAGGCTCCTCCCGGCCCTTCATATACCGAGGGACCTCCCACAAATCCCCAGATTTCTCTGCAGTGCTGATTGCGAAGACATGAAGTATCACTCTCTCGCAGGTGAGCGGGGCTATTACAGCCTGCGGCCCTGTTGGACTACTCCCACCTGTCCTTCATGTGATGTGCCTCCCAGCCTGGGCTGCGCTGGTCAGGTGAAGGTAGGCAGCACCATGCGTGCTTAATGGAGCCATGCTCCACCGCAGTCCCCCACCAAAGGGTAGGCGGTTTAGGCTGATGGTGAGCCTCTAGTGGATGCCCCTCCCGCATTATTGCCCCGTGCCCCGTGTAGCGGTGGGCCCTATCCAAAGGATCGCCATCCTCCCTTGTTCCCCCCCTTCCCCCGTAGCTCGGGGGGAAAGAAAGGGGGTGTGTGTGTGTGTGTGTGTGGCGGTCTCAAGTGTACTGTGATTACACGATTATGGCCTTAGTATTGTCCTTGACTTGTAACTTGGTGTCAGAGCCGCGCTGTTTGCCTTTTTATTGTGTATCTGCCGCCGCCGCGCTCGTCTCTTTCCTTTATTGGATGTGCTGCGCCGGCCGGCAGCGTCGCCCCAGACGCTGCAGCGTCCCCATTGGCAAAATCATCTATTCTATGTGTGTCATACACTTTGCTTCTCTTGACAATATTGACTACTGTCTTAGAGCTTCGCGCTCTTTGGGGGGGCGGGGACCTGGTTTGGCGCGCTCCGCGTCACGGCCCGCTCTGGCCCGCCCTTCGAGGTTTGCTTGGCGCCATTTTGATGCTAGTTGCGCGCGCGCGCACGTGTTAACGGCCCTTCTCCTCCCTTGGTCTGTAAGTGCCCTCGCGGGCGATTTTCATGATTCTTTATTACTTCGCATGGCTCTGACACCCTTTATTCCCATTACGTCTTTCAGACGGCTGAATCTAGTGGCTTCCCCTGCCCGGGTTAAATTATAGAGGGCCATGTAAAATTCTCCCACCTACCTAGCGGGTCTTTGGGGCATCCAGGGTTGCCTATTGCGTAAATCCCTGCTGGCATCTTGTGCCTAGATAATCACCATATGGAGGCATTTCAGAATTATATGATCGGGGTCCCTCTGGGAGAAGACCGGCTGTGTATAGCGTGTGGTCAACCCCATGCTGATGCTGACAGGGCACGGGTCTGCGCACCATGTGCCGAGCAAGCACTGGCCCTGCAATTAGGCTTGCCAGTGGCTGCACCTCGTTTCAATACACCTATTTCCCCATGCTTAAATCTCACTCCTGCTGAGTCGCATACAAGTGGGGATTTGCAGCCTGCTGTGTCTTCCAGACTGCCTACGGCTGATCAGATTATTGCGAAGTTGTCAGGGCACAGGAGCCCTGGTAAGAAGTGGCCCTTGACGCCTCCTGTTTTCTGTTTGTCCTATGGGAACTGAGGAGTTCACTACTCCGCGTGCCTATACCCCTTCTGATGAAGGAGAGCTGGTCTCTGACTCGATTCTGGCCCTGAATACTGGGGCCAGTGTGATAATTGTTGATTAAGGTCTTTAAGGTCCTGTCTATCTCTCTCCCTGGTGAGGCCTCCAAGCCGATAGGGGAGCGTTTCCATACAACGACAGCGCGCTTGGAATTTCTAGAGCAGGCTCGTTTCCATGCTCTTGTACTCAAGGAATGGGATTTCCCCAGTAAATTCCAGGGGTCCCAGGGGACTGGGTTAGGAAATACCCTTTCCCCCCTGAGGTGGTCAATGGTTAGTCATCACCCCCCCCCCGTGGTGGATGCGCCGATCGTAGGGGTTCCTAACCCCCCCTTTATTACAGCCCCTGCTTATAGTACCCTTCGGGATGCTGAGGACCGGCGCATTGATCTATGGCCTCCCACGCCATTTCTTGTGCAGGGACGGCGCTGCGCCTGGTCTGTGCCGCGGTCATTACTGCAGTGTCCGCTAGAACCCTCATCAGAAAGATGCTTGATCATCACCCTGAGGATCTCCCCTGGGATGTGCTTAATGCGCTCTCCAGTTGTGATGTATTTGTAAAATTTATCCTATTAGCAATGGATGACACCATTAGAATGTGTGCAAGGACTTCTGCCCTTGTGGTGGCTATACATCGCTTGGTTGGCTGCGACAGTGGGGTGCTGACGATGCTGCTAAGAAGACTCTTACTGGGCTTCCCTTTAGAGGGCAACGCCTGTTTGGGGCCCCTCTGGACCTGTTTGGTAAAAAAAAAAAGGCAAACCACCCCAACGTAGGTGGCCGTCGTGGCCCCTCGGGGCAGGATAACCCCTCCCTACCATAGTATAAAACAAGAACCAGGGGTGTCCTTCCTGGGGGCTCGTGCAGACTCCTGCCCCAGGAGCAGCAGACAACGCCCTGGCTCCTCTGGCGGGGCTAAGCCTAAATCTTCCACAAAAATCCCCCCAAGCATGATGGGGCGACCTTGCCTGGCTGGGCGAGGGGACGGCTGCGGCATCTTGCTCATGCCAGGAGGTATCACGCCTCAGACTGGTGGATTCAGGAGGTAGTGCCCTCCGGCTACTAAATAGAGTTTGCTGTTTGGCCTCCCCCAAGATTATCGGGTCCTGGGTGCTCCTGGTCCCTGCCTCTGTTCAGGTGCTGGTGCAGGCCATGCAAGGCCTGCGGGCTCTGGGGGTCTCTTGCAGATTGCCCTTAATAGGCAGAGGCAGGGGCCGCTACACCAACCTTTCCACAGTTCCCCAAAAAAGGATGGGTCGGTCTGGCCCAACCTGGACTCACAGATTTTCAGCAATTCGTCAATTACAGGCGGTTTCTGCAATGGAAACACTGCGCTCGGCCATCAGATCCTTGCGCGTTGGGGGCTTCTTGCCATCTGTGGAGCTCAATGCTGCTTATTTTTTCTTCCTTGTGTCCTCTGGACACCGAGGTTCTTCAGATTCGCGTTGGTTGACCAACACTGATAATTGTGGCCTTGTCATCTGGCCTCTCTTCAGCTCCCAGAGTGCTCACCAAGGTTGACGGGGGTGTGGTTGACCTACCTGGACGTCCTCATCACTTTCCAGTCTCTACGTCTGGCTACGTTGGATACTCGGCTGGAGGGTGCCCATTGGGAGTCATTTGGAGGGGTGATCAAACACCCCAAGTCCTTATTGTCCCCTTCATTGGTAACTCCATTCCTATGAATGAATTTTATACAGTTCAAGCAAGGATCTTCCTTCCTCAGCAATAAAGTGGACAATCTGGTTGTATGGGCTCAGTCCCTCATAGCTGTCCCCGTCCCTCCACCAGGCAGGGGATGCAGCTGGTGGGCCCGTTGGTGGCGTATTCCGAAGAGGCCCCTTATGCTCAGTCCCCCCTGGGGCCTTCTGCAACTTCTCCTATTTGTCCTACGGGACAAGGACCCAGCGTCCCTGGAGCAGGGTATGTGTGCCTTCCTCCCTGGTGAGGAGGTCCCTCTTGTAGTGGACGAACTCAAGGAACCTGTCTGGGGGCAGTCCCTTCTTGCCCTTTCCTGGGAGATGGTCACCATGGATGCCAATCTATCAGGTTGAGGGGGGTCTTCTTCTGGAAGTCCCTATGGTTCCAGGGAAGGTGGGGCCCTTAGGAGGCCTAAACACCTATCAATGTTTAAATCTATGAACGTTCAAGTTAGTTCTAACTCGCTTGCCTACTCCTCTTCAGGGCCTGCCTGTTCGGGAGAGCTAGGCCTATCTGACGGCCTTGGCCTACATTACATATTCAGGGAGGGACCCGGAGCAGGAGGGTCCTCCGGGAAGTGTCTCTGATCCTGATCTGGGTGGTGGACAATGTTCCCTGCATATCAGTGGTATTCGCTCCGGTTGAGGTCCCTCTGCGACAGGATGTGCTAATCCTTGTGTCACTTTGAGGTCCAACCAGTTTGGATCTGTGTCTGCCCCGTCACTATCACAAGCTCTCGGCCCTTGTTTCCCTGTCCCAGGATTCTCTGGCCGTGGTCATGATGATTTAGTAATGTTATGGCAGGACATTCTGTTCTGTATGTCTTTTCTCCATTCCCCCTGCTAGGCAGGGTTCTGCGCAAAATTGCTCTGGATGGGGGGACCAGTGATTCTGGTGGCCCCTGGGTGGCCTAGTGGAGTGTGGTTCGCAGACGTGGTACTGAGGACAGTAGATCTGTACGTTCTGCCAGGAGTGCCAGCTCTGCTCACTCGGGGCCCCTTTACGTCACCCCGATCTACAGACTCTGGCCTAGACGGCCTGACTGCTGAAACATCCATCTTGATGGAGGCAGGCTTATCTGTCTCGGTGACTATGGGAAGTCTAGGAGCAAGCTTCTTCTTCTTCTTCTTCTTCCATCTATTATAGGGTATGGCGTACCCCTATGGATTGGTATGAGTCTCGGTCTCTTCCCTGTCGGGCGTTCTCTGTTCCCAGGGTTCCAGAGTTATTACAGCATGGGTTGGAGTTGGAATTCTCCAACTCAGTACTCTGAAGGGTCAGGTTCTGCCCTGTCCGCCTTCCTGCAGAAGTCTTTTGCTCAGTTTCCTTGGTTAAGACTTCTTTCAGGGGGTTACTCATGTGCGTCCCCCGCGTAATCCTATGGTCCCTGATGGGTTTTGAATTTGATTCTGTCTGCCTTGCGGGGTGTTCCCTTTGGACCTTGTCAGGATTCTGTCTGGCTGTTCTTACTCTCAAGGTTGTCCTTCTGGTGGCTGTTATTTCAGTCAGACGTGTGTCTGAGCGGGCGGCTCTGTCTATCTAGCCCCCGTTCTTTGGGATACACCAGAATAAGGTGGTGTTCCGCTTAAGCCGGACTTTCTGCCTAAGGTGGTGTCTTATGTTCATTGATTCAAGATTTTGTTCTTCCTTCTGTGCCTTATTCCTAGCAAGCTGAGGAAAGGGTTCTGCATTCCTTGAACAGGTGTTGGAAGTGTTTCCTTGGTAGTCACTGTGCCCTTTAGGAGAACTGATGCTCCTTTGTGTCTACGGCCAACTCCATCCTGTATGTGCCCGATCTCGTCTGTTCTCGGGTGGTTAGGCGGCCTTGGGCCTGGTCATTACTTGGATGGGATGGTTCCTTCTGGTCCTAGGAAAGGTTTTCGGCTTCTGCCAAGGCTTTTGTTGGCGTTTGGACTTGTCAGGCTGTTACTCAGGCCTATTCCACTGAGGGGAAGAATCTTCTTACTCGCTTCTCTTCTTATTCTACTCGTGCCTTTGGTGCCCTTTGGGCTTTTCAGCACCAGGCTTTTGTTGAACAAGTTTGCTAGACCGCTACTTGGTCTTCTATTCATACCTTTTCAAACGTTTTATAAGGTTGACGTTAGAGCCTCAGCTCATGCTGCTCTTGGCCGCAAGGTATTGCAGGTGACAGTGCTTTAAACTGTCTGCTGTTGCCTTTTTTGTTGGGGATCCCACCCTACTTTATGGACACTGCTATTGGATGTCCCAAGTGTAAGTATTATATCTGGAGCAGGACGTACTGTATACTTAGAATAATACAATTCCGTGAAATACTCACCTGTAGAATTGGTATTATACGTATACAGTACGTCCTGCTCCACCCCACCCTGGTTTTTGCATTATTCTGGATCCCCTGTAAGGTGATTGTTATCATTGTTATCATTACCAGTTGTTTTTGGTGGTTAAATTCTCCCGGCTTCTTGTTCACTGCTTTTCAATGCTGGGGATTTCTGGGAGGTCCCTCGGTATATGAGGGGCCGGGAGGAGCCTGTTTTTGCATATCTGCAGTGCACAGCGCCATCTGGCGGAGGATAACCCAAGTGTAAGTATTATATATGGAGAAGGACGTACTGTATACATATAACACCAATTCTACAGGTGAGTATTTCACAGAATTGTATTTTTCCCCCCGATCCAACGGCATAACTAGTTTCCATTAGGTAACACATCTGTTTTCATTTTAATTGTAACTACAAATTATATATATATACCATTTCAGGGCATGGATGTCTGTCTGATTCAACTTTTTCAACTTTAAAGTACCGAGGTCGAGGCTGAAGAACTTCTCACAATGGCTTTAAAATGTTATGGCATAACTAGTTTCCATTAGGTAACACATCAGTTTTTCTTTTAATTGTAACTACAGCCTCCCTTTGCATTCACGGTTTTAGTTACTTGTGAATGCCTTGGTGGTTTACAAAAAAAACAACTCACCGGGATCCAACGCCATTTATTCCCGTCGGGCAGGGGCTGTGTCCTCACAGACAGTGTACATAGCGGCATTCCCAGCACTCTGCGTGCTCCCGGCTGCCCATCTGGACCCCCCCTTGGACCCCAGGGATCAGATCACCCAAGACTTTGGGGGGTGTCCTATGAGTGCAGGTTAGGAAAGAGGGATGGTTTCCGGTGCCAGCCTGAGTATTATCTTGATGCAGTAATTGGACCCTTAGAGAGTGTGTGCCATGTTGACGTTTATCCTACACCCCGAGAGAGACCAGAGCAAGCAAGGGAGACTGGAGAGAAGTGGACACACAAGCATAATAAAGGACCTTTCAGGACCTGTGGTAGTGAGCATTTCACTTGAAAAAGCAAGCGGAGAAAGACAACTCTAATCTATAAGAAACAAATTTGGATAAGAACGACTAAGTCTGGGTGCAAAAGTGCTCTGGGGACCCCTGTAAAGTATCCTCATATTACCTTATTTTATTATTTATTATATTTGTTATATTAGTTTATTATAATGATGTAACTTGTTTTACCCTGTCTGCTTTGATCTTCTCTGGGAAACTACTCTTGGCAAAAAGGTGCAGCCCAAAGGAGACTTTTTGAGATTATAATGACATTGCATACTAGCCCTCTCATGCTCAGGACAAACCTGACAAACTTGCTAATCTCTTCTTTGCTGATTTCCTTAAGAAACTAGATGTAATCAAAGTGGTCCATTTAATTTCTGTACTGTCAAAGAGAGCCACACTATCTATGGGGTGGATCCAGTGCCATCAAGGATCCTGCTGGCAGGTGAATTGATGGACTGCTTAAAAACTTACATCCGGTTGTAGGGATTATTCCTAGGCCAGTCATTGCTGCTTCCCTGGTCTGTAGAGCATGCAAGGAATAGGAGTTCATGTCCTTTGGTCTAAACTCTTCTGACTCCATTTACCACACTACGGATTATAATGATGCCTTCATGGATATCAGCAAAATGCTGCTTGGGCTCATTGCAGGACACACTCTGTAAATAAAGGGTACCATGCCTAAGGATACTACAGCAGCTTTCTCCTACAAAGTTTCACTGCAGGCAAGAGTAATCTTGCAACCTGGTAACGGGGTTTCTACATATAAATAAAACATTTGGATTTCTTTTGTGTCCTTGGCAAACACTCCAAAGTAGGCGAAAAAATCCCCCTCCAGTTCGACGCCACCAAAAATTCCTATGTTTTGCCCTGAATGTATTTCTCTACTGATTTATGGAATTCTAGTTTGGGCTGCCCCGGGTCACTTGATATTCAGCAAAGCACAGGCCATAGTGATAGTAATCCTGAGAAGGCAGGGAATGCAAATGCTACCTTTCCTGAATGGATGATTTCCTGGTCAAGGGTCCTTCTAAGACAAAGACCCAATGGAATATGTCCATAGTGTTATTTACCCTGAAAACTCTTGGGTTGATCATCAGTCACTCAAAATCTGCTTGAAATTCATTCCAATTGATAAACCACTTCTGTTGCAGTGCAATGTTTGCAGGTATTAAAATAAAGGCCCCAATCTTCAGACAATGACTGAGAGTTGGGAGGCTGATGACCTTGACAGAGGTTGTACCATATGTGCAGTTCCACACCAGGAACCTGCAAGTGCATGTTTCCTAACCAAGAAGAACAACTTTTCCAGGACATCTAACAGAACTGCACTTTACTAATGATCCTGTGGAAGGTTGTGAATATGGATGTCAACCTCAAATGCCAGGGAGGAATTTTGGGGAACCAGACCATCCATTGTTTCAGCAACCTTGTTGACCTATGGTCAAAGACTTATATGCCCTGGGGACAGATGTCTTATTCCTGTCTGGAATAGGTTCATCCTAGTGTAAGACTTTTCTTGTTTTATGCAAAGAATTCTTCAAACGTTTAGCACAAAGCTGTTCCAACCATTTTAGTGACTCCAGACTGACTAAAAATGGACTGGTATGCTGGCTGTGTCAACCCGAGGGTGGGCTGTTGAAGCCAACAGCCTTAACTTACCAATGGCAAACCTCTGAGTTTCCAAATGTGTTTTTGGTGTAGACCTACCACAGGTTTCTGAATGCTTATTTCAGGTGGTGTAAAAGTTGACTGCCTTCTATCTTCCTGTCAGAACACAGCTGAAAGTGGAAACATGGGAGGATAGCCAGGGTGATTATGCTGATGATTATGTGGCATCACAGAGCCAAGAGCCATGCCCAAATATTTCAAAAGATAAATCATAAGTTGAAACTGTAAACCTTGATATCTTGACCATTTCCTCTTCAATTTAAAAACTGAAAACCGTTTAAGACATTGTCAAACATAGCCTGACACAATGGTCTAACAATTGCTTTTGCCGTCTGTATGCCTTTCAATACACTGCTTTGAGACATCCCACTTCTAACCAAATAGAAATATTGAATCCCCCTGTGGGATAATAAATGATCCCTGAGGGATAATATGGGTAGTTGTGGCCTAGAGGTAAGAAAGTGGCCTCGTGACCAGTGGGTACTTCACTAGTGAATAGCAGCTATTGATCCCCCACAGAATAAAATAAAAGTGAAAGAATTTCAACTCAAACAAAAAGTCTGGTCTGAGTTTTTTTCAGATCTAAGACGCAATTCTATATAATACCCAAGGAGATTAAGTCTTGCCTGGCAATGACCAAACAGCACCAGACAAAGTAATCATGAAGTCACTGGCACAGAAACCATATTCTTTACTCTTCACCACCTTTTTAGACCTGTGAGGTTCAATAATTTTCTGTTAACCTAAACAAACTGCAAGTGAGGCTAAATCTCTCTGCTGGGGTCACAAACAGCAAGTTATAAATCATATAAATACTTCTTATATTCTAGTCAATGAATGATTAGATAAATTAAATGTGAATCACCCAGACCAAATGGATAACACCCATGAGTCCTATCAAGACCCTATTTTGATTTTTTAGGTCACTGCATACAGTAACAAAAAAAGCTCTCATAGTCAATTCCCACAGGTCTGTAGAAACCAGGTATAAACATCTGTTGCGGGGAAAACTACTTGGGAAGGGTATTAGATTTAAAGGCAGTGAACCATTACTGATTATAATAATATAATTATAAAGTCCAGTAAGTAGACACCTGGACAGGAGGACTGGCGACTTCCCTATATAGTCAGTGTGGCATTCCCCCTCCCATTCCACATATAGGCAGTGTGGCATACCCCCCATTCACATAGGCAGTGTGGTATTCCCCTTCCCCCATTCCCATAGGCAGTGTGGCATCCCCCCTCTCATTCCCCATATAAGCAGTGTGCCCCCCCCTGTTCCCCATATAAGCAGAATCAACAAGTTAAAAAAAAACTCACCTCTGACAGCCGGGGAACACACAAGTGGCCGGCTCCGTGAATTGGGTGGGCATGGCCTGCACCACGTTGGCGTAGACCACACACACTCGCTCTATGGAGCCGGGCCACGCAGACACCGGGCTCCATAGAGCGGGTGGGTGTGGCCTGTACCGACGTCAATGTAGTGCAGGCCACGCCCACCCAATTCACGTTCCTGTCGCTGCTATCGCTGTCTTTTCCGACAGCGTCAGCAGCCGCAAAGATAGTACCCGCTGCGCCTCCATCTTCTGCCCTCCAGCTGCTGCCTCTTCCTGCCAGGGCGAACTCGGTGCAGGCCACACCCACTTGCTGCACGGACCCGGGTGCTCATGCGTGCCCTGGCAGGAAGAAGCAGCAGCTGGAGGGCAGAAGATGGCGGAGCGGCGGGTGCTGTTCCTGCCGCTGTTGTCGCTGAAGGAAAAGACAGCAATAGCAGCGGCGGGGACGGGTACAGAGCCCGCTGCTCCTCTATCTTCTGGCCTCCCGCAGTTTGGCAGACGGCCCCTACAGCAATGCGGAAGCGCCGGTAAAGGGTGAGTTTAAAGTCAATAGCACCCTTAGAAATATAATTACCTGGAAACTTGGTGGCTTGTTTAATGCTTATTTCACCCACTGTAAATACAAAGAAAATATAGACAAAGGGCCTACTGTTGGTGTATATACTACGGGCTCCGATAGCTCATAAAAGGTTTAAACAGGACCTAAAGTACATAGGTAATACATACGCTGCATGGACCTAGAAAAGAACATATTTTATGTATTATTGTTTTACATGAAAGAGAAAGCAATGCTCTCTTTGTAACAAATGTAATACAAATTATGTTACAAAATGTAACATGCGCAGTCTTGGCATTGTCTTAAATAATGCATATATTTTGTGCAGATGGTCAAATTCAGTGCTATTGTACTTTACGACAACACCACCTGGCACTTTTATAGCTGGTTTTAATTCAAAATCAGTTTAACTGAATTTTTGCCATGAATAAAATGAATCATTTGTTTACTTTGCAGTAAAATGTTAACAAAAGAAGTTAAATTAGTTCTAATTCACACTGTTTTGAAATGTTTATACAATAGGTAAGTGGTTTTCCCACGTACAAATGAATGAAAGGCTAATTCTAATTTATGGGCGGGCACTGTGCTGCCTGAATATACGCTGACTTTTTTACGTTCTGCAGACTCCATGTTATCACTGTCAATGATTTGACATAGGCATCTGTGTGGCATTCCCTAAACTAAGTTCCTCATTATGAAACACCTGCTCAAACACAAGATTAAAGACTAAACTTCCAAGCAATGTATGTAGAGTAGTCCTGCTCAGCAACCCAAAGGGAGCTTAAACCCATGCCCAGGGGTTAGTGAGCTATATTGGGTTTTCAGAGTGGTCAGGAATAGAAAAATCATATAGCAGGACTAGACCCCATCCCAAAAGTTGAGCACAGGAACTGGGAAGCATCAAATGAGCAGATGGAAGATGAACAAATACAGGACCATGAAAAGGCAACTATACCCAGGAATTAGCAAAACTGAGGCATAGAGAAAGAAAGCTGACTGGATATTTGTCTTCTTCCTTCCTAGAAATGGTGGTTCCTGTGTTTTACTCAAAACATTGTACAAGGTTTATTTCCACCCTGTTTTTTGTCTCCACAAATACAGCTGAACCTCTGTATAATCTCAGGCATGCAATTCAGAGTGCAGTCCTCTTTTGCCGGACCAAAGGAAAATATATTGCAACATATGGACATCAAGGAGGTTTGTGTACATAGTTTCCATGACTAATTGGCTTTTGCTTGTCTTGTCTCTTCTCTACACTGCAAAAGTTTTCTTTATGGCAGATTTAAAAAGCTTTTGGATCTTGAGCCTTCAGCAGAACATGAGGGTTCTGGACTTGATGGCTCATGTGGTATTTTTTACCCAGTTTGACTCTAGACTCTTGTAGCGCCAGGTTCCATAAGCTTAGCATTAATTTTTCCTGGATCAAATTTTTTTCCTAAAAAGAGATCAGGGCAAATCTGTTATACTATGGAGGTTTAGGCCATCTTCTATCTTTACAACCTGCCTCACTGTTGGAAGATGTTGGCAATGGATTTCATCCTTTTGGGCTGGGAAGGAATACTAGACCAACTAACCAAGGACAATGGTATCAGAAGGAGAAGAGAGATTTTTTAAAATCATTGGGCTGTAGTGTTGCGGGATGTCATAGGGTGAGCAACGTTGGAAAATGCAGCAGGATGGAATATGTTATTCAGTGCAGGTATGATGATAATTTCTGCAATGCTGCCATGGATGGAGCTCCATCACTGTTGCTCAAGTAGAAAACCCCATGTAGAGCCTCCTCAGAAGACATGAAGTTAGCACTGAACAGTGGCTGACTATCACAGTAATGTTTCCCAGAAATGTGGATACCTTCATGGCTTGAACCATTGAATCACTGTGGCTAAGAACACATTATTTCCTCCTCTGACCCATTGCAATGTGAAATCACCGCACACACACACTTTGACCCTTTGGTGGAAAGAGATATTCATACATTGTCCTTCATAATCACAAATAATATAATATTTGAAATCTTATAGTCCCAATAAGATCTTCTATCTGTATAGTAAAAAGGAAGGTAGGATGTGCTCATCCAGTCAATATATAGCAGTCAAGAGGTGCTAGAGGGGTGTGACCACACACACTAAGCAAAAAAGAAAGTTAACCCTCTGCACACTCATACTAAAAACTGAAAAACCTAGATAACACTTGTTAAGAACATGGACTGTTAGTTAACATAGATTGCAATGAATGTAAAAGCGAGGTAGCCACGTCAAGGCCGTCCAATTGTTACCCCGTCCCTAACATTACTAAGTTTAAAAGTTTGTGCTAACATTGCTACTTCTTTACTTGTGTGTGCACTGGCAATGCACAACATGAATCAGCCTGTCTAAAGACAGTGCAATAACTTAACTTGCTTGCTCACACACACACAATGAAAAAATACTTTACTTGCCTGCACAGTGCTACAGTTCAAAAAGAGAGTTTAGGTAGAGGCCAATTGGACTCCCTGTTACATTGGGAGAGCTACAATCCAGCAGATCTGGCCACTGACCTGCAAATGCAACAGCAAAAAGGAAGGTAGGATGTGCTCATCCAGTCAATATATAGCAGTCAAGAGGTGCTAGAGGGGTGTGACCACACACACTAAGCAAAAAAGAAAGTTAACCCTCTGCACACTCATACTAAAAACTGAAAAACCTAGATAACACTTGTTAAGAACATGGACTGTTAGTTAACATAGATTGCAATGAATGTAAAAGCGAGGTAGCCACGTCAAGGCCGTCCAATTGTTACCCCGTCCCTAACATTACTAAGTTTAAAAGTTTGTGCTAACATTGCTACTTCTTTACTTGTGTGTGCACTGGCAATGCACAACATGAATCAGCCTGTCTAAAGACAGTGCAATAACTTAACTTGCTTGCTCACACACACACAATGAAAAAATACTTTACTTGCCTGCACAGTGCTACAGTTCAAAAAGAGAGTTTAGGTAGAGGCCAATTGGACTCCCTGTTACATTGGGAGAGCTACAATCCAGCAGATCTGGCCACTGACCTGCAAATGCAACAGCAAAAAGGAAGGTAGGATGTGCTCATCCAGTCAATATATAGCAGTCAAGAGGTGCTAGAGGGGTGTGACCACACACACTAAGCAAAAAAGAAAGTTAACCCTCTGCACACTCATACTAAAAACTGAAAAACCTAGATAACACTTGTTAAGAACATGGACTGTTAGTTAACATAGATTGCAATGAATGTAAAAGCGAGGTAGCCACGTCAAGGCCGTCCAATTGTTACCCCGTCCCTAACATTACTAAGTTTAAAAGTTTGTGCTAACATTGCTACTTCTTTACTTGTGTGTGCACTGGCAATGCACAACATGAATCAGCCTGTCTAAAGACAGTGCAATAACTTAACTTGCTTGCTCACACACACACAATGAAAAAATACTTTACTTGCCTGCACAGTGCTACAGTTCAAAAAGAGAGTTTAGGTAGAGGCCAATTGGACTCCCTGTTACATTGGGAGAGCTACAATCCAGCAGATCTGGCCACTGACCTGCAAATGCAACAGCAAAAAGGAAGGTAGGATGTGCTCATCCAGTCAATATATAGCAGTCAAGAGGTGCTAGAGGGGTGTGACCACACACACTAAGCAAAAAAGAAAGTTAACCCTCTGCACACTCATACTAAAAACTGAAAAACCTAGATAACACTTGTTAAGAACATGGACTGTTAGTTAACATAGATTGCAATGAATGTAAAAGCGAGGTAGCCACGTCAAGGCCGTCCAATTGTTACCCCGTCCCTAACATTACTAAGTTTAAAAGTTTGTGCTAACATTGCTACTTCTTTACTTGTGTGTGCACTGGCAATGCACAACATGAATCAGCCTGTCTAAAGACAGTGCAATAACTTAACTTGCTTGCTCACACACACACAATGAAAAAATACTTTACTTGCCTGCACAGTGCTACAGTTCAAAAAGAGAGTTTAGGTAGAGGCCAATTGGACTCCCTGTTACATTGGGAGAGCTACAATCCAGCAGATCTGGCCACTGACCTGCAAATGCAACAGCAAAAAGGAAGGTAGGATGTGCTCATCCAGTCAATATATAGCAGTCAAGAGGTGCTAGAGGGGTGTGACCACACACACTAAGCAAAAAAGAAAGTTAACCCTCTGCACACTCATACTAAAAACTGAAAAACCTAGATAACACTTGTTAAGAACATGGACTGTTAGTTAACATAGATTGCAATGAATGTAAAAGCGAGGTAGCCACGTCAAGGCCGTCCAATTGTTACCCCGTCCCTAACATTACTAAGTTTAAAAGTTTGTGCTAACATTGCTACTTCTTTACTTGTGTGTGCACTGGCAATGCACAACATGAATCAGCCTGTCTAAAGACAGTGCAATAACTTAACTTGCTTGCTCACACACACACAATGAAAAAATACTTTACTTGCCTGCACAGTGCTACAGTTCAAAAAGAGAGTTTAGGTAGAGGCCAATTGGACTCCCTGTTACATTGGGAGAGCTACAATCCAGCAGATCTGGCCACTGACCTGCAAATGCAACAGCAAAAAGGAAGGTAGGATGTGCTCATCCAGTCAATATATAGCAGTCAAGAGGTGCTAGAGGGGTGTGACCACACACACTAAGCAAAAAAGAAAGTTAACCCTCTGCACACTCATACTAAAAACTGAAAAACCTAGATAACACTTGTTAAGAACATGGACTGTTAGTTAACATAGATTGCAATGAATGTAAAAGCGAGGTAGCCACGTCAAGGCCGTCCAATTGTTACGAGTGTGCAGAGGGTTAACTTTCTTTTTTGCTTAGTGTGTGTGGTCACACCCCTCTAGCACCTCTTGACTGCTATATATTGACTGGATGAGCACATCCTACCTTCCTTTTTGCTGTTGCATTTGCAGGTCAGTGGCCAGATCTGCTGGATTGTAGCTCTCCCAATGTAACAGGGAGTCCAATTGGCCTCTACCTAAACTCTCTTTTTGAACTGTAGCACTGTGCAGGCAAGTAAAGTATTTTTTCATTGTGTGTGTGTGAGCAAGCAAGTTAAGTTATTGCACTGTCTTTAGACAGGCTGATTCATGTTGTGCATTGCCAGTGCACACACAAGTAAAGAAGTAGCAATGTTAGCACAAACTTTTAAACTTAGTAATGTTAGGGAGGGGGTAACAATTGGACGGCCTTGACGTGGCTACCTCGCTTTTACATTCATTGCAATCTATGTTAACTAACAGTCCATGTTCTTAACAAGTGTTATCTAGGTTTTTTAGTATGAGTGTGCAGAGGGTTAACTTTCTTTTTTGCTTAGTGTGTGTGGTCACACCCCTCTAGCACCTCTTGACTGCTATATATTGACTGGATGAGCACATCCTACCTTCCTTTTTGCTGTTGCATTTGCAGGTCAGTGGCCAGATCTGCTGGATTGTAGCTCTCCCAATGTAACAGGGAGTCCAATTGGCCTCTACCTAAACTCTCTTTTTGAACTGTAGCACTGTGCAGGCAAGTAAAGTATTTTTTCATTGTGTGTGTGTGAGCAAGCAAGTTAAGTTATTGCACTGTCTTTAGACAGGCTGATTCATGTTGTGCATTGCCAGTGCACACACAAGTAAAGAAGTAGCAATGTTAGCACAAACTTTTAAACTTAGTAATGTTAGGGACGGGGTAACAATTGGACGGCCTTGACGTGGCTACCTCGCTTTTACATTCATTGCAATCTATGTTAACTAACAGTCCATGTTCTTAACAAGTGTTATCTAGGTTTTTCAGTTTTTAGTATGAGTGTGCAGAGGGTTAACTTTCTTTTTTGCTTAGTGTGTGTGGTCACACCCCTCTAGCACCTCTTGACTGCTATATATTGACTGGATGAGCACATCCTACCTTCCTTTTTGCTGTTGCATTTGCAGGTCAGTGGCCAGATCTGCTGGATTGTAGCTCTCCCAATGTAACAGGGAGTCCAATTGGCCTCTACCTAAACTCTCTTTTTGAACTGTAGCACTGTGCAGGCAAGTAAAGTATTTTTTCATTGTGTGTGTGTGTGAGCAAGCAAGTTAAGTTATTGCACTGTCTTTAGACAGGCTGATTCATGTTGTGCATTGCCAGTGCACACACAAGTAAAGAAGTAGCAATGTTAGCACAAACTTTTAAACTTAGTAATGTTAGGGACGGGGTAACAATTGGACGGCCTTGACGTGGCTACCTCGCTTTTACATTCATTGCAATCTATGTTAACTAACAGTCCATGTTCTTAACAAGTGTTATCTAGGTTTTTCAGTTTTTAGTATGAGTGTGCAGAGGGTTAACTTTCTTTTTTGCTTAGTGTGTGTGGTCACACCCCTCTAGCACCTCTTGACTGCTATATATTGACTGGATGAGCACATCCTACCTTCCTTTTTGCTGTTGCATTTGCAGGTCAGTGGCCAGATCTGCTGGATTGTAGCTCTCCCAATGTAACAGGGAGTCCAATTGGCCTCTACCTAAACTCTCTTTTTGAACTGTAGCACTGTGCAGGCAAGTAAAGTATTTTTTCATTGTGTGTGTGTGAGCAAGCAAGTTAAGTTATTGCACTGTCTTTAGACAGGCTGATTCATGTTGTGCATTGCCAGTGCACACACAAGTAAAGAAGTAGCAATGTTAGCACAAACTTTTAAACTTAGTAATGTTAGGGACGGGGTAACAATTGGACGGCCTTGACGTGGCTACCTCGCTTTTACATTCATTGCAATCTATGTTAACTAACAGTCCATGTTCTTAACAAGTGTTATCTAGGTTTTTCAGTTTTTAGTATGAGTGTGCAGAGGGTTAACTTTCTTTTTTGCTTAGTGTGTGTGGTCACACCCCTCTAGCACCTCTTGACTGCTATATATTGACTGGATGAGCACATCCTACCTTCCTTTTTGCTGTTGCATTTGCAGGTCAGTGGCCAGATCTGCTGGATTGTAGCTCTCCCAATGTAACAGGGAGTCCAATTGGCCTCTACCTAAACTCTCTTTTTGAACTGTAGCACTGTGCAGGCAAGTAAAGTATTTTTTCATTGTGTGTGTGTGAGCAAGCAAGTTAAGTTATTGCACTGTCTTTAGACAGGCTGATTCATGTTGTGCATTGCCAGTGCACACACAAGTAAAGAAGTAGCAATGTTAGCACAAACTTTTAAACTTAGTAATGTTAGGGACGGGGTAACAATTGGACGGCCTTGATGTGGCTACCTCGCTTTTACATTCATTGCAATCTATGTTAACTAACAGTCCATGTTCTTAACAAGTGTTATCTAGGTTTTTCAGTTTTTAGTATGAGTGTGCAGAGGGTTAACTTTCTTTTTTGCTTAGTGTGTGTGGTCACACCCCTCTAGCACCTCTTGACTGCTATATATTGACTGGATGAGCACATCCTACCTTCCTTTTTGCTGTTGCATTTGCAGGTCAGTGGCCAGATCTGCTGGATTGTAGCTCTCCCAATGTAACAGGGAGTCCAATTGGCCTCTACCTAAACTCTCTTTTTGAACTGTAGCACTGTGCAGGCAAGTAAAGTATTTTTTCATTGTGTGTGTGTGAGCAAGCAAGTTAAGTTATTGCACTGTCTTTAGACAGGCTGATTCATGTTGTGCATTGCCAGTGCACACACAAGTAAAGAAGTAGCAATGTTAGCACAAACTTTTAAACTTAGTAATGTTAGGGACGGGGTAACAATTGGACGGCCTTGACGTGGCTACCTCGCTTTTACATTCATTGCAATCTATGTTAACTAACAGTCCATGTTCTTAACAAGTGTTATCTAGGTTTTTCAGTTTTTAGTATGAGTGTGCAGAGGGTTAACTTTCTTTTTTGCTATCTGTATAGTAGATGCCAAAACTCTGGTTGAGTCCTTCTCTCAGAAATACATACAGCAACGATACTTCAGGCAGCATGTGTGGCTTGGGTCTAGAGTGCAGCTGTGTCCGAGCCGTTTTAGAAGGGCCCCTTTTCCATCAGTCAATGTTTTGTGTTCCGCTTCTAAGATCCGGTATACAGCCTGTCGCTCAATTCCAGATCCATTCTGCTCTGGCTCAGATGACACACCTCAGACCAGGCAATCTTGATGGCAGATTATTACCGAAATCTATTTTGGCAACTCTGTACCCAGGAGACTTCTGCTATATGATCACTGGAACATACTGCTCCTTAATTCCCATCTTCCATATGTGAGAGAGGGCGTCTCACAATTATTCCTTTCTATACCCTTCTAGCAGCAATGCTTAGTACACACATTTATTCTGAAACTATTTTTAATGACCCATGAATGTATACAGTATATAATAGCAGTACCACCATTGTACAGTATAATGTTTATCCGATGTCTTTGATCCACAGAAAAAAAGTAAATGATCTTATTAATGTCCTTTTTTTGTGCAATATATTTTTATTAAGGTTTTGCAACATACATCAGAACATAACAAGGTAACAGTAATAAGAAAGACATGTTGGTCTCCAGATCCACAAGTAAGTACATATTTTACAACATACTAAAGTTGGCCTCTGCCTCTATAGTCTCCTGCATTGCTCCCCGTTTGACATCTACCAATGCAGAATCTTTAGGCAATGCGTGGGGCTAGTATACAAAAAACTCCTTCTGCCCCCCAGCCCCCAATCCCAGAGGCCTAATAACAATACAAAGGAGCAGTCCGAAGACTGGGTGTATAATATTACTTGAGGCCCAGGTGGTTCAAGCCCAGGGGAAGATAGGAGCAGGCGGAAGATGCAGAAGACCTCAATTAAAGGGAGAAAGGGGTAGTCAAGGTAAGTAGGGGAAATGGGGTCGGGGGGTATAGGGGATATAGGACACATTAGGACAAGGGATGAAATGGGAAGATCAGGAAGGGGGGAAAATTAGGAGTAGGGAGATTAGGAGCGTGCAGACAAATCGCTGCCTACCGTGCCTCCAGGGACAGGCAAGCATCCCTATAGTCTATCCACCTTGCCCATGTCATTCTACACCTCTCTCTTGTATCTGTAGATTCCGAGACCATCTCCTCCATGTGGCGTATAGCTTATACTTCTCACACCCATTCCATAAGCGTTGGAGAGACTGGAGACTTCCAATGCCACGGAATGATTGCTCTCAGTGCCGCTATAAGGTGTTGCAGGACCCCCTTTTTGTTATTAGAGATGGAGCCTGGAAGCAAGGACAGCAATGCCAGCTGAGGTGTGTTCTGCCCTGACTCCCCTATAATAGAGTTGTAGAAAGATAGGAAGTTTTCCCAAAGGCCCTTAATAGACGGGCAGCATAATGCTAATTTATTATTGAACATCTTAAAGTGAGATATTGGTGAATGTGAGTAACCCACGTTAAGGCCAAGGTTGGTGAGTAAATACATAAAATGATGTGAAATGCCAACTACTGCTGAGTGATGGCCTTAGGACACACACAGGCCAGTAGTTTAAATGAAGGCTTGCAATGCAGAATAGATGTTGTTACTGACAAAGCAAATCACATGCATATTCCATACTCAGCGCTTTGTTAAAGGTATATCTAATTTTCTTATACCTTTACAATCGTGATCGGCATACCTAATAACCACAAAACCAGACATGTAATTACTTTGAATCCATATAGAAAGTAATTGCAAAAAAAAATTGCACTAAGAAATGACTATATGAATGATCTTGTCTGGGAGACTGAGGCAATAACTGCAGTGCTAAATGAGAAAATAATTGCTTTTGCACAGTAAAAATGAGATTTACACATTTCTTTTCCACCCATGTTGTGGACCCAAAATATTTACATTCATTTAGAATTTTTAAGAACAGACATCAAACTTTGGGATATGCATTTTTTTAACCCTTTCGCTGTAGTCTACCTGGAGTTTTTGTCACACTGTTGCCAGACCATTTTGCACTATTTTGCACTCCCCATGTTCAAATGTGATTTGAAGGGATTTCCAGGGATTTCCCAGGAAAATGATATATTGTTTTTTTTCAGCAGAGTCTGAGCTTTAACATGAAATGTCTTGTTTGTCATTTTTAGGTGTATTCTCAATATTTTTTGGCGAAATATGTGCAGAAAAAGAAAAAAAATCTATTTTTTACACTTTGTATTGTTTTTTCGTAATAAAAAATGTAAGTTTGTCAATAAAAGCTTATTGCGTGTGAAATCCCTATTTCTCCCGGTTACAGCGGTACCACATATGTATAGGTAGACACCCTTTCCAGCCCAGGAGACTCCCCCAAACTGAAACAGAGCTTTAGGGGATTTTCAGAAAAAATACAACTGTGATATGCGCTATGCGCACCTTGCAATTTTTCCAGAAAAACAACCCTTTACATTTGAAATACCCCCCAACAAACTATATATTCTCTGGAAGTACACACCTCAAGCTTTCTAGGTGTACCAGGCTTGTTAATGTTCTGGAAGTAATCCCTCAATGTAATTGTTTATTTTTTTTACTAGCAGGGGGGAAAGTCAAGCACGTAGATTCTACGTGCTTGGCACTTAAGTGGAGTGGAAGCGAGCACGTAGAAACTACGTGCTTGGCACTGAAAGGGTTAAAATTTCCCCATTAAATAGTATCAATAAAAGACCTGTGCACCACCGGCATGTTAATGCTTTTTTCTTTCTTTCTTTTTTTCTTACAGTTGTATTACTTTTTGTAGTTGAGAAGGAGAAACACTGCATGGTCACAATGTACCAAAACCATCTTGCTACCAGCAGGGGGCAGATGTCAGGTCACACTGGAGCCTGCTGCCATCTGGTTTAATGGGTTTAGAATTTTTTTCTTAGAAGATATGCATCTCTATGATACATCAAGTTTCAAGTTGCACGTAAAAATTGTCATACATTTACTATTTTATTTTAATAAGATTCTTAATGCCAAGTTCATCATATTCCTGTGGGTCGGTGTTGCTAAATTGAGTGTAGCTTACATGGCCTTGAGTAAAGCACTTTAGTATGCCAAATCAGTCTTCCACTCTCGAGAGTGAGCTCAGCAGCACCCCCCCCCCCCACCCAATAAGCAGAGCTTGGAAAAATTAGGCACTAGTAATGACAGAGCCCCTTCCTCAGGTGAGAACACTGCCAGTAACCTTTAGCTACTGAAACACAAGATTATGATCCCCTCCTTTGAAGATGCTCACTTGGTCAATCAGTTGAGTCACGAAGCCCCTGCATTGTACACCCATACTTATCAGGTTGTAAATAACGTGTTTCTATGGAAAACTGTTTCCTTTACAGAGTTTCAAAGATATAGAAAAGAAAAACAGTAGCCGATAAGCTCAGCACTTTGAGGACATCCTCCTGGCAAACTATAACGGACACTTTTAAAAATGCCATTAGAAAAGCACATTAGTTGATTAAGCACTGGGTGCAAGAAGGGCACTTTGGAGTAAAAAGTGCAAACATTACATAGCTGCATTGACCCTCCAATTTAGCGCCAGCTGCAAAATGTACACTGCTCTTTTTTTGGAGTATAAATGTATAAGTTCCTTTCTATTTTTCGCGCAAAGTGCACTTTTTGCCCCTGGTGCTGAATCGACCCCTTGGAGTAAGATGATAAATTCTAGGAAAGGGTGCTTACATTTATTTAATATGTTCAAAAAACATAGTATCTACTGGCCTCTTATTAAGACTCATTAAATTGCTTTGTGCCGTGCTCCTCATCTGAATGTTTCCCTGATGATTTACAGTTGATTTTAGAATTTGCAGGTTTTTGCATGAAGCTGAAAGTCATCCAGTCTTATAAACGAGAAACATTGCTGTGTGTGAATCTGGCAAACTACCACTAACCTTTAACAAGCCATGATCTTTGGGAAGCCAGTAGTAAAAAGACCTTCTGTCGCATTGCTTCCATTGATACTTTTGAGTCGTGTTGACACCTCCTTTGCCAGCAACATATACTATGCATGGCATAAAGTCATTAATGAGATTAAAACGGAGAGGGTTTTGTTAAGCAAATAGAAACTAATTCTAAATTAAATTAACAGAAATGAACCCAGGGGCACAAGTGAAGCATATAGCTGACAATGTGCAATGTTTTACTCCAAAATTCTAGGAACGTTAAATTGAATTTTTCCATTCTAAATGATAATTTACAGTGTGAATATTACATTTCAATTAATGCCAGTGATGGTTTATTAATGAAATAGATGATATAAGGATTAGGCTAAGCCAAACTGGAGTTGTTGTAATGCAAACAAAACAAATCAAAAGTCTTTTTGCCAATTAATATACTTTGCTTAAAAAATGCAAAGTTGTTTATCAGGAAAGAAAAGTAAATTTAGCATTTCTCTTTCGTCAATGTAGGGCTTGATGTAGATTTTTCATTTTCATATGTGTTTCAACTTTGCAGAGCTGAATACAATGAGAGACCCTTATAAAGAATGTATTACATGTGCTCTCCATTATTTTCTTCCTCTTTCTGGCTACTGCTGTAAGGGAGTAAGTTCAGCGAAGTAAAGCTTGCCCTCGGAGCATATTCTCTTATGTCCCCAGGACATCTCAATTTAAATGTCCCTTTAGTTGCCTAAAAGTGGGCAATATTTCTCACCTGGTCTCCAGTCCAATGAGCATCCAATATGACCAGTGTGGCTCACTGTGGGGCCCATGGATGCTGCCATGGATGGAACATGGAAGAGTATTTTGTGTGTCTATAGGCTTTGGCCTTTAAATTAGTGTTTAATCAATTTTCCTGATTTGAGAGTCTCCGGGGGTGGGACTGTAAGCATACTTTCAGCCATTTTTGAATGGAGCTCCACTTTAATGGCAGAGGTGTGGCTCAGTAACACACAGCTGGCTGATTAGGATTCAGGCTGTAAACATATGGGCAACAGAGCATGTTTAAAGTGTCAGCAGAGGAGGTACATACAAATGCAGAGCTTGCAAAACAACACAAAGGACGAACACCACTAAACAGTTATATTAAATTTAGTCTATAAGACCAGAGTGTGCTCTTCCCGACCCTTCAACTATTCCATATTTCCATATATAAACAAAACAAATCAATTTGGGTCAGCATGAAAGGCACACCTCAATATATATTTGAAATTAAATCTGTATAAATTTTATTGGTTGCAAATGTAACCCTTTCGCTGCCAGCCTACTTGGAGTTTTGTCACCCTTTGTTGCCAGACCATTTTGCACTATTTTGCGCTCCCCATGTTCAAATGTGATTTTTGAAGGGATTTCCCAGGAAAATGATATATTGTTTTTTTCAGCATAGTCTGGGCTTTAACATGAAATGTCTTGTTTGTCATTTTTTAGGTGTATATGTGAAAAAAAATTTTAAAAAATCTATTTTTTACAATTTGTAGTGTTTTTTTGTAATAAAAAATGTAAGTTTGTGAAAAAAATCTTATTGCGTGTGAAATCCCAATTTCTCCCGATTACAGCGGTACCACATATGTATAGGTAGACACCCTTCCCTGCCCAGGAGACTCCCCCAAACTGAAACAGAGCTTTAGGAGATTTTCAGATAAAATACAACTGCAATATGCGCTATGCGCACCTTACAGTTTTTCCAGAAAAACAACCCTTTACATTTGAAATACCCCCAACAAACTATATATTCTCTGGAAGTACACACCTCAAGCTTTCTAGGTGTACCAGGCTTGTTGATGTTCTGGAAGTAATCCCTCAATGTAATCTTTGGTTGCAAAGAGTTTCCCTAAAAAAATGGATAAAAAAGCAGAATCAAAGCCACATTTTCCTAATAATATATACAAACAAGAAAAAACAAGTTTAATCTGAAAAACCAACATCCCCCGAACAGAACAATACCCAACATGCATAGCTACTGTCAAGGGAAGAGTTGCCAAACACCCCAAAGTAAAGCATGTGCGTAACGGTAATTTTACTTGAAAATTTCAGCTCTGCACACCTTGCGATTTTTTAACCAAAACAACCCTTTACATTTGGAATATCCCCCATAAAACATATATTCCCTGAAAGTACACATGTTAAGCTTTCTAAGAGTACCCAGCTTGTTGTAGTGGGTTCATCTTTCTGGAATTAATCCAAGAATTCTTTGGCTGAATAAAAAAAACCTTTTCCTAAAATATAAATATGCAAACAAGAAAAAACAAGCTAAGTCTGAAAGCGCAAGGTCCCCCGAACAGAACAATACCCAACATGCATAACTACTTTTAACCCTTTTAATTGTCAGCCTACTTGAGATTTTTTCCCCATTTTGCGCCATTTTTGCTGGAATTTTCAGGAAAATTATATATATATTTTTTGCAGCGGAGTTTAGGCTTTAACATGAAATGTCTTGTTTGTAAATTTTATTCTGTTTTTTACAATATTATTATTAAGTAAAAAAATGTTAAAAAATTTTTTTTTAGAAAATTGCCTCCTTTATTTTAAATAAAAAATGTATTTTATTAAAGATAATCATACTGCATGTGAAAGCCCCATTTCTAACGATTAGAATGGTACCACATATGTATCGGTAGCCCCCGTTCCTGCCCAGGAAACCCCCCAAACTGAAACAAGTACTTTATAACATTTACAAATAAAATACAACTGCCATCCGGGGGGGGGGGGGGGGGTGATTTTTAAGGGTTAAAAATCCCCCCAAAAAATGACATGGGGTCCCCCTTACCCAAAGTAACCATCCCGGGAACCAGCCTTGCAGGGCTTGTAGGAACAGGGCGCAGGGGCCAGCTTTTGTGGCCCCTGGCCCTGCAGGCTACAAGCCCGCATAGCTCGTGGCCACGGACTCTTCTGCCCCCCCTTGGGCTTTGTGGAGGCAGGTAATGGGGGCACCGGAGGTTAATGGCAAGTCACCCGCTAGTCGCAGGTGACTTGCCATCCCCCAGACTTGTGAACTGGTACAGGGGTCTCATGGACCCCTTACCAGTTCACAAGGGGTTAACAGTAAAAAACACACACACAGAATAAAAAAAATTACTTTATTAAAAAATAAAAACTTTTTTTTACTTTACTCACCTCCGATCGTCAGCTCCTGTGTACCTCGCTGATCTGATGACAGCTGGTGTCATCGCTGGCCAGTGGAGGGGGGAGGCAGGCGATCAGATCATCACCTGCCTTCCCCCTCCTGTGGCCAGCGATGACAAGTGTCAGAAATGACAGCCCGGAGCCAGGAAGACACCCGGGAACCCCCCTGTAAAGCACCATCAAAGCATACCTAAAAACTCATTCAGTGTAAAGATAAATAGAAAGCCCTACATACTTTCATCCAAATAACCCCAATGTGAATAAATACAATAAAATCCTAATGAATAGTACAAAAAAAGTGGGAATTGATTCAATGTTATAATTGATCAGTATAGAATACACGATCCATCTACGTGTAATATTATACCAATATAATCTTGCCCACATGCAAGATTAAACCAATCATATGAGTATATAAAATGACAAGTGCTGTTTAGATAAAAACTAAATATATAAGGATTCAGGATTCATATATAAGAATTGATAAAAACTCCCGAACCTGGCTTCCCGCTGCCCCTCCGGTTTAACATATGGCAATTTACCTGCCCAGTTGCATCTCACTGTCATGCAAAGATTTGAAAAATGGTGCAGGACATTTGAAGAGGGACAGCGAAGGGTGAGTATGGCAGCTAAAGGGGGGAGGGGCCAGTAATGCTGCTTGGATGTCTGCATTTTAGGTAACGCCTACATCCAAAAGGCAGTGAGGGAGGGGGGAAGGATGTTTAGAGAGGAACATCCCAAAATTAAAAAATTGTGCAGTATTTCAACAATTTGGTCATTGATTTATTACCCTATCGCAATGAGACTAAATGAAACACCTGAATACAATGGCCAAGGGCACATTTTCAATACATTTGGTGCTCATAGTTTATATTCCTCTACTCTAGTATAAAAGAGTGTTGGTCAGTGGGCCCTCTGAATGAACTTGTCCTCAAATGTATCGTACTTCCTGCTTGCTACCAACCGAGGAAGCTAAAGATAGATGAGGGTAATTGCTGCAAACAAATCACGTTTGTAACTCTCAATCAGACGCACCTGTCCTCATATTTTGGCTCACTCTTTGTGATCAAACTGCTCCAGCTGTCTCAGATTCAAAGGGCAGACTGCATATTAAAGCTCATCCACAGAGGTACAATAGGATTTAAACCAGGGCTCCTAGAAAGCCACTTCAGGATAGGCCAAAGCCCTTAGCCATTCTTGGATGTTTTTTACTGTGTGTCTTGGTTCATTATTCTTTTGTAAGACATCTGACCTGTGACTGAGACCAAGATTTCTGGCACTGGGAAGCACATTTTACTCTAGAATGCCTTGATAGTCTTGTTATCCTTAGTCTTGTTATCCCAGATGTAGCAAAGCAGCTCCAAACCATAGGTGAGCCTCCTCCATGTTTCACAACAGTAGGTACAAAGTTCTTTTATTTGTATGGTTAATTATTGACTCTGTGAACATAGAGATGATGTGAAAAAGCACAGTCGGGGGCAGCATCTTTCATTCACCAGCACGTTGCATTCCCCGATAAACCCTACTGAACCTGCTCCCTTCTGATGACTCATCTTTCTCAGTCCCCAAAATGAATTAACTTCTGAGGGAATTGAGGCTTGGAAACATGCATGTCATGCTCTGCTGCTTAGGAGACCCAGCAAAAGGGAAAGCGTTTCAAGAGCTTATTACATCACAAATAAATAAAAGATGCAGCTCCTGTCATCCAGTATAGGGAGATCAGAAAGCAGGCTAATTATACCCATTGCCTTCTGAATAATATGTGCAACTGGAAAGGAGCATCAAGATATTTAGAGATGGCTTTTTAACTTGCAACAAGCTTTACAACATGTCTGTCTAGAAAGTTCTTTACTTTTCACCCTTTAAATAGGCAGACTGACTAAGTAAATAGTTTGTGTGTTAATTTTGTATGGAAGAACAATTCAAATACAAATAAAATGTTTTCATTACAAATTCAAAACGAGCCTTCCTGTTTTAACCTGTAATTAAAGGCTTTTTTGCCAGTCTTCCATAAAGCCCAGCTCTATGGAGTGTACGGCTTATTGTGGTCACATGGACATATACTCCAGTCACATTTGGGAACACTGCAGCTGCTTCAACGTGACCTTTGGTCTCTGTGCTGCCTCTTTGATTAATCCTCTCCTTGGCCTGTCTGAGAGTTTTAGTGGGTGGCCCTATATTGGCAGGTTTGTTGTGGTCCCATGCTCTTTCCATCTGATGATAATTGATTTGATGGTTCTTTAGGGAATCATCAGAGATTTGGATATTTTTTAATAAACCCAAGCCTGACTTCTCAAGGACTTGGAGAGCTCCTTGGTCTTCATTGTGTTGTTTAGTTAGTGGTGCTCCTTGCTTAATGGTGTTGCAGCCTCTGGGGCCTTTCAGAAAGGGTGTTTATACTGACAGGCCATGTGAGATTTAGATTGCATATAATGTGGACTTCATTTCACAAGGCATGTGACTTCAGAAGGTAATTAGGGAACTGGCTGCACCAGAACCTTCATGGACTCAATAGCAAATGGCTGAACACCTATGCACATGCCAATTTTTAGTTTTCTCATTTCACTTTCAAGTCCACTTTCGTTTTTTTAAACTGTATATTTTTCTGTGGTAAAAATGTTTTCCTCTCACCATCACCACAATTCACACAAATCAATGAGGAATACTACAGAAGCCCTACATCCTTCCCGGGTTTATCACCTCTTCCACAATAGGTTTTGCATTGTTCCCATACATGCTCCATACCTACAGTATACTGGTCTACTGGTAAAATAAATATATACAGTATATATTGTTTTGTGCGTCTTCTTTTCTGTGTGCTTCCTTTTCTTCTCATGTAGCAGCCTCACTGTTCTTCCACCCCTTCTGAAACATTCTAAGACATGTTTTAAAAGCACAATGCAGATTGTCTTCTATGACTCTTCTACCTGGGCTGTTATCAGCGCTCTACCTGATTGTTTTGCACCCTGTGGTCAGATTTAAGGTGGGTATTGCAAATGTCCAGACTAAGTATAAACTCAAAGCTTTATTTCCTTACCTCACAGGCAGCAGGTGTATCCTGCTGTGCTGCTGAATGAAGTCATTAAAGCTGGTATCGACCCTCTTTTCTGTAGCCAAACCCCCATGTTGTTACTCTTTGTGTGAGTACCTTTTATTAAATTGACAGGTCATTGAAATGTACTTAGAAACTTGTGCATATGAGCAGAAATCATAAAGAAAAAAAATCTGTTACACAAGAAACTTACATGATTAAAAAAAAGCACTATCATTCACTGAAGTTTTCCCCCAATAAGTCGGACTCATTTGTGTTTGGTTAAAGTGAATGGTGCTGTTATTATTTACTACATTATATTTAATTCATCTCGAAGGCTAATGGTTCAAGAAAACAGAGAAGGGTAACCTTCCTCCATATGCGCACCTACTAAACATCTCTTTACAAGCGAATACAAGTGTATTGACATTTTGTTTTCAACTGATAAGATTTTTGACATTTAAGCAAATTTGTTATCACATTTGTGTGCTGCAATATTTCAACACTTCATACCCACTCAGATTGTTCTTTTATGTAGCAGAACATTTGCATAGTTTTCATGGCTTTTCTTCACGAGGTAGACTGATCGACCTGTAATTAATTGAAAGTTCTTCTGTGCTCTGCTTTAAATGTCTTTGTGATGGTCACTTCTTCTGGGATTCATTTATATGGCTTTCATTTTATTTCTATCAGTTAATGCAAACGGACAAAGAAAAGTAATTAACTCATTTTTTTTCTGCCTTTCTTGAGTTTTAGAGTAATAATATGCATGCCAATCGAGTAGAACTCTGAGGAAAACACCTACAGTACATCGAACTTGGAAATATCTATACAGGAGAAATCTTTTACCATCCAAATGATGTAAAATTCCCTGCAGAGGTGACACATGCACTTTTCCATTTTTAGATTCGTAGCTTACTCTGCCATCAGCCTGACTGCTCATTGAACACTTATCATATGATCACAGTAATGACATCATTGATCTGCTTTCCCATTCTGTAAGCAAGGGTCTGGTTTAAAAATATGTTTAGATTATTTTGCAGTTCAAATGTGTCAGATTTCTCACCTCCCTTGCTGTTATTCTAAATGTGCAGTGGACTGAAAGACACCATAAAGCCATATCTGAGACACCTCACTTAAAATAAACCTGGTGTTTAAGATTTTTAATTGTTCTCCTTTGACTTCACCTGGGTCCTGCTGTCCACCAACATTTCAGAAATGAACCTTGCACCTAATTTCTAACTTACAGTTTTTCCTTAATGATGCCCCATGAGGGTTATTTTATCGGATTGTCAAACTTGTAATTGTTGGTTTTCAGCTTGTGGTTGAGGCTTGGTCTATGTGTTGGCTATACACTGTTAAACCGGAACTTCAGCAAGATTTAATGAAAAGCCCAAACCCCTAAAAAAAACTATTCCCCAGCATCTAAAATTGATATATTTTAAGTTTTTAGCCCCTTACTTTTTATTCTTACTCCCACTGGGCTGCAACTCTGTTCAGGACTCTAGGACTCCGTTCTTGACTCAGAAGCATCACTGAGCACTGGGAACATACATACTAATACATTAAAGTGGGGATGATGCTGCAGCAACTGACCTTACTGCTTATGGTCACCTCCAGTTTTTCCAGCTTCATGGTGTGGAACATTCAGAACAGTTCCCCACCCCTGTTATGAGATGCCTGTCTACTGGTCAGCACCTAGAAATATCCAAAACACATTAAGTCCCTCAAAGTTTCAGCATTTTCTCTCAATGCAGAAGGGTGAGAAGTAAGAACCCTGATTTGGGGCATTTCCAGTGGATTTCAATGGACTGGTACGCTAACCAGGATGCAAGGGGTGGAGAATGCAGCAGCAGGTCATGATTTTTTTTATTTTTTTGGCTTAGTTAGTTGTTGTACTGTGTTAGTCATCACAGGAAATCCAAGATTAAGGTAATACCATTTATTGGCTAACTCAGTAGATTGAAAATGTGAACCTTCTAAGCAATTTAAGCTTTACTAATTACTTTAGGCATAATACAGATCTGTAACTTAAACACACACTTATACACCAAACTACAAAGAAGGCACAACTGTTTTTCTACTGACTCATGGAAAAAATAGCAAAGTCGTAAAAATGTATGCTATGAGATAGCAATCAGGGGGATTATGACAATAATTGGTGGGCTGATAAGAATAGGATGGGGGAGAGAGAGAGTGTGGAGTTATTATTGCTCTCTTAGTCACATCAGTCCAGTGTTTATTATTAATATAAATCCAGTCCATTCAACTCACATCATAATGAACCATAAAATTCCCTGTTTAGCACACAGTCCGTCAATTTGAATACATTTACATTTCCTCTCCAAACTCTCCTTTTGTGAACAGAAGCCCCTTTGAGCAGTGTGAGCTTGAGGTCACTTAGCCTATGGCCTGCTCTACAAAACATTTTGTTGCTTTCTTAGCGTTTACCCCATCTGCCCTATGTAAATGGCTGAGGGGCACTGAACCACATCATCAGGTATATTACATTAGTGAATTTGCAGGTGAAACTACTCTGTATTTTGTAATATTGTTGCATACCTGGTATCTTTAGTGTGTCAGTGATATAGATGTGTGCGCAGGTTTCACACCTTTTCTATAGACACGGCCATGTCTCATTTTGTGCTGGGTCCCCTAGGGAGCTTGATCAAAGAAAGGAAAATAACACATACCAACTGGATCTGCTGCAGGGGTTCTCATCCCTGTGCTTATGCTGACCCGATGGGGGGCACAAACCTGAAAGCTTGTCTTTACTACACATCTATGCATCAATAAACACAGTGATGAGGACGTCTGCAGCAGATCCAGTTGGTATGTGTTACTTGCCTTTCCTTGTATCGTTTGGGGCTATAAAGGGTAGCCTTTTACACTTAGGGTATTAGGGTATACATATACATTTCTTTTTCTCCCCTAGGGGGCTTCTCACAGTTAGTTTAGTGGGTTGTCTATATGCCGACAAAGGAAATATTTCCAGAAGTCTCTTATCCCCTCAGAACTTCCAACGTGGGTTGTGACATTTCTTCTTTTGGGATTCTTTATATTGCAAAAGACCGTCTCTGGGGATGTGGAGTGCTTTTTGTAACTGGGCCTCTGTTGCTGATGGTTTATAGCCCTGCTTAATAAAGTCACATGTGCATTTCTGTCCAGGGTATCAGAACAGATCCTGAACATTGGAAAGAAGGCAGCTCTACCGTTGTATCACTCACCCGCAAGATGGTCATGTCAACGCAAAAGGAAGTCCACTTCTCCAGATGCGCAAATAGAACTTAATGCTGCAGGCATCTGCTGCAAGTATAGGCCTTGGCAAAACAGAAGTAGTTGTAGGTCAATATGAAATGTATTATTTTTGTTATTTCATCTGCAGGTAGGTGTTTCCACAGTTACCATGCACAAGCCGCAATATCGTCATCATGAAGGAAGTGGATATACAGTGACTCCACATCCATAGTAGCCAAGATGGTTCCCTATGGTAAAGGTCCAATGGCAGACAGTTTATTTAGAAGACCTGTTGTGTCCTGAATAAAACTTGATGTTCCCCCTTGACCGGAGGTTTAAGCCTGACAGGTTTCATTAAAAATCCCGATACCAGAGATTATAGGTCTTCCTAGAGTTCCAGGTTTATGAAATTATGAGAGCGTTTAAAAGCAGGCCACATTTGTGTCTTCTGGTATCAGATGCATTATAGAAGGGAAGGCCTTTAAGTAAAAAAAAGGCCTTTTGGCAAATGCAGGAATAAGCCTTACCCCATAAAATATTTGCCCCATAAAAGCAGATCTTCTATCTTCTAAAGGTTAAATGGCAGGTGTGTTGGCTTATGCAGGTAAGCTGGCACGCATGTTCACCTGCCAACAAATCAACCCCCTAACTGATTTGGACGTGTTTCGCCCTTTTAATAAAATGAGCTTTTAGCAGAATGCTGACACTTACTGCCCAGACCTCATGCTCTGCACTGTGTGTCTAGAGCCACTCTCGCTAATATGGGCATGTTTTTTCTATTTCACTAGGATAGTTCAGGGGTTAATTTCAGGTAGCCTGTGAGCCACACAGCAATAATCCGTGGCTCCCAAGCCACAGGTTGGAGGCCAGGGCTCTAGACCAAGCCACCTTCTTACCAGATCTGTTCAGGTCCTCTCTGCTGTGGTGGCTGAGATCCATTTTCTCTCTCTGTGGTACACTCATTTGTAAATAAAACAAGATTGCAATGTTTTTTAAACCATATATAATCATATTTTATTATATTTTTTTATCAATGTCCACAAATTGAGCTATTATCTTTCAACTATGTATTAAACATGGTTGTGCTGCCATCACCACATGAAATATGCTTAACAGAAGTACGATACAGATATTTACAGATACCTTTGTAAGTGTCTGTGGGACAAAGTTTAAGTGGGTTGGTTTACATCCACCTGCCAACATGGATTAGGGGTGTATTGGCTCGGGATTTCAGTGGGGCTGGGGCACAGAGGGAGGAATTAGTACATTTTTAAACAGTCTCCTGGTAAGTTCGCTACATACTGGTGGCTACTACCAGCCACGTGCGCCCTAAACAGTGTAGAAACTTTGCCTGTGTTTCTTATCTTAGTCCACCACTGAATAATGGTGCTTATTAACCAATGTAGAGGGGTTGGGAGAAACTTGTTAGTAATGAGAAAATCTAAAACAGGGATCAGTTACTATGCCCTGCCCGCTGCGCCTTCATACTTACAATACATACTATACCACATGCACATTCCCCACCTCACCCTAATTTAGGGGATATACATGTGTGAAAAATACAGTACTTATTATATTTAGTTTAGAGTTACAGTTAATTCACTGTTATTCATACATAACTCATCTAGCTGGTAAACCTAGAGCACATTGTACTTGAACTGTCAATATAATAATAGTATAACTTGTTTCTCTATATAAATGGAGCAATTAACATTTATAAAACATATCATTGCCTGCTTACTTTCCTATAGTTGGGGACATAATAAAGCAATACATATTTATATTTAGTCACTTTCTAACTTCTTTGGTTCTGTACTTGTTTTCATTACATTACTACAGTCACTATTGTAAGAACCAGTAAGTGGTGATGCTACGTGCCTCACTGTGGATACATGACTTGAAAATATATTTTCACTTTATAATTACATTATAATGGCCTGCACCTAAAACAGCATGTGGACCATTAGCCCTCTATGAGATGGTTTTCAAGAAATGAAGCCTAGTTTTCTAAGCACCATTCTGTTGTTTTAAAGATAAAACCGGGGCTACCAGGCTGGTCTGATGAGCAAGATTCCATTTCCTATCTACAGGAACCATCTGCTGGGAATACACACATTCAGATATGTACAGTATCCTATTAAATCGAGTTATGGAATAGTTGTTATATTTTGTACTCGCCATGTAATCTTCTTTTGCCGAAGAATCTGAAATTGAAGAAATTAACTTTGTAGAATATAATAGTTTTGTTATGGTGCCTGCAAGCTAACTCTGGTGTTAGACATATTAAAATGTTTTGCCTTTTTATGGTTATTTCGCCATAATAGCAATTTCCATTTATCACAGAATTCATGTGAGAATAAAGTCAAGTATGTGTTAACCTAAAATTATAGATAGTCAATAAAAAAGAATGTTTTTAAAATATATTTTACAACATAAAAACTATAAGAATGTACTTACAATGCCATTTCCATTTTGTCTGAATGCTGCAGTTCTCTACCATCTAAAAATGCAGCTTATATTTACTTGTACACGTACCTCTATTGAAAGAGTTCAGCTGAGAAATGTCACACTTTTTATGTGTATGCATTTTTAATTTCAAATATACTGCAATAAACGTCAAGCTGGTATATGGTGCCAGATAGCATGCTGTAGAATAGGTACCCACGGTACAACATTTTACATTTTTTAAGAACGGAATGCATATATCATTTATTTCCCATATATATTTCTGGTAATCGTTTTGTTATGTATTTTTGATATATAAAGTGGAGTAGTTGCTTCCCCATGGCACATGCTATTATCAATTCTAACACTTTATGTGCATAGGTGCCCTTCCCTACCATAATATGTATCATAGATATTCAGAGAAAACGGTAGCAACATGGCCAGCTTTGGGGGCTGTGGCCATGACATGGAGGTGTGAGAACACACTAGCGGCTCCCATCTGAACCTGGCCCAAGCAGCATTTAACATTGAGTAAAGCACTACCAACTGACCCCCAAGGATATGGGGAAGCGAAGGGGAAAGCATCCCGGCCCCAGTGGGGGTGAAAAAAACAGCATTGAAAAATTAAAACTGTAACATGCAAAGAAGACGCCATATAGTATATCAGCACAATCCAGCCTTATATGTTCACTCGAGAACACCATGCACCTTTTCCATTTTGGGTTCTGGTCGAGTGGGACAGGGTGGAATGGTAACCCTGGCCTGTTTTGCTACCTGTTCCTGGTCAATGTTCCTGTGTGTTGTCCTGTGTATTGCTATCTAAATCTGCACAGGTTTTATTAACCAGGTTCATAACGCATACAAAATGTTTTTGTTAAGCATTTGTTTATCTTGGATTTTATGGATTTTGATTCCTAGCTTGGCTAAAGACCTGCTCTGGGACCCTGCCCTGCCAGAGTCTCAAAACCTAATACTACGTGGCTCAGCTCTGGATTTAGGATTAGGCAGCTAGTTGCAAGGGATTAGGTGGGGGAGGGTTAAAGGAGCTGTATCATGAAATTCTGCATGTTAACAATCCATATAAACATTTCGCTACTGAGAGGAGGGGCCTCTTATACATCTAAACGAAATAATTGAAGAAAGAAACAAACCTGTCTGAATATCTTGATGCCGGGTGTATAAGTGACTCCCTTCTCCCACCATCCAGCATATTTATATGTGTTAATGTTTATCTGGATTAGTAAATTAATTTGGGTGCTGAGAATATGGTAGGACTAATGTTTTGTTTGATAGAGTCAATAGAAAGGGATTTTTTAGGATGTCGATGTATGTTGAGTTGGAGAGACTCTCCAAACGTTGTTAAATTTTGATCCTTAAAGTGACTCGCCAAACATGGCACAAGAATGCATCTTCTATAGAGATAGTGACAAGTCAACTGAACATTACTGGAATAATACAGAGTGGGTAAAATATATCTGATTGTGTCATGGATAACAGGGCCATGTTCCCAGTGTTTATAGTAATTTGAACTTTGATTTTAAACTGCCAAGTCTGGTAAATCAATTTTCTATTTCTGGAAAAGTTGTCATAATAGTTGTACATGTAAATGAATTGCTTGTTTTTCCAAAGGTCAGAAAATAATGTTTGGTTCTTCACGCCAGAGTGGTTTAATTATCAATTGAAAACTTCCAAAAGTTCAGTTTATTTAAGCGGTTCTGTCTGAGAAACAGGCTATAGTTATCAGTTATACAGCAGATTTGACTTTTAGCAATAGGAAGAAGGACACATGCATTTAGAGCAAAATCATTATTCATCAGTATATGTGAGTAAGCCATGGAAATAAGCTATTTATGTTTTTCTGCTGTTCCAAGCTCCTAGAACAGCTAAGCATGCAGTGCTTGGATATGGCTGCTAATATTTATACAACCATGGTCTTCCTCGCATGGACACATGTTTCAGGCCTTTAGCCCTCTTCAATACAAGGCCTGAAGTTAATGGCTGTAGGGGGTAAGGCTTGGAAGAGCCTTAAAACAGTACCAAGCCCCCTTAGGGAGGTACCAAAATGATAAAAAGTGGGAGACCCTTCTGATCCCAACAGAGCAAGGGGCAGGTTGCAACCCAAAACTAATAAACAAATTTAAAAGACAGTCAAAATAGATCACCTGGCTCATATTGTGTGTTTATTCACATATAACAACAATGCAAAACTACATTGAAGTACACAATGCTATCCCTAAATACACCAAAAACTGACACGATAATAGATATCCCACCCCTACTTTAAAATTTAGAAAGACAATGTTAATAAGTTAATGTCTAATAAGTAAGAATTGCTGTGCCCCTCCTAAATCCCAACCCATGCATTTGTGTTTTACTACATACAGTATGTGGTCTTCCATGTTTTCTATATAGATAAAAGGTATGGACCAGGGGGAGCTTAGCGGGAATTCCCAGTAAGCTGCACTGCTTTGGAGCCAACTGGGCTGCCACCTCACTCACACACTGTGGCAACTCTCTCAGCTTCCTAAGTTGTCCCAACCCACCCATATATATAACCCCAATGTACAACCAAGCCAAAATACCCCAAGCATGTTTTAACCCTGTAATGCTTATAGCCCCAGCATCATGAGGGCCTTTCCCGGTACTGACATCTTAGCTGTCACAACAATAATTAAGCTTCAGTACTATCTCTTTAAGAGTGGCCATTCCCACACTTGCCCATGATCTGCTCCTTCAAGGCTATAGCCCAAATTGATGGAATCACTTGTTAACTGGCTTTAAAGCACTCTGGGGGTGCAGCTCATTGGCCGGTCATAGGCTGGCTAAGGCCAGTATACTCCCCTGACCGGATTTTGGCCCCAGTCCTCTCCTGTGATGGTCCCAAGGTACTACAGGCTCTCTTGCTATGTATGTAGTGTTTCCTAAATACCTAGAACTCTCCTAGAACAGTTATAATTGTACAGTTGCAATAAAATATGATATTCTATAGTTGCTAATACAGCAACCAGGCGCTTGTAGTTAATCTGTACTTGTGCAAGTCTCTCCATATTACTTATACCATATGATTTATATGTTTATAACGTTGATGTTGGAGGATGTCTTGGAGGGGGAGCACTGCTTTAAAATATACTAGTTCTAAAAATCTGACCCCAGTCTTTATAAATGCACAGTTTTTCTTGTCATGTGAAAATGTAGGGCTTTGCAGCACCTGGGTTTGGTTGATTTTGTAGAATAGTTATGTAAGTGAACCGGGAGAAATCAGCTTTAGGGGAGGTAGGATGACTAATTATTTTTTTTTTAAGCCCAGTGATGCCCTTTAAGCATAAACTTTCTGACGCGTTATAATATAGACCTAAATGCTGCAATTTCATTGAAGTCCTCAAAAATGTTGTTTTTGAGGTAATATATGCACCATATGTGGATAAGCCCTAACATTTCAGTTTTTAGTTGCTTTTTGTAAATTCCTCATGGTGCTGAATCCAGCCCAATGGAGGCAATGAAAGTGAATGGCAGTTTTCTCTCATACAAAATTGTAGAGCTTTCACACCTTTTGCTATATCGGCACTATTATATCACAAAGTATAGAAATTGCAGGCCATTTTTACCTCCAACATATAGTTCAGAGCAACCTGAAAGTACAGTAGGATTGACCAACCTTCTATCACAGATGATAGACTAGATTTATGCATTGTTTTTTGTAAAGCATTTTAATAGTGTTGCTAAAATACTTTTCTATATATTGTAATTTTAGAGCGGTTAAGCCAGAATTGAAGTACATGTGGGAAAACTTGAAGTAAAATTTGGTGTTGGATCTTCTGGTCTCTGAAAAATAATGAAAAGAGCCAAAGGCATCAAATTTGCAACAAGAAGACCATTAAATGTCTGTTACTTAAACAATGGGAACACTGATGGTTGTTCCTGAAAAAAAGCCACTGTCTTTGGAAAATGAGGTGAGCACAGAGAAGTAAACAAGCGTGTACTAGGAGAGTGTGAAGAGTCAGAAATGGGAAAATCTTTCTAGTTTACATTGGAAAACAATAAAATAGTTGCCAGCTCACCTCAGATCCATTGAATCAGGTGGGAGATGGAAATCTCAAATATCAGGAAGTGAGAGAGAAAATTTGTTATGGCAGGCAGCTTCCGTTGGTACAAGTAAAAAACATAACGTTTAATGCAACATTTAAAATGATGAATACCAGGATCAATAATACAGTGTCAAAAAAGAAAGCCAGTGCTAGTTTAGAATGGACCTGTGTTCCATTGAACCAGACCTTCATCCTAAATAACAGCCTATCTTATATGTTCTCCCATCCCGTACATACAGATTGGCCACATTAAAAATCACCCTACCTTTACCTAGTGCGTTTTCTGAGCATTTAAACATCCAAGATGGCGGCCTGTGTAGTCTCAGGCTGTCTGCAGAAAGGAAGTGTCTGCTCGGCATTCTAGGATTGTTGTCCTTTCCGTTATCCCAGCTCTGCTCTGTATGTGTAGAACACAGCAATAACCCACCCTCCTGCACTTGCCCCCCCCCCACTTCTCTCCTCTCTGCTCTGCTTCTGAGTAGCTTCTGAGGCAAGATGGTGGTGGCTGTATCCTGAAGTCCTGAACAGAGTTGCAGTGCAGGGGAGAAAGAATGAAACGTGACTAAAGACTTAAAATATATAAATTTTAGATGCTGCAAACATTTTTCTAAGGGTTTGGACTTTTCACTAAATGATGCTGAAGGCCCGGTTTAATGCCTCTATATGTACTGCAAGACATAAATATGATTCTCCCTGCTACTGATAGAATCCTGCAGCTACAGGGATGCATTATTAATTTAATGGCAAACTTTCTGTGAAAAAGAGAGGTGTCTGTGCATCTTTTACTAGTATGCGGGTGTCTACACCTCCCTATAGGGCAGCAACCAGCAACAATGGACAACTAGCGCCAAAACTCTAGGCTTGGATGTTGATACAGTTGAATATAGGGTAGAAGCTCCGCATGACTGCTGCAGGCCCTACTATACTCCGTAATCTAAGACTTCCTCTTTCTAAATGTCATAGTAGACAACTGGAAGTGGCACTATTCTTCCCACATATTGTTTATATATGGCCTATAGCACGCTAACTGTGCACCCTCCATGTACCCTACTCTTTCTTCCTTGGTTGGTCCTTTTCCTTCTGAAAAGAAAGTAAGGAATGGTCATCAGTGCATTGAAGGTTTTTGAATATTGTGAGTCCTATGTCAACAGCCATGGCAGAAAATGCTGAAACAGTTCTTCAGGCTTATTCAGGCTGACCTCCTAATAGAGGATCTGGCATGAATAAACAAGGGTATATGGCTAACCACAGAATGGTTGCTCTATGTCTGGGATTAGGTGGCAGTGGTTTGAGTATACCCATCTTGTGTGTGATATGCTTTTAATGGACCACCAACTATCTTTAAAAAAAATAGTATATATTTGTTGAAATAGATCAAAGAGCAGATTTCGATCTTTTTCTGCTAACCCCAAGTCCAGTGCCGTTGACCATTTCTTTTAGTCTGCCATGTTCTGATATCAAACACCTTCTCCTTACTGTGTACTACATTTTTAGGTAATAAAAACAGATAGGAAGTGATACTGGACGAATGACTACAACAACTTGATAACTGCAATGAATTTGATTTAATGTACTGCGATGAGCTACACAGATGCTACACTAATGTTTTTTGGTTGTCACTGACAAAATTGTTTTCTGCAAAGTGATCCAATAATCTGAATGCATTCAATTACTTTAGATATGATTGATTTATATGCTCTCATTGCACTCTATCTATCTATCTATCTATCTATCTATCTATCTATCTATCTATAACAGATCTCAATAACAGATAGAATAGATAAGTTAGGAGACCAGATCTATTGTATACCCTGGCTGGGGTCAAATACCAAGTACCTCCAAATTAGATGATTAGCTGCTGATTGGTTGCGCAATGTATTTTGGGAAAGTGTCCCAAACTATTTGAGATTCCTGATCTTCATTGGTGCCATCAGGAGCACACAGCAGCACATATATAGTTACATAGTTAATACGGTTGAAAAAAGACATATGTCCATCAAGTTCAACCAAGGGTGTTGGGGTAGGGGGGAAGTTATTTTTATTTCACTGGGGAAGCTATTTATTTTATTTTTGTCTATATTTTTATTTTTTATTGATAACCGCTAATAGTAACTGTTAATGTTATTTTCTTCTAAATAGGCATCTAATCCTTTTTTGAAGCTGTCAGCGGTTGATGCTGTAACAAGCTTCTGTGGGCGGCTATTCCATAGATTTATAGTTCTTATGGTAAAAAATGACTAAATTTCTTTTTTTCCAATCGAAGGCAGTGCCCCCTTGTCCTTAGAAAGGTATTACCTGAAATAGTGCTCCCCCATATTTTTTGTATGGTCCATTTATATATTTATACAAGTTAATCATGTCCCCCCTCAATCGCCTCCTCTCAAGACTAAACAGATTTAATTCTCGTAATCTTTCCTCATAACTCAGATCTTTTATTCCCTTTATTAGTTTGGTGGCTCTCCTTTGCACCCTTTCCAGAGTCAGAGCGTCCTTTCTATGAATGGGCGCCCAGAACTGGACGGCATATTCCAGATGAGGGCGCACCAGTGCCTTGTAAAGAGGCAAAATTACATCTCTATCCAGTGATTCCATGCATCTTTTAATGCATGATAGTATCTTGGTGGCCTTGGAAGCAGCTGCTTGGCATTGCATGCTGTTATTTAGCCTGTGATCTACCAGTACCCCCAGATCCTTCTCAATAAGTGACTCTCCCAGTTTTACTCCCCCGAGGACATATGTGGCCTTCAGGTTATTAGACCCCAAGTGCATGACTTTACATTTTTCCACATTGAACTTCATTTGCCAAGTGGATGCCCAGACACTCAATGTGTCCAAGTCAGCCTGAAGCTTGTGAACATCTTCACTAGACTGCACTGTGCTACATATCTTTGTGTCATATGAGTTTCCTGTTACACCTACTCTCTTATATTTTGCACCACTCTAATTTCCACATATGTAGTTTAATCTGGCAGAAGTGCTTTAGAAATCAGGCACTAAATATTGTCAAAGGCGACACACACCTCAAAAATATTAAAACAGGGACCACAAGAACCTTTGATGTGTACGAGATATGACCACTGGTTTGGAAATACATTTTTATGCTCCAATGATCAAACTGGAAAACTGCTATTCAGGGGACACAGGGATGCACATTTTAGTAGCTTTTCTGACTTCTTCCAAAGCAATGAATATTTGGATGTCAAAGTAAAAACTCTCGAGCAAGTAAATAATCCTGTTTGTCTTTGCATTTTAAGTAATTGTACAGGCAAAAAAACCAAAAAAAATCTATATTCACCTTTTGTACCCCATAGCTCCTATGCCTGGCTCCAGTGTTATAAAATACTACTTATCGAATGCCCCAAAACAGGCAACCATTCACCCAACACTGATAAGATATGATAGCCTTAATGAAGACAGAATTCCATCCCTCAGCTCTTGCCCACTCCAGCTTAGGGTGAAGCAGTACTCGTTATTAGCTATAAGTACATTTAGCAACTACAGACAGAGAAGCTGCGGGGGGGGGGGGGGGGTGAGTATAGTTTATTTCGTTTTTTTCCCTGGACAATCACTTTAGATTTCAGTGGCCATGCAACAAAATATAATAAGACATTTTTTTTTATTTTTTTTTTTGACCTTGAACCACTTGTCTTTTTCACACAAGTATTCTTTCTTTCAATGAAAGTGCCTATAGATAGTTTCATGAAAATACAGGCAAAAATAACCCTTTATTATTCCCGTGTGGAATGAAATTACCAGTATGATTCTGCTGAACATAATTGTCTACTCCTGCTGTGAAGGTTTCATGGACCCTGGAAAGGGTTTCCTGAGAAGCCAATCAACAAGGGCAGCTTTATATACACCCTAGCACTAATTATAATATAAAGTTATCACTTGTACATGACTCATATCTTAAACTTAAAATTAAAAAATGTTTACTATTTATTCTATGAGCTTATTTTTTTTTTAAACTAAAAGTTCTTTATTGGCATTTACTTCCGCAGCTTACAGATATATAAAAGAGCTCATCACAATTTAAAAGGGCTTTAACAAATGCATCAAAAAATGATTCCTAGAAACAAAGTATGTGATTCGGCTAGAAGAGTGTTTAAAATGGCACGTTTCATATTACAAACTCATCACATGTGCAATATATTCAAACCGAAGTGCAGCTCACCTATTTCTGTAGCTATTTATTTCCTACTTAAAATCAGAAGATCACGAGCATCTAACACACAAAGTAATATTCTGCTTTGCATTAAGTGAAGGAGATAGTATCTCTACAGCAGATACTTTATTCAGAAAGCATTTGCAATAAAATTTATGTTTTTTAAAAAAAGAACAGCTTTAAAAGTCTGCAGAAATCCAGCTGTTCTTCCAAGATAATCACTGCTCATAATTCATCCAGTTTATATTTGGAAATGAATGAGCAATCTGTTAATTTGTCTCTGCAAATATGATAAAATTACTTGCTATTCCATATTCATATTTTGTATTTTCAGATATAGATGTATTCTGACTTAAGTAGCGAATCTGGACCAGCCTTACATCTAAAAACGGTTATATTAATCTGTGCTCAGGCATTATCATTTTTATTGGAAAAAAATGATTTAGAGGAGTGTGTTTTAAGGTACACGTTTGAAGATGTATTTGAATAGAAAGCAAAAGGCTTAATTTGGTCCTCCCTTTTAATAATGTTCCAAACATTCAGGAAGTAAATTCTACATACTGGTTAACTAGATATACTCGCTAACCTAGTTAACTGGGATACTTGTTAAACAACATCCAAAGGCATTAAAGATTGCCTAACTGTGCCAGGGCCCAGCGTGGTTAGGGTATTAAAACAGAAAAGAGAACCACCAGGTGAAAATTGGGCTTCATGACCAGCTTCTTCTGTTGAAGATCCTGTGCAAGCAAGTGCTGCTGCTGTGACTGGTTCACTGTTACTCAGGATCAGAGTGGCCCAAACGAGGAAGCCAGGTATTCAGTGCGGGCATGGGAGTGGGTGAAAGCGAGGGCCCAATTAGTGTTAATTTTGCTTTCCCCAACCTGGCTAAGGTCAGGTCTTTATGGCCACTTTGCAAGTGCACACTAAGGTGGATTGCATAAACTGGGCCTGTCACAAAAAGTTATATACACTGTCACAGACAAACAAACTATTGCTATTGATTTGTATACTACCATGTAATGTAACTGACTTGTATGTTTGTGGTCAGCATGTAAAAAAGAAGGTTTGACAAAAATTAAATGAAAAATACCTACATAAGAATATATATATATATATATATATTTTGTGTGACAGAGTGTCTGGACAAGTCATAGAGGGTGTGTATATCTGCCCAAGATTTCTTGTATCTGTCAGGTAAAAGCAACCAGGAAGTTAGAAACTAGGATCTCTACTTTAGGGTTTGAGTAAAACAAAAAAAAAAAAAAAAAACACGTTTACAGGGCCTGTGTTGCTGGAGTGAAGAAGAGAGGGTGGGCCCTGCTAGGAGCCTGTGGGAGCATTGCCGGTGGTATGTTATGATCTGTTATGTTATGGTGTACTAGGCCAGCACTGGGTTAGTCAGGAGCACCTAATGTTTAGTTAGAGCCAGACAGGCATAGGACTTCTTTTGTTTAGTTTTGTTTTACTTTTACCCCACAATCTGGCAATAAAACTGGCTGAGATCAGTTAAATGATCCTTTCTTGTTCTGTGGACTTTTGTGCCTGCTGAAAGTGTGCCCATCTACCCAGGAGAAGACTAACCCGCTACCTAACCCCTTACAATTGGTGGAGGATGCGGGCACATTCAGGGTGGTTTGGCCGTAGGCACTAATTTTTGGCAAAAGAAAACAAAATTGGAAATTTAAAGGGCCGGAGTCCCTTTTATAGCAGACTGTTTCTTTGCATCTGGAAAATGGAGGATGTAATTAAAGCTATGTTGCAAGCTGTGGCATCTCAGCAGGAGGCTACCATGGTGCAGCAAAGAGCACTTGAGGAATCAAGCCGCAGGCTGACAGCTCAACTGGAGGCGACACAGGAAGAGCAAAGAAAAGACTGGGAGACCTTAAAAGTTGTTCTACAGCAGCTAGCCAGTGTCGCTGAGCGGGCCCCAGGTGTTGCAGACGCTACTCAAGCCTCCATAAGAGTCATTTCCTACAAAAGATGACCGCAGCTGATGATGTGGAAGCCTATATGACAACCTTTGAAAGGACTGCCGAGTGAGAGTGTTGGCCAAAGGAACAATGGACGGGTCTTTTGGCACCCTTCCTTTCAGGAGAACCTCAAAAGGCCTATTTTGACCTGGAAACCCGGGATGCTATGGACTATGGCAAGCTAAAAAAGGAGATTTTAACACGCCTTGGAGTCACAGTTTCTGTCCGCGCACGGCGCGTGCACACCTGGATCTACAGCATGGACAAACCTCCACGCTCTAAAATGCATGACCTCATTCGCCTAACCAAGAAGTGGTTGCAGCTGGAGATCCTGACAGGCCCCCAGATGGTGGAACGGGTTGTGATGGACCAGTACTTAAGATCCCTCCCCGTTACCAAGTGGGTGAGCCATGGAGACCCCAAAGATGCTGACCAGATGGTGGAGAGGTACAAAGCAGCTGAGGAACTGATGAGTCTGCCACAGCGCTCCCTAGCCCCACAGCGGAGATCTCCAGGACTTCCTGGTAAGACTGTTATAAGGGAAAAGGGGGCTGGTAGATCTGATGGGTTGGTGCATGCAAGTGGAGAGACTGAAGGCCCAGGCTCTAGAAGCTGGCAAGCCATGCCAGGGAAGTTGGGGGCCTATAAGAGACTCAGTAAGGACGTTATAAAGTGTTTTCGATGTCAAATGCCCGGTCATATTATTGCCAATTGGCCAATATATGATGATGCCATGCAATGTGATGTCTCCTACATAAACCGCTGCTTATCACTGTATACTCAGCTTGCGTGTGTAGCGTTACCAAATGCTGGGGATGAGAAACACATGTGTCCTATTACGGTCGAAGGTAAAGTTGTAAATGCACTGTTAGACTCAGGTAGTCTAGTGACCCTGGTAAACGCAGATTTGGTACGTCTGGTGAAAACTATTGGGGTTACTTGCATTCACAGGGACACTCGACATTACCCCACGGCTCTAGTGGACATACATACACAGTTTGGTGCAGTAAAATTCATGGTGGGGATAGTGCCATTATTAGTGCATGATGTCATCATGGGGCGGGACTTCCCACATTTCTGGAAGATGTGGGAACAGAGAGTCTCAAATACACTGCCAGTAAGAGGGGCCCTAATTGAGGAGGAAACTTTCCCCTTTTCGGTTATGACTGGGGAAGAACCTGAACCCCACAATGTGGTGTCCCCAGAGGGTCATAGCAGTCTAGAGCCCCCTAGTGACAGTATGCCTGATCTTGAGGTGCGGAAGGATCAGTTTGGTGCTGAACAGTTGAAAGATCCCACTCTTACCAGAGCCCGGGAAAATGTTAAAATGATTGATGGTGACCTGGTGGAGCCTGACACCAGACTGTCCTATCCATACATGGCGGTAAAACATGACTTGCTGTACCAAGTGGTAAAGAGGGGAGATGATTTGTTGGAGCAACTAGTGGTCCCTAAGGCAAATAGAAGGATTGTGCTAGATCTGGCTCATGGTCACCTTATGGGGGGGGGGGGGCATTTGGCTACAGAGAAAACTATAGATAGAGTCCTTCAACGGTTCTTCTGGCCGGGGGTTCACAAAGACGTGAAAGATTATTGTGACTCCTGCCCAGAGTGCCAGGTTTCAGCCCCTCGGCCACACTACCGTAGTCCCCTGGTTGCTTTACCAATTATTTAGGTGCCTTTTGAGAGAATAGCGATGGATTTGGTGGGGCCCGTTGTAAGATCTGCTCGCGGCCACCAGTATATTCTTGTAATTATGGATTATACCCCTACGCAATGCGTCATCCAAGGCTATAGCTAAAGAGTTGGTGCACGTGTTTAGCCGGGTAGGACTACCAAAAGAGATCCTTACAGATCAGGGTACCCCCTTCCAGGTGAAGGCAGGTGGCCTGCCTTCCAGGTGGCTGCGTACTTCTGTCTACCCTCCGCAGGCCGATGGACTGTTAGAAAGATTCAATGAAGCCCTAAAAGCCATGTTAAGGAAGGTGGTGGACAAAGATGGGAAAAATTGGGACTTCCTTCTCCCTTACCTCATGTTTGCCATCGTGAGGTCCCTCAGTCATCTACAGGGTATTCTCCATTTGAGTTACTATATGGCCGTCACCCGAGGGGCCTTCTAGATATAGCAAAAGAAACCTGGGAAGAAGAAGCTACCCCCTATAGGAATGTCATTGAACACGTGGCCCAAATGCAGGATCGAATCTTGGCAGTATTGCCTATTGTGCGAGAACATATGGCCCAGGCTCAGGAGGCACAACAAAGAGTATATAACCGCAGTGCCAGAATACGTACCTTTGCACCCGGTGACCGGGTTTTAGTGCTGTTCCCTACAGTAGAAAGTACATTTCTGGCTAAATGGTAAAGGCCCTTTGAGGTATTAGAAAGAATAAATGAGGTGAACTATAAAATCCACCAGCCAGGTAAACGGAACCCGGAGCAAGTGTACCACGTCAATCTTATAAATCCGTGGAAAGATCGACTATCACTTGCTGCAGACACCTCATCCCAACCAGAGCAGCTGGCCTCTGTGAAGCCCTTGTTGCCAGAGGTAACAGTACCCGACTCCCTTGCAGATAGTAAAAAAAAAAAAGTAGAAGTGCAGGCGTACCTCTTTAAGAACAGGGTTTTTTTCTCTTATACCCCAGGTCGTACCTCTCTCATTAAACATGACATTCTGACTGAACCAGGTGAAAAGGTTAAGCTGAGGCCCTACAGAATTTCCCAGAGGCCAGGAGAGAGATTATCTCTGCAGAGGTGAGGAAAATGTTAAAACTTGGGGAGAAGAGTCCCATAGCCAATGGTCCAGCCCCATATTTCTGATCCCCAAGCCAGACGGCAGCTGGAGGTTTTGCAATGACTTCCGTAAGCTTAATTCTATATCTAAATTTGATGCTTACCCAATGCCACGTGTGGATGAGCTCATTGATAGGCTTGGAAATGGCCATTATAAAACGACCCTAGATCTAACCAAAGGGTACTGGCAGATACCATTAACAGATGAGGCCAAAGAGAAAACTGCCTTTGCCACTCTGGACGGGTTGTTTCATTATGTTGTTTTGCCGTTTGGGTTGCATGGGGGACCTTCCAGAGGGTTATGGATAGAATTTTGAGACCTCACAGACAGTATGCAGCAGCCTATCTGGATGATATAGTCATCCAAAGTCCAGATTGGGAGTCCTATTTACCTAGAGTACAGGCTGTTGTCAATTCTCTGCGTGAGGCAGGATTTGCAGCCAATCCAAAAAAAATGTGCCATGGGACTGGAGGAGGCCAAGTACCTGGGTTACAACATAGGCCGTGGCTTGGTAAAACCCCAACTAAACAAGATTGAAGCCATACAAAGATGGCCTCAGCCTGTTAACGAGAAGCAAGTTCGTGCTTTCTTGGGAATTACAGGCTATTATAGAAGGTTTATACCTAATTTTGCCTCCCTTGGGCCCCTTTGACTGACCTGACGAAAGGCAGAGACTCTGTCATGGTTAAGTAGACGCCATAGGCGGAAAAATCATTTCAGACCCTTAAAAGCCTACTGTGTGCTCAGCCGGTGCTGATAACGCCAGACTTTATGAGAGAGTTTATCCTTCAAACGGATGCATCTGATGTGGGACTGGGGGCAGTACTGTCACAGGTGCGGAATGGTGAGGAACACCCGGTGCTGTACTTAAGTAGAAAATTAAATGATTATGAGATGAAGTATGCAATTGTAGAAAAAGAATGCCTAGCCATTAAATGGGCCCTAGAAGCCCTCGGTTATTATCTGCAAGGCCGTCAGTTTGAATTGGTTACGGATCACACTCCCCTCAAGTGGATGTGTGAAAATAAGGAAAACAATAGGAGGGTTACAATATGGTTCTTGGCCTTACAGGAATACAGGTTTACAGTAAAACACAGGCCACAGACCCAAATGAAAAATGCTGATGCCTTATCTCTGGTACATTGTATGATGTTCAGTTGTGTTCCAGCCCCGTGTCTGAAACAGGGGGGGAGGATGTGTGACAGAGTGTCTGGACAAGTCATAGAGGGTGTGTATATATGCCCAAGATTTCTTGTATCTGTCAGGTAAAAGCAACCAGGAAGTTAGAAACTAGAGATCTAGGATCTCTAGTTTGGGGTTTGAGTAAAGAAAAAAAACCCCGTTTACAGGGCCTGTGTTGCTGGAGTGGAGAAGAGAGGGTGGGCCCCACTCCACCCGGACAGTCCGGGTCTTGGGCTGTCTGATTAGTCCAAGGTGTGCTTGCCTGATAGAAGGGGGGAGTACACACACACTCTCGCTCTCATCCTGGGAACAGGACATCTGCTAGGAACTTGTGGGAGCATTGCCGGTGGTATTTTATGATCTGTTATGGTGCCCGGTACTAGGCCGGCACTGGGTTAGTCAGGAGCACCTATGGCCTGATGCAGAGCCTCCCCTGAACTGACCTTAAAACCTTCCGATTGTCCGGGGGTCCCGTTTGAATCGTGGCTCCAATGTGATGCAGAGCCTCCGTTGGAATGGGTCCCTAACTGATCTGTTAATTTGTCTTCAATCGGGATGCATTTTTTGCCCCTCTCGGGAGCATGCAATTTCCTCATGGCTTCCGTTCACGTTCACACGGGCGTTCCGTTCTTTCCTACTTTTTGCTTTGTTTTTTAACGTACCTGTTTGCCTTCCGTGTCATTTTTCACACCAATTTTGTTGTTTTTGACAAGTATACTTACATCTCCATGGATTTACTGTTGTCAATCTGGGTCCACGCAAGCGCACATCTCTAAACCTCCATGTAAATGTACATATGCCACAAACAAACTGGCACTTTGACACATACCTAAATTTATTATTAAATTATTTTTGGTTTATTTTTCCTTGCCTTTAATGCTTACCTTAATCTCTTTTTGTTTTTCTTCTTTGCCTTTAATGGTTACCTTAATCTCTGTTTCTCCTTCTGCCTTGTCTCTTTTCTTATTCTGTGTTTTCTTCACCTTCTTCTTGCTATTCCTTGTCCCATATACGTACCTTTTGGGACATGTAACAGTATGATGATGTTGTGATAACGTACATTGCCACGAAGTAAAACACACCACACTTCTTTGTATGTTTTTTTTTACTGTGATCCTTTTTTTGGTGTAACTTTTAAAATTGTTTTAAACTTTAAAAATATAAAAACTTTAAAATTTTGTGCAAAATGGGTGGCTCCTTTACATGCGTGGCCATTTTCTTTGATCTGTAAAAGAAAAACATCATCATTTTTAGTGTTTTTTTTATGTGATTTTTATTATTTGGGGGGACATGAGTTTAAACTAGTTGTCCAAAAATAAACTTAAACTTACATTGCTTTTGGCCAACAGGGCGTCTGGTGCGCAGCCTCTTCCCTGGGTCAACCAGTACGTCCGGCTCTGAATCTGTTTGGATCCAAAACACAAGTATATTAGTTACTCTTTGTGTTTCCTGAATATCAGATTAGGTTATGCTTCGAGGCATCAAAACACTCACCTTCCGCAGCCACCACTTCATCTTGGCCCCCTTCCTGGCCTCTCCCTTGGGATGGTCCTGCGATGTCAGAATCTACAAATAACAATAGTGCACATGAGTATATGTATTTCTTGCATGTATTAGCACATATGTAATTTTCTTAGTCTTACCGAGGCTCGACTCCCTGCCGTCCGATTCCCCCCTCCCCTGCATGCTGAGGTCCAGCGGTTCGTCATATTCACTGGCAGAGGAGGGGGTGGCCGTTGTCACTGGCGGTGGCCCACCTATCCCTTCACCTGATTCGCCCAACACTGGGCTGCGTGCTCTTGTCCGGGTGGGGCAGAACCGCATCTTCCATTCATGCTCTGAAATAGAAACACAATCATAACACGCCCAGCCAAGGCCAGTGTGATTCTTGCATGTCAAGTATACACACTTACCTGGAAAATGTTTGGCGAAGTACCGCCTCACCCGGGGCCTAAGCCTCCTCTTTAAATCGGACCAGTGTTGGGCGATCTGGATGAAGGTATAGGTGGTTTGGGTTATTCGGGCTATCGCGTCCACCACCGCCAGCGACAACGTCCTCTTCTCAAAATCTGGCGGCAGGAAGTCGTAGCGATTCCTCAGCATCATCTGTTTGTAAAATACACAATGACCCAGCATTACTCCACAAAATACATGTCCAAGTTTCTTGCCCTACCTAAAGTCACTTTCTGAACCTCTTTCTTACTCACATTGGCCTAGTTCTACTATCTGCATGTAGGCTAGTTTGTCGCTGCGTACATGTCTTAAACTAAGGTGGCCTTGTATTTAACGTTACAAAGTAAGTTGTTCCTCACTAATCTTGCGCTTTGTATTTTTTTTATTACATGTAGTGTATGCGCGCACATAAACGCACGCTTGCCTACTCACATCCATGATGATGTCGTCCTGCTCCTGTGTATATATTGCTGGCGACATCTTGGATGCTCTTCCGGGTATGGCTATGACGTTTCCCTGCGGTGACGTGCGTGCGCGCACGCAGGCACACAGGCTGCTGAACACGCCCACACGGTAAAAATATTTAAAGGTCAATGCCCTCAGCTCTGTGTTGGATACCATATCAATATGGGCAGACCAAAAGGGAGTAGGAAGAGCCACAAAAGCCCAGAGGCGCATAGTAGCCGCACACATACATCATCTAAAAAACAACATAAGAGCAGGCACAAGACCCATGCTGAACATGCCCCGACTAAAACGGTGGTTACGCCACAGACACAGGCAAATCACAAAAAACGCAGGAGCCAGGATCCCTTGACACATTCTCCACAACCTGCAAAATCAACACGACCACACAAGGGTGCCAAATCTATTAAGACCCTGCAGCATCCTCCTCCGCAACACAACAAGCATACACAAAAAACCAAACACACCAGCAAGGGTAAGCGTAGTGCCAAACCCTCCACCCCACCCAGGTCACCCACCCCTCCACCTCAACCCTCTGGGTCTCAAAGTTCCACTAACTCAGATTCCCCATCCAGCTCAACAGGTGAAAGCTCCACAGGCACCCAGACATTAACCCAGAGCAGCACACACACACCATCACATTCCCCCCTAAGCCCAAGAACCACACACGACTCCCCAGATAGCCAACCATCTATTTCAACTGATGCAGGGGACACCACACACCCATGTGGGTGCCAACTACGCCGTGGATCACTAACAGCCCGTTTTTGCGATGCACAAAGCATGGTTGTTGCCAATGCCGTTTGTGAGCATTATGATGCCCTATTTGGCCGCAATTCAAAAGCCACCACAAAGCAGGAGATCTGGACTAATATTTCCCACCAAGTTAATAGTGTGGGTTCTGTCCGTCGAGATATAGAACAAATTAAGCGGAAATTTGGGGACCTCAAATATTACAGTAAAAAGAAAATGGACATGCGCCGCCAACAGAGGTAAAGCCCATTTGAAATGCATTTATAGTCGCATTGGTAACAGGATGTAACACTTATTAGGTGTGATTTAATCTTCCCCAGCCTGCAGACAGGGGGTGGTTTACCAACCAAAATAATACTAACCCCAGCCGAGGAACATGTATACACATACATACACCCGGCCAGCGTTCAGGGCCTGCAAGAGGCACACGACACCGACCGGAATGTTAGGTCACAAGGTGAGTTTGATTTGGCCATGAGATTTTAAAATGAGGTACAAAAGCCTGTGATACGCCAGACAACACACTGTACTTGCTGTTTAATGTAATCTAACACTCTCAATTCCAAGGACAAAGTCAACAGACCACACAAGGCCAAGCAACCCCTGGCTTATCCCTGAGGCCCATGCCACACCAGGATTCGCCACAACGAACCCAAATTGATATTGTGGATGAGGTAAGTCAATGGTCCTTTGTGTGGACTTTTAACATTGAATTTGGATCCATTCGTTTGCCATAAGGAAACTAATATGAACCTACATTTTTTTACAGAACATAGTAAGTCCACCAATAATAGAACATATAAGAGATTTGGAGGACACACATCAGATGTCACAAACCACTACTGAGCCAGTGGCCGCAACTCAGACACCACAGGCACAACAACAACATCCACACCCTCATTCTGAATCTGAACCACCCACCCGTGCCACTGCTAGAACACAGCCAAGGCGCCATATAAGCCAAAGAAGACAGCTGCAAATTATGGAGGAAGCCTGGCGCCAGGAAAATATAGCATTTTCAGCAAGCACACAACAAATTAATGACACTGTGTGCACCCAACTAACATCCCTGAATACCCAATTAGAGGTTTTAAACAGAAATGTGTCTGCCCTAAACAGCCATATGGCTGAAATGGTGCAACAATGGCAGCACATTAACCAAAGCCTGGCACACATTGCTGCACACATGCCCCCACACCATCAATCAACTGCAACATCCTACCCAACCTACTGTCACGGACCGGGTGGATCCGCTTTAACTGTGGAACCGATGGCGGGTACCGTGTCAGGGGAGCGGAGTCTAAGAGGCCACCGGTATTCACCAGAGCCCACCGCAAGGCAGGTCTTGTGCGGCGAGTGACCCCCAGGTCGCTACCCCCTAACAGAGGCCCAGTCCCACAGTCAGCCAAGGTTCAGTGAGGTACACAAGTGGCAGGCAAAAAGGCGTAGTAAGTACAGGCAGAGATCGGGGCTGGCAGCACAGGTTCGCGGTAAAGGTGAGTAGCCGAGGTCGGGGACAGGCAGAGGTCGGTACACGGGTGAGCAATCCAAGAATGTCTGACTTTCAACAAGCATGGAGAGACCAAGATCCGGCACTGAAGGAAGGAAGTGCCTGTTTAAATAGGGGAAGATGATGCAGGATTGGATGACAAACACCAATCAGTGCTGTAAAGGGCCTTTAAATCTCAGGGATCCTGTGTGCTCGCCCTCTAGTGGACGGAGACGTGTGCGCACCTGTCCATGCAAGGAGGAAGCATTGGGGGAAGGGCGGCAGCTGGAAGCAGCCCTGAGGGAAGATGGATGACGGCTGCATGCAGCCATGGAGGTAGGTGAAATGCTGTGAGACGGGCGTGCAGCGCTCGCCCTAACAGTACCCCCCCCTTGGGTCTCCCCTTCTTCTTGGGACCAAGAAAATCTGAGATGAGACTACGGTCTAGAATATTCCCTTCGGGCTCCCAAGATCTTTCTTCAGGTCCACAGCCTTCCCAGTCGACCAAGAAATATCTTTTTCCTCTGGAGAGCTTAGAAGCCAGAATCTCCTTCACTGAAAAGGTATCCTCGGTGCCCGAGATTGGGGCAGGCACCAAAGTTTTAGGAGAGAATCGATTGACAATAACTGGCTTCAACAGAGAGACGTGAAAAGAATTGGGAATTCGCAGTGAAGTCGGTAGGTGAAGCTTATAGCAAACTGGATTGATCTGTTGTTTGATCTTGTATGGCCCCAAGTAACGGGGGCCCAATTTGTAGCTAGGAATTTTGAAGCGGATGTATTTTGCCGACAGCCACACCTTATCTCCTGGAGAATAAACAGGCGGAGCTCTTCTCCTTTTATCAGCGCTAACCTTCATGCGGGCGGAAGCTTGACAAAGGGAACGCTGTGTTTTTTGCCAGATGGTGGAGAAATCCTGTGTGAGATTGTCCACGGCGGGCACTCCGGAGGACGTGGATAAAGGCAAAGGCGGAAGGAGTTAATGGCCGTACACCACCAAAAACGGGGACTTCCTTGTGGACTCAGAATCCTTAAAATTATACGAGAATTCCGCCCAAGACAACAGATCGACCCAATCGTCTTGACGCGCTGAAACAAAATGGCGAAGATAATGCCCGAGAATCTGGTTGACTCTTTCCACCTGGCCGTTAGACTGGGGATGATAAGCGAAGGAAAAGTCCAGTTTAATTTTCATTTGTTTACAAAGAGCTCTCCAGAACTTGGACACAAACTGCACACCTCTGTCAGACACAATATGTGTAGGTAGACCATGAAGTCGAAAGATATGCTTCAGGAAGTATTTTGCCAACAGAGGAGCTGACGGGAGGCCGGGCAAAGGAACAAAATGCGCCATCTTAGAAAACCTATCCACTACCACCCAAATTACAGTATTGCTATGCGAAGAAGGGAGGTCGGTAATAAAGTCCATAGCAATGTGTGTCCATGGGGTATCCGGAATAGGAAGTGGGTGGAGTAGGCCAGCAGGTCTTTGGCGAGGGGTTTTGTCGCGAGCGCAGGTGGTACAGGCCTGAACGAATTCGGTCACATCCTTTTCAAAAGAAGGCCACCAATAATATCGAGAAATGATAGAACAAGACTTCCTGATACCGGCATGGCCAGCTACATGGGAAGAATGCCCCCATTCTAATATTTTGCGACGTTGGCGGGCTGGCACAAAGGTCTTTCCCGGCGGTGCTTGTACAAGAGTAGCGGGGGCAGAGTGAACAAGGCGTTCAGGCGGGCGTCTGCCCTGATGTTCTTAGCGGCTGGCCGGAAGTAGATTTGAAAATCAAATCGAGCGAAAAACAACGACCAACGAGCTTGTCGTGGATTCAATCGCTGGGCAGTTTCTAAATAAGATAGATTTTTGTGATCAGTATAGATGGATACTTGATGGGCAGAACCTTCTAAGAGGTGTCTCCACTCCTCCAACGCCAACTTGATGGCGAGTAACTCCCGATCTCCGATGGAGTAATTCCTCTCCGCTGGCGAAAAGGTCTTCGAAAAGAACCCGCAGGTGAGAATTCTGCCAGTAGACGATTTTTGAGTGAGCACCGCTCCGGCTCCAATGGAGGAGGCATCTACTTCTAGGGCAAAAGGCCGAGATGGATCTGGCCTAGACAACACTGGTGCAGAGGAGAAGGCCTTTTTTAGAGCAATGAAGGCCTCTTCAGCCTGAGGAGGCCAAGACTTCGAATTGGCGCTCTTCTTTGTGAGGGTCACAATAGGCGCCACTACAGTGGAAAAGTGAGGAATAAACTGCCGATAGTAATTGGCGAAGCCCAGAAAACGTTGAATAGCTCGCAGGCCAATAGGACGGGGCCAATCTAGAACTGCTTTCAACTTGCTGGGGTCCATCTGAAGGCCACGAGCTGAGACAATATATCCAAGAAAGGGTAAGGCGGTTTGATCAAATAGACACTTCTCCAGCTTGCCGAGACAGGACTTGCCGGACATGACGGTGATGTTCTTCTAGATTAGATGAAAAGATGAGTATATCATCCAAATATACAACAACACAGGAGTAAAGCAAGTCCCGAAAAATGTCATTTACGTATTCCTGGAATACAGCGGGTGCATTGCAGAGACCAAAGGGCATCACTAAATATTCGAAGTGGCCATCGCGGGTATTGAAGGCGGTCTTCCATTCATCGCCCTCGCGTATACGTATCAAATTATAGGCTCCCCTCAGGTCAAGCTTGGTGAAGACCCTGGCCCCACGCAGTCGGTCAAATAATTCGGCAATCAAGGGCAAAGGGTATCGATTTTTAACGGTAATCTTATTGAGGCCGCGGTAATCAATACAAGGGCGAAGAGAGCCATCTTTTTTCGCCACAAAGAAGAACCCCGCGCCTGCCGGAGAGGAAGACTTCCATATGAACCCTTTATGAAGATTTTCTCGAATATACTCCGACATGGCTTGAGTCTCAGGAGCCGAGAGAGGGTAAATTCGGCCACGAGGAGGAGTGGTACCCGGTAGGAGGTCTATAGGGCAATCGTAGGGGCGATGAGGCGGAAGTACCTCCGCTTGTTTCTTGCAGAATACATCAGCATAGGTCTGGTAGATCTCAGGCAAGCCAGGTAATGGTGCTGAAGCAGGAATAGGTCGAACAGGAACAGACTTCAAGCACCTCTTAAAGCACGCTGCACCCCAAGTCTTGATATCACCGGTGGTCCAGTCAAGCGTGGGATCATGACGTTGGAGGCAAGGAAGGCCTAGAAGAATCTGAGAGGTGCAATTAGGGAGGACGTAGAACTCAACATTCTCTTGATGGAAGAGTCCAATTTTTAATTGGAGGGGAACGGTGCGATAGCGCACAGTACAGTCCAGCCTATCACCATTGACTGAGGTGATAAATAAGGGTGTAGCGAGGCGATTCACAGGGATATTATGTTTATTGATCAAGGCAGCCTCTATAAAGTTCCCTGCAGAACCAGAGTCCAAAAAGGCGGTTAAATTAAGGGAGGTGGAAGGTGAGATGGAAAGTTGAACAGGAACAGTGAGCCGTGGAGAGGAAGCACATACACCCAGGGACGCCTCTCCCACCGCCACTAGGTGCGCCCGTTTCCCTGACGTGGAGGGCGAATAGGACAGTCCTTCAAAAAATGCTCAGAACCACCGCAGTACAGACAAAGGTTCTCGTTCCTTCTGCGAGTTCTCTCCAATTGGGTCAAACGGAATCGATCGACCTGCATGGCCTCCTCACTGGGAGGTACATGTGCAGACAAAGGGTTTTGAAATACTGGAGCCATACGGGATGCCCCAAACGGGACACCTACCACTAAATTGTTGTGTAATAGTATATGACCCCACGTTCAAGTTTCAGTTTTAAAAAACAAAAACAAATGAAAATTAACAATTTGTTTATTCACAAAGCAAAAAATAAAAAAAATGTTAAAAAGCCTTGTGATTTATGAAAATACATTGGCCACAAGTTCAGCACGTATTGTGTGCTGTGCCACTTTGTGTACCAGTGTAAGGAGGGGTCTGCTCGTCAGAAATAGGTAAAGGTTCTGCAGCCAGGTCAGTATATCGAGCAATCCTGCTTCTAATGGCAAGGTTGTGCAGGACCCCACAAGCAGTAATTATTTGGATGACCTTGCCAGGCTGATACTGAAGGGCACCCCCACTCTGATCCAGACATCGGAAACGCATCTTCAACAACCCAAAGGCACGTTCCATCACAGAGCGAGTCCTCCTATGGGCTGTGTTATAGCGCTCCTGGGCCTCTGAAGATGGGTGCAGGATGGGTGTGAGCAGCCATGGTAACAAGGGATAGCCTGAGTCACCTGCAAAAATCCAAAAGAAAAACATAAGGTGGATGCTAAAAATAAGGTTTAGCTGTGCATTGGCACATTATTAAACAGGGACAAATAGGTGAGCTAGGTATTGTTTAAGGAAATGACATTTTTGATGAGGCTACATAGACATCCAACCTGTACACTCATTAAAAATGTCTGTGGAATGCTACTTAGATAAGAGGGCCAGAACATAACACAATAGTGGTGAATCCCTTCACCCATTAAATTTAAATTAAAAACTAAAAAAAAATTAAGTTGGCAAGTTTCATGGAAATGTATTACAGATTAGTGGTGTACTGGCAAATCCAAATTCAAACATGGGGGCCCACAACTACAACTTTAAGACACATAACCAGTAGCCATCCACCAGAAAGATCTCCAGATTGAAACCGGTGACAGAGGCTTGAGTTCCTCAAAATATGCGCGTCATGCGTGGACCCAGGGATGCCAGCAAAGATACTGATAAATTGAAGATCAGGGCCCGCCACTGCCTGAACATTGATGGAATGGCCCATCTTCCTGTTCCTGCACAAAGCCAACAAAAAGTGGAATTAGTGTGAGGCTTGACCCAAACCACATACCTGAACAGATATTCCTGGTCAGCAGGGGGGATCAATGAGACATGTGTGCAATCGATTGCACCAATGACGTTGGGCATGTCGGCTATGTTATAAAAGCCCAGCTTAACCGCATTCCAGGCTTCCCCTGTTTGAGGGAAAAAAATATAATTCTGTGCCAGGGTAGCCATGCCATCCAAAAACTTGGTTAGGCTGCGGCTCAGCGTAGACTGGGACATCCCCACAGAGAAGGCACCCAGTCTCTGGAACGAGCCATTCGCCAAAAACTGCAGGCAGCCAACCAATTTGGTCATACCTGCAATTGCATGCCCCTTTCTTGTGGTGGGGGCTAACCATTGCCACAGCTCGCTATACAAGGCATGGAGAGAAACACGGTTAAGGCGGGTGAGCTCGAATAGGTCAACGTCATGCATGCCATCGATGTCCAAGCGTGTTCGGTGCAGCCTGGGTTCTGCCATGCTCATAAGTACCAGACCGCGTAGCTGGCGCCTTTGACGTGCGCCCACAGAGGAATGCATTTCCAAAAAGCACGGAGCTCAAATACGGCTGGTCAGACTGCCCGTAAGGCTCGGCGGCCACGTTTTATTAGGGTGATTTCAATCAGAAATCAAGGCTCTGCATCACTGAAAAAAACGGACCAATGAACGACCCGTCTGTTTTCCCGGAAAACAGCCTCTTGCGAGCCGTCAATCGGAAAGGCGGCTGAGCACACACCTGAGCGCATAAACGCACACAAAAACCAACGTAGCACCCTTTCCTGACCCGATCACAGCCCAAAACCAACGGGAAAACGCACGGGATAGCTGAACGGGGAGGCTCTGCATCAAGGCACTAATGTTTAGTTAGAGTCGGACAGGCATAGGACTTCTTTTGTTTAGTTTTGTTTTACTTTATACCACAATCTGGCAATAAAACTGGCTGAGGTCAGTTAAATGATCCTTTCTTGTTCTGTGGACTTTTGTGCCTGCTGAAGGAGAAGACTAACCCGCTACCTAACCCCTTACAATATATATATATATATATATATATATATACATGGTTATGTAAATATAAGGTTTAATTGGCTGGAGGTGTTTTGGGATATCATTAAGGTGTTAGCATCCATTGTGATCATTTTGATTCCTTTCTTTTGAGTGTATTGCAAAGCAAATAACAACTCAAAGTTTTCCTGCAAAATGGGAGCCCTGTTGTTCACTTCAGTGTGCAAATAGTAAGACAAGCTTTTGAGGTTCCTACCCCTTCATCAGGTCTACACACACTTTGCTGGTTCACATTTTAACCATTTAAAGCGGACCAACAGTCAAAAATAAATTAAACCAAGCCAATACAACAAACAGTCCTCATGCATCCTTCTCCAGGGCAATTTAGATTGCTGCACATAAAAAATAATTTACCTTTTTCTAACGACTACTGGAATAAATTTTAAAAACAAGATGGCCGCTCATGGGCTTGCAGGCTACCTGCAAACAGGAAGTCATTCTGGGCTTCATGTTACTCTGCATTTCAGTTATGTCAGTTGTGAGAGAAAGCTTCAAAATGGCCGCTACCTTTCTTTTCCAACTGGTGCCAGGCTGTTGGTCCAGTTTAAGTGCCAAGCACATAGGCTCTATGTGTTTGCTTCTCCTAGGTTTAAGTGCTAAGCACGTAGGACCTACGGGTCTGGATTTCCCCACAGCTACTGTTTAATAATAATTTAAAAAAAACACTCACTTGACCCTTTTGCTCACCTCCATGCTCAATCCCTCCCACTGGGTCTCCTCTTCACTGGAGGGGCCTTCTCTGTGTCTGTGCCTTTTTTTTTCATTTAACCCTTTGTGAACTGATAAGGAATCTATAAGACCCATTGACCAGTTCACAAGGCTGAGGAGGCTGGCAAGTCACCAGCAGCTAGCAAGTCGCCTGCAGGGCGGAGGGCCACCGAGGCTGGCCCCTGCTCCCTGTTCTACAAGCCTCCATAGCTGGTCCCCATGCTGGTTATGTTGGGTAGGGGGACCTCACACCATTTTTTGGGGATTTTTAAGGTTTTTAACCCTTAAAATTCCCCCCAAAAATGGGGTTCCCCCGGGAAGGGGGACCCCATGGCATTTTTTATTTAACCCTTATAGTGTGGATAGTAGTTGTATTTTATTTTATGTTTGGGCAGGAACGGGGGGCTACTAATACATTTGTCATACCATTGAAATTGGGAGAAATGGGGCTTTCACATGCAATATGGTTTTCTTTAATAAAATAAATATTTTATTTAAAATAAATGATTCAATTTTTTAAAAGATAATCTTTTAGTTTTTATTTAGTTTTTAATACTCAAAAATATTTACAAACAGTGGAAAACATTTTCATGTTAAAGCCTAAACTCTGCCACAAAAAAATTTATTTTCTTTGAAATTCCGACAAAAATCACAGTTAAACATAGAGCAAAATGGTGAAAAATGACCTGCCAACAGTTAAAAGTACCTATGTGTTTTGGGTATTGTTCTGCTCAGGGGACCTTGTGCTTTCAGATTGAGCTTGTTTTTTCTTGTTTGCATATTGATATTTTAGGAAAATGTGTTTTTATTCCGATTTTTGTTATACAATTTATTTTTTCAAGGGAAACCCTGTGTAACCAAAAAAATGTTTGAGGGATTACTTCCAGAAAGATGAAGCTACTATACAGCTGGGTATTAAACTTGTTTTTTATTGTTTGCATATTGTTTTTTTAATAAAATGTTGTTTTGATTCTGCTTTTTTATTATTTTTGTTTAGGGAAACCCTGCGAAAACAAAGACCAAAAAATTATTTGAGAGATTACTTCCAGAAAAAAAATATATAGTGGGGGGGATGTTATTGAAAAACTTACATTTTTTATTACAAAAAAAACTACAAATTGTAAAAACGATTTTTTTTCTTATATTTTGCACATATTTCATCCAATAATATTGAGAATACACTTGACACAAGACATTTTATGTTAAAGCCAAGTCTCTGGTGAAAATAACAATATAGAATTTTCCTGGGAAATCTCTGGAAATCCCTTCACAATTCACAGTTGAACATGTGGAGCGCAAAATAGTGAAAAATCGTCTGGCAACAGAGGGTGACAAAGGCTGGCACTGAAAGGGTTAAACTGACAGCTCTGACCTCTCAGCTGGTTGGCCCTGCCCCATTTCAGTTACATGAGCCTGGCATATAATTCAAATATATTTGTACAAAAACACGTGGGTTTTCTATCCTACTAATTATTATACTACTAGAATATTATGGTTGCTAAAAGGGGTAGAGTAACTCCACTCATACACAGTGAATCTTTAAATGTTACTCTGCAAAACCCTTTCACCCACTAAAGCTAAAAAAAATCCCTTAGCCAGAACAGGGTACTCTGCTAGCCATGGTTTACCATTCTGTTTGAACCTTTTGGAGACAGTTTATTATGGATTGTATGAATTTTCTGGAATGTTATTAAATCCATTCTGCCATCTACCAGTGAAATGGTTCCCATGCGATTGGCTGCAACACAATCCAAAAGCACGATTAATCAACCTGCAAGCTTAATGGTTGGGGAGGTACAGTATACTTTTCATGGAATTTTCTCTAAACATACCTTTGCTCATTGTGACCATTTTAACTTCATTGGTCCACATGACTTGTTTCCAAAATTCATCTTGTCCGTTAAAGATATTCTTTTGATCTTCTGACCCTTAATTTTGTGTTGGAAATGTAGGATGTTTTGTGCAGGTGTTGCTGAACAGTTGAACAATGTACCACAATGCCAGAGTCTGCTTAAAATGCATCTCTGAAAATGTATTCCAGAACTTCTTTTGATCTCCACTGTCAAATGTAATTTATTTATGGTATTTTGAACTGTTTTCTGACCACTTTCCGGTCCAATACATTTCCATTTTTCCATTTTCCTTTTATGCACTCTAAAATATCAAACTAAAAAAAAATACGCTAATATTGTTAAGAATGTGGCATAATGTGTGTAATATTGAAATTATGCCTTTAGAGATCATTTCATCTTTAAAGTGCTTAACATCATAATAAAGGAATTTTGCATGCAACTCTAGCTACTTTCCCAGCTGACTTTACTAGGGGGGTCTGTTGTCATGTTTTTGGACTTCCTAAACTTCCTCTGTTTTGGAAGTTTGCTGGTGACTCATCTGTTGCACTCTGACTGGATTGAGGGGACAAGAGAATGGGGGGAGGACATACAGTAATACAGAGGCCAGAAATACAGATGACGATCAACACTTTCCCCTCGATTCAAAGAGCAAAAGTTAATTGATTTCGTATCGAGAATCGTAAGTTTGGGTGGGTGTTTGTCATTTTTTCTTGTTTTTTTGCCCATTGAGTATTCGCACGATCGTTCGCGCATAGACGTATATGAACATACGCATTTCGTACGAGAATCGTATATTTTGCGTTAGTTCGTGTGTTTTTCCCGTCCAAATCGTATTATTTGCGTCCGATCCTATTTTTTACGTCCTTCACATGGGCTTGCGACCAATTCAGAGAGGTGATTGCTAATTGTTTTGAAGCCCATTAAAGAGCTGCTTTACGAAATGTTTGCCGGCAGCTATTTGGCCTCGGGAGTAGGATGGAGAGGAGCGAGTTTGTGGCACATCAAGGGCTTATGCTTTTTGGCATTGAGTTGATCGAGATGTCTGAGAGCAGATTGCCCCTGCGTCGTCGCATGAACATCGATAGCATGAATGATGTTGAGCTGTTCGAGCTGACCAGGCTTAATCGCGCTTCCCTCCATAAATTATATAGTGAGCTGCGGCCATGGTTAGCCCGCACCACAAGGAAGGGGCATGCAATTTCAGGTATGACCAAGATGCTTGGCTGCCTGCAATTTTTGGCGAACGGCTCGTTCCAGAGGCTGGGTGCCCTCTCCGTGGGGATGTCACAGCCTACGCTGAGCCGCGCACTATCTAAATTTTTGGAAGGCATGGCTGCCATAACTCCAAAATATATTTATTTTCCGGATGATATGGCAGCCAGAAACGCCATTAAGCTTGGGTTTTATAATGTGGCCGACATGCCCAACGTTATTGGTGCTATTGACTGCACACATGTGGCACTCGTACCTAGGGCTGCCGACGAGTATATATATAGGTATTGAGATTGGTTATTATGTTGGCCAACGTGTAATGTAACCTGTTTTCCTTTGCGGCAGCATATTTTTTTAGCCCTCATTTGTGTAGCTGCTTTATCTAGGCTTTTCATTAGTATTTCCCAATAGAGTGCAGACATGTATTTTTTTGTTTTAATTTTTTTTTTTCAAATATCAATTACCCTTTTTGTATGTTTTTGCCTTAAGGAATCGAAAAATGGGACACTCCCTTAATGTCCAGGCCGTGGTTGGTCCGGACATGCGTTTTATGAGTGTCCTTGCCGGCTACCCAAGATCGTCGCACGACTCGTATATCCTCAGGCGATCTGGGTTGTTTAGGAGATTTGAGGCAGGTGAATTTTCGGGTGCATGGCTGCTTGGTAAGTGTGTCCTATTTGTGTGCTATTAAATGTGGGATTAATCTTGTATTTGTTGATATTTTTGTATTTGAATTCTTTACATAAGCCAGAAACTGCCTTTTTGTTTGGTCATATATTATGAACTCCAAAACAAAATGCTTGCCTCGCTTTGTCCTTCAGAATGTTTTCCCTTTAGTTAGGATGTCTGTAAGTTCCATGTCCCTAAATATATTGGTTGGGAGTTTATACCCAAGGATCTGTGAGCTTTTGCTCCTTTTGTAGTATTGGTCTTTAAATGTCAAAGTGGACTTAAACTGCATACATTGTAGTTTTCATATAAATGTGGATAGCCCCTCAGCAGCATCCTAATTGTAACATGTCAGAAACCTCAAAATATCTTTAAATTCCAACTACCCTTGGCCGTGCAGATGTTTGTTAATTAATTGGTATATTGAAGTGCCATTTTTAATTATGTACTACATTAGTGGCAATAGTTATTTAGCTAATGTGCCCTGGGTGTTTTTTTTGGCCCTTTACCTTACATCATTATGATATATGTAAAATTATTTGTGTTTGTTGTGTTGCCTTTTTAATTTTGATTACATTTAATTGTCTGTTTAAGGTGATTCCGGGTACCCACTTCTACCCTGGCTCATGACGCCTGTGCTGCGGCCCCAGGATGCCTCTCAGGAAGCGTACAACCGTGCGCACCGCAAGACCAGGGCTGTTGTGGAGAGGGCCTTTGGGCTGTTGAAGACCCGTTTTCGTTGCTTGGACCATACTGGGGGCGCCCTGCAATATGATCCCAAAAAAGTGATCGACATAATCATGGCATGTGCTGTTTTGCACAATTTTGCCATCCTGGAACGTGTCCCACGTTATGTGGATAGCCTGCCCTCTACAGCCCTAGAGGATGATGGAGAGAATTTTGTGGGGCCACCCAGTGAGTCTGCCCAATCAGTTAGAGCCAACTTGATCTTGCAGCATTTTAGTTAATTTTATTTCGTGTCTCAACATTCTGTGTGTCTGTGTTATCCTTTTTGTTAAATATGTTGTTTTGCCGTAATGTGGCATTACCTCAAAGTAAAACATTTTTACCTTAATTGTTGCCTAATGTATTTCATGTAGTTTCCTTAGCTTGATATTTGCATTGTTACACCTGTTAAAACCAAAATTATCTGGTTTAGCCCAAGCTGTTTAAAATGTGTTCCCACTAAAAACGCCACAAGTATTGTAAGTGAGAATATTTTTTTACTTAGAAAAGTAAAAATTATTGTGCTTAACAGAAAACATTCCACATACATCTGTGGTTACAAATGGATGACATAACAAAAAAAACAGCGAGCACATCTACACCTGGAAGTGAGTGGCACAACCAAACAAGGACACCCAGTCCAAAGGCCAGCCTAGTCCAGTCATTAATATTGCCTGTGCCCAGGGATATTTGGGCATGGCCATAATGTCACACAAACATGTCTGCAAACAGGAGGAGCACCAACCAAATACATATTTAAAGCCATAAGTGGCCAGATACACTCCACATAGACCTATGGCATTGGCTAGTGGCCTTAAGCATTACTCTAAGGAGCTATATGGGAGCAAATACAAAACACAACCTGCATGAGCAACACAAAATGGATTGTTTGAAACCTCAAAGGACAAGTAAATACAGTGGGGGTTAAGAGAAAAGATGTCCCACACAACCATGGCTTAATAGGGTGGCTGCCCATAATACCCAGGTGGAGGTCCAGGTGGAGGTCCATGTGAATGGGACCTAGCCTGGGCCATGGCAGCATTGTGAATTTGAAACTGCTCCACAATGTTTCTCTGCATATTGGTCATCTCAGCCATGGCTGACTGGATGCCATTACTTGCAGTTACCACGTTGCTGTTGAGGGTACGCAACTCCGCGAGGATGCCCTGTAAACTGGTATTGATGGTGACCATGTCGGCATGCCTTTCCTCACGCTCTGTAACGAGCTGTGCCTCATAAGAGTCCCTTTCTTGGGTCCATAATTGAAGCAGGGCACTCTGCCTCCCCTGGGAAATTGTGGGGCGGCGTAATGGAGTCCGCCGCACAATTACCCTGGCTCTTGGGCGTGCCCTGCCGCGTGGTGTCGTCCCCTCAACAGCAACAGGCCTGCTTTGCAAATCCTCAGCAGCAGAGTGAACACTGGGGACTGTTGTGTCAGTCTCCCCATGTGCATGCACAATGGATGGAGATTCACTCTGCTGCTGAGGATTGGCCAGAGAAACATTATGGAGCAGTTCCAAATTGGGACCCAGGGGGAGGTCATCCGACGTGCCCTGCATGGAGACATCATCTTCCTCCATTTCCTGGATCTCTTCCATGAGTGTGCGGGTCTGTAGGGACATATAAAAAAAAAAGTGTAAGTTGGCGTCCAAATTTGGGATTCCCACAGTTTAACACATTCTTAAGCACTTGGTAGTATTTATGGTACTAAATTAACTTACCGGAAATCTCGGATCTGGGCTCCTATGCTGTACGGACCTGGTAGGCATAACCAAACTGGGGGGTGAGTTTACCCTTGCTGAGGGATCATGCTGGGCTGAAGAAGAGAAAAACAAACAAGGTAAACACACACATAACCATTTTTTGGATAGGTAATCAAATAAACCACTATTTGTAATATTAAGCAACTCTACAGCAATGGGGACATTTGTTAAAAGACACGCAAGTTTAGCTAGGTGCAATGCCTCGCGAAAACTGCTAACTGACCTCAGTTCTAAGTCAGGAAGTGTACCCAGTCAGCATACAACTTGCAACGCACATTTTTGGATTTAGACTACCATTCGCTAGGTCCGGGGTACTCAAACAATTCTTGTAAAGGTCCATTTAAAGGTATGTGGTGAGAGGTGAATGTCTGGCCATGGGGCTGACGCAGGGGGTGTCTAGTTAGAAATAAACACACTGGTGGAGGGGCTTGAGATTTCAAACTGCAAACTAATAAAGGCTGCTTGCCCTTGCTGGGCTGGATGGGGCAGAGCTGAGGGGACAGGGATTGGATGGCTAAAGGGGGGAGTTCACGAATTGATGGTGATGGGATGGATGGAGCAAATCTGTTACAAATGTATGGGGCTTATGTGGGGGGGGGGCATGGGGGGACTGTGGCAGATGGGGCAGAGCAGGGGCAGCAGGACACGATTGTGCCAAGAGAAAGAGGTACCAAGTTACTGTGTACCTTGCAATGCCACTTCCTGTGCAGTACTTCATATTGCAATGCTATGTTTCAGGGAGCCATGACATTGGGCAGGAGAACAACCACTACATCGCCGATCAAGGGGGCAGCTCTGAGCACGTCAACACAGAAGTAACTGAGTGCAGGGCTGTCTGGGCAGGGGTCCTGGAATCTGGTGCCAAGGTCCGCATTGGGACCCCGGCCCGCCAGTTGAGTCTCGCTGCTCTAGGTCAGATATGTTTGGGGGTGGGTAATTAAATTGTTAACTCAAACACAACTCACACAACAAATAGGCAACCCATCCATAATGATGTGTGTTTTGTGATTGATTCAAAATATATCACTTTTCAGGAGAAACTTCATGACTTGACCAATACAATTGGAAATTTGATCTTTGCCATAATGGATGTGGTCCTAAATGTGTGATTCACAGGGACCAAAAGAGGACACAAACAGGCACAGTAGTGCGAGGCCAAGCAAGGCAAACCATAGGGCCATCCCGTCATCTTGTTACTAGTGAACTTTAGATTATTTAGCAAACAGGCAAACATGCAGATTTAAGAGTACTCACCGTGGGTACGGGTCGGTGAGTCTGTGTCCCTTAGACCAGCATGTCCACCGACCGCGACCGGATGGAGAAGTCCCAGCACAATCTCCTCAGCAGGGGTAAACTCCAATTTTGAAGGAAAGCCACCTCCAGTTTTCAGGCTGAAAAGAGAAAATCGTTTGGTACTCAGAAAAGGTGCATACAGTACATCCTAAACCTTATATTTGGAGACATCATTTATTTACCTGTAATTATGCCTTTTAATTTCTTTTTGCCGTACAGCATACTTCAGATCAGAGATTTTCTTCTGAATTTGGGACACATCTTTCCTCTCTTCCCCCGCTGCATTTACTTGTCGTAGGATGGTTTCAAACAATTCCATCTTGCGCTGCTTTGTGGTGTGTTTTGATTTGCTCCCATAGAGCTCGTCATAGTATAATGTAAGGCCACTAGCCAATGCCATATTTTGGTCATGGGAGAATCTCCCACTCAACTGGCCGCGGCGCAATGTGCGGCCAGATGGTTGGCTTGGCTGCTCCTCCATGTGTGCAGACACATGTGGTGACATTATGGCCTGGGGCTGGGTAGGGGAATGGCCGGATTGTTGGCTTCCCAATGACTGGACTGGACTGGCCAAGGGACTGGGTGTTCTTGCGTGGCTGGCCACCGAACTTCCAGGTGTAGATGTGGTCATGGTGGACATTCTGGGCCCTCTTGGGGGGCTATGTTCCCGGCTGGTGCCAGGTCGGGGGCTCTGTTCCCGGCTGGTGGCAGGTCGTGGGCTTCTGGCCCTGCTGCGGGCCCTGTAGGGGCTTCTGGCCCTGCTGCGGGCCCTTGCTGGGCTTCTGGCCCTGGATGGTGTTCTTCGGGCCCTGGCTGGGCTTCTGGCCCTGGATGGGGTTCTGCGGGCCCTGGCTGGGCTTCTGGCCCTGGATGGGGTTCTGCGGGCCCTGGCTGGGCTTCTGGCCCTGGATGGGGTTCTTCGGGCCCTGGCTGGGCTTCTGGCCCTGGATGGGGTTCGGCGGGCCCTGGCTGGGCTTCTGGCCCTGGATGGGGTTCTGCGGGCCCTGGCTGGGCTTCTGGCCCTGGATGGGGTTCGGCGGGCCCTGGCTGGGCTTCTGGCCCTGGATGGGGTTCGGCGGGCCCTGGCTGGGCTTCTGGCCCTGGATGGGGTTCGGCGGGCCCTGGCTGGGCTTCTGGCCCTGGATGGGGTTCTTCGGGCCCTGGCTGGGCTTCTGGCCCTGGATGGTGTTCTTCGGGCCCTGGCTGGGCTTCTGGCCCGGGATGGGGTTCTTCGGGCCCTGGCTGGGCTTCTGGCCCTGGATGGGGTTCGGCGGGACCTGGCTGGGCTTCTGGCCCTGGATGGGGTTCTTCGGGCCCTGGCTGGGCTTCTGGCCCTGGATGGGGTTCGGCGGGCCCTGGCTGGGCTTCTGGCCCTGGATGGTGTTCTTCGGGCCCTGGATGGGGTTCTTCTGGCCCTGGATGGGGTTCTTCTGGCCCTGGCTGGGCTTCTGGCCCTGGATGGGGTTCGGGCCCTGGCTGGGCTTCTGGCCCTGGATGGGGTTCGGGCCCTGGCTGGGCTTCTGGCCCTGGATGGGGTTCGGGCCCTGGCTGGGCTTCTGGCCCTGGATGGGGTTCGGGCCCTGCCTGGGCTTCTGGCCCTGGATGGGGTTCGGGCCCTGCTGCGGGGCCTGGGTTGCCGAACTGCCCTACTTGAACCCATGGGCGGTGTGGGCTCCCTTGGGCGGCCTCTTCTGGGGGCAGAGGTGGTGGGTGCTGCTGTTGCCTGCTTTTTGGCTGCAGGGGCACGTGGCTTGGGGCCCCTTTTTTGGGTTCCAGAGGGTCCAGTGTCCCTTGGTGGGGCAGAGGTAGTAGTCTTGGCTCGCAGCTTTATCCTACCTTGCTGGGACCTGGTTGTTGGGCCCTCCGCGGTCTGGCTTGGCTGGGGTCGCTTGGAGATTGCCTTTTTAGGTGCCATCTTCCACAAATGCTCAAAGAGAATGAGCTTTGGGTGCAGGGACCTTTAAATAATGAGCCCAGCGTGTGACGCCTATGCGCACGACTACGCGCTCGTACGAACGTACGTTCGAGCGGAACCAGGAAACCGCTGGGGTTTCACTTATCTGCTGCCTTGAAGAAGCATAAAGATGGCGCCCACTATCTTCACCCGTCAACAGGAAGAGATCCTCATGCTGGTAAGTGGCTGCCTGTGCATTTTAATCTAATAGTCAATGATGGCCTAAATGTAAATGATGCGTTTGGAACTAGTTTGGGGTCTCTTAATGTTTAATAACTGGCTCCTCACACTTCATCCTCAAGGGCCGAGCCTGGCCACGTTTTCACCTGTCTATGCTGATGTCCTAATTAGGGCAATTGCTCAGGCTTAGCAACAGTTAATTAACCTGTGGAGTAGCGGGGCTAGCTGGCAAACCTGGCCTGTCTCGGACCTTGATGCGGATGTTTGAGGAACACTGTTTTCCTAAGCCATAAAAACACAACGGGAAGCCACACACGTGGTCCAAAAGCCTAAGCATAAGCCTACATCTTGGATGTTTAAACCATCCTAACATGCCATAGATGCAGGTGGCCTGATTCTTGATGTTGGCTATTATCTGTATGTACATGGTGTGTGATACATATAACATAAGACCAGACTCTCATTCACAGTCAACGTCCTCTTTAAGGCACTCCCCAAAAATGGCTGCCACTCTAAATGTGTGTGTTAATGACATGAAATTCTCAACTTGTGATGCAACACATATGGGTCTGTGTGTAAAAGTAAAAGCTCTGTGTCCATTATGTTTTTCAGATCATGCTTCAGCGCCCAATGTGTGCGAGAAAAGGGACATCGCCCGGGAGATCATCGCGGAGATACACCGTGTCACCAGCACCACCTTCACTCACACCCAGATAATGCAGCATTGGTCGGACCTGAAACGTCTGCACATGCCCCGGGTGCGGAGGTTTTTTGGAATCCATTTCCCAAGTAAGTACAAAGCAATTGCATGGTATATGTTCCAAATGTATAAGTTATGCCTTTATTTATAATGACTTTTCTTTGGTAGTGTTGGAAATGGATTTCAGAATTCGCCGCACCCGGAGGCGTACAGGCCGACCAGTGCTGCACGAGTCTGCATCTGTGAGTGAAGGTGGTGGATCTCCCGGGCGACGGACCTACCCCTCCTCTGTGGCCTCCTCAGACCAGCCCCTGGACCTTACCACAGAGGAGGGGCCCAACCGCGTGGGCGTGGAGTCATACCTGGCCAGGCATGGGGAAGGCTCTGGTATGTCACTCTTCATGTATAGGCACAAAGATATACATGGCAGGCCAAAAACTAAGTTATCCTTTATTATGTATTTGTAGAAGCTTCTGGTGCGGGTGAGATAGTGGAGGAGGAGGCAGCAGAGATGCTGGAAGTCGATCCTGGCGAAGGTGAGTGATGTCAGCCAGACTGGGAGCCAGATATGTTGGGAATAGTGACTCTATACAAGTACTAACCAAATGTCACATGTTTCTCCAGGGACTTCTTCACAGCATAGCCAGGACCAAGGGCAGCCTGTTGGCCCCAACCAGCCATCTGTCGGCCACCAACTCCGTAAGTCTCCATGCCATTATTCATATAAATGTTTGGTTAGCTAATAACACACACATAACTAAAGGCGTAGCCAATGTGTAGTTCACACTTTCATGTGGGCACTTCGTTAGCTTAAAGAGGACCCTAACTTGGATTAAGAACATAAGAATTAGCCAACACACTGTACCTACAGATTAGAAACATGGAAAAACACCCTTCAGCCATCTAATGCATGTTATTAGACTGAACAAAACCAATATTGCGGAATATGGAATGCGCAATATTTACAGGCAGCATGGGATACACATTGAAAAAATTAAGGTGCTGCCATGCATTGTGGGAGTGATGACCTTTCCCTCAACCCAGCTATGCTCTGGAATCCCAACGCACCACTGTAACCTACTCCCCTGTACTTTATCCAACTCTCCACTCCTCATTAAGTGTTATGCTTCAGAGTCCAGATGGCGGCGCTGTAATCAAAAAACATCCCAAATTTACTTTGATCTGGTGCAGAATCATTTGGGAATAGTTATTGGTTTTCATTAAATAATGTTGAAGGTCCGCTTTAAGGAGTTTAAAGACTTACCTGTGGGAAATGCATTAACTTTATCCCTTGGAAGAATGACATATGTCATGCATTTACATGTATTTGATTAACCCCAAATCTATTTCCAGCATACAAACCGGTCTGGGACTCCTATTTATGTTTATTTCTCTATTGGTTACAGGGATGATCCCAAAAACATTGGCTGGGAAAAAAAAAAGAATAAAGGAGTTGGTGGCCGAGCTGCTGGCCATACAGGCGACGTTGGGGCCAACAGATGAAGAAGAGGAGGAGGATTAGTGCCCTTGGTCCTGGCTACTTTTGTTAAAAGTTTTACAAATTTTAGAATTGTTTATAAATTTTTATATTTTTTGTTTTTAAAAAAAAAAAAATTTTATCTCTGTTTTTAAGGCAAAACCAAAAAAATTTTAATATGTTTGTAAAAAAAAACAAAAAAACAAAAAAAAAGGGGTTTAAAACAAAACACCCCAATAAAAAAATTATGTTTAACCCTTTTGTTGCCAAGCACGTAACACCTACGTGCTGGCTTGGCTGGGCCTTAAGTGCCAAGCCCGTAGGTGTTACGTGCTTGACTTTCCTCGCTTGTAGTTTAAAAAGTAAAAACAACAAATACTCACCTGACCCCTTGTTGGATCCGGCCGGGTCTCCTCTTTAATTTGGTGCCATCCGATCCCCCGTGGGGGGTCGGATGGCTCCAGGAGAGCCCCCGGAATAGGCCGCCCCCCCCCCCGCTTCTGCAGCAGCAGCTTCTAACTGTAAAAAAAAAAAATAATAAAAATGACATTCACTTACCTGTGTGTGCGCTGGCTCCCGCTGTCCCTCCTCTTCACCTGGGGGGCCTCCGATCCCCCCCCAGGACTTACCGATCTTCAGGAGAGAGCCTGGGAGGCTCTCTCCTCTCTTCTGCACGATGGCGGCCGCCATCATGCCTCTAAGCCCCGCCCCCTTGGGGGCGGGGCTTATGAAGTCATCCCGGCCCCGATCTCAGGCTTCAGCCTTCTCAGCTTCTCAGATGCCGGTGATCGGCACAGGGGAAGGAGGTGACAGGAGATCCTCTGATCTCCTGCCTTCTCCTTCTCTGGATGCCGATCACCGGCATCTGTCAGCTGAGCGGCGAGGGACAAGAGCTTGCAATCGAAGGTAAGTACAGTAAAAAAAATTTTTTTTTTTTCTAATAAAATACTTTTTATTATTGTGTGGTGTTTTTTTTTCACATTAACCCTTTGTGAGCTGGTAAGGGGTCCATGAGACCCCTTATACCAGTTCACAAGGCTGGGGGGGTGGCAAGTCACCTGCCCTAGCGGGTGGCTTGCCATTAACCCCCGCACCCCCATTACCTGCCTCCCCAAAGGCCAGGGGGGGGCAGAAGAGCCCGGGCCCACATAGGCTATGTGGGCTCGTAGGCTGCAGGGTGGGGGGGCCACCAAAGCTGGCCCCCCCACTCTGTGCCTACAAGCCCCCATAGCTGGTCCCGGGCTGGTTACTTTGGGTAAGGGGGACCCCACGTCATTTTTTTTTTTGGATTTTGAAGGGTTTTTAACCCTTCAAAATCCAAAAAAAAAATGGGGTCCCCCTCCCCGGGAAGGGGGACCCTATGTCATTTTTTTTTTTAATTAACCATTTGTCATCCAGCAGCTATAAAAGGCTTCTGGGCAGGAAAGGGTGTCTACCTATACATATGTGGTATCGCTGTAACCGGGAGAAATTGGGGTTTCTCACGCAATAAGATTTTATTGACAAACTTACATTTTTTATTACAAAAAAACTCTACAAATTGTAAAAAAATGTTTTTTTTTTATTTTTTTTCACACATTTCACCCAAAAAAATTGAGAATACACCTAAAAAATACAAACAAGACATTTCATGTTAAAGCCCAGACTCTGTTGAAAAAAACAATATATAATTTTCCTGGGAAATCCCTGGAAATCCCTTCAAAAATGACAGTTGAATATGTGTAGCGCAAAATGGTGAAACATCGTCTGGCAACAGGGAGTGGCAAATGCTGCAGGTAGGCTGGCAGCGAAAGGGTTAAACCAAAAATATCCAAAAAAGAAAAAAAAATTTAAATAAATTATATTTTAAGACTTCATAAATGTGTCTTTTCTAATATGCGCAACCAAAAACAATTACACAAACAAGAAAAAACACGCTTCGAAACATATAGACATATGTACATTATGTGGTTTGGGTAAGTTTTAGGGTCGTCAACATGAAGAAGGATGCAAGCGCCAAGGGGTTTAGGTAAGTTTGAGGGACCGAGAAATGAAGAAGGATACAAGCGCCAAGGGGGTTAGGTAAGTTGAATGCAGGCGCTAAGGGGTTTAGGTAAGTTTTAGGGACCGAAAAATGAAGTTGGATGCAAGCGCTAAGGGGTTTAGGTAAGTTTGAGGGACCGAGAAATGAAGTTGGATGCAGGCGCTAAGGGGTTTAGGTAAGTTTGAGGGACCGAGAAATGAAGAAGGATGCAAGCGCTAAGGGGTTTAGGTAAGTTTTAGGGACCGAGAAATGAAGTTGGATGCAAGCGCTAAGGGGTTTAGGTAAGTTTTAGGGACCGAGAAATGAAGTTGAATGCAGGCGCTAAGGGGTTTAGGTAAGTTTTAGGGACCGAGAAATGAAGTTGGATGCAAGCGCTAAGGGGTTTAGGTAAGTTTGAGGGACCGAGAAATGAAGTTGGATGCAAGCGCTAAGGGGTTTAGGTAAGTTTGAGGGACCGAGAAATGAAGTTGGATGCAAGCGCTAAGGGGTTTAGGTAAGTTTGAGGGACCGAGAAATGAAGTTGGATGCAAGCGCTAAGGGGTTTAGGTAAGTTTTAGGGACCGAAAAATGAAGTTGAATGCAGGCGCTAAGGGGTTTAGGTAAGTTTTAGGGACCGAGAAATGAAGTTGGATGCAGGCGCTAAGGGGTTTAGGTAAGTTTTAGGGACCGAAAAATGAAGTTGGATGCAAGCGCTAAGGGGTTTAGGTAAGTTTGAGGGACCGAAAAATGAAGTTGGATGCAAGCGCTAAGGGGTTTAGGTAAGTTTGAGGGACCGAGAAATGAAGTTGGATGCAAGCGCTAAGGGGTTTAGGTAAGTTTGAGGGACCGAGAAATGAAGTTGAATGCAGGCGCTAAGGGGTTTAGGTAAGTTTGAGGGACCGAGAAATGAAGAAGGATGCAAGCGCCAAGGGGTTTAGGTAAGTTTGAGGGACCGAGAAATGAAGTTGGATGCAGCCGCTAAGGGGTTTAGGTAAGTTTGAGGGACCGAGAAATGAAGTTGGATGCAAGCGCTAAGGGGTTTAGGTAAGTTTTAGGGACCGAAAAATGAAGTTGAATGCAGGCGCTAAGGGGTTTAGGTAAGTTTTAGGGACCGAGAAATGAAGTTGGATGCAGGCGCTAAGGGGTTTAGGTAAGTTTTAGGGACCGAAAAATGAAGTTGGATGCAAGCGCTAAGGGGTTTAGGTAAGTTTGAGGGACCGAGAAATGAAGTTGGATGCAGCCGCTAAGGGGTTTAGGTAAGTTTGAGGGACCGAGAAATGAAGTTGGATGCAAGCGCTAAAGGGTTTAGGTAAGTTTGAGGGACCGAGAAATGAAGTTGGATGCAAGCGCTAAGAGGTTTAGGTAAGTTTCTGGTTGAGGGTGCGCATGCGCAAGATCTTATAAACATACGAACGCACGAATTTAAGAGGCCAAAAACCAATGAAAACCAGAGGCAAACGCAAGTAATTGGAAGAGGTGGACGATGGAAGCAGCCGAAAAAACAGGCTGCCGCCGCAACAGGTGAGCACATGAACGTGATTTTTACGATTGCCAACTGACTGAGGCAAGTTCGGGAGATATCATACGAACGGACGTATATTTTAGGATAGAAACGTATTTGCTTATGGAATCACTCGCAAGTTCATACGAACGCACGAGCGGACGTGAAAAATAGGATGATCGTGAGCCAAATCCAAGCTGTTACATGTTTCTTTGAATCAACCCATTTGACTCAGACCCAACCATCCATTTTACAGTGTTATTCAAGTTCATTTGCACTTTAATGTTTTCAAAACTGAATGTTATTTCTTTTTAGACCAGAGAAGAGTTATGAAAATATAAAACGAGACAATATTGTTAAGTGGGATATCAGAGGATCTAGAGTCTAAAAGACTCGCTGTGTGAAACCCTCTGGAAGCCCCCAAAACACTCTGCAATGCATCCGCATCCTCACACACCTCCAGTTGTGTGGGCACACCATGGCTAAGAGGTCAGTGGGGGATGTGACACACTTGTGGGGGGGGCTGTGCCACTAGGCTGCTTAGCTGTCCAGGTGGCTTAGCCATCAGCGGAGCCGAAGGTAGCCAAGTGAGCGGAGTGAGCGGCCTGCTCAGCCAATCAGTGCGCTCGCTCTCTGCTCAAACCTTTGCCATGGAAGTGACTGGAAGGTTAGTGGATCAGGCAAATTGGGGGGATACACACAGCGAGGCACCCCAATTCAGGATGCCCCCACATTGAGGAACAACACCTCAAAGTGCCCAAATTTGGAGTGTTGTTTCTCTTTAATATAATGCACACTGTACAAAGGAAGCTTGAAGTACCCTTCACTGCATGTTAATAGTTTGTTGATATGATATGTTCAGTAATGACCTTCGCTGTGTTATTGCTATAGCTAAGTAGGTTTCATATTTGCCCCAATAAAAAGATTAGAAACTAAAACTTTTATATGTTGATGCTCAGATTTAAAAACAAAGGCTGCGAGGTTCCAGCAGCAAACCTTACCTAAGTGCAGAAATTCCCAGATGTCCCTCTGTAGGATTGCTAGCTGTGATGCTCTGCATTCAGGCCGGAAGAGAAGATGCTGCAAGAGAGTGCCAACCAGAATATATGGTTACAGGAGACCTATACTGTGCTAGAATAAAATGTTTTCTCTTGATTGTGATCACCAATAAAATAAGATTAGTTTAGTAAATAAAAGTGTGTGTTAAAATTGGGACATTATCTTTAGGAAGTACATTAATTTGTATTATTTTTGTTATTTTCAAGTCAAAATTAGGGTAAATGCTTTAGCTGCCTAAATGGTTTAGTCCGGTTTCAGGGCGATGTGTTTGCATAGCAAATTCCTATTAAAAGTTTTGTGAGGTGATTGCTCCACATATGTGTGAAAGTACTCATAAGGGTCGATTCAAAGAAACATGTAACAGCTTTGATTTGGGTGCCGATCATCCTATTTTTCCCGTCCGCTCGTGCGCTCGTATGAACTTGCGAGTGATTCTATAAGCAAATACGTTTCTATCCTAAAATTTTCGTCCGTTCGTATGGCAGTTCGGGAATCAGACCTATGTCAGTTTCCATCCTGAATTTTCCGTTTCATTTCTCAGGTTGCAACATTGGTTTTGCCCTTTTTCCTTTTTTGTCTGGACGTAAATCCTTCTGATCTTGCGGCTGCGCACTACAAACTTACCTCATTAAAGTGCATTCTAAATATTTGGTTTTTTATTTTTCTTTATTTCATTCATTTTGTAGTAACCAACCATTAATGAATGCATTTGCATAAGTAAATCTTACTTTGTTTAATTTTTAGTTAACTTGCATTTTTTACTTGTGGATTTAATTTTAATATTTTGGCTTCAAATGGTACAGCTTAAAATTTTTGGTGTGATTACCCACACCCTCTCCATACAGATTGCTCTCAAAAATTAAAAAACACCCAGCAACTTCTGCATGTTATGAGCCTAGAAACAGCCAAGATGGCGGCTCAGGTATTCTCGGGCAGCCTGCAAACAGAAAGGGCCTTGTGACTGTGTTGCTCTGCATTCTTTGATTTCTGACCTTTCCGTGCCCCCAGCTCTGCTGTGTCTGTGCAAAATACAGCAGTAACCCACATCCTGCACTTTATCCCGCTCTCCTCTCCTCAGTAAGTGTGATGCATCTGACCAAAGATGAGCTAAAATAATTAAACAAAGCAAAGGTAAACAACTACACCAATACATTCAAATTAAAAATATTATTCTAGTACATCAATTTAAAAATAAATAACAAAGGACATAAGTTTCTTTAATTAACGCAAATATATGGATGTATTGCAAAATAAAGGTTTACATGCAAAGGACTAATTAAGGTCCACATTAAAATGCTTTTATAAGGCATACATGAATCAGGTATGCATTGCCATACAATTTATGGCCTCGGCCATGCTGATACATGCAGTTCATTGGAGCTCAAGACGCGCAGACTCCTCCACATAGCCAAAAAACCTGTTCAAGAACAGCAATCCGGCTGCTAAAAGGTGTCGGCAGTGGCATTCTTTTAAAACGTATTTAGAGGTTTGAAAACTGCTCTCTGAATCACACCTAAACACATCCGATTATCCTAAGTTTTAGGTTTTGATCCTAAGTTTTAGGTTTTGATCCTAAGTTTTAGGATTTGATCCTACAATTTAGGAACGAACTTCCGATGATCGTAAGAGCATATACGAAATCGTACGTAGGTTCGTGCGATTTGGAAATGGCCAAAAAAACAGCCACCCAAACTTACGATTCTCGATCCAAAATCAATTAACTTTTGCTCTTTGAATCGAGGGGATAGTTTTCTATGGGTAACGCCTTAACAGCGATTGCTCCACAATCCCACTGGTGGGACAGTACTGTACTATTATCAACAGCAATCCGCAATAAATACAATGTTTTTCTATGGTATTTACTTCCAGTACACCACCCTATTACCCCATTTATATGCAGAATTCCACACATGCCACCCATATATCTGCTCATTTCTCCAAACCACAGCTGCCAGTCATTTGCAGTGTGCCCCCTCTTATATTATTCTCCTTGCAACCTCCTGTCCTTACTGAGCATCTATTGAATTCCCTTTCCTGTGTATCTGTTTCACTTCCCTTCCTCACATAATGCTCTTATCTATGATGTGTACCACTTCCTCCCAGGCATACATTCTACTATTTGAGGTTGGAGGTCACATCAGATGCCTCTATGGATCCCTGGTGCCCCATGTGTTCAACATACCTGCTTTTGAAGTACCCCTGCTTTGACACACAGGAATGAAAATGCAAACAAATATTTTAAAAATATACTACCACCTGAATAGATCACTGTAGCCAGCTGCATAAAACCCACAGTTACTTCTATGGCCCCATGGCCATTTCCAGATAGTTTAGCTCTTGTCTATTAGTATATAGAAAGTTGCTGAAGAAAGAGTTAGGGTGTCACTGGCAGATGTTTAATTTACCATGCAAGTGAGTGCAAGACTCCTATCTGTGCTCAAGGAGCAGTGTGAATAATTATTAAAATAAAGTAGAGAGGAGGGCAAATGCATTAGAGAGCCCAGTGAGGTGTAACAGAACTTGTTTCTCATCAGTGGCTGCTGATGGATGGATTACTGTGGTGGGCTTGTGTTCTTGCTGCTCTGCTGAGTAACGAATGTGTGCTTAGGAGAATTCTGCTGCTCCAAAAAATCGTGCTTCTACAAGATTGACCACATGCAAACATAATATATATATATATATATATATATATATATATATATATATTCTGATTTGATATATTTGATATATAGATATATGTTTGATAGCTATAGATTTCTATTGATTTCTATATTTGATATATATATATATATTCTGATTTGATATATAAATGGGAAGGATAGCTGATTGTACCGCTTGAAGCTCAAAACCAAGACCTAACTGATAAGAAAAAAAATGCTATATTGTTTGGCATCTATTTTGCAACAGATCGGATTACCAAATCTCATCCGTTACAAAATCAGTTCCTTTTATAAATATTTGAGGCTTTGTTTTGAGATATTGTGGTAATAAAAAGCATGTAATTATTATTATAAACCATTTACTGTTGACATTTTACTTTTGAGAGTTTGTACGTGCACATATTTAGCAAAATACCCTAAAATAGACATCATGCAGAATCCAGATCCAATCACCCCATAACAAGCAGTGTGCTGAACCCCCACCCAATCACCTATAACAGGCAGTGTGCAGAACCCCCACCCAATCACCTATAACAGGCAGTGTGCAGAACCCCCACCCAATCACCTATAACAGGCAGTGTGCAGAGCCCCCACCCAATCACCTATAACAGGCAGTGTGCAGAACCCCCACCCAATCACCTATAACAGGCAGTGTGCAGAACCCCCACCCAATCACCTATAACAGGCAGTGTGCAGAACCCCCACCCAATCACCTATAACAGGCAGTGTGCAGAGCCCCCACCCAATCACCTATAACAGGCAGTGTGCAGAACCCCCACCCAATCACCTATAACAGGCAGTGTGCTGAACCCCCACCCAATCACCTATAACAGGCAGTGTGCAGAGCCCCCACCCAATCACCTATAACAGGCAGTGTGCAGAACCCCCACCCAATTACCTATAACAGGCAGTGTGCAGAACCCCCACCCAATCACCTATAACAGGCAGTGTGCAGAACCCCCACCCAATCACCTATAACAGGCAGTGTGCAGAGCCCCCACCCAATCACCTATAACAGGCAGTGTGCAGAACCCCCACCCAATTACCTATAACAGGCAGTGTGCAGAACCCCCACCCAATCACCTATAACAGGCAGTGTGCAGAACCCCCACCCAATCACCTATAACAGGCAGTGTGCAGAACCCCCACCCAATCACCTATAACAGGCAGTGTGCAGAACCCCCACCCAATCACCTATAACAGGCAGTGTGCAGAACCCCCACCCAATTACCTATAACAGGCAGTGTGCAGAACCCCCACCCAATCACCTATAACAGGCAGTGTGCAGAGCCCCCACCCAATCACCTATAACAGGCAGTGTGCAGAACCCCCACCCAATTACCTATAACAGGCAGTGTGCAGAACCCCCACCCAATCACCTATAACAGGCAGTGTGCAGAGCCCCCACCCAATCACCTATAACAGGCAGTGTGCAGAACCCCCACCCAATTACCTATAACAGGCAGTGTGCAGAACCCCCACCCAATCACATATAACAGGCAGTGTGCAGAACCCCTCTGCCAGCTCTACATTGTGTTGTGTGTGAGCACCAGGCAATGGAGGATCGGTAGGCGCACAGGGAGCAGTTAAATTCACAGACAGTGTCTGTCTGTAATTTTATCTGCTACCGGCCCACCCGCCCGTCACGTCGGTACTTCATTGTTCAGTGCTCACACACACACACACACACACACACACACACACACACACACACAATTTTGACCACTCACTTTACCACTGCACCGCCAAGCTGCTAGCTGGCCTCCTACAGCTCTGGTTCTGGCTTGTGGGTAGATATGGCCTGTGTACAGCCAGCTTACATTGCTCTCAACAAAATGGGGTGTACAATATGATATATTATATATGATATATTATATTATGATATACATAGTGAAATAACCCTCAGAATAACCGTCTTTCAATCAAAACAATTGTGTGAAGAATATGGGTAATGTATGGACTTCTAAGGTTTGATTTCTTTGTGTGTGTGGATGGGTTGATATCTAGTGAGATTTTCATGTCAATAGCGCCTTTAGAAATATATTTATTAAACAAAATGGTGATGGGTTCAATATTTATTTCATCCACTGTATATATTTAGCTTCTGACAGTTTTGTACTGTCATGGTCCTGGAGGAATGAAATTGAGAGGAAGGGCAAATTTGAATACCCGCTCCGGCTTCTACCCATTGCTGCAGTAGGAGAGGCACATGTGACGGACATCAGGTAAGCTGCTTCCTTTCTTATTATTGCCGTTGGGTTTTAAGTTGCTACCTGCAAACAGGTAATTCAGCTCCATATTTTAACTATTTATTTTATTTAATATTTTAACTATTTTAGCTTGGAAGCCTGATTAGAACCACAGACATCACTAGCATATGTCCTATTAGGATGTGCTTACATTTCTAGATGTTAGTTTGAATGGGTTAAAGCCCTTCAGAATATTTATCTGAATTTTGAATTGAACAATAGTTGATTTTAAATGTTGTCGAATTTGTTATCTGTTACCCCACTGTCAAAATGAGCAAAGTTAGCATTGTCCCTTACTATGGTTTACGCATTGACTTTAAACTTTGTGTCTCCTACCAGACTCTTAAGTATGTGGCCAGGTGGTTCAAATCATTGTTGTCATTGCTGTAAAGCAGTTAAAATTAAAGACACTAAATCTTTTTTTTAATGTTTATGTACACAGTATGGTTGGTATTTACTATTTTACAATGGAGATATATTACAGTCAAATGAATACATACTGAGAAGCAAATTGCTCTGATTAGGCATCTGCTTTTAGCACTCCGCTTTCAATCTGTGTACACTTGACACATACATTATGCTGCCCTTGGACTTGCTCTACATATTTTAAAAATGGATTAGCCTTTGTAGCTCAGAAGATTGTTATTAGTAAGCTCTACATTAAACAGTATAACCCAGGACCCAAGATAGAGAATGATATGAATCCTTTATGTGAAAAATGTAGCTTTGTTAAAAAAATCGCCTTCCCGCTTTTCCCGCAGGGCTAGAAAATAGCTGTTTTTTATTTCCACATTCCCTTCAGTTGTCTGGTGACCTCCCAGCTCAATATAATTGGCATGGCATGTTCCCTGGATTTGTTAAGCCTTCACACTTCTGTTTAATACTTTCGGTGAATATCCAGATTAAAGTTTAGCTTGATAGAACATCGTTTGTTAAATGAGTGGGCATTAGGCCACCCAACAAAAGCTATCTGACATCAATCATCACACTTCACAGCCTTGACTCCAGATGGGTCCTGGACTTTATTCAGGATACAGACCAAATTGCCTGGCAGGATGACTCAGATAAAAATGATATATCCATAGCTGTGTTGTCAATAGGCAAAGCCCTTCTGCTACAAGTGCTGGATCTTTTTATCCATCACAAGCTCAGATCTCCAAACTAATTATCGAGTCAGCCAAGTTTGCAGTTTTATGCAATTTATTATATATGTTTTTTTTGCAGACAACAGAAGCCCTAGGGGTATGACAGTATTCTCATTTCGGTCCCTTCTCCAAGGTACGTTACTGATTGGCCATTCATTCTTGGAAGGTAAAACAAAGAAATTATTTTGTTTATTTTTGTTCTCCATTGCTGTAAGCATAAACATATACATAAAGTATGCCTTAATTTACACAAGTTAGTGGATTGTCATAGCCATATCCTTATAATTTAATATCCCTTGGGTTCCTGTTATACAATTACAAAATACATTTGGACCAGTTTTGGCATAGCACATGACCTAAACTACATTAAATCACGCAGGCTGTGTTCTACCATAGCCCTGATTAAACACTTTCTTAATAGGTAAGCAAATGTTGTGAGCTATAAAAAAGAGTGTTTAATGGATATTGCCCATAGTAAATGGTTCAAATTGGTTGGCAGTAATATCTGGTGGCAGATAAGTTCACATTTATGCTCAGTAGCAAATCTAATTTAAATTCAATATAGTTAATTACATTTCAGGTGTCATAAAGCATTTGGCTTGTGTCTATTAAGCTACACTTTGCACAGAATGTTAACTTCATAAATGACCACAAACTATGCACGATACATTTAGTGTTAGAATTTCCTAACCACCCTTTTATCATATCGTCCTGATGTACGGGGAGATATATTGTGTATTGTATATGAATATATGCATTATCTACTTACCTGTCTATACCAAGGAAAATGTTCCTTTACTTGATGCTCTTGCAACTGCCAACATGTCTAAAGGTATAGATACTGGACTGATACAAAAAAGTTACAACCATAGTGGCTTCCCACCACTCTATTCTCATAGACACTCCACCACTTCATAGAAACCTGGGCCATACCATTTAGAAAGAATAAAGCTTTATAAACAGTGTTGGATTGTGGTTTCCTTGGCACACAATAAAGTTACATGCAAATATTTACAGTTCATTTTCATGTCTCACAGTCTATATTGTGCTATGAGAAACACAGTGTAAGGCTACATCTATGCGGGTAATCAAGTGGGGGGGGGGGGGTGTTGTCAAATCCCCCGTTTCATGGCAGGTGACTTTCCTGCACTTTGAACTGGCATAGGGTCTCAAGGACCCCTTACCAGTTGACAAAGGGTTAAAGTGAAAAAAATACACACCAGAAAAAGTCCTTTTAGTACATCTAATTTTACACCAATACTCCTTCCTTACCCTACCTACCGTATTATGACCCCTTCCTGTGATAATCTGATCTGTGTCCTCTGCTCTGTTGTCTTCAGCTGAGAGTGGTGTGAGACCGCAGAGGACAGAGCAGGACAGCGCCTGCCAATGGATAGGAAGGAGGTACGTATTGGTGTAAAATTAGACTTGCAGTAATTAAAGTAACTTTTCTGGAGTGCAATTTTTTTTGTTTTTTTACCCATTGTAAACTGGTAAGGGGTCCTTGAGACTTCATACCAAATCGATTTTTCCCTGAAATTTTACGTGAATTCTGATTCATGCATATCAGTTCATACATCTATATGCAGGACTAATCAATGTCCAGATGCAAAGGGGATGATATTAGATAGTGAAGGCAAAGATTTACATACAGTACTTTTGCCAGTTACAGATACACTATGTAATATTAGATTAAGATTGGATTTAATATGATACTGTTTAAAGTTGCTGTACGACATATCTGTCTGTATTTGGCTACCTCTCTGTCTCTGAGTCTAGCAAAGCTTGATAGTCCTTTTGAGACATCAAGAACAAACATATAAGACAATTGGTTAAGTGTAGGCCTGGCAAATAGGCTGAAGACAGAATTGCTGAGCAGACATCAATTTATTGTACCAATTTCAGCACACACATGGGAAATGTTCTTACAGGTAAAATTACATAAAGTGCTTTAAAATCACGGGGGCCCACCGTGCACACTCACACTTCACCACGCACACTGATATCCCACCCCGCTAGCAGCGCTGCTATACTCTGCCTAAGGGGAACGGCAAGATACACTACTCTAAGCTTGCAATCAAGCAAGGTTGTCAACATGAGATAGTGGCAGGCCTCCTCACAGAAAGAATGGACTCCATTGCTATCCAGCTGAATTATACTTGACATATGTAAATGTCATCATGTGAGTCTCTCACTCTACAGCTTGACCCTGACGAAGCTCCGGTGGGCGGAGCGAAACGCGCGTCGGCGGACGGCCGGCCCTCGCCACGTGCTGACCACCCCGCATCCAGCTCTGCCTCTGCACTAAGTTCCTCCATCGTTTGAAGTGTTGCGCAACACCCACGTTATGGCGCCAGCGCTCTGCAAGGAAAAACCGCCTGCATCAGCTAAGTATTAGCTCTGGCGAGGCGTTTTGCTACTATGACTGTATGGTTCACATTAAGAGCGCATTGATTTGAATATGCAGCGATATGCCGATATATGACGGATTCTCTATGCAAGATATCAAGCAGGCTGCCACGTTGTGTGACTGTCGCACCCGTACTTTTGGAAGCTTTGGAAGCTGTAGAGTGAGAGACTCACATGATGACATTTACATATGTCAAGTATAATTCAGCTGGATAGCAATGGAGTCCATTCTTTCTGTGAGGAGGCCTGCCACTATCTCATGTTGACAACCTTGCTTGATTGCAAGCTTAGAGTAGTGTATCTTGCCGTTCCCCTTAGGCAGAGTATAGCAGCGCTGCTAGCGGGGTGGGATATCAGTGTGCGTGGTGAAGTGTGAGTGTGCACGGTGGGCCCCCGTGATTTTAAAGCACTTTATGTAATTTTACCTGTAAGAACATTTCCCATGTGTGTGCTGAAATTGGTACAATAAATTGATGTCTGCTCAGCAATTCTGTCTTCAGCCTATTTGCCAGGCCTACACTTAACCAATTGTCTTATATGTTTGTTCTTGGAGCCTCTGTAGTGGTTAGTAGGACGCCGTTTAATATATGCGGCAGTGCATAGGCTTACTATTCTAACTCTCTCCAGCCATTTTATGTGAATCTTTTGGTCCTTTTGAGACATATCTCAGTTTTTTTTGCTTTGCAACATTTTTTGTGTATTAAGTGAGCACATGCAAATTTTTGTTGCCAAATCTGACTCTGACTGCATTTTTCTGAATACAAACAAATTTTTGCATCATTCAGCAAAGTTTTGCCATAGGATAAGCAGGTATGCGAAAATTTCTCTCCGCCACTCACCTGGTGAGAGTGGTCTTTTCCATGGTGAACATAGTGTCTTAACATGGAGCTTCTTCAGGATGCAGTCAATGGTCTGCTGCCCATCTAACAGTTTGCCATTGACTTGCCTAGGTTAAACTCAGGGTAATCTGTCACTGCCTGAATGTGATTAACATGATGGACCATGCCATTTTTTAACTGATTGAATCAAATGTTGAATCAACCAGCCTTTACCAGGTATGACATGTTAGCAGTAGAAAATCAGCTAATGGGTAAGTATCTACACAGAGGAACCCATCTTTGAAATGGCCCATCCAAAATAACAAACATAATGTAAATCTTCACCTTTCGGATACTTACGAGCTAAAGCACATTCGCATGCCTATGGAATACATGGCCAGTATGGGTGAGTGACATTTGTGTACATTCCAGAGGGATTGGTTGTGGGGAAGTGGATAATGAGCCTTCCATGACACACAAAAGAGCAGGGTAAAAAGGAGGGAGGTCACTGTCCAGCAGAACATCAGCCAAAAGAAATCACGTAAGTAGCACATATATTACAACAAAAAAAAAAACAGTTAATAACTTTGCTTAACACATGGATGGATTTATTCACATAGATACGTTTTTTTTCATGCACATTTTTGGGATCTACCTCTACCTATTTGCACATAAACACACTTTGGAAACCCAGTATCGGGCATACGCTTTGGCTCTGACAGTGGTGCTGAATAGCACATGCTTGTAGACTGAATCTGCTTGCAAATATATATTAAAATTATAAATTTGGTTTTTTTGCAGCATATTGAATCAAACCTTATATTTGGTCCACTGAAAGAGACCTTTTGAAATGTTTATGTGCACAGAATGGTTGGTATGTATTACTTTTAAAATGAAGATATATTACAGGCAAATGAATACATGTTGTGAATCAAATTAGAAACATAGAAACATAGAAGGTTGACGGCAGAAGGAGACCATACGGTCCATCTAGTCTGCCCTTATGTGTATACTGTATGTTCTCTTTATCTTAGGATAGATGTGTGCTTATCCCAGGCATGTTTAAATTCAGTGACTGTTGATTTTTCAACTACCTCTGCTGGAAGTTTGTTCCAAGCATCTACTACTCTTTCTGTAAAATAATATTTTCTAACATTGCTCCTGATCTTCCCCCCGACTAGCTTCAGGTTGTGCCCCCTTGTTCTATCATTAAGCTTCTTCTTAAAAACACTTCCCTCCTGAACCTTATTCAATCCTTTCACATATTTAAAGGTCTCAATCATGTCCCCCCTCTCCCTTCTTTCCTCCAGACTGTACAAATTAAGTTCTTTAAGTCTCTCCTGATAAGTCCTTCCACCATTTTTGTTGCCCGCCTTTGGACACATTCTATTTGAATAATGTCTTTTTGCAGGTAAGGTCTCCAGAACTGCACACAGTATTCTAGCTGTGGCCTCACCAGGGCTCTATACAGCGGCATCACAACCTCCCTCTTCCTACTGGTGATGCCTCGGGCTATGCAGCCGAGCATCCTGCTTGCTTTTCCCACTGCCTGGCTACACTGTACACTCATCTTGCAGCTATCAGTAATCAGTACCCCTAAATCTCTCTCTCCGAGGTCCTGGCTAACACAGTGCTGCCCATACGGTACTCAGAGCAGGGATTCCTTCTACCCAAGTGCATGATTTTACATTTAGAGACATTAAACTCCAGTTTTGACCATCTATCCAGTAAAGCAGTAAAGTAAATCATTTTCCATGTTGCAGACACCTCCAGGAATATCCACCCTATTAGTTGGCTGAACATTTACTATGTATGTAAAAGTCAGAAAAATAGTGGTAGATAAATAGAATAGTACATGTGTGCATGTATCTGGCATGCACATGTTCTGTATGTACCCTCTTCATCTTGGAGGAAAAAAGAAGAAAATAGTAGCCAGAAAAATCTAACCTAAATGTTGAATTATATCTATAGATGTGTTAGAACCAATTTTCTAGAATTCTTAATGCCAAACCTTACTAATAAGTCTTTAACCCGACTGCACTGTCCTTTCACTGAGAGGCAGGTTCCTCCACAATTAGCACTGCTTAGCTACAGGAGAAAGGTCAGACCTGAAAGCTTTAAAGGCTTGTGTTGACAAGGTGATATAATAAGGAAGGTGTATACTCTTGCCCTGCTTTAGAAATATTTCGACCTGTAGTGCCTTCTTTGCCTGTATCGCTAACTGATACAGACGTTAGTGAATATCTGAACAGGAAGATTCAGTTATGTTGTATCAAAAACAGATATAACAATCATAGCAGCTTTATGTTAGTTATTTTGTATGTTATGTGTTTTTATGTGTTAAAAAACAGTGCATGCCTCCCACCTGTCACTCATATCGAAGGAGTGATGCTCTTTTCAACTCATGCCCCTCTATCACTTAAGGGTTGATTCAGTATTATTGGGGGATCATTCACGCGAAGACCCATTTTTTTTTTTTGAGAAGTTTTGACTTTTTCTCTTGTGCAGAAACTCTTGCAAATGTGGGACTTTCTTACTTGAAAATTCTCTCAAAAATGTAGGCACAGGTTTTTCTCACCTGCTTGGAGCAGGGTAGAGCAGATACCCATTTTTAGGCTAGTAGCTAAATTACACCTAGAGATCCCATGATTGTCAGTGCCTCTTGGGACATATTGTTATATACAGTACATATATTTAAATAATTTGATGTAATGTGATATATTTGCAACAATATGCAGGGATTCTAGGATGTTTTGCTTCTAGCACATGTAGTACCGTATATGGTAAGGGAAATGCCTGTTTACACTTTCTGCTTACCTACAGTAGGTATCTACTGGCAGAGGTTCCCAAAGCTGTCCTTGTATTATCTACATGGTTCCGGCCAAAAGTTCAACACGGTGTTTTGCCAGCCTAAAAGCAACCCATACAAACCTCAAAGGCTGAGGCTGCAGAGATGAGAGTTCATTAACAGGAATGTATATGGCAAACTCAATGGTACTAAAGCTATATGGAGGCAAAACATGTGAGGGAGTGGGTATGCCCCCGCAGACATAATTCTGAGGGGACAGAATATGGGCTGGGGTTTCTTGGCTAGCACATTACAGTAGTGCCAGGTGCTGGGAGGAAGACTATGGAGGCTTAAACTGGATGGGGATATAAAAAGCAGCAGCCCAAATGGTTCCAAAGTGGTTTTACCCACTGGGAATTCTCCAAGATCTCCCTATAACTAGTCCACCCTTGGTCCAGGCAACTTTACCTTCAAGTCTAATGGTTCCACTCTTCTAATTTACTCGGTATATTCTGTTGTAGAGGGCAGCAAGAAGATGTATAGTACCCATAAGGGCAGCGTTTGAAGTATAACTCTTAATTGTGAAACTGAACAGAACTGAAGATTTGAAATGGATACTGATCTAGATGAAAGTAAAGGCGGAGTGTGAAAATGAAAGTGTCCCACCCACCTACAGAAATTGGCAATAGTATGAACCCCACAGAGTGATGGGGGTGAAGTCCATCTACCTCACACAGTCAAAAAAAAGTGTCCAGCTTCAACAACTTTATTCAGCAACACAGCAGGATCATCTGGGTTCATGGGAGGTGAGGAATGCTTGCTTTGATTTTATACCTAGCCTAGACCATCCCAGCTATTTTTCAGTAGTTGCCAATAGTTACTATTTACAACTTCACTTGCAGTAAGAATGCAGACCTCACGTGGTCATTTGTTAGACTTTAAATGACACTGTGAGGCCTGAAATGGGCCCCATTCTGTTTCCAACCACAATTTTAAATGTTAAGTTTTAATTCAAAGCAAGATATGCCAGGTTTTGACAAAATAAATTGCTGTTTTGGCTAAGGAGATAATTTCTTCATGCAACCAGCAGTACAGTTTATTTAGAAGTGAGTTAATAAAAATTAAGAAAAATGTTGTATTGCACATACTGAAATTGAGCTAAACAAGATACTATGACAACAGGAAAATATTTGCCTTGGTAATGAGTAAACTGGTCAGATGCCCCACTTTCCATGATACAGGTAAGTTGTCCCCCTGAAGACTCTGGTGGAACCAATTACTTTATTGACATTATGGGGAAGACCAGGGCTGGCATTAGGATGGAAGGCACCCTGTGCAAGACTACAAAATGGAGCCCCCCCACACTTCTGCATTTTCTCACCACCGGCCTACTGTGGGGTGGTAAACTGGCAGCCAGTGGGGAGGCAATTCAGAAGTGTGGGGGGGGGGTTCCTCTGTTATCTGGAATGATGCTAGGGGTGAGTGGATGGCTTTAACCCTTTAACCGCCAGCCTACCTTATAATTTTGTCACCCTTTGTTGCCAGACCATTTTGCACTATTTTGCGCTCCCATGTTCAACTGTGATTTGGGCTTTAACAGGACATGTCTTGTTTGTCATTTTCTAAGTGTATTCTCAATATTTTTGGGTGAAAATTGTGCAAAAAAATAAAAAAATAACAATTTTTTACAATTTGTAGTGTTTTTTTGTAATAAAAAAATGTAAGTTTGTCAATAAAATCTTATTGCGTGTGAAATCCCAATTTCTCCCGGTTACAGCGGTACCACATATGTATAGATAGACACCCTTTCCTGCCCAGGAGACTCCCCCAAACTGAAACAACGCTTTAGGAGATTTTCAGATAAAATACAACTATGCTATGCAATATGCGCATCTTGCAGTTTTGCCAGAAAAACAACCCTTTACATTTGAAATACCCCCGACAAACTATATATTCCCTAGAAGTATACACCTTAGGCTTTCTAGGCGTACCAGGCTTGTTGACATAGGTGCAGTTTTCTGGAAGTAATCTCTCAATGTATTCTTTGGTTGCACAGGGTTTCCCTAAAAATGAATAAAAAAGCAGAATCAAAACCACATTTTCCTAAAATAAAAAACTATATGCAAACCAGAAAAAAACTGAAAATCTGAAAAAACAACATCCCCCAAACAGAACAATAGGCTCGATTCAGAGGCACATTCGTCTGGACTTCCGTAGCTGTCTGTGAATTATTTTTTTTTTAATATTCTTTAAGCATTTCAAAATACAACATAAAACCACAAGTACACACAAATCGAGAAGCACAGGAGAGAAGATCAAGGGGCCGGGTCTTGTGTCTACAACATGCATATTTTCCTGTTATCACATAGCTTTGATTCATACAGCCATCGGTATTTAATTCTATAACCCCCAAGGAGGGCCCTGGATATAATCTCTGTGTTCTCGATACCTCTGTACACCTCATTGCTTGGAGAGCTCCATCTCTCCTTACTGGTTAACCCAGGCGCCCCCTTCTCCCGTACCTGTGCGACTTGGGGGGGGGAGGGGGGACAGAGCAGGGAGGGGGAAGGGCAGGGGGGTGGCACATGCAAGTGGCATCGGAGGGTGGGCAAGGGGGGGGATTGGCCATCAGGAAATCCCAAAACTGAGCTTCTCAATGGAGTGTATGCCGGACTGAAGTGTGTATTCCTCCTTTTGAAGCCCCATAACTCGCACACTCAGTTCAGGACACGCTGCATAGATGCGACCCGGAGTCTATTGATTAAACAGGGCCTTGAATCCCTCTGACTCCTGGAACATTAGCCAGGGCATCCAAGTCATTCTAAACTGTTCTTCTCTGTCGTGGAGAGACATTGTCAGGTCTTCCATCTCGCAAATGTGTAGCACCTCTCCAGCCCAGTCCCTCACGGTGGGCGCCCCTCTCCGTTTCCAATGCTTAGGGATCACTTGTTTGGCAGCGTTTAACAAATGGACTTGGAGGGTTTTCCTATATTTCCCTACTGTGTGTTTCGTTAAGTGGAGCAAGACTCGGGCCGGGTCCTCCAGAGTCTGTGCTCTGGTGATCTGTGTAATAATGGGTAAGACCTCCCCCCAATACTGTTTGATTCTGGGGCATGTCCAGAATATATGGAACATCGAGCCTCGTTCCGCTCCGCACCTCCAACACTGTGGGTCCACGGAGGCGTACATCCTGTTAAGTTTGTCTGGTGTATATTACCAGCGTGTCAAAATCTTGTAATTTGTTTCTTGCACCCTTGTCGCCACCAAGGACTTATGAGCCAGTGTAGCAATCTTTTCTCTTTCCTTCTTACTCAGGGGTCTACCTAAGTCCTTCTCCCATTCTCTCCAGAAGGCGGGGGGGCTCGCTTGCTCATTTATCAAAAGCGAGTACAGTTTGGAAATCAAGTGTGGGTATGGTTGATTCTCTAGGCATATCCTCTCGTACTCCGTTGGTCCCCTGCATTTTTCCCTTTTAAAACCTAATTGGGACAAAAATGACTGGAAGCGCAGTAGGGTCCATGGATCTAGATTATCATTCTCCCACCTACCTCTCAGTTCCAAGAGTGGGACCCAGCCCTTCCCATTTATCAGATCTCCGCTCCTCATCCGATGCAAGCCACCCCATTCCCTCAGATCTGTCTTAAAGGGGCCAGCCTGCAACAGCGGGTTTTCCACAATTGGCACCACCGGAGAGAGCCAAGGGGAGAGCTCCTTCCGTTCCCTATATTCCCCGAATACACCCAAGGTCGCCCCAACAGTCGGGTGGGTCCTAGTAGCTGGTGTGGGGGATGCTTTATTCCATAAGGATGCCACCAAACGGACAGGGGCTGCTGCTACTTCCAGCTGGACCCACCTTTTGGTCGTCTGTCAATTCTGCCATTCGCACACTCTTTGTAGGTGATTGGCTGCCCAGTGCAACCTCATGTCCGGAAGTGCCATTCCACCAAATTTTTGGGGGCCGCTTAGTAATTGTGCTCTCAACCTTGCCGTTTCTTATTCCACACAAATCTCATTAGTGTACCATTCATATCTCGGAAGAACTGCCTCGGGAGGTCGACTGGCAGAGCCTGGAACAAGAACAACAGCCTAGGGAGCACTGACATTTTGATGATATTAACTCTGCCCATCCAAGAGAATGAAGGGCTGTCCCACTTTGCTAAATCTGCCCTGATTCTCTGCGCCAACGGCCAGAAATTCAGGGCTGGGATGTTTGCCAACTGGCTCGGCAGTGTCTGTGAATTTTTTGTGTGTGCTTGTCATTTTTTGGGTGTTTTTCGTCCATCTTTCATTCGTACGAACGTTCGGGCAAATGCATATATGCGCTTTCGATGAACGAAAGTAAATCGGATCATTTGCGTTAGTTCGGGTCATTTTCATCTGATATTTTTCGTTCAGAGAGCTGATTGCCGACGGACCACCACCCTATAAATCCGTTTCCTTTGCGATCCCCTTACGGGACCATTTTGACCTCAAGACTAGCAGCTATGGATGACTCTAGTGCATTTGAGGAGCATGAGGATCTGCAGCTCATGGGCATTGAAATTGTCTCGATGGCATGCATGACGTTGAGCTGTTCGAGCTCACCAGACTTAATCGCGCTTCCCTCCATAAATTGTATAGTGAGCTGCGGCCATGGTTAGCCCGCACCTCAAGGAAGGGGCAAGCAATTTCAGGTATGACCAAGATGCTTGGCTGCCTGCAATTTTTGGCCAACGGCTCGTTCCAGAGGCTGGGTGCCCTCTCCGTGGGGATCTCCCAGCCTACGCTGAGCTGCGCGCTATCCAAGTTTTTGGAAGGCATGGCTACCATTACTCGCAAATATATTTGTTTTCCTGAGGACATGGTAGCCAGAAACGCGATTAAGCTAGCATTTTATGACATCGCCCACATGCCCAACGTCATGGGTGCCATTGACTGCACCCACGTTGCCCTGGTGCCTCCGGCAGCCAACGAGTATATCTACAGGCAAGTTCAATCTGTCATTTTTACAATTACTTGACCTTATTGTTTTCAACATTTTTGAGAAAGCCAACTTGTAAAAAGTCCCTCCTTGTAATAATTCCCTCTTTGTAAAAAGTCCCTCTTTGTAGTTATTCCCTCCTTGTAATTATTCCCTCCTTGTAATAATTCACTCCTTGTAAAAAGTCCCTCCTTGTAAAAAGTCCCTCCTTGTAATGTTTTCCTCCTTGTAATAATTCACTCCTTGTAAATAGTCCCTCCTTGTAAATAGTCCCTCCTTGTAAAAAGTCCGTCCTTGTAATAATTCCCTCCTTGTAATAATTCACTCCTTGTAAAAAGTCCCTTTTTTGTAATTATTCCCTCCTTGTAATAATTCACTCCTTGTAAAAAGTCCCTCCTTGTAATTATTCCCTCCTTGTAATAATTCACTCCTTGTAAAAAGTCCCTCCTTGTAATTATTCCTTCCTTGTAATAATTCACTCCTTGTAATAATTCCCTCCTTGTAATAATTCCCTCTTTGTAAAAAGTCCCTCCTTGTAATTCCCTCCTTGTAATAATTCCCTCTTTGTAAAAAGTCCCTCCTTGTAATTCCCTCCTTTTAATAATTCCCTCTTTGTAAAAAGTCCCTCCTTGTAATTATGTCCTCCTTGTAATTATGCCCTCCTTGTAAAGAGTCCCTGTGAAACAATGGACCATATTTAGTTTCTCCAAAATTTAACGTGTTCCAAAGGGAAACATTTTAATGTGTACCTGAATTAGACACTTCAAAGTTAATCTTTACTTTTTCAAACATACATATCCTTTTTTTTGTGTACCAAATACTAATGTACTTGGTTAGTGTTATTTGTATTGGCCCACAAGTTTGGCTTCAGGTGTGATTAGTTAGTCTTTCACTAGTTTTCCTTGCCTTGATAATGTTTTTTTTTTCCCAGGAACCGCAAAATGGGCCACTCACTGAATGTCCAAGCAGTGGTGGCCCCGGACATGCGGTTCCTTAGTCTGCTCGCCGGGTTCCCAGGCTCATCCCATGATGCCTACATTCTGCGAAGATCTGGATTGTACGGTTGGTTTGAGTCTGAGGAATTTTCCGGTGGATGGCTCCTTGGTAAGTTGACGCCAATAACGTCCTTTTTTTTATATGTATGCCTATGAATTTAGTTTGTGTCCCGTGTATGAAACTATGCCTATTTGAACACCTTGTTTACATGTGAAACACGACCTTAACCATTAGATTTTTCAAACAACAAAGCCTTGCCAAATGTTGGTTCTGCATTTGCCAATTTTAAACTTTGAATTTATAGTAAATTAATCATTACTCTTCCCCACACTCGGCTGAAATGATGTTCTTGACTTTATGATAGGGTCTGCGCCATCTTAGCTTAGATGCATTACACTTACTGAGTAGAGGAGAGCAGGATAAAGTGCAGGGCCCGTGTTCGAGCTGTTTTTGCCTCAGACAAAGCAGCTACGGGGTCCTGAAAAGTTAAGACATCCAAGAATGCTGAGCAGTCCTAAACCAATAGCTGTTAGCAGTCTGGCTGATTGGCCCTCATCCGGCATCTTTGATGTTTAAATTGTTCCCACATCTATTAGATGTTTTTAGGCTTTTTGCCTGTGCAATATGTATGCTCATGCTGTTTAGCAAATGTGACCTAGGCTCTTAGTCATGTTGATGGGCCGTTTTGGGGATTCAATTTAGGAAGTAATGTGTAATTTATGTGTTTTGCTTACAATATTTGCAGGTGATTCCAGCTATCCACTCCTTCCATGGCTGCTGACGCCCGTCCTCCGGCCCCAGAATGCCGCCCAGGATGCATATAATAGGGCACACCGGAAGACCAGGCCCGTGGTGGAGAGGGTGTTTGGCCTATTAAAGACCCGCTTCAGATGCTTGGACCACACCGGGGGAGCCCTTCAGTATGACCCCAAAAAGGTCATAGATATTATCATGGCGTGTGCAGTGTTGCATAATTTTGCCATATTGCAGCGTGTCCCCCGGTATGTGGATTTGCCCCACTCTCCACCTACCGATGATCCAGAGGAGGACTACCATGGCCCACCGAGTGAGTCTGCCCAAGCCGTGCGGACTAATTTAATAGACACACATTTTGCCTAATTTGTTGTCCCTTTGTTTGTGTTGTCACTTTATTGATTGTTAATTGTGTTTTTTGCCCTTTGTGTTTGTATGTTTGTTTCTTACTTTTACAAACAGTAATGAATTAATTACAAACAACCTCACACCTAATTTGAGACTCATGTTTTTTTGGTTCCCAATTTGTTAGTGCAAACTTTAACTCATCTTTATTCCCCAAAAACCTAAAGGCATAAACTTAGTCAATAACAGGTTAAGCAAAAATGTATGGGGTTTATTTGAAAACCAAACATTGGAGTTGCTGGTCACTCCCATAGTTCAGGAAAATACATGGTCAAACAACAAATGTCATTTTTGGCAAATCATGCCACATAGCAATTGGCCACAGGCAGGAGTTTTAAGGTAAGGCACTCCTGGCCAAAGTTTAATACAAATTTACAATACAAAACATTAGTTGACAAGCATTGCCATGTCCAGATTTTTAGGAAACCAAATAGGCCCACAGACACACCCTCTCCTGCTTGGCCACATTTGCCACAGGCACAGGTGTAAAGCAGCCAAACCTATGCCACATCTACACCTGTTACTCAGTGGCCCACCCAAACAAGAACCCCCAGTCCAAATCCAAGTCCAGTTCAATCTCAGCCAGGAGTCAAGGTAGTAGTTTGCCAGGCCAGAATGTCCCCCAATCATGGCTACAAACAGGAGGAGCCAGAACCAATGTAATTCGCCACAAGCATGCAGCGCAACAGCTTGAGTGGCAGGTTCATTGAGGCTTCACCTCCGGCATTGGCTAGTGGGTTACCTCAGCACTCTAATGAGCTATATGGGCATACAAGCAAAGCCATACCAAAAGGGTATATTGGTAGGGCTCACCAGACAGGTCAATACAGTGGGGATGTAGATCAAAGATGTGGAGCAGTTACAGGCCAAATAGGCCTTAAAATGGGGGATGTCCATAAAACCCAGGTTGGGGCCCTTGGAGGTGGGCCCTCACCTGGGCCTGTGTGGCATTCAGAATCTGCAACTGTTCCAACATGTTTCTATTAGAAGTTCGAAATTCAGCCATCATGGCACTGAGATTGTTAGTTAAGGTGGCCATGTGGCTGTTGCTATTTCTAACTTCTAACTTCCTCAAGCATGGTAATGTAATAATTGATGAGTCCACACACATAACACACCCTGTTTAAATTGTTACCTCCACTACAAGGCACACCCTAGGGGCATGTGTTAATATATGGCTTGGAGCATCATTTTACACTTAGCTCACATTTCATATACACACTATCATTACTAACCTGCAGGAATAGTCAGAATGTCCATGTCCTGTCGGGCCGAGTGTCCCTCTAAGGCCACAGGATGTAGCAGGCCCAGCACCATCTCCTCAGCTCGGGTGAATTGCAGTTTAGTGGGGAATCCTCCGCCAGTTTGTAAGCTGCAAAAGATAGTTGTACACATTTAGCAAAATGGTGCCAATACAAGAAAAAGAGCAATCCACAAAGTATATATGCACCTGTAATGACGCCGTTTATTTTCTTTCTTCCGTGCTGCATACTTGAGGTCCGATATTTTCCTTTGAATCTGCTCCACATCTTTTAGCTCTTCCCCCGCTGCATTGACCTGTCTGGTGAGCTCCTCCAAAATTTCTGCTTTGCGCTGTTTGCTGGTAGCTTTGGATCTGCGCCCATATAGATCATCATCATAATACAAGGTGAGCCCACTAGCCAATGCCAGAGTTTGGGCCTCCCCAAACCTGCCACTCAAGTGGCCTCGGCGCAATGTGCGCCCTGTTGCTAGACGTTCTGGCTCATTAGTGGTTGCAGGCAAATCGGGGGACATTCTGGCCTGGTTGTGTTGGGGAGAAATGTAGGACAGGTGGCTGGCTTCAGATTGGACTGGACTTGGATATGGACTTGGGGTTCTTGGCGGAGGAGAGGGTGTGGTGGATGATGTTGGGCTTCTTGGCCTGTGCCTCTGTGGCCCCTTCACACTTTCATGGCCCTGGGAGGTTGATGCACGTGGGTGGGGTGATGGTGAACTCTGGCTGCTGGGACTTCGGGCCCGGTGGCTTGGCCTCTTTGCATGTGAGCTTTTCCCACGTGGGTGAGGTGATGGTGAGCTATGGATGCTGGAGCTTCGGGCCCAGTGGGTTGGCCTCTTGGCATGGGAGCTTTGCCCACGTGGGTGGGGTGATGCTGACCTTTGGGGGCTGGGGCTTCTCACCCTCTTGGTGTGCTTTTTAGGGGCCGTACCTGTGTGATTGCTGGGCTGGGCCTTCTTCTTTGGCACTGGCTCCTTTGTTTTGGTGCTTGTGGGTGCCTTTGTGGTCGCCTTGGCCTGCCCACTGCGGGTTTCCCGCAGCTTAGCCTTTGGCATTTTTGAGCGAGTGGTGGGGCCTGCAGAAGCCTCCTCACACTTCTCTGCCTTTTTTGCTGCTGGCTTCCTTTGCTGCTTTAACCTTAGCGGCGGCTTTTTTGGGTGCCATAATGTTGAGACTCTGAAAGAGAACGAGCTGTGGGTCCAGGACCCTTTAAATACTAATTCCGGGGTCTGACGCTTACGCATTCATGTACGTGTGCCGTTCGTCCGGCCGTGCGGAACCCGGAAACCGCTGGGACATTACTTATCTGCTGCAGACAAGAGGCAAGATGGCGCCCACAATCTTCACCCGCCAACAAGAAGAAATCATCATGCTTTTAAGTGTCTTTTAATGCCTTTGATTTGCCATCTAAATGCATGCCTAGCCCTTAAGGAAGCGCAGGAAGAAATGGTTTGTTTTATAAGAGTCTAAAACTCTGTGCGAACAAAGACTTATGGCAGCTACAAGGATTGTATTAGGCTAGAAATATGTCTGTTAATGTCATTTAGTCAAATGATCTATTTGTGAAATATATTTGTATGCAGTTTGATCTATATCCTATGTTTATTTTTTGTTTTGTAGACGATGCTGGAGCGCAGGTACCACTACCTGCCCAACTCATTTGAGAAGCGCACCGTCGCCCTGGAGATAGTTTCCAGAATCCAACATGAGACGGACACCACCTTCACCCACACAGATTATGCAACATTGGTCGGACCTGAAACGGCTGCACATGCCCCGGGTGCGGCGGTTTTTCGGCCTCCATTTCCCTAGTAAGTACATAGCGATTGCATGCCAGATGTAACTCATGCAGAAGGTAGGCATTTATTTATAACTGTTTTTCTTTTCTAGTGTTGGAAATGGATTACCAAATCCACCGCACCCGGAGGCGCACAGGCCGACCAGAGCTGCATGAATCTGCATCTGGAAGTGAGGAGGGGTAGCACGGCGTAGGCAGGGAGTCATACCCAGCGACGCAGGCGGAAGCCTCTGGTATGTGACTCTTCATGTAACCGCACACACATATACATGCAATTTCCACCCAAGCTGATTCCCTTAATCTGTTTTTGTAGATGCTTCAGGAGCGGGTGAAGATGCGCAGGCTGCAGCAGATCTCGCCCAGGAGGCACAGGGAGAAGGTGAGTGATGTGACACACACATTGAAATAGACATTAGATTACTGTTGACTAAGACATTATAAGTGAACCCTTTTGCCATGTCTCTACAGCCTCTACTTCACAGCATTGGCAGGGCCCAGGACGTAGGGTTGTCCCCAACGAGGCATCCGTCGGCCACCAAGTAAGTTGTAATGTCATTCTTTGCAGTATGTGGTATTTGACATGATCACCCAGATACATCAAGCCATAGTCAATGGCATTAGCAGAATGAGCTCTGCCCACTTCCTTAGATTAATGACTGAGCAGAATGAGCTCTGCCCACTTCCTTAGATTAATGACTGAGCAGAATGACCTCTGCCCACTTCCTTAGATTAATGACTGAGCAGAATGACCTCTGCCCACTTACTTAGATTAATGACTGAGCAGAATGACCTCTGCCCACTTCTTTAGAATAATGACTGAGCAGAATGACCTCTGCCCACTTACTTAGATTAATGACTGAGCAGAATGACCTCTGCCCACTTCCTTAGATTAATGACTTAGCAGACTGACATATGTCGTCATTATTTAGGTTGTCAACTAACAAACATTCCATCCACAGGTGAGAAACATGTATTTGTTGCAAAATATATATTTTTTTTAATTTTATACAGGGACCACACGGGCAAGAGTTGAAGAAATGAATAGAAGGGTCCTTGAGTTGGTGGCCGATATGCAGCAGCTGGTTGACTCGTTGGGGACAACAGAAGAAGAATAGTGTTCTGGGTCCTGTCACTGTGTGTTTTTTATGTAAATAGTTTTTACATTTTTGAATTTTAAAACCCTTAAAAAAAAAAAAAAATGGCGTGAGGTCCCCCCTACCCAGCATAACCAGCCTGTGACCAGCTATGGGGGCTTGTAGAACAGGGCGCAGGGGCCAGCTTTAGTGGCCCCTGGCCCTGCAGGCTACAAGCCGGCATAGCCTAGGGCCACGGCTCTTCTGCCCCCCCCGGGCTTTGGGGAGGCAGGTAATTTGGGGGGCTCAGGGGTTAATGGCAAGTCACCCGCTAGCCACAGGTGACTTGCCAGACCCCCGAGCCTTGTGAACTGGTATAGGGTCACATGGACCCCTTACCAGTTCACAAAGGGTTAAAAGTAAAAAAAAAAAACAGACAGACACACTTTGAAAATAACTTTATTAAAAAAAATATTTTTTTTTTCTCTACTCACCTCCGATCTGTATCTCCTGTGTCCTGCGGCGATCTGATGTCAGTGACGGCTGAACAGAGGAGGGGGAGGCAGACGATCGGAGGATCGCCTCCCTCCCTCCTCCTCTGCCCAGCCTTCACCGGCATCTGACAGCTGAACCGCCTGTTTTTTTTTTTTCACAGGTAATCCCGGTGGCTGCTGTAACGGGGGGGGCACCCTATTTTGGGCACTCCCTTGCAGCCGGAGGAGCCCCAATGGGTGATCGGAGCCCCTCTGGCTGAAGAGGAGACGCGGCCGGATCGAACGAGGGGTCAGGAAAGTGACTTTTTTTTACTTTTTCTGCTATTAGTCGGGAAAGTCAGGCACATAAAATTTACGTGGCTGGCGGTTAACTGCAGGGGAGGCAGCCACGTAAATTTTACGTGGCTGGCATTTAAAGGGTTAAAGTAGACCAAAACCTGTATTTGCCGCCACTGATTTCCTATCTCTGGGGTATCTCATTGTGGGGATCACTGGTATCCTTACCTTGCAGGCAATCCTATAGCGCATGCACAGGCCATATCCGTGATTGATGCACAGCCATGCTGAAGGGAGACCGGGAATGCCAGCTGTTCCCTACTCTATATGCTTGGCTCTGTGAACAAAAAGAATTCTATTCCCTGAAATAATATATACAGCATAGAGTGCTGATTGAATGAAAACATGCACATGTGCCGTGAGTTTGCTTGCCGGTGTCGGTGATCCCAGGGGGTTTTACATAGTAGGGCACATTGGGATGTCTGGGAATCAGCCAGGTTGGTCCACCATAAAGAGGTGGGAATTGCACCTTCTGAGCCAACCAACCATGCACTCCAGAAATTGACACCCCCCAAAGCAAGCTAACAGGTGGGTTGGGGGGCAGCAAGCTGCTAACCAATAAGCTAGCAGGCTGCCATAGGGGTGAGTGAATGGTGAACCAGTAAATTGAGCAGGTGGGCAATAGGTTGGTTGGCAACCTCCTGACCATGGCACCCTGAGTGATTGCCTACCTCACACACCCCAAAGGCCGACCCTGGGGTAGTCTGTCCCACCAAGGAAACCTGCATAAAACAGGATGTTTGGTTGGTTTACAGATGCTCTGATTCTTTGGCTGAATGGCAGTAGTGGAATTCATGGATTGCTTAGCATCATGCTCTGTCACCAACATCTTTAATGGATCCCTGAAGCATTTGACCAGGGCAGGGCTACATCTGCATAAACACATAAATATCATAGAGTGCTGTGGATATTCCTCAAAAGCCTATAAATACGCCACAACCCTAAATCACACCATTACCATGCCCATCACCTACAAAATGATTTTGGCTGTCCCACTTTGAGACCCCCCCACAAAATAGTTAGTTTAATAATGAGAGGTGACAACTTTACAAAAACGTACAATTCTAATGATTAATACAAACATTTCCATGTTTATTGTTAAGTTTACTTTTTATAGCTGTTTTAAAATCTTTTAATTTGTCTGAGTTGTGTTAACCATCCTTGATGAGTTATGAAACATAAAAAAAAAAAAATTACTTTCTATAGATAAATGCAAATTCTACCGAAGGTCTTTTATATATGACTGTAGAGGAGATGAATAACGCTAATAAATAATAATTCAAGTTGCTGCTTAGAATGACAATACTGTGATTATTCATACACCTAAATTGTCCAAATAGAATCTGAGATGGTGAGAATTTGAACAAAAGCTAATAGATTCTTCAAAAATACATTGTGTAATACATCATATAAATCCCAGCACATATGAAACAAAGATTATCCACATTATAGCTTCTCCTACATATAGCCTAATGCATACATAGCACTTCATTTCCTGGGGTTAGTATAAGTGAGCTGACAAATCCTGGAGCGTTCTTTACGTGCAGAGCACATTTATCCAACTGGATCTAATGTGCTTTGTGTGACCGAACCAGTCATCAGCATGACCTTGGATATTCCCTGCTGTGCCAGTAGTTATCTACTAAAATGGTTGTTGAAAGTAATAATATTATCAAAATATTACCCCCTAGGGAAGATTTAAAAAATACAGTTTTGGTTCCAATGTGATCAGAAGCCTAATTCCTATGCCGGCAGTGGTCTGTATTTAAATGCATGAATGGTTTTAAGTTTTAGATAATATTTAACAGGTATATTTCAAAGAGGACTTCCTAGGTGAATAGACTTGTATAGTGTTAAGCAGCTTTCACTACTTTTTATGGTTGTAAGTTTCAGTAATACTGTGTATTTAGAACAAGAACTAATTGTATCCAAGTTGTGGCCATATAGTGTACACGCCAATCCAAATTAGAGACATGCAACAACACCAAAAGTATATTAATATTTAAAGGGGTTGATTTAGCACAGGTTGAGAGTGCACTTCGCTTGCATGTGAGAAATGCAAGAATCTCCCCATGTGACTTATACATCACTGGAGGGGGGGCTTGGAGGGGGTTCCCCAGGAAATCTCCCTCCTTTCCACTACCCTTCAGTGATGTAGATGGGGGTTTCCATCTGGGCTCCACCTCTGTACTCTAAAAACTTTCTTTCTCTGGGGGCCACCATTATTCCCAGCTGAATGGAAGGGGATGGGCCTTTGTCCCCTTGCTCAAGAGATGCCAGCGGGCATCCACGTTAGATGCCACCACTGCAACCAAAAGACCCCTTTGCTGGACCATGAGGAAACCCCCAACCCTGCAGTCTATGAAAAAGGACACCACCCCAGAGGAGGACAGAAGGATTGGGGATTCCAATACCAGTTCACTGGAATGGGGCCATCATGCCACCTCTTGCACCCTCTCTTCATCCGCATGGACCCAATGTTCTTCTAGTGGACATTCTTCCAAGAAGACATGTTAAAACATGCTAGCTGTACTTTTTACAATTGCTTTGTGCAGGTATACAAAGAATGCTCAGAAAAGTCACAACAAACTGCTGAAAAAAACCTGAAAAAACGGTTTGCTGAATTCATTAAGAGTGCAATTGAGTCAGTGAGAAGTCAGTGAGACTGCCAAATCAACCCTAAAATTGTATTTACATAATTTTGGCCCAAATTGATCTGGTTTACCATTTTTTATTTTGAGTGAATGTGCTTATGAATGTGGTAATATTACATTTTTTTAATTAGGGATGATTAAAGCACTTACAAGATCACTGCTCACCAGTTGGTGATCACTGCAGATTTTTTTAAACTATTTTAACTATATAACAATTTTTATTAATATATTTTTGGTGTTATACTATAGTACTGTATATCAATGTCCCCCAGGCCTCCTGCTCAAGGCTTGCAGACAGGTCATGTTTTGGGAGTAGCTCCATCACTATTTATACAAAATTATTATCATTATTATTCAGGGCCTGGGAACCAATTCACCGCCCAGTTTAACCCTCTCATCATCTAAGTATTAAGCACCAAACATGTCTAGCTATGTGGAAAGACAGAGATTTGGTTGCACATATCTGCAGATACATGTGGAAGCCACACTGCCCCGACAAGGCACTCTGTGTTTATTGTGGGTGCTCATGTTTTGTGGTTCTCCGGCTCTATAGACCTGCCCCCCCCCCCCCCCCACTGTGTATGATACAGATTGCATTTTGTTAAGGAAGAGTTAGTGTTATTTAGATGGTTTATAGCACACTGCTCTCTGGTAACTGCTTTGTCTTCTCTTAAAAGAAATAAGATGATATATTAACTAAACTATACTTATAAGTATAAAATTACTTGTTTCGTGCCTGGCCCTGGACTTAAAATGAGAACTGGAGCTCACCTATTCTCATCAAAATTGCCAAGATAGAAAGGAGGGAGACATCTTCCGAATCCCAGCAATGAAAATAGGACAGCGTGATCTAACCTTTCACCACTCTCACTGAAATGGCAAATACATGTTTTCTTGATTTCAGCTTCAAGGACATCCTGTGAGATTCTGATAACACCAAAGGTTTGCTGTAAGCTGATTTTCCTTTTGTGCACCAATGGTAGAACTGTGACAGGAATTGAGCAGAAAGAGAAAAAAAAACATGACACCAAAAACCACAAAAATTGCTTCAAAGTAAACATTCACTTATTTGAGACCAGAATAAAATTGGATTTTTAGTGCAGCATGAATTTAGCATTACAAAAAACCTTAGGGACGCTTTCCCCCACCCTCCTGCATTCCGATTTAGGGGGCCTTGAACTCACAGTTTCTAACATGTGCAGCAGTTATGGATGTACAGTAATGCTATAGGAATTCCACACCATTGTGCAACTTTTATAACTAACACTGACAATTTTTCTTTATTCATGGAATGAATATGGCTCTTTAAATGATTACCTGTCCATAAGGCTTCTGGTACAAATAAATATTTCTGTCTCTCTCATCCTTTATTTTCTTCTCCTTACATCCTTACGTTACATCTTACATTTCTTTTTTTCTTATTTTTTTCTTATTTTTTTCCGACATGGACTGAAACAGGCATAGTTAAAAGCTACCTAATGGTGGGACTGAAGAAGCAAGAGGATACAAGTAGAGACTGGTCTTTCCAAGGCAACAGTGTGCCCCTATGGATCCCCTTCCTGTATACACAGTGAGAGCTGTAGAGTGGCAAGTTTCTGCTTCCCACATACTAGATCTAATTACAGGTATATTGGTTATTGTACCATGTAGTACACACACGTGTGGAAATGCATTACAACTGACTTTGTAATACTATCACATACAGATAATTAAAGACAATATGAGACTGCACTGGAAATGTGTCACTATGTGTAAAGCAGTGTGCAAAGCTGGGTGTACTACACTCTTATACAAACAAAATGAGGAAGGTCCCACTCCTTCCCTGCACCCAACCAAACCACAGCACCACTGCTATAATAAAAGTATTATTTTATTGTTAAGAAAATCACATATTCACAAACTTTGGACATAATTAAAAAAACATATAAGACAAAACGCACCGTCTCGGGCCTCCGCACCCGTACCGAATTGGTCATTAAAGAGGCCGATAAGGACGGCAACATTGTTGTCATGTCACGGGAGTACTATCGAGCGGAGGCCCTGAGACAGCTCCAAAACCCAGATTTTTATGAAAAATTGGCTGGTAATCCGATAACACAGTACAAAAGGGAATATGATGCATTGGTACAGGAAGCTTGGACGAGACGAATTATCAACAATAGGCTACGTGATTTTTTACTTGTAGACTTCCCAGTGGTGGCCACTTTTTACACCTTGCCCAAGATTCATAAAAACCCCCGGTGCCCCCCAGGTAGACCTATAGTGGCGGGCATCGGGGGCCTGACAGAAAAAGCTTGCATATTCGTTGATAAATGTTTGCAACCATTTGTTGCAACACTATCATCTTATGTGCGAGATTCCATGCATCTACTTAATCAACTGGAACAGATCCATGTACCGAAAGGCACTCTTGTAGCCACTTTGGATGTTGAATCTTTGTATTCAAATATTTCACATACCTGTGCCATCCACACGTGCCGATATTTTCTGGATATGAGCGCTACTGATCCCCCACCACTCCAGGAATTTACACTCCAACTTCTCAAGTTTATACTATCACACAACTTTTTCATGTTTGACTCTTCATACTATAGGCAAACACGTGGTGTAGCCATGGGGGCGCGTTGTGCCCCCTCTGTGGCCAATTTGTTCCTGGGGTGGTGGGAGAGGGAGGTTGTGTTTAGCGACGCCTTGCGTCACCACCATCGGCACGTGTTAGGATGGCACAGGTACATTGATGACATCATGGTGTTGTGGCAGGGGTCTGAGGGACAGTTCTTTGAGTTTCTCAATTGTCTCAATGAAAACGACCTAAATATATTTCTTACAGCACAGATATCCACCAAGCAGGCTTGCTTTTTGGATCTATTCATCACTGTGCAAGAAGATGGTTCCCTGAAATCTGGATTGTATCGGAAAGAAACGGCCGTGAACTCATTATTACGGTTTGAGAGCTTTCACCAAACTAATTTAAAACGAGGTATTCCAAGGGGACAGTTTCTTAGACTTCGAAGAAATTGCTCCAGCGAGGAGGAGTTCGTACAACAGGCCGATGATCTCTCTGCACGTTTCATTCGTAGAGGGTACCCGAGAGGGGTGGTTAAAAGAGCTTACAAACAGGCAAAGGATACTGCCAGAGAGAGCCTTTTGAAGCCTAGATGTAAGAAGCAGCGAGACTCTGAGGTGAGGTACATTACACAATATAATACGGAATGGCAGAGACTGAGGTGCCTGCTTAGAGACAATTGGGACATCTTAAGATCCGATAGGGCCCTCGACAGATGGACACGGGGCGGGCCTAGAATGACGGTGCGAAGGGCACCCAATCTACGGGACAGGATTTGCAGTAGTCATCTGCACCCTATATCGAGTTGGCTTGACTCCCAAAAAGGTGGAAAGGGGAACTTTCCATGTGGCTCATGTACCATATGCCCACACATGGTCAAACAAAAGAAAGTAAAAAACCCTAGGACAGGCCGGGAATATGCCATTAAACAGATGATTAACTGTAGATCTGTAGGGGTGGTCTACGCACTCACATGTAACTGCCCAAAAACATATGTGGGAGAAACACGTAATACTCTGAAGGCACGTATCCAGGCCCACTTTTCAAGTATCCGGTTGGCTGGCAGAAATTTGGAACAAGGGAAGAAGGTCCCCCCAGTGGCTTTGCATTTTTTAAAAATACATGGGGGTGATTTCAGTAGCCTGAGGGTCACCGGTTTGGAACGGGTCAAAGTGGGCCCACGGGGCGGGGACATTAAACGAGTTTTGCAGCAGAGGGAACTAAGATGGATATGGAATCTCGACACACAGTCACCTAATGGCCTTAATGAAGATACAGCTTTCACCCCGTTTTTGGGCACTTGAGTGGATATAGGAACAGATAGGGTAGACACATAGGTTTTGGTCACTTATATTTTATTATATTTCTCCTTTTTTTTTTTTTTTTTTTTTTTTTTATTATATGTTTTTGCACATTGGTGTTATTTATTTATTTATTTATTATTTTTTTGCTATTGTTAGTTGGTAAAAAATAGTGCGGAGCACTATATAATTCTCCAGCAAATTATAGGTTACATGATACGTTGGTGAATAATATAATATTTGGTAGTAGGTGGTGGGTTCACGATATTTGGTACCCTTTACGGGGTACCTATATAATAGGACATTTTTTGTTTGTTGTTGTATTATCTAATTGGTTTTTGCACATTCAGGTTTTTGGTACACACGAAGGGTGGCAGGCCATTGCGACAGAGACTGGTGGTCGAGTGGTATCCATCGTCCAGGAAATCTGCTGCTATGCTGGATGAATGCTGAAAATTTTTGAGCTACATGCATCAGCTGATGTCTGCTTCTGGTCCCAAGATGAAGTTGGTGGAAGATCAATTGAAGGCCCATATATCACATGAAGAAAAGATCATGACAGGAGTTGAACTTTGATCCCGGATCATATAGGTTGTGTCTGAAGAAGCTCATCTGTTTGCACAATTTCCTTTATAACAATTTTTTCCTTATTGAATTATACAATTCTTGAATAGCAAAATTCTGTTCCTTACTTTGTTTGGTATCTAGGCATCTATTAGATTCATGGGTGTGTTGAATGGGGATGGTAGGAGGATATCCTCCCTTCTACCTTGTTGTTGGACTTATACTTAGTTTGAGTAGTTGGTTTGGGTCCTCTTTATCTAGATTAAATGGGCCAATTTTAGGGCCTCTAATTAAGTACAAATTTCCCCTGAATCTGTGGGTGGTCCCAGGGGAATGCTCATATAATTTCTCATATAGAGTTTGGCGCTTTTAGATGAGGTGATACCTGGTTCTGCCCTTCGTGCATTAGGAAGTAGTATATTGTTGTGGCATAATTATCTATTACAACATAATTGAGGTATTAGATACAGGGTAATTATAGAGGATTTAACTAAGTAGTATGTATATTGTGTTGGTTAGTCTTTTCCACTTAGAAGTATACTCACCTGGACCGGCTCCTTGTTGCGCTCACGCCTTTTAGGTTTATCTATGGCAATGGTTTTTATTTATTATCCCTGTGAGTGTTCAGTCTATTGGTGATGCGCGCGCATAGCACCCAGCTGCATTTCTCCTCTCGCTTTCTTCAACAGTTTACGCACGCGCAGCAGTGCTCCTAGTGCGGTGCGCGCGCATATCCTGGAGTGAGACACTGCCAGCTGGCATATCTCTGGCGGGGCTGCGCGCGCATTCTAATATGTGACGGCATCCCCGTCATCGGCAGGCGCTCGCAGCCCATTGGCTTGAGGGCGGACCTATCATCATCTGGGATTTGTCCCTTGTTGGTTGTGATGTGGCCCATCATAGCGCTGCAGCTCTGGCGTGCCTCCGGCCGGGACACGTCAGAGTGAGTCAGTGTGGGCGCGTCTCCGGCCGGGGCGCGCATACACAATACTGCGGCGGAGTCCACATGCTGCGCGCCAACTCGGTGATTATTCACAGGTGTGGTGGGTGGCGCAAGAGGTGAGCTGAACAGGTGAGTGCACATAAAAAGAGGGGAGGATTAGTTGTGTGTATGTCCTGAGGAAGTGACGCCAGTGACGTCACGCAACGCGTAGACGTGGGGGCAGTGGGCGGGCGGTCACAGGCACATGTGAGTTTATCTTCTCTGTTTACTTTGGATTGTTTCTTTTGATCCCTCCTGGCTTTGTCCTCACATTGTACACTTTGGAGTTGCTAGTTTTATGAAATTCAGGTATTTTATGTATATTAGTTATTAGTATTAAGATGCACGGTGTTTGTGTTTCATGATTATATGAAAGTTGTGAAATAAGTTAGATTAATAGATGAGATAGTAATTAGCACATTGCACTTTAATTAGCACAGCCAGGTTTTTGAGATAATGAATTGTGACCATAATATTTAGAAACGCCATTCCCATTGCCCCCCCTCAAGTTTTGTTCCCTTCCCGACGGTGCGTTTTGTCTTATATGTTTTTTTAATTATGTCCAAAGTTTGTGAATATGTGATTTTCTTAACAATAAAATAATACTTTTATTATAGCAGTGGTGCTGTGGTTTGGTTGGGTGCAGGGAAGGAGTGGGACCTTCCTCATTTTGTTTCTATCACATACAGAGGTTGTGATACTGCAATGTCTGCATTATTGTGCAATAAAGTAATTGGAGCTATGACAAGATCAAGTTCTCTTGAAAGGTGGTTGCATCCCATTCATTTCTAGTTGCCATTGTGTCATCTGGCCCATCTATATCTGGATACCAATGTTTTCTCAATTCCACAGTTCACCTCTTCAAAGTAAATGAGAGCCATTTGCCGAATAACAGTCACAGCAACCGGCTCTCAATAGAGGAGAGCCCAGACATTGGAATGAGGTAGAGGTGAGGGAACAGCTGGGGGTTTCACACAGCGGGGCATCAGTGAAACGAAACAAAACTGGGAAAGTCAAATTCCTGGGTTTTGTTCCATGTTAATAGCCAGTCTCTAAGGTTAATTGTGCTCATTGAATCATGCCATTGCAAATGCATTGGCAAGTATTTTCACATGCACTCCATCTGGTCAAACAAGGAGTCGTACAAGAGGGATGGTTTGCATCCTCCACAGAAAGGCACAGAAGAACTTGGAGTGGAATTTAGAGCATTTTTAAACTATATGGTTTAAACTAGATGAAGGGGACAGAGATTTAACTTGTAAGGGTGATTTCTGTCCCCTAACATTTAGGATGAAGCAGGACAGTGGCACTTTAGGAAATCTGGTCAGAGGTGGAAAAGATCAAGGACACACTAGAATACCAACAATATGCACATGATGTGTACCAATGCTCGCAGCTTTGGCAACAAGCTCTGTGAGTTAATGGCTGTCATATCCAGAGATGAATTAGATCTTGTTGGAATAACAGAGACCTGGTTCAAGGATCACAATGACTGGGAGACCGCCATTCCCGGATACACATTGTACAGAAAAGACAGATTAGATAGATAGGGCAGTGGAGTAGCCATTTATGTCAAGACTACCCTTCAATCAACAATAATTCAGCATACACATAATGAACTAGAAACTCTCTGGATCACCATACAGATTATAGAGCTGTGGTCAGAATTGGTGTTACATATAGGCCCCCTGGACAATCTGAGGATTAAATTCATGCATTCCCCTGACTCCGCTACCCTGCTGAGGACTGGCGCATTGACCAGCTGGCATCCCACGCCTTTGCATGTGCGGGGACGGCGCTGCGCCCGGTCTGTGCCTCTACCATTACTGCTGTGGCCACTAGAACCCTTATCAGAAATATGCTTGATAGTGCCCCTGATGATTTGCCTTGTGAGGTGTTCAATGCACTCTCCTGTTGTGATGTTTTTGTAAATTTTGTCCTCTCAGCATTGGATGACACCATCAGAATGTGTGCCAGAACTTCTGCCCTCGTGGTGGCTATACGCCGCTCAGTTTGGCTGCGCCAGTGGGCTGCTGACAACGCTGCCAAGAAGGCCCTCACTGGGTTTCCCTTTAAAGGACTGTGCCTGTTTGGGGACCGCCTGGACCTTTTTGCTAAAGGAGGCAGGTTACCCCAGCGCAGGCGGCAATCTCGGCCCTTTTGGGGTCAGGGTTCCTTCTCCTCCCCTTACCGTGGTGCCAGACAGGGAAGGGGGGTTTCCTTTCCTGGGGTCCGGGGAGATTTCTGGGGTAGGGGCAGAGGACGTGGATGTCCTGGCTCCTCCTGGGGTCCCAAAGCAAAATCCTCTCCCAAGCCCCCTCAGGCATGATGGGGCGCCCTCACCCATCCGGGTGGGGGGACGACTGCAGCACTTTGCTCATGTCTGGAGGCTTCATGTCTCAGACCGGTGGATTCAGGAGGTAGTGTCCTCCGGTTACAAGTTGGAGTTTGCTGCCTGTCCCCCTCCAAGATTCATCAGATCCCGGATTCCTCAGGACCCTGTGTCAGCTCAGGAGCTAGTGCAAGCAGTGCAAGGCCTCCTGGAGCTGGGGGTCATCTGCCAGGTCCCCTTAAGAGAAAAAGGCAAGGGCTTTTATTCCAATCTATTCACAGTACCCAAAAAAGATGGTTCAGTCAGGCCCATCCTGGACTTGAAGATCCTCAACAAATTTGTCAGGGGCAGGCGCTTTCACATGGAAACTCTGCGCTCTGCCATCAGTTCCCTGCGCCAAGGGGATTTCATGACTTCTGTGGACATCAAAGATGCTTACCTTCATATTCCTGTGTTCCCAGGTCATCAAAGGTTCCTCAGGTTCGCTCTGATGGATCGACACACCCTTCAGCCCCCAGGGTGTTCACCAAGGTGCTGGCTGGCGTGATGTCTCTGCTCAGATGTCAGGGCGTACGCGTGCTTCCCTATCTGGACGACATTCTCTCATCACTTCCCAGTCTCTACATCAGGCAGAGTTGGAAACTCAGCTGGTGGTGTCCACTCTGGAGTCATTTGGATGGGTGATCAACCACCCCAAGTCCTCACTGTCCCCTTCTTTGGTAACTCCATTCCTAGGAATGAATCTGGATACAGTTCAGGCAAGGATCTTCCTTCCTCAGCAGAAGGTGGACTGTCTGATTGCACAAGCTCAGTCCCTCCTAGCTTGTCCTCATCCCTCCATCAGGCAGGGGATGCAGCTGGTGGGCCTGATGGTGGCGTGCTTCGAAGCGGTACCTTATGCTCAGTTCCACTTGAGACCTCTGCAACTCCACCTATTGTCAGTATGGGACAAGGACCCAGCGTCTCTGGACGGGGTCTGTGTGCTCTCCCCTCGGGTCAGGAGGTCCCTCTTGTGGTGGATGGACTCAAGGAACCTGTTTGGGGGGCAGATCCTTTCTTACCCCTCCCTGGGAGACGGTCACTACGGATGCCAGTCTGTCAGGTGGGGGGGGGGGGATTTCTGGAAGTCCCTGCGGTTCCAGGGGAAGTGGGGTCCTCAGCAGGCCCACACACCTATCAATATCTTGGAACTATGGGCAATCAGGTTAGTTCTGGATCACTTGACTACTCAACTTCAGGGCCTGCCTGTTCAGGTGCGCTCGGACAACCAGACGGCAGTTGCCTACATCAATCATCAGGGAGGGACCCGGAGCAAGGGGGCCCTCCAGGAAGCGTCTCTGATCCTGATTTGGGCAGAGACCAATGTCCCCTGCATATCAGCTGTGTACATCCCGGGGGTGGAAAATCGCCTGGCGGACTCTCTGAGCAGGGGGACCTCTCGCCAGGGAGAATGGTTCCTATGCAGCAGGGTGTTTCAATCACTGTGTCACCGTTGGGGCCAACCAGATGTGGATCTGTTTGCGTCCCCGCCACAATCACAAGCTCCCAGCTTTTGTCTCTCTGTCCCAGGATCCTCTGGCCTTGACCTCAGATGCTCTAGCAATGTCATGGCAGGACTTTCAGTTCCTGTATGTCTTCCCTCCAATTCCCCTGCTGGGCAGGGTTCTGCGCAAGATTGTTCTGGAAGGGGTTCCAGCAATTCTGGTGGCCCCCAGGTTGCCAAGAAGAGTGTGGTTCGCAGACGTGGTACAGCTGGCAGTAGATCAGTACGCTCTGCCCTTGGTGCCAGATCTGCTCACTCAGGGCTCACTACGCCATCCCAATTTACAAACTCTGGCTTTGACGGCCTGGCTGCTGAAACCTCCATCTTGATGGAGGAGGGGCTTCGGTGGTGGATACTTTGATAAAGGCTAGGAAGAAGTCTTCCTCTTCCATTTATTACAGGGTTTGGCGTGCCTACATTGACTGGTGAGAGTCTAAGTCTCTTCCCTGTCGGGTGTTCTCTATTCCCAGGATTTTGGAGTTTCTGCAGCATGGGTTGGAGATGGAACTCCAGCTCAGTACTCTGAAGGGTCAGGTTTCTGCCCTGGCTATTTTCTTCCAGAAGTCCTTTGCTCAGCACCCTCTGATCAGGACTTTTTTCCAGGGGGTCACTCATGTGCGCCCTCCACATAAGCCTATGGTGCCTGTTTGGGATTTGAACCTGGTTCTGTCAGCCTTGCAGGATGCTCCCTTTGAACCTTTGCAGGATGCTGCTCTGGCCATTCTTACGCTCAAGGTTGTATTTCTGGTGGCTATCACCTCGCTTTCCATTCAGCCCCTCTACTATGAGAGACACCAGGACAAGGTGGTGTTTCTTTTCAAACCTGACTTTCTGCCTAAGGTAGTGTCTGCTTTTCATTTGAATCAGGATATTGTTCTTCCTTCTTTGTGCCCTAATCCTAGCAATGCTAAGGAGAGGGTTTTGCACTCTTTGGATGTGGTTAGGTGTCTGAAGTACTATCTGGTGGCTACTGCACCTTTCAGGAAAACTGATGCTCTTTTTGTGGTCCCTTCTGGTCCTAGGAAGGGTTTGGCTCCTGCCAAGTCTACTATCAGCAAGTGGATTCGTCAGGCTGTGATTCAGGCCTACTCTGCTAAGGGGAAGAATCCTCCCTTCCGCCTTACTGCTCATTCCACTCGTGCTATTGGTGCCTCTTGGGTTTTTCAGCACCAGACTTCTGTTGTTTTACAAGGTTGATGTTAGGGCCTCAGCTGATGCTGCTTTTGGCCGAAAGGTTCTGCAGGCGGCAGTGGTTTAAACTGTCTGCTGCTGATTTTTCTTGGGGATCCCACCCTACTTTATGGACACTGCTATTGGATGTCCCACGTGTAAGTATTAGATTTGGAGCAGGACGTGCTGTATACTAAGAATAATACAATTCTGTGATTACTCACCTGTAGAATTGATATTATGAGTATACAGTACGTCCTGCTCCAACCCACCCTTGGTTTTGCATTATCTTGGATCCCCTGTATGGTGATTTTTATCATTGTTATATTTCATAGTTTGGATTGTTTAATTCTCCCGGCTTCACATTAACTGCTTTTCAATGCCGGGGATTTGTGGGAGGTCCCCGGGTATTTGAGGGGCCGGGAGGAGCCTATTTTCGATGTCTCTGCAGTCCAGCGCCATCTGGCGGAGTATATCCCACGTGTAAGTATTAGATTTGGAGCAGGACGTACTGTATACTCATAACACCAATTCTACAGGTGAGTAATCACAGAATTGTATTTTTACAGAAAGAGTAGTAGATGCTTGGAACAAACTTCCAGCAGAGGTAGTTGAAAAATCAACAGTCACTGAATTTAAACATGTCTGGGAAAGAATACATCTATCCTAAGATAAAGAGTACATACAGTATACACATAAGGGCAGACTAGATGGACCGTATGGTCTCCTTCTGCCATCACCCTTCTATGTTTCTATCTTGTGCTAGGGCTCATGCACAAATTTACGCTTAAAAAAGTGCAGAAATATACAATAATTCACCCAGAGAGAATAGCTGCCTATATATTATTAATCCCCATGCTCCTCATTAATATTTGGGGAAACATGGAGAGGCATGGGAGCCGCGTGCGCAGGTGTTTTCCTGCTGTAGTTCACCCTCTGAAGATCATCATCCGGGATTCCATCGGCTGCCATTTGTGATTGTCCGGTATTTTTTTTTTTGATTAGTCTGATTATATTTCCCTCTGGTAATCTGCTTTACAATTGCTTTGAGTTCACAATTGTCTTCCTCATATCTTAGAGAGTTTTTTTAATTGAGCCCTCGGGCTCCAGATTATTTGCAGTCATTTGCACAATTATAGCATTTTTTGCACAGTTTTGCTTGATTGCACATTATTTGTACATTTGCACAGGTGCCAGTCTTATATCTAGGAGTTTATATGTATAGCACAGTTTGTTTATACACATGTATTGTCCATCTATATAAATTGGTGTTTGTGCCGGCACAAATAATTATTACTAGCTCTCTCCATGTTTCCCCAAATATTAATGAGGAGCATGGGGATTAATAATATATAGGCAGGTATTCTCTCTGGATAAAATATTGTATATTTATGCATTTTTGATGATTAAGATTATTGGGTGTATGCAGCTGTTTTTAGTAATTGTTGTCCTTGTCTTTGTTAGTGTTGGTTTTTATATGGATCATTGATTTTTCTAATATACAATAAAATTTAATCATGGAATGTTTATGGTCTGGTGCTCCTATTTAGAGGTGTATGTGGTTGGGATCTGCATCCCTCTTTTTTTTGCGTATATTTGGATGAAAGTACAGTGAGCACAGAATAATAATAATAATTTGTATATAATGAACTAATGATAATAACCATCAATTTCATCAAACATCACGCTTACAACTTAACAAGTGATTAGCAAGAAATAATTAATGAAATTAAATAAAAAATAATAATAATTGAACTTAAAGTCCTCGCTGGAGTACTCAAACTGTGTTGGATCAGTCTGTAATTAATTCAAATTACTTATTTGTATATTGGTGACAAAAACACCACAACTCCGCGGGACATTACTTTCTCCTTCAACACAAAATAACTTTCATTCTTGGCTACGAAAAATCCACCTCTTGTGTGTATTTCCAATAAGGATGACAATTGGTGACAACTCCCACCACCATCTATTAAATCACGTACCAGATACAAATGAAAAACTTGCAGAGTGAATTTAGGTCCTCTTTAGGATGTCAAAGCTTCTGTGTACCTTTCATCAATTAAGGTATGTTTGAGCAATACTAGTAACTTTTAGATCCTCCTTATCATTCAGAACTCCTTATATCTCCTCCACTCCAGAGATTTATAGCATGAAAACAAACAAGTAAAAACACATAGCGTGATATCTTCAAAACTTCAGAGCTCCTGCCCACATTTAATATGCTTACCAGCATTCATATAAAAACACGTTTTCAAAATCAAGATTCCAACTTCAGACACTATACTGGGAGGCGCGCTGTAAAGACCTTTTGTGTCCCCATACACGCTACCTTCAGTTTGATGTCAATCCGTGGTGCAGCTGCGCGTTCCTCCCCGTATCCTCGGCCGCCGGACACGGGAGCGCTCGCTGTCTCTCCTCTGTGTAGCTACGTAGTGACGCCTCACTGTACTGGCCCCGCCCAGCGCGCTTCGTCGTCACCTGACAACTTAATCATGAGCTACAGGCACTGTGGAGCGTCTCTCTTTTCTAGTGAAGCAGTGATCATATGGACTTATTGATTTAACTCCTTGATTGCCATCATTTATCTTATCTTAGTACTGAGGCAGACAGTTTCCTAAAAAAGGGGATAATACTATCTTTCTAATACTTCCTTATAAACTTAATAAGAGTCTCCTTCCAAGATTTAAAATATTTATTACAATATTTATTAAAAAATTAAAAAGAGTTTGCTTCTTATATCATTTGGGTAAGTATTGTATTCAATGTCATTTTTTTATGTTTTATTAAGACCTATCAAGGAATCACCTATAGACACAAATGATCTTTTCAGCCTGACTCCCATATAACATTAATTCTATCATGAAAATACATCAATTATAAATGTATTACAATTTTTTTTAAAACATTAAAGCACAACCAAATTCATAAATCTAAAACACATTTAAAGAATATAAAAACCAGGAAATCATTGGAACAAATATCAGGTTGTATATATACTATTCTAAAAAGGGGGACTCTAACCAGGGAACTTCCTAAAGCAGACTTAAAGACTTACTAATGATTGCCAATGAAGCAATTTAGATCGAACTCTATATTCAAACCTCCTGGGGCCATAGATTTCAATTTGTGTATCCACTTAGATTCTAGGAGGGAGATTTTCCTAGTCATATTGCCACCTTTCAATGTCTTTACTGGGCTATCAATGATACAAAACTTTAAATCTCTCGGGTCGCTATTATGAGTTTCTTTAAAGTGGGAGGAAACACTATGGGTTATAAAACCTTTTTTAATATTATATATGTGCTCCCTCAATCTGGTCTTAAAAGCCCTAATAGTCCTTCCTACATACTGTTTCCCACAGCTACACTCTAAAAGGTATACCACATTAGTGCTATTACATGAAAAAAAGTTTTTGATCTTAAAATTTTCCCCTGTTACATTTGATTTAAAACTTTTTTTACTCCTAGATATCGATGTTGTATTCAGTTTACAGCCCATACATTTTCCACAATTATAAAAGCCCTTAAAACTATTTAAGAAAGTGCCCGTTTCTCGGGATGGTTCAATATAGCTTGTAACCAGTTCTGTAGTTAAAGTCGGGGGTCTACGAAAGATGACTTTGGGTTTGTCTGGTAGTAAATGACCAATCAACTCATCCCCCATGAGCACATGCCAATGTTTTTCTAATGTCTTCTTAACACCCCTATAATTCTGCCCAAATTGGGTGATTAATGCGTATTCACTGGGGTTATTGTCCTTAGCATTATTTTTCTTTCGGGATGCCCCCAACATCTTTCTCCTCCCTACTTTACCAACCCGATCAATATCATTCTGTATCATTGTTGGATTATATCCTTTATTAACAAATCTATCACCCAATATTTTTGCCTGTTTATAGTAATCCCCCTCCTTTCTACAATTTCTCCTAATGCGATGGAATTGACCTCTAGGGATATTTTCCAGCCAATCTGGGTGGTGGCAACTCGAACGTGGTACATAGGAATTTCGATCAGTTTCTTTAAAAAAAGACTTTGTATTTAAGATAGATCCATCTTTTTCGATGTCAAGATCAAGGAAGTGTATTTTCTCCTTACTCACCTCCCTAGTAAATGAAAGTCCCCAGTCATTTGAATTTAGAATAGCAAAGAATTCCTCAAAGGACTGTTCATCCCCCTCCCATAAAACTATACAGTCATCGATATATCTTTTCCACAGGGTTAACTCCTTCCTTACTTTTCCATAAATGAAAACCGTTTCCCATAACCCCATGAAAATATTAGCCAGGCTGGGGGCAAATTTAGCCCCCATAGCCACACCTCTTATTTGTAAGTAATAACAGTTATTAAACCAGAAGTAATTATGTGAGAGTGCGAATTGGAAACAGTCCATAAGGAATTCCACTTGAAAAAGCAACAGCTCAGTATCATGCATAAGATAGTGTCGTAACGCCTCCAACCATCTCTCTCATGGGGGATGTTAGTATATAAGGACACAACGTCAATAGTTATTAGAAGAGTATTCTCACTGACAGTTGTGTCCTCTAAAATTCCCAAAACTTGTTGGCTGTCCTTTAAATACGACGGGAGTTTGGCTACTATTGGTTGAAGGAAAAAATCCAAATATTTTCCCAAATTGCTCGTGATGGAACCTATCCCACTAATAATGGGGCGATAGGGTGGGTTTTTTTGATCTTTGTGCACTTTAGGCAATCCATATATAGTAGGAATGCGTGGATATTTAATATTACAGAATTCAATTTCCTTTTTGTTAATTAGATTCATCTGTTGTCCAATCTCTATCAATGAATTTAATTTGTCTTGATATTCTTTTGTGGGGTCCCCCCCCCCAATTTTTGATACGTTGCTTGATCATTTAGTAATAAATTCATTTGTGTGATATAAGTTTCCACATCTTGGACGACTATCCCCCCTCCCTTATCAGCTTGTTTCACTAGTCTTGTACCATCTTTCTTTAAGGATTCAATTCCTCTTTTTATCCTTCTGTTACTGTATATTTTCCCTTTGTTCTTTTTCTTTTTTCCCATTTCCAACTCAATATCTTTAATGACTGATTTTTTAAAAACTTCAAAATTATGTCCTCCAGGTTGGAGTGGATTAAAAGTAGATGGATTCTTACAGTTTGTATGAACAACCCTAGGTCCATCATTTGTCTCTTCTGGATTCTTAGGGAGTTTATTTGCCTCAAAGAATCGTTTCAAATTTAATTTCCTAAAAAACAACTGGCAGTCAATATGTAGATTAAAGGGATTTATATCTATATCTGGGGCAAATTTCAAACCCTTTTCAAGTGCATAGAGTTCATCCCTATTCAATTCCTTTTTACTTAAGTTATAAATTCCGGTTCCCTCTCCCTCTTTGTTCTTTTGTGTCTTTTGGTGTTTTCTTCCACCTCTTCCTCCTCTATTTCTTTTCTTTTTCTGTAGCCCACTCTGTTGGCTGGTGTTTCTACACTTCTCCTCCATCCTATTTCCCTCTGAGTATAAGTAACCTCCCTTTTCCTTTGGAGTCCCTCCCTCTTTGTAAAAGGAGAATGGGGTTCTCTATTATTTTCACTCCTTTTATACTCTGTATTAGTCTCCAAATTTCTCAGTGGGTAAAATCTATTGTTCCTCTGATATCCATTTTCAATCGTGTCATTCCTGACATTTCTATTGGAGACAGGTTGCTCTCTTTCCCACTGTTTCCTCCTAACAATAGGTTCCCCCCTTTCCCTATTTAAGGGAGATGGAGTGCAAGGGGATAGGATAGTAGGATCACTTCTTCCATTATGTCTGAAGGGTTGATACTCTCTCTCTTTGCCCCTATAATCCCTTTTCATTGCTACTCTTTCTGTAGTTTGGTCTGTCAGCTGTTTTTTACTTTGGTTTATTTGTTCTTGCCATTTAAAGACTTTACTGTTGTTATAGTCCCAATGGTCCCTTTTTAATTTTCTCCTTTTCCTATCCTTAATTTCCTCATCCTCCTTCATTAATTTCTTTTTTAATGTGTCGGACAATCTAACATACTCTTCCAGTTCTTTATATGGCTTTAGGTCCTCCTTATATTTCTCAATCTCCTTCCCAATTTGCTGAAGTTTTTGCCGTTTTTTACACACCAATTTTTCAATTAATTTTAATCCACCATTTTTTTGTTTAAATATGCAACTTTAGAAGTATATTTAAACAAAAAAATGGTTCCAAGGTGTTTAAGGTGGGATTTGTGCATTTATGATGGAGACGACTATGATATTAAGAAGGAGGATTGGTTTGAATTTTTTAACTCATGTGGATTAAAATTAATTGAAAAATTAGTGTGTAAAAAACGGCAAAAACTTCCCCCTTTTTAGAATAGTATATATACAACCTGATATTTGTTCCAATGATTTCCTGGTTTTTATATTCTTTAAATGTGTTTTAGATTTATGAATTTGGTTGTGCTTTAATGTTTTTTAAAAAAATTGATGTATTTTCATGATAGAATTAATGTTATATGGGAGTCAGGCTGAAAAGATCATTTGTGTCTATAGGTGATTCCTTGATAGGTCTTAATAAAACATAAAAAAATGACATTGAATACAATACTTACCCAAATGATATAAGAAGCAAACTCTTTTTAATTTTTTAATAAATATTGTAATAAATATTTTAAATCTTTGGAAGGAGACTCTTATTAAGTTTATAAGGAAGTATTAGAAAGATAGTATTATCCCCTTTTTTAGGAAAATGTCTGCCTCAGTACTAAGATAAGATAAATGATGGCAATCAAGGAGTTAAATCAATGAGTCCATATGATCGCTGCTTCACTAGAAAAGAGAGACGCTCGACAGTGCCTGTAGCTCATGATTAAGTTGTCAGGTGACGACGTTGGGGCGGGGCCAGTACTGTGAGGCGTCACTACGTAGCTACACAGAGGAGAGACAGCGAGCGCTCCCGTGTCCGGCGGCCGAGGAGACGGGGAGGAACGCGCAGCTGCACCACGGATTGACATCAAACTGAAGGTAGCGTGTATGGGGACACAAAAGGTCTTTACAGCGCGCCTCCCAGTATAGTGTCTGAAGTTGGAATCTTGATTTTCAAAACGTGTTTTTATTTGAATGCTGGTAAGCATATTAAATGTGGACAGGAGCTCTGAAGTTTTGAAGATATCACGCTATGTGTTTTTACTTGTTTGTTTTCATGCTATAAATCTCTGGAGTGGAGGAGATATAAGGAGTTCTGAATGATAAGGAGGATCTAAAAGTTACTAGTATTGCTCAAATATACCTTAATTGATGAAAGGTACACAGAAGCTTTGACATCCTAAAGAGGACCTAAATTCACTCTGCAAGTTTTTCATTTGTATCTGGTACGTGATTTAATAGATGGTGGTGGGAGTTGTCACCAATTGTCATCCTTATTGGAAATACACACAAGAGGTGGATTTTTCATAGCCAAGAATGAAAGTTATTTTGTGTTGAAGGAGAAAGTAATGTCCCGCGGAGTTGTGGTGTTTTTGTCACCAATATACAAATAAGTAATTTGAATAATAATAATTTAGTGGTGCTCCCTCCCTTTCTGATACAATTGCTCCTGTCCCCTATGAGTGCCACATTAGGAAGTTGCTTACCTTTTTCCTGCAAAATTCCAAGAGGACCTGGAAAAGGCTGCACAATACTACACATCACACCTGTGATTGTTGGACATGTGCATCCATTTCATAGTCCCCTCGAAGACAGAGCATGAAAGGAAAGGGTATCAGTGATTTCTTATCCTATTTTGGGATGTCCCATTTAGAAATGCCATGTAAGGCATTTCTGATTGGCTGGCATGAGTACGCACACCCTCCTTGGGTGCCCCCCTTCGAAGACCAGCACCAGCATTATCAGATTTACTGTTGATACTTCAATTATTATAATGGGATGTGTTTTTTTTCTATTCTATACCAATATCAAGTTAGAATTTTTAAAGAACATACGACTAAAAATACATAAGAGGAAGGTGGGGATGGTAAATGCTTTTAATTTCCTTAGTATGTATATCATTGAAGATATCACCTAGTTAAGAAAATCATGGGGATGTTTATACTTCCTAAGAAGGCTGAGAAAATTTAGAATGCCAACTAAAATTCTTAGCAACATTTACAGGGGTACTGACTTTCCCAACTCTCCATAGGGAAGGGAAAACTGCCAGAACCAGCACAAATACAAAGGAGGGGTGGCAGCTTCACAGGCTAATTTATAACTAACCTGAGAGGTGCACTGATGGATGGTGAGCAGGACAATTAGAATGCACACATTTTAAAGCAGTCACAGCACACAACCCTCATTCGCTTCCCTCCTCAGCTGTGCGCTTCCCCGCCCGCTGGCTTTGTGGGGCTCAGAAGTGCGTCTAGGATTTGAGCTGGCTGCTCTAGCTGCAGTTTGGACCTGAGGAGAGGTAAGTAGACTTGGCGACCTGGGGGTTTCACACAGCAGGGCACTCAAAATCGGGGTGCCCCAGATGGTCAGACCAAAATCCGGGATAGTGTAAATCCCGGGTTTTGGTCCACTTTCATACAATAAGTATAGAAATGAGAAATTAGCATATCCAAACATGGGGTATACCAACAGGGAAAGACAAGTACAAGTATAAGCAGAAGTCCGGCTCAGATGATCGCCGTGGGTGTGCTCAAACCGTGGCTCTTGCACTGTCCGTCCGGCTAGCCTGATCACCCTGTGATGTCACTAATGCTGCATCTTTTGCATCCCAGCCTTGGAGGTGACACATTTCATTCTTGCAGAGAAATTCTCTAGCCATATCTCAGAGATGTCCAGGTGTGATCGGGCTAGTTGGGGGGACATTGAGAGATCCATGGTTTGAGCAATAACTACAGATGTAGAGATATTTAACTATACACTGTTTCCCAGCACAACCATCACCAGTGATTTGAAGAAGGAGAACATCATTCGGGATAGTATTGAAAAGGGCCTATCACAGACTTTACTTGATCTGCCTACCACCTTGGTTCTAACAACCTTCATTAGTTTATAGTACAGAGGGATACTGCTCATCTATAAAGGATCAACAGGAGTGCAGAGAGGATATTATTTTAACAACATACTAATTAACCATTGAAGATTAGTAAGATCAATCCTACCTTGAGAATTCCTACTTTGAACTATTGCACTTATACAGGGGACGCGTGAGCAAGTGAGAACAGAAATGCCCCATGCCCGCCCACACACTAAACAGACATGCAGAGATAAAGACTGTTCTTCTTTCACAAGCCTAGACTTTAGGCTTCCTTATCTTCTGCTCTAGCACCCCCTGTCATTGTTTTTATTTTATATGCCTCTGATCATAGATAATTCCTAATAAATATATATATATATATATATATATATATATATATATATATATCCTAATATGTATATAAGTAGCTGTCTATATAAAGATAAATTCAATAACAGGTTAAGCAGTACTGTCAGCATTGTGTGACAGTGTGAAACATCCCACAGAGGCTCAATAGCACAATTAAACCTGATATGCAGGAGACAGTTCAAGAAGGTTATTCAGCTTTACTGTCGTACAAGCCTTGAATAGGTTAAAAGACATAACTGTTATTGATGGTGAATCTCACTGTATAAGTATGACCTAGTTACTTTGAATGCCTTGATTTTACAAGCTTTATTTAAATTTGACCTTGCGGTGTAGTTGTCCTAAAGCTTTAAGTTGTTGCATCACTGGGACATCAGTTAATTAGAATGCTTTAAAGAATGGAGAACATATTCTTGGCTTGAAGTTTAGCAAAGGCTATAAAACTACAGAGGCCAGTGAGGTATTTAATACAGTTATCAAAACTTAATAAAGCGTTGAAACTAGTTATGTAGGAACCAATACTTCTTTTAGATCAAGGCACTAAGTGAAGTTCCAGACCAGAATATCACATATGAAAATTCATAAGGCTTAGTAAATAAATTGCATGACACATGATTTTGAGTTTCCTAGAATGCATTATACATATTAGGATATTTAGAAACTCGACTTGACACAAACAATAAATGATTGAGAAATTCGACTCGAAAGCTTTATGAGTTTTAGACAAGATGAAATGTAATGAGACAGGGCTAACTGTACTATAATTCTAAATTAGTGACTTTTTCTTTTGTATAGAATGGAAATACGATTGCTCCATGTCGTAGCAAAGCTGCCTGAGTTGCATTACGGGATGATTTATTTATCCTTGGGGAATAAAATTAGTGCATTTGAATTAATGACAAAGAAAATAGCCTTGCCTGCAGGAGATAAGAATATTATCCTTAATGGAATTTTCATTGCTGCTTGAAACAAAATAGAGATGGGAAAAAAATTAAATTTTTCAAAATCTAAACATCAAATGTATAATCGCAGTAAGTACAAGCAAAGCAAACCATCATCGAACCAGCAATACTGTCAAAACCACTCCAAATCAGAAATTAGACCTTGAATGGTAAAAGATTCAGAATTGAAGTACGCTCTAGAAATGAGAAATTGCGCATATCTTTTTGGAATTAATAACTTTTTTATTTTAACTAAAAGTTGTGTTGGTGATTGCATTGTATTTTGCCACCCATCAAATATAGTAGAGTAAATAGCAGTGGTCATATTGAAAGTTTAATCGCCCAGGTTGAACAATGAGTTTGCAATTAAATCAAGGCGGTTAGAAAAGTCTACTTATATGTGATGGCTTGCTGCATTTATTCAAATAAGTACCGTTTAATCTTGTATACCCAAATATAAAAAGGTATTTACCTTTTCTCACTGCCATAGCTTCTAATTGGATAGTACTACAAAACTTCCTAGTACCCACACCAGTCCCCCAGTGAATTTCTTAGATGCATGACCAGTGCTTGCTGCCTCTCACATTAGTCACATTGCCTTTGCACATCCAGCTTCATTCACTGCAATGGAGAGGCATGCCAAGGCATAGCAAAAGTACAGTTTATTCAAGCACCAGTCAAAAAGTACCTTCAGGTACAGATGCAGCATTCCTTGTCTGGATAAAAACTCATGCTGCTCCCTTCCTCCCCTTAAGAGCTGTTGGGACAAAATCCAGGATTTTCACTGTTCTGGGTTTTGATCCTTGCATCCTGATTAATGCTTAGAGCTCAGCAATAGGGAGTGGCGCATATCCAGTTATTTTTAGACAGGGGAATGCTCCCACCCCCAGCCTATCCTAATGGGATGCTGTGGATGCATTTGGTATTGTTTACATCATTGTGGAGGCCAGGGCAAAGGTGAGCTTTGGGGCAACATGGGGGAGTTGACACAGCGTGGTATCCGGATTTGGGTTGTCTCAGGGGAAGGCCAATGGACAGCCCTGAGGTGTTTTAGACTTCAGGGCCAGCCAGTCGTGGTTTTGTTCTGTTTTAAAAAAGGACCAAAACTAATTTTTCACCCCTATAGTCTGCGGCGGGACAGAGGCATCCTTATTTTAGATTCCCCAGTGTACAACACTTGTTTCCTCATATAATCTTCTTGATCCTTGATCCCACAGCGCATGCATGGGTCACTTCCACATTCCACTCCCTCCCCCACCTCCCTGCCGCTCAGATGTTTACAATGACAGTTTGTAAGAGGACACTGCACAATGTGATTTCCCATGTGCATATGAACAATGGGGGAAGTCTCCCTTATCTAAACTATACACTCTTTATCACACTCAAAACAATGGATCTGATTCAAAAAGTGCACTACTGAGTACAAAGTGCACTTAAGGTCATATAGTACATTATCGAAAAGTGCATGTTTTGCACTTTCTGAATTTACATTTCCATTTAGCAAAGGTCCCCTGAACAGAGCAATACCCAACATGCATAGCTACTTTTAACCCTTTAACTGACAGCCTACTTGAGATTTTGTCAACGTCTGTTGCCAGGCCATTTTTTTACCATGTTGACTTGTTTAACTGTTATTTTTCCAGGAAAATCAGGTTGTTTTTTTTTGCAGCAGACTTTAGGCTTTAACATGAAATGTCTAATTTGTTTTTCAGCATTTTATGGTAAAAATGTAAAATAAATAAAAATGTATATTTTAGAAAATCATACAAAACAATGGTTGTGCACAGCCTACAATACTACCAGAAAATAGTGCTGGCAAGGGGTAACTAGAACTTAGATATGCAAAAGAAGATCTGGGCTACCAGACCAGCCAAAGATATCTGCTAAGACTTGTGCCACACACACGATAAAGTATAATACACAAGTTAGAAAAAAAAGCTTCATCACAGCAGATACTGTATATGTTTTTTAATATGCTTAATATGTGTGTGTTTTGAATTGTGCCCAAATCTTGTTTTGCATATATTTTTTAAAGAAAAGAAAAGCATATTGCATGTGCAAGTCCCATTCCACCTGATTACCCCCCCCCCCGCTCCGGGCGAGGAGACCCCCCCAAATTGAAAAGAGTGCTTTATGATATTTTCAAATGAAATACATCTACTATGCAGACTCAAAGGCTACATTTAAAAAGAAATGGCATGGGGTCTGAGTTTTGTGAGTTAAACACACAAAAACTTGGCAAGGGGTACCCCTGAACCAAGCAAAATCAGCCCAGTCACCAGCTTGGGGTCTGGTAGACCACGGCATGGAGGCCAAGCACTCTGCCCCCACCCTGAAGGCTAACAGCCCGCATAGCCTTCACAGCTATTAATGGCAAGTCACTCGCTTGCTGCAGCCCCTCATCTAATCAGCGTGCTCGGAGCCACAGAGGTATCCCCGTTCAAAGCCGCGTCTAACCTCAGCGGCTCCGAGCCCGCTGGTAGCCGCATCTCACTCTTCCCTCTAACAGGGAGCACGCCCGCGCAGGCCATTCACAAATGGGCAGCGCAGGCACGCGCCCTGCTAGAGGCGTGAGATGCTGCTGCGCCCTGCGCATGCGCCGTTGGACCAGGGGTCAGGTAAGGTTTGCTCGCATCCTGGGTGGTTCCACACAGCGGGGAATCCCGAACCTGGATGCCCCGCGGGGAGGGATTGCATCGGCCCAGGAATCTTATAAATCTTATAGGCTCCTCCATGCGGCGGCCGGTTGAGGTGTCAGAAGCGGCAGGCAGGAAACCAGCATTCTCTGCCCCGACCCGCTGAACAAGGGACCCCCAGCGCTGTATGCTGGATCAAGGTGAGCATTTTATTTTTGCTGCAAACAGGAAAAAGTCAGGCATGTGAAGTTCCCATGGTTGGCAGTTAACGGTCAGGGAAGCAAAAATGTGAATTTCACATACTTGGTGTTAGGGCATATTTGGGTAGCTGTATTCAATATTCCACATTACTGGATTACTTACAGCAGCTCAAAATGTATATTTAGGAGTCCCCCCTAAAGGTATATCTTGGCCAAAAAGAAGTAGGAATACTTCTGTATTCTGTACATTATGAAGGCACATGGTTGGCAGGAAGTAGCAACTGGACTGGGCCATTTGGTCATGGGGGCTATTATTATTTCCAGCTGCCTAATTTACCATCTTTTTTTTACAACAAAGTTTATTCTGGGATTAAGACCTCCATTATGGCTTTTCATTAGACTAAAAAATAAAATAGGGTTTTTTGATATTTCATAACAGCCTGCTTAAAACGATGTGGTGAGTTAATGTTTTAACTACAAGTTTTTTAGTAAGTGGAAATAAATATTAGTTTGCAGCAAAATCTCTCAGCATGGAAAACAAAGAACTAGATGTTCAAAAATTAGTGAAGGTCGGATATTCTCTCATCAGTGACAAAGGAAAGAGTCAGTGAGAAAGGCACAGAAACCATCTACTGTACAAAAGAAAAATGGGCTTTTAAAGAATTACATAACGAGGAAAAATAATAGATGACGCTTTTAGCTGTGAGCCTGAACAATAGCTAGCTTAATCTTTGTGACTCTCACAGAAATTAACTTCCCCCTTGGACATAAAGCAAAGTACAGGTGGTACCTACAGTAATTGTCTTTCAAAATTACTGAAGTATTTATTATAACATATTGCGGATATGTGAACACACTTTTGCAGACTACACTGTATAAAGCACATAGTCAGAAATTAGGTATCCACCTCTTATCGATGTGGTTTAAGTTTTAGCCTGTATTTTTGTTATTGTGAATTGAAAATAGTAACCCTTCTAACGCTAGGCACATAAAATTTACAGCCAGCCACATAAATTTTATGTGTCCAGCGTTCCCTCACATCATGGCCATCGGGGGGAGGGGGGTCATCTGCGGGTTTGATCAGGTAGAAACTTCGAGTAGACCTTCAAGAGTCATGACGAGGTGACCTGTTGATGATTTTGGTCACCTGATCACCCTCAGGTTCAATCAACAGCAGGAGCACATCTGCTGTCATCAGCTGGCACCCATCACTTTATAAACAAGGCAAGTGCAGGAGCCGGCCTCTTTCGGTGACTGATCCTGAGGTGAGCTGCCGTCTGGGGTCTGTTTTTTCTTTTCAGTCTCCGGGAGGAAGGTGGGTGACAGGTGCATGCCGTGGGGGTGAGGTGACAGGGATGGGGGGAAGCTGGCAGAGTGCTGGATGACTTCTGGTTGCGGTGTGGTGGTTGATCACGAGTTCCATCCCCCCTCTCGCCGCCTCCACCCCCCCTCAGTTGCCAACAAATTGCTTTTTAAAGGCTGCATTGTATTTCATCAGTATATCCCTAGTAAGTGTGCAACTGGATATACCAAATTATTTTGAATATATGAAGGAAGGGACACACATCTGTACCCTCCTGGATGTCCTGTTGATTAGAGTGACAGTGGGAAGATTGTATGGGAGTTCATGACTCCCCTACTGGGGAGAGATTACCATTTTGTGGACTACCTCTATAGAAGCATCCCCTTATTTAGAGCCCTCTACTCATTGAACACACCAGCCTGCAGCACGATCAACTGTGATCGAAAAGGCTTGCCCAGGTCAATGCGACAAAAGAAACTAAATTTTGCATAGGAATCTTTAATATGAACTGGTGCCTACAACTGGACCACATATTCCAGATGAGGAGACACTAGTGCTTTCTAAAGAGACAATATTACATCCCAATTCTGTGATTCCTTTTAATGCATGATAATTGCTTGGTGCAGACAAAACACAAACGAATACCCCAGCAACCAATATATAAGTGCATGTGGTTAAATGTTAAAGGGCCCACAGCCTCATATTGTGGAATCGCCCCAAAACCAGGTAAAGGGGAATCACCCCCCACCAGAGCTCTGGACAGCTTCAGGTAAGTTGAGATCTCATTCTATCCATTGCTATGTATGTCCCAAAAAATGGATGAGCTCTCGCTGTTTAGTGATGTTGTTTAGCTGGTAGTGATTTGGGCATTGAGATATTCCTTTGCATTTTGTCTGTAACTAACTGCCCAGCCCAGTGTGCACCGCCCTGTCCAGCTTTTAATGAATGGTGCCACTTGCCATTTCCTCACTATCAGTTGTATTGTGGTGAGTGCATGTGGGTACATTTTGAGGGACACTCACCTGCTATTGTGGAGTCAACCCCAACCAGAGGTAAAGGGTTAGAGCCCTGGGCAGCTTCAGGTTAGTTCAGATCTCAGTTTATCCATTGCTATGTATGTCTCAAAAATGGAAGAGCTCTCGCTGTTTAGAGTAGAACTGCAGGAAAAAGAGGTGCTGTAACGTGTCCCTGAATTTTCCCATACATTTGTATATATCTGCTATAAATTGATGGTGCTGCTTGCCTTCCTAATAGCTTGATGGCATTGGAAGCAGCTGCTTGACACTCATACTGTTATATTGCCTGTAGTCTACCAGCACCCCCAGACCCTTCCCAACAAGTGATTGTCATATATAATATTATGCAAAATGATGTATAATCATGGTGCATAGTCACAAACAATTTTCCCATAATGGATGTTAAGCTTACAGGTCTGTAATGTCCCGGAGAAGACCTAGAGCCCTTTTTAAAATGGGCACCACATTTGCCTTGCGCCAATCCATTGGCAGTATACCAGTTTTTATTGCGTCTTGAAAGATCAAAAATGAAGTGGTTTTGCTTATAATACATAAGGTATTTACAATGGCTTGTGAAAGTATTCACACACCTTGGCATTTTAAAGGGTTAGTCCACTTTCTATGGAATTTTTGAAAGTGAATTTTTTGGCAAATGTGTGCTATGGAAGTAGTTTTCTCGACCTGCATCCTTTGCCATTGGCAACGTACACCAAGTCTGTACCCCAAGAAGACAGACGTGAGCCCAGTATACACAGAATACTGCTGCTATGACCACAGCTGATGGAACTCACTCGGCCTTATACATGCCCAGCAGCAGTGCTCTGTGTGTACAGAACTCAAATCTCTCTTCTTGATGTACAGACTTGGTGTATGTTGTCAATGGCAGCAGATTTCAGATAGTGAAAACTGCTTCCATAAAACACAGGTAAGATAAAAATTCAAAAATACCAGATCTTCACAGCACCTTGAGGACATCAATTCGGAACACAAACATATACACTTTCAAAAATAACATTGAAAAGTGTACTTTCCCTTTTATGCTGTGCATAAAACTGCATCTGGGTGGAGAATAAGCTCTCTGCAGCTTCTGTTGCCAGGCCATTTTTTTATCATGTTGACTTGTTTAACTGTTATTTTTCCAGGAAAATCAGGTTGTTTTTTTTTGCAGCAGACTTTAGGCTTTAACATGAAATGTCTAATTTGTTTTTCAGCATTTTATGGTAAAAATGTAAAATAAATAAAAATGTATATTTTATAAAATCATACAAAACAATGGTTGTGCACAGCCTACAATACTACCAGAAAATGGTGCTGGCAAGGGGTAACTAGAACTTAGATATGCAAAAGAAGATCTGGGCTACCAGACCGGCCAAAGATATCCGCTAAGACTTGTACCACACAAACGATAAAGTATAAGAATTTTTGTTTTATTATTAAAAATAATACACAAGTTAGAAAAAAAAGCTTCTTCCCACCAGATATGTTTTTTAATATGTTTGATATGTGTGTGTTTTGAATTGTGCCCAAATCTTGTTTTGCATATATTTTTTAAAGAAAAGAAAACCATATTGCATGTAATTGCAAGTCCCATTCCACCTGATTACCCCTGCTCTGGCGAGGAGACCCCCCCACCAAATTGAAAAGAGTGCTTTATGATATTTTCAAATGAAATACAACTGCTATGCACACTCAAAGGCTACATTTAAAAAGAAATGGCATGGGGTCTGACAGCCCCTATAGCTGGTCCCCAGGCTTGTTTTCCTTGGGTACGAGCTTTTTTAAAATATTTGTGAGGTAAACACACAAAAACTTGGCAAGGGGTGCCCCTGAACCAAGCAAAATCAGCCCAGTCACCAGCTTGGGGTCTGGTAGACCACGGCATGGAGGCCAAGCAGTCTGCCCCCCACCCTGAAGGCTAACAGCCCGCATAGCCTTCACAGCTATTAATGGCAAGTCACTCGCTTGCTGCAGCCCCTCATCTAATCAGCGCGCTCGGAGCCGCAGAGGTATCCCCGTTCAAAGCCGCGTCTCACCTCAGCGGCTCCGAGCCCGCTGGTAGCCGCATCTCACTCTTCCCTCTAAAAGGGAGCGCGCCCGCGTTGGCCATTCACAAATGGCCAGCGCAGGCACGCGCCCTGCTAGAGAGAAGCGCGAGATGCAGCTGCGCCCTGCGCATGCGCCGTTGGACCAGGGGTCAGGTAAGGTTTGCTCGCATCCTGGGTGGTTCCACACAGCGGGGAATCCCGAACCTGGATGCCCCGTGGGGAGGGATTGCATCGGCCCAGGAATCTTATAGATTCACAGGCTGATAGGGCTGGGTGTTGGTCCACTTTAAAAGGCTCCTCCATGCGGCGGCCGGTTGAGGTGTCAGAAGCGGCAGGCAGGAAACCAGCATTCTCTGCCCGGACCTGCTGAACAAGGGACCCCCAGCGCTGTATGCTGGATCAAGGTGAGCATTTTTTTTGCGGCAAACAGGAAAAAGTCAGGCATGTGAAGTTCCCATGGTTGGCAGTTAACGGTCAGGGAAGCATAAACGTGAATTTCACATACTTGGTGTTAGGGCATATTTGGGTAGCTGTATTCAATATTCCACATTACTGGATTACTTACAGCAGCTCAAGATTTATATTTAGGAGTCCCCCCTAAAGGTATACCTTGGCCAAAAAGAAGTAGGAATACTTCTGTATTCTGTACATTATGAAGGCACATGGTTGGCAGGAAGTAGCAACTGGACTGGGCCATTTGGTCATGGGGGCTATTATTATTTCCAGCTGCCTAATTTACCATCTTTTTTTTACAACAAAGTTTATTCTGGGATTAAGACCTCCATTATGGCTTTTCATTAGACTAAAAAATAAAATAGGGTTTTATGATATTTCATAACAGCCTGCTTAAAACGATGTGGAGAGTTAATGTTTTAACCACAGGTTTTTTAGTAAGTGGAAATAAATATTAGTTTGCAGCAAAATCTCTCAGCATGGAAAACAAAGAACTAGAAGTTCAAAAATTAGTGAAGGTCGGATATTCTCTCATCAGTGACAAAGGAAAGAGTCAGTGAGAAAGGCACAGAAACCATCTACTGTACAAAAGAAAAATGGGCTTTTAAAGAATTACATAACGAGGAAAAATAATAGATGACGCTTTTAGCTGTGAGCCTGAACAATAGCTAGCTTAATATTTGTGACTCTCACAGAAATTAACTTCCCCCTTGGACATAAAGCAAAGTACAGGTGGCACCTACAGTAATTGTCTTTCAAAATTACTGAAGTATTTATTATAAGATATTGCGGATATGTGAACACACTTTTGCAGACTACACTGTATAAAGCACATAGTCAGAAATTAGGTATCCACCTCTTATCGATGTGGTTTAAGTTTTAGCCTGTATTTTTGTTATTGTGAATTGAAAATATTAACCCCTCTAATGCTAGGCACATAAATATTATGTGGCCAGCGTTCCCTCACATCATGACCATCGGGGGGGGGGGGGTCATCTGCGGGTTTGATCAGGTACAAACTTCGAGTAGACCTTCCAGAGTCATGACGAGGTGACCTGTTGATGATTTTGGTCACCTGATCACCCTCAGGTTCAATCAACAGCAGGAGCACATCTGCTGTCATCAGCTGGCACCCATCACTTTATAAACAAGGCAAGTGCAGGAGCCGGCCTCTTTCGGTGACTGATCCTGAGGTGAGCTGCCGTCTGGGGTCTGTTTTTTCTTTTCAGTCTCCGGGAGGAAGGTGGGTGACAGGTGCATGCCGTGGGGGTGAGGTGACAGGGATGGGGGGAAGCTGGCAGAGTGCTGGATGACTTCTGGTTGCGGTGTGGTGGTTGATCGCGAGTTCCATCCCCCCTCTCGCCGCCTCCACCCCCCCTCAGTTGCCAACAAATTGCTTTTTAAAGGGTGCATTGTATTTCATCAGTATATGCCTAGTAAGTGTGCCATCTATGGGATTACATTTTACAAATTATGTGAGAGTGCAACTGGATATACCAAATGATTTTGAATATATGAAGGAAGGGACACACATCTGTACCCTCCTGGATGTCCTGTTGATTAGAGTGACAGTGGGAAGATTGTATGGGAGCTCATGACTCCCCTACTGGGGAGAGATTACCATTTTGTGGACTACCTCTATAGAAGCATCCCCTTATTTAGAGCCCTCTACTCATTGGACACACCGGCCTGCAGCACGATCAACTGTGATCGAAAAGGCTTGCCCAGGTCAATGCGACAAAAGAAACTAAATTTTGCATAGGAATCTTTAATATGAACTGGTGCCTACAACTGGACCACATATTCCAGATGAGGAGACACTAGTGCTTTGTAAAGAGACAATATTACATCCCTATTCTGTGATTCCTTGACTCTTTTAATGCATGATAATAGCTTGGTGCAGACAAAACACAAACGAATACCCCAGCACCCAACATATAAGTGCATGTGGGTAAATGTTAAAGGGCCCACAGCCTCATATTGTGGAATCGCCCCAAAACCAGGTAAAGGGGAATCACCCCCACCAGAGCTCTGGACAGCTTCAGGTAAGTTGAGATCTCATTCTATCCATTGCTATGTATGTCCCAAAAAATGGATGAGCTCTCGCTGTTTAGTGATGTTGTTTAGCTGGTAGTGATTTGGGCATTGAGATATTCCTTTGCATTTTGTCTGTAACTAACTGCCCAGCCCAGTGTGCACCACCCTGTCCAGCTTTTAATGAATGGTGCCGCTTGCCATTTCCTCACTATCAGTTGTATTGTGGTGAGTGCATGTGGGTACATTTTGAGGGACACTCACCTGCTATTGTGGAGTCAACCCCAACCAGAGGTAAAGGGTTAGAGCCCTGGGCAGCTTCAGGTTAGTTCAGATCTCAGTTTATCCATTGCTATGTATGTCTCAAAAATGGAAGAGCTCTCGCTGTTTAGAGTAGAACTGCAGGAAAAAGAGGTGCTGTAACGTGTCCCTGAATTTTCCCATACATTTGTATATATCTGCTATAAATTGATGGTGCTGCTTGCCTTCCTAATAGCTTGGTGGCATTGGAAGCAGCTGCTTGACACTCATACTGTTATATTGCCTGTAGTCTACCAGCACCCCCAGACCCTTCCCAACAAGTGATTGTCATGTATAATATTATGCAAAATCATGTATGATCATGGTGCATAGTCACAAACAATTTTCCCATAATGGATGTTAAGCTTACAGGTCTGTAATGTCCCGGAGAAGACCTAGAGCCCTTTTTAAAATGGGCACCACATTTGCCTTGCGCCAATCCATTGGCAGTATACCAGTTTTTATTGCGTCTTGAAAGATAAAAAATGAAGTGGTTTTGCTTATAATACATAAGGTATTTACAATGGCTTGTGAAAGTGTTCACACACCTTGGCATTTTTTTTTTTTTTTAAGTTTTTATTTATGCTTTTCAAGTTGTACAACAGAGCAATACAATACAATTACAATTATACCCCCATTACACTGTATTACAACTATAATCATAACCACTACAACAACAACAACAACAGCGGTACACACGCACCCGTATTATTCACACCTCATTCACACTCATTCTCACCTGCTTAGATAGCGATCAGATTATAAAGGAGAGATTTCAGCCCTGGGAAGTGAGCCACCGGTAGACCCTAATCATTAGTAGAGTTGGGGGCATTGAGCCATGCCCCCCATACTCGCTCAAACTTGTCTGGACATCCTCTAGCCTGGTAGGTCATCTTATACAGAACCAGTTTACCGTTAATCAAACTCTTCCAACCTGAGAGGCTCGGCTTATTTGGATGTTTCCAATGTAAGAGAAGACATTTCCTCGCATAAAACATTAGTAGACGTATCAGGATTATCTGCGGACCATCATCTAACATGGGTTCTACCACACTTAAGAGACAGAGGGGCGCTGCTTTCCTCACAGGGAGGTCCATGGAGATCGAGATAAAGTTGGACACCTCATCCCAGAATGCCGAGATAGTCGGGCATTCCCAGATCATGTGGAGCAAAGAACCGGTGCCAGTGTTGCACCTAGGGCAAAGGTCTGTTTCTGTCAGGCCCATCTTTTTCAGTCTTACCGGGGTCAGATACACCTGATGAAGCCATTTGGCCTGGATAAGCCTATCTTTAGCATCTATAACGGAGGAGTATAGATTGTCCACCGCTTCCTCCCAATTCTCCTGGTCCATACCCGGGATCAAAGCCTCCCACTTCCTCTGTGCTTTATCTAAGGGGGATGGTTGGCTTGTAAGAAGGGCAGTGTATAATGTAGAGGTGGGTTTTCTCATATCAGTGGATCTTATCAGGGATTCTAGCGGTGCCTCCACCAGTTGCAGTCCCTCTATAGGGATCTGGGATCTCAGGGCGTGCCGGAGCTGTAAGTACCGGAAGAAGTCCCTGGATGATAGTGTGTACACATGGCACAGCTGCTCGTACGTCATCAGAGTCCCTCCCGTAAATAGCTGCGTTAATACGGTTATTCCCTTTCGTTTCCAAAAAACTGTGTCAGGAAGGGCCTTCAGTTCTGGCAGATTAGGATTATCCCAGAGGGGGGTATTGGGAGACCATTCAGTGGGGGATCGGGGGGAACTCCTCATAGCCTGTGCTTTATGCCACACATGTAGTGTCGCTCTCATACATGTAGTGGCGCATGGGAGACCCTTTGTTCCCCTGTACACCAGACCCTGCAGAGGGAGCAGTGGGCCCAACAGAGCGGACTCAAGAGCCACCACCGGGTTGCCAGCGGGGGGGTTCATCCACCACGTAGTGTATACTAACTGTGCGGCATAAAAATACAGCATCATGTGCGGAGCAGCTAGGCCACCCAGTCCCGACGGGGCTCTAAGAATGGTCCTGTTCATTTTGGGGGGAGAGACCCCCCATATGAATCGGAATATGATGGAGTCTAGAAGTCGAAAGTGTGAGGCCGGCAACACCACAGGCGACGCTTGGTATAGATATAGGAACTTAGGGAGAAAGATCATTTTAATTATGTTGATGCGGCCAATGACCGATAGGGGGAGTGTCGCCCACTGGGTCACTTTTTTCTTAAGGGCGCCTACCATTGGAAGGATATTAAGTTCGATAAATTTGGAGGGGTCTGCATGCATGACAATCCCCAAGTATTTAAAGCTGTCCACTCTCCGAAGTAAAGAGACAGGGGAGACACGGGCTTCCCCCGGCTCATCCACCACGTACAAGCTGGACTTCTCCCAGTTAACTTTTAGCCCTGAGAATGAACCAAAGTTTGTTATTAGCTCCAGTAGCGCCTCTAGAGAGCCCTCAGCATCAGCCAAATAAACCAAGGTATCATCCGCATACATGGAGACCTTCTCAACCACCCGCTGCAGTCTCCATCCTTGGATCTTAGCAGAGTCTCGGATTAATGACGCCAAGGGCTCAATAGCCAGCGCAAACAGTAGTGGGGAGAGTGGACACCCCTGTCGCATACCCCGACCCAACTCCAGCTCAGCTGTTACGATTCCATTAACTCTAACTCTCGCCTTGGGATTCCGATAAAGCAGTTGGACATATTTGACATATGTTGGGGGGAGGCCAAATTTATTTAACACTGCCCATAGATAGTGCCATTCAACTGAGTCGAAGGCCTTCTCATTATCGAGAGAGACCACCACTCTACTCCCCGCATTGTCATGTCTGATTTGCAGGTTACTAAACAGCCGTCTTAGGTTAATGCTTGTCGTTCGGCCTGGCATAAACCCCGATTGATCATTGCCAATGAGGGAGAGTATTACCTTATTTAAGCGGAGTGCCAGTATTTTGGCGAGAACCTTGGCATCCTGATTCAAGAGAGAAATCGGCCTATAGGAGCTGCAGGTGTCCGGGGGTTTCCCATCTTTATAGATAAGGGTGATAGTCGCTTGTGCAAAGGTTTCAGGGAGATGCTCTGACTGCAGGGCCCCCAAGAAAACCTCCAGCAGCCTCGGCGCTATGGTTTCGCTATTTTTCTTGTACCACTCGGAAGGAAGTCCATCTGGGCCTGGTGCCTTCCGGTTAGACATTTGGGCTATTGCTCTCGCCACTTCATCGCAGGTTATTGGGCTATCTAACATTTCCCTATCTGACTCCGACAGGGAAGGGAGAGCTATCGGGGCAAGATAAGAATCCAGCTCATCCAGGCTGTAACTGGCTTTAGAGGAGTAGAGATGGCTGTAATAATCATAGAATTGTCTAGATATTCCCTCCGAATCCGTGATGAATTGGGCCTGATTAGTAATACCCGCAACCAACGTTTGTGGACTTTCTGCTCTGGAGAGGTATGCCAAGGTTCTCCCATTTTTATCCCCCTTCTCAAAGATTGTATGTTGTTTAAATAATAGGCTCTTTCTAGTGGATTCTGTTAATGCTAGATTATATTCCCTCTGTAGGGCATTAAGTAGATTATGATCTGAGGTGCTAGTGGTTTCCACAAATCTTTCTTCCGCTCTGGCTATTTTCTCCTCCAGCTCTCGAATGGTCCTCCCCCTCTTTATCCTGGCCCCTTTTATGGCACTGATGGCACTGCCCCTGACCACCGCCTTGAAAGCGTCCCATCGTGTGTTAATCGAGGTCTCCTCCCCGTTATCCTGCCAGTATCCTTCCTGCTCTTTAGCCAGTGAACCAAAGACCTCCTCATCCTCCAACCATAAGGGATTCAATGTCCAGGGCCTCAGGCTCTCCCGGTTCCCAGACATACGAATTGTAACCATTAACGGTGAGTGGTCTGAGATGCCCCGTGACAGGTACTCACAGGCTACCACTCTGGCCAACAGGCACTTAGACCCGAAGGCCAAGTCTATGCGCGAGAGGGACTTATGAGGGATAGAGTGGCAGGAGAAAGCCCGTTCCCGGGGATGTCTCCACCTCCATATTTCCGTTAGGCCTAGGGCCTCCGCCCATCCCGTTAGTGGAGTGGGCGGGCCCGTCCCAGGTGTCAGCCGGTCCAGGGCTCTATCGAGAATCATGTTGAAGTCACCGATCAGCAAAAGTGGATCTGGTGGGAGGGTAGCCACTCTATCCATAATCTCTCGGAGGACCCCGATGTCAAAAGGGGGCAGGATGTACAACCCCACCATCAGGATTTTAACATCGTATACTTTCGCATGTATGATAACAAACCGGCCTTTAAAGTCAGAGTACACTGAAATGATAGCAAAGGGCAGATGTTTGGCCACCAGAACCGAAACGCCCCTGGCATAGTTAGAGTAATGGGAATGAAATAAATGCGCGATCCATGGTCTTTTAAGAGACATTGATTTCTGCCCTAGTAGATGGGTCTCCTGCAGGATCATAATATTAGGTTTGTGGTTTTTCAAAAACTGGAGGACCAAGGATCTCTTTATCTTGTCATTGAGGCCGCGTACGTTCCACGAGATCACTTTACACTCCATGGCGATTCAATCTGAGATTCTTATATGCCAGGCAAACGTCCAGGGCCCCAGTGGCCCACCATCCCCCCAGAGCTCTAGAACAGCAGGTCACACCATTCACTCCATCACACACATACCAACAGCATACACAACCAAACCACATTAGATGCGCAACCATCAACCAATAAACTTAGACATCAACCGATGAAAGAAAAAAAAAAAAAAAGGGAGAAAAATATATATACCCACTCCCACCCTGCTCTACCTAACCCAACTTTGGCGAGCTTATTCCCTTAACTAACAATTGACCTAACTTAAACACTGGTTGTCCGTAGTGTTAACCACAAGACGTGTTCACTGGATGTGGGCACTCCGAGGGGTATGCAGGATACATACACCCCAGGGGGTCCAACCATCCCCGAACCAAGGGCAACGAAGAGGGAAGGGGGAAAAAGAGAAAACCCACAGGCTCCTGCGGCAATAACATGGGGGGGGGAGGGGAAGGATGATTACCCTAGACCGGAGTCCCCCCCCCAAGGTCCCAGTCCCTTCAGACCGCAATGGTGGACGGCAGGTATATACGATCTTTCAGGCCGCCCGCCGGTGCGGACCCCGCCCCCAGTCCGCCGGCAACGAGTCAATCCAGGCACTTGCATTCTCTGCTGTAAGGAAGAATCTTGTAGTCTCCCCGTCCTGTACTCGCAGCTTGGCAGGGAATAGCATTGCGTACTTGATTTTCTTTTGTCTGAGGCGTGCTCTCACATCAGTAAAGGAGCGACGTTGCCTCTGCACCTCTGACGAGAAGTCCGGGAAAAAGGACAAGCGCGATCCGTTGTACAGGATATCCCGTTGCCTCCTGGCAGCCGCCAGAACTGTGTCTCGGTCTCTAAAGTTCAGTAGCTTCAGGATAAAAGGGCGCGGGGGGGCCCCGGGCGGCGGGGGCCTGAACGGGAACCGATGTGCCCTCTCCACCGCAAAGAATGGTGAGAGATCCCCTGGAGCCAGAGCCTCACGGATGAGACTCTCAGCGAATTTTTCCGGGGCGTCCCCCTCCGCCCTCTCCGGTATCCCCAATATTCTTATGTTGTTGCGACGGTTTCGGTTTTCTGCGTCTTCTGCTCGGTCCGTGAGGAGCCTCACCTGGCGCTGCAAAGCCTGGACCGCCGAGGTAACCGACGTCAAATCATCTTCCGCCGCACCGATTCGCCTCTCTGACTCGGACGCTCTGTCCTTTATCTTGTCTAGATCATGCTTGAAGTAGTTAAGTTGTTCTTGCAAGTTGTCAAACTTCGCTGTTAGGACACTTTGGCAGTTGTTGATAGCTGCCATTATTGCAGCGTTATCAGGAATAGAAGTAGGCGAGGCTGTGCAGTCCTTAGGCAAATCAGCCATGGTCTGTGTGCCGCAGTGTAGAAACCCGGTGCGCCTCTTTTTATTGCCCTTCATATAGGGACTGTGGATTAGGGCTGTCGCTCTCACCGCCCCTCCAAGATGGAAGCCCTCTGTAGGCAGGCAGCGACCGGGGCAGCCGCACCGACGAGGTGTCTGTGTTGTCGACCGGGGGGGGGGGGTTACAGCCGCCTCTGTCCCCGACTCGGCGCCGCCCGCAGCAGGTGGTCAATGTCCCCTTCGCGTCCACTGCAGCGCGTTCCCCTTCAGCAATGGCGTAGCAGCCAGGAGCAGGTAAAGATATTAGGGGGTTGAGCTGTCAGGGGTGTTAGGAGGTTGGGCAGCCAGGGATATTGGGGGGTTGTGCAACCAGGGGCAATGGGGGGGTGAGCAGCCAACAACAGCAATATTAGGGGGATGATATTAATATTATTATTTTTGTTATTGTTAGGGGGGCACCGATCCCAGCCCCACTATCAGGGGGCCACACACCCTGCAGCCAGAGTCAGTAGCCGGCACACTGGCTGTGGAGCGGAGGAGGTCGGTGGGGCGGCACACGTTACACCGCCTCTCAGAGCTGCTGAGGGAAGGAGCGGCGGGCCAGAGTGAAGCGGCGGGGACCGCCGCCGATGGTAGCACGTGGGTCCTGGCCGCGCGCAGCAGCTAACCAGAGGAGCGGGAGTGACAAGCCGAGTAAAGCGGCAGGGGCCGCCGCCGATGACAGTGTGCGGGTCCCGGCCCCGCACTGCAGCCAGTCAAGGAGCCGGTGCGACAGACCTGGATGAGGTGATGAGGTGTCAGGGGCCGCCGCCGATGACAGCGCACGGGTCCCGGTCCCGCGCTGCAGTTAGACAGGAGGAGCGGCTGTCAGGGGAGGTCCGCGGTCACCGGCGGCGCCCGCGGAGCGGGCAGCTCAGTTCCAGCAGGAGGTAGAGGGGGGTGGACGAGTCTTCAGGTGGGGTCCCGCTCACCTCCTCACTCGGCGTTCAGGCAGGGCAGCCGCGGCCAAGCAGGGCGTCCTCTCTAGAGCGGGGATGGGCTCCTCAGTCTGCCGGTCTCCCCTCTCCACTCCAGTCTCAAGATGGCGCCGGGTCCGGACACCCAGGAGTTCACGGATCCACCAGGCTCCACCGTCGACCAGACCACTTCACTATTCACCCCAGGTACTGCAGGTAATGTACTGGATCATCCCTTTTCGTTTAAGGCTGGTTTAAGGTGATATATGGGGTTTTTTAAGGATGATTTTCAGGAGCCCTCGTGCCACACGTCCTTCCAGTCCTGTTACATAGCCACGCCCCCCACCTTGGCATTTTAAAGGGTTAGTCCACTTTCTATGGAATTTTTGAAAGTGAATTTTTTGGCAAATGTGTGCTATGGAAGTAGTTTTCTCGACCTGCATTCTTTGCCATTGGCAACGTACACCAAGTCTGTACCCCAAGAAGACAGACGTGAGCCCAGTATACACAGAATACTGCTGCTATGACCACAGCTGATGGAACTCACTCGGCCTTATACATGCCCAGCAGCAACTCAAATCTCTCTTCTTGATGTACAGACTTGGTGTATGTTGTCAATGGCAGCAGATTTCAGATAGTGAAAACTGCTTCCATAAAACACAGGTAAGATAAAAATTCAAAAATACCAGATCTTCTCAGCACCTTTAGCACATCAATTCGGAACACAAACATATACACTTTCAAAAATAACATTGAAAAGCATAAAACTGCATCTGGGTGGAGAATAAGCTCTCTGCAGCTATTTCAGCTCTTAGTTGTACACTGTGGCAAAAATATCCATGGAAGAGGAAGTGACATCATGCGCCTGCATCACTCCCCTTGCAATGCCTCTATTTCATCACATCATTAATAAACCCATGTGACATGCAGAAATACTCTTATATGAGAGAAGAGAAGGGGATGAACAACACATCATAAGCTATCCTGTTTTCATGGGTAATAAAGCATATCCAAACCATTGAACCCCCTCACGGCTATTTAACACTATATATAGATTGTAGCTGATCCTAATAGTATATTATACGAAGGGTGATCAATGTTTATATTCACCTGTTAACCCACTCTGCTGTCCCTGTAATCATATATGGGTCTACAGTTACCTTAAAGTCCGCAGCATAGTTTTCAAGTCTTTCTGATGCTTCAGTGGGTAATGGGCAGTCGCTGGTATATGTCAGCAAGGTAAAGAGCCAGTAGCTGGGAGTGTTTGTCTATACCTCCTCTGTACACCAGCCAAAGTAAAAGAAAAAAATGAATAAGCTGCCAGTGCCAGACTATGCATCTAATACACACCAGACCCTGGTCAGGTCCCCTAACTTGCCTACTTCTATCTTCAGTGGCAGGCTTATAATTTCTGGGGTCCCTTGTAAAGTTGTGTTTGGGGGCCCTAATCAAAGGCATTTTTATATAACAAAATACAGTAATAAAGAGGAACAAATGCTGGAAAGAAGCAGCTTTCTTTCTCATGTAGCCTCAGCACTGATCATCACCAGAATTACACGCCAGCGGCTTTCAGTGTTCATTCAGCAGAGTTCTGGGGGGCTCCTGAGAGGCGGACTAGTTACTAGTGGATACATGTTCAAAAACAGCCTTTAATCACACAGCCTCTGGCGCTATGGGCTACATTAACATGATTTTGAGTGCCGGCTATGTTTGAGGCTGTTTTTTTGATGAATGTGGTGTGGAGCTGGCGTTACAGTTTATTCCCATACAGCATAGTATTGCGACTAACACATCATATTCATCAATGCCGGACAGCGACTGAGGCGCTCTGAAACAATGATCCATGGCCGAGCACAGCAACTACTAGCGGGCGCTCTGAAATCTGCTCTACAGACGTTCATCTGTCGCTACCTGGCGTTAGTAATGAATCACCCTGTAATTGTATCATCGTAACGTCTATGGGCATTCCACTGTAAATGGAATAATGCAGAGGCAACATGTGCATGATCCATTGTAAGTGAGATAATGCAGGTATGTATCACAGTGGTGCCACAGACATTCAGGCATAATAAAAAAAATATTATATATAATGAAAGCTGCAAGGACTTAAGAAAATGCAAAATACCGTTTGAGAAGCACTTGATCTTTTCCAGTGTCAATGCTATAAAACTTAGGTGCATCTATATCAGATTATATCAAGTCGGTGCTGAGGCATTACCATATATACCTCAGCGTTAAAATACAAAATCCTGTGTATCGCTCATAAAATGTGATGCTGACCATTGGTACATGCGCACTATATCTACCTACATAATTAACCTCATCAAGAGATATAGCTTTATGATAAGTGGACATTTATGGCATATTCCAAGGGTACAAAATACTAAAGTCAACCAAAAAATAAAAACAATACAGGGAAGATGTATCATCAATAAATACCTGAAATTAAAGCAGAACAAAACCCAAGAATGTTGGTTTTGTTCCGTTTCTCTGGACCACCCCAAATTGTGATGCCCATTGTGTGAAACTCCCAAGAACACTGCTTTTCACGCACCTCTTTCTGTTTCCATTGGCACATGAGCGGGCTCTTGTCCAATGAGAGCCGCCTGCTGTGACTATGTAAATTGGCAAATAGTTCTCATTGACTAAAAAAAGGAACGTGCACTGCCTCATCCCTGGCGACGTGTGCGCTCCCACCCCAACTGACCTGAGCATCCCCCTGCATCTCTCTCCCACCCAGCCATTTCCCCATTCAAAACAATGAGAGCTGTTTGCGAATGACATAGTCATGGCAGACATCTCTCATTGGATGAGAGCCTACACATGCGCCACTGTAGTGGGAAAAGGTGAGTGTTTACAGGTGCCTCTGGGGGATTCGAGATGCCCCGGGGGAAGGCCAGTGGCCAGCCCTAAATTGGTTTAGAATCCAGGGACGACTCGGGTGGGTCTTTGAGGCTGATTGATTACTAACGCCATGTATCGGCAGGTGAGCGCTTAGAGCGACCGCTAGTAGACGCTGTAAGTGTAATCAGGCACTGTAACATAGCGCCCCAGTAGCTGTAGTAACCTGGCCAGCATTGAAGAATGTCATGTATGTTGGTCGCTCCAACACCGGTACAGCGTTGCAGGGAGCGAAAGGTAGCGCCAGCTCATTGCGACCGACTATCAGCGACTCACACCAAATTCAACAAAAAAACACACACGCACAGTGTCGGCGCTCTAAATCTGGTCGCTATAGCATAGAGTGCTAGATGCTGTGTGATTAAAGTCTATTTTTGAACACATATCCACCAGTAACAAAGCGAAAAAACGAATGGAATGATATTGTTTAAACACTGTGACATTAACACTTTAGTGCCCGACCTTTAATGACAATTTTGTATAAAAATATAAAAAGTCAAAAAAGTTTCTAAAAGTGTTTGTTTGCAGCCAGGAGAGGTCACACAATGATTTGTGCAAAAAAAAAAAAAAAATTTTCAAACGCTGTTTAAACACAAGCGCATGAACGGCCATTGAAATGTATGAGAGAGCGACACTGAGCGAAAGGTAATACCTGGTGCTCTGGAAGCTAGAGCGATATACGCTGAGCCGCCTGTAATGATGAATCGGACGCTACATGGCGCAGTCACTAGATTCGCTTTCATAAATGTGGTTTTGCATACAGCACCCGGCGTTCACCAGACACTGCCTGCCGCTATGAGGAACTACATGGTGCTATCCCTTCTTGAATAACTTCCTTAATTAATAATTATAATATTATATAATTTTTTTTATATTATTATTATTACTTTAAATAAATATTGTTAGACCGAGTGCCCAAACATATATTGTACATTCCAGGATTAAATCCTCCTACTAAACTATAGGCCAATTCAAGCTTTTGTGGTTAACAATAGATCAAACTGGTTATTCATGCCAAGCATTTCTAAATGCCATCTTGTTTCTAAATTAAGCAATCTGCATTTTAAATCTGCCTCTGAGCCCTAACTGACCCTGGTATACACTATTTGCGTGCCCAGGGTTCTTAGTCAGACCCGCATGCACAACATGGCAAAGACGAGCTGAATTTGATCTAGTACTATGGTTTTGACATCCAATGTGTTTTGCAATTCTAATTTAAAGTGGACCAACACCCAGGATTTTCACTATCCTGAGTGTTGGTCCCCTTCCGATCGGGGGTGCCCCGCTGTGTGAAACCCCCCAGAAAGCCCCTAAAATCGTACCTTATCGGCGACGGACAAGCACCGGATAAGCCGCCGCCGCCTCTCGCGCGTCCCTCCTACAGGGCGCGCGCCCGCCATTCACAGACGGGCGGGGTGAGTGCGGGAGGGACGCGCGGGAGGCGGCGGCTTATCCGTCACCGATAACGTAAGTTTTTAGGGGCTTTCTGGGGGTTTCACACAGTGGGGCATCCCGATTTCGGATGAGGGGAGGGAGCTGATCTATAAGATTCCCGGGCCGATCAGGGGTGGGTGTTGGTCCACTTTAAGCTTTGGCCATATATCGTATTCTGTACTCCCTGTATGAAATGAAATAAACCACATTTTTTTGATTTACAACTGTATGTGTGTGACACACTAAAGTTTGTACCTGGGATGAAAGAACAGATATTGCCCTGTTTAATCATGCATTTACAATATGAACATTGTGCTTGTCCACAAAGAAAGGAACCAGCTCATGCTAACCATGCAGTAGATATAGAAGTAGATGGTTTCACCTGAAAGGGGGAAAACTGAGTTGCCAATGGGACCACTCGTACTCCATTTTGAAGGATTGTAACCAATTCGGGATCAGCTTTGAGAATAGGTATTAAATCCTCTATGGTATGTTTCACTTAATTAAATTGTTCTCTAAAGGGAGTCACCAAGGTCTGTGGCTGATTCATATTATTGGCAGTTGGATTAGATGTATACCTGTTGTAGCCTCTAGCTGCCTATGAATAATATGGCATGTCTTATGGGCAAACTGTTCCTCTGTGGTGCATACACCCCCCATATGGAATTGCTCTTATTTTTATGCAATACAGAGTTTGCCCAAGATAGGTATTTTGTACCTGGATAAAACAATTGTATTTTCAAGTGGGTCAGCTAGGTAGCTCAAAATTAAATCAGGAAGTTGATTCTTTCCCTATGCCCTGTAAAACCTACATTTTTGTATTCTCATTTAAGCACTGTAATTCAAAAACTTTTGTATCTGGTTAAACTTACCAATCCAGATACATATAATATACTCTATGAAACATGCAAACCAATAGGTATTCTTCATAAATGGGTTTGAATCAGAATACATTTTAAGACTCTTTACTAACCCTTATCCCATTATCTTTTACTAACCCTTATAAATATTTGCCAAGGAGGGTGAAAATGGGGCTCCCACAGAGGCTTCACAAAATTGTAGGTAATATTACCCACTGAATGTAAACCAACTATGAGGGTGATTCATTACTAACGCCAGGTATTGGCAGATGAGCATCTGTATAGCAGCGCTTAGAGCAACCGCTAGTATACGCTGTTAGCGGGTATCAGGCGCTGTAACAGAGCGTTTCAGTCGCTGTAGTATCCTGGCCAGCATTGATGAATGTGATGTATGTTTGACTCTCTAACACCAGTACAGCGCTGCAGGGAGCAAAAGTTAGCGCCAGCTCTCAGTGACTCACACCATACTTATCAAAAAACTACACACAAACAGCGTTGGCGCTCTAAATCTGGTCACTATAGCACAGAGCGCCAGGCGCTGTGTGATTTAAGTCTTTTTTTGAACACATATCCACCAGTAACAAAGCGAAAAATGGAATTACATTGTTATAACATTGTGACATGAACACTTTAGTGCCAGACCTGTAAGGACAATTCTACATAAAAAACAAAACAACCCCAAAAGCTTTCAAAAATGACTTTTTCTAGGCGACACAATTATTTAAGAAAAAAAAAAACAAAAAAAAAATCCTGTTTATAAAGAAGAAAAGCAATGTCCATTGAACTGTATGGGAGAGCGACAGGTAGCACCTGGCACTATACACTGAGCCACCTATGATGAATCGTACGCTACATGGTGCTGTTAGAGTCACTCACCAGAATCATCTTCATAAATGTGGTTTTGTGTACAGCATCCAGCGTTCACAAGACGCAGCCTGCCGCTACGAAGCACTACCTGGCACTAGCCCTTGATGAATAACCACCAATGTTTCATAATCCACAGCAATACACAGAAAATCTATTCAAAGCATTTTTCAAGCATTATTCTGAGCAACACCAAGGTGGTGGGGGGATTAACAAATACATGTAAAAGCAAAGCATAACCACCCCCTGGATGAATTCCATTGGATGAGACCTGGCATGGATTGGGTAAAAATCTGCATTTTTTAATTTTCTGTCCATTAGTGTCTAAGAGCAGCTTTTGCCATTTCGGTCCCTGAGTATGACCATAGACAAAGCAATATCATCTTCAAGTGCTGCTCAAATGCCCAAAACATCATTGTTTTTTTCTAAAAGATATATCAAAACTATGATTTTAGAATCAGAAAGCCTAGTGGGACTCAGCCATCACACCATTGTTTAAACTTTAATCTCTATTTTTAATAAATATTTAAATACATTATAACATTATAACATTGTGGGCTTGTTTCCTTTGACTCTTATTATTTTATTAAATCAAATGTCTTATGCTGTAAATTCTTAAAGTAACAATCTATTTTCAAAATAAAGCTTTTCAAGAAGCTCAGCATTACTCCAAGACAGAATAACTGCTAACATGATTGTCACACATCCTTGTTCTGTTATAGTGATAATAACATTTGCATTGATCTCCAGTTACAATGAGACAATGGCATCAAGCCAGGTGTCTGTGAAATGCAGTCATTGCGATTAAAACAACTTTCTCTTTTATATCACAGGTGTCAATTAAAGTCACTTTGTCATTCATATCTGACACCGATGCTGGCTGTAAAGATATAATGCTTTCATATTTCATATATGATATATATATATCTATATATATATATATATATACACACACATTTTTAAACAAAATATATATACACACATACATATTTGTATATTTGTATATGCAAATGGTGTTATATGCAAAATAAATGGTGTTCTAAAATAGAACCCAATATCAGTCAGTATGGCAGAACCCCCCCAAAAACACCTGATGATAGGCAGTGTGCCAAAACCTCCCAAAAAACATGGGGAGGCTGATTTATTTATAGCGACATGTAGCGACAGTTGAGCGACTGTAGCGTTATTTCACAGCGCCCGCTAGTAGTCGCTGTGCTTGGCCGTTGTTCGGTTGTTGACAGCGACTCAGTCGGTGTGGCGTAATGTTGAATACAAGGTTACGAGTCGCTATTTGACAGGTTCCGCGATGTATGGGTGCACATGATAGCGGCTGGTCAGAGCGACCAGCTTCCACCATATTCAGCAAAAAATCACGCTCAAAAAATTCAAGCGCTGTGAAATGCATGTTTAACCCTTTCGCTGCCAGCCTACCTGCAGCATTTGCCACTCCCTGTTGCCAGACTGAGTTTCACTGTTTTGCGCTACACATGTTCAACTGTCATTTTTGAAAGGATTTCCAGGGATTTCCCAGGAAAATTATATATTGTTTTTTTCAACAGAGTCTGGGCTTTAACATGAAATGTCTTGTTTGTATTTTTTAGGTGTATTCTCAACATTTTTGGGTGAAATGTGTGAAAAAAATTAAAAAATATATATTTTTTTACAATTTGTAGAGTTTTTTTGTAATAAAAAATGTAAGTTTGTCAATAAAATATTATTGCGTGAGAAACCCCAATTTCTCCCGGTTACAGCGATACCACATATGTATAGGTAGACACCCTTTCCTGCCCAGAAGCCTTTTATAGCTGCTGGATGACAAATGGTTAATTAAAAAAAAAAATGACATAGGGTCCCCCCTTCCCGGGGAGGGAGACCCCATTTTTTTTTGGATTTTTAAGGGTTAAAAACCCTTAAAAATCCAAAAAAAAAAATGACGTGGGGTCCCCCTTACCCAAAGTAACCAGCCCGGGACCAGCTATGGGGGCTTGTAGGCACAGAGTGGGGGGGCCAGCTTTGGTGGCCCCCCCACCCTGCAGCCTACGAGCCCACATAGCCTATGTGGGCCCGGGCTCTTCTGCCCCCCCCTGGCCTTTGGGGAGGCAGGTAATGGGGGTGCGGGGGTTAATGGCAAGTCACCCGCTAGGGCAGGTGACTTGCCACCCCCCCAGCCTTGTGAACTGGTATAAGGGGTCTCATGGACCCTGGCATGCACATCCCTAGCTGCTACCCAGCATCTCTCCTCAGGACCATAGCCAACCCAGTCCACCAGATACTGTAAAGAATTCCGCACTTTGCGAGAATCTAAGATCTTATTTACTTCATATTCAGGCTCATTTTCAACCAGAATTGGCGAAGGACCGGCAGGAGGGGTGTTCTTAGCTGGTTTTAACAGCGAGACGTGGAAAGAATTTGGTATTTTCATAGCCGGCGGGAGTTGAACTTTAAAAGACACATTATTCAACTTCTTAATAATAGGGAAAGGACCAATGAATTTTGGACCTAATTTACTAGAGGGTTGACGGAGTGCAATATTTTTTGTGGAGACCCAAACTAGATCACCCACCTGAAGAACCGGTTTGCGTGACCTACGACGATCGGCAAATTTCTTATACCTCAAACCAGTAATTTTAAGAAACTCTTGAACGCGATTCCAGATATTCCTCCGTTCCTGAAGCCACTCTTCCAATGCCGGCAAATTGGAAGGTGACCCTGAAAGGGAAGAAGCTCTTGGATTTTTCCCTAAATTACAAAAAAAAGGAGATACCTTAGTACTCTCACAAGGCGCGTTATTGTAAGCGAACTCAACAAAATCGATAAATTCCGCCCATTGTTCTTGGGCATCAGAGACATAACATCTTAAGTATTGCTCCAAGGTTTGATTTGTTCTTTCCGTCTGCCCATTAGACTGGGGATGGTAAGCAGAGGAAAGAGAGATCTGTATCCCCAACCGTGAACATAAGTGTTTCCAAAAACGGGAAGTAAATTGGACACCCCGATCGGAGACTATATTAGATGGAATACCATGAATACGAAAAATATGCGAAGTAAATAGCCCCGAAAGCTCAGGAGCCGACGGAAGCTTGGCCAACGGAATGAAATGTGCCATTTTACTGAAACGATCCACTACCACCCAAATTACAGTATTTCCAAGTGAGAGAGGCAAATCTACAATAAAATCCATAGAAATATGGGTCCATGGCTCAGCAGGAATTTCAAGAGGAACCAAACCGCCACTAGGAGCCTTGTGAACCCCTTTACTTCGGGCACAAATAGCACAAGCGTCGATAAAGGCAGTAACATCGCGTCTCATGGTTGGCCACCATACATGGCGACGGGCAAGCATAAACGTCTTACGGTTACCCAAATGACCAGCAGTTTTGGCATCGTGAAATTCGCGAATAACATCCGAACGCAGGTGCGGCGGTACAAACTGGCACCCCAAGGGTACATCACTAGGAGATTCATCTTGAAACAGCGCCAAGGTATTGGAGAGATCAGGAAGTAACGCCCCGACCACACAACCCGTGGGTAGAATAGGTTCACCAGTATCACACCTATCCTTACATTCACCAAACATGCGAGATAGAGCATCAGCTTTAGTATTTTTTACACCCGGCTTGAAAGTAATAATAAAATTAAAGCGCGAGAAGAATAATGCCCAACGTGCCTGACGAGAGTTCAGCCTCTTGGCAGAACCTATGTATTCGAGGTTTTTATGATCGGTATACACAGTTATAGGATGTAATGAACCCTCCAACCAATGTCGCCATTCATCAAATGCCAGTTTAATAGCTAATAGTTCCCTATTGCCAACATCATAATTTTGTTCCGCGGTACTGAATTTACGTGAAAAATAAGCGCATGGATGGAGACGCTCAGGGTTACCAGAATACTGTGACAAAACTGCACCCACTCCCAGCTCCGAAGCATCTACTTCAATAACGAAGGCCTTACGAATATCTGGATGAATTAACACAGGTGCCGAAGTAAAGGCCCATTTCAAGGTTAGAAAGGCCTCACAGGCAGAGGCCGACCAGTTAGCAGCAAAAGCCCCCTTGCGGGTAAGATTGGTAAGGGGTGCTACAATATGAGAAAACCCTTTTATGAAACGCCCATAAAAATTTGCAAAACCTAGAAAACGTTGCAATTCCTTTAATGTTTTGGGTTGGACCCAATCCTGAACTGCTGAAACCTTCCCCGCGTCCATCTCCAAACCCTGGTTGGTAATAACATACCCTAGGAAGGGAACTGTAGTGACTTCAAACACACACTTAGCGAGTTTAGCAAATTAGTTGTTCTCTCTTAACTTTTGTAGTACCAACTTAACATGGCGTCTGTGCTCCAATAAAGAATTAGAAAAAATGAGAATATCATTCAAGTAAATGACTACAAATCTACTGAGATATTCCCTGAATATATCATTAACAAAATCTTGGAAAACGGCTGGCGCATTACAAAGACCGAAGGGCATGACCAGGTACTCGTAGTGCCCATCCTTCACATTAAATGCAGTTTTCCACTCGTCCCCCTGTCGGATGCGTATCAGATTGTAAGCCCCTCTCAGATCCAATTTGGAGAAAATTCGAGCTCCTGTGACTTGATTGAACAGATCCCCGATCAAGGGTAAGGGGTATCGGTTCTTAACCGTGATCTTATTCAAAGCTCGATAATCTATACACGGTCTTAGGCCACCATCTTTTTTCTCGACAAAAAAGAAACCGGCCCCAGCAGGCGAGGTAGAGGGACGGATAAAACCTTTCCTTAAATTCTCGGTAATATACTCCCTCATAGCTTGCTCCTCGGGCAGAGTGAGGTTATAGATCTTTCCCCTAGGGGGAATAGTGCCAGATAGCAGGTCAATGGGGCAGTCATAGGACCGATGTGGCGGTAGGGTATCAGCGGAGCGTTCGGAGAATACATCGATCCAATCAGCATATGGCTGAGGTAATTCCTGTGGTAAGACTTGAACGCTTCTGAGACATGTAGTAAAACAATGACCTTTACAGTGATCACTCCACTTGGTCAATTCCCCAGCCCGCCAATCTAACACTGGGTTATGGAGTTGTAACCAGGGGTATCCCAAAACCACCGGAGTTTCTGGGCAATCAAAAATAAAGAATTCTAAGAATTCAGAGTGAAAAGAACCGACAATTAGTCTGAGAGGTGGGGTCTTGGTATTTATAGGACCTCCCTGGATTGCCTTCCCATTGATAGCTAGAACTTGTAAGGATCTTTCAAGTGGAACTAAAGGGATCCCTAAAGTGGAGATCATGCTCCTGTCCAAAAAGTTTCCAGCCGCACCACTATCTATGAAGGCGGAAGCTGTCTGCTTAGAGGACCCCCCAAAACAGATTAATAGGTACAAGCATCTTATTCTGGCGAGAGTTACAAACTGACTCACCCAGATCAGTACTATCTACCTGGTCTAGGTGCGGAAGTTTTCCGCCGGTTTCCCCTTGTTGGGACAGGACCCTGCAAAATGACCAGAATTCCCGCAATACAGGCATAACCCCTCGGATCGCCTACGCTGCTTCTCCTCTTGGGATAAGCGGGTTCTCCCTAATTGCATAGGTTCTTCCTGGGAAGATGATGAGGTATTTTCACCACGGGGAACCGGGGATCTAAGACTCTGGACTGGTCTGAAGGACATGGGAGTCGTGCCTCTCTCCCTGGCCCTTTCTCTAAGACGTCGGTCTATTTTAATGGAGACCTGCATTAATTGATCTAGGTCCGCTGGCGGGGGAAAATTGACGAAAGCATCCTTGATGTAATCCGACAGCCCCACCCTGAACTGACTACACAAAGCTGGATCGTTCCACCTAGCTTCGATAGCCCAGCGGCGGAATTCAGCACTGTAGTCTTCAGCCGAATTCCGTCCTTGTTTTAAGGCCCGAAGCCTATTCTCTGCGGTAGACTGTATATCTGGATCGGCGTATAAAACGCCCATAGCATTGAAGAAGGCAGTCACTGATTGTAGGGAAATGTCATGAGACAGTAAACTAAAGGCCCAGGACTGTGGGTCTCCTTGAAGCAAGGAAATGACAAGGCCTACTCGTTGGACCTCTGTGCCAGAGGAGATAGGTCTTAACTTAAAATATAGTTCGCAGGCATTCTTGAAGTTGTAAAATTTTGCTCGTTCTCCAAAAAATTTCTCAGGCAGTGGAATCTTAGGTTCGGAGAAATGAGGTGGTACAGAGGAAATCGGCACTTGACGAGACTCCTGAGCGAGTTGGTTGATCGCTGTGGCCATAGCTTGCACCTGCTGTACCAGGTCATCCATGTTGGGCCTGTGATAATGTCACGCTCTGGTAACTCCAGCCCTCTAGGTAAGCCCTCAACCCCCAATCTCCGCAGCCAGCTTCACCTGTAGGAGCCCCCGCTTGCCGGGACGCAAAATACGCCTGCCCGGGATCGGTTGCCCCCAGGACTTCAATGGCTCAAAGGATGAGAGCTTACTGGTTAGAGGTCTGAAGAACCAATGGCTAAGAGCGAGTGTAGCAGAAGTCCAAAGACAGGCCAGAGGTTGACATGGGGAAGTCAGAGATCGCGGCGGTACAGAGGGAAGAGGCAGCTCGAGGTCCCGGTACAAAGCAGAGGTCGGCAACGGAGATCAGATCGAGAATAGTCGGTTCAGGCAGGGGTTGGCAATGGAGATCAGATCGAGAATAGTCGGTTCAGGCAGGGGTCGGCAACGGAGATCAGATCGAGAATAGTCGGTTCAGGCAGGGGTCGACAACGGAGATCAATCAAAGTATTTCACAAGAATATGCAAGGTACAAGGCGCTATCACAGGCAATTCACAACTGAGAGGGAATTGCCTTTATAGGGACAGACAGAGAGGGAAGGTGTGAGTGATTGGTGCACTTTAAGATCCAGGCCAGGATTGGCCTGACCTGTCCCTAGCTGGGCTCATTGGCCCAAAGACAACACTAGGGCTCATTGGCCCACTATAGGAGGGAGGGAGGAGTTCCTCCCCTGGCTGAGCCCGCAGGCTCAATAACTGTTACCTCCGGCGGACGCGCTGAGAGCAGCGTCGCCGGAGGGCATATGAGGAACGTGCACGCGCGAGCACGAGAAACAGAGAGGCGAGGACGAGGAGGGAGGACGGCCGTGCTCGAGGGCGCGCCAGCCGCCGCCGCTCGGCGCGGCCGCCAAGCGGAAGCTGCTGCTGCGGCTGGCGGCCCGGGGACAGCGCTGGAATGGGGCGCAGGTAAGCTATTCCTGACAGGCCGTAGTGTACAGAATCTACCGCAAGAACCCCATAAGGCTACGTTCACACTATGCAGTTGCAGATCAGGTGCATTTTGCAGTTGATCTGCTTTATTTGGACAACTATCAGTTCCATAGAATAGACACAGAATACATCTGCATATGTAGTCCGCTTAGAATGCAGAAAGCAAGACTTTTTCAGCTATGTTCCAACCGCAATGTATCAAACTGGAGAGATGTGAAAGGGGTCAAAGAGGACATGACTTTTTCTACAATTTGCAAACGCATTTGGACAGGTGTGAATTTAGCCTAACAGACAGCAAGCAGAATCACTCCCAAGAACCCAACAACAGGCAGTGTGAAGCATTTCCCCCCTAGAACCCTACAACAGGCAAAGCTCAGAATCCCCTCCGAAGAACCCCATAACAAGCAGCATACAGAATCTCCCCACCCAGAGGTAGTTCAGCAAAACCCCCTGTCCTAGTCGAAGACTAAAAGTGTGTGTGTGTGTGTGTGTGTGTGTGTGTGTGTGTGTGTGTGTGTGTGTGTGTGTAAGTAATGCACTGCACAATAGAGGACTGGCGGGCAGGGAGTATATTCCCTTACAAAACAGCCTGATATCTGGCGGCTCTTCTGGCAGCAGACTGCTCTGACAGCATTTGCCCATCATGTATCAAAGGAAGGGGAATTTCCAGAGGCTATGTCCCTGGGGTATAAAAGTTTTGCTCCTCTGGTGGATGGGCATTCCCTCTACCAGGATGCCAGGGTGTATAGACAAAGGACATTTGTGTACAACAATTCCCCTTTTTTTTACTATGATATATGCAGAGCACACAGTGTGCTTACATCGCATCGCTGTTGCCTCACCCACTGTTTCTCACCATTTTTTTCTCTGCATTTCCAATGCTCTAATACTTTTACAAATAACTTAGCTCTTTCTCAACCTGTGGTATGCATACCCCAGGGTGTAGATATCAGTGTTTACGGGCACACCAACAGGGGGAGTCAGACTGGTCTGGTATATTATTTTAATAGTAAAATATTCCCCCCTTCTTGCCTTAAAAATGACTAGGGTGCTTGGGGTCTTCTTATTTTGGTACTATTTATAATTGATCACTTCATTGGAGGTCCTTGGCTTGAAATTCTTGTTGCTAGGGTGTACTTGATGTAAAAAGTTTAGAGGCTGCTACCATGTCTGCCCAGCGATGGAGGATGGAATCGCTCGTTCTTCCTCACTTGTAACTATAAAGATGCTGGCTCTGTGCGAACGAGCTGTGGGGGTCAAAGTTGAATTTATACTTTTTTGTTTTATTGCCTGGATAGGAAATGTAAACTGGAACATCAGCCTTTACTACAAAATAGGTGTTGTACCGGGCACACGGAGGCATTCCAATTGCAGCTGCTTCTCTGAGAATTAATGGCGCAGATTAGGGGAAATCTTACCTTTCTCCATGGTCCCCCGGAGAAATACAGTGCTTGGTTGGTCGTTGCGGTCACATGGCTGCCGGCTCAGTCAGAATGTCATCTGGCAGCCACGTGAACGCAGTGGCCAATCGGAGCAATGGAATTCTCTGGGGAACCAGGGAGAAAGCTAAGATTTTTCCGTTTAATACACAGGAGGGCATCCACAATTTGGATGCTTCCCTGCACCTGGTACAACATCCATTATATGAAAAATGGGTGTTGTCCCAGTTTAAAGGGGCATTCCAGACTTAAAGGGTTAAATTACACTGTCTCTACTCTCTCTAATAGGGAGCGTGTCCACGCCGGCCATTCACAAATGCTGCGGCTCATCAGCATACCTCACCTCTGTTGAGTCCCCTGTCAGTCAACCCCGCCTCTGCTCACCTCATTTCTTCCTACCTCACCTCTGCCCTCCTCATCCTATGCAGACCTCTACCCACCTCTGCTCACCTCACCGTTTCCTGCTTCACCTCTGCCCACTTCTTCACCACCTCACCTCTGCTCACATCACCTCTACCAATCACTGCCTACCTCTCTACCCAGCTCAGCTCCTCTTTCCACCTCACCTCTGCCCATCTAAGCTCTGCCTACATCTACCTGCCTGTGCTAACCTCAACTATCCCGCTTCACCCCTGCTTACATCAACTCTACCCATGCTCTGCTCACCTGTGCCAGCATCTGCTCATTTCTGCATATATATAAAAGCATATACATTCCTTTAAGGTTAAAGATTGCCTGCAGTAAACTGCATTTTCCCAGCCCACATTTTTCAGTGGAACATTAAGACAACGCGGCCCAAAATGCTGTGCCCCAATAAATAAAATAAATTCCAATAAAAAGCCTTTATGTTTTATATAAGTAGTCCTATTGATTATATTATGGTGAGAAAAATGCTGATGGTACCATTTTACTACAGTAAATGTATTACTAATTATTTATTATAAATATAAATGTTATTATTTATGGAGGAGTCGTAGTCGGGCTTTTGCATTGTGACTCCAGAGCCCTGGTGCACTGTAGAAGCTGGGGCAGGTCTCCGAATGTTGCCCCACTTTTAAATACATTTTTCCATGACCACGCTTCAAATGTGGTTGTTTAGTCAGCCCTGTCCCTCAAGGCTCCCAACATAAACAAGCCTAGAAAGAGTGACCACTGTGGCTTTTCAAATGCACTGATTGAGATCGCTGAGATTGCAGCGACAGCCCTGTTAACAATTTTTGCATGGTTGTTGAGGAATGGAATTGAAAACAGGGACAGGATTTGGAGCCCAACTGCAGTATCCACAGATCAATGCTGGGAATGGAGGAGAGGCACATGAGACAGGCTTCAGGTGAGCTCTTTGCTGCCTAATTATTGCAGGTGAGGGCATGCTCATACCCCTGTGTCTGATGGTGGGGGGCAGGACAAATCGGTGAATGGAGTTCAGGTCCTGGGGTGACATGGGAAGAGATGATGCGACATGGACTCGGATCCAGCAATCAGGTAAATAACTGATTGCTGGACTTGCACCAATCAGCTGCACAGGACAAAAGATACTGTAAGTACACTTTTGTTTTTTATTTGCCTGTTGAATGACTCTAACTGAACCTTACATGTTTGGTGCATCTCAAGATTAAACATTAACAGGGTTGTCAAGGACATATGAATTAAATACTATCTTTGAATTCTATTCTATTTTCCTTTAAAAAATAAAAATTCGCACTGATGTTTGGTGGATGAGAAGGGACAGAGTTAGAACTTTCCCCCCAGTAATTTTCTGCGGTAGTTTGAGGGACCTTTAGCGTGTTTACAATGGCTGGTTAAATTGCAAGAACTAAAATAGTGTTTTGTTAAATTTAAGCTAATGTAAGTAATGCAAGCAGACATTACATGGCTTTTAAAAAGAGTTTACTATTATATATTCAGATTTATTACATCTTAAAGCTATTGCCAATATCTACTATAAGCAGAATGTATGGTGTTATTTCTGTTGTTATATGTTACCTTTCAGTTTATTTTTGGGAGATGATTCAGCTGAAAGACAATATAAGCATTTCATGATTAAGTGTTTTAATACGATGTTTATAGAGAATATAAACCTACCCATGTTTTTATATAAGCCCATAAACTGCTTTCAAACCAAAGTTATATTTACTATTATAAAAAATAGCCACACGCATAAACCTCTTATATAGCTGGATCGATAAAAAAATCAACAAATTATGAGTCTGACCTTCACATACTCTTTTATAGTAATGACTTTTTACATGGAAATACACCACAGGACAATAGCCACTATAGGCTGTCAGTGCACTAAACAGTGGCCATAAATTCTTATATAATTATTATATCTTGTATTAAGGATATCATACAATAACATAATAAGCATGTTCACTCTGTAATCATTTCTTACATATTGATTGCTTAGAAGAGAGTACAATTATATTCAATTATATTCAAGCAGTTACTTGGAACAATGACCTGCACAGTGTGTTGTGAGAGAGTACAATACTTTTATTTTCTCTTTTCTCTTTTCCATGAGCCATTATAATTTTTAACTTGTGTTACCCAATGAGCAAATATCTCTGCCATCAATGTACCCACTTTCTTCCCCACTAGGGAAATGTCCTGACCCAAAACAAGGTTTAATTTTGATGGACACTAGGTGTGCTAAGATATGATACTATTTGTCAGACGTCCCAAGTTGGTTGTAGGGGATATGGGCTAATTGCCACCAGCAATTATATTTGTCTCTCATTTGCATTCTGGGGTGCGTGTTACTGCAAACCTACTTATTGTCACAATAGGTCAATCATTTGTTCCAGCGGTATCCTCGGGTGGCGTGAAGCCGACCGTGATCCCTCCGGCGTGTCAGTCTCAAGCGGCTCTGTGTCTCTCTTCCCTCTCCCTCATCCCCAGGACCTAAGCTCTAAGCAGTCTCAACCTATCCCTGCACATCATCTCCTGTTAAAGTGTCCCAGCCCCTGTCATTGATGCCTGTTATAGCTAGTGCTTGGGTCTTGTGCAGTGCTCTGTTTCCTTGCTTCTTGTGTTTCACCCAGATTGTCCTTTGAGCTTGTCTCCAAGGAACCCCAGTTGCTGACCTTGGAATGCTTGACCTTGCCTCTGCCTGCTCACTCCGCCATCCGTTTTGACCTTTGTCCTGCCCTCTGAACCTGGTTATCCCTTTGCATTGAGGTCTGTTGGACTGACTTCCAGTATATGACCCTTGCTTTGTCTGACCTCCCGTGAACCCCAGTTATGCTCATCCACCTGCAGCTCCAACCCTGGGGGCAGCTGTGTCTGGCGGGCCTTCTTGCATCCCGGCAAATGGGGGCTTGTCTAAAGATGAAGATAGCGGCGGAGATTGGGTATTATCAACTAACCTGGACCTGCTAACTGGTGAGCCTTACATTATCACAGGCCCCAAAGTCTTGTGGAGCCAATACAGGCTATGGCCAGCACCAGTGAACAGCTTACTCATCGTGTGGTTGCTCAGAGGATCGTCAGCCATCCACCTCTCAAGTGGCCACTGCCTCCGCAGATCCTAAGGTTCCTTTTCCTGAGAAGTTCAATGGGGACCGTACCAAGCTCTAAAATTTCAAGAATTCTTGCCTTTTGTATTTCCAAATGTGGCTAAACTCCTCAGGTACTCAGAAAGTGGGTCCAGTGATTTCCCTTCTACAAGGAGACCCACAGACCTGGGCGCTCGAGTTGGCTCCTACAGATGCTGTCTTCTTTAAGGCCATGGAAGTTGTGTACGGCCGATGGCAAGCTATGAGGTCCCAAACAGGGGAAACGTATTGCTGAGGAGTATAGTACTGAATTCCTCTGATGCCCGATCGATCCCCACTGGAATGATACGGCCCTCTGCAGTCAATTTCAGATGGGTCTCACCAAAACCATTAAAGATGCTTTGGTGAACTTCGCAACTCCAAAGAACCTTGATCATCAAGAATCTGAGAGAGAACAGTCTTTACACCAGGTTACCCAAGTGTGTATTCAAGATCACTGAGGTTCCATTCTTGGGATATCTAGTCTCTAACCACGGCTGGCTATGGATCCTACTAAAGTTTCGGCAGTTTTAGAATGGGACTAATCCAGAAGCGTGAAAGCCCTACAGAGATTCTTGGATGTGATCATTTCTACAGGCAATTCATTAAATGGTTCTAGGCCATTGTTGCTCCACTTACGGACTTAACCCATAAAGGTGCCTTTCTGGAGGAATGGCCTTCTCTGGCTGTGAAGGCCTTTCAAACACTGAAGGAGGCCTTTACCTCAACTCCAGGGTTAATTCACCCCAATGTAAGTCATCCATTAATTGTTGAATTTGATTCATCCAAACTTGGTGTGGGGGCTGTTGTCTTTCAATATTCCCAAAAGACTTCACCCCTGCACTCACTTCTGCTGAACAGAGTTATGAAGTGGGGAACTAAGAGTTGCTAGGTGTAAAGTTGGCATTCAAGGACTGGAGGCACTGGTTGGAATGTTCCTTACACCCCCATTACTGTGTACACTGACCATAAGAATCTGAAGTACACTGAATCCACTAAGAGGGTAAATTCACATCCAGGAAATCCTCCTCATTGTCGATATATTCCACCCCATATGCGATTATCTGTGTTGCAAGAGTTTTAAAACAATAGGTCATTTTGGTAGCTAAAAAACCCTCGCTAAGCATCAAGTATGGTGGCCTACTCTCAGATGTGATGTCACTGCCTTTGTCGAAGCATGTTCAGTGTGTGCTTGGAACAAGGGAACCCATAAACCTCCTGCTGGGTTATTTGTTCCTTTGGAGGTCCCTGGTGAACCAAGGCCCTATATCTATGGATTTCATTGTTGATTTACCCAAGGCACAAGATAACACAGTCATTTGGGTCATAGTCGATTGTTTGGGTAAAACTTGCCCAAACTCCCATCTGCCCCTGAACGGCTCAATTATTTTATCAAATATATTTTCAGCGTTGGGCTATACCCCAAAATATTGTCTTGACCAGGGTGTTTAATTTGTGTTTTAATGATCAGACTGCCAAGACAAGTGGTATGAAAATATCAAATAGCTGAATTTGCACAGTTTTTCTGTAATTTCTGAGCAGGTAAGGGTTGCAGGAGTCTATGCATTGGGGGACTCCATAAATCTGGATGCCCCCGAGACAATGTCACAATGCGGCCCACACCCATTATGTAGAAAATGGGCGTGGGACCACTTTAATAATATAGTCATCCTATTAGGGTTGTACTGGTTAGCACTTGGCCCTTAATTTACTGTTGCTTGTTGTAATCCTTATTAACGGAATAACAAAAATATGCTAACTGGTTTTACAAGTGATCAGTTCTGTTTATAAAATCAACAGGCCTATGAAAGAAAACATGCTGCCCTAATCAACTGAGGACCAGGAGAATGTATAGGAATGTGATTGTGTTGGAATACTTAACAACAGTGACTTTATGAATCATGCGCATGCTCTGAAGTGGTTAGAGATGGCTGCAGGACCACTGTGGCATGCCATGCCTCACTCACACTAAGAGTACCAAGGGGTTGAGTGGCTGATTTTTTTTTTGTGTGGTCCTAGAAGAATTAAATTAAAATAAGGGCAAACCTTGAAGCCATGTTTCAACATTTACATGGGGTTAAGCTCTCAAACTGCTTATGCCACTGATCATAACGGAAAGCAATTTATTAGTAAAAGTCAAATTTGAATTGGGCAGTTGATTTCAGAGCATAAGTTAGGTAACTATGCTTCAATAGTATACTTCAATTCCGTGATCCCGTTACTATCTTTACCAGATTCTGGTATTAAAAGCGCTTATAGATTATTTGCAATAATCAAATTTTACTTCCATTCCATATATATATTATCCTCCGATATGGCATATGTAGTCAGACTGGTATAGAAAAAAATGCAATATAGAGTGATATTGCTTTAAAACGGGAATTGACCCTTAATTTATTCTAAAGCTATATATACTCAATTTTAAAACTCTTTATACATTGCTAATTATGGAGACTCTGTCCCCTTCTCATCAGACGGTGCACAGTTGGCAGTCTTGCCACCTCCAGGAGCGTGTAATGGCGTCTCCGCTAGAAACAGACTGTGTGCTCCAGGAGCACTAACAGTCACTCCTACTGTCCTGTTACATGTATAAATTTTAATTAGGACTGTTGGGTACACGGTGCTTTGGAGTATTGCATTGTAACATTTTAAGAATTATTCGTCCATTCGTAATTTTTGTAACCTGGCATACCTGCCCCCATCCTTTTTAAAGTAATACAAAGAGTACAGTTTATGTACTAATGACCTTCAACCTAAGATCTACCACTTATGTAAGGCAAGGTGAACGATTGACTATGATATGATGACACTTGATGATGAGATGAGTAACAAAATGACACAACTGTTGAATATGTATCACTGTTAGTAGGGGACCATGCTATATGAAAATGTTTGGTGTTATGCCAGGAATACAATGAAGCATGTTTAACTTTGGTTGTACTCGTGGATGTGAACTGAGGCTTACGGTACATGAGTACTCACACAAAAATTGCAATAAAATGTTTGCAACAACACCCTTTGGGGTGAAATGCCAAATATTTGTGCATAGCCCATTGGGATTCTGTTGTTTTCAAACATCCCAAAAATATCTTTACCTTCAGATATTTTATTATAAGTCATTTTTTGGAAAGAAAAAGAACAAAACAATGTAATTGTACTTTTCATATGCCAAAGTAAAAAACATTTTTAACACACTATTCATTGCAGTATTTCTTTTAGAACTGACTTAGAGGCCGATTCATTAATAGCGGCAGGTAGCGACAGTTGAGCGACTGTAGCAGCATTTTCAGAGCGCCCGCTAGTAGTCGCTGTGCTTGGCCGTTGTTCGGTAGTTGATAGCGACTCAGTCGGTTTGCCGTAATGTTGAATATTGGGTGAGGAGTCGCTATTTGACAGGTTCCGCGCTGTATGGGAGCGCATGATAGCGACTGGTCAGAGCGACCGGCTTCCACCATATTCATTAACAAATCACGCTCAAAAAATTATTGCGCTGTAAAATGCATGTTTAAACCCCAGAGCGCTGGCGCCGATGGGTTAAAAGTAGTTTTTTAACCCCCAAACAACCATATTTTTGGAAACCCAAAAAAACAAGTTTTTAAAATAATTTTGTAATATGAATACATTAATATCAGACCTGTAATATCAATTCTGTACATTTTTTTGTTTTTTTTTACCTTAAAAAAATTATTTAAAATGGCAGAAGTAGTCACAGAATTTTTTACATTTAAAAAAAAAAAAAAAAATAATAACAATTAATTATGAAGATTTAAAGATTGTTCCATTGAAATGCATAGGAGAGCGCCAGGTAGCGAGAGGTCATACCTGGCGCTGTGGGCTGAGGCTGGAATAATGATGAATGAGTAGCTATCTGGCGCTATCTCAGTTGCTAAGCAGGATTGCCTTGATAAATGTGTGATTGTGGTGGGGAGCCGGCATTCCCCTTTGCGGGGCCCGTCATTACCGGCCGCTCACCAGTCGCTACCTGTCGCTACCCCTTGTTAAATAAGGGCCTTAATTTCTATCTTTCAACCAGAAACTGCTTGTGGAAGTGCGGCAACAACAATTCTGTTCAGGCCAGAACTGACCAGGCCAGTCTTTTTCTATTTATTTCACAGTATTTCACAGATATTTATAGATACAATAAATTTTGCTTTTAGTTAACACCAATCCGTGTGTGTTTGCTTCCTTCGGATGATCCCTCACAACTGGCCATAGTATATATAAAATCTTTGGCTGTTTATTTTTCAAATTCTTAGATTCCATTTTTTGAATGTACCATGAGAACACTTACTAATAGCTTTTGCCTTACTAATTTCCTATTTAACCGATTTTGACTCATCAAACTAAGCTGAGAATAAAGATGACCACAATTGTTTTGATATTCTTCTTGTAAAAATTATTTCTTCTTGGAAACATGACTGGAGCAAGCTAGCTTACTAAATGAAAATGTACTGCTTGTTAAAACAGCTCTTGGTTTCCTTTCGTGTAGAGATGTAGACTTTACTTTAAGAGAAAGTTTATGATGGCAATTGGAGGCTACATTGCATGTAACACCTGGTAGGCTCCTAATAAGCTGGTCTGACTTTTTTTTTTAGAAAAAGTCCAGAGATTTATGCTAATATGGGTAAATGAACTATTAATAACTCATATGCATTAGAAAATATTAACTTCCTTTGGGCCAGGATGAGAATACAATGGACAGTTATGATATGGGATGGCAGACTTAACCCTTTTGTTGCCAAGCACGTAACACCTACGTGCTGGCTTGGCTGGGCCTTAAGTGCCAAGCCCGTAGGTGTTACGTGCTTGACTTTCCTCGCTTGTAGTTTAAAAAGTAAAAACAACAAATACTCACCTGACCCCTTGTTGGATCCGGCCGGGTCTCCTCTTTAATTTGGTGCCATCCGATCCCCCGTGGGGGGTCGGATGGCTCCAGGAGAGCCCCCGGAATAGGCCGCCCCCCCCCCCCCGCTTCTGCAGCAGCAGCTTCTAACTGTAAAAATAAAAAAAAATAAAAATGACATTCACTTACCTGTGTGTGCGCTGGCTCCCGCTGTCCCTCCTCTTCACCTGGGGGGCCTCCGATCCCCCCCCAGGACTTACCGATCTTCAGGAGAGAGCCTGGGAGGCTCTCTCCTCTCTTCTTCACGATGGCGGCCGCCATCATGCCTCTAAGCCCCGCCCCCTTGGGGGCGGGGCTTATGAAGTCATCCCGGCCCCGATCTCAGGCTTCAGCCTTCTCAGCTTCTCAGATGCCGGTGATCGGTGCCCTGGAAGGAGGTGGCAGGAGATCCTCTGATCTCCTGCCTTCTCCTTCTCTGGATGCCGATCACCGGCATCTGTCAGCTGAGCGGCGAGGGACAAGAGCTTGCAATCGAAGGTAAGTACAGTAAAAAAAAAATTTTTTTTTTCTAATAAAATACTTTTTATTATTGTGTGGTGTTTTTTTTTCACATTAACCCTTTGTGAGCTGGTAAGGGGTCCATGAGACCCCTTATACCAGTTCACAAGGCTGGGGGGGTGGCAAGTCACCTGCCCTAGCGGGTGGCTTGCCATTAACCCCCGCACCCCCATTACCTGCCTCCCCAAAGGCCAGGGGGGGGCAGAAGAGCCCGGGCCCACATAGGCTATGTGGGCTCGTAGGCTGCAGGGTGGGGGGGCCACCAATGCTGGCCCCCCCACTCTGTGCCTACAAGCCCCCATAGCTGGTCCCGGGCTGGTTACTTTGGGTAAGGGGGACCCCACGTCATTTTTTTTTTTGGATTTTGAAGGGTTTTTAACCCTTCAAAATCCAAAAAAAAATGGGGTCCCCCTCCCCGGGAAGGGGGACCCTATGTCATTTTTTTTTAACCATTTGTCATCCAGCAGCTATAAAAGGCTTCTGGGCAGGAAAGGGTGTCTACCTATACATATGTGGTATCGCTGTAACCGGGAGAAATTGGGGTTTCTCACGCAATAAGATTTTATTGACAAACTTACATTTTTTATTACAAAAAAACTCTACAAATTGTAAAAAAATGGTTTTTTTTTTATTTTTTTTCACACATTTCACCCAAAAAAATTGAGAATACACCTAAAAAATACAAACAAGACATTTCATGTTAAAGCCCAGACTCTGTTGAAAAAAACAATATATAATTTTCCTGGGAAATCCCTGGAAATCCCTTCAAAAATGACAGTTGAATATGTGTAGCGCAAAATGGTGAAACATCGTCTGGCAACAGGGAGTGGCAAATGCTGCAGGTAGGCTGGCAGCGAAAGGGTTAAAGTACCTCTGTCAAAAATCTAACCCTATTTTATTTCAGATTGTCCTCCCATAATATAACTCATCAAGTCCATTGCAACTGCTTCATCTATCTTACCCTGGCCTGAAGGAAGGACTGACATTGGGATGGTGTTTGCCATTTTTCTTTTAGATATGAGTGTGCAGCATGAGCTGTAGACTATTTCAGGACATTTGGGTTGATTCAAAGAAACATGTAACAGCTTGGATTTGGCTCACGATCATCCTATTTTTTACGTCCGCTCGTGCGTTCGTATGAACTTGCGAGTGATTCAATAAGCAAATACGTTTCTATCCTAAAAGATACGTCCGTTCGTATGTTATCTCCCGAACTTGCCTCAGTCAGTTGGCAATCGTAAAAATCACGTTCATGTGCTCACCTGTTGCGGCGGCAGCCTGTTTTTTCGGCTGCTTCCATCGTCCAGCTCTTCCAATTACTTGCGTTTGCCTCTGGTTTTCATTGGTTTTTGGCCTCTTAGATTCGTGCGTTCGTATGTTTATAAGATCTTGCGCATGCGCACCCTCAACCAGAAACTTACATAAACCCCGTAGCGGCTGCATCCAACTTCATTTCTCGGTCCCTCTAACGTACCTAAACCCTTTAGCGCTTGCATCCAACTTCATTTCTCGGTCCCTCAAACTTACCTAAACCCCTTAGCGCTTGCATCCAACTTCATTTCTCGGTCCCTCAAACTTACCTAAACCCTTTAGCGGCTGCATCCAACTTCATTTCTCGGTCCCTCAAACTTACCTAAACCCTTTAGCGGCTGCATCCAACTTCATTTCTCGGTCCCTCAAACTTACCTAAACCCCTTAGCGCTTGCATCCAACTTCATTTCTCGGTCCCTCTAACGTACCTAAACCCTTTAGCGCTTGCATCCAACTTCATTTCTCGGTCCCTCAAACTTACCTAAACCCCTTAGCGCTTGCATCCAACTTCATTTCTCGGTCCCTCAAACTTACCTAAACCCTTTAGCGGCTGCATCCAACTTCATTTCTCGGTCCCTCAAACTTACCTAAACCCTTTAGCGGCTGCATCCAACTTCATTTCTCGGTCCCTCAAACTTACCTAAACCCCTTAGCGCTTGCATCCAACTTCATTTCTCGGTCCCTCAAACTTACCTAAACCCCTTAGCGCTTGCATCCAACTTCATATCTCGGTCCCTCAAACTTACCTAAACCCTTTAGCGGCTGCATCCAACTTCATTTCTCGGTCCCTCAAACTTACCTAAACCCCTTAGCGCTTGCATCCAACTTCATATCTCGGTCCCTCAAACTTACCTAAACCCTTTAGCGGCTGCATCCAACTTCATTTCTTGGTCCCTCAAACTTACCTAAACCCTTTAGCGCTTGCATCCAACTTCATTTCTCGGTCCCTCAAACTTACCTAAACCCCTTAGCGCTTGCATCCAACTTCATTTCTCGGTCCCTCAAACTTACCTAAACCCCTTAGCGCTTGCATCCAACTTCATTTCTCGGTCCCTCAAACTTACCTAAACCCCTTAGCGCTTGCATCCAACTTCATTTCTCGGTCCCTCAAACTTACCTAAACCCCTTAGCGCTTGCATCCAACTTCATTTCTCGGTCCCTCAAACTTACCTAAACCCTTTAGCGGCTGCATCCAACTTCATTTCTCGGTCCCTCAAACTTACCTAAACCCTTTAGCGCTTGCATCCAACTTCATTTCTCGGTCCCTCAAACTTACCTAAACCCCGTAGCGGCTGCATCCCACTTCATTTCTCGGTCCATAAAACGTAAGAAAATCACATAATTTACATATGTCTATATGTTTCTAAGTGTGTTGTTTCTGGTTTGTGTAATTTTTTGGGTGTGTGCATATTAGAAAAGACACATTTAGGAAGGCTTAAAATATAATTTATTTAAAATATTTTCTTTGTTTTGTTTGGAATCAAATTCCAAATTTTTTTTATATTGTTTGTTTTTTTTTTGTAAAACCTTTTTTTTTTTTTGGCCTCGGTAAAACATATATAATTTTTTTTTTTTGTTTTTAACAGTAAAACCCTTTTTTTTTTTTTGGTGGGTTTTTTTGGTTTAAAAAAATTTTTTTTTTTTTTTTAAAAACTATAAAACACTTTCTCAAATGTGAACAACTTTAAAAACAAGTTAAAGAAAGGAGCCAGGACCAAGGGCACTATTCATCATCCTCTTCTTCATCTGTTGGCCCCAACGTCGCCTGTATGGCCAGCAGCTCGGCCACCAACTCCTTCATTCTTTTTTTTTTCCCGCCAAGGTTTGGGGGATCATCCCTGTAACCAATAGAGAAAGAAACATAAATAGGACTCCCAGACCGGTTTGTATGCTGGAAATAGATTTAGGGTTAATCAAATACATGTAAATGCATGACATATGTCCTTCTTCAAAGGGATACAGTTAATGCATTTCCCACAGGTAAGTGTTTAAACTCCTTAAACCGGACCTTCCACATTATTTAATGAAAACCAATAACTATTCACAAATGATTCTGCACCACCTCAAAGTTATTTAGGGCTTTTTTGGGATTACAGCGCCGCCATCTGGACTCTGAAGCATAACACTTAATGAGGAGTGGAGAGTTGGATAAAGTACAGGGGAGTAGGTTACAGTGGTGCGTTGGGAATCCAGAGCATAGCTGGGTTGAGGGAAAGGTCATCACTCACACAATGCATGGCAGCACCTTCCTTTTTTCAATCTGTATCCCATGCTGCCTGTAAATATTGTGCATTCCATATTCCCCAATATTGGTTTTGTTCTGTCTAATAACATGCATTAGATGGGTGAAGGGTGTTTTTCCATGTTTCTAATCTGTAGGTACAGTGTGATGGCTAAGTCTTTGGTTCTTAATACTAGTTTGGGTCCTCTTTAAGCTAACGAAGTGCCCACATGAAAGTGTGAACTACACATTGGCTACGCCTTTAGTTATGTGTGTGTTATTAGCTAAGCAAACATTAATATGAATAATGGCATGGAGACTTACGGAGTTGGTGGCCGACAGATGGCTGGTTGGGGCCAACAGGCTGCCCTTGGTCCTGGCTCTGCTGTGAAGAAGTCCCTGGAGAAACATGTGACATTTGGTTAGTATTTGTAGAGAGTCACTATCCCCAACATATCTGGCTCCCAGTCTGGCTGACATCACTCACCTTCGCCAGGATCGACTTCAAGCATCTCTGCTGCCTCCTCCTCCACTATCTCACCCGCTCCTGAAGCTTCTACAAATACATAATAAAGGATAACTTAGTTTTTGGCCTGCCATGTATATCTTTGTGCCTATACATGAAGAGTGACATACCAGAGCCTTCCCCATGCGTGGCCAGGTATGACTCCACGCCCACGCGCCTTGGCCCCTCCTCTGTGGTAAGGTCCAGGGGCTGGTCTGAGGAGGCCACAGAGGAGGGGTAGGTCCGTCGCCCGGGAGATCCACCACCTTCACTCACAGATGCAGAGTCATGCAGCACTGGTCGGCCTGTACGTCTCCGGGTGCGGCGAATTCTGAAATCCATTTCCAACACTACCAAAGAAAAGTCATTATAAATAAAGGCATAACTTAGACATTTGGAACATATACCATGCAATTGCTTTGTACTTACTTGGGAAATGGATCCCAAAAAACCTCCGCACCCGGGGCATGTGCAGACGCTTCAGGTCCGACCAATGCTGCATTATCTGGGTGTGAGTGAAGGTGGTGCTGGTCACACGGTGGATCTCGGCGATGATCTCCCGGGCGATGTCCCTTTTCTCGCACACATTGGGCGCGAAGTCATACCGGCGCTGAAGCATGATCTGAAAAACATAATGGACACAGAGCTTTTACTTTTACACACAGACCCATATGTGTTGCATCACAAGTTGAGTATTTAATGTCATTAACACACACATTTCGAATGGCCGCCATTTTTGGGGAGTGCCTTAAAGAGGACGTTGACTGTGATTGACAGTCTGGTCTTATGTTATATGTATCACACACCATGTACATACAGATAATAGCCAACATCAAGAATCAGGCCACCTGCATCTATGGCATGTTAGGATGGTTTAAACATCCAAGATGTAGCCTAATGCTTAGGCTTTTGGACCACGTGTGTGGCTTCCCGTTGTGTTTTTATGGCTTAGGAAAACAGTGTTCCGCAAACATCCGCATCAAGGTCCGAGACAGGCCAGGTTTGACAGCTCGCCCCGCTACTCCACAGGTTAATTAACTGTTGCTAAGCCGGAGCAATTGGCCGAATTAGGACATCAGCATAGACAGGTGAAAACGTGGCCAGGCTCGGCCCTTGAGGATGAAGTGTGAGGAGCCAGTGATTAAACATTAAGAGACCCCAAACTAGTTCCCAACGCATCATTTACATTTAGGCCATCATTGACTATTCTATTAAAATGCACAGGCAGCCACTTACCAGCATGAGGATCTCTTCCTGTTGACGGGTGAAGATAGTGGGCACCATCTTTAGTCTTCTTCCAGGCAGCAGATAAGTGAAACCCCAGCGGTTTCCTGGTTCCGCTCGAACGTACGTTCGTACGAGCGCGTAGTCGTGCGCATAGGCGTCACACGCTGGGCTCATTATTTAAAGGTCCCTTCCCCCCAAGCTCATTCTCTTTGAGCATTTGTGTACGATGGCACCAAAAAAGGCGATGAGCAAGCGACCCCAGGCAAGCAAGACCGCGGAGGGCCCCACCACAAGGTCCCAGCAAGCTGGCCGAAAACTGAGATCCAAGACTCCCACCTCGGCCCCACCAAGGGACCCTGGACCCTCAGGTACCCAAAAAAGGGGCCCCAAGCCTCGTGCCCCTCCTGCAGCCAAAAAGCTGGCAACTGCAGCACCCACCACCTCTGCCCCCAGAACAGGCAGCACCAGTGAGCCCACACCGGCCATGCCTTCAAGTAGGGCAGTTCGGAAACCCATGCCCCGCAGCAGGGCCCGAACCCCATCCAGGGCCCGAACCCCATCCAGGGCCCGAAGCACAGCCAGAGGGCGAAGAACCCAATCCAGGGCACGAAGCCCAGCCAGGGCCCGAACCCCATCCAGGGCCCGAACCCCATCCAGGCCCCGAAGCCCATCCAGAGGCCGCAGATCCAAAACCAGGGCCAGAAGCCCCTACAGGGCCCGCAGATCCCAATCCAGGGCCAGAAGCCCCGACAGGCCCAGAAGAACACAATCCAGGGCCAGAAGCCCCGACAGGGCCCGCAGATCCCAAACCAGGGCCAGAAGCCCCTACATGGCCCGCAGATCCCAATCCAGGGCCAGAAGCCCCGACAGGCCCAGAAGAACACAATCCAGGGCCAGAAGCCCCTACAGGGCCCGACGAACCCAATCCAGGGCCAGAAGCCCCTACATGGCCCGCAGATCCCAATCCAGGGCCAGAAGCCCCTACATGGCCCGCAGATCCCAATCCAGGGCCAGAAGCCCCGACAGGCCCAGAAGAACACAATCCAGGGCCAGAAGCCCCTACAGGGCCCGCAGATCCCAAACCAGGGCCAGAAGCCCCTACATGGCCCGCAGATCCCAATCCAGGGCCAGAAGCCCCGACAGGCCCAGAAGAACACAATCCAGGGCCAGAAGCCCCTACAGGGCCCGACGAACCCAATCCAGGGCCAGAAGCCCCTACAGGGCCCGACGAACCCAATCCAGGGCCAGAAGCCCCTACATGGCCCGCAGATCCCAATCCAGGGCCAGAAGCCCCGACAGGCCCAGAAGAACACAATCCAGGGCCAGAAGCCCCTACAGGGCCCGACGAACCCAATCCAGGGCCAGAAGCCCCCGACCTGGCACCAGCCGGGAACAGAGCCCACGACCTGGCACCAGCCGGGAACCTAGCCCCCCAAGAGGGCCCCGAATTGCCCCCATGACCACATCTACACCTGGAAGTTCGGTGGCCAGCCACGCAAGAACACCCAGTCCCTTGGCCAGTCCAGTCCAGTCATTGGGAAGCCACCAATCCGGCCATTCCCCTACCCAGCCCCAGGCCATAATGTCACCACATGTGTCTGCACACATGGAGGAGCAGCCAAGCCAACCATCTGGCCGCACATTGCGCCGCGGCCAGTTGAGTGGGAGATTCTCCCATGACCAAAATATGGCATTGGCTAGTGGCCTTACATTATACTATGACGAGCTATATGGGAGCAAATCAAAACACACCACCAAGCAGCGCAAGATGGAATTGTTTGAAACCATCCTCCGACAAGTAAATGCAGCGGGGGAAGAGAGGAAAGATGTGTCCCAAATTCAGAAGAAAATCTCTGATCTGAAGTATGCTGTACGGCAAAAAGAAATTAAAAGGCATAATTACAGGTAACTAAATGTTTACGCTAAATCTAATGTTTTGGATGTACTGTATGCACCTTTTCTGAGTACCAAACAATTTTCTCTTTTCAGCCTGAAAACTGGCGGTGGCTTTCCATCTAAATTGGAGTTTACCCCTGCTGAGGAGATTGTGCTTGGACTTCTCCATCCGGTCGCGGTCGGTGGACATGCTGGTCTAAGGGACACAGACTCACCGACCCGTACCCACGGTGAGTACTCTTAAATCTGCATGTTTGCCTGTTTGCTAAATAATCGACAGTTCACTAGTAACAAGCTAACGGGATGCCCCTATGGTTTGCCTTGCTTGGCCTCGCACTACTGTGGCTGTTTGTGTCCTCTTTTTGGCCCTGGGAATCACACATTTAGGCCCACAGCCATTATGGCAAAGTTCAAATGTCCAATTGTATTGTTAAAGTCATGAAGTTTCGCAAGATAAGTGAGATATTTGGAATCAATCACAAAACACACATCATTATGTATGGGTTGCCTTTTGCTTGTGTGAGTTGTGTTTGAGTTAACAATTTAATTAGCCACCCACAAACATATGTGACCAAGAGCAGCGAGACTCAACTGGCGGCCCGGGGTCCCAATGCGGACCTTGCCACCACATTCAAGGACCCCTGCCCAGACAGCCCTGCACTCAGTTACTTCTGTGTTGACGTGCTCAGAGCTGCCCCCTTGATCGGCCATGTAGTGGTTGGTCTCCTGCCCAATGTCATGGCTCCGTGAAACATAGCATTGCAATATGAAGTACTGCCCAGGAAGTGGCATTGCAAGGTACACAGTAACTTATTTAAATTTTCACTGGCCACAATCGTGTCCCGCTGCCCCTGCTCTGGCCCATGTGCCACAGTCCCCCCATGCCCCCCCCCACATAAGCCCCATACATTTGTAACAGATTGGCTCCATCCATCCCATCACCATCAATACGTTAACTCCCCCCTTTAGCCATCCAATCCCTGTCCCCTCAGCTCTGGCCCATCCAGCCCAGCAAGGGCAAGCAGCCTTTATTAGTTGGCACTTAGAAATCTCCAGCCCCTCCACCAGTGTCTTTATTTTTAACTAGACACCCCCTGCGTCAGCACCATGGCCAGACATTCACCTCTCACCACATACCTTTAAATGGGCGTTTCAAACAATTGTTTGAGTACCCCGGACCTAGCGAATGGTAGGCTAAATCCAAAAATGTGCCTTGAAAGTTGGATGCTGACTGGGTACACTTCATGACTTAGAACTGAGGTCACTTAGCAGTTTGTCCGAGCCATTGCACCTATGTAAACTTGCGTGGGTTTGAACAAAGGTCACCATTGCTCTAGAGTTGAATAATATTACAAATAGAGCTATATTTGATTACCTATCCAAAAAAAGGTTATGTGTGTGTGTTTACGTGGTTTTTTTTTCTCTTCTTCAGCCCAGCATGATCCCTCAGCAAGGGTAAACTCACCCCCCAGTTTGGTTATGCCTACCAGGTCCGTACAGCATCGGAGCCCAGATCAGAGATTTTCGGTAAGTTAATTTAGTAGCATAAATACTAACAAGTGCTTAAGAATGTGTTAAACTGTTGAAATCCAAAATTGGGACGCAAACTTAGCCTTTTTTTTTTGATATGTCCCTACAGACCCGCACACTCATGGAAGAGATCCAGGACATGGAGGAAGATGATGATGTCTCCGTACAGGGCACGTCGGATGAACTCCCCCTGGGTCCCAATTTGGAACTGCTCCATAATGTTTCTCTGGCCAATCCTCAGCAGCAGAGTGAATCTCCATCCATTGTGCTTGCACATGGGGAGACTGACACTACAGTCCCCAGTGTTCACTCTGCTGCTGAGGATTTGCAAAGCAGGCCGGTTGCTGTTGAGGGTACGACACCACGCGGCAGGGCACGCCCAAGAGCCAGGGTAATTGTGCGGCGGACGCCATTACGCCGCCCCACAATTTCCCAGGGGAGGCAGAGTGCCCTGCTTCAATTATGGACCCAACAAAGGGACTCTTATGACGCCCAGCTCGTTACAGAGCGTGAGCAAAGGCATGCCGACATGGTGAACATCCATACCAGTCTACAGGGCATCCTCGCGGAGTTGCGTACCCTCAACAGCAACGTGGCCAATGCAAGTAATGGCATCCAGTCAGCCATGGCTGAGATGACCAATATGCAGAGAAACATTGTGGAGCAGTTTCAAATTCACAATGCTGCCATGGCCCAGGCTAGGTCCCATTCCCATGGACCTCCACCTGGACCTCCACCTGGGTATTATGGGCAGCCACCCTATTAAGCCATGGGTGTGTGGGACATCTTTTCTCTTAACCCCCACTGTATTTACTTGTCCTTTGAGGTTTCAAACAATCCATTTTGTGTTGCTCTGGCAGGTTGTGTTTTGTATTTGCTCCCATATAGCTCCTTAGAGTAATGCTTAAGGCCACTAGCCAATGCCATAGGTCTATGTGGAGTTTATCTGGCCACTTATGGCTTTACCTATGTATTTGGTTGGTGCTCCTCCTGTTTGCAGACATGTTTGTGTGACATTATGGCCATGCCCAAATATCCCTGGGCACAGGCAATATTAATGACTGGACTAGGCTGGCCTTTGGACTGGGTGTCCTTGTTTGGTTGTGCCACTCACTTCCAGGTGTAGATGTGCTCGATGTTTTTTTTTTAATGTTATCCATTTGTTACCACAGATGTATGTGGACTGATTTCTGTTAACCACTATAATTTTTCATTTTCAAAGTAAAACAAAAATTTCACTTCCAATACTTGTGGCGTTTTTAGTGGGAAGACATTTTTAACAGCTTGGCCTAAACCAGATAATTTTGGTTTGAAGAGGTGTAACAATGCAAAGCGAAAGCTAAGGAAACTACATGAAATACATTAGGCAACAATTAAGGTCTAAATGTTTTACTTAGAGGTAATGCCACATTACGGCAAAACAACATATGTTTCAAAAAGGATAACACAGACATACAGAATGGTGAGACAGGGAAAAAAGTTAACTAAAATGCTGGCTGATCAGGTTGGCTCGAACAGATTGGCCAGACTCACTGGGGGGCCCCTCAAAATTCTCGGCTTCATCCTCGACGGCTGAAGAGGGCAGGCTGTCCACATAACGTGGGACACGTTCCATGATGGCAAAATTGTGCAAAACAGCACATGCCATTATAATGTCGATCACTTTCTTGGGATCATATTGCAGGGCCCCCCCAGTATGGTCAAGGCAACGAAAACGTGTCTTCAGCAGACCAAAGGCCCTCTCCACAACAGCCCGGGTCTTGCGATGCGCACGGTTATACGCTTCCTGAGAGGCATCCTGGGGCCGCAGCACAGGCGTCATGAGCCAGGGTAGAAGTGGGTACCCGGAATCACCTTAAACAGAGAATTAAATGTAATCAAAATTAAAAAGGCAACACAACCAACACCAAAAATTTCACAGATATCATAATGATGTAAGGTAAAGTGTTCCCAAAAAAAAACAGGGCACATTAGGGCCCACAAAAATTGCACTAAGGTATCACCTAAATAAAAATGGCACTTCTATATACCAATTAATTAACAAACATCTGCACGGCCAAGGGTATTTGTATTTTACATATATTTGTAGTTTTCAGACATGTTACAATTAGGATGCTGCGGAGGGCCTATCCACATTTCTCTGGAAACTACAATGTATGCAGTTTAAGTCCACTTTGACATTTAACGACCAATAGTACCAAAGGAGCCAAAGGTCAAAGATCCCTATCCACATTTCACTGGAAAATACAATGTATGCAGTTTAAGTCCACTTTGACATTTAAAGACCAATAGTCCCAAAGGAGCCAAAGGTCAAAGATCCCTATCCACATTTCACTGGAAAATACAATGTATGCAGTTTAAGTCCACTTTGACATTTAAAGACCAATAGTCCCAAAGGAGCCAAAGGTCAAAGATCCTTGGGTATAAACTCCAAACCAATATATTTAGGCACAAGGAACTTACAGACATCCTAACTAAAGGGAAAACATTCTGAAGGCCACAGCGAGACAAGGATTTTTTGGGTAAGTTCCTAATATATGAGCCAAGAAAAAGGCAGTTGTACGCTTCTGTAAATTTATCCTTAAAAAACATATCAACAAATACAAGATTAATGCCACATTTAATAACACACAAATAGGACACACTTACCAAGCAGCCATGCCCCCGAAAATTCACCTGCCTCAAATCTCCGAAACAACCCAGATCGCCGGAGGATATAGGAGTCGTGGGACGATCCGGGGTAGCCGGCAAGGACACTCATAAACCGCATATCCGGACCAACCACGGCCTGGACATTAAGTGAGTGTCCCATTTTACGATTCCTTAAGGAAAAAACATACAAAAAGGGTAATTGATATTTGACCCAAACTAATAAATTAACCACAAAACATGTCTGCACTCTATTGGGAAAGACTAATGAAAAGCCGAGATAAAGCAGCTACACAAATGAGGGATAAACAAATATGCTGCCGCAAAGGAAAACAGGTTACATGACACGTTGGGCAACATAATAACCAATCTCAATACCTATATATATACTCGTCGGCTGCCCTAGGTACGAGTGCCACATGTGTGCAGTCAATTGCACCAATAACGTTGGGCATGTCGGCCACATTATAAAACCCAAGCTTAATGGCGTTTCTGGCTGCCATATCATCAGGAAAATAAATATATTTTTGAGTTATGGCAGCCATGCCTTCCAAAAATTTAGACAGTGCGCGGCTCAGCGTAGGCTGTGACATCCCCACAGAGAGGGCACCCAGCCTCTGGAACGAGCCGTTCGCCAAAAATTGCAGGCAGCCAAGCATCTTGGTCATACCTGAAATTGCATGCCCCTTCCTTGTGGTGCGGGCTAACCATGGCCGCAGCTCACTATATAATTTATGGAGGGAAGCGCGATTAAGCCTGGTCAGCTCGAACAGCTCAACATCATTCATGCTATCGATGTTCATGCGACGACGCAGGGGCAATCTGCTCTCAGACATCTCGATCAACTCAATGCCAAAAAGCATAAGCCCTTGATGTGCCACAAACTCGCTCCGCTCCATCCTACTCCCGAGGCCAAATAGCTGCCGGCAAACATTTCGTAAAGCAGCTCTTTAATGGGCTTCAAAACAATTAGCAATCACCTCTCTGAATTGGGCGCAAGCCCATGTGAAGGACGTAAAAAATAGGATCGGACGCAAATAATACGATTTGGACGGGAAAAACACACGAACTAACGCAAATTATACGATTCTCGTACGAAATGCGTATGTTCATATACGTCTATGCGCGAACGATCGTGCGAATACGAAATGGGCAAAAAAACAAGAAAAAATGACAAACACCCACCCAAACTTACGATTCTCGATACGAAATCACTTAACTTTTGCTCTTTGAATCGAGGGGATTGTCTACATATGTCTTGCATGTCTATGCAATTGCAATGGAGGATGACACATGCTTGTTCGTATTTCGCTGTGCTTACACGATGTTTTGTATCTAAGTAAGTAATGTGCCACTGCATGTTTGTAAAAGAAAAGTCCAAAACGGACAACTACATGAGAATAAGAACCTATTGCCTTTAGCAAACACAAGTCCCTAGAGCCTGTCATCAGAAATAATATAGGAATAATATACAACATGAAACTCGTCCTGCTGTTTTGATATATTTCTATTGCATATATCGCCATGGCAAATAAAGCATTATCAAATGTTTATTTCATCTTAAAGGCTTGTCCTCTGTATTTATTTTGTTTATTCTTCCTCAGCAAAGCCCTTAAATGTTATATTGTTTGATAGATTGTAAACTCTTGTGAAAATTAGGACAGATTTTAAAGTGGACCAACACCCACGGGTGATCGGCCCGGGAATCTATAAGATTCCCGGGCCGATCACCCCCCACCCCTCGGGACATCCGAGATCGGGATGTCCCGCGGGGTGAAACCCCCCCCAAACACCCCAACTCACCTACCTTATTTTCGGCGGCGGCCGGCCGCCGCCGCCTCCCTCGCGCCCCTGTAGGCGTGCGCGCGCCCGCGCCGGCCGTCTGCGAATGGCCGGCGCGGGCGCGCGCGCGTCAAAAGTGACGCGAGGGAGGCGGCGGCGGCCGCCGCCGCTTAGACGTTCCTTGTACGTTGGCGCTGGGAGCGGGGGAGAGGTGAGTTATTCGGGGGGTTAGGGGGGGTTTCACACAGCGGGGCACCCCGATCGGGGGTGCCCCACCGAAGTGGACCAAGACCCAGGATAGTCAAAATCCTGGGTGTTGGTCCACTTTAAGTGGTCAGACTAAGCTAGACACACATTGAATGTGTCTGCTGCTGCTTTGTTTTGCTTTATATCCTGATGGTAACACTGGAAGCAATAACAGCATTGAAAAATACCACAATAATTCTCAGTTAATCTAGGATGCAGTAATAGTTTTATAAATTCTACAGACATCTTTAGTCACTGTAACTCTGCAGAACTATTATAAATGGAACATAACCAAAAAATATAAAAATGATTATTAAGTCAATTACGTACTTCAGTGTTTTCATTTTCTTCTGTGTGTACAGGTTTCTCTAACTTATATATCCGCAATCTCTCTCTGGTGACCCATATAACCTAGATTTTGTCTTCAATTGGGAACCTGTGGGACAAGCAATTTTGAAACAATATTGAACAAAAAATTGATTGGGTACCTCCTCTGCTACATCGTTTCTATCTAACATAAAATAACACAGTTTTCATGAAATCCTCGGTGTTCAGAAACCCATTTGCTTTCAGTGTGACAGGTTTATTGGTGCCTGGTATCAAAATGCCTTTCCTTCAAAGATGGTCTATTCCCATTTACTTATATGTACACAAAGTCAGACCTTTTATTATTATAAAGGCTATATTACTTTAAAAAAGGGCTAAAAAAAATACTCTGTATGAAAATTCTTACCTATAATCACCATAATTAACAGGCATATATTACCTTATTTTAGCCATTAGAGGACTCTGTTAACAGTTAATGAAGCAAATTAGAAAATGTGATATGACTTGTTAATTTCAAATTTAAAGATGTTATAGATGTGCAGGATGTTGGTAAAACTTTACTTGGTCAAGGTGAAAATTACAAAATAAAAGGAAGTTTTAATCAACTAGGCAGCAAATTAATAAGTGACTTATAATGCTGGATTTGGTAGGAAATATCAAAATGTTAAATGTTAACACAAGACTAAAGTGCTCCTAGCAATTAGCTACCAAATAAATGACGGGGAATATGCCGCTCTGTAAATGCCTAAGTGCATAATTAGAAAGGTTACGTTTTCTCAGTAATAGAATTAAAGCTAATAAGCCTTAAAAATGCTTTCCGATTGGGATAAACATATGTATGAACGTGTTTTAGGCACTGATTTTCATATATCTTTAATTTACATATTAAAGATCTTATATGACTTTTTTTTGGTCTTTGATGTATGTATAATATTGCTTATGGGGATTATTCATTAAAGGATAGCGGCAGGTAGTGCCTGGTGAACGTTGGGCGCTGTATGCAATACCACATTTATGAAGGTGATTCTGGTGAGCGACTCTAACAGCGCCATATAGCATATGATTCATCATTACAGGTGGCTCAGCGTCTAGCGCCGACGCTCTAGCTTCCAAAGCGCCAGGTATTACCTGTCGCTACCTGTCACTCTCCCATACATTTCAATAGACCTTTTCTTTTCTTCTGTTTGAACAGGGTTTTTTGTTTTTAATTTTTTTTTCTCAAATCATTGTGTCACCTTATGTAAACTTTTTAGATTTGTTATATTTTTATGCAGAATTATCATTACAGGTCTGGCATTAAAGTATTAATGTCACAATGTTACAACAATGTAATTCTATGTGTTTTCAATTTGTTACTGGTGGATATGTGTTCAAAAACAGACTTTAATCACACAGCTTCTGCCGCTCTGTGCTATAGTGACCAGATCCAGAGCGGCGACACTGTGTGTGTCTGTTTTTTTGTTGAATATGGTGTGAGTTGCTGAGAGTCGGTTGCAATGAGCTGGCGCTATCTTTCGCTCCCTGCAAAGCTGTACTGGTGTTAGAACGCCCAACATACATCTGATTCATCAATGCTGGCCAGGTTACTACAGCGACTGTGGCGCTCTGTTACAGGACCTGATAGGTGATCACAGTGTATACTAGAGGTCGCTCTTAGCGCCTCTGTACAGACGCTCATCTGCCAATAGCTGGCACTAGTAATGAATCAGCCTGCCTGTTTTATTGCATATGTGAGGTGCTAAGGCTGATAGGAAAACAGGTCATCTTTATGAAGTTACTATGTAACTTAGCTATAAAATATATATGACAGGTAACAACTCCTTATATTTGGCCCCGTCACCATAAAAGGTGATGGTGTTGATTGTCGCTGCCACAGTTACCTAGTGTGTGGAGGTATTGTCTCATCAGTCTGGGGAATTACGAAAGTCAAAGCAACACCCAATGTAATAGAGAATAACAATTAAACTGGAGCATCAGAGGCTGAGATCTGTTTTCCCTGGCATCAGCAACCATGAGTTCTATTCTATTTACAGCCAGATTTATCAAGCATCAGTGCCTGTTCATACCACTCAGCGCCAATATTTTTGCATCGTCAGCACTATAGAAAACAAAAAACAGGCAGTCCATGTGGCCTGCGTATAATTTATCACTAGCGCCATATAGTTCACAGTGTGGGGTGCTCCTGTTTAAGCTTTGCCAGTTTATAGTGGTAAATAAATTAAGTATGCCGAAAAATATGAAAATATTTTTATTACACAGTCTCCTTCTGCTCACTTTTATAACAGGTGCAGGCAAAATGGGGCTTACCATGCAAGAAAATATGACCCCCCCCAGAAAAACGCCAGGACAAGTTTAATATAGTTTAAATAGACTTTCGTTCTAAAATGGGTGTTTGGAGTTAAAGATATTCAAATATTTCTTTGATAAATATGGTATTTTAGGCAGGGAGTGGACCAATGATAAAGATGACCCTAGAGCTTAGACTCATGTATTCACTGAGGCACCAATCTATGTGAGTTATAAAGGGTATTCCTGTGTTGAATATAAGAACTAGGGGTGATGAGAATCCAAAAGGTTTGCAGTGTCATGGATGGGTCACCCTGTTTTGAGCTTCAGCAAAGGAATATACATCCCAGAGCAACTGTGTTTGGCCTTTGTTCAGCTCTGACCCTCATAAAAGCTAATTAAACAGATAAAAAAGTAAGGAATAGCAAATGAATAGCAGAAACACCTATAGGACAATACCTGCAAGTGTTGTTTCTCCTTCTGGCACACTGAAGAACTTCTGACAGCTACCTTTCCAGACAAACATGCCTAATCCACAGCATGTCCCTAAATGAATGACAAGAAAAAACGATATGTTTACTGTATGTTCTCTGCCTTGTTCTCTTCTATTAACCCTGCTTGGGGCTGCAACCCCTTTACATTTGGGATGTAATGCCGCTTTGCTTATGTGGGACTCTCTGAACAAGAAGGTGGGTTACTCAAGGGGGCTGGGCACTGCCATGACAACTAACTAGATCAGTGTTTGTCAAACCTGTCCTCAAGTAACCCCAACAGTTTATGTTTTGTGGACCTGTCAGGGAGCTCGATAGTACTGCTAAAGTTCTAACTACTACAACTGTGCATTTGTGTGGATATCAATAACATAACCTGTTGGGGCTGCTTGTGGGTAGGATTGGTGTCATTTAAGAGACTTCATCCCAAAGCTCTAAAACAATGAAATCAATAAAGATAATTGCAAAGCAGCACTAGAGCTAAGCCAGGGCTCGTGATCTATGGCAAAGCTGATGGTAGTGCAAAATGATCATCTTTTTTTGAGAAAAGACTATGGTTTTCATTACTAAAAGTGTATACTGTATATATATATATATATATAATTCCTTAATATGTCACAATATGAAATACGTAGATGACCTTTACTTCAGAAATGAAATATAATTTGAACATGCTCTAACTCAATTTGAACTCTTAAATACCAATGCTGGTATTGCTTCTATTTTATTCACGCTTATTCATAGTCACTATTCTATTAAAGTTACCCTCCAGTCAAATAAGAATGGTGGGTCATTAACTAGGTAGCCAAGGGGCAACTGAAAGAGGAATACCCCACACCACATACTGGCTGGGGAAGCCCAATCCCCTGCCTTTGCATACTTACCTCCTTTCACTATCCTTTGGTGGCTAAATTGAGACCCATATGACTGTGAAGGCTTATCCCACAAACTTTGTGGACTACCATATGGGAACAGGGAAGTAGGTGAGTACTGAGTCCCGGTGCTGTGATGGGCATCCTCCTTTTGGGTAGTCCCCTGCTGTCAAGTTAAAGGGTCACTTTAAAGAATCTTTACAATAGATTAAATATTTCTTTGATAAATATGGTCTGTTAGGCCGGGAGTAGCCCAATGATAATGATGACCCTAGAGCTTAGACTCATGTATCCACTGAGGCACCAATCTATGTAACATAGTAACCTTGTATGTAAGGCTGAATAAAAACTTTAATCCATCCAGTTCAGCCTGTTTAACTCCTTCCAGTGGTCTAGTAGCCATAGCTGGAAATGTTATTACATGCCAGGAAGGCATCAAGGCCACTTTTGAACGTTTTTACTGTATCCATCATTACTACCTCCTCTGGCAGCGAGTTCCATAGTCTCACTGCTCTTACAGAGAAGAATCCCCTCCTATGTCGGTGGAGAAAGCACCTTTCCTCTAACCTTAGTGGATGCCCTCGGGTTATGGTTACACTCCAGGGTATAAATAGATTGTGGGACAGATCTTTGTATTGACCCTGAATATATTTATACATAGTTATTAGATCACCCCTCAATCGTCTTTTTTCTAGACTAAATAAGCCTAACTTGGACAATCTTTCAGGGTACTCTAGCCCCCGCACTCCTTTTATTAACTTTGTTGCCCTTCTATGAACGCCCTCCAGTTCTGATATGTCCTTCTTAAGCACAGGTGCCCAGAACTGTACACAGTATTCCATATGGGGTCTGACCAGTGACTTGTACAGGGGTAAAATGATGCTCTGGTCATGAGCACCTATGCCTTCCTGATGCACCCCATGATCCTATTTGCTTTGGCAGCAGCTGCCTGGCATTGATTACTACAGTTGAGCTAATTGTCAACAATAACCCCTAGGTCCTTTTCCATTGTTGTTCTACCAAGTGTTTCTTTATTTAGTGTGTAATCATGACACAGATTTCCCCTTCCCATGTGCATAACCTTACATTTATCTGTGTTAAACTTCATTTGCCATTTAACTGCCCATGTTTCCAATGTATCTAAATCTGTTTTTAGCTGCCTGCTGTCCTCTTTTGTTTTAATTACTTTACTCATCTTAGTATCATCTGCAAAGATTGAGACTTTACTGTTTAATCCATACCCAATGTCATTTATATATATATATATATATTGAAGAGAATTGGTCCCAGAACTGACCCTTGTGGTACTCCACTAGTAACAGTGACCCAATCTGAGTGTGTACCATTGATAACCACCCTCTGCTTCCGATCATTAAGCCAATTTCCCAGCTGCACACGTTTTCCCCCAGTCCAAGCATTCTCATCTTTTGTACCAGCCTTTTATGTGGCACAGTATCAAATGCTTTAGAAAAGTCAAGTTATATGATATCCAATGACTCCCCCTGATCCAATCTTGAACTTACCTCCTCATAAAAGCTGATTAGGTTTGTCTGGCAGGAGCGATTCCTCATAAATCCATGCTGATATGGAGTAATAAGGTAATTTTCCCCAAGGTGCTCCAGGATAGTATCCCTTAAGAAACCTTCAAACAGCTTGCCCACCACAGATGTTAAGCTTACTGGTCTGTAGTTCCCAGGTTCCCCCCTAGATCCCTTTTTGAATATTGGCACCACATTTGCCAAGCGCCAATCCCTCGGAACAGACCCTGTAGTTATGGAATCCACAAATATTAGAAATAACGGCTTGTCTATTACTGTACATAACTCCCTTAAAACACGAGGCTGTATGTCATATGGTCCCGGTGATTTATCGATTTTTATCTGCTTGAGACGGTGCTGGACTTCTTCCTTGGTTAGACCAGAGACATTTAATGGAGGGTTTCGGTTATTCCCCTGCATTTCACTCGGCATGTCAAATTCTTTTGTGAATATAGAAGCAAAGAAGTTGTTAAGCAAATTTGCTTTCTCCTCATTTCCCTCTATAGGGGTCCCCTCATTGCTTTTCAGGGGGCCCACACCCTTAGGTTTGTACCTTTTACGGTTTATGTAGCTAAAGAATAATTTGGGGTTAGTTTTACTCTCTTTCGCGATCAGTCTTTCTGTCTCCAGCTTAGCTGCCCTTATCTGTTGTTTACATTGTTTATTTTCTTCGTTGTAGTTTTTTAACGCTTCCGCTGTCCCTTCCTGCTTTAAATGTTTAAATGCCTTTTTTTGTTGTTTATTGCCCCCTTAACCTTTTTATTTAGCCACATCGGTTTACATGTGTGTCTAATAGTTTTATTCCTGTAAGGTATATATCTGTCACAATGAAAATTAAGTATTCCTTTGAAATTATCACATTTAGCGTCCATGCTTTTGTTTTTAAGGACATTTTCCCAGTCAATGCAGTGTAGGGCATCTCTAAGTTGGTCAAACTTTGCCTTTTTGAAGTCCCGCGTTTTGTGTGAGCTATAAAAGGTATTCATGTGTTGAATATAAGAACTGGGGGTTATAAAGTTTAGTATAAGTTCATCCCCAAAACATTGAGATAGGACAACTCCTTTTGTGTTGTCTAGGCTGGCTTGTAAGTAAAAATTAAATGATTAAAAACAAAACAAGGCCCAATATGTTCAAAGACTGCACAGAAGTAATACCAAAAGTGCTGGTTGTCAAAGTAGATGTTTGATGAAGGGAACTTTCTAGCAGAGGATGCAACTCCTGGAGTGGCAGCTTGATTTCATATAAAATCATATGCAAAAGCTTAGGACTAGCTAGGTCAACAATTAAGGCATTGTTGAGTACTGAGAACTGTGAGATAAAGGTCTCTGTGTTGCTGTTGGATTTCTCTAAGCATTATGTATATTAAAATATACTGAATAGTTGATTTATATAGCAATTAAACAGAAAATAAACCTGTGTAAGCATTGTCTGTTAAAGCATAGCAGAGTCATTACCGTATATACTCGAGTATAGGTCGACCCGAATATAAGCCGAGGCACCTAATTTTACCACAAAAAATGGAACAAGTTATTGACTCGAGTATAAGCCGAGGCGTCTTTTTTCAATTGGAATTGGAGTTGACACACAGAAAGAGAGACACACACACACACACAGAAAGGGACACACACACAGAAAAAGACACAGACACACACACACACACACAGAAAGAGACACACACACACACACACACACACACACACACACACACTGTGGGTACCTGCTGCTGCTGCCGCCGCCGCCGCTCTCAGACGCGCAGGTGTCGGGGGTCAGGGTTTGGCCGAGGTTACCCTGCAGAGGGGCAGCGGGGTCCCCCTCCCCTCCTCCTCCTGCCGGTCGCTCGGCACACAACACCCTCCATTCAGCTCCGCCTGGCAGCCGGCAGCCGCCAGCCGCCGCCGTTCTCATACACACACCAGCACTTCCTGGCTGTTGCGCGCTGGTCGTCGGTGGGCGTGCCCCATATGGCCGGCGTCCAATGAAAACATTGGACGCCGCCCATTGACGACCAGCGCGCAGCATCCTGGAAGTGCCGTTCAGTGTGTGAATGTGTATGCGTGTTTGTGTGTATGAGAGCGGCGGCGGCGGCGGCAGCAGCGGGTACAGCAGGGACCCGCAGCGGCCGCCCCTCACCCTCCAGCACCTGTTGGGTTCAGGGTTGCGGCCTTCCCTGGCAGTCCGCCCCTGGACTCGAGTATAAGCCGAGGCGGCTTTTTTCAGCCCAAAAAGTGGGCTGAAAAACTCGCCTTATACTCGAGTATATACGGTATATATATGTATCATTAAGATAAATGAAGTAACACTCTTGTTTTATGTGTAGTAGGGAAATTAAGGAATTGAAAAAGTCATCTGCATGAATGGCAAAATGTGTTTGCCATATTACTTAAGGTAGTGCAAGAGATCAAGCCTTTTTGCGTATGCTCTCATAAAAAAGATAAACTGGTTGCTATAGGATAATAATATAAGAACTCTGAAGATTATGGATTGATATACATCTATCTATATATTGATATATATATATATTTCTATATTCTGTATTTTAATTTACATTTTCGACAACTTTGCAAATACAAATTCAATACAGAAGAATTGCATTGGGTGAAAGTAAGCCTAGAGATTGGCCGCCATGGTCTTGTGGCCACCTGCGCTCAAATACCTGGGGGGGCTTTGGACCACGGGACCGCGATGAACAATCATGGGGCTCTTTTTCACAATGATTTGAAAGGTTAGATTTTCAGTTTTACAGGAAGTTACACCACAGAGGAGCACCACAATGGATGCCCCCCCAGTGCAGGGAACAACACCAATTTTGTTAAAAATGGTTGTTTTTCCATTAAATTGATATAAGAGAATAACAGGAGTAAATAAAATCTGGCGAAGCAGCGTGTATAGAAGCTAAATACGTTTAAAAAAGTGGGGGTATATTGCTGCCGCTGCACTTTTAAGTTAAAGGTGCCATATATTTTTATTTGTACCAAAAACATATCTCGCTATTACAACATAGAACACAAAATGTATTACAACATAGAGTACAAAATCACATATAAGATCCCTGCCATACATAAATTATTTAGATATGAGGAAACAACAAATAGTGGAATAGAGCAGGTGAGGAAATCAAAAGTCTCCTGCCAGACCATAGAACAGGAAACAATAAATAAAGTAAAGTGGGCCAAGCAAGGTTATACGCTTGTCTAAAGAAGTAGGTTTGTGTTAACTGGGAGTAATCCAAAAAGTTTGTGATTAGTGTTATTTTTTGTGTCTCACACAAATTAGTTTTTTCTAATAGACTGCTTTTATTGTTAACCCATTAAAGATAAATTGAGCATCACATGTAGAACTGCTCCTGGCAGGTACAAGGAAATACCAGATTCAACTTGTCATTATTGTGTACTGAATGTAAAGTTATCACTGCTTTTCAAACCTCCAGAAATCATTTGGATAATCCCACAATGGAGGTCATGCTAACTATTTGGAAAAGTAATGTGCATACTATTGAGCTTTTACATTTTGAATGTAATATATTTCTTCTACAGTTTAAAAAAAATCATCTGCACATGTGAAGGGGCATTTGTATAAATGGGGGCCATCATTTTTCCAATGAGGTATGATATTTTTTTAAGTTTGGAATCAACAGCACCCTATGGTCTTTGCATAAATGTGTGTTAAATATTCTCTACATAGCCTTTAGGGTGCTGTTATTTCTGAATTAAAAAAGATATCCTTACCTCATTGCACTTTGTTCTGTGTTCAAATTAAAAAGCTCACTCAGATGCAGGTTGCAATTCACACCCAAAGATCACCTACTTCCACCAAATAATTAGCATGTCCTCCAATGTGCTTATAAAACGGTTAATTATTAGAAATCAACTAGTAAACTAGTCATCAAATAAATATGCATATCACAAGCATAATTAAACTGTTAACATGGTATAATCCTAACCATGAATTGTAATCTATGTCACAATTACAAAAATGTTTTTCATTGTCACACACTGTAAAAAAATGAGTTTTGAAAATTAGATTCTGCCTTTCTCACTAAGCTCATAACTAAAGTATGTATTTTATAATATATAGCAACTTAACATAAATGAAGAAAGTCTATATTGACACAATGCAAATAGGATATGTCTCTGTCAAGTATTTTCTGAAGCACATAAAATAAATGAACACAGGTAATTTAAAAGAGTCTTACTCAAACATGATATTCAAAAATATAAACATCAGTGTTATGGCATATTGATTTTCCTAAGAAGAAACCACTTGTAGTGACTAAATTCACTGACCAAATAAATCCAGATTACAGCAATAATTGAAAAACCCAGTAATATATTCCATAGCTCCAGGAAAGAAAAAAAAAAAAACATGATCATCCATTTACTAGGTAGACATACAATATCCGATATTGGTTAAATAACCGGGGTGGAAAGGCTGCCGAATACACGTTTAAACAAACAATAACAGGGATCTAGTCAAAACCAAATTATAGACATACATAGGTTTTGTGAATGATTTCAAAGCTCTCCAGGAGAAATGTAGATGATCAAACCCTATTCAACCACCAACTAAGCAGCCACATTTAGATCTAGCATTAGATTTAGCATCTAAATGGCCCAAGGTGATAAAAACAAGCAAGTATCCGTACTCTCAAGCTTTGATTGACCCAGGTACAAAATGTAAGCATCACAAATAATGGTCGCGAAAGTAGTTAAACATTACATTGTTAACATGACACAATTGGCCCAATTTATATGGCAGATAGGAACCTGGTTTACAGGTCCAGATCCAAATAATTATCCAATCATTATCAATTCAACTGAAAATATATTGAATTATATTATGTTAATATATTGAATCTTTGCTTACAACCCACTGCAATAAAGTACATCTGACCTCCCCAGGGAGATTCCTTACAGATCGCCCTTGAATGTCAGCCATTAGCTTGTCTGCCCCCACTGCCCAGTCAAAATGGGATTCCCCTATAGTTAATGATCCCTAGGAAGCCTAAATCAGGCATATAACCCTGTATAATAAGGGAATTGAGATGTCTTCTATAGGAAGACTGTAGGTAGAGAGAGAAGCTGAAAGTGTGAAATGGATGAGGTGAGTGATAGTCAGGTATACTTTCTGTAAGGGACATTGATTTGCCTGCTTCCTGTCATTTAAGGGGCAAGTTCTCTTTCAATGGTATTTGTGAAGGTGTCTATTTTATGTGCCAAAAGGATGTGCTCAAGGTGCTGAGCTGATCTAGTATATTTTTTTCCTATGTTAGCAAATGTGTTTTTTGAATGTGCTTTCACTACCTTCAATCTTTTGCTATTGCCGATTGTACACCAATCTATACAAAAAGAATAGAGAAGCAAGCCCTGTACAACACTACTGCTATGGTCACTGCTAAGGCTTACACATGCCCAGAAGCAGTGTTCTGTGTGTACAGGGATCCCATTTCTCTTATTGTAGATCTTGGTGTACAGTTGGCATCAGCTGCAGATTGCACTGAAAACTGCTATTACAAATCACACATATGCTAATATAAGAAAAAAAATGGATGAGCTCAGTAGCTCATTTTGGCAAAAAAATATGATTTATCAAAAATGATTTTTTCTCTCACGGCAACCACATGCTGATAAATGAAAGCTCTCCTTTGCATAAAGCATAAGATGTCCTACTATGTTACCATGTCCAGTCATGTTCATGTCTCCAGCCATGTCCTGCCTACAGCTGCTTCTGTGTTATCATTGTGTCCTGTATCCAGCCATGTTGAATATCTAGTTGTATCAAGTGTTCTGCTCCCGGGCCGATTGATTCCCTCTCCCCGAGGCATCCAAAATTGGAATGCCCCACTGTGTGAACCCCCCCAGGTCGCCCCATTCACTTACCTTACTTCCCGGTCCAACGGCGCACGTGAAAGCGGTGGCCGCATCCCTGCTGTTCCTTCTAGCAGGACGTGTGCCCGTGTCAGCCATTTGTGATGGGGCCGGTGCAGGCACGCTCCCTGTTAGAGGGAAGTAGGGGATGCGGCCGCCATTACGCTTGGAACCGCTGGCCTTAGATGCCATCTTAGATGGCGTGATGTCAATGTATTTGAGTGCACTGATTGGACAAGCAGCCACGCATGCCCTGTAGAACCGGGAAGAGGCGAGTTTCTATGGGCGATTTCACACAGTTGGGGTGCCCGGGGTACAGGACAAAAACCCAGGATAGTCAAAATCTTGGGTTTTGGTCCACTTTAAGACAGAACACTGTGCTGGAAAGCTTTTGTAAGACACACAGGCACACGGTGACCTCCCATCTCACTCTCTGCTGACTTCACTGCTGCTGATAGCTTAGTTGCTGGCCCTGTGCACCCTTAGACCAAAGACTGAAAAGCCTCCTGGACCAGACCATAGGCTTGATTCAGAGGCAAAAAAAACCTTCCGTGTCGTATTATTTTCAAATGTTCCCGCTCTCGTATGAATGTGCGAGCGATTCTATGCATGCATTGTAATCCTTCTGTAAAGTATCCGTCCGCTCGTATGCCAGAGTACGAGGATGTCATTTTCCATAGTGACTTTTCCGCTTCATTTTCTCAGGTAACAACGTAGCCTTTCGTTTTTGCCCTTTTCCCATCGTATCCTCCCACGAATCCTTTACGTTTCCCGTTAGATTCTGTTTCCCTTTTACAAAAAATAATCGTCCAGACGGAAATCCTTACAATCTTGCGCCTGCGCACTACAAACGTAACTCATTAAAGTGCTAGCCTACATATTTGACACCCTCACTTCTACTACAATGTTTAGCTAAATCACTTAGCACTATCCTCCATCTTCCCTTTTGGACCCTTAAATCTCACCCAAACCCCTTAGCGCTATCCTCCATCTTCCCTTTTGGACCCTTAAAGCTGACCCCAACCCCTTAGCGCTATCCTCCAGCTTCCCTTTTGGACCCTTAAAGCTCACCCCAACCCCTTAGCGCTATCCTCCATCTTCCCTTTTGGACCCTTAAAGCTCACCCCAACCCCTTAGCACTATCCTCCATCTTCCCTTTTGGACCCTTAAAGCTCACCCCAACCCCTTAACGCTATCCTCCAGCTTCCCTTTTGGACCCTTACAACTTACCCAAACCACTTGGCGGTTATGTTCTTCTTCCATTTTAGGCCCCTAAAACTTACCCAAACCACTTCGCGGTTATGTTCTTCTTCCATTTTAGGCCCCTAAAACTTACCCAAACCACTTCGCGGTTATGTTCTTCTTCCATTTTATGTCCCTAAAACTTACCAAAACCACTTCGCAGTTATGTTCTTCTTCCATTTTAGGCCCCTAAAACTTACCCAAACCACTTCGCGGTTATGTTCTTCTTCCATTTTAGGCCCCTAAAACTTACCCAAACCACTTTGCGGTTATGTTCTTATTCCATTTTAGGCCCCTAAAACTTACCCAGATCACTTCGCGGTTATGTTCTTCTTCCATTTTATGTCCCTAAAACTTACCCAAACCACTTCGCGGTTATGTTCTTCTTCCATTTTATGTCCCTAAAACTTACCCAAACCACTTCGCGGTTATGTTCTTCTTCCATTTTATGCCCCTAAAGCTTACCCAAACCACTTCGCGGTTATGTTCTTCTTCCATTTTATGTCCCTAAAACTTACCCAAACCACTTCGCGGTTATGTTCTTCTTCCATTTTAGGCCCCTAAAACTTACCTAAACCACTTCGCGGTTATGTTCTTCTTCCATTTTATGTCCCTAAAACTTACCCAAACCACTTGGCGGTTATGTTCTTCTTCCATTTTAGGCCCCTAAAACTTACCCAAACCACTTCGCGGTTATGTTCTTCTTCCATTTTATGTCCCTAAAACTTACCCAAACCACTTCGCGGTTAGGTTCTTCTTCCATTTTAGGTCCCTAAAACTTACCCAAACCACTTCGCGGTTATGTTCTTCTTCCATTTTAAGCCCCTAAAACCTACCCAAACCACTTCGTGGTTATGTTCTTCTTCCATTTTAGGCCCCTAAAACTTACCCAAACCACTTCGCGGTTATGTTCTTCTTCCATTTTATGTCCCTAAAACTTACCCAAACCACTTCGCGGTTATGTTCTTCTTCCATTTTAGGCCCCTAAAACTTACCTAAACCACTTCGCGGTTATGTTCTTCTTCCATTTTATGTCCCTAAAACTTACCCAAACCACTTGCCGGTTATGTTCTTCTTCCATTTTAGGCCCCTAAAACTTACCCAAACCACTTCGCGGTTATGTTCTTCTTCCATTTTATGTCCCTAAAACTTACCCAAACCACTTCGCGGTTAGGTTCTTCTTCCATTTTAGGTCCCTAAAACTTACCCAAACCACTTCGCGGTTATGTTCTTCTTCCATTTTAGGCCCCTAAAACTTACCCAAACCACTTCGCGGTTATGTTCTTCTTCCATTTTATGTCCCTAAAACTTACCCAAACCACTTCGCGGTTAGGTTCTTCTTCCATTTTAGGTCCCTAAAACTTACCCAAACCACTTCGCGGTTATGTTCTTCTTCCATTTTAAGCCCCTAAAACCTACCCAAACCACTTCGTGGTTATGTTCTTCTTCCATTTTAGGCCCCTAAAACTTACCCAAACCACTTCGCGGTTATGTTCTTCTTCCATTTTATGTCACTAATACTTACCCAAACCACTTCCTGTTCATCTGAATCTTCATCTCGAAATATTTTTAGAAACCTTCGTTTGTTGTTAATGTATTTGTGTAAATAAATGACACAGAAACGTTTTTTTTTTATTTTGAAGGCAATTTTTTTGTGCCATTTGGCTAATATTTTAGTTTTAAAATTTTTTACAAATTTAAAACCAATAAAAATGTTAAAACATGTAAAACTTTATAAAATGTTAAACTATTTACATTATGAAAAACAGTGACAGGACCCAGAACACTATTCTTCTTCTGTTGTCCCCAACGAGTCAACCAGCTGCTGCATATCGGCCACCAACTCAAGGACCCTTCGATTCATTTCTTCCACTCTTGCCCTTGTGGTCCCTGTATAAAATTGATACATAAACATTATTTTGCGCTAAATACATGTTTCGCACCTGTAGATGGAATGTTTTTTATTTGTCAACCTAAATAAACACGACATATGTCAGTCTGCTAAGTCATTACTCTAAGTAAGTGGGCAGAGGTCATTCTGCAAAGTCATTACTCTAAGGAAGTGGGCAGAGGTCATTCTGGGAAGTCATTACTCTAAGGAAGTGGGCAGAGGTCATTCTGCAAAGTCATTACTCTAAGGAAGTGGGCAGAGGTCATTCTGGTAAGTCATTACTCTAAATAAGTGGGCAGAGGTCATTCTGCTAATGACATTGACTCTGCCTTTAGGAATCTGGGTGATCATGTCACTTAACACATACTGCAAAGAATGACATTACAACTTACTTGGTTGGTGGCCGACGGATGCCTCGTTGGGGACAACCCTACGTCCTGGGCCCTGCCACTGTTGTGAAGTAGAGGCTGTTGAGACATGGCAAATAGGGTCACTTATTATGTCTTAGTCAACAGTAATCAAATGTCATTTGCAATTTGTGTGTCACATCACTCACCTTCTCCCTGTGCCTCCTGGCCGAGATCTGCTGCAGCCTGTGCATCTTCACCCGCTCCTGAAGCATCTACAAAAACAGATTAAGGGAATCAGCTTGGGTGGAAATAACATGTATATGTGTGTGCGGTTGCATGAAGAGTCACATACCAGAGGCTCCCGCATGCATCGCTGGGTACGACTCCCTGCCCACGTCGTGCCGCCCCTCCTCTGTGAAAAGGTCCAGGGGCTGGTCTGAGGAGCCAACAGAGGAGGGGTAGGACCGTCGCACTGGAGATCCACCACCTTCACTTCCAGCTGCAGATTCATGCAGCACTGGTCGGCCTGTGCGCCTCCGGGTGCGGCGGATTCGGTAATCCATTTCTAGCACTACAAAAAAAAGACAATTAGAAATCAATGCCTACCTTATGCATCAGTTACATCTAGCATGCAATCGCTATGTACTTACTAGGGAAATGGATTCCGAAAAAGCGCCGCACCCGGGGCATGTGGAGCCGTTTCAGGTCCGACCAATGCTGCATGATCTGCGTGTGGGTGAAGGTGGTGTCCGTCTCATGTTGTATTTTGGCAATGATCTCCAGTGCGACGGTGCGCTTCTCAAAAGAGTTGGGCAGGTAGTCGTACCTGCGCTCCAGCATGGTCTGCAAAACACAAAATCAAGCTAGGTTTTATTTAAAACTGCATACAAATATCTGTCAACAATCGATCATTTGACTAAATGGCATTAACAGACACATTTGGAGCATAATACAATCCTTTAAGCTGGCCTCAGTGTTGGTTCGCATGTGTGGGCCCTCACTTCGGTTGGGCACGGACACTCTGTAAACAAACCCTTTCGTCATGCCCTTCCTTAAGGGCTAGGCATGCAATTAGATGGCAAAGCAAAGGCAGTAAAAGACACTTACAAGCATGATGATCTCTTCTTGTTGGTGGGTGAAGATTGTGGGCGCCATCTTGCCTCTTGTCTGCAGCAGATAAGTAATGCCCCAGCGGTTTCCGGGTTCCGCACGGCTGAACGAACGGCCGTACGCACGCGTGCGCGAGCGCGTAGGTGTCACAGTCTGCCAATCTTATTTAAAGGTCCCTAGACACACAGCTCATTCTCTTTCTGAGTCCGTGCAAAATGCCTCCCAAAAAGCAAGCAGCGGCAAGCGACAAAAAGGCACCCAAGCGCCAGGAGGCATCAGAAGGGCCCAAAACTCGCTCACAAATGCCCAAAGCAAAACTGCGGCAAAAAAGCACTGCTCCGGCCAAGCAACCCACCACTACTCCCACTACAACCAAAAAGCAAGCCACAGGCCACCAAGCCTACCCCAAGGGAGGTGGTCAAACCTGGTAAGAGAGTGCGAAGCCCCAGCCCCCCCGGACCAACATCCAAAGGCAGTGTTCCAAGCCCAAAAACACCTGACCGAAGCTCAAGTCGGCAAAGAAGCCCCAGGCGAGAAAAAAGCCATAGCAGGGCCAGAAGCCCCAGACGAGAAAAAAGCCACTGCAGGGCCAGAAGCCCCAGACAAGAAAGAAGGCACAGCAGGGCAAGAAGCCCAAGACGAAAAAGAAGCCACAGCAGGGCCAGAAGCCCAATACGAAAAAGAAGCCACAGCAGGGCCAGAAGCCCAAGACGAAAAAGAAGCCACAGCAGGGCCAGAAGCCCCAGACGAGAAAGAAGCCACAGCAAGGCCAGAATCCCCAGACGAAAAAGAAGCCACAGCAGGGGCAGAAGCCCTAAAAGGCAGACAATGCCAAGCTCCCCCTCCCCACCCGCACGTGGCTACCAATCGACGGCCAAGAGTGGCCGAACCACCAACTCTGGGTCACCCCAGCCAATTACCTCCAAGGGCCATGCTCCTTCCAAGGGCCCACAGAGCCACAGGGCCCCAAGCACCAGTTCCAGCTCCTCCAGACCCTCTCTTCCTCGCCCACACTCCCCACCGGTACAGGTTGGCAGGCAATCACCCTATGCCACATCAACCCCTGCAACTTCTGTGGCCACCCAGCCACGAACACACAGTCCCTTTCCCAGTCCAGTTCGATCAGCAGCCAGCCTCCAGTCCTTGATGTCTCCAACACACACCCAGGCCAGAATGTCACCCCATTTGCCTGCAAACAATGAGGAGCCACAACCACCACAAACAGGGCACACATTGCACAGAGGCCACTTGAGTGGCCATTTTGGTGAGTCACAAACTCTGGCATTGGCTAGTGGTCTAACGTTATATTATGATGAGCTATATGGGAGCAAATCCAAATCAACAAGCAAGCAGCGCAAAGCGAAGATTTTGGCAGCGGGGGACAAACTCAAAGATGAAGATTCAACGGAAAATATCGGACCTCAAATATGCCGCACGGAAGAAAGAGAATAAAAGGCAGCATATCTTATTTTTCAGTTTTTATTCTTCTTGTATAGACATCAGTGAGCTTATTTTTGGATACTATGTTTTTCAGCGTACAAACTGGCGGAGGATTCCCCATTAAATTGAAATTTACCCAGGCTGAGGAGATGGTGCTGGGCCTGCTACATCCTGTTGCGTTAGAGGGACACTCGGCACAACAGGACACGGACAACCCGCCAATTTCAGCAGGTTAGTAATGTGAATTTTCCTCAAAATGGACCAACCAGTCAAATTACCCAGCAAGGCATATCTAAACACATGCCCCTAGGGTGTGCCTTGTAGTGGAGTGATCAATTTGACCAGGGTGTGTCATGTGTGTCGACAGGTAATTTGCAAATTTGCAGGCCCATACATGACGTTTATGAACGGCTTAAGATGGGGTGATTGCAATGTTTTAATAGATACAATGGTAGCCACCAGAATCATATTGTAACTGCTATTTGCCAGCTGAGTGTGTTCACTTAATGGCCTATAAGGGATGTTTAAACACACACAACAGGCAGTACTTGCATGTTTGGTTGGCTTCACATGACCAATGTGTCTGTACTTGTTTCATAATCCATTTTCAATATAATGGCATTCATAGTGAAGGTCAAGTTGCACCGTTGTGGGAGTGGCCATTCCAGCTTGGCCACGTGTTTGATTTAAGCATATGTGTTATTAAACATCACCAATGCATAGTTGTGTGTTTACATTGTTTGTTTTTTTCTAATGCAGCCCAGCCTCATCCCTCAGCTAGTGGGGAATCCTCTGCCATTTTAACTATGCCGTCTACTTCCGTGCTGCCTCGGACCCAGGATCTGATATCTACGGTAAGTGTTTTTTGATGATGTGGCGTATGCATGTGCCTTGCCATGTTTCTTTTGCCTGAATTACATATGTATTCCCCACACTGAACCTTTTTGATTTAACTGTCCCAACAGAGCCACACACTGATGGAGGAAATCCAGGAGCTGGGGGAGGATGGAACCTTCCTTGGACCTTATGAAGATCTCCTCCTGGGCCAGAATCTGCAACTGTCCCAAAATGTTTCTCCGACAAATCCTCAGCAGCAGAGGAGAGCTGGCTGCATGCTGCCGGCACATCGTGTGCAGCATGCAGAGACTGACCCTCCAGTCCGCAGTTTTAGATCTGCTGTTGAGGATTTGCAAAGCATACCTGTGGCTGTTGGGGGTCCTAGAGCAACATCATCTGCACGCCGCCCAACCCGGGGAATTGGGAGGCGTCCTCAGCAACGTCGCCCAGTTTCCCAGGAGAGGGGCATGCAGATGATGGAGTCAGCATGGCACCATGAGAGGCGGCTATTTCAGCGCCAAAATCAACAAAACCACGAGAATATTATTGGCCAATTAGATAACCTCAATAATACCTTAAGTGCCATGCTGACTGAATTTAGGACCCATAACAGCCACATGGCCAACTTGACCACAGAATTCAGGTCCAGCATGGGTGAACTGCAAAGTAACCAAAGAAACATTTTGAAACAGTTGCAGATTCTGAGTGCCACACAGGCCCAGGTTAGGGCCCATCACCAAGGGTCACAACCTGGGTTCTATGGGCATCTCCCATATTAAGGTGTATTTGGCCTGAATCTGTTCTACATCTTTGCGCTACATCCCCACTGTATTGACTTGTCTGGTGAGCCCTACCAATCTAGCATTTTGGTATGGCTTTGCGTGTATGTTTTGGATTTGCGCCCATATAGCTCATTAGAGTCCTGAGGTAGGCCACTAGCCAATGCCAGAGGTCAAGTCTCACTTAAGTGGCCACTCAAGCTGTTGCGCTGCAGCCTTGCTCATAATTACATTGGTTGTGGCTCCTCCTGTTTGTAGGCATGATTGTGTGACATTCTGGCCTGGAAAACTACTACCTTGGACCCTGGCTGAGATTTTACTGTACTTGGATTGGGACTGGGTGTTCTTGTTTGGGTGGGCCACTGAGTAACAGGTGTAGATGTGGCATACGTATGTCTGCTTTCAACCTGTGCCTGTGGCAAATGTGGCCAAGCAGGAGAGGGTGTGTTTTTGTCCCTATTTTTACAATGTAACATCTGTGATTTATACCGTTGACAATGCTTGGCACACATATGTTACGATGTTCTTTTGAAGGTTAACTTTGTCCTGGGGTGCCTTACTTTGTAAATCCAGGCTGTGTGCAATTGCTATGTGGCATGTTTTGGCATAAATGTCATGTCCATGTATTACCCATAACTATGTGAGTGACCATCAACTACAATTGTTATGTTTCAAAATTTATACCTTAAAAAATTAAACCAACGTGTTTACGACTAAGTTACTGTCTTTCGGTTTTTGGATAATAAATATGCCTTAAAGTAGCCCCACAAACAAACACACAAAAATATTCAAAAAAGAGTCTAAATACATTGTTGATGTTTTTGGAAATTAATTCAATACTGTTTTGTTATTACTAAAACGCAAAGCAAAAAACAAATGGCACAAAGCAATAACAACAAACAATGTAAAAAAAAAAAAAAAAAAAAAAAAAGGAGAAAACAATTAAGCAAAATGTGTTGCTATTAGATTAGCACGGACGGCTTGGCCAGACGCACTGTGCTGCCCAACATAGGCGTCCTCTGGCTCATCGGCGGGTGGAGAGGGTGGCAAATCCACATACCGGGGGACCCACTGCAAGATAGCAAAATTATGCAGCGCAGCACAGGCCATGATGATATCTATGACCTTTTTTGGGTCATACTGAAGGGATCCTCCGGTATGGTCCAAACATCTAAATCAGGTCTTCAATAGGCCAAAGGCCCTATACACCACTGCCCTGGTTTTGCGGTGCGCCCTATTATAGGCCTCTTGGGCGGCATTCTGTGGGCGTAGTACAGGCGTCAACAGCCACGGGAGGAGTGGTTATCCAGAATCTCCTTGAAAAATTAAAGGAAAAAAAAAAGTTCTGCATACATTACAGCCAAAAAAGGCACAAACTAGCTGAAGAAGAGGCTAGGTGACATTGTCCCAAAAAATGAGCATACATATTGCACAGGGCAAATCGCCAAAGAAACATATCTAATAGATGGGGGCCAAAATTAGAGAACCAATAGTGCGGATGCTGGCCAATCAGCCAGACTGTTAAGAGCTATTGGTTTAGGTCTGTGCTGCTCAGCAATCTTGGATGGGTTAAGTTTGCATGACCCATTATCTTCTTTGTCTGAGTACAAAACATGTCTAAGCCGGACCCTGCACTTTATCCCGCTCTCCTCTACTCAGTAAGTGTAATGCATCTAAGCAAAGATGGCGCACACCCTATGATAAAGTCAAAAACAGAATTACAGAAAAGTGTGGGGAAGACTGATTACTAATTTGGCTCAAATTACTCTTTAGAGTTTTAACAATGCGGGACAAACATTTGGCCAGGCTTTGTTGTTTTGCTAATGTCATGGGTACAGTCGTGTTTCACATGTTACCAAGGTGAGGAAAAAGGCATAGTTTAAGAAAGTGGAACCAAACAAAAAACATAGCCAGACCTAGAAAAGAAAATTATGTTATTGGACTCAACTTACCAAGGAGCCATGCATCGGCAAATTCCCCAGACTCAAACCGACGGAACAATCCAGATCTTCTAAGGATGTAGGTGTCATGGGATGAGCCTGGATAGCCGGCGAGGACACTAAGGAACCGCATGTCCTGGGCCACCACTGCTTGCACATTCAGTGAGTGGCCCATAACTCCTACAACAAATTAAGATTCAAGTTCAACAATCCAAAAATAATTCACAAAGGACATAAGTCTAAAAAAATATAGCAATTATATGGATGTGTGGGAAAATAAAGGTTTACATGCTAAGGACTAATTAAGGTCAGCATTAAAATGCATCTATAAGGCATACATGAAATGTATTGATTCAGGTATGTATTGCTATACAATTTATGGCCTCGGCCATGCTGATACATGCAATGCCTTGGAGCTAAAGGCGCGCAGACTCTTCCACATAGCTGCAAAACATGTTCAACAATAGCAATCAGAGCCCTCAAAGGACCCGTAAGTGGATCGGAAATGAAACGGATTTATAGGGTGGTGGTCCGTCGGAAATCAGCTCTCTGAATCAGACGGAAACCCATCCCAACAACGGAACTTATCTGAACGAACGAAAAATTTCTGATTTTGTTTGGAAAAAGATTCAAACTAATGGAAATGTTCCGATTTGCTTCCATACATCGAAAGCGCATATACATATTTTCCCGAACGTTCGTAAGAATGAAAAATGAACGAAAAAAAGCCAAAAAAAGACCCACCTAAACTTTCACAGACAGCTACGGAAGTCTGGACGAATGTGTCTTTGAATCGAGGCTCATAACCCAAAGGTTGGTAGAGGCTCTCTTTGCAGGACAAGTGGTGGAGGCCTGGGGCGCACACCCCTTGTTGCCCCCCTCATATTCCGGCCCTAATTAGAGGTGCAGCAACATGCTAAAAAAAATGTAAATTATATTTTGCACCACTCTTATTTGCACCGATTTGTTTTCTGGCAAAAATGCTTGATAAATCTGGCCCTTAATTTCCATGGGTGCTTAATGATAGTTGTCCTTTAATGATAGCACTGGATTCTGCATCATGATCATATACCTTTTAATTAGAGTTGTTTTTAATTCTATTGACGGTGCGACTTACAGTAATATGGGTGGAATGGCTAGCCCTTGTGTTAAATTGTTTAATTACCATCTATTTCAGCACGCTGTAATGATTATTATATTGATGGTGTGGATTATTAGCATTATGTTCTCTGGTCTCATTTTGTGGCTGCTGAAATCACATTTAAGTGTGAGAGAAACCATCTTATTGATTACTATAGGTTTAATATTTCTTATTTTCATTCTTTATACTCTCTAACATTTCCATGCCTGATTGCCACTTTACAAGTGTCTCTTTGATTAATAAAAAATAATTCTGCATGTGGCTAAACAATAATGTTAGATTGTACATTCATAATTGAATTGAGATTAGTCATATTCATCAAGAAACCTTAATATAACTTGCCTCATTGACTTAAATAAACATTGATAATAGAAGTAATGCTGGACATTAGTCTATAGTAAATAGGTTAATGCAGAGCTCCTTAATGGGATAAGAAATAAAAAGTATTATTAAAGCAATAATATTCATACCATCAATAAATATGATTTAGAAAAGAGAAAACATGATCATATCTGTATAATCAACAAGCAAGAAAAGCTACTGCTTCCTAGAGCCCAGTATTTGTTCAGCACTCATATTTGTACAATATTAACTTAAAAAACATGCTCTACACCAGGGGTACTCAAGAACTTTTTGTAGAGGTCCGCTCGTAGCAGTATGCCGCAAGCTGAAGGTCCGGAATCGGGGGTAAGTTAAAATCAGCGCACCAGGGGGCTATATATTCCACAAGCATAACTAAATAAAGGCTGCTTGTCCCCCCTCCAGCATTATATCTATTTGGCATTGGGGGGAAAACAAACAGCAACGTTTTTTGTTTGACCTGGTGCATTGATTTTAAATGAACAGAGCTGAGAGGAGAGGGCTGGCTGCGGCAGAGCTGGGAAAAGAGAGATGGGATGGGGCAGAGCTGGAAGAAGAGAGATGGGATGGGGCAGAGCTGGAAAAAGAGAGAGATGAATGGGACAGAGCTGGGAATAGAGAGATGGGATAGGACAGAGCTGGGAAAAGAGAGAGATGAATAGGACAGAGCTGGGAAAAGAGAGATGGGATGGGACAGAGCTGGGAAAAGAGAGAGATGAATGGGACAGAGCTGGGAAAATAGAGAGATGAATGGGACAGAGCTGGGAAAATAGAGAGATGAATGGGACAGAGCTGGGAAAATAGAGAGATGAATGGGACAGAGCTGGGAAAAGAGAGATGGGATGGGACAGAGCTGGGAAAAGAGAGATGGGATGGGACAAAGCTGGGAAAAGAGAGAGATAAAGGGGACAGAGCTGGGAATAGAGAGATGGGATAGGACAGAGCTGGGAAAAGAGAGAGATGAATAGGACAGAGCTGGGAAAAGAGAGATGGGATGGGACAGAGCTGGGAAAAGAGAGAGATGAATGGGACAGAGCTGGGAAAATAGAGAGATGAATGGGACAGAGCTGGGAATAGAGAGATGTGATAGGACAGAGCTGGGAAAAGAGAGAGATGAATAGGACAGAGCTGGGAAAAGAGAGATGGGATGGGGCAGAGCTGGAAGAAGAGAGATGGGATGGGACAGAGCTGGGAAAAGAGAGAGATGAATGGGACAGAGCTGGGAAAATAGAGAGATGAATGGGACAGAGCTGGGAAAAGAGAGATGGGATGGGACAGAGCTGGGAAAAGAGAGATGGGATGGGACAAAGCTGGGAAAAGAGAGAGATGAATGGGACAGAGCTGGGAGAAGAGAGAGATGAATGGGACAGAGCTGTGAGAAGAGAGAGATGAATTGGACAGAGCTGTGAGAAGAGAGAGATGAATGGGACAGAGCTGTGAGAAGAGAGAGATGAATGGGACAGAGCTGGGAGAAGAGAGAGATGAATGGGACAGAGCTGGGAGAAGAGAGAGATGAATGGGACAGAGCTGGGAAAGAGAGATGGAGCGGGGAAAGGTGAGTTTTTCCAGGTGTTCGCACAGCGGGGGCATCCGGATTCAGGATGCCCCAGGGAAAAGCAGCATTCAATGAGCGCCACTCAGCCTCCTGCAATCAAAGCAGGCAGCTGAGCCAGATGCTCCTCTTTAACTCACCCCGCCCGCTGTCTTTCCTCCTGGCTTGTCCCACCGGCCCCACCATCTGTCTTTCGTCCCGCTCGCCGGCCCCGCTTGCTGTCTTTCCTTCTGGCCACCGGCCCCGCCCCTGTCTTTCGTCCTGCACGCCGGCCCCGCCCCTGTCTTTCGTCCTGCACGCCGGCCCCGCCCGCTGTCTTTCGTCCTGCATGCCGGCCCCGCCCCTGTCTTTCGTCCTGCACGCCGCCCCGCCCGCTGTCTTTCCTTCTGGCCGCTGGCCCCACAGTCTTCCGCCGCCCGCATCTGTCTCTGCTCCCAGCTGTGGGGTCCGGACACCTAGCGGCCGCGGTCCGCAAACGGACCGCGGTCCGCGGATTGAATACCCCTGCTCTACACGTTCCGCTTTATTATGAAAAACGCTGACCCCAGCAACAATCAGATTTATCTAAATTGCTTTGTTAAACAGGGTCATGTCTTATTTAAAATAAACTATTTAAATACAAATATAAGGGTAAAAAAAATGCTAGATTACTTACTGGGTCCACATTTTTCACTATTCTGCGCTACACATGTTCAACTGTGATTTTTGAAGGGATTTCCCAGGAAAATTATATATTGTTTTTTTTCATTCTGGGCTGAAAATGTCTTTTTTTGTAATTCTCAATATTTTTGGGAGTAAGTGGTGCAAAAAAATTTTAAAAATCTAATGTTTACAATTTGTAGTGTTGTTTTATAATAAAAAAATATTTGTCAATGAAATCATATTGCATGTGAAATCCCAATTTCTCCCAGTTACAGCGATACTACATATGTATTGGTAGATACCCTTTCCTGCCCAGGAGTCTCCCCCAAACGTAAACAGCGCTTTAGGAAATTTTCAGATACAACTGCTATGCGTACCTTGCAGTTTTTCAAGAAAGACAACACTTTGCATTTGAAATACCCCCCCACAAACTATATATTCTCTGTAAGTACACACCTTAAGCTTTCTAGGCGTACCACGCTGTTGATGTGGTTGCAGTTTTCTGGAAGTAACCCCTCAATGAATTCTTTGGTTGCACAGATTTTCCCTAAAAAATTATAAAAAAAGCAGAATCCACATTGGGCTAAAAAAATGCAAACAATGAAAACAAGTTAAATCTGAAAAAGAAATGATTTTCGAACAGAACAATACCCAACATTCATAGGTACTGTCAGGGGAAGAGTTGCCAAACACCCCAAAGTAAATAAGCGAGTCTCTGCACCTTGCACTTTTTCTACCAAAACAATCCTTTACATTTGGAATCCACAAACAATATATTCTCTGAAAGTGCACATGTTATGCTTTCTAGGTGTACCCAGCTTGTTGTAGTGGGCTCATCTTTCTGGAAGTAATCCCTTGAAGAATTCTTTGGTTGCACAGGGTTTGTTTTATTCTGCTTTAAAAAAGCATTTTCCTAAAATATCAATATGCAAGAAAATACAAGCTAAATTTGAAGACCCAGCCAGATCAATTACAGGCTCAGGTGAGTTTTTAACTTTTTTTATGGAAGAGAAAAGTCAGCTACCTGGGGAGTATATCAAATCAAAAGGATTGTTTTGGTAACTAAGTAAAATTACCCTTGCGTGCATGCTTTACTTTGGTGTGTTTGGCAACCCTACCCTTGACAGTTCCTATGGATGTTGGGTATTGTTCTGTTTGGGGACCTTACTTTTTCAGATTTAACTTGTTTTTTCTTAATGCATATTGTTTTTTGGGGAAAATGTGGCTTTGATTCTGCTTTCTTATTCTTTTTAGGGAAACCCTGTGCAACCATAGAATTCACCTGGAGATTTCGTACAGGAATTTATGTCCACGTCAACAAGCCTGGTACGCCTAAAAAGCTTGAGGTGTGTGCTTCCAGAAAATGTATTGTTTGGCGGGGGTGCAAGGTGGGCATAGCAAGGTGTGCATAGCAGTTGTATTTTATCAGAAAAGAGTTTCAGCTGTTTTAGTTTGGGGAGTCTCCTGGTGTGCCTACAAATACAAATGTGGTACCATTGTAACTGACAGAAATGGGTCTTTTACACGCAAAATGATTTCATTGAAAAACTCTTTTTCACATATTTCACCCAAAAATAGACATTTCATGTTAAAGATCAGACTCTACTGAAAAAATATATATAATTTTCCTGGGAAATTCATTCAAATCACAATTAAACATGTATAGTGCAAAATAGTGAAAAATGGTCTGGCAACAGAGGGTCAAAATGTCTAGGTAGGCTGGCAGTTAATGGGTTAAAAGGTTATTCAGTCTTAATCATTTTATTTTTTCAGCAGCGGGACTACTACACAGTGATTGATGGACTAGGTACTCACAACTCATGAAGAAGCTATGAATGCAGAAGTACTGCGCCTGGTGGCTTTTGCCAGTAAACTAAGGTTTCTTTTATAATTTTAACTCCCTAATTCACCATATCAATCATTGAGGAGCGGCATTAGATTCTGTAAGAGGCAGGACTTCTGGTTCCAAATGAGGGATTGCTCTGGGGTTGTCTATAGTAACAGTTTTAAGACATGTATCACATGATTCCTTCAGTTCAATGTTGTTGTCCAAAATAGTAAACTGCAATCAAATGTCAGGAAATTGCTTTTGACCTTTAATAATCCAATATCAAGGACAGCAGTAAAAATTTAGCTTGTTAAAACAAATCCTTTAAATGTAAATAATGGTAACCGTTACTGTAGGGAAACTTTTGGTCTCAAGTTGAAATTACGGTTTTATTTATCACTGCAAGTTCTCCAGCTGATCAGCTCATTGCCATCTCAGCAGTGCCACCTGTACTGTTCCTTAAGCAAGAAGGAGCGAGGCGATTAAACAAACAAACATATTTCTTGTCCCCACTGACTCTTAGTGATAAATGACGTAACCACACACACAAGTGATTTTTTTCTTTTTACAATGCTCTCATAGAGTGTCGTTCTGCAGAAAAATAAAGTCTGGACAGACAATTTCTCCATTTAACACTGTCTAATAATGTTTTTTAGCATCATACAGAAAAGTCTATACATTTTATAACAGTTATAAAAAAGTGTTTTGTGAGATAAATTGTGTTCATGGGATATTTGGTTGCTGAACTGAACAGAATAATTAAAGGGATTAAGGGATAAAGGGAAGGCAATGTCAATAATAAGGCAGCAAGCAGGTCACCTGATGCCCGTCTCATGTGCCTCTCCTCGATTTCTGGTGACGCCAAGTTTGCCCTGCTTACAATTTAATTTCTCCAGCCACTCTCCAACCACTTTGTCCCTTGGTGCTCTCAGTGTGAGTTAGCCTGGTAAGCCACAGTGGCTTTACTGTTATCTCTTAACACAGAAAACCAGGCTTATAAAGCTGTGCCATGACATCCCCTTCCCAGCTCAGCCACGACCCAGAAATTGAAGCTTTTCTTATAATACAAAAGGCATTTACAAATAATCTGTGAATTTAAGTTGCTCATTTTACACTTTTACCAAGGAGAATTGGGGGGGGGGGGTAATATGTGCCTGGACAGGGGATTTAGCTTGACAATCATGCTAATTCTCTGCTGAAGCAAGGCTTATGGCCAGGGGTGGGATTCATTTTTTTACATTTGGTTCCACATACCAAGTTGCCAGTAAACCCTGCAGTGAACATTGCACTATATATATTTTTTTTCTTAATATCTATCTATCTTCCTTTCTACCTATTCATCTAAATTTCATCTATTAATCTGTAACAGCTACCTACCAATCCTTCTTTGAGTAGTGCAGGCTGGGAGAGGGAAGATTCAGAAGTACAGTCTGCCTGTTCTTGTGCCCAGATCCGGAAGGTCCACGATTGTTGGCAGAGCATGAGAAGCTCCCCTGGCCTACAATTATTTGGCAGAGGTTAGGCGGACCCCTCCCCAGAACTGGAATGTGATTGGATTCCCCTCTCAAGGCTTCCAATTCATAAGCAGAATGTTAGTACATGCCCCCTCAAGACTCCCAATTCATAGACAGAGCATGAGGTTCTCTTGCTCCCCTCAATTTAGAGGGCCTTAGTTGCTCCCTCAAAGACTCAAAATGTTAGGCAGGAGGTAAGCGGTTCTCAAATTTTTAGGTAGGATGTAAGCAGATTCCTACCTCAAGGCTACAAATTTATAGGCAGGATTTAAGCGGTTTCCCCTCAAGACACTCAGGTAATAGGCTGGATGTGAGCAGATTCCTCCCTCAAGACCCCCAATTCATAAGCAGTGTGAGTGGATTCCTTCCTCAAGGCCTCCATTTTACATTTGGAGCATGAGTGGATTCCACCCTCAAGAACCCAATTTATAATTGGAGTCTGAGCGGATTCCTCCCTCAAGACCCCCAATTTATAGGCAGGATGTAAGCGGGTTCCTCCCTCAAGGCCCCCGATTGGTGGGAGTAGATTTCTCCCTCAAGGCCACCAATTCACAGTTGTAGTGTCAGTGGATTTCTCCCACAAGGCCCCCCAATTCATAGGCAATGTGTGAGCGGATTCCTCCCTCAAGGCTCCCAATAAGAACCCTCAATTGAAGTGTCAGTGGATTGACCTGGGTAAGCGTTGGTTCGTGAATGATTCATTGATTCATTAGTGGTCAGTGGCCACACCCCTCACCCCTGCTATTGCACCACCCAGCACTTGTCAGGGTGCCACATCTAAATACTTTGCAGTTGTAATGAGCCCTGTCCATGCCAATACGCCTTCCAGTCCTGCAAGTGTAACGCATTGGAAACATTTTAACCTCACCAGGGGCATACATAGCCCGGATGGCCCCATAGCAGGGCCCTCACCACGGGCTTTCATCATCACCACCCCCAGCTTTGCCCCCCCCTCATTGGCCCGGTCTGCAAACTACTTTAGAGCAGAGACGTGGGGGACATCAATGGAGAATTGGGCATGAGCACGACGGAGAGACAGGCGCACAAGTCGGGGTCCCAAGTCCCAGCAGGAAGGAGGCTGCATGGCTATGTGAGTATTCAGAGCAGGTACATCAAAAACTGGAGAATTCCAACATGGGATTTCACAGTAAGGAAGACCAAATCACATGTGAGTGAAAAAGCTGTGTAAGTAGCAGGTTGCAGTTCAAGTCTGCAATCATGGCCCAAGTAAGTCTTGCTTCACAAAATAATTAACATGGCTCTGTCTGTGTTCATTTTTAGTATTACTAGTAAGGAAGCTTATACTCAGCAGTATGTTATTACAATAAACTTTGGGTGGAGGATGAAATGCTTATATAGAATTTCTAATTTAAAGTGGCCCTAAACCTTCCTGTGAAACTCTGTGCCAGGGAGGCTCTCCTCAGGGGCATAACTATAGTGGGTGCAGGAGGTGTGACAGCACTGTGGTCCAGAAGTTCAGAAGGCTCTATCATTGTTGCTCCTCCAACTTATTTATCAATTTGTGTAACTTGCCATCATATAGAAAATAATTAGCTCATTTTGCCTTTGCTATGATCAGGGAGTGTTTAGATTGCAATTCTTTTTTTTTTAAGGTGCATTGACAAACCCGTTTAAATATTCCTTGTTGTAATTTAAATTAGTTTTGTTGCCCAATCCAGGAAGTTACTGCATAGAAGAAATAACAAGTAGCTTGTGCGATAACGGTATGATGATCTCTCTCACAACACTGGCAGAAATAGTCCTGTGTCTCATATAAAAACATTTTCCATTACTATAAGGTATATATGCAGTAACTTGGATGGTGAACAGTTTATTTTTCTATATGCATAAAAAGATTTTTAAAATCTTCAGCAGGACTGGTTTAAAAGCAGAATCAATACTTCAAGTAATTCAGCAGCCACAGTAACCATCATTTTAAAATTCCTCTGCCGTATTTTCATTAAAGCAGGTCTAACCTGGGAATCACATGATGAACTAGTTTGATACCTGCCTTCCCTAGTGGCTAGTGCATGGCTAGTGCATGGCTGTGGCAGAGAGAGTGGTAACAGTAATGCTACCATTCACAAGAACTAAAAGGCCAATCTGGTGATATTGGGATAGGAAAGGATATGCTTGAAATACTCCTAAGTCTTTAAAGAATTTTGTACCACTTAGGCATTGACCTCTGGGGCATCACGGTTTGGAATGCCGCATAGACAAATACTAAAAGCCAGCCTTAAAATTCAATCCAGTTTATGCTTTTTACATTTTAAATATCTAGGTTTAAAATTAAAGTGACTGTGAAGCAGGCTCGAGAACAGTTAATTTTTTTAGGGATTCCTCGCTGTGTCAAACCTCTGGGCTCGTCAGACTTTCCAGTAGCTGAGGTGGGCTCTTGCGTCCAGACAATTGTGGGGCGGGAACGCTTCCCAGACTAGGGGGAAGCCGGGCATGCGGCTGAGAAGCTGGTCATGTCAGCCAGGATTCTCAACATCAGCCAATCAGCAATCTCAAAAATGCCTGGTGGCAGTATTCATAGCAGTGTAAAAATACACTTTTTGTTTTAACTGGGCCACCATCGCTGCTGTCACAACACCTGAGTTACTTAGGCAAGAAGGGCAGGAGGGAGTGGGGTGCATTAGAGAGTTTTGAGTCACTTTAAAAGACAACTATCATTAATCACATGTGACAATAATGCTTTTATATGATAGGCTACAGGGAAAAAAACGTATTTAAAATTTCGTACCCCCTTTGTATTTTGGGAATATGGGAATCCTGGGTTCAATTCTGAGTTCAACATACTAATCATCCAATGTATAGTTTGGTCTTAAATTAATGCAGGTAATTAAGACAGGTTGACCATGTGTTGTTCTTCTGTGCGGTGGCATCCCGAATTGGAATTCCCTGCTGTGTGTACCCTCCCAGATCGCCTCATACAATCACTTTCCTTCCACTCTCACGGTGCAGACTCGGGCTCAAGCACGTGCACTGACTGACTGAGCAGTGCGCTTAAATGATCAGCATGCTAGCTGTCACTTGGCTCCCTTTGGCACCGCTGGGCCTAGGCAGGTGAGTAGCACCACCAACCACATCCCCCGCCCACCATGCAGCTGTGGCATGCGCACACCGCCCATTCAGAAAGGCCAGGCGTGGGCGTGCCACTGCTATAGGTGAGTGGGGATGTGGTGGGAGCACAGAGCTCCAGAAAATGTGAGTGAAACTGATGATCTGGGGGGCTTCACACAGCGGTTCGGGATGCCCCAAGGACTGGAAGTCTTCTTTAAAAGTGATTTGGAGTTGTTATACAAATCTGTAATGATAGGTAATCACTTACCACTTTATTCACAATTATTTTGTAATTGGCTTGGGAGGAATGTTGGGGGATTTGAACACATAACTACACTCCTATCTAAGGAATATACATGTATATAAATAAAAATACTTATTTGAGAAGCATCAGCACCACAAAGCCCCACTATTCCCAGTATGTCACACACCCCGCTTCCGAATATTCATGACACTTGGGTAACTGTCCTGTAGAGGGGATCTTGCAGAGATGACATGAAAAAAAGGAACCCCTCCCGGTCCATAAATACCTGGGACCTCCCACCATTCCCCGGTCTTTCGTCTCTGCAGTCGGCGAGCAAGTCAGAAGATGATTGTCTACCTTTGCCTTGCCTTTTGTTTCTATTGCTGCCTGAACCTTTTTTTAATTTAAACTATAGCAGTATGCCTCCCAGCCTAGGCTGAAGGTCCAGGCAATGGTAGGCTGCACCTTATGGTGTATATGGGAGCTTGCGCCCCCATGAGACCCCATACAAAGGGGTAGGCGGTGTCTGGGTTGGTGATCCCGTTTTGGGATGCCCCATCCCTCTTACCCTTTCTCCTATTGGTGTGGGTTCTCCCCCCTACCGTGTCCCTCTGTGCCCCTTGGGGGGGGGGCCTTTTCTCCCGTGGGATGTTTTACTTTATTTGGGGGAAAAGGTGTGTGGATGTTGTGTGTGTGTTTGTATGTGTTTTTGCGGCCGTTGTTGCTGGGCCGGTTTCACTTTCAACAGGTGCAGTTAAGGAGGGGGCGGGGCCGGGCGCTCGGCGCGCTTGTCACGGACCGCCCCCCCCCCTCGAGGTCGGCTTCTCTGAGCGCTCTGCTGGCTTCGTGAAGGAGGGGGCGGGGCCGGAGCCGGGCACGTTGTGCGCTGGCCCGCCTGTCTTCTTCCGGCCTCGCTGCCTGCTCTGCTGCTCTCCCTCTCATTCCCTCGCTGCTGTGAGGGTTGACAGTCGCCGCTTTGCTGCTGTAAGTAGATTTTATTTGTTTCACCATTTTATCTGTCTTATATGGCGGGTGATGTGCATGTTGAGACTTATGTCTGTTCTCATGTCTTCCAGGTGGGATCCCTTCTTTTGGTGTTTAAAGAGGGGGTTCTCCCGGTCCTAGGGTCCCTTAGAGTTTAATTTAGGGTTCCCAAAGATTTAAAAAAAAAATAAAAAATCCTCCCACTTGGGACTTGAAGGGGCATCCCGGGTAGCTTAAAGTGGACCAACACCCAGGGGGGATCGGCCCGGAAATCTATAAGATTCCTGGACCGATCAGATCCCTCCCCGCGGGGCATCCGAAATCGGGATGTCCCGCGGGGAGGAACCCCCCAGGAGGCCCACAAACCTTACCTCAGCCCCGTTCCATCGGCGCATGCGCGAGCCACGGGCGCGTCTCGCGCTTCCCTCTAGCAGGGCGCGCACCCGCGCCGGCCGTTTGTGAATGGCCGGTGCAGGCGCGCTCCCTGTTAGAGGGAAGCGCGAGACGCGGTCTCCAGCGTTCAGAGCCAGCTGAGCTGGTATGCGCGTCCAGGCGGCCTTGGACGCGCATACCACAGCGGCTCTGAGCGCTGTGATTGGCTGGCGCGGTCACGTGGGAGCGGGGAGAGGTGAGTTTTTTGGGGCTTTCTGGGGGGTTTCAGACAGCTGGGCACCCCCGATCGGGGTGCCCCACCGAAGTGGACCAAAACCCAGGATAGTCAAAATCCTGGGTGTTGGTCCACTTTAATAGCGTAAATCCCTCTGGTCATTGCAACTACATTAAAATCACCATATGGAGGCTTCTCAGGATACCGGGCTTGGGCTCCCCTCAGGGCAACCCCGGCAGTGTGTGGGTTGTGGGGAATCCATTTCGGGGGATAATGTGCTTGTTTGCATACCTCTCCAGCCGCGCTGGCCTTTGAGTTTGATGATTATGATTTTCTTGACTGGTCTGATTATTCCCCGCTAGAAGAGGGGGAATTATTTGAGGATTCTGAGGGTTCTGACAATCAGCAGTTTGTTGGTGCCGATACTGAGCAAGGGCAGGGGGATGCTGTGGATACCCCGAAGGTCTTGGCTCACCTTTTTGAGGTTCTGGCAATTTCTCCTCCTGAGGAGGCCGCTCCTCAAAAAGGGGAATTCTTTGGAACTTCTAAACTCGGCTTCCAGGTATTCCTCAGGGTTGGGATAAAAAGTAAAACGATGGTCATCCCCTCCCGAGGTGGATGCCCTGTGCTCGGGTTGTCCAATACTTCTATTTTTCATTCTCCTGACTCCACCACTCTCAAAGATGGTGAGGACAAACGCATTGATCAGATGGCTTGCCACGCGTTTGCAAGTGTTGGTTCAGCCTTGCGGCCTGCTTGTGCTTTGGTGCTTATGGCAGTGGCTACCAGGTCTGTGGTTGGAGATCTGTCGAGTACCTCCAGGCTTGACCCGGCTAGTGATGAGTTCGCCACCCTTAAGCGGTGTGAATTGTTCATGTTCTTTGTGCTTGCTGCCTTGGATGACACCATGGTCATGTGTGGTAGAACCTCGGCCTTGCTTGTAGCTATTCAGCGGTCGGTATGGTTGCGCCAGTGGGCGGCTGATTTTGTGGCCAAAAAGTCGCTTACAGCACTTCCCTTTGTGGGATTGCGGCTTTTGGAGAAAGATTAGATTCTGTCACGAAAGGAGGGAAGTTACCTCAGTGTAAGAGGCAACATCATCCCTTTCGGGGGGCGGCCTCCTTTAACCCTTCCTTTCGTGGTGCCAGAACTGGCAGAGTTTTGGCCATCTCTACCCTCAGAGGTGATTCCTGGAGTAGAGGCAGAGGTCGTGCCCGTCCAGGTCACAATTCGAGTTCCAAACCCAAGCCCGCTGCTAAGCCAGCTCAGCAATGAGGGGGCGCCCTCACCCTTGCGGGTGGGGGGACGGCTGCGGCACTACTTCCAGGTCTGGGACCAGGAGGTTTCAGACAAATGGATTCTGGAAGTGGTGTCTTCCGGTTACAAGCTGGAATTCGAGATCCGGCCTCCTCCCAGATTCTTCAGGTCTAGAGTGCCTTCGGATCCACTGGCCGCACAGGGGCTCCGGGCGGCAGTAAGTTATCTGCTGGACATGGCTGTCATTTGCCCAGTGCCTTCCACGGAAAGGGGCTTGGGATTCTATTCCAATCTATTCACGGTGCCCAAGAAGGACTGCTCCGTTCGACCCATTTTGGATCTGAAGCTCCTCAATCGGTTTATCCGCTTCAGGAAGTTTTGCATGGAAACCTTGCGGTCAGCCGTCGATTCTCTTCGTCAGGGGGACTTCATGACGTCCATAGACATCAAGGATGTGTATCTGCATGTACCTATCTTCCTGGCACACCAGAGATTCCTCAGGTTCGTGGTGGAAGATCAGCATTTTCAGTTTGTGGCCCTTCCATTCAGGCTTACCTCGGCTCCGAGGGTGTTCACCAAGGTATTGGCGGGGGTGATGGCCCTCCTCAGAGTCCAGGGCATTCGCATTGTACCATACCTGGACGACCTTCTCATTTTGGCTTCCTCTCTCAGCCAAGCGGAGCTAGACGCCAGAGTGGTGGTATCCACGCTGGAGAGGTTCGGTTGGGTGATCAACTATCCCAAGTCCTCCCTCTCCCCGTCCAGGGAGGTTTCGTTTCTGGGCATGGCGCTGGATGCCTTTCAGGCCAGGGTGTTCCTTCCTCAGCCCAAGATTCTTCTGATCCAAGATTTGATTCGGCTTCTGCTTTCCAATTCTCGCCCGTCTATCCGGCTAGGGATGAGATTGGTAGGTCTGATGGTGACTTCCTTTGAGGCAGTCCCTTTTGCCCAGTTTCACATGAGGACGCTTCAGCTCCATCTTCTAGCGACTTGGGACAAGTGTCCGCTGTCATTGATTCAGTCTTGTCTGCTGTCTCCCCGGGCTCAGCAGTCCCTTCAGTGGTGGCTAGTGTCAAGCAATCTGTTGAAGGGCAGATCCTTTCTGACCCCTTGTTGGGAAACGGTCACCACGGACGCCAGCCTGTCGGGCTGGGGGGGCTTCTGGAGGGAACATCAGTTCCAGGGGTTATGGGGGCCTCGGGAGACTCATACCCATATCAACGTTTTGGAGCTGCGGACTATTTGGTTGGTTCTGTCTCGCCTGACTCTTCCCTTGCAGGGATTGCCAGTTCAGGTCCGATCGGACAATCAGACGGTGGTCGCTTACATCAATCACCAAGGAGGGACTCGCAACAGGAGTGCCCTCAGGGAGGTATCTCTGATCCTTGTTTGGGCAGAGAGCAATGTCCCATGCATCTCAGCCATTTACATCCCGGGAGTGGAGAACACAAAGGCGGATTCCTTGAGCAGGAGATCCTCTCGCTGAGGAGAATGGTCTCTCAGTTCCAGGGTATTCCAGTCCCTTTGTCACAAGTGGGGGACTCCGGAGGTGGATCTCTTTGCCTCTCGTCACAATCACAAGCTTCCTGCCTTTGTGTCTCTGTCTCAGGATCCTCTGGCCCTGGCAGTAGATGCCATGTCCCTGGCTTGGAGGGAACTGGGGTTTCTGTACCTGTTCCCGCCCTTCTCCATGGTGGGCAAGGTGGTGTGCAAGCTAACTCTAGAAGGGGCACCAGCAATTCTGGTGGCTCCAAGGTGGCCAAGACGAGTGTGGTTCGCAGACGTCGTGTGGCTGGCAGTAGATGAGTTTTATCTGCCTCTTCTTCCGGATCTTATCACCCAGGGTCAGCTACGCTACCCCAATTTACCAACGCTGGCTTTGACGGCGTTTCTGCCCTGGCGGTTTTCTTTCAAAGGTCTTTTGCCCTTCATCCCCTGGTTAAGACATTTTTCCAGGGGGTTACTCATGTGCGGCCTCCTAGAAAGCCCTTGCTGCCAGTTTGGGATTTAAACTTAGTTCTGTCGGCTCTCCAGGGGCCTCCTTTTGAGCCGGTGCATGATATTGCTCTTTCTCTGCTCACTCAGAAAGTTGCCTTTTTGGTGGCTATTACCTCTGTTCGGCGTGTCTCTGAGTTGGCGGCCTTGTCTATTCAGGCTCCTTACTTTGAGAGGCACCTGGACAAGGTAGTTTTCCGCTTTAAGCCGGATTTCCTTCCTAAGGTGGTTTCTGCCTTCCACCTCAATCAGGATGTAGTTCTCCCTTCCTTGTGTCCTAAGCCTAGTAATGACAAGGAGAGGACCTTACATTCTTTGGATGTGGTTCGATGTGTGAAATATTATTTGGTGGCTACTTCTCCTTTTCGTAAGACAGACGCCTTTTTCGTGGTGCCCTCCGGGCCCAGGAAAGGTCTGGCGCACGCTAAGTCTTCCATTAGTAAATGGATTCGACAGGCCATTGCTGGGGCCTATTCTGCCAAGGGGAAGGTTCCCCCTTTTCGTGTTACTGCTCATTCTACTCGTGCTGTTGGAGCATCTTGGGGTTTTCAGCATCAGGCTTCTGTTGAACAAGTTTGCAAGGCTGCTACTTGGTCTTCTGTTCATACTTTTTCTAAGTTTTATAAGGTTGATGTGCGGGCCTCAGCGGATGCTGTTTTTGGCCGCAAAGTTCTGCAAGCTGCAGTAGTTTAAGTTTGCATTATTGCCTTTTTGGGATCCCCACCCATTATGGGCACTGCTATTGGATGTCCCAAGTGTCATGAATATTCGGAAGCGGGTGTGTGACATACTGGGAATGATACCATTTTGTGATTACTCCCCTGTAAAATGGTTATTACAAGTATGTCACACACCCCGCTTCATCCCGCCCTTTTTTGGTTTTCTGGGATCCTTTATATGATGAACCTTTTTCTTTACTGTTTACATTTGGCTCTTCCTGGTCCCTTTACTGCTGTCTTATACTGGGGAATGGTGGGAGGTCCCAGGTATTTATGGCCCGGGAGGGGTTCCTTTTTTTCATGTCATCTCTGCAAGATCGCCCTCTACAGGACAGTTACCCAAGTGTCATGAATATTCGGAAGCGGGGTGTGTGACATACTTGCAATAACCATTTTACAGGTGAGTAATCACAAAATGGTATTTTTATTACCTCATTGGTATTCAGTGTGCGATTTAAGAAGTAAGAAATAAAAAAATGGCAGTGCTGATGTGCTCTGGTTGAAGCCAGTTATAACTTGGTGCCATAGAGCACAATAGGCAGAAATGGATTAAAAAAGTTTTATGCTTATAATTATTATTACACACATTAATTGTACAGAACTTGCATTGTGACTTGAAATACAGGAAATGTATTTTTTCTTGTTACTAAATTTGATTTCCTTGTGTAATTTGGACAACAACTAAAACACAGCCTAAAAGCAATGTAAACTTTGTCCTCAGCAGTGATTTCTTGTAACTGTAATGCTGAAAGGCCACACAGCACCGGAAAAATACAATTTTCAAGGAGGGAAAAATTCATAAATATGCCATGGAGTTCTAGAAAAACGGTGGTGTAAAGTGGCACTCAGCACGTGCTGAGATAGGCTGGCCAAGACCTTGCACAACAATCAAAGCCAATTAGTGTTTTTGTGCAGCGACTGCTAGTGCAAATGTAGTCCACAGCACAGCGCCAGATAGGACAAAAATGCCAGTGCTCCAAAACTGGCGCTATAGTCACAAGCACATCTCAAATTAGGCCCTAAATCTCCCTCCAGGAAAATTAAACACAGTAGTCCCAGACAGCTACCATAAGTATTTTTTAATTGTGCCTTATCCTATTGATTCCAAAATATTTACTAGTAAAACATTTTTAACTTTAGATGTCTATGTAAGAACCTGAATCTAACATATATTCAATATGCTTGGTTATCTATCTGTAATAAAAAATGGAGAACTGAACCTCAGAAGTTTGAATTCCAAAATATCGCTGTTTGCTTTCAGTACATAGACTTTCATACCACAACAAATCTTTTAAGCCTCAGTCTCACGAGTGACCTTCATATTGTTGATGGATAGACAATGACATCAGAGACTTCTGCCAGTTCTGCTGTGAATTTTCCCCTGTCTTTCTGTTCCTCAAGGACATTATCTTCAGGAATGGCTCATCTTTCTAAGACAGGTTTCTGGCTTGCGAGCTTTGTCAATTACGATGATCTTTCCTTGAATTCTCTGATACACAATGCTACAAAAGAAAAATGACTGTACACATGGGTAAGCTTTATCAAATGTGTAGTTACTCCTGGGATTCCATTCTAAGAGTGACTTGCCTCATTTCCCATGGTGGGGCTTATCAATGGTTGTGTTTTTTTTTGTGGAGTATTATTAGCAGAAGTCAACAAAAATTATTAGCCAAAACAGCCAGCAATCTTTATTAGGGCATGTAGTATAGTGATTTTAATATTTTATCCGACTAAACAATACCTGTACTTTGAACTGTCATTTTAGCACTACAATAATTGGACTCAAAATAAAATAAATTCAACATCTAAGAAAACATTCTAGGTAATTACTTAAAGGACAAACCAAGGAAACTCAGGTCCCTTAACCAGTTTGCACACAAAGTAGTATGGAGTGCGGGCTAACTTATGGTATACAGGCCCATTAATAGTTTGGCATTTTGGTTTAAATTTGTTCATAAGCAGTAACCTATAAATGACGACACAACACAGTTTTTTTGCTATTTGTCAGGGCTGTTTTATATATAAAAAGATTAAAAATAAATGTGGGCAGGGCAATGATAAGGTTGGTATTAAGTGAAAACTGCCCTGTGGATGCTAGAGATCTATGAACATGAACAGCCATAGTAGAGTTAGTAAGACATATCCTCTGCTGTTTAGATCAGATATGCTTAGTGTGTGGGAATGCATGTGGCTCTTGGGAACCTTTATGCAAACCCCCAACTCCACTGGTAGCAAGTGGCTGTTGCTGCCCTTTACCATGTAAAGCAAGTTCACTATAGCATACAAGTCGTTTTCATATTGTTATCAATAGTACTACACTAACTAGATAGAAGGTGTCAACTTGCGATTAGTCCCTGACTGTTTGAAGAGCTCACTTATTATCCCGGTCCCAAAATCTTCATCGGCTTCGGACTTGAATGACTTCAGACCAATTGCTCTGACCCCTTTGGTCATGAAGATATTCGAACAACTGGTCATGTCATTCCTCAAGGAGGCCACAGGTTCTTTTTGGGATCCATTACAGTTCGCATACAGGGCAAACAGATCAGCAGAGGATGCGGTCAATCTGGCGATCAAGTACACATTGGATCAAGTTGATCGTCCAAACTCATATGCTAGACTGTTATTCGTGGACTTCTCATCTGCATTCAACACCATTGATCCACAAATTCTCCATGAGAAGTTGCTCTCCTTGGGCATCCCACTAAACTTATCGGGCTGGATTTTTAGTTTTCTGACAGGCAGGTCCCAGAGGGTCAAACTGGGTCCCTTCATTTCCACATCCAGGATCACAAACATGGGTGCACCACAGGGGTGCGTCCTGTCTCCCCTACTCTTCTCACTTTACACCAATGACTTCATCTCCTCAGATCCAACGGTCAAGATCATTAAATACGCTGACGACACCACCTTAGTAGGCCTGATCAGTGACAATGATGAGTCTAGCTATAGGGCCCAAGTAGATACCCTTGATTCTTGGAGCAAGGCAAACAATCTTATACTGAATACTCATAAAACAGTTGAACTTATAATTGACTTTAGGCGATCCCACCAATCACACCATCCCATTTTGATTGGTGAGGAGACTGTCAAGATTGTAACCAGTGCTAAATTCCTTGGTACTCAGATCACACAGGACCTGAAGTGGAGCATGCAAGCGTCTGCTATCCTAAAGAAGGCCCAACAGAGGTTATTCTTCCTCAGACAGTTGATAAAATACGGTTTGTCCAAAAAGATCTTGAAGGCTTTCTACAACGGTGCCATTGGATCAATCCTGACCAGTTCATGTACAGTCTGGTACGGCGGGGCCTCAGCCAAAGACAAGCAGAGGCTGAAGAGAATAACCAGGATTGCTGAGAGGTTAATTGGATCCCCCCTACCTTCTCTGGATGATCAATACATGAGCAGAATCTCCTCAAGGGCTAAGAAGATATCTGGAGACGTGACGCACCCAGGTCATCTCTTCTTCAGGCTCCTACCATCTGGCCGCAGATTCATGGCTCATTCAACCAAAACTTCCAGACACAAAAACAGTTTTTTTCCTCTTGCCGTTTTGGCTTTGAATAATCCCAGTGTGTGAGTGGCACTTAACTACATCCTGCTCTGCATTGTGACAATTATGTTAGTCTCTATAGATTACCTGAACAGAATCGTTATTCTTTTTATACTTTGTTATGTATGTAATTGTTATAGCTCTCATGGTGTATCTCCTTGCCAAAAAAGCATTCCTTGTTTGTACCCTGTACTTACTTGGCGGTTCAATAAAGTATTGAAGTATTAATTAGTCAAAATAAGCAAACGTGCAGTTCAGTATTTTTAATTAAGGGGTCTCGCTGCTAATCTTCTTTAAACTTTAATGTAGGAAAGGGTGTCTAAAAGGTAGCTTTCACCTCAAAGTCCAGTATAGATAAAATAATGATGAAAAGACAAAGGAAATGCATTTTAGGAGCAGGCAACAGATGTAACATAGTGGTAATGGTGGCACTTCAAATGAATGAGAATGGCCCAAGGAAGGGGTTGTTAACATTTACAGTAAATAAGCTTCAGGGCAGCTTCAGGGCAGTGAAGAGTGACTTATAGTTGTTGGACAGTGTGCTAATATTGCTGCTTCTAGAAAGCCCACAATAACTGCTATTTACTAAACCATGCTATATATACTGCTTCAGCACAAATCCCTAGTAACTGCTATCTTTGATCCACTAAACATGTATTGCTGCTTCTGTTCAATCCACGGTAATTCTAATAATCTGCACAGTAAACCAATATTGTTGCTTTTGTATCATACAGAGATTACTTCTAGAAAGCACAAAGTAAATGTTAACCTCTTGACAATAATTATAAATTGCTGCTGCTAAACAAGGCTCAGTATTTTCTATTTTACGGACAATGAACAGCAATACATTTGTGCTTCTGGACAGCAAATATATATTGCTGGTGCTGGACAGTAAACATATGTAGGGGGCTACATTTTTCCCTGGTAAATGCATTAAAAGACGTATACCTGGTAGCTAATGTGTACCTGTCCCTGTCCCTGCTATACGGTGCAGAAACTCCATAGTGTCAGAACACCCCTAAAATAGTCACCCTAATAAGGACAGAAATGGTCCTGAGTTTAATGGTTCAAATAATGAACCAAAATATAAATAAAATAGAATATGTTTTATTAACAAATCTTATTAAAGACATTCTGCAGTAAATACAATAAAAATGATATACTCACTATTAATCCCCACAGAGAATCAAGCTCCGGACTATTACGCGCTCAGACACTTACGTGCCATATTCCTGTAACTATGGTGTCTGGCAATCCATCAGGAGTTGAAGGGGCGGAATCAATAGATAGGGCAGGTGGGAATAATAACTAAATAACATTGTATGCAAATACTAAATATTGATTACATACCAAGGTGTGACATGCCCTAAATGTGGAAATTCAGTGAACTAAATAAAGTGCTAGATGCAAACAAGTCACTAATAACTATGACACAATTGTACTAATAACATAGATATTATTGTTAGAGTGCTTAAAAGAGCTTAAATGAACTATTATATCTTCCATTTTAGACAGACCTCATTAAATTGGATTAAAGGATGCTGCTGAGCTATGACAGACCATTCATCAGATAAGAGCCAAGAGATCATTGGGGGCAGTAAAAGTATAGGCTGTGTATAGACTGCTGAACCCTAAACTGGTTCCCAATTGGCATAAACTTTCCTGATATTTAAAGATGTTCTGATGGCTGTGAATGAAAATACATGACTTAGTAAGCCCTGTTACTATAAAGTTCCAATGGCACCTGAAGATGTCCTTTAGGCTTGTCTACCACAAGGTATTATGACAGACAGTGTGGAAAGGTGGTGGGTGGAGTATATATTTCACCCAGATTTATGTCTTCATATATGGCAGAAGTTAACATAAGAGAGGATTCTAGATTTTGAATAAAAAAAACTAGTATTAGGGCCAGAGTTGAAGAGTGGAGGTCCAACTCCACCTGTCCCATGACTGACGGCCCAAGTTTCGGGACGTCTACTAATTATACAGTACAAAGAAAGACCAGGACTCCAAAACCATTTGGTGGAAAATCATTTGATGGAAACTGGCCAGTTGTTGGATGTCTCTGATCTCAAAAGCAGGTAGTGCAGGTATCTGGACAATGATGCAGACCTAAACCACCATCCCTTGATACCTACCTGAGCATCTGAGACAGTAAGCATCTCACTCGCTGTCCAACTCTGATGTTTCCTGCCCATTCCGGAAAGAGCAGCAGCACTGTTTAGTTAGAGGACAGATCTGCCAGAAGCCAGAGACCTCCACTGTACCAATTGTGGTTGCCTTGACAACCTGTTTTGCGCACAGGGCAGTGTGGGTGATATTGTCATATGTGAGAGCGTTTACAGTGTACCTTGATGACATCAAAATTACATCAGGTGGGAATTTTGGGTGATTTTATAGGCTTGCTTACACTTAGCATATACTGCCAGTATGGTGTTCTGTTGGTGATGAGCCTTGAGGAAAGGACCCTGAAACATTGGCAAACATGTTGCTCTGATATATTACTTTGATGTACCTCTTATGCATTATCAATAATAAGCACAATAATGAGTTCTGACTAGTGTTGGGTGAACACGAAACACAAACTTCTGCCAGAAGTCTGTGTTCAAGATCAGCTTCTGGCCCAAACCCAGAAAAGCTGATTGATGGGCTGCTGAGCAGAGAATCAGAATAACGCCGGCATCTTCCTAAAAAAATTCCAACTATTATTAAAGCCATTTAAAAACATCAAAGAGCTCGCATAATACAAAGTATGGACACAAAAAACATAAAAAGCAACAGCAAATAGGGACCTGAGTGGATGGTGCAAATGATCCTACACGTTTCGGACGTCAGTTGAGTCCTTAATCATAGATGAATTACTAGACTATTGTCCCAGTATAAGTAGTACCCACCCTGGAACGCAGAAGCATACAGTTCTGGTTCATGGCCTACACCGGAAGTGGATAACAGACAAACCGAATAACCAAAAGAACTGCAGCGCTTCATACGTCAGGTTCTGAATCCTGTCTGAACAGCCTCCCTGTCAGGGAGGAGAAAAATACAGGGATGAACACTTAGATCCTAAGCTGTACCAGGATGGGGGCGATGGCAAAGAGAAGAACAAATAAATGGTAGCATAAAATGATTGCTACAATACACACTAACACTTTTAAATCATTGCCTAATAACAGATTTATAACCCAACTTCTTTGCCTGAGGTTAATAGTTATATTCACTGACTGTAAAAATTCTGAAACCAAATGAGTAAATTCTTATATGGCATACGAATACGAATACTTTATTGGTTGCCAAGTAGGTACAGAATACATACAAGGAATACTTTTTGGAAGGGGGGGGGGTTCTCCATAGAGCTTGAACATTTACTAGACACACATACTATATACATCAATGGGGTTTAAACATTTGCTAGTTATACATATTTACAAGGGGATTTAGTTACATACGACATTCCGTTAAGTAACTGGTGATGCGCTGGGGACCGAAAGTTTTTGCAGGATTCTTAGAGTTGGTTATTTAGTGCTTTAACAGCTAGTGGGAAGAAACTGTTTTTGTACTGAGTGGTTCTGGATGAGATAGTCCGGTACCTCCGTCCAGAGGGTAGGAGATCGAAGAAGGGGTGACCTGGGTGTGTGGGGTCTCCAACTATTCTTTTTGCCCTTGAGCGGATCCTTTCCTTGAATTGTTCCTCTAGGTCAGGTAGGGGACATCCTATGATTTAAGTATATGCATAAAGATCAGTCTAGCCAGCATTTCGAAATCACAGTGTACACTGATATGAGCATGGCTATAGAAAATATAAATGAGACAAAACGCATATAACAATGCCTCTATAGTAGAAATGTGAAAGAAAATATAGGATAGATTCAAATGGACCTTAATCCATTATCTTTCTATGTCCTATTTATGATTTAGGTTACCTGGAAATCTTGTTCCTAACTGAAAGATCCAGAAAGCTTCTCACCCAAGTAATTTCCTATTAAGACCCATCAACCCGGTTAACCTAAAGTGTGCAGTAGCAGGAAGCTGCTGCAGGGCTTCAGAAAGATGGCTGCTGCTCCCATGAGTGCGGACGCTGGCAGCTGGCACTAAAAGTTCTGCTAGCTGCTGCCATTGTCCTCACTCATGGGAGCGGCAGCCATCTTTCTGAAGCCGCGGCTGTAGCCAGTTTGACAGAGGAAATAATGTTGGCCACAACATTTTTAGTTTAAAAGAGCACCCCCACATCCACCACCAGAACTTTTTTTACAGTCCCTGTCGCGAGTCCGTCTCTGGGGGAAAAGTTAGAGTCCCTATTGATTAAAATGGGGACCGGGTTGCAGTTAAATTCGGGTGCCCAAACCCAAGTTCGGTCATACTTGCCGAAACCTAACCTCTAGGGTTCACCCAACTAGAGTTCTGGCCTTTCTTTGTACTACGGACTGCGGCGCCACCGCCGATGCACTCACACCTGATGGAAGAGACTTCTACCTATTAATTAATCAGGCTGATGCTGTCTTGAAAAGGTCTGAAGCTTGCACAGTATGAGCTCAGCCTTGGGAGAATGATGCATTTGCAATGAAACAGACATAATTGAACTGCAAAGATTGGGTTGTACCCTGGTAAGTTGTGTGGTTTTTCTGTGGCCAGACATTTTCAAAGGGTAAAAAAGAGAAAGGTGGCAGTCACCCAGACTAATTAAGAATAACATGGGAAGTGTATGTGAGCAGGAAATATGAATAAACAATTTTTAAAGAAGCTGCAGCACACAAGCAATCCTTGTCTCTAAATCTAGTTAAAAACAAAGGTCTCTGCAGATCTGCAGATATATGTTAAACAATATGGCGCCTCTGTGTAGATGAAGAGCTAATTATATTTTCTAATCTAATAGAAATTGGGCTTCCCTATGGTTGGCCCATCTCTTCATTGCAGCACATGGCGGTGGGAAGCCTCCCCCATACAGCTAAAGATCCCCCCCACCCTCATGTGCTGCAAGTGCCTGTTACACCCCCTCTGGTGCTGTGAGTATGGTGGAGTATGGTGTGCAGGGTTGGGGCACCCAGGATACATTTATGAGCATCATACCTGGATGAAGCAGTTGTGAAGGAGAAACAGTGAGCATTACCTGAAAGGTGCCTTTAACAGAAAATCTATGATTGTTATAGGGGCACATAATATTGGGTTCCTCTATAAGTGGCACAGTGCTAGTCCCTGTGATTCACAATAGTGTTGCAATGATATAACCCCCTGAAAATTGAGAGTTGTTGAGACTTTTTCTGTTTCTCAATTTTATGTGTAAACTATTGTATATTTATTACTAGCATTTTAAAGACTGCTGCAGTTTATTGTTCTGTCATTCATACCATATATAGGTATGATCTCTTACAAAATATAGTCCTGATTTACCATGTTTGCCAAAGTCCACTATTTTAAATGACACAATGCTCACCATATTACACACTGGCAGTTGTCAGTGTGCTGTTACTTCATCACATCACAGTATATATTCCCTGCATAGTGAAGCTAATAAGCAGAAGGCAGGCATTTAAAAAAGCTTCTACAAAGGTCCGGGTGCGCTGACATTGCTGCAACATATTAGGATCAATTCATGGTCGTGCACAACAATTTGCACAGTTTTTGGAGCGCCTAGTCCCATTTGGGCTTTCCTCTGATTCATGGCCATCAAAACGTGATGTACATTTGTTTTTGCGTCAATTTGCACACTAGCGTTCACCAATGCTCCAATTTGCATCTTCAATTTTCTGCTAGCGCCATTTTGCTGCACCAAACTGTCTTTGGTGCCTGATTTATACTATGTTTAGAGTGCAGAAAAGTGTGCGCAAATGTGTCCGTTTGAAGAGTGAATTTCCTCTAGCAAATAGGTGGAGGAAACTACTTATTTCATTCTGAAAACTCATGACGGCATCATACTTTTTAGGGATTTAACCCTTTTTTTGGTGTTCAAAAAAAGAAATTATAAAAAGTTGTCAAAACTGACAAAAATTAAAGTCCAAACAACAAAAATGTGGATAAAATTATATGCAAACCAAACAGGGGAGGGAGGGTTAAAGAGAACACCTGGGACAAAACATTAGGCAAAAAACTTTAAGGGTTAACTGGAATCAGAATATTCCCCCCCAAAAAAACACCCGCCAAAAATGGCAAACACAGGTTCTCCAGAGAATACACCCCGAAATGGTGAATAGAGCTTTGCAGAAAACACAAAAGCTGGAGAGATCAAATTGCTATGGAGAAACAGTCTAGGAGTTGGAGAAACATGGGGACCATTGGGAGCAGTTAAGTGCTTAGCCGGCCAAATGCGCATACAGCAGGGCCATTTGCACTTTAAAACAACAGATTTTCTGTCTGCACATCTGGTGCAATTTGCTCCTTCGCCCTGCGGTGCACACAGCCATGAATCATGCATCTAGGCACAAACGGAATCGGTTGCGCTCTGGCTGGCTGAATCGAAGCCCTATTGTATGTATTTATCAGTACATAAAAAAACACTTTAAGGACAAAAACAACAAAGCTAAATGTGCTGTGTATGAAACAACATGTATTGTATACAGAGAAGTAAAGAAACATTTTAAAAGTTCAATAAACTGCAATGCATATACAGTTAAAACAGTAAAATTAACACTGTAGAAGCCTAGTGAGCCCTGCGCCAGCACCAGCAAGACCAACTATTTAAGTAGCTGGAATACTTTTATAATAGTAAGAAAAATTTGTTATTACGAATTACTAACCATTTATGAAGGAGACAGAGTCAGAGCTGGAGTGGAAGACGTACCCGAAGCAAGTGCTGGAGCTTGATAAAACAGAGGAGTCGGAGTAGGGACTTGTATTTAACGACTCCACAGCCTTGATAAAGACATCTGACTGTTATTTACTATGTTACTATCACTCTTGTGTCTATGTGTTTTTATTGTGTATAGTAAGTGTGTACCCATGTAAGTGCCATATATTTCTACTACCTATTAAATTATGTGTTGCAATGGCTATAGCCTTATGAGTTTGTTGTGCCTGTTCTAGCATTTAACCAAGTCTAAGTTTTTTTTGTAGTGGTATTTGTGGGTTAGCTGGACGCCAGTATATCTGGCAGTGCACACTCTATTACTGAGTGGGTCTCCCCATCTTTTAAATAATTTTTTGCTGTTATTTAAAAATTTAAACATATTTAATTTAATAAAGCTGAAATAAACTACACGGTGAATAATATTGCACAAATACAATTCTTTACAATGCATTCATTTATGATTCATCTATGTCACACATGTATGTTTGCTGATGTGGTGCACACCAGCATAGTGTTACAGCGCCTCATTCGCTGTGGTAACCTTGCCGGCATTGATGAATGTGATGTATGTTGGGCGCTCTAACACCAGTACAGCCCTGCAGGCAGTGATAAGTAGCGCCAGCTCAGTGCAACCGACTCTCAGCGCTCCACACCATACTTATCAAAAAAGGACATACACAGCGTCGGCCCTCTTAATTTGGTCGCTATAGCATAGAGCGCCGGACGCTGTGTGATTAATGTTCTTGGAACACATATCCACCAGTAACAAAGAGAAAACACATGGAATGACATTGTTTTAACACTGTGACATTAACACTTTAGTGCCAGACCTGTAATGGCAATTCTGCATAAAAATATAAAAAGTCAAAACAGCTTGTAAAACGGCCATTGAAATGTATGGGAGAGCAACAGTGAGCGAAAGGTAATACGTGGCGCTCTGGAAGCTAGAGCGCCGTCGCTATACGCTGATGCACCTGTAATAATACATGTGACGCTACATGGCACTGTTAGAGTCGCTCACCAGAATCGCTTTCATAAATGTTGTTTTGCGTGCAGCGCCCGGCATTCACCAGACGCTGCCTGCCGCTACAAGGCACTACCTGGCGCTATCCATTTTTAAATAACCCCCATAGTTGCTTCATAGTAGATTCCATTCAAATCCAGCCCAGTGTTTCACTATCAGGGGGTCACATCGTCCTCTTCCACCTTTCTAGCCACCCTGGAAACCTGAATTACGTCACTTTCAGCAGCCAATTGCAGTGGTGGATTTTGCAGTGGGATCACAGTGGGTAACCAGGGTTTGTTGGGGGGGGGGGGCTGCTTGCTGCAATCTGTATGCTGCCCCACAACTGTCACATTGGGATTTTCAGAAAATGGACTGCTTTAAGGAAATCTTCCTTCCATTTCATCCCTTACCTTATTCTAATAATCAAGTAAAAGTAAGTAATACTATGCTTAAATGGTCATTACACTTCCGATGACAATAAACAATTGCATTATAAATAAACATTACATTATTGTGTGCCAAAATGATGTAATCAATGTGCAAAGCGTATCTGTTTTTTCTTTTCAATTTTTATGCAATTCTTTGTTACAAAAGAAAACAGTTTTCCCTAGCGACAATGTGTTTACCTTAGAAATGTACATCAGCAGATCACAAAACTTCCTCCCTTTGGCTTGCTAATCATCTGGCAACAGATACAGGTCCTTCTCAAAAAATTAGCATATAGTGCTAAAGTTCATTATTTTCCATAATGAAATTATAAAAATTAAACTTTCATATATTTGAGATTCATTGCACACCAACTGAAATATTTCAGGTCTTTTTTTTATTTAATACTGATGATTTTGCCATACAGCTCATGAAAACCCCAAAATCCTATCTCAAATAATTTGCATATTTCATCCGACCAATAAAAGAAAAGTGTTTTTAATAAAAAAAAAGTCAACCTTCAAATAATTATGTTCAGTTATGCACTCAATACTTGGTCGGGAATCCTTTTGCAGAAATGACTGCTTCAATGCGGCGTGGCATGGAGACAATCAGCCTGTGGCACTGCTGAGGTGTTATGGAGGCCCATGATGCTTCGATGGCGGCCTTAAGCTCATCCAGAGTGTTGGGTCTTGCGTCTCTCAACTTTCTCTTCACAATATTCCACAGATTCTCTATGGGGTTCAGGTCAGGAGAGTAGGCAGGCCAATTGAGTACAGTAATACCATGGTCCGTAAACCATTTACCAGTGGTTTTGGCACTGTGAGCAGGTGCCAGGTCATGCTGAAAAATGCAAACTTCATCTCCATAAAGCTTTTCAGCCGATGGAAGCATGAAGTGCTCCAAAATCTCCTGATAGCTAGCTGCATTGACCCTGCCCTTTATAAAACACAGTCGACCAACACCAGCAGCTGACATGGCACCCCAGACCATCACTGACTGTGGGTACTTGACACTGGACTTCAGGCATTTTGGCATTTCCTTCTCCCCAGTCTTCCTCCAGACTCTGGCACCTTGATTTCCGCACGACATGCAAAATTTGCTTTCATCAGAAAAAAGTACTTGGGACCACTGAGCAACAGTCCAGTGCTGCTTCTCTGTAGCCCAGGTCAGGCGCTTCTGCCGCTGTTTCTGGTTCAAAAGTGGCTGGACCTGGGGAATGCACCTGTAGCCCATTTCCTGCACACGCCTGTGCACGGTGGCTCTGGATGTTTCTACTCCAGACTCAGTCCACTGCTTCGGCAGGTCCCCCAAGGTCTGGAATCGGTCCTTCTCCACAATCTTCCTCAGGGTCCGGTCACCTCTTCTCGTTGTGCAGCGTTTTCTGCCACGTTTTTTCCTTCCCACAGACTTCCCATTGAGGTGCCTTGATACAGCACTCTGGGAACAGCCTATTTGTTCAGAAATGTCTTTCTGAACTTGAGGGTGTCAATGATGGCCTTCTGGACAGCAGTCAGGTCGGCAGTCTAACCCATGATGGCGATTTGGAGTAATGAACCAGGCTGGGCTTTTTTAAAAGCCTCAGGAATCTTTTACAGGTGTTTAGAGTTAATTAGTTGATTCAGATGATTAGGTTAATAGCTCGTTTAGAGAACCTTTTCATGATATGCTAATTTTTTTAGATAGAATTTTGGGGTTTTTATGAGCTGTATGGCAAAATCATCAGTATTAAAACAAAAAAAGACCTGAAAAATTTCAGTTGGTGTGCAATGAATCTCAAATATATGAAAGTTTAATTTTTATCATTTCATTATGGAAAATAATGAACTTTAGCACTATATGCAAATTTTTTGAGAAGGACCTGTATAACCCATTCTGTTGTAATCCAGATAGCGAGGATCACAATCTTGTTTTCCAGTAGCTAAATGGTTACAGGCGGTGTTCTCAGCTGGAAGTGTCATTGTCAGTTCACCTATTACAATGCAAGCATTCTGGGACACAAAGGAGTATATGAAACTTGGAAACAGCATGCTGATAAGTAAATCACAGGACCGAGGGGCACAATTCCAACACACATGATTATTGCCCCGGGGATGGATACATACGAGCACTGTTTGTTGTGGTTTAATTCATTTTTGACCGTTGGTCCGCTTTAAGCTTTTGACAGTCATCGCACTGTAAACTTTGAGCTGGTGGAAAATCTACAAATACCACCACTTTGAATCTATTCCTTGTTAGGATTGTAATATTTCATGGAATAGAGTAGAGGACAGTCCCAACATGTGTGGCAGGCTGTGCATTCAATCTATCTACAGACATCACCATGGGGTGAGGTGATGCCTTTTTCCTAAACATTGTCTGGGCCCAATTCCTAAGAATGAAAGTATTAGGAATGTGATGCTGCTAATGGTAAAAGTTCAGGGTAAGCATAGTTATCAGTATAGCAACAGTTTGACAGTGTCAAACAGCAGAGTATTTAATGACGGTTGAAGAAAGGTCATTTTTTACAATTTCACAGAACTGTACCTGGCTTGAGAGGCATTATAAATCTGTCTATAGGGAATGTCAAGTGAAGGTATAGGAAACAAAGGGAATTACTTTTAAGATTGAAAAAGAAAAGCAAAGACAATATTTTCTTTAATACTTCTGGGTGCTCTTGGGTGCATTAGAGAGATCTCAATCTCAGGGAAGCATTATATACTTGACAGGGGGTATTTCAACATTTTTTTTTCAACAATTTAGTTCCCATGTATATTGTTTTATCATTCAAAATCAGGTCAAACTTCTTTTAAATGGAACTAAAAAATTGACTTTTCACTTGGATTTTCTTTTTATTCTCTTAAAGCGGGCAAAACCAACTCTGGAGTCTATGAGACCCCAGGGCCGGCTTATTTCCTATCCCCGGGGCATTCTAAATAGGGGATGCCCTGCTGGGTGAAACCCCGCCCTTTGCCTGCAATTCTTACCTTTCTGATGTGCCCTCGTCACATACGTGGCTGGTGGTGGCATCACTCACATCCTCTCTTGGCTGTGCGTGGCCATGCCTGCTGCAACTGAATGGCTTTGCTTGGGTGGGCACAGAATGTGCTGCAGGTATGTGTTGCTGAAATTCCATCTCCAGCAGCACATTAAAACCCGGGATAGTGAAAATCATGGGTTTTTGTCCACTTTATTAGTCTGTATTACAGTCTTAAAGCAGGAGCCCACTCCAACAGTGAGGTGACTGCTTTCCATGTGGCTAAACTACAATTTTCTTAGCCCCAAAATATAATTATTAACTACTGTATATATAGAGCACTGGCAGAAAGCACTATTTAAAAGGTTGTCACTAAAGCTCACAGAGTCCAAATACGAAATTGATATTGTGGTCTTAATAACCAAATATCTAATAGCGGAGTCATATTCCCAACATGGTGGGCCAGACCATGGTGAGTAGATGTCCTAAATTTGGGGAATCCTTTGCTGCATTTTAAAGTATCGAAAACCCTTCCATTTGAATTACATGAGATATATCCCTGGCAGCCTCATGTAAAATTGTTCTCACTTTGTCCAATGCTGTGTATGTCTCACAAATGTTGGTTTCTCTTTGTTTAGAGTAGATCCCAAATTCACAGAGGGGAATTCACATGTGGTTTCCACAAGTGTTTGCAAATGCGGGCAAATAAATGCTGGTATTTTTTTATTAGTATTGTCCATTTCCCTGCCCATAAAGTACTTCCCAGATTCAGTTTTACATTGATTGAGCAACTTGCCATTTATTTTATCTTATCCCTGTTTGGTGAGTTTGTGGGAGTAAATGCTACGGAAGATGATTTTTAAATAAATATTAATAAAAATAATATGTGGGGGTCCCCAGCTGCTTATTGCTGTGCCAACCTTCAACATTTAAAGCGGACAACATTCAACATACATCTTGGCGGCATGCTATTTAGCCCCCAGCCACTGCATCATTGAGGGAAAAAAAAGGTTTGCAGACACTTACCTATTCTCTGATCAGCCCCCTGCAGCCTAGAAGACTGGACTCTGATGGCTTGTGGCTGCCTCCACCATGAGTCCCCATTGTATTACATGCAAAGCCAATTTGGATGGCGCCTTGGCAATTTTTAGCTCTTTTCTCGCGATAGGCAGGATTTCGACCAGGGCCAAGCACCCGCCCTCCCCTCCTACTATCACTGTATTCACAAAAGGTCTTTAAGGAGGCACCTGGGAGTAAAAGAAAAAAGCAGCGTGCTGCTTCTCCTTGAAATGCGGGGCGAGAGCCAGTGGGGGACAGAAGAAAGCCAAATTATGCTGCAGGTAGGCCTTATTTATTCTTAGAGGTGGGATTTATGGGGATAAAACCTACCCCTGTTTGATTGGAATTCCTTTAAATCACCAGTGATTCAGGGATTAAACCGGACCAAGACCCGTTTTTACTTTAACGGGTGTTGGTCCCACTGTCTGGTGATCGTAGGAAGCTCAGGAGGGCCCCCCTCGCAGCAAACTGCATACAACGAGCCAGCGTCGAGAAAGGAATCCCGCAATTGGCTGCTGGATGGTCACATGGGCAGGTTCTGCCGATGGCCAGCGCATAGGATGCAACTGCAGCCCGGCGGTCAATCGCTCATAATGAAGTTGAGTATTACAAGCTTTGTGTGCGGATTTTGCTGCAAGGAGGGTCCCAGCATTCTGGATGCCGCCCCCCCCCCCCCCCGAGCTTCTTACTTTAACATCCGGTAAAGTAAAAACGGGTGTTGGTCTGGTTTATGTCTCTGGGAAGCCTCGGGTAAGTTAGTTCTCAATGTATCTATTGCTATGTTTGTCTCAACAATAAAGAACTCTCATTCGGGGTCATGCTAAAGAAAGTGCATCGGGGTATGCTAAAGAATTTGCATTTTTTTCTGCATACCCCATAGGATGCTGTTCCCAGACACAAAATTATTCTCACATCATTGGAAAAATGATGCAATTTAACCAATAAAAATGCCCCATCACAGGGGTAGATGAGTTTTTGATAAATAGTAGAACAAAAATGTTTTATAGAATTTTCTTTCTTCAACAGGTCTTTAGCATGACCCCGACTGTTTCAATGAGGCACTTGGGCGATGAAGCTTTTACAAATGTGTGCAACTGAGATCTCAGCCTGAGGCCTATTAAATGACTTGCTGATGGGTATTGAGTGGTGGGGTATTCATTTGTACATTTTGTACTTATCCGTTTCTGACCATATTGGTTACAAAAATAATGAAAGCATATTCTAGCTAGCGTATAGTCTACTGCAGCTGCAAAACTTGGGGCATGGAAAGTAGTTATTGCTCAAGATCTAGGCCACAAAGCATTGGCATACTTGGATTGTGCATGCTTAAGTGCCTCTATGAGCAGAGAAAAGCGAACCAGGTCAGTTTTGTTCCATTTGGTTGTGTACACAGGAAAACAAATAGTTATCACACAAGCAGTGACTGTGCATCAAGTGGACCTTTGGGGATGGAGGGACTGGTACCAAGCACCACTTCAGCAAGAACAAAGCAGAAAAACGAAAGTAATGGCTATGATTTAGAGGTTTTGATTCTTTTTTTCCAGGGGGTACATTTTCAAACTACTAGAGGAATATGTTAAACAACATTTTACATATATATCACAGTGTGGGGCTCAGAAATAGTCAATCATTAAATATTTCCAGCCAAGCAGACTCACTATCCCCACCTGTTTAAATATAGACCATTTCTGTCCCATTTCACTAACCACAAAGGAGCAATTCAACAATCCAATTTTATAAAATAAAAAAATCAAACATTTTATTCATCATCGCGTATTGATTCCATACCAAGAATATGATCTTCAAGTATTTTTGTGTTATGTGCCCATTTAGTAATTATTTTTATATTCATCCTTTAATGCTACAACCAATAACGGGTCTCTCAGTTTCTATATTTGATGAGGCCATCTGAAATAAATATCATGAGGAAGAGCACGAACTCCAGAGGGTTAGCGTCAAAAACATTTTCCCACTGCAATTATTTGGTGAAGGAGAGATGCAATGAAAAATTATTGTTTTACATTGCCATCCAAGCATAAACTACAGTCGCTCAAACAAAAATAATCTGAATTTTGCCAGAATAAAATTGATTCTGAATCATTAGATTTGTGTTACATATACACCAGAAAGAAGCACAACCAGCAAACACATGCCTGCAAAGTCCCTGTCCGGGCACGCACTAACAGCCATGAGCATGTTCTGTTGTGGTCAGAGACTGATGCGGGACCATTGTGGCTTGTCATGGTCACTTGTGCTGATAGCTTCAAGGGACAGAGTGTCTGTTAGACCATGTTTTTGAGTTGGTCTGGATAAATTTAATTGAATGGAGGGCTATAGCGTTCACCTGGCATTGCAGTGAATGGGGGAGAGGGGGCATGCATCAGGAGAGCTACTTGCTGCCTTATTATTGCTGGTGCCTTTAAATGTCCATAATGCAAAACAATGGCATAACATATTGCATAATTAAACATCCAGTTTTTATTAAACCAGAGTTAAAATAAATCATGGCAGGCATTACATAGAAAAGCTCAAATAAGGTATTGTAGCATATACTATTTTCTATACATAGACACGCATTCTAAACCTGAGGTGCCCACTCAGATCCATAAGCATCCACAGTAATCCTAAAATTTGCTGTGGTGTGGCCCAGCCACTCATGTGGGTAAGCCCTTGTGCGGCATGGTAAGGCTCCATTGCAGGGTGGTACTACCACCTGTCATGTTACTTGCTCATCCACTGACATAATGTTAGTGCAACACAAACCTGGTCAGACTAAACAAAAAGATAAAAAAGCAATATATCAATAAATATCCATACATAGTTTAGTAATTATTAGTGTTATATGTTACATTTATATTGAAATACGAGCAGGATTATTCATGCAAATGCTGATATTAAACATTAAACTCCCTGTCAAGCATTACAGTGGGCCAATAACTTAAAGAGGAACTGTGGTAAAAATGACCATAGTCCCTCTTTACTATAAAGACGGCTGTCTGGGAACTCACCTCTTCTGGTACCTGTCACGGAAAACTCACCTGGGTCCCGGTCCCGCGGCGTCTCCGGGCGCCGAGCCGGGACACTTCCTGGTTGTCCCGTGTCATCACTCGTGCTTATTACTCCTGTTTGATCTTGTTGCCGACCTTGCTTCGTTTTGACCATTCTTTGATCGCTGCCTGGCCCGACCCTTGCTTGTACCCCGACCAGTGCGGCCAGCCGTAGCTGCCATAAAAGAGGACCTAGAAGAGGTAAGTTCTTTTTTTTGTATTTTACCAGTGCAGATGCACACCTGGGCAGCCTGAGTTGCGCTGCCCCACTGCTGTATAGTAAAGAGGGACTATGGTCATATTTCGCCATAGTTCCTCTTTAAAGTTGACTTATCACCACTATATGGAACCTGAAAGTCTGCAGGGGCGACAACTACATACCCCCTGAAACATCCAGGTTTGGTATAGCCCACTGTGTGAAACCCTGCTAATCTCATGCAAGCCATTCAGGCAGACCAATAAATAGGAGTGCATCACAGACCACAGATAGATGGTCACTACCCTTTTGCTATGCCAGAACTCTGTTCCAAGCACAGCATAAAACGCTGATTAGACGAGAGCCTGCACATGCACCCTGGACACAGCAGAACAGTATGTTTTGTGTAAGATCCGGGTTTCACACAGCGGGGAATCCCAAACTGGGATGCACCAGGAAAATGAACCAATCACCAGGATACTGAAAACCCTGGTTCAAATTTTGGACAGTGCCAGAGGAAACAAGATAGACCCCTGACCTCATTGTTGCTCTTCCCAATGCACCAGCGTCTGAAGTCAGTAGCTACTGTTCCTGGTATGAGGAACATTACAAGCAAATTGGCTCAGGCCGCAGAGCTATGTGGGAGCAAGCCTGTGGCCTGTCAAATATAGTCTGAATTTTTTTTTTCATAACATTACATAACTGACAAGGACTGATAAACCCCACATAATTAGCTGTATAATATAATATGCCTTATTAAATGAAATTATAAACATATAAATACAGTAGACCACTATCAGCTTCAGTTATGTATGGATAATTAGGTAAAATGGGTAAAATTATCTCTTGCTCTAGTCTCCCTATTCTATTTTACTAAATAAGCCTTAATGAGTAATGTGAAGATTTGAAAGCTATGTCAAAATATCTTTTTATTAATTAATGTGAGGAAATGAAGGCTATGCTTGCGTTTCCACATCATTTTATGGTTGCATACCAAGTGTATTGCTTTTGCAGGATATATGTGTTTTTTCGGCAACATTTTTATTACAATGACTTTCACTAATTGGCTAAATGCATCATACGCTGTGTTATTGTGAGTTAAAATGGCAAAATGTGGCTGTGAGTGCTGCACTGACTAATTTGTTGTAATGTTTATGTGCATGTGTAATGGAATTAGACCGGATAGATCATTTGTGGGGTAAGATATTAGAACTTTAGATGAAACTGAAACGTTTATTGTAGATAGAGAATGGCTAGCACGGGCTGCTGTAATTATACAGCTGACATTTTTCTACAATATTTACCTTTTGTGGTCAGTTTTATAATTGGCAACTTTACATTACAACTGTTAGAACATTTTCATTTCTAGCTTTTAGCTCTTCTATCTGCTAATGATGATACTTCCAGCCAAGTAACCTATAAGGCGGTAAATCAGATTTACTAAAAGCTAGCAATAAATAGGGCTGGACCTAGGTTCAATGGTACCCTAAGCAAGATTTCAGAATTATACACACCTTGTAAAATACTGCAGATGTTTCTTCTTCTGCATAGTCTCTTGTCTCCTTCTTTAGTACTAGTTCTTTATCTCTCACCTATTACTATTGAAAAAGACACTTCTGTTGGATGATTCGATTAATTGCTGGGAAAACTGTTATTATGAGAAATTTTCATGCACTATTCACACCACTATATTTAGACGACTAGCCATAAGTGGTGCACTTTTTGTTGCACCTCCAGTTAATCTATTTCTTTTAGCTTTTCCATATTTGTGTGTATTCCAGCTACAGTTTTTGGACTCACAGGGATTAGATTGAGGTCCAGACTCACTAAGGTACATTCACGGGGTGTAAGTGTTGCCTAAATAATGGCCTATTTATTTAATTTCCCCCAAAATTTGGTTAATCCTAAATCTCATCTAAGAGGCCGATTCATTAATAGCGCCAGGTAGCGACAGATGAGCGCCAGTAGCGTGATTTTCACAGCGCAAGCTAGTATTCGCTGTGCTTGGCCGGGGTTTGCTTGTTGACAGCGACTCAGTCGGTGTGCGGTAATTAGGGATGAGCGAATCGATCCGGACGAACCCGGATTCGATCCGAATTTCAGGAAAAATTCGATTCGGATCGAATCCGAATTTCCCCGCGATTCGATCACTCGAAGTTTTCCTTTAACATCCATTCATTTACATTTACAGGCATTCTAAGATGGCGGACGGGACATGTCTGGACATGTATCCCGCGCCAGTGCAAGCTGGGGCAGTCACATGCAGCCTATCAGCAGCCAGCAAGCCCGGTGACGTCACACAGCGGTATTTAACGGCGGCCATCTTGCTTTTCCTCATTTCTCTATTGCATTCGTGACAGACAGAACGCTGTGTAGCTGAGGCAGTTAGACAGGCAGGGACAGACAGGGACAGGCTGGAGACAGGCAGGAGACAGGCAGGAGACAGACAGGAGACAGACAGAAAGCCAGGGAAAGGTAGGAAAAACGGAGGCTGTGACAGGGAGATTTTTTTTTTTTTTCATCCAGCCTGAGTGTTACTAGCTGGCTGACAGGCTTTGTTAGCGTTTTCAGGCTGCTTATAGTAACTAACTGTGCATATATACTGAACTGATCTTAAGTCTGCTGTGAGGCATCCCATTCTGTGACTACACCAGCCTCTGTTTAAGACCATATAAGCATTTGCTCTTATCATATTTGAAATTATGCCTGATAAAGACACTTTTGCTGGGCAAAGCACTACTGGACCCTGCCAGGTGCACTCCTATTTGGGGCATCCCATTCTGTGACTACAGCAGCCTCTGTTTAAGACCATATAAGCATTTGCTCTTATCATATTTGAAATTAGCCTGATAAAGACACTTTTGCTGGGCATAGCACTACTTGTGCCCTGCCATGGCATCCCATTCTGTGACTAAAGCAGCCTCTGTTTAAGACCATATAAGCATTTGCTCTTATCATATTTGAAATTAGCCTGATAAAGACACTTTTGCTGGGCATAGCACAACTTGTCCCTGCCATGGCATCCCATTCTGTGACTAAAGCAGCCTCTGTTTAAGACCATATAAGCATTTGCTCTTATCATATTTGAAATTAGCCTGATAAAGACACTTTTGCTGGGCATAGCACTACTTGTCCCTGCCATGGCATCCCATTCTGTGACTAAAGCAGCCTCTGTTTAAGACCATATAAGCATTTGCTCTTATCATATTTGAAATTAGCCTGATAAAGACACTTTTGCTGGGCATAGCACAACTTGTCCCTGCCATGGCATCCCATTCTGTGACTAAAGCAGCCTCTGTTTAAGACCATATAAGCATTTGCTCTTATCATATTTGAAATTAGGCCTGATAAAGACACTTTTGCTGGGCAAAGCACTACTGGACCCTGCCAGGTGCACTCCTATTTGGGGCATCCCATTCTGTGACTACAGCAGCCTCTGTTTAAGACCATATAAGCATTTGTTCTTATCATATTTGAAATTAGGCCTGATAAAGACACTTTTGCTGGGCAAAGCACTACTGGACCCTGCCAGGTCCATTCCTGCCAGGGCATCCCATTCTGTGACTAAAGCAGCCTCTGTTTAAGACCATATAAGCATTTGCTCTTATCATATTTGAAATTAGGCCTGATAAAGACACTTTTGCTGGGCAAAGCACTACTGGACCCTGCCAGGTCCATTCCTGTTGGGGCATCCCATTCTGTGACTAAAGCAGCCTCTGTTTAAGACCATATAAGCATTTGCTCTTATCATATTTGAAATTAGCCTGATAAAGACACTTTTGCTGGGCAAAGCACTACTGGACCCTGCCAGGTCCATTCCTGCCAGGGCATCCCATTCTGTGACTAAAGCAGCCTCTGTTTAAGACCATATAAGCATTTGCTCTTATCATATTTGAAATTAGGCCTGATAAAGACACTTTTGCTGGCCAAAGCACTACTGGACCCTGCCAGGTCCATTCCTGCCAGGGCATCCCATTCTGTGACTAAAGCAGCCTCTGTTTAAGACCATATAAGCATTTGCTCTTATCATATTTGAAATTAGGCCTGATAAAGACACTTTTGCTGGGCAAAGCACTACTGGACCCTGCCAGGTCCATTCCTGCCAGGGCATCCCATTCTGTGACTAAAGCAGCCTCTGTTTAAGACCATATAAGCATTTGCTCTTATCATATTTGAAATTAGCCTGATAAAGACACTTTTGCTGGGCAAAGCACTACTGGACCCTGCCAGGTCCATTCCTGCCAGGGCATCCCATTCTGTGACTAAAGCAGCCTCTGTTTAAGACCATATAAGCATTTGCTCTTATCATATTTGAAATTAGGCCTGATAAAGACACTTTTGCTGGGCAAAGCACTACTGGACCCTGCCAGGTCCATTCCTGCCAGGGCATCCCATTCTGTGACTAAAGCAGCCTCTGTTTAAGACCATATAAGCATTTGCTCTTATCATATTTGAAATTAGGCCTGATAAAGACACTTTTGCTGGGCAAAGCACTACTGGACCCTGCCAGGTCCATTCCTGCCAGGGCATCCCATTCTGTGACTAAAGCAGCCTCTGTTTAAGACCATATAAGCATTTGCTCTTATCATATTTGAAATTAGCCTGATAAAGACACTTTTGCTGGGCAAAGCACTACTGGACCCTGCCAGGTCCATTCCTGCCAGGGCATCCCATTCTGTGACTAAAGCAGCCTCTGTTTAAGACCATATAAGCATTTGCTCTTATCATATTTGAAATTAGGCCTGATAAAGACACTTTTGCTGGGCAAAGCACTACTGGACCCTGCCAGGTCCATTCCTGTTGGGGCATCCCATTCTGTGACTACAGCAGCCTCTGTTTAAGACCATATAAGCATTTGCTCTTATCATATTTGAAATTAGGCCTGATAAAGACACTTTTGCTGGGCAAAGCACTACTGGACCCTGCCAGGTCCATTCCTGCCAGGGCATCCCATTCTGTGACTAAAGCAGCCTCTGTTTAAGACCATATAAGCATTTGCTCTTATCATATTTGAAATTAGCCTGATAAAGACACTTTTGCTGGGCAAAGCACTACTGGACCCTGCCAGGTCCATTCCTGCCAGGGCATCCCATTCTGTGACTAAAGCAGCCTCTGTTTAAGACCATATAAGCATTTGCTCTTATCATATTTGAAATTAGGCCTGATAAAGACACTTTTGCTGGGCAAAGCACTACTGGACCCTGCCAGGTCCATTCCTGTTGGGGCATCCCATTCTGTGACTACAGCAGCCTCTGTTTAAGACCATATAAGCATTTGCTCTTATCATATTTGAAATTAGGCCTGATAAAGACACTTTTGCTGGGCAAAGCACTACTGGACCCTGCCAGGTCCATTCCTGTTGGGGCATCCCATTCTGTGACTACAGCAGCCTCTGTTTAAGACCATATAAGCATTTGCTCTTATCATATTTGAAATTAGGCCTGATAAAGACACTTTTGCTGGGCAAAGCACTACTGGACCCTGCCAGGTCCATTCCTGCCAGGGCATCCCATTCTGTGACTAAAGCAGCCTCTGTTTAAGACCATATAAGCATTTGCTCTTATCATATTTGAAATTAGGCCTGATAAAGACACTTTTGCTGGGCAAAGCACTACTGGACCCTGCCAGGTCCATTCCTGTTGGGGCATCCCATTCTGTGACTACAGCAGCCTCTGTTTAAGACCATATAAGCATTTGCTCTTATCATATTTGAAATTAGGCCTGATAAAGACACTTTTGCTGGGCAAAGCACTACTGGACCCTGCCAGGTCCATTCCTGTTGGGGCATCCCATTCTGTGACTACAGCAGCCTCTGTTTAAGACCATATAAGCATTTGCTCTTATCATATTTGAAATTAGGCCTGATAAAGACACTTTTGCTGGGCAAAGCACTACTGGACCCTGCCAGGTCCATTCCTGCCAGGGCATCCCATTCTGTGACTAAAGCAGCCTCTGTTTAAGACCATATAAGCATTTGCTCTTATCATATTTGAAATTAGGCCTGATAAAGACACTTTTGCTGGGCAAAGCACTACTGGACCCTGCCAGGTCCATTCCTGTTGGGGCATCCCATTCTGTGACTACAGCAGCCTCTGTTTAAGACCATATAAGCATTTGCTCTTATCATATTTGAAATTAGGCCTGATAAAGACACTTTTGCTGGGCAAAGCACTACTGGACCCTGCCAGGTCCATTCCTGCCAGGGCATCCCATTCTGTGACTAAAGCAGCCTCTGTTTAAGACCATATAAGCATTTGCTCTTATCATATTTGAAATTAGGCCTGATAAAGACACTTTTGCTGGGCAAAGCACTACTGGACCCTGCCAGGTCCATTCCTGCCAGGGCATCCCATTCTGTGACTAAAGCAGCCTCTGTTTAAGACCATATAAGCATTTGCTCTTATCATATTTGAAATTAGGCCTGATAAAGACACTTTTGCTGGGCAAAGCACTACTGGACCCTGCCAGGTCCATTCCTGCCAGGGCATCCCATTCTGTGACTAAAGCAGCCTCTGTTTAAGACCATATAAGCATTTGCTCTTATCATATTTGAAATTAGGCCTGATAAAGACACTTTTGCTGGGCAAAGCACTACTGGACCCTGCCAGGTCCATTCCTGTTGGGGCATCCCATTCTGTGACTACAGCAGCCTCTGTTTAAGACCATATAAGCATTTGCTCTTATCATATTTGAAATTAGGCCTGATAAAGACACTTTTGCTGGGCAAAGCACTACTGGACCCTGCCAGGTCCATTCCTGTTGGGGCATCCCATTCTGTGACTACAGCAGCCTCTGTTTAAGACCATATAAGCATTTGCTCTTATCATATTTGAAATTAGGCCTGATAAAGACACTTTTGCTGGGCAAAGCACTACTGGACCCTGCCAGGTCCATTCCTGCCAGGGCATCCCATTCTGTGACTAAAGCAGCCTCTGTTTAAGACCATATAAGCATTTGCTCTTATCATATTTGAAATTAGGCCTGATAAAGACACTTTTGCTGGGCAAAGCACTACTGGACCCTGCCAGGTCCATTCCTGTTGGGGCATCCCATTCTGTGACTACAGCAGCCTCTGTTTAAGACCATATAAGCATTTGCTCTTATCATATTTGAAATTAGGCCTGATAAAGACACTTTTGCTGGGCAAAGCACTACTGGACCCTGCCAGGTCCATTCCTGCCAGGGCATCCCATTCTGTGACTAAAGCAGCCTCTGTTTAAGACCATATAAGCATTTGCTCTTATCATATTTGAAATTAGGCCTGATAAAGACACTTTTGCTGGGCAAAGCACTACTGGACCCTGCCAGGTCCATTCCTGCCAGGGCATCCCATTCTGTGACTAAAGCAGCCTCTGTTTAAGACCATATAAGCATTTGCTCTTATCATATTTGAAATTAGGCCTGATAAAGACACTTTTGCTGGGCAAAGCACTACTGGACCCTGCCAGGTCCATTCCTGCCAGGGCATCCCATTCTGTGACTAAAGCAGCCTCTGTTTAAGACCATATAAGCATTTGCTCTTATCATATTTGAAATTAGCCTGATAAAGACACTTTTGCTGGGCAAAGCACTACTGGACCCTGCCAGGTCCATTCCTGCCAGGGCATCCCATTCTGTGACTAAAGCAGCCTCTGTTTAAGACCATATAAGCATTTGCTCTTATCATATTTGAAATTAGGCCTGATAAAGACACTTTTGCTGGGCAAAGCACTACTGGACCCTGCCAGGTCCATTCCTGTTGGGGCATCCCATTCTGTGACTACAGCAGCCTCTGTTTAAGACCATATAAGCATTTGCTCTTATCATATTTGAAATTAGCCTGATAAAGACACTTTTGCTGGGCAAAGCACTACTGGACCCTGCCAGGTCCATTCCTGTTGGGGCATCCCATTCTGTGACTACAGCAGCCTCTGTTTAAGACCATATAAGCATTTGCTCTTATCATATTTGAAATTAGGCCTGATAAAGACACTTTTGCTGGGCAAAGCACTACTGGACCCTGCCAGGTCCATTCCTGTTGGGGCATCCCATTCTGTGACTACAGCAGCCTCTGTTTAAGACCATATAAGCATTTGCTCTTATCATATTTGAAATTAGGCCTGATAAAGACACTTTTGCTGGGCAAAGCACTACTGGACCCTGCCAGGTCCATTCCTGCCAGGGCATCCCATTCTGTGACTAAAGCAGCCTCTGTTTAAGACCATATAAGCATTTGCTCTTATCATATTTGAAATTAGGCCTGATAAAGACACTTTTGCTGGCCAAAGCACTACTGGACCCTGCCAGGTCCATTCCTGCCAGGGCATCCCATTCTGTGACTAAAGCAGCCTCTGTTTAAGACCATATAAGCATTTGCTCTTATCATATTTGAAATTAGGCCTGATAAAGACACTTTTGCTGGGCAAAGCACTACTGGACCCTGCCAGGTCCATTCCTGCCAGGGCATCCCATTCTGTGACTAAAGCAGCCTCTGTTTAAGACCATATAAGCATTTGCTCTTATCATATTTGAAATTAGCCTGATAAAGACACTTTTGCTGGGCAAAGCACTACTGGACCCTGCCAGGTCCATTCCTGCCAGGGCATCCCATTCTGTGACTAAAGCAGCCTCTGTTTAAGACCATATAAGCATTTGCTCTTATCATATTTGAAATTAGGCCTGATAAAGACACTTTTGCTGGGCAAAGCACTACTGGACCCTGCCAGGTCCATTCCTGCCAGGGCATCCCATTCTGTGACTAAAGCAGCCTCTGTTTAAGACCATATAAGCATTTGCTCTTATCATATTTGAAATTAGGCCTGATAAAGACACTTTTGCTGGGCAAAGCACTACTGGACCCTGCCAGGTCCATTCCTGCCAGGGCATCCCATTCTGTGACTAAAGCAGCCTCTGTTTAAGACCATATAAGCATTTGCTCTTATCATATTTGAAATTAGCCTGATAAAGACACTTTTGCTGGGCAAAGCACTACTGGACCCTGCCAGGTCCATTCCTGCCAGGGCATCCCATTCTGTGACTAAAGCAGCCTCTGTTTAAGACCATATAAGCATTTGCTCTTATCATATTTGAAATTAGGCCTGATAAAGACACTTTTGCTGGGCAAAGCACTACTGGACCCTGCCAGGTCCATTCCTGTTGGGGCATCCCATTCTGTGACTACAGCAGCCTCTGTTTAAGACCATATAAGCATTTGCTCTTATCATATTTGAAATTAGGCCTGATAAAGACACTTTTGCTGGGCAAAGCACTACTGGACCCTGCCAGGTCCATTCCTGCCAGGGCATCCCATTCTGTGACTAAAGCAGCCTCTGTTTAAGACCATATAAGCATTTGCTCTTATCATATTTGAAATTAGGCCTGATAAAGACACTTTTGCTGGGCAAAGCACTACTGGACCCTGCCAGGTCCATTCCTGCCAGGGCATCCCATTCTGTGACTAAAGCAGCCTCTGTTTAAGACCATATAAGCATTTGCTCTTATCATATTTGAAATTAGCCTGATAAAGACACTTTTGCTGGGCAAAGCACTACTGGACCCTGCCAGGTCCATTCCTGCCAGGGCATCCCATTCTGTGACTAAAGCAGCCTCTGTTTAAGACCATATAAGCATTTGCTCTTATCATATTTGAAATTAGGCCTGATAAAGACACTTTTGCTGGGCAAAGCACTACTGGACCCTGCCAGGTCCATTCCTGTTGGGGCATCCCATTCTGTGACTACAGCAGCCTCTGTTTAAGACCATATAAGCATTTGCTCTTATCATATTTGAAATTAGGCCTGATAAAGACACTTTTGCTGGGCAAAGCACTACTGGACCCTGCCAGGTCCATTCCTGTTGGGGCATCCCATTCTGTGACTACAGCAGCCTCTGTTTAAGACCATATAAGCATTTGCTCTTATCATATTTGAAATTAGGCCTGATAAAGACACTTTTGCTGGGCAAAGCACTACTGGACCCTGCCAGGTCCATTCCTGCCAGGGCATCCCATTCTGTGACTAAAGCAGCCTCTGTTTAAGACCATATAAGCATTTGCTCTTATCATATTTGAAATTAGGCCTGATAAAGACACTTTTGCTGGGCAAAGCACTACTGGACCCTGCCAGGTCCATTCCTGTTGGGGCATCCCATTCTGTGACTACAGCAGCCTCTGTTTAAGACCATATAAGCATTTGCTCTTATCATATTTGAAATTAGGCCTGATAAAGACACTTTTGCTGGGCAAAGCACTACTGGACCCTGCCAGGTCCATTCCTGCCAGGGCATCCCATTCTGTGACTAAAGCAGCCTCTGTTTAAGACCATATAAGCATTTGCTCTTATCATATTTGAAATTAGGCCTGATAAAGACACTTTTGCTGGGCAAAGCACTACTGGACCCTGCCAGGTCCATTCCTGCCAGGGCATCCCATTCTGTGACTAAAGCAGCCTCTGTTTAAGACCATATAAGCATTTGCTCTTATCATATTTGAAATTAGCCTGATAAAGACACTTTTGCTGGGCAAAGCACTACTGGACCCTGCCAGGTCCATTCCTGCCAGGGCATCCCATTCTGTGACTAAAGCAGCCTCTGTTTAAGACCATATAAGCATTTGCTCTTATCATATTTGAAATTAGGCCTGATAAAGACACTTTTGCTGGGCAAAGCACTACTGGACCCTGCCAGGTCCATTCCTGTTGGGGCATCCCATTCTGTGACTACAGCAGCCTCTGTTTAAGACCATATAAGCATTTGCTCTTATCATATTTGAAATTAGGCCTGATAAAGACACTTTTGCTGGGCAAAGCACTACTGGACCCTGCCAGGTCCATTCCTGTTGGGGCATCCCATTCTGTGACTACAGCAGCCTCTGTTTAAGACCATATAAGCATTTGCTCTTATCATATTTGAAATTAGGCCTGATAAAGACACTTTTGCTGGGCAAAGCACTACTGGACCCTGCCAGGTCCATTCCTGCCAGGGCATCCCATTCTGAGACTACAGCAGCCTCTGTTTAAGACCATATAAGCATTTGCTCTTATCATATTTGAAATTAGGCCTGATAAAGACACTTTTGCTGGGCAAAGCACTACTGGACCCTGCCAGGTCCATTCCTGTTGGGGCATCCCATTCTGTGACTACAGCAGCCTCTGTTTAAGACCATATAAGCATTTGCTCTTATCATATTTGAAATTAGGCCTGATAAAGACACTTTTGCTGGGCAAAGCACTACTGGACCCTGCCAGGTCCATTCCTGTTGGGGCATCCCATTCTGTGACTACAGCAGCCTCTGTTTAAGACCATATAAGCATTTGCTCTTATCATATTTGAAATTATGCCTGATAAAGACACTTTTGCTGGGCAAAGCACTACTGGACCCTGCCAGGTCCATTCCTGCCAGGGCATCCCATTCTGTGACTAAAGCAGCCTCTGTTTAAGACCATATAAGCATTTGCTCTTATCATATTTGAAATTAGGCCTGATAAAGACACTTTTGCTGGGCAAAGCACTACTGGACCCTGCCAGGTCCATTCCTGTTGGGGCATCCCATTCTGTGACTACAGCAGCCTCTGTTTAAGACCATATAAGCATTTGCTCTTATCATATTTGAAATTAGGCCTGATAAAGACACTTTTGCTGGGCAAAGCACTACTGGACCCTGCCAGGTCCATTCCTGCCAGGGCATCCCATTCTGTGACTAAAGCAGCCTCTGTTTAAGACCATATAAGCATTTGCTCTTATCATATTTGAAATTAGGCCTGATAAAGACACTTTTGCTGGGCAAAGCACTACTGGACCCTGCCAGGTCCATTCCTGCCAGGGCATCCCATTCTGTGACTAAAGCAGCCTCTGTTTAAGACCATATAAGCATTTGCTCTTATCATATTTGAAATTAGGCCTGATAAAGACACTTTTGCTGGGCAAAGCACTACTGGACCCTGCCAGGTCCATTCCTGCCAGGGCATCCCATTCTGTGACTAAAGCAGCCTCTGTTTAAGACCATATAAGCATTTGCTCTTATCATATTTGAAATTAGCCTGATAAAGACACTTTTGCTGGGCAAAGCACTACTGGACCCTGCCAGGTCCATTCCTGCCAGGGCATCCCATTCTGTGACTAAAGCAGCCTCTGTTTAAGACCATATAAGCATTTGCTCTTATCATATTTGAAATTAGGCCTGATAAAGACACTTTTGCTGGGCAAAGCACTACTGGACCCTGCCAGGTCCATTCCTGTTGGGGCATCCCATTCTGTGACTACAGCAGCCTCTGTTTAAGACCATATAAGCATTTGCTCTTATCATATTTGAAATTAGCCTGATAAAGACACTTTTGCTGGGCAAAGCACTACTGGACCCTGCCAGGTCCATTCCTGTTGGGGCATCCCATTCTGTGACTACAGCAGCCTCTGTTTAAGACCATATAAGCATTTGCTCTTATCATATTTGAAATTAGGCCTGATAAAGACACTTTTGCTGGGCAAAGCACTACTGGACCCTGCCAGGTCCATTCCTGTTGGGGCATCCCATTCTGTGACTACAGCAGCCTCTGTTTAAGACCATATAAGCATTTGCTCTTATCATATTTGAAATTAGGCCTGATAAAGACACTTTTGCTGGGCAAAGCACTACTGGACCCTGCCAGGTCCATTCCTGTTGGGGCATCCCATTCTGTGACTACAGCAGCCTCTGTTTAAGACCATATAAGCATTTGCTCTTATCATATTTGAAATTAGCCTGATAAAGACACTTTTGCTGGGCAAAGCACTACTGGACCCTGCCAGGTCCATTCCTGTTGGGGCATCCCATTCTGTGACTACAGCAGCCTCTGTTTAAGACCATATAAGCATTTGCTCTTATCATATTTGAAATTAGCCTGATAAAGACACTTTTGCTGGGCATAGTACTACTGGATCTTTTTTGGGGGGCATCCCATTCTGTGACTAAAGCAGCCTCTGTTTAAGACCATATAAGCATTTGCTCTTATTATATTTATATTATAAGACACTTTTGCTGGGCATAGGCTTACTGCTGCCTGCCAGGTGCACTTCTGTTGAGGCATCCCATTCTGTAACATAGCATACCCCTCTTTATTTACACTAAGCAGCTCTCTTATTTACACTAAGCAGGCCTGTTGGAGGCTGAGTGTTACTGCTCACTTTTGGTGTGCATTATATTCTGTTTCATATAGACCCACCGCTGCCCGGGGTTTTTTTAAATATCACCTACTACCACGCCAGTTAGACTATGTCGGGCAGACAAGTGCCTGGAAGTGAAAAGAGGAGTGGCAGAGGCCAAGATTCCGCAGGCAGAGCTCGCATCAGACTGGGGGCCAGTAGCGGCAGGAGTCACGCTGAGAGACCTAATCTGCCAGTATCTGCTAGCGGTCGGGTCTCCACCAGTAACGCATCTGCCGTGGTAGATTGGTTGACGCGCTCATCAACAACATCATCACAACTTACGTCTGAGACCCCCAGTCTAGGGTCGGTAGGTTCCTCTGACACAACCCTGAGTTGGCATGCCCCGAGAGCAGTCCCTGTCCTCCCATTGCCTCTGGCCTACACCGTTCCCTCCCCCAGCGACGTATCCTATGCTTTGGGTTCAGCTCCACTCTTTAGTGAGGAGGACCATCAGATAGAGGACAGTCAGCAGCTACTGCCCAGCCAAGAAATGGAGGTGGCTTCTTTAGCTAGGCAGACAAATAGTGATGTGGACAGTGTCGTGGGTGCTGCGAGTGTTCCAGCTCCTGCGCCAGACACTGTTGACGAATCCACGAACATCAGTGACGTACAGCCACAACTCGGTGATGATGATGATGATGACGATGAAGCCGATCGCACTTGGGAGCCGGGTGATGAAGGGGCTTCATCGTCATCATCAGGAGAAGAGGGGCGCAGGTTGCCCCGGAGTCAGCAGCTGAGGCAGCAAGGTGGTAGCAGTCAGCATGGGGGCACAATTCCAAAGGCTGGAGCCGGCCGGGGCCGGGGCCGGGGTAGAGCACCTGCTGTGCGGCAGTCTACCTTATCGGGAGGTAGTGGAGCAGGGGTTCCTGGAGTTGGCAACAGCAGCAGTGAATCAGTGAGGCCAGGGGGTGGGAAAAGTAGCTACTCGGCAGTGTGGCAGTTTTTCCTGAGGCATCCGCAGGAGGGTAACATGGCCACATGCAAGATATGTAGGCAAAAGGTGAAGCGTGGCCAGGGTCCAAATGTTGGCACCACGGCCCTGCGTCAACATATGATGCGTCACCATAAAACGACCTGGGAGAACCGAGGCTCCCAAGGGGTGGTCCAGTCTGCTTCCTCACCAAGTGAGCTCCCAATTTCTGCCAGCCAAGGCTCCAGCACCTCAGCCGAAGGCAGCTGTGCGTCATACCCATCCTCTGTCGCTCCTGCTCCTCCTCCTCCTCCTCCAAGTCATGCATCCCGCCAGCAATCCATCAGCGAAGCCATGTCCAAGAGACAGCAGTATGCGCCCACTCATCCTACGGCGCAGAAGCTGAATGTGCTCCTGTCCAAGTTGCTGGTGCTGCAGTCGCTCCCTTTTCAGGTGGTGGAATCTGCACCTTTCAGAGAACTGATGGCTTGTGCCGAGCCGAGGTGGAGAGTCCCAAGCCGTCATTTCTTTGCCAAGAAGGCAGTACCAGCGCTGCACACTTTTGTTGAACAGAAGGTGGGCCAGTCCTTGAGCCTGTCGGTGTGTAGCAAAATACATGGCAGCGCCGACATCTGGAGCTGTAACTACGGTCAGGGGCAGTACATGTCGTTTACGGCCCACTGGGTGAATGTGGTCCCTTTGCAGCAGCAACTTGGACAGGTCACGCCGCTTCGGCCTCCGCGCTCTCTGCCCATTGGGCCTGTGACACCGTGCGACTCGGCCTCCTCATCCTCCGCCATCTCCTCACCCTCCACTGTAGGCTCAAGTCTCAGTGCCCCTCCAGTCTACCATGTGTGCAGGGCACGGAGGTGTCACGCAGTGCTTCACATGGTTTGTCTTGGCGAACGGAGTCACACAGGGGAGGAACTGCTTAAATGTATTCATCAGGAAATCCAAACATGGCTTACTCCGAGAAAACTTAAAATGGGAATCATGGTTACCGACAATGGGAAGAACATTTTGTCTGCGCTGCGCCAAGGAAGCCTGACCCATGCCCCCTGCATGGCTCACGTCTTCAATCTGGTTGTCAAGCGGTTTCTGAAGTGTTCCCCCCATCTGCAGGACATCCTAACAACTTCACGGAAACTTTGCATGCACTTCAGCCACTCCTACACCGCCAAACACACCCTTCTTGAGCTACAGCGTCAGAATGGTATCCCCCAACATAGTCTGATTTGCGATGTTTCCACCCGTTGGAATTCCACCCTTCACATGTTGGACCGATTATATGAACAGAGAAAAGCCATCACGGATTTCCTGATGATCCAAGCAGATAGGGGGACTCCCCTGTGTAACTTCAATGTCAACCAGTGGCAGCTCATACGTGACACCTGCCGTTTGCTCAGGCCCTTTGAGGAAGCCACTTTATTTGTCAGTCGGCAGGATTACGGGATGAACGACGTGATTCCACTGCTTCATGTACTACAGCACATGTTGGAAACCATGGCTGGTCAGGGCACTGGAGACATGGCGTTTACATCTTACGGCCACATGAACCCCGTTGGAGCTGAACTGGAGGAGGAGGAGGAGGAAGAGGAGGAGGAGGAGTTGCCCAGCGAAACACAGTTTAGGCTTGGCGAAATGGCTGGTTTATCTAGTCAGCGGACAGGAGAGGAGGAGCAGGAGCAGCCAGAGGAGCTAGAGGTTTTTGAGGAAGGAGAGACAGAGGACCCGGGCACACCGTGGCAGTATGCAGTGGAGATGGAGACAGGTAGTCCATCCGAGTCACTTGCGCAAATGGCACGAAGCATGCTCACATGCTTGCGTAGTGACCCCAGAATTGTTTCCATCTGTCGGCGGGATGACTTCTGGCTGTCCACCTTATTGGACCCTCGCTTCCGGCACAAAATGGGGGCATTTTTTAAACCCACCGAGAGGGAGGACAAACTCAACTACTACAAAGACATTCTACGTAGGCAGTTGGCCGATGCCTATCTGCGCCATGGTCCATACTCTCGCAGGTCTGACTCGAGGGGACCTCTGCGCTCACCTTCCACTGCCATGGCCGCTGGGGGGGTTGGCAGCAGCAGCAGCAGAAGCTCCATCAGCAGCAGCAGCCTCAGTCTTCAGTCGCTAATGAGTAGCTTTCTACACCCGCATAGTGAGGCTACTCATGAGCAGCAGGAAGACCTGGAGCAGGACCTGAACCAGCAGGTCATGTCATACTTTGACATGACCATGCCAACACACCTTGAGGATCCGCTGGACTTCTGGGCAGCCAAACTTGATTTGTGGCCGCAACTAGCAGAGTTTGCCCTGGAAAAGCTGTCCTGCCCGGCAAGTAGCGTGCCATCTGAGCGGGTGTTTAGTGCGGCGGGGGCCATAGTTACGGCGAGGAGAACTCGTCTGTCAACTAAAAATGTGGAGAGACTCACCTTTGTCAAAATGAATCAGGGATGGATCAGCCAGGATTTCCACCCACCAATGCCTGATGCATGCGACTAGATTCAGCATGGTGCCACGTTTTACACTTTCCAAATGGTGCAAAACATATTTATGTCTTTAGGCCATTTTTTGGGCTCCTGCTGCTGCTACTGTCAACTCCTGCCAACTCCAGGGTGTGATTCATCCAATTTTTGGGCTCCTGAAGCCAACTCCAGTGTATATTTGGGCTCCTGCTGCTGCTACTGTCAACTCCTGCCAACTCCAGGGTGTGATTCATCCAATTTTTGGGCTCCTGAAGCCAACTCCAGTGTATATTTGGGCTCCTGCTGCTGCTACTGTCAACTCCTGCCAACTCCAGGGTGTGATTCATCCAATTTTTGGGCTCCTGAAGCCAACTCCAGTGTATATTTGGGCTCCTGCTGCTGCTACTGTCAACTCCTGCCAACTCCAGGGTGTGATTCATCCAATTTTTGGGCTCCTGAAGCCAACTCCAGTGTATATTTGGGCTCCTGCTGCTGCTGCTGTCAACTCCTGCCAACTCCAGGGTGTGATTCATCCAATTTTTGGGCTCCTGAGGCCAACTCCAGTGTATATTTGGGCTCCTGCTGCTGCTGCTGCCAACTTCTGCCAACTCCAGGGTGTGATTCATCCAATTTTTGGGCTCCTGAAGCCAACTCCAGTGTATATTTGGGCTCCTGCTGCTGCTGCTGTCAACTCCTGCCAACTCCAGGGTGTGATTCATCCAATTTTTGGGCTCCTGAGGCCAACTCCAGTGTATATTTGGGCTCCTGCTGCTGCTGCTGCCAACTTCTGCCAACTCCAGGGTGTGATTCATCCAATTTTTGGGCTCCTGAAGCCAACTCCAGTGTATATTTGGGCTCCTGCTGCTGCTACTGTCAACTCCTGCCAACTCCAGGGTGTGATTCATCCAATTTTTGGGCTCCTGAGGCCAACTCCAGTGTATATTTGGGCTCCTGCTGCTGCTGCTGCCAACTTCTGCCAACTCCAGGGTGTGATTCATCCAATTTTTGGGCTCCTGAAGCCAACTCCAGTGTATATTTGGGCTCCTGCTGCTGCTACTGTCAACTCCTGCCAACTCCAGGGTGTGATTCATCCAATTTTTGGGCTCCTGAAGCCAACTCCAGTGTATATTTGGGCTCCTGCTGCTGCTACTGTCAACTCCTGCCAACTCCAGGGTGTGATTCATCCAATTTTTGAGCTCCTGAGGCCAACTCCAGTGTATATTTGGGCTCCTGCTGCTGCTGCTGCCAACTTCTGCCAACTCCAGGGTGTGATTCATCCAATTTTTGGGCTCCTGAAGCCAACTCCAGTGTATATTTGGGCTCCTGCTGCTGCTGCTGTCAACTCCTGCCAACTCCAGGGTGTGATTCATCCAGTTTTTGGGCTCCTGAAGCCAACTCCAGTGTATATTTGGGCTCCTGCTGCTGCTGCTGTCAACTCCTGCCAACTCCAGGGTGTGATTCATCCAATTTTTGGGCTCCTGAAGCCAACTCCAGTGTATATTTGGGCTCCTGCTGCTGCTACTGTCAACTCCTGCCAACTCCAGGGTGTGATTCATCCAATTTTTGGGCTCCTGAGGCCAACTCCAGTGTATATTTGGGCTCCTGCTGCTGCTGCTGTCAACTCCTGCCAACTCCAGGGTGTGATTCATCCAATTTTTGGGCTCCTGAGGCCAACTCCAGTGTATATTTGGGCTCCTGCTGCTGCTGCTGCCAACTTCTGCCAACTCCAGGGTGTGATTCATCCAATTTTTGGGCTCCTGAAGCCAACTCCAGTGTATATTTGGGCTCCTGCTGCTGCTGCTGTCAACTCCTGCCAACTCCAGGGTGTGATTCATCCAATTTTTGGGCTCCTGAAGCCAACTCCAGTGTATATTTGGGCTCCTGCTGCTGCTACTGTCAACTCCTGCCAACTCCAGGGTGTGATTCATCCAATTTTTGGGCTCCTGAAGCCAACTCCAGTGTATATTTGGGCTCCTGCTGCTGCTGCTGCTGTCAACTCCTGCCAACTCCAGGGTGTGATTCATCCAATTTTTGGGCTCCTGAAGCCAACTCCAGTGTATATTTGGGCTCCTGCTGCTGCTACTGTCAACTCCTGCCAACTCCAGGGTGTGATTCATCCAATTTTTGGGCTCCTGAGGCCAACTCCAGTGTATATTTGGGCTCCTGCTGCTGCTGCTGCCAACTTCTGCCAACTCCAGGGTGTGATTCATCCAATTTTTGGTCTCCTGAAGCCAACTCCAGTGTATATTTGGGCTCCTGCTGCTGCTGCTGTCAACTCCTGCCAACTCCAGGGTGTGATTCATCCAATTTTTGGGCTCCTGAAGCCAACTCCAGTGTATATTTGGGCTCCTGCTGCTGCTGCTGTCAACTCCTGCCAACTCCAGGGTGTGATTCATCCAATTTTTGGGCTCCTGAAGCCAACTCCAGTGTATATTTGGGCTCCTGCTGCTGCTACTGTCAACTCCTGCCAACTCCAGGGTGTGATTCATCCAATTTTTGGGCTCCTGAAGCCAACTCCAGTGTATATTTGGGCTCCTGCTGCTGCTGCTGTCAACTCCTGCCAACTCCAGGGTGTGATTCATCCAATTTTTGGGCTCCTGAAGCCAACTCCAGTGTATATTTGGGCTCCTGCTGCTGCTACTGTCAACTCCTGCCAACTCCAGGGTGTGATTCATCCAATTTTTGGGCTCCTGAGGCCAACTCCAGTGTATATTTGGGCTCCTGCTGCTGCTGCTGCCAACTTCTGCCAACTCCAGGGTGTGATTCATCCAATTTTTGGGCTCCTGAAGCCAACTCCAGTGTATATTTGGGCTCCTGCTGCTGCTGCTGTCAACTCCTGCCAACTCCAGGGTGTGATTCATCCAATTTTTGGGCTCCTGAAGCCAACTCCAGTGTATATTTGGGCTCCTGCTGCTGCTGCTGTCAACTCCTGCCAACTCCAGGGTGTGATTCATCCAATTTTTGGGCTCCTGAAGCCAACTCCAGTGTATATTTGGCCTCCTGCTGCTGCTACTGTCAACTCCTGCCAACTCCAGGGTGTGATTCATCCAATTTTTGGGCTCCTGAGGCCAACTCCAGTGTATATTTGGGCTCCTGCTGCTGCTGCTGCCAACTTCTGCCAACTCCAGGGTGTGATTCATCCAATTTTTGGGCTCCTGAAGCCAACTCCAGTGTATATTTGGGCTCCTGCTGCTGCTGCTGTCAACTCCTGCCAACTCCAGGGTGTGATTCATCCAATTTTTGGGCTCCTGAAGCCAACTCCAGTGTATATTTGGGCTCCTGCTGCTGCTGCTGCTGCCAACTTCTGCCAACTCCAGGGTGTGATTCATCCAATTTTTGGGCTCCTGAGGCCAACTCCAGTGTATATTTGGGCTCCTTCTGCCCCTCATAGTGATGCCACTTCAACTCTCTGCAATTGTGCCGCTCTGCGATTCTATTAGCGATGCCTCTGATCTGCATGTGATATTTCTTCAAAGTATTATTTAACTAACCCAGCACGCATCCTGTGCGTGTTACAGCAAGGCTGAATGGTTTACAACCCTATTGAGGCTCTAGGAGGCTCAGAAATAGCCGTTTTTAATAGCGATTCGTCGCGAATTTATTCGGGTCGAAACGATTTTTGTCGGAAAATTCGGCGAATCAGTCGAATCGAATTTTTCAAAAGTTCGCTCATCTCTAGCGGTAATGTTGAATACGGGGTTAGGGGTCGCTGTTTCACAGGTTCTGCGTTGTATGGGTGCGCCTGACAGCGAATGGCCAGAGCGAACGGCTTGCTGCAGATTCATTAACAAATCACGCTCAAAAATTTCTCGCGCTGTGAATTCCTTGTTTAAACCCCAGAGCGCTGGCGCTGATGTGTGTAAAGTCGTTTTTAACCCCCAATCAACCATTTTTTTTTAATGTAAAAATTATACAAGTTTTTCTAAACATTTTGTAATATGAATACATTAATATCAGACCTGTAATATCAATTCTGCACATATTTTTTTTTTTTTTTTTTTTTTTTACCTTAAAAAAAAAATCTAACATTGCCGTAGTGGTCACAGAATTTTTGCCGGTAAAAAAAACAAAAAAAAAAACACATAAACTCAATTAATTATGAATATTTAAAGATTGCTCCATTGAAATGCATTGGAGAGCGCCAGGGAGCGACAGGTCATACCTGGCGCTGTGATGGGATTAGTAGCGGCGCTGTTCGTTGCAGTCGGCTACATGATGAATCCCGCGCTAGCTGACGCTCTCGCCGGCGCTAGCCTCATTTAGCGTGATAAATGCGTCATTGTGACCGCCACCGGGCGTACTTGAGTCGGTAGCCGCCGTTAGCTGTCGGTACCTGGCGCTCGTCAGACACTACCTGGCGCTAGCCCTTGATAAATAAGGGCCTAAATCTTTGTGAGAAAAGTTTGGCCTGTTATTTCTTTTTTACGTGATTTTTTTGTGATTAAAATGTATTGATTTTCAGATAAGGCAAGAAACAAGAAAGAAAGTAACAACTTAAGACCTGTACTTTGCTGGCCAAACAAAAATTTTTTTTTTATGTTTAATAATATAATCGTTTTTATTTTAACCCTTTAAGTGCCAGCCTTCCTAGAATTTTTGTCACCCTTTGTTGCCAGACCACGTTTCACTATTTTGCCCTACATATGATGAACCTTGATTTTTGAAGGTATTTCTAGGGATTTTCCAGGAAAATTATATATTGTTTTTTTCAGCAGAGCCTGAACTTCAACATAAAATGTCTTGTTTGGCCTTTTTTTTAGTATATTCTCAATACTTTTGGATGAAATATGTGCAAAAAAATAAAAAAAACTATTTTTTGCAATTTGTATTTTTTTTTTGTTATAAAAAATGTAAGTTTGTCAATAAAATCTTATTGTGTGTGATCCCAATTTCTCCCAGTTACAGCGGTTACCACATATGTATTGGTAGACACCCTTTCCTGCCCAGGAGACTCCCCCAAACTGAAACAGAGCTTTAGGAGATTTTCAGATAAAATACAACTTGCAACTAAGCGCACCTTGCAGTTTATCCAGAAAAACAACCCTTTACATTCGAAATACACTCCACAAACTATATTCTCTGGAAGTACACGCCTCAAGCTTTCTATGCGTACCAGTCTTGTTTATGTGGGTGTAGTTTTGTGGAAGTAATCCCTCAAAGACAACTGATGTGATCAGCTCAAAAAGCACAGAGCTAAATTATCTTCAAGTAAAAGTCCTTTTTAAATTGTGTCCAATAATGCTTTAGATCCACCAGTGACTGTGCAATCAAACTTTATGCAATCCCACCACCATACATATGCTCTTACTAAATGAATGGTATTGGAATGCGTTGAATCAATAACATTTCCATATGGTTTCCCACTCTTATAGGAATTACCGACTTAACGCCACCCTTAATACTCAATTATCGATGGTAGAAGGACTCCATGATATGGTCATGTAAAGAAAAAATATAAAATCCATAATGCAACATGCTAAAACCAAATTGATGTTTATTTCTATGCTGATGGGGCACTGACATTAAAACATTAAAAATGCGCATCAATCATACAGGCCAGATGCCCAACTCACGCTGCTCAATCCCCGGGACCTCGCAGGGGGAGAGGGTATCCAGGACCGCTGGCTCCAACGCGTTTCGTCGCCCTCTGCGACTTTAGCTAGGTGAGCCAGAGCGGCGGTGATTCCTGTTAAAATAGGCGATCTTGTGGGCGGGGCTAGTACGTCATCCCGTACATCATTGCGCTCGCTAACAAATCAGAACCAAGCACTTATCCTCCAATCAGAGCGCTCGTTATATCTTAAAAATGGGATTTGACAGCACCATTTATATCAACTTCACAGACCCGAGCATGTATCAGGACAAATAAAAAATTTTAAAACAACGCTTCAAAAAATAACAGCTTATCCGCTCATTTCTAATCACTCCACGAGCTGTAAATAGCAGAAGGAGTATTAACTCCTTCAGGCAATAAGAGGATCAAATAAAAAAATAGCACTTTGAAAGATATTTAAAAGAATTTTTAAAATTTGGATGGCAAGCTTCTCAGAATTATAAAAAAGTGTCAAAGGCTGATATGGAAACAACAGAAGATTTAAATCCATCCGGGATTCAGCAAGGTGAGTTAGCCTTACAGATATAAGGATACAAAACCCCAAAACAATTTTGGTTTTTATAAAAAATTAAAATTAAGGCATACCCAATACGAGACACCTCCAAAGAGGACCTAAACTAGGATGAATCCATAAAACAATTCAGGTCAAACTCTAGATTTAGCCCATTGGGGCTTAGAGTATCTAAATTAAATATCCAATAACTCTCCTTCTTAGATACTTCCCGAGTCTGATTCAATCCATGCCAATGACTATCAACTTTGTCCAATGCCATAAAAGACATAAAAGAAGGATCACAATTGTGTGTAGTCTTAAAGTGTGCTGAAAGGCTGTGGGACTCCAAACCTTTCCTTATATTGTAAATATGCTCCCGAATCCTGATTCGGAGCTTCCTTGTCGTACGTCCCACATACAACAGGTTACATGTGCACCAAATAAGATAAACTACAAATTTTGATGTACACGTAATCACTTTCTGAAACTTAAATTCCTTACCTGTCCTTGAATGGACAAAAGATTTAATCCGCTTCGGCAACGATCTACAGGTTTTGCAGCCCGCACTGCATTTATAGAACCCCTTTTGTTCACTAGAAAAAAAAGAGGACGGATGAACACTTTGTTTGGGGGGATCAACATAGCTCTTTGTGAGAATATTTCTCAGATTAGGTGCTTTTTTAAAAACTAATTTAGGTCTCTTTGGTAATACTGGCCCAAGCACCTCATCTCTCTTCAGTATATGCCAATGCTTGGTCAAATTTTTTTTGACGGCTTGATGTTGTCAACTAAAATCAGTAATAAAGGAGAATTGGTCATCATTAGTTGATTTCTGCATCGGTCCTCTTTGGGAAAATCTATCCTGGGCCCTGACCTGTATTAGCTGTTGGTTCACAATCTTAGTGTCATAACCCTTATCCAGGAATTTTTCTGTCAAACCTGAACGCTTGTACTGTATATCAAAATCCTCAAGCTTGCTGCAATTTTGTCTGAGCCTCATGAACTGCCCCCTTGGGATCGCTTTGATCCAGTTGGGGTGATGGCAGCTTGCTGCAGGAACAAAACCGTTCCTGTCTGTAGGTTTAAAGTACGTCTTAGTAGACAAAATTGGGACTTAGATCTGTATACTCAAATCGAGAAAATTCACTTTCTCAGCATTAATCTCTGCAGTGAATTCAAAATTGAATGTGTTCTTATTAACTAAAGAGAAGAAGCCATCCAAGGCTTCTTCTCAACAAAAGGGATTCTATAACTGCGGCGCATGTGTGGGCTGCAAGATCTGTAGATCGGTGCCAAGGCCGATTAAATCATTTGTCCATTCAAGGACAGGAAAGGAATTTAAGGTTCAGAAAGTGATTTCGTGTACATCAAAATTTGTAGTTTATCTTATTTGGTGCACATGTAACCTGTTGTATGTGGGAGGTACGACAAGGGAGCTCCGAATCAGGATTCAGGAGCATATTTACAATATAAGGAAAGGTTTGGAGTCCCACAGCGCACTTTAAGACTACACACAATTGTGATCCTTCTTTTATGTCCTTTATGGCATTGGACAAAGTTGATAGTCATTGAATCAGACTCGGGAAGTATCTAAGAAGGAGAGTTATTGGATATTTAATTTAGATACCCTAAGTCCCAATAGGCTAAATCTAGAGTTTGACCTGAATTGTTTTATGGATTCATCCTAGTTTAGGTCCCCTTTGGAGGTGTCTCTTATTGGGTATGCCTTAATTTTCTAGGTGGGACGGGACATTGTAAGTCATTAATCGTTTCCTTGATTCATTTTAGTGCGCACCCATGTTCAGGTCCCTTTTGAGGTTCTCGCATAGGGTATGCATTAATATATCTTTAATATTTTGGGGAGGATGGGACATTGGAAGTTAAGAAAAATGTCCCAATTGCCCTGGTATTAATTTACTATTTTAATTTTTTATAAAAATAAAAATTGTTTTTGGGTTTTGTATCCTTATATCTGTAAGGCTGAATCCCGGATGGATTTAAATCTTCTGTTGTTTCCATATCAGCCTTTGAAACTTTTTTATAATTCTGAGAAGCTTGCCAGCCAAATTTTATTATCTTTCATAGTGCTATTTTTTATTTGATCCTCTTATTGCCTGAAGGAGTTAATACTCCTTCTGCTATTTACAGCTCGTGGAGTGATTAAAAATGAGCAGATGAGCTGTTATTTTTTTGAAGCATTGTTTTAAAAAAAAAATTTTTTACTTGTCCTGATACAAGCTCGGGTCTGTGAAGTTGAGATAAATGGTGCTGTCAAATCCCATTTTTTAGATATAACGAGCGCTCCGATTGGAGAATAAGCGATCGGTTCTGATTTGTTAGCGAGCGCAATGATGTACGCTGCTATGATTCGATGATCGGCGGGATGACATACTAGCCCGCCCACAAGATCGGCTATTTTAACAGGAATCACCGCCGCGCCGGCTCACCTAGATAAAGTTGCAGAGGGCGACGAAACACGTTGGAGCCGGCGGTCCTGGATACCCTCTCCCCCTGTGAGGTTCCGGGGATTGAGCAGCGTGAGTTGGCCATCTGGCCTGTATGATTGATGCACATTTTTAATGTTTTAATGTGAGTGTCCCATCTGCATAGAAATAAACAGCAGTTTGGTTTTAGCATGTTGCACTTTGGATTTTATATTTTTTCTTTACATTACCATATCATGGAATCCTTCTACCATCGATAATTGAGTATTAAGGGTGGCGTTAAGTTGGTAATTCCTATAAGAGTGGGAAACCATATGGAAATTTTATTGATTCAACGCATTCCAATACCATTCATTTTGTAAGAGGTGAAGAGATGTATGGTGGTGGGATTGCACAAAGTTTGATCGCACAGTCACTGGTGGATCTAAAGCATTATTGGACACAATTTTAAGAGGACTTTTACTTGAAGATAAATTAGCTCTGTGCTTTTTGAGCTGGTATATGTGGACTTATTGGTGGGATATAAGTTTTTGCACGTGGAGCTGTATAATTGTTGTTTTTGATGTAAAATATTGGGTTCTAAAGCATTTTAGCGCTGTATTTTCACTTCTATAACTAATTTGATCAGCTCTGCCTCCATGACCCAAAATCCACGGTAGCCAGGAATCCCACGAGTGCTCGTCTCATATCCAACGGTAGAAAGTAACGAAAGCCAGCCAATGTCCATCTTAAAAGGATTCTTTATCCACGTTTATTTCAAAAAATTCTTAAAAGTTCCATCCATATAGCATACAGGCAGTATATAAAGCATAAGGGAACAGGACGTAATCCCTCAATCAATTCTTTGGTTGCACAGAGTTTCCCTAAAAAAGAATAAAAAAGACGTATCAAAGCCACATTTTCCTAAAAAACTATATGCAAACAAGAAAAAACAAGTAAAATCTGAAAAAGCAACATCTCCCGAACAGAACGGTACCCGACATGCATGGGTACTGTCAAGGAAAGAGTTTCCAAACACCCCAAAGTAAAGCATGTGCATAACGGTAATTTTACTTCAGCTCTGCAGACAAAGTGGGCACCTTGCAATTTTTCAACCAAAACAGCCCTTTACATTTGGAATATCCCCCATAAACCATTCCTTGAAAGTGCACATGTTAGGATTTCTAAGCGTACTGAGCTTGTTGTAGTGGGCTCATCTTTCTGGAGGTATTCCTTTGAAGAATTCTTAGGTTGCACAGGGTTTCCCTAAAAAAATTATAAAAAAGCAGAATAAACAGCATGTTTTCCTAAAATATCAATAGGCAAACAAGAAAAAAACAAGCTAAATCTGAAACCGCAAGGTCCCCCGAGCAGAGCAATACCCAACATGCATAGGTACTATTAACCCTTTTAATTGCCAGGCTACTTGAAGTTTTTTTTGAATTTTTTTGAAGCAGAGTTTAGGCTTTAACATGGAATGTCTTGTTTGTAATTTTTCTACAGTTTTTTAAAATATTTTTGCGTAAAAAAATAAAAAAATAAATAAAATAATATTTTTTAGACAATTGTCTCCTTTATTTTAAATAAAACATTTATTTTATCAATGAAAACCATATTGCATGTGAAAGCCCCATTTCTAACAATTATAACGGTACCACATATGTATCGGTAGCCCCCCCATTCTTGCCCAGGAGACCCCCCAAACTGAAAAGAGCACTTTATAACTATCACATAGGGTGCCCCTTACCCAGCATAACCAGCCCAGGACCAGCTATGGGGGCTTGTAGGAACAGGTCGCAGGGGCCAGCTTTGGTGGCCCCCCCGTCCTGCCAGCTAGGAGCTCCGTGGGCCGGGCTCTTCTGCCCCCCCGGGCTTTAGGGAGGCAGGTAATTGGGGGTGCCGGGGGTTAACGGCAAGTCACCTGCTAGCAGCCCCCAGCCTTGTGAACTGGTATAGGGGTCTCATGGATGCCTTACCAGTTCACAAAGGGTTTAGTGTAAAAAAACACACAGACACAAGGTGAAAAATATATTTTATTCATAATTTTTTTTGTTTTAATACTTACCTCCCATCCATCCCTGGGCACTGTGTCCCATGCTGATCAATCTGGCTTCTGCTCTCCTGCTGCTGCTGGAAGTCTTTTATAGCTGTTGGGCGACAGAGCAGAGCAATTTAAAAAAAAATGACATAGGGTCCCCCCTCTTGGTTACAAACCCTTAAAAATCCCCCCAAAATGACATGGGGTCCCCCATACCCATCATAACCAGCCCGGGACCAGCTATCGGGGCTTGTAGAACAGAGTGCAGGGGTCAGCTTTTGTGGCCCCCCACCCTGCAGCCTACAAGCCCACATACCCTCTGTGGGCCTCTGTGGGCCTGGGCTCTTCTGCCCCCCCTGGGCTTTGGGGAGGCAGGTAATTGGGGTACCGGGGGTTAATGGCAAGTCACCCGCTAGCTGCAGGTGACTTGCCAGCCCCCAGCCTTGTGAACTGGTATAGGGATCTCATGGACCTGTTCACAAGGGGTTAACAATAAAAATAAACACAGAGACATAAGAAAAAAATGACATTTATTTTTTTTCTTTACTTACCTCCGATCCTCCTCTTCCCCCAGCGATCCCCGATGACAGCTGCCGGGTGCTTGATGGGGGAGGCTGGGGAGGGGGCGAAGGATCACAGCCCTTTCTCCCTCCCAACCTCTCTCCTCCATAATGACGTCACCCGCCCCTGCCCCCAAAGGACTAAGGGCTAACAGCCGCGACCCAGAAACTGAGGGAAAGGCGGAAGAGCCTCACCGCAGAAGAGCTTGGGGGGTGATCGGAGGACCCCTGTGAAGAGGAGATCCTGCGGGAGGGATCGCGGCTGCATGTCAGTAAATGTAATGTTTTTTTATTTCATTTTTTTTTTTTACGTTTATTGTGCTAGCGGCCGAAGCGGGGGGGGGGGGGCACGCTATTTTGGGCGCTTTCCTGAAGAGAGAAGAGCCCTGGGGAGGGAGATCAGATGCCCCCCGGGTGAAGAGAAGACCTGGCCTAATCTAACGAGGGGTCAGGTGAGTTTTTAACTTTGTCTACATGATTCTCACGTAGCTGGCACTTAACGGTAGGAGAGGCGACTACGTGAGACTCATGTAGCTGGCACTAGAAGGGTTATTTTTTTACATAGGCCAATTTTGTTGTTGTTGTTGTTGTTGCAACAGCTTACAGCTTTTCCTTAAATGTTAATAGTGACCTTTGCTAGATTTACTGCAGTTTGTGACCAATGCTCAGTTGTAGAGTCTATGCATTTTACTGCTTTGTTGCTATTTCCTGCTCTTTCAGCTGCTCTATGACTGTTACTTCCTTCTTTTCTTGTCTGTGTTTAGCCACCATGTAAAGTGACAGACTTGTTCTTATATATTAGAAAGGAGAATGGCCAGCAGCTCAGGGGCTAAAACTTTCAATGGCCAAGCTGAACAATAACAATTATCTGCTATGGAAGTTTAAAAAGGAAATGCGGGCCACCATAAGCTTACTAGTTGAAGACAGATTACTCAGATACACAATAAGAATACAGTGAAAAGCATGTGGGATGCATTGAAAAGAATGCATGAGAGATCTAGTTTAAACAGCAAGTTGTTTCGACAAAGGAAACTTTACAAAATTAGGCTTAGCAGAGAGCAGGACATACAAGAGCACATAAATGCCATGTTGGAAGTAATCAACAACTCAGATAAGTCGGTGAGAATATAACAGAGAGTCACGCAGTCACCATTATTTTGTGCAGCCTGCCACAGACATACACAGCACTGATTAATGCGTTGGAGACAAGGCCTGACACTAGCATTTGTAAAGACCAGGCTCATAGATGAGCATCAGCGAAGACAGGAGCTTGCGCATGTCTCCACAGAAACCAACACCAGAACTGCTCTTAAATCTACAGACACAAAGATACACAAGAAGGAAACCAGGGTGTGATTTAGGTGGCGCAAACAGGGACACATAAAGAGAGACTGTACTATATGGAAAGCAGAGCAAATGAGACAGCGTTCCTCTTATACTAAGCAGAAAGTCAAAGCCACAATCTCTAATCCATTTGAAGGGAACTGGAACACCACATTTAAAGTGACATTTCATTGCAATGACTCCCATGGTCGGGTCAAGTGACAGACAAGTGATAGAACCTTTTTTTCACAGAACTTAATAACCTTGCAGATAAAATTAAAATACATGCAGATGGATATGGTCATGGAACCATTGAATGCCCCAATGATGTGAGACACAATTTAGCCATACCAGTGAATGATATCCTGATTTGTTTTGAGCAAGATGGGAATGAAGCAGAAATGCAGAAAACTCTGAGTAAGCACTTTGAGACATTATCAAACAGGGACTTCTTGAGTTATTTTATTGCCCTACTGAGTATATGACAACAGATATCCTTATTAAGCCCATGACTGCTGAAAGACACTAGAGGCTTACAAAGAAGGTGGGTTTCATAGACTAAGCCTCAGCTGTTTAGAAGGGGTGTTGGATATATACTTTGCAAAAGCTTGCCTTTGAATGTGATTAGTGACTTTTGCTAGATTTACTGTAGTTTACAGTTAAGACAGTAGATGGCGTGGTGACCAGTGCTCAATTGTAGAGTCTTTGAATTTTACTACTGTGTTGTTATGGGCTGCACTGTCAGTTGCTCTATGACTGGTATTTCCTTCTTTTCCTGTCTGTGTTAAGCCACCATGTAAGGTGACATGCCACAAGCCACACATGTTTCAGTAAAGCTAGTTCCTGCTATACCACTAATGTCTATCTGGATTACTCTGCAACCAGCACCCACACTCTGCAACATTTGTAACTGGGGAGTTTTTTTTTTCTACTTTATTACTACTTGTGAACAAGTAAGAGGTCCCAAAGGACCTTGATGACAGTTCAAATGGTAGATGGACACCATGTGAACAGGGGACTTTGCAATATTCTTATCCAATTACCTAGACCTGATGTCCATTGACATATGAGCTGTGTTTGGCCTTTGAGCCACTGGACTACCAGGTCCTGTGCCTGGTGTGGCAGGGTAGTAACCTTGGAAAGGCCTGAATGCTGTTTTAGTAGCCAAATATTACAATTGGTCAAACTAAGGTTGAATTTACCTATAACCTGAATTGGGGCAGCAACACTAGTTAGTATTTAATTGTGCCCTATGTTTTTCTTTTTGTGAACTTTACAGTTTACACATGTCACAGAAAGCATACAAGAACTGAATATATAGGTAGCACGATTCAGCCACACATCTTTCAAGAACAGACTGTCCACAAAAAAATGTAAGGAGACTGGGAGGGTCCACCTATGACAACACAGAAACAGTTGCAGTACATGGCTCAGATGTTACAGCAGGAACGCCTGTGTCCTATTTGTGGCAAAAGGAAAGTCACTATTAATTAAAAGCCAGCAAAGCACAAACTGGAGTGTGCTGGTGGCTTTTACAATAATCTACTAAATACTGGCTTTGTCGGTTAAGTCTGTTTGTCACTTTTGACATAAAGGAAAAAATAAAGTGAATACATCACCAGGCTCTGAAGAACAGTTGAAGGTTGTTTCAGTGCAGGCAGCAGCAGGCAGGCCCCTCTTCTAATCAACAGACTGCTCTGATTTGTTCCACAAACAGTTGTAAATGTATTCAAATTTGCTGGAGGGTGAAGCATCATTACAAAATAATAAACACAGGAATATCATCTATGCATCATGAGGTTTATATATTGTATGTGCTCATTTTGGTGAAAGCTTTAAATTAGTACATTTTAAATTTACTATGATTCAATGTTAAATGACCACAAAAACATCCAACGGGATGAATGCTGCAGACACTGTCATCGTAAAAAGTAAAAAGTTCTTGTTCGACTTGCTTGGTGTGCTGCTCAATGGACGCATGAGAGCTTTTCACACAGATCAAGTTAGTGAAAAAAGGAGTTCTGATTATAGGGGGGGGGGGGGGGGGGGGTCACAAGCTAAGATCACCAGAATGAAACACATTGCTGAGCTGGAGCAGGATTTTGAGATGCTGACCAAATAGCATATGGCCATACACACCCCTGAAATTAAGACACTAGATTAGATCTAAATGTACATGGCTTCCAATACTGAGAAAATAATTATATGGACCAAGGGGCGTTACTTTCTCTATGAAAATAAATATAGCTCTATTTTATCTAATAAATTCAATAATAAATCAAACTCTTACAAGCCAATCAGACTAAATAATTGTACTGGCTTAATTACTAGTAAACCAAAAGAAGTGGTGGCTGAATTTAGTGGCAAAATGTATGGAAGACGGGGTGGCTCACTAGTGCGACATGCACATGAGTTTTTGGCTGACTTTGATCTTCCTAATATAGATGGGATGCTGATCGAACAGATAGAAAAAGAAATTACGCTTAATGAGGTACATATATAAATACAGTGTTTAAAATCAAATAAGAAACCGGGTCCTAATGGGTTTCTCAAGCCTGGCTTGGACCACTTGAATTTCTCTGTTGAATTCCAATGTTAAAGTTCTGGTAAAGATCTTGGCTGATGGGATTACTAACCAGTTCATTGGTTTGGACTAGGTGGGTTTCATACCAAACAGACAGGCTGGGGACAGTGTTAGGCACCTTCTCTCTCTAATGCATGAATTTTACTGTTGAAAGATCCCAAGCATGACCCTTCTCTTAGATATCAGGAAGGTATTTGAGACTGTCTCCTGATCTTATCTTTATATAGCACTGGAAAATGATGTTTTTTCTGGCCTTGAGTAAAAACTACTGCCTACATATACCAGAATGCTTGCAACAGGTGAACTCTGTGGCTAAGACACACAGCAGTAATGATGCTTGAGAACACTGCCTGTAACCATTTAGCTACTGGAAGACAAGTTTGCGATCCTGAATACGTTGAATTACAGCAGAAGGGGGTGAATCTGTCACCTGTGTCTTAGCCAATAAGATGATTAGCAAGCCAGAGTGAGGGCATTTTTTGTGATTTGTACTTTTAAAATGCCAGTTGATGTACATTGCTAAAGTACACACATTTTATTTTATAACACAGATTCGCAAAAAAAGAAAATACAAAAAAATACAGATAAGCTAAGCCTATTGATCATTCAGCTCATACATTATTTTGGCACACAGTAATGGAAAGTTTCAAAAATTTCATAGAAAATGGACCCTTTAAAGTCGATCATTAAGGCTTCTTTTCTATATCATTGGGAGGATTCTCATATTAAGTACCGTATATACTCGAGTATAGGTCGATCCGAATATAAGCCGAGGCACCTAATTTTACCACAATTGGAATTGGAGTTGATTTGAGGAATCAACGGGCTTATACAGATTTTGGAGGAACAGCTGAAAGTGCTGGAAGTGACAGAGGGTGAGTGCGGGAGCCGGCACGGGGGCAGGAAATGAATGGGGATGGCCCCTTGTCTGGTTTGATAGGGCTGGGGCTGAATCTACCCTGTACTCCGCCTCCCCCCCCCCGCTCCTCTCCCCCCAGTCAGTGTTCTGTGCGACATAAAGGAGAACCGGCTGTTCCAGCTATGACATGTAGAAATGGCCACAGATTTAATAGGGAATGACCCAGAGACAGCTTATCTTTGTCAATAGATCTTCAGTGATCAATTACCCCCACCCCTCCAATTACTTGTTTAGATGACATGCCGCTGCTCATATCAGCGCCTTCTGCTTCTTCTGAGCCGCACTCACGGCTCCATACTGCGTCTGGGCCGGCCGGCTGACAGCTGTCAGATATCCCCGCCTGCGGCCCGGGCCTCAGTGACGTGGCGGCGTGGAGCGCGCCGGCCGCCATCTTGGTACACCCACCTCGCGCTGGGTGTACTGATCTCCCCGCCGAGTTCTGAAGCCTCCGAGGCGGCTCTTCCGCCGCGTCCTCCGCCGATCTCCACACCGCGCTTCCTCCGCCCCCTCGCTCAGTCTCTGACACATCAGCTGACGCACCGGTCGAGGTTTCTCCGCCGCGCTCTCCTCTTCACTCTCCAGAATAGGCGCCATCTTGCTGGATGCACAAATTTTCACTGACTCGAGTATAAGCCGAGGTGGCTTTTTTCAGCCCAAAAAGTGGGCTGAAAAACTCGGCTTATACTCGAGTATTTACGGTATTGTGTTTTTATCACTGCTGACTATAGTATCTTGTTTCAAGCTAACTTTTCACAAATTCTTTGATCTGTTAGAAGTATGTCAGAATCTTGGAACAGATACTATATTTCCTGGCTGGGACAACCACAGTCCCGTCTTTCATTTGGGAGAGAATTGCTAAATCTCTAATTTATTGTTCCCAATACAAGGGGAGGATTTGGGGTCTCTAACTTTTCATAGTATCATAATGCCTCACATCTGACACAGTTACTTCAGTATCATGATTCCACTAAATCACCACTATGGGTCCATTTAGAGGTGGCATCTCGTGATCCATTAACAGCCAACAGTAGTGCAAGGCTTGTTGGGACTAATCTGGAGGTTTTTCATAGGTGGTACTAAACTGGCAAGATTCATTCAAAATTACCCCTTAAAGTGTTTCTGAGAATGCAATACAGATGGTTCATTCCATTGCCCAAAAGGTTTGCGCCTTGTGGACATGGACCAATTGATTTATTCCACTTTGGGGCGGACATTCAGGAGGAATACTTTTGAAGCTCTGCTCAATAGGAAGCCGATAGAACTTACAAACACCCAATTTAGTTTTTTGATGTTTATATATACTGCTGTCAATCAGACTATAACCGAATCTTGGAGGTCACCAACTGTGCTTTTCAAGTAGGTTACAGATGGACTCTCTCTATGCTATATATGGTTTATGAGAAAATAGCAGTAATCTTGCCTGACTCAGTCCCTCGCTTCACTAAGATCTGGGAGCCATGGTACGCTCAATATGGCCCGAATATTGAGTCTGTCTTACTTTGATCATTTAAATATGTCATGTCTCCCTTCCTCTGCCCTTGCCCCCCCCCCCCATCTCTATGACTCTGGTTCTGTGTGAGGAATTAATGTGTACGTTGTTAATTGCATTGTCTTGTTGGTCATTTAATGTTTGTTTTTGTTTTCTATTGTTTCATTTTTCCCCTCTTATAATGCTGTTGTTTGCGTCTCTTTTTTAATTGGTTAAGATCTATAAACTATACTGACTACAATGATACTTCATTTTTTTACAACATCATAGGCTAAAGAGGAGTTTCATCTCCTCGTTATAAGTTATACGGTTGGAATGATTGATTAAGTGATTATAGTACTATTTGACTTTTTTAAATTAACTTATTCTTAACCCCTATGTCTTCATTAAATTATAAATGTGATATATAAATGCATCTCTTATGACGATGATTTATAAATTGATTAAGCCCAACCTGTTTTGTTGTTGTTTTTCAGTGTCATGTCATACTTGAATTCTTATCTAATAAAAATCTATTGAGACCTAGAAAGTGAGATCTGTGGCTATAGTTAAACAGTTAAACAGTAACTTGCAAACTTCCTATCTCCAAGGAACTTCATAAAAGGAGAATCAACTTCAGGAGCCTTTATTCTGATTAAAAGTAATAATGACAAGGTTCTGGTATCAACCTAAAGTCTAAAGATGTATTAATGATAGTTTAAAACACTTCTAGTAAAATCTCATTATTTCACTGGGTGTGAGGTGGAACAAGTCATATCTGCCGTTTCCTTTCTAACTTTGAAAGATCTATTTCCTACCTCCTTATTGCTATTATCTTTATAAACAGTTTCCTCTGACTAATTATATATTGTACTTCCATGGTATGTATTTAAACATGTATAAGAACATCTACATACAGCTCAGAGTTACCTAGCAATACTCAATACAATTTAAATTGGTAGGCGTGCCATATCTGATACTCACATAGCCGACATGTTTTCAGTTTTATCATTTATTTAGGTTTATAGCTTTATAGAGCTGCAACATTTGAGTACATGGGTAAGTGTGGACATTGTATTTTAAACAGTGTAATGTAAAAGTTAATTTAATTTCTAAAGGCTGTCATACCAAATGATCAACTATGCTCCCTTTCTATTCCAAGCACTTTCTTTTACCATGTTCTTAAATATTCTATCATGTTCTGGTATATTACATCCCTTGAAAAAACACTGTATAAAATCTGTTTGAGTTAAAAAACATTACAAATGTGGAAACACTGAATTTATGTATGAGGAAACACAGGGATGCTACAGAATAGAAATCTAAAACAAGGATGCAGGTAAACCTGCAAACCGTATTAAAACAAACATGTACCAAATGTGATGGATCAATGTCTAGGTACATAACCATGCTTACAGCAATATGCAGGCTCGATCTATGCTGGAAAATTGTCTCAATTCTCTCTCTGCCTGCCGATCCACACTAATTGGGGTAGTAACCCGGAAAGGTTTACATCTGTTTTGATGCTGGAACGAGGTTGGTTAAAAATTTTGCCAAAATGCTAGACTATGGCTTTCTCTCATCATGGACTTTATTCAGTATGGGTTACATAAAAATCAGGGGACCCCTATACCAGTTCAAATGGTAGGGGACCTCTTTATTTGTTCTAACCACATGCAACACTCAGTTATAAGTCAGTCATTTATAAATTGTTTGTATGGCTTCCTTACTCATTTTTATCTTTTGGATGTGTGTGAGCACATAGGGGAGTCCTGTATGGGGGGACATTAACCTTTACCCGCCAATGTGTAATCCTAGATGTATAGGGTGAGCTCAGGTAAGCTAGCTCACAGTCTATCTATTTGTGGCTCTTAGAGTGGGTCACACCTATACTTGATGCGGCATGTGTATGAATGTTCCAACTGAGACTTGTTTTTTAACTCAATTTTAAAGACAAGTTATATGACATTCAATTGGCTGACAGAGTTTAAAGTCTTTATCCATGCACATGCTAACTTTCTCCCACCTTATCATCCTTGGGAACAGTGTAAAATGAGTCATATATAAACATCTCAAAATGTCTTATCAGCGTGCTGTTTCCATGTTTACCATATTCCTGGGACTCTGTTGTGCTACAGTGGGAGTGGTTTAAGTAAAAAAAATGGACTACAAGTTCCACAATTCCTCCAATGTAACAGGTGATGTAATCAGCAACTTTGGCCAAGTCTACCTTTTTGCTATGGAAAACTGTTTTTTTTTATAACACAGTGCAAACAAATGGAATATTAAAAAAATAATGGATAAGCTTAGCACATTGAAGAATTCACTTTGACACACAATAATGGAAACTTAAAAAAAAGCCCCCCATATCACCCTGAAACACACCTTTGTGGGTCTGGCAACAAAGCTATCGGCGGCAGTGCCCCCCCCATGCCTGCACAAGCCTTTTATTGTTTTTGCAAACCTGTTGCCAAAGCCACCACAGAGCAGGACAGAGAGTCTAGAGCAGCAAAACCACTATCAGCAATGCTACTGTGATGGGTGGGTGCAGAGCTGTCAATCGGTGGCTACTCACTGCGCATAAGCCGCCAAGCACAGCCACTGGCAACTCAATGCAGGGAACTGTTTTCTGCTGGACCAGCGGGGCGACTACACTACCCCCCACCCAGAATGACAAAGCAGGAGTTCCCGAACAGCATGCTGCTTGTGCCAGCAAGGGTGGCACAAGGGACTCAATCTGAGTTCCAGTAAGTAGGCGTCTGCCAACCATTAATCAGTTACTTGGAAAAAAAACTGCATCTGGGGCCACAAGATTTTGTGCCCAGGGGCCTCCACCACACTTAATCTAGCCCTAGTACTTAGTATAAAAGAGGCCTACACCCCAAATACCTGAGCTACAGCATCTGTGGCCAAAGAGGCCACATTCATACCCATGACACTGATTTAGATTCTCTGGCATGAGAAATTTAGAAACCGTGACTGATATTCATCAACTGTCACCGACCCAAAGATACCTAATTTGTAATGAAAACCCCGGAAGAATGTATGGCTTCGAGGACATGATCTGAACACAGAAATCCTTGTAGTAATATAGCCAAAGGCTCATAAGCAGGTCCTTTATTTTATGCAGACAATAGCAAAGCAAGCTACCTTGCAGAGAGGCACTTTTGTTATTTTTTATTGGCTATATTTTAAATGAGCAATCAGGTTTTGGAATGAGCAGTGCTATTTACTTTCCTAGTATTGTTAAAGTGCATTTTTTAGTAAGCTTTCAGTCTTACATTAATCTTTGTTAGAGTTCTAAAGCTCTTACCATGCAAATCATTGTAACTCACTTATCAAAATATTTTGTAACGTAAATTTCTCATCAATATCAATAAAGCTGAACAATGTTTGTGTTCTGTGTGTGAGTGCTGTAGAGCTATTCATTCTTAATAACCTACAATTATAGTATAAAAGCAAAAACCTGTATAGCTGAAAGAGATAGACGCACTGCTATTCACTAAAACAGAATTCAGGTATCTTAATTAGACAAAGGAAAATAAATATATTGGGATGATTGAAAGAGTGCTGTTGCCTGCTGCTATGACTGTGGGGGTTATTCATTAAAATATGGTGAGATCTTTTTAAATAATAGAATAGAAGCAACATGTAAGCAAATTAAAATGAATGTAATGGTGGCCTGACAAATAAATCCATTTATTTTTTTTTTTTTTAATATTAAAGTTTACACAGGCCATTTGACCTTATTATTCTTCTGACATCACACTCAAGGGAAAAAAAAATCTAAAACCTACATGTATTTGAAAAACTGAAGCATGGCAATAACTACTCAAAACAACCAATTCTTCCTAAAAAAATAACTAAAGTTTTCAGTCACCCTGGGTAACTGATTGAAAGACAATTACCTTGATGTCTGCTAAAAAGGAAGCAAATCCCTAAAAGATTCCAGGGTCCGCAGCCATCCTACCCCTGGGGCATCCTATAGCAGGATGCTCCGTTGTGTGAAACCCCCAGAGTCGCTGGTATACTCACCTTTACTGATGGCTCCCACGATGCTGCAATCGACGGCATCATAGCTCGGCCTTTATGAATGCCTGGGGGCTGGAGTGGGGATGAAAGCGACCAGTCGGTTGGTATGTCCCCGACACATTGATGGCCAATCAGCAATCTGAACAGGGCCAGGTAGGGGGGCCTCAGCGGTAGAAAACTGGGCTGCCACCAAGCTGGCAACATCACCCAGCTGTTGAGGCAAGAGAGGAGCACACAGAAATGGGTTTTGCTCCGCTTTAATACTATAAAGTGTTATACTCGTTAAGTAATATTGGTATTATTCAGTTTAATGTGCTTGGACCATCAAATAATAAGACATTTACAAAAAATGTTCATGTCTACATGATGGCTTATGATGCCCAATATGATAGAAAGCCATTTCTACCACTAAACTGCATTACATTACAGCAGAGCCATTAAGAATGTAAAAAAAAAAATATTGTTGAGCAACTGAAAACTTTACAGCAAGACTTTGATTTTAAAGTGAACCTAAATGTGATCCAACACCGATTCCCCCCCGGGCATACCCCTATTTATAGCCTATTTTTTCTTAACTGTGCATTGCTATCTCATCAGAATCTGGCCCTGTGATTAGCTGGCACTGGTCACATGGTTCAAAGTCCTCTCAGCATCTGGAGACCTAAAAAAGGGCAGAGACCATTTGATCACCAGAAACAAAGGGGGGGGGGGGGTGGCAGCCGCTCAGACCATTTTTTAACTAACCTGGGAGGTGCATGTTAGCAGGGCAATTAGGATACGAAAGTCTTAAAGTAGCTACATGACTCAGCCCTGTTACCTTGCAGACAAACCTAAAAGTATGCTTAAGCTGCACCACCAAGCACCAAGGTCCAAACTCTAATCTCTGAGAGCCCCATTTGGGACATACAATGCAATAGATAAATTGGGAGCAGGCTTACCTGAGGTTGCCCTAAAAACTCAAGTGCAGCACATCGTGTGTGGGGTCTAGGCTGTACTGTGAGGTCTTTGACCCTTCCATCCCAACTCTCTGCACTGACTTTGTGAAGGGGAAGGTGGTCATGTGAGGTCAGTTTAGTGACCGCCTTGCACAGTTGGAAAAAAAAAACTTCTCAAAACTTGTCCCATCTGCATGCATGGTATTGAATCTTTATCAGCACCTAAATTTGCTCCTGCACTCACTCAAAGCTGAAATGCCGCCTCACCAATTTTCTCCTGGTAGTGGACATTTTGAAGCTTCTGGATTCATGTGACATAGCCCACAATGTGCGGCAGGAAACCTAGCAGCACCTCATTTTTTGCAGGTGGCCTGCAGCGCCATGGGGCACCATTTTGGTTGTACCACAGCACAGAGAGTGTTCAAGAATGTTGGTCCAGCTTAAGGAGGACCAAAACACCCATTTTCACCTTGCATTCCCTGCTCCCCCCATGTGAAGAACCAATTTTGCCAATTTTTAATGCTACTGCTTTAATCTAACCCCAGATAATGCCGCTCCGTCTCCTCCATTCATTGCCAGTGTTGTGTGGCAGTGATGTCATTGCCACACCTATGCAATGACTGATCATCTGCCATCTCACAGCAAATAAAAAAAGTGTTCCAGGTCGATTAAAAAGGTTAAAAAATATCCATTTCTAGTTCTACACCCATGTTTGGTGGGTTTTGGTCCGCTTTAAGTGTCCATTCAATGAAAGAACACATTTTGGATATGTATAAAAACACAAGTAGAACAAAAGACATTTATCTTTTGGGTATCAAATTGATCTTACTCTTTAGAAAGCATGAACCAATGCTAAATGTATATTACAAACTCTCTTTGAGCCAAGTCAAAAGCTGGGTGGTCAGAGAATGGAGCAGTACAAAGGAATGAGACGGGTTTGAGGTCAAATCAAGCCAAGGTTGGTGCAGGAAGAAACATGATCAGTTACAAGCTCAAATTCAATACCACAAATCTTACTCTAGAAAACAGCTTTTTCAGGCAATTGCACGCTGAGAGGCCTGGCTTTGTATGGCTACTGGCAAATCAGGACTGGAATGGTGCCATTCCAGCGATTCACCTGATCGCTGGAACCGAGTCCGCACTTCAGTATTCAGTACAGAAGCCACTGTATCCTACACCTGACAATGGGTTCGGGTTTGATCATGACTCACCATCAATCACAAGCGCAATGGAGAGAGTGGGCCCAATCCTGCCCCCCCCACTGAATGACTTTGACCCCTGGCTATCTCATAGGCAGGCCTGCAATAAGCAGCAGAGCACTGCCAAATCGTATACTTTAGAAGGATGTATGTCTAATAGAAAGCTAGGGATGCCCAGGATTACGAAGGACAGCCGTACAGCACAGGAATAAACATGACATGTCAGGGAAACATAAAATCCAGCTGCCTCCACTAACCGCCGTCTCCATAGCCATCGCTGCTACCTCAACTTTCCAGGGAGCAGGTCTGGCCACCAGGTGGGACGGGGCGATGGCACGAGTCACAGGTCACATTCACCCAGAAGCCGGAACCGACACCTTGGGAACTTGAGGTGGCGGGCAGCAGAGGCGGTGGTCAGTGGAGGCTGCTGACAGCGACGAGGACAGCGGAAGCAGAAGACACCGGTAATGTGGGATACCAATCACTGCCTGTAAATGTGGGGTTTTTTATGGGATAATGGGGGGGGGGGGGATTCTTCTTACTGTCTTTAATGGGGTGATTGGGTGGCACACCATTTGGTTCAGAATATTTTTTTTCTTATTTTTCTCCTCCAAATCTTCTGGGGTGAAAAATGGTATATTTGTCGCCCGGTATATAAATGAGCCATTCAGATGCTTAAAGCAATGTGCTAAAACACAGCAAGTTAAGTTTATTTGACTTATTACAATAGTTTAACATGACCAAAAAAATCCCCTTTACATGAGTTCTGGCGGGGGTCATACAAATTACTTTGTGAAGCAGATGTCACTCTTTTTGCACATTTGGGTGCGAATTGCAACCTGCATCTGGGTGAGATTTTCAACTTTAACACATACAAAAAGTCCAACAAATTTGTTTTTGTTCTAATGGTTCCCCAAAAATCACTTTTTGTACAGGCTTCCAATGATGTCACAGGGGGACATAGAGTACTGTGGGGTGTGGTTTCCAAACTTTCAAGAAATGTATCCTTACCTTATTGTAAAAACAATGCACCTCACCTGTAAAAATGCCTCACCACAATTGTGGAGGTTGATTCACTACTAACGCCAGGTATTGGCAGATGAGCATCTGTATAGCAGCGATTAGAGCGACCGCTAGTAGATGCTGTAAGCGGGTATCAGGCACTGTAACCTAGCGTTGCGGTCACTGTAGTAACCTGCCCGGTATTGATGAATATGATGTGTATTGGGCGCTCTAACAATCACTATAGCACTGCAGTGAGCGAGTGGTAGCGCCAGCTCAGTGCGATTTGACACTCGGTGCTCTATACACACGCCCACCATATTTAACAAAAAACTACCTACACACAGCGTCGGCGCTCTAGCATAGAGCGCCAGATGCTGTGTGATCAAAGTCTGTTTTTGATTTGAGCAAAAAAAAAAAAAAAAAATGTAATTACCAAACACGCTATTTATACACAACTAATGAAGCCCCGTTGAAATGTATGGGAGAGCACTACAGAGCAACTACATGGCGCTCTGGAAGCTAGGACGCCGGTGCTATATGCTGAACTGCCTGTATTAAAACATGTGATGCTACATGTCGCTGTTAGAGGCGCTCACCAGATTCGCTTTCTTAAATGTGGTTTTGCGTACAGCGGCCGGCGTCCACCAGGTACTGCCTGCCGCCACAAAGCACTAACTGGCGCTATCCCTTCTTAAATAATCCCCTTAGTACACATTTGTGTTTTTAAGTTAAAAAGCTCACCGGGATGCAGTTCACACCCAAAAGTGCACCCAGAGTTACTTCAATCAACATAATAGGGGTCGATTTAACCCTAGGTCGACAATGAAAGGTAATGGTACATTTTACTCAAAAAAAGTAGGGCACTTTTTGCAGCTGATGCCTAATTGACCCTTTGATTGAGCACCATCACGTGCAAAAAGTGCAATGCATCTTTGGGGTGAAGAAGCACTTTTCACTTTCATTTTCTACCTAGGGGTCAGTTCAGCAGCATGTGTAAAAACAACACTTCTTTATCATTTTTCATCTAAGATGGACTTTGAATGGACCCCCATGTGTTTATCATGATAGTTTAAAAGGACCCCGTGAATGTAAAATGTTATCAGGATTGAGATTTGACATCACACTGATTATGTTTAATAGATTATGATGATTAGAGTAACAACATATGGTTTATATGCTAAGAACATTTCTTCACAAAACCTATTGAACTGAGAACACTTTTTGAATGACTGATGAAAAAGTCAAGAAAACAGTAAGTCTTGTTAGTTTACATTATTACTACAGATATACACTACTATGTCCTTATAGAATGAGAACCTTTGCAGACCTCTAACCATGGGAACAATTTTAAATAGAGATTGAACTTTTAACATTTTAAGAATACTGTCAACCTAACTTTTTCTCGCTTACCAATACAGGCTGCTATAAATGTTTTAATAATAATAATAGTCCCCTATTTTGACTTATTTACCACTGAACAAATCTAAGAAGTATGCATTCAGTAAAGATTTTAGCTAACATCTAAAAATGTTGCAATGTTTTGAATTAGAGGAGCTTGTAACTATATTCAGGCAAACATTGTACAGAATCTAGAATTTCCAGAGATAATCCTATGGGGATATGAGCATTGCTCAATTATATATAGACAGTTTACCTGTATTAGATGAATAAGATCTCCATCGCTACCTCTTATATACCCCCAGTGGAGAACAAGGCTGCCCTAAAGTTGGTATAAAAACAAGCATGTTGCCCATAACCCCTAAGCACATTAAACTTTTAAAATGTGGGCAACATAGACATATTTCTTCCTTCAGAGTTTTCCATCCTTATATACAGTATTATATTATTGAAGCTTTAGAATGCAGCAAAAGTTTTGCTTGACATTTGAAAAAAGTAAACCCTCAATCTCCAACATAGCTGACTCCACACTCCCCTGGCTTAGGCCCCAGATCCAGTGCAGACCTGAGATTGGTCCTGGCTTAGGCCCCAGATCCAGTGCAGACCTGAGATTGGTCCTGGCCTAGGCCCCATATCCAGTGCAGACCTGAGATTGGTCCTGGCTTAGGCCCCAGATCCAGTGCAGACATGATATTGGTCCTGGCTTAGTCCCCAGATCCAGTGCAGACCTGAGATTGGTCCTGGCTTAGGCCCCAGATCCAGTGCAGACCTGAGATTGGTCCTGGCTTAGGCCCCACATCTAGTGCAGACCTGAGATTGGTCCTGGCTTAGGCCCCAGATCCAGTGCAGACCTGAGATTGGTCCTGGCTTAGGCCCTCAGATCAAGTGCAGACCTGAGATTGGTCCTGGCCTAGGCCCCAGATCCAGTGCAGACCTGAGATTGGTCCTGGCCTAGGCCCCAGATCCAGTGCAGACCTGAGATTGGTCCTGGCTTAGGCCCCAGATCCAGTGCAGACCTGAGATTGGTCCTGGCTTAGGCCCCAGATCAAGTGCAGACCTGAGATTGGTCCTGGCTTAGGCCTCAGATCCAGTGCAGACTTGAGATTGGTCCTGGCCTAGGCCCCATATCCAGTGCAGACCTGAGATTGGTCCTGGCTTAGGCCCCAGATCCAGTGCAGACCTGAGATTGGTCCTGGCTTAGGCCCCAGGTCCAGTGCAGACCTGAGATTGGTCCTGGCTTAGGCCCCAGATCCAGTGCAGACCTGAGATTGGTCCTGGCTTAGGCCCCAGATCCAGTGCAGACCTGAGATTGGTGCTGGCCTAGGCCCCATATCCAGTGCAGACCTGAGATTGGTCCTGGCCTAGGCCCCATATCCAGTGCAGACCTGAGATTGGTCCTGGCTTAGGCCCCAGGTCCAGTGCAGACCTGAGATTGGTCCTGGCTTAGGCCCCAGGTCCAGTGCAGACCTGAGATTGGTCCTGGCTTAGGCCCCAGATCCAGTGCAGACCTGAGATTGGTCCTGGCTTAGGCCCCAGATCCAGTGCAGACCTGAGATTGGTCATGGCTTAGGCCTCAGATCCAGTGCAGACCTGAGATTGGTCCTGGCTTAGGCCCCAGATCCAGTGCACACCCGAGATTGTTCCTGGCTTAGGCCCCAGGTCCAGGGCAGACCTGAGATTGTTCCTGGCTTAGGCCTCAGATCCAGTGCAGGCCTGAGATTGTTCCTGGCTTAGGCCCCAGATCCAGTGCAGACCTGAGATAGTTCCTGGCTTAGGCCTCAGATCCAGTGAAGACCTGAGATTGGTCCTGGCCTAGGCCCCAGATCCAGTGCAGACCTGATATTGGTCCTGGCCTAGGCCCCAGATCCAGTGAATACCCGAGATTGGACCTGGCTTAGGCCCCAGATGCAGTGCAGACCTGATATTGGTCCTGGCTTAGGCCCCAGGTCCAGTGCAGACCTGAGATTGTTCCTGACAGCTATCCTGACACTTTCTGTAGAAGGGAGAAAAGGACAGCTGTGGTGGACAAAAACATTGGTTTTTCATTTCATATGCCAGGACAGACCCTTTTAAGAAGTTTAAGCTTGGAGAGGTCCATGCAGCTGATAAATAAATTATAGAAAATGTAAAGTATAATCCAGTGGAGTTCGGTCCTGTTCCATAATTTACATAATCCATTCATGATAAGCAGTGTGATGTCAAATCCCAGTTGTGTTAACATATTACCATCAAAACGGTCCGGTCCAAATGTTTATTACGTCCTCATTTAATCAGGATTGCCAAGTGGGCTTGTAAATTAAATCTTAGTGGTTACCAGAAGTCACATGATAATTTGCCATTTAATGCCATACCAGTGAAAGAGAAAGTGGCGACTTTAACCTCTTTAAGAGGTTCAAGGAGCCTTTCTAATTATGATAAACGCATTATGCTGATTGGAGTAACACTCAATGGTACATATTCCAAGAATATTTTTGTACAAATCATGTTGTAGTAAAGATACACTTAAAGGGTTTTATATGGAGATGAGCAAACTTAAAAAAAATAGGTCAAATTTTTACAAAAGTTTAGGTTTGTGTCGACTTGAACTGAAACTGAATTGCTAAAAATCAGCTAAATTATTGGCACTTTTGGTGCAAAAAAAAAGAAAAGCCCCAGCACCCAAATCCCCATTAGCCAGTGTGCTCAGGCTAAAAATCAGCTATGTAGCCAAAAGTAACCGAATGCGCCAGCGGCCACATCCCCCTAGCCTCTAGCAGGGGGTGTGCCAGTGCTGGTCATTCATAAATGTGTGTAAAGGTTTGGAGTCTACTACCTGGATAAGTAGACACTTTAAGGTTGATTCAGAGCCCCTTTCTCCCCTTTTTTTTGCGTGAATATTTCCATTCTCGTTCATTTTTTCCCCTCGTCTGATTCAGCAAAGCCTTTTTTCTGCGAGAACTTTAGTGTGAAATGTTTTCATTTTTGCATGATTTTTCGTTTGGTAGCAAGACCTCCATAAAAAAGATGAGAAAGGGGCTCTGAATCAACCCTTATAGCACTAGCAACTTGGCCAGGTGCATTTTGATCTTCTGTCCCACTGAATGACTACTGGTTTACTGCTGTCTTCCTGCCTCATGAATCAATTGCTGTTTCGATCTAGGATGCCCAGTGGTGTATTTTCCATGATCTCCTGTACTCTCGGCTCATAACCGCATTTCATTCAGATTTTACTTGCTGCTCTGAGCTCGGGGCATTAGGAAAATCTGAATAGAGCGTGCGCCACTGGCCCAGAGATGCAGCATGGGACCGGCCGAAAGATGAGTGTACTGGATAACTCTCCGAGTCTCACACAAGGGGGCGTATAAAGAGTGAAAACACCGCCCGCTCGAGCCTGATAGACTCTAGGAAGCTGGTTGCTGCTATGGCCACTGCTGAGGTGAGGCCTTACACATTCCCAGCAGCAGTGTTTTGTGTGTACAGGCCTCCTACATCTCTTCTTGTAGATGTTGGTGTACAGTTACCAATAGCAACAGATAAAGTAAATTCTATATAAAGTTCTTCCCATTGAGGACACCATTTTGGGTCACAAAAATGTACACTTTAAAAAATGCCAATGTAAGGGGCTTTCTCTTGATGGTGAGGTGGGGGGGTCTCTGTAAGCAATTGTCCTATTGTTCCTTGCTGGTCCTGTAACTGAATAAACCCCCCCTCCTTCAAGGTAAACAAACGTCTATGCTGGAAAATGTTATTCACGAAAGCACTCTTACCCCAGCAATCATATTGGGTGCTTGGCCAGGCATGCGCCATGGAAACCGCAGAAGTGTGAGGTGTGAGAGCGATCTAGGGTCTGCGGTCTACAGCATGCTCACATGTCCAGCCAGCCTGCCTGAACATCTGGGCATGGGAGCATGCCTCAACCATGAAGATGCTGCAGATGCAGGCTGGGGGTTGCTACGTAGGACCCCTGGGAAAATTCATCCTGTGGGGGTTTCACACATCAGGGCATCCCAAAGCTAGTAAAATGGTCGGCCCTGGAGTCCCTGGTGTTGTTGATAGCCCTACTTCACATTTTTCCGGGGGCTACATAATATTTAAAGCAGACCAAATCTGGGATTTAGACAATCCTGAGTTTTGTTCTTTACTCCAGTTTGGTATACTTGAGGGGGTGCGACCGCACAGGGGCCCAGGAAATCAGGGGGCCCCATCATTGTTGCTCTTCCACCTTATTTATCATATTTGTGCTCACTTGGCATCATTTCGAGAAAGGAAGCAGCATTTATCTCTGCAGTTTCAATATTTAGTTATCTAGCTGCATCCAACTGAGTTAAGAGGAAAACAGTTTACTGAATGAGTCTTGAAATGGGCCAATTTAATGCTTGCCCCTAGGGCCCATCACAATTAGTTATGCCAGTGCTTTTCCCCATTCCCATGGTGCATGCATATTAATGTCTGGTATAGACCACAATTTGAGCACAAGCTCCGGCACAGGGAAGTGGTAGTGGCCTCATTCCCGGCCTCTCTTCAGTGTGCGTCGTGCTCCCATCTCCAGCCTATCTGAATGGCTGGGGGAAGGAGCATGTCTAGCTGCTGGGAGGCCCAGGGATGCTGCCGTGGGAGTCCTGTGATTGTAAGGGAACCAGGGACACTTAAAGTGGACCAAAACCCAGGATTTTGACTATCCTGGGATTTGGGCCACTCCCCCACGGCACCCCGATCGAGGGTGCCCCGCCTAATGAAACCCCCCAGATCGCTCGTATCAACTCACCTGACCGTGGTCCTACGGCGAATGCGTGGCTGCTCGTCCAATCAGCACGCTTGGAGCCTCTGAGCTTCACAAATGGGCCTGCGCATGCGCTGTTGGACAGGGATTAAGGTAAGTGTAGCAGGCGACCTGGGGGGTTTCACAAAGCAGGGCATCCCGATTTCAGATGCCCTGCGGGGAAGGAATGGATCTATAAGATTCCCAGGCCGATCCAGCTGGGTTTTGGTCCACTTTAAAAGAGGAGCAACACCCCCCTTAAGTCTATATGACTCTTGGGGGGGGGTTATTCTACTTCTCGATGGGGCGTCCCAAATTGGCATGCCCCAATGTGTTAACCCCCCCAGATTATCGGATTTCATTTACCTCTTTCCCATGCCCTCGCAGCATCTTACCACCAAGGCCGGATCCCCAGTGCCCTTCTATCTGAGACGCATACCCACATCAGGCCTTTCTGAATGGTGGCATTGGGCATGCCTACAGTTAGAGGTGAGCGGGGGTGTGGCTAGCAGCGCTCACTCATTCAGATCAAGATAGCGTGCCTCTGTGAGAGAATCCTTGAGGCCTAGGAGGAGCATGAGGAGTACACTAAAGACCACCATATAAGGTACTGCAGTTGTATAGCCCCAGCCCCTAGAGTGACCCCATGATCCAGAGACTGTGTTTGCTTGCTGAATTTGCTGATTTGGAAGAAGTTGCTGTGTGTAATAAACATTGGAAACAGACTTTTGAAGTGTGTAGTGACTTCACAGGCCCCAAACCTAAGTTCCCTCAGAATCCTGAAGAACTCGTGAACAACTCTCCCCACGTCACCTGGTCCTGGTAGTGGTGTGTGGGTTACATGGGTAATGTGTATTCTTAGTTGTTTCACAACGATTACACTGTTTTTAGATGTTTTTATTTCACTAATGTATGTATCTTTAAACCTTTAGGTGCCAAGCACGTAACACCTACATGCTGGCTTGGCAAGGACCTAAGTGCCAAGCACGTAGGTGTTACGTGCTTGAATTCCCCCCCCCCCCCCCTGCTAGTTAAAAAAAAAAATACTCACCTGACCCCTCGTTGGATCCGGCCGGGTCTCTTCTTTAATTTGGTGCCATCCGATCCCCTGTGGGGGCTCGGATGGCTCCAGGAGATCCCCCAGAATAGCCCCCCCCCCGCTTCGGCAGCAGCAGCTGCTAACTGTAAAAAAAAAAAAAAAAAAAAAAAAATGACATTTACTTACCTGCAGTGGCGCTGCCTCCCGCCGGGTCTCCTCTTCACTGGGGGGGCCTCTGATCGCCCCCCCAGGCTGCTTATTCTTCAGGAGAGGGCTCAAAATGCCCTCTCCCCCCTGCCTTCCAATGGGCGCCGCCTTGGGGGCGGGGCTTATGACGTCACTCCCTGGTGTCATCCCGGCTCTCCTCGGCTCAGCTGTCAGATGCCCTGGGGATCACTGGACAGAGCAGTGGAGGGGCAGGGGATGCTCTGATACCCTTCTCCCCCTCCTCTGGCCAGCGATCACTAGGGCATCTGACAGCTGATCGACACAGGAGCTGACAACCAGGTGAGGTGAGTAAAGAAAAAAAAAAATTTTTTTTTTTTTTATAAATTACATTTTGTGTGGTGTGTTTTTTTCTTAAGTTAACCCTTTGTGAACTGGTAAGGGGTCCATGAGACCCCTATACCAGTTCACAAGGCTTTGGGGGCTGGCAAGTCACCTGCGGCTAGCGGGAGACTTGCGATTAACCCCCGGCATCCCAAATTACCTACCTCCCCAAAGTCCAGGGGGGGGGCAAAAGAGCCCGGCCCACGGAGCTTGTAGCCGGCAGGCCTGGGGGCCACCAAAACTTGCCCCTTCGCCCTGTTCCTACAAGCCCCCATAGCTGGTCCAGGTCTGGTTATGATGGGTAAGGGGGAGCCCACGTAAATTTTTTTGGGGATTTTTAAGGGTTTTCAACCCTTAAAATTCCCCCCAAAAATGGGGCCCCCCAGGGAGGGGGGACCCTGTGTCATTTTTTTAAATTAACCCCTTATGTTTATAGTGTGGATAGTAGTATTTTATTTGTAAATGTTATAAAGTGCTCTTTTCAGTTTGGGGGGTCTCCTGGGGAATGGCGGGGCTACCGATACATATGTGGTACCGTTGTAATCAGGAGAAATGGGGCTTTCACATGCAATATGGTTTTCATTAATAAAACAAATGTTTTATTTAAAATAAAGGGTACAATTGTCTAAAAAATATTATTTGATTTATTTTTTTTTGTTTTTTTACGCAAAAATATTTAAAAAACAGTAGAAAAATTACAAACAAGGCATTTCATGTTAAAGCCTAAACTCTGCTGCAAAATATATATATATATTCCTGAAAATTCCGGAAAAAATCACGGCTAAACATGGCGCAAAATGGGGAAAAAAGACCTGTCAACAGAGGGTGACAAAACTTCAAGTAGGCTGGCAATTAAAAGGGTTAATAGTACCTATGCATGTTGGGTATTGTTCTGCGGACCTTGCGCTTTCAGATTTAGCTTGTTTTTTCTTGTTTGCATATTTATATTTTAGGAAAACATGTTATTTATTCATTTGTATTCATTTTTTTAGGGAAACCCTGTGCAACCTAAGAATTATTCGAGGGATTACTTACAGAAAGGTGAGCCTACTACAACAAGCTGGGTACTCTTAGAAAGCTTAACATGTTTACTTTAAGGAAATATATGGTTTATGGGGAATATTCCAAATGTAAAGGGTTGTTTTGGTTGAAAAATTGCAAGGTGCGCACTTTGTCTGCAGAGCTGAAATTTTCAAGTAAAATTTCTGTTATGCGCTTGCTTTATTTTGTGTTGTTTGCCAACTCTTCCCTTGGCAGTAGCTATGCATGTTGGGTATCGTTCTGTTCGGGGCATGTTGCTTTTTGAGATTTTACTGGTTTTGTCTTGTTTGCATATAGTTTTTTTTAGGAAAATGTGGCTTGATTCTTCCTTTTTATTCTTTTTAGGGAAACTTTGTGCAACCAAAGAATACATTGAGGGATTACTTCCAGAAAACTAAGCCCACATAAACAAGCTTGGTACGCCTAGAAGCTTGAGGCGCGTACTTCCAGAGAATATATAGTTTGTGGGGGGTATTTCAAATGGAAAGGGTTGTTTCTGGAAAAACTGCAAGGTGCGCATAGCGCATAGCGCAGTTGTATTTTATCTGAAAGTCTCCTAAAGCGCTGTTTCAGTTTGGGGGAGTCTCCTGGGCTGGAAAGGGTGTCTACCAATGCATATGTGATACTGCTGTGACCGGGAGAAATTGGGGTTTCGTACGCAATAACATTTTATTGAAAAACGTACATTTTTTATTACAAAAAAACACTACAAATTGCAAAAAATAGATCTTTTTATTTTTTTTTGCACAAATTTCACCAAAAAGTATTGAGAATACACTAAAAAAAGGCCAAACAAGACATTTCATGTTGAAGCCCAGACTCTGTTGAAAAAAACAATATATAATTTTCCTGTAAAATCCCTGGAAATACTTTCAAAAATCACAGTTGAACATGTGTAGCGCAAAATAGTGAAACATGGTCTGGCAACAGAGGGTGACAAAAGCTGCAGGTAGGCTGGCAGCGAAATTTTAAATTGTTATTTCTGTTTTGGATTTTCCAGTGGTCTTTTAAAATTCTATTGCATGTCACATTTATTAATACTCAGCCCTCTGTGTTCCTCCTAAAGTCCCCCAGGAGTCCCCTTAAACTTTTCCAATATTATCCCTGGAATGTGCCTGGCTAGCCTATGCCCCCCCCCCCACCCCCCGACACCTTCCTGGCAATAGGGTTGATTCTGCACCAGGTCAAAACTTTTTAGAAGAGAAAACTGTCAGTATCGCTCTTTTTCTCCTGGTGCTGAATGGACCCCCTTATGTACAATATTAATAAAATAAAAGAATAATTAAATCTATATACATACACACAAAATGTGGTTCCAGATATGCGTTTGCATGTGTGTGCGTGTTTGGAAAAGTAGGGTCCTTGCTTGCAATGTGTGCCTAGCCTAAATACATTAGGAGTTGACACTTTTTTTTTGCTTTACATACCTATTAGGGAATTTGAGAGTGGTAGCACAACAAACATGTGCAAATAGGCCACACTCGACAGGTAAATGATGGAGAGCGATTTCCGCATACCTTGGCACCTTTTTATTGCATGGGAAAGGTCAGATAAATCTGCTGAATTATGCAAATATGCGTTCGCATGTATGCACATTTTTGTATGCAAATACATTTTGTTGATATGCATATAGATGTTCACACTTAATTCACAAAAAAAATTTGAAAAGGAAACAAATGGGGCTGAATTGCAAAATTTAAAAATAGCATGCAAACATGTATACTCTCGAAAAACACAGCGAATATTCAAATTCTCACGGTGTGTGAACTATGTTCAGGTACTCTTTATGAACGTTCTGCAGGTTTATGTGCTGAGGGCATTCCGGATGCCTCCCACCTCATTTAGCGGCGGTACCAAAACCCGCGCTGCAATGGGTGTTGGTCCACTTTAAGCTGACAAGTGTTAACCACTAATCATAACACAGTTTCCAAAGTAAAATCCTAGTATGTATATGCACCTGTAATTGTGCAAATAAATTGAACTATTGGAGGTAACATTTCCTAGTTGCTTGTGGAATTGATTTGGCGCCAGGAGTAAAAGGTGCAATTCACTTTTACTGTCTACCTTGGGGGTGATTTTAGCACCAGGTGGAAACAGAACACTTCTATTTTTTTTTGCAAAGTGAACTTGGGAATGGCTGTCCTTTCCTCTGCTTGTCAGTCTCCAGTGCAAGTTTTCACTAACAAAATTATAGAAGAACGCAATTGATGATGGCGAGAGAGTGAGGAGGAGACACACATGCAGAAACATGAAAATGACCCCACTTTCACAGACAGAATGGAATATTCCCACTGTTTGTTACGCCTAGATTGAGGAAGCTGCAGCCATGGCTTTATAATAGAAGAAAGGCAATATCCCAACAATTCTCTTGTTAGAGATTAGACTGATGTCATGTAAGATACTTTGACTTTCATTTAACACTCTGCCTTCTCTGTCCCTGCACCTAGGAACCTGCAGAAAGGGAAAATTAATACAATGGACATATCTTTATGAATGAATCATGAAATAGTTTACATTATTATAATGAAGAAAAAATGATTAATAATTGCTAAATATATTTGCATATTGAAAACATAAAGTGTTAAAATATTCCAGGTTGGACAACCTTTGGTGTGGTTAACCTAGTGTATATGTGCTATTGTTAATAAAGTAAGCATTTGTGTAAAAAAGGATGATAATATTTATATACCAGTTAGTTAGAAAGAGTTTTGTATGCTGAATTTATATTCACCAAGTCTCACACTTGCTAAATCTAGCCTTGTATCTATTCTATTGTTACTATAGAAACTGGGACGAAAGGGAATCAATCTGTATTTCCAACTCAATGAAAGCACGCATTCTGGTGCAAGGGCTCTATTGTACAATACACGCTAGGCAGAAAGCATCTTGATGTGATTTGAAAACTTGCACCCTTTCACTTCATAGTTTTATTTATGGGTTTTCATTACATCTTACGTTTTTGTTGTTTTCATGATTTATTTTATTCAATGGATACGTCAATGGAAAATACCTCACAATCTGTTTGTTAGAATGAAATGGCTAACTTGAAGATGTCATTGTGTTTTTTTTTAAATGTATAGTATTTACTTGTATGCCAAATTGTACTTGCATGTTAATAAAAAGGGTGATGTGTGAGAAAGAGAGCCTCTCCAACTAAAACATTCAGTAAAAAAAAGCAAAAGAAATAATAATGCATTTCCCATGTTTTCTTCTTTGTCTTTCAGCTACTCTGGTACAAGAGTTTCCAATGTCCCTCTAAGGCTGTGTTCAAAATTGAAAGGTAGGATTCAAAGGTTTGGCTATTTAAAACATTTTTAGTATTGGCTTGGATATTTGTATGTAGTGGCGAACTTATGTTTAGAGTATTGCATAAAGGGACTGTGAACTCAGTGGCAATTGGCCAGCAAGCAGCTGACCTGATGCCTATCTCATTTTCCTTGCCTCCATTTCCAGCAATGTAGCGCCAAAGCTGTAGCAGGGCTCCAAAGTTTGCCCTTAGTCTGCATTCCTCCATTCAAAAAAGTGGTCCTACAGCTATCCCTAGACACCCCATGGCAAGCCTCAGTGGTCCCACAGCGTGCATAAGGCTCATAAATCTGATCCATGACATTCCCTTCCCAGCCATGACCCAGAAATTGAAGCAAATAAATCAGTTTTGCTTAGAATAAGGTATATATGGAAAACTCGTGTAAACCTGCATAAAGTGAATGACCAGTGAAGTGGTTTGTAAATCACCCCCTTAATGCTGTTAATGTAAAAGTTACTAATACATTTAAATCCTTGGATTTACATGTAGATGTAATGCCATAAAGGAAGGAGAAATTATTCTACTTCCACTTTGATTTAACCCTGTCAGTGCCAGCCTACCTAGGGTGGTGTCACCTTCTGTTGCTAGGTCATTTTTAACCATTTTCTGCTAAATATGTTTAACTGTGAGTTTTGATGGAATTTAAACAGATTACCCCAAAAATGATGTATTTTTTTGTGTGAAATATGTGATACAAATCTTTGTACATTTGTAGCATTTTTTTTAAATATAACAAGTGAGTTTCCCAATAAAATAATATTGCATATAAAAGTCTCATTCCTCCCCATTACAACAGTACCACTTATGTATAGGTAGATACCAGTTCTAGCCCAGGAGACACCCCAAACGCAAAAGAGTGATTTTGAAATAAAATACAACTACTATATGCACTACGAGGGGTTAAATTTAAAAAAACTTTAAGCAGGTGCATGCCCGCACCAGGCATTTGTGAATGACCGGTGTGTGCATGCCCCCTGCTAAAGGCTAGCAGGGATGCCGTTGTTAGTGCACTGGCTGCATTTGGCTTTATTTGGCAACATCTGGGCTTTAGCCGATTCTTAGCTGAAAGGGCCGAAGTATATCAGCCCGAGCTGATTGGCTGCATAAGACTGAGGAAAGGTACGTTTTCACACAGCTGGGCATCCCGATTCGGGGACAAGGGCCAAAACATGGGACTTTCGGTCCACTTTAAAGAGAAATTACACTTTCACAGTTAAAATACATTAATGTGTTTAACGGAGCATCCAAAATCTTTTGTGACATTTTTATACTTTCAGGGGGTTTCTTCTATCGTTTTCCAATTTTAAGTACATTAGTTGGCTAATGGAGACATTTTTTTTTAACCAAATAAAAGAACTTGCTGACGACTACTCCAATTTTGCCATTATTCTGTTTTGGCCAAACCAGACCTGCTTTGCTAAATTCTGGTTGAACCCTAATTAGGACAAAATCTTCTGTAAATACTCCAAAAATGTTTTAATTTTAAAACTTGTCATGGAAACTATCAGGGAAAATATTGTGAGGCAAGTTGTCAAGTGAGGTCATTAAATTGCTAGCTAATGTTTTTATGACTAATCTCAAAAAGCTTTTTTGTTGTGAGCGATGGTCAGAAAACAACATGTGTTTTTCTTTCTATTTACTGTTATTACGGCACTCTGTGACTAATCTACACATTACTATCATGAAGTGGTTAATGGATACATGATTTGCTTTTACGTTTCTCTACATTAAAGCTTTTATTTATACTGACCTCACTTCTTCATGTGAGATAAATAAAACGGACAATAAAAAACATGCAATAGTTTAATTGTCAGATGTTTTAGTAAGACTAAACACAATTATAATAATATATAATAAAAACAGCAAAGGCTTTTCCATCTAAGGAGACTGAGAGACTTTCAGCTGTCTTCTATAGCTGGGGGTACGCAGTTATATTTAGGGGTGCACCAATGGGGGAGGGGGGCCTGTGGCCTACTATTTTTTTGCACTATAAGACATGCCTGACCAAGATTTGTCTAGGGTTTGGAGGATGAAAATAGGGGAAAAATATTCCGATCACCCAATAACATGCAGTGTGCAGGATCTCCCCCAGTCCCCTGAAACATGCAGTATGCAGGATTTCCCTCAATTCCCTTATAACAAGCAGTGTGGCAGAATCCCCCCACTCACTCCACAACAGGCAGTGTTGAGAATCCCGCCAAACCCGCTATAACAGCCAGTGTGGCAGATCCCCCCATCCCCAATAACAACCAGCATGCAAAATCCCCCCTCCCCCTATAACAGGCAGCGTGAAGAACACCCCCAAGCATCCCCCAACTTTCCTATAACAAGCAGCATGCAAATCCCCTATACCCCATCCCTTTATAACAGGCACTATGCAGAATACCTTAACCACACACTGATGCCATTGATGGATCTGGATATGGCTGAAGTGAGAATTTTTCCCGCGTTCCTGCACTGATGTGTCTGGCACTCTGCAGGAGGACAATCAGATGCAAGACAATCAGTGACGTGTTTATACCAATAAGGTGAGGGGGGTCTACATTTGTTCCATAAAATGCACAAGCACTTCCCCCAAATATATTGGTGTGTGTTATGGAGCGTCTTTCCTCCTTGTGAATACTCTGTTGGAGCTTCTTGTCTCTAGGGGGGTACTTGGCATAAAAACATTGAGAACCCCTGTTCTAGAGTACCAGACATTTTTACAGAAGTGCTATTGATATCATTCTAACAGGGAACATCACAACATGGTATGAAAACAGCACCAGGCTCTCCAAAGAGTGGGGCATACTGCAGAACACACAATGTCGGCTGATCTCCCTGACCTACAGACAATCTAAATAACGATATCTTCACTCTGCTGCCATCAGAGAAAAGTCTCCATTGTCTAAGAACTAACACAGGAGAGGCTGAAGTGGAGTTTCTTCCCATGAGTCATTAGGATCCTAAATCGGGTGAACTTATAGCCAAAAACAAGAATATAACATTACAGTACCACTTGCATCGCCAAAACTTAAGCAGACTGAGCATAAACGCTTAGAGCCTTATTTAAGAAGTGTCAGCCACACAGCGCCAAATTTTTGGCCTCATCGGCATTCAGCGTATGATTTAAAAACCCCCAATATTATAACGCAGATACGGCCACCACCTAGCATCTTATTGAACACTAGCACCGAAAAGGATGCAGCTGGGCCCTGTGGTTGAAGCTGCAGTAGATAAACCTGGCACTGTTGTTCAAGATCCCATAGAGCACAATGGGTAGAACTGGACTGAAGTGTTAAATGCTTATAATTAATATTTAACACATTTATTTGTACAGAACTTGCATGGGGACTTGTCAATAATTGAAATGCAGGATCTAGATGGGCTACTTTTTTTGTGGGGTTATTAAAATTCTTGACAATATGTAATTTGGACACTAAAACACAGCCAAAATGCACTGTAAAGTTTGTCCCCAGCAGTGATTTTTTTGCAACTGTAATGAAGAAACACTAAACAGAAAATTCATAAATATTATGGGAAGTGCCGGAAAAACAGCAGTACAAAGTGGCGCTCACTGACACTGGGATAATCGTCTAACGGGTCCAGCAGGCGCTAAAATAGGCGGGCCAATACCTAAGGGTAACAATCAAAGCTAATTAGTAGAGTTCTGCACAGCAACTGGTAGCACCAATGTATTCCACAGCACAGCGTCAGATAAGATGAGAATGTCGGTGTTCTGAAGCTGGCGCTATAGCCACAAAAATGATGCTATAAGATCCTTAGGCCCTTATTTTACAAGGGATAGCGACAGCTAGCGACTGGAAATGACGGGCCCCGCCACGTGAACGCCGGCTCCCCACCACAATCACACATATATCAAGCCAATCCTGCTTAGCGACTGAGATAGCGCCAGATAGCCACTCATTCATCATTATTCCAGCCTCAGCCCACAGCGCCAGCGTCCGACCTTGAACAGCGACAGGTATGACCTCTCGCTACCTGGCGCTCTCCAATGCATTTCAATGGAACAATCTTTAAATATTCATAATTAATTGTTATTTATTTATTTATTTTTAAATGTGAAAAATTCTGTGACCACTTCTGCCATTTTAAATAATTTTTTTAAGTTAAAAAAAAAAAAAAATGTACAGAATTGGTATTACAGGTCTGATATTAATGTATTCATATTACAAAATTATTTAAAAAACTTGTTTTTTTTTTGGTTTGCAAAAATATGGTGGTTTGGGGGTTAAAAAACTACTTTTAACCCATAGCCGCCAGCGCTCTGGGGTTTAAACATGCATTTCACAGCGCGAGAATTTTTTGAGCGTGATTTGTTAATGAATATGGTGGGAGCCGGTCGCTATGGCCAGTCGCTATCATGCGCTCCCATACAGCGCGGAACCTGTCAAATAGCGACTCCTCACCCAATATTCAACAGTACGGCAAACCGACTGAGTCGCTATCAACTACCGAACAACGGCCAAGCACAGCGACTACTAGCGGGCGCTCTGAAAATGCCGCTACAGTCGCTCAACTGTCGCTACCTGGCGCTATTAATGAATCGGCCTCTTAGTTTGGAAGTAACTTTAACATGTTATACTGCATTTATGGATAAAATGCCCCTGGGACAAAGCGTCTTTTTTGCCCCCTTTATCTGTTCTCTCCTAGGTGCTTGTATACATCCTTGTATATTCATCTCCTATGTATATCCTATGTTTATATCCCATGTCCCAGTGTGTATTTTTTCTGGGGGCTGTAAAAAAAGAGCATTTCACTGCATGCTGTTATGCTACTACTGTATGGTTTTTGCATGTGACTAATAAGAAACTTTGATATTATAATTATTAATTGCAATACATTGCGGGTTTTCCCTAAACTGGTGCTTTAGATGTACTGTCAGTTTAAAATCTGATATAATGTTTTACAGTGCTTTTGCACTGTGCATGACGGCAGAAGGGATTATATTGCCAATTAATCCAGATAACATAAAAAAAGTTTAAATGATTTTAGTAATTGATTAAAATGTTTGTAAACCCAGCAACAATAATAAGACACCAAGCTGCTCACATAATTCCCTGTCCCATGTGTCTCTCCTGCAGCATTAGCTAGAAGCTGAAGTAGGGCTCCAAGTTTTCCCCTCCTTTGAATTTTCTTCCCTATGGACCACACACAAAAGTGGTCTTACTGCTACTCTGCCCCATGAAGCTCTAAGTGTGAGTGAGCCTGGCAAGTCACAGTGGTTCCACAGCAAAACATACGCCATGACATGCCCTTCCAAGCCAGCAGCTTCACTTAAAAAAATATGATGTATTTTCATATATTCAGAGATATTGACCTGCAAAGGGGATAAGTGGGTCCTGGACGGGAACATTTTTGTTAGGTTTTTGGTGTTTTGTTTTCTAATTTCCTCCTCTCTAATGTACAGTAAAAAATGTATTAGGATTGTCCCCCTATACCTTTCCTGTTGCTCTGTGTTGGGGAGTGGGAGCCGTTAGCCTGGCATTGAGTAAAGACCTTTAGTATAGCTGCTTACAACAAACCCCAGAATCAGTCCAATGACAAGGGTGAGGTGATCCTGTCTTCTGAAGAGACTGAATTAGAGCAGAAGAGGTTAAACCTGTGAGTTCAGGAGCATCACCTCTGTCTCAGCCTTTCAGAAGATTATCAAGCCAAAAGGTTTCTGCTCTGTACACCAAACACACTACTTTGGTGTATGTCGCTAGCGTAAACACATTGTTGCTGAAAAAATGTGTTTCTTTTTAAAACACAGATTTGCAAACAAATATTAATGATAAAAATTAACAGATACATTGAGCACCACATTGTTTTGCCGCACCATAATAGACCTACGTAATGTAGATTATTAGTATGGCTTTTATTTGAGAGGGATAAACATAAAGTGTAGTGAGAGTCTCTGGAAATAGATGTCACTGTTTACTTGGGAGGATGTTGGTAGACCTTCATAGAGTTGTTAGAAAAGTATTGTAGAATGGTATATCCCAAAGCTACAGAATAAGGGTTTTGGGCAGTTTAAGTGTGGATTGGTTCAAGAAGGTATCTAGTTGAAGAAATGCCTTTGAATGTAAGGGACTGAAACAAGGGACACAGTGGGAATCATTCCACATGCACCTTATGAGAAAAGGATATTGCTCTAAGAGAGATCGCTGCATTAAGAAAGGGCATCTAATGTGGTATTATCTCATCCTAGTGACTCCTGGACTTACCCATATGGATTGCTCAGCTATGAAAGTGAGTGAAGTGTTTATTTGAAGTGGACCAAAACCCAGGATTTTGACTAACCTGGGTTTTGTTCCACTATGTGAACCCCCCCAGATCGCTTGCATCAACTCATCTGACCACGGTCCTATGGTGCATGCGCAGCCGCTCGTCCGATCAGCGCGCTCGGAGCTATGAGAGTCTAAACAACGTCTTAGCTCAGCGACTCCAAGCGCGCTGGAGGCCTCATCTCATGCTTCTCTCTAACAGGGAGCGCACCCGCGCCGGCCATTCACAAATGGCTAGAAGGATAGCGGGGATGCCGCCATGGCCCACGCATGCGCTGCTGGACCAGGATTAAGGTAAGTATAGCAGGCAAAGCGGTGGGGAATGGATCGGCTCTGGGTTTTGGTCCAATTTAACCCATCCAGTGGGCTGTAATGTGCCAAATCAACTGGCACCCTGTGTCTCATTAACCTTCAGCATTCATCATACCTCTGGGTATGTACTGACTTTAAGCTTGTATTATCACTGGGAAACTTAGGAAAGTACTTTAAATGTGACATGTAACGTGCTCTAAAACCTGTTACACATATATACAAGAAAATGAATTCATCAACATTTCCACCAGACACCTTGGTTGGGATAGACACACTATAGTGTGTTCAGGGGATGCGATTGCAGCAGGGCCTAGATAGTCAGGGGGTCCCATAATTGTTGCTGTTCTATGATATTTATCAGATTTGTGCTCACTTGCCTAGAGAAAGGAGGAACCATTTGTCTTCATTACTAGTGCCAGGTAACGGCAGATGAGCGTCTGTACAGCAGCGCTAAGAGCGACCACTAGTCGCTGTAGTAACATTGCTGGCATTGATTAATTTGATGTGTGAGTCACTATAACACCAGTACAGAGCTATATGGGAGCGAACGGTAGCGACTCAAACCATATTCTCAAAAAAAACAGCCTCACACAGCGCCGGCACTCAAAATTGTGTTGCTGTAGCCCAGAGCACCAGAAGCTGTGTGATGAAAGCCGTTTTTGAACACATATCCACTAGTAACAAAGCGAAAACAAATGGAATTACATTGTTATTACATTGTGACATTAACACGTTAATACCAGACCTGTAATGACAATTCTGCATAAAAGGCCAGGAGAGGTCACACAATGATTTGATACAAAACAAAAAAAATGTTTAAAAGAAAACCCTGTTAAAGGGAAGAAAAGTAACGTCCATTGAAATGTATGGGAGAGCGTCAGGTAGCGCCAGGTAATACCAGGCGCTCTGAAAGGCAGAGTGCCGCTGTGATCCGCTGAGCCATCTGTGATGATGAATCGTCGCTAGGTGTCGCTTAAGGAGTCGCTCACCAGAATCGCCTTCATAAATGGGGTATTGTGTAATGCGGCCGGCGTTTACTTGACGCTACCTGTCGCTTACAAAGCGCTACCTGTCGCTTTCCCTTGTTGACTAAAGCCCTTAGTTGTCTAGATACACCCAACTGAGTTAAAATACAGAAAAAGATTTTCTGTATAGGCCTTGACAGCGCCCATATAATGTTTGCACCAGGGCCCAGTCACTTATAGGTATGCCACTGGATATTAGCCAGCTATGGAGTATCCTGGGAGTCATACATCACTAGTTATATGTACAAGCTACACCCAGGCTTAACTCATCAAGAGTTTCATCAACTAGGGTGATGCCTGTGCTGTGCATACATCGCAAACAGATGGGACTTCGACAGCTTGTCAGGGGTTCCATTTCTTTTTCCTTTTTAAATCCAAGTCTTACGTAATGATTAGGGATGAGCAGCTGAACTCGTTGAACCATGAGTTCAGGCGAACTTGACTCTAACATATGGTTCGGGTCTCCTGAACCCAAACCCCTTTGAAGGCAATGGGAACCCAAACTAGGGGGCCCAAAAATTGCTGTAAAAGGGGGTAGCAAGGGTTAGAGGGCTGTAAACTGAGGGGGAAAAATAGGCTAGGGAAAGTACTCAAAGCAATAACAGAAAACTAAAAAATGTAAGAAATACATAAATAAGTTAAAAAAATTCGTTTTTTTTTACGGGTGCAGAAAATGGGCTAGGGAAAGTATTCAAAACTAAAAATAAAAAAAAGAAACACATACATACATAAAAAGAAAGTTTTTTTAAGGGTGTTGGGGGTGTACTGGGGTGATTGCCCTGCACAAAGAGGGCTAGGGGAAATACTCCTGCTCCTCCCTCCAGCAACACACCAGTGATGCTCTTGAGCCATGCTGGATGCCACCCTGCTGTGAGAGAAAGTCCTCCTCCTTCTCCCCCTCCCTTGAATCAAGTGAACTATTGGCATTGCCCAGTGCACATCTTGTTCTTTCAACAATCTGTTGGTGCAGGGCAGAGATTGCCTGGCGACAATAGTAGTGGCAGATAGGAATTGCATATTATGGAACAGCCACCGCCATCAGATCTTGAAAGATAGCCATCTCCACCAGACGACAGAAGTGGAGTGGGTGGAGGACAGTCCCTTGGAATTGGTGCTACTGCGTACCATATAATCTGTGACTGCCTCAACTTGTTCTGGCCTCACCACTCTGGCAGCAGTAGTGGGGCCTACAAAAATACGCTGAAAACCCTGGAGTCTGCTTGCACTAGGATAAGATGTAGCAGGCACAGATGATACACGTCCTCTCCCTGCAGCACCAGTTCTATCACCACCAGCTGCAGCAGCAGCAGCCCCACAGCCACAAACCTGTCCCTTATTAGCTGCTTTTTTGCATTGTTGGACACAGTGTATAAGCCCAAGAGCGTCTAATGCAAGGTGTGCCCACAATTGACTAGTTTATCAAAGACCAAGAGGGTCTAATGCAGGGTGTGTCAAGTAACTAACAAACAACAAGAGGGTCTAATGCAAGGTGTGCCCACAAGTAACTAGTCTATCAAAGCCCAAGCGGGTCTAATGCAAGGTGTGTCAAGTAACTAGTTTAATAAACAACAAGAGGGTCTAATGCAAGGTGTGCCCACAAGTAACTAGTCTATCAAAGCCCAAGAGGGTCTAATGCAAGGTGTGTCAAGTAACTAGTTTAATAAACAACAAGAGGGTCTAATGCAAGGTGTACCCACAAGTAACTAGTCTAGCAAAGCCCAAGAGGGTCTAATGAAAGGTGTGTCAAGTAACTAATAAACAACAAGAGGGTCTAATGCAAGGTGTACCCACAAGTAACTAGTCTAGCAAAGCCCAAGAGGGTCTAATGAAAGGTGTGTCAAGTAACTGATTTATCGAAGCCCAAGAGGATGTAGCTTAAGGTGTACCCACAAGTAACTGGTTTATCAAAGACAAAGAGGGTCTAATGCAAGGTGTACCCACAAATAACCTTGCAAGGTGTACTAAGTAACTGGTTTATCAAAGCCCGAGATGGTGTAATTTAAGGTGTACCAATTAACTGGTTTATCAAAGAGCAAAAGAGTTTCCCACAATTAAATAGTTTATCAAAGCCAAAAAAGGTATAATGCCAGGTGTGCCCACAATTAAATAGTGTATCAAAGCACAAGACGGTCTAATGCCAATTGTGTTCTCAATTAAATAGTTTATCAAAACCAAAAGGGTCTAATGCAAGGTGTGCCAAGTAACTATTTTATCAAAGCCCAAGAGGGTGTAACTTAAGGTCTGCCAATTAACTAGTTTATCAAAGACTAAAAGGGTCTAATGCCACGTGTGTCCACAATTAAATAGTGTAGGAAAGCCAAAAGGGTCTAATGCCTGGAGTGCCCACAATTAAATAGTTTATCAAAGCACAAGGAGGCCTAATGCGAGGTGTACACAATTAGTTTATCAAAGCCAAAATGGTCTGATGCCAGGTGTGCCCACAATAAAATAGTTTATCAAAGGCAAAAAGGTCTAATGCCAGGTGTGCCCACAGATAAGCTGCCCATCCTCAGAGTGCAATGTCCCTCTTCCTATCTGTCCCTCACTGATGCAGTCTGCTCTCCACAGCTATGTGTCCTGAGAAGGACAGTTTGAGATGCAGCCAGCTCCCCCCCCCCCCCCCCCCCAGTGTACCTTTTTGCAGCCAGTTCTGTCCCTGACACAGCAGCAGCACCTCTCCCTATCTGAACAGCGTTGGAATGACATTGGCGTGATGCGTGACACTACTTTTATAGGACGGGGTCATGTGTCCTACCTGGCCAATCACAGCCATGCCTAACATGTGCATGGCAGTGGTTTTGATTTGTAACAAGCTGGTTACAAGTTGGCTGAACCACACCTTGCGATTTCTGGGGTCAGCCGAGTGCCGAACCCGAGCACAGACCTGAGTTCGTAAATTTTGGTTTGCTCAACCCTAGTAATGATGAGGTGGCAAAAAGGAGTGCTGAAAAATGTTACATCCTAGAACCCAAATAATCTCCCTCTTCTCATAGTTCCATGATCTTAATCCTCTCCTAGGCATTTGAAAGGTTTATAAATAAACCAAGCCCAATCCCCTGAATCTCTGTGTGCTGTGAGTGTTTGTTTTACAAGTACAAGTTGTAGTTGTAAAATCACTTTTTTGTACTACTTTTCTTTTCAAAGTTTGCCTATAATGCACAATCTTTCTGTACCATTATATTTAATATTTCTGCTCTAACCTGTGCATTTGGATTAGGTGTTAAAATGTTGTTGAATCCATGTTTCTGTACTTTTTCATCTATGTTTTATTTGTAGAAGTATAAAATGTAGTTTTTATTGTTTAAAATGTGTTTTATTTTATTTTAACTACATTACAACCTATAAGGAAATATTAATGTTAAAAAATACATTGCAGGATAAAATGCATTTTATTTCAATGCAACATAAGTGGGAAGTGAGCAGTGCTAATGAAACCACATTTGCTCTTTTACATACATGCCCTGCATTGTGCTGCTTACAGTGTTTACACAGCCCATAAAAGCTTGCTTTGTGCAGCAGTTAAAGGGCCAAGAAAACTGGCGCCCACTACTGCTAATTTATGTCATTTTGTTGTGGTGTGTGCACCACCGTTTTCTTGAATTTTCTAGTGTATATGCTGGAACACCATTGCAAAGTTCACATTCTCTGGTAAAGCTCATAATTTTCTGGTCCAGTGTCTCTGCTCCTCCATCTTCACCGGTGTCCTCTGCAGCCACCTTCTTTTGAATCCTGTTCTTGGGGTCTTTCTACTCTGTCCTTCACCATGTCCTCCCGCTGCCATCGTCTATATGGGGATCTTCTATTAGATAAAGTGATTCCCGCACTGCTGTCTATGATTGTAAAGTTCTGGATGCTGGCTTGGGAGGAAACAGCCCCACAAGGGTTGATTACATCTAGAGAACAGATGGTGGATGACCAGCCAACCTCACCAATACCTCCCTTCTATTTATACAAATAGGCCGCTCAACAGAAAAGCAGTTACATAAATATGCAAAGTTACAAATGTTTTATTATAAGCCAAAAGAGAAGAAAAAACATACATTTAAAATACACAGATTAAAACCCCACTTGTGGGGTGTAGCGGAACTTAACTGGACTTATTGTAAAACATATATATGAATAGACTCAATTGTCTGCGAATATCAAATAGGGCTATTTACACCAATATACAAATATATATGATAATGCTAATAAAATGCAAATTAGAAGGTCTAATAAATGCCACGGGAGCTATCCCAGAGCTACTGTGAAGCTGTGAAAAATAGTGCTGAGAACATGCAGGTGAGTGAATAAACTGAAAACGTGATTGAAGAAACAGCAGTGAGAAACAAAACCAAACAAGCAAACAGAGGGACATAAGTGTCCCAAAGATGAATACACAAACACCAGTGAAGACTCAAGTGTTGGGTGTTACTGCAAGTGCAAGTCAGAAAAGAGGAAGGGGGTAGATACCCGGGCATATATATGTCCAAATATACTAATCTGGATTCTTATATATAATTTATGATTTGCATGTACATAAAATAGCCACAATGTGCAAAAATGCACTATATTACATAAGAATCAATAAATGAAAGCGCAGAGCAATGTACATTACCATATCATGCTGTCCAGATCCACATGCACCCTCACAGTGACAATGCCAACACTGACGCGTTGCGTGGCCTGAGCTTGAGCCACTTCATCAGAGTATATGGGGATCTTACTGTTGTGGATGATGATGGAGTCCCCCTGCTGTCGCCAATGATAGGGTCCTAATGTTGCCATTCCCACTGTCAGGAAACAGAACACAGTGGATGGTGCAGTGTGAAGGTGTAAAGAGCTGCCACCTTAGGCATCACAATAGAATAACAGCACAGTATACCATATTGTAATGCACTGCACAGCTCTTGTGAAAGGGCCCTAAGACTACAGATTAAAGGAGCACTATCACGAAATTGTGTATTATTAAAAACCTTTATTATTTAAACATGTTGGCTAATGAGAGGAGGGGTCACTTATGAACCCAACTTAATAAAACACATGTCAAGCTTGTGGTTTTCTTCTCCTGGTAGCAATAAAATCCAGGGGTGACAGGTTTAGTGTATTAGGGTTATTACTTGATTTCCTCTTCCTTCCATTAATAAAAATAAAAAACAGCCTGGTTGGATATTGCTTGATGCGGGGTGTATAAGTAACCTCTCCTCCCGCCATCCAGCATTTTTTTATGGATTTTTATTATTGGTCCAGTTTTTTCACGATAGTGCTTCTTTAATGATGAAGGTCAAGATTATTGTTCAGAGACATAAGCAGGAAGCCCCAGAAAATGCTTATAATACCCCAAAGACACTGGTATTAGCGGGCTGGACATGATACATCTCTCCTAGGGACCATTGTCCAGATAGGACCTATTTAGTAAGCACCTTGTTTTTGAACAGAACTTATTGCATTTAGTACCTGGATTTTTGGTATTGTTTTTATCCTGTTAGTTAAACCTAGGCTGGTCTCCCTAACATAGCTTGCTTCACTCACCAAAACCTAAATAACATGAGGCATGACCTGCATAACTTAATCTGATGAGGGTCAAAACAGGAAGATGGCTGGAGATGGGTGAGTCATGCACTGTTGATATATAATCCCCATCTGAGAACTTCGCACTTTAAACGCTCCATGAATCTCATAGTATTGCCTAGTGAGCAAAAGTTTTAGAAGAACAATTTTTTGTTTTTATTGAAATGACAGCAGTAAACCATTATTGTGGAAGTGGCACAACGCTGTAGGGTGAAAGAAAACATTTGAAAAGCTGAAAAATGCTGTCAAATAGTTACTTTAAGGAAACAAGTAAATAACAATGGTTCAGGTGGATTTTCTCCACCAATATTAGTGATTTAATGAAAGGACCAATTTTTGACAGGCTTTTGGTGTTCTAACTTATTGTTTTATTCTTTTGGAATGTAACATTTGTACATTTGTGTTAGGATTGTGCCCCCATACCCTGTATTTACTTATCAGCATGTTGTTTGCATGTTTCCTTTATCCCTGTGGCTCTGTAGCTTCTTACTACAAACACCAGATTCTTTTCACTGACTAGGGTGTGCTCCCCTCCAGGTAACTCTTTAGCTACTAGAACTGAAGACTAAGAACCTCTTCTCTGAAAGGCTAAATTATAGCAGAAGGATTTAAAGCTAGGATCTAAGGAATGCGGAGTGTCGTCTCTGTCTTAGCCAGTCTAAGCCAAAGTCAGGACATTTTTGCTTTGTACACTAACCACACCATTTTGGTGTATGTTGCTAACATAAACAGAATGTTGCTAGAGAAAACAGTTTCTTTTTAAAACACATTGTTACAAATAAAAAAGCTAAACATTAATAAGATCACCTTGAGGACATTTTTTAAAATGGAATTACCCTTTAAGTTTATATTTTAAAAATAATATTAAGATATACAAGGTGTTACTGAAAGTAAAAGCAACAGCATCATTTGAAGTCAAGTTACTCTAGATGTAATAAGTTGAGTCATATGTGCCCAAATGCCCCAATTCCTACCCACAATGGTGTAATGGTGTCCTTTTCACAGTATTTTCAGTTGTTGATGACAACATGATTAGTGAAAATGGAAAAAGCACAAAAGACCAAGTGCAGAATGCGACTGATACTCTGTGGGATTACCTTGCAAACAAGGCTTGGGGGGCCTGTAAGGCTTGGCATTCAGCTTGTTTGGAGCTAAGGTATTTGTTGGAGCTTGTTCATATAGCACCTGTACAATATATACTCCTGTAGGAAAGCCAAGACCAACATCTTGCATATCTTGTTCTATGGTGAAGACTCATTTTTGCAATTACCTAGGCTGCCAGATGCCCTCTGAAATGTATGCTGTCCCCATTTTCCTGTTCTATCTACATAAGAGAAACTTGAGCTATATCAAAAAGCTATATCACACAGCCAGGTTAATAAATCAGGATGCAGTCCCCAAGTTACACTCCCAAAGAGCAAGCAAACAAAAAAAAATGGTCACCTTTACTCAGTGCTTTGAATTCCAGACCTCTTGATATAAGACTCTTAAGTAAAACATAAAGTGCTAGTGCATAAATGTCAGAATGAGGACACCTGTGTCTCTAAATCTAAATGAATAGATATGCTACAAAACCACCATCAATTGATCAGTATACAATGGCACATGAATAAACAAACACTGTGTAAGAAAATATATAAATATTATCACTGATATCGATGTGCTGCTTACACATGCAAAAATCACAAAACAAGCAAAAAAGTGCTAAAAGCAATAACGGAAAAATTGATAAACAGTGCAATCCAACGTGAATAAACGAAGAAACATGACCTGTCCTGAGAAGGACTGGGACCAGAGGCTCTTAGGAGGGATGTCTCAGCTAGCCCGTGGTTTCCCACATCACTGCGCGGGTTATTATAGTAACTGGTTTTTGTGTGTGCAATTACTGTAGCAGCTGACCAGTTTTTTGTTTGCCTGCTTTTTGGGAGTACATGAGTTAATAGAACTATGGCCTATCATCCTGAGTTCCCTTCATTATTTGCAGTTTATTATGACTGAGCCCCATCAGAAAGGGCTGGGTCCTTTACAGGACTATTGGTTGTGCTGCCGTTATGGCTGTCATGGCAAATTAAAGATTGGGCAACTCCCACTTTCAAATATTTTTATTTTGTTGACATCGATATGGTTGACTTACAAATAGCTGTTCTGCCACTTATGCCACTTATATTCAGAATAATACAAGTGATGTGAAGTGTTTAAAAATATAATGGCACATTGGTATAGGAGTATTGTATTAATACTAATAAAAAACAATCCCACTATAAATTGCGTGTTCAAGTGGCAGGACTTCACTGGACTGCTCTATTTGTATTAATAGTTACAAATATGTTTTGGCAGTATTGGCACACCCTGACGTAGCCAGAGGCTGCTTGATGCTAGTTAGTTGTACTACACTTAACCAGCAGTGCGCTGAAAACAAGTTTACTGCATTTGTACGTCGCGCAACGTCTGTTGTTTAAAATGCCGTCGCGCGTTGATAAATTAGGTTCTTAAAGTGCCTTTATTACTAGGAAGCTTGTGTGAATACATCACAAGGTAGGTCCTTAATATCCTGAGCTGTGTACTTATTTTTTATAAAAGGTTGGGACATTTATGCAAAAATATAGTCGTATTTATATAGTAGAAATATTAATTACAATGTGCATTAGAAAGGTACTTCTCATAGTAGTAAAAATAGTAGACACATTAACTATGCATTAGGAATGTACACTCCATATCTCTGTTGTGACAGTTTATCTGTAATTGCGCCTTTAGCAATTTCTTTTCAATTTGTATTGTTTGGATGAAATGTGGAAAATAGTTTTTTCTAACTAAAGTGATATGCACAGGTTACTTTCAAATATGTCTATTTAAGGTGATAAAGCACATAGTTGTATGTGTTTTAGTAATATTCAAGGTTATTACTGAATCCAAATGTATCTTCTAAATGCAATAGATAGTTAGCATGGATGGTACATGCACAGTGCATGTTTATCAAGTGAAAAGAGTCTGAACATCTGTGTCCATGTTTAGTTTTCTGTTACACTCCTTATTTCAATTCATTTACCCAATCCAAAATTTCAGGCTCGGTGACAGAAATGCAAACTCAACATGAAATAGACCAACCATGCTGAAATAGCTGCACTGTGGTCTCAATTTAGCTGTTTCCGTCCTACTGTATAGACAGATTTAATGTAACATAGAATGTCAAGCAGAAGATCCACTAATATCTCTGGGAGAAAGGATTGTCGCCTTAAAAAAGAATCAGTCACTTTTGATAAAGAGAATAATCATTGTCCTGTAATTTTCTTTTTAAAACACACACCATACCCAGGCTCCCAGCAATGGCTATTGGAATTTGCCTCTGGCTCAGAAGCAGTCAAAGCAAAGTTCCCTAATTACATAGAAAGTGTTCCCTTTAGCCACATAAAGTATTTACCAGGGTTTCTCAGTAGAGAAATCCCACACAATATGAAAACCAGCATTGAGAGCTGTGACACAGAGACAGAGGCAGATGTAGTGCAAAAACAAGGTTTAATAGTGGCAACACTGAAAACAGCAATCACAATAACTAAGCAAAACAGGCTAATACTACAGACAAATGGGTGTTAGTGTCACACGGGTGAGGGGTCAGATGGGGAAGGGTTAGATACCTAGGGGTGGAGATGCCAGGGGTGAAGTGTGCAAACTTTAAGTGTGCAAGAATCCAGTCCAAAAGTCCAAAGCAGAATCTAGAATCTAGGCTGAAGTAGCCCTGGGTCTAACCACAGATGACATTCAATGCTGATCCACCAGCTGCAAGGGCAGACCAGCATATGAAGGGAAGGCCCTGTTAATAACAGGTACGGACTAATCACCAGCACCCCTGCTGCTGAAGCAACATAGTATGGTGGAATGGCTTGGGAATAGGGCCTGCTAAGGCTAATACAGGGCAATGGTAAGCTCCCCTATTGTGGAGGAACCCCAGACCATATATTATTTTCAGTTAAAGAAGAGTACCATTTAACTGTATATTAACAAACAATGTGTCATGTCTTTAAAACATGAAAAAGAATATCACTTTTAATGCTTTGAATTGAATGGTATTGGCTGTATTTTTTATAGAGGAAACTAGTACTGACTAACCCCCACTTCATTGTTATTTGTGGCTGAAACAAAGCATTAAAAGAATCATACCTATTTTGGCATATCAATAACCCCAGTATTATGCCTAGTGTAATGCTAGTCTGATTTAAACACAGTTTAGTTCAAAGTTACCAAAGTACATAGCTTCCTGTTTAATTAATTGCACAGCATGCTGAAAAACAATTCACCGGACTTCAAGAACTGCTGATGGTCACTGTGATTTTTTATATGCTCACAGCGACCGCAATATAGTTGTATTCAACAAAAACTGTAAAAAACAGTTTTTGCCTGGAAAGGCCAAAACACTACATTTAGGAAGGCCGACTTTCCCAGGTTCAAGGCTGCACTCCAGCACACCTGGGAGAATGTATTGATGAATAGGGGTCCAGATGCCAATTAGAAGTGTTTAATGTGAGTACCAATGTTGCAAAATGTATTCCTATAGGTAACACATATAAGCGACTATAATTAAATCCCTCCTGGCTGACACCTACTGTTAAACAGAGAATAAAGAACAAGAAATAAAGTTACAAGGCTGAGCTCTCAGAGTAATCATTGAAAACTATAAAGCAGTTAGTAAAGAATGAAAAAGACATGATTGGAAAAAGCACAACACGAAAAGGATGTGGCCAAAGAAAGCAAAACCAACCCTAAATGTTATATAAATTCAAAGAAAACTAAATCAGTAGGTACCCTGACTAATGGTTATGGGGAATTGGTCACTAGGGTTCAAGAGAAGGTGGAGCTGCTAAATGGGTTTGTCTTTGTATGATGAAGAGAGTAAAAGCCTGGGCAGAGGGGCAACTGTAAATATAGTTCTGGATTTTGCAAAAGCATTTGACACAGTTCATCATAGATGCTTATTGGGAACATTGAGGACTTGGGGGTTAGAAAATATAGTAACTAGATTGAAAACTGGCTGAAGGGCCGTGTACAGATGGTTATGGTTAATTATAGTTCAGTGGCTATGGTGCCCTGGGGTACACTGCTTACATCCACTTACAAACCCGGTTGTAAATGGTGTACCATATGGGTCAGTGCTGGCCAGATGCAGTATTAATCAACTTGTTTATAAATGATATAGAAGATGGATTTAATGGCACAGGCTCTATTTTTGCAAATCATACAAAGATATGTAGTACAGTGCAGTCTATTGAAAATGTTCACAAGCCTCAGGCTGACTTGGACATTTTGTGTGTCTGGGCATCCATTTGGCAAATGAATTTCAGTGTGTATAAATGTAGCTTGGGTGCGTATTAATATGTCCTTGGTCTTTAAAGCTGGGAGAGTCACTTGTTGAGAAGCATCTGGGGGTACTGGTAGACAGACTAAATAACAGTATGAAATGTTAAGCAGCTGCTTCCAAGGCCAACAAGATGATGGCGTGGATTCAGAGCCAGGTAAGAAATCTCACTTTTTTTTGTTTGTGAGTGCATTCACTACACATATTTCTCATTGACTGTAGATGTGTCCGCATGATTCAGAGACTCATTTGGGAGCCTTTTGTCCTGTGCTTGTTGTTGCATTGCCACCGAAAGCGATGTGCGTGCGGCTCTCGCGGCTTAGGCAATGGACGATAGTTTAGTTTATGCTGAATCGAACGGCCCATTCTCCAGTGTTTTTAGGGTGTTTTTGCCACGTAATGTTTCAGTGTCCAGTGAGGTCTTACTAGTCCACGTCAGAAAATATCTGTTGTTTCCCTTAATTTCTCTTAATTTAGCCAGTAAATACTGCTTTTTTGTATGTTTATCTGGAATGTGTACGCATATGCTGGCTTGTACACATATGCGAGCCTATCTTTTTTAGTGTTTGCCATTCTTCATCCCCTGGCCCTGGTATTCCATTACTTACTTATTGCTGTGCCAAGTCTCTTCTGCTCCAAAGTGCTTAGCATGCTATGCCATGTTTGGGCATGCATATTCTTCTATTCTTCCTAATGCTTACCTTTATCGCTTTCATGTTTGGCATGCATTCCTCTTCCTAATGCTTACCTTTACCATATTCATGCTTAGTATGCATTCTTATTTTCTTCCTAATGCTTACCTTTATCACTTTTTTTTCTCCAGTGAGGCTCATTCTCCTTGATAGTTGTATATTTGGGATGCCCACATTGAAATAATGTGAACATTACTATGGTTGCAAATAATATGATATGAAAGACACCACAACGTTATTTAATTATTAATTAATGTTATTTTTTTGTAATGATTCATTTTTAATCTAGTATTTTGTTTTAAAATGTAGTTTTTTTTTTATCATTTGTTTTTTTTACTAAAACTTAAAAAAAAAACATAAATAAAACAAGAAAATATTCGTAAAAGCAATATACAATGTGGGAGTGTTAAAAGAAGGTGGTAGGCTCCCAGTGCCTTAAGGTAGCCAGCTCATCAATCTCCCCCACCAACCTATGCACAGCAGCTGGCAGTTCCTGTGGACCTGTAAAAGACAAAAAACAAGCAATTAGTGTCTAGCCTCGGCCTCCTGCAAACTCCTTGAAGAAGGTATGTTAGTAAATAGTCACATGTCTATAAATTTACTATAATATGCTGTCACTGAGAATGAATAAGAGAGTTTAAAGAGTTAAAAGAAAGGTCCACTTTTGTGAACTTTGCCACAGACCTCCTGTGCCACTGATCGTCCTCCCGCAGCCTCACATTGAAAACAATGGTGCCTCCGTTCACTGGTAACTTAAAGCAGACCTTCACCCTAAATAAGAGCCTATCTTATATGTTTCCCACACACTGTACATACAGATTGCTCACATTAAAAATCATCCTACCTTCATCTACTTACTTATGTTATGAACCTTTATGAACCTTTAAACATCCAAGATGGCGGCTCATGGAGCAACAGGCAGCCTGCAAACAGGAAGTGTCTTCTGACTATCGCTCTGCATTCAGGGATTGCTGTCCTTTCCCTGACCCCAGCTCTGCTCTGTCTGTGCAAAACACAGCTATAACCCCACCACCTGTACTTTATCCCACCTCATTATGTGATGCTTCTGAGTCAAGATGGCAGCACCCGTATCCTAGAGTCCTGAACAGAGTTGCAGCTCATAGGGGGAAAGAATAATATGTAAGTGACAAAAAACTTAAAATATATTAATTTTAGATGCTGGGTAATAGTTTTTTAAGGGTTTGGGCTTTTTATTAAATCATGCTGAAGGTCTAAGTGTATGAAGGCGTTCCTTGTTTTCAAAGGGAGCCGGCTTTACACGGGCCACAACAACCAGCCAACCAGAACCAGGAAAGGCAGCTCCCAGCTTCACACCTTCTTTCATCTATCCTCGCTGGGTAGTATCCTCTCGGCAGGTCCAACGGGCTGTGATCTTCTACACTACAGATGCCAGTGGGGCAAAGGCAACCATTCACGCATTGTAGTGGGTGGAGCTGTTGTATCTGTAATTTAGTAGTGCCAGTTGTCTTCCAAGCCAGAGGGCTTCCAAGATCAGAATGTCCCTGCTCTAGCTCATCACTATTTTTATGCAGGCAGACTTGTGTCTGTTGTTACAATGTCACAGCTCCCTGCTATGTTACAAAGTAAAAACCCTCAAAGCTGGCTCTGTAAAGTGTCAGTGATCAGTCTATTCCTCTTCTGTGATGGAGAGATCAATCTAAAACGAAAACTAAAAGAAGACCAGACCCCAGCACCAGCCAACCTCCCCAAGGAGTGGCGAGACATAAAATAAAACCTACCTTACTGGTGCCAGTCACCCATTCCCCCACCAGGAGCAGTGCTTCAGCATTCTCAGTTGCCACTTGGACTGCTTCACAGGTAATCTTTAAACTGACTCACCAGGATATCAGGTTTATGCACTGAAAAGGCTATTGTTGATGTTGTTACAAAAAGTGTTGGTGCATAGAGACAACAAACCTTGAGACCACAACAAAATTGGTACCATCAGGATATAAACAATTACAAAATCATTGGAACCTCGCATTTAACCATCCCTTGCTATGAAAATATAGGCAAAAACAAGATAGTTATAGAAAATAAAAAGACACCCAGTAACACGTTCTTGAGCATTAAAGGATTACTCATAATTAGGGGTGAGTGAATCGAATCTGACGAATCCGAATTTGTTACGAATTTCAGAAGAAAATCGATTCACAACGAATCTGAATATCAATGCGTTTCGATCGCACGAATTGCTTCTTCATACTCCATTTAGTGCGGTCCACGCCATCTTGTGGCCAGTCGCTTCAGCATTGTATTGCAGCAAGAGAGGGATAGAGTGAGGGACAGAGTGAGTAACAGAGATGGAGAGAGACAGCATGGCAGTGTAGTGCAAAAGCGATTCACCACAGAAACACTGTGCAGCAGTAGCGATTCAGGTGCTAAATTCTAGCATAGATGCAGTGACAGGGAAGGAAAAGGGCTTGGGAGACAGTGGGCTGCAGCCAGTTAGGGTGAGCAGAGCACTAAAAGCATATTGTCCTCCATTAAGTGTAACCTGTGTGTAGATGTAAATGGTGTACCACAATGATGTACGTAAGTACATCTGAGAGTTTAGGCATCTGTTTTATGTTAAAATGTTGATGGCCTAGTTAGTGTTAAAGGCTAGACAAAACTGCACAACTGCCCAAAAGTACCCACCTCTCGCTGTTTTTCAAAAATCCTGTTTTAAAGCAGGATTTTTGGACAAGAGCAAGAGGTGAGTACCTCATCAGGGCACACAACATACGTACATCTGAAAGTTTAAGCATTTGTTTTATGTTAAAATGTTGATGGTCTAATTAGTGTGAAAGGCCAGACAAAACTACACACCTGCCCAAAAGTACCCTCCTCTTGTCCAAAAATCCTTTTTAAAAGCCTGCTGGAGCACATTTAACTATCCTCATCAGGGCACACCACATACGTATGTGTGAGATTTTAAGCATTTGTTTTATGTTAAAATGTTGATGGTCTAGTTAGTGTGAAAGGCCAGAAAAAATGACACACCTGCCCAAAAGTACCGCCTCTTGCTCTTGTCCAAAAATCCTGTTTTAAAACCTGCTGGAGAGCATTTACCTGCCCTCAACAGTGCACACCGCATACGTACATCTAAGAGTTGTACCATTTTGTTCCTGCTAAAATCTTCAGGGCCGAGTTACTATGAAAGGCCAGACATAGTAACACACCTGCTGCCAAAAATACTGTTTTAAGCATAGTGTAGCGTATTGTCCTCCCCTCATATACGCACTCAGTATATCAGGCAGAGAAATTCCAAGTCAGCACAGAGGAGTGGCAGAGGCCTAAATTAATCGGGCACAGCAGACTAGGGGCGAGTGGCAGCAGGAGTCACAGCGAGAGGCCTGATCACCTGGTATCTGCTAGCGGTTGTGTCTTGACCAGCAACCCATCTGCCATCATCGATTGGTTAGCATGGTCAACGACTTCATTACAAAGACATCTGTCATAGTCAACTGTTGGTGGCTTCCTCAGACACAAACCTCAGTTGGCATAGCCGCGGGGCAGTTCCTGTCCTCCCATTGCCTCTGTCCTATGCTGTTCCCTCCCCCAGCGAAGTATCTGCTTTGGGTTCAGCTCTACTATTCAGTGAAAACTATTTCACAGAGGACAGTCAACAGCTACTTCCCAGCCAGGAAGCGAAGGAGACATCCGCCGCTTCCTCCACTATGTGGGCAAGTAGTGATGAGGAGAGTGGCATTGGCATGGAAGGTGGTGTTGCGAGCATTCCGGCTCCTGAAGCAGACAGTGTTGAAGAACCTGAGGAGGACATCAGTGACGTGCAGACACAACTGATGAAACCGATCGCACGGGTGCAGAAGGGGCTTCATCATCATCAGGAGAAGAGAATTGCCCGTGAGTCAGCAGCTGAAGCGGCAAGGTGGTAGTATGGTTGGCAGTCATCATGGTGGCAGAAGTGGAAAGTCTGGAGGCAAACGTGCCCTGGGCCAGGGTAGACCACCTGCTTCGTGGCAGGCTACCTTCCTGAGAGTGAGTGGAACAGGGGATCCTGGAGTCAGTGGCAGTAGCAGTGAATTTGTGCTGTTGGTTGGGCAAATCAGTTACTCAGCGGTGTGGCGGTTTTTCATCAAGCTTCCGCATTCCAAGTTAACATGGACACATGCAAAATGTGTAAGCAGAAAGGGAAGCATAGCCAGGGCCTGAATGTTGGCACCACAGTCCTGCGTCAACATATGTAGTGTCACCATAAAGCGGCCTAGGAGAATCATGGCTCTGAAGTGGTGGCCCAGCCTGCTGCATCACCAAGTGGCACACCACTCCCTGTTTCAGCCAGCCAAGGCTCCACCCGCTCAGCCAAAGAGAACTGTGTGTCATACACATCCTCTGTTGCTTCAGATGCTCCTGCTCCTCCTACTCCAAGTAAGTAATTCCGCCAGCAATCCATCGGTGAAGCCATGTCCAAGAGGCAACAGTATGCGCCCACTCATCCAATAGCGCAGAAGCTAAATGTGCTCCTGGCCAAGTTGCTGGTGCTGCAGTCCTTGCCTTTTCATGTGGTGAACTCTACACCTTTCAGAGAACTGATGGCTTGTGCCGAGCTGAGGTGTAGAGTCCCAAGCTGTCATTTCTTTGCAAGAAGGCAGTACCAGCCCTGCACAATTTTGTTGAGCTGAAGGTGGACCAGTCCTTAAGCCGCCTGTCGACATGTACCAAATTGCATGGCAGTGCTGACGTTTGGAGCTGTAACTACGGTCAGGGAAAATACATGTCCTTTATGGCCCACCTGATGAATGTGGTTCCTGCACAACCACGACAGCAACTTGGACAGGTCACGCCACTTCCGCCTCCACGCTCTCAGGCCATTGTGCCTGTGACAGTGTGTGACTCTGCCTCCTCATCCTCCACCGTCTCCTCAGCCTCTAATGCATGGACAAGTCTCAGTACCCCTCCAGCCTACCATGTGTGCAGGGCGTGGCGGTGTCACGATGCTCTTCATTTGCCTTGGCGAGTGGAGTCACACAGGGAAGGAACTGTTTATATTTATTAATCAAGAAATCAAATCATGGCTTACTCCACGAAAACTGCAAATGGGAAGCATGGTGACAGACAATGGGAAGAACATCTTGTCTGCACTGCGACAAGGAAGCCTGAGCCATGCACCCTGTATGGCACACGTATTCAATCTGGTTGTCAAGCGTTTCCTGAAGTCATCCCCCCCATGTGCAAGACGTGCATCCTAACAATGGGAAGGAAACTTTGCATGCACTTTAGCCACCGCAAAGCACACCCTCTTTGAACTGCAGCACCAGAACGGTATCCCCACATATTCTGATTTGTGACGTTTCCACCCATTGAAATTCCACCCTGCATATGTTGGACCGACTATACGAACAGAGAAAAGCCATCACCAATTTCTTGATAATCCAAGTAGAGGGAACTCCCCTGTGTAACTTCAATGTAAACCAGTGCCAGCTCATAGGTGACACCTGCTGTTTGCTCAGGCCCTTTAAGGAAGCCACCTTATTAGTCAGTTGCCAAGATTACAGGATGAACAATGTCATTCCACTGCTTCATCTACTACAACACGTGTTGGGAACCATGGCTGGTCAGGGCACTGGAGACGTGGCACCTATATCTCATGGCCACATGAACCCTGTGGGGGCTGAACTGAAGGAGAAGGAGGAAGGGGATGTTCACAGTGGAGCCCAGTTTAGGTTTCATGTAATGGGCATTTTTTCTAGTCATCTGACAGGAGAGAAGGAGCAGTCAGAGGAGCTAAAGGGTTGTGAGGACTGAGGACCCAGACACACTGTGGCAATATACAGTGGAGAAGGAGGCAGGTAGTCCCTCCGAGTCACAAATGGCACAATGCATGCTCACATGCTTTCGTAGTGACAGACGAATTGTTACCATTAGGCAGTGGGAGGACTTCTGGCTCTCCACCTTTTTGGACCCTTGCTACCGGCACAAAATGGGGGCCTTTTTTACACCCACTGAGAGGGAGGACAAATTGATGTACTACAGAGACATCCTGCATAGTCAGTTGGCCAAAGCCTATCTGCGCCATCATCCATCCTCTCACAGGTCTGACTCAGGGGGACCTCTGCGCTCACCTTCCACTACCATGGTTGCTGTGGAGGGGTGGGGTGGCAGGAGCAGTACCAGCTCTATCAGCAACAGTTGCTGATGTGTAGCTTTCTTCACCCACATAGTGAGGCAACTCATGAGCAGCAGCTAGACCTGGAGAAGGATCTAAACCAGCAGGTGGTGGCATACCTTGACATGATCATGCCAACACACCTTGACGATCCGCTGGACTTCTGGGCAGCCAAACTTGATTTGTGGCCACAACTATCAGAGTTTGCTCTGGGAAAGCTGTCCTGCCTAGCCAGTAGTGAGCCATCAGAGCGAGTGTTTAGTGTGGCGGGGGCCATAGAAACCCCAAGGAGAACTCGTCTGTCCACGAAAAATGTGGAGAGACTGACCTTTGTGAAGAAGAATCAGGCATGGATGAGCCAGGAATTCCACCCACCAATGCCTGATGCACCATAGTAGATTGATCATGGTGCCACACCAACACTTCAGAAATTTGGATAGTGCAAAACAGATTTAAGGCGCTGCTCCCCATTAACAGACATTCCTCTTCATCAGACCACACGTATGTATTGACAAAATGCATTATGTAATAATTTTTTTATATATTCTCTTCATGTTGCTGCCAACTCCAGGGTGTGTCTTTCAGGCAATATATGGTCCCCTTATACTGCTGCCAACGCCAGGGTGTGTCATTTAGGCAATATATGGTCTCCTCGTGCTGCTGCAAACTCCAGGGTGTGTCTTTCAGGCAATATATGGTCTCCTTATGCTGCTGCCAACTCCAGGTTGTGTCATTCAGCCACTATATGCTGCTGACAACTCCAGGCTGTGTAATTTAGCCACTTTATGCTTCTGCTAACTCCACAGTCATTGAGCCACTCCTCATACTGATGCCACCTCAAGGCTCTGTCATTGTGCCACTCTACAACAGTGATTCTAATAGTGACGCCTCTGATCTGCATGTCATACTGCATTACAGTATTATTTCACTAACCCAGCACGCATCCTATGCGTGTTACAGCAAGGCAAAATGTTCTACAACCCTATTGAAGCTCTCGGTAGGCAGGAAATTTGGACCAAAACAATTTTTTTAGGGAAATTTGGCGAAACGAATCGAATTTTTCAAAAATGCACTTATTTCTGCTCATAATCAATGGTCAGTTGTAATATTGACAATACACAATGCCAATGGTGGTCCTACATTACTTCCCTTTTCATCTACTCCTTAGTTTAGGCCTTTATAGCATACTCTGCTCTGTCTTTGACAAACATTTTGCAAGGTGATATATTTTTTATGATAGGAAGTTCCTATTACTCCCATTACTCTCTTTCGAGCTCCATTGGCATATTGTTACAGATTCTCATTGGTTTATTTGCCAAAATAATTGTAACCTAAACAATAGAAACTCTGCAATCATTTTTAATAATAGATTATGACCAAACAAGGAGAATTTTAAGCATTAAACATTTAAACATTATGCCACAGGGAAGTGAATTCAGGTCGAATAAATAAGGTATATTTAAAAACTACATCATCTCATTTAAATTATGTTTTAAGGAATCTTTAGGTCTGCTAATTTACCTTTCATTTGGATAAAGGCTCTACTTTCTTCGGACATGTTTTCAACACGATATCATGAAAAACCCTGAAAGGCTTCATTTACATAATGATTACCTGCTGGGCTCCAATAGACACAACAGCCCTGATAAGTATCTAGTGGCACAGCGGCAAAAAACAAAAGCTGGCCATCTCACAGCACACATTTCACAATACAACTAGCCATGAGAAAAGAGATGGATGTACACATCTTTATACTTCTTTCTCTGTTTGGACAGTTATTCTAGGGCAATACCCAGAAAACCACATCTAAATGCCAGCTATGAAGATACAAAGTAGCTTTAAGCAACCTACCTTTCAAGACAGTTATCACTAAAAAAGAACAGTGGACCTCAGGTCAAAAAATAAAAGCTTAGTAAATCACTCCCTTAAAGTGGGCCAACACCCAGGGGTGATCGGCCTGGGAATCTGTAAGCATACACCACAGATCACGGGGGGGGGGGGGAGAAAAGCAATTTACTAAACTTTATTTTCTTGACGGTCTGCTTTAACTGCTCCCTTGTGAGTGGAAGCAGGGGTGCATACAGAGCATCCAGTTGTATCACCAGGAGGTGACATGAAGGGCAAGCCATGGGGTGGAAGGGTCAAAGACCTTGCAATACAGCCTAGACCCCACACACCATGTGCTTGCACAAATTCAAAAGAAACAAAGGGGGGGTGGCAGCCGTTCAGACCATTTTATAACTAACCTGGGAGGTGCACGTTAGCAGGGCAATTAGTACACACAAGTCTTAAAGGAGCCACAGCACTCAACCCTGTTAGCTTGCAGGCCAGCCTATAATCTGTCTCTAAACTTGGTTAAAAACAGAGGACTCGGTCACACACATCTGCAGAAGTATGCTTAAGCTGCACCACTACGCCAAAGTGCCTCTGTGGGGTGCAGTCCTAACTCTAATCTCTGAGAGCCCATTTGGGACATACAGTGCAATAGATAAATTGGGAGCAGGCTTACCTGAGGTTGCCCTAAACCTCACAAGTGCAAGCCATGGGGTGGAAGGGTCAAAGACCTTGCAATACAGCCTAGACCCCACACACCATGTGCTTGCAATACAACCAATATATAGTTAGCTTCTGACACATAAAGTTTTTTTGTGGGCTACCTTTAGAAAACCTTTGTTTTTATCAATTGAGCCAGCTATAGAAATATTTTAGCATCTTCTTCTAAGATTCTGTGTAAAATTAGATAAACTCTAGCTGGATTTGCTGAGAATGCAAGGAAGCTTATATCTCAGCTGCAGTATTTATGTGTGCTTTCCCCACATGCAGTCCAAGAGCGCAGCATCTGCAAATCTCTTTCACAACACCTGCACTGCATGAATAGCATACACCACAGATCACGGGGGGGAGAAAAGCAATTTACTAAACTTTATTTTCTTGACGGTCTGCTTTAACTGCTCCCTTGTGAGTGGAAGCAGGGGTGCATACAGAGCATCCAGTTGTATCACCAGGAGGTGACATGAAGGGCCAGTTTTGCTGTAGAACTTTGGGGAGGGGGGAGTGATATATTAATTCATTGCATTTTGAGTAAATAGTAATTTTACAAATCGTACAATATGTTCTTATATATAATTTCAGCTACACCCCCTTCTGGCTCACTTTAGGTTTAGCCTTCATCCCCTTGCACGCCTTCAATTTAAAACTTGGTAGTACAGGAAAAGGCGAAATATACTGAGAACAGACACTATAGGGTCGAATCATGATCTTGCACCTATGCATTTGTGCACGCTTTTTGTAGCACCATGTCGTGCTCGAGATTCCTCCTGATGGTCGTCACAGGGTTAAGAAGTTTGTCGTTTAGTGTCATTTTGCAGGCATACTGCCCATTTTGAGCACCGGCATCTTTTTAGTGATACTGTTAATTTTTATAGAATGGTGTTGCAAGTCACAATGCATGAGGTTAAATAAATGAGGTTAAAAATCACACGGCCTGACGTCACCCACACATGTCCGGGAACGGGGCCGCCCAGGGAGCGGAAGAAACGGCCCCGTCACTTCCGTCGAGGGCCCGCCTTCCGCCGAACACCAGGCCCCTTCATTGGCCAGTATAGCGTCCCTGGGGGAAACAAAATTCCCCTCACCTAAAGCGGTCCCTAGCGCCACGCCGTGCGGGACATTAAAGTGCGCTCCAGCGCAGATAATATAGCGGTGGAATCTCCGCATCACAGACGTTTTGGAGGGCACACACACCTCACTAGAACCCCACGTCTCCAACTGCGCATCCTGACCGTCTCAGGACGGATTCAGGCAACCCGGACTGGGTGTCATCCCAGGCGTTTAAGGCCAAGTAAGTACTAAACCCCACATTAAAGCTTTCTAAAGCAGCAAGTTTGCAAAATAGAACTCTCATAGAAACATTCGGTTCTCTTATAGGTCATTTACACACCTGGCTCAGCGTGTAAACTATGTAAGTTCCATAACTACTATAATTTTTATCATACAATTCAATCCGAACTCCAAACAATGTGATGTTCAAATTATATATATCTATAATTATATATTCATATAGATTTTATACAAGATCACACTAATTAAGTACCAAACAAGTAATTGGAGAGCAAGCTTAAAGTAAGTGCACTCACAATTGTAACTAATGTTAAATGGGATAACAAACAACAAAACAAGGATAGAAATAATACTATGTCTTTATGTTATAGTAATTTTGGTGTACTGAAGAAGCATGTAACCTGCGAAACGCGTCTACACCACATTATGGGTATAAACCCCTTGCTACAAAACTGTGGAGTACTTGCTAGAAACGAAACTACTTGCTACAAGCTGACCCAAACAGATAATTGTATCACTTTTTGTTTAATAAATGTTGTTTAAAGATGATATATTGCCTCAGACATTACCTATATTATCACTGAAAGAACATATATTATCACTGAAAAAATGCTCAAGATGATATGATTGTGATATATATCCAAAAGATTAATAGAGGTACAAGGCTACTACAAAAAGGACCCAGCTCTATTGAATTTCCCGGGCCCCTTCCACCCATACCCCCACCTTGAAAGGAGGGGAAGACGGAAGTGAAGAAGCAAGGGAAATCCTCTCCCCCAAAAGGTTAAATAATCAGCTTGGATTGGTGCACTAGGTACTGGCCTATCTGTGTCAGTGCCTGTTGGACCCGTATGCTTATCAGAACAGCCCCAGTGAGCGCTACTCTATACCGTCAACTTATAGGTGCTGCATGCTGTTTTTAATATTTCTTTCAGGCGCATCTCATTGTTTCTTCATTAAAGTTACAGGATATCATTGCTATGTACAAATGGGGCAAGTTCCAGAGTGTGTTTAGGTTGTATTTTAGTTATTGTGTTCCAAAGTACACAAGATTTTACAAGAAAATAATAAAATTACATTTGGCTACACCTAAATCCTGCGTTGACATTATAGACAAGTCACCAATGCAAGTCCTGTACAAATAATTTTGTTTAATAATAATTATAAGCACGAAACAATTCAGTACATTTCTGCCCATTGTGCTCTATGGGAGCTAAACCTAGAGCTCCACTATAAACTGGCGCAGCTTTGGGAAGGTACAACTGTTCCTGACAACTGTGCTAAAGGACCTCTGCTGCCAGTTAACACAAATGCAGCATTTATTTTGCTTTTAATGCACACCCCCAGCCTTTTTTCTATCAATATTTTTTTATCACATTTCAAAAAGTTTTTTGTTTTTACGACAACTGTATCTAATAAGTGAGCAGCTTTTGTTGACCTAAGCTGATCTCCTGGACCAATTTAGAGAACTTATGGCAGGAAGCAAGGGAAACTATCCTTTAAAAAACATTTTTTATTTTATAAAGATAGTTTATCATAGCTAAATATTAAGTCATAAGGCAGGCTATCAGTTCAAATAATTGATAAGAAATATCTATCTTACAAACAATAACAAGCCCCATTAATGTCATTTGAAACGTTAACACATTTTATTAAGTATATCTGCCACATATGCTGTACTGGGTTTTGGAAAACTGTCACTAAGATCAATTAGATGAATGGTGACAGATGTCTGAAAATAATGCATGGCGTTGCAGGCTTGATAGATTCAGATACTGTCTATAATACATTTACCTGCTGTTGCCAATAAATCACTCAATCATTTGCAATCACTTGTCATCCTTTTGTGATGTACTGATTTTGCTAAAACTGTCTGGAAATTACCTCTGAGACTTCCTAAAAAATATACAAGCTTGGGAATTTACCCAAAATACCATCTTATGGAAATATTCTTGCTGAAATTCTGCTGCTCATAAAGAATATAACCTGCCGCACCCCGCTGCTTTTGTTGTCCAGGACTCTAGGGAGAAGTTTTTTTGGGTCCCGCAACACTTTCCATCAGGTGACTTAAGGCAGAGCCCAACTATCAGTAGTCATTATATATTTGCAATGCCGGAACATCTGTAAAAGGGCTTAACCTTTCATCAAACCTGCATAGCAGTGTGTGATGTTCTCCCTGTGTCTGTGTTCTCTCTGTGTATGTTCTCCAGTTTACATCTACCGCCCATGTAATAAGGTGGACCAGGTTTTCTAGCTTTTTTTTTTATCAAGTACTACTTTACCTTTGTTAATTATCTAACGAACCAAGCTATCTAACTAATACCAGAGTGGTACTTATGTGAAGTAATTAATTTAAACATGTAATAAAAGATGCAAAACATATATAGAATGTACATAAAATGCACAAAGATGAATATTCAAGTTTTTCACTACACTTTGAAACAGTTTTCTCCTTATGGAGCAAATTGGGGTTGGTTAAAAATAGATTGGGTTAAGGTACAAATCAATTTACAGCAAGGATCAAGATGAAAAAGCTTCACCTGTTAGGAAGTACTGGGTGTGGTGCCTGGGCTACAGCCTAAATAGGAAAGCAGGATAATAGTAAAAGGAGACCAGTAAATAAGTCCACAGCCTCACCAAATAGCACCTGATAGGATCTAACATAACCCTTAGGTAGACCATTTGGCAGATTTGTTTATTTATTACCTAAAAGTTACTAACTTGGTGGAAGGGTTAGAGTCCAATATTTATTTTTTTGTATGATTAATTTTCTATATAGATGTAGAAGTCAAAAGGAGAAGGTTTTTATATCAATAACAAACAGCTTTAAGCATCTTTACCTCCTTAGGTGATATGGTTGAAAAGGTTGATATTGGTTAGGAGGAGGACTATGGCGGGAAGGAGAGAGGGATGAAAGTGGTTTATCTGCACTAGGAAGGTTTTGGTGAAAGAGTGCAGATGCAGTAAGAATGAGTGAGTGGGACAGAGGGAGACAATGGAGAGGGGAAGGGAGCGCAAGAAGAGTAACGGCAGTGTGTAATTCTGAGAAAAAGTCACAGACACATTGGAAAAAAGAGTGTTCTAGTGAAACCATATACACAACAGAGGGCATGCCAGCTGTGTGAGATGTAACCATCAAACTGGCATGTCTTAAGGGCAAGCATTAAAAGAAACCTCTAACACTTGTCCCCGAGGCATGCCAGTTTGATGTCTGATAATGTTGGACTTTTAGTGCTCTTTAAAGAATATCTGTAGACAAGTATTACACATTTTGTGTACATTTATTTCATCTATCTTTCACCAGCACAATAACTGGTGTAAGAAGTGGAATGTGTAGTGTTCTTAAAACTGAGCATTTCTAGCATTGGAAATGAAAGGTTTTCATTTATAAATATATGTACTGTATATGCTAATATATATTTATCATTCAGTTGTTTATTAACATTAGTTTTGAACTTGGCTGTTTAAGATACTAATGGGTTACTATAGGAGGCAAGAAGTGACCTCAGTTGGTGGCCATTTTGTTGGAAGCTGCAGAATATCACGGGGTACTTATGGAGGATGCTATTCTTTTGGATAGTGCTGAGGAAGAGTCAAATACTAAAGCTCAGCTACTTATGTTTGTCACCAACACTTATCCCAGCAAGCCTTAAGTTTGATTTCATGATGCAGCACAACAAAAGCAATGTCAATGCATTGAAACAATCAGGTTACATAATCTATGTTTTCTGTTAGCCTATAGTGTGCTGGTATTTGAAATTAGAACAAAAAAGCCTTGCTTCATTGGTCAGATTCTGTACCTCACTTGTAGAATAGTACAACTGAAGGTATAGAATTTTTTTGCTGTTCTTTCCTCGCTTTAGTTTCTCTGTTCTTGTATTGGTTCAAAACGCACTCTAAGCCCAATACAGAGCAATCCAAAAGCAGCTTACGGGGCATTAATTAAAGTGGATTTTGACTATCCTGGGTTTTGGTCCACTTCCCCGGGGCACCCCGATCGCTATGTGAAACCCCCCAGAATGCCCAGATCAACTCACCTCACCCCACTCCTCGGCCGCTCGTCCAATCAGCGCGCTCGGAGACGCTGTGGTATGCGCATCAACACGACGTCTTTGCTCAGCGGCTCCGAGCACGCTGGCGGCCGCATCTCGTGTTTCCCTCTAACAGGGAGCGCGCCCTCGCCGGCCATTCACATATGCACGCATGCGCTGTTGGACCGGGATTCAGGTAAGGTTTGCGGGCGTCCTGGGGGGTTTCACACAGTGGGGCATCCTGATTTTGGATGCTCCGCAGGGAGGGATTGGATCGGCCCGGGAATATAGATTCCCGGGCCGATCCTGGAGGGTGTTGGTCCACATTAAGGGCATTACACCCAAAACACATCAACCGGCTCTTGAGGGAGCCTGCATTTCCACGTTTGTCCTGCTTCACAATGATCTTAACTAGAGATGAGCGAACTTTTGAAAAGTTCGATTCGGCCGATTCGCCGAATTTCACAAAGAAATTCGGGTTCGGCCGAATCGAACTTTTACGAAGTTCCCCATCATAAATGCCGGCATGGTGGGAGCGGCTGACAGCGGAGCCGGCCGGCCCGCTCCCACCATGCCGGCAAAAATGCTTTTTTTTTTTTTTTGTTTTGTTTTTTAAATGCCGGCATGGTGGGAGCGGGCCGGCCGGCTTTACCGGCCCGCCGGTCGGCTCCGCTGACAGCGGAACCGGCCGGCCCGCTCCCACCATGCCGGCATTTTTTTTTTTTAATTTCAGGAAAAATTCGATCGGCACGAACCACAAAATATTCGGGTTCGTGCCGAATCGAATATTTCCTGAAATTCGGAGCGAATTCCGGTTCGTCCGAACCGGTTCGCTCATCTCTAATCTTAACAGGCATGGAATAAAAGTTACGTTATGGATTGGCCTGCTCAGACTATACTGGAACACTTTTCCACCCTCCGTACACTGCCACCTGGAGCTGGCCCGGATGTGAGTTGCCAAAGTTTTTGTCTTACCCTCTCCTCTTGACCCCTGGTTTATTGTATATGTGTCCGTCCTCACATTTAAGGTAAACATAGCTAATACAGCTATGCCAAGCCAATTAATTTAATGTTTAGCTGCAGGGAATTTTTAGGATTTTGTCTTTTTATATATTATACGATCTTATATTGTACACATGTAATCATTTAAAAAGTATATTTTATAACACTGACAATTTTCTGAGCATCATGTGAACCCTGTGTACTAAGGTCAAATTATATACTGTATGGAGAGCACATGACCTGTTATTAGCTGAAGCTATGGGTCTTTTTTATGAAGTGCGCCATTTCGCATCATTTTGCTAGCATACAGGCCTGCTTTGGAGCAGCAACATCTATTTATATTTTGGATCTGTTATTTTTACAGAATGGCGATGCAAGTCACATTGTCTCATAATAAATAATCAGCTTGGATTGGTGCACTCATTATTGGCTGTCTTGTATCAGCGCCTGTTGCTGGATTCTTATGCAGATTAGAATAGCACCAGTGAACGCCTATTTTGCCACGTTGAAAAGATCGGTGCTTTATGCAGCAGGCATTGGTCAGCATTTAATCATTGGAGTAACAGAATATTATTGCTGTGAACAAAGGGGACACATTTAACAGTGGGTTTAGGCTGCATTTTAGTTTTTGTGCTCCAAAGTACACATTCCTAAGAAAAATAAGCCTTCAAAAATGATTCTACAACAAAATAATAAAATCACATTTGGTGACGTCTAAGTTCTGCATTTACATTATTGACAAGTTACCAATGCAGGTTCTGTACAAATAATTTTGTTTCATAGTAATTATAAGCAAGAAACACTTCAGTACATTCCCGCCCATTGTGTTGTATGGGATCTAAACCTACAGCGCCACAATAAAATGGGGCAGTTTTGAGAAGAGCACTGGTCGTCGTGAACTAAATGGCACCAGTGATAAATTAGATGCAAGCTGGCAGACACATTGCCTAAACTGAATTTTACCTGTGCAACATCAGTTATATACTGGAGCATATTCAGAGCAGAATATATATATATATATATATATATATATATATATATATTCTGCTCTGAATATGTCTGTATGGAGGTGCTCATGGCAAGGTTGAATTTTTAGAATTCCTCAGTCCTAGTTTAGGTCCACATGCACATTAACCTTCCCCTTTGTCCCGCATCCCCCTCCTGTGCAGCAGGCCAATGCATGTATTTCCCTAACCCTTTAGCCTTATGAGTGACCTCGACAGTATGTGCATATGCACCACTGAGTAGGCACATGATGTTACTCCAAACCAGCAAAAGTGCCAAAAGTACTAGTGGATTGAAGTCGCACCTAGGCTAGGTGGCGCATCCAGCTCTCCCATCCGCCAGCTCTCCTGTCTGCCAGGTCTCCGCACTCCCTCCTATCTGATCCTGCTACAGTTTCACATACCCCTCTACCTACACACATCTGAGCCCCCCAGTGTCCCCTACAAACAGACAAGGCTGGTACATGTGACAGTGGCCAGAGTGTATGCCTGACAGCAGGTTCACTTTGGCACATGTGGGGTGGCCCTGTTTAATGTCTAGCCCTTCAACAAGTGGGTTTGGGTCAGCGCATTTTGGCATGGGTAATTACCATCATGATATATTCCTGCTCTTGGTGGGTGAACAGTGTGGGTGCCATGTTGTTCTCGTCTCTTCCATAGGGAATCTGCGTGATGCACTCCTGCGCTGAGGTGCCGACGCCTTTGTAACATTGTGAGCACCATTTGTGTGGCCCAGTGTGGGCATAAATGACACATAATACAAATTAGATTGGTTTGTTTAGTCACAACAAAACAAAAACAGGAAAGAAGGCCAGCAGCAAAAAAAACAAACAAAAAAAAAAGTAAAAATAAAAATAAACAACATTTACTCAAGGACGAGTCCACCAGGTGCAGAGGGACTGGCTGATGGCACTGTAGATGTTCATATTCTACGTACACAAGCAATCCCGCTAGAAAAAAAGAGGGCATCATTTGGGATTGGAAACCTACTGTTTTTTTTGTCCCGAAAATGGCCAAATCAGGTCTCGGAATCACGCACAAGCACAGGCTAAACCCATAAACTTACGCTCGTGAGAATGCAAAAACTCAGCTTCACCTGTATTAATATCTCTGTTTCTGTACGTGAACGTTAAAGTCACGCAAAAAAGGCAACTCGGACTCGCAACTCGGACAAAAACATGGCCCAGAATCACACGGGAAAAAAAGATAAAACCGGGACATTGATGCCATTCACGCATGCAGGAATATGTACACGAGAGGCTCTATAGCCACTATGGAGCATCCTGATTTTAAATTGATACTGTCTAAAGGGTAAATGTTTGCTGGTAAGAAAGCCCTGACTTTGGGTCTTAAATTATCCCCCTCCCTGTTCTATAAGGATAAGAGAATGCAGGAGAATTGGTTATCTGTAAAAGGTTTCCATAAATGTACAGGGGCTAGATGTATAGGCTGTCATTTTCAATCTACATCTAATCAGAGAACTTGTTGGCCTCATTACAGGTTACCTTACCCGGAATCCAGCACCTACACTGACTGCACCCCCCGGCTTTGTGCCACTCACACTCACCCAACTGAATCACATGCCTTCCCATGCAGCCTTTGCAAGATGGCTACGTCCAGAGCCTTGGCATTTAAAATTTATGTCAAGAACTGTTCCTTTCCTTTTGTTTCTATGTAGTAGCCTAATACTCTGCAGTCTGCAGTCTATGATCTGTCGGGTTTTGCCGCTTACAGAGATTAAAATGATAAAACTCCCAGTTATGCCTCTCTCCCTCATGCTGAGCTACAATGTTAAAAATTGGGATAGAGTGTTATTTTGCCTCAAAACTGCCCCGTATGTATCCATAGAGATTCTGCAAAAACTCAGTACATTTTACCAATATTTATGTTCTGGTAGAAATCATGATGGGGTGGGAGCAAGATGCATGTGGTGAAAGATAAGTGATCTTCCTTTAGGTTTTTAATAAAGGATTCTGAAATAAATGTGTATTCTGCAGCAATTAAAAGTTTTAAATGTTCTTTTGTCTGTGGCCAATTAATAAGATAGTGATTTTTCAAAAATAACATGTTACAGTAATAGTATTAATATATACAGATATATATATATATAAATATATATATATATATATATATATATATATATATATATATATATATATATATATATATTCTGCTGTAAAAAAAGATCTACCTGAAAAACAATCTGTGCTCTGAATATGTCTGTATGGAAGTGCTCATGGCAAGGTTGAATTTTTAACACAGACAGAATTCCTCAGTGTATCTAGAAGAAGTAAATTATCAATATTTATGCATACAAGGTAGTACTCATCTGCAATTGCTTCCAGCCATGACAATAAACACTTTCAGCAGGTGTCCCAAAAGTCTTTGGACTGCCTGTCATTATTTTTATGTGCTTACATGCGATTACCATATTGTTTAAGGCCAAAGAGCTATTGTATTCGGATGCAAAGATTTGTCAGCTGCATTGTACTTTTAAATGGATTGTAAAAGTTAGGAATTATATTCAAAGCATGGTTTTGTAAGAATTGCTCTAAATAACAAATAGGACGAATTTATACCCCCCTTTTTCCAAGAAATTGTGAACATTGTGATATTACACATAGCATTTAATTCAATACATATAGTATTCTATATAAAAAAAAACAATGATTTTTTTGCATGCTCTGTGGTTAGAATTTATTTTTAAGGGGAAATGCAGGGATCTGTACAGTATATATATATATAGATCTATGTCCTCTTTTGTATTTACCGCTTAGCCTTTAGAGCTTGTATTGGCAGGCCTCACATTCCTATTGATGGAAACTCCAAAGCTTGTGGAGCTTATTTACAATGATATACAGAGCCGAATTATAGGCCGGATGCACGGAGGGTGTAAACTCCTGGGACTCCACCACGTGTCCTGCAAGAGGGCCTCCACCAACTTTAGGGCTATGGTTGGGGGTACTGGGAATTAGCGGTGCCACCACTTGGTCCAGTTGGCTCAGATACACATGCCCTTGGGAGTATACCTGAGATTCCCCTTTACAACAACACCTCCCCTAGATCTGGAGATCCAGCACTCTGGACACCACCCTGACAACAGTACCGGGTAACCTGGTAACATTACTGGGAATTTGCGGTACTGCTGATTGGTCCTGTCAATCCTTTCCAATAACACCTCCAGTGGGTTGTTAGCCCCCAGGTCTGGAAATCTGACACTTGGAATTGTACCACCCTGGTGCCCAGGAGCAACAGTACCAGAATTTGCAATAATGCTGCTTGGTCCGGTTGGCCCCAATCCACATGCCCTTGCAGGGTTGTATACCTGAGGTTCTCCCTTTTCTAATGACACCAATCATCCATTCAATCCAATGGGTTGTTAGCCCTCTTAGCTCCAGAGATCTGGTGCTCATAATTCTACCATCCTGGGAGCGGTGCATTGATTCCCCGGATGATTTGGACCCTTGGTTCTCTAGATCCAAGGTCTGACTCACTGAAGGTGTCTTTGGAAGGAAGAGGACTTTAGGTATGCACCTCTGCAAGGCCATGTGAATCCCATCACCACAAAGTCTTGTTACTGTTGCTTGCCAGAGCTGGGGTTTAAAAATCTGCAGCTGAATATCTCAGCTACCTCAGAGGTGTATTGATTCCCCGGATGATTTGGACCCTTGGTTCTCTAGATCCAGGAGGGCTAGCAACTTACTGATGGTGTCTTCGATTAGAAGAGGACTTTAGGTATGCACCTCTGCAAGAGCATGTGAAGCCCATCGCCACAAGTTCTCTGTACTGTTGCTTGCCAGAGCTGGGATCTAAAAATCTGCAGCTGAAGATCTCAGCTACATCTCTACATTCAAGTCTGGGTTTCCTTGCCCGCATAGTCCCAGAGAACCGGGGTTCAGAAGTGGATCTCCCTGGGCAAGGTGCATCATTTGCCAGGGTGACCCATTTTGGAGCCCCAGTTCTCCAGACTTAGGGAGGCTAGCAACCAACTGGAGGTGCCAAGGACAGCGCAGAGAGGTGGTGAGGATTGGTGCTGGCAGGGACAAGTAGTGGACATCGCCAAGGACAGCACACAACAGGTTCCTCCAACCCAGTCCAGAAGTGACGTCAGTCAGTGAGGTATGTTGGCTGTGTTGAAGATCACATCATTACTGGCCTACTGACCCACTTACCTATATACCTGCTCACTGACCTACCTACCAATCCACCTGCCTACTGACCCACCTACTTGCCTACGGACGCACACACCCACCTACCTACTTATCTACCTTCCTACTGACCCACCCCAACCTAGCTACCTGCTGACTCAACCACCTATCGACCTACCCAACTACCTGCCAAGTGACCCACCCACTAATTTACCCACCTACCCACTCACCCTCCTACCTGCCTGCTGACTAACCCACCTACCTATCCAACTGCCTTCTAACCCACCCACCTACCTACGTATCTGCCCACTCGCCTCCCTGCCTAGGACCCTATAGTGGAAGCTGGTAGTCCTAGTGCAAAGGCAGTTGTCCACCCACCTAACTGTGTGTCTATTTGCCCCCTTCCCTACCTGCCCTCCCACCTACCTACCTACCTACCCACTCATCTATCCGCCTAACCACCCATCTTCCTACCTACTCACATACTTACGCAACTATATACCTGCCTACTTACCTATGTATCTACATGTCTACCTACCCACCTGCCTGCCTATCCTGAATTGCTATCCAATAGTAATTCATATTTCTTCAAAATTCTCACATACTCCTCTACCTGTCTACCCCCTAGCTGTCTATCTGAGTACCTAACTACCTTTCTAACCTAAATGTCTCACCTAAATGTGTACTTACCTACCTACTTACCCACTCACCTATATGCCTGCTTGCTCACCCACCCTCCTACCTTCCTACCTACCTACTATAACTTAACTACCTAGTAGATACAGGGAGGTCATTTTTTGGTGGGTGAGGGCCACATACACACTGCACAAGCAGAGATGTACAGCACTAGGTAACGTGGTTTTAATCCGGAGCACAGCTCGCGGCTTCATGTGGCTACCGGGCCATAACACACCAATGCATAGTACAGCACAAATATGAAGTCAGGCCCCTGATGTCCAGTGTCTTCATAACAGTGGCACCTGTGCATTCCCTTCAAGATGGCAGTGCCCAGAGGTCTCCACCCACCATACACAAAAGGTATATATATATATATATATATATATATATATATATATATATATATATTTGTTAAAACATGCCAGCTTGGATGTTTGAACAATTTAAAACATGGAAGTATTATATATAATAAATACACAAAATGTATGGAGAATATATTTTGTTACAGTTATCTGAATAGCCAGATATACAATTGTCTAATCAACCTGTTTTCCAATATAGTTTTATATATTGTATGACTGGAAATGAGCAAAAAAGATCCAAATGCAAAAAACAGCAGCTCAGAAAACATGTAATACTAAAAGATGGCAAGTAGAGGTGAGCAAACCAATCTGGGGGACTAGTTAAGAAACAGCTGTTCCCAAAATGGAGGGCTCCTCAAATTTTTAAAAGTACAAATGGTAGAAGCACAGTATCATCCATAATAACTAATAAGGTTATAATAAGGTTAAGGTTATAATCCATAATAAGGTGCCTACTGCCCGTGTTTAAAAGCAGTGCCCCATGTGATCCACAATGTTGCAGTGGCTGTGGGGGACTCAGAAAGAGTGCTGTGTTCTAGTGCAGGAGCAGTATAGGGGCTGCTGAGTGAATGAAAGGCAATATTATTTGCCAGTAAATGTTTTTTGTTTTTTTTGCATCTGCTGTGTTCGGTTCAGCAAACAAACACTGGTAACTAACTGGGTTGTCTGAGCAAGTGGGTCATCCTCCCCATCCTCCTGTATAGTGGTGTGTTCTGTCCAACAACCAAACACTGATAACTAATGGGGTTGTCTGAGCAAGTGGGTCATCCTCCCCATCCTCCTGTATAGTGGTGTGTTCTGTCCAACAACCAGACACTGATAACTAACTGGGTTGTCTGAGCAAGTGGGTCATCCTCCCCATCCTCCTGTATAGTGGTGTGTTCTGTCCAACAACCAAACACTGATAACTAACTGGGTTGTCTGAGCAAGTAGGTCATCCTCCCCATCCTCCTGTATAGTGGTGTGTTCTGTCCAACAACCAAACACTGATAACTAATGGGGTTGTCTGAGCAAGTGGGTCATCCTCCCCATCCTCCTGTATAGTGGTGTGTTCTGTCCAACAACCAGACACTGATAACTAACTGGGTTGTCTGAGCAAGTGGGTCATCCTCCCCATCCTCCTGTATAGTGGTGTGTTCTGTCCAACAACCAAACACTGATAACTAATGGGGTTGTCTGAGCAAGTGGGTCATCCTCCCCATCCTCCTGTATAGTGGTGTGTTCTGTCCAACAAACAAACACTGGTAACTAACTGGGTTGTCTGAGCAAGTGGGTCATCCTCCTCATCCTCCTGTATAGTGGTGTGTTCTGTCCAACAACCAAACACTGATAACTAATGGGGATGTCTGAGCAAGGGCGTCATCGTCAACGTCCTCCTCTTTTGACAAACACAATTTGTCTTGAAACAATATGGAAAATTAAAAAAATTGCTTATATATAATAGCAAGCTCTCTCTATAAAGTCACTAAAGTATGTGAGTGAGCTTATTGCCTTTTACGTTAAGCTTTTACGTTCAGCTCAGTTGGTCAGTATTTACTAAGCACAAAAACACAAAATTGCAAGGACGTTCAAAAGTTTTGAAGTAAAGGGCCTGATTTATCAAGCACCTCTGCCAGATAATATGGGTCATGCTAAACATTTAGTGAAGCCAGTGTGCATTGCGGTGTGGATTGCAGCCTGCATCTCGGTGAATAGTTAGTGACAACACAAAAAAAGGGCAAAAAAAAGTTCTAAATTTTTCCCCAAAAAATCATCTGTACATGTGAGGGCCCATTTTTACCGTTTAGGTATATTATTTTTCCAGTGATGTAAGCAAATAACAACCCTATGGGCTAAAATATCACCATTTGTTCTGCATAGCCCATAGGGTTCTGTTGTTTCCAAACCTAAAAACAAATATCCTCATTGGACAACTGATGTGCGTAACCTGAAAAATGCCCCATCACAGGTACAGGTACATTTTGCACCTTTTTATGTCTAAACACTAAAAGCAAGTGCTGTAAATTGTATAATAAAATTTGATACATTTTGCATGCCTAAAATAAAAAAAAAAAAAGAAAATTAGGGGCAAATGAGACACACTGAGAGACACAATAAGATACATTATTAAATGGGATCTTAAACCTTACTGTTTGATTTTCACCTTATTGCTTAAAGTCATTTTTCAGTCGAAACATAAAAAAGCTATACTCACCTTTATCCCCACACAGACCATCGCTCCTAATCTGGGGCAGCAGTGCTTACCTGAAAGGTTTCATCCAGGTCCCTCTGTGCATCGGCTCCACACGCAGCACGGTTCTTTCGTTGGGCTTCGCTTCCTGTCTCCTTCTGATGTGGCAACGCCCCTGCCATCAGTGATGGTGAGCTACCACGCCCCCCTTTCACTGCAATGGCGGGAACGTGACAGCTCAACATGTATGTCAGCTTTTCCCTGGAATGTTACTGACACTTTCTAAGAAATTCTGATATTCTGAAAAATTAAAATGCCATCAATAGGACCTGCAAAAAACTAGGCTTAGAAAACAGCCTTGTCTTGGGCCACTTTGTGTAGCATTGTGTATTGTGCAATTATGCCCTCAAACAGAAGTGACACATAAGTGTTCTATATTGATTATGTTCTTGAAGGCTCAGTGTCAGCAATGGAGCAAAAGCTGGATAAATAAGAGTAATAGTGGTTTCAATAGCAAGCTCTTGTTTGGGGCTACAGTACCAGAAATAGAGCGAACTTGCTAAATAGATGTAGTAGTCTTTAAATAGCAAGCTCGTGTGAAGGACCACAATGCGAGTAATAGAGGTAAGTTGCAGAAATAGTAATGGTATGAATTTCTGTACAAAACTGGAGAGGCACTGTGAGGGATCTGCCAGGGGGAAGGGGTGTAATTAAGGTGATCAACATTGCTAGTGGACCGGCAGACGGGTTTGTCTTTGACAACACCCCCTCATTGGCACTAGTACCATTTAGTGCTACGGAAGATGATGGCGCTATATAAGTAAACAATAATAATCATTTCTTCTGGTGCTGGTACTGAGCCCAGCCCTGTAATAAACAAGATGGGGTTGTTGGTATTTTACTCTCTAACCACTGTTGCTTTAACCTAGCCCTTGCCCTCCATGTGCATTTCATCGCTATTCTTTTCATCATTCAAAGTTCACTGCTCCACCTATACTCACCTATTCAGGGAGACTTGCAATTGCAGTCGTATACTGCCCACCATCTCTTTTTAGAACTCTTTGCAGCCAGTGGCCAACAGATCACAAATCACTTGAGTGCTGGTGCTCCATGCTCGGTTTCACCAGGAGGTGGGAGGAGAAAAGTAAGATGTTTTGGCTTAAAGTGGACCAACACCCAGGATTTTCACTATCCTGGGTGTTGGTCCACTTCAGCAGGGCATCCGAGATCAGGATGCCCCGCTGTGTGAAACCCCCCCAAAAGCCCCCAAAAACGTACCTTTTCCGGCGACGGACAAGCAGCCGCCGCCGCCTCCCGCGCATCCCTCTTACAGGGCGCGCGCCCGTGCCGGCCATTCACAAACGGAGGCGGTGGCGGCTGATCCGTCGCCAATAAGGTAAGGTTTTTTGGGGCTTTTGGGGGGGGTTTCACCCCGCGGGACATCCCGATCTTGGATGCCCACCGCGGTGAGGGAGGTGATCGGCCCGGGAATCTTATAGATTCCCGGGCCGATCACCCCAGGGTGTTGGTCCACTTTAATGAAGGGGAAGGCAAGTTATCAGGATCCCCCTTGTGCTGAATAAGAACCACACCAGCCCCCACTGCATGAGAAGTAGGTGTTGGTCTAGTTTAAGCAACTCTCTGCTATGATATACTAAACTAGATAAGCGAGAAGAACAGCACTAGTATAAATGGTAATTTCACAACTGACAAGTCTGCACTTTCATATATTATGATGTATATGAATAATATGATGCTCAGAGTGGCATCAGATTAGGAAGTTACTAGAGCCTCAGCGCCAATATTTTCACCTCAGCGGCCCCAGTGTCCGATGCCATTTAGTCTGTGGTGACCACTGCTCTTTGCAAAACTGCGCCTGTTTATAGTGGCACTGTAGGTTAAGATCCCATAGACCACAATGAGCAGAACTGTACTGAAGTGTTTTTTGCTCATAAATAATGTTAAACACAATTATCTGTACAGAACTTGCTTTGCTGACTTAATAATGTACATGATTTTATCATGCCTGTTTTTTCTGTACTTTGTAGTCCAACATCTAATAAGCAGCTTAAAGGAGCACTATTGCAAAAATTGTGTGATTTTAAAAATCCATAGAAACACGTTGGCTAATGAGGGGAGGGGACACTTAGACACCCGAACTGAATAAAACTCTCACCAAGCTTGTGGTTTCATCTCTCATGGTAGCAATACAATCCAGGGGTGACAGGTTTAGGCCCTTATTTAACAAGGGATAGCGACAGGTAGTGACTGGTGATGACGGGCCCCGCCACGAGAACGCCGGCTCCCCACCACAATCACACATTTATCAAGCCAATCCTGCTTAGCGACTGAGATAGCGCCATATAGCGACTCATTCATCATTATTCCTGCCTCAGCCCACAGCGCCAGTGTCCGACCTTGAACAGCGACAGGTATGACCTCTCGCTACCTGGCGCTCTCCAATGCATTTCAATGGAACAATCTTTTCATATCTATTCATAATTAATTGTTATTAATTTTTTTTTTTTTTTTTAAATGTGAAAAATTCTGGGACCACTTCTGCCATTTTAAATCATTTTTTTAAAAATAAAAAATTATGTACAGAATTGATATTACAGGTCTGATATTAATGTATTCATATTACCAAATTATTTTAAAAACTTGTTTTTTTTGGTTTCCAAAATTATGGTTGTTTGGGGGGTTAAAAAACTACTTTTAACCCATCGCCTCCAGCGCTCTGGGGTTTAAACATGCATTTTACAGCGGGAGAATTTTTTGAGCGTGATTTGTTAATGAATATGGTGGGAGCCGGTCGCTAGGGCCAGTCGCTATCATGCGCACCCATACATCGCGGAACCTGTCAAATAGCGACTCCTCACCCAATATTCAACATTACGGCAAACCGACTGAGTCGCTATCAACTACCGAACAACGGCCAAGCACAGCGACTACTAGCGGGCGCTCTGAAAATGCCGCTACAGTCGCTCAACTGTCGCTACCTGCCGCTATTAATGAATCAGCCTCTGAGTGTATTGTGGGTGACAGAGTCTGTCACCACTGATGTCCTCTTTCTTTCATTAAAAAAACAAAAAAACAAGCCTGGCAGGATAGCTGTTGATGCCGGGTGTATAAGTGACCTCTCCTGATGCCAATCAGCATATTTATATGGATTTTTACCATTTTTCGCGATAGTGCTCCTTTAAACGTACTGTATAGTCTTGTTTGTCCACAGCAGTGAATGATATCCTGTAACTGTTATGAAGAAATGCTGACCAGTGCCTGATAAATAAAGAAGTAATCTTGTCAATGTGTTGAATATGAATAAATCCTGAAAATTGTTATCATTGGCATTAGGGTCCAACAGGCACCGACGCAGGCTGCCCAATACAGTACCTAGTGCACCAATGTAATCTGATCATTTAACATCAGGCGTTTCGACTTCCAGCGCCATCCTGTAAAAACAGCAGCTCCAAAATATAAAAAGATGCAGGTGCCAGCAAAATTATGCTTAATGGCACCCTTCATAAATGAGGGTCTGTAATATATTACTTACAGGCTGATTCATGACTAACGCCAGGTAGCGACAGATGAGCGTCTGTAGCAGGCATTTCAGAGCGCCCGCTAATATCTGCTGTGCTCGGTTGTGGTACACTAGCTCAGAGCGCCTCAGTCGCTGTGCAGCATTGATGAATACATTGTGGGGAGTCGCTATATGAACAGTATGGGAGCAAATAGTAGCGACTGGTCAGTGCGACCGACTTACAACATATTCATCAAAAAAACAGCCTCACACACCGCCGACGCTTAAAAAAGCTTCGCTGTAGCCCAGAGCGCCGGAGGCTATGTGATTAAAGGCTGTTTTTGAACATGTATCCACCATTAACAAAGCGAAAACATATGGAATTACATTGTAATAACATTGTAACATGAACACATTAATGCCAGACCTGTAATGCCAGGAAAGGTCACAACATTATTTGAGAATAAAAAAAAAAACCCTGATTAAAGAGAAGTAAAAGAACGTCCATTGAAATGTATGGGAGAGCGCGAGGTAGCGAGAGGTAAGACGTGGTGCTCTGAAAGTTTGAACGCCGGCGCTGTACGCTGAGGCTGGGATAATGATGAATCATACGCTACATGGCGTTATCTCAGTTGCTCAACAGAACCGGCTTCATAAATGTGTAATTGCGTCCTGTGGCCCGGCGTTCTCATGCCGATGCCTGCAGCTACCTGTCGCTTAACAGCCACTACCTGACGCTATCCCTTCATGAATAAGCCCCTTAATCTAAAATGTAACATGTATTTCCTCAGCTGCTAAACAAATGCGAGACTGGTCTGAATCATCAGATCTCTCACTCTGTCTATATTTATAGCATTCAGATTCTTTCAGAATAATGACATTTTATTGAGATACTTCTGATGACAAAAACTATTTTATTGGAAGGTCTGCTATCCTCTTATTTTAACAAACAATTTCCTTTTCAATAGATTTGTATATGCTGAAAACATCTTAATGTCCTGTTTCAATTAAAACAAAGTAAATCTGAAATTAACTTTAAGACACACTACTATTTTTCAGAAGAATACAATTAGAATTAAATGTATAGGCTGCCCCTGAAAAATAAAGCCGCATTTACCAATGCAGTTTAAAAAACATCTGTTCACTTGTTTAACTCTCTTGTAAAGTGGAAGTATATGAGTGTTTTATGGTAAGTGCCTCTCTTTAAATCCTTTTTTTTATGTTGTGAGACGGAAGTCTGATCGGCTCCTCCTTAAAAATACTGCCAGTACTAGAGAAAAAAATCAATACGATGCCAGTAACAAGGTTTAAAAGATTAATGGGGAGTAGTAAAGATGAAGTGAAGTACTAATAAAACTGCTAATTGCAACCAAACAATAAAACTACTATAAATATATATACAACATAAATGTTGGATTAAAAGAACAACAGGGTGAGTGTCATTAGCAGCCTTAAAATTGCTGTTGAATTTTTTTTTTTATATGTTAGCAGATAAGAAGTCTTAAATGTTTAGTCATCACATTTATTTGTTTGTACAGACAAAAATCCCAAGGATAACAAGTGGTATGCAGTCTAATTCTACCATATACTGTACTTTTACAATAACACATTAAGACACTGCTCTCTGAGTTTTGAGATGTAAATAAATCCAATATATATATATATATATATATATATATATATATATATATATATATAATATGTATATATATATATATTATATATATTTATATATATATATATATATTTATATATTTATTACTCACTCCAATCAGGGTAATGGTTAAAGTTATGATAGGCAGGTTTAATAACTATAAATGAACTCAAATGCGCCTAGGGCTTGACTTACCAAATTTGTCACATGGTTTAAATGTGCTGTTCTAAACAACGCAAAGCTTGTCATGTTGCACTCAAAAGCCTTATTAAAAGATATGTCAGCGACACACAGCACCACTTTTTTGGCCTCAGCACCACTCAAGAGTGGGATTTAACGGTAGGGCCAATGCGGCATCGGGGAGGCCGATTCATTAATAGCGGCAGGTAGCGACAGTTGAGCGACTGTAGCAGTCTTTTCACAGCGCCCGCTAGTAGTCGCTGTGCTTGGCCATTGTTCGGTTGTTGATGGCGACTGAGTCGGTGTGCAGTAATGTTGAATACGGGGTGACGAGTCGCTGTTTGACAGGTTCCGCGATGTATGGGTGCGCATGATAGCGACTGGTCAGAGCGACTGGCTCCCACCATATTCATCAAAAAATCAAAAAATTCTAATTCTTCTTCTTATTCTTCTTCTTATTCTTCAAAAGCTCAAAAAATTATTGCGCTGTGAAATGCACGTTTAAACCCCAAAGCGCTGGCGGCGATGTGTTAAATGTCGTTTTTTAACCCTCAAACCACCATATTTTTGGAAACCAAAAAAAAAAAAAATTTATAAAGAATTTAAATATGAATACAATAATATCAGACCTGTAATATCAATTCTGCACAATTTTTTTTTTTTTTTTTAACCTTAAAAAAATTATCTAACATGGCAGAAGTGGTCACAGAATTTTTCACATTTAAGAAAAAAAACAAAAACAAACATTAATAACAATTAATTATGAATATTTAAAGATTGTTCCATTGAAATGCATTGGAGAGCGCCAGGTAGCAAGAGGTCATACCTGTCGCTGTTCAAGGTCGGACGCTGGCGCTGTGGGCTGAGGCTGGAATAATGATGAATGAGTGGCTATCTGGCGCTATCTCAGTCGCTAAGCAGGATTGCCTTGATAAATGTGTGATTGCGGAGGGGAGTCAGCGTTCTTGTGGCGGTGCCCGTCATTACCGGTCGCTCACCAGTCGCTACCTGTCGCTATCCCTTCATAAATAAGGGCCTAATTTAACGCTAGAGCTGAAAATAATGCAGCGCCGGGTACTCTGGTTTAAAAAACGCCAGATGAGACCTGGTGCTCTAACTCAAGATCCCATGGAGTACAATGAGCAGAACTGGATTGTAGTATTTAATACTTCTAATTAATATTAAACACATTTGTACAGAACTTGCATTGTGACTTGTCAGTTATTGAAACACAGAACCTAGATGGGGCAAACATTTTTGGGGGTTATTAATGTTGATTTTAATGGCTTTTTTTGCTTAACAATGTTTAATTTGGACACCAACAACTAACAACTAAAACACAACCTAAACACACTGTAAAGTTTGTCCCCATGCCCCCAGCAGTCATTTCTTTTAAGCGTAATGAAAAAAAAATGCTGACCAGCACTGAAAAAATACAGCACCAAAGATTTAAAGGAAGAAAAAAAAATCATACATTTGCTGGAGAGCGCCGGAAAAATGGCAATACAAAGTAGTGCTCACTGCCGCTGGGATAATTAGGCCCTTATTTATGAAGGAATAGCGACTGGTGAGCGGCCGGTAATGACGGGCCCCGCCACGAGAACGCCGGCTCCCCACCACAATCACACATTTATCAAGCCAATCCTGCTTAGCGACTGAGATAGCGCCAGATTCATTCATCATTATTCCAACCTCAGCCCACAGCGCCGGCATCTGACCTTGAACAGCGACAGGTATGACCTCTCGCTACCTGGCGCTCTCCAATGCATTTTAATGGAACAATCTTTAAATATTCATAATTAATTGTTATGATATTTTTTTTTTTTTAAATGTGAAAAATTCTGTGACCACTTCTGCCATTTTAGATCATTTTTTTAAGGTAAAAAAAAAATTTACAGAATTGATATTACAGGTCTGATATTAATGTATTCATATAACAAAATTGTTTTTTTTTGGTTTCCAAAAATATGGTTGTTCGGGGGTTAAAAAACTACTTTTTACCCATCGCCGCCAGCGCTCTGGGGTTTAAACATGCATTTTACAGTGCGAGAATTATTTGAGCGTGATTTTTTAATGAATATGGTGGGAGCCGGTCGCTAGGGCCAGTCGCTATCATGCACTTCAATACAGCGCGGAACCTGTCAAATAGCGACTCCTCACCCAATATTCAACATTACGGCAAACCGACTGAGTCGCTATCAACTACCGAACAACGGCCAAGCACAGCGACTACTAGCGGGCGCTCTGAAAATGCCGCTACAGTCGCTCAACTCGCTACCTGCTGCTATTAATGAATCGGCCTCTCAGTAGCGACTGCTAGCACCAATGTAGTCCACAGCACAGTGCAAAATAAGATGGGAATGATGGTGCTCCAAAGCTGGCGCTATAGCCACAAAAATGATGCTAAAAAGCGCACATCATAAATAAGACCCATGGGCACCTCAATATAAATTCCCTAGTGTAGCATTTGTAAGCAGCAGAAAGCAGCCATTTAAAACATGCTCTACATAGGCTAAGCCAGGATGCGCCACTATTGTCAAAACACATTTTCTACTCTGAATGCAATACCACAAAATGCTTTTAAAAAAATAAGGACAAAAACAATGATGTTATATATGTTACATAGTTGGTGCTTAAAGTGGACCAACAGCCATGCACATTTGGAAATAGAATATCCCCAAAACTCCCTTGCCCCATTAGCATGCATGATACTGAATCATTGAGGCTGATTCATTACTAACACCAGGTATCGGCAGATGAACGTCTGTATAGCGGCGCTTAGAGTGACCACTAGTAGACGCTCATGTGCGGGTATCAGGTGCTGTAACAGAGCGTCTTGGTCGCTCTAGTAACCTGGCCGGCATTGATGAATGTGATGTATGTTGTGCGGTGTAACACCAGTACAGCGCGGCAGGGAGCGAAAGGTAGCGCCAGCTCATTGCGACCGACTCTCAGCAACTCACACCATACTTCAAAACTACATAAAAAAAAACTTCACGCACAGCGTCGGCACTCTAAATCTGGTCGCTATAGCTTAGAGCGCCAGACGCTGTGTGATTAAAGTCTGTTTTTGAACACATAGCCAAAAGTAACAAAGTGAAAACAATTGGAATTACATTGTAACACTGTGACATTAACACTTTAGTGCCAGATCTGTAAATACAATTATGCATAAAAAAAACAAAAAAATCTAAAAAGTTTTCAAAAATGACTCTTTCCAGGCCAGGAGAGGTGACAATTATTTGAGATTTAAAAAAATTTAAAAAACCCTGTTTAAACAGGAGAAAAGGAACATCCATTGAAAAGTGACAGGTAGCGACAGGTTATACCTGGCGCTCTGGAAGCTAGAGCGCTGGCGTTATATGCTGAGCCGCCTGTAATGATGAATCGGACGCTACATGGCGCTGTTAGAGTTGCTCAACAGATTTGCATTCATAAATGTGGTTTTGCGTACAGCGTCTAGCGTTCACCAGACACGGCCTGCTGATACGAGGCACTACTTGGCGCTATCCCTTGATGAATAACCCCCATTGTCAGCACTTTTATTTGCTCCTGCATCCACTCAAAGCTGAAATGCGGGCCCTAATGATTTTATCCTGGCCAATGCTGACAGTTACAAAAGGGTCAAAAAATGGTACACTTTTATGTGGAGCAATCTGAATCTGTGAAAAATGAAATGAAACTTAAATGCACATATTAGTGCTTATTTAAACATGTTCCCAAAGCCTTGGAAAAAATAGCTTATGGCTTTATATATCAGCCCCTTATGTTTGGAATCCATCCATGTAACCATCTACCCATGTAATTACAAAAAATCTGCAGCGAATGGCATTTTCAATTTAAGGTTTTCACATGCAGTATGAGTAGTTTTGTGGCTTTTATGCACTTTTCTAATTACATATGTTCATGTAAAAAAGCTGAAGGAAACATGACATGTTCATGGTTAGTCTTTTTCATAACATATCTAGCAGCTTCACAGTATCTACTAATAACACAATGAAAAGGTCAGAGGTATAAACAGGAAATTGAAAAAGGGAAGATAAAATAAATGTGATCCTAAGGACCAAATGAAAATACCAAATGTGCATGTCATATTAAGAATTTAACATCAGTGGGTCTACGGGTTAATAATTTTGCCTTCACCCAAAAAGTTTTATTTAGCCTCTTAAAGTGGACCAAAACCCAGGATTTTGACTATCCTGGGTTTTGGTCTTTGCCCCCCGGGCACCCCGATTGGAGATGCCCGCTGTATGAAACCCCCCAGGTCCCCTGATCTCACTTACCCTTCCCTGGTCCTTCAGCGCATGTGCAGCTCTCTCGTCCAATCAGGGAGCTTGGATCCGCTACAGCTCCTTTGTCCAGGAGCTCGTCTAATGCAAATGGATCCGGCCATTCACAAATGCCTGATGCAGGTACGCGCCCTGCTAGAGGGATAGCGGGGATGAGGAGAAACAGTGGGTGTGGCAACAGTGATGTGATGTAAGCACACTGTGTGCCTTACATATATAAAAGTAAAAAAAAATATGTGCATTGTTGTGCCTCTAGTTATTTCTGCCGGCAAATAGTGTGACCAGATAAAGGGGGGGGGGGGCTACAGGCTAAGAGCGTCTCCAGCCCGCCAGCACATAGTGTGACCAGAGAGGAGGGTGGGGTTTCATAGCTGCAGAGAGAGGCAACCAATCAGGATGTCTGGGGAGGGAGTCGGGGGTTGTTTACATTCTCAGTCCACTGTTGCCCCAGTGTCACTAAGTCGCAGTGTACCTAAAAGTATATAATGGTGCACAATCACTTGTCACAAGTAAATAGGAAAAGGTAAATGCAGTGGCAGTGAAAGGCCAGGCTCGATTCAGAGCGTGTGCCAGGGGGTGGTTGTTATTCTGGTATGGGAAAAGGTAAGCACTGAGGAAAGATTGGGTTTCATTGTGGGTTCCCTTTTTTAGATAACTTAGCTTTTAAATAAAAACATACCTGTTATGATCACAGGAGGTTCTGTCCTGAGGGTCTTTGGCTGGGCAGTGTGTGGTTCTGTCATGATTTGAAGTGTATGCCAGGAGAGAGTTGTTATCCAGGTGTAAGGAATAGTAAGCAATAGGGTGAGGTTGGGTTCCATTGTGAACCTGAAAAGGTTGTTGCCATTGTTTTTATTTAAACAAATACCTGTAATAATTATAGGAGATTCAATCCTGAAGGCTGGGTAAGTTTGCACGTGTGTGCCACTTGTAGGGTCTACTGGATGTCGTGGGGAGTCATCAGTGTTTGGGATGTGGGTTAACAGGGTTGGGTAGGACGGGAGTATGGAGAGCACTGCCTGGCCTGCAGAGGTTGTGTAGGGTCGCTCATCTTGAGTGAAACTAGCCACTTCTGGGCTGTTGGTGCATTAAAAAGAAACAAAGGAGGGGTGGCAGCCAATCTGTCTCTGGTTAAAAACAGAGAGCTGGGTCACACACATCTGCAGAAGTATGCTTAAGCTGCACCACCAAGCATCAAGGTGCCTCTGTGAGGTGCAGTCCCAACTCTAATCTCTGAGAGCCCCATTTGGGACATACAATGCAATATATAAAATGGGAGCAGGCTTACCTGAGGTTGCCCTAAAACCTTGTGTGCAGCCCATAGGGTGGAAGGGCCAAAGACCTTGCAGTACAGCCTAGACCCCACACCCCATGTGCTTGCACAAAATCAAAAGAAACAAAGGAGGGGTGGCAGCCGCTCAGACCATTTTATAACTAACCTGGGAGGTGCACGTGAGCAGGGCAATTAGGATACAAAAGTCTTAAAGGAGCCACAGCACTCAAACCAGTTAGCTTGCTGACCAACCTTAAATCTGTCTCTAAATCTGGTTAAAAACAGAGGACTCACACATCTGCAGAAGTATGCTTAAGCTGCACCACCAAGCGCCAAGGTGCCTCTGTGGGGTGCAGTCCCAACTCTAATATCTGAGAGCCCCATTTGGGACATGCACCCCACAGAGGCATCTTGGCGCTTGGTGGGGCACCTTAAGCATAGATAGGTAGCTGGGCCATGAGGAATGAACTATGTAGACAGAGCACCAAACATGTATTTTAGACTGCGGAAGGTAGGAGTAGTTAGTGGTTAAATGGTTATTTAGGAAAGAGTATTCTTGATAGTTCTAGATATTCATATGGGTTAGCTGATGTCTCAACAATTTAGCAAAGATAGAAGGAAACAGAGTTTATTTCAAGCAGATCTCCAGTCAAAGAGTGAACACTTAGTCAATTGCTCCCCTATTTGAAGGGGCTTAACCCCATGCAGATAATGTGGAATAGCTATCCTGAGCCCACAGCTTCTGAAAAATGCAATTATCCCTTACTTTTAGCCAGCAGTAAAAATCAATCAGCTATAAAGACTCATCATTGCTCTGCTCACAGCAGTGAACTCCTAAATACATTTTAGATACATTAATTGCACTCTTTGTTTATCCAGGCAAATATCTTTCTCATTTTGGTGTCATTTGCTGCTGGCTCATGATCATGGTGCACAGTCAAGTATCATGTGTGTAGTTAGAGTAAGGTGACTATAAGAAGTCTATAGTAGACTTCTCTTTTGCATTTCCTTGGTGCAACATGTTATTAGTGTCAAGTTAAGGATTGCTATAGAGTATGTGTAGTTCATTCAGTAGTAATACAAAAGTAGGTGAGAATATTTCCTTCTTAAAATTACTACTTGGCTTTCTCAGTAAATACTGGGTTACTTGGTCAAAAAAGCAAGTATTTATTTGGAAAACAATTTACTTATCTGTTCAGTTTTTTCCCTTCTAGAAAGTAGTTGGAAGTTTATGGATCATGTGACTGTGCTGTTGCTCCCCCGGGATGCACAGATTTCCTTGCTGCAGCCCCAGGAGTGGCATCACATCCCTGCCAAGAGGCTTAATGTTTGCTTTGTAGTATGCAGCCAGATACAGACATATCCACACAATGAACTGAGCAGGCAACTTGGGTACGATTAAGGGAAAATATATAGCCTAGAAGTGGGCATTAAAGTTTCTAATGATAAATCTATGTTAAACATACAAATAGAGCCATTGCTTAATACTAAGCTTCACCAAATACATTTATGCCGCTCTTCTGTAAAAAACCTAGAAACTAAAAATCCCTATTTACCTAATATTCCCCTCCGGGTTAATGGGTATGTAACCTTCTTGCTGGGAAGTATTAAGCCTTGTGCATTGGGAGTGGGAAAATGCCTCAATTTGCAATAGGATTTAGGCTCTTTGCAACACTAAACAATACCATTCACCCTTTCATAGAGAAGCATGGCCATTATTCACCCCACCCCTTATAGCAGATCAGGTGGCTGCACCCCCTTAATTTGATACTGGAATTTATTGCAAATGTTTGAGACAAGTACAAACCCCCAAAAGTTGTCCCTGCATCATGCTGTGCTAGAAACCTTAACACGTAGTGATGTTTGAGAATTCCACCCATCAGTTTATCTTATTTATCATTTTTTTCACTGACCTCTTTTTAGGAATTCCTTATTATATAAAGCAGTGGTGGAGAAGAATGGCACCTTTACTCCCTGTTACTGTTGTCACCTTTTGTGTGATGTAGGTAAGAAGCAGTATGACAAACGTGGACAGACTTTACCTCTATTCACTACAGCTAGTTCAAGTAACTGACAGCTGCAATTGTGAACATGCTATCAAGTCAAGCTGAAATTTACTACAGAAAGATCCCTGTAATTGAAGGAACAATACAGAAATGAGTACACAAGATAGCAGTCACAGTTTGAAATATTTTGATGTAAGTCCTGTGACTGGCAAATCACATCCGTGAACTGAAGGTAAGGACAGTTGTATTGAGTTTACTTTAGTCAAAGACCTGCCAGAGAAAAGACTGTGTTTCTGCAGTCTGTGTGAATTATTCCACTAGCTTTTTCACAGCCATGGTTTTCACACTGCTCCTAAAGTTGAATAATTATACTGCAATAGGTCTGTGATTTCTGCCTTCATGTCTAGCCCAAGATATCTTTCTTGATAGCTTTAGCAATTAACTATAATAATACTACATTTGGTCAATGTTTTGACCAAATAATAAGGTTAATAATTAGAGATGAGCGAACTTCTCAAAAATTCGATTCGGGCGATTCGCCGATTTTCTCAAAGAAATTCGAGTTCGTCGCTCATCTCTGGTGGGAGCGGGGAGGCCGGCTGCGCTGTCAGCGTAGCCGGCCTCCCCGCTCCCACCAAGCCCTGAAATGGAAAAAAAAATGCCGACATCATGGGAGTGGGGAGGCCGGCTGCGCTGTCAGCGGCGGCGGAAGCCGGCTTCCGCCGCCCGCTGACAGCGCAGCCGGGCTCCCCGCTCCCACTATACAGCAAACACTTACCGGCATGGTGGGAGCGGGGAGGCCGGCTGTGCTGTCAGCTGTCATCAGAGGACGCGTCATCAGAGGAAGCCGGCTTCCTCTGATGACGCATCCTCTGATGACAGCTGACAGCGCAGCCGGCCTCCACACTCCCAATATGCCGGTAAGTGTTTGCTGAAATAAAAAAATGCCGGCATGGTGGGAGCGGGGAGGCCGGCTGCGCTGTCAGCGGGCGGCGGAAGCCGGCTTCCGCCGCCCGCTGACAGCGCAGCCGGTCTCCCCGCTCTCACCATGCCGGCATTTTTTTTTCCATTTCACGGCTTGGTGGGAGCGAGGAGGCCGGCTGTGCTGTCAGCGGGCGGCGGAAGCCGGCTTCCGCCGCCCGCTGACAGCGCAGCCGGTCTCCCCGCTCCCACCATGCCGGCTTATTTTTTTTTTTAATTTCAGGGAAAATTCGGTCAGCACGAACCACTAAAAATTCGGGTTCGTGCTGAATCGAATTTTCCCTGAAATTCGGAGCGAATTCAGGTTCGTTAGAACCGATTCGCTCATCCCTATTAATAATAATAATTTGACCTGATAAGAAATAAAGCAAACAAAATAACCGAATATTTGAAAGGTTAACTTTTAGGCCTCAAGTCAAGAAGAATTGAAAACATTCTCTTGGTAGTGAAAGATGTCACTTTATGAAATAAAGCATGAGAATCTCACTGTTACTTAATCACCAGCTAGGAAGACAATGGGGTCGATTCAGTGCCAGGTGACAATTCTCACTCATTCTCAAAACTGCCATTGTCTTTAATTGTCTACCTTGGGATTGATTCAGAACCAGGTGAAAATGTATGCCCGGTACACAATGAAAGTGAGTGACAATGGTTTTCTCTCCTAAAAAAGGAGTAAGAATTCTCACCTGGCTTTGAACCGACCTCAGTGCAAGTCAATGGTACTTTTTACTACAGTGTAAATAGAAGTAAAACGTTTTATACTTTTCTTAGGAGTAAAAAAAGTTGTCTTCACATCTGGTAATTCAGCAACAGTGAAATTCCCATGCTATTTTCTCATAAAAGTGAAATTTATACTATCATAAGAATTTATTAACACTCTTAGTGAATCAAGGACATTGTGTTACATGTGTAGCTCACCCCACCCTCTGGTTTTAGATGTCTTCTTGGCGACCCCTGGAAATGCCCTATAATTTGACAATATATTCACTGCCTTACAGTCCTGTATTTGGGATGGGTTTATCATGTAACTGTGTGCAAGGTCTCGACGGCTGCTGCAGCTTTTTGGGCTGAATACCTGCTTTGAATTCTCCTGAAGGGGCCCATTGGCCCCCACTTACCTTTTGGCTGCGTCTGGGCCTGGTCCTCACGTTGTCGCCCACATACACGTCACGCACAGAAGTGATCTTGCAGCTCAGCAAGGTTTCGCAGGATTTTGGGCAGCCACTTTGCATCCCATTCACGGGCATTGAGCTGGCGCAAGATAGGGGCTGTGTGCAGTGCCTGATTGGATGCAAGATGGAGATGTCCAGAAACTGAAGGTCCCAGAAGGTGGATCCCTTGGCAAGGTGAGCAAATAATGCCCAAAGGTAAAACCAAAGGCAGCAGATCGGTGAGGTTTGGGGGAGGTTTTAACCTCCCCTAATGTTTTTTTTCAAACCATCAGCAGCAAGATGTGAAAAGGTAGGTAAAAATTTAATTTAGCATGTGTACTACATTGTTTTTGTTTGGTAAAGTATATGTTATATGGTTCGTGTGACCCTCAGCTCAGCAAATATTAACAAGTGTCATTAAACAAAAAAACTCAAACTGGAAACACTGGTTAAGGAATAAATGTATGGTAAAAAAATATGTGTGTAAAGCTAAAAGCCAGAATAAAAAGAGTCAACTTTCTCACTTACCTTCAGTGTCATAGTGGTGCCTTGCAAGCTCCTTTTCTTAGTTTCCATTGGAGGTGGCAGAACACCCAATCAGCTTCTCTCAAAATCTCGGTGGTGATCACATTGGCTTTTTATCAGTATGTGTGACTTTTTTTATGTGTGATTTTTTGGTCAGTGACTGCCTAAAGTCTCAGTTTTGAGTATTTTAGGTCTGATCAGCGTATAATCAGCACTCTCTTTCTATTGTGAATAGGAAGGTGTGAAGGTATATTGTGGTCTTGCAGGCCACAATACCCATTCCATTACACACAAATCCTTGCTGCTGGCAAAAGGATGTGTCCCTACCTATAGCAAATATACTAATAATACTAGTAGATTACCACCACATGCGGAAACTGTGGAGAACCAAGGCAGGACCATACACAATCTCACACAGATTAGAAGTGATCATACAATCAAGAATACAGACACTATAACATACAACTGTCTCTTTAAACCGGACCAACACCCTTACAAGAAGCTGTTCTGTACTTGTATTGTAGCATAATACAAGTTTAAAATTCTCATTTAATCAAACTAAAAATGCACACTCACAAATTCCAAGTGTTGAAACTCTTTGATAAGGCACCTGTCACCATCTTAAAGTGATGGAACAGGTAAAGCCAATTGTTAGCCCATTGCGTCAGGCTACATTTAACAATGTCCTAAATGGTTTTCCGTGAAGAAGAAGTGGCTGAGATATTAACATTTACAGTTTTATCTCATGATTACTCTTCTGAAGCAAGTGGGCATGGCCCTTGAAGCTGTGATGCAACATGATAATCACCATAATAATTTGCATAATGGCCAGGGTCTGTAAGAGCCTAAGATCCTGCTTCAAACATGGGAATTCTCATCACCCTGGTTGTACTTCTTCCCTCTATCCCTGTTGCTAGGGCTAGTGTCTAGACCAGCATTCCCAGACACGGATGCATACACTCGCATGCACACTCGCATACACTTGCATGTGCACGCCCCCGGATGCGCATGGGTGCCCCCCGCATGAGTATGCGGACACTCCCACATGCACATGTACTATCCCAGATACATATGCGCGCACTCCCACATGCACATACCCAGATGTGCATGTCTGCATGCCCACATGCACATGTGTACACTACCACAGCAAAATGCACACACCCCAAAGTGTGTGTGTGTGTGTGTGTGTGTGTGTGTGTGTGTGTGCACTCCCTCATATGCCCCCCAGACATGCATGCATGCACTTCCATACATGCACATGTGTGCACTCCCACACGCACCCCCAGATGCAAATGCATGCATTCCCACGTGCACATGAATGTACCCTGAAATGCACATGCTTGCACTCCTGCATACACATGTGCACACTCTCACATGCATGCATTCCCACATGTGTGCACCATCAGATGTGCTTTTACTTTCTAGAGAAGTTGGTAGATACGTAATGGGTAGGCTAGTAGGTACATATGTGGGTCAGTAGGTCGGTAGGTGGGCGGGTAGGTAGCTGGGTCAGTAGGAAGAACATAGGTAGGTGGGTAGGTAGGTATCTAGGTCAATGGGCAGGTAGGTGGGCAAGTAGGTAGGTAAGTGGGTAGGTCGGTCAGTAAGAAGGTAGGGGAGCAGGTAGGTGGATGTGTTAATGTGCAGGTAGGTGGTGGGTCATGTACATTAATTGTACACACACACACACACACACACATATACAGCTATCATAACACATGTGCACCAATCACAAACAGATTTGTACAGCTATCACAAACACATATGTACGCCAAGCACACACATACAATCACTGTGCAAGCAGCCTTACCAGAAAAATGCCACGACACAGTGTGGGAGGATGTCACTAGCCAGCAGGACTATCCAAGGCCAATCGCCTCCCCGCTACACCAGCTTTCCTCCGCCATTAGCAGGATTTCAGGGCCCTCTGTCGCAGATCACTGCTTATGTTGATGGGATTTCAGGGCTCACTACTGCAGATCACTGCCCCCTCCATATGGGCCCCACTGCCTGGCCACCAGTAGTCACCGTACTTACAGTGCGGATGGCAGTGTGCTTTCAAAATGCACAGGCATCAACACGAATGGAGCCAAGTAGGGACATGGGAAAAGGGGCAGGTTACACACAGTGGAGGGGTCATTCATTATGTGACTGGACGTCTATGCACTAAGCTAGCATGATATGCTACTGCTTGACCTGTGTAAAAGGGCTGGTATGGGGCGGCTATTTAATTACATGTTTTCTCTTCCTGCTGTCATCATAAAAATTAAGCACACAGCTCTATTCATTTTGTACAAAAAGGGCATGCAAGGAACCGCCTGGGCATGTAGGTTATGTGTGAAGAAAGGGGGTGGTACCCATATCTTAAACTTGGACCTTCAGCATCATTTATGACAAGCCCAAACCTTTAAAAAACTATTCCCAGCATCTAAAATTAATATATTTTACATTTATAGTCACTTTTTATTCTTTCCCCCCACTGGGCAGCAACTATCTTCAGGACTCTAGGATACGGACGCCGCTATCTTGCCTCAGAAACATCACATACTGAAGAGAGGAGAGCGGGGCAAAAGTATGGGGGGGGGGTTATAGTTGTGCTTTGCACAGACAGAGCAGAGCCGGGCTCAGGAAAAGGACAGCAATCCCAGAATGCAGAGCGGCACAGTCAGAAGACTCTTCCTGTCTGCAGACAGCCTGAGACTCCATGTGCCGCAATCCTGGATGTTTAAAGGCTCAGAAAATGCAGTAAATGCAGGTAGAATGATTCTTAATGTGGGCAATCTGTATGTACAGGGTGGGGGAAACATAGAAGATGCTCTTATTCAGGGTGAAGGTCCGGTTTAAGGTCTGATCACAGGCATGCTGCATGAGATTGTTTTAGGGGTGACATATAGCTTTAAAGTCTTTAATATTAACATTAATATTGCAAGATGCCACTGTTGTTGTCATTGATTAATAAATACTTTACTCAGAACCCATTCAATAAGCAGCCATGGTTATGAGATCTGTTGACAGGGGTGGAGAGTATCCGCCTTATAACTCCATGTTAGCACAAGTGCATAGGGTCATTTAACATGACCTGTGGAAGGACTTTTGTCCTCATGAACTTTAAGATCATACCCTTCTTAAAAGCAACAAGTGCTGACATTGGGCAAAGTACAAGGGTTTAAACGTGTGCCAGCAACCACATTTACACACTGTAAATGCCCACTTTGATTATTTGATGCGGTAGTGAACCGCGATGAGCAAACTAAACAGTGTTGCTTCTGTATCTAGGATTTCATGCGTGAAGGAGTGCACCATGGAGTACTGCCACGATGAATGGATGTCAGATGAGCTCAGCCATTCATATTTTTATGAATTTGATCTTGTAATAATTTTATGTGTAACTATCTTAAGATTTTACAATTGTGATGGCTTTTAAATAACCAAGACTGAGTTTAATGTTTACAGGGAGTGATATTGAATTTTACAACCCTAAAGAACGTGACAAGGAACATGCTGTGCCCATACATCAGCATGATACAATAAAAGGAGCATTTGGTGTCCTTATACTGAGATAAGCTTGCATCATTATAATGTCCATAAAGTTACAATGTAATATTCCAATATGAACAACAAACAATGATATCAGACCAAGAAAGTGTTTGTGAAGACACTCCTGGACTGACATTTAAAATATGGAATTACTGCCTGTGCTGCATTTCCAATGTGGCGAGGGCTTGGAGAAGTAGTGAGTCGATCTGGCAACCTCTGGGGTTTCACACAGCAACACATCCCAATTCGGAATGCCCCATAAAAAGGTAAACTACCACCCTAAGAATCTTATAAACTTGTTAATCCTCTTTAAATGTGCATGTAATGCAGATGTGATTACGTGTGGCTCAGGTTTATACTTAAAATATTCTGAAAAAGAAATCTTGTAGTGCTCAGATAAGGTTCTTATCAGCCTTTAAGCATATGTCTCTAGTTAATCTATCCATCACTGGAAATTAAATAATGTAGCAATCAATAAGACCCCCATTTCATTCTCATACAGTACCTGTATATGATTTGGACATACCCTAGCCTCCCCACCTCTTAGGTTCTCTCTTACAAACTGTCTACCTGTACTGCCGTTTAGAATCCAGCGGCAACAGCAGCTTCAACCCTCGATAATCCATCCACCTGTATGCCGTGGTGGCCCTGTAAAGCCCAATGAATGTAAAAGAATTCTTACCTTTCAAATATCTGAGTTGCTGGTGACTGCACTTCCTCAAAGGCATCAGGCAAGATTGTGAAGTTTGCAGATGACACAGCCATTATAACCTCATAACTGATTTTCTCATCCACTTACCCTTAATCTATGTAATGTGCTTAAAAATGCATGCAGTGAAGCAAACAGGAAACACTAGTATAGAAGTTTATAACTGATAGGTTAAGGGTATGTTGACAGAGAGTGTCATATGAGACCATGGAAAGAGGGAAAAGGTCAGTAAATTATAGTGACGCCTGCAGGAAGACATCCAATAGCATTAGTCTGCTGGAGTGGTTGGATAGCAATAGGAATTTTTAGCCTGGTGAGTGCTAACTAAACTGATGCAGAAGAAGCCCACAGATGTGGCTGCCATGACCATGGGAACATAAAAACTGGCATCCACAGGGGTTTAAGGCTTCCAGACTAGTGTAGCATACCAGCCCCTATGCCATTCAGCACTGCTCTTTGGGATATCAACTCCCCTTCCCATTGGGACATCTTACCAGTTCACAAGTAGTACTAAAAAATTATATAAAATAAAAACGCCCTCTTTAAAAAAAAGAAAAACAATGAGTTAAACAAAATGAAACAACTCACCACCGGCATGTTTTGGCTAGATCCACTGTGTTTCTCCTGATGATGTTTAAGATCTGTGGAAGGTTCCCAATAGATTTTGGTATCTTCAGGTGACATGCTAGTTTCCGCAGCTAAGGGAATCACAGGAAGCCTCCTCCTCCTCAGGGTATATCTCCAAGTTGCTAATATAATTTCTCTGGTGCTACCCTGGGCACAACCTGCCAAGGAGAAAAGGTGCTTGTATACTGTCATATAACCAAGCTTCTATTTGTTTTTGGTTTTTTTAATGGAGGGAGAATATGGGAAATTACTAGGCTGAATTCCCCAGTTCACTATTCTTTGGGTGCGAAAGTGATCAGTATCAGTATGCCCGGTATCGGGCTGCATGGCAATCTTACATTTAATAAATAAGACCACATAGAGGGCATTTCTCTGTCTGAACACTGCAGGATAGTTACTATACAAATTATGGCCCTTATTTAAGAAGGGATAGCGTCAGGTAGCACCTGATAGCGACTGGTGCACGCAATTACACATTTATCAAGCAGAATCTCTTTTTTTCCTGAATATGGTGTGAGTCGGTCGCTATGAGCAGTCGCTAACATGCGCTCCCATACAGAGCTGTACTGGTCAAATAGCGACTCCTCACAATGTATTCACCATTACTGAACAGCGACTGAGTCGCTATAAAGTAGCGACCCACGGCCGAGTACTGCGACTACTAGCGGGCGCTCTGAAAATGCCTGCTACAGACGCTCATCTGTCGCTACCTGCCGCTAATGATGAATCAGCCTGTATGTTTTTGTTTTTGTCTCCAAAAACATAAACATGAGGAAGAGTAACATATTTTTATTGCAGCAATACACTTAATATGTGTTTATATGATCGTCTTGTCAAGTTATCACAGACATGAATGAGACATAATGCCAGTTCTAAAACTCAAAAAACAGAGGATCTTGCTGTTTCCTCCTCTTTCCAAAACCAAACAATATATGTTTTCCCCAAAGCTTTAAAGGTTAATTTGTTCTCTTTCTTTCGTTCATCCTTTCAAATAACAGAAATCTATCAACCTTGTGGCCAAGCTTCCCCTTATCATTAACGTGCATAGTGTCTTCATTCTCCTTCCTCACACTTTCAAGGGTAAGTTAACTTAATTTAACATAAAGTACTGTGTTCTCAAATATGGTTAAACCTTAGTTTTATTTTTGCTTAGATTTCTTCCTCTGTGTCATGCTCAGTGTGTTTGAACACTGGGCTTACAGAGGCTCTACTGACCACAGGCTGTCTCTACTTGCTGATGCTTAAAGTGGACCAAAACCCAGGATTTTGACTATCCTGGGTTTTGGTCCACTCCTCCAGGGCACTCCGATTGGGGGTGCCCCGCTATGTGAACCCCCCCAGATCACCCGGATCAACTCACCTCACTGCGGTCCTGCGGCGCCTGCATGCCCGCTTGTCCAATCAGCGCGCTCGGAGCCGTTGAGCTATGCACCTCTTAGCGACGACCTTGCACCTGTCATGCCTGGAGTTCCTCAGCCTTGCCTGTTTCTCTCTACAACAATTCTCTGTAGTATGCAGCTTGACCTGCAGTCGGCAGGTTCTGCAGAGCTCCCAGGAATCAGCCAACACCTGTGCTAATTACCTGCTGCCCTTTATATGCTGATGCTGCCATGCGGTCAGTGGCTCAGCATTGAACTCTGTCTTCAGAAACATGAACGCTGGATCTAAGAACTCTGAACGCGAATTCCTGTAACCGGACCTCTGAACCCTGAACCTTGAAACCTGGACTTCCTTTTCAGCCCTTTGTTTCCCTCCTGTTCCCCTGTTTTCCCTCTTGAACTTACCTTTGGACTGGATCTCTCATGCATGTATGTTACCTCATTGCACACTTTTATGTATAGCACTGAGAGTTTGTTTTTTCACAATAAACACAGTTTGCTGCATAATCCTAGTTTCTTTGCCTTGCAGTACTCAAATTACTGGTCACTCTTTATTAGTGGATTTCTCCCTTGAGAAATCCGTGACAGCACCCTTTGTTTCATGTGGTGTGCTATGCGTCTGAGCGGGGAGGGCACTAAAAAAAAGTAGCCAAATGCAAAATGGTGCTCACTCCCTGAGGGAGTTTGGCTTGTTCTGATGGAATGTGTTGGAGTACTATTCTTGGTCCCAAGAACAGGCTACATTGTGGTGAGATTGTTCCATTATTTTTCACATTCCGGGCTGAATTCTGCATTCTTCTGGAATAGTTAAATGACATGTCCCTGTATTGATATTTTTTATCAATCCCTGTACTGTACTGATTTTTTGCTCTCCTCTATAAATTCGTGAATGATATCACTGCCCAGTAGGGGCAGTGTCTACTTATGAGGGTAGTTGGTAAGAGATTAGCTTAGAGGCCGATTCCTTAATAGTGCCAGGTAGCGACAGATGAGCGCCAGTAGCGTTATTTTCACAGCGCACGCTAGTATTCGCTGTGCTTGGCCGTTGTTCGGCTGTTGACAGCGACTCAGTCGGTGTGCGGTAATGTTGAATACGGGGTTAGGAGTCGCTGTTTGACAGGTTCCGCGCTGTATGGGAGCGCATGACAGCGAATGGCCATAGCGAACGGCTCCCAGCATATTCATTAACAAATCACGCTCAAAAATCGCGCTGTGAAATGCATGTTTAAATCCCAGAGCGCTGGCGGCGATGGGTTAAAAGTAGTTTTTTAACCCCCAAACAACCATATTTTTGGAAAAACAAACACTTTGTAATATGAACACATTAATATCAGACCTGTAATATCAATTCTGCACAAATTTTTTTTTTTTTTTACCTTAAAAAAACACATTAATAGCAAATAATTAAGAATATTTAAAGATTGCTCCATTGAAATGCATTGGAGAGCGCCAGGTAGCGAGAGGTCATACCTGTCGCTGTTCAAGGTCGCTCGCTGGCGCTGTGGGGTGAGGCTGGAATAATGATGAATGATTCGCTATCTGGCGCTCTGTCAGTCGCTAAGCAGGATCGGCTTGATAAATGTGTGATTGCGGAGGGGAGCCGGCGTTCTCGTGGCGGTGAGCGTCATTACCGTTCGCTCACCATTCGCTACCTGGCGCTATCCCTTGTTAAATAAGGCCCTTATTCATTCAGATTTGGTTAATTTAGGTGAGCATTTGCACTTTACTGCGTGCATTTTGGTTTCAGGGATTAGTTTATTCATTATGGTTTAAGCTGAACACTAGCATACAAATACTGTAGAGTATGCATGTATATGGTAGAGCTCAATATACTCTAAAGTGTGCATGCATATAAGAGGTATCAATATACTGTAGAGTATGCATGTATATGAGAGGTCTCAGGTCTTAATATTCTGTAGGGTTTGTTTGCATATGGCAGGTCTCATTATGTTGTAGGTTTTGCGTGCATATGGAAAGTCTCAATATACTGTAGAGTTTGTTTTCAAATGGGATGACTCAATATGCTGTAGGGTTTGCATGCATATAAGAGGTTTCAATGTACTGTATGTTGTGTATGCATATAGGGGGTCTCAATATACTGTAGAGTTTACATGCATATAAAAAATCTTATTATAGGTTTTGCATGCATATAGTATAGGAGGTCTCAATATAGGTTTTTAGAAAGAAGGTTAGCATTAGCTTGCCTGTCGACAACAGCAGGAAAATGTTGCAGCACATATGTTGGCTGCATTGCAAACCAAAATATGAAACAGTATTGTTGTTGTTGGTCATGACACATCATCATTTTCTGGAAGATATTTTCATTATCAAAGATGTAGTTCTATTAGCTTTGTAGATGAAAGATGTAAAATTGGATGCACAAAACCACATATAATAGCCAAAAAAGCATTTCTAAAGCTCTTCACAAAACTTGTAAGATAGCAAATGGCATAGACTAAAGCATAAAGGAATATACCACTAAAGCTTAATAACTGGAAAATATCAGAAAATCAAAACATCACAATAATGTATGATAACGCCTCCTGCAGAAAGAAAAATCACTAAACCGTCTGTAAGAATGCAAAATAGCCATTTTATTGTGTCTATTTGTTTATCTTTCAAAATACATGAAAAGCAATACCTGACACTGAGTTAATGTAAAAAATATGCCTTGGGGGCTTTTAACAGCACACCACCAAATTGCTTCTACAGTAAATGTTGTACATTATAAAAGGTAATATACTGTGGCAATCTTAAATTAAAAATATCTTAAATGTAAACATTTCACTGAGCTGAGAATTCTATCAATTTTAATGCTTCTGTATAAGCAAGATTGGTTTACCTGCACATTGCTAACAGTATTTCATTAGAGAAAATAACCTGCCTTTAAACATAAGATGCAGCTTTTTTAAGTTTTTGTTTGTGTTTTAAAGGATTAGATGTTAATTTACCACCTCCCTAGACCCACAATTAAATGGCAGAGGGTGCAGCACTCCCACCTCTAAATCCCCAATTAATAGGCAATGTACCTGTCTCAGATGGACAATTACTAGACATGGTGAGTGTGAATCTTTCTCACCCACCAACAGACCTGCAGCACAACTTCTCAGGCCCCACAAATAACACACATAGGGTGCTATGTTCCGTCGCATCACAGGGACACAGTAATAAAGTGTGTAGATCTCTCTCTAGACCTGATTTTAATGGACAGGGGGTGATGCATTGTGCCCACATATAAAATGCAGAGGGTGCAGCATTTTCCACCAAGGCCTACGCTTGTATCAAGAGGGCACGTTGGACCTCTCCAGAGCAGCATATTATTTTCTAATAGCCTGCTAGGCTGCCTGTATTAGATTAGAATAGATTTTTTTTTTACATACATGCTCATTTCAGACCATCAGCTTTTTTAATTGAACCACCTATTGAAGTTCTATGGCATTTCCAAAGTCCACATATATTGCCAGAAACCGGTGGGGCTAGCTGACTAGAGATGTAAATGGTGTTGTCCTCTGACTGGTCATATTGGGATCTAGCAAATCATAATGCAGACATGGATGCAGGGAAAGCAATGTAACATTGTGTCCCACATTCTCTTCTGCTCAGTTGTCAGGGCTGGCTGGCATTGCTAAAAGGGTGTGGGCATACTCTGATGTATGGATGCAAAGGCAAGCAGGTGAATGGTTGTGCATAGAAAACATTGCAAGTCCTGTGCCTAAAATGGGAACACTGTGCCCTCTGGATAAAATGTAAGGCCTTGGTGCTGCACTCCCTGCATTATATTTGTGGGCATAATGCAACATGCTCTGTCCAATAACTTTGGGTCTAGCGCATGAATGGGATTCTATTTTTTTAACAGGTTCCCTATGCCTAAAACTGCCAGAATGCGCTGCGGCGTAAGTTGTACAATATATTTGTTATCTATCTATGTAATTTATTAATCTATCTTTCTATCTATTTAAGCCATTCTATATCTATCTAATTTATCATTGCACTAGTAAACCCCCTGCAGGCACCTGTAGGGGGTGCTGGCACTTGTAGTTCTTCTGAAGGAACCTGTAGGGGTGGTGCTGGCGCTTGTAGTCCTCCCCTTTTTGGCAAGCATATGGAGCACAGACACAGGGTGTCTAGGGACACTGATGTGGCACCATCTTTGCTGTCACTTTTAGTCCACTTCCTCCAGAGCCTGTATTTGAGCCTAGAAACGTCTTTAAAGTGGACCAACACCCATGATTTTGACTATCCTGGGTTTTGGTCCACTTCGGCGGGGCACCCCGATCGGGGGTGCCCCGCTGTGTGAAACCCCCCAGAAACCCCAAAAAACTCACCTCTCCCCGCTCCCACGTGAACGCCGCAGCCAATCCCCGCCAACGTCCAGGCGGGGATCAGGAACGTCCAAGCCGCTTCCGCCGCCGCCGCCTCCCGCGCGTCACTCTCGGCGCGCGCGCGCCCCCGCCATCCCGATCTCGGATGTCCCGCGGGGTGGGAGGTGATCGGCCCGGGAATCTTATAGATTTCCGGGCCGATCACCCCTGGGTGTTGGTCCTCTTTAAGGATGTTCCGGTTGTCACACACTCAGCTGGCGGCCATTCTGGGTCATGTAGTCCTCCTGCCAGACACCTGTAGCCACACAAGTAGTTAAAAAGGCAGCTTAGGGATAATAAAAGGGCCAGCTCACCTTAAATTCCTTGGAGAGCTGTGCCATGTACTCTAAGGTCCAGAGCCCCCTGAGCATAGTGGTGAGATGCTTAGTGACCACTCTGGGTCTGCTGGCGGTGGAATGGGGGCTGCTTAATTGGGGGGGTGATAGATTGGGTGCTGCTGGTGGCGTGGTGGGCAGCTGGGCTCAGTAGTAGGCTCAGTAGCTGTTGGTTCCCAGGAACCAGTGCAAACTGGCTGAATCCAACCACTGCCTGAGATGATAAGCTGTGCTGCAGATCTGTTGGTGACTGAGAAAGATTCACACTCACTCTAGTAATTGTTCATCTGAGGCTGGTACATTGCCTAATAATTGTGGATTTAGAGGTGAGAGTGCTGAGCCCTCTGCCTATGTTTAAATGCAGATTATTTTCAATACTGATTAGGTGAAAGATTTTTTCTGCAATGAAATGCTGTTAGCAATATGCAGAAAAACAACTTTGCTTATACTGAAGCATTAAAAAAAACTACACAATTCTTAGCTTGGGAAATGTTTACATTTAAGATATTAAAGATCGGCACCTTGTATATGGGGTATGTGTATGTGGGGTCCGCCTTCCAAGAGGGAATTTTTTAATTCATAAGGGCTTAACCCTATCATTTTTTTTTTTACACCAATACAAAACGCCTTACTTGCTATCCATCGCTGGGTGCTGTCCGATGCCATCCGCCACTTTCCCACAATGCTCTCTGCAGTCTTCAGTGGGACAGAGGACACAGATCATCCATCCTGCTCCCTGCTTCCCGGCAACTGCAGCGGGGGACTAACTGCCAGCAGCCCAGTGTGGGATAGGGAATCTGTGTCCTCTGTTACACTGAAGACATCATCAGCGTGCCGGAGGATGAAGTCACCACCCAGCACTGGAATGTGGATAGAGATAAGCGTATTATTTTCCTTTTTTAACAGTGATTTGTGAAAAAAATAGTTAATCTCTAAAAACTAGCCATGAGAAAAGATAAGGAAGGAAACATTCTGTATTTACAAATATATGTTTTTTCATCTTATGGTGACTTTAAAGTGTTCAAAGTACAAAAATTAATGTATTTACTCATCTGTTCGGCACTTTCCCACCTCTGGGGCCAAATGGCATATTCGCGACCAATTAGGACAAGTCTGCATTGTCACTGTACAGAGAAGAGTGGATATTAAAAGCCAATTTTTGGACCTACAGTACTAAGGGTTATTATGGAAAGGAGTATCCCAAATTGGCCCTCATAAAGTTTTGTTTTATCTAGGGTCCCCTTTAACATGTACAAATGAAAGCCTACATGGCAGATTATACAGGGATGCCAGGGACCAGCTTGTAAGCCCAGGTAATGAAACACTGATATATTTGTGTCCCTCAATACTGACTTACCTGTACATTTTATGCAAGACGTGGAGCCCTCCCTGCTGAGAGACTAGCCAGATGTGCTATCAAATTCCAGTGAAGCCCTGCACACATTTTAAAGTGTTAACCAGGCTAGGAATTTAGTGCCACAACCACCTGCTGAAAGGGTCAATACACATATTTTCAGTCATATTATAGTCCAGTTTATATTTCATTTTTTACACAAAATATACAGAATTTAAATTATCCTTAACTCTGCCAATACTACAGAATCTGACATGGGTATGTCTAACTACTGTATCTGTTTACATTACTTCTCTATACAGTTTACTGTATGTCAAGCCTTGTCTCATCATTGCTGTATTTATTTCCTCCCCCTGAAATGCAGATGGCCTACATTTGCTGTGCTGCCGGACCACATACCTTGCTATTGCACTGTGAGAATTGTCATTCCTGGAAGACAGATAATAGGGCCGTCGGAGGTGATAAATTGTCTCCAACCCATAATACAAGAAATAATGGCTTTTCACACATGTATTACTCTGAAAACAACCTTGCTAACAGCTTTGTAGTGGCAACAAATAGTCCCAGAACCTTAAATATTAATACAGCTTTTTTTGCCAGTTTACATATTCTGTAGAATAAAATTTAGCAAACTGATACTGTAAAAAGAGACTGAAAGCTCACTTTACAAATCTATAGTACACACATATGATCTATATGTTGAAAAGTCATCTGCATCAGCAATTCAGTAATCACGGAACAACATTTATAAATGTCAAGCTAGAAAAAACATCACATTGCAAAATTCACTAAAGCTACATATTTTCTATGTAAACCCAGGAAATAAAAAAACAGGTTAGAACTAACTATATGGTTCACTTCTCATTTGAGTCCTACAAATAGGTAAGTACATGCAGGTTCCAGCACACCAATAGTAGATTTCAAGAAATTGTGGGTGCAGTCAAACAAAGGTACCTTGCCACCTTGCACCTCAAACAAATAGATTAATGGGAAAGGGGTATGGATGAAAGCACACCAACTACACTTTTTCTTATGCAAATAAAGAAGTGTGTTTACAGAACAAATAATTACATATAAATCCTTACAAAACAGGCACTGTACATGGTAGTGCAATGGCAAGAGAGTATTCTATATTGTATAGTTATCTCACGATCAGTCATTATTTAAATGTCTTTTATGGAAGCTGGCAGTCATGTCATGAATAAGGGCTGAGTGTTTGCCCGAAACACGTTGGCAATCTGCCAGTTTCCTGATGCTTTACACCGGCTTGACTATATGGATGGAAATTCTTTTAAATTGATTGGATAATAAAAGTGGATCGAGGATCCTTTTAATCAGAGATTGGCTGGCGTTTTGCTATACCAGGTTGTTATGGGAGGAGCGCTCATGGCCGTGCCATCTCCGTGACTATCAATATCAAGGACTATGATTTCTAACAGGTACGGCTGATCACAACTGTTTACATATATTGTATAGTTACACCACAAAAAAAGGATATGGCATGAAGGTCTCTGTATGGCACCCCGTCTATCATCAGAATTGTCCAACACCTCTAATAAAAAGGAAATAAAGTGACCGTGTAGCTCTAAACAGGAACATATGCTATATCATAAGGTAAACAGGTTTTACCATAGTAGTCTAAGAGGTGAGCAGATGACTATACTGACGATTAGTGGAGCAATAAGAAAAGACTGGCATGAGCAGCCAGTTAAGGAAATTACAATGATAACAATGATATAAACACACAAGTAAATTACCCTGGTCAGTAAGAGCTAGCTGCATCATACCAGAGGGAATGGGATAACATAGTACACTATCGGTGCAAATATCATGACGTGGTTAATCATACATATAGAGTACAACAGTAATGTGAATAAGTTACCAGGCAGACAAGAGTAAATGGTGATCGCTCGGTTCATATTGTCTGCCTCCACACAGTTGGAGTAGTCAGGCCCTTATTTAACAAGGGATAGCGCCAGGTAGCGAATGGTGAGCGAACGGTAATGACGGTCACCGCCACGAGTACGCCGGCTCCCCTCCGCAATCACACATTTATCAAGCCGATCCTGCTTAGCGACTGACAGAGCGCCAGATAGCGAATCATTCATCATTATTCCAGCCTCACCCCACAGCGCCAGCGAGCGGCCTTGAACAGCGACAGGTATGACCTCTCGCTACCTGGCGCTCTCCAATGCATTTCAATGAAACAATCTTTAAATATTCATAATTAATTAATATTAATTTTTTTTTTTTTTTTTTTAAATGTCAAAAATTCTGTGACCACTTCTGCAATGTTAGATATTTTTTTTAAGGTTAAAAAAAAAAAAATATTTGTGCAGAATTGATATTACAGGTCTGATATTAATGTATTCATATTACAAAATGTTTTGAAAAACATGTTTTTTTTTTTTTTCAAAAAATATGGTTGTTTGGGGGTTAAAAAACTACTTTTAACCCATCGCCGCCAGCGCTCTGGGGTTTAAACAAGCATTTCACAGTGCGAGAATTTTTAGAGCGTGATTTATTAATGAATATGCTGGGAGTCGTTCGCTATGGCCATTCGCTGTCATGCGCTCCCATACAGCGCGGAACCTGTCAAACAGCGACTCCTAACCCCGTATTCAACATTACCACACACCGACTGAGTCGCTGTCAACAGCCGAACAACGGCCAAGCACAGCGAATACTAGCGTGCGCTGTGAAAATAACGCTACTGTCGCTCATCTGTCGCTACCTGGCGCTATTAATGAATCGGCCTCCCCGTGTTCAGACAGAACTGTAGACTCAGCTCTAATTATATCACCTGTGCAGTGTGGAGAATCCTGGCATGTCTGTGGAACTTGAGGAGGAGCGTTGAGAACCTATGCTGTAGACCATAGGTGCTCATCCCTCCTCCCCAAGGGCAACCAACAGAACCAACAGATCTCCACCCAGACATAGAGGAAATGTTCTGTCTGGCTCTGTCTGAGCTCTTATTACTTCACCTGTGCATCTGTGTGGAGATCTGCAAAACCTGACCTGCTGGTGGCCCTTGAGAAGGAGGGTTATGCAAGTGTGGTGTAGAACATAGAGGCCCTTGAGAAGGAGGGTTGATCACATGTGGTATAGAACATAGCGTCCCTTGAGGAGGAGGTTTAAGCATATGTGGTATAGACTATAGTACCCCATGAGGAGGAGGGTTGAGCAGGTGTGGTGTAGACCATAGTGCCCGTTGAGGAGGAGGGTTGAGCACCTAACAGGCCAGGTTGTGCAGATTTCCACACAGATGCTCTGTCTGAACCCTAATTACATCACCTGTGCATCTTTGTGGAGATCTGCAAAACCTGGTCTGTTAGTGGCCCTTGAGGAGGAGGGTTGAGCACATGTGATTTAGAGCCTGATTTATAAAGTGTGCTGTTCTGTGCCATTTTCTATCGTTTTATTGGCATTAATATCCAGCTTGCTGCTCTGCAGTTATCTTTCTGTAAGCACGCATTGAATGGCGCAGCAAGTCAAAATGCCTGTTCTTAAATCATCAGCTTGCATTGGCGATTTTTTCTATTGGCCAGCCAGTGTCAGTGTCTGTATGTGTATTTACTGTATGTGGCCGTCATGCTGGATTTAACAGCACAACTTCTTGGTGCTGCATGACATATTTGACGCAAAAGAGGTTGGTGGTGGATCCCATAGGACCCGTTTGCTGCAATATCATTAAAGTTACCTGGAACTTTAAATCTTTGGAGTGTGTTTATTTCGATTTTCAGGTTATTGAAGTTAGAAAAGATAATTTTTGACAATTTGTTAATTTGAATTTTTTACATATGTTACAAAAACTTTTTTTTTCTTAAATGTTTTCAACATTTTTTCATTATAAAACACTTCAAAACAATTCCTGCCATTGCGCTCTGTGGCATCTTAAGCTTCAGCACCACTGAGAACTGGTGCTGCTTTTACAACTGTGCCGGTCTGCACTGTGAAGAAGGCGCTAGACATAAATTTGTCTCTATACAATCTACACATTGGCCCTAATTGTCTTGTATTTTTTAAATGATGCATAAAGGGACACTGTGCTCAAACTCTTGGTTTTAAGTGAGTGTTAATGGCGTTGATCCTTCATGAATCAGGCTCATAGTTGCGCTCAATTAATCAAACAAGGTATTTCAGCTTAAAGAAAACTATTGAGCAATTTACCAAGGGCCTGATTTACAAGCCCCTATGCCAGCATCTTCCAGTTTCTTCCAACTCTTGCTGTATTCAACAACAAAAAAAACATGTCTGATAGGCTCTTCCCGCCCAGTTTACTATTGTTTACTATTATAGTAGGGCAACTCACTGCAGGTTGGTGGACACTAGTAGGGTAGTCTTATTTTTCTGGCACAGTGGTGGACCTTCGCCACTGTTCCTTTTCTATATATTTATTTTTTAGCAGTGCACAAATACTTTTCTTTTGCTTCGTAAGTGCTAATAAAACAATTGTAAAATAAAATAATGTGCTTACATACTAATATAAAAATGAATTTGGTTTAACCCTTTTGTTGCCAAGCACGTAACACCTACGTGCTGGCTTGGCTGGGCCTTAAGTGCCAAGCACGTAGGTGTTACGTGCTTGACTTTCCTCGCTTGTAGTTTAAAAAGTAAAAACAACAAATACTCACCTGACCCCTTGTTGGATCCGGCCGGGTCTCCTCTCTTTGAAGGGTTTTTAACCCTTCAAAATCCAAAAAAAAATGGGGTCCCCCTCCCCGGGAAGGGGGACCCTATGTCATTTTTTTTTTTAATTAACCATTTGTCATCCAGCAGCTATAAAAGGCTTCTGGGCAGGAAAGGGTGTCTACCTATACATATGTGGTATCGCTGTAACCGGGAGAAATTGGGGTTTCTCACGCAATAAGATTTTATTGACAAACTTACATTTTTTATTACAAAAAAACTCTACAAATTGTAAAAAAATGTTTTTTTTTTGTTTTTTTTCACACATTTCACCCAAAAAAATTGAGAATACACCTAAAAAATACAAACAAGACATTTCATGTTAAAGCCCAGACTCTGTTGAAAAAAACAATATATAATTTTCCTGGGAAATCCCTGGAAATCCCTTCAAAAATGACAGTTGAATATGTGTAGCGCAAAATGGTGAAACATCGTCTGGCAACAGGGAGTGGCAAATGCTGCAGGTAGGCTGGCAGCGAAAGGGTTAAAAAAATTCCATTGAATTGCAGATGTAGTAATATACTTTATAACCTTCCCAATGTGTTCTATAGGAGGGAGTGAGCCTTTAATGAGTGAGAATACAATTTTGTCTGGTGTGTATGCTTTGCCGGGTTGTGTTGGCATATGATGTTCCTGCACAGCCTGGCATTGCTTTAATAAATCAGCCTTAGTGTAGATGTTTTGCCCCTAATAAGAAAGGAAGTGTGCCTCTTGTGAATAAGGACAGGAGAACATGATACTGAGAAAGCATGTGCTGTGGAAGACAGCTAACAGACTTCTTCTGCTATCAAGTCAGTGCTACAGTAGATTAGCTGGAGCATGGGTAAAGTGAGAACATGGTTGTTGCAAATGTTTGTAGTTCAGACCAGAGAATACTAAAACAAATGCAAACTGGATCTCCTTTAATTTTACATTCATTATTATATACCTTAAATGGACTCTCCAAGCAAGGGGTTAATAACACCTACAGCCTCCTCACCTTTTGTGTGGGTGCCTTTGGTGCTTATGTGCAGCTTGACGCAATATTTACAGTGTCTGATTCTCTCTGCCCACCCCCCGAGCTTTGCTTTAATGGTCACCAAATAAAAATCCTTTGTCTCCTGCATCTCCCGTTCCTTCTCAGTTTGTGCACAAGCATGGTCACACCCACTCACTCTCTGTGAGAGACAGTGAAAGTAAAATGTTTCACTGTATATCTCAGCAACAAAATCTTCTTTTTTAAAAAAAAAAGTTTAACACACTGCCAAGTGTAGCCCTACACAATGAGCCAAGTGATTGCCATTGCCTGCTAATCCCTTAAAAATACAGGGCTAGTTCAACATGGTAATAAGATTGGGCAAAGCAAACCATTGTACTTCTGAAATTGAAATATGTGAGCATACACACATGGCCTGGCACCCAAACCGGCAATATGAAAAAAAGTGAGTGGCATCCCTCATTACAGCCAGTGAGTGGCATCCCTCATTACAGCCAGTGAGTGGCATCCCTTATTACAGCCAATGAAGCGGCATCCCTCATTACAGCCAATGAGTGGCATCCCTCATTACAGTCAGTGAGTGGCATCCCTCATTACAGCCAGTGAGTGGCATCCCTTATTACAGCCAGTGAGTGGCATCCCTCATTACAGCCAATGAAGCGGCATCCATCATTGCAGCCAGTAAACAGAATTCCTCCTTACAGCCAGTGAACGGAATTCCTCCTTACAGCCAGTGTGTGGCATCTCCTCCCTGAACAGGAGTGTGAAGAGAGAGTGGAATGGAGGGCTACTGGGCAGCAAGCAGATTAACTTGCACTTGCTGCCTGTCAATCCTCCAATGCCCAGAGCTCCACACACATACAAAAGCTTTTTGCCCAGTGTTTGGGGGGGAAGGTGCGTCTCATGGAGCGAAAACTACACAATATTATTCAATTGAATTTTACTATTGTAATACATCTTTAAAAATTACTCTTAAAACTTTTTTTAAAACAAAAATGCTTTTTTTTTTCTTTTTTAAAACACTGAAGTATTATACTTCAATTGAATTATTCTTTCATTTTTAGGGTCCACTCTTAAACAAGCAAAGGATTGTGTGAAACATCAGCTTTGTCATGAAATCTTCAGTACAGATGCTAATAAAAATAAAAAACAATAGGCGAATAGCAATTCTATATATAGGGAAATTGTTTTTTCATAATAAAAGGAAGCAGAAAACACTTACTGTTACATGAAGGGAAATAAAAAACATTACATTTGAATATTAGGCCAGGATGAAGGTCATTCTGGAGTCTTGTCAAAGATTTAAAACTAATCACATGAAATAAAAGCTGAGGCTTAGACTCAACCATATGTAATTTCCTGGCTGAAGCAATGTCTATGACATTGTCAAGAAATACAATACTATAACATACTATGCACCCTGTACTAATGTTACAGTATAATAAATTAGAAGTGAGGGCTGTCATGTAATTATGACAATACATATTATGAGACAATACACATAAAAGGATTCTCCTCAAATTCAAAAAAGTAAGCATAGGATTTTAATAAAGCTTGTGCCTAGATTTCCTATATATATATATTATATGTAGTATATTCTATTTTATGATGCTTCTTCCTGTGAATTTATCTTCCATTATTAGTTCTGTGGTAGACTGCAATTGTAAATGACTAAATTACTATTGATTTTATAGCAATTACAGGAAATTATCATAATGCATTTATAACATTACTTGGCCCGGGCTAATTTTATGTGCTCCCTGGGCTAATTACATGACCCTGTTAGAAGAGCAAATGGGAAAGCTTAGTGTCCGATCTGATTAAAATGTCAGGTGTTGTCTAGATTAATTATGTATTGGTCATATGACATTTTGCATGTCACTTTATCATGACTATTCTGCAATTACTTGCAAACCTCCATGTAAGTCGTGGTGGTATTAAAAATAATCTATACCTTACCTGTAGAACCCCCGAGATTTTGATTTTTAAATAAAAGAAAACAATTTTTTCATCTTATTGTTGGTGAAGCTCTCACTGCCCCTCCAATATAAAATCATTTAAACAACCCTCAGTCCTCTCTACACAGTATTCTCAACACACTGTCTGCCAGAAGTGACGTCTATCTGTAGTTATAATTAAAATAGACATTTTATGATGGGCTTCTGCTAAGATTCTTACTCCAGGATTTGTATGTCTACGTTTTAAAGATTTTCTACTCCATTGTAGACGCCGATAGGCTGATTTATGAAAGGTACATGAGGCTATTTCACCATAAACAGACAGAACAAGTATTAATAAAAATTACGGCCTTATTTATCAAGGGCTAGCGCCAGGTAGTGTCTGACGAGCGCCAGGTACCGCCAGCTAACGGCGGCTACCGAATCAAGTACGCCCCGCGGCGGTCACAATGACGCATTTATCACGCTAAATGAGGCTAGCGCCGGCGAGAGCGACAGCTAGCGCAGGATTCATCATGTAGCCGACTGCAACGAACAGCGCCGCTGATAATCCCATCACAGCGACAGGTATGACCTGGCGCTCCCTGGCGTTGTCCAATGCATTTCAGTGGAGCAATCTTTAAATAATCATAATTAATTGCTATTAATGTTTTTGTTTTTTTTTAATGTCAAAAATTCTGTGACCACTTCTGCAATGTTAGGATTTTTTTTTAAGTAAAAACAAAATAAAAATAAAAAATGTGCAGAATTGATATTACAGGTCTGATATTCATGTATTCATATTACAAAATGTTTAGAAAAACTTGTCTAATTTTTACATTTAAAAAAAAATGGTTGTTTGGGGGTTAAAAACTACTTTACACACATCGCCGCCAGCGCTCTGGGGTTTAAACAAGGAATTCACAGCGCGAGAAATGTTTGAGCGTGATTTGTTAATGAATCTGCAGCAAGCCGTTCGCTCTGGCCATTTGCTGTCAGGCGCACCCATACAACGCGGAACCTGTGAAACAGCGACCCCTAACCCCGTATTCAACATTACCGCACACCGACTGAGTCGCTGTCAACAAGCAAACCCCGGCCAAGCACAGCGAATACTAGCTGGCGCTGTGAAAATCACGCTACTGGCGCTCATCTGTCGCTACCTGGCGCTATTAATGAATCGGCCTCTTATTTTTCCATTAGAGCACTTGTTCATTGAAGGAACATCATAATAGAGTATTAAATCCAATGTGTTCCTTTCTAACAATTCAAATAGGAAAGCAAGCAAAACCACATAAAACAATGTGAATCTCACAAGGCATTTTTGACCCATGTCCCTTAGTTATTTGCTCCAATGCTCTTGCCGTTTTTACAGTACTACAAGTTTCAGACTGGAGTATCTCGGGTCCATCAGAGGAGATCATTCTTGAAGACCACACTGCAGCTTTATGGAAATAATGCATGATTAGTCGTATTCATGTTGTTGTACAATATAAAGTATGAAGCATGTAAGTTAAATAACATTTATTATTTAGCCCTTGACGGATCCTCTGGTGGGCTAGTCCAACACTGGCGCCATCGTGCACATCACTATTCTCCTTTATTAATATTAATGATTAGTAGAAGAAAGTAATTCAAAACCTAAGTAATGTTCTCACACACTAAGGTGTAGTGTTTATTAACTAAGTAATCTAATACATTTTCTGAATAAATAAAAAACTCCAAAAAACAATACAGGCAAAACAAAAACACTTGCAGGCATAGCAATAGGGATGTCCCTGCTGAGGATAGGGTTCCATGTAAGAGGGGGTTGGGAAGCTGTTGGAGCTGGAGTCCAGTTCCATGGATATGTTACTAAATGGGCAGGGGAAAAGGGTAGTACTACTACTACTCACTCAGAATCCCTGCCGACCAAAGCAGTCCCAGACAGGTTCAGTCCTCCAGGAGTCCACAGAAGGAAAATACACAGTCCAAAAGTTTCTTTAATGGGGTAGGCGTCCCTTTTATTAGGTGAATCTTTTCAACTGATCCGTGACCCTGGCACAGCTTCAGGCTTTCCCTAGCATATTCCTGAGGGCTCGAGGGACAAGCGCACTGCCACCTTCTTCCATGGGTGACTCACCAGTCCCCCTCAAGGGCCAAGGACAGTGGACACCTGGGGACCACAACCTCTCTCTCTCTCACCTGTCCTTCTTCCAGTCTGATCATTGGGTGTGTGCTTAGCCACCCTTTTATAGGCCCAGCAGCCAATCAATCCTCAAGGTTAGAAACATGCCCATTTATGGAATTGAAAACAGAATATTCATTTCTAATCCAACACCACCTAGTGGTCAGAGGTTGAAATTACCTTTAGAGGAAATTAAATGAATAACATTTTGGATTCATTAAACACCCAGGTCAGCTATTAACCCCTTAGCATGGACTATCATAATAAATATAATCCTTAACAGGTTGGTGGCTGGTCTGCCACCACTGTTACATGCTGTCTGAATTGACTCCAGCCTGTCTACCTAATCACAAGATTGAGCTGCCTGAACTGATGTTGGGGCTTCTACCAAGGATGGCCACATCACCTGACAATGGGTTGACCAAGCAGTCTATGAGTGTCATGCTATTTATTTGGTGAAGCAAGTATGGCTTTCAATGTGCTTTAGGGTGTGAATTGCAACCTGCATCTTAGTGAGCTTTTTATTTTTAACATGCAAGAAAAATAATGCACTTTGTCTGTGAAGATTTCCTATCACATGTGCAGGTGTTTTTTATATATTAAGTTTTTTATTGCACACAGTCTCTCGGTCTCTCCCCAATCTCTATGCAGTGTCCCCACACCCAGCCATTGAGGTATACTGCAATGAAAGTGCACTGCTTACCGCAGGAGATGAGACTGGAAATGCTGCCCTTACTATGATAATGCTCTAATACAAACAGCAATTTAAACGTTAAAAGTCATGACCTACAGAGCTTGTTGGATAAGATCCCGTGGACGAGTTGTAGGAACAGTAGAAAGGTGCGTTTTCAGGGAGATCTTGAAGGTTCCCACAGTGGGGCATCCAAAATTGGACTGTGGACCAAACCCCTGAATGAACCAAAGCCTTTAGTCCACTTTAGAGGCTTACTGTGATGGCAATCGAAGCAAGTGCTTAAACCGGACCAACACAATGCAACATATACATCCCTCTCCAGGGCAATATAGATTGCTGCACACAGAAATTAATTTACCTTTTGATAACTTCTGCTGTGATACATTTTAGAAACAAAATGGCAGCACATGTATCTGCAGGCCGTCTGCAAACAGAAAGTGCAGCTGGATTTCCTGTTACTGTGCATTGCCAGTTATGTCAGTCGAATGCAGGCAGCAGCATGGCTGAGATGCTGGAAGAGGAAGCTCCAAAATGGCCGCTACTACTAGAAAATCGGTGAGGTGGTGCTTCAGATTTGAGTGGGTGCAGGATTATCCACTGATTCAGTAAAATACATGCAGATGGGATAAGTGAGTCTGGGGGAGTATTTTTTCCAACTGGGCCAGGCTGTTGGTCGGGTTTAAGGCACACACGTTCATTCATTACAGATAAAGTGTGGAAGTAATTTTATTATTATAGCATATAGTGTTATGAGTGAGTTACAAATAAGGCAGCAAAGATCATTTGAGAAAAGTCACTTTAGTAAGTAAACAAAAGCAAACATACAAGGGATTTAGGCATTCAAACGAAAAAGCAATTAGGAAAATTGTCACTGGAGACACCAAGAGACAACAGGCTGAGAAGTGTCACCTCTACAGTCCTGCTTTACATAATAAATTTAATTTGGTAACTGAAATTCATCCAGTTACAGTGAGCTAGTATTTGGTCTATATTCAAAAAGGTAATTTTTAGCTCCACTTATGTATTTGTGAAAAGGCACAATTCTTGTTTATAGTAATCTGGCCTGGAAAGAATTTCCATTCTCACCAATGACAGAGCACCATCTGGGCCCTTGTATGCAACCCAAATGGGGTAATACTTAGAGAAAACTGTTTTATACAAAGGTCTTTGTTGGAAGGTTTTACATTGTTTCACAGGGATATGCAATATTATTTCTGGTTGGATAAAGGAACTTTAAACTAGTAGGTTTTCTGGATTTGCTGCATTCACTTTGATTGAATCTGTCTCTGTGCAGTATTAGTTGAAGCCTGTCAAATATCATATTTACAACATATAAATAGAAAATATGCCATGTTGCCTGCTGTACTCAAGTAACTGTATGGTTGGTTGTGGCTTCCTGCATTTTGTCCTAGATAAATTTGTGCTTGTATCTAGAAAGTTTTTAAAATCTCTAGTGCTGGTTTATAAAGTAGAGATTCCTGCTTGTGCAGATTCAGTTAAAGGAGCACTATAGCAAAATTGTGTAATATTAAAATCCATATAACCACATGGGCTAATGAGAGGAGGGGTCACTTATTTCCCGAACTGAAAAAAAACTCCCATCCAGCTTGTGTTTTTCTTCTCCTGGTAGCTATAAAATCCAGGTTTAGTCTACCTGGTAGCTATAAAATGACAGGTTTAGTCTATCAGGGGTGACAGAGCCTGTCACCCTAGGTTTCCTTCTCCATCCATTAAAAGAAACAAAAACAAGCCTGGCTGGCCCGCCAGATGTATAAGTGACCCCTCCTCCTGCCATCCAGCATATTTTTATCATTGGACCATTTTTTGCGATAGTGCTCCTTTAAGGTCTGGCTGAGGATTATTGATCAGTCATCGTCTACAGTGTTCTGTGGTGGGTAAAAATGTCACTGCAAAGGAGGAACATAAAAAAGTGAGTTATCGATAACGCCCTATCTCCGCTGCTATCTTCACTTTATTTGCCAGGACGCAAGCAGGCCTCATCAGATATGATTGCCTCCGGGTCCTACAATGTGCAAACAATATCAAATTAGGGCTGCAAGTGGGTGAGTGTAACTAGGGTTCATGGGAGGTCGGACGAAGCAAGTGTCATACATGGGAAGTCAACCCAACAGGTGTTAATGCAGAGTCAGGGTCAGAGAACGAGGAAGGTCCAAACCAAATGGCAGAGGCAGGATCAAAGATTCTGAGGTCAGCAACGGGGGGTACAGAGCAGACAAGGTCAAGGTCAATGAGGGTAAACACGAGTAGCAGAGATTTCAGAGCACCACACAAACCCAAAGCGTTAGCTATCACAGGCACTGATGACAGGGGCTGGGGCACCTTTATTACGGGAAGTGTGCATGTGCAGAGAGATGATTGGCTCTCTCAAAAGTACTACTGTGACCAGGGTGCTGCCGTCTGGCTGCATTCCCGGCATGCAGTTTAGGCGTGTGTGCTCGCGCGCCCAACCATTCAGGAAGGCTGGGCGTGGGAGCACGTATGGCCACAGGGAAGCTGGGGATGCGGCCACCGGAGGAATCGCAGCACAGGACCCACTGGGATCAGGCAAGATCACCGGCTCCCCGGGGGGGGGGGGGGGTTATCACAGTGAGGCATTCGATGTAGGATGCCTCGAGGGTATGCTAGTGGCTGGGCCTAAAATATTTAAAACCAGCCACACGGGTTTTGACGTGCTTTAAAGACATGTTTAGTCAAAGAACAAAAAAAAACCTATACTCACCTTGTTTCCCATGCAGACCATTGCTCACGGTCAAGTTCTTATGTCCCGCACTGCCCACCTGAACATGTGTCTTTTCCTGCTTCTCCAATGGGGAGACGCCTCCCCATCATCAGTCACTGTGAGCTGGCACACTCCCCTCATTTCACTGCAATTGAAAGTGGAGTGTAACACACCCCTTTCCATTGCAGTGAACGAAGGGGCATAAAAAGCAGAAAAAAGTACAATGTGAAGGGACAATATTAATCCTGTAATCCTTGTAATCCTGTAAATACCTAATGTACAGGATCTAATCCTTAGGAACAGAAACATGAAATAGCATGCACAAGAATACGGATAAGAAGATTATCCAAAATGAGGTCAAGTACCCAATGATTGAAGAAACATTTCCCACGTTTCTATACTTACATTTCATATTCCTCAATGAATCTTTGCGTTGGTGCCCCATGCACATGTACATATCAGCAGCCTGCTGGGCAAAGAGTTGGTGGGTGCACTAATGGAGAAAACTGATGTGGCTGGGTGGCGTCACTTCGTATCATGTAGCTCATGTGACTAAATACTTGTTTTCATTCGATTTTTCCTTGCTGCTATTCATCACCACATTTAGCTCTGCAATTTTCAAAACATTTGAATGGCTAAATCGGATGCTGAATTGCACTGGGGGAAAAAACACATGAGAAGATGTGTTCACTGACAAAAAACATGGTGCTGAATCAACCCTATAGTGTATCTGACATACATGAAAGCTAAATTTGAAAGTCAGACATGATGTGGAGGGCAGAGTTTGAAATAAAGCATAACTGGAAAGTCAGTATAGGTTCAGAGAAGGAAAGAAACCTGTATCAGAAGCCACCTGGGTGTTGGAAACCTCATTGTTTGGGAGAGAATGGCAGAGCAGCAAAATCCTTAAGTAGATCATCACTAAACTCTGCTCCTATGTCTCCTTTGTCTTCTTTTAGGTTCACCGCATGGGCTTGCATATCACAGTGCACCCATCGGCCTGGTGAGCCTTAATGGCAGTCTATGGCAGCCCTACAAGTTATCGTGGAAGTGGTTAATATTGGCTGCCCAATATTGCTGAGGCTTGCTGGACAAGGATGTGCATTGGGGCATCCCAAATAAGGATCTCCCTTGTTGTAGGAGTGAGAGGAGCTAAAGTCTTTTGATTTTAGTCCATCTTTTACAGACATATGTTCTTTTTACAGCTTTTAAACAGTATACACATGAAAAACAAAATTTGTTCCAAACACATCTAGAGTGTCTAAAGAATTATATAAAAGCTATCATGGCCTGAGATGTATAATTTGTCTTGTTGGTGAAAAAGTTGTGATTATAGATACTTTTAAACAAATTAGGCAGCTGATTTACTAAACATGACAAGATAAAAAGCGGATCGCCAGTCCTCCTCCATCTGCCCCTTTGTAAGATGTAACAAAGCCTGTTCGGATTATGGTTTTGTTCATAATTATAATTAATGAGTGCCAAGCCATACAAAAGTCCACTTTCCCACAAAACTGACAAAAGATCTTCAAATCCACTGGCTGGAACTAGCTAATAATTTTGGTTACTGAAAAAAGGAGTACAGAATATGCATTACATTAAAAAATATGAAATCTCTGAAATATTCCACCTTATAGCAATTATGGACATGTACTGGTGTTGTGTCCCCTGCTATGGAGCTGTAAAGCTTTTGATGCAATCATAGTTATTTAGGTTGAGAAAGACATCTGTCCTTCAAATTGCATAGAAAGAGTTTTAGTTGATCCCAAGGAGGGAAAAATTTTTTTTTAGGCTATGTTTACACTTATCTGTTACTCTAGGAGAATCCATTCTTTGGGGATGCCAGTGGTGCAATGTTTCAAATTCTGTGCTATATTTTGATGAGTTATTAAAAATAATGGGCATTTGTTTTCCTTGTGTCAGCATTTATTATTATACTATATTTATAGAGCGCCATCATCTGCGGAACTGTACAAGGTAGAAATTACAAACACGTTAAAACAAACATACAAAAGGTGTGAAGGTTCTGCCCTTCCAAGCTTACAATCTACAAACGTGAAGACATGAGGTTGGGTCACAAGTAGTATGTGCTAAGCATGTCGGCAAATTCTCCAACGTTGTCAGGTTAGTTAAGTTCTGTAAGTAGCCTAAGCCAGATAATAGGCTTATCTGAAAAGTAACGTTCAAAGGCAGCTTTCAAAAGCTTGATGGGTTCTATGTCTGAGGGCATTTCAGATGTTCATGTGAAGTCCTGAAGATGAGTGCGGAAGGAGAAGGTCAGAGTTGAGGATAGGAGAAGTTCCTGGGCACAGTGGAGTCTGTGCCTGGGTTAGTATCTTTGAACCAGTGATAAAATATAGGAAAACTCTTTGTTGGAGAGATCTTTAGAAGTAAAAAAAGAATTTTAAACTGAACTATTTTAAATCTTGGCAGAATATGAGTGGACTGACAGAGGAGCAGCACTGGAACAACGAGAGGAGAGCTCGATGAGGAGCAGCAGGAGTTCAGAGTATAGGTAGGTATAGTAAGCTTATGATGAGGACATGCACTAGATCTTTAGTGGTGTCTGATGTAAAGAAAAGATGGATGCGGGAGATGTTATGCGTTGAGAAGGCCAGTAAAACAATAGTCTGGAATAGGAGATAGAAGAAAAGTGAGATCAGGTCCTGAGAGGTATACTTGAGTTCCATGCTCATAGAAGTGTTTTTGGAAACCAAATGATTCTATAGGTAGACCAAGAACATAGGAGTAGACTGAAAAGAGCAGGGATCTAAAGACAGAACCTTGTTGTACAACAGGCCGAGGGTGAGGAGAGGAAACTATGGATTTGGGTACTCTAAATGTGCAGTCTGGGAGGTAAGATGAGATGCAGAAAAGTGCAAGATTTTTAATTTCTAGGTGAGTATTTGGAGTTGAAGGGAATTTCAGTATTGAAGACCTGGGATAGGTCCCAAAGAACAAGAAATAGCCTTTTAATTTGGTGGTTAGTTATCAGTTAGGAAAGATAAAGTTTGCCAGTTCTGAGTGAATGTGCTGTTCCAGAAGTTTCAGTAAGAAAGGGGACAGTGGCGAGGACAGACCAGCCCAGAGGGGGGTTATTGAGAATTTGGTAATTGCCGTATGTTTGTGAAGGGAATGCTCTTGAGGAGAGAGAGGTTAAATAGGATGTTAGGGCTGGAGTGATGGCTGGGAACAGCTGGGCAATGTGGGGTAATAATGTCCATAATAAGTCAATGTTTCTGGTTTGTTTACATAGGGTGTCTGTAGGGGAGGGGTAACAGAGTCCAGGGCAAAGATTAAAGTTTTATGTAGTGCAAGGCTGAACGTCTGTGTTGGTAAATGAGGACAAGATGTAAACACTGAGTATCTCTGTAGATTTCTGCATAAGATTGCCTGCTTATACGTGCCAGTGTTAGGAAGAATGAAGAGTGTAAGTTGCTGCACCTGGGGCACGTGCACCGCCTGCCCCACCCCAACTACGCCCCTGACTTAACATCCAGTCCTTTACTTTAAATTTAGGCTGGTACAGTGGTCTGTAACATTTGCAAAAAGGTGCTGATTGCAACATTGTTTGGTAGATATTTCCCCTGTTCAAATGTGATTTTTGAAGGGATTTCCAGGGATTTCCCAGGAAAATGATATATTGTTTTTTTTCAGCAGAGTCTGGGCTTTAACATGAAATGTCTTGTTTGTAATTTTTTAGGTGTATTCTCAATACTTTTGGGTGAAATATGTGCAAAAAAATAAAAAAAATCTATTTTTTGCAATTTGTAGTTTTTTTGTAATATAAAATTTAAGTTTGTCAATAAAATCTTATTGCATGTGAAACCCCAATTAATCCCGGTCACAGCGTTACCACATATGTATCGGTAGACACCCTTTCCTGCTCAGGAGACTCCCCCAAACTGAAACAGCACTTTAGGAGATTTTCAGATAAAATACAACTATGCACCGCACTAAGTGCACCTTGCTGTCTTTCCAGAAAAAGAACCCTTTAAATTTGAAATACCCCCACAAACTATATATTCTCTGGAAGTATACACCTCAGGCTTTCTAGGCGTACCAGGTTTGTTGACATGGGCGCCATTTTCTGGAAGTAATACCTCAATCAATTCTTTGGTTGCACAGAGTTTCCCTAAAAAATAATTAAAAAAAAAGAATCAAAGCCACATTTTCCTAAAAAAAAACTATATGCAAACAGAAAAAAACAAGTAAAATATGAAAAAGTAACATCCCCTGAACAGAACAATACCCAACATGCATAGGTACTGTCAAGGGAAGAGTTGCCAAACACCCCAAAGTAAAGCATGCGCATAACGGTAATTTTACTTAAAAATTTCAGCTCTGCAGACAAAGTGCGCACCTTGCGATTTTTCAACCAAAACAACCCTTTAAATTTAAAATATCCCCATAAACCATATATTCCCTGAAAGTACACATGTTAAGCTTTCTAAGAGTACTGAGCTTGTTGCAGTGGGCTCATCTTTCTGGAAGTAATCCATTGAAGAATTCTTAGGTTGCACAGGGTTTCCCTAAAAACAATTATAAAAAAAGCAGAATGAAGACCATGTTTTCCTAAAATATCAATATGCAAACAAGAAAAAACAAGCTAAATCTGAAAGTGCAAGGTCCCCCGAGCATAACAATACCCAACATGCATAGTTGCTATTAACCCTTTTAATTGTCAGCCTAAATGAAGTTTTGTCACCCTCCGTTGACAGGTCATTTTTCCCCATTTTGCGGCATGATTAACCGTGATTTTTGCTGGAATTTCCAGAAAAATTATATACATTACATATACATTTTTTGCAGCAGAGTTTAGGCTTTAACATGAAATGTCTTGTTTGTAATTTTTCTGCTGTTTTTTGAATATTTCTGCTTAAAAAAAAAAAAAAAAAACAATTGTCTCCTTTATTTTAAATAAAACCTTTTTTTTTTTAATGAAAACCATATTGCATGTGATAGCCCCATTTCTCCCGATTACAACGGTACCACATATGTATCGGTAGCCCCCCCATTCTTACCCTGGAGACCCCCCAAACTGAAAAGAGCACTTTACATTTACAAATAAAATACTATCCACACTATAAACATAAGGGGTTAATTAAAAAAAAATGACATAGGGTCCCCCCTTCCAGGGGGGGGGGGCATTTTTGGGGTAATTTTAAGGGTTAGGGTTAGGCTAACCCTAACCCTTAAAAATAAAAAAATATACAAAAATTAAAATTCCCCCCCAAAAATTGGGATCCCCCGGGAGGGGGGACCCTATGTATTTTTTTTGGGAATTTGGAATTAACCCTAACCCTTAAAAAAAAAAAAATGACGTAGGGTCCCAACTCCCGGTGGGGGGGGGGGGGGGGGGGAGACCCATTTTTTGGGGAATTTTAAGGGCTAGGGTTATTCCAAAAAAAATGCCCCCCCCTACATCATTTTTATTTTTAAGGGTTAGGGTTAGCCTAACCCTAACACTTAAAAAAAATATATATATATGACGCAGGGTCCCCCCTCCCAGTGGGGGGGGGGGGCATTTTTTTGGAATTTTAATTGTTAGGGTGATTAAAAAAAAAAAATGGGCTCCCCCCTGGGAGGGGGGACCGTACATCCCCACAGGGGATCGGATGCCACCAAATTAAAGAGGAGACCCGGACGGATCCAACGAGGGGTCAGGTGAGTATTTTTGATTTTTATTTTTTTTGCTAGCAGGGGGGAAAGTCAAGCACGTAGATTCTACGTGCTTGGCACTTAAGTGGAGTGGAAGCAAGCACGTAGAAACTACGTGCTTGGCACTGAAAGGGTTATAAACAAAATGTAGTATTCCCCCTGGGCTACCAGCTTGGTGCACCAGACAAAGGGGCTTGAATTCCCAGGGCTTGGAGGCTACGAAAAAAAATTTCAACAAATGCATCCTTATTGCCCAGATAAGCTGTTTAGTATTGTGCTTGTCATGATACATGTCCTATATCGTTTATTTGGGTATATATTAGAGTCTTCCCAACCAATGTCCAAACCTGGTATTTGCATTTGTTAAATACAGCATTTCTCTTGGGCAAACTAGATTTACATACTCATCGGGTTTGCTTTGTGGATTGTAAATGCATGTCATCTGTTGTATACGAAAAATCATGGAGGCAAATTATCACAAAAGAACTCAGAGTAAGAAGCATCACTGTGCAGATCGTGACTTCTGAAGTTTGTTGCCATTTTAAACTTGTTTATAGTTTCTGTACTTCTTTACTGCAACAGTTGCAATAGAAGCAATTTTATTCTCATTCTCTGCTCTCTGCTCAGGCAAATAAAACAATACAGCTTTAATAAAAACGTATCAACTTTTTTATTTCTCTGATCCAAACATACATTGTGTTGTTTATTTGATGTATGCTTCCTTCTTAGTATTTTTTTTTTAGTACAAGACTATACTGTAGCAAAGTGCTACCAGGTATATAAACCTTAACTTTTGTTTAAGGAGAAAAGCCTGTGAATTTTAGTGTGAACTCAGAAGTAATGGTAGAGTTTTATAAACACTTTTGCAACTGTTATATTTTACTTGTATTCTCTACTGTATAATCATAAGTATTTGTATTTTGCTAAACATATGTAGGCTTTACCTTTGTCTGGTTCCCCTTCTATGCCATTCAACATCTCCATAAAACAATTGTTTGTTTTATTGAGGCTGTGTAGGAAAACACATTGGTGTAAAGTAGTAAGGGTCACGCAAGAGACTTAATGAAGCAAGTTCAACTCGGTGTGAATTGCAACCTGCATCTCGGCGAGCTTCTTAATTTTAACATAAAAAAATTGCAATAAAAGTATTTGTTCTAATTTTTCCTAAACCATGACTGCATGTGTGATCAGGCATTTTCACAAGTCATTTTTCCAGGTAAGGTAAGAATAACTTGGCAACAACAGAACCCTATGGGGTATACTAAAGAATGTTTTATTTTTGCTGCATAATCCATAGAGTGCTGGTGTTTCCAAACATTTTAACTACTAATCATTGGAAAAAAACCTGTAAAATTGCCCCATTGTAGGTGCAAGTGATTTTTTAAAAGAAAAAATAGAACAAATATTTTTATTGCACTTTTTTGTGTGTTCAAATTAAAAAGCTCACCGAGATGCAGGCTGCAACTCACATCCAAATATGTGTTAAAGGTATAGTGGTGAGCATAGGTGCACTTGCTTTACTCTTTAGCATTACTCCCAACATGAAGATTAATCTATCATTGAAAATTGTATATAGTTAGATGGGGTTATCTAAATTATTTTAGAAATTTATTGAGAGGATGAGATTTGAGAGGCTGACAATAAAAATAAATGTCCTCTGCACCTGCATGGGACAGTTCTATAGATGTGGAGCAGCAGTATAAATCAGGGGTTCCCAAATAGTGGTAATGCTGGTGGTACTTAAGCTCCCCTCTGGTGGTATTCAAGGCCACATAAGGAGGCCACATAGCACCCCAGACAAGCTACTGCTCCACCAGTATTTGTCAGGTTGCCAAGCCAACAAGCATCTTGAAAGGACTGCATTTCTGGCATTTGTTTATTGCATTCTTGGGCCAGTATATGACCTTCGCCCTCCTGGGAGACATCTTTATTAGTGGTGGTTCTTGAGATGCATGATGGGAAGAGGTTCTCCATGAAAACAGGATGATAACCCTGGAGTAGAGCATTTACAAGTTTGGATACAAAAGCAGCCATCAGTACTCCAATCAAATTTTGAAATGCTCATTTTTAATGTGTTTAGGTTTTCTGTAGGCTGAAGTTTCCAAACTTCTAAGATAACATATCTAGCAAAGGGACTGGGGAGCAGGAGACCACATTGTTAAAACCTTTCAAGATTTAAATCAGTGATCTTGAGCATTAAAGTTATACTAAAGTCAATCCCGATTGTTTTCCCATTGTCTTGAGCTACACGTAAACTACAATCCATTTTCAGAAAGACCCTATAGTTCCTAAGTTCATCTTTAGAAGTATTAGAACATTGAAAATGCAGAGAACAAATCAGGAAAAACAGTGGGTGTGGCAACAGCGATGTGATGCAGGCACACTGTAAAAAGTGTAAGATCAGAGAGGAGGGCGGGGTTTCAAAGCTGCAGAGAGAAGCAGTCAATCAGGACATCTGGGCAGGGAGTGGCGGGTGTTTCTGTTCTTGATCCACTGAAGGTTGATTGATGGACCAGATCAGCAGGATGGGTGCTGAAAACTGAATCAGGATGTGATTTTTCTAACTAAGAAGACAGACAGAGGAGGAAGCACAATGCTCGAGCCACTCAATGTAAGGTAAGCTACTGATATTTATTTTTTAACATTTGACATGCCAATTCCTTTAATATTTGAAGTGTAGCTTCATAGCTTACAAAAGTGTGCACATTTATGGAATGGTTTTAAGCTATGTGGCTTATTCTTCTGAATATATATATATATATATATATATCTTTATGTTTTGCAATGTGGATGATTTTTCTGCATTGGCCACATTCTTTATTCAAGCAATTGTAAATTATACACATTCCGTATTTGTATCTGAAATGTGCCCTGCTTAAGGCACGGGTAAGAGCACAATTATGAGAACATGGCTGCTGTCACCATAGACCTATCTGATATATTTATATGCAAATATCTAATATCGAAACTAATAAACAAGGTGTAAGAAAGACACATCCCATGGTGCAGGCAATTATTTACAAAGGTATTTAAATGCAAGAAAATGAATTGTGCAACACTAATTTGAGACTATTGTAGTCTCAGTCAAGTCTATTGTCTCAAACTGCTTCTGCCAGTCAGATAATTGCAGACACCTGGATTGAGTCAAGTATTGACACTTCCCAAAAACAAAATGTCCTGTAAAGCAGGCTCTGACTATTTATCTCCATAGCTGATCAATGCCAGTCCTGAGGATTAGTGCTCATAGATCCAGACATGCTGCTGTGTTCCACCTTGTGGAGTGCAAATGGCCTGCCGTTGCATGCTGCCAAAGTCCTACACATGCTCTAACCAGTTATTCTGCATCAACCAGCCTAATTTCTGAAGAGTGACTTACTGTGCCATTTTTTATATTTTACACTGTTATATTTTCAGTGCAGCAAGTTAAAACGGCTGTTGCTAAATAATCACCTTCAACCGGTGCTCTAGGTTACTCCCGCTTGCCCAGTTTGTGTCAGTGCCTGCTTTTGTACTTAGGCCCTTATTTATGAAGGAATAGCGACAGGTAGCGACTGGTGAGCGGCCGGTAATGACGGGCCCCGCCACGAGAACGCCGGCTCCCCACCACAATCACACATTTATCAAGCCAATCCTGCTTAGCGACTGAGATAGCGCCATATAGCGACTCATTCATCATTATTCCAGCCTCAGCCCACAGCGCCAGCGTCCGACCTTGAACAGCGACAGGTATGACCTCTCGCTATCTGGTGCTCTCCAATGCATTTCAATGGAACAATCTTTAAATATTCATAATTGTTATTAATTTTTTTTTTTTTTTTTAAATGTGAAAAATTCTGTGACCACTTCTGCCATTTTAGATATTTTTTTTAAGGGAAAAAAAAAATTGTACAGAATTGATATTACAGGTCTGATATTAATGTATTCATATTACTAAATTATTTAAAATACTTGTTTTTTTTGGTTTCCAAAAATATGGTTGTTTGGGGGTTAAAAAACTACTTTTAACCCATCGCCGCCAGCGCTCTGGGGTTTAAACATGCATTTTACAGCGCGATAATTTTTTGAGCGTGATTTTTTTTATGAATATGGTCGGAGCCGGTCTCTAGGGCCAGTCGCTATCATGCGCTCCCATACAGCGCGGAACCTGTCAAATAGCGACTCCTCACCCAATATTCAACATTACGGCAAACCGACTGAGTCGCTATCAACTACCGAACAACGGCCAAGCACAGCGACTACTAGCGGGCGCTCTGAAAATGCCGCTACAGTCGCTCAACTGTCGCTACCTGCCACTATTAATGAATCGGCCTCCCCGTTCTGCCCATTTATAGACACTGTATGCCACATTTTTAATACGCAGAAGAGATTGGCGTGTATTTGGCTGTACATGCGTTGATAGTTGGCTCCTTACAGTAACAGGTTATTACTGCTATGAACAAAAAGACCAAACCATGCTTTAGGCTTCTTATAGTTAATGTGCTCAAAAGAACACATTCAGCCTGATTCAGATCTTGTCCATGAATGATCGTTTTTTTGGGGAACAGATCTCGGTAACCGGGAAATTGCAAACGCTTGTATCATTCACTGCTGATTGACACAGTTTTAGGGGGCTCTGTGGCGCCATCCCTTCTTCAGGGTCTGTAGAGGGAAAGAACCTGAGTTAGTATTTATAGGCATGTGTTGTTTGTGTAATGCTTGGGTAGTGCTCTGCTTCACTGGCTTCACACCCACCTGAGTCTTGCTCCGCTTCCATCTCCGGTAGCCCCATTACTGCGTACTCACCTTCTGATGATTCTTTAGGGACAGATAAGCACAACACACCAGCACTTAGCAAACATGTTATTAGACTTTACATGCAGCACAACTTTCTCCTCTGGGTTGGCTTGATCCGCAGCCAGAACTCCCCAGCTACAAAAGAAAATATAATTTTGTAAAACATGTTACTCGTTACCCTGATAGCTCCTTTTTTTTATTGTACATCCACTTACCTGGGAAGTTCTGGCTGACCCCAGTGCCACTTTTGCCATGTGAGGTCCGAGCAGTGCTTATTTGGGTCAAGGTGTAATGCCAAGTTCCCTCGCCACTCACATGGGCTGTCACTTCCTTTGGCAAGGTCCCCTTTTCATGTGTGTTGAGCTTGAAGTCGTACCATTGCTCCATGAACGTCTGCAAACAAAAAACAGATGTGCATTGTTAACGTATGTCCTGTGTTTGGATCTCATTTAGCTCCGCGTGCAAGCCCATGCCTATTTAAGTAATTTTCAGGGACAGTGCAAGCATCCAAGCCTCGTATATGCTAGTGTATGTCAATGCTAACTAATTCAGCTCTCCCATCCCACAATAGTAGGGGATTGCAAGCGCAGATGCACTTAGGGCAAAAGGCACGCTCTCCACTCCACTACTACTGTCAGATAGAGCTCGTTGACTGCGACCAACAACAATCCGAAGTCAGCTCTTCTATCCCACAGTAGTAGCGGATTGCAAAGAAATGTCAAACATAAATCACTTAGCATCCCTGTGCCACACGCAAACATGCCAGAGTGGTCCATGTGACAGTGTCAGCAACGTACTGTGGGCCTGTAACATTGGAAGTCCAGGCCTCCATCATTACTGTAGTGCCATGTGCCTTCACTCATATTTCGCTGCTACTCCTGTTTGCACCTTGGCAGGAGTCTAATGCGGCTCCTGCTGCTCACAGGTGAACATGGTGCTCCAAGCACAACCAACCATGGACCAACCAACAGTTAGGACACTGGACACTATGCAGACCCCAGGACAAACCCAAGTCTGGGCCCCACTGCAGAGCCCACAGTGGAGCCCCATGCAGAGCCAACGGGGGATCCAAAGGCTGAGCAGTGTTGACACAGCCAGGCCTGCTCTTTCCCCAGACAGTAGCCTGGAATCCATCCATTATGGGCATGGGAGTGGGCATAGTGACTCCTACTTCAGCTAAGACCACCCAGCAAACCACAGCATCAAGCATGATCGACTGGCTGGGTGCCGGCCCTGCTCAACCCCCATAACATTGCAGGAGCAGTTATGGTTGACCCACAATGTGACGGGAAGGGGCCAGAACCCAAGGATGGTGCCTAGGCCAAGAAAAAGTGGGACAACCTGAAGGTGGTGGTTAAGCAGAACTCAGAACCATACGTGCTGAGGGGTAAGTGCTGAACAACCAGAGGGCTGCTTGTATAGGAAACATTGGACAACTGACAAAAGCCACCCTTTCCTTTGTTTGAATCTAGCTTGAAAACTGGTGGAGGCCACCCCAAATCTTTACAATTTACCCATGCTGAGAAGCGGGTGTTGGGGATGCTTCTCCACAACGCCTACGAGGGGGCACCATGGACACCGATAGGCAACATGTGACCACCAGTGGTAAAACTTGTCAGAAAATTGTAGCTTTGCACAGGGGGAGTAAGCCAACCAAACGCGCCACCCACTAACCTTATTTCCCACATGCACAGCCTAAGGAGCGTTAGGGTTACAACTTTCCTGCATTAAACTATTTGCAAGGTCTCTGCTTGTAGCCAATTATTGGATTTATAAACCAATTGTTCGTTGCAATGAGATAAACGAATTCTCAAGTTCTCAGTGATCGCACAAGGCATTTCCCCGGATCCATAATCGTCTGATTGCATTTGCTTTATCAATGTCTTGTTCTCAAATCCTTTAGTGGAAATGGGCTGTTACTTTTTATTGCGGCCCCAGAGCAATAAGACAATACGGCCCCTAAGACCAAAAAAGGTTGTGCGCCCCTGGTATAGTAAATACAGGTTCTTTTCATTCTTTACACACTGAACAGAGCTTTGTCTATAAAGATTTTTTTTTTTTTACTTTTTGTCTGCAGCTCAAGATCAATACCTATATCCGCAGAACCTTTTGTATACATAAATATGGAAAACTATTCTTAATAGAAATAGAATACAATAAAAATCAGCCCACCATAAAAAGTTTATTTGACATGATCTACTCTGCGTTTATGGTTATGTGTTTTAATTTTACTTTTAGACCTACATTTTGGCAAACAAACTGAAAAAATGTACTGGCTGCAGAAAAATGATTTTGTCTCCAGAGTAAAAACACATTGGCATACGGAATAACATACTTTGTTCTCACCTCAAAGGCTTATTCTCTTGCAATAAAAGAGGCAACGTGGATGTTTTGGCTTTGAGGGTTACAAGGGACTACTGGTTTTCAGGAATCAAATCCAGTATTTAATCTGTACCTCAGTTGGGTGCTAGACAGGCAACGCAACATGACAAAACTAAATTAAAGTTTCCAGCAGAGTACTTGATTGGACTGAGCTAACATGATTTAATGACACTCCTCCAGTTATTTGAATGATAAAAATGTGTCATACTAGCATAGGCCTATATTCTTGTAACATTTCCAAACAGCATGCATTTCAGTTACTTTAAGAAGCTTGATTTATGAGATTCTTATTTTTTGCACTCAGTGGTTATTAGTTTTATCAAATAAAACAAGGAACTGTTACAACAAGCGTAGAAAACCTCACACCTATTAAATGTTTATTTGTATAGGATATAATAATAGCAATGTAACATTATAATACAAAATATATCTGTAACTCATAGCATTTTTAGTCCACACTTAATGATAGAAATGTGTTTAACCTTAAAAATATCTATTTTATAAAATGAAATTCTCAACCATGAAATACCACTACAAAAGTTATACACAAAAGGGAGTAACCTTTAGATTTCCCTTTCGCTACAAATGTATTTACCAAAGCATAGACACCTATTTCTTTGGCTTGTCATGCTAGGGTAACAACTTTTTTGTGGGGATACTACAAATTTTAGGTAGACTTTATTTTTTTTTATGTTTAGGCCACCGACCTTCCCCTGGCACATTCCAAATTGGGATGCCCCTCTGTGTGAAAGCCCCCGGGCACCCTTAAAATCTCCATTCCCAGCACCATGACCCATGGGCTCTTGTTCAATGAGAGCCCTGTACGGTGATTTTGTCAATCGGCAAACGTCTTTCATTGTTATCAGTGGGGAACACGAGCTGCTGCATCGCCTGCATCTCTGGTGTCATGCGTGCGCTCCCACCATAGCCATTCAGATAGGCTGGGGGCGAACGTGCTCGCTGATGGGGATGCAGCAGTGCTCCCCGCTGTTTACCAAATGACGAACGAATAATGACAGACTGCTCTGATTGGATGAGCACATTCACCATGAACAAGGAAGAGGTGAGTGAATAGTGCTGTTTTGGGGGTTTCACACAGCAGGGCATCCCAATACGGATTCCCTGTGGAAAAGTCAAATTCCTGGTTTTGTTTCGTTTGTAAGAAATAATACCATCTACAGTTTGTGCAACAACCCAGGGCATTGTTTATCTGTAAACTAACCCTTAGCCGTTCATCTAGTCTACAAAGGAACCACATAACCAGTGATCAGTGCCTTAACCCAACCCCATTCCACAACCTGTCCCACACCCAGATCTCTCTGTACCACAAACTGCCCCACATCCAGATCTCTCTGTACCATAACCTGTCTCACATCCAGATCCCTATGTACCACAACCTGTCCCACTTCCAGATCCCTCTGTACCACAAACTGTCCCACATCCAGATCCCTCTGTACCACATCCTGTCCCACATCCAGATCTCTCTGTACCACAATCTGTCCCACATCCAGATCTCTCTGTACCATAACCTGTCTCACATCCAGATCCCTCTGTACCACAACATGTCCCACATCCAGATCCCTATGTACCACAACCTGTCCCACTTCCAGATCCCTCTGTACCACAAACTGTCCCACATCCAGATCCTTCTGTACCACATCCTGTCCCACATCCAGATCTCTCTGTACCACAATCTGTCCCACATCCAGATCTCTCTGTACCATAACCTGTCTCACATCCAGATCCCTCTGTACCACAACATGTCCCACATCCAGATCTCTCTGTACCATAACCTGTCTCACATCCAGATCCCTATGTACCACAACTTGTCCCACATCCAGATCCCTCTGTACCACAACCTGTCCCACATCCAGATCCCTCTGTACCACAACCTGTCCCACATCCAGATCTCTCTGTACCATAACCTGTCTCACATCCAGATCCCTATGTACCACAACTTGTCCCACTTCCAGATCCCTCTGTACCACATCATGTCCCACATCCAGATCTCTCTGTACCATAACCTGTCTCACATCCAGATCCCTATGTACCACAACTTGTCCCACATCCAGATCCCTCTGTACCACAACCTGTCCCACTTCCAGATCCCTCTGTACCACAAACTGTCCCACATCCAGATCTCTCTGTACCATAACCTGTCTCACATCCAGATCCCTCTGTACCACATCCTGTCCCACACCCAGAACTCTCTGTACCACAATCTGTCCCACATCCAGATCTCTCTGTACCACAACATGTCCCACATCCAGATCTCTCTGTACCATAACCTGTCTCACATCCAGATCCCTATGTACCACAACTTGTCCCACCTCCAGATCCCTCTGTACCACAACCTGTCCCACATCCAGATCCCTCTGTACCACAACCTGTCCCACATCCAGATCTCTCTGTACCATAACCTGTCTCACATCCAGATCCCTATGTACCACAACTTGTCCCACTTCCAGATCCCTCTGTACCACATCATGTCCCACATCCAGATCTCTCTGTACCATAACCTGTCTCACATCCAGATCCCTATGTACCACAACTTGTCCCACATCCAGATCCCTCTGTACCACAACCTGTCCCACTTCCAGATCCCTCTGTACCACAAACTGTCCCACATCCAGATCTCTCTGTACCATAACCTGTCTCACATCCAGATCCCTCTGTACCACATCCTGTCCCACACCCAGAACTCTCTGTACCACAATCTGTCCCACATCCAGATCTCTCTGTACCACAACCTGTCCCACATCCAGATCCCTCTGTACCACAACCTGTCCCACATCCTGATCCCTCTGTACCACAACCTGCCCCACATCCAGATCCCTCTGTACCACAACCTGTCCCACATCCAGATCCCTCTGTACCACAATCTGTCCCACATCCAGATCCCTCTGTACCACAACCTGTCCCACACCCAGATCTCTCTGTGTCACATCCTTCTCCACAGCCAACTTTCTCTGTTCCATTACCTGTTCCACAGCCCTGTCAGAAAATAGATTCATTTTTTTTTACCACTCAACCCTCCACTTCTTTCGTCTGATACATATAGCCTGATTTATAAAATGTCAGTGCCTGTTAATGACATTCAGCACCAATATTTTTCCTCAGCGGAACTCAGTGGGCAGACTGTGCCTTATTTATCACTAGCACTATAAGTGTTTTTTGCTTATAAATAATATTACACACGTATATGTGTACAGAACTTGCATTGTGACTTGTCAATGTAAAAGAAACAAAGGAGGGGTGGCAGCCGCTCAGACCATTTTATAACTAACCTGGGAGGTGCACGTTAGCAGGGCAATTAGGATACAAAAAGTCTTAAAGGAGCCACAGCACTCAACCCTGTTAGCTTGCAGGCCAGCCTATAATCTGTCTCTAAACTTGGTTAAAAACAGAGGACTCGGTCACACACATCTGCAGAAGTATGCTTAAGCTGCACCACTACGCCAAAGTGCCTCTGTGGGGTGCAGTCCTAACTCTAATCTCTGAGAGCCCATCTGGGACATACAGTGCAATAGATAAATTGGGAGCAGGCTTACCTGAGGTTTTAACCAAGCTTAGAGACAGATTATAGGCTGGCCTGCAAGCTAACAGGGTTGAGTGCTGTGGCTCCTTTAAGACTTGTCAATGTAAATGCAGGACATAGATGTTGCAAAATGTAATTATTTTGTTTCCTGTAAAATATATTATCTCTGCTTTTTTGCCTTACCAATGTGGAATTTGAAACTCAACAACTATAGCACAACCTAAATACACTATAAAGTGTGTCCCCTATGTCTCTAACAATGATATCTTGTGACTGTACAGTAATGATGAAATGCCGACCAGCGGCAGTTAAATACAGAGCCAATATTTTCAGCGTGCCAAAAAATAATACATTTGGCGTGCAGCACCTAAAAGATGGCAGTACAGAGTGGTGATCACTGGCGCTGTTATAATTGTCACAAGGGTCCAACAGGACCAGACACAGGCCGACCAATACCTAGAGCCCCAATCCAAGCTGATTATTTATTATTATTTTGATTATTTCGGGCATAGTGACTTGCGGCGCCATTCCGTACAAATTGCCGCACTAAAATAGATGTCGGTGGTCAAAAATGGACAGTATGCCAGCAAAATGAAGCTTTGCACTTCTTAAAAAAGGTCCATGGTTATCATCTACAGCTTCGATCTGTACTACGACTACCATCCAAATTATGTACAACATAATCTGATCTATTATTATTACACTTCAGTATGATAAAACACATGTTTAATTTGTCCTGCAACCTAACCCACTACCTAATTCTTTCAACACGCATAGTTACTTTTAACCCTTTTAACTGCCAGTCTTCTTGAGATTTTGTCACCCTCTGTTAACATGTCATTCTTCACCATTTTGTGCTATGCTTAACTGTGATTTTTGCTGGAATTTCCAGCAAAATAGTTTTTTTTTTGCAGCTTAGCTTAGCAGAGTTTAGTTTTAACATGAAATGTCTTGTTTGTAATTTTTCCAGTGTTTTTTTTTCAATATTATAGTGTGAACAAATGAAGAAAAACAAACATTTTTTTTACAAAATTGGCTACTTTTGTAAAAATAAAACATTTCTTTAAGTAAAGATAACCATATTGCACATGAAAGCCCCATTTCTTCAAATTACAACAATACCATGTATGTATGGGTAGCCCCTGTACCTGCCCAGGAGTGCCCCCAAACTGGAAATAGCTCTTTAAAATATTTACAAATAAAATACTACTATCCACACAGGTGACTTGCCAGCCCCCAAGCCTTGTGAAACTGTTCTAGGGGTCTCATGGATCCCTTGCCAGTTCTCAAAGGGTTACGATTTAAAAAAAAGACACCACACAAAGACAAAAAGGACTTTTATTTATTTATTTTTTTACACTCATCTCCCTGTGTCCACGCCGCTGTCCCTCGACAATGTCGATGACAGATGCTGGGGCGATCGGTGGAGGGGGGCTGGGGAGGCAGCGGATCAGAGTCCCCTGTCCCTCCAACCTCTCTCCGCCGATCACTCTGGCACACCGGGTGCAGGATCTGCCCCATCCAAAAAAGGTGAGGCAAGCAGCGAAGCGGGGGAGGGGGCCTTTAGCGGTGGGAGCTGGATTGTGGGTGCAAGTAAGTTAATGTAATTTTTTCTTTCTTTTCTTTGCAGATGTCAGTAGCGGCGGTAGAAATATGGGGGGGGGGGGGGCTCTCCTGAAGATGGAAGAGCCCCGGGGGGTTTGAATGCCCCCTGGGGAAAGAGAAGTTTTGGCCGGATCGATTTTGTTATGGGGCTTTAAATTCAGCTACGTGAGTCATAATGGTAGGAGAGCTAACACAAGAAGGTTTAAAAACAGATCTTTACCTGATTGGGAAAATGATGTGCCTCATCTGCAAAAATACCCACATGCAAGGGATATTTTTAAGGGAAATATTAGAACAGAAAAGTGGTTTTGTGTGTTACAAAAAAGCTCACTCAGATTTAAGTTTTAGTTTTCACAAAAAAACACGCCCACCACATTTAAACTTGCTCCACCAAATTATTAACATCTCTCCCAGTTCCCTAAACTGCAGATGGTTTACCCTGAATTACTCAGATTCTCTGCTCAGTTACCTCTTCAATGGCTGGGAACCCACAAGGAATTCTCCAGCACATCTTTAGTAGGTTAACATGCAGAGGGGAAAATAATACTACTTATACAAAATAGTGGGCATAGGTTTTAATATTGATAACTGGGTGTGCTGCCCGACCCGTCAAGATACTAGAACATGGGCCAAACCAAATTGACAAGGGTCATAAGAAAGGGGCACAGCTCCACAAATACCATAAAATAATATTTTATTAAGTGTTACACTATAGCAAAAATAAAAACACACATGCAACACAAAGACACTGTTAAAATCAATTAATCCACTATTCATGTGATGCTAAAATACTTCAATTCATATTATCAGGGCCGGATTAAGTGTGGTGGAGGCCCCTGGGCACAAAATCTGGTGGAGGCCCCAGATACAGTCATTTTTTCCTTTTTAAATAATAGTCCAGCCAATTAACTGATGGTTGCCTGGCACCCGCCCACTTACTGGAATGTCAGATCGAGTCCCTTGTGCGGGTGCGTGCTGCTCTGGAACTCCTGCTTTGCCATTCTGGATGGTGGGGGGTAGTGTAGTCACCCAGCTGGTCCAGCAGAAAACTTAAGCAGAAGGCTTATGTACAGTGAGCGACCATCGATTGACTACTCTGTACCCAATACTGTAGCATTTCTGATGGCGGCTTTGCTGCTCTAGACACTCCGTCCTGCCTTGTGGTGGCTTTGGCTGCCCAAATGCGGGGGGGCCCCCATTGCCATTGATAGCTTTGTTACTGGCCCTGCAGCCCGTCAAACCAAAGACTGAAAAGCCTCCTGGACGAGACCATAACCCAAAGGTTGTTGGAGGCCCCCTTTGCAGGGCAAGTGGTGGAGGCCCCGGGGCTAGAGCCCCTTGTGCCCCTCTCATAATCCGGCCCTGCATATTATAGAAGACCACAAGGTATCAAAAATAGAAATCAGTATTAAATAGCTCCACAAATAGGCCAGAAAAAAAAAAAATTTTTATTTTGTATATATTTCTAATTACTCAAGTGAGTGTTCAGTTACTCCCCTTTGTGCAGAAAACAATATAAAAAGGTAATTACTACAAATAATTCAAAACCATTTCCAACTATAAACCTGTGCAATCAATCAAATCTAAAGTGCAAATGGTAGATAAGGAGGCTATATTCACTAAGTAAAGCAGGGGATGAGACCCCCAATGTAAACCCAAAACACAAAAGTGCTGTTAGTGCAGGGCTGTTTAAGGGAGCTGAGGTAGTAAGCAATCACCTGAAAGAAAAAATAAAGATCATACTGTCCTTGTGGACAAACGTGACTAATCATCAGGCAGTGGATTGAAGGCAGGAGACCCCACGCGTTCCACCTCTCCGCTACGGCTTCTCCAGGGGTGCTGTCTCTTTGAATAGTGTCTCCTTTTATGTAGCATGGCAGAGCATCAGGCCACCCTCCCCTTCCCTCCCCCCCCAGTGCGAGGTGTAACTCCCGCCCCCCGATGCAGCGCGTCCGATTGGACAAGGACGCACCCGTCAGCTGTAGTAATGGGCGGCAGTTTAACACCGTGTGTGCAGCCGAGCCCCCTCTCAGCAGGATCAAATCAATCAATCCTGGCCAGACATCACCATGATGACCCGGCCGGTTTTATCGGCTAAAGGGGAGGGTCTGGGCTCCACCAGCATAACAGCCTGGACTAAGGAGAGGAAGGCTGTGATTAGAGGGGGGGGGGGAGGAGGCAGATTCTCTGCTCGGCCATGCTACCAAAGTCAACAAACTATAAACAAAGTGTAACTCAACAATTTACATGGTATACAGCTATTCAAGGCACTCACTACATAATTAAATGTAATTTTAATTAAAATTAAATGTAATTGTAAATGTAATGTAATTTTAAATGTAAAATTAATTGTACTGGATCTAAATATATGTTCAAGAAGCATGTGTTGTCTTATTTCTCTGTACAATAACAGACATAATTAAATATGCATAGTAACCATCTATTTAGGTCCACCTGACCATTTATACATATATGTGAAATACCAGAGGTGCCTCTATAAGCATCCCTCTATATATATATGACCCTTGTCAATTTGATTTGGCCCAGAGGGGAAAATAGATTAGTGAATGCCAGTCTTGTCTGTTGTGAGTACTGAATTGACTGCTCTAGTCTGGCATTGCTTTAGTAAAAATAAAGACCCATTTATACAGAATTCTTTCCTGAGTAAAAATAAAAATATTTTTTTCTTTCTTTTACTTGTCATAGGGCACTGACATTGGTTTCAGAATGGTGGATATAAAAGAAATGATTGGTATTCTTGTTCTAGTTATTAAATCAAGGTCATTGACACCTTCTCTATGCTAACAATGTGCATATAGCCTAGATCATAAAAAACATCAGTATAAATATCAAACCATTATATTGTTTCATTTTCATCTAAAAGCATTATATAATGGATTTTTTTCTAAGCATTTGTAAATTGGTTTATATTGTATCAATGTTAAGGGCAAGATGCAACTTCATAAGCAAATGGAATATTTCACAGAAAAGAAATGACATATAGTGCAGCACATTGTTTATGGCACTTTATCACAAGTATAATAGACTTGCATATGCAGTAGTTCAAAAACCATGTTCTTTTCTGGCAAGCCTTTACTGTGCACATCCTGGCTTTTGAAGTCTTTTTGTTTGTATACCGTGTATATTTGTTAACTATGAAAAAAGCAATGCTAGTATGTTATTATGGCATGCCTTTCTCTTTTACACATTTGATGTTCTTTCAAAGTTTTTAAATCTACAGTAAAAAAAAAAGTGATAGGAAAGAAATAGCAGTAATGGTAATTAGTTTGCCCCCTTGTCTTCTGCAAATAACAATTCTGTACATTACATACTGGTCCCTTTACAAAAATAAATCCCTTACGAGTTCACAAAGGGTTAATATTAAAAAACGACATCATACACAGAGAAAAATGTCTTTTAGTTGTTGATTTTTTTACACTCCTCTCCCATCCGCTGTCCCACGCCGCTTGATGACAGACACCGGGGTGATCAATGGAGGGGGGCCTTGGAGGAAGGGGATCAGACCCCCTGCCCATCCAGCCTCTCTCTGCCGATCACCCTGGCACATAAAGTCCGGGATGACATCCTCTGCCCCGTCCACCAAAGGCGGGGCTAGCAGTGGCGAAGGCGGAAGTGAGGAGAGGGGCGGGATTGTGGACGCAAGTGAGTTCATGTAATTTTTTTTTTTTGTTTTTTGCTAACTATCCTGTACATTACATACTTTCCCTTGAGTTTTATGAAATAAATAAAGTGCAGAATACAGTTAGCAATATCAAACAGCCAGAACTTACTATTATTATTATTTTTACTTAAAAGTGCCATTCTGTGGCGCTGTACAAAGTATAAATTACATACGCTAACATACAGAGTCAGATGCAGCTATACACATTGATATATACATTAGAGAGTGTCTGGGAGCTTACAATCTAAAGAATGAGGGTGTAGACAAGAGGTTGGGTCACAAAGAGCGTGCACTCAGCATGGTAGCAAGTGGTTTAGTTAGGCCAGATCATAGGCTTGTCTAAATGTGCTTTTGAAGGATTTAAAGTGGACCAAAATTACATAAACCACTGAGAGCAATTATGCTGTACTCGCCCTAATGGCCCAGGTTTTGCATGTGCCATCAATAACAGAATCAGATAAAAAACAGCTTTAATGTTGTATAGAATGTTACTTTTGCATTCAAGGTATGAGGTAAAAACATTTGTGCAGCGCCCATCTGATGATGCAGATCTTTCCTTGCCGTCTGCCGTTAATCTTCCCCTATCCACAGCATCAGTTCTTGTTCTGCCGCTGCCGTCTGTCCCATTTGTAAAGTTTCCCACTGCTCTGCTTTCAGTACTTTGAGTGCACACACTGCCTCCTTGCACCCTTCCCCGCCTCAGAATTCAGCCCCAATCAGCCATTTCCAGTGACGGGCCCCGCCATCCAAGCTCCTGTCTCACAAAGCACGCTCCATGCTGTTTGCCCAGACCTATTCGCTTTGCGAGACTGGAGCTTGGATGTCAGGGCCATTGCTCCTGATTAGGGCTGAATTTTTAGAAGACATGCTTTGTTTTTATTTATATGATGAGCCAGCAGGCAGGGGAGGGTGCGAGGAGGCAGTGTGTGCACTCGCAATACTCAAAGCATCGGGAGCTAGGAGGAGCACTCGTCCCAGCTCTGTAGTAAATTATTGCACATGCGCAAGGTTTTCTATGCAGCCAGAGAAGCTCCACTTTCCAGTTTTCTTTCTCTCCAGCAGGAGACCCAATACTTTTTAATTGCTGAGTTAATTTTTTATCTTTACAGGGCATGGGAGCGGCGCGGGGGGGAGGGGTTTCAAGGGCTACTTTTATTGAGCAATTTGATCACTTTTGGTCTGCTTTAAAGGTTGGTAAGTGGTGATTTGTTGTAAGGGGAAGGGCATTCCAGAGGAGCTGAGCTGCACTTTGAAGTCCTGGACACGGGGGTGGGAGGACATGATTAGGGTTGAGGACAGAAGGGGTTGGCGGCAGATTGGATATTGCTTCTGGGTTGGTATCTTTGGACTAGCGATAAAATGTAGTTGGCCATAGAGTACTTTATAGGGTTCAGAGTTTAATCTACATTCTTTCAGATATTGGCAGCAAGTATAATTGACATAGATAAGCATTGCTGGAAAATGGGAGGAGTGGGGGATAAGATGAGCAGCAGAGCTGAAAATAGATTGGAGGTGTGCCAGTTTGTTAGTCAGTAGTCCACAGGAGGTTGTTGCAATAGTCTAGTCAGGAGATGATCAGAATATGCACTAGAATTGTAGTGGTTTCAGGTGTGAGAAAAGAGGCAGGATACTTTTTATTGCTTGGAGACAACAGGAGGTGGCTAGTGAGGTAAGATGAGAATGAGAGAGAAGAGGAGTAGTATGACTCCAAGATATCATTCTTGAGGAGCTGCTGTCATAGTCAGGTCAGTGACAGATATGTTTATTGAGGAGATAGGAGCAGAACTGGATGGTAGGAAAAGGACAGGATCTGAGGATCTGTTTTGTCCCTGATCAGTTTGAAAGAGCAAGATGACATGAATGATGAGATAGCTGTTAGACAGTCCCGAACAAGAGATAGAGAAGGGAATAGAGCTCTAAGACTAAGAGGTAGATTTCATCAGTACAAAAAATGGAGTTGGTTAGCACTGTAAGTTTATGAGTTGACAATGACCATAACAAGTGTACCATAAAAAGTAGGGGTCCCCGGGATGGTTACTTGTGGTCCCAGGACAGGTAAAGGGCAAGGAGTGGCGACTGTGTTGAAGTGTTTATTCTGAGAGGTAGGAGGACAGACATGAGAGAATGAGATCTTGGAATCCTAGGGAGGTAAGTAATTGGTGTAGAAATTAATGGTCAACAGTGTTATAAGCAGAGGATAGGCTGAAAAGGATGAAAATTGAGTAGCGGCCTTTAGATGTGGTGGTTAGTAGTTCATCAGTGACTTTGGTGAGGGAAGTTCCAGGGGAGTGATTAGAATATAAATCAGAATGAAGCGGATCTAGTATGGAGTTAGAAGAAATGTAGGATGCCAGTTCTGAGTTCACATGATGTTCTAAAAGTTTGGAATTGAAGAGGAGCAATGCGATGGGGTGGTAACTGGTGAGGGCAGATGGGTCCAGGGAGGCTTTTTTGAGTAATGGGTTATGACTGCATATTTGAAGAGTGAAGGGAAGGTCTGTACTGAGGGAAGAGATTTGAAGGCTGGGGTGATGGATGAGGATAGTTGTGGAATTAGGTAGGATGTAAAGAGATCAAAGCAGGAAAGTAGTGGGGTGGACCAAGGAGATGAGGGAGAATAGTAATTAGACAACAGAGGAAAAAGGGATAGGTTAGTAGTCAGGGGTAGAGTTTGGTAGGTTAGTAGTCAGGGGTAGAGTTTGGTGGGGCGGGGTAAATTGATAAAGCTAAGCAGCTTGGATATTGTCAGTTATGTCCTTTGAGGCCTGTGAGGACATAAGGGAAGCCAAATATGCATGTTAAGCAAATGAAAGAGTATTCCTGAGATCCTGAAGTGACCCGAGATTGCTATTTCAGTCTGGCAATGTGAGTGTTGATCTTTGGTTGTCTGTAGATAAGAGGGTAGATATGTGTGTGTGTTATGTTAGTGCAAGGCTGCAGAGTCAGTGTTGGTGAATGAGGGAAATGAGGGAAGAGGTTGCCAGTACTCCAAGAAATACTGAAGATTGAGTGTATGTAAGTTTCTGCATTCACTCTGGAGAAGAGAGTTGGTGTTAGTAGGTTATGGTCAGAGAGGGGCAGGGGAGATAAAGGGAGGTTAGATACTGAGCAGAGATTAGTGATAATGTTTAGAGTATGGTCATCCTTGTGGGTGGGGGTAGTGGACCAGAGGAGGAGTTAAGAGAGAGTAGTTTGGTTGCAGCTGGATTGTTAGTGTCAATAGATAGGTTAAAGTCTCCTAGGATTATTGTGGGGATGTCAGTGGCTAGAAATTGGAGAAGCCAGATTGAGAAGTGGTCGATAAATGGCAGCAATTTTGAGGTGAAGAGGAGAGTAAATGTGGATGCAGTTAGCTTAAAAGAGAGAGAAGGTTAGTGAAGTCAATGAGAAATTAGGAGCAGCGATCAGAGAGCAGGACGGCAACACACCCATCTGACAGTGTGGCAGGTAAAATGGTTTCACATGGTTACACAATGAATTCCAGAGTGTACACATAACAGAGGCAGGGGAGTGAGGGATTGGTGTTATATGTATGAGGTCAATGCAGTTTTTGGTGATAGTGGAATTAGTGAGGTAGGAGTGTTAGAAGGAAGTGTGGAAATGGGGTTGCAGGAAGATCGAGGGAGGAGAGAAGGGTCAGGGTTGGGTGAGATATCACCTGCAGCATAAAGAAGCAGAGAGAGGGAGAGGAGGTGGATGTGGGATTTAAAGGCCCTGTCCAGGTACACACTAACTTTAATACGCCACAAGAACCAGACATGTCTGGTTATACTAGGTAAAATCAAGTTTTTTTCCTCAATTTCTGTGATGGCTGATCTGGGGAGGCAGATTTATGAGTGCTGATCATGCTCTGCTGTGGTCATAGGAGGCTTGTTGTGCTTGTCCAGAGCTCCAAGGCACAGAGTAGCTGTAGGACCACTTGGGACATGCATACAGTCAGCTGCTTGCTGGCAAATTAGGGGTAGAGAATAAGGGGTAGCATAACATGGACTTACATTGTCAGAACGAGAGTATATATAGTACAAGAGAGACACAGAGAGCCAAGATCGGACGCCATAAACTGGAACTTTGCGCACGGTGATGTGAGGTCTCCAATCAAAATGTCGACAATTATATGTTGTTAGTAATAGATGTCAGAACAAATTTGTGTCAACTGAACAGGTAAATAAATAACATGGAACTCCGCATTAAGGACACCTCCATTGTTAGATCTCTGAAGATCTAACAAAACTAGAGAAGGACATTAAACCTCTTGAAGAAATACAAATGTGAGAAATTCAGATGGGTCTTTTAGGACTATAAGGAAGTCTTGTTTACACAAAAAGCCCAGTATAAAATAAGCCACAAGAACCAGACATCTCTGGTTATACTAGGCCTCAATTTCGGTGGTGGCTGGGAAGGACATGGTGCAGATTTATGAGTGTTGATCATGCTCTGCTGTGGTCAGAGACATCTTGCTGTGCTTGCCCAGAGCGTTAAGAGTGATCCTAGTAAACAAACTTACAAAAGCAAAATTAAAAGTTGGGCAGCAGGTATAGGGTTATTGGCTTTCAGAGATGATCAGATTATCAAATAATATTATCAAAAAAGATTATCAATAATCAGATAACAAGAGAGACTGAGCCATGTCATGAAGAAGCAGATCTGATTGTTGTACATATCCAAAGAAAGAACCAGCACTCCAAAGTCAGTTGAAAAGTCTCCAAAGTGATCAGAATTAAGTCCAAATATGTATCAGTTGACATTTCTGGGGCACAGAAGACCCCTTCCTCAGGGCCAAGATCCACCATATTGTGCAAAGTGCAGAAGTTAGATAAGCCCAGTATGCCAGTCAGAAGCTGCCACAGCAGCTCACAACTTGCTCCTGATGTCAAAGATGATGTAACCAGTGCTGTCAAATCACAGCTGGGGGAGATGAGTGAGCACTGGGCTATTAGCCCCGTCCCTGTTGGCTTGACTGAGCGAGCCTTTATATGATGTCAATTGTTGCCAGGCAGATTTTCCCGGGCAATGATGTCAGTTCCAACCTTCTCTGATTGGAGGAGACAGCACCTCAGGGTGGTCTACTCGGTGAGAGGCAGCGGTGCCCCGGCAGAGCAGAGCCCCAATCGAGGCTCTGTATCTGCCTGTAGGGGAGGGGACATAAGGGCGCAATGGAGGCGGGGAACCTCTTTTACATAATGACAAAGGGGGGTGGGGAGCCTTCCTTACATTTTGACGCATGGAGTATGTGAATTGTGTTTTGACAACACCAGTGACCTCATCTCTAACTCCAGACACGAATTGTGAGGTGTGGTGGCAGCTTCTGATATTGATATGATGATATTTTACTACTGCACTTGGCACAATCTGTTTTTTTTTCTGAGGAAGAGTGCTGGTTCTTTCTTCGAACTTGGACTTGGTGCACCTTAGTGGATGGATGCACCCATCCCATAAAGGACTATTACGCTACTTTGTGTAAGAGTGGGGCTTTCACTTTTTTCATGGATATGCGGGCATAGACTAGTCTGCACCTACCTGGACACTATTCCACCCTGGTTAATAAGGATAGGACATTTATCTCTTTATAGAAATATTTCAAAGTATCACTGAGAATCCAGAACTACGTGCTAAGACTTTCATCCAGGAAGAAATTTATGCCATTCTGTTCCCCCCTGATTTTGCAGCAGCATTGGGAAGGACACACATGTGGATCTCGTCAGGGATTTAAGGAAATAAAAGAAGAATAGGATAGAAGAATAGAAGAGAATATATCATGTTTTTAACATAGTTTTTAAGCTTAGTAGCGTATTCTAATACTGTAATTATACCCATATATGAAATAAAGGGCTATTATTGCATTATATTTTTGGTGGTTTGTGCGGTAATACATATACAGACATCGGTGGGGGTGTTCTGGATTACCCCACTCCTTTGTGAGCATCGTTTGTCCCATTCTGGGGTCTGTATACAACCAGCACACCCTGATTTAAATAGTGGTGCGGAGTTATAAAGAATTATTGGTAAAGAATTATTGAATAGAAGAGAATTGGCGTAGCCAGGGCTGGATTAAGTGTGGTGGAGGCCCCTGGTCACAGCCCCGAGTCAGATCGAGTCCCTTGTTTCAACCTTGTGCGGGTGCATGCTGCTTGGGAACTCTTGCTTTGCCATTCTAGGTGGGCGGTAGTGTAGCTGCATTGAGCTGCCAGCGGCTGTGCTTGGCGGCTTATGTGCAGTGAGAGCTCTGCACCGACCCATCACTGTAGCTTTACTGGTGGTGACTTTTCTGCTCTAGACTCTATGTCCTGCCTTGTGATGGCTTTGGCTGCAGGTTTGCTAAACAAAAAAAGGCTTGCCCAGGCGCCGGGGGGCCTCCACTGCCACGGATAGCTTTGTTGCCAGCCCGTGGGTCATGAGACCAAAGACTGAAAAGCCTCCTGGACCCATAAAACAAAGGTTGGTGGAGGTCCCCTTTTCAGGGCTAGTGGTGGAGGCCCAGGGTCACTCGCCCCTTGTGCCCCCTCATAATCCGGCCCTGGGGGTAGCATAACATGGACTTACATTGTCAGAATACTATAGTACAAGAGAGACACAGAGAGCCAACAATCGCACATGATAAACTGGAACTTTGCGCACGGTGGTGGGAGGTCTCCAATCATAATGTCTTCAATTACATGTTGTTAGTAATAGATGTCAGAACACAGTTGTGCCAACTGAACTGGGAAATTAATACCTTGAAACTCTGCATTAAGGACACCTCCATTATTAGATCTCTGAAGATCAAACAAAACTAGATAAAGACATTAGACCTCCTGAAGAAATACAAATGTGAGAAATTCAGCTAGGTCTTTTAGGACTATAAGGAAGAACGTGTTTTCTCACAAAAAGCCAGGAACGGACCCACATAGAATCAAACATCTTCAGATAGTGACCCACCCAGTGAAAATTAGTCTTCTGATAATGAGCAATGAAGGGGATTAAAGACAGGGTTGGCAAGACAGTCGGATACCTTCCCATTTTTGGGCAACCACAGAACCACCTAGGAGGGGCAGTGGCTGACACTGAGATACCAACCAGTACCCAACAGCAAATCAGACAAATGACGAAGAAACCCAATCATGAACTTGGCATTGAGACAGCTGACACAGGATGAGGTAAGCCTCTTTCTAGAGATTTATCATTCTGCCCCACATCAAAGCTTGATATATTATAATTCAATTTAGAGTTATTTACATTTGAAACAATTCTTTAAGTCACAAAGCCCCAAAATATACAAGCTACACAAGGAATAAACTTAAAAGCCAGTTCATGCCCCTAAGCAACTTTGGCTCAATTGAGAGCAACATACGCACTATTCACAGAACATTAAAAATGGTTGCCAAGAGAAGAAATTCTAGTGATTCGTCACAGGGAGAAATCAGAGCATTAAAAACATTACGAGAAGACACATGTGATTGCCAAACCTGACGATAAAGGGGGGGGGGGGGCAATAGTGGTCCTAGATTACTATAGACAAGGCATCTTGGACATACTTGCTGAGCGAGGCAGCAACAAAGAGATATTGAATACACCACATGTCTACAGCCTATGTAGACATGGGTTTAGCCAACAAGAGACTGCTGCGTGGACTGCTTGGATTTCTCAAGAGACTGCTGCATTTCTATATATGGAATATCTTATAACACCTGTGATCTATGACCTACCAAAAGGGCTTGAGCTCCTTGGTATATCGTCCCATAGTCGTAGTCTGCTACTCTTTTATTTGCAACCATATGTGAAAAAATTGCCATCCTGTCTGAAGGACACTGGTGACTTCCTTGAAAAACTTGGCAGGGTGAAGGCCAAAGGTGAATCCCTCATGAGACCATGGACATCTCTTCTTTTTACACCAACATACCTAATGAGGATGGTATCACAGCTGTGAAACATTTCTAATTAAAAAAATCCACAAAGATCCCCAATGAATATATCCTGATGGTGTTGGAACTGGTTGTTAATAATAATTTCTTTAAATTTGAGTCTTCTTTTATTCAGCAGATAACTGAAACTACTATGGGGAGTGTGATTGATCCCCATAGATCCCCATTTGCAAATTTATTTGTGGGTTACCTAGAGCAGGCATTTATTTGCCCCTCAGCACTTTATAAAAATGGGGTGATTCCTTGGGGACAATATATCGATGATAATATCATGTTTTGGTAAGGTAATGAATTCCCCCTGAATTAATCTGGTGCTCCCCACCATCAAGTTTTATTCAGAGATTTTTAGAGAATATGTTACTTTCCTCAATGTTACTTTATGGAAAGATAACACTGGTTGAATTACGACAGGACTGATCTCGAAGTCTACGGATAGAAATACTCTCCTTAGATATGAGAGTTCCCACCCTAGAGATGTGGTGGACAATCTCCCCATTTACCAATTCTTGACAGTACTCAATCATTTCTGAGACCTTTACTCGAGCGTGACAACTATAGGAGATGAATTCTAAATTCAGGGACAGGGGATACTCTGATACAGTGCTACAAATAGCTAAAATCAAGGCCCTTGACATTTTTTTAGGAATAAACCAAAGAACGAGACTAAAGAAGAACATATCCCTTTAAAACAAACCTTCTGGGGGGCGTGGCCTGCTAATGGCGCCGTGAGGAACTATCCCAGGAGGCTCCCCATTACCCTGCAGTGATCCCAATATTGCAAGACAGCAACCCTTATAATAATAGGATGTCCAAGCGGCGGAAGACCAGGGGGGCAGCGCGACCCGCTCAGAGGACCCCCATATCCTCATATTTTGGAGCTATCCCCGTGGAAAACCCGGGACCGCCGATGCCAGCATTGACGACGACCGCCATGACCCCAGGCGGAATGGGAGAACCCCCGCACCCACCGAAGGCGGCGCCGCCCGACATACTTGTGTGGCAGGGGCTGGATGGAGAAGAGTTGGACCCGGGACTCCCCCGGGAGGCGGAGGGAGAAGTGACCCCATTGTGGATCCCTGCGGGAAGCGTGAGGACGCAGGACAAGATGGCGCCGGCTTCCCTGCGACCGGCGGGAGCGGGCGCCGCTCCGGTCTGTGACAGCCGAGGACACAGTGACGAGAGCTGCGGGCTGCGGTCCTCCCAGCCCGTCTCAGCGAGCACAGAGGAGGAAGAGCACAGGAGAGGATCGGCTGGAGGGCTGAGTCATGGAGTGTCTGCCCCCGGCCCGTCGCCGATGAAGAATGGAGGTGAGGAGGGGGGGAGCAGCAACAGCAGCAGGGGCCAGCACATGGTAGTTACAGTGGCACAAGTCCACTGTGCTATGATCGGGAGGCAGCCAGAGGAGACATGTAGCAGCACAATAGCTACAGAGGCTGCTCTTAAAGGGACAGTTGATGTGCACACCCTGCCACCTGACCAGCCCCATGCACCCACCAAGCCACTAAGGGGTTTTTTGTCCACACCTGCCCCTGACCCCCATGAAGTGAGCTGCTCACCTACCCCAGCCACTGAAAACCTGAGGCTGCTAGGGGAATCACATAAGTGCACAATGGCAGCAGAGGCTGATCTTAAAGGGACAGCTACCAAGAGCATCCTACCACCTGGCCAGCCCCATTCACCTAATTTATCACCAAGGGGTGAACTGGTCACACCTGCCCCGGACCTCCATGGGGTGCACTGCCCATCTACCTCAATACCTGCTTGGGGGCCTGTGTTCTCCCCGGAGCCCTGCAGTCCGACCCCTGTGAGCCGCTCATGGGACTCCCGATCCCCCACACCTGATAACCGTCCGGGGGTCTGTGAAGGCACAGCTTTACAGGAGGCGTTTTCACCCGGCGCCCTGATTTCAGTTATTATGGAATCTGTGAGGCATAACGTCGCGGACGCCATTAAATCCTTGCCCTCAAGAGCAGACTTTGAGTCTTACATTTCAAGGATGGAGGGGACTTTCCGTCGAGAAATAACGTCCATGCAAAACACCATAGCGGATTTGTCCGACAAAGTGGAAACCAACACAGCCGCACAGTCAGATATCCAGACCAGGGTTACCGCCCTGGAACAGGAGAGAGATGCCACTCGCAGGATGCTTGCCGCCTTACAAGTCCAACAGGATGACCTAGAAAATAGGAACCGCCGCAACAATATCCGGCTGCGGGGCATCCCGGAATCAATAAACCCGGCGGAGCTTAAAGCAACAGTGTGCAACCTGTTCAACACCCTTCTAGGTCGCCCCTCGGGGGAAACCATCGAGATTGACCGAATCCATCGAGCTCTGGGCCCTATGAGAGGCGGACCCAGCGGCCCAAGAGACGTTATCTGCAGAGTGCACTTTTTTCAAATTAAGGAAACAATTATGCGAGCAGCCTGGAACAAGGGCCCTATCGAGCTGAACGGTGCACGTATCATTTTATTGCAAGACCTATCCCGCAAGACCCTGCAAATGCGACGCCTGATGAGGCCCCTGTTGGACCTCCTGCAGCGACAGGGAGCGACGTACCGCTGGGGCCACCCCTTCCAGCTGCTGGTGCGGAAGGACCGAAGAACATACACCCTGAGAACACCGGAGCAGCTGGCGGGTCTTTTCGAATTTCTGGGATCCGCACCCATAGCCGTCCCGGACTGGCTGGCGCCGGACTTTGACCAGAGAGCGGGCCCGCTCCCGCAGCGCCCGGGGAGATGGAGACGGGACAGAAGAGGCCCGGCCCGCCGACCTGGCCCGGAGCACGGGGGGGACCCTGATCACATGGACGTTAGATAGGAGGTAATGAAATTTAGTTGCACACAGTTTTGTAGAGTTCCGCTTGGACGCTATTTACAATAAGTTGGCTCCTTTATCTTGCTTTTGTACCTGTTGCCCGTGGCCCCTGCATACATATATAGAAGTTGATAAGTAATGTTCCGAGGGATCCCGCTGGGTGGTCTGTGGGTCGCTCCCGGCGGGGCCCGCTGCGGGGGGGGGGTCCTGCTCGGGCGGGTCCCGCCGGGTGCTGGCCCATCGGCCGTGCCCTGGGTTTGGTTCGGGGGCCCCTCCCCGGGGGGGGGGGGTCTCGCCCGGCTGCGCCTCGGCGGCCGCGGTAGCTGGGCATAACGGCCCGGCTGGCGCGGCCGCTGGGGTTCGGCCCCGGTCTTGGGGTGCCCTGTCCTGAGTGGGAGCGGAGCGTCGTCCTCCCGGGCGCGGGATGCTCTCTCCGCCCTGCGGGGGGGGGGGGGGGTCCCGCGGGCCGGGGCGCTCCCCTGGCGGGGGGCCCGGGAGCATTGAGGCCCATATTGTCTGGGAGACCTGTTGTGTTTGGGCGTCTCCTGCGGGCGCCCCCCCTCTGGGGGGGATATATAATATAATCGGCCTTCCCTGGGCTTGGGGCGTGCCTCGGGGCGGTGGTCGCTGTAGAGCACCGGCGGGGGGGGGCCATCGGACACAGGGTGTAAGCTATTAATAGGAATGTTACGTTTTCTGAGCCTATACAATGTTACGGTTGCTGTTTTATTGAAAATGTGTTAAGAGGGTGGGGAAACCTAGAAGGAAGACTAGGAACCGTCGGTAACAACAACCCGCTGGGTTCTGGTTCCTCTTCGCCTGGTGTCCACTTCCCCCAGAGGCCCGTGTGATTTCCCGAGGGAAGCTTCCGGAGACTTCCCCGGGAACAGCGTGGCCAGACTTCCCTATATTAGAGAAGTCAATAATAACAATTCTACCAGCCTAAAGTTTCTTAGGCTTTCTCCGGATCTGAAAAGTTTTATCCTTTCGGTTCCTATCGTTTTCCTATCTGTGATTTCCTTCCCCTCATCCCCTGATCCTTTCCCCCGTTTTGCCGCTCCGAGCGGCCGTCTGCCCTGCTTTGCGCGCCGGGTCCCCGGTGGTGTTGGCTGCCGGGATGGGAGGGGAGGCGGGGGGCCTCCGTAACCCACGGGAGACACTCCTTAAAACGGTGTCCCTGAACTGTAGGGGCCTCAATATCCCTGAGAAGAGGTCGGCGATGCTCTAGGATCTAAGAAGAATGAAGGCCAAGATCATATTCCTACAGGAGACGCACTTCAGGGGGGATGCTTGCCCCAGGATGTCTCCCAGGTTCTTCCCCCAATGGTATGCGAGCTCATCCCCAACCTCTAAATCCAAAGGCGTTGCAATACTACTAGCCAAGGATGTCCCCTTCCAGAAACTGGCTACCTCTGCTGACAGCGAGGGCAGATACATAATGATTAAAGGGACGATACACGGAGAGCTATACACAATGGCCTCCGTGTATGCTCCCAATAGTGGCCAGGTGGATTTCCTCCTGAAGTTTTTGTCGGAGCTGTCGGAGTTCCAGGAGGGAAAGATGCTCTTGGGAGGAGACCTAAACATTGCCCTAGACCCACTGCTTGATTCATCAACCGGTAAGTCTTCTATACCGTATGGGGGGCTACGTAGGGTGAAACGGGCGCTGCATGACCTACAGTTGTGCGACCCCTGGAGAATCTTCTACCCTAAGGGCAGAGACTACTCACATTTCTCGACAGTCCACGCGACTTACGCGAGACTAGATTATATATTAGTCTCTCATAGCCTCCTGCCCAGGGTGACTGATCCTGATATAGGCCCGGCCTCCCTGTCGGACCATAGTCCAGTATGGCTACTTCTGACCTCAGTGGAAGAAAGCAGAAGGGAATGGACATGGCGCCTAAACGAGAGCTTGCTGAAAGATCCGGTGACGGAACAAGCAGTCCAAACGGCCCTTGCTGACTATTTCGCCTTGAACTGCTCGGGTGAAGTCTCCCCGATGACAGTTTGGCAAGCACACAAGGCAGTGATAAGAGGGGTCCTCATCCAACACGCCTCCAGATTGAAAAAAGCCCACACACTGGACAGGGATCGCCTACTCTCACAAATTCAAATCCTTGAGAAGAGACATAAAGAATCCCAGATACGAGCCACACTGCAGGAATTAACCTCCTGCAGAGAACAATTAAACTCCCTGCTGCTGAAAAAGGCGGCATTCGTCATAAAGAAATGTAAAAGATTTTATTACGAGTGGGGGAACAAAAGCGGATCACTTCTTGCCAGAGCTCTGAGGAAGCAACAGTCCCTCAACTTTATTGAGGCAATAAAGAACACAAACCAACAGAAACTCTACAAAACAGAGGACATTGCCAAAGTGTTCCAAGAATATTACCATGCATTGTACAATTTGAGACCGCAGGGAGTAGGAAACGCCCCGAGGGACCTGTCCCAAATGAGACGATACATAGCAGCCTCTGGTATGCCAAGACTGGAAGAAGAGGCCGTTAGCGGGCTGGAGGAGCCAATCTCGAGTGCTGAACTGCATCAAGCGATAAAAGCATCCCCGAACGGTAGATCGCCTGGCCCAGATGGCCTAACTATCGCCTACTACAAGAAATTCGAGAACACCTTGAACAAGCACTTCCTCCAAGCTTTCAACGCGACCGCGGGCGATGACGAGCCCGGGTCACTCCCAACGGAAGTGCTAGAAGCCCACGTCACAGTAATACATAAGGCCGGAAAAGACCCCCTGAGTTGCGGGAGCTACCGTCCGATCTCTCTGTTAAACGTGGACCTTAAACTATTCACTAAGATCCTAGCGAATCGCCTAGCAACACACCTACCCAATCTAATTGATGGAGACCAATGTGGCTTCATCCCTGGCAGAGAAGCCAGGGATAATACTATTAGGACCTTGAACCTGATACACAGATCGCGAATAGACAATTCCCCGATGATGCTGCTGTCCACGGACGCTGAAAAAGCGTTCGACCGGGTGGACTGGGACTTTGTCTTCGAGGTGCTGCGTTACATTGGTCTCCAGGGCAGGGCACTCAAATATATTCTAGGTATATACTCAACTCCCCAGGCTAGAGTAAAAGTAAATGGCCACCTCTCTCCGCCTTTCCAGATAGCCAACGGAACCAGACAGGGATGCCCTCTATCACCCCTTATATTCGCCCTGGTGGTGGAACCCTTCCTGAGGCATGTTAGGAACAACATAGATCTCAAGGGTATCCATGTGAAGGGAGTCGAGCATAAGGTGTCTGCTTACGCGGACGATCTTCTGTTCTTCATCTCCACCCCAACTATTGGGCTTCCGGTCCTTATGAAAGAATTTGAGTCCTTTGGGAATCTCTCCAATTTTAAAATCAATTTTGACAAATCGGAAGCGCTCAATGTGGGACTGCCAGACACCGTGCTGTCACCCATTAGATCCTCCTTCCCTTTTAGGTGGACCCCGTCGGCATTGACCTACCTGGGCACAAAAATCCCGAGCGACATCGGAGAAATATTCCAGCACAACTTCATCCCACTGCTCAACAAGGTCAAATCCGACCTATTGGGATGGAACACCCTCACACTCACGTGGCTAGGACGAATGAATGCTATAAAGATGACAATCCTGCCCAGAATTCTGTACCTATTTCAAACCCTACCATGTCATATACCTACAAGCTACTTCAGAAACCTGAACACAATACTCATAAACTTCATCTGGGCGTCCAGGAAACCGAGAATTAAATTCACACTACTACAGCGGTCTAGAACCAGGGGGGGGCTGGCTGTCCCGAACCTGAGGAGATACTGGCAGGCAGCCCACCTGCAGAGATTAGTGGACTGGATGAGGAACGGAGACACGAAGAAATGGGTGAAGGTGGAAACCGGATCCACGGGAACCCCGTTAAAAGAGATCCCGTGGTCGACAGCAACCTCGAACAGATGGGCAGGAACGAACCCGTTGATTAAGGCTACCCTTGATGTCTGGGATGGAGTTAGAAGGAGAGAGGAAATCTCTCCTTGGCCGTCCCCCCTGATCCCGGTAGTGGGAAACCCTGATTTCCCCCTCAGCCAAAAGTCCCAAGCAATAGGGCAGTGGAGAGACCTGGGAACGATCAGAGCAAGGGACCTCATAAGAGGCCGAGACTGGATCGGCATTGAGGCATTAAGGAGTAGATGGAATCGCCCTCACCTGGACCCTTGGTACCTGTTGCTCTCGCAGCATTTCCTTCAGAGGGTTGCGCCCAAAAACCTGTTGGGACGAGACCTTACGCTCTTCGAGAGGATGGTCACGTGTGAAGATCCACCGAGAGGAGTGATCTCACAGGTCTATCAATTCTTAGAAGAGGACCGGAACTCGGTCCCCGCTTTCTGCAGGGAATGGGAAAGGGACTTAGGCAAGAAATTCACCATAGAAGAATGGAAGAAAATTTTCTCCCTAACCTACAAATCATCAATCTCCGTACAAGCTCAAGAAACCAACTACAAGTACTTATCCAGATGGTACTATACCCCGAAGCGGCTAGCACACATTTATCCGGGATCCTCACCTGTCTGCTGGAGATGTGAAACGGAGGAGGGATCACTGTTCCACATTTTGTGGTCTTGCCCCAAAATTACGTCATTCTGGACGAAAATCTCGGAGACTATGTCCTTAGTGACAGGCTCACAGGTCCCATGCTGCCCGGCACTTATGCTCTTGCACCATACCGGAGGCAGTGCTACTAACTACAAGAAATCAGTTCTGAGACACCTAATCAATGCGGCCAGAGCGCTGCTCCCCAGATTATGGAAAACCAAGAGCGTCCCGACAGAGGACGACTGGCTCAGAGAGGTGGACAGAATGATGGAAATGGAGGAGCTGACAGCAGCGGTCCGGGACAGGGAGGAAGAGACCAGGATTCTGTGGTTGCCCTGGGCTGTTTTCCGGGCTTCAGTGCTATATAGCTGATTACACGCCTCCCTCTCCCGGCTTGGATCCGAATTGATACATCGAGTCAAGAAGAGGGATACTCTGCGGTCTTGGGCCGGGCTGCGGCTCCCGCCTGCCCCCCCCTCGCCGGCGGCGGGCCGGACGGTCCCGGCGCCCCACTGCTCCCCCCGTCTCCCCTCTGTGGCCCTCTCGCCCCCCCTCCCCCCTATTGTCACTTTCCCCCTCCGCCCTGTGTCCTCCTCCCTTCCCTATATCCTAAACCCACCTTCTTCCCTCCTCCCCTTCGCTCCCTAGTCTCTAGCCTATATTTTCTAAAGGTCTGGCCCAGGTTGAGGGGCGCTCCCGACTGACCGCTACTCCACCAAGACACTCGAACCAAACTCTAAGCAGCCATTAGCTCACAGGAGGCGAGTGGGCGTGGGGCATCCCCGCCGCCCAAACAGGGAACCAGGGACTAGGCTGCAGATAAGGAGAAAGGCGAATAGAAACCTGGACCGGCTGGGGGGGGGGTCCGGGGAGGAGCGAATGTGCTCGCCCTCGATCCCCATCCCCGGCCTAAACATCAATGATTTAATATACCCGTGTCTGCTAGAGCCTACAGCAGGAGTGAGCAACGGGATTAGATGGTGGCTCTCGGACTCTGAGTGTGAATCGGCCTGCGTGCCGGACCTATTTTCATTCTTCCTGTACTGCTTTATTTCTGATATTTTGTCTGTAATATTTTACTCTGAAAAACCTAAATAAAGAATTAAAAAAAAAAAAAAAAAAAAACAAACCTTCTGGCAGACATCCACAAATATAGAACACATTACCAGAAGACATCAGGACATTTTAATTTCTTATAAGGACTTAGACCCTATACAGTCCACCCTTACAGTCATGCAATAGAAGTAGAAACCTAAGGGACCTTCTAGTTCAGGCAGACACGGTTGAGAAAAACACCAAACCTATGCATTCATTTTCTACCATAACAGGTTGCTACAGATGCAATAATTGCAATATTTGCAATTCCCTAATTCCCATGGCCCCACAATTCTCACATCCACACACTGGTGAATGTTATAAAATCAAGAGATATTACACTTGCAACACTTGCAACACAGATTACTGATCAACGATTTCAGAAACATAGAAGTGTACATTTTCTTATGTGAATATGTAAACTCCAGGTGAGGTGAGTTGTGTGCTGAGAGCTATGCCCGACCCAGTTGGCACCAAAGCAGTGCGGCCCACGGGGAATTCTCCCTATCCTACATATATCATCGTACTCTTACCACCATATGACCATCACCCCAGTCCATCAGAGCTCCACTATAACTTGAATGACACCTTTATGATAATGATTATATTCTTATTAAAATAGGTTTGTGTATTTACCACCAAGCAAGGCATATTGCAGGTGTAGTGTTAATAAACAAACTTAAATTAGCATTGGGAAAAAGCAATTTTTAAACTAAAAAGTTGTCATGTAATTGGAGATCTACAGGAGGCCAGGGCCTCTGTCCTAGCAACACCCAGAATGGATTTGATCATTCCAAATTGGAAAGAAGTCAATGACAGCACACTTTGTCAATGCATTGCTTTATATCATTGCTTGTTCAAATGCATTTATAAATGGATGTGCATTTTAGAACTAACAAATGTTGTCAACTTTGCTTTTGAAAATGGACAACAGCAGTCCTTGAAGAAACAGCAATGGAATCCTTGATACTGTTATGACTAAACTTGACAGCAGCTTTGGTCAAAAGAAGGTTAAACAAAATGAATGTGAACATGGAGTTAGATCAAACATATTACATCAAAGACCTTTCAAAAGTATAAAACCATTTTTTTTAGAGTCAGAAGACTGTAGTGACTGATACAGCATACAAAGCAGTTAAGCATAGTATAACACATGAATTCTTTCCGGCAATTGAATACAAATCTCCTGACTGTCTATAGGTAAATTAAAAGTTTATTTGGAGAACAAAGTTTTAGGAAAGGTTTGGTAAGTCAAGTTTTACAAAGTGTGAACATTTTTCAGAGATGTTCCTTTTTGTCCAAAGCTGGCAAAATAGACAAAAAACACTACTTCCAACACTTGGTAATATAAAATTATTATTCTCTTTTTATTGAAGTGGATTGCCATATTTTCCCTCCATAAGATGGGTTGGTGTGTCTTATGAAACCAGTGTGTGTGGGGGCTTGATGAAGGACCAGCAGGCTGGAAGCAGTTAAACTTACACTAGCTGCCCGTCAGTCCTCCAATGCCCATTGCCACACACGCACATCGACGCACACTGGCATACCTTACAGTGCTCCTTGCTCTGGCATGAATGGACATAGGCAGTGTCCATTCATGAACGCCAGTCGTGCATAGGCAATGTCCACCTGCTGAAGCTAGTAACACAATCAGAGGCGTGGTATTGCTGTGTCTGGGTGTGTTGGAGGACCAGCAGGCAGTAAGTGTAAATTTAACTGTTTCCTGCCCCCCAGTCCTCCATTGCGCTACCTCCTACACATGGGGGGGAAATGGGAAGGTGCCTGTAAGGTGGGGATGCAATACAATTCCTGTAATGGGTGATGTGGCACATTGCTTGTATTGGGGGGATGTGGCACATTGCCTGTAATGGGGAATGTCGCACACTGCCTGTAATGGGGAATGTCGCACACTGCCTGTAATGGGGAATAACGCACACTGCCTGTAATGGGGGATGCCGCACACTGCCTGTAATTGGATGATACGGGGGATTTTTACCACTGTCTGTAATTGGGTGATTGGGAGGGGGCATTTTAGCACATCATTTGGTTCAGAATAATTTTTTTCTTATTTTCCCTACTTTTTAATATTTTTTTCTAGCAGGCCCTAAATTGCCCCCCCCCTAAAAATACCTTTGGCAGTTTTTGCTACTTCTTCTTTCAATCTATTATTGTGATTGACAGTCGCGGCAGTGATATCATTGTTGCACCTATGCAATGACTGGATGGCTGCCATCTCAGAGAGGGACAGAAATAAAAATAATGAGAGATAGGGAAATGGGCTATTTTGCAGCAGGTCGTTAACCCAATACCCTCTTCACATAATCTATTTTTAATGACATTTGTAACATTCTTCTGACATAATTCAATGCTGTATAGAGAAAACTGACCTGTCTGCACCTTTGGGTATTAACACTGATTCCACACCCACACATAGCCTGCAGTCCTGAACAAGGATAACTGGCCTATTCAGTCTCTGTGCCAGCTTATTATTATATACTACTATTCATTTAGCATATTTATGTTTGGGCATTTATTTAGGAAGCACACATAATTATGGCCCAGACTCCAACAAACCTACAGTAGTACATTTTTGGGTTTAATTGTCCAGGCATGAAAAAAAATATATATATACTCACCTTATATTATAATTATCACTCTAGCTCTTGCAAACTCACTTGGTCACGCAATCCAGTTCAACACGGTTGGCCTCAACCCTGCCTCCGTGTTGGACACATGTCCCTCACCTTCAGTTAAAGTGATCAGGCCACGCTTGCTCCATTCAATGTAGGGGGCATTTCTAGGCCTGACATGCCCAAGGCCTGACAAATCCCCTTCAATGCAGAAATGACCTATGGCTAGCATAATTCAACTCAATTCAATTTATTGTTCGCCAAGTACATAGTGAGATGAACAAAGGAATTCTTTTTGGCATATACACAGTGGAAAAAACTGTGCAAGAAAACAGTTAACAGTTAACTACAGTTACAGTAACATAGGAAGGGGAACATAGAAACAGAGATACAGGCACAGATACTCTTCCAAAGTGCAAGGTGCAAGTGATACCGGCTTGAGCCTGGGCCTATGATGCCTGGCTATTGTTGAGTATGCGGACAGCCAAAGGAAAGAAACCCTTCCTAGACCTAGAATTCCTGCAGGCTGGTACGGCAAGACGCCGTCCAGATGGTAAGTGCTGGAATAGGGCGTGTCCAGGGTGGGAGGGGTCCTAAAGTATCTTTTCTGCCCGAGTCTTGATTCTGCGGTTGTGCAGTTCCTGTAGGGATGGTAAGGGGGCTCCAATTATTCTTTCTGCTGTCTTTATTGTTCTTTGCAGTCTAAACTTGTCCCTTTTTGTAGCTCCCTCGTACCAGAAAGAGAAAGAAAAACACAGTACAGTACCAATGACGGCATTGAAGAAGAGCACTAGCAACCTTTTCGACAGACCAGCCTTCTTCAGTTGCCTCAGGAAGAAAAGTCTCTGGTGTGCTTTCCTCAGTAGAGCCGTGGTGTTCCTTTCCCAGCTGAGGTTGTTGGAGATGCAGCATCCAACTTGCTACCCTTTGCGATTGCTGGGTCACATGGGGAGTGATCATGAAATTGGAGAGAAGGCCCAGTAGAGTTTCTTCTGATTATCTCCAAACCAGGATGCCCCTTTAGAGTGCAATTTCTGTGCTCATGAGTGGACCACCAGTCATATTTCTTTTAAATAGGGTTGCAATGATATCTGACATTTAATGCAGGTCCCGCAGACAGAGAATAAGAACAAGCTGGGGGGGGACATCCAGAATGCTGGAGCCCCCCGAACATAACCCGCCCAGAACACCCGATTTCCTTACCTTCATCTTGAACCAGTGCCAGGAAAGGAGTTCCACGATTGGCTGCTGGGCCCACGTGCGCGCTGGCAGCCAATTGCAGGACTCCTTTCCAGAAGTGAGGGTAAGGATATTGGGTGTTCTGGGGGGTTAAATTCGGGGGGCTCCAGCATTTTGTTCTTATTTTCTGTCTGCAGGACCAACACCTGTAAGATAGGACCAAAACCCACCCTGGAGTCTCTGAGATTCCAGGGCAGGCATAGTCGCTCCCCCGGGACACCACTGTGGGACTCACCTTCTTTCCCAGTCCAGCAGCTCATGGGCGAGCAACGATCACATCGCCGCTATCCCTTTAGCAAGGCGTGTGCCCGCTCCAGTCATTTGTGAATGACACGCTGCCTTCCTGGATGAAGGCGCTTGAGTGGATCAGAGCACTTATTGGACGAGCGGCATGCATGCATCATAGGACCGGGAAGAGGTGAGTTTGTTTAGGAGACCAGGGGGTGTCACACAGCAGGGCACCCCCGATCGGGGGTCAAAATCCTGGGTTTTGATCCACTTTAAAGAAAAAATGGCTGTTGGTCTGCTTTAAGTCCTTATGAAATCCATGAATTAAGGGGTTATTTAAGAAATGCTAGTGCCACGAAGTAGCATGTAGCATCAGGTGAAACTGTGTGCAGTATGTGAAAACCATATATAAATAGTGTTTAAAGTTTTTTTCTCAATTTTAGGATCAAATTATTGTGTGACCTCTCTTGCCCAGCAACCAAACACTTATATTGATATATTTTGTTTTATTTTTGTCAGAATTGTATGTGCAGGTCTGCCTTGCAGTGTCATTGTTACAGTGTTAAAACAATGTCATTCTAGTGTTTTCACTCTGGTGCTGATGTATATTTGTTCAGAAACAGACATTTCTCATATTGCATCTGGCGCTCAGTGCTAGAGCGCCCAGTTTTAAAACGCTGATGCTGGCTTTGTGATTTTTTTTCTTAAATATGGGCTTCAGCGCTGAGTGCCGGACACACTTGACTGGCGCTACCTATCATTGGCTGCAGCGTTGTCCGGTTGTTATATGTGGCCTTGCTCTGGGTGTCTTTTCCTCGGGCACTACATATGCATTGATTCAGGGAGAGCACTTCTACAACACCCTCCAGACATCACATTTATCACTGCTGGACAGGATAATACAGCATCACTTGTCCGGACACTACACTAGGCTATAGCGCCAGCTACTTGTAGTCGCTCTAAGTGGCGCTACATAGACGCTCAAATGCCAACATGTGGTGCTAGTTTTATTTTTTATAATTCTTTATTTCGCAAAAGGCTTACAAAGTACCAGACATTCCGCCTTGCAAGGCGGTTAAAAGAAAACATACATACATACAAAAGCATGTAGATAACAACATCTTCTATGACAAGGGTTAACGCATAAACATTGAAATTCTTATTATTTATTTATTTCTGGTCATCTGACGTACCCCGAGGAGTGACTACCACCCAAAAACTCAGCGCAAAACACCTTATGTTACCCGCGCACTGCACTCATTATCCACCTAACATGAAGAAGAAAGAGGAAAAAGGAAGGAAGGGGAGAAAAGAAAGGGAAATCGGGGCAACACACACACCAGACCAGACAAATGGGCTTGGGGGGGGGGGAAGAGGGGCCAAGGGGGGGGGCCACATGTCCATCAAGGGCTTCATGTCAGGAGAGACCCCCCAGCGACCCCGCCATCCTATTACTTTCCATTCTTATCAACCCTAGACAACCCTAGAGTCAAATCACCTGTCCGTGGCTATGCCGCCACTAATCGCGTATAATGATCCATATCCTTAAATAAGTACCAAGGCATCCAGCTAGTCAAGAACTGCTGCGTTGTATCATGCAAGGTCGCCATGAGGTCTGAGAAGTTTAGGTATAACCGTCTTAGCTGCTTTCACCAAGTGCCTTAACAATGACTTCTTGTAAGTTTTTACGGGCATATCTGCCAAATGTAAGAGAAAGAGAGTCAGGTCCCTCTTAATGGGTTTTTGTAAAATTTCTGCTATAATTGAAGACACCGAGCTCCAAAAAGAGGTGAGTTTCGGGCATTCCCAGAAAATATGGTATAGGGTTCCAGTTGCATTCTGATACCTCCAGCAGGCGTGGTGCTAGTTTTAAATTAGCCTCTTAATTGGTAAACATGTTTCTTGAATTTGGCTACGAAATCCAAATTAGAATTACCATTAAAATGGCCCAATAATTTCCCAAAGTAAGATGATTTTCTATATTTAAGAATGGAGAGCACCAGGTAGTGCCTTGTAGCGGCAGGCAACGTCTGGTGAACGCTGGGCGCTGTACCCAAAACCACATTTAAGAAAGCGAATCTGGTGAGCTCCTCTAACAGCGCCATGTAGCGCCACATGTATTAATCCGGGCAGCTCAGCGTATAGCACCAGCACTCTAGGCTCAGAAGCGCCATGTAGTACCTGTCACTCTGTAGAGCTCTCCCATACATTTCAATGGCCGTTCATTTGCTCGTGTTTAAACAGCGTGTTTGGCAATTTACATTTTTTTTTGCTCAAATCATTGTGTGACCTCTTCTGGCTGCAAACAAACATTTTTATAAACTTTTTGGACTTTTAATATTTTTATGCAGAATTGCATTTACAGGTCTGCCACTAAAGTGTTATTGTCCCAGTGTTAAAACAATGTCATTCCATGTGTTTTCGCTTTATTACTGGTGGATATGTGCTCAAAAACACTTTAATCATACAGGGTCTGGTGCTCTATGCTACAGCCCCTAGCTTTAGAGCGCCGATGCTGTGTGTGTCTAGTGTATGCTGTGTGTGTCTAGTGTTTTGTTAAATATGATGTGGAGCACCGAATGCCGGACGCACTCAGCTGGAGCTACCTGTCGCTGGCTTCAGCGCTATACTGTTGTTACAGCGTCCAACACACATCACATTCATCAATGCCAGCAGGTTACTAAAGTGACCGCAACACTCTGTTACAGCGCCCGATACCCACTTACAGCGCCTACTAGTGGTCGTTCTAAGCGCCACTATACATATGCTCATCTGCCAATACCTGCCGATATTAGTGAATCAGCCTCCACAAAGTGGTTGGTCCGGACAAATATTCTTTGGGTTGGGGTTCTACTGCTGTTGTCTTTTTCCTTCATAGTAAAATTTTCATAACAAGTTTCTCACTGTTCAGTACATCATACGCTATTTATGAGTGAACGTGAACGGAGGATTAAACAAAGTACTACAAAGGCGGGTTTGTATTTTTATAACATTGATTAATGGCTGGGGATATGCTTCAGGCTCATTTAATCCTATATTATTAGTATAGTGTTACATGTGCCCCTATGTGCCAAATGTGCACTCACTTGCGATTTTCTGCCTAGTTTCACAATGTGTTCACCTCTTTAGGTAAACAATGCTGTGCTGCTTAAGTTTGTTTTTTGTTCATCTTTCTGAATGTTGAAGTAAATAGACATGGGTAGGCGGTATGAATATGATAATTTCATCCTTGCAACATGAATTTTTCTGTATAAAGTATTAAACGTGACAAGACTTCATTACACGTTTTGCCACACAGTGCACATCCAGCTGTGATGTTATTACCCTTTTCTTGGAGAATACAGAATTGTACAATGATAAATAATTAACGTTTTGCTTACAGTGGTTATGTGGTTGTCCCTTAAAAATATGTATTGTGAATCCGAGAAAATAATTAAGGTAGAAATGTTCAAACTGCCCGAGAGTAGAAATGCACAGTTATCTGAGGTACATGTTTTGTAACACACAGACATTCAACACGTTGCTTTGAAATAATGATCCTATACCCAGAAATTAAGTTTATGTCATCATCTTCTATCTCCAGCCAAAACTGCCTGTGTTTCTTTTTTTTTATTACTAAAGACTTTGCCCAATATTTATAAAAACACCAAACAGATGCAGTTTAATTGGTCAGCCATATTCAGGGCAGAATTATGAGGCTCATGCCCCGCGGCCTCCACCACTTGCCCTGCAAAGGGGGATCTCCACCAACATTTGGGCTATGGTCTGGTTCAGGAGGCTTTTCAGTCTGTGGTCTGGTGGGATGAGGGGCCGGCAACAAAGCTATCGGTGGAAGTGGGCCCCCGCCCCTCCGTGCCTGGGCAAGCCATTTTTTGTTTTTGCAAACCTGAAGCCACCACAGGGCAGGACAAGAATTGGGAACAGCAAAACCGCCGTCAGCAACGCTACAGTGATGGGTACATACAGAGATGTCAATCAGTGGCCCCTCACTGCACATAAGCCACCAAGCACAGCCACTGGCAGCTCAATGCAGGGAACTGTTTTCTGCTGGACCAGCTGGGCGACTACACTACACCCCACCCAGAATGACAAAGCAGGAGTACCTGAGCAGCACGCACCCACACAAAGGTGGCACACAGGACTCGATCTGATGTTCTAGTAGGTAGGTGGGTGCCAGACAACCACTAATCAGTTACTTGGAAAAAAAAAACTGCACCGGTGGCCTCCACCACACTTAATCCGGCCCTGGCCATATTACTTACTGGTGCTTTACAGTCATGGCCACCATCAGGTGGGATGTCCTAGCATGAGGGGGGCCCGGCTCAGCGTACGCCCCCTTAAACGCATCTGTGACATACATGGCCTTGCGCAGCCCGCATTGTAAAATCTCGCTAGCCCGCCCGCGTCACCAGGTAGTCTCGACTCGTGTACGTCATTGCGTGCACCATTAGCCACGCCCCCTTTATTCAAAAGCTGTTTTCTTGCCAAAGAAGAAGCAACAGCAGCAGGAGTGGGCGGCGGCCATGTGCAGGGAAGGCGTATGGAACCGAGCGACCATCTGGATATAGTAAGGTTTTTTTTTGTTTAATTTCTCTATGATGGTTGCTTAAGGGGCCTTGTTATGGAACAAGTATTGGGGGGCACACCTCATCAGTGAGCCCTGCATTAGAGAGATACTTCTTATCCTAGCAGAGCTCCATCATATGGGGGGGGCAGAAAACTAGCCTTACCTTCCCACTGACACTGAGCCCTGCATCACAGAGATACTTAAACCAGACCAACAGCCTGGCACAGTTGGAAAAGAAAGGTAGCGGCCATTTTGGAGCTTCCTCTCCCACAGTTGCACAGGACAGGTGGTGTTTAGTTTACTGGGTAAGCGGACCCTGTTTCCGTACACCTGATAGGGCTCCATTATGGAACAAGCATGGGGGGTATTTCCGCACACCTGATGGGGTCTGGTTATGGAACAGGCGGGCCCAGTTCCCCACAACCTAATGGCACATGGCTGGGGGCCCCATTTCTGTTCACCTGATGGGGTCCTGTAATGACACATGGATGGGGTCCCATTTGCACACACCTGATGGGGCCCTCTAAATGGCACATGGGTGGAGGCCCATTTTTGCACAACTGATGGGGCTTCCATAATGGCACTTGGATGGGGGGAACCATGTTTAAAGGGGGCCTAGATAGGCCTGTATGGTCTGCACCCCCTTGGGTTAGGAAAATGGTGGGGCCCTGAGGTTTGCCATTGTAACTGACCTTTCCCCCCTTCCAATGGGGGCTCTAATAGATAGGAAAAGTGTTGGTGTCACCATGTCACCATGCATTAGGGCTCCCTCATTGGCAAACCTTACTTGGAGGCCCATGTCATGCCCCCAGCCCCACCACTTTCCCCACCAAATTCTTGGTTATGGGGGCCATAAGATGCTCTAGCCTGTATGGCTTGCCCCCATCATCTTTTTGTGACAGCTGGACCCAGTTTTTGGGCCCCATGTCGGCTGTGCCTTAGCATCCCATAAACACAGGGCCTAGCTATTACAATAAGCTTATGGGGGGGGGGCACACACCCTATAGTCTATATTTTATAGCTGTGGACCTCCTTAACCTGAATATTTCATATCAATTATAGGTTATGGGAAGGACCATAGGCTGTGTAGTCTGGGCCCCCCATACCCTAAAAGTGATGGCTGAGCTCCATGCTTTGAGCATGATCAGGTAAGGATGCAATGGTGGCCCACTAAAATGATTTGCTTTGATCTGGTTTAAAGTGTATCAAAAGTCACAAATTACTTTTGGATCACTTTTAGTTTTAGTATGGCATCCACGTTTGGGATGGCATTTAGCAGCACCTGCGTTTGTGGATTCCGCAGAGCAGGTGGCACCTCCTACTCCCTTCATCTCGGTTTACTGGATGTGCACAGACCAGAGGTAGCTGGGGATGCCACTTGCGCATAATGGTGCCCCAGGATCCAAAAAAGTAAAGATAAAAATTCAGCTGAAAACTAGCTGTGGTGATTATCAGAGGCTGACACACCATACCAAAAACATTACTGCTCCAAAAAGGTATTTTGCATGGGATTTCAGCACTGGTGAGTATGCAGATTGGGGCAGGGGGTTCTATTGCATATTACACAATTGGGGTTCTTCCAAGAAATCATTCAAAGCAGACAAAAGTCCCTGTAAGCCTAATGCCACTTCTGCATTACCTTCTGTGGATTCTGCTACCCCATGTAAATTACGTTCTCTTGAGTGTGGAGCTCAATCCCTACTATACCGTGCATACCTAGCTGATTCCCAGCGTTCATGTTGGATGGCTGAATGATTTCATAGAAAGGAATACGGAACTGGTAAGGGATACTGCAATATACTAGGAGTGAGTGCAGCCTAAATTAAAAGGTGTGGGTAGGTTTATAAGTAGTAGTATGGTAATGGTAATAGTTGGTGACAAGGAGGCTAAAAGTAAAAATATTACAGCAAATACTTATTACTCTTATTTTATTGACATTTATAGCACATGGAACACAGAGAAGGCAGTGAGAGTGGCTCAGCTGTAGTGTGGCTTTATTATGCACATGATGCTTGATGCTCCACTGCTGACGAGAAGAGAAGACAGCGGTTGGTAAGTATAACCTGATAAACTTTGGGCCTTATTCATGAAGGGATAGCGTCAGGTAGTGCCTTGTAAATGACAGGTAGCGGGAGGTGATATTTGTACTTTAATTTTTACTTTTACTAAATAGTTTGGGAATTATACCTTTTAAAGTTACAGTGCTCTAATACATGTTACTACAATACTACTAATACTACTAATACAGTATTTTTAGCCGGATTTCACTAAATGTCTTAACAATTACACTTTAAATTCTGATTGGAACGTTGAAAAAAACTTGTATTATGGTCACAGTTCTTTAGTAAATGTTACAGAAGCGCTTTAAAGCAGTTATCACTATATTTTTTTACATTTGCAATTCCATTATTGACCGTATATTGGACCTGATTCATTAAAGGTCGAATTCAAATTTTCGCTTGGTTTTTGAGAAAAAACTGCGATTTTGCGAGCGAAACTTCCACGCGCGATTCATCAACTTAAAATATTACGATTAGTGCGAATTTATTTCGAGTGTTATCAAGTGGATGCGAAAATTTTTCATTAGTCGAATTTAATTAGTGTAGATTTTGCGATCGCAAAACATTTCGGGCGATTCAGCTGTCATTGATTACGTGCACACATGCTTTAAATTGTGGTGCTTCACACGAGTTTTTTTAGGTTGCTCACAGGAGGAGAGAACTCTGTTGTGGAGGACAAAACTGTCTTGCTGTTGGACCATGGAGCCTTTTTATTCTCTTTGCGCTCAGTTTGAGCATCTGGATGGTGATATGCAGAGGAGAAGGCACAGATTGCCTGTTCCTAGGGTGTATCGACAGCGGTTAGATATTGATAATTTATCTGTCCGTGCACTGGTTGAGCACAACTTATATATGCGGCTGCACCCCTATTTGACGCCTTTCATGCGGATTTAGGATACCCTCTGTCTGAAACCTTCTGGCCCCAAGCATCTATACACTGTGATCCGCAGTAAGCAGACAATGGCAAGGAAAGGTTTGTGCCATCAACTTTCAAGTGGACCAAAAGCAATTTGTGCCTTGTAACCTTTATCACTGGGCTATCCTGATTGTGAGTGCACTGCTGTGTGAAAGCTCAGGATCATGTCAACATACCTTTGCAGCAATCCTCTGGAGCATGCATGGGCTGATGCACGCTCCTGCACCAGGCCCATCTGAATGGCTAGTGCTGGAATGCAGGGAAGTAGGCGGCAAAAGGTGCCAGCAATCCATTCACTCTGAATAGATTGGCGGGTATAATTATGCACTGCAATGTATTCTGATTGTCTTGAAGCTGTGCATGTGCTGTGGGAGCATGGTGTGAAATATGAGCAGTCCCCTTATGTTCTGCGGGATTGCCAGTGAGGTGGGTATACTGGTAATTCAAGGGAATGCACACAATGGGACATGCCAAGTTGGTCTTTAAAAGTCCAAGGCCAGTTGATGAGGTTTTTGCTCCACTTGAATATAGGGTATGCAGCTTCACAGCAAGTTATACTGACAATTATTGAGGGGGAGTCTGCTCTAATAAAAAATAGAGAATATCAGGTAACTTTAAGAAGGATATGCGATGTCATAAAAGAAGGATACGTTCTTGAATTGTAGATGGAGGGATAGCTGGTAAAGTGATTATGGAAATAAGAGGAGGGGGGAGGGGGTTCGGGGGGAGGGTGGTAGATTGATAAGATTATAAATATTGGAAATACCTATAATACCCCAATGAAGACATGGCTTGTAACAAACCCCCCTACTTTTTGGGGTGAGGTTATGATAAACAGTTGAGTATTAAGTCGACAAATAAATGCAAACATAAGTTACATGAACTAAGGGGTAAAAAAAAAAAAAAGAAAAAAAAAAAGTTATACTGACAATTTGGAAGGCCACCAATGTCAGCTATGTTTGTCGAATTACAAGACATCTTAAGAAGTGTCATTCAAGAAAGGGAAAGGAGAACTTGTTGGTCAGAGCGCAGGCATTTATGAGAGAGGGGGGTGAGACAGGCAACCCAGACAAACAGGCCAAAGCAGTGGACACACACACTGTCAGCAGCAGGAGCAGCGCAGGGGGGACAATATGCCACCTCATAAACATACCTACCTGCTGATGCAGGCGGTGGTGCATCTCATCATGGCATTGCTCGGGGAGGGCAGCACAGTTTCACATAAACTGGAGGGCACACAGTACATCTATGCATGTAGTCTGCAGCATCTGTAGCAGAGAAGCGCTTCTCCTCTCACGTGACCACTGGTTACACTAAAACATCTGGGAGGTGCATGCCGAGAAAAGCTGTTCTTCTGAATACGGTCTTCCTCAGGTGTCCTTGGGCACTCCCTCTTCCTAGGGTCTGTGCAAACCCTGCTGCTTAAAGGGAACACTGCTCTCTTGAACACTCTCCTCCACCCAAACACTTTCTCTGTCTGTGTTTAACCCCTTGTGCCCTCTCCATACTGCAAACACAAGGGGCTTGATTCATCTGCATTTAAATCTCTGACCTCCCCTCTCGCCCAATTAGGGCACTTGGAAAAAATTTGCCTAGTCCAGGCTCAACATCAAAAACAGTCCTGCTAGCAGAGCGCAAAGGCTATGTGGCAACCAAAACTTTACTTACAAAATTCTGAAAGAAATAGGTTAACAATATCAGGCGCACCCATGGCATCGAGTGTATAAGACGCCAAACTGTGTACTACAGCCAGCTGCAGCATGCACACCCAAACCGGTAAAGAGGGTGCTGCTCTTGACTATAACTCTGACATTCATCTACAATTACATTTATGCTTGTCATTCGACTCCACAGCATCTGCAAACCTGTTCTCTAGAGGCCAGCCATGCCACTTACATACAACTAGATACAAATGTTTCCTTTATCTATTGCAGAAAAATAATCTTACCACAAACTATCAATTCAACCAGGGAACCTATGTGCAAAACACATGAATAAAATGTGGCAGTTACAAATAACATCAATACAAACATGAATTCACAGTATAAAACTAAAGAGCATTTGATTAGCTACACAAATATTAAAAGTACAATTGCATCCAAATAAAAGTGGGTCACCACAGGGGAGGCTTCAGTAGTACACTGCTCTTTCAAAAATTCTCGCAAAGACTCTTATGCTTACAGTAAAACTCGAGCCACAGACAACACATTTTTACAATTGTAAAGTCATTTTCGAGCGGTAGCGAAAATTATTCGCACGCATTTTCGCAACGATTCGACTACACGAATTATATTCATTTGCAATGATGAATCACTCGTAGATTTTCAAATATCTCCCATGCGAAAATATTTTCCAAGCGTTAATTTTTTTTTCTACCTTTAGTGAATCAAGGCCATTCTCTCAATTACCCCTAAAATACATTTTATAGTTACAATTTTTTAATAAGCAATACAGGAACCTTTTTAGAGAGTTCATTACATTTGCACTTTTAATTTTGATTGCCGTCTGTGAATTACTTATTGATTTATGGTTACAGTTCTTTAGTAGACTTTGCAGGATCACTTTTAGGTGGTTTGTACTAAAGCTCTCTATATTTGCACTTTCAGTTTCTTTTATATATTCGGCAGTGCATTACACTCGTTTTTCTATATAATAAAGTTTCGGACATAATAATAGTCTGATAGTCTGTGCGTTATTATTTGGGAAAAGTGAACCTTTATAGTTTTAAACTACTGCAAGAGAAAATTGTATTCTCACAAGTCTGGAACCCAGAAGCACAATGAAAGAAAAGGAAGAGAGCAAAAAGAGAAAAGTTGAAGAACAAAAAAGTTACCTTGCAGTATTTTAAGCCGTAAAGCACTCTGCAGAAGGCTGAATGTGGTGAATCATCTCAAGAAGGGGTCAATGTGTCTCCTGAAGTAAGAGATGCATTTCCTCAGGATCCACACTGGCTGGCAACACTTTAGTTCTGGCAGAAGAACAACATCTGAAGAGGCACCAACAGCAGTCCTGACTCCAGACACTGCAGATTTTAAGGAACCATTTTCTAGCAGCATTACCCATTGCTCTATTAAAAGTGAATTATTGGAAGCTCATGGCATTTTGGAGGATTGTAAAGATTCAGCAACTTGGCCCAATGTATCCCAGGACAAGCACATGGAAAGCATTGTGGTTTCTGGGTTAATGACTGAAAAGGAATTGAAGGAAATGGCACAGACAGTGGATTAAGATGTTGATGGACATTCATTCAGTGAATATCTCTTATATGCCAAGAGACAATTTCAAGAAACTGGCTTAGATGAAGCACGAAAAAACAGGTTTTGGACGGCTTAACGGCAATGTTTGTCTTTTTCCACTGAGTTCACCAGTAAGGCTTTAAGTATCCTTTGTCAGAAAGAAGGCTTTGATCCCTCCAACTAAATGGCATAAATTGTATGAAAGACTCCCAAAGCACGAACGTTAAGCACAACACCGAAAGCATTACTGGAGTTGGCGCACTCTTCAAAAATCCATTAGTGGACATGGTGTTGATTTGGATATGCAGCAGAGTTTGTCCAAAGAAACTCACAAGCTCACGCTTCTGCTGAAAAGGCTTTTGGATGTTACTTTATTCTTGGCATCAAGAAACCTTGTATTCAGGGAATGTACCCAAAGAATTGGAGACATAAAAAATTTAAATTTTCTTTGGCACCCTGGAAATTCTAGCTCGCTATGATTCCCTACTTCACAAGCATTTAGAAAAAGTCAAGCCAGGAAAAAGGAAAAAACCTACCAGCACATTACCTTTGTTGGGCCACAAAAAATGAGTTCATCAGTCTTTGTCAAAAACCTGCCCTGGATTCAAGCCTTAATCAAAGGAAAGAAGCTATTTATTTTGCAGTCATTTGTGATGCTACACCAGACATTTCCCAAACTGAGCAGAACATCTTAATCTTAAGATATCTTCACAAAACTGGAGCATTCAAGAGCGATTCCTTGAGCTCCGCATCCTCCACCTCCGCCGGCCTATAACAGGGAGTGTGCCTGCGCCGGCCATTAACAAATGCCTGGCGCGGGCACGCTCCCTGAGGGAAGCAGAGGATGCAGCCATCAGAGCCACTGCCCTTAGATGCGCCGTGTGACTCAGAAGAGGTGAGCTGGGTTCAGGCGATCTGGGGGGTTTCACATAGGGGGGAACCCCTGATCGGAGTGCCCCCCAGGAAAGGACCAAACTCAGGATAGTCAAAATCCTGGGTTTTAGTCCACTTTTAAGCGGTCCTTCACTCTGAATAAGAGTCTATCTTATATGTTTCCCACACTCTGTACATACACATTGCTCACATTAAAAATCATCCTACCTGCATCTACTGCATGTTATGAGTAGAGATGAGCGAACTTTTGAAAAATTCGATTCGACTGATTCGCCGAATTTTCCGACAAAAATCGCTTCGACCCGAATAAATTCGCGACGAATCGCTATTAAAAATGGCTATTTCTGAGCCTCCTAGAGCCTCAATAGGGTTGTAAACCATTCTGCCTTGCTGTAACACGCACAGGATGCGTGCTGGGTTAGTTAAATAATACTTTGAAGAAATATCACATGCAGATCAGAGGCATCGCTAATAGAATCGCAGAGCGGCACAATTGCAGAGAGTTGAAGTGGCATCACTATGAGGGGCAGAAGGAGCCCAAACATTGGATGAATCACACCCTGGAGTTGGCAGCAGCAGCAGGAGCCCAAACATTACTTTAAAGAGACCCTGGGGTTGGCTTCAGGAGCCCAAAAATTGGATGAATCACACCCTGGAGTTGGCAGCAGCAGCAGGAGCCCAAATATTACTTTAAAGAGACCCTGGGGTTGGCTTCAGGAGCCCAAAAATTGGATGAATCACACCCTGGAGTTGGCAGCAGCAGCAGCAGGAGCCCAAATATTACTTTAAAGAGACCCTGGGGTTGGCTTCAGGAGCCCAAAAATTGGATGAATCACACCCTGGAGTTGGCAGCAGCAGCAGCAGGAGCCCAAATATTACTTTAAAGAGACACTGGGGTTGGCTTCAGGAGCCCAAAAATTGGATGAATCACACACTGGAGTTGGCAGCAGCAGGAGCCCAAATATACACAGGAGTTGGCTTCAGGAGCCCAAAAATTGGATGAATCACACCCTGGAGTTGGCAGCAGCAGCAGCAGGAGCCCAAATATTACTTTAAAGAGACACTGGGGTTGGCTTCAGGAGCCCAAAAATTGGATGAATCACACCCTGGAGTTGGCAGGAGTTGACAGCAGCAGCAGGAGCCCAAACATTACTTAAAAGAGACACTGGGGTTGGCTTCAGGAGCCCAAAAATTGGATGAATCACACCCTGGAGTTGGCAGGAGTTGACAGCAGCAGCAGCAGGAGCCCAAATATACACTGGAGTTGGCTTCAGGAGCCCAAAAATTGGATGAATCACACCCTGGAGTTGGCAGGAGTTGACAGCAGCAGCAGCAGCAGGAGCCCAAGTATTACTTTAAAGAGACCCTGGGGTTGGCCTCAGGAGCCCAAAAATTGGATGAATCACACCCTGGAGTTGGCAGGAGTTGACAGCAGCAGCAGCAGGAGCCCAAATATACACTGGAGTTGGCTTCAGGAGCCCAAAAATTGGATGAATCACACCCTGGAGTTGGCAGGAGTTGACAGTAGCAGCAGCAGGAGCCCAAATATTACATTAAAGAGACCCTGGGGTTGGCCTCAGGAGCCCAAAAATTGGATGAATCACACCCTGGAGTTGGCAGCAGCAGCAGCAGGAGCCCAAATATACACTGGAGTTGGCTTCAGGAGCCCAAAAATTGGATGAATCACACCCTGGAGTTGACAGCAGCAGCAGCAGGAGCCCAAATATTACTTTAAAGAGACACTGGGGTTGGCTTCAGGAGCCCAAAAATTGGATGAATCACACCCTGGAGTTGGCAGGAGTTGACAGCAGCAGCAGGAGCCCAAACATTACTTAAAAGAGACACTGGGGTTGGCTTCAGGAGCCCAAAAATTGGATGAATCACACCCTGGAGTTGGCAGGAGTTGACAGCAGCAGCAGCAGGAGCCCAAATATACACTGGAGTTGGCTTCAGGAGCCCAAAAATTGGATGAATCACACCCTGGAGTTGGCAGGAGTTGACAGCAGCAGCAGGAGCCCAAATATTACATTAAAGAGACCCTGGGGTTGGCCTCAGGAGCCCAAAAATTGGATGAATCACACCCTGGAGTTGGCAGCAGCAGCAGCAGGAGCCCAAATATACACTGGAGTTGGCTTCAGGAGCCCAAAAATTGGATGAATCACACCCTAGAGTTGGCAGAAGTTGGCAGCAGCAGCAGCAGGAGCCCAAATATACACTGGAGTTGGCTTCAGGAGCCCAAAAACTGGATGAATCACACACTGGAGTTGGCAGAAGTTGGCAGCAGCAGCAGCAGGAGCCCAAATATACACTGGAGTTGGCTTCAGGAGCCCAAAAATTGGATGAATCACACCCTGGAGTTGGCAGGAGTTGACAGTAGCAGCAGCAGGAGCCCAAATATACACTGGAGTTGGCTTCAGGAGCCCAAAAATTGGATGAATCACACCCTGGAGTTGGCAGGAGTTGACAGCAGCAGCAGCAGCAGCAGGAGCCCAAATATTACATTAAAGAGACCCTGGGGTTGGCCTCAGGAGCCCAAAAATTGGATGAATCACACCCTGGAGTTGGCAGCAGCAGCAGCAGGAGCCCAAATATACACTGGAGTTGGCTTCAGGAGCCCAAAAATTGGATGAATCACACCCTGGAGTTGGCAGAAGTTGGCAGCAGCAGCAGCAGGAGCCCAAATATACACTGGAGTTGGCTTCAGGAGCCCAAAAATTGGATGAATCACACCCTGGAGTTGGCAGGAGTTGACAGTAGCAGCAGCAGGAGCCCAAATATTACATTAAAGAGACCCTGGGGTTGGCCTCAGGAGCCCAAAAATTGGATGAATCACACCCTGGAGTTGGCAGCAGCAGCAGCAGGAGCCCAAATATACACTGGAGTTGGCTTCAGGAGCCCAAAAATTGGATGAATCACACCCTGGAGTTGGCAGAAGTTGGCAGCAGCAGCAGCAGGAGCCCAAATATACACTGGAGTTGGCTTCAGGAGCCCAAAAATTGGATGAATCACACCCTGGAGTTGGCAGGAGTTGACAGTAGCAGCAGCAGGAGCCCAAATATTACATTAAAGAGACCCTGGGGTTGGCCTCAGGAGCCCAAAAATTGGATGAATCACACCCTGGAGTTGGCAGCAGCAGCAGCAGGAGCCCAAATATACACTGGAGTTGGCTTCAGGAGCCCAAAAATTGGATGAATCACACCCTGGAGTTGGCAGAAGTTGGCAGCAGCAGCAGCAGGAGCCCAAATATACACTGGAGTTGGCTTCAGGAGCCCAAAAATTGGATGAATCACACCCTGGAGTTGGCAGGAGTTGACAGCAGCAGCAGCAGGAGCCCAAATATACACTGGAGTTGGCTTCAGGAGCCCAAAAATTGGATGAATCACACCCTGGAGTTGGCAGGAGTTGACAGCAGCAGCAGCAGCAGCAGGAGCCCAAATATTACTTTAAAGTGACACTGGGGTTGGCTTCAGGAGCCCAACAATTGGATGAATCACACCCTGGAGTTGGCAGAAGTTGGCAGCAGCAGCAGCAGGAGCCCAAAAAATGGCCTAAAGACATAAATATGTTTTGCACCATTTGGAAAGTGTAAAACGTGGCACCATGCTGAATCTAGTCGCATGCATCAGGCATTGGTGGGTGGAAATCCTGGCTGATCCATCCCTGATTCATTTTGACAAAGGTGAGTCTCTCCACATTTTTAGTTGACAGACGAGTTCTCCTCGCCGTAACTATGGCCCCCGCCGCACTAAACACCCGCTCAGATGGCACGCTACTTGCCGGGCAGGACAGCTTTTCCAGGGCAAACTCTGCTAGCTGCGGCCACAAATCAAGTTTGGCTGCCCAGAAGTCCAGCGGATCCTCAAGGTGTGTTGGCATGGTCATGTCAAAGTATGACATGACCTGCTGGTTGAGGTCCTGCTCCAGGTCTTCCTGCTGCTCATGAGTAGCCTCACTATGCGGGTGTAGAAAGCTACTCATTAGCGACTGAAGACTGAGGCTGCTGCTGCTGATGGAGCTGCTGCTGCTGCTCCTGCCAACCCCCCCAGCGGCCATGGCAGTGGAAGGTGAGCGCAGAGGTCCCCTCGAGTCAGACCTGCGAGAGTATGGACCATGGCGCAGATTGGCATCGGCCAACTGCCTACGTAGAATGTCTTTGTAGTAGTTGAGTTTGTCCTCCCTCTCGGTGGGTTTAAAAAATGCCCCCATTTTGTGCCGGAAGCGAGGGTCCAATAAGGTGGACAGCCAGAAGTCATCCCGCCGACAGATGGAAACAATTCTGGGGTCACTACGCAAGCACGTGAGCATGCTTCGTGCCATTTGCGCAAGTGACTCGGATGGACTACCTGTCTCCATCTCCACTGCATACTGCCACGGTGTGCCCGGGTCCTCTGTCTCGCCTTCCTCAAAAACCTCTAGCTCCTCTGGCTGCTCCTGCTCCTCCTCTCCTGTCCGCTGACTAGATAAACCAGCCATTTCGCCAAGCCTAAACAGTGTTTCGCTGGGCAACTCCTCCTCCTCCTCTTCCTCCTCCTCCTCCAGTTCAGCTCCAACGGGGTTCATGTGGCCGTAAGATGTAAACGCCATGTCTCCAGTGCCCTGACCAGCCATGGTTTCCAACATGTGCTGTAGTACATGAAGCAGTGGAATCACGTCGTTCATCCCGTAATCCTGCCGACTGACAAATAAAGTGGCTTCCTCAAAGGGCCTGAGCAAACGGCAGGTGTCACGTATGAGCTGCCACTGGTTGACATTGAAGTTACACAGGGGAGTCCCCCTATCTGCTTGGATCATCAGGAAATCCGTGATGGCTTTTCTCTGTTCATATAATCGGTCCAACATGTGAAGGGTGGAATTCCAACGGGTGGAAACATCGCAAATCAGACTATTGGGTTGATTCAAAGAAACATGTAACAGCTTGGATTTGGTTGCCGATCATCCTATTTTTCACGTCCGCTCGTGCGTTCGTATGAACTTGCGAGTGATTCTATAAGCAAATACGTTTCTATCCTAAAATATACGTCCGTTCGTATGGCAGTTCGGGAATCAGACCTATGTCAGTTTCCATCCTGAATTTTCCGTTTCATTTCTCAGGTTGCAACATTGGTTTTGCCCTTTTTCCTTTTTTGTCTGGACGTAAATCCTTCTGATCTTGCGGCCGCGCACTACAAACTTAGCTCATTAAAGTGCATTCTAAATATTTGGTCTTATTTTTCTTTATTTCATTCATTTTGTAGAAACCAACCATTAATGAATGCATTTGCATAATAAAATCTTACTTTGTTTAATTTTTAGTTAACTTGCATTTTTTACTTGTTGATTTAATTTTAATATTTTGGCTTCAAATGGTACAACTTAAATTTTTGGTGTGTGGTTACCCACACCCTCTACATACAGATTGCTCTCAAATATTAAAAAACACCCAGCAACTTCTGCATGTTATGAGTCTAGAAACAGCCAAGATGGCGGCTCAGGTATTCTCGGGCAGCCTGCAAACAGAAAGGGCCTTGTGACTGTCCGTGCCCCCAGCTCTGGGGGCAAAATACAGCAGTAACCCACATCCTGCACTTTATCCCGCTCTCCTCTCCTCAGTAAGTGTGATGCATCTGACCAAAGATGTGCTTAAATAATTAAACAAAGCAAAGGTAAACAACTACACCAATAAATGCTATCTAAAAATATTATTCTAGTACATCAATTTAAAAATAAATAACAAAGGACATAAGTTTCTTTAATTAATGCAAATATATTGCCAAATAAAGGTTTACATGCAAAGGACAAATTAAGGTCCACATTAAAATGCTTTTATAAGGCATACATGAAATGTATTAAATCAGGTATGCATTGCCATACAATTAATGGCCTCGGCCATGCTGATACATGCAGTTCATTGGAGCACAAGACGCGCAGACTCCTCCACATAGCCAAAAAACCTGTTCACGAACAGCAATCCGGCTGCTAAAAGGTGTCGGCTGTGGCTTTCTTTTAAAACGCGTTTAGAGGTTTCTCTGAATCACACCTAAACACATCCAATTATCCTAAGTTTTACGTTTTGATCGTAAGTTTTAGGATTTGATCCTAAGTTTTACGTTTTGAACCTAAAATTTAGGAATGAACTTCCGCTGATCGTAAGAGCATATACGCATTCGTACGTAGGCTCGTGCGAGTCGGGAATGGCCAAAAAAACAGGAAAAAATGACTAACACCCACCCAAACTTACGATTCTCGATACGAAATCAATTAACTTTTGCTCTTTGAATCGAGGGGTATGTTGGGGGATACCATTCTGACGCTGTAGCTCAAGAAGGGTGTGTTTGGCGGTGTAGGAGTGGCTGAAGTGCATGCAAAGTTTCCTTGAAGCTGTTAGGATGTCCTGCAGATGGGGGGAACACTTCAGAAACCGCTTGACAACCAGATTGAAGACGTGAGCCATGCAGGGGGCATGGGTCAGGCTTCCTTGGCGCAGCGCAGACAAAATGTTCTTCCCATTGTCGGTAACCATGATTCCCATTTTAAGTTTTCTCGGAGTAAGCCATGTTTGGATTTCCTGATGAATACATTTAAGCAGTTCCTCCCCTGTGTGACTCCGTTCGCCAAGACAAACCATGTGAAGCACTGCGTGACACCTCCGTGCCCTGCACACATGGTAGACTGGAGGGGCACTGAGACTTGAGCCTACAGTGGAGGGTGAGGAGATGGCGGAGGATGAGGAGGCCGAGTCGCACGGTGTCACAGGTCCAATGGGCAGAGAGCGCGGAGGCCGAAGCGGCGTGACCTGTCCAAGTTGCTGCTGCAAAGGGACCACATTCACCCAGTGGGCCGTAAACGACATGTACTGCCCCTGACCGTAGTTACAGCTCCAGATGTCGGCGCTGCCATGTATTTTGCTACACACCGACAGGCTCAAGGACTGGCCCACCTTCTGTTCAACAAAAGTGTGCAGCGCTGGTACTGCCTTCTTGGCAAAGAAATGACGGCTTGGGACTCTCCACCTCGGCTCGGCACAAGCCATCAGTTCTCTGAAAGGTGCAGATTCCACCACCTGAAAAGGGAGCGACTGCAGCACCAGCAACTTGGACAGGAGCACATTCAGCTTCTGCGCCGTAGGATGAGTGGGCGCATACTGCTGTCTCTTGGACATGGCTTCGCTGATGGATTGCTGGCGGGATGCATGACTTGGAGGAGGAGGAGGAGGAGCAGGAGCGACAGAGGATGGGTATGACGCACAGCTGCCTTCGGCTGAGGTGCTGGAGCCTTGGCTGGCAGAAATTGGGAGCTCACTTGGTGAGGAAGCAGACTGGACCACCCCTTGGGAGCCTCGGTTCTCCCAGGTCGTTTTATGGTGACGCATCATATGTTGACGCAGGGCCGTGGTGCCAACATTTGGACCCTGGCCATGCTTCACCTTTTGCCTACATATCTTGCATGTGGCCATGTTACCCTCCTGCGGATGCCTCAGGAAAAACTGCCACACTGCCGAGTAGCTACTTTTCCCACCCCCTGGCCTCACTGATTCACTGCTGCTGTTGCCAACTCCAGGAACCCCTGCTCCACTACCTCCCGATAAGGTAGACTGCCGCACAGCAGGTGCTCTACCCCGGCCCCGGCCCCGGCCGGCTCCAGCCTTTGGAATTGTGCCCCCATGCTGACTGCTACCACCTTGCTGCCTCAGCTGCTGACTCCGGGGCAACCTGCGCCCCTCTTCTCCTGATGATGACGATGAAGCCCCTTCATCACCCGGCTCCCAAGTGCGATCGGCTTCATCGTCATCATCATCATCATCACCGAGTTGTGGCTGTACGTCACTGATGTTCGTGGATTCGTCAACAGTGTCTGGCGCAGGAGCTGGAACGCTCGCAGCACCCACGACACTGTCCACATCACTATTTGTCTGCCTAGCTAAAGAAGCCACCTCCATTTCTTGGCTGGGCAGTAGCTGCTGACTGTCCTCCTGTATCTGATCGTCCTCCTCACTAAAGAGTGGAGCTGAACCCAAAGCATAGGATACGTCGCAGGGGGAGGGAACGGCGTAGGACAGAGGCAATGGGAGGACAGGGACTGCTCTCGGGGCATGCCAACTCAGGGTTGTGTCAGAGGAACCTACCGACCCTAGACTGGGGGTCTCAGACGTAAGTTGTGATGATGTTGTTGATGAGCGCGTCAACCAATCTACCACGGCAGATGCGTTACTGGTGGAGACCCGACCGCTAGCAGATACTGGCAGATTAGGTCTCTCAGCGTGACTCCTGCTGCTACTGGCCCCCAGTCTGATGCGAGCTCTGCCTGCGGAATCTTGGCCTCTGCCACTCCTCTTTTCACTTCCAGGCACTTGTCTGCCCGACATAGTCTAACTGGCGTGGTAGTAGGTGATATTTTAAGATCCCCCGGGCAGCGGTGGGTCTATATGAAACAGAATATAATGCACACCAAAAGTGAGCAGTAACACTCAGCCTCCAACAGGCCTGCTTAGTGTAAATAAGAGAGCTGCTTAGTGTAAATAAAGAGGGGTATGCTATGTTACAGAATGGGATGCCTCAACAGAAGTGCACCTGGCAGGCAGCAGTAAGCCTATGCCCAGCAAAAGTGTCTTTATCAGGGCTAATTTCAAATATAATAAGAGCAAATGGTTATATGGTCTTAAACAGAGGCTGCTTTAGTCACAGAATGGGATGCCCTGGCAGGGACAAGTAGTGCTATGCCCAGCAAAAGTGTCTTTATCAGGCCTAATTTCAAATATAATAAGAGCAAATGGTTATATGGTCTTAAACAGAGGCTGCTTTAGTCACAGAATGGGATGCCCTGGCAGGGACAAGTAGTGCTATGCCCAGCAAAAGTGTCTTTATCAGGCTAATTTCAAATATAATAAGAGCAAATGGTTATATGGTCTTAAACAGAGGCTGCTTTAGTCACAGAATGGGATGCCCCCAAAAAAGATCCAGTAGTACTATGCCCAGCAAAAGTGTCTTTATCAGGCTAATTTCAAATATAATAAGAGCAAATGGTTATATGGTCTTAAACAGAGGCTGCTTTAGTCACAGAATGGGATGCCCCCAAAAAAGATCCAGTAGTACTATGCCCAGCAAAAGTGTCTTTATCAGGCTAATTTCAAATATAATAAGAGCAAATGCTTATATGGTCTTAAACAGAGGCTGCTTTAGTCACAGAATGGGATGCCCTGGCAGGGACAAGTAGTGCTATGCCCAGCAAAAGTGTCTTTATCAGGCCTAATTTCAAATATAATAAGAGCAAATGGTTATATGGTCTTAAACAGAGGCTGCTTTAGTCACAGAATGGGATGCCCTGGCAGGGACAAGTAGTGCTATGCCCAGCAAAAGTGTCTTTATCAGGCCTAATTTCAAATATAATAAGAGCAAATGCTTATATGGTCTTAAACAGAGGCTGCTTTAGTCACAGAATGGGATGCCCTGGCAGGGACAAGTAGTGCTATGCCCAGCAAAAGTGTCTTTATCAGGCTAATTTCAAATATAATAAGAGCAAATGGTTATATGGTCTTAAACAGAGGCTGCTTTAGTCACAGAATGGGATGCCCCCAAAAAAGATCCAGTAGTACTATGCCCAGCAAAAGTGTCTTTATCAGGCTAATTTCAAATATAATAAGAGCAAATGCTTATATGGTCTTAAACAGAGGCTGCTTTAGTCACAGAATGGGATGCCCTGGCAGGGACAAGTAGTGCTATGCCCAGCAAAAGTGTCTTTATCAGGCCTAATTTCAAATATAATAAGAGCAAATGGTTATACGGTCTTAAACAGAGGCTGCTTTAGTCACAGAATGGGATGCCCTGGCAGGAACAAGTAGTGCTATGCCCAGCAAAAGTGTCTTTATCAGGCCTAATTTCAAATATAATAAGAGCAAATGGTTATATGGTCTTAAACAGAGGCTGCTTTAGTCACAGAATGGGATGCCCTGGCAGGGACAAGTAGTGCTATGCCCAGCAAAAGTGTCTTTATCAGGCTAATTTCAAATATAATAAGAGCAAATGGTTATATGGTCTTAAACAGAGGCTGCTTTAGTCACAGAATGGGATGCCCCCAAAAAAGATCCAGTAGTACTATGCCCAGCAAAAGTGTCTTTATCAGGCTAATTTCAAATATAATAAGAGCAAATGGTTATATGGTCTTAAACAGAGGCTGCTTTAGTCACAGAATGGGATGCCCCCAAAAAAGATCCAGTAGTACTATGCCCAGCAAAAGTGTCTTTATCAGGCTAATTTCAAATATAATAAGAGCAAATGGTTATATGGTCTTAAACAGAGGCTGCTTTAGTCACAGAATGGGATGCCCTGGCAGGGACAAGTAGTGCTATGCCCAGCAAAAGTGTCTTTATCAGGCCTAATTTCAAATATAATAAGAGCAAATGGTTATATGGTCTTAAACAGAGGCTGCTTTAGTCACAGAATGGGATGCCCTGGCAGGGACAAGTAGTGCTATGCCCAGCAAAAGTGTCTTTATCAGGCCTAATTTCAAATATAATAAGAGCAAATGGTTATATGGTCTTAAACAGGGGCTGCTTTAGTCACAGAATGGGATGCCCTGGCAGGGACAAGTAGTGTTAGGCCCAGCAAAAGTGTCTTTATCAGGCCTAATTTCAAATATAATAAGAGCAAATGCTTATATGGTCTTAAACAGAGGCTGCTTTAGTCACAGAATGGGATGCCCTGGCAGGGACAAGTAGTGCTATGCCCAGCAAAAGTGTCTTTATCAGGCCTAATTTCAAATATAATAAGAGCAAATGCTTATATGGTCTTAAACAGAGGCTGCTTTAGTCACAGAATGGGATGCCCCCAAAAAAGATCCAGTAGTACTATGCCCAGCAAAAGTGTCTTTATCAGGCTAATTTCAAATATAATAAGAGCAAATGGTTATATGGTCTTAAACAGAGGCTGCTTTAGTCACAGAATGGGATGCCCTGGCAGGGACAAGTAGTGCTATGCCCAGCAAAAGTGTCTTTATCAGGCCTAATTTCAAATATAATAAGAGCAAATGCTTATATGGTCTTAAACAGAGGCTGCTTTAGTCACAGAATGGGATGCCCTGGCAGGGACAAGTAGTGCTATGCCCAGCAAAAGTGTCTTTATCAGGCCTAATTTCAAATATAATAAGAGCAAATGCTTATATGGTCTTAAACAGAGGCTGCTTTAGTCACAGAATGGGATGCCCTGGCAGGGACAAGTAGTGCTATGCCCAGCAAAAGTGTCTTTATCAGGCTAATTTCAAATATAATAAGAGCAAATGGTTATATGGTCTTAAACAGAGGCTGCTTTAGTCACAGAATGGGATGCCCCCAAAAAAGATCCAGTAGTACTATGCCCAGCAAAAGTGTCTTTATCAGGCTAATTTCAAATATAATAAGAGCAAATGGTTATATGGTCTTAAACAGAGGCTGCTTTAGTCACAGAATGGAATGCCCCCAAAAAAGATCCAGTAGTACTATGCCCAGCAAAAGTGTCTTTATCAGGCTAATTTCAAATATAATAAGAGCAAATGGTTATATGGTCTTAAACAGAGGCTGCTTTAGTCACAGAATGGAATGCCCCCAAAAAAGATCCAGTAGTACTATGCCCAGCAAAAGTGTCTTTATCAGGCTAATTTCAAATATAATAAGAGCAAATGGTTATATGGTCTTAAACAGAGGCTGCTTTAGTCACAGAATGGGATGCCCTGGCAGGGACAAGTAGTGCTATGCCCAGCATAAGTGTCTTTATCAGGCCTAATTTCAAATATAATAAGAGCAAATGGTTATATGGTCTTAAACAGAGGCTGCTTTAGTCACAGAATGGGATGCCCTGGCAGGGACAAGTAGTGCTATGCCCAGCAAAAGTGTCTTTATCAGGCTAATTTCAAATATAATAAGAGCAAATGGTTATATGGTCTTAAACAGAGGCTGCTTTAGTCACAGAATGGGATGCCCTGGCAGGGACAAGTAGTGCTATGCCCAGCAAAAGTGTCTTTATCAGGCCTAATTTCAAATATAATAAGAGCAAATGCTTATATGGTCTTAAACAGAGGCTGCTTTAGTCACAGAATGGGATGCCCTGGCAGGGACAAGTAGTGCTATGCCCAGCAAAAGTGTCTTTATCAGGCCTAATTTCAAATATAATAAGAGCAAATGCTTATATGGTCTTAACCAGAGGCTGCTTTAGTCACAGAATGGGATGCCCCCAAAAAAGATCCAGTAGTACTATGCCCAGCAAAAGTGTCTTTATCAGGCTAATTTCAAATATAATAAGAGCAAATGCTTATATGGTCTTAAACAGAGGCTGCTTTAGTCACAGAATGGGATGCCCTGGCAGGGACAAGTAGTGCTATGCCCAGCAAAAGTGTCTTTATCAGGCCTAATTTAAAATATAATAAGAGCAAATGGTTATATGGTCTTAAACAGAGGCTGCTTTAGTCACAGAATGGGATGCCCTGGCAGGGACAAGTAGTGCTATGCCCAGCAAAAGTGTCTTTATCAGGCCTAATTTCAAATATAATAAGAGCAAATGCTTATATGGTCTTAAACAGAGGCTGCTTTAGTCACAGAATGGGATGCCCCCAAAAAAGATCCAGTAGTACTATGCCCAGCAAAAGTGTCTTTATCAGGCTAATTTCAAATATAATAAGAGCAAATGGTTATATGGTCTTAAACAGAGGCTGCTTTAGTCACAGAATGGGATGCCCTGGCAGGGACAAGTAGTGCTATGCCCAGCAAAAGTGTCTTTATCAGGCCTAATTTCAAATATAATAAGAGCAAATGGTTATATGGTCTTAAACAGAGGCTGCTTTAGTCACAGAATGGGATGCCCTGGCAGGGACAAGTAGTGCTATGCCCAGCAAAAGTGTCTTTATCAGGCCTAATTTCAAATATAATAAGAGCAAATGCTTATATGGTCTTAAACAGAGGCTGCTTTAGTCACAGAATGGGATGCCCTGGCAGGGACAAGTAGTGCTATGCCCAGCAAAAGTGTCTTTATCAGGCCTAATTTCAAATATAATAAGAGCAAATGCTTATATGGTCTTAAACAGAGGCTGCTTTAGTCACAGAATGGGATGCCCTGGCAGGGACAAGTAGTGCTATGCCCAGCAAAAGTGTCTTTATCAGGCCTAATTTCAAATATAATAAGAGCAAATGCTTATATGGTCTTAAACAGAGGGTGCTTTAGTCACAGAATGGGATGCCCCCCAAAAAGATCCAGTAGTACTATGCCCAGCAAAAGTGTCTTTATCAGGCTAATTTCAAATATAATAAGAGCAAATGCTTATATGGTCTTAAACAGAGGCTGCTTTAGTCACAGAATGGGATGCCCGGGCAGGGACAAGTAGTGCTATGCCCAGCAAAAGTGTCTTTATCAGGCCTAATTTCAAATATAATAAGAGCAAATGGTTATATGGTCTTAAACAGAGGCTGCTTTAGTCACAGAATGGGATGCCCTGGCAGGGACAAGTAGTGCTATGCCCAGCAAAAGTGTCTTTATCAGGCTAATTTCAAATATAATAAGAGCAAATGGTTATATGGTCTTAAACAGAGGCTGCTTTAGTCACAGAATGGGATGCCCCCAAAAAAGATCCAGTAGTACTATGCCCAGCAAAAGTGTCTTTATCAGGCTAATTTCAAATATAATAAGAGCAAATGGTTATATGGTCTTAAACAGAGGCTGCTTTAGTCACAGAATGGGATGCCCTGGCAGGGACAAGTAGTGCTATGCCCAGCAAAAGTGTCTTTATCAGGCCTAATTTCAAATATAATAAGAGCAAATGCTTATATGGTCTTAAACAGAGGCTGCTTTAGTCACAGAATGGGATGCCCTGGCAGGGACAAGTAGTGCTATGCCCAGCAAAAGTGTCTTTATCAGGCCTAATTTCAAATATAATAAGAGCAAATGCTTATATGGTCTTAAACAGAGGCTGCTTTAGTCACAGAATGGGATGCCCTGGCAGGGACAAGTAGTGCTATGCCCAGCAAAAGTGTCTTTATCAGGCTAATTTCAAATATAATAAGAGCAAATGGTTATATGGTCTTAAACAGAGGCTGCTTTAGTCACAGAATGGGATGCCCCCAAAAAAGATCCAGTAGTACTATGCCCAGCAAAAGTGTCTTTATCAGGCTAATTTCAAATATAATAAGAGCAAATGGTTATATGGTCTTAAACAGAGGCTGCTTTAGTCACAGAATGGAATGCCCCCAAAAAAGATCCAGTAGTACTATGCCCAGCAAAAGTGTCTTTATCAGGCTAATTTCAAATATAATAAGAGCAAATGGTTATATGGTCTTAAACAGAGGCTGCTTTAGTCACAGAATGGAATGCCCCCAAAAAAGATCCAGTAGTACTATGCCCAGCAAAAGTGTCTTTATCAGGCTAATTTCAAATATAATAAGAGCAAATGGTTATATGGTCCTAAACAGAGGCTGCTTTAGTCACAGAATGGGATGCCCTGGCAGGGACAAGTAGTGCTATGCCCAGCATAAGTGTCTTTATCAGGCCTAATTTCAAATATAATAAGAGCAAATGGTTATATGGTCTTAAACAGAGGCTGCTTTAGTCACAGAATGGGATGCCCTGGCAGGGACAAGTAGTGCTATGCCCAGCAAAAGTGTCTTTATCAGGCCTAATTTCAAATATAATAAGAGCAAATGCTTATATGGTCTTAAACAGAGGCTGCTTTAGTCACAGAATGGGATGCCCTGGCAGGGACAAGTAGTGCTATGCCCAGCAAAAGTGTCTTTATCAGGCCTAATTTCAAATATAATAAGAGCAAATGCTTATATGGTCTTAAACAGAGGCTGCTTTAGTCACAGAATGGGATGCCCTGGCAGGGACAAGTAGTGCTATGCCCAGCAAAAGTGTCTTTATCAGGCTAATTTCAAATATAATAAGAGCAAATGGTTATATGGTCTTAAACAGAGGCTGCTTTAGTCACAGAATGGGATGCCCCCAAAAAAGATCCAGTAGTACTATGCCCAGCAAAAGTGTCTTTATCAGGCTAATTTCAAATATAATAAGAGCAAATGGTTATATGGTCTTAAACAGAGGCTGCTTTAGTCACAGAATGGAATGCCCCCAAAAAAGATCCAGTAGTACTATGCCCAGCAAAAGTGTCTTTATCAGGCTAATTTCAAATATAATAAGAGCAAATGGTTATATGGTCTTAAACAGAGGCTGCTTTAGTCACAGAATGGAATGCCCCCAAAAAAGATCCAGTAGTACTATGCCCAGCAAAAGTGTCTTTATCAGGCTAATTTCAAATATAATAAGAGCAAATGGTTATATGGTCCTAAACAGAGGCTGCTTTAGTCACAGAATGGGATGCCCTGGCAGGGACAAGTAGTGCTATGCCCAGCATAAGTGTCTTTATCAGGCCTAATTTCAAATATAATAAGAGCAAATGGTTATATGGTCTTAAACAGAGGCTGCTTTAGTCACAGAATGGGATGCCCTGGCAGGGACAAGTAGTGCTATGCCCAGCAAAAGTGTCTTTATCAGGCTAATTTCAAATATAATAAGAGCAAATGAATATATGGTCTTAAACAGAGGCTGCTTTAGTCACAGAATGGGATGCCCTGGCAGGGACAAGTAGTGCTATGCCCAGCAAAAGTGTCTTTATCAGGCCTAATTTCAAATATAATAAGAGCAAATGCTTATATGGTCTTAAACAGAGGCTGCTTTAGTCACAGAATGGGATGCCCTGGCAGGGACAAGTAGTGCTATGCCCAGCAAAAGTGTCTTTATCAGGCTAATTTCAAATATAATAAGAGCAAATGCTTATATGGTCTTAAACAGAGGCTGCTTTAGTCACAGAATGGGATGCCCTGGCAGGGACAAGTAGTGCTATGCCCAGCAAAAGTGTCTTTATCAGGCCTAATTTCAAATATAATAAGAGCAAATGGTTATATGGTCTTAAACAGAGGCTGCTTTAGTCACAGAATGGGATGCCCTGGCAGGGACAAGTAGTGCTATGCCCAGCAAAAGTGTCTTTATCAGGCCTAATTTCAAATATAATAAGAGCAAATGCTTATATGGTCTTAAACAGAGGCTGCTTTAGTCACAGAATGGGATGCCCCCAAAAAAGATCCAGTAGTACTATGCCCAGCAAAAGTGTCTTTATCAGGCTAATTTCAAATATAATAAGAGCAAATGGTTATATGGTCTTAAACAGAGGCTGCTTTAGTCACAGAATGGGATGCCCTGGCAGGGACAAGTAGTGCTATGCCCAGCAAAAGTGTCTTTATCAGGCCTAATTTCAAATATAATAAGAGCAAAGGGTTATATGGTCTTAAACAGAGGCTGCTTTAGTCACAGAATGGGATGCCCTGGCAGGGACAAGTAGTGCTATGCCCAGCAAAAGTGTCTTTATCAGGCCTAATTTCAAATATAATAAGAGCAAATGCTTATATGGTCTTAAACAGAGGCTGCTTTAGTCACAGAATGGGATGCCCTGGCAGGGACAAGTAGTGCTATGCCCAGCAAAAGTGTCTTTATCAGGCCTAATTTCAAATATAATAAGAGCAAATGCTTATATGGTCTTAAACAGAGGCTGCTTTAGTCACAGAATGGGATGCCCTGGCAGGGACAAGTAGTGCTATGCCCAGCAAAAGTGTCTTTATCAGGCCTAATTTCAAATATAATAAGAGCAAATGCTTATATGGTCTTAAACAGAGGGTGCTTTAGTCACAGAATGGGATGCCCCCCAAAAAGATCCAGTAGTACTATGCCCAGCAAAAGTGTCTTTATCAGGCTAATTTCAAATATAATAAGAGCAAATGCTTATATGGTCTTAAACAGAGGCTGCTTTAGTCACAGAATGGGATGCCCGGGCAGGGACAAGTAGTGCTATGCCCAGCAAAAGTGTCTTTATCAGGCCTAATTTCAAATATAATAAGAGCAAATGGTTATATGGTCTTAAACAGAGGCTGCTTTAGTCACAGAATGGGATGCCCTGGCAGGGACAAGTAGTGCTATGCCCAGCAAAAGTGTCTTTATCAGGCTAATTTCAAATATAATAAGAGCAAATGGTTATATGGTCTTAAACAGAGGCTGCTTTAGTCACAGAATGGGATGCCCCCAAAAAAGATCCAGTAGTACTATGCCCAGCAAAAGTGTCTTTATCAGGCTAATTTCAAATATAATAAGAGCAAATGGTTATATGGTCTTAAACAGAGGCTGCTTTAGTCACAGAATGGGATGCCCTGGCAGGGACAAGTAGTGCTATGCCCAGCAAAAGTGTCTTTATCAGGCCTAATTTCGAATATAATAAGAGCAAATGCTTATATGGTCTTAAACAGAGGCTGCTTTAGTCACAGAATGGGATGCTCTGGCAGGGACAAGTAGTGCTATGCCCAGCAAAAGTGTCTTTATCAGGCCTAATTTCAAATATAATAAGAGCAAATGGTTATATGGTCTTAAACAGAGGCTGCTTTAGTCACAGAATGGGATGCCCTGGCAGGGACAAGTAGTGCTATGCCCAGCAAAAGTGTCTTTATCAGGCCTAATTTCAAATATAATAAGAGCAAATGGTTATATGGTCTTAAACAGAGGCTGCTTTAGTCACAGAATGGGATGCCCTGGCAGGGACAAGTAGTGCTATGCCCAGCAAAAGTGTCTTTATCAGGCCTAATTTCAAATATAATAAGAGCAAATGCTTATATGGTCTTAAACAGAGGCTGCTTTAGTCACAGAATGGGATGCCCTGGCAGGGACAAGTAGTGCTATGCCCAGCAAAAGTGTCTTTATCAGGCCTAATTTCAAATATAATAAGAGCAAATGGTTATATGGTCTTAAACAGAGGCTGCTTTAGTCACAGAATGGGATGCCCTGGCAGGGACAAGTAGTGCTATGCCCAGCAAAAGTGTCTTTATCAGGCCTAATTTCAAATATAATAAGAGCAAATGCTTATATGGTCTTAAACAGAGGCTGCTTTAGTCACAGAATGGGATGCCCCCAAAAAAGATCCAGTAGTACTATGCCCAGCAAAAGTGTCTTTATCAGGCTAATTTCAAATATAATAAGAGCAAATGGTTATATGGTCTTAAACAGAGGCTGCTTTAGTCACAGAATGGGATGCCCTGGCAGGGACAAGTACTGCTATGCCCAGCAAAAGTGTCTTTATCAGGCCTAATTTCAAATATAATAAGAGCAAATGCTTATATGGTCTTAAACAGAGGCTGCTTTAGTCACAGAATGGGATGCCCCCAAAAAAGATCCAGTAGTACTATGCCCAGCAAAAGTGTCTTTATCAGGCTAATTTCAAATATAATAAGAGCAAATGGTTATATGGTCTTAAACAGAGGCTGCTTTAGTCACAGAATGGGATGCCCCCAAAAAAGATCCAGTAGTACTATGCCCAGCAAAAGTGTCTTTATCAGGCTAATTTCAAATATAATAAGAGCAAATGGTTATATGGTCTTAAACAGAGGCTGCTTTAGTCACAGAATGGGATGCCCCCAAAAAAGATCCAGTAGTACTATGCCCAGCAAAAGTGTCTTTATCAGGCTAATTTCAAATATAATAAGAGCAAATGGTTATATGGTCTTAAACAGAGGCTGCTTTAGTCACAGAATGGGATGCCCTGGCAGGGACAAGTAGTGCTATGCCCAGCAAAAGTGTCTTTATCAGGCTAATTTCAAATATAATAAGAGCAAATGGTTGTATGGTCTTAAACAGAGGCTGCTTTAGTCACAGAATGGGATGCCCCCAAAAAAGATCCAGTAGTACTATGCCCAGCAAAAGTGTCTTTATCAGGCTAATTTCAAATATAATAAGAGCAAATGGTTATATGGTCTTAAACAGAGGCTGCTGTAGTCACAGAATGGGATGCCTCACAGCAGACTTAAGATCAGTTCAGTATATATGCACAGTTAGTTAGTATAAGCAGCCTGAAAACGCTAACAAAGCCTGTCAGGCTGGATGAAAAAAAAAAAAAAAACTGACAGCCTCCGATTTTCCATTCCTTTCCCTGTTTTCCGCTGACTTTCTGTCTGTCTCCTGTCTGTCTCCTGCCTGTCTCCAGCCTGTCCCTGTCTGTCCCTGCCTGTCTAACTGTCTAACTGTCTCTCCCTCAGCTACACAGCGTTCTGTCTCTCACGAATGCAATAGAGAAATGAGGCAGGAAAGCAAGATGGCCGGCCTTAAATACCGCTGTGACGTCACCGGGCTTGCTGGCTGCTGATAGGCTGCATGTGACTGTCCCAGCATACACTGCCCCAGCTTACATGTCTGGACATGTCCCGTCCGCCATCTTAGAATGCCTGTAATGTAAATGAATGGATGTTAAAGGAAAACTTCGAGCGATCGAATTGCGGGGAAATTCGGATTCGATCCGAATCGAATTTTTCCTGAAATTCGGATCGAATCCGGGTTCGTCCGGATCGATTCGCTCATCCCTAGTTATGAGCCTTTAAACATCCAAGATGGCGGCTTATGGAACATCAGGCAGCCTGCAAACAGGAAGTGCCTTCTGACTGTGCTGCTCTGCATTCTGGGACTGCTGAACTTTACTGACCCCAGCTCTGCTCTGTCTGTGCAAAGCACAGCTATAACCAGCCCCCCTGTACTTTATCCCACTCTCCTCTCCTCAGTATGTGTGATGCTTCTGTGTCAAGATGGCGGCGCCCATATCCTAAAGTCCTGAACAGAGTTGCCGCCCAGTGGGGGAAAGAATAATAAGTGACTAAAAACGTAAAATATATTAATTTTGGATGCTGGGGAATCGTTTTTTAAGGGTTTGGGCATTTCAATAAATCATGGTGAAGGTCTGGTTTAAGTCCATGCAAGATGTTTGCAAGTTGTTTGTTCCTATCTTGAAACTAAGAGCACTCCGTGATGAAGATCTCCAGACATAAGCCCTCAATTTGACTGCTATATATCGTAATGACTTTATGGAGTCCTTCCTGCATCATCTTCAACATCTAAAAAACGTCTATGAAGCAATATTTCCATAAGATCTTGGACCACTGGATCTGCTGAATTAAATGTATGATCTACAGCTTCATGGAATATTTGGTCTGGTGTGCATTGCTCTTTTTCTTACCCTTTCACTCTCTGTGGCAGAAGAGAGGGCATTCAGCAAATTGTCTCTGATCAAAAACTACTTGAGGTCGACAATGAGCATTTGAATAGCCTTGCCATCCTCTCCATTGAACATGAGCTTGCAAGACGGCTACATTTCAAGGACCTAATTCAATATTTTGCCAACTCACTTAGATAATGCTCTGGGATTTTTTGCAGTGCATTGATATAAACCTATGGCCAACAAGATTCAGACTGTAAATGGATTGGTGTACACAATAACATGGGTGATAACAATATTCAAGCAAAAAATAGGGATATAGCAATAGATATACAAGAAGTGACCGCTAGGTGGCTCTGTGGAAACCAGCATCCATAATAAAGTCACACCTATAAGCCAGATACTGACATTTATACAGACACAAAGGTAATTTAACAGTGTTTGATTTAAGCAGAAGTAATATCAGCTGCATGGGGTCTGGATAGTCCTCCAAAAAGTTACTTCTTTCCCACCTATCGTTGCTGCCTGTAAGTCTTATCTCATTTTATGTACTTGTTTGTAATTATTTGCTTTGTATTACTAATGCCTACATGTGTTGTGGTTGTTTGGGGGACTATCCAGACCGCATGCATTTGACATCATTCTGTTTAAATCAAACACTGTTAAATTACTTTTGTGTCTGTATAAATATCTGTCAGTTTCTGGCATATAGACGTGCCTTTATTATGGACGCTGGTTTCCACATTGTTATCACCCATGTTATTGTGTACACCATCCCCTATTAAACCTCCCTACACTCTTTTGGATTTAAATTTATAGTTGTTCGTCCACTCATTTGAGACTACTAAAACACAGAATGAGACTGCACTGGAAATCTAATCACTCACAAAGATGCAGTGTGCACATGTGGGTGTCACAAACTCTATAAACACATTATGGGGAAGGTCCCACTCCTTCCTATACCACCCACCACAATACAGCACCACTGCTAATTTAAAAATATTTATTTATTGATAATAGTCACATACCTACAAACACTAGACATGAATTAAAAAACACTCAAGACACAACAATATTGTTCAATAAGGAAGAGAACCACACTTCTGGGGGCAGTGGAAATGGCAGTTACAATTAATGTATTTACAATGCATCATATATCTCCTGGCTAAAATCAAAAAACCTAAAGTGCTACAGTGCAAAAGTGCTAATGAGCGATCAATATGTAGCCAACATAGTTCAATTCCCAATACATATATACACAAACACCCAATACATATTAACCCTATTTAAATATGGTGTACAGGACCCTATCAGGGCCTATGGACAAAATCTAATACAACTACAAACAGTGAGGAACAAGCCAGGGAGGACTAAAAAATACTATCCCCAATTATGAAAGAGAGTGATCTTACATAACCATACGACCGCCAGCCCACTGCCAGCCCACACTCATTTGAGACTATTGAAAAGACGTCAGGACAACATTAATTGGGAGTAAGATCTACAAGCACTGGATGTGCTAAATAACTTGGATGCTGAGGAATTGGTAAGTGCTAAGAGAATTCACTGTAAGAAATCTACCTTTTCTCTGCCTTTTTTCAATCAGCCCTGCTGTGTAAGTCTTTTACAAACTTGTTAAGATAGTTAAGATAAGGAAATTCACAAACATAATAAAAAACCCACAGTCATCTACGCAGCCAATAAAGTGCCTTATAATATCTTTTAATATTCTTGGAGCATATAATAATGCTCTTAAGTACTAGCAGCAGTTCTTAACCATATAGACCATAATAATAGTGCCCAGAATATTTTTAGCAAGCCAGTGTTCTAATTTATTTAAAAAAAAAACATGGCACAAGGGAAAGTGTCCCAAATGTCACAAAATCTGCTGCCACCATAATAATTACGTAAAGGTAAAATACATTTTTCTTTCAATTTCTCAACCCCAAAGATGTGGGTGGTGGGTTTTTAGATATATCAAGAAATATCTTCTTTGCATTGCATTTTATTATGAAATTCTTGATTAATGGGATTTTTCTTGATTGATCAACTTTTTTGCCCATTTGACTGCGGGTTTTGCATTTATCCTTATTAGGGTGTTGTTTTGATGTATTACCACCATGCTCATTCTGTGATATATATTATTAATGTATTGTCGTCTGGTGTAGAGGTCAGCAGATACAGTTTTTTAACTGTTGTTTTCCTGTTTTTTGTTTTTTCTTGCATTTTGTGTCCAATAAAAACGTATGAATTTTATCATCATCTTGAGTGGTGCCCCATTTCTAGACTTGTTTCTTGTTGGGTTTTGACTATGTGGTAGGGTCTAGGGGAGCACTCCAAGATTTAATTATTATTATGCTGTGCCTGCTTTGTTCATATATTGGTAGTGTTCTTATGAATATTGGGCAAAGGCTTTGGTAAAATAAAAGAAACACAATCTGTTTTGGAGCGCTGGATGGAGATAGGAGATGGCAGCATAAACTTCCTATCTGGCTATAGGTACACTTTAAAAACCCACCAACAGTACAATCATTTGAAAATATTTCATCTACTTACAGATTACTCCTCTCTGCTAGAATTATTATCTATTAGGGATTCAATTAGCACATTTCTACATTTGTTGGTTTGTATCCTTCATGCAATGCAATGCAAATCGACATACAAATGCAGCATTCTGTAAACTTAAACTTACATCTATACAAATCAGACATCACAGAGAGTTGTGAGCAATTTACATTTTAATAGCAGACTATAATGTATATAATGTATTGCAGCATGCGTAGCTCTTGTTACAGTTCTAACAATCAGCTTTAGCCTTGTTGTTTCAATGTGTTGCACGGCAGAGAGCTGCCTGACTTTTACTATGTAAGTGGACAACTCATCTTTGCTTGCTACATTTGAAGCAGGAAGGAAAAATTCTGCAGCGCAAGATATATTCAGTGACAGTAGTAATGTTGCCTCTTTAGCTTGTTCCCATATAATAACTGATTATCATTCAGTGCTACCTTTTTTCCAAAGCAAAATTTGGCACATCAGCAAAATCAGAAGAGTGGATGTGCTGCTGCTTTAATGATGACATATATATGCATTTTTGTCAGATACACCAGATCAATTCAAAACTCCTTTTCTGTACATTTGTAACATATTCCCAACAATGACATTAATTCAGTAAGTTGCAAAAAATTCTCATGGTAGTAATAAATTCACTTGCATGAGAATTTCATAATTACTGAATCAGCAGCTAGGAAGACAATGAAAGGCAATAGCACCTTTTACTACAATGTAAAAAGGAATAAAATGTTCACCTTTTGACTTTCATTGTCTTCCTAGCTGGGGATTCAGCAACAGTGACATTCTGTCTCATAAAGTGAAGTTTTTACTACCATGAGCATTTTTTGTACTGAATCGAAGGCCAAAGTATCTAACAGGCTGATTCATCATTAGCGCCAGGTAGCAACAGATGAGCGTCTGTATTGCGGCGCTATGAGCGACCGCTAGTGGCTGCCCCGATCAGGCATCAGTCGCTACTTCTGACCTCCTCAGCTATAATATCCTGGCCTTTAATGGTGAATATGTTGTGTTGCAGTCGCTATGAAGCCACTGTACAATTACTCACCCAAAGCTAATATTGTCTGGGCTTTTTAAAGTATTTTGATTGTTTTTTTATTCGAATAATTTGATATTGTCTCACATAGGCAATATAAGCTTATTTAGCAATTTTTGTTGGTTATTGTGTGTGTTTGATGTGAAATGAAGTTTCGACAACAAATAAAATTTTCAATATAAATTTTTTTATTAAGATTTTAAAAAAAGGTCAACATGGGCAAAAGTGCAAGCCGCATAGCGGCAAACCCCATACCCCCCACCCTACGGCTTATTCTTCTTCCACAGCAGCATAAATCTTGTCCGTCGGATGTACTGCCACAGTCTGCGATGCTCATTATTGCAAGCTGTATGGCCCAAAAATAAAGCAAACTATGAAAGGTATTGTATTTTTCTGCTTAAAGATTGTTGTTTCTAAATTATAGGGATATTTGACATGAAGCTAATATGTTCCAATATTTTTGGTCATTAATTTAGTTTGTGGCCTACCATTTGCTTTTTTCCTCCCTACCCTATATGTTTACATTACCTGAAATCATCAAATAAGGGCTACTAAAGCTTTTGAAGAGTGTACTTCCTGTTTTCCTAAAGTACTCATGTCCATATTACTAACTAAACAAATCCTTCAGCTATTACAATTCTAGGTATCAAATTTACTAAAGGACCAAACTCACTCCCAGGCTGAATGTATATTTTTTTTAAATGTAAACAAAGGGGAGGCACCAATCTCGCATGTATACATGCTGTTATGACTTTAGCTAGGCAAAATATCAACTACATGACTCCTAATTAACCCCCTAATGACATTAACCTTTATGCATGGTCATCTCAAGATATATGGTTTAAATGTATGTTTTGCAAACATGTCATTGTACTCACCATCGCAGCTGTGGCTAGGGACCATGATGCTAGAGGTTCCTGGAGCTGGGGTGGGGAGTATGGTGACCAGGTCCGTCTGCATGGAAACATCTGTATAGACAAAAACGCAACAGAAAACTTCATAAGTTTGGTCCCTGAATATTATTAGTTCACAACCACCTGTTTTTTGTATGATATAAATCAGCACCCAAAAATTATGCAAATTTGTAAACAGACATTTAGTTCATTATTCTAACAAGGTTTAACACATGTTTTGAAGACATTAGCATGGTATTTAGTGGTTCATGAGTTCAGCTGTATCATTGGACCACTCAATACCATTGTCCTGTTTTTCAAGGCATTTTTGCAAGACAGTGACACTGTAATGTAAATTACAGTAGTAAAAACTCACTTAACATATTGATATTTTAGACTTGCACATATGGCAGCACAAGATGCACATTTACTACCACATTCGCAGTGCAGCATCATGCTGTAATAAATATTAATACTATTTGGGCCTACTGTAATTTGCAATGAACTGGAGTTGTGTGACAGAAGTGCATGAAAAATCAGGCACAATATAATGCTGTGTAGCATAAAACATGTGTATGTCTTTTTAAGCTTCATTAAATGCACCATGTGAATCAGTTAAAAAATACATTTTCCACGTTATGCCCGAGTGCAAGCTCTGCAGCATAGCTAGTGGAGGTGCCGGCTCTATGATACCCTGTAAAACAGTTAATGGTGGAAAGGTATATTTAATAAAAAATAGAATCACCATGGAACCTACAAACAATAATAAGAAATGCACTCACCAGGGGATGAGCTGCTGCTGGTATCCCAGGTAGGGCTATGAGGTGGAGGCGTGGAGCCTCCACTCCTTACAATGGGCCCAGCAGATCCCAAACCGATGGGCCACCCTCCTCCCTCTCACTCCCTGATCCTCGAGGGAGTGTGGGTGAGTCCATGACCTGCTCCCCACTGGGACTCCCCACTTGAGAGTGGGGGTTTGAGACTCAGCTGAGTCCGACTGTGAGGAGCTGAGGCTCCATACTGCCCTCACCACAGCAGCACGCTCCTCTGGGGCGTCATCCCCTTCCTTCCCTGGGTCCTCAAGATGGGACCGACGAGAGGGACCCTCCTCCGCAGACTAAAACGAGTCCACCACTCTGGTGGATTCCCTTCCCGTGTTTCCCCAGGGGAGGACACTTATCTGTGGAGAGGAAACAAAAGGAAAAAAGGACACATCACACAAAAATACCTTACTCATCCTACATATATTAATTACAAGCATGTAGTTATGTTACAATTACATGAGGCGTAGGCATCATAGAGCTTGTAAACACCCTCATTGTCCCGGCTCTTAAAATCCAACCACTTCTGAATAATCGACCTTTCTGATAAATCTGTCTTAAGGCACAGGGACACTGTGGCTTGTACCTCCAACACTATGCTGCTTTTTGCACTCAGGGCATAGTCGTATTCTTTGATGCAGAAATCCTATAAAAACATGAAAAAAAAAATATGTATGCAAAAATATTACGAATAAAAATCGGAGGAATAGCTGGGGAGAGGTCTGGCAGGGCATCTGGGCCTCATCATGGATCCTCGGAGGTGCGAAACCGGAAGTTGCAAAAACGAAAGCAAAAATTCTGACACTCCTCGCATTAAAAATAACACGCCAATGATACCGCTATGATACGCAAAGTTTACAAAGCGTACGCATACCAATGTTTGCCGCTAGAGACACACGCGCCAAATCAATATTTAACAACTGTGGAGCGCAGCATGCAGCGAACGACAGCGACTGCTCATTGTGCCAGAAACTCTGCGAACACTAACATATTCAACAAATAATCTCAGCGACCAAACACAGTCGGTCTAGATTGTATGGATGGAGGACATAGCACCAGTCGTGTGATTACAATGATTTTTACAAGCCAAAAATAACATTAGGCAAACACAATACACTGGAATGACATTGTTGAAGGAGTGTGACTTTTACACTTTCAGGTCAGACACTAAAAAGGTTTTAAAGAAAAAAAAAACACCAGAAAAACATAGATATAATTTAGGAATAATGTATTAAACACTTGTAAGATTTAAAAAAAAAAAAAAGCCTGAAAAATGGGATTTCTGGCTCTTCCATTGAAATGTATGGGAGAGCAGCAGGTTGCGAGAGGTAATAGGTGGCGCTGTGAAAGTGTGAACGCCGGTGCTGTACGCTGAGGCTGGGATAATGATGAATCTAACGCTACATTGCGTTATCCCAGTCGCTAAACAGGATCGGCTTCATAAATGTGTAATTGCGTGCCTGAGCCGGCGTTCTCTTGCCGATACCTCTCGCTACCTGTCGCTAAAGAGTCACTACCTGACGCTATCCCTTCATGAATAAGGGCCTAAATTGAGAAATGCCAAATTTCAGTAGTGCTATAAAGGACAACTATCATTAGAAACCTTTAGAAACCTATGGAAATATGTTCTCATATTATAGACCCTGGAAAATAAACTTTTTACCAATATACTTTTTATAAAAAAATAACATTTCTTCTCTACTTGAAAGTCACAAAATATGCTAAATCAGCACAAATCATAATAAATGGTATGCACAGAACTGGCACATATGACGACTGAGAGATTTTGTTGTGTGTTTCTGATACAGCGCTGTGCTTGAAAACTTTGTGATCAGAGTCATGTTGCCCACAATCCTCCTGCCGGGCATAAATGCCACAACACTTTTTCTAAATGAAAAGTACTGAAAGAAATATTTAAAAAAATATATATTTGTAAAATGTTTTTTTTCCAAGGTCTATAATATAGGAACCAAAATTTTTCAGATGCTTTCTATGATAGTTGTCCTTTATGAAAAAAAACAAAAAGCATGCACTCATACCAGGGGCCAGTTGAATGTATATTTAGGCAAGAATGTTGACAACAACTTTGAGCAGGTTATTAGAAAAAAATAGAAAAAAATTATTCTTTCATGGGCAATTGGTTTGGAATAAATAGTACAATTTCCTTTCATTGTCTTTCTAGCTGGGGGTTCAACAACAGTGAAGATCTCAGGCTTTTTCTCATTAAGTGAATTTTTTACTACCATGAGAATTTTTTGCAACTTTTACTGAATCGAGGGCCAACCTATGCAAATTGAGAAATGTCAGAATGCTTATTTTACAGCCACAATGCTTACTGTACAGCTCCTGCCTTGCCCTTTCTTAATGTAGGGCTTTTTGTCATGTCAAGTCACCCTTGCTTATGAAGAAGGCGTTTCAGTAGATCAGTTCATGCTTTGGGGGTCTCAGTGGTGAGTCTGGTAGACAACATAGCTACATTTGCGTGGTCACAGCCATTATATGTCCTTCAATATATGATCATATTATTATTAGGAAGGAAGACATTGACTAGAATGTAAGGCATCATATAGTTAGCTTCTGCTATTCTTGTCAGGCCCACACATACAAGGTTGTTGGGAGAGTTTGGGAACCCACTGAAGTAGGGATTTGCACATGGCATTTAGTCAAGAGATTATTTTCAACATGTGGACAAAGGCCATACCTGTGGTTGCTAAAAAAGCAGTCTCAGCGAACACGCAAACTGTAGGGAACAGGGATTGACTAGACAGGACTAGGAAGACAGGCACAGACTGTAAAGACAGGCATAGACTGGGGCAGGTAAGAAAGGCATAGGCTGGGAACAGGTAAGATAGGATGGAGCTGTAAACAGGATGGTCGTGGACTGGAAACACATAGGCCAAATCACAGACTGGGAACAAAAAATAAATGGATTACCTGTTTTCTCTGCCAAAGTGGAAAGTGTGCAACAACCAGGGGCATGAGAACACTGGTGCCTAATGGCTGGCTCATAACCTCTCAGTTTCTTCAGCCATGCTCCAGATGTTCAGGGCATACAGGTTCAAGGTAGACCACAGAATGGGGGGTCAGATGACAGGTCCCAAACAGCTTTGGCACAAAGACTAACAAAACATGGCTATACAGACAGCTGCAAGACTGAAAAACAGCATAACACTGAAGGCTTAGACCAATACAAACAAAGACCTTGAGCGCAATACCAAGACAGGTACTAGTGCAGTTGTGGAGACCACCCAGACATTTCACAGACTTAGATACAATGATTTAACAGCATGGATAGGTTACACACAATACCAGCATGATTGTTAAAGTAGAAAGTAAGTGTTTATTACTCTGTGTAGCATTCGTATACCTAACAAAAGAGAATCCCTCACAGACAAATCTGTTCAACTTAATTTACTGAATTGTTCAACAAAAATCAGCAAATTATAAACAAAAACATTTAAGTATTAATGCAAGTTTTGCAAAACAATGTCAGAATGTATTTGGGCCCAAAGCCAAACTCCCTGGAATCAAGCTATGTGGCTTCTTTACGGTGCCTACAAAAGATAAAATACAAAAACGTGAGTTTGTCTAAAGTATTTATTTTTCAATAACTTTTACTGTCTATGGCTCTGCTCAATCTATGTTGACCTGCTATTTTTTCACAGTTGTCAACACATTTTTTTCTGTTTGCACAACTTTTTAACTATACTTTAACAGGGTCCCATTGTCTCCCTGCTCTTCCAAGGGCAGGACTCTTAGCACATTTCTTGGCACTTACCCCAAAGAATGAAGCAATTATTTGTACCCACCAGGCAAACCTACTCTGTGTGTTTTCAACACTATGTGTGCATGTCTGGAACTTCTGGCACCAATTACGTTTGCTCTGGCTTCTCCATTAGATGTAGTATGCAGAGATTGTGTAGTACACAGCAAGCCAGGATGATCTTTGACATCTTCTCTGGGATGTTTAGCATCTCCCCTTAAGGGGGGGGGCAAAACATAGTAAATGTGCCAATGGCCAATGGTTCATTCCAAAATACATCTGGTCTTTCGTGTGCTGTGTTGTAGTGCATCCTCTGAAGGTTGTGTACCGGGGTCATCAGCCAGGTCTTTTGGCTGTATATTGAATCCCCTAAATAGAAACACACATTTCAATCTAAATGCAGCCTTGGGCAATTTTCGCTGTGTTGACCCTCCCCCAGTGTCCAGCTGGTTTTGTATTGTTCGACCTTACAGCTTGCATCCTTACTTATCTAGTAGCCAACCCACTGGCATTTCTTGATTCTCAAATTTACTGTAAAGGGCCAATTGTTGGCACATATAGGCATCATGGCATTCATAGAATGGAAGCTTTTACGGTTGCGGGAGTGCAGTTCCTCGGCTTGAGAGGGGCAGAATGGGTTATGGGTTCCGTCATTGCACATTGGGGACATTGGGGATCCCCAGCATTAGTTAAATGTAAGTCTGATGTGTTACATCTCTTCCTCATTGCCTGGAAATTTTATGTATATGGGTATCAGCCGACATATGGCCAGGATGACCTAAAATATGCTCCTAGCAAATGTGTTTAATGAGGCACAATGCCTGGTATGGCCTTGCTGTGGCAAATTTGCTGGTAGAGGGACATAAGTGCAGCTAACCCAGTCAAACAAACACTTGCTAGGATACATGTAGCAAATGCCCAGTGGCGTCTGTCCAAAATAAAAAAGGAAAATCTGCATGACACATACAGTGCATATGAAATGACAGCGCCCACTATAACCATGTAAAACAACAGCGCTGATCTTAGCGCTGTGGAAAGGCTAAGGCACGGAGCATCAGGTGGCCAATGAAAATGACCAGTAAAAAATGATAACAGCTTGAGAACTACGTATGGCATCAGTGACATTAGTGTCACACAAATGTCGGGAGCCACGAGTTGCAAGGTTGCAGATGCAAGTTAGGAGATGATCAATAAAAGTTGCAAATAATAGCTTACATGAAAAATATAGAGTATCAGCAAAACTAGCCAAAAAAAAAAATCATAATACTAAAAAGGATCATTGAAGTTGAAGAATGCCACTGAGCGCCTGCTGTGAAATGGCGCTTTAGTTCTCACAACGCCAGCACAATTGAACTGGTGCAAGAGATAAAATGGATTTTGGTGTCATATATATGGCATTGTGGTGGTGCAGCAGAAAATGGACAGACGATGTGTGGCATTGTGTGGAGCTAGCACTTCATAAATAAGGCCCTTCATTTCTCACACATCTATTATGCAGGACTATGCCAAAATCCTATTAGAAACACTGACCATGAACTAGTCAACCACCCAAACATGATATACGTCTGATGAGCCACAAGGAAAGTCACACAGTGGAAAAGGGTCAAGTATAGTGTCTCAGCAGCTGTGTTAGTCCTAGAAGGAGAGTAGTACAAAAGAAGGAGTAAGAACAGGATGAAGAGCAGGCTGTGCAGGGGCAAAGGTACTTTTTTACACCCAAAAAGATGTAGTATGGAAGGCTGGCTGCTAAACACATATATATATGGGGTAGAAGACAGTATTGGGAAAGGCAGGGTTGTCTGCATCGTTACTCTTTAAGTTATAAATGCTGGTACTAGAGAAGTCTGATGTTCTGCTACACCCCTTGAGAGTTTTGTCAGCTTGTTAGGTGTTAAAGGGTAATTCCACTCCACTTTCAATGCTATTTTTAAAAGTTTTGATTATTGCATGCCAACAAGGTGTCCTCAAGGTGCTGAGTTTATCTGTTTTAATTCATTTGTTTGCAACTCTGTGTTACAAATGGAAACATGAGTACAGAACAGACACTTCTCCACTCTGGCTTGGCTTAATCCTCCTGGCTCTTTTAATATAAGAGGACCATAATCTTCTATTTAAAGTAAGGAAAGCTTCTCCAAATTTAGCGACATGGAGCCACAGGAATATAAGAAGCAGTCCATAATGTTACATTCCAAATGAGGAAAGCATTAACGCAGAACACCAAAAATCTGCATTTTTGAAAGTGTAATTTTGTTTTGTGCCAAAATGATGGCAAGGTGCTGAGTATATTTAGGCCCTTATTTAACAAGGGATAGCGCCAGGTAGCGAATGGTGAGCGAACGGTAATGACGGTCATCGTCACGAGTACGCAGGCTCCTCTCCGCAATCACACATTTATGAAGCCGATCCTGCTTAGCTACTGACAGAGCGCTAGATAGCGAATCATTCATCATTATTCCAGCCTCACCCCAGAGCGCCAGCGAGCGACCTTGAACAGCGACAGGTATGACCTCTCGCTACCTGGCGCTCTCCAATGCATTTCAATGGAGCAATCTTTAAATATTCTTAATTAATTGCTATTAATTTTTTTTTTTTTTTAATGTCAAAAATTCTGTGACCACTTCTGCAATGTTAAAAAAAAAAAATTTGTGCAGAATTGATATTACAGGTCTGATATTAATGTATTCATATTACAATATGTTTTGAAAAACTTGTTTTTTTTTTTCCTAAAAATATGGTTGTTTGGGGGTTAAAAAACTACTTTTAACCCATCGCCGCCAGCGCTTTGGGGTTTAAACAAGCATTTCACTGCGCAAGAATTTTTGGAGCGTGATTTGTTAATGAATATGCTGGGAGCCGTTCGCTATGGCCATTCGCTGTCATGCGCTCCCATACAGCGCGGAACCTGTCAAATAGCGACTCCTCACCCAATATTCAACATTACGGCAAACCGACTGAGTCGCTATCAACAACAGAACAACGGCCAAGCACAGCGACTACTAGCGGGCGCTCTGAAAATGCCGCTACTGTCGCTCATCTGTCGCTACCTGGTGCTATTAATGAATCGGCCTCCCCGTCTTTTTTTACTTAAGTCAGCAAATGTGCGTTTTATGGGAGCAGTTTTCACTAACTTTTGCTATTGGCAACTGTACAAATAGTCTGTGTCTTAATAAATGATCATTTCTATCAAGTTTCTATGTGATTTAATATTATGTCTGTGAAAAGAATGTGCCCTGTGTTTCCCTGTCTGATTATTTCAGTTCCCTGCTTAGCATTTAGCCAGTAAAATTTAAGTGTATACATCAGGATTCATTTTTTTGCTGGCAGTGACCTGTGCACATAAAATAAACAGGCAAGCAGAGGAATACATCATTACTTTGTACACTCATTAATTAGTGTGTCTCATACAGTGTGATGCAGGGGGTGAAGTTCATTCATCTTGTCAGGTTACATAAAAAATGTTGGATTTACTTATAGATAAGGGGCTAGAAATCAGCAGGCTTATACATCAGCACAACAGGGTAGATTAGCTGTATGGAAGGTACGTATTTTATATTTAACCTGTACAAACCCTTCAAGGGTCATAACAAACAGTAAGGGGGTTAGTCATTATATGAGAGGCCGATTCATTAATAGCGCCAGGTAGCGACAGATGAGCGCCAGTAGCGTGATTTTCACAGCGCCAGCTAGTATTCGCTGTGCTTGGCCGGGGTTTGCTTGTTGACAGCGACTCAGTCGGTGTGCGGTAATGTTGAATACGGGGTTAGGGGTCGCTGTTTCACAGGTTCAGCGTTGTATGGGTGCGCCTGACAACGAATGGCCAGAGCGAACGGCTTGCTGCAGATTCATTAACAAATCACGCTCCGAATTTTTTCGTGCTGAGAATTCCTTGTTTAAACCCCAGAGCGCTGGCGGCGATGGATGTAAAATAGTTTTTAACCCCCAAACAACCATATTTTTTGATAGTAAAATTATACAAGTTTTTATAAACATTTTGTAATATGAATACATTAATATCAGACCTGTAATATCAATTCTGCACATTTTTTTTTTTTTATTTTTTTTACCTTAAAAAAAAAAACTAACATTGCAGAAGTGGTCACAGAATTTTTGACATTAAAAAAAAAAAAAAAAACATTAATAGCAATTAATTAGGATTAATTAAAGATTGCTCCATTGAAATGCATTGGACATCGCCAGGGAGCGACAGGTCATACCTGGCGCTGTGATGGGATTAGCAGCGGCGCTGTTCGTTGCAGTCGGCTACATGATGAATCCCGCGCTAGCTGTCGCTCTCGCCAGCGCTAGCCTCATTTAGCGTGATAAATGCGTCATTGTGACCGCCGCCGGGCGTACTTGAGTCGGTAGCCGCCGTTAGCTGGCGGAACCTGGCGCTCGTCAGACACTACCTGGCGCTAGCCCTTGATAAATAAGGCCCTTAGTCTTTAAGTGGTCTGACTTTCATTGGTGACCAATATCTAAAGGAAAAGTAGGTAACTAATCTAATAATAAAGGTGCCGTTCTCAGGTCTTGAAGGTCCAAAAAGTAGTATTCCAAAGCCAATTAAAGAAAGTATATTAACACAATACCTAACTACAGTGTGCACCATGTATATGATTAGTTTGTACTAACAGTGGTTTTGTGTAGATTACATTTTTCAAGTTTTACAACCAAACAATCCACCGCTAAAATATATGCTATCCTAGGCCCTGGGATTTTCTTTTCATTGGATTTTCTTTTCATTTCATAAGATGTGCTCCCAGTGCTCAAGTTAATTTCTTTTCTTTACATAGCTTTGAACATTTTAACAAGTTGCTGTCAAACACTTAATTAAGAATGCAAATCAGGTGCTAGCAGTTTGATAGTCTACTATATACAAAGACTGCAGCATGCTTATAATTAAAAGTCATAATTTTAAAAGCATTTTACCTGTTTCTCTTTCTGTTAATTGGCAGAGAAAATGCAACCCTAAGCAAAGAGGATAAAACATATATTGTTGTATCTTTGCCAAAATAATCACGTCTGAAAAGAGAAATCGTCCTTCATTTGTATAGAGCCTCATTGAATTAAATAGATTTTGACCGAGAACGAAGTATTTTTAAACTGACTTTTATTAAAGCAGCTGGTACTTACAGGTTTAAATATGCTAACCTCTTAGAAGCAATAAATATTTTTTGGGCGTAAGTGATAAAACATGAAGTTGCCAGCCTCCGCATTACATTTAAGTGTATTCTAGTCTTGTTCTCTTTCCTTGGACAAATATGTCTGTTTGATCCATATTACATCTATTCTTAGGTGAACACGGTTTTTAAATTAGAGATGTGGTTGCGTTCAGGATTAGCCAATCTCGTTGAAACTTAAATGGTAGTCGATACACAGCAGTCATCATTTAAAGTGATTCTGATTAAAATAAAATGTAAAAAAATTCATCTGTTCTAGTAGGATATTACTGACCTTCTCTTAAATGTATTTTACAGCAAAAGCCACGATATGTTAACAACTTAGAACCAATCTGAGAATCAAAGGGATTTGGCTAATTCGCAGGAGAAGCTCATTACATTTCTATCCGATATTCCATGGAACACAGTGAAGATCATTAAGAAGTGGTTAAACAGTATACAAATTTCTCTCAGAAATTCAGGTTCGTTCAAATTGAATTTTAATGAACCACTCAAAAAACAAACATAACCTCCTATCAGGATTCTCGGGGAAAAGTAAGGATGGGCAGAGCTCCAAGTGTGAGATAAGATCCAAGTTACTTTGGAAAATAGGGCCACAGTAAGTATAAGTCCAGTAAACATATCCAGGGGTAGGGGCAGGCAGTAGGTAGCAAAGTCTAGTAAACAATCCAAGGGTCAAGCCAGATGCACAGTCCAAGAAGATTGTGGAATCTAGAAAACAAATCCAAGGGGTCTAGGCAGGCAGCAAAGGTTCAGAGTCAAATAAGCAATCCAAAGTCAAGCAGTCCAGAGGTGAGGGTAAACAGAAGCACTGGATGGGACCCAGCAGCTGTCCATTAGGGAAGGAGGAGTAAGCTGTGATGACAGGTGGATCACTTTCTTTGCGCCCACCGATGTTGACTGGAAGTAGTGTGGAACGCATTAAAGCTTGTGCTCCATCTGGCCATGCAAGCATGTGCACAAGCCTAGACTGGTGTTCGGGCGTGCACATGGATTCAGGAGTCCGTGCATGTGCACAAAGCGCCTGATGCCTGGTGCTGTTAAGTCTGCGCCTGTGCAGTGTCAGTAGCACCGGAAGGTTGACACTTCCTCCCTCACTATCCTTCGGTTTGGGTGTCCCATGCTGCTCTGCAGCTGGGCAGAGAACACAGATTCTCTGCCCTACCAGTTTGCCCACCAGCAGTACCTGCCACCTGGTATCCAACATTACAGGCAGTGCGCAGACATTCCAACTGCAGGCAGTGTGCGGACATCCCAATTGCAGGCAGTGTGCAGGAGTCCCAAGTACAGGCAGTGTACGGCATCCCAAGTGCAGGCAGTGTATGGACATCCCAAATAGAGGCCGTGTGCGGGCATCCCAAATACAGACAGTGTACAGGCATCCCAATTACAGGCAGTGTATGGACATCCCAAATAGAGGCAGTGTATGGACATCCCAAATAGAGGCAGTGTATGGACATCCCAAATACAGGCAGTGTGTGGGCATCCCCAATACAGGCAGTGTGCGGGCATCCCAAATGCAGGCAGTGTACAGTCATCCCAATTGCATGCAGTGTGCAGGCATCCAAATTACAGGCAGTGTACGGGCATCCCAAATACAGGCAGTGTGCGGGCATCCCAATTACATGCAGTGTGCAGGCATCCCCAATACAGTGTGCAGCATGCCCCCTCAAAAAAGACATTCCTCAGCTGCCATCTCACACACACACACACACACTCTCCTTACCAGCGTTCGATGCCTCTGGAATCCCCACTGCCACCACCACTTCTCGGCCCGCATAGCTGCTGCTACCTGCCGCCTCACACTCCTGCCAGTTCCAACTACCAGGTGGGCATGGCCTGTGTGTGTGGTTTTATGTCTACGTTTTTTTTTTTTTTGTTTTTTTTGCATTCACCCGATAAGATGGGGGGCCAATTTTCACTCACTCTTGGGGAAAAATAAGTGTATAAGCGACCCCTCCTTCTGCCATTTAGCATATTTATATGGATTTATCATCATTGGGCCTTTCTGCTGACTCAATTTTAAGGGTCCCTGTTTTGTCTTAGTCTCCCACAGAGATACATGTGTTTATATTTATTTATTTGAGACGTAGGGCCCACATTTATGGGCATAAACTGAAACAAAATATCTTTTTGACATATGTATACATGTGAAGCTGATACAAAAATTGACTTAATACATGTGGGAAGCACATGTTGAGCCATGTGCAGAATGGAACTGTTTCTCCCTGACCTTTAGAATTTTTGTGGGAAACACCAATCGGTTACTCACTATAACTCTAGAAAAGATCTATACTTCTTATATTAAATGAATATCTGCTAACACAAATAACAGTGACTCAGTTAACCCTATTGTATCAATTTCTCCATATATCCCACATAGATGTTCACATTGTGTATGGACTCAAACCATCATACAAATAGCCACGTATCCAAGGACAAGTCAATTTAAGGGTTAGATTCTAGCATGGAGTACTTTTTTCAATTGTATTGTTGGTTCGCCCAGCCAAGGCTGTTATACAGTCACTGCACAAGCTATTTAGCAAGCTAATTAATTCTTGCTATTAAAAATGACCTTAGCTTTTCAGTGTACAGCCAGCCAGAATGTATAAACTTTATCAGGAAAATGCAGAATCTGCTTCGCTTGGGCCACTGGATGTATATTTTACCAGCAAACAAATAGCACACAAATGGCCTCCTCTTTTATATTGATTGGCTTTGTCTTTTCTAGCAGATATTCCCTCTTGTAAAATATTTACGCAATTTAAAAAAACTAAGGGGATTATCTCTGGTGCTGTACACTTTAAAGCAGTAATCACATCCAAAAGGGCAGATACATACATGCTAATTGTTTTCTTATCTGACAATAAGAATTTTGGATTAATTCCTACCTGTGTCCTTTAATACATATTCCCAGTAGCTCACTCTTGCTGGTCTACTATGAGGCCTTGGATCTCAAGATGGACTGCCATATTTTGGTGCATTCAGAAGAGGAATATCCAAAAAGAGCACAGGATGAATCTCCAATGGGATGCACTGCTTTGGGACCAGTTGGGCCGGATCTAGCCCCCAGCATGCAGCACACCTCTTCCAGAGCCTGTACCAGCATAGAGTATTCCAGAGGAGTAGCTAGGCTTTCTGGCACCCAGGCAAACCTTTTAAAATGGTGCCTTCCACCTGTGCTCAGGTCCCCCTTTGACGTCTCCCTGACCTGCTGAACCAGGGCATGTGCCCCCCCTGCTCCCCCTAGCTACGCCCCTGGAGTATTCCTCTTCTAACACCCCCCAATTCCAGTCCCACAGAACACCCCTGCCAAAACACTCCAGCCCATGTTCAGCCCCTGCAATATTATAGCCTTAGCATCATGACTATGCAGGACAGAACCACCACTGCTACAGTATCTTCTCCTACAATAGTAAAGCTTCAGTATCATCACTTTAAGAGTGGCAACCTCTGCCATGATATGCCCTTGTTTTAATATAGACTCACATTAACACTGACTAAATGACTTTTAACACTGAGTGGGGTACAGTTCAGTAGTTCATGGACAGATGATTGGCTGTGTGGCCAGTGAAATCATTAGATCATTTTCAGCCCCATTCCACCCCTTCAATAGTGAGTTATGGGCAACAGCAATACAGCACTTATATTTGTGACCACTAGGTTATCACATTAGACTTTAAAGGGGACCAACACCCTTCTTGTCAGCTCTAGAGTTTAAAAGACTATTGGGGAAAGCCCCCAATTTGCCATATATTGACATTTATCCAGTAATTCCTTGGCACATGCACTGGCATCCTATGAGGGAGTGGGCAGCAGGAGTTGCTTGGCAAATCATTAATTGTTCATTCATTTCCATGCATTAATATGCACAGATTAAATGCTCAGTGGTGGGGGTCCTGTGTATGTCCCACAGGATCAAGGTATTTTACTGGGCTTACTGGGGCTTTCAGGCACAGGTACATTGGTATATGGTATTCCCCTGTTATGCAGACCAAAACCTGGCAAACGGTTTGTTATGCACGTTTAAAGCTGCAATATATATACCGTAAACTGTAAAATATACTCCCAAATTATGACCTGCCCCAAAAATAAGACCTTGTTACAGGACATAAATCATCAATTGGGAATCTGCTTTCAGGGCAATCTGCTGTTATTTGTAGCTTAACCTTGCTTTAACAGTACAGGACGTACCAATGCTAATCCCCATTTGGGATACCCATTTTGTTGTCTGTGGATCACTGTGAGGTGAGACAGGACTGGGGTAGTCAGTGGTTGGTTTTAAACGTCTTGATGTGTATATGTGTTTTAAAGTGTTTTTGTACTGAAATAAAATGATTTTCTAAACTAGAATTTCTTTTTTGGTGGTGCTCCCTTATTTGTGGCTGCTGTGGCTGGTAGTCGCAACTGCTACTTTTTTCTGCAGGATGTACCAATGGTCATTACTATAGCGGTCACAGCCAAGCAGGCTAAAAAGGACATGGCCCCAACCTTGCTGTGGGCACCGGGATTCTGGTGGCAAAATGTGGCAGGATAGGGTGAGTTTACTTCATGCAAGGTGAAATTTGATTAAACTTGCAGCCGTGGATAAATAGCAGCAGCCGCTGCCTCTGAGCCCAACTTTAGCATGTTGTACATGTTAATATAATAATGACATTACTATATTTGAATAATTGTAGATTTTTTGTTCAACAATAAATGTAGATTGTTTTCTATGGAACAAAATAAGACATTCCTTGAAAAAAGCTTTAATGCACCTTTTGGAGCAAAAATGAATATAAGGCCCTGTCTTATTTTGCAGGGAAGCACAGTTGTTGTTTGACACTACTCCCAAACATGAAGGGCCTCATAGTATAGCTTTGTGCAGAAGCGGTCCCTCACCAACTGCTACTATCTCTGAACGCATCCATTGGATCAGGTAAACAGATGGTAGTAACATCAACCAGCCTGATATAAGGTTTTCTCAAGAGGCTGCATGACACCCAAGCACAAGCAGATGGACAATTGCAGCTTCTGTTTTTCCTTTAGGCTACGTTTACACCTGTCCAGATGTGACGTGTGTTTTACATTAATGGCTTTCCGTAGGAGTGGATTTCGCCGCCAAATATAAATTTGTTTTACTTTTTTTTTGCATTTGTAGTTTCTTTGTGGTGCCTGGGTTTCCATTTGTTAAAAAAATACATATCTCAAAGGACTTCGACTTGTAAAGACTGTCATCAATGGGGCCTGAACTGCCGATGTGCCATGTATTAATACTCCAAGTCCACTGCTTTCCCTTTTGAGCCACTTGCTATGGGGCCTTCAAAAGAATGTTACCAGAAAGGGGAAAGGGGAGCATCAATAGAGGCCCCACATCTCTAATAATCACCATCAAACATAAAGAATATATAATGTAAAATATATTTTGCAACAATAAAATAAAATTATGATTTCATCTGGGTAAGTAGTATAATGTTTAAGGTGAAAATCCAAAGCTTCCAAAGCAATCCAATGTGGAATGAAGAAGAAGACTGTGAAGTGACATACAGAGTGCACCACATGCAGTCCAGATGCCACTCCATCCCTTCAACTGTAGATTTTTGAATTTTTTTCCTCATATTTCACCCATAGTTATTGAGATCACACTCAAAAAAATAAGCAATTATTAGGCATTTTCATGAAAACAACCATATATAATTTTCCTGGAAATCTCAAAAAATTCCTGCAAAAATCACATATACAGGGCAAAATAGAGAACTATTAAGGTTGTCTCTCAGTGTGAACTTTACACATGTCTTAGACAAGTATTGGAGCATTCGCATGATTCAGAGTCTTCATCGGGAGTGTCTCGTACTGTTTCTGTTGCTGTGTAAGCCATCGAGAACGCTGTATCTCTCTCAAAGCCAATTTCATAGACGACGCTCTCGTATACGCTGATGTGAAATTCTCACTCGCAGTGTTTCTAGCATTTGTGAACTTATTTTGCCAGGAACTGTTTCAGAGTCAGGTGAGATCCTCCTAGTTCCCATAGGAAAAATCCAGTTTTTACCTTCATTTAGCCTCTAAATTTCATAATCTTTTAGTTTTGGCAAAATTTTTACACAGAAGCTGTTTGTTTTTCTGGTTTGTACACATATGCGACCCTCTTTTTCGCATACCCTGGCCCTGCTAGCCCATTACTTACTTATTGCTGTGCCAAGTCTCTGTGGCAAAGTACTTAGCATGCCATGCTTGCCATTAATTCTTCTTTACTTCTTCCAAAAGCAAACCTTAACCACTTTAATGCATTCTTCTTTTTAATTCATAAAGCATACCGTAACCACTTTCATGCTTGCCATGCATTCTTATCTACTTCTTCCTAGTTGAATATTTGGGATGCCCACATGGATATAATGTAAAAATTACACTGATTATTTATAATATTAAATGAAATACAATACAACGCTATACAGGGTTTTATTTAAGAAACGCTAACGTCACATAGTACCAAATAGCGCCAAGTGAACGCCGGCCGCAGTATGTGAAAACCATATATATGAAAGTCAATCTGGTGAGCGCCTCTATTAGCGTCATGTAGCGTTGAATGTGTTACTAGTGGCGGAGTAAACTCAGGAAAAAATTAGTGCTAAATAAAAGTCTAACATATGTTACATTAAATCCCCTCAACCCAATTTATCATTTAGGTCTTCTTGAAGAGGGTGCAGAGCTTGTGTAGAAAAAAAAACTTACATAAAAAAATGTATATAGATACACATATAACATAAAATAATAAAAAATGGAAGTCGCTTGAGAAACTCAAAAATGGCCCAAACCCAATGGAAAAAATACTTATACACATGCTTTTTCATGTGAAAGTGCAGGTAAAAGAGGATCTGCATCGACCTTATTGTCTGGCAATAGAGGGAGACTAGGTGGGCTGGCAGTTAAAGCGTTAATTGGCTGGTATCAATGCAAAAGCCAGGTAGCCTCTGGACCAATGGCTGTACAAAATGATTTAACCACCAGCCCAAAGTCTGATGCATGTTCCCAATATCTGCTACAATAGGTCTACCCTGCGGGGGACTGCCTCACTTGTAGGTCTTAGGAAAACACAGGGGGAACAGGATGCTTGTTGGTATTCACTAGTTGGATTCCCTTTTAATTGAATATAATTGCTCTGATCGCTCTGAGTTATGCTAGGCCTCTCTTCTGTAATGAGAGTTATTGAGTTATATAGTTATTCTCAATAACTCCAGATCTTGAAATATGTCCAAGATAAGTATTCAAGGTTTCTGCCCAATTCAGTCTCAAGTGGAAACCTGAGAGTAAATCTGGCAGAAACCCCAAGTACTAATCCAGCTTTCTGCAATTCAGTGAGGTCCACTAAGGTTTCTAGCTCTAGTACAAAAATCCTGAAAATTAAGTTTCCTTAGGAGGGTGACAAGCCCCTCAGAGTCATTAGGGGAAGGATCCGAACCTCTAAGTTGCTATGCATTCATATCAAAGTGCCTTTTTTAGGGTGAGGCATCTCACAAAATTATTGACTTCCAAAATAGTTGTAAACAAATCAAAATGTAACGTGTGGAAAGAAATAAGACTCCTACTTAATACAGATTTTTGTACTTCTGAAATTAGCTAGATAAATTAGCCACACTCACTTTTAGAGCCTCTTTTAGCACCGAGAATAACCGGTCTACTTCGTTCTTTTATTGTGTTTGCATCGTCCTAGCTCTGTGCATTGGCTCTGCTCTAAAAAATGTTGGGACTGAGGTCCTTTCTGACATCATTGATTGTTCCCCTTACAGGAAGATAGCACACCCCTGTTGGTTTGTGGTGTATCCAAATTATCGTTAAGTTAAGTATCGTTAATTAAGTCTGAGGAATCTGAAGTTTAAAAGGACACTGCGCTTTAGTGTCTTCCACACATGCATTTTCCCATTTTGTAATCCTCCAGACCTCTCATATATTTCTTGCACTTAGTGTACATAATAATTAGGGATGAGCGAATCGATCCGGACGAACCCGGATTCGATCCGAATTTCATGAAAAATTTGATTCGGATCGAATCCGAATTTCCCCGCGATTCGATCGCTCGAAGTTTTCCTTTAACATCCATTCATTTACATTACAGGCATTCTAAGATGGCAGACGGGACATGTCCAGACATCAACCCCGCACCAGTGCAAGCTGGGACAGTCACATGCAGCCTATCAGCAGCCAGCAAGCCCGGTGACGTCACAGCGCTATTTAAGTCGGCGGACATCTTGCTTTTCCTCATTTCTCTATTGCATTCGTGAGAGACAGGACGCTGCTGTAGGCAGGGAGAGACAGTTAGACATACAGGGACAGACAGGGACAGGCTGGAGACAGGCAGGAGACAGGCAGGAGACAGACAGAAAGTCAGCGAAAAGCAGGGAAAGTTAGGAAAAATCGGAGGCAGTCACAGGGAGATTTTTTTTTTTTCATCCAGCCTGAGTGTTACTGGCTGGCTGACTGGCTTTGTTAGCGTTTTCAGGCTGCTTATACACTAACTGTGCATATATACTGAACTGATCTCAAGTCTGCTGTGAGGCATCCCATTCTGTGACTACACCAGCCTCTATTTAATACCATAACCATTTGCACTTATTCTATTAGAAATTAGGCCTGATAAAGACACTTTTGCTGTGCATAGCCTTACTGCTGCCAGGTGCTCTCTGGTTTTTGGGGCATCCCATTCTGTGACTACACCAGCCTCTATTTAATACCATAACCATTTGCACTTATTCTAATAGAAATTAGGCCTGATAAAGACACTTTTGCTGTGCATAGCCTTACTGCTGCCAGGTGCTCTCTGGTTTTTGGGGCATCCCATTCTGTGACTACACCAGCCTCTATTTAATACCATAACCATTTGCACTTATTCTAATAGAAATTAGGCCTGATAAAGACACTTTTGCTGTGCATAGCCTTACTGCTGCCAGATGCTCTCTGGTTTTTGGGGCATCCCATTCTGTGACTACACCAGCCTCTATTTAATACCATAACCATTTGCACTTATTCTAATAGAAATTAGGCCTGATAAAGACACTTTTGCTGTGCATAGCCTTACTGCTGCCAGGTGCTCTCTGGTTTTTGGGGCATCCCATTCTGTGACTACACCAGCCTCTATTTAATACCATAACCATTTGCACTTATTCTAATAGAAATTAGGCCTGATAAAGACACTTTTGCTGTGCATAGCCTTACTGCTGCCAGGTGCTCTCTGGTTTTTGGGGCATCCCATTCTGTGACTACACCAGCCTCTATTTAATACCATAACCATTTGCACTTATTCTAATAGAAATTGGGCTTGATAAAGACACTTTTGCTGTGCATAGCCTTACTGCTGCCAGGTGCTCTCTGGTTTTTGGGGCATCCCATTCTGTGACTACACCAGCCTCTATTTAATACCATAACCATTTGCACTTATTCTAATAGAAATTAGGCCTGATAAAGACACTTTTGCTGTGCATAGCCTTACTGCTGCCAGGTGCTCTCTGGTTTTTGGGGCATCCCATTCTGTGACTACACCAGCCTCTATTTAATACCATAACCATTTGCACTTATTCTAATAGAAATTAGGCCTGATAAAGACACTTTTGCTGTGCATAGCCTTACTGCTGCCAGGTGCTCTCTGGTTTTTGGGGCTTCCCATTCTGTGACTACACCAGCCTCTATTTAATACCATAACCATTTGCACTTACCGTATTTTTCGCCCTATAAGACGCACCTGCCCATAAGACGCACCTAGGATTTGGGGGAAGAAAATAAGAAAAAAAAAATTAAAACCAAAAACGCACCATTACAGACAGTGTGGCATTCCCCTATCCAATTCCCATAGGCAGTGTGGGATGCCCCCATTCCATAAACAGTGTAGCATGCCCCCATCCCATTCCCCGTATATCCAGTGTGGCATCCCCCCCTCCCATTCCCCATATACCCATTGGCTGTGTGGCATCCCCCTCTCCCCCCATTAGAGTAGGCTGTGTGGCATCCACCTCTCCCCCCATTCCTATTGGCTGTGTGGCTTTCCCCCTCCCCCATTAGTATAGGCTGTGTGGCATCCCTCTCTCCCCATTCCCATAGGCAGTGTGGCATCCCCCTCTCCCCATTAGCATGGGCTGTGTGGCCACCCCCTCCCCCATTCCCATAGGCTGTGTGGCATCCCCATCTCCCCATTCCCATAGGCTCTGTGGCATCCCCCTCCCCCCATTCCCATAGGCTGTGTGGCATCCCCATTCACATAGGCTGTGTGGCATCCCCCTCCCCCCATTCCCATAGGCTGTGTGGCATCCCCCTCCCCCCATTCCCATAGGCTGTGTGGCATCCCCATTCACATAGGCTGTGTGGCATCCCCCTCCCCCATTCCCATAGGCTCTGTGGCATACCCCTCCCCCCATTCCCATAGGCTGTGTGGCATCCCCCATTCCCATAGGCTGTGTGACATCCCCCTCCCCCCATTCCCATAGGCTGTGTGGCATCCCCCTCTCCCCATTCCCATAGGCTGTGTGGCATACCCCTCCCCCCATTCTCATAGGCTGTGTGGCATCCCGATCCCCCCATAGGCTGTGTGGCATCCCCCTCCCCCCATTCCCAAAGGCTGTGTGGCATCCCCCTCTCCCCATTCCCATAGGCTGTGTGGCATCCCTCTCTCCCCATTCCCATAGGCAGTGTGGCATCCCCCTCTCCCCATTAGCATGGGCTGTGTGGCCACCCCCTCCCCCATTCCCATAGGCTGTGTGGCATCCCCATCTCCCCATTCCCATAGGCTGTGTGGCATCCCCCTCCCCCCATTCCCATAGGCTGTGTGGCATCCCCATCCCCCCATAGGCTGTGTGCCATCCCCATCCCCCCATTCCCATAGGCTGTGTGGCATCCCCCTCCCCCCATTCCCAAAGGCTGTGTGGCATCCCCCGCCCCCATTCCCAAAGGCTGTGTGGCATCCCCCTCCCCCCATTCCTATAGGCTGTGTGGCATACCCCTCCCCCCATTCCCATAGGCTGTGTGGCATCCCCATCCCCCCATAGGCTGTGTGGCATCCCCCTCCCCCCATTTCCATAGGCTGTGTGGCATACCCCTCCCCCCATTCCCATAGGCTGTGTGGCATCCCCATCCCCCCATTCCCATAGGCTGTGTGGCATCCCCATCCCCCCATTCCCATAGGCTGTGTGGCACACCCCTCCCCCCATACCCAAAGGCTTTGTGGCATCCCCCTCCCCCCATTCCCATAGGCTGTGTGGCATCCCCATCCCCCCATTCCCATAGGCTGTGTGGTATCCCCATCCCCCCATTCCCATAGGCTGTGTGGCACACCCCTCCCCCCATTCCCAAAGGCTGTGTGGCATCCCCATCCCCCCATTCCCATAGGCTGTGTGGCATCCCCATCCCCCCATTCCCATAGGCTGTGTGGCACACCCCTCCCCCCATTCCCATAGGTTGTGTGGCACACCCCTCCCCCCATTCCCAAAGGCTGTGTGGCATCCCCCTCCCCCCATTCACATAGGCTGTGTGGCATCCCCATCCCCCCATTCCCATAGGCTGTGTGGCATCCCCATCCCCCCATTCCCATAGCCTGTGTGGCATCCCCATCCCCCCATTCCCATAGGCTGTGTGGCATACCCCTCCCCCCATTCCCAAAGGCTGTGTGGCATCCCCATCCCCCCATTCCCATAGGCTGTGTGGCATCCCCATCCCCCCATTCCCATAGGCTGTGTGGCACACCCCTCCCCCCATTCCCATAGGTTGTGTGGCACACCCCTCCCCCCATCCCCAAAGGCTGTGTGGCATCCCCCTCCCCCCATTCACATAGGCTGTGTGGCATCCCCATCCCCCCATTCCCATAGGCTGTGTGGCACACCCTTCCCCCCATTCCCAAAGGCTGTGTGGCATCCCCATCCCCCCATTCCCATAGGCAGTGTGGCCCCTCTCCATTCCCACCCCCCTCCCCCGATTAGTATAGGCTGGCGCCATATTAAAAAAAAAAAAAAAAAGTTAAACTCACCTGTCCGCTGACATCGCTGCGCTGAGCGTCCGGCTCCGTGAATGGGGTGGGCGTGGCCTGCGCCGCAGCGTCGACGCAGGCCACACCTACCCCATTCACGAGCTGGCTCTGTCCCGGCCCCGCCGCTGCAGATCGCTGTCTTTTCAGGCAGCGATGACAGCGGCGGGGCCAGAGACAGAGCCCCTGCCGCTCCTCCATCTGCTCCCCCACATGCGAGCACGAAGGTCCGGGCAGCGGGTGGGCGTGGCCTGCACCGGCGCAGGCCACGCCCACCCGCTGCCCGGACCTTCGTGATCGCATGTGGGGGAGCAGATGGAGGAGCGGCAGGGGCTCTGTCCCTGGCCCCGCCGCTGTCATCGCTGCCTGAAAAGACAGCGATCGCAGCGGCGGGGCCGGGACAGAGCCCCCGCCGCTCCTCTGGCCTCTCGCAGTGTGCCAGACAACGCGGGAGCGCCGGGGACGGGTGAGTTGTTTTTTTTTTGTAATTTTGTTTTTAATTTTTTTTTTTTTTTTTTTTTACATTCGCCCAATAAGGCGCACTGACATTTTTCCCCCACTTTTGGGGAAAAATAAGTGCGTCTTATAGGGCGAAAAATACGGTATTCTAATAGAAATTAGGCCTGATAAAGACACTTTTGCTGTGCATAGCCTTACTGCTGCCAGGTGCTCTCTGGTTTTTGGGGCTTCCCATTCTGTGACTACACCAGCCTCTATTTAATACCATAACCATTTGCACTTATTCTAATAGAAATTAGGCCTGATAAAGACACTTTTGCTGTGCATAGCCTTACTGCTGCCAGGTGCTCTCTGGTTTTTGGGGCATCCCATTCTGTGACTACACCAGCCTCTATTTAATACCATAACCATTTGCACTTATTCTAATAGAAATTAGGCCTGATAAAGACACTTTTGCTGTGCATAGCCTTACTGCTGCCAGGTGCTCTCTGGTTTTTGGGGCATCCCATTCTGTGACTACACCAGCCTCTATTTAATACCATAACCATTTGCACTTATTCTAATAGAAATTAGGCCTGATAATGACACTTTTGCTGTGCATAGTAGTACTGCTGCCAGGTGCACTGCTGGCTGTTGGGGCATCCCATTCTGTAACATAGCATACCCCTCTTTATTTACACTAAGCAGCTCTCTTATTTACACTAGGCAGGCCTGTTGGAGGCTGAGTGTTACTGCTCACTTTTGGTGTGCATTATATTCTGTTTCATATAGACCCACCGCTGCCTGGGGGTTCTTAAAATATCACCTACTACCACGCCAGTTAGACTATGTCGGGCAGACAAGTGCCTGGAAGTGAAAAGAGGAGTGGCAGAGGCCAAGATTCCGCAGGCAGAGCTCGAAGCAGACTGGGGGCCAGTAGCAGCAGGAGTCACGCTGAGAGACCTAATCTGCCAGTATCTGCTAGCGGTCGGGTCTCCACCAGTAATGCATCTGCCGTGGTAGATTGGTTGACGCGCTCATCAACAACATCATCACAACTTACATCTGAGACCCCCAGTCTAGGGTCGGTAGGTTCCTCTGACACAACCCTGAGTTGACATGCCCCGAGAGCAGTCCCTGTCCTCCCATTGCCTCTGTCCTACGCCGTTCCCTCCCCCAGCGACGTATCCTATGCTTTGGGTTCAGCTCCACTCTTTAGTGAGGAGGACGATCAGATAGAGGACAGTCAGCAGCTACTGCCCAGCCAAGAAATGGAGGTGGCTTCTTTAGCTAGGCAGACAAATAGTGATGTGGACAGTGTCGTGGGTGCTGCGAGCGTTCCAGCTCCTGCGCCAGACACTGTTGACGAATCCACGAACATCAGTGACGTACAGCCACAACTTGGTGATAATGATGATGACGATGAAGCCGATCGCACTTGGGAGCCGGGTGATGAAGGGGCTTCATCGTCATCATCAGGAGAAGAGGGGCGCAGGTTGCCCCGGAGTCAGCAGCTGAGGCAGCAAGGTGGTAGCAGTCAGCATGGGGGCACAATTCCAAAGGCTGGAGCCGGCCGGGGCCGGGGTAGAGCACCTGCTGTGCGGCAGTCTACCTTATTGGGAAGTAGTGGAGCAGGGGTTCCTGGAGTTGGCAACAGCAGCAGTGAATCAGTGAGGCCAGGGGGTGGGAAAAGTAGCTACTCGGCAGTGTGGCAGTTTTTCCTGAAGCATCCGCAGGAGGGTAACATGGCCACATGCAAGATATGTAGGCAAAAGGTGAAGCGTGGCCAGGGTCCAAATGTTGGCACCACGGCCCTGCGTCAACATATGATGCGTCACCATAAAGCGACCTGGGAGAACCGAGGCTCCCAAGGGGTGGTCCAGTCTGCTTCCTCACCAAGTGGCACGCCGCTCCCAATTTCTGCCAGCCAAGGCTCCAGCACCTCAGCCGAAGGCAGCTGTGTGTCATACCCATCCTCTGTCGCTCCTGCTCCTCCTCCTCCTCCTCCAAGTCATGCATCCCGCCAGCAATCCATCAGCGAAGCCATGTCCAAGAGACAGCAGTATGCGCCCACTCATCCTACAGCGCAGAAGCTGAATGTGCTCCTGTCCAAGTTGCTGGTGCTGCAGTCGCTCCCTTTTCAGGTGGTGGAATCTGCACCTTTCAGAGAACTGATGGCTTGTGCCGAGCCGAGGTGGAGAGTCCCAAGCCATCATTTCTTTGCCAAGAAGGCAGTACCAGCGCTGCACACTTTTGTTGAACAGAAGGTGGGCCAGTCCTTGAGCCTGTCGGTGTGTAGCAAAGTGCATGGCAGCGCCGACATCTGGAGCTGTAACTACGGTCAGGGACAGTACATGTCGTTTACGGCCCACTGGGTGAATGTGGTCCCTTTGCAGCAGCAGCAGCAACTTGGACAGGTCACGCCGCTTCGGCCTCCACGCTCCCTGCCCGTTGGGCTTGTGACACCGTGCGACTCGGCCTCCTCATCCTCCGCCATCTCCTCACCCTCCACTGTAGGCTCAAGTCTCAGTGCCCCTCCAGTCTACCATGTGTGCAGGGCACGGAGGTGTCACGCAGTGCTTCACATGGTTTGTCTTGGCGAACACAGGGGAGGAACTGCTTAAATGTATTCATCAGGAAATCCAAACATGGCTTACTCCAAGAAAACTTAAAATGGGAATCATGGTTACCGACAATGGGAAGAACATTTTGTCTGCGCTGCGCCAAGGAAGCCTGACCCATGCCCCCTGCATGGCTCACGTCTTCAATCTGGTTGTCAAGCGGTTTCTGAAGTGTTCCCCCCATCTGCAAGACATCCTAACAACTTCAAGGAAACTTTGCATGCACTTCAGGCACTCATACACCGCCAAACACACCCTTCTTGAGCTACAGCGTCAGAATGGTATCCCCCAACATAGTCTGATTTGCGATGTTTCCACCCGTTGGAATTCCACCCTTCACATGTTGGACCGATTATATGAACAGAGAAAAGCCATCACGGATTTCCTGATGATCCAAGCAGATAGGGGGACTCCCCTGTGTAACTTCAATGTCAACCAGTGGCAGCTCATACGTGACACCTGCCGTTTGCTCAGGCCCTTTGAGGAAGCCACTTTATTTGTCAGTCGGCAGGATTACGGGATGAACAACGTGATTCCACTGCTTCATGTACTACAGCACATGTTGGAAACCATGGCTGGTCAGGGCACTGGAGACATGGCGTTTACATCTTACGGCCACATGAACCCCGTTGGAGCTGAACTGGAGGAGGAGGAGGAAGAGGAGGAGGAGGAGTTGCCCAGCGAAACACAGTTTAGGCTTGGCAAAATGGCTGGGTTATCTAGTCAGCGGACAGGAGAGGAGGAGCAGGAGCAGCCAGAGGAGCTAGAGGTTTTTGAGGAAGGCGAGACAGAGGACCCGGGCACACCGCGGCAGTATGCAGTGGAGATGGAGACAGGTAGTCCATCCGAGTCACTTGCGCAAATGGCAGGAAGCATGCTCACGTGCTTGCGTAGTGACCCCAGAATTGTTTCCATCTGTCGGCGGGATGACTTCTGGCTGTCCACCTTATTGGACCCTCGCTTCCGGCACAAAATGGGGGCATTTTTTAAACCCACCGAGAGGGAGGACAAACTGAACTACTACAAAGAACATTCTACGTAGGCAGTTGGCCGATGCCTATCTGCGCCATGGTCCATACTCTCACAGGCCTGACTCGAGGGGACCTCTGCGCTCACCTTCCACTGCCATGGCCGCTGGGGGGGTTGGCAGGAGCAGCAGCAGCAGCAGCAGCAGCCTCAGTCTTCAGTCGCTAATGAGTAGCTTTCTACACCCGCATAGTGAGGCTACTCATGAGCAGCAGGAAGACCTGGAGCAGGACCTGATCCAGCAGGTCATGTCATACTTTGACATGACCATGCCAACACACCTTGAGGATCCGCTGGACTTCTGGGCAGCCAAACTTGATTTGTGGCCGCAACTAGCAGAGTTTGCCCTGGAAAAGCTGTCCTGCCCGGCAAGTAGCGTGCCATCTGAGCAGGTGTTTAGTGCGGCGGGGGCCATAGTTACGGCGAGGAGAACTCGTCTGTCAACTAAAAATGTGGAGAGACTCACCTTTGTCAAAATGAATCAGGGATGGATCAGCCAGGATTTCCACCCACCAATGCCTGATGCATGCGACTAGATTCAGCATGGTGCCACGTTTTACACTTTCCAAATGGTGCAAAACATATTTATGACTTTAGGCCAATTTTTGGGCTCCTGCTGATGCCAACTCCAGGGTGTGATTCATCCAATTTTTGGGCTCCTGAAGCCAACCCCAGTGTCTCTTTAAAGTAATGTTTGGGCTCCTGCTGCTGCCAACTCCAGGGTGTGAATCATCCAATCTTTGGGCTCCTGAAGCCAACCCCAGTGTCTCTTTAAAGTAATGTTTGGGCTCCTGCTGCTGCTGCCAACTCCAGGGTGTGATTCATCCAATCTTTGGGCTCCTGCTGCCAACCCCAGTGTCTCTTTAACCCTTTGAGTGCCGGCCTACCGAGATTTTTTGTCACAATCTGTTGCCAGACTACTTTTCACGTTTTTGCGCTACACGTGTGCAACCTTGATTTTTGAAGGGATTGCCAGGGATTTCGATGAAAATTATATATTGTTTTTTTCAGCAGAGTCTGGGCTTCAACATGAACTGTCTTGTTTGGCCTTTTTTTAGTGTATTCTCAATACTTTTGGGTGAAATATGTGCAAAAAAATGAAAAAAACCTATTTTTTACAATTTGTAGTGTTTTTTGTTTGTAATAAAAAATGTAAGTTTGTTAATAAAATATTATTGCGTGTGAAAGCCCTATTTCTCCCGGTTACAATGGTACCACATATGTATAGGTATACCCCCTTTCCTGAAACAGCAGTTTAGGAGATTCCAGATAGAATACAACTATGCAATATGATTGCATAGTTGTAAGGGGTTAATAAAAAAAAAAAAATGACATAGGGTTCCCCCTCCCAGGGGGGGGGGGGGACCTCATTTCTTTTTTGGAATTCTAAGGGTTAAAAACCCTTAAAATCCCCCCCAAAAAATGACATAGGGTCCCCCTTACCCAGCATTACTGACCCGGACCAGCTATGGGGGCTTGTAGAACAGGGCGCAGGGGCCAGCGTTGGTGACCCCTGGCCCTGTAGGCTACCAGCCCACATAGCCACGTGGCCCGGGCCCTTCTGCCCCCCCCGGCCGTTGGGGAGGCAGGTAATGGGGGGCTGGGGGTTATGGCAAGTCACCCGCTTGCCGCAGGTGACCTGCCATACCCAGAGCCTTGTGAACTGGTATAAGGGGTCTCATGGACCCCTTACCAGTTCACAAAGGGTTAAGTTAAAAAAAAGACACCAGACAAGTTCTTTATTATTCTATTTTCACTTATACTTACCTCCCATCCAGTGTCCCACGCTGCTGCAGATGACAGTTGTCGGTAGTGATCAGAGCAGGGAGGGTGGCAGGCAGGGAGATCAGAGCCACCCTGCCTGCCACCCTCCCTGCTCCGATCGCTGCTGACAACTGACAGATCGGAGCCCGGGTGCCAGTAACCCGAGGAGCGGGATGACGTCATCAAGTGGGCGGAGTTAGGGTCGGGGCTACGGGTGGGGCCAGCGCCGGCCGAAGAGGATGGTGATGGCCCATTTCTGGGCCCTCACAAGCAGCATGGAAAGCCCAGGGGGGGGGGATCGGAGCCCCCCCTGGTGAAGAGAAGACCCGGGGAGAGCCATCGCGCTGCCAGGTGAGTAAATGTCATTTACTGTTTTTTTTTTTTTCAGATGTCGGCGCTGGCGGGGGGGGGGGGGGGGTGGCGCTATTCCGGGCCCCCTCCTGAAGATCAGAGGCCTGGGGGTGGAAATCTAACAGTGGATTCTTGTACAGAATCGCTGGCACTTTCAAATGAGGGGTAAGGTAAGTCTGTATGTTTTGTACTTTTTTTATGGGGCTCTAAAGTCAGCTACGTGACTCTCACGTAGCTGGCACTTAACGGTTGGAGAGGCAGCTACGTGAGAGTCACGTAGCTGGCACTAGAAGGTTTAAAGTAATGTTTGGGCTCCTGCTGCTGCTGCTGCCAACTCCAGGGTGTGATTCATCCAATTTTTGGGCTCCTGCTGCAAACCCCAGTGTCTCTTTAAAGTAATGTTTGGGCTCCTGCTGCTGCTGCCAACTCCAGGGTGTGATTCATCCAATTTTTGGGCTACTGAAGCCAACCCCAGTGTCTCTTTAAAGTAATGTTTGGGCTCCTGCTGCTGCTGCCAACTCCAGGGTGTGATTCATCCAATTTTTGGGCTCCTGAAGCCAACCCCAGGGTCTCTTTAAAGTAATATTTGGGCTCCTGCTGCTGCTGCTGCCAACTCCAGGGTGTGATTCATCCAATTTTTGGGCTCCTGAAGCCAACCCCAGGGTCTCTTTAAAGTAATATTTGGGCTCCTGCTGCTGTTGCTGCTGCCAACTCCAGGGTGTGAATCATCCAATTTTTGGGCTCCTGAAGCCAACCCCAGTGTCTCTTTAAAGTAATGTTTGGGCTGCTGCTGCTGCCAACTCCAGGGTGTGATTCATCCAATTTTTGGGCTCCTGAAGCCAACCCCAGCGTCTCTTTAAAGTAATGTTTGGGCTCCTGTTGCTGCTGCTGCTGCTGCCAACTCCTGCCAACTCCAGGATGTGAATCATCCAATTTTTGGGCTCCTGAAGCCAACCCCAGTGTCTCTTTAAAGTAATGTTTGGGCTCCTGCTGCTGCTGCTGCCAACTCCAGGGTGTGATTCATCCAATTTTTGGGCTCCTGAAGCCAACCCCAGGGTCTCTTTAAAGTAATATTTGGGCTCCTGCTGCTGCTGCTGCCAACTCCAGGGTGTGATTCATCCAATTTTTGGGCTCCTGAAGCCAACCCCAGTGTCTCTTTAAAGTAATGTTTGGGCTCCTGTTGCTGCTGCTGCTGCTGCCAACTCCTGCCAACTCCAGGGTGTGATTCATCCAATTTTTGGGCTCCTGAAGCCAACCCAAGGGTCTCTTTAAAGTAATATTTGGGCTCCTGCTGCTGCTGCTGCCAACTCCAGGGTGTGATTCATCCAATTTTTGGGCTCCTGAAGCCAACTCCAGTGTCTCTTTAAAGTAATGTCTTGGCTCCTGCAGCTGCTGCTGCCAACCCCAGGGTGTGATTCATCCAATTTTTGAGCTCCTGAAGCCAACCCCAGTGTCTCTTTAAAGTAATGTTTGGGCTCCTGCTGATCCTGCTGCTGCCAACTCCAGGGTGTGAATCATCCAATTTTTGGGCTCCTGAAGCCAACCCCAGGGTCTCTTTAAAGTAATATTTGGGCTCCTGCTGCTGCTGCTGCCAACTCCAGGGTGTGAATCATCCAATTTTTGGGCTCCTGAAGCCAACCCCAGTGTCTCTTTAAAGTAATGTTTGGGCTCCTGCTGCTGCTGCTGCTGCCCACTCCAGGGTGTGATTCATCCAATTTTTGGGCTCCTGAAGCCAACTCCAGTGACTCTTTAAAGTAATGTTTGGGCTCCTGCTGCTGCTGCCAACTCCAGGGTGTGAATCATCCAATTTTTGGGCTCCTGAAGCCAACCCCAGTGTCTCTTTAAAGTAATATTTGGGCTCCTGCTGCCAACTCCAGGGTGTGATTCATCCAATTTTTGGGCTCCTGAAGCCAACCCCAGTGTCTCTTTAAAGTAATGTTTGGGCTCCTGTTGCTGCTGCTGCTGCTGCCAACTCCTGCCAACTCCAGGGTGTGATTCATCCAATTTTTGGGCTCCTGAAGCCAACCCCAGGGTCTCTTTAAAGTAATATTTGGGCTCCTGCTGCTGCTGCTGCCAACTCCAGGGTGTGATTCATCCAATTTTTGGGCTCCTGAAGCCAACTCCAGTGTCTCTTTAAAGTAATGTTTTGGCTCCTGCTGCTGCTGCTGCCAACTCCAGGGTGTGATTCATCCAATTTTTGGGCTCCTGAAGCCAACCCCAGGGTCTCTTTAAAGTAATATTTGGGCTCCTGCTGCTGCTGCTGCCAACTCCAGGGTGTGAATCATCCAATTTTTGGGCTCCTGAAGCCAACCCCAGGGTCTCTTTAAAGTAATATTTGGGCTCCTGCTGCTGCTGCTGCCAACTCCAGGGTGTGAATCATCCAATTTTTGGGCTCCTGAAGCCAACCCCAGTGTCTCTTTAAAGTAATGTTTGGGCTCCTGCTGCTGCTGCTGCTGCCCACTCCAGGGTGTGATTCATCCAATTTTTGGGCTCCTGAAGCCAACTCCAGTGACTCTTTAAAGTAATGTTTGGGCTCCTGCTGCTGCTGCCAACTCCAGGGTGTGAATCATCCAATTTTTGGGCTCCTGAAGCCAACCCCAGTGTCTCTTTAAAGTAATATTTGGGCTCCTGCTGCCAACTCCAGGGTGTGATTCATCCAATTTTTGGGCTCCTGAAGCCAACCCCAGTGTCTCTTTAAAGTAATGTTTGGGCTCCTGTTGCTGCTGCTGCTGCTGCCAACTCCTGCCAACTCCAGGGTGTGATTCATCCAATTTTTGGGCTCCTGAAGCCAACCCCAGGGTCTCTTTAAAGTAATATTTGGGCTCCTGCTGCTGCCAACTCCAGGGTGTGATTCATCCAATTTTTGGGCTCCTGAAGCCAACTCCAGTGTCTCTTTAAAGTAATGTTTTGGCTCCTGCTGCTGCTGCTGCCAGCTCCAGGGTGTGATTCATCCAATTTTTGGGCTCCTGAAGCCAACCCCAGTGTCTCTTTAAAGTAATGTTTGGGCTCCTGCTGCTGCTGCCAACTCCAGGGTGTGATTCATCCAATTTTTGGGCTACTGAAGCCAACCCCAGTGTCTCTTTAAAGTAATGTTTGGGCTCCTGCTGCTGCTGCCAACTCCAGGGTGTGATTCATCCAATTTTTGGGCTCCTGAAGCCAACCCCAGGGTCTCTTTAAAGTAATATTCGGGCTCCTGCTGCTGCCAACTCCAGGGTGTGATTCATCCAATTTTTGGGCTACTGAAGCCAACCCCAGTGTCTCTTTAACCCTTTAAACGCCAGCCACGTAAATTTTACGTGGCTGCCTCTCCAACAGTTAAACGCCAGCCACGTAAAATTTACGTGCCTGACTTTCCCCAGTAAAAAAAAAAAAAGTAAAAATAAAAGACACTTACCTGACCCCTCGTTCGATCCGGTCGGGTCTCCTCTTCAGCCAGAGGGGCTCCGATCGCCCATCGGGGCTCCTCCGGCTGCAGGGGAGGGCCCGGAACAGGGTGCCCCCCCCCCCCGTTTCAGCAGCCGCCCGGTTTACTGTAAAAAAAAAAACAAAAAAAAAAAAAACAGTCACCTACCTTTGTCCCCGCCGGCTCCCGCAGGCTCTCCTCTTCACGGGGGGGGGCTCCGATCCCCCCCCCCCCGCTCTTCTGTCTTCTGGAGGGGGCATAACAGCCCTCCTCCCTTGCTTCCTTCCGATGGCGGCCGCCATCTTGGTGACGTCACGGGGCGGGGCCAGATGACGTCACCGCCGGGTGTCATCGGGGCACCCGGCAGTTCGTCTCTCAGATGCCGGTGACGGCTGGGCGGGGAAGGAGGGAGGTAGGCGATCCTCCGATCGCCTGCCTCCCCCCTTCTCTGCCCAGCCGTCACTGACAGCAGATCGCCGCGGGACACAGAAGATGAAGATCGGAGGTGAGTAAAGTAAAAGTTTTTTTTTTTTTTTAATAAACTTTTTTAAAAAACGTGTCTAGTCTTTTATTTTTTACCATTTAACCCTTTGTGAACTGGTAAGGGGTCCATGTGACCCCTTATACCAGTTCACAAGGCTGGGGAGATGGCAAGCCACCTGCGCTAGCGGGTGGCTTGCCATTAACCCCTGGCACCCCCATTACCTGCCTCCCCAAAGGCCAGGGGGGGGCAGAAGAGCCCGGGCCCACATGGGCTATGTGGGCTCGTAGGCTGCAGGGTGGGGGGGCCACATAAGCTGGCCCCCCCACTCTGTGCCTACAAGCCCCCATAGCTGGTCCCGGGCTGGTTACTGTGGGTAAGGGGGACCCCACGTCAATTTTTTTTTTGATTTTTAAGGGTTTTTAACCCTTAAAAATCAAAAAAAAAATGGGGTCCACCCCCCCTGGGAGGGGGGACCCTATGTCATTTTTTTTTTTGATTAACCCTTTGTGTTCTGTCATCCAGCAGCTATAAAAGGCTTCTAGCAAGTGAGCAGAAGCCAGTGATCGCCGAGGGACAGAGTGCTCCAGGATGGATGGGAGGTGAGTACAGTGTAAAAAAAAAAAAAAAAAATTAATAAAATATTTTCTCTCTTTTGTGTGTCTGTGTCATTTTTTACTTTTAACCTCTTGTGAACTGGTAAGGGGTCCATGACCCCTATACCAGTTCACAAGGCTGGGGGGATGGCAAGCCACCTGCGCTAGCGGGTGGCTTGCCATTAACCCCCGGCACCCCCATTACCTGCCTCCCCAAAGGCCAGGGGGGGGCAGAAGAGCCCGGGCCCACATGGGCTATGTGGGCTCGTAGGCTGCAGGGTGGGGGGGCCACAAAAGCTGGCCCCCCCACTCTGTGCCTACAAGCCCCCATAGCTGGTCCCGGGCTGGTTACTGTGGGTAAGGGGGACCCCACGTCATTTTTTTTTTTGATTTTTAAGGGTTTTTAACCCTTAAAAATCAAAAAAAAAATGGGGTCTCCCTCCCCTGGGAGGGGGGACCCTATGTCATTTTTTTTCTCGATTTAACCCTTTGTAGTGTGGATGGTTTTTGTGTTTTTTTTTGTGAATGTTATAAAATACTTGTTTCAGTTAGGGGGGGTCTCCTGGGCAGGAACGGGGGGCTACCGATAAATATGTGGTACCGTTCTAATCGGTAGAAATGGGGCTTTCACATGCAATATGATTTTCCTTAATAAAATACATTTTTTATTTAAAATAAAGGAGTCAATTTTCTAAAAAAAAAATTTTATTTATTTTTTTTTTTTTTCACTTAATAATATTGTAAAAAAAAAAAAAAAAAAATTACAAACAAGACATTTCATGTTAAAGTCTAAACTCTGCAAAAAAAAAAATATATAATTTTTCTGAAAGTTCCAGCAAAAATGGCGCAAAACATGTCGCAAAACATGACGCAAAATGGGGAAAAATGGCCTGTCAACAGAGGGTGACAAAATCTCAAGTAGGCTGGCAATTAAAAGGGTTAATAGTACCTATGCATGTTGGGTATTGTTCTGTTCGGGGGACCTTGCGCTTTCAGACTTAGCTTGTTTTTTCTGGTTTGCATATTTATATTTTAGGAAAAGGTGTTTTTTATTCAGCTTTTTTATAAATTTTTTAGGGAAACCCTGCGCAACCAAAGAATTCTTTGAGGAATTAATTCCAGAAAGATGAGCCCACTACAGCAAGCTGGGTACCCTTAGAAAGCTTAACGTGTGTACTTTCAGGGAATATATGGTTTATGGGGGATATTCCAAATGTAAAGGGTTGTTTTGGTTGAAAAATCGCAAGGTGCGCACTTTGTCTGCAGAGCTGAAATTTTCAAGTAAAATTACCGTTACGCACATGCTTTACTTTGGGGTGTTTGGCAACTCTTCCCTTGACAGAACCTATGCATGTTGGGTATCGTTCTGTTCGGGAGATGTTGCTTTTTCAGATTAAACTTGATTTTTCTTGTTTGTATATAGTTTTTTTAGGAAAATGTGGCTTTGATTCTGCTTTTTTATCCTTTTTTTAGGGAAACTCTTTGCAACCAAAGATTACGTTGAGGGATTACTTCCAGAAAACTATGGCCACATCCACAAGCCTGGTACGCCTAGAAAGCCTGAGGTGTGTACTTCCAGAGAATATATAGTTTGTTGGGGGTATTTTAAATGTAAAGGGTTGTTTTTCTGGAAAAACCGCAAGGTGCGCATATTGCATAGCATAGTTGTATTTTATCTGAAAATCTCCTAAAGCGCTGTTTCAGTTTGGGGGAGTCTCCTGGGCAGGAAAGGGTGTCTACCTATACATATGTGGTACCGCTGTAACCGGGAGAAATTGGGATTTCACACGCAATAAGATTTTATTGACAAACTTACATTTTTTATTCCAAAAAAAACTACAATATGTAAAAATTTTTTTTTTTTTTTTTTTTTTGCACATATTTCACCCAAAAATATTAAGAATACACCTAACAAATGACAAACAAGACATTTCATGTTAAAGCCCAGACTATGCTGAAAAAAACAATATATCATTTTCCTGGGAAATCCCTGGAAATCCCCTCAAAAATCACAGTTGAACAAGGGGAGCGCAAAATAGTGCAAAATGGTCTGGCAACAAAGGGTGACAAAATCTCAAGGTAGGCTGGCGGTTAAAGGGTTAAAGTATTGTTTTGGCTCCTGCTGCTGCTGCCAACTCCAGGGTGTGATTCATCCAATTTTTGGGCTCCTGAAGCCAACCCCAGTGTCTCTTTAAAGTAATATTTGGGCTGCTGCTGCTGCCAACTCCAGGGTGTGATTCATCCAATTTTTGGGCTCCTGAAGCCAACCCCAGTGTCTCTTTAAAGTAATGTTTGGGCTCCTGTTGCTGCTGCTGCTGCTGCCAACTCCTGCCAACTCCAGGGTGTGATTCATCCAATTTTTGGGCTCCTGAAGCCAACCCCAGGGTCTCTTTAAAGTAATATTTGGGCTCCTGCTGCTGCTGCTGCCAACTCCAGGGTGTGATTCATCCAATTTTTGGGCTCCTGAAGCCAACTCCAGTGTCTCTTTAAAGTAATCTTTTGGCTCCTGATGCTGCTGCTGCCAACTCCAGGGTGTGATTCATCCAATTTTTGGGCTCCTGAAGCCAACCCCAGTGTCTCTTTAAAGTAATGTTTGGGCTCCTGCTGCTGCTGCCAACTCCAGGGTGTGATTTATCCAACGTTGGGCTACTGAAGCCAACCCCAGTGTCTCTTTAAAGTAATGTTTGGGCTCCTGCTGCTGCTGCCAACTCCAGGGTGTGATTCATCCAATTTTTGGGCTCCTGAAGCCAACCCCAGGGTCTCTTTAAAGTAATATTTGGGCTCCTGCTGCTGCTGCTGCCAACTCCAGGGTGTGATTCATCCAATTTTTGGGCTCCTGAAGCCAACCCCAGTGTCTCTTTAAAGTATTGTTTGGGCTCCTGCTGCTGCTGCCAACTCCAGGGTGTGATTCATCCAATTTTTGGGCTCCTGAAGCAAACCCCAGGGTCTCTTTAAAGTAATATTTGGGCTCCTGCTGCTGCTGCTGCCAACTCCAGGGTGCGATTCATCCAATTTTTGGGCTCCTGAAGCCAACCCCAGGGTCTCTTTAAAGTAATATTTGGGCTCCTGCTGCTGCCAACTCCCGGGTGTGAATCATCCAATTTTTGGGCTCCTGAAGCCAACCCCAGTGTCTCTTTAAAGTAATGTTTGGGCTGCTGCTGCTGCCAACTCCAGGGTGTGATTCATCCAATTTTTGGGCTCCTGAAGCCAACCTTAGTGTCTCTTTAAAGCAATGTTTGGGCTCCTGTTGCTGCTGCTGCTGCTGCCAACTCCTGCCAACTCCAGGGTGTGAATCATCCAATTTTTGGGCTCCTGAAGCCAACCCCAGTGTCTCTTTAAAGTAATGTTTGGGCTGCTGCTGCTGCCAACTCCAGGGTGTGATTCATCCAATTTTTGGGCTCCTGAAGCCAACCCCAGTGTCTCTTTAAAGTAATGTTTGGGCTCCTGCTGCTGCTGCTGCTGCTGCCAACTCCAGGGTGTGAATCATCCAATTTTTGGGCTCCTGAAGCCAACCCCAGTGTCTCTTTAAAGTAATGTTTGGGCTGCTGCTGCTGCTGCCAACTCCAGGGTGTGATTCATCCAATTTTTGGGCTCCTGCTGCTGCCAACTCCAGTGTCTCTTTAAAGAAATGTTTGGGCTCCTGCCCCTCATAGTGATGCCACTTCAACTCTCTGCAATTGTGCCGCTCTGCGATTCTATTAGCGATGCCTCTGATCTGCATGTGATATTTATTCAAAGTATTATTTAACTAACCCAGCACGCATCCTATGCGTGTTACAGCAAGGCAGAATGGTTTACAACCCTATTGAGGCTCTAGGAGGCTCAGAAATAGCCGTTTTTAATAGCTGCTGCTGCCAACTCCAGGGTGTGATTCATCCAATTTTTGGGCTCCTGAAGCCAACCCCAGTGTCTCTTTAAAGTAATGTTTGGGCTCCTGCTGCTGCTGCCAACTCCAGGGTGTGATTTATCCAACGTTGGGCTACTGAAGCCAACCCCAGTGTCTCTTTAAAGTAATGTTTGGGCTCCTGCTGCTGCTGCCAACTCCAGGGTGTGATTCATCCAATTTTTGGGCTCCTGAAGCCAACCCCAGGGTCTCTTTAAAGTAATATTTGGGCTCCTGCTGCTGCTGCTGCCAACTCCAGGGTGTGATTCATCCAATTTTTGGGCTACTGAAGCCAACCCCAGTGTCTCTTTAAAGTATTGTTTGGGCTCCTACTGCTGCTGCCAACTCCAGGGTGTGATTCATCCAATTTTTGGGCTCCTGAAGCCAACCCCAGGGTCTCTTTAAAGTAATATTTGGGCTCCTGCTGCTGCTGCTGCCAACTCCAGGGTGTGATTCATCCAATTTTTGGGCTCCTGAAGCCAACCCCAGGGTCTCTTTAAAGTAATATTTGGGCTCCTGCTGCTGCCAACTCCCGGGTGTGAATCATCCAATTTTTGGGCTCCTGAAGCCAACCCCAGTGTCTCTTTAAAGTAATGTTTGGGCTGCTGCTGCTGCCAACTCCAGGGTGTGATTCATCCAATTTTTGGGCTCCTGAAGCCAACCTTAGTGTCTCTTTAAAGCAATGTTTGGGCTCCTGTTGCTGCTGCTGCTGCTGCCAACTCCTGCCAACTCCAGGGTGTGAATCATCCAATTTTTGGGCTCCTGAAGCCAACCCCAGTGTCTCTTTAAAGTAATGTTTGGGCTGCTGCTGCTGCCAACTCCAGGGTGTGATTCATCCAATTTTTGGGCTCCTGAAGCCAACCCCAGTGTCTCTTTAAAGTAATGTTTGGGCTCCTGCTGCTGCTGCTGCTGCCAACTCCAGGGTGTGAATCATCCAATTTTTGGGCTCCTGAAGCCAACCCCAGTGTCTCTTTAAAGTAATGTTTGGGCTGCTGCTGCTGCTGCCAACTCCAGGGTGTGATTCATCCAATTTTTGGGCTCCTGCTGCTGCCAACTCCAGTGTCTCTTTAAAGCAATGTTTGGGCTCCTGCCCCTCATAGTGATGCCACTTCAACTCTCTGCAATTGTGCCGCTCTGCGATTCTATTAGCGATGCCTCTGATCTGCATGTGATATTTATTCAAAGTATTATTTAACTAACCCAGCACGCATCCTATGCGTGTTACAGCAAGGCAGAATGGTTTACAACCCTATTGAGGCTCTAGGAGGCTCAGAAATAGCCGTTTTTAATAGCGATTCGTCACGAATAAATTCGGGTCGAAACGATTTTTGTCGGAAAATTCTGCGAATCAGTCGAATCGAATTTTTCAAAAGTTTGCTCATCTCTATTAATAATCCTGATCTCATGTCCTGATCATTATCCCAAACCAGGAAACTCCCAAACTTTCCTGAATGCTCAGCGGTATAATTCACCTGGGCATGACACGGTTGGACTCTAGTCATGCCAGAACACCATCCCAATGCTCTTCAGTGCAAACACCAGGCTTTTTTATACCCCCCTGCCTGTTTGAAGTATAGGTAATGGGTAGGTGGTATTGGCAAGTCACCTTCCACCATGCTGGCAGGTAACTAGGTCCCCCACCCTTTGAAGTGGACCAAAACTCAGGATTTTGACTATCTTAGGTTTTGGTCCCTGCCTCCTGCCTTCACTGTGTGAAACCCCCCAGGTCGCCCAATGTCACTCACCCTACCTCGGTCCTCCGGCACATGCGCAGCACTGTTATTCAATCAGCACGCTGGCAGCCACATCCCCCGCTACCCTCTAACAGGGAGCATGCCTGCGCCAGCCACTCACAAATGCCTGGTTTGCGCATGCGCCCTGCTAGAGGGATAGTGGGTATACGACCGCATCTCGCACATCCAGCGTTGGACTGGGAAAGAAGGTGTTTGCAGGTGACCTTGGGGGTTTCACACATCGGTCCAAAGGACCAAAGTAAGTGGTCCAAACGACCCCAATACTAGTTTAAAGGGCAGAGGGGGCAGCATGGTGGCAAGTTACCCGCTGATACCTCCTGCCCCCTTCTAATGGTCAGAGATTATGGAAAAGCCCCAGTGTCCATCGGCAGACCTGCACCGAAAGGTATGGGGCAGAAGATCTGGCATGGCCAGAGGCTGGCTTTTTTTGCCTATGAGACACTGGGACTAGGCCTGGGACTGGGCCTGGTGTGCCAGCTGGTAGCTTGAGGAGGGGATATGCCACATATTTTATTTTATGATAAAAAATACACAATGCAGACACGGTGCCTGGGCTTGGTATACCTCCATTTTAGAGGCAGTAAGCAGGATTTTTTGTAGCCACTTTTTAGTTCACCCTGCTGCACCAGAAAAGCGTAGCCATGGTATAGTAGATTGTGTAGGATTTTACTGCTATTAAGGCTGCGTCTGTCTTAGTCACATGGACGCATGAGGTTCTGGACAAGTGTAAACAAACCCTTATGGCAGCATCCTTTTAAATGTTTTATTAAAGTATCTCTGATGGACAACAACAAATACATATTTTAAATAGTTAACTGAAGTTTACTATTAACACGCAAAGCAAATGTGGTGCCCATTTTTAAAAAGGGCTCTAGGTCTTCTCTGGGCAATTACAGACCTGTAAGCTTAACATCCATTGTGGGAAAAGTCAGGATTAGAAAATACAGTTTGTAACTGGATTGAAAACTGGCTAAAGGAACGTGTGCAGATAGTTGTGGTTAATTATACCTACTCCGAATGGTTACCGGTTGTAAGTGGTGTACCCCAGGGTTCAGTGCTGGGGCCACTATTATTCAACTTGTTTATAAACGACTTAGAAGATGGAATTAATAGTCTCTATTTTTGCAGATGGCACAAAGATATGTAGCACAGTGCAGTCTATTGAAGATGTTCACAAGCTTCAGGCTGACTTGGACACATTGAGTGTCTGGGCATCCACTTGGCAAAAGAAGTTTAATATGGAAAAATGTAAAGTCATGCACTTGGGGTCTAACAACCTGAAGGCCACACATATCCTCGGGGGAGTAAAACTAGGAGAGTCACTTGTTGAGAAGGATCTGGGGGTACTGGTAGATCACAGGCTAAATAACAGCATGCAATGCCAAGCAGCTGCTTCCAAGGCCACCAAGATACCATCCTGCATTAAAAGATGCATGGAATCACAGGATAGGGATGTCATTTTACCTCTTTACAAGGCACTGGTGCGCCCTCACTTGGAATATGCCGTCCAATTCTGGCACCCATTCATAGAAAGGACGCTCTGATTATGGAAAGGGTGCAGAGGAGAGACACCAAACTAATAAAGGGAATGAACGATCTTAGTTAGGGTGAAAGATTACGAGAGATAACTTGTATAAATATATAAATGGCCCATACAAAAAATATGGGGGAACACTATTTCAGGAAAAATTCTCTCTAAAGACAAGGGGGCACGCCCTTCGACTGGAAAAAAAAAAAATTTAGTCTCTGGAGGCGACAATCATTTTTTAACATAAGAACTATAAATCTATGGAATAGCTTCCTACAGAAGCAACCGCTGACAGCTTCAAAAAAGGATTAGATGCTTATTTAGAAGAAAATAACATTAACAGTTACTATTAGCGGATATCAGTAAAAAAATAAAATAAAATAATTAACTTCCACCTATAAAGTAAAATAAAAAATAACTTCCCCTACCCCAACACCCTTGGTTGAACTTGATGGACATATGTCTTTTTTCAACCGTATTAACTATGTAACACAGACTTAAAATCGCATGTTCAAACCACCGAATGCTCTTGATTCTTACAGTAGGTGTAGCTATTATGCAAATACAGAGCCTTAGTCTAGTCTAATGCAAAAATGTTAAATCAAACAAATACTCTGTTATAATGAAATTTTAATTTTAAAGCACGTAACTCAAACTTCCTTTTAAAATTGAAACCCAAATTTATAATTTTCCTTAGTGTTTTGTTCACTATCAATATTCATGGCTGTAAAAGAAATTCTTTTTTTTGTTAGGTAAAAAAAAAAGAAATTAACATGTAAAGCAGGGCAAAGTTTCTCGTTCATAACTCCAGTTATAAATGTTGGCAACATAAAAAAGCCCAGATGATTACGTCTAAACAATAGGACATGTTCTTTATCCAAATTCACATTGAGTAGTATTTTAATAGCTTCTGAAAATTGGAAGCAGTGGGTAGCCTGAAGCTACCTCATAGAGATTCAGTTAAAATACCATAACCTCCAAATAAAATCTTTCATCTATTTTAACTTTAGCTCTGCAAGAAACAACCTCTCCCATTAACATATTCATGTCACTGACTTCTGCAGGAGATTTGCTCTCAGTAAATTTACATAGCTTTAGAACTGTTTACAATAACCTTTTTTTTTTTTTGCAAGGATAGGAGAGCTGAACCTTAATAGCTTTTGCTGATCATTAACTAAATATATGTATCTGGTCATTAGACTTCAATAATAGCCTATTAATAAATGCAAACATGCCTTCAGTGACAAATTTAGGGCATTTTAATAATGGTATTTTACTTGTAAAGGAAGGGCTTGTGCTGTTGTCCAAATTTAGAAGAGACCAGCTTCAGCAGTATATTTAGAACTGGTACTGCTGCAGGACTTTTTAAATGAATGCACCCTACACTGCCATAGTGATGCGTGCATCTTAAATGTAGTGGCACTTGGTCATTCTGATTAACTGCTAAATATAATGTTATTTGACATTAGTTACCAAGTGGAAACTATAATATAGCTTTTGAGAATGTTATTACTGTTGACCTAATCCTAAAAATACTGTAAATTTTATAATGTGCCTTATGGACATGTCTGTGTCATTTTTTCTTTGCTGTATATCTCTGTATATCTCTCTTTGTCCATGTTAGATAAATACTGTATTTTTCTCCCCATGGGGGGGGGGGGGGGGGGGGGGATGTGCATGCACTATATGGAGTGAATGTAGAAAAAAAAAAAATAGAATATGAACATGCCCCTGCTGTCCCTGTCTCCGCCGCTGCCTCATATAGCAGGTGAGCACGGCCTGCACCAACTCGGGGGATGGGGACAGAGCCTTTTTTATATTATTTATTTTCTTCTTCCATCTATGAGGAATGGGAAGGTGAACACCACACTGCCTATGGCGATTGGGAGAGGGGAATGCTACACTGCCTATGGGGATTGGAAGAAGGGAATGCCACACTGCCTATGGGGATTGGGAGAGGGGAATGCTACGCTGCCTATGGGGATTGGAAGAAGGGAATGCCACACTGCCTATGGGGATTGGGAGAGGGGAATGCTACGCTGCCTATGGGGATTGGAAGAAGGGAATGCCACACTGCCTATGGGGATTGGAAGAAGGGAATGCCACACTGCCTATGGGGATTGGGAGAAGGGAATGCCACACTGCCTATGGGGATTGGGAGAGGGGAATGCCACACTGCCTATGGGGATTGGAAGAAGGGAATGCCACACTGCCTATGGGGATTGGGAGAAGGGAATGCCACGCTGCCTATGGGGATTGGGAGAAGGGAATGCCACGCTGCCTATGGGGATTGGGAGAAGGGAATGCCACACTGCCTATGGGGATTGGGAGAAGGGAATGCCACACTGCCTATGGGGATTGGGAGTAGGGAATGCCACAATGCCTATGGGGATTGGGAGAGGGGAATGCCAAACTGCCTATGGGGATTGGGAGAAGGTAATGCCACACTGCCTATGGGGATTGGGAGAGGGGAATGCCACACTGCCTATGGGGATTGGGAGAAGGGAATGCCACACTGCCTATGGGGATTGGGAGAAGGGAATGCCACACTGCCTATGGGGATTGGGAGAAGGGAATGCCACGCTGCCTATGGGGATTGGGAGAAGGGAATGCCACGCTGCCTATGGGGATTGGGAGAAGGGAATGCCACACTGCCTATGGGGATTGGGAGAAGGGAATGCCACACTGCCTATGGGGATTGGGAGTAGGGAATGCCACAATGCCTATGGGGATTGGGAGAGGGGAATGCCAAACTGCCTATGGGGATTGGGAGAAGGTAATGCCACACTGCCTATGGGGATTGGGAGAGGGGAATGCCACACTGCCTATGGGGATTGGGAGAAGGGAATGCCACACTGCCTATGGGGATTTGGAGGGGGGAAGCCACACTGCCTATGGGGATTGGGAGGGGGAATGCCACATTCCCTATGGGAAATGAAAGGATGAATGCCACACTGCCTATGGGGAATGGGATGGGGATGTGCCACACTGCCTATGGGGAATTGGATACGGGAAAGTCACACTGTCTATAATGGGGCATGGGATGGGGGGAATGCCACAATGCCTATTGGGAATAGGATGGGAGAATGCTACACTGTCTAAGGGGATTGGGAAGGGGATGCAACTCTGCCTGTAATTGGGGGATGGGGACAGAGCTTATTTTATTATTTATTTTCTTCTGCCACCTATGAGGAATGGGAAGGGGAATACCACACTGCGTATGGGGATTGGGAGAGGGGAATGCTACACTACCTATGGGGATTGGGAGAAGGGAACGCCACACTACCTATGGGGATTGGGAGAAGGGAATGCCAAACTGCCTATGGGGATTGGGAGAGGGGAATGCCACACTGCCTATGGGGATTGGGAGAAGGGAATGCCACACTGCCTATGGGGATTGGGAGAAGGGAATGCCAAACTGCCTATGGGGATTGGGAGAGGGGAATGCCACACTGCCTATGGGGATTGGGAGAAGGGAATGCCACACTGCCTATGGGGATTGGGAGAAGGGAATGCCACACTGCCTATGGGGATTGGGAGAAGGGAATGCCACACTGCCTATGGGGATTGGGAGAGGGGAATGCTACACTACCTATGGGGATTGGGAGAAGGGAACGCCACACTACCTATGGGGATTGGGAGAAGGGAATGCCACACTGCCTATGAGGATTGGGAGAAGGGAATGCCACACTGCCTATGGGGATTGGGAGAAGGGAATGCCACACTGCCTATGGGGATTGGGAGAAGGGAATGCCACATTGCCTAAGGGGATTAGGAAGGGGATGCAACTCTGCCTGTAATTGGGGGACTCTGCACCCTGCCTATCATTTGGTTCACAGCATTTGGTTCTGAATATTATTTGACTTCTTTTTCTGCTCCAAATTTTAGGTGCGTCTTATCAAACTTTACTTTCACTGCCTTGGCATGCTCCCTCTGTTAGAAGCTGGGAGGACCTCGCATTGATGAAGGAAGTGAAATCTTCATAACAAATAAGTTAATATCCCTAATTAGATGGGGAGGGATGAGTTTTAGCCTCTTTGCCCTTGCATGGGAGACAACTTGTCTCCTAAAATTAAATTAAATCTGCCCAAAAATGTTGAGATGAGATGCAACAGAATGATGACAAAAACAGTAGGCATACAATATATGATGTAGGGATTTCACTGATATGGTGTCACCATGGTATTAAAATTGTTAGCTTTGAATATAGTTAATCTCTGTAGTTATAGTTATCTCATCTTTTTATGGACTGGGAACACGGGCCTGTGCAAACGTCAATCCTGTGTCCCTTGTTTCGGGTCTTGGGATGGATGGTAACCAGTCTGATTTCTAAAATGTCCTAATGTATCATCAGTGCTATCCAGCTTAAAACTCTGGCATTTTCAACCAAATATAATCACCACCCATCATGCCAGTTGGATTGCCATGACTGTGATGACACTGATGCTGTACAATCCATTATATGATAAGCCTGATCGTAATCACTGAGCTTTTACCAGGATCAGGACATCTGTGAGAGCTACCACTGGTTATTCTCCCTTGTAGAGGTGCTGACATGTTGAAGTTAAAAGGAAGAAACATATTTACTAATGTCTAATCCAGGCTAAAAAATGCATCTACAGTAAGTTCAGCTGTTCAACTTTGCAAGACCCAAGATCGAGTCCTAGGTTTCCTTGGCTGCCCATCCACTGTTCACTAGTGACACAATCAGTCAAAGTAACTAGGGCATGCCCACTCCCTTCATTGCAATGCAGGCGCTGTGGGGGAGAAGAGCTTGTGGAACCTAGCCTCTATGCTGCCTGATATGAGCTATAAAAAGGTGCCCCCAGGATGTGTTGCTTCACTTCTCAATAGAGCAGTTCTGATTTGCTGCAGGAGGCTATGTTCACTGAGCCTCCAATGATTGACTCCACTGAACCACTTATGATACTGTCTGACATGGCCTCATTATAGGTGCACTCCTGGAGAAGAGGAAAGTATTCATTTGTTTCTTTTACTTTAGACAGTCATTTTAAGCACTATTAAAGTTAATACCCCTAGTTGATATCTGTCTGGCTTGGACACATCAAACAGATTTAACTTGCATGACTTCCTTTCTCTTCTTCGGATCAAAGTTTAATGCCTTATTCTGAAAAGGAAATAGAAAACCATCCTTTTTCAGGGGATATTTTAGGTAATGTTTACTGAATTAGGGAGATTTTATAACTGAAAAAAGCAACAGCTATTCTATAAGTAATGTGAAGTTTTTTTTTAAAACTGCTATGAGCCATTCATACCATCTAAAAGAAGCCTTTCCAAAAGTCATTGAATATTCCACATGGCACTGTTATTTGCAATATAAAAAATATTTATATTTACCTGATAAAAATCTGCACCTGGTCAATTAAAAATCCCAATCAGGCACAGGAGATGAGAAAATAAACATATGGGAGGGGGGTCATGCTAAAGATCTAGTGGGCTTTCAGGTAAGAACTGAAGGTAAGTTTGGACATAACCGCACTCTATGGGCTATGCTAAAGACTTGGCCAAAATTTTCTGTAGCCCATAGGGTGCTGTTGTTTTCAAAATAAAAAGTAAAAACATCCTTACCCTTATATGAAAAATGATTGACCTCACCTGTAAAAATTCCCTATCACAGGTACAGGTTATTTTGACTTCCGTTGTGCATTGTGGTGTGGATTGCAAACTGCATCCCAGTGAGCTTTTAAAAAGAAACACCTGTACACGTGAGGGCACATTTTTACAGTTTAGGTACATTTTTCCAGTAGTGTAAGGATGTATTTTTAAAGTTTGGAAATATTTTGGAATAACCTCCCCCTTGTCTGCATAACCCATAGGGCTCTGTTGTTTCCAAACTTAAAAACCAATATCCTTACCTCATTGGAAAAATGATGTGCCTAAACTATAAAAATGCTCCATCACAGGTTCAGGTCATTTTGGGGGAAAAATATTTGCACTTTTTGTGCTAAACATTAAAAAGCTCACCACGATGCAGGTTGCAATGCAGACTGCAAGTCACACTGGCTTCACCAAACCTTTAGCATGACCCCCAATGTCTTGCCAGTCAGGGTCATGCTAAAGATCTGGTGAAGCAAGTTTACCTTTGAGTGTGCTTTCAGGTGTGAACTGAACTGAGTGAGATTTTGTACTTATACACACAAGTAAATTCTATAAAATATTTATGTTCTAATATTTCCCAGAAACTCACTTAGCCCTGTGATGGGCCATTTTTACGGGTGAGGTACATCATTTTTCCAAAGGAGAATAATTTTGAGAATAATCTTTTGAGTCTGGGAACAATATCATTCTATGGGCTATGCAGAAAAATGTAACTTTTTTAAGATTACCCTATATGGTGCTGTTAATTAAAAACTCTCAAATAATCCTTAACTCATTGGAAAAAGAATGGACTTCATCTGTAAAAATGGCCCATCACATGTAAAGGTGATTTTTTAAATGAAAAACACAAATTTTATTTTATTGCATTTTTTGGTGTGTTAAAATTAAAAAAGCTCACGGGGAGGCCGATTCATTAATAGCGGCAGGTAGCGACAGTTCAGCGACTGTAGCAGTATTTTCACAGCGCCCGCTAGTAGTCGCTGTGCTTGGCCGTTGTTCGGTTGTTGATAGCGACTCAGTCGGTGTGCAGTAATGTTGAATACGGGATGACGAGTCGCTATTTGACAGGTTCCGCGATGTATGGGTGCGCATGATAGCGACTGGTCAGAGCGACTGGCTCCCACCATATTCATCAAAAAATCACGCACAAAAAATTCAAGCACTGTGAAATGCCTGTTTAAACCCCAGAGCGCTGGCGGCGATGTGTTAAAAGTAGTTTTTTAACCCCCAAACCACCATGTTTTTGGAAACCAAAAAAAAAAAACATTTTTAAGAATTTAGTAATATGAATACAATAATATCAGACCTGTAATATCAATTCTGCACAATTTTTTTTTTTTTTTACCTTAAAAAAGTAATCTAACATGGCAGAAGTGGTCACAGAATTTTTCACATTGAAAAAAAAAACATTAATAACAATTAATTATTAATATTTAAAGATTGTTCCATTGAAATGCATTGGAGAGCGCCAGGTAGCGAGAGGTCATACCTGTCGCTGTTCAAGGTCGGACGCTGGCGCTGTGGGCTGAGGCTGGAATAATGATGAATGAGTGGCTATCTGGCGCTATCTCAGTCGCTAAGTAGGATTGGCTTGATAAATGTGTGATTGTGGTGGGGAGCCGGCGTTCTCGTGGCGGGGCACGTCATTACCGGCCGCTCACCAGTCGCTACCTGTCGCTATCCCTTGATAAATAAGGGCCTAAGACGCAGGTTGCAGTGCACACCCAAATGTACACTCACTGTGCATTTTTCTGTGCACTTTCTTTAGCATGATCCCGAATTTGAGAGCCTATTGGTCCCACAGCAGGATTCCTGTGCAGCATGTTCAACCCTTTCAGGCTATCCATGGTCCTAATCCATAATAGTTATTTTATGCAGCATAATGCTATTGAGATAAATTGTTGATGTCCTTTTAGAGAGATGTTTTTACAAGCAAATGTAAAGACTGTCAGGTATATTTTATAAGCAAATGGAAAATGCAACAGATTGCTTTTGAAATGCATTTCATTTTGGCTGCTTTTATTCGTATATGATGAATCCTTTTGAATTTTAGTCTAACACCTCTAGTTTGAAAAAATGATTTATTAAATCAGCTCTCTTTTATAAAAGTGGGAGCCATTGGGCCTACAGTACATTTGGATAGTTTCAATAAATACACAATTTTGCAATTTTGCTTCTGCATACCTGTTGATGTGCAGGGGACATAAAACCAAAAAGAATTGTTAAAGAGATGACCCGAAAGGTGTATTTATTTATAAGTCAAAAATCCAAAGCGCCTCTGATAGTGCCAGGTAGTGCCCCATCTATCATCAGCGATGGGTTGAGTGCCGGTGCTGAGTTCTCTACAGTGCCAGATAAGACCAGGAGCTCACCCTGCCCTGTGTGGCCTTATCCCATACATTTCAATAAGCTGGGTTGGTAATAATTATTTGGGCTACTTTTTACATATTTTTTCACCTGGTGCATGTGCCATAGGATCCCTTAGCTGTTTTTTGCACTTTTGGGTTGTGCTGCAAACTTGTGATTTACACTAATTTTGTTTTTGAAAGCCATCACTAAATCTACAATGATGTTTAAATGCCTTATATTCTGAGTATAGATGCTGGCTTTGCTTTTATATCTGGGTGTAAGTCAAGAAGAGCAAGTCACGTGTGTGTTCTGCTGTGGTCAGAGACAGTTGTTGTGGCTTGCCATGTTCACTTGTGCTGAGAGCTGCAAGGGACAGAGTGTCTATTAGACCACTTGTTTGCATGGTTCTGGAGGAGTGGAATTGAAAGGAGGGCAAACTTGGTGCCTGCTACCTCCTCTTGTGCTGTAGGAAATGGAGGAGAGGCATATGGGGCAGGCATTAGGCCTTATTATTGCTGTTGCCTGAGCTGTCTCTTTTGGCATTAAACCAGGCATTAAAGAGTAATTACACTTTCAATTACATTTTTTAAAGCTGCCATTATTGTGTGCCAAAAAAATGTAATCAATGTGCTAAAACTATATATTTTTTTAATTTAATTTTGTTTTAATTCAATTTGTTTTCATTGTTTTTGCAATTCTGTTTTATAATACATAACAGTTGTCCCTACAGCAACAATGTGTTTACCTTAGCAATGTATCCCAACGGGTTTGCTAATCATCTGACTGGCTAAGGAAGATATGACAGATTTAACCCCTTCTGCTGTAATTCAACTTATTCAGGGAGGATCACAATCTTGTGTTGCAGGAGCGAAAGGGTTACAGGCAGTGTTCTCAGCTGGAAGCTTCATTGTGCTGAGCCAAAGCTGCTAAAAATTTCCCCAGTGGAAGCATTCTGGGATATGTGGTCAGTAGTTTTTATTCATGGCCAGTAAATACACTAGTGTCTTAGGATCACAGGCATACAGGAATATGGGAAACTCAGAAACCGCATGTTGATGCAGGTCTGGGGGCACAATCCTAACACACAGAAGAAAACAATAAGACAGAACACCAAAAACATGACAAAACAGGAGTTTTCCTTTAAGTTTTGGAGGGGTTGGTCCTCTTTAAGTATCTTAAAAAACATATATTTTGTTTTCTGTTACAAAACAAATTACAACATTGTTTCCAACCATAAACCTAATTACTTATTTAGAAGCTTTCCTTCCTAAAGAAGTGAATGAGTTTACCCCTAACACCATTCCATCACAGTTATGCCCTTCTTACTATAGCTTAGTTCTTAGCTATTTCACCTGATCTTGACCTTACACTTGAAAGCTTGGAGGTACTATACAATCTTGTATTCATATTGCTTCTCAAGCGACAAAGCATGAAGAAAGCCATTGAAAAAGCCAAGTGGGACCAATAATATAAATTGAAATGCTCCAATAAACTTTTTTTAATGAGCCTTTGGCAGCCATCTCAGATTTTATGTTAAAGCACCTTTTTATTTTCAATTACTAGAATAAAATGTTTACTAGTTTTACATTTGGATGTAGATTTGGAATTGCAGGTACACACCAGTCTATTGGTCTAAAAATCTTATCCTAATTGTTATTATATAATATGGATGATTGATGCATTAAACTACACTAGCCCATCAATAGGCCCGGGTTTCGCACATGTACAGATGAAGTAATTATTACTCAGTGTCCGGTATGTGCAAATACACAAAGCATGACCTGTTGGTAGCCTTTACGGAGAGGTTTTGGCACCTGTGTGTTTAAACGTATGTTCATTTGTAATATCATTGAATTACCTCGATCACCAAACTTGAGTTTTGTATATAAACCTCCAATATTACCTAGGTTAGAAAATGTGTGTTTCATGGATGCGGTTTTCTTTTTTGGCAATATGTTGCCATTGGCAATGTACACCAAGAAGGGAGATGTGAGAACAATGCTGCTGGACATGTGCAATTATGAGTGAGCTTCCTCTCCTCAGCAATGGCCATAGCAGACAGAGGCCCTTATTTAACAAGGGATAGCGGCAGGTAGCGACTGGTGAGCGGCCGGTAATGACGGGCCCCGACCACGAGAACGCCGGCTCCCCACCACAATCACACATTTATCAAGCCAATCCTGCTTAGCGACTGAGATAGCGCCATATACTCATACTCATTCATCATTATTCCAGCCTCAGCCCACAGCGCCAGCGTCCAACATTGAACAGCGACAAGTATGACCTCTCGCTACCTGGCGCTCTCCAATGCATTTCAATGGAACAATCTTAAAATATTCATAATTCATTCTGCCATTTTTAATAATTTTTTTAAGGTAAAAAAAAAATAAAAATAAAAAAAGTACAGAATTGATATTACAGGTCTGTATTCATATTACAAAATTATTTAAAAAACTTGTTTTTTTTGGTTTCCAAAAATATGGTTGTTTGGGGGTTAAAAAACTACTTTTAACTCATCGCCGCCAGCGCTCTGGGGTTTAAACATGCAATTTACAGCGCGAGAATTTTTTGAGCGTGATTTGTTAATGAATATGGTGGAAGCCGGTCGCTCTGACCAGTCGCTATCATGCGCACCCATACAGCGCGGAACCTGTCAAATAGCGACTCCTCACCCAATATTCAACATTACGGCAAACCGACTGAGTCACTATCAACTACCGAACAACGGCCAAGCACAGCGACTACTAGCGGGCGCTCTGAAAATGCCGCTACAGTCCCTTAACTGTCGCTACCTGCCGCTGTTAATGAATCGGCCTCCCAGTTACTTCTCTTGGTGGACAGACTTGGTGTATGTTGGCAATGGCAACAGAAATAGCAACAGAAAATGCTTTACATAAAATACACATTTTCTAACATAGGAAAAAATAATAAAATTCTAGACAAGCTCAGCACCTTGAAAAGATCATTTTTGGCAAAAACATCTACTAAACATATACTACAATACAAAGATTTCCTTCGAAAGAATACTTACCCTTAAAATATTCAGGTTTGAGGTTTTTTAACAGTTTGGATTATCTGTATTTATAAATCAATGATAACATCAATCATTAAAAAAATATATACCCATTATTTGTACACACAGTGTATATAGTGTTTTGCTGCTCTCTCCTGGCTTGCTAATCATCTGATTGGTTAAGGCAGGTGTGACAGAATAAACCCATGCAGCTGAAATTAAAGTATTTTGGATAGGGAGGATCACAATCTTGTGTTCAGTAGCTAAAAGGTTACTAACAGCATTCACACCTGGAGAGGTTATTATGTTGCATAGACGTAGAGGCTGATTCACTACTAGCGCCAGGTATTGCCAGATGAGTGCCTGTATAGTGGCGCTTAGAGCGACCGCTAGTAGACACTGTAAGCAGTATCCAGTGCTGTAACAGAGCATCTCTCTATTAACCTGGCCGCCATGGATGAATGTGATGTGTGTTGAATGCTGTAACAACAGTTTAGCGATGCAGCGAGTGAGAGGTAGCGCCAGCTCAGTGCGTCCAGCACTCGGCACTCCACACCATATTTAACTAAATACTAGACACACAGCGTCGGTGCTCTAAAGCTGGGCTCTGTAGCATAGAGCGCCAGATGCTGTGTGATTAAAGTCTGTTTTTGAGCACATATCCACCAGTAACAAAGTGAAAACACATGGAATGACATTGTTTTAACACTGTGACCATAACACTTTAGTGACAGACCTGTAAATGCAATTCTGCATAAAAATATTAAAAGTCAAAAAAGTTTCTAAAAGTTTTTGTTTGCAGCCAGGAGAGGTCACACAATGATTTGAGCAAAAAAAAAAAAAATTAATTGCCGAACACACTATTTATACACAACTAATGAAGTCCAATTGAAATGTATGGGAGAGCGCTACAGAGCGACAGATACTATATAGCGCTCTGGAACCTAAAATGGCGGTGCTATACGCTGAGCCGCCTGTAATAATACATGAGGCACTAACTACATTCGCTTTCTTAAATGTGGTTTTAAGTACAGCGCCCGGCGTTCACCAGACACTGCCTGCCGCTACGAAGCACTACCTGGCGCTATCTCTTCTTAAAGTGGACCAACACCCAGGGGGGATCGGCCCGGGAATCTATAAGATTCCCGGACCGATCAGATCCCTCCCCGCGGGGCATCCGAAATCGGGATGTCCCGCGGGGAGGAACCCCCCAGGAGGCCCACAATCCTTACCTTACCGGCGATCCAACGGCGCATGCGCGAGACGCGGCCGCGTCTCTCGCTTCCCTCTAGCAGGGCGTGCTCCCGCGCCGGCCGTTTTGTGAATGGCCGGCGCAGGCGCGCTCCCTGTTAGAGGGAAGCGAGAGACGCAGCCAATGACAGCGCTCTGGTATGCGCGTCCAAGCGGCTTTGGACGCGCATACCAGAGCGGCTCTGAGCGCTGTCATTGGCCGGACGAGGTCACGTGGGAGCGGGGAGAGGTGAGTTTTTGCGGCGATCGGGGGGGGTTCACACAGCGGGGCACCCCCGATCGGGGTGCCCCACCTAAGTGGACCAACACCCAGGATAGTCAAAATCCTGGGTGTTGGTTCACTTTAAATAAGCCTCTTAGCAAAAGCTGCAGATTAGCTCACCTGTTACATTGGAGGAATTCTGGCACTTGTAGGCCATAAAAACTACTCCCAATGTAGCAAGACAGAGCCTCATGAATATAAGAACATTGAAAACAGGATGCTGATCACAAATAAAATCACAGGTATGGGGACACACAAATGTTTTTTTACATTCCAAAAGAGGAAAACAATAAGGCAGAACACAAAAAATTGCCAAAAAGGGAAATAAAGCAAAATCAGATTTCTCCCCCAAACACAGAATATTACCCAATGGAACTGCATTGGATCAGTAACATTATTTACTATATTAAATTATATTATATCATGTTTATAATTAGCAATTACTGAATGTGTTTATTTGCATTTCTGAAATATACCTCACCTTGGCTCAGCTCATATGCATCCTGGCCTAACTTGTTGTACTTGGATCTCAATGGCATAGTCTATGCTTCCTCTAGATAGAGATAGGCTACTTTGCTGGGGGGGGGGGGTGTATCACAACCTGAAGCATACTCTAATGTCGATTCGAATACACTTTGGGGGTTATTTAATAACAGATAGCGCCAGGTAGTGCCTCGTAGCGGCAGGCAGTGTCTGGTGAACGCCGGGCACTGTGAGCAATACCACATTTAAAGTGGACCAACACCCAGGATTTTCACTATCCTGGGTGTTGGTCCACTTCAGCGGGGCATCCGAGATCAGGATGCCCCGCTGTGTGAAACCCCCCCAAAAGCCTCAAAAAAACGTACCTTTTCGGCGACGGACAAGCCGCCGCCGCCTCCCGCGCGTCCCTCTTGCAGGGCGTGCGCCCGCGCCGGCCGTTTGCTAGAGGGCCGCGCGGGAGGCGGCGGCTGATCCGTCGCTGATAAGGTAAGGTTTTTTGGGGCTTTTGGGGGGGGGGGTTTCACCCCTCGGGACATCCCGATCTCGGATGCCCCGTGGTGAGGGAGGTGATCGGCCCGGGAATCTTATAGATTCCTGGGCCGATCACCCCTGGGTGTTGGTCCACTTTAAGAAAGCGAATCTGGTGAGCGACTCTAACAGCGCCATGTAGCTCCACATGTATTAATCCAGGCGGCTCAGCGTGCCGTTCCAGCGCTACCTGTTGCTCTGTAGCGCTCTCCCATACATTTCAATGGTCCTTCATTAGTTGTGTATAAATAGCATGTTTGCCAAATATTTTTTTTTTTTTTTGGCTCAAATCATTGTGTTACCTCTCCTGGCTGCAAACAAACACTTTTCGAAACTTTTTTGACAGAATTGTCATTACAGGTCTGGTACTAAAGTGTGATTGTCCCAGTGTTAAAACAATGTCATTCCATGCGTTATTGCTTTGTTACTGCTGGATATGCGATCAAAAACAGACTTTAAACATACAGCATCTGGCGATCTGTGCTACAGCGCTCAGCTTTAGAGCGGCGACGCTCTGTTAAACATGGTATGGAGCGCCGAGTGCCGGACGCACTGAGCAGTCGCTACCTCTCGCTGGCTCCAGCGCTGTCCTCTTGTTAAATGTGGTGTAGGCTTGGGCGCTACAGGTCGGAACAACGCCTTGCGTTCGCTGCGGCAAACAGGGAAGAGCAGTATTGATGCTTAAGAGTTAGGAGCCTCTTATTACAGTAACTGGAACACATTTGGGGAAAGATAAATAAATAAAAATATTTTATCTATATTTAATGCTGTTTGTTATAAGGTAAAGTACTGTAAATAAAAAGCGTTGACTGTGGTGTTCTCCTCTCCTGTAGATGTAGCGTAATGTTGTGCGCTCCATTCTAGGGCATTCTATAGCGTTCATATCATGTCTCGGGGCAATCCATAGCGTTCGTACTTTGCGACGGGGTCAAAGGTCTTGCTTTCAGTTTCGCTTTATGCACTTCCGGTTTGCCTGTTCGGAGCAATGGCACCTGCAAGGCATTGTGTAGGAAGATTCCCCAGCTCATCCTCCTCTTCAGAGGATCAAGAGCCAGTTAAGAAGAGGAGGCAGGTGGACCCCTCCCATGTGAATAGGCAAATAGTAAAGGTAAGATTTTGGGCTAATGTTTTCATAATGCCTTTTTTGCTGTGTTGTGGCCTTCTTTCAATGTGTTTTTTTTTTATTTGCGTTAAGATTTTTGTTGTAATTTTAGAGTTTTTTTTTTTGCTTAGTGCACATGTATTGTCATTTTTTTTATATTTATTTTTTTGTTTTTTATTTTTGGGGGTCATGTAAATGTTTTAATAGTTAGTACTATAATTAAAGGGGATCTCAACCCATGGAACAGATCTTAGTAATATATTTTATTACTGGGATTTTTATTTATTTATACCCCTGGGCATCCCAAATTGTGTTATTGTTAAAAGTTATTTTTGTGTTTAACAACCTGGGTGATTTAATATAGTGGTACATCCACAAACCCTTTATGGCAGGTTAAAGGACCCCAACCAAGATTTTTTTGTTAAAATTTGATTTTTCGATTACACTTTAAGTAAATGTCATTTAATTCCATTTATTATGTGTTTATATTTGTAATCTTTTTTGCCTATTTTTTTTTTATTTCATCTTTTTATTTTTCCTTTTTGTGTTAAGGAGTATGACTATGCCGTTAGGGAGAAGACCAGTATCATGGAGGAGGTGAAGGCCACTGTGTCCCGGTGCTTCAATACTAACTTGAGGGCAAAGTCTATCAGGCAGCGGTGTTCGGACTTTAAGCGCCAGGACAATGAGGGTGTCTATCAGCTCTATGATGCCTACACTTCTGGTAAGTTCAAGACACATAAACAAACACTATTATTATATATGTACACTTTATCCTGCTGTATCTCTTATTTTTTTTTCTCTCCACAGATAAGCATCCTCCCCTGGGCAACCTGGGTGTTCTCCCCCGGAGAAGAGTCCGTGCTTCTGATGACTCAGCGGGGGAGGGCCCTCTTGACGCTCTCATATCAAGCATCCAGGAGAGGATGACGTGGAAGCCCCAGTAGAGCCTGCTGCTGAGGTGACGGTGGTGTGGAGCCTTAGCTCCTCTGAGTTTGGCTCGGCAGAGTCAAAATACCGCTGGGGCCACTCTCAAGTGGGGAGTCCCAGTGGGGAGTCCCAGGAGGAAAGGGACTCCACCACACTTCACCTCATAGCCCTCCCTGGGAAACGACCAACATCTCATCCCCTGGTGAGTGTCCTTCAATGTTTGGATTGTCTGGTCATTTGCAACAGTCTTGTGTGGTAAAGTTTGTTCAATTGTCCTAAATTATTTTTCAGGGCATCATAGAGCCGCCACTTTCTCCACCGATGTTGGCCTACCTGGTAACTGGCATGGTAGAGGTAAGATTGACCTTAATAATGCTCAACTCCTATATGCATCCTGTGTTGCCTGGCTTTATGGATCTTTTATAATGTGTCATTCAATTGTGTTGTGAAGTGGCCATGTTGACTCTAGAACAGTAGGGTATCTTCATAAAACATAATAAAACAATTATGTGGCTTGCTCATGTGTTTGGCAAAGTAGTTATGTTATAGCTAACACATGGCCAAGTGTGTTACAGTAATTATAGACATTGAACTCTTTCCTACAGCTAAATTGTTGGATTACAAATATAAAAAAAACATACTATGTTCTTGTGTTTGTATCTGTTGTGTTTTTATTCTACACATAGATGTTGCCACGCAGACGGAACCAGTGGTCCTTCTCCCCACTCCATCTCCCAGAGGCCATGGGCCAAGGCCAAAGCTGTGATGGTGAGTGATATGATTTGTGACAATAAGCTTGTAGAAATGCATATGTGTGTGTCCATGACCATGTACACATGTTAGTGGCAGTCTAGAGTTGACACTCATACCTGTAGAGCCTCTTTTCTGAATAATCAATCAGAATTGTCTCAAAGCATGCACATTTCCTGCCCCTGCTAATGTAACTTGACGCTACCTGATAAAAGCAGCAGTTGGTTGGGTACTTTATGTGCTGCTTTTACATACATTTTTAATTCTGCTTTCCCTATTGTTTTGATGTTATACCATATTTCTAGTAAAAGGTTACTCGAGATATATTTTGATTAATTTGCCTCAGGCCAATATATTAACTACATTCTTCCTGTGGTCAAGTAGGCCTTAGTTGGTTAGGTTTTTTGCTTTGTGATGTTAGACTAGGGTGGTTATGTTGAATGGTTACACAGGTTAATTTACTTTGCCATCACACATTATGAAAGGTTGGCCTGTTGTGTATGTTTCAAAATCTTTGTAGTTACTTTATGGTAAACATCAATCTTTAACAAAGATCATAGGGATATACTGTATTTGTAGAGCTGTAGTACTAAATTGTGTATTTTCTTTCCCACAGCTTGCAATGAAGAGCATCACAGACTGTGGCAATATGTGAGGGAATCACGTCAAATGCTTCTGGAGATGATAAATCAAAGACAGGGTGGGGGGAACTAATTTTGCCGCTGTGCGGATTTTAATTAAGGTTGCCATGTTGGTTTTTGTTTATAATTAAAAAAAAATCTATTTTTCGACATACACGTGTTTTTGTTTTTACTCATTATAGTATTGGTCTGACTCCCCCCACACACACACATGATTAGGTATTTTGGTTAGCACCTGGGTTTAAAAAAAACAATGAAAAAAACTGAAAAAACAAGAAAAAACCCAGAAAAAACAAAGGAAAAAAAACAAGAAAAATGAACAAAGAAAAAAAACAGAAAAAAAACAAGAAAAAAAAAATAGAACCCCCCAAAAAACAAAGAAAAAAATAACAGATAGAAAAACCAAGTAAAAACCAAGGAAGGAAATAACAGCAAAAAAAAAAAAACAACAAACTTTTGTATATAGTCACATTTAAAAAAAAAATCATTAAAGCTCAGGGGGTATTAAAGCTCTTTCTGTAATGTGGGTGGAAAATAACACTGCTGCTGCTGTTTAAAAAACAATGGTGGTTTTAGAGCAGCATTAGAATGCTCAGGTGCTGCAGTGAGAGGGAGAGTGCCTCTATATCGCCACACACATCACATTTATCAATGCGAAACTAAAAACTACAGCGTCACATCAGCTGAGGACCTCTGTTACAGCACCCGATACCCGCTTACAGCGTCCACTAGCAGAAGCGCCGCTATACAGAAGCTCATCTGGCAGTACCTGCCGTTAGTAGTGAATCAGCCTCCATGTCTAGGGGTTGTAGTACCACCTGCAGCTGCTGCTGACCCAGAAACACAACAGGTTGAGTTCTAATGCCAATCATGAGTTTCTAGAAAACTTTGCCTCTTAAGCCCAAGGGATATACCACGAATCCAAAAAGGATCCAAAAACTGTGATAGCATATTTGATTGTGCCGTGCAGGTGCAGTAAATATTATGTAGACGTGCAAGGGTGCTAGTTTCCGACAAACAACCAGGCCTTGCATATAAAATACATAATCTGACTTCCATTTATTATGAGCAAAAACACATAGTAAATAGTAGTCACAAGGTTAAGTAAGTAAGTCACAAGGTTAATAACAATTTACATGAATCAGCCTAAAATGGCTGACAAGCATACAAAATGGCATCACAAAAAGTGAGCAACTTACAGACAGGCATCCCGAATGAGCAGGGGTGGGGGATCAAAGACTAGCCTCTCTGAATAATAAGAGGGAGGCAAATTTGAATAGGTAATGCTACAGGCCTCACTATGTACCTCCAACAGTGATGAGGTACACCGATTAACAGGAGCCTGATACGAAGCCACCACCACTTTCTCTGACATTGCCTCACTCTCAAATTTTCTGTTCTAGCTTTGTATTCCTCCCCTAAGAAGCTTTTGGTGTTTCCAGAAGACACCACCCAGATATACTCTTGTAAACTTTCATAGTGTTTGAATCTGGGAGCATTTGTTTGAAATAATGCAATTGAACTGCATCTAAACCAGAGATGTATTTTGGCAAAATTCTAGAAAATGTTTTCTATTCAAAATAGTACTTTTGAATCTGAAAAAGATATAAATCTAAAGCTACTAAAGAAATACCTAAAACAACAAATCATTGAGCAGCACATCGTGTTCAAGTTTGTGCCTGTACAGGGAAAATACTGTTCATCCATGACCTTCATGCAATCTGTTAGACTAAGCTCTTTATGCAAAGTGGAGAGGGGAGAACTGCAGCGTCCAAAGCTGATGAAGACTCAAAACTAAAATTGCTGCCCAAAAAATATATTAGATATTAATCTATTAGATAATTATTGGGAATTTTATTTTGAGACAATGGGATGATTCAACACCATTTGTAAAAAATTCACAAAATTTTACCCTTGATGCTGAATCAACCTCTAAGTAGACAAGGGATAGCGGCAGGTATTGCCTCGTAGCGACACGCAGCGACACCTAGAGTCTGGTGAACGCTGGGCGCTGTACGCAATACCACATTTATGAAGGCGATTCTGGTGAGCGACTCTAACAGTGCCATGTAGCGTCAGATGTATTATTACAGGTGGTTCAGCGTATAGTGCCATCGCTCTAGTTTCCAGAGCGCCAGGTAATACCTGTCGCTACCTGTTGCTCTCCCATACATTTCAATGGGCGTTCCTTTTCTTCTGTTTAAACAGGGTTTTTTGTTTTTGATTCTCCTGGCCTAGAAAGAGTCATTTTTGTAAACTTTTTATATTTTTATGCAGAATTGTCATTACAGGTCTGGCATTAAAGTATTAATGTCACAGTGTTACAACAATGTAATTCCATGTGTTTTTGCTTTGTTACTGGTGGATATGTGTTCACAAACAGACTTTAATCACACAGCGCCTGCCGCTCTGTGCTATAGCGACCAGATTTAGAGCGCCTACGCTCTGTGATTCTGTTTTTTAGTTGATTATGGTATGGAGTCGCCGAGAGTCGGTCGCAATGAGCTGACGCTACCTTTTGTTCCCTGCAACGCTGTACTGGTGTTAGAACGCCCAACATGCATCTCATTCACCAATGCTGGCGAGGTTACTACAGCGAATGAGACACTCTGTTACAGCGCCCGATAGCCAATCACAGCTTATACTAGCAGTCACTCTTAGTGCCTCTGTACAGACGCTCATCTGCCGATACCTGGCTCTAGTAATAAATCAGCCTGTATGAAAGTCAGTAGCACTTTTTACACCAAAGAAAATGTAGTGCACTTTTTCTCCTGGTGCTAAATCGAAAGAGGGTTTTAACACTTTTTTAATAAGTAGTAAAACATGCATGTCTCTTTTATTGTCTACCTAGAGCCTTATTCAGCACTTTGTAAAAAGAGCACCTCTATTTTATTTTTAATTTTTTTACAAAATGCACTTTGGAGTAAAAAGGGAAAGGGAAGCGAGCTTTTTTCCCTGGTGCTGAATTGATTCCCAATAAGTGTGTGTACATTATTACTAGAGATGAGCGAACTTTTTGAAAGTTTGATTCGGGCGATTCGCCGAATTTCCCCAAGAAATTCGGGGTCGCCCGAATCGAACTTTCACGAATCGCTCATCAGAAAAAAAAAAAAAATGCCGGCATGGTGGGAGTGGGCAAGGCCGGCTACGCCTGTCAGCGGGCCTGCGGCAGCAGGCAGGCCGGCTGCGCTGTCAGCGGGCCAGCTTCCGCCGCCCGCTGACAGCGTAGCCGGCCTGCCCGCTCCCACCATGCCGGCATTTTTTTTTTTTTATTTCAGGGAAAATTCGATCGGCACGAACCAAAAAAAATTCGGGTTCGTGCCGAATCGAATTTTCCCTGAAATTCGGAGCATATTCCGGTTCGTCCGAACCAGTTCGCTCATCCCTAATTATTACTTTAATGCATTTGCCAATAATTTTTCACTTGATAAAATAAACCTGCAGCAAATCAATGATCTATAACAAAAAACATGAAAATAGCCACTGTAAAGCAGCTGCTTGTGAACTCCAAACTACTTTTTGTATTTTAGTTGGGACTGGGGGATTTAGTGATAAACAAGGGCAAAAGCCACATGAGAGATGAAGAAAGAGACAATGGTGTGCTGACTAAATTTTTTGCACAAAATACAATTTTAGAAAACATAACAAAGGCAAGGTATGTTAATTAGCATCTGCAAATAAAATATCAAGTGTTTCATCTTTTTGCCTGGGATATTAGAAGCAAAATGTAATGAAAATTCCAGCTTTTTTGTTGACACTTCCTGTGTTCACAAAGTATTTGGCTTCCTACACTGTCAGCCCAAAAGGGGTTTGCAGCTAAAGCTAATCTTTATACCTCACTTAATAATCATATTCCGTCCATAGAGACGTCTGCTACTGATCCTGTTTCATTCTGGCAGAACAGAGCAAATTACAGGCCAACACAATCTTGGCAGGAATATGTTTTGCTGAAGCTGTTTAAGAATCTTAAGCATTAAGGTAGTGTCATTTTACCACTAGTACCACATGTGATTTAAATGGAATTGTTATTGCACTTAACACATTTTAACAAGATACAAATTCCAGTATGCATTGACATTTTTGGCAGTCTGGCAAAATGTCCATCTAGTAAAGAGAGCATGACTTGAAGGCTCTTGAGATATAGCATCCTGGGTTGAACGGACACATTCAAGATAATTTTCAGACAAACCTAATGTGGAAAAAATATTTAAATGGCCTTAAAACGGACTTTAAGTCTGCTGTGCCTTCGCAAAGCACGCACCTACATGTCCCTTTCTCTAGTGAACTTGATGTGCACAAAGAATTGCAGTGCCCTTACCTGAGCCCCGTAAGCTCTGCTCCCAGCTTTAGCAAGGTATGAGCGACCTGTTATTCACCCAATCACTGTTGTGGCAAAGCTGCTCTTGCTACAATGATTGGGTGACTTAAATTCACTCCTGATCGTTGACAGATTTTCCTGCTAAACCTTCATAATCGGGTCAAAATTGAATATAAACTTTCACAAAGGTATATTACCAAATACAATCTTGTTTACCTAACTTAAAACTGAGTTTGAGTGCAGCAGGGCATAGTCTGACCTGTCCCCCTCCCCCAGCTGGACTCCTGAAGAACAGATTAAAAACTCACCAACCAGGGATTGTGTTGCGGCTGCAGCCTTGCATCTTACACATCGTTGAAAAGACGCGCATGTGTTTAATGAGCCCCCTGGCAACAAAGAACCCCATGAAGCAAGATCGCCTGCAGCAAATAGCAAAGGAGCAGGTGGAAACATCATATAGCCATCCATGGCCAATCATGGCTGCGGGTGGTCTTGCATCATGTGGATCCCCACTGCCATTGGGGCGGCAGACAGGGACTTATCCTGTGCATGTGCGTCTTGTTGCAGCACTGTATAAAAAGCAGTGCCATGGTCTGTGGTTCGGCCAGGTGATATGCCCCGCCCCCTCCCCTCCTCACATGTCATGGAAGTGTGATCCCCATTTGAGACTGTTAACATTGTATTATTTGGGTTGAGCTGTCCATCCTCTGAAATTATTATTAGTTCAGCACTGCTGCTACATGTATTTTATCAAGTCAGCATCGGGGTGGTTGAATTGTGACAATTTCTCCTTCTATTGAGAATATAGTGGAAGATGATTGGCTATATAACAAACCATGCATATTAGATATTTTTTTCAATCGAGATAAAATCCTACCTGTTACCAATAATTTGAAAAAATTGATTCATGAACTACAAGATCTTTCTATACAGGAGGTTTGGTGGGACAAAAATACTCACTGACTAAATATATACAAGAATAAAAACCCATGGAGCTAATAGTGAAATATGAGGCAGTTCGCTTGCAGGAAATAAACAAAAAAATCAGTGCAATTTTATTCAGATCTATACAAATATATAGATGGTAAATATATGGAACATGTCAAATAAATGCAGGCAATTATTAAAAAAATGGAAGATGAAATTATGGCTACCAAGAAAATCTATTTCAGACAAGAATCTGGTTTATAGTTGGAAAAAATCAAACAGTACCATCAGAAACATGCTTCGACACTGGGATACATGATACATCTCTGGAATGATCCTCACCTAGGGAAGAAAAAACTTTCCTAGGTCAGCTTCCTGGCTCCTTATGAACTCCTGGTGCAGCACTACAAACAGGAACTGGGCCTGCTGTCTAGGGTAGCAAGATTTTGATTGTTTGTTTGTTCTGTGCTGTGTTCTGCCCTGAGCCTGCTGGGCTCTTTTTTCTCCCATCTTGGTCCTACCTGCATTTTAAAGACTCTGACTGTGCCTGATTTAAAGTTTAGTTTGGTTTGTTACCTAGTTTGGCTTGGTTTGCTTGGTTGGTTGGCTTGGTTTGCGTTTGTTTTGCACATAAATATAAGATTTCTGTATTTAGTTCATGATTAAAGTCTATTTTACAGTTTACCCCTGGCCCTGTGCATAACTCTGGTTGCAAATCTGCACTTAGAGGTTTGAATAAAGGGGGTGGGAGTAGCTCAATCACTATTATTTATACAAAATTATTATTATTATTATTCAGGGCCTGGGAACTAATTTACCGCCCAGTTTAACCCTCTCATCGTCTAAATATTAAGCAACAAACATGTCTAGCTGTGTGGAAAGACAGAGATTTAGTTCCATACTAAACACAGAGTGCCTTGTCGGGGCGGTGTGGCTTCCACATGTATCTGCAGATATATGCAACCAAATCTCTGTCTTTCCACATAGCTAGACATGTTTGTTGCTTAATATTTAGATGATGAGAGGGTAAAACTGGGCAGTAAATTAGTTCCCAGGCCCTGAATAATAATAATAATTTTGTATAAATAATGGTGATTGAGCTACTCCCACCCCCCTTTATTCACTTTAGAGGTTTACCAGGGTCCAATTAACATAACAGGTAAATTTGGGTCCTGGGGGGAGCTATAGACATAACCACCTCCTAGATTGTGAATGCAGATGGATCTTCACTTTGGGGACACATATCCCCAATGGTTTAACCCAGCTTCTCTGTTCTATCTTGGCCATGGTGTACACATGCTGTCTCTGCCCACTGTTTCATAACTGGCAGTTGATCTTTGCTCTGTGTGGTTCTCCAGGGACTCATTCCGTGCATGTGCATCTTGTTGCAGCTCTGTGTGAAATGTATCACTGATGTAGGGCTATGATCTTGTCAGTCAAATCCCCCCCAGGAGATCTGGTACATGGTCACCTACTCTAACATGGTCTTGTCCCCTTCTCATCCACTCCTCTTCTCGTATGGTACCCTTATCCCTTTTCCGCCCAAAACACAGTTCACTCTCACCCTAAATATCAGAGACCTCAAGGACAGCTCAAACCGCTCTTCATGAAGAACCTTCCCATCAATTGCAGCCATCTTGTGAAAGCTTGCCCCCCGCAACCTGGCTGCTCGTTTACTGTACTTTACTGTATCTTTGGATGCACTATCCAATCCTTGATAGTGCTCCCAACGCTAAACCTTAAGCATTGTCATACTCTTTTTTAACTCTTAACCTAATCATTCACTAATTTGGCACCTCCACCAAGTTAAACCTTGAAATGGAATGGCTTCTTGGGTAGGTGTCTCATGGTTCAGGTGATTAACTTTTTTTTTACTTCCTGTCTCTTTACCCCACTAGCTATTTTCCTTGGATCATAACCACCTATCAAGTGGCACCTTAGAATGGAAAGGCTGTCAGTGACCCCTCCATATAGTGCCTCAGAATTAGCTGCCTGAGTAGAGTTTCCAGGCACTGGAGGGACCTTCCACTGTTTCCTAACTCTGTAAGCTAATATCTATCCCCTGTATTTTGCTGTTGCTGTTTTCACACTTAATGTACTTCTATGCACATAAGATTGATCCATTCTGGGTTGCCCCTATTGCGTCTATGGAAATCCTATGGTCTCTAATTACTGTGCTGTCTAAAAGAAACATCTTTTTTTTCCCATAGATATGCATTATAATGTGTTTACCCAGTATGTGTTGGTACCACTCTTTAACAACATCTAGCGGTCAATACCTTGTATTTTGTTTCTGCAATTTCTCTGGCATTTATTGATTCTGACATTATAACTTGATGCATTGTACCCGAATCTGTATCACACACTAATTCACCAGCACACACTAATTCACAAGTCAATCTTTGATTACATAGTTTTCAGGGGTTCATTCTTCCACTCTTCTGCCATATAGTCTATTTTGTGCGCAATGAGTGGGCACAGGGATTACTGAACCCTTACTAAAGTCCAAGGTATATACTATACTTATGAATTTGTCACTGGTGTGCTTCTAATAATTCTAACATATGTTGTTCTGAGTCTCCCTACTATAAGGTTCTAGTATGTAAAGTAGAGTGTATGATCCTTAGTATGATTGTTATTATAATAAAGCAGATGGGAACATAAAAGCCCAGAAGACATATCTCCTAAGCAGGTAAGTATTCAATATTGAAAATGATAATAAATAATGACAGCCAAATAATTCAAACATTCATAAAAATGGCTGCCAATCTTGGGAGGTAAAAAATATTGAAATATATTTTATGGACAACATTACACTACGTTTTTTTATCTCTGCTAGTACACACACAAGTCTCTAGTGTTAGGAATTACTACAGTTATTTGAATACCAACAATGAACCAAGAATCAGTTAATTCGGTGATCAGTTTCTCTTTTGAGGCATATTTAGCTGCTGATCTTGGCTGTAATTTCTCAGAAACATCTGGTGTGTGGTCCCTAGGAGCTAAGTTCTAACCGCAGTTGGTACATATATAACACTGTAATGAGTATTATATATCTTTAAAACTGGAAATAGATAAAAAAAATGAAAATCATCATTTGAAAAGTACTTGAACAGATCTTGGTAGCTACCCATTAGTTGTTAAGGTATCATATCACAGTACACAAAAGCTGTAATATCCATCATAGATAACTCAAAAATGCCCTTGCCTTTAAGTTTATAGATTAACTTTAACTATATAATATAACAGCCAGTATGACTGAGCTTAAAGGATCCCATATTATCTCAAAGCATTGTACTGAATCCATGAGAAATGCAGAGATTTTTTAAATGTAATGTTGGCTTTTCTAGAAAATATATCCTGGAAAGGAATATTCTGTCAAGGCAGAAATTTGTCGAATTGAGATAAACGTGGTTTAAGGATGACCACTTCCAAATTAGACATTTCCGTCATGAAAAGTCATATGACCATAAATATCAAATTATTTAGAAGCATTACACTTTGCATTATTAGAAAATCATTAACATTTGGAGTCACTATTAACTTTTTTAAAGGGACTATTTTTATTAAATGTTTTTAATGTTATTTAAAAAAAATGATTAGGGTTACTTGTTTTCAGTAAAATAGAGATTTTATTTTTACCTCAACAAATAAATAACCCTGTGGAATATTCAAATGTTAAACACCTCTCAACACCTCTGCACCTTATTTTTGAGAGCATCTCCATAAATGTTTTAACCCTTGCGACAGCCAGCAAGGTCATGTTGGCATATGGTGCCTAGCAGTACTGCTTGTACGCAGTATCAGCCCTGGATTTTACCAGTCCCTTGCCGACCCGAGACATCCTTACTGAGGCCCTCCACCATGATGCAGGAGCTATATCATTGAGGGATGGGGTTCCTTGGCCTGTAGGTTCAGTGAGGCTGGATACAGGGGACTGAGAGGGAGACTAAGGGGGCAGGGATTGAATGTGGGTGTTAAAAGCAGCAGCCCAACTGGCCCCAAAGCAGTGTGGCCTGGGTCTCCCTATGGCCAGTCCTCCCCTGCTTGTATGGCCCCTTCGCTTACAAAGGAAACTGCTTTTGAGGCTGCCTAGTAGAACTCCTTCCTTGCTATTTATCAAGTGGTGTCCTTATTTGTATTCAGTCAAAAGGAGGTAGCAGAAATACCACACACCATGCTTCGAGTTGTCAACCAGCCCACACAAATCGGGCCCCCCCTATGGAGAGTTTATCTGGATTTGTGTAATGTGTGGTTACCCCAAGACAGAAGATTATTGTTTGTTACCAGTTATTTGTGACAGTTTAAGCAGTTTAGGAAGATTGTTGTTTCTAATTTTGCAATTTTTGCAATTTTGACAGCAGATAAAAAACTGGAACATGCCTTGTCAGAGGGAGTGAAGCTTCAATGTGAGATCGAGTGGTACATGTGTTGGTTCATGATTGAAAGTAGAGGGCTGTCTCCCTTGTGGTGCGTAGACGTGCCCACATTGTAACTACATTAAAATAGGAAATCAGGTGCAGGTTGCACCAGTATATCCCTAAAACAGAAGATCACAGAGCATATTTACGATGCCAGTGCTTGATAGGAGATGAGGGCTGGTTGGTTGAAATGATGATATGAGATAAGGGTACAATGGTTAGTGGTAGAATAATGCAGTCATTTAAATTGTGGGATTATTTTTGGGGGATTCATAGTTTTCTGTGTAATTTATTTATTTATTAAATATTATGCTACCCAGGGATGCACATAGAGGATGGGGTGGGGTAATTGTTTTACTAGTAATTGAATAATTGTCATTGTACTTATATTTATATGTATTCATAATAGTTGATATGCCTATGCCTTTAATGAGTATTCATTGCTATTTCTTCATTGTTTTTATTTGCCCATTTTGTGTTTTTTTATTGTAATATATTGGATACTTACCTTTTCCACTGCTTCTGCATGGCTGTTGGTCCTATCATCTGGATCGGTCTAGATCTCCATTGTGCCAACTAGCGATGTATCATCAGTTGGAAGTAGTCTGCTGCTGATCCTGAAAATTTCTTATGGTGAGTGGAGTAGGGTGTAGCGGAGATGCGTACACTCTCCATTATGCTGTTAGAGGCCCCCGCTGGCAGTGAGTATACTTCGGGGCTGGTTGGTGGTTATTTCTAGAGATGAGCGAACTTTTGAAAAGTTCGATTCGGCCGATTCGCCGAATTTCACAAAGAAATTCGGGTTCGGGCGAATCGAACTTTTACGAAGTTCCCCATCATAAATGCCGGCATGGTGGGAGCCGGCCGGCGGGCCGGTAAAGCCGGCCGGCCCGCTCCCACCATGCCGGCATTTAAAAAACAAAAAAAAAAAAGAAAAAGCATTTTTGCCGGCATGGTGGGAGAGGGCCGGCCCGCTCCGCTGTCAGCGGAACCGGCCGGCCCGCTCCCACCATGCCGGCATTTAAAAAAAAAGCAAACACTTACCTGCAGGTCCGGAGCGTGGAGGCCGGCGCCGCTCTCAGCTGTCATCTGAGGGCGCGTCATCAGAGGGCGCCTCTGATGACGCGCCCTCAGATGACAGCTGAGAGCGGCGCCGGCCTCCACGCTCCGGACCTGCAGGTAAGTGTTTGCTTTTTTTTTAAATGCCGGCATGGTGGGAGCGGGCCGGCCGGTTCCGCTGACAGCGGAGCGGGCCGGCCCGCTCCCACCATGCCGGCAAAAATGCTTTTTTTTTTTTTTTTTTTTTTTTTTTTAAATGCCGGCATGGTGGGAGCGGGCCGGCCGGCTTTACCGGCCCGCTCCCACCATGCCGGCATTTTTTTTTTTTTAATTTCAGGAAAACTTCGATCGGCACGAACCACAAAATATTCGGGTTCGTGCCGAATCGAATATTTCCTGAAATTCGGAGCGAATTCCGGTTCGTCCGAACCGGTTCGCTCATCTCTAGTTATTTCTCCCAGACAGTGGAGAAAGCAAGCAGTATGCTTGGTTGCATATTTTGATGCTTCATTAGTAGGAAGAGGGAGGTTGTAATGCTGCTGTATAGAGCCCTAGTGACACTACAGCTGAAATACTATGTGCAGTTCTGGAGACCTTACCTACAAACATACATTTTTAAATGGAAAGTGTCACAACGTGGGCAACTAAAATGGTTGAAGGGTTTGAGCCTAAAACTTATCAGGTTCAGGGGGTAAGTGTTTTTAAAAGGGCACTTAATTATAGAACAAGAGATCACAACCTGAAGCTATTCAGAACCTACTACTATTTATTTTTTCTATACCCAATCATTTTTCAAAGGCACCCCTTCTTAGCTTTGCTGTAACATTCTTAATGCAATACTTGAACATTTTATGCAAAAGTCAAAGCCATTGGATACATGTATGTTCAAAGATAAGACGCAAGAGAAGTAACTGATGAGAACCAGTGAATTGCAAGTACATGTTGGTAGAGGAAGCAAATGGGGATTTAATGAGCTAGGTCACACACAAAAGACTTTTAGCGTTTGGACCACACAATATATGAACTGATGTTCAGTAAACAGCTTCAGCCATGGAGCTATTACAAGGGCTGCATGTCATAATCCCTCCTCACTTTCTAAGTAGCCCAGATTCGAATACAGCAGGCAACCTTCTCACCTGCACACTGAAGTTTAAAAAGAACACCTTACATCATTACAGTGCTGCCTGTACTCATTTAGCCTTTCTTTTGAATTACTCATCTGCTTCAACCTCGGTTCTTTAACCATGTTTATTCCTGAACTGTTTATCCAGCTTAACCCCCGGCTTTATCCATGTTCTGTCCTTGCACTGACCCTGGTCCGATCACCGATCCACTCCTGTGCCTGTGAATAACTGACTGTGCTACTTAGCCTAGTGTACTGGCAGTCCATTTCCCAGCTTCACGACCTGGACCTTTTCTGTGGCCCAGTCAATCCTAGTAAAGACTAGGGTTGGTCTTAGACTTCGGATTTCCTGGTCAAGTGTTCTGTCAGTTCTGCCTTGTTATCTTACTTGCCTTGTTCAGCCCTGTCAGCTTCCATGTTCTAAGTTCTCACCCTGCTTATCAGCCTGACACTAGGTTTCAAGTCACTATAGCAAGTATAGCTACAATAAAGGTCAGTCAGCAATTTATGGTGATGTGACCAAAGGCTGTATATATACAGTACAATCCCTGACTTAACAGTTGGTAGACGGATTTATTGGCACACTTTCACTTAAAAGTTTTTGAATATTGATTCTGCCACACTGCCTGTCATGGGAAATTGAGGGGATTCTGCCCACTGCCTGTTATGGGGTGAAGGGGGATCTCAATCTGCCTCTTATGGGGCAATTGAGGGGGGATCAACATGCTACCTGTTATAGAGAGATTGGGGGGGATTTTGCCACACTGTATGTTATGGGATGATTTGAGGGGGATTCTGTACACTGATTGTTAGAAATTCGGGGGATTCTGCCTACTGCATGTTATAGGGTGATTGAGGGGGATTCTGCACACTGCCTGTAAGAGGGGAATTAAGGGAATTCTGCCCACTCTCTGTTATAGGGATATTGGGGAGACTCTGCACACTGCCGGTTATGGGGTGATTGGGGGGATTCTGCCTCTTCCTGTTATTAGGTTGGGGGCTATCACTCGGTTCAGAATGACTATATCCTTCGAAACGGCGTAGTAGCCACGGCTGCGTGGGTGCTGCGGCAGTGTTGCCCTGTATGCGAAACCTTTATTATTGGTGATATTTCTCTTTAATATCTTCTTTATTTGTTGATCTGTCTCATTTGCACTGTAATATTTGTCTAGATTTTTTGCACTTGCATGTTATCCACAGAGTTTATCAATTAGATTTTGACAGCTTGCATATTGATTGTAGCTTATTGTAGATTTTCATATATGGATATTTGTGATTTATAGTTTTTTGAATATTTGCACAACACGAACACTTTGTCTTATTCATCATTACCATCTAACCATCGAACAAACAATTCATCATCGTTTGTTAGATGGTATATATAGACACAGTAATTTGTTGATGGTGTATCCCACGTGAATTTAATTATTTTGTGTGATTTCATATTTTGATGTGGGGGGCACTTAGCTGCAGGGTTGCCCCGTTCTTTTTTCTGTCCTGCTATCACCGTTTGCCTGCAGTGATTCTAAAGTGTAGAGATTCTGAATTCCATCAAAGCAGTGTCCTTGTGTGAAGTTTGTTGTATATGTATTTTGCCAATAAAATTGATATTTTATCATTTGTCAGTTGGGTGTGCATCCTTACTGGGCACAGTTTGTTTGGGCCCTGTATTTTTGTGTTTGCATTGCAGAGTGGCAACCCAACTTGTAGGTATTTCAGCAGTGTAACATTTATATTTTTGGTTCAGAATATTTTTTTTCTGATTTTCCTCCTTTAAACCCTAGGTGCGTCTTACGATCCTGTGCGTCGTATAGAGTGAAACTCAAACTGTATATGATATTTATTATTTTGATGTACAATAGCCTTGTAGAAGCAGTATACTATTTGAATAAGCATGAAGCTAAAATAAAATATGTATAATAAAAGTCTTTCTTTAAAATTTTCTTTCAATAAGGGTTTCAGAATTGAAGTTCCAGAATCCTCGAAAAACATGCACCAGTGTGTGGTATATTTGCTCACCAAATCCCATAGGATAATAGTACTTCCTATAGTATGTTTAATAAAAAAAGGTTGCAGGTCAGTGCTTAGGATAATAATACTGTCTCACAGAATTCATTCAGAGCTCCAGTGGCCACATAGCTATGCCATATCGTGAGATGATAAAATTATCCTCTGGACTTTGATAAGCATATGTACCACATGCTGGAGAAGGTGCAAGTTTTTCTTGAATGTTAATCTGAAACCCTTATTGAAAGAAATTTGGAAGAAAGAACTGCATTATTCACTTTTCATTTTAGTTCCATGCTTATTTATATAGTTTAAATGATTGTGAAACATTTACTACGGTTTCTTTGTGCATGTGCCTGAGCTTTTACAGTACTGTTTTTTAGTCAAGCGCAGTATCTTATTCATTAGTGTCTAAAGTAAAGGTATAGCTAAATTTGAGTATTTATGGGAAATGATGGTAACTTCAATGCTACTATTAATGTAATTTGACAGCAACTGCTCATTAGGCTTGGTTATTTTAAAAGCATTGGGGTTCACTGTAGCTGCTATACGCAGCCAGTCAGCATGGTGCTAGCTATGGATTCCCAGCTTAGGCAGGGAGCAGATGCAGGGGTTTTGGTGGTTAGTGTTACATTGAACAGCATGCACAGAATTTTCAGTAAAGTACAGGAAGCTTTGGATATTCACAATCCCAATTATAGTAGGCGTTAACAGTAGACAAAAGAAAAGAAATCCAAAAATGAAAAACAACACTGAGAACATTATTTGTATAACTGGATTCTGCTGAGAAAATGGATAGTTGTCCTGGGGTACAACAAGTTTCTCTCTGTACTGTACTGTGTTGCATATTATTTTTTACCCTAGATTTGTTGTCATCATTGCCACCATTTTCAAGTGTCATCACCATCATCACTGCCTACCTTCATCATACAGCATTATTTTGTGATTATATTATCCTTACATAAACCTACACACAAGCCTTCACATTGTGTCACACTGACTAATACTCCATCCATGTCAGGGGCAGTACTGGATAATCCTATTCCTAGAACCACAGTATCAACACCTTGTGCACCTTTACTGTGTTTTATTGAGCAGAAAACTTGGGGAGGAGATGGATTTAGGTGCATGAAGAGCGTGACTGGGACTGGAAAACTAACAAGTGACCAGGTCTCCACTGAACAGGAAGGGCTATAAAGGTGAGGGAAGTCCAATAATCCTAGACTGGTAACCAAAGGATCCAGTGAGATTAAAAGTTCAAAAAAGAGATCCAAGTGTCATAGACAGTTATTGGTCATACTGGTATGTAATCAGGGATAAGGAATCCCTAGGTTGATAAACATGCCAAGTGGGAGGGTGATAGGATGTCACACACTATGAGGGGATGCTCAGGGACAGACTGGGGACAAAAATTAGCCAGAGAATATTCAGGTCCCAGTCAGACCACTACCAACCCATGATCCCTTGAGCTCTGCTTCCAATGTTCTTGTGCCCTAGTCCATGAGTATGTTCTTTAGCTGACAGAGACAATTAATGGGCATGGTGAATATGGTTGTACTGAAGCAGACCCTGTTGCATAGGTTGCCCTACGTTGCAGAGGCTATAGCCTTTCAAACAAGAGTTGTGGAATCTTAGCTAAGGGGTGAAAGTGAGGGGCTGGAGGGAGATAAAAGATGCAAAAAAGTAGAGAGTGTACAGAGGAAAGATTTATTCTGGCACAGGCTCCGGGTGAGGTGAGCTGTGTGTTGGGGGCCACAATGAGTCCAGCCAGCAGTGCGGCAACTGGGAAGATATGGAGGCTAAATCACTACTAACGCCAGGTATCGGCAGATGAGAGTCTGTATAGCGGCGCTTAGAGCGACCGCTAGTAGACGCTGTAAGCGGGTATCGGGCGCTGTAACAGAGTGCCTCAGTTGCTGAAGTAACCTGGCCCGCATTGATGAATGTGATGTATGTTGAGCAGTCTAACACCAGTACAGCGCTGCAGTGAGCGAGAGGTAGCGCCAGCTCAGTGCGACCGTCTCTCAGCGCTGCCTTTTCTATGGCTAGACTGCTCCTGGGGACACCGGGCACTCTGCTACTGACTTCTGTCTTTGTTTCCATTAATGCTGTGAGATGGGTGAGTCACCTTGTCCACACTTTGTGCCACTTTGTGGCATCACTCTGTAGCATATTTATTCAGTAGAGCCTCACTATAAAAAAAAAATTCCATAAGTTTTCAAAAACACCAGACATTCTGCTGTTGTCAGTCTTTACAATAATAACCAATCATACAGGTAGGTCTAGCTGTTGGCTGACATTGCTTGGTCATGCAGGGTATTTCTTCATTAATATAAAGCAAGTACATAGTGGGTAATTTACTATGTTCCCTACTGTTCGCTACTTGACATAAAAATATGTTCGCCGGACGCGTGACAGACCAACGATTAAGCAAAACTTACTTCAGCAAACACCAGTGAACACATATTTTCGCAATGCATTTTGCTGTGTTTGTGCCGCAATTAGCTGGTGAAAGTCACAGGTATTTACATTAAAAAGTGGTTTGGAGGATGCCGGCGATATGTTGGTGATCTGCTGTGGCTGATTTCTTTAGCAAAATACATGAAATCTTGCTGAAAACACACTTTTATAGCATATATCAGCATTGAAGGAGTCCCCGAATATATGTGGGGTATCTTGGGAGTGTATGGGTTGTTTGAAAAGCTTAATAATAAAAGTTTATTTGGAAATATATCTGAAAATAAAACATATCTGTAAAAACATTATTATTAGTTGTTTTTCACATACTGGGTAACTTTCTAATTAGGGATGAGAGAATCGGTTCTAACGAACCTGAATTCGCTCCGAATTTCAGGGAAAGTTCGATTCAGCACGAACCCGAATTTTTAGTGGTTCTTGCTGACCGAATTTTCCCTGAAATTAAAAAAAAAAATGCCGGCATGGTGGGAGCGGGGAGACCGGCTGCGCTGTCAGCTGTCATCAGAGGACGCGTCATCAGAGTAAGCCGCTTCCTCTGATGACACGTCCTCTGATGCCAGCTGACAGCGCAGTCGGCCTACTCGCTCCAACCATGCCGGTAAGTGTTTGCTGAAAAAAAAAAATGCCGGCATGGTGGCAGCGCAGCCGGCCTCCCCACTCCCACCAGAGATGAGCGATTCGCTAAAGTTCGATTCGGACGAACCCAAATTTCTTTGAGAAATTCGGCGAATCGCCCGAATCGAATTTTTGAGAACTTCGCTCATCTCTATTTCTAATGTTCACGCTTGAAAAATGCTAAAAAAAACGAAAGTCACAATCTCTCCCTTAATAACATTGATTCCTATGGGGGTTGCCACTAAAAGGTGGCAAATGTAAATATTTTCGCCAGCATTCGCCAAACCAAACTGAAGTAGAAGTAAATCCAAAAAACATGGACTGTTTGGCGGAACAGGCAAAATGTCACTTCATAAATGCATAAACCTGGCAGATTCCAGCGAATCCTTTTGTAAATTACCCCCATAATATAAAATGTTTTATTGTTCATTTATTACAGAGGCCAATCAGTCATCGGAAATGTATGAATATCCAAAATCCTGCCATACTTCTTTAAATTTAAATAATGATAGTGGTAAACTGGGCTATATCTTCAAAGCATGCCTGTGTAAATAAAATAGAAAAAGAATAATGATGTTATGTTACAACCGGATGAAACTAATGAAGCGTGGACCCACTGGAACTGCGGAACTGTTGGTGAGTACCGCGTCAGGGAAGCGGGGTCTAAGGAGCCACCGGTTTTCACCAGAGCCCGCCGCGAAGCAGGTTGGTCTTGTGCGGCTGATGACTCCCAGGTCGCTACCCCCCAACGGCGGCACAGTTCCACAATTTGCCGAGGTATTGTACAGCAGAGATAAACGATGGTCACGGTGAGTAGCCAGATTCAGGGCAGGCAGCGAGGGTTCAGCAGCGAGTAGACAAGCCGTGGTCGGGACAGGCAGCGGAGGTTCACAGACGAAGGGACAGACCGAGGTCGGGACAGGCAGCGGAGGTTCGTGGTCAAAAAGGTAAGCCGAGGTCATACACGAAAAAGCCACAGATTTAACTACAGACAATCACGGAAACACACCGATAATCCGGCAAAGGGAGGAAGGGCTGGCCAGAATATAAAGGAAGTGATATTACCGGATTGGACGGCCGGACATCAATTAGAGATGCACAGGCCCTTTAAATTCCACAGTATTGCAGCGCGCGCCCCCTAGTGGCCGGGGACGTGCGCGCAGGAGAGGCAAGGAGGAAGAAGGAAGTGAGGGAGCTGCCCGCAGGCCCCGGCAGCCACGCCGGACGGAGGGCAGGACACCAGGTAAGCGAGGAGCGCTGCCAGGAAGGGACACAGCGCTCGGGCTAGGGGAGACCCGGCGGGGAAAGCCGCGGGGAGGAAGCGCGGCTCTCGCCCCGGGAGAGGGACGGCTGGAAGCACCATGAGGCGTCTCCGCAGCGCTAGCCCTAACAGTACCCCCCCCTTAGGTCTCCCCCTCTTCTTAGGACCAAGGAAGTCCGAAATAAGGGTCCGATCAAGGATGTTTTCTTCCGGTTCCCAGGATCTCTCCTCAGGGCCGTAGCCCTCCCAATCCACCAAGAAATAGCGTCTTCCTCTGGAGATCTTCGAAGCAAGTATCTCTTTGACCGTAAAGGTATCTTCAGTACCTGCGACTGGCTTAGGTTCCAATAATTTGGGGGAAAAACGATTAACAGTCACCGGTTTGAGCAGAGAGACATGGAAGGAATTGGTTATGCGGAGAGAGGGTGGCAGATGCAGCTTGTAACAGGCAGGGTTGATACGTTGTTGGATCCTAAAAGGTCCCAAGAAGCGAGGTCCTAGTTTGTAACTGGGGATTTTAAAACGAATATACTTGGCCGAAAGCCATACCCTATCCCCCGGAGAGTATAAAGGAGGAGTCCTTCTCTTCTTATCAGCCTGGATTTTCATACGAGACACGGCTTGTTCCAGTGAATGCTGTGTTTCATGCCAGATGGAAGAAAACTGGTGCGAAAGGTCATCGACCGCAGGTACCGAGGAGGGCGTTAGTATAGGCAGAGGAGGAAGGAGATGACGACCATAGACTATAAAGAAAGGAGATTTTCCGGTGGATTCAGAGTCCTTAAAGTTATAAGAAAACTCTGCCCAGGGCAGCAGGTCCACCCAGTCATCCTGGCGAGTGGAAACAAAATGGCGTAGATACAGCCCCAAAGTTTGATTTACCCTCTCCACTTGGCCATTGGATTGGGGATGATACGAGGAAGAAAAGTCCAATTTCACCTTTAATTGATTACAGAGAGCCCTCCAGAATTTCGATACGAATTGAACTCCCCTGTCGGAGACAATGTGGGTTGGGAGCCCATGTAGACGGAAGATGTGTTTAAGGAAATTCTTTGCCAATAGGGGAGCAGAAGGTAATCCAGGCAACGGAATGAAATGCGCCATCTTCGAAAATCGGTCCACCACTACCCAGATGACGGTATTGCCCTGTGAAGGCGGAAGATCAGTGATAAAATCCATGGCGATGTGAGACCAGGGGATGTCCGGAATGGGAAGTGGTTGGAGAAGACCTGCGGGACGTTGACGCGGGGTCTTGTTGCGCGCGCACGAGGTGCAGGCTTGTACGAATTCTGCGGCATCTTTTGCTAACGTGGGCCACCAGTAGTATCTGGAGATGATGGCGCAGGTCTTCTTGATTCCAGGGTGACCAGCAGTATGGGAGGCATGACCCCATTTTAGTATTAAAAGGCGACGAGAGACAGGTACGAAAGTCCTCCCCGGAGGACCTGATTCTAGAGCAGTGGGAGCAGAGTGAACCAGACGATCGGGTGGAATTATAAATTGTGGAGAAGAGACCTTATCCGAGACATCCGAGGAACGGGAGAGAGCGTCTGCCCTGATGTTTTTTGCAGCTGGACGGAAGTGGATCTGGAAATTAAAGCGTGCAAAGAAGAGTGACCAACGGGCCTGACGAGGGTTTAAGCGTTGTGCGGATTCCAGATAAGAGAGGTTCTTGTGGTCAGTAAAAATGGAAATTGGGAAGATAGATCCCTCGAGGAGATGTCTCCATTCTTCCAGCGCCAATTTGATGGCTAATAGCTCTCTATCTCCAATGGTGTAGTTCCTCTCGGCAGGAGAGAAGGTTTTAGAAAAGAATCCGCAAGTTCGAGTTTTGCCGGACGAGGATCGTTGCGTAAGTACTGCTCCAGCTCCGACGGAAGAGGCATCCACCTCAAGAGCGAAAGGACGAGACGGGTCAGGTCTGGAAAGTACCGGTGCCGAGCCGAAGGCCTTCTTTAATGCAAGAAAGGCTGCTTCAGCCTGCGGAGACCATGCCTTGGGATCGGCTCCTTTTTTGGTGAGGGCCACGATGGGGGCTACTGTCGTGGAAAAGTGTAAAATGAACTGGCGGTAATAGTTCGCGAACCCCAAGAATCGCTGGATTGCACGAAGACCGACTGGTCGAGGCCATTCAAGGACCGCCTTTAACTTGGCAGGATCCATCTGGAGACCTTGAGCAGAAACTATGTACCCCAAAAAAGGTAATGCGGTTTGATGAAAAAGGCATTTCTCGAGCTTAGCATAAAGATGGTGTTGCAGTAAACGAGACAAGACTTGTCTGACGTGCTGATGATGTTCTTCGATGGACGAGGAGAAGATGAGAATGTCGTCAAGATAAACCACAACACAGGTGTACAACAGGTCCCGAAAAATGTCGTTAACGAACTCCTGAAAAACTGCGGGGGCATTGCAGAGGCCGAAGGGCATAACGAGATACTCAAAATGACCGTCTCGCGTGTTGAAGGCCGTCTTCCATTCATCACCCTCTCGAATGCGGACTAAGTTATAAGCGCCTCTCAGATCCAATTTTGAAAAAATCTTAGCTCCGCGAAGACGATCGAAAAGTTCGGAGATCAAGGGCAATGGGTAACGGTTTTTTACCGTAATTTTATTGAGGCCCCGGTAATCGATGCAGGGCCGAAGAGACCCGTCCTTTTTCTGTACAAAGAAGAAGCCCGCTCCAGCTGGGGAAGAGGATTTCCTAATGAACCCCTTTTGTAAATTCTCCCGAATGTATTCCGACATTGCTTGGGTTTCAGGGACAGACAGCGGATAGATGCGTCCGCGAGGAGGAGTGGCGCCAGGTAGAAGATCAATCGGGCAATCGTAAGGGCGATGAGGCGGAAGTGACTCAGCTTGCCTCTTGCTAAATACGACGGAAAAAGACCGATAAACTTCAGGTAGACCCGGTAATGGAGTCGTGGGAGCTGTACTTTGGACTGGCAAAGACGTAAGACAGTTCTTAACACATGTTGCGCCCCAGGACTTGATGTCCCCAGTGGACCAATCCAAGGTAGGGTTATGGTGCTGGAGCCAGGGAAGCCCCAAGAGAAGCGGCGAGGTACAGTGGGGTAATACGAAAAATTCCAGAAATTCCTGATGGAAGAGGCCGATCTTCAGAAGTAGAGGTTTGGTGCGGTAGCGCACCATGCAGTTCAATCTGTCCCCATTAACGGCCGCGACAAATAGTGGCTTGGCCAGACGGTAGACAGCTATATCATACTTAGTGACCAAGGAGGACTCGATGAAGTTGCCCGCCGAACCAGAGTCCAAGAAGGCCGGTAAGTTCAGGACGGAAGTGGAGCCCAAGTGAAGTTGTGCCGGCACAGTGAACCTAGGAGAGGAAGCACAGACACCCAGAGACGCCTCTCCAAACGATTCTAGGTGCGCCCGTTTCCCTGGCGTGGTGGGCGGATTGGGCAATTTTTCAAAAAATGTTCTGGGCTGGCGCAGTATAGACAAAGTCTTTCGAGTCTCCGGCGCGACCTTTCCTGGGGAGTCAAGCGAGTATGGTCCACTTGCATGACTTCTTCAGACGGAGACGAAAGCGTAGACTGAGGGTTCTGAAACGTAGGGGCCAAACGGAATGCCCTCTTGGCACGCAGAGAATCTTGGCGGAATTCATCACGCCTCTCTGTAAAACGAATGTCTATACGGGTGGCAAGTTGGATTAGTTCAGACAGAGAAGTAGGGAGATCCCGGGCCGCAAGAACATCCTTGACCCTACTAGAGAGACCCTTCTTAAAGCAGGCACAGAGAGCCTCATTGTTCCAAGCTAGCTCGGCTGCCAAAGTTCGGAAGCGAATGGCATATTCTCCCACCGACAGATCACCTTGAACCAGATTCAATAAGGCAGATTCGGCTGAAGACGCCCGGGCAGGTTCCTCAAAAACCTGGCGAAACTGATCCACAAAAGTTTGAACCATGAGGGTAACGGGGTCGTTGCGGTCCCACAATGGGGTAGCCCAGGCTAAGGCCTTCCCAGAGAGCAGGCTGATAATAAAGGCCACCTTGGAGCGCTCAGTAGGGAATTGGTCAGCCAATAGCTCCAGGTGCAGGGAACATTGGGCAAGAAAGCCACGGCAAAGTCTTGCGTCTCCTTCAAATTTAGCTGGCAGGGAGAGACGAATCCTCGCGGAGGAAGCCACCGGAAGCTGTGGTGGAACAGCCGGAGCAGGCGGTGGCGTCTGCGGTTGCTGCATAGACAGAAGTTGCTGCATCATGGCCGTAAGTTGATTGATCTGCCGTGACTGCATGGCGACTAGTGCAGGTAGTTCAGAGACGTCTGGCAATGGCACCTCGGCGGGATCCATGGCCGGATTATACTGTTACAACCGGATGAAACTAATGAAGCGTGGACCCACTGGAACTGCGGAACTGTTGGTGAGTACCGCGTCAGGGAAGCGGGGTCTAAGGAGCCACCGGTTTTCACCAGAGCCCGCCGCGAAGCAGGTTGGTCTTGTGCGGCTGATGACTCCCAGGTCGCTACCCCCCAACGGCGGCACAGTTCCACAATTTGCCGAGGTATTGTACAGCAGAGATAAACGATGGTCACGGTGAGTAGCCAGATTCAGGGCAGGCAGCGAGGGTTCAGCAGCGAGTAGACAAGCCGTGGTCGGGACAGGCAGCGGAGGTTCACAGACGAAGGGACAGACCGAGGTCGGGACAGGCAGCGGAGGTTCGTGGTCAAAAAGGTAAGCCGAGGTCATACACGAAAAAGCCACATATTTAACTACAGACAATCACGGAAACACACCGATAATCCGGCAAAGGGAGGAAGGGCTGGCCAGAATATAAAGGAAGTGATATTACCGGATTGGACGGCCGGACATCAATTAGAGATGCACAGGCCCTTTAAATTCCACAGTATTGCAGCGCGCGCCCCCTAGTGGCCGGGGACGTGCGCGCAGGAGAGGCAAGGAGGAAGAAGGAAGTGAGGGAGCTGCCCGCAGGCCCCGGCAGCCACGCCGGACGGAGGGCAGGACACCAGGTAAGCGAGGAGCGCTGCCAGGAAGGGACACAGCGCTCGGGCTAGGGGAGACCCGGCGGGGAAAGCCGCGGGGAGGAAGCGCGGCTCTCGCCCCGGGAGAGGGACGGCTGGAAGCACCATGAGGCGTCTCCGCAGCGCTAGCCCTAACATGTTATTTATGCCAATAATAAAGTAATGCAACAGAGTGGTTTGTAAATGTACAAATTGTATGCTCTACTGCCTGTGCAGGATTTATGACACGCACAATTAGGTCACAGTGGAAAAAAACAAGTTGCTAATAAAGCATATCACCAAAGAACAGCATTATCAGCAGATTTATAAGATATGTCTAATAAAAGCCTAGCAATATTTAGGATATGGTGACCTAAATCTAGAAAAATAAAGGAGATCACACAAGAAATGTCAGAAACAACAGTGGTTAGAGACTTCACAACTTCTCAAAACGTCTGTCTCACCTGTAATTTAGCATTTAAAGTCAGTACTTGAAAAAAATGCCTTTAGGGGGGACAGAATGAAGAGCTTCTTTTGACACTTTACCTGTCAAACTTATCTAGACTAAAAGAAAGAGCAAGAAGGTGATTGTGATGCCTAATGGCACAAAAATCAAATGCAAGAAAATGAATAAAATATAGCCTGATCTGAAACGCTTCAGGCTTATAATGACTGGTTGTTTAATTGCATGTCACATGTTCTGCCTTATTCCTTTCCTCTTATGAGATGTAAAACATTTGCATTAGGATTGTGCCTCCATACCAGTTATTTACATATCAGCACGCAGTTTCCAAATTTCTTATATTCCTGTGGCTCTGTGCTGTTAAAGTGGGAGTGGCTTTCCTGACCTTTGGTACCGCTCTTCGTATACCTTCTGGCTACAAGTCCCCAATTCCATCCCCTGTAACAGGTGAGCTCAGTAGCAGCATTGGCTAAATCAAGCAGCAGTAATGATCTCCCCAGGTGAGAATGCTGCCAGTAATCCTTTAGCTACTGGAATTACTGACTCTGAAGAGGTTGAATTAATGCAAAAGGGGCTAAACATGTCACCTTTGCCTTAGCCAATTAGTAAGCCAGAGTCCGGAAGTCTCCAATATGCAAACCACTTTGGTGTATGTCGCTAACGGGAGGCTGATTCATTAATAGCGCCAGGTAGCGACAGATGAGCGCCAGTAGCGTTATTTTCACAGCGCACGCTAGTATTCGCTGTGCTTGGCCGTTGTTCGGCTGTTGACAGCGACTCAGTCGGTGTGCAGTAATGTTGAATACGGGGTTCGGAGTCGCTGTTTGACAGGTTCCGCGCTGTATGGGAGCGCATGACAGCGAACGGCCATAGCGAACGGCTCCCAGCATATTCATTAACAAATCACACTCAAAAAATTCTCGCGCTGTGAAATGCATGTTTAAACCCCAGAGCGCTGGCGGCGATGGGTTAAAAGTAGTTTTTTAACCCCCAAACGACCTTATTTTTGGAAAAAAAAACAAAACATGTTTTTACAAACATTTTGTAATATGAATACATTAATATCAGATCTGTAATATCAATTCTGCACAATTTTTTTTTTTTACCTTAAAAAAAATATCTAACATTGCAGAAGTGGTCACAGAATTTTTTCATCATTTAAAAGAAAAAACAAAAAACATTAATAGCAATTAATTAAGAATATTTAAAGATTGCTCCATTGAAATGCACTGGAGAGCGCCAAGTAGCGAGAGGTCATACCTGTCGCTGTTCAAGGTCGCTCGCTGGCGCTGTGGGGTGAGGCTGGAATAATGATGAATGATTCGCTATCTGGCGCTCTGTCAGTCGCTAAGCAGGATCGGCTTGATAAATGTGTGATTGTGGTGGGGAGCCGGCGTTCTCGTGGCGGTGACAGTCATTACCGTTCGCTCACCATTCGCTACCTGGCGCTATCCCTTGTTAAATAAGGGCCCAAAAACACATTGTTGCTAGGGAAAATATTTATTTATGAAACATAGTTGCAATAAAAAAAAAAACAGATTAGCTCAGCAAATTGAGGAATCATTTTGGCACACGATAATGGAAATTTTTAAAAATGCCATCAAAAGTGGAATTAACCTTCAATACAGGATTGAAAATTATTTAATACAAAACCTTAAAGAAGCAAAACATGTTTGTTTGCTTTTGTTTTTTTTTTCTATGTTGTTTCTTTTTGAGCTTATTGCACTGAAAAGAAAGGAACGGCAAGTTTACCATACTGAATATCATTTAGGGGATTATTTAAGAATGGAGAGCGCCAGGTAGTGCCTCGTAGAAGCAGGCAGCGTCTGGTGAACGCTGATCGCTGTACGAAAACCACATTTAAGAAAGCGATTCTGGTGAGTGACTCTAACAGCGCCATGTAGCTTCACATGTATTAATCCAGACGGCTCAGTGTATAGCACCGGCCCTCTAGGTTCCAGAGCGCCATGTTGTACCTGTCACTCTGTAGCGCTCTCCCATACATTTCAATGGGCTTTCATTAGCTGTGTATAAATAGCGAGTTTGCCAATTTTTATTTTTTGCTCAAATCATTGTGTGTCCTCTCCTGGCTGCAAACAAACACTTTTAGAAACTTTTTTGACTTTTAATATTTTTATGCAGAATTGTATTTATAGGTCTGGCACTAAAGTGTTATTGTCCCAGTGTTAAAACAATGTCATTCCATGTGTTTAATCACACAGCGGCTAGTGCTCTGTGCTACAGCGCCCAGCTTTAGAGAGCCGATGCTGTGTGTGTGTCTAGTGTTTTGTTAAATATATGGTGTGGAGCGCTGAGTGCCGGACACACTGAACTGGCGCTACCTCTCGCTCGCTGCAGCACTGTACTGTTGTTCTCTTGTTGCGCTCAGAATACATCACATTCATCAATGCCGGCCAGGTTACTAGAGCGACTGAGACGGTCTATTACAGCCCCCTATACCTTACAGCGTCTACTAGCGGTCACTCTAAGTGCCGCTATACAGACGCTCATCTGGCAATACCTGGGGTTAGAAATGAATCAGCCTCCACATATATGTACACCAACATAGGTGGGTTATTAGTGGGGTGAAGTTTAAAGTGGACCAACACCCAGGATTTTGACTATCCTGGGTTTTGGTCCACTTCGGCGGGGCACCCCGATCAGGTTTGCCCCGCTGTGTGAAACCCCCCAGAAACCCCAAAAAACTCACCTCTCCTCGCTCCCACGTGACCGCCGCTGCCAATCCCCGCCGACGGACAAGCGGGAGGCAGCGACCATTCACAAACGGCCGGCGCGGGTGCGCGTCCTGCTAGAGGGACGCACGGGAGGCGGCGGTGGGCGCTGCTAGATCGTGGATAAGGTAGGGATTTAGGGGTTTCTGGGGGGTTTCACACAGCGGGGCACCCCCGATCGGGGTGCCCCGCAGTCAGGGGTCTGATAGGTCCGGGAATCTTATAGATTCCCGGGCCGATCATGGGAGGGTGTTGGTCCACTTTAAGCTGATCTACCTATAAACTTTAATATCGTTTTTTCCCCTGGTGCTTTAATTGCTGGCGTTGTCTCGTCTTCACCTCCCTAGCCCTGTCCAGTGGGAGCCTGATCAAAGTCACCCACCACCAGATATTTTACTCAATGGACATGTAAATGCAAAATAACTAAAAATTTGGAAAAAAAATCCCCTGCATCATCTACAGACTAGGTCCATTATTTTTTTCAATGAGATAAAGATATATATTTTTAGGTGAGAGTTTTTTTTTCTATAGCCCATAGGTTGCTGTTATTTCCAAATGCCTAAAACAAATCATTAACACATTAGAAAAATGCTACAAACAGTCCCCATTACTGGTCTGGAAAAATGAGAACAAATATTTGCTTGGTGAGGAAAACAGACCTGTAACCAGCACTGAAAAGAAGTAATCTGTGGTTTTCAGGTGAAAGATTTTATTAGCTGTATTACAACAGTAGCGGCTTTACTTGTTTTCAATATGTTTTTTACATTTAAAAAAAAAGCAAAACTAACAGTCTCCCCTTTCACCTAGCTCTACTGAAAACGTGTACTTCTTTGCTTTGGGCAACTCTATGGTAAATGTTTATTCCGTAAAATGTACGTTTTCTTGATCAACTGCAAATTTTAGAACAGTGATAAATATACCACGCAAATGGGTTTAGAAATATGATAGTATAAAAAATTCATTTGGAACAATCTCTTGAAGTCTGATTCAACACTCTGCAATGATGCATAGAGGAGTCGGAGCTAGTTTTGGCTAGAGTCGGAATCAGAGCATAATTAATGGCATTTAGAAATAAAGTTTAGAAATGAACATAAATATATTTTATGTTCCCTCAATCTAAGTCCCTTGTTTTTAAAAAATAAGTGATTAACGTCAGCAGCAGCAGGGTGTTCTAGTGGTGAAAGAGAGCTCTCCAATCTCTCCTGTCCCTTATACTAAGGCCCTTATTTAAGAAAGGATAGCATCAGGTAGCGCCTGGTTAATGTGAGGTAGCGACAGATAGCGACTGGTGAACGCCGGACACGGCACGCAATTCCACATTTATCAAGCAGAATCTGTTTAGCGCCTGGAATAGCGCCATGTAGCGTCTCATTCATCATTTTCACCGCCTCAGCGAACAGCGCCAGCATTCAGCCTTGCACAGCGCCAGGTATGACCTCTCGCTAGCTGTCGCTCTCCAATACATTTCAATGGACGATCCTTTTCTTCTCTTTAAACCGGGTTTTTTTTTTTTTTGCCAAAAAATAACAAATAATTCTGTGACCTCTTCTGACATTGAAAAAGCAGTTTTTTCAAATTTTTTAGATTTTTTTAAAATTTCTTCAGAAATTACATTACAGGTCTGCCATAAAAGTGTTCATGTTACAATGTTGTTACAATGTAATTCCATATGTTTTTGCTTTGTTACTAGTTGATAGATGCTGGAAAACAGACTTTAAACACACCGCCTCCAGCGCTGTGGGCTTCAAACAAGCATTTTTCAGCGCCAGAGATTTGTGAGGCTGTTTTTTTGCTGAATATGGTGTGAGTCGGTCGCTATGAGCAGTCGCTAACATGCGCTCCCATACAGCGCTGTACTGGTCAAATAGCGACTCCTCACAATGTATTCAACGTTACTGAACAGTGAAGTAGCGACCCACGGCCGAGCACTGCGACTACTAGCGGGCGCTCTGAAAATGCCTGCTACAGATGCTCATCTGTCGCTACCTGGCGCTATTAATGAATCAGCCTCCCCGTACCTTCCTGCTATCCCAAGGCCTTTAGTTACAATGCCTGGAACTAACAGGAATTTAAATGGAATGTCCAAGCAGAAAAAAGTCTATACTTACCTTTGAAAAGCATCTTTGCATTAAACTGAGCGTGCCATGGCAGATTCAGCACTCCTTGCCTCTCTGATGCAACAAATGAAGTGGGTATATTTGGGGGGGGGGGGGGGTGTTAATGGACATGCTATGTTTAACCAGCGATAGGGGATGAAATTACTAGTTCTCTCTCATTGGCAAGGTATGAAGATGCCAGCGCTACACAGAGGAGCTGGGGGGACAAAATGTGATTACACTGTACACTGCAGTGGAAACGCACAGCATGAAAAGGGCCTAATAATATCTGGCAAACAAATGGACTTAACTTCCCAACTTCCAGAAGAGACGCAACGTATTCAGGGAATGGCAATGGTACAAAGAGTTATTTTTACATAGCTTTAAATATGGACAAAAATTAAGTAATTGTTTCAAGGTCAGAGTCTACTGCTCATATACATGTAATTGTATATACAGCATTTCCCATTTGCACAAATATCTACTGTACAAATTAAGTGAAAGTGTTTGGGAAAAAAAGAAGACATATTTTAGAATCTTGGCTCTCTCAAATAACAACATTAACTAAAATCAAATCCTTAAATGGCAAGGTCTGCTCTACTAGAAACCTTTATCCTTGGGGCACGGCAGCAATTCTCTAAAGCTCTGACCTGTTAATAGGCTCTTTGAACTATTTTTCACTCCTGTAATAACTGTACACTCCAATGTGATGGTGCATTGCCAGTTAATAAGGGATAACGATGTAAACAGTTCATCTATTTCCCGTCTGCTGTCTTAAAACCAAAAAAAATTGCACGGGGAGGCCGATTCATTAATAGCGCCAGGTAGTGACAGATGAGCGACTGTAGCGTGATTTTTTCAGCGCCAGCCAGTATTCGCTGTGCTTGGCCGGCATTAGCTTGATGACAGCGACTCAGTCGGTGTGCGGTAATGTTGAATACGGGCTGGGGGGTCGCTGTTTCATAGGTCCAGCGTTGTATGTGAGCGCCTGACAACGAATGGCCAGAGCGAACGGCTAGCTTCATATTCATGAACAAATCACGCTCCGAATGTGCTGTCGCTGTCCATTCCTTGTTTAAACCCCAGAGCGCTGGCGGCGATGTGTATTAACTAGTTTTTAACCCCTAAACAACCATATTTTTTGAATGTAACATTATACATGTTTTTAGAATCATTTTGTAATATGAATACATTAATCTCAGACCTGTTAGATCAATTCTGCACATATTTTTTTTTAATTTTTTTTTTACTTAAAAATAAATCCTAACATTGCAGAAGTGGTCTCCGATTTTTTGACATTAAAAAAAAAAAAAAAAAAATAATAACAATTAATTAGGAATAATTATAGATTGCTCCATTGAAATGCATTGGACATCGCCAGGGAGCGACAGCTCATACCTGGCGCTGTGAGGGAATTTGCAGCGGCGCTGTTCGTTCCAGGCGGCTTCATGATGAATCCCGCGCTAGCCGTCGCTCTCGCCGGCGCTAGCCTCATTTTGCTTGATAAATGCGTCATTGTGACCGCTGCCGGGCGTACTTGAGTCGGTAGTCGCCGTTAGCTGCCGCTACCTGGCGCTCGTCAGACACTAACCGGCCGCTATCGCTTGATGAATAAGGGCCTTAGTCTTCAACAAATTAATTCAACAAAGTTAGAAGAACCTTTCCACTATATGTGCAGAACTGCTCCACACTTTAACAGTAAAAGTAGCCCATCTGTGAATTATTGAAAATGATCTCCACCATTTCGGGTATGTGTACACTCACTTCCTGTGTTTACACACGGTCATACTGTATATGCACAAGAAACCACAAAAATAAAAAACTGTACAAATGCATACACCATTTTTTGCACATGATTTTTGAGATAAGAATTGGGCAAGCAGGGTCTCATTGAGCATGGCATGAGTTTTTAGACAAGGTCTATGTATCTTATTTCTGGCCCTAGCTGCTGATTGGCTTTGTGGCCTTTCAGTCAGAGAGATATTTTTTGCTTTAGAAGCTTTACTAGAAGTTCAGCCTCTGATATGACTGTGTAGCTCAGTCATTTTTACCTTAGCTCAACAGATAAACAGTCCTCTGGGCTTTGTGAAAACAACTTTTGGTCCGATTGGTATATACATAATTAACCTTTAAGATATATATATATACATATATATATATATATATATATATATATATATATATTAATTAATGTATTGTAAACACAGATATTATAACAGAATGTAAAAAAAATCTAGCCTACTGTAAATCATCTAATTTATTGAATAACAGGTAAAGGCATTTTACTGAAATGTTCTCAGAATAATTGGAAAACCTATTCAGCCACTCCCTTCCAAGGCCATCCGACGTGTCACGTTTCGCGGATCTCCACATAGCTGCCTCTATAGCTCTACCTAAGCACCGATTACTTCACCTGTGGGGTGGGTCTGTGTGGAGATCCCAATATATGACCTGTCGGTGGCCATGGAAGAAGAAGGTTGGGGAACTCTTCAATAGGCCATCAAAATCAAACCCCAATCCTATTCATACCATGAGACATGTTTCTTAGCCTCTTTTTCTCTCTATTTGGCTTTTTTGTATCATGCTGCTTCTGCTACTTAATCATTAAAATCCCACAATGCAAAATGTTGATCACATTAAAGGTGAACTGCCCAGTTAGCATCAGTCCGGTGTAGCAAGTTACTGAGGCGAGGTATCATAAATACTGTACATGGTGCATTGAGAGGGTTGCCAGTTCACTTCCCAGTGAAGACAGGACATGCTCTTGAGAAAATCACCTAACATGCCACAGTTAGAAAAGGTGCTTTAGACAGAGAGGGTTATCCAAATGATTTCAGAGAGGCAAAGTTTAGAGAGAAAGGCAGAGCTTTTCTCATGCAGCAAAGAATAGGGTGGAATAAAATAGTTTTCCCCATTTAAAATACAACCCCCCCTGCACATGTAATAGGGCAGTTCTATGGGTGTGGTGCTAATTGTTTTTTTTTAATAGGGTCATTTTTTAATAGGGTCGATATTTTATTTTAGATGCATCCTATGAGTAACCCCAACATATTAAAGGAGCACTATCATGAAATTGTGTAATGTTAAAAATCGATATAAACACGTTGGCTAATGAGAGGAGGGGTCACTTATACACCCAAACTGAGTAAAACTCCTACCAAGCTTGTAGTTTATTCTCTTATGGTAGGAATAAGAACCTGTCACACCTGATTTCTCATTCTTTTAGTTAAAATACAAGCCTGGCTGCATATTTCTTGATGTGGGGTTTATAAGTGACCCCTCCCCCCACTATTCAGCATATTTATATGGATTTTTATCATTGGGCCATTTTTTTGCGCTAGTGCTCTTTTAATAATTAGTTTCTCCAAATTTGCTTGAATTGCACATAGACTGCTGTTATATTGTGCCCCATTGCACTTGTGCAGGATTTGTTTTTTTTAAATATAGAAGAAAACTATTTATTATTTGGTTTTATTAGGTGCTGCATGAGAAACGCTGAGAAAAGGGCTGACTGTCTCTACAAACTCAACCTCTTGTCTTCCCCATACAGCGTGTTATTCTCCTTTCCCTCTGCATTCTCCACACTAGATTCTGTCATTGTCCAGCCGAGTATGTTTATTACATCATTATAAAGCTCCAATGGCCCCATGCAAATCACCTTGTTATGACAATTTCCTTGCTGCTGGAGCTATAGCATGCAGCATGATTGAATCTGAGGTTGCACTGGGAGGCTGAGAGGGGAGGCACATAGGAATCAATGATTGGCAATAAATGGGAGGTCTACCATCAGGGACAACAAACTTAATTGGTGGAAGATGGACAGGGTTGATGGGGGCAAGGGAGAGGAGGGAATGAATTACTATGACAATATAGGAAGAATACCTGGGCAACAAAACAAAACAAACTCAACATTCAGTATTGAAGTCCAGGTATGCTCTAGGGGTAGACTTTTTAAGCTTTCCTGGACTGTTCTTTTGAGCCTATACAAAATAATATTACTGTTTTCCGTGAGCAAGGAGCATAGGAGGCAGCTTTTGGGGTGATTTTGCTATTTTAAATTGAATTAGGCTTTAAATAGCCCCTCATCTTCTGACTAGGAACAGGAGTTTCCTTAAACAGACATTAAGCAACAGTCAAGCAGCAGGACTACAGCCAGCCCTTCACATCTGGGCACTGGCGAGTTCCAATGCTTTTGCCAGCCCAAATGCAGTAATAATTTTGCTGAAATTGCAAAGCGCTAGTGCTTGAGATCTCCTCTCATTCAAGTGCAATCACTGCCTGCTGGTCTTTGCCAAACAGTGCCAGCAGTGTTTTTAAAGAGCAACATCGGGGGAGGTTAAAAACTCCCCCAAGCCTCACCGATCTGCTGCCCCCCTCCGGTTTTACCTTTGGCCATTATTTACTCACCTCACCAAGAATCCATCTTCTGGTTCCCTCGGTTTCCAGGCGACATTCCGTGTGGCGCCATCTTGCATCCCATCAGACACTGCACGCAGCCCCCCGATCTCACGCAGGCACAGTGTTCCTGAATGGTATGCAATAGGGCCGCCCAAAATTCAGAGAGACTTCGCTGAGCTGCGAGATTGCTGTGGGACATTGACAAGCACAGCTAAGGCTGTGCTTGCCATTAACAAGTAGCAAGTAAGCGTACAGCGGGGTGACGATCGGGCCCAGAAGCAGCCTCATATCACCGTATCAGGCAAAGGCAACATCCAAAAGATAGGTAGGGGGCGATAGGGGGGAAATGCCCCCTTTTTACTTTTGGTCCGATGTTCCTCTTTAATCCAGCCTACCTAGAGTTTTTGTCATCATATGTTGCCAGACCATTTTTCATTATTTTGCACTACACATGTTCAACTGTGATTTTTGAAGAGTTTTCCAGGGATTTCACAGGAAAATTATATATTGTTTTTTACAATTGTGGATTTTTTTTTGCAATAAAAAATGCAAGTTTGTCAATTATTGTGTGTTAAATCCCAATTTCTCCCAGTTACAGTTGTACCACATATGTATTGGTAGACACCCTTTCCTGCCCAGGAGACTTGCCCAAACTGAAACAGCTCTTTAAGAGATTTTCAGATAAAATACATCTATGCTATGTGCTATGCGCATCTTGCAATTTTTTTTTTTAAGAAAAAAAAATTCTTTACATTTGAAAATACGAATAAAAAAGCGGAATCAAAGCCATATTTTCCTAAAAAAAATTATATTCAAACAAGAAAAAACAAGTTAAATCTGAAAAAGCCAGATCCCCTGAACAGAACAATACCCAACATGCATTGCTACTGTCAAGGGAAGAGTTGCTGAACACCCCAAAGTAAAGCATGCATGTAACAGTAATTTTACTTGAAAACTTCAGCTTTGCAGACAAAGTGCCCACCTTGCACTTTTTCTACCAAAACAGCCTTTACATTTGGAATACCCCCCACAAACTATATATTCCCTGAAAGTACATATGTTAGGCTTTCCAAGCGTACCCAGATTGTTGTAATGGGCTCATTGTTTTGGAAGTAAACCCTCAAAGAATATTTAGTTTGCACAGGGTTTCACTAAAAAAATGTATAAAAAAGCAGAAAATAAAACACATTTCCTAAAACATCAATATGCAAACAAGAAAAAACAAGCTAAATCTGAAAGCGCAGGGTCCCCCAAACAGAACAATACCCAACATGCATAGCTACTGTTAACCCTTTTTATTTGTTGACAGGTCATTTTTCTCCATTTTGCTCTACGTTTAACTGTGATTTTTGCAGGAATTTCCAGTATAAATATATTTTATTTTTTGCAGTCGAGTTTAGGCTTTAACATGAAACGTATTGTATGTCATTTTTCTACTGTTTTTCTTTAAATATTTTTGAATAAAAAAACAAAAATAAATAAAAAAATATTTTAAGAAATATTTTAAGAAAAACATTTGTTTTATTAAAGAAAACCATATTGTATGTGAAAGCCCCATTTTCTCCCAATTACAACAATACCACATATGTATCAGCAGCCCCGCCCCCATTCATACCCCCCAAACTGAAAAGAGTACTTTTTAACATTTACAAATCAAATACAATTACTATCCACACTATAAAGGGTTAAACCACAAAAATAATTGGCATAGGGTCCCCCACCCAAGGGGGATCCCATTTTTGGGGAATTTAAAGATTTTATTAATATTATAAAATTACGTGGGGTCCCCACTACCCATCATAACCAACCCGTTGACCAGCTATGCAGGGTTTGTAGAACAGGACGCAGGGGCCAGCCTCCATGGCTCCCCGCCCTGCAGGCTAAAAGCCCCACATGCTAAATAGCCCCCTGGCCCTTCTTCCCCCCCCGGGCTTTGGGGAGGCAGGTAATAGGAGGGATGGGGGTTAATGGCAAGTCACTCGCTAGCCACAGGTGACTTTCCAGCCCCTAAGCCTTGTCTCATGGACCCCTTACAAGTTCACAAAGGGTTAAATGTAAAAAAAAAACACACACAGAAAATAATACTTACCTCCCACTCACAAAGGGATAAATATAAAAACACACACACACAAAATAATATTTACCTCCCATCCATCTTGCACTGTGTCCCTAGCAAATCACTCTGACCTCTGCTCTCCGGCTGGAAGCCATTTATACCTGCTGGGCAACATAAGGGGTTAACTGAAATAAAATGACATAGAGTCCCCCCTCCTTGAGTGGGTACCCCATTTTTTGGGGAATTGTAAGGGCTAAAAACCCTTACAAATCCAGAAAAAAAATGTACCATCCACCCTACCCAGCATAACCAGCCCAGAACCAGCTATGCAGGGCTTGTAGAACAGAGTGCAGAGGCCAGTTTTGGTGCCCCCCCTGGCCTACAAGCCAGCATAGCCTCCATGGGCCCCGGCCCTTATGCTTTCCCCTGGACTTTGGGGAGGCAAGTAAATGGCGGGGGCCAGGGGTTAATGGCAAGTCACCTGCTAGCCGCAGGTGACTTGCCAGGCCCTAAGCCTTATGAACTGATTTCTCACCCTCCCCTCACCACAGAAGAGCCCCCGGGTGAATAGGGGACCCGGTGGGAGGGATCGTTGCTGCAGGTGAGTAAATGTCATTTTTCTATTACAGCTGTCAGCGGCAGCAGGAGCATAGGGGGTGGGGTCTTTTGGGATCCAGAAGAAGCCACAGGAGCCCTGGGGGGGGGGGGGGATCGGATGCCCCCTGGAAGAGGAGACCCGGGTGGATCGAATGGGGGGTCAGGTGAATTTTTTTATTATATTTTTTTAAACTAGCAGGGGTGAAAGCCATGCCCGTGACACCTATGTGCTTGGCACTTAACTGCTGGACAAGCGAGCATGTAGGGGTTACATGCTTGGCACTTAAAGGGTTAAGGCGATTGCAAATAGACAGTGATTATCTCCAACATCCATGTGTGAAAGGGGTCTACAGCAGGCTCCGGAAGCACTGGAGCAAGCAAGCTCAGCTGTCAATTTTTCATAGTGGCATTATACATACTTATTTCAGAAAATAAGTACATTTTGTATTTTAAAAGGTCCCAAAGAAGCATATGTTCTGAGTCTGACAGCAAGACTTTGTGTATAACAGAAAGACTAGTTCTAATTCTCTGACAGTTGTCATAGTGGTCAAAATATTTTTTGTTAGAATACAATATTCTAATTTCTGATCTGCTTCTCTTTTCTTTGCCTTTTCATTTTTACGGATATGATATTTTGGCATTTCACAATTTCACTACATATTTGGTCCTGTATAGTATATTGGCATAAAAGTACTGTAAACCCAATGCAATAATAACGCAGCAAGCAGCTCACCTGATGCCTGTCTCATATGCCTCTTCTGTATTTACTGCAGCACAGGTTAGAAGGTATACAGCCAACAGCCACTGTGTCCCTTGCAGCTCTCAGCGTCAGCGAGCCCAGCACATCAGTAGTCTCAAAGCTGTCTCTGACCACAACAGAGCAGGCTCAAGATTTATACAGGTGGGCTATGACATGCATTCTTAGCTCAGCTACAACAAAGAAAGTGGAGCAAAGAAAACAGCTATATAGACTATTTACATATGATGTAAGATTTTGATATGTTTTTTAAATGGCTCATTTTACACTGTTACCACAGGAGGATGGAGTGGGAGAATTTTAGTGTGTGTCTAGACGGGGACTTAAATATATGTGTATATTTCTTTGGGTATTTTTTTTTGTAGTGATGAAAAAAATGTGATGTTGAGCATTATTTGAAGGGTCTGCCCAGGCAAAAACAATTACCAATACATATTCACCTATAGTCCCACGCAGCTGATCGGCACTATTCCGGGGGCTTGAACCTTACCTCTGCTGGAGATAAAGACTGCAGTATCCCTGCTCTGGACCATTGCCAGACTGCCTCCTTGCTTCCTACTGGCAGCAGTTGCGATGACTGATCACACCCGCTTCATCCTTTTCAATAGAGGGGGTGTGCCAAGTGCTGACACTGCCATTGTAGTAAATGGAGTGTGTCATCATGACCAACAGGAGGGGATGTGGGGACAACATTGTCAATGCCGGTAAATTTCAAATGCCAATATTGTGCGATTCAGCTGAAAGGGACTATAGGTGAGTATATGTTGGATATGGACTAAAGAAGATCAAAGAATTGTGCAACAAACTACATTATATACATACATTAAGAAGAAAGAATTCTGAAAACTCAATTTTGTTTTTACAGGGGGCAGCTTAAAGTAAAACTCGCTCTTTGAATTCTGTCATATTGTTTTCCTCTTTTGGAATGTAAAATAATAATGTAACAGGTGAACTTTTTAGCAGCATTGGCTGGGAGACTGATTCATCATTAGCGGCAGGTAGCGACAGATGAGCGTCTGTAGCGGCATTTTCAGAGCGCCCGCTAGTAGTCGCAGTGCTCGGCCGTGGGTCACTACTTTATAGCGACTCAGTCGCTGTTCAGTAATGTTGAATACATTGTGAGGAGTCGCTATTTGACCAGTACAGCGCTGTATGGGAGCGCATGTTAGCGACTGCTCATAGAGACCGACTCACACCATATTCAGCAAAAAAACTGCCTTACAAATCTCTGGCGCTGAAAAATATTTGTTTGAATCCCAGAGCGCAGGAGGCGGTGTGTTTAAAGTGTGTTTTCAAGCATCTATGAACTAGTAACAAAGCGAAAACATATGGAATTACATTGTAACAATATTGTAACATGAACATTTTAATGCCAGACCTGTAATGTCATTTCTGAGGAAATATTTAAAAAATAAAAAAAATATGAAATGACTGCTATTTTAATGCCAGAAGAGGTCGTTTGAAAAAAAAAAAAAACCCGTTTAAAGAGAAGAAAAGGATCGTCCATTGAAATGTATGGGAGAGCGCCAGTTAGCGAGAGGTCATACCTGGCGCTGTGCAAGGCTGAACGCTGGCGCTGTTCGCTGAGGCTGTGAAAATGATGAATCAGACGCTACATGGCGCTATCCCAGTTGCTAAACAGATTCTGCTTGATAAATGTGTAATTGCGTGCCTTGTCCGGCGTTCACCAGTCGCTAACTGTCGCTACCTGTCATTAACCAGCCACTACCTGACGCTATCCCTTCTTAAATAAGGGCCTAAGTGTAAGCAGCCTCTCCAGCTGTGAACCCGGCCATTAACCCTTGCTACTGAAACACAAGACTGCAATCCTTCCAAACTAAAGAAGTTGAATTTCAGCAGAATGGATTAAACGTATCACCCGTGTCTTAGCCAATCAGATGATTAGCAAGCTAGAATGAGGAAGTCTATGATATGTACTCAAAATCACAACTTTGGTGTACATAGCTAAGGTAAACTTATTGTTTCATTGGAAAAATGTTTTCTTTTATAAACACAGAGTTGCAAACAAATTAAACATTAAAAAAAAACAGATGAGCTTAGCACATTGAAGACATCATTTTGTCACACAATAATGGAAACTTAAAAATGCCATCGAATTGAATTACCCTTTAATTCTTACAGCCTTTAACCTTGGTCAGAATGTTGAAAGCCATTGCAATAACCACTTTTCTATCAGCCCAAATAATTGCATGATGGGTAAAAACATCTCTGCACTGCAATTTGCAATGGCAATAAGCTGTTATTCCAGCATAGGCTAGCTCACAAAAAGATGTCCCTGTCTATCATTGTGTTTCTGAGACAAATGAAGCATGATTTATTTTATGGGCCTATGTATGGCAAATTCATAAAATAAATAAACTCACAAAAATTGTACAAGGGTTAACAAGTGTCCTCAATGTGGCTTTTTAAAATGATTGAGCTCTGCATTGGTTAGCCAAAAATTATGGTTGCCCCTAAACTTATATTGATAACCCTCCTTGTTACATATATAAATATAAATTAATATATATATATATATATATATATATTACACAGGAGACCTCTGTAAAATGGTATTTTCGAAAAGACATTAAACCATGCATGTCCTTAATTTAATGTGATCTTTTGGTTTTGATGTCAATCTGATATCAAATTACATTTTTCTTCTTAATGGAGCATAAACATCTGCTGATTTTATGATAATTTATGTCAACGGGGACTTCTCCTACATATTCTCTGGGATGCAAATGGATGTCTAACAACATTTCCATAATTCATTTTCAGATAATAAAATAAAAGTCATTGTGATAAATACATTTCAATGTCAACTAGAAATGTAACTTAAAGAGATACAGCAGGCAGAGGTAATTGTTACACCATTGCATTGGGCTAAATTTGACACTGTCCTGTTTTCCGTTTTTAAATTGAAAACAGATTCAAGAAACCCTCTCTCGACCCCTGTGCCCTCTCCCTACTCACTACTCCCTCCTGCCTCCTTCTCCTCCAAACTTCTTGAACAACATGTCCACTCAGAACTGGCACAATACTTATCTAGCAACAATTTACTTGATCCCTTACAATCAGGATTCCGCCGTAACCACTCCACTGAAACTGCCCTCACCGAAGTCATCAATGATCTGCTCACTGCCACAAGCAAAGGTCACTACTCCATCCTCATCCTTCTTGAACTCTCCTCAGCTGTTGACACTGTTGACCACTCTCTGCTTCTTGATATTCTCTCCTCTCTTGGGGTTCAAGGTCTTGCACTCTCTTGGCTCACCTCTTACCTCTCTGACAGATCATTCAGTGTATCCTACTCTAACACGGTCTCGATCTCCCGTTCTCTTTCTGTTGGTGTGCCGCAAGATTTTGTCCTAGGCCCCCTACTTTTCTCAGTCTACACCTATGGCCTGGGCAAACGTATAACTTCACTAGGCTTTCAATATCACTTCTATGCGGATGACACTCAGATATATCTCTCAGGCCCCAATCTCTCCTATCTCACCTCCCCAACTGCCTCTTAGCTATTTCTTCATTCATGTCATCTCGCTACCTCAAGCTAAACATTGTCACGAATGACTTACCTTCTACCCGTGCCCGTGGTGTCCCTAGGCAACGGGCTCGGGTTCCTCCTGCCCAGGAGCCGCTTATGCCTCCGGTGCCATCCCCAGCGGCACGTGTGTCGCCGAGTAAGTCCTCCCCCCTTGCCCATTGTCACTCAGTTTGTGCTTGCTGGCCTATACAATCAGCTCATGTCCTCCGGTGGTGCAATACTCAGAATGGCCACCGGAGGCTGTTTAAAAGAACGAAGTCTAGAAGGTGCAGCTCTGAGCAGTTTGCCTGGGAAACTCAGCTGGAGCAATCAGCCCAGAGCTCACCAATCAGACCACAGGGCCAGTGCTCCAATCTGCCGCCAGATCCTAAGTGCACCAATCCCAGCCACTGTCTCCCTGTCCAATCCTGCCGGTTTTCCCACTATAAAGGGATTTCCACTGCAGTGTGTCATTGCCTGTTATAGCGCCTAGTACCAAGCATTGAAGCTCGTTTGATTCCTGTTGTCAACCTCAGCCTGAACCGACCTTTTGCCTGCCTGACCACGATTTTCGCCTGACCCCTCTGATACCTCGCCCCGTGACCTCCCGGCTCTGACCTCGGCTTGTAATCGGACTTCCGCCATCCGGCATCCTCGCTTGGGACTCCCTGCCGTTCATCAGACTCCACCTTAAGCTGATAATCTTTGCGCCCTATAAGTCCTGGGGGTAACCGAGTAGGAGAGGCATTACCCGCGTCTCCTACAAGCGGGGACTTGTCTATAGGCAGAAGAGGCGGTGGAGATTGGGGATTATCAGCTCAAGACAGACTGGTGTCCGGTACAGTCCTTACATTATAACAGGCCCAAAAATTGATATGGAAGAACTTGTACAACAAGTGCAGGCCATGGCTACCGCCATTAACCAGCTGGCCCAACGTGTGGCAGATCAAGAAAATCGCCAGCTGCCTGCACCACCTGTATCCTCACCTCCTGTTGAACCGAAGGTTCCCCTTCCTGAGAAATTTGATGGGGATCGTACAAGATTCTCCAACTTCAAGAACTCCTGTGAACTTTATTTCAGACTACGGCCCTACTCTTCAGGCACAGAAATGCAGAGGGTGGGCCTGGTTATCTCTCTGCTCCAGGGTGATCCACAGTCCTGGGCGTTTGGCTTAGCGCCCACAGATGAGCCCTTGCAATCTGTCTCAGCCTTTTTCTCCGCTATGGAGATCCTATATTCGGACCCTGACAGGACTTCGACCGCTGATGCCAGGCTTCGAAGCCTGAAACAGGGGAAACGCTCAGCGGAGGAATATAGTGCCAAATTCCGCCGCTGGGCGATTGAATCCCGTTGGAATGATCCTGCTCTCTGTAGTCAGTATAGAATTGGTCTTTCAGAAGGTGTTAAGGATGTTCTAACAAATTTTCCTTACCCTAAAAGCCTGGATGAACTCATGCTTATGGCCATTAAAATTGACAGACGGCTACGGGAGAGACATATAGAGAAGAATCACTCTCACTTCTGGGAATCTTCCCACCAGGAGTCATCCTCTATGGGTGTTGTCTCATCTTCGCCCCCAGAAGAGCCTATGCAACTTGGTGCTACTCACCTTTCCCCGGCAGAAAAGAGTAGACGTCGCACCTTAGGCCTATGCATGTACTGCGGGGTTTCAGGTCACCTGGTTAGGACCTGCCCCAATAAAAGACCTTTGGCGGGATTGCAACGTCCTGACAAGATAGAGAAAGTTTGTCAGGACGGTCAGGTAACTTCCCTTCATAGAAATAAAATGTTGTTACCTGCTACTGTGGGTTGGGAGTTGTCCAGGAAATCCGTCTCTGCTTTTGTCGATAGCGGAGCAGTTGGCAACTTCTTGGATAAATCCATAGTAGCCGCCTTAGGCATTCCCTTAATTCCCCTTGGGAAGCCCCTTCAGATTTTGGCAGTAAACAATACTCCTGTTCCTAGAGGAACTGTCACCTCCAAAACCCCTTTAATTAACCTAGTTGTGGGACCTTCCCATTCTGAGAACCTTGAATTTTTTGTCTTAGACAGCCCTGAAGCCCCGGTTGTCTTAGGGTTCCCCTGGTTAAAGGTGCACAACCCTACCTTTGATTGGGAAACTGGGGAATTGACAGGATGGAGCCCGCACTGTGCAGAACATTGCTATAGTATCACTGTTGGGACAACCCTGGTCTCAGAATTTGTTTGTCCGCCTGCCTCTCCATCCAGGAGGGGACCTCGTGTATCTTCGTTGAAGTCTGTCAGAACAATTCGGGGCGTTTGCCCTGTGGAGTCTGGTGAGGGTCCGGAGGCCCCTCGTGAAGGGGGGGGTAGTGTCACGAATGACTTACCTTCTACCCGTGCCCGTGGTGTCCCTAGGCAACGGGCTCGGGTTCCTCCTGCCCAGGAGCCGCTTATGCCTCCGGTGCCATCCCCAGCGGCACGTGTGTCGCCGAGTAAGTCCTCCCCCCTTGCCCATTGTCACTCAGTTTGTGCTTGCTGGCCTATACAATCAGCTCATGTCCTCCGGTGGTGCAATACTCAGAATGGCCACCGGAGGCTGTTTAAAAGAACGAAGTCTAGAAGGTGCAGCTCTGAGCAGTTTGCCTGGGAAACTCAGCTGGAGCAATCAGCCCAGAGCTCACCAATCAGACCACAGGGCCAGTGCTCCAATCTGCCGCCAGATCCTAAGTGCACCAATCCCAGCCACTGTCTCCCTGTCCAATCCTGCCGGTTTTCCCACTATAAAGGGATTTCCACTGCAGTGTGTCATTGCCTGTTATAGCGCCTAGTACCAAGCATTGAAGCTCGTTTGATTCCTGTTGTCAACCTCAGCCTGAACCGACCTTTTGCCTGCCTGACCACGATTTTCGCCTGACCCCTCTGATACCTCGCCCCGTGACCTCCCGGCTCTGACCTCGGCTTGTAATCGGACTTCCGCCATCCGGCATCCTCGCTTGGGACTCCCTGCCGTTCATCAGACTCCACCTTAAGCTGATAATCTTTGCGCCCTATAAGTCCTGGGGGTAACCGAGTAGGAGAGGCATTACCCGCGTCTCCTACAAGCGGGGACTTGTCTATAGGCAGAAGAGGCGGTGGAGATTGGGGATTATCAGCTCAAGACAGACTGGTGTCCGGTACAGTCCTTACAAACATGGACAAGACAGAACTGGTCATTTTCCCACCCTCTAACTCCCCTCCCCTCTCTAACACATCTATTTCTGTCAACAATTATACAATAACCGCAACTCAGCAAGCTCGATGCCTAGGAGTCATTCTGGACTCTGCCCTCTCTTTCAAACCACATATTCACTCCCTGGCCACCTCCTGTCGCCTCCAACTTAAAAACATTTCATGCATCAGCCTCTTCCTCTCACCTGACACCACTAAAATGCTAGTGCATGCCCTGGTCATATCCCGACTGGATTACTGCAACATCCTTCTTTGTGGCTTACCAACTAACAGACTGACACCCCTCCAATCTATCCTGAACTCTGCTGCTCACCTCATCCATCTCTCCTCTCGCTCCTCCAGTTCTGCGCCTCTCTGCCAATCCCTACACTGGCTGCCAGTCCCACAGCGAATCCTGTTCAAAACTCTAACTCTCACCTACAAAGCTCTCTGCAACCAGGCCTCTCCCTACATCTCATCTCTAATATCAACCTAGACGCATCCTTCACTCTGCTGCCGACCTTCTCCTGTCCTCCACCCTGGTCACCTCCTCTCACGCCTGCCTCCAGGACTTCTCACGTGCAACTCCAATCTTCTGGAATGCCCTCCTGCACCCAATCCACCACTCCACAACTCTCAAAACCTTCAAAGGCGCCCTTGCTCACCTATTCAGACAAGCATATAATCTGGCTTAACCAATTTTCTAAAGAGCACATGCCACAAAGCTCAATACTGACTGTTTGTGATCTTTCCCCCTCATCATCACCCCTCATCATTTAGACTGTAAGCTCGCAAGGGCAGGGCTCTCTCACCTATTGTATCTTGTATTCAGAATATCCATTGTAAACACTGTAACACTGCATCTGAAATAGTCTATGTACTGTATGTTTCTACCCTGTAATTACTACTTTGTACAGCGCTATGGAAGATGATGGCGCTATATAAATAAACAATAATAATAATAAATGGAAATGGACGAGATATTGGGGTTTACAGGTTCAGCCAGTGACATTCTCTTTTTCATCCCGTCACGCAATCAGCTCAGCAGAGTGGGATAGGATTGCTGGTACCTCCCTCCTCCTGCCCCTCCCTCTGCCTCCTCCACCTCCAGATTATTCGCAGATTATGCAGCATCACATATCCACATCCACTTTTTTCATAAGAGAAATCAAGATGAACCTTTAAACCTCAATATCTCATCCATTTATTTTTCAATTTAAAAACGAAAAACAGTTTAGGACAGCGCCAGATGTAGCCCGATGCAATGGTGTAACAATTACTTTTGCTGGCGGTAGCACTTCAATCTATACAAATCTATGAGTTGCATATAGCTTTGCTTTGAAGAATTATTCAAGCCTGTCACTGTGTGAAGTTTGTCTTCCAAGATATCAGCTAACTATGGCATAACCACAGTCTTACAGCTGACCTGTAGATGACCTAAACTCGCAGTTTCCCCTCTTTGGGTCCAGTGGGCTCTGGTAAAATAAGTATATGTTGGCCTTTCCAGCCTACACTGTAAAAGTCGAATGCAACCTTGCAACCACTGCACATACTTTGGTGGTTACAAGCATTGCGTAACTTCTTAGAAGGCACAGCTGAGATATTAAAAAAAACATGTTAGATTTGATTAAGTGCAGAAAATGATCACTAGAGTTATCGCACTGTCAACTAATAACATTTAACAATGCTCTATTAGATAATTTATTAATTAAAATGAATTCCAATATACACATTGTTGAGATGGCACAAACATTTTAGAATATATGTTCAGTACAATTGTTAATAGGGGTAGCACTGCCCCAGCCCCAACGATGTGCTTTGAAAGTCAGACACCTAATTGGTTGACAGTGCATCACATGTCTAGAAAGATATACACATTCTGAGGACTTCGGGTGTGGCCACAGATAAAGACTCTGATCTGATAGGAACAAGACCGAGGGGCACTTAGTTGCATTGGATAAAGCAGCAATTCATGCTTCTCTTTGCTGCTTACTCCATAGACAACATATAGTCCCTTTGACCTTTGTTATTTTTTTTTTTTTATCCTAATGTTTCAGCTGCATTCTCCTCATAGCTTGCATACTGCCTAATCAGTATATTGCCATAAAGTCCTGTTCAGGCATGTGGTGTCCTCCCCCCTTACCTCCCACGGAAGCAATGTAGAATCCACCATGTATTTATTTATTTTTTTATTCTAGTGATGTACCTTATATTTTCAAAGTGAAGCTGCTGGCTTCTCTTCCATTCCTAGGGATGCCATATCACAAGGAGTATAAGTGGTGCTGCTTGATGAGTCCTGCCCATGAACTTGCTGTGGTAGGAACTGGATGATGAGACCACTGTTGCTTTCCAGGCTCACTCACACTAGCGCTAACAGACAGGGGCAGCTATGTGATCATATTTGCACTTGGTCATGGAGGAATAGAATGGAAAATGCACACTTTGAGCACCTACTATGCCATCTGCAGTGTAGATGGCAAATCAAAAAGGCTTTAGGTGAGCTGCTTGCTGACATATTTATCTTGGTCTGGACTGTTCCTTAGGTCCCATTTACCTCTTTACAATCTTATGTGCTTTAAAAATGTTCTCTGTCCTCTTAGCCTGCTTGTTGGGCAATTCTGGTCTTTTATTCTATTTCATCTTCTCTGTCATTAGCAGATACCAATATCTTGTACCACTCTAGTTGATGCAAATTCCTGGTACCTAAACATGATTTTGATGATTTTGATGTGCTCATTTTTTTTTGTAATGTGCTCCACTTCTGTCTAAATAATTTAAATGTAAAATAATAATATTTAAAGAAGGTGTCTTTAAAATGTTAAGGCGACAGTTTTCCCCTGAAACACCTGATAATACATGTACACATGGCCAGGACATTTCCTAGGCAAAATATTGCTCAGTGCAGGAAGTGCAAAATATTCTGCCCCCTCCTCACCCGACCTATGATGCTGCTGTTGTTCCATTCCAGGTTGTACCATCCTGAGCATCTACCTTAGCAGCAGACAATGCTCCCTCCCCATGACCGAGCCCAATATTTGGGGATGAACAGCATGTTTTATGGCCTGCACCACTAACCATGACCCTGACTCATCTGTAGAAAACAGGTTGGCTGTGATATAGGAGCCAAAGACTCTGGCACCCAGGGCAATCGCCCTGCCCGCCCTCCCCTAGAAACAGCCCTACACATGGCAGTAAAAACTGAGTGTAAGGTTCGGTCATGGATCCTTACTGTTTCTGGTAGGGCAGTCACACCCTCGAGGTAGCAATTTCAGTGGACATGCTAGTCTTTTAGCTGCCCATAGATTTTTACTCCAGCCACCCCCAGTCATAGAAAAATGCTTTTTGCTACTGTGTATACATAGACAAATAACAATTGGCTAACCTGGGTAATAACAGGGCAACTGTCCTGCAAAATATGGGGTAGGGAAAGTACTTAAAATAATAAAGTTACTGTCATTGCAGTAGAAGACGGTATAAGCATACACAGGCAGTGACTGACACTGCCCTGAAAAAGCAAATAATTAAAATGACTTGTCTTTCACTACCTACTCTGAAAAGGACAATAAGACAGCCACAGACACATACAGACAGCCTCTGTCTGTCTATACTACCTAGCTGTAACAGCTCGGGGACACCTGACCCCTCCTCTTATACAGGGGGATCACGTTTAAATCCCCAAATCTGGCTAATCAGGGCAGGAAAACAGTGGACTCCTGCTTTAGGTCTGATTTAAATTTTAAATAAATATAGTTACAAGACATGCATTTGTATAATGCTAACTACAATTCTTCACTATGCTGGCATCAATCTATCCAGATAAGATTGTGATATGAGACAGCTCTTCAATATTCAAGGAAGAACTTTCATATTTTGACAGTCGTTAGTGATTTAGAGTTTGCTCACTTATGCCATCAGTTATTTTAGATGTGTGTGATGTCATAAAATGACATTAAGACTATAGTACTGCAGATCTTAACCTATTTATCTCCATGCACCTATCCGCAAACCTAAACTGTGATTTGTTGAATAAAAGACTAAATTCCCTGGCTTAACTGTCCCTCACTACAGCACCAGCCTCTACCTGCCTAACCTACCTGGCTGTAACAGCGCTGGGACACTTTTATACAGCTTGGTTACGTATCCCACCTGGCCAATCACATACTGGCATGGTTGTGGTTGCTATTGGATAAAAGCTAGTTGACTGGCTGCTTAGCAGCCTATCAACCAGCTTTACTGTTTAGCTGAAAATATTGTAGAGCAGCAAAGTGATTCAAAATGAAAATACACAGTTTGTACATATGCATTATTTCAGAGTTAGGTAGTAATAGATATTTGGCCTGGTTATTTGTCAGGTGATAGAAGTGTTTCCTGAGCCATGATAGTTACAACAACTACCTTCAAGCAATGAGAGTGGGTAATTCCCAAGCACTGTTAGGCTGAAAAAAAGCCTGCAAAGGTTACTAGGTAGAAGTATGGGAATTGATTGTTAAAACCTTTTTTCCGCATTCAGAACCTACCTGTTGGTAAAAAAAATATATAGACCCCTTGGCATACTGTATAACCAATAAACTGGGTACAGATGATGCCATACATGTTTGGCAAGGTGTTTGGAATAATTGAATAAAGATTGAAATTGGTGTGGCATATATGGGCCACTGGAAGTGAGCACCATAATAGGTATAGTACAATGAGCCCAATATAGCTCCTTGAAGTACTTGACATATGAAGTTAGGTCAGTGCAGAGAAGTGCTTAGTCCGCCCCCAACTTAGGTGAGTGTCACACTAATTGTCTGGTGGCCAGTCAGCAGCATGGAGTGTGGGTGGGGTGATTCCTATAACAATTCCTATAACAAATACCCTGTTTTCCAGAAAATAAGACAGGTCTTATATTAATATTTTGCTCCAAATGTATAGATAGATAGATCAGAGGGAGTAATAGATAGATAGATAGATAGATAGATAGATAGATAGATAGATATAGGCAGAGGGCTTGATAGATATCTAGACAGAGGGTTAGATAGATAGAAACAGGGGTAGATAGCAAGTGCCACTGATAAGGGGGGCAGTGGCAGTCCAGCTGCTCCCATACCTCCGCATCAAGTGTTCCTGATGGGGGGCAGCAGCCCAGCCACCCCCATCCATCCATAGCAAATATCCCTGATGAGGGGGGCAACGGCAGCCCAGCCACCCCTATCCTTCTGGCAGCAAGTGTCACTGATGAGGGAGGCTTATTTTCCTATATTTTAGCCTTAGTGAAAACGGGGGTAGGACTTATTTTTGGAGACGCACTGTAAAACTGCCCATGGTGTATATGTATCCCCCAGTCTGGTTTGGTGAGGTACACAATCATATGAAAGACTGCTGAATTTACAGTTGTCCGTAAGACATTGAAACCCTCCACAAAGAGGATAAGTCACAAAAGGTAATTGCTTCAGAAGCTGGTTGCTCGAAGAAAGCTATATCCAAGCAGATTAATGGAAAGTTGAGTGGAAGAAGATCATAGAAATAGGTGCAGACAAAACATTGATAATCACAGCATTGAATTAATTTAAGCCATTCAAGATTTACAAAGGAGTCAGTGCTTTAAAAGCCACCAGACACAAAAGTATTAAGGACATGGGAAACAAGTGTTGCATTCCTTGTCTCAAGCAATGGTTGAACTGGAGACAACCTCAGAAGCCCCTTACCTGGGCTACGAAGACAAAGGAATGGACTGTTGCTTAGTGGTCCAAAGTCCTGGTTACAGATTAAAGTAAATTTTGTATTTCATTTGGAAGGAATCGGGAGGAAAAGGGGAGAGGCACACAATCTAAGCCGCTTGAGGTCCAGTGTGAAGTCTTCATAGTCAGTGATAGTTCGCAGAGCCTCTTCATCATCAAGAATCATTTTTAAACTTTCAGCGCCTGCCAGAGCATTTTGCGCTAAACATATTTAACCGTGATTGTTGTAGGAATTTCCAGGAAAATTAAATATTGTTTTTTCACAAAAGTTTGGGCTTGTTTGTCATTTTTTGGAAATATTTTTAGGTTATATATGTAAAAAAAAAGTTTTTGTCACATTTTTTAAAAGCTTTTTATAAAAAACCATATTGCATGTAAAAGCCCCATCCCTCTTGATTACAATGGTTCCACAAATGTATGGGTAGACATCTGTTCCTGGCCAGGAGACACTGCAGACACTATGCGCACTATCAAGTGTTAAACCCTTTAACTTGTTTAAAACAAATTGGTGTGGGGTCCCCCCTATCCAGGGAAGGGTACCCCACACTTTGTTAAAATTTAGAAACCATTAGAAATAAAAAAACAGCGTGGGGTCCACCCTCCCCAGTAAAACCAGCTTGGGCACCAGATATAGGGGCTGGCAGACAAGGACGTGGATGCCCTTATGTATCTTATGTTGTGAGATATCCCTGTATGCCACTAATGCACTAGTGCTAGCCTGAAGTATGGAAGAAGGGGCAGGATCTTGTTCTTCTTGTTCTTCAGAGTTACAGCAAAATACATGGGCGTCTGGGAGGGCTTGTGGGAGACATTCAAGTTTATGTATTGAAGTAATTTTAAGGTAAGTATTTAAAAATGCCATATTCAAATAAGGGCTTGGCTTAAAAATAAAGATATACATATACTCACCTATTTCTTAAAAGCCTTGATCCCATGCAGAGCCAGCTACTGAGATTTAACAGATCTTTAGCAGACATCTCAAATACTAACAGCATGTCCCATAGCTTCTGTGTCAAAACTGACCACTGCTGCAACAAATACAACACACACAAAAACAAGTATCCTTATGCCTTTATTTATGAAGGAATAGCGGCAGGTAGCGGCCGGTAATGACGGGCCCCGCCACGAGAACACCGACTCCCCACCACAATCACACATTTATCAAGCCAATCCTGCTTAGCGCCTGAGATAGCGCCATATAGCCACTCATTCATCATTATTCCAGCCTCAGCCCACAGCACCAGCGTCCGACCTTGCTAAGAAGCATGTTCCCTCGTGACTAGAGTTATGGGTGCTAAAGCCTGTGTGAGAGCATCTGCCCGCCCCTCTGCTGACAGCTAATGACCTACTGCATTTGAGTAGCCAGTGCCGTGTGCCATCAAGGCTGTTTTATTTTTAACACACACGTCCTTTAAGACACAGTACCTAGCTTGCTACATATAGATGCACTGTAATTGCCAGTGTTCCCAGATGGCCAGTCTAGGCCTGTGCCCGGGCCTCTATATACACCTAAAATACAATTTGACATTAGATTATTGCTGGGAATACGTATAATGGCAGTTAAAGTTAATGCAATGGCACAATTTAAAATGCTGGAACAGTAACAAAACAGATATGTAATATTTATGAAAGTGTGTTTAACACAGTTAAAACTTGCCAAGGGCAACATTATGGCTGCACATTCTATATTCAAAACTGTTCGGCATGTTTATTTACTTTTCTGCTATGTGTCTGAATTAATGTGTGATCTCACTAAATGGTAAAAAAATGATGAAAGTTAAAATGCTAAATTGCATTTAAAAGTAAGCTGGGATTAAAAGCTGATATATCCTACATAAATTCTCTTAAACACCATACTTTTCCCACAAGCAATAGGCCCGTGGGCATAGGAAACAGAGCTCATATCAAGGCTAACACTATAAATATCTTGCTAAACTGAAGCACTTTTTTTCAGAAGAATTGCAAATATTTTTGGTTCCAATGGGATATAAACAGAGGTAGCAGCTGATTTTTTTCTTACTAATGAGGGGGTTATACAAGTGAATCTTCTCCCAGAAAAATATACTGATCCAGCGTAACCAGCAGGTTAGTACCCTTATTTATAAGCTATATATCTAGCTATATAGTGTACTGCAAACACCAGAGGCTACTTGTTATCTCCCTTTTCTAAAGATGACATATCTGCTCAGTGAGATTATGAAGTGCTCTCTTAGTTGTTTAGATTTGGAGGTCAAATAGTGCCAAGTCTTGGTTCTCTATTAAAAAGGTCATCCACCTGCCTTGGAGGTGATAAGGATCCCTCAGAGATTCTGATGCTGACATGGAGACAGAGCTCACAATTTGCATTGATCAAGAAAGAAAAAAACTAGCAAGCAGTAATTATGGAAATGACTAGTCTATAGTTAAAATATATCACCTTCCTATAAGGTTCTAGCCTTTTCTTTTCTTAAAGTGGATCAAAACCATGGATTTTCACTATCCTGAGTTTTGATCTGCACCCCCACTGTGTGAAACCCCACCGTATACCCAGTAAATTCACCTTTCATTGGTCTAACGGCTCTCATCCAATCAGCTTCCCCAGCCGCGCATATTACTCTGTGGCTGGATAACTGAATAGAATCTCAGCCACACATATCGGCGCCATGTGGTATCACATGTGTGGCAGAAAGTGGTCAACAACTACTTTCAGTAGTTCTGAATTATGGCTCTGTAGGTCTATCAAACTGTTAACTTAGAATCCAGAAAATAGAGGATAAATCTGTGCTGCCATTGGTCGAGGTGAGTAAGACTGTAGTGAAGAACAGAAGGTATATAGGGAGGGGAGTGACTCTCCTCAGATTAGTATTGTAGTAACCGGAAGTGAGGAAGGTACCAGCAGAGTCTACTGGGAGCAGTCAATAGAGAAGGAGAGAGCAGAGTAGCTACATTCACACCTAATAAACAACCACAGGAAAGGTGAACCATTCACAAGATGCTGACAAAGGAAGCTAAGACCTCAGTATCCTGCTATGGGACCAGAATATGTGCCCACCATCTGAGTTCACCTGGATGTAATGATGTGCTATGGACACTGCTAATGGAACAAGTATTGGATTATGAATATATGACCTGCTGTGAACATTCAAGTGTACCTGAAATCCTGCTAAAAAAGTAAGTGCCCTTTTTATAAAGTCGGTCTCATTTGAGTTATTGGATGCAAGCTCACATTGGGAGTTCCCCCAAGCCCGTAACAATGAACCCACTCCCTACACGCATGAGTAGCTAAACCCCTCAGGTATACTTGTGCTACACATGCATCCTTCTGCTGTGCTTGGCCATGCATGGCATTTCAGTTACTGCAGGTGTGAGGATATGCAAGTGGCCCCCGCCAGCTGCAAGTGCGCCATGGGCATGCACGGGTAAGATTTGCAGGCGATGGCGGGATTTGACACATGCAGGGAGGGGGTATCAGCGTATGGAGTCTTCATGGCCGGTCTTGGTCTGCTTTAAAATTACTATAGTTGATAGATGCTTCAGCCTGTTGTTGAACAGATTTATAAGGCTGGTACATAGCCATTCAGACTGTTGGGTGGACAGACAATAGCTTGAAAAAAACATAAATGAATGGGCCTTTCGCTCAGGGCTTGGTGGCATTGCTGGCCTGCTGTTGTGTGTAGGCAGCTAGTATCTGAGGGCAGGGTTGGTTTTAGATAAAATATTGCAAACTTTTAAGGTAAAATTTAGTAAATTTAAGTAAGCAGCTGCAGAGGAGGGTCAGTTAAAGTGGTTTGGCTCACCAGCTGGGGAGGGGGGCTAGGTGACAGGTTTGGGTCAGCAGCTTGGAATTGGGTTTAGATAAGGGGTCGGCTGGGGGAGGTCAGTGGCTGGGGAAGGGGCTTAGGGGAGGGGTTTGAGTCAGTGACTGGGGGTTAGGATAGGGGTGAGTTATTGAGGAAGGGGGTTATGTAAGGGGTTTGGGTCAGCTGCTGGGAGGTGAGGGGCAATGGGTCAGCAGCTGGGGAGGGGGGGCTAGATGAGGGTCTTCTAGCAAGCAGTGCTGGGGTCTGGGACTGATCTTTGTTTCTTACAGGCTGATAATTAGCGCTATGTAGTGACAGATGAGCGTCTGTAGCAGGCATTTTCAGTAGTCACTGTGCTCGGCCGTGGGTCGCTAGTTCCTAGCGACTCAGTCGCTGTGCATTAATGATGAATACATTGTGAGGAGTCGCTATTTGACAGTACAGCGCTGTATGGGAGCGCATGTTAACGACTGGTCAGTGCGACTGACTCACAACATATTCAGCAAAAAAAACAACCTCACAAAACTCTGGCGCAGAAAGATGCTTTGTTGAAGCCCAGAGCGCCGGAGGCTGTGTGTTTAAAGTCTGTTTTTCAGCATGTATCCACTAGTAACAAAGCGAAAACATGGAATTACATTGTAACAACAATGTAACATGAACACTTTAATGCCAGACCTGTAATGTCAATTCTGCAGAAATATATAAAAAATGAAAATATTATGAAAAACTGCTTTTTCAATGCCAGAAGAGGTCACAACATTATTTGAGATTTATAAAAAAAAAAAAAAAAAACCCTGTTTAAAGAGAAGAAAAGGATCGTCCATTGAAATGTATGGGAGAGCGTCAGGTAGCGAGAGGTCATACCTGGCCCTGTGCAAGGCTGAACGCTGGCGCTATTCACTGAGGCTGTGAAAATGATGAATCAGACGCTACATGGCGCTATCCCAGTCGCTAAACAGAATCCACTTGATAAATGTGTAATTGCGTGCCGTGTCCGGCGTTCACCTGTCGCTACCTCTCATTAACCAGGCACTACCTGACGCTATCCCTTCTTAAATAAGGCCCTTTGTGTCTGGGAGGCCGATTCATTAACAGCGGCAGGTAGCGACAGTTGAGCGACTGTAGCGGCATTTTCAGAGCGTCCGCTAGTAGTTGCTGTGCTTGGCCGTTGTTCGGTAGTTGATAGCGACTCAGTCGGTTTGCCGTAATGTTGAATATTGGGTGAGGAGTCGCTATTTGACAGGTTCCGCGCTGTATGGGAGCGCATGATAGCGACTGGTCAGAGCGACCGGCTTCCACCATATTCATTAACAAATCACGCTCAAAAAATTCTCGCGCTGTAAAATGCATGTTTAAACCCCAGAGCGCTGGCGGCGATGGGTTAAAAGTAGTTTTTTAACCCCCAAACAACCATATTTTTGGAAACCCCAAAAAACTAGTTTTTAAAATAATGTTGTAATATGAATACATTAATATCAGACCTGTAATATCAATTCTGTACATTTTTTTTTTTTTTTACCTTAAAAAAATTATTTAAAATGGCAGAAGTGGTCACAGAATTTTTCACATTTAAAAAATAAAAAATAATAATTAATTATGAAGATTTAAAGATTGTTCCATTGAAATGCATTGGAGAGCGCCAGGTGGCGAGAGGTCATACCTGTCGCTGTTCAAGGTCAGACGCTGGCGCTGTGGGCTGAGGCTGGAATAATGATGAATGAGTGGCTATATGGCGCTATCTCAGTCGCTAAGCAGGATTGGCTTGATAAATGTGTGATTGTGGTGGGTAGCCGGCGTTCTCGTGGCGGGGCCCGTCATTACCTGTCGCTCACCAGTCGCTACCTGTCGCTATCCCTTGTTAAATAAGGGCCTTAGTTCTATCCTGGAAACTTGCAGCTATGGTCCACAGTGATCCTTGCAAAAACAAATGATGTCCTTGGACTGCAGCTAGAACTGCTGTTCCAGGGTCCCACTGCTATTACGGATGGTGTCCGCCTTTGGATACCCTCCCCCCACCAAAAACAGGGGCCCTGACATTGTGGAGCCTGGTAAATGACGTTGCAGGGCCATATCCAGATCATAGGCCATAGTTTGAGAACCCCTATTCTGCATAAAGGTAGCTGCCCTCCAACACTCAGGCATTGGGAGAGGGTTTAAAGTAGAACAAAACAGACCAGGGCCACCCTGGAGTCTAAAATATTCCAGGGCTAGACAGTGGCTTTCCATGGGGCATCCTGAATCGGGAAGCTCTGCTGTGTAATCCCTCCCCTAGGGTGCCGGTAATCACTTACCTTTCCCCTGTTCAATAATCCATGTGCGGGCTTTCATCCAATCAAAGCCATCTGCCGTGATTGTCAGCGCGCTCTGCCACATCCCCCGCATTCAGGAGCATGCACATCACCAGGGATGCGGCAGCACACACATTAATTAAACACAGCTTTGATTGGCTGCGGGCCTGTGCCATAAGAACAAGGTGAACTGTTATGGCCTTTCTTGGGGGTTTCCACACAGTGGGGCATGCCAAATCGGGATGCTCTGGGGGCACGGAACAAAAACCAGGAAAGTGAATTTCCCGGGTTTTGTTCCACTTTAAATAAAAGTAACTCACCTTGTCAGCCAGCACAGCCAGCTTGTTCCCCTGGTGCCCCTTGGCCTCAGTGATTGACATTTGCTGCTGTGTGCATCCTAAATTGTGACTGCGAGTGCGCACACAGTGAACACGCTGTTCTGTGACTTTAGGGGACTTAGTGTCCCTTTACTATACACACTCTGTCTGGAGCCTGAGAAGATCTGTGTATGTGTCACTGTCATATGTGTAAGTGGAAATATCTCTCATTAATTAATGAGCTTCCTTTCTTCACCCATGGGTATTACTGGAACACTTATTGCTCTAATTGCAACGTGCTTTGCCAACGACATGCTTAACTGAAAAAAGAATCCATGTGTTCAAAAGAATTTACTGAAAAGTGAATCTTAATTTATACTCCTTAGGGGGCTGTTTGTAAAAAACAAAATCTGCTGCATTGCAAAGCACTACAAAAAGGTATAAGGTAAAAAAGTAAAAGGTATAAGGGGATGAGTATCGAAATTCTTGGCTGCAATTCAAACAGCGAGTCGCGCTGAAAGCACACCTTGCTTTACTTCAGTAAATATTTAGCATGACACTCACCGGCGATCAAGTGAATTTTTTGATAAAGCAAGTGTGGCTGTGCTTTTGGTTGTAAATCCAAACTTACATCTGAGTGAGCTTTTTAAAGTGGACCAAAACCCAGGATTTTGACTATCCTGGATTTTGGTCCTTACCCCTGATTGGGGTGCCCCGCTATGTGAAACCCCCCAGATCTCCCACATCAACTCACCTCACCCCGGTCCTGCGGCGCATGCGCGGCTGCTCGTCCAATGAACACGTTCGAAGCCGTTGAGCTATGCACGTCTGAGTGACACAGCAGCTCCGAGAGCGCTGGCGACCGCATCCCACGCTTCCCTCTAACAGGGAGCATGCCCTGCTAGAGGCATAGGGGGGATGCGGCTGTGGCCCACGCATGCGTCGTTGGACCTGGGGGGGTTTCACACAGTGGGGCATCCTGATTTTGGATGCCCCAGGGGGAGGGAATGGATCTATAAGATTCCCGGGCCGATCCAGCTCGATTTCAGTCCACTTTAATTTAATACAAAAATGTGTGTAATGGGTTTTATAGCTTGTCTCCTGGCTCTGGCTACAGTCCTGTATACAGTACTTCCCTGGCTTTTCCAGAGACAGCACGGGCCTAAAATGTCAATGCACTGCCCCCCTCTATTCCAGAGCCACTAACAGGTCATGTTTTGTGGATCTCCAAATACCCGGCACTAATTACTTTACACCTGTGTGGAGATCTGCAAAACATGACCTGTTGGTGGCTGTGAGGAGAGGGTTGGGGGGCACTGGTATAGTGGATACATACTCAGGTTTGTAATATGCTAAAGTTCACAGAGATACAGGCACCAGTTACTTTATTTTTTTTTAAGATTTTTGTTGTAGTATCAGTAGTAAAAGCATAAGGAGTAGAAGTAGTATCACTTCACAGCAATCTGCAATACACATGTGTCCGCCTGTGTATTGCATTGCCCCAATCGGACACCTGCCTTGTGAACATGTTGCAGAGTGTGAGTGCTGGGTTCAGCAGAGTCATAATCCAGATAGACATTAGTGGTATAACAGGAACTGGCTTTACTGGAACATGAATGCAGTAAGAGAATGTCACCTTACATGGTGCATAACAGAGACAGGAAAAGAAGGTATCAGTCATATATATCACAGCTCGATGTATAGGAAATACAACACAGCAGAGAATGTACAATAGAGACTTCAGATAAGCAGTGGTAACAGCGCCATCTACAGGCCCGTATTTAACATTAGGCACACCTAGGCACCGGCCTCGGGCGGCCAGAATGTGCAGAAGAGGGGGGGGGGGCGGCAGCAGGGGCATTTAAAAAGTTTGCTGGCAGCATTTGCATTGCACTAGTATTGGTATGGGGCCCCAGAAGCATGCCACGGACACTGCTGTTTTGTGCTTTTTTTTTGTACAATTTTTATAGTTTGTGGTTCAGTTGATTTTCTCTTCCCTGAGAACCCCCCCCCCCCTGCACATGGTATGACCCAGTATCTATTGAGGACACACAGCACCAGTGAAGCTGGACTGTGGTGTAGTTATGTACTGTATGGACAGATACAAGCTTCCTTGCATGCCCCCCTCCATGACTCAGCATATGCAGGAACATGACTGACCATGTAATATCTGGGGCTTCTTCTCCCCCACACAGCACGACTACAAAGATTAGAGCTAAAGGTGACACTGGCCAGCAACTCTCTGGGGACACCAGCAGAAGAACCTTCAGTGACTGGAGGCTGCTCTGAACATGGGTGACAGCAGACTGATCTGCCCACTGCTCATAGGAGGTTCTGTGTGTTCTCACCCGTTTCTGCCTAATTTGCATGTGTCTGTGTGACACAGAGTTCATGTCCTATCTAGCTGGCGTAACCTGCCCCCTCCCCCAACGTCATCACCAGCAAGTCATCATCTGCTGTGTCTCCCGGGCTTTGAATTATGAGAAGTGCAGCGCAGGGGATGGAGCTGCTCATTACTGTTCAGTAAGTCTGTTCAATAGTGTGATGGAGCCTGTGTCTGCTTGTGTCATTATTGTAGACATTTTCCTGCCTGCTGTGCTCTCTTCTGGCTGCCCACTTTCCTGATATCTACAATCTTCCTGCAAATCCTCCTTTCAGCCTCCTTCCTGTGCCATTTTTCTTAATTTCTTCCTTTTTCATTCTAGTCAATTTCCATCCTTCCTGCTCACTGTGCCTGCTTCTGGCTGCCAATTTCCCTCCTTTCTATCCCTTCATACTGACATTTTCATGCAGCCAGCTGTTCCCACATTGCTGCTGCCTGTATCCCCCCTTTTTTCCCTTTCATTCTAATAACTTTCCTTCTACTCCGCGCCTCCCTGATGCACACTGTGCCCGCTTTCTCATTTCTGCCCCCTCTGCTGTGACTTTTTATCCTTTCTGCCACTATCCCTCCCTGATCTGTGCCCACTGTGCCCTTCTTCTGCCAGCTGCTATATCCTCTTGGAACCAGCTTTTTTTTCCTTCTGTTGCCCCCTTTCCCTGGCAACTCCAGACGCAACAGCCCCAATACCTATAGCTGTCATTCACATGGCAACCAACAATCAGGCTTCAAGGACACTAGGTGAACCTGTTAGGATGCTGGTGGTTATGTGAACAACAGGGAATAGCCGTGAACATGATAGTGGTAAGTACAAGGCAGACTGGCAGGGGGATGGGCACCAGGGCAGTGCTGAGAAGCCAGATGGAACTCGGGGGCTGTATGGCTAGACATCCCCTTTAAAGTGGACCAAAACCCAGGATTCTGACTATCCTGGATTTTGGTCCTTGCCCCAATCTGGGATGTCCTACTGTGTGAAATCTAACTCAATCTAACTCACCTTACCCCAGTCCAACTGTGCACACGCTGCCTCTCATCCAGTCAGTGTGCTCGGGTCCATATGCTCGTGGTGGCCATATCCTCCTCTGCCCGCTAACAGGGAGCATGCCCAGCCATTCACAAATGCCTGCTGTGGGCACTGCCTTGCTAAATGGATAGTGGGGATGCAGCTGCTGCTCATGCATGCCTTGTTGACCCAGGGAAAAAGGTGAGTTTCTGGGTAACCCCTGGGGGTTTCACAAAGCAGAGCATCTCGAATCTGGATGTCCCTGGGGGGGGGGATCTATAAGATTGGGTTTTGGTCCTCTTTACCAATGGGGGTGTTGCCAAAAGGTGCCTAGGACAGCATGAATCCTAAATACGGCCCTGGCCATCTACTGTCATAAATGTAGACAAGCTCTAAGATGTTGCACTGTTTCTCCAGCAGAACAACCCCCCAATCTTTACCTATAGCCAAGCCCCATTTTTCCCGGGATTCTGGTAATGCATCATTGGGCACGTTTGCCCCAGAACTTCATAGCTCAAAGGACGCTGACTGACTAGGTGAAGGCAAGTTAACCCCCCAGGGCAAAACCAAGTGGAAGGAGGTCAGAACAGGCTGGGTCATACACGGGAGATCAGTCCACAGCTAGAGTTGCAAGCTGCTCAGGGAAGTTTCAAATTGTGTGGGGGGGATCCAGTGGAACAACCCCTTAATAATATATGAATATAAACAACAAACATGTCTAACAGATAGAAAGGGCACCGAATAGGAGCAGCTCCTATTCTTACCAGGAGGTAGCTCCCGGTAAGTAGCTCTGTAGTTTACTAGCTGCATTGCATGTCCCAACTATGGGGTTCATACTCAGAGTAGGAACCACACTAACACAGTGTGACTTGTCGGGGCAGTGTGTCTTCTACATGTATCTGCATATATATGCAACTAGATCTCTGTCTTTCTATCTGTTAGTAATATACGAGTATTAAGCAACAAACATGTCTAAGGGGTGATTCCATTGGGTCCCTTCCACACCAATTACAAATTTCCCAAAGCAGTTTGCCATTTCTTTCACAACTGGAGTCACAATAAAGGGAGTAGGTGAAAGGAAGTTTCAATAACAAGCCAGGGGTAGAAGAGCGGGTAGGCAGAGGATTCATGGTATCCAAAGCAGCAGGCAGGTCCACGATCAGGCAAGCAGGCTCGGTTCTGGCACCTAGCTGTGGAAGGTGAAATGAAGCCGCAGTCAGTAACAGGTTAACTAGAAAATCAGCACAAGAATCACACCCTAGCAGATAAATGCTATCACAGGCAGCACGGCCCAGGAGAGCCGCTGATTTAAAAGTGATACAACCATAGGCTGTGGGGAATGGATCAGGCCAGGCCATTGGCTGGGGACATAACAAAGCTCAATAGCCACATAGTAACGTAGGGGCTTACTGGTCCAATACCTCAACTGAATCGCCCATTAACTACACAAACTTTCATTAGCCCAGATACCAAAGCGGTCTGTATAGACCAAGAATTACAACCATTAGAAAGGGGATTCTGGAAGCCCCACACAGGTCCCCAGATGGTCTGCACTCTACCCACAAAATATCTGTATGATATTAATACACCACAATGACTAATACTATAAAAATTACATTTTTATTTATGATTAAAAAAGGACTCCTATGGGAGCCAATGCACACAAAAATACAAAAAATGACAATGTTAAAAAACATATACACACAATTACAGAAACACAGGGGGGTGGGAAAGAGGATAATTTGGGCTACATGTATATTATACAGCAAGTATTATTCCTGACATGGAGCTCATCTCACTAATATACATGCAGAATTGGTCGAGATATCGGTGCTTACAGGTTCAGCCCATGACATTCTCTTTCTCATCCTCTTCCCCAGCTCACCTTTAGGACAGTATTCCTGGTCCCTCCCTCCGCCTCCTCCTCCAGATTCATCACATTGCTATCAGCGCAGAGCTATTATTCTAAGTATGTCACACACCCCGCTTCAAGATATTCATTACCTGTGGGTAGTATGGTCCTGTAGAGGGCTTCTGCAGAGATGATTGGAGGAAAGAAAGCCTCTCCCGGTCCATAAGTACCTGGGACCTCCCACTCATTACCCAGTCTTCATCTCTGCAGACGGCGAGCAAGCAGCAGATGATATCTCCTCCTTGCACAGGGGGACTTTAAGGTAGCCGGGTCTACTCCCGGCCTATATATATTTTTATTTCCGTTCGGACTCTTTATTCCCTTTATTAATATATAGCTATTTAAATGCCTCCAAGTCTTGACTGCTGTCCGAGCGAGGGTATAACAGCACCTCAGGTGCTCAGGAGCTATGCTCCACCGCGAGACCCTATAAAGAGGGTAGGCGGTTATACCGGGTTGGTGACTCCGGTTTGGGATGCCCTGTCCAAGAGTTTAATTTTCCCCTTAAATGGCCTATTCCCCTTTTTTAGTTGTGTGGAGGCCTCTTATTCAGCTTCTGGTGTTTTTCTATGGGGGCGCCTGGAAAATAGATTTATTTGAAATGTTTGTTTAAAATGTTTACTTTTCTGGTATGAATAGTTATAATGTAAACTTGTTGCAATCTTTTTTGCTGACAGACACCGCGGCGGCAATAGCTGGATTTTTACCTCAGAGCTGAGGGGAGGATTTCTCCCCTCACGCTCTTCAGTGAGGGGGCGGGGCCGGGCCTTCGGTATGAGGCCGCAGCCCGCGCCCTTTAGGAGTTTGGAGCTGGTAGCGTGACCGAGCGGGGAGCAGCTCCGCTTGTTATGCGGGCTGCTACCGGCTCTATTATGCGCCCGGTGCCGCGGCTGCCTGCGGCACCGGTGCGCGAGTGTTAATGGAGAGGAGCTTCCCCTCACGTCTGACAGACACTGTGCTGGATTTTTACCTCAGAGCTGAGACAGGTTCTGGATTTTTACCTCAGAGCTGAGGGGAGGATTTCTCCCCTCACGCTCCTCAGTGAGGGGGCGGGGCCGGGCCTTCGGTATGAGGCCGCAGCCCGCGCCCTTTAGGAGTTTGGAGCTGCTGGGCGGAGCCTTGCAGCGCGCGATCCACGCAGGCCACGCCCCCCTGCTGCGTCTCCCGCTCTGATCTGTGTTACCTCAGGCAGAGGACACAGTGTATTGGCGCCCAAAGATTCAGTGAGTGGCCCTGCGGCCGTTGCTTATCTGTACATATTTGCATATATATATGTATAGGTATACTGTCTTTTTCTATGTTTTTCAGGCTGAACTGCCAGGAATTTTTTTTAGGTTTCTCCTGGTCCTAGAGTAGCTGGGTACTTTTGCTATTTATTACAAAACCTCCCACTTGGACAATATAAGGGCATCCCGGGTTGCTTAATAGCGTAATTCCCTCACTCATAGCGACTATTCAAGTTCACCTTATGGAGGCATCCCAAGATTCCGGGCTCCCCTCGGGACAACCCCGGAAGTGTATGGGTTGTGGGGTATCCCTAACAGGGGATGATTTTTTCCTATGTATATCATGTGCACAGCAGACTATTACACGGCAGTCCGGTCCCCAGGCATCTGGGTCAGCGCAGCCGGCTTCATCCTCTCCCCCTCCCACTTTGACCCGTGCCCTGTGTGAGATTGCCACGGGGGGGCAGTCGCAATCTGATGTGTGTGCCAGGTTGGCCAGTATTGAAAAATTCATTTCCTCCACGGTTGCCAAGAAAGCAACGGCTAAGAGGAAGCAGTTATCACCGGTTAATCATTTTGAATATGATGATGACGAGGACGGCCTGGATTGGTCAGATTATTCCCCTCTAGAAGAAGGGGAATTATTTGAGGATTCAGATATTTCTGATGATCAGCAATTTGTTGGTTCTGATTCCGATCGGAGCTCAGGGACTTCCTTGGATACTCCTAATGTTCTGACTCAGATGTTTGAGGTGCTTGCTATCTCGCCTCCGGCGGAGGTTCCTCAACAGCAAGGGGAGTTTTATGACGAATCCAAGCCGCGGTTGGAATTCCCTAATCAAAAGCATTTTGATAATATTATTTCTAAGGAATGGGAAAGGCCTGCCCAGCTCCCAGGCATTCCCCAAAGTTGGGATAAGAGGTATCCTTTTCCAGTGGATACGGTTAAGCGCTGGGCGTCTCCCCCCGAGGTGGACGCCCCTATTTTGGGGTTATCCAACTCAGCCGTATTGAACAACCCTGATTGTTCCTCTCTTAAGGATGGTGAGGATAAACGCATTGACCAGATGGCTTGTCATGGTTTTGCCAGTATTGGGGCAGCAATAAGGCCTGTTTGTGCCTCATCGCTGTTGGCAGTGGCTACGAGAAAGGTGGTCAGGCACTTGTTATCCTCCTCCGGTTTGAATCCGGACAGTGAGGAATTTCGTGAACTAAAACAATGTGAGGTGTTTTTGTCCTTCATGGTGGCCGCTTTGGATGATTCCTTGATGATGAGTAGTAGAGCCTCTGCTCTAATGGTTACTATCAGGCGTTCAATTTGGTTACGCCAGTGGGCAGCTGACTTTGGGTCAAAAAAGTCACTAACAGCTCTTCCCTTCGTTGGGTTACGGCTCTTTGGAGACAAGCTGGATGCCGTGGCCAAGGGGGGCAAACTACCTCAACGCAAGAAGCAACGTCGCCCCTTTCGAGGAGCGTCTTCCTTCACTCCTTCCTTTCGGGGATCTAGAGCAGGAAGAGGTTTCGCCTTCCCTTCTACAAGGGGAAATTCCTGGAATAGGGGCAGAGGAGGTGTCCGTTCAGGATACAATTGGGGCTCAAAACCCAAACCCGTGGTCAAGCCCGCTCAACAATGAGGGGGCGCCCTCACCCGTGCGGGTGGGGGGACGGCTACAGCACTTCTCCCAGGTCTGGAACCGAGAGGTCTCGGACAGGTGGATCCGGGAAGTGGTGTCTTCCGGCTACAAGCTGGAGTTCGAGTCCTACCCTCCCCCGCGTTTCCTCAGGTCTCGGGTGTCCCCGGAGGCACTGGCTGCGCAGCAGCTCCGGGCGGCAGTATCGTGTCTTCTGGAAATGGCAGTCATTTGCCCAGTTCCCTCATTAGACCGGGGTCGGGGTTTTTACTCAAATCTGTTCACGGTCCCCAAAAAGGATGGCTCCATCCGGCCCATACTGGACCTAAAGATTCTCAACAAGTTCGTCAGACTGCGAAGGTTTCGCATGGAAACGTTGCGCTCGGCTATTCATTCTCTTCGTCAGGGGGACTTCATGACGTCCATAGACATTCAGGACGCTTACCTCCATGTTCCCATTTTTCCCGCACACCAGAGGTTTCTGAGGTTCGCAGTGGAGGATCGGCACTTTCAGTTTGTAGCTCTTCCCTTCGGTCTCACCACAGCTCCAAGAGTTTTCACCAAGGTGCCTGCTGGGGTGATGGCTCTCCTCAGAGCGCAGGGGATTCGCATTGTGCCATATCTGGACGATCTCCTCATCATGGCACCGTCATTCAGCCAGGCAGAATTGGACACCAGGACGGTAATATCCACTCTGGAGAGGTTCGGCTGGGTGATCAACTACCCCAAGTCCTCCCTACACCCGTCCAGGACAGTATCCTTTCTGGGAATGTCTCTGGATACAGATCTGGCCAGAGTTTTCCTTCCTCAGTCCAAGGTTCTTCTGATTCAGGAGTTGGTTCAGTCGCTCATGTCCATGCCTCGACCGTCCATTGGTGGGTTTGATGGTGGCCTCATTAGAGGCGGTTCCCTTTGCTCAGTTTCACACAAGGACACTACAGCTCCATCTGTTATCGGTCTGGAACAGGTCTCCTCAGTCGCTGGATCATCTTTTTCGGTGGTGGCTGAACTCAACCAACCTACTGAGGGGCAGATCCTTTCGGACTCCTCAGTGGGAGATAGTCACTACGGATGCCAGCCTCTCAGGATGGGGGGGCTTTTGGAAGGATCTGCAAGTTCAGGGTTTGTGGAGTCCCCTGGAAGCTCACAAGTCTATCAATGTTCTGGAATTGAGGGCCATCAGGTTGGTTCTTTGTCATTTGACTCATCAACTGCGAGACTTGCCGGTCCAGGTCAAGTCGGACAATCGGACGGCGGTGGCCTACATCAATCACCAGGGAGGAACCCGCAGCAGGAATGCCCTCAAGTAAGTGTCTCTGATCCTGGACTGGGCAGAGAGACATGTCCCGTGTATCTCAGCAGTTTACATCCCAGGTGTGGAGAACACGGAGGCGGACTCTCTGAGCAGGATGTCAGCCCGCAAGGGGGAATGGTCTCTCAATCCCAGGGTCTTTCACTCAATTTGTCTCAGGTGGGGGTCACCGGCGGTGGACCTATTTGCCTCCCGTCACAATCACAAACTTCCGGCTTTTGTGTCTCTGGCGAAGGACCCACTGGCTCTCGCGACGGACGCCATGTCCCTGAACTGGAGGGATCTGGGGTTTCTGTACCTGTTCCCTCCGTTTCCCATGGTGGCCAGAGTAGTGCGCAAGCTTGCTCTGGAGAGAGCAACAGCAATTCTGGTAGCTCCAAGGTGGCCAAGACAGGTCTGGTTCGCAGACGTGGTAAGGTTGGCAGAAGATCAGTTCGTTCTGCCCCTGCTGCCAGATCTGCTCACACAGGGTCATCTTCGTTACCCCAATTTACCAACGCTGGCTTTGACGGTGTGGCTGCTGAAACCTCCATCTTGAAGGAGGAAGGTCTTTCTGACGCTGTTATTCAGACTCTCATTCGTGCTAGAAAGAAGTCTTCTTCATCCGTGTACTATAGGACTTGGAGGTCTTATATTGATTGGTGTGAGTCTAGGGCCTTCCCTTGTAGGGAATTCTCTGTTTCTAGAATTTTGGAGTTCTTGCAACATGGTCTGGACTTAGGGCTCCAACTCAGTACTCTGAAGGGGCAGGTGTCTGCCCTGGCGGTATTTTTCCAAAAGTCTTTTGCACTACATCCTTTGGTTAAGACCTTTTTCCAGGGGGTTACGCATGTGCGGCCTCCTAGGAAGCCTTTGATTCCGGTTTGGGATTTGAATTTGGTTCTTTCTGTGCTACAGGGTCCCCCCTTTGAGTCCTTGCATGATATTCCTTTGTCTTCCCTTGCGCAGAAGGTGGCATTTTTGGTAGCTATCACTTCAGTTAGACGTGTTTCTGAGTTGGCGGCTCTGTCTATTCAAGCTCCATATTTTGAAAGACATCAGGATAAAGTGGTTTTCCGTTTTAAGACGGACTTTCTTCCTAAGGTGGTTTCGTCCTTTCATTTAAATCAGGATATTGTTCTGCCCTCTCTCTGTCCTAACCCCAGCAATGACAAGGAGAGGGTCCTGCATTCTTTGGATGTGGTTCGTGTTGTGAAGTATTATTTGGTGGTAACGTCTGCCTTTCGCAAGACTGATGCATTCTTCATGGTGCTTTTTGGGCCCAAGAAGGGTCTAGCACCCACAAAGTCTACCATCAGCAGATGGATCCGTCAGGCCATTGTAGGGGCCTATTCTGCTAAGGGGAGAGATCCTCCCTTTCGTGTTACAGCTCATTCTACTCGTGCGGTTGGGGCCTCCTGGGCTTTTCAGCACCAGGCCTCTGTTGAGCAAGTTTGCAAGGCCGCTACCTGGTCTTCTGTTCACACTTTTTCAAAGTTTTACAAGGTTGATGTGCGGGCCTCAGCGGATGCTGTTTTTGGCCGCAAAGTTCTGCAGGCTGCAGTAGTTTGAGTTGTGCTTTATACCTTGTTTTTGGATCCCCACCCTTTATGGACACTGCTATTGGATGTCCCACAGGTAATGAATATCTTGAAGCGGGGTGTGTGACATACTTAGAATAATACCATTTTGTGAATACTCACCTTGTAAAATGGGTATTATAAGTATGTCACACACCCCACTTCAACCCGCCCTTTGGATTCTGCATCCTTCATATGGTGAACTTTGCGTTGTTATGACTGATATTTGGCTCTTCCTGGTCCTTTACCTTACTGCTTTCTTTATACTGGGTAATGAGTGGGAGGTCCCAGGTACTTATGGACTGGGAGGGGCTTTCTTTCCTCCAATCATCTCTGCAGAAGCCCTCTACAGGACCATACTACCCACAGGTAATGAATATCTTGAAGCGGGGTGTGTGACATACTTATAATACCCATTTTACAAGGTGAGTATTCACAAAATGGTATTATTATGCAGCATCACAGATCCAAGGGCCAGGTCCACTTTTTTACAGAAGATAAATCATGAGGGGAAACAGTAAATCTCAATATCTAAACCATTTCTTTAATTTAAAAACAGAAAACAGTTTAGAACAGTGCCAAACGTAGCCCAACGCAATGGTGTAACAATTACCTTTTTACCTTTGCCTGCATTAGCCTTTTAATATTACATTTTATGTGGGGAATGCCGGCTACTGTGCTTTTTTTATTATTGAATGAAGGATAAGAGGAGTACTTGCTGGGCACCCCTTATAGGGCATTGATAGTTTGCAGCGGCTTTTCCCCCCAATTGCCTTATAGGTCAATGAACATCCCTACTATTGATACATAACATTTTTGGAAAAATGTCCCAGCTTTCAAAGCTGATCAAGTTTATTTTTTAACAAAAACTGTATATTAGTTGAGATGTCATCGGAACTAAACATGCAAATATTATTCAGTCTTTCCTTTTTTCACTTTCAAAACTGTTGTTTTTCAGACAATGCTGTTATTTTTGAAGGTTGTGTGGTCATTTGGGAAATGCCTTAATCAAAATAATCCACATATTTTATTTAATACTTTGAAGAACATAGTCTGCCTGTGGCAAATGTACATCAAAAATTAAAAAAAAAAAAACATTTTATATCTGTCAGTAGCTTGTGAACTAAATTTAGTCTGGGCAGCTAAACACTTAATGACTAAAGATAATCTTACTTAAATGATTTTAGTGAGTTTCTAATATGATTAATAAACACAGGATTACTGGTATATCCAGCTTGGGTCAGCATTAAGAAATAGAAAGGTCAGGCAATAGAGATGAGCGAGCCCCCCAGAGTTCTGCAGAACTTTGAATAAATGTTCGGGTAGCCAAACCCACTCCCTATTAAAATCTGCTCTGTTTTCTATGCCCGGGCCGAACACCAAACTCAAACATGAACTTCTGGCTGAAGTCCGTGTTCAGGTTTCAGAACCCGAAATTGCAAAGTTCCGTACGAGCCCTAACTTCGTGGTTCCAGTTCACCCATCACTTTCAGTGTATAAAGCATGCTCCTGAGTGTATGACAGCAGTGGCATGGCTTCCTCTTTATATTTTACAATAATGATTCATTAAAGGGCAGAATGGGCCAAAAAATCTACCCTTCCCGGTCACAAGGTGCATGCTCCTACTCTCGACCAATCAGCACTGTATGCTGTTCATAATAAAGCTCATCATATGGCTCTGTTCAGACACAAAGCACGACTCCGCTGAGGATGTGTCCGGAATTGTTTACAGCAACGTGGGAGACAGGGCAAAAGAGTTTTGCTGTGACCCCAGAAGGAGGGCGCACACATTGAGGCATTCCTATTTGGGATGCCCAGTGGGTTGGCAAGTGGTTTGTTCAAATTCTGAAGGCACTGTAAAATCTAAAATAAAAAAAAAATGATACTCTCTTTATATAGCCGTTACTTGTGTGGGATATACAGAAATGGCAACTGGAGGTTTCAGACCCATAGCCTAATATTCAAACCCAAAATGCTTGTCTTAGCCACCCCCAACAGTATTGTTGGAGGCAGCTAGTCCTCTCTTAAATACTGATCTGTTGTCCAGGTACCTCAGGACACATTTCCAAACAGATGAACAACAATGAAACAGATTAGAAGCCTCTACACAAACATGTAAAGTTTCATCAAACATTTGGTAGAAAATGAGCATCCATATTGAAAGCAATGTGCTCTGTATAAGAGAGCACATGAGTAAAACTCACTCACTGCCCCCTGGCTGTTGTCAATGCGGTCGATTCAGAGCCAGGTGAGAACACCACCTCTCCAGGAGAGAAAAGCTCAACCACCCCCACCATCCACCCCAAGGTTGACCCAGAGCCAGGTGAAAATTTCCATCTGGTTGTTAAATCAGCCCCAAGGCAAGAAACTAAAGCAAACAGCAGCCCCCCAAGAAAAGGAGTGAGCCCTCCCACTCTGCTCTGCACCAAGGCCAATGTCACCAGCTTCGGAAATGATTCACACAAAATGTTTGTTAGAGGTTGCTTTGCAGTGTGGTTATAACCCACCTGTTCATAGATTACTGGGGGATGCATTAATTAGTCTGCTTCCATAACTACCTGATCAGACAATATATAGGCCTATGTGAAAAAAAACAGGACAGAGTCTGCAATACACAAACCTTTCTGGCAGATTTAAAAGTTACCAGAAATACTTTTAAGAGGGTTAGGGGCATTCAAAGACATGTATCCTTAGAAGAAACAAGTAAGATTCCTAAGGGTGTGGAAAAAAAGCTTTTCACAGTGCCATTGTCCATTATGCTGAACAAATCAGATAAAACCCAACTGGTTCAAAATCACCACTAGGCCAAAGTGCCAAGCTAGAAACACCTTCACTATCTTGTGAGTAATTAGTCAAAGTTACTTTACATATTAGGCAGGTGCTCTATATGTAAAAGGATAACTAAATAGTACAAACTATGACCTAGGAGAAGTAAGATACACACATTGGAGGTTGTATGTCTCATTATTCCTTATGACATTTATCATTTAAAATTAAATTCAGGTATGAGGAATCTGAACATGTACCGATCCTTTGTTAGGACATAAAGGCCGGAAAACAAATGTCAGCAGATAAGCAAATCTTTTACCTTTTCCTTTATATGCTACAAAGCTGGCCTAAAAGGTATAACCTAATATTGTTTAGGAAGAATTCTGAACTAGGAGGTAAAAGGCTGCTAATAAGGAGCAAATATATAGATTTAATCCGCTCCTTTTTCACGTAAGCTCCCTTTAGAAAGCTAAACGGGAACTGTAGCAGCTGTAAAAAAAAATATACATGTGGGCCATTCAAAACCAGGCCATGTTAGTATGCTGTACAATAGAAAAGTGAAAAAATGTCAGGACTTTCACCTCTAGTTATTTGCTATGCGTTTGGAAAAACCCTGCATGCAGAGTTTCCAACGCAACCCCAACTCCATAGAAGTCTATGGTAACGCAGTGCAAACACATAAAATCTAATAAAAACAACACAAATGCTACACAGCATAAGTAAACACAGAGGTGCGAAGGGAGACTTAAGCAAGATATTTTCTAATAGCCTAAGATGTTTTTAAAATCTGACCCTGATAACATCAAGTCAAGTCAAGTTAACAAAGAGATTATTAAAAATACAGATGGAAGAGAACATAATAAACATAATAAACAGCACCAGCTAAATGCCAAGATAACATTTGCTTACATGTGTTGGAATGGAAAAGCCTCACTAGGAAATGGAGCCACCCACAGGTCTGACCTAGACAGGTAATGTGTGGCGAATCAAGCTAACGAGCTGTGAGGCCTGGGTGTCGTCAGTGAATTAGCCCACTTGTAAATTTAGGCACACCTGACCCAGTGGTATCATTGCCATTAATTAGGCTTAATAACCAAAGCAGCGGCCATTTGGTTAACCAAACTGCTGACACCCTGACATCAATATCCTGATGTGCTAACAAATTTATACCCTCAGTCATATAATTTAATAGGATAGAAAAACAGAAGACAAGAGCACATTCACACTACCTGGACAGCCTTGGAAAATTCATACAGAATATAAAATAAGAGTAGGCAAACCGCAGTTTAGACAGATGTATTAAGGTGTAAAGGTGTAATAGACCCAATCAGCAGCTGCTAAGTTCTTCTTTGCAGGCTTGCAGGCTTGTGGTCACAGAAGTTGAATCCACTAATAGAGCCAACCATCCTGGACTCTGTATCCAAACATGGGGGGAGGGGGGCTGTTGTCATTCCTGATAGAATGACTGCAGGAGCATCTATTAGAGGCAGACACATTTTGCACAGACAACAAGTTAACCAAGGGCCAGATATCCCCCTACAAGCCAGTCCCCTCCCCCCCACAGGCCTCCAAACACGGAGGCAGCCCTTAGACCACATATCTGAAAGGACCTCCAACAAGCATGAGTTTGCAGCATAATACATCAACAACTGTAAATGCCTGCATAAACAAATGTATATATTAAAAACTCACTGCAGTCCACCAAGATGAGACAGGCACATTCAGCCACATCATTTCCAACCCAGGGAACCACAGAGTATGCACATACTAGAACCAGAAACTAGGGTCCTCTGCGCCACTTTGTGTTCAGCGTAGAAATGGAATCAGACAAATTGCCACACCACCAAGCCAAAACCTGGTGGGGGAAACCAGATATAGCCTCACACCACAGCAGGAGCATAAAGCCATAAGGGGGAGCAAACACAGGCACCTCTCATCCCCTTCATGGATAGAGGGCTTTGCCTGTATATTTTTAGATCTAGTCCACAAGTTAATCTAATAGATCTAAAAATCTAACAGAGCAGGAACAGAGGTGAAACTCTTCCAACAGGCCTGAGTCCCCCTATGAAGACAAATGGGGGATGATCCGTCTTGCCCGATGGAAGGAAACACCATACTGAGTGACTACAGGAACAGGAAGTTCTTTTATGGGGTTGTGGTCTAGTGTTTCCTGTGTCAGGTGGGCGGGGTCATCTCTAGCAGGTGTTGTCCTGAGGAAATGGCAAGTTGGTCTGGGAAATGTGTATTAAGCAACAGGTAGAAAAATTTAAGTTTTTCAATAAAAATGTATTGCACATAAAAGCCCCACTTCTCCCAATTAGAACAGTACCTCATATGAATTGGTAGACACCCTTTCCTGCCCAGGAGACTCCCCCAAACTGAAACAATGCTTTAGGAGATTTTTATATAAAGATAAAATACAACTGCTATGCGCACCTTGCAGTTTTGCAAGAAAAGCAATCCCTACATTTGAAATACCCCATAAACTATATATTCTTTGTAAGTACACACCTCAAATTTTCTAGGCGTACCAGGCTTGTTGATGTAGGCGCATCTTTCTGGAAGTAATCCCTCGATGAATTGGTTGCACAGGGTTTCCCTAAAAAAAATAAAAAAGCAGAATTAAAGCCACATTTTCCTAAAAAAACAATAGCAAGACAAGAGAGAAGAAAAATACCCAACATACATAGGTACTGTCAAGGGAAGAGTTGCCAATCACCTGAAAGTAAAGCATGCGCATAAGGGTAAATTTACTTGCTCTGCAGACAAAGTGCGCACCTTGCACTCCTTCAAACAAACAACCCTTAACATTTGAAATACCCCCCACATACCATATATTCCCTGAAATTACATATGCTAAGCTTTCTAGCTGTACCCAGCTTGTTGTAGTGGCCTCTTTTTTCTGGAAATAATCCCTTGAAAAATTTTTTGGTTGTACAAAAAATGGTTAAAAAAAGCAGAATAAAAAACAAATTTTCCTAAAATATCAATATGCAAACATAAAAAAACAAGCTAAATCTAAAAGTGCAAGGACCCTGAACAGAACAGTACCCAACATGCATAGGTACCTTTTAATGCTTTTAACTGCCAGCCTACTTTGATTTTGTCACCCTTGGACAGGCCATTTTCAGCAATTTGCCCTACGTTTAACTGATTTTTGAAGGAATTTCCACAAAAATTCCCAAAAATTTTTTTTGGCAGGCTTTAACATGAAATGTTTGTGATTTTCAGTGTTTATTTAAATACTTTTTAAGTTGAAAAAACTAAAACTAAAAATATATATTTTAAATAGTCTTGTTTTATTTTAATTAAAACATGTTTTTTAAGAAAACCACAGTGCATGTGAAAGCCCCATTTCTCCCGATTACAACAGTACCACATATGTATCGGTAGCCTTCCTTTCCTGCCCAGGAGACCTCCCAAACTGAAATGAACACTTTATAACATCTTTATGGTATAGCGGAGACCCAGTGGGAAGGATCGCAGGTGAGTAAATGTCTTTTTTACTAGTAATGACAGCAGAGGTAGTGGGGTGGAGAACTGGATGCACCCCAGGTGAAGAGAACACCTAGCTGGATCAATCAAGGGGTGAGGTGAGTATTTTTTACTTTCTTTTATTCCAGGTTAAAGTCAATTACGCGAGTCTCATGTAGCTGCCGCTGGCACTGGCACCACTTTATTTTTTAATCCACTCAGAGTCTAAGTTACACCTCTACAGGTGTGAGCCATGATGGGTTTAATTTTAGCCGCTTATATTTGTTACTCATAGAAATAAAGTTTGCAATGTTGGTACTCAATTAAACCCATCATGGTTCACACCAGTAGAGGTGTAACTTAGACTCTGAGTGGTTTAAAAAATATATAGGAGCTTTTCCAAGTTCTGGTTGTATTTTCAAGTGAGTTTGTATTATAAGTGAAAGGACTTTTCATTAAGGGACCTTATATTGGGGGACTGTTTGTTGTCAGGGAGGCCGATTCATTGATAGCGGCAGGTAGCGACAGTTGAGCGACTGTAGCAGTATTTTCACAGCGCCCGCTAGTAGTCGCTGTGCTTGCCCATTGTTTGGTTGTTGATAGCGACTGAGTCGGTGTGCAGTAATGTTGAATACGGGGTGACGAATCGCTATTTGACAGGTTCCGCGATGTATGGGTGCGCATGATAGCGACTGGTCAGAGCGACCGGCTCCCACCACATTCATCAAAAAATCATGCTCAAAAAATTCTCGCGCTGTGAAATGCATGTTTAAACCCCAGAGCGCTGGCGGTGATGTGTTAAAAGTAGTTTTTTAACCCCCAAACCACCATATTTTTGGAAACCAAAAAAAAAAAAAATTTGAAAGAATTTAGTAATATGAATACAATAATATCAGACCTGTAATATCAATTCTGCACACATTTTTGTTTTTTTTTTTTACCTTAAAAAAATTAACTAACATGGCAAAAGTGGTCACAGAATTTTTCACATTTAAAAAAAAAAAAAAAAAAAACATTAATAACAATTAATTATGAATATTTAAAGATTGTTCCATTGAAATGCATTGGAGAGCGCCAGGTAGCGAGAGGTCATACCTGTCGCTGTTCAAGGTCGGACGCTGGCGCTGTGGGCTGAGGCTGGAATAATGATGAATGAGTGGCTATCTGGCGCTATCTCAGTCGCTAAGCAGGATCGGCTTGATAAATGTGTGATTGTGGTGGGGAGCCGGCGTTCTCGTGGCGGTGCCCGTCATTACCGGTCGCTCACCAGTCGCTACCTGTCGCTATTCCTTCATAAATAATGGCCTAAGTGTTATAGAGCTAAAATAAGTTAAATTCAGTTTTTACTGCTGTTTTTGTAACTGGGATAATCGCTAGCAATATGGAGGTCTACTTCAGTGCACATTTTGTGTATACACTTCAGGAGCAGCAGTTCCAGGGTGAATACCTCTGTGATAAATGTGAGCATATTGCAACCTTGGAAGCTCAAGTTAGAGATCTGGAGGTGCAAAATGCAACACTGAGGGAGACTGACAATATGGAAGAGGACATGCTGCTCCCTGAGCAGGCATTAAGTGGGGTAGAAACAGAGGGTGGAGAAATTGGTCAGGAAGAGCAGATAAGTAGCTGCAGAAGCTAATACTAAAGCTCAATATGTCAAACTAGATAGGAACTTAAAGTGTATGTTCACAAATGCCAGAAGTCTGGCAAGTAAAGTGTGGGAGCTTGAGGCTCTGGTACTGGAAGAAAATATTGATGTTATTGGTGTGGCTGAGACATGGTTGCATTCCACACATGACTGGACTGTCAATCTTCAAGGTTTTGCTCTCTTTCGGAAACACAAAGCAAAATGAAAAGGGGACGGGGTGTGTCTTTATGTAAAGCAAGACTTCAAAGCATATATTAATGAGGGGTTACTAACAAAAGATTGTGAGGATGTAGAATTCTTCTAGGTAGAAATGCGGGGTGATGTAAAAAATTTTAAAATAATTTTCAAATTTGGTGTAATCTATAGTCTCCCAAACATAACTGAAGGGTCAGCTGCATAAACAGATATAGCGGGCATCACAGGCTGGTACAGTGGTGGGGATGGGGGACTTCAACTACCCAGGAATCTTCTGGAGACATGGTTCTGCTTCTGCTACAAGGGGGAGAGCATTCCTCAACTTGCTACAAGATAACTATATAAATCAGTTTGTGGAGGTACCTACTAGGGGTGATGATCTTTTAGATCTGGTGATAGGAAATAATGATGACTTGATAGGGATGGTAACAGTCCATGAAAATCTTAACAGTGACCACAATATAGTTGTTTTAACATAAACTGTAAGAAATATTTTCTGTCTGGGAGGGCAAAAAAAATGAATTTTAGGAAGGCCATCTTCCACAGACTCAGAGTTGCACCCCAGGACATAGACTGGTAACATCTGTTGAGGAATAGGGATACAGATGACAAATGGGAGTGCCAACATTGCATAATTTATTTTTATGGGTAACAAATATAATCAGTTAAAAGGGAAATACAGAACAAGAAAAGAGCATTTAAACATTACAAGGTGGAACTCTCAGCTGTAACCTTTGAAAAGTATAAATTAGTAAATAAAGCATGTAAAAAAAAATAAGGCTGGCAAATGCACAATATGAAAGACATGTGGCCAAAGAAAGCAAAACAAACCCTAAACATTTTTTTTTAAATACATAAACATGGATATCATCCAAGAAAAGCGAAATAATTTAAATGTGAATAAGACTGCAGGACCAGATAGACTTCACCCAAGAGTTCATAAAGAAATTCTTGATCTTTAAAGACTCACTAACAACTGGTGTAGTCACAAGAGACTGGCATAAGGCAAATGTAGTGCCCCTTTTTAAAAAGGTCTACAGGTCTCCTCAAGGCAATTACAGACATGTAAGTTTAACATCCATTGTGGGAAAATTGCTTGAGGGGCTATTAAGAGATTACATACACAAATTTGTAACTATGCATATTATAAGTGACAACCAGCACGGTTTTACTAAGGGCAGAAGCTGCCTGATTGGCATCTATGAGGAGGTGTGTAGAAGCCTGGACAGAGGGGCAGCTATAGATATAGTTTTGGATATAGATATGGATTTTACAAAAGCATTTGACACTATCCCCCATAGACGCTTTTTGGGGAAATTGAGATCTTCAGGATTAGAAAATACAGTTTGTAACTGGATTGAAAACTGGCTGAAGGATCATGTGCAGAGTGTTGTGGTTAATGATACCTACTCTGAATGGTTACCAGTTGTAAGTGGCGTACCCCAGGGTTTACTGCTGTTTAAATGAAATAAATGATCTGTTGTAAGGAAATCACGTGTATGTTCTAAGTAGGATATAAGACATCTACGGGTGTCTAGAGATTTGGCATTCTCCTCATGCACCTCATAATCGGGTGTAAATGAAAGTAGAATAATATCTTGAGTACAGCAAAATTTTGAGGATATCAGGGACAGATAATGTATAAGCAATCTGGCTTAACTATCGGGAAGAACCATACAGTTAGGTTACCGCATGGAGAGAGTTTGAAGCGGCTAGCGGGTGACTTGCCATTAACCCCCAGCACCCCCATTACCTGCCTCCCCAAAGCCCAATGGGGGGGGCAGAAGAGCCCGTGGCCACGGGCTATGCGGGCTTGTAGCCTGCTGGGCCAGGGGCCACAAAACTGGCCCCTGCCCCCTGTTTCTACAAGCCCTGCATAGCTGGTCCCGGGCTGGTTACTTTGGGTAATGGGGACCCCATGTAATTTTTTTTTGGATTTTTAAGGCTTAAAAATCCCCCTGGGAGGGGGTACCCTATGTCATTTTTTTTAAATTAACCCCTTATGTTCTGTCACCCAGCAGCTATAAAAGGCTTCCAGCAGGAGAGCAGAAGCCAGTGATTGGGAAGGGACACAGTGCAAGATGGATGGGAGGGATAATAAAATATTTTTTTCTCTGTGTTTGTAGTGTGTTTTTTTTTTTTTACACTTAACCCCTTGTGAACTGGTAAGGGGTCCATGAGATCCCTATACCAGTACACAAGGATGGGGGCTGGCAACTCACCTGCGGCTAGTGGGTGACTTGCAATTAACCCCCGGCACCCCCATTACCTGCCTTCCCAAAGCCCGGGGGGGGCAGAAGAGCCCGTGGCCATTGGCTATGGGGGCTAGTAGCCTGCAGGGCCAGGGGCCACAAAAGCTGGCCCCGGCACCCTGTTCCTACAAGCCCTGCATAGCTGGTCCCGGGCTGGTTACTTCGGGTAAGGGGGACCCCATGTCATTTTTTTCTTTTTTTTAAAGGGTTTTTAACCCTTAAAAATCTAAAAAAAATTGGTCTATGTCATTTTTTTTCCTGATTTAACCCTTTGTAGTGTGGATGGTAGTTGTATTTTATTTGTAAATGTTATAAAGTACTTGTTTCAGTTTGGGGGGTCTCCTGGGCAGGAACGGGGGGCTACCGATAAATATGTGGTACTGTTCTAATCGGTAGCAATGGGGCTTTCACATGCAATATGGTTTTCTTTAATAAAATACATTTTTTATTTAAAATAAAAGGAGGCAATTTTCTGAAAAAAATTGTATTTATTTATTTTTTTTACTTAATAATAATATTGTAAAAAACTGAATAAAATTTACAAACAAGACATTTCATGTTAAACCCTAAACTCTGCTGCAAAAAAAAAATATATATAATTTTCCTGAAAATTCCGGCAAAAATGACAACAGAAAAATGGGAGCCGCCAGACCAAGCCCCCAATGATTCAGGGAAAACAGTGCCGCACCACCTTAAATGTAAAATGTATATTTCACCTTTATTGAATTTTTTGCAGACAGGCACTGCAACAAAAATGGACACACTACATAGAGTTAAAAAGCATTACTAAAAACATTAGATATCGGGATATCCAAGCTGGCTAGCTGTATAATGCAATACAATTTAGATTGGTATAATGGGTTCCCTAATGCTACCCCAAGGTGCTAATAAAAACTGCAGAATAAGCATATAAAACAGTGCTACAAATAAAAACAATGTGACAAATATACATGTGATGTTAAATACAATTACAAAGTATTAAAAATATATAATCCAATGTGCAAAAAATACTACAAGATAAAGTGCTAAGTGCTAAGCATTGAGATCTGTACACATGAACTCGTGCCAGACCCCTTAAGTGAAGTGCAGAGTATCAAGCATTTAAATGGGAACTAGCCTATAATAGATACACAATGTTTACATCACTGTATTCAAATGGGCAGCATCCAACAATTTAAAAACCGAAAGCATGCGACGCGTTGCGTGGTTAGGACATTACCACTTCGTCAGGCTGCTGTGAGTTTCCCTCTCCCGCTGCTTTATATGTGCATGGTTAATTATGTCCACGCCAGTCAGTGTCATTTCATTTACAAAATACATTAACACAAAACTAATGGGCCCAGAAATATTTAAAGATGAATATTTACATGACCGAGAAGTGATTTGGGTAAGTTTTAGGGGGCAAAAATGGAAGAAGAACCGAACCGCGAAGTGGTTTGGGTGAGCTTTAACCCTTTAAACGCCAGCCACGTAAATTTTACGTGGCTGCCTCTCCAACCGTTAAACGCCAGCCACGTAAAATTTACGTGCCTGACTTTCCCCATTAATAAAATAAAAAGTATAAAAAAATATCACTTACCTGACCCCTTGTTTGATTCATCCGGGTCTCCTCTTCAGCCAGAGGGGCTCCGATCGGCGATTGGGGGTCCTCCGGCTGCAGGGGAGGGCCCGGAATAGGGTGCCCCCCCCATTTCAGCAGCCGCCGGCATTTGCCTGCAAAAAAAAAAAAAAAAAAAAATGACATTTACTCACCTCCGCTCCCGCCGGCTCCCGCCGCCTCTCCTCTTCATGGGGGGGGGGTGGCTCTGATCACCCCCCCCGGCTCTTCCGGGGCGATGACGTCACCGCCGGGTGTCATCGGGGCACCCGGCAGTTCAGCTCTCAGATGCCGGTGACGGCTGGACAGGGAAGGAGGGAGGTAGGCGATCCTCCGATCGCCTGCCTCCCCCCTCCTCTGCCCAGCCGTCACTGACAGCAGATCGCCGAGGGACACAGGAAATGAAGATCGGGGGTAAGTAAAGTAAAAAAAGTTTTTTTTTTTAATAAAGTGTTTAAAAAAAAAAGTGTCTGTCTTTTTTTTTTACTTTAACCCTTTGTGAACTGGTAAGGGGTCCATGTGACCCCTTATACCAGTTCACAGGGCTCGGGGGTCTGGCAAGTGACTTGCCATTAACCCCTGGCCCCCCAAATTACCTGCCTCCCCAAAGCCCAGGGGGGGGCAGAAGAGCCGTGGCCCTAGGCTATGGCGGCTTATAGCCGCAGGGCCAGGGGCCACTAAAGCTGGCCCCTGCGCCCTGTTCTACAAGCCCCCATAGCTGGTCACAGGCTGGTTACGCTGGGTAGGGGGGACCTCACGCCATTTTTTTTTGGGATTTTTAAGGGTTTTAACCCTTAAAAATCCAAAAAAAAAATGGGGTCCCCCTCCCTTCGAGGGGGGACCCTATGTCATTTTTTTATTTAATTAACCCTTTCTTACCTGTAACCCAGTAGGTATAAAAGGCTTCCAGCAGCAGCAGGAGAGCAGAAGCCTAATGATCAGCGTGGGACACAGGGATGGATGGGAGGTAAGTATTAAAAAAAATATTAAAAAACATTTTTTTTTTTTTAAATAAAGATATTATTTAAAAAGTGTGTCTGTGTGTTTGTTTTTACTTTTAACCCTTTGTGAACTGGTAAGGGGTCCATGTGACCCCTATACCAGTTCACAGGGCTCGGGGGTCTGGCAAGTCACCTGCGGCTAGTGGGTGACTCGCCATTAACCCAGAGACCCCCCCATTACCTGCCTCCCAAAAAAAACTTAAAATTCCCCCAAGAAATGGTGGACCCCACCCCCCCCCCCGTGAAGGGGAACTCCACACCAATTTTTTTATTTAACCCTTTATTATGTGGATAGTAGTTGTATTTTATTTGTAAATGTTATAAAGTGCTCTTTTCAGTTTATGGGATCACCTGGACAGGAACAGGGGGCTACCGATACATATGTGGTATCATTGTAATCGGGAGAAATGGGGCTTTCACATGCAATATGGTTTTCTTTAATAAAATAAATGTTTTTGTTTAAAATAAAGGAGACAATTTAAAAAAAATATATATTTTTTTATTTTTTAATTTTTTAAAAAATATTTAAAAAAGTAGAAAAAATACAAACAAGACATTTCATGTTAAAGCCTAAACTCTGCCACAAAAAGAAAATATGCCATTTTCTTGGAAATTCCTGCAAAAATCACAGTTAAGCATCACGTAAAATGGTGAAAAATATCCTGTCAGGAGAGGGTGACAAAATCTCAAGTAGACTGGCAGTCAAAAGGTTACAGGTACCTATGCATGTTGGGTATTGTTCTGCTCGGGGGACCTTGCGCTTTCAGATTTAGCTTGTTTTTTCTTATTTGCATATTGATATTTTAAGAAAAGGTGTTTTTTATTCTGCTTTTTTATACATTTTTTTGTAAAACCCTGTGCAACCTAAGAATTCTTCGAGATATTACTTCCAGAAAGATGAGCCCACTACAACAAGCTGGGTACGCTTAGAAAGCTTAACATGTGTACTTTCAGGGAATATATGGTTTATGGGGGATATTCCAAATGTAAAGGGTTGTTTTGGTAGAAAAAGCACAAGGTGCACACTTTGTCTGCAGAGCTGAAAATCTGAAGTAAAACTACCGCTATGCGCATGCTTTACTTTGGTGTGTTTGGCAACTCTTTCCTTGACAGAACCTATGCATGTTGGGTATCGTTCTGTTCGGGGGATGTTGCTTTTTCAGATTTTCTGTTTTTTTCTGGTTTGCATATAGGTTTTTTTAGGAAAATGTGGTTTTGATTCTGCTTTTTTATTCATTTTTAGGGAAACCCTGTGCAACCTAAGAATTCTTCGAGATATTACTTCCAGAAAGATGAGCCCACTACAACAAGCTGGGTATGCTTAGAAAGCTTAACATGTGTACTTTCAGGGAATATATGGTTTATGGGGGATATTCCAAATGTAAAGGGTTGTTTTGGTAGAAAAAGCACAAGGTGCGCACTTTGTCTGCAGAGCTGAAAATCTGAAGTAAAACTACCGCTATGCGCATGCTTTACTTTGGTGTGTTTGGCAACTCTTTCCTTGACAGAACCTATGCATGTTGGGTATCGTTCTGTTCAGGGGATGTTGCTTTTTCAGATTTTCTGTTTTTTTCTGGTTTGCATATAGGTTTTTTTAGGAAAATGTGGTTTTGATTCTGCTTTTTTATTCATTTATAGGGAAACCCTGTGCAACCAAAGAATACATTGAGGGATTACTTCCAGAAAACTGCACCCATGTCAACAAGCCTGGTACGCCTAGAAAGATTGAGGTGTGTACTTCTAGGGAATATATAGTTTGTGGGGGGTATTTCAAATGTAAAGGGTTGTTTTTCTTGAAAAACTGCAAGGTGCGCATATTGCATAGCATAGTTGTATTTTATCTGAAAATCCCCTAAAGCGTTGTTTCAATTTGGGGGAGTCTCCTGGGCAGGAAAGGGTGTCTACCTATACATATGTGGTACCGCTGTAACCGGAAGAAATTGGGGTTTCACACGCAATAAGATTTTATTGACAAACTTACATTTTTTATTACAAAAAAACACTACAAATTGTAAAAAATAGTTTTTTTTTATTTTTTTGCACAATTTTCACCCAAAAATATTGAGAATACACTTAGAAAATGACAAACAAGACATTTCATGTTAAAGCCCAGGCTCCGCTGAAAAAAACAATATATCACTTTCCTGGGAAATCCCTGGAAATCCCTTCAAAAATCACAGTTGAACATGGGGAGCGCAAAATAGGGCAAAATAATCTGGCAACAAAGGGTGACAAAATCTCAAGGTAGGCTGGCGGTTAAAGGGTTAAGGGTCCAAAAGGGAAGATGGAGGATAGTGCTAAGTGGTTTGGGTGAGCTTTAAGGGTCCAAAAGGGAAGATGGAGGATAGTGCTAATTTATTTAGCTAAACATTGTAGTAGAAGTGAGGGTGGCAAATATGTAGGCGAGCACTTTAATGAGTTAAGTTTGTAGTGCGCAGGCGCAAGATCGTAAGGATTTCCGTCTGGACGAATATTTATTGAAAAAGGGAAACAGAATCTAACGGGAAACGTAAAGGATTCGTGGGAGGATATGATGGGAAAAGGGCAAAAATGAAAGCCTACATTGTAACATGTGAAAATGAAACGGAAAAGTCACGCTGGAAAATTACATCCTCGTATTCGTAATCTGCCGTACGAATGGACGGAAACTTTACAGAAGGATTGCAAAGCATGCATAGAATCGCTCGTACGCTCATACGAGAGCGGAAACATTTAAAAAAAAAACAGATCGGCACTAAAACGGAAGTTTTTTTTTGTCTCTCTGAATCGAGCCTAATCTGATGGTAAGCCAGGCCTGAGTGTAAAACCTGCAGTATCCCAAGCCCTTTTAAGTGTATCCTCTGTACGCCTATCCATAGGTTCTCTAACGGTACCTGAGTCCTAAAGTGGACCAAAACCCAGAATTTTGTGAAATTCCCAGATCACCGCAGAGAACTCACCTCACCGTGGTCCTGCGGTGCACGAGCAGCCGCTCCTCCAATCAGCGCGCTTAGAACCGCTAAACTATGGATGTCTAAGCGACGTCTAAGCTCATCGACTCCGAGCGCGCTGGCGGCCGCACCTCGCCCTTCCCTCTAACAGGAAGCGTGCCATTTGTGAATGGCCAGTGCGGGCACGCGCCCTGCTAGAGGGATAGTGTGGATGTGGCCGTGGCCCGCACATGTGCCGTTGGTCCGGGATTAAGGTAAGTGCAGCCGGCGACCTGGGGGGTTTCACACAGCGGGACATCCCAATTTTGGATGCCCGACGGGAAGGGAATGGATCAGCCCGGGAATGTAGTCTGATGATCTGGAAACCCTTGTGAGTGGGGCATCCAGCTTTGGGCACTTGGGACCAGGATATATATATATATATATATATATATATATATATATATATATACACACATACACACACAGTATATATTTTTATAGCTTGGTCCATAAATATTTGGACACTGACACAAATTTAGAATTTTTACCTATTTACCCATTTACTATAAGACATATCTGCCCATTAGACGCACCTAGGATTTGGAGGGGGAGCTAACAAAAACACTGTCCTCCCAGGAACCAAATAATAAGCAAGGTGCAGAAGCCCCAATTTGCAGGTAGAGTGGCATTCTGCCCCCTATTCCCGATGGGCAATGTGGCATTCCCCACTACCATTCCCATAGCCATTGAGGTATTCCCCCATCCCATTCCCCATATACAGTGTGGCATTACCTCCATCCCATCCTATAGGCAGTGTGGCATTCCCCCCCATCTCATTCCCATAGACAGTGTGGCATTCCCCCATCCCATTCCCATAGGCAGTGTGGCATTCCCGCTATCCCATTCCCATAGGCAGTGTGACATTCCCCCATCCCATTCCCATAGACAGTGTGGCATTCCCCCATCCCATTCCCATAGACAGTGTGGCATTCCACCCATGCCATTTGCATAGACAGTGTGGCATTGTTTCCCCTCCGATTCCCACAGACAATGTGGCATTAGTAAAAAACAAAACAAAAAGTAAGCTCACATACCCATCGCTTCCACGCTGAGTGGGCCACCACAGCCACAAGAGGCCAGAAGATGGAAGGAGTGGCAGGGCAGGGCAATTGATCCCTGCCCAATGTCATCAATGTGCGTGCTGCCCCTGATATCCCCGCCACTGTTTCTTCTACGTTGGCTCGATCACACACAAACCACTCTCCGTGCAGTGGGTGGGCATGGCCTGCGCCGAGCATCGGCCACGCCCATCAGCTTTACAGAGCTGGAAGTTTGCTCTGTGTGTGCTCCTGCCGCCAGAGAGGAAGTGGTGGCGGTGACAGTGTGGATATAGGGAACAACACGGACTGTGATGACATCGGGCAGGGGTCAGTTGTCCAGCACGCCCGCCTTTCGCACATGCCATCTTCTGGCCTCCCATGGGTGTGGTGGCCTGGACAGCGGCGCTGGAGCTATGGGTACGTTAGTTTACTTTTTTTTAGTTTTTTTTTTTTTTTACATTCGCCCCAAAAGATGTACTGACATTTCCCCCACTCCCCTACAGTTGGCTCAAAAGCTGTTTGATGGGTAAGAGTGGCAAATTCCTTCGCGTGACATTCACAGTTAAGCATATAAAAGTCTTGCGGTTGATTTTGTATATTTTATGGTGTGGTGCTTGAATTTGGAAGATTTTGCAGTGAAGAAAACATGCATCAATGGAGCTATCCATTTCTACTACATCAGAAGCAGTAAAATCTACAGTTTGGTACATCCCGAGAATGAAAGAAAGTGCTGGTGAACTTATCAATACAAAAAGACCTGAAAGCCCATGGAAGAAAACAGTGATGGATGATCGCAAAATAATTTCCAAATGATCAACACTCTCGAGGATGTAGGCGTATCAATATCTACCATAAAGAGATGACTGCATAAAAGTAAATACAGAGGGTTCAGAATGATGGAAAGAAAAAAGTATGGTAAATGCATGGCAGAGCTTATGGACTGTGGAGGCAGTGTGATGGCTTGGGCATGCATGGCTGCCATTGGCACTGGGTCACTAGTGTTTAGTGATGATGTGACACAGGGCAAAAGCAGCTGGATTAATTCTGAAGTTTTTAGAGAGATAGTGTGCTCAAATCCAGCCAAATGCAGCCAAACTGATTGGTCGGTGTTTCAAGATACAGATGGACAATGGCCCAAAACATAAAGCCAAAGTTATCCAGGAGTTTATTGAAGCAAAGATGTAGAATATTCTTGAATGGCCAAGTCAGTCACCCAATGTGAACCCGAATAAGCATGAATTTCAGTTGTTAAAGACTAAACTTCAGACAGAATGGCCCACAAACAGGACTGGAAAACCACTGCAATAAAGGCCTGGCAGAACATTAAAAAGGAGGAAACACACCAATGTCTGATGATGTCCATGAGTTCAAGACTTCAGGCAGTCATTGCCAACAAAGGGTTTTCAACCAAGCATTAGAAATTAACATTTTATATACAATTATTTAATTTGTCCAATTACCTTTGAGGCCTGAAATGAAGGGATTGTGTTTAAAATGCTTTGATTCCTCACATTTTTATGCAATCATTCGGTTCAACCCACTGAATGAAAGCTGAGCTTCAACTGCATTTGAATTGTTTTATTCAAAATTCATTGGGGTAATGTACAGTACCAAAATTAGAAAAATTTAGTTTCTGTCCAGATATTTATGGACAGAATATATCCCTTTCGCTGCCAGCCTATCTGGAGATTTTGTCACCCTTGTTGCCAGACCATTTTGCACTATTTTGCACTCCACATGTTCAACTGTGATTTTTGAAGGGATTTCCAGGGATTTCCCAGGGAGATTATATATATTTTTAAGCATAGTTTGGGCTTTAACATAAAAATGTCTTGTTTGTCATTTTTTAGGGGTATTCTCAATATTTTTGGGTAAAATATGTGCAAACAAATAAAAAATTTATATTTTTTACAATTTGTAGTGTTTTGTTGTAAAACAAAATGTAAGTTTGCTAATAAAATCTTATTGTTTTGTAAAAGCCCCATTTCTCCCGGTTACAACAGTGTATTGGTAGACACCCTTTCCTGCCCAGGAGACTCCCCCAAACTTAAACAGCGCTTTAGTTCATTTTCAGATAAAATAGAACTATGGCGCACCTTGCAGTTTTTCAAGAAAAACAACTCTTTACATTTGAAATACCCACAACAAAAATATATTCTCTAGAAGTACACACCTCAAGCTTTCTAGGCATACCAGGCTTGTTGACATGGGTGCAGTTTTCTGGAAGTAATCTCTCAATAAAATATTTGGTTGAACAGGATTTCCCTAAAAAAAAGAATAAAAAAACAGAATCAAAGCCACATTTTTCTAAATAAAAATATGCAAGCAAGAAAAAACAAGTTAAATCTGAAAAAAGCAACATCCCCCAAACAGAACAATACCCAACATGCATAGGTCCTGTCAAGGAAAGAGTTGGCAAACACCCCAAAGTAAAGCATGTGCGTAAGAATAATTTTGCTTGAAAATTTCAGCTCTGCTGACAAAGTGCGCACCTTGCAATTTTTCAACCAAAACAACCCTTTACATTTGGAATACCCCCACAAACTATATATTCCCTGAACGTACACATGTTAAGCTTTTTAAGTGTACCCAGCTTGTTGTAGTGGGCTCATCTTTCTGGAAGTAATCCATCAAAGAATTCTATGATTGCACAGGGTTTCCCTAAAAATTTTTTAAGAAAGCAGAATAAAAACACCTTTCCCTAAAATATTAATATGCAAACAAGAAAAAACAAGCTAACTCTGAAAGCGCAAGATCCCCTGAACAGAACAATACCCAACATGCATAGCTACTTTCAACCCTTTTAATTGCCAGCCTACTTGAAATTTTGTCACCCTCTGTTGACAGGTCATTGTTCACCATTCTGTGCTATGTTTAACCGTGATTTTTGCAGTAATTTCCAGGAAAATGGTATATATTTTTTTGAGGCAGAGTTCTGGCTTTAACATGAAATGTGTTGTTTGTAATTTTTTTACAGTTTTTTTTTAAATATTCAATATATATTTTTAGTCAAAAAACAAAAAAAAATAAAAATTATTATTTCTTTTAAATTGTCGCATTTATTTTAAATAAACAATTTATTTTACTAAAGAAAACGATATTGCATGTGAAAGCCCCCTGTTCCTGTCCAAGAAACCCCCCAAACTGAAAAGAGCACTTACATAACATTTAGAAATAAAATACAACTGCTATCCACACTATAAAGGGTTAAATTTTAAAAAATTATTGTGGTTATTAAAACCCCTAAAAATCCCTCCCCCCAAAAAATGGCGTGAGGTCCCCCCTACCCAGCATAACCAGCCCTGGGACCAGCTATGGGGCTTGTAGAACAGGGCGTAGGGGCCAGCTTTGGTGGCCCCTGGCCCTGCAGGCTACAAGCTGGCATAGCCTATGGCCACGGGCTCTTCTGCCCCCCCCCTGAGCTTTGGGGAGGCAGGTAATGGGGGCTCAGAGTTAATGGCAAGTCACCCGCTAGCCGCAGGTGACTTGCCAGACCCGGAGCCTTGTACACTTGTATAGGGATCTGATGGATCCCTTACCAGTTCACAAAGGGTTAAATGTAAACAAAACACACACACAGAGAATAAAAAAAATGTTTTTTTAATACTTACCTCCCATCTATCCCCGGGCACTGGGTCCCATGCTGATCACTTTGGCTTCAGCACTCCTGCTGCTGCTGCTGGAAGCCTTTTTTACCTGCTGGGTGACAGGTAACATAGGGTTCATTTTAAAAAAAATGACATAGGGTCCCCCCTCCTGGGGTGGGGGGCCCCATTTTTGGGGGAATTTTAAGGGTTAAAAACCCTTAAAAATCCCACAAAAAATGGCATGAGGTCCCCCCTACCCAACATAACCAGCCCAGGGCCAGCTATGCAGGGCTTGTAGAACAGGGTGCAGGGGCAAGCATTGGCGGCCCCTGGCCCTGCAGGCTACAAGCCCACATAGCCTCTGTGAGGCCTGGGCCCTTCTGCCCCCTCCTGGCCTTTGGGGAGGCAGGTAATTTGGGGGGCCGGGGGTTAACGGCAAGTCACCTGCTAGCCGCAGGTGACTTGCCAGCCCCCAGCCTTGTGAACTGGTATAGGGGTCTCATGGATCCCTTACCAGTTCACAAAGGGATAACAGTAAAAAAAACACACCACACACATAATTAAAAATGACTTTATTAAAAAATAAAAACTTTTTTTTTATTTTACTCACCTCTGATCATCAGCTCCTGTGTCCCTCACAGCTCCGATTGCAGATGGGGTCATCGCTGGCCATTGGAGGGGGGAGGCAGCCTCCTCCTGTGGCCAGCGATGACAAGTGAAAGAAATGACAGCCCGGAGCCAGGACGACACCCGGGAGGGACGTCACAAGCTTAGCTGCAAGATGGCGGCGCCCGTCGGGAGAGGGCCTGTCAAGCTGAAGAGCCAGGGGGGTGATCGGAGGCCCCCCTGGTAAAGAGGAGACCCGGTGGGAGTGATCGAACGCGGAGGTGAGTAAATTTCATTTTTATAACTTTTTTTTTACATGCATTTCCTGCGGCTGCTGAAGGGGGGGTGGCTATTCCGGGCATTCCCCTGCACCCGGGGGGGCCTGGGTGGCAGATCGAAGCCCCCCCGGATGAAGAGGAGACCCGGCCGGATCGAATGAGGGGTCAGGTGAGTGTTTTTGTTACTTTACTTTTACTGTAGCAGGGGGGAAACTCAAGCACGTAGATTCTACGTGCTTGGCACTTAAGTGGAGCGGAAGCAAGCACGTAGAATTTACATGCTTGGCACTGAAAGGGATATATTCATAGTCTCATTAACCAATATTAAAGAATCCATTGACAATTGGCTTGGTTCTGCAGAATCAGCCTGGTAGATCTTTTTGCTATGAATTTTACACAAATGAAACATGTTCAAGATTCCAAAAAAGCAAGCCAACATGAAACACAAGTGTGGAGAAACCAGATGGAGCAAGAAAGGACAGGACTAACTGAGGCTTGTGCACTCTAGTGTTAGGGTATACCAATTCCAAAAAAGAGTAGAGACTGTGGGTTAGTAAGCTGACATGTAGGTTGCACTGTGTATATAGCAAAGAGAATTTCTTCTTAACCCTTTTAGTGCCAGCCTTCCTAGAGTTTTTGTCACCCTCTGTTGCCAAACCATGTTTCACTATTTTGCGCTTCACACGTTCTACTGTGATTTATGAAGGGATTTCCCTGGAAAATTATATATTGTTTTTTTCTGGGCTTCAACATGAAACGTCTTGTTTGGCCTTTTTTTGTATACTCTTAATACTTTTGGGTGAAATATGTGCAAAAATCTTTTAAAAAATCAATTCTTTACAATTTGTAGTATTTTTTGCAATAAAAAATTTAAATTTATCAATAAAATGTTATTGCATGTTAAATCCCAATTTCTCCCGGTTACAATGGTACCACATATGTCTTGGTAGACACCCTTTCCTGCTCAGAGCATGCCCCCAAACTGAAACAGCACTTTAGGAGATTTTCAGGAAAAATACAACTATGTTAAGTGCTATGCGAACCTTGCAGTTTTTCGAGAAAAACAACCTTTTACATTTGAAATACCCTCCACAAACTATATATTCTCTGGAAATACACAGCTCGAGCATTCTAGGCGTACCAGGCTTGTTACCATGGGCACAGTTTTCTTGAAGTAATCACTTAATGAATTCTTTGGTTGCGCAGAGTTTCCCTAAAAAAGAATAAAAAAAAAAAAAAAAAAATCAAAGCCACATTTTCCTAAAAAAACTAGATACAAACAAGAAAAAACAAAATACACCTGAATAAGCAAGGTCCCCCAAACAGAACGATACCCAACATGCATAGGTACTGTCAAGGGAAGAGTTGCCAAACACCCCAAAGTAAAGCATGCGTGTAACGGTCATTTTACTTGAAAATTTCAGCTCTGTTGACAAAGTGCACACCTTGCGGTTTTTCAACCAAAACAATCCTTTACATTTGGAATACCCCCCATATATTTCCTGAAAGTACTCATGTTAAGCTTTCTAAGCGTACCCAGCATGTTGTAGTGGGCTTATCTTTCTAGAAGTAATCCCTCAAGTAATCCCTCCCTTAGGTTGCACAGGGTTTCCCAAACAAATTCATAAAAAAGCAGAATAAAAGACATGTTTTCCTAAAATAACAATATGCAAACAAGAATAAACAAGCTAAATCTGAAAGTACAAGGTCCTACGAACAGAACAATACATAGGTAGGTACATAGGTACTTTCAACCCTTTTAATTGCCAACCTACTTGAGACTTTGTCACCCTCTGTTGACAGGTCATTTTTTACCATTTTGTGCCATGTTTTACCGTGATTTTTGCAGGAATTTCCAGGAAAATGATATAATATATATATATATATATATATATATATATATATATATATATATATATATATATATATTATTTTTTTTTTTTGCAGCAGAGTTTAGGCTTTAACATTAAATGTTTTTTTTTTAATTTTTCTACAAATTTTTAAAATATTTTTGAGTAAAAAAAACAAAAAATAAATAAAAAAATATTTTTTTAGAAAATTGTCTCCTTTATTTTAAATACAACATTTGTTTTATTAAAGAAAACCATATTGCATGTGATAGCCCCAATAACCGATTACAACAGTACCACATATGTATCAGTAGCCCCCACCATTCTTGCCCAGGAGACCCCCCAAACTGAAAAGAGCACTTTATAACATTTACCAATAAAACACAACTACTATCCACACAATAAACATAAGGGGTTAATTAAAAAAAAATGACATAGGGTTCCCCCCTTCTGGGGGAGGGGTCCATTTTTGGGGGAATTTTTAAGGGTTAAAAATCCTAAAAAATCCTCCAAAAAATGATACCCATTATAACCAGCCCGGGACCAACTATGGGGGCTTGTAGGAACAGGGTGCAGGGGCCAGCTTTGGTGGCCCCCCGCCCTGCCAGCTACAAGCTCTGTGGGCCGGGCTCTTCTGCCCCCCCCTGGGCTTTGGGGAGGCAGGTGATTGGCTAGCCGCAGGTGACTTGCCAGTCCCCAGCCTTGTGAACTGGTATAGGGTTCTCATGGATCCCTTACCAGTTCACAAAGGATTAAGTGTAAAAAAAAAAAAAACACACAGAGACAAGGAGAAAAAATATTATTTTATTTATTATTTTTTTTTAATACTTACCTCCCAGCCATTCTCGGCCACTGTGTCCCACGCTGATCACTCTGGCTTCTGCTCTCCTGCTGCTGGAAGCCTTTTATAGCTGCTAGGTGACAGAGCATAAGGGATTAATAAAAAAAAAAATGACATACCTGGGGGAGACAGGTAATTGCGGGTGCCGGGGGTTAATGGCAAGTCACCTGCTAGCTGCAGGTGAACTGGTATAGGGGTATCATGGATCCCTTACCAGTTCACAAAGGGTTAACAATAAAAATAAAAACGCACAGACACATAAGAAAAAAAAATGACATTTTTTTTTCTTTACTCACCACCGATCCTCCTCTGTCCCCAGGCGATCCCTGATGACAGCTGCCGGATGCTTGGTGGAGGGAGGCTGGGGGGGTGAGGGATCGTCTCGGGTGCTGGTGAGAGAAGCCAGCTGTGACGTCACTGTTTTTTTTTTTTTAACATATAGAGGCCGCTGCCAAAGTGGGGGGGGGGGGTGCGCTATTTAGGGTGTTCTCCTGGAGCCATCCGAGCCCCCCCCCTGATTTATTAAGAGAACAGATACATTTAATTGAATTGATGTTGTTAGGAAGTTCTACTGTATTTAGCTAGTTTATTTCTAAGCAGAGCTTGATATGTCAAAAATCTTTATGGGCCAAAAAATGCAAAAGCAACATTTAAAAACAAATAAACATACTGATTGTTCAACATACACTATTACTCTGTACTTGTATAAAAGGACACTATCGCGTAGGGTTCTTATGTTAGGATGGCTAGGGGACCTCATTCTAGCAATAAGCTCAAGGACGCCTTTAGAACATGATTTTTTTTCTAGGAAACAGAATAAAAGAGGGACATTAGTTATTAATAGACCATTTACAGAACAGTGACTAGGGCATGCTACATAAACCATGTGAAAAAAATGTATCTACAAAAATGTTGACATTCAACTTTCTCTATTTGCAGTTGTCCTTGTTAAATAAGCTTTTGTACACTTTAAAACTTATTACATATTGGAGAGAGTGCTCAGGTTCAAATCATACCAAATTATACATTCAATATTTGGTATTTCGCAAAACACCATAAAAAGCACTTCTAAATCGTAAGCCAGAGAAGTTAACTAACGTGAAATTCTCTTTCATTAAACACATCTGCACTGCTACAAAGCAGACTATAGCCAAGGGGTGGAACTCTCCTGGTCTGGCATTTACGGATGTCAAAAGGATGGTTAATTTAAAAATTAGCTTCAATATCAACAGATTCTATGCTTCGATTTAAGATTTTTAAGAAAGTAAGATTTTCGGACCGGTGGAACTCTCTATGGTACTCTACTAAAAATGTATTGTAACTATTGCTTGCTTTTGCATCACACTTTAAGAATAACAAACTATGCTATTTTACAAGATATTTGTTTTGGCTTTTTTTTGTGTAGACATGTTTGAACAGAAAAATATATATTTTTCAAATAAGATTTTAGTTTGCCCAAACTAATTTTACATAAAGTTGTTAAATATAAGCAGTTACCGTGTTGCCTATTAAGTTACAGGGGAATCCCAATTTTGCATGACCCATTCTGTGAACCCTCCAAAGTTCAGGTTCGGACAAATAAAGTCCCCATTGTATTGCTATCACGAACTTTGGGAGTGGCTGTGGTAGGGAGTGCAGAGTATGCAGCAGAAGTGTTGCCTTAACTCACCTGTGCCTATCCTCTTCTGTCAGCGTGGCGGAGCGGCAGCAGCAGCAGCTTTGAAAATGGCTCCAGCCAGGGCAACAGAAAGATAACCACCGGCTCCCACCAGTGAGGACATTCCTAGTGACAGCACTAGGAGTGTCCTCACTCATGTGAAGCCATGGGCATCTTTTTGTAACCCCGGCTGACAGAAGAGGATATTGAGTTACAGCAGCTTCCTGCTGCTGCACCTGTAGGTGAAGCTAGTTCATGGGTTGCTCACAGCCCATCGACCAGCTTTTCTGTGTGTGGGACCAGGCACCGAACTTGACACAGACTTTCGAATTCTGTGATTTGGGTTCGCGCATCTCTAACCTAATTATTTAGCTTTTTGGTAATCTTCAGTGACTAAACTAATCAAACATTCTGTATAAATGTGGGAATTAGAAATTGGGGAGGTTACAAGGTAACTACCAGGTTAAAACATAGCAAGACTCAAACAATGGGGATACCCCAGGATATGTAAGACACCAAAACATTAAGCTGGTAAAATGAAGGACAGACACACACAAGGTTTGAGAGCCAAGGCACAAAGACATTTGCGGTGCCCCTTCCCGAGATAACAAGTTGGTTTCGGACTGTACAAAGTCAAAATAGGTCTTCTTTAATGTAACAAAACACAAGTTCAAGCATCAATTCACAACAAATTAATTGAAGATTGGGGGCTAAATCAGATAATTACAAGTTTAAAAGTGGGGGCAAAGGTGCACAAAGGAAGTACATAAGAAAATAAAACATGTTTGTGCTGCAAAGATACAGTACATAAAAAAAAACAATTAATCTTGCATACATTATAGATAAGGGAGCCATTATTCACTAATGGATAGAATGCTGGATAAGGGAACATGCCTTTTTTATTCAAGCTATACAAATATTGGAGTATCAGATTTCCTCTGTGGACCATGTGTTCACTTTTACATCCATGGCACGTGAAGTTTGAGACATTTCTCTAATAGGCCTGGATTTGAGGCACCAAGAGAGAAGTGGCACATGGGGAGTAAAACAAATGCCTTTCTCTCAAGCTGGCACACGTGTTCATAGATGGGCCCCAGGAATCGCACTTAAAGTGGACATTCAGAGTCATTTAATGAAAAGCCCAAACCCTTAAAAAACTATTCCCTAGCATCTAAAATTAATATATTTAATGTTTTTAGTCACTTACTTTTTATTCTTTCCCTCACTGGCCTGCAACTCTGTTCAGCACTCTAGGATACGGGCGCCACCATCTTGGCTCAGTAGCATCACATACTGAGGAGTTGAGAGGGGTCAAAAGTGCAGGAGAGCGGGGTTATAGCTGTGCTTTGCACAAACAGAGCAGAGCTGGGGTCAGGAAAAGGTCAGCAATCCCAGAATGCAGAGCGGCACAGTGAGAGGACATTTCCTGTTTGCAGGCAGCCTGCACATCCATGAGCCGCCATCTTGGATGTTTAGTCTCAGAAAATGCAATAGATGCAGGTAGGATGATTTTTAATGTGGGCAATCTGTATGTACAGGTTGAGGGAAACATATTAGAAAGGCTCTTATTTAGGGTGAAGGTTCGCTTTAAATGTGCCATTTTACGCATGTAACAGCACTTGCGCACAGGTCGTTTTTTTGCTGCATGGTGCTGTATTTTAGGTCTGGTTTTAGGCAGAATTAAACTGGAATGCCCTGCTTTGTGAATCTCCCCTTCAGAATCCAGTTAAGATAAGTTGTTTGCCACAATCAACAGAGCACTCTGCAGACAGTGCATGGATTCCTTGGTAATACTCACTGCTGAATATATTTAGCACATTAGGGCTGCTAATATTTCACTTAAATGTCTCAGCAAATGCTCTGGCATTAAATATTGTTGAAGTTTTCAGTTAGAATATTTCCCATGAAAGGAGGACTATCGTGAAAAATGGACCAATTATAAAAATCTTTATAAACATGCTGGAAGGGTCACTTATATACCCACCTTAAAGAAATATCCAGCCAGGCTTGTTTGATTTTAATGGAAGTAGGAGGAATATAAGCCGTGACAGGTTTTTGTCACTCTTGATACACTGAAACCTGGCACCCCTGAATTTTATTCCTACCAGAGGAAGAAAACAAAAAGCTTGGCAGAAGTTATCCTATTCTTATGTATAAGTGACCCCTCTGATGAGGGGTAGATGTAAAAAATTATATGGATCAAGCTATTAAATCCATATTTTACACAAACTATCCTTTTTCGAAAATTGGGAACTGGATCTCTCAGTGAGTGGAAGAGCGTGTTTCAATCTTTTTCACTAATACAGACTTCTTCCCATAGAATACTATTTATTACAGTCAATTGTAATAGAAGCACCCCAGAATGTAAATACAGCAGTTTAAGTCAGTGCATTATTGCTATGTAACTTTGTATTCGTAGTGCCTTTTAAGCAATAAATTACCTAATAAAAAAAAAAAAAATAGATTGAAATAAAAAAATAAATACTGATGGTTCAAAACAAGCAGAGCCATACTACAACATCTTTAGTGGGACAGAATATTCCCATGAATATGCCCAGTTTGGCAGCTAACCAATACAATTTTAAAGGAAAAATTAGTGGGAACCAAAGCAACTAGAAATGTACAATTTATATGATAATGGCACATAAGGGTCACTTCACTACCAGGTAAGAAAACTGTATGACAGTTTTCTCTGCTACAAATGTACACTTTCATCGTCTACTTTTGGAGTGATTCGAGAATAGGATATACATTTTCAGACAAGGACCTTGATTCACTAAAAGTTGAAAAAAATCTCATGGTAGTAAAAAATTCAGTTCATGGGAACTTTTAGTGAATCACCAGATAGGAAGACAATGATAGTCAATGACACTTTTTACTACAGAGTAAAAAGGAGTAAAAAGTTCAATACCTTTATCAGGAGTAAAAAAGTGCCATTGATTTTTATTGTCTTCCTATCTGGTGGTTCACTAACAGTTAAATTCTCATGCTTTTTTCTCATGAATTAAATATTTTGCTACCATAAGAAGGTTTTTCAATTCTTAGTGAATCAAGGCCAATGGAAGTGAATACCAGTTTTCTCTCCTAAACAGAAGTAGAGTTTTCTCACCTGCATTTTAATCAAACCTATAATATCATCAATGCAATGTGTCTTTTGCAGTGATCTGGCCACAAAAAAGGTAATAACACATCATGGGCCAACTCTGCTCCACAGACGAATCACTATGGAAAAGCACGGTCTCACTAATACTAGAGAGTGAGACTATCTTAGCTAAAGAAAAAAACCTCTAGCAACTATTACATCGACTAGGGAAAGACAACGCAGCAGGAACATAAACAAATAAAAAAACGAGTAACAGATTGACTGATCCAATATCAGGAGTAGTAAGAAAATGAGTCGCAATATAGATAGGGGGTCTGGGTTCGGAGGGGGTGGGGGGACCTGACAGTTGCCCCAAAGAAGAAACCAACCAAATGCCATCTCTGAATCAATCACTATCTGGTGAAATACAGGAAGGTGGCAAACCAGGATGGTTTTACTAAGGACATAAGCTGTCAGACTAACCTGATTGGCTTCTAATAAGATGTGAGTGGAAGCATTGACAGAGGGGCTGCTGTAGATATGATTTTTCTGAATTTTGCTAAAGCATTTGACACTGTCCCCCTGTCAGCAAGCTACTGCCAAGGCTGCCAAGATATTACCATGCATTAAAAGAGGCATAAAATCATGGGACAGGGATATAATTATGCCTTTTTTTAAAGGTACTGATGCACCTTCCTCTGGAATATGCTGTCCAGTTCTGGCCACTAGCTCATAGAAATGATACACTGATTATGGAAAGGGTGCAGAGGCGGGTCACCAAACTAATAAGAGGAATGAAGGATCTTAGTTATGAAGAAAGAGTAAATCTATTTAGTCTTGAAAGGTGGCAGCTAAGGCATGATTAACTTGTATAAATATACGTCATATGGTCATATATGGTCATATGGTCAAATATGGTCAGTGCCAAAAGAAAATCTTCTCTAAAGTCAAGGTGGCACTCCCTCCATTTGGAAAAAAAATGTCAATCTTCAGAGGCAACCGTCATTTTTTACTAGAAGAACTATACATGTGGAATAGCCTCCCACGGAAGCTTATTACAGCAACAATGTCTGACAGCTTCAGGAGTAGATGATTCAGAAAAAAACATTAAGAGTAACTATTAGCTGTTATCAGTAAATAATAACATTACCCAACCCTTGGTTGAACTTGATGGACATGTCTTTTCAACCGTAATAACCATGTAGCTATGTAACTAACTATATTATAGTATAGTATAGAATGGCCCACACCCTGGGCCATGACACCTGAGGGTAGCCAGATTTACAACAAGGGAAGAGAACAGGACCGTTTTATAGGAAATTTAAAATAATCCATATGTTTAAAAATGAAAAAAAAAACAAGCATGAATATAACTAGGGGGTGAAACGCCATTTTCCTGCCACATACAATACTTTTTAAACCCCTGTCTCTTGATTAGAGATTAATCAGTTACGCAAATGCAAAACTTTACCCCTATTCGGTCCTTGACCCAGTGCTCCCTTCCATGCTGACTGATAAGGAATGATGAATTATGAATCGAAAACGCATGTTACTAGCATTACTTCCTTAGGAAAAATAAAGTGTAGTTTTATTGACTTATTACAACACATTCACCATGGCCTGAATAAATTAGAGCCTGCACAGACAGATAAAGGGGCCTTTCTATGTCTTTATCAAACAAAAGACAAATATTCAGTGGGAATGCTTAGATAGGCACCAGGATTTATGAGATTATATTTGACACTGACTGTACGGGAAAGCTTACAATTTCACTTACGGACTGAATATATTGAGTTAAAAAATGGCCCTATATATGCCCACCTTGACAGTTCTGAGATACATGTGTAGATACAGTAGCACAAAGCCTTAAAAATATATTATCACCTTCTACCTGTCCTTGCCGGTCTTCTCTCCACAAGATCAATAGTGATGCCTAATCAATAAGTGGCAGCCTCACAGCAGGTAATTTTTATATTACCCCTCTCTTCATTTCTTTGTAAAAATTTAGATAATTTCAGTTGGTTGATAGATGATAGAACAGGTAATGCCTTCAAATGCTAATGGCCATAATCATCATCAAGCTCCCAGCATGGTCCATAATTGTGATGGCCCAGATGCCCTTTCCTCTTGTTTCCTCCTATATTATTGTTCTTACAGTCTGCTAAATACTAGAGAGCTTCCATTTTCCATTAATATATTTACTTTATTTTATACTATGTTGGACGTTAGCAAAAATGCCAGTCTTAAAATTTAGCATATCTGTGGCACGTAAAAAATGATGCTTACCGTTTTGTGGAACTTCTTTTGTTTTACTCATAGTTTCCATGTAACTTAGTAGACTTGGCTTAAAGTTCACTCTAATCACTTGATCATGTTCCCGTTCTTTATCTATAATTGTGGTGTACGCTTTTCTGCAGCCTTCAATTTCTTAGAAAACACCATTTCATAATTTACTGTGTCATTGACATCTCAAAGTTATAATGCACGTTGGCTTGAAGCACAAATGATTAACTGACTTGTTTTTGTCTTGCTGTGAAATGTTGATACTTTCCTTATTTTGCAGTGTTAACTATAAGTATTCTGACAACATTTCATATTCCTCAAATAAAGGATTTGAGAATGTCTGCAACTCTGGAGCTGAAGATAAAACTGAAAACTCCTACAATATTGGTTAAAAGCTAGCTGATAGCAAAACCAGCTTGAAAAAGAAAGCTATACGAGGGCAACTGAACAAATAATTCATTTGTAGATAAATTGCTCTTTTGACCTAGTAAAGATGAACTTAACCACAAGGGAGATTGTGATTTGTTCAGTAAAGGTTAAGAACTAGTGTTATAAATTACTCTGTTTTACAGTGGGCTGCAAAATAGTTTACTTGTAGGTATCTTGGGTCATGTTATCCACTTGTTTCCTTAATACCGTTACTTAAGAGAAGTACATTTTTCGTTTTTGAATATGAGGGTTGATTCAGAGAGACAAAAAAAGACTTTCGTTTTTGTGTCGATCTGTTATTTTTTTAAATGTTCCCGCTCTCCTATGAGTGTACGAGCGATTCTATGCATGCATTGCAAGCCTTCTGTAAAGTCTTCGTCCATTCGTATGCCAGAGTACGAGTACGAGAATGTCATTTTCCAGCGTTAGTTTTCCATTTTATTTTCTCATGTTACAACGTTGCCTTTTGTTTTTGTCCTTTTCCCACTTTGCGGTTAGGTTCTTCTTCCATTTTTGACCCCTAAAGCTTACCCAAATTTCTTTGCGGTCTCATTCTTCTTCCATTTCTCACACCTAAAGCTTACCTAAATCACTTTGTGGTCTGGCGAATCTTCATATCTAAATTTTGTGTTTTGCATTCGTTTTGTGGTAATCAACCTTTAATGAATGTATTTAGAAAAGGAAATGACACAGAGACATTTTTTTTAATAATCTTAAATGGCATTTTTCAAGTGCCTTTTTTTTAAGTAAAATTGTTTCAACAAATTTACAACTTGGTTTATATATATTTTTTTATTTTAAAAAATATAAAATTTTTAACAGATTTAAAAATTTTAAAATAACATATAAAACGTAGTAAAATATATACATAGCAATAGCAGGCCACATAACATTATTCTTCCCCCAACGAGTCGCGCAGCTCCTGCATATCGCCCACCAACTGAAGGATCCTGGCACTCAGTTGTGCCACTCTGGCACGTGTGGTCCCTGTTAAAAAACTTAAAATACATTATTTGTATAACCTTGTTGGGGTCATACTGCAGTGCCCCCCCTGTATGGTCCAAACACCTAAATCTGGACTTCAAAAGCCCGAAGGCCCTCTCCACAATGGCCCGGGTATTGGAGAGGGCCTGATTATAGAACTCCTGGTCCACATTCTACGAGCAAGGAGCAAGGGCAGGAGCGGATATCCAGAATCCCCTGAAAGAATTTAAAAATACTAACATAGAATACACATTCTAAGCAACAATATTGTTTAACATGTCATCAAGGGCTAAAAACAGCCATAGGTTAAGACATGGGTTATCATTGCCATACAGTGAAAATGGATTGATGGAATATGAGCAAACTTACCCAGGAGCCATCCACCAGATAATTCTCCTGACTCAAACTGACGAAATAATCTGGAGCTCCGCAATATATAAGCATCACGGGACGACCCTGCAAGAACACTGAGGAATCGCATATCCGGACCAAACACTGCTTGTATGTTGTGCGAGTGGCACATCTTGTGGTTCCTGCAACCAAATATAAAATAATTACACAAAGCCAAGGTAAACAACTAAAACAATAACTCCAACAACAAATTAAGATTCAAGTTCAACAATCCAAATATAAATAACAAAGGATATAAGTCTAAAAAAATGTACCAATTATCTGGATGTGTGGGAAAATAAAGATTTACATGCTAAGGACTAATTAAGTCCAGCATTAAAATGATTTTATAAGGCATACATGAAATGTATTGATTCATTCAGGTATGCATTGCTATACAATTTATGGCCTCGGCCATGCTGATACATGCAATGCCTTGGAGCTGAAGGCGCTCAGACTCCTCCACATAGCCACAAAACATGTTCAACAATAGCAATCCGAGTCCTCAAAGGTCCCGTAAGGGAAGCGGAAAAGAATCTGTTTTATAGGGCAGAGGTCCATCGGCAATCAGGTCTCTGAATCACATGGAAACCCATCCCAATATCGTAAGTTATCTGAAGTAACGCAAAATATCAGATTTAGATCCGAAAATGAAAATTCGTCCATCGTAAGCGCATATACGCATTAGCGGGAACAAACGTACGAATGGAAAATGGAACGTAAAAAACTAAAAAAAATGACAAACACACACAAAAACATACACAGACAGCTACGAAAGTCCAGACAAATGTGTCTCTGAATCGAGCCTATGGTCCCTAATGTATGCATTTAAATGGCACGTGCCACTTAAACTGGACCAACAGCCTTGCATAGTTGGAAAAAACCCTGCAAAACTCACTTTCCCCATCTGCATGCATGCTGAACCATCTGCTCTTAGATTTGCTCCTGAACCCACTCAGCCTCAAAGATTTTCTCCTGTAGTGGAGCTTCCTTTACCAGCATCCCAGCCCTTTTGGTGCCTGGATTTAGCTGGGATAACCCACAATGGACAGTGAAAGGAAACCCAGCAGCAGATTCTTTTTGCACGAGGCCTCTGTGGGGCACCATGTTTGTAAAATTGACCACAGCAGGAGTTACGAAAAGCTAAATGAATTTTTATGTGCAGCAATCTGAATCTGAATTGCCCTGGAGAGGGATGCATATGAGCACTGTTTCTTGTAAGGGTTGGTCTGGTTTAATAAGGTCTTACTGAGGCGGGCTCAGTAAGAAAGGAGACATTAAACAGGATAATAAAAGAATAAGGATAAAGTGTTTTAACATGGAGATAGCCATTCCAAGCGACCACTAAAAGCAGACCAAAACTAAAAAAAAAAGTCCAGTAAATTGCACCCCTAAAGCCCCACTGTGGTAATTAGTGACAAACTTTTAGGAGGGATTAACTTCATGCAGAAACCCTTCCTAGACCTAGAAGTCCTGCAAGCTGGTACCGCAAGACGCCGCCTAGATGGTAAGTACTGGAATAGGGCGTGTCCAGGGTGGGAGGGATCCCGAAGGATCTTGGTTCTGCGTTTGTGCAGTTCCTGCAGGGATGGTAAGGAGACTCCAATTATTCTGTAAAACTCACTTTCCCCATCTGCATGCATGCTGAACTGCCTGCCCTTAGATTTGCTCCTGAACCCACTCACCCTCAAAGATTTTCTCCTGTAGTGGAGCTTCCTTTAGCAGCATCCCCTTCATGCAGATGTTATGGAATAGCAGGCAGATTTTATGCTGCATAAATGCATGGCAGCAGCAATCTTGCCACAGTCCAGTTTATATAAAAAACACAATCCCTCAGCACTTTTTTAAGTTTTAGTAATACTTACCTGTTCTTTGATCCCACATAGCACTGCCTCCTCCAATTGCAGAGTCAAATGTTAGAGAGATAAACATGTATATTTTTTCATGTAACCCTCACTACCAACATGGTTCTGGGGTAAGCAGGTATAGAGGTCATGTGTTATTATTTCAATTATACATTCTAGTTGGGATCATTTATAGTACGACGACCATGAAAAACAAATTTCTCCAGATTTTGTAAACTTTAAATGTCTTGTTTTTTTTCATTCGATTTTAGAAGCAATACTAAATTCAATAATGAGCCAGATTTCCCGACCAACAATGTGTTTACCTTAGCAATGTACATTAACTGGTGTGTTAAAAACCGGCTTGCTAAGCATCTGATTGGCTAAGGAAGAAGTGACAGATTAACCCCTTCTGTTGTATCTCAACTTATTCAGATATGAAGGATCAGAGTCTGGTGTTCAGTAGCTAAAGAGTTACAGGGAGTGTTCTCAGCTGGAAGCATCATTACTGCTGTGTGACTGTGCCAAAGCTCCTTAAGAGTTCACTTGTTACAGTGGAGGCATTCTGGGATATGTAGTCAGTAGTTTTTACTTAAGGCCAGAAAAAAACACTCCCATCCTAGGATCACAGACACAAAGGAATACAAGAAACTAAAGTAAAAAAAGGAAATCACAGAACTTTTTGTAATCTTCTGTCTGTGGATGTTGGGACACTGGTTAACCCTCCCCCTCCCCTCACACACATCACTGCTAAGCCTGAATAGAGCACCGGAAAAAAAATCAAACTTACCTAGCACCCAAGCCTCTCCTGAGAGCAGCACTGTAGCAGGGCTTCCACATTTCTAGCCTGGAGTGTCTATCAAATCCCTCAATCAGCATGGCAGAGGTGCAACTACTGCATTGCAATTGGATGATGATGACACACTGTCACTGTAGCTCTCAACAAGAGCTTTACTAGCTTTTGCCACTAGGAGCCATAGTGGAGGTGCAATGGGAATATGTATACTGCAGTGAGAGGGGGCCAGCTGTGGAGCCCAGTTAAAAAGACACACCATATCTTTTCTCTTAAAGCAGACCAACAGTCAAAAATGAATTAAATCAGACCAACACAACAAACAGCATTTATATGCATCCCTCTCCAGGGCAATTTAATTTGCTGCACATAAAAAATAATTTACCATTTTATAACGTCTGCTGGGGTGAATTTTAAAAACAAGATGGCCGCTCATGGGCTTACAGGCCACCTGCAAACAGGAAGTCGTGCTGGGCTTCCTGTTACTGTGCATTTCAGTTATGTCAGTTGGGAGAGGAAGCTCCAAAATGGCTGCTACCTTTCTTTTCCAACTGTGCATGGATGTTGGTTCGGTTTAACTATTTTCATTTTTTGATTGTGCAATATATAAAAAACATGTGTAGTGGCTAATTTTCTTGTTGTCATTTTATAAAGTCTTTCCATTTCTACTACTCTTGTTTTCTCTTTATCACTGCAAGTTTGACATGGCAAGAAGAAATGCTATGTGTGCCAGACCATTCGTCTGATCCAGAACTGAATGCAAATTAATTTCTGAATTACAGAACCTCACCTTCAATGTATGTATCTGCTAGTTGTGTCTCTTGCTCTAGCTCTTGCAGCCCCCGTTTTTTAGCCATTTTTGTGTCCCCGTTTTTTGGGTTCGGGTACTTAAACAGAATTTTGGTGGGAGGTTCGGCTGAACCCAAACTTCTATGGGTTCGCTCATCAATAATGAAAAGCAATATTATAGCAATACATTTAAAATCTGAAATTTATAACAATGACGATTAGGTGTCCGACAACCACCAAAAAAAACTATTATAGTGCAACATGCAATGTAAACAAAACATAAAAAGGATATTTTAAAGAGACTCTGTAGGCAAAGGGCATAAACTGTCATTCAGTTACTCACCTCATCATGGCTGCCCTCTCCCTTTCTGTCAGAACACAGCTACGTCTGAAATTAGAAACAAGACTTAGGCCCTTATTTAACAAGGGATAGCGACAGGTAGCGACTGGTGAGCGGCCGGTAATGACGGGCGCCGCCACGAGAACGCCGGCTTCCCACCACAATCAAACATTTATCAAGCCAATCCTGCTTAGTGACTGAGATAGCGCCATATAGCCACTCATTCATCAATATTCCAGCCTCAGCCCACAGCACCAGCATCCGTCCTTGAACAGTGACAGGTATGACCTCTCGCTACCTGGTGCTCTCCGATGCATTTCAATGGAACAGTCTTTAAATATTCATAATTAATTGTTATTAATTTTTTTTTTTTTTTTAAATGTGAAAAATTCTGTGACCACTTCTGCCATTTTTAATATTTTTTTTAAGGTAAAAAAAAAAAAAAAAAGTACAGAATTTATATTACAGGTCTGATATTAATGTATTCATATTACTAAATTATTTAAAAAACTTATTTTTTTTGGTTTCCAAAAATATGGTTCCTAGAGGAAGCCAAGAATGCAAACTGGCACTGCAAACAGCGCTTGTTCTTGCTGATATGTTTTACAACACTAGAGGTGGATGGATATGCTCCAAGGTGCAAAAGAGAGTATAGATTATTTGTTTTGTTGCCAAGATAGTCCCTTTTACATTTTAACAAACTATTTTGTATCGTTACAGCTCTGCTTTACTTACTGTAAAGCATTGTAAACCACGGATTTATAATAAACCTTTTCTATTTTTGCACAGATGTATCTTTTAGTATGATAAAAAAACATTAATCTCTGCTTAATAATTGTTATTGTTACTGGAGGTCATTGAATAAAATGCATATTTGAAATTGTTGTGATAGTTATCTTTTTATTGTTAGCTAGGTTGTTATTATACAGCCATATCAGATTATCTGTGCTCTGGAACATGCCTGTAAATTAATAGATATTAATTTGTATACATTATTCTGGGTCATTTCCTGGAAGTGTGTCAACAATAGAAAGATGGCTAATAATTGGCTAAAAATGCTGTTTTTGGGGGGCTTACTTAGTTAATGTAAGGAGCATGAATGTGCATGAATCTGCTCTATGAAAACATTCAGTACTGGGTGAGCAATTGCTTTCCCTGAGAAGGTTCAATTACTACCAATTACTACTACTATGGGGCAGTGCTGATCATAGATCAACACACAAGCAAGTGCAGGGATGTCAGGGTTGAGCAAGGTTAAGGGGTGGAGCAAGTGCACCACCAATGAAAGAGCATGCAGCTCAGCTAGGGGAGGTGGCGCAGGGGCCCGATGCAATGTTAGTGGAAAAAAAACATTTAAGTTCTTTAACCACATTGTGCCAGCTGTCAGTGGGCCCCCTGGTGGCCTGGGGCCCCCGTCAGCTGACCAGCCTTGCCAGGTGCTGAAGCAGGCCCTGATTACTACCTCCTGATGTCATAGTGTATGCAGGGGTAGGAGGATGGGGGGGACACATTTATTGTAGCCATCCAGTTTTCTCTAAATGGGTCAGAGCCTATTTCAGTTGTGCTTGCCATACATGAGGCCATCATGCCCACCTACTGGTCCTAGTAATGGGTGGCACATATTGGTAAGAAACAACAGCTTGAACAAGACTTTTCCTTGGCTGGTGGAATTATGTCCCTGTGCTTGCACACTTAGGCTCTTATTTAAGAAGGGATAGTGTCAGGTAGCGCCTGGTTAATGAGAGTTAGCGACTGGTCAACACCGGACACGGCACGCAATTACACATTTATCAAGCAGAATCTGTTGAGCGACTGGAATAGCGCCATGTAGCGTCTGATTCATCATTTTTACAGCCTCAGCGAACAGCGCCAGCGTTCAGCCTTGCACAGCGCCAGGTATGACCTCTCGCTACCTGACGCTCTCCAATACATTTCAATGGATGATCCTTTTCTTCTCTTTAAATGTTTTTTTTTTTCCCCAAAAAAATCACAAATAATTCTTTGACCTCTACTGGCAAAAAGCAGTTTTTTCATATTTTTTTCATTTTTAAAATATTTCCTCAAAAATGACATTACAGGTCTGCCATTAACGTGTTCATGTTACAATGTGGTTACAATGTAATTCCATATGTTTTCGCTTTGTTACTAGTTGATAGATGCTTGAAAACACACTTTAAACACACCGCCTCCTGCGCTCTGGGCTTCAAACAACTATTTTTCAGCGCCAGAGAGTTTTGCAGCTGTTTTTTTGCTGAATATGGTGTGAGTCGGTCGCTATGAGCAGTCGCTACCATGCGCTCCCATACAGCGCTGTACTGGTCAAATAGCGACTCCTCACAATGTATTCACCATTACTGAACAGCTACTGAGTCGCTATAAAGTAGCGACCCACGGCCGAGCACTGCGACTACTAGCGGGCGCTCTGAAAATGCCTGCTACAGATGCTCATCTGTCGCTACCTGCCGCTAATGATGAATCAGCCTGTTAGTAAAGTAAGAAGTGGGTAAAGAGCATAGGAGTTCAATTCCACTGTGAAATGTAGGAAATGTAAATTTTTCCAAAAATATGAATCTTTATTCACTAAGTGGTCTAAGACTCCAGTTCCAAATTGGGATGCCCACTGTGTGAAACCCCTCACGATCACCAGTTTCACTAACCTTCTCCCGGAGCCTTTGTCACATCTGTGCTGTGGCCACATACCCATCTCATCTCTAGCTGTGCGCATGCCCACCTTTCTGATGGGCAGCACTGGCATGCCTAGGAGCTTAGCGGGGAATGCAGGCAGCGGTGGAGGCGAAGGGAGCTGAGTGAAAGTGAGTGGGCCAAATGGCAGGTCACTCAGCCAATCAGCGCTTGGCTTACTTTCAGCTTGAGCCTGCGCTGTGGAAGTGACTGGAAGGTGAGTGAATTGGGTGACCTGGGGGCATACACACAATGGGGCATCCTGATTCGGGATACTACCCCATTGAGGAACACCCCAAAAATCTTGTGTGTGGTTCCTCTTTAATGGTGTCAAAGTCAAAATGTGCAGTAGGTATACAGTATACAAAATGTTAAAGTGAAGATGAGTGAAGTCCAGACCCAACATTGTACTGTATACATGGATTAGTAAGTTCATGAAAATGAGGCGTCATCCTACATTCCCCAAGAATACATCTATATTGCCTCATATCATATCATATCATATATTTCTCTCCATAAGATGCACCTTTTCCCTCAAATGTGTGGGCCAGCAGCCATTCACAGACACATCGCCACCAGCCCAACCAAAGCAATGAAGTCAGCTGCTGTTGGCATGACTGTGTGCATGTCTATGTCACGAGCGCTAGGCATTGAAGGAGTGGCAGGCAGCAAGTGTAGGTTTATCTGCTTCATGCCCGCTGGCCATCCATTGCACTCTCTCCTCACACACGTAATTGCGGAGGGGATAATGCTCACTGTCTCTGATATGGGGGATGCCACTCACTGGCTTTAATTGAGGGATACCGCTCACTGGCTTAATGGGGTGACTGGGAGGGGATATGTTAGCACATTTGGTTCAGGATATTCTCTCTTATTTTCCTCCTCTAAACCCAGGATGTGTCTTTCTGTCATTTTCTATAAATCTTTGCAATTAGCTATTTAGACCACTAAAAATATATGTTTTTCTAATTGGTCCAAAAGGCCAGGGCTGGATTATGAGATGTCCGCAAGGGGCTAGAGTCCTGGGGCCTCCACCACTTGCTCTGCAAAGGGGGCCTCCACCAACCTTTGGGTTATGGTCTGGTCCAGGAGGCTTTTCAGTCTGACGGGCCGTGGGGCCGGCAACAAAGCTATCGGAGGCAATGGGGGCGCACCTGGGCAGGTCTTTTTTGTTTTTGCAAACCTGCAGCCAAAGCCACCACAGGGCAGGACGGAGAGTCTAGAGCAGCAAAGCTGCTGTCAGCAACGCTACAGTGATGGGTGCGTGCAGAGCTGTCACTGCACATAAGCCACCAAGCACAGCCGCTGGCAGCTCAATGCAGGGAACTGATTTCTGCTGGATCAGCTGAGTGACTGCACTACCCCCCGCCCAGAATGGCACAGCAGGAGTTCCTGAGCAGCACCTGCACAAAGGTGGCACAAGGGACTTGATCTGATGTTCCCGTAAGTAGGCGGGTGCCAGACAACCACCACCAATCAGTTACTTGGCTGGACTATTATTTTAAAGGAAGAAAAATACTGTATCTGGAGCCTCCACCAGATTTTGTGCCCAGGGGCCTCCACCATACTTAATCCGGCCATGCAAAGGCTAATAACACAGCACGCTATTAGTTGCTGTATGATTGGCCAATCACATGTGGAGCATGGTGAATCACACAATACACAAGTCCTAATTCCTAATTATTGTAATTATAAACTACACTATAGTTGCATACATCATATGAACAGGTGTTTCCGGAAGTTTTCCTAACTCTACTAACTCTACTAACTCTATCGACTCAGTTAGTGGGTGCAGACCAACAGAGTTATTCTAAGTTTAGAGGAAGGTTTTGAAATGGATACCCCTCTGAAAATATAAAATCTCTAGAGCTGAAGAGCAGAAATATTACACATGAGGATGGAGAGGACTGCTCCCCCTCAAGTAGGAAAAGCAAAAAAAAACAGGAAAAACAGCAAGGCTGAATGTAAGAATATGTGGCTGATTTTAAAGCAGCAGACTTTGAACCAATGAGATACAAAAGGATCAGACGGGAAAAATCTAGCACTAGGGAAGTTTATACATCCCCAAATGCATTTTTATAACTCATCTAGAAGAGTGGACATAGACAATGTGTATGGAAAGTATTGGCTAAAAGGTCAATTTAAATTATTTTCACTCTAGCATTGTATCTTGTTCTCATACATCCCTCGGTTATAAATAAATATCTATTTTAAAATGTGCATTTGGCAATGAATGTTTATGTTTGTTTACAGTAAAACTAAATATCCTGCACCATTTTCCTCTTTTCCTTTATTCAGACAGGAAATTCATGCTGTCAAAATGACGGTGAATCTGGATTTAATCACTTTTATTTTCTAGGCACATTAAATCCCATATCAATTCCAAATCAAACTGATGATTACTCTATTTTTTTTTAAAAATATTTTGCTGTCTGAAGACTAGATACAGGGGGTACAATATCCCTAGAGAAGTTTATCAAACATGCAAATCTTGTCACAGTGGCTCATAGTAATGTGTCTACACACATTTACATGCATAGCTCAGTCTTAAGACAGAGTTATCATATTTATAGAAACAAGTTTGAATTTGTTTTTGTTAATCGATTAAATCAGGGGGATTTAAGCAAACTCAGACCAAATTAGGCGCTAAGTCGGGCTGAGTGTAAAAGCTGCAGCATCCCAAGCCCTTTTAAAAATACCTTCAGTACAGATATCCATAGGGTCTCTAAGGGTGCCCGAGTTTTCAGAACTTAAATATGATCATCTAGAAACCTGTGTGAGCGGGGCATCCAGCATTGGACACCTGGCCCAGGCTGAAATGTCCGAATCTTCAAAAGGAAATTTTCTGTTAACTGAACCAGGTAATGTAATTTTGTAATGTATTTTCTAGACATTCTTTCCTAATTACAATAGTTACAGAAGAGTGAATAGGAAAACCCTCCTCTTTCTTTATCAACAACGAACAATACATCCACCTGTTGGATACTCATGCTGTCAAAAATATCCTCAAAGAGAGCTAAGTCCAGATCAGATGAGGTTTCCCCCTCACTTTTCTCAGCTTTATAAGGATCTGAAGTTTCCATCAGAGATGTTTGGGTCCAGCCAGAGAAATCTGAGGTGATTGGAGGTGACTGAGCCTGTAGGTCTGTCTAGTGGTTCCTCAGCCTGAGAAAGATTTGTATCCTACCCCTGGGTACTGCTGCTACACTGAGCAGCAATCCAAAATAGCGATGGAATGCAGGCATCTGGAAGTGACGTCATCCCACGATCCGGAAGTCGCACATGTGTATCAGGCAGTGCCTTTCCACTGCCGCAGCTATATGCCGCGCTCCCAGCCCCGCTGAGGAACTAAAAAGCCCAGCAGATGCCCCAATGACATGGTTCTCCTGGGGTATGAAAATAGAAAAAAAATGGACGATGCTATCCCAGCATTTTTCTGGAGAGGAAAAACTGAGGTCTGGAAGGAAGGGGTAGGACTTTTAAACTGTCCCAGTTAGTGTTTCCTCTCTAGGGGGAGGAGCCTCTCTCTCTGTGGCTGTCCTGACGAGGGGAGAAATATTTATTTATGCATTGAGCTGTGTTTCATCCCGATCTTTTCATGTCAGGTGATCACCACAAGCTCTTGACTCCCAAAACCTTATAATCTGATATTGTTGTGCCCTTTGTTCTGCAAGTCCTTTTCCTGTTAGAGTTTCTTTCTTTTACCAATTGCCTTATCTTTCTTGGCAATTGACAGACCCCCACTTGTATGGACTTAGAGGCCGATTCATTAATAGCGCCAGGTAGCGACAGATGAGCGACAGTAGCGTGATTTTCACAGCACCAGCTAGTAGTCGCTGTGCTTGGCCGTAGTTCGCTTGTTGACAGAGACTCAGTCGGTGTGCGTTAATGTTGAATACGTGGTTAGGAGTCGCTGTTTGACAGGTTCCGCGCTGTATGGGTGCACCTGACAGCGAATGGCCAGAGCGAACGGCTCCCACCATATTCATTATCAAATCACGCTCAAAAAATTCTCGCGCTGTGAAATGCTTGTTTAAACCCCAGAGCGCTGGCGGCGATGGCTTAAAAGTAGTTTTTAACCCCCAAACAACCATATTTTTGGATGTAAAATTTACACAAGTTTTTAGAAACATTTTGTAATATGAATACATTAATATGAGACCTGTAATATCAATTCTGCACAATTTTTTTTTTTTTTTAACCTTTAAAAAAATATATAACATTGCCGAAGTGTTCACAAAATTTTTGCCATTTAAAAAAAACCTTAAAATCAATTAATTATGAATATTTAAAGATTGCTCCATTGAAATGCATTGGAGAGCGCCAGGGAGCGACAGGTCATACCTGGCGCTGTGATGGGATTAGAAGCGGCGCTGTTCGTTGCAGTCGGATACATGATGAATCCCGTGCTAGCTGACGCTCTCGCCGGCGCTAGCCTCATTTAGCGTGATAAATGCGTGATTGTGTCCGCCGCCTGGCGTTCTGGAGTCGGTAGCCGCCGATAGCTGGCGCTACCTGGCGCTAGTCAGACACTACCTGGCGCTAGCCCTTGATAAATAAGGCCCTTAGTTGTCTTTTGTTTATTGCCGTTTTCTTGCCATTTTGATAGAAGGAAAATCCTGAAGTGAAAAACTGCACAAAGTAGTCAGCCTAACATAGTTTATGTGGAATCAGAGTGTTTGAAAGTAATCTTCAAAATTTGGGACACCTCTAGGAATATTATGCATACAATTTCCAACCATCATTTGATTTTCTTGATGTTCTCCCTATAAACAAGCCCTTTGGTTAGAAACTACTGCTGTTTGAGATTAAATATGTATTTTATTTATTTTTTACCTTTTGAAACTTTTCACATTTGCTTTACTGAAACTGTGTTAATGTTCAAAATTACGGAAAAATCGAGATGATCTAAAAATGTTGACCAGTAATATGTATTTTCCCGGCATTATCTGTACAATGGCAGAGAAAAATAAGGGACTATGTGAACAATACATTTTATGCTGGCAGGCATGGTCAGGAACACCATGTAAGTGAAGGCACAGCATCTGATCTACTTCCAATTATCCTAATTACAGCATGCTTCTACAAGACTCATAGATAAATTACTTGATCCCCTACAGGGCAGACACCTGCCAGTGACATCATAAGCAAAGGTATCCCCAAAAATGCATAACTAATACAAACTGACTTTATTCATGGATAAACTAGATTATAAAAAAGATTTAAATATAAAGCAAGGAATATGATAAATATAACTGTTCTGTGTGCCCTTCCTCTATTTTCTGCAGAACCAAGCAGAGGCCATAGCAGGGCTCTAAAGTTTGCCCCCATTTCAATTACATTCCTCCTGAACCATGCTAAAAAAAGTGGTACAACAGCTATTCTGTTCCTTGGTGCTCTCAGTGAGCATGGCAAGCCCCAGTTGTCTCCCAGGTTGTTCTAACCACAGCATTCTCAGTGAATATGCTCAAGGCTCCCAAAGCTGCACCATGACCCACCCTTCCCAGTTCAGCCACGCCCAGCAGCTTTATTTAGCGTACTGCAAGCTTTCAGGGATCTTTTGGCACAAACCACAGAGAAAACTCTTTCCACAGGGGATTGCTTCAGATGGTTGATTGTCTCACAAATTCAAATAATTAGCAGCTTTCTCCAGCATACACAAAATTTTTCAAGCAGGCCGCTCCAATACAATCAGTCTCTCTGGCCACACGGCCACGCAGTATCGATACTGTTGAATCCAGGCACCGGGCCTCCTAGCCTCTGCTCTTTGGAGCTCCTTGCTCAGCTTGTGTGAGCGCTTCTGCCTGCGTATCTCCTTGTGCCAAATTGCATCTAGGGTGTGTCCTTTTGGCCCAGTCACCGTCCCTACTAATCCCAGGTACTTAGCCTGTTCTGGGCACCACCAACTGTGAGCCTACACCCTGCTACTCTGGGTACAGGCTTTTGCAGCACAACCAGTCTCCTTCTCAGAGCAACCTGCAGCTCTGTCTGTTGGCTCAGTGCCAGGTCCTGTACCACCTGTGTGTGATTGCTTAACCCCCTTATGGAGCTTACAGCCTTGGATGACTGGAAATAACTTTTTATCTGCCCTTTTGGTAGTCACACCCGAAGGGTAACAAATGCCTGTTTTTTTCAGAGGGGTACTGGGGAGAGCACAAGCCAACCCTGTGGGTTGACACAGAACTCCTTTTTGCAGACCTCGGCGACAGAAATTTGGGAGCCCTTTCTGTTGGGGTAACCCCATTAAGATCATCTCCTATAGGGCTAGGACACTCCTGATTATATGTTCCTCCCATTTTGTATTGGGCTGTGACTCAGGGCTACCTTGTCCTGCACAATTTTTCTGATTCTAGGGACGTTGGAAGACCCCTTTGTTTTTCCTATTTCTGTCCCAAATTTCTGTTGCCCTTACGACACACTTTGCAAAGGAACTATTCACCTTAACTACTCCTAGATAATCCATTACGGGCCGAAGATCTTTAACCCCTAGGCCAGGTGGATCTGCATTGCCCTGCATTGTGTAATCTGGATGTATCCTAAGAGTGCTGCATTTTCTTGAATGACCTCAATTTCTGCAACATTGTTTAAAAGCACCATGGCTTACTTAGTCTAGGTATGCATGTTGCCTTGGCAACCAAGGCATGGTCATTCCCACTGCTATTTAGCAACACTTTTCCACCTGCTTAGACTTTGTGGTCTACAGCAACAACCATGTTATCTCTGGTTGCTCGGCCCATCTCTGTCCAAGGTTCACTCTGAGGGTCAAAGAGTGTAACCACATAGCGATTGATCACTTGGGCATTACTTTTCACTTCATTATTAATCTCTACTGGTTGGTCAGTGGTAAACCCACTTTCATTGACACTTGCATTTTGGTTTAACTTCTCATTCAACAGCTGCATATTTTCTGTAACCCCTTATGAGACACCCATCTCAGGTTGAGATTCACCAACAAACAGTGAATCCTTGCTGCCATTCATCACTTGGGTATTGCTCACCAAATAATTACAATTGGGAATTTTACCCCTTAGTGCCTTATCTACAGGTTTCACAACACTTAAATACAGATCACCACAGATACCCATACATTGTGGAAATTCTCAATTTGCGTCTGTTTCTTTAAAAATGCATCATCTGGCTTACCAACATGGTTTCCTACAGCAACTAACCTACTTTCTTCAGACCATCTGCCCATCTCCTGCCCAGATTTACTCTGGGAGGCCGATTCATTAATAGCGCCAGGTAGCGACAGATGAGCGACTGTAGCGTGATTTTTTCAGCGCCAGCCAGTATTCGCTGTGCTTGGCCGGCATTAGCTTGATGACAGCGACTCAGTCAGTGTGCGGTAATGTTGAATACGGGCTGGGGGGTCGCTGTTTCACAGGTCCAGCGTTGTATGTGAGCGCCTGACAACGAATGGCCAGAGCGAACGGCTAGCTTCATATTCATCAACAAATCACGCTCCGAATGTGCTGTCGCTGTCCATTCCTTGTTTAAACCCCAGAGCGCTGGCGGCGATGTGTATTAACTAGTTTTTAACCCCTAAACAACCATATTTTTTGAATGTAACATTATACATGTTTTTAGAATCATTTTGTAATATGAATACATTAATCTCAGACCTGTTAGATCAATTCTGCACATATTTTTTTTAATTTTTTTTTTGACTTAAAAATAAATCCTAACATTGCAGAAGTGTTCTCCGATTTTTTGACATTAAAAAAAAAAAAAAAAAAATAATACCAATTAATTATGAATAATTATAGATTGCTCCATTGAAATGCATTGGACATCGCCAGGGAGCGACAGCTCATACCTGGCGCTGTGAGGGAATTTGCAGCGGCGCTGTTCGGTCCAGGCGGCTTCATGATGAATGCCGCGCTAGCCGTCGCTCTCGCCGGCGCTAGCCTCATTTTGCTTGATAAATGCGTCATTGTGACCGCCGCCGGCCGTACTTGAGTCGGTAGTCGCCGTTAGCTGCCGCTACCTGGCGCTCGTCAGACACTACCTGGCGCTATCGCTTGATGAATAAGGGCCTTAGTGTCAGAGTTCACCATCAGGGCTATTGGTCACACAGGCTTCCTTTGGACAAGAGTCTGGGCTGTTTGGACCTTAGAGCTTCTAGTACCTGGGCCCAAAACATGACTATCCTTGGTACATTTGCCATTACCCCACAGCACTGTGGATCATCTACTACAGCTACCTGACCCATCATGGGAAACAAAGCAGGTTCTGCAACCTGAGCCCCCTTTCCAGACCATCTGCTTTGGGCAGCTCAGGCTCTGAGGGCCAACCTTCCCCTTCTAAACTTGCAACCCCACAAGTGGATTTGTTTGGGTACCTACAGCATTATGTTTCACTTTCTCAATATCATGCCTTTTGGTTTATATCAGCAATTCCTATTACTGTTGAAGAAGTGAATCTTTCTCACCATCACCATCATTTGGGTTTTGCCAACCAAAGTTTCGCCACTTTCAACATCACTACTGCCAGCACTGTCAGAATTACATAATTTCAGTGGTTTTTCAACACAACAACTGCATCAGTTAATACAGGCTCAATGTTACATTCATAACGCATTTCCTCTTGACACACAGACATTTATCCGGTGCTGCCTGTATCTTCAGCACTGCACTTGAATTTCATTTAGGTTTCTACGTCACACACCCCACTGGTTGCATTGCACTCAGCCAAGCTCACATGATCAGGTTTGCAGTCAGCCTCTGTTGACTGACCACCTCTGTAACCCCTTCATCACCACAGGGCAGGGCTACAACTGCACTGGGACCCATTTTATAGGGAGGTGTTTCTGCTGTGTCCCCCTTATGAGAGCTTTCTTCTCTCCGATGAACATTTTGTTTGGCAATAGGGTCCATCACCTTGTGTTGCAATTTGGATGACTTCAACTGCAGCCACTGTTGTTTGGGTTTCTGTTAAGCAACATTCAGGAACATCAAAACACATATCCATGAGTCGAGCATAAAACACCTGGTCTCTGCTTGCCAAAGACTTGGTATGCAGGTCAAGGTTTAACCTGCTACAATCCCACTCCCTAGACTTTAACTCCGTAAAGGTTGAGATGCGTATAACAGAACACCTATGCCTATTTACACACACAATTATCCAGCCCTTTCAGCTCCTTATGTACATAGTGGCGACTCCACCATGTCTCCACACGTGTTGCCTCCGAAGGCAGACTCCAAGCAGCATGGTTTGGCCTGGCCTGGCCATGTACATTTTTAATTTGCACCCCTAAAGCCCCACTCGGTGACATAAACTATTTGAGAAGGCTTAACATGATGCAGATGTTATAAAATAGCAGTCAGTCAGATTCTATGCTGCATAACTGCATGGCAGGGGCTGTCTTGCCACATACATGAGTCCAGCTAATGTAAAAACCCAATCCCACAGTCAAAAAATTGCCTTACACATCAGTGAAATCTTTCTTTATTTCTAGTAGAAACACCTACAGTATGTAGATATACATATATATAAATATATATATATATATATATATATATATATATATATATATTCCTATGTGGCTAAAGGGGGGGGGGGGAACCAGTATACCTGGAGAGGGTCTAAGGTCTAAAGATTCATTAGAGAGCATTGGAGGAACAATAAATCACTCAGGGGGTACTAAAAGGTAAAATCTAAAATACACACATTTTTCAAAAATAATTAAATCTTTTGAAATCTTTTGGTAAACATGGTGAGGCAAAACAACCCCTTAAATGACATTTCTGAGGTAACAATTCCAGGCGTTTTTGATTAACAATTCATTTTTGATAAATAGTTTTCACTAGCTAACCAACTGCCTTTCTACTATTTCAATCAAAAGGTCCTAATTGTCCAAAGGGAAAAAAACTTTTCTTGGGTGATTAGTCCACTGTTTGCACACATGATGAGGCAAAACCTATTCTTTAATGACATATCTAGGTTAACCAATCAAGGTATCTGTACTTGCTGTATTTTTGTTGAAGACTTGTTGAAGCCTACTGAAAAGTCTCCATTAAATACAGCAATTTCAGATGCCTTAGTTACCCAATAGGTAACCATTATTAAATATAGCAGTTTGAATTCATCTATTTGGTATCACAAAGCTATAAAACTGAAGAAAATATTAAAGCAGGACTCCAGCCTCCCCTGGACTTTTCTGATGATGCCTAAATAAGCTTACTTTACTGACGCAAGCCACTGGCTCCACTGCAGCAGCCACTGACAAAGTGCACATCATGGCAGTGACAGTTGAGGCAGGGAGTTTAGAACACGGAAGCGCTGTTCAGCGCTTTCTGGGCTTTTAGTTTAAGTTAGCCATTACAAGTATTGTCTCTTGCTTTATTGTATTGTATATTTCACTTCCTTTAAAAGAATTTCAAGAGGACACATCTTTTGTCTTTCAACATTAATAACACCAATTTGCAATCCCGATTTGGGATGCCCCAGGAGAAGGCTAGTGGTTGACCACTTAGGGTTTTGTTCTGCTTTAATACCTTTATTTATACCTGCGCAGTCATTCAAAGTAGAATTTATTTTCTGTCAGTTTAGTTTATTTTGTAGGGATTTTATACATTTATTGAGTCATCTGGTGGTCTCATCACAGAATCAGCACCGGATACACACACAGAGCTTTTTCTGCCATTTACAGCACCTGCCTGAAGCAAGTTCACTGCAGCTGTTGCTAGGCGACCAATGGACTGGAATTTGCAGCTGTCTATCACCTCACTGAATAAATGGACTAAACCATTTTCATTAAAAAAAGTAAGGAATTTTTTTTCTTTCTTCTTGCCACATTATTTATACACATGTTAGTAGCTATTGTGTGGCTATTTAATCTTTTATATTTTTTTAATGCAAATTTTTGCCGTACCAATAAACTAATCCAAATGAGTAATCTATGTACCCATTGTTTATATGTACTTACTGAAATTTGCATAATAAAAAAAATAACACATATAGATTTTTGTATTTGATAGGAATTCATGACACTATGTTTAAAAATAATGACATGAAAATCTAGTAATATTTCAATACAACACAACACTCATGATATCAAATATAGATAAGTTGCTATCCCAGACTGCAGCATATCTGTTTAGTATTCATCTTTTTTTATACTATGAGGTAGGCAAGGCTATTAACGGTGACATGAAACACTTACCAATAACACTGCAAGTGTTTACCTATAAACCTCTCTCTTTGATTTAGCACCTTTTTGGGGATATAAACCTGCCTTTCACTTTCATTGTATATATCTGGGGTGATTCAGCAACAGGAGTAAATGGAACACTTCTATTTATTTTCACCTAATGTAGACTTTTTTCATCTGGTGCTGAAGATCATGATGCTACAGTATGTTGATTGGACATTATACACTTTTATCCACATTTAAGGGTGGTCATATCTGTTTTTCCTACTGCCATAATGCTGTTATGGGAAAATGTACTTAGTCAACAGAACTATTTAAGATTAACTACTGAAGGGTATATTTATTGCTAGCACCACATATTTTGCTGCTAAGATGAGGCACTGAGAGCGTCCGCAGCGGAATGCTAGAAAAAGGGCAAAGGCAATATTGCCATTTAGCGTTTCTTGCTAAGTGGCACTGTGTTTTTCTGTCCCTCTTTGGTAGTAAAGTAATGAACGCTGGGTGCTCATGATGCGGACTCCCTGTTTTAAAATGGACCAAGTGGAGCTTTACAGCTAAAACTGAAATTAGAGTGAAGCAGGAACAGTGAAAATTAGCAAAAGGTACTCTTCATAGGGGAATCAATTTAGGGGATGCTGGTTAAAAATGTGGGTTTTTGTCTGCCATTCAATGCGGCTGCTTAATTATATATTTCACAGCAGCGTTCTCTACTGCTACAACAACCAATACAGATCACACACAATATTTAGCTGTATTCTTTTATTACCCATGAATTTAAACTAACAAATTATCATAAATCCCCCCCAAAAAACAACAATACCCAAAATGAATGTTCTTCATTCACCTTGTGGTGCCTAGAAATGAATGGAAAGAACATGTCCGTTTTAACAATCAATCTAACTTTTTTTTTTTAACAATATTTTTATTGAGGTTATGAAAGAGGTACATCAGCGTAAAATCATACAATACATTTTGTAAAGTAAGTATATATAAAAACGTTCAAAAAAGATGTAAACTTGTACACCAGTAAGCAACAATGTCGATTTAGACATAATTTGAGGTACACGTGGGACAAAGCCACGTACCAGGGGATAGGGGACGGGAGGTTAGAGGAGGTGGGCTAGAGTGAAAAAAACAGAACAGGAACAGGAAGGGGGGAAGGAATGAGGGTGAGGGTGAGTGTCCAGCCTCCGTTTGGCTTGAGATGAGTGCAGCGCGTCATTGAGATGCAAGGAGGGAACGTTCAAAGTTCAATCAATCTAACTTTTATTCATTAAACTTGTTTATGGCTTCCCTAACTCTTAAGGGCAGTGATCCCCAACCCTGTCCTCAAGACTTACCAACAGGTCAGGTTTTGCAGATCTCCACACAGATGTACAGGTGGGGTGCAGCAGCAGGGCTATGGATGCACAGGTGGAGTTATTTGTGCAGCAGCAGTTCTGTAGGTCTGGCTATGGGGAGATCCACAGAACATGCACTGTTGGTGGGCCTTGAGGATAAGGTTGGGAAGCACTGCTCTAGAGGATCTCTACTTATAGCTGTTAGCCAGCTTTAGAGAGTTGCAAGTATATATGTCAACTACATTATTTGAGCATCATTGTAGGTGTCAGGGACCGCTGGACACCCTTCTCTCGTGAGCCAACAATCCCCAATCTCCACCGCCTCTTGTGCCTATAGACAAGCCCCCGCTTGCTGGAGACACGGGTTATGCCTCTCCAGACTCGGTTGCCCCCAGGTCTTACTGGCGCAAAGATTGCTGGCTTACGATAAAGACGGATGAACTGCGGGGTATCCCAAATCAGGAGTTCATGCACCAAAGTCTGTAAACGTCAAAACCAAGGGGCAAGGCAAAGAGTAGTCGGGACTGGCAAGGGTCAAGGCCGGGTGATCACAGAAGCGCGGTATCCAAGGGGTTAAGCAGAAACGAAGTCAGACAGGCAGAAGGTCAGTTCAGGCAGCGAGCAGGAGTAGTCAAGGACGAAGCTGGATCAAACACACTAAGACGAGATTCAGAAGCACACCCAAGCTAGTAAATGGCTATAACAGGCACTGGTGGTTCGGGCGGGAAAATATTTAAATGGTGACTGACCAATGGGAAGGGGAATGTGCTGATTGGTGCAACACACGATCTCACCCCTGATAGGAGAACTCCAGGGACTGGACCGCCCTGGCCAGTCAGGCTGTCCATTCCCTGACCTTCCCAGAGCAGAGGATTCCTGGGTCAGGATTGGTCCTTTTAAATCTGCCCCCGGCGAATACGCTGGGAGCAGCGCCGCCGGGGGACATAAAGGGAACATGCTAGCACGCGGGCACGTGCACGGCCGTCGGCTGCCGGTGCGCCCGACGCTGGAGGGGCGGCTGCCTGGCGCGGCCGCCGGGGGGGCCGCGCCACCAGTGAGCGTGCGGAGGCACCGCGGGACAGACTCCCAGGTAAGTTCCTTACAGTAGGTCTGCTATAGCTGGTTACACATATATTCTGGCTGTAGCTACTGCATTAGTCCATGGTCACTTTGTGACACTTAGCTGAAAGAAGAAATGTATTATTTCTGTCCGCCGGGCAAAGACTGTGTCTTCTGCACTGTCTACAGGCATGTCTGGGATTTCAGGCACTAGTTGCATCTCCTTCGGTTCTTCCATTCAATGGAGTATGCGGATATTAAGGTTGATTCACAAGCTTTCTTAAAAGCACCTACGCATGAAAGTGTGAATATGTAAATCGTGTTCTTATCATTTTTGAGCTTCTGGTGTGTATTCTTGAACAGATTAGTGCTTGCGTAAGTGCGTTTAAGCCGTTCCGCTATTGTATAGCATAAAGCATATTCTCCTCATGCCGTTTTCGCGTTTAAGCATATAATATGTGATTAGTAGGGGCTTGTGCATGATTCACAGCCTTGATCAGGCTTGATTCGCCTTTCGGGGCGGCCTATAAAGCGTGTTTTTTCATGCTTCACATAGGGCTCTATTTGAGCGTGTAGTAGTATGTTGTGCGGGAAAGAGTGATGGAGCCCTCTGAACAAAACCTTGCAGAGTACAAGCGTCAACAGCATTGTGACTTGCTCTGCGTGTGTCTGTCGAACTTTCAACTGCATTGGCCGCATGTGAATGCCGATCACATGCATCACGTTGAGCTATTCGAACTGACCCGACTTGATTGTGTTTCCCCTAAAAACTGTAATGTGAGCTGCGGCCATGCTTGGCCACCGCCGCAAGCAAGGGGCATGCAATTGCGGGGATGACCAAGTTGGTTGGCTGTCTTTAATTCTTGGTGAACGGCTCATTCCAGAGGCTGGGCTTCCTCTCTGTGGGCATGCCCCAGGCATGGCTACCTTGGTGACAAGTATATCTGTTTCCCTGACACCATGGTAGGCTGAAATTAAGTAAAGTTGGGCTTTTATGAGCTGGCCTATACGTCATGGGTGTCATGGACTGCACGCCCATGGTGCTGGTGCCTCCGGTAACAGATGAATTTCTCTACAAGTATGTCTTTGGTTTCCCTTTGCCTCCTACATTCCCTACTACGTAGTCACATCTTTTTGTCTAGCTTTCCCATATTTATTGTGTGTGCTGTCCCTTGCATTGTATTAGTTCCTGTAAAGTGGACCTTAATCTCCCCTTTCAACTAGTTGCCCCTTGATCTCTGTAGCTGCTTCACTCTAAAGTAAGCCAATGTTTATATTCATTTTCCCTTTGCTCACACAAGTTATGGCCTCCTAACACTAACTAACACTATCTGCTAAGTCCCTTTTTCATACTCACCCAAAGAAGGCAGTCTTACCAGGTGTTGTCCCTTTCTGCTTTGCATCTGTTCTGTCGGTGTAGGTGTGCTTGAATGTTGCTTTGCTCTTGACCGGTGTGCTTTGTTTCTTTTGTGCAGAAACCGTAAGATGGAACATTCCATCAGTGTCCAATGTGTAGCTGCTCTTGACTTTAAGGTTTATGAGCATGATGGCTGGATTTCCGGGCTCCACCCATGACGCATACATCCTTCAGAATTTCAGCCTCTATGGCCGTTTTGAATCTGGGGAGTTGTGTAGTGGGTGGCTACTTGGTAAGTCCTATCACCATGTCTAACTTGTAATTTTGTAATTGTGGATGTATCCCCTCTATTCCCCATCCTTTTTAGTTAATTTTAATACTATTTTATTGTTTCAGGTGATAATGTTTGTATGATTTATGTGGCTAATACTTCTCTTTTTTTTTGGCTATCCCCTGATTTGGCTACCCCCTGCTTCCATGGCTCATGCAAAGACCACGGCTGTTGTGGAGTGAGCATTTGGATCACTTAAGACCCAGTTCCGGTGTCTCCATCATACAGTGGGTGCTTCATGGTACTACATAATTTTGCCCTCCTGCAGGTGGTACCCCCATATCTGGATGTCCCCCTTCTCCTGCAATTTTGAATATTCCACAAAGATGGGCCACACAGAGTGCCTCTGGTCAATCTGTCCGGAATCACCTCATCTCAATTTAGTTAATGTGTGTCTACTTTTGTTGTTCCAAGTGTCATTTTTGTGATACCTCCATGTTTTTATGTCTTTGTGACTTTGGATTTGATGCAGGGGTCCCCACTTTGGCCACATGACACTTACCAGATCCAAGTCTTCTTTGATTGCTGTTGTCCTTGAAGATGCAGTCCATGATGATGTAGCCCCAGTACTTGTTTGTTGGTGTGCTTGGGTGGCCATGTTTATTTGCTGTTTTGCTGCAATGTGAATAGGGCATAAGCTTAGTGAAGACCCATACCTTGTGTGGCTAAGCAATGGTTAACCCATCTGTTTACATGTTTTAAAACTTAGCAAGGTGTGGCACATAAACATGCATTAAAAGGTCAGTTATTGGCTTTGAGGTGGCATGTGGCACTATTCCAAGATTGGCCTTTCATGGTCCAGCCACAACATTGAGGCCCTGTTGGCATCATGAATTTGAAAACTTTACAGCATGCATCTGTTACCTATTGGTCATTGTCTTAATCCACATCATACAGACAACCCCTAGCATTTCATTGCTTAGTCTCTCAGGCCACACTGTGTACCCAATTGCTCTTGCATTCACATAAATCTAGCTACTGTGGTTTCCATTTTGGGGACATCTGTTAGTAGCTTTTGCTTCCATTTTTATGGAATTATGGGACCTACTAGATGTAGCAGAATTAGACACAGACTCAACATGGTTTTAGTTAGCTCAGTGGCTGCTGGCAAGGCGTGCCAAGATGCTCCTGTAATACCTAGTGTGGTTGTTCAGCATGACAAACAGCCCACTATTGTTGAGCAGGACCCACATCTCTCTAACAACTCTGAATTTTCCCCCTGGTTTGGAGTGTAAGACAGAGTTCAATCTGGTTGATAACATTAAGCTGGTTCAGCTCACCCTAGCAAAATGTTTACTCTTGTATGGACCACTGAGTCAGCAAGCGAGTCAGATCTGCTCATAGAGCGTTGCGAACAAGAAGGACCCATTAATAGCTACCATGAATATGAGGTCAGGATGAAGCACCTTTATGTCGACTGCAGGGTGTGGATGTATGGGATGACACTAGAGCCTTGGCGAAAGGTAATTTTAAAACATTTGTTGTAAATGTTGTAGCTAAAACTCAAACAGGATCAGATTCAGAGGCCCGTGATGAGCCACATTCACAACCAGATCACAGCCAACAACTGGAAGCAAATGTGGGAGCCAGCACTATTCAACCAGGACACACATCCACACAAAGCTGCAACTCAAGATAACAGAAGTCTGTCTGTAAGTGGAGTAGTCAATACTTGTGTATTTTTGGATGCTGCTAACTTACTGTTTATTAGTTATTATCTGTTCCTATGCATTTGTTTAACCCTTGGTCTCTTCTTTTATATGCTTATGAGCCAACAGGCTCCAACCAGCAACTCCCACAGCAACCTGAGGCTGTAAGTCTAATCTTCATTGTCTAATCCAAAAATATCTTTTCATGTTTGCTGCTAACATGGCTGCTGACTACTTTATTTTAGTTAATAGTTAAGCAGGTAGTTAGGCATAGAAGGCAGAACCTTCTATTTCAGTCTGGCTGTCCATGTTTTCATATAGTTTAGTCTACTTTTTAGTTTTGTTTTTAAATGACGGCATATACCCAAACACTTCAGAAGAGTCCTTGTTGTCCTAATTTGGGTTGTGTGTGTTTATACACAGCATAGATGTGCAATACACCTATTGTTGTTGCATGTCCTTAATAAACTCCTTTACCACACAAGTGTGTAAGTCTTTGCTTATAACTAATATTGGTCATTAGTCACATATTTAGCCACCTTTCCATAATTGTCATTTATGAGTAATTTCTATTTACTACCCTTGTGAATCTTAGTTCTCCCACAGTATTGTTGTTTGTACACCCAGCTGACTACCACATTGCATCTATGTAGCCACAACAACCTAATATATTAAAACAAACTGCCCTGTTGTTTATAATGTCTAATTAACCAGATTCCCAATATTTTTTTTTTTATTTTTCTTGTTCTCATTCAGCTGGTTTGTATTGCACACTATTATCTGATGAAGAGCACCTGTCCACACCACCACAGATGTGTGAACATTCAGGCAATGATGCAACACAGGTGTGTGACCCTTGAATGTATAATATCACTATAAATATTTTTACACTCCAAATATCATCATTTAACTAAAGATTTGGCTAGCAACATCTAAATGGACGTGTGTTGCTTTCCAGGATGATCCATTGTTTCATGCCCTTACACAAACACCATCTGTAAGGGCGACATTCGATGAGTCAGGTGTCCCAGCAACCCAGCAATCAAGATCAGCATTGGTAAGTGATTTGAGTATTACCCAGAACACATTCAAGACACTTTGTGGCCACTCATGTAGCAGAACTTAATGTATATGAAATCCCCAAAATGGACACTTGCCTTAACTAACACGTTACTGAAGTATGGTCCTGGACACAGATATAAAATAGTAGTTCCCTGAACATGCATCTTGGGCAAACCTAAAATCACACAACATGCCAAAACATATGCCTGTGTATATGATATCACAGGGAAACCTAAAAATTAGGCATCATGGGCTAATCTAAAAAGACATGCATGTGTATATGATGTCTTCACATATGGCGAAAGATGGTTTTATGACTTTTTATTTGTGTAACTGTTCTTTCTTATTTATTTGTTAGTCCCCATTGGTGGTATCTGTGGACGCAGAAAAATGACTCAGTAGCATGCAACTATATGAGCTGGGCACACAAATGCTGGATGCATACAATAGGCACCAAGGTCACAGCCAACTGGCCCAAAGAGTGGAAGGCATTGAACATCAACTGCAACAAATTCAAGGAGAAAATAATCATTTGCCATCACAGACAGCACTGGCACAGGAACAATGGGTGCAGCTACAACAGTAAGCAGCCTGTGCACAGGACCAACGTGTGGCTATACTAACAGCAATCCAAGAGAGTCGTAAAGAAATGGCAGAATTGCTGCAGGTACTCAACCAGCAGGTGCAACAGCAAAACATTTTTTTCCAGGCACTGTTTGGATCGGGTTCGGCCTTGCCCACAACCCACAAGCGCACAATGGGCAAACATCCGCCACAATCATACCACTTGTTCCTCCAGGCTGCCAAACCCTGGATGTTGTAAACCATGATGGTCCAACTACATATGGGCATGATGGGGCATGGTAATGATGTAAGTTTAACAATTTTACCTTTGTGGCCATAGTGCCACATATTTGCCAATATTTTTTTCCTTTCACAAGCATTACAGTTTTATGTGTTGATAGGAATTTGGAATATGAAAGCATGGTATTATTTGGGACAAAACACTAACACAAGATCATAAAGTGAAGTCACATAATAAAACATAAGTCCAAACTGTTAGAAAGTATAAAAAAAGGTTACTGTGTGTAAAATACATCCCAAGCGGCCAAGGATACACTGTCAGTTGACTCTGGACCAACAAAAATGAAAAAATGCTATGCAGAAGTGTATTGGAGAACTCCACAGAGCGTCTGATAGGATGTAAAGCTGCAGAACAAACAGCGCCAGTGCTCTGATGACACCGGATGCTAGTTTTAGATAGAATGCTACCTAACGCTATTAGAGGCGCAGGACATTTTGCCTATTATAAATATAGCTTTCAGAGCGTGCGCTGCTAAAACACCTGCCACTATGTGTCGCTAGTATTTCTTATATAAACCTAGTGCAACTCTGGGTGCTTATTTGGGTGTGAATTACAGCCTGTATATCATTGCGATTTTTTTTAACACACAGCAAAGTGCATTGAGAAATATTTGTTCTACTTTTTCCGAAAAAAAATCACCTTCACATATGATGGGACATTTTTGCAGGTGAAGGTCATTTTCCAGTGAGATAAGAATAATTTTTTGAAATTTAGGAAACAACAGCACCCTATGTGGAATGCTTTACTGGATACCCCATAGAGAGCTTTTTTCCAAACTTCCAAACAATTATTCTTACCTAACTGGAGAAAAGATTTACCACACCTGTAACAATGTCCCATCACATGTGCATGTGATCTTTTTCAGGAAAAATGATTTTTTATTGAAATTTGTGGTCTGTTAAAATTAAAAAGCTCACCAAAATGTGGCTTGGTATTTACTTCCAAATGTGCACCCAGAGTTGAACTTGTTTCACCAAAATTACAGCATGACCCCCATTGAGCTTTAAACATTACATGTGTCAGTTTTCATATATTTAAATATAAAAATTGCATTTTATTTTAGAATATACAAAATGACAGCAGCCTATGGAGAATCTAAACACATTAGGGTTGATTCTGAGCCCCTTTCTCACCTTTTTTGTGCGTGAATATTTCCATTCTCGTTCATTTTTTCCCCTCGTCTGATTCAGCAAAGCCTTTTTTCTGCGAGAACTTTAGTGTGAAATGTTTTCATTTTTGCATGATTTTTCGTTTGGTAGCAAGACCTCCACAAAAATAATGAGAAAGGGGCCCTGAATCAACCCTATTATCTTCTCCAAAGTAGTTTGGATTTCAAACTCAAGCTAAAATAATCTTCAAAATACTTGTAAAACTGTCCTATTACAGGTGCAGGGGATTTTGATTTTTAAATATAAAAAAACATAATTTTACTAATCTTTACTGTCACTGTACATACTGCAGCCCAAATTACTTCTCCCCAAAAAGTTTTCAAACCCAAATAAAAGAAAAAAATAAAAAAGGTTTCTCCTTTTCTCCCCGGTAGCAGGTCTTTGTCAGTCCAACACAAGTGCCAATGTGAGCATGCATTCCAGAATGTCTTGAGCATACATTCAATGCATGCTGTTAGTAATGGTCCAATCCCCTGCTCTGGTTGCAATAGAGTAGGTGTGCCAATGCAGTGCCTGCAATGTCCCTGTATTGTAATGAATGAATGGGGTGTGTACAATCACTTATGTGTGAGGCATACAAGTAGGTCATGAGCCTCATTCTCAGAAAAAATTGGAGTGGTGGAGCTGCAGAGGAGAAAAAAAGTAACTATATTTTTTGTTGATTTATTATTTGGCTTTACAGATCACGTAAATATGAGCAACAATCAGGAGAGTGAAAATCCCAGATGTTTTACCCTCATTGATTGCCGCATTTGCTCACCTTGTCAGCGATCCCACATTGAATGCATGAACGGGCAGCCAACCAATGCACTTCTCTTTATTTAGCTTCTGCTAGCTGCTCTCAAGTTGTGCTAGCATTGAGCAAGTTGAATGGACCAAGCATACCGCTGGAAGCACCCCTCTGTACTCCCTCTCCCCACCACAGCAGACCACACCCCCAAAGTTCGGGTCCCCATTGTTTTCAATGTGGAACGGATTTGGGTCCCCGAACCTGAACGCTTATTTACAGTTTGGTTTCGCCCATCTCTAATCTCTAGTCATCACTTATATGTTTTCAGCAACCAGTTTGTACAATGTACATTTGATCAGTGTTACATTTTGAATACAATAATTCACACATTTATTAAAGTGTTTCCCAGCCAAAACACTACTTGCCTGACATTAAACCAGACCTTCACTCTCAATAACAGCCTATCTTGTATGTCCCCCTCAACCTGTACATACAGAATGGCCACATTAAAAATCATCCTACCTGCACCTAGTGCATTTTTTGAGCCCTTGAACATCCAATATGGTGGCCAATGGAGTCTCAGGCTGTCTGCGAACAGAAAGTCTTCACACTATTCCGCTCTGCATTCTGGGATTGCTTCCTTTTCCTGACCCCAGCACTATAACCCATACCCTGCCCTCGTCCCTTCTCCTTTCCTCAGCATACGATGCTGGGAATGAACAAGAAGTTGCAAGATGGCAGTGGCCATATCCTAGAGTCCTGAATAGGGTTGCGGCCAAGTAAGGGAAAGAATATTAAGTAAGTGATCAAAAACGTAAAATATGTATATTAATTTTATATGCTGGAGATTTGTTTAAGGGCTTGGGCTTTTCAATAAATGATGCTGAATATAGGATAATTACAATTAAACAGATACAGTATAATATATGCAACAACATTGTTCTGGTTCAGATTGTCAAAATAAAATATGTAATTAAACTGTGTACAGATAAAAATAAAACAAGTGTCAGTATTTATAATAAATATACATATACATAGGTGGTATACAATTTGAAAATGAAGGTTATAAATGGAGATAATGGTTATAAACCTTTTCACATTAATCAGTACACAAATAACAACCGAAAAGATTTGACCAAAATGTTATCCAGTAGCACATGGTATAATCAATCAAAAGTTTGCCTGCAAGTCTATAAACCCAGGAGTAACACACAATTTACATGCACCTACATACAGTTGCTCAGGGATACAAGCTGTAGTCACTTGTTATATACCAGGTCCTGTGTGGCCTTGACATCATCTGGATTTTCCAGGGCATTCTTCTGGCCTAGTTTCTCTTAGGAAAAGGGTACATGCTGATTTATACCTAAGCATGTACAGTCATTTTTTACATCTTATCCTTTCTGTGATCCTGGATTTATTTTAAAGTATATTAATGTAAAACATTCAGCAGTTATTAGTATCACCTATAAAAAAATGCAGATTTTGCATTTTCTTCACTTAAATGCTTACTATGCATCTGATGGTCCTATGATGTTTCTGTGTTAAAAGTCACAGTTCAGACAAAAACTACCAAAAAGCACCCCCCCCCCTACTGTAGCAGCCTTCACTCTTTGGTGGTAACTTACTAGGGCCATGAGACTAGGGTCAGAGACTGCACAATCTGCTGAGGTTGATAAAAGGTATTTTTTTTCATTTGTGCCTGGCCTTTTGCTATACGTTTTAGATGGTGATAACAGTGATAACTGTTTGAAAATAGGGGTTATTTAAATGTTTTTCTGTCCGAGAAGCGTTAACAGGTTTTGGGAGTTTTCTCTGACCACAATATAGTGAAAATATTTATTTTAAAGAAAAAACAAAATGCAAGGGCGCGCGTCCAAAAGGGAGCGGACGCATTCCCGACCTCCCGAAAGTCTGAGGTGTGCTCCCACCCCTGGCCTTTTTGAAAGCCTCAGCTGCAGGGTGGCTGTGGATGCAGTCACGGCCCACAATCATGGCATGAAAGCATTGGAAAGGTGAGTTTTTGCAGGGCTGGATTGGTGGTTGTTCCTCCTTAAGATTAAATCAAAATGAATTAGTTGGATTGTCCGATTAGGAAAAAAAAAGTAGGCAGGGTCAAGCATTACTCATTAGCACCAGGCCAGGAAAACAGAAGTGATAGGTATATAGGCGTACGTTTACAATAATTTATGACATTTCATTTATAAGTTATTTAGCCATATTTTGTTGCAAATTCTAGAAGTAGTTGTGTTAAAAATGGTTATTCACTCTTAACATGCATTTAGTCCTAATTATATAGCTCTCATATAATTTTATGAAAAAAACCTTTTAATAGCTTTTTCTTTTGTTTTATTGCTTTGTGTTTTTTTCTGCTAGGCTTGGAAAGTGCACATTTGCTTACATCAGTCAGCTCTTCCAAATGACCACCGCTAATGCAGAAAATAATGAAAGAAATTCATTAAGAGCTGATAGTGGAATGCTTGCTGACTGAATGGACATTGACAGACAAAATTTAATTGGTTCCCAGAGAATGGCTGTGACGTTAATCTAATTAAATAGAAGAATTGTGCTTTCTTAATTAAAAAGCAACTTTTCTTATGCATAATATTTTTATGTGCTTGTTTTTATACTGAAATGAAGACCACATAAGAACAATCTTATATGGATATTAAACCACCCTATTTAGTCTTTACATAATTATGGATATCTTTTAAGTCCAGTAATTGTATATTTAAGACCAAAAGTTATGTAGCAACTATTTTAGCTTAGTACATTATTATCGGGATTGGTTTTGTACCGAGCTATGCACAAAATATAAATGGGTGCTTTTTTAAAGAGGCACCAAAGCCATGTGGCATGTTCCTGGAGTCCTAAAGACTCCAGTGCCCCCTGCTAGCCTGTCCTCGGGTCAACTAAAATGGAGATGCCGCATTGTGTGAAACCCCTGGGGTTGCCAGGTAACTCACCTTTACTGTCGGTTTCCACAATGTTGTTTGTGCCCACGGCCAAATCCCTAGCTTTCCTGTTACTGTGCCACATTCCTGCACCAAGCCATTCAGAAAGGCTGGGGGCAAGAGCCCTTCCCAGTCTACAGGGAAGCCAGGGATGCTGACAGCTGGCTGGATCATATAATCCGGCCTTCTTAAAAATGGTATTCTCAAAAATAGCAGGCAGGCATGGCCTTGATGGTAAAAAAAACTGTTTTTTAAAACAGGGCCAGCATTGTGCTGAACACATTGCCCTAGGTGCAGGGGTGGAGAGGACAGGTGGGCACAGGGCCCACAAAATGGATTTATGTTGCTATAAACATTTTTATCTACTGTCACATATGGGTAATGGTAGAAGCTTAGGCATATGCCCATATTAGGTTTAAAGCAAAACACCTAAAACTATTACTGACAAGCATGCAAACAGCTGCATGTTTACCTATGATCAGCAACCCCTTACCTTTCTCGCTATTCCAGGAAATCTGCTACCTCCACCACTGAGCGGTGTAAGTGCTTGACCCAAATCAGTTTCATTCGGGGCAGAGCAAATTCCCGCCCGTTTAAAGGGCCAGTCCAGTCCAACTAACTCTTACTGTTGATGGGAGCAGACATGATGGAATTACTGCTTAATGCCAGACCGTTGTCTTCTTTTGAGAGGATGGTTAATAAAATCATCCATCCTTTATTGTCAACCGTAGTAAAAAGCCATCACAGCATGTAAAGTATAAAACGCATAATGAGAACAGACCCCGCGTCTACGCGTTTCGAGCAAAGGCTCTTAATCATCATCATCAGTCATGATTAAGAGCCTTTGCTCGAAACGCGTAGACGCAAAGGCTCTTAATCATCATCATCAGTCATGATTAAGAGCCTTTGCTCGAAACGCGTAGACGCGGGGTCTGTTCTCATTATGCGTTTTATACTTTACATGCTGTGATGGCTTTTTACTACGGTTGACAATAAAGGATGGATGATTTTATTAACCAAACTACGTGGCTGGCGCTCTTTCACTGTGGACATTGATCATACCAGGAGGTGAGCTCTCTTGGCCTTGTGCCCATTGTTTGGATTTTGCTATACAGATTATGTGATCTGAGGCTGGCAATCAAGACAATTATAATTCTTTTGAGAGGAGAAGGGATGTCTAATGCTTAATTCCATCATGGCTGCTCCCATGAACATGAGTATTTTTGTAGGTAAGGTCTCCAGAACGGCATACAGTATTACAACTGCCCATGCGATACTCTGGGATTCCTTCTACCCAAGTGCATGATTTTAAATTTAGAGACATTACCTCCAGACATTAACAGTCAAACTGTTTTGACCTTTTTTTCCACTAAACCCAAATAATGCTGCATGTTGCAGACACCTCCAGAAATATCCACCCTATTACTCACCTTTTTATCATTGGCAAACATTCAAACATTGCTTCCATCCATTCTAATGTGTTACTTACAAACACGTCATGTAGTATGTAGAGACTGCCACTCTTCCCCAGTTTATACTGGTGCTCATACAAGCTCTCCCATAGACTTCAATAGACCTGCATTGTTTATATGTTTAATTATTTTTCACTTGCTTTTAATAATTCATTTTACTCATGATTTACTCATTTACTCATGATGTTCATATTTGATTCACATTATAGTTACGGTGTTTGCGGGCCACCACAATGTTTTTGACAGCCCTAGCATCTTGTTGTTTTGCATAACAGGTGATGTTGTTTGGATGTCCAAATATATACTAGATTATTAACATTGCTCTGTGTGTCCATATCAGTACTTATAACACCCAACAGCGCCAACATTAACAACCGCCATTGTGAGCGAAGTACCAATCGTGATTCCCCGCCAGACCTGAGTAGTGGTGCTTTTACTGCAATAAAGTGATCCCACAAATATTTTATTTCTGTAGCCCATCATATAATATCATTTTCATGAGTGATGAATGATTAATGGTTATAGCATCGTTTGTAGGAAAGTAAAAAAAAAAAAAAGCTAAATAAAATAAAAGGCAAATTAAATAGCAGATGAGAAAATGTGTAAATAGACTAAGAGGCCGATTCATTAATAGCGCCAGGTAGCGACAGATGAGCGACTGTAGCGTGATTTTTACAGCGCCAGCCAGTATTCGCTGTGCTTGGCCGGCGTTTGCTTGATGACAGCGACTCAGTCGGTGTGCGGTAATGTTGAATACGGGCTTAGGGGTCGCTGTTTCACTGGTTCAGCGTTGTATGTAAGCGCCTGACAACGAATGGCCAGAGCGAACGGCTTGCTTCATATTCATTAAAAAATCACGCTCCGAATGTGCTGTCGCTGTCCATTCCTTGTTTAAACCCCAGAGCGCTGGCGGCGATGTGTATTAACTAGTTTTTAACCCCTAAACAACCATATTTTTTGAATGTAACATTATACATGTTTTTAGAATCATTTTGTAATATGAATACATTAATCTCAGACCTGTTAGATCAATTCTGCACATATTTTTTTTTTTTTTTTTGACTTAAAAATAAATCCTAACATTGCAGAAGTGGTCTCCGATTTTTTGACATTAAAAAAAAAAATTAATTATGAATAATTATAGATTGCTCCATTGAAATGCATTGGACATCGCCAGGGAGCGACAGCTCATACCTGGCGCTGTGAGGGAATTTGCAGCGGCGCTGTTCGGTCCAGGCGGCTTCATGATGAATGCCGCGCTAGCCGTCGCTCTCGCCGGCGCTAGCCTCATTTTGCTTGATAAATGCGTCATTGTGACCGCCGCCGGGCGTACTTGAGTCAGTAGTCGCCGTTAGCTGCCGCTACCTGGCGCTCGTCAGACACTACCTGGCGCTATCGCTTGATGAATAAGGGCCTAAGTATGATGAAACCGTGGACTCTTAATACAATATAGTGTAGATGCGCTGATTAATCTGATACACTAATCGGTATCTGGGCTAACAAACCTAAATAATAGTACACCAGCATTACCTATATAAAAGCTAAGGAATAAATAATATCTCTAATATACTGTAACAATATGACCATGTACCAAATCCTAATACAAATATATGAAGTGGATTCATCAAACCACTTCATCTAATAGCAATCTCAAAGGAGAGCAATAGGCAAAATATTAATGTAATAAAAGTACATAAGCAGGTACGTATAAAAAGGTATAACGTAGGGAAGAAAGGGAAATAGAGAAAAAAATCAAATACATAGCGAATTATATAATATAATATCATTATTAATATAAATTATTAAATTATATAATATTAATATAATATTCTGTCATCAAAACCAGTGGGTATGCGAGTATCAAAGTGCTTAATCCATCATGCTTCTAATTTAACCCTTTTAACTGTCAGCCTAACTAGAGATTTTGTCACCATATGTTCAAGGGTTGAATCCTTAAAAATTAAAACAAAAAATGGGGGTGGGGGGAAGCTTTTTTAGTTATTAAGAAATAAGCCCTTATAAATTTAAAAAATAATGGACTGTTGTCCCCCTCCCAAGTAAAACCAGCCCAGGCACCAACTATGGAGACTGGTAGACCAGGATGCGGAGACCAAGTGGTTGGCCCCCAGCCCTGAAGGCTGCCAGCTCACATAACCTATACGGGCTGTGGGTTCCTCTGTGCAGGAGACTATGGTAAATCACTCACTTGCCTGATAGCAGCACAGGGCAACAGATCGATAGGACAATCACATTCAAAGTTTCTGCCCCCTTCTCATCAGCCACAACTTGAAACTCAGTATAAGGTTATAGTATAGAGGTTTTAGATGGCTCATATAGTTTGTGGAGGGGGTAAAAATTCAGAGATGTCACAATTTTGTGAGCAATAGTCTGATTTAGATGTAATCAGGCCAAGAGTTTAATCAATATCAGAATAATGGGCCTTTAACCAAGGCATGCCCATTATGACTGGGTAGATAGCAGAGGGCAAGATTTCAAGACGGACAAGTTCTGTATGATGAGGTTAGATTAAGCGAGCAGGAGTTTCAAAACAGATGGGGCCCAAGCTCATGGCACCATCTGCCATGGTGACAGCAAGAGGAGTTTATTTAGGTTGGATGGGAATCTTAAGCTTGGTAGCAAAGTGGTGGCGTCCAAAAAACAACTGCACGCCACTGAGTCATTTGAAAAAGTGGAACAGATAAGTAGGCCTTACCTAAGGCAAAACAGCAGCTGGCAGGGGTTACTCAGGCGTTTAGTAGGGCAATTCGTCACAGAATGCTCTGGAGCCTGGCAGTACAGGCACAAAATTTAAGATTGGCATCGGACCCGTTCCTCAGAAGACACGGGTGGTGGCATCATGTCCAGTTGCATAGGTTCAGGTGCTGTTTCTGTAGTGGAGCCCCAGTGGATTCTCAGGGAGCAGAGGATGACTGAAAGTTTACAGGGTTAAGCCAGGAACATTCCGAGTGGTGTTCCCTCAGCAGTCTGTCAATCTGAATTGACAAATCCACTAGCTGTTTGAAGGTATCAGGTGCCTCAACTTGGGCCAGTTCATAGTCATAGTCTGAAAGCCCTAATCTGAATTTAATTTCAAAGTTCATTCCAGCCTCCTTCCTTGTTTCAGCTTGTGCAGAGCAAACTCAGCAGGAGTCATGAGGCCTGGGTAATCCCCCATTGCATTGAAGAAGCTGTCCAGGGTGTTCAAGGGAGGATCATTCTGTTCCTAAAGGTGATGGGCCCAGGACTGTGCATCCAAAGCATAGGTGCGGGGTTGCAGGATAAAGAACAACTGACAACTGTTTCAAAAAGAGCTACATTTTTTTCAGGTCCCCTGAAAAGTGTTCAGGTAGGGAGTCATTCCTTGGGCTGGAAGGAGGCAGAGCAAGCTCAGCAGGAGGGGAGACATGGGGATAAGCTGGAGGATGATGGAGAGTCTCTATTTCACCCCGGAGTTCAGAGTGACCATGACAGAGTTCCCCCACAACTGTAGTTAGTTAGGGCTGGGTCTATTTTGTCTGATCTACAGATACTGTCACGTACCTTTCTGGAGACCAGGCCGATGTAGACACAGACAGCTGCCAGCAATATCACCTATGGCTTCCCCAGAGAGTGGAGACTGGGGAAACTCAGCACAGGGGAGGGCTGAAGTGTCAGATATAAGGATGATGCAGAATCAGGAACACCAGCCCGAAACAGAGGAAGATCTGGAAGGCAATACAGCTGACTGTAACTGAGGGGAGCCAGCAGAGAGTATATAGTAGAATGCTACACCACACACTAGTTTCAGCATGGGGAGTCTGCCGACAGATCTGGTTTTTGCTTAAGCCTTCGACAAGGAGGGCCACACTGCGCTGCAGAAAAGTTGGGGCCCCACTGCTGTTGCCAATGGTCAGTGGGCCTAAATAGGGGAAAAGTCCAGTCCTGGTTTTCGGTGAAGGGATGCAGGGAGTCCAGGGATTAGAGCCAGGGAAAGCTATAATCCAGTGCCGAAGTTCAGAGAGCTAAAACAGGTAGTCATCCAAGCTGGAGATCGAGAGACAGAGAGAGGTCGCTGTCCAGAGCCAGGGGGTCAGAGCCAGAGCGGTGTAGTAATCCAAGTGCCAGGGGGTCAGAGCTGGACCAAGTCATAATCCAAAGCCAGAAATCAGAGCCGAAAGTCAAACCAGGAAGTCACACAGGAATTTTCTAGTGCCGCAGACATCCTTTTAATGAGTCTTAGGAAGCCAGGAAGTGCCTGTCACTCATGTGCAGAGCACACACAGGGTCAAGGGCCACCCAGGCATGCGCTACTAGCGTACCAGTCAACTATATGATCATGCATGCCCCCCGGCCACACACTGCCTGATTGGAGCCACCAGGGGGTTGTAGGGACGAGCGGACGCCTGTTACATGTTATTAGGACCAGGTTTCCTGTCATTACAGATACACTTGTAGTCGAGTTTGATGTATTGCATTGCACTGTGCTGAAAGGTTCAAGGCAAAATGCCCAAATCTCCCCCAGTACAGTAGGGGCTTGTATCATGGCTTTTACTGACATACTCGACCACTGACATACTGCAGCACTCCAGTATGAACATGCCCTCTTTTAGCTAATTCCTTATTTGCACCATAACAAGCAATGTTCTTTTATTTGTTCCACAGATTACCAGTGTGTGATGGAAGTCTAATGACTGTTATGGGTACTACAGGATTGGGGGGGGGGGGGCAATATTTTCCCTGCCCTGAGTGATATTTAGCCTTGAAACTGTTCTGCTTATAATCCCCAGTGAAATTTGAAACACCAGAATCAGAGACTACAACGCTCATCTCTTAGTGTGTTTATAGCTATGCCAAGCGTTTCCATCTCAAATTACTGTGTCACTAAGCTGCATATTAGGTGAAGTTGTACAATTACACTACAACTTATCATAGTTCTATTCTTCACGTATTCTTCAGTGTAGTGATATGCATCATTTTAGATAAAGCCCAGGGCATCCTGATTTGTTTAAACTGCCCAAGCTTCCCAAATAGGGATGCCCTGGTGTATGTGTGTGGGGGGATTATCTTGCTGTGAGGTCTACTTTAACAACAGTGTTTTGTTCTATTCTACTAGCATCAATGAAATCTTCAGTGGAAACATTTTAGGGGTCTAACATTTTGCAATGGGTCCCTGCTAACTGCTTGCAATAACCGTTATTGCAGAAGAGCTCTTGCATTTAGAATGAGGTTTGTGGAGAAAATGTGTCTTTCTTGTTTCTGGTAAATGTGAAGAGGGTCATGTATTTATGATAGTAACCAAACTAATACTTTGGCCCAAAGCAATTGTCTGAAAGGAAGACATTTTTTGCATTTCTGTATTATTTAAGAAATAATAACCCAGGCTCCTCTGGAGAAGGCTGTCACTGCTTTTTCTTTACTGGTTTATGAAAAACTAGGAGCTAAGACCTGAAATTACACTAGTAATAAAAAGCTTTAATAAGCAAAAAGAAGAATCTGTATTTATAGGAGTGGAAATATTGCAGCTCATTATGGTGCACACAGTTTCTCGACTTCTTCATTACCCATTTTGGCTTTTCATTTCCCTCCAATGCATTGTATATGTTTCTATCCTGTAAATTGTTCATCTGTTTTCAAAAATAACCAGAGCATTTTGGTGAAGTGTTAAAGCACCTTTTAAATACATAAAGTTAGAGCCAAATATACCATAGACTTAAAACAATTTTCTTTTTGCTTTATTATACCTTAAATATTTAAAACCAAGCACAGTATTTGTCTGGTTATGATTGCCTATGGTAAAACGACAGTTGCTAGTCTAAAAAATTACCTTGTCACTGGTGTTTTTGCAAATGAATAGGACAAGGGAACATCACAGTTGAATAAAATATGAAAACCTGTAGTGTCTTAAATAATGTATTATGGCTTAGACGTTACAGCAGTTCCTCTAAGCACTATTCCTACTTTTATTTTACTTTACATACAGCTCCATTTTTTATTCTGTGTTTTAACTTAGAGGAAATAGGAGATTTAACATACAACAATATGATGTACTGATTCTTTATATTTCGCTTGATATTTACAGATATTTGTATAATTACATAGGCCCTTATTCATCAAGCGATAGCGCCAGGTAGTGTCTGACGAGCGCCAGGTAGCGGCAGCTAACGGCGACTACCGACTCAAGTACGCCCGGAGGCGGTCACAATGACGCATTTATCAAGCAAAATGAGGCTAGCGCCGGCGAGAGCGACGGCTAGCGCGGCATTCATCATGAAGCCGCCTGGACCGAACAGCGCCGCTGCAAATTCCCTCACAGCGCCAGGTATGAGCTGTCGCTCCCTGGCGATGTCCAATGCATTTCAATGGAGCAATCTATAATTATTCATAATTAATTGGTATTAATTTTTTTTTTTAATTTTTTTAATGTCAAAAAATCGGAGACCACTTCTGCAATGTTAGGATTTATTTTTAAGTCAAAAAAAAAATGAAAAAAAATATGTGCAGAATTGATCTAACAGGTCTGAGATTAATGTATTCATATTACAAAATGATTCTAAAAACATGTATAATGTTACATTCAAAAAATATGGTTGTTTAGGGGTTAAAAACTAGTTAATACACATCGCCGCAAGCGCTCTGGAGTTTAAACAAGGAATGGACAGCGACAGCACATTCGGAGCGTGATTTGTTGATGAATATGAAGCTAGCCGTTCGCTCTGGCCATTCGTTGTCAGGCGCTCACATACAACGCTGGACCTGTGAAACAGCGACCCCCCCAGCCCGTATTCAACATTACCGCACAGCGACTGAGTTGCTGTCATCAAGCTAATGCCGGCCAAGCACAGCGAATACTGGCTGGCGCTGAAAAAATCACGCTACAGTCGCTCATCTGTCGCTACCTGGCGCTATTAATGAATCGGCCTCATAGTGTAATTAGTAGAATGATCACCAGGAAGCTATGTTTCAAGTTTAATGTCAGGCGTTAAGCCAGGAAAACCCAATGGGTGGAGCCACTAAAAACAATGCCCTGGTCTTCACTGGAGCCCTCCGAAAACAGGCTGAGCCCAAGGACACCACGGATCATCCATTTGGCAGTACTGGGCATGGCTGTACATAGATAGGAGGCAAGGTGTGTATGCAAGGCAGAGTCAAAATCCAGGCTGGGTTCAAAGGCAGGTGGTGTCAATAAAATACAAAAATCCAGTGTAGGCACTGGCAGCAAAACTAGCCATAGTCAAAAAGCCCAAGGGTAATCCAGAAAGTCCAAAAAGTCCAAAGCCAAGGGTCAAAACAAGCAATCCGCAAGCATGGTCCAGGAAAACAGCAAACAAGAGGCTGAGAAGATCCAAAGTGAAGATCTGTGAGCTGGCAGGGACCTGACGTATATGCAATGATAAGTTAAGAGAAAAGAAAATATTTAGTTCTTCCTCATAGTTGTAAATATCTGCTTCTATTTGGGACAGATGAAATCACAGTTGCAACATATAAGATTATTCTGACTTAAAGTTAGGTCATTGGGGCAATACGTTAAAGGTGGCAACTGGTTTTGTGTGAACATTTGTTATGTTAGAGGTCAGTAGATTGTCTATGTTTGAACACAGTGATCAAAATCCTTAAATTGTCAGTTGGTAGGATTGGGAACAGCTCTATCTCCGTTGCTGCTGCAAGTTATAGGTATAAGGTTTCATGGAAAAATTTTTGGGAAAAACAGGACAAGATAACTTTACTAAAGCTAATGAATCAAAAAACTATGACTGCCTATGCTCAATTTTCGTGACTTATTGTAGGATGTCATCTAATATATTATTCGTCTCAGCCTGTTAGTAGTTGATACAGTTAAAACAGCAGTTCTCTTTATTATTGATGTGTCTGTTTTCAGGGGGCATAAAACTTGGAGTGGAGTTTGACCACCATTCTAACAATATGCACCTAGGCATTTTCTGAGCCCTGAGCCCTTTTCTGAGAGTGGCCACACAGGATTTGGGACTCCTCTGAGTCCGATTAAGAGGAGCTGAGGCTCCACACTGCCCTCACCCCAGCAGCAGACTCCACTGGGGCATCATCCCCTTCATCCCCTTGGTCCTCAATGTGGGATTGGCGAGAGGGACTCTCCCCCGCAGACGTGTGGTTGGGTTGGATGATTCTGCGAGGGAGGATACCCTTCCTGTGTTTACCCAGGGGAGCACATTTATCTGTAGAAAGGAAAAAAAAAATGGAGAAATGGTAAGACATCAGCAGATTAATGTGGACATATGTAAAAATAGTGTGTCTGTGTATGTGTGTGGAACTTACTAGAAGCGTAGGCATCATAGAGCCGGTACAGGTCCTCATTGTCCCGGTGCTTGAAGTTGGACCATTTCTGGATCTTGGCGTCAATTCTGTATTGAAGTTCCAGGACACGGTGGACACAGTGGCCCTTACCTCCTCCACTATGCTGCTCTTAGCACTCAGGGCATAATCGTATTCCTGAATGCAGAAATCCTAGATGTAAAGGAAACATTAAATAATATTTACAACATTTACATAACATTAACGAATTAACATGTTCAATAATAAAAATTAATCATTTGTGGACAATTAAAAAAAAGTTTTGGTCTCCTTTAAACTGCCATAAAGATCTTGTGGATTTCACAATATAGAAATTTAAAAAAGTGGTTATATGTTAAAAAAAAACTTTTGGAATGTTCATAGATACTAATAAATTAAAAAAATGTATCATGGTTTGATATCCCCTTGAAAAACAGTTTTAACTATTAAAATATTGTCATCAACACAACACATAAATTAAAAAAAAATATTTCTATATTGTGAAAGATATAAAAATTGAAAAAAATACTTTTAAAAATTAAACATTTAAAGCAGCAGGTAACAATAACACATTGAAAGAAATCCATTACAGAGTACATAATGCATTAATACACATTTCATGTTAAAACTTACTTTAACCACTTGCCCATTTACCCTGGGGTCCACGCGCTGCCTCTTCCTGGGGGGGGGGGGGGGGGGGGGGGCAAGGGGGGACATCCGACTCAGATGAGGAAGAGGAGCTGGGGAGAATTCGAGCTGGGCATCTGGGTGCCATGGTTTCCGTATAGGCCGAAAACCTGAAGTGCATAAAACAAAAGTGAAAGCAAATCCTTTAACCCCCCTCGCAAGGTACGAACGCTATGAAACGCCCAATATCTTATGTTTACGCTATAGAAGGCACCAAGAACATACATAACAAGCTAAACATCGAAATATTAAAGAATAAAAAGGAAATACAATTCTATAGCACTGCTTTGCATATTATATAGATTGTACAACTGTTTCTATTTAAAATTCAAATAACGTATTTCAGTTACTGTGGGGATAGGCTAAAGAATAGCTAAATATCTAAAGCATTAATACTGTTTTTCTGTTCGCCACAGCGTAGGCAAGGCAGTGTTTCGTGCAATAGCGACCCGCGCCTACACCACATTTAACAACAGTAGAGTGCTGCATGGAGCGAACGGCAGTGACTGCTCAGTGCGAACGACTCTCAGCGACCCACACCATATTAATCAAAAATACACACTCACAGAACGCCAGCGCTCAAAAAGTTGCTGTAGCCCATAACGCCAGACGCTGTGTGATTTGTTTTCTAACATGTATCTACTAGTAACCAAGCGAAAACATATGGAATTACATTGTTATAATATTGTGACATTAACACTTTAATGCCAGACCTGTAATGACAATTCTACATAAAAATATAAAATAACAAAAAAAAAAAAAAAAAAAAAAAAACAAGGCCAGGAGAGGTGACACAATTATTTGAAAACAAAACAAAACAAAAAAAAAAACCCTGTTTAAAGAGAAGAAAAGAAACGTCTATAAGAGTGTATGGGAGAGCGACAGGTAGCGACAGGTAATACCAGGCGCTCTGGAAGCCACAGCACTGCCGGGATACTCTGAGCCATCTGTGATGATGAAGAGGCGCTCACCAGAATTGCTTTCATAAATGTGGTATTGCGTACAGCGCCCGGGTTCACCAGACACTGCCTGCCGCTCTCAAGGCACTACCTGACTATTTCCCTTGATGAATAAACCCCTAAGTTCTAAACAATAATGCAGTGAAACTGCAAACTGTCTTTGAATTAACCCCATGCATGCAACTGATGATGCATAGTGTCCCTAAAGTGTGCTAGATCTATGTAAATATTAAGGTCGAGAACACAGCCAGGGTGTCACATAGCAAGGGTCCATTGGTCATATGTGGTTACCAAGCTACATACCTCTGACTTAAAGTGGAACAAAACCCTGAAATGGGATGCCCTGCTGTGTGAAACCCTCCAGTTCACCCAGTAAAACTCACCTCTCCTCAACAGCACATTCGCTAACTCATCCAATCAGAGCCTTTGTCATGTTTACATTGTTCAGTAAAGTGCTCTGATTGCCTTCAATAGGGAGCACGCACTGCCGCAAGCCCCCATGCTCCCTATCTAAATAGCTGCGATGGGAGCACGCGCACATCACTGGGGATGTGGGGAATGCTGTAACGCACACTTCTTATTGAAAACAAATAAGCCAAAAGGCAAATGGCTCTGATTGGATGAGTGCCCATGCATGCGCAGTTGGACCGGGGAAAGGGGAGTTATTACCGGTGTCCTGGGGGTTTCACACAGTGGGTAATTTCGAATCAGCCAGTGGTCCACCCTGGAATCTTTGACATTGGCATTCTTAAATCAGGCTCCCTGTCACATTGAATAAAGGTTCTAATTGCTTACTGTACTTTACTAAGTTAAAGTGGACCTAGCACCAGAATTTCACTATCCTGATGATAAGTCCTTGTCCCTAGGGCATCTTGATTAGGGATGCCTTGCGATGTCGCCCACTCAACTTGCTTTTCTACTGTTCCTATTCTGCATGTCTGGGTTTGGAGGTCCCCCACCCAACCTGAGCGCCTCAGCTGCAGGAGTGCCAAGTATGTGGGCATGGGAGCAATGGACCTGTGGAAAGGTAGGCAATTTTTGGCCACTTTGGGGTGTTCACGCTGTGGGGCATCCTTAATCAGGATGCCCCAGGAAGTCTTAGTCGGCTGACAAAGATCCGCTTTAGGGACCATGACTCTGAGTCTTGATATCCAGCTGAAATCTGTATTTAATTTTAAAAAATATCTATGGTTGTGTTGTGTGTATATATATAAATATATATTTATAATTATTATTTACAATGAATGTTGTCTTTTTAACTCACTACTTGTCGATTTACATATGGAATACAATGGCAGTAAGATGAACTGTATAGATTAAAAGCAAATTTTAACCATCTCAGTAGATTTCAGTGGGGGATTTCTTGGGAGAGACTGGGGCAGTCAAGTATATAATGCGTGTTAAAATCTTAGAGCGTCTGACCTTGATTTAGCTGAAATATTCAGGCTAGGCATTTATTTCTACTCTATTGTTTATCTGGCTCAGAAAATGTACGCTTTATGCGGGAACATTTACATGTCTGGATAAACCTTGTTCCAATTGTTGCTTTGGCCACAAGTCAAAGCTAGCAGCTGTACACTTGTGGGTTCACTGAACTTTACGTGCTTATTGGCGGTGTTAAAGCCTGTAGAGATTAACCAATAATTAGAATGTTTCAGGTCATCTTCAGAAGAACAGAGCTTTCTCATGTTTGCAAAGGTCACTAAACCTCTTTCTCTGTTTTCAGTAATTCCAAGGCTGTCATGCAGAAGGTGAATTATGGTGCATAAACAACAGGTAGCCAGCATGGTATAGGTAATATAAAGAACCACAAATGCAAAAAAAAATAGGAATATTTAAGAATGCATGTGTTTTAAATCAGGAATTGCTCACCTATAGACCTCAATTTTTATAAAGCCCTGTATATATATATATATATATATATATATATATATATATATATATATATGGGGCTGCTTTTGGTTGTGGACTTTCAGAAGCTCATAGATGGTTTTTATCCTTGGTAGCTTGGGGGTTAGTATTTGCAAATCATTTCCCATATAAGTTATCGATTCTAATTCTGCTTTAAAATGTTTAGTGGGATCCCCCTGCAATTTCTTATATGTTTCACCATAACTCAACATATTTTCAATGTCCACTCTGTATTTCTCGACATCTTGTATGACTATCCGCTGGTTTAATTAAACTAGAGGTATCTTTCCTCAAGACCAAATCCCCCTTTCAGTCCTATTTTGGCCTACTTTAATCTTTTTTTACCTCTCTGTACCCCTCTGGGTATGCTTCTCTAGGTCACCATTTTTTAAAAAACTTCAAGGCAATGATTGTTTGCCTGTATTGAATTAAATGTGGATGGATTTCTCAAATTTGAATGGCTAAAGATCATATCCGTACTATCCTCTCTCCTATCCCCCATTTTTTTGCACAAAAAAAAACGTTTTCACACACAATTTTCGATAGAAAAGGTTAGTGTCTTTTTGCCATTAATGGTAAATAAAAGGTTAAAATCCTCGGGTCACATGATACCTGTCAGGCCCCCTCTTAATAGATGTACTGCCTGCCGTGCGCCCACAGCACATGACAGTACAAGACAAAGCTACTTTTTACTTTCACTTTTGCCCTCTGCCCTTCAGCCACGAGCATTGCTGGCTCTGTGAGAGGGAACCTCAGTGGATTACAAGGATCTTTCAGGTGTACATCCTGCTTCCCCCTGTTGTGGCTATGGTTTACTGAAAGTGCCTAAACCTGTTGTTTTCTGGCGAGCATAATTGAAAGATCTATCTGAAGTGTGCTTATTTTTACAATATTACGCTATGTTAGCTTTTCTTTTTGTATTATAAGGTATCAATTGATATAATACATTTGTGAGTCTTGCACTAAAGTGTTTTTTGGAGGAGGCACTGAATTGGTTAATGTGGAGCTAAATTGGAGCTATTATATCCACATTAAAGCAGACATACAATTACTGGTTTGCTTATTGCGTGTTGTTGGAATTGGAAAGAAAATAGAAATTGTTGACGTTAAAGGGGCCTAAAGGTATTTTCCTTCTGGTACATGCACAATTTTGTTTAGACATACACAACTTGTTTCTATGCTTGTTTGTTGATATTACAAGGAAATTGGATATAAAAAGCTATTTTAAGTGTGCAATTTAATATACTAGATCCTAGGCGATCTAAAAGTCTTTTTTATAAGTAATTAGCATGACCCTCATAGTGTTGGTATGATAACTGGTATGCATTAAGGGTGTCAGGAAAACAGGTATTTCGTGAGCCCAGCTGACGCCACAGCTCCTCGAACACACATAATAGGAACTATGGCGTAACCCTTTCCATATACTTCAATGGAGAGGGTGTACCATAGTTCCTGCGACAAGGGGGTGGGGCATGTCGTAGTCCCCTCTGCATAGCAGTCTGAATGTTGTGATGAGGCACAGGTGCAAGCAGCGCCACCTAGTGTGGAACTCAAATTGGGCAATCTGATAAGTGGCTCAGCACCCTGCTATCATGGCCAGTGTGGAATAAAAGTTGAGTTTACTGTTTTTTTATGTTTGAATGAAACTACTTTTCACTTTTTCTGGTATAGCGTTCATCTCAGTCCCAGGTCCCTTCAGGGATGCTGCTTTCCCCTGGATCATTCTCTCAGGGGCAACCTTAGGGTGCAGCCAACTCCAGCATGCTGAATTAACTTTTTTCCTCCAGAAGGAAGCACACACTACACTACCCACCTCCACATTCCCTGTAGCAGGCAGGTTACATTAATTGCACACACTAGACTATACACTGCATCACAGACTGAGGGACCAACCCTTAGGGGTTCAGTGGCCACATAGTGAGACATTAGCCACCCCACGTTTGTCCCAAGCAAAACACAGTCAGGGATTGACAATACATCCACCACCCACACAACACCCAGTCCAAGTAAACTTTTACAACAAGCAGTGCTGATGCACATACTTTAATCTCAGCGACCTAGACAGTCTTGCCAACCTAGCCTATGGTGATGAGTTGCAAGTTGCTTCAGTGCCTCCCAGTTTCCTTACCCACATACCACAGTGAAGGAATTCTGGGACGGGCCCTGCTGGCTCTGCTAGCTTTGAAGTGTCAGGGGAGGTTGCACTGGTGCCAAAGAGGGAATCCCCCCTTGCCTTGAGAGAGGAGTAGGGGACAGTGACCTGGGCTTAGAGGCAACAGGCACCACTGACAGCTTCCCCCTTTTCCAGCTGGCAGATTATCTGGCCTCTGGAGCCCTGTTGTGGGTTTATTCATCTGCAAGGGTCCCATTCAGCTTGCGATACCATAAAAACTGCTGCAAATCCTCGAGGCAATTCCAGAAAAACAATAGCAATAAGCTCCTTCAATTGCTGGACATTAGTAATTTCCAAGTCATTAGTTCACTGGTCGACTGCTTGCTGTAGGGCCCTTATGAGATCAGCCCAACTTTCGGTAGGACCCCGCCGTAAGCTCAATACTTCAATCAATACTTTATTGAACCGCCAAGTAAGTACAGTGTACAGACAAGGAATGCTTTTTTGGTAAGGAGATACTCCATGAGAGCTAAAACAATTACATGAATAACAAAGTATAAAAAGGAATAATGATACAGTACAGGTAACTATAGTGACTAACAATTGTCAGTGATGCAGAACAGGATGTAATTAAGTGCCACTCATACTTTGGGATTATTCAACGCCAAGACTGCAAGAGGAAAAAAACTGTTTCTGTGTCTTGAAGTTTTGGTTGCATGAGCCATGAATCTGCGGCCAGACGGTAGTAGCCTGCAGAAGTGTTGACCCGGGTGCGTCACGTCGCCAGAGATCTTCTTTGCCCTTGAGGAGATTCTACTCATGTGTTGATCATCCAAAGAAGGTAGGGGGGATCCAATTAACCTCTCCGCAATCTTGGTTATTCTTTTCAGCCTTTGCTTGTCTTTTGTTGAGGCCCCGCCGTACCACACTGTACATGAGCTGGTCAGGATTGATCCAATGGCACCGTTGTAGTATGCCTTCAAGATCTTTTTGGACAACCCGAATTTTATCAACTGTCTGAGGAAGAATAACCTCTGTTGGGCCTTCTTTAAGATAGCAGACGCTTGCTTGCTCCACTTCAGGTCCTGTGTGATATGAGTTCCAAGAAATTTGGCACTGGTTACAATCTTGACAGCCTCCTCACCAATCAAAATGAGATGGTGTGATTGGTGTGATCGCCTAAAGTCAATTATAAGTTCAACTGTTTTATGTGTATTCAGTATAAGATTGTTAGCTTTGCTCCAACAGTCAAGAACTTCTACTTGGGCCCTATAGCTAGACTCATCATTGTCACTGATGAGGCCTACTAAGGTGGTGTCGTCAGCGTATTTAATGATCTTGACCGATGGATCTGAGGAGATGAAGTCATTAGTGTAAAGTGAGAAGAGTAGCGGAGACAGGACGCACCCCTGTGGTGCACCCATGTTTGTGATCCTGGATGTGGAAATGAAGGGTCCCAGTTTGACCCTTTGGGACCTGCCTGTCAGCTGCGCAGTTTGCGTAGTTTCTTATGATAGGATTCTGGTCAGGTTGTATGGGAGGATCAGAGTCTGCTTTCCCCCCCTCATAAGTCAGGGTGGTCTCGCTAGGTAGATACCCAAAGATTTGGGTTAAGTAACTGACTCAATGATCCTCAGGCACATGTTATTGATGACATACGGTTTAAAAAGCCAGCTCTCGCTCATTACGTTCGGCCTGGGGTTCCTCCCGATGTGCTTGGTGCTCTGAAGCCTTGATGAGGACCTCATAGGTAGCCCAGCCTCCCAGCTGGAAATTTAATATATATTTTAATGTGTTAAGTGCTGAACAAGAAAAATACATGTAATGCAATTTACAATACCAGCAGAGTAGTGGAATACAGTTAACAGGTAATTTGAATTAGAAGCAGAGATACAACAAAACCAAGTGTGTGGTCAACCTATGGAAATTCCAGGCACCTCCAGCATGCACGTGATGTGACCTCCCTTGAAAGGTGACAAAAACCTGGTCTGGGAGACTCAGCTTTAGGCGTGGGAACTCACTCCCCCTCCCCTCTCTCATAGCAGCAGATGGAGAAACGATTCCTAGGGAATCTCTTTCAAGCCCTATCTTTAGAGATGAGCAAACTTTTGAAAAAGTTTTGCCGAATTTCCGGCAAAAATTGTTTCGAATCGCTTTTAAAAACGGCTATTTCTGAGCCTCCTAAAGCCTCATTAGGGTTGTAAACCATTCTGCCTTGCTGTAACACGCATAGGACGTGTGCTGGGTTAGTGAAATAATACTGTAAATAAATATCACATGCAGATCGGAGGCATCGCTAATAGAATCGCAAATCGCCACTATTGCACAGAGTTGAGGTGGCATCACTATGAGGGGCCCCTATAGTGCCAGAAAAACACACCCTGGAGTTGGCAGCAGCAGGAGCCCAAAAATTAGCTGAATCACACCGTGGAGTTGCAAGCAGCAGCAGCAGCTGCAGGAGCCCAAACATAGCTTTAAAGAGACACTGGAGTTGGCTGCAGGAGCCCAAAAATTGGATGAATCACACCCTGGAGTTGCAAGTAGCAGCAGCAGCCCAAACATAGCTTGAAAGACACACTGGAGTTGGCAGCAGGAGCCCAAAAATTGGATGAATCACACCCTGGAGTAGCAAGCAGCAGCAGCAGGAGCACAAGCATTGCTTTAAAGAGACACTGGAGTTAGCTGCAGGAGCCCAAAAATTGGATGAATCACACCCTGGAGTTGCAAGCAGCAGCAGCAGCCCAAACATAGCAAAAGTACATACCAAAATACCAAAGTGCACAGCAGTGCCTACGTCTGGAGCTGTAACTATGGTCAGAGACAATAAATATCCTTTTAGGACCACTGGGTGATTGTGGTTCCTGCACAACCACAAAAGCAACTTGGACAGGTCCCTCCGCTGTGGCCTCCACGCTCCTAGGCCTTTGTGCCTCTGACAATGCACTTGCACTTTTTTCCATTGCCTTTTAATATTTTGTTAATTTTTGTACAAATTTATTTTTTATTTTTTTTTTTCGTTTTTTTCTAAATATTTTTTTTTTTTTTTTTTCCCAGCCTACCATGTGTGCAGGACACGGCGGTTTCATGTTGTTCTTCACATTGTTTGCCTTGAGCAACAGAGTCACACATGGGAGGAACTGCTAAAAATGAGAACTCAATACATGAAATCATGGCTTACTCCACGAAAACTGCAAATGGGACCCATGGTGACTGACACTGGGAAGAACATCTTGTCTGTGCTGAGCCTGAGCCATGCGTCCTGCCATGGCACATGTGTTCAATCTAGTTGTCAAGCATTTTCTGAAATCTTCCCCCCATCTGAAAGACATTATAACAACGGGAAGGAAACTTCAGGAAACTTCATGCACTTCAGGCACTCCTACACCGCCAAGCACACCCTCCTTGACCTTCAGCGTCAGAACGGTATCCCCCAACATAGTCTGATTTTCGATGTTTCCACCCGTTGGAATTCCACCCTCCATATGCAGGATCGACTATAGGAACAGAGAAAAGCCATCACGGATTTCTTGATGATCCAAACGGATAGGGGGACTCCCCTGTGTAACTTCAATGTAAACCAGTGGCAGCTCCTACGTGACACCTGCCGTTTGCTCAGGCCCTTTGAGGAAGCTACTTTATTAGTCTGTTGCCAGGACTTTGAGATGAACGATGAGATTCCACTGCTTCATGTGTTACAACACATGTTGGAAACCATGGCTGGTCAGGGCACTAGAGACATGTCGCATACATTTCACAGCCACATGAAGCCTGTGGGGGGTGAAGTGAAGGAGGAGGAGGGGGTGGGGCACAGCGAAGCACAGTTTAGGTTTGACAAAATGACCATTTTATCTAGTCATCTGACAGGAGAGGAGGAGCAGGAGCAGCCAGAAGAGCTAGAGGGTTGTGAGGAAGGCGAGACAGAGGACCCAGACACACCGTGGCTGTTTGCAGTGGAGATGGAGACAGGTAGTCCCTCTGAGTCACTTGCACAAATGGCACGATGCATGCTCACGTACCTGTGTAGTGACCACAGAATTGTCTCCATTTGTCAGCGGGATGACTTCTGTCTCTCCACTTTATTGGACCCTCGCTTCTGGCACAAAATGGGGCATTTTTTACACCCACTGAGAGGGAGGATAAACTGACCTACTACAGAGACATCCTACGTAGTCAGTTGGGCGATGTCTATCTGCTGCATGGTCCATACTCTCGCAGGTCTGACTTGGGGGGACCTCTGCGCTCACCTTCCACTGCCATGGCTGCCGGGGGGGGGTGGCACAGCAGCAGCAGCAGCTCCATTAGCAGCAGCCTCAGTCTTCAGTCGCTAATGAGTAGCTTTCTACACCCGCATAGTGAGTCTACTCATGAGCAGCAGGAAGACCTGGAGCAGGACCTGAACCAGCAGGTCATGTGATACCTTGACATGACCATGCCAACACATCTTGAGGATCCGCTGGACTATATTATGCTGCAAAATGGCAAATTTACCTCACAATATAAGCTATTGCCCCTCAGATTTACACAGGGCCTGCTCTATATAATGCTGCAAAATGGCAAATTTACCTCACTATATAAGCTAATGCCCCTCAGATTTACACAGGGGCTGCTCTATATTATGCTGCAAAATGGCAAATTTACCTCACAGTATAAGCTATTGCCCCTCAGATTTACACAGGGCCTGCTCTATATAATGCTGCAAAATGGCAAATTTACCTCACAGTATAAGCTATTGCCCCTCAGATTTACACCGGGCCTGCTCTATATAATGCTGCAAAATAGCAAATTTACCTCACAGTATAAGCTATTGCCCCTCAGACTGACACAGGAGCTGCTCTATATAATGCTATAAAACCAAGAGCGGATTTAACTCACACAATATAACCTATTTCTCAGGTTTATATAGGGACTGCTCTATGTAATGGTGCAAAACCATTGCTGCTCCATGTAATGGTGCAAAACAGGGCAAATGTATTGTCCAATATAAACTATTGCTGCTCTGATTTACACAGGAGGGCCACTCTAAAGAATGGTGCAACATGGCGAATTTAGCTCACAATATAACATAGATTGCAAAAGGAGATTTTCAGACAGGGCCTGCTCTATAAAATGACAATTTTACCTCACAATATAAACTATTACTCCTCAGATTTACACAGGGATTTAGGTTGATATATATAATAGTGCAAAACAGTGAATTTTCCTCACAATACTGTATAAACTATTGTTCCTCAGATTTACACAGTGGGCTTCTCTATATAATGGTGCAAAATGGCGAATTTACCTCACTATATAATCTATTACAGCTCTATATAAAAAAATAAATAAATAAAAAAAAGGGCCTGTAGAAGCTTATTTAGTATAACAGATAGGGTGACATGTGCTGGTTTGGGATGCCCATGTGGGCTAGTGTTTTGACAGCAGGTCAAAAACCAATTCAAAATGCAATAGCTTAATAAAACTGAGGCTGAACAAGCTTATTTAGTATAAAAGATAGGGTGACGTGCTGGTTTGGGATGCCCATGTGGGCTGATGTTATGACTGCAGGACAAAAACCAATTCAAAATGCAATACTTTGATTAAGCTGAGGAAGGATCAACAAGCTTATTTAGTATAACAGATAGGCTGCCTAATGCAGGTTTGGGATGCCCTGCGGCCTGGTTTTTTTTTGTTAAAGGCAGACCAAAAACCAATTCAAAATGCAATACTTTGATTCAGCTGAGGAAGGATCAACAAGCGTATTTAGTATAACAGATAGGCTGCCTAATGCAGGTTTGGGATGCCCTGCGGCCTGGGGTTTTTTTTGTTAAAGGCAGACCAAAAAACAATTCAAAATGCAATACTTTGATTCAGCTGAGGAAGGATCAACAAGCGTATTTAATATAACAGATAGGCTGCCTAGTGCAGGTTTGGGATGCCCTGCGGCCTGGTGTTTTTTGTGTTAAAGGCAGACCAAAAACCAATTCAAAATGCAATACTTTGATTCAGCTGAGGAAGGATCAACAAGCGTATTTAGTATAACAGATAGGCTGCCTAATGCAGGTTTGGGATGCCCTGCGGCCTGGTTTTTTTTGGTTAAAGGCAGACCAAAACCAATTCAAAATGCAATACTTTGATTCAGCTGAGGAAGGACCAACAAGCGTATTTAGTTTAACAGATAGGCTGCCTAATGCAGGTTTGGGATGCCCTGCGGCCTGGTGTTTTTTTTGTTAAAGGCAGACCAAAAACCAATTCAAAATGCAATACTTTGATTCAGCTGAGGAAGGATCAACAAGCGTATTTAGTATAACAGATAGGCTGCCTAATGAAGGTTTGGGATGCCCTGCGGCCTGGTGTTTTTTTTGTTAAAGGCAGACCAAAAACCAATTCAAAATGCAATACTTTGATTCAGCTGAGGAAGGATCAACAAGCGTATTTAGTATAACAGATAGGCTGCTAAGTGCAGGTTTGGGATACCCAGGTGGGCTGGTGTTTTTTTGGTTAAAGGCAGACCAAAAAATTTTAAAACTAATCCAGTTATATTATGATAAATGCTTGTGTGTAACAGATAGGGTTAAATAAGCCACTGCATAGATGGCATGCACAGTGGCAAGGCTGATTTACAGCACAAAGAACTGAAATTGAATTGAAAACTGATCTGGCTAATGAAAAAAAAAAAAGATTTCAATGTCACTTCTAAGCTGTCCCTGGCTGGATGGTTCCGGTTTTTCCCTATCTTTCCCTGGCTCTGTCTACCTCACTGTCTGCCTCTCTGACTCTCCCTACCTATCTCTAACTCTCTGTCCCTGTCTCTAACTAGCTGTGCTCTGGCCGCAATGCAAGGCTGAAATGCGCACAAGCAATATGGCCGCCGCTTTATATAGCACGGTGACGTCACCGGGCTTCCTGGCTGCTGATAGGCTGCATGTGACTTACCCATGATACCTTGCCCCAGGGAGTATGTCTGGACATGTTCATCCACCATTTTAGAATGCCTGTAATTGAAATAAATGGAGTTTAATGGAAAACTTCGATCTATCGAATCGCGGGGAAATTCAGATTCGTTCAGAATCGAATTTTCCATGAAATTCGGAACGAATCCGTGTTCGTCCGGATCGATTCGCTCATCCCTACCTATCTTCTATCACACCTTCCCAACTAGAAGGGATGCTTGCCTCTGGCTGTCTAACAAAGGTGTTAGGGAACCTGCAGGAGGTCTTTCAACCTGGAACTGCCTTTGCTCATTTCTGAGTATCAGTTACCCAGACCCATATAAAGAAACATAAAAGGTTGATGGCAGAAGGAGACCATATGGTCCATCTAGTCTGTCCTTATGTGTATACTGTATGTACTCTTTATCTTAGGATAGATGAACGCTTATCCCCGGGATGTTTAAATTAACTTAACTGTCGATTTTTCAACTACCTCTGCTGGAAGTTTGTTCCAAGTATCTACTATTTCTGTAAAAATAATATTTTCTAATGTTGTTCCTCATTTTCCCTCCGACTAGCTTCAGGCTGTGCCCCCTTGTTCTGTCATTAGCTTTTTTCTTAAAAATGTTTTCTTCTTGAGCTTTAGTTAATCCTTTCATGTATTTAAATTAAGTTCTTTAAGTATCTCATGATAAGTTTTAAGTTTAAGTCCTTCTACCATTTTTGTTGTCCACCCGTGGACCTGTACTATTTGAATAATGTCTTTTTGCAGGTAAGGTCTCCAGAACTACACACAGTATTCTAGCTGTGGCCTCACTAGGGTTCTATAAAACGGCATCACAACCTCCCTCTTCCTACTGGTGATGCCTCAAGTTATGCAGCCGAGCATCCTGCTTGCTTTTTCTACTGCCTGGCTACACTGTTCACTTATCTTGCAGCTTTCAGTAATCAGTATCCCTAAATCTTTTTCCTCTGAAGTCCTGGCTAAGACAGAATTGCCCATACAGTACTCAGAGCAGGGATTCCTTCTACCCAAGTGCATGATTTTACATTTAGAGACATTAAACTCCAGTTTCCACAGTTTTGACCATTTATCCAGTAAAGCTAAATCATTTTCCATGTTGCAGACACCTCCAGGAGAGTCCACCTTACTACTAACCTTTGTATCATCAGCAAACAGGCAAACCTTTCCTACCAAGCCTTTTCCTATGTCACCTACAAACATATTATAAAGAATGGGGCCCAGGACAGAGCATTGTGGCACACCACTTGTAAAACACCTTTGTTCAGATTGCACGCCATTTACAACAACACTCTACTACCAATCCTTCAGCCAACTGGAGATCCACTGAACCATTCAGGGATTGAGTCCTAACTTCAATAACTTATCTATGAGCCCCTTATGTGGTACAGCGTCAAAGGCTAAAATCCAGATAGACAATATCTTTTAGTTAATCTTTAGATGGGAAATTATGTTTTTTTAAGGAGAGTGTCCATTAGTTTGACCACTATAGATGTTAAACTAACTGACCTGTAACTACTGGCATCTTCTCTACTCCCCTTCTTATGGATTGGTATGACATTGGCCATTCTTAAATCATCTGGAATCTTACCAGTTGAAAGGGAATGGTTTAGTAAATCATTCACAGGTTCTGCAATCACAAATCTAAGTTCCCTTAGAACTTTGGGGTGGAATCCATCTGGACCCATTGCCTCACTTACTTTTAGATGTGTCAGCTTGGTTAAGACATCAGCATCCAAAAATTTTGGAGCTGGGTCCTCCCAGCTGGATGCTATGCTATGGTTATACCTGCTGTGGGTTTGAAAGTCACTATCTGAAAATACTGAAGCAAAGTAGCTATCCAAATGGTCAGCCACAGCCTTATCTCCGTCAATATAATTATTTTCCCTATTTCTAACTTTTGAGACTTCACTGTTTTCTTCGATCTGTCGCCAATATATCGGAAAAAAAGGTTTTATAATTAGTTTTGCTTCCCTCTGTTCAGTTATATACACCTATATGGACTTCCTTTTCCTGGCAGAGTGTTAGACGGATGTTGAAAGGGTGACATCTGCTACAACCATGGAATGTTAAAGGGGACCGGCATTGTGAGTTAAAATGAAATATCATATTGGCCCTATTGCTGACAGGTCTGATCTCTGGCAGAAGGGCTTTAGACAACTATTGTACCATCATGGTTCACATTACTATTTATCAGTATATATATATTATATACATATATATTTCTTGCATTTGTATGTAAATAGGGGCATCTGGACTTACCAGCTTGTGGGTCAGTTTGACAATGCAAGGCCCCTACCTCTCACAGCCTGATTGCAATTATTATGCCCCTTTTTGTGTGCTCTGCATACATATCTGGCTTTCAATTTTAGTTTTTTTATGACTAATAATGAAAACTACCCAAACTATTTACCCCTTAGGGCCTAACGCATTGGCATTATGCAGAGTCCCTGAGGGATAATATGCCACTATGCCACATGATTGTGTGATTTAAAAAGTATAATTTATTAATAATTTGTTTAATATTGTATGATGACATTGCATGTACCCATATAGCTGAGTTTCAGTTTGTAATTTCTGGTTGGGGGTAACCTACTGAACATCTGAACCATTGTATACAGTACATGCTTTTGACTCTCATTATGTATTGAACTTGCGCCTTATATATGGATATAAGCATGTAATTAAAGGATATTTATTATACATATTTTTCAAGCATTTTGTTATTCCTCTAGTAATGGTCCACCCAAAGTTTTTGGGAAGTAATAATGAAAACTAAGGGTTTTTCATTGTTATATGGAAATCTTTTTGCTTCATGTGGGAAAACTTTTTGTCTCATACCTGGATTTGGTATGTGATGGAAATAATTATATGACCAGACTTTCACTACAATAGGTTTGCTTCAGTTAGCCTGAGAAAGTAGCTAACACGGAATGTGTGGCTACTGGGGGGCTGGTTGTCTGAATAAACATTTTGATATTGAATGTTACATTGTTATGCAGCATTTTTATTCCTTGTCTGTGTTGTTCCACCATGTGAATTTTTTTCTCAGGTTTTTTGAGAGAAAACATGTTTTCTCATCTTTTTCCTGGGTGTAATTCAGCGCAATATTTAGCTGGGCAATTTTTTTTTATTGCAGTGCTAAATATGGGGCTGAATTGTACCATTGGAAAAAAATCATGAGAAAAAAAAATTCTCTCTCAAGAAAACATGGGGAAAAAATCTCACAGTACTGAATTATTAAATGTGTTTTTGTGATCTGAAATGTGCTATCTATGTTGATTCGATTGTGACTCTATAGGAGACCAGCTAGTAATTATGTTATAAATGAAGCTATTTAGTTACAGTATCATGTTACTGTGTTGAATGAATATCATGAAACTTGGGGTAACCAATTTCAAGCTGAGATCAGGGTTGACACATCTGTATTTACTAATCTCCGTAAAATGTTTCACCCAAACCTCTTAATTTTGTCTCCAAAAATGATTCATTATTCACTATCTGAAAGGTAATGGGAAGAGAGTTCCACATCATATGGCTGGCAATTAACATAACATAAAGTTCTCCACTTTAGGACCAAAACCCACCCTGCCCTGCTGTGTAAAACCCCCAGGTCACTCGAAAACTCACCTTCATTCCCAGTCCAACGATGCATGCGTGAGCAGCAGCCGCATCCCTGCTATCCCTTTAGCAGGCCACATGCCCATGCCAGGAGTTTGTGATTTGCCGGTGCGGGCACGTTCCCTGTCAGAGGGTAGCAGGGATGCGGCCGAATATAGTAATTGAAATGCTAGGTGTTTGTTTATATAAGTGTGTAACTGCTAGTTTTGTTCTCAATAAAAGTAGATATATACTAAAAAAACTGAACTACTGCATTTCAAACAAAAAATAAAAGATAAAATGTCTAAGGGATTTGGATGTCAAATACTTCACCTTTAAATGCATTGTTTTTAAATATAGTAAAAGGCTACTACTTTGTAAATCAAAAGATATTTGATATTTGGTATTACCTAATCCCTAAACCTGTGGAAAATGCCATGTCAAAATAAATAACATTTATCTATTTATGCCTAAAGATGAGCTCTGAGCAGATAAGAGAAGACGTATTAGCATACTGAGCCTCTGCGTGAAGTGGATGCAGCTCTTATGAATTAAATCTGAAGGATTCTACTTCGTGAAATGTTAATGACATCACAGACATGCAATATATCAGGATATCAGATTACATCACTCACTCTAAACATTGTCCAATAATGGAGGGGTTGACCTGTCTTGTGACCTGTCTTCTGACGGACACACATGAAATTAACAATGTAAAGGGAAAGGGAGAGTCAAATAGGCTGATACTGAAAAATCATAATGCCGGCACTATCTGCCATATAAAACTTGAATACTCTTAAAAGCAACAATCCAAGAATAGATATGGCAGTATACGAAAATCCAGGTTATGAGCAGAGATAAAAGGATATGAAGGTATCCAGTGCCGGTTACACCGTCCCTTACCAAGAACACTTTCACAATACATTATGGTTCAGGAAAAAGAGGTACAAATGTTAAAAATCAAGGTCCCCCAAACAGAACAATACCAAACATGCATAGGTACTATCAAGGGAAGAGTTGCCAAATACCCAAAAGCAAAGCGTGTGCCTAACAGTAATTTCACTTGAAAATTTCAGCTCTGCAGACAGGTGTACACATTGAGCTTTTTCAACCAAAACAACCCTTTACATTTACAATACCTCCCACAAACCATATTTACCCAGAAAATAAACATGCTAAGCTTTCTAGGCATACCCAGCTTATTGAAGTGGCTTCTCCTTTCTGGATGTAATTCCCCCGAATAACTCGGGTTGCATAAGGTTTCTCTAAAAAATATATAAAAAAGTAGAATAAAAACACATTTTCCAAAAATATCAGTATGCATACAAGAAAAAGCAAACTAAATCAAAAAGTGCAAGGTCCCCCGAACAGAACAATACCCAATATGCATAGGTGCATTTAACCCTTTTAACTGCCAGACTATTTGAGATTTTGTCATCCTCTTTTGACACATCATTTTTCACCATTTTAACTGTGATTTTTACAGGATTTTTTTCTTTAGGTTTAAACATGAAATGTCTTGTTTGTACTTTTTGCCAGTGTTTTTAATGTATTTTTCAATTAAAATAGTGAAAAAAATGTCTAGTTTATTTTGAATAAAACATTTTTTAATAAAATTTCTCCTGATTACAACAGTGCCACATATGTATCAATGTATAACATTTTCAAATGAAATTAAACTACTATCCAAACTATAAAGGATTAAATAAAAAAATGACATAGGGTGCCCTCTCCTGGGGGGGGGGGGGATTTTTTCTTTGGATTTTTAATGGTTAAAAACCCTTAAAAAACCCTCCAAAAATGCCCAGCATAACCAACCCAGGGACCAGCTATGGGGGCTTGTACAACAGGGCGACAGACCAGCCTTGGGAAAGCAGGTGATGCTGGGGATTAGCTAGCTGCAGGTGACTTGCCAGACCCAGCCTTGTGAACTGGTATAGAGGTCTCATGGATCTCTTACCAGTTCACAAAGTGTTAACAGTAAAAAACACAGACACCAGAGAAAATTGCATTTTTTAACACTCACCTCCGATTCTGTGTCCCTGGCGATCCCGACAGATGCCGGGCGGTCGGTGAAGGGGGGCTGGAGAGGAAAGAGATCACAGCCCCCTACCCCTTCAACTCTTTCCACACTGATCACCTAGCAAGAGTGAACATTTTCCAGCAGGTGTGGGGATAATGTCACGGATGACGTTATTCGCCCTGCCCACAAAAGGATAGCAGCTATGATTGTGTAAACCGGAAGAGAGCCCGTTTCTGTCCCTCTCCTCATGGCGGAAAATTCCAGGGTGGGTTAAAAAGAGACCCGGCAGGAGGGATCGCGGTGAGTAAATTACATTTTCTTTTTTTTTTAGATGTCAGCTGCAATGGAGGAAGCGGGGAGGGGCTCTTTCGGGCCCCTTCCTATAGCCAGAAGGGCTTCGGAGGGGGGCATTGAATGCCTCCCAGGTGAAGAGAAGACCTGGACAGACTTTTTTTTACTGTAACAGGGGGAAAGCCAGGACCGTAGATTCATCATGCTTGGCACTTAAAAGGAGTGGAAGAAAGCACATAGAAACTAGGGGCTTGGCACTTAAAGGGTTAAAGCAAACACTTAGTTAAAGCAGAGGAAATGAAAAACTTTGAAGATTGTGTAAATATTAACTACTTTTCCATACAAAATCTTTATTTTATAAAGTCGATAATAAATTACAGTGGTTGGGTGTTTTTTTTTTTGTAGTGTTGGACTGTAAATTATGATTTTTAAAAAGGCGAAGTGATGTAAAAAGCCATAAAGTTTTACAGACTCATAATAAGTGATCTTATGCAAGTGATACAACAGCTGCATGTGCTTTCTTTCAAACTGTGATTTTAAATTTTCGTAAAATGTCTCACCCAAGCTTTTTAACGTCTCAGGAAAATGATTGATTGTTGACAATCTGAGATGTAATGGGGAGAGAGTTTCGCCTCATATGGCTGGCAATTAACATAAGATAAAGCTCTCCACCTTGTGTCCTCAAGAATGACAAAATAAGACTCCAAAGAAGAATCAAGACTACAAGAACAACTCAGTAGGGTTTGTGCTATTTATTTTGCTAAGTAGTAACTCTGGTTGTGTTTTTGGGTGTGAATTGAAAAGAGTTTTTTTACATTATCACACAAAAAACTGCAATAAAAAAGTTTGCTAGATTTTTTCTAGAAAAAGAAAAATCAATTGGTTCTCTCCAAGTGAATGCAACAATCCGTGATCATGAATATAGGACCTGATTTATCAAGCACTTCTGCCAGGCAGTGCCACATCAGTGCAAATTAGAGTAGTGAAAAAGTTGTTGATAAATCAGGCCCTTAATATCTCTTCCTAGATATCCTCTCTTCAACCAATGGCCCCAGGTCACTGCTGCGGGGCCTTGTAGGCTAGATATGCCAGCTTAAGGAACAGGTATTTTTCGTTTGCCACACATAGCACTATTAATCATGTATACATAATTTATTTATAATTTATATATGCTAATTGTGTTGCACTATCTTTACATATTTCCCCTGAAACCTCCCCAAAGTGGGTTAATATACAATATATATAGAATGCAGCTAGTTAGTAATGTCCATAGATTGCAATTTTCAACTTTGTGCAAGGAGATGCAGTACTAATATCAAAAGTGTAATACGGCGCATAGGGGATTGAGCCACTTAAATATAGCTAATTTTGTTTAAGTAGAGAGAATAGGAGCAGAGTTTGCAAAGCGGAAGAGCTATTCCAAGCTTCATACTCTTCCGCATTGCCGAACTCTGCACCTTAACAACGCTCTGAGGAAGGGAGGTGGGACTCCCGAAACACATGTCAGCATTAGCAACCAGCACACCAGCAGAAGTCTACCCTGGAAAACTTGGACTTCCGAATATTGGGACAATCCTGGACAAATAACTGGTCACTGCCTGTATGAATGCCAACAACACAAAGTCCATTTAAAGGTATAGCCACTTGGAATCTATTTTCTCTACTTCAACGAAATTAGCTATATTTAAGTGGCTTAATCCCCTATGCGCTGTATTATAGGTCCGCATTAACAGTCATTCACTTTGCATCAAAGCTTTTGTGTGAAGGTGTGCATTCATATATTTTTAGTTCTTGGTGTTATATAGGGCAGCTACTGCCAAATAGTTATGGCTGCACTCAGCCAATAGTCTGGTTTTATTTATAAATACATTAGAGGAGTGTGCTTACCAACTAATTTTTGATCACAAACATAGAGATGCCCTCAACTACTGGTATAATTGAGCACTAACACAGAGGTGCCTTCAACTATTGATATGTAATAGACCTAACACAGAGGTGCTTTGGACTATTGTTATACCCGCACTAACACAAAGGTGTCTTCAGCGATTGGTATAAGTGGGCGCTAACACACAGGTGCATTCAACTATTGGTACAAATTCGCATAAAACACAGGCGCCTTTAACATTTGGTATAAGTGGGCACTACCACACAGGTGGCTTCAAATATTGGTTTGAGTGGGCATTAACAAACAGGTCCCTTAAACTATTGGTATAAGTGGGCACTAACACACAGATGACTTCAACAATTGGTATGAATTAGCACTTACACACAGGTGTTTTCAACTATTGGTGTACGTGGGGACTAACACAGAGGTGCCTTCAACTTTTGGTATAAGTGAGCACCTTTGTGACCTAGTAAGGGATCCATGAGACACATATACCAGTTCACAGGACTTGGGGTAACTAACACAGAGGTGCCTTCAACTATTGGTATAAGTGGGCAAATTTCTTTCTACCTGTGTGCATGTCTTATTTTACAGTTAACCCTTTTTGAACCAGTAAGGGATCCTTGAGACCGATATACCAGTTTACGAAACTCGGGGTCCGACAAGTCACCTGCGGCTAGCCCCCAGCCCCCCATTACCTGCCTCCCCAAAGCCCAGGCAGGGCTGTGAAGCCTATGCAGGCTTGTAGCATTCATGGCCAGGGGCCACCAAAGCTGTCCTCTGCACCCTGAACTACAAGCACTATATAGCTGGTCCCCGAACTGGTTATGCTGGATAGGGGAATCCCACGCCTTTTTAAGGAGTTTTTAACTCTTAAAAATTGAAGAAAAAGTGTGCCACAACATTTTTTGTTTTATTTAACCCTTTATAGTGTGGATTAATTGACAAATAAGACATGTCATGTTAAAGCCCAGACATATCATTTTCCTGGGAAAATTCCCAGCTGAATATGTCATACATGCAAAATAGTGAAATTGGTCTGGCAACAGAGCGTGACAAAAACTCTAGGTATGCTGGCAGTTAAAGGGTTAACACCTATCTATCACTGACAAAAAACACTTTCCCTAACTCATTTTCTGGAAAAGGACAGTCCTTTTAAAATAAAAAGCCCTGTCTAGGCCACAGAAGCTGCACCTCTCCCTCCCTGCTGCAGAGCGCACAGCCTGGGGCCATGTGTCCCCCTGGGCCAATGGTGGGAGGGGAAGGAAGAAGGCGGTTTGGCTGCTTTGAATCCAATCAGCCTCCTTCTGACTTTGGGCTGAGCACCGAATGCGCATGCGGATTTCTGTTTGAATTTTGAGGTTGGTGTTTGCACAACCCTAGTTATAGAGAGATGATTTGAAGGATGCAAATCATACTGATTTAGATGCTCAAACTAGGAGCAGGGTGGGAGAGAAATTGTTAATGGCTTTGCAGGTGGCAACAAACCGCTGGCCAGATAAAATGAGAGATAGAACTGGGAAAAAAATGACCAGCAAATAAGGGTTAACAGAGGTGTATAGGTTAACAGTCTTGAGCATCCACCGCTAATATGTTTAAGCAGTGGGCACTTGTATGCATGTGGTGGGAAGATGGAGAGCTTGGTGAGCTGCAAGAAGCCTGAATCAGCATGAATGACTACAAGGGATCCAGTTTGTAGGCCGGTAGGTAATGTAGGTATGGTTTGTTATTTTCATTTGCTTGGACAGTCCATTTTAGGTTAGTGTAATGTTCTCCTTTTTTGTATTTCTTTGTGCTAATACATTGTGCATGTTTAGCATATTATAATAGAGAGCCCTTTCAAAACATCACTCACAATTACAGACTGAATACATTGTATAAAAGGCTTAAATAAGGCAACGAGTTTTGATCACACTAGGTTGGAAGTCGAAAAGCTAATAATAGTCATAATAAAGCAATATGTTCATTCTGAGACTACATAAACCTTGATAAATAGCCCCCTAAGATTATTTTGAAAGCTTGTTGGCTAAAGCCAAGGAGGAGGAAAATGTTGAATAGTGTTTCTCTTGTACTTAGGACAAGCTGAATGTTATTTAGAAGCACTCCGTGAAAAAAGATTGCCAGAATTTTATCTGATTCTGACCAAAATCAATTTACTGAATTCTGCAGATATAACATATGGCGTTCCCTGCAGGATGGGCCCCAGCTTCATGACAGGTTTTAGCCTGCGTGCTGTCTAAGAATAGAAAATCTAAGGGCATTTGAAATTGTATTACAAATATGCCAGTGTAAATTGAAAATACACAATAGACAGTTGGTACAACAGGCTTTATTTAAACTGTCTTCATTAATTCAGTCCCAAAGTAGTTTGGAATAGTTGTAAAAAAAAAACTAATTCAAACCTGTCTTCACAGCTAGCATGTCTATGCACTTTAAAACTGCAGGCAGTCGCAGAAACAATGTGCTGTTGAGTAAAAATAAATATATCCTTCGTTTAAAAGACATACACAAGGCTTGGTGTTTTTCTGCGTATTGTAATGGGTCATCCAAACCCATCTGGCCCAAATCTAACTTGAAAAGCAACAAAAACAGCTGAATTCAGTTTGTATTTTACACAAGCTGTGTAAAGGGGTAGAGGGTGCTCATTAGGATCAATTCAGCACCTGCTGAAAGAACACTTCTAATTTTAGGAAAGAAAGCTGCCATTAAATTTAATTGTTTACCTTGGTCTGCCTTTCATCCAGTTGCCGAATCACTCCCAAAGTAGACAATATAATTGAATGTCAGTTTTCTCTACTAAAAGTTACTAAAAAGTAGTCGAGTTTTCCCGCCTGGTGCTGATTTGATCCTATTTTCTGACATAGAAAGTCAAAAGAAGGCCCTACCATCTGGTGTCAATCTAACATCATAATCCTGGCAAATAAGTACAATGAGAAAAATACAATAAAAATGGGGGGACAACTAAGAAGCCAACTACTTTGCTAATAAAATTGATAGGAAAAAGAAACAGAAGGTACTCTGTACCATAGCCCGGAATGGATTTCTACTTGCTTACACAGAAAGTCTTAAAGGCAACCATTGGCATGTTACAATCAGACAGAGGTCATTATTCTTAATTTATGGGGCATCAAGTTAGTCCAGCCTCTCCTTTCCCATCAATCATCTTTCACAGCGAGTTAATGGCTGAGTGAAGGGACAATTCTGGTTCTGGTTGTTTTGATGACTTAGTAGGCAGATTTTCAGAACCACCATGTCATTCCAAGAAGCATATTTTTAATACTGTAGGTTTTGCAAGTGTAGACCCCACGTAAGTGTTTATTTGATTTATTGCTGATCTATACTCTTTTACAGTGGATATTGTAGTAGTTATATGCTTTTGAACTACTGTATGCATTACTGATGTTCTTGAAAACATTTAGGGGGGGCACCCTGCTTCTAAATGTGAAAGGGCTTCCTACCACCCATCTGCTTTGAACCTTCTATTTCTTTAATAGATCCATGAAAACTCCAGGCAAATACAGCTGACTTCTATGACATGCCAATTACATGCAGAGTGTCTTGTTGACAGGGAAAATAACTTATGGCATGAGTACACACAATTATGTGATTTGCTTTATGTCTTTAATAGATGTTAATGTTATTCTCTATAGCTATACCTTCTCTGTAATAAATATTATTCCAAGGCATAATAACATGGAATAAATTCTTCTTAGTTCCTATATTTTTATGTTTATTGTCTATTAATACTGAGAACAGCAGATTTTTAAGGTGGAGATCAGTGATAAGCAGGGTGTACAGTATACAATAGAAGACCCCAGTGTGAACTGGTATAGCATGTTGCACCCCTTACCAGCTAAAAAAACAAACAGTTTAAAAAAAATACAGTTTGAAAAAATGCCACCTTCACATCTGCCTATATTGTCCCCCGCAGAACGGCATACTCACTGCAGGTCTTCCGGAATGTGGGTCCCTCCTGGCCCAGCGGATCTCATCTTCTTTATATCGGAGAGCGGCAATCGCTGTCACTCCGCCAGCATCTGTAATGAGGGTGGACACAGCTCCCCCCTCTAAGCTAGTACTAGGCCCATCTCAGGAGGAAGACGTTATACCACAATGCTAGAGCCTTTGTGAGATCCTCCCCATGTGATTAATTATGTCACTGGAGAGGCACAATAGGGTGATTTCTGGGGGCATCTCCCTCCCCTTAAGTGACATCAATACTCACATGGTGGATTCTACAAAGGCTTCAACTCTGTGGTAAAAAGGCTCCTCCTGAGGTGGGTCCAGCATTAGCTTGTTGGACCACCAAGGAATGAGGAGGGGGGCCTGTGCCCCCTTCTCTACAGATTCCAGCAGGTGGCTTCAGAAGAGGCTCCCTGGCATCAAGAAGATTACATGCATACAGAAAAACAAAGTGTAAATGGACTGTCTGGACAAAAAACAAAAATTACAGTATATTCAAAGCATTTCCCCAAAAGCACCCGGTGCAGTGTCCCATTCTCTGAAACCTGGAACCTGGTTTAAAGATCGGCTGCTGCACCATTCAAAAGCAAATAGTTGAATAAGCTCCCCGCCTTATCATGTTTTCTTGAGCATATGTCTCCATTCAGTGAAACGGAGGGGCATGATAGGCACTACCTCAGCATGCTTACACACGAGGCAACAGGGGTGTGCAAAATGCCACCAGATACATTTTTAGAAATAAAACATTTTCACTAGAGCCCACATGGCTGCTGCATGGGGACAGGGAGTGGGTATGTATATTGTTTTAGTAGATAGCCTTAAACCAGACCAACAGCCTTGCACAGTTAAAAACAGAAACTCCTCAAAACTCACTTGTCCCCTCTTCATGCATGGTACTGAATCATTGTCAGCACTTGCATTTTGCTCCTGCATCCACTCAATTCTGAACACTGCCTCACAGATTTTTTCCTGTGTAGTGGCCATTTTAACGCCACAATGCATATTGACAGGAAACCCATCAGCAATTCCTCTTTGCTGCTTCATAGGAAGCCATTTTGAGAGTTACAAAACTGAATTCAATCTGAATTGCCCTGGGGAGGGATGCATATGAGCACTGGCTCTTGTAAGGATGTCGGTTCAGTCATACAGCAGATAGCTAAATAACAACAGGGTACTTACCTTTTGTCCCATGCTAGTCCATGGATCAGCAACTCAAATGATCACTGGCACTGAGCCCCCCCCCCCCCCCCCCACAAGCCATGATGTTTGGGGCCTTACCTCGCAGATGGGTTTGATGGTGGATCGGGATTGCGACTCACCATCAATCACACAGCACTCCTACATACTCTCCATTCATTGCAATAGAGTTAGTGGGCCGAGGCATGACATGCCCCCTCCATTGTAGTAAATGCCCAGTGACTGGTGGCGGGAGGGTGTGAAGTTTGAGGCCCAGAAAGTGCAAGATGTGGCAATTGTGGCAGGGGCTCAGTGACAGCAATAAGGTGAATTACTGATCACTAGACTGAAACCTATCAGCTGAATGGGACAAAAGGTTAGTACCCTTCTGTTTTTTTAGCTGCACACTGCATGGCTTTGAAGGGACAGTCCAGGCAAAGATAATCCTAATCAATGCCCCCCCCAGCTGCTGCATCTAGGTCCAGCATTCAGAGATGTCTCCAAGACTAGGTCCTTTCCTTGACATTCTGAACTGGTTTAGGACTGTGGAGATTTTAAAACTTCACCTAACTTTGCAAATAATTATTTTTTCTTGATATGAAGTAGTGATGAGCGGAGCCAACCGGCAAATTTCTGAACTTTGCGGGTTTGAGCGACTAGAGCCAAACTGGGGCTGCAAACAGAAAAGACAGGGGTGAGAGTGTCCCCTTATACCAAACCTGTCTGTATTCACTTGGGTGTTTGTGTCCTTTATAGCACACCTAGCTGTAAAGCCTGGGGGGACTGTATACCCCCAAATACCAAGCAAAGCTGTAAAGATGGGGGTGAGAGTGTCCCCTTATATCAAACCTATCTTTATCCACGGGGATGTTTGTGTCCTTTATAGCACACCTAGCTGTAAAGCCTGGGGGGACTGTATACCCCCAAATACAAAGCAAAGCTGTAAAGATGGGGGTGAGAGTGTCCCCTTATATCAAACCTATCTTTATCCACGGGGATGTTTGTGTCCTTTATAGCACACCTAGCTGTAAAGCCTGGGGTGACTGCATGCCCCAAAAAATCAAACCTATCTGTATTCACTAGGGTGTCTAGGTCCTTTTATAGACACCTAGCTGTAAAGCCTGGGGTAAGAGTGTCCCCTTGTACCAAACCTATCTGTAATCACTAGGGTGAGTGTCCCATTTTAACAATAAGTATCTAACAATGCAGAAAGCAGCAAATAAGGGACAGGGACATAGATATGGTGTTTATGCTGCTGGTAATGGAACTGGTGGTCACCCGGTCACTGGTGCGGCAGGGAGAGGATGTCTTTCATCCTTGCCTGCTATACATTCCTCTCATGCAAGTAGACACCAAGATTTGGAGTGCATTTTTGTAGGCCCCAGTACTGCTGGCAGAGTGGTGAGGCCTTAACAAATTGAGGTCATAGATTACATGGCACGCAGTGCTACCAATTCCAGGGGATATTCTTCCACCCACTCTACTGCAGCACAGGGCTCTCCACCCCGTAAAATCTGCAAGGCAGTTCTAGCAAGAATTCACTGAGTCAATAATACTCTATGATGACACACCTGGGTCGGACACCATTGGCCATCCGCCTGCCCTTGGCTGAGTTTCAGACTTAGGGCTTCTGCAGGAGAATGAGGCCGCAGCCAGCGTGCCATCACAGGAAACCCTGATCGATGATCATGAGACCCAAGTGCTGCAGGTTTCTGTAATGTGAGGGAGGCTAGCAGGGAGGAGTGGGTGGAAGTGGATGTCATGGAGGACGATTAGGTCCTATATCCTATGTGGGCTGAAAGCCATCACAGTTTGGAGGAAGAGGTGGTGGTCACACAGTCCCATGCAACTAGCAGAAGAAGGGTGCAAACCCTCAGCGGTGAGTTCATTACTGCCATTGCCCCCATGCCCAGGGACTGAGCACACCAAAGCAGGCTCACAGGATATCACCAGCATAGCATTTTTTCAGTTCAGAATCGACACAGTCCACTACGGACAAGACAGAGGTCATTTTCAAGCTGTGCTAACAGTCGCTGAGGAGAGAGAAAGCTGACAATCATCTCTGCACCTCATGCATGGCCAGGCATCTGCAAGCAAAACATGAGCTGCAGTGGAGGAACAACCAAAAAACCCTGCAAACACCATGTACAATTCTTCCTCAATGTCACCATTTATTAAGGCTGTTTTGATGTCAAAATGTCTCACTGTCATCTGCTGAACAGTAGCTACTGACATTAAAGTTCGGAATGTCGTTTCCAAGCGAGAAAATGTGATTTCCTTGAGAAAATGTGGCATCTTAATTTTTAACATACTTTTGCAATTATCCTTTTTGTCTAAACTTGCTATAGACCATTACACCTTCAGAGTCAAATTTGTTTTTAAAGACCTACTTACTTCTGATTGCTTTTTTGCCTTGTGGTATCTCAGTGAGCGCCCCTGAGTTAGTCAAGAAACTTCATCTCTTCAACATTGTGAATATGCCAAGTGTCATCGATGGCACCTCGCACTGAATCCTCCCCCAGCTGCTCAGAAGTATATGTTTTGGTATGTTTAGGTGTTCATCGGTCCTCCTTCCTGGCCACTCTCCTATATTTATGTTAGCCTTGTTTCAGCTCCCCTAAACCAGCTTCCCTGTGCCCCTTTTGCCCTTGTATCTGCTTTCTTTTTGCCTGTTTCAATATTGTGTGCATTAACCTGAGTCTTTTCTGCTTTGGTTCCAGCAACTGCAAGATGGGCCACACTCTGAATGTGCAATGTGTCATTGGATTGGATTTTCCCTTCTTCAGCGCCTTGGCCGGATTCTCACAATCATCCCACAATGCATTTATCTTGTGCAGTTCACGTTTATACACCCTTACATGAAAAATGAGAGCTGATTGGCGGTTGGCTTCTGGGTAAGTGTGTATTCTTGTAGATGTTCTGCATTTCTATTGTTAGGCTTGCATTTGCACTGTTGTATGTCATTTTAATCTGCCCCCTAGTTATTTTGGGTTGTATTTTCTTGTTGATGCCTATCTGTGTCCCTGGCCTCCCTCTGTACTACTGTGCTCATGTGCCTATTCTCCATGTTCCCTAGTTTAACTCTTACACTTCTAGTCCATGTAATGCCCCTGTAAATGTTTTCTTCCTTACAACTGTGGGCCCCTATCTCCTGCTTCCTTTTATTGGGGTGGGTGTTGTTTTCCACCCATTTGCCCTAGTGGTTCCCCTTACTAGAAGCTCTCTTATTTTTTGGCTTTTTGGCTTAATGTTTGGATCTTAATTTTTTTTTCATTAGGTGATTTTCTGGCCCCAGACACCAGCACAGGCGTCTTATAACCGGGCACACTGCTGCACCCCTGCAGTTGTCGAGGGGGCTTTCAGGTGGACCATACAGGGGCTGGGCTGCAGTATAAACTGGATAATGTGGTTAAGATCATCCTGACCTGCATTGCCCACCACAACTTCGCCTTGATGCAGAAGATGGCAGCCTATGTGGAGGAGGCAACCTCTGCTCCGAGGTTCCTGGGCAACTATATTCGGGCTCACATAGCTATGCTGGATAATCTATTCACCAGCATTTGCTTGATTCCCCTTTTTCCAATTTTCTTTTGATTGTAATTTATTTGCATACCATATACCCAGGGTCCCACAATGTTACAGATCATGGCCAACACAGTGCCTTTGGTTTTTAACCTAAACATGTTGGCCTTATACCACAAAAAGCCCCCGCCCCCAACAAAAGTCCTCCAGGCCTGCTTATGGGAAGGTAACCTGGCCCACCCTTGAGGTTTTTTTTCTGGCCGACATCAGGGTTTTTTTCCTGGCCGCCATCAGGGCCAGCAGGAGTTGTTTGTGTTTGCCACAATTTGGACCAGCAGCGCCTCAAAGGTAAGTTGTGGTGGTGATGCTGCCAGATGATGGCCAATGCTTCAGCGTCTGGGAGGTGGTATGCGGCCCAGGGCCCATTGTAGCTGCAGTTGGTGGGAGAGTCTAGAGCGGGTTTTTAAACAATCTCATTGCCGGGAGATGTGGCAAAATTAAACTTCCAGAGTACTTTACGCTATCCCATATGCGTAAAGAGTGACACAGGATGGGGCATTCTATGGGGGGTCTATATTGCGGTGGGATCCATAATAGGCTTTCAATGGGGGTAGGATCGCACATGGGAGCCTCTAAACTAACCCAAAGGGGGGTCTCCATTCTCAGATGCAGACTATGGAGCTGAGCTATCTGTGCTGCCATGTAGTACCTGTTTATACATGGGGCTCCCAGCCCCCCCCTCCTTCCTATGCCTAAACATGGTGGCCTTTGCTACCCTCGGTCTGGAGTCCCCCCATACATACTTCATGATACTGTTCTGCATACTCTTAATCTGATGCAGGGGGATATGCACCGGGAGTGTCCTAAAATATTACAACATCTTGGGTAGCAAGGTCATCTTTACTGCATTTATCCTCCCATTCCATGAAATCTCATGCCCTCGCCTTGAATCCAGCAACGACTTCAGGGATCTAAAGAGGGGGGGGGGGATAATTTGCCTGGTACAGTGAGTGGTAGTGCCGCCGAAGCCCACCGGAAGGGGAAATTAGAATGAAGAGCAGCTAGAGCTTGGGGGGGATATTCAAGTTTAGCCTCAGCGACTTCTCCTTGTTAACCTTAAGGCCTGAGAGCTTTGAGAAAAGTACATTAGGCAGGGAGGTGTGTGGCCGCGAGAGGGTTAGTAGAATTTTGTCCACGAATAGGCATACTTTATGGTGATACCCCACTAGTTCCACCCCGTTTATGTCTGGGTTTGCCCGGATGGCTATTGCCATCAGTTCCAAAGCCAGTACAAATAAAACTGGGGAGAGTGGACATCCCTGCCGAGTGCCCCTACTAATCTGGAATGAGTCCGAAAGGTAGCCGCCGTATTGTACTCTAGCTGTGGGGGAGGAATATATGGACCTGATCCAAGCAAGAAAGTTGTCCCCAAATCCCCATTTTTGAAGGACACAAGTCATGTAGTCTCAAGATATAGAATCAAAAGCTTTCTGCATGTCAAGTGACAAGAGAAAACTGTGGATGTCCCTCTGTTGGGCCAGCTTGACTAAGTGGAGCAACCTACGAATGTTTTCAGAGGCCTGCCTACACGGGATGAACCCACCTGGTCCTTACTTATTAGTGCTCCCAGAAACTCATTGATCCTAGTGATCAAGAATTTCCCCAGGATCTTGAGATTGACATTGTGTAGTGAGATGGGTCTGTAGTTCTGTGGGTTTGTGTGGTCTTTGTCCGGCTTTGGGATCATGCTTATAAACGCTTCCAAGGAAGTTTGATTTAGTTTGTCTTGGCCTCTAAGATAGTTAAACATTTTTGCTAAATGGGGCTAATTCGTTTGCATATTTCTTATAGTATAAGGTGGAGAAACCATCTGGCCAGATGCCTTGAAGCGTTTAATTGCTTTTAGTATTTCCGGGATCGTGATATCAGCCTCTAAGCTTTCCTTGTGTGTTTCAGGAAGCTTGGGGAGTGAAAACGAATCAAAGAATTTGTCTGCCAAGTCCCGGGGAAGGGCCTGGGATGCTTCATAAAGCTTGCTTAACAAGCCTCTAAAGGCGCTGACGATTCTAACGGGGTTGGCCATAAGGGTCCCCTCTGGGGTTCTCAGCGAAACCAGAGTTTGTCTCGGCCCGGAATATCGCAGCTTGTTCGCCAGGGGTGTATCAGGTTTATTAGCCCTTGCATACATCTTCTGCTTGCCCCATCTAAGCCTCTTTTCTGCAATCTCATCTAACAGCAAATTAAGTTGTATGCTAGCCTCATCCACCTTTTTTTTGAGCACCCTGGTGGGGTTTGCTTTCCAGTCCCTTTGCAGTTGCTCTAGGCTGGCTGTGAGGTGGGCTATTTTTTCGGTTCTACTTTTCTTGAGGGACGTAGCTAGGGTGATGAGACCCCTTATGACCACTTTATGGGCTTCCCAAAACTCACCCCCATGGCTGAGTTTACATTAACTGCAAAGTAGTCTTTTATGTATTGTAAAATTTGCTCCTGAGAATCTTTGCGTGTTAGTAAGGAGTCGTTTATCCTCCACCTGAACGGCTTGGGAATCGGAGGGGATGCAACAAACCTCATAGCTACCGGGGCATGATCAGTCCAAGCTGTGGTCAAGATTTTACATTTGTTGACCATGGGGATAATGTTCTGAGGGACCATGATGTGATCAATCCTGCAGAATGAGTTATGGGGGATTGATTAAAAGGTATAGTCTCGCGCTTTAGGGTTCTACTCGCGCCAGATATCTGTCAGAGAAGCCTCTCTTAGCATGGCATTGATTCAGTGTGGTGGATTCTGCACCAGTGAGGTGGTGGAAGGGGGGCTACCTGCCAGTGGGGATGACCTATCCAGTTTGGGGTCCAAAGCGATATTGGAGTCTCCGGCCACTATCAGTATACCCTTAATATGCTCCTTTATCTTTCTCAAAGGTGGGAAAAGAAGTTTGTCTGGTGGGTATTCGGCGCATACGTCATCTGTATGTTGTTTAGGTGTCCTACTATGATCAAGTATCGACCAGTCGGGTCAGCTACTTGGGTGTCACATTTAAAAGGGACATTCCGCCGGAATGCTATAACGACACCCCGAGTCTTCTCCGTATGACAAGCTAGGAAGAAGGTGGGGTATTGCGGGTTCAGATACCTAGGGGAGCTCGTGGTTGAGAACCTCGTCTCCTGAAGGCACAAGATGTCAGCCTGTAGCTGCTTGTAGCAATAGAATGCTTTAGATCTTTTATGTGGGGAGTTAAATCCCTGTACATTGTGCAAGAGCAATTTAAAATTGAGGTTAGCTCCTGCGTGCATACTTTGAGGTTGGCTCATGGTGTTGGTATCACACTGGGTATAGGAGGAGGAGAAAAAAAAAAAGGGAAGAGACGGGGGGGTGGAGGTTGGGCTAGGTGGCGGTTCTGAAGAGGGTTCTAGGATTTGTGTCTCAGACCCGAGAACAGCACTCCGGGATGGAGAGGGTGGGGGGGAAGGGAAGAGGGGGTGTAAAGGTGTTGGTGACTCCAATGGAGTCCAAAGTTTGCCTTCCGGGGGAATAAACACACTGCCGGAAGTTTCTGGGTTTCTACGGGGGGGGTCATCTCTGAGCGTAGGGTCGGTGCGCTAGATAACAAAAAGGAGGGGGGAAAGGGGAGGGGGCGGGTGGTCCGTGACCTATCCAGGACCCCCCAACCCCAACCGAGGGAGCTCAGGGGGGTGAGCTGAGCTAAATTTCTCCGGGCTTAGGGGTACAGCAGCTCAGGCCAACGACCATCAGACTGGATGCCTCAGGAGATAAATAGTCAGTTTAAGTGAACGTACCATGAAGAGAACCCATACAAACATTTACGTCCAAGCCTCCCGTTGAGTGGCAACACATCCCCCCGCACATATGCTAATAGAATAACAACAGCAACCAAGTCACCAGGTCGGCGAGCCGGCAGATGGGCCCCGCCACGCGATCGCTCCAGGCAGCCAGGGCCCCAACCACAAGCAGGCGGACGCGCCGATCGGTGGCTCAAAATGTATGGCGCATCTGTTGCCCACTGGCCCGAGAGAGAGAGCCCAGAAGCAGCTGACCATGAGCCGGGACCCAGCGGTACTATGGGGCCCAGGTCGCCGCGCCCCAGGACCCAGTCGCGGCCCCCACCTGTTAAAACAAGATAAGATAAAAAAAAACACTTTAACAACTCGCAAGGGGTGATAACCTTTAATACAACTGACATATATTCTGAAGGACGGGAATGGGCTGGATGGTCCCGACCACCAGGGCTTCGCCCTACCAGACTCATACAGCCCGCAACCTATTGCAGGGGCATAAAGTATCCACTGCGGCCCACCCCCCGGGCTATGGCGCAGTCCAACTCGGAGGGACCGCCGCCACAGGGTCTTCCCTGCCGGCTGGGACCAAGCAGCCCCCCCGTGTGAATCGCTCCTATTCAACCGATAACCACAGCCCATCACTCTGCACGGCAAAAAAACGATAATGCCCATGATTTAGGGAGAGGGGGAGAGAAAGAGCACCCACCCCATCCCTTGGCAGGAGGCAGACGTCCCTCTTGAAACCAGCACAGTCACCCGGAGGTGACGCCAAAGGGGCAGGTGTGGGGAGAGAGGAAGAGAGGGGGAAAAAGGCAAACAAAAACAATGAATTATATATATATACATTTGTCACACCTCCTCCCCCCCCCCCCAGCAGAAGGACTCCTGAGAAAAAACACATGTGCGTCAGTCTCCCGGTGCTTTCTTTGTTTAGCAGCAGGTGAACAGGCTATCTCGCCGTGGTCAGCCATTGTTGGGTTGGTAAGCCTTGGCAGCTCGTGAAGGTGTTGACGCAGGATAAGGGCGTTGGCTGCTGGTCCGCTGGTCCCGCCTGGTGGTCCTGGGGCGCCGCTCCTGGGATGGCTCCGGTGCAGAAGAAGGATCAGTCTGCGCGGTCAATCCCAACCGGTTCAGCAACTCCGAGGCCTCCTCCGGGGTAGTGACAGAATGTGAAAGGCCCATATATGTGAAGGTTAATCTGAACGGAAAGCCCCCTCTGTAGGTTATCTGATGTGACTTGAGTGTCAATAAACATGGTTTCAACAGGCGAGATTTCTGAAGTGTTACAGGGGCTAAATCTGAGTAGACCTGGTACTTGTGTGTTTGAAAGACCAGGTTGTTACGGGCCCGGTCTGCCTGAGCCACCATCTCCTTGGTATTGTAGAATATAAATTTAGCTATAATGTCTCTGGGTAGACCATCCACCCCAGGAGGTCCTAAGGCTCGATGGATCCTATCGAACTCCTGACGTTCAATCGGGATTGCTGGAATAAGATCCTGGATTAGAGCCATGATGGTGGATTGAGGTCAGTAATAGATTCTGGCAGTCCTCTAAAACGCAAGTTACTGCGCCTGGACCTATTTGCAAGATCCTCAATTTTCTTGAGGGCTAGAGACAACTCGGCCTTGTTATTCTGTATCTCAACGTCATGTTCCTCCAGGACAGAGGTGGTGTCAGTGATTTGGTGCTCCAATTTAGATGTACCGGATCTCAAGTCCCTGAGCTCCAGTTTAAACGCTGCTGAGAGGTTCTCAGAGGCCGTTTCCAGCTCCTGTTGCAAGACTGCTTTAAATCTTTCTAACAAATGTGGGACTCCGGTTGCGACTCAAGCTGCGAGTCCAGGAGTTCTGGTGAGGGTATAGGAGAGGAGGGAATCCGCAGCCTATTCATGGGCCCTGATGCGGCTGCCATTTTAGGGCTAGTAGTGTGCGCCGAGTGCCTAGGGGTGTGCGTCGGCTTACCTCGGTCCTTGCGCCCCATTCCCTGCCCGGATGCTCCTGATACCTACTGGTGCAGGGGTCTCCGCTGCGATGCTGCTGATGGTACCGAGGTCCGGCTGTGAGTGGTACTATACTGGTCAGGCTGCGGCCGCCATTTTGGGCTGCACAGCCAGAGATGTAATTTCCAGCCTGCGCTGGATGCCAGCCCAGGCCGGCTCTCAACCGGCTTTTTACTTCCCTCTCAGGTGCGGGTGAGGGGGGGCATGAGCCCGCCGCTATAAAAGCTGCTAGAGGGAAACCGGAGCTCCGTTGTGCGGCCGCGCCTGTTATGCATCAGGCCGCAGCCGGCATCTTGGATTCGGCCGCTGCCGGCGATGCTGCTCCTGCTGTGTCGGCCCCACCGCCTTCTAGCTGCGAGTAAGTGCTCCCGGGGCGCCCACCGACCGGCCCGGCCTGAATCGCCGCCACTGTGAGCGCTGTGCCTCCACTTACTGAGGAGCTGGATCAGCTAGCAGCCATCTTTCCCGGCTGCTCGCGAGCGCCCCCAGATGTACAAATTTCTAATAGCCATGGGACACTTATTACGGACATTTACAGGAAACCAACAGATTGCAATACTTTTCTGCAAGCCAATAGCTTCCACCCCCCCTCTCAATATGTCCGCATCCATAGGATTACAGCAACTGAGGACCTCTATGACATTAGATCTGGGGAACTTATTAACAACCTCATTGAACGGGGTTACAGTCCCTCAGTCCTAAGAGATGCACAAAACAAGGCCCGTAATCTTGATAGAACTACCTTAAGAAAGTTCAGGCCTAAAAAAGAGAATAAACATATTCCATTGGTACTTACCTTCTCTGACCTTTCCTTACAGGCACAACGATTCGTTAAGACATTGGCACATTTTGGGCACTGACTATAAACTGGCGGAACTATGTAGAGAACATCCCCTTACAGCATATAAAAGGGCCAGAAATGTGAGATCCACATTGGTCCAGGCTGATTTTTGCTCCCCTAAGCCACAGACAAAATCAAACTGGCTAAGCGATCTACCCATGTGGCCATTGTGCACAATGTGGTTTCACCTATAAAACTTCCTCTTTCACACATTCCAGCTCAGGTAAACGCTATAAAATACGCAGTTTTGCCAACTGCTCTTCCAAGAATGTCATATATCTGTTATATATATCTGCTTAAATGCCCTGTGGGAAAGGCTATGTGGGTAAAACCAGACGTGAAGTGAGACTCCAGCGCTGTGCTCCCCCCATCGGCGGCTTCACCACCTCTCTGCAATCATTGTCTCTGCACACACTGAAATACACTTCCGGACTTCCGTCTTCCGTCCGTCGCGCGCTGTACGCACCGTCATTTTGTTGGTTATAGGCGGCCGCTGCTTAGGGCGCCGCCATCTTTCTGGTTAGCTGTATAGCCGCCCCTCTCTTCCAGATATGGCGTCACTCCCGGTCCCGCGTGCCACTTCCAGCTTTGGATGGCGGCCTTGCCATCCAGGCCTAGAGTGGCCAGGACAGGTAGTGACGGCCGACAATGATGTCATCGGACGGCGCTATAACGAGCGCTGCAGATCGGTGCCATTTCCTTACACACGCTGGAGGCACCTACAGAATAAAAGCTGAGTTCTTCTGGTACATGACACCGCTCCTCCTGAGAAAGGCTTTGAACAGCCAAAACGTCGAGGGTCTGATCTTTTGTCCACCTGGTGTCCTAGCTTGTAACCGTGTTGCTATCATTCATGTTTGCTTCACTGTTTGATCTCTATGTGTACTGCATGATATAGGATGTACTGAGGTACGGTCCGCATACTGTTCCTATGGGCAACCTCTTCCCTCATAATTACTGATAATATGTTTTCTTATCTGTTGAAGCATATCCCATATTAGCTCATTCTCATAGCGACATGTACCGGGGGTGACTGTTACCCAATATTACTGGACACAATGCTAAACATATTTATCTAGGGGCCCATTCATTGATATGTATATCGTTGTTTTGTTCTTAGTACACCTGTATATAATGTATATACACTTTAATATTGTAATCTCATGTTTTGTACATTACTTCTGTATTACCTTCACCAGCATTAAAATAACATTCTTTTGAAGGCAGTTACGCTCTCGGGTGTGCGATTTTCCTTTCTTATATGTATAAGTTGATTTTTGTGCGTAAAGAGTGGGCGCACACTGGGATTTCTGAACCCCATACGTTTTTCTTTGAATAATCATTTAATTAATCGTAGTGTGCTACAACTCTTAATTAACATTTTCTAGCCCATCACCATCACGGGCAACTGAACAGCAGCAACACACTTCCAGGGTCTGCCAGGAAACAATGGCACTGGGGTGCGTTGGTACAGATGAGCAGACGACAAGGAACAACATGGCACCAACAATATACATCCATGAACAGCAGGAATTCAACATGATGTTAAGTACACATGTTGTAATGCCTAGCTGATCACCAGCCTTTGTTCAGATGCCAACCCGCCAATCTAACAATGCCTTATTCCGCCTATAGTCAAGTCCCGTTTGCCGGGAGGCATTACATGCCTGCCGGAACATGGTTGCCCCCATGACTCAAGGGCGCAAAGGATGGCACCTGAGGCCACAAAGGCTGGTCTACAACAGGGCAAAACTGTAACAAATACATAGGGGATGTCAGAGATAGCTGGGTCTGCAACAGATTATCAGTCCTACTAGTCCAGGGAAAGCCAAGGGTCAAAGCTGTAAATCAGAGAGTTGCAGTATCAAAAGGGTGAAAGGCAAAAGTGTAGTTTGGATGCAGAGCAAAATAATCAGGACATCAGGAGATAAACCGAGTAACACACCACAAGCTAGACGTTATCACAGGCAGTATGTGCTGAGACCTGGACTGCTTTATGTGACCACTGACCAATGGGAGGTTGGAAGACTGGGGATGCACAGCAGTTGCTAAACTGACACACTAAAACTAGGGAGCCAGACAGAACCTCTGAGTTAACCCTTAACTGACCCTTAAGCTTCGCTGACCACAAAGAGCAGTAATACGTTGTCGCAAGGCATATGAAGTGTGGGCCCCTAAGCATGTCAGTCTGAGTTTCCACTTGGATCTAACATTACCCCTCCCCTGAGGAAAGGCCTCCCGACCCTCTACTCTGAGTTTCTCAGGATGAGCTGAATAAAAATTCCTAACGCCTTGGCATGAACTTGACGAGCTAGTACACAATTTCTCTCCTCAGGACCATATCCCTTCCAGTCAAAAGGTGAAGTGGTAGGAGCAGAGTTAGCAGTAGACTTAAGCAAGGAGACATGGAATAAACTGGAGAATTTGAGGGATTCTGGAAGGGCTACCTTGTATGTGAATCTATTGATCTTTTTGAGAATTTGGTAAGACCCTATAATGTTGGACCAAATTTGACAGAGGGTTGTCTTAGGGCAATATTACGTGTGGAAACCCAGACATGAGTTCTTTGGCTAAACTCAGTTTCTTCAGAATGGTGGCAGTCAGCAAACCTTTTCTGTTGCTCCACTGCCCAAAGGAGGTTCTTCTGAACCCTGGACTAGATGTCAGACATGTGAGATAACCAACCTTTCACATCAGATAGATTCAAGGCAGAACCAGAGAGAGACAAATATGTTGGACCTCGACCACTGACACAATGGAAGGGAGACATCCCAGTCGAAGAGTGTATGGTGTTAAAGGAAAACTCTGCAAATGGTAAGAATTCTGACCAATCAAGATGGCAATCTGAGATGTAGCAACAAATATATTGTTCCAAGGTCTGGTTGGTTCTCCCTGTCTGACCGTTGGTCTGCGGCTGGAAGGCCAAGGAAAAGTACAGTCAGATACCCAAACATGCACAGAAGGACCTCCAAAACTGGGAAACGAACTGGACCCCTCTATCAGATACTATATTCTCAGCGATTCCATGTAATCTAAACACATGTTCAACAAATAACTGAGCTAGCTCCTTAGCCGTTGGAAGTTTGTTGAGTGGTAAAAAATTGGCCATCTTACTAAACCTGTCAGCCACTACCCAGATCACAGTGTAACCTTGGGATTTGGGCAAATCTACAGCAAATTCCATGGCTATGTGTGACCAGGGTTTCTCAAGAACTGGGAGTGGTGAGAGGGTACCAACTGGAGAGGTTCATGGAGACATACAGCGGTCACAGATGGAACATGCTTTCACATAGGCTTTGGCATCATCAAACATAGAGGGCCACCAGACTAGATGAGACAACAGGAACAGAGTCTTTTTCTCCCCTTGGCCTGCAAGTCATGGAACTGTTGTAGGATCTGCAACTGGAGCGACAATGGAACAAACAGGCAATCTTGAGGTTTACCTGGCTGGGATTCTGATTGATGAGGTATTAAGAGTGCTAAAAGGTCTGGAGAGAGCAGGTCTGGGGAGAGAGCAGTTTTCCTTCTGGATAACGCATGAGCCTTAATGTTTTTTGTGCCCAGGCTTTTAGGTAATGGTGAAGTTAAACCGACTTGTCTGTCTTGAATTAAGGCACTTAGGCCCTTCAATATATTCTTATGGTCTGTAAAGACTGTGATTGGATGCACTGCACCCAGTGCCTCCATTCCTTGAATGCCACTTTGGCCCCTAATAGTTCCTGATTGCCTATGCCTTAGTTTCTCTCAGCAGGAGAAAACTTCCTAGAAAAGAAGGCACATGGATGTAATGCTCAGGAACAACTGAATACTGGGAGAGAACTGCCCCACACCAAGCTCAGAGGCTTTCACCTCAATGAAAAAGTGATGCTGGACATTGGGATGTACCAGGATAGGAGCAGAACAGAAAGCTTCCTTAAGCTAGTTAAAGGCCTGAATTGCTTTAGGAGGCCAGTGGGCTGGATCTGCCACTTTTTGGGTCAAATCAGTAAGCGAAGACAAATCCAAAGAAATTGTAGTTCCAAACAGTTCCAATGCTTGACCACATTTAGAGCAGGGCTAGGTTGGTGCATGGTAGGGTTGCTGGGATCCCCAAAAACATATTTTGCAAAACTTGAGAAAATCTGGCACGGCCAGACCCCACAGCGAAACATTTTTTAAAACCTAGCTTTTATTATTGTTAAATAAAATCAGTAAATAAAGTGCTTACATGGGAACACAAGGTCCCATTTCACATACCCCACAACTGTGACACATTTCGGTGGGCTCCCCTTTTGTCAAGCATTGAACACTCACCTGCACAGTGGCCCCAATATAAGCATAAACACATTAGTCCAAAAATAGTGCTCGTGAAGCCCCACCTGCACCGGGCTGGAAATAACCAATGCACGGTGTCAGCACAAACGACAAGCAGTAATACACCGCCGCAAGGCATATGAGGCGCTGGCCTCTAAGCTGTCAGTCTGTTATTCCGCAATGATGATGCATGAGTGCGGACAGGTAGATGCTTGGATTTAACATTCGCCTATGCTTACGCATGTTTGCTGCTGGTCTGGTTGCTTGTTGAAGGGCAAGACGTTGACCAGGCCAACACCATTAATGTGCCAACCCATGTGTGCCAAGGTGAACATGCCATCATTCAAATGTTGCAGCCTCTGTCACCTGTCCCTCTCTTGCCTATTTGTAGAGAATGCTGTGGGCCCAAAGATGTGTGTAGGAAGAGGGGGAATGTAAAACAGTGGCAGGATGAAACAGGAGAGAGACCAAGACCTTACAATCCTCCAGTAATGGCAGATGGGATAGCTGGGTGCACCACTTGACCCAGGTGTGTCAGCGGCTCCTATCCACCAGTAATGTAAGCTTGGAGAGCTGGGGCCACCAGGTTGCAGAGCTGTGTCAGCAAGCACAATCCAGCAGTACTAGTAGAGGGGAGAGCTGGGTGCGCCACTTGGCCTAGGAATACCCCTATCCGCATTTTGGAGATGCATAGGCACATGCTGGTTAAGAGTCTGGTCATGAGCCTAGTCAATGGTGCATATGCACATACTGGCGTAGTCACTCCCCAGGCCAAAGGGGACATACATTTGCCAGCTGCCCAGGTGGGAAATGTAAAAGACATGAATTTAAAGGGGAAGGTGATGCATGTGGACCTAAACTTGGCCAATCAAGAGCATGCCGGAAAGTAACATTTGGATTGTCTTTTGCATTTGCAGACTTTCATAACAGGGCGCTACACCAAACACCCATGCCAAGGAGACGTTGGCATTGGAAATCGTAGCCTATCTGTGTGGGCAGGGGATGTCGGCTTACACCCACACACAAATCATGCAGCACTGGTCGAACCTCAATTGACAAAAGTGTCCCCGGGCTCAACGGTTCTACAGCCAGAACATCCTTGGTAAGTGGATTCCCAAGAGAGAATGTGAGCATTTATGTTCTTTCTTTTCTTTTAGCTGGGGAGTGCTAGCTCTGAATTAGGGTCAACCAGAGGACAAGGGTCCGACCAATGGGCAAAGCAGAGATGGTGTGGGTATAAGACGTCAGCCCCAGCCAAAGCCAACTTCCTTATCCTCCTCTTCAACCTCCCCACCAACAGCCCTGGAACCAGCTGAAAAGGAGAAGGAGGCCCATATGTTGGACTTGGAGTTGCCCACTGCCCTGGAACTAACAAAACACATGTATGCTAAGTGCTGGTGTCTTGTGCTTCTCTTTCCCTACAGACTCAGCAGACCCAGGTGAGTATGCCGCTATGGGGCAGGGATGGTGCCAGGTGGGTGCAAACCAATTCAAGCAGACCACTACACGAGCAGAACACACACCACACTTTTAACATCTGTTTGCATGTCCAGATGAACGGATGGTACAAAGGAGTAGGATGCCCCCCTAAAAGGGCAAAAGAAAGTTTGATGGTAGGTGCTGAGCAATTGGGGGGGCCTTGAACTGACACACATGGGTTTCAGCAGATGTTGACTTGTCTTTAAACTGGACTTTTACCATGATTTATTGAAAAGCTCAAACCCTTATAAAATGATTTCCCAGCATCTAAAATTAATATATTTTAAGTTTTTAGTCACTTACTTATTATTTTTTCCCCCACTGGGCTGCAACTCTGTTCAGGACTTTAGGATACGAGCGCCGCCATCTTGACTCACCCTTACTGAGGAGAGGAGAGTGGGATAAAGTACAGGGGGCTGGTTATAACTGTGCTTTGCTCAGACAGAGCAGAGCTGGGGTCAGCAATCCCAGAATGCAGAGCAGCACAGTTAGAAGGCACTTCCTGTTTGCAGGCTGCCTGATGTCCCATGAGCCGCCATCTTGGATTTTTAAAGGCTCATAACATGCAGTAGATGCAGGTAGGGTGATTTTTAATGGGAGCAATCTGTATGAACAGGGTGTGGGAAACATATAAGATAGGCTCTTATTCAGGGTGAAGGTCCACTTTAAAGATGCCATGTTGTTAGGCATTTTTGAATGTTGCCCACTTTTAAAAGTTATTTTTTTAATTAAAAAAAAGACTCGACAACCCACAAAAAATATATTTTATGGACAAAAAAATTAAAATATACCGTTTTAATAAAAAAAAAAAAGGTTTACTCTCTGCACCATTTTGTTCAGGGTAGTCTGGAACACATTCGTTTTCATAATGGTTTGCATCTTACTATTCATATTGTAAAGGTAAAGTCCACTTTTAATGGTATTTTTGAAGTTGTATATGTTCTTGGGCCAAAAGGATGTCCTCAAGGTGCCAAGCTTATTTACTATTTTCTAAGTATGCTAAGTTAGCATTAGCAAATGTGTGCTTTATGCAAGCTTTTCATATCAGCAAACTGTTGCTATTGGAAACTGTACACTGAGATCTGCAAACAGAAAGAAGTGAGCCTTGAACACACAGAAAACTGCTGCCATGGCTGTTGCTGGGGTAGTTCACTCAACCTTACACATGCCCAGAAGCAGTGTTCTCTGTGTACAGGGCTCATGTCTCTCATGTAGTAGATATTGTCGTACAGACTTGATGTACAGTTGACAATAGCAACAGATTGCAGGTAGTGAAAACTGTTTAAATAAAACAAACATTTATCATATAAACATATTAATAATAAACAGTTGATTGTTTAACAACAATAAGGAATAAAAATCAGGCTCCATTTATCAGCAATATATCATATGTGAGGTTTATTCATCAAGGGATAGCGGCAGGTAGTGCCTCGTTGCGGCAGGCAGCGTCTGGTGAACGCTGGGCGCTGTACGCAATACCACATTTATGAAGGAGATTCTGGTGAGCGACTCTAACAGCACCATGTAACGTCGATTCATCATTACAGGCAGCTCACCGTCTAGCGCCGGCGCTCTGGCTTCCAGAGCGCCAGGTATTACCTGTCGCTACCTGTGGCTCTCCCATTAAAGCCCTGTTTAAACAGGGCTTTTTGTTTTTAATTTTTTTTTCTCTCAAATAATTGTGTCACCTCTCCTGGCCTAGAAAAAGTCATTTATGAAAACTTTTTTGATTTTTTTATATTTTTATGCAGAATTGTCATTACAGGTCTGGCACTAAAGTGTTAATGTCACAATGTTACAACAATGTCATTCCATGTGTTTTCGCTTTGTTACAGGTGGATATGTGTTGAAAAATAGACTTTAATCACACAGCATCTGGTGCTCTATGCTAAAGCGGCCAGGTTACTACAGCGACTGAGGCCCTTATTTATGAAGGAATAGCGACAGGTAGCGACTGGTGAGTGGCCGTTAATGACGGGCCCCGCCACGAGAACGCTGGCTCCCCACCACAATCACACATTTATCAAGCCAATCCTGCTTAGCGACTGAGATAGCGTCATATAGCGACTCATTCATCATTATTCCAGCCTCAGCCCACAGCGCCAGCGTCCGACCTTGAACAGCGACAGGTAAGACCTCTCGCTACCTGGCGCGCTCAATGCATTTCAATGGAACAATCGTTAAATATTAATAATTTATTGTTATTAATGTGTTTTTTTTTTTATGTGAAAAATTCTGTGACCACTTCTGCCATTTTAGATAATTTTTTTAAGGGAAAAAAATTAAAAAAAAATTGTACAGAATTGATATTACAGCTCTGATATTAATGTATTCATATTACTAAATTATTTAAAATACTTTTTTTTTTTGGTTTCCAAAAATATGGTGGTTTGGGGGTTAAAAACTACTTTTAACACATCGGGTTTAAACATGCATTTCACAGCGCTTGAATTTTTTGAGCGTGATTTTTTGATGAATATGGTGGAAGCCGGTCACTCTGACCAGTCGCTATCATGCGCACCCATACAGCGCGGAACCTTGTCAAATAGCAACTCCTCACCCAATATTCAACATTACGGCAAACCGACTGAGTCGCTATCAACTACCGAACAACGGCCAAGCACAGCGACTACTAGCGGGCGCTCTGAAAATGCCTCTACAGTCGCTCAACTGTCGCTACCTGCCGCCATTAATGAATCAGCATCACAGACACTATTACAGCGACTGATAGCCGATCACAGCGTCTACTAGCGGTCGCTCTAAGTGCCTCTGTACAGACGCTCATCTGCCAATACCTGGCGCTAGTCATGAATCAGCCTGTCTCTGTATGGAGTAGCAGCAGCACAACTCCTCATGCACATACTGCTCAAACTGTGCGTTTTTCTGTAGTCACATTGTTTCCTGTTATTTTTTGCTCAAACTTTATTAGCATAATAAACAAACATAGATATGAGTCATATTGAAACAATTTGTATAAACAATACAAACAGTTGTCCAGAGAAAATGCATGAATACCAATTGGCTATTTAGAGCTATCAAATATATTGCACATTTTCCTAAATTTGCTGCCATCATCTGTGGATTAAGGCAAGGGGGGGATCTGTAAATAATTGCCTAGGCTATTTTAAGCCATTTCATTAAGCCCCGATTTCTTGTAAAATATTGTTTACATTGCTTGGTTTTGAAATCAGTGTTAATGGTTACTGTTGAGTTCAATGGATCAATTATCTAGAAAGGCAAATTTTTATGTGAGCATAATTAGCCCAGCCTGGTTAAATTAACAGTGGTTGCATTTATAATCAGAGCAAAGGGGGTGGGAGTAGCTCCATCACTATTTATACAAAATTATTATCATTATTATTCAGGGCCTGGGAACCAATTTACCGACCAGTTTAACCCTCTCATCATCCAAGTATTTAGCACCAAACATGTCTAGCTATGTGGAAAGACAGATATTTGGTTGCACATATCTGCAGATATCTCTGTCTTTCCACACAGCTAGACATGTTTGTTGCTTGATATTTAGATGACGAGAGGGTTAAACTGGGCAGTAAATTAGTTCCCAGGCCCTGAATAATAATAATAATTTTGTATAAATAATAGTGATTGAGCTGCTCCCACCCCCCCTTTATTTGAATTGCCATGAGCACAAGCAGGGAGGAATTCAGTCAATATGGATTTCTCCCTGTGAAGTGTTCTAAAGGGAGGCTGGCAGCTTCCCAGGTGAGTAGCTCTCAAATATTTGTCTGCATTGCATGTCCCAACTTTGGGGACTCAAAATTAAGAGTAGGGACCACACTAAACACAGAGTGCCTTGTCGGGCAGTGTGGCTTCCACATGTATCTGCAGATATATGCAACCAAATCTCTGTCTTTCTACACAGCTAGACATGTTTGTTGCTTGATATTTAGATGATGAGAGGGTTAAACTGGGCGGTAAATTACTTCCCAGGCCCTGAATAATAATAATCATTTTGTATAAATAATAGTGATTGAGCTGCTCCCACCCCCCTATATGCATTTATAATCATGTTTACCGAGCTTTAATATTATGTACATATGAATTGAATATTGTGGGAGATATGGATAAATGGCTTGAGATAGGCATATGTTGTAAAAGAAATACTTTTCTGTGCTTAAATTAGCATTTTATATAAGTTGAGGTGTTAGACAACTTTTAAACAAACATTTATGTTTTACATGAATTAACTGCTGAAATGACTTAGGCCCTTATTTAACAAGAGATAGCGTCAGGCAGCGCCTGGTTACCGGGAGGTAGCGCTAACTAGCGACTGATCAACGCTGGTCAACGCCGGACACGGCACACAATAGCACATTTATCATCCGAAATCTGTGTAGCGACTGGAATAGCGCCATGTAGCGGCTGATTCATCAAATTTTCATCCACAGCGAACAGCGCCAGTGTTGTGCCTTGCACAGCGCAAGGTATTACCTCTCGCTATACCCCCCTACTAGGTATGCACCACCCAAATAACCACTGACGGACAGGTGCCAACTATAGGGACCAAATTGCATATACCCTCTGTACCTGGTGGGACTCCAGGGCTAGCCCACTTGTAGGTCCACAAATACTAGTTGCACACTACTATACCTTTAAATGCAATTTATTAGAAAATAGAGTACATACACATAATACTACATACAAACAATACTACATACAAACAGTTAAAAAACATATAATAAAAACCCAAAAAGTGGGGAGGAGCTTAGGGGCTATAGATATATCCAATAAATTAGTCAAATAAAATATACATCCAGATTAAAATAAATGTCATACATCGTAATGTACAATGGCGCTTATGGGAAGTGCTGAGTGCATAAAGTGCCTAGTGACTAATATATAAGTGTCCTATCCAAAAGTGAGAAATACACTGCTAAAAACTTGCAGTCTTCAGAAAAATCAAAAATCGTGCAAATCATGCATAAGCCAACAACTCTAAAATAAAGTGCAAAGTGCAAAAAAGATGTGCAACTACCCTACTACTATACCTATGCAGTGTCCCTATGGGGTCCAATAAGCGCCATCCACATACAATATATAACACAATATCACAATATCTCCATATATAATATGCTTGCTCAAATGTCACACCAAGCCCGCTGTCCTCCCCACTTACCTCACCGACACGCTGCATGGTCCTCCACCACTTTGCTAGGGTGTCTGAATTGTAATGGCCAGCATGCTAAGTGGGGGGCTCCACGCCTCCTCCTCAGAGTCCTCCCTGGGAAACCAGCGGCAGGTCATCCCCTGGTGAGTGCATTTCTAATTATTGTTTGTCTGTTACAGGTGATCCTGGTGAATTAGCACTAATCCTGTGCCCTTGTTATCTGGTTTTTAGGGCATCATAGAGCCACCACCTCCAGCAGCTATGTGCCAGCCCTTGGCCGCGGGCATAGTCGTGGTAAGTGTTTGTTGTTATTCCTCACATCCCATATGTAATGACATTCCTTAAATATACACATGTTTACTGGTCCATAGTACAAGATGGTAGTGTAATTTAAATTAACATCACAAACCCCACTACAGTGCAATCAAACTGCCAACCACCCCTATGTTTCAGCCCACACCATGATGGTGGCTAGCAAATGTGTTAGTTTTGTAAGTTGTTCCGGCTAACACATGTTGCACACTCTCCAAGTAAGATTCTACACTCAACTTCAAATTAGGCCTTAGCATTGCACTGCAAAGGTGATTGCCACATTATCTTGATGTGTCCATGTTGCACACATAAATAATTTACATGAACTCATGGACCAGTAAATATGCTAATGTCTGACAACATGTGTGTAACAATGCAAGCATTTTTTTGGCAGACTCCATAAACAGATGGATGTCAAATCTTAATGTGTCATTGCCCAACTAATCTATTTTTTCTCTTTTGCTTTCTCCTGACAGATGTTGCCACGCAGATGGAGCCGGTGACCATACTCCCCACCCCAGTTCCCGGGACTTCCAGCAGCATGGGCCCCAGCCACAGCTGCGATGGTGAGTACATCCCACTTCATATGCCTAAAGACTTTGGACACCTTTGTCTTATTGGAAATTCTTAAGAAATTGACAATGTACCTATGTCTTTTCGAAGCACACATCTAGGTTACATGTGATTGTCCTACAATCCTAAATGCATGTCTGCATGCTTGATTGTTGGCTCACATTCTTTGGTTTTCTAGTGTTAAAATGTGGGGTTAGAACCAACAAATTGGGCTGCTAAGGTTGTGAACTCTAATATGCTTGGCCCAAGCAGTTTATTCGTTAGGACTTAGGCCCTGATGTTTGGCTGTAAATAAACAAATAAATGTCCACACTGGGACTTATCCCTTAATTTATTCCCAAGAGTTCAGAGTAAATGTATGCTTGGGATGTTGTAGCCACATGTAAGGCAGCCACTAGTACTCATATAATGGTAACACATAAGGGCACAGTTTACAACAATGTTAATGTGTGGGTCAGCTAATTTGAGGCAATTTCATTACATTGCTACATCTGTGTATGTTGAGATCACATTATATGTTGGTAATTTTTGTTTTTTATACTCTCTACAGTTTGTGAAACCGAGCATCGCTGACTGTGGCAGTATGTCCGTCGGACACGCCTTATGCTGCTGGGAAAGAAGAGGCCTCGTTAGGGTGGGGGGTATGGTTTTGGCTGCTGTGCGGCGTAATGTTGGCCATGTTGGCCGCCGACAACCCAAATAAATGTTTTTTATTTTTCTAATCACAGTGTGTTGTGCCTTGTAAAGCATAGTTTAAGTGTCTAGCAGCCCATTGGTTTGTAAATTTTGGGGTACATTTTTAGCCATTTAATGTGTAAACCATAGTAATATATGGCCAGCAATGTGTGTCATACATTTCTGGCTACATGTACATATCTAGATCTAGAGACTCATCCCTGACTGTGTTAGTAGCTATGTCTTTTCAAAAACAATATTTTGAGCTTGGGTACTAACATTTATTCACCAAAAATATTCAAACAAACAAAATAAATCAAAATTCTTCACTAGGTGGCCTTGGAGGTTGGGAGTCATTGCTAGGGGTGGTGTTGGGGGACAACAGTGCAGTAAAAAAAATAGACTGCTGTTGTATCAGCTGATGGATCAACAACAAAGTTTGGTCCTGGCGCTGTACAGATTGCTCCATGGCATGTGACATTCGTTGGAGTGCAATTGTGTTTTCAGATTGCTGCTGATTTTGAAGTTCATGTAGCTGGCGCTGCAGGTCCTCAATTTGTTGCTGATACACCCGCCCCTGATTTTCCAACGCCGCAATGCGCTCATTAGTTCCATCACGTGGCTGTTGGTGACTGTAGTCCTCCAGCATCCGGACCCCTAGCTCATAAAAATCAGCACTTGTGGGTCCTCTTCTTGGGTGTTCAGCCTAAAAAACTAAAAAACAAAAAAGCAAGATTGTAGTGAAGCTGAAACAATGCAAGTACGCCCCTCCCAATCATTTACCCAAAGTATAAAACTTGCCGTTGCCTGAGCCTCTGTAGCTTGTCCACATGGCACTTGGGCAGACGGCACAGCTTGGGTTTCAGGTATGGCCTCCTGCCAAGCCAAAAAAAAAAACATGTTACATGGTGGTTCCTGGACTACCCACGAACATGTCAATGTGGTTAGTGTTCCCAAAAATCAGCCATGTTACCTCAGTGTTGTCCGCCCTAAGTATTTCCGGGGTCTGGCTGCCAGAAAGGGGCAAATCCACATCTGAGAGATGGGGCAAGCTGGCATATGCTAAACAGGAAAGTCATGTTAGGTCAGTTGAGATTTTTCTAATTTTATATGGCAATACCTCGACAAAGTGCCAGATTGCACAATAGCCAAAATGGATCTTGGAAACTCAGATTGCAAACATGTATGTAAGAGGAAGAGTAGGCAATCATTGGCCCAAACACTAACAGACACATTGCTCAAATTACACATACCCGCCATCTCACAGATGTCCAGAGTTAGGCCCTCACTCGAGCTTTGCCCTGGAAAATACATGTTTAAACACAAGTTGGACTAATAAATTCCCAAAAAAGGTTCGCCAACATCCTTACTAGATAATAAAGCAAACCCAACTTACCCTCATCTCTAGCAACCTCACGTTGAAGGGCCCTTTCCGGACAGCCACTTCCTATATTCTGGCCAACTAAAATACACAATGAATGTCTATAAATATTCACAACACTACTCTGGTGAATCTTTGTCTTTTAATATACCACAAAAATGCATTGAAATCACTCAAAACAGTTTACTAATGAGCATGGGGATGGCAAATCCACTCTAAATATCCATCTTCAAGTTGACATTGAAAACATGTAGATTATTAGACTAACAAAATAGACCCAGTGTAACATAACCAGCATAAAGGATACAGTGTTTTTGGCAATACACACCAACAGGGTCCAATTGACCTGCAGAATAGGAAGTGGTGTCCAAAGATGAAGCAGTGACTTGGCCTACAATGAAAAAAGATGAATGAAAGACATGCACTTGTGTTAAAGCGGCTACAGCAAGGTTGACACATGCACTTATCGGCATCCAAAGAGTAGCTTGGCTCCTGAGGAGATGCTGGTGCCAATGGCGGTGCAGCTATCCGAAAGCAAAGTAAGGATTTAGGCATTGGTAATGTGCGGCACCAAATAAACCATGAATAAAGGTGTGTGTGATCAGCTCAATCACTAATATTTAGACACCAAAAGTCACATTACGCAGGGCCTGAGAACTAGAGATTCCATTATTCAGCATTACATGTCCCAACTTTGTGCAGTCAGATTTAAGAGTAGGGAAACCACAAAACACAGAGTGCCTTGGCGGGCCAGTGTGGCTTCCACATATATCTGCAGATATATGCAAACACATCTCTGGCTTCCCACATAGCTACACATGTTTGGGCCTTGTTATTTAGTTGATGAGAGGGTTAAACTGGGCGTGAAATTAGTTCCCAGGCCCATATTACTAATCCTAAAATGTGTAAAAAACTATTGTTTGAGGTGCTCCCACACCCATTTATTCAAAACAAACCATCCCATAAATTCGTGATAAATACCTTCAATGGCAGACTGGGTTAGGCTTGAGGTTGGTTGAAGGGCAGGAGTTGGGGTGTCCTCCTCCCCCGAATCATGGACATCACCATGTGCACCTATGCATAAAGCAACAGACAGGAAAGTAAAACATTTATGAGGTATAATGTACTAGTTCACATGTCCTACTGTTAGTTGCCCAGAAAGAGACAAAGCAAATCACATACATTAACATCACCAGAAGAAAATTTACAAAAAATATGTACCTTCTGCCCAACCTGTGGTGTCATCCCCAGCATACACACCCTGCAGCCGAATGACCGGAATTTTGGACTTCAGCATCTCCTCATATGGCCTGTAGGTACTCTTTGGACCCTGGATGGTCCCACTCTCGACCTGAAGATCATGCTTCATCTTTTGCATAAGGGCCCTTTTCAAAGTGTAGAAGCGTTTTTTGCAGGATGTGCCACTACGTGGGTATTGAGCACTGCTTGTAAGCTCCTCACCAATGGCATCCCACAATTTGCTCCTTTCTTGCTTGCCTATAGACTGGCATTGGGAGCCAAAGATTAGCTCCCATTTTGCCAGGGTAAGACGCACAAGAGTATTGTTATCCGCCAAATTAAATTCTGGCTCCCTCTTGGCAAATGGGCGCCTGGCCTTGGGTGCAGGCTCACCTTCGGCCTGGGCCCTTTTCCTTAAGGGAGGTCTGTGCACAGCACCCAACACACTCCTACTTGGGCCAGCTGTGGCCGGCAGATGTCCAGAATTTGGCTCCATCCTGTAGCTGCACACACACACCACTAGCCAACACACAAGCACGCATACAGACTACAGAATGTCAACAAGATCTTTTGGGGGATGGCAGGTTTTATGTGCTCTAACAACCAATCACAAACAGGTCCACTTAATTGCTTCACACATACTGGCCAGGTGCTTGTAGCAACAGCTCCACTGCAATGACTGATGTTTCTTTGAAGCATGTGTGGAAGCCAATTAACTAATTAGAGAGCTCATTATGCAAACAACACAACCAAAGACAACAATGTAATCAGGTATATTTAACACTTGTTAAATGTGGCTCTACAAACGGCTATTTAATTTGAGAGCAGCTTACCTTTGATTGGTCCCAAACGGAATGTTCAAACATGTCCGCTAAAGCACGCAAGTATCTGCTCACTTACGCTAGTATGTTTTAGCGTACGCATGCGCAAACCGTTTCTAGCACACCTGGGTCAGCTAATTGCAGACAGGAAATAGCATAGCAACGCAAAAGGCGGCAAAGTGGACCAGTCCTTTCCCCAAGTTAAGTATAAATGGCTTTATTTGACAACCTTCTTGTATTGTTACACTGTGGCAAAGGCTGTGGTGTGGTGCTTTGTTCCCTTAGTTCATTTTACTGTCTGGCTGGGTTTGGGCCTTACTCTCTGTGGCTTGTTGGGTGATTTCTGACATCAGTGCTGTTTCTTTAGGAGAGGAGGATATGCTAATATTGTGTAGCATACAGCAAGTGAGGATTGATTTTGGGGCCTTTTGTGGGTTGTGCAGCAAATTCCCTCTTGGTTGTGCCTAACTTAGAAAGCACACTTTCAGCAGTCTGGTGGTTCTGACCACTATACATCTGGTTTTGTGTTGAGCTGCATTGTTGTGATTGTGTGAGGAGTGTGCTTGTGTCTGTGGTGTGTTTGTGGATTTATTTTGTTTTGCCTTCATTTGGATATCTGGTCAGTGAGTGTGAGATGGATAAGAGGGTGATGTATGGTTTCTGGGTGTATGGATGTGGTAGAATGCTGGAAGAACAGGAGGCCAGGGAGGAGGGTGCTGTGAGGCTTAGGGCACCCCGATCCTTTGGCATCCGCCTTTCCTTGTGGGATTTAAGTGATCAGAAGCCGCTTTCATCTGAATCATGCAGCACTACAGTCCCTATATGATCAGATTAAGACCAAAATCGAGCCATCCACCAAACGCACCCAATCCATTCCAGGCATAGTTCGCCTGTGTGCCACGCTTAATATTGTGGCACGAGGGAATTTCCAGGCAACCTCTGCCCTCCTCAGCGGGATCAGCCAGGCTACAATGAGCCGCATATTTATCCAGGTAGTACTGGCTATTTGTGACCTTATCCCTGTTTAGATCAAATTTCCTGAGGATGCGGATGAGGTTGCCCAAATCAAGCATGCATTCTATCGCATGGGAGGGATTCTGAATGTGCTAGGGTGCGTGGATGGTACACATATCCCTTTCCGCCCTCCCCGTGCACAGGAGCTGCATTATAGGAATAGGAAGCAATACCATTCCATGAATGTCATGGTGGTCTGTGACCATGATATGAAGCTACGGGCCGTGAGATCTGGCTTCCCCGGCTCATGCCACGACTCTTACATGCTCCAGCAGTCAGTCCTGTGCCGGAAGTTTGAGAACAATGAAATGCCACTTGGCTGGCTACTGGGTAAATAAATAACCATGACAAAGTATTTTGTTAAAAATATGTGGCCTAGTAAGCTAAATGTAAAATATTGCGAAAAATAACATGTACTAGTGCTAATTGCTGTCTCTCTCAATGTGTTTATTCCACAGCGGATAAGGGATATTGGCAGAGAACGTGGGTCATGACTCCGGTCAGAAACCCACAGACCTCGGCCCAACGACGCTACAATGCAGCACATCGCAAAACCAGAAGCATTGTGGAAAGAATCATTGGACTGCTGAAAGCGCGCTTTCTGTGTTTGGCACGCCCAGGAGGAGAAATGTTGTACAGTCCACAAAAGGTCTCCAAAATTATCCTCGCATGCTGTGTGCTACACAATATTTGCATATGCCACAGAATACAACCCCCTGAAGAAACAGCACTGGTGCCAGAAGTCCCCAACATGCCCGCAGAAACGAGTGAGGACATCCAGACTGGATTTGATCTAAGGGAAAGCATGATCACTTCGTTTTTCTCGGTAAGCTACCTCACCTTCACTATAATACAAGTACTGCACTACAGGGAAACTATTTGTTGGATTCAATCATAAGGGGGGGGGGGGGTGAAAGTTGACCCAAACCACTATAAGGGGGGTGTGAAAGTTGACCCAAACCACTATAAGGGGGGTGTGAAAGTTGACCCAAAGCAGAATAAGGGGGGGGGGTGTAAGTTGACCCAAACCACTATAAGGGGGTGTGTGAAAGTTGACCCAAACCACTATAAGGGGGGTGTGTGTGTGAAAGTTGACCCAAACCACTATAAGGGGGGGTGTGAAGGTTGACCCAAACCACTATAAAGGGGGGGGGGATTAAAGTTGACCCAAAGCAGAATAAGGGGAGGTGTGTAAGTTGACCCAAAGCAGAATAAGGGGTGTGTGAAAGTTGACCCAAACCACTATAAGGGGGGGGGGGGGTGAAAGTTGACCCAAACCACTATAAGGGGGTGTGTGAAAGTGGACCCGAACCACTATAAGGGGGGGGTGCGAAAGTTGACCCAAACCACTATAAGGGGGGGGGGGGTGAAAGTTGACCCAAACCACTATAAGGGGGGGTGTGAAAGTTGACCCAAAGCAGAATAAGGGGAGGTGTGTAAGTTGACCCAAACCACTATAAGGGGGGGTGAAAGTTGACCCAAACCACTATAAGGGGGGGTGAAAGTTGACCCAAACCACTATAAGGGGGGGGTGTGAAAGTGGACCCAAACCACTATAAGGGGTGTGCAAAAGTTGACCCAAACCACTATAAGGGGGGGGGGTGAAAGTTGACCCAAACCACTATAAGGGGGGGGGGTGAAAGTTGACCCAAAGCAGAATAAGGGGAGGTGTGTAAGTTGACCCAAAGCAGAATAAGGGGGGGGGGTGAAAGTTGACCCAAACCACTATAAGGGGGGGGTGTGAAAGTGGACCCAAACCACTATAAGGGGTGTGCAAAAGTTGACCCAAACCACTATAAGGGGGGGGGGGGTGAAAGTTGACCCAAACCACTATAAGGGGGGGGTGAAAGTTGACCCAAAGCAGAATAAGGGGAGGTGTGCAAGTTGACCCAAACCACTATAAGGGGGGGTGAAAGTTGACCCAAACCACTATAAGGGGGGTGTGAAAGTTGACCCAAACCACTATAAGGGGGGGGAGTGAAAGTTGACCCAAACCACTATAAGGGGGGGGGGTGAAAGTTGACCCAAAGCAGAATAAGGGGGGTGTGAAAGTTGACCCAAACCACTATAAGGGGGTGTGTGAAAGTTGACCCAAAGCAGTATGGGGGGGTGTAAGTTGACCCAATGCAGAATAAGGGGGGGTGAAAGTTGACCCAAACCACTATAAGGGGGTGTGTGAAAGTTGACCCAAAGCAGAATAAGGGGGGGTGTGTAAGTTGACTTTTTTAGGCACCATGAAGAGAAAGCCACACTTGTTTAAATTTTTATTTGAAGCAAAAAACACAAACAAAATTAAAAAAAATTAAACCAAGAAACATGGTGTAATGTGTTTACTACTGAAGGTCCTAACATTGATTTCAATCCAACAGCAAACAACGCTCAGGCGCTGTCTTGAATAGCGTGTGAAAAAATTACAGCGCCTATAAAGCAGATCTGAAACATCATATTCACCAATGTAGGCATTCTTCCCAACAACGCCAGATAGAGACTGAGGAGGCCTGCTATAGCGAATCACAGCCGTTCGTGGCGTACGCTAGCGGCGCTCATAGCGCTGCACTTCAGGCGCTCATCTGTCGCTACCTGGCGCTATTACTGAATCGGCCTCCCACTCAACAACAGAAGGGAAGACCAATGCCAGAATTTTGTACAACCCTAAAACATGTTTTCCAATAGATATCATAAAGTATATAAAATGAACATCTACATCTAAAGATAGTGGAAAAATCTTGGAACCAATAGAATTTGCAATCACTGTCAGTGTTTCAATGTCACAAACCTATAAAATGAGGGAATGAAGGAAAACCTCTAACTGAATTTCAGCATGTATTTTATTTCTATTTTTCTTTATAAGTGTAATTACTACATGTTCTTTGAAGAGCGATAAAAATGACTAATAAAATAATAATTTTCATTTTTTAAGAAAAGAACTGCATGTCATTTAAAATAAAAGAAGGAAGGCAGTGACTAGTGCTACCCTCTTATCTCTTCGGTAATATTGTCAAAAATTAAATACAGATTTTGACATAAAATAAAATGAATGCTACCACTTCACTTAAATTCTCTTTTTGCTGTTAGCGACCCAGTGTAAAAAAACATAGCTTTTCCTCCTGTTTGGTCACCTAATGAAATTAAATTCATATCACAAAGTGTATGTGTGTGTGTCTTTATGACTAAATCGTGGTGACCAGCAGGCAAAATATGTGGTTCCCGTGCCGGTGACCAGGGCCGGCTCCAGGATTATATGGGTCCCTGGGCAACAGAACCTCAAGAGGCTCTTTGTTGCATCATGACAAGTGCAAAATTAATAAAAGATCCCATGTCCCACACATATATTTATGTGACTTCCCTCTGCTTAAAGCAAATCTATAGTAAAAAAAAAGTCTATAGGTTGTTTAAAGTAGACCCAAACAACCACCCCTGGTGAAGATCGGGTTGAGATGCTCTGCTTTGTGAGAACCTGCTAGTTGCCTGCTTTTCTTACCTGTTCAATAAAATCATGGCACATTCATGGCCAGCAGAGGCAATTCTAGCAGGGTATACCAAGTTGGGGTGCTGCAGGGGGATGGACCAAAACCCAGGATTTCCACTATTTTGGTCCACTTTAAACCAATTCCTCTTGGAACATCCCAAATCCCAATGTCCCAACATTTTTGTTACTCTAGGATGTCTGGGATCTATCAAAATACTTACACTTTTACTCCCCCTTGGTAGTAGTAGCCACTACATTGCTTCACCAGTGGCCAGGTCCCAATTTCTGACTTCCCAGAGTTATTTAACTGGCAGAGCATACAGAACCATTATGTCACGGTAGTGGGTGTGTAAACATATCTTTTACTTCAGCCTGTACCCAGATCTTACATAAAATAAATAACACATACTTACCTTACCTATCACATACTTCACCACTGCCCCAGTTCCTAAAACTCCACAATTTTTTGGGCCTCCAGCATGAGAGTGTGGGAACAAGGTTGGCAGAGTGAAGCTAGAGCTCAGCTGAACAGGGCAGATGAAAATCATAGTCCAAGAAGCCAGGGCTATCCTGTAGATAAGGCAAGCCCATATTATTTATGCTTTAAAGAGGGGCAACCACCGATCTAGAGTCTTAAATCCCCCAGACCACTTGTAAAGTAGAGTCTAAAAAATGTGATCCCATGACAAATGTGCAGCTTGGTCCTAGCATTTTTGCTTTCTTTGCAACCCCAGTCCCCAGTGTTCATGGCAGAGGTAGCAGTGGATGCAAGGTTAAGGTTAGCCTCACACTTTACAGAGTCCCCATGTGCACTCAGGCAGATATTCAAATCTACTGGGCCTACAGAGTGCGCACAGAAAGGATGCCGGGGCCAGGCTGCACATGCACAATGGGATTGATTTTAGGGGATTTCAAACAGCAGGGCATCCCTTTTAGACTCTAGGGCCCAGGTGTTTACTTTAAATAGCACACAGGAAACACATTGCAGAGCTCTTACCCTGACAGGCCAAAGAATGAAACATTATGCAATTCATCTAGTACACTGATCATTCTTCTTGTTTATGTAGAACAGCCATATGTCTTGGTAGCAGGCACAGCATAGTCTCTAACTGGTTAATAGGGGCCAGTTCCAGGAGATACAGCGTTGTACTTAAAACAAGGAGGATTCAGAGTAGTGTGTGTCCCAGCAGCACATAGAGTGTCAAAAAGAAAGATACACCTGATTTGTTGTCTGCAGGCTGGGAGCAGCACCAAACTCTCAAATCTCCTTCTCTGATGTCTTATCTTCATTCCAGAGCTGGTCCTTTAATTGTACTGTGAGGGATCACTGTGGTTACAGAATGTGAGCCTGATATAGGGCACAATGGTGCCCCTAAAATGCCAGCTGGGGAGCTGTGAGGATAGCCTGCCACCCCCAGGTTCAATAGCCCCGGCACCCACTTGACTATGTAATGTGATGATGCCAGCCCTGCCAGTGACTCACCTCAGTATTTATTACACAAACTTCTGTTTAACAGTGCCTGGCCAATTAAAGGCCAAGAGCAGCATGTCTGCGTGGGTGATGGAAACAAGAGCTGTGATTTAAATTTGGGTATGTGCGTTTGATAAAGGGATGCTCACTTTTCCTGCCCTGCAGTCTTTCAGGGGGGTGGTGGTATGTAGTACAACCCTGACTGAAAACCCAAACAGCAACAAGGACCCTGAGAGGGGTTATAAGATTATAAAGAGACTGGATTTATGCTTTAATCAATACATTGGAAAAAGGAAAGCAGCATAGGAATGACGAGGATGAAGATTGATAAATGTTGTGTATTTTGCCAACTTGTTGCAGACATTTACTATTATCAGCAGCAATAAGTATCTAGAGCTATGCTCCCCTTTAGATTATAAGGCTCAATTGATTGGGGGAGGGGCTACAAACTGGTTGTATGATGAGAAATGTGCAAAAGAAAACACGTTGAAGCCAGAACTAAGGTGATGATTGGTTTTGGTTGGGGATCATAAATGCCATACAGTAGGTTTACTCCAGCAACTTGGGTTCAGATAGGTCTTGCCTCCGCAGATGCGAGAACAGAGGAGATAACCAGTAAAACAAAGTTTTGAGCCTTTGCTCTTATTGTAAATTCAGCGCAGCCTGCAAATGTAGGCACAAATAATAGGGATGTGGAGAGAATCAACTTTCTGTTACAAGAAAAAAAAGAGGAGCCCAGTGATCAAAGGAGGTGTGATTCTGTGGCATAACAGATAACCATGCAGGGAAGGGGTAGAGCTTATTGGGGAAGTATTTCATTTTGGTTTCAAAAAGACTCCCTAGTAGGTAAAATAATACATTTTGCTCTTGCTTTGGTCCCAGAGAAACTTTCTAAAGAGATGGTTGTCAGGGCCCTTTTTATCCTTTTTTGGTCGGGTTAGCTTCCCTCCTTGGAAGTGGCCAAAAAAGGAACTTTTATCTTTATCCTACACCTGTGTGTATTTTGGGGCATTTTTAAAGTTGTTCTTCAGTGAGCGATCAGGCTTCTGATCATCGGTATCCTTTTGCATAGGCCTTGGCAGATTAAAAAGATAGCTTCTTTTGTAAACAATGTAGGAAGTTTTCATGAATTTGGCGGTTTGAGTGGCATATGACATCATGAAGTGCCCAGATATTTTTGTAGATTGAGATCAATTCTTTGGAAGGAATTTATAGATTTATGAACTCCATTGAGGCCTTGATGAAGCATTGGAGACCAAGCAATTTACTTTTTCTAAATCCCCTCTTTACCCTGGGATTTGTCCTATACTGGGAACCTATTTCAACAATCTATCAAGTGTAAAAACAAATTCATTCTTTATTTAATGTTTGATTAAAATTCATCTATTTAAATAAAAAATCTTGTCTCTTAGATGGATCAATGCAGAGCAAATGCAGAAAAGTTGATACGCTCTCATTATAGCTCCAATTTTGCTGGACCAGTTTAGCCAGACTAGCTGGCTGCACCCAGTTGTTCTAAAAATAAAATTATATCTAAATATATATCTGAGAGATATCTGACCTCAAATATATAAAGCAATATCTGAGCTCTTTATATATAATATTATAATCTTATAACTATTTCCAACACCAATATTAGGTTAAATAGTAATTCCAAAGCTTATGTCAACACTAGTTATTCTTAGACAAATTCAGCATATGCCACCAGAAGTTACTTGTTAAAAAGCGCTTCACACCATATTTAACAAAATACTAGACACACACAGCGTCGGCATTCTAAAGCTGGGCTCTGTAGGACAGAGCGCCAGATGCTGTGTGATTAAAGTCTGTGTTAGAACATATCCGCCACTAACAAAGCAAAAAAACACATGGAATGACATTGTTTTAACACTTTAGTGGCAGATCTGTAAATGCAATTCTGCATAAAAATATTAAAAGTCAAAAAAGTTTCTAAAAGTGTTTGCAGCCAGGAGAGGTCACACAATGATTTGAACAAAAAAAAAAGGCAAACACACTATTTATACACAACTAATGAAAGCCCATTGAAATGTATGGGAGAGCGCTACAGAGCGACAGGTACTACATGGCGCTCCTGAGCTTAGAGCGCCGGCGCTATACGCTGAGCCACCTGGATTAATACATGTGGTGCTACATGGAGATGTTAGAAGCGCTCACCGGATTTGCTTTCTTAAATGTTGTTTAGCATACTGCGCCCGGTGTTCACCAGAAGCTGCCTGCCACTACGAGGCACTACCTGGCGCTATCCCTTCTTAAATAACCCCCACAATGTTTAAGATAGGGAATACACAGGCATGTAGTGCGCAACAGAGCGTCAGTTGATATTTATACTCCCTAAAAGAGAAGGATCAAAAGAATACTTTGTAGCCAGGATTCATCTGACTATAAATATAGGCCAAGGTTATTTAAATATAAAGGTACTTACAGAAATAGTAATATTAGCGATAAAACTCAGGCGCACCAGTGGCATCAAACACGTTTGCAGCTGTTTCTGGACAGGGCAATGCAGGATAAGTTATTTTCTTGTTTTTTTTTTGTTTTTTTTTTTTGGGGGGGGGGGGGGGGGGTTGTGCATATATGGCTTTTGTATGTCAGTGCAAACACATAAGAATTTGTCTTCTGCCTTCCATGCAGTCAGACAAACAAGCTGTGAGTGCATAAGACAGGCCAATGCATTAAAAAGTTGAATCACTCTGCTGTGGTCTACTAACCTTATGCCTTCCTGTGCCCTTAGACCTAAAATTGAATAAACACAGTGTAAGCAAATTCCTGAGCTACTTACTGAAATAGCAATATTAGTGCCAAAACTCTGGTAGCCTTTAGTCTGCACACAGCCCGCTGCCAGGACATCTGATGTCAAAGGAGAGAGTGTGATGGTAAACCAATATTGCCGTCCCCACCGCAGCTAGTGCCGCAGGTACAGATAGGCAAAGTGATGAACGTCTCTGTTGGGGATGGATGTGCGCTCAAAGATGTTATTAGCACCATTAGCGGCATCATGGAAACTTCACAATCAGGCCATGGGAAACGGGGGTACCAGAAAGCCCAGCTATGCCTCTGGGTGGTATGTTCCTCAGAAGGCATGCAATGGGCAAAAGTTTGAGCAGCTCACCCCAATCCAGTCCATCAGTGTGCAAATCGCCAGACCCTGATAATCTTTTATATAAAAGTTTTGAACAAATGACTCGATCTGTGTCCCAATAAAATCCATGATTTAGTTATCCTTCATTAAAATCATCACAATATCAGGTGCCTCATGAGCAATATACAAATAGCGACAAGATTACGCGTTTCAGGGTTTAACGCCCCTTAAGCATACCTGGGTTGCTGTCGGCCTCAGTGCCATTTGTAACTGGGCCAATCATGCTAATTAGGTGAATGTCATTGATATTGACATTATCTATTTATACGTCAATCTCATAGTAATGTACAGCACACCAATTCATGTACATCAAAAATATCTATAAATACGGTACATTCAATTTATACCAAGCTCAAGGAAGCTACATTCAACAATAAACCATGAGCTGGACTATACACGGTATTCAAAATAGGACAAAAGGTTTAAGAAATATGGTACTATTATAAAGATGTACATAATGCCAGGTCGAATCTTTCATTCAACTCGATTAAAAATCCATCTCGCCTCTATCCCATACAGTCTTTTTTGTTAATCCCCCCTCCCCAGGACACAGGGAAACTTTCTCAGAAATTTGCACTTTAGTTGTATCTCTTGCCCCTTGATGTTGGGTAATGTTGGGTAATGCGTGCAATACTTTACAGTAGGTGAGAAGACATTATAGACATGCTCCATAAATCTAGCTTTGCATGTTCGCATAGTACAACCCACATACTGCAGAGAACAGGCTACACAGGTTACTACATACATTACCTCTTTTGTCTTACAATTTAAAATCCCTTTAATTGGGAATATATTACCCTGTCTAGATTTTACCTCACCTGTAACATAAATGGGCAATAGGGGCATCTGGGTGCCACAGCCAGCTCGCAGCAGCCTTATTTAGCTGATGGTGGATATGAAAGAGGGTATACTGTATACTGATAAACTTTATTCTGGCAACAGCCAACTTCTGGGAACAACATATTTATCTTCACATAGATGTGTTTTAGTGGTAAGTGGTTCATAGAGCCTTGACCAGGGCTTTGGTCCATTTTGCCCTTATCCAGAACATGGTCTTGTTCAAGTGATTTTTGTCTACTAGTGGAGGGTTTACCTTCAGAATAAAATGCTTATCAATACATGACAATATAGAAATAAAATACAATATGGTTCAGTAGTTGTCTCAGAAATGAACTAAGTCCCATATTTCTCCCCTGTAGCTGTGAGTCAGCTAGACTTCTGTATAGAACATAGCATCATTTTAAGTGTCAGCCATGTTCTGTGTGTTTCCAACATTATACAGTGGCTGATGCATTCTTTTCATATTCAGTGAGATTTGTTTTAGTCAAACAGAGCTTCCCTCCTTGGGATTAACTCTGAATTTGTTGTTCTGTTTTTTTGTTAGTGAACTCTTGAAAAACAGCCAACAGCTAGATTAAAAATTGTCTGCTTTGGCCTTTTTGCAAGCTATATTGTTTTGTACCATTTTAGCTATTCAATGCATTAGAAAGTGAAGAAATAGGATGATACATTTTGAGGCTTACAGAGTATATTTAAGGTAAGCTTTCGAGAAACTAAGTTCTCTTCGTCAGACATGATATTACGCAGAATAAAAAAAAATGGCTTTAGTACACACATAGTAATGAACATCAAAAAGTCTTAAAAACATAAGAAAAGAGGGCATTTCCGGGGATACAGATACAGATCATTGAGTTATTTACAATAAGCTAAGCCATAAACTGCAGATTTGTGAAGTATAAGCATGCTGTATCTAATTGCCTTATCTGTATCCTGTACGATTCTCAATTTACAACAATTCACACTTATACTCCAGCACAGCGCACATGTAAGCACTCTTGAAACTGGCATGATAATTGAGCCAACTTTATAGTGCTTGATGTTTGCATACATTTATATTCCCAAATGTTATCTGTCTATGCTTTGAAACCACCTATAAAAACTATATATTTGAAATTATCTAGTGTGTGGTTTTCTCCAGAAAAATGTGCATCCACATGGATGGTCATTCCTGTATTTTTAATGTTGAACCTATGTGAGTTCATGCATTGCTGAAGTCTCCGCCCTTTTTCTCCCACATAGAGGCCTTGGGTGGAACATTGTACACACATTATCAGTTATACCACATTAAAAGACCTGTAGGAGAATGTACCTTTAATTCTGTGTATCTCCTGAGAATATTGTATAGACATATTGCCAGTGATATGAATATGTACACAAGTTTTGCACCTGTTTTGCAAGCAGGGTGATGTGCCATTTTATGCTGGGGCCTTAAGTGAACCTCGGACCATAAGTTGTTTCAGATCAGATGGCTGCCAAAATGAGAGAAGAGGGGGGTTGGGAATATTTCCTTTAGCCAATTATCCTTGAGTAGAACAGGTTGGCGTTCCCTTGTCATTTTGCATAGAACCCCTAGCTGTGGGTTGTAGGTGGAACACGGTCCTTGTCTTTGGTGTCTTTGTAGCTGGTGGATGGAACTGTCAATCTCTGGTTCCTACCAAAGGTTGTGGTACCCAGTTTTTTTTCTTATTTTAGGGTGGGCACCTAGAGCAACATTTGTGGGGTTGGTTCTAGCGCTAAAGAATAAACAGGTGTTTAGCCTATGCTAAGTTTGGGGCCCTTTTTATACCTCTAGAGAGTCAGTAGTGTGATTTTGGATGCATACATAGTAAAAAGATTGGTAAATACATATCAAATAATAATAAAAGATTGTTGTACTGTCAATCAAATTTTCTTTTTACATTTATATTTTTTATTTATCTCAGAGTGTAGCAAGACATAGGGTTTAGAGTTGTAGCAAGTAAATTTCAGGTGTAGCAAACTTTTATGTATAGATGTGTTTCATAATAAAATCCTACTCCACTTTATGTGAAGCTATATACAGCATGTTCTCCCTAATAATGTAGCATATTGGGGCAGGAGAATTCTATTGGAACCCCCCACCCCACCATTTCCCTGGTCAAAAGGCGAGCTAAAAAAAGCTACTGTAAGTGGCATATAAATATAAAAAAGCACTTGTTTTACCTACTCCAAACCAATAAGTTATATTTGATGATGCACAATAGCAGAATGTTATATTCAATGATGCATACAACCTAAACTATTATGCTATTTTAGTATTGATATATCCATATCTCCCACATTTTAGAAATACAAGCTATATAAAGTGTTTACTGAAGAATCATTTAAAGCAAAATACATCTGCACATGCACTACCTTGCTACAACTGAGGTGGATTTCATTGTCCCAATAGCTGAATTTGAAGTTAATGGTTGGGTGAAAATTATTCAAGGCCTCATGAAATTTAAGGACAGCTTCCTCACCTTCTGTCCAAATAACAAAGATATCATCAATGTAGTGAAGTCATAGGTTTGATGGTAAATGTTGATAAGTGTGCTCCCTTTATTTCCGCCTTGACGTTTATTTGCTAAATGTCTAGGTGGTGGGATTCCACCAAGGCCTTTTTGGTTAAGTGGGAGGAACATTTGGTCAAATGGTCAATCAAAATAGACCAGTGACTTGTGAGATATAGAAAGAATCTGTAAGTAGTGTACTTATCAGCCTTTGTGCTGGTACTATCTGCAGCAGGATTTTCTTATGAGAATCCATTCTTATAATGGATTAGTGAACTAGTCAGGCACAACACACTTACAGTACACTAGGAGGATTGCAGCACATTGACATTAGCTATGTTCACTTGTAATTCATATTATTCATATAGTCCAAATAGATGCACATTACACTTCCAATACATTTCAATACAATACATTTCCAGGCAATTGGAATACACAAATCTTAAGGAGCAAAAGCACTCAACCCTGTTAGCTAGTAAGCAAACCTATTTGTCATTAGGATATGTTTAACATCACCGGATGGGGTGTGTATTTATTATGGGAAATATTTATTTTGAATTAGGACAGCCTTAGGCACAGCAAGGATGTCCTGCTGTCAGTAGGATGAATTGGTGGAAATAACAGTGTACATCCAGCCTCATAGATCAGATATGAACCTCCAGTCGAGTTCATCCTGGAGGAAGAACAGTACTCACCATAAGACACCATGGGCTACATCATCACGAGGTGGCACACATTCATTAGATGATTTTGCTGTTAGATTGTCCTGTTTCAAGTGGCATGTTCAGCATTATATGGCATTCCTCATCTTCTGGGCTGCAAGACATATCGCAGGGGTCTGCATCTTGATTTTCTGGAACAGAAATAAATTAAAATAAGTTGGGTGGGGCTACAGATGAAGAATTGATTGCGGTGAAAAAACTCATGCCATATGTACTAAATGAAAATGCTATGTGTCTGGGCTTAAAACAAAGAGATACTTAGCTCTTCTCCCTAGAAACTGTTCTGGTAATGTCCAACTTTTTAGCGATTGATGAGATTAAGACTTTGGTGTGCTTGCATCCCTCGGTAGGAAGATGGTGGACCATCACTACTACATCACGTCACTGCCCACTACTGTCACTGCAAAAGTAGGGCCGATTTCTTATTATAGAGAAGGCTCTCGAGATACAAGTGAACACCAGTGGTCAAGATCTCAGCATAGGGTAAGTTTTACTGAGTCAGGAAGTTTCCGTAGCAGCTTCAGATAAGAGTTAAGTATCTCTTTATTTTCAGCCCAGCCTGGACAGGTACTAGATGACAGACAGTAAGCCATTAAAGGAGCAGTATCGCGAAATTTGCATTAAAAAAGATAAATAATTAAATAGCCACACAATAGCTTCTAACATGTGTATAAATAATGTGGCGATAGAAAAAGGAAAAAATATCTGCCTTTCTTTTAAATTGTATAATGACAATGGCTCAGTCCATTTGCTGAATAGGGGGATCTGCTGGGTTGTATTTAGTGAGCTGCTTCATTTAGCCCACTGGTCTCCTAGCAACACTTTACCTCAGAGGCTGACACTGTAATCAGTGGTAACAGCTGTGTGTGTGTGAGGCGCTGTTACTTTTGTTATAAGACCAGGTGACTCAAATGTGTAAAATCTATACAAAATAAACTAAACTGACTGAAAATAACTGAAATTCTTCTTTGAATAACTGTGCAGGAAAATCTAAAGGTATTAAAGTGGAACAAAACACTGAGTGGCCGACCCTGAAGTCTATAAGACCCGGCCATTGACCTTCTCTCTTGGGCATCCTAAATTGGGATGCCCCACTGTGTGAAACGACCCCTGGATAACCACAGATCTCCTCATTTTTCTGGCGCGCTCACGCAGATAGTCATTTAGACAGGCCAGGCGGCCAGGAAGGTTACTGCTCAGGCTCCCCATCTGCATGCAAACAGAGCTGATTGGATGAGAGCCCGTGCATGGGCTGTGGGACAGGGTAAGGTACGTTTTCATAGGCGAACTTGGGGATTTCACATATCAGGGCATCCCAAGTCGGGATGCCCCTAGGGGCACAAAACAAAACTCCAAACAAAAATCCTGGGTTGAGCTCAAAACACACAAAGCTGAAAGAAAGATCATATGGAAAAATGAAAAATTAGAATATGAAAGAGAAAATGGTAAACTGAAAGATTCTGCAGCAGAGCCAACATGAAGGGAAAACTGTCAAAATAAAAAATGTTTAGAGTAAAAAAACAGGATGCAAACATAAAAATCCAATTCTGAAATAAAATAACCCCCCCCCCCCAAAAAAAAAACTGATGAGTATGAGATTCGAACCAATGACTCTCTGTTTCAAACTGACATTGAATTTACCAATGAGCTAAATGACTTCTTTCTGTTTTTGATATATGAGTTCTGGCAATGTTGAGGCAATGTTACAATATTATCTTATGCTGGACGGCTTCCAGCACTGAACAGCTGATTACTTTGTTACATTGTTTCCCCCTCTCCTCAGCGTGGAACAGGCCAGAGTGTCGGGCCCCGACACTCAGCAGACATAAACATGAGCTATTAGTCTCCAGCTGCACAACACAGACATCATTTTTTTCTAAATTTGTAAATTCTTACTCCAACACTTACCTACATTCAAAGTACCATTTAAATATAAGTCACCAAGAAAAATTTGCGATACTGCTCCCTTAATGTTGTTATATCCCCTCTATGTTCTTTCAATATTTTCACCACAATTCAATTACAGATAGTAAGGCATTAATATGACTCTAACCCCTCTCTCATTGAGTCCTTTAAGCACACCAAAACCTGCCATCCCCCCTCCCCTTCTTTGGCTTGAGTGCTGAGATAATTGTGGTAGCATCTACCAGCAGTCAAGTCTCGCTAGAGCAATAAGCATGCAGACCAAGTATGCCAGAGGTGTGGGGTCGCAGGATTGATGTGAACTTAGAGAGAACCAGGGAGAAGAAGGTTCTCACAGTGAGGCAACCCAAATAGTGATGTCCTGAGGGCAAGCTTTCGAGCGGCCATAGCGTTTCAGAATCTAGGGCCGAATGATGAAGGTTTTGGTCCACTTTAATATAGAGTATGAAATGCTTCAATATTCCTAAACTATTATGGATGTGGCATTCTTTCAAATCAAACATCAATGGGACAGTGTGCTGTCTTGGAATGATCAGTCCTTTCACTGGCCTATGTGTTGAAATAAAACAATATGATAAAACACTGCACTTACAATATATTCCCTAGTTCAAAGTTAAAACGTTAAATTATATATAAATATAAATCACTTAAATTATAACATATTCAGAGTGTTCATATCAGTAACAAAGTCAAAATTCAACCATTTGTGGTCAAAAAGTTCTTACAGAACACTATGAGGAATATCCACATAAATCTCACAGGCTCCTTTTATAACCTTATCATTATGAAAGTCTTTGTGAAAGTCATTGCAAAGGTCTTTTAGTTTAGTGAAACATTCTTAAGTTAAGGTATACTACTACCTTTATCCACAATTACCTTGTTTAAATCATTGAACTAAGATGCAGTATATAATATACTATAGTCCTAGTTTGGCTTCAGTAGTTTCAACACACAGAGATGGTGATGCAAAAATCAAATACTGCATGTGAATCTTTAAGCACTAGGTCTACTTGTAAATCATTTCAATAAACCTGACAATAAAATGAATCTGCACAACCTACTGTTGCTCTGAGGACACAATTTAAAGCACTTGGACAAAGTTTGAACCACAGAAGTTGCAATCTTTACACCCCATGGGTTTGCATTTTCTTCTTGTTTCACCAAATTTGACTTTCCTTCGGGAAGTTTAAACACACAAAAAATATGTTTTCCAAAGTGAAATAGAATGCTCTGTGGAAATAATATCTGTACTAGCGATAAACTTTATTTCCAATATTTTACTCAGTAGTCTTTATACACAAAAGCAGCTATGGAGAAAACAATGTCCATACTGTAAAATATGATGATTTGTTTCAAAGTAATTTTACTCTATTTTTTGTCTTTAGAGTAAAAAACAATTTAGATGAGATAATAAATAGTAATAGGAGAGATTTACTAGACACAAAACCTAAACTAACTATTTAGACCTTATCTTGTGACAGCCGCACTAGCTTACCAATATCCACCCCTAGAGAGGGGAACATGAGGCCGCAGGTCCAACAAAAATAAAAAGTCAAGCACTCCGAAGGGTTACATTCTGAATATTTATTGTGCAGAAATTCATAACAGGAAATGTGCATCTAAATCCATACAATTAGCTGATGTTTCGGGTCCTGCAAGACCACTTCTTCAAGGTAGAATTAGCAATGCAATGTTTTTATTGCTAACTCTGCCTTGAAGAAGGGGCCTTGCAGGACCCTGAAACACCAATTATTTAGGCCTGTTGCCATATAAACTCAAATTCCATGTAAAAAGAAAATAAACATATATAAACAATCTCATCAAATGTAATGAATACTATAAACATAGTCAACATATAGCATTTGGAATTAATTCAAACACTATTAAAACAAACAGAAAATATAATTTCACTAAGTAAAGTATATATATATATATATATATATATATATATATATATATATATACAGCACAATTAGTTTCTTTGTCCCCGCTTATTAATGTTCAGCTAATGAAACTGTATGGAAGCATGCTGAACCCTATGCATCAGGCACACCAACCATCTAGTTACAACAGATGCAGGTGAGAAGGAGAATTTTGGTATGTATACAAATGTATTTTTAATCATTTGTATGCAACAGAATCTGAACAGTTGTCTATTTAAATATGCAGTGTATCACAATGGGGATCATGCTAATTAGGGCACAGGAAGCCTGATAATGGATGGTCTTGTTGCTATTGGCCTTATGGCCTTCTGTCTGCAATAGTGGGCCCTAGGCCTTGTATTGTTCTTGCTGGGATTCTACTTTTCCATTGTTTACTATAGTTATGCCTACTGTGCTGTCACATGTCTGCCCTTTGTTTCCTCTCCTCAACAATGAAACCACTAGCACAGATGTTTTACAGAAAGCACACGGACACTAAAGCAATAGTACAATACCACCTACATTTATCTAATGCTCAAAACCTTAAATCCACATCACAGTTACTTTTTTCAATTTGGAATTAGTCAATTGAAAAATGTATAACATACTGTTAATATTTTTTAAATAATTATGTACTGTGTGTTGTTATCAGTAGAGAGCAAACCAAACTCCTAGAATCCTAGTGTGGTCCGAATTTCAGGGAAAAAAACATATGGCACAGATCTTCTTGAATAAAAAAGTAATGGCTTTCTCAATGTCCTCCAGTCTGTCACGCACTGCTTCTGGTCTTCGCAGGATCCATTGCCCCAGCTGGACTCCCAACATCTCGCGTCTTTCCGCAGGTAGTTAGCCATAAAGATCAGCAGCAGCTGGACAAAGGGCAGCTCTGTCCTGCTCCGGCTTTCGCCAATCTCTCGAGCTGTCAAAAGCAGTGATGGATGTCGCTTTTTACTTGTGTGTGTGTTTTTACATTTAACCCTTTGTGAACTAGTAAGGGGTCGTTGGGATGAGGCCCAGAAAGCCACCAGCCCGCGTAGCCCTTACGAGCCACAAGCTCTTCTTCTCTCCCCTGGGCTTTGGGGATGCAGGTTAAGCCCCTCCTGTCCTGTGAACTGGTATAGGGTTCTCAAAGACCCCTTACCAGTTTGCAGAGGGTTACATGTAAATGCATCACAAAAAGTAAAGTATTTTCCCATACTTACCCCAAATCCATCCCTGTGTTCCGTGCCCTCTTGCTCACTAGTATAAATAGCTCCTTTCTTCAGTGGGAAACAAGATGCCAGGAACCCAGCACGAGGCGGAGCATGTGTGTCCTTTGTCCAGCTGAAGACACTGTGGGATAAGGACGTTGCTCGGCACTGGATGGGGGACTGAGGTAAGCTTATTTTTTTGTTGAGTGAGTTGAGTGGAGTTCGTTAAAAGTTCATTTGGTTGAACCCAAATTTCTTGGGGAATTTTTCATCTATAGTTATTAGCAAAATAGGTTAAATGCACTGTTTACCATTGTTTGTAATGAAATGAAGTTTAGCAAGACCATAAAATAGGACTCTGAGTCTGAGGAGTATGATTTATGAAGTGCCATTTTGCTGATATTAGCGTCCACCTGGGAAGCCCCATTTTTACTTATTGGCGCTAAGGGTGTGTTAAAAGAGGTTGCAAGTTAAAACCTCTGTTCTTAAGTATTTATCTTGCATTGGCACACTAGGTTTATCCCTATAGGCCTATCAGTGCCTGTTTGTGTATCTACAGTAAGGACCCTTGAACTGGATCTTACTGGGCCAATGTGTGCTATTTTGTTCCTCCATGTTTGCTCATTTTTATCACGTGGCAGAGGATGGTGGTGGATCTCATAGCTGCTGGTTGCCATAGTATGATTAAAGTTATTTGAAAACTTTGTAGAGAGTTTGTTGCCATATATTAAGATTATATGAGCCTATTGGTGTAAAAATAAGGAAGAAAAATGCATTTCTGACAATTTGTAAAAGAACAAAGCATTTTAAACACAAACTATTTCTGTTACACAAACTATTTCTATTTTTGCATTTTTTTTTATTATAAAAAACTTTCATTATTTTTCTGCCATTTTGCTCTATGGAACAGTAGGCTTCAGCACCGCATATGACTGGTGTAGTTTGTACAACAGTACTGCCCTGCACATTAAAAAATGAATTCGGCTGTATAAGGCATTCCACTTGGTGCTTACTGTCTCACGCATCTTAAATTAGGCAAAGAACGACGCAGTGGTTAAAACATCAGTGCAAAATGTAGCAGAGCCATAAATAAGGTCGCTACTGTCTGATAAATAATTATGATTTTTGCAGAAACAGGTGGCCCTTGCTTACTTATCTGTTTTTAGTCAACACAGAACAATATAAAATCTTGTGATCAATTGCTTTTTTTACACAATTTTGGTAGAGAAACACAGCACAGGTGGGCACTCTGCACTATTTAAAACTGGTGGTGGTCACCGTTCTAGTGCACAATCGTGAGCATTTTTCTATTGCAGCACTGAACAGCACTACCTCTGTACAGCTGATGGTACAGATGTATCAACCCTTACGCCACCTTAAGGTCCCTGTCTAGGTACAATAACTTCCACCCACCCAATCCCCCTTGGGAACAGTGTAAAATTAGCTATTTCAAAACAACACAAAATCTCAAATCACATGTAAATGACTTATGCATTTTAAGCAAAGACTCTTTCTTCTATACATTTCTGGGTCATGGCTGAGCTGGGAATTACATGTCATGGCAAAGCTTTATGAGTATTTCACTGCTGTGGTCAGAGACAGCTGTGGGACCACTCTAGCTTTCAGTGGTTGCTCACACCTAGAGCACCATGGCATAGAGTGACTGTTAGATCACTTTTTTGTGTTGTCCTGGAGGAATAAAATTGACAGGAGGGAAAAAGTTGGAGCCATGCTGCAGCTTCTACCCTGCATTGCAGAAAATTGAGAAGAGGGTCATGGGACAGGTGTCAAGTAAGTTTCCTGCTGCCTTATTATTGCTGTTGGGTTTACAGCTCCTTACAAAATGTATATTGGTTGGATTGAATGCACACTGAACACAATAGGTATTTTGCAAATAAAAAGTATATTATAACTTCATATACTATAGTAAAACAGGTATTACTCATATCACAAGATACAGTAAAGGATACAGAATGTTGGTCTCTTTGGTGCAGGGTTCAGGGTGTCATCAAGAGCGTTAGTCACCTCTGGGAATATGTAGAAGAAATTGTAGCGCTAGCATTAAATTTTTAAATTTAATACACTGTTCTATGATAAGGCAAACAATGATTACCATATGAGACTAGGAGGTGGATGTGTCACGTTCCTGATGAGTCAACAAATACATGAGCTGACCAGTGCAGTAAGGTTTAAGGAAAATGTTGGTACAACAGCATATATGTGAACAGTAAAAAAGTGCTTAACAGAAAACATGATAAGGCAGCTAAAAAAGGCAGCTACTGCTCAGTAAGAATACTATAAGTGCCCTGCATCTTGCCCTGCACCAGAAGAGAATCATCAGTATGTGCCACATTGACAAAAGCAGTAATCATGACGCTGTGCAAAGGATCATACAAACAATAATTTAAATGTTACCGAATTAGAAAAGATAGTGATCACATCTAATAGCCCATATTCCGGAGCATCACGGCTCCTTTGTCAAGGCAGCTACATTCTTAGACAAGGCCTTACAGCGAAGAGTATTAGCCACCAGGCCTTATCTACTGGACACAGGTGACTTCCTTAATAAGATTGGCCACTTGGGCCAGCTACCACCACAAACCACTCTATGCAGCATGGACGTGGCATTCCTTTATACCTACAGGACGCTAGTGATGCTCCCGAATTTAACCAACTTTGCCTTAATCTACTCACAATAGTACTCACAAGGAATTACTTTAGATATGGTACTGACTACTACTTACAGCGGCAAGGGACAACCATGGGCTCTAATGTAGCACCAGCATATGCAAATGTATACATGGACCGATTCGAGCAACACCATGTAAACACCGACACAGCATTTAATACACAGATACTGGGTATGCTACATAGATGATATTTTCTCTGGCAGGGTTTGGAGGAGACCTAAATGAAGAGATTGACTATACTCCGCTTCTATGAACTTATTCCTAGTGGCATATATGTCTCAGTAATCTAATATTTTTTAGGACTCAAAAAACCTCTATACACACTCCACGATGGCCAGTGTACCCAATTGGGATGCCCCTTCATACAGCAATTTATCTTCAACATTACATGGACCCTACCACCAACTTTCACTTCACCCCTGAACAGGAAGGTAATCACTCATTTCTCCTCTAGTGATTAATACGTGTATTGTTATCCACGTTATCCATGTTCAACATATTGGCATCCCATGGGCATCGGGTTTTTCGTATTTATTTCTATTCTTATACTCTTCTGTTTCTAATACATATCTGGATAATCCCCATTTGGGATGCCTTGCCTTCAAGGTTGATACTATACATATCTTCCAAATCCCTGCGGGTACCCTATTTGGGATACCACGTGATACCCTCCATTAATGGCCTAGTCTATTCCACTATACTGGAATTCTATACATTTTAATTTCTTCCACAATAACCTTTCATGGGAACTACTTCCCCATATCAATATTTCCGACAGGTTTGTTCTCCCTATTTTGCTAACGAAACATATAGTGACCGTTGTTTTTCATTTCCATCTTTTTCTTAAAATTTTTTAAATACATCTGGTGCCTCCAGTCGGCTCTTGTGGGCTCTCCCAAAGACGCAGAAAAGTTTCCCCAGCACCTCGTCACCTTTTCACAACAACCGCTATCTCACTGTCACTTTTTCCACAGATTAATACAGTTCATTTAAACTGAGATGCATCATTTCTTGGGACCCAGGCCCAGTGCACCTACGTCACCCTACGCTGGATGGCAATTATACTGTATGCCATCCAGCCCGGAAGTGACGCCGGCCGGGACCTGGGAGTCAGAATTGACGTTCTGGACTGCGCTCCACGAGCGCACCCAGAAACGCAACACTGGCCTGCCAGGGGGAGACACATAAATGACACCACACAGGCTATCACCTCATTGCAGTCTTGACAAAGGAGCCGCAATGCTCCGGAACGTTGACTATTAGATGTGATCACTATTTTTTCTAATTCAGTAACAATTATTTCATTGTTTGTATGATCCTTTGTACAGCGTCATGATTACTGCTTTTGTTACTGTGGCACATGGTACTGATGGTTCTCTTCTGGTATGATGCAGGGCATTTATAGTATTCTAACTGACCAGAAGCTGCCTTATCATGTTTGATGTTAAGCACTTTTTACTGTTCACATATATGCTGTTACCAACGTTTTCCTTAATCCTTATTGCACTGGTCAGCTCATGTATTTGGTGACTCATCAGGAACATTACACATCCACCTCCTAGTCTCATATGGTAATCATTTCTTGTCTTATCATAGAACAGTGTATTTTATGCTAGCGCTACAGTTTCTCCTACATTTTCTCAGAGGTGACTAACGCTCCTGATGACACCCTGAACCCTGCACCAAAGAATCCAACATTCTGTATCCTTAACTGTATCTTGTGATATGTGTAATACCTGTGTTACTATAGTAATGCGGTCAGTGTGCATTCAATCCGACTCATATACATTTTGTATTTTTCTCAGAGGTGTTTTTGTGGTGCGGCACCTTGGATTTGAATAGCACCCATTCAATATCTCACAGGCCGACAAAACACAAGCATCCCTTAACGCAGATAATCTAGCAATATTTAATTTCTTTAATAGGTCATATTTAATGTCAGACTACAATAGCAGGATGAAACACACAAGGTGTTGGTGGTGTACTGAGGGCCAAACAAGCTTACTACATATTTGGTGGGATTGCAGGACTATTAAGGCTCTTTGGGTGAAAGTATTAGATTACATAAATTCTATTCACACAACTAAAGTCCAAACAAATGTTAATTATAGCTTAGTGGAATTAATATCGCTTGCAGAGACTCGTAGACAGATTGCTATAAGCAAGGCAGAATCCACCGAGCGTTGATAGATGGAAATGTTTTTTTTATGAAGAGCTCAAATCCGAATTAAGGGTAACACATAACTCCAAAGAGAGGCAATTACTAGAAAGGACAATCCGCATAGCAGCAATACAGTGAGGAAAGCGATAGAAAACCTGGTGGAACCCCCCTTAACTAATAGAGCATAATAAGCATAATAATAGGTGGTCAGGGTATGTTTACATCTATCCACTACTATCGTTTTTTTGACAATTGTCACTCTTGCTAGGATGTTGCCAACTCTCTGAGTAAGTGCCCGTCCTCATCTGTTATCTGTTATCAGACAGCAGTAGGGTCATTACATTAACATGTTCCTTCTGCTTCCTTTGTTCTTTGAATACTCAAATATTACAATTAAATCTTGCCCGGGTCTGGTCCCACATTAAGTGCATTATCCCCAGTTGGGGGTATGCTTTGTCTCTTTATTTCTTCATGATCTTGCTTCTTTGGGATACTGTGCTATTATAGGTTTAGCTGACTCCATTCCAATTATAATGGTTTCAGCTTTTTTACCAGTTTTTAATTCACATTAATCACGTTTTTATTTCTTTATATGTAGATACAACCCCGCTGTCAATCACCCAGCATAAATGGTCTCCAGAGTGCCTATATTCTCCACTGTGCGTCTCCATGGCCTGCTTCCTCATCCCCTGCTTCTGATTTGAATACTACATAATGCTATTTCAAGCCTCTTGGTCAGCCGTGCCGCTGTAACCACGCCCCCCCGCGACGTCACCAGCACTCGACAGCAGAAATATGTCTCCAGCATTTTCGGCTGGGTCATCTGATGTTCCCTCCCACGGACAGCGGTCATTGGCTGGAACACGCTGCCACTCTTTGGCAGCCATCTTGCTGCACTACATCACAGTCGCCCGACTGTGTCTCTGCCATCTTTTTGGTTGTCCTATTTCTGTTGGCCGAGCGGCGCCAGGGCCCGCCCCCTGCGCCAGTACAGATTGGGTGCAACTATTTGCTCACCCATTGGCTGCTGGTCGGGACGGACCTTCGGCGCTGCCGATGACGCGCATAGCGAGCGCCAGCATGCGCACTTCAACGTGCTGCATCCCGCACTTTTGGAGACCACCCTGAGGTATTTAAACAATGTGTATTTACTGCACTGGTACCACTCCCTCTTGAGAAAGGCCAGAGCGGCCGAAACGTCGAGGGTATTACTTCCACCTGCGCCTGCCTGTAAGACTTATTCTTCTGAATTATCATATCAGTACTGTTGTTTCTTTGAATTGCTCTTTCATATAGTGTTTGGATGTTGGGGAGTAATAAGCACTCCTCCCACCATCATTGGGTTAACATTCGCTCTCTATGTTGTATTTATACTGGTAATATCATGCATTGTCTGTAGATGTATACAGGAGCGCAATTTGCGGTTTTACCCATTATTTTCCACAGCAGGGACTATGTTTACATCTATCCACTACTATCGTTTTTTTGACAATTGTCACTCTTGCTAGGATGTTGCCAACTCTCTGAGTAAGTGCCCGTCCTCATCTGTTATCTGTTATCAGACAGCAGTAGGGTCATTACATTAACATGTTCCTTCTGCTTCCTTTGTTCTTTGAATACTCAAATATTACAATTAAATCTTGCCTGGGTCTGGTCCCACATTAAGCGCATTATCCCCAGTTGGGGGTATGCTTTGTCTCTTTATTTCTTCATGATCTTGCTTCTTTGGGATACTGTGCTATTATAGGTTTAGCTGACTCCATTCCAATTATAATGGTTTCAGCTTTTTTACCAGTTTTTAATTCACATTAATCACGTTTTTATTTCTTTATATGTAGATACAACCCCGCTGTCAATCACCCAGCATAAATGGTCTCCAGAGTGCCTATATTCTCCACTGTGCGTCTCCATGGCCTGCTTCCTCATCCCCTGCTTCTGATTTGAATACTACATAATGCTATTTCAAGCCTCTTGGTCAGCCGTGCCGCTGTAACCACGCCCCCCCTGCGACGTCACCAGCACTCGACAGCAGAAATATGTCTCCAGCATTTTCGGCTGGGTCATCTGATGTTCCCTCCCACGGACAGCGGTCATTGGCTGGAACACGCTGCCACTCTTTGGCAGCCATCTTGCTGCACTACATCACAGTCACCCGACTGTGTCTCTGCCATCTTTTTGGTTGTCCTATTTCTGTTGGCCGAGCGGCGCCAGGGCCCGCCCCCTGCGCCAGTACAGATTGGGTGCAACTATTTGCTCACCCATTGGCTGCTGGTCGGGACGGACCTTCGGCGCTGCCGATGACGCGCATAGCGAGCGCCAGCATGCGCGCTTCAACGTGCTGCATCCCGCACTTTTGGAGACCACCCTGAGGTATTTAAACAATGTGTATTTACTGCACTGGTACCACTCCCTCTTGAGAAAGGCCAGAGCGGCCGAAACGTCGAGGGTATTACTTCCACCTGCGCCTGCCTGTAAGACTTATTCTTCTGAATTATCATATCAGTACTGTTGTTTCTTTGAATTGCTCTTTCATATAGTGTTTGGATGTTGGGGAGTAATAAGCACTCCTCCCACCATCATTGGGTTAACATTCGCTCTCTATGTTGTATTTATACTGGTAATATCATGCATTGTCTGTAGATGTATACAGGAGCGCAATTTGCGGTTTTACCCATTATTTTCCACAGCAGGGACTATGTTTACATCTATCCACTACTATCGTTTTTTTGACAATTGTCACTCTTGCTAGGATGTTGCCAACTCTCTGAGTAAGTGCCCGTCCTCATCTGTTATCTGTTATCAGACAGCAGTAGGGTCATTACATTAACATGTTTCTTCTGCTTCCTTTGTTCTTTGAATACTCAAATATTACAATTAAATCTTGCCTGGGTCTGGTCCCACATTAAGCGCATTATCCCCAGTTGGGGGTATGCTTTGTCTCTTTATTTCTTCATGATCTTGCTTCTTTGGGATACTGTGCTATTATAGGTTTAGCTGACTCCATTCCAATTATAATGGTTTCAGCTTTTTTACCAGTTTTTAATTCACATTAATCACGTTTTTATTTCTTTATATGTAGATACAACCCCGCTGTCAATCACCCAGCATAAATGGTCTCCAGAGTGCCTATATTCTCCACTGTGCGTCTCCATGGCCTGCTTCCTCATCCCCTGCTTCTGATTTGAATACTACATAATGCTATTTCAAGCCTCTTGGTCAGCCGTGCCGCTGTAACCACGCCCCCCCTGCGACGTCACCAGCACTCGACAGCAGAAATATGTCTCCAGCATTTTCGGCTGGGTCATCTGATGTTCCCTCCCACGGACAGCGGTCATTGGCTGGAACACGCTGCCACTCTTTGGCAGCCATCTTGCTGCACTACATCACAGTCACCCGACTGTGTCTCTGCCATCTTTTTGGTTGTCCTATTTCTGTTGGCCGAGCGGCGCCAGGGCCCGCCCCCTGCGCCAGTACCGATTGGGTGCAACTATTTGCTCACCCATTGGCTGCTGGTCGGGACGGACCTTCGGCGCTGCCGATGACGTGCATAGCGAGCGCCAGCATGCGCGCTTCAACGTGCTGCATCCCGCACTTTTGGAGATCACCCTGAGGTATTTAAACAATGTGTATTTACTGCACTGGTACCACTCCCTCTTGAGAAAGGCCAGAGCGGCCGAAACGTCGAGGGTATTACTTCCACCTGCGCCTGCCTGTAAGACTTATTCTTCTGAATTATCATATCAGTACTATTGTTTCTTTGAATTGCTCTTTCATATAGTGTTTGGATGTTGGGGAGTAATAAGCACTCCTCCCACCATCATTGGGTTAACATTCGCTCTCTGTTGTATTTATACTGGTAATATCATGCATTGTCTGTAGATGTATACAGGAGCGCCATCTAGCGGTCACTTTTAGGGGCTGTGACCCCTCATTACAAAATGCCTATACACTGCTTTAAGATACTGTTCTGCATGCTTGTACAGCACTTGTGATCCCTTTTCCTCAATTAAAATCCCTTCACTTTTTGCAATTCAAACTGCGGTTGTTCGTCTTTTTCAATTTGTTTATTACTGCACTCACACAAGGGCCCAGGATAGGGTCCAGCAGTCTCCAGAAGCCGACAGGAGGATTGCAAATGGTCAGGCAGCCTCAGGGAAGCCAGGAAGAGAGCCACCTGCCACTAGACTCCACAGAGGAGTCTCCATTCAGGTTCAAGTTCAGGTACAGAGCGCCAGCATGAACAGCCACAAATGGGTGAACAAAGCAAACCAACAAACAAAACACTCCTCACACCAGGTGCAGCAGAAGATGGGAGTGAGAGCAGCCAGGGCTCTGCTGACACCTGCTGGTGGCTGACAGAACTGCAGACGGGGTGATAAATAATGCCAGCCGCCAGTCGGGCATCAGCCAAACTCAGGAATCTTACAAAATGTCTTGAAGCATAGATCTCACACTCACGCACATTGTACATTAAGTCTGTTGCTGCACTTCTAGGGCTCAGCTGGCCCAAGGGGAAAGTGGTAGAAGAATCTCAAGGAGAATAATGGGCACTGCCATTTGGCCTTTTATACTGCATATGCCCACCTACAGGCTGGAACACAGAAGTGCAGCACCAAGCAGGTACCAGTTTCACATGATGACTTTGCTCTTGTAGCCCTTATATAAGGTCTAGATGGGATGTTCTCAAAGTAGATTTCCCTTAAAAAGGAAATTCTGGTATATCTAAATATTCATTTTTAATCATTAAATTACAACTAGCTTAATATAATCCAAATATTGACAAACTGTTTGGATTAGAAAAGCTCTGGTGGAATGACTTCACGAATTTTAGCAGTCATCCAAATTTGGTATTCCCCTAAAGGTAAAGATACCTAATACTAAAATTAGGCAGGGCTCTCTGCTGATGCAAGGGTTAGGATTAGATTAGTTTCCCTCACCTGTGAGCCAGGACACACTCTGAGTTGTCAGGGAGGAATTAGGTTTGCTTTAACCCAAACCCAAAAAGTAAAATAATGGTCAATACTACTACATCAATTAGCAGTACAGCCACTTTGTAGTATATATTATACACACAGGACAACTTTTCAAAAACTTTTACAGTATATGACAACCTTGTAAAAGGTAACCTGAAAGTTGGACTCAAGTTCATATAGCCTTCATCTATCACTTTCCTTTCCAGTGCTAGGAATACTTTGATGTTTATAATTGCTAAAAGTATAGATAAAAGTGAAGCTTTCATCATAATAAAGTAATCTACATACATTTTACATGTTTTTAACAGTGCCGTCTCTTTCCTCATCACAGGTCTTTAAAATTCTATTATGCTTCAATAGTATTAGCCACCCTGAATTTTAAACAGAATATTCTGGGTCATTTAAAAACATTGATAAACCAGCATGCATAATGTCTACATGACTTCAACATTTAGGAATGTGCGTTCTTTAAAAATGTCCTCTAATAATTCATGGCAGTGTGAATTAATTCTAGTAAGACATATAATGATGTTTTTACTCTTGCAAAGTTATTTTATTTTTCTAGTTGCAACCAGTAATAAATTAATAGATTCATACAGATAAATATACAGACACATTTTCCTTATCTTTCCGACAGAAGATGATTAATAGGGCCCATGAAAAGTATAAGTATATGCTATATGCAGAAGATAATTAGGGTTATCCAAATGGAGCATCTGGTGGTTTTTGGTGATGCTGATTTTTGAGAGATATTCCAACTCAACGCACAACAAAGTGGAAAGAATGTAGAAAGAAAATCGTCCTGCAATTAGGCAGTTTAACAGACTGTAGGGAATTCAAACACATTTGGAGAGGCCTGTGCTGAGGTTGAGCCAGTCTCCCCAGTACGCTTACCTTTCCCATTGGCTCTTGGGATGCTGCAATCACCAGCACCACATCCCTGACTTCTGTGTAGCTGTGCTCACTCCGAAGCCCAGCCTCTCTGAGTAAAGGGCATAGGAGCACACGCGCCCATGCTTAAAGCCTGGGATACTGCATCAGCCTCATTCATCAGCCAACAGACGATCTCAAACATGTGGCAGGGCATGGCTGTACTGTGCCACCGTTGAGCTGGCTATGTGGTATTTCCACAATTGTAAAAAAAAAATATTGTATCCACAGTACTTAGTAGTTGTGTAGCTTAGTACCTTATTAAAAATTATATATATATATATATATATATATATATATGTATATATATATATATATATATATATATATATATATTATAAATCTGGGCTTTATTTGTAGAATTTCTCTTTCCCAAAACCCAATTAGGGCTGGGGATTTAAAAAGAAAAAATGATTTGTGTGCTGTGTTAAAAGACTCTTAAAAATTGTCCTCCACAAAAACGTCAACTGGATTAATATCAGTAATTAACTTGTACCTACTTTTGTGAACTCACACACATGGCCAGCCTTTGGGGTGTGGGACTTGTGCGACCGCCATCTCTCTCCTTTCATTTTTGCACATTTCTTTAAATTATATTTTGATTCTTCTTGAATTTCCCTTTCTTCTTCTTTCTTTTATTTCATGATCTCTTCATTATCACCTTTTTCATATTGCCTCCCCCTCTTTTTCATGTTTCCACATTCCATACTTCTTTCTCTTTTCACTATCCTCCTGTCTTCCTCTTTTTAGCTTCTTCACTTTTTCCTTCATTTTTACCTTCGATCGATTCCTCTGCTTTTAGCTTAGGGAGGCCTGACTCACTCAGGAAAGGACACTTCTTCTTGCCTGGTTTATCCAAACAAAAAAATCCAAAATTGTCCTGTGATAGCTTTAGGGGTGTGGTGGACTGCGTCCTTTGAATCTCTGATTGAGTCTCTCTGAGGGTGAAACCCTCAATTTCACAGTGACTTAGCTAGCAGCCTTCCACTTTTATTTTCTGACTCATAATATACGTTATTGTGGTATGCAAAGGACCTTTTAGCAGCCAACTCCAGCACTTCCTGTAGGTCCTCCCAGGCCAACTCTAGATCCTGAAGGTGTGAGAGCAGTAGTGATCGTTTATGGTGTCAAACTTTGTTAATAGTTTATTTTTGCTTGTCTTTGCCTCTTGAGTCTCGATCCCTCCCTAATCAAGTTTCTGCAGTAAGTACATTTGTGGGCTACCCAAATTGCCATGGGATCAAGGTCCTCAGAGGATTTTCATTGAAAACACTTTAAGCCCTGGGCGATACTAGCAATCACCCCTGGCTCTTTCAGCAAGAACAGGTTTCATTTCCTGGTCCATTCAGAAACCAGCTTACATGGTAAGGCAAGGGTTAGAAATATTGGGGCATTTTCAGAGACGGTGATCTAGACTATTTCTCTACCTAAAATCTTGTCCAGATTTTTGGTGGAATAAGAATATGTAGTCTATGCTTGAGTATTTGGAATGGGGGGGCAGAGAAAATAATGTAATCTCATATTTGGGTTTGCAACTCCTAAAGTAAGTCCAAAATTGTCTAAGATTGAATCTTTTTCAACTTTCTATATGGTATGGAAGTCTTGGAGTCTAAGGTGTCTAAGAGGGGGTTTAAGGCTTGGACTTAAGGTTTAAAATCACCCACTAGAATGAGGATTCTCTCTCTGCACTCAGTTTGTTAAAGCTGACAGAAAAAACATATTTGGAAGTGATGAGGTGCACCTGGATAGGTGCATCCCTGGCACACGGTTCGGGCACGCAGGCTCGCTTGCCCAGCCATTCAGAAAGGAGGGACGAGTGAACACGCGTGGCTGCACAGAAGCCAGGGGCACACCACTGGTGAAAATCACGTTAGTTCACACAGCAGGGCATCCAGTGTAGGAGGCAGGCTAGCAGCCGGTCCAGGAATCTTTTAGATTCCAGGACCTCGCTGTCTGGGTTTTGACCTGCTTTAAGAGTCTGAGAGAGGATAGGTTGTTAAGAGCATAAATGTTGGCCAGAGTCATGTTTGTGTCATAGATGCTGCCCTTAGCAACAAACAACCTTCAGTGTCTCTCAATTCAGAATAGAATCAAGATTAAATGGGATTGCTTTAGATATCAGTTTGGACTTTTAATTAATCGGAAATACAGAGTGACACTGAATGGGGAAATCCCTGACAAAGAGCTTTGGAGTTTAATTAACTTAAACATGGGTTTCTTGGAGCTTGGAAATACATGTATGTATGTATGTACTTTGTTCTTTGTTGATTTTAGTAGATAATGATGTTTTGTGGGTGTTGAAGAATGTACCGTATTTTTCGCCCTATAAGACGCACCTGCCCATAAGACGCACCTAGGTTTTGGGGGAAGAAAATAAGTAAAAAAAAATTTTCAATCAAAAACGCACCATTACAGACAGTGTGGCATTCCCCTATCCAATTCCCATAGGCCGTGTGGGATGCCCCCATTCCATAGACAGTGTAGCATGCCCCCATCCCATTTCCTGTATATCCAGTGTGGCACCCCCCCCTCCCATTCCCCATATACCCATTGGCTGTGTGGCATCCCCCTCTCCCCCCATTAGTATAGGCTGTGTGGCATCCCTCTCCCCACATTCCCATAGGCTGTGTGGCATCCACCTCTCCCCCCATTCCCATTGGCTGTGTGGCTTTCCCCCTCCCCCCATTAGTATAGGCTGTGTGGCATCCCTCTCTCCCCATTCCCATAGGCAGTGTGGCATCCCCCTCCCCCCATTAGCATGGGCTGTGTGGCATCCCCCTCCCCCCATTAGCATGGGCTGTGTGGCATCCCCCTCTCCCCATTAGCATGGGCTGTGTGGCATCCCCCTCTCCCCATTCCCATAGGCTGTGTGGCATCCCCCTCCCCCCATTCCCATAGGCTGTGTGGCATCCCCCATTCCCATAGGCTGTGTGACATCCCCCTCCCCCCATTCCCATAGGCTGTGTGGCATACCCCTCCCCCCATTCCCAAAGGCTGTGTGGCATCCCCCTCCCCCCATTCCCATAGGCTGTGTGGCATACCCCTCCCCCATTCCCATAGGCTGTGTGGCATACCCCTCCCCCATTCCCAAAGGCTGTGTGGCATCCCCCTCCCCCCATTCCCATAGGCTGTGTGGCATCCCCCTCCCCCCATTCCCAAAGGCTGTGTGGCATCCCCATCCCCCCATTCCCAAAGGCTGTGTGGCATCCCCATTCTCATAGGCTGTGTGGCATACCCCTCCCCCCATTCCCAAAGGCTGTGTGGCATCCCCATCCCCCCATTCCCATAGGCTGTGTGGCATCCCCATCCCCCCATTCCCATAGGCTGTGTGGCATCCCCATCCCCCCATTCCCAAAGGCTGTGTGGCATCCCCATTCCCATAGGCTGTGTGGCATACCCCTCCACCCATTCCCAAAGGCTGTGTGGCATCCCCATCCCCCCATTCCCAAAGGCTGTGTGGCATCCCCATCCCCCCATCCCCAAAGGCTGTGTGGCATCCCCATCCCCCCATTCCCATAGGCTGTGTGGCATCCCCCTCCCCCTCCCCCCATTAGTATAGGCAGGCGCCATAGTAAAAAAAAAAAAAAGTTAAACTCACCTGTCCGCTGACACCACTGCGCTGAGCCGCCGGCTCCGTGAATGGGGTGGGCGTGGCCTGCGCCGCAGCGTCGACGCAGGCCACGCCCACCCCATTCACGAGCTGGCTCTGTCCCGGCCCCGCCGCTGCGATCGCTGTCTTTTCAGGCAGCGATGACAGCGGCGGGGCCAGAGACAGAGCCCCTGTCGCTCCTCCATCTGCTCCCCCACATGCGATCACGAAGGTCCGGGCAGCGGGTGCGCCGACCCACTGCCGGGACATTCGTGCTCGCGTGTGGAGGAGCAGATGGAGGAGCGGCAGGGGCTCTGTCTCTGGCCCCGCCGCTGTCATCGCTGCCTGAAAAGACCGCCGCTCCTCTGGCCTCTCGCAGTGTGCCAGACAACGCGGGAGCGCCGGGGACGGGTGAGTTTTTTTTTTTTATTTATTTTTTTTTTAAATTTTTTTTCTTTTTTTTTTTTACATTCGCCCGATAAGGCGCACTGACATTTTTCCCCCACTTTTGGGGAACAATAAGTGCGTCTTATAGGGCGAAAAATACGGTAGTTGTCAGGTATAGGTCCCTCCCATCAGCCATAGTGAACACCCTCTACAATCGCACCATCTACACAATGCTAGTCAATTCTTCAAAAACTGTTTACAATTTATTAAGTATTCATAGTCAAATATGACCAGTTTAAGCTGTTTAAAAGGACCATTACCTAATATCCTACCACATAAAGAAGGGAACCACTAAATCCCATGTATCAAAATTAATAACAGCAGAATATTGTGTCAATGCCAGTACATATTATTCATACTCCTTCTATAATCCCTGTCTACAGAGTCAATAAACATAAAGTGCCTGTTAGGGCGAGCGCTGCGCGCCCATCTCGTTTCACTTCACTTACCTCCATGGCTGCATCCAGCTGTCATCCATCTCACAGCACTTCCCTCACCTCCATGGCTGCTCCCGTCTATCTCCTTTCCCCCCATGCTTCCTCCTCGCATGGTCAGGTGCGCGCACGTCCCGGTCCGCTAGAGGGAGCGCGCACCGGATTCCTGAGATTTAAAGGGCCTGTACACCACTGATTAGTGTCTGGTCATCCAATCCTGCCTCCACTTCCCCTATTTAAAGGGGCACTTCCTTTCCATCAGTGCTGGATCTTGGTCTTTCCATGCCAGTTGTAAATCAGTTGCTTTTGGATTGCTCACCCGTGTACCGACCTCTGCCTGTCCCCGACTCCGAACCTTTGCTGCCTGCCACGACCTTGGCTACTCACCTTTACCACGAACCTGTGCTGCCAGCCCTGACCTCTGCCTGTACTCACTACATCTTTTGACTGCCCCTGTGTACCACGCTGAACCTCGGCTAACTGTGGAACTGGGCCACTGTTGGGGGGTAGCGACCTGGGGGTCACTCGCCGCTACAAGACCAACCTGCCTTGCGGTGGGCTCTGGTGAATACCGGTGGCCTCTTAGACTCTGCTCCCCTGACACGGCACTCGCCATCAGTTCCACAGTCAAATCGGATCCACATCCAAGTCCACTCCACCCGGTCCGTGACAGTAAGATCCGGCCATGGATCCCGCTGGGGTGCCGTTACCTGATGCCACTGAATTGCCTGCTATTGTGGCTATGCAGTCTTGCCAAATTAATCAGCTCTTGGCTATGATGCAGCAGTTACTATCGATTCAGAAGCAGCAAGTACCACCACCGGCCCCAGCTTTGCCGCCACAGACTCCTGTAGCATCTACAGCTAGAATCCATCTCTTCTTGCCGGCTAAATTTGACGGAGATTCCAAGTTATGCCGAGGCTTCCTTGCTCAGTGTTCCTTGCATTTGGAGATGTTGGCGGATCAATTCCCCACTGAACGAGCTAAGGTGGCCTTTGTCCCAGGCCACTCCCTTGTGGGATCGCAATGATCCAGTCTCTTCCAACATCCACACCTTTGTCTCGGAGTTTCGCCAGGTCTTTGAAGAACCAGCCTGGGCTTCATCTGCTGAATCGGCCCTTTTGAATTTGGTCCAGGGCGAGTCGTCTGTTGGGGAATACGCCATTCAGTTCTGTACTCTGGCATCTGCGCTGTCTTGGAATAATGAGGCCTTGTGTGCCTGCTTTAAGAAGGGACTTTCCAGCAAAATTAAAGACGCTCTAGCTGCACGCGATTTGCCTTCATCTCTTACCGGCCTCATCCATTTTGCTACACGCATTGATGTTTTTTACTGAAAGGCGTGAGGAACTCCACCAGGATAGAGACTCTCAGCGCCCTAGGAGGGCATTCCATCTGGCTCCCGTGTTTCAACATCCTTTGTCAGTGCATGTGCCTTCCAGTGAAGAGGCCATGCAGGTCGACCGATATCGCATGATCCAGCTAGAGAGAACTCGTAGAAGGAACGAGAACCTTTGCTTGTATTGTGCCAGCTCTGAGACTGTCCTATTCGCCCCCCACGTCAGGGAAACGGGCGCACCTAGTGAATGTGGGAGAGGCGTCCCTGGGTGTATGTGCTTCCTCTCCACGTATCACGGTTCCTGTGCAACTTACCATCGCACCTATCACTTCTTTGAATTTGACTGCCTTCTTGGATTCGGGCTCCACAGGAAACTTTATAGAGGCCTCCTTGATTAATAGATATAATATCTCCGTGAACTGCCTCGCCAAGCCCTTATTTATCGCCTCGGTCAATGGTGCCAGGCTTGACTGTACCGTGCGTTATCGCACCGTTCCCCTCCTTTTAAAGATTGGACTGTTCCATCAAGAGAGTCTTGAGTTTTACTGTCCTCCCAAATTGCACCTCCCAGATTCTACTCGGCCTACCATGGCTTTAACGTCATGATCCCACTCTTGACTGGGACACCGGTGAAATCAAGACTTGGGGTACAGCTTGTTTTAAGAGGTGTTTGAAGTCCGTTCCTGTCCGACCTAAGGCTTGATTCAGAGAGACAAAAAAAGACTTTCGTTTTTGTGCCGATCTGTTTTTTTTTTTTTTAATTTCCCGCTCTCGTATGAGTGTGCAAGCGATTCTGTGCATGCATTGCAATCCTTCTGTAAAGTTTTCGTCCGTTCGTACGGCAGAGTACGAATACGAGGATGTCATTTTCCAGCGTGACTTTTCCGTTTCATTTTCTCATGTTACAACGTAGGCTTTCGTTTTTGCTCTTTTCCCAACAGAATCTATCGGGAAACGTAAAGGATTCGTGGGAAGAGACTTCCCACGAATACTTTACGTTTCCCGATACATTCTGTTTCCCTTTTTCAATAAATAATCGTCCATACGAAAAACCTTACGATCTAGTGCCTGCGCACTACAAACTTAACTCATTAACGTGCTTGCCTACATATTTGCCACCCTCAATTCTACTACAATGTTTAGCTAAATCACTTAGCACTATCCTCCCTCTTCCCTTTTGGACCCTTAAAGCTCACCCAAACCACTTCGCGGTTAGGTTATTCTTCCATTTTAGCCCCCTAAAACTTACCCAAATCGCTTCTCGGTCATGTGAATATTCATCTTTAAATATTTCTGGGCCCATTAGTTTTGTGTTAATGTACTGTATTTTGTAAATGAAATGACACTGAAAATTTAATTTTATTTTTTTTTCCATCATAAAATATAAAATATTAAAATATTTTGAAAATGTAACATTTTTACAACTATAAAAAACTAAATACATAGCAGTGGCAGGCCACAGAACATTATTCTTCATCTCTGGTCCCCAACGAGTCGCGCAGGTCCTGCATCTCGCCCACCAACTGAAGGACCCTGACACTCAGTTGTGCCATTCTGGCACGTGTGGTCCCTGTTAATAAAAATAATTAAATTATTGGTATAACCTTGTTGGGGTCATGCCCCCCTGTATGGTCCAAACACCTAAATCTGGACTTCAAAAGCCCGATTAGAGAACTCCTGGCCCGCATTCTGCAGGCAAAGAACGGGCATCAGGAGCAAGGGCAGGAGTGGATATCCAGAATCCCCTGAAAGAATTTAAAAATACTAACATAAAATACACATTCTAAGCTACAATATTGTTTAACATGTCATCAAGGGCTAAAAACAGCCATAGGTTAAGACATAAGTCATCAACTATATTCATTGCCATACAGTGAAAATGGATTGATGGAATGTGAGCAAACTTACCCAGGAGCCATCCACCAGATAATTCTCCTGACTCAAACTGACAAAATAAGCCGGAGCTCTGCAATATATAAGCATCATGGGACGACCCTGGATGCCCTGCAAGAACATTGAGGAATCGCATAGCTGGACCAAACACTGCTTGTATATTGTGCGAGTGGCACATCTTGCGGTACCTGCAACCAAATATAAAATTATTACACAAAGCAAAGGTAACCAACTAAAACAATAACTCCTACAACAAATTAAGATTCAAGTTCAAGAATCCAAATATAATTCACAAAGGACATAAGTCTAAAAAAATATAGCAATTATATGGATGTGTGGGAAAATAAAGGTTTACATGCTAAGGACTATTTAAGGTCAGCATTAAAATGCTTCTATAAGGAAATGTATTGATTCAGGTATGCATTGCTATTCAATTTATGGCCTCGGCCATGATGATACATGCAAAGCCTTGGTGCTAAAGGCACGCAGACTCCTCCACATAGCCGCAAAACATGTTCAACAATAGCAATCCGAGGCCTCAAAGGTCCCGTAAGTGGATCGCAAATGAAACGGTTTAATAAGGTGGTGGTCCCTTGGCAACCAGCTCTCTGAATCAGACGCAAGCCCATGCCGACAACGTAACTTATCTGAACGAACGAAAAATATCAGATTTTGTTGGGAAAATGATCCGAACTAACGCAAATGATCCGATTTGCTTTTGTTCATATACATATATGCATATACGCATTTTCCCGAACGTTTGTACGAATGAAAAATGGCCAAAAAAACAAAAACAAAAAAATGACAAACACCCACAAAAACTTTCACAGACAGCTACGGAAGTGCAGACGAATGTGCCTCTGAATCGAGCCTCTAGTCCTGCATCTATCTCTCTACCTGGCCTGCCTGTGATCTACCAGGTCATTTCTGATGTGTTCTGCAAAAAACAAGCGGAGGTACTTCCGCCTAATCGCCTTTACAATTGCCCTATTGACCTCTTGCTGGGTACCACTCCACCTCGTGGCCGAATTTACCCCTTCTTGGCTCCGGAGACACAGGCCATGTTGGAGTATATCCAAGAAAACCTTCAAAGAGGGTTCATACGGAAGTCTTCCTCTCCAGCAGGCGCGGGTTTCTTCTTTGTGGCCAAAAAAGACGTCTCTCTATGCCCCTGTATCGGTTACCGTGGCCTCAACAAGATTACCATAAAGAATCGTTACCCCATACCGTTGATTGCTGATATGTTTGACCGACTGCGTGGGGCTAAGGTCTTTACCAAACTAGACCTGAGAGGGGCCTATAATTTGATATGTATACGCGAGGGCAATGAATGGAAGACCGCCTTTAATACCCACGATGGCCACTTCGAATACCTAGTGATGCCCTTTGGACTTTGCAACCGCTGTTTTCCAAGATTACGTGAATGACGTTTTCCGGGACTTGCTCCACTCCGGTATAGTCGTATATTTGGATGATATACTCATCTTTTCGTCCAATCTGGAGGAACATCACCGTCACGTTCGGCAAGTCCTGTCTCGCCTTCGCCAACACCGCCTGTACGCCAAGCTGGAGAAGTGCCTTTTTGACCGTACCACCTTACCTTTTCTAGGGTACATAGTTTCTGCTCGAGGTCTCCAGATGGACCCCAGCAAATTGAAAGCAGTTTTGGATTGGCCACGTCCTTCCGGCCTTCGGGTTATTCAACGTTTCTTGGGATTCGCCAATTACTATCGACATTTTATTCCTCACTTTTCTACTGTGGTCGCGCCCATTGTGGCTCTCACGAAGAAGAACGCAAATTCTAAGTCTTGGCCCCCTCAGGTGGAAGAGGCCTTTATTTCCCTAAAAAAGGTCTCCTCCACTCCGGTGTTGTCTAGGCCTGATCCAGCCAGGCCCTTCGCCCTTGAAGTAGATGCCTCCTCCATTGGAGCAGAATTCTCACCTGCGGATTCTTTTCGAAGACATTTTCTCCGACAGAGAGGAATTACTCCATTGGTGATCGGGAGCTATTCGCCATCAAGTTGGCCTTAGAGGAGTGGAGATATCTCTTAGAGGGTTCTGCCCATCAGGTGTCCATCTATACGGACCATAAAAATCTGTCCTACTGGTCAGATGATCTGGTCAGACCATGCCCCTGTGTTCCTGAGCCTCCCGGTACTGGACGCGACACCCAAACAATACACTTGGCGTCTAAACGACAACCTGTTGAAGGACACTGTATGCATGACTGAAATCAAGGCAGTGGTAACCAATTTTCATCTTGACCACAGCAATGATGATACTTTGCTGCCGATAAAGTGGGAGACGCTCAAGTCTATGCTGAGGGGAGTCTTTATTAAGCACGGCGCGAGGCTCAAGAGGGAGAGGGCTCGACAGATTGCAGAAACTCTAGGGCGTATTCAGGAGTTAGAGAGGACACACAAGACCCTCCCATCTTCTGGGGGATTGCCAGAGTTGATAAAGGCCAGGCAGAGGTTAAAGGGGCTCTATGATCAGTGTTACCTCAGATTCAGGGATAGATGTAGGGTGCGTCTGTACGAGTATTTGGACATTTGTGGCAGGCTGTTGGCTCGGTCGCTCCACCCAAGGCAAGGCTGTACGTTTATGCCCAGTATGAAAACAGCAGATGGTAGGGAGGTAGCGGACGAATTCCAATCATACTATTCGGGCCTATACAACATTGACAATGCCTCGGCACGTAGAGCGCAGGGGAGGCTAGCGAATGACTGTTTTTATAGCAGAGACAGCTCTGCCGGTCATACCCCAGGAAGAGAGTGAGGCACTAGAGGATCCAGTGAAGCAGGAGGAGGTGGTTAGGGCCATAGCGGGGACCCCCGCGGGTAAGAGTCTGGGGCCGGAGGGGTTTACCCCCAGGTTTTATAATTGATGGGACCCCTGATTGCCCCCTTCTTGACGAAGATGTTCAATTCTGTGTCCGGTCGCTGACCCTTCCCGAGACAAACCTTGGAAGCTCATATCACGGTCATTCTGAAACCTGGGAAGAATGGTACATTTCCGGGCAATTTTAGGGCGATCTCTTTGATCAATGTGGATATCAAACTGTTTGCCAAAATTTTGGCAAACAGGATACAACCCCTGCTACCTTTGTTGATACACAACGATCAGGTTGGGTTTGTCTCGGGATGGGAGGCCAGGGACAACGTTATTAAAACTGTCTCCCTGATGCAATTCACTCAAACAAGGGGAGTCCCGTCCTGCCTTATGGCGGTGGATGCTAAGAAGGCATTCAATAGGGTGCATTGGGGGTTTCTGAGAGCCGCATTGTCCCAGGTAGAGGTGGGACAGAATTATGGCTTTGTACCATGATCCCACCGCTAAAGTTAAAGTTGATGGCACTCTATCTGGATCTTTTAACATCAGGAATGGCACGTGACAGGGGTGCCCTCTGTCCCCTTTGCTTTATGTCCTGGTAATGAGGCACTTGGCGAATGCCTTGAGAGCCAATCCTTCCATCAAGAGGGTGCCATGTGGGGAGAGGGGATATAAGCTCTCCCTCTTTGCTGATGACCTCCTTTTATATATAACCTCCCCACATACCTCTCTGCCCTCTATCAATAGGGAGTTCGAAAGATTCAGCAGGTTAAGCAACTTCAAAGTTAATATGACTAAAACAGAGATCTTGAACATCTCCCTGGACAAACGGGCTCAGGAATGAATCCAGGCAAACTTCCCGTTTAAGTGGCAAAGGGAATCAATAAAATATCTTGGGGTGCAACGACGCTGGAAACGATCCTCAAAGCCCAGACCTCCCCTTCCCGAGCAATTTCAACCTTTTATAGGATTTATCTGACTGCGGGTATGGAGGAGGGGCTCCCGCGGTTTTGCAGGAGATGGGAGAAAGAATGGGGACAGGCGTTCAAGAGGGAGGAGTGGGAAAAATCCTTTGCTCTGACGCACAAATTCTCGATGGCTTGCAGATCCCAGGAGAGAAACTACAAAATCTTAACCAGGTGGTACAGGTGCCCGGCGGACCTGGTGAGGTTCAGGGGATCGGAGACAGGCAACTGCTGGAGATGTAACAGAGCCCGTGGTACCCTGACCCACGTGTGGTGGGAATGCCCGGCCGTTAAAAATTTTTGGGAGGGGGTGTTGAAAGTATTTGAGTACACAACGCTTGAGAGTGTCCCCAACTCCCCTCAGGTGGCCCTTTTGTCGATGACTCTGGGATCAGTGGTGGCAGGGGGGAGGGGTCTGCTGAGGCATATGCTTACGGCTGCCAGATCAGTAATACCCCGATATTGGCGCTCCAGTACTGTGCCCTCCTTGATGGATTGGTATGGGGAGTTGGAAAATATCAAAAGGATGGAGGAACTGGCCCTTGATGGGGTCGAGGGTGGGGCTGAGAAGCACTCCAGGACTTGGACAATATGAGAAGTCTCTAAGAGTTCCCTGGAAATCCGGTATCTGCTGGAGAGGAGTGGTTGATGCGGACGTTCTCTTTCGTTTTCTTTTTTACTTTCTTCTTTCTTTCTCTTCCTTTCTTCTTCTCCTCCTTTCCTCACTCATATCTTCTGTGTTTTCTCTTTTTATTTAACACTGTATTTCCCCTTTTTTTCTTCTCCGCCTTCCCAGGTTTACCCCGGGGGGGGGGGGGGGGGGCAGAGCCGACAGCAGATAGGCTTGTAGGGTCATGGTCGGAGGGGTAGATGGTGGACCCCGGGTTTGAGCCGTGCCGCCGGAGGAGGAATCAATAGAGCCTACGGGCTCAGCTAGGGGGGAACTCCCCCCTCACAGTTAAGGGCCAATGAGCCCTAGGTTATGTTAGGGCTTGCCCCTTTGGTTGTGCGGGCCAATCAGCCCCACAGGAGTCTCTTGGGCTATACGCCCTTTCCTTGTGTCAGCCAATGAGCTGTAAGTTCCCAGTTGCACCAATCACGCTCTCTCCCAATCATGTCTTGTCCCTATAAAGCCTTTTCCTCGACATTCACTCAGTGCCTGTGATAGCGCCTTATACCTAGCTTTGTCTTGTGTTACTGCCGTGTTTGATATTCGTTGCCAACCCCTGCCTGAACCGACTCTTCCTTATCTGATCTCCGTTGCCGACCCCTGCCTGAATCGACCAATCTCTATGTGACTTCCGTTGCCGACCCCTGCTTGAAACCGACCATTCTCCATCTGATCCCTGTTGCCGACCTCTGCTTTGTACCCCGTCGACTTCTGGCCTGTCTCTGGACTTCCGCTAACTCGCTCTAGTCATTGGTTCTTCAGACCTCCAACCAGTAAGCTCTCATCCTTTGAGCCATTGAAGTCCTGGGGGCAACCGATCCCGCGCAGGCGTATTCTGCATCCCGGCAAGCGGGGGCTCCTACAGGTGAAGCTGGCTGCGGAGATTGGGGGTCGAGGGCTTACCTGGCTTACTTCCTCTGCCTATTCCAGATATCCCATGGACACACATTGCTATGGACTTTATCACTGACCTCCCTTCTTCGTATGGCAATACTGTTATTTGGGTGGTAGTGGATAGGTTTTCTAAGATGGCGCATTTTTTACCCTTGCCTGGTCTCCCATTGGCTCCTCAGTTTGCGAAATAGTTCCTGATGTATATCTTTCAGCTTCATGGGCTTCCTACACACATTGTGTCTGACAGAGGTGTGCAGTTTGTTTCCAAGTTCTGGAGAGCACTTTGTAAACAATTGAAAATTAAACTGGAATTTTCCTCAGCTTATCACCCCCAGTGAAACGGCCAGGTGGAAAGAGTTAACCAGATTCTTGGGCATTATCTTCGCCATTTTGTTTCTGCCCGTCAAGACGATTGGGTCGATCTTCTGCCCTGGGCGGAATTCTCGCATAATTTCAAGGATTCTGAGTCTACGACGAAGTCCCCGTTCTTGGTGGTATACAGTCGGCATCTTCTTCCGCCTCTGCCCTTGTCCATGTCCTCTGGAGAACCCCCCGTGGATGACATCACACAGGATTTCTCTACCATCTGGCAAGAGACCCAACATGCCCTTTGTCAAGCTTCCGCCCGTATGAAAGTTAGTGCTGATAAGAGGAGAAGGGCTCTGCCTGTCTATTCTCCAGGAGATAAGGTGTGGCTGTCGGCAAAATACATCCGCTTCCGAATTCCTAGCTACAAACTGGGTCCCCGTTACCTGGGTCCTAATAAGATCAAACAACAGATCAATCCAGTTTGCTATAAGCTTCACCTACCCACATCACTGCGAATCCCCAACTCCTTCCATGGCTCTCTGTTGAAGCCAGTAATTGTCAATCGGTTCTCTCCTAAAACCTTGGTGCCTGCTCCAATCTCTGGTACCGAGGATGCCTTTACGGTGAAAGAGATTCTGGCCTCTAAGCTCTCCAGAGGTAAAAGATATTTTTTAGTCAACTGGGAAGGCTGTGGACCTGAAGAAAGATCTTGGGAACCCGAAGAGAACATTCTGGACCGCAGTCTCATCTCGGATTTTCTTGGTCCCAAGAAGAGGGGGAGACCCAAGGGGGCAATACTGTTAGGGCGAGCTCACCCGTGTACCGACCTCTGACTGTCCCCGACTCCGAACCTTTGCTGCCTGCCCCGACCTTGGCTACTTACCTTTACCACGAACCTGTGCTGCCAGCCCTGACCTCTGCCTGTACTCACTACTCACTCAGTTAAGGTGCTATCAGTGCTATCATAACCTTAAAGTGCTAGTGATGCTATTTTAAACGAAATGACAATGTATGCACATTTTGCTAATATATTTCAAAGGACGGGGGATTATTTTCTGTCAGTGGAACAGCAGGTTTGTAAGGAGAAAATGCTATTTTGTTTGGGTCCTTAGCATTTATTATCTCCCATATTTTTTTTTAATTTTTGACACTTATACCAATAGAGGAGGGGGGTGGCCATGGGGGGCCAATGTGTTCCATAGGCTGGCAATCTCTTATTGGGGTACTGGGGGTGAGAGAGAGAGTTTTTGGTGAAATATACCAGCCTCACATATTGCTGGAATTGATATATCGACAATGTGTTGTTACTGTGGCGGGCTCCAAGTGTCCCTGCTCTTAGCTATATGTGGGAGAAACTAAAAATTCAGTGCATATCTGTATAACACCAAGTTGTCAAAATGGGACTTAGAAAGTGATAAAAATCTATCCCCTGTGTCCATGCACTACTTACGATCGTATGGGGCAAACATTATTGGAAACAAGGTAACAGCATTGGAACAAGTTAACCTGGGCATCCAGGGTGGTGATATTAAAAAGATTCTGTGACAAAAGGAACACCATTGGATTCATATCCTGGGAACACAGTCCCCAGAGGAATTAAATTAAGAAGTGGACTTAAGTCTTTTTTTGGGCAGGTATCCCTTGTGAGGTGGCTTAAGTCTTCATTTATATCTAGAGTTTTCTTTTTCTTTCCTTTTGAAATATCTTGGTCTCTGGTCAGGCCAGTTTGGGGTAATCTAGAGGGTACTATGTATTCATCTTGCAGCTTTGTTTGTTTTTCACATCTACAATGGGGACTCACTCACACAGGGTTTCATGAAAAAAAACTCACACACTTATATTTAGGTGAGTGTAGATCCACCCTGTGGTTCATTTGAATGGGGGCCAGTGATTTCAGCTACTCCTCAAATTCTGAGGTTAGATCTCCAGTCTCTCTCCTCTAGTTTGTGGTGTATCTTGAGAAGATGGTGGTTTTGCACTTTAATAATGTTGTTAAGACACAAAAGGAACTTGCTGGCTAAATTTATCTTGCTGGACTACAACTCTAAAGACTGGTCAGGTCTTGGTTGATCTCCGTGACTGCAGATGTGATAGATAGCTTGATGTCCATAGAATTTGGGCTAGTTCTTCTTTTACAATACATTCTAGGACTTCTGAGTTATATGAAGCTCTTTGGTAGGAGCCCTCAGGACCATAAGAGGAAGAAGGGGAGCTGGAGAATGCCATGTTGGAAGATCGCATGTCTGCTTCTCCACTCTTCTGGGATATTGCAGCTTACTTGTGACTCCCCGCTTTTGTTATTTCTTCCTTTGGTTACTCCTCTGTTAGATTTCCTCCTTTTTTGGAAAAATGGCACTTTTCTTTTGCTTAAAGTGGACTAAAACCCAGGATTTTGACTATCCTGGGTTTTGGTCCTTTCCACGGGGGCACCCCGATTGGGGAAACCCCCCCAGATCGCCAGCGCTAACTCACCTTATCCCGGTCCCGCGACGCGTCTAAGAGCAGCGGCTCGGGCACCCGCATCCTCCGCTTCCCTCTCGCAGTGCACATGCCCGCGCCAGGTATTTGTGAATGACCGGCGCGGGCACGCTCCATGTTAGAGGAAGGTGGAGGATGCGGCCATCAGAGCCGCTGCTCTTAGTTTAAAACAATGCTCATCAATTCTCAGATCTACAAAAGCAACTGTGCCTGTTGTTAAATTATTGCACTTACAGAGATACAATCTTAACAAAACCACATCAGACATAGCTAGACCTTCAATCACTCTGCTTGTGGCCCCTAAGTTTAAAATGATGACCGAATGGTCTAGTCTTTAAGGTCCAATGGGTGAATGTCTGGTGTCCCCACCGGCACATTTCATTCTCATATGAAGTTTATCAAGGCCTATTTTTCTTTTTGTACAGGTTAAAATTATAGATGAGCGAATTTTTGAGAAATTGGATTCGACAGATTCGCCAAATTTCCCCCCAATAAAATTAGTTTCAGTCCAAATTTATTTGTGGTGAATCGCTATTAAAGAAAGCTATTTTTGGCCTACCGAGAGCCTCAATAGGGTTGTAGAACTTTTTGCCTTGCTGTAAAATGCATAGGGTGTGTGCTGGGTTAGTGAAATAATACTGTAATGTGTCTCAGTGACCCAGCCTGGAGTTGGCAGCAGCATGAGGAGACCATATAGTGCCTGAATGAAACACCCTGGAGCTGGCAGCAGCACGAGGAGAACATATATTGCCTGAATGACACACCCTGGAGTTGGTAACAGCATAAGAAGACCATATATTGCCTGAATGACGATTGCCTTGCTGTAAAATGCATAGGGTGTGTGCTGGGTTAGTGAAATAATACTGTAATGTGGCTCAGTGACCCAGCCTGGAGTTGGCAGCTGCATAAGGAGACTATATAGTGGCTCAATGACACACGCTGTAGTTGGCAGCAACATGAGGAGACCTGAGACTTGATTCAGAGAAACAAAAAAAGACTTTCGTTTTTGTTCCGATCTGTTTTTTTTTTTACATTTTCCCGCTCTCGTATGAGTGTGCGAGCGATTCTATGCATGCATTGCTATCCTTCTGTAAATTTGTCGTCCGTTCGTATGCCAGAGTACGAGTGTCATTTTCCAGCGTGACTTTTCCGTTTCATTTTCTCATGTTACAACGTCGGCTTTCGTTTTTGCCCTTTTTCCATCGTCTCCTTCCACGAATCCTTTACGTTTTCCGTGAGATTCTGTTTCCCTTTTTTTAATAAATAATCGTCTGGACGTAAATCCTTACGATCTTGCGCCTGCGCACTACAAACTTAACTCATTAAAGTCACTCACTTCGACTACAATGCTTAGCTAAACCACTTTGCGCTTTCCTCCATCTTCCATGTTTCACCCCTAAAACTGTCCCAAACCACTTCCCGGTTATGTTCTTCTTGCATTTTAGCCCCCTAAAACTTACCCAAATCACTTCTCGGTCATGTGAATATTCATCTCTTAATATTTCTGGGCCCATTAGTTTTGTGTTAATGTACCGTATTTTTCGCCCTATAAGACGCACCTGCCCATAAGACGCACCTAGGATTTGGGGGAAGAAAATAAGAAAAAAACATTTTAAACCAAAAACGCACCGTTACAGACAGTGTGGCATTCCCCTATCCAATTCCCATAGGCAGTGTGGGATGCCCCTATTCCATAGACAGTGTAGCATGCCCCCATCCCATTCCCCGTATATCCAGTGTGGCATCCCCCCTCCCATTCCCGATATACCCATTGGCTGTGTGGCATCCCCCTCTCCCCCCATTAGTATAGGCTGTGTTGCATCCCTCTCCCCACATTCCCATAGGCTGTGTGGCATCCCCCTCTCCCCATTAGCATGGGCTGTGTGGCATCCCCCTCCCCCATTATTATAGGCTGTGTGGCCACCCCCTCCCCCATTCCCATAGGCTGTGTGGCATCCCCCTCTCCCCATTCCCATAGGCTGTGTGGCATCCCCCTCCCCCATTCCCATAGGCTGTGTGGCATCCCCATTCCCATAGGCTGTGTGGCATCCCCCTCCCCCCATTCCCATAGGCTGTGTGGCATCCCCCTCTCCCCATAGGCTGTGTGGCATCCCCCTCCCCCCATTCCCATAGGCTGTGTGGCATCCCCCTCCCCCCATTCCCATAGGCTGTGTGGCATCCCCCTCTCCCCATTCCCATAGGCTGTGTGGCATCCCCCATTCCCATAGGCTGTGTGGCATCCCCCTCCCCCCATTCCCATTGGCTGTGTGGCATCCCCCATTCCCATAGGCTGTGTGACATCCCCCTCCCCCCATTCCCATAGGCTGTGTGGCATCCCCCTCCCCCCATTCCCATAGGCTGTGTGGCATCCCCCTCCCCCATTCCCATAGGCTGTGTGGCATCCCCATTCCCATAGGCTGTGTGGCATCCCCCTCCCCCCATTCCCATAGGCTGTGTGGCATCCCCCTCTCCCCATAGGCTGTGTGGCATCCCCCTCCCCCCATTCTCATAGGCTGTGTGGCATCCCCCTCCCCCCATCCCCATAGGCTTTGTGGCATCCCCCATTCCCATAGGCTGTGTGACATCCCCCTCCCCCCATTCCCAGGCTGTGTGGCATCCCCATCCCCCCATTCCCATAGGCTGTGTGGTATCCCCCTCCCCCCAAAGGCTGTTTGGCATCCCCATCCCCCCATTCCCATAGGCTGTGTGGCATCCCCCTCCCCCCATTCCCATAGGCTGTGTGGAATACCCCTCCCCCAATTCCCAAAGGCTGTGTGGCATCCCCATCCCCCCATTCCCATAGCCTGTGTGGCATCCCCCTCCCCCCATTCCCATAGGCTGTGTGGCATCCCCCTCCCCCCATTCCCATAGGCTGTGTGGCATCCCCCTCCCCCCATTCCCAAAGGCTGTGTGGCATCCCCCTCCCCCCCATTCCCAAAGGCTGTGTGGCATCCCCTCCCCCCATTCCCATAGGCTGTTTGGCATCCCCCTCCCCCCATTCCTATAGGCTGTGTGGCATCCCCATCCCCCCATTCCCATAGGCTGTGTGGCATCCCCCTCCCCCCATTCCCAAAGGCTGTGTGGCATCCCCCTCCCCCCATTCCCATAGGCTGTGTGGCATCCCCATCCCCCCATTCCCATAGGCAGTGTGGCCCCTCTCCCCCCATTCCCACCCCCTCCCCCCATTAGTATAGGCAGGCGCCATATTAAAAAAAAAAAAAGTTAAACTCACCTGTCCGCTGACACCGCTGCGCTGAGCGGCCGGCTCCGTGAATGGGGTGGGCGTGGCCTGCACCGCAGCTTCGACGCAGGCCACACCCACCCCATTCACGAGCTGGCTCTGTCCCGGCCCCGCCGCTGCGATCGCTGTCTTTTCAGGCAGCGATGACAGCGGCGGGGCCAGAGACAGAGCCCCTGCCGCTCCTCCATCTGCTGTTGTTCTGTGCACATGCAAGCACGAAGGTCTGGGCAGCGGGTGGGCGTGGCCTGCGCCGGTGCAGGCCACGCCCACCCACTGCCGGGACCTTCGTGCTCGCATGTGCTCTGAGCCCGGCAGCAGATGGAGGAGCGGCAGGGGCTCTGTCTCTGGCCCCGCCGCTGTCATCGCTGCCTGAAAAGACAGCGATCGCAGCGGCGGGGCTGGGACAGAGCCCCCGCCGCTCCTCTGGCCTCTCGCAGTGTGGCAGACAACGCGGGAGCGCCGGGGACGGGTGAGTTTTATTTTTTTTTTAATTTTTTTTTTTTTTTTTTTTACATTCGCCCGATAAGGCGCACTGACATTTTTCCCCCACTTTTGGGGAAAAATTAGTGCGTCTTATAGGGCGAAAAATACGGTATTTTGTAAATGAAATGACACTGAAACTTTTATTAATTTTTTTTTTTGAATACCATGCCATGCCATACCATGCCATTTTTGTTTGGCCTTTTTTTGAAAATGTTTTTTTTTTAAATTTAACATTTATTTTTCTCCATAAAATATCAAATATTAAAATATTTAGAAACTTTAAAATTTTTACAACTATGAAAAACTAAATACATAGCAATGGCAGGCCACAGTACATTATTCTTCATCTGTGGTCCCCAACGAGTCGCGCAGCTCCTGCATCTCGCCCACCAACTGAAGGACCCTGACACTCAGTTGTGCCACACTGCTGGGTTAGTGAAATAATACTGTAATGTGGCTCAGTGACCCAGCCTGGAGTTGGCAGCAGCATGAGGAGACCATATAGTGCCTGAATGAAACACCCTGGAGCTGGCAGCAGCACGAGGAGAACATATATTGCCTGAATGACACACCCTGGAGTTGGTAACAGCATAAGAAGACCATATATTGCCTGAATGACGATTGCCTTGCTGTAAAATGCATAGGGTGTGTGCTGGGTTAGTGAAATAATACTGTAATGTGGCTCAGTGACCCAGCCTGGAGTTGGCAGCTGCATAAGGAGACTATATAGTGGCTCAATGACACACGCTGTAGTTGGCAGCAACATGAGGAGACCTGAGACTTGATTCAGAGAAACAAAAAAAGACTTTCGTTTTTGTTCCGATCTGTTTTTTTTAAAAAATTTTCCCACTCTCGTATGAGTGTGCGAGCGATTCTATGCATGCATTGCTATCCTTCTGTAAATTTGTCGTCCGTTCGTATGCCAGAGTACGAGTGTCATTTTCCAGCGTGACTTTTCCGTTTCATTTTCTCATGTTACAACGTCGGCTTTCGTTTTTGCCCTTTTTCCATCGTCTCCTTCCACGAATCCTTTACGTTTCCCGTGAGATTCTGTTTCCCTTTTTTTAATAAATAATCGTCTGGACGTAAATCCTTACGATCTTGCGCCTGCGCACTACAAACTTAACTCATTAAAGTCACTCACTTCGACTACAATGCTTAGCTAAACCACTTTGCGCTTTCCTCCATCTTCCATGTTTCACCCCTAAAACTGTCCCAAACCACTTCCCGGTTATGTTCTTCTTGCATTTTAGCCCCCTAAAACTTACCCAAATCACTTCTCGGTCATGTGAATATTCATCTCTTAATATTTCTGGGCCCATTAGTTTTGTGTTAATGTATTTTGTAAATGAAATGACACTGAAACTTTTATTAATTTTTTTTTTAATACCATGCCATGCCATACCATGCCATTTTTGTTTGGCCTTTTTTTGAAAATGTTTTTTTTTAAAATGTAACATTTATTTTTCTTCATAAAATATCAAATATTAAAATATTTAGAAACTTTAAAATTTTTACAACTATGAAAAACTAAATACATAGCAATGGCAGGCCACAGTACATTATTCTTCATCTGTGGTCCCCAACGAGTCGCGCAGCTCCTGCATCTCACCCACCAACTGAAGGACCCTGACACTCAGTTGTGCCACTCTGGCACATGTGGTCCCTGTTAAAAAACGTACATTAAATTATTGGTATAACCTTGTTGTGGTCATAATGCAGTGCCCCCCCCCCCCGTATGGTCCAAACACCTAAATCTGGATTTCAAAAGCCTGAAGGCCCTCACCACCACGGCCCAGGTTTTGCATAGGGCCTGATTAGAGAACTCCTGGCCCGCATTCTGCAGGCAAAGAACGGGCGTCAGGAGCAAGGGCAGGAGCGGATATCCAGAATCCCCTGAAAGAATTTTAAAATACTAACATAAAATAAACACATTCTAAGCAACAATATTGTTTAACATGTCATCAAGGGCTAAAAACAGCCATAGGTTAAGACATGGGTCATCAACTATATTCATTGCCATACATTGAAAATGGATTGATGGAATGTGAGCAAACTTACCCAGAAGCCATCCACCAGATAATTCTCCTGACTCAAACTGACGAAATAAGCTGGAGCTCTGCAATAAATAAGCATCATAGGACGACCCTGGATGCCCTGCAAGAACATTGAGGAATCGCATAGCTGGACCAAACACTGCTTGTATATTGTGCGAGTGGCACATCTTGCGGTACCTGCAACCAAATATAAAATTATTACACAATTATAATTACACAAAGCAAAGGTAACCAACTAAAACAATAACTCCTTCAACAAATTAAGATTCAAGTTCAACAATCCAAATATAATTCACAAAGGACATAAGTCTAAAAAAAATAGCAATTATATGGATGTGTGGGAAAATAAATGTATTGATTCAGGTATGCATTGCTATACAATTTATGGCCTCGGCCATACATGCAATGCCTTGGAGCTAAAGGCGCGCAGACTCCTCCACATAGCCGCAAAACATGTTCAACAATAGCAATCCGAGGCCTCAAAGGTCCCGTAAGTGGATCGCAAATGAAATGGTTTAATAGGGTGGTGGTCCCTTGGCAATCAGCTCTCTGAATAAGACGCAAGCCCATCCCAACAACGTAAGTTATCTGAACAAGCGCAAAATATCAGATTTTTATGGGAAAATGATCCGAACTAACGCAAATGGTCCGATTTAGTTTCGTTCTTCGAAACCGCATATACAAAAGCGCCCGAGCGTTCGTACGAATGGAAAATGAACGAAAAAAACAAAGAAAATTACTAACACACAAAAACTTTCACAGACAGCTACGGAAGTCCTGACGAATGTGCCTCTGAATCGAGCCTCATATAGTGACTGGGCTGAATGACACACCCTGGAGGTGGCAGCAGCATGAGAAGACAACATAGTGACTGAATGACACACCCTGGAGTTGGCAACAGCATAAGAAGACCACATATTTCCTAAATGACACACCCTGGAGTTGGCAGCAGCATGAGGAGACTGTATATTGCCTGAATGACACACCCTGGAGTTGGCAGCAGCATGAGGCGACTATATAATGCCTAAATGACACATCCTGGATTTGGCAACAGCATGAGGAGACCATATATTGCCTGAATGACACACCGACACACCCTGGAGTTGACAACAGCATAAAAAGACCATATATTGCCTGAATGACACACCCTGGAGTTGGCAGCAGCATGAGGAAACCATATAGTGTTTGAATGACACATCATGGCATTTGCAGCTGCACGAGAATACTATATAGTGGCTCAATGACACAGCCTGGAGTTGGCAGCAGCATGAGGAGACCATATAGTGCCTGAATGACACACCATGGCGTTGGCAGCTGCATTAGAAGACCATATAGTGCTTGAATGACACACCCTGAAATTGGCAGCAGCATAAGGAGACCATATATTGCCTGAATGACACACCCTGGAGTTGGCAGCAGCATAAGATGACCATATAGTGCCTGAATGACACACCCTGGAGTTGGCAGCAGCATGAGGAGCTCATATGTTGCCTGAAAGACACACACTGGAGTTGGCAGCAGCATGAGGAGACCATTAATTGCCTAAATGGCACACCCTGGAGTTGGCAGCAGCATGAGGCGACCATATAGTGCCTGAATGACACAACGTGGAGTTGGCAGCAGCATGAGGAGACCATATAGTGGCTCAATGACACACCCTGGAGTTGGCAGCAGCATGAGGAGACCATATAGTGCCTGAATGACACACCCTGGAGTTGGCAACAGCATGAGGAGACTGTATAGTGGCTCAACGACACAATGTGGAGTTGGCAGCAGCATGAGTAGAAGATATAGTGCCTGAATGACACATCCTGGAGTTGGCAGCAGCAATAGGAGAACATATAAAAATGTTGGTACTTTTAGGTTATGCTAAGAATATTATTAAAAAGTTAAGCTTTACTTAATGTATTTCCTCAATACTTACTTGTGGTCTGATGTGGAGGATTGTCTGTAACTGGGGAGCAGCGCCTTAAATCTGTTTTGCACTATCCATATTTGTGATGTGTTGGTGTGGCAACATGATCAATCTACTCTGATGCATTAGGTGGTGGGTGGAAATCCTGGCTGATCCATGCCCGATTAAGCTTCACAAAGGTCAGTCTCTCCACATTTGTCATGGACAGATGAGTTCTCCTTGGGGTTACTATGGGTTTACCCTGCCACACTAAACACCCACTCTGATGGCACACTACTGGCCTGGCAGAACAGTTTTCCCAGGGTGAACTCTGCTAGTTACGGCCACAAATCAAGTTTGGCTGCCCAGAAGTCCAGTGAATCTTCAAGGTGTGTTGGCATGGTCATGTAAAGGTATGCCACCACCTTCTGGTTCAGGTCCTGCACCAGGTCAACCTGCTGCTCATGAAGTGCTTCACTATGCGGGTGAAGAAAGCTACACAGCTACTGTAGACTGATGGAGCTGGTACTGCTCCTGCTATCCCCCCCAGCAGCTATGGCAGTAGAAGGTGATGGCCCCCCGAGTCAGACCTGCGAGAGGATGGACGATGGTGCAGATAGGCATCAGCCAACTGACTACGTAGGATGTCTCTGTAGTAGGTCAGTTTGTCCTCCTTCTCATTGGGTGTAAAAATGGCACCCATTTTGTGCCGGTAGCGAGGGTCCAATAAGGTGGAGAGCCAGAAGTCATCCCACTGCCAAATGGTGACAATTCAGTGGTCACTAAGCAAGCATGCATCTCCACTGCATACTGCCATGTTGTGTCTGGGTCCTCTGTTTCGCCTTCCTCGCAACCCTCTAGCTCCTCTGGCTGCTCCTTCTCCCCCTCGCCTGTCAGATGACTAGAAAAAATGCCTATTTCATGAAACCTAAACTTTGATCCAATGTGCCCCTCCCCATTCTCCTTCTCCTCCTCCAGTGTTTAAGTGGCCATGAGATGTAAGCGCCACATCTCCAGTGCCCTGACCAGCCATGGTTATGAACTCGTGTTGTAGCAGATGATGAAATGGACTGACGTTGTTCATCCCATAATCCTGACAACTAATAAGGTGGCTTCCTCAAAGGGCCTGAGCAAATGGCAGGTGTCACGTATGAGCTGTCGCTGGTTTACATTGCGTATGAGCTGACACTGGTTTACATTGCGTATGAGCTGGTTTACATTGAAGTTACACAAGGGAGTCCCCCTATCCACTTGGATCATCAAGAAATTGGTGATGGTTTTTCTCTCTTCGTATAGTTGAGGGTGGAATTCCAATGGATGGAAAGGAGCAAATGAGACTATGTTGGGGGATACCGTTCTAACGCTGCAGCTCAAGGAGGGTGTGCTTTGTGGTGTACGAGTGGCTGAAGTGCATGCAAATTTTCATTCCCATTGTTAGGATGTCTTTCAGATGGAGGGAATACATCAGGAAATGCTTGACAACCAGATTGAACACATGTGTCATATAGGGCACATAGCTCAGGCTTACTTGTCGAAGCGAGGACAAGATATTCTTCCTGTTGTCCATCACCATGGTTCCCATTTGCAGTTTGCATGGAGTAAGCCATGATTTGATTTCTTGATTTATGACTTTTAGAAGTTCCTCCCCTGTGTGACTCCAAGGCAGATCATGTGAAGAACAGCATGACATCGCTGTGCCCTGCATACATGGTAGGCTGGAGGGGCACTGAGACTTGTCCATGTAGTGGAGGCTGAGGACACGGTGGAGGATGAGGAGTCAGAGTCACACTCTGTCACAGGAACAATGGCCTGAGGGCATGGAGGCGGAAGCAGCATGATCTGTCCAAGTTGCTGTTGTGGCTGTGCAGAAACCACATTAAAGCACATGTATTGCCCCTGACCACAGTTACAACTTTGGTACACAACCACATGCTCAAGGACTGGCCTACCTTCTGCTCAACAAAATTGTGCAGGGCTGGTACTGTCTTCTTCACAAAGAAATGATGGCTTGGGAACTCTCCACCTTGGCTCGGCATATGACATCAGTTCTCTGAAAGGTGCAGAGTCCACCATTTGAAAAGAAGGGACTGTAGAATTAGCAACTTGGACAGGAGCACATTTAGCTTCTGCGCTGTTGGATGAGTGGACGCATACTGTTGTCTCTTGGACATGGTTTCGCCGGCGTAATGAGTAGGAGCATCTGGAGTGACAGAGGATAGGTATGGCACACAGCTCCCTTCCGCTGAGGTGGGAGAACCTTGGTTGGCTGAAACAGGGAGTGGCGTGCCACTGGGTGATCAGCAGGCTGGACCACACGTCAGAGCTATGGTTCTCCCAGGTTTAACAGAAACAAAATGCTACAAATCTCAGATGTACATTTGTGGTATGCCCTGATGAGGGCAGTTCAATGGACAGGAATAAATTGGTACACCATTTAGATGTACACACAGGTTACACTTAATAGAGGACAATATGCTTTTAGTGCTCTGCTCACTCTAACTGGCTGGATACTATTTGCTTTTGTGAGTAAAAAAGCCTTTTGATTTGTACACACCAGTGCTGCAGCACTGTGTCTCAAGCTCTCTCCCTTCCCTATCACTGCTTCTATGGTTGATTTTGGCTGAATCGCTGCTGCTGTACACACTGGCCCTGTGATAAATCGCTGTTGCTGCACACTGCTACTGTGTTTCTCTCTCCTTGTCTCTGTCCCTCTCTCTGCAATACAACGCTGAAGTTAGTGGCTGCAAGATGGCCAACAATTATATAGCTTGAATGTGACATCACCGGGGTGGCTGGCTGCTGATAGGCTGCATGCTGCATGTGATTTAGCATCATCCTGCCTTGCCGCCTTCCCAAGATTCCTTGCCCCATGTCCTGACATGTGTATCTGCAGTTTTATTTGGCCTGGACTGCACTAAGTGAAGTTTAATTAAGTGCTTTGCGCAGTTGAATTGCGACGATATTCAGATTCGTTGTGAATCGATAAATTGATTTTTTTCTGAAATTTGTAGCAAATTCGAATTTGTCTGATTCGATTTGCTCATCCCTCGTAAATATTTTTAAAAATGAGACTTTTGGACTGCTTTCAGTTGTTTTTTTGTGTGTTCAAAATGTAAAGTTTTTAATGCACAGATACAGATCCTTAATATATACCTCAAGAAGTTTGACACATGCTATAATCATAGCTATAAAATCCTTTGAATTGCTTGTAAGTCAAAAAAGTATGCTTGTTCACCACAAGTGAGAAGCCATTGTACGAACTCTCATGCAGGGCTTACTTAATCTATTGCTGTGTTAACAGTGTGATATTTTTTCTGTGGCGATGCATAATACTCATTTGTAGTAGAGTTCTTTGTAAAGCTTACAGCAGTAATATGACTGGGATGAACTTTTAAGCACTTATCCCATCAAAGAGGGGACTGAGCTATGTAGACAAGAAATTGCAAAAATATATTGCAACTTAGCAGGTGGGATCACATCCTTCTGACTTAATCAGATAAAATGTGCATTCTTTGAATGAATGTCCAAGAGTAGTTTATCATATCTTATCCCCAGAATACAGCATTAATTCAAGAATATCTAGGTGTTGTAGAATAAAACTACAGCAAATCATATATGACTTTAAGTACATGTAATTTTGGTAAATAAAATACCATAATATGTCAATTTCTATTTACTTTAAATAGTTTAATTAATTATTTCTTACAGTTATTAATTACAACCTGGGTAAGCTGGGTAAATTAAAATAAAAAAACAGCTGTAAAATCCAATGATTTTGAAATTTCATATAACCACATTTTGTGATATGAGATGTGCTCAGTAAGTTATCTACCCAAGTGTTCTGTAAGTGTTAGAGAGCTGAGATTGTGTGTGCAGTCTGAGTGTGAAGAAAGCACTGGAAGTGACAGGATGGCAAGTGCGGTACAGTGGAGATCAACAAAAAAGTGAGAGAGTTAAACTTGTTCCATGATTGAATTCCTTACAAAGGAAGAAAAGAAGCCTCAGATAAATATGAAATGTTTGACTGCTGTATATGATGACGATGCACCTTCCTATTACCAGGTAAGTTTTGGGCCAAGCTGTTTAACATGGGGTAGGGAATCAACTGAAAATAACCACCATTTAGGGTGACTTGTTGAAGCATCTTCAAAAAGGACAGTCATGGTCAGCTGGGACATAACTGAAGCGCTCTTAAACAAGGCACATAACCCCTAACTGCTGAATTTAGCTGGTCTACTATTTAGCGATGGACATCTAAACCATTATTTTATATGCACTGTTAAAATATGGCCACCCCCATGGGTTATCCCAGTAACCCAAAAAGGCAAGAAACTGCAAGAGTCATTGACGCCCACTGGATGATGGGCTTTGAACTGATAAATCTAATGTGTTTCATGTTGTAAGGCCAACTTCTCAATATCACCTCTTCTTTCATTTGGGTGTATCCTATCTACACCAGTAAACGTTACACCATCTACAGTACCTTTCCATTGTGATATAATGCAAAGTGTCTAGTGACAGGGGACCCCTTATTTGACTATGACATATTTGACGCTTGACTATGTTTAGAAGGCCAATTTGTATGATATATAGATTATTCTATGCTTCATAAAGCTTTAACTTGGATTTGTGTACCACACAATAAACTGTATTTCCAGACAATGATTTCTGAAGGAATTCCCGATGCAGAAATTTGTAAGTCAGTGCTGTCCCTGGGCCCATACATTCAAGCATCCAGTATGGACTGCGGGACTTGTCCTTTGTGCACATATAACCACTTACTTTTCCAGTCTTTACCGAACCTGTCCCAGCTTTTTTGAGTTCTGTTGATTTCTTTTCTGATGTTTTTTAAAATGGAATAGAAAAATATCCAAGTTTCAGCTTCAACTGATATGTGTTCAGTGTTCTGTTGTAGATAAAATAGTGTTAATACAATTTCCAAAATAATTACATTCATCTTTCATTTACATATTATACAACATCCTGCCATTTTGGGAACTGGCGTTGTATAAAAACCCCTGAAAAATAACTAACTATAACTGTGATGAGACATGTATGAGTAAGTGATATATGGTAAGTGGTATATGGTATCTATCTGGAAAGAAACTTCTAATTGTTTTTCTTCCTTAGCCCTCAGGAGAAAAATTACTTCCCTGATTTCAGTTTAGAGCATATCATGTAGCAGGGATGGTAAAGGTCCTCTGCTATACTCCTGACCTTGTTTTTGCTTTGTTTGTTGTAGATTGTCTGAATGTCAGGGAGTGCAACTCTGGTAATGGTTAGACCTGTTCTCAAACCAGGCAGTGATGCTCCTGGTCAGTGATGCAGAAATACAAGTCCTTAATGAGAAGCATTGAGTCTAAAAGTCTCTAGGACCAGACTTTCTCTCCTTTGTTGGGTACCCCATTTTGGGATTCCTAGATGTACACAAGTACAAACAAGTGTATTAAAATATTAAATGTTATTGTCCTAAATTAACTGATATTTACCTTTCCCTTGGGCATAAAGCACAGCATCCCTTTAATTAAAGCGTCTTTTGTACTGAGAGGCGGGGCCTCTATGGAATCTCCCCCACATGACTTATGAGATCAGAGAAGGGGAGGAGCCTAGAGGGGTTTCCCCTCCTGTGTCAACATTTGTGATGTTGGGGAGATTCCATGGAGGCCCCGCCTCCAAGTACAAAAGACAGCTCCCGTAGTCTTCACTCAGTTCTTAACTGGGAAGTGAGGATGAAATAATAGTGAGGATGAATAATATGAAATCTTCCTCCAAGTGGTGGCATTTTTTCAAAATAACATTTAATAATACATAATAAATATTAAAAAATTGTCAATAAAAACTGTAAAAAAAATCCAAATGGTCAGGTATTTTTTTGTTACATAAAATTGTACCTAACTAAAAATACCAATATTGTTAATGTCAAATGTCAAATTATTAGGTTAAAATCATGTCTCAAGGGGCATGATTTTTAACATTCATGTCTGAGTGAAGCTGCCCGTTCCTGGAAACCTTTTGCTGCCCTAAACGTCCAGTGAAAATAAAACTAAAGTTCCAGAAAACAAAAACTTGCTGAATTAGACAATGGATGAGAATGATAATTTTCACTGGAAAAACTGGTGGGAAAGAAGCTCTGAATCAAGCCTAAGGACTTTATCCTTGTGGGTGATAATTCTAAAGTTACTTTTAGCAACAGTGTACCTTTTTTTTTACAGAATCTAAAAGATGATTTGATGGCAACAATGAAAATAATAGAAAACTGAATACCGTACTTTTGTGTCTTCTAAACAAATGGCTATACTCAGTTCCAATGCAAAAGCAAGCAGATACAGATTAAGACATTTGACAAATGATAATATAAAAGGAAAAAAATCATACGAACCCATAATTTGGGAAGACATATCCCATCTCTCAGAAGGGGAAGCCAATCAATGTATAAAGGTTGCAGACGGTATTGTGTTGCACCATGTTAGCCATTTGAAGCAGTAGAAAGTGAAGAAATCAGTCAATACCTTTTTTAGGCTAGTAGTAATGAGTGGACCTGTTAAAGTTGGGGTTTACCAAGTTCAGCCAGACTTGCTGCCACAGTTCGGTTAGGTTCCCCCGAATTCGACCCGAACCCTATTGAAGTCAATGGGTACTGTACTTGGGAGCCCAAAAATGGCTGTAAAATGGGGGTAGCAAGTAGAGATGAGCGAACTTTTGAAAAGTTCGATTCGGTCGATTAGCCGAATTTCACAAAGAAATTCGGGTTCGGCCGAATCGAACTTTTACGAAGTTCCCCATCAAAAATGCCGGCATGGTGGGAGCGGGCCGGTAAAGCCGGCCGGCCCGCTCCCACCATGCCGGCATTTAAAAAAAAAAAAAAAAAAAAAAAAGCATTTTTGCCGGCATGGTGGAAGCGGGCCGGCCGGCTCCGCTGTCAGCGGAACCGGCCGGCCCGCTCCCACCATGCCGGCACTTGAGAAAAAAGGCAAACACTTACCCGCAGGTCCGGAGCGTGGAGGCCGGCGCCGCTCTCAGCTGTCATCTGACGCGCCCTCAGATGACAGCTGAGAGCGGCGCCGGCCTCCACGCTCCGGACCTGCGGGTAAGTGTTTGCCTTTTTTCTCAAATGCCGGCATGGTGGGAGCGGGCCGGCCGGTTCCCGCTCCCACCATGCCGGCAAAAATGCTTTTTTTTTGTTTTTTAAATGCCGGCATGGTGGGAGCGGGCCGGCCGACTTTACCGGCCCGCCGGCCGGCTCCCACCATGCCGGCATTTTTTTTTTTTAATTCGATCGGCAAAATATTCTGGTTCGTGCCGAATCGAATATTTCCTGAAATTCGGAGCGAATTCCGGTTCGTCCGAACCGGTTCGCTCATCTCTAGTAGCAAGGCATGTTTTTTAGGGGTGTTTGGAATTAGGGGGACAATGTAGGCATGCCCATGTTGGCTGTGAATAGATGAATTCTCCTGTCGGTGATGACACCCCCTGTGGTGCTGAACACACATTCTGTTAGGATACTTGCTGCAGGGCAGGCCAGCGCCTTCAAGGCATAGAGGACATAAAGACCCAGAAATTGAATGGGGAGGACACACCGCTCATCACCAGGAGACACGTAACCAGGTAGTCATCCACCATGGGAGTCAAAGCCTCCAGTCTTTCCCCTCTCCTCCTTTGGTTCCTCGAAAACTGTCCTCTGGCTGAACAGTGGAGAACCTGGCTACTATCGGATCAGGAACCAACCCTGCAGGCCATGTGTGCACTGCCCTGACAGTGGGGAATATGGGCCTTCCTCCTCCTCCTTCATGCCCTGAGCAGGCAGAGGATGGGGATGGTAGCTCTGATAATGGCGTCATCAGTAATAACCATATTGGTGGCATTCCGGAAGCACTTCAGCACCACGCAGATGTTCCTTATGGAAGGCCAGTCACTCTTGGTGAAGTGCTGTTGGTCTGCAATTCATCTCACCCAGTCATTTTGTAGCTGGAACTCCAATATTGCCTGCTGCTGCTCACACAACCTTTGCAGCATGTACAAAGTGGAATTTCCCCTGGTAGGCAAGTCACATATGAGACGATGGGTGGGAAGGCCGAAGTTCCTCTACAGTGCAGACAGGTGAGCGATAGCAGGGTGGGAATGCTGAAGGTGCAAGCTGACTTCATGGAGCATCCCTGGCATTTCCAGATAATGAGCTAATAAGCTCTGCACCACCAAGTTGAGAACATGTGCCAGGCAAGGGATGTGTGTCCACCTGCCTTGACCAAGGCTGCTACAAGGCTCCGCCAGGCTTCAGGTCTAACGGCAGCAGCAGCCACTAACCTGTCTGCTTCTGGATGCTGGTCCACAGCTCTTGAGGGGGTGTGAGGTCTTTTGCCAGACAGATGAATTTTAGCACTGCATGCTGTCATTTCCACATGGTATTGCTCAAATTGGGGGTGCCAGGGCTGCACTCATTTCCTGATGAGGAATCAGATCAGGAAGCAGAGTAGGAGGAGGAGGCTAAAGAAGGCACCAACTGATGTCCCACAATCCTGGGTGGTGTAAGGATATGCACCACAGTGATTCCCGCCTCAGTAGCAGACAACACTACATTGACCCACTGGGCAATTAGAGAGATCTAACGTCCCTGCCCATGCTTACTTGTCCATGTGTTCTTGGTGAGGTGGACACAAGTACTGATGGCATTGCCCAGTGCACATCTTATTTTTTGCAAAACCTGTTGGTGCAGGGAAGGGATAGCCTGGTGAGAAAAGTGGCGGTTGGCAATCCTGTAACAGTCATCACTATCAGGTCTCTAAAACTGTCCATCTCCACCAGGCGGAATGTGAGCATTTCAAAGGCCAGCTATTTTGAAATGCTTGCATTAAGGGCTGGGGCTCATGAGTGAGATTTTTCCAACTTTCTCTCCAAAGTTTACGGGTTGGAATGCTGAATGCTTCTCTGGGATGGTGGGGACCGGGTTGGTGATGGTGGTGGTGCTTCTGCTGGTGCTGCAGGTGGTGGGGGTCCGGGGGTCCCACATCCTCGCATTGGGGGGGGGCAGGTGTCCTTTTTGTTGGGGAGGTAGAGCTGGAGGCTGAGACTTAGTGAGACTAAGGTGTATGCAAGTATCTGATTATGCATGAGGTGCAGAGATGATTAGTAGTTTCCCCTCTCTTCAGTGAATGTTGGCACAGCTTGTAAATGACCTCGGTCTTGTCCACTGTGTACTGCTTGAAAAAATGTCATGCTGGTAAAATCCTGTGAACCTGCTTTGGCAAGTTCAGTCCCTGGGTGCGGTGGGCAGTGGCAGCAACACAGTGACCACTGGCACCCTTCTCCATCTTCTTCTGGCTGTCTGTGACCATCACCTCTTCCTCTGAACTCTAATGCGCTTCATTCAAGGTTAGGTCTAGGATCTCATCATCCTCCCTGGCATCCTCTTCCACCCACTCCTCTCTACTAGCCTCTCACTCAGCCCCAACATTGCAGAAAGCTACAGCAGTTGGCACTTGGGTCTCATCATCATCTATCAGGGCATCCTGTGATGGTACACTAGCCCCATCCTCATTCTCCCACAGAAGTTCTTGGGCATCCGTGAGCCCTAGGTCTGTGACTGGGGCAGAAGAAGTCGGATGGCCAATGGCTTCCTAGACAAGTATGTCATCATAGAGCATCAGTGACTCCCTGACTTCTGGCAGGAATGGCCTTGCAGATTTTACAGGGAATGAAGTGGAGGGCTCTGAATGCCTGCAGGAGTGGAGTGGGTGGAAGACAATCCCACAGAACTGGTAGCACTGTGTGCCATATCATTTGTGCCTGCCTCAATTAGTTCTGGCCTCACCACTCTGCCAGCAGTATTGGGGCCTCCAAAAATGCGCTCCAAACCCTGGTGTCTACTTGCACCAGAGGAAGGTATAGCAGGCAAGGATAAAAGGCGTTCTCCCCCAGCAGCACAAGCAACCAGACGAGCACCAGCCCCATTACCAGCAGCAGTGGATGCATCTCGGACAGGGCAGTTACTAGACGAAATAGCGCTCAGTGCAGGAAGGAAACAATTCTGCCCCCTCCTCACAATCCTATGGTGATGCTGCTGTCCTTTTTTGGCCTTTACCATATCAGCGGGCAGTGCCCCCTCACAAAATATGGGATTGAGAGACCTGTATTATTGCCTGCATCACTATAGGTGGTCCCGACCTACCTGCAGAAAACAGGATTGCTGGGAAAAAGATGCCCCCAAAGGTCTCCGTGCCCAGGGTGACCACCCTACATCCTCCCCTAGAAATGGCCCTGGCCAGGTCCCTGTCCCTTATTTGCTGCTTCCTGCATTGTTGCAGTTACACCTGCAGTGGCCTTATAGCAAGGGGATAACAAGGTACACACCAGTGCTTAGAACAAGTTGTAGTATAACAGGGTACACTCACCCCAGTGCTTAGAGTAAGTTGTAGTATAACAGGGTACACTCACCCCAGCGCTTAGAGAAAGTTGTAGTAAAGTAGGGTACACTCACGCCAGTGCTTAGAACAAGTTGTGAGATAGCAGGTTACACTCTAGTGCTTAGAGAAAGTTGGTGGATAACAGGTTACACTCTAGTGCTTAGAGAAAGTTGTGGGATAACATGGTACACACACCCCAGTACTTTGAACAAGTAGTATGAGCTGAAGTGGTTTTAAATGGCAGTGCTGACACCCCACCTATCTAGCTCTCATGCCAGCCGCTGTCCCTGACTAAATATTGCCCTGAAAAGGGCAGTTTTTTTAAACCACATAGGCCTATCTGGCCCCCAGTAGCAGCCAGCAAGTAAGTTTTGACAGGCAAGGGGAGTTTTATCAACATGGATTGTAATAAAGAGGGTATATTTTCACTGCTAGAGTAATGCTGTCATGTAGAATTCCACTGAGAAAAATACTACCATACGCAATTATTAATCTTTATAGAAAGCCTTATAAACAAGCCACAAAGCCCAGTCTATGTGGCTCCTGGTCTCTGGCTTGTCTAGAAGTCACCACCTGTTGAACCAGAATATAAAAAAGAGAAATGTCAAGACCACATGTGTGAAACTCAAGATCCTTTTTATGTGGCCCTCTGACAGGTAGCAGACACTGGTGGCTGGGTGGAGCCCCTTCTAACTGTCCCAGTCACTCCAAGGTTTCTGACACTGGCAGCAGTTCAAGGGGTCCATGTGAGGTGCTGAAGGGAATGCACTTGTACAATGCACACCGCTGTGGATCCCGGTATCGCCTTTAATCCCAGGTGCAGTGCCTATAAAAACAGATGGTATGAGTAGAGAGTAGTGTCTGTAATTCTTCTGTGTTTGTGCAACCAGTTCTCGCCACAAAAGTGAGTCCATCTAACCCATGAAACTACAGTGGAAGGTGCCACATCTTCCTCTTATTGAAGTGCGGTCCTGGGCAAAATCATTTTGCATCTGTCCTGGGCCAAATATTTCAGCGTCTGCATTTGCCCTGGGCAAAAAAATTCTGCATATGCACTGGGTAAAATAACTCAGCATTTGCTTCTGTCCCGGGCAACATAATTCTGCTTCTGCACTGAGCAAAAAAATTCTGCTTCTGTCCTGGGCAAAACAATTCAGCATCTGCCCTGGGCAAAACAATTCAGCATCTCTCCTGTGCAAAACAATTCTGCATCTCTCCTGTGCAAAACAAGTCTGGGACAGATGCAGAATTAGCTTACCCAGGACAGATGCAGACAAGCATATTCTGCATCTGTCCTGGGTACAAAAATGCTGCATCTGTCCGGGGCACAAAAATGCTGCATCTGTCCTGGGCAAAAAAATGCTACATCTGTCCCAGTCTGCAACCATACATTTGAATGCTTTGTGCTTCCATTTTGTTTTTTCATCTGTTATTAACCGGTCATTCGAAGGTGGCGAGAATGCTTAAGCGGCCCTTGGTGAAAATGATTTTGACACACCCGATCTAGACAGCATCAGAACGAAAGTACCAAATAACAACACTATTTTTACGAAAAGGAAGTCCTGGTTTTAAGGTATCTAAACCACTATTGGTACTGAAACAGGAAAAATTACTTTTAGGGTTTAGGCTGGCATTCACCAAACGGTTAGTAATCGCTGCCTCTCATCTGTAAGTATATCTATCTATCTATGTATTACTTGTTATTTTATTCTCCTAAAGTATTTGGCTCAGTGGTTCACAGTCAATTCACCTGAGCTACATGTATAGCAAGTGATCGTAAGAAATCCCTGACTAGACTTAATGACCTGTGAAAGAGAGAAACGTGTACAATGGGGTTATCATTCTTCCTTCCTTTTCCAGGAATTGATTTACATTTACATTTTCAATGCATACACCAACGTCTACTAAAACATGGTTATTCTTAACTGGTCTATGAAGTGTATTGTATTATAGAGGGATGTCAAGGTTTCCAGCATGTTGCAAGGCCACTGGCCAGTTTTTTCAGCTCCAGAACATCATTTGCTAGCAAAGCTGTGACCACAAATTTAAAGTTTCTAGCAGGATTGATTTGTATCCCTGATAAAGTGGACCAATCACCACCACTGTCGGAATCCCCTAGATCACCCACACTCCTGCATCCAGCCATTCAGATGAGGCACGCATAACTTATCATATTAAGTTATGCATTAGTATGCACGGCATAAAGTGCTGATTGGATGCATCTGTTCATCCAAAATCCTGACGGTTGGTCAACTTTAAACATGTACGCATCATACAAAATAAAGTTATTAATAGCGAATTAAAAAGTATTTTATTGGGAGCCAAAGGAAAAGCTGTTCCCTAATATTTAATAAAAAATAATGGGAAATAAAAACATTAATGCTAGCAGAGCAGTCAATGCATGGATAGGATGGGAAGCCCACAAGTTTGCACAAGTTGTTTAACTCTAACAATTCCTTTCTGCAACTACATGGCTAGCTCTCCCTGTCCTAATCCACCTGTTCACTTCCGTATGCAGTCAAACTAAATTGGTCAAATACTTGCATAAGTTCTCTGTCTCGTCTAGTGCCAAGTTTCTCTTTAAGCTCCTATTGCTGCTATTTCCCATTTACTTAGCTCCCCCCAGTAGAGGACTGTGGTGGGCTAGTTCAGCTGGTGCTTAGTAAATAGCCCATATGGGTCTACTAACTTCACTGTGATGTTACCTCCTCATCCTCCAAGCTGCTTGAGTTTTTTTTAATCTCATAACCCATCTTTCAACCAAGCATCTCACGTTTAAACCGATTTAAAACTTTAACTTCTAGTTGGGCTCTCCAAAGAGGCAGCACCCTCCTTATTGAAAGCAAAAAATTGTGAATTGGAAATTTAAGCCCAACCCTATTATCTACCCTTTTGAGTAACCCGCTACCCCTCCCATATCCAAGTCAGTGTTCTTGCTTCCTGATTCCTAACTGGATCACCTTTCCCAATATGTACTTATTATTTCTATGAGTTTATGTAATTTTATTTATGCTCACTTTCTATGATGTGTAGTGTCTACTTCACCCTCTACACTGCACCTTATGGGCTCTTTTGAGTTTAGGTAGGTCTTAAATGTTGTAAATGATTATTCACAGGAACAAACTGTTCTAGATGTGCAGCTAAATGTATTCCTATACAAGCTGTTGTTAAAATGAGGGCCTACAATTATTTTAATAATAAGCTTACAATGATAATAGGATTATTTAGTCAGTAGAATAAGTCTTTTCATATTACTGGAGTGCAATTCCACTTCAGTTGATTGGTTTTCAATAAAGATTATCTGCACCTTATTGGGTTTTGAGATGAAGATAACTTTTCAAGGCATTTTCCACAAATTAGTAGATAACAACAAGATATGGGGTAGATACTAAAATGCATGTTAAGACTCCAGACATAATTGTGAAAGGGCTCCTAAATAAGATGCTTTTTTAAAGAGACACTTTCTAAATTTTCATGAATTACCTTTCCATGATATTTAAATATCCACTTTAAACTTACCAGCAGACCACAGATCAGGGGTTGCCAAAGGGCACAAGGTCTTTAGGACTGCAAGGTCTTGAAATTGGGTTTTGATAAAACTGATTCCTGTACTGAACTGTAACTAACAGTAATTTACAGTAATTGCTATATGTAGAGTTAGGGAAGGCACAATTTTATTCGGATCAACTACTGCAAAACTGATGAGAGTGTGTGCAATTGATCAAGAAATTGTAAGAGAATACTACTCTTCAGTCCAGGGTACATACATGTTTAGTTTGAGCTTGTGATAAAAATATAGTAAGGATACTTCCTAGCACTGTGTTGACTGGCTCTTGCTAGAAGCTGCATTGTTTCCTAAGCTTTTTTGGATACCAAAAAAGATGTTCAAGGAAACTTGGCACTAAAGCCTGTAGAATTGTGCACACTTGACCTTGAAGGTAGCATCTTGAACTTGGTTAATAGCTCAAAGTACAGTAGCTCCTGCTCAGGTATAGCGAATGCAATATATTCTAGTTAATTTACCTAAAGGGAAACGCTTGTGTATTTGTCCTGGTAGGTTAGTTTGCAAGATGAAATTAGTAACGGTTTGATAGAGGGGAATAATTTTTAAAACTAGCTAGTAGTAGTGCAGCTCAATACAGTACCTATTGTGAAATATAAATATGCAGTTAAGCATTGGGTATAGTGGATTAATGGAATGTCTTTACTGTAATACTTCAAAAGGTGTTGTACAGTCTAATGGTCATTGTTTACCCTTTCTCTACATTATCATTGAGGAAACAGACGTAATGCAGCTATGAGCTTGATTTATCAAGCGTCTGTTTCTGTTAATACCACTCAGCAATATTTTTGCTTCAGCAGAACTCGGGCCCTTATTTAGGGCCACGTAGAACTGTGTTGCAGCAGGCATTTTTCTTGCGTTCCCCAAGAAAGACATATGTATGACTCCAAATATGGTTAGCACCTCTTATAGCTTCATTTAGCATTCCATGTATCTAGCCGGCGTTGTGTCCTGCAGCACCACATCACATCAGTTTTTGAGCCTGCCATTCAGGTGTCAGGGCTTCTGCATGTCTTCAATGTCATTCCATGTGTTTTCATTGTGTCCCTTTTCCCTCCGGTTATTTTACCTGCTTTTTTCATATTGCAACAGGCACTGTGCACCATACCGACAAGTTTTATCAACCACTATGGGTGTACCGTGGATTTTTGGAATTTTGAACGAGCATTGCCCAAAAAACACAAACTCCATTCAATTCCTTGGACAGATAGAAGTATGATTCAACCACCAACATTACAAAGCAAAAAATGCTGTTTTGCCATGCCAAAAATGGCTACATTCATAGCAGGGAATATTTCAAAACACCATCTGCAAGGCAGCAAGTTCTTGCACCCTGGGTCTAAGTTTCCATCACAGCTCTTTGGCCAATGCTGCTGGACCCAACTGGATGCTGGCCCTTATTTAAGAAATGCTGGTGATAAATAGAACCACATAGCAGCAGTTGTTTTTCTGGCGTTTCCCATTCTCATAGCATAACTTAGCTTTCCATGTATTTATAGTGCCAGCCGTTGTGTGTCCTGCAGCACCACATCACATTAGATGCTCAGTGTCATTCTCCCATATGCTTCCATTGACACTTCTAGTGATATTATTTTCTCTAATTTTGCTTAGCGTTTTTCAAATTTTTTGGCCTCAATCAACTGACAGGGGCCCTGGCCTGCTCGGGGTGTCTTTTTACCTTTATTCACTTTGGATTTGCTACAAAATTACATTTTTGTGCCTGCCATTCAAGTGACAGGGCTTCTGCATGCCCCCACTTTCATTCATTCATGTGTTTTCGTTGTGTCCATGTTCCCTCCGGTTACAGTCACATCATGGACATATGATGTCTATGATTTGACATGAGGTGACTGAATTACCAGGTCACATCATGGACATATGGTGAGGGACCATCATGATATGGGCCATCCAGGAGTTGGCAGCAAGTAGCAGCTGGTGGATTTTGAGTTACTGTTGTTTTGCCATATGGAGGCACTGCCCAGCTCCAAACAGCTGCACCTGCTGATTGAGGACCTGCAGCATCCCATCCATTTCCCTCTGGCTATCCTGGATTGCTGCAAATATGGCCACATGTTGTTTCTGTGCACGTGCTGCCTGTTGTTACAGCCCTGCAACTCTTTCTGCCAGTTGGCCTGGTCATTGTTGCCTATTGTAGGCTTGAATCATTAAAGTACCAAGCTCATATAGCTGTGCTCTACTGGGTGGCCTTTCCGGCTCCACAGCTACCACCAATGGAGCCTGAAATTAAAAGCTACATCACAAAAATGGCTGTGTTTGGCTTAGGGATTTTGTTACACCATCAGCTCACACATCAGATTGTTTTACATGTGTTGTTATGTGTTGTACATATGCTGGTGACGGCAATAAAACACTTGGACTGGCATTTAAATTAACGCACACACTACATTGCATTGCGTTATTGATCCCAATTGGTACTGTAATGCTGGTTGGCCACATTAATAACCAGCATGTCTAAATTGGACAGTATTAGACACCTGGCAAAGTAGCACTTACAGACAGGGGGTCACTGGGCTGGGCTGGAGGTGTCCAAAGACCCATCAGTGTGGCGCACACCAAGGCTTCCTACTAACACAATGACAAACTATTTGGACAACATGGACATAGAAAAAACAAAGATCCATGTGCAGCGGCCACAAGAAAATCAACAAAAGGCAACATCAACACAATAAGGCAAACACAAACAGAATAAGACTGGCTGAATGAGATGCTGGACCCGGCTGTGTAGTGTGGAACAGTGTGGACTCAAATCAGAAGGGCAAAGCATCACTATCAAGAGTAACAACTAAAGAATTCAGCAGGCATGGTGTCAGGCAGCACGAGCATACAAATTTATCCAAGCCAATGATGAGGGCACTTACTGACAGGCTCCGGTTGATTGGAGGAAGAGCTGGCTGTGAGTGAGGAGCTTGAAACACCATAGCCTACAAGCAAGAGTAGAGCAAAACAATGCAAACACAAATTCATGGCAACTGGTGAAAACATGGACCAAGGCGACTGGAACAAACACATTGAAAATAATGATTAAAGAGGGCACTTACAGACAGGCTCCGGTTGACACTCAGTGGCGCTATCAATAAATTAGCCTCTGAGTGCGATTTAACAAACAAAAAAACAGACAGGGCCGATGCAACTGCCAGCATGCGTCCAATTTATCACTAGCACCCTATGTTTTTCAGCGCCGTGTGCTTACAATTACACATTTTCTTTGTGTTTGTACATTACTTGCATTCTGACTTGTGAATAATGTAAATGTAGGACATATACGTCATTTTATTTTTTAGTTCTAAAATAGTTTTTTATGACTTCTTTTGCTTACCAATGTGTAATTTGGACAACTAAAACCAGCCTAAATGCACTGTAAAGTCTATCCCACAGTGATATCCTGTTAATCTATGAATGAAATGCTGACCAGCGCCGGTAAAATACAGCACCAATCTTTTCAGCATGCCAAAGGTTACACCAGCTCACTGGTGCTGTTATGATCGGCAACTGAGTTAATAAGCTGGATGAGATCCCCTTTACTATGCAACCCCGTTACTATGTACACATCCAAATATATGTAAAAATATATTAATTAGATCACTGTCACAGATCAATACACAACAAAGACAGTGTTAAAAAACATATAGGACATACAATTTCATAATCTGCCAAGAGGGGGCGCTGTTGTACCGAGCTGCCATTGGTACTAATAATATACCCATGTAATATAAATAAAAACTCCCATAATGTCTATACAATACAAAAATCGTTATTAAAATACAAAGTGCAAGTTCCACAACTAAAGTGCATCAAGTGTTAGAAAACTCAATACAAAGAGTACCTAAATCTTACCACAAATAGTGACTTTACAAAAGAGGAGACCAAATCACTTGAAAAAAAGTAGTGTTACTTATCTCTCAAAAGTCCATGACAGCATGTGCTCCCCCCCGAGAAGCCCACGCGTTCCGAGACCTCTTGTCTCTTTCTCAAGGCAGAGTGCAAGGCAGAGGCCACCTGCCTCCATTCCCCCGCAGCACTGAAAGACGCCAGTCGGAAGTGCGTCACGCCGCCCGGCCGGATGTGATGTCACTCGCGCTCCAACATGGAGCGCGGAAGTGTGTCCTAAGAACGCTTGGCGGAGTCGAGCCGCCCCTCCCCCTGCAGAAGGGAGGCGCTGGTGGCTCAGCTCACGCCGAGCACGACGCAGGACTGAGTGAGTATTACCCAGTGGCACCCATTTGACCATTGGGAGATTAACTCTCACAGACAAACAACATAAAAAGTTTATATATATCACAATCCTCCTAAGTGTTTAAACCATACAAAAAGAAATGTACCTGTGTTATTAAAGCGCGTCTCTTCCTCTAATCCAATCAGTAAATTTATTTAAAATAACACAATATTCATGTTACAGATGACAATCTCATCCTATTCGTGAACATGCAGGGATATAAAGGAGAATCCCAGGATATGACTATAACTCACCACAGAGGCCACAATGGCCTCATCGACAGTACAGGCCAGGTGATTTAAAGAACTTGGGGCATGGGCAGGGGCCCCAATAACCTGCAGAGCAGAAGACCACTGCATATAAAAAACAGGTGTGATATAATATATTTTAACATATATTTGGGTGTGTGCAATAATAAGTCTCTGGAACAGTCCCTGTGGGGGGGTTTCTTGGGCATCCCCTATTTTCTGCATATGCACTTTTGGGTTATATCCAGAGGACTGCATCACATTTACCTTCAATTGGTTGGTGCTATTTCATACCCTAGTGGTTCTTAGCAATTGTATGCAATCCTATGGTTAGTGCAGAGGACCAGACAGGAGTGGGGGTGTATTTTTTTGTCCTATAATAGCCAGTTAACCCTTTAAACTCCTCTGAAGATGGATTACCAAATGTATTTTTATATTGTATCTGACCTATTTACATAAACAGATAATTCTCAATCAATGACAAACTTATAATTATCCTTTGAATAGACTAGGTCAACACATGAAAATATGATCCATTTTCTATTTCATATTTTTTCTTTAGTTATATTCAGTTAATGTGCAATGTCAGTAGATACAAAATATTGTACTGTATCCTTGTGTTCTTTGGATGCATCTGCTGTGGCCGATATTTTAGTTCATACAAGATATATTAAAAAAAAACTGTACTGTGAAACTGCTGATTTGTGCTTACCTTTTTATCTCTTGATATGAAACAACATGGATTTTCGTTACAGAGAGAACCCAAAATAGGACAGTTGAATGCAAAGCTGGCAAAAGTTCATGTAAAAGATGTATACATTCATATAAGTCACCTATATATTTATATAGAAATTTTAGCTACAGATATATATATATATATATATATATATATATATATATATACCATTTTAAGCTGGAAAGGTGGTATTATAGGCAGATAATAATATTACAGCAAATGTTTCACATCATGTAATTTCAAACCTGTTCTTAGCTCCTGTTCCTATTTTTTCTTAGCTTTTGTTCTTTTCTAGTGGGCAGTGGTATGGAAATAAGAACTACCATTTAAATATAACATTTGCCAGCCCTAATTCAATTAAAAATAAAACTTAATTTCATCTGGACCTATTTTTGGAGTAAAAGTTTGTTTAATGTATTGCTAAACAATTGCATGATTCAGTTTCGATCATTTTTTCTTGTACACTTTGTTCACTCATGCGATACAGCTACAGATATAGTTAATTCATATGAAGAAATTAAAAGTTTGTATAATGATTTTGTTTTGCTTTAACTTAAGCACCTCACTCTCTGGGCAGGAATTGCAAAGAACAGCACTGCAGTGATTCTGCTATTTTAATAAAACCAATGCTGGAAATGTTTAAATGTTTTTAACAATATTCGTGTTCTTATGTATATATTTTATTTTAATGCCATTGGGCACCAATCATACCGGTTGGCATCCCTGTAGCATGGAGCTGTGTGTGTAGCAAGTCAGTGCAGGGTTGATGCCCAGCAAACAAGGAAACTCTGCGAGTTTAGTTTTTTATATTCCTAATTAATGTGTTAAATGGAGGGGGGTGTTTGTATTTGCTTTTAAAAACTGTAATCTGGTAAGGTGCTATACTAATTTAGAGGGCAATGATGACAAGGTTTGTTGCTAATGCTTGTCTCCATTATTTGGCAAACCTAGTGGCTTTCATCATAGCCCCAGTACTCTTCCATTCGTGAATGGTTTGAGTACAAGACACAATGTTCAGCAACTTGTAAAATGAACACAGCCATTGCAAGTGTGTGTGAAGGTTCTCACCTATCCAGACCATGGCATATCTGTAGAATTAAAGCAAGGGAACTGGACTTAATGTTTCATTCTCTTGAAGACATATCTATAGTTATCAGGCTGGCTTCCTTAATTAAAGGAGCACTATCACGAAATTGTGTAATGTTAAAAATCCATATAAACACATTTGTTAATGAAAGGACTAGTCACTTATACACCCAAACAGAATAAAACTCCCACCAAGCTTGTGGTTTATTCTCACATGGTGGGAACAAAATCCAGGGGTGACAGGTTTAGTCTATAGGGGGTGACAGAGCCTGTCACCCCTGCTGTCCTTTTCCTTCCATTAAAATAAAAGAAACAAGCCTGCCTTGATATTTCTTGATGTCGGGCATATAGGTGACCCCTCCTCCCGCCATCCAGCATATTTATATGGGTTTTTATCATTGGTTCATTTTTGTGCTCCTTTAAGAGGGTTTTCAAAGATTCTCTGAATTGAGAAAGCTAGTCAGATGACAGGTGAAACGCCTTTAAGAAAGTAAAACAGCTAGTGTAGTTGCCTTGATTTATTCCTATAGCCATTTCATGCTTTGCACTTGCATCTACCTTTTAAAGCAGAACAAAACACATTTCACTTACTTGGGTTTTGGTTTGCATTATGGGGCTTCCCAATTTTGGTGGCCTCTGTGTCTGAAACCCCCAGAATCACCTTGAAATATGCTCACACAATGCATCTAATCATAAATCAGCTCCATGCATAGTAATGCCCGGGAATGAGTTCTGAATGAAGTGATTCCCGGGCACCTGCCACTGGAAGCTTCCCATTGATGCTTGCAGATGAAACCAGCCATTCAGGTATGCTGGTGGCACATGCGTGCATCAGCAAGGGGAGTGCCAGAGATGCAGAGTATGTGATCAATTACTGAGGTGAGTATTTCGATTTTCGCTGGGGTATCACACACCTGGGCATCCCCGAATTGGTGCAAGATATGACCTGACCCTGGAGACTTAATATTTGGTAACATTATGTTTTTTAATACATTTAAAATTACCATCCTCATATGTATTTGCTTGCTGCTGTGATCTTCCAGGGCAGACTCTATTGTGACTGTCAGTGGGGAGTGTGAAACCACCTGCCACAATGCGATGCCTATCACTTAACACCTGCACTAGCTGGACAGCTCATGCTGCTGAAGTGAGATTATGGGGGTTATTTAAGAAACGCTAATGCCACATAGTGCCACGTAGCGTCAGGTGAACGCTGAGCGCAGTATGCGAAAAATCATGTATATGAAAGTAAATCTAGTGAGTGCCTCTAATAGCGTCATGTAGTGTTGAATGTTTTACTAGTGGTGGCTCAGTCTAAAGTGCCAGTGTTGTGTTTTCAGCAGCGCCATGTAGCACCTGTCGCTCAGTAGCGCTCTCCCATACATTTCAATAGTCTTTTATTTGGCTGTGTATAAATAACATTTTCCTAAAGTAATGCTCTAAATTTTTAGTTTTAATAATTGTATGGTCTCTCCTGCCCAGTAAACAAACACTTATATTGTTATATATATATATTTTTTTTTATGAAGAATTGTATGTGCAGGTCTGCCATTGCAGTGTCAGTGTTACAGTATTAAAACAATGTCATTCCATATGTTTTGGCTCTGATGTTGGTGTATATGTGTTGAGAAACAGACTGTCAGTCTGGTGCTCGACACTAGAGCGCCCAGTTCTAGAGCGAGGACACTGGTTGTGTGCAGTTTTTTCTTAAATTTGGGCTTCAGCGCCGAGTTCCGGACGCACTTATCTGGCACTACCTATCGTTCGCTGCAGTGTTGTCCTATTGTTAGATGTAGCGTAGTCTTGGGCACTTTGACCTCAGGCCACCATCTAGCATTCTCGATTGGCTCTACAGTGAATCAGGGAGAGTGCTTCTACAGCACCCTCCAGACATCACATTTATCACTGCTGGACAGGATACTATGGCGTCACTTGTCCAGTTGCTACGCTAGGTTATAGCGCCAAACACCTGCTTGCAGCAGACGGTCTAAGCGCCACTACATAGACGATCAAATGGCAATACATGGTGCTAGTCTTGAATTAGCCTCCCCGTATGTGCTCATCACTAAAGTGGCTGACCTGGGGCTTAAGTGAGTGTAAGTTTTTTTCTGCCTGCAGATGCACTTAATGTATGATTTTTCTATGCAAACCACCTTAGAAAAGATCCGTTTACAAAGCTTTCTCCAGCCATACTCCTCCCTACAGTATATTTTATCTTTAATCTGATAATGACAAAAGCCTCCGCTATGGCTCTCTATACCTTCTCCTGTTCTCCAACCTGATTATCTTTTATCACTCTCACCTCCAGGACTTCTTGTGTGCCTGTTTTCTGGAATGCCCTCCCCTGCTCAGTTCGCTACTCTCCAGTCCTCTAAGCTTTAAAAAGAAACCTCTTATTCAGACAAACATACAACCAGGCTTAAGTAATTCTCTAAAGGGAACATTCCACAAAACTCAATACTGACTGTTTGTGATCCTTCCCCTTTGTCACTAATTATCCTATACACTGTGTGATTGTAAGGTGGGAGGGGGGTTCTCACTCTTAATGTATCTATATTCAGAATAATCATTTGTAACACCTCATTTGTACTGTATATGTGCTGTGTGGTCTATCTTGTTTGTATTCACTACCTTGTACAGCACTACAAGTGAGCTTTATAAATAAATGAATAATAATGATAACATTTGCACATACATACATTTCCATTCAACAACTGAAACAGATGGAGAGAAAATATAAAAAATGATGCATGTGTCTGGACAATCGAAACAAGGTGCTATCAAATGTGGACAAATTCCAAGAAAAATGGACCATTAGGATGGTATATGATTTATGCTTTAAGCTAAAACTGATCATTTTCATTGGCAAGATCACCACTGGAGGTCTCTCACAGGTGCGGTTTTGGTTCTGTTTATATTTACATTTTAAGTGTTTTTATATTGTGTCCGGCATCTGTATTTATGAGCTATGAAATAATGAAATATATTTTTGTGATATTCCCTTGTATTTTGTTAGGTGTTTCGTCATATACTGTAGTTTGGTCAATTTTTTCTTCTAAAATATAAAAACACAACAGAGGGCAAAATGGAAAAGATTGATAGAAAGCGTTAAAACATAGAGGAAATTCTAAAATCAGATAGTGGGACAGATAGAACATTTATAAGAGCAAGAGAGATTTAAGGAGTAAATAAAGATACAGTGAAAATGCAAATGAAATGGACATGGCTGGAGAATGGCAAGATTAATGGTTGGTAGTTGGCACACCATAAAGAGTAAAAAAGGACAAGTAGTTAGTAGGGGTGCTCATAAGATCCAGGGGGCTTCACCCCACAGGCCCCCTAATGAGCTCAACAACAGAAGGTTTTTGGATCAAAGGCACACCAGTACACAAGGTTTACTTTGCAAATAAAAGGTTGTATTGAAAATAAATATATACATGAATACAGAACTAATGGTAGATTGCTAGTGTACAACAGTGGTTGTCAAAAAAGGATACAATAAACTTCTCCGTGTGAGCGAAGGTCAGGATGTCATCAGGAACGTTTGAACAACTCATTCAAGGAGAACATAAATATCATTAGCACTAGCATGTAATATGTCTATGACAACTATTGCTATAAGACGGTAACAAAGGATTACCATATATCTATGAGGTGGTGCTGTCACGGACCTGATGAGTGGTATGAAGTACAGGCTGACCAGATAAGTCAAGTAGAATAGTATATGACATAAAAAGATAAATGTTATAATGCTTTCTGGTCAGTATACTCGGTCGTCGCCCTGCATCATACCAGAATGATACCTTCAATATACAGCATAATGTGAACACACATAGTTAAATCATGACGCCATTAATATGATCATAAAGCATAGTATGGACAAACATATTACCAAGTGGCAGTACACAAGCAATTGATCGCGAAACACGCGCCCACGTTCCGGAGCTCACGGCTCCTTTCTCAAGGCATGGCTGGAGAATGGGAAGGAGAGGGAAAAAGCAGGAAACATTGAAAAGAAAGAAAAAACAAAGCTGTGTAATAAAAGATGGAGGATGCACATGCGCAAACCTGATTCAGGAGCTCTGCACCTTATGGGTATAAAAGTATTATACTGCGACCTGAGACAAATTAATGTCTTGCATAGCAGCATAATACCATGTAGCCTTCTTTTCTGAGGTAAACTAAGTTTGTTGAAAAACTAAATGTTATAAATCCCCCGGCAACAATGCCAACAGCTTGTGGGAACAGGTCCCACAGTGACCATTGTAATGGCAGAGGCACTGCCTATGAAAGAAAGCTACAGCACAGTTACTCAGCAAAGACAGACCACAGGCAAGAAACAAAAAATGAGGAATATTTTATCAGAGGAGAAATCTTTTGCCTCGGATGCTTCAATTTCAGCAGTTTCCAGCGCTTCATTTAGTGACAGAGATTCAGCTGGTTTTTGACTCAGTCAGTCACAGGAGGTGATTATTCCCATTCCATTAAAGCAGAGAATAAGAAAGCAAGATGAAGCCCTTATATCACATATATCACTACTGCTGAACAAAAAGCTTAAAATGACTCATGATTAACTGACTGTAGATTTGAAAAAGAATTTGAGAATGTAGTGCAAAGAATTGATACTATAGAAAGAAAGGTGGAGGAAATTGCAACTAGAATCAATCAACATAAGCAGATTATGAGATCAATGCAGCATCAGATAGACCAATCTCAAACTAAAACGGAAGACCAAGAAAATAGGTCTAGAATATATAATTTTAGGGTGCGAGGCCATCCTGAATCCATCACAGATCAAGATTTGGCCATAAAAGAACTGATAAGAGCTATTTTACCTCATGCTGATGAAGGTCAGTTACACCTACACAAGATGGAGCACCAAGAGATATAATAGTAAAACCACATTACTGTCAAATTAAGGAACAATTTATGGCAGCTGTAAGAGGACACCCTAATATATTGAAATTTTTTATGATCTTGCTCCCTTAACAATGTAAAAAAGAAAATAAATGAAACCACTGTTAACTTAGTTGATTTAGAAGAAATGCCATCAAATGCAGATGGGCTTTCCCCTTTCGTTTGAACTTTGCTTTGAAAGTCAAGAATTACTACTTTACAACTTTTTCTTAAGGGAGAAGATTTACTCCTTGATCTTGGCATAATATCATCTAGTCTGGGAGAATCTTGAAGTGAGGCTAAACTTCGACCTCTTTCTCTTTTATGGAAGAAGAATACATTTGGAGTTAGTTTTTTTTTCTTTTTTTTCCCACCCCAACTATGTATCTCCACCGTCTTATCAGTATGTCAAAGTTATCATCAGTTAATGCTGATGCATCTTCTGATTGGAGATAACTTGGGTTTCTTCATTATGGATTAGTATATTCTTTAAATGCATTGTAGCCTTGCTCTTCCATATTTATTGTTGTTCCTTCTATCAGGTATGTGTTGGAGACACATGGGTCCCATCTCTTCCCCCCTTTATCCTCTTCCCCCTCCCTCAATACCTCCTTAGTGGGTATTATTACTGCCTCTGTATTTTGGTTAGAAATAGACCTTGGGCATAAGTGACGCATGTGGTCAAAGCTGCCTCATTTTTAAGTTGCACTGTTACTGTTCTAATCCAGAGTCTTTTATTCAGGGTTGTGGGGTTCGTTTACCTCAAAGCAATTATCTTTTTTGTGGCTCATATCAATAGGGATCCAAGCTGTCCTGCATCTGTCATTAAGTTACTTGGGAAGAGATTCAGCAGACTCCATGCCTGGGTTAATTGAATTTTCTTCTTCAGGACCCCTAGTACCTCTGTGGTAGTGTGCCATAGTATTTTAGTGTATCTACATTCCCACCATAGATGGATTATTGTCGCTTGTGCCCGTTTGCACCACCAGTAAGTAAATGTTGGGAATCTAGCATTAGAGTCTGAATTATAGTAATATCTTGTGAGATATCTTAGACAAAAATAATTTAAGGGAGGTGATTGTATAGTCTTCTTCCAATTTTATTTTTAAATAATGTTCCTATTTTTGTTTATTCTGTTCTAATATAAAGGGATAGATTCCTTAATTGATCATAGTAATTAGAGATTGTATGGGATGTAGCTCATGTATTCAGGAGGATTTCTTGAAGAGCTGTCAGTTTAAAGGATTCTGAATGAAGTGCTAAAATTTTAATGTTGCTTGTTATCTGATGATAGATTAGGGATAATTTTTCTGACCTATTAGCTATTAGCATGCCTATTGTCGGTGACCAGATATGTATGACTCTAGTATGATTTGCCTGTTGGTATTGTATTCATATTTTATTTCTCCATCCTTGGGGGAATTCCTGATTTGCGGATAGAGAGCAAAGCATGCCTGGAGATGGAAACAGCATCTTATCTCTCATAATTGCCAGCAGGGTGGAACATATTGCGCTAACAATCGGTTCTTATTTGTTTTCGCGTTTTTAAGTATTTTTTGGTCACAGGAAAAAATTGGAAAAAGCTCTATGTGTGGCCAGGTAGTTTCTTGTATAATGTTATCAACCCATCAAATCTTTTAAGATGAGATGCTATGTAATATTGTTTTAGATCTGGGGCACCCATACCTCCTAGGTTCAGTGGTTTAGTAAGTGCCCTACATGCTATTCGGTGGTGTTGATTATTCCAATAGAAAGCTAGTTTGCTAGATAGTTGCATAAAGAATCTGTGCGGTATTGTTATTGGGATGTTCTGTATAACATACAAATAGTGCGGAAGTAAGAACATCTTGATATTTTCCCTAATATATTTAAGTGGAAGTTTTTCCATTTTGCAATATTATTCTTTAATCTTTTTTCTAATGGGGTGTGGTTTCGTTTCAGAAGTTGATCCAGAGAACTTTGAATATTTATTCCTAAATACTTCATTTTTCCATAATAGGTTATGGACTTGTTTTAATATGTCACACTTGTTGCAGGAAAGTGCAAAGGGAAGCACTACCAATTTTTGACTTGAAGAATTAGAAGAATATAATCTGCGTATGAAAGATATTTTATATCATTGTTTCCCACCATAATTCCTTTAACAGAGGGGTCTGTGGTTAAAAGGGTAAGCAGCGTCTCAAGATGTATATTAAATAGTATAGGAGAGAGGAGACAGCCTTGTCTTGTTCCATTGAATAATTTTATGGAAGTTGTCAGGATTCCATTTATGTTTATTTTAGACTCCTGGTTTTTGTATAATGACATTATTTTGCCAATTAGAGCTGGGCCTATTTCTACATGTTTTAAGCATTCCTGGAAGAAGGACCACGAGACTCGATTAAAGGCCTTTTCCGCTTCTAAGGCCACCACCGTGGCTTTTATTTGTTGTTTCTTGATGCAGTTTATTGCTGCTATTGCGGTTGATATTTTTTGGTATACTCCTCTATGTGGCATGAATCCTGCTTGCTATTGTGATATCATGAGTTGAGAAATATGTTGAAATCTATTGGCAATCAGGATAGAGAAGATCTTCACATCAATAGTAATTGATATATATAGATATTTGAGCTGAAGAGTTGAAGAATATTCTATCAATTTCTACTTGTTTTTTCAACATTTAGTTTAACATCTAGGTTGATGTCCTTTAACACTTTGATCCTGATAGGAGGATTATAAGGAGAATAGAATACTCATAGTAAAACTAAATTACATTCATACATAATTTGGTATTGTTAATGTACAAGACTTGACCAGAACTTGAGGATTAGAGATGTTTTGAAAAAATAGCTGTTTACTATGTTTATACAATTTTTAAATGTTGTGGTTTATTTGGGCTTTGCACTTTCTCTGTGTTGATGCACTGCAGTGCAGTTACAATGCAGAGGAAAGACATTATTCTAGATGGGATACTTCATAAATCTGCACCAGTACAGGTCAGTGGGGGTCTGTGGCAACGCAAGCACAGTGCATGTATAACGCAGTGTGCCTGCATTGTGTTTGCCTCATTAAAAATGTTACCATTTACTTAATATAGAAACAATTTGTGCACTAGTGCACTTGTAAACGCCGCGGGGAGATAATGTCTCTTTAAGGAATTCAAACCAGATCTTTAGCACTGAAACACCTTGAGTGTAGAAATCCAACACATTTCTTGTGGGTCCCACCACCAAACAAATTTAAATGACGTACCAGATGATCTCATATATACTGGCACTTCAATATAGATTCCTTTGAAGGGATATCTCATATTTATCAACAATTAGTTCCACCACGTAGCTATAATATAAATCAAGATTCAATTTAGGGTCCTCTTTAGGGGTCAAATCCCCTTATTTCAAGCCGTATACAATTCCAAACACGTAGCTCACATGAAATCAAATGAGATGAACATAGCATAAAATCCTTTACAATACTGGGCTGCCTGATCGTTTTTATTTATGCTTAACAAACACAGGAAAGGAACTCGCATGTAAATCCAAAACAATAATTGAGCATCATATCAATGAGTCAGATGTCTGCAGTAAATACCTGCATCATGGATGTTAGCAATAAGGTTTTTCTTCTCCTCTCCAGCGGCAACGCACCCCGTCCCCTCGGCCGCGGGTTACGGGAGCGCTCGCTATTACTGCCTTCTTCCTTACTTCAAAAACGTAATGATGCTGCACAGTACAAGCCCCGCCCAAAATAAATATGAGATATCCCTTCAAAGGAATCTATATTGAAGTGCCAGTATATATGAGATCATCTGGTACGTCATTTAAATATTTTTGGTGGGGACCCACAAGAAATGTGTTGGATTCCTACACTTAAGGTGTTCCAGTGCTAAAGATCTGGTTTGAATTCCTTAAAGAGACATTATCTCCCCGCAGAGTTTACACAAATTGTTTCTAACGCCTTTTGATCGCACCAATACGGTCTAATAAACTCCAGCGCAGGGAAAATTAATATTATACAGTAAAAAATAAATTGTAAGAATATAATTAACTGTTTGTTAGCATGGCTTTATAGGAGTGTTTTTTTCTCTTCATTTTGTTTAATTTACTTAATATAAATATTTTTTAAAATGTATTAAAATATTTTTCTTTTAAGGGACATGACCAAAGTGCGATGCAAACGTATTGCTAACGCATCAAAAGTACAGTGTTTGTTTTGATACAACATCCCTATGGCATATTAACAAAATGCTTAACACAATGGAGATGTGTGAACAGAATCTTATAGTTTATGTTTAAGTACTAATGAAATTATAGTGTTGTACATATTTAATGGAAATGCTATATTGAATAAACTTTATTTGTCTTAAGGTTTCATTTTTTTTCAGATATGCCTGCGGGTGGACATGCGCCTGGGGGAAGGCTTGATTCACAGGTTAACCCCCTTTTTTGGGGATCGAATCATGTGACTCAAACCTGTAACTATTCATAATACCCCACTGGGTAATGTTCTTGTTCTGATAACAATTTCCGTACTTTCATTTTTGTGTCAAAATGTTTCCTGATGAGTTTTTTGTTTATTGTGGGTGTGTTTTTTTTTCATTTTCTCTCTATTTGTATTCTTTTTACTTCTTAGTTTTGGAATTGGAGTCTTGTTTACCACTTAACTCCCTTTGTGAATGGGAAGGGTTTTCTCTTTTCTTAAGTTGGTATGTCATTTTAGAGGAACCCATTTTGGGAAGGTTATTAAAGTAGCACTTTTGCGAAAAATAGCCCAATAATTAAAAATCCATATAAATATACTGGATGGTGGGAGGAGGGGTTACTTATACATTTGGCATCAAGAAATATTCATCCAGGCTTGATATATATATATATGTATATATAAAGATAATGAGCTTAAAGTTTAGGGGTCAATTACCAAAGAAGGGACGCATGGATCTATCAAATTGGAAACACAGGGTCAGTCTGGTTATTGATCAGCCTGATATGCTCCAGCCATGGGCTCCAGGTCTCATAGAACATGTCATATTGATTATTCACTATTGCTGTTATTTTTTCGTTACACATAATATCTAATATCCTGTTCTGGATTTCAGGCCAAGGTATGGTGGGGGACTTCCAGTTTCTGGCTATGGTCGTCTTTACAGCTGAGAGGATGTGCTGAGTTAGCCACCATCCTAGTTTAGTTTATTGACCTATCTTCAGTGAAAAAATTGCTTCCCAGGGGTCTGCCACCAGCGGGGTATGTAAGATGTCAGAGATCAACGTATAGGTTCTGTTCCAGGTGGCACAAGTGACCGGACAACCCCACCATATGTGATACATAGTTCATCTCTCCCCACAACCCCTGAAACACAGGGGGGGGAGTCAGAAGAGGACAATATATGAATTAGGTCTGGAGTATAGTACCACCAGAATAGGACCTTATATGCATTTTCCAAGATAAATGCATTTCGTGAGGTTTTGCTTATGTTTCTCCAGATACTCTGTCAGGTATCCAGTTCTTTTTCTGCCCCCATTTCTAACTCCCATCTCAACATGTAAGTATGCTTGACTGAAGAGGGGGGGGGGGGGGGTCAAGCCAGCAGCGAATTGATCATGTATGCATCTGTATTCAAAGTCAGTTTTCTTGAAGGGTGGGGAGGATTTTCTGAGTAAGCCTGTTATAAAATGCTGCACCTGGAGCCACCTAAAAGTTTCAGCAGGGGGGAATTCCACACCTGGAGACATATCCTGGGGAGTCCTCATCCCAGTCGGAGTACAGAATCTATCTATTGCGTAAGGCCTCTCTGTAACCACCAATAATATAAAGGGATGTGAGATTCCTGGGGGAAACACAGGGTTCCCAATTAAGGGGGAGGCGGGTAGATGAGGAGAAGTGAATTTATCTGATAGACACTGATAGAGAAAAGTTTAGAATGGGAGGTATTTGCTTCGGTCTGCGGGGTTTAAGGGTCCGCAGCAATGAAGCTGGGGAGCAGCTGGCTATGTCATTGAGCACCCATATAGGCTTGTATTGTGGAGCATGTAGCAAGACACGGGGGCGCAATTTGAGCCGCAACGTAATATTTCTGGAGGGACGGGAAGGCTATTCCTCCCTGTTCTTTTTTACAGTATAGTGTGGTCTTCTTGATCCTAGGTTTAGTTTTGTTCCACGTGAAGGATAGAATTTTACGCTGTAAGATATCTAGGGTACGTCTCGGGATAGGGATTGGGAGGACTCTAAAAAGATATAATATCTTGGGTAAGTAAGTCATTTTAAGGGCAGCAATACGTCCCAGCCAGGATTGCAGCAGTTTATCTAATGATTTAACCATTTCAGGATAATTAGCTTCATACAACTTATCACGGCTGGGCGTCAGCTTGATTCCCAAGTATGGCAGCTTCTGGGTCGAGGACCATGCTAAACTATGGCCTAGGGTCTTTTTTGCCTTAGTGGAAATGGAGATGTCAAGAGCCGTGGATTTGGAGGCATTCAATTTAAGGCCTGAGATCTGGCTGAACAAAGTGAGTTGCTTCATGGCATTAGGGACTGAGATATGTGGGGAAGTGAGCATGAGTAGCATATCGTCCGCAAATAGGGATATTTTATGGCCCAAGTAGTTCCCTTAATTGTAGGGTTTTGTCTAATCTTTTCAGCCAATGGCTCCAGGGCTAAGACGAACAGAACAGGAGACAGCGGGCAACCTTGTCTGGTGCCCCTACGTATCTGAAATTCTGTGGAGTTAAAGCCTGCATATTTGACATGAGCTGTTGGTTTAGCATACAGTGCGGAGATCCAAGAGAGGAAGCCAGGTCCAAAACCCCACTTCTCCAAGGTTGCACGGAGGTACTGCCAGGACAGGGAGTCAAATGGTTTTCCACGTCAGGTGAAAGAAGCATCGCCTGAAGGTTTTGGGTTTGAGCTCCCTCCACCAACTGTAGGATCCTACGGATTCCGTCTCCGGCCTGTTTCCTGGGGACAAATCCCACCTGATCCTTATGAATCACAACTCCTAAAAATTCATTTATTCTACTCGCTAATATTTTAGTGAGGATTTTCAAGTCAAGATTCAACAGAGAAATTGGCCTGAAATTCGCCCAGTTCTGCACGTCCTTCCCTGGTTTTGGTATCATTACTATAGAGGCTTTAAGCATTTCAGGGTCCATGGGGTTTCCACCTCTAATATGATTATACACTCTGGCTAACCGTGGAGCCAGAATGGGGGGCAATTTTTTATAAAATAGGGCGGTGAAGCTGTCTGGGACTGGTTTCTTACTAGATTTTAGGGACTTAATTGCTTTAAGTACTTCATCTACTCCTATAGCCTTGTCCACGCTCTGACTTTGGGACTCTAGGATTGGGGATATGTTGCTTTCCCCAAGAAAGGTCTTAATTTGGGAGTCATGCGGAGGAGGGGGGCATCATATAATTTAGATAAACCAGTTGAAAACTCCTCAACAACCGCAATGGGGTTACTGGTTAGCAGACCCTTCCCTGTTTTAAGCCTTATGGGTTTCACCAAATGATCCTGACATTTTAATTGGGTCGCAAGCAGCGTCCCCGGTTTGTTCGCCGATACATAATATTTATGTTTAGCCCTCCTGTATCTTCTCTCAGCTTCCTCTGTCTGGAGAAGGTTAAATTTGGTCCTGGAAGATTCCAGGCTCCTTAGGCGCTCAGTAGTGGGGTTAGATTTAAAGGCAGCAGCATCCAATTGATATTGTGACCAGAGTTTTTTAGCCATAGCCGCTCTCTCCCTCTTTTTCCTAGAGGCCAGGCTGATGAAATGACCTGCATTACTGCTTTAAATGCTCCCCAAACCATGGTCGGCGGGACCTCCGCAGTGTCATTTGTAACAAAATAATCGGCAGCTGCTTTACTAGCTTCCTCCACCAACAGGCTTGAGTAGAGCAAGGAGTCATTTTAGATCCATGCGGAGGGTTTGGGTTTAATAAGCAGCGATTTGCAGGAGATTGCCACCAAATCGTGGTCCGACCAGGGGATAGGGTGGATTTTGGTCTGAGCTACCTGGGGGAGAAATGTTGTCAATACAAATATGTGGTCAATCCTCGCTGATAGTTTATGTGGCGCTGAATAATGGGTATAATCCCTCGCATGCGGGTGTCTGTCCCTCCATGGGTCAGCTAATAGAGCGTTATTTATCAAGTCAGAAAAGAGGCCACTATCCTTAATTACCTGGTTACCAGGAGGTAGGGACCTATCTAAGTAGGGATGTAATGTCAGGTTAGAGTTGCCGCACACAAAGACAGCTCCATTACTGTGAACCTGAAGAAGAGAACATATATGAGCCAAAAATGAAATCTGTATGGTGTTCGGGGCATAATATGTGAGGAAGGTCACCTCGGCATCTTGGAGTATGCCTTGAAGCAGCAAAAATCTACCCCCCAGGTCCGATATTTGTTTGTGACAGGTGAAAGAGGTGCCGTCCCGGAAGGCAATAAGGACCCCTCTCTGTTTGCTCTGGCTGGTGGCCTGGAAGAACAGGGAATATCTATGATTTAGGTGTTTTGGTGAGGAACTGGAGGAAAAGTGTTTCTCCTGAAGACAGTCTACATCAGCAAGAATGGAGTTAAAAAAAGTTGAATCCTGTACATTAACTGAAATTATATTAAGTGACATGATATAATTTAAGGTGGCCCATCAACCGGTGTAACTTTTCCCCAGATGGTCCAGGGTCCCGCTCGGGGGGGAGGAAGGTGGAAGGAGAGATGCTAAAAGGGAGGATGTACATATAATCGAGGTAGAGGGGAGGGTGCAGCTAGATACAAAACCTATTTTAGAGTTTCTCATCACAAGTAAACTTGTGACGGAGGTATCCAGTGGACGGGGACTGGCAAATCCCTGGACTGGACAATAGGGGGTGCTCGTGTAGTGTCGGGAGGCCATACTAATATGACCTTCGGGGCAAAGCTAACGAACGGACATAAGAACAAGAACCATTTACAAAGCATAACAGTCATTGTCTGCCGCGCCACAGCTCCCCCCGGCCCACCAATAGAGGTGAGCCAAGACCCCCCCTTTAGGAGAGTGGGCTCCACATCGTAGGGCCAGAGAGAGCCGGGGAGCAGCAGGACTGGGTCACCCCAATGCTACGTCCCAGGCAAAAGGCCTCGGGCCTACAGCACCAGACGACCTTCAGATGACTGCATCGCGAATGATCCAGGGAGACCATCCCACGTGGGGTGCCGGGCCTCACAGGTTTCTCAGAGGGTAATGAAGTGGAGTTAGACTGTGGTGTATGGCTCAGTCCTTTGGAACCGGATGGAACATTTGCGAGAGCAACCGTTTCATGGTTTGGGATTTCTGTTGTTGTCTGTTCACTTTTGGAGAGGGGGTTGTTTGTGGTATGTTTCTCTGGATGGGTCTCAGTGTTCTTGGCGTAGATGGGAGCGAAATAGCCGTCATGTCCATCTCAGGGAGGCGATAATCCAGGACTTTTAATCTGTCCATTAATTCTGGGAAAGAGGTGGCTTGAAACTGCTTTCCCTGGTGGGAGAAAGACAGCCTAAAGGGAAACCCCCACCTATACCATATGCCACATGCCTGGAGGGCCTGCAGATAGGGCCTAAAGGATCTTCTCCTGAGGATAGTGGTTTGAGACAGGTCCGCGAAGATCTGGTAGCTATGGTTTTGAAACATGAGGGGTGATTTTTCCCTGGAGGCTTTCAGCACCGCTTCTTTAGTTTGGTAATAATGAAACTTGACTATGATGTCACGCGGTGGGCCCTCAGCGGGTCGTCTGGTCAGGGCCCTGTGTGCCCTATCTAGCTCCAGTCTTTACACTGGGATTCCTGGGACTAGTTCCTGCAGGAGGGCGGTGATAGTGCCCACAGAGTCCTCCATTGTTTCGGGTAGCCCCCTAAATCTTAAATTGGACCTGCGGTTCCTGTTTTCCAGCTCCTCATTTAGGCCCCTGAGGGAGATGATCTCCTCCTGCATTTGCTCCAGGAGAGTTCCTGGCTGTCAAGAACCACTGTAACATCGTCCATTCTGGATTCTAAGGCGTCTGTCCTCCCACCTAGGTCCCTAATTTCATGCAGCAGGGTTTCAGTATGTTTGGCTGACACAGCAGTGACCTCCTCACGAACTATGATTCTGAGCTGTGAAAGAATGTCATGGCTAATGGAGGGAGCCTGCACAGTGAGGTGAGAGGGGGGGGGGGGGGGTTCTGCGGCCAGCTATCTACTGAGTTCAGGGACAGATCCTCGGTCAGGCATGGTCTCTCTCCCCCAATTCTGCCAGGGTCCTCCTGGGGGAAGCCCTCCCTAGCTCTCCCAGGGGCTGCTGTTACCTCTGTACATTCATCTGCCTCCGCCTCTGCCGCTGCCGCCATTTTAGGTCCTGCTGCTGCTTTCCTGCGAGCCTCCTTTCCTCTTGTCTTACTGCTGACAGAGTGCATTGCGCCTATGACCCGTCCCTGCAGGGTCTCCAACGTTTCCTGGGTCTCTGGGGCCGGTTTCTGAGTGTGCCCCTGTGCTGCTGATTGCTCCTGGCCTCCCTTCACTGCAGAGCCTAGCTCTCAAGCAGCGTTACTGCTCAGCCACACGCGCGCGCCCCCTAGCCAACATGTTTATTTGGATTTTTAATATTACACAATTTTGCGATAGTGCTTCTTTAACGGAAAATTTAGTTAACATACTCAGAGTTATTTCTAATACCATTCAGGTTTTTAATTTACCCATTAAAAGAGATAAAGCATTGTGTTATTATGGTTCTTTTGGGGCTGACATAGTCATGCTACAGGAGAACCATTTTACGAGTTCTTCTTCACCAACATTTTTAAATCATAGGCTTAGAACCCTTTTCATTGCTAACAGCAGTGTAAAGAAGAAAGGAGTGGCTAGTTGTATAGCTAACAGAATTATATTTATACATGTGGATACAATTGGAGATTGTGATTTTAGATTTGTTGGTTAATGGGAAGATTAGAGCTCAGATCTCATGCTTTGATCAACTTTGTGAGGACGTTATAAGTAAGGCAATTAATTTTAGGAGGGGAATTCAAACCTGCTCTTGATGTAGTAAGATACAAAACATCTAAAAGTTTGGCCACACAGTGTTCCATATCTAAAGCCAGTATCACATTTGCTAAGCTCATACACTCTCAGGATCTTATAGATACTTGGCGAGAGATGAATCCTAACTCTAACCGAACATCTACACTAGCTCCCAATGTATTGTCCAGAAGAGTGGGAGGCAAGTTGATGAATTGCAGATTCTGGTAAGCTGAACTGGAACTCAGAAGCGGAAAAACAGGAAGGGGTTAATGCTGGCTGGGAGGAGGCCAGTAGAGAATATCTGCACAAGGCAGCTTCAGAGTGGGTTGTCTGTCAGCAAGTCTGGTTTTTGGCAGAGCTCCCTGGCTATCAATGGCAAGTGCTTAGCTGAGCTGAGCACTGAGTCCAGGGTTCGGTGCAGACTGTGTGCAGGAGCAGAGCCAAGAAGCTTAAAGTCCAGGTAAGTGCAAAAACAGAGCTGTCCATTCAGAGTTCTGGTGAGTACAGGAACTGAGATGGGTATGCAGGAACAAGGCCATAGTATGAAGAAGAAGATCTGCAGGCATCTTCTCAGTGCTTCAGGTCTCCTTTTATAGGCCACCAGCACCAGGAAGTGCCTGCTGCACATGCTCAGGATAGCGAGTGCAGCAGGACACCACCAAGACAGGCAATAAAACATTAAAAGGTCTCTAAGGCTCCTGAACCTGATGGTTTTACTAACATTTATTATAAAACAGTTCAACAAATTATATGACCTTATCTTGCTTTATGGTTTAATAACTCGAGGACTGATGAAGTGAGATTATGAGATTTAAATAAAGCCCATATTAGTGTCCTCCCAAAGCCAGGAAAAGTTCCAAAAGATTGTAATAATTATAGACCCATTTCTCTGATAAATTCTAACTTGAAGCTTCTTACTACAACATCAAGGCATCAAGGCTTGACTCCTTTCTGGCTCATTCATCTTGATTAGGTGGGTTTTATCCAAGGAAGGCAAGCCTCAGATCAGACAAAAAGAGTAAATGCCTTTATTTCTGCAGTTCAAACTAAGTAGGAGCAAAAAGCATTATGCTTCTCTCATTAGATTTACATAAAACATTTGACGCATTGACTTGGATTTATACATTTTATGTTTTGGGAAGACAAGGTTTTGAACTACATTTCAAAATATTTTGAGAAATGTATATATGGATCCTCATGCAGTTATAGGGAATCAAAGTCTATTAATATATCCAGGGGTACTCGACAGGGCCGTCTTTTGTCAATGGAACTTTCGGCAAGAACAATAAGATTAAGCGGGGATATGGGGGGGCTGGAGTGTGGAGGGAGAGAACATAAATGTGCATTATTTGCTGACGATGTTCTTTTGTTTGTTTCCTCACCCCACACTTCCTAATTTATTTCAGATGTTCAAGGAATGTAGCAAAATCTTAGGCTTAAAATTAAATGATATGGACAGGCTGATTCATTACTAGCACCAGGTACCGGCAGATGAGAGTGATCACTAGTAGTCGCTATGCAAGACCATGGTTCGCTGTTTCAAAGCGTCTCATTCGCTGGCCTGCATTGATGAATATATTGTGTGAGTCGCTCTAAGACCAGTACAGCGCTGTATGGGAGTGAACGATAGCGCCAGCTTAGTGCAACCGACTCACACCATAGGCTCGATTCAGAGGCACATTCATCTGCACTTCCGTAGCTTTCTGTGAAAGTTTTAGTGGGTGTTTGTCACTTTTTTGTTTTTTTCCGTTCATTTTTCATTCGTACAAACGTTCAGGAAAATGCGTATATGAACTTTCCATGAACGAAAGCAAATCGGATCATTTGCCTTAGTTCGGATCATTTTCCAAACAAAATCTGATATTTTTCGTTCGTTCAGATAACTTACGTTGTTGGGATGGGCTTGCGTCTGATTCAGAGAGCTGATTTCCGACGGACCACCAGCCTATTAAACCGTTTCATTTGCGATCCACTTACGGGACCTTTGAGGCCTCGGATTGCTATTGTTGAACATGTTTTGCGGCTATGTGGAGGAGTCTGCGCGCCTTTAGCACCATGGCATTGCATGTATCAGCATGGCCGAGGCCATAAATTGTATAGCAATGCATACCTGAATCAATACATTTCATGTATGCCTTATAGAAGCATTTTAATGCTGACCTTAATTAGCCCTTAGCATGTAAACCTTTATTTTCCCACACATCCATATAATTGCTATATTTTTTCAGACTTATGTCCTATGTGAATTATATTTGGATTGTTGAACTTGAATCTTAATTTGTTGTAGGAGTTATTGTTTTAGTTGGTTACCTTTGCTTTGTGTAATTATTTTATATTTGGTTGCAGGAACCGCAAGATGTGCCACTCGCACAACATACAAGCAGTGTTTGGTCCAGCTATGCGATTCCTCAGTGTTCTTGCAGGGCATCCAGGGTCGTCCCATGATGCTTATATATTGCAGAGCTCCGGCTAATTTCGTCAGTTTGAGTCAGGAGAATTATCTGGTGGATGGCTCCTGGGTAAGTTTGCTCACATTACATCAATCCATTTTCACTGTATGGCAATGAATATAGTTGATGACTTATGTCTTAACCTATGGCTGTTTTTAGCCCTTTATGACATGTTAAACAATATTGTAGCTTAGAATATGTATTTTATGTTAGTATCTTTAAATTCTTTCAGGGGATTCTGGATATCCACTCCTGCCCTCATGATGCCCGTTCTTTGCCTGCAGAATGCGGGCCAGGGGTTCTCTAATCGGGCACTGTGCAAAACCCGGGCCGTGGTGGGGAGGGCCCTCTGGCTTTTGAAGCCCAGATTTAGGTGTTTGGACCATACAGGGGGGGGGGGCACTGCAGTATGACCCCAACAAGGTTATACCAATAATTTTATTTACGTTTTTTAACAGGGACCACACGTGCCAGAGTGGCACAACTGAGTGTCAGGGTCCTTCAGTTGGTGGGCGAGATGCAGGAGCTGCACGACTCGTTGGGGACCACAGATGAAGAATAATGTTATGTGGCCTGCTATTGCTATGTATTTTGTTTTTTATAGTTGTAAGAATTTGAAATTTTCAAAATAATTTAAGATTTTATATTTTATGATGGAATAAAAATGTTTTAGTGTCATTTCATTTACAAAATACACTAACACAAAACTAATGGGCCCAGAAATATTTAAAGATGAATATTCACATGACCGAGAAGTGATTTGAGTACGTTTTAGGGGGCTAAAATGGAAGAAGAACCTAACCGCGAAGTGGTTTGGGTGAGCTTTAAGGGTCCAAAAGGGAAGATGGAGGATAGTGCTAAGTGATTTAGCTAAACATTGTAGTAGAAGTGAGGCTGGCAAATATGTAGGGGAGCACTTTAATGAGTTAAGTTTGTAGTGCGCAGGCGCAAGATCGTAGGGATTTCCGTCTGGACGATTATTTATTGAAAAAGGGAAACAGAAACTAACGGGAAATTAGGATTCGTGGGAGGATACGATGGGAAAAGGGCAAAAACGAAAGCCTATGTTGTAACATGAGAAAGTGAAACGGAAAAGCCACGCTGGAAAATTACATCCTCGTATTCGTACGAACGGACGGAAACTTTACAGAAGGATTGCAATGCATGCACAGAATCGCTTGCACACTCATACGAGAGCGGGAACATTTTAAAAAAACAGATCAGCACTAAAATGAAAGTATTTTTTGGTCTCTCTGAATCGAGCCTCATATTCATAAAAAAAAAAAGCCTGAAACACAGCGCCAGCGCTCAAAATCGGGTCCTTGTAGCCCAGAGCGCCAGAAGCTGTGTGATTAAAGTCTGTTTTTGAACATGTATCCACTAGTAACAAAGCGAAAACATATGGAATTACATTGTTATTACATTGTAACAAGAACACTTTTATACCAGACATGTAAGAACAATTCTGCAAAAAAATATTTTCAAATAAAAAAAAATTCTTAAATGACTTTTTATAGGCCAGGAGAGGTGACACAATTATTTGATAATAAAAAAAAACAACGGTAGCGTCAGGTAATACCAGACTCTGGAAGCCAGAGAACTGGCGCTATATGGTGAGCCGTCTGTGATGATGAATCGGTCACTACGTGTCGCTGTTAGAGTCACTCACCAGATTCGTTCTGATAAATGTGGTATTGCGTACAGCGCCCGGCGTTCAACGTTCGCTACCTGTCGTTACCTGTCTCTGCCAGTCATTACCTGTCACTATGGCTTGATGAATAAAGCCCTAAGTCTGAGATGTTGAATTTGACACTCTCGGAACAAGAGGTTCTTAATTTAAAATAATCCTTTAATCTGATCTATAGTTTTAATTATCTTGGGATCCAACTAACCCCCTAGTTTCTGGGTCTGTTGGGTGCTCTCCTGAAGACTGAACAGCCCAGGGGATCGGAGGCCCCCCTGGTGAAGGGGAGACCCGGCAGTAGGAATTGCGCATGGAGGTGAGTAAATGTAATTTTATTTATTTTTTTATTTTTTACAGCAGATTCCAGCGGCGGCTGAAGCGGAGGGGGTCCTACTGCAGGCACTCTTCTGAAGCCGAGCACGAGTCAGGTGAGTGGCTTTTATTACTTTGGCTGCTAGCAGGGAAGAAAGCCAGGTACGTAAAATTTATGTAGCTGTCAGTTAACGATAGGAGAGGCAGCTACGTAATTTTCTTCCTTTGGTACCACTTACATAGTAAGATTGATATGGCTTCTTGTGACCTGTGCAATTGCGCACATCATACAACACAAAGGCCAGCTATCAAAGCACTTTTCTCTCATCAGGTATAACAACAGGGGGCGCAGAAGATGCAACCACATTGGGGCCACATCTGGCCATAAATCAATCTAATGGATTGCAAATTCTGGTCCTGGCAGGTCAGTGCATGACAAATAAAAAAAAATAATTGCACGAAAGTTTGTATTCAATATAAAACAGTTATTTAGCATGTATGATTTAAGGAACCACGTGGAGGGGTTTATTAGTTGTATTTCCTGGTGTCACAGTGAAACCAGGGGAAGCTCCTTGCCATGATATATTAAAGTGCCCCCTGATGTATAATACCAAGTCCCTGGATAAAAACTAGAATGAAGGAAGGGGGATTCTGACTGAAGACAGACAATTTTGGGAGTGGAAAAGAGAAGACCTGATGACACAGTGGAGCGTACAAGACACTCAGACTATATTTAATTATTAAGAAGTAAACTGGTCAACAAGCAATAATGTTTCTTTTTACTTTTGCTATATGTAAACTGGTGGGGGTCTGGGGTCATAGGGCAGGGGGTCTCAACCCACTTGCTACTCTGGGGTGGGGCAACTTATACACCATCCCAGGTCAGCAAGTGGCAGTGTTACAAAATTAATCAGTGCATTTTCACAATATGAATAATTGACCTATGACATTTTTCACCTAACAGAATACCAATATGTCATATGTCATAGTTCCACAGTTAATACAGTTAATGTGCTGTAGCTTAGCATAATGTGTTTAGCCTGGAATGTAGTGAAGTTGGGTTTTTTCAATCTTGCGATTATGCGAATGTCATGGGTGCCATCAACTACATGCATGTGGTGTTTGATGTCTCCTGTGATGTTTAGTTGCTCATTGGTTCTCCTTCTTGCCAAGTCTCCCCTGTTTATGCTAGCCTTTGTTCTGCTTCCATAAACTAGCTAATCCTCATTGCTGCTAGTGTCCTCTCAACCCTGTGTTCAAGTTACCCATGTGTCTGCTTGCTCTTTGCCTGCTACTGTAATGTTGCTAATTTGAAAAAATGTCTGTTGAACAACTGGGTGGGTTATGGGCTCTCTGTCAGGTATCGGGTCACCCACACCCCAGGTGGTCGACAGTTTGCCTCTTTGGTGGCTCAGGCGGGGGGGTTTGTCCTCCATCCTGTGTGTTCCTAAGCCCGTATTCCACTGTCCAGTCCCCTACCCAAAGTCTCGCATCAGGAAATCCCCAGGCCTCATGTTCACCTGGACATGATAGAATGATTCAACCCATCAATATTAGGATTCCTGGTGTGAGCAAGTCTGGTCTGCGCCCCAAGATGTCCACAAGGGTCTGTGAAGGTTCCACAGCTCCCACAGACAGGTATATTTTTGTTCCCCCTCCTCGCTATAAGGAGCTCACCAAAAAGAAAATTCAGGTTGCCTTTAGTGCAGGAGCCTTCCATCTATCAGTCTCCCATGACAACCTGGAATCATCAGGTAGCTAATATTCTTTTTGAGGATGATATGTTTTTCTGAGCTGAAACATGGCTGAATCACAGCAGACACCTAAGTGTGAATTTTGTTCAATTCCTTAAATTCATAGCTGGATCCTATTTGTGTATTCCTGAGACAGTGTTTGCCGACCTCAATCTGAATGCAGCTTTCAGGTCAGAAGTCAGAAACTCCAACTGAGCCTATTGCCTGTATATGATATAGAGGATGTGGATGACAGTGGGTCAGATGCCTGGACTGATATATCTGATTCAGAGGATGATTGCCATCCATTTGTTGTTCCATCCTCTGTCCAGTCAACTTGGGTGCTCCAGTCTATTTTTCATTATCAGCCCATGTCAGGGACCCCAATAACCCAGGTCTGTAATCCTAGTGACTCAACCTATTGGTGAACCTTACTATGAACTCATGCTTGAATCTCACTGTAAGCTCGTTCCCGAACCTCTCTGTGAGCCGGCTTCCAAGCATTTCTGTGACCCAATGTCAGTAGGTGATCCTGACCCAGGGTCTGCCTTTGAGTTTAACTCAATGCCTGTCTATCACCCTGACCCAGTGTCTGTCTTTGAGCCTGACTCAGTGTCTGTCTTTGAGCCTGACTCAGTGTCTGTGACCCTGACCCAATGCAATCTCTGAGCCTGACTTAATGTTCGTCTGCGAACTGGCTTCCAAGCCTGTCTGTGACCCAATGTCAGTCTTTGACCCTGACCCTGTGCCTGTCTGTAAACCTGACCCAATGTTTGTCTTTCAGCCTGAGTCCGCTGTCAAGTTTGAGTTCCTTGTCTAGTTAAAGTCCGCTGTTGAGTCTTAGCCATCTGTCGAGTTTTAGCCATCTGTCGAGTCTGAGCCCAGTCTGAATCCGTTGCCCAGTCTGGTTCCGCTGCCCATTCTGAAACCATTGCCCAGTTTGAATTCAAGTCTGAGTTTGATTTTACTGTGGAAGAAATGGCTGAGTTTGATTTTCCTGAGGTAGAAATGTCTGAGTTTAATTTGCCTGAGGTAGAAATGCCTGAGTTTAGTTTGCCTGAGATAGAAATGCCTGAATTTGGTTTGCCTGAGGTAGAAGTGCATGAGTTTAGCTTGCCCGAGGTGGGAATGCCAGTGGTTGCCTTGCCCTATCCTATAATGCCAGTGACTGCCTTGCCTGCTCCTCTAATGCAGTGTCTGCCTTGCCTGAGCCTCTAATCTCAGTGCCCTTCTCACTCAAGTCAGTTCTTGCCTCTGCTCTGGCTTGCCCTGTTGTTGCCTCCACTCCGGCATGCCCAGTTGTTGCTTCTGCTCTGGCTTGCCCAGTTGTTGCCTCCACCCCGGCATGCCCAGTTACTTATGTCCTCGCATGCCCTGCATGCTGAGGGCTCTGTTTAGAACTGCTCTAAGCTTAAACCAGATCTCCATCCCCTGGTAATCCTTGTAAGAAAGGCCCTGAAGATCCCCTACATACTGTGGTTTTAAAACACCTCGGTTCGCACATGGGGATTTCTGCAGTTTCACACTGGCTCAAAGAGACCTTGAAGGGTTTCCTAGAGTTGCACAAAGGTCTGATTCTGGTTATCTAGGCTATGGTTTTAAGGTATTCATTGGCATGGGTCTCAGTCTCAAGAGCCAAAATCATGAAGGTCTCAGTTCCCCTGGGCACTGGCATGAAAGTCCTGGTCCCCATGGGCGCTCCTGTGAAGCTCCCAGTCCCCCTGGGTGCTGGCATGAAGATCCCGGTTCCCCTGGGCACTGGTGTGAAGGTCCTGGTCCCCATGGGTGCTGCTGTGAGGGTCCCAGTCCCCCTGTACATTTTTATGAAGGTCCTGGTCCCACTGGGTGCTGCCATTAAGGTCCCAGCCCCCCTCGGCATTGCCATGAAGGTCCCAGTCCCACTGGATGCTGACTTGAAGGTCCTGGTCAACCAGACGCTGCCATAAAGGTCCCGGTCCCCTGGGAACTGCCATGTGGATCCCAGTCCCCCTGCCCATAGTTCCCTGGGTTCTACCTGTAAGGACGAGTTGACATTAAGTTTAACCCTGGAGGGACTTAGGGAGTCCTACTAGCACAAGCTCTACTCAGGCTCTTTTGTTTTGGGGTGCAAAATATGCTAAATAGGCATCTGGAATCTGCCTTATAGAGGAGCTGTTGGGTTTCCAATAGATACATCTGCCTGACCACGCCCCTCTGTTGTATCATTGCATTGTCTTCTCAAAGCTTAGTTATGCTCTCCAACCTTCTTGACCTTGTGGGGCCTACGGGCCTTCCTGTTTTTTGTTATTGGGATTATAGCCTTCCTGTCCTTGCTGGACTTCCTTCATTGTTCATGTTTGTCTGTGCTGGGGCCCAGCTCTGCCACAGCCAGCACTGGAGCCCAGCTCCACCAAAGTCTGCACTGGGGCCCAGACCATTAGTTTGTGTCTTGTGTAGGTCTGCCCTGTGTGTCCCTTTCTCATGTCTGCAACCACCAAGATGGTGGTGCAGGTGGGTTGTTTGTCCTCCATCCTCTATGTATCTAGTCCAGTATTCCACTGTCTGGTCCCCTATCCAGTTCCAGACTCCCACACTGGGAATCCCCTAGGCCTCCCGCTATGTCCAGCAACTTAATTTGGCTGGGCGTGACATTTAATTCTCGTAATCTTTCATCATATCTAAGATTCTTCTTTCCTCTTATCAATTTGCATTGATTCAATAATCAAAGTATCCTTTTTATGAACTGATGCCCAGAACTGAACAGCATATCCCAAATGAGAGTTCACCAGTGCCTGTTAAAGAAGCAAAATTACATCCCAATCCTGTGATTTCACGCCTGGTTGACATTGCATACTGTTATTTAGCCTGTGGTCTACCAGTACCCCCATATCGAACCCTGAGGACATATGTGGCATTCAGGTTATTAGACTCCAAGTGCATGCCTTTACATTTCTCCACATTAACTTCATTTGCCAAGTGGATGCCCAGACACTCAAATGTCCATATCAGCCCGAAGCTTGTGGACATTTTCAATAGACTGTACAGTGCTACATATCTTTGTGTCATCTGCAAAAATAGACAGTGCCATTAATTCCATCTTCTAAGTCCTTTATGAACAAGTTGAGTAATAGTGGACCCAGCACTAATCCCTGGGGTAAACTGCTTACAGACAGCCCATTCAGAGTAAGTATCATTAGCACAACTCTCTGCACATGATCCTTCAGCCAGTTTTTAATCCAGTTACAAACTACATTTTCTAATCCTGAAGACCTCAATTTCCCCAATAAGCGTCCATAAGGGATAGTGTCAAATTCTTTGGCAAAAATCCATAAAGACTATATCTACAGCCACCTGTTTGTCCAGGCTTCTACTCACCTCTTCATGGAAGCCAGTCATGTTAGTCTGGAAGGCTTCTGTGTTCCGAGCTGGTTGTCACTTATATAATGCATAGTTACATATTCGTGTAAGTAGTCTCCTAATAGCCTCTCAAGCAATATTCCCACAATGGATTACATTTATTTATTACAGGTCTGTAGTTACTCAGAGAAGACCTAGAGCCATTTTTAAAAATTGGCACCACATTTGCCTACCAGTTGTTATTGAGTTGTTAAAGATAAAGAACAGGGATGATGTGATGAGATAACTGAGATGAGTTCTTTAAGAACTTTGGGTGAAGTCCATCTGGTCCTGCAGTCTTATTCACATTTACATGTTTTAGTCTTTCTTTGGTTATATCAATGTTTAGCTTGTTTAGTATTATACCTGGGGTATTGCTATCAGTTGGATCTCCTGTATTGGCTCCTTGCTACTTTTTTGTGTACACAGAGTTAAATAACCAATTTAACAGCTCTGTCTTCTCTTCATCCCCAGTGAAACATTCCCCATTTAATTTCTTTGGCAACATCTTTGTGCTTTTGCCAACTTTATTTCTTTCTTTCATGCTTTATTTACTGCTTTATACTTTTCAAAAGTTACAGCTGAGAGTTTAGCCTTGTCATTTTTAAATGCCCTTTTCTTGTTCTTTGTTGCCCATTTAACTGCCATCGACATCTAAGAGGGGTTTAATTTAATTTGTTACCCATAGGAATTTATTTTGTAATGTTGGTACTCACAATTGATTTAAATCACTCCCATTTGACATCTGTATCTTATTCCTCAACAGATGCTCCCATTCTATGTCATTGAGTGCAACCTGGGGAGGTTGGTCTTCCTAAAATTCAGTGTTTCTGCCCTCCTAGGCGCAACATTTTTCTTTCAGTTGAAGTTGAATACATCTATATTGTGGTCATCATCATTTTATATTACCAGATCCAAAAGAGCATTACCACTAGTACACAAACAAACTGATTTATATAGTCTTGTAGCAAGCTGAGAAATGTCCTCCCCCTTGTAACTGAAGTAGAACCATGTCTCCAGTCGATGTCTGTTTAGGTAGCGGAAATCTCCTATCACCACCACTGTACCAGCATGTGCTGTCCACTCTGTCTGTTTAGGCAGTTTGGGAAGTCTATAAATTACACCAAATTGTATTTTATCATTGTTTACATTGCCCCGCACTTCTACCCACAAGGATTTACATCCTCAGAATGTTAGTATCCCCTCATTAATATATGCTTTGAATTCTTGTTTTTCATATAGGCACACTCCATCCACTTTCCTGTTTGCTCTGTCCGAAAGGGGTCTTATAGACCCCTTACCAGCTCACAAAGGGTTAACTGAAAAAAAGACACACACAAAATGATTTTATAAGAAAAAAAAATGTGTTTTACTGTACTTACCTCCGATTGTAAGCTCTTGTCCCTCGCCGCTCTGATGACAGATGCCGGTGATCAGCATGCAGAGAAGGGGGAGGCAGGAGATCAGAGGATCACCGACATCTGACAGCTGAGAGAGCTGAAGCCGGTGATCGGGGCCGGGATGATGTCATTAGCCCCGCCCCCAGCTGAAACGGGGGGGCACCCTATTCCAGGCCCTCCCCTGCAGCCGGAGGAGGTCCGATGAACAATCGGAGACCACCATCTTGAAGAGGAGACCCGGCTGAATCAAACGAAGGGTCAGGTGACTTTTTTAAAACATTTTTTTACCATTAGTGGGGAAAGTCAGGCACGTAAAATTTACGTGGCTGGCGGTTAACTGCAGGGGATCCCTGGCACCAGGGAGACAGCAAAATGTTTGGTTGAGGTGGTCTTGGTGACAAATTAGTCTATCAGTCTGTCTCATAATAGAATCCCCTATGACCACTAACTGTCTATTCCTACCTGCAGTCCAAACCACCTGCTTACTAGCGGGGCTGTCCTCCCAGCTGGGGAGAGCTGTTCCTGCTAGGGTTGCCATTTCTGAGACTGACACTCTTGCATCATTACCCAACTTGGATATTTTGCTAGGATGCACAGACACAGGTATGGCCTTCCTTTTCTGTGCTCCCTTTCTGCTCCCTCTATCTACATTTACCCAGCTACTTATCTGCTCCTCCTGACCCATTACGCCACCCTCTGTTTCTTCCCACTTAATGAAGATCTCTAACCCAAGCTTCCAAAGTTGCAACATGCTCACATTTATCACAGCAGTATTCACCCTGTAAAAATGTTGCTTTAGTAGTGTATACATATGACAAATTGAGCATCAAAACAGACCTCCAATGTTCTCCGATGTTGCTAGCCATTATCACAATTTACTGCTGCATACACATTTTCTTTTTTTTTTTTGTCCCATACAGTGTGTTGATTTTGGATAATTTAAAACCTACAGATGAACATGACAACAAAATATCCGTGTTCATTTTTATTCAAAATTGTCAAATATTCTGTACTGCATTATGCTTTTATTAAGGACATATTCATATTATCATCTTTAATGGAAAGCCTTCAAAATGTGTATGGTGCACTCTGAAAACTTCATTGGAATGCAGTAAACAGAATTAATGGCTTGGAAAATGTAGCCTACAGGGAAGTATTGTGGCACTCAATATTCAATGCCAACCCATGCTAAATCGGGCATTTGGGACAGAGCTATCCAGCAGTCCATTTCAGGCTGCTTGTAAGAAATATAATGATGATGGTTTAATATCCTCCACAATGGAGTAGAAAACAATGCAGGAGCAATGAAAAATAAAATGAAGCTAATTGATGCAAAATGCAGAATAGAGAGCCTGCATCAGTTTAAACTTTTGCTAATGTTGTTGTACTGTATGTGTTAATAAAAGGTAGCATATAATATTGTAACTAACTAAGTATCGTAATCCACTGAAGTTGCAGCACTGTGTGGAGATTATAAATAAAGGTGTGGAATCCCAAGCATGCCAATTGCTAATGTCCCATTAGTGAGACTGTATGGCCTCAGCCACCTTGTTCGAGTCCACATAATCTTCATGCTCTGTCACTTTCATCCTCCATCTTCTAAGCTGCCTCCTCTTGCACTGTGACTTGCCATTCATGTTGCAAGATCATTGGCCATTTCTGCATACTCTCATCATTGTAGCTGTATGTATTGTCACTGATGGCTGCCTTGTAACCATTAACCACTTTTGTTCCTTCTGTCCATCCCCATTTCATCCGTTCTTTTTTGTTGCCGTACCCTCTGCAGAATGTATCATTTTGAAGATCACAAAGGAGGTGATTGAAAGGTAGGAGTTTTTCAGCTAAATCTCCACTGGGCGGAGGGGTGAGAACAGACTTTTCTAGATTTCTAAAGTGGCTTTAAACCTGGGTAATTGTTAATGAAATGTTGAACTACTCAGCATGTGATCTCGGGCAAGGTACAAGTGTAAACTCCCCAAAGCAAAGGACTGCTAGGAGAATGAACCCCTAGTTACACACAACCTTGCCTGGCTTGCACCCATGCAAGGTCAGCCACATTTCAAACTTAGGCCCTTATTTATCACGGGCTAGCGCCAGGTAGTGTCTGACGAGCGCCAGGTAGCGGCAGCTAACGGCGACTACCGACTCAAGTACGCCCAGCGGCGGTCACAATGACGCATTTATCAAGCAAAATGAGGCTAGCGCCGGCGAGAGCGACGGCTAGCGCGGCATTCATCATGAAGCCGCCTGGACCGAACAGCGTCGCTGCAAATTCCCTCACAGCGCCAGGTATGAGCTGTCGCTCCCTGGCGATGTCCAATGCATTTCAATGGAGCAATCTATAATTAATCATAATTAATTGGTATTAATTTTTTTTTTAATGTCAAAAATTCGGAGACCACTTCTGCAATGTTAGGATTTATTTTTAAGTCAAAAAAAAATTAAAAAATAATTTGTGCAGAATTGATCTAACAGGTCTGATATTAATGTATTCATATTACAAAATGATTCTATAAACATGTATAATGTTACATTCAAAAAATATGGTTGTTTAGGGGTTAAAAACTAGTTAACACCCATCGCCGCCAGTGCTCTGGGGTTTAAACAAGGAATGGACAGCGACAGCACATTCGGAGCGTGATTTGTTAATGAATATGAAGCTAGCCGTTCGCTCTGGCCATTCGTTGAACCTGTGAAACAGCGACCCCTAAGCCCGTATTCAACATTACCGCACACCGACTGAGTCGCTGTCATCAAGCTAACGCCGGCCAAGCACAGCGAATACTGGCTGGCACTGAAAAAATCACGCTACAGTCGCTCATCTGGCGCTACCTGGCGCTATTAATGAATCGGCCTCCCCGTCTTTAAAGCCTGCACCAGCTCTTGGGCTGTGTGCCTGTTTGCCCCTGAGCATATCAGTTTGACCACATGTAACAGTGTACACTGTTGGGCCCTGGTGAGTTTCCACAACTGTTGATGACAATATAAGATGCTAATAATGTTGGCAGATGAGGAGGATGAGGCTGATGAGGAGGACAAGGTGGCCAAGCAGAAGCCTTCATCTCAGACAGAGCATAATGCAGCTCAGGGGGTGGTGCTGTTGCTTGCTACTTCATGGTAAACCTCCATTAGATTTGATCAGTAGACTGTTAAAGAAATGTAATGCCCCTGGCTTTGCTTGCTGGACTGTGGTCAGGTGGAAGCATCTGGCAGAGCCTGGTTGACTATCTCCAGTAGTTGGTAGTGCAGGAACAGCCTTTCTATAGTGGCAACTGGGCATTGTACCCAGACCCTTGTGGTTCCCACTACTACAATTAAAGTGTAATTTCTATGTTTTAAACAGGCTATTTGTTGTCAATGGCTACAATCCATTTACCCCTAGCCAAATATAGTAGGTTGCTATAACTTTGACATTTCTAAGGCTGTCTTTTTGCATGCATACAAGAGCTTGAAGGATTCATTAAAATCATTGGAGACCTTAGTATGTCATACTATACATACATTTTAATGGCAATTAAAGCACTTTTGATTTGGACTGAATGTATTCAATTCAAATGAAAATCTTTAATCAGTTCTGTCAAATCAAACTCAAACCAAACCTAAGAAGATATTGTTAAGCAGTTTTATCTAGATATAATAATATAAAAAATGCTGGGGTGCATTTCCATATACAAATGTAGGGGAGCACTGAAGATTCAGGGGTTACCCCAGCCATCTGCATTGCTGATGGCCCAGAATGCAGGACATTTCTTAGCCCTCTTCACAGGGGGCACTAGTTTACTTTAACCCTTTAACTGCCAGCCTTCCTAGACTTTTTGTCACCCTTTGTTGCCAGACCACTTTTCACTATTTTGCGCTACATATGTTCAACTTTGATTTTTGAAGGGATTTTCAGGGATTTTCCAGGAAAATTATATATTGTTTTTTTTACGTAGAGTCTGAGCTTCAACATGAAATGTCTTGTTTGGCCTTTTTTTGTGTATTCTCTACTTTTGGGTGAAATATGTGCAATTTGTAGTGTTTTTTGTAATAAAAAATGTAAGTTTGTCAATAAAATCTTATTGCGTATGAAACCCCAATTTCTCCCGGTTATAGCGGTACCACATATGTATTGGTAGACAGCTTTCCCGCCCAGGAGACTCCCGCAAACTGAAACAGCGCTTTAGGAGATTTTCAGATACAATACACCTGTGCTAGGCGCTATGCGCACCTTGCAGATTTTCAAGAAAAACAATCCTTTACATTTGAAATACCCCCTAGTACACACCTCAAGCTTTCTAGGCATACCAGGCTTGTTTATGTGGGTGTAGTTTTGTGGAAGTAATCCCTCAATCAATTCTTTGGCTGCACAGATTTTCCCTATAAAAGAATAAAAAAGAAGAATCAAAGCCACAGTTTCCTAAAAAAAATCTATATGCAAACAAGAAAAAAACAAGTAAAATCCGAAAAAAGCAACATACCCCGAACAGAACGGTACCCAACATGCACAGGTACTGTCAAGGGAAGAGTTGGCAAACACCCCAAAGTAAAGCATGCGCAAAATGGTAATTTTACTTGAAAATTTCAACTCTGCAGACAAAGTGCGCACCTTGCAATTTTTCAACCAGAACAACCCTTTACATTTGGAATACCCCCCACAAACCATATATTCCCTGAAAGTACATATGTTAAGACTTCTAAGCGTACCCAGCTTGTTGTAGTGGGCTCATCTTTCTGGAAGTAATCCCTTGAAGAATTCTTAGGTTGCACAGGGTTTCCCTAAAAAATATTATTAAAAAAAGCAGAATAAAAAACGCTTTCCTAAAATATCAATATGCAAACAAGAAAAAACAAGCTACATCTGAAAGCGCAAGGTCCCTCAAGCAGAACAATACCCAACATGCATAGGTACTATTAACCCCTTTAATTGCCAGCCTACTTGAAGTTTTGTCACCCTCTGTTGACAGGTCATTTTTCCCATTTTGCGCCATGTTTAACCGTGATTTTTCCTGGAATTTCCAGGAAAATTATATACATATTTTTTGCAGCAGATTTAGGCTTTAACATGAAATGTCTTGTTTGTAATTGTTCTACTTATTCTTAAATATTTTTGTGTAAAAAAAAAACAAAAAAAATAAATAAAATAATATTTTTTAGACAATTGTCTCTTTTATTTGAAAACCATATTGCATGTGAAAGCCCTATTTTTCCCCGATTACAACGGTACCACATATGTATGGGTAGCCCCCACATTCTTGCCCAGGAGACCCCCCAAACTGAAAATAGCACTTTATAACATTTACAAATAAAATACTACTATCCACACTACAAACATAAGGGGTTAATTAAAAAAATGACATAGGGTCCCCCCTCCCAGGGGGCGACCCCATTTTTTTTTGGAATTTTAAGGGTTAGGGTTAGGCTAACCCTAACCCGAACCCTTAAAAATCCCCCAAAAAATTTCATATGGTCCCCCTTACCCAGCATTACCAGCCCGAGACCAGCTATGGGGGCTTGTAGGAACAGGGTGCAGGGGCCAGCTTTTGTGGCCCCCCACCCTGCAGCCTACAAGCCCACATACCCAGTGTGGGCCCGGGCTCTTCTGCCCCCCCCTGGGCTTTGGGGGGCAGGTAATTGGGGGTGCGGGGCTTAATGGCAAGTCACCCGCTAGTTGCAGGTGACTTGCCAGACCCCAGCCTTGTGAACTGGTATAGGGGTCTCATGGACCCCTTACCAGTTCACAAGGGGTAAAATGTAAAAAAAAGACACTGACACAGAGAAAAAAAAAGTTATTTATATTTTATTTATATTTTTTTTTAACACTCACCTCAGATCCTGTGTTCCGCAACGATTCTCTCCAGCTGACAGCTGTCAGGTCTGATCACCAGAGAGGGCTGGGGAGCCAGGGGACCATATCCCCTACCCTCCAACCACCTCCGGTGATCAGACCTGACATCTGACAGTCCGGAGCCCGCAGCAGGATGATGTCACGAGTGATGTCATAGGCCCTGCCCACAAGGGGGCGGGGCTAGCAGCGCGGACGCCGGAGGGGGCATGTTTTGCTCCCTCCTCACCGCGGTGAAGCCCCCCCGTTGAAGAGGATATCCGGCCCGAGGGATCGGGCACAGCGGTGGGTTCGAACGAGGGGTCAGGTGAGTGTTAATTTACTTTATTTTTTACGCTAGCAGGGGGGAAAGCCAGGCCGTAGGTACTACGGGCTTGGCACTTAACGGTCGGAGAAGCAACCCCGTAGTACCTACGGGCTTGGCACTTAAAGGGTTAAATGAAGGTGATGGAACAAATGTTATTGAATTTCTAGCAAGTATTGTGGACTGTGTGTCAGAACCCCCCATCACCCCCATTGTAGATTGTGACAGAGCCCTCTATCATCCCATAGCAGACTGTGTGATAGAACATACTCATCACTCCATAGTAGACTGTGTGACAGAATCCCCCCACCCCATAGCAAATCAACCTGATTTGCTGAGGGGAGGGCTAGAAGCTGGTTGATGGGCAGCCCATCAACCAGTTTTATTGTTGGGCCCGAACACTGAACCCGATCACTGACTTCGGGAACCCGAATTCACAAAGTTTGGTATGAACTTTGGAGTTCGGGTTCGCCCCAACACTATTTGCCAGTAAATTATTTTAGTTTTCCCCTCTATATCTTTCGTCCCATACAGAATGCACATGTTTTTCTCACATTTATTTGTGGGGTCTCTTTGTAGCTATTGTTACTTGTAGTATTTCTGAGACCACTGGGTTCTCACCAGCCACTCCCAAGAAATTATTAGCTATAATAAACACCAAAAAAGCAACACATTGTTTGGTGATCCTAGGCTTTGTGAAAGATTTACCTTGTCTATTTCCACAATAACTGAGTCACCCACTGCACCCCTGCCCTGTAACCCCTCCCCCCTCTCCTTTTACAGGAGCAGACAAAGGTGTTTTTTTATTTAACTGCCACCACTGGACTGACATCCTCCTCAGCTGCCAGTGTGGTGTTGGAAGGTGCCATCTCAGGTCTAGACTTCCTGTAGTGTTTACCGTGTCGCTACCTTCTAACCGCTACCTAATTTTTCTTGCCACCTATGCTATCAGCCCCCCCCCCCCCCCCGTTGTAGAGAGTGTCTACTCAGTAAGCAGCAGAATCTTTTCCATGTTATCAATAAATCTCATTGTTGTCAGCTGCTCATTTAGTATCAGGTAGCACTAGCCGGTATAGCCCAGAGCCACTGAACTTCCAGACTCACCAGGTCCCAAAATTTGTGCCCTGGTTCCCTGGTGTTCACTGGAGCTCAATGCAAAAGGGACAGGCTGTGGTACCCCCCAGGACAGAAGTAAAAGGCCATGCATGTGCAAAAACATGCCCACGTGCTTGCGGGGGAGGGGACCCCACACTCATGCATGCTGAAAATTTAATCCTGAATCTGGGCTTCCAAATGTGTTAGATCGCCTCAAATGACAGTTCAAGTAGTCCTTACATGGCATCTGCTAGAAATAGCTTTCATAGCAACATATTATACTGTTTGGCTAGTCACAATTGTTTGTGAATATGTCACCAGGAAAGGCTAAGATGACAGAGATCCTGTGCATGCATCACTCCTTTGGAGTTAATCACTGTATATTTAGCACTAAAAGATGTGTCAAAGAGTACACAAGTGGCACCTAGGGTCTGGAGGAAGACAATAAGAAAAACATATTCAGAACCAAAAGGTGTGATAAACACCCCCCACCATCCCCCAAGTGTGGCAGAACCCACCCTCCAATCACCCCATAACAGGGAGTGTGCAAAGCCCTCTCCCAATCAGAATCACATTTATTCGCCAGATATATATGAGCTTACATGCCAGAAATTGGCACATTACAGTTTTTGGTGAAAAAAGGAGATAGAGGAGCAATATCCAAATACACAATATGACCATTCTAGATTATGTTTGAGGGGACTGATGGCAAAAATGTTTTCAATTAGCAAAGCTAAATAATACCTAGACCATTTGCAAGGAATAGCTGTAGGTAGTTATATCCAAGTGGCAATTAGGAATGGGAAACAGGCATTTAAGTACTACAGGCTAAGAAGGATTCAGTTACGATTGAGTACACGGAGGGCATGTAATACATGAGCATCAGTTTCTTGGAGGGACCACATTTCCTAAGCTGTCTTTCCATAACAGGCAGTGTGCAAGGCTTCCACCAATCCTATTATAACAGGTAATGTGGCAGAATCCCCCCACACACCACACTGAGGCAAATCGGACAGGGGGTTACAACAAAAACAAAATACTTAACTTACCTTGGATCCTATGGCATATGGGTGGCTTCACCACTCTGTGCTTGTGCCCTTCCACTAATTCAAATGAAAAGCCATGCACAGCTCTGTGAATATTGCTTTGTGCAGCAAATCCAAAATGGCTTTGCCCAGTGTTAGAATCAGCACCAACCAGATCCTAGATGCTAGATCCCAGGCGAGTTTTTTCATTCTCGCATTTCCCCCTATGAGATGCATACTTGGGGGGGGGGGCTTATGGAGTAAAAAATAGCTGGCTTAACCTTTTCGAGTAAAGACCTTTATGTTAATGTGCTGGGATGGAGGACTCTATACAAAATAAAAGCAGAAATACAGACTGGGCAGTAGATGGTTTATATACTTGCTGTTTTTTCCAGGGTCAGATTTGGAGATAGAAGTAAATCATTTCTGCTGGAACTCTGTATGAGCCATGGCCAGCTCTGAGTGTGCTACTAGAATATTCATAGTACTTAAATCTCAGGTTTTCGAGTCTGTTTTGACAAATATACCACTAAACAAATGTCAATAAAAAAGTAAAAAGACCTTGATGTCATTTTAGTCTTTAGTTTGACAAAGTTTTTTTCTCTCTGTGTCCTGAAAAGTATTTCCCATAGGAGCAAAATGTAGTAATTTGATTCATATGTCCTTATCGTGTACAATATAACCTTGTTGTACTGTAGGTATATTACATCAATCTATGTTGATACTTGAAATAAAATATCTTTTAACATGTTCTTTGATCGGTAATGTAAAGCTGCATTTTTAAATGCTTGGGGTGTATTACAAGGACTTTTTTATGCTTTTTATTGATCGACATCATGTGCTTAAATATCGCAATGAATTGTACATAATTTATCACCACCTCACCCCAGCCTGAATTAACTCTAAATGAAGAGCACATTTTTATTGGTCTTTTGTCTTACATTTATCCTGTCATTCTAAGTTCATTTTCACGACAAAGTCAATTTAGGTCGCAAGTTAAATATATACACATTTTAATAAAGCAAGACTAGATGTTAATGTCACCATAAAAATACTTGTGTATTTTCTATTAGACTTTTGTAACTCAAATTTTTGGTCTAAAAAAAGTCAGTATGCTATAAAGAAAACTGTGACAATATTAGTGAAAGTAAAAGGTAATTTTTCTGTGTTTGCAGTTAGAGTAGAATAGTTCACAGTCTTCTGCCAATATACTGTGAATAAACTGTAGAAATATATGGTAAAAAAATGTTCATATACTAAAAAAAAGAAAAGAATGAATGATACTTTTAAAATAACACATAACAATAACTAGTCAGGATTATGGCCAGTAATTTTACCCAAATATGCCTCTGTTCTTTGTGTTTTGGTGCAGATCGGCTGAATGTTTGGTAATAGCCTGTTTCATTCAAAGCAAATCAGCAAAAATTCAAATTCAATTTAAAGCATCTCAAAGACAATACCAGCCAGGAGTCTAAAATAACTTAGGGCCGGCCACTAGCCTACCTCCGAGACATCCAAAATTGGGATGCCACACTGTGTGAAACCCCCAGGGCTCCCATGGCACTGTATATGCTGCTGAATGCATCCTCGACTTCCACATATTTGAGGTATGCTCCCACACCCAGCCAATGATTGGGGGCAGGCTACAGGAAAATTGGGGATGTGGCAGATCACGTCAGTCAGCACATGTAAAATTCCAGGTGGGCATTGCCTAAGTGGTGGAAAAGTTACTATTATTATTTTTCAGCACCAAACCGGTTGCACCACCCTAGTTACTCTGGCGGGAGGGAAGGTGGGCGGTGCATAGGGACAAAATTGTGTTTTTTCCACTTTAACTTAAACTTAACTTGTACTATATGCTTTCTTTTTTTCTGATCATAATGACAAAATGAGACTGCTTTTATCTTCCATTTCCTAAATATTTCTGGCATTAAAGTGTTTCATTTAAATAAAGAACAAAGCCAAATATTACCAAAATTCAGATCGATTTAAACTGTGGCCCAAGGTGATATGCAAGCAGGAAGCTACATGTCCAAGTCAAAGGGGTCCCAATGCCACTGCCACCAGTCAGCAGATGCATCACAGGTTACAGGGGGTGCTGAAACCTGTCTTTAGATCTGTTCTAGCCATCCCACATCTGATGACAAACTATGGTCATCTGAAACATCTGTGGGCATGAGTATGAGCAACCAATTTTGTTGTAGAGCACACTTGACTTAGAGGACAAAACAGCTGCCACACACTGCTTGCTATTCCATTGTTTTAGCTGGCACCTTTTTCACCAACTACCTGTGAATGCTGTACATATAGCAGTTGGGAGAAATATTTATATGTGGTATAAAAGGGAGGGGTGGTGGCCCAATAGGAAATAGAGAAGGCTATGCGTGGAAAGTTTTGTCCATCGAGACTTCGAGCCATTTTCTATGGATGAAGTGTGATAAAGCAAAAGCAGGTAGCAGCAGCAACAGCCCTAGCAGCAGCTGAGAACATCTTACAGAGGCAAAGATTTTAATATTTACCACTGGAATGACCAAAGCGATGTCCAGGACATCTATCCCTGTTTGGAAGTATTCCACTTCTCTGCAGTGTCCCTTTTCTACCCTTACAGTATGTGTCATATTCTTCCCTTGAGAGTGCTTTGGAATATGCCTGTCATCCTAACCCCAGTTGTATGGCAGTTGTATGACAAACAATCCCCTTAAAGTGAATCCCCTGAATTGCTCATGGCGGTTTCCCCTCTAAAGCACTTGCAGGCTTCTAAAGGTAAAGTCATGACACATTTAAGATCTGGTCAGGGACTGGAACTGGGAGCTACAGGGAGCAGGGCTGTCTCTAGGGGAGTGCAAGCAGGGTGATTGCCCTGGGTGCCAAGTCCATTGGGGCCTCCTTTATCTCAGCCATCATGTTTTCTACAGATGAGTCAGGACCACTGTTAGCAGTGCAGGCCATACGCCAGACCACTCATTCCCCATATTGGTAGGAAGCACCGCTGGTTGCATAGAAAGAGGCAGAACATGGCACATACATATATGAGACAGCAGCTGCACCATAGGATGGTTTGGGAGAGGGCAGATTTTTTACCATTTCCACACTGAGCAACATTCCCAGATACTAATGTTAGAATGAGATGAGACAGTTGGATGGCGATTAAAACTTCTTTTTATTCAATTTGCTTTCACTTATTTCTAAATATATATATATATATATATATATATATATATATATATATATGATGACCTGATCAATACGAACCTTGACAGATGCATTAAAGTGCTTAAGGTGCACTGCCTTTGTGGCTTTATTAAAGCTTCTTGACAGACACATTTAAGTATATGCACAGCAAGATGTTTGGTATAAGGATAAGTAGGAGAAAAAAAATGAAGATGTGACTGATATTACTAATTAGATTTGTAAGGCCACATTAATCAGTAGTTTTGAAACATTACTGTCTTATTTCCCCAGTGATCAGTGGATTATGATCAAAGTAAAGAGTAAGTCCACTTTTTAAGTATTTTTTTATTTACTATTTTAACAAATGTGTGTTTTATGAAAGTAGTTTTTACTGCCTGCATCAGTTACTATTGGCAATGTACACAGGCAGACTGATTCATCATTGGCGGCAGGTAGCGACAGATGAGCGTCTGTAGCAGGCATTTTCAGAGCGCCCGCTAATAGTCACTGTGCTCAGCCGTGAGTCGCTTCTTTATAGTGACTCAGTCGCTGTTCAGTAATGTTGAATACATTGTGAGGAGTCGCTATTTGACCAGTACAGCGCTGTATGGGAGCGCATGTTAGCGACTGCTCATAGCGACCGACTCACACCATATTCAGCAAAAAAACAGCCTCACAAATCTCTGGTGCTGAAAAATACTTGTTTGAAGCCCAGAGCGCAGGAGGCGGTGTGTTTAAAGTCTGTTTTCAAGCATCTATCAACTAGTAACAAAACGAAAACATATGGAATTACATTGTAACAACATTGTAACATGAACACTTTAATGCCAGACCTGTAATGTCATTTCTGAGGAAATATATAAAAAATGAAAAAAATATGAAAAAACTGCTTTTTCAATGCCAGAAGAGGTGATTTTTTTGGGGAAACAAAAAAACAAATACCCCGTTTAAAGAGAAGAAAAGGTTCATCCATTGAAATGTATGGGAGAGCGACAGGTAACGAGAGGTCATACCTGGCGCTGTGCAAGGCTGAACGCCGGCGCTGTTCACTGAGGCTGTGAAAATGATGAATCAGACGCTACATGGCGCTATCCCAGTCGCTAAACAGATTCTGCTTGATAAATGTGTAATGGCGTGCCGTGTCCGGCGTTCACCAGTCACTACCTCTCATTAACCAGCCACTACCTGACGCTATCCCTTCATGAATTAGGGCCCAAGTCTATACACCAAAAAGAGCGAAGTGAGTTCTGTACACACAGAACACTGCTGCTATGGCTCCTTCTCAGGTGAGGGAGCTCACTCAACCTTACACATGCATGCCCAGCAGCAGTGTCTACTATCTGCAATCTGTTGCTATAGGCAATGTACAAGTCTGCACTTAGTGTACATTGCCAATAGCGACAGATCTGAAAACCGCTTCCATAAAACACACATTTGCTAACATTAGAAAAAATTTAAAAATGCTAGATCAGCTAAACACTTTTAAGACATACTTTTGTCACACAAAAATATATACACCTTCAAAAATTCAATTGAAAGTGGACTTACTCTTTAAAATTCCTATCCAGACGCACACAAACCTTCTCCCACCTTATCCCCCTTGGGAATAGTAAATAATGAGCCATCTCTAAGCACCTGAAAATCTCTGATTGTATGTAAATATCTGATATACTCTAGATCAGTGGTCCCCAACCTTCCTAACTTGAGAGCCACATTCAGCACCGGGAGACTGTTTTGAGCTACATTCAATGTGAAGAGAGCCTAGAAGCCATATAAACGTTGCCGAGCAAGAAGTAATTGGAATGATTTGCGAATAACCATGTAGTGAAGTGCTTGAACATCTCAAATAGAGATGAGCGAGTAGTGAAATATTCGAAATTTCGAATTTCGATTCGAATAGACCGCGTTACTCGACTACTCAACCGAATATCGAATCCCATTATAGTCTATGGGAAAAAAATGCTCGACACTTGGAAATCTCAATTCGACCACTTGGAGGTCACCAAGTCCACCCTGAAACATCAGAAAATGATGCCAACACTGCTGGAATGCAACTGGGACAGCAGGGGAAGCATGTCTGGGTGCATATAACGCGCCCAAGTCGCACTATTATGCCACTATCACAGCCACTCAACAATACACTCCAAACACAATATAACTTCTACGTAAAGTGAGACAAGACAAGGAAACCTTCTTTCCTCTACATTGCCATGGACCCCAAGCCAAACTGTACAAAAAAGAAGAACAAAATTCTGCACCCCTTAAAATCACGTTGCCTAATGACAACCACAGATGGCATAGGCAAGGGGGAAAATAAATAGACCCCACCCCTAATTGTCATTGTGTGTGTGTGTGTGTGTGTGTGAGATGTGGTCAGACATGTCCTCTTGTGTCATTGTGTCACCCCAGCAGTAAGGGAAGCTTAAAGGAGGAGGTTTGTTACAGTGTGTCACCCCAGCAGTAAGGGAAGCTTACAGGAGGAGGTTTGTTACAGTGTGTCACCCCAGCAGTCAGGGAAGCTTACAGGAGGAGGTTTGTTACAGTGTGTCACCCCAGCAGTAAGGGAAGCTTAGAGCTGAGACCTCTTAAAAATTGTGTGGAGGCCCAAGATCTGAGACCTCTTAAAAATTGTGTGGAGGCCCAAGAGCTGAGACCTCTCAAACATTGTGTGGAGTCCCAAGAGCTGAGACCTTTTAAAAATTGTGTGGAGGCCCAAGAGCTGAGACCTTTTAAAAATTGTGTGGAGGCCCAAGAGCTGAGACCTTTTAAAAATTGTGTGGAGGCCCAAGAGCTGAGACCTCTTAAAAATTGTGTGGAGGCCCAAGAGCTGAGACCTTTTAAAAATTGTGTGGAGGCCCAAGAGCTGAGACCTCTCAAACATTGTGTGGAGGCCCAAGAGCTGAGACCTCTTAAAAATTGTGTGGAGGCCCAAGAGCTGAGACCTCTTAAAAATTGTGTGGAGGCCCAAGAGCTGAGACCTTTTAAAAATTGTGTGGAGGCCCAAGAGCTGAGACCTCTCAAACATTGTGTGGAGGCCCAAGAGCTGAGACCTCTCAAACATTGTGTGGAGTCCCAAGAGCTGGGACCTTTTAAAAATTGTGTGGAGGCCCAAGAGCTGAGACCTTTTAAAAATTGTGTGGAGGCCCAAGAGCTGAGACCTCTTAAAAATTGTGTGGAGGCCCAAGAGCTGAGACCTCTCAAACATTGTGTGGAGGCCCAAGAGCTGAGACCTCTCAAACATTGTGTGGAGTCCCAAGAGCTGAGACCTCTCAAACATTGTGTGGAGGCCCAAGAGCTGAGACCTCTCAAACATTGTGTGGAGTCCCAAGAGCTGAGACCTCTTAAAAATTGTGTGGAGGCCCAAGAGCTGAGACTTTTTAAAAATTGTGTGGAGGCCCAAGAGCTGAGACCTTTTAAAAATTGTGTGGAGGCCCAAGAGCTGAGACCTCTTAAAAATTGTGTGGAGGCCCAAGAGCTGAGACCTTTTAAAAATTGTGTGGAGGCCCAAGAGCTGAGACCTCTCAAACATTGTGTGGAGTCCCACGAGCTGAGACCTTTTAAAAAATGTGTGGAGGCCCAAGAGCTGAGACCTCTCAAACATTGTGTGGAGTCCCACGAGCTGAGACCTCTTAAAAATTGTGTGGAGGCCCAAGAGCTGAGACCTTTTAAAAATTGTGTGGAGGCCCAAGAGCTGAGACCTTTTAAAAATTGTGTGGAGGCCCAAGAGCTGAGACCTCTTAAAAATTGTGTGGAGGCCCAAGAGCTGAGACCTCTCAAACATTGTGTGGAGTCCCACGAGCTGAGACCTCTTAAAAATTGTGTGGAGGCCCAAGAGCTGAGACCTTTTAAAAATTGTGTGGAGGCCCAAGAGCTGAGACCTCTCAAACATTGTGTGGAGTCCCACGAGCTGAGACCTTTTAAAAATTGTGTGGAGGCCCAAGAGCTGAGACCTCTCAAACATTGTGTGGAGGCCCAAGAGCTGAGACCTCTCAAACATTGTGTGGAGTCCCACGAGCTGAGACCTCTTAAAAATTGTGTGGAGGCCCAAGAGCTGAGACCTTTTAAAAATTGTGTGGAGGCCCAAGAGCTGAGACCTCTCAAACATTGTGTGGAGTCCCACGAGCTGAGACCTTTTAAAAATTGTGTGGAGGCCCAAGAGCTGAGACCTCTCAAACATTGTGTGGAGTCCCACGAGCTGAGACCTCTTAAAAATTGTGTGGAGGCCCAAGAGCTGAGACCTTTTAAAAATTGTGTGGAGGCCCAAGAGCTGAGACCTTTTAAAAATTGTGTGGAGGCCCAAGAGCTGAGACCTCTCAAACATTGTGTGGAGTCCCACGAGCTGAGACCTTTTAAAAATTGTGTGGAGGCCCAAGAGCTGAGACCTCTCAAACATTGTGTGGAGGCCCAAGAGCTGAGACCTTTTAAAAATTGTGTGGAGGCCCAAGAGCTGAGACCTTTTAAAAATTGTGTGGAGGCCCAAGAGCTGAGACCTCTCAAACATTGTGTGGAGTCCCACGAGCTGAGACCTTTTAAAAATTGTGTGGAGGCCCAAGAGCTGAGACCTCTCAAACATTGTGTGGAGTCCCACGAGCTGAGACCTCTTAAAAATTGTGTGGAGGCCCAAGAGCTGAGACCTTTTAAAAATTGTGTGGAGGCCCAAGAGCTGAGACCTTTTAAAAATTGTGTGGAGGCCCAAGAGCTGAGACCTCTTAAAAATTGTGTGGAGGCCCAAGAGCTGAGACCTCTCAAACATTGTGTGGAGTCCCACGAGCTGAGACCTCTTAAAAATTGTGTGGAGGCCCAAGAGCTGAGACCTTTTAAAAATTGTGTGGAGGCCCAAGAGCTGAGACCTCTCAAACATTGTGTGGAGTCCCACGAGCTGAGACCTTTTAAAAATTGTGTGGAGGCCCAAGAGCTGAGACCTCTCAAACATTGTGTGGAGGCCCAAGAGCTGAGACCTTTTAAAAATTGTGTGGAGGCCCAAGAGCTGAGACCTTTTAAAAATTGTGTGGAGGCCCAAGAGCTGAGACCTTTTAAAAATTGTGTGGAGGCCCAAGAGCTGAGACCTCTCAAACATTGTGTGGAGGCCCAAGAGCTGAGACCTTTTAAAAATTGTGTGGAGGCCCAAGAGCTGAGACCTTTTAAAAATTGTGTGGAGGCCCAAGAGCTGAGACCTCTCAAACATTGTGTGGAGGCCCAAGAGCTGAGCACTTATTAGTGCTGCAGCTGCGGCTGCTTTAGTGAGGGGTAGCTGCTGCTGCTGGAATAGGGACAGAAAGACTTCAGTGGTGTATTACCACCTATATACAAAACTATATACACTCTGCTCAAAACGGCTGCTTTAGTGAGGGGTAGCTGCTGATGCTGGAATAGGGACAGAAAGACTTCAGTGGTGTATTAGCACCTATATACAAAACTATATTTTGCACTACTGTTTTGTGTCCTCTGTGCCAACAAAACACTGTTTTATACACGGTGCGTATAGGCACCATTTCACCTTCTGGCAGTATACGGCTGTATAGCCAGGTGTTTTTCTTAAAAATATTTTTATATTTGGCATAACGCGTGGCCAAAAAAGTAAAACGTCTGAAATGTGGAGGGCTAGCGCAAAGGGACGTGGACGAGGACGGGGGCACGGAAATGCTGGTGGGGGCACAAACCGCGTTGAAGCCAGTGGGGATACAATGCGTGCTGATGAGGGGCAGCCAGCATTACGCTCATCCAGCTTCCCTGCCTTTATGGGACAGTTATGCAGGGGGCGGGGTACACCTCTGTTAAAGCCTGAGCAGCGTGAACAGGTGGTGCAATGGATGGCCGATAACGCTTCCAGTCACTTGTCCACCACCCAGCCATCCACACAGTCTCACTCTGACCCTCCTTCCTCCCAACCTGACCAACAGAGTCAGCCCACCCTTGACCCCTCCCAGGACCTCTTTTCGGGTCCTTTTCCAGATGTGCTGCAAGAATCCCAGGAGCTAGCAGAGGAATTTGTTTGTAGTGATGCCCAAACACTTGAGTATCCGCCATCTGCTAGTGATGTGGACCCGGAACCAGCATCTGCTATCATGAGCGATGATGATGATGAGACGCAGTTGCCATCAAGGGAGGCTGTTGGAATGTCCAGTGGGCAGGAGGAGGAGCAGAGAGAGGAAGTGGAAGAGGAGGTGGTGGACGACGAAATGACCGACCCCACTTGGACAGGGGTGATGTCCAGCGGGGAAAGCAGTGGAGATGCGGTCTGCGCATCACCGAATAAGGCACCAAGAGGCAGAGGACAGTCCAGAGGCAGAGGACAGTCCAGACAGAGAAGGCAGGCCACAGCCAGCAGGGCCGAAGCTCTTCCCGGCAGCAGGCAGTCGCGCGAAGCTCCCCCATCGAGGCCTCGTACTTCTGTGGTGTGGAGATTTTTTAATGTTTGCGCGGATGACAAACTGAGCGCGGTTTGCGCAATCTGCCACTCAAAACTGAGTAGGGGCTCTGAGAAGAGCAATCTGACCACCTCAGGCATGCGCCGTCACTTGGAATTCAAGCACTGGGCTGAGTGGGAGAGAGCAAACGCAATACAACCTGCGCCCCGTCTTGCTGCCACTGCCTCTTCCCCTTTGTTGTGTGCTGCCACTGCGGTCCAGACCTCCAGCCAGGACACCTCCACATCTGCCTCTGCCTCGGCTACTTTGGGGCCTTCTCCTTCAGCCCCCCCTTCCCCCGCATCTTCGTCTGCACCTTCCATCTCCTCGTCCCATCAACTGTCCATCTCGCAGGCGTTCAACCGCAGGCGGAAGTACGCCTCCAGTCACCCCCAAGCCCAAGCCTTAACCTGCCTCATCTCCAAACTGCTGGCCCTGGAGATGTTGCCGTTTTGGCTTGTGGAGACGCAGGCCTTCCGCGACCTGATGGCGGCTGCCGCACCTCGCTATTCCGTCCCTAGCCGCCACTATTTTTCCCGGTGTGGCGTCCCCGCCCTGCACCAGCACGTGTCGCGTAACATCAGGCGGACCCTGAGGTACGCAGTCAGCGCAAAGGTCCACTTGACCACCGACTCGTGGACAAGCGCTTGCGGCCAAGGACGCTACATCTCTTTGACGGCACACTGGGTGAATGTTGTGGAAGCGGGGACGGGGTCGCAAACAGGGACGGCCTACATACCACCCCCGCCCAAGATTGCCAGCACAGGTTCTGATAGACCCCCCTCCTCTTCCTCCTCCTCCTCCTCCTCTGCCTTAACATCGCCCTCAGCCCCTAGCTGGAAGCGTTGCAGCACTGGCACGGGGAGACGTCAGCAGGCGGTGCTTAAGCTCATCAGCTTGGGCGACAGGAAGCACAGCGGTGAGGCACGCCATATTGCAGCAGACAGAGATGTGGCTGTCGCCGCTGCAGCTAGGACCAGGCATGGTCGTGTGCGATAACGGCCGTAACCTGGTGGCGGCTCTGGAGCTTGCAGAACTCAATCACGTACCATGCCTGGCCCACGTTTTTAATTTGGTAGTACAAAAGTTTCTAAAGACTTACCCCAACCTGGCAGAGCTACTGGTCAAAGTGCGGCGCTTGTGCGCTCACTTTCGGAAGTCAACTGTAGCTGCTGCTAGCTTAAAAAAAAATCCAGCAACGCCTCCATTTGCCTCAACATCGGCTGTTGTGCGACCTGCCCACTCGCTGGAATTCCACCTATTGCATGTTGGCCAGGGTGTGTGAGCAGCAGAAAGCATTGATGGAGTACCAGATGATGCATCCACGCCTGCCTCCAACTCAGCTCCCTCAGTTTGCCAACCACGAGTGGCCATGGATGGCAGACATATGCGATGTATTGCGTATCTTTGAGGAGTCCACTAAGAAGGTCAGCAGCGAGGACGCTATAGTGAGCGTAACCATCCCGCTCCTAGGCGTCCTTAAAGAATCGCTCATCGCAATAAGGGAGAACGCATTGCACACAGAGGAGATGGGGGTAGGAGGAGACGCAACGCAGGTAGACAGTCAGACCACACTTTTGTCTGCTGCTCGGTGGCAGTTGCAGGAGGAGGAGGATGAGGAGGAAGAGGACAACGTGGAGGTGGCTGTGGAAGAGGATGCTGGCGGCGAGGGTAGCAGTCAGGCTGTGTGCGTCCCATTGGTTCAGCGCGGATGGGGCGGAGAGGAGGAGGAAGAGGAGGAAATGGAAAATGATCCTTCTGGTGGGGGCAGTGAGGTCATGCCTACTCAGAGTCTGGCACACATGGCTGACTTCATGCTGGGCTGCTTTTCCCGGGACATACGTGTTGTCCGGATATTGGAGAACAAACTATACTGGGTCTTCGCACTCCTGGACCCCCGGTATAAAGATAACTTCTCCTCCTTTATTCCGGTAGAGGAGAGGACGAATCGATTACTGGAATACCAGAGGGAACTCTTGCAGAACATGATGCAGATTTTCCCACCCAGCATCGCTGGCGGCAGAGAGGAGAGTGTCTCCCAGAGTCTGACAACATCGATCAGGCCCACAGCCACCAGGGGAACACTCTCCAAGGTGTGGGACACGTTCATGTCACCCCCTCGTGCAACTTCCATCACTGCGGGGCCCGCTATCAGCAGGAGGGACAAGTATCGGCGGATGTTGCGGGACTACCTGGCAGACCACACCCCTGTCCTCCCCGATCCCTCGGCGACCTACACTTACTGGGTCTCCAAGTTGGACACGTGGCTGGAACTGTCCCTGTACGCCTTGGAGGTGCTTGCCTGCCCTGCCGCCAGCGTGCTATCAGAAAGGGTGTTCAGCGCAGCCGGGGGCATTATAACCGATAAGCGCAGCCGCCTGTCAACCGACAGTGCCGACAGGCTGACGCTAATCAAAATGAACAGCAAGTGGATTGACCCGGACTTTGCTTGTACAACAGTGGAAAGCAGCCAAGAGTGAAGTGCCATCTGTATGAAGTGCCATTTCCTCCTCCTCCTCCTCCTTAACCGCCGTAGAATTGCTGTATTAATGAAAAAAATTATGGCTCACCTCTTAGGCTTAATACAATCAATTTTTAAGAGGTCTCAACTCTTGGGCCTCCACACAATTTTTAAAAGGTCTCAGCTCTTGGGCCTCCACACAATTTTTAAGAGGTCTCAGCTCTTGGGCCTCTACACAATTTTTAAAAGGTCTCAGCTCTTGGGCCTCCACACAATTTTTAAAAGGTCTCAGCTCTTGGGCCTCCACACAATTTTTAAAAGGTCTCAGCTCTTGGGCCTCCACACAATTTTTAAAAGGTCTCAGCTCTTGGGCCTCCACACAATTTTTAAGAGGTCTCAGCTCGTGGGACTCCACACAATGTTTGAGAGGTCTCAACTCTTGGGCCTCCACACAATTTTTAAAAGGTCTCAGCTCTTGGGCCTCCACACAATTTTTAAAAGGTCTCAGCTCTTGGGCCTCCACACAATTTTTAAGAGGTCTCAGCTCGTGGGACTCCACACAATGTTTGAGAGGTCTCAGCTCTTGGGCCTCCACACAATTTTTAAAAGGTCTCAGCTCTTGGGCCTCCACACAATTTTTAAAAGGTCTCAGCTCTTGGGCCTCCACACAATTTTTAAAAGGTCTCAGCTCTTGGGCCTCCACACAATTTTTAAAACATAGCAGCCCTAATAAGAGCTCTCAATGACTCTCTTGTCTTCTGGTAGCTGGTATATATGGTGGTAAATGCGATATTCTGAGCTTCTGGGGCCCTGCCTGCCTACATAAGAGCTATATACTGTTCAGCATAGTAGCCCTAATAAGGGCTCTTAATGACTCTCTTGTCTTCTGGTAGCTGGTATATATGGTGGTAAATGTGATATTCTGAGCTTCTGGGGCCCTGCCTGCCTACATAAGAGCTATATACTGTTCAGCATAGTAGCCCTAATAAGGGCTCTTAATGACTCTCTTGTCTTCTGGTAGCTGGTATATATGGTGGTAAATGCGATATTCTGAGCTTCTGGGGCCCTGCCTGACTACATAGGATATGAGCTATATACTGTTCAACATAGCAGCACTAATTAGGGATTAAGGACTCTCTTGTCTTCTGGTAGCTGGTATATATGGTGGTAAAAGGTATATTCTGAGCTTCTGGGGCCCTGCCTGACTACATAGAAAATGAGCTATATACTGTTCAGCGTAGTAGCCCTAATAAGGGCTCGTAAGGACTCTCTTGTCTTCTGGTAGCTGGTATATATGGTGGTAAAAGCTATATTCTGAGCTTCTGGGGCCCTGCCTGCCTACATAGGATATGAGCTATATACTGTTCAATATAGCAGCACTAATAAGGGATTAAGGACTCTCTTGTCTTCTGGTAGCTGGTATATATGGTGGTAAAAGCTATATTCTGAGCTTCTGGGGCCCTGCCTGACTACATAGGATATGAGCTATATACTGTTCAGCGTAGTAGCCCTAATAAGGGCTCTTAAGGACTCTCTTGTCTTCTGGTAGCTGGTATATATGGTGGTAAAAGCTATATTCTGAGCTTCTGGGGCCCTGCCTGCCTACATAGGATATGAGCTATATACTGTTCAGCGTAGTAGCCCTAATAAGGGCTCTTAAGGACTCTCTTGTCTTCTGGTAGCTGGTATATATGGTGGTAAAAGGTATATTCTGAGCTTCTGGGGCCCTGCCTGACTACATAGAAAATGAGCTATATACTGTTCAGCGTAGTAGCCCTAATAAGGGCTCTTAAGGACTCTCTTGTCTTCTGGTAGCTGGTATATATGGTGGTAAAAGCTATATTCTGAGCTTCTGGGGCCCTGCCTGCCTACATAGGATATGAGCTATATACTGTTCAACATAGCAGCACTAATAAGGGATTAAGGACTCTCTTGTCTTCTGGTAGCTGGTATATATGGTGGTAAAAGCTATATTCTGAGCTTCTGGGGCCCTGCCTGACTACATAGGATATGAGCTATATACTGTTCAGCGTAGTAGCCCTAATAAGGGCTCTTAAGGACTCTCTTGTCTTCTGGTAGCTGGTATATATGGTGGTAAAAGCTATATTCTGAGCTTCTGGGGCCCTGCCTGCCTACATAGGATATGAGCTATATACTGTTCAGCGTAGTAGCCCTAATAAGGGCTCTTAAGGACTCTCTTGTCTTCTGGTAGCTGGTATATATGGTGGTAAAAGGTATATTCTGAGCTTCTGGGGCCCTGCCTGACTACATAGGATATGAGCTATATACTGTTCAGCGTAGTAGCCCTAATAAGGGCTCTTAAGGACTCTCTTGTCTTCTGGTAGCTGGTATATATGGTGGTAAAAGCTATATTCTGAGCTTCTGGGGCCCTGCCTGACTACATAGGATATGAGCTATATACTGTTCAGCGTAGTAGCCCTAATAAGGGCTCTTAAGGACTCTCTTGTCTTCTGGTAGCTGGTATATATGGTGGTAAAAGCTATATTCTGAGCTTCTGGGGCCCTGCCTGCCTACATAGGATATGAGCTATATACTGTTCAACATAGCAGCACTAATAAGGGATTAAGGACTCTCTTGTCTTCTGGTAGCTGGTATATATGGTGGTAAAAGCTATATTCTGAGCTTCTGGGGCCCTGCCTGCCTACATAGGATATGAGCTATATACTGTTCAACATAGCAGCACTAATAAGGGATTAAGGACTCTCTTGTCTTCTGGTAGCTGGTATATATGGTGGTAAAAGGTATATTCTGAGCTTCTGGGGCCCTGCCTGACTACATAGGATATGAGCTATATACTGTTCAGCGTAGTAGCCCTAATAAGGGCTCTTAAGGACTCTCTTGTCTTCTGGTAGCTGGTATATATGGTGGTAAAAGCTATATTCTGAGCTTCTGGGGCCCTGCCTGCCTACATAGGATATGAGCTATATACTGTTCAGCGTAGTAGCCCTAATAAGGGCTCTTAAGGACCCTCTTGTCTTCTGGTAGCTGGTATATATGGTGGTAAAAGGTATATTCTGAGCTTCTGGGGCCCTGCCTGACTACATAGGATATGAGCTATATACTGTTCAGCGTAGTAGCCCTAATAAGGGCTCTTAAGGACTCTCTTGTCTTCTGGTAGCTGGTATATATGGTGGTAAAAGCTATATTCTGAGCTTCTGGGGCCCTGCCTGACTACATAGAAAATGAGCTATATACTGTTCAACATAGCAGCACTAATAAGGGATTAAGGACTCTCTTGTCTTCTGGTAGCTGGTATATATGGTGGTAAAAGCTATATTCTGAGCTTCTGGGGCCCTGCCTGACTACATAGAATATGAGCTATATACTGTTCAACATAGCAGCACTAATAAGGGATTAAGGACTCTCTTGTCTTCTGGTAGCTGGTATATATGGTGGTAAAAGCTATATTCTGAGCTTCTGGGGCCCTGCCTGACTACATAGGATATGAGCTATATACTGTTCAGCGTAGTAGCCCTAATAAGGGCTCTTAAGGACTCTCTTGTCTTCTGGTAGCTGGTATATATGGTGGTAAAAGCTATATTCTGAGCTTCTGGAGCCCTGCCTGCCTACATAGGATATGAGCTATATACTGTTCAGCGTAGTAGCCCTAATAAGGGCTCTTAAGGACTCTCTTGTCTTCTGGTAGCTGGTATATATGGTGGTAAAAGGTATATTCTGAGCTTCTGGGGCCCTGCCTGCCTACATAGGATATGAGCTATATACTGTTCAGCGTAGTAGCCCTAAAAAGGGATCTTAAGGACTCTCTTGTCTTCTGGTAGCTGGTATATATGGTGGTAAAAGCTATATTCTGAGCTTCTGGGGCCCTGCCTGACTACATAGAAAATGAGCTATATACTGTTCAACATAGCAGCACTAATAAGGAATTAAGGACTCTCTTGTCTTCTGGTAGCTGGTATATATGGTGGTAAAAGCTATATTCTGAGCTTCTGGGGCCCTGCCTGCCTACATAGGATATGAGCTATATACTGTTCAACATAGCAGCACTAATAAGGGATTAAGGACTCTCTTGTCTTCTGGTAGCTGGTATATATGGTGGTAAAAGCTATATTCTGAGCTTCTGGGTCCCTGCCTGACTACATAGAATATGAGCTATATACTGTTCAACATAGCAGCACTAATAAGGGATTAAGGACTCTCTTGTCTTCTGGTAGCTGGTATATATGGTGGTAAAAGCTATATTCTGAGCTTCTGGGGCCCTGCCTGACTACATAGAAAATGAGCTATATACTGTTCAGCGTAGTAGCCCTAATAAGGGCTCTTAAGGACTCTCTTGTCTTCTGGTAGCTGGTATATATGGTGGTAAAAGGTATATTCTGAGCTTCTGGGGCCCTGCCTGACTACATAGAAAATGAGCTATATACTGTTCAGCGTAGTAGCCCTAATAAGGGCTCTTAAGGACTCTCTTGTCTTCTGGTAGCTGGTATATATGGTGGTAAAAGCTATATTCTGAGCTTCTGGGGCCCTGCCTGCCTACATAGGATATGAGCTATATACTGTTCAGCGTAGTAGCCCTAATAAGGGCTCTTAAGGACTCTCTTGTCTTCTGGTAGCTGGTATATATGGTGGTAAAAGCTATATTCTGAGCTTCTGGGGCCCTGCCTGCCTACATAGGATATGAGCTATATACTGTTCAACATAGCAGCACTAATAAGGGATTAAGGACTCTCTTGTCTTCTGGTAGCTGGTATATATGGTGGTAAAAGCCATATTCTGAGCTTCTGGGGCCCTGCCTGACTACATAGAATATGAGCTATATACTGTTCAACATAGCAGCACTAATAAGGGATTAAGGACTCTCTTGTCTTCTGGTAGCTGGTATATATGGTGGTAAAAGCTATATTCTGAGCTTCTGGGGCCCTGCCTGACTACATAGAAAATGAGCTATATACTGTTCAGCGTAGTAGCCCTAATAAGGGCTCTTAAGGACTCTCTTGTCTTCTGGTAGCTGGTATATATGGTGGTAAAAGCTATATTCTGAGCTTCTGGGGCCCTGCCTGCCTACATAGGATATGAGCTATATACTGTTCAGCGTAGTAGCCCTAATAAGGGCTCTTAAGGACTCTCTTGTCTTCTGGTAGCTGGTATATATGGTGGTAAAAGGTATATTCTGAGCTTCTGGGGCCCTGCCTGACTACATAGAAAATGAGCTATATACTGTTCAGCGTAGTAGCCCTAATAAGGGCTCTTAAGGACTCTCTTGTCTTCTGGTAGCTGGTATATATGGTGGTAAAAGCTATATTCTGAGCTTCTGGGGCCCTGCCTGCCTACATAGGATATGAGCTATATACTGTTCAACATAGCAGCACTAATAAGGGATTAAGGACTCTCTTGTCTTCTGGTAGCTGGTATATATGGTGGTAAAAGCTATATTCTGAGCTTCTGGGGCCCTGCCTGACTACATAGAAAATGAGCTATATACTGTTCAGCGTAGTAGCCCTAATAAGGGCTCTTAAGGACTCTCTTGTCTTCTGGTAGCTGGTATATATGGTTGTAAAAGGTATATTCTGAGCTTCTGGGGCCCTGCCTGCCTACATAGGATATGAGCTATATACTGTTCAGCGTAGTAGCCCTAATAAGGGCTCTTAAGGACTCTCTTGTCTTCTGGTAGCTGGTATATATGGTGGTAAAAGCTATATTCTGAGCTTCTGGGGCCCTGCCTGACTACATAGAAAATGAGCTATATACTGTTCAGCGTAGTAGCCCTAATAAGGGCTCTTAAGGACTCTCTTGTCTTCTGGTAGCTGGTATATATGGTGGTAAAAGCTATATTCTGAGCTTCTGGGGCCCTGCCTGACTACATAGGATATGATGAGCTATATACTGTTCAGCGTAGTAGCCCTAATAAGGGCTCTTAAGGACTCTCTTGTCTTCTGGTAGCTGGTATATATGGTGGTAAAAGCTATATTCTGAGCTTCTGGGGCCCTGCCTGCCTACATATGAGCCATATACCGTTCAGCGTAGTAGCCCTAATAAGGGCTCTTAATGACTCTCTTGTCTTCTGGTAGCTGGTATAGATGGTGGTAAAAGCGATATTCCGAGCTTCTGGGGCCCTGCCAGCGACAGCCTGTCTTTCCCTGCTGTGAGCGTCTGTCCCTCACTAAGTTCAAGCTGCTAATGCTGACGAAGAGGAAGTGCTGAGTTTTGTATATTCGAGGTCACATGGTTCCAGCCAATGCGTGTAGACGCCGTTTTCGCGATGCCAGCGTCCTCCCAGGACCTGTCCCACCCCCCCTGCATGGTGATTGGTGTAAAAAACGCGCCAGGGAAGGTGGGAGGGGAAACGAATTGTGAGTGCGCCATCGCCGCTGTACTCGATCGAAATCGAGTATGACGAACAGCGTAGTATTCGATCGAATACCGGCTCGGTCGAATACTACTCGCTCATCACTAATCTCAAACTGAACAGTTTACAGAGAAACTAAACACTCCTTGTGTAACCGAACACCATCCAACAAGAACAGGAAACCATTTGAAATAGTACCAAATAGCCATGCAATGAAGTACTTGAAAGCATCAAACCAAATAGCTTAGAGGCTGATTCACTACTAGCGCCACGTATTGCCAGTTGAGCGACTGTATAGTGGAGCGTACATCAACCGCTAGTAAACACTGTAAGTGGGTATCGGGTGCTGTAACCTAGCGTTGCGGTTGCTGTAGTAACCTGGCCGGCACTGATGAATGTGATGTGTGTTGGCCGCTCTAACAACATTATAACGCTGCAGCGAGCGATAATTAGCGCCAGCTCAGTGCGTCCAGCACTCGGCGCTCAACACCATACTTAAAAAAAAAGACACACACACAGCGTTGGCGCTCTAAAGCTAGGAGTAGAGATGAGCGAACTTTTGAAAAATTCGATTCGACTGATTCGCCGAATTTTCCGACAAAAATCGTTTCGACCCGAATAAATTCGCGACGAATCGCTATTAAAAACGGCTATTTCTGAGCCTCCTACAGCCTCAATAGGGTTGTAAACCATTCAGCCTTGCTGTAACACGCACAGGATGCGTGCTGGGTTAGTTAAATAATACTTTGAAGAAATATCACATGCAGATCAGAGGCATCGCTAATAGAATCGCAGAGCGGCACAATTGCAGAGAGTTGAAGTGGCATCACTATGAGGGGCAGAAGGAGCCCAAATATACACTGGAGTTGGCCTCAGGAGCCCAAAAATTGGATGAATCACACCCTGGAGTTGGCAGAAGTTGGCAGCAGCAGCAGCAGGAGCCCAAATATACACTGGAGTTGGCTTCAGGAGCCCAAAAATTGGATGAATCACACCCTGGAGTTGGCAGGAGTTGGCAGCAGCAGCAGCAGGAGCCCAAATATACACTGGAGTTGGCTTCAGGAGCCCAAAAATTGGATGAATCACACCCTGGAGTTGGCAGGAGTTGACAGCAGCAGCAGCAGGAGCCCAAATATACACTGGAGTTGGCTTCAGGAGCCCAAAAATTGGATGAATCACACCCTGGAGTTGGCAGGAGTTGACAGTAGCAGCAGCAGGAGCCCAAATATACACTGGAGTTGGCCTCAGGAGCCCAAAAATTGGATGAATCACACCCTGGAGTTGGCAGAAGTTGGCAGCAGCAGCAGCAGGAGCCCAAATATACACTGGAGTTGGCTTCAGGAGCCCAAAAATTGGATGAATCACACCCTGGAGTTGGCAGGAGTTGGCAGCAGCAGCAGCAGGAGCCCAAATATACACTGGAGTTGGCTTCAGGAGCCCAAAAATTGGATGAATCACACCCTGGAGTTGGCAGGAGTTGACAGTAGCAGCAGCAGGAGCCCAAATATACACTGGAGTTGGCTTCAGGAGCCCAAAAATTGGATGAATCACACCCTGGAGTTGGCAGGAGTTGACAGTAGCAGCAGCAGGAGCCCAAATATACACTGGAGTTGGCCTCAGGAGCCCAAAAATTGGATGAATCACACCCTGGAGTTGGCAGGAGTTGACAGTAGCAGCAGCAGGAGCCCAAATATACACTGGAGTTGGCCTCAGGAGCCCAAAAATTGGATGAATCACACCCTGGAGTTGGCAGGAGTTGACAGTAGCAGCAGCAGGAGCCCAAATATACACTGGAGTTGGCCTCAGGAGCCCAAAAATTGGATGAATCACACCCTGGAGTTGGCAGAAGTTGGCAGCAGCAGCAGCAGGAGCCCAAATATACACTGGAGTTGGCTTCAGGAGCCCAAAAATTGGATGAATCACACCCTGGAGTTGGCAGGAGTTGACAGTAGCAGCAGCAGGAGCCCAAATATACACTGGAGTTGGCCTCAGGAGCCCAAAAATTGGATGAATCACACCCTGGAGTTGGCAGGAGTTGACAGTAGCAGCAGCAGGAGCCCAAATATACACTGGAGTTGGCCTCAGGAGCCCAAAAATTGGATGAATCACACCCTGGAGTTGGCAGGAGTTGGCAGCAGCAGCAGCAGGAGCCCAAATATACACTGGAGTTGGCTTCAGGAGCCCAAAAATTGGATGAATCACACCCTGGAGTTGGCAGAAGTTGGCAGCAGCAGCAGCAGGAGCCCAAATATACACTGGAGTTGGCTTCAGGAGCCCAAAAATTGGATGAATCACACCCTGGAGTTGGCAGGAGTTGGCAGCAGCAGCAGCAGGAGCCCAAATATACACTGGAGTTGGCTTCAGGAGCCCAAAAATTGGATGAATCACACCCTGGAGTTGGCAGGAGTTGACAGCAGCAGCAGCAGGAGCCCAAATATACACTGGAGTTGGCTTCAGGAGCCCAAAAATTGGATGAATCACACCCTGGAGTTGGCAGGAGTTGACAGCAGCAGCAGCAGGAGCCCAAATATACACTGGAGTTGGCTTCAGGAGCCCAAAAATTGGATGAATCACACCCTGGAGTTGGCAGGAGTTGACAGTAGCAGCAGCAGGAGCCCAAATATACACTGGAGTTGGCCTCAGGAGCCCAAAAATTGGATGAATCACACCCTGGAGTTGGCAGAAGTTGGCAGCAGCAGCAGCAGGAGCCCAAATATACACTGGAGTTGGCTTCAGGAGCCCAAAAATTGGATGAATCCCACCCTGGAGTTGGCAGGAGTTGACAGTAGCAGCAGCAGGAGCCCAAATATACACTGGAGTTGGCTTCAGGAGCCCAAAAATTGGATGAATCACACCCTGGAGTTGGCAGGAGTTGACAGTAGCAGCAGCAGGAGCCCAAATATACACTGGAGTTGGCCTCAGGAGCCCAAAAATTGGATGAATCACACCCTGGAGTTGGCAGGAGTTGACAGTAGCAGCAGCAGGAGCCCAAATATACACTGGAGTTGGCCTCAGGAGCCCAAAAATTGGATGAATCACACCCTGGAGTTGGCAGGAGTTGACAGTAGCAGCAGCAGGAGCCCAAATATACACTGGAGTTGGCCTCAGGAGCCCAAAAATTGGATGAATCACACCCTGGAGTTGGCAGGAGTTGACAGTAGCAGCAGCAGGAGCCCAAATATACACTGGAGTTGGCCTCAGGAGCCCAAAAATTGGATGAATCACACCCTGGAGTTGGCAGAAGTTGGCAGCAGCAGCAGCAGGAGCCCAAATATACACTGGAGTTGGCTTCAGGAGCCCAAAAATTGGATGAATCACACCCTGGAGTTGGCAGGAGTTGACAGTAGCAGCAGCAGGAGCCCAAATATACACTGGAGTTGGCCTCAGGAGCCCAAAAATTGGATGAATCACACCCTGGAGTTGGCAGGAGTTGACAGTAGCAGCAGCAGGAGCCCAAATATACACTGGAGTTGGCCTCAGGAGCCCAAAAATTGGATGAATCACACCCTGGAGTTGGCAGGAGTTGGCAGCAGCAGCAGCAGGAGCCCAAATATACACTGGAGTTGGCTTCAGGAGCCCAAAAATTGGATGAATCACACCCTGGAGTTGGCAGAAGTTGGCAGCAGCAGCAGCAGGAGCCCAAATATACACTGGAGTTGGCTTCAGGAGCCCAAAAATTGGATGAATCACACCCTGGAGTTGGCAGGAGTTGGCAGCAGCAGCAGCAGGAGCCCAAATATACACTGGAGTTGGCTTCAGGAGCCCAAAAATTGGATGAATCACACCCTGGAGTTGGCAGGAGTTGACAGCAGCAGCAGCAGGAGCCCAAATATACACTGGAGTTGGCTTCAGGAGCCCAAAAATTGGATGAATCACACCCTGGAGTTGGCAGGAGTTGACAGCAGCAGCAGCAGGAGCCCAAATATACACTGGAGTTGGCTTCAGGAGCCCAAAAATTAGATGAATCACACCCTGGAGTTGGCAGGAGTTGACAGTAGCAGCAGCAGGAGCCCAAATATACACTGGAGTTGGCCTCAGGAGCCCAAAAATTGGATGAATCACACCCTGGAGTTGGCAGAAGTTGGCAGCAGCAGCAGCAGGAGCCCAAATATACACTGGAGTTGGCTTCAGGAGCCCAAAAATTGGATGAATCCCACCCTGGAGTTGGCAGGAGTTGACAGTAGCAGCAGCAGGAGCCCAAATATACACTGGAGTTGGCTTCAGGAGCCCAAAAATTGGATGAATCACACCCTGGAGTTGGCAGGAGTTGACAGTAGCAGCAGCAGGAGCCCAAATATACACTGGAGTTGGACTCAGGAGCCCAAAAATTGGATGAATCACACCCTGGAGTTGGCAGGAGTTGACAGTAGCAGCAGCAGGAGCCCAAATATACACTGGAGTTGGCCTCAGGAGCCCAAAAATTGGATGAATCACACCCTGGAGTTGGCAGGAGTTGACAGTAGCAGCAGCAGGAGCCCAAATATACACTGGAGTTGGCCTCAGGAGCCCAAAAATTGGATGAATCACACCCTGGAGTTGGCAGAAGTTGGCAGCAGCAGCAGCAGGAGCCCAAATATACACTGGAGTTGGCTTCAGGAGCCCAAAAATTGGATGAATCACACCCTGGAGTTGGCAGGAGTTGACAGCAGCAGCAGCAGGAGCTCAAATATACACTGGAGTTGGCCTCAGGAGCCCAAAAATTGGATGAATCACACCCTGGAGTTGGCAGGAGTTGACAGTAGCAGCAGCAGGAGCCCAAATATACACTGGAGTTGGCCTCAGGAGCCCAAAAATTGGATGAATCACACCCTGGAGTTGGCAGGAGTTGGCAGCAGCAGCAGCAGGAGCCCAAATATACACTGGAGTTGGCTTCAGGAGCCCAAAAATTGGATGAATCACACCCTGGAGTTGGCAGAAGTTGGCAGCAGCAGCAGCAGGAGCCCAAATATACACTGGAGTTGGCTTCAGGAGCCCAAAAATTGGATGAATCACACCCTGGAGTTGGCAGGAGTTGGCAGCAGCAGCAGCAGGAGCCCAAATATACACTGGAGTTGGCTTCAGGAGCCCAAAAATTGGATGAATCACACCCTGGAGTTGGCAGGAGTTGACAGCAGCAGCAGCAGGAGCCCAAATATACACTGGAGTTGGCTTCAGGAGCCCAAAAATTGGATGAATCACACCCTGTAGTTGGCAGGAGTTGACAGTAGCAGCAGCAGGAGCCCAAATATACACTGGAGTTGGCCTCAGGAGCCCAAAAATTGGATGAATCACACCCTGGAGTTGGCAGGAGTTGGCAGCAGCAGCAGCAGGAGCCCAAATATACACTGGAGTTGGCTTCAGGAGCCCAAAAATTGGATGAATCACACCCTGGAGTTGGCAGGAGTTGACAGTAGCAGCAGCAGGAGCCCAAATATACACTGGAGTTGGCTTCAGGAGCCCAAAAATTGGATGAATCACACCCTGGAGTTGGCAGGAGTTGACAGTAGCAGCAGCAGGAGCCCAAATATACACTGGAGTTGGCCTCAGGAGCCCAAAAATTGGATGAATCACACCCTGGAGTTGGCAGGAGTTGACAGTAGCAGCAGCAGGAGCCCAAATATACACTGGAGTTGGCCTCAGGAGCCCAAAAATTGGATGAATCACACCCTGGAGTTGGCAGGAGTTGACAGTAGCAGCAGCAGGAGCCCAAATATACACTGGAGTTGGCCTCAGGAGCCCAAAAATTGGATGAATCACACCCTGGAGTTGGCAGAAGTTGGCAGCAGCAGCAGCAGGAGCCCAAATATACACTGGAGTTGGCTTCAGGAGCCCAAAAATTGGATGAATCACACCCTGGAGTTGGCAGGAGTTGACAGTAGCAGCAGCAGGAGCCCAAATATACACTGGAGTTGGCCTCAGGAGCCCAAAAATTGGATGAATCACACCCTGGAGTTGGCAGGAGTTGACAGTAGCAGCAGCAGGAGCCCAAATATACACTGGAGTTGGCCTCAGGAGCCCAAAAATTGGATGAATCACACCCTGGAGTTGGCAGGAGTTGACAGTAGCAGCAGCAGGAGCCCAAATATACACTGGAGTTGGCTTCAGGAGCCCAAAAATTGGATGAATCACACCCTGGAGTTGGCAGAAGTTGACAGTAGCAGCAGCAGGAGCCCAAATATACACTGGAGTTGGCCTCAGGAGCCCAAAAATTGGATGAATCACACCCTGGAGTTGGCAGAAGTTGGCAGCAGCAGCAGCAGGAGCCCAAATATACACTGGAGTTGGCCTCAGGAGCCCAAAAATTGGATGAATCACACCCTGGAGTTGGCAGGAGTTGGCAGCAGCAGCAGCAGGAGCCCAAATATACACTGGAGTTGGCTTCAGGAGCCCAAAAATTGGATGAATCACACCCTGGAGTTGGCAGAAGTTGGCAGCAGCAGCAGCAGGAGCCCAAATATACACTGGAGTTGGCTTCAGGAGCCCAAAAATTGGATGAATCACACCCTGGAGTTGGCAGGAGTTGACAGTAGCAGCAGCAGGAGCCCAAATATACACTGGAGTTGGCCTCAGGAGCCCAAAAATTGGATGAATCACACCCTGGAGTTGGCAGAAGTTGGCAGCAGCAGCAGCAGGAGCCCAAATATACACTGGAGTTGGCTTCAGGAGCCCAAAAATTGGATGAATCACACCCTGGAGTTGGCAGGAGTTGACAGCAGCAGCAGCAGGAGCCCAAATATACACTGGAGTTGGCTTCAGGAGCCCAAAAATTGGATGAATCACACCCTGGAGTTGGCAGAAGTTGGCAGCAGCAGCAGCAGGAGCCCAAATATACACTGGAGTTGGCTTCAGGAGCCCAAAAATTGGATGAATCACACCCTGGAGTTGGCAGAAGTTGGCAGCAGCAGCAGGAGCCCAAATATACACTGGAGTTGGCTTCAGGAGCCCAAAAATTGGATGAATCACACCCTGGAGTTGGCAGGAGTTGACAGTAGCAGCAGCAGGAGCCCAAATATACACTGGAGTTGGCCTCAGGAGCCCAAAAATTGGATGAATCACACCCTGGAGTTGGCAGGAGTTGACAGTAGCAGCAGCAGGAGCCCAAATATACACTGGAGTTGGCCTCAGGAGCCCAAAAATTGGATGAATCACACCCTGGAGTTGGCAGAAGTTGGCAGCAGCAGCAGCAGGAGCCCAAATATACACTGGAGTTGGCCTCAGGAGCCCAAAAATTGGATGAATCACACCCTGGAGTTGGCAGGAGTTGACAGTAGCAGCAGCAGGAGCCCAAAAAATGGCCTAAAGACATAAATATGTTTTGCACCATTTGGAAAGTGTAAAACGTGGCACCATGCTGAATCTAGTCGCATGCATCAGGCATTGGTGGGTGGAAATCCTGGCTGATCCATCCCTGATTCATTTTGACAAAGGTGAGTCTCTCCACATTTTTAGTTGACAGACGAGTTCTCCTCGCCGTAACTATGGCCCCCGCCGCACTAAACACCCGCTCAGATGGCACGCTACTTGCCGGGCAGGACAGCTTTTCCAGGGCAAACTCTGCTAGTTGCGGCCACAAATCAAGTTTGGCTGCCCAGAAGTCCAGCGGATCCTCAAGGTGTGTTGGCATGGTCATGTCAAAGTATGACATGACCTGCTGGTTCAGGTCCTGCTCCAGGTCTTCCTGCTGCTCATGAGTAGCCTCACTATGCGGGTGTAGAAAGCTACTCATTAGCGACTGAAGACTGAGGCTGCTGCTGCTGATGGAGCTTCTGCTGCTGCTGCTGCCAACCCCCCCAGCGGCCATGGCAGTGGAAGGTGAGCGCAGAGGTCCCCTCGAGTCAGACCTGCGAGAGTATGGACCATGGCGCAGATAGGCATCGGCCAACTGCCTACGTAGAATGTCTTTGTAGTAGTTGAGTTTGTCCTCCCTCTCGGTGGGTTTAAAAAATGCCCCCATTTTGTGCCGGAAGCGAGGGTCCAATAAGGTGGACAGCCAGAAGTCATCCCGCCGACAGATGGAAACAATTCTGGGGTCACTACGCAAGCACGTGAGCATGCTTCGTGCCATTTGCGCAAGTGACTCGGATGGACTACCTGTCTCCATCTCCACTGCATACTGCCACGGTGTGCCCGGGTCCTCTGTCTCTCCTTCCTCAAAAACCTCTAGCTCCTCTGGCTGCTCCTGCTCCTCCTCTCCTGTCCGCTGACTAGATAAACCAGCCATTTCGCCAAGCCTAAACTGTGTTTCGCTGGGCAACTCCTCCTCCTCCTCTTCCTCCTCCTCCTCCTCCAGTTCAGCTCCAAGGGGGTTCATGTGGCCGTAAGATGTAAACGCCATGTCTCCAGTGCCCTGACCAGCCATGGTTTCCAACATGTGCTGTAGTACATGAAGCAGTGGAATCACGTCGTTCATCCCGTAATCCTGCCGACTGACAAATAAAGTGGCTTCCTCAAAGGGCCTGAGCAAACGGCAGGTGTCACGTATGAGCTGCCACTGGTTGACATTGAAGTTACACAGGGGAGTCCCCCTATCTGCTTGGATCATCAGGAAATCCGTGATGGCTTTTCTCTGTTCATATAATCGGTCCAACATGTGAAGGGTGGAATTCCAACGGGTGGAAACATCGCAAATCAGACTATGTTGGGGGATACCATTCTGACGCTGTAGCTCAAGAAGGGTGTGTTTGGCGGTGTAGGAGTGGCTGAAGTGCATGCAAAGTTTCCGTGAAGTTGTTAGGATGTCCTGCAGATGGGGGGAACACTTCAGAAACCGCTTGACAACCAGATTGAAGACGTGAGCCATGCAGGGGGCATGGGTCAGGCTTCCTTGGCGCAGCGCAGACAAAATGTTCTTCCCATTGTCGGTAACCATGATTCCCATTTTAAGTTTTCTCGGAGTAAGCCATGTTTGGATTTCCTGATGAATACATTTAAGCAGTTCCTCCCCTGTGTGACTCCGTTCGCCAAGACAAACCATGTGAAGCACTGCGTGACACCTCCGTGCCCTGCACACATGGTAGACTGGAGGGGCACTGAGACTTGAGCCTACAGTGGAGGGTGAGGAGATGGCGGAGGATGAGGAGGCCGAGTCGCACGGTGTCACAGGCCCAATGGGCAGAGAGCGCGGAGGCCGAAGCGGCGTGACCTGTCCAAGTTGCTGCTGCAAAGGGACCACATTCACCCAGTGGGCCGTAAACGACATGTACTGCCCCTGACCGTAGTTACAGCTCCAGATGTCGGCGCTGCCATGTATTTTGCTACACACCGACAGGCTCAAGGACTGGCCCACCTTCTGTTCAACAAAAGTGTGCAGCGCTGGTACTGCCTTCTTGGCAAAGAAATGACGGCTTGGGACTCTCCACCTCGGCTCGGCACAAGCCATCAGTTCTCTGAAAGGTGCAGATTCCACCACCTGAAAAGGGAGCGACTGCAGCACCAGCAACTTGGACAGGAGCACATTCAGCTTCTGCGCCGTAGGATGAGTGGGCGCATACTGCTGTCTCTTGGACATGGCTTCGCTGATGGATTGCTGGCGGGATGCATGACTTGGAGGAGGAGGAGGAGGAGCAGGAGCGACAGAGGATGGGTGTGACGCACAGCTGCCTTCGGCTGAGGTGCTGGAGCCTTGGCTGGCAGAAATTGGGAGCTCACTTGGTGAGGAAGCAGACTGGACCACCCCTTGGGAGCCTCGGTTCTCCCAGGTCGTTTTATGGTGACGCATCATATGTTGACGCAGGGCCGTGGTGCCAACATTTGGACCCTGGCCACGCTTCACCTTTTGCCTACATATCTTGCATGTGGCCATGTTACCCTCCTGCGGATGCCTCAGGAAAAACTGCCACACTGCCGAGTAGCTACTTTTCCCACCCCCTGGCCTCACTGATTCACTGCTGCTGTTGCCAACTCCAGGAACCCCTGCTCCACTACCTCCCGATAAGGTAGACTGCCGCACAGCAGGTGCTCTACCCCGGCCCCGGCCCCGGCCGGCTCCAGCCTTTGGAATTGTGCCCCCATGCTGACTGCTACCACCTTGCTGCCTCAGCTGCTGACTCCGGGGCAACCTGCGCCCCTCTTCTCCTGATGATGACGATGAAGCCCCTTCATCACCCGGCTCCCAAGTGCGATCGGCTTCATCGTCATCATCATCATCATCACCGGGTTGTGGCTGTACGTCACTGATGTTCGTGGATTCGTCAACAGTGTCTGGCGCAGGAGCTGGAACGCTCGCAGCACCCACGACACTGTCCACATCACTATTTGTCTGCCTAGCTAAAGAAGCCACCTCCATTTCTTGGCTGGGCAGTAGCTGCTGACTGTCCTCCTGTATCTGATCGTCCTCCTCACTAAAGAGTGGAGCTGAACCCAAAGCATAGGATACGTCGCTGGGGGAGGGAACGGCGTAGGACAGAGGAAATGGGAGGACAGGGACTGCTCTCGGGGCATGCCAACTCAGGGTTGTGTCAGAGGAACCTACCGACCCTAGACTGGGGGTCTCAGATGTAAGTTGTGATGATGTTGTTAATGAGCGCGTCAGCCAATCTACCACGGCAGATGCGTTACTGGTGGAGACCCGACCGCTAGCAGATACTGGCAGATTAGGTCTCTCAGCGTGACTCCTGCTGCTACTGGCCCCCAGACTGATGCGAGCTCTGCCTGCGGAATCTTGGCCTCTGCCACTCCTCTTTTCACTTCCAGGCACTTGTCTGCCCGACATAGTCTAACTGGCGTGGTAGTAGGTGATATTTTAAGAACCCCCAGGCAGCAGTGGGTCTATATAAAACAGAATATAATGCACACCAAAAGTGAGCAGTAACACTCAGCCTCCAACAGGCCTGCTTAGTGTAAATAAGAGAGCTGCTTAGTGTAAATAAAGAGGGGTATGCTATGTTACAGAATGGGATGCCTCAACAGAAGTGCACCTGGCAGGCAGCAGTAAGCCTATGCCCAGCAAAAGTGTCTTATAATATAAATATGATAAGAGCAAATGCTTATATGGTCTTAAACAGAGGCTGCTTTAGTCACAGAATGGGATGCCCCGGGCAGGAATCGAGCTGGCAGGGTCCAGTAGTGCTTTGGCCAGCAAAAGTGTCTTTATCAGGCTAATTTCAAATATGATAAGAGCAAATGCTTATATGGTCTTAAACAGAGGCTGCTGTAGTCACAGAATGGGATGCCCCGGGCAGGAATCGAGCTGGCAGGGTCCAGTAGTGCTTTGGCCAGCAAAAGTGTCTTTATCAGGCCTAATTTCAAATATGATAAGAGCAAATGCTTATATGGTCTTAAACAGAGGCTGCTTTAGTCACAGAATGGGATGCCCCGGGCAGGAATCGAGCTGGCAGGGTCCAGTAGTGCTTTGGCCAGCAAAAGTGTCTTTATCAGGCTAATTTCAAATATGATAAGAGCAAATGCTTATATGGTCTTAAACAGAGGCTGCTGTAGTCACAGAATGGGATGCCCCGGGCAGGAATCGAGCTGGCAGGGTCCAGTAGTGCTTTGGCCAGCAAAAGTGTCTTTATCAGGCCTAATTTCAAATATGATAAGAGCAAATGCTTATATGGTCTTAAACAGAGGCTGCTTTAGTCACAGAATGGGATGCCCCGGGCAGGAATCGAGCTGGCAGGGTCCAGTAGTGCTTTGGCCAGCAAAAGTGTCTTTATCAGGCTAATTTCAAATATGATAAGAGCAAATGCTTATATGGTCTTAAACAAAGGCTGCTGTAGTCACAGAATGGGATGCCCCGGGCAGGAATCGAGCTGGCAGGGTCCAGTAGTGCTTTGGCCAGCAAAAGTGTCTTTATCAGGCCTAATTTCAAATATGATAAGAGCAAATGCTTATATGGTCTTAAACAGAGGCTGCTTTAGTCACAGAATGGGATGCCCCGGGCAGGAATCGAGCTGGCAGGGTCCAGTAGTGCTTTGGCCAGCAAAAGTGTCTTTATCAGGCTAATTTCAAATATGATAAGAGCAAATGCTTATATGGTCTTAAACAGAGGCTGCTGTAGTCACAGAATGGGATGCCCCGGGCAGGAATCGAGCTGGCAGGGTCCAGTAGTGCTTTGGCCAGCAAAGGTGTCTTTATCAGGCCTAATTTCAAATATGATAAGAGCAAATGCTTATATGGTCTTAAACAGAGGCTGCTTTAGTCACAGAATGGGATGCCCCGGGCAGGAATCGAGCTGGCAGGGTCCAGTAGTGCTTTGGCCAGCAAAAGTGTCTTTATCAGGCTAATTTCAAATATGATAAGAGCAAATGCTTATATGGTCTTAAACAGAGGCTGCTTTAGTCACAGAATGGGATGCCCCGGGCAGGAATCGAGCTGGCAGGGTCCAGTAGTGCTTTGGCCAGCAAAAGTGTCTTTATCAGGCTAATTTCAAATATGATAAGAGCAAATGCTTATATGGTCTTAAACAGAGGCTGCTGTAGTCACAGAATGGGATGCCCCGGGCAGGAATCGAGCTGGCAGGGTCCAGTAGTGCTTTGGCCAGCAAAAGTGTCTTTATCAGGCCTAATTTCAAATATGATAAGAGCAAATGCTTATATGGTCTTAAACAGAGGCTGCTTTAGTCACAGAATGGGATGCCGCGGGCAGGAATCGAGCTGGCAGGGTCCAGTAGTGCTTTGGCCAGCAAAAGTGTCTTTATCAGGCTAATTTCAAATATGATAAGAGCAAATGCTTATATGGTCTTAAACAGAGGCTGCTGTAGTCACAGAATGGGATGCCCCGGGCAGGAATCGAGCTGGCAGGGTCCAGTAGTGCTTTGGCCAGCAAAAGTGTCTTTATCAGGCCTAATTTCAAATATGATAAGAGCAAATGCTTATATGGTCTTAAACAGAGGCTGCTTTAGTCACAGAATGGGATGCCCCGGGCAGGAATCGAGCTGGCAGGGTCCAGTAGTGCTTTGGCCAGCAAAAGTGTCTTTATCAGGCTAATTTCAAATATGATAAGAGCAAATGCTTATATGGTCTTAAACAGAGGCTGCTGTAGTCACAGAATGGGATGCCCCGGGCAGGAATCGAGCTGGCAGGGTCCAGTAGGGCTTTGGCCAGCAAAAGTGTCTTTATCAGGCCTAATTTCAAATATGATAAGAGCAAATGCTTATATGGTCTTAAACAGAGGCTGCTTTAGTCACAGAATGGGATGCCCTGGGCAGGAATCGAGCTGGCAGGGTCCAGTAGTGCTTTGGCCAGCAAAAGTATCTTTATCAGGCTAATTTCAAATATGATAAGAGCAAATGCTTATATGGTCTTAAACAGAGGCTGCTTTAGTCACAGAATGGGATGCCCCGGGCAGGAATCGAGCTGGCAGGGTCCAGTAGTGCTTTGGCCAGCAAAAGTGTCTTTATCAGGCTAATTTCAAATATGATAAGAGCAAATGCTTATATGGTCTTAAACAGAGGCTGCTGTAGTCACAGAATGGGATGCCCCGGGCAGGAATCGAGCTGGCAGGGTCCAGTAGGGCTTTGGCCAGCAAAAGTGTCTTTATCAGGCCTAATTTCAAATATGATAAGAGCAAATGCTTATATGGTCTTAAACAGAGGCTGCTTTAGTCACAGAATGGGATGCCCTGGGCAGGAATCGACCTGGCAGGGTCCAGTAGGGCTTTGGCCAGCAAAAGTGTCTTTATCAGGCTAATTTCAAATATGATAAGAGCAAATGCTTATATGGTCTTAAACAGAGGCTGCTTTAGTCACAGAATGGGATGCCCCGGGCAGGAATCGAGCTGGCAGGGTCCAGTAGTGCTTTGGCCAGCAAAAGTGTCTTTATCAGGCTAATTTCAAATATGATAAGAGCAAATGCTTATATGGTCTTAAACAGAGGCTGCTGTAGTCACAGAATGGGATGCCCCGGGCAGGAATCGAGCTGGCAGGGTCCAGTAGTGCTTTGGCCAGCAAAAGTGTCTTTATCAGGCCTAATTTCAAATATGATAAGAGCAAATGCTTATATGGTCTTAAACAGAGGCTGCTTTAGTCACAGAATGGGATGCCCCGGGCAGGAATCGAGCTGGCAGGGTCCAGTAGTGCTTTGGCCAGCAAAAGTGTCTTTATCAGGCTAATTTCAAATATGATAAGAGCAAATGCTTATATGGTCTTAAACAGAGGCTGCTGTAGTCACAGAATGGGATGCCCCGGGCAGGAATCGAGCTGGCAGGGTCCAGTAGGGCTTTGGCCAGCAAAAGTGTCTTTATCAGGCTAATTTCAAATATGATAAGAGCAAATGCTTATATGGTCTTAAACAGAGGCTGCTGTAGTCACAGAATGGGATGCCCCGGGCAGGAATCGAGCTGGCAGGGTCCAGTAGGGCTTTGGCCAGCAAAAGTGTCTTTATCAGGCCTAATTTCAAATATGATAAGAGCAAATGCTTATATGGTCTTAAACAGAGGCTGCTTTAGTCACAGAATGGGATGCCCTGGGCAGGAATCGACCTGGCAGGGTCCAGTAGGGCTTTGGCCAGCAAAAGTGTCTTTATCAGGCTAATTTCAAATATGATAAGAGCAAATGCTTATATGGTCTTAAACAGAGGCTGCTTTAGTCACAGAATGGGATGCCCCGGGCAGGAATCGAGCTGGCAGGGTCCAGTAGTGCTTTGGCCAGCAAAAGTGTCTTTATCAGGCTAATTTCAAATATGATAAGAGCAAATGCTTATATGGTCTTAAACAGAGGCTGCTGTAGTCACAGAATGGGATGCCCCGGGCAGGAATCGAGCTGGCAGGGTCCAGTAGTGCTTTGGCCAGCAAAAGTGTCTTTATCAGGCCTAATTTCAAATATGATAAGAGCAAATGCTTATATGGTCTTAAACAGAGGCTGCTTTAGTCACAGAATGGGATGCCCCGGGCAGGAATCGAGCTGGCAGGGTCCAGTAGTGCTTTGGCCAGCAAAAGTGTCTTTATCAGGCTAATTTCAAATATGATAAGAGCAAATGCTTATATGGTCTTAAACAGAGGCTGCTGTAGTCACAGAATGGGATGCCCCGGGCAGGAATCGAGCTGGCAGGGTCCAGTAGGGCTTTGGCCAGCAAAAGTGTCTTTATCAGGCCTAATTTCAAATATGATAAGAGCAAATGCTTATATGGTCTTAAACAGAGGCTGCTTTAGTCACAGAATGGGATGCCCTGGGCAGGAATCGACCTGGCAGGGTCCAGTAGGGCTTTGGCCAGCAAAAGTGTCTTTATCAGGCCTAATTTCAAATATGATAAGAGCAAATGCTTATATGGTCTTAAACAGAGGCTGCTTTAGTCACAGAATGGGATGCCCCGGGCAGGAATCGAGCTGGCAGGGTCCAGTAGTGCTTTGGCCAGCAAAAGTGTCTTTATCAGGCTAATTTCAAATATGATAAGAGCAAATGCTTATATGGTCTTAAACAGAGGCTGCTGTAGTCACAGAATGGGATGCCCCGGGCAGGAATCGAGCTGGCAGGGTCCAGTAGGGCTTTGGCCAGCAAAAGTGTCTTTATCAGGCCTAATTTCAAATATGATAAGAGCAAATGCTTATATGGTCTTAAACAGAGGCTGCTTTAGTCACAGAATGGGATGCCCTGGGCAGGAATCGACCTGGCAGGGTCCAGTAGGGCTTTGGCCAGCAAAAGTGTCTTTATCAGGCTAATTTCAAATATGATAAGAGCAAATGCTTATATGGTCTTAAACAGAGGCTGCTTTAGTCACAGAATGGGATGCCCCGGGCAGGAATCGAGCTGGCAGGGTCCAGTAGTGCTTTGGCCAGCAAAAGTGTCTTTATCAGGCTAATTTCAAATATGATAAGAGCAAATGCTTATATGGTCTTAAACAGAGGCTGCTGTAGTCACAGAATGGGATGCCCCGGGCAGGAATCGAGCTGGCAGGGTCCAGTAGTGCTTTGGCCAGCAAAAGTGTCTTTATCAGGCCTAATTTCAAATATGATAAGAGCAAATGCTTATATGGTCTTAAACAGAGGCTGCTTTAGTCACAGAATGGGATGCCCCGGGCAGGAATCGAGCTGGCAGGGTCCAGTAGTGCTTTGGCCAGCAAAAGTGTCTTTATCAGGCTAATTTCAAATATGATAAGAGCAAATGCTTATATGGTCTTAAACAGAGGCTGCTGTAGTCACAGAATGGGATGCCCCGGGCAGGAATCGAGCTGGCAGGGTCCAGTAGGGCTTTGGCCAGCAAAAGTGTCTTTATCAGGCCTAATTTCAAATATGATAAGAGCAAATGCTTATATGGTCTTAAACAGAGGCTGCTTTAGTCACAGAATGGGATGCCCTGGGCAGGAATCGACCTGGCAGGGTCCAGTAGGGCTTTGGCCAGCAAAAGTGTCTTTATCAGGCCTAATTTCAAATATGATAAGAGCAAATGCTTATATGGTCTTAAACAGAGGCTGCTTTAGTCACAGAATGGGATGCCCCGGGCAGGAATCGAGCTGGCAGGGTCCAGTAGTGCTTTGGCCAGCAAAAGTGTCTTTATCAGGCTAATTTCAAATATGATAAGAGCAAATGCTTATATGGTCTTAAACAGAGGCTGCTGTAGTCACAGAATGGGATGCCCCGGGCAGGAATCGAGCTGGCAGGGTCCAGTAGGGCTTTGGCCAGCAAAAGTGTCTTTATCAGGCCTAATTTCAAATATGATAAGAGCAAATGCTTATATGGTCTTAAACAGAGGCTGCTTTAGTCACAGAATGGGATGCCCTGGGCAGGAATCGACCTGGCAGGGTCCAGTAGGGCTTTGGCCAGCAAAAGTGTCTTTATCAGGCTAATTTCAAATATGATAAGAGCAAATGCTTATATGGTCTTAAACAGAGGCTGCTTTAGTCACAGAATGGGATGCCCCGGGCAGGAATCGAGCTGGCAGGGTCCAGTAGTGCTTTGGCCAGCAAAAGTGTCTTTATCAGGCTAATTTCAAATATGATAAGAGCAAATGCTTATATGGTCTTAAACAGAGGCTGCTGTAGTCACAGAATGGGATGCCCCGGGCAGGAATCGAGCTGGCAGGGTCCAGTAGTGCTTTGGCCAGCAAAAGTGTCTTTATCAGGCCTAATTTCAAATATGATAAGAGCAAATGCTTATATGGTCTTAAACAGAGGCTGCTTTAGTCACAGAATGGGATGCCTCACAGCAGACTTAAGATCAGTTCAGTATATATGCACAGTTAGTTACTATAAGCAGCCTGAAAACGCTAACAAAGGCTGGATGAAAAAAAAAAAATCTCCCTGTCAGCCAGCTCCGTTTTTCCTACCTTTCCCTGGCTTTCTGTCTGTCTCCTGTCTGTCTCCTGCCTGTCTCCTGCCTGTCTCCAGCCTGTCCCTGTCTGTCCCTGTCTCCAGCCTGTCTAACTGCCTCAGCTACACAGCGTTCTGTCTGTCTGTCACGAATGCAATAGAGAAATGAGGAAAAGCAAGATGGCCGCCGTTAAATACCGCTGTGTGACGTCACCGGGCTTGCTGGCTGCTGATAGGCTGCATGTGACTGCCCCAGCTTGCACTGGCGCGGGATACATGTCCAGACATGTCCCGTCCGCCATCTTAGAATGCCTGTAATGTAAATGAATGGATGTTAAAGGAAAACTTCGAGTGATCGAATCGCGGGGAAATTCGGATTCGATCCGAATCGAATTTTTCCTGAAATTCGGATCGAATCCGGGTTCGTCCGGATCGATTCGCTCATCCCTAGCTGGGAGCTCTAGCAAAGAGCGCCAGACGCTGTGTGATCTGTTTGTGAACACATATCCACCAGTAACAAAGCGAAAACACATGGAATTACATTGTTTTAACACTGTGACAATGACACTTTAGTGCCAGACCTGTACATGGAATTCTGCATAAAAATATATATATATATATATATATATATATATATTAGGGATGAGCGAACCGATTCGGTTCGCTCCGAATTTCAGGGAAAATTCGATTCGGCGCGAACCCGAATTTTGTGCCGATCGAATTTTCCCTGAAATAAAAAAAAAATGCCGGCATGGTGGGAGCGGGCAGGCCGGCTACGCTGTCAGTGGGCGGCGGAAGCCGGCCCGCTGACAGCGCAGCCGGCCTGCCCGCTCCCACCATGCCGCCATTTTTTTAAAAAGCAAACACTTACCTGCATGGTTGGAGCGTGGAGGTCGGCGCCGCTCTCAGGCTTCCGCCGGCCTGCCCGCTCCCACCATGCCGGCATTTATTTTTTCAGATGAGCGATTCGTGAAAGTTCGATTTGGGCGAACCCGAATTTCTTGGGGAAATTCGGCGAATCGCCCGAGTCGAACTTTCAAGAAGTTCGCTCATCTCTAATATATATATATATATATATATATATATATATATATATATATATATATAAAGCCAGGAGAGGTCACACAATGATTTGAGCAAAAAAATTGTATTGCCCAAAACGCTATTTAAACACCAACAAATGAAACCCCATTGAAATGTATGGCAGAGCGACCCTGAGCGAAAGGTACTACGTGGCGCTCCTGAACCTATAGCGCTGGCGCTATGCGCTGAGCCTCTTCTGGTAATACATGTGACACTACATGGCGCCGTTAGAGGTGCTCACCAGATTCACTTTCTTAAATGTGGTTTCCCGTACAGTGCCCAGCGTTCACCAGACGCTACGTGCCGCTAGGTAGCATTACCTGGCGCTAGCCGTTCTTAAACCGGACCTTCACTTTAAATAAGAGTCTATCTAATATGTTTTCCCCACGCTGTACATACAGATTGCTCACATTAAAAATCATCCTACCTGCATCTACTGCATTTTCTGAGCTTTTAAACATCCAAGATGGTGGCCCATGGAGGTGCAGGCAGCCTGCAAACAGGAAGTGTCTTCTGACTGTGTCGCTCTGCATTCTGGGTTTGCTGACCTTTTCCTGACCCCAGCTCTGCTCTGTCTGAGCAAAGCACAGCGATAACCCTGCTCCCCTGCACTTATGACCCTTCTTCTCTCCTCAGTATGTGATGCTACTGAGTCAAGATGGCGGCGCCCGTATCCTAGAGTGCTGAACAGAGTTGCAGGCCAGTGACAGAAAGAATAAAAAGTAAGTGATTAAAAACTTTAAATATATTCATTTTAGATGCTGGGGAATAGTTTTTCAAGGGTTTGGCCTTTTCATTAAATGATGCTGAAGGTCCGGTTTAAATAACCCCCTTAGTGTGAAATCTGCCAATGCATGTTTTCAGTCAGTCTTTCAAAATGGGTTGTACTTTGTGACAGCCATACACATGCAGTCACCCAGGTGTTCATCTGTCAAACGGGTTCTATATTTAGATTTCAGCATTTTCATTACTGAAAAATTAGATTCACAAAAGTATGTTGATCCAAAGCAGGATTTTAATTTTTGGGAAGTGGATTTTAGCAGAGGGTACTTGTTGTGGTCAGCTAAACTCCAAAAGTGATCTTCTTGAGATCTAGATTTGAGCGAATGGGATGAGCGAATTGGTTCTAACGAACCTGAATTCGCTCCGAATTTCAGGGAAAATTCGATTAAGCACGAACCCGAATTTTTAGTGGTTCGTGCTGACCGAATTTTCCCTGAAATAAAAAAAAAAAATGCGGCAGCTTCCGCCGCCCGCTGACAGCGCAGCCGGCCTCCCCGCTCCCACCATGCCGGTAAGTGTTTGCTGTATAGTGGGAGCGGGGAGGCGGGCTGCGCTGTCAGCGGGCGGCGGAAGCCGGCTTCCGCCGCCCGCTGACAGCACAGCAGGCCTCCCAGCTCTCACCAGAGATGAGTGATTCGCTAAAGTTCGCTCATCTCTAGTTATAATCCCATTTTCAAGCTGGGTGGCGTCAAGTTTAAAAGCGCTTGAAATTCCTGATGACATTTCTGGAACATCAGAGGTCATAAATATATTGGACCTGAATAAAGCGATGGGTTCAATAGCATAGGGCTCTGTAAAACGCTTCTTAAAATCTCTAGTAAGTCTTTCAATATAGATGTCTATTGAATGATAGGTGCTCCTCATGCAGCTTTTGTTAGCATGAAAAGTAATGGAACAAACTGTTTTGTAGTTGAGTCTGCCACATTTTCAGCTTTTGTATAAATGCGTTTACTGCTCTGATCATGTTAGTTATTGTTTTGTCTTTTAATTTGGATGTCAAATCTGTCAATAAAGCCAAGTCTGCCTGCCATTGGGGGGCTGAAACCTCAGCACAGGAGTTATCTTTCGGTTCTAAGAACTGATTGATTTCAGGTAAAAGGCCCCTTATTCAGCCACCTTACTTCAGTGTATAACAGGTCTTAGTACTGACTTTCAAGATCTTCAAGAAAAGACTAAAAGCTGACCAATACCCACTGAACTTGTGAAATAGATTTGGCCAAAGCTCCTCTCAATCCTCCCTTCTAAGGGTGTAGAACTAGAAATGTATATTTTCGCTTTTCGAATTGTCCTAGAACACTGATTTTTTGCTGTCCCTCAGTGTGAGATAGCAGGAGACCTGTCACTGCATAGGTGTGGCAAAGACATGATTGCCACACACAAAGCAGCAGCAATGAATGGAGGAGGCGGATCTTTGCAGCTATAACAGGGCCATTATCTGGGATTAGAGTGAAGCAAGAGAAGATAAATAGGCAAAAAGTACACTTCATGGGGGGCCAATTCAGAGAATGCTAGTTAAAAATGTGAGTTTTGGTCTGCTTTAAAACGTCGGTGCTGCAGTGGCCTAACCTGAATAAAGTTGACAATCTTCACAACAACTTTTATAATATGTTAAAAGTCAATGACCTTGGTACAGAGAGACTCTTGATGAATAATGCAATGATAATTAATAAATTTAGGAAGTTCTGGGTCATTCCTACACTTGGAGACAAACCTAGACTCTAGAGCAAATCATTGCAGGTGCACAATCATTGGTGATTGAAACAAGCATTTGAAGAGGTATGCTGTGCTCCTGTACAAACGTATTGAAAGCAAAGTAAACAAACTTCTCTAGTTTACTCCTTTAAAGACAGGATTGCTAGGAAATCTCTCTCGCACTCCCATCTTCAAAAATCATTTGTACATAAATGTTAAGTTGAGCTGTGTCTGCCACATCCAATGATTCATCAAATTGCAAACTGAAGAAGTCAGACTAATCCAAATCTCTATTTAACTGTTGACATGGCCTCAGTTCTGCGTGTTACAGTGTTCCCTGACAATTGAAGATGTTTTAGGGCAGAAATAATATCCGTTTTTTTTTCTTTTTAATCTTGAAATAATGAATCTTCAGCTGCAATCATAGCATCTTTAACTATTTCTCCATCCTCAAAAGTTTGTTTCTTTGTGCAAGTATATGTGCAAGCTAAAATGATGCAACTGTAGCTGCTTTTGATATGGTGGATGGCTTTTGGATAATCCTGGTCACATTTGTTATGTGAAATGATGCTTTACATTGCAATTTTTCGCAGTACACTTGTCTGTGTAAAAAAGAAATAATCTGTTAGGCCGTGGGACACCCGTCTTCAAGTGAGTCCACAACCCCCGATCTCTGCCGTTGATTCTGCCTATAGACAAGCCCCCATCCTCACAAAGGATGCAGACTTACAAGAAGAAGGCAGATGAACCAGGGACGAGGCTGGGTGGAAGTCGGGCTCGCTGGGTCATACACAGGAATGACAGTCCATCTGATTCGGGGTTCCAAAGGGATATACAAGAGAATGGCCAAGGATAAAGCAGGGGTCAAGCCAAGTTGTCAGAGGGTTTTCAGTACAGATGGGTAGACAAGCTCGAGGTCAGACAGGCAAGTGTCATTCCAGGCAGCGATCAGAGGAGGGTCAAACTGTGAAAACAACATTATTTGATATGGTTATGGTTTTGTTTTGTGTAAAATGTTTTTCTGTATATATATGCTGTATATGTAATGGTACATATTGCCTTTCATTTCTTATTCCCCTATTTAAAAAATAACCTCCAACTATATCAATAATTATTAAGCAATTGCATTTTCACAGCTGTTGAATTATATCCATGCTGTGCTTTAAGGATTGATGAAAGCGTACTGGCGAAACCTGGAATTAGTGACGATGTGGTGGGCCACAGCCTAATGACCAAGTCGGAATAGACGAAACGCGTTGGGCGGGACTCCACTACATCGTCACTGCGCTCTATCTGGCAGCTGCGCACGCTCGATTCTCGCCTCTACAGCCCACGGCTGGAGCAGCAAGGTGTAAGGTGAAATACCCTATTGGAAAAGGAAATGCCAGGCAAATCTTTTTAATCTGAGACACTGCTTTTATTGTGTATGACACGCGTAGAAAGAAGGTTTTTTATGTTAAGCGCAATAAAAGTTTCATAAGGATTTTGACACAAACGGTGTTACGCTATGTTTGGTTTTGTTTGCTTCTTCCCTCTAATGAGCTCATATTAACAACTACGGAGGATAAAATGACGGGATAAAAAGTTTTTGGATCAGAGATCATTCTATGGTTAAACTAATTGTGACGGGCTTGATTGAAAGAATCTTTCTGGTACGTGTATTTGAATTCCGGTGGCTGGTTTACACAGTTAAATTATTGGAGCACTGGTGGTGAAATTCACATTCACAGAACAAAAAGAGAGGACTAATTAAGTGTTCTTGCATGGCAAAATCACTTATTGTTCTCTCACATATATATTTAAGTGTTCTTGCATGGCAAGATCACTTATTGTTCTCTCACATATATATTATTAAGTGTTCTTGCATGGCAAGATCACTTATTGTTCTTGCTGATATATTATTCCACCATATTTTGCACTGTAACTCCTCCCACAGTTTTTACACTACATAGACCATAATATACCAAAACGTGCGGATCGTTCCCAAATGGTGTGCTATTACTTTGTGGAACGTTTCACCAAACGGTTTCCGAAATATTGGCATTTTTCTGGCGCAATTTTCCCATAGGAATGAATGGGAGGAATGTTCAAAACTAGAGTGGGAGATGAGTGTGAAGTGAAAAATCAGGACATGATTTCTAAACTGCGACCTCTCCCTCATTTTTAAGCCCACCTACACAAATCTTATATCAAAACGTTCAGCTATCCCTGCTGCCACTAAAAATCCAAGGCTAAACCATAATCCAGTTTTCACAATATGACCTTTTGTTTGCAACTCACACCTCCCATTGACATTCATTTAAACTCCACTCTAGACACCACAAATTTGAATGGCAATTTCTAAACTGCGACTGTGCCTTCATTTTTAATACTTCAGAGACATGCTATATAATTGTTGGCCTGGGTCTTGTGATTCTTACAGTATAAAGCTCTTTGCTGTAGGATGTATATTTTTGAAGCCACAGCCATTTGAATATGGCAACCACCAGTGAATTAGAAATGTGTTTTAAAGTGCATTCTCTGGCTACCTCAGAGTGAGTTGCCATAGGAACACACCTGCAGCCAGGCTCGTTACATTCATTTTACAGCTGCTCCGCCCACACAGCCAGTCTGAGGAAAACTCCCCATGAAAATATGTTATGGAAAACAGGTTAGACAATGACATAGCCAGACATTTAGCAAGATATACATATTTCATCATTTAATGCCTACTATCTTTACTCACTCCAAACAATCCATATAGTTACTCTGCCCAGTCAAACCTTTCCACAGTTACTCCAGTCCCTCCAACCACACAACAGTTACTCAAGTCACTCCACCCAGTTACTCTGCCCACTCCAGTTGTAGACAACTGGTGGAGGCAAGAACACTTCACACAATTTCCCCCGAAATTGCACTTTGTCTAGTTAACCCTTGCTTTCCCGCGGAGTCTCTCTATGTTTTTTACAGTATGTTTTTAGTACTAATAGAGACTGGACTGACACAGTTTTTTGACTCCCTGCGCAGGATTATAATTGTGTATATTTATAAATCCTTTTAGATAAAGTTGTAAGTATATTTGTGACTGCTTAAAAACTAGCGCGGCTTTAGGAGTGAGAATATACTTTAGTTTTCACTCATCACAGCCAGAGCACATAAAGAAGATGATTAACCAGCATGTGGGGAAGCTGAAGCTGAAACCAAGACATAGGGCTCGATTCAACAAAGGTAGAAATAAATTTGTGTCACTCGAAAAATCAGATCGCATGCACAAAGTTTTAACTTTTTCGAGTGATTCAAAAAAGGGGTTGAATTAAATACTTGCACTCGAAAATGCAATCGTAAAATTTTCTAATCACTCGTAAAATTTTCAAAATGCTCGTAAAAAGGCTGTCGCAAGCGAAAATTATTGGAAAATGTACTCGAATTTTTTTTCGATTGTTTAGTATTGTTTTCTGACTGTTGCATGGTGTTGTAAGACTTTTTAATGGGTAAATGTAAATGCAAAATTTTTTTTTTCAACTTTTTAAGTTACCTGTGTATCTGTATGTACATGGCTAACATTGTGGATACATGTAATAAAGAGGCAAGGTATGCTGTAGTGGAAGTACTAATTAAACAGTAATATTTGTAAGAGGCATATATGTAGTTTTTTTTTGGGGGGGGTTGGTTGGATTGCTAGGGACCTGTATTAAAAATGTTTCCTTTAATGCAGAAATGTGGCCATTGTTTCTATACAAAGCTTGCTCACATAGCACCCCGTGTCCCTGGGTGCAGGGAGCAGCTCTTTGCTAGCTTTAACCTCATGGTACGCCATTCTTATGCTTACACTATAACGTGGACCAAAAGCCAGGATTTTGACTATTCTGGGTTTTGGTGCACCGCAATGTAAAAACCCAAAGGTTGACCAAAGGTCTTCTACCAGTTAATGGTGCCAAATATGAATTCCAAAGCTGCACGATTTAGCCTAGTAAGCTGGAAAAGTGCTTGATATGGCAGCTGATCCACTTCCAAACGTGTCCGAAAATATGGGAATGGGTAGTGTGCGCCTTCTCTGCGCCACATCAACTGCAATATGTTCGAAGTCAATGGCCTCGATTCACAAATCATTGAAAAAAATTCTCATGGAAGTAAAAAATGTAATTCATGAGAAAAAAGCCTGAGAATTTCACTGTTACCAAATCACCAGATAGGAAGACACTGAAAGTCAATGGAACTTTTTACTACTAGTAAAAAATGGAAAAAAGTTCAGTATTTTTATCAGGAGTAAAAAAGTGCCATTGACTTTCATTGTCTTCCTAACTAGTGATTCACAAACAGTGGAATTCTCAGGCTTTTTTCTTATGAATTGAATTTTTTACTACCATTAGAGTTTACTACCATTGCAAAGAAAGTAGAAGGGCTCCATTGTGAGAGAGCAAAATGAGTTTTCTCCTGCTGAAAGCTGCATCAAAAAACTAGTGTGAAACACTCTAATTTATATCATGTGTGTGGCTCATCAAGTCCACCTGAATCAGTAGTAAAATTTTCGAATTGTAAAATGCAGTAGTACATTTTTCGATCCACTAATTTAATTCGCACTTTTACAATCGCACTTGAATTTAATTCAAGTGTTTTACAATGTTTCCAGGTAGCTGAATCACTCGTAAAAAAATATAGCAAAATCGCAACTTTTTAAGCACAAAACACACGAAAAATCAATTTTCGACCTTTGTTGAATCGAGCCCATAGTCTTCCCATGCTTCATAGAAACTGCAAGCATATGAGCGCCTTTTTTTGTGTGAAGGGCCAGCATTATTAGCCAGATTTTAACCCGGAATGTGTAATAAAGTTGCCATGAGAATTTGTAATCTCCCGGTGACCCAATAAAAATAACAGCCCTTTGCCTATTGAGGGTTTTCTACTGCCCTTACACCTGAACAGACATCAGGCATGGTGGGACATTGCTTCCTGCCAGGTCAAACATTTGGCAAACAATCCAATGCCAAACAAGTATTGTTTGCACATTTCATATTTCAAATTAATAGGACACAGACATAGTACTTGCCAGGAGGTAGATGGTTACCTCAGTGACTAACCCGTCCTAAAATGGCAGTTGGTAAACAAAGTACAGCCAATTTTATTCTTTGTTTCATAAGAAATCATGTGTATATGTGCCTATATGCTCCCATATTTAAATAAGAAAAAAAAACAGGTATTTACATACTCTCCCCTGCAGCAGCTGCCGGCCAGTCCCCCGATCAGAAACCTCATTATTCGGAGATTGAGCTCCCCTGAATACTTTGGGCCATGACCAATGCTACCTGTCAGTCATGGTCCTGCTGCCCCCTGCCAGTCACTTTGCCTGTGCTCAGCCCGTTCCTTTCAATGCAATGCCAGGCAGTAATTTGGCATGTCCCCTCCATTGCAATGAATAGATGTGCTGTGCACATGCACAGTGTCTGGCGTGAGGGGCAGGAACTAAACACAAGGACCCCAGGAGCCCCATTTTTGGAAATTTTCCGAGTGGCGGACCAGTCAGGGCATGTTGTGGAGAAGAGAAAGTCAATCCCTGTTTTTTTTATTTATTGGGTTTACAGTCCTTTAAACATAATGGTAGTGAACACTGACATTCCCATTTGCTTGCACATAGCTAAAACTTAAAATAGGAAAGATGGCAGCAACTCAAACCAATATATTACAAACCTGGGTGGTGCACATGAGCAGAACAATTACACATAGACATATATTAAAGGACCATCACTAAACCCAGGTAGCCAGTAACAAGGCCTATGATCTGTCTCTAAAATCTGGTTAAAAGCAGAGGCCTTAGCTGGCAACAATATGCAGATTTATGAGAAGGCTTCACCACCGCTTCTCAGAAAAGGTGCAGTCTTTAAAACTGACTGGCAAGATTGGAAGCAGGTAAACCTCATTGGGTGCCTGAAGCACAGGGCTGTCAAAAACGAAATATACCACACTCTTGAAGTGTGATGGTGCAATGGTGTCACAGTGCCGATGCTCCTCACTGCAGACACTTCAGATCAAGGTGTCGTCTAGGCAAAATTCACAGCTCACAACTCTCTGATGTCCAGCAATCCACCAAACTTAAAGTGGTCCTTCACCCTGAATAAGAGTCTATCTTATATGTTTCCCACAACCTGTGCATACAGATTGCTCACATTAAAAATCATCCTACCTGCATCTGCTGCATGTTATAAGCCATTAAACATCTAAGTTCTCATGGAACGTCAGGCAGCCTGCAAACAGGAAGTGCCTTCTGACTGTGCTGCTCTGCATTCTGGGACTGCTGACCCTTCCCTGACCCCGGCTCTGCTCTGTCTGAGCAAAGCACAGCTATAACCCCGTCCCCCCTGTATAACCCCTCTCCTCAGTAAGTGTGATGCTTCTGAGTCAAGATGGAGGCGTCCCTATCCTAAAGACCTTAACAGAGTTGCAGCCCAGTGAGGGAAAGAGTAATAAGTTAGTGACTAAAAACGTAAAATATATTAATTTTAGATGTTGGGGATCATTTTTTAAGGGTTTGGGCTTTTCATTAAATCATGCTGAAGGTCCGATTTAAGAGAAATATGTGCAATTCCTGCCAGGAACACATGCAATAAAAATACAGAGAAATGGCTCAAACAACCAACTAGAGACACCCCGAAAAAAAAGATTACTCACTCTCCCTATGCAACCATGGTCAACATGACCACTTGCAGCCAGTAGGGTTTACTGTGCAGGCCTTCGTGGAGCTGCTTCCAGTAAACCCTATTGGTCCCTGGCAAACATGTGGGCATCCAGTTGCAGAATTGACACTCTGAAAATGGGGCCACTGAAATGCAGAAAAATAAGTTACAGGACAACTTCAAAGCAGATTTGTTTACTTTTCAACTGTGTGCCAGGGCTTGACTCTAACTTACACACTCCCGCCATATCAAGCTGCTTGGTACAGAGCTGAAAAGCAAATATATATGCTTTAAAATAGCTATGTATAATACTTTTATACATTGCTGTGGTACCCTGTGAGTGCTGCTGCCATAACTGGATGCCCACATGCTTGCCTCACAGCTCGCCCACTGCACTCACCTTTCCACCGTTTCCAGTTGCATGCACGTGCGCTCCATTGCAATGAATGGAAAGGGTGTGGCCCCACCCAGGTGCTTGACCGCGAGTATCGATTCCTGTCCCCTGGGTCTAGCCCTGGACAGTGTGGGAGACAGCATCTGCAGCAGAGGCACAATAAAGCGATTGGGTGAGGTCTGGAGCACTTTACCTGCAGTAACCAGTGGGGCAGGACAAAAGGTACATATTCTTTTTGTTGTTTCCAGAGTATATTGGTTGCTTGAAAAGCCTTATATAATGACTTTCCAAAAATATATGAAAAGAGATATGAAAACAATTTTTTCAGTTGTTTTTTTAATTACTGGCTAAGCTTGGGGCCCAGGACAGAGCCTTCCGGCACACCCCTCGTGACTCGCCTTTGTTCAGGTTGCACGCCATTAACAACAACTCTGATACCGATCCTTCAGCCAACTGGAAGTCCACTGAACTATCCAGGGATTGAGTCCTACCTTCAATTACTTATCTATGAGCTCTTTATGTGGTACAGTGTCAAAGGCTTTGCTAAAATCCAGATAGGCGATCATCTTCATCTTAGTGATAGATAAACATTGCTTTCATAAAGTTTTTCCTGCATATCTGTAGGAATAGATCTAGTCCAGTTGCCTTGATCTGTTACTAAATACATATCTAGTATTACATGGATGAATGTGAGCCTTCACAACAAAGTGACTAGTTGTAGAAGTGCATTAAAAATAATTGTTACAAATTCACAGTCTTTACAGCAAGTTGTAGTATAAGGGGACACTCTCATACTAGTCTTTATAGCTGATTGTAGTATAAGGGGCACACTCACCCCAGTCCTTACAGAAAGATGTGGTATAAAGGGGCACACTCACCCCAGTCTTTACAGCTAGTTGTGATATATGGGGGCACACTCTCACCCCAGTCTTTATATCTAGTTGTGGTATAAGGGGGCATACTCTCACCCCAGTCTTTACAGCTAGTTGTGGTATAAGGGGGCACACACTCACCCCAGTCTTTATATCTAGTTGTGGTATATGGGGGCACACTCTCACCCCAGTCTTTACAGCTAGTTGTGGTATAAGGGACACACTCACCCAGTCTTTACAGCTAGTTGTGGTATAAGGGACACACTCACCCAGTCTTTACAGCTAGGTGTGGTATAAGGGGTCACATTCTCACTTCAGTCTTAACAGCAAGTTGTGGTATAATGGGACACCCAGACCCCAGTAGTGACAAGCCAGTGGTATTACTACAGCAGTAGTGAGTCCAATCCTACTCTATCCCTCACTCCAGCTGCTATCCATGACTAAATATTGTCCTGAACAGGACAGTTTTTAACCAAATAGGCCTATCTGTCCCTCAGTAGCAGCCAGGAATATGTCCCTATTTACTCCAGAGCACAAAGCATCGATGTGCGTTGTGACGTGGACCCCGTCTCTTATGCAGCGGGGACACGTGTCCTGCTAGGCCAATGGAGGGGAAGGAAGAAGGCTGATTTGCTGCTGTGCACGGTCCAGCCCGAACACCGAACGTGCACACGGATTTCTATGTGAAATTCCGCAAACATCTGCACTGATCCAAACTTTATATATACACAATATTGAAAATTGTGTTTTACTTGTTTGTGGTTGTCTTTGATCAGAAGGTCTTCAACTACTCCACCCTTACAGGTTGCTGTCCTCAGTTAAGTTTTATTGCAGATTTGTCTAATATTTAAAAACCATTTTAACATGCTAGTCATGCTAACATCTGCCCAGAGCATTGTATGCTGAGTATAAGTATCTACAAATATCAGAATATTTACAAAAGCAATAAGCTGTTATTTCAGTACAGATCAGGACATGGCACAGGCCATGGGAATCTCACCATCATAGAATCCATATCAGTTCTGAACTTTACCAGTAGGTGGTTAGGTTGTATTTGCCTCATTTAGAGAGCTTTCCCAACTTTAATCTCCCATTGTGGAGCTTTAGGAGAAAAACATCCTGTGCTTGATTGTGGTTCAAAGTAACAGAGCTTTCGCTCAGTCTCATATTTTTTAATATTTGGTTGCAGAAAAAATGGAATGTGTTAATAGCATTTTGAAAAGCATTAGTACATTTAAAACACCTTATTGTTATTTTTTAACAATGCAGTTCAAGCAACCTTGAGGAACAACAATTCAGTGGCACAATGAAATGTCATTTAAATATATTATTGAAATGAGAACAATATTAGACAATGAATACTGATCTGAAGTCTAAAAATATGTCTAGTAAAAAAGGCAACAATGAAACAATGAACGTTTGGTGCATACAAGCCCATATTATTTGTAGTAGGGTATAAGGTAATTTTTAAGAACAATTTTGGATAGATTAATACTTTGGAAGAGAGCAATGGACTGGCAAGCAGGGTTGGACCTAGCCTCTCTGCTGCCTGATACAAACTATAGGAAGGTGCCAACCCCTGGTGTGAAAACCTGGACAGAGAAATCACACAATAAATACCCAAAAAGAACACATAGAATAAGTCATACCCAGAGACCACAGACCCAAAGAAATCACAGAATGACCATATCATGCACAATATTAATAAAAAATAATCACATGTATTAAAACTTAATTGAAATAATTATATGTTTATAATTAATTGTCATTGCTACCATGCCTTTAAGAGGATAACAATATTTTCTTAAAAACATATATGAATTGCTATGTCGCTTGTTTTTCTATTATTTAGTTTATTCTGTCTTTGACTTGCTTTTAAAGCTTTTGGGTAAACATGTTTATCAATACCCTTAATACATGAACATCTCTACACCCTTATCCCCATTCTGAGATGCCCCTACAGAGCAGAGCTAATAGTACCTTTTCCTGAGTTAAGTAAACAATGCTATCTTGAAATCTCCAATGCTATTCAAAGGCAGTTGTTTGCTTAGCCAGGGATATCCCAGGACCCTTTCACTTTGTCCCATCTGTAGAGTTTAGATGGAAAAAATCCTCCCAAAAATATTCAAAACCAAATGGCGTCCTAAAATACCACCCCCCAAGAACCTGATAATAAGCTAGGTGCAGAATCCCCCCCAATATCCCTGTAACAGGTGTGTGCAGAATCCCCCATATACAGGGGGCAATCAGGGGGTGGTCAGTGTGGCAGCATCTCCCCAAATCCCTCCAATACAGGCAGTGTGATATTCCCCCCCATTATAGACAATATGGCATTCCCCTCCCCCTGTCCCAGTGTGGCACCTCCCCGCCCATCACCGCATCCCCCTCCCATATTGTGAAATGTATTTTTAAACCTGCTCCCAGCAAGTGTAAAAAGTTTGCTCAAAAACTTGCTAAAGAAGTCACAACACAATGCTGAATTAGTCGAGTTTAGAGCCTTTGTGAATAGCAAGCGCATAAAATATGCAAAAAAGTGTGCTGAATCAGTCGTACACTTTTTGACGAGACGTGCTTAAACAACCCTTTAGAGTTAAGTATATAGTATATATAAGTAGCTTATTTTGAGGGAAAATACTTCTTGTAAAAACAGGAGCAATGGTTAAAATACAGTAAAAGCATACTACAATGCATGCAGGCATATTTTTCCAATTCCTATTGGTTTATTTCAGAAAAGTAAGGTTTTTTTTTTCCATCACAGTTGCCTTATTTAGTTAGAGTGATACCAGTTTTTAAGCATCTATGCTTTATATTAAAAGAAGTGAATGTTTACAAATGGCTGTCTAAGTCCTACACATTAATATGTACAAACCGTGTCAACAATAGAAATATCAGCCATCAAAATCTAATTGAACTGGCGGCTCAGCATGCAGCCTCCCAATTATTATAAACAGACTCTAATGTGCATGTATTTGAACAGCGTTCAATTAACTGGCATGAAATGCAGGAAAGATAATTATAAGTCCTTTCTAAAACTGCAAAATTATTTAAAGACTGGCAGAAAAAATACTTATTACTGATCATTTTCCAAAACTACATTTTGCAATGAGAAAAACTACATTAGTGGCAACGTTTGATAGAATAAAAGAAAAAGCCATTTTAAAACACTTAATCATTTCACCTTAAAAACATAGCTTGCGTTTTCTGTTAGAGGCATCTGAAGCCATATACACATATGACAGTAAATAACAAATTACAGCACAAAAAGCGATTCCCTTTATCTTCAATGTCTTTTGAGACCTGCAAAAAGAACAGTGTGTTGGTTGCTCGTACTCGTACTGATGTGACGTCAAAAGACTGCTTAATTTTTTGTTGACTTGTTCTGTTGTGCGTTACTGAGGTTGTAGATGTTATTTTTGCATTAACTCATAAGCATTTATTCATTGATGAAGCTAACAGAAGGTTTATAAATTAATGTTTAATAAGGAAGTGCTAGAACATGAAAGCATTGAAAATTGTATCCCAATGGTAAAAAATATCAAGAGCTAGCAAGAGATCAACCATTTGTTTGTGAACATTGAAGTTAGGTCTAAAAATATCCAAAAGCGTTAAGTCTGAGTGAATCTTTTCAGCCCCCATACCTCTTATGCCGAAGGTTTGCCTACTGACCTATTCTTTTATTGATTTTGCCCTGCATATACTCAAGAAAGTAGTGCAACCAGTGAACATGGTAGATTAAAAGACCTGTACTGGCAGGGTTAGAATATTCTTTGTCTTGATAAAATGAGCGTTGCAAAAATAATCTGAAAATATTTGCTTCATGTTTTGGTGTTAGGTAGACTTGTATCCTGGTGGCTTATGGGTCCTATGAGGTGCCCTCCACCGACTTTACCAGCCCACGTCAGCATTACGGAGAAGGCCTCCCAAAAGAGACCTCACCTCTCATTACTCACATATGAAATGATGGGAAGGGGGTGTTCGAGCCCTGCACCCATCACAGATTATTGACAAGTTAGGTTAAGAAAAGTTTAACCCTTGCAATGTTTTAAGAAGCAGGAAGGGCACAAGAAATTTGCAACTCCTGTCAGACTTGTTGCTGTTATAAGATTTTAGCGTTCTCTTTCATGTGTCATTGTGCATGGAAGAGAAGGCTCCGGTATGCCATAAATGTGAGAGAAAATCCAACACAAGTCCACACAATGAATAATGAAAATATTAAAAAATAACCTTCACTGAGTTTTCAATGTAAAGTCCAAGGACTGCCATGTTAGTCCGGACCACCATGTTGGTCCAGCTTGCAATGTTTTGATCAATGGGATGGCAAAAACAGAAACAGTTCAGCTATTAGGAGCCTACATAATGGGTTCTTATACATCACATTACTTTTTGGCACAACCAGGGCCGTCTCCATGCTTATAGGGATCTTTGAGTCAGAGAGTCTCAGTGAGCCCCTTGAGGTATGTCACATATCATGCCGTGTCATGTCACCTCTCAGCTTGCTGACACTAATGGATCAACTTCTGTCACTGACTGAACTCAAGTACTGCCTTCCACACTGACACCAATCATCCTATAGTCTGTTAAGACTTCTCTGCTGCCCTGATCATCCTCTGGACCTTGTCACATCCTCCACTGCCAGTAATTGCCCTCCAGACCTTGCTGCCTTCCTTGCTGCTGCTGCTGCTGTAGACCTTTTTTGTACATATATGGCCACGTTATGCTTGTGCACTGAATTTTTCCCCCACATAACCCATTCGTGCAATGAGACAAACACAAGCAGTGAGAGCACTTCAATCATGTTCTGGCCATTTCTTCCCAAATCGAGCATGAAATAGTCCCTATTTTAAGAGATATTTTCAGTCAAAGCCTGTATCACAGAAGAAAAGAGGCCTTTGATGGTTATTAGGTTTCTGATGTTTATTTCTTATTCTTTTGCATTGTTTTTAATGGGAGCTCCAGCTTTATATAGAGTATACTATACTGTAATAATGGCCTTTGTCTACTTGTGATTTCAGAGACCAAAACAGATCCCAAATAAACTCCAATTACATTTCAATGTGTTCCCAGACTTCCCAGTCTGTGTTCCCAGACCTTTCCAACGGTCCCAAGGCACATGCTTTTGCAACGGGCACATCCACGCTCTTTTTTTTCTGTGCTTACCCACAAAAGCCATTCAGAAAAGCTTGAAATGGGAATGCACAGAGAAGTGTGTGGGGGGGGGGGGGTCAGCCTGTGAAATGCTCTTCACTCAGCTTTGCTTGCCGCTCTAAGCTGAGAGCTGCAAAGCAAAAGCAGAATGGAATGCATGTCAATGATCTGTCAGTGGCCAGCGCATGTGCCATGGAAATTAAGTACAGGTGAGTTTATGGGCAATCTAGGGGAATGAACAAATCCTCAGATGCTGATAACTTTCTCTTTAAAGTCCCTGGCCAGGCACACAATAACTTTCTACCACAGTGAATAATAAGTCATTTCAAAAAAACTAAAACTCTGATTTTATGGCAACTCATTTGCATAGCAGTGGTATGAGTCCTCTATGGAACATGTGGAGTAAAGACTGAACAGGGCCATGCTGACAGCTGAGTATTCCATGTTATACTGACCTGTGTACATTTGCTTCTTCTTTTCGGCAGCTTGTTTCTCACATCTTTGGCCGAGATTCTTTTTTTTTTCTTGGGGGGGGGGGGGGGGTAGACGCTTTCTTTGTGTTTTTTTTTTGTTTCTTTGGATTAACACTTAGCAGGTTTTTCCTGCATTCAAACTTTATAACATATACTTATTTTAAGGTCTGCACATATGTTAATCTAATGATTGCTCCTTTTCATTTATTATTGTAAGCAGTGCCCACTCTCGTCTATTTCCTCGCAATCTTAATGATTATTTCAGCATTGCCACTATAGTTGGCTAAATACCTATTTCAGTTTCCTAAAAAGACTTATCTCCTCTGGGGATTGACCTCTGCCTTCTACACAGCTAGCAGCAACAGGAGATTTTATGATTTATGTATGGGCTCAGCAGTTCCCTGCTTACAGCTACACATAATAGGAATCTACAGTATTATTTGGAAAAATGCAAGAAAGGTTACAAACGAATAGCACACATAAAGAGGTTGGTTTGAGAAGCCGTACAAAAGCCCCAAAAATCTCTCTGCATGAAGTCTGGAGACCAGATCTCAGTTTAACTAGATTTGAATTTATTTTTCTTTATTTTGGATAGATGTTCTTTCCTTATCTAGATTAGTGATACTACCGTATTTTTCGCCCTATAAGACGCACTTATTTTTCCCCAAAAGTGGGGGGAAAACGTCTGTGCGCCTTATCGGGCGAATGCAAAAAAAAAAAAAAAAAAAACGCACCCGTTCCTGGCGCTCCCGCATTGCCTGTCACACTGCGGGAGCGCAGAGGACAGAGCCCCCGCCGCTGCGATCGCTGTCTTTTACCCACAGCGATGACAGCGGCGTGCCAGAGACAGCACCCCCGCTGCTCCTCCATCTGCTGCCTCTTCCGCCTGGGGCACATGAAAGCACCCAGGTCAGGGCAGCGGGTGGGCATGGCCTGCACCGAGTCGGTGCCACACAGCCAATAATATTGGGAGGAGGGGGATGCCACACAGCCTATACTAAGAGGGGGGGTACACTGCCTATATGGGGAATAGGAGGGGGGGAATGCCACACTGCTTATGATAATGGGGTGCACACTGCCTATATGGGAATGGGAGGGGGGATGCCACACTGGGTATATGGGGATTGGGAGGGGGTGAATGCCACACTGCCTATATGGGGAATGGGAGGGGGGAGAATGCCACACTGCCTATATGGAGAATGGGAGGGGGGAATGCCACACTGGTATATGGGGAATGGGATAGGGGCATGCTACACTGTCTATGGAATGGGGACATTCCACACTGCCTATGGTAATGGCATAGGGGGAATGTCACACTGTCTGTAATGGTGCGTTTTTGGTTTAAAATATTTTTTTTTCTAATTTTCCTCCCCCAACTCCTAGGTGCGTCTTATGGGGCGAAAAATACGGTATATAAACAGCAAATAAACACAGAAAGGGAATGATGGGCAGCAGGAAGTAGTAGTAGGTCTTGGATACAAGACCATTAATGAAATGTTTTAAAAGAACATGTTTTTTACATATTGCTTAAAATCCTTTATTCATTATAGTGTTTAAACCTAAATGAAAAACATTTATCATTTATTTATCAGCTTGTTTACCACTGCTCTTCTTATAAATGTGGCCAAGTTGCCAAGTTTAGACAAACTTACAATGTTCTGTCGATCTAAAAGTAATGTAAGCAGAAATAATACAGACATCTTAGGGTTGCTTAAGAAAGAATACTTTTTCTCATCCATTATTTCTTTGTTGCTTTTCAGCACCATTTTTAGCTGGTAAAAATAGTGTCTTAACATAGATCCTTTTTAGGGTGCATTCAAGAGTTGGTGCACATTCAACAGCTTACCCTTGAGCGTGCCAGGGCCGAACCTTGGGTTATCCATCCATGCCTGGATATGGCCAACATGATGTACTAAGGCAATTTTTTAATAAATGTTGAACTGACCAGTCTTCCCCACGTACATTGTGCAAGTAGGAGAAAATCGCCTATGCAGAGAAATCCATTTTTGAAATGGCCCCCTTACGTAACAAATGTAAGTAATTCTATTTTTAACAACACAACCAAAGTGGGTCCACATTAAGGGCACAGTTCAAAACATATATAAGAGTATTTAGACTAAATGAATCATATATCTTTTTGATTATTTAGTTATTTATTAAATTCCATAAGACAGCCTGTATTTGGGATATGTTTTCGTATGACAGACCCTGTATATCCAAATTATTTATGTTGGGTATATCTAGCTTAACATCTAGGTAAATGTCGGTGATGATTTTCTGTTTTTAAATAGTGTGGTGTCTTATATGTTGATTTTACGAATTGCAACCAATATAATGTATATGTGAATACTCTTATATATGTTTTGAGCTGTGCCCTTAATGTGGACCCACATTGATCATGTTGTCAAGAATAGAATGGTTTACAGTCTAGTGTTAGCAAGCTCTAGCTTCAAAGACAAAGTATTAATTATTTAGCAGCGCCTGCCCTTTTGTGTTGGTTACAAATGAAAGTCACACATTACAAGCATGGACACTACAACTACACACTACTACACCAAAATCAACAAGTCAGAAGATTTATTTTCACCTTCTTGATGCTTACAAGCGAACGCACATTTGCATGTATGGGTGGGTGACAGGAAAGGGCACGGGGAGTATATGTTAGCTAGGCAGACTCCAGACGGAATGTTGGATAAGTTGAGGGGGGTGGCTAATGGGCCTTCCATGACACACAACATTTTAAAGAGAAGGTTAAAGGGAATGGGACTGCTGTCCAGCAGACCTTTAGCAACAGCAAGTGACTCAGTTGGCCAGGGAGAACATTAATAGAGAAACATGAATAATGATTATCTACAGATGCTTATGTATGAAAGAATGGCTGTTTAGATGCAAAATCATATATTTATTCGCATCAATTAGGCCTTTTCTTGCACATTGCTTGCATTTTGAAATGTGGATATAAATGTTTTGCACACTTTCTCACCCATGTAAATTTCCTTCGACTTTATTTTAGGAAGTGCCTCTATCGCTGCAATTGGAATGTTCTACTGGTAAGTAGTAGCTCTCAAAATGGATCAACTCCAAAATCTTAGTTGCGTTCATTTTTTTACCATTCATAAAGGATTTCACAGTTAGGCGTACAATTTTTGTTCTGGCTTTGTATTGCTTTACATACTGTACTACTTTTTGCACCTTCATCACAAGTAATAATTTATTTTTTGTTACTTCTCTTTGTAAATAAACCTTGCATTGCCTGTGCAGGCTCTGGGAGGTTGCTGGTTTTGTGGTAAGTGTGGTTGTTTGTGTTTTTCTATTTTTTGTGTATTTCATTTATTTTAATTGCTTATTTTGTGTAAGTTTTTTTTAATAAATTGAGGCTTAATGTTATTTTAGGTGTTTCTGTTTATGTGTCAGTAAGTTGTTTTCATTTCAATGGTTTTGTTCCATTTCCTCTAATTCAGATTTAAACCGGACCTTAACGGGTGTTGGTCCCGGTGTCTGTGCTTTAGAATAACCTCGGGGCGGGCATCCAGAGTGCTGGAGCCCCCTCGTACGTAACCTAAAAGAACGCTAGTAAAACTCACCTGCATTCCGAGCCAGCGGCGGGAAAGGAGTCCCGCGATTGGCCGCCGGGCGGTCACATGGGCAGATCCTGCCGGTGCAGAGGACGCGGCTGCGGCCCACGTGACCGCCCGGCGGCCATTCGCGGGACTCCTTTCCCAGCGCTGGCTCGGAATGCAGGTGAGTTTTACGAGCGTTCTTTTAGGTTACCTGCGAGGGGGCTCCAGCATTCTGGATGCCCGCCCCGAGGATATTCTAAAGCACAGACACTGGGACCAACACCCGTTAAGGTAAAATGGGGTGTTGGTCTGGTTTAAGTCATATATGTTTTAAGTGGGGCATTGTTTTAGCTTCATTACTGTTAAGAGGTAAAGGGTAATTCGATAACATGTTTTAAAGAGTCCATTATCGTGCGCCAAAAAGATTTAATCAATGTGCTAAGCTTATCTGTTATTTTTTATTTTCTATTTTTTGGCAATTCTGTGTTATAAATAAAAACAGTTTCCCCTAGCAACAATGCACATTAACTTATGTGTTAAAAGTACAGATCACAAAACATCCTCTGGCTTGCTAATCATCTGATTGGCTAAACACAGGAAACAGATTTAACCCCTTTCTGCTGTAGTTCAACTTATTCAGATAGGGAGGATCACATCTTGTCTTCCAGTAGCTAAATGGTTACTAGCAGCTTTCTTAGCTGGAAGCCTATTTACTGCTGTGTGAAGCCAAAGCTTCTAAGGAATTCACCTGTTACAGTGCAAGCATTCTGGGATATGTAGTCAGTAGTGTTTACTCAATGCCAGAAAAAAACACTCCCACATTAGGATCACAGACACAAAGGATTATAGGAAACTTGAAACAGGATGCTGATAAGTAAATCACAGGTATGGGAACACATTCCTAACACAAATGTTTATTTTACATTCCGGAAGAGGAAAACAATGAGGCAGATCACCAGAAACTTGACTCAAATTGAGTTTTCCTTGAAACTGTTCTAAACTGTTCTAACATGATAGCCTGTGTAAATTGGTAAAAGTATGGAAGAACAAAATGCACCATAGAGGAAGTGACATAATTACTGAAAGCAGCAGATCCAGGTATCCAGGTAACTTCCCTGGCTGAAAGGATCAAGTCTATTTATTGTACTGTGTTTTTTGGACATGAACTAATTACTGTATGCACTGTGTTTGTGTGTGTGTGTGTGTGTGTGTGTGTGTGTGTGTCTGTGTGGCATGTCTGTGAGTCCTTTGGCAGACTTTTTCACTCACCTTACTGGCACACTTGCACCACTGATTGTCCTCCTGCATCTGCTCGCCCTTCCACATCTCTGATTTCGATGGGCTGCAGGAGGGTGATCAGATACAGGACAAAACGGCGGGAGAGAGTCCCTGTAAGGTGAGCGAACAGAACTGGGGGTTAAGAAAATCTGCTTACCTCACCCGGGATTCACACTGTTGGCGCTGGGCACTGCCATCTTAGATTTGTAATCAGAGCACCTTCCCCTGCTCTGTGCATGACCTGGCCAATTAATTGAACGTGCAAAGTCTGCGCTGCTGCTTGCGCACACTGCTGACATAGCTGAATCAGCAGGCAGGGTAAGAAAGTTTCTTATGTTTTAACTGCTTCGTTATGGGTTATTGGGTTAATTCTGCACTCTGCCTTTTATAGGAGATTGGGGGAGTCTGAATACTGCCTATTTTAGGGGAATACTGCAAGCTGCCTATAATAGGGGACTGAGGAGATTTGCCTGTAGGGAGTGGGGGGATACTGCACACTGCATATTATAGGGGATTGGGGGGATTCTGCCCACTGCCAGTTATAGGGGATGGGGGTTCTGCCATACTGCTTATTATAGGGATTGGGGGCTATTCTGCTAGACTGCCTATTGTAGGGGGGTTGTGGAAATTCTGCCACACCACCTGTTATAGACTCTACAAGTTTTAAACTTTTGGTTTTATTTGTATAATTACTTAAATATAAACTTTCAGTCATGTTATGTTATATAATATTGAGCTGTTTGCAGTGCTGGGAGGTTTTGTGTTTTAGAAATTGTAAAATGCTAAAGCTGTTCACTGTTTTATTAAAGTCAAGTTTTTCATTTAAGGTCAGACTGTTTTTTTTTTCTTTTTATTTTTGTAGATCCACGAAATCAATAAATGTTCTTCACTTTTCTCTGCAGAACAGGTGAGTTTATTAAAGTCATGAAACATTTTCTGTTAATTTATAAATTACCAATTATTTTACATTGATGTTATAAAGATGCATCTAGTGTCTTATGCAAGAAATGTTTTCAAGTTTGCCATCCATACAAAATTGTGAAATAAGGTAGCTTTTACACAATCACAAATGGAATAGTTGAGCTTAATCATCTTTTCAAAGCTACATACTAAATAATTAAAATATAATATAAATTGTATTTGTAAAATATAATATAAATTGTATAAATTAAGATAGGCATGTCCACATAACTATGAATCTCAATAAGGTTAGTAAGGACAGTTGGGATAAGCTTCTACTAATATTAACAACTAAGCTGTGGGTTGACTGATGAACCTGTATTAAAACAAGTTTAAAAATATGAGTTATGTGTTATACTGTACATGCCAGACACACCAAACATAACAGCTAGAATACCACTGACTCAAAAGCCTGTACATGGGACATACTAATACCAGTCTTTTAGCATTAAAATAATACAAAAGGCAAAGACAATTGTTAGACCATTGTATCGGGCTATGTTTTGTACTGTCCTAAACTGTGTTCAGTTTACATTGAAGAAGAAATGGCTGAGATATCAAGATTTACATTTCCACCTTATGATTTACAGTTTGACATATTTGGGATGTGGGCCTTGGCTCTGTGATGCCGCATAATAATCAGCATTATGGGCGGGGTCTGTAAGAAAGGCATTCTCATCACCCTGGCTGTTCTCCCTCTCTCCCAGTGTCCAGTCTGATGATGTGGAGCTTTAGACCACCAATAGAGATGAGCGAACTTTTGAAAAATTCGATTCGACTGATTCGCCGAATTTTCCGACAAAAATCGGTTCGACCCGAATAAATTCGCGACGAATCGCTATTAAAAACGGCTATTTCTGAGCCTCCTAGAGCCTCAATAGGGTTGTAAACCATTCAGCCTTGCTGTAACACGCACAGGATGCGTGCTGGGTTAGTTAAATAATACTTTGAAGAAATATCACATGCAGATCAGAGGCATCGCTAATAGAATCGCAGAGCGGCACAATTGCAGAGAGTTGAAGTGGCATCACTATGAGGGGCAGAAGGAGCCCAAATATACACTGGAGTTGGCCTCAGGAGCCCAAAAATTGGATGAATCACACCCTGGAGTTGGCAGAAGTTGGCAGCAGCAGCAGCAGGAGCCCAAATATACACTGGAGTTGGCTTCAGGAGCCCAAAAATTGGATGAATCACACCCTGGAGTTGGCAGAAGTTGGCAGCAGCAGCAGCAGGAGCCCAAATATACACTGGAGTTGGCTTCAGGAGCCCAAAAATTGGATGAATCACACCCTGGAGTTGGCAGAAGTTGGCAGCAGCAGCAGCAGGAGCCCAAAAATTGGATGAATCACACCCTGGAGTTGGCAGAAGTTGGCAGCAGCAGCAGGAGCCCAAATATATACTGGAGTTGGCTTCAGGAGCCCAAAAATTGGATGAATCACACCCTGGAGTTGGCAGGAGTTGACAGTAGCAGCAGCAGGAGCCCAAATATACACTGGAGTTGGCTTCAGGAGCCCAAAAATTGGATGAATCACACCCTGGAGTTGGCAGAAGTTGGCAACAGCAGCAGCAGGAGCCCAAATATACACTGGAGTTGGCCTCAGGAGCCCAAAAATTGGATGAATCACACCCTGGAGTTGGCAGGAGTTGACAGTAGCAGCGGCAGGAGCCCAAATATACACTGGAGTTGGCTTCAGGAGCCCAAAAATTGGATGAATCACACCCTGGAGTTGGCAGAAGTTGGCAGCAGCAGCAGCAGGAGCCCAAATATACACTGGAGTTGGCCTCAGGAGCCCAAAAATTGGATGAATCACACCCTGGAGTTGGCAGGAGTTGACAGTAGCAGCAGCAGGAGCCCAAATATACACTGGAGTTGGCTTCAGGAGCCCAAAAATTGGATGAATCACACCCTGGAGTTGGCAGAAGTTGGCAGCAGCAGCAGCAGGAGCCCAAATATACACTGGATTTGGCTTCAGGAGCCCAAAAATTGGATGAATCACACCCTGGAGTTGGCAGGAGTTGACAGTAGCAGCAGCAGGAGCCCAAATATACACTGGAGTTGGCTTCAGGAGCCCAAAAATTGGATGAATCACACCCTGGAGTTGGCAGGAGTTGACAGTAGCAGCAGCAGGAGCCCAAATATACACTGGAGTTGGCTTCAGGAGCCCAAAAATTGGATGAATCACACCCTGGAGTTGGCAGAAGTTGGCAGCAGCAGCAGCAGGAGCCCAAAAATTGGATGAATCACACCCTGGAGTTGGCAGGAGTTGGCAGCAGCAGCAGCAGCAGGAGCCCAAATATATACTGGAGTTGGCTTCAGGAGCCCAAAAATTGGATGAATCACACCCTGGAGTTGGCAGAAGTTGGCAGCAGCAGCAGCAGGAGCCCAAATATACACTGGAGTTGGCTTCAGGAGCCCAAAAATTGGATGAATCACACCCTGGAGTTGGCAGAAGTTGGCAGCAGCAGCAGCAGGAGCCCAAATATACACTGGAGTTGGCCTCAGGAGCCCAAAAATTGGATGAATCACACCCTGGAGTTGGCAGAAGTTGGCAGCAGCAGCAGCAGGAGCCCAAATATACACTGGAGTTGGCTTCAGGAGCCCAAAAATTGGATGAATCACACCCTGGAGTTGGCAGGAGTTGACAGTAGCAGCAGCAGGAGCCCAAATATACACTGGAGTTGGCTTCAGGAGCCCAAAAATTGGATGAATCACACCCTGGAGTTGGCAGAAGTTGGCAGCAGCAGCAGCAGGAGCCCAAATATACACTGGAGTTGGCTTCAGGAGCCCAAAAATTGGATGAATCACACCCTGGAGTTGGCAGGAGTTGACAGTAGCAGCAGCAGGAGCCCAAATATACACTGGAGTTGGCTTCAGGAGCCCAAAAATTGGATGAATCACACCCTGGAGTTGGCAGGAGTTGACAGTAGCAGCAGCAGGAGCCCAAATATACACTGGAGTTGGCTTCAGGAGCCCAAAAATTGGATGAATCACACCCTGGAGTTGGCAGAAGTTGGCAGCAGCAGCAGCAGGAGCCCAAATATACACTGGAGTTGGCTTCAGGAGCCCAAAAATTGGATGAATCACACCCTGGAGTTGGCAGGAGTTGACAGTAGCAGCAGCAGGAGCCCAAATATACACTGGAGTTGGCCTCAGGAGCCCAAAAATTGGATGAATCACACCCTGGAGTTGGCAGGAGTTGACAGTAGCAGCAGCAGGAGCCCAAATATACACTGGAGTTGGCCTCAGGAGCCCAAAAATTGGATGAATCACACCCTGGAGTTGGCAGGAGTTGACAGTAGCAGCAGCAGGAGCCCAAATATACACTGGAGTTGGCTTCAGGAGCCCAAAAATTGGATGAATCACACCCTGGAGTTGGCAGAAGTTGGCAGCAGCAGCAACAGGAGCCCAAATATACACTGGAGTTGGCTTCAGGAGCCCAAAAATTGGATGAATCACACCCTGGAGTTGGCAGAAGTTGGCAGCAGCAGCAGCAGGAGCCCAAATATACACTGGAGTTGGCCTCAGGAGCCCAAAAATTGGATGAATCACACCCTGGAGTTGGCAGAAGTTGGCAGCAGCAGCAGCAGGAGCCCAAATATACACTGGAGTTGGCTTCAGGAGCCCAAAAATTGGATGAATCACACCCTGGAGTTGGCAGGAGTTGACAGTAGCAGCAGCAGGAGCCCAAATATACACTGGAGTTGGCTTCAGGAGCCCAAAAATTGGATGAATCACACCCTGGAGTTGGCAGGAGTTGACAGTAGCAGCAGCAGGAGCCCAAATATACACTGGAGTTGGCTTCAGGAGCCCATAAATTGGATGAATCACACCCTGGAGTTGGCAGAAGTTGGCAGCAGCAGCAGCAGGAGCCCAAATATACACTGGAGTTGGCTTCAGGAGCCCAAAAATTGGATGAATCACACCCTGGAGTTGGCAGGAGTTGACAGTAGCAGCAGCAGGAGCCCAAATATACACTGGAGTTGGCTTCAGGAGCCCAAAAATTGGATGAATCACACCCTGGAGTTGGCAGAAGTTGGCAGCAGCAGCAGCAGGAGCCCAAATATACACTGGAGTTGGCCTCAGGAGCCCAAAAATTGGATGAATCACACCCTGGAGTTGGCAGGAGTTGACAGTAGCAGCAGCAGGAGCCCAAATATACACTGGAGTTGGCTTCAGGAGCCCAAAAATTGGATGAATCACACCCTGGAGTTGGCAGAAGTTGGCAGCAGCAGCAGCAGGAGCCAAATATACACTGGAGTTGGCTTCAGGAGCCCAAAAATTGGATGAATCACACCCTGGAGTTGGCAGGAGTTGACAGTAGCAGCAGCAGGAGCCCAAATATACACTGGAGTTGGCTTCAGGAGCCCAAAAATTGGATGAATCACACCCTGGAGTTGGCAGGAGTTGACAGTAGCAGCAGCAGGAGCCCAAATATACACTGGAGTTGGCTTCAGGAGCCCAAAAATTGGATGAATCACACCCTGGAGTTGGCAGAAGTTGGCAGCAGCAGCAGCCGGAGCCCAAATATACACTGGAGTTGGCCTCAGGAGCCCAAAAAGTGGATGAATCACACCCTGGAGTTGGCAGGAGTTGACAGTAGCAGCAGCAGGAGCCCAAATATACACTGGAGTTGGCTTCAGGAGCCCAAAAATTGGATGAATCACACCCTGGAGTTGGCAGAAGTTGGCAGCAGCAGCAGCAGGAGCCCAAATATACACTGGAGTTGGCTTCAGGAGCCCAAAAATTGGATGAATCACACCCTGGAGTTGGCAGGAGTTGACAGTAGCAGCAGCAGGAGCCCAAATATACACTGGAGTTGGCTTCAGGAGCCCAAAAATTGGATGAATCACACACTGGAGTTGGCAGAAGTTGGCAGCAGCAGCAGCAGGAGCCCAAATATACACTGGAGTTGGCCTCAGGAGCCCAAAAATTGGATGAATCACACCCTGGAGTTGGCAGGAGTTGACAGTAGCAGCAGCAGGAGCCCAAAAAATGGCCTAAAGACATAAATATGTTTTGCACCATTTGGAAAGTGTAAAACGTGGCACCATGCTGAATCTAGTCGCATGCATCAGGCATTGGTGGGTGGAAATCCTGGCTGATCCATCCCTGATTCATTTTGACAAAGGTGAGTCTCTCCACATTTTTAGTTGACAGACGAGTTCTCCTCGCCGTAACTATGGCCCCCGCCGCACTAAACACCCGCTCAGATGGCACGCTACTTGCCGGGCAGGACAGCTTTTCCAGGGCAAACTCTGCTAGTTGCGGCCACAAATCAAGTTTGGCTGCCCAGAAGTCCAGCGGATCCTCAAGGTGTGTTGGCATGGTCATGTCAAAGTATGACATGACCTGCTGGTTCAGGTCCTGCTCCAGGTCTTCCTGCTGCTCATGAGTAGCCTCACTATGCGGGTGTAGAAAGCTACTCATTAGCGACTGAAGACTGAGGCTGCTGCTGCTGATGGAGCTTCTGCTGCTGCTGCTGCCAACCCCCCCAGCGGCCATGGCAGTGGAAGGTGAGCGCAGAGGTCCCCTCGAGTCAGACCTGCGAGAGTATGGACCATGGCGCAGATAGGCATCGGCCAACTGCCTACGTAGAATGTCTTTGTAGTAGTTGAGTTTGTCCTCCCTCTCGGTGGGTTTAAAAAATGCCCCCATTTTGTGCCGGAAGCGAGGGTCCAATAAGGTGGACAGCCAGAAGTCATCCCGCCGACAGATGGAAACAATTCTGGGGTCACTACGCAAGCATGTGAGCATGCTTCGTGCCATTTGCGCAAGTGACTCGGATGGACTACCTGTCTCCATCTCCACTGCATACTGCCACGGTGTGCCCGGGTCCTCTGTCTCTCCTTCCTCAAAAACCTCTAGCTCCTCTGGCTGCTCCTGCTCCTCCTCTCCTGTCCGCTGACTAGATAAACCAGCCATTTCGCCAAGCCTAAACTGTGTTTCGCTGGGCAACTCCTCCTCCTCCTCTTCCTCCTCCTCCTCCTCCAGTTCAGCTCCAACGGGGTTCATGTGGCCGTAAGATGTAAACGCCATGTCTCCAGTGTCCTGACCAGCCATGGTTTCCAACATGTGCTGTAGTACATGAAGCAGTGGAATCACGTCGTTCATCCCGTAATCCTGCCGACTGACAAATAAAGTGGCTTCCTCAAAGGGCCTGAGCAAACGGCAGGTGTCACGTATGAGCTGCCACTGGTTGACATTGAAGTTACACAGGGGAGTCCCCCTATCTGCTTGGATCATCAGGAAATCCGTGATGGCTTTTCTCTGTTCATATAATCGGTCCAACATGTGAAGGGTGGAATTCCAACGGGTGGAAACATCGCAAATCAGACTATGTTGGGGGATACCATTCTGACGCTGTAGCTCAAGAAGGGTGTGTTTGGCGGTGTAGGAGTGGCTGAAGTGCATGCAAAGTTTCCGTGAAGTTGTTAGGATGTCCTGCAGATGGGGGGAACACTTCAGAAACCGCTTGACAACCAGATTGAAGACGTGAGCCATGCAGGGGGCATGGGTCAGGCTTCCTTGTCGCAGCGCAGACAAAATGTTCTTCCCATTGTCGGTAACCATGATTCCCATTTTAAGTTTTCTCGGAGTAAGCCATGTTTGGATTTCCTGATGAATACATTTAAGCAGTTCCTCCCCTGTGTGACTCCGTTCGCCAAGACAAACCATGTGAAGCACTGCGTGACACCTCCGTGCCCTGCACACATGGTAGACTGGAGGGACACTGAGACTTGAGCCTACAGTGGAGGGTGAGGAGATAGCGGAGGATGAGGAGGCCGAGTCGCACGGTGTCACAGGCCCAATGGGCAGAGAGCGCGGAGGCCGAAGCGGCGTGACCTGTCCAAGTTGCTGCTGCAAAGGGACCACATTCACCCAGTGGGCCGTAAACGACATGTACTGCCCCTGACCGTAGTTACAGCTCCAGATGTCGGCGCTGCCATGTATTTTGCTACACACCGACAGGCTCAAGGACTGGCCCACCTTCTGTTCAACAAAAGTGTGCAGCGCTGGTACTGCCTTCTTGGCAAAGAAATGACGGCTTGGGACTCTCCACCTCGGCTCGGCACAAGCCATCAGTTCTCTGAAAGGTGCAGATTCCACCACCTGAAAAGGGAGCGACTGCAGCACCAGCAACTTGGACAGGAGCACATTCAGCTTCTGCGCCGTAGGATGAGTGGGCGCATACTGCTGTCTCTTGGACATGGCTTCGCTGATGGATTGCTGGCGGGATGCATGACTTGGAGGAGGAGGAGCAGGAGCGACAGAGGATGGGTATGACGCACAGCTGCCTTCGGCTGAGGTGCTGGAGCCTTGGCTGGCAGAAATTGGGAGCTCACTTGGTGAGGAAGCAGACTGGACCACCCCTTGGGAGCCTCGGTTCTCCCAGGTCGTTTTATGGTGACGCATCATATGTTGACGCAGGGCCGTGGTGCCAACATTTGGACCCTGGCCACGCTTCACCTTTTGCCTACATATCTTGCATGTGGCCATGTTACCCTCCTGCGGATGCCTCAGGAAAAACTGCCACACTCCACTCCAGGAACCCCTGCTCCACTACCTCCCGATAAGGTAGACTGCCGCACAGCAGGTGCTCTACCCCGGCCCCGGCCCCGGCCGGCTCCAGCCTTTGGAATTGTGCCCCCATGCTGACTGCTACCACCTTGCTGCCTCAGCTGCTGACTCCGGGGCAACCTGCGCCCCTCTTCTCCTGATGATGACGATGAAGCCCCTTCATCACCCGGCTCCCAAGTGCGATCGGCTTCATCGTCATCATCATCATCACCGAGTTGTGGCTGTACGTCACTGATGTTCGTGGATTCGTCAACAGTGTCTGGCGCAGGAGCTGGAACGCTCGCAGCACCCACGACACTGTCCACATCACTATCTGTCTGCCTAGCTAGAGAAGCCACCTCCATTTCTTGGCTGGGCAGTAGCTGCTGACTGTCCTCTATCTGATGGTCCTCCTCACTAAAGAGTGGAGCTGAACCCAAAGCATAGGATACGTCGCTGGGGGAGGGAACGGCGTAGGACAGAGGCAATGGGAGGACAGGGACTGCTCTCGGGGCATGCCAACTCAGGGTTGTGTCAGAGGAACCTACCGACCCTAGACTGGGGGTCTCAGATGTAAGTTGTGATGATGTTGTTGATGAGCGCGTCAACCAATCTACCACGGCAGATGCGTTACTGGTGGAGACCCGACCGCTAGCAGATACTGGCAGATTAGGTCTCTCAGCGTGACTCCTGCTGCTACTGGCCCCCAGTCTGATGCGAGCTCTGCCTGCGGAATCTTGGCCTCTGCCACTCCTCTTTTCACTTCCAGGCACTTGTCTGCCCGACATAGTCTAACTGGCGTGGGAGTAGGTGATATTTTAAGATCCCCCGGGCAGCGGTGGGTCTATATGAAACAGAATATAATGCACACCAAAAGTGAGCAGTAACACTCAGCCTCCAACAGGCCTGCTTAGTGTAAATAAGAGAGCTGCTTAGTGTAAATAAAGAGGGGTATGCTATGTTACAGAATGGGATGCCTCAACAGAAGTGCACCTGGCAGGCAGCAGTAAGCCTATGCCCAGCAAAAGTGTCTTATAATATAAATATAATAAGAGCAAATGCTTATATGGTCTTAAACAGAGGCTGCTTTAGTCACAGAATGGGATGCCCCAAATAGGAGTGCACCTGGCAGGGTCCAGTAGTGCTTTGCCCAGCAAAAGTGTCTTTATCAGGCCTAATTTCAAATATGATAAGAGCAAATGCTTATATGGTCTTAAACAGAGGCTGCTGTAGTCACAGAATGGGATGCCCCAAATAGGAGTGCACCTGGCAGGGTCCAGTAGTGCTATGCCCAGCAAAAGTGTCTTTATCAGGCCTAATTTCAAATATGATAAGAGCAAATGCTTATATGGTCTTAAACAGAGGCTGCTGTAGTCACAGAATGGGATGCCCCAAATAGGAGTGCACCTGGCAGGGTCCAGTAGTGCTATGCCCAGCAAAAGTGTCTTTATCAGGCCTAATTTCAAATATGATAAGAGCAAATGCTTATATGGTCTTAAACAGAGGCTGCTGTAGTCACAGAATGGGATGCCCCAAATAGGAGTGCACCTGGCAGGGTCCAGTAGTGCTATGCCCAGCAAAAGTGCCTTTATCAGGCCTAATTTCAAATATGATAAGAGCAAATGCTTATATGGTCTTAAACAGAGGCTGCTTTAGTCACAGAATGGGATGCCCCAAATAGGAGTGCACCTGGCAGGGTCCAGTAGTGCTTTGCCCAGCAAAAGTGTCTTTATCAGGCCTAATTTCAAATATGATAAGAGCAAATGCTTATATGGTCTTAAACAGAGGCTGCTGTAGTCACAGAATGGGATGCCCCAAATAGGAGTGCACCTGGCAGGGTCCAGTAGTGCTTTGCCCAGCAAAAGTGTCTTTATCAGGCCTAATTTCAAATATGATAAGAGCAAATGCTTATATGGTCTTAAACAGAGGCTGCTGTAGTCACAGAATGGGATGCCCCAAATAGGAGTGCACCTGGCAGGGTCCAGTAGTGCTTTGCCCAGCAAAAGTGTCTTTATCAGGCCTAATTTCAAATATGATAAGAGCAAATGCTTATATGGTCTTAAACAGAGGCTGCTTTAGTCACAGAATGGGATGCCCCAAATAGGAGTGCACCTGGCAGGGTCCAGTAGTGCTTTGCCCAGCAAAAGTGTCTTTATCAGGCCTAATTTCAAATATGATAAGAGCAAATGCTTATATGGTCTTAAACAGAGGCTGCTGTAGTCACAGAATGGGATGCCCCAAATAGGAGTGCACCTGGCAGGGTCCAGTAGTGCTTTGCCCAGCAAAAGTGTCTTTATCAGGCCTAATTTCAAATATGATAAGAGCAAATGCTTATATGGTGTTAAACAGAGGCTGCTGTAGTCACAGAATGGGATGCCCCAAATAGGAGTGCACCTGGCAGGGTCCAGTAGTGCTTTGCCCAGCAAAAGTGTCTTTATCAGGCCTAATTTCAAATATGATAAGAGCAAATGCTTATATGGTCTTAAACAGAGGCTGCTTTAGTCACAGAATGGGATGCCCCAAATAGGAGTGCACCTGGCAGGGTCCAGTAGTGCTTTGCCCAGCAAAAGTGTCTTTATCAGGCCTAATTTCAAATATGATAAGAGCAAATGCTTATATGGTCTTAAACAGAGGCTGCTGTAGTCACAGAATGGGATGCCCCAAATAGGAGTGCACCTGGCAGGGTCCAGTAGTGCTTTGCCCAGCAAAAGTGTCTTTATCAGGCCTAATTTCAAATATGATAAGAGCAAATGCTTATATGGTCTTAAACAGAGGCTGCTGTAGTCACAGAATGGGATGCCCCAAATAGGAGTGCACCTGGCAGGGTCCAGTAGTGCTTTGCCCAGCAAAAGTGTCTTTATCAGGCCTAATTTCAAATATGATAAGAGCAAATGCTTATATGGTCTTAAACAGAGGCTGCTGTAGTCACAGAATGGGATGCCCCAAATAGGAGTGCACCTGGCAGGGTCCAGTAGTGCTATGCCCAGCAAAAGTGTCTTTATCAGGCCTAATTTCAAATATGATAAGAGCAAATGCTTATATGGTCTTAAACAGAGGCTGCTGTAGTCACAGAATGGGATGCCCCAAATAGGAGTGCACCTGGCAGGGTCCAGTAGTGCTTTGCCCAGCAAAAGTGTCTTTATCAGGCCTAATTTCAAATATGATAAGAGCAAATGCTTATATGGTCTTAAACAGAGGCTGCTGTAGTCACAGAATGGGATGCCCCAAATAGGAGTGCACCTGGCAGGGTCCAGTAGTGCTATGCCCAGCAAAAGTGTCTTTATCAGGCCTAATTTCAAATATGATAAGAGCAAATGCTTATATGGTCTTAAACAGAGGCTGCTTTAGTCACAGAATGGGATGCCCCAAATAGGAGTGCACCTGGCAGGGTCCAGTAGTGCTATGCCCAGCAAAAGTGTCTTTATCAGGCCTAATTTCAAATATGATAAGAGCAAATGCTTATATGGTCTTAAACAGAGGCTGCTGTAGTCACAGAATGGGATGCCCCAAATAGGAGTGCACCTGGCAGGGTCCAGTAGTGCTTTGCCCAGCAAAAGTGTCTTTATCAGGCCTAATTTCAAATATGATAAGAGCAAATGCTTATATGGTCTTAAACAGAGGCTGCTGTAGTCACAGAATGGGATGCCCCAAATAGGAGTGCACCTGGCAGGGTCCAGTAGTGCTATGCCCAGCAAAAGTGTCTTTATCAGGCCTAATTTCAAATGTGATAAGAGCAAATGCTTATATGGTCTTAAACAGAGGCTGCTGTAGTCACAGAATGGGATGCCCCAAATAGGAGTGCACCTGGCAGGGTCCAGTAGTGCTATGCCCAGCAAAAGTGTCTTTATCAGGCCTAATTTCAAATATGATAAGAGCAAATGCTTATATGGTCTTAAACAGAGGCTGCTTTAGTCACAGAATGGGATGCCCCAAATAGGAGTGCACCTGGCAGGGTCCAGTAGTGCTTTGCCCAGCAAAAGTGTCTTTATCAGGCCTAATTTCAAATATGATAAGAGCAAATGCTTATATGGTCTTAAACAGAGGCTGCTGTAGTCACAGAATGGGATGCCCCAAATAGGAGTGCACCTGGCAGGGTCCAGTAGTGCTTTGCCCAGCAAAAGTGTCTTTATCAGGCCTAATTTCAAATATGATAAGAGCAAATGCTTATATGGTCTTAAACAGAGGCTGCTGTAGTCACAGAATGGGATGCCCCAAATAGGAGTGCACCTGGCAGGGTCCAGTAGTGCTTTGCCCAGCAAAAGTGTCTTTATCAGGCCTAATTTCAAATATGATAAGAGCAAATGCTTATATGGTCTTAAACAGAGGCTGCTTTAGTCACAGAATGGGATGCCCCAAATAGGAGTGCACCTGGCAGGGTCCAGTAGTGCTTGCTTTGCCCAGCAAAAGTGTCTTTATCAGGCCTAATTTCAAATATGATAAGAGCAAATGCTTATATGGTCTTAAACAGAGGCTGCTGTAGTCACAGAATGGGATGCCCCAAATAGGAGTGCACCTGGCAGGGTCCAGTAGTGCTTTGCCCAGCAAAAGTGTCTTTATCAGGCCTAATTTCAAATATGATAAGAGCAAATGCTTATATGGTCTTAAACAGAGGCTGCTGTAGTCACAGAATGGGATGCCCCAAATAGGAGTGCACCTGGCAGGGTCCAGTAGTGCTTTGCCCAGCAAAAGTGTCTTTATCAGGCCTAATTTCAAATATGATAAGAGCAAATGCTTATATGGTCTTAAACAGAGGCTGCTTTAGTCACAGAATGGGATGCCCCAAATAGGAGTGCACCTGGCAGGGTCCAGTAGTGCTTTGCCCAGCAAAAGTGTCTTTATCAGGCCTAATTTCAAATATGATAAGAGCAAATGCTTATATGGTCTTAAACAGAGGCTGCTGTAGTCACAGAATGGGATGCCCCAAAGAGGAGTGCACCTGGCAGGGTCCAGTAGTGCTTGCTTTGCCCAGCAAAAGTGTCTTTATCAGGCCTAATTTCAAATATGATAAGAGCAAATGCTTATATGGTCTTAAACAGAGGCTGCTGTAGTCACAGAATGGGATGCCCCAAATAGGAGTGCACCTGGCAGGGTCCAGTAGTGCTATGCCCAGCAAAAGTGTCTTTATCAGGCCTAATTTCAAATATGATAAGAGCAAATGCTTATATGGTCTTAAACAGAGGCTGCTGTAGTCACAGAATGGGATGCCCCAAATAGGAGTGCACCTGGCAGGGTCCAGTAGTGCTATGCCCAGCAAAAGTGCCTTTATCAGGCCTAATTTCAAATATGATAAGAGCAAATGCTTATATGGTCTTAAACAGAGGCTGCTTTAGTCACAGAATGGGATGCCCCAAATAGGAGTGCACCTGGCAGGGTCCAGTAGTGCTTTGCCCAGCAAAAGTGTCTTTATCAGGCCTAATTTCAAATATGATAAGAGCAAATGCTTATATGGTCTTAAACAGAGGCTGCTGTAGTCACAGAATGGGATGCCCCAAATAGGAGTGCACCTGGCAGGGTCCAGTAGTGCTTTGCCCAGCAAAAGTGTCTTTATCAGGCCTAATTTCAAATATGATAAGAGCAAATGCTTATATGGTCTTAAACAGAGGCTGCTGTAGTCACAGAATGGGATGCCCCAAATAGGAGTGCACCTGGCAGGGTCCAGTAGTGCTTTGCCCAGCAAAAGTGTCTTTATCAGGCCTAATTTCAAATATGATAAGAGCAAATGCTTATATGGTCTTAAACAGAGGCTGCTTTAGTCACAGAATGGGATGCCCCAAATAGGAGTGCACCTGGCAGGGTCCAGTAGTGCTTTGCCCAGCAAAAGTGTCTTTATCAGGCCTAATTTCAAATATGATAAGAGCAAATGCTTATATGGTCTTAAACAGAGGCTGCTGTAGTCACAGAATGGGATGCCCCAAATAGGAGTGCACCTGGCAGGGTCCAGTAGTGCTTTGCCCAGCAAAAGTGTCTTTATCAGGCCTAATTTCAAATATGATAAGAGCAAATGCTTATATGGTCTTAAACAGAGGCTGCTGTAGTCACAGAATGGGATGCCCCAAATAGGAGTGCACCTGGCAGGGTCCAGTAGTGCTTTGCCCAGCAAAAGTGTCTTTATCAGGCCTAATTTCAAATATGATAAGAGCAAATGCTTATATGGTCTTAAACAGAGGCTGCTTTAGTCACAGAATGGGATGCCCCAAATAGGAGTGCACCTGGCAGGGTCCAGTAGTGCTTTGCCCAGCAAAAGTGTCTTTATCAGGCCTAATTTCAAATATGATAAGAGCAAATGCTTATATGGTCTTAAACAGAGGCTGCTGTAGTCACAGAATGGGATGCCCCAAATAGGAGTGCACCTGGCAGGGTCCAGTAGTGCTTTGCCCAGCAAAAGTGTCTTTATCAGGCCTAATTTCAAATATGATAAGAGCAAATGCTTATATGGTCTTAAACAGAGGCTGCTGTAGTCACAGAATGGGATGCCCCAAATAGGAGTGCACCTGGCAGGGTCCAGTAGTGCTTTGCCCAGCAAAAGTGTCTTTATCAGGCCTAATTTCAAATATGATAAGAGCAAATGCTTATATGGTCTTAAACAGAGGCTGCTGTAGTCACAGAATGGGATGCCCCAAATAGGAGTGCACCTGGCAGGGTCCAGTAGTGCTATGCCCAGCAAAAGTGTCTTTATCAGGCCTAATTTCAAATATGATAAGAGCAAATGCTTATATGGTCTTAAACAGAGGCTGCTGTAGTCACAGAATGGGATGCCCCAAATAGGAGTGCACCTGGCAGGGTCCAGTAGTGCTTTGCCCAGCAAAAGTGTCTTTATCAGGCCTAATTTCAAATATGATAAGAGCAAATGCTTATATGGTCTTAAACAGAGGCTGCTGTAGTCACAGAATGGGATGCCCCAAATAGGAGTGCACCTGGCAGGGTCCAGTAGTGCTATGCCCAGCAAAAGTGTCTTTATCAGGCCTAATTTCAAATATGATAAGAGCAAATGCTTATATGGTCTTAAACAGAGGCTGCTTTAGTCACAGAATGGGATGCCCCAAATAGGAGTGCACCTGGCAGGGTCCAGTAGTGCTATGCCCAGCAAAAGTGTCTTTATCAGGCCTAATTTCAAATATGATAAGAGCAAATGCTTATATGGTCTTAAACAGAGGCTGCTGTAGTCACAGAATGGGATGCCCCAAATAGGAGTGCACCTGGCAGGGTCCAGTAGTGCTTTGCCCAGCAAAAGTGTCTTTATCAGGCCTAATTTCAAATATGATAAGAGCAAATGCTTATATGGTCTTAAACAGAGGCTGCTGTAGTCACAGAATGGGATGCCCCAAATAGGAGTGCACCTGGCAGGGTCCAGTAGTGCTATGCCCAGCAAAAGTGTCTTTATCAGGCCTAATTTCAAATGTGATAAGAGCAAATGCTTATATGGTCTTAAACAGAGGCTGCTGTAGTCACAGAATGGGATGCCCCAAATAGGAGTGCACCTGGCAGGGTCCAGTAGTGCTATGCCCAGCAAAAGTGTCTTTATCAGGCCTAATTTCAAATATGATAAGAGCAAATGCTTATATGGTCTTAAACAGAGGCTGCTTTAGTCACAGAATGGGATGCCCCAAATAGGAGTGCACCTGGCAGGGTCCAGTAGTGCTTTGCCCAGCAAAAGTGTCTTTATCAGGCCTAATTTCAAATATGATAAGAGCAAATGCTTATATGGTCTTAAACAGAGGCTGCTGTAGTCACAGAATGGGATGCCCCAAATAGGAGTGCACCTGGCAGGGTCCAGTAGTGCTTTGCCCAGCAAAAGTGTCTTTATCAGGCCTAATTTCAAATATGATAAGAGCAAATGCTTATATGGTCTTAAACAGAGGCTGCTGTAGTCACAGAATGGGATGCCCCAAATAGGAGTGCACCTGGCAGGGTCCAGTAGTGCTTTGCCCAGCAAAAGTGTCTTTATCAGGCCTAATTTCAAATATGATAAGAGCAAATGCTTATATGGTCTTAAACAGAGGCTGCTTTAGTCACAGAATGGGATGCCCCAAATAGGAGTGCACCTGGCAGGGTCCAGTAGTGCTTGCTTTGCCCAGCAAAAGTGTCTTTATCAGGCCTAATTTCAAATATGATAAGAGCAAATGCTTATATGGTCTTAAACAGAGGCTGCTGTAGTCACAGAATGGGATGCCCCAAATAGGAGTGCACCTGGCAGGGTCCAGTAGTGCTTTGCCCAGCAAAAGTGTCTTTATCAGGCCTAATTTCAAATATGATAAGAGCAAATGCTTATATGGTCTTAAACAGAGGCTGCTGTAGTCACAGAATGGGATGCCCCAAATAGGAGTGCACCTGGCAGGGTCCAGTAGTGCTTTGCCCAGCAAAAGTGTCTTTATCAGGCCTAATTTCAAATATGATAAGAGCAAATGCTTATATGGTCTTAAACAGAGGCTGCTTTAGTCACAGAATGGGATGCCCCAAATAGGAGTGCACCTGGCAGGGTCCAGTAGTGCTTTGCCCAGCAAAAGTGTCTTTATCAGGCCTAATTTCAAATATGATAAGAGCAAATGCTTATATGGTCTTAAACAGAGGCTGCTGTAGTCACAGAATGGGATGCCCCAAATAGGAGTGCACCTGGCAGGGTCCAGTAGTGCTTTGCCCAGCAAAAGTGTCTTTATCAGGCCTAATTTCAAATATGATAAGAGCAAATGCTTATATGGTCTTAAACAGAGGCTGCTGTAGTCACAGAATGGGATGCCCCAAATAGGAGTGCACCTGGCAGGGTCCAGTAGTGCTTTGCCCAGCAAAAGTGTCTTTATCAGGCCTAATTTCAAATATGATAAGAGCAAATGCTTATATGGTCTTAAACAGAGGCTGCTGTAGTCACAGAATGGGATGCCCCAAATAGGAGTGCACCTGGCAGGGTCCAGTAGTGCTATGCCCAGCAAAAGTGTCTTTATCAGGCCTAATTTCAAATATGATAAGAGCAAATGCTTATATGGTCTTAAACAGAGGCTGCTGTAGTCACAGAATGGGATGCCCCAAATAGGAGTGCACCTGGCAGGGTCCAGTAGTGCTTTGCCCAGCAAAAGTGTCTTTATCAGGCCTAATTTCAAATATGATAAGAGCAAATGCTTATATGGTCTTAAACAGAGGCTGCTGTAGTCACAGAATGGGATGCCCCAAATAGGAGTGCACCTGGCAGGGTCCAGTAGTGCTTTGCCCAGCAAAAGTGTCTTTATCAGGCCTAATTTCAAATATGATAAGAGCAAATGCTTATATGGTCTTAAACAGAGGCTGCTGTAGTCACAGAATGGGATGCCCCAAATAGGAGTGCACCTGGCAGGGTCCAGTAGTGCTTTGCCCAGCAAAAGTGTCTTTATCAGGCCTAATTTCAAATATGATAAGAGCAAATGCTTATATGGTCTTAAACAGAGGCTGCTGTAGTCACAGAATGGGATGCCCCAAATAGGAGTGCACCTGGCAGGGTCCAGTAGTGCTTTGCCCAGCAAAAGTGTCTTTATCAGGCCTAATTTCAAATATGATAAGAGCAAATGCTTATATGGTCTTAAACAGAGGCTGCTGTAGTCACAGAATGGGATGCCTCACAGCAGACTTAAGATCAGTTGAGTATATATGCACAGTTAGTATAAGCAGCCTGAAAACGCTAACAAAGCCTGTCAGGCTGGATGAAAAAAAAAAAAAAACTGACAGCCTCCGATTTTCCCTTCCTTTCCCTGTTTTTCGCTGACTTTCTGTCTGTCTCCTGTCTGTCTCCTGCCTGTCTCCAGCCTGTCCCTGTCTGTCCCTCAGCTACACAGCGTTCTGTCTCTCACGAATGCAATAGAGAAATGAGGAAAAGCAAGATGGCCGCCGTTAAATACCGCTGTGTGACGTCACCGGGCTTGCTGGCTGCTGATAGGCTGCATGTGACTGCCCCAGCTTGCACTGGCGCGGGATACATGTCCAGACATGTCCCGTCCGCCATCTTAGAATGCCTGTAAATGTAAATGAATGGATGTTAAAGGAAAACTTCGAGTGATCGAATCGCGGGGAAATTCGGATTCGATCCGAATCGAATTTTTCCTGAAATTCGGATCGAATCCGGGTTCGTCCGGATCGATTCGCTTATCCCTAACCACCAACTTAACCTATTATCGGTGGTCTATGGCAAGGGATTTAAGGGGGTGTGCCACTACTCTTTACCTTGTTTCTACTTTCAGCAACAGCTACATTCCAACAGGAAGGGAGAGCACAGCCATGAGGAGGTGAGCTGCTGAATGACAGTTTATACACTTTGTCTACAAAATGAGGAGTTCAGGAGCAAGTGAGTTCAGGTGTGCACCACGGGAGGTGCTGGCCATGATGAACAACCTAAGAACCAATCAGGGCCAAAGAGCAAGCCCACCCCTGTCCTCTTAAGCATAATAAGAAAATGGTGGAAATAGCATCAAATAGCCGCTACTAATGAGTATCTGTATGGCCTGCCAGCTGGCCAATTCATGAGCAGTATAAGTCTAACATCTGTCCGTTCAGGATTGCTAAACACAGTATAAAGCCAGGGATAATAACTAACAAAGCTGCCCAACTACTTCCGTGGCATTGCAATGATCCGACCGGCCCTGAGCCTAAAGTAAACACTGGGAGTGCACACTTTTGGGTCGCCACCATATTGTGGATAGCCCGGTGGAGCTGATGGGTGTGCACACCCACACAGCCAGAGCTGACCCCAAAACTCACTTTTGGGTTGCCACCATCTTGCAGGCAGACCAGAATATATGGAAGCAGCTAGGTGTGCACACCCAAAACACCAGCGCACGTATATACCCAGCTGGGGGCGTGCTGGAAAAGCACTTATCCTCAGACCGGCAACAAGCACCCGATTTAGTCCGGGAGACCCCCCCCACAACGGCTCTACCAGGGAGAGGGCCAACCCCGGGGCCAGACAAGCCATCTGTATTGCAGTTCATGTATAGCACCAAGCAGCGAAGGGCAAACACAACCATATAACATGTACATGTAATATTCTTAAAAATCATCAGCTTTAACAGCACTATTAAAATATATTACAATAATATCTACAATCTAATCTGTATATATTACTATGTCGACCGGACCACCAGAAGGTCCCTAATGGGGCAAATTATACGACCGCACACCCGCCACAATAATATGTAGTCAAATTTATTCAAAGTAGAAAAGCTGTACATATATACAATTCAATTGGCCCACATACATACAATTAGACGGACATTTAAAACCAATTAAAACAAAAGGTACTGGTGGGTGAGCTGGAAATAGCTCTAATTGTAAATATTAGTCAATTGTACTCTAATATTATTGAGATCATTGAGATTTCATATATAGCACCCCTAGCTGAGAGGATAAATGTCCCATATATTTCAATGAGTTACTGTGTAAATATAAACCAACAAAATCATAATAGTGTCACCACAGCAGAAATTAAAGTGACTATCACCACAGCCACCATTTAGTTGTGAATGTGCCTAAAAATGGACATGAAAAATACTAATAAAGTGAAATAGTGTGTATGGAGGATACAAATATCAAACTAAATGGGGCAACCTAAAGAGAAGTGCACGTGTGTGCAAGTGAACTCAGAGTAAATAGTACGCTGAGAATATTCTCAATTACAAAAACGTGCTGGGTATGATGTAACCCAAGGAATAGCTAAACAGTCAAACCCCACACCATAAAAAACCCAAAATAATCGAACACCAACGTGAGGGAAAAGTGCGGCAACCAGTAATACTGATAATAAATAAATAATGTGGGGGGCAAAAATAAGCAATGAATAATTAAGTACAAAATAACATCACCAATGTATGTATGAGCTCAGCATCACGTCCCCACCAGACCTGCAGCACCGACGCGTTGCGTGGTCTTACTCCAACAACCACTTCATCAGGGTGTGCTAAATCACTCGCCATTCTGCTTAAATACCTCCTTAATTGGTCATCACAAGATCGCCTGTGTAGTGACCCGCAAGGCGAGACCAGCGTGGAGCCTCCATTGCGATCGCGCTTGTGTTGTGCATCATCGCATCAGTGTCACAGTGCGCGCCGCAAGTAGCGCTGGTGCGCATGCGTCAGTCGCGGTCAGAGCGCGCACGCGCGCACACGTCCCCCGGCGCCCACCCCCCCCCTCCCTGCAGGGGAGTGCGCCTGCGCGGTGGGCGCCGGGGGACGTGTGCGCGCGTGCGCGCTCTGACCGCGACTGACGCATGCGCACCAGCGCTACTTGCGGCGCGCACTGTGACACTGATGCGATGACGCACAACACAAGCGCGATCGCAATGGAGGCTCCACGCTGGTCTCACCTTGCGGGTCACTACACAGGCGATCTTGTGATGACCAATTAAGGAGGTATTTAAGCAGAATGGCGAGTGATTTAGCACACCCTGATGAAGTGGTTGTTGGAGTAAGACCACGCAACGCGTCGGTGCTGCAGGTCTGGTGGGGACGTGATGCTGAGCTCATACATACATTGGTGATGTTATTTTGTACTTAATTATTCATTGCTTATTTTTGCCCCCCACATTATTTATTTATTATCAGTATTACTGGTTGCCGCACTTTTCCCTCACGTTGGTGTTCGATTATTTTGGGTTTTTTATGGTGTGGGGTTTGACTGTTTAGCTATTCCTTGGGTTACATCATACCCAGCACGTTTTTGTAATTGAGAATATTCTCAGCGTACTATTTACTCTGAGTTCACTTGCACACACGTGCACTTCTCTTTAGGTTGCCCCATTTAGTTTGATATTTGTATCCTCCATACACACTATTTCACTTTATTAGTATTTTTCATGTCCATTTTTAGGCACATTCACAACTAAATGGTGGCTGTGGTGATAGTCACTTTAATTTCTGCTGTGGTGACACTATTATGATTTTGTTGGTTTATATTTACACAGTAACTCATTGAAATATATGGGACATTTATCCTCTCAGCTAGGGGTGCTATATATGAAATCTCAATGATCTCAATAATATTAGAGTACAATTGACTAATATTTACAATTAGAGCTATTTCCAGCTCACCCACCAGTACCTTTTGTTTTAATTGGTTTTAAATGTCCGTCTAATTGTATGTATGTGGGCCAATTGAATTGTATATATGTACAGCTTTTCTACTTTGAATAAATTTGACTACATATTATTGTGGCGGGTGTGCGGTCGTATAATTTGCCCCATTAGGGACCTTCTGGTGGTCCGGTCGACATAGTGCTCTGCTTTACTCCTTTGTGAGTAAGGGGCTTTTATGTCCTGCACCCCTTCTTACTTCATTTACCCTATAGGGATTACAGTGGTGCGGAGCATCGTCCTTTATTTATAATCTGTATATATTATTCTGATGAGTCATTATTGAAGATAGGCTATTATATAAACCACCATAATTTCAGAGAAGGGAAAAAAAAAGAGAGCGCATGCATGATTAAGAGGAACCCGTTCCCTTGAAATGTGTAGCAGACCATCTGCTGTGTTCCCCACCTGTTTGGATGTTTTTAAAGGATGAAATAAATGCTGTATTTTACCTAAGTGGTGGCAAACAAGCCTTATATTCACATGGAGGATCTATGAAAGGAAATGGATATATCCTGCGCACTGCTTGATATTATGATGCACTCAGCTGAGCTGGGAGTAGCTACTTTGAAAAAGGGCTAAAAGTTGGAACATTTTTGACAATATGGATAACATAAATATAAATCCACAACAGGAGGCAAGTGCACCTAATGAGAAACCAGGGGACAGGCACGCATGGTTAAATTGCAATCCATGTTCACTATGACACTAATCGGCACCCAAGAGTGACTGATATACAAAGTCTGGGTATTAAGTTACAAGAATAGTGCTGGGGGGACAGTGTGTGCTGGGGCAGTGTGTGCTGGGGGTGACAGTGTGTGCTGGAAGAGCAGTGTGTGCTGGGGGACAGTGTGTGCTGGGGGTGACAGTGTGTACTGGGGGAGCAGTGTGTGCTGGGGGACAGTGTGTGCTGGGGGAGCAGTGTGTGCTGGAAGAGCAGTGTGTGCTGGGGGACAGTGTGTGCTGGGGGGACAGTGTGTGCTGGGAGAGCAGTGTGTGCTGGGGGACAGTGTGTGCTGGGGGTGACAGTGAGTGCTGGGGGTGACAGTGTGTACTGGGGGAGCAGTGTGTGCTGGGGGACAGTGTGTGCTGGGAGCAGTGTGTACTGGGGGGCAGTGTGTGCTGGGGGGCAGTGTGTGCTGGGGGAGCAGTGTGTACTGGGGGAGCAGTGTGTGCTGGGGGACAGTGTGTGCTGGGAGCAGTGTGTACTGGGGGGCAGTGTGTGCTGGGGGGCAGTGTGTGCTGGGGGGCAGTGTGTGCTGGGGGAGCAGTGTGTGCTGGGGAACAGTGAGTGCTGGGGGAACAGTGTGTGCTGGGGACAGTGTGTGCTGGGGGAACAGTGAGTGCTGGGGGAGCAGTGAGTGCTGGGGACAGTGTGTGCTGGGGGAACAGTGAGTGCTGGGGGAGCAGTGAGTGCTGGGGGAGCAGTGTGTGCTGGGGGAACAGTGAGTGCTGGGGGAGCAGTGTGTGCTGGGGACAGTGTGTGCTGGGGAACAGTGAGTGCTGGGGGAACAGTGTGTGCTGGGGACAGTGTGTGCTGGGGAACAGTGAGTGCTGGGGGAACAGTGTGTGCTGGGGACAGTGTGTGCTGGGGGAACAGTGAGTGCTGGGGGAGCAGTGTGTGCTGGGGGAGCAGTGTGTGCTGGGGACAGTGTGTGCTGGGGGAGCAGTGAGTGCTGGGGAGCAGTGTGTGCTGGGGGAGCAGTGAGTGCTGGGGCAGTGTTGCTGGGGTAACAGTGAGTGCTGGGGGAGCAGTGTGTGCTGGGGGAGCAGTGAGTGCTGGGGGCAGTGTCTGCTGGGGGAGCAGTGTGTGCTGGGGGAGCAGTGAGTGCTGGGGGCAGTGTTGCTGGGGGAGCAGTGTGTGCTGGGTGGACAGTGTGTGCTGGGGCAGTGTTGCTGGGGGGCAGTGTGTGCTGGGGGTGACAGTGTGTGCCGAGGGAGCAGTGTGTGCTGGGGGCAGTGTGTGCTGGGGGTGACAGTGTGTGCTGGGGGGCAGTGTGTGCTGGGGGAGCAGTGTGTGCTGGGGCAGTGTGTGCTGGGGTAACAGTGAGTGCTGGGGCAGTGTTGCTTGGGGGCAGTGTGTGCTGGGGGTGACAGTGTGTGCTGAGGGAGCAGTGTGTGCTGGGGGCAGTGTGTGCTGGGGGAGCAGTGAGTGCTGGGGGCAGTGTTGCTGGGGGAGCAGTGTGTGCTGGGTGGCCAGTGTGAGCTGGGGCAGTGTTGCTGGGGGAGCAGTGTGTGCTGGGTGGCCAGTGAGTGCTGGGGCAGTGTTGCTTGGGGGCAGTGTGTGCTGGGGGTGACAGTGTGTGCTGAGGGAGCAGTGTGTGCTGGGGCAGTGTGTGCTGGGGGTGACAGTGTGTGCTGGGGGGGGCAGTGTGTGCTGGGGGAGCAGTGTGTGCTGGGGGTGACAGTGTGTGCTGGGGGAGCAGTGTGTGCTGGTGGTGACAGTGTGTGCTGGGGGAGCAGTGTGTGCTGGGGGCAGTGTGTGCTGGGGGCAGTGTGTGCTGGGGGTGACAGTGTGTGCTGGGGGGCAGTGTGTGCTGGGGGAGCAGTGTGTGCTAGGGGCAGTGTTGCTGGGGGTGACAGTGTATGCTGGGGGTGACAATGTGTGCTTAGGTGACATTGTATGCTGGGGTGACAATGTGCTGGTGGGTGACAATGTACCAGGGCAGTTTACGCACACGCACTTTGGGAGTGCATGCATGCACTTTGGGAGTGCGAACATGCATTGTGGAAGTGTGCAGATGCATTTTTGGAGTGTGCACATGCATTTTGAGAGCATGCACACTTTGGAAGTGCCTGCACGCACTTTGGGGGTGTGCCCATGCACTTTGGTGGGGGGGTGCACATGCACTTTGGGATTAGGCACATGCATTTTGGGAGTGCGCACATCCCCAATCGAGGGGCATACGGGTGGGCCATGGCGCGATCCAGATTTGTGGTGCTCGGCTGTGTCTGTGGCCATTCCCATCTCCCTGAATCAAGAGACTTTTTATGTCCTCCTGAAGGCTAGAGTTCAGGGTATGCTTTGCTCGGTGAGCAGGGTGCGCGGGGCTACGGACGGACTAGGAGGCCGGTAAGTTGCAGTTTTAAATTCACTATTATGTGTATTGCGCATGCATAATTAAGAGGGGCCCATTTCCTTAAAACACGTAGCAGCATCAGACCATCGGCCGTGTTCCCCACCTGTATAGATATTTTTGAAGGATGAAATAAATGCTGAACTTTAACTGTGTCAGACAAGAATTATTTTCACATGGATGGTCTATGGAAGGAAATGGATATATCCCGTGCACTGCTTGATATTATGATGCACTCAGCTGAGCTGTAAGTAACTCTGTTGCTTAAGCTTTGAGAAGCTCACCCATCACAGTGAACCATATGGCACCGGTGATAAATTAGACACAGGCTGGTGGACACATTGGCGCTGTTTTTTGTTTGTTAAATGGTGCACTGAGTGACACTGAGGCTAAAATATTGACGCTGAATGGCATTGACTGGCGTTAACACTTGATAAATGAGGCTCCCAGTCTGCTTGAACACATTAGGAGCCCATGAAGGTCTTTTAAAGTGACTATGAATAGCATTTTCATTAGGTTTTAATAACTTATATTTAATGTATTATATCTTATTTGTATTTGTTTGTATTGAATTTGTAGTATTTCATAATTTGTGGTTACATGACTGAGGAGAGCAAATGCATAAGAGATTACCAGGGTGGTTATAGGGAAGTTATGTATTTGCTTTGAGTTATTGTGCAGCAAAAGAGAGGCTTTATGGTTAAAAATTATGGGAAAGGATTAACTTGTCTTTTTGAGGAATAGTGATGGGAGAAAGAGAAGTGAGCAGAATATCAGAAGGATAAAGGAAAGCGACTGGGTGAGATCAAGAGTGTATTTACTAAAAGTTAACGACTGAGACTGGCTTACCAGAAAATGGAAAAGGTAGCAAAAGTAAAAAAGTGTGCTTTTTTTGTCCCTTTAAGAAGTCAATTAATTCAAAATCAAATCAAGGCTTATTTGTCATATGTATAACAATAAACGATATTGCATGCAGTAAAATGTGCTTTATGACTCTTCATTATAATTACAATTCAAGGTGGACCTAGTAGAGGCAAACCAATACAGGTCACCCAGTTAACTAAGAGTTCAAAGTAGGAATGTTAAGTATACATAAAAGTACGCACACAATCTATAGTCAAAGTATAAGTGAGTTAGTTCGGGCGACCTGGGGGGGTGCCCCGGGGCCAAGGACCAAAACCCAGGACAGTCAAAATCCTGGGTTTTGGTCGACTTTAAGTCACCCTAAGCTACCCAGTTTAAGCATTTGTATTTAACTATGTAGAATATAGTATTCTGTTAGGGACATACATGATCGGGTCCCATAGCAGAGCCCCCATCTGTACCCAAGACAAATAGGCTACTTTGTGACCTTTTCCAATGTTGATCACCAACCTTTGAACTCATGTTCTTCTTCTCCTTATATCCATTTAATACAGTGTCACAGATCCCCCCCCCCCTCTTTTCCAATCCTGACAGACCTATCTCTTTACCAATGAGCTTAATCTATAAATTAGATGCAACTAACCGCTCTATGCAGCCTCCTACAAAATGGATTTTATTATTTTATTATAGCCATCCCAGCTAATAGTTTTTTCCTTTTTCTTTCAGGTCTCTGACCCATTCAAAATTGTTCTTGTCGATTTACTTCTAGCTTACTCTCTCCTCCAGCTTACTAACTGTCCTATTACAGTGAACTGTGAACCTTGGCATTTTTGGGTAAAAATTGGGGTGTCTCCACTACAAATAACAAGGGGAGGCCGATTCATTAATAGTGGTAGGTAGCGACAGTTGAGCGACTGTAGCAGTATTTTCACAGCGCCCGCTAGTAGTCGCTGTGCTTGGCCATTGTTCGGTAGTTGATAGCGACTGAGTCGGTGTGCAGTAATGTTGAATACGGGGTGACGAGTCGCTATTTGACAGGTTCCGCGATGTATGGGTGCGCATGATAGCGACTGGTCAGAGCGACCAGCTCCCACCATATTCATCAAAAAATCACGCTCAAAATATTCTCGCGCTGTGAAATGCATGTTTAAACCCCAGAGCGCTGGCGGCGATGTGTTAAAAGTAGTTTTTTAACCCCCAAACCACCATATTTTTGGTAACCAAAAATAATTTTTTTTTTTTAAGAATTTAGTAATATGAATACAATAATATCAGACCTGTAATATCAATCCTGCACAATTTTTTTTTTTTTTTACCTTAAAAAATTATCTAACATGGCAGAAGTGGTCACAGAATTTTTCACATTAAAAAAAAAAAAAACATTAATAACAATGAATTATGAATATTTAAAGATTGTTCCATTGAAATGCATTGGAGAGCGACAGGTAGCGAGAGGTCATACCTGTCGCTGTTCAAGGTCGGACGCTGGCGCTGTGGGCTGAGGCTGGAATAATGATGAATGAGTGGCTATATGGCGCTATCTCAGTCGCTAAGCCGGATCGGCTTGATAAATGTGTGATTGTGGTGGGGAGCCGGCGTTCTCATGGCGGTGCCTGTCATTACCGGTCGCTCACCAGTCGCTACCTGTCGCTATTCCTTCATAAATAAGGGCCTAAGAATAGCATCAACTTTTAATGCATGGGACTTGTTATATATTGTGAATAAAGCATTTTGCTGAAATCATCATAGCTTAATTATGTTCATAAATGATAGGCACACCCACCACAATCCACCTAATGTATAAAATTGGAATTTTTTTTGCCAAACAGGCAAATGTCATGTCATGTTAACTCATCTTACTCTGAAAATGAAAAATCCCAGTCACACAAGCTTGAAAGAAGTTCTATTCTGACCAGTGATTTTAAATCAGTGAAAGTGTAAATAATAAAAATGAAGTTATAATTAGATATGTCATTTGTGAAAGAGTTGAAAATGTCTGAAGTGCAGTCTTTATCCCCTTTTCCTTCACTCTGTTCGAAGCACAAACATCTTAACTTGAAGCATACTACATAATTTGTCAGTCAAATCTGGGGACTTTCGTTGCATTGTCATGCATATATCCTTTGTTAACAATGTAAACATTGTACATATAGCTAAACAAATATATATTAACCTTAAATATTTTAGATAATATGCTAGACAATTAAATTACTTTCTAACATCTAAAATGTAATATAACTATATGCACTTTACTTTATACCTAATTAAAGGGAAAATCAGTTTCTGTTTAAATATCTTCAAAATGAATGTAGAATGTGGATAAAAAAAGATTGTAATTGGAGGAGACAAAATGAATGTAAGACAAATTAAAATAACCGCATGTGAGAAAGTTTTTTTGCTATCTAAAAAAGTTTTACATAAAAAAGGTTCCATTCACTTCTAGTTGTGTGTATTTTTTTTTTTTTTTTTTGGGGTACTGTGTACATTGGGATGATTTTGTGTATTTTGTTAGTAATTTTTGGTGTTTAAGTTTTTCTAGGGGTCACGCTTTGTCTTAATCGCTTGGTCCTCAATAAATTGAAAGCCCAGTTAGGACATCGAAGTGGAGTGTCGCATGTATATGAGAAGTGTTCCAACAGAGAAAAAATGGTAGCAAGTCTGGTTGGATATCCTTTGACAAGCTCACAACTGTGAAGACGTGGCGGATGTGGGCCTCCGGCGCTGGAAGTCACCACCTTCAAATAATGTTATGTGTTGTTTGGCCTCTTGTGGATGTTGATAAGTGCAGTCTCGGGGACCTGTGTGTTGGATTGTGGTTATGCTGGCCGCATTGGGGCTTTACGTCCTTCTTCCATATACTTATATGGGATCTAATCATGTATGCATAAGATTAAGGTATCCAAATTTGCGGGGGTGGCTCTGTAGTTGGGGGCCTGATTAGGGATTTTGATACGTTGACAATTGTTATGCAGAGGTTATGCCTCTCTTATTTGTAAAATTGCACTGTGTGGTGGCTTATCCACCTGTGTAGGGCCAGTTTTTATGTTTTTCTGAGTAATCCTTCTTGATTATATTCTTTTGGTTCTAGGTCCACATTATTATTGTGTACTGTCCTTAGATCAACAAGGGTTGATTGTCGGCATAGGTGCCCGTGGTTACAATCAGGATCTCCTTGAATAACGTTTCACTCATGCTTTTTTAAAATTGTATTTACTTAGGTATAGGGATTTATAGCGTAGTAGTTATTAATGTATGTGCATAGGATATTATTTCCCCCCTGGACAGTTTCACCCCTTTGTACTTACCTACCACACTCCGTTTGTCAGGTCCGGTGCCGCCGGGGAGCACTCTTGTACTCCCGGCGGCCGGTGTGGCCCCCGCCGCTGCGGTATGTCATCTCCTGCACTTTTCACACTTCCTTGTCTGAACGCAGGCTGGGCCGCCGATGCACTTCCGGTTGGGGCGCAGCGGCTCGCACTCGGTGATTGGCTCGGGAGCGTGGTGGGTCAGTATTTAGGGGGATAAGAGGGGTATGGGTGTAGGTCCATTTTCTGTCCAGCTGAAGTAACAGAGCATACCTTTACCCAAAGCGTCGGCTGGGGCTGGGGAGAGGAGCTTATTTTGCTGGCCTTCCTACTGGTAATACAAGAAATATTTTTGGCACACATGTTTATGGATTTGACTTTCTCTTTTTCTCTCACTTGGCTGTCCTCATAGACATTATAGTTAGTTTGCACTGTATAGCGCTTTATTGCATTGTTTTGCACAATTGATGTTTTTTGATGCACTGTATTCATGAAATTCAATAGTGAGGGTGTAGACAATAGGATATAATTTATGATTTGGTGTAGTGGATTTGGATACCAGTATAGGAGGTGTAGCCAGCTTACAGTGCCCCCTGGTGGACATGTATGTTATGTGTTTTTTAATGTGTTTTGTCAATATGTGTTTTGCAAGAATAAACTAGTTATTACTTTATTATAATATCATTGGTTGGTGCCGTGTTTTTCCTGGTTTTTGTGGGGGCTGTGGGGCCCTCTGTTGGTGTAATTCACATTGGAGTAGCCAGGGAGGCACACCCACATTATTGGCTTGTGCGGTCAATTTTCTGTAGCTAAAAACGTTTTAGTTTCATTATCTATTTACTATTTTAATACCTCTAATACAACCCAAGCTAAAGTTTACACAAGGTAGAGGAAAAAATAGTTCACAGTTGGCTAGACTTTCCAAGTTAACAGTCAGAAAAGTACTTTTCCTTAAACACCTAGTCTTTGAGTCTCCTCTCCATGTTCTCTTGAGCTGCCTTCTTGCATAAAGTCATTGCACAAGCATAGCCAAGGTTAAGCCCATTGTATAATGCTACACTAATCCCCAACCCATTCACTACCCATACCCAACTGCCAGAGGAATATTGTCACAGGCCCATTGTTCACCCCTGGGGAGCACTGGACCCACACTGGCTGGTGTCCTGGCATGGCCGTAGGTTGGCCATTCAGTCTCTGAGCCATGGAAAACCTAGCCCCTATGCCTTGTGTGCCAGCTGGTAGCTACATGGTAACAAGGTGAGCGGGCAGTCCATCAATCGATAGATGATAGATACCATTCATTGATGATGACAAGGAGGAGAGAGAGGAAGGGAGGGTAAACTAAGGAAAAACATTGATAGAAAATGAAAGGGAAACCCTTTACCTAGTTGATTTTTTGTTATTGTCTGTACAATGGGCTTGATTAATTAAAAGTAAAAAAAAACATTTTCATTGCCATTTCATTTAAGCACTGGGGTTTGAGTACCCCCTTAACCCACCTTTATATTTAAGCACTGGGTTTTATGTGCAGCCTTTATCCACCTTTTCATTTGAGCACTGGGGTTTGTGTGCCCCCCTTAACCCACATCTTCCTGCAAGCATGGGGATGAAGGGATGTATCCCCATAACCTACAAGAAGCTATAAGCACTGGGCTTTGTGTGCCAGTGCACAGAGTCAGAGCTTGCGCACTATGCTTTGGAGGTGCTAACCTGCCCTGCGGGAAGTGTCCTATCAGAACGTGTGGTCAGCATGACAGAGAGTGTCATTACCGACTATCCACATCCAACGTGAACATCCTTACATTTCTTATGATTAAACAGACGTGGATCCCACAGGGCTGTGCCAGCACCCGAGTTACTGGTTAAAGTGTTTTCTACCTCCTCCATCTCTTATTCTTAAACTACCACCTCTACCCCCGAACTTCTGACACCTGTAAAAATGGAATATATTTATTAATTTATTTGTGTATATATGTATATTGATGTATATATTATGTATATATTTATTTATTGATGTATATATGTATATATTTTGGTAAATATTTATGTATATATTGATTGATGAATGTATTTAATATCTTTATTTGTGTATTTCTTACACTTTTTTCATTTTCAGTGATAATTTTGAGGATTTTTCCTAGTCCCTTTTGTGCAGGGCATATACCCTGGTGTTCCACACTAAACTGGCATCTGGCACCCATTGAATAATTCATGTTTTATATTTTTTTTAAATGATGTATTTGTTTTATTTTTTGTGTTTCTGTTATTATTTGAGTACTTTCCCTAGCCCATTTTGTGTAGGGCAATCACTCTGGTGTTCCTCTTTTTTAAGACCTTTTGACTCATTTTCAGCCCTCTAGCCATTGCAGTACACACCTTTCTAGGTGTACCAGGCTTGTTGACATGGGCACAGTTTTCTGGAAGTATTCCCTCTAATAATTTTTGGTTGCACAGGGTTTCTCTAAAAAAGAATAAAAAAAAAAACAGAATCAAAGCCACATTTTTCTAAAAAACAAAATGAAAACAAGAACAAACAAATTAAATCTGAAAAAGCAAGGTCCCCTCAAACAAAACAATACCCAACATGCATAGGCACTGTCAAGGGAAGAGTTGCCAAACATCCCCAGTCAAGTAAAGCATGCACGTGAGGGTAATTTTACTTGAAAATTTCAGCTCTGCAGACAAAGTGGGCACCTTGCACTTTCCAGTTGTACATAGCTTGTTGTAGTGGGCTCATCGTTCTGGAAGTAATCCCTCAAAGAATTCTTTGTTGCACAGGGTTTCCCCAAAAAGTATAAAAAAGCAGAATAAAAAACACATTTACCTAAAATACCAATATGCAAACAAGAAAAAAACAACCTAAATCTGTTTTTTGTTTATTTTAAATGTATTTTATTAAAGAACACTATATTACATGTGAATGCCCCATTTCTCGGAATTACAACAGGAGCACATACATTAGCCCCTAAACTTAAAAAAGTGCACTTTATACCATTTATAAATAAAATACAACTACTATCCACGCTGTAGAGGGTTAAATAAAAAAAATACTGGTGTAAGGCATTTTTTTATTTTTAAGGGTAAAAACCCTTAACAATCCCCCCAAAAAATTGATGTGGGGTCCCCCCACCCAGCATGACCTGTGTGGGGACCAGCTATGCACGGCTTATATGAACAGGGTGCATGGGCTAGCTTTGATGGCCTCTGCACTGCAGGCTGCAAGCCTACAAAGCCTCTGTGGCCCGGGGCCCTTTGCCCCCCGGCTTTGGAGAAGCAGGTAATGGGGGTGGAGGTTAGTGGCAAGTTTTCCGCTAGCTGCAGGTGACTTGCTAGCCCCCAAGCCTTGTCAACTGGTATAGGGGTCTCCAACCTTCGCCCAGCAATCACCTCTTGCAACTAACTGCACAGTGCTGGGAGTGGGATGGCGTCACAAGATGACGTCATCCACCTGCCCACAAATGGCAGGCCTACTGACAGTGACTGCAAAAGCTGGGGGGGGGGGGTGCTTCTTTCAGACCTTCTTCTCACCGTGGAAGAGCCCGGGGGGATCGGAGGCCTCGCCAGTGAATAGGAGACCCAGCGGTGGGAGTAAATGTCAATTTTTTTTAACAGTTATCAGCGGCAGCCCAGGTGAGGGGCTATTCTGGGCCTTCTCCTGAATCCAGAAAAGTCTTGGGGTGGTCAGATGCCCCCAGGGTGAAGAGAAGACCCAGCCTGATCTAACAAGGGGTCAGATGAGTGATTTTTTTTACTCTACGTGCCTGTTAGAAGGGGGGTAATCCAGGCACGTAACTCTCACAAGCTTGGCACTTAACAGCAGGAAAGGCAATTACATGAGATTTACCTGCTTGGCAACAGGGTTAAACAGCAAAAAATAATAAACCTTACTGCTCTCACACCCTGTGGGCCAGGACTTTACACACCGCACTGTGTGTCTGGACCTGACCCGGTAATGGTTTTTCTATTTTACTAGAACAGTAAGTCCAGTCCCTCAAAAACCCTATGCATAACCCACTTGCACTAGTAGCATACCAGTAAAGTTTGCTATATAAACTTATATACAATGGATATAAAACTATCATGTTAAAAAGACACATTTTTATCTTGTAAAAAATCTGACCAAGAAGAATCATATATTTTAATAGAATTTTTCCATCTTAATTGTGAAGGAATCTCTGAGAGGGCATCTCTTAGATGGACACAAAACAACAAGCATGGAGGGTTCTTTGTTAAATGCATCAGACAGAGCAAAGATCAGAAGGATTACTGCAACAAGACTAGGTAGATTGATGACCAAGTGCAAAACTGTCCTGGGTAAGCTTTTCATTAAGCGGAACCTGTTCTCCCCTTTTCCCTTTAGTGTTGGACCCAACTTCATCAACAACTGATATAAAAATAAAGCACTGTGGACATATACCACAAATTTCAGCTCTGCTACAGACTGATGTGAAGCCCCAGTCTACCAGCCCAAACTAGAGAGTGATCATGCAAATGTTATTGCATTACTGGAAACACCCTCTTATATTTCAGGATATGACTATCCTGGGTTTTGTTCCTTGCCCCTGGGGCATCCCTAAATGTGTGAAACCCCTATCGCCACAAAACCTCCCTACACCCCGGTCCTAAGGCGCCAATCAAGGCTGGGTGCGGGAGCGTGCCTGAGCCCTGAGATGCTGAGGATGTGGCCATCACACTCCAGAACGTTTACATCACCAAGGGAGCCGACAAGATGAAATTTGCATTGCCCTGGGGAGGGTGGGTCACACAACTGCGCACCCCTACTTGTGATACCCCTGGGTTGACCATGTTGGGTTTTCTTACATTTTAAACTCATGTTAAATAGTAGTAAACAGCTGCCACCTTAAACCAAAGTTCAAATCCAGAGCTTGTGAGTAGGTTGTAAAGGATTGTAAACTAAACTCCAAACTTAAAGTTACAGGCAGGTAGCAGGGAGTGTCATCAAGGGATTGTCAGAAAGAAGATATCAAAGTTCAATGCTATCCACAGGAACAAAGGGAGGCATGAAAGCTCCTAGGAAGATCCTCCAGCATCATCTAGGAGTCGGGAGTTCCTATTAAAAGTATTCTGCACAATTGTTGTCAGCAGACATGGCTTCCTATTTAAAGCGTACAAAAACCCACATTTGTACTAGCATCCCCTGAATTGCTCCCCCCATGAAGAGCACATTTTGCCAATTTTTAGTGTTCCTACTCTAATCCCAGAAAATGGCCCTTGTTTTAGCTTTGAAGCCCTGCCTCCTCCATTCATTTCCACTGTTGTGTGTGGCAATAATGTCATTGCCACACCAATGCAATGACTGGTTGCAGTTCCTCTCTGTAAGCTAGCAGGTGAAAAAAAAGATGATTTTAAAAATGAAAATATTAATTTCTAGTTCCACACCCTAAGAAGAGAATTTCGGCAGGGGCTATGGCCAAATGTATTTCACAAGTTTGGTGGGTTTTGGTCCGCTTTAAAGAGACCTGCATGGATATTGTGGGCACACAGGTACTGCATGCACTGTACCCAGAAGCAGATGGACTGCATGCAGTAATTAGTGCACATGCACTGCAGGCATTAGTTTGTGTGCCATGAGCCAAAGTTAAAGCATGCACATGGCAGGAGGTTGACAGCAACACAAGAACTGCAGGAATTTTGCAGGCAAAATGAAAGCCTTTCCTTAAAAGAAAGACATATAAGCCAGGCTATATTTTTCCAAAACCTACATCATGTCTGCAAAAAGCATGTGGTTGTTTTGGTCTGATGAGACTAAAGTTGATCTTTTTGGTCATTCTGTTATTCAAAAAGGGTGTTTGTAACAAAGAAAAAGAACATGTATAACACGATACTCACAGTTAAGCATAGTAGAGGCAGAAATATGTTTTGAGGCTGTTTTTCCGCAGCTTTATCTAGGACATTAGCCATTGTGAAAGGGGTTATTAACAATTCCAAATACCAGTCAAATTGGCACTAAACCTTCAGGCCTCTTAAGAGGAATTTCACCTTTTAGCATAACATTACCCAAAGCATACCTCCACATCAGCAGAAGAATGGATACAGGAGATGCCCTCATAAGACATATTTTCATTGCAAGGAATACTTCTACCCAAAAAGACTAAATGCTGTCATAAATTTAAAGGTTAATAAACAAAATATTAGTGTAAGAGTATGTGTATTTATGTAGCCAAATTATTTTAGTTATTTATTTGTATTTTTCTACCCTTTATATGGAGTATATTTCTTGCATTGATAATAGGTACAGCTCAGTATTTGGTCGGCTACATGTATGGCAACAAGCTATTCATAATACTGTATATTAATTCCCAGGACTAGCGTTTTTAGACCCGGAGGATTATACATGATTTTAATATCAATACATACTAGGATTTTAGGCAGCTTTCTTCTTGCTCAGGCTTTCCAGCTGAAAACACATTCACAACACCAATTAAAGAAGGAACTATTTCAGAAATAGGATTATAGGCATCTTGTCACAATACCTTTATGTAACATGCATTTATTCTTGAAAAAAAGTTAGACATACTTACCATTGTTAACATATAAAGAGAATTGTTTAAATGTGTAAAAACTGTGTTTACACTAATGCATATAGGACGTATAATAATACAGTGAATATTGATTGCAGACATCAAACAGACCTGTAGTCAAAGTCAAGGGTGGCTAGCTAATTCTGTGCTGCGTATAAATGTTAAGTATTTTGAAATTGCCATTACACTTACACACCTCCTATTCATATGCTAATATTTTCATTAATATGCAAATATCTGTCAAGTTGTTGACTTTTTTGTCCTACAGGGGTTATTCACTTAAAAGTAGAACTCCATAAAACTGTTTAAAAGGTTAATAAGAAAAACATCAATCTAGCCAGAAAGTATTTATTTATCTGAAAACCCTAAGGAGCAAGCAACGTCTGAAGGCATGAAGGCTGCACAATAACTATTTTACATAATTTGAACCCGCTTCCCAAAGCTGTATCTGAACCCCATCAGGATCCTCATTATTAATAGATACATTGGGTAAGTGACAGGGGAAAAGACAGCAGCAAGCAGCAGCAAAATATCTACTGCCTACAGAACATTCATCTTCATGGTGGAATGTGGGGAAGAATTATGAGAAGACCAAAAGTTGACCACAAAGGCATTTTAGGGAAGAAGGTACATTGTATTACTTTCCAAGGTGGAGCGTGTGAAAAAGACTTCTTTTATGCACCCCTAAATAAGCTGTGAAATGAGAAAGGTCCCAGGAAGAGAAAGAAATACATGATACAGGTAGTCATCAACTACTGCAGCAGCCTCTACTCTCTAAAAAGCATGGTCACTACTTTGGACTTGTCAATTATTACTAATTTATTTGATCCTGCGGATACTGCAGCTATGTTGTTAGAGGAGCTGCACTCTGCTATATGGTTCTTTAGGCGTGCAGAACCATAATTAATTATGGTCTTCCAGTGGTGGTCGATATAGTGCAGTGGAATCTTATTAGCCTGGCTCTGTTCTTGATGTTTGAAGAGATAACAGAGGACAAGATGGCCCATGCACTGGGGGTAGGAATGATTACTATCTTGCACAAATGTTAGGGGGAGAGAAACAAGAAGTGACTAAAAGATCCTTACCAAGTACAATACTAGCTGTGTCTCCACTACATCCAGGGACATAATGTGTGTGGCATCCCGATCTGTGGAAATTAAGATCTAGGGAACTGTTCTGCTCTTATCTTAACCTCGTGCACTTTGGCATTTTTGCTTCTGACTCCATAAAGTGTGAAAGGCTGAGCTGTGATGTGGCATTCTGGTGGCAATAATTTGTATGTCTGTTTTAAACCTGAAATTACCCAAGATGAGTTTTGCTAGTTAACATTCAGCAGACGAGGTCCATAGGATGATTGTTTTTTTATCTCTGAGAGGGCATCTCTTGGATGGACACAAAACAACAAGCATGGAGGGTTCTTTGTTAAATGCATCAGACAGAGCAAAGATCAGAAGGATTACTGCAACAAGACTAGGTAGATTGATGACCAAGTGCAAAACTCTCAGTGTCCTGGGTAAGCTTTTCATTAAGAGGAACCTGTTCTCCCCTTTTCCCTTTAGTGTTGGACCCAACTTCATCAACAACTGATATAAAAATTTAACACTGTGGACATATATCACAAATTGCAGCTCTGCTACAGACTAATGTGAGGCCTCAGTCTATCAGCCCAAACTAGAGAGTGAACATTCTCCTGTTCTACCTACTGATCACAAAAAAAAACATGATTCTTTTTATTTTTGGCTACAAAGCAATAAAAAACAACAACAATACACCACAAGACAAAACAAAATGAAAAACACTGCCTTCCCTAGACCAAGATAATACATACAATATCAACAGTGAATAATCAAGTAAATTGGGCGCTTATCCACGATGCAATATTTAGCAAACCAACCCCAATGAACCTCCCTTAATAAACAGAGCTTACATAGTGCCCCATAAGAAAATTATATAGATATATATATATATATATATATATATATATATATATATTTATAACTATATAAAGATAATAAAGTGCCAATAGCATACAATAAAAGTGCTAGATATAGTAAAGTGCAATAACTGTGCTGATAAAGTGCCGACTGTGTGTAATCAATATACAATCCCCTAAACTACCACAGTCAGTATTCAAAAATATTTATCTACCTAAAAGTGTATGTTTAATACGAAAGATGAAAATGAATTATTAATTGAATTATCTACTATAGTGCAGTATAGGGTAATCATATAGTTTATCTTGCAAAATGATCTTAATAGACAATCCTATCAAGATATATAGCTACCGCTCATCAATGTGTACAAAGGTCCAGGTGGGCTGAAAATGCTACCCCGTGCCCTCTGCCATACGCCCACAGCTTCTCAGAGGGGTTTGTTACTGACCATTTTACAACAATAATTGATCACTGGATCCTGCTCTTCATTCCACAATTCATACATTCAAAATACATTCAAATACATTCAACCAACCAGTTATAATTCATGCCAGTCATTTTCTTTTTTCCTCACAGTTTAGGGCAGATGCGCTGAGCCCTCCTCCTCAAGGGCCACTAACAGGCCACACACTGATGCACAGACGGAGTAATTAGTGTTCAATCTATAGCTAATAAGTCAATAAGGATTGATTTTGGTTGAGAAAGGTAAATATTTATTCATTTTATCATGTTTCATAAAATGTATGCTGCCTATGCATATCTGGGGATTAAGGACAGTCAACTCATGGGGAAACAAAATACTATATCTTATCACTGTGTGTCCTCTCAGTGTAAGCTCCTACTCCCCCAGAAGACATAATTGCACAGAGCCTGCTATATTATGATTAATATTTCCACTTAGCCCTAATGCACATTTAACAAAAGGTCTTCAACACTTTTTTTAAGTATGAGTGCCTAGGTTCATTTTACAGTGGATTGAACAATACAGATATTAAGTGCATGATAGTCCTAAAATGACTGCTGATTCTAAATCTAGATAATATAGTAAAAATGTTTACACAAAAACTTTGAACACAAAGAGAGATGAAGCACTAAAGGATCCTCCACAGAACCCCGCAAGGACAGTTTGCAAACAGACATGATGATTATATCAGTCAAAATCTGAACAAAGTAGCCAGCTAGGTGGGCATACATGATTTTCTATTTGCTCACAGTTGTCCTTTAACCCCAGTCCATTTACTTTCCCTAAATACAGGCCATAATTACATTTTTAGAGGTTGCAGGGTAAGAAAACCTGGAGCATCCTACCCCATCCATCAATGTAAACTATCATGCCCCTATTGTACCAAATGACAAATGCTAGAAAAGACAAACTATGAAAAGTAAATGCTTTATTGATTTTGGGCCTGATGAACCTGAGAATTGAATTAAAGAAATATAATCACAATGCCATATGGAACTACTACTTGCTATCTTTCCAATTTATGTTTAATAACATAAATGCTGCTATTGATGAGCCTGTTTTAAGTAAACAAATTGTCCTAATAGCCCTGATCTTTAAGTGTTTTTCTTGTTCTGGAGGTATTGTTCCCTAAATTACAGTACATATATTAACATGTCCCTGAGATTGGGAAGAGTATTCACCCTTTATTTCTCCACTGTCTCCTTGGGCAGCAGTATGATCTGTTATTTATCAATAACATACCCAATTGTGTCCCATAGGGTCAGAAGGATTGTGCAGGAGCACAGAGTGGTGAATGTTCATCCTAATGTCCAGACAGCTGGGCACCTCTTACAGGGATCCCTTGGGGTTCATAATGCGCAATTTTCAATACATTTATTACTACTTATTTCATGACTTTGCGAAAATTAAGTTAACAGGAAAGAAGTAATAAAAAAAAAAAACTGTCCCAAGCTGCAGAACAGGACAGACTCTTTTTTTTTGTTTTGTGCAGAGTAATTTAAATTTTAAAAATGAAATTTGTTAAAGCCCCAATTGCTTTTGACAAATCAGTTTTTGACAAATCAGTTTTTATTAGATTTGTTTACATTTTGGGGTTAAATCAACTTAGTTTAGATTCATCCACATCTGATAATGAGTTTTGGTGCTAAATTGCATCAGATGAATAAGTTAAAAAACAGGTTCATCCAAAACAAATCACTTAGGTTTCAGATTTATTAAATACTCATATTTTTAAAAAATTTCATTAGGAATTACATGCTAATAAAGTTGCTGCTGATATTTAAAAAGTGTTTTGTTGCCCCTTAACCCTTTAGTTTTTGTCACCCTTTGTTGCCAGACCATTTTGCACTATTTTGCGCTCCACATGTTCAACTGTGATTTTTGTGTCGTTTTTGTCATTTTTTATGTGTATTCTCAATATTTTAGGGGGGAAATATGTGCAAAAAAATTTAAAAAAAAATCTATTTTTTTACAATTTGTAGTGTTTTTTGTAATAAAAAAAGTAATTTAGTCAATAAAATCTTATTGCATGTGAAATCCTAATTTTTCCCGGTCACAGCGTTACCACATATGTATAGGTAGACACCCTTTCTTGCCCAGGAGACTCCCCCAAACTGAAACAGCGCTTTAGGAGATTTTCAGATAAAATACAAATATGCTAAGCGCTAGGCGCACCTTTTTTTCAAGAGAAACCACCCTTTACATTTGAAATACCCCCCACAAACTATATATTCCCTGAAAGTATACACCTCAGGCTTTCTAGGTGTACCAGGCTTGTTTACATAGGTGCAGTTCTCTGGAAGTAATTCCTCAATGAATTCTTTGATAGCACAGAGTTTCACTAAAAAAGAATAAAAAGCAGAATCAAACTCATATTTTCCGAAAAAAAATATGCAAACGAAAAAAAAAAAACAATCTGAAAAAGCAACATGCCCCGAACAGAACAATACCCAACATGCATAGCTACTGTCAAGGAAAGAGTTGTCAAACACCTCAAAGTAAAGCATGTGCGTAAGGGTAATTTTACTTGAAAATTTCAGCTCTGCAGACAAAGTGCGCACCTTGTACTTTTTCTACCAAAACAACCCTTTACATTTAGAATACCCCCAGAAACCATATATTCCCTGAAAGAACATATGTTAAGCTTTCTAAGCATACCCAGCTTGTTGTGGTGGGCTCATCATTTTAGAAGTAATCCCTTGAAGAATTCTTAGGTTGCACGAGGTTTCCCTCAAAAAAATTATAAAAAACAGAAAAAAAAAATTGATTTCTTAAAAAATCAATATGCAAACAAGAAAAAACAAGCTAAATCGGAAAGAGCAAGGTCCCCCGAGCAGAACAATACCCCACATGCATATGTACTATTAACCCTTTTAATTGCCCGTCTACTTGAAATTTTTTCACCCTCTGTTGACAGGTAATTTTTCACCATTTTGCACCATGTTTAACTGTGATTTTTTCCAGGAAAATTTTTTCCAGGAAAATTATAGATATATTTTTTGCAGCAGGGTTTAGGCTTTAACATGAAATGTCTTGTTTGCAATTTTTCTACTGTTTTTTTAAATATTTTTGCGTAAAAAGAACAAAAAATAATTACAAATTCTTTTTTAGAAAATTGTCTCCTTTATTTTAAATAAAACATTTACTTTATTAGAGAAAACCATATTGCATGTGAAATCCCCATTTCTTCCTATTACAACGGTACCACATATGTATCGGTAGCCCCCCATTCTTGCCCAGGAGACCCCCCAAACTGAAAATAGCACTTTATAACATTTACATATAAAATACTACTACTATCCACAATATAAACATAAGGGGTTAATGTAAAAAAAATGACATAGGGTCCCCCCTCCCGGGGGGAGGGGACCCTATTTTTTTTTTTTATTTTAAGGGTTAAAGACCCTTAAAAATCCCCCCCCAAAAATGAAATGGGGTCCCCCTTACCCAGCATTACCTGTCCGGGACCAGCTATGAGGGCTTGTAGGCACAGAGTGGGGGGGCCAGCTTTTGTGGCCCCCCACCCTGCAGCCTATGTGGGCCCGGGCTCTTCTGCCCCCCCGGGCTTTGGGGAGGCAGGTAATTGGGGGTGCCAGGGGTTAATGGCAAGTCACCTGCTAGTTGCAGGTGACTTGCCAGCCCCCAGCCTTGTGAACTGGTATAAGGGGTCTCATGGACCCCTTACCAGTTCACAAAGGGTTAAATGTAAAAAAAACACACAAAGACAGAGAGAAAAAATATTTTATTTTTATTTTTTTTATACTTACCTCCCATCCATCCCTGTGTCCCACGCTGATCAATCTGGCTTCTGCGCTCCTGCTGCAGCTGGAAGCCTTTTATAGCTGCTGGGTGACAAAGCATAAGGGGTTAATTAAAAAAAAAAATGACATAGGGTCCCCCCTCCCAGGGAGGGGGGGGGGCTTTTTGGGGGGAATTCTAAGGGTTAAAAACCCTTAAAAATCCCCCCAAAAAATGAAATGGGGTCCCCCTTACCCAGCATTACCAGCCCGGGACCAGCTATGGGGGCTTGTAGGCACAGAGTGGGGGGGCCAGCTTTTGTGGCCCCCCACCCTGCAGCCTACGAGCCCACATAGCCTATGTGGGCCCGGGCTCTTCTGCCCCCCCCTGGGCTTTGGGGAGGCAGGTAATTGGGGGTGCCGGGGGTTAATGGCAAGTCACCTGCGGCTAATTCTTTTGTGGTTGCTTATTTGTCCCCCTACCTCCCTCGGTCTTATTATTACCATGTCCCCATTCTAATGGCCCATTCTCCCTGTTGCTATTTTTTATCCTTTGCATCCTAGCATTGAGCCTTACCTTTAGTTTTTGTTACCAATGGTCTGCCTAATGCCAAAGTAAATAGGTGCATCCTTACAACTGCTTCCACTTACTAGTTGCTGTATGCAGTTTGCCTTTGGTTTGTCCTGTTTGGAGTGTATAATTTCTTTAACCTTTTAGGTGACTCAGGTTACCCCCTGCTACTGATGCCCCAGACAGCTGGCCAAGAAGCATATAATCTGGCTCACCGCAGCACCAGGGCAGTTGTAGAGCAAGCCTTCGGCCTCTTAAAATCCAGATTCTGGTGTCTGGACCCCCCAGGGGGCACACTCCAGAATAAGCCTGCTAAAGTTGTTCAAATCATCTTGGCCTGCATTGTCCTACACAATTTTGCCCTAATGGAGAGGGTGGCAGTGTATTTTTGAATTCTTATGGTTGGCCATTGACCATTTCTCCCAGCAGCGCCTCCAAGATTTGGTTGTGTCTTTGCTGCTCCAACGACCCTGCAGCCAGGTCTGTATGGCTGAATTTTGAATGAATTTATGAAAGTGGTGCTGTTGGCCCGCCAGCTTGCCTCCATGATTTGGCACTGTCTGCACAATTTTGCCCTAATGCAGAGGGTGAAACCCCTGCTGCAGCTTCAGATGTACCCGGGCAACTCTATTCTGGATCACAGAGCCATGCTGCCCAATCCATTGGTCAGCATTTGGTGGACTTTTACATTGTTTGCTTTAGTGTGCCATTTTGTGTTGTGTGTTGCTTCTTCATATTTTGGGTGTGAATGAAGAACATCCAAACCAAGTAGTAGTTATATGGTATCTATTTTCACAACATAAATAAGTTAAGTAAATGTTGAGCCTTTGGCCTAAAAAAAGGTCAGGTAATAAAGTCCCACAGCCATCTTTAGGGGGAGGTGGCATGATCCACAGTGGCTTGTGGCTGATAGGCCTCCAGCATTGACTGCATTCTTGAATTCTGATGGTTGGCCATTGACCATTTCTCTCAGAAGCACCTCCAAGGTATGGTTGTGCCTTTGCTGTTCCACCAACCCTGCAGCCAGGTAAGCATGGAGCAAGCTGGCAGCCCGATGCACCAATTTAAAATAGCTGGATGAATTTCAACTAAAAGTGAAATTGGCCCGCCAGTTTACTGCCACAGGTGACACCTGCTGCAGGGTAGGGCTGGCTGCCACTAGGGTGCCTGGTGGAGTTAATGATGCTGCTGCTGCCCACCTGAAAATTTTGGTCCTGGCTCTGGGAGGTGGGGTTTTACCCAGTGGCAGGTGGGGAAGCAAGTGGTGGCGTCCCCAGCAGAGTGGGTGTCATTTTCAGACTGGCCATCATGGGCTCCTCCATCTCTAGGATCTCAACCAGTTGAGGTGTGGAGAAAGAGAAACATTCGTGTTTTTTTGGTCAATGGTCCCACACAACCATTAACAAAATTAAGTTCACTCCTCCATCCTGCCCATTGCGATTTGCCTCATATGTGTCTGGGCTCCCCTCACTGTGTGGGTGACAGTGGTTTTGGGGAAGGCATACCAGACGTAGCAGCTGCTGGCGCAGGTCTTGCTGCTGGAATTGGAAACGGCTGCTGGCTGGGTGGTTACTGTAAGGGCAAGGACAAAGCAATGAAAGTATAAAACCTTTGTGATCTGGCCTCCTTTCTATCCTCTATCCTGGGATCCTTACGAAAGGGGTCCCACATCTATGTGTGGCCAAAATTACTTTGCAACTACCACTTTTCTCCTCAATACTTACCCCTGAGCTGCTCTTGCACTGATTTTTCCCTTTATCACCCAATCCTTGCGTTCTGGCCCCACACCCGACACGCTGCAGGCAATCTGTGCCCAGATATCTTCCCGCACAGCTTTGGGTGTGGAGCGGGAATGGGTCAGCTTGTCAAAAATCTCACATACGCCATCCAGTAGGGCCTCCAGCTGAGTATCATTAAAACGCCCACTCAGCTTCCCCCTGGTGTGCTTGCCTCAAGCCTGGGAAGGCCTGGAAGAGGTGGTTTCTTGGCTACTGGACACAGCTGCAGCTCCACTGCTCCACCATGCCCTCTGCAGGGGGTCCCACAGTAGGCTTCGCAGTGCGCTCCTATGTGGGCTCCTCAGTGGGACACGCACTGTGCTCCACACAGGGCTCTGAACCAGCTCCATTGGGCTGAACGGTGGTCTGAATGGGGTGGGCTGTGCCAAGAGCCCAAGTTGTGTGCATCGCGCTGCCTCTGGCTCATACTGCTGCTCAGACCAGCTCTGAGTAAGTCCTGTGGCTTGCAGCAGGGGAGTGCCTGTGGGACAAATGGCGGGACCTTGGGCTGGGGCTGTGGCTCCCTCAGCCAAGCCTGTCTTCCCGACTCAGGGAGTGCGGTGGCATCTTGCTTTTGGCATCTTCAGTAAGATCTGCCATAAAAGTCCTGGGGTCAGGTGTGTTCTTTTATACATAAGTGAGCATTTAATTAGCCAACAATTATGTTTATTTAACAAGCCAGCACAGGTGGAGGAAACCTATAGGCTACAACTTTATGGGCATTTGCATGTCACAAGCATACTTACGAGGTCTGCTGGGACATGTTGGTGCTTGTGAGCTTTGGCACAGGGGTGCATTACGCAGGAAAGCAGACGCCAAGGACCAACACGGCACCAACTGTCTACATCCGTGAGCAGCAAAATTACATAATTGCAAAGTGCTATTCCAGATATTCCCAAGGGGGGGGATACTTCTAAACCTAAAGCCCTTTGTTAGAAAGGACTGACCTTATGGAATGTGGAATACTTGTACAAAAACCTTCCCCACAAGGGTGGAATGGCAGCATGTCAAGTGCATTTACATACACAACACATACATCTGGAGAGGATCTATACCTACAATAAAAGGGAACCTCAATGAGCCGGGAGTTTGCATCTTATCATTGAGATCTGTTGGCAAAACTGGAAGGAACATACCTATTGACATACATCATTATTGACATCCACCCATGATTACTTTCAATGCATAGATGATATCCTTGTCACCTGGACAGCCTGAAGCCCCCATCAGAGAAATGGCACATGCAAGCACATATTTACTACCAATGGAATATCTACACCACATTTCCAGCAGGTTCACAGAATTAAGTATGCATATTCCTGCACAACTCTCCAATATCATGTATCTGATAATGCCTGTACAATGTCCCTCCATGGGTCTCCATGTGGGGGAAACGGGGCAAAGACTGGTTTAGCACATGAATGCACAGCAATTCAGAATAAAAGCAGGCCAACACCCAAAGGTAGTGCTGCTTTTCAATGGTGGTATGAGAAATAGGTAAGATTATCACAGGCTGGAGGTGGTTTATGAATGAATTCACTAATCACTTGGCCCCCCTATCACCTAGCTAGATGGTGGTCAACACTCCAAAAGTTAGTGTTCCTGTCCAGGCAAACACTAACCTTATGCTCCTTGGGAACCGTAAATAATGAGCCATTTCAAAGCACCTGAAAATCTCTGATTGTATGTTAATACCATGTGTATTCTAGGCAAAGCTGATTTCTTTGCTTCAGTTTCTAGGTTTGTGGCTGAGCTGGGAAGGGCATTTCATGGCGAGCATTGAGAATGTTCTGCTGTGGTCAGAGACAGCTGTGGGCCGCCCAATGTGACTTGCTATGCTTGCACACTTTTTTTTTGCATTGTCCTGGAGGAATAAAAGTGGAAACAGGAACTTTGGAGCCCTGCTTCTACCCTGCACTGCAGTAAATGGATTGACTAGAGTCCCTTTAAATCATTTCAACACTTGGAGGACAGGCCTACCAGCAATATACAGACTGGGACACTCAGTGAATGAAGACATGAAGATAATGGCCCTTATGGGCAATTGAAAACACACATGCACACACAGAGAAGAGAATAGGAATACAGCTGAACGCTATTCTACAAATATTAATGAAGGCTTCATCAAATAGTATCTCTGAGCTTATCTGCCTCTAGTGCCTTAAATTCCACTCCACCTAGAACAGATAAAAGGATTTAAATATTCCCCTCTCACAGACTTGCATTTTGATGTCCATATATATAGAAAATGACTGGATCCGAGTGACTTTTGTATCTCCTCAAATGTCCTGGTTTTTAAGTTAAGTTAGAAAAGCTATTGCTTTATTTCTTCATTTTTTTACTGAAGGCAATGGATCTGCAAGACTCACATATAACGGGTCAACCTTTACATCACAGTGGAAGCTTCAGTGACACTGACAGAAAGCAGGCTGTGTGCCACTGTGGTAGAGTTTGAACACACTGTGTTGACTTAAGCTCAAGAACCCTGCGTCTATGCCATCTCTGTTCTCAGTCTTACTCTCTGGAGTGTTGAGTAGACTGGGGAATAACAAACCCAGGCACAGTGTTGTATGGATGGGTGCACAATCCTGAGGCTGGCATCATGCTGGGGACTTTGATGGGTGTGGCGTTCATCCCCTTGCGCACTCTATCTTGCCAAAAAGGGACATTATCAGATGTGTTATAGACATAGGGTCATCGAGTGGCAGTCAGCACACCATGCGGGCCATCGAGTGTCTAAAACTCTAAAAGTTTCAGTGTTGCCTTCAGCAGCTTGTTGAAGTGACATTTTAGTATTAGTACGAGCAGTGCACTTACAGTGTATTAAATGGTGACTCCACTTTCAATATCAGTTTTAAAAGTTTTCACTATTGTGTGCCAAAATGGTTTCCTCAAGCAACCGAGCTTATCTGTTTTTTTCTTTTCTTGTTTTCTATTTTTGGTATGTGTTAAAAAAGAAAATAGTTTTCTCTAGCAACGATGTGTTAGCAACGTACACCAAAGTGGCGTGTTTGGCGTACCTAGCAGAGTCATTACTGCTAATCATCTGATTGGCTAAGTCAGAGATGATCGGTTTGACCCGTTCTGCTCTCATTCAGCCTCTTCAGATAAGGGGATCACAATTTTCTGTTCCAGTAGCTAAATGGTTTCAGGCAGGTTTCTCACCAGAGGAGGTCATTACTGCAAGCTGGTTCTGCCAAAACTGCTGATGAGCTCATCTGTTACAGTTGAAGGATTTTGGAATTTGTAGTCAGTTTTTTTTACTCAAGGTCAGGAAAGCTCCCACTTTAGCAACACAGAGCCATAGCAACATAAAAACTTTGAAACAGCATGCTGATAAGTTGATCATGGGTTATGATCGCACAATCCTGACACACATGTTTATTTTAGATTGCAAAAGAGGAAAACAAAAACCTGAGTTCTGCTTAGAGTATTTTGAAGTTGCTGATATATGTGTATATATATGTAATTCCTCCCCTAATACAGCATTACTAGCAAATCAGAACAAGCCAGGCTTACTAGCTTTTGTCATAAAAAATTGTCAGATTCAGCCCAATACTTTAATGAAAAGAACATTTATCCTCAGGATTTAATACTTAGATAAAGTTAGTAAATTAATGTAATGAGTTGAAGAAAAAAATAGACAATTCGCTATACTAAAACTATCTGTAAATAGTATATACAGTATATACTAAAATAATGTACTGTATTTGTATTGTTAAAGAGGAATTCTAGTGAACCTTACAGCCAAGGTCCAGAAAGCTTGGTCTTATGTTTACCCTGGCTTTTATCTCTCTCCTGAATTCCCACTGTAACCATGCACTTGCTGTGTTTTCTTCTCTTTCTTGCTGCTACTATTCTCCTGTTCACTTACAAAATCCAGTGGGCTAGAACACTAATCGTAGGGTTTTCTCTGCATTTATACCTTCCAGCTAGAACCTTCATGATCAAATGTTTCTTGCCATGCCAAACATGTTCCAGAATCTCCCTGCAAAAGCTTTCAACAATAGTCAAATGATCAAACAATGAGGTTGTGCCCATGATTGTCTCAAACACAATGTACTAAATAGTTTGGACCCAGCTATATAAAATTAATGACACTGATTGACTGACACCATCTACAGAATCAAATCTCCAAAAATGTCATGAACTCATTATTAATTTTAAAAACATCCACATACATCTAAAACAGACCAACTGATGCACATAAATGGGATGTCCATATTATTAAGAAATAGCTGCGCAAAAAGCGCTATGCCAACATGTGCAAATGAAAGGCTATAGCATCCTTATTTCAATACAATTGAAATTAAACCAGACCTTCAGCATGATTTCATGAAAATCCAAAATCCTTAAAAAACGATTCCCCAGCATCTAAAATTAATATATTTTAAGTTTTTAGTCATTTACTTATTATTCTTTCCCCCACCGGGCTGCAATTCTGTTCAGCACTCTAGGATACGGGTGTCGCCATCTTGCCTCAGAAGCATTTCATTTACAAAATACATTAACACAAAACTAATGGGCCCAGAAATATTTAAACATGAATATTCACATAACCGAGAAGTGATTTGGGTATGTTTTAGGGGCTAAAATGCAAGAAGAACATAACGGGGAAGTGGTTTGGGACAGTTTTAGGGGTGAAACATGGAATATGTAGGAAAGCGCAAAGTGGTTTAGCTAAGCATTGTAGTAGAAGTGAGTGAGCCAAATATGTAGGTGAGCACTTTAATGAGTTAAGTTTGTAGTGTGCAGGTGCAAGATCGTAGGGATTTACGTCCGGATGATTATTTATTGAAAAAGGGAAACAGAATCTAACGGGAAAGGATTCGTGGAAGGAGACGATGGAAAAAGTGCAAAATCGAAAGCCGACGTTGCAACATGACCCTGGATGCTCTGCAAGAACACTGAGGAATTGCATAGCTGTACCAAACACTGCTTGTATGTTGTGCGAGTGGCACATCTTGCGGTTCCTGCAACCAAATATAAAATAATTACACAAGGCAAAGTTGACCAACTAAAACAATAACTCCTACAACAAATTAAGATTCAAGTTCAACAATCCAAATATAATTCACAAAGGACATACCGTATTTTTCGCCCTATAAGACGCACCTGCCTATAAGACGCACCCTGTATTTGAAAGAGAAAAATTAGAAAAAAATATTCTGAACCAAATAGTGTGCTAGAATACCCCCTACCAACCACCCCATTATAGACAGTGTGCAGAATTCCCCCCGATCACACCATTACAGACCCCACATTACAGGCAGGAAGGGGCATCCCAAATTACTGGCAGTGTGCTGGCATCCCCAATACAGGCAGTGTGCGGCATCCACAATACAGGCAGTGTGCTGGCATCCCAAATTACAGGCAGTGTGCTAGCATCCCCAATACAGGCAGTGTACTGGCATCCCAAATACAGGCAGTGTGCCGGCATCCCCAATACAGGCAGTGTGCGGACATCCCCAATACAGGCAGTGTGCAGGCATCTCCAATATAGGCAGTGTGCTGGCATCCCCAATACAGGCAGTGTGCTGGCATCCCAAAGCAGTGTGCAGGCATCCCCAATACAGGCAGTGTGCTGGCATCCCCAATACAGGCAGTGTGCAGGCATCCCCAATACAGGCAGTGTGCGGGCATCCCCAATACAGGCAGTGTGCAGGCATCCCCAATACAGGCAGTGTGCGGGCATCCCCAATACAGGCAGTGTGCAGGCATCCTCAATACAGGCAGTGTGCGGGCATCCCCAATACAGGCAGTGTGCGGGCATCCCCAATACAGGCAGTGTGCAGGCATCCCAAGGGGGGCATTGTGCGGGCATCCCAAGCGGGCAATGTGGTGGCATCCCAAGGGGGTAGTGTGCTGGCATCCCTAGGGGGGCATTGTGCGGGCATCCCAAGCGGGCAGTGTGCAAGCATCCCAAGGGGACAGTGTGCTGGCATCCCAAGGGAGGCATTGTGTGGGCATACCAAACGGGCAGTGTGCGGGCATACCAAGGGGGCATTGTGCGGGCATACCAAACGGGCAGTGTGCGGGCATACCAAGGGGGCATTGTGCTGGCATCCCAAGGGGGGCATTGTGCGGGCATACCAAGGGGGTAGTGTGCTGGCATCCCAAGGGGGGCATTGTGCGGGCATCCCAAGCGGCTGTGTGCGGGCATCCCAAGGGGGCAGTGTGCTGGCATCCCAAGGGGGGCATTGTGCGGGCATACCAAGCAGGCAGTGTGCGGGCATACCAAGGGGGTAGTGTGCGGGCATCCCCAAGGGGGTAGTGTGCAGGCATCCCCAAGGGGGGCAGTGTGCGGGCATACCAAGGGGACAGTGTGCGGGCATCCCCAAGGGGGGCATTGTGCTGGTATTCCTAGGGGGCAATGTGCGGGCATTCAGGTATGCATTGCTATACAATTTATGGCCTCGGCCATGCTGATACATGCAATGCCTTGGAGCTAAAGGCGCGCAGACTCCTCCACATAGCCGCAAAACATGTTCAACAATAGCAATCCGAGGCCTCAAAGGTCCCATAAGTGGATCGCAAATGAAACGGTTTAATAGGGTGGTGGTCCCTCGGCAATCAGCTCTCTGAATCATACACAACCCCCTCCCAAAGTTTTCCGAACGAACAAAAAATTTCAGATTTTGTGGGGAAAATGATCCGAACTAACGCAAATGATCCGATTTAGTTTCGTTCTTCGAAAGAGCATATACCCATTAGCTCGAACATTCATACGAATGGAAAATGAACGAAAAAAACAAAAAAAAAAAGATTAACACACAAAAACTTTCACAGACAGCTACGGAAGTCCAGACGAATGTACCTCTGAATCGAGCCTAATGGATTGAAGTCTTTTATGCTTATAATTATTATTAAACACATTTATTAGTACAGAACTTGCTTTGGGACTTGCTTAGGGTCAGGAATTGAAACGCAAGACGTCACAAGATGTCACAAAAATGTATTTTTTTTGGGGGGGGGGGTTATTAAAATTGATTTTAATGGCTTCTGTTGCTTAACAAAGTGTAATTTGGAGAACAACAACTAAAACGTTGCCTAGACGCACTGTAAAGTTTGTCCCTGTTGTCTCTGCAGTTATTCCTTGTAACTGTAATGATGAAATGCTGACCAGCCCTGGTAAAATACACTGCAGAGAAAGATTTCTTGCAGAGAAAAATTATGATGTTCAACGCTTACAAAATGGTGGTCCAATGTGGTGCTCACTGACGATGGAATAATCGGCAGCCAGGCTCAACAGGTTCTGACATAGGCCGCCCAATACCTAGTGCAACAATGAAAGCTAATTAGTTAGCATTCTGTGCAGCAACTGCTAGCGCCAATGTAGTCCACAGCACAGCGCCAGATAAGACAAAAATGCTGATGCTCTGGAACTGGCACTATAGCCACAAAAAAGACGTTAAATGGTGCACATCATAAATAAGGCCCTGAATGGTCTGTTAATGGGTCTAGCACAATTTCGCACTTACAAAAATTAGACAAAAATAACTTCTATAAAATTTAGTTAAAACATTTTTAGAAGACCTGGGTGGGAAATTTACTGAATTATTTTGTTTAAATGTGCACTTCTGAAATCCATATTAATTTTTGATGTTTGCCTGGAGGTCAGCGCTATAAATTCTACATGTATATCATATTATTGTGCCTGTGTTAAAGACATCACATCTAAACAAGATCAGAAAGTTTGCAAGGCTCTTTTGTTAAATTGCTGCATATTAGGAGTCAACAGCTTTTATGCCATCCCCGTGGAATGGTGATTTAATCTGTGTGCCTGTGGCAATCCGTAGAGTAGTTGTCAATGCTCCATTGGTACTGACATTTCTTCCCCGTTGAATGGATGTCATGCTGTTCTAATCAAGAAGGCTTTCTATGTTCTCATCTGATATCATATCAAAATGATTCTTTTGGCCTCATCTTAAAACGAGAGTTTCTATTTCAGCCATATGTACACAGATTTCTGCTTTTTCTTTCTCAGCCTTTGTAATACTTGTTTTTCCAGCGTGTGTCCTTATACTTCTGGTTTACTCTTTATAGTTAAAAAAAACCTCACCTTAACTTCACTCTAGTATGGATCCTTTACTTCTTAACCTTTACTTTACTTCAAGAGATCCATCCACAAGTTTTAAAGGGTTTGTCCAGGCGATGCTGTTAGCGGTCATTCTAATTATTTAGTGGAGCCAGTGTGACTTGCAATGTGCATTACGGTGTGAAATGCAGGTGAGGTACATCATTTTTTTTTTTTTTTCGGATTGGAAATAACAATACCCTATGGGCTATGCAGAAGAAAATTGGTGAATTCTTTAGCATAGCCCTTAGGGTGAAAAAAATTCTTAACTGATAGGAAAAATTATGTACCTCATCTACATATATATGCTGTTGCATGTACAGCTAATGTTTGTGGAGAAAAGGAAAAACATTTTTTTTTTCACTTTTTGGTGTCTAAACCCTAAAACACTCACCGAGATGCTGGTTGCAATCCACACTGCAAGCCACACAGGCTTCACCAAATAATTAGCATAACCCCCATGGCTTCTTTTCGTGTTGGAGGTTGCAGGTGAGTGGAAATGGGCCTGCTCAATAGGGGGACTCTCTGTCTAAAACAGCAAGTTGAAGGTGAAAATCAAAACCCATAATTGGATTAGAGCTAGACCTGGAGAAATGTGTTGATTTTATTGTTGATCTTTTCTTGCCTTTTGTATTTAAAAAATGACCTTAAACTGGCCCAGCACCCTGGCACAGTTGGAAAAGAAAGGTAGCGGCCATTTTGGAGCTTTCTCTCCCAACTGACATAACAGAAATGCACAGTAACAGGAAGCCCAGTGTGACTTCCTGTTTGCAGGTGGCCTGCAAGCCCATGAGCGGCCATCTTGTTTTTAAAATTTATCCCAGTAGGCGTTAGAAAAAGGTAAATTATTTTTTTTATGTGCAGAAATCTAAATTGCCCCGGGAGGGATGCACATGAGCACTGTTTGTTTTGTTGGTCTGATTTAATTCATTTTTGACTGTTGGTCCGCTTTAAGTCTGCAACATTTCCCCCCAAATCTACTTCACACTAGTATAAACAGTATAACTACTCATCGCAGAGAGCCATAAGCTCAGCCTCCTGCTGGGATCAATAAAGTAAGTAAAGTGGAAGGTTTAACAATGACAATCAGAGATAGACAACAGTTAGTATATGCCATTAAATCTGTTGCAGGATGAATTAATCTCTCAATTGTGAAAGTATTTAAAGGGAAGGTCAACTTTCAATGGCATTTTTGTAAGTGCATATTTTTTGTGCTAAAAGGGTGTCCTCAGGGTGCTGAGCTGAGCTAGTATTTTATATTATATTTGCTTTTGTTAATAAATTGTGTGTTTTATGAAAGGAGTTTTCAATATCTGCAATCTATTGCTATTGGCAACTGTACACTACATCTCTGCACCATGTAGACTCATTGCTCACTCACACTTGCCCAGAAGCATTGTTTCATGTGTGCAGGGCTCACATCTCTTTTCTTGTAGCTCTTGGTGTACAGACTTGGTGTAACAGTTGGAAATAGAAAGAGACTACAGGTAGTGTAAATTCAGCTCAGTACTTGAGGACATGCTTTTGACACAAATGCCATTTCAAAAATGTAAATGAAAGTAGACTTTCTCTTTAACGATTATTTCATTATTCATAATGTATATTTCAGTGTTGTAAGCACTTTAGTTTGTTTAGTCTGGACACAGTTTAGCCAAACCATTGTGACTATCAAATCAAAACATAAATACCAAAGCAGTAAAATAACATTTCAGTATACCTATACTTTACTCAAAATTAAATCAAAAGCCAGGATTTTCACTATCCGAGGCTATGGTCCATACCCTTGAGGTATCCCTATTTGGGATTCCCCACTGTGTGAATCCCACCAGTTGCCCACATACCTCGCTGACGCTCTCACGGCACAGGTGTGGCTTTGTTCTAATTAGCCTTTTTGGCACCCTATATTAACGAGCGGCTAAAATAACTGAATGGGAGCTCATGCATCCCTTTATGCTGTGTACGACCACATCAACTGGCAGGGTTGTACAGAGTGAGGTATCCCTGATTTCAGGAAAGACAAGCTCCTAATCACATATCATATGTTACCTACCTTTTCCCCAATAAAGGGGAAAGAAGGTGGACAGCTGTTGCCTAAACAGATAAAGAGAGTGGTCAGACAGTTTTATTCGTAGTACATGCAGGGTGGATTGTATGGGAGCAGAATTATCATACTGGGGCCTCCAGCATCTTTGACAATGACAGCAATGAATCGATGAAGCAATGAGGTCTCCAACACACTTAAAGTGGACCAACACCCAGGATTTTCACTATCCTGGGTGTTGGTCCACTTCAGCGTGGCATCCGAGATCAGGATGCCCCACTGTGTGAAACCCCCCCAAAAGCCCCCAAAAAACGTACCTTTTCGGCGACGGACAAGCGACGGACAAGCCGCCGCGCCTCCCGCGCATCCCTCTTACAGGGCGCGCGCCCGCGCCAGCCATTCACAAACGGCCGGCGCGGGCGCGCGCACTGCTAGAGGCTTTTGGAGGGGGTTTCACCCCGCGGGACATCCCGATCTCGGATGCCCCGCAGTGAGGGAGGTGATCGGTCCGGGAATCTTATAGATTCCTGGGCCGATCACCCCTGGGTGTTGGTCCACTTTAAACAAAAAAACACCTTACCCATTAGGTTGTTTCTTCTTTTCTTTTCATATAGTATTTTATTACTACTATTTTAATTCAGAGGCACAATAGTAATTATTCAAAGGCGCTTGAGCTGTTTGAGAGATCTGTGGTCATCACAACTGCCCCTGATGACTGAGATAGCTTCCAATGATGATAGTTACGTTAGTCTGGTCCGCATAAGCTTACATCTTTAGGTATTGAGCTGCCACGCATCCTTTTAACAACATGCCACCTTTTTGTTTTGAAATATGTTTTAGAAAATGACCTATAGTTATTGTATGTTTGTTACTGAATGACTCAGTGCCTGTTTGTATGCTGATGTTCATAAAATGCATCTGTTCTTGTTCTTTGAATAAAACTAGTAGCTGTAAACAAGGTCAGTTATTGGCATTTGATTTTTATACAGAAAGAAACTGTCCCTAAAATACCAAAAATGCAGAAAAAGTTATTAAACCAGACTTGCTTTCAAAGTAATCTGCCACTGAAAACAAGTCACCACTCGCCAAGTAACCTCAAGGCACTGTCTGCCTTTGGTTGTTGCTGTGCATATTTTTTTTTTTTTTTTTTTACGTCATTGCTTTTACTTAAAATGTTTTTATTCCAGACAGCTTTCTAGTACAAAGTAAACAAACAGTCAATTTTCATCATTTTGTCATCTGTGTCCTGTTTCCTGTCTTCTGTTGTTCAAACAGAGATGCTTCTGTAATTTTCTTGCTACCTATTGTTTGTTCTTTCAGAGTTTGGTTGTATTTTCAAAAGCTAGTTCTAGTCCCAGTAGGATGCTAGAAACCAAACCAAAAGCATTTATTGAGATTCAATAAATATAAATATATATATTATATATATATATTGGTCATAAATGTTTGATCATTTTACCGGGTTGGGGGAAGGCATGCCTATCCACAACTGCCTACTGTGTGTGGGGTGAGGGAGGGCAGGGGGGATCCTCTTCCCTTCTGCATTTTACTTTTTAATATGAGGTTTCTTCTTATTAAATATTGAGTCTGGAGGTGTGGTCCACTTATGTTTTGAATATTATTTATTGGCTCTGGTGCATGGGATATGGTCAGGGGTTGCATATTAAAATATCTGGTCAATAGGATCTGCTCTCACAGTATATGTTTTTTGGGGTCTTGAGGAGAAGTATATTTGAATTCTGTATAATTGTTTGGTGGTCTGAGGGGAACCATTTGCAATCTGCATATTAGGTCTTGGATCTTGGCAGATAGGGCCCATCTGTGCTTTCCATATCATTTTTTGTGTCTGGGGCAACCAGCTTACCCTCTGCATTCATTTCAGGATCCCAAGTACTGTATATGTGTTTTTTAGGGGAGGGTTGGGGTAGGTTTACATGTATTATAAATAATTGTTGATGGTCTCCCCACACAATTTATACATCCTTTTTTTCTCTGCCTCTTGGCTACATATATTGTTTTTGGCATGGGAACACCACAATGATGGAGCAAGCACCCAGATTTCAGACCTTGATGAGCACTAATACGAACTCCTTGGGACCAAGGATGGGTATGAGTCTTAAATGACCATTAGGTGGGTGATGTAGAAGGGAAGAAACAAGAAACTGATTCGCTTTCTGGGTGGTAAAAAAATAAATAAATAAATAAATAACTTTGGGAGGCAAGCTCACTTTGGGGGAGCTTTAGGTGTTCCTTGCAAACTGCCTTTGGAGCCCATGCAGCGAGCTTGGAGTGCACAAACGAGAAGTACAAAACAATCCTTTTCTTTAAAATGTTTTAAGAAAATCTTCTCCTCCCGTGAAACAGTTCTTCAGCTGAGGTGTAGATGCAATGAGGTAAGCATATATATTTTTTGGAATTGTAAATAACAGCCCCCTACACTATACAGTATTCAGAGCCTCTCCATTTTTTTAGGATACCTCATAGGTTGCTGTTATCCCCAAAAATATTGAATCTCACTTGTACCTGCAGGTTCAAGAGATTTTCTTGAAAAAAAGGGTTTTCTTTGTACTTCTTGAGCTTTGCCTAAACTAGCCAGATGTTCCACATTTCATGGGACAATTCAACTTTGAGACATTTTGTCCAGTGTTCCCCAGGGGGCACCGAAATGTCCCACTTTTCTGACAGTACAGGGAAGACCGTATCACCGAATGTAGGATGCAGGATGTCTAGTCGGTTTTCAACTACTCTGCCTGAATAGTGATAGTAGTATTCATGGATTGGATGAGCATTGGTTATATCACTAACATGTTTATGAAATGAGGATCTCTAGAGAATGTGACCCGGGGCAGAGTTACACACATGAGTAGCATAATATGCTGTATTTTTTCTGAAAAGCCAGTAAATAATCCACACCCCTAAATCACACCCCCACAATGACAATCACCCACAAACCGGTTTAGGTTGTCCCACTTTGAGGCCTTTTAGTGCTTGTATTTACATTTTCCAAGTCATTTCATAAATACACATAAATAAATGCCACATAAGCTGAAAGTATTTCAAAAAACAACAGACAGTATTCTCAGTATGTTCTGTATGCTTATGGATAACAAAAAAATCCCCTTATGTTTTTCTCTAGACTGATAAGCCAGTACCTTTCGTCTTGGGTATTATTTACTCAACTAAGTTTGGGTGCTAAATATTTTTTATATTCTCTACCCTGATTGTGTATTTAATAGTTAGACCTTAAAATGGAAACGCTTTGCAAAGTTAGTGGCTTCCTTATACATTGATCTCTAAATTACATCTATGCAATTAGCATAACTGAGCAAAAAACAGAGGCCCTTATTCATGAAGGGATAGAGTCAGGTAGTGCCTTGGAAATGAGAGGTAGTGACAGGTGAACGCCGGACACGGCACGCAATTACACGGCACGCATTACCCCTGGTGATGAATCACCTCTTTGATTTTGCACCAGGTGTAAAACATGAACTAGAGGCCGATTCATTAATAGCGCCAGGTAGCGACAGATGAGCGCCAGTAGCGTGATTTTCACAGCGCCCACTAGTATTCGCTGTGCTTGGCCGGGGTTTGCTTGTTGACAGCGACTCAGTCGGTGTGCGGTAATGTTGAATACGGGGTTAGGGGTCGCTGTTTCACAGGTTACGCGTTGTATGGGTGCGCCTGACAGCGAATGGCCAGAGCGAACGGCTTGCTGCAGATTCATTAACAAATCACGCTCAAAAATTTCTCGCACTGTGAATTCCTTGTTTAAACCCCAGAGCACTGGCGGCGATGTGTGTAAAGTAGTTTTTAACCCCCAAACAACCATTTTTTTTAATGTAAAAATTATACCAGTTTTTCTAAACATTTAGTAATATGAATACATGAATATCAGACCTGTAATATCAATTCTGCACAATTTTTATTTTTATTTTTTTTTTACTTAAAAAAAAAACCTAACATTGCAGAAGTGGTCACAGAATTTTTGACATTAAAAAAAAAAAAAAAAAACATTAATAGCAATTAATTATGATTATTTAAAGATTGCTCCATTGAAATGCATTGGACAACGCCAGGGAGCGCCAGGTCAGACCTGTCGCTGTGATGGGATTAGCAGCGGCGCTGTTCGTTTCAGTCGGCTACATGATGAATCCCGCGCTAGCTGCCGCTCTCGCCGGCGCTAGCCTCATTTAGCGTGATAAATGCGTCATTGTGACCGCCGCCGGGCGTACTTGATTCGGTAGCCGCCGTTAGCTGGCGGTACCTGGCGCTCGTCAGACACTACCTGGCGCTAGCCCTTGATAAATAAGGCCGCTAGTTTTATTGATGACTGCCATTCACTTGCATTTTCTATTTTCTATTTAGGGGTTGATTCAGCACTAGAAGGAAATAGAACACTTCTTTTTTTTATGTAATGTGAATTGTTTTCATTGCGTGCAGCTAGCCTCTGCCTCTGTTTTTTTTTCATCCAGTCCCCAGCCAAGGACATTTCCTAATTTCTAGTCACCAGCTTACTTACACATCAGCCCCCAAAGTGTCTGTTTCTCCTAGTCCTTTCTTCTTTTTAAATATTAGGTATGCTGGTACTGCTCACTAACTTCCCCTCTTTAAACAAAATCCCTGTATAGGCACAAAAAAAAACCTGATTTGCCTGCATTCCATATGAACCCCAAAATCAAGCGGAATAAATAAAAATTTGGGGCAGGTATACGGTGCTGGGTTCACTTTTCTGGAATGGTCACGTGGGGCAGGAAAGTGGCACAGAAAGTGAACCAATTTGCTGGAATGTTATCTGGTTTTACCACCATGATTTAATACCAAATAGTAAATTGTTACTACTGAAAGCCAAATCACTCTATATTTCATTTGTGATTCTAATACTTTTTTGTGAATTCTGTCTTTCAGCCATTTCTTGTATTAGTATTTCACTTAGCTGAAAGAGTAATGGAAAAAGTTCGAGGGTGGGTCATTAACATTGCAAAGGCAGTAGTCATGAGCAGATCTCATATCTCCTGTGGCAATTGATAAATGTTTTGTCTATAACTGTGCTGCTGTCCTTGGTTTTATTTCAGCAAATGTATTATGTTTCAACCTTGGAAAGTCTTAACTATAGATGTACACATTTTTATATTATAACTAGTTGGGACGTTTACCGGAAGCATTTATTACAAGATTTTGTCTTAAAGTGGACCAAAACCCAGGAGTTTGACTATGCTGGGTTTTGGTCCTTTCCCCCCTGTGTGAAACCCCCCAGATTGGCTAAGGCAACTCACCCGTTCCCAGCGCAGGCGCGGCCGCTCGTCCACTTGGCATACTCGGAGCTGCTGATGCCATGCCGTCTAAGGCTACGTCTAAGAGCAGTGGCTCCAAACGCGCTGACGGCAGCATCTTCCGCTTCCCTCTAACAGGGAGCATGCCCATGGCAGCCTTTAACAAATGCCTGGCACGAGCCCTGCTAGAGGCATAGCAGAGATGCCGCCGCGGCTCACGCATGCGCCGTTTAACCGGGAACAATGTAAGTGAATGGGGAAACCTGGGGGATTTCACACAGTGGAGGATTTTGGATGCCCCGGGGGGGATCGATCAGCCTGGAAATCATAGATTCCCGGGTCGATCGGTCTGGGTTTTGGTCCACTTAAAAAACTACTAAAGTCCAACTCAGTCCAGCTCAATTTCTCATGGATAGACTTTGACTTGTTTCATGGACTTGATGTCTGTTTCTTAAAGGGGGTTAATGTTATGAACTGCAGATTGACTTACTAGTCAGTAAGTTGCCTGGTGCAGCTGAATTAAAGAGGGGCTGGGCCCACTGCTCATAGCAGCAAGATTTTGGGGTTTATTCATCATGGGATAGCGCCAGGTAGTGCCTCGTAGCGGCAAGGCAGCATCTAGTGAACGCTGGGCGCTGTACGCAATACCACATTTCTGAAGGCGATTCTGGTGAGCGACTCTAACAGTGCCATATAGCGTTCGATTCATCATTGCAGGCAGTTCAGCATATAGCGCCGGCGCTCTAGCTTCCAGAGTGCCAGGTATTACCTGTCGCTACCTGTCGCTTTCCCATACATGTCAATGGACATTCCATTTCTTCTGTTTAAACAGGGTTTTTTTGTTTTTTATTTGTTTTTTGTTTTTCTCTCAAATAATTGTGTCACCTCTCCTGGCCTAGAAAAGGTCATTTTTGAAAACAATTTAGATTTTTTATATTTTTATGCAGAATTGTCATTGTCACAGGTCTGGCATTAAAGTATTTACATCACAATGTTACAACAATGTAATTTCATGTGTTTTCACTTTGTTACTGGTGGATATGTGTTCAAAAACAGACTTCAATCACACAGCGCCTGGCGATCTATGCTATAGCGACCAGATCCAGAGGCCTACACTTTGTCTGTTTTTTTGTTGAATATGGTGTGAGTCGCTGAGAGTCGGTCGCAATGAGCTGGCGCTATCTTTCGCTCCCTGCAATGCTGTACTGGTATTCATTCATTCATTTATCCTAATTGTTTATATTGCAATCTGCTGTGACACTTTCTAAGGCAGTCAGGAGCCTTTTATTTGGAATTCAGATAGCTTACAGTGTAACCTGATGTTTACACCATGCTGTGGGATGGAATATACTCTCTACAGATTGTCTCCTCTGTATATACTCTGTGTTACCATCTCCTCTTTTCTTGTTTTACTTTTACAAGAAACAGGGACATAATGATTGTGCATGTGTGACCATGACCGGCCCAGGACAATGACAGACCCAGCAGTGTTTTCAACATTGGAGCTCTGACAGTCTGCTCCTTCTATACTGATCCTGGTGAGCCCACTTAGTGGGTTTTTTTGGGGTGGGTGGTCATTATAATTGCTGGGGGAGGGTTGGTGTAGATAGGTGATTGCTGTTGGTGGATTATTGCTCTGTTTGATTTCAGGGGCGAGAAAGATGAAGGTTGTGTAGTATAATGCTTATTGGTGCAGGGTTATAAGCAAAGAGGGTGTAAGGGAGATTGGTGGTAACTGGTAAGGTTGATGGATGATGGGATGTAAGATTGATTGGTTATAGGGGGTGTAAACTGATTGGTGACAGGGGGAACATTGGTTGGTGGCAGCAGTGTGTAAGACTGGTTAGTAGTTTGGGTGTAAGTCTGATTGGTGGCAGGAGTCTAAGGCTAATTTCTAGTGGGGGGTCTTGTAGTTAAGGACAGTGGTAGGAAAACAACATCATTGCTTTTGTATGCGCATGTGATAATGACCATTCTCTGACAATTATGGAATGCTGTGTTAAAACTATACAAGTACACTAAATTCCAAAAATCCCCACCACACCACTATCCCAAAAGTGTGCTGTAAACTGGCCAAATAACCTTAGGCAGGAGACAAACTGATTAAGGGGGGCCCAGACTGCCCATTTTGGCCAGTGATTAAAATGCACCACTATATATGAATAAATCGACAATTTTATTTAGGCATTAAATACACAAACTTACACATCAGCAATTAAAACCAAGTAACAAACACAGACAGACAAATAAAGGACATACAGACAAATAAAGGATTGGGCCATGCGGACATCTCCAATAACAAGTACAAGTATTGCACCAATCCCCTCCTATGACCCCATCAATGTCCTATCCACAACACATTATTTGATCTAATGCACCATCAGTATGCCACCAATTATAAAGAAAGTGCAATAATAATAATAATAATAGTAATAATAATAAATCTATCTCATATCAAAAATACATGGCACAATATTTCATTTCTCCAAAGTTCCTATATACACCAAAAACTGTATGAAGTCTAATAACACAAAGTGCTAGTGCTCATATATGTGAAATTTAATTATATATATATATATATGTGTGTGTGTGTGTTTCTATTGAAGAGGTTTACATACAAAAATGTGTACAGATTATTATGCATATGTTTTGTGCATAGCTAAAAGCTTAAGCTATTAGAAACGCAATTACCAACAGAGTAACAAGTGTAAAACATTCATTCTTAACCTTAACAAGCCTACAAGGGGAGACCCAAATCAAGGAAATTAACCGGAACCATGACATATGAAATAGATGGGGCCCACTATTTACACCAAGAAACACTATAAAAGCAAAAGAGAAAAAAAGAAGAAAAAAAAAAGCTTGCTTGAGTGAGGCCCTGTTTTCTTTCGATACGTTCACTTTGAAGGGCCACAAAGCAGCATGGTATTTATCCATCAAGCTATTTTTTTATAGACAGTTTTTTTTACAAAATGTCTCTTGAATTAAGAGACCTCTAACTACTGCTTTGTGAGCCTCCCAGACTATGATCCTCCATCTCTGATCAAACTCGATCATCATCCGACAGCAGTAATTATTTAATTTCCATGGCATATGAAGAGATCTCTGCATCAGAGGCAATACATCAACTACCACTAGATTGTGGTCTGACCATACAATGGGGATCAATCCTAGTATACACTTTGTAGTAGACTCATAGTAGTAGTCAGACTCATGCTGGGTGGGCTGCATCTTTTTCATGCATCTACCAGTTGATGCTGATTCAGTAGGGCACAAATTTGATATTGCAAAGGAGTTCCCTTTTGATGAGTCAGGGGTGTCTCACATATCTAGGTATGGGTGGATAATCTGGTTGGAATCCCCAGATATTATAAGCATTCCTTTGACGAATTAGAATAAGACCCTAAAAAACACCTCAAAGAAAATGTTTTGGTTTTGGTTGGGTACTTCCCCAACCAAAGCCAAAACGTTTTCTTTGAAGACATTTTATATGTTGTGACAGAAACTGGAGAGTCCTATAGGGAGCCCACCAAAATCAAGTACCGCCCTCCTTGCTCCAAGGAAAACCGGACTGATCTTATGAAAAGTGATTAGGACTCGCTGTTGCTTTACAACTGCAGAGACAGTGTAAGACAAGGGGAAGTCCGCACCAAGGTATTTAGGAGTGCTCTTTTGGGAAAAATGTGTTTCTTAGATATAATATGCGTATAATATTTGTGTGGAGAGAGCGCATTTATCTTAGGGCTTTTACGCATTTTTGGGGCACATTGAAGTCTTGGACATTGAGGGAGACTAATAATCTGACCGCCATTGTAACTAGTGTTCTAGTGTTGGTCTGAGGGGAGAGATCAGTATAGATCTGATAACTAAATGCTTGGAACTTAAAAAATGGTGCTTCACCAGGACATCTCTCAGGAGCCCATACGCCCTATTTTTCTGCAGGTCTCTGTGAATTCTGTCAAATTTCTATCTCTCAGTAGGGGCAGATCAGTCTAGCTCCTGGAACAGAGCCATGATGTTGAATTGAAGGTCAAGAACAGATTTGGGTATCCCTCTGATTCTGATATTAGACCACCGTGATGTGTTCTCTGTCTCCAATTTGTGATGTTGAAAAAGGATTCCTTCAGTGCTTCAAGTTCAGCTCCATAAGAGGTAAAATTTGAGGCCTGTATAGAGCTCTGATCTTCTACCTCTGCTGCCCTCTGCCCCACTGAACAGGACCTGGTAACCAGGCAAAAAGGAAGGGACATCATTAGAGTAGGAGGGTACTTCTGGTACTGGCAGCGACAAAGTGCTGAGCCAAAGTAGGGCCAGATCATCTGCAAAAACTGCACAGGGCTAGGTCTGCTGGTATGGTCTGCTCAGGAGCAGGTGGTGGCGACACTGATGCTGCTTTTCAAGACTCCGGAAAAAGCCTGCCAGAGGAGGAGCAAAATCAGGTGGTGATGGTGGACATTCTAAATCTTTTTATTTACAGTAGGCTGTGGCAATTCTTTCTTACCTTCCCTGGAGAAAACCTAGCATAGTGCCAGATCTACAAGCAGAAAGTTAGCCATAGCCATCGCACTAGGAACTACGTCTCTACATAGGCACCTAGAGCAGCATTGCAAAGCTGTGTAGGACAATCAAAATTCCCTTCTTCAGTTTCCAGGAAGCCAATCCTGTTGCTACCCCTCTAAAAATGTGATCATTTTTTGAGTACTTGTCAGCTACTGACATTACCAGGCCTACACCAACCAGAGGTCTCCTGTCATTTAGCATAGTCTTTAAAATCTTTGCCTCTGCTAATGCTACCACCACCAGCACCTATGCTGCCATCTACTAAACACCAGCCCTATAGAACCACCACAGGCCTCCTGTCCCTCTGCCTAGTCTTTCAGTGCTGCTAATGCCACAAATATCACCAATAGAACCTTCGCTGCCACCCTCTGTTACTACTAGGCCTAAACAACTGCAGGACTATGCCATGATGCACAAAATGGGTACATTTATCAAGGCTTGTAAAAAAAGCAATTGTTTGGTCTTCATCAACTTAGTTGTCAAGATGCCAATCTCACTACTACAACAATAAAAATGGGAATATTTATTGGGGGCTTGCCCACTACTGTCAATCCTACACAACCACCACAGGTCTTCTGTCCCTCTGCCTATTCTTTCAGTACTGCTAATGCCGCTACTACCACCAACAGCACCTCCGCTGCCCTCCTCTGCTACTACTAGGCCTACACAACCGCAGGTCTACCCCATGATGCACAAAATGGTACATTAATTAAGGCTTGTAAAAAAAAAGCCATTCTTTCGTCTTCTTCAACTAAATTGTCAAGATGTCAATGCCGCTGCTACCACCGTAAAAATGGAATCATGTTTTGAGGCCTACCTCCTGTGATGCTCACTTTAAAACTTTAAAAAAGCCATTACTTGTTTTCACTTTGCCTGAATGCAAACCCTGTTGCTTCTCCCTAAACAGACAAAATTATGGGGATTTTGCAGGCTAAGTGTAAAAACAAATCTATGCATGTTTACCTGCCATCCAGTAAATATATCCTGGTGTGCTGCTGAATGAAGCTGTTGCCCTTTTCCTGTATCCCAGCCCAGGAATTTAATTTATTTAATAACCATCTTTCTTTTAGCATTGGAAGATTGACCTTTCTCCACCCCTCTTGCTGAAATTGGAGTCGACAGAAATTTTCTGATGCCAGCATAAAAAAAGAAAATCTCTTACTGATATTGTATAATGAATCTAACTTTCATAGAAAGTTTAGAATAATTAATTATGAATATATTTTATAGCCTCTCAATCTCTTGTTTATAAAAATCAGTTATAAACAGCTGCAGCAGGGTGTTTTAGTATTGATATATACCAATTTACCATGTGCCTTCTACTCCATGTTGCCCCAAGGCCCTTAGTTTCAACGGCTAAAGTTTACAGGAATTTAATGGCATTGTTCCATGCTGCTTCTCTATGCATGCCCAGTTTTCCAGCACAGCTAATATGTGCAGCACCGGCATCTTCATATTTACCGATGGTGGAAAGCCAACTATTCTGGCTTCCAGCACCAACAGCCTCTCATGGTGGTGTCCAAAAAGCCTTATTTACAACCCCACAAGCCTACTCTATGTATTGCATTAGAGGGGAGTTCGGCGTGCCTTTCCTCAGCACATCCCCTCTATTGAAATGCATGGAGTAGGTGAGTTAGGAGTTATAAAGTCATATTGACGGATGCTTTAAAAACAACATACAAAAGGAGAAATACCCTTACCCTTATGAGCTTACAGTATAAATTAGAGGTTCTCAACCATTTTTTATCCAAAGTACCATTTTCCATTTTCTAAGTATCTCGTACCACCTGGGAGGTGCCTATGGGTTGTTAGTCACCAATTTCTTTTAAAAACTTGTAAAACAACTATTTAAAGTACACATGAATAGTTTTAACACAATAGGCTCGATTCAGAGAGACAAAAAAAAACTTCTGTTTTAGTGCCGATCTGTTTTTTTTGTGAAATGTTTCCGTTCTCGTATGAGCGTACGAGCGATTCTATGCATGCATTGAAAACCTTCTGTAAAGTTTCCGTCCGTTCGTACGGCAGATTACGAATATGAGGATGTAATTTTCCATCCAGACTTTTACGTTTCATTTTCACATGTTACAACGTAGGCTTTCGTTTTTGCCCTTTTCCCATCGTATCCTCCAACGAATCCTTTACGTTTCCCATTCGATTCTGTTTCCCTTTTCAATAAATATTCGTCCAGACGGAAATCCTTGCGATCTTGCGCCTGCGCACTACAAACTTAACTCATTAAAGTGCTTGCCTACATATTTGCCACCCTCACTTTTACTACAATGTTTAGCTAAACCACTTAGCACTATCCTCCATCTTCCCTTTTGGAACCTTAAAGCTCACCCAAACCACTTAGCACTATCCTCCATCTTCCCTTTTGGAACCTTAAAGCTCACCCAAATCACTTCTCGGTCATGTGAATATTCATCTTTAAATATTTCTGGGCCCATTAGTTTTGTGTTAATGTATTTTGTAAATGAAATGACACTGTAACATTTTTTTTGGATTCCATCATAAAATATAAAATGTATAAACATTTTGAAAATTTCTAATTTTTACAACTATAAAAAACAAAATACATAGCAATGGCAGGCCACAGAACATTATTCTTCATCTGTGGTCCCCAACGAGTTGCGCAGCTCCTGCATCTCGCCCACCAACTGTTGAACCCTGACACTTAGTTGTGCCACTCTGGCACATGTGGTCCCTGTTAAAAAAACTTAAATTAAAATATTGGTATAACCTTGTTGGGTCATACTGCAGTGTCCCCCCCCCCCCCCCGCCTGTATGGTCCAAACACCTAAATCTGAACTTCAAAAGCCAGAGGGCCCTCGCCACCACGGCCCGGGTTTTGCATAGTGCCCGATTAGAGAACCCCTGGCCTGCATTCTGCAGGCAAAGAACGGGCATCAGGAGCAAGGGCAGGAGTGGATATCCAGAATCCCCTGAAAGAATTTAAAAATAATAACATAAAATACACATTCTAAGCTACAATATTGTTTAACATGTCATCAAGGGCTAAAAACAGCAATAGGTTAAGTCATGAGTCATCAACTATATTCATTGTCATACAGTGAAAATGGATTGATAGAATGTGAGCAAACTTACCCTGGAGCCATCCACCAGATAATTCTCCTGACTCAAACTGACGAAATAAGCCGGAGCTCTGCAATATATAAGCATCATAGGATGACCCTGGATGCCCTGCAAGAACACTGAGGAATCACATAGCTGGACCAATCACTGCTTTTATGTTGTGTGAGTGGCCTATCTTGCGGTTTCTGCAACCAAATATAAAATAATTACACAAAGCAAAGGTAACCGAATAAAACAATAACTAAGATTCAAGTTCAACAATCCAAATATAATTCACAAATGACATAAGTCTAAAAAAATATAGCAATTATATGGATGTGTGGGAAAATAAATGTTTACATGATAAGGATTAATTAAGGTCAGAATTAAAATGCATCTATAAGGCATACATGAAATGTATTGATTCAGGTATGCATTGCTATACAATTTATGGCCTCGGCCATGCTGATACATGCAATGCCTTGGTGCTAAAGGCGCACAGACTCCTCCACATAGCTGCAAAACATGTTCAACAATAGCAATCCGAGCCCTCAAAGGTCCCGTAAGTGGATCGGAAATGAAACGGATTTATAGGGTGGTGATCCGTCAGAAATCAGCTCTCTGAATCAGACAGAAACCCATCCCAACAACGGAAGTTATCTGAACGAACGGAAATGTTCCGATTTGCTTCCGTTCATCGAAAGCGCATTCCCGAACGTTCGTACGAATGAAAAATGGACGAAAAAAAGCAAAAAAATTACAAACACCCACCCAAACTTTCACAGACAGCTACGGAAGTCCAGACGAATGTGTCTCTGAATCGAGGCTAATATGAAACAGTTGTATACTTGTAGGGCAAATCAGGTTTGGTATAGACGGCAAGAGATCAGATTGGTCTCAGCACATACCCCCTAATAGAATCTCACATAGTAGGGGAACTCAAATGGTTGGGAACCAATGGAATGGTTGGGAACCAATGGTCATAAGCATAAGGGGAAAGATACTATGTTTTATGTTTGGTGATATGTGTGTGTGGGGAGGTTATAATGGGAAGTTACTGTACTTTATTTATCGTATGTGCTTGCCTAAAGAGGTGAGTTGTGAATGCAATTTTGAAAGTTTGCAAGGTAGGAAATCAAGGAATTGAGTGGGGTATGGAATTCAATAGCAGTGGAGAGACACAGGTGAAGTTTTGGAGGCAGACATGTGAGTGGTAGAAAACAGGAGAAGGGGCAGGGTAGTATACACGTTATCTGGGTTTATGTAATTTAATTGATAATGAAATGCAAGGAAAGACCTGTCTGGAGAAAGCTTTGTAGAAAAGAGTTAACATTTTCATCGGAATTTCCGGTGAAAATGGTAGCCGGTGCAGGTATTGATAGAAGGGAGCAGAGTTATATGAGTGAGAGCAAAGGTGATAAGGAGAGCTCAGAATAGATGAAGAAGTGCCAGCTTGATGGTGACCCACAAAGGAGCATGTTGAAATTAGTTAGTCAGGATATGATTAAGATTGCTGAGGATCTTGGCTCGCCAATGATGGTCAATATTATGTCCCCACCCACTCCATTCATGGATGTATATTCAGTGATCTATGGATGTATATTCAGTGACCAATACCAGAAATCCTTTTTTTATTCGTTACAATAGCCCACTGTAGTGCCCAGGGATTTTACCTGGTCTAAGGAGGGACATGGCAAAGAGAGTGCACCTCTAGGGCAGTGATATGGATGATTTAAAAAAAAAGGCTGCTATGGCGCTGTAATGGGGGGGGGGGGGGGGGGGGTTGCACGCTCTTCTCTGTATTTTCATGTTCCCCTTTCACAGGAACATGTTTCAAATGACTTGAATGTATGTGTGCAAGAGACACTTAACATTTGTAAAACCCTTTTCTATATTGTGCATTTAAGTCAAATCTATCCAGACACATTTGGGCAAACCCATGCAGCTCCAACCCTAGCTGTTGTGTGCATTTTTTTTATGTCTTTTTTTTTTTTTAGAAAAGCAGCTAAGAAATTAATGGTGTTCATGAATATAAATTATCGTTGTGCTTTCCTTTCCATAATGATTCATTGATAGCATGTTTGAGTCAAATGTGCTAATTTGTCATTTCATGGCTTGTTGTAAATATGTTTTCACTTTATCTTATGATATACAATGTAATGCCATTTGTACCCAGTTTCTAAAATGCGTTCTAAAAAAGATTAGCCTGTACTAGGCTGTGGTTAACCCTTTTAGTGCCAGGTACATGAATTTCACGTAGCTGCCTCTACTACTGTTTAGTGGCAGCTACGTGAAATTCACATACCTGGCATCTGCACTCCGATCCCTGGCCCCCCACTCACCCTCCACTGATCACTACCTGCTGTCAAGTGACAGAGGTGACCGGCGAGTATTAATGTTTTTTTTATCCCAACATTTGTATTTCTGGCTGAGGATATTTGATTCTTCTGTAATCAATTGTTGGTATTCATGAATTATGGCTATTGTGGTGTGTTATATTTTGTATCTTTTAGACTCTAGGGCAGGGTTTTGGTCTATTATAGGCATGTGTTGATTAGGTTTTACATATTTTTCACCTTTCTAAATGCTGTACCTGCAGTTTGCCATAACGTGTTTCATAAACTCATGTCCCCCTACCCCATTTTTTTTAAAAAAAACCTTAAACTTCTCCTTTATTGTAACATGGCTTAACACTGCTGCTTTGTTTGAAATTCCCATTAATTGTTTAATGTTTAATAATTTGTCATAATAATTTTCAACTACTAGAATAAAAAAAAACTGCATGAATCATGAACAATTATGCATTCCAATAGACAACTGTATTTCCTAATAATGTAAAAATCAAAGTTACAGTCTTTATGAAGTACAAACAGAATGAAATGAAATGTAAAACAGATTATCCCTGGTGTTATTCCTTGTGCTGGCAACATCCATCTTGTCACCATTACACCTGCCAGAGGATGACAGCAGCCCGTCACTCTAGAGGAATTGACTTGCATTAAAACCAAGTGAAGGTCAAATTTACTGCTTGAATGATCTAAACTATATATGAAAGAAACATTTTTTTCTTTTATCATATTATATCTGCCATTGGAGTAGTTTACTATTAACAACGGCTGAAACTAGAAGTCCAGTTTAGGAATGTGTTAATATTAGAGATGAGTGGACCTGTTGAAAGTTTGCTTACTGTTCCCAGACTCGACCTGAGCCCAGACCCAATGCAATTGAAGTAATTGGGGACCCAAAAATGGCTGCAAAATAGGGATAGCAAGGGCTGGAGTGCTGCAAATCGAGGGGAACGCCATGGTGTTTTCCCTACACAAAATGGGCTAGGGAAAGTATTCAAAACAATAACAGAAAACCAAACAAAATGCATAAGTAAAAATAAAAAAATATTATTTACTGGTGTTGGTAGCCAAATGAACGGGTAATGGGTAGGGAAAGTGCTCAAAATAATCACAGAAAACAAGAAAAAAATTAAATAAATACACAAATAAATTAATTAATTAATCAATTAATAAATACATACATGAATGAATAATTAATAACATCAATAAATAAATATTTACATAAATATAAATAGACAGACCGGGTAGGAAGTGGTGGAGGTGGATGTGGCGGTGTAAGTAGAAGAGATGGAGGAGGTGAATGTGGCGGAGTAAGCGGTAGAGATGGAGGAAGTGAATGTGGTGGTAAAGATGGAAGATGTAGAGGAGGAGGAGGACGCAGCAAACACTTAAACCACTCACTCAGGTGCTGACACAGTCATGTCCCATGGGATCCATGCCTGGTTTAAAGCATGTCCATGTTGGCTGTGGATCAGTGATTATACCCCCTGCAGCGCTGAACACACATTCTGATAGGACACTTGCTGTAGGGCAGGCCAGCACCTCCAAGGCATAGAGGGCAAGCTTCACATGTCTTATTTAGCGACCCAGAAAGTGAATGGGAAGGAACCATTGCTCAGTACCAGGAGACGCGTCTACAGATAGTCATCACCATGCATGTAAAAGTCTGCCTCCTTGTACTACAGGCCATATCCAATGGTGATGGATGTGGCAGACAGTTGAATGATTGTGGCCATGCCGACCCTCCCCTGTGAGGTGCTGCCGGTGCTGTATTAGCAACTTGCAAAGGATGGGGATGGTAGCGCTGAAAGATTGCATCATCAGCACTCACCATATTGGTGGCATACTGAAAGCACTGCAGCATGGCACAAATGTCCCTCATGGAGGCCTACTCATTGGTGGTTAAATGCTGTTGGTCTGCACTTTGACTCACCTGGGCATTATGGAGCTGGAACTCCACTATTGCCTGCTGCTGCTCACACACCCATTCCAGCATAAACAACATGGAATTCCACCTGGTGGGCATGTCACATATGAGGAGGTGGGTTGTAAGGCCAGAGTTCCTCTGCAGTGCAGCCAGGTGAATGGCAGCAGGGTGGGAACTCAGAAAGTGCGTGCACATGCTACTCAATTTATGCAGCAGCTCCGGCATCTCTGAAAAATGGGCCAGGAAGCTCTGCAACACCAAGTTGAGCAAATGCACCAGGCAAGGGATGTGCATCATCCCGGCTCAGCCAAGGGCTGCTACAAGGTTGCGGCCCATTGTTGCACACCACCTTGCTTCAGGTGCAACACCAGCAGCCACTTATCTGTCTGCTCCTGGGTGCTGGTCAAAAGCTCCTGGGCGATGCAGTCACCAGATAACATCTTATTTAACACTAGCACCCAAAAGGTCACAGTGCCGGGTGCTCTGGTTGAAGTGTCAGATGAAACCTGGCGCTCTAGGTCAAGATCCCATAGAGCACAATGGGCAGAACTAGATTGGAGTGTTTTATGTTTATAATTCATATTATGTACATAAGAGAAAGTTCATGCAGGTACAACTTGTGTGTTGAAATTCAGTCACCGGGAGCCTGGCTGACTTGCTTAAAGGAGCACTATCACAAAATTGTGTAAAATTGTGAAAAAATCCATATAAACATGTTGGCTAATGAGAGGAGGGATCGCCTATACACCCAAACTGAATAAAATTCCCAGCTTGTGGTTTATTCTCACATGGTAGGAACAAAATCCATTGTTAAGTGACCCCTCCTCTCGCCATCCAGCATATTTATATGGATTTTTACCATTGGGCCATTTTTTCGCGATTGTGCTTCTTTAAGCTCATACAGCATATCAAAGGAAAGGACAGTTGCCGGCTTCACCAGTTTAAATCAAACTCCAATCTTTATTCTTTTCAATTAAAATCCATACAAATTGTCCACGATAAAAGCAGTCATAGTCATATGGAATTGAAATTCATGACAGCAGCCTACGTGTTTAAGAAACTAGTTGCTTCCTTAATCATGCCTAATAAATGTGTGAGAGACACACCTTTTATAAGTGAAGGTGAACATCAAGTGCAGGGCTTCCACCCCCAATCAGGGCCATGCGCCATCACAATGCCCAGGAGAGTCAGGGGGCAATCCATAGACCCAATACGATGAAGCAGATCCTCTGATTAGGACCAGGGGGAAGGATAGAAGCAGTGCTCTAGTTGTTACCAGCCAGAGAACACATAATTGTGGAATGCAGCATCAAAGCATAATGCCACAATGCTAGAGTCACTGCTGTAATAGACATACTGTCCTGAAATGCAAAGAAAAGCATGTCTCAGCAGAAGGGAGCACCCCCCCCCCCCGCAATGCAAGGAGGCACTCCAGACTTGGAAAGGAGCGGAAACCACTGCACATGTGACATGCATAAAATTATATCTGCATAACGAAGAAAAGAATATATGTGCTGTGAATATATATGCTTTATATGCAGAAGACCTTGAAGGAAACAAGAAGATTCCCTTATTGTTACTCATTACTCATTAAATAAAATAATTCAAGTAATTGGAGATGGATATAAAGTGCCGAATGCTATTTATTTTGTAATCAAATTCCAAGCTAAAAATGTTCAGTATATATGTTAATGTCAAGTCTAGAATTCAACCCCATGGGCCACCTTGTCCCCATTAGGAAAATCCATCGGGAACCCATGAATAATAGCAATTTTTTATAGTTATTCCCCCTTTGGGCCTACTCATACTCACCTGTAAAATGACCTGTAATTTTAGGGTATCTGTAAGGACAGAATGTTTTCTACACATAACATGTTCTCGAATGTGCTTAAATTTGTGGGTGAATATTTTGCGCGTACAGTCGAAAATTACTTTACAACTGAAAAACTCAGTGAAAAAGTGTACGAAGCAGTATGATCCTTTGTTGCCCTTTGCTCTGTTTTTCTTTGCTTTGTTTTTCTGGACTTTATAATGTTTATTAAGTTTAATTTTGTACTTTGCATTGGTTCGGTGCATAATTCTTTGGTGATAGTGGTTTAGATTGCCCTTTTGGCAGCGTTGTTTTGCATTGCTTTACATCTATTGTTATTGTACCCAGTTTTTTGGGTGGTTTGCAGATTAGCAGTTCTTAGTTTTGACTTTGCTCTGTGGATCCTTTTATATGTGATTGTTGCCCTGAGCGTCATAGCATACAGATATTTGAAATGGTGCTAGTTGCCCCATATAGGCCTGTACCTAAATCCAGGGACAGCTCCAGGGTTTTGTGGGCCCCTGGGCGACAGGGTCCCAGGGGGGCCCTTGTGTCACATCAATGATGGCTCTGTGAATCCCCCTGGATTGACCGGTATACTCACCACACATATTAAACTGCACCAAAACCTGGCATTTTAAATATCCTGGGTTTTGGTACTCTGTTGGGATGACTTTGCTTCTGCTTCTGCTTTGCTCAGCCGTTGAGAGGTCTCATTGGCTAAGAGCCCAATAAAAGCAAGTGCACCAACGGCTGCATCTTTGTTAGTCTAAAAAAACAACTTTCAATGTTGAATCAAAAAAACGCACAAAAATTTGAATTAAACTTTCAATGAATTAGGCCCAAAGCACAAGTTTTATTGTTCAAATTTCTGTCTCTTGTCAGTGAAAAAGTTAACAAATACAAGAATGAAAGATATATATATATATATATATATATATATATATATATATATATATTCCTTTCTTCATGCACACATAAAAAATCAAAAAATCAGCCTTAGGACAGAAGGACAGATGGATATACACCTTATTCTTTGCTGGTGCCTAATTTATTGTCATGGTAACATGTAGCAAAATTGGTTTGTTTTCTCTTGGTGAACACAATCACTTGTGAAAAGAAAGGCAGACTGAGGCAGTTTTTGCAAATAATATGTTTTGGTTTGTAAACTGTTCAATTTTAGATTCTGTCTTTGTACTATAGAAAAAGTATAGCTTGTTCAATAGTATATATTTTACATGTCAAGTACATACAATACAGGAAAATACAAGCCATTAGTGGTCAGAAGATTTTTGTCCGATCTTTGAAATAGATGCGATTTCTTTTTCATTTTTGAACACTTTTTTTTTTCTTTTTTGCTAATTCAATTAGAGAGGGAAAAAAAGCACTTGAAAATAATTCGATTATTCGAAATTAATTTGTGTAGAATTTCCAGACGCAAAATAATTCTTGTGATTCAGGTGCCATTGATTGGCACCACACAAGAGTAATATTTTTTTGTTTTTTACAGCTGCTTTCAGGGGGAAAAAAGTCTGCTGACTTCCATCATGGAGCCCTTCTACCCACTGCATCTGGTATAAAAAAACCCATAGTACACTATAGGGAAGCCTATGAACATGAAACTGTAAAATTATAGTTATAATAATGCTCACCATAAGTCCTACGTAGACCATGGCTGCTTGTCCAAGGTTGCAGGGCTTACCTCATTGTTAGATTCGCTTCCAGCACCATTCAGCCGATCATCTCGCTCCTCTTGCTTGCCGTGCGGTGACTTGCCAGCCCCCGAGCCTTGTGAACTGGTATACGTGGTTTCATGGATCCCTTACCAGTTCCTAAGGGTTAAATGTAGAAAACCAAACACATAGGAGAAAATTACATTTTTTCATTTTTTTCTATACTCACCTCTGATCCTCCACTGACCCCTGAGGATCCTATGGTGATCCGATGACAGGTGCTGGGTGATCAGTGGAGGGGGGCTGGGGAGGTAGTGGATCACAGCCCTTTGCCCCTCCAACCCGCACCCCACCTATCATTCGGGTCTAACTGAGTGTCTTTGGGCGGGATGAGGTCACGGATGTAGTCATCTGCCTTGCGCACAATAGAAATTATCCCAAAAAACGAAATTCAAAGAAAATGTGGGCACTCCACCCGGTTTATATAAAAAATCAGTCCATTTTATTATTGTATGTCACCATCAAAACTAAAACAACATATACACACAGATACACAGGACATTTAAAACAACCATAATTGGCCTCCGGAAATATCATGGAAGATTATAAGACAATGAGCATAAATTCATTCAACCTGAATATTACAATATACAATAAGACTAATACTAGGTAATTATACTGGCGGCAAAATAAACTTAAAAGATAATACAATCAAACATTAAGCAAGCCATATTAAATATCACTACCCCTTTAAGAAAAATGATCTAAGCAAAAAGGTTTTTACAAGATAGCAATCATAGAAACATAGAAACATAGAAACATAGAAGGTTGACGGCAGAAGGAGACCATACGGTCCATCTAGTCTGCCCTTATGTGTATACTGTATGTACTCTTTATCTTAGGATAGATGTGTGCTTATCCCAGGCATGTTTAAATTCAGTGACTGTTGATTTTTCAACTACCTCTTCTGGAAGTTTGTTTCAAGCATCTAGTACTCTTTCTGTAAAATAATATTTTCTAACATTGCTCCTGATCTTCCCCCCGACTAGCTTAAGTTTCTTCCTAAAAACACTTCCCTCCTGAACCTTATTCAATCCTTTTACATATTTAAAGGTCTCAATCATGTCCCCCCTCTCCCTTCTTTCCTCCAGACTGTACAAATTAAGTTTTTTAAGTCTCTCCTGATAAGTTTTAAGTTTAAGTCCTTCCACCATTTTTGTTGCCCGCCTTTGGACCCGTTCTATTTGAATAATGTCTTTTTGCAGGTAAGGTCTCCAGAACTGCACACAGTATTCTAGCTGTGGCCTTACCAGGGCTCTATACAGCGGCATCACAACCTCCCTCTTCCTACTGGTGATGCCTCGAGCTATGCAGCATCCTGCTTGCTTTTCCCACTGCCTGGCTACACTGTCCACTCATCTTGCAGCGATCAGTAATCAGTACCCCTAAATCTCTCTCCTCCGAGGTCCTGGCTAATACAGTGCTGCCCATACGGTACTCAGAGCAGGGATTCCTTCTACCCAAGTGCATGATTTTACATTTAGAGACATTAAAGTGGACCAACACCGAGAGGTGATCGGCCCGGAAATCTATAAGATTCCCGGGCCGATCACCTCCCACCCCGCGGGACATCCGAGATCGGGATGTCCCGCGGGGTGAAACCCCCCCAGACACCCCAAATCGCTTACCTGATGGCGAATGGCCGGCGGGGGCGCGCGCGTGCCGAAAGTGACGCGAGGGAGGCGGCGGCGGCGGCAGCCGCTTGGACGTTCCTGATCCCCGCCTGGACGTTGCCGGGGATTGGACCGTCCAGTCACGTGGGAGCGGGGACAGGTAAGATTTTGGGGCTTTCTGGGGGGTTTCACACAGCGGGGCACCCCCGATCGGGGTGCCCCGCCGAAGTGGACCAAAACCCAGGATAGTCAAAATCCTGGGTGTTGGTCCACTTTAAACTCTAGTTTCCACAGTTTTGACCATCTATCCAGTAAAGCTAAATCATTTTCCATGTTGCAGACACCTCCAGGAATATCCACCCTATTACTAACCTTTGTATCATCAGCAAACAGGCAAACCTTTCCTACCAAGCCTTCTCCTATGTCACTTACAGATATATTAAAGAGAATGGGGCCCAGGACAGATCTAGTAATTTAGTAATCTAATTATAAAAATATCTAAATACCTAATGCCTAAGGTGCGAGACAAAGGCCCTTATTTAAGAAGGGATAGCTTCAGGTAGTGGCTGGTTAATGAGAGGTAGCGACAGGTAGCGACTGGTGAACGCCGGACACGGCACGCAATTACACATTTATCAAGCAGAATCTGTTTAGCGACTGGGATAACGCCATGAGGCGTCCGATTCATCATTTTCCCAGCCTCAGCGAACAGCGCCGGCGTTCAGCCTTGCACAGCGGCAGGTATGACCTCTCGCTACCTGTCACTCTCCCATACATTTCAATGGACGATCCTTTTCTTCTCTTTAAACAGGGTTTTTGGGGGTTTTCATTTCCCCCAAAAAAATCTCAAATAATGCTGTGACCACTTCTGGCCTTGAAAAAGCAGTTTTTTCTCAAATTTTTCATTTTTTATATGTTTCTTCAGAAATGACATTACAGGTCTGGCATTAAAGTGATAATGTTACAATGTTGTTACAATGTAATTCCATATGTTTTCGCTTTGTTACTAGTGGATAGATGCTGAAAAACAGACTTTAAACACACCGCCTCCTACGCTCTGGGCTTCAGATAAGCATTTTTCTGCGCCAGAGTAGTCGCTACCATGCGCTCCCATACAGCGCTGTACTGGTGAAATAGTGACTCGTCACAATGTATTCAACATTACTGCACAGCGACTGAGTCGCTATAAACTAGCTACTCACAGCCAAGCACAGTGACTACTAGCGGGCTCTCTGAAAATGCCTGCTGCAGTCGCTCATCTGTCGCTACCTGGCGTTAGTGATGAATCAGCCTGTAAATTAGTGATCCCTCATCCCAATTCAATTAATATAAGAAATAAGAAATAAAGTGCTTAGTGCCAATATGCAAACAACGTTAATACATGTGCAAATTCAAACAAAGACTAATCCCAATATAGGAACAAATGTGAAACAAGGGCTTGCAAACAGATTTTTAGACAATAAGATCAAGCATTACAAAGAAAATAGGATAAATACCGCCATGTACAAGCAAAGATCCACAGAGGCCACACTGCTGCCCCCACGCGCTCCGCCGTGCGCCCACAGCTTCAAAAGGGGGTGAATCATTACTCACCTATTACCTCCTTTATAGTGCAGAGACGCAGCCCTCGCAGCCCGGCAGACACGCCCCCCGATGACCCGACCGCTGTCATCAGCAAAGAGGGGGGGAGGTTCGCCGAGCAGAGAGGGAGACACAACTGCCGCAAGCGGCCCGCCCCCTCTACAAGGGGGAACTAGATTTTAACTACATGTAGTCTGGTGTCTACATCACAGAATATTGATTGGATCCACATTGCTCCGTTCTGTATCTTTATTACTGTTCATGTGCTAATAAATGAGTAGAAGACAGTGATCATATAAGTGCTCATGTAGGAGAATAAGCTACAATCTAAAAACAATTATTTTTAGTCAACACTATATATTACATATTGCGATCCTTTTTACATATCACTGTATGACATATTGTTATGGTAGATGGCCCACTAGATTATATCTGTTAAAATAATAGAGGGGACATTGATCCTCCCAACAAACGCCTTAGGGTATCAACAAACAAAATTCATGATTTAGATTATGTAGATTATGATCCTATGGCTAAAAAAAAAAATAACACATTTCTTTGATTTGTTGTGCACACTTCTCTCTTGTGCTGCTTTTGAAACCCTTTGGCTTTCATTCTTCTTTTTTGCTCTTGTTTTTAAGCTCTCCACACCTCCAACGTTTTGGGTAGTAGTTGCTTCCAAATTATCAGACCTCCTTGAGACGAACCCAATATTCTTTTGCTGCGTTTTAGATTGATATATAACCCACTGTGGCCCAGCCTACCCACCCCCCCCCCACAAAAAACCCACACAAAAAAGATGTATATATTTTTATAATTCTTAGATTACTATCTTGTAAAAACCTTTTTGCTTAGATCATTTTCTTAAAGGGGTAGTGTTATTTAATATGGCTTAATGTTTGATTGTATTATCTTTTAAGTTTATTTTGCCGCCAGTATACCGTATTTTTCGCCCTATAAGACGCACTTATTTTTCCCCAAAAGTGGGGGAAAAATGTCAGTGCGCCTTATCGGGCGAATGTAAAAAAAAAATTTAAAAAAAAAAAAAAACTCACCCGTCCCCGGCGCTCCCGCGTTGTCTGGCACACTGCGAGAGGCAAGAGGAGCGGCGGGGGCTCTGTCCCGGCCCCGCCGCTGCGATCGCTGTCTTTTCAGGCAGCGATGACAGCGGCGGGGCCAGAGACAGAGCCCCTGCCGCTCCTCCATCTGCTCCTCCACACGCGAGCACGAAGGTCCCGGCAGTGGGTGGGCGTGGCCTGCATCGGCGCAGGCCACGCCCACCCGCTGCCCGGACCTTCGTGATCGCATGTGGAGAAGCAGATGGAGGAGCGGCAGGGGCTCTGTCTCTGGCCCCGCCGCTGTCATCGCTGCCTGAAAAGACAGCGATCGCAGCGGCGGGGCCGGGACAGAGCCAGCTCGTGAATGGGGTGGGCGTGGCCTGCGTCGGCGCTGCGGCGCAGGCCACGCCCACCCCATTCACGGAGCCGGCCGCACAGCGCAGTGGTGTCAGCGGACAGGTGAGTTTAACTTTTTTTTTTTATTACTATGGCGCCTGCCTATACTAACGGGGGGAGGGGGGTGGGAATGGGGGGATGGGGATGCCACACAGCCTAAGGGGATTGGGGGGATGGGGATGCCACACAGCATTTGGGAATGGGGGGATGGGGATGCCACACAGCCTAAGGGGATTGGGGGGATGGGGATGCCACACAGCATTTGGGAATGGGGGGATGGGGATGCCACACAGCCTAAGGGGATTGGGGGGATGGGGATGCCACACAGCCTAAGGGGATTGGGGGGAGGGGGATGCCACACAGCCTAAGGGGATTGGGGGGATGGGGATGCCACACAGCCTAAGGGGATTGGGGGGATGGGGATGCCACACAGTATTTGGGAATGGGGGGATGGGGATGCCACACAGCCTAAGGGGATTGGGGGGATGGGGATGCCACACAGCCTATGGGAATGGGGGGAGGGGGATGCCACACAGCCTTTGGGAATGGGGGGAGGGGTATGCCACACAGCCTATGGGAATGGGGGGAGGGGGATGCCACACAGCCTATGGGAATGGGGGGAGGGGGATGCCACACAGCCTATGGGAATGGGGGGATGGGGATGCCACACAGCCTATGGGAATGGGGGGATGGGGATGCCACACAGCCTTTGGGAATGGGGGGAGGGGTATGCCACACAGCCTATGGGAATGGGGGGAGGGGGATGCCACACAGCCTATGGGAATGGGGGGAGGGGGATGCCACACAGCCTTTGGGAATGGGGGGATGGGGATGCCACACAGCCTATGGGAATGGGGGGAGGGGTATGCCACACAGCCTATGGGAATGGGGGGATGGGGATGCCACACAGCCTTTGGGAATGGGGGGAGGGGTATGCCACACAGCCTATGGGAATGGGGGGAGGGGGATGCCACACAGGCTATGGGAATGGGGGGATGGGGATGCCACACAGGCTATGGGAATGGGGGGATGGGGATGCCACACAGGCTATGGGAATGGGGGGATGGGGATGCCACACAGCCTTTGGGAATGGGTGGAGGGGTATGCCACACAGCCTATGGGAATGGGGGGATGGGGATGCCACACAGGCTATGGGAATGGGGGGATGGGGATGCCACACAGGCTATGGGAATGGGGGGATGGGGATGCCACACAGCCTATGGGAATGGGGAGAGGGGGATGCCACACAGCCCATGCTAATGGGGAGAGGGGGATGCCACACAGCCCATGCTAATGGGGGGAGGGGGATGCCACACAGCCCATGCTAATGGGGAGAGGGGGATGCCACACTGCCTATGGGAATGGGGAGAGAGGGATGCCACACAGCCTATTCTAATGGGGGGAGGGGGAAACCCACACAGCCAATGGGAATGGGGGGAGAGGTGGATGCCACACAGCCTATGGGAATGTGGGGAGAGGGATGCCACACAGCCTATACTAATGGGGGGAGAGGGGGATGCCACACAGCCAATGGGTATATGGGGAATGGAAGGGGGGGATGCCACACTGGATATATGGGGAATGGGATGGGGGCATGCTACACTGTCTATGGAATGGGGGCATCCCACACGGCCTATGGGAATTGGATAGGGGAATGACACTGTCTGTAATGGTGCGTTTTTGATTGAAAATTTTTTTTTCTTATTTTCTTCCCCCAAATCCTAGGTGCGTCTTATGGGCAGGTGCGTCTTATAGGGCGAAAAATACGGTAATTACCTAGTATTAGTCTGTAATATTGTAATATTCAGGTTGAATGAATGTATGCTCATTGTCTTATAATCTTCCATGATATTTCTGGAGGCCATTTATTGGTTGTTTTACATGTCCTGTGTATCTGTGTGTATATGTTGTTTTAGTTTTGATGGTGACATGCAATAATAAAATGGACTGATTTTTTATATAAACCTGGTGGAGTGCCCAAATTTTCTTTGAATTTCGTGTTTTTTTGGATGATTTCACTTGTGTATGGTCTGGAATTCAAGGTGCACCCACCAGAGAAGTTTATCATTGAGTAGTGGTGCCCTTACAGTCAAGTTAATTAATTCCGTGCGCGCAATAGGCGAGGCTAGCAGCGACGAAAGAGGAAGTTGGGGAGAGGGCCTCTTTTGAGCCTTCTCCTTACCAAGGAAGAGCTCTGGGGGGGAAACAGAGACCCCCTGGGTGAAGAGGAGACCCGGCAGGAGGGATCGCCTTTGCAGTTGAGTAGATTTTTATTTGCAGATGTCAGCAGCATCAGCGGAAGGGAGTGAAAACCACGTGAAAGTTATGCACTCGGCAACCTCACAAATATTAGCATAAACATTGTATTTGGCCACGCATTTATATGAAATAAATAAATAATAAAAAGCGGCACACACAGGGCAGTGGACATGTCAAGGTAAAGAACAAAATGAATGACGCTTAATGTGCTTTCTGTATGACTGAAAATAGCGTGGTTAGAACTATCCCAGAGCAACATGAAAAAACACATGGGCTAACCACAACATGAGGACAGAAACAGTGTGTTAGTTATTGCATAGCTTGCCATTGCGCAACTGGGATCTGCAAAGACAAATGTAAATGATACATAATGCCATGACAGCATACATATACTATACAGAAAAGAACATCCAAAATAATAAAAAAAAATAATGAAAGTGGACCAAAAACCTGGAATTTGATTCCTGCCCGGGGCATAAAATTCGGCATGCCCCAGTGTGTGAAACCTCCCAGGTCACCCAGCAAAACTCACCTTTCTCCAGTCCGACTGCACATGTATGGGCATGCAGCAAATCATAGATTCCATGGCTCCCTGACTGCTTTGATTCTCAATAAAAGGGGGGGGGGGGCAGCATATTAAAAACCGCTTTGATAAAAATTAGATATACTACTAACATTGTCAAACATGATCAATATAAAACACAGCCCACAGCATCTCAAGGCTGAGGTGAGTCACCGTACACAGCTGATCGCATAGACTGAAGACTGAATGGGTGCAACAGTAAAGAAGGCAAAGTAAAGAAATGTATGTGCCTACACCTGGTGTCTATTGGTGTACCCTGTAATTAAACAGGACCATATGATGGACATTTTTATGTATGGCATGCGGTGACAATTGCAAAAGAGGACCCGTATGTGATAATACAAATCTGTGGCTGCCCCCGGACAGTGCTATGCAAACCAAAATACAAGCATGATTTTGGACTCAGATCTAAACTTCAGCCTCATATGTAACAGGGCCCAGTTCAGCTAAGCAGCAGAAACACACACACACACACACACACACACACACACACACACACACACACACGTTTATTGTAAAATTCGAGCAATTTTTCACATTTTGAATCACTCCTGTGTTGTAAAAATTCTTACATGCGATCCAATTTTACATGTTTTTTTTTCTCTAAAGCCTGATGCTTTGTTCAGCTTTAAAGAGGAACATCAGGCTTTTTCTGATGTTCCTCTCTAAACATCCCTCCCCCTCTCTGCATTTTGGATGTGGACTTTATCTAAAACCCCGATATCTGGCAGTATTTCTGGCCCTATTCCACCCCCATCCCCCCTTAGCTGTCCCAGAGTGACGGCTACAGGCTTAGCCAGCCCTAACTTTCGCTGTCTTCTTTTCAAAAGTCCCGCGCCTCTCCTCAGATATTGCACTGAGTGTCATTGCAGCCTGTGCAATAACACTGCGCATGCGTGAGATCTGAGGGGTGGCGTGGTGCATGCCGGGATTCCAAAATGGTGCTGCCCGATGGAGGACGATGGGGAGCGGAGGGATGCTGAGCACCGATGCGACTGGAGAGGTTAACATTTATATTTTTGGAAACCGGAGGGGCAGGGGGGCTGGGCAAGTCAGGTCTGGGGAGTTTTTATTAACTCCCCATGACCTCAAGCGTTCCTCCTTAAGGGGAAGAAAGTTACTTATCATGTACTACAGGTTAATTCAATTATGGTGCCATTGTTTCTTTGTGTATTTTTCACAACTTGACTGCATCACATTGGAGAAGGAATACTCCAATGCGATGAAATCAGGATAGAACTTTGCCCTTGAGGTCTCAATCTGCACTGTTCTCTGCTCATAGACAGCATAGAAAGCATAGAAAGCACAGCATGTGATGTGCTTCACTTGTGCTCTATAGCCTCACAGTTTTGTACTCACTGCTGCCTTCCATTCTATTTCTGACAGTCTCTGCTGCTGTAGCCAATCCTTGCTGGATCTTCTGTCCTTTCCGTTGCCACAAGTGCCATTAAAGTGTCCAGTGTGGCTGCTGGGTCTTGCTGCCCCATCCTTGAAAGCCTCTACACCTCCAGGCCACTGGGCCCAGCCATCACAGGACTGCTGCACATTGCAAGGACTAAACAGCAAAAGTGGGACTGGGCTGAGATTTTACTAAGTCTAAAATATAATAATAATAAGGTACATCCTGGGGCTTACAATACATGTGCTTTAAAATATACCTTTTAATGCAGAAAAAAACCCAGGTCGGCTAGCTGTGTGAAACCCCCAGATGACGAGTAACAGCTTACCTTTTTCCCCTGTCCAAAGGCACATGCATGAGCTTATGTTCAATCAAAGCCATTTGCCGTGCCTATGTTATTTGCCAAACTATGACTGTAAATGTTTTCAATGGGGAGCGAGAGCAGGCAGAAATTTAGACAGGGCAGAAGCGTGAACGAATGTTAAAATATATCCACCCATTTATATAGAATTTTGCCAACTTATGTTGAGACATGTGTCATTGGAGTGGCATGCATTAAAGACTGACTGGGCTAAAAAAAATGTTGATATTCTGTACACGCAGCTGCTTCGTCTGATTTCAGATTCTTGAAACATAACCTTTCATGAAATGCAGATATTCTTCAACAAATTAGAAGAAGGGTCTCTGACCCCACTGTATTCAGTGTGTGCAAAGTACATGGTTATAATAACTGCAACAGAGGGGGCTGGGCCAGGCACTTTGTGGTCTTGGTGTGTTACTTCTGCACCAGGAAGTAGGATGAAGCTGCTGCGGGGACAGGTGAGCAACACTATTTTTTTTGTCCCAGATTGGGAATTCCATACAAACTCTGGAACCTGTTAATCAGTGTCACTGATGACGGGTTTACAAACTTGCTTGTGTGTTTGAATTTTCTGGCAGAAGGCCACAAATCCAACGGTCTTGGGCCCAGGTCACCAGCAAATCAAGCCCTATTTAATAATATCACCCTTATACTTTTGTATATAAGCCTTGATTCATAGACACATTTGTCTGGACTTTCGTAGCTGTCTGTGTATGTTTTTGTGTGTGTTTGTCATTTTTTTTGCTTTTTTCATTCCATTTTCCATTCATACGAACGCTCGGGCTAATGCGTATATGCGCTTTCGAAGAACGAAAGCAAATCGGATCATTTGCGTTAGTTTTGATCATTTTCCCATCAAAATCTGATATTTTGCGTTCGTTCAGATAACTTACGTTATTGGTATGGGCTTGCGTCTCATTCAGAGAGTTGATTGCCGAGGGACCACCGCCCTATAAAACCGTTTCATTTGCGTTCCCCTCACGGGACCATTTTGACCTCGGATACCCTTGCTATGAACCTGTTTTGTGCCTTTGTGGAGGAGCATCACCAACTCCAGTTAATGGGCATAGAATGTATTAGCAGGGCTGAGACCAGATTGCACCGGCGACGCATGCATATCGATGGCATGCATGACGTTGAGCTGTTCGAGCTGACCAGACTTAATCGCGCTTCCCTCCATAAGTTGTATAGTGAGCTACGGCCATGGTTAGCCCGCGCCACAAGGAAGGGGCAAGCAATTTCAGGTATGACCAAGATGCCTACGCTGAGCTGCACGCTATCCAAGTTTTTGGATGGCATGGCTACCATTAGTCAGAAATACATTTATTTTCCAGATGACATGGTAGCCTGGAATGCGCTTAATCTGGCATTTTATAATACCGCTGACATGCCCAACATCATGGGTGCCATTGATTGCACCCACGTTGCATTGGTCCCTCCAGCAGCCGATGAGTACATCTATAGGTAAGTTCAATCGGTCATTTTTTTAATATAGTTTACATAAATTCTATTTTAACTATCTATTTATCCCTCCTTGTAACTTGTCCCTGTGAAATAGCTTACACTGTATATCTATTAATCCCTCCTTGTAAATTGTCCCTGTGAAATAGCTTACACTGTATATCTATTCCTTGTAAATTGTCCCTGTGAAATAGCTTACACTGTATATCTATTAATCCCTCCTTGTAAATTGTTCATGTGATACATTTGCCCGTCTTTAGCTTCATCAATGTTTTTCATGTTGGCCAAAGCCAAACATTTTCATGTGGACCTTAATTGGTCATTTTCAAGGTAATCTTTAGTTGATCCAACATACATATCCTTTTTTGGGCTAAAAAATACTTAGGTACTTAGTAAGTGTTTTTGTATTGCCCAACATGTATTTTGGAGGGTGTTAGGAGTTAGTGTTTGAGTAGTTTACCTTGCCTTGCTAATTTTTGTTGTTTTTCTTTTTTCCCAGGAACCGCAAAATGGGCCACTCACTGAATGTCCAAGCAGTGGTGGCCCCGGACATGCAGTTCCTTAGTGTTCTCGCCGGGTCTCCAGGCTCATCCCATGACGCGTACATATTGCGACGATCTGAATTGTACCATCGGTTTGAGTCTGGAGAATTCTCCGGTGGATGGCTCCTTGGTAAGTTGACGCAAATAACGTCATTCACTTTTCAATGTATGCCTCTGAATATAGTTTATGACCCATGTCTGAACCTGTTTTTACCCCTTGATGACATGTTAAACCGAACCTTAACCATGATCTTTAGCAAAGCACAAACCCTTACAAAATGATTTCCCACCATTTCTAAATAATATATTTCTACTTTCTAGTAAATTACTTATTATTCTTCCCCACACTCGGCTGCAAATTTGTTCTTGACTTTATGATAGGGTCTGTGCCATCTTTGCTCAGAAGCATGACACTTACTGAGTAGAGAAGAGTGGGATAAAGTGCAGGGGGCAGGTTAGAGCTGTGCTTGGCTCAGACAAAGCAGATCTGGGTTCCTGAAAAGGTAAGAAAAGGTAAGACATCCCAGAATGCTGAGCAGCACAGTCCTAACCCAATTTCAGTTTGCATTCTGCCTGATTTGCCCTCATCCGCCATCTTGGAAAGGCTCAGAACATGCAGTAGATGATGTTAGGCTGTTTTTTGAGGTGAGCAATCTGTATGTACAGGGTGTTGCAAAAATATAAGATAGTCTCTTAGTTAGGGGGAACGACAGTTTGTCCCCAAAATTTTTTGTTGGATTGGGTAATTAATGTATTTTCAAATTCTTTCAGGGGATTCCGGCTATCCGCTTCTTCCCTGGCTGATGACACCCGTCCTTCGGCCACAGAATGCAGCCCAGGACGCCTATAATCGGGCCCACCGAAAAACCCGGGCCATTGTGGAAAGGGCCTTTGGCCTCCTAAAAACTAGGTTCAGATGTTTGGACCATACCGGGGGGGCACTCCAGTATCACCCCAAAAAGGTGATTGATATAATACTGGCCTGCTGTGTGCTACACAACTTTGCCATAATGCAGCGTGTCCTCCGGTATGTGGATCTTCCCCCTCTCCACCCGGGCTGGAGCCTGATGCCAATTACGGTGGCACACCTAGTGCCTCTGGGCAAGCTGTGAGGGCAAGTTTGATTCGGACCCATTTTACCTAATTTTGTTTTCCTGTTTTTGTTTGTTGTATGTATTTGTTGTTTTGGACTCTCATTTGCCTTTGTGAAAGCGTGGTTATTTTATTATTTAGAAATAGTAATGAATGAATTACTAACATTTTCAAACTCGATCTGAGCCTCATTCATTATTTTCTCACATGTTTGATTCAAAAAACCTTCAATAATCTCAAAATAACCCAAACATTAATGCATCAACTTAGTCCACAACAGCTAAAATCACATTCAATATATTTAATATAAATATGTCAATTATTAGTTGAAGGGCACTCGCTGACTTCACGTACATACATAGTACAACAAAAATATACATTGGTGCTGAATCAGTGCACCTAGCAATTGGCCACATCCAGGGGTTTTAAAGTAACGCACTCCAGGCCGAAGTTTAAATAACAAATAAAATAAACAGACATAGGGAGCAAGCATTTGCATGTCAATATTTGGCCAGTAATACATAGGGCCACATACACACCCTCTCCTGTTTGGCCACATTTGCCACAGGCACAGGTGGAAAGCAGCCATACCAATGTCACATCCACGCCTGTAAGTCAGTGGCCCACCCAAACAATAACCCCCAGTCCAAATCCAAGTCCAGTCCAATGTTTGCCAGGGTTTAAGGTTGTAGTTTGCCATCCTAGAATGTCCCCCAATCATGCCTACAAACAGGATGAGCCAGACACAATTTCATTAGGCCAAAGCCTGCAGCGTGACAGCTTGAGTGGCAGGTTCAGTGAGGATTGAGCTCAGGCATTGGCTAGTGGGGTATCTCAGCACTCTAATGAGCTATATGGGCAAAAATCCAAATCAGACAAGCAAAGCCATAAAAAAAGGCTATCTTGGTAGCGCTCAACAGACAGGTGATGTAGAGGAAAGATGTGGAGCAGATACAGGGCAAATAGCTGTTTAAATGGGTGTTGCCCATAAAACCCTGGTGGTGGGCCTTGGGGATAGCCCATAACCTGGGCATGTGTGGCATTAAGAATCTGCGACTGTTCCAACATGAGTCTATTGCTATTTCTTACTTCCTTGAGCAAGTATTAGTTAAGGTGGCCATGTGGCTGTTGCTCATCCTAAATTCTATCAGCATAGAGGTGAATGTATTATTTAATGTATCTAATTGTGCAGAAAACTGCTCTGTGGTTCTTTGAGTCACCTGGCGAAATAAACGCCTCTCATGGTGCCACGCTGACTCCAGGATCACCACGTGCCTCCCCTGGGAAACTGGGCGACGTTGCTGACTACGCCTTCCAATTCCCCGGGTTTGAGCGCCTGCAGATGCTGGACCTCTAGGGCTAGCAAGAGTCGCAGATGTGCTTGGCAAATCCTCTGCAGCAGACCTACCACTGGGGACTGTAAGCTCAGTCTCTGCATGCTGCACACAATGGGCTGGCAGAATGCGGCCAGCTTCACTCTGCTGCAGAGGATTTGTTGCAGTAGCATGTTGGGACCGTGGCAGATTCTGTTCCAGGGGGTCAGTTGTGAAGGTCCCATCAAGGTGCCATCCTCCTCCATCTCCTGGATTTCCTCCATCAGTGTGTGGGTCTGTTGGAAAATGTGCAAAAAAAGGTTCAGTTTGGTCCCTAAATATATTAGTTAGGTTAATTAGTCATGTTCATTCACATGCATCAGCAGATTCAGCAAAATACACTTACCGTATATATCTGCTCCTGGCTCCTAGGCGGCACGGAAGTTGACAGCGTGGTCAAACTGGATGAGGCTTCCACACTTGCTGAGGTTTGATGCTGGGCTGAATGTCATTATCTGTTATATGTATGACTCACCCTGTACATACACATTGGTCACCTTAAATAATACAAACATGCATGTACTGCATGTTATGAGGCTTCACACATCCCTAAAGGGCCATTAGGGACCCACACTCAGCTTGCAAATAGCATTTGGCTTAAGAGTATGCTGGTGGGCATTCTTCCTATGTAGACCTTTCCCTGACCCCAGATCAAGTATTTGAGAGCAAAGCACAGCTAAAACCCAAGTGGCCTAAAGACAAAGAAGGAAGTGTTGGATATGATTGAGTAGAATCACATAACAGGCAGTGCTTTGCTAATATTAAGACTTTAATAGTGACCATAAATACTGTCCAAGGTCATGTATGGGCTGGCAAATTAGAAAATGAACATTCCGCACACATTACACACCCGGCTAAAACTGTAACCTCCCCTACAAGGCACTCTCTAGGGGCATGTGTTCATATATGCCTGTGAGCCTCATTTTACACCTTTAAAACATTTCACATACACACTAACATTACTAACCTGCAGGAATAGTAGGGATGTCCGTGTCCCGTCGCCCCGAGTGGCCCTCTAACGCCACGGGATGTATCAGCCAGAGCACCATCTCCTCAGCTCGGGTAAACTGCAATTTTGTTGGGAAGCCTCCGCCAGTTTGTAAGCTGAAAAATATAGGTTTGCAAATTTAGGAAATTGTTGACAATACAAGAAGCAGACAAATGCACAACTCAAATATGCACCTGTAATTTCACTGTTTATTTTCCTTCTTCCGTGCTGCATACTTCAGGTCAGAGGTCGCCGAGGAGGAAAGGGTGTGCTTGAGGGTGTTGTGCTTCTGGCCCTGTGCCTCTTTGCGTAGCACCGCTCTCCTTCACATCTCGCACCATTGCCACGCTCCGATGAAGGGATTTTCCTCCCGAAACACGTGTCAGCAGTTACAAGTGACGCCAGCCAGCGAGCTTCTCCAACTCAGTTTAAGCTTGTTTAAGCTTCAAAGCCAGGATTCGATAACAGGACTCTTTCTGGACATTTGAGCAGTTGCTTAAGTGTGCCTCCAGCACAGAACCTTAAGGTATAGCCACTTAATGAACGCCTTTACAGTACCTATTTACACTATACTTAAGTGGCACTATCTATTATATGTCTGCAATCTGGACCTTTAATGAAACTGCATCCTCCAGCACACAAAGTTGAATGCTAACACTGAATGCAGGACCAATATTATTATTGTATATAAATTTATAGCATGATGGTTACATTTGGTATGGGGCCCTCACATAGTGAATCATTTTGGTGACAGATATAAGTGTATTTTTGTATCTACTTTTCCATTGATATATCTTGTATTATACTTTGATTATCCCTAATACAATTTGCAACAAAATTTTATGGTGTGCATCCATATTTGTTCTAGTAACCTATGCCTCTTTGTGCCCTTGCCACTTGTGGTTCCATGCCCCTGGGAGGTACTTGCACGTGGCTCTGGAGATGCTGAGCTTGGGGGGCTGGGGCTTCTGGGCCTGTGGCTTTTGCTCTTTCAATGGGCGCGTTTCCCAAGTGGCTCTGGAGATGCTGAGCTTGGGGGGGCTGGAGCTTCTGGGCCTGTGGCTTTTACTGGCCTTGCCAGTGGAGCGTTCTTTCAGAACGGATGTGGTAGGCCGGGGAGGAGGGGATGGTGTTTTTTGGGGGCTGGGGCTTCTCACCCTCTTAGTGGCCTTTTTTGCGGGTGTACCTGCCTGCTTGGTTGTGGGCTTCTTCTTCGCCGCTGCCTCCTTTGCTTTGCTGGTTGTTTTTGGCTTAGCAGACTTGGTTGGTATTGTCGCCTTGGCCTGACCACTGTGGCTGCGCGTTTCCTGCACCTCTGCCATTGGAATTTGGGACCGAGTGGTCAGCCGTGAAGAAGCCTCCTCAGGCCGCTGTGTCATTTTGCTGCTGCCCTCCTTGCCTGGTTTGGCCTTAGCGATGGCTTTTTTAGCTGGCATGTTGAGACTCTGAAAGAGAATGAGCTGTGTGTCCAGGACCCTAGTGCGCACATGTGCGTACCAACTCACTAACATCTAGAAGGATAGTTTGAGGCTAGAAATGTGTCTGGGAATGTCATTTAGTCAACTGATCTAATTGTGACAGATATTTTTATGCAGTTTGATCTAACAACTATGTTTATTTTGTGTTTTTTTGACGATGTTTCAGCGCAGGTATGACTACCTGCCCAACTCTTTTGAGAAGAGGACCGTCGCCCTGGAGATCGTTTCCAGGATCCAGCAGGAGACTGACACCACCTTCACCCATACACAGATCATGCAGCATTGGTCGGACCTGAAACGGCTCCACATGCCCAGGTGTGGCGATTTTTCAGACTCCATTTCCCAAGTAAGTACATAGCGATTGCATGGTAGATGTAACTAATACAGAAGGTAGGCCTTTATTTATAAATGCTTTTCTTTTCTAGTGCTGGAAATGGAGTACCGAATCCGACGCACCCGGAGGCGCACAGGCCGACCAATGCTGCATGAATCTGCAGCACAAAGTGAAGGTTGTGGATCTCCAGGGCAACGGTCCTACAGAGGAGGGGCATCACGGCGTGGGCAGGGAGTCGTACCCAGCGACGGAGCCGTTAGCCTCTAGTATGTGACTCTTCATGTAACCGCACACACATACATGATATTTAAAACAAAGCTGATTCCCTTAATCTCTTTTTCTAGATGTTAATGTAGTGGGTGAAGGATCTGGAGCAGGGACTGCAGCAGATCAGGCCCTGTAGGCACATGGAGAAGGTGGGTGATGTCACATACACATTCAAATTGTCATTTGCTTACTGTTGACTCAGACATAAGAAGTGACCCTATTTGACATGTCTCTACAGCCTCAACTTCCCAGCAGTGGCAGGTCCCAGAACCCAGGGTGGTCCCCGACACACACGTTGGCCACCAACGAAGTAAGTTGTAATGTTATTCTTTTGAGTATGTGGTAATTGACATGATCACCAACATACCTAAAGCCATAGTCAATGGCATTAGCATAATGACATATGCCCACTTCCTTTGATTAATTACTTAGCATAATGACATATGTCCACTTCCTTTGATTAATTACTTAGCATAATGACATATGCCCACTTCCTTTGATTAATTACTTAGCATAATGACATATGCCCACTTCCTTTGATTAATTACTTAGCATAATGACATATGCCGACTTCCTTTGATTAATTACTTAGCATAATGACATATGCCTACTTCCTTTGATTAATTACTTAGCATAATGACATGTGCCCACTTCCTTTGATTAATTACTTAGCATAATGACATATGCCCGCTTCCTTTGATTAATTAGCATAATGACATATACCCACTTCCTTTGATTAATTACTTTGCATAATGACATATGACATCATGAGTTAGCTTGCCACCTAAAAACATTGCATCCACAGGTGAGAAACATGCATTTGCCAACAAATAATGTTTTTATTACAGGGACCTTTTTTATACAGGGACCATACATGCCAGAGTGGCAGCAATGAGTGAAAGGGTCCTTCAGTTGGTGGCCGACATATAGGAGCTGCATGACTCGTTGGGGATAATGTTCTGGGTCCTGCCATTGCTTTGTAAATAGTTTTAAAGTTTAATATGTTTTAACATTTTAACATTTAAAAAAAAAAGTAATACATTTTTCCGAAAAACAAATTTAAAACAAAAGCCATCAAAAATGGCAGTTTTGAATAAACCAAAAAAAACAAAACTGCTTCAGTGTCATTTTATTTTCAAAATACATTAACACCAAACGAATGGGCCAAGAAATATTTAGAGATGAAGATTCACATGACCGCAAAGTGATTTAGGTAAGTTTCAGGGGTCAGAAATGGAAGAAGGAGACCACAGTGATTTGGCTAAGTTTTAGGGATCAGAAATGGAAGAATGAGACCGCAAAGTGATTTGGGTAAGTTTTAGGGGTCAGAAATGGAAGAAGAACCTAACCGCGAAGTGATTTGGGTAAGTTTTAGGGGTCAGAAATGGAAGAAGAACCTAACCGCGAAGTGAGTTGGATAAGTTCTAGGGGTCAGAAATGGAAGAAAAATGAAAGCGCCAAGTGATTTAGCTAAGCATTGTAGCACAAGTAATTGAACCAAATATATAGGCGAGCACTTTAATGAGTTAAGTTTGTAGTGCCCAGGTGTAAGGTTGTAAGGATTTTCGTCTGGGCGATTATTTATTGAAAAAGGAAATCTGAATCTAACGGGAAAAGTGAAGGATTTGTGGGAGGACACGATGGAAAAAGGGCAAAAACAGAAGCCTACGTTGTAACACGATTAAAAAAATCGGAAAACGAAAGCTGGAAAATAGCATTCTCGTTGGCATATGAGCGAACAAAGACTTTACAGAAGGCTTGCAATGCATGCATAGAATCACTCGTACACTCATACGAGAGCGGGAAATTAAAAAACAAATACAGATCGACACAAAAACGAAAGTATTTTTTTGTCTCTCTGAATCAGCCCTATAGTCTAAAACCTTGCGTTTTTCACAGCTATCAACACCTTCCTGCATATCACTGCATTTTACTAGATATGTCTCAGCTTCCTACAGATGATAGGAGAGATTTGCTACAAATTTTAGTGGGCAGAAATAACATCAAAGATATATAGCTAAATTATCCCTACCAGATTTTTTTTTACCATGCAAATATTTTGTTCAATAAGAACTAATTTTGATCTTCTTACCTTAACCGGCGCGTTGGCATGGAAACAGCTCTCCATGTGAATCTTGAACCTTAATGGCTGAATGTGATCATGAAAACCTTACTTCTGTTCCTGGGCTGGGGCTCTAAAAGCCTGTTTGTGTGTTATTGTGATTAGAAATTCACACAAAATCTATCAGCATGTAAAATAATAGCACCTAGCCACATCAATTAAACAAGGTTCTCAATAATTCATTCTTTAATTAAAGCCTCTACTCTTCCTGTAGATGTAACCTTTCAAGTGTTAAAATAGGTGACCTACCAGCTAATCATTTCGTTCAAAATATACATTTTTTAATTAGTAGCTTGTGATTTGTTCATGATAGAATACAGGTGCTAAACTCTAAACTCTTACATGTTTATTAGCAAAAAAGAGGTTATTCAAGAGGACGATTGATAGACAGATAACATGTTGACTGCATAAGCAGCTAAAGCTTTAGAAAAAAATAAGCAGCATATAAGAGCTTTGTTTCTGCTTGTGGAATTAGTGCCTAACCTTAGACCTGAACTATTTGGTTGATATATTAAATGTTACTGTTAAGATGGTTACAGTGGGTTAAAAACCTCAGTTGCAAGTGCTTCCATATGGAATCCCCCACTTTCTGCAGCTCATAACCTTTGGATAGTTTTACACATCCACAAGTGCTTCATCTTTATACATTCTACCATTTCTATTCTGCAAAATCCTTCCCAAAGCTGTCTGCCAAATTTTTAAAACAGAATTATTTTTTTTTTTCATTTTTACTAAAGGTACCGGCATAAAATAGATACTACAGTTTTTTTTGCAGTTTCTCCAGAATACGACTGTACCGCCATATGTGGTCAGATGCTACTATTTAGGCACATTGGTTAACTTGGAAAAGAAAGGAGCGCAACTGGACTTTTGGAGCAGATTTTGTAGGTATACATTGCAGATTATATGATGCATTTTACATAGCCCCAGGGGTATCAAAATAGCAGAAATGATAAATGTAAGGGTTAACTGTATTAAAAATAATAAGGTGAATTGGGGTGGGCTTCTACAGTTTTGGTACCTCTGGGGTTCTGCAAATAGAACACATCATCTGCAATGCATTCCAGACAAATAAACACTCAGAAAGCCTACTTACACTTCTTTGCTCCCCAGACCACCATGTGCCCAAACAGTAGCTTCCTACCACAGAATCAGGAGTTGTAGGGTGGGCCACTAATGGGCGTTTGGGGAACATTAACAGGGCAGTCGCCAAGTGTATTATGGATGAGATCATGGAGCAGTAGTTAAGGGTATGTGTATAATGTCTTTTATATATGTAAGGGCCACATGGGCCTGAGATCTGTCATGGTGGGTGAAGTCTTTATCCCTTGTCACCCAATTTGGGCACATTGGTGGATAGGAAAAAAAGGAGCGCAACTGGACTTTTATAGCAGATTTTACTGGTATACATTGCAGAAGGCATGGTGCATTTTGCAAAGTCCCTGGGGTAATAAAATAGCAGAAATAAGAAATGGAGAGAAAACTGTAGTTTCTGGAAATAAGGTTATTTGGGGTGAGCTTCTACAGTTTTGGTAGCTCTGGGGCCCTGCAAATAAACAGTCATTTCCTACCACATATTGCCATGTTCAGGAGAAATTGGGTAAAACTTGTGGCATCCAACCTCTCCTAGTATTCTTGTGAAGATAAAATATCCGAGGCTAAAGCAAGATTTTAGAGGAACATTTTATTTTTTGTTTCATTCCATATTGTGTTAATTCTTGTGAACAGAGATGGGATTCAAATTTTTCACTACTGTTGTCAAGTGCTGCACATATTTTTACAATAAAAGTTTACATACAATATAATCAAGAGCCAACCTTGTGATACTATTGAAAAATGTCTAAGCAATATTAAGAGGTTGTGTAACGTATTTGTGCCAGTTTCCTTGGTTCTGAGAACTGATACAATTTTAACAATTGGTTGTGCAGAACCAGGGAGAACCTGCTGAATCCCACCCCTGCCTGTGAAGCACCTAAAGGGTTAACAAACACCCTTGAAAAGGTTTTGAATACTTTATAGGATGCAGTTTTTAGAAAGTGGTCTTATTTACGGGCCCCTCAAAGTTCCTTCAGAAGTTGTCCCTAAAATATTTTTGCTAAAAATAAATACTCTTGCAAACATTTTGTGACTTTTAATATCTTGAAGGAGCATTTCATGGAAGTATAACCCAGTAACAAAATAAAATGACACTTGGAAATATATAATTTTAAAATTAGTCTGTACCTAATAATTTGATTAAGAATTCCCCTCTGGGTGATGGGTGAGCTGGCTTGGCTTCCATTTGCTGAATAGCAGAAACCCTGAGATCATCCAGTGATCCAGCATTCATTTCTGGGGCTCACACTTTCACCTCTCTGCCCCTAGCAACACCATTCTGCTGAGGGCAAGCATCAGACATTTGTTCTCCACGCTTTTTGTAGAGTATAGTATCAGGACCCAGCTGCTAATCTGCAGAAGCAGAGATCTGTATTTACTGGCTGGCAGCATGGTTCTTAGTTATCTCAATTATAATTTTAAAAGTCTGATATCATCCATTGAGCAATCCAGATAGCTCAGTTATTAGACTGTTTGATTTCACTTGTCTCTTTTTTCTATTTTAGAGACCACCGCCGGTTGGATGCAAGGGCCATATCAGATGGCTCTGAGGGCTACATGTGGCCCCCAGGCCAATGGTTGAGTATGTATTCTAAGTATGTCGCACACCCCGCTTCAAGAAATTCATAACGTGTGGCTAATACTGACCTGTAGAGGGCGATATGCAGAGATGCCAGGAAAAAAGAGAGCCCCTCCCGGTCCATAAATACCTGGGACCTCCCACTCATTACCCAGTCTTCATCTCTGCAGACGGTGAGCAAGTCAGAAGATGTGGTCTCCTCCTTGCACAGGGGGATTTCAGGTAGCCGGGATGACTCCCGGCCCTTTAGTTATCTATTTCCGCCTGGATCTTTTTTTTCTGTTACCTCATGCCTCCCAGCCTAGGCTGGCAGTCCGGGTGAGGGTAGAAAAGCACCCTTGCTCTCCCGTGAGACCCTATATAAGAGGGTAGGCGGTCATCAAGGACGGTGACCCCGGTTTGGGATGCCCCGTCCCTTGGCCTTACACTTTGGGTGGTCCCCCCCTTTGGGTAATGCCCCTCTCTCTAGCGGGATAGCGGAGGGTAGGAGCAGGGCACCTTATTCGGTGTTAGGTCCAAATTTTTTAATCATTAATAATGTTTTAATGTATTAATTTATTAAATTATCCTGCCAATAGTTATTACCTTATTTATTACTTCATAACAGCGTGTATTTCTCTGTCAAAACGACGCTGTAAACGCCATTTTTATGCAGGCTTTCTCCCTGAGGTAAAAGGGGCGGGGCCGGGTGTCAGGGTCAAAACCACGGCCTGCTCCCCTCCTTCTGTCTCTTCTGAGACCGGCGCCGTGGCCGCACATGGCTGCGGTGCCGGCCTTTTTGCATTGTCATGGCGGATGGGGAGCTTCTCCCCTCACGCTTTCACTCTTGGTGGCGGGGCCGGGCTTTCCAGAGCTGCGGCCCGCCCCTGTGTCACAGGCACCGCTGAGGTGCTTTTCTCTGTGCCTGTTTCCTCAGAAGGAGCTGGCCACGCCCCCCTACTCTCCTCAGAGCTGCTCTTTACCTCATGGAGAGAGGAAGCTGTCTTCAGGACCACAGTGAGTGGCCCGGTGGGCCGCCCTTCTGTCCCATCACCTATAATTATATATTTTTATGTCATATATATATATATTTTATACTCCGCTTTTCTTATTAGCCTTTTTTATTATGTCTTTCAGATATAACCTACAGTGGTGTCCTATGGTCCCTAGGTTCTTAATTGGCTTATCCTCTTGGGACATTAAAGGGGCATCCCGGGTTGCTTATATGCGTAATTCCCTCGGTCATTGCGACCAACTATAAGTTCACCTTATGGAGGCATCCCTGGATACTGGGCTCGGGCTCCCCTCGGGGCAATCCCAGAAGTGTATGGGGTGTGGGGCATCCCTTACTGGCGATGATGTATATCTGTCTATACCATGCGCACAGCAGACTATTACGCGGCAGTCCGGACCCCGGGTGTCTGGTTCAGCGTTGCCGGTCTCTCCTCCCCCCCCTCCCAGTTTGATCCGTGCCCTGTATGACGTTGTCATGGGCGGGCAGTTGCAATCGGAGATGTGTGCCCGATTGGCCAATCTTGAAAAATTATTCTCCAGCACGGTCACCAGAAAGGCTCCGGCTAAGAGAAAGCACTTGTCGCCGTCTTCACTTGGATGATGTTGATAATCTGGACTGGTCTGATTACTCCCAACTTGAGGAAGGGGAGGTATATGAAGAATCAGATAATTCAGATGATCAGCAGTTTGTGGGTGCTGATACCAAGCAGGGCTTGGGGAGGTCTTCGGATACTCCTAATGTTCTGGCTCAGATGTTTGAGGTTTTGGCTATTTCTCCTCCTGAGGTGGTTCCACAGCAAAAGGGGGAATTTTTCGAAGAATCCAGGCCGCGCTTGGAAATTCCTAACTAAAAGCATTTTGATGGGATTATTGCTAAGGACTGGGAGAGGCCTGCCCGGCTCCCAGGTGTCCCTCAGGGTTGGGACAAAAAATATCCCTTTCCCTTGGATACGGTTAAGCGTTGGGCGTCCCCTCCCGAGGTGGATGCACAGATTCTGGGTTTATCCAACACTACTGTTTTAAATTCTCCTGATTGCTCCACGCTTAAAGATGGTGAGGATAAACGCATTGACCAAATGGCTTGTCATGGTTTTGCCAGTGTTGGGTCAGCCATGAGGCCGGTTTGTGCTTCAGCGCTGCTGGTGGTGGCTACTAGGTCGGTGGTCAGGGACCTGTTGACTTCTTCCGGGTTAGATCCGGATAGTGACGAGTTCCTTGGCCTTAAAAGGTGTGAATTGTTTTTGTCATTTGTACTAGCCGCCTTGGATGACACACTGATGATGTGTGCCAGAACGTCGGCTCTATTGGTGACTATTCGGCGTTCGGTTTCGTTGCGCCAGTGGGCGGCTTATTTTGTGTCTAAAAAGTCGCTGACCGCTCTTCCCTTTGTGGGATTACGGCTCTTTGGTGAGAAGTTGGATTCAGTTGCCAAGGGTGGTAAGTTACCTCAATGCAAATAACAGCGTCGTCCCTTTCGGGGGGCGGGTTCCTTTGCTCCTTCCTTCCGTGGGGCTAGAACTGGCAGAGGAATTGTTTTCCCCGCAGCCAGAGGAGATTCCTGGAACAGGGGCAGAGGACCTCCCCGGCCAGGATACAGCTGGGGCTCTAAGCCCAAACCCGCTGCCAAGCCAGCTCAGCAATGAAGGGGCGCCCTCACCCATGTGGGTGGGGGGACGGCTGCAACACTTCTCCCAGGTCTGGGACCGGGAGGTCTCGGGCAGATGGATCCGGGAAGTGGTGACTTCTGGCTACAAGCTGGAGTTCGAGCTCCGGCCCCCTCCCAGATTCCTCAGGTCTCAGGTGCCTTCGGACCTTCTGGCCGCGCAGGAGCTCCAGGCGGCAGTAAAGAGTCTGTTGGATATGGCAGTTATTTGCCCAGTGCCCCCCTCAGACAGGGGTCGGGGCTTTTATTCCAATCTGTTCACGGTGCCCGAGGACGGCTCGGTTCGACCCATTCTGGATCTAAAGATCCTCAACAGGTTCGTCCGTCCGCGGAAATTTCGCATGAAAACGCTGCGTTCAGCTATCCATTCTCTTCGGCAGGGGGACTTTCTGACGTCCGTAGACATCAAGGACGCCTATCTGCATGTGCCGATTTTTCCAGCGCACCAGAGATTTCTCAGGTTGTGGTGGAGGATCGGCATTTTCAGTTTGTGGCACATCCTTTCGGTCTTGCCTCGGCTCCAAGGGTTTTCACCAAGGTGCTGGCCGGGGTGATGGCTCTCCTCAGAGCCCAGGGTATTCGCATTGTCCCTTATCTGGACGACCTTCTCATTATGGCATCTTCCTTCATCCAAGCGGTATTGGACACCAGAACTGTGGTGTCCACTCTGGAGAGATTCGGGTGGGTGATCAACTACCCCAAGTCCTCCCTTTCTCCGTCCAGGTTAGTGTCTTTTCTGGGAATGTCCCTGGATACTTCCCAGGCCAGGGTGTTTCTTCCTCAGTCCAAGGTTCTCTTGATTCAGGAGTTGGTTCGACTCCTCCTGTCTATCCCTCGTCCGGCCATCAGACTGGGGATGAGGCAGGTGGGATTGATGGTAGCCTCCTTCGAAGCGGTTCCCTTTGCTCAGTTCCACACAAGGACACTCCAGCTCCATCTGTTGGCGGCCTGGGACGGGTCGCCACTGTCGTTGGATCAGTCCTTCCTGATGACCCCCCGAGTTCGGTGCTCCCTTCAGTGGTGGCTGGATCCAATCAATCTTTCGAGGGGCAGATCCTTTCTGGCCCCTTGTTGGGAGACGGTCACCACGGATGCCAGTCTATCAGGATGGGGGGGGTTCTGGAAGGATCGTCAGTTTCAGGGACTGTGGGGGCCTCAGGAGGCTCACGAGTCCATCAATGATCTGGAATTGAGGGCCATCAGGATGGTTCTGTTTCGCTTGACTCATCAGTTGCAAGGATTGCCGGTTCAAGTCCGGTCGGACAATCGGACGGCGGTCGCCTACATCAATCACCAGGGAGGGACTCGCAGCAGGAGTGCCCTCAAGGAAGTGTCTTTGATTCTGGCCTGGGCGGAGACCCACGTCCCATGCATTTCAGCAGTTTACATTCCGGGAGCGGAGAACACGGAGGTGGACTCTCTGAGCAGGTTCTCAGCTCGCTGGGGGGAATGGTCTCTCAGCCCCAAAGTGTTTCGCTTGATTTGTCTCAGGTGGTGGTCCCCGGCGGTGGACCTCTTTGCCTCTCGTCACAATCACAAACTTCCGACATTTGTGTCTCTCTCACGGGATCCACTGGCTCTGGCAGTGGATGCCATGTCTCTGAACTGGAGGGATCTGGGGTTTCTGTATCTGTTCCCTCCGATTCCCTTGGTGGCCAGAGTGGTGCGCAAGCTGGCCCTGGAGGGTGCGTCAGCAATTCTGGTGGCTCCAAGGTGGCCAAGACAGGTTTGGTTCGCAGATGTGGTAAGGTTAGCAGAGGATCAGTTCGTTCTGCCCCTGCTGCCGGATCTGCTCACCCAGGGTCAACTACGTTATCTCAATTTACCAATGCTGGCTTTGACGGTGTGGCTGCTGAAACCTCAAACTTGAAGGAGGAAGGTATTTCCGATGCTGTGATTCAAACTCTCATTAGTGCTAGGAAGCGGTCTTCCTCTAATATCTACTATAGGACTTGGAGGTCTTATATTGATTGGTGTGAGATCAGGGCGTTGCCTTGTAGGGAATTTTCCATCTCCAGAATCCTGGAGTTTCTTCAACATGGTCTGGACCTGGGGCTCCAGCTTAGTACTCTGAAGGGGCAGTGTTCTTTCAAAGGTCATTTGCCCTACATCCTTTGGTTAAGACTTTTTTCCAGGGAGTCACGCACGTGCGGCCTCCTAGAAAACCTTTGCACCCTCTTTGGGATTTGAATTTGGTTCAGGATTCTCCTTTTGAGCCTTGTCTTCACTTACGCAGAAGGTGGCCTTTTTGGTAGCCATCACTTCGGTTAGGCGTGTCTCTGAGTTGGCGGCTTTGTCCATTCAAGCCCCGTACTTTGAGGGGCCTCAGGACAAGGTGGTTTTTTGTTTCAAGTCCGATTTCCTTCCTAAGGTTGTTTCTGCCTTTCACCTAAACCAAGACATTGTTCTGCCCTCTCTGTGTCCTAATCCCAGCAATGACAAGGAGAGGGCCCTGCATTCTTTGGATGTGGTTCGTGTTGTGAAGTATTATTTGGAGGTAACGTCTTCCTTTCGTAAGATGGATGCCTTTTTTGTGGTGCCCTCCGGGCCCCGAAAAGGCTTGGCGCCTGCCAAGTCTTCCATTAGTAAATGGATCCGTCAGACCATAGTTGGGGCCTATTCTGCCAAAGGGAAGGTACCCCCTTTTCGTGTTACTGCTCATTCTACTCGTGCGGTTGGGGCGTCCTGGGCTTTTCAGTACCAGGCCTCTGTTGAGCAAGTTTGTAAGGCTGCTACTTGGTCTTCTGTTCACACTTTTTCCAAGTTTTACAAGGATGATGTTCGGGCCTCAGCGGATGCTGTGTTTGGCTGCAAAGTTCTGCAAGCTGCAGTGGTTTAAGTTGTGCCTTGTTGCCTTGTTTTGGATCCCCGCCCTTTATGGACACTGCTGTTGGATGTCCCACACGTTATGAATTTCTTGAAGCGGGGTGTGTGACATACTTAGAATAATACCATTTTGTGAATACTCACCTGTAAAATGGGTATTATAAGTATGTCACACACCCCGCTTCACCCTGCCCTTTTGTATTCTGGATCCTTTATATGGTGAACTTTGCGTTGTTATGCTTTGTGTTGGGCTCTTCCTGGTCCCTTACCTTACTGCTGTTCTTATACTGGGTAATGAGTGGGAGGTCCCAGGTATTTATGGACCGGGAGGGGCTCTCTTTTTTCCTGGCATCTCTGCATATCGCCCTCTACAGGTCAGTATTACCCACACGTTATGAATTTCTTGAAGCGGGGTGTGTGACATACTTATAATACCCATTTTACAGGTGAGTATTCACAAAATGGTATTTTTATCTTGACAATCAGGGAAATTTATCCCCAATGTAAAAATCCATTTGGTTTCTAGCACCAACAAGCTCCATTTGGACATGTCTGCTCCTTGGTCCCAATCTCTTGTACATTAATTGGCCATGGATTTCCATCATGTACTTAGTTAGAAAATAGTTGTGCAGCCTATGTAGTGAAACTCAAATTCCTCACATGAGACAAGATAGACAATATTACATGAATTGGCATATACCACTTTGTGTCCCCCCCCCAGGTCGCCCCGTTTCACTCACCTTCCGTCCACTCCCAGGTGCAGACGGTGGCACGCTCAGCCAATCAGCGCACTCGCTGGCACTCGGCTCCCTTCGATGCCACTGATGGCTAAGCTGTCTGAATGCCTAAGCAGCTGAGCAGCACCACCAGCCACATCCCCCACCCCCTGCAGCCATGGTGTGTCTGCACTGCCCATTCAGAAAGGCAGGGCGTGGGGGCACACATGGCTAGAGGTGAACAGGGATGTGGCTGGAGCTCACAGACATGATGAGGGATCCAAGAGAAGGTGAGTGAAACTGGCGATCGGGGGGTTCCACACAGCGGGGCATTCCAACTCGGTATGCCCCAAGGAATGTGGTTTAGAAGTACAGCTCATCAAATTTATTTTAGAGGTAGTAGTGGGGGCAGATTAACTTGTTAAAACTAAAAAAGTGATTCACAGAAATTAATCTGAATGCAATTCTATATAATTCTATGGAAGTGAAAATGATGTCAGTGAATAAATCAAAGACCTAGAACCGCGCTAAATTAATTAAACTAAAAAGCAACAAGACGTAAAGTGCTCAACGTGTGTAAGTCCTTATCTCAAAAAAGACCCAAAAGTTATCAAAAAATACAAATAAAGAACACAGAGCACACAATGATAAAGAAATTCCAATTTTCTCTAAGTGAGACACAAATAAATGGGTCAAAAAAAGTCCAAAACGTGAAAAAGTAGCAGGTATCCCACGGTGCATGCACTTCACATGAAAACGTGCAAAAACCTCCACCAAATGTGCAAATTCTTACCGACTCCACAGCAAAAGAGAGCCTTCAAATATTGGTACTCAACGTTACTACCCCCTGTGGGCTTCAGTGTGGGTAGAGCTCAAACGATGCTCCAACTTTAAATAGTAACTCCAGTTCGTGTGTATAAAGACACCACTTCAAAGAGACCACATTCTCAGTAGTACTCCCAGATGATAACAATTCATTTCATGGATGTAAAAAAAGGAAGAGAAATATAGTGTAGTACTGCTAAAAAATTCCTCTCCTTTATTAAATACTCAAGAAATGCACTCACATGATAAAAAAGTATAAAAAGACATTGAACATGGTAACGGTCTCACCGGCGCCGGAATCAGACAGTCTCTCAATGCGTTCCAAATGCCTGGCAATATAATCCCAAAAGATAATAAAAGATGTTCCTGGATCCACCGCTCGCCACCGCCGACGCGTTTCGTTGCCGTGAGGCAACTTTAACTAGTTTTTGAATCATTGTAACTAGATATTTGAATCATTGTTGTAACCGGATGCTGGAATCAGACGGTCTTCTGTATTATATAGTTTTTTATTCTTACTTCCATATTTTTACACATATTTATATTCATTTTTGGGTTTATGATGTGAATATTATTAGAGGATTGATTTAGGTCCACTTTATAGGGTCTTTGTATTCACTTCATCTTAGTTGATACATTAGTATGCTGCTATGAACTTATGTCTAGTTCGTTTAGATCCGCTTTAATCCTATTTTTTTGTGCCTATTATCATGATGTTTGATATGAGGAGCCTTTAGTTGGTTGTTCCCCATTTAATTATATTTAACACGAGGGGCAGTGATGCCTTTGATATGGGCTGGTACCTTGCCCTTTATATTCCCCTGGGGCGCATAGGATGGCGTTTATGACAGTGGAGCCTGGTGATGTTTATGTGCAGTGTGGTGCTGGACGGTCATCTGTGCTGCCGACCGGCTGAGTGCTGGGCTGGTGGTATGCGCAGTTGATGTTAGATGCCTTTCTAAAGGTTTGAAAGGCTGTCTCTTTGAAGGGTTAAAGCTAGCTTCGTGCTGTTGCTAAGCGACCGCAGAGACAGTGTTTCTATTGGCCGCCGCAGCCCATGTGTGCTGCTTACTGCATCACAGGTCCTTCAACTGCGCATTCGGGGTCTTTTTCCTCATATTGTGGACACTCTCGACTGTTATTGTGTCAGTAAATGTTTGGAGACATATCACAGGAGTGCCTGTGTGGATTTAAGTGACTCAACTTTCCCTGGATAGCGCAATAGAAGATTTGATCCATTTAGTGTATAGTTTATAGCCGCAGGACCTTATATCACGTGACCGGGATCTTTCTGTACATATTCCCCACCGCTCTGCCGCGCCACCAGCCTAGTTAAAGTTGCCTTACGGCGACGAAACGCGTCGGCGGTGGCGAGCTGTGGAAGTTCTTTGGATCCATTTGACTTTTAAACTTACCATTATTGGGAATGCCCTTTTATCCTTTTATGGAATTACCTGAGGAGACCGCCTGATTCCTGGATCGGTGAGATCGTGATTGTATTTTAGAGCTGTCTTTTTATCTATCTTTGTGAGTGCATTTTGATCAACCTATTAAAGCCATAAGTTTTTATAGAATTACACTATTTGGCTTTCTTTTTACTTTTCCATTTATGTTACCAATCCAATTTTGCCCATATGGGGGTATGATTTGGAGGAGATGTTCTGATTGAATCAGCATTATTTTATCTAAGCCTCATTCGATTTGGTGGATAATCATCTTACTTGGAGGTGGAATCAGCAGCCACGCTGTTTGATATCAGTTTAAAGTGCTTTGCTGACTTACAGCTGGTAAGAGTCTGTATTATTGGTGGAGGATTCTTCAGGCACAACTTTGATGTGAAGTTCATGCACCGTGGGATACTTCGGACTTTGTTCTGTCACATGATTAATTTTCTTTGGGACTATTTGTGTTCTTTATAATAGTTTTGCTCTGTGATTTGCATTATATACTGATATTTGTTCTTTTAGGGATAAGGACGTTCACGTTGAGCACTAATTAATCTTATTTATTATTTTCCACATTCACTTATATATTAGGTTTTTGTGTTAGCGCGGGCCTGTGTACCAACAGTTCGCTGTTGTTACTTTTGTTCACTACACTATATTTCTCTTCCTTTTTTTACATCCATGAAATGAATTGTTATCATCTGGGAGTACTACTGAGAATGTGGTCTCTTTGAAGTGGTGTCTTTATACACACGAACTGGAGTTACTATTTAAAGTTGGAGCATCGTTTGAGCTCTACCCACACTGAAGCCCACAGGGGGTAGTAACGTTGAGTACCAATATTTGAAGGCTCTCTTTTGCTGTGGAGTCGGTAAGAATTTGCACATTTGGTGGAGGTTTTTGCACGTTTTCATGTGAAGTGCATGCACCGTGGGATACCTGCTACTTTTTCACGTTTTGGACTTTTTTTGACCCATTTATTTGTGTCTCACTTAGAGAAAATTGGAATTTCTTTATCATTGTGTGCTCTGTGTTCTTTATTTGTATTTTCTATATAATTCTATAACAGCCCAGAAGTCAACATCTTGGGGCAAATTGTAGTTACAGGTGTATTAGAAAGTTGTGAGATATTAATAACAGTTAATTACCTTGGTAAAAAAAGCTTTAATTGTGTCTTTCATTTTAGTTCACCTCCATGTTTTGAAAGTAACATGAAAACTAACTAATGAGAAAAAATATAACGTCTAAACTAAATAGATAAACTAAGATGCTTTAAATTATTCAGGAAGGTAGTTAGAACAGGGATTATAATTGCAAGTCATTATAAAAATTTTAAGACAGAATTAAATGATATTGTTTCTAACCCTACTGAAATATGCAATAGCCAATATGGGAGTGGGATATTGTCTCAGCTCCAGTAATGCAATAAACGATTGATTTCATTGTTCCTGTTGTTTTACTTTTATTAAAATGAAGGTGTTTCAGTGAATAAACAAAGCTGGCTTTCATTCTTTATTAATTGTTTATAGAGGATATGCAAGATTGATCAAATGTAACTTCGGATTTTAAAAAGTTAACAATTATAATGTACTTTAGATAAAGCGGACTTGAAATGCATGGCTTATCGATGGATACCTTTTTGTTTTCCACTGCAGATAAAAAGTGGGGGAAAAATTAAAACAGAAGGTAAAAACATAATTTAACTTACTTGACAAGTTTGAATCTTGGTCAGAGCAGATGACAAGTGAAAGAAAAGGTATATTATAAGCAAGCTTACCGCATATACTCGAGTATAGGCCGACCCGAATATAAGCCGAGGCACCTAATTTTACCACAAAAAAATGGAACAAGTTATTGACTCGAGTATAAGCGGCTTTTTTCAATTGGAATTGGAGTTGACACACAGAAAGAGAGAGACACACACACACACACACACACACACACATAGAAAGGGACACACACACAGAAAGAGACACACACACAGAAAGAGACACACACCATACCACCCAAGTGTCCCTGATTTGGAGGGACTGTCCCTCTTTGAAGCTCATGCCCCCATGTCCCTCGTTGTTCTCCTTTGTCACTCTTTGAGGTGTAACATGCACATCTGCATTAATAAATGATTCATTCCCCTATTCAAAGTGTTTCTATTGTTGTAAGTATTACACCCTATCTCCTATACATTCCTTAGTGAGGAATGTTCCCTCAGTTAAAAATTGTCCCTCTTTCCCACCCTGAAACCCTGTGGGTACCTGCTGCTGCTGCCGCCGCCGCCGCCGCTCTCAGACGCGCAGGTGTCGGGGGTCAGGGTTTGGCCGAGGTTACCCTCCTCCGTTCCTCCGCAGCCGCCAGCCGCCGCCGCCGTCGCCGCCGTTCTCACACACACACCAGCACTTCATGGCTGTTGCGCGCTCGTCGTCGGTGGGCGTGCCCCATATGACAGACGTCCAATGAAAACATTGGACGCCGCCCATTGACGACCAGCGCGCAGCAGCCTGAAGTGCCGGTCAGTGTGTGAATGTGTGTGCTTGTTTGTATGAATGAGAGCGGCGGCGGCCGCCCCTGGACTCGCGTATAAGCCGAGGCGGCTTTTTTCAGTCCAAAAAGTGGGCTGAAAAACTCGGCTTATACTCGAGTATATACGGTAAGTAGAGAGGGATACATAACCTAGCTGTTTTATGACCTGTCTCACTGCAGACTGCTAGAACTGCTACTTTCAGTTCTTTTCAGAGACCACGTTCAAAATCTTTTACATGGCCAACCCTGTCAAGGTAGTGGAAAATGGAAAAGAAGACGGGGGTAACTCTGGAGCCCCCATATCGTACTGATGTTTCCAAATTAAATGATCCTAACCCCCGTTTGAAAAATTATGTACCTCACCTGTAAAAATGTCCAATTGCAAGTACAGGTGATTTTTGGGAGAAAAATAGATAAAAAATAAATGCATTGCACTTTTTCTCTGTGTGTTAAAGTTAAAAAATGACCAAGATGCAGGTTGCAAGTCATGCCCAACTTCCATCAATAAATAATTAGCATGACCTCAGATGTGTGCCAACACAGGGCATGGTGCTTGGAGAATCAAGTCGCTTTGACTTTCTATCTGTCTATCTTTAACCCCCTTTCGCCAATCTTGAAGCATCAGTTCCAATGTCTGTTATCAAAAGTTAGCTAGCTTTACATTTTTTATGAATAGTAGAGAGCAGTTGCTTATGCCAAATGATATGTTATATGGAGCGCTGCTGAAAGTTCTATAAAGACTACCATAGAGGTAGCAAACCTCTATAATATAAAGTGAATCTGGAACTGGTAGAGGTTTACCTCCTATTGCTGTCGCTCTCCTTGCTGGGCAATATATCAAGCAAGATAAGTTATGGTCTTACAATGTACACACCAGCCAGCCCCTGACTGTACAACACATTGTAACAGCCAGGCTATAGTTGACTTTATAATTGTAACAAAATCTGCACCTGCTGTTCTACATTACATAGCATGCACCTGTCTGCTATTAAAATGCAAATAGCTCACATTTTTCTGTGATGTCTGATAGCTGTGATATTGTGTGTACAATAAGGAATGCTGCATTCATAATGGCACAACCTGTACCAACCTGTTTTACCTGTATGGGCATGCAAAGTTAAATGGAAACCACACAAAGCAGAAAATGTTACATTACATATATTTCATAGCCTTGTCAAGTTGTCTTTTTCCACCTGAGTGTCAGAGTGCTGTGATATTGTGTGTACAATAAGGAATGCTGCATTCACAATAGCACAACAAAAATATGTCTAACCTGTATGGGCATGCAAAGCTAAATGGAAACCACACAAAGCAGAAAAGTTGTCTTTTTCTCTCTATATCTCAGAACAGAAAGTTCCAAACCCTACCTATCTAAGATAACTTAAAACTATATATATATATATATATATATATATATATATATATATATATATATATTGCTGAATCTGAACAATCTTCATTTGTTTTGTTTTCATTTTTTCTCTGTCCTATGCTTGTTTCAAATATTTATAACTTTTAGCAGTTCAACATATTTTGAATTGAACTCTTTTGTACTTGTTTAAAAAATTTGATGACGTGTCCTCTGACAAAGGAAGTGATGAAGCTAAAATATCTATTTAACTTCTGTAGCTTGCTTTTAGGACATCAGCAAAGGAAGCAAATGTATAAAAGATGCCTCTACTAATATGTCAACCTAGCTATTAACAGTACAGTTACACGAAAATAGGCTAGTCATTCAGTTTTCACTTTGAAATATAAGAAACTAATTCAGACATTGTTTAGAGTAAAACAAGAACAATGCCTTTAAGATTTTACAATTGAATGTTTCCCAAACTTCACATGGAGGCTGATTCACTACTAACGCCACGTATTGCCAAGTGAGTGTCTGTATACGGCGCTTAGAGCGACTGCTAGTAGATGCTGTAAGCAGGTGTCGGGCACTGTAACCTAGCATAGCAGTCGCTGTAGTATCCTGGCCGGTATTGATGAATTTGAAGTGTGGTAGGTGCTGTAGAAGCAATGTCCCTGATTCACTGCAGAGCATATGGAGAACACTAGGTGGTGTCAAAGCACCTAAGACAATACCACATCTAACAAGAGGACAGCGCTGCAGCAAGCAATAGGTAGTGCCAGATCAGTGTGTCCGGCGCTTGGCGATCCACACCATATTTAACAAAAAACTACACACACATCATTGGCGCTCTAAAGCTGAGCGCTCTAGCATAGAGTGTCAGACGCTGTGTGATCAAAGTCTGTTTTTGAACACATATACACCAGTAACAAAGTGAAAACACATAGAATGACATTGTTTCAACACTGTGACAATGACACTTTAGTGCCAAACCTGCACATACAATTCTGCATAAAAATATAAAAAAAATATATAAAAGTGTTTGTTTGCAGACCAGGAGAGGTCACACAATGATTTGAGTAAAAGAAATTAAATTTTAATTGCCTAAAACGCTATCTAAACACAACCAAATGAAATGTATGGCAGAATGACCCTGAGTGAAAGGTAATACATGGCGATCCTGAACCTAGAACCCCGGTACTATACACTGAGCCATCTCCAGTAATACATGTGACGCTACGTGACGTTGTTAGAGGAGCTCACCAGATTTGCTTTCTTAAATGTGGTTTCACATACAGCACCCAACGTTCACCCGGCGCTACATGCTGATAGGTAGCATTACCTGGCGCTAGCCGTTCTTAAATAACCCCCTTAGTGCACTTTTGTATGCAAAGTTTTATAACAATGTGCTCAGTCTCCTCAATGATGTTATTTATTTTGAAGCTTTAATAGTATGCCAATTAAACATGTTTAATATTATGGGCTTTAGGAAGAAGTATCAGAAGGGCTGGATTCAGTGTAGTAGAGGCTCCTGAGCTGAAAGTATAGTGGAGGCCCCCTATAACTAACTGTAAGTCAATCAATACCCTTGTGAAGTGGTGGTGGCCCCCACAGTAGAGGCTTTATCTTTTAGTATGACCTTATGTATTACTTTCTTTTGATTTAAAGTAACTGCCAAGGAGCCTTACAGTTTATGCTTTATTAGATTTTTTGCTCTCAAAAAATGTTTTTTGAAGTTCCATGGACATCCTGCTGGTGTCACTGTGTTGTCTAACAACTTTGGATGCAATTTCAGTGGCCATCAGAAGGTCTGTCTCTCTTTGAATGTTCTTTCTGCCTTTAGAGAGACTGTAAAGTCAAACATGGAAAAATCACTTTTCAAATCACAACTGTATCAAGAGCTACACCTGCTTTGATACATTGTCTAGCAGACATAAGCTTGCTATTAATATAAACAGTTCACAGCTGATTACCAGATTTCTGAAATGTCTTAGTGTGTTTTCTGTGATTCTAAGTTTACAATAATGAATGCTGCATCCTTACAGCTCCTACAGTTTTAAATCAGGGGTCTGTTTGTCCTTTGATGCAGACCTCCCACATTTTATATGTTATGTATTCTATATTTTAGTCAAGCTTTTTAAGTTTTGATATATTTTACAATAAAGATGCCCTTTATGAGACTTACCTATACTACTACGATACTTTACTAGTTACTTGTTACACCCATGCTTGTGCACTGTTACGGTCTTTAACCAGGGTTTGGGTTGGCCCTTTAGAAGGAGTACTGAAATCTAGGATAGGTTAGGCTAAAGAGACATAACAATCATGTTTATTCTGTTAGACTTAATAAAATCAAATTATTTTGTCTCCAAGTATATACTTAAATTACATACAACCACAACATTAAAGGAGTCCTAGATTTGGTAATAGGACTCCTTTAATTTTGTGGTTGTATGTATGCACATCCCCACTGGCCAGCACCTATATTACTGTTTAATTAGATTTCTAGCGGTGCAGATCCACCCTTTTTGAATTGTATACTTAAATTACATACATGCAATGAATTGTTATATGTAGTAAGAGAGGTTAAAAACACACAGTGGTAAAAACTTAAGAATAGTACAGAAGATCAAATAATAACCAGTGTGAAATTGAACTGACTACACTTTTCAAGATTGCTGATGGATATATGTGCCATAAGAGACACTAAAATGACCAGCAACTAGCTGTTAGGCTAGACCAGCAATGGTGTATAAATTATTGACTGAACAGTTGCCCTGTAGAACTTTTTGTATGCATGGAGCATTTCAGTGATAATAGTTGTAATCAGGAGTTTGACATTCTCCCTTGATACCACTGATCTATTGATAAGTATTGAACATGGTTCCTGAGATGATTTTCTGAAGTCTCATAATATTCCACTGTCTTCTCTACATTTCACACTAGAATATTCTGCCTGCACAATTAATTTGCTGAAATTATTTAAGCATTGAGAATTAGCAGCTTGAGAATTATCACTGATGGGGCCGATAACATTAGTATCTTAATTTCTTGTCTTAACAGTGTTTCTTGTCTTAAGGTGTTGGTGGAGGTGCAGTCATTTGTCTAGAGAAAGAACAGGAGGGGTGAGAACATACATCCTTTGATGTGTTTTGGGGGCTAGAGCAGAACTCGATGTGTTTTGGGGTCTAGAGCAGAACTCTACCAGTTCGATGCATTGTGTTCTGCCAACCAAGAAATTCTTGATTCATTTACAGGTTTTCTGGAGAACCCCCATTTGCCCAATCTTGTGGTAGAGGATGGCAAGATTGATTGTGTTGATTGCTAGAATCCACTGTCAGCATTCTGACACAGTCATTAGGATTTGTTCTCTAGAGCATATTTGATGGCCAGATTTGCTGTTTGCTCTGTATGCAAACTAAAGGGGGTCTAATTTTTCCTGGATATTCGTCTTTGAAAAGGTCATAACTAGGATCCCCAGAACTTTCATTACTATTGAACTAAGTGCCACTGGTGTACAGTCATTTAACCCTTTAAGTGCCAAGGCTGGCTTTGATCACCTGACCCCTCGTTCCAACCAGCCGGGTCTTCTCTTCCCCCTGGGGGTATCCGATTACCCCCGGGGCTCTTCTGGCTTCATGAGGGGGCAACAAGTAGCCACCCCCCTGCTTCGGCAGCCACTGCTGCTAAGTATAAAAAAAAAAAGAATTGACCTTTACTCACCTCCTTGCCAGATACCTCAGGCCAGGTCTCCTCTTCACCGGGGGGGCCCGATCGCCCCCCCGGCTCCCTCCTTCTGTTGTGAGGAGGGGGCTCTAAACATGCCCCCTCCGACGTTCATGCCTTCATCCTGCTCCAGGCTGTCAGAAGTCAGAGCTGATCACCAAAGTCAGGTTGGAGGGTAGGGGGCTGGGGACGCAGGGGACCACAGCCCCCTACCCTCCAACTTGCCTTCAGTGATGAGCCCCGGAAGCTGTTTTTTTTCTGTGTGTGTGTCTTTTTTTTACACTTAACCCTTTGTGAACTGGTAAGGGGTCCATGAGACCCCAATACCAGTTCACAAGGGTGGGGGCTGCTATTAACCCCTGGACCCCCCATTACCTGCCTCCCCAAAGCCCAGGGGGGAAAGAAGAGCCCTTGGATATGATGCTTTGGGGCTTGTAGCCTGCAGGTCAGGGCATTCTACAAGCCCCATAGCTGGTCCCTAGGCTGGTTACACTGGGTAAGGGGGACCTCACGCCATTTTTGGGGGATTTTAGGAGGGAGGACCCTATGTCATTTTTTTAATTAACCCTTTGTAACCTGTCACCCAGCAGCTATAAAGGGCTTTATATAGAGCTATAAAGAAGCTCTCCTGCTGCTAAAGGAGTGATAAGCGTGGACAGTGCTCTGGGATGGGTGGGAGGTAAGTATTAAAAATAATAATAAAATATTTTTATCTGTGTGTTTCATTTTTTTACATTTTTTTACATTTAATAAGGCAGAAGAGCCCTGGCTTATGACGCTTTGGGGCTTGTAGCTGGCAGGGCGGGGGCCACCAAAGCTGGCCTCTGCACCCTGTTCTACAAGCCCCATAGCTGGTCCCCGTGCTACTTATGCTGGGTAAGGGGGGCCTCATGCCATTTTTTGGAGATTTTAAAGTGTTTTTAACCCTTAAAATTCCAAAAAAATGGGGTCCCCCACCCCGGGAGGGGGGACCCTATGTCATTTTTTTTAATTAACCCTTTGTTACCTGTCACCCAGCAGCTAAAAAAGACTTACAGGTTTAACCCTTTATAGTGTGGATAGTTGTTGTATTTTATTTGTAAATGTTATAAAGTACTCTTTTAAGTTTGGGCAAGAATGTGGGGCTACAGATACATATGTGGTACCGTTCTAATAGGGAGAAACTGGGCTTTCACATGCAATGTGCTTTTCTCTAATACAGTAAATGTTTTATTTAAATTAAAGGAAAACCCTGCAAAAATCACAGTTAAACATGCAGCAAAATGGTGAAAAATGACCTGTCAACAGAGGGTGACAAAACATCAAGTAGACGGGCAATTAAAAGGGTTAAAAGTACCTGCGCATGCTGGGTATTGTTCTGCTCAGGGGACCTTGTGCTTTCAAATTTAGCTTGTTTTTTGTTTATATACAGATTTTTTAAGAAAATGTGTTTTTTAATTAGTTTTTTTATATTTTTTTTTTTAAGGAAACCCTGTGCAATATAAGAATTCTTTGAGGGATTACTTCTAAAACAATGAGCCCACTGCAACAAGCTGGCTACGCTTAGAAAGCTTAACATGTGTTCTTTCAGGGAATATATTGTTTGTAGGGGGGTATTCCAAATGTAAGGGGTTGTTTTGGTAGAAAAAGTACAAGGTGTGTACTTTGTCTGCAGAGCTGAAATTTTCAAGTAAAATTATCTTTACGCGCATGCTTTACTTTGGGGTGTTTGGCAACCCTTGAAAGTAGCTATGCATGTTGAATATTGTTCTGTTCAGGGGAACTTGTTTTTTCTTGTTTGCATATTGTTTTTTTTTAGTAAAATGGTTTGATTATGCTTTTTTATTCTTTTTTAGTGAAACTTAGTGCAACCAAAAAGCTCATTGAGGGATTACTTCCAGAAAAATGCACCCATGTCAACAAGTCTGGTACGCCTAGAAAGCTTGAGGTGTGTACTTCCAGAGAATATATAGTTTGTGGGGGGTATTGTTGTTTTTCTTGAAAAGGGTGTCTACCAATACATATGTGGTACCGCTGTAACCGGGAGAAACTGGGATTTCACCCGCAATAAGATTTTATTGACAAACTTACTTTTTTTTATTACAAAAAAACACTACAAATTGTAAAAAATTATTTTTTGAACATATTTAACCCTAAACTATTGGGAATACACTTAAAAAATGACATACAATATATTTAATGTTAAAGCCCAGACTCTGCTGAAAAAAACAATATAAAATTTCCCAGGAAATCCTTGAAAATCCCTTCAAAAATCACAGTTGAACACGCGGAGCGCACAATTGTAAAAAATGGTCTAGCAACAAAGGGTGACAAAATCTCCAGGTAGACTGGCACTTAAAGGGTTAAATCTCCAGCAGAGGACTTTTTGGTATCCAGAATAAGGAATGATCACTTTAGATAGGTGGGGACCTCGCTTTTCTACACCATTCTCTGTAAAGATATTCATCAGGAAAAGGTAAAGCTGCACAAACCTTCATACAGGAAGCAGTTACTCCTTTGAGACCCAGAGTCTTTTTGATGTTGTAGTAGAAGTCATCTGACTTCCATGCTCTTCTCTGAATCCTCTGCAGAACCAGAGAGTTTGCTTTGATTTTGTAGTCCACCCTTTGTTGGTACTTTTCACCACAATCCCCATTCCTCACCAGCCAGCTCTCCAAATGAATTAATGGTGCCCAAAGCTTTTTGTTATATGAATATTATTATTATATTATGTGACTTATCAGTATGTTTACACAGTTCAGCATAATATCTATATTAATTTCTTTTAACAATATTCAATAATAATTACCTCCTTTTAAAGATAATTTTCCAATATGCAGATTTAATAACACTATTAAATAATGCTAATGTAATGTATTTTATACTTCTACTCTAGCAATAATGTAATAGCTGCAGAGTGAATTGGGATTTTTGAAAAACAATTTTAAATAGACATTTAATGTTTAACAAGGGATACATATGAACTGCGATTAACCCTAGTTTATGTGAAAACAATAACGCAATTACATTTAAAATGTATAAACATTTTTATCATCCTAAACTAGGTCACTGGTACCAATAGGTAAATGCAAATGTCATATTGGGCCTGAGGTATAGATCATTTTTGGGGGGAGGGCTTAGCTTCCTCATATTATAGAATATATGGCTTAATAGAAATGGGGGTAAGGGATGAGGTCTAAGCGAGCTCTCCCTTGACTTGCCTGCCATAGAAAGACTCAATCTGTGTCCCCACCCTTCTTGTTATATATGTGCTTCTAGGGGGGAAAAAGGGGGCCCTAGGTTCGGGTAATCCCTAATTATGAAGGGCTTTCTAGGGGAAAGAGGAAAAATTCCTCTGTTAACTCAGTGTAAGCATAATGAAAACATTAAAAAATCAAAAGTTCAACATTTATTTTCTGTACAATTAATATACAACATAACTCCACAGTGTCTTTGTTACTGGCATTATATACATATATATTTTTTCCACATATCTTACTCAGTTCCCTTTAATTTACAGAGGTACTGTAAATGCGGTATAAGTCTCTGTTCATCTGGGAACTGCCCTTTCGCTGGGGGCTCAGTCCCATCTAGTATCAGTTTGTAGCAAGCTTCAGGTCAATATACACTCAGTTGTAGCAAGTGGTTCCTTGTGTGCAAACGTTTCACTCCTTATGAGCTTCCTCAGTGCACTAAAAATAGTCTGTTTATACATGACAAAGTATACTGTTAGCTTGGATACTTTCAATCATAGAGTTATTACATTCGCTATGCCTTATAACATACTTCTTCATGTCCTGTGTTACTAAGGGAGCGCTTGCTTCCAAACGTCCTGCTGCTTTATATATAGCTGTAGGATCTGCAAATCGTTTAAGGTACTTTAAGTACTTGTCTAGTGAGTAATCATATAGCTATGGTCGTACATTGAAATAAATCAAATGTACCTTTATCAGTTAAGTGGTGGGGGCACTTTTTGCTGGGCTGTATGTTGGTCTTGGTAGTAATTGAGCCTGCACTGGCTGTGTAAAACAGAAAAGGATAATCATTTTTCTCAGTATGCCGATACAGTGTTTTCCAGAGTGGCTCTTTTGTGTATCTATTCTGCATTGTATGTCGCCTCGCACTTACCTTTCACAGCGCCATGCCTGTCTGTAAACAGGCTTCGAGAACAGCTAATCCCCGCCTGCCCGCAGCATGCCGGTGTAGTTCCGGTTTGGCCGGCAGCGTCGGCGTGACTGTCTCAAATTCCGGAGGCCGCCCAGGGACGTAGTGGGGGGCGGGCTTCGGCCGTCCTCCTGTGTCCTCCTGCCTATTGGCAGTCCCAAATCATGACGTATTAAGCGTCATTGTGGGCTGGGCGGCCTCCGGGCGCCGTTCAGGGAAGTGTCAGGCGCCATTTTATTGTAGCCCTGTGTCAGGTTAAAGTATAGCCTAAACGGCTATATGTAAAGTGAAATTTATTTCTAGCATTTTGGAAGCGGACGTCTTGGAAAATAAGCGCTGCCTTTGTGTTCATAGCTTGATTATTCACATGTTAATCTTCAATAATTACTGATCCCTGAGACGCTGTGTAATTCAATCTCTTTCCTATTACTGTATATAATAGACTGCGTACTTGTTTGTATACTTTTATTCTTACTGTATTGTTCGTTATTTTTTTTCCTTTCTTTTCTGGTAAATTAGAATTTATTTTTTATTTTTTATTTTTTGTTCTTCTTTACGAGTGGATCAGAATTCGGGTAGCTGTTACTTAAAATTTATTAGTTCAATATGTATTCTTACTTACTTTTGTTGTACGTGTCAGTCACAACAGGAGAGGGGGGGGGTTTGGGGGAAGGGGGAGGAAAGGACTACAACGGATGAGTTGATAGTAAATAGTTATTTAAGAAAAGGAACAAAACTACAGGAATCATTAATGCCTGGGGGGGCGAGAGCTTTTAGTGACACTATCCACTTAGTTTCTTTTTGTAGTGTTGATTTCCTAATATCTCCTCCTCTGGGGTGCTGATGGATTCTATCGAGGACCTGGAAGGCTGCCCCCTGCGGGGAGCCTTGGTGTTTGAGGGCCCAGTATTTTCCAACAGGGGTCAAGAGGTTTCTGTTTTTTATATCTCTAATGTGCTCATACATTCTTGTTTTCAATTTTCGATTGGTCTTACCCACATAAAAGTTTGGGCATGTACATATGAGAATATACACCACATCTGTGGTGTTGCAATTTGCAAAGTGTCTTTGTTTAATAGTCTGTCCATTTGGTACTTCTATTGTTCGACCCTCTTTAATATATTTACAGGTTGAGCAACCTTGGCATTTGTATGTGCCTACAGTTTTGCAGCAGACATTGCGTTGTTCATTAAGGAAGTGACTTCTTACTAGTTCATCCTTAATGGATCTAGTTCTACGGAATGTAAGTTTTGGTACATCAGGTATGTACCTACCTATTTGTGGATCCCTTTGAAGAATGTACCAATGGTTGTTGAGTATTTGTCTGATGTGTTGGTGTTGTGTGTTGTAAGTAAGTATGAATGGGGTGAATTCCCTTGATTGTGGTTTCTGTCTTTTCATGTGTATTATGTCCAACCTACTTCTCTCTTGGGTTCTTTGGTATGCCCGTTTCAAGACTCTATTAGAGTAACCTCTTGCTTTCAACCTTTCTCTGATCCCCTCTGCGGCTACCTTAAAATCTCCTTCGTTTGTGCAGTTCCGTTTTGCCCTCAGATACTCCCCGTAGGGAATACTGTTCTTTAAAGTTGTGGGATGTGCACTCGTCGCTCTCAAGATATTGTTAGCGGCTGACGGTTTCCGGTAGAAATTGGTGGAGATTGTCCCTGTCTCGTCTTTCATTATTTTTAAGTCTAGAAAATTTACCTCGTTTTTGTCATATTCGAGGGTAAACTTTAAATTGTAGCTGTTTTTGTTTAGGGATGCTACGAAGGTTTCCAGTTGGGTTTCATTTCCTCCCCAGATGATTAAAACATCGTCTATATAACGGTGCCATGTGATGATGTTTGTGGTATGTTCCTGCAGATTTTCTTCTCCCCAGAGTTCCTCCTCCCAATGCCCAAGGTAGAGGTTTGCGTAGGATGGCGCACAGATCGTGCCCATGGCTGTTCCTTGTGTTTGGTTGTAAAGTTGGTTATTGAATAGGAATGTGTTATGTGTAAGTATGAAATGTAACAGGTCTAGAATGAATTGATTGTGGTCTTGTTCCTGTATGTCCAACTGGTCCAGATAGTGTTTAATTGCTCTGAGTCCTTGTGGGTGTGGAATGCTTGAATATAAAGCTTCCAAGTCTAATGTGACTAGTAGCGAGTCTACTGGAACAGTCATATCTTCCAAAATCTGGAGAAGGTGGGGTGTATCCCTGACATAGGAGGCTAAGGAGCTCACAAATGGTCTAAGAAAGGAGTCTATATATTCACTGGCCCTACTAGTGAGGGAGCCTATGCCCGCTACTATGGGGCGTCCAGGTGGATTGGTCATAGATTTATGTATTTTGGGCAATGCATAAAATGTTTGAGTGATGGGGTATTGTACCTTCAAGAATTCCCATGTTTGTTTTTCTATTATTTTATGTGCATACGCTGCATCTATGATTGTGTTATACTCATCATGGTGTTCCCGCATTTGTTGGGGTGTTGTTGTTCTATACCAGTCTTTATTCTGGAGTATCTTTTGACACATTTTTATGTATTGGTCTTTCAACATTATTACCGTGTTGCCTCCTTTATCTGCGGGGTTTTATTTCGATCTCTCTGTTATCTTTAAGTTCCTTCAGGGCCTGTTTATGCTTAAGTGTAAAATTCTTTGGTCTCTTACCCCTTGTATCTATCAAGTCAATTTCTTGAGTCACGATATTGACAAATGTTTTGAGACTGGCATTGGCTGTCAAGGGAGGGAAGTATGTGGAGGGTTTCCTGAATGTATGTGTTTTGATTTGGTCTTCTAACTTATGTTGTATTCTCTGCTTAGGGTCCTTCTGTGCTTGCTGGAGGGATTCCAGTGTTTCTAGAGCCTCCATGTCCCCTTGTGTTAGTACCATTGTTTGATTTTCTTCAGATTCTATTCCTGATGTCTCCATGTTCCCTTGTGTTGGTGTGATTGTTTGGATTTCTTCAAACTCCCTATTCTCATGCTGTAATTTTAGTAGGACCTTTCGAGCATATAGATGTAAGTCTTTTATTAGTTCAAATCTGTTCACATTGTGTTCTGGACAGAAATTCAGACCCATTTGTAACACTTCTATTTGACTTGTTGATAATGGTACTCCTGCCATGTTGATTATGTTATTGGTGATCTGTGTATGGGTAGTGCTAGGAGGTGCTACACTGGTCTCGTCCATGGGCCTTTCTTTTGTGGCTGGGATAATGGCCCCACCGATCCTGCCCCTGCTACTTCTAAAAAATCAGTCTGGAGTGTCCCTGATTGGGATGTGGATTGGATAGCGTCGGGTGAGGGGAAGTTCTTTCGCTTATCTCCTTTTGGAGTAAAGGCCTCTCTGTGGGTCCCTGTAGTTATGGGTGGCTCTCTCCTCCTATCCTTAGCAAATAGCTTGTAATGTCTCCTTGGTCTGTCCCCCGTTAGGGAGCTGTCCGATGACGAGGATGAATACTGTGAAGAATATGGTTCTGTATTGTCCCCTTGGTGTTTCTTAATGTATGGCCTCCACTTATAGGCTCTGTGTTCCTCGTATGCTTTTTTGTCCCTATATAATTTATTACTTTTTATTTTCCACACTTCCTTCACTAGTGCCTCTATCTTCTTTTTGATCCTATTGTTTGTTTCTTCAAAATCTGCCCAGTCCCTATATCTGTTTAGTTCCTCGCATTTCTTCCCATATGTTGCTTCTACTTCTTTCAGTGTGTGTTCTTGCTGTTCAATGAGCAGTTTCAACATGTTCAGGGAACAATTCTGTAGATTTGATTCCCATTTCTCTTTAAAGCTGGGGTCCACTTCCCCTATTTGTGGAAAGATTTTAATTCTCAAACCTAGTGGTACGATGCCTTCCTCCAGATATTTTTTTAAATATATGATGTTCCAGTGTACCCTTGTCTTTTTTCTTAGAGTATTTTCCAGTTGTCTAAATTTATCTAATATTTCACTCTGATCCTTTCCTCCTCTTTCTGTTGATGTAGTCCCTATTGTGAAGTCTTTGAACAGTTGGTCCCAATCCTGACCAGATAATTGTGTCATTTCTTAGACTCTCTTACTGATCCACAGAAATATATGGACCAATTTCTACTATATCCATATACTAGAATGGTTATTGGTAGGGCCTGAGGGATTGAACCCTTAAATAACTTAATAGAAATGGGGGTAAGGGATGAGGTCTAAGCGAGCTCTCCCTTGACTTGGCCTGCCATAGAAAGACTCAATCTGTGTCCCCACCCTTCTTGTTATATATGTGCTTCTAGGGGGGAAAAAGGGGGCCCTAGGTTCGGGTAACCCCTAATTATGAAGGGCTTTCTAGGGGAAAGAGGAAAAATTCCTCTGTTAACTCAGTGTAAGCATAATGAAAACATTAAAAAATCAAAAGTTCAACATTTATTTTCTGTACAATTAATATACAACATAACTCCACAGTGTCTTTGTTACTGGCATTATATACATATATATTTTTTCCACATATCTTACTCAGTTCCCTTTAATTTACAGAGGTACTGTTTTACACAGCCAGTGCAGGCTCAATTACTACCAAGACCAACATACAGCCCAGCAAAAAGTGCCCCCACCACTTAACTGATAAAGGTACATTTGATTTATTTCAATGTACGACCATAGCTATATGATTACTCACTAGACAAGTACTTAAAGTACCTTAAACGATTTGCAGATCCTACAGCTATATATAAAGCAGCAGGACGTTTGGAAGCAAGCGCTCCCTTAGTAACACAGGACATGAAGAGGTATGTTATAAGGCATAGCAAATGTAATAACTCTATGATTGAAAGTATCCAAGCTAACAGTATACTTTGTCATGTATAAACAGACTATTTTTAGTGCACTGAGGAAGCTCATAAGGAGTGAAACGTTTGCACACAAGGAACCACTTGCTACAACTGAGTGTATATTGACCTGAAGCTTGCTACAAACTGATACTAGATGGGACTGAGCCCCCAGCGAAAGGGCAGTTCCCAGATGAACAGAGACTTATACCGCATTTACAGTACCTCTGTAAATTAAAGGGAACTGAGTAAGATATGTGGAAAAAATATATATGTATATAATGCCAGTAACAAAGACACTGTGGAGTTATGTTGTATATTAATTGTACAGAAAATAAATGTTGAACTTTTGATTTTTTAATGTTTTCATTATGCTTACACTGAGTTAACAGAGGAATTTTTCCTCTTTCCCCTAGAAAGCCCTTCATAATTAGGGATTACCCGAACCTAGGGCCCCCTTTTTCCCCCCTAGAAGAAAAATATATGGCTTATATTGGAAGATTCAGGGGGGCACTGCTTCTTAATAGCTACTAGCTACTATAAATAGCTGCTGCCAGTACATCGAAGTAACTTGTTCTAGGTGGTTCCAAACCTTATATATATTCTTGTACTTCCCGCAATTCTATGCATAACCCAACTGTCACTTCTGCTTCTGAGCAAAATGTTCTGGACTTATATCTGCCTGTGCCTGTTTCTTGCTTATATAATAGCCCTTACTACTATTCCTTACTCTATTCTGCTACTAGAAATGATCCCACTAAGGCTAGCTGTCCCTCACTGGCAATTGTATAACCACCCATACACTCCTCCCAACTGGCCAGTTACCTATTCCTATATAGTCTCCGCTCCTAATGGCAAAGTGCCTGGCCTTCATGCACATCTGGTCCAGTAGGGGGTCCTAGAAAATATGACTGGCATAATATGGTATGTGAGCAGACAGAACTCATACCCAAATAACCTGGTTGATTTATATTCTTGCAGTGTTAAAAAGCAGTCCTCTCCTAGGGACCAAATATTTACAGGTAGTCAATCTGCCAATGTTAACTACATCTTCAAGTGTAACATGTGTGTCTGAATAATAGAAATGGGTTAACCTGAACCGCAAGGTTTGGTACGAGCCCGAACTTTGCGTTTTGGGTTCGGATTACCAAACCCGGACACTGTCAGTGGTGATGGATCGGCGGTGGTAACGGCAGCAGCCTTTGAATCTGGCCCCAGTCAAGGCTACAAAAAGATGGCCACCAACTACCATGAGTGAGGACACTCCTAGTACCTGCACACATTTATTCAAATTTGCCTGAACTCGCCACTCACTGCCTACTGAAATGGTATAGGTGGAATGCTGTACTGCATATGAGATTTGGATAGGGGAGAATGCCACACTGCCTATGGGAATGGGATGAGGAATGCCACACTGCCTATGGGAATGAGATAGGGAATGCCACACTGCCTAAAAGGGATAAGATGGGGGGAATGCCTACTGCCTATAGGAAAAGGATGGGAGGATGCCACACTGCATATCAGAGATGGCATGAGGGAGATGCCATACTTCCTATGGGAATGGAATGGAGTGAATACAACACTGTCTATAGGAATATGGGCATATTCATGCATATGCATATGGGAAAGGGATGGGGGTAATGCCACACTGCATATGGGATGAGGGGGCAATTCCATGCTGCATATGTAAATGGTATGGGGGGAATGCCATACTTTCCTTTGGGAATGGGAGAGGGGGGAATGCCAAACTGCCTTTGGGAATGGGATGAGGAAATGCCATACTTCCTATGGGAATGGGATAGGGGGAATGTCACACTGCCTATGATAATGGGGGAATGCCACTGTGCCTATGAGATGAGGGGGGAAGCCACATTGCCTATGGGGAATAGGATGGGGGAATGCCAGACTGCCTGTAATGGGGTGTTTTATCACAACATTTAGTTAATTTTTTTTTCTTTTCTTTCTCCTCCAAATCTCAGGTGTGTCTTATAGGGCAAAAAATACGGTAAATATAATTCTAAAAAGGCTATGGACAGAATTAGAATAAATGTTATTTGTCGCCAAATACATGTTTCCATACATACAAGCAATTTTATTTGGCAATGGATATTTTCTATTTTATCATTTTTTTTATCAATGCTGGGTTCCTTAAGTCCTTCTATTCAAATTTCTTATGCCCAGAGGATAGAAGCTTCTCAGTGGAGGTTTTTATCGTTGGCACGAGGATAGATTTAATTTGGATGAGTGGGGTCACCAACAATCCTGGTTCTCACCAGATGTTGGTAATAACGCATCCAAGTCACACATACAAGGATATCAAACCATAGACGTTCATGAATTAAGTTATGTGTAATGAGAAATGACACCTGTGAAAAAGTATTGAGCACATGAAGAGATGTGCAAAAAGCCACGGAAAGCCATGACACCAGCTTAAATCTATCACAAATTAAAAAATTTGTCAAATGATGGGTAAAACCACTGAGATCTTTTACCACCTTTGAAACCTTATTGTTGAAAAACACACTTATGACATCGCATAAAGAAGAATTTTTAATCTACTGAAGGTTACAATAAGCGCTGCTGAGGTCATAATCCAGAAGTGGAGATAACATAATTGCACCATAAACCCCCCCTAATCAGGTGCTCCCCTCAATATTTCAGACAGAATTATCAGAAGAGTTGTCCATGAGCCAGGGTCTACCCATGGAGAGTAACGCACTCAACCTCCATGGCCTGTATACACACTCACCACTCAAGACTTGCTGTAGAAAAATCACATTACAGAATGTTTAAAGTTTGCTTTACAATTTTTTAGAAAAATCTGTAAAATACTGGGAGACTATAGTCTAGTCAGATGAGATGCCATAAGTCTGGAGGTGGGAACATCATGGTGTGGAGCTGTTTTAGCATATGACACGGCATGCTTTATATCATTGAAGAAAGAATAAAAGGACAAATGTACCAAGGCATTCGTGATACAATTCTGCTGCTATTAACCAGGATAATGAAAACTAAACAAGGGAGGATATTTCAGCTAGACAATAATCCAAAACACTCAGCCAAGGAAACTTTCAATTGGTTTTAGTGAAAGAAAATAAAGCTGATAGAATGGCCCAGCCAATCACCTTACATAATTCCAGCTAAACATCTATAGAAGGAACTAAAGCTCATAGTTCACAAAAGTTCATAAAAGAGGTGTAAAGGATAAAAGGAGTGTTTGTGTGGAAGAATGATCCAAAGTCACACCTGCGTAATGCATTTTCTCTATATAGGCATCTTGAATTTGTTATCACCAACAAATGCTTTTTTCTGTAATGGGGTTTAATACCTTTTCCCTGTGTCATTCCACTACTACTCATAACTTAATTTTTGTACATCTATGGATTGGTTTCTTTACATTTGTAGATTGGATTGGTTATTACCAACATCTGGTAAGATTTTGATGTCAATCCGACCTTTTAAAATATATTTACTTAGAAAATTGGTGATGTGTTCAATACTTATTTCATCTGTTGTAAGAAGACAACCTCAAAATGTACATATATGTCTAAACTAAAACTTTTTTACACATTTCTTTTTTTAAATAATGTTACACAGTTTATATACTAGATAAAACCAGATTATTTGGATTAAAATGACAATGTAATAAATAGAGATGGGCTTCAAAAGCAAGCTAGATTAGACCCGGATCTTGTTGATCAGCCCCCAATCACACGCTAGTTGGAGGGAAGATCGTGAGCAACATTAGAAAATATTATTTTACAGAAAGAGTAGTAGTAGTAGTAGTAGTAGTAGTAGTAGTAGAGAGTAGTCTGGAGCAACCTCCTAACAGAAGTAGTTGAAAAATCAACAGTGAATTGAATTTACACACATCTGGGATAAGCACACATCTATCCTGAGATAAAGAGTGCATACAGTATACACATAAGGGCAGACTAGATGGAGCATATAGTTTCCTTCTGCCTTCAACCTTTTATGTTTCTGGATCAAATCATCTAGCATGAACCTGCACTAGTGGGTGGCATGGCGGATGATCTGACCCAGATCCTGCCATCACTATTCTGTGAACTTCTATGGGGTCCCTCTGAGTAAAACTCCCCATCTCCCCATCTATCTTCTCTGGTCTCCTCCTGACTGGCGTCCTCTTTTCAGGTCTGGGGATCAATCCAGATCTGGCAGGCTGTCATCTTCTTATGCCAGAGAGCAAGAGGGATATGAGTTCTCCCTTCCCTTTATCTTGTCAACCAGTCAAGAGTAATGGTTGGCTGCCAGGGTGGTAAGCTATTATTCCACAGAAGTGATCTACATCACATGTGATGATCTACACTAGATGATATGATATCACTAGAGGGGAGAGGCATGGACATGATTTCCTGGGTTTGTGAGAAGGAAAAAATTAACCCCCCCCCCACCTTACACAACCTATGCTGCTGTTCCATATGTGCCATGTTATGCCTTTTCCTCAGCAGCAGACATTGCCTCCTCCCCATGAGTCAACATGGGGGATCAGGGGCCTGGTGTATGAGTAGCACCATCAAAAGTGGCTCTGACCCATTTGTGAAAAATATTTTATGGCTGGAATAAAGGAGCCCTCCCAACATACACAATAGTCTTGCTGCCCTGGGAAAATGCCCTGCTTTCCCTCCCCTAGAGACATCCATGTTGCCTATACCCCCTCGCCCCATTGCCAGCAACCCCACCAGCCACGGGGTGGTGAAGAGCCAGGGGCATAGGGGCTGATGATTACTAGGGTCAAGGTCCCTGGCTTGTTACATTGGGTTGGAAAGCTTTAGGATAGGGGGGCTCGCTTTTTTGAAAGGGGAGTATTCATAATTCATAAGATTTTTGTTGACAGTGTCTTTCAATAAGCTATTCACTGCACCAGATAGGGTTAAATGTTGCTGTAAGATAAAACATAATCACTATTGTGGTGATTAACCAATGGGAGGCTCTTAACTATTAGCTTGGTTAAATCCAGGTGGTTCCATTTTTTGCCTGGCAGTGTATACATTCATATAACTGTTTGAGGAGACCAGTTTTAATTAGAAGAAGTTTGGCAAAGAAATGCGTGACTCATTTTAATATATTTGCATTATCTGTCTAAATAGGGTATCTTATAAACACAACTACACAGGTTACTCCTTTTTGGTCTATGATATAATGTACTGAAGGCATTATGCTTTATTCTTACTGATTTTTTCCTATCATTGCATGTTTAGTTATTCTGCACTTGTGTCAGCTGAAAAATACTATTTCATTCACCAGATCAATAAAAAAGAATGATATAACATACTGTATTTGTATGCTTTATTCTAAATGATGTTTTCCAATTCTTTTATCCTGAATTATTCTGCACATTTGTGTCAGCTACTATCCCATCCACTGGATCATAAGTAATAATGCTTAAATTGAATAAAATTTGATGGCACACCGCTGCTAACTTGCCATGTCGAGTGTATTCCATTTACAACTACTTTCAATTGCAGTTGCTGTAAATTATTTAACCCGTTTCTTATACATGTAGATATACTGCTGTGTCTTGTATTCCTATCTTTAGTATTAGGCTATTATGTGGGACAACATCAAACACTTTGGCAAAGTCAAAATAAACACACAAGAGCTGCATTACCAGCATCAATGTTGGCACACACTGTTAGTAGAAGCTGATCAAATTAGTCTGGCTGGAGCAATCTCTGTTAAACTCCTTGCCGGGGAGCCATTATTACTTTATTTTAAGCAACATATTTTTGGATGTCTTGCCTTATTATACTTTCTAATAATTTACAAACAACAGATGCCAGGCTAACTGGTGTATAGTTTTCTTTTAAAAAAATGGAAAAGCATCTGTCATTCACCAGTCTTGTGTCAGTAAGTTGCTTATAATAACCACACGTATCTTCTTTAGTATGCAGGGGTGAATACCATCTGGACCAGGAGTCTTGTCTATCTAAATGTCTCCAAGGCATAACTGGACATTTTACATAAGGCAATTTGTTTTATATGTTGCATCATGTTTTTGTCCAATAACATATCCTCCTCCTCCCCAAAAACAGGGAAGAAAAAAGTATTAAAGCAGATGTAAAGCCTAATTCAGGATTCCCCTAATGACTGATTTGGGATGCCTTTTTGTGTTCCAGGATTTAGCAAATGCAAATCCCCTTCAGTTGCCAAAAGGTTTCCAGGCTGGTGAACCCTATTGGCATCCAGTGCTCATGTGGGGCTTGAGAACAGTGTAAGAGTTGCAAAGGAGCAGAAAGCATGGATACATGAGTAATTTTCCAAAATGTAGGCTTGCTAGGTCATTTTAATAGGAGTTGCATGCCAAAACATAATTTTATCATGGAGGATTCATAAAAAGTACTTAATGTGTTTACACAAATTGTGTGGTTCAGCAGAATCTGAATCTAAATACAATTAAAATCTATGGGGGGGGGGATAAGGGCTTAATGCTTTGGTCTCTGGAAATCAACTAAGGCAGCTAAATGTCTCCATGATAAATAAAAAGTCGGCTAGGCAATGTTCAATATTTTGCACTATGTATGTTTAACTGTGATTTTTGAAGTCATTACATGGGATTTCCAGGAAAATTATTTTTTTGGGGGGGCAGAGTTTGGGCTTTAACATTAAGGGGGTAATCTATGAAAGGATTAGTCAGGCATTTGCCCAGTTTACTCTACTTTCTGCATGTACCAAGCAAAATGTAGCATATTCAGCCGGCAATGTTTGTGTCCATGTCCATGTTTTTTTAATTTACTTCTACTTCAGTTTGGCTTAGCAAATGCTGGTGAACACCTATTGCATAGGCCAGCTTTTAGTGGCAACCCCATAGGAATCAATGCTATTTTTGGAGAGCCTTTCACACATTTTTGAAAAAAAAGCTTTTGCATGCCTTATATTTTCAAATGAACTTTTATTCTTAAGCTTTTTAGCATAGACACTCCCAAGATACCCCACATATATTCTGTGACCAACCCCTTCATCAGGGATGGACCATCAACCAGAGAACATCAACCAGCAATTTTTAAGTACCTGTAATGCAGATTAGACACCTGTCTGATCCCATTTATTGAAGATTACTAATTTAAGACGTGTTATTCAGCACCAATAAAAATGTCTTATACGGACACATTTTTTACTTTTTCCAGTGTGGCGCTGTTGTACAGGCTACACCAGTCAGCAAGTGGTACTAAAGTATAAGCTACCGTATAGCACAATGGCAGGAAAAGTAGTGTGTTTTATAACAAAAAAATGTTAAATGTGATCCAAAAAAGATTTGTGTAACATGTTAAGAATGCCAATGCATGACTTAGATGTTGCCAACTGCAATTTGTTTACTAAATTTAAACACAACAGTGTTTTTATATAACTTTAATAATATCATGGCAATCAGCACCAATAGAATCTCCCTACAACCTCCGCTGCATGTTAAAAATCAACAAAATACCATTTTGTGAGCACTCACCTGTAAAATGGTTATTACGAGTATGTCACACACCCCACTTCCAAAGATACATGGCACTTGGGATACCGGCCTGTAGAGGGCGATCTTGCAGAGATGACATGGAAAAAGGAGCCTCTCCTGGTCCATAAGTACCGGGTTCCTCCCACTATTCCTCAGTCTTATTAAAAGCAGTTAGAACCAGGAAGAGCCAATTATATTCAATAATAATCACCATATAAAGGATCCCTAGAACAAAAAGGGTGGGGGAAGTGGGGTGTGTGACATACTCGTAATAACCATTTTACAGGTGAGTACTCACAAAATGGTATTATTCCTAGTATGTCACAAACCCCACTTCCAAAGATACATGACACTTGGGACATCCAATAGCAGTGTCTATAATGGGTGGGGATCCCCAAGGAATAATGCATAACTTAAATTACTGCAGCTTGCATAATTTTGCGGCCAAAAGCAGCATCCGCTAAGGCCCGCACATCAACCTTGTAAAACTTAGAAAAAATGCACAGAAGACCAATTTGCAGCCTTGCAAACTTGTTCAACAGAAGCCTGGTGCTGAAAAGCCCAAGAGGCTCCGATAGCACGAGTAGAATGAGCGGTGACACGAAAAAGGGGGAACCTTCCCCTTAGCCATATAGGCCCCAATGATGGCCTGACATATCCACCTACTAAGGGAAGATTTGGCAGGAGCAAACCCCTTCTTGGGCCCAGGGGGCACAACAAAAAAGGCATCATCTTGCGGAAGGCCGAGGTAGTAACTAAATAATACTTAACACAACGAACTACATCCAAAGAATGTAACACCCTTTCCTTGTCGCTACCAGGTTTAGGACACAAGGAAGGAAGAACTATATCCTGATTTAGGTGGAAAGCAGACACCACCTTAGGAAGGAAATCTGGTTTAAAATGGAAAACAACCTTATCTTGATGCCTTTCAACATAAGGGGCTAGAATAGACAAAGCCGCCAGTTCAGAAACTCGGCGGACAGAAGTAATAGCAACCAAAAAGGCAACCTTCTGAGTAATAATAGGAAGAGGAATATCCTGCAAAGGCTCAAAGGGAGCAGCCTGCATAGCTGAAAGCAACAGGAAGTTTAGGTTTTCTGCGAGGCCGCACATGCGCGACTCCTTGGAAAAAGGTCTTAACCAAAGGATGAAGAGCGAACGACCCTTGAAAGAAAATAGCCAAGGCAGAGACTTGCCCTTTCAAAGTACTAATCTGGAATCCCATATCCAGACCTCGTTGCAGATATTCCAGAATTCTAGGAATAGAAAATACTCTACAATGCAAAGCCCTGGATTCACACCAATCAATATAGGACCTTCAAGTCCTGTAATAAATGACAGAAGAAGACTTCTTCCTAGCTCTAATAAGAGTCTGAATAACCACATCAGAAAGACCTTCTTCTTTCAAGATGGAGACTTCAGCAGCCATGTCGTCAAAGCTGGCGTTTGTAAATTGGGGTAACAAAGTTGTCCCTGAGTGATTAGATCTGGAAGAAGAGGCAGATGGAACCGATCCACTGCCAGCCTTGCGACGTCTGTGTACCACAGACGTCTTGGCCACCTTGGCGCCACCAGAATTGCTGGCGCCTCCTCCAGTGCTAACTTGCGCACCATCTTCGCTGATCATGGAGAATGGGGGAAACAGATATAGGAACCCCAGATCCTTCCAGGCCAGAGACATGACATCCGCTGCCACTGCCAGAGGATCTTGGGATAGAGACACAAAAGCTAGCAGCTTGTGATTGTGATGAGAAGCCAACAGGCCCAACCGTGGAGTCCCCCACTTATGACAGAGGAACTGAAAGACTCTTGGATTGAGAGACCATTCTCCCTGGCGAGAACATCCCCTGCTTAGGGAGTCCACCTCCACATTCTCTATCCCCGGAATGTAAACTGCTGATATGCAGGGAACATTGATCTCTGCCCACTGAAGGATCAGAGACACTTCACGGAGGGCACCCCAACTGCGCGTCCCTCCCTGGTGATTGATGTATGCAAAAGCTGTTCGGTTGTCTGACCGAATCTAAACTGGCAGACCCTGTAAGAAATGGGTCAGTCGAAGTAGATCAAGACTCTAATGGGAGAATGAGGCCCCCACAATCCTTGGAACTGATGCTTCTTCCAGAAGCCCCCCCAGCCTACCAGGCTGGTATCCGTGGTAACCAATTCCCAACGCGGAGTCAGAAATGACTTGCCCTTCTGGAGGTTGTGCGATATTAACCACCACTGAAGGGACTGCAAAACGTGGGGAGACAACAGACAAGTCTGTTTTAATGATAGTGGGCACCTGTCCCACTTTGCCAAGAGGAAGAGCTGAAGCGTCCTTATGTGAAACTGGGCAAACGGGACTGCCTCGAATGCAGCTACCATCAATCCTACTAGTCTCATCCCTAGACAGATAGACTGACGAGGGTTGGACAAGAATAGACGAATCAAGTCCTGAATCAGAACCATTCCAGAATCAGGCCCAGGAAGGGAATTTCCCTGGATGGACAGAGAGAGAATTTGGGGTAACTTATTACCCATCCGAACCTCTCTAGCGTAGAGACCACCATCCTGGTGTCCAACTCTGATTGTTCGATTGAGGAGGCCGCGTTAAGAAGATCGTCCAGAAAAGGCACAATGCGGATGCCCTGGACCCTGAACATAGCCATCACTCCTGCCAGCATCTTGGTAAAGACTCTTGGGGCCAAAGTAAGGCCGAATGGCAGGGCCACAAATTGATAATGCTGGTCTTCTGTCGAGAACCTGAGAAATCTCTGGTGACCCGGAAAATAAGAATGTGCAAATAAGCATCCTTAGGTCTAGGATAGGCCGAACAGAGCTGTCCTTCTTAGGTACCGTGAATAGGTTGGAGTAAAACCCCAAACCCCTTTCCGCCGGAGGCACTAGGCAGATGACAGCCATATTTAACAGATTCGTTACTGCTGCCCGCAGTCCCTGCGCAATTGCCGGATCTGACGGCATCCGGGACATGAAAAATCTGGGAGGAGGCCGGGACTCGAATTCCAGTTAGTAACCGGAAGAAACTACTTCCAGAACCCAAATTTTCTCCAAATAGGCGCAAACCCACAAACGGAAGCGCTGTAAGCGATTTCTTGGCTACAATATCCGCCGCCCACTGCCACAACCATACAGACCGCCGAATGGCGATTAACAAGGCAGAGGTTCTGCTGCACATGAGCAGAGTATCATCTAAAGCAAAAAGTACAAAAGATGCAAACATCTCACAACGCTTAAGAGCGGCGTACTCATCAGAGGGCGGATCAAGCCCTGAGTTATTCATTAGGTCTCTCACAACAGATCTAATAGCCACCGACATAAGCGCCAAAGCACCAACAGGCCGCAAGGCCGAGCCTACACTGGAAAAAGCGTGGCACGCCATTTGAGCAATACATTTGTCCTCTCCATCCATGAGTGTAGTGGAGTCAGGAAGTACAGGGGCATCCACCTCAGGAGGTGATGACCAACATTTAACCGTATCAGCTGGAAAGGGATATTTTTTGTCCCAGCCCAAGGGAATGCCATGAAGCCGCACAGGCTTCTCCCATTCTTTAAAAATAATATCATCAAAATGCTTTTGATTTGGAAATTCCAAAAGAGGTTTAGAGGCTCCAAAGAATTCCCCTCTCTTGAGAGGGACTACTTCTGGAGGAGTAATAACAAAAACCTCAAATAACTGGGCAAGAGCTTTTGGGGCAACCACAACACTCTCTTCACCCTGCTCATTTTAAGTACCAACAAATTGCTGTTCGTCAGAAACATCTGAATCCTCATATAATTTCCCTTCTTCTAACTGAGAAGGGTCAGACCAATCAAGCAATTCGCAATTGTCCAACTCACTTGCCAAGACGGCATGAGTCAAATGCTTTCTTTTATCTGAGGCCTTCTTAGCCACAGAGGTAGACATAAATCCTTCAAGAGTGAGCCAATCTGGCACATAAATCAGAATGCGACTCACCACCCATGACAATATCACTGGGGGTACGGACAAGACACGCGGAGTAGGAGAAGAGGCAGTAGCCGCAGACCCTGAAGCCTGGGCCCCGGTTTGCTGCATAATGGTTAATTGTGCACAAGGGATGCAAGAACTGCGTTATCCCAAACAAGGGATGCCCCACATCCAAAACATTGCCGAGTCTGTGCCAAGGGAATTGCAAGCCCATTAACCTGAAATGCCTCCATATGATGCTTTAGTATTATACTTATAATAGATTATAGTCGCCAAGTATATCTGGGTTTTTTTTATTTTTTTTTAGCAGAGGCCTTCCTGGCCACAGAGCTAGAAATAACTTCCTGAATATTAGCCATTTGGCACACATATCAGATTGTGACTCCCCAACTGTGACAACATCATCTGGGGTACGGATAAGGCGGGGTGGGGTAGGAGAAAAGGCCAGGGCCACAGACCCAGAGGCCTGGGCACCAAACTGCTGCATTATGGTCTGCTGAGCACAAGATATGCAAACAAGAACATTATCCCCCACAAGGGATACCCCACAATCCACACACTGCCGGGACTGCCCCGATGGGAGCCTAAGCCCAGAATCCTGGGAAGCCTCCATATGGTGATCTTTAAGGTAGTCACAATGACCAGAGGGAATTACGCTGTTAAAGCTACCCGGGGTGCCCCTTCAAGTCCCAAGTGGGAGGAATTTTTTTTTTTTTTTTAAATTCTTTAGGACTATTTAAGGGCAGACTAGATGGAACATAAGGTCTCCTTCTGCCGTCAACCTTCTATGTTTCTATGTTGTTGGTCTTTAACACATAGAGCCAGGTGACATGAATCCAGGTCCACCTTAAAGTGGAACACAAAACCTGAACATAAGGGCAGGAGGACATAAGCCAAACATACACATCACTCAAAACCAATGCATATGTCTGTGTATCTATAAGACAGATTTTCATCAGTAGTCAAAACCCAGCGTATCCAGAGTCAAGGCTCCAAAGAAGGCTGGACAACAGGCCAGCTGCTCCAGCCACAAGTAAAGGCTTTAGCAGCAGTTAGGCTTACACACAAGCGTAGGTGAGGCAGCTCAGCACAGGGGAGTGTTTACAAACAAACTCCAGCCTGTGCAATCAAAGTGTTGTCTTTCTAGACAGAGCTTGAGCTAGCTACTGAAAAATACCATTGAGTGAATCACAGAGTAAATATATACAAAGGAATATATAACACAAGTGGCAAAAACTCACGTGTCCTAAGGAAAGACAGGAAGGAGAGCCAGGAAGGAGAGGAAGGGCCAGAAAAAAACACCAGTGAAGCCAATCTAGCTGAGCTCCTGGCCCTGCCCTCTCCTTAATCACAGCTGAAAATTAACAATGGCCGAATTTGAAGATTACACCATCTATTTTAAAAGCAAAGACTTGCCACAAGCTGAGCTTCCTGCGATACTTGTGCTGTTAAACAGTGCTAAAACACACACACACACACACACACACACACACACACACACACACACACACACTTTCCCATGTGATTTTTTAGCTTTATTGTGGGAGAAAGGCCACCCCCCCTCCCCCCAAGGGGCACGGAGAGACACTGCAGGGGGGGACCCACACCAATAGGTGAAAGGGCAAGAGGGACAGGGCATCCCAAGCCAGGGATCACCAACCCGGACACCGCCTACCCCTAGTATGGGGACTCATGGGGGGAGCAAGCTCCCCTATGTACCCAGAGGTGCTGCTATCATTGCCCAAGCCTGCAGCCTAAGCTGGGAGGCATATTGTTATAGCTTAACTTTTAAACGAAAAAGAAGTCCGGGCAGAAATAGACATAAAAAATGCCGGGAGTTACCATGGCTACCTGCAAGGAGGAGAGAGTCATCTTCTTACTTGCTTCGCCAACTGCAGAGACGAAAAGACTGAGGAATAGTGGGAGGAACCCGGTACCTATGGACCAGGAGGGGCTCCTTTTTCCATGTCATCTCTGCAAGATCGCCCTCTACAGGCCGGTATCCCAAGTGTCATGTATCTTTGGAAGTGGGGTGTGTGACATACTAGGAATATATGGCATGTGGAGCCAAGACGTTGGCAGTTCAAAGCAGTGTGTGGTGTTATTAAACCAAAATAGGGGCCAAAAGATACACAAAAAGGAACTGAAAAAGGATGGCCTATAGGGAGAAACCAAGTGCACCAATGCAAGACAATTATTTAATAGCAAATGTGCCATTCAATGCATGCTTACGGAAAGATAATAGTGCCCCCCCCCCCCCCCCCAAAAAACACAGATGTTCCCAAGGTGGATGCTAATGTCAGGAAAATTATGCTAAACGGAATAGCTCACTTCTTAAATTAGGCTCTAAATAACCTGACAGGTGTATTGCTGGTGGCTCTATGTGGAAGTGAGAACATGTCTAAGGTGGATTTTCAAGTCTTATAATGGCAGCACAAGAGGAAAAGTTCAAATTCCCTAAGTCCATTCATCACTTTTGTAAAAGAAAAAAAAACTTGGGAACATATTTTAACTTTTAGAGATGACATGTAATTATAATTACATATTTTCATAACAACAATTTTAAGCTGAAGGTTTCTTGTATCTTAAAATACTTCATCGTAAAATGTGTCATGTTTATAATTCTCATTTTGTATTTGACATTTTCAACTTGTAACAGAATTATTGCACTGGTATCACTTGATCCATAAAGCTAAGTATTAAGAAAAAAAAGTGTGATATTTTGGGTTTTTATACATCTGTAATAAAATACAGTTACAATATAGCTTTAGTAAGGAATATGCATATTTAATGCCTGAACAGAAGGCTCTTAACATAGTCTCGCATGAAATATAATTTGCTCTTCCTCCTTTGAGGAACAGAAGGTAATGTTGTGTATGCATATCTTTGTAGATTCTGCTTTGCATTTGAGTCGCACAGCAACAAGCTTTAATATGTTTATTTTAAGTTTTTTTATTAAATTAAAATTAGTTTTTAATTAAAATTGGTAAGAAATTTTAAAGTTATATACCATAAAAGTTGTATAGCCAAATAAACAAACATTTTCAAAAGACTACTTTGTGCAGAAATTCATCATAATGGGGTGTGTAACATGATCTAATCAGCATAGTTGGCTCAAATCACTGGAAGCGGATTTTCTGCTCACCATGCAATGAGGTCTTTTTGTTTTTTCCCACTTACATACTAATGCTGTCTCACTGATGACGTGAGTAGCACTTACCTAAAGCAAAGTATGTGCAACAGATTTCATTGTAATCTGGCCTGTTATCAATTGTCACCTGAGATACCTAGCCAATAGCTTTGTACTTTATATCTCTAACAATTTTAGGTTCTACTGAAGACCTTAAAGTCTCCAGATGTCTTATTCTGCCAGATTTTTCACAATATTTTAGTATGACCAGCAGGTAGTTGAACTACAGATAATTTTGAAAACCTCTCTGATTTAGGAATAGGTTGATTACTAGGCAGGATATTGGTACTTTTCGTTATCTGTTTTAGCCCTGTATGTATGGACACTAAAATATGAATGTTATTTTGTTGTGTAAACAGGATGTAATTATCAATTTGTGTTCTTACTGTGTATCTAGGAATGCAACATACATATTATCAGGCCCAGTGGGATACCCATCTTCAGGTGAGTCAGCAACCCCCAATCTCCACTGCTGCTTCTGCCTATAGACAATCCCCCATTTGCCGGGATGCTAGATACGCCTCACTGAACACGGTTACCTCCAGATCTTAGCACAAAGGATGCTGACTTAAAGGAGAAAGACAGATGAACCAGGGACAAGACTGAGCGGCAGTTGCGCTGGTTGGGGCCATACACGAGAATGGCAGTCCTTCCAAAACATGTCACCAAGGGGATGAGCAGGAGGAATGTCGAGGGTTCAAGACAAGGGTTAAAGCTAGGAGGCCAGAGAGTTCATAGTATAGAGGGGAAGACGGGCTAGGGGTCAGGCAGACAGGCGTTGGTCCAGGCAGCGATCGGTAGTAGTAGTCAAACAAGGCAAGTTAGCAATGTATAAACAGAACTCGATACAAGGCACTGCAACAGCCAGCCGAACAATATCAGTGAGCTAGTGACATGGAAATTATTTTATATGGCATAGGAGCCGGGGATTTGCCAACTTAGTAAAGTTTCTCTAAAATATCTAAGGAAAATAAAAGCTATTTCATGCTTTGTTGTAAAATAAGACATGTGAGAAAAAAGGAGTAATTCAAAGAAAATAGAGCATTACGTGGGTTCATAAGTGCATAAAATGTTTGTTATACACACTTAAGAACTTCCACTTCAGTAGAATAGATATATTTTACATATTCTACAATACAGCAAGAAATGGGCATGGGAATCTAAAAGTTTTCAGGGCTGAGCGCTAGCCTTCCCCATGGGCCTTCCCATGAGCAGCACTCACCTCTGGCACTCCCTAGCTGATGTAAACAAGGGCGTCAGCATCCACGCTCCTTTGGGCTATGTCCAGCCATTCGGATAGGCTAGCAATGGTAGCGCTCTCGCTCCCATTGCCAGGCTCTGCGTGTAAACAGAGCATGTTTGCCAATCAATTAATATGCAAGGCAAACGGCTCTAAATGATTAAGAGAAGAAAGAGCAAACTGAGGGGTTTCACATAGTGGAACAAAACATGTGACTGTCAAAAGCTTTTTTCCACTTTAAGGCAAGTTTACTGAATCTAGGCCTACGAATTGTAATAAGCAAGAGACTTTGCTAGCCAAATAAGGTGAAAGTTACTAAAGTTTATGCATTTTCAAGCTTTTTTTTTGCTTTTTCAAGCAGATGTTTAGCTTTATATACAGATGGTCTGTTAAAGGAAACCTCTATCTTTTCAAACAGATGTTCTAAAGTATTAAGAATTTGTACACCAAAAAACAATACTTGTCTACTGCTGTGCTTTACCTAATGAAATGATCATAGAAATTCCATAATGTGTGCATGTTACCTAGATGATCTGAACAGAAAAAATACTGTAGTGGCATTCGGATTTGTGGAAAATGTAAACTCGGTCAAAATTTTGCAGATTCGTCTACAACAGAATATCGGCAAGATTTGGGTCCAATTACACCAGCTTATGCGGTCTTCCCATAATACAATTGCATTTTGCTGCTTTCCCGAGACCCAAAATTACATTCTGAATTTTGCTTTGAAGACTTTAATGGGATTCAGATTAAGTTAATGCAGAATATTGCAAACTAATAAGAACTGCACCAGAAAATAATAGAGGCAGATTCAGCTCATCACTATTTACAACCCCTTTTGATAAAATAAAGCAAAAGACTAAAAATACTTATACAGTACTTTAAACATATTTTTTATATAAGCAGATCAATTCTTTATCATGTATTATGCATAACCCTGAAAACACACAGACACCTCCTCAATCTGCAATTCACCCCCTATAAACACACAGACACCTCCTCAATCTGCAATTCACCCCCTAAAAACACACAGACACCCCCCGATTTGCTATCCACCCCCCCACAAACACCCAAACACCCCCCATACAAAGGTTCATCTGGGATACCTGTGGTCTGCTTTAAAGAAGACATAAACTTGCGCAGTGATGCAGGAACTTTAACCACATCCTACCACTGCCTGCAAGTCCCACAATGGAGAGTTAAATACCTTTTGTACTGCTCTATCCATGGAATGGCCGCACACTGCAGCACCACATATTGTTGGTGTGTGTTGCTGTTTCCAGGTTCCTCGGCTGGAGTAGCAGAGAAAATGTGGTGGTGTGGTGGGTGGTGTGGATCAGCAGTCTTTTTCATTTTAAAACCAAAAACTCACCATTCCGCACTGTTAAAAACATAGATAAACATTTTGAATGTCCTTGGTCTGCAGATTCCGCAGAGGGAAAGATCCCTGTATCCAATTGCTGCCCCACCCCTGCAAGTCTGTTGCTATAAGGTTGCAGCAGCAAGTCCATGCTGTTACAAGACCAGCTGGATTGAACTCACAGTGGCTGGGCCAGCATATCTCAGTATAGTGCAACGCGGCAAAAGCGGCAACGGGTTGCCATGGGATCAGCTCGATCCGCACGCACCTGCACCTAAATGATAATTTTTGAACAGGAGTGGGATTTATGATTCAGCACCAGAGAGACTCATGGGACAGCAACCCCCCAGGGTGTTTAGGATGTTTAAAAACAGCAATATGCAGCACCCAAACGCCAAGACGGTGAGGAGGAGGATGAAGACATTGTCAATAGATACATTTTGGGCTGCATCTTAGATGAACCCAATATAAGTATATTGTGCTATTTTTTTTAACGATCTTTATTTGTGAGTGTGTTAGCTGTTGTTCCAATTTAATGCCCCTGCATCATAGCACCACAGGGTTTAAGGGGGAGTACAGCAACCACTGACCATGAAAAATTACTATATATCTCTTGGATTAGAGCATCCTGGATCAGTCCTGCTTTGCATCACTGACCCAATGCCTGAGATCCACCACCTTCCTCTCTCACTTTATGCTGCCCACATGCCTGTGAGCAACCAATTAGGTTCTCCCAGCAGCCACACAAATCCCTCAAGCTTGTTTGTGCACAACGCCAAAGAGGTGAGTATTTTGTTCTGGGACCTGGGTTGAGGGTGGTTAATCACAGGGACCGGATTTAGGATGCCCCCTGCTGTTACAATGAAAGGTCTTTGCAAGACCAGCATAGGATATGCTTAAGGCAATAACACCCCTCCATCATGGCCCCAGAAAATAGCTGGTTGTTTATAGGTGCTCCGTACACCAACAGCTAGTTTCCCCTGGTACTCTGTTTATTTAGTCCTGGGAGAAACAAGCTACCAGCATTATGGTTCAGCCCTGTGGCCTCTGCATTCTGTGATGGGACTGTATGCATTGCTAGTGTGGAGGCATCAGCGGCTGGTAAGGAGCCCCAGCCCAGGTCTTCCCAGTCCTGCCTTGCTCACTCCGATGCCTTTCACCCCAGTATCATTTACTAGCATGACGGGTCCTGCCTCCATGATTCCTGAGCATACTGGCTCCCCCTGCTATTATTCCCATCAGATTCCCCACCGGCATGTGTCACACTGCTGCCATTTTCAGTTATACTCACTCCATAAAGGACACCATCAACGGTCCCCCCACTTTGAGGGAAAGAGCACCTTATGAAGTGGAAAATATGGTAATACACAGTTTGCATTGGATTTGGATTTGTGTGATTTAGAGATGGAAAAAAACACATTTAATCCTGACGTGTTAAAATCCAGACACTGGAGCCCTGAAGTATTATAATACAAAATGAGACTGGCTGTAATTTAGCTAGGCAGATTTAAAAAAAATATAAAGGTTCACAGTGTATTAGCATATGCTTGCAATCGTATTTATTTGGCTGGAAATGTTACTGTTGCCAGTGGTGCAGAACATGCTCCTGCTCATCATCCTCTGTTGCCTGGCTCTGGAATAAAACTGACTACTGAGGCAGGCACAGCAGTTGTGGCTCCAGATGCCAAGCTACAGGATTAATTGATCTTTGCAGGGCCATAAGAGAGTTTCCTGTTTACGTAAATTTGATGGTACACTAATTTAGCATTTTTAAATTCTGGAATATGTTATCTACTACTGAATTAACTTGAAACAGATTGGAATTAGAATATTTATATGTTGAGCATTGATTTGTACTGCTATATCTAGCCTTGTTGGTTAAAATATTATTAAAAAAAATATGAATCCTCAATGTTGTACAATAATTCAAAGTGAAACAAAACCCCAGAGATTCACTATCCTGGGTTATGTTCCATGCCCCTGTATGACCCCCCCAGATCACCCATAAAAACATACTTTTCCCTGATCCTACAGCACATGTGCTAGTTCTCATCCAATCAGCGACATATGCCATACATATTATTGATCGACAATATGGCTCTGTTTAGATGCAGAGCTCTGCAATAGTGAGTGGCCATATCACCTGTTCTCTTTTAGACATGAGTGTGTTCCCACCCTAAGCCTCTCTGTAGGTCTGGGTGTGCGAGTGCACCTCAGCTCACAGATGTTGGGAAAGCAGCCACCAATGTTTACATCACAGTGTGAGCCAGGGCAAAGGTGAGTTTTGCAGTGACCTGCAGCAATGCCCCACGGGAAGGTCTTCAGCCGGCCCTGGAGTATTTTGGACCTAAGGACAGGCTGCCAATGGTTTCATTTGCTTTAAAGTAGATGGTACAAACTTAATGTTGTCTCAGTAACTGAATCCCCAAAACAGACCTAAAGCAATGAAAGCTTAACAACAGTTAAAATGACTTTATGTTATGTAAAACTACAGGATGGACTACATCAACAAGTTCTTAAACAACACTGCTCAGTTATTTAATCACCCCTGGTATAAGATCTCAAAACTGGTAAAGTGCCAAGGGACTGCCACAAGGCAAAAGTGGTGTCCATATTTAAAAAGGGCTCTAGGTCTTCTCTATGTAATTACAGTCCCGTAAGCTTAAAATCCATTGTGTAAAAATTGCTTGCAGGGCTGTTATACAGGGACTACATACAGGATTGTGTGACTGTGCATAGCATTATAAGAAACAACCAGCACAGTTTTACTAAGGGTAGATATATCTTTTGCAAAAGCATTTGACAATGTCCTTCATAGTTTCTTTTGGGGAAATTTGGGTCTTTGGGATTGGAAAACTGATGTACCATGTGCAGAAAGTTGTGGTAAATGATACCTACTCTGAATGGTCCCCAGGTGTGAGTGGTGTACCCCAGGGTAAAGTGCTGGGCCCATTATTATTCAACTTGTTTATAAACCATATAGAAGATGGAATTAATGACACTGTCTCTATTTTTCCAGATAACACCAAGGTATGTAACACAGTACAGTCTATTGAAGATGTTTACAAGCTTCAAGCTTCAGACTTGGACACCTTGAGTGTCTGGGCATCCACTTGGCAAATTAAGTTTATTGTGGATAAATGCAAAGTAATACACTTGAGATCAAATAATTTGCAGGCTAAATATGTCTTCGGGGGAATTAAGCTGGGAGAGTTGAGAAGGATCTGGGGGTACTGGTGTTCCAAGACTACCAGGATGTTATCATGTATTAAAAGAGACATGGAATAATGGGCAGGGATATAATATTGCCTCTTCACAAGGCACCCGGTGCACCCTCATCTGGAATATGCAGTCCAGTTTTGGGCAATAGTTTATAGAGAGGATGCCCTGATTATGGGTGCAGGGGAGAGACGGCAAACTAATAAGAATAATGAAGGATCTCAGGGCCTTATTCATGAAGCTCTAGCGGCAGGCAGCGGCAGGTAGCGACAGGTGAACGCCGGACACGACACGCAATAACACATTTATGAAGCCAAATCTGGTGAGTGACTGGAACAACGCCATGTAGCGTATGATTCATCATTATCCCAGGGTCAGCGTACAGCGCCGGCGCCCAGCCTTGCAGAGCGCCACGTATTAGCTCTCGCTACCTGGTGCTCTCCCATACATTTCTATGGAAGATCCTTAAATCCCTTTCCTGATCCCATTTTTTTTTTCTAATAAAATCTTAAATCTTTCTGACATGTATCCTGACCTAGAAAATGACATTTTTGAAAACTTTTTGGATTAATAATATTTTTATGCAGAATTCTCCTTACATGTCTGGTATTAAAGTGTTCATGTTACAATGTAATAACAATGTAATTTCATATGTTTTCGCTTTGTTACTACTGGATACATGTTCAAAAACAGACTTTAATCACACAGCCTCTGGCACTGTGGGCTTCAATGACCCGATTTTGAGCCTGTTTTATTGATGAATGTGGTGTGAGTCAATCGCACTGAGCTGGTGCTACCGTTCGCTCCCATACAGCGTAGTACTGCGACTCACACAACATATTCATCAATGCCGGCCAGCGACTCAGGAGCTTTGAAACACAGATCCATGGCGGAGCACAGCGACTACTAGCGGTCGCTCTGAAATCTGCACTACAGCTGCTCATCTGTCGCTACCTGGCGTTAGTAATGAATCAGATTATGGGAATTACCGTATTTTTCGCCCTATAAGACGCACTTATTTTTCCCCAAAAGTGGGGGAAAAAATGTCAGTGCGCCTTATCGGGCGAATGTAAAAAAAAAAAAAAAAAAAATAAAAAAAAAAATAAAAAAAAAAAAAACTCACCCGTCCCCGGCGCTCCCGCGTTGTCTGGCACACTGCGAGAGGCCAGAGGAGCGGCGGGGGCTCTGTCCCGGCCCCGCCGCTGCGATCGCTGTCTTTTCAGGCAGCGATGACAGCGGCGGGGCCAGAGACAGAGCCCCTGCCGCTCCTCCATCTGCTCCTCCACACGCGAGCACGAAGGTCCCGGCAGTGGCTGCCCGGACCTTCGTGATCGCATGTGGAGGAGCAGATGGAGGAGCGGCAGGGGCTCTGTCTCTGGCCCCGTCGCTGTCATCGCTGCCTGAAAAGACAGCGATCGCAGCGGCGGGGCCGGGACAGAGCCAGCTCGTGAATGGGGTGGGCGTGGCCTGCGTCGACGCTGCGGCGCAGGCCACGCCCACCCCATTCACGGAGCCGGCCGCTCAGCGCAGCAGTGTCAGCGGACAGGTGAGTTTAAGTTTTTTTTTTTTTTTTTACTATGGCGTCTGCCTATACTAACGGGGGAGGGGGAGGGGGAGGGGGGTGGGAATGGGGGGAGAGGGGCTACACAGCCTATGGGAATGCGGGGAGGGGTATGCCACACAGCCTATGGGAATGGGGGGATGGGGATGCCACACAGCCTATGGGAATGGGTGGAGGGGTATGCCACACAGCATATGGGAATGGGGGGATGGGGATGCCACACAGCCTATGGGAATGGGGGGATGGGGATGCCACACAGCCTATGGGAATGGGGGGATGGGGATGCCACACAGCCTATGGGAATGGGGGGATGGGGATGCCACACAGCCTATGGGAATGGGGGGATGGGGATGCCACACAGCCTATGGGAATGGGGGGATGGGGATGCCACACAGCCTATGGGAATGGGGGGATGGGGATGCCACACAGCCTATGGGAATGAGGGGAGGGGTATGCCATACAGCCTATGGGAATGGGTGGAGGGGTATGCCACACAGCCTATGGGAATGGGGGGATGGGGATGCCACACAGCCTATGGGAATGGGGGGATGGGGATGCCACACAGCCTATGGGAATGGGGGGATGGGGATGCCACACAGCCTATGGGAATGGGGGGATGGGGATGCCACACAGCCTATGGAAATGGGGGGATGGGGATGCCACACAGCCTATGGGAGTGGGGGATGGGGATGCCACACAGCCTATGGGAATGCGGGGAGGGGTATGCCACACAGCCTATGGGAATGGGTGGAGGGGTATGCCACACAGCCTATGGGAATAGGGGGATGGGGATGCCACACAGCCTATGGGAATGGGGGATGGGGATGCCACACAGCCTATGGGAATGGGGGGATGGGGATGCCACACAGCCTATGGGAATGGGGGGATGGGGATGCCACACAGCCTATGGGAATGGGGGGATGAGGATGCCACACAGCCTATGGGAATGGGGGGATGGGGATGCCACACAGCCTATGGGAATGCAGGGAGGGGTATGCCACACAGCCTATGGGAATGGGTGGAGGGGTATGCCACACAGCCTATGGGAATGGGGGGATGGGGATGCCACACAGCCTATGGGAATGGGGGGATGGGGATGCCACACAGCCTATGGGAATGGGGGGATGGGGATGCCACACAGCCTATGGGAATGGGGGGATGGGGATGCCACACAGCCTATGGGAATGGGGGGATGGGGATGCCACACAGCCTATGGGAATGGGGGGATGGGGATGCCACACAGCCTATGGGAATGGGGGATGGGGATGCCACACAGCCTATGGGAATGCGGGGAGGGGGTATGCCACACAGCCTATGGGAATGGGGGGATGGGGATGCCACACAGCCTATGGGAATGGGGGGATGGGGATGCCACACAGCCTTTGGGAATGGGGGGAGGGGTATGCCACACAGCCTATGGGAATGGGGGATGGGGATACCACACAGCCTATGGGAATGGGAGGAGGGGGATGCCACACAGCCTTTGGGAATGGGGGGAGGGGTATGCCACACAGCCTATGGGAATGGGGGGATGGGGATGCCACACAGCCTATGGGAATGGGGGGATGGGGATGCCACACAGCCTTTGGGAATGGGGGGAGGGGTATGCCACACAGCCTATGGGAATGGGGGGATGGGGATGCCACACAGCCAATGGGAATGGGGAGAGAGGGATGCCACACAGCCTATACTAATGGGGGGAGGGGGAAAGCCACACAGCCAATGGGAATGGGGAGAGAGGGATGCCACACAGCCTATACTAATGGGGGGAGGGGGAAAGCCACACAGCCTATGGGAATGTGGGGAGAGGGATGCCACACAGCCTATACTAATGGGGGGAGAGGGGGATGCCACACAGCCAATGGGTATATGGGGAATGGGAGGGGGGATGCCACACTGGATATACAGGGAATGGGATGGGGGCATGCTACACTGTCTATGGAATGGGGGCATCCCACACTGCCTATGGGAATTGGATAGGGGAATGCCACACTGTCTGTAATGGTGCGTTTTTGGTTTAAATTTTTTTTTTCTTATTTTCTTCCCCCAAATCCTAGGTGCGTCTTATGGGCAGGTGCGTCTTATAGGGCGAAAAATACGGTAAATCAATTTAGTCTTGCAAGGAGATGGCTGGGGGGGGGGGGGAGGGGGCCACGATTAACTTGCATAATTATACAAGTTAAATGTTCAATATTAAAAATGTCTATAAAGGCAAGGAGCCACTCCCTTCTTCTGTAAAAAAAAATTCAAACTCCAGAGGTGACATTCCTTTTTTCATATAAGAACTATAAATCTGTAGAATAGCTACAGAGGCATGATATAACATCAACAGCTGACAGCTTCAAGAAAGGATGAGATGAAGAAAACAACATTCACAGTTACTATTACCCCAACCCTGTCCCTTGGTTGACATTGATAGACATATTGTCCTTTTCAACCAAATTAACTATGCAGTAGGAGCAGGAGGACATGAACTGCTACTGTTATGCAAAATTGGAGATATATCACCAGCAGCTGCATCTTGATTGCATCCTTAAAATAAAGGGTTAGTTATTAGTGATGAGCGAACCCGTTCAACAAGTTGGACTGAACTTGGCACAAATGTTTAGTTCAGGCTCGACCCGAACCCCATTGAAGTCAATGGGGACCCAAGCTTAGGGTTTGTGAATGTACACTGAGAAGGACAATTAGTAGAAGTTTTTCTATGTAGCCTAGTAGCTGCTGCACCCTGGATGTAAAATGAAAAGGACAGTTAGCAGATGTTTTCCTATCTGTCCTAGCAGCTACCTATCCATTGAAGTGCAATAAATAGTACAATTAGCAAATGTGTTTCTAGATGACTCAGTATATAACAGTTGCCTGTCCCTCTAAGTACAATGAAAAGGACAATTAGCAAATGTGTTTCTATGTGGCTCAGTATATAACAGTTGCCTGTTCCTCTAAGTACAATGAAAAGGACAATTAACAGATGTGTTTCTATGTGGCTCAGTATTTAACAGCTGACTACCCCTCAAAGTGCAATGAAAAGGCCCTGAAAAGGACAATTAGCAGATGTGTGTTTGTCTCTAGCTCTGTCCCTGTCCTTCTCCCTTTCCTAACTGCCCTGAAAAGAAGAGTTTTCTATCTCCCTAACTGACCCTCACTCCAGCCACCACTGCCTGTCCACTAAAGAGGACAGTTTAATCTCTCCTTCACTGTTCCTCACTCCAGCCACTGACTCTCCCTACCCAACTGCCCTGAAAAGGACAATTTTTACGTTTTTTTACAAGTCTCTAACTGTTTCTCACTCCAGATGCAGCCTATCCCTATCTAAACTACAGCGCTGTGACACATGGAGCTGCAGCCACAACAGTTCAGCTCAGTCGGTTACCCTGAATATTTGCATCTCCTTGACCAGGGGTTTAAAACTAACAAACACTGAAGGCCGCATCAGTATTCTGGTGTCAGTTAATAACAAATGCAAAACAAAATGCAAGAACAACCATTCAAATGCATGATCAAAATGTTTTTCAACCAGTTTTTTGCCCAGAATAGCCACAAAATGTTTTTGACTAGGACAGATGTAGACCTTGAATTATTTTGCCCAGGACAGTTGATGATCGCTACCCTGAGGAAACGTCCAAGGGCCGAGAAACGTTGGTAATTGTCTGTTTGAGTGATCACTTTCTGTTTGTTCATGTAAATGCTTTATACTGCCTCTGCTTGTGTATAATTGCATATGTATAGAATCTGTATTATGGGGTGTCATGATTACACTACTGATTGTTCCTTAATCTGCAATATGATGAACCATTAGCTACTGTCCCCTAAAATAGACTGTGGGAAACCAAAGCATTAATCAATGCAATATCTGCAGTAATCATTGCAAAATTGGTAAAATTATCTATGTACATCAGAACTGCAATACCAAGACCTTACACAGACTGGCTGCTTTATTTATAGTGGGGCTGTATTTTTCGGGCGCTGGTCGTGTTTCATCATTACAGTTACAAGAAATCAGTGCTGGGGACAAAAGGGAAGACCTTTACATTGTGTTTAGACTGCGTTGGAAATACATTTTAGTATTAAAAAAAATTGGTGACATCTAGGTCCTGTGTTTCCATTATTGACAAGTCACAATGTAAGTTCTGTACAGAAAAAAATGTGTAAAATTGTATTATTAATTATAAGCATAAAACACTGCAATCCAGCTCTGGCCATTGTGCTCTATGGGGATCTTGAAACATAGCGCCAATTTCAACTGGAGCTACTTTAACCAGAGTGCCCGGCGTTGCAACCTTTTGGTCTCTAGTTATAAAAAAGACGCTAGCTGGTGGCCACATTTGCGCTGACATTTTTATGTTTCTTAAATCACAAGCTGAGTGCCGCAGAGGCAAAAAAGTGGTGCTGTGTATGTAACCATCTTCCTTCTGTGTATGTAACCAATCATCTCAAGAAAGTGGTGGGCATTAAAGCGTAACTTTTTACATGTTGGATTTCAACTAAACTAAATAATTAAGCAGTATACATTACTTATGATCGAGTACCTTTAATTAAAGTAATCATCTGGAACCTATGCCTTTATTTTTAATGATATGCATGTCACAAGGAAACATTTCAAAGAATCTGTGAGTTTTTAAAAACGCACTGCTGATTTTCAAGTTAAAGATTTTACATCACTAATTCTTAATAGTTACCTCTATGCCCCCGGGGATAATTATAGAAATAACTAAATTCTATTCATCTATCCTACATGAAAACATTTTATATCAATCTTTTATGTAATGTTTGCATGCATGCATGTTGGAGATAATGCAGAGTCAGTATAGAATGATTATATTCAAACTGTAATTCATACATAAACTTTCTGCCAGAAAATCACTTAATTTTATCATAGTATGTTATTTACTATATGCATCTGCATGTTGCTAGCAAATGTGCCCTAATCAAAAATCTAATCCAAGATGTGACAAGTAACCAGGCAGTCCAAAAATTTCGCCAGGAGATTAAAAAATCAGTTTGAATCAAATATGACTTGATACATTTTAGGATTGGCAAGCTGTTCAATTAGGCTGGTGCAGTGGAGGCCTTGCTAGGGCAAAATACCTGCAGGAAAAAGGCAAGTAATGTAAAATCTTCACTTTACAGCTGCTAGTTCTTCGTAGACACACAAAAAACTTGATTCAAAGCCCCTTCATCGCCTGTTTTTACCATGCATATTTGCATACTTGCCCATTTTCCCCCTCATCTGATTCAGCAGACCTTTTTTTTGAGCGAGAAATTTTGGTGTGATTTTTTGTTTGGTTGCGAGACTTCCAAGTGAAAAACTACTCCAAAAGTTAATTTTCATGTAATTCAGGGATTTTTTTCATGAAAACTTGAAAACTGGGTAAGAATATATATATATATTTTTTCGCCAGCCATTCATGCTAGAAAGATCTAGAGATCGGGAATGGCCGGCTTAGCTCGGGTAAAATTGTTGATTGGTGAATTGGTGATTTTTAACAATTAAACTGACAGTAAAAAAATGCCTGACCAATTTTATTTTAAATTTTTTTTAACATTTTTAGTGATAAAATGAATGCGTTTTTTTTATTCATTCATAAAAAGAATGCCAGCTTTACCCGCATTTGTGTGATTGATTAAACTGTAATGTGGGTTGTAAAATCACATTTTGAGCGAGAAATCTCACTATGAATTCTCACTTCATTACAACCGAACAAAACTCAAAAGATGAGCCAGACAAAATTGGTGGCACCTTTTCAAATTTGTGAATAAACAACATTGTTTCAAGCAAGTAATGCTCAGACTCACCTGTGGCAAGTTAAAGGTGTAGGCAATATAAAAATCACACCTGAAACCATGGCCCCTTGTTCATTGTTTAGGTCTTTTTAATTGATTTAATATATGATGTCCTTATATTTGTCCAAATAAACTATTTTTGATATTGGTGGTATATTTTTGTGCAGCCTTTTTGTGCTTCATTTCATTTTTTATGTCTTGGGGTTGTGTTATTTACTCTTGCGATTACCAATGGATTTTAGGTCACAGTGTCAGAAAACATCTTAGATCATGGGTCTTTCAGAGGGACAATTTCTCTAAATACTTTAATCGATACTGGAAATCGATGGTAACAAAGCCCTGGAGATTCCTGAAGTGGCCGGCAACCTTCAAATATGAGAGACCTAAAGTAGTTTGCAAAAAACACGGGGCAAAATTCCAATTGAGAAGTGTAAGAAGCTTTGTTGATGGTTGTACTGTAGAAAGCAATTTCAATTTTTTATTTGGTGTGCAACCAAATATTAAGTTGAGCGTGCCAGTAAATTTGTGTAGCCCATTTTTGGAAATAAACTTGTATATAACAAAACGTGTAATTGCAATAATTTTCTGCAATAATTTCAGGGGGGGCAACTCTTACGGCCATGACTGTATATGCACCTTCTCCATATATAACCCTGAATCATTTTCAATGTAATCTATGTTGAGCAGTAAGCCAAAAATGTAATCTACAATTTAAGAATATATATCATTAAGGGTAAAAAAGGAAAAAGTGGAGCCAAGGACAGATGTAAAAGTCTACTTTCGATGGCAATTTTTAAGGGTATTTTTTGTGCCAAAGGAATGTCCTCAAGGTGCTGAACTTATCTAGTATTTTTTATCCTATATTACCTATGTTTTTACTACCTCTGATCTGTTGGCAAATGTACATCAAGTCTGTAGACCAAGATCTACAAGAAGAACAGATGTTATCCCTGTAAATACAGACTCTGCACTGCATTTGGCCCCTGCTGAGTTGAGGGAGCTCACCCTTTAAAATGCCCAAAAGTAGTGTTCTGTGTGTACCGGACTCGCATCTTGTAGATCTTGGTGTAGAGATTTGGTGTCCAGATGCTATTCTTCTATGAAACACACATTTTCCAACATAAGAAAAAAATAAAAATGATAGTAGATAAGCTCAGCACCTGATGGGCCTCATTTTTGCACAAAACATATACGCTTGCAAAAATTTCATCCAAAGTGGACCTTCCCTTTAAATCTAGAGATATAGAATATCAAAGCTAAGAAACAATGCCTCAATTTAGACCACTAATTTATTCATCAAATATTGCCTATGGAACACTGCATCAATTCAAATAAATATCAAGATACATAGCTAGTGGCCATTATAACTTTGCTCAAAGCAATGTTTCAACTTGACGTTGAAATTAATTTTAAAGTATATATATTCTTCTTGTCAGAGTATAATGATATTCAGCAATTATCAACTGAAATTAAACATATATTAAAAAAAGCCATTTACAAGACAAATACTGAAAAGCCAATATATATATATATATATATATATATATATATATATATATATATATATATATATAAACTTAGGTTGAGGGCAGAAGGAGACCATGTGGTCCATCTAGTCTGCCCTTATGTCTTATATCTTCTCTTTATCTTAAGATAGTTGTATACTTATCTCAGGCATGTTTAAATTCACTTACTGTCTATTTTTCAACTACCTCTGCAGGAAGTTTTTTAAAGCAGCTACTACTCTGTAAAATAATATTTTCTAATGTTGCTCCTGATCTTTCCTCCTTCTCCTCTTTTCCTTTTCTTCAGGTTGTGCCCCCCCTCTTCTTCCATTAAGTTTCTTCTTAAAAACACTTCCCTCCTGAACCTTATTCAATCCTTTCACATATTTAAAGGTCTCAACTATGTCCCCTCTCTCTCTTTTTTTCTCCATACTGTACAAATTGAGATGGGTGAACCCAAACCGCACAATTCGGGTTCGTACCAACCTTTGCGAGTTTGGGTTCCCAAACCTGAACATGGACTTCAAGCCGGAAGTTCATGTTCAAGTTTGGCATCCGGCCCAAACCTGGAAAAGCTGGTTGATGGGATGAGCGAGGACACTTGAAGTGCTAGCAGCGCCAGCTGGCACTAAAAGTGTCCTCACTCATGGAAGCCAGTGTCCATCTTTCTGTAGCCCCAGCTGATGCCAAATTCAAATGCCACTGCTGCTGAGAGGAAGAGGATTACTGGCTGAGATGGGTTACAGCAGCATGCTTGCTACAGCACACTCTATGCCGCTCACAGCCACCCCCCAAAGTTGACATCCTGTTTGATTTAAATCATTTTCAGGTTTATTCAAATGGATTCAAAATTTGGCCAAACTTGCCCGGACCCAAACTTTGGGGGGTGCACCTATCCCTAGTTTTAAGTAAAAATGGAACAAACCCACCCAGGCCAGCCCTGGAATCTAATCACTCACCTTTCCTGGGTCCAACGGCGCATGTGTGGTCTCTAGTCCAATGATAGCCATTAGCTTTGACTATGTGATTTGGCAAATGGCTCTCATTGTTTTCAATGGGAAGTGAGATTGGCTGCCTCCCCTGCATCCTTGGGCTGTGTGTGCGATGCTGGGGATGGGAGTGACATGTCACAGCAAATGGCTCTCATTGGATGAGAGCTTGTACATGCACCATTAGAGAAAGGCAAGAGAATATTGGCACCCTGGGGGTTTTCACACAGCAGGTCATCCAAATTCAGGATGCCCCCAGGGAATGGAACAAAACCTGGAAAAGTAATGTTTTTTTGCACGTAAGGTCTCCACACACACTGCACACAATATTCTAGCTGTGGCCTCACCAGGGCTCTATACAGCAGCATTGCACCCTTCCCCTTCCTACTGGTGATGCTATGGACTATGCAGTCGAGCATCTTGCTTGCTTTTCCTACTGTCTAGTAACATTGTTCAATCATCTTACAGCTTCTACAAGTCCTGGCGGATTTCTGACCATACTTACTCAAAGCAGGGATTCCCTCGACCTAAATGCATGATTTTACATTTAGGGTCATTAAACTCTAGTTTCTACTGATTTCACTATTAATCCTGTAAAGTCAAATAATTTTGACTTTACAGGATTAATAGTGAAACACCTCCAGGAATATCCACCCTATTACTAACCTTTATACCTATATTTAGGTGACAGACTAAAGTAAAGTATATTAACCAACACAAACTACATTACAATAGGGATCCCCTGATCTCCCAGTACTAACCATGAGCAAAGGTAAGGCTGGACACATTTGAACCTAAAGGGAAAAGACACCCTTGTTCCAAATAATGGCTGCTCAAAACTTCATGTACTTTCTGCCACATTAGTAGTACAAGGGTGACCTAAATGTAAAGTCTTTTACAGGGTAGTCTGTCACACTGCCTTTAGGAATTGGAGGTATTCTACCTCCCTGCCTATTATAGGGGATTGGGGGCTATTCTGCCACACTGCCTATCATAGGTGATTAGGGGGAATTGCCACACTGCCTTTTATAGGGGATTGTGGGGATTCAGCACACAACTTTTTATAGGGGATTGGGGTGATTTTGCCTCACTGCCAATTATAGGAAATTGGGGAAATTCTGCTGCACTGCATGTTATAGGGGGATTGGGGAGATTCTACCACACTGTCTGTAGAGATTGAGGGGATTTTGCATTCTATGAGCAGCGTTGCACAATAAGTAAATGGTAAAGTTCTAGGACAATGCCATTGCAATGAAGGTCCATTCTATTATCCCATTCTGTTATCCTGTTTTAGCGTTATGTGGCATTCAAAGTTCTGCTTGCAACGTGCATGCACACATAAGTGAACTGGTCAGTTAAAAATAATCAGCAGTATTTCTCTTGCATTGTTACTGCATTACCCAACACAGCGTAAGGGAATAGGTGTGACACAACAAGTCTGTAGCATAATTGGTGATATGCCCCTCACCCGTTGGATCACCAGACATTGGACAAGAGTATTTGCTTTCTCTAAGAAGTGGTTTGGAGCCTGGTAAGTCGAAGATCCCTGGATGACCTCCTTGTGCTATAAACCCTGTGTCATCCTCTAAATTATAACATATCTAATCTCAAACATGTGGTATGAAATAGGTTAAACACATGCACCAAAAATGGATAAACTCCGCCTATAAGACCATACACAAATCATTGTTCCAATTCAATCATGATCCAACCATTAAGGCCAAATGGCAAAGTGCAAACAGTTAATTCAGATGCTCCAAACATTTAAAAACATGGCACCAAAACAACAGATGAAATAAATATCTTAGTAATTATTATCCTAATAAATAGCAAATGTCAAAAAAGTACATGAACAATCTCCAAAAAACAATAAGCAATCAAATATATGGCACAAAAATTTTACTGCAAATCAATGTAGCTAAATAAATGCTTGTGGACTGAGTGCAAATGCGGCTGCTCTCCTTAGCGCCTTCACTGCCCTCTGCTTCTGAGAGGATGATTCTCCTCTCAAAAGTAGGGGGCCGCTTCTGATATTACTAAATATTTTTTCTGATGATATAATATTTAGTAATCTTAGCATCAGCATCTCTCCTCTTTGAGCAGCGTATCCATTTATAAAGTATTTTGGTCCTTTCAGACAAACTAAAGCTCTCCAGACTACTCCTCCTTAATGAGTCTACTTTTTCATTATAGAAACAAATTGTGGGGGTTATCCAAATTATTTTTAAGCCACTGGAGAGGCTGCATTTTTAGAGCCTTTAGGAGGCTTTCCCACTAAACTCTGCAATGGGACAGATCTACATAAAAGGTATATCATTTTGTACAGCATAGTAGATATTTCATTTCTATCAAGAACTTTCAAAATGTAATATAATTATTTGGATAGGTAGAAAAAAGTGCAGTATACATCCAAAACATATTACACACCTTTAATCCACTATGAAAAATTCAGTGAAGAAAGATCAACAAAAGGTCATTGTGACTCCTCTTATCACAAACATGGCATATCTACCTTGTTTCCCTGAAGAGAATATAAGAAAACAGGAGATTCTGGGTGACACCAGTGCTCTTTATGAAGCCTAGCTATAGAAAATGAACCAGTCAGTATCTTAGCGGAATATCTACCCTCAGGGATACATAAGTCTTTAAAGTAATTGACAAAAAATTGAAAAGAAATTGAGCCAGTAAGTAATCCGTTAGGAGGATTTACTCTTTAAAGTTAAATATGTTACTTTCAATTTCATCTTGTAATTTGATTTCAAATTTAATATTAATATTTTTTTTTTTATGTTTTTTTTATGTTACACAACATACCTGTATTTAAAAACAGTGTAACAACTAAACTGTAAAACACAGCCTATGTTAAGATATTTAGCTCATTGTTATAAATTTAAATTCTTTATTTAGCCCAACCTCAAGTCTAAGAAACCTGTCACTTAAAGTATGTTAATTCATCGAGGAAAATTGCATTAACTGCCTGTTTTGAACCAAACCCTGACACAAAGTAATTGCAAATGTAAAAGTAATCAACTACAGGCTCTGATGAGCGAATCTCACATATAACACTCGTTCTTGTGTGTTACATTGCTTGAGAAAATCAGGAATCATTTTAATTAACCTGCCATAAAATGTCACAAAACAGATTCAGAAAATGTCACAAAACAGAGTTCATAAAATTTCAATACAACGATAGTTAACCAAAATTACTACCTAGCCTGAAACTTACATTGATGCAACAGATAAACTGAAAACATTTTAAATATTGGTTTGCACTTATTTTAAGAATATTAGCTTTTGCTTTAGCTATTTATAAAAGTCAATTAAAAAGGATGCATTTATTTCAATCAATTAATTATCATAACTAGGGATTCAGCAAGTTTGGCTGAACCTTGATTAAAAATTTGAGTTAGGGACTCACTGAAATCAAGCCCTGGCATAGGATCTATGTCCTACACCCTCTGTCCTTAGCAGAGAGTGGCAGGGGGCAGTATAGCGCAGTGCGGCACAGCAGCACCACTAAACTCTAGTTTCTACTATTTCACTATTAATCCTGTAAAGTCAAATAATTTTTCATGTTGCAGACACCTCCAGGAATACCCACCCTATTACTAACCTTTATACTTATATTTAGATGACAGACTAAAGTAAAGTATATTAAACCACACAAACTACATTAAAATAGGGAGCAACTGATCTCCCAGGGTAGCTAACCATGAGAAAAGGTAAGGCTGGTCACATTTGAACCTAAAGGGAAAAGACACCCTTGTTCCAAATAGTGGCTGTTCGAAACTTCATGTACTTTCTGCCACATTAGTAGTACAAGGGTGACCTAAATGTAAAGTCTTTTACAGGGTAGTCTGTCATACTGTCTATAGGGATTGGGGGTGGTCCTGCACACTGCCTTTAGGAATTGGAGGTATTCTACCTCCCTGCCAATTAATTAATTATCATAACTAGGGATTCAGCAAGTTTGGCTGAACCTTGATTAAAAATGTGGGTTAGGGACTCATTGAAATCAAGCCCTGGCATAGGATCTATGTCCTACACCCTCTGTCCTCAGCAGAGAGTGGCAGGGGGCAGTATAGAGCAGTGCGGAACAGCAGCACCACCCAGTGATGGATAGGGAAGAAGGAGGTATTTGTGTAAAAAAAATAAATAAAGAACTTTGTGCTGGTGTGTGTGTGTTTTTACATGTAACCCTTTGTGAACTGGTAAGACATCCTTATGACCCCCTATAGGAGTTCAAAGTGCAGGAGGGGCCAGCCTGCTAGCAAGTGGGGGACTTGCAGAAACCCCCTGGTCCATTTTCTACATCCCCAAAGGCCCGGGTGGGTGCAGAAGAGATGGTATCCATGTGGGCATTGTGGACTGGTAGCCTCAAGGGCCAGGGGCCAGTGCTCGGCCTCTGAACCCTTGGCTACAAGCACATATAGCTGGTACGCAGGTGGGTTTTGCTGGACAGGGGGGACCCCATGCCATTTTTTTAAGAGTTATATAAGGGCACTGGGCACTTCTGCACCCCCCTCTGGCCATTGAGAGAGCAGGTACTTGGAAGGAGGGTTTCGGCAAGTCACTCACTTGGCATTAAGTGACTTGCCAGGCTATCCTACTTTTGAACTGGTACAGGGGTCTCAAGGACCCCTCACCAGTTCACAAAGGGTTAAATGTAAAACACACACACCACTACAGCAAAGTCCTTTAATACAATCTATTTACACCAGTACTTGCCTCTTTCCTCACTATTTATTCCTGGGCGGTATCCTCATCTTTCCCGCAATGCTCTCCCCTGTCTTCGGTGGGGCAGGGGAGACAGATCCTCTGTCCTGCTAACGGCATTTGCCTTTCTGTCCCGCTGCAAGGGGGGACTTTTAAAATTGGCGGAGTGAGCTGATGTCAAACCCAAATTTTTTTATAAAATTCACTCGGAATGAATTTTTAATAGGTTCACTCACCTTTAGTCTACACACCTCTGTTAAAATGGCCTTTTGGCCATGTAAGAATAGAACCAGACCAAGAAGAAGAATTTCAGAACTTTTCCCACCCTTAATGTGTACAATTCTATTTCAATCTTTTTATTAATATTTTTGTAATGTAACAGCTTAATTACACAATACAATAAAGTGATACAAAGTTCCAGATTATTGCTGTTTGACAATCGCATATAAAGATAAACATATCAACATTTTCCTTCAGTCAGTACTGAATACAGGAAATAATGCAACACATTTCCACTTTTCTGTAATGTTGGTATCGAAGAGCTGAGTTGACAAAAATGGTCACACAATGGTCGTGTCACCGGGCCAATGGGCGGGTACATGCCCCAATCTCATCTGGTCCTGAGTTCTACACCACCGTCCCTCAACCACGGTATTGGTCAGCGGGGGGACTGGATTAAGGGAAGTGAGGGGGATAGGGGGAGGGAGGGACAGGGAGAGAGGAAGAAAGATGAAGAGGGAAAGAAGAAATAGAGAGAAGGAGACATAACGAGAAACCAACAAAAAGGGATCGGAAGAGTGATAACCACCGAATAACATATCTGAAGAGCTTAAGCCATCCCTCACTGTAGCAAGGAGTTTCCTAGATCCGGAAAAGTGTATTCCACCCACGGGCTCCATATTTTAATACATTTTCAATGCGAGTCTTTTAGAATGCTTGTCAGTTTTTCGTTAATGAGGATACGATTCAATCTTTCTTTTACCAATTGGAACGGGATACTGCTTTTTTTCCAATAGCTGGCAATTACTAGCTTTGCTGCCACCATAACCTGAGTTAGTAAAGCATGTTGAGTTGTAGTAACGCCACTCGGTTTCACATGCAGTAACGCAACCCCGGGGTCTGTACGTACGGGGGTCTGCAGGAGGGTATATATCAAACCAAAGACTCGTGATCAGAACCTCTTAACCTTCGGACACTACCATGCATAACCGTACCCTCTGTTGGGCAGCCTCTGAAACAGTTCGCTGGATATCCCGGGACTGCTTTCGCTATGCGCGATGGTACCAAATACCATCTTGTAAGCATTTTGTATGCTGCTTCCAGGGTGGTGATGTTTATAGAGCATTTATTGATCCCGGCCCAGATGTCCATCCAGCCCTTCCTGTCTATTGTTCGATTTAGCTCTACCTCCCATCTGACCATATATCCATGCTTTGATTCAGGGGAAAGCACCGTGAGGTTTGAGTAAATTGTGAATATAAGGCCCGAAGTGGGGATCCCTTGTAGACAGATCCTTTCGAAGATTGTCATGTCGGTTCAAGGGGTTTTATTTTTAAGCAAGGGGGAGAGCCAATGGCGAATTTGGAGGAATCTAAATTGCTCGGTGACCGACGCTTTCTCACTCACTGCGAGCGTGGACCAGGAGATTATTTCCTCTCTGTCTATTAGATGATGGATTTTATTGATGCCTGCCTGGTTCCACCAGGCGAATATTCCTGGATTCTCCATACCCGCGGGGAACCAAGGATTTTTAAGTCGCATCACTGGGAGATATGGAGAGATCAATTTCCCTGAGTATTTAACTCTGTCCCAGGTTCGGAGAGAATGGCTTAAAATTGGGCATACTATGCGGGGTCTATATTGTGGCGGCGTCCACATTAAACTATCTATAGGGGCAGGGTCTCACGCCAGGGCCTCCATGGACACCCATAACGGGATCTCCGTTTTCAGGTGGAGACTGTGAAGCTGCGCGATCTGTGCTGCCAGATAGTACTTGTTAATACATGGAACTCCAAGACCTCCCTCTCTTCTGTGCCTGAACATGGTTGTCCTGGTTACTCTAGGTCTAGTGTTTCCCCAGATACATTTCATAACACTATTCTGCATGCTTTTAATCTGGTGTGAGGGGATGTGGACTGGGAGCACTCTGAAGTAATATAGCATCTTGGGTAGCAGGGTAATCTTAATTGCATTTATCCTCCCTATCCATGAGATTGAATGTCCTTGCCATGACTCCAGCATAGACTATAGAGAGCGAAAGGGGGGGGGGGGTAGTTAGCCTGGTGCAGTGAGTGATAATGTGGTGTTATAGTGACCCCAAAATACGACAGTGCTCCCGATACCCAGAAGGGAATTAGATTGGATAGCTCCTAGAAAATGGAGGGGAATGTTCAGATTTAGTCCTACAACTTTTCTTTGTTGATCTTAAGACCTGATATCCTGGAAAAGTCTTCCAGGAGTTGGAGGGCATTAGGTAGCGAGATGTGGGGCTGCGATAGGATCAGCATAATGTCGTCGGCAAATAGGCACGTTTTATGGTGGTATCCTGCCAGCTCTATCCCCTTTATATTTAGGTTTGTACGGATAGCGATAGCTAAAGGCTCTAGTGCCAGAATAAACAGTATCGGGGAGAGCGGACACCCTTGCCACGTGTCCCTATTGATCGGGAACGGGTCAGAAAGATAACCACCATATTGTACCCTGGCAGAGGGGGAGGAATAAATAGAGCGTATCCATGCAAGAAAGTTGTCTCCAAAACCCCATTTTTGGAGGGCATAGGTCATATAGTCCCAAGAGAGGGAATCAAATGCTTTTTGCATGTCTAACGACAGGAGGAAACTATGGATTTCCTTTTTTTGGGTCAAATCAATGAGATGGAGCAGCCTGCGGATGTTATCCGAGGCTTACCTGTGGGGGATAAACCCTACCTGGTCCTTGCTCACTAAAGTGCCCAAAAACTCATTGATTCTAGAGACCAGGACTTTCCCCAGAATTTTAAGGTCAACGTTAAGCAGAGAAATAGGTCTATAATTTTGTACATTCGAGTGGTCTTTATCCGGTTTTGGAACCATGCTTATGAGCGCTTCCAAAGAGGAGCGACCCAGCGTACCTGTTCCCTTAGAGAGTTAAACATTTTTGCCAAGTGAGGGGCAAGCTCGGCAGCATATTTCTTGTAGTATAAAGTAGTGAAGTCATCAGGCCCCGGTGCCCTAGAAGTGTTAAAGCTTTTGACCTCTGCTATTGTGACTTCAGCCTCCATCTGCTCTTTGTGGTTTTTTGGTAGTTTGGGAAGTGAGATTAAGTCAAAAAATTTGGACGCCTTGGGGGAAGGCATGGGGTGCTTCATAAAGTGCACTAAGCATATTTTTAAATGTGTTGAGGATTTTAACTGGGTTGGCTGTGAGAGTCCCCTCTGGGGTCTTCAGGGAGATCAAGTTCTGTTTTGGCCCCAACGTGCCGTATCTTGTTCGCTAAAGGTGAGTCTGGCTTGTTGGCCCTGGCGTACATTTTTTGCTTACCCCACCTGAGTTTCTTCTCCGCTATCTCATCTAGTGCCAAGTTAAGCTGTACGCTGACCTCATCTGACTGCCACTTAAGCTCCTTGGTGGGGTTTGCTGTCCAGTCCTTCTGCAGCTGTTCTAGATTAGTCGTTAATGGGGCTATTTTCGAATTTCTGTTTTTTTTGAGAGATGTAGCTAGAGCAATGAGATTGCCCCTTATTACCACTTTGTGGGCTTCAAATACACTTACTGCTGTAGCCGAGTTGGCATTAATCGCAAAGTAATTTTTTATGGACTGTAGGATTTGCTCATGAGTGTCTTTGCGTGCTAGCAGTGAGTCGTTGACCCTCCATTTGAACGGTCTAGGGATTGGGGGTATAGCAGCAAACTTCATGAGCACCGGGGCATGGTCAGACCAGGGCCTTGTCATAATTTGTCATTTATTGACCATAGGGATGATATTATGTGGGATCAAAATATGGTCTATTCTGCAAAATGAGCCATGGGGGTTGGAGTAAAAAGTCTAATCTCGCGTGTTAGAGTTCATTTCTGACATGCGAGAAAACACTTTTTATTCCAACCTCCATACGATGTGGGAGTTGTTGCGTAAGTGGGGGTTGTTGCGTAAGTGATGCCATGGTAGGAGAGCCATTGTTTTGCGGAAGTGTTCTGTCTATTTTGGGGTCCAGTGCGATGTTAGAGACCCTGTCATAATTAATATGCCTTTTCAGTATTCTTTAACCTTTTTCATAAGATGGGAGAAAAAATGTGTCTGGTGGGTATTTGGCGTATAGTAAGACACAAGTGTCATTTGAGTGTCATTTAGGTTTACTATCACAATTAGGTATCGGCCCGTCGGGTCAGCTATCTGAGTTTCGCATTTGAATGGGACATTGCGCCGAAACGCAATAGCGACACCCCGGGATTTTTCTGTGTGGCAGGCTAAAAAGAAAGTGGGGTATTGTGGATTTAGATACCTTGGGGAACTTGTGGTTGAGAATCTTGTCTCCTGGAGACATAGAATGTTAACTTGTAGCTGCTTGTTGTAGTGGAATGCCTTTTATGTGGGGAATTAAATCCCTGAACGTTATGTGAAAGCAGCTTGAAGTTGAGGTTGGCACTTACTGGTAAGTGATGGGATTGGCTCATTATGCTACCTTAGCAACAGGTAGGGATAGAGGAGAAGAGAGGAATAAGGAAGGAAAAAGGTAAGTGGGGGCAAAGGGAGGGAGGGAGAGCAGTGAGGTAGGGTGTTGGGGTCGGAACGAGGGTATAAAGGCCCATTTCCCTAACCTAAGGGTGGGGGGCCGGTGGTGGGAAGCCGGGTGTTTGGCGGGCCACCCGCTTAAAGCAAGCGTATATGAGGGGAAAGGATGGGAAGGCCTCCAAGCCGGTTTCCCCAGGGGGACCAGAGAGGAAGCTTTTTCTCCCTTTTTTGGGGAGAGTCAATGACTCAGGGGAGAGTCACAAATTTACTTTCCGGGGTAGTGTCCCCACTACCGGAAGCTTCTGGATGTCTACAGGGGGGGTCGCCTCGTTGCGGGGGTTAGTCCACACTTATGGAGTCAATTGTGGTGGCAGGGGTCAGGCCTCCCTCTAACAAGGGGAGGAGCAGGAGAACTAAGACAATCAGCACAAGAGTGAATCACAATTTATAGGTCTATTATTTTTATATATACATATTTATATATATTTATATATATATATATATATATATTTTTTTTTTTTTTAATCCCTCTTCTAGAAGGGGTATCCATATCTAAAGTATCACTCTAGCAGGCCTGGCTTACAGTTGCCGACCATTCAGGGGGGTAGGCCTTCTATTGGTGCACTTTGCTGAGAATCATCAACCAAAACTAATGAATGTTTAACAAAAGTCAGTGTACATAGTGAACAATATCCAAATGTAGCAGCCTGTGTAGGATGGTCCCAATCGCCCGCACGGCCCCCACAGCAGTCCACATAGACCTCGGATCCTGGGTGGGGGGGTCGCAAGTGCGCCCCCCCAGCCCAGCCATCCGGGACGCGCCGCTCATCCGACATAGTCTAAAAGCTACCATGTGGGGCCCCCAGAGCAACCATGGACCACACCACACCGACCTAGAAAACAACAGTATTTCAATAAAAAACTGTTAATTGCTCAAATCGGCAAACACTTAGAGAAAAGATTAGAATAAGGAAACGAAACATGGTCAACCCACTGCGGCTCACAAGTAGAGTTAGAAATAGTCATGTTTACTTTATACCTAAATACAGGGGAGCATACCTCATTGGTCTCTGGCGAATGACCCCAGACTCTCGGGAGTTCCCCTGTAGTGGTCCATGTTAGTCCCTGCATAATGCGGGGGGGCCGGAGGCGCATCAACACAGACTCGTCAGTCGGGCAACAATAGATCCGGCGCTACTTTACGGGGTCCCCCACTGAGTCAGGGGCCACCCCCACATCTTGGCCAACACCGAATACGGCGGACAATCCTGGAATCCTGGTAACAACTAGAGAACTAACTTATGCAATAAAAGGTTCATAGAAAATAACTAAGGAGAGTCTTAAGGATACTCAGGGTATCCCGCGGGTGTCAGCCTTTATCAGGTTGGAAGACTTTGACTGCTCGCGAGGGCGTTGGTGTGGTGTAGGGTCGCTGGCTATTGGTCCTTTGATCACGCTGAGTGATTCTGGGCTGCTGTTCCCGGGGCACTTCTGTTGTGGAGGGAGGGCTAGTCGGTGTGGCCAGTCCCAGACGATCCAGCAGCTCTGAGGCCTCCTCTGGCGTTGAGATCGAGTACGACTGGCCCACGTGAGTGAATGAAAGTCTGAAAGGGAAGCCCCACCTGTAGGCAATTTGATGCGACTTGAGGATAAGCAAACATGGTTTAAGCAAGCGTTGTTTTTGAACGGGGGCCAGATCCGAGTATACTTGGTATCTGTGGGTTTGGAAAACCAGGTTGTTGTGAGCCCTAACTGCCTGGGCTATCATTTCTTTAGTGTTGTAAAATGTAAATTTAACGATAATGTCCCTGGGCTGGCCATACTTTCTAGGCAAAGCACAATGAATCCTGTCCATTTCTTGGCGATCGAGATCGGGATTGCTGGGATCAATTCCTGTATCAGGGCCATGATAGTAGATTTAAGGTCGGTGATAGATTCTGGCAGTCCCCGGAATCGCAGATTACTATGCCTGGACCTATTTTCCAGATCCTCTATCTTCTGGTGGGCTAAAGCCAGTGCATCCTTATTATTTTGTATCTTGGCTTCGTGTTCTTCTAGTACAGAGGTAGTGTCGGTTACTTGGTGTGCTAGCCTGGATGTGCGAGATTTCAGATCCCTGAGTTCCATTTTAAATGTGGCAGATAGCTTTTCAGTGGCCGTTTCTAGCTCCTGCTGCAGGACCAATTTGAATCTTTCCAACAATTCCGCATCTCTTATGCCAGGGATAGCAGATGGTGACAAAGGAGGATCCGGGGTCGCCCCCTGGGAACCCAGCTGTGATTCAGGCTGCGAGTCAAGCAATTGTGGAGACGGTATGGGAGGGGAGGGCGGATGGAGTCTGCTAGTGTGCTCCGCAGTTGATGCCATTTTAGGGCTGGCTGCGCGTGGCGCTTTCCTGGGAGTATGTGTTGGTCTGCCTCGCTCCTTGCGCCCCATTTGTTGCCCAGGCAAATTTAATGTGCAGAGGGGGGTAGGTGGTTTCAGGGCTCCTGCTACTATGCTGTAAGATGTTTTGTGGCTACACCGCAAGTTGCTGCGACTAAGCTGTGTCCTCCCTCCTGGACTGGGACTCAGGTGCTGTTGCTGCCTTTATGGCTATTGCTCCCCTTCTATTCTAGGTGGAGAACAGTTGCCCCGGGGCGTCTGCGGGCTAAACTAACCTGAGATCTTGCAGGCAGGTCCTCGGGGATGCTGCGTCCAGAGGAGATCAGGCTGCATCCGCCATTTTGGGGGCCACCGCACCCAGGATGGAGCTGCGCTGGTCACTTTGGCGCCGATCGCAGATCGTCTCCCAGCTGACACCCGGGGGTCCCAGGCGGGACCGACCTGAAACCGACCTGGGGTGTTTTCGGGCCGGACCGACTTAAGCTGCGCCCATTACAGTCGGCAGCTCTTGAGCGCCCCCCTTAATGTGTACAATTCAATTGAAAAACAAGCTGAAATAATTTAGTAGGGGAGAGTAAAAGTGACAAGACTTAAATAATGTGGGTGCATAAATGAACACCCTCCTATAATTGGGGAAGCTAAGGTATATAAACTGCTTAAATACATCAAAGAAACATCAAAGCATCAAACATCAAAAAAACAGTTTAAAGGACTCAGTCAGAAAAAATCTTTACATATACCATGGAAAACAGGAAAAGGTTAAGAGACAGGTCATGGCAGAATGAACATTCATTTCATGGTGGGCATTTCTGCAGTCTGCGTGCCAATTGCATGCATTTCACGCACTGCCAGCTTCCTGTGTAATAAAATGGCTTTTTATTGTTGCCAGCCTAAGGCACACCTATGCAATAATCAGCCAGTCTATTAAAAAAGGAGAAGTGCTCATCGACACAGATATAGACAAATCTGTAAACAATATTTAAGAGCAAAGGGCATTTTGTGAAAAACTTAGATATTTGAGTTCAGCTCACGAAAAATTAAAGCAAAAACTAAATTGTGGTGTTAATTATGGTGTATATTTTTGTTAATGTCCCTGTCCACATTCACACTAAATTCCTTCCACCCTATTTCTCCAATGTAAAATAAGCAAAGTCAAAAAATCTCCAATTATATGTGAATACCTTATGTATCCCATGTGATGCCAATTTATTTCTGGGTCATGGCTGAGCTGGGAAGCTGGCTGCCATGAAACAGCTTTAGAAGACTTGAGCATGCTTTGCTGTGGTTATAGACAGCTGTGGGACTACCATGGGTTACTGTGCTCGCTCACATTAAGCACTCCAAGGGACATCATGACAGTTTTTTGCATGGTCCTGGAGGAATGAAACTGAAACACTGTGATTTCTACTCTATGGGTTCTACTGAAGAAAACGGAGGAGAGGCATGTGGGACAGGTATCAGGAGAGCTGCTTGTTGCCATTACTATTGAGTCTATAGTACCTTTAAGCATATGTTTTCTTTGAAACATCACTGTTTTGTTGTAGTTGCAAAATAATTATAACAGTAAATAATTTTTTCTAATAAAGCAGTGGGGCAGCAAGTGGAATAAAGGGTTGTTGCTATAATCCATGCCAATATATGTTGATACAGCAGACAGATTTAGTGTTAGCAGCTGGTCTATCCTCAATAGGGCTGGCTTATCTAATGCTTTTGAAGCAGAAATTAAAGATATGCTCACATGGGGACTGCCGTCCCAATCCCCAACCTTCTCAAAAAACTATGCGTTTCGGGGGGAGGTCCCAATTTGTCAAACAGTAACACCTTCTTTCATTTCTGATGATTTTAAATGACTATAGTAAAATATAAGTTTTAATGTTTTGCTGGAGCTATTGTACTGGAAATCTTTTTCAAAAGTATTGGAACTGTTTGGGGAAATGGCAGCAATGACTCCATGCACAATTAGCTTATGTTGAGCGTTCAAGTCATTTGGAGCTGAACAGATTTTTCTTCCTTTGTTTTGGTGGCTTATCTAGATTTTATATTTCATTTTCATATTAATTCCTTTTGTAGCAGACACTATGGGTGCAACAAATCCCCCAAATATTATTTATGTTGTAGAAGGAAAAGGTAACTTTGACGAGTTAGAGAGTTTTTGTTTTAATTTACAGAAAGCACCCCTGTGGCATTTCACACTCCTGGCCTTAGATGAAACCGCATGGTCTGACCAACAAATTAGGATTGCGACAAAGCAGGATGCCACCAGAGGCCGCCCTGTCTTCTATTCATCTAAATGCATTAAGGTAACATTCGGTTGTATCTCTATTTTGTAATCATTTTAACCTGTAATCTCTATCCCGCTTCCCAGACCTGTATGTGTAATATTTCCACAATATCATATTCTTGTACTGCCTAGTGTGCCCTGCGTTTTCCCACATATTTGTGGAAGCAGGTTGGGATAAGGCTAATTGTGTGTGAGGGTGAAAGTCATACTCTCATACACTAGGGATTACCAACAGTAGCTTTTCTGCTGCTGGGATCTTAAGACCAGCTTGAAACTACACAATTCTGAAAGACATTACAGGGAGGTGTGATTACAGCAGTTTGCAACTATTTGTCAATGACCAGCAGTGATCAGCATGACCAGGGGCACTAGGGCTAGAAGCAAGGACACGGATGCTGCTGTGGTTGACATGGAGGAGGTCAACGGCAATGTGGGCACAGTGTGGGGGACCCATCAAGGATTTCATGACACCACACCTGCTGGTCCCCCCAAGGCAGACAGGCTCAGATGCTCTCTTGCAAGCTGCTCTAAACTGTCTCCAGGCCAGGAACTGGGCCACCTACAAGATCCTCATAGAGGCCGCAGAACGGCAGGCCAAGCGGGAGGAATGTCACTAGGCTACAGCATGTCATGAGGAGCACCAGCATGCTCCTCATGACATACCCCTTTGCCACCTCTGCCCCCAGAGGGACAATCACCCCCAACGTTCAGGGTCCAATTGGTCCAATTTTTCAAAGTTCAACTGAACTTGCCGAACCTGAACTAGGTGGTTTGAGGTGAGCTGACGGCACCCAACAAGCAGGAGGCACAGCCCCACTACAGCCAAGACAACAGGCGCATGGTCTGAGGATAAGCCCAACTGTACCTGATTATGGTTCACCAAGGTTCACCGGGAGTGTGGCCTGAAGGACAGCAGTTAGTGGTACCCCATAGTTCAAGGCTGAGGTGCAGGTGTGTAATATTTCCAGAATCTCACATGCTTGAAATAACTACCTAGTGGGCCTATCACATAAATATATATATATATATATTTTTATATATATATATATATATATATATATATATATATATATATTTAACCTGGGCTAGTTAAATGGACCAGGATTAGGAAAGCTTGTTACATGACCAATAGGCTGTGTCATCAACATGCTCACATGATTTGCGTTTCCCCACAGCCTCCTTATCCTAAGACCGGTAACATTTTTCTCTTTATTTGGCAAACTTCTATACCACATACAAAAGCCTATTTGTTTTTCCCCAAATACAAAAAGGTTATTTTTCAGTGGAGGATAAACTTTTATATATTAATATTATAGATTATTTGCATTATGTATTATATCATCAACAATCTTGGCCAAGTAAACAGTTAACAGACAAGCAGGTGAACTGATCTGTACTTTATTGACCTGCTTCATAAACACATGTTACCAGTTTCTATAATTGCTAACTATAGTCTCTGATTAGAAACAAACAATAGAGAAGCTAACTGGGCAGCACTCGCCTTGTATCCACTAATATTAAATGTAACAAGAATATGCGTGTGCCCACTCAACCCGGGATCTAGCAATGAAAACCTGAGAAGAAGAAAGAAGTGGGGGACCCACCCTCCCCCAGAAAAGAAACCGGGTTACTATTGAGTGGCACTACTCATGGATATGCAAAAGTACAAAGAATTTATTATCATCAGTGATTACAAAAACATGACAAACTACACTATTACATATACACAAAAGACATTACATTACAATATAAAAGCACCAGGGAACACCAGAGGTCTGCCAAATTCATAATATAACCCTAAAGTCCAACCTAAAACATAAACAATACCTAAATCAAATGTGTGCAAATCTGCAATAAGTTGTGCAATTGTGTTGTGTGCAAAAAATCACACTATAAAAAGTCACTCTAAATATAACAGGAGGACTAACCAGGGTGTTCAAAAGGAACAGACAATAATCAAGCAATAGAGCAAAAAATAAAAAGTAACTGTGCGTATCAACAGACCAACCGGGGTACCCCTGTAGGGATAAAACACCAACGCGTGTCGTAGTGACCATACACTACTTCATCTGGGCGGCAATGAGGGGAGCCCCACACCCAGTCCCTTAAATATAAACCCATAAACCCACCCCATGACAGGGAGCACCAATGTGAATCCATAATTGTCATAGCCTTACCTCCCATCCCCCGCCTCCAAACCGTCCCGCATGGCCAGTATAAGCCCCACACACCTGTAAGATAATGGCAAGCTAGCTGCCTGTGTTAGAGACGGGCAGGAGCCAGCGCAGGCGCACTCCGGCCGGAAGTGCGCCACGCTAGCCCCGCCCACCGTTACCGAGCAACGCAGGGCAGAAGAAGAGACAGGGTGAGTCTGAAATTAGATTTTGCACAAAATACAATCGGGATTGGAGTAGACTCAGACGTATATTACAAACACATTGGAATATCCTTGAATCGGATCCGGATTTGACAAGATGGACATCGGGTGGTCCCAGGTTGGTGGCACAACGTGCACCCAACTTGAGAGACATTCTCTGCCCCAGCCATTTCAAGCAATCCTCGAACTGGCTTGGGGAGCATGGCATCACAGGGAATTTTCCTTGTGGTGGCTGTTCCGTCTGCCAGTATATGGTTAGGGATAAGAGGGTACGAAATGTTACTACAGGTAAAACTTTTAACATCAGACAGTTCATTAATTGCCACAGCACAGGGGTGATCTATGCCCTCTGGTGCCCCTGCTCCAAAATGTATGTCGGGGAGACCAGAAATAGCCTGAAGGCCAGGCTACAGGCCCATATTTCAAGCATACGCCTGGCAGTAAAACATGTGGAACAAGGTAAAATTATTACCCCTGTAGCTAGACACTTCCTGCAGGCCCATAATTCGGATTACACACTATTGAAGGTTATGGGTATAGAAAAGGTAACGTTGGGTCCCAGGGGGGGAGATCTTAAACGCAAATTGCTCCAACATGAACTGAGATGGATTCACTTACTAAATTCTCAGCATCCTGTGGGTCTCAACGAAGATGTATCTTTCACGCCGTTCTTGGGGCCATAAGATGGTTGACCCAGGGTGTTGTTTTATGGCACTTACCTTGGTTTATTGGGTTGGTTGTTTGGATTTGTAGATGGGTTTTGTTGAATATGGGGGTGGGCGAGTTGGTTATTAGTTACTCACATTTTTATCACAGGGTATTTATGTGCACCTTACTTTTGGCATACGCATACATGGATGGATGCGTTTTGCCCTTGTTGCTTTGTCCTTTATGCATTCAGTTTTGGGTTGCATGTATTCACTGATTTATTATTATTTTTGCACAATTGCTAATTATGATTATTTTTTATGTAGATTTGGATAATGGCACTGGATATACTTTCAGGTGGAGGTGGTGCTTGCTGCAGCGTGAGTTGGTGCTATCCATGAATGTCACCCTAAGACAACCTTGATCGGTGCATGTGGAATGGGATCTTTCATCAGGATGACGTGGGGAGCCCCTTGGACGCCGCCTCAGCTGACATGTGCTGTCCTAGGTTTGCAGCGTCCCCCTAGAGCTTTGTTCGTGGATATTTTACCCATTTTACCCATATTACCTTTATTGGGCCTGATGGAGGGTTTTCCGGTGGCCTCGGACTCCAATTGCTGGAAGGATAACCTGAAAGGAGGCCCTTCAAATAGGTCTGACTGACTCCTGCTGCCTTTGGCATACAGATCCCTATTGGAGAAAGCATCCTCTTATTCCATTAAAGGAGGAAGATGTATGAAGGCTCTCTATGCTGGTATGCTTCTTGGACCAGTATGTACGGAACATCCCCCTGTTTGGAGGCAAAGAGACTCAGTCCCAAGTTTGTGAAATAAATGTTCTCCATTTTTTCTTATATCTGTATCTATATGCAAGGTTTTGATGCTTTGCCCCTCCCTATTTAAAGTGAATATTTATTGATTGGAAGTTATGTAAGTAGATTATACTGGTTTGTGTTTTAGGACCTGGTAGAACAAATTTATATATCTTTGTATATGTTTTGTCTGTATACTGGTTTAGAATGAAGATTCAAACATTGTGGTTACACGATTATATGTTGTCTGTTTTTAATATGGTATGGGGATAAATATGAGGGGTGGCCCCACATCTATTCCCCCACGGGTCATGGTACTTAGTGTTATCAGCTAGACTCTGCCTAGCTTATCAGGCACCCGTGCTCCTATATATTTGAACCGCCCAGACACGGGTTTAACACTGTACTGTCATATACCATCGTCCTCCTTTCCTCCTGTCCTCCTGTACCCCCTTCCCCCCTTGTTGCCTTGGCGATTGTTATGCCTGCACTATGGCTCTGTCACCACTGGATTCCCAGTTGCGGCGGACGTCCTGAGCGCCGGTGACGTCACGCACATGGAGACTGAGGCTGAATGTGCGCCTCGGCCTCCCGCCCTCTGACACTATCTAGTCAATTTAGTTTTTTGAGCATGCGTTTCTGTTTGGGGGTACGAGGGAGGGATGGGCACCCCCCTGCTGCCCTGTTTTGGCCAGTAGAACGTTGCGGCATTGTGCCCTGCGTTGCTCGGTAACGGTGGGCGGGGCTTGCGTGGCGCACTTCCGGCCGGAGTGCGCCTGCGCTGGCTCCGGCCCGTCTCTAACACAGGCAGCTAGCTTGCCATTATCTTACAGGTGTGTGGGGCTTATACTGGCCATGCGGGACGGTTTGGAGGCGGGGGATGGGAGGTAAGGCTATGACAATTATGGATTCACATTGGTGCTCCCTGTCATGGGGTGGGTTTATGGGTTTATATTTAAGGGACTGGGTGTGGAGCTTCCCTCATTGCCGCCCTGATGAAGTAGTGTATGGTCACTACGACACGCGTTGGTGTTTTATCCCTACAGGGGTACCCCGGTTGGTCTGTTGATACGCACAGTTACTTTTTATTTTTTGCTCTATTGCTTGATTATTGTCTGTTCCTTTTGCACACCCTGGTTAGTCCTCCTGTTATATTTAGAGTGACTTTTTATAGTGTGATTTTTTGCACACAACACAATTGCACAACTTATTGCAGATTTGCACACATTTGATTTAGGTATTGTTTATGTTTTAGGTTGGACTTTAGGGTTATATTATGAATTTGGCAGACCTCTGGTGTTCCCTGATGCTTTTATATTGTAATGTAATGTCTTTTGTGTATATGTAATAGTGTAGTTTGTCATGTTTTTGTAATCACTGATGATAATAAATTCTTTGTACTTTTGCATATCCATGAGTAGTGCCACTCAATAGTAACCCGGTTTCTTTTCTGGGGGAGGGTGGGTCCCCCACTTCTTTCTTCTTCTATAGTCTCTGATTAGCTTTTTTTAATAAAGATTGAAGTTTTGTAAGAAAAAGGTATTTGCATTTCAAAATTAAACAGTAAAAAATAACTAAGAGGAATACATTTCAATTTTGAGTTAGTGTATGAAAATTGTTTTCATTTTGATGCCTGTGAACAAAATGTGCAGATGCAGAGAGAAACACTATTAGATGTTAAGCCTCTTCAACCTTTAATGAAATACCTATGCACTAAGTTTGGATAAACATTCTAACTGAACAAACACTAAAGTAAAAAACAAAAATCACATTTTTTTCTTCTAAAACAAGAATCTTGCACCTGGTGGTTTTAGTTCATTTTCAAATGAAGTGGAGAGTTATTTTTTATGGATATGTAGATCAGTTTTCCCCAACCCCTTACTTGAGGACCACCGGGTAGCCAGGCTTTGTAGATCTCCACCTAAATGCAAGGTTTTATTACTCAGAGACAGACAGAGCTATAAAGCCAGCTATGTGGAGATCCACAAAACATGACCTGTTGGAGCTCTTCGGGAGAGGCTCAGGGATCACTGATGTAGATAATGGGGGTCATTATATATTTGGTGAAGCAAGCTTAACTTTAAGTGTGATTTTGGGTGTGAACTGAAATGTTCACCTGAGTGAATTTTTTTCACTTTAACACCTTCACCTGTGCAGGGACAATTGTATAGGTGAGGTCAAATATTTTTCCAACGAGGTTAGAATAATCTTGTAAAGGTTTGAAAACAGCACACACGGACTATGCAGAAAAAAATGGTGAATGCTATAGCATACCCCATAGGATACTGTTATTTCCAAACATTCAAAAAAATCCTTACCAAGTTGGAAAAAATATGCTTATCTGTAAAATTATGAAAATAAATAAGCACAGAGCAAACTTATAACAATCGTGGTTAAAGTCCAAGGCAATAGATCATCCACTGTCTGTTCTCTAACAGTGTAATGTCAAAAGGCTTCCATCTAAGTCCAAAGTGGGTATCCCAAAATGCATGCACTGGTACTGTGCTGTTGGTAGTAGCTACAATTACTCCACTTCAATTTTCCACCACGTGCCCACCACCTGTTTAAATTACTCTTACCAGATGGTATGCGGAGTAAAATACTCCAAATGAAGCTTTGGTTCTGCTGCTGTAGATTTCCTTCTTTCCACAACATTTAATCCTTATCTTATCTGTAAAATTGCCCAGATATGGGTGATTTGGGGTTAAAAAAAGAACAAACTTTTTTATTGAACTTTTTTGTGTGGTAAGGTAAAAAAGCTCACTGGATGTCTGACTTCACAGCCAAAAGCACATGCAAAGTTAAATTTCCTATATCAAATACTTAGCTTAACCCCATTATGGGGCTCAAAAGTAAGCTCTTAGGCTGTAACTCACTGTACAATCAGTGACAGGAAATACAATAGAACAAGGTAAGGTATTAAATTAAGGATAGAAAGGACTCTCGAAATCTTACTGGATGTTCCCCAATGTGACAACTTCCTGATAAATAATAACAATAATAAATATACAGAAATTAAGTAGCAAATATAGTAATGTACAGGAACCCTGTGGTGCACAGGAGCCCTATCTGAGCTCACAATGGGGTAATAGAAAGCAAAACAACATCTAAATTTGTTGAGACAATAAAGTAGAGCTTGAAATTAGAAAACAAAACTTGTGTTGGGGCTCCAGTCTCAATACCTGTAGTCTTTACGAGTTTTAAAGAAGCACTTAACCAAGTCTTTTGCTTTCATAGGCTTTTGTGCTGCAGCAATAGTGACAAGCTTCTGCAGTGTTTGGGTGGTGAAAATGTCCTACCGCCTGTAGTGTAACAGCAGTTAAAAATTGATACATAATTACACTGATTCTCCTCAGCAGCTTTTGACGGTGTGTGTGTGTGTCTGTCTCATGCTGATCCTTGTTTCTGAGGCTAATTTCTCCCTCACCTTGGTGTGGCCAGCCTATAGTAAAAATACCAAGCTGCTGCCAGCCTGCTGCTGGAAACCTCTCGCTGGCTGGTTGGGCTGATTATAAGGAAGCTTCCAGCTCAACTGCAGTGTGTCTGTGTGCTAGCAAAGACTCCCCCCGCTGATGTTTAAGCAGGGCTTTGGTTAAGCCCTCTCAAAAAGCATATGCCCCTGATCATCAAATTGGGGCTTTAGGGGTGCAAACCTGAACTTTATTTTCCTTACTGAGGTCCACTTTGTGTGAATATACAAACATTTTAACCCCCCCTAACCAGTATAACCCACGGATGAGAAAAAAAAGATTTGGAAAAACATAAAATAAATCCAAAAATATAAAAACTATTATGTAGTATATACATTTTAGTTGTCCAGTCTATATGCATTACCAAAGCAGTAAAACAAATAAAGAGATGCTTTAAATATATAGAACGCAGAATGGTAATCAGTAAACAATTTCTCCTTCTAGTAACTGTGCACACACTTACATTATAAATTAAACACTTCCTACCAACTGCACTGAACAAACCAACTAAATTCCAAAATAAATGCTCCAAACAGAATCCCTTGATTCTAGGAATTTTATGTATCCAAGGTCCACTGGAACCTAGAAATAAAAAGGTATCTTAATTCTACGGAGAATATGAATGTAGCAACAGATGAAGGGCAGTAGAACTGCCATAAAAAGTTAGTGACATGCAAATACACAGGGGCAACTGGTTTCATAATGGTAGCGCATTGACTGTGAGACACCAGGCCACACGAGGACCCAACAATTAATGGCCATAAAGATAAGCCTATTTGAATAAGGGCACTGACACAAGAATCATTGTATACCACAATGAATACACAGAGATACTTAGGGGTTTATTCATCAAGGGATAGCGCCAGGTAGTGCCTCGTAGCAGCAGGCAGCATCTGGTGAATGCCGGGCACTGTACGCAATACCACATATATGAAGGAGATTCTGGTGAGCGACTCTAACAGCACCATGTAGCGTACAATTCATCAATACAGGCAGCTCAGTGTATAGCACCGGCGCTCTGGCTTTCATAGCGCCAGGTATCACCTGTCGCTACCTGTCGTTCTCCCATACATTTCAATGGATGTTCCTTTTCTTCTGTATTAACATCACAATGTTACAACATTGTAATTCCATATGTTTTCGCTTTGTTACTGGTGGATATGTGTTCAAAAACAGACTTTAATCACACAGTGTCTGCCGCTATACTATAGTGACCAGATCCAGAGGGCCGGCGTTTTTTTTTTTGTTGCATATAGTGTGAGTCGCTGAGAGTTGGTCGCAAAGAGCTGGTGCTACCTTTCACTCCCTGCAACACTGTACTGGTGTTGGAATGCCCAACATACATCTTATTCATCAATGCCGGCAAGGCTACTACATTGATTGAGGCGACTGAGGTATACTAACAGTCGCTCTTAGCGCCTCTGTACAGACGCTCATCTGCCGATAGCTAGCTCTAGTAATAAATCAGCCTGCCAGTTACATAGCTTCCCTCACATACACAGCATTCCCTTTCTTCACCATATGTTGAGTGTGTGTGTGTGTGTGTGTGTGTGTGTGTGTGTGTGTGTGTGTTTACCATGACAGAGATGCTGCCTCATTTCTGAAGCATATCTCTCAGTTTGGTGTGGGTTGCTGCTGGCACGGCCCCATCCCCTCCTGCTCAGCTGTAAGCAGGGCTGGCAGGTGTGCAGATTGATGGTTGTTCACATGCAGTCCAAGAGTGTAAATATATTCCACAACCTCTGCATTGCATTAAACCCTTTCAAACAGCATATGACAATAAATGTGTGTGAGGGGGAGGGGGCAAGTTAGAGGAGCAATTATGGCAATTCATCAACTTGCTGGCAGGTGACTTGCCGGTTCACAAAGAGTTAAATGTAAAAAAACAAACATACCCAAAAATGTATTTATTTGATGTGAAAGCTGTGCAGGTAAGTTACACTGAGATTCAGTAAAAATATGTTTGCCATGAATCCCAAGAAATTAGGATTCATGATAAATTGAATGTTTCCTGAAATTCTGAGCAAATTCCGATTCCGGCGTATCGTTTCACTCACCTCTATTATCAGGGTTTCTTTTTCGAACTTAAATTTGTGTTGAGTTGGTAATGTTTCCAAATTAAATAACTTTTTACTATATCTGCACTAATTCAAAATGAGCAAATTATGTAACTTCAATTCCTAGGATTCACAGAATTTCTCCAAGAAATTTGGGTTCATCTAAAATAGAATTTTTACAAAATGCTAAAGAAAAAAATCACCTGCTGCTTTGTTATCTGGTGTCCCACTGCACCATGTCCCTTCTTACTCTGCCACCAGCATGACCACCACCGCTTCCCATTATTGCACTTTATTGTCTGTTAAATTAGAGATGATCTAAAAATACACAGGTATTCATTATGGACCTAAGGGTCTCACAAAGTATCTCAGCATTACAAAATTTGCCCCCAAGAAGAGGAGAACGTGGAGAAAAATGGAGATGGAGATGTCCACCATGCTGCACCATAAAGCAGTCATTCCAGGATTCAGAGTTATTTTTTGGATTGGAACATTTTTTCCATTTACAGGCAAAAAGTAAAATCAGCCAAAGTTTTGGGGTCAAAGCCCCTTCCTCAGGTCAACAGGCAAATAATTACTGTATATAGAAGCAGGCTAAGAAACCCACAAGACTCCCCCACCTCTGCAAATACCACCTGTTATCATCATCATGGTAATGCTACTACTGATAGTATCAACAAAAAATAGAATTGGACTAGGTTTAAACAACAAGAAATAATCATTATAGAACTGATTCAGCACCGTGAGAATTATTTTTTTTTCACGTTCTTCTATCAGTGCACTTCAGCACCATTTTAATGTGGCAAATGTTTGAATCATTTGCACAGCTAAATACCATTCTAAATCACGGCAAGAAGAAAAATTAAGAAACATTTTTTTCTCACAAAGAAACGTGACAGCAAAAATGACGTAGTGTGCCGGGTTTGCAGCCATGATGGAATTGAATGTGGCTGCAGCCATATTGTCTTCTTTTAGACTTTCCTTCTCCTCTCAACAGAGTGTCACCTTAACAGCTGGTGTTGAAAATGAATTTGGTACTTGATCTTTGTGAAGCTTTTATGTTCTGCGCACTTTGAAATTAAAACCTATTCAGATTTAACACATTTTGTTTACCGGTCATTTCCTTATGTCTTAGTTCATAGTTTGCACAGCTATAATATGAACATACATAATATAATAATACCATGTTAATGGACACAACATCTGCAGCAGAAGTAACTATTTGTCTTCCTTATGCTAAATGTACTAGTTATGAAAACATTTTAACACCTAGTATTGTAATATCTAAAGGATCAAATCAGGATGATTATGCAAATTCATGCACTAGAATCATTTTGTCTGGCCTTTTACTCAAGCCAGGAATGGTCAACAAGTCGCAGCAGCTCACTTTCCCAAACAACATCTGTGTATAGAATAGGAGCTTTGTAACAGACAGGGCCCAACAAGTTAGGATCTGCTTTTTATTTGTCATAATGGCAGACGGGCAGGCTGATTCATTACTAGCGCTAGGTATTGGCAGATGGGCGTCTGTACAGATGCGCTTAGAGCGACCGCTAGTAGACGCTGTGATCGGTTATCGAGCGCTGTTAAAGAGCGCCTAAGTCGCTGTAGTAACCTGACTGCCATTGATGAATGAGATGTATGTTGGGCGTTCTAACACCAGTACAGGGAGCGAACGGCAGCAACTGCTCAGTGCGACCAACTCTCAGCGACTCCCACCATATTCAACAAAAATTGGGTCACCGTAGCCCATAGCGCCAGACGCTGTGTGATTAAAGTCGGTTTTATAACTTATATCCACTAGTAACCAAGGGAAAACATTGTGACATTAGAACTTTAATGCCAGACCTGTAATGACAATTCTGCATAAAAATATAAAAAATCAAAAAAGTTTTCAAAAATGACTTTTAATAGGCCAGGGGAGTCATTACCTGCCGCTATCCCTTGATGAATAAACCCCAATGGTTCTTTCTTCCTTGTTTTTCTTTCTGTGCATCATTGACTGTACTATGGACTGTGTCCATGAGACCCTTATACCAGTTCACAAGGCTTGAGAGGCAGGCAAGTCACCTGAGGCAAGTGGGTGACTTGCCATTAACCCTTCGGCCCCCATTACCTGCCTCCTCAAAGCCTCGGGGCCACCGATGCTGACCTCTACCCCCTTGTCTACAAGCCTCCATAACTGGTACCTGGGCTAGATATGCTTGGGTAGGGGAAACCCCATGCCATTTTTTAAAATATTTAATGTTTTTTTTATTTAACCCATGATAGGACTGATAGTAGTATTTTATTTGAAAATGTCATTAAGTGCTCTTTAGTTTGGGGGGGGTGGGGGGTCTCCTGGGTAGGAATGCCTACCAATACATATTGTTTAAATACATGTTTTAATTAGAATAAATGAGACAAATTTATAAAAATGCTAAAAAAAACATAATTATCCTAGATATCCTGCAAAAATTATAGTTAAACATACATAGCACAAAAGGGTGAAAATGGCCTGTCAACAAAGGGTGACAAAATGGCAAGTAGGCTGGTAACTAAAGCCCTGTAAAAATTACAAGACATTTCAAGCCCAAACTCTGCTGATAAAAACAATATATTATTTTCCTAAGAAATCACCGGGCATTCCCTCAAAAATCACAGTTAAACATGTATAGTGCAAAATACTTAAAAATGGCCTGGCCACAGAGGGTGACAAAATCTCCCTGATTTCTACTCTAGTTTTTTTCTATTATTTGATTTCACCAACCATTTAAGTGATCACCAATTACAATCAGTCATTTTTTTTCTAACCACATTCCTTTCTAGAAGATGATGTTCCCTCACTGTCCTTCCAATTTATAATAATGTGTTGGACAGTTCTTAGCCCCATATTAGTAGTTTCAGCAATCTCCTTATATGTTTTCTTTGCTTGATGCATTCCATTAATGTTACACTTCACACGCTGTGTCTTTCAACATGATTGTTTAACAAATGTGAATCTACTCACTGCATCAGTTAAACAACTTGTTGCCAGAGGAAACATAATTACACATGCAGTAAATATACAATTAACTTTTTGCTTAGTTAAATCCAGCCATTGACCTATTTTGGGCCAAGCAGTTTATATATATATATATATATATATATATATATATATATATATATATATATATTTATATGGTATGGATTGTTATAACACAGGAGATTGTACTAGCTCACTTGCTGCTGCGCTACTTATATCTTAATTAACAGAGAATTAACAGTTTTTATGTTAAATATGGGATTAATTAATCAGTGGTAAAAAAAACATGCATTTTTCTCTATACCTGGAAATTAGCATACAAGGAATAAAGTAACAACTAAAAGGTATCTGTTTTTAAAAATGTTATTTTGATATTCACACATTTAAGTTGTGTTATTCAAATGTGATTTTAATTGCTAACATCGCATTTTTGGAAACAATACACCTTACAATTCCAAAGTGATTTGTTAGCTATAGTGCTCGAGAGGTACATCATAATTAAAACATTATGTAAACGTAAAACTAAAGTGTAGTGTATAATTTACTCTCTATCCCAAAAGATTTCATCTTCCAGGAAACAACTGTCCTCAACTCACAATTTGCTGGAACACAGGGGTTATTACCTCCTGGAACTTAAGAGGATTGTTAAAATGATTAATTCCAGAACAGCCACCCTTACTGTATGTGCTGCAGTGTGATATACTCATAAAAATACACCAAGGTCATATCTGAATATAGAAGAAATGTATATTTATTAACAGGCACAGAAATTAGGATATATTATTTTTGTTTCGATAAAGTCACATATACATTAAATACATGTATTTTAAGCAATCTTTTCATGCTAATAAGCATTTAAAAATTCCTTTACACACATGCTGTACACATCTATTTTAAAGCAATATACAGGGTTTTATTATGATGTGCGCATTTTAGCATAATTTTTGTAGCTATAGCACTAGATTCAATGTACTGGCGTTCCCATCTTATCTGGTGCTGTGCTGTGGACTAAATTGGGGCTAGCAGTTGCTGCGCAGAAAGCTACTAATTTGCTTTAAATGCTGCACTTAGGTATTGCCCGGCCTATGTCAACACCGGTTGACCCACTGGCCGAATATTCCAGGAGCGCCACTTTGTGCTGCAGTTTTTCTGGCACTCGCCAGCACATTTATGAATTTTTTCCTCCTTGAAATCTTTGCCACTCTATTTTTCCGGCGCTGGTCAGTGTTTTTTCAATGCAGTTACACGATATCGATGGTGGGGACAAACTTTACAGTGCTTTTAGGCTTCATTTTAGTTGTTGGTGTCCTAATTACCCATTGTTATGCAAAATAAACCTTTAAATTCAATTTTAATAACCCCCCCCCCAAAAAAAATGTTGGCCCATTTCCTGTGGTCCTGTGATTCAATTATTGGCAAGTCCCAATACAAGAACATACATATAAGCACATATATAAACTGAATGTAATTAAGGTACAGAGCAAATAGAAAAAGTAAATTTTGTACATAACAAAAACAACAATGTGAACCCACACCCAACCAAGTGAGGCATATACTATCCCCAAATACAATAGATCTCCAACCTCTTTATAGTTAGAGGTTTCTTCAGTCCATAAATCACAAGTGTCCCAAAGTGCATGTACTAATGCTTGATGCCGCAGTGCTCCAAAAAAAGGTTGTTCATTAAGTTTAGTGGATATCCCAAACGCGTGCACCCTTTAAAGGTGATCACCCTTCACTCAATGTGCACTTACCAGAACTAATTCGGTATATATCCATGAAAATCACTCCATAATGGCCCAATGGTCACATAGAAAGAAGCATATAAAGAAAATAGTGCAACCCCATCTAGATAATATTCATGTGTTTAATGTTAAAATTGCACTTACAAAACTTCCAAAAATGAATGCACAAATAGGTACACTGGAAGAGTAGTCCTCCTTCACCCTAGTCCACTATGGCCAGTAGTAGGTACGGATATGATAGGAGCTAAGCCTGTGCCCAAATGAATGCACTTCACCTTTAAATATATAAACTACAATCCTTTTCTGCCCATTGTGCTCTATGGGATCTTAAGCCAGCACCAGTTTTCATTTGACAATGCTTTAACCCGGCGCTGCATAATTTTCTGCGCTAATGTTAAATAAAACGCTAGCCACGAATAAGGTTTGGAAAATGGATGGTCCAGGTTACAGATTCTAAATATGAAAACCTAGGAATGAATGAAAGGCAAAAATGTCTGAAGAACCAATCAAGTTAAATGTTACATTACCATTTTTAAAGCAGAACAAAATCCACCAGCACCCACCTCCAGTCTAAAATATTCCAGGGCCAGCCACCAGATGACCCCTGGGGCTTTTCAACCTGGGATTCCAAGCTGTGTGAAATTTCCCAAGCACCATAAACACTCGCCTGTGCTTCCCATTGAAAACTATCAAAGCCCTTTGCCGAAGGATGAAAACAAGTTAAAGGGCTCTGATTGGATGAAACCCCAGGAATGTGCCGTTGGTCCAAGCAGAGGTAAATTGTATTGAGGGTTTTACACAGCAGGGCATTCCAATCAGGATTCCCTAAGGGCATGGAACAAAACCCGGGAAAATCAAAATCAGGCTGATTGAGAAACACTGCGCCAGAATGTTTGCCATTTGCCACATTGGCATATGTTGGAGTAACCTTGTGCAAGAATTACCAGATGCATACCAAACTTGAACCGTTAAGTTTTACACTGCCAAAATAGAATGGTTCAGCTGTGAAGGCGCTGTGTGTCTGCATTCCCTTTTTTTAGTGATTCTTGGAACGCCTGGTATTTTTTTGAGCTTGTGGCGCTCTCAGTGTGAGCTCTCACTAGCACATAGGCTTATATAAGCCATGCACTGTGAATGCTGCCTGGCCAAGAGTGCTATAGTTGACAGCGCTGGCGGCCAGAAGCCTACACTGTGCTGGGGCGCTGTCTAGGTCACACCAATAATAAATTAGTCTCCCCATTGTATTAACAGGCCCTGACAGTTAATAAATGAGGCTCCAGGTGTCAAAGCAATCATTCTACTACACAATAATATATCCAGTATACTTACCATGAGAGAATGGATGCAGAGGCTGGGTAGTTATATATAGATAAATGCTATACAATCTTACCTGAACTAAAAAGTAGTAGGCAATCGCTACATAAGCCCCACCAAAACAACATAATCAACTCGTTGGGATCCAGTGGTGCTTAAATTCTGAATTGGGAGGTCTTGGCCATATGCATTCTTGAGGAAACTGGCAGACCATTCTGAATGCCACATTTGAGTGCCACTGGTTTTCAAAGAGGTGAATATGATGCTTGTGCAGGGGGTTTAGGTACCCAATAAGGGTTAGCTGTAGGATCAATTAGGAAATTCAGTAAAATAAACAATGACCAACTAGCCCTCTCTCCACCCACCTGTGCTAGTCCTGATTTGAGCATTAAATAAATATCCACTTTATCTGATCACTGGATTCCTCCTCTCATGGTGTCGGGGGGGGGGGGGTAGGGCTCTGCATGGCATGCAGTTGCACATAGCTGACAAGTGAGTCAGCCAATACCTGGAGCAGTGCACCCATGCTGCTCAGTCGCCTGGTTAACTGGCCTTTCACTCAAGTGCTTTAACACATTGCGCCCATTGCGCGATCAGGGTTCAAGTCACCAAGAGTCCCCCTGCTGTTCCAGAAAGATGAAGTTCTGTGTCTCACAGTCATTAGATACAGCAATTTGGTTTGTATTTTTTTGCCTGGTACTGGGGGTGTGTGTCTAAAGATGGGACCTAAATCACATAAATGCTGCTGGCATAAATAAAATAATTAACCTAAACGCAGAGACAGGTTAATAATTTAAATTATGCTGAATTCAGATTTTTTGTTAAGGGGTTCTTTTTTAATTATCTATGTACGTGGATTTATTTAAATAGGCAATGCAAACACACAAAAATGTTTATAACATAGAAAGGTAGTAAAATGTAATTTGTGACAAGGCTACATATGCAAATACCTTTCCTAACAGTAATTTGATTATGGTTAATTTGTGGTTCCACATAATTTTATTAGGAACAGCTTTCATTTAAAATGTGATTGTAATAATTTCAAAATGACTAAGCTGAGAGCATCTAAATTACATACAATATGTATCTAAATATAAAATATGCCTTTTAAATATTTTACTTACTTTGAAGGCAGAATTAAAGATAGTTCTGATTTCATTTTTAATTAGAAGACTTGGAATGGAAGCTATGGTATGTTAAATAGTTTTTGGTTTAAACTTCTTTTATATACTTTCACATACTATTACTGATAAGAAATCAATTAGAGTACATCTTACTATTACAGTCTAAGAATACCACTTTCTTCCTCATCTTACCAAGAGGATTTTTCTCCCCAGTTCTAATAAAACACACTTCAATCTGTTTAATTTGAGATCAGAACATAGATAAGAACCTCATGGCACAAATCTGCCAGCTACTCCTTACTTTAAAAAGTATCTTCAAGATTGAAAAATATTTGATTTGTATGTATTTTATTAGACCAATAGCTTTAAAAGTAATGTTTTAAATGTATATAGTTATTAGATTGGTGGCTACATCCCTTTCTTAGTATTTACTGACTGCATTTCAAGTTATTAAAGGCTTAAAGCGGGCCAACACAACAAACAGTGCTCATATGCATCCCTCCCCTGGGCAATTTAGATTGCAGCACATAAACATTAATTTACCTTTTTCTAACTCCTACTGAGGTCAGTTTAAAAAACAAGATGTCGGCTCATGCATTTGCAGGCCACCTGCAAACAGGAAGTGCTGCTGGCTTCTTGTTACTGTGCATTGTCAGTTATGTCAGTTGTGAGTGAAAGCTCCAAAATGGCCGCTACCGTTCTTTTCCAACTGTGGAAGCCTGTTGGTCTGGTTTAAGTGTTATTTGTATATTATCCTTAGCCAGGCAAATACTATAACTGGGATTTCTAATGATTGTGAAAAGAGGCAGGCTGGCAGGCCTATGTCATAGCAAAAGCATTTTGGGATAGAAGTGTATTTTATGCTTCCTTGCAGACAATTTCTGAGGGTGGTGCTCCAAGGTTTAAATGTGGACATTAAGACTGCGATCACACCAATGCGACTGCATTTGCACTAGTGATTTCTTATGAAATCACTAACCCAAATGCGGCATTTTCCAAGTGGAGACACTAGCAATCATCACTGAATGGAAGGCGATCACAAGCGCTACCACCTCCAAGACTGCAGGCAAGGCTATTTTTGCCATGGCCAAAGCGTAATCATCAATCTGCAAATTCCTATTGACTTACATGTGCCGTGATCCCTCGGTTATTGTGAGACGCTTGCTTTGAAATTGCTTTCACACCACAATTGCCTCTGTGTGAGCAGGCCCTTAAGCTAAGTAAAGTGTATAATCAGCCTTTTTAGAATCAGCAAAATATGTAGCAAGTGTGTTTCTACCTTAACTAACTAACTAACTAACTAAATCTAAACCCTTTCTCTTTTTTCCCTTATCCCAATAAAAGGGAGGGGTATTATTACTATACAAACATATATATTTCTTTATTCTAATGCAGTAAAACGTTTGTGGCTGCTTATGACTACCACAGTCAAGAACAAGGTAAGGTTGCAAAAGAGCACAGTAAACTCCAGAATATTACAGATCCCTTTATGGTTCTGGATTTGGCATTGTAAAATGTTGAGTTGACTTTACATTTGTTTGAAATGTTTCATTAGACATCTTGAACTTCTGATGCACAGTTAAGGTCTGATTTACAACATTTGCAAGTACCTGTTTACAGATTCCGATTATTGCCCACAGTCTGGCAGCAAACAAAGCATTAATCAAGCAGCCCAGAGTGGCGTTTTTGGCCTGTGTGTTTATTTGACATTGCGCAGGCGTAAGTCACCCATTGGTTGTGAGCTTTAACGAGGCAGACCATAAGCTCACACTGTTCCAGATCGCCACACATTACAGGCTTAAAAAGGCTATTCTAAGTATGTCACACACCCCGCTTCAAGATATTCATAACCTGTGGGTATTGGAGGAAAGTAAGCCCCTCCCGGTCCATAAATACCTCCCACTCATTCCCCAGTCTTCATCTCTGCAGTACGGCAAGCAAGCAGAAGATGATCTCTCCTCCTTGCAAGGGGGTTTTCCAAGGTAGCCGGGTCTACCCCCGGCCTATATTATTTTATTCCCACTCGGACTTATTATCCCTGTTTAATATATTTAATATTCACATGCCTCCTCAGTTTTGACTGCGGTCCGGGTGATGGTATTTTAGCACACATGTGCTTAGGAGCTAGGCTCCGCCGCGAGACCCTATTTAGAGGGTAAGCGGTTATGCCGGGTTGGTGACCCCGGTTTGGGATGCCCTGTCCTTAAAAATTTTACCTCAAAAATTTCCCTCATTTACCTCCCCCCTCATAGTTAGGCTGGGGGCCCTCCCTTCTTAGATTCTGAGGAACGTATAGGAGTAATCCCTCATTAATTTGGTTACACTGCTTTTTGTTGTATGTGTGTCTGTTTTAAATGTAACTTTTACTGGCAACATTGTTCATAAGACTATGTTTTACCTCAGAAGGCGGAGGGGAGGGGCTCTCCCCTCACGCTCTTCTGTCAGGGGCAGGACCGGGCCTCTTGCAGAGGCCGCGGCCCGCGCCCTGTCTCTATCTAGTCGGGCAGCGGCTCGCAGGCAGCGGGCCGCTGCCGGTCTCATGTGCTCTATGAGGAGACGGGGGCAGCTATACCCCGCGTCTCCGGTGGATTGTAGGTCAGCGAAGGGGAGCTTTCTCCCCTCACGCGCTGTGTCATTGGGGGCGGAGCCGGACTTGCGGCGCGTCGCCGCAGCCCGCCCCCTATCTTGCCCGGGCACCGCTGAGGAGCTTTGGCTCCTATCTGCCTATCTCTAGGGGGGCGGGGCCGGTAAAGTGTGCGATCCGCACAGGCCACGCCCCTCTTCTCTGTCTCTCACTGCTGTGCTGAATATAGTTACCTCACGCATCTGTGCTGCATGCTGCTGGGCTCTGGTCTGGTCCGGAGGTTCTGTGAGTGGCCCTGTGGGCCTTTTGTCATTTTTATTAGTATCCAAATATAGCTTTTGGTTTCTAATTATTTTTTATCTGTGTTTTAGGTGAATTCTTCAGGGAATAGTTATAAGGGGGTTTCTCCTGGTCCTAAGTCCCTGGGTACTTTCACTGGGTTCTTTCCTACAAAATTCCTCCCATTTAAAAAGGACACTATAAGGTCATCCCGGGTTGCTTCATAGCGTAATTCCCTCTGTCATAGCGACTCATTAAGTTCACCTTATGGAGGCATCCCAGGAATCCGGGCTCCCCTCGGGACAGTCTCGGAAGTGTTTGGGGTGTGGGGTATCCCTAACTGGGGATGATTTCTTTTTATGTATATCCTGTGCACAACACACTATTACGCGGCAGTCAGGACCCCAGGCCTCTGGGTCGGCACCGCCGGCTTCATCCTCTCCCCCTCCCACTTTAACCCGTGCTCCATGCGATGTTACCATGGGGGGGCAGTTGCAATCTGATGTATGTGCCAGATTAGCCAGTATTGAAAAATGTATTTCCTCTACGGTAGCTAAGAAGGCGCCGGCTAAGAGGAAACATTTGTCCACAGTTTCTCATTATGAATATGATGATATGGATGGTCTGGATTGGTCAGATTATTCTCCTCCAGAGGAAGGAGAGGTGTATGAGGATTCGGATAATTCCGAGGATCAACAAATTGTTGGCGCTGATTCTGATAGGGGGTCAGGAGGTTCCTTGGACACCCCTAACGTTTTGACTCAGATGTTTGAGGTTTTGGCAATCTCGCCTCCGGCGGAGGCCCCCCAACAACAAGGGGAGGTTTATGAGGAATCCAGACCGCGCTTAGAATTTCCTAATCAAAAGCATTTTGATAATATTATTTCCAAGGAATGGGAGAGACCAGCTCGGCTCCCAGGCATTCCTCAGAGTTGGGATAGAAGGTATCCTTTCCCCGCGGACACGGTTAAGCGCTGGGCTTCCCCCCCCCCGAAGTGGACGCCCCAATTTTGGGGTTATCCAACTCTGCCGTTTTGAATAACCCTGATTGTTCCTCCCTCAAGGATGGTGAGGATAAACGCATTGACCAGATGGCTTGTCATGGTTTTGCCAGTATTGGGGCAGCTATACGGCCAGTTTGTGCCTCATCACTGTTGGTGGTGACTGCTAGAAAGGTGATCAGGGATTTACTGTCCTCGTCCGGCTTGGAACCAGACAGCGATGAATTTCTTGGACTGAAACGTTGTGAGTCTTTTCTTTCCTTCATTTTAACTGCTCTGGATGATTCATTGATGATGAACAGCAGGGCCTCTTCTCTTATGGTTACCATTAGGCGTTCAATTTGGTTGCGCCAGTGGGCGGCCGATTTTGGGTCTAAAAAGTCTCTGACGTCTCTTCCCTTTGTTGGTCTAAGGCTTTTTGGAGAAAAATTGGACCTCAACGAAGGAAGCAACGTCTCCCCTTTCGTGGGGCGGCTTCCTTCACCCCTTCCTTTCGGGGAGCTGGAGCGGGAAGAGGTTTTGCCTTCCCTTCTACAAGAGGAGACTCCTGGAACAGGGGCAGAGGTCGTGCCCGTTCAGGATACAGTTGGGGTTCAAAACCCAAGCCCGCTCAACAATGAGGGGGCGCCCTCACCCGCGCGGGTGGGGGGACGGCTGTGACACTTCTCCCAAGTCTCGATTCGGGAGGTCTCGGACAGATGCATCAGGGAAGTGGTGTCTTCCGGTTACATGCTGGAGTTCGAGTCCCGCCCCCCCGCGTTTCCTCACTTCTCGGGTGTCCCCGGACGTACAGACTGCATTGCAGCTCCGGGCGGCGGTATCGAGCCTTCTAGAAATGGCGGTCATTTGTCCAGTACCCCCATTAGAAAGGGGTCGGGGTTTTTACTCAAATCTGTTCACGGTTCCCAAAAAGGATGGCTCCGTGCAGCCCATCCTGGACCTAAAGATTCTCAACAAATTCATCAAGCTGCGAAAACTTTGCATGGAAACGTTGTGTTCCGCTATCCACTCTCTTCATCAGGGGGACTTCATGACATCCATAGATATCCAGGACGCTTACCTCCATGTTCCCATTTTTCCCGCGCACCAGAGGTTCCTAAGGTTCGCTCTGGAGGATCGGCACTTCCAATTTGTAGCTCTTCCCTTCGGTCTCACCACAGCTCCAAGGGTTTTCACCAAGGTACTTGCTGGGGTAATGGCTCTTCTCAGAGCTCAAAGAATTCGCATAGTGCCATATCTGGACGATCTCCTCATATTGGCATCGTCATTCGGCCAAGCGGAATTGGACACCAGGACGGTTCTATCCACTCTGGAGAGATTCGGCTGGGTGATCAACTACCCCAAGTCCTCCCTTCACCCGTCCAGGTTAATATCTTTTCTGGGGATGTCTCTGGATACAGATCAGGCCAGAGTGTTCCTTCCTCAGTCCAAGGTTCTTCTGATTCAGGAGTTGGTTCGGTCGCTTATGTCCATTCCTCGACCGTCCATCCGGCTAGGGATGAGACTGGTGGGTTTGATGGTGGTCTCCTTCGAGGCAGTTCCCTTTGCTCAGTTTCACACAAGGACACTACAGCTCCATCTGTTGTCGGTCTGGAACAGGTCTCCTCAGTCGCTGGATCAATTCTTTCAGATGTCCCCCCGGGTTCGCCGCTCGCTTCAGTGGTGGCTGAACTCAACCAACCTGCTGAAGGGCAGATCCTTTCGGACTCCCCAGTGGGAGATAGTCACCACGGATGCCAGCCTCTCGGGATGGGGGGGCTTCTGGAAGGATCTGCAATTTCAGGGTTTGTGGGGTCCCCTGGAAGCCCACGAGCCTATCAATGTTCTGGAATTGAGGGCCATCAGGATGGTTCTTTGTCATTTAACTCATCAACTGCAAGGTTTGCCGGTCCAGGTCCGGTCGGACAATCAGACGGTGGTGGCCTACATCAATCACCAGGGAGGCACCCGCAGCAGGAATGCCCTCAAGGAAGTGTCTCTGATTCTGGACTGGGCGGAGAGCCATGTCCCGTGCATCTCGGCAGTTTACATCCCGGGAGTGGAGAATGCGAAGGCGGACTCTCTGAGCAGGCTGTCAGCCCGCAAAGGGGAGTGGTCTCTCAATCCCAAGGTTTTTCATTCAATTTGTCGCAGGTGGGGGTCACCGGCGGTGGACCTCTTTGCCTCCCGTCACAATCACAAACTTCCGTCATTTGTGTCTCTGGCGAAGGATCCTCTGGCCCTTGCGACGGATGCCATGTCTCTGAACTGGAGGGATCTGGGGTTTCTGTACCTGTTCCCTCCGTTTCCCATGGTGGCCAGAGTAGTGCGCAAGCTTGCTCTGGAGAGAGCACCAGCAATCCTGGTGGCTCCAAGGTGTCCAAGACAGGTCTGGTTCGCAGACGTGGTAAGGTTGGCAGAAGATCAGTTCGTTCTGCCCCTGCTGCCAGATCTACTCACACAGGGTCATCTTCGTTACCCGAATTTACCAACGCTGGCTTTGACCGCGTGGCTGCTGAAACCTCCATCTTGAAGGAGGAAGGTCTTTCGGATGCTGTGATTCGGACTCTTATTAGTGCTAGGAAAAGGTCCTCATCGTCTGTGTACTATAGGACTTGGAGGTCTTATATTGATTGGTGTGAAACCAGGGCGTTCCCTTGTAGGGAATTCTCTATTTCTAGAATTTTGGAGTTTTTGCAACATGGTCTGGACCTGGGGCTCCAACTCAGTACTCTGAAGGGGCAGGTGTCTGCCCTGGCGGTGTTTTTCCAAAAGTCTTTTGCTCTTCATCCTTTGGTTAAAACCTTTTCCAGGGGGTTACACATGTGCGGCCTCCTAGGAAGCCTCTGATTCCAGTTTGGGATTTGAACTTGGTTCTTTCTGCACTTCAGGGTCCCCCCTTTGAGCCTTTGCATGATATTCCTTTGTCTTCCCTTACGCAGAAGGTAGCCTTCTTGGTAGCTATCACTTCCGTTAGACGTGTTTCTGAGTTGGCGGCTCTGTCTATTCAAGCCCCATATTTTGAAAGACATCAGGACAAAGTGGTTTTCCGTTTTAAGACGGATTTCCTTCCTAAGGTGGTTTCGTCCTTTCATTTGAATCAGGATATTGTTCTGCCCTCTCTGTGTCCCAATCCCAGCAATGACAAGGAGAGGGCCCTGCATTCTTTGGATGTGGTTCGGGTTGTGAAGTATTATTTGGTGGTAACGTCTGCCTTTCGCAAGACTGATGCATTTTTCGTGGTGCCATTTGGGCCCAAGAAGGGTCTAGCACCCACAAAGTCTACCATCAGCAGGTGGATTCATCAGGCCATTGTCGGGGCCTATTCTGCTAAGGGGAGAGATCCTCCCTTTCGTGTTACAGCTCATTCTACTCGTGCGGTTGGGGCTTCCTGGGCTTTTCAGCACCAGGCCTCTGTTGAGCAAGTTTGCAAGGCCGCTACCTGGTCTTCTGTTCACACTTTTTCAAAGTTTTACAAGGTTGATGTTCGGGCCTCAGCGGATGCTGTTTTTGGCCGCAAAGTTCTGCAGGCTGCAGTAGTTTAAGTTGTGCTTTATACCTTGTTTTGGATCCCCACCCCTTATGGACACTGCTTTTGGATGTCCCACAGGTTATGAATATCTTGAAGCGGGGTGTGTGACATACTTAGAATAATACCATTTTGTGAATACTCACCTTGTAAAATGGGTATTATAAGTATGTCACACACCCCGCTTCAACCCGCCCCTTTTTTATTCTGGATCCTTCATTTTGTGAACTTTGCGTCGTTATGACTTATGTTTGGCTCTTCCTGGTCCCTTACCTTACTGCTTTCTTTATACTGGGGAATGAGTGGGAGGTCCCAGGTATTTATGGACCGGGAGGGGCTTACTTTCCTCCAATCATCTCTGCAGATCGCCCTCTTCAGGTCAGTATACCCACAGGTTATGAATATCTTGAAGCGGGGTGTGTGACATACTTATAATACCCATTTTACAAGGTGAGTATTCACAAAATGCTATTTTTGCAGGTCTAAGGACATGACGTTCACTGAAAGCTGTGCTACAACCACCGGTGAATACCAGAGAACACAGAGGACAGTTTCCTCTGTGTCACAAACACCCATTAAATACTTCCATATATTTCAAATGTGTCCTAAAATACCATAGGCTACATTTGTCAGTTTAACAAGCAGCAAAAAATTGGAAAGGCTCAATTGGGCAGTTTACTAAGACCGCAGGCAGAAAAAATCAAAAGTGCAAAATAAAGGTAGAGAGGTCAGTTTACAACGTTAGAGCTATGGGCAACACCAGAAAAAAATAGACTGCCGTCCATGTTCGCCACCCACTGTCAGCTCACATAGCCATGTATATAAATGAATCAAATTGCCACTATCCACACTGAGTGAATCATTCACCCTTTGATAAAAAGCTTTTTTGCACCAAATAGTCGCAGACACCGGTGGTATATAAACTTCATAAATCAGGTGTGGCACCTTGAAGGGAATTTCTGCCCTTTGGACTTCAGCAAGAATCCATTTGGCTGGAGCATCATCCATTAACTTCAGTCAAGGGGTGCTGCTTATCTTACACAAGAAGGATTTTGACCAAGGCCTCTGTTGTCTAGCAGGTATAAGAAGAAGTAAGGAAAACCATTTAGCTTTAAGTTTATAGCCCTATTTACAATTAAATAGCGATACAGTCATTTTGAAGAAATTTTTTAACTCAATGCACAATAAGGTGCAAAGAGGCTAACTTTTCTTTTATGAATATGTGAAACGTAGGCCCCGTGGCATACTGAAACATTTGGAGAGGCTTATTTTAAATGCTATTGAATAGAATAGGGGCATGAAAATATCTAGAACTGCTCAATCACAAAACCCAATTAGATGCAGAGATTTCATTTCCTATTGGATAGACCTTCTGGTCAAATAAACTTAAAATACTTTCAGATGATGTGGGAAAACCACTGAATGCCTGAAATACATTGTGTTTATTAAGTCAGATGTCCCCTCTAGTCAAGTAATGGAGTTTACAGTAAAAAGAGAATCCCCATCTAAGAAAGCAGCTTACAGAAGAACAAGCAGACCACTTTGACTATGTATGCATACATCCACCCTTAGGTCACCCTGAATTTGGGTAAAACCTTGAATTTCTTTTTCTATGCATTCAAACAGGATATGTAAACTAATTCCCTAAACAGCTTATTATAATATATCTAGCCATGAGAAGTGGTAAGTAAATATTTATAGCATGTATTGCTATTATTTAGAGTAAAAAAATCATTTAAATCTGGGAGAGAAGGTAAGTATCTGTTTTTTTATTGGGTTAACAGACCCTTTAAGGTTTCCTTCAAAGGTAAATGTATACTCTAGCTGAATTGGAAGGAGGACAAAAAATGCCCCACTGCGTTTGCTGCTGGACTGCAATTCAATGAATCAAATGCAAATTTGTTTCATAGAATTAACAAAATTTGTAATATCCAGGCATTTGTCTGAATTGAAAATCCACAGCATAAACCAACCAAAATAGCCAAAACACAATGATCTTTTGCTATCAGATTACATAAATGACCACATATTTTTTCGCCCTATAAGATGCACTTATTTTTTTTTTCCTAAAAGTGTGGGGGAATGTCCGTGCGTCTTATCAGGTGACAGTAAAAATGGGAAAAAAAGTAAACTTACATGTAATGGGCGCTCCCGCATTGCTGGCTGGGCTGCCCGCCACACAGAAGGTAGAGTAGTGGCAGGCTCTGTCCCTGCTGCCATCACTGTCTTTTCCAGCTGCGGCAGGGACGGACACAGTGCCCGTCGCTCGTCCATCTTCTTCTTGCCTCCAGCCGATTCCTCTTCCGTCCGGGGCACATGCAAACACCCTGTCCAAGCAGCGGGTTGGTGTGGCTGGCTTGGTGCAGGCCACACCCACTCGCTGCTCGGACCAGGTATTTGCATGTGCCCCGGCCGGAGAAGGCTGTGGCAGCAGCTGGAAGAGGGTCTGGCGTTGTCTTTGTCCCTGCTGCTGCTGCCACTTCTTTCCAGGGCACACACAAACACCCAATCCAAGAAGGCGCAGGCCACACCCACCCTCTGCACAGACCGGGTGTTAGAGTGTGCAGCGACAGCAGCTGGAGGCCAGGAGCATGTAAGTTCACTTTTTTTTAATGTTCTTCTGCTGGGGAACAGAAGGGGAGATGCCACACTGCCTATGGGAATGGGATGGGGGAATGCCACACTGCATATAGAATGGGGGAATGCCACACTGCCTATGGGAATGAAAGGAGGAAATGCCGCACTACCTATGGGAATAAGATGGGGGGAGTATCATACTGCCTATGGGAATGGGATGGGGGGGAATGCCACATTGCCTATGGTATGGGGGGAATGCCACACTGCCTATGGGATGGTGGGAATGCCACACTGCCTATGGGAATTGGATGGGGGAATACCACACTGCCTATGGGAATGGGATGGGGAGCTATAGGGTCGGGGGAATGCCACACTGCCTATGGGATGGGGGGAATGCCACACTGCCTATGGGGAATGAGATGGGGGGAATGCCACACTGCCTATGGGATTGGGGGAATGCCATGCTGCCTATGGTAATGGAAGGGTGGAATGCCACACTGCCTCTGGGAATGGGGGGGTTGTCATACTACCTATGGGGAATGGGATGGGGGCAATGTGAAGCCGTCTATGGGAATGGGAGGGGGGAATGCCACACTGCCTATGGGGGGATGTCACACTGCCTATGGTATTGGGGGAATGCTACACTGTCTATGGAATTGGGGGAATGACACACTGCCTATTGGGAATAGCAGGGGGTGCCACTCTGCCTATAATTGGAGGATTCTGCACCTTGCCTATTATTTGGTTCAGAAAATTATTTTTCTTATTTTCCTCCTCCAAATCCTAGGTGTGTCTTATGGGCAGGTGCGTCTTATAGGGTGAAAATTACAGTATATACAGTATAGATTTTTGTAGTCTTTGGTTAACTTATTTGCTTTTTTATCTGATATTTCGTTGCAACTGGGGAGCATTTTGCCAGCTGAGTCTCACTGTGTTGCTTCCCTTTGCTAAGGTAGCTTGCTCAAACACCATTAAAGTGAACCTATAAGCTTCCTGGAAACTGTATTAAGAATGGTTGTAGTTCACAGTCAAAATAAAAAAATGAGTTCACCACAATGGCATTGATTCACTTAGGCCTTGATTCACGCAAAGTTGAAAAAAAAACCATGGTAGAAGAAAAATTCAATTAATGCATGAGAAGTTCACTTAGCAAATCAGGAGATAGCAAGTCAATGATAGTCAATGGCACTTTTTACTACTGGGAAAAGAGTTGAACCGGTTTACTGAGTAAAAAGTGCCACTGACTCTCATTGTCTTCTTATCTTGTGCTTCACTAACAGTAAATTTCTCAGGCTTTTTCTAATGAATTTCTAGCAAAGCAAACAAGGCAATGTATTTTTAAGAAAAATATATTTTAATTTAAATTAAACAAAAAGGGGAAAATGATTAACATGAATAGGAAAAAGATAAAGCAAACAATTATTGTTGGGACCCCAGTATCTGGTATAGCCAAGCCCACGTGGGTGCTCCAGCATTTCCTCTATATCCTTCCTATTCTGGACATTTGACCTTGGAGCCAGCCCAGGTGCTCACTGCTGTTTTCTGAGAAAAGAGAGAAACAGAAAAGTACTGTAAATCACAATACAGTACAGTTGGTTAGCACATGATAGGCAGCCAAAGCAAACTAATGGCAATGCTAAATGAGCGTAGTAAGCTAGGACCCCTCCCCCTTATCTCCATGTATTCTAAACTATTCTACAGTTTAGAAAGTATTCAAGCACAAATTAATATTCACCTTAAACACAGAGAAGAAAGCCAAAAGAGAAAATGCACAGTGTGATATATTTTATTTGCATTCTTATTTGGGTTGTGGCCAATACACATAAAATCTATGATATTTAAGCTGCCTTAGGCAGTTTACGGGCTCAGGCTCCATATTGTTGAGTGACCCTGAAGTAGGCAAATATTAAAAAAAAATCCCACCACCATCAGCCACCCCAAAAGTAATGTGCAGTGTATGCACAGCTTCCCCTACAATATATAAATATTAATAAGCTAAATGCACATGGATCCGCTCAATATGTAGGATTACTCATGGATTCCCCTCAGACCCTACAATAAATATGCAGCATGCCTGCATGACCCACCCCACGGCACCCATAAAAAAGCTGCCCCCTTCAACCCCTCCAAAAATAAAAATGTGTGCAAATACCCCATCAGCACGTCAAAATAAATATGTATGTGACCCCCCGGTACCCGAAATAAGCTGCCCCTGTAGGAGCAGAACCCACCATACACATGATTTTCATTTTCAATTCCTCCTCAGCCCCCTAATATTCACATGCAATGAGCACATGGATCTCTGACCTGTACTAAACTAACCTTCTACAAGTGGTCGACCCAGCCAAAGAAGGTACCCTAGCAATGCAGGGGTAGGAAAACGAGCATGCTTACACTTCCCTTGTTACACAGAAGTATAGACAACAGGACAAATTTGTTTTTACTCTAGCAGCTGTAAATAATTTTCAGTCTCAACCACATAGCAAGGGCTGCCTAATAACAAAATGGGGCTTCTTGAAGCAAGCTGTTCTATGGGATTTGGAGGACACCATGGTGTTTCATATGTTTAGCCTGGCTTGGATGTGGAGGCTGGTTCACTGCTAGCGCTTGGTATTGCCAGATGAGCGTCTGTATAGCGGCACTTAGAGTGACCGTTAGTAGACGCTGTAAACGGGTATCATGCGCTGTAACCTAGCGTCTTGGTCATGCCAGTAACCTGGCCGGCATTGATTAATATGATGTGTGTTGGGCGCTGTAACAACAGTACTGCGCTGCAGCGAGCGAGAGGTAGCGCCAGCTCAGTGCGCTCCACACCTTTTTAAACAAAAAACTACACATACACAGCGTCGGCTGTTACTGAACACATATACACCAGTAACAAAGCAAAAACACATGGAATTACATTGTTGTAAAATTGTGACATTAACATTTTAGTGCCAGGCCTGTACATACAATTCTGCAAAAAAATATAAAATAAAAAAATATATATATTAAAAGTGTTTGTTTGCAGCCAGGAGAGGTCACACAATGATTTGAGCAAAAAAAAAAAAAAAAAAAAAAGGCAAACACTATTTATACACAACTAATGAAAGCCCATTGAAATGTATGGGAGAGCGATACAGAGCGACAGCTACTACATGGCGCTCCTGAGCCTAGAGCACCGGTGCTATACACTGAGCCGCCTGTAGTAATGCATGTGATGCTACATGGCGCTCACCAGATTCGCTTTCTTAAGTGTGGTTTTACGTACAGCACCCTTTCTTTAATAACACCCTAAGTCAATTTGCTGATCAAATGGTCTTCGGCATTTTAATCACATTCTCATGTTTTGCACTTTTGTAGAGCATCTGCAGGTATAATACTATTTAAGAAAATGAAAATTCTACTAGATTTTTTAAATCTACTTTTCTGAAGATCCTAATCTGAATTGCTGTACAACCCATCTGTTTCCATAGACTTTCAAAAATTCCTTTGAAAGTGGACTTTAAATAAATAAATGTATAAAATTTGGATAAAAGTCTGGATTAGATTACAATTTCTACTTCCTAGTTGCTTTCAGCATTTGACCTTATTTGGCAAAGACTGTACCGTGCGTCAACAGTTTTTTTGCCTTTTGTCCCTAATTTAACTGAAGAATATCACAGAGTTAAAATCTCTATCTAAAAATATGTCTGAGCATGTGTAAGTTGGCTGATGTCCCAGGATTTAAAAATAAGAATAGAGATTTTCATGTGTTGCTTATTTGTAATTGCTATATCCTTTACTAAATGCATAACGGGTGTGCTTTTTTAATGGTTTTTCAGATTGTTTCCAAAAACGATCCTGACTGACACTTTTGCAAATAAAATATTTAGTATTGTGACTGTGTTATAACTTGAATTTCACGGTGCAAAAGCAAGTAATATTTTTTTGGTCTACAACATGTGTAAAATACAGAGCTCTTCTTACATGCCTTAATTACAATGGCACAAGCTGCTCACTCTGATTGGGTCTTGCAATAGGGCAGCCTATGCATTCACATCTCACAAGAAAGTGTAGAGATTCTCTCAAAGTGAGCCATTGTTATATACTTTTTCCTATCTGTGACACCCAGGGCCACCAGGGAATTTCGGGGCCACAAACAGTCACTATTTCTGGGGCCCCTCCCCCTTGTGTTAACTCTTTAAGTGCCAAGCACGTAACACCTACGTGCTGGCTTGGCTGGGCCTTAAGTGCCAAGCCCGTAGGTGTTACGTGCTTGATTTTCCCCGCTGCTAGTTTAAAAAATAAAAATAAAAAATACTCACCTGACCCCTCGTTGGATCCGGCCGGGTCTCCTCTTTAATTTGGTGCCATCCGATCCCCGTGGGGGCTTGGATGGCTCCAGGAGAGCCCCCGGAATAGGCCGCCCCCCACTTCTGCAGCAGCAGCTGCTAACTGTAAAAAAAAAAATAATAAAAAAAATGACATTCACTTACCTGTGTGTGCACTGGCTCCTGCTGTCCCTCCTCTTCACCTGGGGGGCCTCCGATCCCCCCCCAGGACTTACCGCTCTTCAGGAGAGAGCCCGAGAGGCTCTCTCCCCTTTACTCCTCGATGGCGGCCGCCATCTTGCCGGGGGCTTATGACGTTATGACAAGGGGGCGGGGCTTATGACGTCATCCCGGCCCCGATCTCAGGCTTCAGCCTTCTCAGCTGTCAGATGCCGGTGATCGGTGCCGGGGAAGGAGGTGACAGGAGTTCCTCTGATCTCCTGCCTCCCCTTCTCTGGATGCCGATCACCGGCACCTGTCAGCACAGCGGCGCGGGACAAAAGCTTGCAATCGGAGGTAAAATTTTTTTTTTTTTTTTAATAAAATATTTTGTGTGGTGTGTTTTTTTTACAGTTAACCCTTTGTGAGCTGGTAAGGGGTCCATGAGACCCCTTATACCAGCTCACAAGGCTCTGGGTCTGGCAAGTCACCTGCGGCTAGTGGGTGACTTGCCATTAACCCCCAGCCCCCCCTTACCTGCCTCCCCAACGGCCAGGGGGGCAGAAGGGCCCGGGCCACTTAGTTGCTATGTGGGCTAGTAGCCTGCAGGGCCAGGGGCCACCAACGCTGGCCCCTGCGCCCTGTTCTACAAGCCCCCATAGCTGGGCCGGGTCGGTAATGCTGGGTAGGGGGGACTCTACATCATTTTTTGGATTTTTAACCCTTAAAATTACAAAAAAAAAATGGGACACCCCCCCCCCCCCCTGGGAGGAGGGACCCTATGTCAATTTTTTTTTTTTTTAATTAACCCCTTATGTCCTGTTACCCAGCAGGTATAAAATGCTTCCAGCATTTTGTGGTGTGTTTGTGTTTTTTTTTTACATTTAAAGTGGACCAACACCCAGGATTTTTACTATCCTGGGTATTGGTCCTTTCCCCTGGGGCATCCCAATCAGGGATGCCCTGCTCTGTGAAACCCCCCCGATCGCCCACAATAACTCATCTCACCCCGATCCTATGGTGCATGCGCGGCCCAATCGTCCAATCAGTGCGCTCAGAGCCGCTGAGTTATGGACGTCTAAGAGACGTCTAAGCTCAGCCACTCTGAGCGTGCTGGAGACCGCATTCCCCACTTCCCTCTAACAGGGAGCGTGCACGCCGGCCATTCATAAATAGCCAGTGCGGCCTGCTACAGGGATAGCGGGGATGCGGCCCGCGCATGCGCCGTAGGACCTGGATTCAGGTAAGTGGTAGCGGGTGTTCCAGGGGGGGTTTCACACAGAGGGGCATCCCGATTTTGGATCTTATAGATTCCCGGGCCGATCAGCCCTGGGTGTTGGTCCACTTTAACCCATATACCAGTTCACAAGGCTGGGGAGCTGTCAAGTCACCTGCGGCTAGCGGGTGACTTGCCATTAACCCCGGCCCCCAATTACTTGCCTTCCCGAAGCCCAGGGGGGGCAGAAGTGCCTGGGCTGATTTAGGCGGTGCGGGCTTGTACTTGGCAGGGCGGGGGGCCACCAAAGCTGGCCCCTGCACCCTGTTCTACAAGCCCCGCATAGCTGATCCCCGGGCTGGTTATGCTGGGTAGGGGGGACCCCATGTCATTTTTATGGGAATGTTTAAGGGTTTTTAACCCTTAAAATTAAAACAAAATGGGGATTACTCCCCCCTTGGAAGGGGAACCCCGTGCCAATTTTTTCTTGAATTAACCCTTTATAGTGTGGATTGTAGTTGTATTTTTTTTTTACATGTTATAAAGTGTTCTTTTCAGTTTGGGGGGGTCTTCTGAACAGTAATGGGGGGCTACCGATACATATGTGGTACCGTTGTAATCGGGAGAAATGGGGCTTTCACATGCAATATGGTTTTCATTAAAAAAAAAAGTTTTATTTGAAATAAAGGAGACAATTTTCTAAAAAAAATTTTTTTTATTTTGTTTTTTTTAATTTACTCAAAAATATTTTAAAAAACAGTAAGAAAAATTACAAACAAGACATTTCATGTTAAAGCCTAAATTCTGCTGCAAAAATAAAATATATCATTTTCCTGGAAATACCTGCAAAAATCACAGTTAAGCATAGCGCAAAATGGTTAAAAATTACCTGTCAAGAGAGGGTGACAAAACCTCAAGTAGGCTGTCTGTTAAAAGGGTTAAAAGTACCTATGCATGTTGGGTATCGTTCTGCTCGGGGGACCTTGCGCTTTTAGATTTAGCTTGTTTTTTCTTGTTTGCATATTGATATTTTAGGAAAACTCATTTTTTATTCTGCTTTATTATACATTTTTTAAGGGAACCCTGTGCGACCAAAGAATTCCTTGAGGGATTACTTCCAGAAAGATGGGCCCACTACAACATGCTGGGTATGCTTAGAAAGCTTATCATGTGTACTTTCAAGGAATGTATGGTTTGTGGGGGGTATTCCAAATGTAAAGGGTTGTTTTGGTTGAAAAAGTGCAAGTTGCCACTTTGTCTGCAGAGCTGAAATTTTCAAGCAAAATTACCATTGTGCACATGCTTTACTTTTTGGGGTTTGGCAACTCTTCTTTTGACAGTAGCTATGCATGTTGGGTATCGTTCGGTTCGGGGGATGTTGCTTTTTAAGATTAACTTGTTCTTTCTTGTTTGCATATATGTTTTAGGAAAATGTGGCTTTGATCCTGCTTTTTTTATCCATTTTTAGGGAAGCTCTGTGTAACCAAAGAATACATTGAGGGAGAATTTCCAGAAAACTGGGGCAACAACAACAAGCCTGGTACGCCTAGAAAGTTTGAAGTGTGTATTTCCAGAGAATATATAGTTTGTGGGGTGTATTTCAAGTGTAAAGGGTTGTTTTTATTAAAAAACTGCAAGGTGCACATAGCGCTTAGCATAGCTGTATTTATTCTAAAAATCTCTTAAAGTGCTGTTTCAGTTTGGGGGAGTCTCCTGGGCAGGAAAGGGTGTCTACCTATACATATGTGGTACCGTTGTAACCGGGAGAAATTGGGATTTCACACGCAATAAGATTTTATTTACAAACTTACATTTTTTATTACAAAAAAACACTACAAATTGTAAAAAATAGATTTTTTTTTATTTTTTTTTTCACATATTTCACCCCAAAATATTAAGAATACACTTGACAAATGACAAACAAGACATTTTATGTTAAAGCCCAGACTCTGCTGAAAAAAACAATATATAATTTTCCTGAGAAATCCCTGAAAATCCTTTCAAAAATCACAGTTGAACATGGGGAGCGCAAAATAGTGAAACATGGTCTGGCAACAGAGAGTGACAAAAGCTGCAGGTAGGCTGGCAGCGAAAGGGTTAATCCTACAAAAATGTATAAATTCTCTATTTCTTGTTAAAGTGGACCAACACCCAGGATTTTGACTATCCTGGGTATTGGTCCACTTCCGCGGGTCACCCCAATCGTCGGTGCCCCGCTGTGTGAACCCCCCCAGAAAGCCCCGAAAACTCACCTGACCCCGATCCCACGTGACTCGCTCGTCCAATCGCCGCCACCGGACAAGGAGAGGCAGCGACGGACAAGCTGAACGCGGGCCGCCGCCGCCTCCCGCACGTCCCTCTTACAGGGAGCGCGCCCGCCATTCACAAACGGCCGACGCGGGTGCGCGCCCTGCTAGAGGGATGCGCGGGAGGCGGCGGTGGCCCGCACATGCGCCGCGGGATCAGGTAGGATTTTCGGGGATCCGGGGGGTTTCACACAGCGGGGCACTCCCGATCGGGGTGCCCCGCAGTCAGGAAGCTGATTGGTCTGGGAATCTTATAGATTCCCGGGCCGATCAGGGGAGGGTGTTGGTCCACTTTAAATAAAGAAAGGCCAAACAAAATCGAGCCCATGATACATGCATGGAGGGCGGAGGCATCACTGTGCCCAGCCATGCCAGCCGTTCAGTTATGGTGTACACCCGGAAAAGGCTGCAAGCGAAGCTGCCGCCTGCTGCGCATGTTCTGTTGGCAAGGCTGAGGTAAGCATACTGGACGAGTGGGGGGGTTTCAGACAGGGAGGCATCCCAGATCTAGATGCCAAGAGGAGAGGTAGTTAGTCAGGTCAGGCTTTTTGTCTGCTTTAAAGCAGAACAAAACCCACCCACGACCACCGTGGAATCTAAAGGGCTCCAGGGTCAGCCACTGGCTTTCCCCCTGGGGGCATCTCAATCAGCATGTCCTACTGTGTGAAACCCTCCAGGGCATCGCTAATCACTTACCCTTAACCGGTCCAATGGCATCTGTGTGGGCTCTCATCCAAGTGAGCACAAATCTGATAAATAAGGGGCAACAGTGATATGCCCTGACCTCTTGGGCAGGGGTGTAACTTGACCGGGTGTGACCACAACGGTGCCCAGGAGGTCGGGGGGCCCCATCACTGCATCACTGTTGCTTCTCCACCTTATTTATCATAGTTGAAGTCACTTGGCGTCATTTACAGAAAGAAGTGTCATGCCTCTTTGTCATTTCAATCTTTAGTTGTCTAGCTGCATGAATTCAAATTAAAAGACATACAAAATTTACTATTTTAGCCATTAAAGGGCCCCATTTAATGTTTTTACCATGGCCCCATCACATTTAGTTGCGCCACTGCTTCTGGGCCTCGGTGCACCCCCTATAGTTATGCCCCCAAAGTGTGTATGTGTGCGCCCGTGTGCCTGCCACCCACACAGAATAAGGCATAAAGAAAGAGAAAGATCCTACCTCTTTCTACCATGCCTGAAATCTGAACAGCTGTTCCCCATGTCTCCTCCTTGCATCTAAAGACAGAAGCAGAAGGTGGGGTGCCAAATGCACGGAGCTTGTGTCTCTGCTGCTCTGGCGCCGCCCACCTCCTCCTTCAGATATGAGGAAGAGGCGGTGTCATAAGGAGTTTCTGACAGGGCTTTCTCCTGCCAGAGGGCGAGGATCTCTTGTCAGCAGTGGGCTGCGCAAAGCCGCAGCCGCAATCAGAGATAAATGTTTGCAGGCAGAGCCACCCCCCCTTGGAGCACACCCCCCTTCGATGGCAGCCCAGGTGACACCACTGTTGACATTTAGTCCAAATGATAAAGTGCCATTTTTAACTCCATTTGACATCATTTTAACAGCATAGCAGCTGATATAATCAGCTTGATTTAGCGTACTAGGTATTGGCCAGCCTGTGTCTGCGCTTGTTGGACCTCTAGCGCGACTTTGTTCTGCCAATTTATAGAAAAGATTGGTGCTGTACTGTTTTTAATAGGTGCTGCTTGGAGTTTCTTCATTATTGTCACAATAAATCACTGCTGTGAACCAAAGGAGAAAACTTTATAGTGTGTTTTGGCTTCTTTTTAGTTATTCTCCAAAAGAAAACAATATAATGGCATTTTCAATCAATCAAGTCCTGCATTTACATTTGTGACACTTTGGGGTCCCTTCTTACTTCATTAATACAATTGATGGTTATATGACAAAGGTTGCCATTTTTCAATTAAAAGGAAAAAAAATACAGTTTGTAAGGCTGCTCCAGTGTTAAGGTAAAGGTTGTGCTGTAGATTAGTTGGTTTGCAATGAGCTGTAATTTTCTAAACTGTAAATATAGCTTGCCCAACACATGAAATCTAAGACAGGGCAGGACTTGTATGTGTGTGGGGTGGATGTGTTGTGCAACACCAAAAATGAAGGTGGGATGTGCTCATCAAGTAAATTCATGGCAGCTAAGAAGGTACTAGAGGGGTATGAGCACACCCCACTGACAAAAAAGATTTAACCTTCTGCACACTCATACTATTGAAAAAGCTAGCTAGCGTGCAATGTTAGTTAACATACATTGCAATGAATTTAAAAGTTAGGCCGTCCAATGTATACCTTGTCCCTAACATTACTAAGCCAGACACTTCTTTATTTGTGTGTGCACAAGCAACACAATTCATGAACCACCCTGTCTAAAGACAATCACTTAACTTGCTTGCAAACACAATGAAAAATGCTTTACTTGTCTGCACAGTGCTAAAGTTCAGTTGAGGGGCCTTAGGTAGAGGCTAATTGGACTCCCTGTTGCATTGTGAGAATTACAATACAGCAGATATACCCGCTGACCTGCAAATGCAACAGCAAAAAGAAAGATGGGATGTGGTCACCCAGTCAATATATGGCAGTCAAGAATGTACCAGAGGGATGTGAGCACACTCCATAGAAAAAAAAAATGTAATCCTCTGTATCAAACCCTGGGGACACACGTCTTCTTAGTGAGTTCACAACCCCCAATCTCTGCAGCTAGCTTAACTTTTAGCCAAGCTCACGTTTGCCGGGACATTATAAATGCCTCACCAAACATGGTTGCCCCCAGGACTTGATAGCTCAAAGGATGTAAACTCATCACTCACAGGGGTGAAGACGGATGAACTGAAGGTAAGACTGGGCATAATCAGGTAAGCCGAGAAATACACAGAAAACTGTTCAAATAGTAGGAGCTCCGAGAGAGTACACGGGGAAGGTTCGAAGGTCACCCCAACAGCCAAACCAGGAGATCAGAGAGCTTTTCGGCACCAGGGAAGCGATGGATATGTAGTTGTAATTCAGGCAGAGGTCAGTTCAAGCAGTGGTCAAGGAACAGTCAGGCTGGCAAGGTCGGAAACGGATAATCAAACTGGAGTCTCGAGAATATAGCACCCAGCTAAATACTATCACGGGCAGTGAGAGAGTGAGGAAGTAAAACCTTTATAGAACAGGAACTGACAGGATTGAACAGAGGGTTATAATAGGTTGATTGGTGCTAAAACAACATATAAACTGACTGCCTAGATTAATCTTTATGGCATTTTGCCCACAGTACGTTTTGACGTGATTGGCTCCTTTAAATTAACTTCCGGCGATCACGCAATCAGAAGCAGGTGCTCGCTGTCGGAGCAGCTGCCAGGCGGTGGGAAGCCCAGCCTGTCATCTGAGTCCATGCCGCCTGGAGACACCGCTGGACCGGACTCCAGGTAAGTGTACCGTGACACTCTGCACACTCATACTATTAAAAAGCTAGCTAACACATGTTAAAAGCATGAACCGTTAATTAACATAGATTCCAATGAATGTAAAAGCAAGGTAGCTACGACAAGGCCGTCCAATTTATATCCCGTCCCCAACATTACCAAGCCTAAAAGTGTTTGTGCAGACATTGCTACTTCTTTACTTGTGTGTGCAGGAAAAAAAAGATAGAAAGATACAGTACGTAAAGTTGCTCCAGTGCTAGGTTAACGGCTGTAAAGTAGATTGGTTGGTTTGCAATGAGTTTCTAAACTGTAAATATAGCTTGTCCAACACATGCAATCTAAAAGAGGGCTGGACTTGTATGTGTGTGGGATGGGTGTGTTGTGTAACCTCTCCTTAAGCCCAATTCATCTATACTACAGACTGATCTACATCCCATTAAATTGTGTTAGAAGCCTTATTTAACAGATATCGGCGGCATTTACTTTTAAAGTGGACCAACACCCAGGATTTTCACTATCCTGGGTGTTGGTCCACTTCCGCGGGGCACCCCGCGCCGTTGGAACAAGGAACAGGTAGGATCGGGGTGCCCCACAGGCAGGGAGCTGATCGGCCCGGGAATCTTATAGATTCCCGGGCCGATTTGCGGTGGGTATTGGTCCACTTTAAGTACATGGACCCGATTTGCTGAATGCCAGTAAGGGACAGCATTCCAACAAACAAGGCATGGATGAATACACCATTCCACCTAGTAAAAAACACCAATTAAGTGCTTTTGTAGACACATAAAATGTGGTCTAAACTCTAACATTAGCAAAAAAGTGTAAGGACAGGCAAGGTTTGTCAGTCCAGTAATGGCAATTGGTACGCAACATATGGTTCTTTGCCTCATTTTTATTGTTTTTATTTTTTCAAATCGTATTTCTTAAAGTAAAAGTTTCAACAAAACAAGTGAGTAAGTTGTTGTATCTTGTTAGCCATCGATGTAAGCAGGAAATCCAACCAGTCAGATTCTAACCCATCCCGAACAGCAGTCAGTTATTAACCCCTCTCTCACTAGCAGCCAGTTATCAATCCCTTTTCAGTTCCAACAGCAGTAACCAGGGTCCAAGTTACAGAACTGTGTTATGCTTCAAGAAGAAGCTTAAGTTTCTTTGAAAGCTCACATTTTCAACAAAACAAGTTAACCGATTTATTCTTGTGCTATCCTAAGCAGAGTATATTGTAGGTTTGGGTCTGGTATCCTCCAGTTTTCTTTATTGCCTCAAATACACACCTGCCATAGATCCAGTAGTTCTCACTGCCCATCACTGGGTTCTCACGTGGAGGGTGATTCATTACTAACGCCAGGTATCAGCAGATGAGCGTCTGTGTAGCTGCGCTTAGAGCGACCGCTAGTAGATGCTGTAAACATGTATCGGGTGCTGTAACAGAGCGTCTCAGTCTGTTTTTGAACACATATACACCTGTAACAAAGCAAAAACACATGGAATGACATTCTTTTAACACTGTGACAACACTTCAGTGCCACACCTGTACATGCAATTCTGCATAAAAATATAAAAAGTCAAAAGAGTTTCTAAAAATGTTTGTTTGCAGCCAGGAGAGGTCACAATGATTTAAGCAAAAAAAAATTTCAAACACGCCGTTTAAACACAAGCAATTGAACGGCCATTGATATGTATGGGAGAGCTACAGCGAGTGAAAGGTTATACCTGGCGCTGTGGAAGCTAGAGCGCCGGCACTAAACGTTGAGCCGCCTTTAATTATACATCAGATGCTACATGGTGCAGTTAGAGTCGCTCACCAGATTCTGTTTCTTAAATGTGGTTTTGCGCACACAGTGCCCAGGGTTCACCAGACGCTGCCTGCCGCTACGAGGCATTACCTGGTGCTATTCCTTCTTAAATAACTCCCATAGTCATGGCTCGCTTATATGGGGGGTCCCCAGAGGCCATCCTGGTAAGACACAATGAGGCCTGGCCAAAACTGGAGGCCAAGGCTATTCTAAGCTCCAGTGGAAACATGTCTTTGAATTTCTCCCATGTAGCGAAACATTTTTCTGCTTTAACCTTTTCAGTCAGAAGAGCCTCAACCCATTCCATCCAAAAGAGATGCCTCAGGTTGTTTAAAAAAAGAGCTAATGATGGTGATGCAGTAGAGATTAATGGATGGAATTTTTTTTTACCTACTACTGTAATGATAACAGCTAAACCATGTCCACCTCTGAATACAGTCTGGCCAGATTCTCAATATTGGCTATGGGAGGTAGTTAAAGAAATTTAGCACTGTACCTAAATACCTGTCGCAAGAGATTCTGGGCAATTCCTGAACTGATGGAATAGTTCTTCAATGTGGGCCCCTTATTTAAAGCAATGATTTAAAGCATCAGATTCCGAGAGACCCTTCAGAAATGCCTTTTGGTGAGAAACATACATTCCATTGCATATCCAATGTAGCTATTTAAATGCCATAAAACCAACTTTTGGTAAACTTGGCATTTTGTGCTTATTCAATGCATTATGCTTTGTAATTTATACTCTAAAATGATCAACTAGTTTACGGATTCATCTATGAAAATAGTAATTTATGTCCATTCTCCACATGACAACCGCTATGAGGTCATGGTTGTTGTCAGCCTATTTTTCTGCCATATGCCTTGTCTACAGGAGGTTATTACTCTGTTAAATTGACATGGCCTACTTTCTTTTAGTGAAAGCAAAAATATTGTGTGTAAGTGAGTGACACTGTGAGTAAATATGGGTAAATATTATATGTACTTTGCATGCATTCTACCTATTTAATCATAGTCAGTAAAATTGTATGACTGCTAAACCAACCATGTTTGATAAAAAAAAAAAATAACAAATTGTTACATAGCTACATAGTTAGTACGATTGAAAGTCCAACCAATGGTTGGGTTTTTTTTTCATTTTAGTTTTCTTACTAATATACTGATAATTGCTAATAGTAACTGTTAATGTTATGTTCTTCTAAATCAGTATCTGATCTTTTTTGACGCTGTCAGCTATAGCAAGGAAGGCTATTGAAAGCTATTCCACATATTTATAGTTCTTATGCCAAAAAATAAATTGTCAACTCCGGAGATTGAATAGCTGCCCCCTTTTTAGATTTTACCTGAAAAAGTGTTTCCCCATATTTTTTGTATTGCCCATTTATAGTTAATCATGCCCCCCTTAGATGCCTCCTCTCAAGACAGATTTAATAATAATTTAAACAGACTTAATTCCTGTAATATTTATTCATAACTAAGACCCTTCATTCCTTTTATCAGTTTGGTGGCTCTCCTCTGCACCCTTTCCATAATCAAAGCATCTTTTTCATAAACTGGTGCCCGTTAGCATTTAAAATCATATGTAGTCAGATCACACACTCTCATGAAACTAGCAATTTAATTGCATTGCTACAGTTGTGGTTTTACAAAAAAAATAGCAATCTTAAAGCACCTTTCACCGGTGCAGCCCACTTCACAATTTCTAAAAGGCACCTGAAATCTATTTGAAAAACAGTTTAATAATTTGATTTGAATTAATATGGCGATTCTACAATATTCCATCAAGTGTTTGTGTTACGCTCCGGGTTGGACGTGCGAAGAAGTGGACCCGCTGGGTCTGCAGAACTGCTTGGCAGATACCGCGTCAGGGGAGCGGGGTCTAAGGAGCCACTGGTTTTCACCAGAGCCCACCGCAAGGCGGGATGGTCTTGTGCGGCAGGTGACTCCCAGGTCGCTACCCCCCAACAGCGGCACAGTTCCACAAACTGCTGAGGTGACGTGCAGCAGAGACAAACAGTGGTCGAAGAAGAAGGCCGGGGTCTGGGCTGGCAGCGCAGGTTCAATAGCGGAGAGACAAGCCGAGGTCGGGACGGGCAGCACAGGTTCGAAGGTCAAAGGGAGAGCCGAGGTCATACACGTGGAAACAAGCAATACAGCAACTGTCATTCACGGAAGAAACACCGAAGATCCGGTACAGGAAGTAAGGCAGGGTCCAATTTATGGGAAGAGCCGAAAGGAGATTGGATGGCCAGACACCAATTATTAGTGCCTTGGCCCTTTAAATTTGTGAATGTTGGCGCGCACGTCCCCGGCCACTAGGGGGCGCGGCCCAGGGAGGGCGGAAGTGCAGCAGCATGAGGAAGCCGGCGGCCATGCCGGCCAGAGGAGGAAGCGCGGGGACCAGGTAAGAGGGAAGCGCAGCCTGGGGGGTCAGCAGCGCTCGCCCTGATGGTGGTACAGCGGGGAGCGCTGCAGGAAGGGGACGCAGCGCTCGCCCGAGGAGAGGCACGGCGGGGAGCGCTGCGCGGGGAAAACGCAGCGCTCGCCCTAACAGTACCCCCCCTTTGGTCTCCCCCTCTTTTTGGGACCGAGGAAGTTTGAAATGAGGCTCCGATCGAGGATATTTTCCTCAGGCTCCCAGGACCTCTCTTCTGGACCGCAATTCTCCCAATCCACTAGAAAGTATCGTCTCCCTCTGGATGTTTTGGAAGCCAGAATCTCTCTCGCCGAGAAGGCATCTTCGGTACCCGCGACCGGAAGTGGCTCCAACGTTTTAGAAGAGAACCGATTAGTCGTCAGAGGTTTTAATAATGAAACATGAAAAGAGTTGGGAATGCGTAAGGAGGCTGGCAGATGGAGTTTGTAACAGACCGGATTAATTTGTTGCTTGATCCTGTAAGGCCCTAAATAGCGAGGGCCCAATTTATAACTGGGTATCTTGAAACGAATGTACTTGGCTGAAAGCCAAACTTTATCTCCAGGAAAGAAAACAGGAGCGATTCTCCTTCTTTTATTAGCGCTGTTCTTCATGCGGGTAGAGGCTAGAACAAGAGAATGTCGTGTTTCACGCCAGATAGAGGAAAAAAGCTGTGTTAATTCATCCACGGCGGGTACTCCCGACTGTGTAGGTAAGGGTAGAGGAGGCAAAGGTTGGCGGCCATAAACAATGAAAAATGGAGATTTCTTTGTGGCTTCAGAATCTTTGAAATTATAAGAGAACTCCGCCCATGGCAAGAGATCGACCCAGTCGTCCTGTCGGGCCGAAATGAAGTGACGTAGATATTGTTCTAGAACCTGGTTGACCCTCTCCACTTGGCCGTTGGACTGGGGGTGGTAAGCCGAGGAAAAATGTAATTTAACTTTTAACTGAGTACAGAGAGCTTTCCAGAATTTTGAAACAAACTGAACTCCCTTGTCGGAGACGATGTGGGAAGGAAGTCCATGGAGCCGAAAAATATGCTTAAAAAAGTTTTTAGCCAACTGAGGAGCGGATGGGAGTCCTGGTAGCGGAACGAAGTGCGCCATTTTTGAAAAACGATCCACAACAACCCAGATTACCGTATTGCCTTGAGATGGAGGAAGATCCGTGATGAAGTCCATAGCGATGTGTGACCAAGGGATTTCAGGAATAGGAAGAGGATGAAGAAGGCCCGCCGGTCTTTGGCGAGGGGTTTTGTTACGTGCACAGGTGGTACAAGCTTGCACGAATTCTGCCACATCCTCTTCAATGGAGGGCCACCAATAATATCTGGCAATAATTGCGTTAGACTTTTTGATACCAGCATGCCCGGCAATACGGGAAGCATGACCCCATTTTAATATTTGGAGGCGTCGGCGAACCGGGACAAAGGTCTTCCCAGGCGGAGCCTGCACTAGGGAGGCAGGAGCAGAATGAATCAAATGATCAGGGGATATAATGAACTGAGGAGCAGTATCCACGTCGGTGATGTCCGAGGAGCGAGACAGAGCATCTGCCCTGATGTTCTTAGAGGCAGGCCGAAAGTGAATGCGGAAATTAAACCGCGCGAAGAATAGTGACCAACGAGCTTGGCGAGGATTCAAGCGCTGAGCAGTTTGTAGATACAAAAGGTTCTTATGGTCGGTAAAAATAGATATGGGGTGAAGTGACCCTTCTAGTAGATGTCTCCACTCTTCAAGAGCTAATTTGATAGCAAGAAGTTCACGATCCCCAATAGAATAATTTTGCTCCGCGGAAGAAAAAGTCCTAGAAAAGAACCCACAAGTACGATTTTTTCCCGATGGGGACCTCTGTGTGAGTACAGCACCTGCTCCAATGGAAGAAGCATCAACTTCCAGAGAAAAGGGACGAGAAGGGTCAGGTCTGGAGAGCACCGGAGCCATAGAAAATGTCTTTTTCAATGCTAGAAAAGCTGCCTCCGCCTGTGGAGGCCACGACTTGGGGTTGGCTCCCTTTTTGGTGAGAGCCACAATGGGGGCCACGATAGTGGAAAAATGGGGTATGAATTGACGGTAGTAGTTGGCGAAGCCCAGAAATCGTTGAATGGAACGCAGACCAACAGGCCGGGGCCAACCTAATACCGCTTTCAATTTGCTGGGGTCCATTTGTAGTCCTTGGGCTGAAACAGTATAACCCAAAAAAGGCAGAGCGGTCTGGTGAAAGAGACACTTTTCTAATTTGGCATAAAGATGATGTTGCCGAAGGCGGGATAAAACCAAACGAACGTGCCGGTGATGCTCTTCGAGGGAAGACGAGTAGATGAGGATATCATCTAAATAGACCACGACACAGGAATACAACAAGTCCCGGAAGATGTCGTTGACGAATTCTTGAAACACGGCAGGAGCATTACAAAGTCCGAAAGGCATTACTAAATACTCGAAATGACCGTCACGGGTATTAAAGGCAGTCTTCCATTCGTCTCCCTTGCGGATGCGGATCAGATTGTAGGCTCCTCTGAGATCTAATTTGGAAAAGATCCTGGAGCCGCGAAGACGGTCGAAGAGTTCTGGAATTAAAGGTAAGGGGTATCGGTTCTTTACCGTGATCTTGTTAAGACCCCGATAGTCAATACAGGGTCGGAGAGAACCGTCTTTCTTCTGTACAAAAAAAAAGCCTGCCCCAGCGGGAGAAGAGGACTTCCGGATGAAGCCCCTCTGCAAATTTTCTTGTATGTATTTAGACATTGCTTGAGTTTCGGGGACGGATAGTGGGTAGATACGGCCACGAGGAGGAGTGGTACCAGGCTGGAGGTCAATCGGGCAATCATAAGGACGATGTGGCGGAAGGATCTCAGCTTGCTTCTTGCAGAAGACGTCAGCGTAGGCCCGGTAAACTTCGGGTAGGCCCGGTAGAGATGTGGTAGGATGATTGGTTCGAATGGGTAAGGCTTTCAAGCAATTCTTTAGGCAGGTTGTACCCCACGCCTTGATGTCCCCTGTGACCCAATCAAGGGTAGGATTATGGAGTTGCAGCCAAGGAAGACCCAATAAGATTGGGGAAGTACAATGGGGTAACACAAATAGTTCCAGGTATTCCTGGTGAAAGAGGCCGATCTTAAGGAGCAAAGGCTTGGTACGATACTGCACCATACAGTTCAGTCTATCTCCATTAACTGAGGCGATGAATAACGGTTTGGCTAAGCGGTTTACTGCTATGTCGTGTTTCTTGATCAGGGAGGCCTCTATGAAATTGCCCGCCGAACCAGAGTCCAGGAAGACCGGCAAATTAAGCTCAGAGGTAGATGAGAGACAAAGCTGTGCAGGTACGGTAAATCTTGGAGAGGAAGCACACACACCCAGAGACGCCTCTCCCAACGAGTCTAGGTGCGCCCGTTTCCCAGTCGAGGAGGACGAATGGGGCAATCTCTTAGAAAATGATCAGGACTGGCGCAATACAGACAGAGATTTTCATTCCTCCTGCGAGACCTCTCCACGGGGGTTAGGCGAGAGCGGCCGACCTGCATGGCTTCCACCTCTGGAGGTGAGGGTACGGACAAGGGTCTCTGAAAGGTAGGAGCCAAACGAAACATCCTCCTGTCGCGTTGGGAATCTCTCTCCAGGCGAAGTTCTTCGCGCCTCTCAGCAAAGCGTATGTCAATGCGAGTGACAAGATGTATGAGTTCAGAACGGGAGTCAGGAATCTTTTGGGCCGCTAGAACATCTTTGATCTTGCTAGAGAGACCTTTCTTAAAACAAGCGCAGAGAGCCTCATTATTCCATGCTAACTCGGAAGCCAAAGTACGGAATCGAATGGCATATTCACCAACAGAAAGATCGCCTTGCGTTAAATTCAATAGAGCGGACTCGGCAGATGAGGCTCGAGCGGGTTCTTCAAAAACCTGACGGAATTCTGTAACAAAAGCCTGGACGGTGAAAGTGAGAGGGTCATTACGGTCCCACAAGGGAGTGGCCCAAGCCAAGGCTTTTCCGGAGAGAAGACTAATGATAAAGGCCACTTTAGAGCGTTCGGTGGGGAATTGATCGAACAATAATTCCAGATGCATAGAGCACTGAGCTAGAAACCCTCTGCACAACTTCGCGTCCCCCTCATATTTTGCTGGCAAGGAGAGGCGGATTCTAGAAGAGGAAGCCGCTGGAGGCTGCGGTGGCGGCACCGGTGGCGGTGGAGAAAGCGACTGCTGCTGGGTCAAGAGTTGCTGCATCATAGCGGTAAGCTGATTAATCTGCCGGGACTGCAAAGCCACAAGCGCTGGGAGTTCGGAAGTTTCCGGCAAGGGCACCTCAGCGGGATCCATGACCGGATCTTACTGTTACGCTCCGGGTTGGACGTGCGAAGAAGTGGACCCGCTGGGTCTGCAGAACTGCTTGGCAGATACCGCGTCAGGGGAGCGGGGTCTAAGGAGCCACTGGTTTTCACCAGAGCCCACCGCAAGGCGGGATGGTCTTGTGCGGCAGGTGACTCCCAGGTCGCTACCCCCCAACAGCGGCACAGTTCCACAAACTGCTGAGGTGACGTGCAGCAGAGACAAACAGTGGTCGAAGAAGAAGGCCGGGGTCTGGGCTGGCAGCGCAGGTTCAATAGCGGAGAGACAAGCCGAGGTCGGGACGGGCAGCACAGGTTCAAAGGTCAAAGGGAGAGCCGAGGTCATACACGTGGAAACAAGCAATACAGCAACTGTCATTCACGGAAGAAACACCGAAGATCCGGTACAGGAAGTAAGGCAGGGTCCAATTTATGGGAAGAGCCGAAAGGAGATTGGATGGCCAGACACCAATTATCAGTGCCTTGGCCCTTTAAATTTGTGAATGTTGGCGCGCGCGCCCCCTAGTGGCCGGGGACGTGGAGGGTGGAAGTGCAGCAGCATGAGGAAGCCGGCGGCCATGCCGGCCAGAGGAGGAAGCGCGGGGACCAGGTAAGAGGGAAGCGCAGCCTGGGGGGTCAGCAGCGCTCGCCCTGATGGTGGTACAGCGGGGAGCGCTGCAGGAAGGGGACGCAGCGCTCGCCCGAGGAGAGGCACGGCGGGGAGCGCTGCGCGGGGAAAACGCAGCGCTCGCCCTAACAGTTTGTAGCCACGACCTGTTACAACTATTCAACTATATCATTTTTTTCATCTCCCCCCCTCCCTCCCTCCCATCTGTTGGTTATGGTAACAGGAAAGACAAGAGATTTTTTAAGGGAAACGCCCTTTTTGTGAGATTTTGGTGTTCTGCTTTATTGTTTTTCTCTTTTGGAATGTAAAATAAACATTTATGTTAAGATTGTGCTCCCAGACCCTCGATTCACTTATCACCATGCTGCTTCCAAATTTGTCATGGAGCTCTGTTTTTCTACAGTGGGAGTGGTTTTCATGGCCATGAGTAAAAACAATGGACTACAAGTCTCACAATTTTTCAATGTAACAGGTGATTTAATCATCAGCTTTGGCTAAGTCTAAGCAGCCTAATGACCTGTCTAGATGAGGACTCTGCTAGTAACTCCTTTTACTATTGGAAAATAAGACTGTGATCCTTCCAAGTTGAAGATGATTAGCAAGCTAGAGTGAGGAAAATCTCTGAATATGTACTCACCACTTTGGTGTACATAGCTAAGGTAAACACATTGTGTAATAAAAGAAAATAGTTTTCCATATCAACAGAGTTGCAAACACATAGAAAATTAAACTGAAAAAAATAAGCTTAGCACTAAAGACATAAAAAAATAGAAATACTGTACATTTTAGTTACAAAAATCCCAGCAGACTGTATGCTTCATAACATTCTAATTGTGTATATGGGGGTGAGTAAATGGTAATTAATGCCTACAGCAGAAACCCTAAGCTGCCAATTTTTTAGAGGGAAAAAGTTGCTTAAACAGTGACAGCTTAAAGGAGCACTATGGCGAAAAAATGGAACAATGATAAAAATCCATACAAAATATGCTGGATAGCAGGGAGAGGGGTCATCTATACACCCGGCATCAGGAAATATCCAACCAGACTTGTTTTTCTTACTTTTAATGGAAAGCAAAGGACATTCAGGGTGACAGACTCTGTCACTTCTAATAGACTAAACCGGTCACCCCTGGATTTTGATCCTACCACGAGAGAATAAATCACAAACTTGGCTGGAGTTGTATTCAGTTTGGGTGTATAAGTGACCCCTCCTTTTATTTGCCGACATGTTTATATGCATTTGTAATATTACACAATTTTGTGATAGTGCTCCTTTAACATATAATAATAATCCTACTCCCCCACACAGAGATCAGTAGCTGCAGTTTGAATGCCACCACCCTCCAGGGCTTATCAGAACTCTGCACCACAGAGCAGAAAAGATGATAATTAGTACAAAAGATAAGTAAATGGAAAACATTGACTTCAAACCTATAGCAGCCTAGACTGGGCCTTTGTCAAAACAGAAAAACAGAGGAAAGAGCACAATATGCACTAGCAAAACATGAAAGCAGTAGGGAGAAATACTATGGTCATCCCATGTGTAGCCTGGGCGTGGCATAAACATAGATATGTGTTTATCAAACATCAAATCCCTTTCTGCTTTAAGCCTAGAAATGTGCCCCGACAACAACTGGTTCATAAGATCCAACACCAACACACAAGAAGAGCAACATTGTTGTCACGGATATCTCAAGGGAGATATCCACTAATATAGAGTGACCAATAATTTCAGTACTGCAAGGCAGAGCAACTGGGATTATGCCGCAAACTGCGCTTATTGTGAGAAACAAGCAATCATTCACACTCAGATTGCTATGCATACAGTGCAGTGAGGAAAAACATACAGGCATGAAGTCCAGTCCTAGGTAAGTCCAAAAAGGAAAACAGCAAACAGGAGGTAAAGCAATGGCTGACAAGAAAGTCCTGGGCTCAGGGTTTCAGGTTTCAGGAGTACAAATGCTCTGGGTACAGATTTCAGGTCTGTCAAAAGACAGAGTATAATACTGAGCACTGACTAAATGGCAGACTCAGCATATAAAGGACAGCAGCTAATTAGCACAGGTGCTGGCTGATCTCCCGGAGCTCTGTAGGACAGCACCACCTGGTGGTCAAGCTGCATACTACAGAGAAGTAGGATGTAGCTATGAATAGCAGGAATTCAATCACATTTTCACTGAGATGTTTGCTATGATTTAACCTGGCTTCAGCGCAGAAAAACAGCTCATCCTCAAACAGGAAGCAAGCCACCTGACGACTTAAGGTTGTCATGGGAGACTGCCGAATATGAGGCTCCAGCAGTAACTTTGCGACAGCCTGGAGGAACTGGGGGTAAGTGGCCAGGGTGAGCTCTTTAAAATGAGGTGGAGGCACATAGATATATCCGTCTGTGGGAACCGTGGGACGGTCAGAGTCCATAGCGACAAATGTCCTTATGGACATCTTGGGGCTAAAGCTGACTACACACGCAAACAGACAGACAACCCGCCTGTGCCACCAGGGAGGCAAACTGCCAATTACCCAGAGGCGTAGGGGACCTGGGAGTCGAGGAATCCGTAATCCACCTACTTTTTCAGCAGAGCTTCTGAAGGTGAAGATGCACAGGCCCCGGGTTATCCCGTGGTGGTTGCAGACTTGGGAAAGGGGAAACACAGGAGAGACAAATACTAGACATACAAGAACTGGGCCCCAAACTACTAAACAAGGTTGGGCCCCAATACAGGCTATGGCAAACTAAAGCTAGAAGGCAAATGCAGACTCAATAAAAAATTCTAAGGCTGGCACTAGGACCCTGCATATCCTCATCACACCAAAGCCAGCTCAGCCTTACAGTCTCTTATGGTCTTTTATATGGGCTCAGCGTTCTGTCACGGATATCTCAAGGGAGAAATCCACTAATAAAGAGTGACCAATAATTTGAGCACTGCAAGGCCGAGCAACTAGGGTTATGCAGCAAACTGTGTTTATTGTGAGAAACAAGCAAACATTCACACTCAGATTGCTATACATACAGTGCAGTGAGGAAAAACATACACGCATGAAGTCCAGTCCTAGGTAAGTCCAAAAAGGGAAAACAGCAAACAGGAGGAAAAGCAATGGCTGACAAGGAAGTCCTGGGTTCAGGGTTTCGGAGTTCAGGTTTCAGCAGTACAAAGGCTCTGGGTACAGAGTAAAATGCTGAGCACTGACTAAATGGCAGACTCAGCATATAAAGGCCAGCAGCTAATTAGCACAGGTGCTGGCTGATCTCCAGGAGCTCTGCAGGACAGCACCACCTGGTGGTCAAGCTGCATACTACAGAGAAACAGGCGAAGGCTAAGGAGGAACTCCAGGCATGACAATTGTGTATTAAGTGCAGTGCAGGTATATGGGTGAATCCAAACAGCAGTTAGACCAGTGGATGGCACAGCACAGAAGGGCTGGGCTCAGCTGTTTATTTACATCTGAATGGTACTTTGATGAGAGCCAAGTTCACCTTTAAGATACTGAAGCTGATCGGTTTATGAGAAGTGTGAAAAAGCCTTTCATGTAAAAATAGGGAAGTCAAGCTTGAGGGGCCTGCAACATCAATAGTCTGGGACTTACAATGCTGTGTTAACACCAAAGGCAGCTACTAACACCCAGTAACCCAAGTCATGTTAATGCAATCAGCACCAATCAGGTCACTTCTGACCCAGGTTAAGCCTACTGTATTTCAACAAAATTCTGTGTTTTTGGCTTAGGATGGCCTACTTTTTGTCAAAATTTAGAAATTCTGCAGCCTTCTAAATAAGTTCAATCAGCAGCCAGAAAAACAGTCACAATTACAAATGTGTATTTGATCATGGATGTGGAAAACACTCGTTTTGGACTCCTGCATCAACTGATATTGTGCTCCACCTTAACCTCCCTGGCGTCCTGATACCGACAAATGCAATGGCAACGAAAGCGTTGCCATTGCATTTGTCTCTGACGCACGGCTCCGCCCCCATGAGCCTCTGCGGCTCACAGCGAAGGAACCCGGAAGCAGAGACGGACGCCGCAGCCGCGGCTCTCACCTGCGATCGCGGCGGAGACATCGCTGGATCGCAGGGAGAAGGTAAGGAGGCTGCGCCGCCCGCTCTTGCTCCCTAATCGATCCCGAGCGTGACTCGGGGTCACCGCCACTTACTGCGCAAATTGACCCCAAGTCACGCTCGGGATCACCGCCAAGGGGGTTAAGGCACCCACAGCCTGGACTGACGTTTATTATTTATTACAATTCTTGTTGACAGAAAGTAAAATACACTTCTATGTGCTGTGTTTTTCAGTGAAAACAAAAACTGATTGCTAGCAGCAACCAGAACCACATTTGTCTGCCTTTTCCTGAATGGGGGAAGCACAGCATAGGGGGTGGTGTAGCTTTGTGCGTTAATTCTAGCAATATGTTGCTACTAGCAGGCTAGTTCCTCAAATTATAATATATTTAACATTATCCCGAGAACAAAAAAAAGGCAGCACTCAATTCCCCATCAGCCAGCAACAAGTCCCATAAGCCATCTAATATAATTCAGCTGGACATGTTTTCAAATGCATATGGAAACTGCACACCCAATAAGGGGATTCTAAAGCAATGAGAACCCCACATTTGCGACACATGCAATTCTAATCTAATCTATCTTCAGGCTACCGAGAGAGTTAACCCCTCTCTGGCAATTTACCTTTGGGGGGGGGGGGGCAATTCTGCAAATTACAACTGATGACCCCACCACATACAGTATTCAAGCACTATATTATAAAGGACATTTCACTATCATGGGTCACAATCTGCAGGTCAAGTATTAATTGAATAAATCTTCCAGCACTCAAATCAAAATCAGCCAATAACAAGCCCTATAGCCTGTAAACTTTATTAAAAGCATTTGGTGACATTTGGCTGTTCAAGGTATATTCCAAAGGGCAGAAAAAACATCTAGAACCTCCCTATACCCAGAGAATTCCATACTGTATATTGGTATTGTTTGTCTTCTTCATTGGCTCTTCTCTTCTCCCATCTATAAATATACATTCTTTGGGACTGCAGGTCTGATTGTTCATTTAGGATATTAGGGAGGTAGGGATTCAAAATAAAGGTAACTTCTTTTTCAATGCTGTGCTTCTGATTGTCATGCACTGACATCACTTTCCTTGACTTATTTAGTTATAGCATCAGCCTTGCTGTTAACAAAGTTGGTGGCCTTGAATGGTATTCTTTTGTAACATCCACATATGAAGTGTCGAGAAAAGACAGTAAGCCAAGCTGTAAGCTTAATGTGTTTTGCTAAACCATTATCAATGGATTCTAAATGCTGACCAGGATGAACCAAGAAAAATGCACTGAAAAAAAAGCAAAAGCATGGAAGATAAGAGGGTCAGTAGGGAAAAGGAGGGGAAGAGGTGGGGAAGGAAGGGTGGGGTTAAAGATGGAAAGTAACTTCGAAAGTGAGGGGTTCAATGTCCTTAGGCAAGTCTCAGCTTTACAGTAGTATCTCTAAAGATGATTAGTTTCCAAATGCCATCCACTTCACCCAGGTGTTAATATTTTTCTCTTGGGACCCATTAATGTCTGACAGAATTTTCTTGATTGTTCTGGAAATTAACCATATTCCAGAAGTTTATGAATTGAGGGAATTCCCAGCACTAATGTCTCATGTTGCCTGCAAAGTTCAGAGGTAGACTAGATAGACTAATTTATTTATTACACTAATCACTAAATAATACCATCATGCACAGATTGACAAACCATGGCTTTTCCTGTTATAAACTACCACATAGGCACAAGAAAACCTTTCACAAATGGGCACAGCACAAACTATATAGTAAAAATATAAATCTTTATTTTAGTGACTACATAAAAACAAATATAGACAATATTAAAAACAATTGCACCAATACGTAGTCCTATTGCTCTGATATAAATTGGTCTAATGAATCAGAGACCTTACTACCTCCATACTGGGATTATCACATCAGAAACAAGTCTAAATTCATAATGTTACACGTATCCTAAATTCTAATCCTATCCAATACAAAAATATATAATTTTTTGAGCTCTCCTATTATAAAGTGCAAATGCTGAAATGAGAGTGCAATACCAGTAATCAAGCTAAATATAAATCCACTTTGTGATCCTACAAAACCATGATTGAGTAAAATACTATTCACCCATTCCTAATATTTCTTACATATTTTACCAGCTATAAATATTATTAATAAAGTGCAATATACTTGGGAAGGAAAATGAAAAATAACACAACTAAGGTCAAATAAATGAGCAAAGATTATATGAGATACTGCCCCTGGCCCCCAGATGGTTGGGACTTTTGTCAGGGCAGTGGTGGCCCTGGGAGCATAAAGGAGGAGGCCATCAGTGAGGTAAGTACCTCTGAGAAGCCACAGGTGGTGGCGGAACGCATGAGGTTATTTGTTTTGCACCCTCTGATGACATACAGATTTCCATAGTGGAAGTATCTCATATACTCTTTGCTCATTTATTTGACCTTAGTTGTGTTATTTTTCATTCTCCTTCCCAAGTATATTGCAATAGAATTTTACTCAATCATAGTTTTGTAGGATCACAAAGTGGATTTATATTTAGCTTGATTACTGGTATTGAACTGTCATTTCAGCATTTGTACTTTATAATAGGAGAGCTCAGTTGCTCTCATCAAATTGTTTCAATGTAGCTTATTGCACATGGTTGGACATATATAAACTTTTATTGTATCTTTTTGTATTGGATAGGAATAAAATTTAGGATATGTGTAACATTATGAATTTAGACTTGTTTCTGATGTGATATTCCCAGTATGGAGGTGACAAAGTCTCTGATTTATTAGACCAATTTATATCAGAGCAATAGGGCTATCTATTGGTGCAATTGTTTTTAATATTGTCTATATTTGTTTTTTATGTAGTAGAGTCACTAAAATAAAGATCTATATTTTTACTATATATTTTGTGCTGTGCCCATTTGTGCAAGGTTTTCTTGTGCCTATGTGGTAGTTTATAGTTATTGGTGTGGCACAGACCTTGGAGCACGCACATGATTTTGATTTAGGCTGTGCCTGCTGCTTCTTTTTTATTCTTCCTGTTATACAAGATACCCCAAGGTTAGTGATTTGGAAATTTCTAATTGCCATCCAACATCTATTAAATCTTTTACTTCCCTCTGAGAATAGCCCACAAACCCACTGATGAAACACTGACAATATGGAATAGGATCAAATAATCAGCTAAGCTTGTACAGTATTTTTCACCTTATAAGATGCACTATTTTCCCACAAAAGTGGAGGGAAAAGTCAGTGTGTCTTATTTGGCGAATGTAAAAAAAAATAAAAATAAGTGAAAAAAAGTATACTTATACTCGCCCCGATGTTCCCGATCTGGCTTCTGGCGCTGTCACAGCCTCTCGTGTGTCAGTGCTCTCTGACACAATCACTTGAGTGTCCGCATGCACAGACACCAGAGAGGCAGTGGCAGCGCTGGAAGCCAGAGTGGGGACAGGTGACTACTGCTTCTTGGGCCAGCGCGTGCAGACACCCGAGTGTTTGTGTCAGAGCATGCTGACACCCGAGAGGCAATGCCAGTGCTAAAAGCCAGAGCAGGGACACAGCATCCCCGCTCTGGCTTCCGGCACTGCCACTGCCTCTTGGGTGACAGCGCGCGCCGACACAAACACCCGAGAGGCAGTGGTGGCACCTGGAGGGGGAATGGGAGGGGGGAATGCCACACTGGCTATGGGAGGCGGGCATGCCACACTGTCTATGGGAAATGGGAGGGGGGAATGCCACACTGCCTATTGGGAATGGGAGGGGGGAATGCCACACTGCCTATTGGGAATGGGAGGGGGGAATGCCACACTGCCTATTGGGAATGGGATGGGGGAATGCCACACTGCCTATGCAAGGGGGGGGGATGCCACACTGTCTATGGGAATGAGATGGAGGAATGCCACACTGCCCATGGAATGGGGGAATGCCACACTGCCCATGGGATGGAGGAATGCCCCACTGCCCATGGGATGGCGGAATGCCATGCTGCCCATGGAGAATTGGTTGGGGGAATGCCACACTGGCTGTAATGGAGTGTTTTTGCACAACATATGGTTTAGAATAAGGTTCCCCCCTTTAGGATGAAACAATGCAGTATTTGCCTCTGATGAATCTATAGCTTAATCCTAACAAATCAATGTACAAACTGGTGTATCTGGAAGCCCCTCACAGACCTTATTTCAGTCAGGATCAAGCATCAAGACCCAGACCAATGTCTTTGTAGCTACTTTATGTATGGTCTGGTAAGGTTTCCAAGCTGTACACTCTAGTTCGTATAGTAATTCTAGAGTAATATTTTCCTTCACACCAGCAGCTCTAACTCCCAGAGGCAACCAGTATCTTGATGATAGCACCTGGGCCATAAGCGTCCTTCTCGGGCCCCCTGTTTATGTGTTTTGGCCTAGCTCCTGCTTATAGTTTCCTAAATTTTTCTAACTAACAAGTAATTCCAGTTATTATCAAAAAACTACTTATGCAGTATATCTTCAGATTCAAGTAGATTATCATCATATCCCAAAGTGCTTCTGAGTATGAAGACCCTGAGGCAAACTACCCCCTCTAGAACTGTTAAACTAAGGACCTAAGATCTTCCTCATACATAATTATAGTAGTTTTATTAACATAATGGGTTTCTTTTCGTAATAAATGCTCCCTTTAGTCTATCATTGTTATTTCTATACATATAGTTCTTGTGTTCTCTTTTTCTTGGTATCAGGGAAGCATAGTTTTTATGATTACGATTGTCATCAATGGCAGCTCTCTTTATTCAAGGTTATCTCCTGGGATATTATTTTGTTCTCATTATTTGTCATATTGCTCTTTGTTACTAGTGTACCATAGTCACAAATGCAGTTGCTGTATATTGTTATATCTGCCTGAAATGTTTAATACAAACATAAGCAAATAGATTTCTGGAGATGGATAATGTGACAAATGCAGCTAACAGAGATTTTCTGCGCACCAGAATATTTAAGATCTGTGGCCTGTGTGGATTGGCCATGGTATGTTTATGCTTCTGAGAACTAATGATTACACTATGCTGTTTTTTTAATGTTTTTAACAAGTTTTACAAATAATGTAGCTACACTGTTAATTAAAGGGGCAGTTGAGAACTGCTGGTAAGGAAGCAATCTTGTGAACATAGGGTTGTAAGTTCAATTCCTGTCCCTGACAAGACTGAAGTGCACCTAACCCCCTGACTGCTCCTTAGGTGCCATGATTAGGACAATCCACCACTCCAGGCATATGTACAATCACTGTTTGTGTTTGTCTCACAATGCAGAGGAAACATTCCTATGTGTGGGCAAGTATACAATGGCCTTATACGCATAACAAAAAACCAAAAAAAAGTTAACTATTGTGTAGAAGTCTGCTGTGTCACAAAGGATATCCACATCAAAACATCCATGGTTGTCTGTAGAAACTGGAAGAGTTAAGAGTTAAGTGAAAGTCCAGTGAACCCCCCTCCTCCCATGGTGCTGAGGCAGGATGGAGTGGAGAAACATTTTCTTCAAACTGTCTCAACAACCTTGTAATAATGAGGTGCTTCTTTTGAAAATTTGGTCCGGAAAGGTCCCTGAACTATTTGATTAGGTTTTTGTGTATTATAGCGCACAATAAGCTTTTGCGATCATTTTGAACAACAATGCCTCTAGTGAGCACACACATGGGGCACTTACACTTGTAAGTCACTGGTCAGACCCCATATGGAGTACTGTTCTGGGCACCTGTTTGTAAGAAGGACATATCAAAACTGGATCGTGTTCAAAGGAGGTCAACTAAGGTAATAAATGGAATGAGGGAAAGTTATCAAAGTTTTATTTAGTTTGGAAACAAGGCGCCTGAGGGGTGATCTATTAACTATGTATAAATATATTCAGGTTCAACACAAAGATCTTTCCCACAATCTATTTATACCCCGAAGTCTTACCATAACCCGAGGGTATCCACTAAGGTTAGAGGAAAGGTGCTTTCTCCACAGACATGAGGGAATTCTTCTCTGAAAGAGCAGTGAGACTATGGAACTCGCTGCCAGAGGAGGTAGTAATGAAGTGACCTGGATGGATTCCTGGCATGTAATAACATTTCCAGCTATGGCTACTAGACCACTGGAAGGGGATAAACAGGCTGAACTGGATGGACTAAAGTGTTTCAGCCTTACATACTATGTTGCTATGTTACATTTCAGCATTGCCAAATGAAAATTGGAAGGTTACACCTGCAACTTATCTACTTCATTACATCTTTGCATCAGTGTTTTTTTGTACCAATCTTTTTAAATTACCCTAAATATCTCCCTAACTTCTAGGTGAGAAAAGGGAGACTGAACAGCAGTCAGCTCAATAGGCAGAAATTAAAAAAGAGGCTAGACCTGTATGCTTTTTGCTTACCAAGAGAAATAGGGGCACTTTTATTACATTCCCACAAACAAGACATGCGGATAGACTAAACATCATTATTAACTTTGTATTTGATATCAACAATGCATTTTATTTTTTACATTTCTGTTCAATGTTATATCATTTTCCAGAGATGAATAACACTTGAATTTGTCAGACTTTTCTAAAGCATGCTGATTCTCCAAGCTACAATGGCTCCCTAGCTTCTAATATATTCAGCTTGAGCAGTTTCAGCAGAATTGTGCTTTGTTAGCCTGGATCATTTACATGTTTTCTGGTGATGAGTAGTCAATATGCTCTCTTTATAGGTCTTATTGTGAAAAATAATTATACATTATATATATATATATATATATATATATATATATATATATTAATAGCTATAATATATATACATATTTATAGATTATTCTTAGTAGCCTTTCCAATATATATATACAGTATCTATCTATCTATCTATCTATCTATCTATCTATCTATCTATCTATCTATTATACAGATGGAGAAGAGTTAAGGGCTCTATTCCTGTTCCATTTGCCTGTGCCTGCAAAGGTTTAGTCCTTTGCAGGTGATAATTACTTTACTGCATAGCAGAGCATTGATTGTCCGCTAGAGGCCATTAAGAGCAAAATAAAATATCCAGTGCAGGTGTCATTCTAATGCTCCTTTGCTCCTATGCTTTTTATCCTTTAAGGGATGTTATGCAATTACAATAGGAATTGGTTAGCTGTTATCTGCTATCCCTGGTCCGGTCTGCTAGCAGACACAAGCGGTTCCTGAAGTTGCATGCTTTTAAACATGCACAAGATTCATTGGCTTCCATTAGAGGTAGCTATCACCCTGAAGGAAATTTATAGCTCAGACTCCACCTTCATTAATTTTTAAAAAATGCTGAAGATGCTGCCATGTGGCCTCATCAGTATGCTTAAAGCAGACTGAAACCCACCAGCGGCCGGCCTGAAATCTAAAAGATTCCCCCCCGGGCCATACTGAATTGAGATACCCCGCTATGTGAAAGCCCTCAGGGAACTGATAGTAACTCACCTTTCCCTGGTTCAACGGCACATGCTTGGGCTTTCATCCAATCAGGGCCATTTGCACTGATTAAAGGCAGTCAACTCCTTTGCCAAAGGATGTAAACATGGCAAAGGTCTCTGATTGGACTAGAGCCTGTGCATGCACAGTTGGATCGAGGAAAGGTGAGTTCCACTGGGCGAACTGGGGGGGGGGGGGGGGCACAGAACAAAACCCATAAAGTCAAATTCCTAGGGTTTTCTCCAGGAATTGGAGTAAGATTTAACAAGTCTCAGAAGTGTCCCTTTCTAAGACATGTACATGGTTCATAGGTTTCCGTCAGTGGCAGCTATCACCCTGGAGGAATTTTATGGTCCTATCCCAACCTTCATCTGAAAAATGCTTTAAATGCTGCCATGCAGCTGCATCCGTATGCACAAGGAATTGGAAAGCTTTGTTTCTTGGTAAGATGAAACAATGAGGTTGCAGCAGTTCCGGCAGGTCACAGGTTGAACTCCTACCATGTGAATTGGTATAAGAGTCTCCTGAACCCCTTACCAGTTCCCCTCCAAGTGTAATAAAATAAGACATCACACAAAATAACTTATTTCTTGATAAAAAATTATTGCGGTAGCGGGGGAATGCCAGCTGCTGGCACCTACACTGCCAGTCATTGAATCATCCAAGCTGCATGAGCTGGGACTGCCTGTGGTGTGGGGAAAGCAACACTGTATAAAAGGCCACTCCTTGCAGCTCATTAAGCAGTCCCCAACCCCAAGCTGGATGAAAGAAGAGGAAACGGTGTTCTTTGTTTCTTAATTTTTTGAGTGGAAATATTTTAAAAAAATTATTATTATTATTATTTAGTATTTTTTTTATTTTTTTTCCAAGGTTAACAAATGTGTGTTTTATGGAAGCAGTTTTCACTATCTGCAAAATGTTGCTGTAGGTACTTGCACATCAAGTCTGTACACCAAGATGAGAGAAATGATCTCTATTCACACATAAGCGTGTTCTATGCAACCATCTGCAATCTGCTGCTATTGGCAACATAAGCCAAGTCTGCACTTGGTGTACATTGTCGATATCAACAGATTGCAGATTTGTTCCATAAAACACACATTTGCTAGCATTAGAAAAAAATGAAAAATGCTAGATCAGCTTAGCATCACTAAGACATCATTGGGCCACACAAAAATATACACACAAAATTCAATTGAAAGTGGACTTACCATTTAGGGCTGAGCTGCTAGCCCCGACCTGGTCATTACCAGCTCTGATCATTACCAGCCCAGTAGCACAGGCCTGGTTTCCAGCATCAGGCCCATGCTATGGGCTTCTGGGCTCATCTGCACCCCCATACCCATTAGTGGTACAGGTAATAGTAATTGAACTGGTATAGGGGTCCATGGAAGACCCCTGCAGGAGAAGGGGCCATGGCTGGATGTTCTGAGTTAGCAGCTCTTATGCCTGGTGCCGAGGCTCGTTGGCTCTTGGGGGGGTACACGCCTTTTTATTTTAAGCCTAGAGTTAAAAAAGCAGTTACTCTCCAAGCACTAAATCACCCTCAAGCACTTATTACAAACTAGGCCATCAACCATCACTAGTGCCAAACCTCACCATTTAGGAATAAAAGGTGAGCCTTTTTTCTTTAAAACACAGTTAAATGGGGACTCTCTTCTGGGCAAATTAGGGTGCTAGAAAGAAGTGGAGAGGACCTGCGAAGACTGCATGATTAAACATTCATGAAAAATAAAAAAAAGAAAGGAAAAGAATTCTCCAGGGTGCACATTTATTAGGACTTTCATGTAACATTTTTAAAAGTTGACACATTTGTAACATTTTGAAAACTTTTTCGTGCTGTGTACACTGTTAACATTTTCTGAAAATACAATACCTTTAGCATCCTGTTTGTGGTGGACTTTTCTAAATTTAGCAGGCATAGCATCCAAGCATTGATGATTTCCTGCTCTCTCTGACTTTTACAAATATTGATTTCTTTAAGAGGAAAGTATCAGAACGTTTCATTACAAAAAAAAAATCCCTGTTATTCTTAAAACAGCTGCAGGTAGAGCTTGAAAGTGAGCAGTTGAAGTCATGGCATACCGAGTGCGGTGTAAAATACAGTAAAAATTTTCTCTAACCTAATTATTATTTTTTGTTCTATATAAATAAAAAAAAGAACATATGTTTTGTTACACCAGGTTAATATATTTCATTGCTAGACTAATAGTTTTGAAACCATCATACAAGGGGGAAATGTGATTATTAATTGAGATTTCCAGTTTAAATAACTAAGCTAAGAATATTATTAGCTAAATACTCCCTAGGTGGAGTTAGAAGGAAAATATGTTTTGATATGTAACATGATCTAGGCTATTTATAAAGGATTTCAATTAACATTTTTCCATAAAAAATATTAATAAAATGGCATTGTGAGTACACAATATGATTCCCTCTAAGCATGTACAGATGCAGCATTCTTCATTGTAATCTGTCCATTGCAGTCAGCTGTGAACAGTTTACATTTTAATAGAAGGTTGTCTCTGAAAAAAGAAATTTAGGGATACTGATTAGTGAGAGCTGCAAGATGAGTGGCACAACCTAATTTGTTGGAGGGAATATCAGGAGCAACTTCACAGAAAATCCACAGAAAATTCACAGAAATTGTTGTAGATGCTAGAAAGAAAATATTCTTACAGATGTTAAATATTAACAGTAAGTAATATTAAATATGGCTAAGATAAGCATATATCTATCCTAGGATAAAGAGAACACTATATGGACCAAATGGTCTCCTTCTGCTTTCAACTTTGTATGTTTCACAGGCCTCTGTATGGGAGGAAAAAACACGTAAGATAGGAATTTAAACATAGGCAAAAATGTCATATTTTGTAAAAGGTACTTCATGTCGGCATTCTGTCTGAACTGTGCTGGAGTATCATTGTGAACTGTCATTATTTTTTATTTACCCATATAACTAGATCTAATGCTCCAGCGATCACCGCATCTGTCATCAGATCAGATTTTTGTTTTTAATAAAGTGTTGACAAGCAGTTATACAAGAAGCTGGGAGAATCAAAAAATGTATAAGAACCCAAAATACACTTAAACAATCACCATACAGAGGTAACCAGGAAAAATGATAACAAGGGAGGGGTGGAACAGAACGTGCTGTATACTATAAAATCAATTCTACAGGTAAGTACTCAGAGAATTGTATTTTTCCAAGTACACAGCACGTCCTGTTCCAGAAATTCCTTACGTCTGGAACATCCAAAAGCAGTGTCCGTAAGGTAGGGTGGGATCCCCAAAGAGAAAAAGCGTGCAGTTTAAACCACTGCCGCCTGCAGAACTTTGCGGCCAAAAGCAGCATCAGCTGAGGCCCTAACATAGACCTTGTAAAACTTGGAAAAAGTATAAACAGAAGACCAAGCCTTACAAACTTGTTCAACAGAAGCCTGGTGCTGAAAGGCCCAAGAGGCACCAATAGCACGAGTGGAATGAGCAGTAAGGCGGAAGGGAGGTTCCTTCCCCTTAGCAGAATAGGCTTGCACCACCGCCTGACGAATCCACTTGCTGATAGTGGACTTAGCCGGAGGCAAACCCTTCCTAGGACCAGAAGGAAGAACAAAAAGAGCATCAGTCTTCCTGAAAGATTCAGTAGCTACCAAGTAAAAACTTCAAAAACCTGACCACATCCAAAGAATAGAAGAGTCCTCTCCTTGGAATTAGCAGGATTAGGACACAAGGAAGGCAATACAATGTCATGATTGAGATGAAAAGCAGACACAACCTAAGGTAAGAAATCTGGTTTAAAAAGAAACACCACCTTGTCCTGGTGTCGCTCAAAATAAGGAGGTTTGATGGAAAGCGCCGCCAACTCAGAAACACGCCTGACAGAAGTAATAGCCACCAAAAAGGCAACCTTGAGAGTCAAAATGGGTAAAGCAGCCTCACGGAGAGGCTCAAAAGGATGACCCTGCAGAGCAGATAACACCAGATTTTAATCCCAAACTGGTAACATAGGTTTACGTGGCGGACGCACATGAGAAACCCCCTGGGGAACTGGCAAAAGATTTTTGGAAGAAAATTGCCAAAGCTGATACATGACCTTTGAGGGTACTAAGTTGAAGGCCCAAATCCAAACCATGTTGCAAGAATTCCAGAATTCTGGGAACAGAAAACACCCAACAGGGAAGAGAATTGGACTCGCACCAGGCAATGTAAGCATGCCAGACCCTGTAGTAGATAAAGGACGAGGACTTCTTCCTAGCCCTAATCATGCTATCAACAACAGAGGCAGACAACCCCTTTATCCTCAAGATGGAGGTTTCAGCAGCCAAGCTGTCAAAGCCAGCGTTTGTAAATTGGGATGGCACAGCTGTCCCTGAGTGAGCAGGTCTGGATCCTTGGCCAGGACGTACAGATCTACTGCCAATTGCACAATGTCTGCGAACCACACCCTTCTTGGCCAACAGGGGGCCATCAGAATGGCTGGCACCTCCTCCTGGGCTATCTTGCGCAGCACCCTGCCTAACAAAGGGAATGGAGGTAACACATAAAGGAGCCAAAAGCCTTCCAAGGTATTGCTAGCACATCCGTGGCGAAGGCCAGAGGGTCCTGAGACAGAGAGACAAAGAATGGAAGCTTGTGATTGTGACGGGACACAAACAGATCCACATCCGGCAGACACCAGCGACAGCACAGGGAGCAAATCACTCTGTTGCTGAGGGACCACTCCCCCAGCCGAGACATCCCCCTGCTCAGGGAGTCGGCCTCCAGGTTTTCCACCCCCGGGATGTAAACTGCCGATATACATGGGACATTCTCTTCAGCCCAGGACAGTATCAGGGACACTTCATTGAGGGCTCCGAGTCCCTTGCTCCGAGTCCCTCCCTGATGATTGATGTAGGCAGCCGCTGTCTGGTTGTTCGATCGGATCTGAATGGCCCCACCCTGAAGGTGTGGGGTCAATTGGGTGAGAACCAACCTTACCGCCCTCAGTTCCAGAATGTTGATAGGAGTATGGGCCTCCTGGGGGCCCCACTGACCCTGGAATTTCAAGGACTTCCAGAAGCCCCCCAACCTGTCAGACTGGCATCTGTGGTGACATTCTCCCAGCAAGGGGACAGAAAGGTCCTGCCCACCAAGAGGTTCCTTGAGTCCAGTCACCACAAGAGAGACCGTCTGGCCAGGGGGGACAGAACAAATACCTGATCCAGGGAGAGAGGATCCCAATCCCACACTGAAAAGAGATGTAGCTGAAGAGGTCTCATGTGAAACTGAGCATAGGGTACCGCCTCAAAGCAAGACACCATCAGGCCCACCAGTTGCATCCCCTGCCAGATGGAGAAAGAAGAAACTAGGCCTGTGCTTGAAGACTCTCCACCTTCTGTTGAGGGAGAAAAACCTTGACCTGAGATGTATCCAGAGTCATGCCCAGAAAGGACCTCACCAGTGACGGGGACAAGATGGTTGATCACCCAGCCGAAGGACTCTAGTGTGGACACCACCATCTGGGAATCCAGTTCTGCCTGATGGAAGGACTGAGACGAGATCAGCATGTCGTCCAAATAAGGAAGAATGGGAATGCCCTGAGATCTCAACAGAGCCATCACACCCGCCAGTACCTTGGTGAATACCCTGGGAGCTGAGGTGATACCAAAAGGTAAGGCCTTGGTAGTGCTGATCCTCCAGAGCAAACCTGAGAAATTTCTGATGACCTGGAAAGATAGGTACATGAAGGTAAGCGTCCTTGATGTCTACTGATGAAGTCGCCCGGGCGCAAAGTAGCGACTGCTGAGCGTAGGGTGTCCATGTGAAAATCCTTGAATCTGACAAACTTGTTGAGGTGCTTTAACCCTTTCAGTGCCAAGCACGTAGTTTCTACGTGCTTGCTTCTACTCCACTTAAGTGCCAAGCACGTAGAATCTACGTGCTTGACTTTCCCCCCTGCTAGTAAAAAAAATAAAAATCACAAATACTCAGCTGACCCCTCGTTGGATCCGGCTTGGTCTCCTCTTTAATTTGGTGCCATCCAATCCCCCATGGGGGGTCGGATGGCTCCAGGAGAGCCCCCGGAATAGCCCCCCCCCCGTTTTGGTAGCAGCAGCTGCTAACTGTAAAAAAAAATAAAATAAAAATGACATTTACTTACCTGCAGTCGCGCTGCCTCCCTCCGGGTCTCCTCTTCACTGGGGGGCCTCCGATCGCCCCCCCCAGCCTCTTCAGCTTCAGGGGAGAGCCTGAAAGGGCTCTCCCCCTCCTTTCCCGACGGGCGCCGCCATCTTGTTGTTAAGCCCCGCCCTTTGGCTTATGACGTCACTCCCGGGCCTCTTGCTGCCTCTCCTCGGCTGAGCTGTCAGATGCCCTGGTGATTGCTGGGCAGAGCAGTGGAGGGGCAGGGGATGCTCTGATCCCCTGCCCCCCCTCCTCTGGCCAGCGATCACCAAGGCATTTGACAGCTGAGCTGACAATCGGAGCTGACACAGGAGCTGACAATCGGGTGAGGTGAGTAAAGTAAAAAAAAAATTTTTTTTTTTTTTTAATAAATGACATTTTTGTGTGTGTGTGTTTTTTTTTTATGTTAACCCTTTGTGAACTGGTAAGGGGTCCATGAGACCCCTTATACCAGTTCACAAGGCTGGGGTCTGGCAAGCCACCTGCAACTAGTGGGTGGCTTGCCATTAACCCCCGCACCCCCAATTACCTGCCTCCCCAAAGCCCAGGGGGGGGGGCAGAAGAGCCCGGGCCCACACAGGGTATGTGGGCTCGTAGGCTGCAGGGTGGGGGGCCACAAAAGCTGGCCCCCCCACTCTGTGCCTACAAGCCCCCATAGCTGGTCCCGGGCTGGTTATGACGGGTAAGGGGGACCCTACGTCATTTTTTTTTTATTTTAAGGGTTAGGGTTAGGCTAACCCTAACCCTTAAAATAAAAAAAAAATGGGTCCCCCCCCCTGGAGGGGGGACCTTACGTCATTTTTATTTAATTTTTAAGGGTTAGGGTTAGCTTAACCCTAACCCTTAAAATAAAAAAATAAAAAAATGGGTTCCCCTCTGCGTCATTTTTTTTATTTTTACGGGTTAGGGTTAGCCTAACCCGAACCCTTAAAATTACAAAAAAAATTAAAAAAAAACATTTTTAAGGGTGAGGGTTAGGGTTAGGCTAACCCTAACCCTAACCCTTAAAAAAAAAAAAAAAAAATGACATGGGGGGGGTCCCCATTTTTTGGGGGAATTTTTATTTTTGTATATTTTTTTATTTTTAAGGGTTAGCCTAACCCTAACCCTTAAAATTACCCCAAGAAAGGGGGGACCCTATGTTGTTTTTTTGGGGATTTTTGAGGGTTAGGGTTAGCCTAACCCTAAACCCTTAAAATTACCCCAAAAAATGCCCCCCCCCTGGAAGGGGGGACCCTATGTCATTTTTTTTAATTAACCCCTTATGTTTATAGTGTGGATAGTAGTTGTATTTTATTTGTAAATGTAATAAAGTGCTCTTTTCAGTTTGGGGGGTCTCCAGGGCAAGAATGGGGGGGCTACCGATACATATGTAGTACCGTTGTAATCGGGAGAAATGGGGCTATCACATGCAATATGGTTTTCATTAAAAAAAAAAGGTTTTATTTAAAATAAAGGAAACAATTGTTTAAAAAATATATATTTTTTGTTTTTTTTTTTGTTTTTTTAAGCAGAAATATTCAAAAAACAGTAGAAAAATTACAAACAAGACATTTCATGTTAAAGCCTAAACTCTGCTGCAAAAAATGTATATGTAATGTATATAATTTTTCTGGAAATTCCAGCAAAAATCACGGTTAATCATGCCGCAAAATGGGGAAAAATGACCTGTCAACAGAGGGTGACAAAACTTCAAGTAGGCTGACAATTAAAAGGGTTAATAGTACCTATGCATGTTGGGTATTGTTCTGCTCGGGGGACCTTGCGCTTTCAGATTTAGCTTGTTTTTTCTTGTTTGCATATTGATATTTTAGGAAAACATGGTTTTTATTCTGCTTTTTTATCATTGTTTTTAGGGAAACCCTGTGCAACCTAAGAATTCTTCAATGGATTACTTCCAGAAAGATGAGCCCACTACAACAAGCTCAGTACTCTTAGAAAGCTTAACATGTGTACTTTCAGGGAATATATGGTTTGTGGGGATATTCTAAATTTAAAGGGTTGTTTTGGTTGAAAAATCGCAAGGTGCGCACTTTGTCTGCAGAGCTGACATTTTTAAGCAAAATTACCGTTACGCACATGCTTTACTTTGGGGTGTTTGGCAACTCTTCCCTTGACAGTACCTATGCATGTTGGGTATTGTTCTGTTCGGGGGTTGTTGCTTTTTCAGATTTTACTTGTTTTTTATGTTTGCATATAGTTTTTTTTTAGGAAAATGTGGCTTTGATTCTTCTTTTTTATTCTTTTTTAGGGAAACTCTGTGCAACCAAATAATTGATTGGGGGATTACTTCCAGAAAATTGCACCCATGTCAACAAACCTGGTATGCCTAGAAAGCCTGAGGTGTATACTTCCAGAGAATATATAGTTTTTGGGGGGTATTTCAAATTTAAAGGGTTCTTTTTCTGGAAAGACCGCAAGGTGCGCTTAGCGCGGTGCATAGTTGTATTTTATCTCAAAATCTCCTAAAGCACTGTTTCAGTTTGGGGGAGTCTCCTGGGCAGGAAAGGGTGTCCACCTATACATATGTGGTAACGCTGTGACCGGGATTAATTGGGGTTTCACATGCAATAAGATTTTATTGACAAACTTACATTTTTTATTACAAAAAACCACTACAAATTGCAAAAAATAGATTTTTTTTTATTTTTTTGCACATATTTCACCCAAAAGTATTGAGAATACACCTAAAAAATTACAAACAAGACATTTCATGTTAAAGCCCAGACTCTGATGAAAAAAACAATATATCATTTTCCTGGGAAATCCCTGGAAATCCCTTCAAAAATCACATTTGAACATGGGGAGCGCAAAATAGTGCAAAATGGTCTGGCACCAAGGGTGACAAAAACTCCAGGTAGGCTGGCAGCGAAAGGGTTAAATCCAAGTTGGGCCTGAGGGACCCATCCTTTTTGGGAACAGTGAATAGATTAGAGTAGAAGCCCCTGCCTCTTTTCCTGAGAGGCACAGGGCAGATGACCCCCAACTCCAAAAGGTTTCGAACCACAAGCCACAAGCCCTGAACTGACAGGGGGTTTTGAGCCATCCGGGATCTGATAAATCTTGGGGGCGGCCAGGCTGCAAACTCTTGTATCCAGAGGGCACCACCTCCTGTACCCATCTGTCTGCTACATATAGCCTCCAGACGTGAGCAAAGAGCCGAAGTTGTCCCCCCACCCGGATGGGTGAGGGCGCCTCCTCATGCCTGAGGGGGCTTGTGGGAGGATTTGGGCTTGGGACCCCATGAGAGCCCGGGACGGCCTCGTCCTCTACCCCTGCCCCAACAGTCTCTGCGTGCCCCAGCAAAGGAAACTCCTCGACCAGCCCTGGAAGCGCGGAAGGATGAGAGAGAAGCACCGGTCCCCTGAAAGGGCTGAGACGGCCTCCTACGTTGAGGCAGCCTACCACTCCTGGCAAATAGGTCAAACCGTTCACCAAAGAGCCGCAGCCCCTTAAAGGGAAAACCAGTGAGGGCCTTTTTAGCAGCATTATCAGCCACCCACTGATGTAGCCAGACAGAGCGTCGTATAGCCACCAACAGGGCAGAAGTCCTACCACACATTCTAATGGCATCATCCATGGCAGAAATGATATATGCAACAAATTCATAGCAAAGTAGGAGAGATCTATAATCCTCACCTCCTGCGTCATCAGAGGCCCCATCTATGAGACACTTAAGCAACCCTTTAATAGCAATAGCCGTTATGGCAGAGGCACAGACCAGGCGCAGTGCAGTCACCACACAGGCAAAAGCATGACAGGACAGCTGGTCCAAGCGCCGGTCCTCACTATCCGGCAGGGTAGTAGTGTCAGGTGAATGCATGACTGATGTGTTAGACAACCCTAGGATGGGCGCGTCCACCTCGGGCGGACAAGACCAACGCTTAATCACATCAGCGGGAAAAGGATACCTCCTGTCCCAACTCTTGGGCACCCCAGGTAGCTTACTAGGGCGTTCCCACTCCTTGAGCACAAGATTATTAAAGTGATTCTGCTTAGGGAACTCCAAGCGTGGTTTAACAGAATGGAAAAGCTCACCCTGCTGCTGCGGAGCCATGGCAGGAGGGGAAATACACAGCACTTCAAAAATGTGTGTCAATAACCTGTCAGTGTCATCTGAGGACCATGGGTCTTCTCCAAAAGGAGACCCGGTACCACCATATAACTTAGTAACATGTTACTCAGAGGAATCTGAATCAGAGAATAATTCCCCCTCCTTGAGGGGGTAAATGGCAGACAATGAGTAAAGTCCCTCATCCTCCACAGGAAAGAGAGAAGCAGCAGGACATAAATGCCGCTTCTTAACAGAAGCCGTACGCGGGGCTGACCCAGCAATATGCTTTTCAATGCTGGCCACCCGTGAAGCCAATTCATAATGAGACTCCCCGCCAATGTGCCCCTCACTGGGGGTCAGATGCAAGCATCACTAACAGGGGATACCCAACATGCAACACACAGCTTGGCTTGTCCCGAAGGAACCCCAAGCACATCGTCCCCAGAAGCCTCCATATGGTGATTTAGATACAGGCGTAACGACCAGTACAGGGACACAGCTAGCAATAGCCACCCTTTCTGGGATGCCCCCCAAAGCCCGATCTGGAAGGTGGGAGATTGGTAAGGGCAGGGAAGGGAGAACCACAGTCAGAGGTGACCCGCCTGCAAGACACAATAAGCACACAATAAACATCCCCAGCGTATACATAGTAAAGCAATATAACAAAACCCCCGTAAGGGACTCACGGACCAAATGGACAGATCGCTCAGAGACCAGGCAGCACCGCAAGGACGAGGCCACAAAATGGCGCCGACAGCAGTACCGAGAGGGGTGGACCGCGAGAGTATGATGCAAAACGCCTCAGACCCGTCCCGTCCCCCCCAAAGAGCGCAAAACTGCGATCACGTAAGACGCCTGGGCCTTGACAGTAACCTAAAAAATACATAGCGCCAACCACCGCGGAGCGCCGTACAACGGTCTGCACAACACCAAAAAAGCACACAAATACAGCCCACCGAGCGCCCCCCCCCCCCACCGAGCGGGCCACAACAAGGGTCGCACCCAACTTTCTAGAGGGGAGGGGAGAATGGTGAAGGGAACCAAGACCCAAGGATTGAGGCTGGGGCATCCCAATGTGGCTCACCATAGAAAGCCTGTCGCCGGCTACCCGGTACAGGGTCTTCCGCCCTGGAGCCAAGCTCCTTCAGCATCGGACCCTAGTGCTGTCCTACCTTCACCCGAACCGTCAGCCGAGGCTGGGAGTTAGTGGGTCCAGAACGGGTGGAAATAAGCCTGCAGGGCCCTAGGCTTGAAAGCCCCACTCCCTGCGCAGTAGAGAGCCATCTTCTACCTTCGCAGTCCAGACTGCAGAGAAAAACTGGAAATTGGTGGGAGGTACTTGGCTATTTATGGGGCCGGGAGTGGCCACAAGTCTTTCTGCAGTCCAGCGCCAACTTGTGGCGGAATAACTCAGACGTAAGGAATTTCTGGAACAGGACGGGCTGTATACTTGGAAAATTCCCCCCGGAAGGGGGGACCCTATGAATTTTTTTTTAAATTAGCCCCATGTTACCTGTCACCAAGCAGGTATAAAAGGCTTCCAGCAGTAGCAGGAGCGCAGAAACCAAAGCGATCAGTGTGGGACACAGTGCTCCGGAATGGATGGGTGGTAAGTATTAAAAAAATAATTATAAAATAAAATTTTAAAATATTGAGAATACACTTAACAAGTGACAAACAATACAATTTTATGTTAAAGCCCGACGGTGCTGAAAAAAACAATACATAATTTTCCCAGGAAATTCTTTTAAAATTCACAGTTGAACATGTGTAGCACAAAATAGTGAAAAATGGCCTGGCAAAAGAGGGTGACAAAAACTCTAGTTAGGATGGCAGTTAAAGGGCTAAAGCAGACCCAAATTTTTACTATCCTGAGTTTACTCGCCCCAGCCACCGTTTTCCCAATCCTACAGCGCATGTGTGGGCTCTTGTCCAGACAGCCATTTGCTGTGCATATAAAATGTTTCGCAAACAGCTCTGATTACATCAATGGAGACAGCAAGCAGTCGCATCCCCAGCAGTGGGCGCACTCCACTCCCCAGCCTGAATGGGGAACACTCTCACAGGCCAAACATATGGGATTGTGGCTATCCATTGTTTACAATGGAGAAAGAGGCAGGAAAAAGGTGAGTTTTGAAATTCCCAGGGGTTCACGCAGCACAGAATCCCAATTTTGGATGCCCCAGGGACTGGCCATGCTGGGTTTTGTTCTGCTTTAAGTTTAACTTTAAGTTTTTCTGCATAACACCTTGTCTGACAAAGACAAAATGTATGTTAATGCAGACCAAATCTCAAATAAACGAGTCAGCTTAGATTTCTTTAGAACAGTGTAAGCCCTTCAGTTTCCCCATATTCTTCCCTTGATCCTCAATCTCACAGATGTGGAAAAGCTTTGCTACACTCTGGCAACACCCACAAAATTCCTGCTCCCTTTTATTCAAAACATTCAAGTTTGGCTAGCAAGCTTACTAGTGGGAGTAAGTGGGATCGAGGAGTGAAATTAGTATACCTGTCCCTTACAAACCTTCAAAACTGTGATATCCACTGCACCCTGCCATCAGTGTATGTTGTCTGTGCTTCAGGATACATGCCTGTAGGTTTCCAAATAGTTCTAGTGTAGTAATTTAGTAGTTAGCAAATTGAAATATTTCACTAAATCAAGATTGGCGAATACAAAGCCACTTTTACTTTCTTTGACTTCCTTGTTAACCAGCACACAAATAATTGTAGGCAAACTTGTTTTCTTAAATGTTTAGATTGTAATTGATGTACAACATAGGCAATGTACATGACCATGTAATAGCAGGACACACTGTTTGTACTGTAATGTTAATAAAAGAAAAGTGCTTAGAAATAGCTGCGTTGTTAGGCCACATTTTAGGAATTATTTTGTACTCCTTTTAAAATGTATTTTGTATTTCACTACATTTTCCCGAGCTTGTAGTAATGATGATGGACTTGTGATTTTCTATTTTTGACAAAAACACATTTCTGTTATTTCACGTTTGTTATTAGCGTGAGCAAATAAAGTGGACTTTTTATTGAAACTGCTAGAGCTATTTAACAAAGATAAGCTTTCCCTAATCACGTTTTTACTCCCTAGAACATCTGCGAATATGTATCTCAAATATTTACTAAAATTTGACACCTATCTTCATGTGACCCACAGTAAAGCTTACAAAACTGGTAAACACCTGCATTCAAAATATTTTTTAGTAAAAGGATAATGTTTCGAGTGTGAGGTACTTGTTATTTATCTAATAACATCTCTCTATGTATGCAGGTGCAGAAAAAAACTTGGGCTAAAGCAAAGGGTCCCACTTCTCTGTCATGTTCAGAATCATATGAGCTCCGACTTATGCTGCCCTTAAAGTAAAAGTTCCAGCATTCTGTTAATCCCCTCCCTCCATGCTAAGCCCAATTAGGGCAATAACATACAAGACAACCAAACCCTCTGCCGGCATCAGGTAAGCATCTGATGGCATGTTTTATTACTTTAATGTTCATTTGCGCTTAGCTCAGGGGGTGAGGGTCAGCTGGAGAGTTACAAAACGTTTGAACTTTCTCTTTAAATTCACACCTTCAAATTTTACTAGTTTAGTAAAATAGTGTTGCACTTTGGATGCAGGTGAAGAGTAAAGTTGACCTGAAAATTATTTCAGTTGAAGGAGGAAAATATATGATTTAAATTAATATTTGCTACACACCAACCTCCAATAACTCTACTAGAGTTTAATATTATACATATCGTAAATACTAATAATCATATCATCCCAATGGCCATTAATCTGATGCAAACCAATGGTCGCTGAGGCTGTCCTCACACATCCAGTGAGCTGTCGCAAGAAGAAATATCAATCGACACCTTCCAGAAATACATAATAAAAGGGTTGCTGAGTCAATGAGCCCACATTAAATCACTGATTCCATAAGAGCGATCTTCAATTGGACTGGAGTTGATTAAAGCTCATAAGATCCTTAAAAGTCAAGCTGACTGACATTGCTGCTTGGCTAGCTTCCCACCAAAAGAAGAGATATTTAGCAAGTCCTCTGTCCAATCACCCTTCAAAAGTAGAGAGCTCTTAGACTGTGTCTACTGGAGCCCATAAGCAAAAATATAACTTACAGATGGCATTTCCTTTTGGCCTCAGTGCTACTGAAGATGGTTTACCTTTTGAGAATGCCTAATGACCTTTCAGACTTCTGCCATTGGTTCTATATCCTGAAGGTGGATTCTGAATGACATGTCCTGCCCTGCTGACAAGGATTATCCTACTTTGGACAAAAGGGATGCAAAAGAATGTCCCCCCATCAAAGAATGCCTCTGACAGTTATGAGGAATGAAGCTGCACTGTGTTTTGCCTCTGCATGCCAAGTTCATCAGTTGGTGATTTACGTCGAGCTGGTCATTTATCAGTGGTGCCCTTCTCTATAACCATATCCTAGCCAGTGCATTGTCTCCTTAGATGTTCCTTACGTATAAGAAGCAGCCTGCCCAGAAGATACCTGCTAAGGGAGCCTAAGATCAGTAGCTGAACTTTGATTCCTTTGTTTTTCTGCTTTCCTTGCATATAGTTCTTGGTAGACTTCTCAAACTTTACCTAATGTGAGCATGGGAGGTTCAGTGTTACTATCTGTGTTCATATCTGTACTGCTGAGAAGCTGACCACAAAGTTATTATTCTCTATATATTCTTACATAGCTTATTTCAATTCTTCCACATACAGGGTCTTTTACCCCTACTTGAATTAATATTCTTTGCTTTCTTTGCTTTCTCGATCCCACTTCCCCCTCTCTCATTTAACCATTTACTCAGCCATGTGTACCTTGCCATTTCTTTCCCCCCAGTCCCCTCAGCTTTCTCACTTAACATGGGGGCTCCATGGACTTATCATTCCTGATATTAATCTCTTTCTGACAGGTAGTGTGTTAGCATACTGGCATGCCTTTTTTCATTTCTGCCTTAAACAATCTTGCTCCCTCTTAAACTGCTGTAACTCGGAAAAGATACTCATGTCTTATATACATTGTCTTACATTGTGTGCTGGTGCAGATATACCTTTTCACCTTTAGTTGAAATCCAATGTATATGATATGTAGTATGTTACACCCACCTATGATGGTACAGGTGATTCATTACTTAAATTACACAATCTGAGGCATACTCCTCCAGGTAACTGTTGCACACAGCCTTACACTGCATCCCCTGCTCTTGAAGCCTCTTCCCCCTCCCTGCCCCCTAATCTTTCCCCCTCTTCCCTCCCCCACCCCCTCCTTTTAGCCCATGCCCAATATATATATATCAGGCAATATTTGTTTCATAAGTCACATGTGTTTACTTCCCCAAATGGAGCTTTTGTAGAGGTTTGTAATAATGAAGATTATGGAATCGGAGCAACACCCTACTAATAGTTTGTTTATCCTATGTGTCTGGATCACTTCTCCCCCACCACATACTAAAGACTGTTTGGTTTTCTGCTGCTGGGTCATAGTAAGGAAGGGGCACATATATTGAGGTGTGTGGGCTCTTCTTCCTATAGAGCTTGGCATGAAGTTTCCTACTATTAGGGTATACATCAGAGTCCTTTCGTCTGCCTTAACTGCTTAACTGCTGCCCACAGCTGACACTGATTTTTTCTTTCTCTCCGCTTATTTGTTTATAGCCCCTCTGTTGCGTCTCTACCCAGTCCTTTATCTTGTTCCTCTCTTCCTCCTCTTCTCCACCCTCCCCCTCTTATTCTTCCTTTTTCTGATGAATAGTCCCTTTTTCTTGCCCACCACTGTGGATCGGCCCTCTCATCAAAGGTGAGTTACAGAGACCTGAAGAAAATTAAACAGGCCCTCAGTAAATGCGGCATGTGTGATGTGCAGCCTAACTAACCCAAACACATTATACTATACACTTACTTTTTAAGTAACTACGTTATAGGATCAGGTCTTCCTAAATTGAGTGATATTAAACCTTTAGATATCTTCTCTGCTATATACTACAAAACCTATGCTGCCCTCTCACCGCATATCTTATATCTGCATTTGAGACAACCTCAGACAGCAGAAGCTTCCTGAATCTTGTCTAGATGCACACATAGCAGTGATCACCAATGATGCTAAGGACCTTTTTCTTATGTCAGAACTTCAGTCCAATTTCTTAATCTGAAATTGTATTCTCAGCTGGTGGATGGGGGTGTGCCCGGCCAGGCATGTGAGCAGACACATCTAGAGTGAGCTCTCTCCCTAGTCCATAGAATCCTTCTAAAATCCGAGCTGTGAGTTCAGCAAAAGGTGTGAAACTCACCCTAGCTACAGCCTGTGGGTTAAAGTCGGTGGATAGTGCATTGGAAAGCATGGGATGCTGTGTTAAACAGTAACCACCAGTCCTAAAAGTAGCCATGCCAGCTGGAAGCCAAAATGGTGCAGAAGGCATGGAGAGGAGAGCTGCTGTGAAGGAGGAGAGGGAGGAGTCACGGTCCTTTTCTCCCAACAGTTAAGGAACATCAGACCACAGCCTGGTTGGATTGTCGCCACCCCGAACACTAGCCGGGGCAGATGCTAGAGGCCATCAACAGAAACCATGCCAAACTGATTTGGATTTGGATTTTACCATTATGTGCCATAACATGCAAAATATCTGTGAATGTACTGCTGAGGCCAGGCATAGAATTTACCATCCCCTTGTTTTGCCTGCTTCCCTTCAGGCCATGGTGGAGAATGTGATGGTGCCACAGGAGGAAGCAGAGGAGGAAGTGTGACAATTGCATGGATTGATTATACCGGCCAATCTTACCCCACGTGTGTCATCGCAATGTTAGATGTTGTTCAATTGGCAAAAAGCGTGGTTATACAAGGCTGCCACCAGAATACGAAAAAAGTGGCGTATTCTCCACTATCTAAGCCACACGCAACACAATCAGATCGAACAAATTGATCGATCCACAATCACTTCCAGGCAGGGGGCGATCGAGTGTCCTAGGCAAGTAATGTAGCCAGGATTTTCAGAACTAGCGTGAGCTTTTTAGATCCTTAATTTAGAGTATCAGAATTTATTTAAAAAAAAATGAAAAACACAAAACAACAAGAAAAACTGTGCAAGGTGATAAAACAGGATTCATAATAAAACACGATACAAATAAATAGATAGCAATACAGATAAAAAAGGGAAAAATACTTAAGAGTCTGTTTGGGCTGCGGTTCGATCGAATAAATTGTCTTTCAGTCCTTACACGTCTCCCAAAGGGCCCACGGTTCTTGGTCTCCTCCTTAGATGTTAAAAGAGAGCGTGTGTCACTCCTGATGGCCATTCTGCCAGCCATGCTTATAGGCCCCAGAAGGGGGGTGTCCCTACCCTTCCGACTAGGGGCTTGTGTTAGTATATCAGCCCGTTTCACAATATTCCCATCTCATATCTGCTATATGATACCGACTGAGGGGGTGACACAAGCAGGAGAGGAACCTTGCAGTCTCAATTTGCGATCTATTGATTTAGTGATTTGTTTGTTTTGCTTACCACCCACTCTTGGGGTTTATTACTTAAAACCACTCTGTAGCTATGGTCTCTGTCTCTGCTTTCCATGGTTGGGCTAATTGTTCTGATAACCCTTACTGCTGGGGAGTTTTATGAGGGGTGAAAGTCATCCGAGCTGACCTTGTGCGCATGCAGGGGGTTATATGGGCAGGTAGGAGGGAGGAGAAATGAGGTAAGTTATACAGAGCAGGGGGGTCAGCAAGGCTAAGAAACACAACTATACATATATGTCTATGTAGGCATGTGCATACATATACACACACACATCACTGGAGAGTGGTTGGAGGGTGGAGTAGGAGAATGAGGAAACACCTGACACTGAGGACAGCTTCTTCTTGACTCAATAAAGCCTGACTCACATGAGCCACTACATGCTCCAGTGTCCATGCAATGACTGCAGAGTTGCCCGCATAGTCACTAGTGCTGATTACTGGGTGGACACCCTGCTGGATCCCTGCTATAAGGAAAACATCACCTCCTTGATTCCAGCACAGGATAGAAAGATGAGGGAGTTCAAATGCATTCTGGTGTATGCACTATTGGTGGGGTTCCTAGCTGAATTTGAGGGCTCAGTGGTGGCACAAAGCTGAGGAGGAGGAGCAAGTTGCTAATGCAGCAAGGGCACCTAAAAGGGGAGAGTGAGTATGGCCACTATGTGGACCACATCCATCACCATTGGAAATGGCCCATAGTACCAGGAGGCAGACTTTGACTTGCATGGTCGATGACTACCTGTCCACATGTCTCCTGGTACTGAGCGATGTTCAGTGTCTGGGTCAGTAAACTGGACACCTGGCCAGAGCTCTATGCCTTGGAGGTGCTGGCATGCTCGGCGGCAAGTGTCCGAACATGTCAGAACATGTGTTCAGCACCCCAAGGGATATCATCACCAATAAGAGAATCTGCCTATCCACAGCCAACATGAACATGCTTACATTCCTTCAGAATAACCAGGCGTGGATCTCATGGGACTTGGCTGTGCCAGCACCTGAGTGAGTGGTTAAAGTGTTTGCTAACTTTTCCTTCGTCTCTTGCTCTTAAACCACCACATCCACAATACCCCCCACCCCCGACCTCTGACATATGTAAAAAAATGTATTATTTTAATTCATTAATTAAATTCTGTATATATTAATTTATTTGTGCTTATATTTATTTTTGGGTGTTAAAATGTATTTATGTATGTATAAATGTATATGTCTATTTATGTATACATTTATTTACTGATGTTATTATTCACTTATCTATTTATTCATGTAGAATGCAACCACCAGGGGTGCCCCAAACCCCAAAGCGGGATATATCCAGAGACTGACAATGGCACTCTATTGAATGTAATTCATAGCAAATTACATGCAGTACATACAAAAGTGCAGTGCAGTGCAGACCCACTGGTACCAGTGGGTCTGCACTGCACTGCACTTTTTGTATTTTGTTTATGACTTGCACCTACCTCATTGCTAATGTTTATTTATATTTGATGCTGATGCACTTTGGAAGCACTCTGACACTTTATATATTTATCTATATAATATTATTAGTTATTGAACAGAGATTAGGGTACCCCACTGGGATATTATAGGATAAAATCCCCCCCCCCCCTTTCCTCTCATTTGATGGCAGTTTATATGTGTGTTATATGCTTTTTTAAAGAAATCTTTTTTAATGTGTCCTTGTATGTCATTTTGATTATGTAATAAATTTGCTAAGAATTACATTCAATAGATAGCCATTGTCAGTCTCTGGATATATCCTGCCTTGGGGTTTGGGGCACCCCTGGTGGTTGCATTATTTCAGATTGATTGGGATCCACCAGAGCAGGGCACCTTATGTATTTATTAATTTATGTATATATTGATTTATGTATTTATTTATGTATGTATTTCAATTGGCCAGCCCCCCCCCCCCCACCTGACAATTTGGCCTCCAATATTTTATTTTAAAATTATATGTGTATTTCTTTATGTTTCTTTGTTTTTTTTTTTTATTATTTTGAGTACTTTCCTACACCATAATGTGCAGAACAATTGCCCAGACCCCCCCCCCCAATTTAGCCTCCAACACTCTAAAAGAAACAGAATATTTCCCCGTTTTGTGTAGGGCAATCACCCTGGAGTTTCCCTTGATTTGCAGACCTTTTACCATTGCTACCCCCTTTTTTCAGCCATTTTTGGGCCCCCAAGTTCAGGTCCCTATTGCCTTCAGTGGCATTGGGTTGAATTTGGGGACCCGAACTTGTCGAACCTGGACTTCTAGTGGTTCACTCATCACTATCTGTAATAAATCTTTATGTGTATGGTTCAGGTAATAGAATGATGTACCATCTAATTGTGTGGTATGCATGCAAAGCTTTAGCATTAAAATGGTATTATGACAGTGCTCCTTGGATATCAATGTTGATTGCTATCAGTATCATACTTTACTGATAGCAGAGGTTCCAAAGCCTTCCATAGCTGTTTCCTGACCTTTTTTTAAACTTGTAAATTTCAGGCTCCAAATATCACCAGCTACTACAGCTTTGAGTGTGATCAGTTATGTAGATTCTTGTAATATACCTACATTGTCACTCTTTTGTTCCTGATGATGGAACAATCTTTTTATTTTGTATACTACAAATTACAACCTGTTCTCACACACAACCTGTTTTCACATTCCATAATATCTCATGTGTTACTAGGTTGATTCCCAAGTGAAAGATCACTGGTCTCGATTTGAGGAGAACCCTTGATGAATTCCCAAGAATTGAGAAACAGCGTTATACAAATCATTTATAGTATTTTCTCACCCTAGAAATATGTCAAACTGCATCATGTGAGTGCCATGACAGTTGGAAGAATATGAAATGAAGTCTGTCTAGCCGTTCCAAACCCAAAAGGTGGACAGGCAAAATATCAACAAGTAGGTTTAAGTTTGGTGGAGGAAACCTGATGTTGTGGGTTTCTTTCACATCCCCAAAAAATAGGATATTTGACCAGGATCAATGTTGGTTCCCATGCTGAGCTACATGTGAGTATCCCGAAAAATTTGTTACTTTGTACATTTAAATACTATGGGTACAATGTTCCAGCAGGACAACAACTCAAAGCATACATTGAGATTGACGAAGAAATATCTCAATGACAATGAAGTTGAGGTGCTGGATTGCCCTCCACAGTCTCCAGACCTCAACCTCAATTGAACACTTGTGAATACTTGTGGATAGAGTTGACAAAAAAGCTGTATTTATACCCAAGTGATTCGACCAGCAATATTGGGTACGTGTAGATGAGAACTCAGGACAAATTTCAGTAAAAAACATGCTTAAATCTCATTGAGAAAATACTCAGAAGGATTCAGGCAGTGTTAAAAACCAAAAATGGATTAAAAAAACTAGCACAATCATACAACTCAAAATTTTAATTTTAGGAGCACAACGGTAACAATGCAGTCATATGGCAAAAATCTTCATAACTAATCATAAGTTAAATTGTTGTAAGTCCAATTTATGTAGATAATTGTCTGACTGATTGATTGACGATGAACAAGAAGAATGTCTAAAAAATGATTGTAGTCTCACTTTCAGCCATGTAATGGATTGTGAAAATGTGAAAAGTCAAAAGTTCAAAACTTTGGAAACCTTTAGTGCATAAGTGTATAATTGATCTCCTCCATTGGAGGTTCTTTGTCACTAGGGAGCTAAGAACCACTGATTTACAAATGTAAGCACTTAAATAAAAGCAAGGTAAGATTGTGAAAACCTGGGAGCCCCGTCCCCAGTATCTTTGGAGAGCACATTAAGCCCATTGGGCAGAGAAGCATTCACATCTTTCTACTCTCCTGCCACTGTAGCTTCCTCTTTTTCCACCTTTCTCTGTTCATGCCACACAAGTAGGCTCGTCTGTCTTTAATCAGAGGAAAGAAACTGGGTCTAGAGGGTGTTGCAGAAATGTTAGACTTTCTGCCTCCAGGAGTGATGAGCCACAAGGTGCAAGAGCCCCCCCACAACTTTCTGCAAGTTTAAGTGATTTAGCCTAGACTTGCCAAGACTCCACTATGTCGTCTGATGAATTTTCAGTAAAGTCCACTCTTCACGCCTGTATCTTATACAATGTGGACCTAAAGCTTCATATGGCATAGCTTTTGCCAATTGGGCAGGAAGTATGGCTGGACAATAAGGGATGACATTCAGCAACCCAGTTAACCTGTATATTTCATCATGTACGTATACAAAAGCCCACAAATAATTACTTAACGGTAACCATATGAGGGGATCACTAAAAGTAGAGCTCCGAGAAAAAAACTACTTTTTTTCAGTTTATGAGTCAGGAAGGGTTTTGTTAGTTTTACGGTATTTTTAGTAGAAAAGATCTTCTGTCTCAACAGATGCTAGTACAGCCGTTTAAATCCTGCAGTTTTTTTAAATTCTTAAGGCTTAACCTCACAGTAAGTGCAGCATGAACTCATACAGAGCGTTGACCCCAAAGTACAGGGAACATAGCTACTTCATCTTATCAGTGTGCATTTTAAACCACAGAAGAAAATGACAGCAGATAAGTCACTGAACAGCATCAGCTAAGAAAAATATACCTTAAGACACACAGTGGATTCTTGCAGTAAGAAAAGAACAAAGTAGTAACAGGTAAACAAGTTCATCTTAGGGATCCTACAAACATCCATATGTTTCACATATGTAAAATAAACTTTTTAAAGGGATAAAGTACATATAGCTTAAATACACTTTTAAATAGATGTAGGGATGCTATGCTAGGAACATTTTGTTTTCATGTAAAAAATACTGCACTAAGCCTACTGGTCCTATAAATGAATTCAAATTAAAATGAACATGCATGCAGGTACTGAACATTGCTCACTGTGCATGTTACTAGTATGCAGTTGTAAGAGGTTACCTAACTATCCAAACTTACTCTCACCTATCTCGGAGGGAAAGTAGAGATGAGCAAATCCTCTTAGATTAATCTCACATTGTTTCATACAAATCTGAATTGAACATTATTTTTGTATCAGAATAATTTTGGAAAATTAGCTAACTTAGTATTGAAACAGAACAATCTGGTGCCTTAGTGCAATAAGTATTGAACTGTTGCATGGAAGGCCAGGGTTTGAATCTGGCTTTATTTTGAGTTCCAATAAAACTTTTTAAATATGTGTACATATACCACTGTGCAAATGTTTTAGGCAAGTGAAAAAAGACAAGTTAGAAAAGTTACTGTAAAGTAATAAAGCAATCAAAAAGGTGTTAATGTTTATTTTTATCAATCCATCAAAATGCAAAGCAATGGAACAGAAATGAAATTCAAATCAACAGTAGCCTTAAAAAAGCATAATTTATTTTATATGCAAATGCACATGAGTTGCAGGTCTGGTAGGATTATAGTCAGGTGTATGGTTAACACAATTAATTGAAACAGACACAACAGTGTAGGAGGCTTTAAACTGGGTGAAGAACGGCCAAACTCAGCTACAAAAGTATTTTATACGCAAGTACACATGAGGTATTGGGTCTGGTAGGATTATAGTCAGGTGTATGGTTAACACAACTGAAACAGACACAACAGCGTAGGAGGCTTTAACCCTTTAAGTGCCAAGCACGTAACACCTATGTGCTGGCTTGTCTGGGCCTAAAGTGCCAAGCACGTAGGTGTTACGGGTTTGAATTTCTCTCCCTGCTAGTTAAAAAAAAATTCCGGGGGTTCTCAGATGGCTCCAGGAGAACCCCCGGAATGGCGACACCCCGCACTTCCGCAGAAGCCGCTGCTAACTGTAAAAAAAAAAAAATGACATTTACTCACCTGCGGACACGATGCCTCCTGCAGGGTCTCTTCTCTGATCGCCCCAGGCTCTTCTGTGGTGAGGAGAGGGTGAGAAATCAGCCTCCCCCTCACTTCCTGGATCGCGACTGCGTGGGGCGGGTGACGTCACTGTGATGTCACCCGGCAGCCGGCTTCTTAACACCCGCACCCGAGACTATCAGTCTTGCTGGGTGCTTGGAGGAAAGAGGTCGGGAGGGGGAAGGGCTGTGATCCCTGCCCCCCCAGCCCCCTCCACCAAGCACCGGCAGCTGTCATCAGGGATAGTCGGGGAACAGAGGAGGATCGGAGGTAAAGTAAAGAAAAAAAAGTAAATAAATGTCATTTTTTTATTGTGTCTGTGTTTTTATTTTTACTGTTAACCCCTTGTGAACTGGTAAGGGGTCCATGAGATTCCTATACCAGTTCACAAGGCTGGGGGCTGGCAAGTCACCTGCAACTAGCAGGTGACTTGCCATTAACCCCCAGCACTCCAATTACCTGCCTCCCCAAAGGCCAGAGGCGGGCAGAAGAGCCCGGGCCCACAGAGGTATGTGGGCTTGTAGGCTGCAGGGTGGAGGGCCACCAAAGCTGGCCCCTGCACCCTGATCTACAAGCCCCCATAGCTGGTCCCGGGCTGGTTATGATGGGTAAGGGGGACCCCACGTCATTTTTTTTTTTAAGGGTTTTTAACCCTTAAAACTCCCCAAAAAATGGGGTCCCTTCCCCCTTCCAGCAGCAGCAGCAGGAGAGCAGAAGCCAGAGTGATCAGCGGGGGACACAGTGGCCGAGGATGGTAAGATATTATTTTCTCCTTGTGTCTGTGTTTTTTTACACTTAACCCTTTGGGAGCTGGTAAGGGATCCATGATACCCCTATACCAGTCCACAAGGCTGGGGGCTGGCAAGTCACCTTCGGCTAGCGGGTGACTTGCCATTAACTCCCGGCACCCCCAATTTCCTGCCTCCCCAAAACCCAGGGGGGGGTGGCAGAAGAGCCCGGTCCACGGAGCTTGTAGCGGGCGGGGAGCAACCAAAGCTGGCCCCTGCACCCTGTTCCTACAAGCCCCCATAGTTGGTCCCAGGCTGGTTATGATGGGTAAGGGGGACCCCATGTCATTTTTGGGGGGATTTTTAAGGGTTTTTAACCCTTACAATTCAAAAGAATGGAGGGGGGACCCTATGTAATTTTTTTTTAATTAACTCCTTATGTTTATAGTGTAGATAGTAGTTCTGTTTAATTATTATTTGTAAATGTTATAAAGTGCTCTTTTAAGTTTGGGGGCAGAATGGCAGAATGGTGGGGTTTACTGATACATATGTGGTACCATTGTAATCGGGAGAAATGGGGCTTTCACGTGCAATATATTTTTCTATAATAAAACAAATATTGCATTTAAAATAAAGGAGAAAATTTTCTAAAAAATATTTTTTTATTTATTTTTTGTTTTTTTTTAAGCAAAAATATTTTTAAAAAAGTTGAAAAAATACAAACAAGACATTTAATGTTAAAGCCTAAACTCTGCTGCAAAAAAATATATATATATATATAATTTTCCTGGAAATTCCTACAAAAATCACGGTTAAACATGGCACAAAAAGGTGAAAAGGGACCTGTCAACAGAGGGTGACAAAGTCTCAAGTAGGTTGGCAGTTAAAAGGGTTGAAAGTAGCTATGCATGTTGGGTATTGTTCTGTTCGTGGGATCTTGCGCTTTCAGATTTAGCTTGTTTTTTCTTGTTTGCATATTGTTATTTTAGGAAAACATGTCTTTTATTCTGCTTTTTTTATACATTTTTTAGGGAAACCCTGTGCCATCTAAGAATTCTTTGAGGGATTACTTCCAGAAAGATGAAGCCACAACAATAAGCTGTGTACGCTTAGAAAACTTAACATGTGTACTTTCGGGGAATATGTGGTTTATGGGGATATTCCAAATGTAAAGGGTAGTTTTGGTTGAAAAACCGCAAGGTGCGCACTTTGTCAGCAGAGCTCAAATTTTCAAGTAAAATGACCGTTATGCGCATGCTTTACTTTGGGGTGTTTGGCAACTCTTCTGTTGACAGTACCTATGCATGTTGAGTATCGTTATGTTCGAGGGACCTTGCTTATTCAGATGTATTTTGTTTTTTCTTGTTTGTATATAGTTTTTTTTTGGGAAAATGTGGCTTTGATTCTTCATTTTTATTCTTTTTTAGGGAAACTCTGTGCAACCAAAAAATTCATTGAGGGATTACTTTAAGAAAACTGCGCCCATGTCAACAAGCCTTGTACGCCCAGAAAGCTCAATGTGTGTACTTCCAGAGAATATATAGTTTGTTGGGGTATTTCAAATGTAAAAGGTTGTTTTTCTCGAAAAACTGCAGGGTGCGCATAGCACATAACATAGTTGTATTTTTGCTGAAAATCTCCTAAAGTGCTTTTTCAGTTTGGGGCATGCTCTGGGCAGGAAATGGTGCCTACCTATACATATGTGGTACCGTTGTAACCGGGAGAAATTGGAATTTGACACGCATTAACATTTTATTGATAAATTAACATTTTTTCTATTGCAAAACATACTACAAATTGTACAAAACAGATTTTTAAAATTTTTATGCACATATTTCACCCACAAGTATTAAGAATATACAAAAAAGGCCAAACAAGACATTTCATGTTGAAGCCCAGACTCTAAAAAAGAGCTGAAAAAAACAATATATAATTTTCCTGGGAAATCCCTGGAAATCCCTTCATAAATCACAGTTTAACATGTGGAGCGCAAAATAGTGAAACATAGTCTGTCAACAGAGGGTGACAAAAACTCGAGGAAGGCTGGCACTTAAAGGGTTAAACTGGGTGAAGAATGGCCAAACTCAGCTACAAAAGTGAGGCTGTGGAAGATGGATATGCCACAGGTCACAGGTTTCATCCTATGCATGCTGGGTTAGTGAAATAATACTGTAAATAATTATCACATGCAGATCAGAGGCATCGCTAATAGAATCGCAGAGCGGCACAATTGCAGAGAGTTGAAGTGGCATCACTATGGGGGGCCTCTATAGTGCCTGAAAAACACACCCTGGAGCTGGCAGCAGCAGGAGCCCAAAAGTTAGCTGAATCACACCCCGGAGTAGCAAGCAGCAGCAGCTGCAGGAGCCCAAACATTGCTTTACAGAGACACTGAAGTTGGCTGCAGGAGGCCAAAAATTGGATGAATCACACCCTGGAGTTGCAAGCAGCAGCAGGAGCCCAAACATTACTTTAAAGAGTCACAGGAGTTGGCTTCAGGAGCCCAAAAATTGGATGAATCACACCCTGGAGTTGTCAGCAGCAGCAGGAGCCCAAACATTGCTTTAAAGAGACACTGGAGTTGGCTGCAGGAGGCCTCAAATTGGATGAATCACACCCTGGAGTTGCAAGCAGCAGCAGCAGGAGCCCAAACATAGCTTGAAAGAGACACTGGAGTTTGCTGCAGGAGCCCAAAAATTGGATGAATCACACCCTGGAGTTGCAAGCAGCAGGACAAAAACCAATTCAAAATGTAATAACTTGATTAAGCTGAGGATGAACAAGGGTATTTAGTATAACAGATAGGGAGCTACATACAGGTTTGGGGTACCCTGCGGCCTAGTGTTTTGGCAGTAGGACAAAAAACAATTCAAAATGCGATAGCTTGATTAAGCTGAGGATGAACAAGCGTATTTAGTATAACAGATAGGGTGCTACGTGCAGGTTTGGGAAACCCTACGGCCTGGTGTTTTTTTTAAAAGCAGGACAAAAACCAATTCAAAATGCAATAGCTTGATTAAGCTGAGGATGAACAAGGGTATTTAGTATAACAGATAGGGTGCTACATGCAGGTTTGGGATACCCTGTGGCCTAGTGTTTTGGCAGCAGGACAAAACCCAATTTAAAATGCAATAGCTTAATTAAAATGAGGCTGAACAAATCTTATTTAGTATAACAGATAGGGTGACATGTGCAGGTTTGGGATGCCCATGTGGGTTGTTGTATTTAAAGCAGACAAAACCCAATTCAAATTGCAACAGCTTAATTAAAATGAGGCTGAACAACGCTTACTTAGTACAGCAGATAGGGTGCTACGTGCAGGTTTGCGATACCCTGCGGCCTAGTGTTTTGGCAGCAGGACAAACCCAATTCAAAATGCAATAGCTTAATTAAAATGAGGCTGAACAACTCTTATTTAGTATAACAGATAGGGTGACATGTGCTGGTTTGGGATGCCCATGTGGGTTGTTGTATTTAAAGCAGACAAAACCCAATTCAAAATGCAACTGCTTAATTAAAATGAGGCTGAACAACGCTTACTTAGTACAGCAGATAGGGTGCTACGTGGAGGTTTGCGATACCCTGCGGCCTAGTGTTTTGGCAGCAGGACAAAAACCAATTCAAAATGCAAAAGCTTGATTAGGCTGAGGATGAACAACGCTTATTTAGTATAAGAGATAGGGTGCTACATGCAGGTTTGGGATGCCCATGTGGGTTGTTGTATTTAAAGCAGACAAAACCCAATTCAAAATGCCACAGCTTAATTAAAATGAGGCTGAACAACGCTTACTTAGTACAGCAGATAGGGTGCTACGTGCAGGTTTGCGATACCCTGCGGCCTAGTGTTTTGGCAGCAGGACAAAACCCAATTCAAAATGCAATAGCTTAATTAAAATGAGGTTGAACACCGCTTATTTAGTATAACAGATAGGGTGTTACGTGCAGGTTTGGGAGACCCTGTGGCCTACTGTTTTGGCAGCAGGACAAAAAACAATTCAAAATGCAATAGCTTAATTAAAATGAGGCTGAACAACACTTACTTAGTATAACAGATAGGGTGACATGTGCAGGTTTGGGATGCCCATGTGGGCTGATGTATTTAAAGCAGACAAAACCCAATTCAAAATGCAATAGTTAATTAAAAAGAGGCTGAACAACGCTTATTTAGTATACACGGCGCTACGTGCAGGTTTGGGATACCCTGCGGCCTAGTGTTTTGGCAGCAGGACAAACACCAATTCTGCACGGGATTTAATGATTTTGACAGTCAATCGGAGGGGTTAACAAAAAAAGTTCCTAGAGAAAGGTTACCCATATGATGCGGTCAAAGCACAGAGGGACAAAGTGAGGGAAATTGATAGGACCACACTTTTGCAATCCCGGGTCAAGGGACCACCTGTGGAAAATGGGATTGATTTCTCTTTTCTATCAGGGTTTAGCTTACAGCACCGAAAGGTGAAAGGTATCTTGGGTAAGCATTGGCATCTGCTAAAGGACGATCTGGTATTGGGCCCGGCTTTGCCTAATAAACCAACTTGCATCTTTCGGCGGGCGCCCAATTTAAGAGATCGCCTTGTCCGTAGTTATGTTGACCCACCGAAACCTATTACCTTGGTTAAGGATCCTCTTAACGTTTTTTTTAGATGTGGCGCATGTTGTGGCTGCAAAACTGGGAAAAACCTTGGTAAATCCATTAAAACCCTTAATATTGATGGGATGATTAAACCTATTAATATCATCAAGTGTATCACTTGCAGTACTAAAAATGTGGTGTACGCAATATGGTGTCCGTGTAATTTGATAAATATAGGGAGGACCACTCGACATCTCAAGACCCGCATAAGGGAACACATATATAATATAAAGCGTGGTTTCGAGGCGCATAACTTATCAGCACACTTTAAAAAAGTACACGCCTCGGACCCTGGTGTTCTTTCCTTTGCGGGTATTGATAGGGTCACCCCACACTGGAGGGGTACTAATGTAGTTAGAGAACTGTCACAATGTGAGAGTAGATGGATATACACATTGGACACTCTGTCCCCATCGGGTTTAAATGTCGATTATGACCTTAATTGCTTTATAGATAGCTCATAGTCATCATATGGATTTAGCTTGTTTAGCCATTTTTGTCATTGTTCTGGTTATATATATATTTAATTTTTTAAATAATTTGTGTTTAGGTCTTTCCCCTTTTTTAGACTTTGTGATAGTATCTATTATCCAAATTATCGACCTTTTTTATATGCGCTTTTTATGCATTGTTTTTATTAAGTTTATGGTCTTATTAGGTTCAATGGTGTATGTTATGTTGTAAGTATCGGCTCTCTCCTCTGGATACCTCTTCCGGCTTACATTTTTTATACCGACCTATTAATAATTTTAAAATAATTTTTCTATATTAGCTCCACTTTATTATATACCATGTTTAGGCATTGTAATGTTTTTTTATCTATTAGCCCTTTGGCAAGGCTCTATTGCTTAACTAGGTGTATTTGTGGATTATATGTTTCGGTAGAAATGTATCCTTAAATATAAATAATATATGGTGAGCAGGTCTTAGATCACAGATTCCGCTTGCTTAATGGAGTTCCACCTATACTCCGTTTATATGTGCCAAAGTACCTGTAGTGGGCGCGCTTTAATGTTTAAAAGACATGATGTACGTCTGCCAGTGACTGCTAATTCGGAAGCTGTCAGTGGCTTGGAGCGCAAAGCACGTAGGTTGCTTCTGCGCATGCGCGCTCGATTGTCTAGATGGCGCGTGCGCATTGGGTACCGCTCGGTAAACCGGAAGTGGTCTGAGACTGTGGAGTGCAGAAGCGCCTCCGTAAACCGGAAGTGCTTTGTATGATTGCCGAATGAGGACGCACACTCTTTTGTAAGGTACCTTATATATTTCCCCCTTATTCCCCACCGCGGCCATCCTGGCTAAAGTCCCTGGAAGGGACGAAACGTGTAGGAGCGCGCAGTCGGCATTGCCTGGTTTTTACTTATATCTCAGGTGTTTGGAGGACGGGGGATCCGGCGGTGAGAGTGGATACCGTGATATGCTGGATGTTTTTATTGCTTGATATACGTTTTATTATTGTGAGTGCATTAACCCCATTAAATATCCCAAATTGATCATAGAGGTGTTGCACTAGATTTTCTTTTCTTTTCATTCCTCTTTATGGTCCCTATTTGGAGTGATACATTATACCATGCGGAGTAAACCTCATGTTTTCCTCTTAATGAAATAAGTCCTAAAGTGTGGAATTCCCTATCTCAATACAAGTCTATGCCCATTTGATATACCTGGTGCCCATATTTGACGACTGTGGAGGATGAAGGAGTTGTTTAATAAGCCTTTGATTTAAAGTCCCTCTGGTAAGAGTTTACTACAGATGGTGGAGGATTACTGTCACTACAATTTTCACTGGAAATCTTCACGTTAAGGACTTTTTTTGAGTTTATATGTTCATAGACTTATTTTTATATAGATTTTTTCACATTGAAAGAATATGTGTGTTTGGTTCACATTTGTAGCTGTGTTTTATTGTTTTATATGAGGATGAACAACGCTTATTTAGTATAACAGATAGGGTACTACGTGCAGGTTTGGGATACCCTGCAGCCTAGTATTTTGGCAGCAGGACAAAAACCAATTCAAAATGCAATAGCTTAGTTAAAATGAGGCTGAACAACGCTTATTTAGTATAACAGATAGGGTGCTACGTGCACGTTTGGGATACCCTGCGGCCTAGTGTTTTGGCAGCAGGACAAAACCCAATTCAAAATGCAATAGCTTAATATAAATGAGGCTGAACAACGCTTATTTAGTATAACAGACAAGGTGACATGTGCTGGTTTGGGATGCCCATGTGGGCTGTTGTATTTAAAGCAGACAAAACCCAATTCAAAATGCAATAGCTTAATTAAAATGAGGCTGAACAACGCTTATTTAGTATAACAGATAGGGTGCTACGTGCACGTTTGGGATACCCTGCGGCCTAGTGTTTTGGCAGCAGGACAAAAACCAATTAAAAATGCAATAGCTTAATTAAAATGAGGCTGAACAACGCTTATTTAGTATAACAGATAGGGTGCTACGTGCAGGTTTGGGATACCCTGCGGCCTAGTGTTTTGGCAGCAGGACAAAACCCAATTCAAAATGCAACAGCTTAATTAAAATGAGGCTGAACAACGCTTATTTAGTATAACAGATAGGGTGCTACGTGCACGTTTGGGATACCCTGCGGCCTAGTGTTTTGGCAGCAGGACAAAAACCAATTCAAAATGCAATAGCTTAATTAAAATGAGGCTGAACAACGCTTATTTAGTATAACAGATAGGGTGCTACGTGCAGGTTTGGGATACCCTGCGGCCTAGTGTTTTGGCAGCAGGACAAAAACCAATTCAAAAAGCAATAGCTTGATTAAGCTGAGGATGAACAACGCCTATTTAGTATAAGAGATAGGGTGCTACGTGCAGGTTTGGGATACCCTGCAGCCTAGTGTTTTGGCAGCAGGACAAAACCCAATTCAAAATTCAATAGCTTAATATAAATGAGGCTGAACAACGCTTATTTAGTATAACAGACAAGGTGACATGTGCTGGTTTGGGATGCCCATGTGGGCTGTTGTATTTAAAGCAGACAAAACCCAATTCAAAATGCAATAGCTTAATTAAAATGAGGCTGAACAACGCTTATTTAGTATAACAGATAGGGTGCTACGTGCAGGTTTGGGATACCCTGCGGCCTAGTGTTTTGGCAGCAGGACAAAACCCAATTCAAAATGCAATAGCTTAATTAAAATGAGGCTGAACAAAGCATATTTAGTATAACAGATAGGGTGCTACGTACAGGTTTGGGATACCCTGCGGCCTAGTGTTTTTGCAGCAGGACAAAAACCAATTCAAAATGCAATAGCATAATTAAAATGATTCTGAACAACGCTTATTTAGTATAACAGATAGGGTGCTACGTGCAGGTTTGGGATACCCTGCGGCCTAGTGTTTTGGCAGCAGGACAAAAACCAATTCAAAATGCAATAGCTTGATTATGGTGAGGATGAACAACGCTTATTTAGTATAACAGATAGGGTGCTACGTGCAGGTTTGAGATACTCTGCGGCCTAGTGTTTTGGCAGCAGGACAAAACCCAATTCAAAATGCAATAGCTAAATTAAAATGAGGCTGAACAATGCTTATTCAGTATAACAGAGAGGGTGCTACATGCAGGTTTGGGATACCCTGCGGCCTAGTGTTTTGGCAGCAGGATAAAACCAAATTCAAAATGCAATAGCTTAATTAAAAAGAGGCTGAACAACGCTTATTTAGTATAACAGATAGGGTGCTACACGCAGGTTTGGGATACCCTGCGGCCTAGTGTTTTGGCAGCAGGACAAAAACCAATTCAAAATGCAATAGCTTAATTAAAATGAGGCTGAACAACGCTTATTTAGTATAACATACAGGGTGACATGTGCTGGTTTGGGATGCCCATGTGGGCTGTTGTAGTTAAAGCAGACAAAACCCAATTCAAAATGCAACAGCTTAATTAAAATGAGGCTGAACAACGCTTATTTAGTATAACAGATAGGGTGCTACGTGTAGGTTTGGGATACCCTGCGGCCTAGTGTTTTGGCAGTTTGGACAAAAAACAATTCAAAATGCAACAGCCTAATTAAAATGAGGCTGAAAAACGCTTATTTAGTATAACAGATAGGGTGACATGTGCTGGTTTGGGATGCCAATGTGGGCTGTTGTATTTAAAGCAGACAAAGCCCAATTCAAAATGCAATAGCTTAATTAAAATGATGCTGAACAACGCTTATTTAGTATAACAGATAGGGTGCTACGTGCAGGTTTGGGATACCCTGCGGCCTAGTGTTTTGGCAGCAGGACAAAAACCAATTCAAAATGCAATAGCTTGATTAAGCTAAGGATGAACAACGCTCATTTAGTAAAAGAGATAGGGTGCTACGTGCAGGTTTGGGATACCCTGCGGCCTAGTGTTTTGGCAGAAGGACAAAAACCTATTCAAAATGCAATAGCTTAATTCAAATGAGGCTGAACAACGCTTATGTAGTATAACAGATAGGGTGCTATGTGCAGGTTTGGGAAATCGTGCGGCCTAGTGTTTTGGCAGCATATCAAAACCCAATTCAAAATGCAATAGCTTTATTAAAATGAGGCTGAACAATGCTTATTCAGTACAACAGATAGGGTGCTACATGCAGGTTTGGGATACCCCGCAGCCTAGTGTTTTGGCAGCAGGACAAAAACCAATTCAAAATGCAATAGCATAATTAAAATGAGGCTGAACAACGCTCATTTAATATAACAGATGGGGTGCTACGTGCAGGTTTAGGATACCGTGTGGCCCAGTGTTTTGGCAGCAGGACAAAACCCAATTCAAAATGCAATAGCTTAATTAAAATGAGGCTGAACAACGCTAAATTGTATAACAGATAGGGTGCTACGTGCAGGTTTGGGATACCCTGCAGCCTTGTGTTTTGGCAGCTTGGACAAAAAACCATTCACAATGCAATAGCTTAATTAAAATGAGGCTGAACAACGCTTATTTAGTATAACAGATAGGGTGACGTGCTGGTTTGGGATGCCCACGTGGGCTGTTGTATTTAAAGCAAACAAAAAACAATTCAAAATGCAATAGCTTAATTAAAATAAGGCTGAACAACGCTTATTTAGTATAACAGATAGGGTGCTACGTGCAGGTTTGGGATACCCTGCAGCCTAGTGTTTTGGCAGCAGGACAAAAAACAATTCAAAATGCAATAGCTTAATTAAAATGAGGCTGAACAATGCTTATTTAGTATAACAGATAGGGTGCTACGTGCATGTTTGGAACACCCTGCGGCCTAGTGTTTTGGCAGCAGGACAAAAAACAATTCAAAATGCAATAGCTTAATTAAAATGAGGCTGAAAAACGCTAATTTAGTATAACAGATGGGGTGCTATGTGCAGGTTTGAGATACCCTGCGGCCTAGTGTTTTGGCAGCAGGACAAAAACCAATTCAAAATGCAATAGCTTGATTAAGCTGAGGATGAACAACGCTTATTTAGTATAACAGATAGGGTGCTACATGCAGGTTTGGGATACCCTGCAGCCTAGTATTTTGGCAGCAGGGCAAAAAACAATTTAAATGCAATAGCTTGATTAAGCTGAGGATGAACAACGCTTATTTAGTATAACAGATAGGGTGCTACGTGCAGGTTTGGGATACCCTGCGGCCTGGTGTTTGGCAGCAGGACAAAAAACAATTCAAAATGCAATAGCTTAATTAAAATGAGGCTGAACAACGCTTATTTAGTATAACAGATAGGGTGACATGTGCTGGTTTGGGATGCCCATGTGGGCTGTTGCATTTAAAGCAGACAAAACCCAATTCAAAAGGCAACAGCTTAATTAAAATGAGGCTGAACAATGCTTATTTAGTATAACAGATAGGGTGCTAAGTGCAGGTTTGGGATACCCTGCGGCCTAGTGTTTGGCAGCAGGACAAAAACCAATTCAAAATGCAATAGCTTAATTAAAATGTGGCTGAACAAAGCTTATTTATTATAATAGATAGGGTGCTACGTGCAGGTATGTGATACCCTGCGGCCTAGTGTTTTGGCAGCCGGACAAAAACCAATTCAAAATGCAATAGCTTGATTAAGCTAAGGATGAACAACGCTTATTTAGTATAACAGATAGGGTGACATGTGCTGGTTTGGGATGCCCATGTGGGTTGTTGTATTTAAAGCAGACAAAACCCAATTCAAAATGCAACAGCTTAATTAAAATGAGGCTGAACAACGCTTATTTAGTATAACAGATAGGGTGCTACGTGCAGGTTTGGGATACCCTGCGGCCTAGTGTTTTGGCAGCTTGGACAAAAAACAATTCAAAATGCAATAGCTTGATTAAGCTAAGGATGAACAACGCTTATTTAGTATAACAGATAGGGTGACATGTGCTGGTTTGAGATGCCCATGTGGGCTGTTGTATTTAAAGCAGACAAAACCCAATTCAAAATGCAACAGCTTAATTAAAATGAGGCTGAACAACGCTCATTTAGTATAACAGATAGGGTGCTACGTGCAGGTTTGGGATACCCTGCGGCCTAGTGTTTTGGCAGCAGGACAAAAACCAATTAAAAATGCAATACTTTGATTAAGCTGAGGATGAACAACGCTTATTTAGTATAACAGATAGGGTGCTACGTGCAGGTTTGGGATACCCTACAGCCTAGTGTTTTGGCAGCAGGACAAAACCCAATTCAAAATGCAATAGCTTAATTAAAATGAGGCTGAACAACGCTTATTTAGTATAACAGATAGGGTGCTACGTGCAGGTTTGGGATACCCTGCGGCCTAGTGTTTTGGCAGCAGGACAAAACCCAATTCAAAATGCAATAGCTTAATTAAAATGAGGCTGAACAACGCTTATTTAGTATAACAGATAGGGTGACATGTGCTGGTTTGGGATGCCCATGTGGGCTGGTGTATTTAAACCAGACAAAAAAATATTAAAACTAATCTAGTTATGAGGAATCCGTGTGTGTAACAGATAGGGTTAAATATGCCACTGCATAGATGGGATGCACAGTGGCAAGGCAGGTTTATAGCACAAAGAACTGAAATAAAAAAAAAATATTTCCCTGTCACTTCAATGCTGTTCCTGCCTGGATTGTTCAGTTTTTTTCCCTATCTTTCACTATCTTTCCCTGGCTCTGTCTACCTCTCTTTCTGCCTCTCTGTCGGTCTCTCTGACTCTCCCTACCTATCTCTAACTCTGTCACTGCCTGTAACTAGCTCTGCTCTGGCCGCAATACAACGCTGAAATGCGCAAAAGGAAAATGGCTGCCGGTTTATATAGCACGGTGACCTCACCGGGCTTCCTGGCTGCTGATAGGCTGCATGTGACTTTCCCATGATACCTTGCCCCATGTCCGGACATGTCCTTCCACCATTTTAGAATGCCTGTAATTGAAATAAATGGAGTTTAAAGGAAAACTTCGATCGATCGAATCGTGGGGAAATTCGGATTCGCTCAGAATCAAATTTTTCCTGAAATTCGGAACGAATTCGGGTTCGTCCGGATCGATTCGCTCATCCCTAGTAACAATATACAACAATATTCAAAATCTCATGTACTGATCTAGTGATTTTTTTGCCTATGCCAGCTAATTCTAAGGTTTTGTCTACCAACTGTAAAAGGGAACCAATCTCTATTATTTTCTAATACCTGCTGTGTAAGATTCATCCTTAGTAAATCCTTACATTTTTGGATTCACATACACAGGTTCAATTTCACTGTTCCTTACCCTAAGCCAAAGTATGACTGTGTGAGATTCAGTTCAAAGTGTTATTGGCCTAATGTTCCTTTTACCTTTACCTTTTACATATGCAGGTTAGCCACAAAATGTGAGAATATGGGTGTTCACGATGCAACTATATGTTTTCCTATTGAACTGCTTTGTTCATGTGGTATGTTTTTGAATAACCCAACAGCAATAATGAGTTAGCCAGCAGCTCACTTGATGCCTGTCCCATATGCCTCTCCTTTTTTGCTGCAGCACTGAGTAAAAGTCCTCCAAAGTAGTAGTGCTCCAGAGTTTGCCCCTCCTTTCGATTTCATTCCTTTGAGACCGGGAAAAGGTGTCTAACAGCCTCTATTTCCCTTGTTGCTCCCAGCGGTAGTCAGTACAGCAAGCCACAGAGGTCCCACGGCAGTCTCTAATCACAGCAAAGCAAACACATGAGTCAAAAAAAGCTGGACCATGATATCCTCTTTGCAAAGGTATGGCTAGGCTGGGGGACTATGTGACCTTCCCACTATCACAGAATTAAAGTTTTGGAAGTTACTGTAGGGTCACCAGTTGAGGTGGAGAGGTCTGTGGTTAGGAGGGTTAATCTGGGGTTTGTTGCTCTGCCAGAAACGTTGTCTTGTATCAGCGATTTTTCTCCTATTGCAATGGTCTCTTTTGTGAGTATACACATGTAGAGGGAAATGCCATCCCAAATGTTTTTGTACATGTTTTTGCTTTTCAATCCCTAGATTATAAAACCCTATGAGTTTCAGGTGCCATGCAGTGTATTGGTAGCTAAGGAGTTGAGATGATGGGTTCATTTCTTTGAAAACTTTTTACCTCAGAGTGGCCCCTTAGCTGGAAGTGTAGGGCAAAAACAAGTGGGACCATCATGGTCCTAAAGGAGATTATGCAACTATCAATAACTTTGCCTATTTAAAGGGTCATTTATGCCAAAATGGCCCTTTTTAGTGTCCTCTGTCACCCTTCAATAGCACTGAAGCAAGGCAGGGGGTTACCTAATTAATATAACTTACCTTTACAGATATCCAGCGGTGAGGATGACATGATCAGAGCCCCACAATCTTTCTTCGCCTTCCTAATGACCCTCAAATCGCGTGGTCCCTGCACTGTGAGTGTTCCTGCCCACACCGTAATCTTTAATAACTAAACATATAATACAAAATATTAAACACAATGAAATGGATCATTCATCCCAAACCCTGTCTTAAGAAATGTGGGAAAAATACATCCATTTCACCAACAAGGTAATGCCCAGGGGGTGACATAATTCCAAATTTTAGTCATATCATTTAATAATTATTCAAATAAATAAATGCAAATAAATACCCAATGTAACTATACCCATAATAATTATCGTAACATAAGAAAACCCAAATAGGTGCAATCTCACCTCAGCTAATGCCTTCTTATATGGGGATCTACTAATTTGCCACATTCCAAGATCCAGCAAAGATGATGGGTGTGTCGGCATCCTTTTTCTGATTACTGCTCTTTTAAACCCAGTTCTTGCTCCACCCTCAAAGCTTCTCATTATTTGAAGTAGACTATAGCCGAATATACGTCTATTCAAATTTGATAAGAAAGCAAGTAGTATGAAATAGACATGCAGCTGCAGCCCGAGTACCCTTCTGCCAGGCTACTGATGATCCGAGGGCAGTATAAGAAATGATGTAATTTACCTGGGTTGTCTGGTCTGTGTCCTCACCTGCATGATGTGTGGGGACCTTGTCGATGCCTGATGAAAGTGAACTGTTTTTAAAAGATTCCTTGTCAATAAAGGTTATTTTTCTTGGATCCGATTGTGACTCTTCCATGGTGGCATTACAAAGGAGGGAAAATGATAACTTTTCAAAGTTATAAAAGACTTTGAAAGTGTGTGTTTTACATTTAGCCCTCTGTAAACTGGTTAGGGGACCCCTACACTAGTTCAAGAGGGGCATGCAAGTCAACTTCCAGAATGCAGGCAACTTGCCACAACCCCTGCCCTGTTACCTGTATCACCAAAGCCCAGTGGGATGCAGAAGAGTTTGTGGCCCATATGGGTTATGCAAGCTGAGACCACAACCTGGTCTACCAACCCCCATAACTGGTGTCCAAGCTGGTCTTGTGGGAGAGAGGAACAACCCGCTGTCCTTGATAGTTAACTGCAAAATGCATAAGTGTCATAAAATGCTTGTTTCATATTGGGGTGTCTCCTGGGCAGGAATGGGTATCTACCTACAGTATATATACCATACCGTTGGGAGGAATGAGGTATGGTTTTCAATTTTTTTCACATATTTCTCCCCAAAATATTGAGAAAGCACTGATACAATTACAAACAAGACATTTCATGTTAATGTGAAAATGTATATAATTTTCCTGGAAATACAAAGAAATTCCTGCAAAAATTAGACTTATACAGCACAAAATGTTGAAAAATAGTCTGGCAACAGAAGGTGATAACATCTGAAAGTAGGCTGACAGTTAAAGGGTTACATTTATGTAAAACATATAAATCCCTAACATAGCTTATACTTAGAGATGAGCGAACTTCTCAAAAATTCGATTCGGGCGATTCGCCGAATTTCTCAAAGAAATTCGGGTTCGTCCGAATCGAACTTTAGCGAATCGCTCATCTCTGGTGGGAGTGGGGAGGCCGGCTGCTCTGTCAGCGGGCGGCGGAAGCCGGCTTCTCCCGCCCGCTGACAGCGCAGCCGGCCTCCCCGCTCCCACCAAGCCGGCATTTTTTTTCCATTTCATGGCTTGGTGGGAGTGGGGAGGCCGGCTGCGCTGTCAGCGGGCGGCGGAAGCCGGCTTCCGCCGCCCACTGACATCGCAGCCGGTCTCCCCGCTCCCACCATGCCGGCATTTTTTTTTTTTTATTTCAGGGAAAAAAGAAATGCCGGCATGGTGGGAGCGGGGAGGCCGGCTTCGCTATCAGCGGGCAGCGGAAGCCGGCTTCCGCCACCCGCTGACAGCGCAGCCGGCCTCCCTGCTCCCACCATGCCGGCATTTTTTTTCCATTTCATGGCTTGGTGGGAGTGGGGAGGCCGGCTGCGCTGTCAGCGGGCGGCGGAAGCCGGCTTCCGCCGCCCACTGACATCGCAGCCGGTCTCCCCGCTCCCACCATGCCGGCATTTTTTTTTTATTATTTCAGGGAAAATTAGGTCAGCACGAACCACTAAAAATTTGAGTTCGTGCTGAATCGAATTTTCCCTGAGATTCGGAGCGAATTCAGGTTCGTTAGAACCGATTTGCTCATCCCTACTTATACTAACACAGGCAAGTGTAAAAACAGTGGAGAGGCTGCTTTACGTGATGTTGTAGCCTCTCCAACAGCTTGCAGTTTCATACAGTGATTATCCCCCTGTGTAGTCCAACTCCTCTCTCATCAGCTGCGGCGGTGGTGATACTGTTTGTACTGATCATGCAGCCTGATTAGCATAATGCCGTCCATTGTCCCTGGTCTCTGATGCTTCCTCAGCGCTACTGTGAAGTGTGCTAATGAGGCAGTAGAGAGCGTGAACAGCCAAGAGCAGCGCTGGACGCAGCTGGAATCATGCTGATAATGCTGCACAAATGAGTCCCCTCTGCTCCCCTCTTCCCCCTGGCAAGTACAGCCCCTCTGCTCTCCTCTTCCCCCTGGCAAGTACAGCCCCTCTGCTGCTCCCTCTTCCCCCCAGTGAGTACAGCCCCTCTGCTCCCCTGGCAAGTACAGCCCGCTGCTGCTTCCTCCCTCTTCCCCCAAGTGAGTACAGCCCCTCTGCTCCCCTGGCAAGTACAGCCCGCTGCTGCTTCCTCCCTCTTCCCCCAGTGAGTACAGCCCCTCTTCCCCCTGGCAAGTACAGCCCACTGCTGCTCCCTCTTCCCCCCAGTGAGTACAGCCCCTCTGCTCCCTTGGCAAGTACAGCCCCGCTGCTGCTTCCTCCCTCTCCCCCCCAGTGAGTACAGCCCCTCTTCCCCCTGGCAAGTACAGCCCCGCTGCTGCTTCCTCCCTCTCCCCCCCAGTGAGTACAGCCCCTCTGCTCCCCTGGCAAGTACAGCCCCACTGCTGCTCCCTCTTCCCCCCAGTGAGTACAGCCCCTCTGCTCCCCTGGCAAGTACAGCCCCACTGCTGCTCCCTCTTCCCCCCAGTGAGTACAGCCCCTCTGCTCCCCTGGCAAGTACAGCCCCACTGCTGCTTCCTCCCTCTCCCCCCTAGTGAGTACAGCCCCTCTTCCCCCCAGTGAGTACAGCCTTGCTGCTGCTGTCCCCTCTTCTCCCCAGTGAGTACAGCCCCGCCGATCCTGCCCCTTCATCTCCCCAGCGTGTACAGCCCAGCTGCTGCATCCCCCTTGCCCCCTCTGGTGAAGCAATATATTGGTCTCTTGATTTTTATTCTGATTAATATAGAGCATCACAGAGCCAAGGGCCACGACAATAAGCTTCAGAATAGAAATAATGAGGGGAAACTGTAAACCTCAATATCTTGTCCATTTCTTCTTCAATTGAAAAATGGAAAACAGTTTAAGACAGTGCCAAAAGTAGCCCAAAACAATGGTCTAACAATTGGCTTTACCTGTTGTAGCAATTCAATCCTTAGATTGTAAAAAGGATAATTTTAAGTTAAGCATCCAGTCTGCCTCTTTACACACAGCTTCTGTCGGGCTCCTGCTGCAGATGGTTTCCTCCCCGGTCATAATGGATTTTTTCATTTATAAAGGAGGAGGTAAGTGGAAGTACGGTGGTCGAAAAGGCATTTAGGACTACATGTCCTTTCTACTGTCTACTTGTGAGTGCCTGAATTTTATTTTAAGCTATTGACATTATTTGTAATGTTTACAAACATACATACAAAACATATATAGCACTTTGTGTGCTGTTGTAAGTCCAAACCCCTCTCAGGTGAATTCCAGGGATAAGTTTTCTAAGGTCCTTTTTTATGTTTGTACATAGCGGGTGCAAGGGTGCAAGAAACACACACAGAAAAATACTTTTAGTGACATTTTAATCTTAGTTACAGTTGTACAGGAGCCTGACCAAAGATGAAAACAGTTTAAGAAATCAATTGGTTCTGGGAGCAGAAATCTTGGGGCACCAGGAACATCCTCTTTAGGGCATCAAAGGGCACTACCCTGAGCCTGGGTGGGCTGTTTATTTAGTAAATATCCCTAGATCAGAAGCATACCCAGAAGTAAATGGCAGATTATCTTGGATCTGGTCAATACAATATCTCCACTGCTGGTCAGGCAGCTATTTTAATAATGCCTCTGCTGTAATATTTGTATTGGGTCTCAGATGAGCTGCGTTTTCTTTACCTACATGCTTCTTCCTTTATCTGCAGATAGAAGAGCTGAGGTCTTTTTTTCTCCTACTGTGTTCATGTTTGGTGGAGGAGGTTTTTACTGTGGCAGAAAATGGAGACGTTTAAAGCACACCTAAAGCCAAAAAAGCATTTCCTTCCCCTGCCCTCTGAGAATCTAAATTGCCATGACAGCTGTAATAATACTTAGGCCCTTATTTATGAAGGAATAGCGACAGGTAGCGACTGGTGAGCGGCCGGTAATGACGGGCCCCGCCACGAGAACGCCGGCTCCCCACCACAATCACACATTTATCAAGCCAATCCTGCTTAGCGACTGAGATAGCGCCATATATCCACTCATTCATCATTATTCCAGCCTCAGCCCACAGCGCCAGCGTCCGACCTTGAACAGCGACAGGTATGACCTCTCGCTACCTGGCGCTCTCCAATGCATTTCAATGGAACAATCTTTAAATATTAATAATTAATTGTTATTAATTTTTTTTTTTTTTTTTAAATGTGAAAAATTCTGTGACCACTTCTGCCATTTTAGATAATTTTTTTAAGGGAAAAAAAAAAAAAAAAAATTGTACAGAATTGATATTACAGGTCTGATATTAATGTATTCATATTACTAAATTATTTAAAATACTTTATTTTTTTGGTTTCCAAAAATATGGTGGGTTGGGGGTTAAAAAACTACTTTTAACACATCGCCTCCAGCGCTCTGAGGTTTAAACATGCATTTCACAGCGCTTGAATTTTTTGAGCATGATTTTTTGATGAATATGGTGGAAGCCGGTCGCTCTGACCAGTCGCTATCATGCGCACCCATACATCGCGGAACCTGTCAAATAGGGACTCCTAACGTTGTATTCAACATTACGCCATACCGACTGAGTCACTGTCAACAACCGAACAACGGCCAAGCACAGCGACTACTAGTGGGCGCTGTGAAAATGCCGCTACAGTCGCTCAACTGTCGCTACATGCCGCTATTAAAAAATCAGCCTCTTATTCTTTTGCATTCCTGAGCCTCAACAGCTCCAGTAATGTTCACCAGGGGGTAGGAATTAAGTCTTATGGACTTGATCTGCCATCAGTGGGCAATAAGGGACCCCTGCACAGAGCCAAGTTGTGTGTGGGAAAAGTAGACCAAATAAAAGTAATTTAACCCCATATTAGACATTTATAAACTAGCATACTCAAACACCAATTGGGGTCTATAATTGGGCACTCACACCACTAATATTAAAGTATAACTTTTTATTCAATGTGCTATATACAAGGATTAAAAAACACAGACATGACACAATATGACAAGACAAATTAAAAGAATATGGTACCTGGGAACAACTTAATATTCAATATATAAGTAACAATCAAAGTTACAAAAACAATAAAGTGCGGTGTGCTCAAATCTGTCTAGCCCCCTAATCTAGATAATTTATAGTATGGGAAGTAAATGGGATGTCAATTTGGGCAGGTGGTTGATAGTACGAAGGATAAATAGTTTGTCTATATGGACACGTAATTAATCTCAAACTTCTAAGGTTATTCCTATTATCACTAATTAATTAATTAATCCACCCCGAAATATCAAAAAATCAAACAAAGGAGGAATTAATGAAATCCCCCAGTGCCAAACTACTAAATAAGTGCTAAATAATTAATTATCTAATAACTACTCCAAGTTCCAAGCAGTGCTAAAGTGCCATCAATATATACATATATATACAATTAAATATAAACCGAATATTTTAAGGACAATAAAGTGCTGAAGTGCTAAAAATCTGTGTCTATAAATAAATCAGAACAATACATAGAGTGAAAAGAATAAGAATAATATATCAAGGCTGTCCATAGAATAAAGGAGATGAATATACAAAAAATCCAATATCCCTCACAAAATTCAAAACTAAAGATAATGATGTCTCTATCCTGTTAGGGCGTAATTGATAAATCCCATTCCCCTTATATGCAGTAAATAAAGAAACTGTTCCCGTCTAGCATATACCTAATTACTCTTATATGTTATACACAAAACTTCAAATAGTGCTGTACATCGGCTAGACATGGGAGACAGAGAGGGCACAGCTCTATGCAACTATTAATACAACAATGATACATGTTAAAGAGTTACCGCCATTTACAATAGACGCCCAGGACCAACAGCATACCCCACGCGCTCCGCCGTGCGCCCACGGCTTCTGATCGGGGTGATTCAATACACAGAATGACAGCTCTTTTATCCCTGGCTCACCTGACACTACGTGCGGCGCGTCACACGCCCATCACCAATGGCGGCCGCTGCTGCGCTCTCAGCTGTCAGGGCACGCCCCCCGATGACCCGGCCGCCGTCATTTAACTGCAAAGCAGCAAGGGGGCGCGCCCTGCCAGCGTGAGCACAGCTGCGGGAGCACCGCACTGAGGCGTCACATGGGGCAGGGGGCTGTGATTAATCCATTCTTTTGCAATACATCATATTCTGGCACTTGCTTCCTAATACAACCAATATTATTACATAGATTTAACTGTAAAAAATATATACGAACTCTATGTATATAACTAAGAGACTTTGATTTATAAGGATCATTAAAGTTGATATGGGTACAATACAATTCCTTTATGGGAATAACCCTTTTTACCCCAGGTATACCCCTGAGTTATTCATTTAGGGGATCGCAGTACACTCCAGGAATCTGCACTTGTCCTGGGTTTCTTCACTGGTTCCACTGATCTCTATCTTCTTCTCTGTATATCATGTGGTGCAGCTCATTTAAAGGATCACTGTACACTTCAGAAATCTGTGCTTGTGCTTAGTTTCTTCCGGACTTCTCATACTTGTTCTCTGTTGTCCTGATGCCCCTCCACGATCTTCATGCCCCATATCCACTTTAGCCCGTACCAACGCTGGTGCAGACTACCCGATGTTTAGAACAGTCGTCCCCAAAATTTCTGTGACCAAAACAAAATATAATCACAAACAAACCTAATATAATAAAGAAGAATATTTACAAATAAAAAATATATCACCACATGTGCTAAATCATAAGTGCTCAAACCCAATCCCATAAAATCAAGTCTCAACTGTCGCTACATGCCGCTATTAATAAATCAGCCTCTTATTCTTTTGCATTCCTGAGCCTCAACAGCCCCAGTAATGTTCACCAGGGGGTAGGAATTAAGTCTTATGGACTTGATCTGTCATCAGTGGGCAATAAGGGACCCCTGCACAGAGCCAAGTTGTGTGTGGGAAAAGTAGACCAAATAAAAGTAATTTAACCCCATATTAGACATTTATAAACTAGCATAAATGGGCATCCTAAATCAGGATGCCTGGGCTCAATGTGTGCTCAGAAGGCTTCTGTGGGAAGGCTGTACAATGTTCTGTTTTAAAAGTTTCTCAGCCTCATTCTTTGCTGTTATTAATCAAAACATATGTGAATAAACTTACAGAAGCAGTATTTGCTAGCTATATGAAACGTGCACTTGGGGTTTTATTAACAAGCTGTATGGCATCCTTCTGTTGCATTGTACAATGGCAATGCACTTCCCAGGTGGCACTTTTGTTAGCATGGCAGAGGCGGACAAGAAACAACGTGTCACATGAAGCACCCCCTGGCGGCAGACACACACCTTGAGAGCAGCTAGGGAGTGCACTCTCAGCACCGGAACTAACAGCATAAAAACAGATATTATCAGCTCACATGACTTGGAGAGACTGAAGTTGTGGGAAATAGATTTTTATGTTTCTATTTTTCTTCATATATATATACTATATATATATTATAAGTCAAAGAGGGCACACATTGAACCCAGGCATCCTGATTTAGAATGCCCATTTACAGTCCTGTTGGATCCCCATAGGGCCACAATAATGGACCCCCATCAGCACCCCCGGGGATGGTCATTCACTGACCAGTGGAGACACACAGCAGCGAGTTAAACATGTGGTGGGCATGGCGATGATGGAGAGGAGAGGCGAGCGCACAGCTGCAATGGAGAGGTGTGTGGCACAAGTGCAGCGACAGGGGTGGCTCTACACGGCATGAGGAAGGCATGTATGATGGTGAGGGAGACGCACAGCTTGCAGGGAAGCCAGTTGAGAGGAAGTAGGTGGCATGGCTGTGTAAGTAAGGACGGGGAGTACATACTACAGAGGCGGTGGGAGCAGCTTGTGTTATGTGCCTGCACTGCCTTTATGGTATGTATGCCCTTGTATGTGGGTGTGGGATAAGATAACCATGGGGTCATTGATAGTTAAAAAGAACAGAAAAATCCCCTTCTTCTGGGAAGCCTATGGGGACAGAAGAACCATGGCTGGTCCTAAAGATTCTGTGATGTCCAAAGGTTTTCTCTTAGTAGTAAAACATTCTCTTTAGCTGAAAAAATCAATGAGAAGTTCACTGTTGTTGAATCACCAGCCAGGAAGACAATGAAAGTATGAAAGCATAGTGTGATCAACAACAAATGGCTGTAGGTTAATCACTTAGCTAATAGTAAATCTCTTGCAGACAATCTCAGGTGACTATAATTAAGCACACCAATAGACTACTGTATAGCATTATCCTCAGTAGATTGTTTAGGGCTAATAAAGACCTAGAATGAGATGTCTTCACTGTAAACCTTCAACATCTGCAATTAAATTGCTATCTTTAACGAACAGTTCCCCTGTAGGCTGTACAGTACTTGGCAATCAATATCTGCATCTGTCAACAAGGATTACTAAGAAATACTAAAAAACACTTGCAGTTTTGTGAAGAAAGTGACAGTTACAGGAGACAATAAAATACTGCAGTGGAGTTGCACAGCTACACAGTGAGAAGGGTAGGGTGGACTAGGCTTAGAGTGTCACGTATACAGGTATTAACAGATATAGATGCTACTACAGTAGAAACTTGCATGAGTATCAGTGGCCCCCATATGCACATTGAATGCAATGCTCCCCAACTAGCACATCCCACCAGGTGCATTAAACAGTGCAGTTTCTGCATCTACAAGGTAGGGGTGGAGGCCCCTGGGCACAAAATCTGGTAGAGGCCCCGGATGCAGTATTTTTTTTCCAGCCAAGTAACTGATTGGTGGCTGCCTGGCATCCGCCTACTTACTGGAATGTCAGTTCGAGTCTCTTGTTCCACTCTTCTGTAGGTGCGTGCTGCTCAGGAGCTCCTGCTTTGCCATTCTGGGCGGGGGGCAGTGCAGTCACCCAGCTGGTTCAGCAGCAAACAGTTCCCTGCATTGAGCTGCCAGCGGCTGTGCTTGATGGCTTATGTGCAGTGAGTGGCCACCGATTGACAGCTCTGCACCCACCCATCACTGTAGCGCTGCTGACGGAAGCTTTGCTGCACTTTCTGTCCTGCCCTGTGGTAGCTTTGGCTGCCCAGACGTGGGGGGCCCCATTGCTGCGATAGCTTTGTTGCGGCCCTGTGGCCCCTCAGGCCAAAAGACTGGGAAACTTCTTGGATCATAACCGAACGGTTGGTGGATGTCTCCTTTATAGGGCATGTGGTGGAGGCCCAGGGGTGTGCGTCCCTTGCACGCCCCTCATAATCTTACAGTACAAATATTTTGTTATACATGGGCAGGGCAAAGTTTTAACATTGGCATTCTTTTTGTGTGTCTGTAATTATCGCCACAACTGGATGGGGTTTCATGGACCCTCGTCTTAATGTGCAGCACCAAAGGTCTAGGGGTAAGCTATCACTCATTGTATTTATTCATGTGTCATTGTCTGTTGTTGTGTATTCACATTTCATGTTTTTCTTAAAACATTTTCTAGAAGGTTTTACAGGCTTTACAGGCCATTTTTATCCTACAGCTAGACTTGAATGTTGGAGTTTGTGGCCGAGGACAGCTAACCAAATTCTCTTGACAGAACAGAATCTATCATTTTGGTCTGGTGAACAAAAGGTACAATATGAACAACTGACTTGATTCATTAAAAATGTTTCATTTACTAGAATTTTTGTAGAAAGAAAGACTATAGGCAAGATAGGGGACCATGTCTTCTGTGGAGTCTCTGGCAGAGATCTTCATCTACTAGGGGCTTTATGGGGTTTTTGGAAAGTCCTCTTCCATTGCGAGACCTGGGAGACCCAGTTGGTCTGAGGCCCTCTTTTACTGGATTCCTAGTGTTGGTATGCCTTCCGAGAACCTAACAAGGTAAACCCCCCACCAGTGTACTCTTTTGGTTCTCTATTCCCTGGGCCTGTATCTTTTGTAGAGGTCATAGTCCTCTGTGTTCTGGGAAATTAGTTTCATGGTTTCACATGGACAAAGCTAGACTAGTCAGTCCCTTGCTGGGGAGAAGAAAAACGACAATTGACTTGACTAGTGTCCTGAGCTTATGACCATGTCATTAATATCCTGTGGAAAATAACAACAGGGCCTTCAGAAGGTAAATGGCTTTGCCAAGAATACCCATAAGATGTGTTGGGCAGCATTCAAACCAAGAAAAAGCATATTCCAACTATACTAATTAGCAAGGTTTTTTATCCATGTTTTACACTCATCTGTCATTTTGGCACAAATGTATATCTAGTGCACAATATTTCAACTTGTACTGGAAATCCCTGGATTACTGTCTGTGTGTCATTCTTGCTTACAACTTTCAGGAGAACGCAATGTAGCTGATTTAGTTTTTCTGCCAAATATAATATTCTGTTATACTTGTTGGCATGACAGCATCTATGATCAGGATAACTCAGGAAATATCTTGTTCTAGTGACTTACTTCTGTAAGAAATTCCTTTTTAGCTTAGAGACAGGGTGCTTTTTTTCTTTATTTCCCACCCCCTACCCCAACAGAGCATGTCATTTTAATGAGTATTACCCTCACAATGTAAACAAAATTTGTATCTCATGTAGTATTCAAAATGTTGATTCATTCCAGAACATCTGACAGAATGCTACAGTGTTCGTTGCTGAGGGATGTACTTTGTCTCCAGTCGCTCTGATGTTCTTTGAAGAGCAGAGATTCAGATTCAAAGCATCACTTGAATAATTAAATGAACTGTGATAAAGGTCTGGAACTCACAAATGACTTCATGTGAATATTGTTGACATCTTGCCTGTTACTCTAATCTGCTCACATCTTTAGACTTGTATATATTTTTCTAAATCTCTTTTTTTCCCATGAAAAATAAATATATTATTCTACATTATATATATATATATATATATATATATATATATATATATATATATATTTATGTATATTTAGGTACAGATGCACCATCTCTTAAAATCAAACCCAAGGCACCGGTGTGCACAGATAGGTACAGTGTGCTATCTTGAAATCTTAAATGCTTTTCAATTTGTAAAGCTTCTGAAGTTAAGAATTGTAACATCTGTATATATATTTCATTTTTCATTCTACATTATATACCCCAAAATGTTCTGTCAGTGTCAGATGACTGAGCTTGTCTGCATGTTTCTGGTAACTCTGAGAGACATACAGGCTGATTCATCACTAACGCCAGGTAGCGACAGATGAGCGTCTATAGCAGGCATTTTCAGAGCGCCCGCTAGTAGTCACTGAGCTCAGCCGTGGGTCACTACCTCATAGCGACACAGTCGCTGTTCAGTAATGTTGAATACATTGTGTGGAGTCGCTATTTGACCAGTACAACGCTGTATGGGAGCGCATGTTAGCGACTGCTCATAGCGACTGACTCATACCATATTCAGCAAAAAAACAGCCTCACACAACTCTGGCGCAGAAAAATACTTGTTTGAAGCCCAGAGCGCAGGAGGCGGTGTGTTTAAAGTCTGTTTTTCAGCATCTTCCCACTAGTAACAAAGCAAAAACATATGGAATTACATTGTAGCAACATTGTAACATGAACACTTTAATGGCAGACCTGCAATGTCATTTCTAAAGAAATATATAAAAACTAAAAAAAAAGTGAAAAAAATGCTTTTCAATGGCAGGAGAGGTCACAGAATGATTTGAGATTTAAAAAAAATAAAACAACAAAAACACAGTTTAAAGAGAAGGAAAGGATCGTCCATTGAAATGTATGGGAGAGCGACAGGTAGCGAGAGGTCATACCTGGCGCTGTGCAAGGCTGAATGCCGGCGCTGTTCACTGAGGCTGTGAAAATGATGAATCAGATGCTACATGGCGTTATCCCAGTGGCTAAACAGATTCTGCTTGATAATTGTGTAATTGCATGCCGTGTCCGGCGTTCACCAGTCGCTACCTGTCACTACCTCTCATTAACCAGCTGCTATCTGACGCTATCCCTTCATGAATAAGGCCCATAATTAGGCAACTCCAGACCAGTACCTAGGGATGGGTGTTACACGGGTTGGCAGGCAATGCAAAAAAAAAATCAGATGTGCTTTAATTCCCCAGTTAAATGCCTAAGGCCTGCATACAAAGCTGTCAGAAAGATACTTGCTGCGTCCCCTATATGCTCACAATTTTTCTGTAGCTTGTGGGGCCACCTGAGGGGGTCAGTCTATTTTGTGGGTTTAGGTGGTATTTAGTCCACTTTGCATATTACATTGTTGTGAGGGAGCTGTCAGGGAGATCCATACGCACTCAGCATATAAATATAAGAAGGGTGGGCGATTGGTGCAAATTTTGCTTATTCATATTTAGGAACTGATGGGGGGATCCACATTTATGCTGTATATTACATTTTGCTGGTTGAGGGGAATTTGCTTATTTTTGAATGTGGGCGGAATTTAAATTACAATAAATATAGAGGACCTGCAATCAAAATAGCTGTGAGGTTCCCTTTCAATGGCCACATTCTGATTCCCAATATCACAATGACGATATTTTTCTCTTGCATGTTCCATCATGGTTTGCAGCCCCCATGTGAGATCCAACAGCTCTAACCAACTGCTCCAACCAGCAATTACCATGCGATTCTTGTACAAGGTGCCCATCAGCCTGGTAAACCTAATTGTCCGCCAGTGGTCATGTACACGGCAGCTATTGCCAGGATTGCGGAAGAGTTAAAGTTATAACAAGGTAAACCTGATTGTTGTCCCATTGTCTCGGGCTACATGTTGCACTGTCTTAAACTGAAACGTGAGAGAAGAGTGGAGGGCCGGATTTCAGAGCTGCAGAGAGAGGCAGCCAATCAGGATGTCTGGGCAGGGAGTGGGCGTGTTTCTGTTCTTGGTCCACTGAAGGTTTATGGATGGACCAGGTGGGTTGGGTACTGAAAGCTGAATACGGAAGTGATTTTGAACACTAAGGAGGCAGACAGAGGAGGAAGCAAAGCACTGAAGCCACTAAATGAAAGGCAAGCTACTGATATATATATATTTTAACTTTTGACTTGCCAATCACTTTAAGTATCAATATTGAGGTATTGGTCTTTCCAGTTGGGCGATCTATTTAGCATAAATTTTTGGAATGCTAAAGAGGTGCAGATGGGGCAACTTATTTTTGAGTGCTGGGGGTGGATCAGTGCACATACACTGAATATCTATGTTGGGAAGTGGTGGGGCAGATAGGGGGGGGGGGGTTTATATTTACACTCACAAACCGTGACATGCCTCAAGGTGCCTAGGTCAGCATTACCACCAAATATAGCCATGACTGTATTAACAGCATTATTTCTATCTCTATGTTGCAGTATCTCTTTCTTTTTCTATTTTCTATTTATGTATAAATAATTGAGAACATATTGTGAAACTTATGCTTTTGTTAACGATTTGCTGGCTTACATAAAGAGTTATCACAAAACTATATTATTTGTATATAATGTATATAATATTTTCATTAAAATGATTTCATTAAGATGATTGAAAAGAGATTTACACATTTGTTTGACAGTACTCATCAGGATGCCTACTATGTAGCAAACACATATCACCAATAACAATTTTAAATGTAATCTAAAATGTATTTAGATGTGGTTAAACAAAAAAAAATTCTATTAATTTTGTAAAATTATGATTCCCTGAGAAATAAATTATGTATAAAGTCATGTCAATGCCGGCTTGGCTATGTTAGATTTGAATTACTGTAGGTGGTACAGTACATATTGTTTTGCTTTGAGCATTTCCAGAAAAGGTCTTTATATAAATTATTATATAAAATCAGAAAGATTAATTTATTTTTACATAACCAGTGAGCATTTGGTATGTGGAAAATCTTGACAGACCAGTGGCTTCCTTGGGAGTCAATCCCTAATGGCAGTACAAGAGAGTGGTCTGGAAGAGGATAGTTACATAGGTACATAGTTAATTACATAGTTTATAAAAGGATGATGGATTATCTGGCTTAAGATAACATACAGGGAATGTTTATCTAAGATCTTATCGATTACAGTGAGGACTGCACCTACACAGAGGAACCTTGGCGTTTGCTGGGGCAGCTATTTCTGTAGATATATGCCAACCGAGACCTGTAATTAACCAGATTTTAGAGACAGATTACAGGATGGTTGCTGGACCCTTTAGGATTCATGTGTTCTAATTGCCCTTCTCATATGCACCTCCCAGGTTATTTATAAATGACCTGAGCGTCTGCCATCCATCCTTAGAGGCCGATTCATTAATAGCGCCAGGTAGCGACAGATGAGCGCCAGTAGCGTTATTTTCACAGCGCACGCTAGTATTCGCTGTGCTTGGCCGTTGTTCAGCTGTTGACAGCGACTCAGTCGGTGTGCGGTAATGTTGAATACGGGGTTAGGAGTCGCTGTTTGACAGGTTCTGCGCTGTATGGGAGCGCATGACAGCGAATGGCCATAGCGAACGGCTCCCAGCATATTCATTAACAAATTACGCTCGAAAAATTCTCGCGCTGTGAAATGCTTGTTTAAACCCCAGAGCGCTGGCGGCGATGGGTTAAAAGTAGTTTTTTAACCCCCAAACAACCATATTTTTAGAAAAAAAAAAACATGTTTTTACAAACATTTTGTAATATGAATACATTAATATCAGACCTGTAATATCAATTCTGAACATTTTTTTTTTTTTTTTGTTTACCTTAAAAAAAATATCTAACATTGCAGAAGTGGTCACAGAATTTTTGCCATTAAAAAAAAAAAAAAAAAAAATTAATAGCATTTAATTATGAATATTTAAAGATTGTTCCATTGAAATGCATTGGAGAGCGCCAGGTAGCGAGAGGTCATACCTGTCGCTGTTCAAGGTCGCTCGCTGGTGCTGTGGGGTGAGGCTGGAATAATGATGAATGATTCGCAATCTGGCGCTCTGTCAGTCGCTAAGAAGGATCGGCTTGATAAATGTGTGATTGCGGAGGGGAGCCGGCGTTCTCGTGGCGGTGAGCGTCATTACCGTTCGCTCACCATTCGCTACCTGGCGCTATCCCTTGTTAAATAAGGGCCTTAGTATATTTTGATTTTGTGCAAGCACATGGGTGGGTAATTCAGCCCTCCTCCCTTGTGCTGCACTCAAGGATATAGAACAACCACAGGTAAGCTGCTCCCAATTTATCAACTGCATAATAGATTCCAAAGTGGGCACTCATAGATTAAAAGTGCACTCGCACAGAAGCATCTTGGTATTTGGTGGTGTGGCTTCAACGGACTTCAACAGATATGAGCTAACCTAGACCTCTGTTTTAACCAGATTATAGGACTGGTGACTGGCCTAAAGGGTTGAGTGCTGTGTCTTTATTTAAAGGAGCCCTATAGTGAAAAAATGGCCCAATGATAAAAATACATATAAATATGCTGGATGGCGGGAGGAAGGGTCACTTATACACCCGGCATCAAGAAATATCCAGCCAGGCTTGTTTTTCATTGTTTTAATGAAAGGAAGAAGACATCCGGGATGACATTTATTATAGGGTGTCCATCCAAGACATGGAGCCTAATTTAGGAAGTTTCAAAACTGCACCACACCAATTTTTTAGACTCAGCAGCACACTCAGTGTGCAATTTGAGAAAGAAAAAAACGGCAGCGCCAATGAGGCCGCCAGCTAGTGTTTTATTTAACAGCAGCAATGAAAAGATTGCAGCACCAGGCGCTCTGTTTGAAGCAGCGGCATTAGAAACCCAATGCTGTAGGTCAAGTTCCTATAAAGCACAATGGGCAAAACTGGATTGAAGTGTTTTATGCTCATAATTAATATTACACACATTTATTTGTACAGAACTTGCATTGCAACTTGTCAATAATGGAAACGCAGGACCTAGATGTCACAAAATGTTTTTGTGGGGTTATTAAAATGGATTTTAATAGCTTCTTTTGCTTAAAATAGTGTAATTTGGAAAACAACAACTAAAACACAGCTTCAATGGACTAGAAAGTTTGTCCCCTTTGTCCCCAACATTGATTTATTGTAACTGTAATGATGACATGCCAACCAGTGTCGCAAAAATACAGCACCAAAGATTTCGAGTGGCGCTCACTGGCGCAGGGCTCGACAGCCGGGTCAACGGGCGCTGACATAGGTCAATAGGCCAATACCTAATGCAACATTCAAAGTAAATAAGTATGTCCTGCATAGCGACTGCTAGCATCATTGTAGTCCACAGCGCAGCGTCAAATAAGACAACATTGCTGACACTCCGAGACATAGGCACCTTGAAGATGCTAAACGTCGCAAATCATAAATTAGGCCTATAAAGTTTAGCCCAAAGCCCCATTTGCTAGGGGTAAGATTTAGGATACAACCAATCTGGTTTAAATAAAATCAAATTTTATCTTATGCCTTATTATTAAAGAAGAAATGGCCCTTATTTTCATGAGATATTTTAATAGAAGTTTACTGAATCAATGCCTTGATTTAGGTAATATTCGCAATAAACTTTCTTAGAGAGGCATAAATTCAGGGGGTGAAGAAGCAGCAACCCCATCATGTCAATGGGGGCAAAGGTACCCAACATTGCTCCTCCTCTTATTTATGAGATCTATGCTCACAAGGCATGATGTACAGAAAGGGCATGCTGTTTTTGGCTTGAAAACCTTACTATGTGAGCGATAATAGAGCCCCATTTAATGCCTGAACTGCGGCTCATCCACATTTAATTACTATACTCCTCTGTATGCAAGCTGAGTTTTTAGTTCCTAAGGCATGCTTTGTAATTGCATTTGTTTATTTTATTTTATCTATATATGTGTCTGTGTAGTGTATCATGATCAAGTTATGAAAGGAGCTTTCTGTCCTACAAACAGAGTGAGAATTTTCTTTGGATTCCTCAAGAGTTCTAAATACTCCTTTTAACCATCTTTAACCAGCAAATTGCCGAGCACCACCAAGTCTAGTACAGCTGTGCTGGTCTGTTAACAAGAAGTCCCTAAACAAGATCAACTGAAACCATGACACCACTGAAGGTGTCAATCAAAACCCCAGATCAGACAGTAAAGTATGTACACAACTATGCATAAAAACAATTCACAGAGGGCAATGTTCCCAAATATATATATATATATATATATATATATATATATATATATATTATTGCAGGGAAACACATTCCTTTTATCTTTATGTGTTGCAGCTGTAAAATAACAAATTGGTTCAATGTAAGATTAAGTGACTTTCATTTATATCAATATAGCCACAAAAGACATAATGTTAAATGATAGTGATTGCTGACTTTATATTTATCAGTAATAATTCTAAATTAATGAACATAAATTAATTAGCGCTTCTGACAGTTTTAATTAAATAGTAACAGTCTGAATCAATTTGAAGTGTTGTGCAGTGCACACACCACTACTTAGTTGCTGCTCCTATTTACTCTATTCTGAATGATATTAAAGTACATCATTCACCAAATCTCACCCTCTGAGACAGCACACATATTAACCTTATTAACCATTATACATAATTATGGTGTCTGTCTTAATTGTTTCAAGTAAGGAGCCAATCCCCAGTATATTTGCATAAATGTCCCTAATTTACTTAGAAGTATGAGAGCAGATTTATTCCAGTATCTGGTGCTGATCACATATCTGGTGCTGTAGCCATCATCCCAAGCTTTCCTGGTGACAGTTTTACTCTAAAGATCCACATCTAGGATGGGTATGGTAAATTCTTTCAGTGGATGCTCCGTTAGCGGACCTGTGGCAAACCTGGCTGCTTTGCCTTAGGACTAGAAGATCCCGGTGAAAAGTCTTCATCGTAATTAGAAAAGTAATGTGCTCAGAAATTCAGCGAGACCCAAGATTGGCTCTGATATCTGGATCTGTGTCCTCTGCCCCACTGAAGACAGCAGAGTGGCAGACGGTGTGGAACAGCACCTGGTGATCGAATTAGGGGGTAGTTATTGCTGTACAATTAAAGGACTTTCTGTGGTGTGTGTGTGTTTTTTCATTTAGCCTTTTATGGAATGATCAGGGGTCCTTGAGACCCCTATACCAGTTCACAGGGCAAAAGGGGCTGGCAAGTACCCTGCCTTGACAGAGGGGACCTCCAAGCCATTAGCCCAAACTTAACCTCCCTCTATCTCCAAAATTCTTGAATATTTGTCACCAGTCCACATTTTCATTGCTCCAAGTGTTTACCCCTCTTCGGCTATAATTTGGCATTGCACAAGGTATGGAACAGCTCAGCCATAGAAAACAAACTTAGCAAAGTTCACAAGGAACATTTTTTGTTTTCACATTACTTCCAGAGGCAATTTGTCACAATTCAGCACCGATTGTAAAAAGTGCACATTGGAGTAATCAATGTCATCGTAGAATAATTATGTATCACTTTATACTACTAGTTAAAAAATACAAGGTAAATTCACTTTTTACTCCCAAAACCCACACTGTGCACTTGTATATGCGGTGCTTCATCAACCCCTAGTGCAAAGCTTTAAGTTTCTTTTTTATTCCTACTTTTTAAGAAAATATAACAACAGAACACTGTCCTCAGTCCATAGTTGCAGCTGTTTATGAAGCCTACCAGTGATCTGTTTGGAAATGCAGGGCCTACAGTATTCCTCTACTGGGCATAGAAAAATATGTGTTACGTTTCTAGTTAACACATTGTAGGTCATCTATCAATACATTTTTCTAGATGGAAACAAATCAGGGAGAACTCTTGCAGCCATAAACTAAGGGTTTCACATTTTAAAGTTGTAATACTTAAACAATTATTATATTTATATAACTATCCCTTTTTTTACCAATGTTTTCATATAATTGTTGATATATAATAGAAAAATTGTAGATATATAATATAATTGTAGATATATAATAGAAAAATATGTGTTACGTTTCTAGTTAACACATTGTAGTTAACACATTGTAGGTCATCTATCAATACATTTTTCTAGATGGAAACAAATCAGGGAGAACTCTTGCAGCCATAAACTAAGGGTTTCACATTTTAAAGTTGTAATACTTAAACAATTATTATATTTATATAACTATCCCTTTTTTTTACCAATGTTTTCATATAATTGTAGATATATAATACGACAAAACCAATTTACCAAAACCTGTTTACTGTGTTACCCTTTGAATGTGTGTGGGTACATGGTTCTTAACTGTATGTGGTGATATCAACCCCTATGCCCCTTGTGTCTCATCATATAGTTTTAATAATTAAAGCATAATTAATTATTTACTGTGCATGTACCACTTACATAGGCACTTCTTTCCACTTTTATTTTCAAAAATGTGCAAAAGAAACCTTTGCTCTAAAAATAGATTTTGGAGACTATAGAACTGTTTACCCACTGACTAGTTTTGGTTCTGCTGCTATTTTTTGTGTGTTGTCTGTGACTATTTGCCTCACCCTGTTTTATTGCTATTTCAGACCATTTTGAGTGGTCTAAGGAAAAATCAAGGTTGCAAATCAATTTAAAATTTATTTGTGATAGAATTCCTCCTTAGCATACTGTTTTATAGTTCTTCCTGGGGTAAAGTATGTGATAAACACAAAGTCACACTCTAAGTAAAAAGGGTGCTACTTGATTATTGGCTTCAGGGGGTCAATTGGGTAAATCCTCAGAAGGGCAGATCACTCATAGTTAGCCAGTACTGTGTTGCCCAATACTAAGCTTTTTAGTCTTTATTCATCAGGATATGAATACAGTACTTCTACTTGACAAAGTTAAAAACATTGAATTTAATAGACATTTTACTGCAGTACCATTGATTGCTATTATGATCCAAGGAGTGTTGTTAAGTTTCCTACTTCATTATCATAAACATGGAATTCTTATCTTGAGCCCAGTCTAACCTTTAGTTCTAATAAACACTTAGATGGAGGATCTGCTGATTAACAATGCAATGTAGTGCTAAAATTGAGTCCTTTCGTGCTAACACAAAAGACATTTTTGATTACGTGCTTTCCTGAATTTAAATGCTGATTAGCATAGAATGTCTTCTTTTGGACTTTAATGACATTTAATGAAAGAAAGAATTTTAAAAATAAAACCAAAATCTGACATAGAAGAGGCATCGTCTTGCCAGTGGTCAGACATGTGAGTTTCTTCAGGTGTAATAGTGTATGGGGCTTTTGTTGTGTAACTTGTACATCATTACAAATAGAGATGAGCGAACTTCTTGAAAGTTCGATTCGGGCGATCCGCCGAATTTCCCCAAGAAATTCGGGTTCGCCCGAATCGAACTTTCACGAATCGCTCATCTGAAAAAAAAAATCCCGGCATGGTGGCAGCGGGCAGGCCGGCTACGTTGTCAGCGGGCCGCCGCCGGCCCGCTAACAGCGCAGCCGGCCTGCCCGCTCCCACCATGCCGGCATTTTTTTTTAAGCAAAAATGCCGGCATGGTGGGAGCGGGCAGGCCGGCTATGCTGTCAGCGGGTGGCGGAAGCAGGCCCGCTGACAGCGCAGCCGGCCTGCCCGCTCCCACCATGCTGGCATTTGTTTAATAAGCAAACATTTACCTGCATGGTCGGAGCGTGGAGGCCGGCGCCACTCTCAGTCGCCCTCTGATGACGCGTCCTCTGATGACAGCTGAGAGCGGCGCCGGCCTCCACGCTCTGGCGCCGCTCTCAGCTGTCATCAGAGGACGCGTCATCAGAGGGCGCCTGAGAGCGGCGCCGGCCTCCACGCTCCGACCATGCAGGTAAGTGTTTGCTTTTTAAACAAATGCCGGCATGGTGGGAGCTTCCGCCGCCCGCTGACAGCGTAGCCGGCCTGCCCGCTCCCACCATGCCGGCATTTTTTTTTTTTTATTTCAGGGAAAATTCGATCGGCACGAACCAAAAAAAATTCGGGTTCGTGCCGAATCAAATTTTCCCTGAAATTCAGAGCGAATTCCGGTTCGTCCGAACCGGTTCGCTCATCCCTAATTACAAATTCAAGTGTACACATGCAAGAATGCGTTCTGCGTAATCTCAATATGTCGGATGTTGTTATATACGTGGGCACTTATTTTTGCAATACAAAATTCTTGGATGGCATATTTGGAGTGCTGTTTCTTTCTTGCACTTTGAAGATTAAAAACAATAAGTATAAAAAATATGGAGCACTAACATAAAATAGAGCATGATTTAGAAAGGAAAGGCAGTAAGACAAAGACTAATAGAAAGGAAATTAGGAGAAAAGAAGCAAATGCTGGGATCAGAGAAAAAGGAGATAGAGATGTGGATGAAATGTGCAAATGAGAAGCATGCTAAGCTAGCTGAGGGCATCCTTTCTAAAGCAGTGCCTGAATGGGGTATAAAGGCCTTTCCTCATAGAGCATGTGCCAAGGCAGTTTGATACTAGACATATCATTTAGCACACTTATTTAAGTCATTTATTTGAAATGCCTCCTAAATATAAAACTGTGGTGGTAACCTGTGTGGCTGTACAGCTCTCACACATTAAAGACCTACCACACTGAACACCTCCCACACAAGCTTCATCCAAATACCATTCCTCTTGCTTTTCCAGTGTTCCCCTCTGACAGTCCTTCGACTGGCTTACAGATTTATAGAGATTACATTTTAAATTCAGGGAGGCTGATTTATTAATAGCGACATGTAGCGACAGTTGAGCGACTGTAGCGGTATTTTCACAGCGCCCGCTAGTAGTCGCTGTGCTTGGCCGTTGTTTGGTTGTTGACAGCGACTCAGTCTGTGTGGCGTAATGTTGAATACAAGGTTCCGAGTCGGTATTTGACAGGCTCCGCGATGTATAGGTGCGCATGATAGCGACTGGTCAGAGCGACCGGCTTCAATAGGGTTGTAAACCGTTCTGCCTTGCTGTAACACGCATAGGATGTGTGCTGGGTTAGTTAAATAATACTGTAAATAAATATCACATGCAGATCAGAGGCATCGCTAATAGAATCGCAGAGCGGCACAATTGCAGAGAGTTGAAGTGGCATCACTATGAGGGGCAGGAGCCCAAACATTGCTTTAAAGAGACACTGGAGTTGGCTGCAGGAGGCCAAAAATTGGATGAATCACACCCTGGAGTTGCAAGCAGCAGCAGGAGCCCAAACATTGCTTTAAAGAGACACTGGAGTTGGCTGCAGGAGCCCAAAAATTGGATGAATCACACCCTGGAGTTGCAAGCAGCAGCAGGAGCACAAACATTGCTTTAAAGAGACACTGGAGTTGGCTGCAGGAGCCCAAAAATTGGATGAATCACACCCTGGAGTTGCAAGCAGCAGCAGCAGGAGCCCGAACATTACTTTATAGAGACACTGGAGTTGGCAGCAGAAGCCTAAAAATTTGATAAATCACACCCTGGAGTTGCAAGCAGCAGCAGAAGCCCAAACATTACTTTAAAGAGACACTGGAGTTGGCAGCAGGAGCCCAAAAATTGGATGAATCACACCCTGGAGTTGGCAGCAGCAGGGGCCCAAACATTACTTTAAAGAGACGCTGGAGTTGGCAGCAGGAGCCCAACAATTGGATGAATCACACCCTGGAGTTGCAAGCAGCAGCAGGAGCCCGAACATTACTTTAAAGAGACACTGGAGTTGGCTTCAGGAGCCCAAAAATTGGATAAATCACACCCTGGAGTTGCAAGCAGCAGCCCAAACATTACTTTAAAGAGACACTGGAGTTGGCAGCAGGAGCCAAAAAATTGGATGAATCACATCCTGGAGTTGGCAGCAGCAGCAGCAGCAGGAGCCTGAACATTACTTTAAAGAGACACTGGGGTTGGCAGCAGGAGCCCAAAAATTGGATGAATCACACCCTGGAGTTGCAAGCAGCAGCAGGAGCCCGAACATTACTTTAAAGAGACACTGGAGTTGGCAGCAGGAGCCCAAAAATTGGATGAATCACACCCTGGAGTTGCAAGCAGCAGCAGGAGCCTGAACATTACTTTAAAGAGACACTGGGGTTGGCTGCAGGAGCCCAAAAATTGGATGAATCACACCCTGGAGTTGCAAGCAGCAGCAGCAGGAGCCTGAACATTACTTTAAAGAGACACTGGGGTTGGCAGCAGGAGCCCAAAAATTGGATGAATCACACCCTGGAGTTTGCAGCAGCAGCAGCAGCAGGAGCCCGAACATTACTTTAAAGAGACACTGGGGTTGGCAGCAGGAGCCCAAAAATTGAATGAATCCCACCCTGGAGTTGGCAGCAGCAGCAGCAGGAGCCCGAACACTACTTTAAAGAGACACTGGAGTTGGCAGCAGGAGCCCAAAAATTGGATGAATCACACCCTGGAGTTGCAAGCAGCAGCAGGAGCTCGAACATTACTTTAAAGAGACACTGGAGTTGGCAGCAGGAGCCCAAAAATTGGATGAATCACACCCTGGAGTTGCAAGCAGCAGCAGGAGCCCGAGCATTACTTTAAAGAGACACTGGAGTTGGCAGCAGGAGCCCAAAAATTGGATGAATCACACCCTGGAGTTGCAAACAGCAGCAGCAGCCCAAACATTACTTTAAAGAGACACTGGAGTTGGCAGCAGGAGCCCAAAAATTGGATGAATCACACCCTGGAGTTGCAAGCAGCAGCAGGAGCCCGAACATTACTTTAAAGAGACACTGGAGTTGGCAGCAGGAGCCCAAAAATTGGATGAATCACACCCTGGAGTTGGCAGCAGCAGCAGCAGGAGCCCAAACATTACTTTAAAGAGACACTAGAGTTTGCAGCAGGAGCCCAAAAATTGGATGAATCACACCCTGGAGTTGCAGGCAGCAGCAGCAGGAGCCTGAACATTACTTTAAAGAGACACTGGGGTTGGCAGCAGGAGCCCAAAAATTGGATGAATCACACCCTGGAGTTTGCAGCAGCAGCAGCCGGAGCCCATTACTTTAAAGAGACACTGGAGTTGGCAACAGGAGCCCAAAAATTGAATGAATCCCACCCTGGAGTTGGCAGCAGCAGCAGCAGGAGCCCGAACACTACTTTAAAGAGACACTGGAGTTGGCAGCAGGAGCCCAAAAATTGGATGAATCACACCCTGGAGTTGCAAGCAGCAGCAGCAGCTCGAACATTACTTTAAAGAGACACTGGAGTTGGCAGCAGGAGCCCAAAAATTGGATGAATCACACCCTGGAGTTGCAAGCAGCAGCAGGAGCCCGAGCATTACTTTAAAGAGACACTGGAGTTGGCAGCAGGAGCCCAAAAATTGGATGAATCACACCCTGGAGTTTCAACGAGCAGCAGCAGCCCAAACATTACTTTAAAGAGACACTGGAGTTGGCAGCAGGAGCCCAAAAATTGGATGAATCACACCCTGGAGTTGCAAGCAGCAGCAGGAGCCCGAACATTACTTTAAAGAGACACTGGAGTTGGCAGCAGGAGCCCAAAAATTGGATGAATCACACCCTGGAGTTGGCAGCAGCAGCAGCAGGAGCCCAAACATTACTTTAAAGAGACACTGGAGTTTGCAGCAGGAGCCCAAAAATTGGATGAATCACACCCTGGAGTTGCAAGCAGCAGCAGCAGGAGCCTGAACATTACTTTAAAGAGACACTGGGGTTGGCAGCAGGAGCCCAAAAATTGGATGAATCACACCCTGGAGTCAGCAGCAGCAGCCGGAGCCCATTACTTTAAAGAGACATTGGAGTTGGCAGCAGGAGCCCAAAAATTGGATGAATCACACCCTGGAGTTGCAAGCAGCAGCAGCAGCCCAAACTTTACTTTAAAGAGACACTGGAGTTTGCAGCAGGAGCCCAAAAATTGGATGAATCACACCCTGGAGTTGCAAGCAGCAGCAGGAGCCCAAACATTACTTTAAAGAGACACTGGAGTTTGCAGCAGGAGCCCAAAAATTGGATGAATCACACCCTGGAGTTGCAAGCAGCAGCAGCAGGAGCCTGAACATTACTTTAAAGAGACACTGGGGTTGGCAGCAGGAGCCCAAAAATTGGATGAATCACACCCTGGAGTTTGCAGCAGCAGCAGCCGGAGCCCATTACTTTAAAGAGACACTGGAGTTGGCAGCAGGAGCCCAAAAATTGGATGAATCACACCTTGGAGTTGCAAGCAGCAGCAGCAGGAGCCCGAACATTACTTTAAAGAGACATTGGAGTTGGCAGCAGGAGCCCAAAAATTGGATGAATCACACCCTGGAGTTGCAAGCAGCAGCAGCAGCCCAAACTTTACTTTAAAGAGACACTGGAGTTTGCAGCAGGAGCCCAAAAATTGGATGAATCACACCCTGGAGTTGCAAGCAGCAGCAGCAGGACACCGAACATTACTTTAAAGAGACACTGGAGTTGGCAGCAGGAGCCCAAAAATTGGATGAATCACACCCTGGAGTTGCAAGCAGCAGCATCAGCCCAAACATTACTTTAAAGAGACACTGGGGTTGGCAGCAGGAGCCCAAAAATTGGATGAATCACACTCTGGAGTTGCAAGCAGCAGCAGGAGCCCGAACATTACTTTAAAGAGACACTGGAGTTGGCAGCAGGAGCCCAAAAATTGGATGAATTACACCCTGGAGTTGGCAGCAGCAGCAGCAGGAGCCCAGACATTACTTTAAAGAGACACTGGAGTTGGCAGCAGGAGCCCAAAAATTGGATGAATCACACCCTGGAGTTGCAAGCAGCAGCAGGAGCCCGAACATTACTTTACAGAGACACTGGGGTTGGCTTCAGGAGCCCAAAAGTTGGATGAATCACACCCTGGAGTTGCAAGCAGCAGCAGGAGCCCAAACATTACTTTAAAGCGACACTGGAGTTGGCAGCAGGAGCTCAAAAATTGGATGAATCACACCCTGGAGTTGGCAAGCAGCAGCATCAGGAACCTAGAAATTGGCTGGAAGGCACCCTGAAGTTGGCAGCAGCAGGAGCACATACATTAGCTGGAAGGCACACCCTGGAGTTGGCAGCAGCATAAGCAGGAGCCCAAACATTGCTTGAAAGACACCCTGGAGTTGGCAGCAGCAGCAGCGGCAGCAGCAGGAGGCCAAGAATTGGCTGAGAGATACACTGGAGTTGGCAGCAGGAGCCCAAAAAATGGATAAATAACACCCTTGAGTTGCAAGCAGCAGCAGCAGGAGCCCGATCATTACTTTAAAGAGACACTGGAGTTGGCTTCAGGAGCAAAAAAATTGGATGAATCACACCCTGGAGTGGCAAGCAGCAGCAGGAGCCCAAACATTACTTTAAAGAGACACTGGAGTTGGCAGCAGGAGCTCAAAATTGGATGAATCACACCCTGGAGTTGCAAGCAGCAGCAGCAGGAAACTAGAAATTGGCTGGAAGGCACCCTGAAGTTGGCAGCAGCAGGAGCACATACATTAGCTGGAAGGCACACCCTGGAGTTGGCATAAGCAGGAGCCCAAACATTGCTTGAAAGACACCCTGGAGTTGGCAGCAGCAGCAGCGGCAGCAGCAGGGGGCCAAGAATTGGCTGAGAGAGACACTGGAGTTGGCAGCAGGAGCCCAAAAAATGGATAAATCACACCCTGGAGTTTCAAGCAGCAGCAGCAGGAGCCCGATCATTTCTTTAAAGAGACACTGGAGTTGGCTGCAGGAGGCCAAAAATTGGATGAATCACACCCTGGAGTTGCAAGCAGCAGCAGCAGGAGCCCGAACATTACTTTATAGAGACACTGGAGTTGGCAGCAGAAGCCTAAAAATTGGATAAATCACACCCTGGAGTTGCAAGCAGCAGCAGAAGCCCAAACATTACTTTAAAGAGACACTGGAGTTGGCAGCAGGAGCCCAAAAATTGGATGAATCACACCCTGGAGTTGGCAGCAGCAGGGGCCCAAACATTACTTTAAAGAGACGCTGGAGTTGGCAGCAGGAGCCCAACAATTGGATGAATCACACCCTGGAGTTGCAAGCAGCAGCAGGAGCCCGAACATTACTTTAAAGAGACACTGGAGATGGCTTCAGGAGCCCAAAAATTGGATAAATCACACCCTGGAGTTGCAAGCAGCAGCCCAAACATTACTTTAAAGAGACACTGGAGTTGGCAGCAGGAGCCCAAAAATTGGATGAATCACACCCTGAAGTTGGCAGCAGGAGCAGCAGGAGCCCAAACATTGCTTTAAAGAGACACTGGAGTTGGCAGCAGGAGCCCAAAAATTGGATGAATCACACCCTGGAGTTGCAAGCAGCAGCAGGAGCCCAAACATTACTTTAAAGAGACACTGGAGTTGGCAGCAGGAGCCCAAAAATTGGATGAATCACACCCTGGAGTTGCAAGCAGCAGCAGGAGCCTGAACATTACTTTAAAGAGACACTGGGGTTGGCTGCAGGAGCCCAAAAATTGGATGAATCACACCCTGGAGTTGCAAGCAGCAGCAGCAGGAGCCTGAACATTACTTTAAAGAGACACTGGGGTTGGCAGCAGGAGCCCAAAAATTGGATGAATCACACCCTGGAGTTTGCAGCAGCAGCAGCAGGAGCCCGAACATTACTTTAAAGAGACACTGGGGTTGGCAGCAGGAGCCCAAAAATTGAATGAATCCCACCCTGGAGTTGGCAGCAGCAGCAGCAGGAGCCCGAACACTACTTTAAAGAGACACTGGAGTTGGCAGCAGGAGCCCAAAAATTGGATGAATCACACCCTGGAGTTGCAAGCAGCAGCAGGAGCTCGAACATTACTTTAAAGAGACACTGGAGTTGGCAGCAGGAGCCCAAAAATTGGATGAATCACACCCTGGAGTTGCAAGCAGCAGCAGGAGCCCGAGCATTACTTTAAAGAGACACTGGAGTTGGCAGCAGGAGCCCAAAAATTGGATGAATCACACCCTGGAGTTGCAAACAGCAGCAGCAGCCCAAACATTACTTTAAAGAGACACTGGAGTTGGCAGCAGGAGCCCAAAAATTGGATGAACCACACCCTGGAGTTGCAAGCAGCAGCAGGAGCCCGAACATTACTTTAAAGAGACACTGGAGTTGGCAGCAGGAGCCCAAAAATTGGATGAATCACACCCTGGAGTTGGCAGCAGCAGCAGCAGGAGCCCAAACATTACTTTAAAGAAACACTGGAGTTTGCAGCAGGAGCCCAAAAATTGGATGAATCACACCCTGGAGTTGCAAGCAGCAGCAGCAGGAGCCTGAACATTACTTTAAAGAGACACTGGGGTTGGCAGCAGGAGCCCAAAAATTGGATGAATCACACCCTGGAGTTTGCAGCAGCAGCAGCCGGAGCCCATTACTTTAAAGAGACACTGGAGTTGGCAACAGGAGCCCAAAAATTGAATGAATCCCACCCTGGAGTTGGCAGCAGCAGCAGCAGGAGCCCGAACACTACTTTAAAGAGACACTGGAGTTGGCAGCAGGAGCCCAAAAATTGGATGAATCACACCCTGGAATTGCAAGCAGCAGCAGGAGCTCGAACATTACTTTAAAGAGACACTGGAGTTGGCAGCAGGAGCCCAAAAATTGGATGAATCACACCCTGGAGTTGCAAGCAGCAGCAGGAGCCCGAGCATTACTTTAAAGAGACACTGGAGTTGGCAGCAGGAGCCCAAAAATTGGATGAATCACACCCTGGAGTTGCAACGAGCAGCAGCAGCCCAAACATTACTTTAAAGAGACACTGGAGTTGGCAGCAGGAGCCCAAAAATTGGATGAATCACACCCTGGAGTTGCAAGCAGCAGCAGGAGCCCGAACATTACTTTAAAGAGACACTGGAGTTGGCAGCAGGAGCCCAAAAATTGGATGAATCACACCCTGGAGTTGGCAGCAGCAGCAGCAGGAGCCCAGACATTACTTTAAAGAGACACTGGAGTTGGCAGCAGGAGCCCAAAAATTGGATGAATCACACCCTGGAGTTGCAAGCAGCAGCAGGAGCCCGAACATTACTTTACAGAGACACTGGGGTTGGCTTCAGGAGCCCAAAAGTTGGATGAATCACACCCTGGAGTTGCAAGCAGCAGCAGGAGCCCAAACATTACTTTAAAGCGACACTGGAGTTGGCAGCAGGAGCTCAAAAATTGGATGAATCACACCCTGGAGTTGGCAAGCAGCAGCATCAGGAACCTAGAAATTGGCTGGAAGGCACCCTGAAGTTGGCAGCAGCAGGAGCACATACATTAGCTGGAAGGCACACCCTGGAGTTGGCAGCAGCATAAGCAGGAGCCCAAACATTGCTTGAAAGACACCCTGGAGTTGGCAGCAGCAGCAGCGGCAGCAGCAGGAGGCCAAGAATTGGCTGAGAGATACACTGGAGTTGGCAGCAGAAGCCTAAAAATTGGATAAATCACACCCTGGAGTTGCAAGCAGCAGCAGAAGCCCAAACATTACTTTAAAGAGACACTGGAGTTGGCAGCAGGAGCCCAAAAATTGGATGAATCACACCCTGGAGTTGGCAGCAGCAGGGGCCCAAACATTACTTTAAAGAGACGCTGGAGTTGGCAGCAGGAGCCCAACAATTGGATGAATCACACCCTGGAGTTGCAAGCAGCAGCAGGAGCCCGAACATTACTTTAAAGAGACACTGGAGTTGGCTTCAGGAGCCCAAAAATTGGATAAATCACACCCTGGAGTTGCAAGCAGCAGCCCAAACATTACTTTAAAGAGACACTGGAGTTGGCAGCAGGAGCCCAAAAATTGGATGAATCACACCCTGAAGTTGGCAGCAGGAGCAGCAGGAGCCCAAACATTACTTTAAAGAGACACTGGAGTTGGCAGCAGGAGCCCAAAAATTGGATGAATCACACCCTGGAGTTGCAAGCAGCAGCAGGAGCCCAAACATTACTTTAAAGAGACACTGGAGTTGGCAGCAGGAGCCCAAAAATTGGATGAATCACACCCTGGAGTTGCAAGCAGCAGCAGGAGCCTGAACATTACTTTAAAGAGACACTGGGGTTGGCTGCAGGAGCCCAAAAATTGGATGAATCACACCCTGGAGTTGCAAGCAGCAGCAGCAGGAGCCTGAACATTACTTTAAAGAGACACTGGGGTTGGCAGCAGGAGCCCAAAAATTGGATGAATCACACCCTGGAGTTTGCAGCAGCAGCAGCAGGAGCCCGAACATTACTTTAAAGAGACACTGGGGTTGGCAGCAGGAGCCCAAAAATTGAATGAATCCCACCCTGGAGTTGGCAGCAGCAGCAGCAGGAGCCCGAACACTACTTTAAAGAGACACTGGAGTTGGCAGCAGGAGCCCAAAAATTGGATGAATCACACCCTGGAGTTGCAAGCAGCAGCAGGAGCTCGAACATTACTTTAAAGAGACACTGGAGTTGGCAGCAGGAGCCCAAAAATTGGATGAATCACACCCTGGAGTTGCAAGCAGCAGCAGGAGCCCGAGCATTACTTTAAAGAGACACTGGAGTTGGCAGCAGGAGCCCAAAAATTGGATGAATCACACCCTGGAGTTGCAAACAGCAGCAGCAGCCCAAACATTACTTTAAAGAGACACTGGAGTTGGCAGCAGGAGCCCAAAAATTGGATGAATCACACCCTGGAGTTGCAAACAGCAGCAGGAGCCCGAACATTACTTTAAAGAGACACTGGAGTTGGCAGCAGGAGCCCAAAAATTGGATGAATCACACCCTGGAGTTGGCAGCAGCAGCAGCAGGAGCCCAAACATTACTTTAAAGAGACACTGGAGTTTGCAGCAGGAGCCCAAAAATTGGATGAATCACACCCTGGTGTTGCAAGCAGCAGCAGCAGGAGCCTGAACATTACTTTAAAGAGACACTGGGGTTGGCAGCAGGAGCCCAAAAATTGGATGAATCACACCCTGGAGTTTGCAGCAGCAGCAGCCGGAGCCCATTACTTTAAAGAGACACTGGAGTTGGCAACAGGAGCCCAAAAATTGAATGAATCCCACCCTGGAGTTGGCAGCAGCAGCAGCAGGAGCCCGAACACTACTTTAAAGAGACACTGGAGTTGGCAGCAGGAGCCCAAAAATTGGATGAATCACACCCTGGAGTTGCAAGCAGCAGCAGGAGCTCGAACATTACTTTAAAGAGACACTGGAGTTGGCAGCAGGAGCCCAAAAATTGGATGAATCACACCCTGGAGTTGCAAGCAGCAGCAGGAGCCCGAGCATTACTTTAAAGAGACACTGGAGTTGGCAGCAGGAGCCCAAAAATTGGATGAATCACACCCTGGAGTTGCAACGAGCAGCAGCAGCCCAAACATTACTTTAAAGAGACACTGGAGTTGGCAGCAGGAGCCCAAAAATTGGATGAATCACACCCTGGAGTTGCAAGCAGCAGCAGGAGCCCGAACATTACTTTAAAGAGACACTGGAGTTGGCAGCAGGAGCCCAAAAATTGGATGAATCACACCCTGGAGTTGGCAGCAGCAGCAGCAGGAGCCCAAACATTACTTTAAAGAGACACTGGAGATTGCAGCAGGAGCCCAAAAATTGGATGAATCACACCCTGGAGTTGCAAGCAGCAGCAGCAGGAGCCTGAACATTACTTTAAAGAGACACTGGGGTTGGCAGCAGGAGCCCAAAAATTGGATGAATCACACCCTGGCGTCAGCAGCAGCAGCAGCCGGAGCCCATTACTTTAAAGAGACATTGGAGTTGGCAGCAGGAGCCCAAAAATTGGATGAATCACACCCTGGAGTTGCAAGCAGCAGCAGCAGCCTAAACTTTACTTTAAAGAGACACTGGAGTTTGCAGCAGGAGCCCAAAAATTGGATGAATCACACCCTGGAGTTGCAAGCAGCAGCAGGAGCCCAAACATTACTTTAAAGAGACACTGGAGTTTGCAGCAGGAGCCCAAAAATTGGATGAATCACACCCTGGAGTTGCAAGCAGCAGCAGCAGGAGCCTGAACATTACTTTAAAGAGACACTGGGGTTGGCAGCAGGAGCCCAAAAATTGGATGAATCACACCCTGGAGTTTGCAGCAGCAGCAGCCGGAGCCCATTACTTTAAAGAGACACTGGAGTTGGCAGCAGGAGCCCAAAAATTGGATGAATCACACCTTGGAGTTGCAAGCAGCAGCAGCAGGAGCCCGAACATTACTTTAAAGAGACATTGGAGTTGGCAGCAGGAGCCCAAAAATTGGATGAATCACACCCTGGAGTTGCAAGCAGCAGCAGCAGCCCAAACTTTACTTTAAAGAGACACTGGAGTTTGCAGCAGGAGCCCAAAAATTGGATGAATCACACCCTGGAGTTGCAAGCAGCAGCAGCAGGACACCGAACATTACTTTAAAGAGACACTGGAGTTGGCAGCAGGAGCCCAAAAATTGGATGAATCACACCCTGGAGTTGCAAGCAGCAGCATCAGCCCAAACATTACTTTAAAGAGACACTGGAGTTGGCAGCAGGAGGCCAAAAATTGGATGAATCACACTCTGGAGTTGCAAGCAGCAGCAGGAGCCCGAACATTACTTTAAAGAGACACTGGAGTTGGCAGCAGGAGCCCAAAAATTGGATGAATTACACCCTGGAGTTGGCAGCAGCAGCAGCAGGAGCCCAGACATTACTTTAAAGAGACACTGGAGTTGGCAGCAGGAGCCCAAAAATTGGATGAATCACACCCTGGAGTTGCAAGCAGCAGCAGGAGCCCGAACATTACTTTACAGAGACACTGGGGTTGGCTTCAGGAGCCCAAAAGTTGGATGAATCACACCCTGGAGTTGCAAGCAGCAGCAGGAGCCCAAACATTACTTTAAAGCGACACTGGAGTTGGCAGCAGGAGCTCAAAAATTGGATGAATCACACCCTGGAGTTGGCAAGCAGCAGCATCAGGAACCTAGAAATTGGCTGGAAGGCACCCTGAAGTTGGCAGCAGCAGGAGCACATACATTAGCTGGAAGGCACACCCTGGAGTTGGCAGCAGCATAAGCAGGAGCCCAAACATTGCTTGAAAGACACCCTGGAGTTGGCAGCAGCAGCAGCGGCAGCAGCAGGAGGCCAAGAATTGGCTGAGAGATACACTGGAGTTGGCAGCAGGAGCCCAAAAAATGGATAAATCACACCCTTGAGTTGCAAGCAGCAGCAGCAGGAGCCCGATCATTACTTTAAAGAGACACTGGAGTTGGCTTCAGGAGCAAAAAAATTGGATGAATCACACCCTGGAGTGGCAAGCAGCAGCAGGAGCCCAAACATTACTTTAAAGAGACACTGGAGTTGGCAGCAGGAGCTCAAAATTGGATGAATCACACCCTGGAGTTGCAAGCAGCAGCAGCAGGAAACTAGAAATTGGCTGGAAGGCACCCTGAAGTTGGCAGCAGCAGGAGCACATACATTAGCTGGAAGGCACACCCTGGAGTTGGCATAAGCAGGAGCCCAAACATTGCTTGAAAGACACCCTGGAGTTGGCAGCAGCAGCAGCGGCAGCAGCAGGGGGCCAAGAATTGGCTGAGAGAGACACTGGAGTTGGCAGCAGGAGCCCAAAAAATGGATAAATCACACCCTTGAGTTGCAAGCAGCAGCAGCAGGAGCCCGATCATTACTTTAAAGAGACACTGGAGTTGGCTTCAGGAGCCCAAAAATTGGATGAATCACACCCTGGAGTGGCAAGCAGCAGCAACAGGAGGCCAAACATTGGCTGAAAGGCACACCCTGAAGTTGGCATCAGCAGGAGGCCAAAAATTGGTTGGAAGGCACACCCTGAAGTTGGCTTCAGCAGGAGCCCAAAAATTGGCCTAAAGACATAAATATGTTTTGCACCATTTGGAAAGTGTAAAACGTGGCACCATGCTGAATCTAGTCGCATGCATCAGGCATTGGTGGGTGGAAATCCTGGCTGATCCATCCCTGATTCATTTTCACAAAGGTGAGTCTCTCCACATTTTTAGTTGACAGACGAGTTCTCCTCGCCGTAACTATGGCCCCCGCCGCACTAAACACCCGCTCAGATGGCACGCTACTTGCCGTGCAGGACAGCTTTTCCAGGGCAAACTCTGCTAGTTGCGGCCACAAATCAAGTTTGGCTGCCTAGAAGTCCAGCGGATCCTCAAGGTGTGTTGGCATGGTCATGTCAAAGTATGACATGACCTGCTGGTTCGGGTCCTGCTCCAGGTCTTCCTGCTGCTCATGAGTAGCCTCACTATGCGGGTGTAGAAAGCTACTCATTAGCGACTGAAGACTGAGGCTGCTGCTGATGGAGCTGCTGCTGCTGCTCCTGCCAACCCCCCCAGCAGCCATGGCAGTGGAAGGTGAGCGCAGAGGTCCCCTCGAGTCAGACCTGCGAGAGTATGGACCATGGCGCAGATAGGCATCGGCCAACTGCCTACGCAGAATTTGTCCTCCCTCTCGGTGGGTTTAAAAAATGCCCCCATTTTGTGCCGGAAGCGAGGGTCCAATAAGGTGGACAGCCAGAAGTCATCCCGCCGACAACAATTCTGGGGTCACTACACAAGCACGTGAGCATGCTTCCTGCCATTTGCGCAAGTGACTCGGATAGACTACCTGTCTCCATCTCCACTGCATACTGCCACGGTGTGTCTGGGTCCTCTGTCTCGCCTTCCTCAAAAACCTCTAGCTCCTCTGGCTGCTCCTGCTCCTCCTCTCCTATCCGCTGACTAGATAAACCAGCCACTTCGCCAAGCCTAAACTGTGTTTCGCTGGGCAACTCCTCCTCCTCTTCCTCCTCCTCCTCCAGTTCAGCCCCAACGGGGTTCATGTGGCCGTAAGATGTAGATGCCATGTCTCCAGTGCCCTGACCAGCCATGGTTTCCAACATGTGTTGTAGTACATGAAGCAGTGGAATCACGTCGTTCATCCCGTAATCCTGCCGACTGACAAATAAAGTGGCTTCCTCAAAGGGCCTGAGCAAACGGCAGGTGTCACGTATGAGCTGCCACTGGTTGACATTGAAGTTACACAGGGGAGTCCCCCTATCCGCTTGGATCATCAGGAAATCCGTGACGGCTTTTCTCTGTTCATATAATCGGTCCAACATGGGAAGGGTGGAATTCCAACGGGTGGAAACATCGCAAATCAGACTATGTTGGGGGATACCGTTCTGACGCTGTAGCTCAAGAAGGGTGTGTTTGGCGGTGTATGAGTGGCTGAAGTGCATGCAAAGTTTCCTTGAAGTTGTTAGGATGTCTTACAGATGGGGGGAACACTTCAGAAACCGCTTGACAACCAGATTGAAGACGTGAGCCATGCAGGGGGCATGGGTCAGGCTTCCTTGGTGCAGCGCAGACAAAATGTTCTTCCCATTGTCGGTAACCATAATTTCCATTCTAAGTTTTCTTGGAGTAAGCCATGTTTGGATTTCCTGATGAATAAATTTAAGCAGTTCCTCCCCTGTGTGACTCCTTTCGCCAAGACAAACCATGTGAAGCACTGCGTGACACCTCCGTGCCCTGCACACATGGTAGACTGGAGGGGCACTGAGACTTGAGCCTACAGTGGAGGGTGAGGAGATGGCGGAGGATGAGGAGGCCGAGTCGCACAGTGTCACAGGCCCAACGGGCAGGGAGCGCGGAGGCCGAAGCGGCGTGACCTTTCCAAGTTGCTGCTGCTGCTGCTGCTGCAAGGGGACCACATTCACCCAGTGGGCCGTAAGCGACATGTACTGTCCCTGACCATAGTTACAGCTCCAGACGTCGGCGCTGCCATGCACTTTGCTACACACCGACAGGAAGCAAAGAATAGGGGGGTCCGCACTCCTAAAATATCACTTTTATTTCCATCCAATAAAATGATCAACAATCAAAAAGCAGCGTTTTTTAAAAAAATGAAAGCAATCCTAGTCCATCTTACGCGTTTCGGGCTAGGCGCCCTTAGTCATAGATAGTGCATATGTTGAACTTATGCTGTTTAAATAGTAAATAGATAATGAGAGTCTTACCTCACCACCTGGTGCCGCCGCCTGAAACTTCCGGGTTACGGCCGCCAAGGACGTCACACGCAGACCGGAGACAGCAGAGTGTAATATGTGAATCCGGTTGCTGAATGTTAAAAAGGGCGCCATAGGAGGGAAACCGCGTCCGCCGCTGCTAGCCAATGGCAGCAGGGACAGAAATGGTACTGCGGACCCTCCGTGGCGTCACCTAGTTGATAGAAGCGTCGGCGGGACCCAGTCCGCATGCGTCAACTCGCCTGACACGGCGCACAATGATGGTAAGGCGTCCGGACCAATTGGGCGAGGAGACGAAGAAAAAGGGGAGGGGCCACGTCGCCGCATCGTCATGGCAACCAAGACGCCTGGTGAGAGCAACCCGGAACCGAGCGGGAGCATCGGGCAGCCGAGGAAACAGATTCTGCACAGAAGAGAAATCAATCATGATAGATACAAAATATATGATAAGTTAATAACTATAGTAACAATACTGATGTTAAACACAGCCCATGCAGCCGAAAGCAAACTCTACACAAACAAATCAATTGATTTTAGTGTATATAACAACATCACTATAATTATAAGTATTATTCCCTGTTTAGAAAATTATTCGTTTTTATTGTGGTAATTGGCGTTATAGCTTTTTTACCGCTATTTATCTCTCCTGTTTGTGTAGAGTTTGCTTTCGGCTGCATGGGCTGTGTTTAACATCAGTATTGTTACTATAGTTATTAACTTATTGTTATAATACATTATCATATATTTTGTATCTATCATGATTGATTTCTCTTCTGTGCAGAATCTGTTTCCTCGGCTGCCCGATGCTCCCGCTCGGTTCCGGGTTGCTCTCACCAGGCGTCTTGGTTGCCATGACGATGCGCCGACGTGGCCCCTCCCCTTTTTCTTCGTCTCCTCGCCCAATTGGTCCGGACGCCTTACCATCATTGTGCGCCGTGTCAGGCGAGTTGGCGCATGCGGACTGGGTCCCGCCGACGCTTCTATCAACTAGGTGACGCCACGGAGGGTCCGCATTACCATTTCTGTCCCTGCTGCCATTGGCTAGCAGCGGCGGACGCGGTTTCCCTCCTATGGCGCCCTTTTTACCATTCAGCAACCGGATTCACATATTACACTCTGCTGTCTCCGGTCTGCGTGTGACGTCCTTGGCGGCCGTAACCCGGAAGTTTCAGGCGGCGGCACCAGGTGGTGAGGTAAGACTCTCATTATCTATTTACTATTTAAACAGCATAAGTTCAACATATGCACTATCTATGACTAAGGGCGCCTAGCCCGAAACGCGTAAGATGGACTAGGATTGCTTTCATTTTTTTAAAAAACGCTGCTTTTTGATTGTTGATCATTTTATTGGATGGAAATAAAAGTGATATTTTAGGAGTGCGGACCCCCCTATTCTTTGCTTCATCGTCTATTGGATTATTGGGACTTGAGAACCCAGGATACCGCACCCAAGGTATTGTTGCCGTTTAAGTGTGCACCTTTTCTTTTTGTTTTCATGCTATACACACCGACAGGCTCAAGGACTGGCCCACCTTCTGTTCAACAAAAGTGTGCAGCGCTGGTACTGCCTTCTTGGCAAAGAAATGACGGCTTGGGACTCTCCACCTCGGCTCGGCACAAGCCATCAGTTCTCTGAAAGGTGCAGAGTCCACCACCTGAAAAGGGAGCGACTGCAGCACCAACAACTTGGACAGGAGCACATTCAGCTTCTGCGCCGTAGGATGAGTGGGCGCATACTGCTATCTCTTGGACATGGCTTCGCTGATGGATTGCTGGTGGGATGCATGACTTGGAGGAGGAGGAGCAGGAGCGACAGAGGATGAGTATGACGCACAGCTGCCTTCGGCTGAGGTGCTGGAGCCTTGGCTGGCAGAAATTGGGAGCGGCGTGCCACTTGGTGAGGAAGCAGACTGGACCACCCCTTGGGAGCCTCGGTTCTCCCAGGTCGCTTTATGGTGATGCATCATATGTTGACGCAGGGCCGTGGTGCCAACATTTGGGCCCTGGCCACGCTTCACCTTCTGCCTACATATCTTGCATGTGGCCATGTTACCCTCCTGCGGATGCTTCAGGAAAAACTGCCACACTGCCGAGTAGCTACTTTTCCCACCAACAGGCCTCACTGATTCGCTGCTATTGTCGCCAACTCCAGGAACCCCTGCCCCACTACCTCCCGATAAGGTAGCCTGCCGCGCAGCAGGTGCTCTACCCCGGCCCCGTTTGGCTCCAGGCTTTACAATTGTGCCCCTATGCTGACTGCCAACCATGCTGCTAACACCTTGCTGCCTGAGCTGCTGACTCGGGGGCAACCTGCGCCCCTCTTCTCCTGATGATGACGATGAAGCCCCTTCATCACCCGGCTCCCAAGTGCAATCGGCTTCATCATCATCATCATTATCACCGAGTTTTGGCTGTACGTCACTGATGTTCATGGATTCGTCAACAGTGTCTGGCGCAGGAGCTGGAACGCTCGCAACACTCCCGACACTGTCCACATCACTATTTGTCTGCCTAGCTAAAGAAGCCACCTCCATTTCTTGGCTGGGCAGTAGCTGCTGACTGTCCTCTATCTGATCGTCCTCCTCACTAAAGAGTGGAGCTGAACCCAAAGCATAGGATAGGTCGCTGGAGGAGGGAACGGCGTAGGACAGAGGCAATGGGAGGACAGGGACTGCTCTCGGGGCATGCCAACTCAGGGTTGTGTCAGAGGAACCTACCGACCCTAGACTGGGGGTCTAAGACATAACTTGTGATGATGTTAATGAGCGCGTTAACCAATCTACCACGGCAGATGCGTTACTGGTGGAGACACGGCCGCTAGCAGATACTGGCAGACCAGGTCTCTCACCGTGACTCCTGCTGCCACTCGCCCCTAGTCTGCTGCGACCTCTGCCTACTGAATCTTGGCCTCTGCCACTCCTCTTTGAACATCCTGGCACTTGTCTGCCTGACATTTTTATGTATTTGCTTATTTAGTATAAACAGATAGGGTTCAAGGTGCAGCTTTGGGGTGCCCTGCGGCCTGGTCTATTAAAAGCAGTCAAAAACAAATGGGATGCCCCCACAGGAGACCTGAGATCAGTATATATGCACAGTAAAAGTGTCTAAGCAGGCTCCAACAGGCCAAATTACTTTAAATAAGTGTGCAGCTTAGTGAAGATCAAGAGGGGTATGGTATGTTACAGAATGGGATGCCCCCACAGCAGACTTGAGATCAGTATATATGCACAGCAACAGTGGATAAGCAGGCTCCAACAGGCCAAATTACTTTAAATAAGTGTGCAGCTTAGTGAAGATCAAGACGGGTATGGTATGTTATAGAATGGGATACCCCCACAGCAGACCTGAGATTAGTATATATGCACAGCAAAAGTGTCTAAGCAGGCTCCAACAGGCCAAATTACTTTAAATAAGTGTGCAGCTTAGTGAAGATCAAGAGAGGTATGGTATGTTACAGAATGGGATGCCCCCACAGCAGACCTGAGATCAGTATATATGCACAGCAAAAGTGTCTAAGCAGGCTCCAACAGGCCAAATTACTTTAAATAAGTGTGCAGCTTAGTGAAGATCAAGAGGGGTATGGTATGTTATAGAATGGGATGCCCCCACAGCAGACCTGAGATCAGTATATATGCACAGCAAAAGTGTCTAAGCAGGCTCCAACAGGCCAAATTACTTTAAATAAGTGTGCAGCTTAGTGAAGATCAAGAGGGGTATGGTATGTTACAGAATGGGATGCCCCCACAGCAGACTTGAGATCAGTATATATGCACAGCAAAAGTGTCTTATGTTTTTTTGCAGGAAGGGGCTGTCAGTATTCAGATGTAGCTGGGAAGATAAATGATGGACTCACATCCAAGGATGGGACACTATCTATGATCATGGCCCATACTGTTGGCATTCCCTTACTTTTCAGGGCAGATGCTATAAACACAGACATAATATATACAAAAATTTGACTGTCTTAACTAATTGTAAGATTTCTGATGCCTTTTTTTTTCTACCAGATTGTCTAATCCAGGAACACAAAAAAACACAGGAGGAGCACATTTTTCTTGTAGAAACATAGAAACGTAGAAGGTTGACGGCAGAAGGAGACCATACGGTTCATCTAGTCTGCCCTTATGTGTATACTGTATGTTCTCTTTATCTTAGAATAGATGTGTGCTTATCCCAGGCATGTTTAAATTCACTGACTGACAATTTTTCAACTACCTCTGCTAGAAGTTTGTTCCAAGCATCTACTACTCTTTCTGTAAAATAATATTTATTAGCATTGCTCCTGATCTTCCCTCTGACTAGCTTCAGGTTGTTCTCCCTTGTTCTAAGTTTCTTCTTAAAAACACTTTTGAACCTGAAATCTCTCCTGCTCAAATCATTGTGTGACCTCTCCTGGCTGCAAACAAACACTTGTTATATATTTTTTTAAATATTTTTATGCAGAATAGTCATTACAGGTCTGGCACTAAAGTGTTAATGTCAGTGTTAAAACAATGTCATTCCATGTGTTTTTGATTTGTTACTGGTGGATATGTGTTCAAAAAAAGACTTTGATCACACAGTGTCTGACACTCTATTCTAGAGCGCCCTTCTTTGGAGCGCCGATAATTTATGTGTGTAGCTTTTTGTTAAATATGGTGCCCAATGTCCGCTTACAATCCCCTCGATTCAAAGAGCAAAAGTTAAGTGATTTCGTATCGAGAATCGTAAGTTTGGGTGGGTGTTTGTCATTTTTTCTGGTTTTTTTGGCCATTTCGTATTCGTACGATCGTTCGCGCATAGACGTATATGAACATACGCATTTCGTACGAGAATCGTATAATTTGCGTTAGTTCGTGTGTTTTTCCCGTCCAAATCGTATTATTTGCGTTAGTTCGTGTGTTTTTCCCGTCCAAATCGTATTATTTGCGTCCGATCCTATTTTTTACGTCCTTCACATGGGCTTGCGCCCAATTCAGAGAGGTGATTGCTAATTGTTTTGAAGCCCATTAAAGAGCTGCTTTACGAAATGTTTGCCGGCAGCTATTTGGCCTCGGGAGTAGGATGGAGCGGAGCGAGTTTGTGGCACATCAAGGGCTTATGCTTTTTGGCATTGAGTTGATCGAGATGTCTGAGAGCAGATTGCCCCTGCGTCGTCGCATGAACATCGATAGCATGAATGATGTTGAGCTGTTCGAGCTGACCAGGCTTAATCGCGCTTCCCTCCATAAATTATATAGTGAGCTGCGGCCATGGTTAGCCCGCACCACAAGGAAGGGGCATGCAATTTCAGGTATGACCAAGATGCTTGGCTGCCTGCAATTTTTGGCGAACGGCTCGTTCCAGAGGCTGGGTGCCCTCTCCGTGGGGATGTCACAGCCTACGCTGAGCCGCGCACTATCTAAATTTTTGGAAGGCATGGCTGCCATAACTCAAAAATATATTTATTTTCCTGATGATATGGCAGCCAGAAACGCCATTAAGCTTGGGTTTTATAATGTGGCCGACATGCCCAACGTTATTGGTGCAATTGACTGCACACATGTGGCACTCGTACCTAGGGCAGCCGACGAGTATATATATAGGTATTGAGATTGGTTATTATGTTGCCCAACGTGTCATGTCACCTGTTTTCCTTTGCGGCAGCATATTTGTTTATCCCTCATTTGTGTAGCTGCTTTATCTCGGCTTTTCATTAGTATTTCCCAATAGAGTGCAGACATGTTTTGTGTTTAATTTATTATTTTGGGTCAAATATCAATTACCCTTTTTGTATGTTTTTGCCTTAAGGAATCGTAAAATGGGACACTCACTTAATGTCCAGGCCGTGGTTGGTCCGGATATGCGGTTTATGAGTGTCCTTGCCGGCTACCCCGGATCGTCCCACGACTCCTATATCCTCCGGCGATCTGGGTTGTTTCGGAGATTTGAGGCAGGTGAATTTTCGGGGGCATGGCTGCTTGGTAAGTGTGTCCTATTTGTGTGTTATTAAATGTGGCATTAATCTTGTATTTGTTGATATGTTTGTTTTGGAAAACTTGACAGAAGCGTCCAACTGCCTTTTTCTTGGCTCATATATTAGGAACTTACCCAAAAAATCCTTGTCTCGCTTTGGCCTTCAGAATGTTTTCCCTTTAGTTAGGATGTCTGTAAGTTCCTTGTGCCTAAATATATTGGTTTGGAGTTTATACCCAAGGATCTTTGACATTTGGCTCCTTTTGTACTATTGGTCGTTAAATGTCAAAGTGGACTTAAACTGCATACATTGTAGTTTCCAGTGAAATGTGGCTAGGGATCTTTGACATTTGGCTCCTTTTGTACTATTGGTCGTTAAATGTCAAAGTGGACTTAAACTGCATACATTGTAGTTTCCAGTGAAATGTGGCTAGGGATCTTTGACATTTGGCTCCTTTTGTACTATTGGTCGTTAAATGTCAAAGTGGACTTAAACTGCATACATTGTAGTTTCCAGTGAAATGTGGCTAGGGATCTTTGACATTTGGCTCCTTTTGTACTATTGGTCGTTAAATGTCAAAGTGGACTTAAACTGCATACATTGTAGTTTCCAGAGAAATGTGGATAGGCCCTCAGCAGCATCCTAATTGTAACATGTCTGAAAACTACAAATATATGTAAAATACAAATACCCTTGGCCGTGCAGATGTTTGTTAATTAATTGGTATATAGAAGTGCCATTTTTATTTAGGTTATACCTTAGTGCAATATTTGGGGGCCCTAATGTGCCCTGTTTTTTTTTGGGAACATTTTACCTTACATCATTATGATATCTGTGAATTTTTTGGTGTTGGTTGTGTTGCCTTTTTAATTTTGATTACATTTAATTCTCTGTTTAAGGTGATTCCGGGTACCCACTTCTACCCTGGCTCATGACGCCTGTGCTGCGGCCCCAGGATGCCTCTCAGGAAGCGTATAACCGTGCGCATCGCAAGACCCGGGCTGTTGTGGAGAGGGCCTTTGGTCTGCTGAAGACACGTTTTCGTTGCCTTGACCATACTGGGGGGGCCCTGCAATATGATCCCAAGAAAGTGATCGACATTATAATGGCATGTGCTGTTTTGCACAATTTTGCCATCCTGGAACGTGTCCCACGTTATGTGGACAGCCTGCCCTCTTCAGCCGTCGAGGATGAAGCCGAGAATTTTGAGGGGCCCCCCAGTGAGTCTGGCCAATCTGTTAGAGCCAACCTGATCAGCCAGCATTTTAGTTAAGTTTTTTCCCTGTCTCACCATTCTGTATGTCTGTGTTATCCTTTTGGAAACATATGTTGTTTTGCCCTAATGTGGCATTACCTCTAAGTAAAACATTTCGACCTTAATTGTTGCCTAATGTATTTCATGTAGTTTCCTTAGCTTTCGCTGTGCATTGTTACACCTCTTCCAACCAAAATTATCTGGTTTAGGCCAAGCTGTTACAAAAGTCTTCCCACTAAAAACGCCACAAGTATTGGAAGTTAAATTTTTGTTTTACTTAGCAAATGAAAAATTATAGTGGTTAACAGAAATCAGTCCACATACATCTGTGGTAACAAATGGATAACATTAAAAAAAACATCGAGCACATCTACACCTGGAAGTGAGTGGCACAACCAAACAAGGACACCCAGTCCAAAGGCCAGCCTAGTCCAGTCATTAATATTGCCTGTGCCCAGGGATATTTGGGCATGGCCATAATGTCACACAAACATGTCTGCAAACAGGAGGAGCACCAACCAAATACATAGGTAAAGCCATAAGTGGCCAGATAAACTCCACATAGACCTATGGCATTGGCTAGTGGCCTTAAGCATTACTCTAAGGAGCTATATGGGAGCAAATACAAAACACAACCTGCCAGAGCAACACAAAATGGATTGTTTGAAACCTCAAAGGACAAGTAAATACAGTGGGGGTTAAGAGAAAAGATGTCCCACACACCCATGGCTTAATAGGGTGGCTGCCCATAATACCCAGGTGGAGGTCCAGGTGGAGGTCCATGGGAATGGGACCTAGCCTGGGCCATGGCAGCATTGTGAATTTGAAACTGCTCCACAATGTTTCTCTGCATATTGGTCATCTCAGCCATGGCTGACTGGATGCCATTACTTGAATTGGCCACGTTGCTGTTGAGGGTACGCAACTCCGCGAGGATGCCCTGTAGACTGGTATGGATGTTCACCATGTCTGCATGCCTTTGCTCACGCTCTGTAACGAGCTGGGCGTCATAAGAGTCCCTTTGTTGGGTCCATAATTGAAGCAGGGCACTCTGCCTCCCCTGGGAAATTGTGGGGCGGCGTAATGGCGTCCGCCGCACAATTACCCTGGCTCTTGGGCGTGCCCTGCCGCGTGGTGTCGTACCCTCAACAGCAACCGGCCTGCTTTGCAAATCCTCAGCAGCAGAGTGAACACTGGGGACTGTAGTGTCAGTCTCCCCATGTGCAAGCACAATGGATGGAGATTCACTCTGCTGCTGAGGATTGGCCAGAGAAACATTATCGAGCAGTTCCAAATTGGGACCCAGGGGGAGTTCATCCGACGTGCCCTGTACGGAGACATCATCATCTTCCTCCATGTCCTGGATCTCTTCCATGAGTGTGCGGGTCTGTAGGGACATATCAAAAAAAAAAAGGCTAAGTTTGCGTCCCAATGTAGGATTTCAACAGTTTAACACATTCTTAAGCACTTGTTATTATTTATGCTACTAAATAAACTTACCGAAAATCTCTGATCTGGGCTCCGATGCTGTACGGACCTGGTAGGCATAACCAAACTGGGGGGTGAGTTTACCCTTGCTGAGGGATCATGCTGGGCTGAAGAAGAGAAAAAAATACCACGTAAACACACACACATAACCTTTTTTTGGATAGGTAATCAAATATAGCTCTATTTGTAATATTATTCAACTCTAGAGCAATGGTGACCTTTGTTCAAACCCACGCAAGTTTACAGAGGTGCAATGGCTCGGACAAACTGCTAAGTGACCTCAGTTCTAAGTCATGAAGTGTACCCATTCAGCATCCAACTTTCAGGGCACATTTTTGGATTTAGCCTACCATTCGCTAGGTCCGGGGTACTCAAACAATTGTTTGAAACGCCCATTTAAAGGTATGTGGTGAGAGGTGAATGTCTGGCCATGGTGCTGACGCAGGGGGTGTCTAGTTAAAAATAAAGACACTGGTGGAGGGGCTGGAGCTTTCAAAGTGCCAACTAATAAAGGCTGCTTGCCCTTGCTGGGCTGGATGGGCCAGAGCTGAGGGGACAGGGATTGGATGTCTAAAGGGGGGAGTTAACGTATTGATGGTGATGTGATGGATGGAGCCAATCTGTTACAAATGTATGGGGCTTATGTGGGGGGGGGGCATGGGGGGACTGTGGCACATGGGCCAGAGCAGGGGCAGCGGGACACGATTGTGGCCAGTGAAAATTTAAATAAGTTACTGTGTACCTTGCAATGCCACTTCCTGGGCAGTACTTCATATTGCAATGCTATGTTTCACGGAGCCATGACATTGGGCAGGAGACCAACCACTACATGGCCGATCAAGGGGGCAGCTCTGAGCACGTCAACACAGAAGTAACTGAGTGCAGGGCTGTCTGGGCAGGGGTCCTTGAATGTGGTGCCAAGGTCCGCATTGGGACCCCGGGCCGCCAGTTGAGTCTCGCTGCTCTTGGTCACATATGTTTGTGGGTGGCTAATTAAATAGTTAACTCAAACACAACTCACACAACCAAAAGGCAACCCATACATAATGATGTGTGTTTTGTGATTGATTCTAAATATCTCACTTATCTTGCGAAACTTCATGACTTTAACAATACAATTGGACATTTGATCTTTGCCATAATGGCTGTGGGCCTAAATGTGTGATTCACAGGGACCAAAAGAGGACACAAACAGCCACAGTAGTGCGAGGCCAAGCAAGGCAAACCATAGGGGCATCCCGTTATCTTGTTACTAGTGAACTGTAGATTATTTAGCAAACAGGCAAACATGCAGATTTAATAGTACTCACCGTGGGTACGGGTCGGGGAGTCTGTGTCCCTTAGACCAGCATGTCCACCGACCGCGACCGGATGGAGAAGTCCAAGCACAATCTCCTCAGCAGGGGTAAACTCCAATTTAGATGGAAAGCCACCTCCAGTTTTCATGCTGAAAAGAGAAAATCGTTTGGTATTCAGAAAAGGGGCATACAGCACATCCCAAACATTATATTTAGCGAAAACATTTATTTACCTGTAATTATGCCTTTTAATTTCTTTTTGCCGTACAGCATACTTCAGATCAGAGATTTTCTTCTGAATTTGGGACACATCTTTCCTCTCTTCCCCCGCTGCATTTACTTGTCGGAGGATGGTTTCAAACAATGCCATCTTGCGCTGCTTGGTGGTGTGTTTGGATTTGCTCCCATATAGCTCGTCATAGTATAATGTAAGGCCACTAGCCAATGCCATATTTTGGTCATGGGAGAATCCCCCACTCAACTGGCCGCGGCGCAATGTGCGGCCAGATGGTTGGCTTGGCTGCTCCTCCATGTGTGCAGACACATGTGGTGACATTATGGCCTGGGGCTGGGTAGGGGAATGGCCGGATTGGTGGCTTCCCAATGACTGGACTGGACTGGCCAAGGGACTGGGTGTTCTGGCGTGGCTGGCCACCGAACTTCCAGGTGTAGATGTGGTCATGGTTGCAATTCGGGGCCCTCTTGGGGGGCTAGGTTCCCGGCTGGTGCCAGGTCGGGGGCTCTGTTCCTGGCTGGTGCCAGGTCGGGGGCTTCTGGCCCTGGATGGGGTTCGGGCCCTGTAGGGGCTTCTGGCCCTGGATGGGGTTCTTCTGGCCCTGGATGGGGTTCGGGCCCTGTAGGGGCTTCTGGCCCTGGCTGGGCTTCTGGCCCTGGATGGGGTTCTTCTGGCCCTGGATGGGGTTCGGGCCCTGTAGGGGCTTCTGGCCCTGGCTGGGCTTCTGGCCCTGGATGGGGTTCTTCTGGCCCTGGATGGGGTTCGGGCCCTGTAGGGGCTTCTGGCCCTGGCTGGGCTTCTGGCCCTGGATGGGGTTCTTCTGGCCCTGGATCGGGTTCGGGCCCTGTAGGGGCTTCTGGCCCTGGCTGGGCTTCTGGCCCTGGATGGGGTTCTTCTGGCCCTGGATGGGGTTCGGGCCCTGTAGGGGCTTCTGGCCCTGGCTGGGCTTCTGGCCCTGGATGGGGTTCTTCTGGCCCTGGATCGGGTTCGGGCCCTGTAGGGGCTTCTGGCCCTGGCTGGGCTTCTGGCCCTGGATCGGGTTCGGGCCCTGTAGGGGCTTCTGGCCCTGGCTGGGCTTCTGGCCCTGGATGGGGTTCTTCTGGCCCTGGATGGGGTTCGGGCCCTGTAGGGGCTTCTGGCCCTGGCTGGGCTTCTGGCCCTGGATGGGGTTCTTCTGGCCCTGGATCGGGTTCGGGCCCTGTAGGGGCTTCTGGCCCTGGCTGGGCTTCTGGCCCTGGATGGGGTTCTTCTGGCCCTGGATGGGGTTCGGGCCCTGTAGGGGCTTCTGGCCCTGGATGGGCTTCGGGCCCTTCTGCGCGGCCTGGAGGGGCTTCGGGCCCTTCTGTGCGGGCTGGAGGGGCTTCGGGCCCTTCTGTGCGGGCTGGAGGGGCTTCGGGCCCTTCTGTGTGGGCTGGATGTGCTTCGGGCACTGCTGTGGGGCCTGGGTTGGCTAAGTGCCCGGCTTGAAAGCATGGGTGGTGTGGGCTCCCTTGGGCGGCCTCTTCTGGGGGCAGAGGTGGTGGTGGCTGCTGTGGCCTGTTTTTTGGCCGCAGGGGCACGTGCCTTTGGGGCCCTTTTTTGGGAAAGGGAGGGTCCAGTGTCCCTTGGTGGGGCCGAGGTGGTACTTGCCTTCTGGGCCTTCTGGGACCTTAGCTTCTTCGGTCGTTGCTGGGACCTGGTTGTTGGGCCCTCAGAGGTCTGGCTTTGCTGGCCGCGTTTAGCTGCTGCCTTTTTTGGTGCCATTTTGTCCAAAAGCTCAAAGAGAATGAGCTTTGGGTGCAGGGACCTTTAAATCATGCGCCCAGCGTCTGACGCCTATGCGCACGACTACGCGCTCGTACGGACGTACGTTCGTGCGGAACCAGGAAACCGCTGGGGTTTCACTTATCTGCTGCCTGGAAGAAGACTAAAGATGGCGCCCACTATCTTCACCCGTCAACAGGAAGAGATCCTCATGCTGGTAAGTGGCTGCCTGTGCATTTTAATAGAATAGTCAATGATGGCCTAAATGTAAATGATGCGTTGGGAACTAGTTTGGGGTCTCTTAATGTTTAATCACTGGCTCCTCACACTTCATCCTCAAGGGCCGAGCCTGGCCACGTTTTCACCTGTCTATGCTGATGTCCTAATTCGGCCAATTGCTCCGGCTTAGCAACAGTTAATTAACCTGTGGAGTAGCGGGGCGAGCTGTCAAACCTGGCCTGTCTCGGACCTTGATGCGGATGTTTGCGGAACACTGTTTTCCTAAGCCATAAAAACACAACGGGAAGCCACACACGTGGGCCAAAAGCCTAAGCATTAGGCTACATCTTGGATCTTTAAAACATCCTAACATGCCATAGATGCAGGTGGCCTGATTGTTGATGTTGGCTATTATCTGTATGTACATGGTGTGTGATACATATAACATAAGACCAGACTGTCAATCACAGTCAACGTCCTCTTTAAGCCACTCCCCAAAAATGGCGGCCATTCGAAATGTGTGTGTTAATGACATTAAATACTCAACTTGTGATGCAACACATATGGGTCTGTGTGTAAAAGTACAAGCTCTGTGTCCATTATGTTTTTCAGATCATGCTTCAGCGCCGGTATGACTTCGCGCCCAATGTGTGCGAGAAAAGGGACATCGCCCGGGAGATCATCGCGGAGATACACCGTGTGACCAGCACCACCTTCACTCACACCCAGATAATGCAGCATTGGTCGGACCTGAAGCGTCTGCACATGCCCCGGGTGCGGAGGTTTTTTGGGATCCATTTCCCAAGTAAGTACTAAGCAATTGCATGGTATATGTTCCAAATGTCTAAGTTATGCCTTTATTTATAATGACTTTTCTTTGGTAGTGTTGGAAATGGATTTCAGAATTCGCCGCACCCGGAGACGTACAGGCCGACCAGTGCTGCATGACTCTGCATCTGTGAGTGAAGGTGGTGGATCTCCCGGGCGACGGACCTACCCCTCCTCTGTGGCCTCCTCAGACCAGCCCCTGGACCTTACCACAGAGGAGGGGCCAAGGCGCGTGGGCGTGGAGTCATACCTGGCCACGCATGGGGAAGGCTCTGGTATGTCACTCTTCATGTATAGGCACAAAGATATACATGGCAGGCCAAAAACTAAGTTATCCTTTATTATGTATTTGTAGAAGCTTCAGGAGCGGGTGAGATAGTGGAGGAGGAGGCAGCAGAGATGCTTGAAGTCGATCCTGGCGAAGGTGAGTGATGTCAGCCAGACTGGGAGCCAGATATGTTGGGGATAGTGACTATCTACAAATACTAACCAAATGTCACATGTTTCTCCAGGGACTTCTTCACAGCCGAGCCAGGACCAAGGGCAGCCTGTTGGCCCCAACCAGCCATCTGTCGGCCACCAACTCCGTAAGTCTCCATGCCATTATTCATATTAATGTTTGCTTAGCTAATAACACACACATAACTAAAGGCGTAGCCAAAGTGTAGTTCACACTTTCATGTGGGCACTTCGTTAGCTTAAAGAGGACCCAAACTAGTATTAAGAACCAAAGACTTAGCCATCACACTGTACCTACAGATTAGAAACATGGAAAAACACCCTTCACCCATCTAATGCATGTTATTAGACAGAACAAAACCAATATTGGGGAATATGGAATGCACAATATTTACAGGCAGCATGGGATACAGATTGAAAAAAGGAAGGTGCTGCCATGCATTGTGTGAGTGATGACCTTTCCCTCAACCCAGCTATGCTCTGGATTCCCAACGCACCACTGTAACCTACTCCCCTGTACTTTATCCAACTCTCCACTCCTCATTAAGTGTTATGCTTCAGAGTCCAGATGGCGGCGCTGTAATCCCCAAAAAAGCCTAACTAACTTTGAGGTGGGGCAGAATCATTTGTGAATAGTTTTTGTTTTTCATTAAATAATGTTGAAGGTCCGGTTTAAGGAGTTTAAACACTTACCTGTGGGAAATGCATTAACTGTATCCCTTTGAAGAAGGACATATGTCATGCATTTACATGTATTTGATTAACCCTAAATCTATTTCCAGCATACAAACCGGTCTGGGACTCCTATTTATGTTTCTTTCTCTATTGGTTACAGGGATGATCCCCAAAACCTTGGCGGGAAAAAAAAAACGAATGAAGGAGTTGGTGGCCGAGCTGCTGGCCATACAGGCGACGTTGGGGCCAACAGATGAAGAAGAGGATGATGAATAGTGCCCTTGGTCCTGGCTCCTTTGTTTAACTTGTTTTTAAAGTTGTTAAAATTTTAGAAAGTTTTTTATTGTTTTAAAAAAAAAAATATATATATTTTTTTAACAAAAAAACCCACAAAATAAAAAAAAAGTGTTTTACTGTTAAAAACAAATAAAAAAATTATATATGTTTTACCGAGGCCAAAAAAAAAAAAAGGTTTAAAAAAAAAAACCAAAACTATAAAAAAAAATTTGGAATTTTATTCCAAACCAAACAAAGAAAAAATTTTAAATAAATTATATTTGAAGCCTTCCTAAATGTGTCTTTTCTAATATGCACACACCCAAAAAATTACACAAACCAGAAACAACACACTTAGAAACATATAGACATATGTAAATTATGTGATTTTCTTACGTTTTATGGACCGAGAAATGAAGTGGGATGCAGCCGCTACGGGGTTTAGGTAAGTTTGAGGGACCGAGAAATGAAGTTGGATGCAAGCGCTAAAGGGTTTAGGTAAGTTTGAGGGAGCGAGAAATGAAGTTGGATGCAAGCGCTAAAGGGTTTAGGTAAGTTTGAGGGACCGAGAAATGAAGTTGGATGCAGCCGCTAAGGGGTTTAGGTAAGTTTGAGGGAGCGAGAAATGAAGTTGGATGCAGCCGCTAAGGGGTTTAGGTAAGTTTGAGGGAGCGAGAAATGAAGTTGGATGCAGCCGCGAAGGGGTTTAGGTAAGTTTGAGGGAGCGAGAAATGAAGTTGGATGCAAGCGCTAAAGGGTTTAGGTAAGTTTGAGGGACCGAGAAATGAAGTTGGATGCAGCCGCTAAGGGGTTTAGGTAAGTTTGAGGGAGCGAGAAATGAAGTTGGATGCAGCCGCTAAGGGGTTTAGGTAAGTTTGAGGGAGCGAGAAATGAAGTTGGATGCAGCCGCTAAGGGGTTTAGGTAAGTTTGAGGGAGCGAGAAATGAAGTTGGATGCAAGCGCTAAAGGGTTTAGGTAAGTTTGAGGGACCGAGAAATGAAGTTGGATGCAGCCGCTACGGGGTTTATGTAAGTTTCTGGTTGAGGGTGCGCATGCGCAAGATCTTATATACATAAGAACGCACGAATCTAAGAGGCCAAAAACCAATGAAAACCAGAGGCAAACGCAAGTAATTGGAAGAGCTGGACGATGGAAGCCGCCGACAAAACAGGCTGCCGCCGCAACAGGTGAGCACATGAACGTGATTTTTACGATTGGCAACTGACTGAGGCAAGTTCGGGAGATATCATACGAACGGACGTATCTTTTAGGATAGAAACGTATTTGCTTATTGAATCACTCGCAAGTTCATACGAACGCACGAGCGGACGTGAAAAATAGGATGATCGTGAGCCAAATCCAAGCTGTTACATGTTTCTTTGAATCAACCCAAATGTCTTCTAATGGTCGCTCTAAGCACTGCTATACACACTCTCATCTGGCAATACGTGGCACTAGTAGTGATTCAGCCTCCATGTGGCCTTATCTTTTCCAGCTTCTAAAATATCTTGTATTTAGACTTGTATAAATTCTGTATACAGCTTTTTTTTTTCTTTTCCTTGTTCTCTGGTGCATTTTGTTCCACATTTAGTTCTACAGCGAAAGGATCAGCATGATGCATGATATATTAGTAAGCTGTATTCCTGCTCCAAGCTCTGTACAACAAGCCAGCTTAAAAAAAAAAGTTATTCACGGGTTTTTGAGATGAGCGAACTTTTGAAAAATTTGATTAGACTAATTCGCAGAATTTTTCGACAAAAATCGTTTTGACCCGAATTTATTCGAGACGAATCGCTATTAAAAACAGCTATTTCTGAGCCTCCTAGAGCCTCAATAGGGTAAACCATTCTGCCTTGCTGTAACACGCATAGGACGCGTGCTGGGTTAGTGAAATAATTCTGTAAATAATTATCACATGCAGATCAGAGGCATCGCTAATAGAATCGCAGAGCGGCACAATTGCAGAGAGTTGAAGTGGCATCACTATGAGGGGCCCATATAGTGCCTGAAAAACACATCCTGGAGCTGGCAGCAGCAGGAGCCCAAAGATTAGCTTAATCACACTCTGGAGTTGCAAGCAGCAGCAGCAACATTGCTTTAAAGAGACACTGGAGTTGGCTGCAGGAGCCCAAAAATTGGATGAATCACACCCTGGAGTTGCAAGCAGCAGCAGCAGCAGGAGCCCAAGCATTGCGTGAAAGAGACACTGGAGTTGGCTGCAGGAGCCCAAAAATTGGATGAATCACACCCTGGATTTGCAAGCAGCAGCAGCAGGAGCCCAAACAAAGCTTGAAAGAGACACTGGAGTTGGCTGCAGGAGCCCAAAAATTGGATGAATCACACCCTGGAGTTGCAAGCAGCAGCAGCAGGAGCCCAAACATTGCGTGAAAGAGACACTGGAGTTGGCTGCAGGAGCCCAAAAATTGGATGAATTACACACTGGAGTTGCAGGCAGCAGCAGGAGCCCAAACATAGCTTGAAAGACACACTGGAGTTGGCAGCAGGAGCCCAAAAATTGGCTGAATCACACCATGGAGTTGCAAGCAGCAATAGCTGCCAGAGCCCAAACATTACTTTAAAGAGACACTGGAGTTGGCTTCAGGAGCCCAAAAATTGGATGAATCACACCTGGAGTTGCAAGTAGCAGCAGGAGCACAAACATTGATTTAAAGAGACGCTGGAGTTGGCCGCAGGAGCCCAAAAATTGGATGAATCCCACCCTGGAGTTGCAAGCAGCAGTAGCCCAAACGTAGCTTGAAAGATACACTGGAGTTGGCAGCAGGAGCCCAAAAATTGGATGAATCACACCCTGGAGTTGCAAGCAGCAGCAGCAGGAGCCCAAACATAGCTTGAAAGAGACATTGGAGTTGGCAGGAGGAGCCCAAAAATTGGATGAATCACACCCTGGAGTTGCAAGCAGCAGCAGGTGCCCAAACATTGCTTTAAAGAGACACTGGAGTTGGCAGCAGGAGCCCCAAAATTGGCTGAATCACACCCTGGAGTTGCAAGCAGCAGCAGCCCAAACATAGCTTGAGACACTGGAATCGGCAGCAGCAGCCCAAAAATTGGATTAAACACACCATGTAGTTGCAAGCAGCAGCAGGAGCCCAAACGTAGCTTGAAAGACACACTGGAGTTTGCAGCAGGAGCCCAAAAATTGGATGAATCACACCCTGGAGTTGCAAGCAGCAGTAGCAGCAGGAGCCCAAACATTACTTTAAAGAGACAATGGAGTTGGCTTCAGGAGCCCAAATATTGGATGAATCACACTCTGGAGTTGCAAGCAGCAGGAGCCCAAACATTGCTTGAAAGAGACACTGGAGTTTGCAGCAGGAGCCCAAAAATTGGATGAATCACACCCTGGAGTTGCAAGCAGCAGTAGCAGCAGGAGCCCAAACATAGCTTTAAAGAGACAATGGAGTTGGCTTCAGGAGCCCAAAAATTGGATGAATCACACTCTGGAGTTGCAAGCAGCAGGAGCCCAAACATTGCTTGAAAGAGACACTGGAGTTGGCTTTAGGAGCCCAAAAATTGGATGAATCACACCCTGGAGTTGCAAGTAGCAGCAGGAGCACAAACATAGATTTAAAGAGACGCTGGAGTTGGCCGCAGGAGCCCAAAAATTGGATGAATCACACCCTGGAGTTGCAAGCAGCAGCAGCAGCAGGAGCCCAAACATTGCGTGAAAGAGACACTGGAGTTGGCTGCAGGAGACCAAAAATTGGATGAATCACACCCTGGATTTGCAAGCAGCAGCAGCAGGAGCCCAAACAAAGCTTGAAAGAGACACTGGAGTTGGCTGCAGGAGCCCAAAAATTGGATGAATCACACCCTGGAGTTGCAAGCAGCAGCAGCAGGAGCCCAAACATTGCGTGAAAGAGACACTGGAGTTGGCTGCAGGAGCCCAAAAATTGGATGAATTACACACTGGAGTTGCAGGCAGCAGCAGGAGCCCAAACATAGCTTGAAAGACACACTGGAGTTGGCAGCAGGAGCCCAAAAATTGGCTGAATCACACCATGGAGTTGCAAGCAGCAGTAGCTGCCAGAGCCCAAACATTACTTTAAAGAGACACTGGAGTTGGCTTCAGGAGCCCAAAAATTGGATGAATCACAGCCTGGAGTTGCAAGTAGCAGCAGGAGCACAAACCTTGATTTAAAGAGACGCTGGAGTTGGCCGCAGGAGCCCAAAAATTGGATGAATCCCACCCTGGAGTTGCAAGCAGCAGTAGCCCAAACGTAGCTTGAAAGATACACTGGAGTTGGCAGCAGGAGCCCAAAAATTGGATGAATCACACCCTGGAGTTGCAAGCAGCAGCAGGAGCCCAAACGTAGCTTGAAAGACACACTGGAGTTTGCAGCAGGAGCCCAAAAATTGGATGAATCACACCCTGGAGTTGCAAGCAGCAGTAGCAGCAGGAGCCCAAACATTACTTTAAAGAGACAATGGAGTTGGCTTCAGGAGCCCAAAAATTGGATGAATCACACTCTGGAGTTGCAAGCAGCAGGAGCCCAAACATTGCTTGAAAGAGACACTGGAGTTGGCTTCAGGAGCCCAAAAATTGGATGAATCACACCCTGGAGTTGCAAGGAGCAGCAGGAGCACAAACATTGATTTAAAGAGACGCTGGAGTTGGTCGCAGGAGCCCAAAAATTGGATGAATCCCACCCTGGAGTTGCAAGCAGCAGTAGCCCAAACGTAGCTTGAAAGATACACTGGAGTTGGCAGCAGAAGCCCAAAAAATGGATGAATCACACCCTGGAGTTGCAAGCAGCAGCAGCAGGAGCCCAAACATAGCTTGAAAGAGACATTGGAGTTGGCAGGAGGAGCCCAAAAATTGGATGAATCACACCCTGGAGTTGCAAGCAGCAGCAGGTGCCCAAACATTGCTTTAAAGAGACACTGGAGTTGGCAGCAGGAGCCCCAAAATTGGCTGAATCACACCCTGGAGTTGCAAGCAGCAGCAGCAGCAGCCCAAACATAGCTTGAGACACTGGAATCGGCAGCAGCAGCCCAAAAATTGGATGAAACACACCATGGAGTTGCAAGCAGCAGCAGGAGCCCAAACGTAGCTTGAAAGACACACTGGAGTTTGCAGCAGGAGCCCAAAAATTGGATGAATCACACCCTGGAGTTGCAAGCAGCAGTAGCAGCAGGAGCCCAAACATTACTTTAAAGAGACAATGGAGTTGGCTTCAGAAGCCCAAAAATTGGATGAATCACACTCTGGAGTTGCAAGCAGCAGGAGCCCAAACATTGCTTGAAAGAGACACTGGAGTTGGCCGCAGGAGGCCAAAAATTGGATGAATCACACCCTGGAGTTGCAAGCAGCAGGAGCATCAGCTTGAAAGATACACTGGAGTTGGCAGCAGAAGCCCAAAAAATGGATGAATCACACCCTGGAGTTGCAAGCAGCAGCAGCAGGAGCCCAAACATAGCTTGAAAGAGACACTGGAGTTGGCAGCAGGAGCCCAAAATTGGATGAATCAGACCCTGGAGTTGCAAGCAGCAGCAGCAGGAGCCCAAACATAGCTTGTAAAAGACAGTGGAGTTGGCAGCAGGAGCTCAAAAAATGGATGAATCACACCCTGGAGTTGCAAGCAGCAGCAGGTGCCCAAACATAGCTTGAAAGAGACACTGGAGTTGGCAGCAGGAGCCCAAAAATTGGACTAATCACTCCCTGGAGTTGCAAGCAGCAGCAGGAGCCCAAACTTTACTTTAAAGAGACACTGGAGTTGGCAGCAGGAGCCCAAAAATTGGATGAACCACACCCTGGAGTTGCATGCAGCAGCAGGAGCCCAAACATAGTTTGAAAGAGACTGGAGTTGGCAGCAGGAGCCCAAAAATTGGATGAATCACACCCTGGAGTTGCAAGCAGCAGCAGCAGGAGCCCAAACATAGCTTGAAAGAGACACTGGAGTTGGCAGCAGGAGCCCAAAAATTGAATGAATCACACCCTGGAGTTGCAAGAGGCAGCAGCAGGAGCCCAAACATAGCTTGAAAGAGACACTGGAGTTGGCAGCAGGAGCCCAAAAAATTGGATGAATCACACCCTGGAGTTGCAAGCAGCAGCAGGAGCCCAAACATTACTTTAAAGAGACACTGGAGTTGGCAGCAGAAGCCCAAAAATTGGATGAATCACACCCTGGAGTTGCAAGCAGCAGCAGCAGGAGCCCAAACATAGCTTGAAAGAGACATTGGAGTTGGCAGGAGGAGCCCAAAAATTGGATGAATCACACCCTGGAGTTGCAAGCAGCTGCAGGTGCCCAAACATTGCTTTAAAGAGACACTGGAGTTGGCAGCAGGAGCCCCAAAATTGGCTGAATCACACCCTGGAGTTGCAAGCAGCAGCAGCAGCCCAAACATAGCTTGAGACACTGGAATCGGCAGCAGCAGCCCAAAAATTGGATGAAACACACCATGGAGTTGCAAGCAGCAGCAGGAGCCCAAACGTAGCTTGAAAGACACACTGGAGTTTGCAGCAGGAGCCCAAAAATTGGATGAATCACACCCTGGAGTTGCAAGCAGCAGTAGCAGCAGGAGCCCAAACATTACTTTAAAGAGGCAATGGAGTTGGCTTCAGAAGCCCAAAAATTGGATGAATCACACTCTGGAGTTGCAAGCAGCAGAAGCCCAAACATTGCTTGAAAGAGACACTGGAGTTGGCCGCAGGAGGCCAAAAATTGGATGAATCACACCCTGGAGTTGCAAGCAGCAGGAGCATCAGCAGCCCAAACATAGCTTGAAAGACACGCTGGAGTTGGCAGCAGGAGCCCAAAAATTGGATGAATTACACCCTGGAGTTGCAAGCAGCAGCAGGAGCCCAAACATAGCTTGAAAGAGACACTGGAAATGGCAGCAGGAGCCCAAAAATTGGATGAATCACACTCTGGAGTTGCAAGCAGCAGCAGGAGCCCAAACATTGCTTGAAAGAGACACTGGAGTTGGCTGCAGGAGGCCAAAAATTGGATGAATCATACCCTGGAGTTGCAAGCAGCAGCAGGAGCAGCAGCAGCCCAAATATAGCTTGAAAGTCACACTGGAGTTGGCAGCAGGAGCCCAAAAATTGGATGAATCACACCCTGGAGTTGCAAGCAGCAACAGCAGCAGCCCAAACATAGCTTGAATGACACACTGGAGTTGGCAGCAGGAGCCCAAAATTGGATGAATCAGACCCTGGAGTTGCAAGCAGCAGCAGCAGGAGCCCAAACATAGCTTGTAAAAGACAGTGGAGTTGGCAGCAGGAGCTCAAAAATTGGATGAATCACACCCTGGAGTTGCAAGCAGCAGCAGGTGCCCAAACATAGCTTGAAAGAGACACTGGAGTTGGCAGCATGAGCCCAAAAATTGGACTAATCACTCCCTGGAGTTGCAAGCAGCAGCAGGAGCCCAAACTTTACTTTAAAGAGACACTGGAGTTGGCAGCAGGAGCCCAAAAATTGGATGAATCACACCCTGGAGTTGCAAGCAGCAGCAGGAGCCCAAACATAGTTTGAAAGAGACTGGAGTTGGCAGCAGGAGCCCAAAAATTGGATGAATCACACCCTGGAGTTGCAAGCAGCAGCAGCAGGAGCCCAAACATAGCTTGAAAGAGACACTGGAGTTGGCAGCAGGAGCCCAAAAATTGGATGAATCACACCCTGGAGTTGCAAGAGGCAGCAGCAGGAGCCCAAACATAGCTTGAAAGAGACACTGGAGTTGGCAGCAGGAGCCCAAAAAATTGGATGAATCACACCCTGGAGTTGCAAGCAGCAGCAGGAGCCCAAACATTACTTTAAAGAGACACTGGAGTTGGCAGCAGAAGCCCAAAAATTGGATGAATCACACCCTGGAGTTGCAAGCAGCAGCAGCAGGAGCCCAAACATAGCTTGAAAGAGACATTGGAGTTGGCAGGAGGAGCCCAAAAATTGGATGAATCACACCCTGGAGTTGCAAGCAGCTGCAGGTGCCCAAACATTGCTTTAAAGAGACACTGGAGTTGGCAGCAGGAGCCCCAAAATTGGCTGAATCACACCCTGGAGTTGCAAGCAGCAGCAGCAGCCCAAACATAGCTTGAGACACTGGAATCGGCAGCAGCAGCCCAAAAATTGGATGAAACACACCATGGAGTTGCAAGCAGCAGCAGGAGCCCAAATGTAGCTTGAAAGACACACTGGAGCTTGCAGCAGGAGCCCAAAAATTGGAGGAATCACACCCTGGAGTTGCAAGCAGCAGTAGCAGCAGGAGCCCAAACATTACTTTAAAGAGACAATGGAGTTAGCTTCAGGAGCCCAAAAATTGGATGAATCACACTCTGGAGTTGCAAGCAGCAGGAGCCCAAACATTGCTTGAAAGAGACACTGGAGTTGGCTGCAGGAGGCCAAAAATTGGATGAATCACACCCTGGAGTTGCAAGCAGCAGCAGGAGCCCAAACATAGCTTGAAAGAGACACTGGAGTTGGCAGCAGGAGCCCAAAAATTGGATGAATCACACTCTGGAGTTGCAAGCAGCAGCAGCAGGAGCCCAAACATTGCTTGAAAGAGACACTGGAGTTGGCTGCAGGAGGCCAAAAATTGGATGAATCATACCCTGGAGTTGCAAGCAGCAGCAGGAGCCCAAACATAGCTTGAAAGACACACTGGAGTTGGCAGCAGGAGCCCAAAAATTGGATGAATCACACCCTGGAGTTGCAAGCAGCAACAGCAGCAGCCCAAACATAGCTTGAAAGACACACTGGAGTTGGCAGCAGGAGCCCAAAATTGGATGAATCAGACCCTGGAGTTGCAAGCAGCAGCAGCAGGAGCCCAAACATAGCTTGTAAAAGACAGTGGAGTTGGCAGCAGGAGCTCAAAAATTGGATGAATCACACCCTGGAGTTGCAAGCAGCAGCAGCAGGTGCCCAAACATAGCTTGAAAGAGACACTGGAGTTGGCAGCAGGAGCCCAAAAATTGGACTAATCACTCCCTGGAGTTGCAAGCAGCAGCAGGAGCCCAAACTTTACTTTAAATAGACACTGGAGTTGGCAGCAGGAGCCCAAAAATTGGATGAATCACACCCTGGAGTTGCAAGCAGCAGCAGGAGCCCAAACATAGTTTGAAAGAGACTGGAGTTGGCAGCAGGAGCCCAAAAATTGGATGAATCACACCCTGGAGTTGCAAGCAGCAGCAGCAGGAGCCCAAACATAGCTTGAAAGAGACACTGGAGTTGGCAGCAGGAGCCCAAAAATTGGATGAATCACACCCTGGAGTTGCAAGAGGCAGCAGCAGGAGCCCAAACATAGCTTGAAAGAGACACTGGAGTTGGCAGCAGGAGCCCAAAAAATTGAATGAATCACACCCTGGAGTTGCAAGCAGCAGCAGGAGCCCAAACATTACTTTAAAGAGACACTGGAGTTGGCAGCAGAAGCCCAAAAATTGGATGAATCACACCCTGGAGTTGCAAGCTGCAGCAGCAGCAGCTGCCGGAGCCCAAACATTGCATTAAAGAGACACTGGAGTTGGCAGCAGCCGCAGCAGGAGCCCAAAAATTGACTGACACACCCTGGAGTTGACAGCAGCAGCAGCAGGAACCCAAAAATTGGCTGGAAGGCACCCTGAAGTTGGCAGCAGCAGGAACACAAACATTAGCTGGAAGGCACACCCTGGAGTTGGCAGCAGCATAAGCAGGAGCCCAAACATTGCTTGAAAGACACCCTGGAGTTGGCAGCAGCAGCAGGAGCCAAAAATTGGCTGAAAGGCACACCCTGAAGTTGGCTTCAGCAGGAGCCCAAAAATTGGCCTAAAGACTGATTCATTTTGACAAAGGTGAGTCTCTCCACATTTTTAGTTGGCAGACGAGTTCTCCTCGCCGTAACTATGGCCCCCGCCGCACTAAACACCCGCTCAGATGGCATGCTACTGGCCGGGCAGGACAGCTTTTCCAGGGCAAACTCTGCTAGTTGCGGCCACAAGCCAAGTTTGGCTGCCCAGAAGTCCAGCGGATCCTCAAGGTGTGTTGGCATGGTCATGTCAAGGTATGACATGACCTGCTGGTTGAGGTCCTGCTCCAGGTCTTCCTGCTGCTCATGAGTAGCCTCACTATGCGGGTGTAGAAAGCTACTCATTAGCGACTGAAGATTGAGGCTGCTGCTGATGGAGCTGCTGCTGCTGCTCCTGCCAACCCCCCCAGCAGCCATGGCAGTGGAAGGTGAGCGCAGAGGTCCCCCCGAGTCAGACCTGCGAGAGTATGGACCAGGGCACAGATAGGCATCGGCCAACTGCAGCAGGAGCCCAAAAATTGGATGAATCACACCCTGGAGTTGCAAGCAGCAGTAGCAGCAGGAGCCCAAACATTACTTTAAAGAGACAATGGAGTTGGCTTCAGAAGCCCAAAAATTGGATGAATCACACTCTGGAGTTGCAAGCAGCAGGAGCCCAAACATTGCTTGAAAGAGACACTGGAGTTGGCCGCAGGAGGCCAAAAATTGGATGAATCACACCCTGGAGTTGCAAGCAGCAGGAGCATCAGCAGCCCAAACATAGCTTGAAAGACACACTGGAGTTGGCAGCAGGAGCCCAAAAATTGGATGAATTACACCCTGGAGTTGCAAGCAGCAGCAGGAGCCCAAACATAGCTTGAAAGAGACACTGGAGTTGGCAGCAGGAGCCCAAAAATTGGATGAATCACACTCTGGAGTTGCAAGCAGCAGCAGGAGCCAAAACATTGCTTGAAAGAGACACTGGAGTTGGCTGCAGGAGGCCAAAAATTGGATGAATCATACCCTGGAGTTGCAAGCAGCAGCAGGAGCAGCAGCAGCCCAAACATAGCTTGAAAGACACACTGGAGTTGGCAGCAGGAGCCCAAAAATTGGATGAATCACACCCTGGAGTTGCAAGCAGCAACAGCAGCAGCCCAAACATAGCTTGAAAGACACACTGGAGTTGGCAGCAGGAGCCCAAAATTGGATGAATCAGACCCTGGAGTTGCAAGCAGCAGCAGCAGGAGCCCAAACATAGCTTGTAAAAGACAGTGGAGTTGGCAGCAGGAGCTCAAAAAATGGATGAATCACACCCTGGAGTTGCAAGCAGCAGCAGGTGCCCAAACATAGCTTGAAAGAGACACTGGAGTTGGCAGCAGGAGCCCAAAAATTGGATGAATCACACCCTGGAGTTGCAAGCAGCAGCAGCAGCCCAAACATAGCTTGAGACACTGGAATCGGCAGCAGCAGCCCAAAAATTGGATGAAACACACCATGGAGTTGCAAGCAGCAGCAGGAGCCCAAATGTAGCTTGAAAGACACACTGGAGCTTGCAGCAGGAGCCCAAAAATTGGAGGAATCACACCCTGGAGTTGCAAGCAGCAGTAGCAGCAGGAGCCCAAACATTACTTTAAAGAGACAATGGAGTTAGCTTCAGGAGCCCAAAAATTGGATGAATCACACTCTGGAGTTGCAAGCAGCAGGAGCCCAAACATTGCTTGAAAGAGACACTGGAGTTGGCTGCAGGAGGCCAAAAATTGGATGAATCACACCCTGGAGTTGCAAGCAGCAGCAGGAGCCCAAACATAGCTTGAAAGAGACACTGGAGTTGGCAGCAGGAGCCCAAAAATTGGATGAATCACACTCTGGAGTTGCAAGCAGCAGCAGCAGGAGCCCAAACATTGCTTGAAAGAGACACTGGAGTTGGCTGCAGGAGGCCAAAAATTGGATGAATCATACCCTGGAGTTGCAAGCAGCAGCAGGAGCCCAAACATAGCTTGAAAGACACACTGGAGTTGGCAGCAGGAGCCCAAAAATTGGATGAATCACACCCTGGAGTTGCAAGCAGCAACAGCAGCAGCCCAAACATAGCTTGAAAGACACACTGGAGTTGGCAGCAGGAGCCCAAAATTGGATGAATCAGACCCTGGAGTTGCAAGCAGCAGCAGCAGGAGCCCAAACATAGCTTGTAAAAGACAGTGGAGTTGGCAGCAGGAGCTCAAAAATTGGATGAATCACACCCTGGAGTTGCAAGCAGCAGCAGGTGCCCAAACATAGCTTGAAAGAGACACTGGAGTTGGCAGCAGGAGCCCAAAAATTGGACTAATCACTCCCTGGAGTTGCAAGCAGCAGCAGGAGCCCAAACTTTACTTTAAATAGACACTGGAGTTGGCAGCAGGAGCCCAAAAATTGGATGAATCACACCCTGGAGTTGCAAGCAGCAGCAGGAGCCCAAACATAGTTTGAAAGAGACTGGAGTTGGCAGCAGGAGCCCAAAAATTGGATGAATCACACCCTGGAGTTGCAAGCAGCAGCAGCAGGAGCCCAAACATAGCTTGAAAGAGACACTGGAGTTGGCAGCAGGAGCCCAAAAATTGGATGAATCACACCCTGGAGTTGCAAGAGGCAGCAGCAGGAGCCCAAACATAGCTTGAAAGAGACACTGGAGTTGGCAGCAGGAGCCCAAAAAATTGAATGAATCACACCCTGGAGTTGCAAGCAGCAGCAGGAGCCCAAACATTACTTTAAAGAGACACTGGAGTTGGCAGCAGAAGCCCAAAAATTGGATGAATCACACCCTGGAGTTGCAAGCTGCAGCAGCAGCAGCTGCCGGAGCCCAAACATTGCATTAAAGAGACACTGGAGTTGGCAGCAGCCGCAGCAGGAGCCCAAAAATTGACTGACACACCCTGGAGTTGACAGCAGCAGCAGCAGGAACCCAAAAATTGGCTGGAAGGCACCCTGAAGTTGGCAGCAGCAGGAACACAAACATTAGCTGGAAGGCACACCCTGGAGTTGGCAGCAGCATAAGCAGGAGCCCAAACATTGCTTGAAAGACACCCTGGAGTTGGCAGCAGCAGCAGGAGCCAAAAATTGGCTGAAAGGCACACCCTGAAGTTGGCTTCAGCAGGAGCCCAAAAATTGGCCTAAAGACTGATTCATTTTGACAAAGGTGAGTCTCTCCACATTTTTAGTTGGCAGACGAGTTCTCCTCGCCGTAACTATGGCCCCCGCCGCACTAAACACCCGCTCAGATGGCATGCTACTGGCCGGGCAGGACAGCTTTTCCAGGGCAAACTCTGCTAGTTGCGGCCACAAGCCAAGTTTGGCTGCCCAGAAGTCCAGCGGATCCTCAAGGTGTGTTGGCATGGTCATGTCAAGGTATGACATGACCTGCTGGTTGAGGTCCTGCTCCAGGTCTTCCTGCTGCTCATGAGTAGCCTCACTATGCGGGTGTAGAAAGCTACTCATTAGCGACTGAAGATTGAGGCTGCTGCTGATGGAGCTGCTGCTGCTGCTCCTGCCAACCCCCCCAGCAGCCATGGCAGTGGAAGGTGAGCGCAGAGGTCCCCCCGAGTCAGACCTGCGAGAGTATGGACCAGGGCACAGATAGGCATCGGCCAACTGCAGCAGGAGCCCAAAAATTGGATGAATCACACCCTGGAGTTGCAAGCAGCAGTAGCAGCAGGAGCCCAAACATTACTTTAAAGAGACAATGGAGTTGGCTTCAGAAGCCCAAAAATTGGATGAATCACACTCTGGAGTTGCAAGCAGCAGGAGCCCAAACATTGCTTGAAAGAGACACTGGAGTTGGCCGCAGGAGGCCAAAAATTGGATGAATCACACCCTGGAGTTGCAAGCAGCAGGAGCATCAGCAGCCCAAACATAGCTTGAAAGACACACTGGAGTTGGCAGCAGGAGCCCAAAAATTGGATGAATTACACCCTGGAGTTGCAAGCAGCAGCAGGAGCCCAAACATAGCTTGAAAGAGACACTGGAGTTGGCAGCAGGAGCCCAAAAATTGGATGAATCACACTCTGGAGTTGCAAGCAGCAGCAGGAGCCAAAACATTGCTTGAAAGAGACACTGGAGTTGGCTGCAGGAGGCCAAAAATTGGATGAATCATACCCTGGAGTTGCAAGCAGCAGCAGGAGCAGCAGCAGCCCAAACATAGCTTGAAAGACACACTGGAGTTGGCAGCAGGAGCCCAAAAATTGGATGAATCACACCCTGGAGTTGCAAGCAGCAACAGCAGCAGCCCAAACATAGCTTGAAAGACACACTGGAGTTGGCAGCAGGAGCCCAAAATTGGATGAATCAGACCCTGGAGATGCAAGCAGCAGCAGCAGGAGCCCAAACATAGCTTGTAAAAGACAGTGGAGTTGGCAGCAGGAGCTCAAAAAATGGATGAATCACACCCTGGAGTTGCAAGCAGCAGCAGGTGCCCAAACATAGCTTGAAAGAGACACTGGAGTTGGCAGCAGGAGCCCAAAAATTGGACTAATCACTCCCTGGAGTTGCAAGCAGCAGCAGGAGCCCAAACTTTACTTTAAAGAGACACTGGAGTTGGCAGCAGGAGCCCAAAAATTGGATGAACCACACCCTGGAGTTGCATGCAGCAGCAGGAGCCCAAACATAGTTTGAAAGAGACTGGAGTTGGCAGCAGGAGCCCAAAAATTGGATGAATCACACCCTGGAGTTGCAAGCAGCAGCAGCAGGAGCCCAAACATAGCTTGAAAGAGACACTGGAGTTGGCAGCAGGAGCCCAAAAATTGAATGAATCACACCCTGGAGTTGCAAGAGGCAGCAGCAGGAGCCCAAACATAGCTTGAAAGAGACACTGGAGTTGGCAGCAGGAGCCCAAAAAATTGGATGAATCACACCCTGGAGTTGCAAGCAGCAGCAGGAGCCCAAACATTACTTTAAAGAGACACTGGAGTTGGCAGCAGAAGCCCAAAAATTGGATGAATCACACCCTGGAGTTGCAAGCAGCAGCAGCAGGAGCCCAAACATAGCTTGAAAGAGACATTGGAGTTGGCAGGAGGAGCCCAAAAATTGGATGAATCACACCCTGGAGTTGCAAGCAGCTGCAGGTGCCCAAACATTGCTTTAAAGAGACACTGGAGTTGGCAGCAGGAGCCCCAAAATTGGCTGAATCACACCCTGGAGTTGCAAGCAGCAGCAGCAGCCCAAACATAGCTTGAGACACTGGAATCGGCAGCAGCAGCCCAAAAATTGGATGAAACACACCATGGAGTTGCAAGCAGCAGCAGGAGCCCAAACGTAGCTTGAAAGACACACTGGAGTTTGCAGCAGGAGCCCAAAAATTGGATGAATCACACCCTGGAGTTGCAAGCAGCAGTAGCAGCAGGAGCCCAAACATTACTTTAAAGAGACAATGGAGTTGGCTTCAGAAGCCCAAAAATTGGATGAATCACACTCTGGAGTTGCAAGCAGCAGAAGCCCAAACATTGCTTGAAAGAGACACTGGAGTTGGCCGCAGGAGGCCAAAAATTGGATGAATCACACCCTGGAGTTGCAAGCAGCAGGAGCATCAGCAGCCCAAACATAGCTTGAAAGACACGCTGGAGTTGGCAGCAGGAGCCCAAAAATTGGATGAATTACACCCTGGAGTTGCAAGCAGCAGCAGGAGCCCAAACATAGCTTGAAAGAGACACTGGAGTTGGCAGCAGGAGCCCAAAAATTGGATGAATCACACTCTGGAGTTGCAAGCAGCAGCAGGAGCCCAAACATTGCTTGAAAGAGACACTGGAGTTGGCTGCAGGAGGCCAAAAATTGGATGAATCATACCCTGGAGTTGCAAGCAGCAGCAGGAGCAGCAGCAGCCCAAACATAGCTTGAAAGACACACTGGAGTTGGCAGCAGGAGCCCAAAAATTGGATGAATCACACCCTGGAGTTGCAAGCAGCAACAGCAGCAGCCCAAACATAGCTTGAATGACACACTGGAGTTGGCAGCAGGAGCCCAAAATTGGATGAATCAGACCCTGGAGTTGCAAGCAGCAGCAGCAGGAGCCCAAACATAGCTTGTAAAAGACAGTGGAGTTGGCAGCAGGAGCTCAAAAATTGGATGAATCACACCCTGGAGTTGCAAGCAGCAGCAGGTGCCCAAACATAGCTTGAAAGAGACACTGGAGTTGGCAGCATGAGCCCAAAAATTGGACTAATCACTCCCTGGAGTTGCAAGCAGCAGCAGGAGCCCAAACTTTACTTTAAAGAGACACTGGAGTTGGCAGCAGGAGCCCAAAAATTGGATGAATCACACCCTGGAGTTGCAAGCAGCAGCAGGAGCCCAAACATAGTTTGAAAGAGACTGGAGTTGGCAGCAGGAGCCCAAAAATTGGATGAATCACACCCTGGAGTTGCAAGCAGCAGCAGCAGGAGCCCAAACATAGCTTGAAAGAGACACTGGAGTTGGCAGCAGGAGCCCAAAAATTGGATGAATCACACCCTGGAGTTGCAAGAGGCAGCAGCAGGAGCCCAAACATAGCTTGAAAGAGACACTGGAGTTGGCAGCAGGAGCCCAAAAAATTGGATGAATCACACCCTGGAGTTGCAAGCAGCAGCAGGAGCCCAAACATTACTTTAAAGAGACACTGGAGTTGGCAGCAGAAGCCCAAAAATTGGATGAATCACACCCTGGAGTTGCAAGCAGCAGCAGCAGGAGCCCAAACATAGCTTGAAAGAGACATTGGAGTTGGCAGGAGGAGCCCAAAAATTGGATGAATCACACCCTGGAGTTGCAAGCAGCTGCAGGTGCCCAAACATTGCTTTAAAGAGACACTGGAGTTGGCAGCAGGAGCCCCAAAATTGGCTGAATCACACCCTGGAGTTGCAAGCAGCAGCAGCAGCCCAAACATAGCTTGAGACACTGGAATCGGCAGCAGCAGCCCAAAAATTGGATGAAACACACCATGGAGTTGCAAGCAGCAGCAGGAGCCCAAATGTAGCTTGAAAGACACACTGGAGCTTGCAGCAGGAGCCCAAAAATTGGAGGAATCACACCCTGGAGTTGCAAGCAGCAGTAGCAGCAGGAGCCCAAACATTACTTTAAAGAGACAATGGAGTTAGCTTCAGGAGCCCAAAAATTGGATGAATCACACTCTGGAGTTGCAAGCAGCAGGAGCCCAAACATTGCTTGAAAGAGACACTGGAGTTGGCTGCAGGAGGCCAAAAATTGGATGAATCACACCCTGGAGTTGCAAGCAGCAGCAGGAGCCCAAACATAGCTTGAAAGAGACACTGGAGTTGGCAGCAGGAGCCCAAAAATTGGATGAATCACACTCTGGAGTTGCAAGCAGCAGCAGCAGGAGCCCAAACATTGCTTGAAAGAGACACTGGAGTTGGCTGCAGGAGGCCAAAAATTGGATGAATCATACCCTGGAGTTGCAAGCAGCAGCAGGAGCCCAAACATAGCTTGAAAGACACACTGGAGTTGGCAGCAGGAGCCCAAAAATTGGATGAATCACACCCTGGAGTTGCAAGCAGCAACAGCAGCAGCCCAAACATAGCTTGAAAGACACACTGGAGTTGGCAGCAGGAGCCCAAAATTTGATGAATCAGACCCTGGAGTTGCAAGCAGCAGCAGCAGGAGCCCAAACATAGCTTGTAAAAGACAGTGGAGTTGGCAGCAGGAGCTCAAAAATTGGATGAATCACACCCTGGAGTTGCAAGCAGCAGCAGCAGGTGCCCAAACATAGCTTGAAAGAGACACTGGAGTTGGCAGCAGGAGCCCAAAAATTGGACTAATCACTCCCTGGAGTTGCAAGCAGCAGCAGGAGCCCAAACTTTACTTTAAAGAGACACTGGAGTTGGCAGCAGGAGCCCAAAAATTGGATGAATCACACCCTGGAGTTGCAAGCAGCAGCAGGAGCCCAAACATAGTTTGAAAGAGACTGGAGTTGGCAGCAGGAGCCCAAAAATTGGATGAATCACACCCTGGAGTTGCAAGCAGCAGCAGCAGGAGCCCAAACATAGCTTGAAAGAGACACTGGAGTTGGCAGCAGGAGCCCAAAAATTGGATGAATCACACCCTGGAGTTGCAAGAGGCAGCAGCAGGAGCCCAAACATATCTTGAAAGAGACACTGGAGTTGGCAGCAGGAGCCCAAAAAATTGAATGAATCACACCCTGGAGTTGCAAGCAGCAGCAGGAGCCCAAACATTACTTTAAAGAGACACTGGAGTTGGCAGCAGAAGCCCAAAAATTGGATGAATCACACCCTGGAGTTGCAAGCTGCAGCAGCAGCAGCTGCCGGAGCCCAAACATTGCATTAAAGAGACACTGGAGTTGGCAGCAGCCGCAGCAGGAGCCCAAAAATTGACTGACACACCCTGGAGTTGACAGCAGCAGCAGCAGGAACCCAAAAATTGGCTGGAAGGCACCCTGAAGTTGGCAGCAGCAGGAACACAAACATTAGCTGGAAGGCACACCCTGGAGTTGGCAGCAGCATAAGCAGGAGCCCAAACATTGCTTGAAAGACACCCTGGAGTTGGCAGCAGCAGCAGGAGCCAAAAATTGGCTGAAAGGCACACCCTGAAGTTGGCTTCAGCAGGAGCCCAAAAATTGGCCTAAAGACTGATTCATTTTGACAAAGGTGAGTCTCTCCACATTTTTAGTTGGCAGACGAGTTCTCCTCGCCGTAACTATGGCCCCCGCCGCACTAAACACCCGCTCAGATGGCATGCTACTGGCCGGGCAGGACAGCTTTTCCAGGGCAAACTCTGCTAGTTGCGGCCACAAGCCAAGTTTGGCTGCCCAGAAGTCCAGCGGATCCTCAAGGTGTGTTGGCATGGTCATGTCAAGGTATGACATGACCTGCTGGTTGAGGTCCTGCTCCAGGTCTTCCTGCTGCTCATGAGTAGCCTCACTATGCGGGTGTAGAAAGCTACTCATTAGCGACTGAAGATTGAGGCTGCTGCTGATGGAGCTGCTGCTGCTGCTCCTGCCAACCCCCCCAGCAGCCATGGCAGTGGAAGGTGAGCGCAGAGGTCCCCCCGAGTCAGACCTGCGAGAGTATGGACCAGGGCACAGATAGGCATCGGCCAACTGCCTACGCAGAATGTCTTTGTAGTAGTTCAGTTTGTCCTCCCTCTCGGCGGGTTTAAAAAATGCCCCCATTTTGTGCCAGAAGCGAGGGTCCAATATGGTGGACAGCCTGAAGTCATCCCGCCGACAAATGGAAACATTTCTGGGGTCACTATGCAAGCACGTGAGCATGCTTCCTGCCATTTGCGCAAGTGACTCGAAGGGACTACCTGTCTCCATCTCCACTGCATACTGCCATGGTGTGTCCGGGTCCTCTGTCTCGCCTTCCTCAAAACCCTCTAGCTCCTCTGGCTGCTCCTCCTCCTCCTCTCCTGTCCGCTGACTAGATAAACCAGCCATTTCACCAAGCCTAAACTGTGCTTCACTGGGCCACTCCTCCTCCTCTTCCTCCTCCTCCTCCAGTTCAGCTCCAACGGGGTTCATGTGGCCGTAAGATGTAGACGCCATGTCTCCATTGCCCTGACCAGCCATGGTTTCCAACATGTGCTGTAGTACATGAAACAGTGGAATCATGTCGTTTATCCTGTAATCCAGCCGACTGACAAATAAAGTGGCTTCCTCAAAGGGCCTGAGCAAACGGCAAGTGTCACGTATGAGCTGCTACTGGTTGACATTGAAGTTACACAGGGGAGTCCCCCTATCCGCTTGGATCATCAGGAAATCGGTGATGGCTTTTCTCTGTTCATATAATCCGTCCAACATGTGAAGGGTGGAATTCCAACGGGTGGAAACATCGCAAATCAGACTATGTTGGGGGCTACCGTTCTGACGCTGTAGCTCAAGAAGGGTGTGTTTGGCGGTGTATGAGTGGCTGGAGTGCATGCAAAAAGCGGCGTGACCTGTCCAAGTTGCTGCTGCTGCTGCAAAGGGACCACATTCACCCAGTGGGCTGTAAACGACATGTACTGTCCCTGACCGTAGTTACAGCTCCAGACGTCGGCGCTGCCATGCACTTTGCTACACACCGACAGGCTCAAGGACTGGCCCACCTTCTGTTCAACAAAAGTGTGCAGCGCTGGTACTGCCTTCTTGGCAAAGAAATGATGGCTTGGGACTCTCCACCTCGGCTTGGCACAAGCCATCAGTTCTCTGAAAGGTGCAGAGTCCACCACCTGAAAAGGGAGCGACTGCAGCACCAGCAACTTGGACAGGAGCACATTCAGCTTCTGCATCGTAGGATGAGTGGGTGCATACTGCTGTCTCTTGGACATGGCTTCGCTGATGGATTGCTGGTGGGATGCATGACTTGGAGGAGGAGGAGCAGGAGCGACATAGGATGGGTATGACGCACAGCTGCCTTCGGCTGAGGCGCTGGAGCCTTGGCTGGCAGAAATTGGGAGCGGAGTGCCACTTGGTGAGGAAGCAGACTGGACCACCTCTTCGGAGCCTCGGTTCTCCCATGCCGCTTTATGGTGACGCGATCATATGTTGACTCAGGGCCGTGGTGGCAACATTTGGGCCCTGGCCACGCTTCACCTTCTGCCTACATATCTTGCATGTGGCGATGATACCCTCCTGTGGATGCTTCAGGAGAAACTGCCACACTGCCGAGTAGCTACTTTTCCCACCAACAGGCCGCACTGATTCACTGCTACTGTCGCCAACTCCAGGAACCCCTGCTCCACTACCTCCCGATAAGGTAGCCTGCCGTGCAGCAGGTGCTCTACCCCGGCCCCAGCCCCGTTTGGCTCCAGGCTTTACAATTGTGCCCCTATGCTGACTGCCAACCATGCTGCTAACACCTTTCTGCCTCAGCTGCTGACTCCGGGGCAACCTGCGCCCCTCTTCTCCTGATGATAACGATGAAGCCCCTTCATCACCCGGTTCCCAAGTGCGATCGGCTTCATCATCATCATCATCATCACCGAGTTGTGGCTGCACGTCACTGATGTTCTCAGTTTCCTCAACAGTGTCTGGCGCAGGAGCTGGAACGCTCGCAACACCCACGACACATCCATGTCCACATCACGATTTGTCTGCCTAGCTAAAGAAGCCACCTCCATTTCTTGGCTGGGCAGTAGCTGCTGACTGTCCTCTATCTGATCGTCCTCCTCACTAAAGAGTGGAGCTGAACCCAAAGCATAGGATACATCGCTGGGGGAGGAAACGGCGTAGGACAGAGGCAATGGGAGGACAGGGACTGCTCTCGGGGCATGCCAACTTAGGGTTGTGTCAGAGGAACCTACCGACCCTAGACTGGGGGTGTCAGATGTAACTTGTGATGATGTTGATGAGCACATTAACTACCATGGCAGATGCATTACTGGTGGAGACACGACCGCTAGCAGATACTGGCAGTTCAGGTCTCTCACCGTGACCCCTGCTGCCACTCGCTCCTAGTCTGCTGCGACCTCTGCCTGCTGAATCTTGGCCTCTGCCACTCCTCTTTGAACATCCTTGCACTTGTCTGCCTGACATTTTTATGTATTTGAAATGCGCAATAGGTACGATAAAAAGTGTGTTTACTTTAAAAAGAAGAAGCTAAATAAAGTGAGGGACTGCTTCTCTGCAGCAGATACTATGAAAATTGGCAAAATGAAACACCCTGCAGCCTGGTGTTTTGGCAGCAGACCAAAAACCAATTCAAAATGCAAGGCTGCCAAGTGCAGGTTTGGGATGCCCTGCAGCCTGGTGTTTTTTTTTGTTAAAGCCAGACCAAAAACCAATTCAAAATGCAATACTTTGATGCAGCTGAGGAAGGATCAACAAGCGGATTTAGTAGAACAGATAGGCTGCCTAATGCAGGTTTGGGATGCCCTGCGGCCTGGTGTTTTTTTTGTTAAAAGCAGACCAAAAACCAATTCAAAATGCAATAATTTGATTAAGCTGGGAAAGGATCAACAAGCGTATTTTGTATAACAGATAGGCTGCCTAATGCAGGTTTGGGATGCCCTGCGGCCTGGTGTTTTTTTTGTTAAAGGCAGACCAAAAACCGATTCAAAATGCTATACTTTGATTCAGCTGAGGAAGGATCAACAAGCGTATTTAGTATAACAGATAGGCTGCCTAATGCAGGTTTGGGATGCCCTGCAGCCTGGTGTTTTCTTTGTTAAAGGCAGACCAAAAACCAATTCAAATTGCAATACTTTGATTAAGCTGAGGAAGGATCAACAAGCGTATTTAGTATAACAGATAGGCTGCCTAATGCAGGTTTGGGATGCCCTGCGGTCTGGTGTTTTTTTGGTTAAAGGCAGACCAAAAACCATTTCAAAATGCAATACTTTGATTCAGCTGAGGAAGGATCAACAAGCGTATTTTGTATAACAGATAGGCTGCCTAATGCAGGTTTGGGATGCCCTGCGGCCTGGTGTTTTTTTTCTTAAAGGCAGACCAAAAAACTAATACAAAATGCAATACTTTGATTCAGCTGAGGAAGGATCAACAAGCGTATTTAGTATAACAGATAGGCTGCCTAGTGCAGGTTTGGGATGCCCTGCGGCCTGGTGGTTTTTTTTTGGTAAAAGCAGTCCAAAAACCAATTCAAAATGCAAAACTTTGGTTCAGCTGAGGAAGGATCAACAAGCATATTTAGTATAACAGATAGGCTGCCTAATGCAGGTTTGGGATGCCCTGTGGCCTGGTTTTTTTTTTGTTAAAGGCAGACCAAAAACCAATTCAAAATGCAATATTTGATTCAGCTGAGGAAGGATCAACAAGCGTATTTAGTATAACAGATAGGCTGCCTAATGCAGGTTTGGGATGCCCTGCGGCCTGGTGTTTTTTTTGTTAAAGGCAGACCAAAAACCAATTCAAAATGCAATACTTTGATTAAGCTGAGGACGGATCAACAAGCGTATTTTGTATAACAGATAGGCTGCCTAATGCAGGTTTGGGATGCCCTGTGGCCTGGTGTTTTTTTTTGGTAAAGGCAGACCAAAAACCAATTCCAAATGCAATACTTTGATTCAGCTGAGGAAGGATCAACAAGCATATTTAGTATAACAGATAGGCTGCCTAGTGCAGATTTGGGATGCCCTGCGGCCTGGTGTTTTTTTTTGCTAAAGGCATACCAAAAAATTCAAAATGCAATTCTTTGATACAGCTGAGGAAGGATCAACAAGCATATTTAGTATAACAGATAGGCTGCCTAGTGCAGATTTGGGATGCCCTGCGGCCTGGTGTTTTATTTGTTAAAGGCAGACCAAAAACCAATTCAAAATACAATACTTTGATTCAGCTGAGGAAGGATCAACAAGCGTATTTAGTATAACAGATAGGCTGCCTAGTGCAGGTTTAGGATGCCCTGCGGCCTGGTGTTTTTTTTGTTAAAGGCAGACCAAAAACCAATTCAAAATGCAAAACTTTGATTCAGCTGAGGAAGGATCAACAAGCGTATTTAGTATAACAGATAGGCTGCCTAGTGCAGGTTTGGGATGCCCTGCGGCCTGGTGTTTTTTTTGTTAAAGGCAGACCAAAAACCATTTCAAAATGCAATACTTTGATTCAGCTGAGGAAGGATCAACAAGCGTATTTAGTATAACAGATAGGCTGCCTAATGCAGGTTTGGGATGCCCTGCAGCCTGGTGTTTTTTTGTTAAAAGCAGACCAAAAACCAATTCATAATGCAATACTTTGATTCAGCTGAGGAAGGATCAACAAGCATATTTAGTATAACAGATAGGCTGCCTAGTGCAGGTTTGGGATGCCCTGCGGCCTGGTGATTTTTTTTGTTAAAGGCAGACCAAAAACCAATTCAAAATGCAATACTTTGATTCTGCTGAGGAAGGATCAACAAGCGTATTTAGTATAACAGATAGGCTGCCTAATGCAGGTTTGGGATGCCCTGTGGCCTGGTGTTTTTTTTCTTAAAGGCAGACCAAAAACCAATTCAAAATGCAATACTTTGATTCAGCTGAGGAAGGATCAACAAGCGTATTTAGTATAACAGATAGGATGCCTAATGCAGGTTTGGGATGCCCTGCGGCCTGGTGTTTTTTTGTTAAAGGCAGACCAAAAACCAATTCAAAATGCAATACTTTGATTCAGCTGAGGAAGGATCAACAAGCGTATTTAGTATAACAGATAGGCTGCTAAGTGCAGGTTTGGGATACCCAGGTGGGTTGGTGTTTTTTTGGTTAAAGGCAGACCAAAAAATATTTAAACTAATCCAGTTATATATTATGATAAATGCTTGTGTGTAACAGATAGGGTTAAATAAGCCACTGCATAGATGGCATGCACAGTGGCAAGGCAGATTTACAGCACAAAGAACTGAGATTGAATTGAAAACTGATCTGGCTAATGAAAAAAAAACACTTCTAAGCTGTCCCTGGCTGGATGGTTCCGGATTTTCCCTATCTTTCCCTATCTTTCCCTGGCTCTGTCTACCTCACTGTCTGCCTCTCTGACTCTCCCTACCTATGTCTAACTCTCTGTCCCTGTCTCTAACTAGCTGTGCTCTAGCCGCAATCCAAGGCTGAACTGCGCACAAGCAAGATGGCCGCCGCTTTATATAGCTTCCTGGCTGCTGATAGGCTGCATGTGACTTACCCATGTTACCTTGCCCCAGGGAATATGTCCGGACATTTGCTTCCACCATTTTAGAATGCCTGTAATTGAAATAAATGGAGTTTAAAGGAAAACTTAGATCAATCGAATTGCGGGGAAATTCAGAATCGTTCAAAATCAAATTTTTCCTGAAATTCGGAACAAATTCGGGTTAGTCCGGATCGATTCGCTCATCCCTAACGGGTTTACTGACAGGTGATTTAGATTTATATAAGCAATTCAGAAATTAGATTCCTCGTATCTAACTTTTTGTCAATATGCCTTTTGTGATGTGGAAGTTAATAGAATAGCTTATGTTCATTTAAGATTAATAGATCATTTTCTAAAATGTCAATTTTTATTTCCATTTATAAATCTTCTAAATCTGTTCATCAAAGGAGTTGGCAAACCTTTGCGCCACATCTACATAATTTTGTTGTCATAAATCGTTATCAATCAAGTATTAACTGAAAATACCAAAAATCGTTACACGTTAATTCTTCTTAGTGAACAGTAATTAAGAAAAATAATTAATGATATGAAGGAAAATAAAACAGTAGCAATTTAATAGTTGGCAAATTATCCACCACTACATTTTAAACATACTGTAAATGTGGCTACCCTGCTAAAAAAGCAGGGTAGAAGTTTAACTTTAGGTCTGATTTAATGGCAATGCATTATCAGTTAGTCTTTGCTATTTCAGCAGTTTAGGCAATCATCATAATTCAACTGATCTTACTAGTAAGATGTCAATGTATAATCCTGCTATAATGCACCAGCTAAATCTCAATTGACAGTAAAAAATTAGGTCCTCACTTTACTGGGAAATTAGGTTTTCTCATCCAATCTTCCACCATTTTAAAATGCCTGTAATTGAAATAAATGGAGTTTAAAGGAAATCTTAGATCAATCGAATCGCAGGGAAATTCGGAATCGGTCAGAATCAAATTTTTCCTGAAATTCGGAACGAATTCGGGTTCGTCCGGATCGATTCACTCATCCCAGCCGGGTTTACTGACAGGTGAATTAGATTTATATAAGCAATCCAGAAATTAGATTCCTTGTATCTAACTTTTTGTCAATATGCATTTTGTGATGTGGAAGTTAATAGAATAGCTTATGTTTATTTAAGATTAATAGATCATTTTCTAAAATGTACATTTTTATTTCCATTTATAAATCTTCTAAATCTGTTCATCAAAGGAGTTGGCAAACCTTTTCTACATAATTTTGTTGTCATAAATCGTTATCAATCAAGTATTAACTGAAAATACCAAAAATTGATTTGGACCAAAATTATTTGGGCCGAGAGTAGTATTACGACTGATACAGATCTCAAATGCAAGTTTAAAGTTTAACCAATAGTAAACTTAGTAAACCAGAACTGCAGAAAGTATAACTGTTTTCCCTTTCCAAATAAATAAGCCTCTTAATATCTTTGACTAAACAGAAAAAGAAATGTTGGTTTTTAAGTGTTGGTTTTTGGTTCCTGTTATTATTATATGGTTATTTTGGTTCAAAAAAGACACTTGCCTATAAAATTTAAAAAGCAAATAAGAATATTGGTAAGCTGAAAAGGGTTCAAAAACTGGTATCAGTTGCTTTATTAGAATCAGATTATGTGCTGTATCAATCAAATATTGATAGATGTGAGCTTTTTCCTAATTATAACTAGAGATGGGTGAACTCGAACCACAAAGTTCATACAAGTTTAGGTTCACAAACCAAAAACAGACTTCAGCCAAAAGTCTGGGTTCAAGTTCGCCATCTGGCCTGAACCTAAGATTGCAGCAGCAGAAGCTCTGCTGTAACTTATTAGAGCTCGATCTTCTTCTGTCAGCGATGGCAGCAGCAGCAACAGCCAAAATGATGGCCACTGGCTCCCATGAGTGAGGAGACTCCTAATGCCGCCACTGACAGAAGAGGATCGGTGCTCAGGTAAGTTACATCAGCACTTCTGCTACACATTCTGCACCCCCACCACAGCCACCCCCCAAAGTATGTTTCTCCATTGATCTCAGTGCTGGGTTTCCTGGCATTTTGCATTTTGGGTTAAACCGGTTAAGTGACATTTTATTTTGAGTGCATGTAGGAGCAAATATTCTGTAACTGCTGACAATCATTCAGTATCATACAAGCAGATGGATCAAATGAGATTTGGGGAAAAGCTGTAGGTCTGGTTTAAGCCGGTTTCTTGGTATTCTCTTCTTCTCTTCCACTACTGCTCTCCAATCCACATCAAAACAACATTCATCCAATTACAAACTTGGTGTAGATGAAATCTGGTTTTATTGGTGAATGCAGTGCTCATGGATACCAGGGCATGAGACATGCATGAGTCTTGCACCTCCTGGACCCAGTCATCAGGCACTTCTGACGTCATGCCAGAGTACTGCTACTGCTATCCATCATAGTAATGTTGGCATGCCCCCTTCATTTACTGCAATAGAAGGGGCATGTCAATTCTTCACCATCTGCAGGGGGCCAAAATGTGAGTATAGTAAATTTTTGCCTGGACAGTGACTTAAATGGAAGGCGCATGATCACACCCCTTAAAGTTATGCAAATGATGAGTGAGATATTTTTCCTCTGTGACTAAGCCCCTCCACAGTTCTGCCTGATTTGTTAGCCCCCTCATTTGTTATTGTAAAGCAACCTGTTAAACAATCAGGGGCTGTGATTAAATCACCATTCCAAAACCATTCATGCATGTCATTTAATATGTAGATACATCTATTGTTCTTTAGTTTTATTATTTTACGTTCTTTAATTTTTTTTCATATTATGTACAGATCTTATCAAAACCAACGTATTGCCACCTAACAATTGCATTTGTCTGTTTAGAATAAGACAGCACTATTATTATACTGTATTCCTTATTAAAAAGTATTAACCTGCAATGTCAGAAGTTGTATACATATATGAACAGGGAAGTACTTTTTGTCACACCTTTCTATAGTATCAATGTCACTAAATTAAAGTGTAAAAAATGAAAGTACAAAGACAAATTATTGTAATTATTGTTATGAGCATGACAAGCATATTTAAAAGTAGGAAAAAAGTGTTAAATGAACTTCAACGAAACATTTCACTACATGCAGTTTTGTGTTTTTTAATACATACAAGTGGCCCAAAAGATTTGATTTACAAAACATCTGAAGTTAATATTAAGCCTTAGTCATAAACAGGTCTGGCGGAAGTTGGTGAACTGCTGTGGTTCATATGATTAATAAACTTGACAGGAGCCCCCCCCTCAACCCAGGTGGGTGAAGAGTGGTGGGGTGGAGGGGCCCCCAAAGTTCGGGTCCCTATTGATTTCAATGGGGACCAGGTTTGAACTTGCTAAACTTGAACTTTGGGGGGTTCGCTCATCCCTAGTTCACTATTCAACATTCATTTTTGAAATATCAGTTAAAATTGCAAAAATGACCTACAGACAATCTTGCCTAAAATAACATTGATTCCTATAGGGTTCACTACCAGAAGCTGGAGAACTAAAAAAAGGTATTCATCAGCATTCAACAAGCTACAATAAACTAGAAGTAAATACTGATAACACAGAGATTGCTTGGCGAAAATGATACATTTTGCTCAGTAAATGCGGCAAACGCCCTTTAAGCCGTGAATACCAGCAAATGACGGGTAAACGGTTCCTAAATTATCCCCTATGTGTATCACATAATAATAACACTTTATTTAAAAACAAACTTAGCTTTTTGTTAGATAAAATAATATTTAAAAAATATGATCTAACTTTATGTTTAATTTTTTTGCTGCACAGAATTGTTGGTATGTATCATCTTTAATAAAACCCTGAATATGATCTTATTTTGTCTAATGTAATGTAATTAAGTTAAACAAATTTGACTTTTAACATTAGCAATATTTGGAGCCTCATATACTAAGGTGAAATGATATAGGGAGAACACATGGCAGGGTCTTCACTCTTATAGAAATCTTAACACCACACATTATGTTGTTTAATGTAATAGTAATCATTTAACATTTCATTTCTGCAATGAAGGCTTCCCTTGACTGTGCAGATTGGCTTATAAGTAGGCATACCTTTAGACAGACTTAAATGGGTAGGATGCATAAAGCCTCAGGTAAACCAAGACTAGTTAGTTTCCCACGGGATATTATAATTAAAATTCAACATCATCCACTCTCTCTTGGAAGCAGCAAGGAATAAACCAAAGCTAATATTTTAAGGCAAAGAATATAACATTAATTTCCTTTCTGGAAGTACCTTGTCTTTTTTGTAGTATTTACATAATACTCTTTCTTTATATTTATGTATTATTCTATCTTACTTTGTTCTGAACTGTCTGTTTTAATTAAGGTCCAGCTGGTTTACAAATGTTCAGAGTCCACAATCTTTAAAGCACCATCACTCAATGTCCAAGGATAAAATCCAAGAGTTTAGTGCTCTAAGGCATTTAGCTTGGATTGAAATTTCATTCAATTTCAATCCCGGATTGATATTGCTTCCTTACTTGATTCTAATTAACTTCACTAACTAGAGTTTCTAGCTCAGTTCATCCTTCTGTTTATCTGGCATGAGCAAATTTAAAGTGAAAGGTGTCCTGAAATGACAAATGTGATAAGCAAATTAGATAAAGGCGAATGTTTCCTATTATAATAAGCAAAATCCAAGATTTAGAATTGATCATCCTTTCATACTATGTCCCCAATTCCAAACAGGGTTAATTTTTTAAACAGTTGGGGAAATCATTCAATGAAAATACTAGTGGAGCCTTGTTTTCTTATAGGAGATTCCAATCTGAAAATTGATTGCACCATTTATTGCTTTGTTATTCCTCAAACTAGTAGTTCCCAAGATTCCCAATGTTTAATTAATGCTTTTATTGTACTATGGTTGGTTGATTGCTAGAGAGAGATTTATCCCATAACAAGAGGTTATACATATTTATTCAGCTCCTCACAATTCTTTTAACATAATAGATCACATCTTTGACAATGGAGGTTTTGTCAAAAAGACAGCTGGCACAGCATTTATATCAATATCAGATCACGATTCAGGTTGTATCATGCAAATCTACTAGACACGGTCCACTACTCTGGCAACGTGGAGGCTGATTTACTACTAACGCCAGGTATCGGCAGATGAGTGTCTGTATAGCGGCGCTTAGAGCGACCACTATTAGACACTGTAAGCGGGTATTGGGCGCTGTAACAGAGCGCCTCAGTTGCTGTAGTAACCTGGCCCACATTGATGAATGTGATGTATGTTGGGTGCTCTAACACCAGTACAGCACTGCAGCGAGCGATAGGTAGCGTCAGCTCAGTGTGAACAACTCTCCGCAGTCTACACCATACTTATCAAAAAAGGACACATACACACAGCATCGCCGCTGTAAATCTGGTCGCTATAGCATTAAAGTCTGTTTTTGAACACATATACACCTGTAACAAAGCGAAAACACATGGAATGACATTGTTTTAACACTGTGACATTAACACTTTAGTGCCAGACCTGTAATGACAATTCTGCATAAAGATATAAAAAGTCAAAAAAGTTTCTGAAATGTTTGTTTGCAGCCAGGAGAGGCCACACAATGATTTGAGCAATAAAAATAAATAAAAAATGGCAAACACGCTGTTTAAATACAAGCAAATAAACGGTCATTGAAATGTATGGGAGAGCAACATTGAGCGAAAGGTAATACCTGGCGCTATACGCTGAGTCGCCTGTAAAAATACATCGGATGCTACATGGCGCTGTTAGAGTCGCTCACCAGATTCGCTTTCATAAATGTGGTTTTGCGTACAGCGCCCGGCGTTCACCAGAAGCTGCCTGCCGCTACGAGCCACTACCTGCCGCTATCCCTTCTTAAATAACCCCCTTAATGACTCATTGCTTACATTCCCTTAAATTTTGAAGGGACCTAACATGTCTAGTCTGGAATATTACCATTCAAATATAGAAATAGGGAATTCACAATTTACTCTATTGGAGGTTTATAAGGAAGTTAGTAGAGGAGCGTTGTCGCTAGAGAAAATATAGAAAGATTACAAAAACAGCAAGTTAAAAAAATAATTGTTTGTTCTCAGCCCAAACCCATTGTTTTGAGGACCAGGAATTAACCCTAAAAAAATAGTAAAGGAGTTCTATCTTTATTTTACAGAGCTATATTCTAATGCTGGTCAACCTAATTGTAAGCTTTTATCTAAATTATTTGATTATATTACCCTTCCACATCTTCCAAAGATGCTTTGGTATCTGTAATATGAGATTTCTCTTGTAGAGGTAATTGCTGCAATTAAACTATTGCACAATTTTAAGAAACCATTTCAAATGGTATCTACTCCCCATTCCCCAAAAAAATCAAAATGATCTAGCAGCTTCTTTTAATGCTGTCCTTAAAGGAGAGAGGTTTGGCCTGAATCGTTATAACTGATATTGTCATTCTCCCCAAACCTAACTGCGATGAACATGATTTGACAATAAATATTGATGTCAAATTTTCATCTAAAATCATAACCACTAGAATGAATAGGCATTTTGGTTCATTTATTCATAAGGATCAAGTGTGATTTAGCCCTTAATGTTATGCAGGTGATAATGTAACCTCATAAAGGTTGCTCTTAGAAGGGAGCTCACAATTCCATGTTCCTCTCTCTAGATTCCCAATAATTTTCCATCAAGTACCACCTTTTTCCAGCAATATCAAGAACCACCTTTCAGCCTGTAATTCAAAGTGAAGGGGAAAACACATTACTCTAAACTTAGCTAATCGAATTGATAACTTGATATTTAAGCAAACCAACAGTCAAAAATGATGTAAATCAGACCAACACAACAAACAGGGCTCATATGCATCCCTCCCCCGGGGCAATTTAGATTGCTGCACATACAAATGTATTTACCTTCTTCTAATGCCTACTGGGGTGAATTTAAAAAACAAGATGGCCGCTCATGGGCTTGCAGGCTACCTGCAAACAGGATGTCATGCTGGGCTTCCTGTCACTGTGCATTTCAGTTATGTCAGTTGGGAGAGGAAGCCCCAAAATGGCCCCTACCTTTCTTTTCCAACTGTGCGGGGCTGTTGGTCCGGTTTAAGGCTCTATTCACACATATGCACTTGCGTTGCATTAGGCAACTAATTCATAACGCAAGGCTGCTCATAATTTTTAATAGGCCAGTATATATATATATATATATATATATATATATATATATATATATACTGGGTTTATATGGGACCTGGCCCATTAAAAATAATGGGAAGCATTTTCCCTCGCATTGTGACTGCATTGCCCAATGCAGCACAAGCTGATAGATGTGAATGGAGCCTATGGGCTTTATTACAAATGATGTCAAGTGAATATCTTACTTAGATAAACTAAAACACCCAAGATGCTTGAAAAAACATTTTTTTTGTATAAATATAAAACACGCTTTATTAAAGGTCTATACACGATAAAAACATCCCATTAAAAACAATAGCAAACCACATCCATAGGGGGCAGTATATAGTTACAAGATTGCGGCCCCCATATCCTAGCGTCCTGAACAAAGTTGCAGCCCAGTGGGGGAAAGAATAGAAAGTATGTGACTAAAAACATAAAATATATAAATATGTATTAAGCTTGTCATATCTAGCATATATCAGCAGGCATTGCATAGCTGAAGAATCTCTACTCTCTCCTTTCTGTGTGCCTGGCAATTGCAATACAAAAAGAAGGGATATGTTTGTTATATGCCTAAAATGTTAAAGGTTTCCTGTTGTACCTCTCAATTTTTTCTTTCTTTGCTATCTCTTGCTCTAAGGAAAAAGTCATTTCACGTAGCCAGTGACTAGCTCTATAATTTCCATCATGTTATGGTGATATAATAAATAAGATAGATGTACCGTCCTCTGTGTGTAAAGTTTTAATGAACGCTACCATTTAGCATGCTAGAGGAACCTTCTGCAGCTGTCATTATAAAAAGAATTTGATGAGTGGTTTTGGACAGAGCTAACTCTGCTAATTATCAAACAAAATACTGCAGAAGTATCTATTGATGTACTGTATATGGAAACTAAAATTTGAATATTGCACTCAGAGTACATTATTCAGCTTCATTATTTGTATTTTCATGGGTAATGAGGCTTTGCTGAAAGATAAGTAGCTTTCTAAATAAAGATAATTTTGTTAAAGGATGCAATTTTGTCATCTGTATTATTAGTCAAGGTAAGAAAATATTTTTTTTACAAAGTGTAAAATGTTATACATAAGTGTAACAAAGGCAATAAAACAGAAGTTAGCAAGGGTTTACCCACAATTCTTAGACAGAACCCATTGCTTTTATGATTCTGATCCATTCTGAGCTTTTAGAATTGCTAAAGTGTGCTGTGGTCAGACGTGGTTTACAGTACATTGCTATGGCATGTCACATTTAAAGGACCAGCTCATTGACAGGACCAGGTAGGTTTAAGCTTTTTTCTCAGACTCTGCCTAGCATGGGTGGGGGTTGCTTATAGTCTGTAAAGAGGAATAACCCTCTTCTATGTTTCTCTCTGGTTTATCTTTCTCATCTTTCTCTCTGATTTGTATATCATCCAGGATCACATAGAAACAGAAGGTTGAAGGCAGAAGGAGACCATCTAGTCCACCTGGTCCATCTAGTCTGCCCTTATGTGTATACTGTATGTTCTCTGTATCTTAGGATAGATTTATGCTTATCCCAGACATATTTAAATACACTCACTGTTGATTTTTCAACTACTCGTGTTTGGTTCAAGCATGTATTACTCATTCTGTTAAATACTATTTTCTAATATTGCTCCTGATCTTCCCTCCACCTAACTTCAGGTGGTGACCCCTTGTTCTATCATTAAGTTTCATCTTAAAAACACTTCCCTCCTGAACCTTATTCAATCCTTTCACATATTTAAAGGTCTCAATTATGCCTCCTTTCTCATTTCTTTCCGCAAGGCTGTCCAAATGAGTTCTTTAAGTCTCTCCTGGTAAGTTTTAAGCTTAGGTCCTCCCAACATTTTTATTGCCCACATGTGGACCTGTTCTTTTTGAATAATGTCTTTTTGTAGCTAAGGTACCCAGAACTGCACGCTGTAATCTAGCTGTGACCTCACCAGGGCTCTATACACTGGCATCACAACCTCCCTCTTCCTACTGTTGATCCCTTGCAGCAGCAGTCAAGCATCCTGCTTGCTTTTGTCTTGGCTACACTGTCCACCCATCTTGCAACTTTCAGTAATCACACAGTACTGCCCATAAGGTATTAAGAGCAGAGATTTCTTCTACCCAAGTGCATAATTTTACGTTTAGAGACATTAAACTCCAGTTTCTACTGTTTTGACCATTTATCTAGTAAAAATCCCAAATTATTTTCCATGTTGCAGACACCTCCGAGAATATCCACCCTATTATTCACCTTTGTATTATCAGAAAACATGTATAATTTTACCAAGCCTTCTTTTATAAACTTTTTATGTTGTACAGTGTCAAAGGCTTTGCTAAAATCTAGTTAGGCGGTATCAAAAGCACAATCTTCAACCAACACTATGTCACACTAGTGACATTAAGCCTGATTCATAGCCTGCATGTAAATGCTCAAATGTTTTTCTGATTGAACTCCTGCGTGTCCTGAAAATTTCTCAGACCTGTATACGCGAACGCAATTGCTTGAAGTACGCAAGTTCGTATGTGTTTTCACTTGTCTGTTGCCACAGAGTCCATCCAGCTCAGTGTTCTGTGTCCAACCCTGGCCTTCCGGCATATGCCAATGGCGTTTTTTTTCGCTGGCCCCCTCCTATGGGGCGTCCCATGTAGCGTGCATATATGTAGTGTGACTTACCTTTCTCCCTTGCTTCCTTTAGGGACATTCCATGTAGTGTGCATGTATGTTGGGTGACTTATCTTTACCCCTTGGTTTTATTAGGGGCATCCCATGTAGTGTGCAGGTATGTAGTGTCACTTACCTTCTCAAAGTTCTTTCATTCCGTTGCTTCCCATGTCGTCTGCTTCCACCCAATGTTACTCACCTTTTTTGGGGGGGCTTCATGAGTCCACCTCCTCTTTTTCCACACCATCACATACCCCTGCTTGAGCTTCTACATCCGACTTGAACGATATAGCTTTCAGAAAGGGCACCACACAGCATATAACTTGTTCAAACTTTTTTCTTCAAAAACAATAAAATGTTTTGGATAGAAAAAAATTAAAATTCTAAAACAAATTATATTTTAGTTCTTTTGGTGGACTAACACGACACCTGTAAAGACAAAAGCAATGCACTTTAGCACCTGTTTGTACACGTGTGTACCTGTTGATGCCCCCCAAATGCTCACTACTTACCACAACACTGAGTTCTGGCTGTAGAACCGGTCGCACCAGGGGCCATTTTCATCATTTGAAGTCCGACCAATGCTGCATTATTTTTTTGTGGGTGTGAACTGTGGCGCACCTAGCTCTCCCCTCCACTAGTAGTGATGGATAGTGCTCGCTGACGTTCTGTAACATGGTAGACCTAGCTCTCCAAGCCCACAATATTGGCAATAGGAGTCCCAGACACACTTATGCAATGTGGCACACTTAGCTCTCCCCTCTGCCAATACTGTCGGATTGTAAGGTCTGGGGTCTCCAAGCAAACACTAATGTTTCCCATTCTCAACACAGACCGCACCTGCAGCCAGGTGACACATGTCTTTGGTAAGGCGGTGCCAAATCATCGAGGCAAACTGGATGGCCAACAGCACCACTTTTAGGTGCAATTCCACTCATTATTATAAAGTGGTGAGTTGGGTCACCAGTTTGATCCATGAAGACCTGGCTGCAGGGGTGGTGGAGAAGCAGAGAGACAACAGAGCATTGAAGGCACTGCTGGGACCTAACCATGCCTGTGGGACTTTGGGGGAAATCAGTTAAGTAGCCCAAAGGGCAAACCTATTATTTGCACTAACCTTGGCCTTGTGTTGGACTGTAGTACTGTATAGATGTCCCACAAATAAATTCAAGAAAACTAAAACTTGTTTTTTGATGTTCTTTGATCACACCCAAGAACTGTAAAGGGGAGTACAGAAGAAAACGAAAGGAAAGCAAAATTAACCAAAACTAATTATGAAAGGGGAGTCCATCAAATGCTGGCAAATGGATTGGTAGGGAACCTCTGGAGCTACAGAGGGGGTTGCTTCCTCCATCTACACTGCCACCCTCTCCATTAGCTCAAAATTGTGGAGGCCAAGAATATTTTCACCACTTTCTCCAGCTCCTGGAGTGTGCCTCGTGTGTAGTCCAGGCACCTGAATCTGGATTTTAAGAGCCCGAAGGCACGCTTCACAACTGCCCGGGTGAGTAGGTGGGCCTGATTATAGTCCTCCTGGCCAGCTTTCTGAGGCCTTTAAAAGGGCGTCAGTAGCCAGACGAGCGGGGGTAACCTGAATCACCAAAAAGGAAAAAAAAAATAAAATCCAAAAAGGACAATCCAAAGTCAAACATCATAGAGTGACTAATAAATTCAAACAGAAGAAGATAAGGGCATACAGATGGAGGCACCAATTTACTGGGACATTAGACAGATCATTGGGAAATAAAGCTAAAGGTAAAGCTCAATGCTAGGACAAATAATTTTAACTAGCAACAGGGAAAATGGGGCGTTAACATGGGGACATGTGAACAGTAGTACTGAGGGAGGCTAGGGAGACAAATAGGCAACCACAAAAAACTAAAAAGGGAGCACAGATTCGAAATGCAAAAAAACTGTGCAAATATAAGGTTAACAATAAAAATGCAGAACAAATAAAAGAATAGACACACTCATCCAGAAGCCAACCGCCACTCAGCTCACCACTTTCAAAACACGTATACAAGCTGGAACTGCTGAAGATGAATGCATCGTGGAATGAGCCAGAATGCCAGAACTCTGGCCAAAATGCTGAGGAATGCAAATCAAGTCCCACAATGTATTGGATGTTAAGCGAGTGGTCCATCTTGCAGTTGCTAAAACAAATGCAGAAAAGAGTCAGGTTAATATACTTGCAAAAAGAAAAGAGCAGACACAAAGCAGGCGCTACAGGAACACATGGAAGCTGGGTTAGCTGGGAGCTGGAGCAAGGCTAGCATAAATACAGGAGAGTTGCCAAGAAGGAGGAACAATGTAAAGCTAAATATACCGAAACATATACTCCTGAGCAGCTGCGGGAACCAGGGCCACGTGCATGTAATCGATGGTGCCCATGACACTTGACATATTCGCAATGTTGAAAAACCACAGGAAAGTCAGGAAAAAAACCTGTATTTCACCATCATAACAGCCATACCATTTAGACATTTAGTCAGGACGCAGCTGTGACATGCCAACTGATAGAGTCCCTAGTCTCTGAATAGAGCCATTCACTAACAATTGAAGGCAGCCATGCAATTTGGTTATACCTCCAATTGCATGCCCCTTTCTTGTCCCTTTGCCCAAAAGGGTATAACTTAAGTCGTCCAGGTAACTGGTTAATTAAATCCTAAGAAGGTATAATGCAAGATTTGCCCACAAGTAACTATTTTATCAAAGCTCAAAAGAGTATAATGCAAGTTGGGCCCACAAGTAATTAGTTTATCAAAGTCCAAGAGGGTCTAATGCAAGGTGTGGCAAGTAACTGGTTTATTAAATACCAAGAGGGAGTAATGCAAGATTTGAAAGGCAATTGTGTTTATCAAAGAGGAAAAGGGTCTAATGCAAGTTGTGCTCACAAGTAACTCATTCATCAAAGAGGGTCTAATGCAAGGTGTGGCAAGTAAGCGGACAAGGAAAGGGTTAAAGGCAGTATTAGTAGGGAGAGGAGGCTCATAAAGGGAGGGACAGAGACATTTTAAATAACTCTCCTTGTCACAGCAGTGTCAGTAACTGCAAGCGTATACTAATACCATCTTCTAGTGTCAGTCACTACAAGTGTATACCATACCATCTTCTATTGCAATAAAAGTAACTGCAAGTGCAAGTGTAACTGCTTTTCCACTTGCACCAGGACCTCTTCCTCCTCCCCCTGGACGTCTGACACCTGCATTTAAAACACACAAAAAACTTAGTAAATTGATTGTTAATAACAGGTGTATTCAGCTGAGAATTGCAACCACAAAATCTGTTGGTTCTTTCACGACCAGGTCATTATGTAACACATTTTAAAATTGCCACATGGTGCTTAGACTATACCTTTTTCAAGTTTCACATATCATCGGCAGATGCAGCATTTGGTCACAAGATTTTGCAGTTACATACTAGTAATAATAATAATTCCATTGTTTATTTTAAAGCACCATCATATTTTGTGGCACTGTAAAGTATAAGTTAAAGGAGGGCAGGTCAAGTAACATACTTATAATACATGGGGCATTATTAATGGTATATAACAGAGATTTGACAATGAATACATATACGTAATACATACACTGTTACGAGTGTAAGAGAGGAGACAGACTGCTCGAGCAAGCTGAGAGCAAGCTTACAATCTAGAAGGAAGAGGATGTTTATAAGAGGTTGGGTCACAAACAGTACTAATCATGGTATCAAGTGTTCTGAAGGGTGAAAAGCCTGTAAAGTAGTTTGGTTAGGCCAAATAGCAAGCTTGTTTAAATAAGTGGATATTAAGGGTACTTTTGAAGGTTTTAAGGGTTGGAGAGTGTTGGATTGTAAGAGGAAAGGCATTCCAGATGAGCAGAGAGGCATATGTGATGTCCTGGACACGAGATTGATAGGAGGTGTTCAGGATCCACTTTAGTGGATACACTAAAAGTGTGGTCTGGGAGGTAGGAGGAGAACCATGAGCGGGTGAGGTCTGAATACATGCGGAAGCCACACTGCCCCGACAAGGCACTCTGTATCCAGTGTGGTCCCTACTCTTATTTCTGAGACCCCAAAATTGGGACATGCAATGCAGTCAAATATTTTTCAGAGCTACTCACCTGGGAAGCTGCCAGCCTCCCTTTAGAACACTCCAAAGGGAGAGATCCAAATTAACTGAGCTCCTCCCTGTGTGTGTTCATGGCAATTCAAACTGAGCAAAGGGGGTGGGAGCAGCTCCATCCCTCTTATTTATACGAGATTGTTACTTCATATAAGAGTGTTCTAAAGGGAGGCTGACAGCTTCCCAGGTGAGTAGCTCTCAAAAATATTTGACTGCATTGCATGTCCCAATTTTGGGGACTCAGAAATAAGAGTAGGTACCACACTGAATACAGAGTGCCTTGTCGGGGCAGTATAGGGAACATATAAGTGAGGGGACACCATGCACCAAATCCATATACAGAGACTGAATAATATACAATATGTACAAAGAGAAACTACTTGGTACTGTTAACAGATTCTACTGGTACCTTTGCAAGGAGGTGCAGTACCAAGAAACAATGTAGCAATCAAAGGACTTATAATCTAGCATACATAGATAGTTATGCCACCTAAATGTAGCTATATACCATTGCAAAGCAAGAGCGTTCAATGTGGCAATACCTTAGAGAGGTTGATGGCACTATTTGCACACCGGCTAGTTGTTTGTAAAAAGTCCCAGGGGCAGAAAATCTCAATCTCTAGTTGTGCGGCTTCCAGAGGTTACACTGACACGTGTTTCGGGAATGTCTTTCTCTTCCTCAGAGCGACGTTTCATTCCCGAAACACCTGTCAGCGTAATAATCATATTATTGAAATACATTTTTCGTACTTGCATCAAAGCTGTGGTGTGAAGGTGTGCATTTATATTTTAAGTTGCTTAAGATATAAACGGCAGTCATTGCCAGTTTTCTATGATTGCACCCAGATAATATCCAATTTAACAAAATAGTCTAATACTTTAGGAGTGTGCTTACCATTTTTTTAAAGAATCTGGAGAACATTCAGAGTCAGCTGCACACTCTCCTGTGTGGGTGTGACCCTGGAATCTTCCTGGAATGGTGCGGTCTATGTGGAGAAAGAGAAACATTAGTGTTTGTTTTTATTAACAGACCCACACAGCAAAGAAATGTTGAATGCTGAATTCATATATCCAGTGGGATTAATAACGAAATATGTGGAGCAAAAGAAACCAGCAGGTCCAGTTGCCTTTATCTATTATTAAATACATAACTAGCATTACATGGATGTATGTGATCCTTCATAACAAAGTGACTAGTTGCACTAGTGCATTAAAAAACAATTGTCACCTGAGAGATATTTTACATCTGTGTGAAATGTAGAAAACAAATGCACCATTTGGGGTAAAGACTCCAATTTTCCAACCAAGACAACATTTTGTTCAATGTTTGTTGAATCAAGCCAACCAGCTGGCTGCCAATCCAAATCCCCACCCCAAAAAATGTCGACATATATGCCTGTAAAAAAATGTAGTTTCCTTAGTGCTTACTACAGCATACAGCATACCTTGCCTATTGCTTAAATGCAGGGCCGGCTCCAGGGTTTTGTGGACCCCTGGGCAACAGAGTCTCAGTGAGCCCCTTGTGTCATTTCACATGTCCAACTGTGTTAAACCCCCTGGGATCGCCAATATACTCACCTTGCATATTAAAGTGGACCACAGGGCATCCCAATTTTGGAGGCCGCGTTTTGTGAAACACCACCCCCCTGTGTATCTGTAAAACATCCGTGACCTTCGATCCAAAGGCACATGTGCAGGCACACAGCCAATAGTGTTGAGCTGGGGGCTTACTCGCCATTTACAAATGCCTGTCTAGTATAGCGGAGTGCAACCATGGCCTGCAATTGCACAGTTGAATCACAGGTGTGAAAAAAAAAGGTAAATTGAGAAAAGCAATAGCATTCAGGAGAAAGGAAAAAGACAGAAATGGACAAAAAGGGAAAAGAGTAAATAGAGGGATAGTCTGAGGAGTGGAAGAAAAAAAAGAGAAAGAAAATGATAATGAAAGGAGAAAGTGAGGAGGAAGAGAAAAGAAAAAGAGGAAAAATAAAGTGAGAAAAAGAGTGGGCAAAATAAAAAGAAGGAAGTGAGTGAAGCAAGGAAGAGAGGGAAAAGGGGGAGGGGTAATGAAGAAAGAGAAAGAAAGAAAACGCTAGAAGAGAAAAATAAAGAAAGACGTATATGAGATATAGAAAGATGAAAAATTATGAGAGAGAGAAAAGAGAAGTGAAGTAAGGGGGGGGGGGGAGAAGGAAGAGGGGAAAACAATTTTGCTATTTCATTTGCGAATACATTCTAGCGCAAGTATTTAATTCAACCCTTTTGGTGAATCATACGAAAAAGTTAAAAATTCACACATGCAATCCAATTTTCCGAGCAAAATTTTTTTCTACCTTTGTTGACTCAAGGCCCTTAGTGTTTTTAAACCTAAAAGAGCTCTATGTGGCCTGGACATTTGGGAACTCAACTGCTATGTATTATTAACACAAATGAAATGAACCTCACGTGGCCTGAAATTACGATCCTCACTGTCCCTCACTCCAGCCGCTGTCTCTAACTAACTGCCCTAAAAAGGACCATTTTGTTTTTATCAACAACTTTCTCAGTGTCCCTGACTCCAGCTGCTATTCTTAACTAACTTCCCTGAAAAGAACCATTTCATTTTAACAACAATCTATATATCCCTTACTCTTAAAAACAAACTTAAAAACGGTTTTCAGTTTAAAATCCATGTTTGGGTTTGACACGGACCCGAACTTAGTGAGTTGGGTTTGCCCAGCCTAAATATATATACCAGACAAAAATGTAAAAATGCCTCTTTTTGAATTTCTGGATGGAGCAGGGTTGGATAGGGCTACATAAGGACACAAGGAGAGTGTCCCATAGTTTGTGTTGCCGGCCCTTTAGGGGGCTGTTGGTAAAGGTGCTTTATAGGGCCCTGGAGTCTGGCAAATATGAGAAGCTGGGTGGATCCTGCTAGCCAAGTAGCCCATTCCAGAGTTGCTCCAGACCAGAATGCCTATAAAGAGGCTGATGCTCATCAGACAGGGGCTACTGGTATGACTTGGCTGATCCATTGGATTTTGCAATGATTTTTATAAGTAAGTAGATACAAAATTTGCGTCACTCTAAAATGTGTCACAGACTCACACAACTCAGTCATTGTTCTTGCCATTATCTTATCAAACTGTGAAGCAGTGTTGGTAGCTATAAAATAATAACAAGAGCAGAAATAATAACACTAGTTATTACATGCGCAGGCTTTGAAATGTGCAGACCATCAGGACTCATGTAGCAATAAAAGGAGACTGTGAGTGAAAACTCGGCAGTAACTCAGCTGGAAATCCAAATTCCCAAATGGAAAATCCTCAAGAATGTAAAGGGATAAAATAAGTGTATAGAAGTTAATGCACTGTAGCAGAGTTAACAAGAAAATACATGCACTAAAAATAGAGCAAGCCGTGCAATGTGGTTAAACAATTTCACCATATTGTCTGCATCAATTACTATATATGATAGGATAAAGGGAAAGGATAAATGTGGTTTAAAGTTATTGTCCAGCTGAACAGTTTTGGAGTTATGAGCAAATTGAACAACCACCATTGATATATCAGCAATGTATGATCCTGTGATTCATCCCCTGATGCCAGTGGTATAACTAAGCATTTGAGCTCTGGCATCTATTTACATTTTGGGGCTGTTATTTTTACATAGGCGCTGCAAGTCACAATTAGAGATGAGCAAACTGGTTTATCAGAACCCAAGTTTGTTCCGAACTTCAGGAAAAATTTGATTCAGCACTAAACCAAATTTTTGAAAAATTTTGCGATCACATTTGCAAATACATTTGAGTGCAAGTATTTATTTCAACCCCTTTGCTGAATCACACAAAAAAGTGAAACATTTGTGCATGCGATCCAATTTTCCAAGCAAAAACAATTTTTTTCTGCCTTTGCTGAATCTTTGTTGAGCCTTATGTGGCCTGGACATGTGGACACTCAACTGCTATGTTTTATTAAACACAAATGAAATGACCCTCACATGGCCTCAATTATAATGATCCTCACTGTCCCTCACTGGTACTCAGAACTGGGTAGCAAGTAAATAAGGAGTCTGGTCGCCCCATACACTTACCTTGTTTTCCGATCCAACGGTGCATGCGCGAGCTGCGGCCGCATCCCCGCTATCCCTCTAGCAGGGTGCTCTCTGTTGGAGGGTAGCAGGGGAAGCGTCCATCAGCGTGCTCAGAGCCTTTGGCCTTAGAAGAAGCCTTAGACAACGTGACGTCGCGCTGATTGGACTCATGCGCAGTAGGACCGGGAAGAGGTGAGTTGACTTCGGTGATCTGGGGGTTTCACACAGCGGAAAGGACCAAAACCCAGGATAGTCAAAATCCTGAGTTTTGGTCCACTTTAAAAACTAAAAAATTTTTTTATGATGTTTAGGTTTCACCAGCTCAACTGTCAATAATCAAGCAAACATTTAAAATAAAAAATCCATGATGTCTGTGAACTCCACAGAGGACTGTTATTTATTCATTTATGTTCTGCACCTCACATGGAGAACTTCATTACCGCAAAAGCCGAACAGGTGGATGGGATTTTTAAAGCACATTTATTTTTGTGCTTTATTGTATGTAGTGTTTAATAGGCTTGCAAATATTTCACATATACATTGAATGGAGGTTAAAAAAACAACAAAAAATGTAGAGAGCACCTCCAAATGTGTATAAATTACCTGCTGGTAAGTACAGATTACTTGCTCAACCACAGGCTTTAAGTAAATTAACTACTTAAAATAACCTCCTCACCCCCATCTGTTGGGGTACCTCAAGGATCTGTCCTTGGTCTCCTACTCTTTTCAATCTATACCTATGGCCTTGGACAACTTAAAAAACACTTTTGGCTTCCAAAATCACTTCTGTGCAGATGACACCCAAATATACCCCTCAGGGCCCTGACCTCTCCTTCCTCTCTCTTTCATCTCATGTCCCTGACTGTCTAATGGCTACCTCTTCATTCATGTCATCTAATTCTCTTGAACTGAACATGAACTAAACAGAACTTATCTTCCCACTATCCAATTCTGCTCCCATCTCCAACATCAATATATTGTCAGTGAACTCTCTATCGCTGCAGCCCCTTACGCACGTTGTCTCTGCGTAATACTGTCTCTTTCTTTTTCTTTTACAACTCACATTCAGTCACTAGCCACCTCCCGTGGCCTTTAACTCAAAACTATCTCTAGCATCTGCCCCTTCCTCTCACCTGATACCTCTCACCTATACTACTAAAATTCTAGTGCATGTCCTGATCATCTTCCGCCTACTACTGCAATACCCTCCTCAGTGCTATGCCAGCAAACATACTGGCACTCCAATCAATCCTCAACTCTGCTGCCTATCTCATCTAATTATCCTCTTGCTTTTTCTCTGCTACTCTGTCAGTCACTGGCTTCCACTTTCTAAAAGAAATCAGTTCAAATTTCTAACCCAAACCTACAAGGCTATCTACAACAAAGACCTCTCATACATTTCATCACTACAACAACCCAGACGCAATCTCCACTCTGCTCCTGACCTCCTCCTGCCCTCTACCCTGATCACTTCCTCCCACTCCCGAGTCCAGGATTCCACATGCGCTGCTCCACTCCTCTGAATTGCCATTCCTCATACAATTCGTCACTCCCCTTACCTTAAAACCTTAAAAACTGCACTTAAAGCCCATCTATTTAGAAGAACCTATGATCTGACAACCCACAAATCTTACCGACTTACCATCCCTCAGAACACTGGGCACCTGCCTAGTACATATCCTTTGTGACCCTAATGTGTTATCCTCTTTCCCTTTTGTATGCTCCCAAGGGCAGGTTCCTCCTGATGTATTTTTGTGCATGTCTGTGCTTTTTATTTGTCTGTTACATTTGATTCATAGTATTGTGTGTTTTATTTGTATTGTTGTCATTGTTTTATCTACTTGTCTTACCTCTGTACTTGTATATTGTACAGTGCCATGGAATACAATGTCGCTTTAAAAATAAACAATAATAATAATAATCCTTAGTTAAGTTGACCACAACACATGGGTCCAATATTAACACATTAACTAATATATGCTACAGTGACATGTGTTGGAGATATACTGTTTTAACAACATAAGTCAGATATTCATTTTTTGTCTGATAATTAACACCCAAGAAGCAACGACAGACAAATAGCAAGTAAATTGTCTAGTAGCAATTATTTTGTAAGCTGATGTCTCTAATCATGTGAATGGATTATTTTAAAAATGTAATGGTAACAGCATTATGCCTATGGAAATACATTTTTTGTATTTTTTATTATATTCTTCTTGGCTGCAGAATTACTTGGGAATTCTTTAGTAGTGCAAAGTGAAACTTAGGCCCTTATTTAACAAGGGATAGCGACAGGTAGGGCCTAGTGAGCGACCGGTAATGACGGGCACCGCCACGAGAACGCCGGCTCCCCACCACAATCATGCATTTCAATGGAACAATCTTTAAATATTCATAATTAATTCATAATAATGTTTTTTTTTTTTTTTTTTTAATGTGAAAAATTCTGTGACCACTTCTGCCATGTTAGATATTTTTTTAAGGTAAAAAAAAAACAAAAAAAAAAACATTGTGCAGAATTGATATTACAGGTCTGATATTAATGTATTCATATTACAAAATGTAATTAAAAACTTGTTTTTTTTTGGTTTCCAAAAATATGGTTGTTTGGGGGTTAAAAAACTACTTTTAACCCATCGCCGCCAGCGCTCTGGGGTTTAAACATGCATTTCACAGCGCAATCATTTTTGGAGCCTGATTTTTTGATGAATGTGGTGGGAGCCGGTTGCTCTGACTAGTCGCTATCATGCGCACCCATACATCGCGGAACCTGTCAAATAGCGACTCGTCACCCCGTATTCAACATTACTGCACACCAACTCAGTCGCTATCAACAACTGAACAACGGCCAAGCACAGCGACTACTAGCGGGCGCTGTGAAAATACTGCTACAGTCGCTCAACTGTCGCTACCTGTCGCTATTAATGAATCGGCCTCCCTGTGATCTACAAAGGGCTGTGCAATAGAAAGCATTTATATATTATTAATTTCTATTTATACCCTTAGAGAAAATGTTGCCATTTGTATTTTTTTAAGGGTAGTATAAAAAAGCCAGTGTATCCATATGAATCAAACTCCCTCATGCAAGGCAAGCAACAGGCAATGTTTTGATATATCCACATAGGCACACAGATGGAGTAATAAGTGCTTATATAGAGGCAACTATGTGGAGATCCACAAAGCCTGGCCTATTTCTGCCCCTTTGGGAGTAAGTTTGACACCCCTAAAAAACCACTAATTGCCATTTAATACCTCCAAGATTTCTGACCTGTATGCAACTAGACCTTGCAAGCTGCTGCTTCTAATCTGAGTTGGCCAACTTTTGTCAACTTCTCACTGGAGTCCATAGGGAATAATAACACCCTGTGTCCTTTAATTTCACAAAAGACTATGACAAGAGGACAGAAAGCCAGAAAAAAAAAGAATTAGCAGAAGTTTTCATGGTTCGGTCCACATCAGAATTCAGCATCATAAGTATTATTATACTGTTTTTTGGTGAGAAGGCAATTTTTCTCATGATTTTTTTCCTTCTGTGCAACTCAGCACCATAATTAGCTGAATTACACTCAGGAGAAAAAAAACACAAGAAAAAGGGTGAGCAAAAAATACGGTTCTGAATCATCCCTATTGGGGTCAACAGCATCGATTTGTGAAAGCATTGATTTGACATTTGCACTGCTGTATTGAAACTAAACTAGTTACATGATTTAAACATTCAATTATGTGTACTGGCTCAATGCTGTTATGACATGGTAAACATTATAGTACAATAATGACTCATGGGATCATCATTCCAATGGATGGAGTGCAAGCATGGCAATAATGTTCAAAATACTTCTAAAATGTGATCATTGGTAGCTGGTTGTTACTGTTTTGTGCCAGGATTACCCAAAGTGAGCTTTAGTGATTGATTTAAAAAGTAATTAATGTGTTTCTTTTTTTGGTATGAGGAAATATTTCTATACTAATGTTACTGTTTACTCATTTGTGTTGTTGCTTATAGACCAGTAAAATAATTATGAAAACTTTACTCAGCAAACATTCTTCTCATTGATCCAAGCCATGGTATAGAAAAACAACAAAACAATGCAATTGTTTCTTTCTCTTTAATATGTTCTACTAGGTATCAGAGTGGCCGGGACTATGGCAGTAATAAGTAACATATCCAATCCACATGCTCTGTCTACCACAAACTGGTGGTGAGTTTGTATTTGCATTAGCATAACTTGATTCATGTACAATTCATTTTGAAGTGAGAAAGACAGACTTCAAGAGAGTTAAACAGTAAGTCCAGTTAGACCCTATCACTAGCGAAATTCAGTTCGTCTAATTTGGCAATTTTTTTCTGAAGTTCAGGTTGTGCCAAATCAATCCAAATCACTAGAAAAAAGGTGCATTTTAGTGGGCATTTTTCAATACCAGGAACAAGCAAAAAGTGACCCCCGATGAGAGGGGGTGGGGCCCCAGCACCGGGACCTGGATGTTTAGCAGTCTTTCCTTTCCACATGCTGCCTATCAGAGTGTATGGTCCCTTCCTGTTCCTCCTCCTTTCCCTCCTGTGGGTTCTTCACACAGAGCCAGAATGAAAACCAGAAGCACAGCCAACCTTGAAGCTACAGAACCCAATGCTGAAGTGGGAACCGACCAGGGGATACCTCACCCAGGAAATCCCCAGAATTGCCTCCTCTGTGGAAGACCCTGGGTCTCCACCTCCACTCAGTTTCATCCCAGAGGAGGAGCAGTACTGCAACTTACTCCAGGGCATGATGGCCTACCTCATCCCAGGGTTTTATTACATAGAGACCCATAAAAATTTCCAGGATGCCGCAACTACCTATCCATCAAAGGGGGCCTTGGCCACCCCTCAGCCATGGAAGGGGGTCTCGGTCCCCCACCCCAATAACCGTGAAAGGACACTTTTCTTTTTCTCTAGGCAAGGGGACCTCTGATTCAGTATCTATCCTAGCTTTCAATATGTTGAAGGTCTTCCAGAGTGCAAGGACCACGCGGGGGGTCCCAATACTGTCCTACGTGAATTTCCAGTACCCATCTAAGGACCGTCATATGACTTCTGCCAGGTGTGTGAACATGCAAGAATGGAGAAACCCTTCCTGCCCAAATCTCCATGTCCTATTTACCCCACCCTTATTTCTCTTTCCCTTAGGTTTGTGATGCCACCTTAAACCTTTGGAGTTGGAGGGGGCCCTGCTCATCATTAAGGAAATACCGACCCCTGGAATCAGCAGATTTATTGACTGTGCGCTTTTCCATACCCTTCCACGCATTACTCACTGCTGCTGTTTTTGGGAAACCTCATTGATCCCGTTGTCACTTCCCCTTCCTTATACAGCATTAAAGGTCTTTTGAGACATTCTTTTTCAGGTGGGTGGGGACAAAAACACACTGCAGCATGGAGTACCTAAGGCATGGGAAAGCCAGTGTAGGAGCAGCAGCAGTCTTCTAGAGTCCGTAAGGTCTGTCAGCCAGTGTAGGTGAGTAGCAAAAGCAGCAGTCTCTGAGTGCCTAAGGTCTGTGACAACCAGTGGAGGAGAGGGGAGAGTGGCATCAGCAGCAATCATGTTCCAGCATCATATCACCAGGGAGTGGCACATTCAGATGGAGCAATGGAAACACTTTCAGAGAGAGAGAAGTGTCAGTAATGATGCTCGTGGCAGCCAGATCATTATAAGGCAACATCATCAGGGGACAAGGGTGACAGCATTGACCCAGTATGGTGGCAGCGTGCCACCCACCCATTGGCACCTGTCAGAAATCTCAAGCAAAATGTGGGAGGGGTACACCATCTGCTAATTAGCAGACTAGATTGCAGGAATGATAGGGAACTTTCATCCTGAAGCAGCAGCACACAGCCAGTACAAGTTGCATGTTGGAAAATTCATCAGTTGTGGCCGTTTTTCCTCCTCCAGCCAAAGGATTGCTTCCTTACAACTAGGCCATGATGGCCTCCTCTTTTTTTGTCATTTATTTCTTTTGACTATTGAGGCTCACTAAAGAATGTGAGTGAATTGTAGGTAGGTAGGTAAGAACTGTTCAAACCCAGAACCAACCGTAAGGTTGAGAGTTTTTATTAATAAAATGTTTTATATCAACACAACACTTACTGCCCCCCCCCCCAAGAAGCAGCAGTAATATTGAGGCCCCAAAACACTGTTAGTGTCACCTCTAGAGATGAGCGAACTTCTTGAAAGTTCGATTCGGGCGATTCGCCGAATTTCCCCAAGAAATTCGGGTTCGCCCGAATCGAACTTTCACGAAGAAAGTGATGACGCGTCCTCTGATGACAGCTGAGAGAGGCGCCGCGTGGAGGCCGACGCCGCTCTCAGCTGTCATCAGAGGACGCGTCATCAGAGGACGCGTCATCAGAGGGCGCGTCATCAGAGGGCGCCTGAGAGCGGCGCTGGCCTCCACGCTCCGACCATGCAGGTAAGTGTTTGCTTTTTAAACAAATGCCGGCATGGTGGGAGCGGGCAGGCCGGCTGCGCTGTCAGCGGGCCGGCTTCCGCCGCCCGCTGACAGCGTAGCCGGCCTGCCCGCTCCCACCATGCCGGCATTTTGGCTTAAAAAAAAAATGCCGGCATGGTGGGAGCGGGCAGGCCGGCTACGCCTGTCAGCGGGCGGCGGAAGCCGGCCCGCTGACAGCGCAGCCGGCCTGCCCGCTCCCACCATGCCGGCATTTGTTTAAAAAGCAAACACTTACCTGCATGGTCGGAGCGTGGAGGCCGGCGCCCTCTGATGACGCGCCCTCTGATGACGCGTCCTCTGATGACGTGTCCTCTGATGACAGCTGAGAGCGGCGTCAGCCTCCACGCGGCGCCTCTCTCAGCTGTCATCAGAGGACGCGTCATCAGAGGGCGCCTGAGAGCGACGCCGGCCTCCACGCTCCGACCATGCAGGTAAGTGTTTGCTTTTTAAACAAATGCCGACATGGTGGGAGCGGGCAGGCTGGCTGCGCTGTCAGCGGGCCGGCTTCCGCCGCTCGCTGACAGCGTAGCCGGCCTGCCTGCTCCCACCATGCCGGCATTTTTTTTTATTTTATTTCGGGGAAAATTCGATCGGCACGAACCCAAAAAAAATTCGGGTTTGTGCCGAATCGAATTTTCCCTGAAATTCGGAGCGAATTCCGGTTCGTCCGAACCGGTTCGCTCATCCCTAGTCACCTCCTAGCACAAAAATCTATGTGTAGTAGTGTAATGTGTAGTAATGAAACGCTCATTACTTCACCAAAGCTGATACTTTTGCTATGGCAGGCCCCAGCCTATACATTACATAGCTTTATACTGCATACTTTATATTCATGGGGGTTACAAAAATTGAAAATCTTATAAGACCATTGACTTGAGAAATAGGATATTTCCCTATTATTGGGGAGTAAACTAATATACAGTCCATTCTATTTCAACATGCTCTTATTCTCAGCTGTCGAATTTATGTTTTTTTAGGGGGAGTATTTGCTTTTTCTTATTGGTAGAACTATTGTGAGATAAATGTTCTTTCATGCATTAGTTTCCAGTATTTTACACAGATATCATAACAAACTGGAGTTGTTAGTAAATTTAAGCTAGCAAATTAGGGTGGGCATAATTACAAGGGAGGAAATGTATTTTTACTGAACTTGGACAAGAGCAGATCACTTCAAGATTAATGGGGGCGGGGATGTCTCTTTTCTTCTAAAATGAATGGAGCTGCTTATTGTATCTTTAATATAGAGCAACATTACTGCCACTATAATTTCATCTGCTGGTACCTTCTCATACAGTCACCACAAAATATCTACTCATGTTATGATGTGTCAAGCTTCAAATCACTGGAAGAATGTTTCTCGTGTTTTTTCATTCTGTAGAGACACCATGGTTCATTCCCGCTTAGATATAGATATTGTATATGTCTATCCTTACCTTATCTAGGTATATTGTGAGATGTGGTTGATGACCAGCTTTTCTTTTTGTTACACTCTATCAAAAATAAACATCTAGTACAGGCGTTACCAAGTAGTAGTACGCGAGAAACTGCCACGTGGTACGCAAAGATCTGCTGTTACCGCCACTCCAAACTACCTGCAATGAGTGACAGCTCTAAGCAGGAGAGCAGTGCAAATAGTGATCCTCCAGCAGAAGTATGGCAGCAAACCATTCCCCTGCATAAAGTGGTCACTAGCTTCACTTTTCATCTGATCATGTGTCAGGGGCATTTCTAAGGACCGAGAACAACCGCATGGGCCACCAACCACTGACAGATGCTGTCAGGGGTTATATGGAGGGCCATTTACAGCACTAGAGCGGCAGGAGAGAACATGCAGGGACAACATACAGCAGCACCCTGCCTGTTAAGATGATGATCTCACTGCGTCTGAGAACATCAGAGCAGAGAGGGGAGGGGCGATCAAGGAATGTGACTCTGGTAGGGCGCTGTAGCAAGGCTGATTCCAGGCATATAGCAGCATTAGCCTGTCACATAGTCTGTCCTTCTACCGTGGAGGCACCCCCCCCTCCCTTGGTTATAAACAGCAGAGGGTAGAGCAGTGCAAATAAAACATCAGCCCCAAATAATGGCTGCCTATGTCTCTGTCACACAGCTGATGACTGCAACTAACTTGCTCTGCCCTACAGCTGAATATGCTGGCTTAGCACAAGTATGGTCTCTGTAAGCAGGAGAACAGAAATCTGAATAATACATGTGATTATATTCAACTAGAGGGGGCAACATTTTGTAAAAGTTTGCCGCTCCCAGTTGCCACCTGCCTTAGTTAGGCAGCCTTGAGCATCATGGTATAAATGAGAAAGGGTACCATAAGATGCAGCACACTCTGCCACAATCAATGTCTTTTGGAGAAGGCACTGGTTGGCACAGTTTGTTCTGTGGCTCCCAGCCCCCTATCTTCTGGTAACCTGCCTTGGTTCTGTTCAGTATAGCCAGGGTTGTTTCTTGCCTTTGGGCAAGCTGCATAGCTGGATGGAACTTCAGATCTATGTAAAAGGGGTCTTTCTGTCTATAAAGACTGGAAGATCTCTAAAGTAGGCAGTAAGGAGAGATGCATCCCAAGGAAGAATATGCCGGTTTGCATACCAGCAACTTTCACAATTCTTTATTTCAATCGTAGATCGTGACTTCACATAACTGGTTTGCAAACAGTGCTGTGGAGGCCCACCCCAAGAACCTCACAGGTTAATACTGGGGTTCTATGTTAAAGGAGAGTACAATGGATAAGGCTTCCCCCACCAGTATTGGGATGCCCCCCACTGCATAGTTCAGGGATCCTCCCGGGATATTTGTCTGGAAAGGCCCTTCTGGGTTTTGGTCTGCTTTAGTGTGATATCCCTGGTGATTGCATGAAATATTATCTCGCACCAAACATCCATAGCACATGCCCGGGCCCTCCTTCAATCAGCACTGATTACATCAAGGTCAGCCATTAAGATGGAAGGGTGGCACATATCAGAAGAGTTCTGAGAAGGCCGTTCATGTGCCAGGGAAGCAGGGATCAAGGTTAATGGTGATATAGGGGTTTTCATAGAGGGGAATCCCTAAACTCCAGGGCTGGGTGTCATGTTTTAGTCAGCTTTAATGGCAAAGGGGCACCAGGAGAGGAGTTAGCGCATTGCAGTGTAGAGTGTGGGATGAAAGTAGGCACCACTGGACCACTATTCTATATGGCTTATACATTTTACCCATAGGCAGACCAGAAACTGCAGCAAACCCCCACAGTAGCAGCCACCTCCTACTGCTGTGGAGTTTCCTGAAATTTCTGGTCTGTCCATGGATAACCAATATTACTCACTGGCCGCAGTAGAAACACTGTTTAGGTATAGTGATACACTTAATAGGCTGCAGGCTCCTTTAAAAATATTGTGGGGAAGTATTATTCTGAGTTTGACATTCGTAAAAACACAAATCACATGTATTGGGTGGTACTTCAGTCCATTTCAAAAAAGTAGGTGGTACTCCCTGGTTCAGTAAAAAAGGTCCATTTCAAGCTTTATTTCAGAACACAGAATGAGTTAAAATTAATTTAACGTTATTAGAAGAAGAAAGTACATTGCAGGAGTTTAGCAATGCTAAGGACATATACGTTGGTTAATAACGAGCTAGTGTCCTCCCTTTACTGAATCACACCAACTCATGGCCTATTTAGAAATAAATCAAGAAGCAGTCCCTATTTTTTCAGGCATTCCGGTATTTTCAGGCAAATTTGTTAAATCAAGGCCACTATGTTGAAAGTCTTTCATGGGAGTTGAAATTGGGAGTCTTAACTAAAAAAAGTAAAAGAAAAAGTAATTGTCCATTATTATAAAGATCTATTATAATAAAAGGCTTAGTGGCTAACAACGTTTCTTGATCTATGCTAACCCTAGATTTTTCATAGTCTTAAATCTTCCATTTTCCTCCTCCTCCTCTTTCCTTTTATCCCTTTCTTTTGATAAAATTTGAACAAATTCTAATCTTGTAGCATTCTTACTTTATGCTAAGGTTGCTATTTAGTAAAATGTAAAGCTATTCGCCACATCTGGTTGGTAAAGCCAACTTAGATAGTTCTCTACCCATGAGACAGAAAGCTCTCCACATTTTGATCAAAAACGCTCTCGCTGGTGGCCTTGTCATGGAAAGCCAAGTCAAGTCAATAGAAAGCTGATCTTGTTTTATTATAGCTGCCAGTTGCTATTGTAGGGATTTGGCAAATGACCAGTCTCTGTTGACAGCCTTGGTAAAAACATTCAATATATACTGAGGATTGGGCACTATTCAAACTAATGCTGTGGACTTGTTCACAAATAGAAAAACCTCTCAGCTGCAACTGCAAAAATGGGTAGAGTAAGCCAGCTCTTGTTGGATTATTAAAAATAAGCCTTTGTGATTGCTGTTGGAACCAGACCTGAAACGTGTTGCCGCTGCTGCCAGCACTAATTGTCTTTGTTTGCCACAGTCGCTTACTCCTTTTTGTTTTGAAAAGAGCGCAAATTTTACAACACAGTTTGTGCCAAGTTCAAAAAAAAGTTTTGTATAACAAAAACAAAGGCTTGTAAAAGTCATAGGAAGAACCAGGCAGCACATGCTTGTTACAGTTTTACAGTGATAGTTTTACATAGTATGGCTTGCAGGTATCTCAACTACCATGAAAAAAGCAATGTTTTAAAGGTAAAACTGTGGACCAAGATAAATAAAACATTTCTTAGATTTCTTAGAAGGGCCAGTTATGGCCTGAAGGGGCAGTTGTGGTCTAGAGGTAAGGGAGCGGACTTGTGACCGGTCCTGGGACATGACTGAAGTGCTCTTGAGCAAGGCACCTAACCCCCGAAACGCTCCCCGGGCACCGCAATTAGGGCAGCCCACCGCTCTGGGCATGTGTACACTCACTGCACGGATGGGTTAAATGCGGAAGATGAATTCCTATGTGTGTGCAAGCATACAATAGCGATCTATGCATTATTTATTTTTTATTTATTATTTTTATATATAAACAAATAAATCTTCTTAAAAATAAATAATGAAGCAAAATTAATTTTACAGGCTGATTCATTACTAGAGCCAGCTATCGACAGACGAGTGCCTGTACAGAGCTGCTAAGAGTAGCTAGTATATGCTGTGATCGGCTATTGGGCGCTGTAACAGAGTGCCTCAGTCACTGTAGTAACCTGGCCGGCATTGATGAATGAGATGGGTGTTCTAACACTAGTACAGCGTTGCAGGGAATGGAAGGTAGTGCCAGCTCAGTTCGACCGACTTTCAGCAAATCACAAAAATAAAACAGACTCAGGCGCTCTGGATCTGGTCGCTATAGCATAGAACGGCAGACCCTGTGAGATTAAAGTCTCTTTTTAAACATATATCCACCAGTAACAAAGTGTAACCACATGGAATTATATTGTTGCAACATTAGGCTCGATTCAGAGACACATTCGTCTGGACTTCCGTAGCTGTCTGTGAAAGTTTTAGTGGGTGTTTGTAAGGGGGAGTAGGAAAGTTTTTGCTTTTTTTTAAGGATTTCAGGGAAAAATTCACTCATCAGTCAAGTGAAATCCGGACAAACTGCTTCAATCAACTCTAAAAATGACATATTTAAAAATGCAGTCACGAATGTTGTCTTTGTCAGCTCTGCCCGCTATTTAACACTTATAACATGTTACCGATATATGAATACAGACCTGAACACAGTGGTTGTAGACATAAAACTGGGGGTAAAAAGGGGGGGGCACATCTAGCAGGAAAAAGGACAATATACAAAATTATCATAAGCATTTGAAATGCATGCTTACAAATGCTAGAAGCTTGACAAATTAAATGGATGAACTAGAACTGATAATAAAAGAAGAACAATATGACATAGTGGGAGTACCCGAGACATGGCTGGATGAAAGCTATGACTGGACAGTAAGGAGGGACCATAAAAACCTCAAAGGGGTGGAGTGTGTTTGTTTGTAAAATCCTCTCTACAGCCTGCCCTGCGGGAGGATATATGCGAGGGAAATGAACATGTGGAGTCTGTATGGGTAGAAGGGATAAACAAAAATAAAATACTGATGAGGGGTTGCTCCAAGCCTCCAGATATATCTGAATCCACAGAAAATTTGATGCTAAGGCAAATAGATATAGCCACTAAATTAAATGAGGTAGTTATTATTGGGGACTTTAACTACCCAGATATTGACTGGTAAAGTGAAACCTGTGGATCTCATAAAGGTAAGTCAAACCCCTGGGACACCCATCTTCTAATGGGTTTACAACCCCCAATCTTCGCAGCTAGCTTCACCTTTAGCCAAGCCCTCATTTGCCGGGACACTTTAAATGCCTCACCGGACATGGTTGCTCCCTAGACTTGTTAGCTAAAGGGATGTAAACTCACGGGGGTGAAGACAGATTTATTGAAGGTAAGACTGGGCATAATCGGGTAGCCGAGGTAAACACAGATTACAGTTCTTGTAATAGCAGCTCCAAGGGAGGACATGGGAAAGGTCAATATTCACACCAAGTGTGAAACCAGGAGATCAGTGAGCTTCGTGGCACCAGGGAAGAGGCAGATTTGTGGTCGTATATCAGACAGAGGTTAGTTAGCTCAGGCGGTAGTCACTGCTGTCTTATACAATAATTTTTTTCGATTACTGAGTTGTCTAATATCATTATGGCTGTTTACTATTGTTCACGTTACCACTTTATATATTTTTTTAATTGTTTTGCAATATAGTTTTACCAAAATGGGAGAATCTCTATGGACCAATCCCCAGAGTGTGTGCCTCTGGGAGGGACGTAAGCTGATCCCTTGCTGAGATGGAATGAGGTCGGGCGAAGAGAGGCGAGGACACTTGAATCTTACCATCAAGGGTGAAACACGCTCCATATTATCATCTAAGCAGGAGGAGACTTGGGGCTTTATTCATCAAGGAATAGCGACAGGTAGTGCCTTGTAAGCGTCAGGTAGCGTCTGGTGAACGCTGGTTGTGGCACGCAATACCGCATTTATGAAGGCAATTCTGGTAAACACCTCTTATAGCGACACATAGGGGTCGATTCAAAGAAACATGTAACAGCTTTGATTTTGGTGCCGATCATCCTATTTTTCCCGTACGCTCGTGCGCTCGTATGAACTTGCGAGTGATTCGTATAAGCTAATACGTTTCTATCCTAAAATGTACGTCCGTTCGTATGGCAGTTCGCGAATCAGAACTATGTCAGTTTCCATCCTGAATTTTCCGTTTCATTTCTCAGGTTGCAACATTGGTTTTGCCCTTTTTCCTTTTTTGTCTGGATGTAAATCCTTCTGATCTTTCGCCTGCGCACTACAAACTTACCTCATTAAAGTGCATTCTAAATATTTGGTCTTTTATTTTTCTTTATTTCATTCATTTTGTAGTAACCAACCATTAATGAATGCATTTGCATAAGTAAATCTTACTTTGTTTAATTTTTAGTTAACTTGCATTTTTTATTTGTGGATTTAATTTTAATATTTTGGCTTCAAATGGTACAACTTAAAATTTTTGTGTGGTTACCCACACCCTCTACATACAGATTGCTCTCAAAAATGAAAAAACACCCAGCAACTTCTGCATGTTATGAGCCTAGAAACAGCCAAGATGGCGGGTCAGGTATTATCGGGCAGCCTGCAAACAGAAAGGGCCTTGTGACTGTGTTGCTCTGCATTCTTTGATTTCTGACCTTTCCGTGCCCCCAGCTCTACAGCAGTAACCCACATCCTGCACTTTATCCCGCTCTCCTCTCCTCAGTAAGTGTGATGCATCTGACCAAAGATGAGCTAAAATAATTAAACAAAGCAAAGGTAAACAACTAAACCAATAAATTCAAACTAAAAATATTATTCTAGTACATCAATTTAAAAATAAATAACAAAGGACATAAGTTTCTTTAAATAACGCAAATATATGGATGTATTGCAAAATAAAGGTTTACATGCAAAGGACTAATTAAGGTCCACATTAAAATGCTTTTATAAGGCATACATGAATCAGGTATGCATTGCCATACAATTTATGGCCTCGGCCATGCTGATACATGCAGTTCATTGGAGCTCAAGACGCGCAAACTCCTCCACACAGCCAAAAAACCTGTTCAAGAACAGCAATCCGACTGCTAAAAGGTGTCGGCAGTGGCTTTCTTTTAAAACGTATTTAGAGGTTGGAAAACTGCTCTCTGAATTACACGTAAACACATCCGATTATCCTAAGTTTTACGTTTTGATCTTAAGTTTTACGTTTTGAACCTAAGTTTTACGTTTTGAACCTACAATTTAGGAACGAACTTCCGATGATCGTAAGAGCGTATACGAAATCGTACGTAGGCTCGTGCGAGTCGGAAATGGCCAAAAAAACAGGACCCACCCAAACTTACGATTCTCGATCCGAAATCAATTAACTTTTGCTCTTTGAATCGAGGGGAAAGTGACCGATCACAGACAGCTCAGCGGATCCCGGCGGCGCTCTGGCTTTTTAGTATTACCTGTTGCTACCCGTCGCTCTCCCATACATTTCAATGGACGTTTCATTTCTTCTGTTTAAATAGGGTTTTTATTTATTTATTTTTTAAAATAAAATCCTTGTGTGAGGTCTTCTGGCCTTTTAAAAGTTATTTTTGAAACGTTTTTAGATTTTTTAATTTTTTATGCAGAATTGTCATTACAGGTCTGGTATTAAAGCGTTAATGTCACAATGTAATGACAATGTAATTCCATATGTTTTCGCTGTGTTACTAGTGAATATGTGTTCAAAAATGGACTTTAATCACACAGCTTCTGGCGCTCTGGGCTACAGGGACCCAATTCTGAGTGCCGGCACTGTGTGGGGCTTGATGAATATGGTTTGAGTCGCTCACAGTGACCAGTCGCTACCGTTCGCTCCCATATAGCTCTGTACTGGTGTTATAGCGACTCACACATCAAATTCATCTAGCCCGGCCATGTTACTACAGCGACTGAGGCACTCTGTAATAGCGACTCACGGCCGATCAGAGCGACCACTAGAGGTCGCTCTTAGCGCCGCTGTACAGGCGCTCATCTGCTGTTATCTGGCGCTAGTAATGAATCAGCCTGCAAGTATTTTTCCATTTTATTTGTATTGCTATCTACTTATTTGTACAATGTTTTATAGTTACCCCTGGTCGCCTTGCACCATTTTCTTGTTGTTTTAATGTTTTTCTGATGTTGTAAATAAATTCTGAAAATACAGCAGAGGGTCACTGAGGCTCTGAATTAAGGATCTAAAATGCTCACGCTAGTTCTGAAAAGCCTGATTACGCATGTTGGCTATTGAACGACGTCTAACGTTGCAGTGACACACATGGGGTGCGATTAGTCGGTTTGATCAGATGAATGATCAAAAGGTTTGATCAACCCATGAAATTGTCACAGACACCATTTTTGTCATCTTTTATACATTCTAAGCCTGTAGGCCTAAAAAACGTTTCTGATTAATCGAAATCGGGCAGCCTTATTTAGGAATCATAAGCTTCACTTAGCGTCAGATTTAAAAACTAAATAAAATGGTGATGCAGCCATCATCTAGTATCTTATTTAACACTAGCATCGAAAAGGATGCAGCGCGGGGTGCTCTGGTTAAAGCAGCGCCAGATGAAACCTGTAGCTGTAGCTCTAGATCTCATAGAGCACAATGAGCAGAACTGGATTGACGTGTTTAATGCTTATAATTAATATTAAACACATTTCTTTGTTCATAACTAGCATTGTGGCTTGTCAATAACTGAAACACATGACCTAGGCCCTTATTTAAGAAGGGATAGCGTCAGGTAGTGGCTGGTTAATGACAGGTAGCGACTGGTGAACGCCGGACACGGCACGCAATTACACATTTATCAAGCAGAATCTGTTTAGCGACTGGGATAGCGCCATGTAGCGTCTGATTCATCATTTTCACAGCCTCAGAGAACAGCGCCAGCGTTCAGCCTTGCACAGCGCCAGGTATGACCTCTCGCTACCTGACGCTCTCCCATACATTTCAATGGACGATCCTTTTCTTCTCTTTAAACGGGCTTTTTTTTTTGTTCCAAAAAAATCACAAATAATTCTGTGACCTCTTCTGGCATTGAAATAGCAGTTTTTTCATCATTTTGTAATTTTTTTAAATATTTCCTTAGAAATGACATTACAGGTCTGGCATTAAAGTGTTCATGTTACAATGTTGTTACAATGTAATTCCATATGTTTTCGCTTTATTACTAGTTGGTCGATGCTTGAAAAAAGACTTTAAACACACCGCCTCCTGCGCTCTGGGCTTCAAACAAGTATTTTTCAGCTCCAGAGATTTGTGAGGCTGTTTTTTTTGCTGAATATGGTGTGAGACGGTCGCTATGAGCAGTCGCTAACATGCGCTCCCATACAGCGTTGTACTGGTCAAATAGCAACTCCTCACAATGTATTCAACATTACTGAACAGCGACTGAGTCGCTATACAGTAGCGACTCACGGCCGAGCACTGCGACTACTAGCGGACGCTCTGAAAATGCCTGCTACAGACGCTCATCTGTCGCTACCTGCCGCTAATGATGAATCAGCCTGCCCGTCTGTGAAGGTTCTCATTCATCCAGGTCACTTCCTTGGTTAACTATTACAGATGAAACTCTCCCTGTGCAGTCACAGTTTTTTTGCATTTTTATGGCTTGCCTATTGACCCTATATAAAGTGCACTTCCCAAATATCTCATTCATAGAGGGTGAAGCATGGTGCACTTTGATTTTGTCTATGCAAAAAAAAATGATTGTTCTGTTTTTTTCCAAGAAAATCACCTGTACCTCCGATGACAAGGAAATGCACTAGTGTCACTCTATATCAATAAGCTTGAGCAAAGTCTGGTGTGGGAATTACAAATACTAGAAGCCAAGTAAGCAGCCCTTGGCACACGTGGCCCCACAGAAACCACACACACACACACACACACACACACACAGGGCTGCACAAGGGGTATTAAAATGTATTGAGTAACAATGGGTTTGTACAAAAATCACATAAAAACATCAAATAAAAATAATGCATTAATGCCCACACTATATCAATATGCTATATGGCAATTAGTTACACATCCATGATACAAAATAATACACACCAATAAATATTTTTGATAATTTCAAAAATTCATCAAACCTTGAAGTGAATGAATAAAGTGCCTGTCACATTGTAAACACAATTGAAAAAAAAAGTGAATATCTATCAGTATCTACAAACCACCCTAAAAAAAATAAATGGAGAGATGGCGAGATAGCAACAATACTTAAGCCATAGATTATGCAGGGAGCTCCCAAAACTCCACTCCATGCGCTCCATGGGGTGATCACTTTGCAAAATGACCCCTGATGAGGCATTTATACATATGAGATGCATCATTTCTCCGAAGAGGTATGGATATTTTGTTAGGAATTTAAATATAATCACACCCTGGGGATCATGCTAATTATTTGATGAGGCAGATGTGACTTCTGGTGTGCATTGTGGTGTATATTTCAACCTGCATCCCGTGAGCTTTTTAGTGTTTAGACACAAAAAAGTGCAAAAGAATTTTTTTTTACTACCTTCCCCCCCCTGAGATTACCTGTACCCGTGATGGTACATTTTTCAGGTTACGCACATCATTTTTCCAATTAGGTAAGAATGTTTGTTTTTAAGTTTGAAAACAACAGAACCCTATGAGCTATGCAGAAAAAAATGTGAAATCTTTAGCATAGCTCATAGGGTGCTGTTATTTCCAAGCTTTAAGAACATATCCTTACATCACTTGAAAACTAATATACCTAAACTGTAAAAATGTGCCCTCACATGTACAGGTGATTGTTTGGGGGAAAATGTAGGACAAAGGCTTTTTATGCACTTTTTTTGTATGTTATCACTAAAAATCGCAACCGAGATGCAGGTTGCTATCCACACCACAATGCACACTGCATGTCACACTGGCTTTACCAAATATTTAGCATGACTCCCCCCATAGTAGGGGGGCTCAACTTTCTGACGAGCGTGGGCCACTTTAATGATTTTGAACCTGGTCGAGGGCCACAATGAATAGGCTCAGAATTGTTTTTTTATTTTGAATAGCATTGTGAAGATTTTCTACCATGATCAGGATACCCACTATCTCCACAAAGTCCACTCATATGTCCTTCCACCACATCCCTTGATTCATATTTAACAACCCCCACATGTTAGCAATAGCCAATTGGCTTACCTCTCTGAATATATGGCTCTGTTATTAACCCTTTCGCTGCCAGCCTACCTGCAGCTAATCTAAGTATGTCACACACCCCGCTTCAAGAAATTCATAACGTGTGGGTAATACTGACCTGTAGAGGGCGATATGCAGAGATGCCAGGAAAAAAGAGAGCCCCTCCCGGTCCATAAATACCTGGGACCTCCAACTCATTACCCAGTCTTCATCTCTACAGACGGCGAGCAAGTCAGAAGATGTGGTCTCCTCCTTGCACAGGGGGATTTCAGGTAGCCGGAATGACTCCCGGCCCTTTAGTTATCTATTTCCGCCTGGATCTTTTTTTTTTTTCCTGTTACCTCATGCCTCCCAGCCTAGGCTGACGGTCCGGGTGAGGGTAGAAAAGCACCCTTGGTGCTTAAGAGCAAATGCTCTCCCGTGATACCCTATATAAGAGGGTAGGCGGTCATCCGGGATGGTGACCCCGGTTTGGGATGCCCCGTCCCTTGGCCTTACACTTTGGGTGGTCCCCCCTTTGGGTAATGCCCCTCTCTCTAGCGGGATAGCGGAGGGTAGGTGCAGGGCCCCCTTATTCGGTGTTAGGTCCAAATTTTGTAATCATTAATTCTTAATAATGTTTTAATGTATTAATTTATTAAATTATCCTCCCAATAGTTATTAACGTATTTATTACTTCATAACAGCGTGTATTTCTCTGTCAAAACGGCGCTGTGGCCGCCATTTTTATGCAGGCTTTCTCCCTGAGGTAAAAGGGGCGGGGCTGGGAGTCAGGGTCAAAGCCACGGCCCGCTCCCCTCCTTCTGTCTCTTCTGAGACCGGCGCCGTGGCCGCACATGGCTGCGGTGCCGGCCTTTTTGCATTGTCATGGCGGAGGGGAGCTTCTCCCCTCACGCTTTCACTCTTGGGGGCGGGGCCGGGCTTTCCAGCGCTGCGGCCCGCCCCTGTGTCACAGGCACCACTGAGGTGCTTTTCTCTGTGGCTGTTTCCTCAGAAGGAGCTGGCCACGCCCCCCTTCTCTCCTCAGAGCTGCTCTTTACCTCACGGAGAGAGGAAGCTGACTTCAGGACCACAGTGAGTGGCCCGGTGGGCCCCCCTTCTGTCCCATCACCTATAATTATATATTTTTATGTCATATATATATATATATATATATATATATATTATACTCCGCTTTTCTTATTAGCCTTTTTTATTATGTCTTTCAGATATAACCTACAGTGGTGTTAGGGGGTTTCTCCCGGTCCTAGGGTCCCTGGGTTCTTAATTGGCTTATTGCAAATCCTCCCACTTGGGACATTAAAGGGGCATCCCAGGTTGCTTATATGCGTAATTCCCTCGGTCATTGCGACCAACTATAAGTTCACCTTATGGAGGCATCCCCAGATACTGGGCTCGGGCTCCCCTCGGGGCAATCCCGGAAGTGTATGGGGTGTGGGGCATCCCTTACTGGCGATGATGTATATCTGTGTATACCATGCGCACAGCAGACTATTACGCGGCAGTCCGGACCCCAGGCGTCTGGTTCAGCGCCGCCGGTCTCTCCTCCCCCCCTCCCAGTTTGATCCGTGCCCAGTCTGACGTTGTCATGGGCGGGCAGTTGCAATCGGAGATGTGTGCCTGATTGGCCAATCTTGAAAAATTATTCTTCAGCACGGTCACCAGAAAGGCTCCGGCTAAGAGAAAGCACTTGTCGCCGTCTTCACCGGCGGCCGACTTGGATGATGTTGATAATCTGGACTGGTCTGATTACTCCCAACTTGAGGAAGGGGAGTTATATGAAGAATCAGATAATTCAGGCGATCAGCAGTTTGTGGGTGCTGATACCGAGCGGGTCTTGGGGAGGTCTTCGGATACTCCTAATGTTCTGGCTCAGATGTTTGAGGTTTTGGCTATTTCTCCTCCTGAGGTGGTTCCACAGCAAAAGGGGGAATTTTTCGAAGAATCCAGGCTGCGCTTGGAATTTCCTAACCAAAAGCATTTTGATGGGATTATTGCTAAGGAATGGGAGAGGCCTGCCCGGCTCCCAGGTGTCCCTCAGGTTTGGGACAAAAAATATCCCTTTCCCTTGGATACGGTTAAGCGTTGGGCGTCCCCTCCCGAGGGGGATGCACAGATTCTGGGTTTATCCAACACTACTGTTTTAATTTCTCCTGATTGCTCCATGCTTAAAGATGGTGAGGATAAACACATTGACCAAATGGCTTGTCATGGTTTTGCCAGTGTTGGGTCAGCCATGAGGCCGGTTTGTGCTTCAGCGCTGCTGGTGGTGGCTACCAGGTCGGTGGTCAGGGACCTGTTGACTTCTTCCGGGTTAGATCCGGATAGTGACGAGTTCCTTGGCCTTAAAAGGTGTGAATTCTTTTTGTCATTTGTACTAGCCGCCTTGGATGACACACTGATGATGTGTGGCAGAACGTCGGCTCTATTGGTGACTATTCGGCGTTCGGTTTGGTTGCGCCAGTGGGCGGCTGATTTTGTGTCTAAAAAGTCGCTGACCGCTCTTCCCTTTGTGGGATTACGGCTCTTTGGTGAGAAGTTGGATTCAGTTGCCAAGGGTGGTAAGTTACCTCAATGCAAAAAACAGCGTTGTCCCTTTCGGGGGCGGGTTCCTTTGCTCCTTCATTTCGTGGGGCTAGAGCTGGCAGAGGAATTGTTTTCCCCGCAGCCAGAGGAGATTCCTGGAACAGGGGCAGAGGACGTGCCCGCCCAGGATACAGCTGGGGCTCTAAGCCCAAACCCACTGCCAAGCCAGCTCAGCAATGAGGGGGCGCCCTCACCCATGTGGGTGGGGGGATGGCTGCAACACTTCTCCCAGGTCTGGGACCGGGAGGTCTCGGACAGATGGATCCAGGAAGTGGTGACTTCCGGCTACAAGCTGGAATTCGAGCTCCGGCCCCCTCCCAGATTCCTCAGGTCTCGGGTGCCTTCGGACCTTCTGGCCACACAGGAGATCCAGGCGACAGTAAAGAGTCTGTTGGATATGGCAGTTATTTGCCCAGTGCCCCCCTCAGACAGGGGTCGGGGCTTTTTTTCCAATCTGTTCACGGTGCCCAAGAAGGACGGCTCGGTTCGACCCATTCTGGATCTAAAGATCCTCAACAGGTTCGTCCGTCCGTGGAAATTTCGCTTGGAAATGCTGCGTTCAGCTATCCATTCTCTTCGGCAGGGAGACTTTCTGATGTCCGTAGATATCAAGGATGCCTATCTGCATGTGCCGATTTTTCCAGTGCACCAGAGATTTCTCAGGTTCGTGGTGGAGGATCGGCATTTTCAGTTTGTGGCACTTCCTTTCGGTCTTACCTCGGCTCTAAGGATTTTCACCAAGGTGTTGGCCGGGGTGATGGCTCTCCTCAGAGCCCAGGGTATTCGCATTGTCCCTTATCTGGACGACCTTCTCATTATGGCATCTTCCTTCAGCCAAGCGGTATTGGACACCAGAACTGTGGTGTCCACTCTGCAGAGATTCGGGTGGGTGATCAACTACCCCAAGTCCTCCCTTTCTCCGTCCAGGTTAGTCTCTTTTCTGGGAATGTCCCTGGATACTTCCCAGGCCAGGGTGTTTCTTCCTCAGTCCAAGGTTCTCTTGATTCAGGAGTTGGTTCGACTCCTCCTGTCTATCCCTCGTCCGGCCATCAGACTGGGGATGAGGCTGGTGGGATTGATGGTAGCCTCCTTCGAAGCGGTTCCCTGTGCTCAGTTCCACACAAGGACACTCCAGCTCCATCTGTTGGCGGCCTGGGACGGGTCGCCACTGTCGTTGGATCAGTCCTTCCTGATGACCCCCCGAGTTCGGTGCTCCCTTCAGGGGTGGCTGGATCCAATCAATCTGTCGAGGGGCAGATCCTTTCTGGCCCCTTGTTGGGAGACGGTCACCACGGATGCCAGTCTATCAGGATTGGGGGGGGTTCTGGAAGGATCGTCAGTTTCAGGGACTGTGGGGGCCTCAGGAGGCTCACGAGTCCATCAATGTTCTGGAATTGAGGGCCATCAGGATGGTTCTGTTTCGCTTGACTCATCAGTTGCAAGGATTGCCGGTTCAATCGGACGGCGGTCGCCTACATCAATCACCAGGGAGGGACTCGCAGCAGGAGTGCCCTCAAGGAAGTGTCTTTGATTCTGGCCTGGGCGGAGACCCACGTCCCATGCATTTCAGCAGTTTACATTCCGGGAGCGGAGAACACGGAGGCGGACTCTCTGAGCAGGTTCTCAGCTCGCCGGTGGGAATGGTCTCTCAGCCCCAAAGTGTTTCGCTTGATTTGTCTCAGGTGGGGGTCCCCGGTGGTGGACCTCTTTGCCTCTCGTCACAATCACAAACTTCCGACATTTGTGTCTCTCTCACGGGATCCACTGGCTCTGGCAGTGGATGCCATGTCTCTGAACTGGAGGGATCTGGGGTTTCTGTATCTGTTCCCTCCGTTTCCCTTGGTGGCCAGAGTGGTGCGCAAGCTGGCCCTGGAGGGTGCGTCAGCAATTCTGGTGGCTCCAAGGTGGCCAAGACAGGTTTGGTTCGCAGATGTGGTAAGGTTAGCAGAGGATCAGTTCGTTCTGCCCCTGCTGCCGGATCTACTCACCCAGGGTCAGCTACGTTATCCTAATTTACCAACGCTGGCTTTGACGGCGTGGCTGTTGAAACCTCCATCTTGAAGGAGGAAGGTCTTTCCGATGCTGTGATTCGAACTCTCATTAGTGCTAGGAAGCGGTCTTCCTCTAATATCTACTATAGGACTTGGAGGTCTTATATTGATTGGTGTGAGATCAGGGCGTTGCCTTGTAGGGAATTTTCCATCTCCAGAATCCTGGAGTTTCTTCAACATGGTCTGGACCTGGGGCTCCAGCTTAGTACTCTGAAGGGGCAGGTTTCTGCCCTGGCGGTGTTCTTTCAAAGGTCATTTGCCCTACATCCTTTGGTTAAGACTTTTTTCCAGGGAGTCACACACGTGCGGCCTCCTAGAAAACCTTTGCTCCCAGTTTGGGATTTGAATTTGGTTCTTTCTGCTCTTCAGGATTCTCCTTTTGAGCCCTTGAATGATATTGCCTTGTCTTCACTTACGCAGAAGGTGGCCTTTTTGGTAGCCATCACTTCGGTTAGGCGTGTCTCTGAGTTGGCGGCTTTGTCCATTCAAGCCCCATACTTTGAGGGGCATCAGGACAAGGTGGTTTTTCGTTTCAAGTCCGATTTCCTTCCTAAGGTTGTTTCTGCCTTTCACCTAAACCAAGACATTGTTCTGCCCTCTCTGTGTCCTAATCCCAGCAATGACAAGGAGAGGGCCCTGCATTCTTTGGATGTGGTTCGTGTTGTGAAGTATTATTTGGAGGTAACGTCTTCCTTTCGTAAGACGGATGCCTTTTTTGTGGTGCCCTCCGGGCCCCAAAAAGGCTTGGCGCCTGCCAAGTCTTCCATTAGTAAATGGATCCGTCAGACCATAGTTGGGGCCTATTCTGCCAAAGGGAAGGTACCCCCTTTTCGTGTTACTGCTCATTCTACTCGTGCGGTTGGGGCGTCCTGGGCTTTTCAGCACCAGGCCTCTGTTGAGCAAGTTTGTAAGGCTGCTACTTGGTCTTCTGTTCACACTTTTTCCAAGTTTTACAAGGTTGATGTTCGGGCCTCAGTGGATGCTGTGTTTGGCCGCAAAGTTCTGCAAGCTGCAGTGGTTTAAGCTGTGCCTTGTTTTGGATCCCCGCCCTTTATGGACACTGCTGTTGGATGTCCCACACGTTATGAATTTCTTGAAGCGGGGTGTGTGACATACTTAGAATAATACCATTTTGTGAATACTCACCTGTAAAATGGGTATTATAAGTATGTCACACACCCCGCTTCACCCTGCCCTTTTGTATTCTGGATCCTTTATATGGTGAACTTTGCGTTGTTATGCTTTGTGTTGGGCTCTTCATGGTCCCTTACCTTACTGCTTTTCTTATACTGGGTAATGAGTGGGAGGTCCCAGGTATTTATGGACCGGGAGGGGCTCTCTTTTTTCCTGGCATCTCTGCATATCGCCCTCTACAGGTCAGTATTACCCACACGTTATGAATTTCTTGAAGCGAGGTGTGTGACATACTTATAATACCCATTTTACAGGTGAGTATTCACAAAATGGTATTTTTGTCGCCCTCTGTTGCCAGACCATGTTTCACTATTTTGCGCTCCCCATGTTCAACTGGATTTTTGAAAGGATTTCCAGGGATTTCCCAGGAAAATTATATATTGTTTTTTTTCAAGAGAGTCTGGGCTTCAACATGAAATCTCTTGTTTGTCATTTTTAGGTGTATTCTCACTACTTTTTGGTGAAATATGTGCAAAAAAAATAAAAAAAATCTATTTTTTGCAATTTGTAGTGTTTTTTTGTAATAAAAAATATAAGTTTGTCAATAAAATGTTATTGCGTGCGAAACCCTAATTTCTCCCAGTCACAGCGATACCACATATGTATAGGTAGACACCCTTTCCTGCCCAGGAGACTCCCCCAAACTGAAACAGAGCTTTAGGAGATTTTCAGATAAAATACAACTGCGCTATGCGCTATGCACACCTTGCAGTTTTTCAAGAAAAACAACCATTTACATTTAAAATACCCCCCACAAACTATATATTCTCTGGAAGTACACACCTCAAGCTTTCTAGGCGTATCAAGCTTGTTTATGTGGGCTTAGTTTTCTGGAAGTAATCTCTCAATGTATTCTTTGGTTGCACAAAGTTTCCCTAAAAAAGAATAAAAAGGAAGAATCAAGCCACATTTTCCTAAAAAAAAACTATATGCAAACAAGAAAAAACAAGTAAAATCTCAAAAGCAACATCCCCTGAACAGAACGATACCCAACATGCATAGGTACTGTCAAGGGTAGAGTTGGCAAACACCCCAAAGTAAAGCATGCACATAACAGTAATTTTACTTGAAAATTTCAGCTCTGCAGACAAAATGCGCACCTTGCAATTTTTCAACCAAAACAACCCTTTACATTTGGAATATCCCCTATAAACCATATATTCCCTGAAAGTACACATGTTAAGATTTCTAAGAGTACCCAGCTTGTTGTAGTAGGCTCACCTTTCTGGAAGTAATCCCTCAAAGAATTCTTAGGTTGCACGGAGTTTCCCTAAAAAAATGAATAAAAAAACTTAATAAATAACATGTTTTCCTAAAATATAAATATGCAAACAAGAAAAAACAAGCTAAATCTGAAAGAGCAAGGTCCCCCGAGCAGAACAATTCCCAACATGCATAGGTACTATTAACCCTTTTAATTGCCAACCTACTTGAAGTTTTGTCACCCTCTGTTGACAGGTCATTTTTCCCCATTCTGTGCCATGTTTAACCGTGATTTTTGCCGGAATTTTCAGGAAAATTATAGATATATATTTTTATATAGGCTTGAACATGAAATGTCTTGTTTGTAATTTTTCTACTGTTTTTTTTTTTATATTTTTGTGTAAAAATAAATAAAGAAATATTTTTTAGACAATTGTCTCCTTTATTGTAAATAAAACATTTACTTTATTAGAGAAAAACATATTGCGTGTGAAAGCCCAATTTCTCCCGATTACAACGGTACCACATATGTATCGGTAGCCCCCCCATGCCCAGGAGACCCCCCAAACTGAAAATAGCACTTTATAACATTTACAAATAAAATACTACTACTATCCACACTATAAACATAAGGGGTTCATTTTAAAAAAATTACATAAGGTCCCCGCTCCCAAGGGGGGGGGGACCTCATTTTTGGGGGAATTTTAAGGGTTAAAAACCCTTAAAAACCCCCCAAAAAATGAAATGGGGTTCCCCTTACCCAGCATTACCAGCCCGGGACCAGTTATGGGGGCTTGTAGGAACAGAGTGGAGGGGCCAGCTCTTGTGGCCCCCCCACCCTGCAGCCTACAAGCCCACATAGCCTATGTGGGCCCGGGCTCTTCTGCCCCCCCCCCTGGACTTTGGGGAGGCAGGTAATTGGGGGTGCTGGGGGTTAATGGCAAGTCACCTGCTAGCGGCAGGTGACTTGCCAGACCCCAGCCTTGTGAACTGGTATAAGGATCTCATGGACCCCTTACCAGTTCACAAGGGGTTAAGTGTAAAAAAAAGACACTGACACATAAGAAAAAATATTTTATTATTATTTTTTTTTTTTACTTTTTAATACTTACCTCCCATCCATCCCTGTGTCCCACGCTGATCAATCTGGCTTCCTGCTCTCCTGCTGCAGCTGGAAGCCTTTTATAGCTGCTAGGCAACAGAACACAAAGGGTTAATTTAAAAAAAAAATGACATAGGGTCCCCCCTCCCATGGGGGGGGGACCCCATTTTTTTGGAATTTTAAGGGTTAAAAACCCTTAAAAATCCCCCCCCAAAAAATGAAATGGGGCCCCCCTTACCCAGCATTACCAGCCCGGGACCAGCTATGGGGGCTTGTAGGAACAGAGTGGGGGGGCTTTTGTGGCCCAACCACCCTGCAGCCTACGAGCCCACATAGCCTGTGCGGGCCCGGGCTCTTCTGCCCCCCCCTGGGCTTTGGGGAGGCAGGTAATGGGGGTGTCGGGGGTTAATGGCAGGTCACCCGCTGCGGCAAGCCATCCCCTAGCCTTGTGAACTGGTATAAGGGGTCTCATGGACCCCTTACCAGGTCACAAGGGGTTAAATGTTAAATAAAAAAGACAGACACATAAGAAAAAAAATTATCTTTATTTTTTTTTTTTTACTTTACTTTTACTCACCTCCGATCCTGTGTCCCCGGCGATCTGCGATGACAGCCTGCTCGTGTGTTTGAAGGAGAGAGGCTAGGGAGGGGGGGCGATCTCAGCCCTCTCCTCCTCCCCATCTGCCCTCCTCCAGGCACACGAGCAGACTGATTGTCTGTCTCACAGTGCCGGCATTAAGAGGGCTGCTGGTGACATCACAATGATGTCACCCGACCCCACCCCCAGGGGGCGGGGCTAGCAGACCCATTCCAGGAAGTGGTGGGGGAGGGCAATTTCTGCCCTCTCCTCGCCACGGAAGAGGCTGGGGGGCGATCGGAGGCCCCCCCCAGTGAAGAGGACACCCATCGGGAGACAGCGCGGCCTCAGGTAGGTAAATGTCATTTTGATTTTTTTTTCTTTTTTTACAGTTAGCAGCTGCTGCTGCCGAAGCGGGGGGGGGGGGGCTATTCCGGGGGATCGGATGGCACCAAATTAAAGGGGAGTCCCGGCCGGATCCAACGAGGGGTCAGGTGAGTATTTTTGATTTTTATTTTTTTTACTAGCAGGGGGGAAAGCCAGCACGTAGGTGTTACGTGCTTGGCACTTAAAGGGTTAACAGCTCTTCCCCATCAGTTCCCAATACTCAACCTATCTAAGCTCAGACCAGTGCTAAGCATACAATTAATATAGAAAAACTATTACTGAAAAATTGTGCCAGAGATGTCACCAAAGAATTGTGTTGTACAACCAGTGTCACTGCATTCTTCCAAGCCACCGCTGTCACCTCTATTTGCCAAGGTGCTACATCACTCTCAATGCAATCGCCTTAACTACCTGTACATTTAAGTTCTATTGATCCCTTCCACTTTCCCCACATCAGGTTGGGGATCACATTAGATGGCTCTGAGTGCCATATGTGGCCCCCAGGCCATAGGTTGAGCATGTGTGCCCTATAGGGTACACAGGAAATAATTGTCATTTTTTCTGCATAGCCCATAGGGAGCTTTTTGTCCAACCCTTACAATAAATATTGTTACCTTACCTGTAAAAATATCCCATTGCATCGCATATGCAGGTGATATTTTGGTGAAAAAATGAAACAAAAAAGTTTTTGTGTGCTAAACTTTAAAAGGCACAAGGCACAAGTGTATCATGCTTCAACAAATAATTAGCATGACCTTCTTAGGCTCCTAGCTTCAGCCAGGCAACAAAATCGATTTACATGGATTTACTAAACATTTTAAAGCATAAACAGCAGAAGTCAAATGCATCCTTAAAGTGGACAGTTCTAGGAGACTCCAAGACAGGCTTACACCCTCCCTACGACTGTCCAGATTCGGGATGTCTCGTTGTGTAAAACCCCCCAGGTTGCCCATCAAACTCACCCTCTTCCCGGTCTAATGGTACATACCCGAGCAGCGACTGCCACCTGCTATAATTTAGCAGGGAGTACACCAGCACCAGGCATTTGTGAATGGCTGGCACAAGTACACAACTGTTAGAGAATAGCAGGAATGCAGCCGTTGGCTCTGCTCAACTAGACGAGTCTTAGATGATTTGCCGTTAGCGCAGCCCAGCGTGCTGATTGACGAAAGGCAGCGCATGCGCTGTAGGACTGGGGAAAAGTGAGTTTTTTTGGGAGACCTGGGGGGTCTCACAAAGTGTGACATTCTTCATCGGGGTGCCCTGGGGCAAGGACTAAAACCTGGGATAGTCAAAATTACAGGTTTTGCTCTACTTTAAAGAGTAAGTCAATTTTGGGGTATGAGTAGAAATACTTCAACATAAATAAATATGCTCTTTTAGATCTATGCAAATCATTGCACTGCATTTTTCAAAACACAGCCGCATGAGCACAATGTAGCCCATAGATGTCTATTGGCACTGCAAGTTAAGGCCAGGTACTGCAATTTACTTCCCATCCCATCCCAAACATCCCATTGCAGAGCAGTTAAAGGGTTCAGCTACCAGTCCTCCATATTTAGTAGCACCTCCTGGTCTTCATTCTGATGTTTGCTGCATTCACCTTCTTCTGCAGAATTGTCCTGCTACTGCCCCTTGTCTGCAGTATCCTTCAATCCCACACAATAGGCATGGCCACTGCATTAATTCCAAAAACGTAGGCACAGATGCATTCAATGGATCATAAACCAACTACACCCCTTTTCTAGATGAGTTGACATTGTGTTGGACAGCAGATTTATAAAAAAAATGCTTTTCTAAAAAAAAAACTGTCATCACTTTGTTGTCAGTTGTCTGAATCCAAGATCTTTGGATAGAAAAGAGTACTGTGTATATGTGTTTTTCTCGCCATAGGCAGCATCATTATATATGGCACCAACAAATATGAACAATGTTTTCTTTTCTCTTTCTTTTTAAGGAAACATAAATTTGACCGAGTGCAGTATCCCTACACAAAGAAGCAACTGCAAATACTCCGCACCACAGTGCTTTGCTTGGAATTATTTATATACACATTTTATCTGTGAAATGACCATTTGTGGCTTAATCACAGTCCCGATGCAGCAGGAAAGCTGTTTCAGGCAGTCTTTGAGTAATAAACTATCCTGACAACAGTCAGAGAGAAAATGTAGTCAGAATACCTGAATGCCTTCTTGTGTTTTCTTCTTATTAATACATACACAAAAACAAACAAAAAAGCGGTAAAAAGACATTAAAGAGTAAATTAACTTTTTTATATTACTATGCAATTATGATGATTATTGTTAGGTGTTCCCACTGGTGAATGGTGGAATCTGTGTTCATTAGATTTATTTATGTAGTGCTTGATACATTCCTATCTTATATAAACCTCTAAATGCTAAATGTAAAACCAAAATAACTTGCTAAATTGTCTCTTTCCAAACAGCAGAATTCTGCCATTCTGTTGATGTAGTTGATGATGTAGTTGATGATGTCATTTATCCTAATCGGGGAGGCTGATTCATCATTAGCGGCAGGTAGCGACAGATGAGCGTCTGTAGCAGGCATTTTCAGAGCACCCGCTAGTAGTCGCAGTGCTCAGCCGTGGGTCGCTACTTTATAACGACCCAGTCACTGTCCAGTAATGTTGAATACATTGTGAGGAGTCGCTATTTGACCAGTACAGCGCTGTATGGGAGCGCATGATAGCGACTGCTCATAGCGACCGACTCACACCATATTCAGGAAAAAAACAGCCTCACAAATCTCTGGCGCTGAAAAATACTTGTTTGAAGCCCAGAGCGCAGGAGGCGGTGTGTTTAAAGTCTGTTTTCAAGCATCTATCAACTAGTAACAAAGCAAAAACATATGGAATTACATTGTAGCAACATTGTAACATGAACACTTTAATGCCAGACCTGCAATGTAATTTCTGAAGAAATATTTAAAAAATAAAAAAAAATTGAAAAAACAGCTTTTTCAATGCCAGAAGAGGTCACAGAATTATTTGTGATTTTTGGGAAAAAAAAAAAAACCTGTTTAAAGTGAAGAAATGGTTCGTCCATTGAAATGTATGGGGGAGCGACAAGTAGCGAGAGGTCATACCTGGCGCTGTGCAAGGCTGAACGCTGGCGCTGTTCGCAGAGGCTTTGAAAATGATGAATCAGACGCTACATGCCGCTATCCCAGTCGCTAAACAGATTCTGCTTGATAAATGTGGAATTGCGTGCCGTGTCTGGCGTTCACCAGTCGCTATCTGTCGCTACCTCTCATTAACCAGGCGCTACCTGACGCTATCCTTTCTTAAATAACCCCCTAAGTAACACTTTTTGTTTCCGGTAACCTCTTTGAATCCCAACCTAGGATTGTTATATTCAGCCTTTGGAATAGGAGGCTCTGTCTGCCTTTCTGTATCTCCTGCTGGCTATATTTTAAGCAAAAAGCAGCCACTATTTTACTGAACCCACATTAATAGTGTGTTTCATACAGTGTGCTACAGGAGGGTGTGGGGTTCAGACCACGGTTTGGCCTATGTGTGGTCATTCTAGAATAAAGCTGTGGGTTTGGATGTAACAAAGGGGTGAACAACAGTGAAGGCAATAGAAATAATAAGAAAGGATCCAGAGATAGGTCCACCATTGCATTACACTCTTCAATGACCTCCTCCAAATGTAATTGCACAGCTTCTGTTATGAATCTGTGGGTCAGCGACTGTGTTGAGTATGTGGCTGCCCTGTTATTACCAATGAATAACAGTGTTATGTGAGTATTAGCCTGCCTAGTGTTTTTCACTTGACGTGTTTAAATTGATGTAGACTGGTCCGCAGGCCTCCTGACCATCCTGTCTTACAGTTTATTTGTTTGTAACTCGGTAAATCTCTACATGGTTGTTTTGGGGTGTCACTACCTATATTATATGTGATTACAACTGGATGGCTCCCTTATTCATTTAGGTAACATTTCCATTGCAGGGCTGCCCAGGCAGCTTCTCTGCCTTTAAAAGTGGTTTTAATTGAACTTAATCTGGTTAGTAGTTGCACTACTGCCCCTGTCCCTCAATGCTGCTTGGGTGTAGGATAAGCCAGCAGCAGTGACCACGCTTGCCTAAAGACTGAAAAGTAACATCAAAAGCTGAATTCTTAATACATTCAAAGCCAAAGAGAAAAGAGAAAGTTATATGTGGAGGCTAAGTGAAAGGGCTCCAAAAGATTCTCAAAAAAAGATGGCTTACCAGAACTTTAGCTCCTGATCCTATGAAAAGAGCAAGAGCAGAGCCTCAGTATCAGCACAACAGTTTTTGAGCCTGGATTCAATTGTTTTAGGATTAGGTAATTGTCAGCAAACAGAATCAAGGTCCACTGAAAACTCTTTGGGCAACTGTTGCCTGAGTTTATTCTAAAGATGAGAGAGTGCAAAGGTTAAGGCTTGCAGATTTGAAAGCAAAAGGGATAAATTAGCAAATCTAGAAATCTAGAAATTAGATTAAGAAAATGTAGGGGGAAATTTATAAACCACTTCTCACTCATTCACAGGTATTTACTACTTGAAACGCGTTTGCCACATATACTGAGAAAAATGTGGCATATTTGCCAGACGATCTCTGTGTTTTTTTCTCATTCATTGTAGCTTGGCGAATGCTGGTGAACACTTTTTCAGTTCTCCAACTTTTAGCAGTGAGACCCATAAGAATCAATCTTATTTCAGGCAACTTTGTCTTTTTAGGTAATTTCTGCATCTTTCAATTATTTGGAGCATGAACATCTGATATTAATAAAGATATTAAAACTGTTTTATTATTGTTATTTTATTATTTTTGTTATTATTATTAAAATCATATTACCCAAAACAGTTAGCCAGCATTCATCAGACCATTTTTCTGAGTAAATTCCACTCTTCCAGCCAGGCGAAGTGTGGAAAACCAGCAAAATTCCAGCTAATAATCAGTGTCTAAATTCCCCGTGGACTAACCCAGTAGCAGTCCACACTGCAAACTGAAACCAGAGAAAACTATCAAAAACTTGTGAACATTGTAAATCAGGCCCTTAGGGTTAAGAATACACATATAGTGGAAATAAAAGATCTACACACCCCTATTAAAATTGCCTTAAATACAGACCAACAAGAAGAATTTTAAAACTTTTTCAACCTTCATTATGACCCATGTCCTGCTGTTCTAGTAGAATGTCCTGACTGCTGCCTAGTTTCATTTAAAAAAAAACATGGTACATAGGTATCAGTCAGGAGAAGGGTACAAACTAAATTCCAAGGCATTAGATATACTGTATCATGGAACACAGTAAAGACGGTCATCAAGAAGTGGATAAAATTTGACATTTTCTACACAAAAAATTGGTCTGAGAAGCTGGCAAGAGTTGTTCATCAACATTAAAGGACCTTAATAATTTCTGGCAATTACTGGTTGTGTACAACATTTGACAACAATCGAATAACAAGCCCGGCTATGTTATGCCAAACCCTATATCAAGTGTGCTGAAAGCATTTGGGAAAAACTGTCATGGTCTGATTGATCAAGCAACATGTAATGAATGATGAGTGATGTAAATATTTCCTCCTATTATATATGTTTGGTCACTTATTTGCTGTTTTGTACATTAGGTTTTGGACATTAAAGGTTGTGTTTGCTATATGCATTTATTTGGCATCATCCTTTGACAGTTTCTGATATTTTAAGTGATTACATTTATGCTACATTCTATCATAGGATTTCAGATGTTTTTTAAGATTTCAAATTGTCATAATACCTTTTACTTCATCTTTTTGTGATCTGAGGGATCCTTTACATATGTAATGGACAGAAACCTGTTGCAACACTACAAGTAGGAAGGATTAGAACCCTGTCAGAGGAATAGCCCTGATGGTGATAGAAATCTTTCAGATGCAGTTCTTGGGCCCATTACATCATGGAACCACATGATGGCAGTGTTGGGTCTCGGGGAAATGGGTCTCGGGGAGGCCGATTCATTAATAGCGGCAGGTAGCGACAGTTGAGCGACTGTAGCAGTATTTTCACAGCGCCCGCTAGTAGTCGCTGTGCTTGGCCATTGTTCGGTTGTTGATAGCGACTGAGTCGGTGTGCAGTAATGTTGAATACGGGGTGACGAGTTGCTATTTGACAGGTTCCGCGATGTATGGGAGCGCATGATAGCGACTGGTCAGAGCGACCGGCTCCCACCATATTCATCAAAAAATCACGCTCAAAAAATTCTCGCGCTGTGCAATGCATGTTTAAACCCCAGAGTGCTGGCGGCGATGTGTTAAAAGTAGTTTTTTAACCCCCAAACCACCATATTTTTGGAAACCCAAAAAAAAAAAATTTTTAAAGAATTTAGTAATATGAATACAATAATATCAGACCTGTAATATCAATTCTGCACATTTTTTTTTTTACCTTAAAAACATTATCTAACATGGCAGAAGTGGTCACAGAAATTTTCACATTTAAAAAAAAAAAAAAAAAAAAAACATTAATAACAATTAATTATGAATATTTAAAGATTGTTCCATTGAAATGCATTGGGGAGCGCCAGGTAGCGAGAGGTCATACCTGTTGCTGTTCAAGGTCGGACGCTGGCGCTGTGGGCTGAGGCTGGAATAATGATGAATGAGTGGCTATCTGGTGCTATCTCAGTCGCTAAGCAGGATTGGCTTGATAAATGTGTGATTGTGGTGGGGAGGCGGCGTTCTCGTGGCGGTGCCCGTCATTACCGGTCGCTCACCAGTCGCTACCTGTCGCTACTCCTTCATAAATAAGGGCCTTAGATTCAAGTAGTTTAAGGAACTTCTTTAGGTTAAGTAAACAAGGCCTTGACCAGATGGCATTGGCAACATTAGCTGTCCTGCCATTGGCCGAGCTTTGCAACTGTTGGTGTAAGTGGAAACCTTACATAGGTTATATAAAGGGAAGACCAACCCTTCTAGATGGTTGTTCTGAGTTCTATTAATGTAGTGAGGAGCGAAGAAGGAATGCTGCTGTAATTTGCGGGATTGTATTATTGGACTTTGCTGTATGATACCGAGGATGGATGCATCAAATAAAAGCCAAGTGGATTCACCAAAGAGTGTCGTTTCTGGATGCAAGCAGCTATTGTAGAAGTAAGTGCACCTCCACCCACACATGTCCGCACCAATATGGGATACCCTACCCTAGGTCCAAGAATCCCCCTCGCTCCCCAGGTGCGTGCCCCCGGCCAGGTACGTGCCGGCTACATTTGGTGGCCCTTACGGGGACCTAAAGGGTTAAAACGGGTGTCGCTGAGGTGCGGGACCCCAAGGGACCACGGTGCCGAGTTTGGGACCAATCTGAGAACTTTTACTGTTTGGCCCTCCAGAAGTCAATGGACTGTGCTAGCTGTGTGTGGTGGTGTCCCAAGGTGCCAGAAGACCCCAGAGACTGTCGTCAAAAGTGATGCAGAGTTAAATTGGATTATTTGGATGCTGCCCCTTTAAAGTGGACCATCACCCTCGGGTGATCGGCCCGGGAATCTATAAGATTCCCGGGCCGATCACCTCCCTCCCCGCGGGACATCCGAGATGGGGATGTCCCGCGGGGTGAAACCCCCCCAAAACCCCCAAACCCCCTTACCTTAGCTTCGGCGGCGGCCGGCCGCCGCCTCCCTCGCTCCCCTCTAGGCGTGCACGCGCCCGCCATCTGTGAATGGCCGGCGCGCGCACGTCAAGAGGGACGCGCGGGAGGCGGCGGCGGAGGAGCCACGGACAAGCGGCTGTCAAATCGCTTGTCCGTCGGCTCTGGGAGCGGGGAGAGGTGAGTTTTTTGGGTGTTTGGGGGGGTTTCACACAGCGGGGCACCCCGATCGGGGGTGCCCCACCGAAGTGGACCAAGACCCAGGATAGTCAAAATCCTGGGTGTTGGTCGACTTTAAGAGAATTTTCAAAGTGCTTTGTTTTGGCTGAAATTTGGAGAGAAGCGTCTCTGACCCCTGCCTTGTTGTGTCGCCAAATTTGGATGTGTTTGGACTGTCTATGCTGAAGTTATGGCCGTCTGAAATTGAGCAGAATGACATTTCGGCTGTGACGCGGCGCTGAACAGGTTAACTGCGCAGCCAGCATTTTCCCGCCACTTCAGCACCTGGTGCCGGTTGGGTTCGCGCCCTTTCCAACCCACGTGTCTCGGACTTTCCCATGCGGAGTAGGAGGGGGCGGGGCTAACAGAAAAATGCCCGCCACAAGACTGCTTGATGATGCAGAGCAAGGAGAGACAATTGCTAACGAGGAGTGTATGTCTGGATGCCAACAGTGGAGAGACAATGGAGCGAGCAACGCTGATTGTGGACACTGGGACACGAGTCCGCCTGCTGCCAGAGTTTGTGCTGTGTACCGCTGCTGGGTAGGAAGAGCTGTTTCCCTTGTGTCGAGAGTGTGGCCAAATCATGGCGCTAAGGACTGGATTGCGCCAATGCCCATTCTGCCACCATAGCTTTTGGGAGGTGGTGAGAACCGGAGGAGGCCCCACACAGTACCGCCACAATCCTACAATGGGGCTGTTGTGAAAGGCCCCACTGCAACCTGCTGCTGCTGGCCGTACTGCTGTGACGCCGCCGGGAGCTTACCAAGGAATGACCCAGTGGATTACCATGGTCCGTGGGGAGAGAGGGATGGTGACCCGTTACAGCCTGCCCTGGAAGAAGACCCCACCACCAACGGAGAAGCCGGAGAGCGCAGAGCCAGCCGCTGCGGAGCCGGAGGCTGCTACGCCTGCCGTGGAGAAGCCGCCCGCTGAGCCTGCTGAGGAGAAACCAGAGCTTGCTGAACTTACCGTAAAGTAGGCTGCGGAGGAGCCTGTTGCTGGATCTGATGTTGGAACTGCCGTGGAGGACGGAGTTGCCGAGCCAGTCACCGCAAGGGAAGTTGCAATGCAGGTTGCAGTGGGGCCTTCCACAACAACCCCGTTGTAGGATTGCGGCGATACTGTGTGGGGCCTCCTCCGGTTTTCACCACCTCCCAAAAGCTATGGTGGCAGAATGGGCATTGGCGCAATCCAGTCCTTAGCGCCACGATTTGGCCACACTCCCGACACAGGGGAAACAGCTATCCCTGCCCAGCAGCGGTACACAGCAACTCTGGCAGCAGGCGGACTTGTGTCGCAGTGTCCACAATCAGCGTTGCTCGCTCCATTGTCTTTCCACTGTTGGCATCCAGACTTCCTTCCACCGACATCGGGCTCACAGCAGCCATTTTTCCGTCCAAGACATACACTCCTCATTAGCAATTGTCTCTCCTCGCTCTGCATCATCAAGCAGACTTTTGGCAGGCTTTTTTTCTGTTAGCCCCGCCCCCTCCTACTCCACGCGGGAAAGTCCGAGACACGTGGGTTGGAAAGGGTGTGAACCCAACCGGCAGCAGGCGCTGAAGTGGCGGGAAAACGCTGGCTGCGCAGTTAACCCGTTCAGCGCCGTGTCACAGCCGAAATGTCATTCTGCTCAATTTCAGACGGCCATAACTTCAGCATAGACAGTCCAAACACATCCAAATTTGGCGACACAACAAGACGCTTCTCTCAAAATTTCAGCCAAAATGAAGCACTTTGAAAATTCTCTTAAAGGGGCAGCATCCAAATAATCCAATTTAACTCTGCATCACTTTTGCCGAAAGTCTCTGGGGTCTTCTGGCACCTTGGGACACCACCACACACAGCTAGCACAGTCCATTCACTTCCGGAGGGCCAAACAGTAAAAGTTCTCAGATTGGTCCCAAACTCGGCACCGTGGTCCCTTGGGGTCCCCGCACCTCAGCAACACCCGTTTTAACCCTTTAGGTACCCGTACGGGCCACCAAATGTAGCCGGTGCGTACCTGGCTGGGGGCACGCACCTGGGGAGCGAGGGGGATTCTTGGACCTAGGATAGGGTATCCCATATTGGTGCGGACATGTGTGGGTGGAGGTGCACTTACTTCTACAATAGCTGCTTGCATCCAGAAACGACACTCTTTGGTGAATCCACTTGGCTTTTATTTGATGCATCCATCCTCGGTATCATACAGCAAAGTCCAGTAATACAATCCAGCAAATCACAGCAGCATTCCTTCTTCGCTCCTCACTACATTAATAGAACTCAGAAGAACCATCTAGAAGGGTTGGTCTTCCCTTTATATAACCTCTGTAAGGTTTCCACTTACACCAACAGTTGCAAAGCTCGGCCAATTGGAGGACAGCTAATGTTGCCAATGCCATCTGGTCAAGGCCTTGTTTACTTAACCTAAAGAAGTACCTTAAACTACTTGAATCTAAGAAAACCATTTCTTAGGCAACACTGCCATCATGTGGTTCCATGATGTAATGGGCCCAAGAACTGCATCTGAAAGATTTCTATCACCATCAGGGCTATTCCTCTGACAGGGTTCTAATCCTTCCCACTTTTACAGTTTAAATGGAACACTTAAACTGGACCAACAGCCTGACACAGTTGGAAAAAACTCACTTGCTCCATCTGCACGCAGGATACTGAAGCATTGTCAGAACTTACATTTGCTCCTGCATCCACTCAAAGCTGAAACGCTACCTCACAGATTTTCTAGTGGTAGCAGCTTTTGTGGAGCTTCCTCTCCCAGCATCTTAGCCATACTGCTGCCTGGATTCAACTGACATAACTGACAATGCACAGTAACAGAAAACCCAGCAGCACTTCCTGTTTGCAAGGGGCCTGCAGATACATAAACCGCTATTTTGTTTCTAAAATTGACCACAGCAGGAGTTAGAAAAAGGTAAATTCATTATTAAGTGCAGCAATCTAAATTGCCCTGGGGAGGAATGCATATGAACACTGTTTGTTGTGTGGGTCTGGTTTAAGTCATGTTTGACTGTTGTTACGCTTTAAATACCACATCCTGGATCGCAATGAATGAAATATTACAGTTGCAAATCTTTATTCATTACATAGTCAATGATTTGAGAACATTAAAACATAAAAATGATCAATGTAAATCAAAATGAATAGCCCATGGAGGTCTGGATTTGGAAGGATACTCAAAATCAAAATGGAAAATGAAATTACAGGCTGTCCCAACTTAAGTGGACATGACTCAAGACAAGAAAATTAGGCTCAGTAGTGTGCTTGGCCCTCACGTGTCTGTAAGACCTTCCTACAATGCCTAGGCATGCTCCTGATGAGGCAGCGGATGTTCTCCTGAGGGATCTCCTCCCAGACCTGGATTAAAGCATCAACTCGTGGACAGTTTTTGGTGTAATGTGGCATTGATGGATGGAACAAGACTTAAGGTCTCCGATGTGCTCGATTGGATTTGGGTCTGGGGAGCAGGCAGGCCAGTCCATAGCATCAATGCCTTCATCATGCAGGAACTGCTGAAACATTTCAGCCATTTGAGGCCCAGCATTGTCATGCATCAGAAGTAACCCAGGGCACACTGCACTTGCACATTTTCTCACAATGGGTCTGAAGATCTCATCCCGGTGCCTAATGGCAGCCTGGCTAGCACATGTGCGGCCCTCCAAAGAAATGCCTCCCCACACCATTAATGGCCCACTGCTAAACCAGTCATGCTGGAGGATGCAGGCAGAGAATGTTCTCCATGGCTTCTCCAGACTTATCTGTTACATGTGCTTAGTGCGAACCTGCTGTCATCCATGAAGAGCACAGGGCACCAATGTTGAAACTGCCATTCTTGGTGTTCTTTGGCGAATGTCAATCACACTGCACAGTGTTGGGTTGTAAACATAACACTGACGTGTGGATATTGGGCCCTCAAAGCAGACACATGGATATTAGTGGCCTGTTGGAGGCCATTTTGCTGGGCTATGGCACTGCTCCTCTTGTTCCTTCTTGCCCAAAGGCGGAGGTAGTGGTCCTGCTTCTGGGTTGTTGCTCTCCTGCGACCCCCTCCATGTCTCCGGGTGTATGGGCCTGTCTCCTGGTATTTGCTCCATGCTCTGGACACTGTACTGTAACAAACGGCTAACCTTTCTGCCTCAGCATGCATTTATGTGCCATGCTGGATGAGTTGCACTACCTTAGCAACTTCTGTGGGTTGTTGACCATATAAATACTGCTCATGGTGTCTGCGCGTGATGTGCGAGCCTGATATGTGGATTTCAGACCTATAAAAGCCATAGGTTTCTGGTTCAAACTTGCGCCATCTTTTTGCTAGCGAGAATGCTTGAACGGTCTCTTTTTTCTAGTAAAAATACATCCTCCATCCTCCACAACTACAATTGAGCCCCTTGACAAGTTCTGTGGAGAGTACGAGCATCTGCAGCAGTGGGGGCTCTTGACCATATACCTTCCAACATAGGCATACCAGCAGTAACCTGGATATCGATCAGATGACTGATTAGCAGGTAATTGAATCGACCCAACTAAACTGCCTTGAGAAGCTCGATGGCATTGCTGTCATATTTTTTCCTGAGAGCATGGCAGCCTGGAACGCGATTGGCCTCCACAAGAGCCCCAACAAGTATCTCCATCTGCTGGTGGTGGCACTGCTGCTCCACAACCACTGCAGCCATGTCTTCATGGAGCAAACTGGCGGTCTGTTGCACAACTTTAAAATATCTATTGATATTTTGCTGAAAAGTGGTGCTATTGCCCCCCCCAGACAAGGTAAATGTATTGGTAGTTTCCTCTAAACAGTATATGTGCCCTTTCAAAATCTCTACAAGGACTACACACTGGGTCCCTGGTCTGCTGTTGGGGGTTACATATAAAGGTTGCCCAATACCCTTGGTGTGTGTTGTCGTACAACATATGTTGCGCAGGCAAGCCTTCAAAGTTGGCTGTGCATGAGGGAACTAAGGTTGGTGGGTGGCATGTTTGGTTGGCCTACTGCCTCCTGCGCCAATATACAATTTGCTAACAAGTCATGCCATTAGTGGGCAAATGCTGCCTATAAGTGTCCATGTTGTCCGACACCCCTTGGTAGGTGTTAGGGTGGAGCATCCCCAACACTCTCTTCTCAGCATTGGCAAATTGTAAAGTTCCTCACCAGTTTACATGTTAGATTCAAACAAAGGAAAGGGTGGCTTTAGTGAGTTGTCCAATGTTTCCTGTACAATCAGCTGGTTCCTCAGCACTTACACCTTTTCCCATCTGGTGCTGAGTTTCTACCCAACCAACACCTTAAGGTTGTCCCGCTTTTTGGCCTGGGCACCATCCTTGGATTCTGATCCCACCTCATCATGTTGAGGGCAATCTCCAACAATAACTGCTTACCTGCTCTCGCATCAATTGGGTTTCAGCAGAATCAGGGACCAGACAGTCGATCATAATTTTTGGCAACACCATCCAGCAGAACCTCCAGCTGAGCATCATTAAATCAGCCATTCAGCTTGACCCTTGTAAGTTTACACCCAGGGGGAGTGGCCAATGCTGCGGTCTGCTGGGTGGTGTATTGGCCAAAAGGGGAGTCATTATGCCCACTCCCATGCCCAGAGTGGATGGATTCCAGGCTCCTGGCTAGGGAAAGAGCAGGCCTGGCTGTAGCAACGCTGCTCAGCCTTTGGCTCCTCCATTGGCTCCGCATGGGGCTCCTCTGTGGACTTCACAGTGGAGCCCACACTGAGGTCTGTCCTGGGGTGCACATAGTTCTCTGATGTCCAGACTATTTGTTGATCCATGGTGGGCTGCGCGGGAAGCCTGGTTTTCTGACTCCTGCGGCTGATGCCTTAAACTTCTGAGGGTGACCCGCTCAGGGTGGCTAGTGTGGGTATCAGGAGGGGAGTGCCTGCGGGATGAACGGCGGGTCCTGTGGCTGGGGCTGCTGAACTTGGACTGGGTGCTGCCGGTTCTTTGGCCTGCGTTCTTGGCCCAGGGGGCGGTGATGACACCTATGGTGTGGCATAGTAAGCCCCTAAGTCAGCAGTGGCAATAAAATATCAACCTCAGCTGTGTTCTTTTATACCTAAATGAATGGGAAATTGTACTGGAAACAATTTGGTTAATTAAGCAGCCAATCAAAGGTGCAAGAAACCTATAAGCTACATGGGTGCATGGACGCAGGCACACTTCCGGGAACCACCAGGGCGCGTTGTTCCTTGTGTGCCTCGGTGCATGGCTGTGTTACACAGATGACATGGCACCCACCATGTTCCCCCATGAGTAGCAGAAATAAATTATGATGGTAAATCACACTTTCATGGCAATCACCTAAACATGTGTGCCACATTACACTCCTGCCAAGGAGGAAACAGGTGACAGAGTGGCCGCAAAATACAAGCAAAGACACATGGTGCCACAGTAATGACAAAGGCCTGGCTTCCAGTGTTACAGGCCAACAGTACATGCCCACTGCTGCCACTGTCACATGGACCACTCTGGCATGTTTGTATGCGAGGCAGGGGTGCCTAAGTGATATATGTTTGACATTTCTATGCAACCTGCTACTACTATGGGATGAAAGAGCTGGCTTCCTCTTGTTGCAGGCCGCGGTCAGTGAGCCCTATCTGACAGTAGTAGTGGAGTGGCAAGTTAGGTGCACCTTTTGCCCTAAGTGCATCTGTGCTTGCAATCTGCTACTTCTGTTGAATGGGAGAGCTTATTTAATTATTTTAGGGATGTAGAAGTAGTTTTTGATAAGTTTAACATTATTTGTATTATCATCACGCACAATTCACATTTAATTCATTTTATGTGACTTCATCTGAAAATTCTTTTTTTCTGTAGAAACATTTTTGTCAAATTAGTTTAGCAATTAAACACTTTTTGTTGACCAGTTCAGTTTTCCCAGTGGGAGACTACAAAATGGACAAAGAAACACCAAAGAAATAGAAGCCAAAAGCCACACTCAATGTGCTTAATTACTAGTTTACTAGTCCTAAAAGAGCTGTCCATAGGACTATTTTATATCCACAGATGTTTATTTTATAGCCAGTACTTTGCTCATTATGAATCACAAGAAGCTGACATATCAGCAAAAACATCCAGGTGCTAAGCTTTGTATGATTATGTATCGGGTGTGTGTATGTGTAAGTGTAAGTAAAAAAAGCTGGCCTAAAATTGTATTGTACTTTATTTTGTCATCTTCAGGCAATTAAGAGCAAACAGAAAAATATTATCTACATTGTGAAATTAAGACTGTATGCCAACATATTAGTCAGTAGGCTAGCTGGCAGCTTGTGCTGAGGTTAAGTCTAGGCCAGGCATAGTGACGCTTACGTCAGAAAACAGTGCACATAAGCAGGGCCGTATCTGCCGCAAGGCAATTCTAGGCCTGTGCCTAGGGCGCTTGCATGGCAGAGGGGCGGGCGTCCCTGTGTGTGTGGGCAGAAAAAAAAATGGGATTTTTTTTAACGTTGCCTGCCGCCGCGGGGCTCCCGCACACGTGGCCGCCTGGGGCGCGTGCTCCTCGCTGCCTCCCCCCCATGCAATCATCTGCTCTCCGGCTCCCACCCACCTCCATCTCGGCCGGCTCGAACAGCCAGCCTCTTGATTGGCTCCTTTCCCCCCCCCGCCCGCACCCACCCCTCAGGGTTGGCAGTACTCCTCGCTACATTCACCCCCCCGCTATCATCTGCTCACCGACACTCGCACCCGCCCCCTTTCTCTCGGCCGGCTCTGACAGGCGGCATCTTGTACACCTCCATCTCGGCCGGCTCGAACAGCCAGCCTCTTGATTGGCTCCTTTCCCCCCCCCGCCCGCACCCACCCCTCAGGGTTGGCAGTACTCCTCGCTACATTCACCCCCCCGCTATCATCTGCTCACCGACACTCGCACCCGCCCCCTTTCTCTCGGCCGGCTCTGACAGGCGGCATCTTGATTGGCCTCCTCGCCCTGCTGGCCCCGGCCATTGGTTATAGAGCAGTGCCGGGGCGGTACATGAGAGCGGGCCGCCGGGCTCCGCCCACCTGCTGGGTCACGGACTCGTGATTAGGTGCTGAGGAACAGACCCCGGAAGAAAAGGTAAGAGCACTTGTATTAAAAAAAAAAAAAAAGATGTTGATTTTGAAGAGGGTGTGTGTGTGTTTATTATTTTTTTTCAGTTTGGTCACGGGGCTCCCGAGCGCATGCCCATGGGGCGCCCGTGCCCCATGACCAACAAGTAAATCTGGCCAGCTCGGTGGTTCCGGCGCCCTAAACGGGATGCCCTGGGGGAAGGGGGAAAGTCAGAGGCTGGCTCCCCCCCCCCCCAGGGTGCATGTGCAGGCTCTCGTCCAATGAGAGCTGTCCACTGTCACTAGGTAATTCGACAGGTGGCTCTCATTAGAATCAATGGGAATCCCAGCCTGTTGAATTACATGGTGGCAGTGGGCGGCTTTCATTGGACCAGAGCCTGAGCATGCACCTTTGGAGCCAGGGAAGGTAAGTATTTATTGGACTTTCTGGGGGGTTATACACAGCGGGGTATCCTGGGACATAGCCCGCTGACGTCATGACTGTCATGAAATTTTTTTTATGCTTTAAAGAGGAATATCAGATTCAAAGCCATCCGAGGTCCACTCCTTGGGGCATCCCAATTCAGGATGCCCCACTGTGTAAAACTCCCCAGAAGCCCTGTTTCACTCACCTTGTCTCGGAACCCTCACCCTCGTATTTATCCGATTCTGCACTGTGGGAGCGACAGGAAGGTGAGTGAATGGACAACCTTGGGGTTACACACAGCAGGGCATCCCAATTTGAGATGCCCCCTTAAGAGAAACAACACCCCAAAATAGGAAAATTGAGTGTGTTGTCCCCCTTTAACCCTTTGAGTGCCGGCCTACCGAGATTTTTTGTCACAATCTGTTGCCAGACGACTTTTCACGTTTTTGCGCTACACGTGTGCAACCTTGATTTTTGAAGGGATTTCCAGGGCTTTCGATGAAAATTATATATTGTTTTTTTCAGCAGAGTCTGGGCTTCAACATGAAATGTCTTGTTTGGCCTTTTTTTAGTGTATTTTCAATACTTTTGGGTGAAATATGTGCAAAAAAATGAAAAAAACCAATTTTTTACAATTTGTAGTGTTTTTTTTGTAATAAAAAATGTAAGTTTGTTAATAAAATATTATTGCGTGTGAAAGCCCTATTTCTTCCGGTTACAATGGTACCACATATGTATAGGTATACCCCTTTTCCTGAAACAGCAGTTTAGGGGATTCCAGATAGGATACAACTATGCAATATGATTGCATAGTTGTAAGGGGTTAATAAAAAAAAAATGACATAGGGTTCCCCCTTAAAATCCCCCAAAAAATGACATAGGGTCCCCCTTACTCAGCATTACTGACCCGGACCAGCTATGGGGGCTTGTAGAACAGGGCGCAGGGGCCAGCGTTGGTGGCCCCTGGCCCTGCAGGCTACTAGCCCACATAGCCACGTGGCCTGGGCCCTTCTGCCCCCCCCCCTGGCCGTTGGGGAGGCAGGTAATGGGGGGCTGGGGGTTATGGCAAGTCACCCGCTTGCCGCAGGTGACCTGCCATACCCAGAGCCTTGTGAACTGGTATAAGGGGTCTCATGGACCCCTTACCAGTTCACAAAGGGTTAAGTTAAAAAAAAGACACCACACAAGTTCTTTATTATTCTTTTTTCACTTATACTTACCTCCCATCCAGTGTCCCACGCTGCTGCAGATGACAGTTGTCGGTAGTGATCAGAGCAGGGAGGGTGGCAGGCAGGGAGATCAGAGCCACCCTGCCTGCCACCCTCCCTGCTCCGATCGCTGCTGACAACTGACAGATCGGAGCTTGGGTGCCAGTAACCCGAGGAGCGGGATGACGTCATCAAGTGGGCGGAGTTAGGGGTGGGGCTAGGGGCGGGGTCAGCGCCGTCCGAAGAGGATGGTGATGGCCCGTTTCTGGGCCCTCACAAGCAGCGTGGAAAGTCCAGGGGGGGGGATCGGAGCCCCCCCTGGTGAAGAGAAGACCCGGGGAGAGCCATCGCACTGCCAGGTGAGTAAATGTCATTTACTTTTTTTTTTTTTTCAGATGTCGGCGCCGGCGGGGGGGGGGGGCTATTATGGGCCCCCTCCTGAAGATCAGAGGCCTGGGGGCAGAAATCTAACAGCGGATTCTTGTACAGAATCGCTGGCCCTTTCAAATGAGGGGTAAGGTAAGTCTGTATGTGCCTCTAAAGTCAGCTACGTGACTCTCACGTAGCTGGCACTTAACGGTTGGAGAGGCAGCTACGTGAGAGTCACGTAGCTGGCACTAGAAGGGTTAATGAGTGTGTCTCTGAAGGCCGGGGGGTGGCAGCTGGTGAATTGGGGTGTACGTGTGTGCATGGCGGACGCAAAATGCTATACCTTTAGCCACTATCATTAGGCTGATTCATCATTAGCGGCAGGTAGCGACAGATGAGTGTCTGTAGCAGGCATTTTCAGAGCGCCCGCTAGTAGTACTTTATAGCGACTCAGTCGCTGTTCAGTAATGTTGAATACATTGTGAGGAGTCGCTATTTGACCAGTACAGCGCTGTATGGGAGCGCATGTTAGCGACTGCTCATATCGACCGACTCACACCATATTCAGCAAAAAAACAGCCTCACACAACTCTGGCGCTGAAAAATAGTTCTTTGAAGCCCAGAGCGCAGGAGGCGGTGTGTTTAAAGTGTGTTTTCAAGCATCTATCAACTAGTAACAAAGCGAAAACATATGGAATTACATTGTAACAACATTGTAACATGAACACTTTAATGCCAGACCTGTAATGTCATTTCTAAGGAAATATTTTAAAAAATGACAAAATTATGAAAAAAATGCTAATTCAATGCCAGAAGAGGTCAAATAATTATATGTGATTTTTCTGAACAAAACAAAAATCCGTTTAAAGAGAAGAAAAGGATCGTCCATTGAAATGTATGGGAGAGCGCCAGGGAGCGAGAGGCCATACCTGGCGCTGTGCAAGGCTGAACGCTGGCGCTGTTCGCTGAGGCTGTGAAAATGATGAATCAGACGCTACATGGCGCTATCCCAGTTGCTAAACAGATTCTGCTTGATAAATGTGTAATTGCGCGCCGTGTCCTGCGTTGACCAGTCGCTATCAGTCGCTACCTCTCATTAACCAGGCGCTACCTGACGCTATCCCTTCTTAAATAAGGGTCTATACCTTTCTTTAAATTTTTTACACAATGATTAAGTGGTGGTGGACGCTCCCCACATCTCCCACCACCACCTGTTGGGACTCCCTATCTTCTTGCTGAAAAAAATGTCACCTGTCACTTTCAGGCAGAATGGTGGGGGAACCTTGGTGGGGCATCCCAGGGCTGCTGGCCTTCCCCGGGGGCATCCTGAACTGGAATTCCCTGCAATGTGAAACCCCCAGATCTCCAGTATTGGCTTACCTTTCTCCAGACCAACAACACATTCAGACTCCAGTCCAGTCAGAGTAGTTATGCCAAATGACATAGGCCGTGCCTATGTCATTTGACAAACAGCTCTGTTTGCTTACAACGGGGAGCGAATGCTGTCACATCCCCTTCATCTTCGGGCTGTGCAAGTGCGCCCGCCCTATCCAATCAGATAGACAGCAACAGGAGCATGCGTTGCCGAGGTTGCAGGGGATGCGATTGCTTGTGCGCCCCTCTGAAGTTTTACCAAAATTACATAGTCACAGCAAATGGCTCTGATTGGACAAGAGCCCGCACATGCGCCATTGGACCTGGAATAGGTGCGTTTATCCAGGCATTTTGGGGGGTTTCACACAGAGGGGCATCCCAATTTGGGGCACGGAGAGCAAAACCCATAGTCAATCCCATGTCTGCCATAGGATTGCCAGGGAGGAGAGTATACAGCCATTCAGTTGCAGTGGACTGGGCCGCAAACAGCTAAAGGGGGAAAGTGAGCGATGCACGCAGTTAACTCACCTTTGGATTCTCATAGACTCCAGGGTGGGATATGGTCCTCTTTAAATGCTGATTGGCCAAGAGCCTGCACAAGCACTGTGGGAACAGTGGAAAGGTGAGTTCTGGGGTGATGTGGGGGGTTTCACACAGTGGGGCATCCCAAATTGGGATGCCCTAATTAAACAGACCCAACTCCATGAAAGTGAGAATCCCAGTGGTACGTCCACTTTAAAAATTGGGGGGGGGGGGGGCGCGTTAACAAAAAGTGCCTAGGGCAGCTCCAATTCTAAATACGGCCCGGCACATAAGACATCTCATAGTAAACTCTACTTACCACTAATTACAATTATAATTATATAACCTTGTTAAAACCGATAACATGTCATGCTCTCACCCTATATCATGTTACAATATTGAAGACTTGTCCAAATGTTTTGAGACTGGCACAGATACTGGTATTGACAATGTCTGTTGCTTCTGTTTTTGTCATTTGCATTAACACTAGATGTTGTGATTAGATGAATTGCAATAAATTCTTTACTTACCATGAAAATTAATCACCCATTTCTTTTAAATTTGACAAAATGACCTGCTAACATAATTTTAATGATCTTCTTGATAGCTCAGGGAAACATGTTATTGAGGACAAGGCAGATGATATCACTCTGTCTTGCTGATAGAATTCTAAAAGCAGAATGATTACTTTAAAAGATTTGTTTTTCTTTATTAGTGACTTTGCTTGGATATCCCATTGAGTGCTCAAGAAAGTCTAGCAGGTACTGGGACCATAGCCTCGATTCAAAGACACATTCATCCGGACTTCCGTAGCTGTCTGTGAAAGTTTTGGTGGGTCTTTTTTTTGCTTTTTTTCGTCCATTTTCTACTCGCACGAACGTTCGGGAAAATGTGTATATGCTCTTTCGATGAACGGAAGCAAATCGGAACATTTCCAAACAAAATCGGAAATTTTCCGTTCGTTCAGATAACTTCCGTTGTTAGGATGGTTTCTGTCTGATTCAGAGAGCTGATTTCCGACGGATCACCACCCTATAAATCCGTTTCATTTCCGATCCACCTACGAGACCTTTGAGGGCTTGGATTGCTATTGTTGAACATGTTTTGTGGCTATGTGGAGGAGTCTGCGCACCTTTAGCACCAAGGCATTGCATGTTTCAGCATGGCCGAGGCCATAAATTGTATAGCAATGCATACCTGAATCAATACATTTCATGTATGCCTTATAGATGCATTTTAATGCTGACCTAAATTAGTCCTTAGCATGTAAACATTTATTTTCCCACACATCCATATAATTGCTATATTTTTTTAGACTTATGTCCTTTGTGAATTATACTAAGATTGTTGAACTTGAATCTTAATTTGTTGTAGGAGTTATTGTTTTAGTTGGTTACCTTTGCTTTGTGTAATTATTTTATATTTGGTTGCAGGAACCGCAAGATGTGCCACTCGCCCTTGCTCCTGATGCCCGTTCTTTGCCTGCAGAATGCGGGCCAGGGGTTCTCTAATCGGGCACTATGCAAAACCCAGGCCGTGGTGGCAAGGGCCCTCTGGCTTTTGAAGTCCAAATTTAGGTGTTTGGACCATAGAGGGGGGGCACTGCAGTATGACCCCAACAAGGTTATACCAAAATTTTAATTTACGTTTTTTAACAGGGACCACACGTGCCAGAGTGGCACAACTGAGTGTCAGGGTCCTTCAGTTGGTGGGCGAGATGCAGGAGCTGCGCAACCCGTTGGGGACCACAGATGAAGAATAATGTTCAGTGGCCTGCCATTGCTATGTATTTTGTTTTTTATAGTTGTAAAAATTTTACATTTTAAAAATTTTTTGAAATTTTATATTTTATGATGGTATAAAAAAAATTTTACATTGTCATTTCATTTACAAAATACATTAACACAAAACTAATGGGCCCAGAAATATTTAAAGATGAATATTCACATGACCGAGAAGTGATTTGGGTAAGTTTTAGGGGGCTAAAATGGAAGAAGAACCTAACCGAGAAGTGGTTTGGGTGAGCTTTAAGGGTCCAAAAGGGAAGATGGAGGATAGTGCTAAGTGATTTAGCTAAACATTGTAGTAGAAGTGAGGGTGGCAAATATGTAGGCAAGCACTTTAATGAGTTAAGTTTGTAGTGCGCAGGCGCAAGATGGTAAGGATTTCCGTCTGGACGAATATTTATTGAAAAAGGGAAACAGAATCGAACGGGAAAAGTAAAGGATTCGTTGGAGGATACGATGGGAAAAGGGCGAAAACGAAAGCCTATGTTGTAACATGTGAAAATGAAACGGAAAAGTCTGGATGGAAAATTACATCCTTGTAATTCGTAATCTGCCGTACGAACGGACGGAAACTTTACAGAAGGTTTTCAATGCATGCATTGAATCGCTCGAATGTTCATACGAGAACGGAAACATTTCACATAAAAAACAGATCGGCACGAAAACTGAAGTTTATTTGTGTCTCTCTGAATCGAGGCTCATGTTTATAAGAGCATCCAGCTTCATGATTGGTTCAACACCATTGCAGAGCTCATTTAGTAATTGCAGCAAGCAGGTGATGTTTTTGGAGGCTGGACTGTTGTCAAGAAACATTAAGGACAAACTGATATTTTGCAGGACGTACAAGGATTCGACTGCAGAGAACATTAGTTAACTATTTCCCCTGATAAAGCCCCTTTAAACTCCCCAGGTCTCAATGACATTTGGAACCATTGCTCAAACAGGTGGGCAAAAAATCCAAGCACTGATTAGTCAAGAATTGATTGCCGTGAGTTTTTTTCCCCAGAATATGATATCTAGCTTGCCAGAACAAATGGCAGAGGTTTTTAAGGGTCAACACCATAGCGATGAATACATTTGTCAATAGAATTTAAAACATGTATAAAATGGTTATAATTGTACTTAAGTATACCACAGACACATGAAATATCTAAAATTTTCTCATTGTTTCCGTTAAAAAGGTATATCTACAGAGTAATTTATATAGCAAAGTTTGACCTGGTTAAGACAATGTGAACTGTTGTGCATTACCTTAGCTACATAAACAGAAGGAAGAAAGAGAGGAGGAAGAAGGGGAAAGCAGGAGCTAAAGTAAAATAAAATAACAAAAGAGTAGAAGAGAAGAGGGGGAGGAAGGTTTTTTTGTCAGCAGTCTCCTAACCGCTATCCAAACATGTTAACATTACCGCAACCAAATAAGAAGGATAGTTCAATGAAACAATTCCTGACTATCACAAGGTCAAAAGGAAACAGCCCATAAATCCATGCTTCAGGAAGCTTAAGTGATACAGCTATTGGACTCTCAGCTCAATAACAAATTCCAAGTAGACCCAAAAAGGTAGATTGTATGGTTCCACCACTAACTCCGATTGAAATAAATGAGCATATTGGAAGAATACACATGGCACATGATTTATTAACTCAAAATGCTACATCTATGTCTGCCAGATTACTGGGAAAAAAGAATGAAAGTGTGTATGGGCCCTCAGAGGAGGAGGATGCTGAGGAGAGTGATGAAAGCAAAGAAGAAAAGGAGACCAATACCGAGGAAATATCGCTGATAAATATAACACAAATGCTTCACAACTTATCTAAAGAAAGGATAAATATGAAAAAGTATATCAATGAAGCCATAGAAAAGCAGACAACTCATGTAACCCAGGCAGTGACTGCAAATATGGTTGAAATTATTAAAGAACTGTACGGTTTGCTATAACAGAATAGCTAGCAGAGTTAAAAGAGGGAATGCATTCTATAACACCGACTTGACTGCCTGGAAGCAGAAACAGCGATCTTTGCAGGGAACGGAAAGAGACATGATCAATTCTGCTAAAGCAACAGTCTGTGCTAAATCAGATATGTCAAAAAACTGATGACTTAGAAAATCGCTATAGGGGGAATAACTTGAAGATAAGAGGCATATCAATTAAAATACCGAGAGATGAACCTAAACCCCTGGTACAAAAGATCGCACAACATACTATGGAAATAGAGGAAGAAAATGTTATTGAAAGATGTCATAGGCAAGGTCGTATTAGAACTTTTGAAAATCGACAAACTCAAGAAGTTCTCTACTTTCTCCCAAGCTACAGTTCCAAAGGAGCTACATTTGCAAAATTCAGAAAAAGGCCCCCTGGTAATGGAGAACATGAATATACAGATCATGCAGGATTATTCAGTCTAAACTTTATGGAAGAGATACGCAAATAAACCAGTACTTCCAAGGGTGAGGGATAATAACTTTCACCATCGGTGGGTTGTACCATTGACATCAATTTTTGCAACTGATAGGTCTGAAAGCTCTGGAAATAGATAAATGGAAAAATGGGCAATTTGCTACTAGATTATAAATAAATGACAAGTAAAGACCTTGAGTCAATTATTCGCTTTTATACATTTAATATAAGAGGTGCAAACTCAACCTTATAAAAGATCACTTCACATAACATGTGAAGTGAAAATAATTAAGACTGATGTCCTCTTTTTGTAAGAAACTCATTTTAAAGATAAAAAAGCCTCTATTTGCATTCCTAGATCTTGGTACCCTTTATTCAAATGCATATGGTAAGAAAAAGGCCAGAGGTGTAGCTACTACATTTTCTACACAATGTGCATTTGAGCTTAAAGAACAGTTTGCAGATCCAGAAGCAAGATGGCTTGTTCTAATAGATAAATTAAATATAGGGTGTGTACATTGGTTAATAGTTATGCTCCAAATAACAGACAATGGGCATTTACAACTGGGATTATTAGGGAAATAGATGCAGTCAATTGAGGTATAATTATATGGGGAGGGGATTTCAATGCAATTTCGGATTAAACACTGGACACAACAGGAGCTCTAAGAAGACTGAACGAGACACTGACTAACTCCTTTACAGCAAATTTACTAAGATCACTTCAAGTAATTGTCCTATGGCGTATTCTCTACCCTGGAGTGAAAGATTATACGTGTTAGAACAATGCAAATAGAACATACTCTTGTATTGATTTTTTCTTTATTAACCATCACTATTATCAGATGTCAAAACATGAGAAATTAAAAACGTAACATATTTGGACCACGCACCAATAATTACTGAGATTCAGTGGCGATTTGGTTTGAGAAATAGGGGAAACTAGTATAAATATTAATTGAATTAAATATGAGGAGTTTAGAGGAAAAATCCAGTTGACAGAGGTAACCCAATATATATATATATATATATATATATATATATATATATTTCTATACGCAAACACACACACACAAAAACACAAACATTTTTGTATGTAAAAGTGCCTACACCAACCTTGAGCTATGAAATGACGTTATTGTGAAATGCAAATTGCATCATAAATAACCTGATCTAGATACCAAACTATGTACTCAAAATATGGATATTCTTATTTTAAAGGTTGTAACAGGGATAATTTTTTTCTTGCTGTATGAATAAATGAATAAATAAATTTTCACCAATTGCTATTTAGTTACTCCAAAAGCACATCCTACAGCTGTAATAAGTACAGTATAACTGGTTAGATGTCAAAAGCCGCTCAGGAATACTGGGACTCATTGGTCTTGATTCAGTGAAGGCTGTGTAAAATCCAAATACAGGCAATGCATGAGTAATGATAGGTTAGGTGTCTGATCTGGTTTGAAACTTGTCTGGGTAGATGTGTGAAATGAAACATCTGCATGGAAGCTGCACAGACTACCCACGTGTCACTGTCTGATAGAATCTTTGAAAATTTAGCGGGTAGTGGGTGTACTGTTGATGGGCTGGATCTTTAACTGTTGATGTTTGCTCTGTTTATAAATTATGTAAAAATAGAGAACGAGCAATCAAGGGTTTTTGGACTTTAGCTGCAAGTGTGTATATTTGAAAAAAAACAGTATCATGAAATACACTTTAGTCCTTCTTGTCAATAGCGACATCCAAACCCGTAGCAAGTTGAGGGGAGAAAGACCGTGGGAGAGATAGTGTCACAATACTGGTGAATACTGATGGAGTCCAATGGCAGACACTAGGCCAGAACACAGGAAGTCAACACAGGAGTAGCAGGATGATATGCAGAGATCCAGGCGAGGTATCAGAAAGACACATGATAAGTAGTCAGCAGGTAGCAAGGATTTTCAGGGTAAACCGCAAAAGGAGGAACAAACCGGAGAGAAAGTTCCAGGCTGGAGAACTGCACAAGCAGGAAGTCAAACACAATACTCAAGCACTGAGCAACAGGCCTGAGAGGTTTATATATATGACAGGAAGTAAGATGGCACCCAGCTGAGACACAATCCGCCATCTTAACTAAGGGAAAACTGAAAGGGAAACAGTCCAACTAGACAGACGTAACAAGGCTATTCCTGACATTACTCCCACCACAACAGCGGCCTCTGGACGTGACCTGCCTCGGCCTCCCAGGATATCTTCGATGAAACTGTTTGATCGGGGAGCATTCATATTACTCACAGGTTTCCAAGAATTTTCTTCAGGCCCATAACCTTGCCACTTAACAAGGTATTGTATTTGGTTCCTAAAGATTCTAGAGTCCAAGATTTCTTCTACAATAAATTTTGCCCATCTACCTCCACTGCATCGGGAGGAGAAGAAGTACGTTCCGGAAAAGGGTTGAGCACAACAGGTTTTAACAGAGACACATGAAACACAGGATGAATCTTCATGGACTGAGGGAGTTGGAGCTTAACAGCTACAGGACTAGTAATCCTGATAATCTTATAGGGCCCAATAAATTTCTGTCCCAGTTTTGGTGAAGGCAACTTGAGTCTCAAATTTCTGGTGGAAAGCCATACTTTATCTCCCACTTTAAACATTGGTGCTGGCCTACAAAATTTATCTGCCGCCATCTTGTAATTTTCTTGAGCCTTCTCCAACATTGTCTTGATTAGTTCCAAATTTTGCTGTAATTTAGAGATCCTTGCCACAACTGCAGGCATAGGTAAAACAGCAGGGAATTTTGGTAGAATATTTGGATGATATCCCAAATTTGCAAAGAAAGGAGTTTGCTTAGTGGAGGCATTTTGGGAGTTATTGTAGGGGAACTCAGCCACCGGAAGCAGATCGACCCAATCATCTTGTAAATGACAGATATAGCATCGTAAGTACTGCTCCAGGGTCTGATTTGTGCGTTCAGTTTGTCCATTAGATTGTGGGTGAAAGGCAGTTGACCTCAATATCGAGTGCTGAACAAAAACTCTGCCAAAATTTTGATGTAAACTGTACCCCACGATCCAAGATGACTTCATCAGGAACTCCATGAAAACGAAACACATTCTGAACTACAAGGTCAGCAGTGTCTTTAGCAGAAGGTAGGCCGGTACATGGAATGAAGTGTGCAGCCTTGGTGAGCCGGTCAACTACTACCAGAATTGTATCTTTTCCTTTAGAGGTAGGTAGATCTACGATAAAGTCCATGGAAATGGAACCCCAACCCCATCCAACCCCATGGATGAGAGGGGATTGGCAAAGGCTGTAACAAACCCAAGGGTGAAGAACGTGGAGTCTTGCATCTAGCACAAATGTCACATGACAATACATATTTACTTACGTTCTGTTGATAATTGGGCCACCAAAAGAAATGAGATAGAAATTCCTGTGTCTTCTGCACTCCCTTGTGACCAGCAATCTTAGAATCATGGACTAGCTTTAGAATTTTCAATCTTACTGTTTTGGGTATATATAGCTGTTGCCCATGGATCCACGTCTTGTTTTTAAGCGTTAAGTGCACCTCATCAGATGATTGAGACAGCAAGGAATCGGTGTTATAGGCCTCTTTTATCTCTTCCAGCAAGTCCTTATTTTGGATTACTCCAATAAAATTAGACTCAGGAACAATAGTTTTGGGTGGAATAATAAAAGTGGAATCATTGGATAGAGCATCCGCTTTGCCATTACGAGATCCAGGCCGGTATGAGATTACAAAGTTTAATTGGTTGAGAAAGAGACTCCGAGTTTGGTGGGGAGATAGACACTTGGCAGATCTAACAAACTCCAAGTTACGGTGATCAGTTAGAGCAATTATTTGCTGTGAGGTTCCTTGCAGAAGATGCCTCCATTCCTTGAATGCTGCAATAATGGCCAGCAGTTCTTTATTCCCCACATCATAATTCTTCTCAGCGGGTGATAAACATCAGGAGAAAAAGGCACAGGGATGCAATAACCCCTTGTCTCCTGTTCTCTGAGACAGAATAGCCCCTATAGCACAGTCTGAAGCAGTCTGAAGCATCTACTTCCACAATGAAGGCGCATTCTGGGTCAGGATGGACTAGCACTGGGGCTGTAGTGAACTTGGACTTTAGGAGACAAAAGGATTCTTGTGCTTGAGGAGACCAGGCAAAGGCATTTCTTTTCTTAGTCAACTGTGTAATAGGAGTTATGATCTCCGAGAAATTTCTAATGAAACGTCTATAAAAATTGGCAAAACCTATGAAACGTTGAACATCCTTTATGTTTTTTGGAGTAGGCCAGTCTACTAGTGCTTTAATCTTGCTAGGGTCCATGTGTAGACCACGGGGTGAAATTATATAACCCAGAAATGGGATTTCAGTTTGATGAAATTCACATTTTTCAATTTTAATGTAGAGTTGATTCTTCCTTAGACGATCCAGAATCAATTTCACATGTCTCTGATGTTTTTCCATAGAGTTGGAGAAAATTAAGATATCATATCAAATAGACGACTACAAACTGGTTCAAAAGATCTCTGAAGATATCATTGACAAGATGTTGGAAGGTAGCAGGGGTGTTGCAAAGACCAAAAGACATCACGAGGTATTCAAAATGTCTATAATGTGACCTAAACGCTGTCTTCCATTCATCTCCAGGCCTTATACGGACCAAATTATAAGCGCCACACAGGTCTAACTTGGTGAACACCTTTGCATGTCGTACTCTCTCCAAGAGCTCAGGAATCAATGGTAGAGGGTAGCGGTTCTTGATTGTAATTTTGTTAAGTTCCCTGTCTTAGAGAACCGTCCTTTTTTTTGACAAAGAATATGGGAGCCTCCGCAGGTGAGGACGATGGGCGAATGAACCCCTTAGCCAGGTTTTCTTCTATGTAATCCTTGAGGGCTTTTAGTTCGGGGTCTGCCAAAGGGTAAATGTGTCCAAAGGGTATAGGTGCACCAGGAAGCAATTCTATGGGACAGTCATAAGATCGATGTAGGGGAAGCTTGTCGGAATTTTGTTTTTCGCACACGTCCGCATAGTCCTTGTATACAGAGGGTAATTCTACCATTTTATTATTTTCAACTGGTTCTTTAGAATCTTGTTCAGAGTACCCTGTCGAAAGGCCATCCTCCCCAGGGAAACTTATTTCTTTAGTTTCCCAGTTGATGACAGGGTTCTGTGCTTGCAACCATGGTAGGCCTAAAATAACCGGAAAATGTGGAGACGAGATCAACAGGAAAGAGAGGACTTCATGGTGCTGGGGTGTTATAATGATTTCAAGTGGCTCAGTCTCTTGATCCACAGGCCCTGAGCTCAGTGGAGATCCATCTACGGTTTCCATTACCAAAGGTGAGAGTTTTTTGTTAAATCTGACCCCATGCTTTTGGGCAAAAGAAAGGTCCATGAAATTGCCACTAGCCCCAGAGTCCACCATAGCAGAGGCAGAAATCCACTGAGAATTAGTCAGAAACTTAATGGGAAGGAAGCAGTGGGAGTCTTTATTTTCTTTCATAATATGAGGGGCCACCGATGAGATAGAATGGATAACTGCTTTCTCTGATAATTCTGTTTTGGAAACAATTGATTCTCTGTCTGAAAAGGCAGGATCCATAATAGCTGCTACCAATCTCCGAGGGCGGCTAGAACAGTTGATAAGGAAGTGGTCAGATTTTCCGCAGTAGAAGGATAAACTTTCCCGGAGCCTGTGCTCTCTTCTGTCAATGCTTTCACGCCTTAGTATGGAATCTACTTGCATCGGCTCACTTCCCGATTCCCTTTGAATCTTTCCTTGCGGTTCCTTAGAAGTAGCTACAGGAAAAAAAGGGTACTGCTTAGTATCAAAATTCAAGGTAGCCCATTTCTCTTGTCATCATTCAGACAGTCGGGTGTCAATTCTAATTCAATGGTTAATAAAGTCGTATAAGCCTAAAGGGGCCTTTGCACGGACAAGTTCATCTTTTAATGCGCTGGAAAGTCCTTTCCTAAAGAAAGACATTTTTGTTGCGTCATTCCAATCAGTGTCGATAGCCCACCTCTTGAACTCCATTGCATACTCGGTGACGGGGCGTCTGCCTTGGCGCAAAGCTAGTAGTGCTGTTTCAGCTGTAGCACATCGATTGGGATCATCAAACATTTGACTCATGGCGTTGATGAAGTCTTCAAGGTTGTTCAGCCGGGGGTCTTGGGTCTCAATCAGAGGACTAGCCCAGGCAATGGCTTTATGTGTCAGCAACATGATGATACACAGGACTTTAGACCGGTCAGTAGGAAACTGCAGAGGATTTGCATCAAAGTATAGCCTACATTGATTGAGGAATCCCCTGAATTTGTCACGATCTCCGCCAAATCTGAACGGTGGCAACTTAGGACTCATGGCAGGCACGGAAGTAGGTAGTACAGAAGCTTGAGCCTCCAAGTGAGCCATCCGGTCAGATAATGTTTGCACCGTCCCACGTAGCTCTTGAATTGCTTGTCCATAAATATGGACATTGTTAGAAGTCTGTCCTTCAAAGGCATCATATTTGTTTTTCAGCGTCTGCATCTCGGCGTGCATATTAGCCAGAGTAGACTGCAGCTGGTTAATGTGAACCTCCGAACTCCCAATCCCAGCGGACTCCATTTTTGGCTTGAGTATCCTGTCACGATACTGGTGAATACTGATGGAGTCCAATGGCAGACACTAGGCCAGAACACAGGAAGTCAACACAGGAGTAGCAGGAAGATATGCAGAGATCCAGGCGAGGTATCAGAAAGAGACTTGATAAGTAGTCAGAAGGTAGCAAGGATTTTCAGGGTAAACCGCAAAAGGAGGAACAAACCGGAGAGCAAGTTCCAGGCTGGAGAACTGCACAAGCAGGAAGTCAAACACAATACTCAAGCACTGAGCAACAGGCCTGAGAGGTTTATATATATGACAGGAAGTAAGATGGCACCCAGCTGAGACACAATCTGCCATGTTAACTAAGGGAAAACTAAAGGTAAACAGTCCAACTAGACAGATGTAACAAGGCTATTCCTGACAGATAGGTTCTGAGGCACCTGAGGACAAGGGCGGTGCATGATAGAATTCCTGGGTGATAATGATGTGGTGGGCACATACACCTTATCAGGGGAATATACACACCTATATATAGGTGTGATACCAGGTTGCTGTGATTTTACTATTAGTAAAGGGAGTGGTACCTAAAATTGAGTGTGTCCCTTAATATACTCTTCCAGGATGTGGCCCCAGATAAAATAGCCTACAAAAACATCTGTATTGAAACTTCAAACTCCCTTCTAACCTCCTGTTAGAGGGTATCCGGAATGCGGATGCCAGCGCACTCGGGTCCGCTTGTCAGAGTCGAGTCTTAGACCATCCTTAGACAAGTGGGTGGGATCAGATCCTAGCGCACTAATTGGACAGGAGGCAGCACAAGTGCTGTAGGACTGGGGAGAGGTATGTTAGGGGTGATCTGGGGGGTTTCATACAGCGAGGCATCCTCGATCATGGTACCTCTGGGCCAAGGACTAAACTCAGGATAGTCAAACTCATGGGTATTGGTCCACTTTAAAAAGGACCTAAGCTGGGAGTCTTGGGGACTCTTACTAACTTCCAACACTGCTAGGCAGATTAGAAGCGCCTGTGTAAATGACAGTGTCCATGGTGCCCCCCTTACATTTCTAAGTAATGCACGTACATCTCATATTGAGAAAGTACTTTGCAGTACTAGTTCTAGCAGATACAATAAATTGGATACAGCAGATAAATATATATAAATAGTAGTCATATCCTTAACTTTCATAGACAGGTGTGTATACTGTACATCCAGGGATAAATCAAATTGTATTGGACATTGCTTAGAGTGGTATATACATATACATATACATAGTGTTTCTATGCACCAGACCCACAGCCTATGTTTCCCTGCCATAGACTTGAAGGGTATTTAAAGTCAAATGCCTGCTTTGCCCAAACAGCAGAACTTAACAGAGGCAGTTCATTACACCCAATATACTGTAGTAGATTTCTAATATCAAATAAAATAAAATATTTCATATATATTTGCTTTTGATGGTATACGTAAAGTCCCAAAGAAACGACAATGAAAAAAATGTTTTTGTTCAGACAAAACAAGTGCAATTATAATTACCCAATAATCTTCAAGCAAAATATGCATTCAGCATGACCAAAAATAACTAAATGCACTCATGATCTAAGCTTGAATCAATAGAGTGGTATGATCTCCAGAAAAAGTTGGACATTTATGCAAATTTACAGGGAGTATAGTCTTGTTTGAACATTTTAAATAATACCTATGCATTAGTATATGTGCTGTTTTAAGATTTGGTGACAGGGATACTGGCTGATCATGCTGATAAGGGAAACATACTTTTCTCCGACACAGACCGCCGCTCCGAGTCCAGGCTGCAGCGCTTACCTGAAAGGCTTCATCCAGGTCCCTTGCTGCACTGGCACCTCGGTCAGCACCACTTGTTAAGCGGACTTCTCTTCCTGTCTCCCTCCGACGTGGTGATGCCCCCCCATCATTCACGGTGATCTACCACTGCAATGGAGGAGGTGAGGCAGCTCAATATAATTTTGCCCTTTATACTTGAGACCTAAAGCTCTAAGGATGAACCATGCTAATAGTTTGTCTTCAATGGACTGTAAACCCAAATAAATAAAATAGCAGGGCTCCACTGGGAAACCTACTGGTTTGCAAAATCAAGGGGCCTATTAACCTGCTATATTGTAACTATACCAATAAATGTAAAAAAAAAAAAAATCCAATAAAGAACTAGAGGATTACAAGAGAAATCTTTTGAGTGATGTCGAGGAAAGTAAAAGAAGCTGTTTTTTTTAAAGATATTCTTCCCATAATTTCCACTTGGGCATTTCCATATACTCAATATGGTCAGTTCAGTTGCATTTGGAATATGAAGTGTCAGTCTTCATTCCACAGTAGGTGGGAATAGTTATTACTTTTGTGGGGAAGGAGGGCTACCCACAGCTTTGGTCTGAAGAAGTGGGGAGATTAGTTGTGAATATTGTACCAAGTCTTTTGTGCAGTGGGGCATTGTACTTCATCTTTGGAGCCTCAAAATACAGGCAGATGGGTAGTTTTATAGTCTTGATAAATTCAATTTAATGCACAGTTTGTAACAGGAGTGAACCTGCATTGTCAAGGGTTTCAGATGTTCTCTGCAGTTTAATTTAGACAAATCTTATAAAATGTTTACTTGTTTTTTTTAGATGCAATGTGCTAATACCAATGGCTAGGGGCCAGCTTCTGTAAAATATTTTTTTCATTGGATACATTAAAAGCAGCTTCGATAATACATAAAAAAGCAAAGAAAAGAAGCTGCTTTTCATATATCCAATAACAAATGATTTTACATAAGCAGATCACTAGCTGAGTTCTCGGGATTTCTCTACAACTGGTCGATGGATTTATCATGCTGGGGCTCAACAGTAAGCCTCATAAGTCAGGCTAGAGCTGTGTCTCTCTTCTTCACTGATTCTTCACTGATTTGGGGGATAGATTTTTAGTATAGTCAAGTCAGGCTCTCATAGCTGGAGAGATTTGTGGTTACTTGCATAGCAACGGTTGACAGTTCCATTGCTCCTATGACTGGGTCATGCTAATTATTTGGTGTAATTAGTAAAACTTGGGTGTGATTGCAACTTGCATCTCAGTGAGATTTTTTTTAACATACCAAAAAAAAATATATATATATATGTTTGTTCTAATTCTTTCCAAAAATCACCTGTACCCTATGGGCTATGCAGATAAATGTTTATTTATGATTGCATAGATTATAGGATGCTGTTGTTTACAACCTTTAGAAAAATATGCCTAATTTATTTGAAAAATGATGAACCTTACCTGCAATTTTTAGGAAAAGATTGGAACAACATTTTCTTTATTTTTTGTGTATTATTAGCTTGTTATTAGTATTAGCGTTTAAATGTTGAGGAAGAGTCATTTTGCAATTCAAACCCAAAAGCATACTTAACCCTTTAAGTGCCAGACCACGTTTCACTATTTTGCGCTACACATGTTCAACCTTGATTTTTGAAGGGATTTCCAGGGATTTCACAGGAAAATTATATATTGTTTTTTCAGCAGAGTCTGGGCTTCAACATGAAATATGGCCTTTTTTTAGTGTATTCTCAATACTTTTGGGTGAAATATGTGCAAAAAAATTAAAAAAAATAAAATCTTATTGCGTGTGAAACCCCAATTTCTCCCAGTTACCATGGTACCACATATGTATTGGTAGACACCCTTTCCTGCCCAGAAGACTCCCCCAAACTGAAACAGCGCTTTTGCAATTTCTGAACCAAAACAGCCCTTTACATTTGGAATATCCCCCATAAACCATATATCCTCTGAAAGTACACATGTTAAGCTTTCTAAGCGTACCAAGCTTGTTGTAGTGGGCTCATCTTTCTGGAAGTAATCCCTTGAGGAATTCTTAGGTTGCACAGGGTTTCCCTAACAAAAATGTATAAAAAAGCTAAATAAATAACATGTTTGCCTAAAATATCAATATGCAAACAAGAAAAAACAAGCTAAATCTGAAAGAGCAAGGGCCCCCGAGCAGAACAATACCCAACATGCATAGGTACTATTAACCCTTTTAATTGCCAGCCTACTTGAAGTTTTGTCACCCTCTGTTGACAGGTAATTTTTCCCCATTCTGCGCCATGTTTAACCGTGATTTTTGTGGGAATTTACAGGAAAATTATAGGTATATATTTTGCAGCAGAGTTTAGGCTTTAACATGAAATGTCTTGTTTGTAATTTTCCTACTGTTTTTTTAAATATTTTTGCGTAAAAAAACAAAAAAATAAATAAATAAATATTTTTTAGACAATTTTCTCCTTTATTTTAAATAAAACATTTAATTTATTAGAGAAAACCATATTGCACGTGAAAGCCCCATTTCTCCCGATTACAACGGTACCACATATGTATCGGTAGCCCCCTCATTCTTGCCCAGGAGACCCCCCCAAAGTGAAAAGAGCACTTTATAACATTTACAAATAAAATACAACTACTAACCACACTATAAACATATGGGGGGGGGGACCCCATTTTTTGAGGAATTTTAAGGGTTAAAAACCCTTGAAAATCCAAAATAAATGACATGGGATCCCCCCTGCCTAGTGTAACCAGCCCAGGACCAGCTATGGGGGCTTGTAGATCAGGGTGCAGGGGCCAACTTTGGTGCCCCCCCCACCCTGCAGCCTACAAGCCCACATACCCTCTGTGGGCCTGGGCTTTTCTGCCCCCCCTGGGCTTTGGGAAGGCAGGTAATTGGGGGTGCCGGGGGTTATTGGTGTCAGGAACCGCTTACCTGATCCCCGTTCCAGTGACGTCTCCAGGCGGCCAGCTGCAGCTGTCACTGTGCGGCGGCCGCGCCGAGCGGCGTCGGCTCGAGCAGCGTCGGCTCGAGCGGCGCCCAGCTCAGCCATGCCCCCCGCTTCCTCCTCCAGGAGACGTGCTCGCGCGCGGCCGCGAGCACGTGTCTGTTATGCCCTCCGGCGGCGCTGTGCTGCGCGCACCCGCCGGAGGATCAATTAAAGGGTTAATGAATCCTAGGGGATTGAGGGCTTCGCCCTCTTCTGCTCTGCAGCCAATTACCCTTGGAATCCTATGTGCTCCAATCAGTACACTGCTTCCCTCAGACCTGTTCCTATAAAGGCAATTCCCTCTCAGTTGTGAATTGCCTGTGATAGCGCTCAGAACCCTGTGTTACCTACTCCTGTGAAGTCTAGCCTGTTGCCGATTCGATTGTACGACCATTCTTGATCCTGAATCCTTGTTGCCGACCTCTGCCTGAATTGACGCCTCTCGATCCTGAATCCTTGTTGCCGACCTCTGCCTGAATTGACGCCTCTCGATCCTGAATCCTTGTTGCCGACCTTTGCCTGAACTGACGCTTCTAGATCCTGATCCCCAGTTGCTGACCTCTGCCTGAACCCCGACTACGTCTTGCCTGACCCCTGGTGCCGCTACGATCTCTGCCTTCCCGTTATCGACCTATTGCCTGTCTCTGGACTTCCGTCACTCACGCTCTTGCTATTGGTTCTCCAGTCCTCCCACATATAAGCTTACATCCTTTGAGCCATTAAGTCCTGGGGGCAACCGATCCCGGGTAGGCGTATCTTGCGTCCCGGCAAGCGGGGGCTCCTACAGGTGAAGCTGGCTGTGGAGATTGGGGGTTGTGAGCTTATTAAGAGGGCTGGAGTTACCCCGAGCGTGACATTATCACAGGCCCAAAAATGGATGACCTGGTACAGCAGGTGCAAGCTATGGCCACAGCAATCAACCAACTCGCTCAAGAGTGGCCACTCAGGAATCTCGTCAAGTGCCAACTTCCTCTGTACCACCTCATTTCTCCGAACCTAAGATTCCACTGCCTGAGAAATTTTTTGGAGAACGAGCAAAATTTTCCAATTTCAAGAATGCCTGCGAACTATATTTTAAGTTAAGACCTATCTCCTCTGGCACAGAGGTCCAACGAGTAGGCCTAGTCATTTCCTTGCTTCAAGGAGACCCACAGTCCTGGGCCTTTAGTTTACCGTCCCATGACATTGCTCTACAATCAGTGACTGCCTTCTTCAATGCTATGGGCGTTTTATACGCCGATCCAGATATACAGTCTACCGCGGAGAATAGGCTTTGGGCCTTAAAACAAGGACGGAATTCGGCTGAAGACTACTGTGCTGAATTCCGCCGCTGGGCTATCGAAGCTAGGTGGAACGATCCAGCTTTGTGTAGTCAGTTCAGGGTGGGACTGTTGGATAGCATCAAGGATGCCTTAGTCAATTTTCCCCCGCCAGCGGACCTAGATCAATTAATGCAGGTCTCCATTAAAATAGACCGACGTCTTAGAGAAAGGGTCAGGGAGAGAGTCGGGGCTCCCACGTCCTTTAGACCAGTGCAGAGTCATAGATCCCCGGTTCCCCGTGGAGAAAATACCTCATCATCTTCCCAGGAAGAACCTATGCAATTAGGGAGAACCCGCGTATCCCAAGAGGAGAAACAGCGTAGGCGATCCGAGGGGTTATGCCTGTATTGCGTGAATTCTGGTCATTTTGCAGGGTCCTGTCCCAACAAGGGGAAACCGGCGGAAAACTTCCGCACCCAGACCAGGTAGAGAGTACTGATCTGGGTGAGTCAGTTTGTAACTCTCGCCAGAATAAGATGCTTGTACCTATTGATTTGTTTTGGGGGTCCTCTAAGCAGACAGTTTCCGCCTTCATAGACAGTGGTGCGGCTGGAAACTTTTTGGACAGGAGCATGATCTCCACCTTAGGGATCCCTGTAGTTCCTCTTGAAAGATCCCTACAAGTTTTAGCTATCAATGGAAAGGCAATCCAGGGAGGTCCTATAAATACCAAGACCCCACCTCTCAGACTAATTGTCGGCTCTTCTCACTCTGAATTCTTAGAATTCTTTATTTTTGATTGTCCGGAAACTCCGGTGGTTTTGGGATACCCCTGGTTGCAACTCCATAACCCGGTGTTAGATTGGCGGGCTGGGGAGTTGGTCAAGTGGAGTCACCACTGTAAAGGTCATTGTTTTAATACAGGCCTCAGAAGCGTTCAAGTCTTACCACAGGAATTACCTCAGCCATACGCTGATTGGATCAATGTATTCTCTGAACGCTCTGCTGATACTCTTCCTCCACATCGGTCCTATGACTGCCCCATTGACTTGCTGCCTGGCACAATTCCCCCGAGGGGAAAGATCTATAACCTTACCCTGCCCGAGGAGCAAGCAATGAGGGAGTATATTACCGAAAATCTTAGGAAAGGATTTATCCGTCCCTCTACCTCGCCTGCTGGGGCCGGGTTCTTTTTTGTAGAGAAAAAAGATGGTGGCTTGAGACCGTGTATAGATTATCGAGCCTTGAATAAGATCACTGTAAAAAAACGATACCCCTTACCCTTGATTGGGGATCTGTTCAATCAAGTCACAGGAGCTCGAATTTTCTCCAAATTGGATTTGAGAGTGGCTTACAATCTGATTCGCATCCGACAGGGGGACGAGTGGAAAACTGCATTTAATGTGAAGGATGGGCACTATTGGGTCGATTCTAAATGCAAAAGTTAATTAATTTCGGATCGGGAATCGGAAGTTTGGGTGGGTCATTTTTTCCCTTTTTTTTGGCCATTTCGTATTCGCACGAACGTTCGGGCCTAGACGTATATGCTCTTTCGATCCTCGTCCGTCAGTTGTATTATTTCCGTTAGTTATTGTATATTTCCCGTCCAAATCGTATTTTTGGCGATCAGTCCTAATTTTCCCGTTAATGACATGGGCTTGCGATCAATTCAGAGAGCTGATTGGCAAGTGTTTCTAGGCCCATTTAAGGGTTGATTCCCGAACTCTTATCCGGCAGCTTTTTGGCCTCGGGAGTAGCATGGATAGGAGTGAGTTCGAGGAACATCAAGCTCTAATGCTTTTTGGCATCGATTTGATCCGGATGTCTGAGGGCAGATTGCCTGTGCGTCGTCGCATGCACATCGATGGCATGAATGACATTGAGCTGTTCGAGCTGACCAGGCTTAATCGCGCTTCCCTCCATAAATTATATAGTGAGCTGCGGCCATGGTTAGCCCGCACCACAAGGAAGGGGCAAGCAATTTCAGGTATGACCAAGATGCTTGGCTGCCTGCAATTTTTGGCGAACGGCTCGTTCCAGAGGCTGGGTGCCCTCTCTGTGGGGTTTTCCCAGCCTACGCTGAGCCGCGCACTATCCAAATTTTTGGAAGGCATGGCTGCCATAACTCAGAAATATATTTATTTCCCTGATGATATGGTAGCCAGAAACGCCATTAAGCTTGGTTTTTTTAATATTGCCGACATGCCCAATGTAATTGGTGCTATTGATTGTACACATGTGGCCCTCGTTCCTCGTGCAGCCGACGAGTACATATACAGGTAGATATTTGGGGCGCTTTTTTAGTTTAACAGTTGTTTAGCATAAACCATCCTATTATTGATTCCAATGTGTAATATTCCCTCTGATTATTCATCCATATGTTTCTTATTCCATTAGCTTACATATCCCTCTGTGCAATCTTCCCTTCTCATAGTAATCCCTATGTGGATTGATCCCCTTATATTTTTTAGTCTCGGTTCAAGTTTGCCTCCTATTACTGATGACAATAGTGTTTCATTCCTCTTTATTTTTGTGGTTTGTTTGGCCGTACAATTTAGATCATTGTCATGGTCATTTGTGTGCAGGCCAGTTTTTGATGCCAAATGGGTTGTGCCCTTATGTGTTGACCCTTTTTTTTATGTTTTCTCTTTAGGAATCGGAAAATGGGACACTCCCTTAATGTCCAGGCAGTGGTTGGGCCTGACATGCGTTTTTTGAGTGTCCTTGCCGGCTACCCTGGGTCTTCTCACGATTCCTATATTCTTAGGCGATCTGGATTGTATCGGCGATTTGAGGCTGGTGAATTTTCTGGTGCATGGCTGCTTGGTAAGTGGGTTTCATTTTTGGCACTTGCTCTTTTCTTTGACTTTTCCTTGACACAAGTGGGTGACAGCGGCGGACAACACAGCGCGTCCTCCGCTGCCTCCCGCGCGCCCCTCTGACAGTGCGCAAACGGGCGGCGCGGCCGCGCGCACGCCTAGAGGTGCACGCGGGAGGTGGCGGCGCCCGCTGTCGCCGCAGATAATGTTTTTTTGGGTGGGTTTGGGGGGGGGGGCCCTCATCGCGGGACATCCCGATCTCGGATGTCCCGCGGTGAGGGAGGTGATCGTCAGGGAATATTATAGATTTCCGGGACCATCCAAACTGGCTGACGGTCCACTTTAATAATATTTGTTTTTTATCTTGAACGTTTGCTTGAGATATGAGCCCACATTTGGCAACTGTTGCAACATCTTTCATTATTCTTGCCCAAACAAACAAGCGGTTTCCCACAATATTATTCTGTAACTGACATACTCGTGTTTATTGTTATTTGTGGGTGTCCCCTCAGCAGCATCCTAATTGACACATTTGTGAGCCCTTAAATATACCCATATTTAATAGCACCCTTGACCTAGCAGATGTGTTACCAGTCTTTGTGGACTTTAAGCATATTATGTTTATTTTAACCACATCTCTTCCCCTAATTATTTGGCTAATGTGCCCTGTTGTTTTGGCTTTTAATGGATTTTTTTTTGGAAATTAAATTAGCTTATTTTTCAGACTTTCATTGCTTAATTGTCTTTTCTCTTTCTCTTCTTAAGGGGACTCAGGTTACCCTCTGCTTCCTTGGCTCATGACGCCTGTGTTGCGGCCCCAGGATGCTGCTCAAGAGGCCTACAACCGTGCGCACCGCAAAACCAGGGCTGTGGTCGAGAGGGCCTTTGGCCTTTTGAAGACCCGTTTTAGGTGTTTGGACAATACCGGGGGCGCCCTTCAATATGACACTAAGAAGGTTATTGACATTATAATGGCGTGTGCAGTTCTGCATAATTTTGCCCTCCAAGAACGTGTCCCCCGATATGTTGATGTTCTGCCCTCTACACCCATTGAAGAGGAAGCAGAGAATTATGTGGGCACAACCAGTGAATCTGGCCAATCTGTGCGTGGCAATTTGATTGTGCAGCATTTTTCATAAATAACATTATTTGTTGGCTTTTTGTTTTTTGGTTGCCTTTGTTGTCAATTGTGTGCCATTAAATGTTCATTTGTATGCCTTGAAATAGTTGTACTGTGGTTCCTAATGTTTCCTTTGCTTTTAAATCACCTTGTAAACCATGTTAACGTATACTGTGTTTGTTTTAGTCAAAGGTGGGGTACAATGTTATTAGTAATCAAACCAAACAAGTTTGTAGAATTTTTGAAAATAATTCTTTTAGTCTGACGACAAAAAGCATATCAAAATGGTTCACAACAAATTACACAGTCAGCATTCAATTGTGGTTATAAACAAATCAATACCGGGTTTGTATCCTTAAAAAAATAAAACCATCTACACCTGGAACTCTGTGGCACACCAAAACAAGGACAGCCAGTCCCATGCCCATCCCAGTCCAGTCATTAATAGTGCCTGTGGCCATGGCTAATTTGGCCTGGCCATAATGTCACCCAAACATGTCTGCAAACCGGAGGAGTCCCCAAACCCCAAATAAATGTAAAGCCATAAGTGGGCCATGTTAAATGCCACCTACACTCACCATTCCAATATGGCATTGGCTACTGGCCTAACTCCCAAATATAATGAGCTATATGTGAGCAAATCCTTAACCCAACCTGCAGCTCAAACCCAAATAGTATGTTGGCAAAACTCAAACGCCAAGTAAATACAGTGGGGGGAATTCTAAAAGATGTGGCACACAATCAAGGAGAGGTTGCCTTAATAAGGTGGATACCCCAAAAACCCGGGTGGAGGGCCATGTAGCTGGGAGCTACCCTGGGCGAGGGTTGCATTGGTAATCTGCAACTGCTCCAAAATGTTTCTCTGCATATTGAGCAATTCACCCATGGATGCCTGGCTTGCATTAGTTGCATTGACCATGTTGCTGTTGTGGGTCCGAAGCTCACTCAGCATGGCCTGTAAGGTAGCATTGAGGGTGTCCATCTGGGCATGCCTTGCCTCATGCAGATGTTGATGGCGTGCCTCAAATGCTCTCCTCTCCTCGTGCCATACATCAACCAGGGCATTCTGCCTCCCCAGGGTAATTGTGCGGCGCAAGGGAGTGCGCCGCACAATTACCCTGGCTCTTGGGTGGGCCCTGCCTCGTGGTCTTGGGCCCTCAACAGCAACAGGCATACTTTGCAATTCCTCAACAGCAGAGGGAAGCCTGGGGACTGTAGCCTCAGTCTCAGCATGCTGTGCCCCATCTGCATGCTCAATGGATGCGGGTTCACTCTGCTGCTGCGGAATTGACAGAGATACATTTTGGGACATTTGCAGATTCTGACCCAGGGGGAGGTCTTCGGATGGGCTCAGCATGGTTCCATCTTCCTCCATGTCCTGGATCTCTTCCATGATTGTGTGTGTCTGTAGGGGCAGAAAAAGAACAACAAATAGGTTTGGGTTCTTCATTTAATCCCAAACATTTTAAAACATGCTTCTTCACTTTGTTTCAGTTAATAAACACAAGAAACTTACCAGAAAACTCGGATCTGGACTCCGATGCTGTACAGAAGTCAAAGGCATATTCAAACCGGGGGGGGAGTCCACACTTGCTGTGGTCTGATGCTGGGCTAAAGAAGAGACAAGGGAAACCAGGTTAACACACACGCAAGCAATGTTTGCTTTAGCAAAGTAAAACAAATACATTGGCTAATATTAAATATTTCTACAGCAACGTGCAAAATTATTGCATTACCCTCAGTTGGAGATCTGTGCAATGGATTGCTTTAACTGCTAAGTGACCTCAGTTCCAAGTTAGGAAGTGGACACAGTCAGCATCCAACTAGCATTGGCCACAAATTGAGTTGCCCTAACATTCTTTAGTTCAGATCTGTTTTGGCCTCTTCTTTCCATCTTTGGCGTCAATCACAACTCACACACCCAATGTCCCACACATCCCTATTGATGTGTGTATTGTGTTTGAGGCTACATTTATGACTTGGCTTAATTTAAATCCTGCTTACCAGCAAAATTTTTGCTCATGAAGAATTACAATAATGTATCGGCCCAAATCTGTTTGGCCAAAATGTACACAAATATGACCCAACCATGCACATTAGCGCTACCCAAAACAAGCCACAGCAGAGGGGCATAGCGTCAACTGTTACCTTTCTAAAGTTAATTAAGCAACCCACAAGGGAAACATGCATATGAAGGTTACTCACCTTCTGTACGGGTCGGTGAGTCTGTGTCCCTTAGGGCTGCGTGGCCACCGACCGCGAATGGATGGAGAAGGCCCAGCACCATTTCCTCAGCAGGTGTGAACTCCAATTTTGTGGGATAGCCCCCTCCAGTTTTCATGCTGTAAAGTAAAAGTAGGATCTTAAAAATTGTAAATTAGCATACATTCTAACACTGACATTTTCCTTGATCATTTATTTACCTATAATTATGCCTTTTGATTTCTTTTTGGCGTACAGCATATTTAAGATCCGAGATTTTCCGTTGGATTTGGCCCACATCTTTCTTCTCTTCCCCTGCTGCATTTACTTGGCGTTTGAGTTCTTCCAACATTTCCATTTTTCGCTGCTTGGTTGTGAATTTGGATTTGCTCCCATATAGCTCATCATAGACTAATGTTAGGCCACTAGCCAATGCCATATTTTGGCTATGGGAGAAACGGCCACACAACTGTCCGCGACGCAATGTGCGGCCAGCTGTTTGGGTTTGGGGCTCCTCCATGTGTGCAGACACATGTGGGGACATTATGGACTCGTGGTGGGTTGGGGAATGCCTAGATTGTTGGCTTCCCAATGACTGGGCTGGACTGGGCAAGGGGCTGGGTGTTCTTGCGTGGCTGGCCACAGAACTTCCAGGTGTAGATGTGGCAACCAAATGCGGTTGCAAGATGGCCTTTCTTGGCCCTCTTGGGGGGCTAAGTGCCCTGCTTGGCCCTGGGCGTGGACTTCTGTCCCAGGAAGGGCTGCGGGCCCTGGTGCTTGCCCGTGCAGGGGTTCGGCGCCGGGATGGGCTGCGGGCCCTGGTGCTTGCCCGTGCAGGGGTTCGGCGCCGGGATGGGCTGGGGCTTCTTGTGCTGGCCCGTGCAGGCGTTCGCCGGCTGGCTGGGCTGCGGGCCCTGGTGCTTGCCCGTGCAGGGGTTCGGCGCCGGGATGGGCTGGGGCTTCTTGTGCTGGCCTGTGCAGGCGTTCGTCGGCTGGCTGGGCTGCGGGCCCTGGGGCTTGCCCGTGCAGGGGTTCGGCGCCGGGATGGGCTGGGGCTTCTTGGGCTTGCCCGTGCTTGCGCTCTGCGGCTGGCTGGGCTGCGGGCCCTGGTGCTTGCCCGTGCAGGGGTTCGGCGCCTGGATGGGCTGCGGCTCCTTTTAGTTGTTTTGGGTGCCGCAGGGGCACATGCCTTTGTGGCCCTTTTTTGGGAGCTTGCTGGTACAGTGTCCCTTGGTGGTGCCGAGCTGCTAATTACCTTGCTTGGCCGACCCTTCTTTGCTCCTTGTTGGGACCTGGTTTTGGGTCCCTCAGCGGCCTGGCTTGCCTTGGAGCATTTTGCCGGGATCTTTTTTGGAGCCATTTTCGTTCAAAAGACAAAGAGAAATTAGGTTGGGGTGCAGGGACCTTTAAATAAGGCGCACAGCGTCTGACGCCTATGCGCACGGCTACGCGATCTTACGGACGTACGTTCGTGCGGAACCAGGAAACCACTGGGGTTTGACTTATCTGCTGCCTTGAAGAAGCATAAACATGGCGCCCACTATCTTCACCCGTCAACAAGAAGAGATCATCATGCTGGTAAGTGCCTTTCTCTGCCTTTTAAGCTAATACGGACTGATGTACTAAATGTAAATGATGCGTTTGGACCTAGTTTTGGGGATCTTAATGTTTAAGAACAGGCTCCTCACACTTCATCCTCAAGGGCCGAGACAGGCCACGTTTTAACCTCTCTATGCTGATGTCCTAATTAGGGCAATTGCTCTGGCTTAGCACCAGTTAATGAACCTGTGGAGTAGCGTGGCTAGCTGTCAAACCTGGCCTGTCTCGGACCTTGATGCGGATGTTTGCGGACCACTGTTTGCCTAAGACCTCCAAACACAACGGCAAGCCACACACGTGGGCCAAAAGCCTAAGCATAAGCCGACATCTTGGATGTTCAAACCATCCTAACATGCCATAGATGCAGGTGGCCTGATTAGTAATGTTGGCTAGCTGTATGTACATGGTGTGTGAAACATATAACATAAGACCAGACTCTGAATCATAGTGAACGTCCGCTTTAAGGCACTCCCCAAAAATGGCTGCCACTCTTAAATGTGTGTGTTAATGACATGACATTCGCAACTTGTGATGCAACACATATGGCTCTGTGTGTAAAAGTAAAAGCTCTGTGTCCATTATGTTTTTCAGATCATGCTTCAGCGCCGCTATGACTTCGCGCCCAATGTGTGCGAAAAAAGGGACATCGCCCGGGAGATCATCGCGGAAATCCACCGTGTGACCAGCACCACCTTCACTCACACCCAGATAATGCAGCATTGGTCGGACCTGAAACGTCTGCACATGCCCCGGGTGCGGAGGTTTTTTGGGATCCATTTCCCAAGTAAGTACAAAGCGATTGCATGGTATATTTTCCAAATGTATAAGTTATGCCTTTATTTATAATGACTTTTCTTTGTTAGTGTTGGAAATGGATTTCAGAATTCGCCGCACCCGGAGGCGTACAGGCCGACCAGTGCTGCATGATTCTGCATCTGTGAGTGAAGGTGGTGGATCTCCCGGGCGACGGACCTACCCCTCCTCTGTGGCCTCCTCAGACCAGCCCCTGGACCTTACCACAGAGGAGGGGCCCAACCGCGTGGGCGTGGAGTCATACCTGGCCAGGCATGGGGAAGGCTCTGGTATGTCACTCTTCATGTATAGGCACAAAGATATACATGGCAGGCCAAAAACTAAGTTATCCTTTATTATGTATTTGTAGAAGCTTCTGGTGTGGGTGAGATAGTGGAGGAGGAGGCAGCAGAGATGCTGGAAGTTGATCCTGGCGAAGGTGAGTGATGTCAGCCAGACTGGGAGCCAGATATGTTGGGAATAGTGACTCTATACAACTACTAACCAAATGTCACATGTTTCTCCAGGGACTTCTTCACAGCATAGCCAGGACCAAGGGCAGCCTGTTGGCCCCAACCAGCCATCTGTCGGCCACCAACTCAGTAAGTATCCATGCCATTATTCATATTAATGTGTTGTTAGCTAATAACACACACATAACTAAAGGCGTAGCCAATGTGTACTTAACACTTTCATGTGGCCACTTCGTTAGCTTAAAGCGGACCCTAACTCGTATTAAGAACATAGCTAATATTTAGCCAACACACTGTACATACAGATTGGGAACATTGAAAAACAGCCTACAGCCATCTAATGCATGTTAGGAGCCTGTAAACATCCAATATGGCGGAATATTGAATGCGCAATATTTACATGCTGCATGGGATACAGATTTGAAAAAGTAAGGTGCTGCCATGCATTGTGGGACTGATGACCTTTCCCTGAACCCAGCTATGCTCTGTATTCCCAAAGCACCACTGTAACCTACTCCCCTGTACTTGATCCCACTCTCCTCTCCTCATTAACTGTTATGCTTCGGAGTCCCGATGGCGGTGCAGTAATCCTAAATCCCCCAAAATATACTTCGATCTGGTGCAGAATCATTTGGGACTAGTTATTGCTTTTCATTAAATAATGTAGAAGGTCCGGTTTAAGGAGTTTCAATACTTACCTGTGGGAAATGCATTTACTTTATCCCTTTGAAGAATGACATATGTCATGCATTTACATGTATTTAATTAACCCCAAATCTATTTCCAGCATACAAACCGGTCTGGTACTCCTATTTAGGTTTATTTCTCTATTGCTTACAGGGATGATCCCAAAAACATTGGAGGGGAAAAAAAAAAGAATAAAGGAGTTGGTGGCCGAGCTGCTGGCCATACAGGCGACGTTGGGGCCAACAGATGAGGAAGAGGAGGACGATTAGTGCCCTTGGTCCTGGCTACTTTTGTAAAATAGTTTTAAATTTGTTATTACAAAGTTGAATTTTATATTTTTTACAAAACAAAAAATTTTAAACATTTTTAAAATGTTTTAAAAGAAACTTAAAAAAAAAAAAACAAATATTTAAAATAAATAATATTTTAACCCTTCATACATGTGTTATTTCTAATATGCGCACAAAAAGACATTTACACAAACACGAAAAAACACGCTTAGAAACATATAGACATATGTACATTATGTTGTTTGGGTAAGTTTTAGGGTCGTCAACATGAAGAAGGATGCAAGCGCTAAGGGGTTTAGGTAAGTGTTATGGACCGAGAAATGAAGAAGGATGCAAGCGCTAAGGGGTTTAGGTAAGTTTTAGGGACCGAGAAATGAAGTTGGATGCAAGCGCAAAGGGGTTTAGGTAAGTGTTATGGACCGAGAAATGAAGAAGGATGCAAGCGCTAAGGGGTTTAGGTAAGTGTTATGGACCGAGAAATGAAGAAGGATGCAAGCGCAAAGGGGTTTAGGTAAGTGTTATGGACCGAGAAATGAAGAAGGATGCAAGCGCTAAGGGGTTTAGGTAAGTGTTATGGACCGAGAAATGAAGAAGGATGCAAGCGCTAAGGGGTTTAGGTAAGTTTTAGGGACCGAGAAATGAAGAAGGATGCAAGCACTAAGGGGTTTAGGTAAGTGTTATGGACCGAGAAATGAAGAAGGATGCAAGCGCTAAGGGGTTTAGGTAAGTTTTAGGGACCGAGAAATGAAGTTGGATGCAAGCGCTAAGGGGTTTAGGTAAGTGTTATGGACCGAGAAATGAAGAAGGATGCAAGCGCTAAGGGGTTTAGGTAAGTTTTAGGGACCGAGAAATGAAGTTGGATGCAAGCGCTAAGGGGTTTAGGTAAGTTTTAGGGACCGAGAAATGAAGTTGGATGCAAGCGCTAAGGGGTTTAGGTAAGTGTTATGGACCGAGAAATGAAGAAGGATGCAAGCGCTAAGGGGTTTAGGTAAGTTTTAGGGACCGAGAAATGAAGTTGGATGCAAGCGCTAAGGGGTTTAGGTAAGTTTTAGGGACCGAGAAATGAAGTTGGATGCAAGCGCTAAGGGGTTTAGGTAAGTGTTATGGACCGAGAAATGAAGAAGGATGCAAGCGCTAAGGGGTTTAGGTAAGTTTTAGGGACCGAGAAATGAAGAAGGATGCAAGCGCTAAGGGGTTTAGGTAAGTTTTAGGGACCGAGAAATGAAGAAGGATGCAAGCGCTAAGGGGTTTAGGTAAGTTTTAGGGACCGAGAAATGAAGTTGGATGCAAGCGCTAAGGGGTTTAGGTAAGTTTTAGGGACCGAGAAATGAAGAAGGATGCAAGCGCTAAGGGGTTTAGGTAAGTTTTAGGGACCGAGAAATGAAGAAGGATGCAAGCGCTAAGGGGTTTAGGTAAGTTTTAGGGACCGAGAAATGAAGAAGGATGCAAGCGCTAAGGGGTTTAGGTAAGTTTTAGGGACCGAGAAATGAAGAAGGATGCAAGCGCTAAGGGGTTTAGGTAAGTTTTAGGGACCGAGAAATGAAGTTGGATGCAAGCGCTAAGGGGTTTAGGTAAGTGTTATGGACCGAGAAATGAAGAAGGATGCAAGCGCTAAGGGGTTTAGGTAACTGTTATGGTTCATAAAGGAAAGTGGGAGCCTGGCGCGAGGCAGTAGTGGTGAGAGTGAGAGTGCGCATGCGCAAGATCTTATATACATACGAACGAACGAATCTAAGAGGCCAAAAACCAATGAAAACCAGAGGCAAACGCAAGAAATTGGAAGAGGTGGACGATGGAAGCAGCACAAAAAACAGGCTGCCGCCGCAACAAGTGAGCACATGAACGTGATTTTTACGATTGTCAACTGACTGAGGCAAGTTCGGGAGATATCATACGAACGGACGTATATTTTAGGATAGAAACGTATTTGCTTATTGAATCACTCGCAAGTTCATACGAACGCACGAGCGGACGGGAAAAATAGGATGATCGGCACACAAATCCAAGCTGTTACATGTTTCTTTGAATCGACCCTTATGAGTACCTGGTCATGCCCTTCGGTCTTTGTAATGCGCCAGCCGTTTTCCAAGATTTTGTTAATGATATATTCAGGGAATATCTCGGTAGATTTGTAGTCATCTACTTGGATGATATTCTCATTTTTTCTAATTCTTTACCGGAGCACAGACACCATGTTAAGTTGGTGCTACAAAAATTAAGAGAGAACAACTTATTTGCTAAACTGTCTAAGTGTGTGTTTGAAGTCACTACAGTTCCCTTCCTAGGGTATGTTATTACCAACCAGGGTTTGGAGATGGACGCGGGGAAGGTTTCAGCAGTTCAGGATTGGGTCCAACCCAAAACTTTAAAGGAATTGCAACGTTTTCTAGGTTTTGCAAATTTTTATCGGCGTTTCATAAAAGGCTTTTCCCATGTTGTTGCACCCCTTACCAACCTTACCCGCAAGGGGGCTTTTACTGCTAACTGGTCCCCCTCTGCCTGTGAGGCCTTTCTAACCTTGAAACGGGCCTTTACTTCGGCACCTGTCTTAGTGCATCCAGATATTCATAAAGCTTTTATTATTGAAGTGGATGCTTCTGAGCTGGGAGTGGGTGCAGTTTTGTCACAATATTCTGGTAACCCTGAGCGTCTCCATCCATGCGCTTATTTTTCGCGTAAATTCAGTACCGCGGAACAAAATTATGATGTTGGCAATAGAGAACTATTAGCTATTAAACTGGCATTTGATGAATGGCGACACTGGTTGGAGGGTTCATTACATCCTATAACTGTGTATACCGATCATAAAAATCTCGAATACATAGGTTCTGCCAAGAGGCTGAACTCTCGTCAGGCACGTTGGGCATTATTCTTCTCGCGCTTCAATTTTATTATTACTTTCAAGCCGGGTGTAAAAAATACTAAAGCTGATGCTCTATCTCGCATGTTCGGTAAATGTAAGGATCGGGGTGATTCTGGTGAACCAATTTTACCCACAGGTTGTGTGGTGGGGGCGTTACTTCCTGATCTCTCCAATACCTTGGCGCCGTTTCAAGATGAATCTCCTAGTGATGTACCCTTGGGGTGCCAGTTTGTTCCGCCGCACCTGCGTTCGGATGTAATTCGCGAATTTCACGATGCCAAAACTGCTGGTCATTTGGGTAACCGTAAGACGTTTATGCTTGCCCGTCGTCATGTATGGTGGCCTACCATGAGACGCGATATCACTGCCTTTATCGACGCTTGTGCTATTTGTGCTCGAAGTAAAGGAGTTCACAAGGCTCCTAGTGGCAGTTTGGTTCCTCTTGAAATTCCTGCTGAGCCATGGACCCATATTTCTATGGATTTTATTGTAGATTTGCCTCTCTCACATGGTAATACTGTCATTTGGGTGGTCGTAGATAGTTTCAGTAAGATGGCACATTTCGTTCCTTTGGCCAAACTTCCTTCTGCACCTGAGCTTTCGCGGCTGTTTACTTCGCATATTTTTCGTATTCATGGTATTCCGTCCAATATAGTCTCTGATCGGGGTGTTCAATTTACTTCCCGTTTTTGGAAACACTTCTGTTCGCGGTTGGGAATACAGATCTCGCTTTCTTTTGCCTACCATCCCCAGACTAATGGGCAGACAGAAAGAACTAATCAAACTTTGGAACAATACTTAAGGTGTTATGTTTCTGATGCCCAAGAACAATGGGCGGAATTTATTGATTTCGTTGAATTTGCTTACAATAACGCGCCTAGTGAGAGTACCAAGGTATCTCCTTTTTATTGTAACTTAGGGAAAAATCCTAGAGCTTCTTCCCTTTCAGGGTCACCTTCCAATCTGCCTGCGTTGGAGGAGTGGCTTCAAGAACGGAAGAATATCTGGACACACGTTCAGGAGATTCTTAAGACCACTGGTTTGAGGTATAAGAAATTTGCCGACCGCCGCAGATCACAGGAACCTACTCTTCGAGTAGGCGATCTAGTTTGGGTCTCCACTAAAAATATTGCGCTCCGTCAGCCATCTAGCAAATTAGGTCCAAAATGTATTGGTCCTTTTCCAATCGTCAAGAAGTTGAATAATGTGTCTTTTAAAGTTCAACTCCCGCCAACTATGAAAATACCTAATTCCTTTCACGTTTCACTGTTAAAACCGGCGAAGAATGCTCCTCTTGCTGGTCCTGCACCAATTCTTCTTAATAATGAGCCCGAGTATGAAGTGAATAAGATCTTGGATTCACGTAAAGTGCGTAATTCTTTACAGTATTTGGTGGATTGGGTTGGCTATGGTCCGGAGGAAAGATGCTGGGTGGCAGCGAGGAATGTTCATGCCAAGGCTCTTGTAAGAAGGTTCCATCGTGACAATCCAGGGAAACCGGGTGAGGGTCCGGAGGCCCCTCGTGAAGGGGGGGGTAGTGTCAGGAACCGCTTACCTGATCCCCGTTCCAGTGACGTCTCCAGGCGGCCAGCTGCAGCTGTCACTGTGCGGCGGCCGCGCCGAGCGGCGTCGGCTCGAGCAGCGCCGGCTCGAGCGGCGCCCAGCTCAGCCACGCCCCCCGCTTCCTCCTCCAGGAGACGTGCTCGCGCACGGCCGCGAGCACGTGTCTGTTATGCCCTCCGGCGGCGCTGTGCTGCGTGCACCCGCCGGAGGATCAATTAAAGGGTTAATGAATCCTAGGGGATTGAGGGCTTCGCCCTCTTCTGCTCTGCAGCCAATTACCCTTGGAATCCTATGTGCTCCAATCAGTACACTGCTTCCCTCAGACCTGTTCCTATAAAGGCAATTCCCTCTCAGTTGTGAATTGCCTGTGATAGCGCTCAGAACCCTGTGTTACCTACTCCTGTGAAGTCTAGCCTGTTGCCGATTCGATTGTACGACCATTCTCGATCCTGAATCCTTGTTGCCGACCTCTGCCTGAATTGACGCCTCTCGATCCTGAATCCTTGTTGCCGACCTCTGCCTGAATTGATGCCTCTCGATCCTGAATCCTTGTTGCCGACCTTTGCCTGAACTGACGCTTCTAGATCCTGATCCCCAGTTGCTGACCTCTGCCTGAACCCCGACTACGTCTTGCCTGACCCCTGGTGCCGCTACGGTGAAGCTGGCTGTGGAGATTGGGGGTTGTGAGCTTATTAAGAGGGCTGGAGTTACCCCGAGCGTGACAATTGGCTAGTTGCAGGTGACTTGCCAGCCCCCAGCCTTGTGAACTGGTATAGAGATCTCATGGATCCCTTACCTGTTCACGAGTGGGTAACAGTAAAAAATAAAACACACACAAAAAATGACATTTATTATTTTTTTTTTTTACTTTACTTACTTTCGATCCTCTGCTGTCCCCCGGTGATCGTGTCCCACGAAGCTCCGATGACAGATGCGGGTGATCGGTGGAGTTGGGCTGGGGGGGCAGATGATCAGAGTCATCTGCCCCCTCTCACCTGCCTCCACTGATCACCGGCATCGAATGAGCTTCTCGGCTCAGATGTGGTGTTGACTGACAGGTGATGTCATAATGATGTTATTAGCCCCAACCACAAAGGGGTGGGGCTAGCAGCCGCAAACCAGGAAGTGAGGGAGAGTGCAATTTCTCGCCCTCTCCTCACTATGGAAGAGCCCGGGGGGATTGGATCGGAGCCCCCCCCCCCCGGTAAAGAGGAGACCACGCGGGAGGGATTACTGCTGCAGGTGAGTAAATGCCTTTTTTTTTTTTACAGTAAACAGCAGCGTCCGAAGCGTGGGGGGGGGGCTATTTCAGGCACCCTCCTGACGCAAGAAGAGCCCCGGGGGGATTGGATGCCCCCCGGGTGAAGAGAAGACACGGCCCGATTCAACATGGGGTCAGGTGAGTTTTTTACTTTTATATATTTTTTTCTGTGGGGGTTTAAACTCAGCTAAGTGAGACTCATGTAGCTGGCACTAAAAGGGTTAAAGGGACTGTAAACTCAAAAAAAAAAAAAAAAAAAACAAGCACTTACCCCGACAGCAGCTACTGGCTGGTCCACCACTCAGAAACTTCCGGGTTTGTGAGATCAAGTGGGCACCACAAGCATGCACTATAGTTCTCAGGAACAGTATTGACCATACCTGTAGGTCATGGCCCTGCCGCTTCCTGGCAGTTAATTTTTCTGGCTTAAAGGGAGAGTCCATTTTAGTGGACTTTTCGATGGACCTCAGATCAGATTGTGAAAGAGAGCACAAGACTCTCTTCTTACCAACAGAACCATACTTGCTGCTCATCAGTCTTCTGCAATACTGGTATAAGAAGCCAGGTTAGTGAGTGGGTGTAGCCTGTGTATGGCAGGCTCCCATCGAGAATAATGAGTGCATTGCATGGAAGTTCCAAAGCTGTACATAAGCCAAACCCACCTGCCATCCATTTTCTCATACTGGTGCTGGAGGAGAGCAATTAGTGGCACAAGAATGGCTGGCAGGTAGACAGGGACTATTCTGCCCTCTAGCATCACCTGATTTGAGGTCTGCAGGAAAGTTCACAAAAGTTGGCCTATATTGATATCTGGGATCCTTCATGGAAGCAACTGCAGTCTTCCCCTCTGAGGAGCATCTTGTTTGGGAGAAATATGTGCACACATGTGAACCTACCAAACCAGATTGGTTGGTGGCCATCATGATTAGCACAAAAGCAGCCTGGGAGCAGGGACTGTGTAAGTAAATAGGATTCAGTTAATAGCCTTCCTAGAGCCTGGGTGTGGTTCAGTAGTCAAAAAATTCTGATTATTCAAAATCCACCCATTTCTAGTGTAATGCCACACACTTTTTCTAAAGATGGCGAGTGGGACCAACGCCCTAGGTGTGAAGACAATTGTGTATGCAGGAGGTCCCCTTTATCCCAGTCATGAATTCTTCTACAGATTCTATAGGTTAGGGCCACTGTTAGTAGTGTCAGCCATAGGTAAGGCATTTTATGCCCCATATTGGGTCCAATCCTGGGGAGGGGTACTGCCACGGAACGACATGGCAGATACTGATGTGAAGTACCAAAGGATGGGTGAGCAGGGGGAATTTTTCCTTGTGCAGCCCTGGCTATAAGATTATACAAGACATTATATATACATTATATAAGATTATACATGATTACTGTGGCGCTCTGCTTTTTCATGAAGTGTATTCACATCTTTTAAAATTCTGTAAAAAAGGTTAGGGCTAAAAAGACCATTTTTTGATGGCATCAAAATAGAACAGCTTAATCCAGTTTGTAGATGATGGGTGTGATGGGGGTATAGTTTGTGGCTTAAACACAGGCATTTGAGGAACAAATATCTACAGCATTCTATGCTACTGGTGTGCACCCAGGCGCATGCTCCATGGATCTTCAATAATAGATGTAGGGGGATTAAGTCAATGCTGAGCCAATCCATGACCGTGATTCAGCCAAAAATTTAGAGCATTTTGCATTTGGTCAGACAGTCTAACTAATGGCAGCAAAGTGGAACATAAAAGTGTCCCCAGAGTTTTCAATGGGCCAGTAGTACAAAGTGAATCAAAGTGGGATTGTTCCACTGGAAGCAGAACATCTGATCAGTTTAGGTATGGCTCACCAGAAAGTGGATCACTTTGAAGTAGCTGGCCAGCTGGATGGTCGCAATATGTGAGAACAAGCAATCCATGTTTCTAACAGCTGTACTTGACAGTTTAGAGGGTTACATGGATATCTTCTGTATAATATATTGTATGTCTCAAACTGGAAATGAGATGGTGCTTCAGATTCGGCGTTTCTGATTATTACAAGACTTTTAGCTATAAGTGAAACAAATTCTCTTGCATGACCTGTATAAAATAATGTTCCTTTGGGGAGCGTGAGGTAAAATATGAAGATAGTAAAGGGCAGTAAATCTGAGAAGCTCGGCAGATGGTGAATACTCCATGCTTCCTTGGAAATACATTTTATTCTTCACAGGATGCTTTAAATCAGCTTTTGATTGATAATGCAGTTGTTCGTTGTTTCATATCAGCCTTGTTTACTCTTTTTTCTTCTTTGACAAATCAATGGCTACTCCAGTTACACTACAACAACCTTACCTGATTAAATTATTAATGAGTAACATAAAACAAGCAAGATACCAAAGAATATGCAATGCGTACATGCAGGCGAAGATAAACTTGAAATAGAAAATGAGACAATAAGGTTTGCTTCAAATGGTTTAAGTATGTTAAAACCAGCTCCCCTGATTTTAGTTATTTCACATTTTCTGTCTTTTAAAGGTACTGTCCAGGCACAATAAAGCCAATACTCACTGCTATTTCCCATGCAGCATCCAGTAAAGTTTCAGGTGCTCTGAGACTTGTCAGTTTCAGGCTTTGGTTTAAGCGGCATGTTCTCATATCACAACCACCTCCTATATAGGGAGTGTGGAAGTGTACTTTGTTTGACTTCCCTATAGGCTTTTTTCTTTCAAACTTCTAAACTAAAATACCAATAATTTGTAACTCACACATAGAACTGCCAAATTACAGGTTCAGGGGATTTGTTTTTTAAATTAAAACTTTTTTTATCCACTTCATTATGGGTTGAGTAAGAAAATCGCTCACCAGCTCTCAAAAGTTATCCTCTACAGAAAATCCACAAATCATATGAATAACCTCCCTAGTTTGCTCATTTCAGATATACTCTGGTGGAGCCTGTCAGGATTGATTTGCATGGAGTGCAAACCTTAAGTCTACGACCAATAATCTAACGGGGAGCTTTATTTATCAAGCGTCAGCTACACACCGCTTTTTTGCCTTGGCGGCATTTAGCGCTCCATTTAATAAACAAAAAAAGGCAGCACAGATGAGGCCGCCACCTAGGGTCTTATTTAACATTAGTGGCCAAAAGGTCACATCACAAGGTGTTCTGGTTTGCGCAGCGCCAAATGAAGCCTTAAGAATTGCATGCTTACAATTAACATTGCGCACATTTATATGCATAGAAATGCAGGACCTATATGTCATCAAATGTTTTTTTAATCATTTTTTGTGACTTCTTTTTGTTACAAATCTGTAATTTTGACAACAACAGCTAAACCACAGCCTAAATGCACTGTAAAGTAAAAAATACAACGCCAATCTTTTCAAGGAAGAAATGATGTTCACTAATGAATGGCAGCCGAGCCAACCTGCACTGACAAAGGACGGCCTATACGGGGTGCAACAATCAAAGCTAAGTTAACATTTGCTGCTGCGACTTATAGCACCATTTGTAGTCCACAGTTTAGCACCAGACAAGATAAAAATGATGCTCCAAAACTGGAGTTATAGCCTCCAAAAAGATGCTAAATTGTGCACATCATAAATAAGGCCCATACTTTACAGAGGTCATGATTATTATTATTAATATTATTATCATATTATTATTAAGATTACTGTGTCCTCTGATATATGGCCATCTAGGCCATAGGCAAATATATATACTAGCGGGAGAACTTCAAGGAGCTAATTACATAGACACAGACAATGTGAAGGTATTAGAGCAGTATTTTTGCTCTATAAAGACCTTGGCAGGATTTATTGAACTGGAAATATGAAAAATGAAATATAAAGCTTGACTAATAGCCAAGATGTTGAGGGCTTCAGTGCTTACAAATGCCAGGCTTAGAGCTATCAGCCTTGTGGATGAATAATGTCATACTGTATGTTGTACTTAAAACTCTGGGGGTAATCAACGGGGTGCAGATAGTAAGTTCTTCTGACTCCAAATATTTCCTGTGTGGCACATGTGGGTGAAAGAGCAGTATACTCTCTCTGCAGGAGTATATAAGGAGTCACATGTCAGACCCTTAAATGTTATCTTTATTTAAGAGCACTTTAGTTAATAAGCTTTCAGCATTCTCTTAGTACAGTTCCATACCTGCCAACTTTTTTAATAAATCCACACTCGCTTGTTGGGAGATGGATAGGAATGTGTAACAGTTACAACAATATAAACACTTTGAATAGGCAAGTGGATCATTTATTGATGCAGATCTGCATGTTATAACTCAAAGAGGGACAAACGAGAAAGAGGGACAGGGGGATATGGGCGCAAAAGTGGGACATTTGGGAGGTATGCAGTTCTTTTACAGTCCACAAATTGTTGAGAAACACTGTACATCATTCAAGTCTTGCACAGTTGACCTCAATAGATAACATTCACATAAAAGTATCTTATTGATGACACCTGTGCCTTAAGCTTTCTTCTCAGGTTCCATAAGGCTGCTCCATGGACTAAAATAAATCAATCACCAGGATTTTCACTTTTTGTGAGATTGGTCCTTGTCCCTGTGGCATCACGATTTGGGACGCCCCACTGTTTGAAAACCCGCTGATCTTCCCGGTGGTCCCACAGCCCATGCACAAGATCTCATCTAATCAGTGCTGTATGCCATGCCTTTTAAAGCATGGCATACAGCTCTGTTTACAGCCAGAGAATGGTATAGCAAAAGGGGAGTGGCTGCATCCCTAGTGTCCCTGCAGTTTTCAGTGTGCTCTGACCCCCGCCTATCTGAATGGCTGGGAGCATGGTGCATCTCAGCCACAAGATGCCAGGGATGTGGACACACTCAGCTACTGCTCTGTAGGTCCATGGGAAAGGTGTGTATTTCCGTCAATCAGTGGGATTTCCCACAGTGAGGCATGCCAAATCAAAAATGCCCCAGTAGGCCAGGAAGGTCTTTCAGACCATAGGTCCAGGCAAAACAGGTGATAGATCCACTTCAACTCGGGCCCCCGGTCTGGCTGGGCCCCTTCTCCTCTTTCTCATGCACACTGTGTGGTTCCACTGTCTGCAATAATGGATTCTGACTCCAAACAGTGGCCTACTTAGATGACCTCTGTTAAAGGAGCACTATCGTGAAATATTAAAAATCCATATAAGCACCTTAGCTAATAAGGGGAGGGGCCACTTATACACCCGAACTGAATAAAACGCCCAGCAAGCTTGTGGTTTTCTTCCCCTGGTAGGAATAAAATCCTGGGGTTACAGGTTTAGTTTATGAGGGGTGACAGAGTCTGTCACCCGAGATGTCCTTTTCCTTCCATTAAAATAAAAAAACCAAGCCTGGCTGGATATTTCTCAATACCAGGTGTATAAGTGACCTCTCCTCCCGCCATCCAGCATATTTATATGTTTTTTTGTCATTGGGCCATTTTTTCGGGATAGTGCTTCTTTAACTCCCTCTACATTACTATAGATAACCCATCTGTATCACATGTCCCAACCTAATTCACATGTCTTGTCCATGTGCTATTCTAGCTCACACTGCCCAACATTAAATAAATATTGCAACACTACTGACTTATCTATTATTCCCCCAGAAAAGCCGCTCAGGTCCAGTCCCCTTTAGAAATCCCCTTTAGCACTATCCCACTGAGAATTTCTTACCTACAGGGGGGGGTTATGGTCCAAGGGAACACAAAATTAACCTAATCAACCCCCCCCCCCCCCCCCCACCAGAAACCCCTGCATGAGAAATACTCATCTTTTTCTAGCAAAGCACCGCCAAAGAAGTGAGAATTGGTTGGCTAGGATCCGTATGGGCTAGGTCCCTACCTGCCACAGAGTTGTATGAGAGGGTTTATGTCCATTTTAAACTATTGCACAAATAAAACAGTCAAATAGTGAAAGCATTTGGCATTGATAAACACAACACATTTTACATGTTTTGCTTTGCCCCTTAGAGGTGACCTTAATGTCCTGTAGAATATCTTATGAGATGTTGTGCTTTGTCATAATGTTCAACACCCGAAAGTTCAGATAAAAACGATATTTCAGGTAAGCTTTTTTTACAGCAATAGTAAATTTCTTGACAACAAGACAGCGGATTCATTTAGCTGTCATAGTTTCAGAATGATTATATATAATGGTAATTTCAGTATCACTTGTGTTGAATATGTACTTGTGGCTGTTTATTAACCAGATTAATCAAAATAAATATTTGATTACAATTTCTTACTTACCAAGCCTTGTAATATATTTCCTTTATGATAATGAATTAAAACTAACTAAGGCCGTGCAAACTTTTTCCTATTAAAAGTTTTGCTAAAATATGCGTGAAAGTGGAACTTTTCTATAGCTGCGTATATATTGGGAAGACTGCATATAAATTGCCACTGCAGAAAAACTTCTCAAAAGTGATGGCAACACAGAAAGCAATACATTTAAATAAGATGTTCAAGGGCATCTGTAGGCCAGAAACAGGATGCTAAAACTTCCCCATTGCTTATTCCAGGTCAATTTTATAAAATACTTTCTCAGTGAAGTGTATAGGGGTAAAATGTCAGGTACTACCTTTGCAGGCTCCCTCTATTTGCAGTACTGTATGTTTTAAAGAACTGCATAGGGACTGATTGGCTACAGAAGGCATGGTGAGTATTCTGTTCTTTACCGAAACTTTGCTGATCACCCACGAATGTGCTTTGAACCCGCTCAATGCTCAATGACTGAGGCTAAATTGACAAATTATGGGCAGGAGTGGATATGACCACTCTTAAATCTATGGTACTAAAGATTTAGGGGGTTATTTAAGAACAGATAGCTCCAGGTAGTGCCTCGTAGCGGTAGGCAGCATCTGGTGAACACCGGACGCTGTATGCAAAACCACATTTAAGAAAGAGAATCTGGTGAGCGCCTCTAACAGCGCCATGTAGCATCACATATATTAATACAGGTGGCTCAGCGTTTAGCCCCGGCGCTCTAGGCTCATTAGCACCATATAATACCTGTCGCTCTGTAGCGCTCTCCCATATATTTTTTGTGCGACCTCTCCTAAACACTTTTATTTTTTGGACTTTTTATATTTTTATGCAGAATTGTATTTACAGGTCTGGCACTAAAGTGTTATTGTTCCAGTGTTAAAACAATGTCATTCCATGTGTTTTCGCTTTGTTACTGATCACATAGCGTCTGGCGCTCTATGCTAAAGCACCCAGCTTTAGAGTGCCATATTTTTGTTAAATATGGTGTGGAGTGCTGAATGCTGGACGCACTAAGCTGGCGCTACCTGTAGCTCGCTGCAACACTGTACTGTTGTTAGAGCGCCCAACACACATCATATTAATCAATGCCAGCCAGGATACTACAGCGACCACAACACTAGGTTACAGCGCCTGTTGCCCACTTACAGCGTCTACTAGTGGTCGCTGTAAGTGTCGCTATACAGACGCTTATCTGGCAATACGTGGTGCTAGTAGTGAATCCGCCTCCACTTGTTGAAAGTGCATATAAAGAAGCAGGGGTGGGTACCCCCTGACCAGTCATGATGTTAAAGCTATAGTATTGGTGGCAGAGCATGGGCTGTAAAGGGAATTCACCCGGTCCCCTTATGATCAGTCCATCCCCTGCTTAAAGATGGCATTAAAAAGAGTTCGATTCTAGTTAGATAAGTTAGTTCTTCCTGGCAAGTTAAATGTTAGCTAGACCATTTGAAGGAGTTCTGCTTTAACCTAACACTTACTACAATGTATTTTTCTTTTGTGTAGTAGATTAATTGCAGCGGTGAAAGTACAGGTAGCCAGTAAACATTTTAGAAAGTTCCACAGATCATTCAGTATTCCAGACTTTGATTCTTGTGGCAGGCTGGGTAAGAATTTCAATCCTGTAAACAAGTGATAGCAGGTCAGTGAATAATTGAGATCTGCAGTGAAACCTGTCTCGAGCAAGAAAATTGGAACAAGGAAAATAAAGAACAGGAGAGAATGTAAAAACAGTCGTGCTCAGGATAGACCCAAATTCACAAAATCACAACAAATGTAAGATAGCCCCTGGCATCTTTTTTTTGGCTAAGCACCTGCTCTCACGTACAGATGCAGCAATTCTGTAAAACAAACTAAATGCACTGGCACAGTGTGCTATCCTGATTTATTCAATGCTTTTCGATGGGCTCAGTTAAATTAAGCATCTGAGTTTAAGAGTTTCTACATCTTTACATCATACTGTTGAAAGAGCATTAGCAAGTAACAATATCCAATATAAATTAATAAACAGAAATGCTAGTTTGCAAGAGGAGGGGTCACTAATACACACTTCATCAAAATGAAATTCAGAAAACAAGGAAGAAGAATCAGTTTGTGCTGTAATAAGTGCTTATTGCTATTCTATTTCTTCTGTATATTGGTGTTGTTACCCATCATGCAGTGATTTCGGGAGATATAAGGATGATGAATGTAACTGTTTCCCACAGGCTGGTTCAGGAGATAAGCAGTTAGCTGGGTGAGTTGTTCTCCCCTGTAAAAAGGTTACTTTCAATCCTTTTGCTACCAGTTTATCTAGAGATTTTGTCACCCTCTGTTGCCAGATAGTTTTTCACTATTTTACACTATATATGTTTAAGTGTGATTTTTGCAAGAATTTCCAGCAAAATTATATATTGTTCTTTTCAGCAGAGTTTGGGTTTTAACACGAAATGTCTTGTTTATAATTTTTTCAGTGCTTTCATAATAAAAAATATATGTTTTTTAAAAAACTATAATGCATGTAAAAATCCCCATCCTCCCGATAACAATACCATATATGTATTGAAAGACACCCTTTTCTACCCAAGAGACACCCCGAACTAAAAAGAAAGCTTTATGAGACTAGAAAAAATACAAATAATTGCACCTTTCCGTTAAATATCAAAGGTTAACCCTTTAAGTGCCAACCTATTTAAAGTTTTTGCCACCCTCTGTTGCCAATCCATTCATTCCACTATTGCCAGCCAAGTAGTCAGAGCATTTGTAAACCACCCAGACAACAGTATTCCCCATAATTTCATAAAAAGTGGGACATTTAAGTGTCCCTAGAGTTTTAGGAGGGCCTCAAAATGGAAATGCCCTACCAAAATAATATAAATAGCCTGTTCAGGCAAGTAAGTGTGCTTACCCTGAGCTCTGTTTCTAAGCAATAATTGCTTGATATTTTTGGCGACACCTTCCCCCCAGATCCCAACCACACTGTTCAGGGCATGCTGAACAGCCCTCACTGATACCTCTGACAGACAAAAAACATTTCAGTGAATGTAGTGTGGCAGTTGCTTTATTTTTTTTTAAAAAGCAACATCAGTGAATATAATTTAACATTTCTGCACTCTAAGTTTTGAACAAAGGTGTTTGGCTTCCATTTCAGTGGAGAAAATTATTCAAAGCTTTTATGACCCATAGAAAGAAAAATGTGTTATCTTTATTATATTATATCTTTGCATTTAGCGTTTTCACAGGAAAAAAAAATGTGGACATGCTGTGGAAAGATTTCACTAGTAGAATCTATTTCAGTATTTTGAACATGAAAACACAAGCATTCATTCAATTTGTGATGGTGCTTTTTCAGGATTCCTATTAAGCTAAATTTGTACCTATTTTGAACAAACTATATTTTGATGTTCTGATCTGAATTTTACTTTAAACATTTAGTTACTAAATTGTCAGTAATTAATAGCAGAGGTCCATTTAGACTGCTAATGTATTTCAGAGTGAAAGTGTACTAGCTGAAGCACATGTGCCTTTTAGCCTATTGATGTATTTATATAGTAAAACACCTGAAAAAGATCCCCTGTAAACCTTTCAAACATCTGAATATAGTGCTTAAGTGTCATACCCAGACATTTGGGAATGCTGGGTGCTTGTAGGGAACAGGAAGATTTGGCTAGAAACTGAAGATTTGGCTAGATTTCTGAAATGGCCCGTGGCTTGCACTGGAAGACAGATGCAGACTTGGTACACAGGCAAACTACCTGGCACATGTGGAGTCTGAAATAAGATAGGGAGCCTGTTACCAATCCCCTTCTTCAGATATGCTCCTGATGGTGGTAGTGTGCAGGCTTTGAGCAGTCCCCTGGTGATAAGACATGAGAGAGCAGACAGGATTCACAACATGAACAGCAACTGCAGAGAGACTAGAAATGGGACCCAAGAAAACTAAGCAGGACTAGGAAAGGTAGACACTAGCAGCAAACTCATATGGTATGTAAAACAGATATGGAGAAGAAGTCCAAATCACAAGGAACAAGGAGTGAACCCAGTAGTCACAATAGTATAGACAATGTTTCATTAAGTTGGTGGAACTAGACAGGAGCTTATCAGAGAATCTGGCTATTACCCATTAGTCATTACAACATTCCAAATATGAGAGAAAATCTAATATGCATATTTCATACAATAAAAACACATACAAAGTTTTGTATTTATATTTATTAAAGTAGATCATAAGTGGCTACATTGCCTCCTTGAAACAGTTTGCCTCCTGTGTTTTTTTATTTAAATTAAATGCATATATGAAATAAATATAATAAAAATATTAAAAGGTATATTTTAACTTGTACATGATTTTATTTATTTGAATTCCCCAAAGTTGTGATTAAAGAGACAAAGGTCTGATTTATCAAGCACGTATGTCAGACACATCAGTGCAAATTAAAGTAGTGAAAAATATAATTTATATATTTTTTTCATACTCGCGCATGTTGCTGCACTGCAAGTAACACATTTACTAAAAATTAGTGGTGCAGCAACATGCTGAGAATTTTAGAAATCATGTTTTGCACTACTCTAATTTGAACTGAAATGCCATTGTCTGAGAGGAGTGCTTAATATGGTGCTTAATAAATCAGGCCTATACTGTACTGTGTCCAGACCACTTTCTATCGGAAAAAAAGGATAATGCTACTAATACAGTATTTTTAAACTATAACAATGTTTAATTTTGTCTTTCCACCCTTTTCATTGCTTCCTCCTGTCTGTCTGTGTCCTCAGAAATACCTAATTCTAATTTTTATGTATAATAATTAATATGTTATCTTTCAATAATTTTATTGTAGCAAAATATAAGAACTGGCACAACCATTTGACAGCAGGTAGAAGTAACATACAATATGCATGAAAAACAGTAATTGTTTCCATACAGCTCTATGTGCTTATATCACATAACACATTACTTTTTTATTTATAAATTAATAAGTATGCAGTAAGAACCGAAGTACCCAGTGACAGTTACAGTGCTCGCCTAACCTGATAATATTAGGGAAATCAAAGCACCTCAGTATAGATCACTTGCAATCACTAAAGTCCTACATTTCATAGTATCATCACTAGTCATCTAATATAAAACACACTTATATTAGACTTCTAATGATGAAAAAAATGAAGATCAATAAAGGATGAAAAAGTAAGAAAAGTAAGGAGTCCTCCCCTGAGGAATTTTATAGGCAGAGTATAAATTACTAGGGAGAAAATTGCAATGTCCTCATCTCAAACTATCAAACCATTAACAGATGACGATCAAATGTCTCAGGTAAGAACTCACGGACCCAAGGATCCCACACTTCTCGGTATTCTTCCAATTTATTATTGTTTATAGCAGAAAGTTTTTCCATGGCCATAATGTTATTTGTTCTGTTCTTAAATTCTCCAAACTGCAAAGTTGGGGTTTTCCATGCTTTAGCGATGACCATTTTTGCTGATGTGCAGATATGATAATATAATTACTGTTCGTTGGGGGTTCATTCAACAAGGCCACCCAGGGATCCAATCTAATTTCCCTACCCAGCAATCTTCTAACCACCCTGAAAATTTTAGTCCAACATTTTCGTACTATTTTACAGTCCCACCAAATATGCCTATTTGTACCCAAAACAGTACATCCTCTAAAACAGTGTCCCTGACCTCCTCCCTTCATATGTGCTAGCTGCTCCGGCACAAGATACCATCGCAGAAACACCTTCAAATTTGCCTCAATAGCTGAAACCGAGGTCGCCTTCCCGAAAGATGCTAACCATATTTTTTGACATTGTTCCGACTCTCTAGTCTCTCCTAAATCCAATTTCCAATTTTCCCTATGTGGGAGTTTTCCCCGATTGATTCCAGAACACAAAGATTTATAAATGTCAGACACTGCCCCTCTACCCCTCGGATCTCGTTTACAATGTGTTTCAAAAGAAGTCATGTGATCTAGTTTTTAACTATTTCTAGTCATTAGCTTTACAAGGTGGGTGATCTGTAGATATCCAAAGTAATCATTTGTCTGCAAACCATATTGTTCCTGAAGTAGCTGGAAGGAGACAACATACGGTCCCTGGACACAATCCATCAAACGCTGGATCCCCACTCTACTCCATCCGCTGAATCTAGAGGGGTCCAAGATTCCTGGCGGAAATAGAGGGTTATCCCACAAGGGCATCAATGGTAAATGTGGGGAAGCCAATTCCCCCGCAAATTTGACATTGTCCCACACCCGCATGGAGTGTGCTATAATCGGAGTGTGCTGTAAATCCTGCCCCTATTCTTTGGTGTCAACCATAAAAGTTTATCAACCTGCAATAGATAGGACAGGACACTTTCAAATTTGGACCCAGCTTGGGGTGTCTTCCTTAACATGGTAAGATAATAGGAAGTATTTCTGCAGACTTGGAAAACCTAATCCTCCTGTTAATTTTGACCTGATCAGAGTACGCATAGTTATCCTCGGCTTTTTGCCTTCCCAGAGAAACAAGGATAATTGACCCTGCAAATCTTTCAGAAATCAAGAAGGGACATGTACTGGGAGAGTTCTAGCCAAATAAAGGAATTTGGGTAATAGTGTCATTTTTATGGCTGCCATTCTGCCCAACCAGGACAATTTATACTCTTTCCACTGTGCTAATAATACATTAAATTTCCTGTGCAGAGGTAGATAATTTGCCGCAAATAGGTCATTATAGTCAGTCGTCAAAGAAACTCCAAGATATTTTATTGTTTTATCTTCCCAGCTAAAGTTATAACTAGAATGCATCTGACTCCAAATTGTTAACGGGACGCTAATATTCAATGCCGTGTTGACTTGGAGGCCTGAAACATCTGCAAATCGGACCATATATATATATATATATATATATATATATATATATATATACAGCAGATTTGGCAATGAAATAAGGGGGTTAGAGACAAATAGGAGAACGTCATCCGCAAAGAGACAAAGTTTATGATGCCTTTCTCCCACCATTACTCCTGAGATATCTGGGGAGGCCCTAATCATTTGAGCCAGTGGTTCCATAACCAGGGTGAAAAGCAGGGGAGACAGGGGGCAACCCTGTCTTGTACCCCTAGCTAGATTAAATTATATTTAACAAACGCTGAAGATGTTTTATATACTGCTTCCAAAATACCCAAAAATTTAGGGCCAAAACCCCATTTCTCTAATAAGCTAAAAAGGTATTCCCACGACACTGAATCGAAAGCCTTTTCGAATATCCAAGGATAAAAGCAGTGTAGAAATACCTTGTTCCTTAGCTATATGAGAAACTTGAATTACTTTTCTAAGATTGTCCCCTGCTTGCCGCCCTGGGATAAAGCCCGTCTGGTCATTGTAAACTAAGTGCATATAACTTGAGATCCTATCCGCTAATACCTTGGCCAGAATTTTAACATCTAAGTTAATGAGAGAAATTGGCCTGTAATTCGACCATACCGTAAGATCCGTGTCGGACTTCGGGATCATACTTATTGATGTCCTAAGTGTTTCATGTGTAAACAAGCCCCCTCTCCAGAGTGCATTGAGCGCAGCAGTTAATTTTGGGATCAATATTGAACTAAAGGTCTGATAATATGCTGCTGAGAACCCGTCAGGTCCTGGGCATTTATTAATTTAGAGCCCCGCAACTGCTTGTTGCACTTCACCTACACTGAAATCTTCATCCATAAGTTCTCTCAACTGAACGGGTAGAGTCGGTAAAGAGGTAATATCAAGGAAATCCTGTATCTCTTTAGCTTTTGGCGGTCGAGGATTTGAGTATAATTTAGAGAGTTGTGTTCTAAAGATCTCCACAATCTTAGTTGGGTTACTTGTTAGCTCTCCTCTATCACTCCAAAGCTTAATAGGTCGGTAGCACTGATCAGGGGTCCTTAATTTCTTAGCCAACAATGTGTCTGGTTGATTCGCTTTACAATAGAACCTATGTTTGGCCCATCTCAATGTTTTTTCAGCTTTACCTGCCAGAGCCAAGTTAAGATCTCTAGTTACTCTATTAAGCCTCGCTCTGTTTGCTGGGGTCATACATGTTTTTGTCTTTTCTACAATGTCTAGATACTCTTTCTCCAGCTTCTCTATATAAGTTGCCCTTTCACGCTTCTTTCGCGAGGCCAGCTGTATCAGTTTACCTCTAATTGTGGGCTTCCCAACATATTATAGCTGAAATCTCTGGGGAATCATTTAAATCAAAATATTCTGTTAAGGCTTAAGATATAGACTGAGTTATCTCTGGGTCAGACAGTAGGGACACATTCAAGGACCAGAGGGCACCCAATGGTCTACTTAGGAGGGAGCTAAGCTTGAGGATAAACCCATCATGATCTGACCAGGAGATCGGGACTATTTTAGTATCCTGAATTTGTGATAGGGTACCTAAAGGCAAAAAAACATGGTCTATTCTTCATGCGGGTGTGAGAAATGCGTAAAATCTTGTGTACCTGGATGGGCCTCCCTCCAGCCGTCCACCAACGAATACGTATTCAGCAGCTTTCTGAATGCTTTGGAGACCATCACCACGTTGGAACAGACAAGGCTATTCATTGTAGACAGTTATCTAAGAAAGGGTTCAAAACTAGATTTTAATCACCACATATAATTAACATTCCTTTGGCATTCGTCCCTACCTCCTTAAAAAAATCTGATAGAAATGAGATCTGGTTTGTATTCGGGGCATAGTAAGTAGCCACTGTTATCTCCACATCCTGGAGTTCACCTATAAGGATCAAATACCAACCATCTGGATCACTTATTTTCCTATCACAGTAAAACTGTGACCCTCTTCTAAATCCTACCATCACTCCTTTCTTTTTGGAATCAGCACAGGCCATATAAATTTGTGGGTATTTAGCATAAAAAAAAAATTAGGTTTGGAGGAGCCAGATAAGTGCATTTTCTGAAAACAAATAACATTGTTAATTGTACAAAAAAGCTAAACTTCTTTTGTTAGGGGAGTTCATATCACACTACTCCGAGCCCTTTTACCGTAGACTAAATCAAGAGAAACGGGCAAAAGAAAAAAGAGAGAAGGAAGAGAGGAGCAAATAAATGAAGGGGATAAAATAATTAAAAAAAAGGGGGAGGGTGGAAGGGGGAAGAACCTCCTCAGGGGAGGAGTTAGATAAAATAAAGGAACGACTAAAGAAAGTGATGGGTTTCGAGTTCATCAGTTGAAAGGGGAACCAGCCCTTTGATTTTATTTTATACACAGAGCAGTCGGTTTTAACTCCTTCTGCCCTATATATTAATAAAAGCTGTTGATGAACCCGATCCTATCCAACCTTAAAGAAACTGTTGGTCCCGAACCCTCAGAAAATCAAAGGACTCGGGATCACTCAGAATTGACTCAAAATTATTAGATTACAAAAAACACTCAAAATATATTTAGAACAAAAGACAATCAGAACTTAGAACCTCAAAACAAATCCCCTCAGGGATTATAGGAGTATGACATGTAAATGCCGCCGGGCAAATAGGGTTTGCTTATAATATATTTGGCGCTAAGGTTATATTTAAGCTCTCTGAAGTAACTCTCAGTATCCAGAGAAGGAATCAAGGAGGCGAGGAGAAAAATTGGGACCTAAGAGCAAGGGATCCCTATTTAAAGGGATACAAATTGCCTCCTACTCTGCTGAGAATAGTAAACATCTTTACACATATCTGGACTAACTCAACCATATGATATACGTTTCCTTTACCAAACAAAATGGAAAAAATATGGAACTCTAAAGAGTGACAACTTAGCCTAAAATATAAAAGGTGAATCCTCAGGTATCCTCAAAAGTTAGGCGCGAGCCCCGGTTGCTCGAGAAAGTCCAACGCTTCGTCGTTTGCCCGCGCACTGAGACTTGGGAGATTCGTCGACGTATCTAGATTTAGCAGAGGTGGTTTTGCTCAAATTGAGGGATGCCACTTGTTGTTGTAGATCCTCTAGTGAGACTGTGATGTAAGGGTTGCTGTTGTATGTAAAAGAGACTTTAAATGGGAATCCCCACTAATACTTGATATTGTGATCACGAAGTATAGCGAGCTGGGGTCTCATCTCCTTTCTCTTAGCCAATGTGGTCGCCGAGAGTGACCAGGTTACATGTCACCTTCTCTATCTCCATTGTTAAATGTGCCATCATTATTTTAGTATTGGAGGCTAGTGCTGTTTGTAGGAGGATGTTGTCCTCCCCCTCACTGGCCAGGAAGAGGGCTTCACTTGATTCGACCTCCTCCATGTTCTCAACTCGCCGGTCCGCACACAGCTACAGGCTACCCTCGCAGGTAACCCCTCCCTATTGCAGGGTACGCGCCACAGCTCGCTGTCACCCCGGAGGACAGTTAAAGCGCTGCAATCTGCCGTCCGCGCGCATGCGCACTTCAATAATTAATATGTTCATTGGACACAGTGCCCCACGATTAAGATTTTAAAATAGAGGTTTTTAATTGCTTACATTTGCAAACTAAGAAGCCCTTAGTTTAAGCGACTTCTTTTGTCTCTAAAATTGAAAATAAAAAAAAGGACATTGATAAGCATGTAAACCACTGTGAGCTCACCAATGTCCTACTCATCTTGCCTGGCATTCGGCTCCAGTGCCACTATCTTGCTGCACCCAGGAAGTGAATGTATCACGTAAACCTCCCAAGTGTAGCCTCGAAGCTGCACTGGCTGCATTGATTCATTAATGAATTGATGCGGCAGTGTGAGAGCAGTAGCTGCGGACTAGGTGACATCAGTTACTCACGTGTCTGCGGCTGCTGATTGGGTATTGCGGTATGCTCAGTCGTGGAAGTTGTTGGGAATTTGACTCTGCTTTAAACAGACAGTACTTTAATTTTCCATATCCCTAATTTCCAAGACATGGGTTATAGTAATTTGGGTTATAGTGATGAATCCTATAACGAAATGTACCTTGTTGTTGGTTTAAAGGGTTTGTCCAAAGGAACAGTGCAACCTGCGCACATGTCCCATCCTGCCGCACTGGGGAGGGAAAAATCATGCTCTGGAAAGCCCACCACTGGGCAGCAAAGATTACGTTTGCCCTGGCTCCCTCATTAGTCCTGCTCTGTCTGAGCAGCCACCGAAAGTGTTGGCCAAGACAGAATCCACTTTTGGAAATTGTTGTGGCAGAGGCCCTCTCTAGATTGCACAAGCCCGATTTTTCTTTTCTTTGATGTTGTAATGTTTTAGGCTGTAGGTAATGGATGGTATAGAAAATATTTGGACTAAAATAGGGTACAAAAGACAGAAATGTTTTTAGACAACAAGACAATTAGAAGCACCTGGGTGTGGGCAGTGGGAATAGCTATACTCAGACTAGGAACATCCAAACCACATGGTGTAATACATGGTAGACACTGGACAATCTAAATGTCTCCTCCCAACCCCTCGAATTATATTTGGAGAAAGGTCCTTCTGAATCCTGGATTTTTTATATATTCTACCAAACTGAAACTGATCCACAAGTGGAATATTCAAGCAAAGATTACCAGTTAGTGCATACTTGTGTTTCCTGTTGCCTAATATGTGAGGCAGCACTTGTATTCAAGAGACTAATTTTAGCTCGTGTTTGAAATTCATTGTTGTTTTAAGTCTACTGACCTTAATATTTAATGTAATGCACATTTTACGTAGATAATCTTATTTGCTTTCATGTTTCTCTTGATTAAAATATAAAAGGCTTAGGGCAGATGCTCAGATTTACAGCAAACACTCTACCTAGCATTAATAATAAACAAATACAATTGATGAGGATTAATATTTTAATTTTAGTTCAATGTATGTTCTTGGCATGTTAAGCTCATCTCTTTAATTCATTGTAAATCATAATGTTTAGAGACTAAAGTACTTCTAAACAGACGCAACATAGTTTAATCAGTAAGTATTAGGATGAGAATTCCTGCTTCATTATGTCCGTTCCTCTGGGACCTCTTACGCACAACAATGGATATGATTTGGCAGGGTATATGTAGTAAATGCATATATTTATTTGTCAATAGATAAAGTGTGTCATTGTGTATATGCCTGAACATGCATATGCAGAAAATCTTAGTTTGATAAAATGATGAAAGGAGAGTTGGGAGGAAGGAAGAGGAAATACAAATGGAAGGTTACATAGAACATCTAGGATAGTAACACTAGTTTGTTTGCAGAGGTTACGACTATCCCCCTATCTTGTGAACATGAAATTCATTTGAAAAGGGGGCAGCCATTCTGCTCTACCCTCCATGCCCAAAACAGGTAGAGGACAGAAAGGCCCCCCGTATGTGCCAGACGCACAATATGCAGAGGGTGCCACAATCCCTTACCAGAGCCTGAATAGACCGAATAGACAGAGGGTGCAGTGATCACCCACCCACTAGACCCACCATATGCACAGGTCACACAAATCCCCACACCCATACAGAATCATATTAAATGCACTGTACCCCCTTCTCTGTCTTTGTCTAAGTAATAATACCCAGAGTGCACAGTGCTCCCTCCCCTAATACTGACAATGCCTGTTCTCTTTCAGGCAGCTGAAGAATGGTAAAGATTCTGAGCATGCTTATTGTTCAGCAGACCAGGGCCTCCAATCACCTGCTTCACCTGAGAATAGAAATGGAACTAGCTTTTTCCATTTCCAACTGAAAACCAATTACAACCCTCCCTCTGACACCAACGGACAACCTGTAACCACAGCTGTCTGCATTTTTAACAACACAGGACTACCCCCTTTCTCAAATGACAAGTCAGAGATTGAGATGGACAGCTCAATCCTGCTATTATTTCAACTCCTGATGAACAACCCATGATGGCTATTGCTCCTCATGCTTGGGTATTTTGGTCACACTTCTCTGTTATCCCATTCTCAGTTTTAGCTAACAAGTCATCACTAGAAATACCATGAATATACTTGACTTTCCTGATTTCCACTTCCTTTGGTTTTGTTACTCTTTGTGGGGGCATCTCTATTATGCCTTATTGTGTGTATCCTCCAGGATCATCCGTGGTACTGGCTATTCAGTCCTACCACAGTTGTGCACTGAGCTAGAGGTATTTTGCAGATGCGATCAGGGCACTTATATGTGGCGAGGGTTTGAGGAAGAGGTGAGTTGATCAGGTAACCTCCAGGGTTTCATACTAATTCAGGATGCCCCACTAAGAGGTAGGCCACTAGCCCAATAGTCTTATAAACCTGAGTGGCGTAGTTGTTGAACTTTAATAATTCAGACAATACTCAACCAACTTGAGGATTACACTTTAATCACAATAAGTTAGTTCAAATTAAAAATAACATAAAATACTCTCCTGAAAATACTAAAGCAGAAAGTTCAAATCACCCCTGATGTGCATGCTGCATCCTAGCAACAATGTGATTTTCTGAAAAGCTCCAAGTCTGCTCTTATTTATCCCTGCATCCAGGCATATCCATGTGTCAATCCATGTTGCTGCATCTGCCCAGCAAACAACATAAATGTGTATCCCAGTGAAAACAAATTCCTTTGCTCTATAGATAATTGAAAATAAGTTTACAGTTACAAATGCACTGAGAGAATGTATTAAGGCAGCATTTTAATTTTCCAAATGGACAACGTCGAGGGATGCATCTACAGGTAGCTGTATTTCTGTATGTGTTTGTTACATCTTACAGATGCATCTGTTGTTACTTTACCTTGAATTTGGTTAAAGGCCGATGATTCAACATTGGGTAGCAAAACTATAATCAAATTTCTTGATCACACTTTTAGTTTTTCAGCAGGAAATCACAAAGCTCATAAATCCTAGGCCATTCTGTTAACTGTTAACTGTTAACTGTTTTAATATGCTGTCTTTCTCTGGAAAAAAGGAAGGTATTATATATAGAATGTGTTTAAATATATAACCTTTTATATAAGGTTTAGAAGCTGTTTATTGGAAAACAATGAATAAGATGCATTGTACGTTGAAATTACGTTTTTATCAGAATGTTATATCTGGGAAGAAAATATCAATATAACACAAAGCAACTACACTGCACAAGGTCGAAATGTATCAAGGTGAGCTAATCCATGCTTACATTTTCATATAAAATATTTCACATATTTTCACATATTTCAGATTGTATTAGTATATATGATCATCTTATCTGCTAAAGTGATAATGAACTGTGTACTAAAAAAACATTAAAGCAAGACAAAAAAGAACAGCTGCCACTCATGATTTAGCAGGAAAATCAGTGAGACAAGGTCTGGGTTAAGTCGTATAACTGCAGGGCTGCTTGGTTAACTTACATGGATTAAATATAGAGGTTATGTTTGTGTGAGACATTCAGCATGGGGTACTGACAGGCTTCAGGGCTTAAACCAAGGCAGTGATGTTTGAGATAAAAAGAAGCTGCCTACTTAAAGGTGAAAAAAAATCACAACTTTCAACTGCAAGAAGATTTACTGGCTTAGAAAGCATAGACCAAATCACTACTGAGAATATGACCTTTGCTCATATAGTGATTGTGGTCACAAATTAGTTTTACTGTGCTTTTATTGCAGTATATTCTCTATAGTCTCAAGATGGTGGAAGGCATCAATGCTTATTCTATGTTTATACTCTTTATAGTCTACATGACAGATGTAAATGCATACTATTTAATTCCTTTAGCAATATAATACCTAATGATGTCAGCTTCTGCAGCTATATATGTATTCACTGCACATCATACAAACTATAAAAATCTTTTGTCTTCTGGGCGCTTGGGTTTAACAAAATGTGAATCAGGCTGACAAACTGATGAGAGAGCCTGGGGATGATATAGAGGCCATTGTACATAAAGCAAATCTAACAAAGTCGGAGCAGGATACAGGAAGAACTTAAGAAGGCCATGAATGCAGGTACTACGCCTGCCAATTCCAACCCCACTTTCTCCATTTAACTTACATTAGCTTTTGACTGTTCCCACATGGGTGCTTGGTGCTGCAGCCTTGTCTTCTGTCCAGCTTCAGACTGCAATTGACAGTTATAACATCAATTCATAGTGACAGCAACTCCTCTGCTAGTGCTGCGACTGTGTAAGTCTCATTCTACAGAGGATTTTTTGTTAAAGTATCTGAATAGTACAAAGCTTAGGGCTTAGGATGGAAATGGGCAAGCACAATTTGGGTGCAACAATAACTTACAGTTGATATGTTGACCTTACTGTATATTTCCTCACAATAGCTTCCTCCTTCTTCTACACTTTGAAATGCACCTGTTCCCAAGATCTGTCCTACAGCATGCACTCAACCAGTGATTACTTGGCAGCCTATCTTCCATTTGCAAACAAATAGATGATACTCCACCCAGGAAGTCTACTGCCTACATGTTTTCTCTCTCTCTCTCTGTATGAGGCTGTGGGGTGTACTAGTCAGTCAAGAGACCCAATTTCAAAACCTTGAAAGTTTTACTGACCTGGAGTAAGACAAAATGTAAGTTTGGACTGTTATTTTAGCTGGATAGGTAGTTTAAAGTGGACCCTCTGTCGGCTCCATCCCCCTCTCACTTGGGCATTTTGATTTGCCCATCTGCAGTGATCATCCTAGGAAGGCCAAGAATTGCCATTTCAACTCAATCCACACTTTTGTCATACATGAATGCCGGCAGACAAATGGGCTCCCCGGATGGGTATGCATGGTGCCACACATGGTGGAATTCCACTTTATTACATTACAATAACTTAATTACCAAAGGTTTATTTTAGTGAAGCAATACATTTTAGCATGAAATAAATCCCCTAACATAGAACTAGAAGAATCAGAATCAGATTCTGTTTATTTTTCCAAGTTCAAGTTATACAAGGATTTTGTTGTGGCAGATGGGCATATATTTTACCAAAGAACAGAAACATATACGATCATTGTATGATCTGTGGAGTTTCAGTGGAGTTTTAGCCTGTAGAGCAGCTTGACATAAGTGCAGCGGAACAGAAGTGTGTAGTTTTAAAAACGGCAGGATTTGATTGAATTTGGTAAGTAGCTGTTTTGGATTGGATTGTATTTTCCTTGTGTAAAGAGTGTACTGATTTATTTTGTCTTAAATGTTATGTAGATAGTATTGCATTGGTGGTTCTTGTTTTGGTTTTGGCCTGTTGTTTGCTTACCAGGTGTGAATTAAATAGGGTGGCTTTCTAATTAACATAGCAAAAGCACTAGCAATCCTTCATGCCATCTAATGATTAACAACTTGTTGGACCCGAAACAGCGCGACTTTACTGAGGACAGATCATGTCAAACTAATCTTATTGATTTCTTTGACAATGGCCTTGATTCATCAAGAGTTGAAAAATATTCTCATGGTAGTAAAAATTCATTTCATGAGAAAAAAACCTGAGAAGGACGTGGATGATGAATCACCAGATAGGAAGACAATGAAAGTCAATGGCACCTATTACTGCAGTGTAAAAAGGATTTAATAGTTCACTACTTTTCTCAGGAGTAAAAAAGTGGCATTGACTTACATTGTCTTTTTTTATTTTCTTACTACCATGGGATTTTTTTTTCAACTCTTGATGAATCAAGGCCAATGTCACTAAAGTGTTAGATGAAAGTGGTGCTGTGGATATCACCTATCTGTATTTTAGAAAAGCCTTTAACACTGTACCACAGATAAGTTGGATAGTTCAGTGGATCCCATGCTGGCAGAAGGAAAGGTATCAGAGTGTTGTTGTTAATGGTGTGCAATATAAAGAAAAGTGAGTTACAAGGCTCCCTCCTGGGCCCCATTCTTTTTAATATGTTTGTATGTGTCATAGGAGAAGGCTTGGTGGGAAATGTTTGCCTGTATGTTGATACAAAGGTGAGTAATAGGGCGGATATTCCTGGAGGAACCTGCAAAATGAAAAATAATTAAGCTTTACTAGATAAATGGTTTAATGTCTCTAAATGTAAAAGCATGCACTTGTGTAGAAGGAATCCCTGCTCTGAGTACCGTATGGGCAGTACTGTGTTAGCCAGGACCTTGGAGGAGAGAGGTTTAGGGAATACTGAAATCTGCAAGATGAGTGGACAGTGTAGCCAGGCAGTAGGAAGAGCAAGCAGTATGCTTGGCTGTATAAAGGCCTCACCAGTAGGAAGAGGGATGTTGTGGTGCCCCTGTGAGGGAGGTTGTGGTGCCCCTGTGTAGTGCCCTGGTGAGGCAACAGATAGAATACTGTGTGCAGTTCTGGAGACCATACCTGAAAGAAGACATTATTCAAAAAGAATGGGTCCAAAGGCGGGCAACAAAAATGGTAGAAGGGTTTAAACGTAAAACTTATTAGGATAAAAGAACTTAAAGAACTTCATTTGTACAGTCTAGCGGAAGGAAGGGATAGGGGAACATCATTGAGACCTTTAAACATGTGAAAGGATTGAATAAGGTTCAGGAGGTAAGTGTTTTTCAGAAGAACTTAATGATAGAATAAGGGGACACCACCTGTTGTTGAAGTTCAGGAGCAACGTTAGAAAATATTATTTTACAGAAAGAGTAGATGAAGATGCTTGGAACAAACTTGCAGCAGAGGTAGCTGAAAAATCTATAGTAAATGAATACATCTATCCTAAGCATACATCTATCCTAAGATAAAGAGAACATACAGTATACAGATACGGGCAGACTAGATAGACCATATGGTCTCCTTCTGCCGTCAACCTTCTATGCTTCTGTTTCTATGAATATATACACAAACACATTGAAAAATAAAGGAAATCCAGGGCCGGAATTATTAGTTCTGATGTTCATTGAGTAAATATATATAAAATCTAACACCATCCCTTGTAATCTGTGTAAGCAGTTTGGCCATCCTTATATGCACTATCTGGACAAGGAAGTGGTGCAGGAAATGCTACAGCTGGATGAGGAGGAGCGTTCCCATGGTCACTCCGATCACTTGGCTGGGGGGTTTCTGAGGCCCCTGTGCCTGTGCCATCTGCAGGTGGCCCTAAGGTGAATCCCCAGTTTGTCCCCAAGTCAGTAACCTTGAAAGTAAGGCCAAGCAATGTAATAGCTGTGGCGGCTGGGAGGGGGGCTGGCACTACACGTAACGGTGGGGTCCCAGTAAAAGTGGCGCCTGCTAAAATCCTTGCTATAAGATCTTGTAGACCAAGGCTGGGTGATTCTGATCCTCTACCCACTCTACCCCCTTCTGAGCATATTGGGAATTCAGACCCCAAGGCCGAGAGCTCTGGACTCCCCACTGAGGACCAGGATTACCTGGCTTTTAGAATGGCCACAAGGAAAAAAAGGAAAAAGAATAGTGGAGTGCCAGAGCCGGGGGAGAGCAGTGGGGTGCAGCTCTCAAATGGGTTTGAGGTGCTCTCTGAGGACTCCTCAATAAAAATGTCTTCATTCGATTCTGAGGCCTCAGATATGGAGGAGGAAACACTGGTTCCTTTATTAAAGCGGACCAACACCCAGGGGGGATCGGCCCGGGAATCTGTAAGATTCTGGCTGGAGTCGCGCCAGTACCCCCAGAGGAATTTTAAACCTCCGGATCCCGGGTCTGCTTCCACCAGCGGCGCTAGTAACACCACGGTGCCCCAGCCCGGTGAGAGTTTGTCAGCTTTTCGCAGCCGTGTATGCAGTAATTTGTGCAGTGTGGCGAAGGAGGAGGAGAAGCTGTGCAAGATGAAAATCGCATTAAAGAAAAAGAAAATGGACACCAGCAAGGCGCAGGGACTGGATCGGCGTTCAAGTAAAGCAGATTTAGCTGAGCTTGAATCAGCATGTCGGCAGCAGGAGAAACTTGTTTCATCCCTTAAAAATATAAAAACGAGGAGCGATTTAAGTCCATGCAGCGTTTAGGCCCCACTGTGAAGGAGGAAGAGGCCGACCATGCGGATGAGACCCCGATGGTGGAGGATTCTCCAGCTGTACCTCCACCCAAAGTTGCAGCAGTAGCAGAGCCGGGAGCCCCGGAACCAGCATTGGAAGACTCTCTTGCTGAGACAACACATCATGAGTGCGTGACATCGCTGGGCATCCAGGAAGCCCCTACTTGAGCAGATCTTCCAGAGGACAGCCGCCAGCCTGAGGAGCCCATGCCAGCTAAGGACGACGTCCTTTTGTCCAGCCAACCTGCGGAGTGCGCCATAGGCGCTGTGTCAGGGGGTATAGAAGACTGTGGTGCTCCTTGCATTGAAAAGGGTGAGGTGGCGGCAGCCGTAAGTACCATCCTGGCACCCATCCGGGTTTCTGGGTGCGCCGAACTTGGTGGGCCTGGGGCCATGGGTGACTCACCCGCAGGTTTGGGTCTTGCTGGCAGGGCTTCTATTGTTTCTGCTTCAGCTGGTTTGGGTGCTGTTACTGATGTTGTTGCTCCTGTTACTGCTGCTGTGTCTGGGGTTGAGTCCGCAGGAGTTAATTCTATTGTTGGACTTTCTGCTGTGACTGCTGCTGATGTTGTGACTGTCCCCTCACCTTCACCTCAGGTGGACAGTAAGAAGACTGTGCCACCTAATTCTGGGGCCCCTGCTGTCCGCCCTGCCCTGTATTTCATCCATCGAGGTGGCACAGGGAGTAGGGCCAATAATGTTGTTGGTGCTGCAGTGCAGTCCCCTGTGTCCTATGCCCAGGTTGCCAGGCATGGTGGAGAAGCTGCTGGTGAGAAGATGTCTGTGCCCAGTGAGGCCAACGCCCCTGCCAGTGGCTTCAATAGGCGCAACCTGGCTATTAGGTGGGAGGGGGAGGGGCCAGTTATCACCCGGCGGGTGGTGGTGGATCTTATACTGGGTATGGGATTCGCAGCCGCAGACATTTTTGCCCTGATCAGTCCAGCAGGGAGTGCAGAACATGACTTAAGCTTCGTCAGACCAGAAGGAATGGACTTATTTTGGGAGCGTTATGAGCTGCTGAAGCAAGATCCTGCCTGGAAGGGGTTAACTCCCATCCAGGTCTCCAGACAGCAGCTCGTGAAAAATGTCACCATACTGGTTAGAAATGAGTCCATTCCCCCCTCTGATTTGACTGTCTGGCTAAAGCGTTATGGTGATGTTCTCACTCCCCTGAAGAAGATACTAGACGATCTGGACTGAGGGCTGGTCAGTGACCCTGAGGCTCTGCAGGAATGGCAACCAGGTCACCCACTTGCCATCTTCTGCCTATATTGGCCGTGACCGGCTGACCATCTTTTTTCCTGGTCAGCCCAAGGTTTGCCAAAAATGTGGGGCCAAGGGTCACTTTAGCTCCTCCTGCTCGCTTCTTAGGTGCTCGTTGTGCCAGGGCTTGCGGCACTTGGCTAAGGACTGCAATACAATCCGATGTAATCTATGTAACCAGCTCAGCCACCCTTATAGTCAGTGTCCTAAGGCCTGGCACAACCTGGACATGGAAGTGGTGCAGGAAATACTGCAGCTGGATAGGGAGGAACATTCCCATGCGGTCCCGTCTACGGTCCCTCCCCCCACTCAGCTGGGGGTTCCTGAGGCCCCTGCGCCCGCTCCTGTACCATCTGTTCCTAAGGTGAATCCCCAGTCTGCCCCCAAGTCAGCAACCACCAATGTAAGATCGAGTAATTTAATAGCTGAGGCGGCCCGGGGGACTGGCACTGCAAGTACCAAGGGGGTCCCAGTAATTGTGGCCCCTGCTGTAAAACCTCGCAGGCTGGGGCTAGGTGATCCTAATCCTGCACCCCCTTCTGAGAAGGGTGGGAGTTCAGATCCCAAGACAGCGTGGTCTGGACTCTCCCCCGAGGATCAGGATTACCTTGCTCTCAGGTTTGCTACCAAGAAGAAAAGAAAAAAGGACAATGGAGTGCCTGAACCGGGGAATAGCCATGGGGTGCATCTCTTCAACCGGTTTGAGGCCCTTTCTGAGGACTCTATAGAGATTTCTTCATTTGATTCTGAGGCCTCAGATATGGAGGAGGAAACACAAGCCTCCTCCAGTAAGCGTGAGGTATCCGATAGTGAGGCTGGAGGGAAGGCTAAGCGATTGACTCTGATTGCAGTTCCCCCTCCGATAAAGGTGGCAACCATTAATGTTGCCAGCATTAAATCAGTAAGCGCTCATTTTATGGCCATATTTTTTCTCAGCCAGTTTGATGCTGATATTTTGTTTTTGCAGGAGACCAGATTGGCCAGTCTGGCCGACACTCACGCTGTGAAGCGGGAGTGGAGGCACGGACCCTCTTCTTGGTCTCTTGCGGCCGAGCCATACAGCGGAGTGGCGGTGCTTTTTAAAACCGGCATGGTAACTTGCCGGCGAGTCATTGAGGTGGAGATCGGGAGGTGCATGGTCTTGGACGTTATTGTAAGGGGGCAGGACCTGCGCCTAATAAATATCTATGGATCCCAAACTAAGTGGGACAGGAAATGCCTCCTTACAAAGATCAAGCCGTTCCTTTTTACAGCCCGGCCAGTAGTCTTTGGAGGTGATTTTAACACCGTGACTAGGCCCATGGACAGGAGAGGCTTCAAAGGCAAGCTCGGCTGTGATAGTCTCTTTTTGAATAGCATGGTTAGAGAGGCAGGTCTGGAAGATGTGCACATTAAGCACTCCCCAGACCTCACGGGCTTCACTTTTCAGCGAGGTAGCAGTCAGAGTAGAATCGACAGGTTTTTTTTGAAGGAGGGCTCGGCTTCTCAGCCTCCGCGGCTGCAGGCGGTCGAGTTCTCCGATGAACTTTTACTGTCGATGGTCTTGAATGCCTCTGACACACCCCCTAGGAAGGGGCATCTGGAGGGTGAATTTGGCTCTCCTTGAGAAGGAGGGGGTAAGACAATCTTTTGAGGATTTTTTTCAAGCACAGGTTTCCATTAAGGAATTTTGCAGCAGCAGGTCTGAGTGGTGGGAGCTGACCAAAATGAGAATTGCTGGGCTTTTCATGGGCCTAGGAAAAAGAAAACAGCTTGATAAATACATTGCCTACCAGCGCTTGCGGAGGAAAGTTGACATCCTTGTCTTGAATGGTGGAGATCAAGGGGCAATCTCTGAAGTCAAGCTTCTCCTCAGGAAGTGTCAGTATGACCAGCATGCTTCTCTGGTTCTGGAAAGGGATTATCGGAAATACCACTCACCCGATCCCTATCAGAATTGCAGACAGGCTGCAGCTCTAAAGACTGTCCTTGGTCTGAAGAATAGCACAGGTTCCCTGGTAAGATCTAAATCTGGGATCCTGGATATTATTAGGTCCTTTTATGCTGACCTCCTGGGCAGAAAGGTTCTTGACCGGGCAAGGATGGAAAGTTTCCTGGACTCTACTCAAGGATTGGAAAATGGTGACCTTTCTATCACTAGAACCAATATAGTATGAATGCACACCGACTATCAAATTGATTTGCAGAAAAAGGGGTGAATTTATTTATATATATACATGTATAGACAAATATTAAGGTATACATAGAGAAATATATGAGGAAAGGGATCAGTTACACTTATGCAGTATCAATATACACAAAATATTTACAATATATACATTCAGGTTGAGATCCTGGGAGCTGAGAATGATTGGTTGCACCTATCGCAAAAAAGTTCAAGCTGACCAGGATTTGAATAGGGTTCAAATGATTTCATTGCAACGGTAAAAAAATATATATAAAGCAAAGTCTTTCTGGCTTAATATCTGGCGAAAATTCAATGGATTGATTGTATGGTAGATATACTTTTAAGAAAATCTGAGGCACTTGGGGTGGGTAGAAATCCCAATCCAGAGGATGTAGTTGCGGTATCTTTAAGTTGATCACAGTTCAGCTGTGGGAGTCCGGTGCGGGGGTCCCGACCCAGTGCCAACCAGCCCGTGTCCGGCTTAATGCCAGCCGCAAGATGGTGGCGCACAGGCGCATGGGGCACTCGGCACATCGGAGATCAGCGGAGCGATGGTAGGTGCGTATACTGATCACGGGGGGAGTCTCTGCAGGAGGATCCAAGTGGTGTGTCTAAGAATTGAAAAAATATAATGAATAAACAGGCACAATTAAAGTGATATTGCAGTTAACTTGCATCAGGGACATAAGTATATACATGGAGCTATTAACAGCTGATAACTACAGAGAACATTGTCTGGGTCCCAAGCATAAAATAAAGAGCAAGTATAAATGAAAGGCCAGACCTCAGCTAAACAAGGACAACAATCCTGTTAAAATATGAACAGTTAAATTGATCCTGGTTCCCGCTTATGGGAATCCTGAGTGCCAAATCGAATTGGAGTATTTTATGGAGGGATACTGTCATATCACAGTTGTATGGCAGTATTGCAGTCCATATGAGACCCTAAATAAATAACTAACAGAGAGAGTAGCTAGAGGTAATGTGAAATTCTAATGGGTCCTAGGGGGTAGCCAATGACCATTAAAAGCAACTAACCTAGAATAATAGTTAAATTAAGGAGGGTTAATACCTGAGAGAGTCTGAATGTTCATGTGGCTGAAGCCAGACAATCCTGCAGGTAATCTAAGTGTGATGTATATGCGGCAGACCTAAAGGGATCAAGTAAAAGAACATTAGTAGGTGTTAAAACACATGGTTCAAAAGAAGGGAGATAGATCACACTCCTCATTCATCCCTCTGGGGTGCTTAGTACACAGCTCCTCACCTCTTGAAATGGCCGCCGCCCCTTAGCCCCGCCCATTGTGGGAGCAGCGTGATGACGTCATCCCGCTCCTCCTATACCCCCTCCGAGCTCCGGCATCTGTCAGATGCCGGTGGTGATCAGAGCAGGGCGGGTGTCAGGCGAGGAGGCTCCAATCGGAGCCCCCTCGCCTGTCACCCACCCTGCGCCGATCACTACCGGCATCTGTCAGCAACATGACAGTGGCGCGGGACAGCGGCGAGGGATGCCGGATCGGAGGTGAGTACAGTAAAAAAAAAAAATAAAGATTTTTTTTCTTATGTGTCAGTGTCTTATTTTTTACATTTAACCCCTTGTGAACTGGTAAGGGGTCCATGACCCCCTATACCAGTTCACAAGGCTGGGGGGATGGCAAGTCACCTGCGCTAGCGGGTGACTTGCCATTAACCCCCGGCACCCCCATTACCTGCCTCCCCAAAGGCCAGGGGGGGGCAGAAGAGCCCAGGCCCACGGGCTATACGGGCTTGTAGCCTGCAGGGCCAGGGGCCACAAAAGCTTGTTTGCATATTTATATTTTAGGAAAAGGTGTTTTTTATTCAGCTTTTTTATAAATTTTTTAGGAAAACCCTGCGCAAACAAAGAATTCTTTGAGGTAATAATTCCAGAAAGTTGAGCCCACTAGAACAAGCTGGGTACGCTTAGAAAGCTTAATGTGTGTACTTTCAGGGAATATATGGTTTATGGGGGATATTCCAAATGTAAAGGGTTGTTTTGGTTGAAAAATCGCAAGGTGCGCACTTTGTTTGCAGAGCTGAAATTTTCAAGCAAAATTACCGTTACGCACATGCTTTACTTTGGGGTGTTTGGCAACTCTTCCACTGACAGTGGCTATGCATGTTGGGTATCGTTCTGTTCGGAGGATGTTGCTTTTTCAGATTAACTTGTTTTTTCTTGTTTCTATATAGTTTTTTTAGGAAAATGTGGCTTTGTATCTGCTTTTTTATCTGTTTTTTAGGGAAACTCTTTGCAACCAAAGAATCCATTGAGGGATTACTTCCAGAAAACTATGGTCACATCAACAAGCCTGGTACACCTAGAAAGCTTGATGTGTTTACTTCCAGAGAATATATAGTTTGTTGGGGGTATTTCAAATGTAAAGGGTTTTTTTGCTTGAAAAATCGCAAGGTGCGCACTTTGTCTGCAGAGCTGAAATTTTCAAGTAAAATTGCCGTTACGCACATGCTTTACTTTGGGGTGTTTGGCAACTCTTCCCTTGACAGTAGCTATGCATGTTGGGTGTTGCTCTGTTCGGGGAATGTTGCATTTTCAGATTAAACTTGTTTTTTCTTGTTTGTATATAGTTTTTTTAGGAAAATGTGGCTTTGATTCTGCTTTTTTATCCTTTTTTTAGGGAAACTCTTTGCAACCAAAGAATCCATTGAGGGATTACTTCCAGAAAACTATGGCCACATCAACAAGCCTGGTATGCCTAGAAAGCCTGAGGTGTGTACTTCCAGAGAATCTATAGTTTGTTGGGGGTATTTCAAATGTAAAGGGTTGTTTTTCTGGAAAAACTGCAAGGTGAGCATATTGCATAGCATAGTTGTATTTTATCTGAAAATCCCCTAAAGCGCTGTTTCAGTTTGGGGGAGTCTCCTGGGCAGGAAAGGGTGTCTACCTATACATATGTGGTACCGCTGTAACCGGGAGAAATTGGGATTTCACAAGCAATAAGATTTTATTGACAAACTTAAATTTTTTATTACAAAAAAAAAACTACAAATTGTAAAAAATATATATATATTTTTTGCACATATTTCACCCAAAAATATTAAGAATACACCTAAAAAATGACAAACAAGACATTTCATGTTAAAGCCCAGACTCTGCTGAAAAAAACAATATATAATTTTCCTTGGAAATCCCTGGAAATCCCTTCAAAAATCACATTTGAACATGGGGAGCGCATAATAGTGCAAAATGCTCTGGCAACAGAGTGTGACAAAAACTCCAGGTAGGCTGGCACTTAAAGGGATATAGAATAATGGATATTATATATTATATGCCGAATTGTTAGGCCTGTTTCTTTTTGTTTAGTTATTATTATTTTTTTTTTATTTATTTATTATCGTAACTTTGTATATATTGTATATGATTGCTTGATTTTACTCAATAAAAAAATTTATAATCTATTAGGGTATAAGGGGGGATACAGGAAGAGCAGAGTATACAATTTATTACAAAGGGGGCTCACACAGTTGGGCATCAAGATTTGGAATGCCCCAGGGGCACATGAAAGTGTAAATTTGTTGTGCCAAAAGGTTTTGTTCCACAATTCGGGATGCCCCAGGGGAAATCCAGAGCCCTGCCCAGGGCCCGCCAGGTTTGGTTTTGTTTTCCACCTCAAATTCAAAATTGGGATGGCCTAGGAAAGTCGACTAAAACTCAAGAGTGGTGAAAATCCTGGGTTTGGGTCCACTTTTTAAGAGGCTCAACCCCCTTCAAGTTTAAAATTGAGCTATAATTGATTTGTGGAAATGCTAAAAGATTCCAGGGCTGGCCTCTGGCCTTCCCTCGGGGCTTGCTGAATTGGGATGCCCCGCTGTGTGAAACCCACCAGATCGCTGAATGACATAGTCATAGAAACATAGAAACATAGAATGTTGACGGCAGAAGGAGACCATACGGTCCATCTAGTCTGCCCTTATGTGTATACTGTATGTACTCTTTATCTTAGGATAGATGTGTGCTTATCCCAGGCATGTTTAAATTCAGTGACTGTTGATTTTTCAACTACCTCTGCTGGAAGTTTGTTCCAAGCATCTACTACTCTTTCTGTAAAATAATATTTTCTAACATTGCTCCTGATCTTCCCCCCGACTAGCTTCAGGTTGTGCCCCCTTGTTCTATCATTAAGTTTCTTCTTAAAAACACTTCCCTCCTGAACCTTATTCAATCCTTTCACATATTTAAAGGTCTCAATCATGTCCCCCCTCTCCCTTCTTTCCTCCAGACTGTACAAATTAAGTCATGGCAAATGGCTCTGACTGGTTGAGAGCTTGCATATGCAGCATTGGACACTGAAGAGGTGCCCCACTGTGTGAAACCCCCCTGTCCCAAGATCACCTGCTTTCACTTACCTTTTTCTTCTCTGCACCTCAGCAGCATGGCTGGATACCCAGCTTAGCTCTATCTGAGGCGCCAGGCCTTTCTGAATGGCGGATGTAGACATGCTCACAGTTAGAGGTGAGTAGGGATGCATTCAGTAGTGCTTGCTTGATTCAGATAACCTTGATGCTCCGAGATCAGAGCAGCAAAGGACATTTAAATTAAATAAGTGCCGCTGAATGGCTGAGCAGCCCACATGGGAGTAGGGCTGAGGTGAGTTTTAGGGCTATCAGGCGGATACACACAGTGGAGCATCCCAAATTTGTATGACCCAACTTAGAGGAGGAGGAAGAAAGTGACATTTTGAAGTTCCTCTTTATTCCTCTTTAAAGAGAACAAAAACACTTGGTTTTGACCATTTCTGGTTTTGGTTCACTTTTATGGGGCATCCCAATTTCTGAAAGCCCTAGATCACGCCAAAACTAATCAGATAGGTGGGGGCGGGAGCATGGCGCAGACCATAAAGAGACCAGGGATGCCACCGCTCCCCCTTCACTATGTCAGGCTCTGTTACAAACAGCTGAATGCATGCATGGCATTCAGCGCCCACTAAACAAAAACCAATGCATGCATGTGCTGTGGGACTGGCAAATATTTGTGCTTTTTTGGGGCATTTAGGGGGCAAGGAAAATTGTTAATATGCACATCATACAGCGCTGATTAAACGAGGTGACTATGTTTAAGAACTGGAGATAGGAGTACGAAGCGTGTAAGTCTCCTATACTGTATATATGACTTTCCAGGACTGATTTTATTGGCTTTTGATACACTATGGAGATGATTTTAAACGCATAATTAAAAGTGAAGTTTTATGAGAAGAGGAGTGCGGACCATTCGCTTTGCGTTTTATGCTATTTAGTGGGCTTGAGACTACCCACGGCCGTGCACACTCGGGATTAGGTGGTGAGCAGACATTCCCTATATTGTCCGCTGATTGGACGAGAGCCTACGCATGGGGCATAAGACCGAGCAAAGGTTTTTGAGGTGAAATGATTTCACAAATCATGATGCCCCTGGGGCAAGGACCAAAACCCAGGGTAATAAAATTCTGGGTGTTGGTCCACTTTAAATAAAATGCAGATGGGCCTACATGGGATGCCCCAGTGATGCAGGCTAGGGGTGTTCCTCTTTAAAGTGGACCAACCACTGGTTTTGGCACCAATGGAAAAAAAAAGACAAAAGCCTGCGCATGTGCCATGAGAATATGGAAAGGTAGGTCTTGGGGGGCGAACTGGGGAGGATTTCTCACAGTGGGACAATTTGGATGATTGGCTGATAGCTTGTGTATGCGCTGTGGGACTGTTGGAAAGGTATGTTTTAGGTTGAATATAAACCATTTATTTTCATTATTAAATGTGCATTGTACAAAAAGATCTCCGAAGCTAATACAGTAGGAGTTTATAATGGTGAGGTTTCTGTAATGTAGCTTCTGTACTGTACCTAAATGCTGGGTGGGGGAGGAGTCTCTAACTGATTAAAATACAATAGGAACATTTAACTGATAATGAAGGTGGAAAAGGATCTCAAATCCCCTCCCCTCAGTCATACTTTTTTGCACTGGCATTGGTGGCCATTGTATGTCACTCTTTGTTACACACTGCATTTAACCCATCTGTGAGTATACACCTGAGTGGTATTCTGCCCTAATTACAGCAACCGGGGAGTGTTTGTAGAGTTGGGTGCCTTGCTCAAGGGCACATCAGTCATGTTCCATGGCTGGAATTCAAACCTGCAACCCTCAGTTCACAAGACCTATAGGTTACCTACAGGGCATGACCATACTTCTCAAGTGTCCCTGATTTGGAGGAACTGTCCCTCTTATGAGTCCATGACCCCCTGTCCCTCGTTGTTCTCCTCTGTCTCTCTTTGAGGTATAACATGCAGATCTGAATAAACAAATGATTAGTTAGCTTATTTAAAGTGTATATATTGTTGTAACTGTAACCCTATCTCCTATCTACCCCTCAATGAGGGGGCCTGTCCTAATTTCTCAAATGTCCCTCTTTCCCACCCGCAAAAGTTGGGAGGTATGGTCATGACTGCCCCACATCCTAGTGATTGTGTGTGTGTGTGTGTGTTAATGTGTGTGGGGTTTACAATCAAACCAGCAGTGTTTCCCCTCTTGGGATGCCCCATTGTGAGACTCACAGGGTCATCCAATACACTAATTTTTCAGCCCGGAGTGATACCCCTCAGCTCCCAATGAGAACCATGGCATTAGTGTTAGATTTATATGGGGTTAATGTGCTGGCCTTTGCAGGGAGCGTCCACAGCCCCAGGGGCACTTGAAATTGTGAATCTTTTGTGTCAAAAAAAAGTGTTCCCAAGGTTCTGATTTTAGTAAATGTGTGCTTTATAGAAACAGTTTTCACTACTACAATCTGTTGCTATTGGCAACCATACACCTAAAAGAGAGACGTGACACCTGTATACTCAGGACACTGCTGCTGGACATGTGTAAGGTTGAGTGAGCTCCCTCACCTCAGCAGTGGCCATAGCAGAAGTGTTCTGTGTGTACAGGATATGCATCTCTCTTCCTGTATAGCTAGGTGTGCAGTTGCCAATAGCAACAGATTGGAGGTAGTGAAAACGGCTTCCAAAAACATTTTTTAAGCTGAATAAAATCAAGATTTTGACTTGGGTTCAGTTCATTTCCTTGGGGACATTCCAGTTTGGGATGCCCCACATTGTGAACACCCTAGATAGCCCATACAAACTCACCTCAGACATAAGTGTGAAAAAGAGCACGGGGCCACATAAGCTATATGGGCTTGTAGCCTACAGGATGGTTGGGCCATCGAAGCTGGCCTCAGTGCCCTGTTCTGTGCCCTGTAACCCTTACAATTTTTATTAATAAACCCTTTATGTTCTGTCACCCAGCAGATATAAAAGGCTTCCAGAAGCAGCAGGAGAACATAAACCAGAGAGGCTGGCATGGAACACAATGCTCGGGATGGATGGGAGGTAAGTTTTAAAAAATATATATATTTTTTTCTATTTGTCTCTGTGTGTTTTTTACACTTACACTCACGCTCTTTGTGAATTGGTAAGGGGTCCATGAACCCCTATACCATTTTACAAGGCATAGGATCTGACAACGTACCTGCCGCTAGCAGGTGGCTTAGCATTAACCCCCAGCCCCCCATTACCTGCCTTTCCAAAGCCTATGGGGGCAAAAAAGCCTGGGACCACAGAGGCTATGTAGGCTTATAGCTTCTAGAGTGGGGGGCCACAGAAGCTGGCCTTCATGCACTGTTCTACAAGCCCCATAGCTGGTCCCCGAGCTGGTTATGCTGGGTAGGGGGGACCTCACATCATTTTTGGGGATCCCACAGTATAGATTCATATATGGCCCTTTATAGTGTGGATATTGGTTGTATTTTATTTGTAAATGTTATAAAGTGCTCTTTTCAGTTTGGGAGGGGTCTCCTGGGCAGGAACGGGGGACTACTGATACATATCTGGTACCGTAGTATTTGGGAGAAATGGGACTTTCACGTGCAATATGATTTCTTGAATAAAATCAATGTTTTATTTAAAATAAACAACACAATTTTAAAAAATGTGCTTTTTTAACTCAAAAATATAAAAAAACTGAAAAAATACAAACTAGATATTTAATGTTAAAGCCTTCCTGGAAATTCCTGCAAAAATCACAGTTAAACATAACGCAAAAAGGTGAGCAATGACCTGTCAACAGAGGGTGACAAAAACTTCAGTAGGCTGGCAGTTAAAAGGGTTAAAAGTATCAATGCATGCTGGGTATTGTTCTGTTTGGGGGACCTTGCGCTTGCAGATTTGCAGATTTAGCTAGTTTTTTCTTGTTTGCATATTGATATTTTAGAAAAATGTGTTTTTTTTTGTATTACTTCAAGAAAGATGAGGCAACTACAACAATCTTGGTATGCCGAGAAAGCTTAAAGTGTGTACTTTTTGGGAATATGTGGTTTGTGGGGGGTATTTTAGATGTAAGGGGTTGCGTGCAAAGCTACAATTTTTAAGTTAAACTACCCTTATGTGCATGCTTTACTTTGGTGTGTTTGGCAACTCTTCCCTTGACAGTACGTATGCATGTTGGGTATTCTTCTGTTTGGGGGACCTTGCTTTTTCAGATTTAACTTGTTTTTTTGGGGGAAAATGGCTTTGAATTTGATTCTGCTTTTTAAATTATTTTTTAGGGAAATCCTGTGAAGAATGAATCAACGGGTTACTTCCAGAAAACTATGCCCAGATCAACAAGCATGGTATGGCTAGAAAGTTTGTGGGGGGGGGGGGGGGATTTCAAATGTAAAAGCTTGAAAAACTACAAGGTGCGCATAGCAGCCTGAAAATCTCCAAAAGAGCTGTTTCAGGGTCTAAAAGGGTCTACCAATACATATGTGGTACTGTTGTAACTGGGAGCAATGACGCTTTTACACACAATAGGGTTGATTCAGAGCCCCTTTCTCACGATTTTTTGTGTGAATATTTCCATTCTCATTCATTTTTTTCCCTCGTCTGATTCAGCAACAACACAATTTTTTCTGCGAGAACTTTAGTGTGAAATGTTTTCATTTTTGCATGATTTTTTGTTTAGTAGCAAGACCTCCATAAAAATGATGAGAAAGGGGCTCTGAATAAACCCTAATATGATTTTATTGGAAAACATACATTTTTTTATTACAAAAAACTGTACAAATTGTAAAAAATAGATTTACATTTTTTTTGCACATATTCCACCAAAAATATTGAGAATATAACAATAATACATTTTATTTTAAAGCCCAGATACTGCTGAAAAAACAATACAAAATATTACTGGGAATTCCTTGGAAATTCTTTCAAAAATCACAGCTGAACATGTATAAAGCAAAATAGTGAAAATGGTCTGGCAACAGAGGGTGACAAAATCTATAGGTAGGCTGGCAGTCAAATTATACTTTTTTCTGTCTTTTAATTCAACTGGATGCAGATAGACAGCTAAAGACTAAATGGTGCTTCCTTTTCCAAATTATGCTAAGTGAGCACAAATATGATTAATATTGTGGATGAGCAACAAAAAGGGGTCCCCCTGACCTTCTGGCCCCAGTGCGGTTGCAACCTGTTCATTCTCTATAGTTACACCCCTGCTTACACAGGGCCAGCAGCAGTGTTCTGGGTGTATAGGACTCACTTATTTCTTCTTGTAGTTCTTGGTGTAAAGACTTGGTGCATGGTTGCTAATAGCAGCAGATTGCAGTAGTAACATGTGGGTTTTTTGTAAGCAGTTTTTACTACCAGCAATCTATTGATATTGATAACTGTACACTAAGTCTGTACACCAAGATCTACAATAAGAGATAAATGGGCCTGGTATACACAGAACACTGCTGCTATGGCTGCTTCTGGGATGAGGGCCACACAATGGCAAGTTTTACTTTGGGGCCCATGTTATGTCCCGGACCTTACCACTTTCCCCACCAAATTCTAGGCATAAAGGTTATGAAGGGCCACAACCCATACAGCCAGTCTGTAGTTCCTGGCTGGGCCCCTGGATAACCTATGCATAATGGCTTGGCCCCATTCTTTAAACAGATGGGCGGTGGCAGATTCTACTCAGATTCTAGGTTTTGGGCCCCATGGCAACTTAGTCCAAACATCACGCAAACACTAACACAGCCAGCGTCCCTCCTAAAAAAATCCATTGATTTTCATTGCCTTCCTAGCTGGTAATTCAGTAACAAGTGCATTTTTTCATACCAGGAGATTTTTTTTCAACTGTTACTGAATAGAGGCCAGTGTGTCTGTTGTAGTTATGATAAGCCATGCTCTCAAGCTCTTCCAGGTATCGACAACACGGAATAGCACCATGCCAGGGCATCGAATTTCAGCACAACAGCTAGATATATTCACCAATTTCACTTAATCAATAGTGTTAAGATATGGGAAACAGTAACAGTGGCTACATCTGTATACACTCCTTTTGTGCCCTATTAGTGCACTGTATAGACCATTCCCTTACCGTACATTTCTGTTTTTCAGTTCTTCATGAATGCGGCCAAACACAGTTCCTTGCATTGACCCTTCTTGGCTTAATATTGTAGATAAAATGCATAATTATTTGTAAACTAAGCAGTATCATTTAAATTGGCTAAAACAGTACATTTACACAAATTAGGTTAAATACAATAGCATAGCAAGATTGCACAAAGAATAATGATTACATTCATGTTTAAACTAATACAGGAATTTGAATCTGCATTTGCATGTTAAAAACATTAGGAAGAACAAATTGGCTAACGCAACATAAACCTAATAATCATGATAGCTGTAAAACTCCTAGAGTGAAAATTGTCTGGCTATCATTACCATAATCCAGTTATTGTTGATTTTCCTATCAGTCTAAAATATGTTGATAATAAAGAGATTACCCTTATAATCCTTAGCTTCAAGGATTCATTTGAGTTGTTAACCATGAAGTCATTAAAAACACGTCCACACATTATTTTACTATTATAAAAAAAAACATACTGAGATAAATGATTTATGTGCCATTATAAAAAAAAATATAGGTCAGAGAAGCTTAGCCATCCTGCTCCACAGGCCCTAATAGTCAATGAGCCACAGCTTGAATAGGGTTACATAGGTGGCTATCTCTTCTGACAATAACAAACTAGAATATTTCTACAGTGCCAATTCAAAATGCATTACAAACTTTTATTAGGACATTTCCTTTTATACCTAAGGTTAAAAAACATCCAACTCCATGTTGGATAGACCAATCCATATCTTCTCTTCAGCATGTTTTAAAATGCAGCACTGATCACATAAATTCATGCACATAAACAATCTTGGGATATACAGGAAAACTAATACAGGTTGCCATCTAAAAGTGCAGTACATTCCCAGAATTTTTCCTAGTCAGAAGCTTTGGGTGTGCACAAATCCATTTTACCTACTCTGAATATCCTGCAGCTTACAACAAAAGGCTTATCATGGGGAACATGAACAAATACTTAGGGCAATAAAGCAATATGATTGGAAGCTTGAGTCACAGATTCAATAAGATGGTCATAGGAGTTTCTGGAAATAAACATTTAGACTGACAAGCAAAGACAGTTCCCTAAAGGACAAACTGAACTATGCCTGTTTCCACCTTGTAGAAAACACAATTTACAGCAGTGACAAATATGACTTTATTTTAATTAATGTGGAAAGAGACAGTGGGGGAACCTCTTCACCATCTAGGATCACAGTGTCAGGAAGGCCGCACATCTTGCTCTTAGAAAAGTCACTCCAGTTCTAAAAAATAAATGTTCCTGCCTGCTTTAATAAATATTGCCTAGTTGTCTTGGCATTATTATATAATTATTCATTTTATTTTTTTATTATTTAATTATTTTAATTAATAAGATGCTTTGAAAGGCTAATCAAAGACATCCTCACTCCCTCACTGTCCAGTGCCTTAGACCCAGTTCGCGCATTGCTAAATCTTAAAAACAGATAATACCATCTTATGCACATACGTATGTCTCTTGTAAACGACAGAAATGTAAATTACATTTAATTGGAGGGCCACAGTACTTGTGGGGAATTAAATATATCCCAGCCTCATGCTTTAGACTAGAAAACCCCCAAGGATGTCCCAATCTATTTAGTTCTGTGGATGTCCTGCTGCAGCTATCCTTTATCCGAGGCCATGAATGCCTATACATTGCTGTGCTTTAATAATTATTTTTATAAATCCATGTTGAAAGTTTAAAATGTGGAACTCATGCCAGTGTAGAGAGCTAGTTTTTTCATGGTGGACTGCTTTAGCTCAGATACCTACAAAACATTACCCGGTGGCAGTGTGGATGTATCTGCTAATTATTGCATCTCAGTATTCCATGTTACAAGGAAAATCAACAGCAGTAGCATCATCACCAGCAACAAGGGGTATTTAACAAATGTTCATTTTTTTCCTGCCTTATGTTGCTAGTCCATTATATGATGGGCAGCTTCAGCTCAGACACCTAAACCTCATTCTCCAAGATGGGCAACTTCAGCTCAGATACCTACAACTTTTGAACAAAAATGAACATCACCAGGAATAATGGGTTGTCCATGATGGACCATTGACTACAGTTTGCATAACATGTCATAGAGGTAGTGGCCTGTTACCAAGTGTGTTCAGCTCGTGAAGGTTTTACCTGACAGACGTGTCTGCCTGCCACACCGCCAATGCTTAAAGATGAACCCAGCTTGAATTTCCTGATTACTGTACGCTGCCCCTGGAAGACAAATTAACATTAATATCTAAAGCCCAATTTTTAGTTTGTTTGGTGAAAAGACACCTTTCAAGTCCCTGTGGTGTTCTTGTATTGAATTCCTAAGGCAGTACCCCCATCCAAAAGCTCTCCATCCTGTAATCTGAGCTCTGGCTAATTTGTGTATGGAAGATACTTCTGATATGTTTTTGGGGGGATTTGGACATTCAGAATATCTTATAGTACTAACTCGTATTATATATATATATAATATATTAACCTGGTACTGAGGATGTAAAAGCTAAGAGAATATAATGATGCCATGCATGGAATAAAACTTGATGTAACAGAGATATTTGAAAATGGCAGTTTGGACAAATATATTATGGACCTGATTTATCAAGCACTTCTGCCAGACTACACCATATTGGTGCAAATTAGAGTGGTGCAAAAAATAATTTAATATATTTATTAAAACTGGCATGTTGCTGCACTGCAAAAAACACATTTGCAAAACGGTGCAAGCAACTTGCTGAGAAATCTCTAAATTTTATTTTGCACTACTCTAATTTGCACCATGGAGTAGTCTGGCAGAAGTGCTTGAATAATTGGGTCCCATATTATTATATTATTATATGCACTGTGAACTTGGTTATTACTAGGATGTAATCTCCTTTACATTAAATGGAGGCAGTTGGATACAACAATGAACTGATCTTCATGTACTGATTAACAATAAGTTGACAAGCAACAACCACTTCTATGCAGATTAAAACCCATGATGCAGCGACAGAATGACCCTGTACATTAGAGCTCGCTTTTGAATAGGAGCTATACACTTGATATTCACACTGGAAACATAGGCATTTTAGAGGGTACAGATGAGGACAACTAAATGTTTAAATGGGGTGAGGGGTCTCTTGATGCAAGAAACCTTTCCTTAAATTGTTTCATGAAAAGGACAGTTGTCTGCATTTATTATGGAAAAGCGTCTTGCATCAGGGGACCTGATGACCAAGAGCAATGCAAAGAACTGGCAGATAAACTTTTTATTCACAAGACCAATGTTATCCTTCAAACAATGGCATAGAAGACAATTCATCAATGTTGGAAGGAGTTATTACCTATTTGCATAGTCAAACTTGTTCTATCTTACTGACTTATTGCAGAAGGCCACGCTAATTATTTCAAGCTTTCAGGCTTGAATTGCAAAATTGCAGCCTGTCTCTGAGACAAAATTTTTGCAACACAAGAATATTAAAAAAGCTGGCTTAAGGATGGGTTGCAATTCAAGTCCACAAGCATGGTCAAAGTAAGCCATCCTTTACTAAATAATTAGGCCCTTATTTATGAAGGAATAGCAACAGGTAGCGACTGGTGATCGGCCGGTAATGACGGGCCCCGTCATGAGAACGCCGGCTCCCCACCCCAATCACACATTTATCAAGCCAATCCTGCTTAGTGACTGAGATAGCGCCATATAGCGACTCATTCATCATTATTCCAGCCTCAGCCCACAGCGCCAGCGTCCGACCTTGAACAGCGACAGGTATGACCTCTCGCTACCTGGCGCGCTCCAATGCATTTCAATGGAACAATCTTTAAATATTAATAATTAATTGTTATTAATGTTTTTTTTTTTTTAAATGTGAAAAATTCTGTGACCACTTCTGCCATTTTAGATATTTTTTTTAAGGGAAAAAAAATGTACAGAATTGATATTACAGGTCTGATATTAATGTATTCATATTACTAAATAATTTTTTTTTTTTTTTTTTTTGGTTTCCAAAAATATGGTGGTTTGGGGGTTAAAAAACTACTTTTAACACATCGCCTCCAGCGCTCTGGGGTTTAAACATGCATTTCACAGCGATTGAATTTTTTGAGCGTGATTTTTTGATGAATATGGTGGAAGCCGGTCGCTCTGACCAGTCGCTATCATGCGCACCCATACATCGCGGAACCTGTCAAATAGCGACTCGTAACCCCGTATTGAACATTTAGCCACACCGACTGAGTCGCTGTCAACAACCGAACAATGGTCAAGCACAGCGACTACTAGCGGGCGCTGTGAAAATACAGCTACAGTCGCTCAACTGTCGCTACATGTCGCTATTAATAAATCAGCCTCTTAGCATGACTCTTACTATAAATGCTTTTATGAATGCAGAATCTTCATTTTGAAGTACATCAATTTGTGCACCCTGTTACCTATCATGTATTAAAATGTATATAAATAAGACATTTAGGCTGAAAAGCTAAGATCTAGCAGGGATAAGAAAATGAGATGGTAGGATGCAGGAGACTATGAACATCTTCAATGCCCTGAAGTCATAGTAGTAGTTGCAGTTACAGTTGTTACAATTATTTATGTCTTCTGTTGCAGACATTATGCATTGGCTACTACAGATCTGTCACAGGTACACAGAATTGTGAAATCATGCCTGGAATGTGCAAGTATAACTGTCGTTCCAACTTCCATTAGCACCACATCAACTGCAATATTGCTTGATTCTCAGTTAACACACTGATCACTGCTAAAGCTACACACCTTCACATAGCAGTTGTCCTAATAAGCATAAAATTGCCCACATCAACCAATATCAATTTTCCTAATTAAAAAAAGTATTTCACAAATGTTTCAATAATTTTGACAATAGCGCAAGAAGAAAAAAAAAGCCTGCAGGCCAGAATTACCACATCACACCAACTGAAGAAATGCCTATCTAATGTAGAGAGGCGTTAAAACACATTTTTCTTAACTAAGATTAGAATTAACACAAAAATGTTTTCATCTAAAAGTTTTGAATTAAAAGAGCTAAGGTAAACACTTTTTTTGTTTTTTATTCGCGAGCTAACACACTGAAGAAAGCAAAGTGAAATAACCTCATTTTATTGTCTCTAGATATTTACTAATGAAAGGTTATCACCAAAAGCATTCATCCTGAACATACTCTCTGCTGTGCTGGTTGTTAGCAGAATCCAGTTGGCAAATAAATCAGTTAAATCTCAGAGTTTATCTGGAACATTAGAGACCATCTGAGCTCAGCATGATTCAATTCTTATATTATGTAGAATGCATTAGTAAACTCAAAGTTTTGCTTAACGTGGAAAGAAATGTATATTTTATTATCTTGTTTCCTTAGAAGTTAGAAACAATTGACTGTCCCTTTTCAGACAAGGTTACAGAGGTATATTATTAGGCACAAATACACTCCAAACTCAGCAAAATTGCAGCAGTTACTTTTTGTGGGAATTAAATATGAGATGAGTCCCCAAATTCTGGGACAAATAAACCCAGAGCAAGCCACCATTTTAAATGCTAGGTGAAATACCAACTCTCTAATTGTGTGTCATGTTGTCTAAATTACAGTTCTGGCAGTAACTTTAAGGAAATTCAGCGGAAAAGTTATGTATTTATGATAGCTACAATAATTAATAATAAATTATCTATGTGCCGCAAGATGACCAAAACATCAGGTTCCCATGTTAAAGTTGGTGGTGAATATCCCATTGTCCTTCCAGGCTGGCAGAGAAATCTATTCTCCTTCCCTTCAAATCCTCAAGCCATGTACTCTGGTCTAGTCCTTCTGGATGGCCAAGAAAGTCTGTTGAGGATAGCTCTTGCCCCATTGGCACCCAAAAAGAACAGACTTAATTTGTGCAGCTGGAAGAAGCAGAATTCATTGGGTGTCAATGGAAGAAGAGCTAAGTCAGCACTTACTTTGAGCATCCAGAAGGAGCATACCTCTTTGGGCAAAGAGGAGACAAAGGTCATGCCAAAACAGATTGACTTGTAGTGGATGTACAAGGACTGGATTTGAAAGAGAACAGACCTTCTTGGAAAGACAAGGGCATTTTTATTAACAGCAATATTGTAGCCATCTTGTAGCACATGGATGATTTACCCAGACGAGTGTGGGTTATTTCAGTATTGTAGTCTGTATTTTCCCTTTTGCTGTGTTGTTGCAGTAGAACCTAAAGCATTTTATTGTAGTTATAGTAAAGGTATACTATTCAAGTGTATTTTGGTATCTTCTTATGGCCCGAAGAACTTTAATTTAGTCAAAAGGCATTATTTTAATTAGAAAATTGGTACAGATCTATTAAATCTGCATATCATTAAAAGATATTACATTTATCATGAGTTAATTTCTTTCACAGGGTGAGCTATTGTCAGGCCTACAAAATTTGAGCTAATCCGCTCTTCTAATTTGCATTACTACAAACTGCCTGTTTTGGATGTAGTTCACCCAGCTGTAAAAATTACAGAACTAGGAAAAACCTCAGTCTGCACACTAGTGTTGTAGTAGTACACAATTTTAGCAAATGGCAATAGAAATCAGCCAACTCTATTTGCAATTAAAAAAGTTTTGCATCTTGCTTTGCCCAAATCTTGAGCAGAGTCAAGCTTTGTGGTGTGCAAATGAAAGATGGATTATTTTTATTTTGTTATAGTATGTGCTATAGGCTTAAACCCTAAAATATATATTTGACTAAATATGAACAAATTTAGTATAATGTTTCCCAGATATTTCTGAGATGAAGATGTTCCTCAGATACATTGCTTTATAGAGTTGGCTGTTTTAAAGACAATTTTCAGATAAATAAAAAAAAGCAATACTCACCTTTTCTCCCACGTAGACCATTGCTCCCAGGGCAGCGGCGGTCACCTGAAAGGCTGGATCCATGTCCCTCACTGTCTGCCATCATACACAACGACGCTCTCTCATCGGGCTTACAGTGAGCTGACATACCTCTCTCCATTCTGAGGCTGTCCCACGCCTCTCTCTGCAGAGGGCTCCCACACCTCGCTTCCTGTCAGCTCACTCCCCTGGCAGTGGTAGTGAGATGTCAGAAGCCAGAATGATCGACAGAAACCAAACACGGAGCATGGGACATCATTTCTCCATCCATGCTTTGCTTCTGCCTATCTATCCAGCTGTTAGAATGAGCAGCAAATAATGTAGGACAACAGCAATCAGTTATGGAAGGAGGGAATAAATATTGAAGTATTTTTTATTTGTGTGTTTTTTTCTTACATTTAACCAATTGTAAAGTGGAAAGGGGTCCTTGAGATACCAGTCCACAGGGCAGGAGGAGCTGGAAAGTAATCTACCATCAGGCAGATGACTTTCCATAACCCTCTGCCCCATTACCTGCATCCTCAAAGCTCAGGGGGGTGAAGAAGAGCCAATGCCCATGTGTCTTTTAATCTTTATTTCTTTCATTAAAGCGAATTTGAACTAAACAGATCTTTATCAGTTTATTCTTGCTGTATTCTTTACAGAATAGGGTTTATTCAGTACTATAATTTTTTTACTCACATTTTTAGAGAAACATTATTATTTTTTCCTGTGCAATTCAGCATCATATTTAACTGTGAAAAAAGAGTTTATCCTCCAAAAGGTGTGAGCAAAAAAATGACTGTGCCAAATCAACTCCATTATGTTATTTATTGCTAAAGAGTTTCAGGTCAGGTAATACTCCAATTTCCTAAATTGCCTCAGCCACATGCCTGCCATTGATCCGCTGATTTCCTTTGTGCATTAGTCTGAAGTTGCTCTTATAGGGGAGGTCCCCTAGGCCATTCTTGTAAGGTACCATGAGGCCTGGTCAAAATTAGAGGCTAGAGTTCTCCTAAGCTCTAGTGGTAATATATGGGTTGATTCAGAGAGACATAAAATGAATTTCGTTTTTGTGTCGATCTGTTTTCCGCTTACGTATGAGTGTACAAGTGATTCTAAGCATGCATCGCAAGCCTTCTGTAAAGTGTTCGTCCGTTCGTATGCCAACGAGAATGTCATTTTTCAGCTTTAATTTTTCATTTAGGTTACTTAGGAAACAACGTAGACTTCCGTTTTTGGCCTTTTTCCAACATCGCCTCGAACAAATGATTTACGTTAGATTCTGAATTCCTTTTTATATAAATAAACGTCCAGACGAAAATCTTTCCGACCTTACGCCTGCGCACAACAAAATTAACTGATTCATGTGCTCGTCTCAATATTTTCATCACTCACTTCTGCTACAATGCTTACCTCAATTCCATCCCGGTTTCTAGATTCTTCATGTTGCGCCCTTAATGCTTACCTCAATTCCATCGCGGTTTCCTTCTTCTTCATTTTGCGCACCTAATGCTTACCTCAAATCCATCGCGGTTTCCTTCTTCATTTTGCGCACCTAATGCTTACCTCAATTCCATTGCGGTTTCATTCTTCTTCATTTCTCACACCTAATGCTTACCTCAATTCCATTGCGGTTTCATTCTTCTTCATTTTGCGCACCTAATGCTTACCTCAATTCCATTGCGGTTTCATTCTTCTTCATTTTGCGCACCTAATGCTTACCTCAATTCCATCTCGGTTTCTAGATTCTTCATGCTGCGGTCTTTTTTTTTAAAATATTCCTACGTTTTGCTGTAACCAACCCGTAATGAATTTTTGTTAACAAAAAATGACACAGAAACCAGTTTTATGGCACATTTTTTTGCCTTTTTTTTGGCTAAAATTTATTTGCCTTAGCAACATTTTAAAACTTGTTTTGTACAAATATTATTATTATTTTTTTTAATTAAAAATTTTCAAAATGAAAACTATATACAAAAGCATGACAGGCCCCAGATAATTATTCTTCATCTGTGGTCCCCAACGAATCTCGCAGCTCCTGCATATCGCCTACCAGCCGAAACACCGTTGCAGTGAGTTGTGCTAATCTCGCATGTGCGGTGTCTGTAAAAAAAAGAGAAAAAAAATTATTGTTCTCCAAATACATGTTTAACAGCTGTGGATGAAATTATTTTTAGGTTTAAATCTAACTCATGAGGCCATATGTCATGCTAAGGGATTTCTTAACCCTTTAAGTGCCAGCCTACCTGGAGTTTTTGTCACACTCTGTTGCCAGACCATTTTGCACTATTTTGCACTCCCCATGTTCAAATGTGATTTTTTAAGGGATTTCCAGGGATTTCCCAGGAAAATGATATATAGTTTTTTTCAGCAGAGTCTGAGATTTAACATGAAATGTCTTGTTTGTCATTTTTTAGGTGTATTCTCAATATTTTTTGGCGAAATATGTGCAAAAAAATTTAAAAAAATAAATTTTGTACAATTTGTAGTGTTTTTTTGTAATAAAAAATGTAAGTTTGTCAATAAAATCTTATTGCGTGTGAAACCCCAATTTCTCCCGGTTACAGCGGTACCACATATGTATAGGTAGACACCCTTTCCTGCCCAGGAGACTCCCCCAAACTGAAACAGAGCTTTAGGGGATTTTCTGAAAAAATACAACTGTGATATGCGCTATGCGCACCTTGCAGTTTTTCCAGAAAAACAACCCTTTACATTTGAAATACCCCCCACAAACTATATATTCTCTGGAAGTACACACCTCAGGCTTTCTGTTTGTACCAGGCTTGTTGATGTGGCCACAGTTTTCTAGAAGTAATCCCTCAATGTATTCTTTGGTTGCAAAGAGTTTCCCTAAAAAAAGGATAAAAAAGCAGAATCAAAGCCACATTTTCCTAAAAAAACTATATACAAACAAGAAAAAACAAGTATGATCTGAAAAAGCAACATCCCCCGAACAGAACGATACCCAACATGCATGGGTTCTGTCAAGGAAAGAGTTGCCAAACACCCCAAAGTAAAGCATGTGCGTAACGGTAATTTTTCTTGAAAATTTCAGCTCTGCAGACAAAGTGCGCACCTTGCGATTTTTCAACCAAAACAACCCTTTACATTTGGAATATCCCCCATAAACCATATATTCCCTGAAAGTACACATGTTAAGCTTTCTAAGCGTACCCAGCTTGTTGTAGTGGGCTCATCTTTCTGGAATTAATCCCTCAAAGAACTCTTTGGTTGCGCAGAGTTTCCCTAAAAAATGTATAAAAAAGCTGAATAAAAACACCTTTTACTAAAATATAAATATGCAAACAAGAAAAAACAAGCTAAGTCTGAAAGCGCAAGGTCCCCCGAACAGAACAATACCCAACATGCAGAGGTACTATTAACCCTTTTAATTGCCAGCTTACTTGAGATTTTGTCACCCTCTGTTGACAGGTCATTTTTCCCCATTTTGCGCCATGTTTTGCGCCATGTTTTGTGTCATTTTTGCTGGAATTTTCAGGAAAATTATATATATATTTTTTGCAGCAGAGTTTAGGCTTTAACATGAAATGTCTTGTTTGTAAATTTTATTTATTATTAATTTTATTTATTATTAAGTAAAAAAAATAAATAAATAATTTTTTTTTTTAGAAAATTGACTCCTTTATTTTACATAAAAAATTTATTTTATTAAAGAAAACCATATTGCATGTGAAAGCCCCATTTCTACCGATTAGAACGGTACCACATATTTATCGGTAGCCCCCTGTTCCTGCCCAGGAGACCCCTCTAACTGAAACAAGTAATTTTTAACATTTACAAATAAAATACAACTACCATCCACACTACAAAGGGTTAAATCGAGAAAAAAAAATGACATAGGGTCCCCCCTCCCGGGAGGGGGGGCCCATTTTTTGGGGGGATTTTTAAGGGTTAAAAATCCTTAAAAATAAAAAAAAATGACATGGGCCCCCCCTTACCCAAAGTAACCAGCCCGGGACCAGCTATGCAGGGCTTGTAGGAACGGGGCGCAGGGGCCAGCTTTTGTGGCCCCTGGCCCTGCAGGCTACAAGCCCGCATAGCCAGTGGGCCCGGGCTCTTCTGCCCCCCCCTGGGCTTTGGGGAGGCAGGTAATGGGGGTGCCGGGGGTTAATGGCAAGTCACCGGCTAGCGCAGGTGACTTGCCACCTCCCCCAGCCTTGTGAACTGGTATAGGGGTCATGGACCCCTTACCAGTTCACAAGGGGTTAAATGTAAAAATAAAACACAGACACACAAAGAGAAAAAATATTTTATTATTTTTTTTTTTTTAATACTTACCTCCCATCCATAGTGGAGCACTCTTTCAGCCTTCTATAGCTGCTGGATGACAGAAAACAAAAGGGTTAATTAAAAAAAAAATGACATAGGGTTCCCCCTCCTAGGGGGGGAGACCCCATTTTTTTTTGGAATTTTAAGGGTTAAAAACCCTTAAAAATCCCCCCAAAAAATGACGTAGGGTCCCCCCTACCCAGCATTACCGACCCGGGCCAGCTATGGGGGCTTGTAGAACAGGGCGCAGGGGCCAGCGTTGGTGGCCCCTGGCCCTGCAGGCTACTAGCCCACATAGCCACTAAGTGGCCCGGGCCCTTCTGCCCCCCCCTGGCCGTTGGGGAGGCAGGTAATGGGGGGCTGGGGGTTAATGGCAAGCCACCCACTAGCTGCAGGTGACTTGCCATACCCAGAGCCTTGTGAACTGGTATAAGGGGTCTCATGGACCCCTTACCAGTTCACAAAGGGTTAAATGAAAAAAAACGCCACACAAAAGTATTTTATTAAAAAAAAAAAAAAAATTTTTTTTACTGTACTTACCTCCGATTGTAAGCTCCTTTGTCCCGCGCCGCTCTGCTGACAGATGCCGGTGATCGGCATCAGAGAAGGGGGAGGCAGGAGATCAGAGGATCTCCTGCCACCTCCTTCCCCGTTGCCGATCACCGGCATCTGACAGCTGAGAACGCTGAAGCCGGTGATCGGTGATCGGGGCTGGGATGATGTCATAGCCCCGCCCCCAAAAGGAACCTGTCAAATAGCGACTCGTCACCCCGTATTCAACATTACTGCACACCGACTCAGTCGCTATCAACAACAGAACAATGGCCAAGCACAGCGACTACTAGCGGGCGCTGTGAAAATACTGCTACAGTCGCTCAACTGTCGCTACCTGATGCTATTAATGAATCGGCCTCTAAGTCACATACCAGAGGCTAATGGCTGAGTCATTTCGTACGACTGCCAGCCCACGCCGTGACGCCCCTCCTCTGTGGATAGGTCCAGGGGCTGCAGCTACAGAGGAGGGGTAGGAACTTGGCCCTGGAGATCCACCACCTTCACTTGGTGGTGCAGATTCATGCCGCACTGGCCGGACTGCGCGCCTCCGGGTGGGTTTAAAGCAATAGTCCATTTCCGACACTAGAAAAGAAAAGCATTTATAAATAAAGGCCTACCTTCTGTATTTGTTACATCTAGCAAGCAATCGGTATGTACTTGCTTGGGAAATGGTTCGCCAAAAATCACCGCACCTATATAAGTGAAGGTGGTGTACGTTTCCTGGTGGATCCTGGCCACGATCTCCAAGGTCAGATTCCTCTTCTCAAAGGCGTTGGGCAGGTAGTCATACCTGTGCTCCAGCATAGTCTACAAAACACAAAAATCCAAATAGTTGTTAGATCAAACAGCATACAAATATCATTCACAATTAGATCAGTTGCCTAAATTACATTCCCCAACACATTTCTAGCCTTAACCTATCCTTCTAGATGCAAGTGAGTTGGTTCGCACATGTGCGCACTAACTTCTGTTCGGCACTGAGTTTAAATCACTTTTAAAAACAACTGTTTATTCCTGCGCTTCCTTAACCCTTTCAGTAGTTTCTACGTGCTTGCTTCTACTCCACTTAAGTGCCAAGCACGTAGAATCTACGTGCTTGACTTTCCCCCCTGCTATTAAAAAAAATAAAAATCACAAATACTCACCTGACCCCTCGTTGGATCTGGCTGGGTCTCCTCTTTAATTTGGTGCCATCCGGTCCCCCGTGGGGGGTCGGATGGCTCCAGGAGAGCCCCCTGAATAGCCCCCCCCCCCCCCCCGTTTTGGCAGCAGCAGCTGCTAACTGTAAAAAAAAAAAAAAATAAAAATGACATTTACTTACCTACTTACCCTACCCTTTGGGGCGGGGCTTATGACGTCACTCCCAGGCCTCTTGCTGCCTCTCCTCGGCTGAGCTGTCAGATGCCCTGGTGATCGCTGGGCAGAGCAGTGGAGGGGCAGGGGATGCTCTGATCCCCTGCCCCCCCCTCCTCTGGCCAGCGATCACCAGGGCATCTGACAGCTGATCACCACAGGAGCTGACAATTGGGTGAGGTGAGTAAAGTAAAAAAAAACTTTTTTTTTTTTTTAATAAATGACATTTTTGTGTGTGTTTTTTTTTATGTTAACCCTTTGTGAACTGGTAAGGGGTCCATGAGACCCCTTATACCAGTTCACAAGGCTGGGGTCTGGCAAGCCACCTGCAACTAGTGGGTGGCTTGCCATTAACCCCCGCACCCCCAATTACCTGCCTCCCCAAAGCCCAGGGGGGGGCAGAAGAGCCCGGGCCCACACAGGGTATGTGGGCTCGTAGGCTGCAGGGTGGGGGGCCACAAAAGCTGGCCCCCTCACTCTGTGCCTACAAGCCCCCATAGCTGGTCCCGGGCTGGTTATGACGGGTAAGGGGGACCCTACGTCATTTTTTTTTATTTTAAGGGTTAGGGTTAGGCTAACCCTAACCCTTAAAAAAAAAAAAAAAAAAAAAAGTCTTTTTTTTTTACGGGTTAGGGTTCCCCATTTTTGGGGGGAAATTTTTTTTTTGTACATTTTTTTTATTTTTACGGGTTAGGGTTAGCCTAACCCTAACCCTTAAAATAAAAAAAAAAAAAAAAAAAAATTTAAGGGTGAGGGTTAGGGTTAGGCTAACCCTAACCCTTACCCTTTAAAAAAAAAAAAAAAAAAAAAAATGACATGGGGGTGGGGGGGGTGGGGGGGGGGGCGGGGGGGTCCCCAACCCTAACCCTTAAAATTCCCCAAAAAAAGGGGGGGACCCTATGTCATTTTTTTTGAATTAACCCCTTATGTTTATAGTGTGGATAGTAGTTGTATTTTATTTGTAAATGTAATAAAGTGCTCTTTTCAGTTTGGGGGGTCTCCAGGGCAAGAATGGGGGGGCTGCCGATACATATGTGGTACCGTTGTAATCGGGAGAAATGGGGCTATCACATGCAATATGGTTTTCATTTAAAAAAAAAGGTTTTATTTAAAATAAAGGAAACAATTGTTTAAAAAATATATATATTTTTTTTTTTTTTTTTTGTTTTTTTAAGCAGAAATATTCAAAAAACAGTAGAAAAATTACAAACAAGACATTTCATGTTAAAGCCTAAACTCTGCTGCAAAAAATGTATATGTAATGTATATAATTTTTCTGGAAATTCCAGCAAAAATCACGGTTAATCATGCCGCACAATGGGGAAAAATGACCTGTCAACAGAGGGTGACAAAACTTCAAGTAGGCTGACAATTAAAAGGGGTACCATAGTACCTATGCATGTTGGGTATTGTTCTGCTCGGGGGACCTTGCGCTTTCAGATTTAGCTTGTTTTTTCTTGTTTGCATATTGATATTTTAGGAAAACATGTTTTTTATTCTGCTTTTTTATCATTGTTTTTAGGGAAACCCTGTGCAACCTAAGAATTCTTCAATGGATTACTTCCAGAAAGATGAGCCCACTACAACAAGCTCAGTACTCTTAGAAAGCTTAACATGTGTACTTTCAGGGAATATATGGTTTGTGGGGATATTCTAAATTTAAAGGGTTGTTTTGGTTGAAAAATCGCAAGGTGCGCACTTTGTCTGCAGAGCTGAAATTTTTAAGCAAAATTACCGTTATGCGCATGCTTTACTTTGTATTGTTTGGCAACTCTTCCCTTGACAGTACCTATGCATGTTGGGTATTGTTCTGTTCGGGGGTTGTTGCTTTTTCAGATTTTAATAGTTTTTTTCTGTTTGCATATAGTTTTTTTTAGGAAAATGTGGCTCTAATTCTTCTTTTTTATTCTTTTTTAGGGAAACTCTGTGCAACCAAAGAATTGATTGGGGGATTACTTCCAAAAAATTGCGCCCATGTCAACAAACCTGGTACGCCTAGAAAGCCTGAGGTGTATACTTCCAGAGAATATATAGTTTTTGGGGGGTATTTCAAATTTAAAGGGTTCTTTTTCTGGAAAGACCGCAAGGTGCGCTTAGCGCGGTGCATAGTTGTATTTTATCTGAAAATCTCCTAAAGCGCTGTTTCAGTTTGGGGGAGTCTCCTGGGCAGGAAAGGGTGTCTACTTATACATATGTGGTAACGCTGTGACCGGGATTAATTGGGGTTTCACATGCAATAAGATTTTATTGACAAACTTACATTTTTTATTACAAAAAAACACTACAAATTGCAAAAAATAGATTTTTTTTTATTTTTTTGCACATATTTCACCCAAAAGTATTGAGAATACACCTAAAGAATTACAAACAAGACATTTCATGTTAAAGCCCAGACTCTTCTGAAAAAAACAATATATCATTTTCCTGGGAAATCCCTGGAAATCCCTTCAAAAATCACATTTGAACATGGGGAGCGCAAAATAGTGCAAAATGGTCTGGCACCAAGCGTGACAAAAACTCCAGGTAGGCTGGCAGCGAAAGGGTTACGGCCTATGCATGCATTTAGATGTCAAATCAACATCCTTACAATACACTTACGAGCATAATGAGCTCTTGTTGTTGGCGGGTGAAGATCGTGGGCACCATCTTTCTTCTTGTCCGCAGCAGATACGTAATGCCCCAGTGGTTTCCAGGTTCCGCACGGCCGGACGGACGGCCGGACGCGTACACGAGCGCGTAAGCGTCATACCCAGTCTTTTCTATTTAAAGGGTAATGGACGCACAGCTCATTCTCTTTGTGATTGTCATCATGGCACCCAAAAACCTAACACAAACCAACCAGCAGCAAAGGAGGCTAAGACCAAAAGGCCAGAGCGGCATGAGGACACTTCATCCTCCAGACAGAGCACTTGGTCGCACAAATCTATTACAAAGGTGCCTGAAACACGGAGCAAAAGTGGCCAACATAAGGCTACATTGGCCACAACTCCAGGCCCATCCAAAAGATCAAGCGCCCGCAAGGAAGGATCCTCCAAGAAGAAGGCTCCCCGCGCACCCACATCCAAACAGCAAGGTACCACAACGTCCAAGGGTAAAAGTAAGCAGAGGGCCAGAAGCCTGAGCCCCCCAAGCACACTCTCTCCCGCTCCCCGCCTACCACATCCAAAGGAAAAGGGAGCACAAGTTCCAAGGGCCAAAAGAGGCAGAGGGCCAGAAGCCCGAGCCCACAAGCACACCCTCTCCTGCTCCCTGGCCTACCACATCCCAAGAAAAACGGAGCACAAGTTTCAAGGGCCAAAAGAAGCAGAGGGCCAGAAGCCCGAGCATCCCAAGCACAACCTCTCCTGCTCGGCCACATTTGCCACCGGCACAGGTGGAAACCAGCGAGACCTATGCAACATCCACGCCTGAAAGTTCAATGGCCACCCAGCCAATGACCCCCAATCCTAATGCCAGTCCAGTCCAGTCTTTTTCCAGCCAGGTGACGGCCGATTCATTACCACACAGCCAGCCAAGAATTTCCCCTGAATTGCCACCAAACAGAGATGAGCCAGAAGAACAACCATTAGGCCAAACATTGCGACGAGGCCAGTTGAGCAGTGGTTTGGTGAGGCACAAACCCTAGCCTTGGCATGTGGCCTCCTACTTCATTTTGATGAGCTATATGGGCACAATTCCAAAGCAACCAGCAAAGTGAGAAAAAAACAAATCTAGGAAGAGCTCACCAGACAGGTGAATGCAGCGGGGGACGAGAGGAAAGATGTGGAGCAGATCCAGAGAAAAATATCTGACCTGAAATATGCAGTACAAAAGAAGCAGAATAAACGGCGCAATCACAGGCACATATTTGAGGTTTGCATTTTGCTGCTTGTTGTAGTGACCACAATGCCAAATCATTTTTATACTCTTATTTATAGCTTCCAAACTGGCGGAGGCTTCCCCACTAAATTGCAATACACCAGAGCTGAAGAAATGGTCCTGGCTTTAATCCACCCCGTAGCATTAGAGGGCCTTTCTAGCAGACACGACACGGACACCCAGGAAATTTCTGCAGGTTAGTAATGATTGTTTTAATGTGAACTATTGTAAACTTGGAAAATGAGCCTCACAGGCAGATATGAACACAGGCCCCTAGGGAGTGGCTTTGAGGGGAGGTTACTGTTTTAGGCGGGTGTTTAATGTCTGAGGAATGGCCTTCATGATGAACACATTCCCAGGGTGCAGTAGTTAATGGTCCTTAGAAAGGTTTGCAGGCCATACACGACCTTTGACATTATTTATGGACAATATTAAACAATTTATCTTACCAAAGCACTGCATGTGATGTGAATATAGTCAATAATAGACAACACTTACTTCTTTGTGTTTCTACCACTGGGGTTCAAGCTGTGCTTTGGTGAGAAAAACTTGAGCTGGAGTCAGGGAAAGGTCAACATTGCAAGAATGCACAGCAGCATACTCAGAAGCCAAATGCTATTTGCAAGCTGACTGTTGGCCCCTAAGGCGCCATTTTGGATCTGTAAAGGCTCCTAACATGCAGTACATGCATGTTTGTATTATTTAAGGTGACCAATCTGTATGTACAGGGTGAGGCATACATATAAGATAGACTCAGATTCATTGTGAAGGTCAACTTTGACCGTTGGGGGAGTTGTCATTCTTGCTTGCCCACGGTGTTTTCTAAAGCATATGTACTCATCAGGCTCATCAAGGGATGTTTGTGTGTTTACGTGCCTTTTACTTTTTAAGCGGAAGTGTGGAAGCCTCCACCAGTTTGAGCACACCCTCTACTTCCCTGCTGCCTAGGACACAGGACCAGATATATAGGCTAAGTAGACTTTGCTGAAACTGGTGATGCATGTGAATGCACATGACTAATTTGGTTCTAAAAGATATTTAGGCCCAAATCTGACACACTTTTTCATATGTCCCACCAGACTAATGGATGTCATCCAGGATATGGAGGAGGAGGGTGCCAGCCGTATTGGACCTTTGCAAATTACCCCCTGGAACCTAATCTGCCACTGCCCCAGCATCCTACTGCACCAAATCCTCTGCAGCAGAGTGAAGCTGGATGCATGCTGCCAGCCCATCGTGGGCAGCAGGCTGAGACTGAACCTACAGTCCCCAGTGCTAGCTCTGCTGCAGAGGTTTTGCCAAGCACATCTGGTAATGTTGCTGGCCCTAGAACTCCAGCATCTGCAGGTGCTCAAACCCGGGGAAGTGGAAGATGCAGTCAACAACGTTGACCAGTTTCCCAGGGGAGGCGCGTGCCGATCCTGGAGTCAGCATGGCCCCATGACAGCTATTACTTTAGGCAGGTGACTCAACGAACAACAGAGCAGATTACTGCACAATTAGAGAACTTCAATACTACTTTCACCACCATGCTGACTGAATTTAGAATGAGCAACAGCCAGATGGCTGAACACATGGCCACCTTAAATGAACAGATGGTAGAACAAACGACCACCTTAAATGCAAACTTCACTGCCATGCTAGATGAATTTCGAACTAGCAACAGACAGATGCTGGAGCAGTGGCAGATAATGAATGCCACACACGCCCAGGTGTTGGGCCACCTCCAAGGCCCACCACAACCTTATTATGGGCAACATCAATATTAATCTCAATTTGACCAGGATCTGCTAAACATTTTTCCTCTACATCCCAACTCTATGTACCGGTGTGGTGAGTGCAACCAAGATTGTGTGGTTTATGGCTTTGCTGGTTTGTTTAGGAATTCGCCCATATAGCTCATTAGAGCGCTCACATACCCCACTAGCCAATGGCTGAGCTTAAGCCTCACTGAAGCGGCCGCTCAAGCTCCCACTTAGCAGGCTTGGGCCTAAGGAAATGCAGGCTGCCTCATACTGTTTGTTGGCAATATTGGGAACATTCTTGGCTGTAAAAAATAAACATTTGCCAATGGCAAAGATTGGACTGGACTGGCATGGGGTCTGGCTGTCATAGGCTGGGAAAATTAGAAGCAGGAGAGGGTGTGTATGTAGCCCTATGTATTCCTGGCCGACAATTTCCCTTGAAATTCGTGCTCCCTATGGATCTTGATGTTGGTGGGCGGGGAAACTTCGGGCTGGAGTCACTTACCTTAGAACTCCTGGATGTGGCCAATTGCTAGGGAGCCAGGAGTCTGCCCCAATTTATAGTTATGTTTTAAAATGTATGTACATGGAGTCTTGCGAGTGCCCTTCAACTAAAAATTGACATATTTCCAGAAAATTTATGGAATTTGTTCTTGCCTAAATTAATGTATTACGTTTGTTTTGTTTTGATATTAATGAAGGTTTGTAATCACAAACATGAGAAAATAAACTGCATTACACTCAAATCATGTGTAAAATGTTTAGTAATTAAAGCATTACTAAATTGTTAAACCAAAAAAAAGGCCTTCACATAGGCACCAAATATTACAAACACACAAAAACATAAACAAACAAAACATGTGCATGCACAGATTGGCCAGAGGCACTAGGGGTCCCATCATAGATGTCATCTGCCCCCTGGCTGGGTGGAGAGGGGGACAGATCCACATAACGGGGGACACACTGCATCAGGGCAATATTATGCAGCACGCAGCATTCTATGATGATTTGGATGACCTTGTTGGGGTCATACTGCAGTTCCCCCCCTGTATGGTCCAAACACCTGAATCTGGACTTCAGCAGTCCAAAGGCCCTCTCCACTATGGCCCGGGTCTTCCGGTGTGCCCGATTATAGGACTCCTGGGCCGCATTCTGCGGGCAAAGAATGGGCGTCAGGAGCCAGGTCATAAGTGGATATCCAGAATCCCCTGAAAGAATAACAAACTACTTACATAAATTACACATTCTAAGCAACATTATTGTTTAACATGTCATCAAGGGAAAAATTCAGCCATAGGTTAAGACATAGGTCATCAACTATATTCATAGCCATACAGTGAAAAGGGAATGATTGTATTTGAGCTAACTTACCCAGGATCCATCCACCAGATAATTCTCCAGACTCAAACAGACGAAATAATCTGGAGGTCCGCAATATATAAGCATCATCAGATGAGCCTGGATACCCTGCAAGTACACTAAGGAATCGCATGTTCGGGCCAACCACTGCTTGGATGTTCACTGAGTGGCCCATCTTGCGGTTCCTGAAACAAAAACAAAAAAAAATTACAGCAAGCCAAGGTAAACAAAACACTAACTCCTAACTTCCAAAAAAAACATGTTCGACAATCCCCAAAAAATTAACAAAGCACATAAGTAGTTTTAAAAAACAAATATTATATGGATGTGTTAGAAAAGAAAGTTTAACATGTTAATGACTCATAAAGGTCAGCATTAAAATGGTTTTCGAAGGCCTACATGAAAATAATTGATCAAGGTATGCATTGGAAACTGTTTCAAAGGGACACTTGAGAAGGAGGGATTAATAGATATTTTCAATTAAGTTTGGCTAAACAATCTAGAAAAATGACATCATTAACTTACCTATAGATGTACTCATCGGCTGCGGGAGGGACCAATGCAACGTGTGTGCAATCAATCGCACCCATGACGTTGGGCATGTCGGCGATATTATAAAAACCCAACTTAAGCGCGTTCCAGGCTACCATGTCGTCTGGAAAGGGAATATATTTGGGACTAGGGGTAGCCATGCCACCCAGAAACTTGGATAGCGCGCGGCTGGTGCGGGCTAACCATGGCCGCAGCTCACTATACAATTTATGGAGGGAAACGCGATTGAGTCGGGTCAGCTCGAACAGCTCAGCGTCATGCATGCGATCGATGTTCATGCGTCTCCAGTGCAATCTGGCCTCGGCCATGCTGATACATGTTATGCCATTGAGCTTAAGGCGCTCATACTCCTCCACATAGCTGCTAAACATGTTCAACAATAGTAATCCGAGTCAAAAATGGTCCCGTAAGTGGAGCGAAAAGGAACACGGTTTATAGGGGGGTGGTCCATCGGCAATCAGGTCTCAGAATCAGACGCAAGCCCATCCTAATAACGTAACTTATCTGAAGTAACGAAAATTTTCGGATTTAGATTCGTAACTTATCCGAACTAACGCAAATTATCAGATTTCGGCCGTCCATCAAGCGCATTTAGGCGTTAACGTGAACGAACATACGAATGGAAAAAGTAACATAAAAACCAAAAAACAAGGCAAACATTCAAAATAAATACAAGGACACATGCAAAACTGCATGTGAATGTGTCAACCCTATAGTGTCTATGAAATGTTCCCAAGCAGTGAAAAAATTTTGCCAAATAGCTGAACCTGAAATCACTCCATCCAAAAGGGACGCCTCTTCTTAAAGTTTTTAATGAGCTCCCCTATTACATTAGTTAGCCAGTCACCACATTAGATCCAGAGGAACAAAGATTGCAAAAGAGTAATTTTACAGGATGGCCCCAGTCCAAAAATGATCACCTTACCCACTATACAGCCAGAGGGCCAGCACAGCTAGTCCACTACCTGCAAAAGGTTTCATACATTTTACATATGATGATAAAAATATTGAGGGCTGAGGGTTCCCACAGTCCAAAATTTAGCACACCTCCTGTTCAGTTACAGGCAGAGAGCCACATAAGCTAACCCAATACCCACAAAAGGTTTCATACATTATAACTTTGGGCCCCCTCAGTTAAAAAAGTAGCATGCCTCCTGCAAAAATACACCAGTATGTGTTGTACTTGTACTTTCAAAAGTTTAACCCTTTACATCTTGGAGAGCTTTTTAACTTCAACAGACAAAAAAGTTCAATAACATTTTTTGTTCTATTTTGGACCCAAATAATCCAGTATTTGCAATGTGGTATTTTTGCAGTGGGGAGTTAAGTTTTTCTAATTAAGTAAGGATAATGTTTTATCCCATAGGGTTCTGTGATTTCCAAATATTTCAAAAATGATCCTAACCTCATTAGAAATATGATGTACCTCACCTGTAAAATTGCCCCATCACATGTATAGGTGACTTTTTTGGGGAAAAATTAGAACATTTTTTATTGCACTTTATTCTGTGTGACAGTTTAATGAGATGCAGGTTGCAATTTACACAAAATGGGCATGAGGGTTGAACTTGCACCTTTAGTGAAAGCAGTTGTAAGTCACTAACCTAGAGCTTCTCTCACAACATCTCCACCTTGTTCAGTGCTGTCTTGCACTGTGGATGGCATCCCCTGTTCAAGTGGGGCACATACGAAAATGACCAAGTGTAGCCACTGGGGGTGTTGCCCGCCCTCTGGTCTTAGGCTAAGTTCTTTGGCTCCTCTGCAGCCACAGGAGGAATTAACCCCCTATTTCAGGAGGGTCTCAAGAGGTTGAAGTTCGAGAAAGTGGAAAATTAGCTAACTTATATAGATAACATTTTAAGAATTCATCTTTATTATCTAAAATCTACACATTACACATAGACATTAGAGATGAGCGAACTTTTGAAAAATTCGATTCGACTGATTCGCCGAATTTTCCGACAAAAATCGCTTCGACCCAAATAAATTCGCGACGAATCGCTATTAAAAACGGCTATTTCTGAGCCTCCTAGAGCCTCAATAAAGTTGTAAACCATTCTGCCTTGCTGTAACACGCACAGGATGCGTGCTGGGTTAGTTAAATAATACTTTGAATAAATATCACATGCAGATCAGAGGCATCGCTAATAGAATCGCAGAGCGGCACAATTGCAGAGAGTTTAAGTGGCATCACTATGAGGGACAGGAGCCCAAACATTGCTTTAAAGAGACACTGGAGTTGGCAGCAGCAGGAGCCCAAAAATTGGATGAATCACACCCTGGAGTTGGCAGCAGCAGCAGCAGGAGCCCAAACATTGGCTGAAAGAGACACTGGGGTTGGCTTCAGGAGCCCAAAAATTGGATGAATCACACCCTGGAGTTGGCAGCAGCAGCAGGAGCCCAAACATTACTTTAAAGAGACACTGGGGTTGGCTTCAGGAGCCCAAAAATTGGATGAATCACACCCTGGAGTTGGCAGCAGCAGGAGCCCAAACATTACTTTAAAGAGACACTGGGGTTGGCTTCAGGAGCCCAAAATTGGATGAATCACACCCTGGAGTTGGCAGCAGAAGCCCAAATATTACTTTAAAGAGACACTGGGGTTGGCTTCAGGAGCCCAAAAATTGGATGAATCACACCCTGGAGTTGGCAGCAGCAGCAGCAGGAGCCCAAATATTACTTTAAAGAGACACTGGGGTTGGCTTCAGGAGCCCAAAAATTGGATGAATCACACCCTGGAGTTGGCAGCAGCAGCAGGAGCCCGAACATTACTTTAAAGAGACACTGGGGTTGGCTTCAGGAGCCCAAAAATTGGATGAATCACACCCTGGAGTTGGCAGCAGCAGCAGGAGCCCAAACATTACTTTAAAGAGACACTGGGGTTGGCTTCAGGAGCCCAAAAATTGGATGAATCACACCCTGGAGTTGGCAGCAGCAGCAGGAGCCCAAACATTACTTTAAAGAGACACTGGGGTTGGCTTCAGGAGCCCAAAAATTGGATGAATCACACCCTGGAGTTGGCAGCAGCAGCAGGAGCCCAAATATTACTTTAAAGAGACACTGGGGTTGGCTTCAGGAGCCCAAAAATTGGATGAATCACACCCTGGAGTTGGCAGCAGCAGGAGCCCAAACATTACTTTAAAGAGACACTGGGGTTGGCTTCAGGAACCCAAAAATTGGATGAATCACACCCTGGAGTTGGCAGCAGCAGCAGCAGCAGCAGCAGGAGCCCAAACATTACTTTAAAGAGACACTGGGGTTGGCTTCAGGAGCCCAAAAATTGGATGAATCACACCCTGGAGTTGGCAGCAGTAGCAGCCAACCCCAAATATTACTTTAAAGAGACACTGGGGTTGGCTTCAGGAGCCCAAAAATTGGATGAATCACACCCTGGAGTTGGCAGCAGCAGCAGGAGCCCAAACATTACTTTAAAGAGACACTGGGGTTGGCTTCAGGAGCCCAAAAATTGGATGACTCACACCCTGGAGTTGGCAGAAGTTGGCAGCAGCAGCAGGAGCCCAAACATTACTTTAAAGAGACACTGGGGTTGGCTTCAGGAGCCCAAAAATTGGATGAATCACACCCTGGAGTTGGCAGCAGCAGCAGGAGCCCAAACATTACTTTAAAGAGACACTGGGGTTGGCTTCAGGAGCCCAAAAATTGGATGAATCACACCCTGGAGTTGGCAGCAGCAGCAGGAGCCCAAATATTACTTTAAAGAGACACTGGGGTTGGCTTCAGGAGCCCAAAAATTGGATGAATCACACCCTGGAGTTGGCAGCAGCAGGAGCCCAAACATTACTTTAAAGAGACACTGGGGTTGGCTTCAGGAACCCAAAAATTGGATGAATCACACCCTGGAGTTGGCAGCAGCAGCAGCAGCAGGAGCCCAAACATTACTTTAAAGAGACACTGGGGTTGGCTTCAGGAGCCCAAAAATTGGATGAATCACACCCTGGAGTTGGCAGCAGTAGCAGCCAACCCCAAATATTACTTTAAAGAGACACTGGGGTTGGCTTCAGGAGCCCAAAAATTGGATGAATCACACCCTGGAGTTGGCAGCAGCAGCAGGAGCCCAAACATTACTTTAAAGAGACACTGGGGTTGGCTTCAGGAGCCCAAAAATTGGATGAATCACACCCTGGAGTTGGCAGCAGCAGCAGCAGCAGGAGCCCAAATATTACTTTAAAGAGACACTGGGGTTGGCTTCAGGAGCCCAAAAATTGGATGAATCACACCCTGGAGTTGGCAGCAGCAGCAGGAGCCCAAACATTACTTTAAAGAGACACTGGGGTTGGCTTCAAGAGCCCAAACATTGGATGAATCACACCCTGGAGTTGGCAGCAGCAGCAGGAGCCCAAACATTACTTTAAAGAGACACTGGGGTTGGCTTCTGGAGCCCAAAAATTGGATGAATCACACCCCGGAGTTGGCAGCAGCTGCAGCAGGAGCCCAAATATTACTTTAAAGAGACACTGGAGTTGGCAGCAGGAGCCCAAGGATTGGATGAATCACACCCTGGAGTTGGCAGCAGCAGCAGCAGGAGCCCAAATATTACTTTAAAGAGACACTGGGGTTGGCTTCAGGAGCCCAAAGATTGGATGAATCACACCCTGGAGTTGGCAGCAGCAGCAGCCAACCCCAAATATTACTTTAAAGAGACACTGGGGTTGGCTTCAGGAGCCCAAAAATTGGATGAATCACACCCCGGAGTTGGCAGCAGCAGCAGCAGGAGCCCAAATATTACTTTAAAGAGACACTGGAGTTGGCAGCAGGAGCCCAAGGATTGGATGAATCACACCCTGGAGTTGGCAGCAGCAGCAGCAGGAGCCCAAATATTACTTTAAAGAGACACTGGGGTTGGCAGCAGGAGCCCAAAGATTGGATGAATCACACCCTGGAGTTGGCAGCAGCAGCAGCAGGTGCCCAAATATTACTTTAAAGAGAAACTGGGGTTGGCTTCAGGAGCCTTAAAAATTGGATGATTCACACCCTGGAGTTGGCAGCAGCAGCAGGAGCCCAAACATTACTTTAAAGAGACACTGGGGTTGGCTTCAGGAGTCCAAAAATTGGATGAATCACACCCTGGAGTTGGCAGCAGCAGCAGGTGCTCAAACATTACTTTAAAGAGACACTGGGGTTGGCTTCAGGAGCCCAAAAATTGGATGAATCACACCCTGGAGTTGGCAGCAGCAGCAGGAGCCCAGACATTACTTTAAAGAGACACTGGGGTTGGCTTCAGGAGCCCAAAAATTGGATGAATCACATCCTGGAGTTGGCAGCAGCAGCAGCAGGAGGAGCCCAAACATTACTTTAAAGAGACACTGGGGTTGGCTTCAGCAGCCCAAAAATTGGATGAATCACATCCTGGAGTTGGCAGCAGCAGCAGCAGGAGCCCAAACATTACTTTAAAGAGACCCTGGGGTTGGCTTCAGGATCCCAAAAATTGGATGAATCACACCCTGTGGAGAGTCATGTGGAGAAAAAGTAGCTTAGTTAGTAATATCTACATAAAATTATGAATAAACAAATGCAAAAGTATTGCCAAAGTGAAGTTTTGTTTGAGGGTGTGTTTCCACCTTTTAATTAAATCAGAAACAAGAAGGTATCATTGCCTCTGACTAATTAGCCCTCAAAAATTCTTGGAATTTTTAATCTGGAATCATGTATGATCCGTCTTATCCGAAGAATATTAATAAAAAGTAAGAGTAACGTAAAGGATTTTTTATCAATACTTACTTGTGGTCCGATGCGGAGGAATGTCTGTAACTGGAGAGCATCGCCTTAAATCTGTTTTGCACGATCCATCTTTCTTTAGTGTAGGTCTGGCCTCGTCATCAATCTACTGGAATACATCAGGCATTGTTGGGAGGAAAGCTTGGATGATCCATGCGCCATTCATTTCCACGCAGGGCAGTCTCTGGAAAAAAAAAATCTGTATAAACCAGGGTCTTTTTCATATAAAAACAAATGGTTATTCTTGCTTTTCAAGCATATGTTCCACAGCTTTACCAGTCATTGTGTCAGCCAATGAAGCAACTTTGTCTCGAAGTGCTGCAAAAGCAGTCCACTGCATCACAAGTGGCATCTGACTCCCCCAGTCAACTGTCTGTCTGTTATGCTTTGGGTTCAGCTCCACTATCCATTGATGAAGATCTGATAATCATAAAATTCAGCAGCTACTGCCCAGCCAAGAAGTGGAGGAGACACCCGCCTCTTCTTCCACTAGCCGGCAATTAGTGATGAGGAGAGTGTCGTGGGAGGAGGTGTTGCAAGCCGAGGTAGTGGAAGAGGGTCCCTGGAGTCTGCGGCGCTGGCGGCGGCAGTAGCAGCAGCAGTGAATTATTGCGGACTGTTGTTAGGAAAAATCAGCTACTCAGCGATGTGGCAGTGTTTCATGCAGCATCCTGTGGAGAAAAAGTAGGTTAGTTAGTGTATATACATAAAATTATGAATGACAAATGCAATAGTATTGCCAAAGTGAAGTTTTGTTTGAGGGTGTGTTTCCACCTTGTAATTAAATCAGAAACAACTAGCTATCATTTGCCTCTGAATAATTAGCCCTCAAAAATTCTTGGAATTTTTAATCTTGATGTCTGAGGGATTTCTCCTCTCAGACAGCGTCACCATAAGTCCAGCCTGCTGCATTACACTTGGAAGAACATCTTGTTTGCGCTGCGACAAGGAAGCCAGAGTCATGCGTCCTGACATGGCACACGTGTTCAGTCTAGTTGTCAAGCGTTTTCTGAAGTCTTGCCCCCATCTGAAAGACATCCGAACAACAGGAAAGAAAGTTAGCATGCACTTCTGGCACTCCTACACCACCAAGCACAACCTTATTGAGCCTCAGCGTCACAACGGTGTACCCCACCATAGTCTGATTTGCGATGTTTCCACCCGTTGGAATTCCACCCTCCATATGCAGGATCCACTATAGCAGTGGTCCCCAACCCTGTCCTCAAGGCCCACCAACAGGCCAGGTTTTGCAGATCTCCACAAAGATGCACAGGTGGAGTAATTAGTGCAGCTGCAGAGCAATAGAGCTGGCTATTTGGAGATCCAAAAAACATGACATGTTGGTGGGCCTTGAGGACAGGGTTGAGGACCACTGCACTATAGGAACAGAGAAAAGCCATCACGGATTTCTGGATGATCCAAACGGATAGGGGGACACCCCTGTGTAAATTCAATGTAAACCATTGGCAGCTCATACGTGACACCGACCGTTTGCTCAGGCCCTTTGAGGAAGCTACGTTATTAGTCAGTTGCCAGGACTATGAATGATGAACGATGAGATTCCACTGCTTCATGTACTACAACACATGTTGGAAAGCATGGCTGGTCAGGGCACTGGAGACATGGCACATACATTTCACAGCCACATGAAGTCTGTGGGGGCTGAAGTGGAGGAGAAGGAGGGGGTGGGGCACAGCAAATCACAGTTTAGGTTTCACAAAATGACCATTTTATCTAGTCATCTGACAGGAGAGGAGGAGCAGGAGCAGCCACAGGAGCTAGAGGGTTGTGAGGAAGGCGAGACAGAGGACCCAGACACACCGTGGCAGTTTACAGTGGAGATGGAGACAGGTAGTCCCTCCGAGTCACTTGCACAAATGGCACGATGCATGCTCACATGCTTGCGTACTAGTGAGCGCAGACTTGTCTCCATTTGTCAGCGGGAAGACTTCTGGCTCTCCAACTTATTGGACCCTCGCTTCCGGCACAAAATGGGGGCATTTTTTACGCCCACTGAGAGGGAGGACAAACTGACCTACTACAGAGACATCCCACGTAGTCAGTTGGGCGATGTCTATCTGCGCCATGGCCCATACTCCCGCAGGTCTGACTCGGGGGGACCTCTGCGATCACCTTCCACTGCCATGGCTGCTGGGGGGGTGGAAGGAGCAGCAGCAACAGCTCCATCAGCAGCAGCCTCAGTCTTCAGTCGCTAGTGAGTAGCTTTCTACACCCGCATAGTGAGTCTACTCATGAGCAGCAGGAAGACCTGGAGCTGGACCTCAAACAGCAGGTCATGTCATACCTTGACATGACCATGCCAACACACCTTCAGGATCCACTGGATTTGCTGGGAAGCCAAACTTGACTTGTGTCCGCAACTAGCAGAGTTTGCCCTGGAAAAGCTGTACTGGCCGGACAGTAGTTGATTTAGATGGCAACTGGGCTGCTCTATATAACGAAGCAAAATGGCAAATTTACCTCACAATATAAGCTATTGCCCCTCAGATTTACACAGGGGCTGCTCCATATAATGGTGCAAAACCATGAATTTACCTCATAATATAAACTATTGCCCCTCAGATTTACACAGGGCCTGCTCTATATAACGAAGCAAAATGGCAAATTTACCTCACTATATAAGCTATTGCCCCTCAGATTTACACAGGGCCTGCTCTATATAACGAAGCAAAATGGCAAATTTACCGCACTATATAAGCTATTGCCCCTCAGATTTACACAGGGGCTGCTCTATATTATGCTGCAAAATGGCAAATTTACCTCACAATATAAGCTATTGCAGCTCTATATAAATAAAAAGAAATAAATAAAAAAAGGGCCTGTAGAAGCTTATTTAGTATAACAGATAGGGTGACATGTGCTGGTTTGGGATGCCCATATGGGCTAGTGTTTTGGCAGCAGTACAAAAACCAATGCAAAATGCAATAGCTTAATAAAGCTGATGCTGATCAACGCTTATTTAGTATAACAGATGGGGTGCAACATGCAGGTTTGGGATGCCCTGCGGCCTGGTGTATTTAAAGCAGACCAAAACCAATTCAAAATGCAATAACTTAATAAAGCTGAGGCTGTAGATGCTTATTTAGTATAAACAGGTAGAGTGCAAGGTGCAGCTTTGGGGTGCCCTGCGGCCTGGTTAAATGAAAGCAGTCAAAAAGGAAGTGCAAACTGAAGTAGCTTAATGAAGCTGATGCTGATCAACGCTTATGTTGTATACCAGATAGGGTGCAAGGTGCAGCTTTGGGGTGCCCTGCGGCCTGGTTTATTAAAAGCAGTCAAAAACAAGTGCAAACTGAAGTAGCTTAATAAAGCAGCTGATGCTGATCAACGCTTATGTTGTATAACAGATAGGGTTAAAATAGCATGTGCCTTGGGATGCCCGTGTGGCCTGTTATATTTCAAGCTGAACAAAAAGTAACAATAATCCAAGTATGAGACATAATTTTGACCTTCTTTACAGCGCCATACTTTGAAAAAAAAAACTTAATTTCATGCCGATCAATCCAAAGGTCAATGCCCCTAACAAAAATAGTGTTCGGCATAAGTTTTCCTTCTGGAAGGACGTAACCTTTAGTTTACATGGTTGGGGTAGGTTATCTTACAAATTGGGATACCCCACTGTATATGAAACCGAATATAAATGCACACCCAAAAGTGGACAATCAGCCTCCAAGAGGCCTGCTTAGTTTAAATAAGAGAGCTGCTTAGCTTAAATAAGAGAGCTGCTTAGTGTAAATAAGAGGCATGCTTAGTTTAAATAAGAGAGCTGCTTAGTGTAAATAAGAGGCCTGCTTAGTTTAAATAAGAGAGCTGCTTAGTATGGTAGGTAGGTTATGTTATGTTACAGAATGGGATGCCCCAAGCTGACTTGAGATCAGTATATATGCACACAGCAGCAGTGTGTTAGCAGGCTCATACAGGCCAAATTTCTTTAAATAACTGTGCAGCTTACAGTAAATGCAGAGGCTAATGGTATGTTACAGAATGGGATGCCCCAAGCAGACTTGAGATCAGTATATATGCACACAGCAGCAGTGTGTTAGCAGGCTCATACAGGCCAAATTTCTTTAAATAACTGTGCAGCTTACAGTAAATGCAGAGGCTAATGGTATGTTACAGAATGGGATGCCCCAAGCTGACTTGAGATCAGTATATATGCACACAGCAGCAGTGTGTTAGCAGGCTCATACAGGCCAAATTTCTTTAAATAACTGTGCAGCTTACAGTAAATGCAGAGGCTAAGGGTATGTTACAGAATGGGATGCCCCAAGCAGACTTGAGATCAGTATATATGCACACAGCAGCAGTTTGTTAGCAGGCTCATACAGGCCAAATTTCTTTAAATAACTGTGCAGCTTACAGTAAATGCAGAGGCTAATGGTATGTTACAGAATGGGATGCCCCAAGCTGACTTGAGATCAGTATATATGCACACAGCAGCAGTGTGATAGCAGGCTCATACAGGCCAAATTTCTTTAAATAACTGTGCAGCTTACAGTAAATGCAGAGGCTAATGGTATGTTACAGAATGGGATGCCCCAAGCTGACTTGAGATCAGTATATATGCACACAGCAGCAGTGTGTTAGCAGGCTCATACAGGCCAAATTTCTTTAAATAACTGTGCAGCTTACAGTAAATGCAGAGGCTAATGGTATGTTACAGAATGGGATGCCCCAAAAAGGAGTGCACCTGGCAGGCAGCAGTAAGAATATGCACAGCAAAAGTGTCTTTATCAGGCCTAATTTCAATTAGAATAAGTGCAAATGGTTATATGGTCTTAAATAGAGGCTGCTGTAGTCACAGAATGGGATGCCCCAAAAAGGAGTGCACCTGGCAGGGTCCAGTAGTGCTATGCACAGCAAAAGTGTCTTTATCAGGCCTGATTTCAATTAGAATAAGTGCAAATGGTTATATGGTCTTAAACAGAGGCTGGTGTAGTCACAGAATGGGATGCCCCAAAAAAGAAGTGCACCTGGCAGGAAGCAGTAAGAATATGCACAGCAAAAGTGTCTTTATCAGGCCTAATTTCAATTAGAATAAGTGCAAATGGTTATATGGTCTTAAATAGAGGCTGCTGTAGTCACAGAATGGGATGCCCCAAAAAGGAGTGCACCTGGCAGGGTCCAGTAGTGCTATGCACAGCAAAAGTGTCTTTATCAGGCCTAATTTCAATTAGAATAAGTGCAAATGGTTATATGGTCTTAAACAGAGGCTGGTGTAGTCACAGAATGGGATGCCCCAAAAAAGAAGTGCACCTGGCAGGCAGCAGTAAGAATATGCACAGCAAAAGTGTCTTTATCAGGCCTAATTTCAATTAGAATAAGTGCAAATGGTTATATGGTCTTAAACAGAGGCTGGTGTAGTCACAGAATGGGATGCCCCAAAAAAGAAGTGCACCTGGCAGGCAGCAGTAAGAATATGCACAGCAAAAGTGTCTTTATCAGGCCTAATTTCAATTAGAATAAGTGCAAATGGTTATATGGTCTTAAATAGAGGCTGCTGTAGTCACAGAATGGGATGCCCCAAAAAGGAGCGCACCTGGCAGGGTCCAGTAGTGCTATGCACAGCAAAAGTGTCTTTATCAGGCCTAATTTCAATTAGAATAAGTGCAAATGGTTATATGGTCTTAAACAGAGGCTGGTGTAGTCACAGAATGGGATGCCCCAAAAAAGAAGTGCACCTGGCAGGCAGCAGTAAGAATATGCACAGCAAAAGTGTCTTTATCAGGCCTAATTTCAATTAGAATAAGTGCAATATGGTCTTAAATAGAGGCTGCTGTAGTCACAGAATGGGATGCCCCAAAAAGGAGTGCACCTGGCAGGGTCCAGTAGTGCTATGCACAGCAAAAGTGTCTTTATCAGGCCTAATTTCAATTACAAAAAGTGCAAATGGTTATATGGTCTTAAATAGAGGCTGCTGTAGTCACAGAATGGGATGCCCCAAAAAGGAGTGAACCTGGCAGGGTCCAGTAGTGCTATGCACAGCAAAAGTGTCTTTATCAGGCCTAATTTCAATTAGAATAAGTGCAAATGGTTATATCGTCTTAAATAGAGGCTGGTGTAGTCACAGAATGGGATGCCCCAAAAAAGAAGTGCACCTGGCAGGGTCCAGTAGTGCTATGCACAGCAAAAGTGTCTTTATCAGGCCTAATTTCAATTAGAATAAGTGCAAATGGTTATATGGTCTTAAATAGAGGCTGGTGTAGTCACAGAATGGGATGCCTCACAGCAGACTTAAGATCAGTTCATTATATATGCACAGTTAGTTAGTATAAGCAGCCTGAAAACGCTAACAAAGCCTGTCAGCCAGCCAGTAACAAACACTCAGGCTGGATGAAAAAAAAAAAATCTCCCTGTGACTGCCTCCGATTTTTCCTAACTTTCCCTGTTCTTCGCTGACTTTCTGTCTGTCTCCTGACTGTCTCCTGCCTGTCTCCAGCCTGTCCCTGTCTGTCCCTGCCTGTCTAACTGCCTCTCTCCCTCACTACAGCGTTCTGTCTCTCACGAATGCAATAGAGAAATGAGGAAGGAAAATCAAGATGGCCGACTTAAATAGCGCTGTGACGTCACCGGGCTTGCTGGCTGCTGATAGGCTGCATGTGACTGCCCCAGCTTGCACTGGCGCGGGATAGATGTCCAGACATGTCCCGTCCGCCATCTTAGAATGCCTGTATGTAAATGAATGGATGTTAAAGGAAAACTTTGAGCGATCGAATCGCGGGGAAATTCGGATTCGATCCGAATCGAATTTTTCATGAAATTCGGATCGAATCCGGGTTCGTCCGGATCGATTCGCTCATCCCTAATAGACATACATATAAATTTAAAAGCACATCCCACCCGGACCCTCAATTTAATTATAACCAAAATCAATACAGTGATTAGTATTATGACCAAAATCTCCTCTATTTGTGCAAATTAAGCTTTAAAGTGCATAAGTGCATTTGCTGTGCTGAAAAAAAGTGTTACTTCAATTAATATCCCTGCGCCAGTCAGCGTCACTTTGGACCTCTTTTTTTTAGGTGCTCAACAGCATATTTACCAATTTTTACCACCTTGAAATCTTCTGCGCTGTATTTTCCCATTGTTGGTCAGAGTTTCATCACTACAGTTACAAGAAATCACTGCTGGGGACATTTTAGTTGTTTAATTTTAATAACTCTCAAAAAAACATCATTTTGTGATATTTTGGACCTGCGTTTCAATTATTGAAAAGTCCTAATGCAGCTTCTGTACAAATAAATGTGTTTAATAATAATTGAAAGCATTAAACACTTCAATCCAGTTCTGGCCATTATGCTCTATGGGATCTTGACCTACCGTTTCATCTGACACTGCTTCAACCAGAGCGCCTGGCACTGCAACCTAGCTGGAGGATTTTTTTATCCATTTGAAATGTCTTATTATAAGAAAACACCTTAAAAAAATACAAATTTGGAGCTAAAGTTATACTATTTCTTGAGATACTTCACAGAATGAAAATAGAAGCTTTCTATCATTTTGCAATGTTTGTCACAAGCATTCATTTTAGCAATAATCAAGTTAGATTTTTCTTCCTTTCAGATAAAATGAAATTTTAAAGTAGAAACTCTATCATAACACAATCCCCATTCTCATCAGTGGCATTTCTCTTGGAGATACAAGCGACATTTTGAAATAAGAAGAAACACATTCAGCACAATAAAACAAGAACAATAAAATATAAAACAAGCACGAAAGGAAGAATAATGCCACATAATTTCTTTTGGGAATGACACAAAACTTCACCTACTCTATCCTAAAGGGGACCTTGATCTTTCTAGTTGCTGTAATCAGACCTGAATAACCAAACAATATTATCATGAGCATACATTTCAAGAAATACATTTCATTCTTGCATGAGCAATCGTGAATGTACAAATAAATATTTGTCACTGCCAAGGTTGGGAAAAATTCCAGGACTTTCATTTTCTTTTTTTCCACTGTTGTAAAAGTAGCTTCAATCAGCTATTTAAAGCAGATATCTGATGCCCAATTTTCTGAAACCGTACTGGGCTGGCATACCAAGGAGTTCACCTTGAAATGTCACTTACTCACCCTGGACTTAGAGTGGTCTAAGATCTAGCAATCAGTGGCCAAATGCTTTATAAATATAACTACATTGGTATCAACTTATAAGATTATGCTACGCCGGTACCTAATCCCTAGCTATATAGCACACTTTGCCTCTAACTGCCCTGATCTCTGTTTCAGAAGATGCATAGGACCAATTAGGACAAACTAAAAAGAAGTAGATCGGCTCAGTACATTGAGGACATTAGTTTGGCATTCAAAAATTCCACCAAAAGTGGACTTTTCATTTAAAGCGGAGCAAAACCCACTCAGGAACTTTTAGATTCCAGGGCTGGCTGCTGGCCTTCCCTGCTGTTTGAAACCCATGGGGCACCAGGGCACCTTTCCCTGATCCTACAGAGCATGCAAGGGCTCTTGTCCAATGAAAGCCACCTGCTGTGACTTTGTCTTTTGGTAAACAGTTCTAATTGCTGTCATTGGAAGCCTGCACAGTCACATCCCCTAAATCATTGGTACACCTGCTCCTTGCCAAGTTGCCTATGTTTTCAATAGCCTTTGTTTTTGCTCTCCCAAACTAACTAATCCTTGTGGCTCATTGGGCACATTGATCCCTGTGTCTAAGTTGCCAATGTATCTGATTGTATCACTCTTTGACTGCTACCATAATGTTGCTAGTGTTGCAACCTGTGTTTGTTGTCATTTTCTTCCAGGAACCGGAAGATGGGACATTCAGTCAATGTTCAGTGTGTGGTGGGTCCAGCTGGCTTCCCTGGCTCCACCCATGACATATTCATCTTACAGAGCTCCAGTCTGTATTCACAATTTGAAACTAGCGATCTGAGTGTCAGTTGGCTTCTGGGTAAGTATGCGTATTTGTGTTGCCTTCCTGTGTATAGTTAGTGTTGCATTTGTTATGTTTTGTTTGTGCTGTTGCCGTGGCTGCTAACCCTTTTTCTGAGGCCACAGATGCCAGGCCAGGTTGCCTGGGTGAGCTTTTGATCTTTTAAAGTCCCACATTTGCTGCCTTGACCAGACTGATGGAGCCCTACAGTACCAGCCGACCAAGGTGGTTAAGACCATTGTGACCTGCTTAGTGCTTCACACTTTTGCAGCTTCACAGGAGGTGTCTGGGCATCTTTATTCTGGCAATAAAGGGGGGGTGGCAGCCACTCAGACCATTTTATAACTAACCTGGGAGGTGCACGTTAGCGGGCAATTAGGATACAAAGGTTAGTTATAAAATGGTCTGAGCGGCTGCCACCCCCCCTTTGTTTCTTTTGAATTTGTGCAAGCACATGGTGTGTGGGGTGCTGTGGCTCCTTTAAGACTTTTGCATCTTTATTCTGGCACCCAGAGCCATGCTGGCCAGTCAGTACACCAGCACCTTTTAGTTAATTTTGTCTGCTTTGTTGTTTTGTCCCCCCCTGTGTGTTTATGTGTTTTGTTTATGTACCCCCCACACACCTCAAGGCAAGGAACTCCAAATGACTTGTCTGCTAAGTGCTGATGTTTTGTGTTTCTCTGTCCCTACAGACTGCAGAGAAATGGCAGCAATTGGGCCACCTGAGGAAGGACCCTCGCACGACTCAGAAGGGTTAACCAAAACACAAGTTGCCACCTTGAGGAACGTGCCTAACATCACACACGTGTCTAGTTTGAAAATATGCTTTCATGTCCTTACAGACCCCGATGAAGGCATGCTGACAAGACGGGGTGGCTCACAAAAAAAGGAAACTGTAGTGCCCAAGTAAGTCATAAGCTAATCAGAGCATTTGGCAGGGGGACCTGAGAGACATGTGTCCCTGCAAATGTTGATCTGCCTTTGTTATAACTTTACAGGTGCCTTGAACTGTCCAGCAGGCCGTGTGATGTGGTACAGATGTGGTACAGAAAATATACATGCTTACATGCATACATGCTTAATGCAGGTGGTTGTATGGAAAGTTGTAGGGGGGAGGTGGCAGCAAACACTTGGGAGAAGCAGGTAACAACAAGAAGGAAGAAGGTGAGTAACACTGGGGAAACACACACTACATGGGATGCCCAAAAGGAACCAGAAGAACAAGGAGGAAGAAGATAAGTCACACTGCGGGGACACACACTACATAGGATGACCCAAAAGGAACCAGAAGAACAGTCACACTGCAGGGATGCTCACAAACATGGGATCCCCCAAAGATCATGTTCAGCAATGAAAAAACACAACTACGTGTGTAAGCGTATGGCGGCACCCAAGCGAGATGGCCATAGAGCAGCGAGAAAAAAGGACACCATGGCAACATATGGCTGGAAACAGGTACAAACTCGCCTTAAGATGCTAGTTTGCTAGCCAAATACACAACAGCTCAGTTCAGATGAAAGCTTACGCAAAATACGTACACTCGTGCACACCTGGCCAAGAAAATCTCGGACACGGCTGAGAATGAAACGAGCGTTTGCAAATTCCTGGTCTGCGAGTTTGCTTTTGCACAAATCCGAGCAAAGCTGTGATTCAGCCTTATTAACCCTTTCGCTGCCAGCCTACCTGCAGCATTTGCCACTCCCTGTTGCCAGACGATGTTTCACCATTTTACGCTACACATATTCAACTGTCATTTTTGAAGGGATTTCCAGGGATTTCCCAGGAAAATTATATATTGTTTTTTTCAACAGAGTCTGGGCTTTAACATGAAATGTCTTGTTTGTATTTTTTAGGTGTATTCTCAATTTTTTTGGGTGAAATGTGTGAAAAAAAATAAAAAAAAAAACATTTTTTTACAATTTGTAGAGTTTTTTTGTAATAAAAAATGTAAGTTTGTCAATAAAATCTTATTGCGTGAGAAACCCCAATTTCTCCCGGTTACAGCGATACCACATATGTATAGGTAGACACCCTTTCCTGCCCAGAAGCCTTTTATAGCTGCTGGATGACAAATGGTTAATTAAAAAAAAAAATGACATAGGGTCCCCCTTCCCGGGGAGGGGGACCCCATTTTTTTTTGGATTTTGAAGGGTTAAAAACCCTTCAAAATCCAAAAAAAAAAATGACGTGGGGTCCCCCTTACCCAAAGTAACCAGCCCGGGACCAGCTATGGGGGCTTGTAGGCACAGAGTGGGGGGGCCAGCTTTGGTGGCCCCCCCACCCTGCAGCCTACGAGCCCACATAGCCTATGTGGGCCCGGGCTCTTCTGCCCCCCCCTGGCCTTTGGGGAGGCAGGTAATGGGGGTGCGGGGGTTAATGGCAAGCCACCCGCTAGGGCAGGTGACTTGCCACCCCCCCAGCCTTGTGAACTGGTATAAGGGGTCTCATGGACCCCTTACCAGCTCACAAAGGGTTAATGTGAAAAAAAAACACCACACAATAATAAAAAGTATTTTATTAGAAAAAAAAAAAATTTTTTTTTACTGTACTTACCTTCGATTGCAAGCTCTTGTCCCTCGCCGCTCAGCTGACAGATGCCGGTGATCGGCATCCAGAGAAGGAGAAGGCAGGAGATCAGAGGATCTCCTGCCACCTCCTTCCCCTGTGCCGATCACCGGCATCTGAGAAGCTGAGAAGGCTGAAGCCTGAGATCGGGGCCGGGATGACTTCATAAGCCCCGCCCCCAAGGGGCATGATGGCGGCCGCCATCGTGCAGAAGAGAGGAGAGAGCCTCCCAGGCTCTCTCCTGAAGATCGGTAAGTCCTGGGGGGGGATCGGAGGCCCCCCAGGTGAAGAGGAGGGACAGCGGGAGCCAGCGCACACACAGGTAAGTGAATGTCATTTTTATTTTTTATTTTTTTTACAGTTAGAAGCTGCTGCTGCAGAAGCGGGGGGGGGGGGGGGGCGGCCTATTCCGGGGGCTCTCCTGGAGCCATCCGACCCCCCACGGGGGATCGGATGGCACCAAATTAAAGAGGAGACCCGGCCGGATCCAACAAGGGGTCAGGTGAGTATTTGTTGTTTTTACTTTTTAAACTACAAGCGAGGAAAGTCAAGCACGTAACACCTACGGGCTTGGCACTTAAGGCCCAGCCAAGCCAGCACGTAGGTGTTACGTGCTTGGCAACAAAAGGGTTAAGGGCTATTTGCTGATTAATATAGTGATGGCAGAGGGCGCTCGCTGCACAATGTGCCATTGGAGCAAGAAATAGGTGAGTGAAAAGTGGCTTTCTGGGGGTTTCACACAGCAGGGTATCCCAATTAGGGTTGCCCCAGGGGAACATAACAAAACCTGGGAAAAGTCATATTCCCAGGATTTGTTCTATTTCAAGCCCTTATTCTTTGTTTTTTATTAGTTAATATGGTTTTTACAGTAGCTAGTGGTCAGGCTAGCAGAGAGTGATGGTTTAAAATCTTTTCAGTTTACAGGTCTAAAGCTCATATATTTTCCTGTAGCATGATCAGGACAGCAGCAGACACATTCTTGTAAAAATTCTGTGGTTATTAACGTGTTAATTTTGTCTAAAACAATAAAATGACATAGTTTAAGATGCCTTCACAAATGTAATCTTTTTCAGCTCTGCCCTTTTCACTCTTACAACATGTTAAGGAAAAAAGGATATAATAAATAAAGGAAGAAGGGCACATCCCCCAGGTATAGAGAGGCAAAAGCACCACCAGCAATATATGGATAATATTCAATGAATAATAACACCAAATTGGTTCTTGACATAAATATATTAAAAAAACATAAGAAACTGTTAAAACAGTGGATGGGGGGGCAATATAAGCTATATAGAAAAAGGCTGAAAACAACTAATTAGCAATAAAAAGCAGCACAAAGGGCAGCAAGGCAGTTGGGAAAGGGATTTTAGCAGCAATTTACAGATAATGCGCAAATGTAAATGTCAGCCAGGTCAATGGTCACATAGAAAATCATATGTGTAAATGCAGTTAAATAACATATTTAACAATAACAATCAGGGACCCTAGGTAACCCCAACTGAGCCCAAACAACCAGCAAAGACAAAGATCTATAGCTTAAAGGTGTAAATACATGCCTGTGAGAAAAATGCACCTCCTCCGCACCACGAGCCATTCACCTCATTTCTTAAGGGGGCATTGATGCCCATTGTATGCTTGCGCACACATAGGATTTTCTATGCATTTAACCCATTCATGTAGTGAGTGTACACATGCCAGAGGTGGGTGGCCCCAATTACAGCACCGGGGAGCAGCTTGGGGGTTATGTTTCTTGCTAAAGAGCACTTTAGTCATGTCCTGACTGGGAATCTGCCACCCTCCAGTCACAAGGCTGCATTTTTACCTAGTATCAGGACACTGTAACTAAATTCTTGAAAGTCTTCATTTACATACAATTACCAGCTGGCCTCCTATAGCATTGCAAAAGAAAAGACGGGCAAGCTGATTCATTACTAACGCCAGGTAGCAACAGATGAGCGCCTGTAGCGCGGATTTCAGAGCGACCGCTAGTAGTCGCTGTGCTCGGCCATGGATCTTTGTTTCAGAGCACCTCGGTCACTGGCCGGCATTGATGAATATGTTGTGTGAGTCGCAGTACTACGCTGTATGGGAGCAAACTAGTGCCAGCTCAGTGCGACCGACTCACACCACATTCATCAAAAAAACAGCCTCAAACAGCGCCGGCGCTCAAAATCGGGTCGTTGTAACCCACAGCGCCAGAAGCTGTGTGTTTAAAGTCTGTTTTTGAACATGTATCCACTAGTAACAAAGCGAAAACATATGGAATTACATTGTTATTACATTGTAACATGAACACTTTAATACCAGACATGTAAGACATGTAAATTCTGCACAAAAATATTATTAATTTAAAAAGTTTTCATTTTCTAGGCCAGGAATGTCAGAAAGTTTTGAGATTTTATAAAAAAAAATTGGGATCAGGAAAGGGATTTAAGGATCGTCCAGAAATGTATGGGAGAGCGCCAGGTAACGACAGGTAATACGTGGCGCTCTGCAAGGCAAAACGCCGGCGCTATATGCTGAGCCTGGAATAATGATGAATCGTACACTACATGACGTTGTTCCAGTCGCTCACCAGATTCGGCTTCATAAATGTGTAATAGTGTGCCGTCTCCGGCGTTCAACTGCCGCTACCTGCCGGTACCTGCGGCTTACAAGGCACTACCTGGCACTAGAGCTTCATGAATAAGGCCCTATATATTGTGACAGATTATCACAGATCATCACAAAAATAATAACTATTTAAGTAGGATACCTGTACATCTAACTGACTGAAACTAAATATTGTTATATGGTATTACTAAATGTACAAAGGTAGATTATACAGCACTTAGCTGGCTGGCTGACCTGTGCTAAGGTAAAGTTTAGTTCAGGCATAGCGAGAGCTAGGTTAGCACTTAGTGCGCACTAAAAACCACATTATACTAATCACAATAAACAATGTCATTTGTGGAATTAAGGATTTGTATTACATTGTTTGAGGTAATATCATGTGCACTCCCAATAAAATTTCAACAGAAAATGGCATTTTCACTATATAGGGTTTTGGTCCATCCCCGTTGTGTGAAACCCTGCCGATCAGACAATAGGGTTGATTCAGTTTTCTATGTCGTATTTCGTTTTTTTGTTTCTAAGTGCGTACATTACACATATCTTTCGTTAAGTATACGTGCGTTCACGCGATTCAGAGGCTCCATCAGGTGCGCGTTGTACTGTTTCCGTAGTTGCATAAGCCATCGAGAACGCTGTGAGTACGGCTCTCGCGGCCTATGTCAGACAACGTTAATACGTTAAAGTGAAAAATGTGTTTTACCATGAACCTTGCAAAGTAATGTTTCAGTGTCCAGCGAGTTCCTACTAGTTCCTATTAAAAAAGACCTGTTTATACTCTGAATTTAGCCCCTAAATTCTGTTTGTTTTTTACATTTTTACGAAATTTATACGCATATGCTGGCTTGTTTGCTGGCTTGTAAGCATATGCAACCTTCTTTTTTAAATTGTTTTCAATACCCTGGCCCTGGTATCCCATTACTTACTTGCTTAATTGCTGTGCCAAGTCTCTTCTGTTCCAAAGTACTTAGCATGCCATGCTAGTCATGCATTCTTCTTTACTTCTTCCTAATGCTTACCTCAACCACTTTCATGCTTGGTATGCATTCTTCTTTTCTTCTTCCTAATGGTTACCTTAACCACTTTCCACTTTGTTATCTTCTTTTCTTCTTCCTAATGCTTACCTTAACCACTTTCCACTTTGTCATCTTCTTTACTTCTTCCAAATGCTTACCTTAACCACTTTCATGCTTGGTATGCATTCTTATTTTCTTCTTCCTAATGCTTGCCTTAACCACTTTCCATCTTCTTTTCTTTTTCCTAATGCTTACCTTAACCACTTTCTTCTTTCAAGTGAAGCTCATTCTCTTTGATAGTTGTATATTTTGGATGCCTTCTTGGATATAATGTCAACATTACTCTGATTGTTAATTATATAAAATAAAAAACAACACAACATTATTTAATTCTTAATTTTGTTTTTTTTTCTATTATAATGTTTTTTGTCATTTGTAATTATTAAAATGTTGTTAGAACTTCTTTTTCCTATTATAGTTTTTATTAGAATAAAAGCAGAGGAAAAACAGCGTAGGACTACAGTCAGGACCTTTTCCATACTGCGCATGAGGCCAACAAAAACGCCAATAATTAGCAATCGTACAGAAGGATACGACCATTATGAACAGAACACTGACAGAAAAATTATCCAAAAGATAAAAAGAACATTTCTCAAGCAGAACTTCTTTTTATCAAAATATAAAAGTATAAAAATAAAAACATATAAAAAATACATAAAAAAAAACTAAGTACATTGTTGGGTGGTTGTGGCTAAAAGAAGGTGGCAGGCTCCCAGTGCCTTATGGTGACCAGCTCCTCAATATTCACCACCAGCCTATTAACAGCAGCTGTCAGCTCCTGCAGGCACTGTTGCATATCTAGTTGGTGTACTGTAAAAGAAACAATGAAAACAATTAGTGCCTAGAATCTGCTTCCTGACAAGCTGTTGAAGAAACCATGTTAGTAAATAGTCACTTGTCTTAAAAACTACTTAGCTGGTGGGGATTATGGGGTTGGGGAGCCGCTCTCCTGACTTGGATCTGCCACACCTATTGGTCCGAGTCTGTAGAAGAAAACAAAATGAATAGTAAGTGAATGTGTTGAATGTGTTTGTTGGCTTGTCTTTTGTGTGTGGTACATCGTCCACCTTCTTCTTCTTCTGGGATTGGGGCACCGCCACCCACGTGCTGCTCACCTACAGGGACATTTTGGCCATCTAGAAGGAGTGTGTCACAAAATGACTCATTACAACACACATATATGTGTGTGTGTGTGTGTGTGTGTGTATATTCTGTCTCTTCCTGTGTGTGTTTGTGTATGATGCTCATACCTGAGTCCTGCTGTCCTCCATTATCCTCAGACTCCCTGCCCAACATCTGGGCCTCCTGTTCTGCAGGTGAGCTTGGGGCTCTTGTCTGCCATCACCCCTATGATCTTTACAGCCTTGGCCGGACTTGTTGCCTCTGGGTGGACCGCACTCTTGTGCAGAATTCTGACACTAGAAGAGAATAGCATTATTTTAAACACAAGCCTGGCTAATGTGATTGTAGTAGTTAATGTATTGGCAATAAATGTCACTTACTTAGAAATAGTTCCAGAAAAACGTCCTCACCAGGGGCTTCCTCTGTTTCAGGTCCGACCAATGATGCATGATCTGAGTGAACGTGTAGGTGGTGTCGGTCTCCTCCTCCAGCGTTGCTAGGACATCAAGTGCCAACAAACTTTTTGCTTATATGTCGTGCAGGAAGTAATATCGGTATGTCATCATCATCTAAAAGTACAAAGGAATTAATAAATTACATCATATGCATATTAAAAATAAGCCTAGAAGGTTAACATCCCCCCACCACTGTAGTTCTGCATTAATGTATTTCTGCATCCTTGTTTTAGTGATCTTAGTGGCCAGTGTTATTACCACCTGGAATGATCCTTGGTATCTTGCTGCCACACCCAGCTAGGCATCAATAGATCCACCTTGCCCCAAACAGTCCCCGCATTGTGCCCATGTGTGCACTAGCTTTGGCTTCTATTAGATCAGGGACATTCAACCCGTGGACTGCTGTCCATTTGCGGACCACGGGCGATGGCCAGGGGGGTGGGAGCAGAGATGAGTGTGGGCAGCAGCAGGTGGGGCGGGAGGACAGACAGCGGGTGGGATGGGCATTTGGGAGAAAAGACAGCAGGCAAGGCGGGACGGGGCGTGTGGGAGGAAAGACAGCGTGCAGGAGGAAAGACAGTGGGTGGGGCCGGCAGACAGGAGAAAAGACAGGGGATGGGGCAGCCCGGCGCACGTAAAGACAACATGTGGGACGGGGCAGGGAAAAAGACAGCAGGCGGAGTGAGTTATAGAGGAGCAACCGGCTCAGCTGCCTGCTTCGATCGCAGGAGGCTGAACGGTGCTCACTGAAAGATGTTCTGCAGGGCACTTTTTAACATCATGTGAGCAGCAACAAGCAGGGTGATGTATTAGTTTGCCCTGCATAGTTCTGTTTGCAGCTGCCTGGCGAGTATAAAACAGTGCACGAAGCAGGACGTTTATGATTGTGCATTGCTCAGGCTCCTGGGACAGCCTGAATCGGGATGCCCCTACTGTGTGGAACCCCCCCAGGGCACCTGTAAAAACTCACCTTTCCCTGCTCCAACTGTCTTTTCTGAGCTTTGCCCTATCCCATCTCTCTTTTCCCAGCTTTGCCCATCCCATCTCTCTTTTCCCAGATATGTCTTATGCATCTCTCTTTTCCCAGCTCTGTCCCATGCATATTTTTTCCCAGCTCTGTCCGATCCCATCTCGATTTTCCCAGCTCTGCCCCATCCCATCTCTATTTTCCCAATTTTGCCCCATCCCATTTCTCTTTTTCCAGCTCTGCCCCATCCCATTTCTCCTTTCCCAGATCTGTCCCATGCATTTTTCGTTTCCCAGCTCTGTCCCATGCATCTCTCTTTTCCCAATTCTGCCCTATCCCATTTCTATTTCCCCAGCTTTTCCCTATTCCATCTCTCTTTTTCCAACTCTTCCCCATTCCATCTCACTTTTCCCAGCTCTGTCCCATGCATATCTCTTTTCCCAGCTCTGTCCCATGCATCTCTCTTTTCCCAGCTTTGTCCCATGCATCTCTTATTCCCCAGCTCTTCCCCATCCCATCTGTCTTTTCCCAACTCTTCCCCATTCCACTTTTCCCAGCTCTGCCCCATGCATCTCTCTTTTCCCAGCCCTTCCCCATTCTATCTCTCTACTCCCAGCTCTGTCCCATGTATCTCTCTTATCTTAGCTCTGTCCCATGCATCTCTCTTTTCCCATCTCTGCCCCAACTCATCTCTTTTTTCCCAGCTCTGTCCCATGCATCTCTCTTTTCCCAGCTCTGTCCCATTCATCTCTCTTTCCCCAGCTCTGTCCCATCCCATCTATAATTTCCCAGCTCTGCCCCATCCCGTCTCTCTTTCCCCAGCTCTGCCTCATCCCATCTCTCTTTTTCCAGCTCTGCCCCATGCATCTCTCTTTTTCCAGCTCTGTTCCATGTATTTTTCTTTTCCCAGCTCTGCCCCATCTCATCTCTCTTTTCCCAGTTTTGTCCCATGCATCTCTCTTTTCCAAACTCTGCCTCAACTATCCCTCTTAGCTCTGCTCCTTTAAAATCAATGTACTAAGGACAAGAGCTGTAGGTTCCACATGGTCAAACAAAGTTGCTGTTGGTTTTCCCACCAATGCCCAATAGATCTAATGCTGGAGGTGGAACAAGCAGAATTTATTTAGTTATGCTTGTGGTATATATAGCCCCCGATGCGCTGATTTTTACTTACTCCCCGATTCCAGACTTCAGGTTGCGGCATACTGCTAGGAGCGGACCTGTACAAAAAGTTCTTGAGTACCCCTGTAGTAGATAGAAAATGGCGACGTTCTTCCTACCCTGCCTTCCTAGACACTTAGGTCCCTGACTAGCTATTTCCAATTGGCCCGTCTGGCTATGCACTTGCAACCCTGATAAACTAAACCTATTCCTAGGTGCATGCAAATGCAGGCATTTTTCTGTACTCACACCCATGATGGTATCCTGCTGGTTGCAGGGGAACAGCAGCAGCTGCATCAACATATGCCACTGCAGCAGCAGCAACACATGCCATTGAAGCAGCAGCTACATACGCCGCTGCAGCAGCATCTGCAACAACAGATGCCACTGCAGCAGCATCTGCAACATAGGCCACTGCAACAGCAGCCTCCATCACTCCATCTGGATCCACAGCTCCAGCATAAATGGCAGGTAAAGTATGAGGGGCATTTGCATCCATCACCTCGATGGGGCAGCTCTGTTGCAGGGGATTTGGCTTCACCCACAACAAGCAATACCCATGTGGAAAGGCCAAGTACTACTCCATCTGTAAATGCCCCTACCCGGGAGGAAAGGACGACAGGCTCAGGCATATCGCCATCTTCACCTGGTAAAGCAGGTGCAGTTGATGGAGGCAGATTGGAAAGCTAATAGCCGAGCTATCAGGCAAAACAGTGCTCAGTTGCGCCAAACCATAAAGTGAAATTTCAGTCAGATCCACCATGAGCTCCATTCATTGGTGCAGGAAATCCATAATAACTACTATGGTAGGCTATGGTAGGGTAGTGGCAGATGATAAATGAGAACCTGTCACAGCTGGTGGTACTACAACAATCAAGACAACCACCATACTTTGCAGGGAAACCCCCCTACCAATGATGATACAAAATTTTGTGTTTGAAGGTCAAAGATTTTTTTTTTAAGTTAGTTTCTCAGTTGGCTAAGGTGATTGTGCCACAGTGTTCACGGGAGGCTAATTTAAGACACATATTGCCATGTGAGCATCTATGTAGCGGCACTTAGAGCATCTGCAAGTGGTTACTGCAAGCGCTTGTCTGGCTCTGTGATCTAGCTTAGCGGCCATACAAGTGACGCTGTACTATCCTGTCCAGCATTGATAAATGTGATGTCTGAAGGGTGTTGTAGAAGCGCTCTCCCTGATTCACTGCAGAGCCAATGGAGAAAGCTAGGTGGTGTCCTGAGGTCAAAGCACCCAAGACTACGCTACATCTAACAATAAGACAACGGTGCAGTGAACGATGGGTAGCGTCAGTTAAGTGCGTCCGGCATGCGGCGATGAAGCCCACGTTTAAGAAAAAACTACACACAACCAGCATTGGTGCTGTAAATCTGGGCGCTCTAGCGTCGGGCACAAGAAGCTATGTGATAAAAAAAAGTTTGTTTCTAAACACATAAACACCAGCACCAGTGCAAAAACATATGGAATGACATTGTTTTAACACTGTAACACTGACACTGCAATGACAGGCCTGCACATATAATATTGTATAAAAAAATAAAAAAAAACACTATGAAAGTGTTTATTCACGGGCAGGAAAGGCCACACAATGATTTGAAAAATTTAGAACATTACATTAGGAAAATGTTATTTATACACAACCAAATAAAACACCATTGAAATGTATGGGAGAGGGACAGGTACTATATGGCGCTACTGAACACACAGCACCGATGCTTTACACTGTGCCACTGCTAGCAATACGTGACACTACATGACGTTATTAGAGGTGCTGACCAGATTGACTTTCATATATATGGTTTCCACATACTGCGTCCAGCGTTTACCCGACCTCATTTTCCAGTCCCATGGCGCATCTAAGAGCAGTGTCCGCAACCTGCTATCCCTCTAGCAGGCCCCGTGCACGCGACAGGTATTTGTGAATGGCCAGAACAGGCATGCTCCCTTTTAGAGGGGAGCGGAGGATGCAGCCATCAGAGCCGCTGCTCTTAGAGGCACCATGGGATCGGCAAGAGGTGAGCTGGTCTCGGCGTCCTGGGGGGTTTCAAACAGTGGGGCAACCCCAATTGGGCTGTCCCAGGGAAAGGACCAAAACCCAGGATTTTGACTATTCTGGGTTTTGGTCCTTTCCCCCGGGCTCTGGTGCACTTTAAAGGCCAAGCCTTGCATCACGGCCAAATGAACATATAGATATATAAACATAGAGACGCCACAAAAATGACACTGGGTAAAACAAAAAATAGACAGAAATTAAATTGGACCTTCAGCATGATTTATTGAAAAGCCCAACCCCATAAAAAACTATTCCCCAACATCTAAAATTAATATATTTTATGTTTTTAGTCACTTACTTATTATCCTTTCCCCCACCGGGCTGCAACTATGTTTAGGACTCTAGGATACGGGCGCCGCCATCTTGGCTCAGAAGCATCACGTACTGAGGCGAGGAGAGCAGGATAAAGTGCAGGGGGCGGGTTATAACTGTGCTTTGCTCAGACAGAGCAAAGCTGGGGTCAGGGAAAGGACAGCATACCCAGAATGCAGAGCGACACAGTCAGAAGACACTTCCTGTTTGCAGGCTGCCTGATGCTCCATGAACCACCATCTTGGATGTTTAAAGACTCATAACATGCAGTAGATGTAGGTAGGATAATTTTTAATGTGATGCAATCTGCATGTACAGGGTGAAGGAAACACATAAGATATACTGTTATTCAGGGTGAAGGTCTGCTTTAACTAAAATGAGACGAGACAAGGTGGTTCCTGACCAACTGACCAGAGGCACTTTGTGTGCCCCGATAAACAGTTTGTGGAATATCCAACATTGGTGGAGAGGGGGAGACACCCAGATATTGGGGGACCTTCTGCAGGAGGGCAAAATTGTGAAGTACCATGCATGCAACAATTATTTTGATGACTTTCTCCGACTGGTACTGGAGTGCCCTCAATGTGTGATACAAACGACGGAACTGGGTCTTGAGTAAGCCAAACACAGCCCTGGTCTTCCTATGTGTACGGTTGTAGATGGCATGTGATTGAGTTTGTGGCCGCTGAATAGGGATACATCGAAATGTCAGACGCACACCAAGTAAGCTTATAAAATTTAATTTTTTACTCTGCAAAGTATGCCCATATTAGTTTTATATAGGAAAAATAGAACATCATATTATATGGCTTACAGTTTCATATACTATATTTTTGGAATACATTGCAGCTGCATCTCATTTTTGATATATTTGTGAACCACGGTGTATGCTTATAACATAGAGAGACTGCAAGCCCAGAAATTGTGTACAGATTTATTTATTTCTCTGGAGAAACTATAAGCCATATAATATGATGTACTATGTTTGCCAGTATGGAGCTAGTATGAGCCAGTTTGCAGAGTAAAAAAATAATTATTATAAGCTTTTTTGGTGTGCACCTGACATTTATTCATATAGATAGGGGGTGAAAGGAGAATCACCCCATTAGGTAGAACCCATGTTTACACACTAACTATGGCTGCTGAATAGGGGCCGTGAGCCATTGCAGCAGGGGATAGCCAGATTCACCTACTATAAAATACATAATAAAAAAAATAACATAAAAAGGGGGAGGGAGAGACAGGGGATGCATCAACTAATCCAAGTAGCCACCCTCCAGAAAACCCGCCAGACTCAAATACAGACTGGAATTCTTCAGGATATAGGCATCAAGGATGGACTCCGGAAATCCAGCCATCACACTTAAAACCTAAGGTCAGGACCCGCTACACATTGAACACTGATGGAATGTCCAAGCTTACAGTTCCTGCACAGAATGCACAAAGCACACCGGTGAAAAGCAAAGCTACATTCATGCACACCTACACTGACAGAACAGATGCTAAGCAGAAAGGGACAACCACTGGTTATTTTGGCTTCTTTGGTTGAGTATAAAAAAGACTGATTGCTTGGGTAAGGTGGTGGGCCTTAACTTGTGTGATAAAAAGGATAAGGAAGTGGATAAATACATTAATGCCTTTGGGACTACTAGTTGAAAGAGGTGGTTGAGGTCCACTTTAGAGGAGCCAATACATTGCGAGGTAACACATTAAATATGGTGAAGCTAGACTACTAAAATCATTAAATACATTGCATGAAATGAAGGAGGTAAAGGGCAACGACATACCTGTACCTGTCTTTTTGCTACCTCCATCTTTCCCTCCCCACTCCATGGACGCCATGTACTGCTTAGTCTGACGGTGGTAACTGAGCCCATGTATCTGAGCCCATGCACTTTGCACTTTATAGTTAGTTTCTGTTACATGGACACCTGGTATTAGATATTCACTTTTGTTATTGAAATTGTTTCTAATTTTGATCTATCAATTGTTTACTGTTCAGCTTGGCTAATATTTTGTGCAACAGTATCACTTATAGAAGGTTTCACAGTTTTATAAAAGTATTTAGTTAGCTTTATTTATTTAATCATTATTACACTGTATTGCTGCTCTGCTAATTTTGGCTGCTGCATTTGCATGTACACAGCATATGATTTTTTAGAATTTTTTCAGGGCTTTATATATAATAAAATTAAAAAAATATACATTTTTGTGCGGGCACAAAATACATGGGGTGCTCATGATAAAATAGAGGCTACGCATTTGGGTCCACATATATATTTTTGATATGAAATTTGTTAGTTGTGGGCTATTTAGAGGTGGAAAATTATTTGAGCAGCTGTTTTTAAATGTCTTTTGTGAAATGACACATTAAATATGGTGAAGCTAGAGTCCTCAAATCATTAAATACATTGCATGAAATGAAGGAGGCAAAGGGTAAAGACATACCTGTAGAGATACTCATCAGTGATTAGAGGTACCGGTGCCACGTGCGTGCAATCAATTGCACCCATGACATTAGACATATCGGCCAGCTCATAAAATCCAAACTTGATCGAATTCCAGGTTACCACGATATGAGGGAAACAAATGTATTTGTCCTCCAAGGTAGCCATGCCATTGAGAAACTTATTGAGGGTGCAGCTGAGCATATGCTGGGACATGCCCACGGATAGGGAGCACAGCCTCTGGAACGAGCCGTTCACCAGAAATTAAAGGCAGCCAACCAAATCAGTCAGGCCTGCAAATGCATGCCCCTAGCTTGTGGTGGGGGCCAATCATGGCCGCAACTCACAATACAGTTTCTCAAGGGAAACACAGTTAAGTCAGTCACCTCAAAATCAACATCATGCATGCGATCAACATCCACATGCAGTCAATGCAATCCAAAGTCTGACATACACATGCAAAGCACGGCACGCGATGCTACAATCGTCAGAGGACTCCAATCCGTTTTCCCACCACAAAAGCACATCTCACTAGGAAATAGAGCCCGTAAATGGAGTGTGAAAGATCCTGTTTTATTGGCCCCTCTCCCAGTCATAACCAGGGCTCTGAATCATGCGCAAGCCCTTACTAATCATGGCTTATACACATCAACGTGAAAGCAATTACACATTTGATACACAAGCAAAAGGGCTTATGCGCACCCACGCGAATCAAAAATTACACAAAAAATGATACATACACACACTTTTTCATATGCAAATGCACTTAAAAGAGGCTGTGAATCGACGACCTTATTAAACATAACTTACCAGATTTCACAGAGCAGACACGGCTCTGCTCCAATCAGCTGTCTCGGATGCCGATATTAATGTGCAGCTAAAGTCTAATGGGAGCCACTCTCGCGATTGGCATGTGGCACCAACCTGCCTACCCCAGCCATGTCATTCTTTCAGTTACAACAGGTGCAGTGGTGCACAGCCTGGGGAGGATTCGAGAGGAGCCACTGAGAGCTGTGCATGAGCTGTGAACTTGCTGGCACGTTAAGAATATCATCCAACCTGCAGAGTCTCACACAGCAGCCCATACCAAATCAGGAGACCCCAGGGGTAAGGATTTAACCTGACCTCCACGTTACAGCACATTTCCTCTGGTAATGGTTTCCTACCCCAATTTAAACTGCTTGGCCGAAAACATTACTTGGCAGTAGGAAGGTGCATCATCACCATTTAAAGCAATCATTATTTAATGGATTTCTTTAGGAATCTTTTCTTCCTTTGTAAGGTATTTAATCACAGAAATAAGCTTCCAACTTTCCACTTTCTAAGCAGACCCACACTGTACTGCACTTACCATCCTGACAATTCCAGCACTTGTCAGATTTGTAGGTAACAGCTATTTAAAGCGGACCTTCAGCATCATTTAATGAAAAGCCCAAACCCTTAAAAAACTATTCCCCAGCATCTAACATTAATATATTTAACATTTTTAATCACTTACATTTTAATCTTTCCTTTACTGGCCTGCAACTCTGTTCAGCACTCTAGGATACGGGTGCTGCCATCTTGGTTCAGTAGTATCACATACTGAGAAGAGGAGAGAGTTCAAAAGTGCAGGGGAACAAGGATATAGCTGTGCTTTGCACAAACAGAGCAGAGCTGGGGTAATGAAAAGGTCAGCAATCCCAGAATGCTGAGTGGCACAGTGAATACACATTTCCTTTTTGCAGGCAGCCTGCACCTCTATGGGCTGTCTCAGAAAATGCGATAGAGGCAGGTAGGATGTCTTTTAATGTGGGCAATCTGTATGTAAAGTGTGGGGGAAACATATAATATAGGCTCTTACTTAGGGTGAAGGTCCGGTTTAAGCAACATGGAATAAAAGAAACTTGGAAACAGCATGCTGATAAGTACATCATAGGTACGGGGGTACAGTCCTAACACAAAAGTTTATTTTACATTGTACTGACGAGGAGAACAATAAGGCAAATCACCAAAACAGCTGACAAAAAAATGACTTTTTATTTAATATGTTTATACAGAGCTAGGAGGATAGCACCAGCAAAACAATTTTATCATCACATGTGGTGCAATGCTCTGTCCATGACCCAACATGTACAATGGCTAAAAGTTGGGGGTGCCCCAGAAGAAAACCCCCCCTGAGTATTTGACAAAGTCTTATTACTGCACACACCAAAGTCAGTAAAAAAGTATATATATTTATTAATTCATTAGAAGCAATATTACATCCAAAACGTATTTAAAAGACATATAAGACAAGCTAAAAAATATTCTGCCGGGAGGGGGCGCTAGTATACTTTGCTGCCATATGGACTAATATGAAATTTAAGTGTAATTCATAAAACTCCCACAGCACCTTCTGCCATGCACTCTGCCTTGAAAAAGAGACCTACGTCTCGGAACGCGTGGGCTCGTGGAAGGTGGGGGACATCCTTTGCTCATCTGGACACACTTATTTGGGATAAGTAGTATTTGTTTTTGCACCATTTCTTCTATTGCTTTGTGCTTCACCCTTTTGTCATTGAGTATTATGAGATAAAAACTGCTTCAAAAGAGTTTCTATTATTAATTGATGTATTGTTCACATAGGCACTTGGCACTTTATTGTAGGATATGGGTTTTTTTTAAGAGTTTTATGAATTACACTTAAATTTCATATTAGTCCATATGGCAGCAAAGCGGAGGACCCTGAAGAGCAGAAAGAACCAGGTTCAAATCCCAAACTGGAACCAAAGGCTTCCTAGGAGGCCGAACATGCGTAACCCCCTGGAAAAAGGTCTTAACCAAAGGATGAAGTGCAAAGGACCTTTGAAAGAACACCGCCAGTGCAGAAACCTGCCCCTTCAGAGTACTAAGCTGGAGCCCCAGATCCAGACCATGTTGAAGAAACTCCAGGATTCTGGCAATAGAAGATTCCCTGCAGGGGAAAACCCGGACCTCGCACCAGTCAATATAAGATCTCCAGGTCCTATAGTAAACGGTAGAGGAGGACCGCTTCCTAGCGCTAATAAGAGTTTGAATTACCGCGTCAGAAAGACCTTCTTCCTTCAAGATGGAGGTTTCAGCAGCCACGCCATCAAAGCCAGCGATGGTAAATTGGGTTAACGTAGCCGACCCTGGGTGAGCAGGTCTGGCAGCAGGGGCAGAACGAACTGATCCTCTGCCAATCTTACCACGTCTGCGAACCAAACCTGTCTTGGCCACCTTGGGGCCACCAGAACTGCTGACGCGCCCTCCAGGGCCAGCTTGCGCACCACTCTGGCTACCATTGGGAACGGAGGGAACAGGTACAGAAACCCCAGATCCCTTAAGTTCAGGGACATGTCATCCACTGCTAGAGCCAGCAGGTCCTTCGAGAGAGACACAAATACCGGAAGTTTGTGATTGTGACGAGAGGCAAAGAGGTCCACCACCCCCACCCGGTGACCCCCACCTGATGCAAATCAATCGAAACACCTTGGGGCTGAGCGACCATTCCCCCTGGCGCGATGAGGCCCTGCTCAGAGAGTCTGCCTCCGTGTTCTCCACTCCCGGAATATAAACTGCCGAGATGCACGGGATGTGGCTCTCCGCCCAGTCCAGAATCAACGACACCTCCCTGAGGGCACTCCTGCTGCGAGTCCCTCCTTGGTGATTGATGTATGCAACCGCCATCCGATTGTCTGATCGAACCTGAACTGGCAAGCCCTGCAACCGAAGAGTCAAGCGAAACAGAACCAACCTGATGGCTCTCAATTCCAGTACATTGATGGGCTCGTGAGCCTCCTGAGGCCCCCACAGGCCCTGAAACTGAAGATCCTTCCAGAAACCCCCCCATCCTGATAGACTGGCATCCGTGGTGACTGTCTCCCAACAAGGAGTCAGAAAGGATCTGCCCTTCAACAGGTTGACTGAATTCAGCCACCAGTGAAGGGAGCGCCGAACCCGGGGGGTTATCCAGAAGGACTGATCCAACGATAGTGGAGACTTGTCCCAAACTGCCAACAGGTGTAGCTGAAGCGTCCTTGAGAAGATCGTCCAGATAAGGCACAATGCGTATGCCCTGGGCTCTGAGTAGAGCCATTACCCCAGCTAACACCTTGGTAAATACCCGTGGGGCCAAGGTAAGACCGAAAGGGAGTGCCACAAACTGAAAATGCCGACCCTCCACCACGAACCTGAGAAACCTCTGGTGCGCTGGAAAAATCGGAACATGCAGGTAAGCGTCCTTGATGTTTATGGACGTCAGAAAATCCCCCTGACGAAGAGAATGGATAGCCGAACGCAGCGTTTCCATGCGGAATTTCCGCGGACGGACGAACCTGTTGAGTATCTTCAGATCCAGGATGGGACGAACCGAGCCGTCCTTCTTGGGTACCGTGAACAGATTGGAATAAAAACCCTGGCCCTGGTCTGAGGGGGGCACTGGGCAAATGACAGCCATATCCAGAAGACTCTTTACTGCCGCCTGGAGCCCCTGTGCGGCCAGAGGGTCCGAAGGCCCCTGAGACCTGAAGAATCGGGGAGGGGGCCGGAGCTCGAACTCCAGCTTGTAGCCGGAAGCCACCAATTCCCGGATCCATCTGTCCGAGACCTCCTGATCCCAGACCTGGGAGAAGTGTTGCAACCGTCCCCCCACCCACATGGGTGAGGGCGCCTCCTCATTGCTGAGCTGGTTTAGCAGCGGGTTTGGGCTTAGAGCCCTAGCTGTATCCTGGACGGGCACGACCTCTCCCCCTGTTCCCGAAATCTCCTCTGGATGACGGGAAGACAAATCCTCTGCCAGCTCTGGCCCCACGAAAGGAAGGAGCTAAGGAAACCGCCCCCCAAAAGGGACGGCGTTGTTTCTTGCATTGAGGTAACTTACCGCCTTTGGCGAGGGAATCCGATTTCTCTCCAAAGAGCCTTAATCCTACAAAAGGGAGAGCTGTCAGTGACTTTTTTGATACAAAATCGTCTGCCCACTGGCGCAACCAAACCGAACGCCGAATAGTCACTAGCAGAGCCGACGTCCTGCCACACATCATCAGAGTGTCATCCAAGGTGGCTAGTACAAAAGACAAAAACAATTCACACCTTTTAAGGCCAAGGAACTCGACACTATCCGGATCAAGACCGGAAGAGGTCAACAGGTCCCTGATCACCGACCTGGAAGCCACCACCATCAGCGCCGAAGCACAAATGGGCCACATGGCTGACCCAACACTGGCAAAACCATGACAAGCCATCTGGTCAATGTGTTTATCCTCACCATCCTTAAGAGTGGAACAATCAGGGGCATTTAAAACAGCAGTGTTAGACAACCCCAGAATCGGGGCATCCACCTCGGGAGGGGAAGCCCAACGCTTAACCGTATCCGAAGGGAAGGGATACTTTTTGTCCCAACCCTGAGGAATACCTGGGAGCCGAGCAGGCCTCTCCCATTCCTTAGCAATAATACCATCAAAATGCTTTTGATTAGGGAATTCCAAGCGCGGCCTGGATTCCTCGAAAAACTCCCCCTTTTGCCGTGGAACTGCCTCAGGAGGAGAAATAGCCAAAACCTCAAACATCTGAGCCAGAACGTTAGGAGTATCCGAGGATCTCCACAAGTCCCGCTCGGTATCAGTGCCAACAAACTGCTGATCGTCTGAGTTAACCGAATCCTCATATACCTCCCCTTCCTCCAGCGAGGAGTAATCGGACCAATCCAGGTTATCAACATCATCTAGGTCAACCACCGGAGAGGTCGGTGACAGGTGTTTTCTCTTAGCCGGAGCCTTGCGGGCGACCGTGCTGGAGAATAATTTTTCCAAGTTGGCCAATCTGGCGCACATCTCAGATTGCAGTTCCCCTCCCATGACCATGTCACCCGAGGTACGTATCAAGCTGGGAGAAGGAAGAGAAGCGACCTGCGGTGCTGACCCAGACGTCTGGGGTTCAGACTGCCGCGAAATAGTCTGCTGTGCACATGGTATACACAGAAGTACATCATCCCCAGTAAGGGATGCCCCACACACCATACACTTCCGGAATTGCACCGAGGGGAGCCCGAGCCCAGTATCCGGGGATGCCTCCATAGGTGAACTTATAGTTAGTCGCTATGACCAAGGGAATTATGCCAATAAGCAACCCGGGATGCCCCTGTAATGTCCCAAGTGGGAGGATTTAGAATAGGTCAATTTTAACCCAGGGACCCTAGGACCGGGAGAAACCCCCTAAAACCTAAGGCAGGTCTACCTGGAAGACAGAGAAAAACAGTATAAGTATGGGAAACCTAATAGGATATATATATATATATATATATATATATATATATATATATATTATAAATAGAAGGGGCCCATAGGGCCACTCACTGCGCCCACAGAAAATGGAGTCTGCCACCTCAGAGCAGCAGCATCAGCCTACTGAGACAGAGAGGAGAAGAGGGGCGTGGCCAGCGTGGAACGCGCGCACCATAGCTCCGCCCCCTCCTCCAGCACGGAGACCAGGCTCCGTAGTGGCGCCTGCCTCACAGGGGCGGGCCGCGGCTTCCCGCCGAAAGCCCGGCCCCGCCCCCTGTTTCCCTAGCGTGAGGGAAGATTTCCACTCACCGCCGCCATAATGTTTTTCACAAACCAGCACCGCGCCGCAGGCGGCGGCCGCGGCGCCAGTAACGTTCACAGACGAGGACAGGGGGGCGGGACACGGCGACGCGCCAGTGCCCGGCCCCGCCCCCGGCACCCAGCGCGTGAGGGGAGATCTCCCCTCACGACTGCACTGTCACCATTTTGAAGGGACTGGCGCCGCGGCGTTAGCACACCAACGCCTGCGGCGCCGCTTCAAGAAGGAATAAGGACAGGGGGATGGACTGCGGTGATGCCGCCCGGCCCCACCCTCTACTTACCATATTTGAGGGAAAAAAATTTACTCTCAGTCATGAAGTAAAAGTGCACCAACACGCCAGCTACTCAAAAATAAAGGCCCCCTACTGCCCCCCCCCCCTCTAAGGAGAAGGACATCCGGAGAGGGGAACACCACCTAGGGGAAAATGGCCGAGGGACAGGGCATCCCAAACCGGGGTCACCAGCCCGGATAACCGCCTACCCTTTAGTACAGGGTCTCACGGTGGAGCGTTAGCTCCTGAGCACCAAAAGGTGCCATTCTACCCTCACCCGGACAGCAGCCTAGGCTGGGAGGCATGTGTGGGATTATCAAGGGATCCGGGCGGAAATAGATAAAAAAGCAGGCCGGGAGTCGTCCCGGCTACCTGAAATCCCCCTATGCAAGGAGGAGGCATCATCTTCTGACTTGCTCGCCGTCTGCAGAGACGAAGACTGGGGAATGAGTGGGAGGTCCCAGCTATTTATGGACCGGGAGGGGCTTTCTTTTTCCTATCATCTCTGCAGATCGCCCTCTACAGGTCGGTATAACCCACAGGTTATGGATATCTTGAAGCGGGGTGTGTGACATACTAAGAATATGAAGATGTAATGGTTTGAATGATTGATGAATAGATTTTTTTTTTAACTGGTGCATGTTTTTGTCTGTAAATTCTGAAATGCATGATATTGATATGGCAATCACCTGGTGTGACCTGTGATAAGTCATCTGGACCACTGTTTCATGTACCCCAGGGGATATATTCACAGTAAAACATTATTTTTTCTTTCTTCAAAGGGTGCTACAAGGCCCATGCTCTCCTTCTTGGAGGGTACTTGGTTGTAACTGTTTGTCACTAGGGGGTACTTGGTGTAAAAAGGTTGAGAACCATTGACTATTCAAACCATCATACAGTTCATTGCAAGGGCATACTAAAAAGCCCTCCAATCAGAATAAGCCTTATGGTTGAAATAATTGTTACAATAACTAAAATGACAAAATACATTTCAAGATTTTTTTTAACTTGTTGAATAGAATACATCAAGGTTTTGATTAGAGATGAGCGAACTTTTGAAAAATTCGATTCGACTGATTCGCCGAATTTTCCGACAAAAATCGTTTCGACCCGAATAAATTCGCAACGAATCGCTATTAAAAACGGCTATTTCTGAGCCTCCTACAGCCTCAATAGGGTTGTAAACCATTCAGCCTTGCTGTAACACGCACAGGATGCGTGCTGGGTTAGTTAAATAATACTTTGAAGAAATATCACATGCAGATCAGAGGCATCGCTAATAGAATCGCAGAGCGGCACAATTGCAGAGAGTTGAAGTGGCATCACTATGAGGGGCAGAAGGAGCCCAAATATACACTGGAGTTGGCCTCAGGAGCCCAAAAATTGGATGAATCACACCCTGGAGTTGGCAGAAGTTGGCAGCAGCAGCAGCAGCAGGAGCCCAAATATACACTGGAGTTGGCTTCAGGAGCCCAAAAATTGGATGAATCACACCCTGGAGTTGGCAGGAGTTGACAGTAGCAGCAGCAGGAGCCCAAATATACACTGGAGTTGGCTTCAGGAGCCCAAAAATTGGATGAATCACACCCTGGAGTTGGCAGAAGTTGGCAGCAGCAGCAGCAGGAGCCCAAATATACACTGGAGTTGGCCTCAGGAGCCCAAAAATTGGATGAATCACACCCTGGAGTTGGCAGGAGTTGACAGTAGCAGCAGCAGGAGCCCAAATATACACTGGAGTTGGCTTCAGGAGCCCAAAAATTGGATGAATCACACCCTGGAGTTGGCAGGAGTTGACACCAGCAGCAGCAGGAGCCCAAATATACACTGGAGTTGGCTTCAGGAGCCCAAAAATTGGATGAATCACACCCTGGAGTTGGCAGAAGTTGGCAGCAGCAGCAGCAGGAGCCCAAATATACACTGGAGTTGGCCTCAGGAGCCCAAAAATTGGATGAATCACACCCTGGAGTTGGCAGAAGTTGGCAGCAGCAGCAGCAGGAGCCCAAATATACACTGGAGTTGGCTTCAGGAGCCCAAAAATTGGATGAATCACACCCTGGAGTTGGCAGAAGTTGGCAGCAGCAGCAGCAGGAGCCCAAATATACACTGGAGTTGGCCTCAGGAGCCCAAAAATTGGATGAATCACACCCTGGAGTTGGCAGAAGTTGGCAGCAGCAGCAGCAGGAGCCCAAATATACACTGGAGTTGGCCTCAGGAGCCCAAAAATTGGATGAATCACACCCTGGAGTTGGCAGAAGTTGGCAGCAGCAGCAGCAGGAGCCCAAATATACACTGGAGTTGGCCTCAGGAGCCCAAAAATTGGATGAATCACACCCTGGAGTTGGCAGAAGTTGGCAGCAGCAGCAGCAGGAGCCCAAATATACACTGGAGTTGGCTTCAGGAGCCCAAAAATTGGATGAATCACACCCTGGAGTTGGCAGAAGTTGGCAGCAGCAGCAGCAGGAGCCCAAATATACACTGGAGTTGGCCTCAGGAGCCCAAAAATTGGATGAATCACACCCTGGAGTTGGCAGGAGTTGACAGCAGCAGCAGCAGGAGCCCAAATATACACTGGAGTTGGCCTCAGGAGCCCAAAAATTGGATGAATCACACCCTGGAGTTGGCAGGAGTTGGCAGCAGCAGCAGCAGGAGCCCAAAAAATGGCCTAAAGACATAAATATGTTTTGCACCATTTGGAAAGTGTAAAACGTGGCACCATGCTGAATGTAGTCGCATGCATCAGGCATTGGTGGGTGGAAATCCTGGCTGATCCATCCCTGATTCATTTTGACAAAGGTGAGTCTCTCCACATTTTTAGTTGACAGACGAGTTCTCCTCGCCGTAACTATGGCCCCCGCCGCACTAAACACCCGCTCAGATGGCACGCTACTTGCCGGGCAGGACAGCTTTTCCAGGGCAAACTCTGCTAGTTGCGGCCACAAATCAAGTTTGGCTGCCCAGAAGTCCAGCGGATCCTCAAGGTGTGTTGGCATGGTCATGTCAAAGTATGACATGACCTGCTGGTTCAGGTCCTGCTCCAGGTCTTCCTGCTGCTCATGAGTAGCCTCACTATGCGGGTGTAGAAAGCTACTCATTAGCGACTGAAGACTGAGGCTGCTGCTGCTGATGGAGCTTCTGCTGCTGCTGCTGCCAACCCCCCCAGCGGCCATGGCAGTGGAAGGTGAGCGCAGAGGTCCCCTCGAGTCAGACCTGCGAGAGTATGGACCATGGCGCAGATAGGCATCGGCCAACTGCCTACGTAGAATGTCTTTGTAGTAGTTGAGTTTGTCCTCCCTCTCGGTGGGTTTAAAAAATGCCCCCATTTTGTGCCGGAAGCGAGGGTCCAATAAGGTGGACAGCCAGAAGTCATCCCGCCGACAGATGGAAACAATTCTGGGGTCACTACGCAAGCATGTGAGCATGCTTCGTGCCATTTGCGCAAGTGACTCGGATGGACTACCTGTCTCCATCTCCACTGCATACTGCCACGGTGTGCCCGGGTCCTCTGTCTCTCCTTCCTCAAAAACCTCTAGCTCCTCTGGCTGCTCCTGCTCCTCCTCTCCTGTCCGCTGACTAGATAAACCAGCCATTTCGCCAAGCCTAAACTGTGTTTCGCTGGGCAACTCCTCCTCCTCCTCTTCCTCCTCCTCCTCCTCCAGTTCAGCTCCAACGGGGTTCATGTGGCCGTAAGATGTAAACGCCATGTCTCCAGTGCCCTGACCAGCCATGGTTTCCAACATGTGCTGTAGTACATGAAGCAGTGGAATCACGTCGTTCATCCCGTAATCCTGCCGACTGACAAATAAAGTGGCTTCCTCAAAGGGCCTGAGCAAACGGCAGGTGTCACGTATGAGCTGCCACTGGTTGACATTGAAGTTACACAGGGGAGTCCCCCTATCTGCTTGGATCATCAGGAAATCCGTGATGGCTTTTCTCTGTTCATATAATCGGTCCAACATGTGAAGGGTGGAATTCCAACGGGTGGAAACATCGCAAATCAGACTATGTTGGGGGATACCATTCTGACGCTGTAGCTCAAGAAGGGTGTGTTTGGCGGTGTAGGAGTGGCTGAAGTGCATGCAAAGTTTCCGTGAAGTTGTTAGGATGTCCTGCAGATGGGGGGAACACTTCAGAAACCGCTTGACAACCAGATTGAAGACGTGAGCCATGCAGGGGGCATGGGTCAGGCTTCCTTGGCGCAGCGCAGACAAAATGTTCTTCCCATTGTCGGTAACCATGATTCCCATTTTAAGTTTTCTCGGAGTAAGCCATGTTTGGATTTCCTGATGAATACATTTAAGCAGTTCCTCCCCTGTGTGACTCCGTTCGCCAAGACAAACCATGTGAAGCACTGCGTGACACCTCCGTGCCCTGCACACATGGTAGACTGGAGGGGCACTGAGACTTGAGCCTACAGTGGAGGGTGAGGAGATGGCGGAGGATGAGGAGGCCGAGTCGCACGGTGTCACAGGCCCAATGGGCAGAGAGCGCGGAGGCCGAAGCGGCGTGACCTGTCCAAGTTGCTGCTGCAAAGGGACCACATTCACCCAGTGGGCCGTAAACGACATGTACTGCCCCTGACCGTAGTTACAGCTCCAGATGTCGGCGCTGCCATGTATTTTGCTACACACCGACAGGCTCAAGGACTGGCCCACCTTCTGTTCAACAAAAGTGTGCAGCGCTGGTACTGCCTTCTTGGCAAAGAAATGACGGCTTGGGACTCTCCACCTCGGCTCGGCACAAGCCATCAGTTCTCTGAAAGGTGCAGATTCCACCACCTGAAAAGGGAGCGACTGCAGCACCAGCAACTTGGACAGGAGCACATTCAGCTTCTGCGCCGTAGGATGAGTGGGCGCATACTGCTGTCTCTTGGACATGGCTTCGCTGATGGATTGCTGGCGGGATGCATGACTTGGAGGAGGAGGAGCAGGAGCGACAGAGGATGGGTATGACGCACAGCTGCCTTCGGCTGAGGTGCTGGAGCCTTGGCTGGCAGAAATTGGGAGCTCACTTGGTGAGGAAGCAGACTGGACCACCCCTTGGGAGCCTCGGTTCTCCCAGGTCGTTTTATGGTGATGCATCATATGTTGACGCAGGGCCGTGGTGCCAACATTTGGACCCTGGCCACGCTTCACCTTTTGCCTACATATCTTGCATGTGGCCATGTTACCCTCCTGCGGATGCCTCAGGAAAAACTGCCACACTGCCGAGTAGCTACTTTTCCCACCCCCTGGCCTCACTGATTCACTGCTGCTGTTGCCAACTCCAGGAACCCCTGCTCCACTACCTCCCGATAAGGTAGACTGCCGCACAGCAGGTGCTCTACCCCGGCCCCGGCCCCGGCCGGCTCCAGCCTTTGGAATTGTGCCCCCATGCTGACTGCTACCACCTTGCTGCCTCAGCTGCTGACTCCGGGGCAACCTGCACCCCTCTTCTCCTGATGATGACGATGAAGCCCCTTCATCACCCGGCTCCCAAGTGCGATCGGCTTCATCGTCATCATCATCATCATCACCGAGTTGTGGCTGTACGTCACTGATGTTCGTGGATTCGTCAACAGTGTCTGGCGCAGGAGCTGGAACGCTCGCAGCACCCACGACACTGTCCACATCACTATTTGTCTGCCTAGCTAAAGAAGCCACCTCCATTTCTTGGCTGGGCAGTAGCTGCTGACTGTCCTCTATCTGATGGTCCTCCTCACTAAAGAGTGGAGCTGAACCCAAAGCATAGGATACGTCGCTGGGGGAGGGAACGGCGTAGGCCAGAGGCAATGGGAGGACAGGGACTGCTCTCGGGGCATGCCAACTCAGGGTTGTGTCAGAGGAATCTACCGACCCTAGACTGGGGGTCTCAGACGTAAGTTGTGATGATGTTGTTGATGAGCGCGTCAACCAATCTACCACGGCAGATGCGTTACTGGTGGAGACCCGACCGCTAGCAGATACTGGCAGATTAGGTCTCTCAGCGTGACTCCTGCTGCTACTGGCCCCCAGTCTGATGCGAGCTCTGCCTGCGGAATCTTGGCCTCTGCCACTCCTCTTTTCACTTCCAGGCACTTGTCTGCCCGACATAGTCTAACTGGCGTGGTAGTAGGTGATATTTAAAAAAACCCCGGGCAGCGGTGGGTCTATATGAAACAGAATATAATGCACACCAAAAGTGAGCAGTAACACTCAGCCTCCAACAGGCCTGCTTAGTGTAAATAAGAGAGCTGCTTAGTGTAAATAAAGAGGGGTATGCTATGTTACAGAATGGGATGCCTCAACAGAAGTGCACCTGGCAGGCAGCAGTAAGCCTATGCCCAGCAAAAGTGTCTTATAATATAAATATAATAAGAGCAAATGCTTATATGGTCTTAAACAGAGGCTGCTGTAGTCACAGAATGGGATGCCCTGGGCAGGAATGGACCTGGCAGGGTCCAGTAGTGCTTTGGCCAGCAAAAGTGTCTTTATCAGGCCTAATTTCAAATATGATAAGAGCAAATGCTTATATGGTCTTAAACAGAGGCTGCTGTAGTCACAGAATGGGATGCCCTGGGCAGGAATGGACCTGGCAGGGTCCAGTAGTGCTTTGGCCAGCAAAAGTGTCTTTATCAGGCCTAATTTCAAATATGATAAGAGCAAATGCTTATATGGTCTTAAACAGAGGCTGCTGTAGTCACAGAATGGGATGCCCTGGGCAGGAATGGACCTGGCAGGGTCCAGTAGTGCTTTGGCCAGCAAAAGTGTCTTTATCAGGCCTAATTTCAAATATGATAAGAGCAAATGCTTATATGGTCTTAAACAGAGGCTGCTGTAGTCACAGAATGGGATGCCCTGGGAAGGAATGGACCTGGCAGGGTCCAGTAGTGCTTTGGCCAGCAAAAGTGTCTTTATCAGGCCTAATTTCAAATATGATAAGAGCAAATGCTTATATGGTCTTAAACAGAGGCTGCTTTAGTCACAGAATGGGATGCCCTGGGCAGGAATGGACCTGGCAGGGTCCAGTAGTGCTTTGGCCAGCAAAAGTGTCTTTATCAGGCTAATTTCAAATATGATAAGAGCAAATGCTTATATGGTCTTAAACAGAGGCTGCTGTAGTCACAGAATGGGATGCCCCGGGCAGGAATGGACCTGGCAGGGTCCAGTAGTGCTTTGGCCAGCAAAAGTGTCTTTATCAGGCCTAATTTCAAATATGATAAGAGCAAATGCTTATATGGTCTTAAACAGAGGCTGCTGTAGTCACAGAATGGGATGCCCTGGGCAGGAATGGACCTGGCAGGGTCCAGTAGTGCTTTGGCCAGCAAAAGTGTCTTTATCAGGCCTAATTTCAAATATGATAAGAGCAAATGCTTATATGGTCTTAAACAGAGGCTGCTGTAGTCACAGAATGGGATGCCCTGGGCAGGAATGGACCTGGCAGGGTCCAGTAGTGCTTTGGCCAGCAAAAGTGTCTTTATCAGGCCTAATTTCAAATATGATAAGAGCAAATGCTTATATGGTCTTAAACAGAGGCTGCTTTAGTCACAGAATGGGATGCCCTGGGCAGGAATGGACCTGGCAGGGTCCAGTAGTGCTTTGGCCAGCAAAAGTGTCTTTATCAGGCTAATTTCAAATATGATAAGAGCAAATGCTTATATGGTCTTAAACAGAGGCTGCTGTAGTCACAGAATGGGATGCCCCGGGCAGGAATGGACCTGGCAGGGTCCAGTAGTGCTTTGGCCAGCAAAAGTGTCTTTATCAGGCCTAATTTCAAATATGATAAGAGCAAATGCTTATATGGTCTTAAACAGAGGCTGCTGTAGTCACAGAATGGGATGCCCTGGGCAGGAATGGACCTGGCAGGGTCCAGTAGTGCTTTGGCCAGCAAAAGTGTCTTTATCAGGCCTAATTTCAAATATGATAAGAGCAAATGCTTATATGGTCTTAAACAGAGGCTGCTGTAGTCACAGAATGGGATGCCCTGGGCAGGAATGGACCTGGCAGGGTCCAGTAGTGCTTTGGCCAGCAAAAGTGTCTTTATCAGGCCTAATTTCAAATATGATAAGAGCAAATGCTTATATGGTCTTAAACAGAGGCTGCTGTAGTCACAGAATGGGATGCCCTGGGCAGGAATGGACCTGGCAGGGTCCAGTAGTGCTTTGGCCAGCAAAAGTGTCTTTATCAGGCCTAATTTCAAATATGATAAGAGCAAATGCTTATATGGTCTTAAACAGAGGCTGCTGTAGTCACAGAATGGGATGCCCTGGGCAGGAATGGACCTGGCAGGGTCCAGTAGTGCTTTGGCCAGCAAAAGTGTCTTTATCAGGCCTAATTTCAAATATGATAAGAGCAAATGCTTATATGGTCTTAAACAGAGGCTGCTGTAGTCACAGAATGGGATGCCCTGGGCAGGAATGGACCTGGCAGGGTCCAGTAGTGCTTTGGCCAGCAAAAGTGTCTTTATCAGGCCTAATTTCAAATATGATAAGAGCAAATGCTTATATGGTCTTAAACAGAGGCTGCTTTAGTCACAGAATGGGATGCCCTGGGCAGGAATGGACCTGGCAGGGTCCAGTAGTGCTTTGGCCAACAAAAGTGTCTTTATCAGGCTAATTTCAAATATGATAAGAGCAAATGCTTATATGGTCTTAAACAGAGGCTGCTGTAGTCACAGAATGGGATGCCCTGGGCAGGAATGGACCTGGCAGGGTCCAGTAGTGCTTTGGCCAGCAAAAGTGTCTTTATCAGGCCTAATTTCAAATATGATAAGAGCAAATGCTTATATGGTCTTAAACAGAGGCTGCTGTAGTCACAGAATGGGATGTCCCGGGCAGGAATGGACCTGGCAGGGTCCAGTAGTGCTTTGGCCAGCAAAAGTGTCTTTATCAGGCCTAATTTCAAATATGATAAGAGCAAATGCTTATATGGTCTTAAACAGAGGCTGCTGTAGTCACAGAATGGGATGCCCCGGGCAGGAATGGACCTGGCAGGGTCCAGTAGTGCTTTGGCCAGCAAAAGTGTCTTTATCAGGCCTAATTTCAAATATGATAAGAGCAAATGCTTATATGGTCTTAAACAGAGGCTGCTTTAGTCACAGAATGGGATGCCCCAACAGGAATCGACCTGGCAGGGTCCAGTAGTGCTTTGGCCAGCAAAAGTGTCTTTATCAGGCTAATTTCAAATATGATAAGAGCAAATGCTTATATGGTCTTAAACAGAGGCTGCTGTAGTCACAGAATGGGATGCCCCAACAGGAATCGACCTGGCAGGGTCCAGTAGTGCTTTGGCCAGCAAAAGTGTCTTTATCAGGCCTAATTTCAAATATGATAAGAGCAAATGCTTATATGGTCTTAAACAGAGGCTGCTTTAGTCACAGAATGGGATGCCCTGGGCAGGAATGGACCTGGCAGGGTCCAGTAGTGCTTTGGCCAGCAAAAGTGTCTTTATCAGGCTAATTTCAAATATGATAAGAGCAAATGCTTATATGGTCTTAAACAGAGGCTGCTGTAGTCACAGAATGGGATGCCCTGGGCAGGAATGGACCTGGCAGGGTCCAGTAGTGCTTTGGCCAGCAAAAGTGTCTTTATCAGGCTAATTTCAAATATGATAAGAGCAAATGCTTATATGGTCTTAAACAGAGGCTGCTGTAGTCACAGAATGGGATGCCCTGGGCAGGAATGGACCTGGCAGGGTCCAGTAGTGCTTTGGCCAGCAAAAGTGTCTTTATCAGGCCTAATTTCAAATATGATAAGAGCAAATGCTTATATGGTCTTAAACAGAGGCTGCTTTAGTCACAGAATGGGATGCCCTGGGCAGGAATGGACCTGGCAGGGTCCAGTAGTGCTTTGGCCAGCAAAAGTGTCTTTATCAGGCTAATTTCAAATATGATAAGAGCAAATGCTTATATGGTCTTAAACAGAGGCTGCTGTAGTCACAGAATGGGATGCCCTGGGCAGGAATGGACCTGGCAGGGTCCAGTAGTGCTTTGGCCAGCAAAAGTGTCTTTATCAGGCTAATTTCAAATATGATAAGAGCAAATGCTTATATGGTCTTAAACAGAGGCTGCTGTAGTCACAGAATGGGATGCCCTGGGCAGGAATGGACCTGGCAGGGTCCAGTAGTGCTTTGGCCAGCAAAAGTGTCTTTATCAGGCCTAATTTCAAATATGATAAGAGCAAATGCTTATATGGTTTTAAACAGAGGCTGCTTTAGTCACAGAATGGGATGCCCTGGGCAGGAATGGACCTGGCAGGGTCCAGTAGTGCTTTGGCCAGCAAAAGTGTCTTTATCAGGCTAATTTCAAATATGATAAGAGCAAATGCTTATATGGTCTTAAACAGAGGCTGCTGTAGTCACAGAATGGGATGCCCCGGGCAGGAATCGACCTGGCAGGGTCCAGTAGTGCTTTGGCCAGCAAAAGTGTCTTTATCAGGCCTAATTTCAAATATGATAAGAGCAAATGCTTATATGGTCTTAAACAGAGGCTGCTTTAGTCACAGAATGGGATGCCCTGGGCAGGAATGGACCTGGCAGGGTCCAGTAGTGCTTTGGCCAGCAAAAGTGTCTTTATCAGGCTAATTTCAAATATGATAAGAGCAAATGCTTATATGGTCTTAAACAGAGGCTGCTGTAGTCACAGAATGGGATGCCCCAACAGGAATCGACCTGGCAGGGTCCAGTAGTGCTTTGGCCAGCAAAAGTGTCTTTATCAGGCCTAATTTCAAATATGATAAGAGCAAATGCTTATATGGTCTTAAACAGAGGCTGCTTTAGTCACAGAATGGGATGCCCTGGGCAGGAATGGACCTGGCAGGGTCCAGTAGTGCTTTGGCCAGCAAAAGTGTCTTTATCAGGCCTAATTTCAAATATGATAAGAGCAAATGCTTATATGGTCTTAAACAGAGGCTGCTGTAGTCACAGAATGGGATGCCCTGGGCAGGAATGGACCTGGCAGGGTCCAGTAGTGCTTTGGCCAGCAAAAGTGTCTTTATCAGGCCTAATTTCAAATATGATAAGAGCAAATGCTTATATGGTCTTAAACAGAGGCTGCTTTAGTCACAGAATGGGATGCCCTGGGCAGGAATGGACCTGGCAGGGTCCAGTAGTGCTTTGGCCAGCAAAAGTGTCTTTATCAGGCTAATTTCAAATATGATAAGAGCAAATGCTTATATGGTCTTAAACAGAGGCTGCTGTAGTCACAGAATGGGATGCCCCAACAGGAATCGACCTGGCAGGGTCCAGTAGTGCTTTGGCCAGCAAAAGTGTCTTTATCAGGCCTAATTTCAAATATGATAAGAGCAAATGCTTATATGGTCTTAAACAGAGGCTGCTTTAGTCACAGAATGGGATGCCCTGGGCAGGAATGGACCTGGCAGGGTCCAGTAGTGCTTTGGCCAGCAAAAGTGTCTTTATCAGGCCTAATTTCAAATATGATAAGAGCAAATGCTTATATGGTCTTAAACAGAGGCTGCTGTAGTCACAGAATGGGATGCCCTGGGCAGGAATGGACCTGGCAGGGTCCAGTAGTGCTTTGGCCAGCAAAAGTGTCTTTATCAGGCCTAATTTCAAATATGATAAGAGCAAATGCTTATATGGTCTTAAACAGAGGCTGCTTTAGTCACAGAATGGGATGCCCTGGGCAGGAATGGACCTGGCAGGGTCCAGTAGTGCTTTGGCCAGCAAAAGTGTCTTTATCAGGCTAATTTCAAATATGATAAGAGCAAATGCTTATATGGTCTTAAACAGAGGCTGCTGTAGTCACAGAATGGGATGCCCCGGGCAGGAATGGACCTGGCAGGGTCCAGTAGTGCTTTGGCCAGCAAAAGTGTCTTTATCAGGCCTAATTTCAAATATGATAAGAGCAAATGCTTATATGGTCTTAAACAGAGGCTGCTTTAGTCACAGAATGGGATGCCCTGGGCAGGAATGGACCTGGCAGGGTCCAGTAGTGCTTTGGCCAGCAAAAGTGTCTTTATCAGGCCTAATTTCAAATATGATAAGAGCAAATGCTTATATGGTCTTAAACAGAGGCTGCTGTAGTCACAGAATGGGATGCCCTGGGCAGGAATGGACCTGGCAGGGTCCAGTAGTGCTTTGGCCAGCAAAAGTGTCTTTATCAGGCCTAATTTCAAATATGATAAGAGCAAATGCTTATATGGTCTTAAACAGAGGCTGCTTTAGTCACAGAATGGGATGCCTCACAGCAGACTTAAGATCAGTTCAGTATATATGCACAGTTAGTTACTATAAGCAGCCTGAAAACGCTAACAAAGGCTGGATGAAAAAAAAAAAATCTCCCTGTCAGCCAGCTCCGTTTTTCCTACCTTTCCCTGGCTTTCTGTCTGTCTCCTGTCTGTCTCCTGCCTGTCTCCTGCCTGTCTCCTGCCTGTCCCTGTCTGTCCCTGTCTCCAGCCTGTCTAACTGCCTCAGCTACACAGCGTTCTGTCTGTCTGTCACGAATGCAATAGAGAAATGAGGAAAAGCAAGATGGCCGCCGTTAAATACCGCTGTGTGACGTCACCGGGCTTGCTGGCTGCTGATAGGCTGCATGTGACTGCCCCAGCTTGCACTGGCGCGGGATACATGTCCAGACATGTCCCGTCCGCCATCTTAGAATGCCTGTAAATGTAAATGAATGGATGTTAAAGGAAAACTTCGAGTGATCGAATCGCGGGGAAATTCGGATTCGATCCGAATCGAATTTTTCCTGAAATTCGGATCGAATCCGGGTTCGTCCGGATCGATTCGCTCATCCCTAGTTTTGATGGCAAATGAATGCAATTTAAGTCATGGATTTATGCATTAAATGCTACACTACTGCCTGCATGATATAGTTGGCATCATCGTGTAGCAACATATTGCAGATATAAGAATGGGAGCATTTGTTTTTGTTATGTTTGACTTGTGTCCCCAGTGAACTTGCTGCAGGCTAACATTAAACAAAATAAATGGCTTTAAAATTAATTCTATATTATATGCAGCTTGCAAAATTTGTGTCTGTTTGCTAAGGAGCAAAAAAGGAAAACGTGTCGTTACACAGCAGAGGTTTACACTTTGATGAGCAGCTTTTCACACACTTTTAGCTCATACAGTATTCCACAGCACTACCTAGGATTGATTGATTTCTAGTAATAAGCTTTGGATTTGAGCCATTATTAACATCAACCTGGGGGGGGGGGAGTGCTGTGACAGGTCCTGGATACATGTAAGATAGACTTATTAATTGTTTGATTTAGGCCCTCTCTTTTTATCCCTAAGTGCCCTTGTTTTGATTTATTGATTGTGATTGTTGCACTTTGTACTTTGGATTATTTGTAATAAGTATTGGGGAATAGCACTTGCACTTTATTAGTACAGTGGGACGTGGGGCATTTAAAAGAGGGATTATTACATACATGTATACATATATATTGTTTGGGCCAGGGCTTGCCAGTGGTGAACCAGCAAGCGCACCCAGGGTGTCTTGTTGTGTGTTATATGTTTTTTAATGAGTCTATTGTGTTAGTTTGCATATTTAATAAAGTTTTACCTTATTGTTATACAACAGTGGTGCAACTTATTTGGGGCTTGGGGAACCTCAATTTTTCTTGCATCAACCTGAATATCGTCGATTCGGCTTGGCCTAGTAAGACCCAAGTAACGGCAATATTTGGGTCAATCTTTTTGGCTTTTTAGTATGTGCTCTGCTGTGACCAGAGACAGCTGTTGGATCGCTGTAGCCTGTAGTACTGATTCACGCTGAAAGCACTAAGGAACAGAACAGCTATTAGATCACATTTTTTTGCGTGGTCTTGAAGGAATTAAATTGAAAGGGGGGGCTAACTTTGGAGCCCTGCTTCGGCTTTGACATCTGACTGCAAGAAATGCAGGAGCAGCACATAGGACAGGCATAAGATGAGCTGCTTGCTGCCTTGTTATCACATATGAGTGTAGAGTTCCTTTAACCTACACATGGGAAGAAACTGCTGGATAAAAATCTGCAAATAGAGCAATGTCAGTTAGGTCAATTCCACTTGGATAAATATACTGTATGAATCAAGAGTGCCAACAAGGGAATCTGCTTCCTGATGACTAAAGGCAGGGTACAAACAAATTTCACCCAGGGAGCGGGCTATTATTACCGGTGCAGAAATGGGTAGGAAGCAGCCGGTGAGATTGTAATGGATAAATCCTTTTTCATGTTTCCTGCGTATATGATTCAAAGGGGACCAAAACCTAGGATTTTGACTATTCTGTATGAAACCCCCTAGATCACCTGATCTGACTTACTCTTCCCCAGTTCTACTGCGTGGGCTAGTGCCCTCGGATCAGCTCCCGTCCCTTTGGCTAAGAGCTTGTATAAGCTCCAAGATCCAAGTGCGCTGGCAGCTTCATCCTCAGCTACTCATTTCAGCATCATTGAACTGGGAAAGAAGGCGAGGTTCCAGGCGATATGGGGGGTCTCACACATCCCAATTCTGGATGCCCCAGGGGGAGGGAATCAAGTGGCCCTGAAATCTTAGAGATAGGGTTTAGCATAATATTTCTGTGCATGGGCTCTCCATGTAAGATGTCAATACTTGCGTTTAAATGTGGGGATGGGCCCTAAGAGTCATTTCTACTGGGGAGGTCCAGGTATCCCACCCATGAGAGAGGTAGAGGTTTACCTGTTGGTAAATGCAATAAAGCCTATTACGCTCAGCCTGAGACTTCCATACAGGTTGTTTTGTCTCGGTTATCATGTACGGGTTTTTAGAGACTCCTTTACCTGCTCAGAAGGCTGGGGATTTAACTTAACTGTCCACACTGGTAAGAATTAGGTTGCAAATGCAGTCTGCAACTTACTCTAGGATGACATAGAGCCTGATGATTGTCCCTGTCCCCTAATAATCTGTTTGACCTCCCAGTGTTAAAGGTAATAAAGGCTGGTAGCCATGGACGGGTAGTCATTTTTTTTGCTCTTTTTTACAGGTGAACATAGTACCTGAATTTTCCATTTCACCAACATTACTGGTTTTCCCCAATCCTATATGTACTAACATCTAGCTATATGCCATTTGATAGCACTGATAACAAACAATAGCTGCTGATGGGCATCGGGCCCCAGTCTTTATTATATAAACAGCACATGCCTTGCAAACCATAGAAACATAGAAGGTTGACAGCAGAAGGAGAGCATATGGTCCATCTAGTCTGCCCTTATGTGTATACTGTATGTACTCTTTATCTTAGGATAGATGTGTGCTTATCCCAGGCATGTTTAAATTCAGTGACTGTTGATTTTTCAACTACCTCTGATGGAAGTTTGTTCCAAGCATCTACTACTCTTTCTGTAACATAATATTTAATACATACATAACATTGCTCATGATCTTCCCACCGACTAGCTTCAGGTTGTACCCCCTTGTTCTATCATTAAGTTTCTTCTTAAAATCACTTCCCTCCTGAACCTCATTCAATCCTTTCACATATTTAAAGGTCTCAATCATGTCCCCCTCTCCCTTCTTTCCTCCAGACTGTACAAATTAAGTTCTTTAAGTCTCTCCTGATAAGTTTTAAGTTTAAGTTCTTCCACCATTTTTGTTGCCCGCCTTTTGACCCATTCTATTTGAATAATGTCTTTTTGCAGGTAAGGTCTCCAGAACTGCACACAGTATTCTAGCTGTGGCCTCACCAGGGATCTATACAGCGGCATCACAACCTCCCTCTTCCGACTGGTGATGCCTCGAGCTATGCAGCCGAGCATCCTGCTTTTCCCACTGCCTGGCTACACTGTCCACTCATCTTGCCCTTTAATTCAGTAATGGGGACCCAAGTTCTGTTAATAGCTTTTCTTTCTGCTACTTAAGTCAAAACAGAAATGTTAAACCTACTTTTACAAAATAATGTAATTTTCTTTCCTATTAGGGGTCTGATTTATGAAGCACAATCTGCCAAAATTCGCCACATTGCTGTAAATTAGAGTAGTGCAAAATATAATTTATACTTTTCTCTGTTTTTTGCTGCAATGTTAATGTTTTTGTAAATGTGTTTCTTGCAATGCTACAACATGAAACCAGTGTAAAAAGTAAATTTAAATGATATTTTTCACAATCAGGCCCTAAATGAAAATAGCTATGTAATAATGTTCCTACCATGTGAACTTTTGCTGTGGGAGAATACTTTTCTGGCACAAAAAGAAAATGATGTTATTTCCCATCAAAATAAATATATTTATTACCCAGATGCCTTATGAAAGGAACACGAATGTCTGCAGACCACTATTAATTTGGTTTACATCTAGCAACAGTTCCTTGCTGTTTATGACTTCAGCAGTACATCGCAACTTTTTGGTGACCTTCTGTACTTACACTTAAATCCCCTAAGCTTTAATTTTACCATAGACTTTTATTTTCAGCAATATTTTCTAAATTACTTCACATTACAAAATAACATTTACTGCTGGCTACCAAGCATTACAACAATTTATACTGTATTCAGTAAAAACACTGAAAACATTAGTGCGCTGGCTTTTCTGGTTTTCAGAGGTGATTTACAGAGAAAAAAAATCCCTCAATTACAGTTCAGGGAAGGGGTATTCCTTTACTGAGTACCTCTCAGTCAAACCACATTGCTAAAATGAATGACCCACTACATTTGTTTTATTTTAATTTGATGTATATGTTTTATGCCGCAGAAAATATGGCAACAGAGCTAGAGAGAAATGTTTCACAAAAAGCTTAGTTTTTTGTACCTGATAAAATAGAATAGCTCTGTCCTGGTTTTGCTCCATGTTCGGTTAATGTAACTGCTTTGACCTAGGAGTGAGCACATTTGTTTTACAGTATGTCTGAGCACAAAATATTGGGTCAGCTGAAAGCAGATACAGATGTACTATAAATTCGTTGGACTGTCATTTATTAACCCTTTAAACGCCAGCCACGTAAAATTTACATGCCTGACTTTCCCCCCTGCCAGCAGAAAAAGTTAAAAAAAAGGCACTCACCTGGCCCCTTGTTCGATCCGGCCGGGTCTCCTCTTCAACCAGAGGGGTTCCTATCACTGATTGGGGCTCCTCCAATTGCAGGGGAATGCCCAAAACAGGGTGCCCCCCCATTTCAACAGCCGCCGGAATTTCATGTAAAAAAGAAAAAAAAAATTACATTTACTCACCTTTGTGCCCGATCGCTCCCGCCGGCTCTCCTCCAATCACCCCTTCCGCTCTTCCACCTTCAGGAGAGGGTCTAACAGCCCTAGGGCCTAACAGCCCTCCTCCCTGTGCAACTCCGATGGCCACTGCCATCTTTACTGCTAGCCCCTTCGGGGGCGGGGCGGATGACGTCTCCCGCCAGGCATCGTCGGGGGACCTGGCGGTTTTGCTGTCAGATGCCAGGTGACGGCTGGGCAGAGGAGGAGGGAGGTAGGTGATTGCCTGCCTCCCCCCTCCTTTGGCCAGCCATCACTGGCATCGGATCGCTGTGAGTAAAGAAAAAGCATTTTTTTTAAATAAAGTCATTTTTTCTAAAGTGTGTGGTGTGTTTTTTTTACTGTTAACCCTTTGTGAACTGGTAAGGGATCCATGAGACCCCTATACCAGTTCACAAGGCTGGGGGCTGGCAAGTCACCTGCAGCTAGTGGGTGACTTGCCATTAACCCCTGAGCCCCCCCATTACCTGCCTCTCCAAAGCCCAGGGGGGGCAGAAGAGCCGTGGCCCTAGGCTATGCCGGCTTGTAGTTTGCAGGGCCAGGGGCCACCAAAGCTGGCCCCTGCGCCCTGTTCTACAAGCCCTCATAGCTGGTCACAGGCTGGTTACGCTGGGTAGGGGGGACCTCACACCATTTTTTGGGGGGATTTTTAAGGGTTGTATTTTTTTTTTTTTTTTTTATTAACCCCATGTTACCTGTCACCCGGTAGGTAAAAAAGGCTTCCAGCAGCAACAGGAGAGCAGAAGCCAAAGTGATCATCATGGGACACAGTGCTCTGGGATGGATGGGAGGTAAGTATTAAAAAAAATTATAATAAAATATTTTTTCTCTGTCAGTGTGTTTTTTTTTTACATTTACCCTTTGTGAACTGGTAAGGGATCTATGAGACCCCTATACCAGTTCACAAGGCTCTGGGTCTGGCAAGTCACCTGCGGCTAGTGGGTGACTTGCCATTAACCCCCAGACCCCCAGTACCTGCCTCCCCAAAGCCCGGGGGGGGCAGAAGAGCCCATGGCTATTAAGCTTTGGGTCTTGTAGCTGGCAGGGCGGGGGCGATCAAAGCTGGCCCTGCACCCTGTTCAACAAGCCCCATAGCTGGTGCCTGGCCTGGTTATGCTGGCTAGGGGGAACCTCACGCCATTTTTTTGACAATTTTAAGGGTTTTTAACCCTTAAAATTCCCACAGGAAATGCCCCCCCCCTCCCCTGGAAAGGGGGACCCCACACCAATTTTTTTTTTTACTTAACCCTTTATAGTGTGGATAGTAGCTGCATTTTATTGTAAATGTTATAAAGTGCTCTTTTCAGTTTCCTGGACAGGAACGGGGGGCTAACGATACATATGTGGTATCATTGTAATCGGGAGAAATGGGGCTTTCATATGCTTTCATATGGTTTTCTTTAATAAAATAAATGTTTTAGTTAAAATAAGGGAGACAATTTAAAAAAACCTATATATATTTATATTTCTTTACTAATTTACTTAAAAATATATAAAAAAAAGTAGAAAAAATACAAACAAGACATTTCATGTTAAGGCCTAAACACTGCTGCAAAAAGAAAATATGCCATTTTCTTGGAAATTCCTGCAAAAATCATAGTTAAACATCAATCAAAATGGTGAAAAATATCCTGTCAGCAGAGGGTGACAAAATCTCAAGTAGGCTGGCAGTTAAATGGTTACAGGTACCTATGCATGTTGGGTATTGTTCTGCTCGGGGGCCTTTGCGTTTTCAGATTTAGCTTGTTTTTTCTTATTTGCATATTGATATTTTAGGAAAAGGTGTTTTTTATTCTGCTTTTTTATACATTTTTTTGTGAAACCCTGTGCAACCTAAGTATTCTTTAAGGGATTACTTCCAGAAAGATGAGCCCACTACAACAAGCTGGGTACGCTTAGAAAGCTTAACATGTGTACTTTCAGGGAATATATGGTTGGAGGTATTCCAAATGTAAAGGCTTGTTTTGGTAGAAAAAGCACAAGGTGCACACTTTGTCTGCAGAGCTGAAATTTTGAATTAAAATTACTGTTACGCACATGCTTTACTTTGGTGTGTTTGGCAACTCTTCCCTTGACAGTACCTATGCATGTTGGGTATGGTTCTGTTTGGGGGACCTTGCTTTTTCAGACTTTCATTTTTTTCTTGTTTGCATATAGTTTTTTTTAGGAAAATGTGGTTTTGATTCTGCTTTTTTATTATTTTTGGGGAAACCCTGTGCAACCAAAGAATACATTGAGGGATTACTTCCAGAAAACTGCACCCATGTCAACAAACCTGGAACACCTAGAAAGCCTGAAGTGTATACTTTCAGAGAATATATAGTTTGTTGGGGGTATTTCAAATGTAAAGGTTTGTTTTTCTTGAAAAACTGCAAGGTGCGCATATTGCATAGCACAGTTGTATTTTATCTGAAAATCTCCTAAAGCGTTGTTTCAGTTTGGGGGAGTCTCCTGGGCAGGAAAGGGTGTCTACCAATACATATGTGGTTGTAACCGAGAGAAATTGGAATTTCACATACAGTAAGATTTTATTGACAAACTTACATTTTTTTATTACAAAAAAACACTACAAATTGTAAAAAATAGTTTTTTTTTTACTTTTTTGCACATATTTCACCCAAAAATATTGAGAATATACCTAAAAAATGATTAACAAGACATTTCATGTTAAAGCCCAGACTCTGCTGAAAAAAAACAATATATCACTTTCCTGGGAAATTCCTGGGAAATCAGTTGAACATGGGGAGCACAAAATAGTGCAAAATGGTCTGGCAACAAAGGGTGACAAAAACTCAAGGTAGGCTGGCGGTTAAAGGGTTAATGCAAAGGCTTTGCAAGGGTCAGCTGCCACTGCTGGACAGAATAGTTGATACAATGTAGTACAGCTAGAAGAGACAGGTAAACCTAAGGTCAAATAAAAAAATCATCTTGTAGTGTATACGTATTAAAGTAAATCAATTTGCCCCGTATTGAATTATTTGGGGGGCAGAGTTAGATTTACATCAGCAACTAAGCGGGTGGTTTTACTTCAACGTATTTATTTTGGCTTAATAGCCATCAGAATTAAATTGTAATAAATTAATGAATCCATTATTTCAACAGTATATACAATGTACATACCAGGAATATTACCTGGCCACATAGGTTAAGAGTGGAAGACACAAACATTAACTAAAACCACATTGATAGATTTGCACTTGCTATAGCTTTGTCTAGTTAACAATTTAGTCTTAATTAAGATGCGGCAGCACCATACTGTGCCATATTTTTGGCATCAGCAGCACCCAACCTTAAATGAAAAAACAGCAGCACCGATGTGGGCGCCAGCTAGAGTCATGGAGGCTGATTCATTACTAACAGCAGGTATCAGCAGATGAGCACCTGTATAGCGGCGCTTAGAGCGACCGCTAGTAGACGCTGTAAGCTGGTATCGGGCGCCTTGGTTTCTCTTGTAACCTGGCCTGCAATGATGAATGTGGTGTATTTTGGGTGCTGTAACACCAGTACAGCGCTGCAGGGAGCGAAAGGTAGCACCAGCTCAGTGTGACTGACTCTCAGTGCTCCACACCATACTTATCAAAAAACTACACACACACAGCATCGGTGCTCTAAATCTGGTCGCCATAGCATAGAGAGCCAGACACAGTGTGATTAAAGTCTGTTTCTGAACAAATATCCACCAGTAACAAAGCGAAAACACATGGAATTACATTGTTGTAACATTGTGACATTAACACTTTAGTGCCAGACCTGTACATACAAATCTGCATAAAAAAACTAAAGTTTTCAAAAATGACTTTTTCTAGGCCAGCAGAGGTGACAGAATTTTTTTAGAGAAAAAAAAAATAAAAAAAAACCCTGTTTAAACGAAATGTATGAGAGAGCAACAGGTAGCGACAGGTAATACCTGGTGCTCTGGAAGCTAGAGCGCCGGCGCTATACGCTGTGCCACCCCTAATGATGAATTGGACGCTACATGTTATGTGACATTAACACTTTAGTGCCAGACCTGTACATACAAATCTGCATAAAAAAACTAAAGTTTTCAAAAATGACTTTTTCTAGGCCAGCAGAGGTGACAGAATTTTTTTAGAGAAAAAAAAAATAAAAAAAAACCCTGTTTAAACGAAATGTATGAGAGAGCAACAGGTAGCGACAGGTAATACCTGGTGCTCTGGAAGCTAGAGCGCCGGCGCTATACGCTGTGCCACCCCTAATGATGAATTGGACGCTACATGTTAGAGTTACTCACCAGATTCGCTTTCATAAATGTGGTATTGCGTACAGCGCCCAGCATTCACCAGACGATGCCTGCCGCTACAAGGCACTACCTGGTGCTATATCTTGATGAATAAGCCCCCTTATTTTACACTAGCACCAAAAAGGTTGCAGCGCTGGGCTCTCTGGTTGAAGCAGCAAGGTAGGTCAGGATCTAATAGAGCAAAATGGGCAGAACTAGATTTAAATGTTTAATGCTTATAATTAATATTAAACACATTAATTTGTACAGAACTTGCATTGGGACTTGTCAATATTTGAATCACAGGTCCGAGTTGTCACCAAATTAATTTTTTGGGGGGTTATTAAAATTTTTTTTTTTTTTTAATGGGTTCTTTTGCTTAACAATATGTAATTTGGACACCAACAGCTAAAACTGTAATGAAGAAATGCTAACCAGCACTGGAAAAATACAGCGCCGAAGATTTCAAGAAGGAAAAAATTCAGAACTATGATATTGAGTGCCGGAATAATGGTAGTACAAAGTGGTGCTCACTGGTGCTGGGGGGTCCAACAGGAGCTGACATAAGCTGTCAAATACCTATGGGCAACAATCAAAGGTAATTAGCATTCTGCACAATGACTGCAAGCGACAACACCAGATTAGACAGGAACGCTGGCACTCCGAAGCTGACGCTATAGCCATAAAAATGATGCTAAAAACATCACATCATAAAAGGTCTTTAGTTTCTTTCTGCAGCTCTTGTAATGTGCTGATGTTGGAATTTCTTCTTTCTTGTAGCTTTATTCAGTCAGAGCTCCATTAAAGATCATGTGGAAAGATGCATTTCTGACCTTTTCCACCATCTATATGTAGTGGCAGAAGTTTTGGTAATGTTTGGCTAGTCAAGCTACAGTATTCTTTCAGTATTAAAGTGGTCACACACCCATTTCCTACCTTATGGGCGTGGGGGCCGCATTGTGACAGGCTCATGGGGCATTCAGATTACCTAATTCCTGATCCTCCGGGCAAAATGTGACCCTGCGATTGGCAATTGGCACCACATGAGTCGGGTTCACAATCTCTTTCTCGGCCCCCGGTCCAGGCTTCCAAAGCTTCCAAGTTTATGCTTCCATGTTTTACATGCTAAATACTCCCTATTAAAAACCTTCTTATCCACTTGCTATCCACAAGCTAGGTGGGACAGACATTAGCTCCATCTTATCATTGAGGATGTTGGGGTTTATAGTGTTGAACGCTATACTAAGGCCAATGAACAATACTCTTACATATATACTTATTGAAGTATTTGGAGCAGGTAAGGCCAGTCACCAACAAGGAGGTCATGAGTGGGGATGGTGCGGTCTGGATCTCTGGCAGAGGAAATTTCAAACTCCTTGTACAGAGCTTATCAGCTGTGCTGAACTATGGGTGAGTATTTATCATTATTTTTTTGCCTGGATATTCTTTTTAAAACATTTGGGGATCACTCTTTCCTTTAGTAACCCATTGCACAACTCTATCTCTATACCTAATGTATGATTAAATAAATTGTTGTAAACCCTAAAAATATTGGATGCCCCTAAAATCAGGTTTATTTTTGTGTAAGCATGCCTACTCACAAACTAGTAAAAAAAATTGATTTTTTAAATCTATGCATACTTAACCCTATAAATGCCAGTGGACCTAGTGAATGTGTCAATGATTTGAGCAAAAAAAAATGTTATATTACCAAACACGCTATTTATACACAACTAATGAAAGCCCATTGAAATCTATAAGAGAGCGCTACAGAGTGACAGGTACTACATGGCGCTCTGGAACCTAGAGCGCCGGCGCTATATGCTGAGCGGCCTGTAATAATACATGTGATGCTACATGGCGATGTTAGAGGCGCTCACTAGATTTGCTTTCCTAAATGTGGTTTTGCGTACAGCGCCTGGCATTCACCAGATACTGCCTGCCGCTACCAGGCACTACCTGGTGCTTTCCCTTCTTAAATAACCCCCTAACCTTCTCTCTATAGGTCAGTCTGTTTCAGTGTCTGTTTCTGTACGTATTGGTCATTATGCTGGATTTAAAGCAGACCAACACCCTTTTTCTTTAATGGGTGTTGGTCCCGCAGACAGTAAATAATAACAAGCTTGGTGGCACCCAGAATGCTGAAGTTCCCCAAAACAAACCCCCCCCAGAAAGCCATTATCCTTACCTTCACCTTAAACCAGAACTGGAAAAGGAGTCCGGTTGGCCACTTGCCAGTTGGCCGCTGGACGATCATGTGGGCCATGGTTGCTTCCTCGGTGCCAGCCACCGGAATGCCCCGTCCACATGCGCGCTGCCGGACAATCGCAATACTCCTTTATCAAAGTGAAGGTAAGAATATTGGGTGTTCGGGGGGATTATGTTTTGGGGCGATCCAGCATTCCTGATGCCCCCCCGAGCGTGTACTTATTTGCTATTTGAGGGACCAACACCCATTTTTTTGTTTAGATAGGTTTAACTGTGCAAGTGTGTGCTACTCTGTTCTGACAACATTTTGGCACTGCATGCTATAACATTATTGTGATAACAAAAATTGTAGTTTGTTTAATACCATTGTTAGTTGTTGAGGTTAGATGAACTCATTGTTGTGAAAATCGAGAGAAAAAGTTATTTTTGACAGTTTGTAAAAGAATAGCAGTTGGCGGAATTTAAGTCATAAGTTTGCAGTTTTTGCATGTTACATAAATTATTTCAATACTTTTCTGCCTTTGTGTTCTATGCTTGCCCCACTTATGACTGGTGTAGCTTATACCACAGCTCTGAGCTACACCTCAAAGATGGTGAGGAACATGAACTCATCTGTATAAGGCATCAAGTGATGCAGTTGTCAAACCATCTGTGCTAAATGGTGCTACATGGGACAGATGCGTACTAAATTCTTAAATTAAATATGGCTCAAAAAGTTATCTTGAAATCTTTAATTTCAATGACTTTAATGTGTTAAGTTAATGGCTCAACCACTATTAACTAGTAACTTCTATGTCCTGCAGCCACCACTCATTTCCCCTTTCCCCCCACTCCATTTATTTCAATGCAGGGAGGGCTGGCACACCCCCTACATTGCAGTGAATTGCATGAAAGTAGAAAGTCACATTGACTGGACGACTCCTCCTGTAATCTCTTGCTACCCAGTATGTTTTATACCAGCAAACTGGGACAGAGGCTGCTAGGGACAAACGTGATAAGAGACAATCTTATTGCAAAAAACGTTTTATGAAAATATTTGTGTTTCCCTATTTGTCTGAGACTATGTAAAAATCAATACAACTGAGGCAGAAATTCAAAAATTCTATATGATAGGTGGCTGGATAAAAAAAAAATAGATTCAAAACATGAATAAGAATTAGATTAAATTTGTCAGATTGTTTTTTAAAATTCAGGTTTGAATTTTATTCCAGGTCATTGTAGAAAAACACCATATAAAATTATACAGTACAACACACATTGAATTGGTTCATTTTTGCTACAGATAAGAAATGAAAGCATATTCTACACAGCATTATGCTGAAATTCTGGGGAGTAAGTACTGCACAAAAGCACCTACATCCATTTTTTTATTGTTGAGTGCTGCTGAGGCCAAAAAAGAGACGATATGTGACACTGACACTTCTTAAATAAGGCTCATAATGTATTGAAGGAGAATATGTGAATTTTTGTCCAGTTAAAACATTTTTTTTTACAATGAGATACAGTAGATTGCCGAGACTCTAAAACCAATCATGAATGATAAAGACAGAAACATAAGAAAACATATTACAGATATGCAACCAACTGCTAAAATATAAAAATATAACCCTCAGCCAAGACCATATAGAGTTTCTAGATACAAAAGACATAAAATAGGTAAAAATTCACATATTTCACTTTTGAAACTGTTGCATTCCCATTGTGGTCTAAAGTAGTAGCCTGAACATATCTGCATATGTTAATATGTTTTTAGTATAGGAACAAGGCAGCCAGCAGCCCTAGGTGCACCCCAGACCAACAGCCTTGCACAGTTAGAAAAAAAGCTCCCCAAAACTAACCATATGCATGCATGATTGTAAGAATCCCAGGTTCAGCTGATGCCCGGCTGATAGCTGGCATTATTTATCACCCTGTCTGCAGTTCCGTCAGCCATCAGCGGGGGACAGCAGAGCCCTGGCTGCTATCTCTCCCCATCTTCTGCTGCACCTGGTGTGAGGGATATTTAAGTGGATCCGCCCTCCACCTGGTGCAGCAGGATTTTGTTTTATTTTGCTTGTGTGCTTTGTTTGGAATCTGTTGTTGCTGTTCATGCTGGTGCTCTGAATCTGAACATGACTCTGTGCCTGTACCTACCGGAGTCTGGAGACTGCTGGCCCTCTGTCCTAGGCCCTTGAGTGAGTGTGACAGCACCTTAGGGTTTCTGTTGTTTTCATTATTGGTTATTTTGTTAGTTAGCTTTGTTTTTTGTATCTGAATCAAAAACCTTTTTTGTTTCCTTTTCCTTTAATAATAAAACCCTTGTTAGAACATTTTCTTTGTTGTGTCTTTGCTCTGGCCAAACAATCTGCTCCCCTGGTGGAGAGTTTATATTGGAGAACTCTCCGGCCAGACATAATCCTTCTGCTCTGAACCTGCACCCAGACTGTGTTCTGAGTCTGCACCCAGGCTCTGCTCCGAACCTGCACCCGGACTGTATTCTTAGTCTGCACCCGGGCTCTGCTACCAACCTGTACCAAGTCCCCCTGGCTCCGAGTATGCACCCGGGCTCTGCTACCAACCTGTACCAGGTCTCCCTGGCTCCAAGTCTGCACCCAGGCTCTGCTACCAACTTGCTCCAGGACGCCCTGGCTCTGAGTCTGCACCCAGGCTCTGTCCCGAACCGGAACTCAGGTCCTGTCATGAACCCGCACACAGGCCCTGTCTCAAGTCCGCACCTGGGCCCTGTTTGAACCCACACCCGGGTCCTGTGAGGCCTGGCCAACCACCTGGGTCCCTTCTCCAATGGACTCATGGATTAATACATGGATCTTGGACTTTTTTCATTTCACGGACTTGAGCGGTTACAGTTTGGACTTCCCCTCTGCAGATTTTTTTTTTCAGTGGAGCTTTCAGGAGCCCGCTCCTGAAAAGGGGGGTAATGTAAGAATCCCGGGTTCGGCTGACGCCCAACTGGTGGCTGGCATTATTTATTACCTCACCTGCAGTTCCGTCAGCCACCAGCAGGTGTCAGCAGAACCCTGGCTGCTCTCTCTCCCCATCTTCTTCTCCACTTGGTGTGAGGGCTATTAAAGTGGATCCGCTCTCCACCTGGTGCAGCAGGATTTTGTTTTGCTTTGCTTGTATGCGTTGTTTGAAATTTGTTGTTGCTGTTCATGCTGGCACTCTGAATGTGAACCTGAGTCTGTATCTGAACCTCAACCTGAGTCTGTACCTTTACCCTCTGTCCTAGGCCCTTGGGTGAGTGTGTCAGCACCTTAGGGTTTCTGTTGTTTTCGTTATTATTTATTTTGTTAGTTAGCCTTGTTTTTTGTCCCTTGTTTTTGTATCTGAATCAAAGATCTTTTTGTTTCCTTTTCCTAATAATAAAACCCCTGTTAGAACATGTTCTTTGTTATGTCCTTGCTCTGGCCAAACAATCTGCTCCCCTGGCGGAGAGTTCATATTGGAGAACTCTCCGGCCTGACAATGATACTTAATCATTGACAGCGCTTACTATAAATACTATAAATTGTCAGCACTTACATGTGCTCCTACATCCACTCAGTGCTAAAACGCCTCTGCTCTGATTTTCTTCTGGTAGCAGCCATTTTAGAGCTTTTCCTCCAAGCATTCCAGCTGTGCTGTGAGCAACTGACCTAACTCACAAAGCACAGCACCAGAAAACCCAGCAGCACTTCATCTTTGCAGGCTACCAGCAGCTTCATAAGATGCCATTTTGGTTGTAAAATTGACCACAGCAGGCGTTACAACAAAGCTAAATTAATTTTTTTTCGCAGCACTCTGAATTGCCCTGGGGAGGGATGCATATGAGCACTGCGTCTTGCAAGGGGGTTGGTCTGATTTAAAATCTGGTTCTCCAATTTCTATAACTAAAGGTCTGTTGCTGGAGCCACAAAAAAATGCAAATAGAAAAATTATGATACTTTTATGTCAGCCGAAAAAGATTTCATGGCCCAACACTAGTAGCTAAATTGTTAAAGTGCAAATGCTACTGCAGATGCTCAGATGAAACCATCATGATGCTGCAGATAACCCTGGATGCTCATTAGCTCAGCTAATAAATCATCTGGCCAGTCACACAGCTGTCTGTCAGTGCCAGTTAGGTAAAGGGCATAGCACATGGCCAAGCTCCTTATCTACATGCAAAAGTTAATCAAGCTCCTGTGCTAGCGGACATCCTGGACACTGCTACATCAGGATGGTGACATTTGGCCTATGTAAAAGAAGTACAATTAAAGGGGTATCAGTACTTCATCATCGTAAGTGATAGTACATTGTCTACTCCTTAGTACAAGATGATGAGATGGAAGGTAACAAGAAATATTCAAAGAATCTAGGGACGTTGGTAATGTTTGCAGGATCTGTCAAACAATGTGGTACCTAATGTTATTGAAGAAAAGCCAAAGATTTAACTAATTCTGTTTGACCAACATAGAGGTACTGTAATTGTAAACTCTGTTTTGTTTTCTGACTTGTTTACTGGTAGGGGATTTATTGCTAACCTTGCTGACCCCCTGCTTAATCTTAACCATGCACCTGTCTCTATGCATTACTTTATCTTCCCATGGGTCCCTAGCTGCTATTTATTGCACCTGCATTGCTAGTTGAATTTGATTGTTCAACCTTTTCAGCTACTACTTGTGATTCTAGCTCCTATACAACCTTAGGTTGGTCACACACTTCAGGCAGCACATTATGCCACATGGATCTTGGTATATTTAGTTTGTCAGATTAAACTTGTCCTCTGTATAGCCTTCATTCAATCTCCAAGAATTCAATTTCTTGCCAATGGCTGGTAAGGATGTTTCCAAAACATTTAGGCCACACTATAACAAAATCCCTGCATGTACTGTGGTCTAGTAGTTTAATTTTAAATGTTTCTGATAAATGTTATTCCTACAAAGACAGATGTCTTCTTACAGAATATTTGCATTCTCAACCACTAAATGATCAGTTCACTAAAATGCAGAGTGCAGAGCTTGCTTGTTTTCTGCATGACTCAGACTGGCCCTAAAGAACAAAGTCAAATTATTTGCTAATTTCAATATATTTTATTCATTTTATTTCAAGTGTGTACTAAAGTCAAGTTCTGTTTTATGCTTTACATAGACAGAATTGAAATCAATCCTTTATGAAATATACATAAAATTCTTATAGAGTACAATGAGTTTTAAGACACTCAATCTCATTTTCTTGATAGGGTCTCCATGCTGGAGCAGAACTGCTCAGATTTAATCTCCTCGGCTTTATTTTTTCCTAGTAAGAAGAAACACATTTGGTCCAGTGCAGTCTCTGGAGACCGTTAATCTATAAAAATGTTCTTGCCCTCACATAACCTTCCAACCTATGACAATAATTATGATGGCTGGCACATACTTCAGCTACCTTTAAAATGGTAATAAAATAATAGAATTAAAGCTGCTCCCTTATCTGTAAATGCAGCACTTATTTTCATGCTGAGTGCTTACTTAAAAAGCAGACATATATTCTGCAGAAAGTAATGCATTTAGCATCAATTAGTCGAAATTTAAGTTTGAAAGGAAAACAAAAACATTTTTACTTTGTATGTTTTGCTCATCATTTTAATTTGAGATGCAAATACTTAGGGGTTGATTAATGAAGACTGTGCTTTTTCTGGCACTCACTCACAAACACAATGATACTCCCGGCATGCAATTCTGCCCAAAATAATAATCTATTCCTATAAATTCACATTCAATAAAAAAAAAAAAAAAGGGACGTGGAGGTTGATTCACTACTAACTCCAGGTATCGGCAGATGAGTGTATAGCAGCGCATAGAGCGACCGCTAGTAGACGCTGTAGGTATCGGGCGCTGTAACATAGCACCTCAGCTGCAGTAACCTGGCCGGCATTGATGAATGTGATTTATGTTGGGCACTCTAACACCAGTACAGCGCTGCAGGGAGCAAAGCAAAAGGTAGGGCCAGCTCAGTGCAACCGGGACTTGGCGCTCCACACCATACATCAAAAAAGGACACACACACAGCGTCGGCGCAACAAATCCGGTCTCTATAGTTTAGAGCGCCAGACTCTGTGTGATTAAAGTCTGTTTTTGAACACATTTCCACCAGTAACAAAGCAAAAACACATGGAATACCATTGTTGTAACACTGTGACATTAACACTTTAATGATGTTTTTGAATTGGAGATGACAGGAGATTGCTAGGGAGTGAATGTGAGTTTTGAATGAGAGAGGAGTCCAGAATGACACCAAGGCATCGAGCTTGAGGATTGGGCGATGGGCACTGCTGAATTACAGCTGAGGTGGGTGTCTGTTTTTTAGTTAATCCCCCGCCCAGCTTTACCATTAGGCAAGGGTGGCAGGGTGGTGTAAAAAGAGGCCCTTTAAGGGCATACCATGTTACTTTTGTACATAGTTATGATTAGGCCTCAAGCATACCTGTACAGTCACACGGTCTCCTTTATTTGTTGTAGAATGAATCAGACTGAACAGCTCAGTGATCATTAATGGCACCCTGTCATAGAGGCCACATACATTTAATGTTCACATTTCTATATTCTGCCTTACATCCAATATCCATCCATAGCAAATGGAATCTCACAGCCCACCTGGGAAGTGTTCTTAACATTTGCACTGTATACATTTTGATTGATGTGATTCAGAAATGCAATGCAATTCAGTTACCGGAAGGTGTTCTTATTTCCTGCACTTTATATATAATTTCTGATTGATTGAATATTTGATTTTTTTTTACAGATATATTTATTGTTAAGTGGTGAGGACATTGTGAGCACTGCACTTGCACTTTACATATATTTTTAAAAGACATTATATATTAGGCTTCCCTCCACTCATTGCTGTAAATCATTGCATGGCAGCCGAGTTTGGCACTGTGATCTTGCTCCTACATGGTTGCAGTTATACGGGTGGCATCATCCATTGATTTGTCTTATTTGTTTCCATTTTTAATAAATGTTTTCTTGAATGAATTGTATTTAATATGATTATTGTTGATGTGCTTGCCCTTAATGTTAGCCAGAATATTCTGACCATTTTCAAAATAGCCAACCACACGCTGGCTCAAACTATGGAACCAAATAATGCTGAAGCATGATCTTATGTGTTAAAGAATCATCTGTCATCAGTGCAACATTCAAAACTGAAAGTGCTTCTAAGAGCTATGTCAGCAACTGAACTGATGTAAACTAGATGAACCCGGTTTCAATGGCTGAGCAGACACGCACAAGCCAGAGAATATCCAAGCATGATGCTATGCATCAGCTGAAGAAATGTCAGCTTGTATAATTCTCATGCCTCTTCCCTAGTAAAATACAGTTTATTCAAGAAGATTTCATATTAAGGAGCTACTGTACATCTCTATTTTCCAGTTCAGATGTGTAAAATAGAACAGCACAATAATGATTGAATGAATAATTCACTAAAGGAAGTTGGTAAAGTCATTGTAACATTTTAACACTCAATCATATTTCATTAGAAACTCAGCAGGGGGCATCTGCTGGATTCCATAATCCACAGACCAGTCTGAGAAGCCAAATTCCCCTGCCATATACTCACCTACTTCTGTGACCGCAAGCATCCTGTGGGGGCCCACCCAGCTAATTAAATTGGTTGCCGGCGGTCACATAGTGCCACAATGCACCATGGAAGCCAGAAAGTAGGCAAGTATTGGAGGCTGATAACGGCAAGCAGATGCCTCCTGCTGCCTGCCTTTCAGAGGAACACTCATTTTAAAGAAAGGAAAGGTACATAACTGAATGTTTACATTGAAATCAGGTGCTCTGTAAGATTGACACACTACAGTGATTAGTGGCATATAGCTTTCTCCATTCCAAGGATTGGCAGCAATACCACCCTCAAAATTGTGTTCTTTGATAGAGAGGTGAAAAATGTAGAGGCTGAGAAATAAACACTGTGCAGTGTGGCACATTGGGGAACTGCAGATTTTATTAAGGAAATCCAATAGCAGCTCACTTGCCAGTTGTTTTAAAAATGTTGCTTGGACTTGGGAGCACACCATTGCAGGGCAACAAACTGGACTTTGTCGGCACAGGACTCACTGCTCTCATAGACATATTATTAATGGGTGGTCTTTAACCTGTTTTGTTTTCCTAAATGTTCTACATGGCTTTGGGATTTTGACAGAAACACAAGAACATGTCCATTTACAGTCTGGGTCATGCTTAATATATTGTGAAGCTAGTTTCAGTGTGCTTTCGGGTGTAAATGGATGCGTACATTTGTGTGAATTTTTTTACTTGAACACACTAAAAAATTAAATAAAATTTCCCCCAAACCACCTATTTGGAATTTTTACGGGTGAGGAAAAGGAAGAAAGGATGTTCTTTTCAAAGTTTGGAAACAACAGCACCCTACGGGCTATAAAGAATGATTTTTCAAATTATTTTGCTTAGCTCATAGTGTGCATTTTTCTTCCAAATTTAAAAAATAAATATTACGCCATTGGAAAAATTATGTACCTCACCTTTAAAACTGGAGTAGGTGATTTTTTGGGGGATAAAATTTTTTACTCAGATGTAAGATTCTGTTTACACCGGAAAGCACACCCAAAGGTAAACTTGCTCCACTTGTAGCATGACCCTGATTGATTGAGGGCCTTATTTATGAAGCGCTAGCGCCACACAATGCCACAGAGGGTCTGTCCTTTTTAGGCTGCGCCACCTCACTGCCATGTTTATGATGGCAATAATCTTTAGTGCCCCCAAGAATGCCATGTAGCATCCAATTTATTACTAGCACCGGTTCTGTTTTGCGCGCAGGAACTGTGAGACCTCCTGTGCCACTTCATAGCAGGCACTTAGTGGCGCTTTCCCATAAACTTCAATGGTCCTTTCTAGCCATTAAGATTTTAGTTGTTTTTGTGTGGATACATTTTTTGGGGGGCTCTTTTTGCTGATGCTTTTGAGTTTTCATGTTATCAATTTTGTTTGGGTACTTTTTGAATATTTTTATTGATCATCCCCTAACCTGTGTTCCAATCTTGCAACTTGTGGCTCATTCCATTTGTGTGCCACTAATGTCATTCGCTGTGTCACTGTGCTCTCAGCGTTTTTTACAGGCCATTTTTGTTGGCCACCTTAACGCCCCATTTCCATAGTGCCGACACGGGTGCTGTTGTCTTACATCGTAAAAATGGCATGAAGCACCACTGTGCAGGCGACGCTGAGCAGATGTTACACATGTCCTAACAAGTGTTTTTGCGTTTGTGTGACTGTGTTTTGCGAATGTGTTATGTTTTGGTTTGTGCGCTTTTTGTTGTGGTCGTCTTACATACTTCTAATTTTTTCCCTAATTTTCAAGTGTTTTTTTTTGCATTGTTCTTTCCAGCTGCGTTTCTCTGTATAGAACTTTTTCATGTGGTCATGTGATTGGTTTTGATTGCGCACTTCTGTTTTTTCTGCCTCAGTGGTTTGCAGCAGCCTTGGCAGCCTCCCGTCAACATGGGGAATCTATGGTGAATAGCCAAATAGCCAAGATAGGTTTAGCTATCTTGGGTTTGTGTGCACTTTGTAGTGTGTTTTGCTGTTTTGGTTTTGCTTGCTCTGTGTGCGTCTGTGCTGTTTCTCCACATGTGTGCTTTCGCAGGTACGTTTTTTCCTGTGTACTTATTGTTGTTTTGCCCTTAGATAGGGTGCTTTTCTGTGCAGTGTTTGCCTAATTTTGGCTGAGTTTGTTATTTTATTTGTTTTCATTGGGTTGGGTTTTTACACTTCTCTTGCATTTTGCAAATAATGTTCTTCACTTTTATTGGGGCTCACAGGAGCCCCAATAAAAGTGTGTCCGTTTGGGAACAGTGCTTGTAAGCCTTGTGGGGCATGGCTTTGTAAGCACTGTTTCCGTGTGGGCACACTTTTATTCGGGCTCCTGTGCTGGAAATTTTGCATGCTTCAGCTTATGGTATTTATTGGTCTCAGCAGCCTTTCTGTGCATCATCCTAACCCCGTCAGAATGGTCAAGCATTGGAGCTGTGTGGAAATACAACCTTTTGTCTGGACTTTCCTCATGTATGCTTCTGTTTGAATTTTATATTGTTTCAGGACATCACAGGCCAGAGACCTTCTCCCCCTTCAGGATTGGTTGCCGGAGCCACAACAAGGCGTTTGTTTTTGCCACAAAATAGATGCGTGACTAGCAAATGTTTTGTCTCTGAGCTAACGGTTTGCTTGTTGGCTCCATGTAAAGAATCTTCCTTTTTGTTTTTTGCTTTTCCTTGAAACAGATCCAGCTACTCCTGCTAGGGCATCCACACCAGGGGTGGTGCTGCCTTTCCCCCACCAGAATCACAATGGGTCAAGCAGCATAGGTTATTCTTATAGCTGTGATGGTGAGTAACATTTTTACAGGTTGACGTCTCGAGCTATAGTGCCTCTGAAGTGCATAATGATTCATAATTGTCTCCTAGCTGCATATTGTCATCAAGCCTGTTTGGACACCTGGTTTGGGTGACCCCATCTGTGTGAATGCGCAACCAGTGTGTGTTTTCTTTATTTCTTTAGCCCTAAGCCCTCGTCCATTGACCCACTTGCCTGAACCCCTCTTTTGGGTGGTCCAACACATGGCTAGATTGTCAACATGGCCCTGTGTGCGTGTGTGTCTTGGCCTGCATGTACCTAAAACACAATGTTAAGCCATTAATCTGTGTGTGGCCTATGTCTTGTCTGGCAAACAGACATGTCAAACCTGTTATTGGTCCAGGGGAACATAGTAACATAGTGTGTAAGATTGAATAAAGACTTTAGTCCATCCAGTTCAGCCTGTTTTTCTCCTTTCAGCGGTCTTATAGCCATAGCTGGAAAAGTTATTACACGCCAGGAAGGCATCCAGGCCACAGATGTGTCAAATCTGTTACTGGTCCAAGGGAACATAGTAACATAGTGTGTGAGGGAGGTTGAATTTAGACTGCCAGGAAGGCATCCAGGCCACTTTGAAAATTTTTACTGTATCCTTCACTACCTTCTCTGGCAGCGAGTTCCATAATATAGCTGCTCTTACAGAGCGGAATCCCTTCCTATGTCGGTGGAGAAAGCACCTCTAACTTTAGTGGATGCCCTCGGGTTATGATTACACTCCGGAGTATAAATAGATTGTGGGACAGATCATTTTATTGACTCTGAATATATTTATACATAGTTATTAGATCACCCCTCAGGCATCTCTTTTCCAAACTTAACAAACCTAACTTTGACAATCTTTAAGGGTACTCTAGTCCCCGCACTTCTTTAATTAACTTAGTTGCCCTCCTTTAAATATGCTCCAGTTCTGATATGTCCTTCTTAAGCACAGGTGCCCAGAACTGTACACAGTACTCCATATGGGGTCTGACCAGTGACTTGTACAGGGGTAAAATGATGTTCTGGTCATAGGCACCAATGCCCCTCTTGATGGACCCCATGATCCTATTTTCTTTGGCACCTGCTGCCTGGCATTGATTACTACAGTTACGTTTATTGTTATCTAAAACCCCTAGGTCCATTTCCATTGTTGCTTAACAAGTGTTTCTTTATTTAGTGTGTAATCATGCCACAGATTTCTCCTTCCCATGTGCATAACCTTACATTTATCTGTGTTAAACTTAATTTGCCATTTAACTGCCTATGCTTCCAATTTATCTAAGTCTGTTTGTATCTGTCCTCGTTTGTGTTAATTACTTTACACAGTTTAGTATCATCTGCAAAGATTGAGACTTTACTGTTTATTCCATACCCTATGTCATTAATATATAATAATGTACTTGTGGTACTCCGCTAGTAATGGGGACCCAATCTTTGTATGTGCCGCAAGCATTCTCACGTTTTGTACCAGTCTTTTATGTGGCACAGTATCAAACGTTTAAAAAAGTTAAGATATAAGTTATCCAATGACTCCCCCCTGATCTAATCTTGAACTTACCTCCTCATAAAAACTGATTTGGTTTATCTGGCAGGAGTGATTCCTCATAAATCCATGCTGATATGGAGTAATAAGAAACCTTCAAACAGCTTGCCCACTACAGATGTTAAACTACCAGTCTGTAGTTCCCAGGTTCCCCCTTAGACCCCTTTTTGAATCCCTCGGAACAGCCCCCATAATTATTGAATTACCATTAGAAATAATGGTTTGTGTATTACAGTATATAACTCCCTTAAAACATGGAGATGTATACCATCTGGTCCCAGAGATTTATCAATTTTTATCTTTGTGTGCTGTACTTCTTCCTTGGTAAGACCAGTGACATTTAATGGAGAGTTTCGGTTACTGCTCTGCATTTCACTCTGCATGTCACATTCTTTTGTGAATATAGATGCAAAGAAGTTGTTTAGTAAATTTGCTTTCTCCTCATTCCCCTCTATAGGTTTCCCCTCCTTGCTTTTCAGGGGGCCCACACCATCAGGTTTGAGTGACTGTAGCAGTATTTTCACAGCGCCCGCTAGTAGTCGCTGTGCTTGGCCATTGTTCGGTTGTTGATAGCGACTGAGTCGGTGTGCAGTAATGTGACGGGGTGACGAGTCGCTATTTGACAGGTTCCGCGATGTATGGGTGCGCATGATAGCGACTGGTCAGAGCGACCGGCTCCCACCACATTCATCAAAAAATCACGCTCAAAAAATTCTCGCGCTGTGAAATGCATGTTTAAACCCCAGAGTGCTGGCGGCGATGTGTTAAAAGTAGTTTTTTAACCCCCAAACCACCATATTTTGGAAACCAAAAATAAAAAAAATAAAAAGAATTTAGTAATATGAATACAATAATATCAGACCTGTAATATCAATTCTGCACAATTTTTTTTTTTATTTTTACCTTAAAAAAATTAACTAACATGGCAGAAGTGGTCACAGAATTTTTCACATTAAAAAACAAAACAAAACATTAATAACAATTAATTATGAATATTTAAAGATTGTTCCATTGAAATGCATTGGAGAGCGCAGGTAGCGAGAGGTCATACCTGTCGCTGTTCAAGGTCGGACGCTGGCACTGTGGGCTGAGGCTGGAATAATGATGAATGAGTGGCTATATGGCGCTATCTCAGTCGCTAAGCAGGATCAGCTTGATAAATGTGTGATTGTGGTGGGGAGCCGGCGTTCTCGTGGCGGTGCCCGTCATTACCGGTCGCTCACCAGTCGCTACCTGTCGCTATTCCTTCATAAAAAAGGGCCTAAATAATATTTATGGTTTAGTTTTACTCTCTTTGGCAATCAGTCTTTCTGAAACATTTAAATGCCTTTTTTTTGTTGTTTAATGCCCCCCTAACCTTTTTGTTTAGCCACATTGGTTTACACTTGTTTCTAACATTTTTTTTCCTGTAAGGTAAATATTTATCAGGACATTTTCCCAGTCAGTGCAATTTATGGCATTGCTACGCTAGTTAAACTTTGCCTTTTTTAAATTAATAATATTATGATTGCTGTTTTCAAAGTGTCGCCCAACCTGTACATTTGTTACTTTGTCTAGTACATTGGTTAGTATTAAGTCCAATATGGCTCTCCGCCTTGTTGGAGCTTGTACTTGATGGGGAAGGTAGCCATCTTTTGTTTTAGATAAAAAAAAACTTTTACTTTTATGAGGTCCACAGGCTTTAGCATTCCAGTCTATATCTGGATAATTAAAGCCCCCCTTAATAACTACCTCATTTAATTTAGTGGCTATATCTATTTGCCTTAGCATAAAGTTTTCTGTGGATTTGGATATATCTGGATGCTTGAAAAATACATATAACATGGTTAAATGCAGGGCTGGCAAGAACATTAAAGTGGACCAACACCCTGAGGTGATTGGCCCGGGAATCTATAAGATTCCCGGCCGATCACCTCACACACCGCGGGACATCCGAGATCAGGATGTCCCGCGGGGTGTAAACCCCCCAAAACCCCCGAAAAACCTTACCTCTCCAGCCGCTGCTTCCGCCGCCGCCGCCTCACTCGCGCTCCTCTAGACGTGCCCGCGCCGGCCGTCTCTGAATGGCCGGCGCGGGCGCGCACACGTCAAGAGTGACGCGCGGGAGGCGCCGACGGGCAAGCTGCTTGTCCGTCGCTGTCAATCAGCTTGTCCGTGGCGGGGAGAGGTAAGTTTTGGGGGCTTTCTGGGTGGTTTCACACGGCGGGGCACCCCCGATCGGGGTGCCCCGGGGAAGTGGACCAATACCCAGGATAGTCAAAATCCTGGGTGTTGGTCCACTTTAAACAGGCTATATATATGCCTAAACACATTAATTTATTTATCAAAAATACATAGGCACAATACATGGGACACATAACAGGCAATAACAAAAACTCTAGTAGGATAAAAAACGCAATTGCTGCATTAAAAACGACACACAACACAAAGGGCCCTTATCAGGAAACCCTGATCAACACGCATCCCTCCACAGTCAAACTATTCACACCAGCTGGCCAGCTTTAGAGTAATAGAAGGAGCAGCATGGCCCACAAAAGACCCTCTGAAAATGGTCTTAAAGCGTCTTCTGGTTATTCCTCCCCCAATTCAGCTAAACGATGCTGCACAATTTAACTCTTGTAATTGACGTCTTGCCAAATGCTGAATATATGACGCTCTGACCCACAGCATGGATTTAGGCCTTCATTATGTACAATGTTCGTACTTAGCACATCTCCACAAGGCGGGAGGTGAATGTGTTAACACACAAGCTTAGGTTGAACAAACGCGGCTGCAGCGCAGCCAGCCAGCCAGCGTAGAGGCTCACAAACTCAGCAACATATATCTCACCGCCCTGTCACAGTCCATGCGAGTGTCCTCCTTGCGACTTCAGCTTCGGCTTAAAGACGCGCTTCCAGCGCGTGGAGACTAAACCTGGCCGGCGGCCATGATGAGAACGTAGAGGTGGGCGGGGGGGCGTGGTCATGGGCTCGGCACCGACGATCGTTTTGCTCCTCCAATGGAGCTTCGTCTGGATGCTTGTAGCAAACCTCCATCAGTATTTTATTTGTGTTTCTCCCTCCATGTATTTCTACCCATACAGACTCCACATGGTCATTTCCCCTCACATATGTCATCCCAACGAGCAGGCTGTAGAGAGGATTTTACAATTAAGCAGACTCCACCCCCTTTGAATTTTTATGGTCCACCCTAAACACACAGTAGCCCTGTAGGTTTGCTGCCCAGTCATAGCTTTCATCCAGCCATGTCTCGGTTACCCCTACTATGTCATAATGTTCTTCTGTTATTATCAGTTCTAGGTTATCCTTTTTTTGTCAAGCTTCTAGCATTTGTAAGCATGCATTGCAAGCATGCATAGCTGTTATTCCTGCTAGATGTGCTCCCCCCACCCAATCTTCACTCCACTGTCACTTTATTACCTAACTTCCCCTTTATAACTGCTTATACCCTCCCCCCAGTGCTTAGTTTAACCACCGTCTCCCCACCCATTCCCCCAGAACAGATGCACCCTCCCCATTGAGGTGCAGCCCATTCCTGCCAAAGAACCCGTAGCCCACTGAAGTCGACCTAGTTCTCTAAGAACCCAAACTCCTTCTAATCTCCTGTTGCCTCTTTGGGAGTGGCTCTTTTTCTGAGCATTTCTGAGAATACTGCAGTTCAGGTCCTTGCCTTAAGCTTACAGCCTAAGTCCTTGAAATAATTTTTAATGACCTTCCACCTACTTTCTATGTCATTGGTGCCAATATGCACCATGGCCGCTGGGTTTGTGCCAGCCCCTCCCAATAATCTATCATCCTCCTTCCAGCTATGTTGGTATAGGTTGCTGTTAGTCACTGAGCTATACTTGCTCTACCTCCGACCAAACCAGGAGCTGTGAGGAAGTTTTAGCTCCTTGTTTAATGTACACAGCAGCAAAGTTTGCAATTATTGGCCAACCCCCACAAGAAGCAGCATGGTTTTAAATGAGGACTCTGCAAATGGTTGCCTAGCTAGGGTGTGTTTTGCAAATAATCTTGTGATTCGCCTTTTGCTGCATTGCTGACCTTGTTTTATGCATTCGTGATCATCACCGGCTATGGGTATTTGTGTTGGAGTCACAGAAAATGTTGCTGGACATGTGGGAGAAGATGCTGGCTGGGGAAAAAAAGTTTTTGTTGCATTGGGCAAAATGTTTGTATTTTGGCCTATTGCCATTTTGCTCTTTTTGAGGTAAATTTTTATATTTTTCTAAGAATTTGTATATTTGTCTTCTTTCAGAGGTCCATGTGTTTTTGGATTAATACAAAACAAAACCTTTAGTTTATAGCTAGCTAACAACACAATATGAGGTATGTTGGTAGTCACATGGTTATTGCGAGAAGTGCACCAAAAACCTGAAAGGCACACAAACTTAGGACCAGGAATCTGGTAGGGAACCTGAGGGTGCATCATTGTTGGGTGGGTCCAGTAGGGGTGGGCCAGATGGAACCAGATCAGGTTATTTTGGTGCTGCAGGTTGGCCATTGGGAGCAGCTTCAAACAGTGCTTTGAAAAAAATGTTCAGCTGCTGGACATAAGAAAGACGATCAGCCAGCACTCCAAAAGATATTGTATTCAAATCCAACAGGTCAATATCACAGCAAAGACCAAAAAGATCCAACAAAATCCAACGTTTCGGGGCGTCTAGCGCCCCTTCATCAGGGAGCAAAAACAAGCAAGCAGAGATTCCCCTCCACTGAGGATTAAATGTCCTCAGAGAGCCCGGGATTACCACCTGATGTCAGTGGGTGTGTCCCACGTGACATCAGAGCTGATGCAGCCAATCAGAACAACACCAGCCAAACAAATGCAATTACAAACCATATACATAATACAATCATGTGAAACAAGTAAAATAAGTAAAGTAAACACAGCAGAGACCTGATGCGGTCGCTCAACAGGGGCTAAGGTGGGTAGGTCGTACCCCGCAGCACCACGTGCCAGCAGAGCAGCAAGCCGCTGCGATTGGAAGGCGGCGCTGCCAGGGCTGCTCCTAGTAGGCCAGGAGCTGCCAGTCCCCCATCTGGTGTATAAACACCAGCGCGGCTTGCTGCTCTGCTGGCACGTGGTGCTGCGGGGTACGACCTACCCACCTTAGCCCCTGTTGAGCGACCGCATCAGGTCTCTGCTGTGTTTACTTTACTTATTTTACTTGTTTCACATGATTGTATTATGTATATGGTTTGTAATTGCATTTGTTTGGCTGGTGTTGTTCTGATTGGCTGCATCAGCTCTGATGTCACGTGGGACACACCCACTGACATCAGGTGGTAATCCCGGGCTCTCTGAGGACATTTAATCCTCAGTGGAGGGGAATCTCTGCTTGCTTGTTTTTGCTCCCTGATGAAGGGGCGCTAGACGCCCCGAAACGTTGGATTTTGTTGGATCTTTTTGGTCTTTGCTGTGATATTGACCTGTTGGATTTGAATACAATATCTTTTGGAGTGCTGGCTGATCGTCTTTCTTGTGTGTTTGCGGCGCCACCGCCGGCCACAGCACCCACTACAACGCTAGGTAAGAGTGCTTCTGTGCAATCTGACATTGCAGCTGCTGGACATGCTGACTCAGCACCTGCACCAGCTGATAAGTTTCCCTCCTGCTCTCCTGGATTGCAGAAAATATGGCCTGATGTTGCTCCTGGACCCATGCCGTCTGTTATTCCTGCTCCACACATGTAGGTAACTGGCTTTGCAGGGCCCGAATTTGTCCTTCCAGCACCGCCACTCTTTCTGCCAGTTGGGAATGGTGTTGGTATTGATTGTAGGCTGACAGCATATGTTCCACCATGTGGGATATCTGGACACCAGCGTGGCTCTGGTTCCACCTAAGCACCTAATGGAGCCTATAGAGAAGAGAAGAAATAAACACGACTCAACTGTCTGTGGTTGTCTGTATTTTAGGTCTTCCCCTGAGCAAACCCAGAGGATTGTGGCAGTCTTGGTTAGTGTGGGTGTTGAGGAAACTAGTTGCGAGGTGATGTGCAACAAGGGTTTAAGTAAGTTGTGGGTTTAGCAAAACAGGGCAATGATGTCCCTGGCAGTAGGCCGCAAGGATGTGGGGCAAACATGGGCATTGAACTTACCAATGTGGAACTGAAGGCCTGGGTAGGAGGGACACCTGAATCTTCTGATGGGATTAAAGCTAGGCTTCCCAGTAGCTGCCCAACAAATTCCACTGACTGAAGCACAGTGATCAATTAGAAGTGAACCCCTGTGTTTGCAAGAGAAAACCAAATCTAAAAAAAACAAACTAGAACACGCAGCATTGGGGGTCTTCAAAACACAGCGGCCTTGTTAATGTTACCGCCTCAATAAAATTATGAATGTGCTTGGTTAGAGCAAATGAACTATTTAAAATGGTGGCGATGCTCACAATGTGCCAAATATGGTCACATACAAAAATAATGGGGACATTGACTTTAGATGGCTAATCATTGTTCAAATACCTGTGTGGAATAATCCGCTGCGGATTATAATGGTAGCTGCTGTGTTGGCTACTTCTGTGTCGGCTGCTGCTGTGTTGGCTGCTGCTCTGTCAGCTGCTGTGGTGGCTACTGCTGCTGTGGTGGCTGCTGCTGCTGTGGTGGCTGCTGCTGCTGTGCATGCTGCTGCTGGGCATCGACTGACTGGGAGCTCATACAAAGGTGGAGTATGCAAAACAAAGTACAAGCAAAAATGTGGGCAACTTTGGAAGCCACAAGGAGTCAGCGAACACATGTCTAGCCTTACATCTATGTCAATTACATTAGACCAACCACTGGCTAAATGTTTTCCTTGTGTGTTCTGGGGGGGGGGAGAAGCCAGGTCCTTACCAATGTTGCAAAGCGAAATAATGAATACAGGTGCTACTGGTGATGTGCGTCACATACCTGCAAATTCTTCAAGACTCTGCTCCATTTCCTGAATTTTAGATGGTAGGCCTATAAACACAGGGAAACAACAGAAAAAGTACACAAGTACTGAGAACTATGAGAACATTAACCAACATGTCCTAAGTTAGCATCAGCAGACACATTTTAAACAGATTAATCTGTGTGCACTTACAAACAGTGTCAGCTTGGCTAGAGCCAGACAAGGCTGGTGATGGGTTCCCTTCATGACTGGGGCCTGCTTCTGCCTGCATCAGTTATGTGTTTTCAGCTTGCGGGCATCTGTTGACTCATGCCAGGTTGAGATTCCATTGGCTGGTCCCCACCAGAGCAAGAATCATCACCATCTGGTAGTGAGTAAACAAAGTAAACACTTTGAACACACATGCTAACCCAAACGGAAAATTGAGTAGAGCAAAAAAACACACTTACCTTCACCCAATGCTGTGGTATCATTACGCACATCCACCCCCTGCAGAAGATATGCAGGGATATGGGCTTCTACATGATCTCATATTCATGATACTAACTCTGTGGGCCTTGCAGTTCACCATGCTCCATTAGCAGGTCAGCTTTCATTTTCTTCATGAGTGCCCTGTGCAAGGTATATTAGCTCTTTTTGTGATGTATTTTGTGATGAGTTGATGGGCACCAGAACAATTGAGGGCCTCAGCAATCCCTATCCAGATTTTGGTACGCTCTGTCATGCTCAAACCCAGAATCTTGGAGCTCAACAAGAAAACTATTTGACCAGGGTGAGCTTCATGAGCATAGTATTACCAGCAAGATTCAATTCTGGCTCATGCCTCGCAAATGGCTTGCTGGGACCCTCAGCACCTCCTGAAGCAACTCCACTGGGGCCTGAAAGTTTGCCTTCTCTACATCAGGTGTCTAGGGCTGGCCCTGACTGCCCACCACAGTGGTTTTGGAATTCTCCAGTGTGGCCAAGGCAACCACAGCAGCAGCAACCAGAGCCCAGCATGAACCACGGTGATTAGACTGACCCCAACCTCTCAGCACACCCTGAACAGGAAGCAAAGGATGAGCAAGTGTGTTGCCTGAACAAGGGGAACTTCTGGGGCTGCAACCAACAGGGGACAATTTAGGGGCTCGTCTGGCTCATCTACCATGTGGCATCATGACAGGCTTCTTATTCAACAACCCGCACAAATAGGATTACACCTCCCTGTGTGAAAAAGCAGCAAGCTGGACCAGGACTTGATCAACATTTATTGAGTTGCAGACACAGAAGCTGGAAATGCCTACTAGCATGCAGCAGCAAGCATTAACAGCTTTTCAAAAGCTAATTAGCATTTATCGAGTATAAAAGGACACTGTGTAATAAAGCAAAATGGATTTTTGCCCTATTTTATTTGTCTAGGCTTTGTGTGTGTCTGTGTGTGACTTGGAAGTAGGTGTACAGCCACACATAAATAACTGTTGTGTGCACAATGGGCAAAGGCAGTCTGTGTGTTTGGTGCACTGTTTGCTAGCAGGTTTGGGATTTGTGACATCAATCAGGTTTCCTCTGGCTGTATAGCATCTTTCCTCTTGGGCTGGCCAAACATAAGAAGTGTGCTTTCAGCAGCCTAACGGTTGTTTCCACAATGCATCTGTTTTTTTCTGTGAGCTACATTGAATTGCATTCTGTAGCAGTAGAGTACATACAGTATACATACAAGGGCAGACTAGATGGACCACTTGTTTTCTCTTTCTGCTGTCAACCTTCTATGTTTCTATGTTTCTATGTCCTGTTAATGCACACCTGCTTTTACAGAAAGAGTAGTAGATGCTTGGAACAAACTTCCAGCAGAGGTAATTAGAAAATCAACAGTTAGTGAATTTAAACATGCCTGGGATAAGCACACATCTATCCTAAGATAAAGAGTACATACAGTATACATAAGGGCAGACTAGATGGACCGCATGGTCTACTTTTGACATCAACCTTCTATGTTTCTACTTGTGTGTGAGTAGTGGTTTCTGTTTGGTGTGGTTGTTGCAAGTGTGTGTTTAGTATTGTGGTATAGTTGTGGTGTGGTGCTGTTGTGTTGCAGTCACAGAGAAGAAAAGGGAGTTGGAGGAACCCACAGTGGGGAAACTCAGAGCTGACTGAGTGTTCACCACCAGGCTGTCTGTGTCGGATTTAAGTTATGAGTAGACCCGCAGCCAATTCCGCCTCTATGCAGAATGGCCACACTTAAGTCACAGTACCAGCAAATTTGCCACAGAATTAATCCTGCCACTGGATGCCTTAAGCATCCTGCCTAGGTATACATTCCAGGTAGGGATGAGCGAATCGATCCGGACGAACCCGGATTCGATCCGAATTTCAGGAAAAATTCGATTCGGATCGAATCCGAATTTCCCCGCGATTCGATCGCTCGAAGTTTTCGTTTAACATCCATTCATTTACATTTACAGGCATTCTAAGATGGCGGACGGGACATGTCTGGACATCTATCCCGCGCCAGTGCAAGCTGGGGCAGTCACATGCAGCCTATCAGCAGCCAGCAAGCCCGGTGACGTCACAGCGCTATTTAAGTCGGCCATCTTGCTTTTCCTTCCTCATTTCTCTATTGCATTCGTGAGAGACAGAACGCTGTGTAGCTGAGGGAGAGACAGATAGACAGGCAGGGACAGACAGGGACAGGCTGGAGACAGGCAGGAGACAGACATGAGACAGACAGAAAGTCAGCGAAAAACAGGGAAAGGAAGGAAAAATCGGAGGCTGTCACAGGGAGATTTGTTTTTCTTTTCATCCAGCCTGACAGGCTTTGTTAGCATTTTCAGGCTGCTTATACTAACTAACTGTGCATATATACTGAACTGATCTTAAGTCTGCTGTGAGGCATCCCATTCTGTGACTACAGCAGCCTCTGTTTAAGACCATATAACCATTTGCACTTATTATAATTGAAATTAGCCCTGATAAAGACACTTTTGCTGGGCATAGCACTAATGGATCTTTTTTTGGGGCATCCCATTCTGTGACTACAGCAGCCTCTGTTTAAGACCATATAACCATTTGCACTTATTATAATTGAAATTAGCCCTGATAAAGACACTTTTGCTGGGCATAGCACTACTGGATCTTTTTTTGGGGCATCCCATTCTGTGACTACAGCAGCCTCTGTTTAAGACCATATAACCATTTGCACTTATTATAATTGAAATTATCCCTGATAAAGACACTTTTGCTGGGCATAGCACTACTGGATCTTTTTTTGGGGCATCCTATTCTGTGACTACAGCAGCCTCTGTTTAAGACCATATAACCATTTGCACTTATTATAATTGAAATTAGCCCTGATAAAGACACTTTTGCTGGGCATAGCACTACTGGATCTTTTTTTGGGGCATCCCATTCTGTGACTACAGCAGCCTCTGTTTAAGACCATATAACCATTTGCACTTATTATAATTGAAATTAGCCCTGATAAAGACACTTTTGCTGGGCATAGCACTACTGGATCTTTTTTTGGGGCATCCCATTCTGTGACTACAGCAGCCTCTGTTTAAGACCATATAACCATTTGCACTTATTATAATTGAAATTAGCCCTGATAAAGACACTTTTGCTGGGCATAGCACTACTGGATCTTTTTTTGGGGCATCCCATTCTGTGACTACAGCAGCCTCTGTTTAAGACCATATAACCATTTGCACTTATTATAATTGAAATTAGCCCTGATAAAGACACTTTTGCTGGGCATAGCACTACTGGATCTTTTTTTGGGGCATCCCATTCTGTGACTACAGCAGCCTCTGTTTAAGACCATATAACCATTTGCACTTATTATAATTGAAATTAGCCCTGATAAAGACACTTTTGCTGGGCATAGCACTACTGGATCTTTTTTTGGGGCATCCCATTCTGTGACTACAGCAGCCTCTGTTTAAGACCATATAACCATTTGCACTTATTATAATTGAAATCAGCCCTGATAAAGACACTTTTGCTGGGCATAGCACTACTGGATCTTTTTTGGGGCATCCCATTCTGTGACTACAGCAGCCTCTGTTTAAGACCATATAACCATTTGCACTTATTATAATTGAAATTAGCCCTGATAAAGACACGTTTGCTGGGCATAGCACTACTGGATCTTTTTTGGGGCATCCCATTCTGTGACTACAGCAGCCTCTGTTTAAGACCATATAACCATTTGCACTTATTATAATTGAAATTAGGCCTGATAAAGACACTTTTGCTGGGCATAGCACTACTGGATATTTTTTTGGGGCATCCCATTCTGTGACTACAGCAGCCTCTGTTTAAGACCATATAACCATTTGCACTTATTATAATTGAAATTAGCCCTGATAAAGACACTTTTGCTGGGCATAGCACTACTGGATCTTTTTTGGGGCATCCCATTCTGTGACTACAGCAGCCTCTGTTTAAGACCATATAACCATTTGCACTTATTATAATTGAAATTAGGCCTGATAAAGACACTTTTGCTGGGCATAGCACTACTGGATCTTTTTTGGCGCATCCCATTCTGTGACTACAGCAGCCTCTGTTTAAGACCATATAACCATTTGCACTTATTATAATTGAAATTAGCCCTGATAAAGACACTTTTGATGTGCATAGTCTTACTGCTGCCTGCCAGGTGCTCTCTGGTTTTTGGGGCATCCCATTCTGTAACATACCATTAGCCTCTGCATTTACTGTAAGCTGCACAGTTATTTAAAGAAATTTGGCCTGTATGAGCCTGCTAACACACTGCTGCTGTGTGCATATATACTGATCTCAAGTCTGCTTGGGGCATCCCATTCTGTAACATACCATTAGCCTCTGCATTTACTGTAAGCTGCACAGTTATTTAAAGAAATTTGGCCTGTATGAGCCTGCTAACACACTGCTGCTTTGTGCATATATACTGATCTCAAGTCAGCTTTGGGGCATCCCATTCTGTAACATACCATTAGCCTCTGTATTTACTGTAAGCTGCACAGTTATTTAAAGAAATTTGGCCTGTATGAGCCTGCTAACACACTGCTGCTGTGTGCATATATACTGATCTCAAGTCTGCTTGGGGCATCCCATTCTGTAACATACCATTAGCCTCTGCATTTACTGTAAGCTGCACAGTTATTTAAAGAAATTTGGCCTGTATGAGCCTGCTAACACACTGCTGCTGTGTGCATATATACTGATCTCAAGTCAGCTTTGGGGCATCCCATTCTGTAACATACCATTAGCCTCTGTATTTACTGTAAGCTGCACAGTTATTTAAAGAAATTTGGCCTGTATGAGCCTGCTAACACACTGCTGCTGTGTGCATATATACTGATCTCAAGTCTGCTTGGGGCATCCCATTCTGTAACATACCATTAGCCTCTGCATTTACTGTAAGCTGCACAGTTATTTAAAGAAATTTGGCCTGTATGAGCCTGCTAACACACTGCTGCTGTGTGCATATATACTGATCTCAAGTCTGCTTGGGGCATCCCATTCTGTAACATACCATTAGCCTCTGCATTTACTGTAAGCTGCACAGTTATTTAAAGAAATTTGGCCTGTATGAGCCTGCTAACACACTGCTGCTGTGTGCATATATACTGATCTGATTTGGGTGTGCATTTATATTCGGTTTCATATACAGTGGGGTATCCCAATTTGTAAGATAACCTACCCCAACCATGTAAAATAAATAGGCCTGTTGCAACCTGAGTTTCTCTGCTTGCGTATAGCCTGCCTTACAATCTGTCTCTTTCAATGACACTGCTGCCTGGGGTATCCCAATTTGTAAGATAACCTACCCCAACCATGTAAACTAAAGGTTACGTCCTTCCAGAAGGAAAACTTATGCCGAACACTATTTTTGTTAGGGGCATTGACCTTTGGATTGATCAGCATGAAATTAATTTTTTTTTTTCAAAGTATGGCGCTGTAAAGAAGGTCAAAATTATGTCTCATACTTGGATTATTGTTACTTTTTGTTCAGCTTGAAATATAACAGGCCACACGGGCATCCCAAGGCACATGCTATTTTAAACCTATCTGTTATACAACATAAGCGTTGATCAGCATCAGCTGCTTTATTAAGCTACTTCAGTTTGCACTTGTTTTTGACTGCTTTTAATAAACCAGGCCGCAGGGCACCCCAAAGCTGCACCTTGCACCCTATCTGGTATACAACATAAGCGTTGATCAGCATCAGCTTCATTAAGCTACTTCAGTTTGCACTTCCTTTTTGACTGCTTTCATTTAACCAGGCCGCAGGGCACCCCAAAGCTGCACCTTGCACCCTACCTGTTTATACTAAATAAGCATCTACAGCCTCAGCTTTATTAAGTTATTGCATTTTGAATTGGTTTTTGTACTGCTGCCAAAACACTAGCCCACATGGGCATCCCAAACCAGCACATGTCACCCTATCTGTTATACTAAATAAGCTTCTACGGGCCCTTTTTTTATTTATTTATTTTTATTTATATAGAGCTGCAATAGCTTATATTGTGAGGTAAATTTGCCATTTTGCAGCATAATATAGAGCAGCCCCTGTGTAAATCTGAGGGGCAATAGCTTATATAGTGAGGTAAATTTGCCATTTTGCTTCGTTATATAGAGCAGCCCAGTTGCCATCTAAATCACCTACTGTCCGGCCAGTACAGCTTTTCCAGGGCAAACTCTGCTAGTTGCGGGCACAAGTCAAGTTTGGCTTCCCAGCAAATCCAGTGGATCCTGAAGGTGTGTTGGCATGGTCATGTCAAGGTATGACATGACCTGCTGTTTGAGGTCCAGCTCCAGGTCTTTCTGCTGCTCATGAGTAGACTCACTATGCGGGTGTAGAAAGCTACTCACTAGCGACTGAAGACTGAGGCTGCTGCTGATGGAGCTGCTGCTGCTGCTCCTTCCACCCCCCCAGCAGCCATGGCAGTGGAAGGTGATCGCAGAGGTCCCCCCGAGTCAGACCTGCGGGAGTATGGGCCATGGCGCAGATAGACATCGCCCAACTGACTACGTGGGATGTCTCTGTAGTAGGTCAGTTTGTCCTCCCTCTCAGTGGGCGTAAAAAATGCCCCCATTTTGTGCCGGAAGCGAGGGTCCAATAAGTTGGAGAGCCAGAAGTCTTCCCGCTGACAAATGGAGACAATTTTTGGGCTCCTGAAGCCAACCCCAGGGTCTCTTTGAAGCAATGTTTGGGGTCCTGCTGCTGCTGCTGCCAACTCCAGGGTGTGATTTATCCAATTTTTGGGCTCCTGAAGACAACTCCAGTGTATATTTGGGCTCCTGCTGCTGCTGCTGCCAACTCCAGGGTGTGATTCATCCAATTTTTGGGCTCCTGAAGCCAACCCCAGGGTCTCTTTAAAGTAATATTTGGGCTCCTGCTGCTGCTACTGCCAACTTCTGGCAACTCCAGGGTGTGATTCATCCAATTTTTGGGCTCCTAAAGCCAACCCCAGGGTCTCTTTAAAGTAATGTTTGGGCTCCTGCTGCTGCTGCTGCTGCCAACTCCAGGGTGTGATTCATCCAATTTTTGGGCTCCTGAAGCCAACTCCAGTGTATATTTGGGCTCCTGCTGCTGCTGCTGCCAACTCCAGGGTGTGAATCATCCAATTTTTGGGCTCCTGAAGCCAACCCCAGGGTCTCTTTAAAGTAATATTTGGGCTCCTGCTGCTGCTGCTGCCAACTCCAGGGTGTGATTCATCCAATTTTTGGGCTCCTGAAGCCAACCCCAGTGTCTCTTTAAAGTAATGTTTGGGCACCTGTTGCTGCTGCTGCCAACTCCTGCCAACTCCAGGGTGTGATTCATCCAATTTTTGGGCTCCTGAAGCCAACCCCAGGGTCTCTTTAAAGTAATATTTGGGCTCCTGCTGCTGCTGCTGTCAACTCCTGCCAACTCCAGGGTGTGATTCATCCAATTTTTGGGCTCCTGAAGCCAACCCCAGGGTCTCTTTAAAGTAATGTTTGGGCTCCTGCTGCTGCTGCCAACTCCAGGGTGTGATTTATCCAATTTTTGGGCTCCTGAAGCCAACTCCAGTGTATATTTGGGCTCCTGCTGCTGCTGCTGCCAACTCCAGGGTGTGATTCATCCAATCTTTGGGCTCCTGAAGCCAACCCCAGGGTCCCTTTAAAGTAATATTTGGGCTCCTGCTGCTGCTACTGCCAACTTCTGGCAACCCCAGGGTGTGATTCATCCAATTTTTGGGCTCCTGAAGCCAACCCCAGGGTCTCTTTAAAGTAATGTTTGGGCTCCTGCTGCTGCTGCTGCCAACTCCAGGGTGTGAATCATCCAATTTTTGGGCTCCTGAAGCCAACCCCAGTGTCTCTTTAAAGTAATATTTGGGCTCCTGCTGCTGCTGCTGCCAACTCCAGGGTGTGATTCATCCAATTTTTGGGCTCCTGAAGCCAACCCCAGTGTCTCTTTAAAGTAATGTTTGGGCTCCTGTTGCTGCTGCTGCCAACTCCTGCCAACTCCAGGGTGTGATTCATACAATTTTTGGGCTCCTGAAGCCAACCCCAGGGTCTCTTTAAAGTAATGTTTGGGCTCCTGCTGCTGCTGCCAACTCCAGGGTGTGATTCATCCAATTTTTGGGCTCCTGCTGCTGCCAACTCCAGTGTCTCTTTAAAGCAATGTTTGGGCTCCTGCCCCTCATAGTGATGCCACTTCAACTCTCTTGAATTTAATTGTGCCGCTCTGCGATTCTATTAGCGATGCCTCTGATCTGCATGTGATATTTATTCAAAGTATTATTTAACTAACCCAGCACGCATCCTGTGCGTGTTACAGCAAGGCAGAATGGTTTACAACCCTATTGAGGCTCTAGGAGGCTCAGAAATAGCCGTTTTTAATAGCGATTCGTCGCGAATTTATTCGGGTCGAAACGATTTTTGTCGGAAAATTCGGCGAATCAGTCGAATCGAATTTTTCAAAAGTTCGCTCATCTCTAATTCCAAGCCATTGCGGCTCGATTAGGCATCATAAGTCAGCCCACCATGTGCTGTATCTTGATAAGGTCATCTTGGCCATTTGTGAGCTGATCCCCAAATACATAACATTTCAGGCCAATGCATTTTACCACATGGTGGGGATCCCCAATGTGCATTGACAGGACCCATACCCTATTCCGCTCCACTCAAGCACAGGAACTGCACTTCTGCAGCCATTAAAGCTTCCATTTCATTAATGTAATGGTTGTTTGCAATCACGATTGGTTCCCGGGCTCATGCCATGTGTCTGCCAATAATCAGTCATGTACAGAAAATATGAGAATCAAGGAATGCCAGTGGCTTGGCTACTAGGTAACTAAGGATGCAAACTGGAAGCCAGAACAATACATCACCACCTATACAATACGGGTCTGGTCAACCCTGCTTAAATTTGCAAAGACCAGGGTAATGTGTAAGCATTTATTGTATAAACAAATTTAAAGCCTATGTTTCTATTAAGGAAATTCTAGCTACTGCCAAAAGACATGGCTGATGACCCCTGTAGCAACCTACAGAGAATGCCTGATGTGCGCTACAACGTAGCTCACTGAAATTCCAGATGCATTGTGGAACAAACTATTGTTCTGTTTATGTTTGCCCCCACTGGAGGGCAAATGCTTTTCAGACCAGAAAGGTGTCAAAGATCATCCTGGCTTGCTGTCTGCTCCACAATCTCTGCATACTACATTAGATGGAAGAGCCATAGGAAGAACAATTGGTACCCGAAGTTCCAGACATGTCCTCAGAGAGTGCTGAAGACAAACAGACTGGGTTTGCCCGGAGGGCACAAATGATTGTTTCACTCTTTGGGATAAGTGCAAAGAAATGTTCTAAGAATCATACCCTTTGAACAGCAGGGAGACACTGGGACCAAAGGGGGTTAAAGCGAAGTTAAAAAGATCCTCTCATGCAAAAAATTGAGTTTCAGCCATTACAAAATAGCAGCTCAACATGTATTGAGTCATATACACTGAAAGTAATAGAAAAATAAATACTTTAGACAAACTAACATTTGTTTTTGTTTCCTTTCTAGGCACAGTAGACAAGTGGCCAGGCTTGCTTCCAGGGAGTTTAGCTGGTGGCACTAATTAATTTTGACCATAATTTGGCATAATATGAATTACATTTGTCATTGTTTTTTGTTTGCATTGTGATTATTTTGGGAAAACATTTTATTAAATTGATTTGAAAAGGTTTGTATTTGCTGGATTCTTGTTTGTTAGTTTAAATACGATGGTTGTGACATGAGTAAAATACAGAAAGATTGGTTAAAAACAATCCCTGGAATTCAGGGATATGAGGACATGAGTGCCAATAGCTAATTACATTTATCAACTGAACTGCAAAAGGTTATTGCTGGCACAAAAAAGCATGAAAAGTCTATTTTCTTTCATGAGGCTCGATTCAGAGACACATTCGTCTGGACTTCCGTAGCTGTCTGTGTATGTTTTTGTGTGTGTTTCTAATTTTTTTTGTTTTTTTCGTTCCAATTTCCATTCATACGTTCGTTGGCGCTAATACTAATAATTTGCGTTACTTCAGATAACTTACATTATTGGGATGGGTTTCCGTGTGATTCAGAGACCTGATTGCCGACGGACCTCCGCCCTATAAAACGGATTCTCTTCCGCTTCACTTACGGGACCTTTGAGGACTCGGATTGCTATTGTTGAACATGTTTTATGGCTATGTGGAGGAGTCTGAGCGCCTCCAGCTCCAAGGCATTGCATGTATCAGCATGGCCGAGGCAATAAATTGTATAGTAATGCCTACCTGAATCAATACATTTCATGTATGCCTTATAAAAGCATTTTAATGCTGACCTTAATTAGTCCTTAGCATGTAAACCTTTATTTTCCCACACATCCATATAATTGGTATATTTTTTTAGACTTATGTCCTTGGTTATTTATATTTGGATTGTTGAACTTGAATCTTAATTTGTTGTTGGGGTTATTGTTTTAGTTGGTTACCTTTGCTTTGTGTAATTATTTTATATTTGGTTGCAGGAACCGCAAGATGTGCCACTCGCACAACATACAAGCAGTGTTTGGTCCAGATATGCGATTCCCCAGTGTTCTTGCAGGGCATCCAGGGTCATCTTATGATGCTTATATATTGCAGAGCTATGGCTTATTTAGTCAGTTTGAGTCAGGAGAATTATCTAGTGGATGGCTCCTGGGTAAGTTTGCTCACATTTCATCAATCTATTTTCACTGTATAGCAATGAATATAGTTGATGACCCATGTCTTAACCTATGGCTGTTTTTAGCCCTTGATGTCATGTCAAACAATATTGTTGCTTAGAATGTGTATTTTATGTTAGTATTTTTAAATTCTTTCAGGGGATTCTGGATCCGCTCCTGCCCTTGCTCCTGACGCCAGTTCTTCGCCCGCAGAATACGGGCCACGAGTTCTATAATCGGGCCCTCTGAAAAACCCGGGCCATTGTGGAGAGGGCCTTCAGGCTTTTGAAGTCCAGATTTAGGTTTTTGGACCATACGGGGGGGCACTGCAGTATGACCCCAACAAGGTTATACCAATAATTAATTTTACATTTTTTAACAGGGACCACACGTGCCAGAGTGGCACAACTGAGTGTCAGGGTCCTTCAGTTGGTGGGCGAGATGCAGGAGCTGCGCGACTTGTTGGGGACCACAGATGAAGAATAATGTTCTGTGGCCTGCCATTGCTATGTATATATTTTACTATGTTTTATATGTTATTTTAAAAATGTAAAATATGTTAAAAGTTTTATATTTTTTAAAATAAAAAAAAAATTAAACAAAGTTGTAAATGTATGGAAACAATTTTACTTAAAAAAAAAACCCTGAAAAATGCCATTTAAGATTATATAAAAAAAAGTCTCTGTGTCATTTCCTTTTCTAAATACATTCATTAAGGGTTGGTTACCACAAAACAAATGCAAAACACAAAATTTAGATATGAAGATTTGCCAGACCACGAAGTGATTTAGGTAAGCTTTAGGTGTGAGAAATGGAAGAAGAATGAGACCGCAAAGTGATTTAGGTAAGCTTTAGGTGTGAGAAATGGAAGAAGAATGAGACCGCAAAGTGATTTGGGTCTAAAATGGAAGAAGAATGAGACCGCAAAGTGATTTGGGTCAGTTCTAGGGGTCTAAAATGGAAGAAGAACCTAACCTCAAAGTGGTTTGCGTAAGTTTTAGGGGTCTAAAATGGAAGAAGAACCTAACTGCAAAGTGGTTTGGGTAAGTTTTAGGGGTCTAAAATGAAAGAAGAACCTAACTGCAAAGTGGTTTGGGTAAGTTTTAGGGGTCAAACATGGAAGATGTAGGAAAGCGCATAGTGATTCAGCTAAGCATTGTAGTAGAAGTGAGTAGAAGTGAGTGACCCAAATATGTAGGCGAGCACTTTAATGAGTTAAGTTTGTAGTGCGCAGGCGCAAGATCGTAAGAGTTTACGTCCAGATGATTATTTATTGAAAAAGGGAAACAGAATCTAATGGGAAACGTAAAGGATTCGTGGAAGGAGACGATGAAAAATGGGCAAAAACGAAAGCCTACGTTGTAACATGAGAAAATGAAACGGAAAAGTCAAGCTGGAAAATGACATCCTCGTACTGGTACTCTGCCGTACAAACGGACGAAAACTTTACAGAAGGATAGCAATGCATGCATAAAAAAATTAAAAAAAAAAAACAGATGAAAGTCTTTTTTTGTCTCTCTGAATCATGTCTATGGTGCTGAGCCTGTTCTGAGACAGGGTTGCAGCATCCAGGGTTAAACAATGTCTTTTATCTTTTGAGGGGTTATTCTAAAGGTTTGGCGAAGCAAGTTTACATTTACTATCACGGGTGTTTTTTGGGGAAATATTTGAACAGAAATTTTTTATAGAATTTTTTGTGTGCAAGTAAAAAAGGTCACTCATGGAAGCACACCCAAAGGTAAACTTGTTTCTCCAGACCTTGCATGACCTGTGAGAGAAAACAAAATATGACTGTAATTGCCAGCATGGCAAAATGTCAAGAGAATGAGGGAACATGATTCATGCATGCATGAAAATGATGTTCAAAAATAGAAAAAAAAAAGTGAAAAACATTGTTTACACCCCTTAACCCTTCTAGTGCCAGCTACGTGAGTCTCACGTAGCTGCCTTTCCAACAGTTAAGTGCCAGCTTCGTGAGACTCACGTAGCTGACTTTAGTGCCCCTTAAAAAAAAAAGTAAAAAAGATACAGACTTACCTGACCCCTCGTTTGAAAGTGCCAGCGATTCTCTTCAATCATCATATCCATGAGACCCCTTATACCAGTTCACAAGGCTCTGGGGCTGGCAATCACCTGCGGCTAGCGGGTGACTTGCCAAAACCCCCAGCCCCCCATTACCTGCCTCCCCAACGGCCAGGGGGAGTAGAAGGGCCCGGCCATTTAGTGGCTATGTGGGCTAGTAGCCTGCAGGGCCAGGGGCCACCAACGCTGGCCCCTGCGCCCTGTTCTACAAGCCCCCATAGCTGGTCCGGGTCGTTAATGCTGGGTAAGGGGGACCCTATGTCATTTTTGGGGGGGATTTTAAGGGTTTTTAACCCTTAAAATTCCCCAAAAAAATGAGTTTCCCCCCCCCCCCCCGGGAGGGGGGACCCTATGTCTTTTTTTTTAAGTTAACCCCTTACAACTATGCAATCATATTGCATAGTTGTATCCTATCTGAAATCTCCTAAACTGCTGTTTCAGTTCATGGGCAGGAAAGGGTGTATACCAATACATATGTGGTACCGTTGTAACCGGGAGAAATAGGGCTTTCACACGCAATAATATTTTATTCCCAAACTTACATTTTTTATTACAAAAAAACACTACAACTTGTAAATAATAGATTTTTTTTATTTTTTTGCACATATTTCACCCAAAAGTATTGAGAATACACAAAAAAAAGGCCAAACAAGACATTTCATGTTGCTGAAAAAAACAATATATCATTTTCCTGGAAAATCCCTGGAAAACCCTCCAAAAATCAAGGTTGAACATGTGTAGCGCAAAAACGTGAAAAGTAGTCTGGCAACAGAGTGTGACAAAAAATCGAGGTAGGCTGGCACTTATTAATAGTGGCTGTTTTTTATTTGATATGGGAAAAAATAACATTTCTTTTCCATTGCCAAATTGCATCAAGTTGTAAAAGAGAAAATTCTCACTCAACTTATCCAAATTAGGTTCTAAGCGTATAACTCGTGCGTAGTTTTTGTTGCTTCCAGTGTTGCTGTTATTTAATTAATATTTTTTACGAAAAACTTTTTGAAGAAGCAGAGTAAAACTTTTAATACCCTAATAAAAAAATAATGTTTGATAGACAAATAGAAGATGACATTCCATGTATAAATGGTGTTCATATTTAATGTACCAAGCTCTTTTATTTGAAGTATTTCACAAGTGGTACAGGCTTAGACATCTACATGGTGAAAATCACCTCAGGGCTACTGCAAATAAAAGACAGAAATATATGCGCAATGTCAAAGATAATAGGAATTTTGCATTTTCAGAACATTATAAAGGAGAAAAAAGCTGTTTTGGTTGAGACAATTGTAAATCACTGCTTTCAGATTCTGTTCTTTTTCCTTAAATAAATTGCTATAGTTTTGTTAAAATCTCAATGGTATTTAGTCTGCTTATTGGTATTTGAAAGTGAATTATACAGTATGCCACAATTTAAGGGTAGATTTAACCACTAGTAATAAAAATAGCCTCCAGCAGCCCTTTTACAAATGCACACTCAAGTGAAAAGATTTAGCAGATGAAGTGGCTGGAATAATATTAATGTTGCATGCAGTTATTGTTTTATATTTTATACCTTTGCAAAACTATAATTGCTCAAAAGTTGAAGCAGGCAAAAAAACCCACTAATAAAAGCTTGTTCTTGTCAGTCTTTCCGACTTTCAGCCCTATGTTGATGAGGACCACGGGCCTGAAACACATGCTCATAAGTGGAGGACTGTGGCTGTTATTTTATTTATTATATAATTTTGCAAGTGAGGAAAGGATATTTTTATGAAAGTTCAAAATAACAGCAGCTTATGGGCTATGCAAAAAATAATTTACATACCCCATAGGGTGCTGTTGTTTCCAAACTTAAATCATTTGAAAAATTATTCCTTCCCCTGTAAAAATACCCCATCACAGGTACAGGTGATTTTTCTGGAAAGAGATAAGATGCTCTCTGAGGTGCTGGTTGCAATTAATACCCAAATGTGCTTCCAGAGTTATACTTGCTTCAGAAAATAAATAGCATGACCCCCCACCAGCAGCACCTCAGTCGCTCTAGCAACCTGGCCTGCATTGATGAATGTGATGTATGTTGGGCGCTGTATGACCAGTACAGCGCTGCAGGGAGCGAAAGGTAGCGTCAGCTCAGTGCGACTGACACACCATACTTATCAAAAAACTGCACACACAGAGCGTTGGCGCTCTAAATCTGGTCGCTATAGCACAGAGCACCAGACGCTGTGTGATTTAAGTCTGTTTTTGAACACATAGCCACCAGCGAAAACACATGGAATGACATTGTTGTAACATTACACTTCACAAGAAAGTTGTGCGTGACCCTTTATGATCCTAATCTCACTTAGCTCCCTTGTGGGATGTTGGTTCATGGACATGCTCTTGAACTACACTTTAAGATCCGGATTTAGGCCTTTCCGGTATTCCCTAATGAGCATTTGACCAAGACCACACGATACTATATTTTCATTTAAAAGAAGTGATAGCTTCTTCATTTATTATACCATATTTGTGCTATACATAATAAATTACATTTTGCATTCACAAAAAGCATAATTATAATTGCCATATGTGTTACAATCCTCAGAAATTATTCATAGATCTTTACTTGATGGTATTCATGAACTGTTTAGATGCCAGATTCAGGCGTTGGGCAGACATGTTTCGCCATAACTCTGTGGCTTTATCAATGCCCTCTAAAACAAATGAATGCATAAGAATAGTGAATAAGAAAATTCTCCTATATTCATCTATATCATGTTCAATTTGTGTTTCAAGCTCTGGGATAACATAAAATCCAGATTTACCTCTACTGTATACTGGCGTTAGTATAAGACAGCCACTATTTCATTTATCTTGGTACATCAATTTTTTCCAAACATTTCCATTCTTTCACTGAAACCCCAGGGGGGGGCGTGGCAAGAGCACATTAATGGCTTATTTTACCATCTAAGAGCCCTTTCAAAACAAAGGAGAAAAGATTGTAAGGGATTTGACCTACTGGTTACTATGCCATATGGTTATGCATTTGCTATCAAAAAGTGACTGAAATCCTGATTACCTTAGAAGGGCTGGTTCATAAAATTGTTGTTCCCCTCCTAGTCCGTCTGATTGTCCTCCTCTTATTTCTAGGTCAATTTGAATATGGGAGGCTGTAATCAGAGATGGGCTCCATTAAGTGGAGATCTTTGGTACGCAGGTGATTGTCATTATTTCTTATTGTTTATCACCCACCTTTCTTTCGCAGTCATGGGATGCAGGGACGTTTCTTTCTATGTATGGCCCACGTCTGGCGTTGTATGGCTATCTGTCTGCTTGTGCTGTGTCCCTTGTTGTTCTATGTGCGCCCGCGTCTGGCGTTAAAAAGATGGCCGCCGCCTGCCTTCATGGGCTCTGTCCAGGCTTTTAACAGCGATGCTCTTTGGTCTAGGGGTGCGAACATATGCCGCTTTTCTTCCCCTTTTATTTACTGCGTTCGCGCCATGTATCTGCTACTGTGATGCCGATCGCGTCATTGCCGGATCACTTCCGGAAGTGACGCGTGCGTTCCACCTGTTGCGCGTCTCCAGCGCCATATTGGTGGGGCCTGTTTCTCTACATCCTGTTATTAGGCCACAGTATTTCTGCGGTTGCGCCTATTCACCTGCGCCATTTTGTTGGCGCCCCCCTCATCAATCACACCAGTTTGTCGCTCGCCATATTGTTGGGGCCTTATGATCCTCTCACTAGTGACATTATACATGTTCAGCCATTTTTATGAAGCCTCGTGCTTCCCATACCGCGGTATTCTGCTACTATATAATCATTTGTGCTTACAATTACAGCCTATTTCTGAATTCAGTCACTTTGAACGGCTTTGCATTCTGAATATGTTTGTTACCAGCAGTTCTTGTTACAGCTATGAGGCATCAGATGATAAAGCCACAGAGTTATGGCGAAACATGTCTGCCCAACGCCTGAATCTGGCATCTAAACAGTTCATGAATACCATCAAGTAAAGATCTATGAATAATTTCTGAGGATTGTAACACATATGGCAATTATAATTATGCTTTTTGTGAATGCAAAATGTAATTTATTATGTATAGCACAAATATGGTATAATAAATGAAGAAGCTATCACTTCTTTTAAATGAAAATATAGTATCGTGTGGTCTTGGTCAAATGCTCATTAGGGAATACCGGAAAGGCCTAAATCCGGATCTTAAAGTATTGTTGTAACATTGTGACATTAACACTTTAGTGCCAGACCTGTAATTCTGCATAAAAAACAAACAAATCTAAAAAGTTTTCAAAAATGACACAATTATTTGAGAGAAAAAAAAAACCCTCCTGTTTAAACAGAAGAAAAGGAACGTCCATTGAAATGTATGGGAGAGCGACTGATTGGTGCTCTGGACGCTAGAGCGCCGGCGCTATACGTTGAACCACCTTCAATGATGAATCGGACGCTACGTGTCGCTGTTAGAGTCGCTCACCAGAATCACTAATATAAATGTGGTTTTGTGTACAGAGCCCAGCGTTCACTAGACGCTGCCTGCCACTACGAGGCACTAAGTGGCGCTATCCCTTGATGAATAACCCTGTAATTCAACAGCGCATGCCGGCAAGCATGCCTGTTACACCTGGCAAAAGACTCACCGATCCAAAAGGATATAAAAGGCAACACAGCATTGTTTTTACACTTTTTTAATTACCATTTTGTAAAGGGCTTTGGGAAAAAGATTAGTCTTCCCTTGTTAGACTTGCTATGTAGCATGATAATTTAGATTTTTAATATTAGACCATTTTGCAAAGTCGAGCTGATATATATATATATATATATATATATATAGAGAGAGAGAGAGAGAGAGAGAGAGAGAGAGAGAGAGAGAGAGAGAAGAGAAAGAGAGAGAGAGAGATAGACAGATAGATATGTACTTCCACCTATACATTTGGAAACCAATAAAAATGCATAGTAAAATAGTATAAGACCATATTTATTGCACATAGACCAAGTCTGTGCCAAGAGTCGGGAATACTATTCCCCAAACAATGCTATCTCCTTTCACATAATAAGCAGACAAGCCAAGTATTGCATTATCATTTTCATTTATGTATGTTTCTTGGCTCTTTTATTTGAAATCACTTTGTGCTAGACACTAAGTGCAATCAATTCTGAAAATGCATTTTAATTGTGGTAAATCTGTCAGATGACATGCACAATTTTAAACATGCTTTTCCTATCAGCACTTAATCATTTAGACTGACCGTTTCAATTTAAACATCCATGACCATTTAAATCCTTTGCCATATCTCAGATTTTCTTAACATATTTGCTATTGAATACGTGACTTTGCAGTTTCTAACTATGGTTTTGTATCATTCAGAAAAATCAAGGGTACAAATGATTATGTGATTAGATATTACATTGCAGTTTGTAAATTGCTGTGAAACATATTCTAAAGCAAGAATGCTTTCAGAGGTATTTTAGTTTAAAGCAGAACAGGATTTTGACTATCCCAGGTTTTGTTTCAAGCCCGGAGGGCATCCTGATTTGAAATGCCCCATTTTGTGAACCCCCCTGATCGCCTATAATAACTCCCGGTCCTAGGGAGCATGCTTAGGCTCTCGTTCAATCAGAGCCGTTTGCCATGCTGGGGGCGGGTGTGAGCGCACAGCCCAAAGATGCTGGTGATGCAGTCACCTGTGTTTGCATTGGCAAGAGAGCTAGGGAGGCAAGTTTTGCAGCACCCTGGGGGGTCAGTTCATACAGCAGGACATCCTGATTTAAGATAATCCAGGAGAAGGCCAGTGGCTGGTAACAGTAACTACAAATCAATTTTACTTATTTAAATTATGACAAGTAACAGACTTCAAATCATGAATTAGAGTATACATTGAACGCTGATGGCTGATCGCTGATGGAAAATAAGGGTACTCTCAGATTATTAATGAGGTCACTGGTTTCATTCAGGAATTATGGAAGTATTAGCATGTGCATACCAGTAGAATGTAAAACACAGTAACAGATATTAACAGCCTCTGGGAATAGAAAAGAGATCCACTGAAGTAAGCCTTCTAGCCTGGGGTAAGACAAGATAGGAGGGGGTCTTTCTTCTTCTGAACTTGGGAGGTTAGCCCTGGACACACAACTGTGTGAAAGAGCAGACTCTCAGGCAAAGTAAAAAAAGTCAACAACATAACAGTAATCCTGCAGTTCCTAGTGGTGGGTGTGAATGCTTTGATAACATCTACAATGGTCTTGTGATTACAAGCTTATGCTCTAAGAAATAAGGGGCTGGAGACAAAGTGGAAGGTTTACATGTGATTGGTATTGCTTTTGGTGTCATATGCCATGTGGAGGTGATGAACATTTCTTAGACCAGCTTGGAGACTGACTAATTGGCTAATGGTGGGTTATGGTGCTCACACTATTACCAGGTTTCATGGGACGGCTTAGGTCGTTATACCAGGGGATCGAGGGTCTGGGTAGGCAAACAGTGGCTCCGATAGCAAAACAGATGAAAGGCGGAGATATGGTAAGATGTAAGTCAAAGGACATAGGCAGGCAACATACTATAATCAGAGTTCGTAGAAAGGGGTCCTGTGGTGACAGCAAAGTATCAAAAACAAGAGTCCGTAGCTATAGGAAGGCAGCAAGAGGCATAGTAGGTATCCCAAGCAAAAGGTGCACAATGAATAGGTGGATTTAGGAATATAGATCTCTCAGATACATTACTAAAGGCATGGTTAGATCCAAAGAAGATCTTCTGGTATGATCTTGTGCTAAATTTCCTATTTAAAGGCCATTGCACATTCGCTATTTGCACAAGCATACTTTTCTGCTTCATGCATGTGCACCAGTTATAATATTTCTGGGTCCCCATGATAAAAAGCTTACTTAGTGATATTTAAACCGGACCTTCACCATGATTTAATAAAAAGACCAAACCCATAAAAAACGATTTCCTCAGCATCTAAAATTAATATATTTTACGTTTTTAGTCTTATTATTTAGTTTTTACTTATTATTCTTTTCCCCACTGGGCTGCAACTCTGTTCAGGACTCTAGGATACGGGCACCGCCATCTTGCCTCAGAAGCATCACATACTGAGGAGAGGGAAGCAGGATAAAGTACAGGGGGGGCGGGTTATAGCTGTGCTTTGCACAGACAGAGCAGAGCTGGGGTCAGAAAAAGGACAACAATCCCAGAATGCAGAGTGGCACAGTCAGAACACACTTCCTGTTTGCAGTCTGCCTGATGCGCCATGAGCCGCCATCTTGGATGTTTAAAGACTCATAACATGCAGTAGATGCAGGTAGGATGATTTTTCATGTGAGAAATCTGTATGTACAGGGTGTGGGAAACATATAAGATACACTCTTATTCAGGGTGAAGGTCCGCTTTGAATAAAACAAAAATAAACGATGATTATAAGTGCCTCTCCATACTTCTATAGAGGGTCCTTGTGGACTTAACAATTTGGAATCTCCCATTCCATCCCATACCTCTCTATTTATTATTTATTCCTTTGTATTTACAGGGTCCCTCTGATGATGCAGGCTTTCTGTTAACAGTAAAGGCTTCAGAATTACCCTCCAATGCTGATAAAAGATGATCATTTAGGGGATAAACCAACTTTCTGGATAGGCAGTTTAATGAGCCACTTATTATACGCTTAATCAATAAACTGTGGATCTGCCAGAAATATGATGGGGATAAACTGACATTATCTGATGTGATGCACTACAGAAAACTTGAAAATGCATTTGCTCGACATTTGCTAACGTTTACCGCTGAAAATTGCTTTTAAGCTAAATGATGGCAGATGATGTTTAGGAAACAATTAACACCGTTCCCCAAATCTTCATAACTTAACTAGTGTTGTCAGTGTTCAAGGCATGTTCCTTAACAATTATTTTAAAAACAGTCACATTAATCTTTGTTTTCAGTTGTGCAACAATAGATGTTGAGCAATGCCAGGCATAGACAAAGGCTTAGAGGTCCAGTGGCAATGCAAGGGAAAGGTATGAAAGTGAAAATGCCCTAATTCTGAGATGTTGAACTGTTTCTTTTATCTGCTGACTTGGACCCCACACATCTCTGCTGCTAAATTTGTAAATGTGTATTCACCTAATGATCAGTAATAAGTACAATATTTCATGATATAAGTGATTAGCCTTGATTCAGAGACACATTCGTCCGGACTTCCGTAGCTGTCTGTGAAAGTTTTGGTGGGTGTTAGTCTTTTTTTTGCTTTTTTTCGGAAGCAAATCGGAACATTTCCATACAAAATCGGAAATTTTCCGTTCGTTCAGATAACTTCCGTTATTGGGATGGGTTTCTGTCTGATTCAGAGAGCTGATTTCCGACGGATCTCCACCCTATAAATCCGTTTCATTAGCCAGCTAGATAGATGCTTTGGGGACAGACCCAGATATAAGGCTATAGGCCACAATTTTAACCCAAACAACAGCCTTTAACACAAACAAAGCAGGTTGGTAGGCTAGTAGGTACGAAGGTGCTTTGAGAATTGATCCAGAAATATGGCCTTAGTCAGACGGTTAAGAACAACACCCTTCAAACACAGGTTAATTCATTCAAGCAGGCTACATTGCTTTATTCTTGTTAAAGGGTGATATTTGGGTGTGTTTAAAAAAATGTACTAGGACTTTGGGTCAGTCCACAAAGCAAATACCCTCCTAGCTACCTGCTATTTGTCTTAAATGGTGTTTTGGGTAAAAGAAAAAGATGATTGTATATCTGTCTGAAAGCTCTTACCCACTTTCCTTCTTGTGCTTTTTGTGTTGAATTATAATTCTGTAAACTACTCCTCTAGATATTTTTTAAGTCCATATTTCGTATCCTTTTATATAACTTATATAATCTGGCACTCTGGTTAGCTGCCCAATTTAAGTGCAGGCTCTTGTGTAGGCAGTGATCAACAGCAGTAGCTATTTCTTCAAAGCAATTCTAATGGCAAATTAGGAATAATTCTGGGTATATACATCCGGTCTGCGGTGGTCTACTCTGTCCTGATCCATGCATCCAGCCGGATGCCTCAAATTTGGGATGTTGGAGCCTGGTGATGTCCTGGCATGACCTGGCAGCTGCTATTGGCAATGCTGTTCGGGTCTGGATGAACCAAACCAAATGAGCGTGATTTGGATAGAGCCATATCCAAAGCTGAACCCTAAAACTTTTTAGATATTTCTTGGGGCATCTGTCTGTTCTGAGCTGACTCCTAGTTTGACTATTTTGAGCTGGTTTTGCTGATACTCCTCGGTATAGCTTAAGCTTTAGTTCTCTTAATGAATGCTATAAAGTTCTAAATGTATAAAAACTGATTCAGTGCATGTCAAGAAATATTCATGCTTGTAAAACATGCTCAATCACTTCCCTTCAGAAATGCTCTGCATTCATCTATGTATTTTATGTTTATGTAGTTATATCTTATGGTAATTTACTATTCTAGTTAAGCTTTCATATAATGTCTTCAATTCCTGCAGGTCATTACCAGCATACAAATGTCAACATACTGTGACAGAAATCTGTCCTCCGGTTTTCACAGCTTGTACTGTGCTCTTGTCCTTTGGCACCAAATATAATTACTGTAGATTCTTATGTCCTGTAGTTTGTTGTTACTAGTTCTTGTATACCTGAACATATGTAACATAAAGTATTTATGGGGATAGAACTGCAAACATAGGGAAATGCAACTTTTTATATAGTATTCCCAGTTTTACATTTGTTTTATCTTTTGCTAGACATCTGTTATATAAACAACCCCAATGGGAAAATGCTCATACAGTGCAGCAGATTTGTGAATATAGCCAGCATAAAAAGTGAAAACATCTGCCTTGTGGAAGCACCAGGTAATAGCCGATGAGCGTCTGTACTGCGGCGCTAAGAACGACCGCTAGTGGTCGCTCTGATTGTCCGTCAGTTGCTATTACAGAGCGCCCCAGTCGCTAATGGCAGTTTGTAGTAATCACTCTGCCAATGTTAAATGTGATGTTTGTGATTTGCAGTAGAGGCGCTGTAGAGTTGTTACACCTCATTCAATACAGCGTCTGAGAGTTTCTATGCTGTAGTTGTGTAACAACCAATATGTAATCATTACAAATGTAAAACCACATACCCCAAATAACATACATGTTCTATTCTGTGGCAAATGCAAAGGTTGTGTAGGACACAGCAGGCTAGGATGATTTTGAAGACCTTTTGTGGGCTGTACAACATCTCTCCTCCTGAGCGTGCCAAATAGAGAAAGCGTGCTTTCAGTAGGCCGATGCTTCTTTTCACAATACATCTTGTTTTTCAATTAGCTGCATTGTATCGGAGTTGGGCTGATCTTTGAGGGTTTCTCACAGATGTCATCAGCCACATTTTCTGCCCATATCCCTTGTCCGCTGAAACAAATAGAAATGGAACAACACAAATTAGACATGCAACTATACCCGTAGCTTAAAAATACTCATCTGCACATATAGCTGGCTAGTTGTTTTAAGGTCTTAATGGTATTGTTATTATTTTTAGAATTAATAATTACACAGTAGCCATCCAGGTGGCATTATTTTAAAATTCCGGCACACAGTGCTAGTACATACGAATCATGGCATGAGCCAGGGAAACCAGATCTTACGCCCCTCAGTTTCATATCTGGGTCGCAAACCACCATTAGATTCATGGAATGAAACTGCTTCTGATTCTAATAGTGCAGTTCCTGTGCATGGGGAGGGCGGAAAGGGATATGTGTAACATCCACGCACCCTAGCACATTAGGTATCCCTGCCATGCGGTAAAAGGCATGATTTATTTTAGCAACCTCCTCATCATCCTCTGGAAAGGTGATATAGACTGAGATTAGATCACAAATAGCCAGCACTACCTGGTGGAATATACGACTCATTGTAGCCTGGCTTATCCCGCTGAGGAGGGCTGGTGTTGCCTGCAAAGTGCCCAGTGCCAAGATATTCAGAGAAGCACATAGCCTAACAATGGCAGGGATGAAGTGGGTGCGTTTTGTGGATGGCTCAATTTTGGCCTTTATCTCTTCATATAGGGAACGTAGTGCTGCACGATTCAGACGGAATCTGCTTCTGATCCGCTCGTCACTTAAATCCCATACAGAGAGGCGGATACCAAAGGATCTGGGTGCCCGAAACCTCACAACACATCCACACCCCAAACATAACACCACACTCAACATCACCATGACTGGCCAAAACTCAGGCACTCTAAATGAAATGCAACTATTCTACCCACACACACAACCAATCAACACAAACAAGCAATCAAAATCCTCTTGCACCAATACGAATGCAGCTCAACACAAAACAAGATGTATAGTGGAAACAAGCATCAGCCTGCTGAAAGTATGCTTTCAAAGTTTGTCACAGCCAGGAGGGGAGTTGCTGCACACACCACAAAAGGTCCCAAATCTAATCCACACTTTCTGTATCCTACACAATATTTGCAGATGCCACAAAAAAGACGCTCACAAAGAAACAGCACTGATGCCAAAAATCACCCACAAAGCCACAGACAGTAACAAAGCTACACAGACTGCCAGTTCCTGGCACCTATGTCATATGCACATGCCCAAAACACTACAGCCTTTGCCACAGCATAAAAATATAATACATAAAATGTAAAGCCTTATTTATACTTAACTTATAGAAATGGATGGTACGCTTTTCCGCCTCATGTATTTCATAGCGGTTTACGGTATGTAATTAGCGATCTGCAGGTGTTGCGGAAACACCTTGCGTATCAGTAGTAGCGTCATTGTGTGGATATGGTCACAGCTACCTCTATGGGCCAATCATAGCAAAAAAAATTCAAATTCAAATAGCCGTTAGTGTGTAAGCCTTTGTTATTGTGTTCACATATCTTGTCATATGTAATTAATAATGTGTTTCTGGTTGTGTAACAAGCTACTTGTTAAAAGGAATGTGATAAAACATTTGTTCAATATAAATCAATGATTCCAGTAAAGGTCAATTTATGCACACACACCTGTTTAGAATATCTACATCAATTAACATGGGCTGTTTGTGATTGGTTCACCTAGCACTTAAAAGTTCCCCCACACATACAGCAATTGTTGCCATTCTGTAGTTTGCATGCATCCTTGTGTGTTTTGTGGTTGATGGTGTTTGCAGCTACAGGATGGAGCCAAATTCTGGTATTCTGACTAGAACTGGTAGGTCCCCTGGGGACCAGTGAGCTGCGTGGTGCCCACAGAACTTCCTCTAGGAAGAGGGCGCAGGGTGATGGTGAGGCAGCACCAAAGCCCAAGCGTTCTTATGCAAAGAGGGAGCCAGAATTTAATTTGGCGGATAATAATACTCTTGTGAGCCTGACAATGGCTAAGTGGGCATTATTATTTGTCTCACAAAGTCAGTGTTTGGGCAAACGAGAAAGGAGAAAATTGTGGGATGCTATTACGGAGCAGCTTACCAGCTCAGCTCAATATCCACGTAGTGGCATTGCCTGCAGGAAACGCTTCTACACAAAATATGGGCCCTTACTAAAAATATGGAGTCTGGCCTTATGGTTGATAGTGGGAGAAAGCAGGTTCCAAAGAGCAACTATAGGCCATATAAGGAGATGCTAAAGTGCAAGACCCCCCTTTGTTGGCTGTAGGGTGTGGATGCTGGGGATGACACCACGGACTGGGGTGAAGGCATTTTAATACAACATTCAAAATGTTTATGAATATTAATGATTTGCCATATTTGTACTTAACGTATTTCTAACTAAATTCATTACTCAGGGAAAGTATCATATTAAATATATGTAATAAAATTATGTTAATTTGCTGATTCTTTGGATGAGTCTGAGCCTGAGGCGGCAGAGAGCACTGCCCTTCCTCCAGCCACTACCTTGCCACACCAGATGTTGATGGTAAAGAGGCAGCTTTTAAAGCATTTGTGTTTTATGAATTGATGATTATTTAGAGTGTTTACATTAACAAAGACTACATGTTGCTTATATTTTGGAACAGAAACCCTCAGCATGGGGTCAGCATCTCCTCAAGATTCCACAGACTCTTTGGAATCCAGTAAGTGTATGCATCATTATAGGTATTCTTATTGAATTTAATGTTTTTAGATTTATATGTTGTATGTTTTGTATTTGTAGGCCAACTCCCACCTCCATATTTGGACCCCACTTTCTGTGTTGCAGGCCTACAGGACACTTATATGTTGTATGTTTTGTATTTGTAGGCCAACTCCCACCTGCATCTTTGGACCCCACTTCCTGTGTTGCAGGCCTACAGGACACCGTTAGTGTGTACCCAAAAGCTTACTGTATCCTTTATTGAACTTTACAACATCTGTTAAAAAACCAAAAATGTGGGAGTTTGAACATGCTATATGTTATAAACTACATTGTGGTTGATTTTGAGTAATGCAAAATTGATGAAAATGTTAGTGATTAGAATCAATGTGAATTCATTTAACATGTGTGATTTATGTTTGATTTTTTTTCCCAAATTAATGGAAACACTACTAGTACACATTATAATAACTGCATTTATTGTTGCTTTCATTAGGCCCGAATACAGGAAGTGCTGGTCCCAAAAGGGCCCTTCAAAGCGAGGCTGCTAAGAATGATGGTAAGCATCTGATTTATTACATACTTTCAATGATGTGGTAGATCCTTGAATGCCTGAACCATATTTAGAAGGTGTCATTAACAAACAACCCTCTTTTATCATACCAGTCAACCTTTTTGCCCAACCTGGATGTGAACTCCTCCCAAGTCCTCCCAAATACCATGTGTTCAGCCAACTGAACCAGAATGTACGTGTGGAACAACGGTACGTGTGGAACTAATAAAATATGTTGATCCCATATGTGTATATGCTAAATACAATCATTAACTTTTTTTATTTCTGATTCATATAGAGCACTACCAAACAAGCCACACGAGCAGTACCCACAAGTGTGGAGATATTTGATTTAGGGACCCGCATGTTGGAGGCCTACAGTCACCAACAGCCATGTGCAAGAATCGAGGAGCAATCGCTGGTGTACCAACAACAAATACAGGAAATGCGGCTATAACTACAGGAACAGAGCCAGCAACAGAGCCCCAACAGAGCCTGGAACTCCACAATCAGTTATTGAACCCCATCAACCACTATGTTATCTTATACAACAGCAGCTTTTTTTTTTTGCTGCACTGTTGGCCCCCAACACGGGCCCTACACCTCAATCATCTGAGACAGACAAGAGGGATAATTTTTTTTAATTGTTTTTAAAACAATTTGTGTTCTGTCAGATAATGACCATTTTTTGTTGGTCAAAATAATTACTTATTGAAAAAAACACATTTTTTTAATCTACTTTAACATAACAATAATAAAAATAATAAATACATGTGTATACATGTCTATATCTATAGATGGGTGTATGTGTATTTTAATTAACAATAAAAATAGCTTACAACACCTTCTAAATCTTCTTTTATGTTAAGTATAACAATGTGTTTAATTGAGAAACAAATAATGGTAAAAGTTAAACTTTACCAAGGTTTGCCAGTTACTGGTGAGATGCTCTGAACACGCCATCTATTGACTCCAGCGTATTCAGTAACAGCAGCGCAAGGCATTGTGGCAAAAAGTTACAGAAAAGCCTACAATACATGTATCAAAAGTACAGTGCCACATGTAGCGACAGGTAGCGACTGCTCAGAGTGATTGCCCCTCGCTGCTAGACAGCATATTCAACAAGAAATTTCAATGAAACAGAGTAGGCGCGCTAATTTTTGTAGTTGTGGGTAAGAGCGTTAATGTGTGATTAAAGTGATTTTTTAGACACAAGAACAGCAGTAAGCAAGCGAAAAAACATGGAATGACATTGTTGGAGGGGTGTGACATTAACACTTTAGTGGGAGACAAGTAAATACATTTTTGCATAAATGTAAAAAAAAAAAAATTTTGTGGGCCAGGATAAATGCCAGAAATAAGCAAAAAAATGGGATCAGGAAAGGGATTTAAGGATTGTCCATTGAAATGTATGGGAGAGCGCCAGGTAGCAAAAGGTAAGACGTGGCACTCTGCAAGGCTGAACACCAGCGCTGTACGCTGAGGCTGGGTAATGATGAATTGTACGCTACATGGCGTTGTCCCAGTCACTCACCAGAATCCGCTTCATAAATGTGGAATTGTGTTCTCCTGTTGATAACTGCCACTACATGGCGCTACCTGCCGCTTTAGAGGCCATCCTTTCATGAATAAGGCCTTTGTTCTATTATGCTGCACTGACAGACTTACAGGCTGATTCAGTACTAGCAACAGCTATCGGCAGATGAGCGTCTGTGCAGAGGCGCTAAGAGCGACCGCTAGTATACGCTGTGATCGGCTATCGGGCACTGTAACAGAGCATCTCATTCGCTATAGTAACCTGGCCGGCACTGATGAATGAGATGTATGTTGTGTGTTCTAACACAGTACAGCGCCGCAGGGAGTGACAGGTAGCGCCAGCTCATTGCAACCGACTCTCAGCAACTCATACCATACTTCAAAAAAACAGCGTAGGCGTAGGCGCTCTGGATCTGGTAGCTATAGCATAGAGCGGCAGACACTGTGTGATTAAAATACTGTTTTTGACCACATATCCACCAGTAACAAAGCAAATACACATGGAATCACGTTGTTGTAACATTGTGACATGAATACTTTAATGCCAGACCTGTAATGACAATTCTGCATAAAAATATAAAAAATCAAAAAAGTTTTCAAAAATGACTTTTTCTAGGCCAGGAGAAAAAAAACAATTAAACACAAAAAACTCTGTTTAAATGGAAAAAAAGGAAAGTCCATTGAAATGTAAAAGAGCAACAGGTAGCGACAGGTAATACCTGGTGCTCTGGAAGCTAGAACGCTGGCACTATACGCTGAGCTGTCTGTAATGATGAATCTTACACTACATGGCGCTGTTAGAGTCACTCACCAGAATCGCCTTCATAAATGTGGTATTGCATACAGCGCCCACTGTTCACCAGACGCTGCCTGCCGCTTCGAGGCACTACCTGCCGCTATCCTTTAATGAATAATCCCCTTAGAGGAAGAACCCTCTGTATCAAAAAAAGACAAGTCACATTAATGCCTACTGGCCATTCATATCAAAGTTGTGCCTCCCTCCTGCACCGAATCTTGGCCAGCCATCCATTTTGTGCAGGGAAATCGCCCTGGTGTTTTTCCCCAATTTGCACCCTTCTAGCCCTTACTATGCCCATTTTACAGCCATTTTTGGGCCTTGAAGTTCGGGCCTCCATTGACAGTGTGCTTTGCAATGATTGGGGGCTTTGGCACACACACACTATGGGGTGATGGGGGAATGCGTCACACAGCCCATATAGCAGACTGTATGGCAGAACAATCATTCCTATAGCACACTGTCATGACCCGTTGTGGTGGGGAGGGAGATAGTTGGCCTGCTGACTTGCCTGATTGGCTGTGGGGAGGTCCAGAAACTGGTTGCTGGATTGCTTTAGTGTTGGGCCAAATGCTGAAACTTAACAAGGACTTCTGGCTGATACACTCATTTGGGCTTTTCAGGTGTTTTTCTTTTGCTGCCTTGATGCCACAGGAGGGGCTATCATGCAGGATGCATTATGCATTTTCATGCACGTAAGCACAAGGGATGCATTCTGCAAGCATGTATGTACACGGGATGCATTCTGCAAGCATGTATGCACACGGGATGCATTCTGCATGCACATTGGATTTCTAAATGCATGCATGCATGCCAAATCCTAGGTGCATGCATGCAGGATGCAAGATGAATGTACTTTGCAGGCACTAGGCATGCATGCATGAATTAAATACACTAAAATCTGCATTATTTATTATAATTAAAAGATAATAAATTAATAATTAAGAATATAATTCTCGAGGATCTTTCCACCATGTGACTATGAGGTCCAAGAAACAAGTGCGTATCATTCACCAATAAAGGCTTACCAGACAGCCAAGGCAATTAGGTGTTTCCAATTTATCCTGCTAATGCTAATATTCACCACTTGGAAACAATAATGTGCAGCTTGGTTGTTAGCTGTGTCAATGTGACATGTGATGATTCTTGGTGGTATGAGCCTCACGAAACTGGCTGGTGTATGTATCAGCTTCACCCAGCAGTAGGAGCATAAGGAGACAGATCCCTAGTTCCAAAAGAAGATTAGCACGTCACAGCGTGCTAACTATAGCGAAAGTGCGTGGTCCATGTTAAAACAGTGCTGACAGTTTTGCCTATCAACAAGATGGAGTTTCATGTGCGTTTTTCAATAGGTTTTCCTTTATTGAAAATAGTATTGCACTATGGTTTATTGTTTAACATTTTATATGTGGTGGATGCCAAGTAACACAAGAAGATATAAAGCATGAAAAACGCAGCTAACAACCAAGCTGCACATTATTGTTTCCACGTAGTGAACAATTGCATAAAGATAAATTGGAGATGTCTAATTGAGTTTGCAGTCTGGTAAGCCTTTAGTGTTAAAGGAGACACATTTGGAGGAAAGATCTTTGAGAGTTATATTTGGAATATTAGAAAGGGATTCATAAAGAGTTGAAAAAAATTCTCATGGTAGTAAAAATTCCACTGTTGAATCACCAGCCAGGAAGACAGAAAGTCCTTGGCACTTTTTACTACAGTGTATAAAGGAGTAAAAAGTTCGCCACTTTGCTTAGAAGTGAAAAAACGTGGCATTGTCTTTCATTGTCTTCTTAGCTGGTGATTCAGCGGCATTCTCTGGCATTTTTTATAAAGTGAATAGTTTTTTTCAGCTCTTACTGAATCAAGGCCCTAGCGGCTGAACTTTGTTTCTAGTTGGAAATAGTTTCTTTGTGATGAATAAAGATGCAGAAAATGGATAGCATGAATCTAAGGAGCAGTGTGAAATCTTAACATCCTCACATAGAAAAGAAGACTAAGGTAAAGAAGGAAAGGGGATGACACATCCACCATTCACTGCTATTGGTTAATCAGCTCTAGAATATTTAGATCTCGGACTTCAAACAAAGAACAATCATAACTGGCACCCTCACACCCTGATACATGATATCTCTGCCAGCACCTGGCAGTAGTCTTGTCTGCCTGGCCACCATATATAATCCAATACGCAAAGATCTCTGTTGCCGGCACTGCAACCTGCCTCTACCTACAACCAAAATAATACCAATACTATCTCTTCCAGAGGTCAGATTTCCAATGTCAGAACACTGTTTTGAATGTATCAAGTTCATACCTGATAGCTCTGGCATCTGTAAGAGCCCCAATCTTTTATTTAGTTTATAACCGTTCCCCCACACATAGGACATATAGACTTAGTATTGTAACGTAGCTTAAAAATCACACAATTGAATCGCATAACTTTTGTCACTATATGATGGATATGTTAGATGTTATGGGAGAGGAATCATATTCACTTTTATTGCTTGGCAATATTGTCATTATTTATTATGCCTTAAAACTTTAACCCCTGGTATCCTGGGTCCCAAAGTGTCTTCAGTTTGGGGGCTGTTTTTTTATGGGTCTGCCTGGTGGGGGTCTGCATAGTCTGTAACCAGGTTGCCTGAAACTGGACCGTTGTTACAGTGGGGTAAAGATTCACTTTGTTCTCCTCTCTTCTAGTAAAATCATCACCAAAATGTTCCTGGATAGCCGATACGGTGCTATTATTTCCAGAGTTTTTTTTAATATCCTTACACCATTGGAGATGATATTTTTTGTGACTAAGCTCATTGCTTAGCTCATGGCACAGCTATACAAAAGCAGTAGTAGTCAGGTAAACCCAAAGCAACAAAAAGTTTCCAGTGTGCAGCTTTGCAGCAGAAACCAGTTTATTCTGGCACAGTGAGTGGTAAAGCAGGCCAGATCCCAATAAACCCATCCAGTTCTCTGTTCAATTAAAGTGACCAATTTTATGAAAAACTGGTGGGGTCACAGTACAGACCCCATGACCGCTAAAACAAATCATGGGACTGGTTTTGCTGAGGTATGTGTGAGGGAAGGGTTGCCCAATGCAATCTTTAATTAAATGGGTGTTGGTTTGCTTTAACCCTTTAACCGCCAGCCTACCTTGAGATTTTGTCACCCTTGTTGCCAGACCATTTTGCACTATTTTGCACTCCCCTTGTTCAACTGTGATTCTTGAAGGGATTTCCAGGGATTTCCCAGGAAAGTGATATATTGTTTTTTTCAGCAGAGTCTGGGCTTTAACATGAAATGTCTTGTTTGTCATTTTTTAGGTGTATTCTCAATATTTTTGGATGAAATATGTGCAAAAAAAACCCCAAAAAACAATTTTTTACAATTTGTAGTGTTTTTTTTTGTAATAAGAAATGTAAGTTTGTCAATAACATCTTATTGCGCGTGAAACCCCAATTTCTCCCGGTCACAGCGGTACCACATATGTATAGGTAGACACCCTTTCCTGCCCAGGAGACTCCCCCAAACTGAAACAACGCTTTAGGAGATTTTCAGATAAAATACAACTATGCTACGCGCTAAGCGTACCTTGCAGTTTTTCAAGAAAAACAACCCTTTACATTTGAAATACCCCCGACAAACTATATTGGCCTGATGCAGAGCCTCCCCTGAACTGACCTTAAAACCTTCCGATTGTCCGGGGCTCCCGTTTGAATCATGGCTCAAATGTGATGCAGAGCCTCCGTCGGAATGGCTCCCTAACTGATCCGTCAATTTGACTTCACTCGGGAAGTTTTTTTTGCTCTCTCGGGTGCCTTCAATTTGATCGGGGCTTCCGTTCCCGTTCACACGGCGGGCCGTTTTTCCCTGTTTTTTCCTTGGTTTTTGAACGTACCTGCTTGCCTTCCATCATATTTGACCTTCCATTTTGTTGTTTTTTTCAAGTATACTTACATCTCCATGGCTCTTCAGTTGCCAATCTGGCTACACACAAGCGCACATCCCTAAACCTCCATTGGAATTTACATATGGCACCAACTGCCAATTTGACACATATATATATTGTCACATTTATTTTTGGTTGTTCCTTCTTCCTTGCCATTAATGCATACCTTAATCTCCTTTGTGTCCCTTCTTCCTTGCCAATAATGCTTCCCTTATCTCATTTGTGTTCCTTCTTCCTTGCCATTAATGCATACCTTAATCTCCTTTGTGTTCCTTCTTCCTTGCCTTTAATGCTTACCGTAATTTTTTGATAGTTTTTCTTATTTTTTGGCCTATATCTAAACCTTTTGTGTCATGCAAATGTGTGATGATGTTGTGTGATTGTACATTTGCAGGAAAGACAACACACCCATTATTTTTTTTATTTATTTATTTTTGTTAAATGTTGTTTACATTTTTTTGTTTTTTGTTTTTTTAAGATTAAAATTTTGGTATTTAAAAAAAAATAAAATATTCAAATTCTCAGGACAATTCCCACAAATTAGGTCTGGGGGTCTGGAGCATGTCGTTTTTTTTTATCTGTGAATGAAAAACAACATTAGTTTAGCATTGTTTTTATGGTTTGGTTTTGCGTGATTTTTTTGGGGCCCTTTTTAAACCGGACCTTCAGCGTGATTTAATGAAAAGGCCAAACTCTTCAAATACGAGACCGCAGCATTTGAAACTAATATTTTAAAAGTTTTGAGTCACTAACTTATTATTCTTTCCCCCACTGGCCTACAACTCTGTTCTGGAATTTAGGATATGGGCGCCGCCATCTTGACTCAGAAGCATCACACTTACTGAGGAGAGGAGAGTGGGATAAGGTACAGGGGGTGGGTTATAGCTGTGCTTTGCTCAGACAGAGCAGAGCTGTGCTCTTGAAAAGGTCAGCAATCCCAGAATGCAGAGCAGCACAGTTACAAGGCACTTCCTTTTTACAGGCTGCCTGATAAGATGGCGGCTTCCATAATCAGCCATCTTGGATGTTTAAAGGCTCATAACATGCACTAGGTGCAGGTAGGATGAATTTTAATGTGGGCAATCTGTATGTACAGGGTGTGGGAAACATATAAAATAGACTCTTATTCAGAGTGAAGGTCCGCTTTAAGGCCGGTTTTTTTAAATATTTTTTATTAAAATTTTTTTGGGCAATGTTTTTGCCAACGGAATTGTTAGTTCATTTACTTTGCCCAAATAAAAAAACACTTACAATGTTTGGGGCGCACATTGCGTCGGGGGCGTCTCCTTTCTTCCTCCCTGGGTTGCTGCTGTGAATCTGTTTGGATGACAAACACACTGATATTAGAGACTGTTGTTGTATCATGAATATCATATTAAGTTAGGCTTCTAGGTATCAATCTACTCACCTTCCCCAGCCACCTCTTCCTCGTCGCCCCCTTCCTCGCTCATCCCTTGGGATGTCCCTGCGACGTCTGAATCTACAACTAACAATAGTGCACATGAGTATATGTATTTAATGCATGTATTAGCACATCTCTAACTATATTTCCCTTACCGGAGTCAGGTTGAGGCTCATTTAGGCTCGACTCCCTGCCGTCAGATTCCCCCCTCCCCTGCATGCTGAGGTCCAGAGGCGCCTTATACTCACTGGCAGAGGAGGGGGTGGCCGTTGACACTGGCGGTGGACCACCTACACCTTCACCTGTTTCGCCCAACACTGGGCTGCGTGTCCTGGTCCGGGTGGGGCGGAAGCACATATTCCATTCATGTGCTGAAATACAAACACAAGGTGCATTTACATTTTCAACACTTACATGGGAAATGTTTGGCGAAGTACCGCCTCACCCGGGGCTTATGCCTTCGCTTCAAATCAGACCAGTGTTGGGCGATCTGGGTGAAAGTATAGGTGGTTTGTGATCGGCGTGCGATCGCGTCCACCACTGCCAGGGCCAACGTGCGCTTGTCATAATCTGACGGCAGGAAGTCGTAGCGATTCCTCAGCATCATCTGTAAAAAAAAGATACAAGGACCCACCATTAACCCACCAAATACATTAACAAGTTTCCTGGCCTAACTAAAGTCACATTATTAACCTCTTGCTGCCTCACATTGCCCTAGTTCTTCTATCTGCATCTAGCCTAGTTTGTAGCTGCGTACATGTGTTAAACTAAGGTGGGCTTGTATTTAACAAACTAAGTTGTTTCAGACTATTCTTGCGCTTGTTTTTTTTTTATTATAAGGAATGTGTGCGCGCACATAAACGCACGCTCGCATACTCACATCCATGATGATGTCGTCCTGCTCCTGGGTAAAGATTGCGGGCGACATATTTTCTGCCTTTTCCTGGTCTAGCTCTGTTGTTCCCCCGCGGTGACGTGCGTGCTGTTGACCACGCCCACACGGGAAACATATTTAAAGCACAAGGCACTCAGCTCTGTGTTGGATACCATATCAATATGGGCAGACCTAAAGGGAGCAAAAATAGGCAACCAAGGCCCGAGGCACATAGCAGCCGCACACATGCCTCATACTCCAAAAGAGATAGAAGAGCAGGCACCAGACACAGGCAGAACATGCCCCAACTAAAACGCTGGATACTCCACACACACAGGCACATTCAAAAAAATGCAGGACCAAGGAGACATTAACCCTTTCACCACCACCTGCCAAAAAAGCACGAACACACAAGGGTGCCAAATCGAGTAAGACCCTGCAGCATCCTCAGCCTCAACACACCAAGCATACCCACAAAACAACAAACATCAGCAAGGGAAAGCGTATTGCCAAACCCACCACCCCACCAAGATCACCCACCCCTCCACCTCAACCCTCTGGTTCTCCCAATTCCAGTACCTCACATTCCACATGCAGCTCCACATCTGATAGCTCAACAGGAACCCAGAAATTAAGCCATGGCAGCACACACACAACATCACCCTCCCCCATAAGCCCCATAACCACACACGACTCACCAGATAGCCAACCATCAATTTCCACAGATGCAGGGGACACCACACACTCATGTGGCCGGCAACTACACCGTGGCTCCCTAACTGCACGTTTTTGCGATGCTCAAAGCATGGCTGTGGCAAATGCAGTTTGTGAGCATTATGATGCCCTATTTGGCAGGAGCTCCAAATCAACCACTAAGCAGGCTAAGCTGGAGATCTGGACGAATATTTGCCACCAAGTAAATAGTGTGGGATCTGTCAGGCGAGATATTCAACAAATCAAAAGGAAATTTGGGGACCTGAAATAAATGCATTTGTAGTCGCATTGTTAAAAGGATGTAACACTTATTAGGTGTGATTTAATCTTCCCCAGCCACCAGACAGGGGGTGGCTTACCCACTAAAATAATCCTTACACCCGCCGAGGAACATGTATATACATACATACACCCGGCCAGCATCCAGGGCCTGGCAGAGGCACAAGACACAGACCGGAATGTAAGGTCCCAAGGTGAGTCTGAATTTGCCATGACCTATTACAAAAAGTTCAATAAGGCAGTGTTATGCTACACAACACACTGTACTTGGCCATTTAGCTAATCTTCAAATGTACATTCTAAGGACCAAGTCAACAGGACACACCAGGCCCCCAAACCCCTGCGTTAGCACCGAGGGCAAGGGCACACCAGGATTCTACACCACGAACCCAAATTGTGGATTGTGATGAGGTAAGTCAATGGTTATTGGTGTGTACTTTTAACATTGATCTTTGAGAGCTTTTGTGGACAGAAATAAACTAAAAGGAACCTATATTTATTTACAGACCACAGGAAGCCCACCCATCATCGACCATATAAGAGATTTGGAGGAGGACACCCCACATATGTCACTAACCACTACGGCAACAGTGGCAGCAACGCAGTCAACCCCGGCACAACCACCACATCCACAACCACCTTCTGAACCAGAACCAACCACCCGTCCCACTGCTCCAACCCAGTCCAGACGCCATATTTCCCAAAGAAGGCAACTTCAAATTTTGAAGGAAGCATGGAGGCAGGAAAATATAGCCTTTTCGGCGACAACACAGCAATTCAATGAGACTGTGTGCACCCAACTCACAAACCTCAACACCCAATTAGAGGTATTAAACAGAAATATCTCTGCCCTAACCAGCCATATGGGTGAGATTAATCAAAGCCTGGCCCACATTGCAGCTAATTTGCAGGCACAACATCATTTCTCATCACCATGCACCCCAACATACCCCTAATTTTTGGGGAATACATTTTCTGACCCCACGTGTAATTTTTCTTTTGTTCCCAAAAAAACAAATGACACACCAAAATTTGTTGGTAAAATAAAAAAAAATTAAAAAAAAAAAGTTTGGTCTGTGCCACTTTGGGTGCAAGAAAAAGGAGGGGTGGGGACGCCTGAAACTAAAGGTTGTGGAGTAGCACACAAGCCATGATTAGTTTTAGGTTTTCTATTGTAGTGCCCCCCCAGTCTCATCAAGACAACGAAACCTCATCTTCAAGAGACCAAAGCCTCACTCCACCACAGAGCGAGTCCTCCTGGGGGCAGTATTGTAGCGCTCCTCTGCCTGTGAAGATGGGTGCAGGATGGGGGTCATCAGCCAGGGGAGCAAAGGATAGCCAGAGTCTCCTGCCAAACCAAAAAAAAATAAAATAAAAATAAATAAATTAAAAAAAAGGAGTGCATTGCAACAATAGAAAAGAGGGACAAATAGGTGAGCGGGGTAGGGTGGGAGGAAAGGACATTTCTAATGAGACTACATGCACATCCAACCTGTACACTCATTAAAAAAGTATGGAGAATACTACTTACATAAGAGGGCAAGAACATGACGCAATAGGGTACAATCACTTAACCCATTTCCTTTGTAGCTCAATAATTAGGCTCAAAATATACTACGAAAATAGTTACAAAATAGTGTGTTAAGGGAAAAAACACAGTCAGACAGGGTGGGCAACCAATACAAGTTTCATACACATACCCAGTAGCCAGCCACCAAAAAGATCGCCAGATTTGAATCGCTCATCTAGGCAGGAATTCCTCAAGATGTGCGCATCATGCGTCGAGCATGGAAAGCCAGCAAAACGACTCCCAAAAACCAATTCAGGGCCAGCCAGTGCCTGCACATTTATGCAATGTCCCATCTTCCAGTTCCTGCACACAGGCAATAAAAAAAAAATAGGTAGACCCTGTAAAAAGGACCCCCCAAAAAAAAAAAATATAACAAATACTCATGCCATCGATGTCCAAAGGCGTGCGGTGCAGCCTGGTTTCTGCCATACTCAGCAGGACAAGACCGCGGAGCTGGCGCCACTGATGTGCTCCAACAGAGGACTGCATATTATTGCCCGAGCAATATTATTGCCCTGCAAATACGGCTGCTCTGACTACCCGTAAGTGAAGGCTCGGCGGCCCCGTTTTATTAGGGTGATTTCAATCGGAAATCAAGGCTCTGCATCACTGAAAAAAACGGACCAATGAACGAGGCGTCCGTACCACTTATGTCAAGACCAGAAACAGTTATATCTGTCCTTAAAAATTGAAAAATCTGAGAAAAATATTCCCTTGTCTCCTGTGAAAGAAATGTGACAAATATTTTATTATATATATTTGCAGTGACAAGTGACTGGTGTATCAGTCATGATGACACTTTCCTTGAGATACTGCCAACGTTTCCAAGCTTACACTAGTCATGTGTCTCTTACTGGGCACATAATCTATTGTACTGAGAACAGCCTGTCATGCCACATGTCTGGAACAGACATTAAATGTTTGTTTTAAAAGACGGTCTTGAACCTTGATTCTTGTATGTTATTTTGTCGTGATATTTGCCCTTCTTCAGAAAATGTCTTCACCCAGATGGTACTAAGACTGAAGCAACATGGCCTCTAAAGACAAATATGATATTATTCACGCTGACAGCTTTAGCCAGCTCAGGCTAGCAAGGCTCTCTCTCTGCTAATTCTGTATTTGAATAACTGTTCTGATTAACTGTGTCAGCAATACATTGTGGAACATACTCAGCTGCTTTGACCTGTGAATTAATATACGTCATTTGAAAAGATCAATATATACATTTTGCAAAGCTAAACAGATAAACTGCACTGGGGAGGTCATATCCCTGCTGTCATATAGCCAAGAATTGCATCTAGTAAAAATATGTTTCAACGCTAATTATCAAATAAATGGAGTGTGTACAGTTCACAGGCTGTAGCCATCACTGAATCCTTTACAGAAACTGTAAACACCAATATGAAGTGTGTGTGTGTGTGTGTGTGTGTGTGTGTAGGGGGGTACTGAACTACATATAGGCTAAACATTCTGTGAAGTATTTAGGCTCCATAAAAATCACAAGTTGAAGTGCTAGTTCAGATCCAATAACTAGTCTTTGGACTGGGTGACTGGTTTAAACAACCTTTGATAAATTAAGAAACCTAACATAAATTCAAGTGACATACCAGACACCAAGCCTTGTGAACTTGTATAGGAGTCTTATGAATCTCTTCCTAGTCCACAAGGGTTAAATGTAAAAAAGACATACACACTTAAATGTAAAAAAGAAAAAAGAAAAAATTCACCAAAAAATGACATGGGGTCCCCAATACCCAGCATACCCATCCCAGGGTCCAGCTATGGGGGCTTGTAGGGAAGGGGGTCCAGGGGCCAGCCTTTGCAGCCCCACAACCTGCAGGATGCTAGCCTGCATAGCCTAAATGGCTCTGGGCTCTTCTGCTCCCTCTGGGCTTTGGGGAGGCAGGTAATGGGGGTCTGGGGGTTAATTTCAAGTCACTCACTAGCCGCAGGTGACTTGCCAGCCCCTTAAGCCTTGTGAACTGGTATAGGGGTGTCATGGATCCCTTACCAGTTCACAAATGGTTACATGTAAAAATAAACACATTTACACCAGAGAAAAAAATGACATTTATTTATTTAGTTTTTCTCTATACACCTCCATTCCTGTGTCCTGCACTGCTGTCCCATGCTGAAGATAGAGACAAGTGGTGATTGGTGGGGGTGGGGGGGCAGGAGACCAGAGCCCTCTGCCCTCCCTCCCACACTGCAGTGGTAGTACCGGTATCTGTCAGAGCTAGAGCCAGGCCAGAAACTACAGGGAGTGGAATGACATCATCCCGCTCCTCCCATAAAAAGGCGTGTCTAGAGATGACGGACAGAGAGCCCTCAGGTAAGAGAAGACCCTGGCAGAGGGATTGGGTGAGGAGGTGGGTAAATGTAATTTTTTGGGGGGTTTATTACAGCCATAAGCATCGGTGGTGGTGGAAGCGGGGGTGGGTCCCTGTTTTGGGCCACCTCCTGAAGGCGGGAGACCCGGGGGGGATCGGAAGCCCCCCGGGGGAAGAGGAGACCCTCAGCACTGGATCCAGCCTGGAGTGAGCATTTTTTTCTTTTACAGAAGCAGGGGAAAATGGCAAGCACGTAGTTTCACGTAGGGGCTTGGTTCAGCAAATATAGAAAAAATTCTTTTGGTCAGAAAATTGGATTGCATGCAAAAAACTTAAATAACTTCGACTGACTCCACAAAGCTGACTAATTTAATCCATCTAGTCAAATAGGCTCGAAAAAATATGTTTGAAAAATTTGCATGGGAAAATGGATTTAGTAAGGAAAAAGTTCAAGAAAATGAGTACGCATTGCCCTGCTGAAAATCTAAAAATCTCTAAAGGCATCTATTTTTCTGAGAAGATTTTACCCCAAATGGTGCATTTGTTTTATACATTTCACATAACTTCAGAATGATCAGTTGACATCCGCTTGACATGTCTATGTACTTTATTTGTCCCTGAATGTAATATATAATTGTGAATTCATACAAAATATTTTTTAACACAGTGTTAAGTGTTTCCAGACTTTCCAAAGAAAGCCCCATCACAGACACAAGTGATTGTTTTAAAAAAGAATTAGAGCAATTAGTTTGCAAGTAAGTTTCTCTTCACACCCAAAGGAAACTTTGAATTTACCAAATCATTAGCAACACCCCCAATGTCTATTGGGCTATTGGAAAGGCAGTTTCAGGTAAAATGAAAATTGATCATGGCCCTATCCCTCCAGACAACCAGGCTGGTGCACCAGGCATAGTAAGCCCAGGGTCAAAAGGTCAAGCATTCTGCCTTGGCAACTTACTAGCCCTGTGTCCTTTGGCCCAGGTTTGGATTGGATTGAAACTCACTAATATAGTTCTATTTGTGCTTACTACTGGAGTGCTGGTTTTCTCTCGATTTCTGGATTTGCTGTGTCACCGCTAACCGTGCACCCCCTCTCCTATGCTCGATTGGTGTGCGGCGGCATACGATATAGCTTGGATGTACCGACCTGGCCGATACGCACCCCCACTGGAGTATTTTTGTTATACCACTCATCACACTTATGGAAGTGTTTCAGGGCATTGATGGTAACCCTGATATTCGTGCCAAGACACGATCGTTTCAACAAGATGAGATTGAGGCCATCCTCTTCCCTCCTGACCTCTCGGCAGCATTTGGACAAGATACACCGATTGATTTGATCAGAGAATTGAAGAAACTTAAGAAAAAAAGGACTGAGATCGAATTACACGGACTTACCCTGTCTGAATACTATAGGGCTAAGAAGATCCCTCTGGGATTTAGGATCCGGAATCAACCCACTATTGGGCGCAATAACGCGGATTTTTGCGCACGATGGTGCGAGGTGTCTAACCAAAATTCCTTCAATTATATGCTTCTTGTTATTGAGGAAGTGCGGGCACAACTGTGCCAACTCCCAAGAGAAATTAATTGTTTGGAACTTCGCATCAAGAATACAGTTACAGCTTTCCCCAAGGTGAATGATGATCTAGCCAGACTGGAAAAGGATATCCATGCCTATACAGAACAACTGAGAAAATATAAGAGTGATAAATTCCGACAGGTATGTCAGGACTATAAGGACGGCCGCGTATATCTCTGGTTGACGGGTAAAAATACCCGGTCTTTTGAACCACCAAAACCACGGAGATATTATCCTAGGCGCGGCGGCGCCCCTTTTAAATCGCAGGCATCATCTGACAGTGATCCCCCGACTGAGGATTTGGCATCTGATGCGGAACCTGGCCCCAGGATTAAGACAGGGGCAGCAGAACAATCACATTTTCGTGAGGTCGCAGAACCCACCGACCCAGGAGGGGCGGTAGGAGGCACCATCGCACATCCATCTGTGCCCGGGACACAGAGACTCACCCGCCGGGGACACAGGAAAGCCCTGTGATGAACCTGGCGTCCAGACCATTAACATCGGGAGAGGTAAGCCTGCTCTCCCGAGGGCTGTCATTTTGTCCGGTGTCTAAATTTGATTTATTTAGATTTGATGTAGAGTTATTCAAGTTTGAACGACGTTTGAAACGTAAGCAGTTTTTTAAGGACCAGCCCACAGAGGTGGTATCTGATAATACGAGCAGAATGTGTAGACTAAAAAGCCAGTTTACCCCACCGGGACAATTTGGGGCTATTGAAAGTTATACCCGGACGATCCGGGCAGATACGATACGTATGAACGCCCGTAAACGTGTATATAGCAACCTGACCCCTGGCGAGATTGCTGCACTTGAAGGCCTAAAGTCGGACCCACAAACTATAATCAAACCGGCCGACAAGGGTGGTGCCATCGTAGTATTGAACTACTGTGATTATAAAAGAGGCATTGAGGATCTACTTAAGGATGATGAGAGTTATCAACCGTTATCGTTTAACCCAATGCATCAGATACAAGCTAAGGTCCGATCATATGTTGATATGGGACTAGCGAATGGCTGGATATCAAATGATACTGTAAAGGTCTTGATAATGGAACACCCCATCATTCCAGTCATCTATGGATTACCCAAAATCCATAAAGGGTTTGATCCCCTGAAGTACCGTCCCATCGTGGCGGGAACTAATTCTGCAACACAACCTTTGGCACAATGGCTTGATACACTACTGCAACCATATGTGAGGCAGTTACCCTCTTATTTAAAGGACACGGGTGACTTCCTTCTGAAATTACAGGATGTTCCTACACAAGATATTACATATATGGTCACGATGGACATCACATCCTTATATACCAACATACCCAACACCGATGGTATCACAGCTACCCGTTTTTTCTTGCAACGGGATCCGGTGGGTATTCCGACTGAATATATCTTGAATGGGCTTGAATTGGTGCTTAATGGCAATTTTTTTAAGTTCGAGAATACCTTTTACCGTCAAATAAGGGGCGTGGCCATGGGCAGTGCGGTGGCGGCATCTTTCGCCAACCTCTTTGTAGGATTCTTGGAAGAAAATGCAATATATCCCTCCGAATTGTTTCTAAATCATGTTGTGTTCTGGGGCGCTATATAGATGACGTGATGGTATTTTGGAAAGGAGACCATCCGTCATTGCTACAGTTTATCACTGTTATTAATTCGATTTTTCCCTCCATACAATTTAACCCGGAGATCTCGGCCGAGCGTGTCACCTTTTTGGATGTGGCATTAACAAGGACAGATTATGGTCCCATTTCCACTAGTTTGTTCAGTAAACTGACTGACAGGAATACCCTATTGAGGTATGAGAGTGCACATCCCAAGCACCTTCTTGACAACATTCCCATCTCTCAGTTCTTGAGGGTTCTCAGAATTAATTCAGATGAAGAAGTCCGGATGGTACAATTACAAATGATGTACGACAAATTTCGCGTTAGGGGGTATCCCGTATCGGTCATAGATATGGCCTTACAGAAAGCTAAAGATATCTTTAAAGAGAAACCCACCAAGAGGTCTAAGATGGATTGTGTACCATTTACCCAGACCTTCAATGTGGTCTCACCTAAGATTGAAAAAATCTGTCGCAGACACCATAATATACTCATGGCTGACCCGAGTCTGTCACCAGCCCTGAAGAAGCCACCCCTCAGGGTATATCAAAGAAGTCGGAACCTGAGAGACCTGTTGGTATGGGCTGACCCCATAGAGAAATACAGAAGTGCACCGCGGCCACTGTCCACCAAACGAGGCTGTTACAGATGTTTCAACTGTAACATCTGTAACTCCCTGATTACAGGAGAATCCTTCACACACCCACATACGGGCTACCGCTTTAAGATTCGGGACTACTTTAATTGTAACACCGATTTTTGCATATATATTCTGAAGTGTCCCTGCGGACTGGTATATGTCGGTAAGACAGTGGGCCCCTTTAAGCGTCGTTTCCAAAAACATAGGAGCAACATCAAGGTTCTGAAAGAAAAAGCTGAGCGTAACGAAACCACTGAATCGGATAAACCTGTGGCGGTACACTTTCTACTCAAGAAACATCAGGTCCATGAACTTAGGGGAATGGTAATTGATCAAATCCCCAAACCTGAACGCGGTGGTGATCGCAAACAACTTCTTTTACAGAAAGAGACATTCTGGATTCACAAAATGGATACTGTGACTCCACGCGGACTGAATACTTCATTTGGCTTTCACAGCTTCTTAGAATTGAGATAACTATCTGTCTTATCTGCTGCCTCACTTCCTCACTGCTATTTAGTCCCTCTTTATCCTCTTGTTTCTGTCGTTTTCCCCTATGTTGCTCATATCTGAATCTACTTTATTTCTATTCAGGTCCTCTTTATTCTCCTCTTGCTTTGCTTTTTCACTTTTTTTTTCCTCTTCACTTCTATTCTGGTTTAGTTCCTCTTTATTCTCCTTTCTCTTCGCCTTCCCTTTTCTGCCTTTTCCTGCCCCCACACATTAATTATCAATCACGCCAGTTAGTTCTTCCTTATCATGGTCTTTTTGGATTCTGACTGTCTTCTATAATTCTTTTCTGGTTCATTCTCTTCTTGCCCCCCTTTTTTGCTTAATGGTCTTATCTGCTGCTTTACTCCTTCACTTCTATTTAGTCCCTCTTTTTCCTCCTCTTTTCTCTATTCTGCCTTTTTTCCTCACTATTATCTTGGTTTAGTTCCTCTTTATTCTCCGCACTTCCAATGGTCTTATTTGCTGTCTCACTCCTTCACTTCAATTCAGTCCCTCTTTATTCTCCTCTTGCTTCATTCTGTTTTCCTACTTACTGTTATCCGGGTTTAGTTCTTCTTTATTCTCCTTCTTTTCTGTCTTTTTTCTTTCTTTCTCTGCTCCCTTGCACTAACCACTCCAGCTAGTTTTTCCTTATTTTGGCCCTCCTCCTGTTTTTCGCCTTCCTCTTTCACACATCCCAGCTGTGTTTTTCTGACTTTTCTCCACTTGTTTCTTCACTCTTTGGCCTCGATCCACAGCATCACAGCCGTTGCCCCTGAAGATTTGGCCCTTAGTACCTTTCTTTAACACCCCTTTTTTAGGGGGCCACATTGCACTATAATGTCACACACAGTGGATAGGTTTCCTGTCACACTGAGTGTGATCGTTCATTTGGGCTCTGTGCTTAGTTGTGCTGTCTCTATTTTGACGGGCCAATCCGGGGGCTCTGTGTAATATCCATTTATTTTTATGGTTACATATGTAAATGTTTTGTTCTTAGTCTCTCCTGGTCAGGGCTCCCCTACAGGCACACACTTTGTCTGTCTTTAGTGACAGAAGCTGCGCCCAGAGCCTGTTTAAGCTCTTGTGGGCGGACGTCATCATGTGAGGGCTTCACTGCCCTCACTGTGACGTCACTTCCGCCTCCTCTCATTGGAGGCCTGGCCAGGCTGTTTTCCTAGCAACCAGCCTGCCAGTATGAGTGTGTTACCAGCTGCTGCTGCCATACAAGTAGTGCAGCACAGCGGTTTTTGCCTGGGGGGGCTCTGCCAGTGAGTATCTTTGATTATTATCTGTTTGATGTGTTTATTATAAGATGCCACTGTCAGTTCTGACAGCAGGCACCGCTGTGACGTCCCTCTGACGTCAGGTGGGCTTTTCTGACTCTGCTATTGGTTACTCATGTATATATAATGTGCTGTGTCTGTGTGCCACTTGTTGTGTGTTGACCCTGATGAAGGGGGCCTGCTGTAACCCCCGAAACGTTGGATTGGATTGAAACTCACTAATATAGTTCTATTTGTGCTTACTACTGGAGTGCTGGTTTTCTCTCGATTTTTGGCCCAGGTTTGGCGCTTTGCCTGGGGTGTTGGCAGTATTTTTTTTATTAAAACAGTAATACAAAATATAAAGTTTATTGTGCATATATTTTTCACTGATAGAAAAACATTCTGGCAATAGCTGACCTGGCTTTTTTAGCTATAAGCAAATGTGAGTGGGAGTAATTTTTGCACCTGCACAGGGCAGCTGTAAAGAATTTGTTAGAGAGAGTAGTCAAAACAGCTATAAATTTTTTAAATTGTAAATTTTGTTTGTATTTTTTTCACTTTAGACTAATTAGTTTTCTTACGAGAGAAGACAAGTGAAAACAACTTGTGTAGAAAATGAAACATGTTTTTTTCTTTGATGATGACATGCTATTGAAAAAGCTAATAATGTAGCAATAAAAAGGGACAGATTTTTTGCTTGTTTTGAATTTTTAAACATTAAAAATTGAGAAAAACAGTGGGGTCCCCTCACCAGCAAAACTAGCATGGGTGGGGGCGTGGTCTGACTATGGCCGTGTGAGGCAGCAATTTGGAGAGCTCTGCGCCTAACCGATCAAAGACACCCTAAATTGAGCCATTGGGGCTATTTAACAATATGGCCAAGAAGAGGAGTACTCAGTACACAGTGCCTGTGCTCACAGAGGTGGCTGTGGTGGGGGGCTGCAGCGGGGAGGGAGCGGGCAGCAGCTCTCATTCGAATGTTCCACCGGGGAGTATAAAAAGCCCCGACCGCACACAGTCAGCAGAAACCTCCCGTCTGGTGTGAATGAGAGGCGGGAGGAATCCAGTACAGCAGACCTGCTCCCTTCCTTTGATAAAGCGCCCTGGCAGCCGAGTGGACCCCGGGCAACACCTTCAGTGATGCTGGAGGGGGACCTGGTCAGTCACTTCCCTCCCCCAGCATGGCGAGCAGAATCCTCACATGCCTTATCAGAGCCTTGGGAGGGAGAGGGGTGCGGGTCAGAAAGCCCCCATAACTCACCTCACCTACAAAGTGAGCCCTCTCCTGTAGGGTCCCGGGCTGACTCAGAAGATGTACCCTGCCTTCTTCTTTCCTCCCCAGAGCACAGGGGAAACCGCTGAGCAATATCAGGCCAGCTTAGGTCCACCTTGGAGCCAACCTAGGGGAGCAATCCACAAACCCCAGGATTTTACCACCTTCCGGGCTTGCCTCCAGATATCTGGTCTCCCGATGAGGGCGCATCATCCCATCCACCCAGATCTTGCCTCCTGCGCTCTCCTCATCCCCGCACGGAGCAACAGAGGACCATCCACCAGAGTGGCTCGGCGGCCGTCCGCTCTTTCCATGTGGATGAGATTGCGCTGCCAGGGGCGGCCCGTCGAGGCCGGTCCAGTCGGGACTCCCCCCTGGCCGACATATGTGACACTCAGAGGCAGAGAGTTGACCTGCCAGCGGGGAGCCATACACTGCAGCACCCCCCCACATCCTGAAGTCGGTGATGGCCTTCCCTCTCGTGGGATTGATGACCCCACTCCTGAAGTGGCGGGTTTTAACTGGCCAGATCCACACCATGTGAGCCCGCCGCTGTCTGGGGCTGGTTCCTCCACTCCCGAAGGTCTGGGGCCAGCTGCGTTGGTTCCTTCTGCACAATATGACCTTGAGGTTCTTCTGAGATGTTTACCCTCAAGGAAGGACTTTGAGAACTACACCAATAGGATGGAAACAGTATTCAGAAGGGAGATGGAGGAATTAACAAAATCGGTTGCCGACGTTTCAGACAGAGTCCAAGTCCTAGAACGTCCTCTTCGGCCAGCGCTGGCTCCGCCCCTAGCCTCGCCCACTTGTGGGAGGAGCGGGATGGCATCATCCCACTCCTTGTATACCGGCACCCGGGCTCCGACTGTCACTTGTCGGTAGCGATCGAAGCAGGGAGGGTGGGTGGCAGGGAGGCTCTGATCTCCCTGAATCCTACCCTCCCTGCTCCGATCACTACTGACAAGTGTCTGCAGCGGCGTGGGACACTGGATCAGAGGTAAGTATAAGTGAAAACAAGAATAATAAAGAATTTTTTGTCTGGTGTATTTTTTTTACTTAACCCTTTGTGAACTGGTAAGGGGTCCATGAGACCCCTTATATCAGTTCACAAGGCTCTGGGGCTGGCAATCACCTGCGGCTAGCGGGTGACTTGCCATAACCCCCAGCTCCCCATTACCTGCCTCCCCAACGGCCGGGGGGGAAGAAGGGCCCGGGCCACTTAGTGGCTATGTGGGCTAGTAGCCTGCAGGGCCAGGCACCACCAATGCTGGCCCCTGCGCCCTGTTCTACAAGCCCCCATAGCTGGTCTGGGTCGGTAATGCTGGGTAAGGGGGACCCTACGTCATTTTTGGGGGGTTTTAAGGGTTTTTAACTGGGAGGGGGACCCTATGTCATTTTTTTTTAAGTTAACCCCTTACAACTATGCAATCATATTGCATAGTTGTATCCTATCTGAAATCTCCTAAACTGCTGTTTCAGTGACAATCCAGCCTTCGAACCCGGGCTTGGTGCCGAGAACTTCCTTATTTGGGAAGCTTCCAATAACACCACGATGGGACAAGTTTTAGAGGCAGGCAAGTTTCCCACGCTATCAGAACTAAGTGAGAGAATGGGAGGCAGACTCGTCTCCTGGTTCCTACACAGACAGCTACACAACTTTATAATTACTAATAAGCTTTTGGAAACATTCCGTGGCCCCTCCACCGAACTAGAATCCTTGGCCACACAAACTCCCCAAACTAGAGTAGCATCATCCCTTTATGCTCTTCTACACAGAACGCATCACTCTGGTCCACCCAAGTTCATAGACAAGTGGGAAAGGGAACTGGGTATACAGATTTCAGACACTGTTTCTGAGCACCCACGGGATATCATTGGTGAGTGCTTTGCAGGAAAGAAACTATAAAGTACTCACTAGATGGTACAGATGCCCTGTTGACTTACACCGATTTGCTCCCGCACAATCAGACAAATGTTGGAGATGCCAGACGAAGGTGGGGACCATGACCCACATTTGGTTGAGCTGCCCAGTGATCTAGGCCCTATGGGACCAAATCTTCGCAATCTACGAGGAGGTATCTGGAATCAAGATAGCTAATGCACCTCAGGTCACTCTTCCGGTGTCAAGGATTAAAAAGGGGGTCTTGGATCACTTCCTTACAGCAATGAAAACCATTATTCCTAGGCACTGGAAGACTCCGACCCCCGCTACATTGACGGAGTGGGTGGTAGAGTTAGAGGGAATTCGCTGTATGGAAGAACTAGCCACAAAAAAACAGGGACACCGTAGTCCAGTGTACAACCACCTGGATGAGCTGGCTGATCTACCGGGAATCACACCTCCAGCACTGTTTTAGCCCCAACCCTCAAAGCTTATGTAGCGAGTCCTCTATTCTCGCCCCCATGCCCCACTCCTTGTACTTAGCCTTTGGCCATAACATAACTAGAAGAGGAGTTCAGGTAGCTGTCATTATCTCCTGATCTAAGGTGGAGTCATGGGTGAATTTATGTACTGAATGCGCATGTCAATGATTGGTGATGTAGTAGATGTACCTTATATACTGTTTCTAGATCATTTGTGCGAACCCTGTACCCCACCCCCCCTTACCCCTCTCTTCTTTTTGTTCCTTCCCTTAACCCTTGCCCTATGCAGGAAAGAAACTATAAAGTACTCACTAGATGGTACAGATGCCCTGTTGACTTACACCGATTTGCTCCCGCACAATCAGACAAATGTTGGAGATGCCAGACGGAGGTGGGGACCATGACCCACATTTGGTTGAGCTGCCCAGTGATCTAGGCCCTATGGGACCAAATCTTCGCAATCTACGAGGAGGTATCTGGAATCAAGATAGCTAATGCACCTCAGGTCACTCTTCCGGTGTCAAGGATTAAAAAGGGGGTCTTGGATCACTTCCTTACAGCAATGAAAACCATTATTTCTAGGCACTGGAAGACTCCGACCCCCGCTACATTGACGGAGTGGGTGGTAGAGTTAGAGGGAATTCGCTGTATGGAAGAACTAGCCACAAAAAACAGGGACACCGTAGTCCAGTGTACAACCACCTGGATGAGCTGGCTGATCTACCGGGAATCGCACCTCCAGCACTGCTTTAGCCCCAACCCTCAAAGCTTATGTAGCGAGTCCTCTATTCTCGCCCCCATGCCCCACTCCTTGTACTTAGCCTTTGGCCATAACATAACTAGAAGAGGAGTTCAGGTAGCTGTCATTATCTCCTGATCTAAGGTGGAGTCATGGGTGAATTTATGTACTGAATGCGCATGTCAATGATTGGTGATGTAGTAGATGTACCTTATATACTGTTTCTAGATCATTTGCGCGAACCCTGTACCCCACCCCCCCTACCCCTCTCTTCTTTTTGTTCCTTCCCTTAACCCTTGCCCTATGTTTTGTATTTCTCCCACAATTGTATAATTGTTGTCCTTTTGTTTCTGTCTGAAAAACCAATAAAAACCGAATACAATAAAACTAGCATGGGTGCCAGCGATGTGGGTGAGGATGAGTGGCCAGCCCCTGGTCCTAAAGGCTACCAGCCAACATAGTCCATACAGTACACTTCCTTGGTTACATAAGAATAAAGACAGGGGAGTATAAGCTCTTCTTGTACAGAGAGGTAAAACACAGTGTCGCAGTGCTGAGGAATATGTCAGAGCTGTGCAAATGTATGATAATAATATTAATACCATTGGGTGCATCTTTTTCTCTGGGACTAACCCCACTGTTTTACCGACCCTCTTTTATTTCCAACAGAGGTGCACTTATGCTACTGCAGTTTAGTATAATCTATAACAACTGCAGATGCAACCAAAATGTTATAGCATTCACAAGTGTATTATTACTAGGTTAGACCCTAATAAATTGCCTAGACAGACCTGAACAAGTGCTGTCTCCTTGCTGCAGTACATACTACAATAATTTCATGTGTTTTTTAATTTATTAATTCATCCATTTACTTATTCTTTTTGGAGACAGACACATAAACATTATATTTAGATTTTGATTACAGTATGCTATCAGCTTTTGCACAGCAGTTCAGACATGGCCATTAAGGTAAACTACTTATTTTAATTAATGAAACCTTGGCAGGGACTACACACATTTCGGATAAACAGCCCCTCTTATATTGTTAGAGCCCAGTAGCCAGTAAAGTTACAATGCATTTCAAGGCTTTATGAACCTAGCTTACCAACCTTGAAAAATATGAAATATGTTCAATGTATATTAAACCCCTTTGACATTCTAATATTTATTAGCAGTTGTGTGTACTTTTTAAGGCGACATCTTTCTCCAACTATTGGAATAATTTTGCAAAGATGGTTAGTACCATTTCTGTATTTGTTCCTTGCAATGGCATATTTATAGGTCTTAATTGTTAATTTTTAGCAGGTGTGAAAGGGGCCTCTTAATATAAACTGACCTACATTGAGCATAAGGCAAAACAACAACAAAAAATGTAAGCATTTAGTAAATAAGTAGGCCACGTTACCATAGGACATCAAATTGTCTTTTTTTTTCTCAAGCATCTTCTGTAGGAAAAAATAAATAAATAAACTGGAGGCCTGGGATGGCTCTGGGGGGTGGACAAAAACAGACAAAATACCCCGCAAGCTCTCCCATGGGCGGAAAGGGCACTGAAAGAGGAAGTGTTCTGACCCAGTTTAAGGCATTTCTTTTAAAAGACAGGAATGCCAGTTTTTTATATCTTAACAGGTTTATTGAGTATAGGCCAGCTTGTTTACACTTCCCCTGCAGTTTCTGAAAAAGAGAGCACACATAGACAAAGCCTGGCTTGACCTGTCTGAACACAGCTAGGGTCTTTCACTCTAACCCCATCCGTTTTAGAACAGTGCATCTCAGATATTTGTTGGGCGTTACATTCAATTTAGTGGCATTTTAGTGCTTTAGTTGCACTTCACAGTTGCTCTTTTAGAATACATATCCAAACCCCCCCTTCATGTGATTGAATGATATTAGGATTTGGGTACCTGCCAAACCAGAATGTTCCAAAAGATTTGGTCAAACTGCACCAAAATAGAACAGGAGCATTTTCGAGCCACACTAGACAACCCCTTCTCTGTTGCTGTAACAAAGCATGGGGCATAACAACATTATTGTTGTTTATTTATAAAGCACCATTGTTTTCTGCGGCATTATACAAAGACTTTCGCCTTCCCTGCTTTCGCTATGTGTGCAGTCATAGGAGAAAACTGAGATAAATTGAGCGAAACTTACAGCAGCGAACAACAGTGAACACAAACTCACGCAATGCATTTTGCTGTGATTGTGCTGCAATTCGCTGGTGAAAGTGTTGGCAAACTGCTGTGGCAAAATTCTTTTAGAGAAAAATAAAATATTGCTGCAAGCACACTTTTAAAGCATATGCCAGCATTGGGATTCAAAGTAAAAGGTGTTCGCCAGCATGCGCTGTGCAAAATGACTTTGGCATAAATCCAGCAAACACCAAAATCGCTGGACAAACAAGCGGTGGTGTGAGTTGTAAATTCAGAAAAGTGCAAAGAGCCGGTGAATGGCTGCAGAATGGCCAGTGAATTGTTACGTGAATTACTTGTAAGGTATAAATTACAGGAGAGTAGGACAAGTAATATATTTATAATATGCAGGGCATTATGAATCCTATATAATAGAAATATGACAATGAATGCATGTGATGCATGCGAGGAACCTTATTTATGAAGGGTTAGCTCCATACAGCACCACTTTTTTGCCTCAGCGGCACTCAGTGTGCAATCTAAGAAAGAAAAAAAGACAGTGCCAATGCAGCCCAAATAGCACCCAAATGTTTGCAGGACCGGGTGCCCTGGTCGAAGCAGCACCATGTGAAATGTCAGGATCCCATAGAGCACAATGGGCAGAACTGGATTGAAGTGCTTTATGCTTATAAATAATATTACACATTTATTTGAACAGAACTTGCATTGTGACTTTTCAATAATGGAAACACAGGACCTAGATATCAAATGTCTTTTTTGGGGGGTTATTATAATTAATGGCTTCTTTTGCTTAGCAATGTGTAATTTGGACAATAACAACTTAAACACAGCCTAAACACACTGTACAGTTTGTCCCCTTTGTCCCCAGCAGTGATTTCTTGTAACTGTAATGGTGACGTGCCGACCAGCAATTGGAAAAATACAGCGCCAAACTTTTCAAGGAGCAAAAAAATCATAAATATGCTGGACAGTGCCGGAAAAACAATGGTACAAAGTGGCGCTCACTGGCGCTAGGATAATCAGCAGTTGGGTCCAACAGGTGCAAACACAGGATGGTAAATGCCTAATTCAACAATCAAGCAGCAATTTTTTAACGCGTCGTAGTCCACAACGCAGCACCAGAAACGTCACCAGAAAGATGCTAAATGGTATTATGAGTCAGATGCAACAAAACACATTGGAGTAGGTCTATGTGAGTCGAGAAAGCCCTTTTCCTGCTGCCTTACAATCTAAAGCATAAGGGGAGAGACAAGAGTTTGGGGTAAGAAGAGCATGTACTAAACATGGTAAGTTCTCTGATGTTTGACAGGACTGTAAAGTGGCCAGATGATAGAATTGTCTAAGTAGATACGTTTTAAGAGTGCTTTTGAAGGATTTAAGGGTTGGCTAGAGATAATTGTCTTAGGAAGGGCAACCCAGAGTGGTGGAGCTGTGCGTGTGAAGCCCTGGACACAAGACTGGGAGAAGGTGATCAGGGTTGAGGACAGGAGGAAGTTGCAGGTAGATCAGAGACTGTGTTGATATCTTTGGACTAGCGCTAAAATGTAGGAAGGGGCTTGGCCGTAGAGGACTTTGTAGGGTTAGAAGTTTGAACTGCATTTTTTCAGATATTGGGAGCAAGTGTAGAGATTCAGAGAGAGCAGCAGCAACTGCAAAAGCGAAAGGAGATAACCATATAGTGTGTAAGCGGGCAAACAATCAGCTTTTATTCAGCAAAGTTCAGTAGATAGTCCAAAGGTTGCAGCATAAATGCAGAAAACAAAAAAGGGTTACTTCACCATCCAAATAGTCCTGGGCTGGGTACTCCAGCAAGCTGATCAATTCCAGTCCACTTTACAGGGCGTATCAGCCCTCTGCTCAATGTCCAGTGCTATCCTTCACCACGGTGCAGCTCAGCCTGGGCTCACTCCAACAGGCTGGTCATCAACAAAGGAAAGGCCGTGTGCTCTCTTCTTCTACAGGCTTCCCCTGTAATCAGCGTGCACACTTGTGGAGGCCTTAGAACATGTAACAACCCGTTATGGAATTGGGAAAGTGACCCGGGTCCTGAAAACCCGGGCCGGATTGTGCTTTATACAACCAAGCAGGGAAGAAACAGACATTTTGATACAATTTACCACAAGTGTTATAACTTAATGTGGGGATTTTGAAGAGCAAGTGACTTTGCTTTAATTGGCCATAAGCAATCTTCCTGAATATTCATGGCTAACAACAACCATTACTAAATCCTGCACTGGATTTAGATGAGCCCAACTTAAATGTCACAATCATTACATCAGGTAGATACAAGTATAGCCAGGTAATTAAATATATTCAGATGCAGAATAACAATGCAAACTGCTTATTAAATCCAAAGCACTTAGCTTTTATATCTTCTTTAAGCATGTGAAGGAGTTAATTGTTTTTCATTTAGGATTGCAGAATTCCAATCCCTTCTAATACAAATCTTTCAGTGATGCTATCTAGTTAATGGGAAATAAATGCATGGTGCAGCACTATATCTGTTGGTGTGAATTCTTTAAGTGCAATACACATCTTTCTAATCATTATTTGTCTCCATACGTATTCCTACAGTTATTTATTAGATTCATTATTGAGTTGGCCTTTTACTTACCTCTAACTTGTTATTGGGAGGTGTATGATTTGTAAACCATTTGTCATTGTATATTGTCAGGCATCAGAGAGCAGAGTGTATTTACACCAATGTATTTGTTGCGATTTTACTAGTTTAGATGTAGTTTAGGTGCATTTAAATGAAGGGGTTAACTTCTCATGCATCTGGAAAGATTTAATGGAAACAGTTTACAAAGCATCACACAATGCTTTCCTGACAGAAGAACAGATTGCAAAAGGATTAAATAGAAAAGCATTCCAAGGAAGATTATAAAGCAAAATCTGTTCTAAATTCTATACAGATTACTACTGCGTGTTTCTTGATTATGGTGCAACTAACAGGGAATACGATAAAAGACTACTGATGCGAAATTTGTAATAAGCTGGTATTTTATCATAAAGCACTGCCCTCAAATGAAGCAATGTAAACCGTAAAAACCGCAAGGGAGGTGAAGTCTGTTTATTTGTAAAATCCTCTTTACAGCCCACTTTTCGTGGGGATATATTCAAAGGAAATGAACAAGTGGAGTCTGTATGGGCAGATATACTTGGAGGAAAAAAACAAATGTATATAAATATATCAGAATCCACAGAAAAACAGCTGCTAAGGAAAATAGATAATGCCGCTAATTTCAATGAGGAAGTTATTATGGGGAATTTAAAATATCCATATATAGATTGGGAAGCTGAAAGCTGTGGATCCCAGAAATCTAAAAGATTTCTATCAATAATTAAAGATGGCTACCTTTCCCAAGAAGTACATGCTCCAACGAGGGGGAGGGCCATCTTAGAATTAATACTAACCAATTTACCAGGCAAAATAACACTGGTACAGGTCAAGGGACACCTTGGAAACAGTGATCATATTATTATTTATTCATACTTAACAGTCACTAAGATTTCTTATCAAGGAGCCACAAAAACACAGAATTTAAGAAAGGCAACATTTGACCAGCTAAGAGATGCCCTAAGCCTCATTGACTGGAAAAATCTCCTCAAAAACCAAAACATGGACACCGAATTGGATTTAAAGATTTTAAAGCAATGCAATCGATATATACCTTACAGGAATGTAAGCTATGTGGCTAGACAAAAGGGTTAAGGGGGCAATAAATAACAAAAACAGAGCAGTTAAAGGAAGAAGGCACAAAAGACAAAAGAAATAAACAAGGTAAGCAAAAGATAAAGGTGGAAAAGCTGGAGACGGAAAGAAGGATTACCAAAGAGAGTAAAGAGAGTAAAACTAATCCCAAAATGTTGTACAGGTATGTAAGCCGTACAAGATAAAAGTGTGTCCCCTAAAAAAAAATTATAGAGGGGAATGCAGAAAAAGCTAAACCTATTCTTTGCTTCCATATTCACAGAGGAACATGATATGCTATGTATAATGTGGAGCAATATCCCATTAAATGTCACTTGTCTGACCAAGGAAGAAGTGTGGCACCTCCTTAAACAGATTAAAATAGACAAATCACCGGGACCAGATGGCATTCATCCCTTTGTGTTAAGGGAATTATATAAAGTAATAGACAAGCCACTATTTTTAATATTTCAAGATTTCAGATGGGTTAAACAGTGAAATCTCAATGTTTACAGATGATACTAAGCTCTGTAAAGTAACGGAAATAAGGATAACATGCAGCTACAAACTGATTTAGACAAATTGGAAATTTTGGCAGAAGAATGGCAAATTAAGTTTAATACAGGTAAATGTAAGGTTATGCACATGAGCAGGAGAAATTGGTGTTATAATTGCACACTAAATAGGGAACGCTGGGTGAAACAACAATGGAAAAAGACCCAGGGGTTTAGTAAATAATAAACGAATCTGTAGTGATCAATGTCAGGCAGCAGCTGCCAAGGCAAACAGGATCATGGGGTGCATCAATAGGGGCATAGGTGGCCATGACCAGAGCATCATTTTAACCATGTATAAGTCGCTGGTCAGGCCCCATATGAAATACGGTGTACAGTCCTTATCTAAAAATTAGCAACCTGTTGGACCCTAAACAGCACGGCTTTACTGAGGGCAGATCATGTCAACCAATCTTATTGACTTCTTTGACAATGTCACTAGAGCGGTAGATGAAGGTGGTGCTGTGGATATTGCCTATCTGGATTTTTAACATGAGCACATAAAGAGCTCATAGATAAGTTACTGAAGTTAAGACTCAATCGCAGGATAGTTCAGTGGATTTCCAGCTGGCAGAAGGATCGGTATCAGAGTGTTGTTGTTAATGGCGTGCAATAAGAACATAAACAAGTTACAGGTGGTGTGCCACAAGGCTCTGTCCTGGGCCGCATTCTTTTTAATATGTTTGTAAGTGACATAGGAGAAGGCTTGGTAGGAAAAGTTTGCCTGTTTGCTGATGATACAAAGGTTAGTAATAGGGTGGACACTCCTGGAGGTGTCTGCAACATGGAAAATGGTTTACCTTTACTGGATAAATAGTAAAAACTGTGGAAACTGGAGTTTAATGTTTCTAAATGTAAAACCATGCACTTGGGTAGAATTAATCACTGCTCTAAGTAGCGTATAGTCAGTACTGTGTTAGCCAGGACATTGGAGGAAAAAGATTTAAGGGAACATGAGACCTTTGAATATTTGAAAGTATTGAATAATTTCGGGGGGAAATGTTTTTAAGAAGAAACTTAATGATAGCACAAGGGGGCACAACCTGAAGCTAGTAAGAGGGAAGATCAGCAGCAATTTTAGAAAATAGTAGTAGATGCTTGGAACAAAGTTCCAGCAGAGGTAAACATGCCTCATATAAGCATTTATCTATCCTAAGATAAAGAATACATACTGTATACACATGAGGGCAGGTTAGATGGACCGTAATGTCTCCTTCTGCCGTCAACCTTCTATGTTTCCATTTAAGTTCTGGGCACCAGCGCACATGGGCACAAGAAAAACCTATTAGAACATGACGGCGTTCAAAGTCAAGCAACTAAATAAATAAATGGAATGAGGGAACTAGAATACCCTGAAAGATTGTCAAAGTTAGGTTTATTTAGTTTGGAAAAAAGACACCTGACCTAATAACTTTGTGTAAAAATATCCGGTGTCAACACAAAGATCTGTCCTACAATTTATTTAAAGCCAGGACGCTAAGTAAAACTCTGCAGCATACACTAAGGTTAGAGGAAAGACGATTCTTACACCAGCATTGGAGGGGATACTTTACTGCAAGAGAAATATGAGTGTGGACCTCTCTACTACAGGAGGTAGTCATGAAGAATACTGTAAAGGAGTTCAAAAGTGGCCTGGATGCCTTCCTTGCATGTAATAACATTACCAGCTATGGCTACTAGACCACTAATAAACAGGCTGAACTTGATGGACTAAAGTCTTTTGTCAGCCCTACATAGTATGTTATTGTGATTACATCTACATATATACATGTAGCAAGCTTCCTGACACGTATCACTTACTGCATTGGCCTGGCAACAACAACTCGTATCAATCCTCATTTCTACATCTGCAGCTAAACTTAACCACACCCTGCAGCACCCCACAGAATGCCTTACTCTCTCAGGCCTTAATGGCCCAACTGGCTGACATTCAAGTCTACCTGTCCCAACAAGTGGGCACAGTGGGGAGGCCCATGCATGTGCTGTGGAATGAAGGATCAAAGTGAGCATATGACCAAATTAGGATGTCCCCAAGGGAAAAGTTTAACCCAAACCTTTTAGATTCTAGTCTGGGTTTTTTCCACTTTAAAAACTACATATAAAGTATATATATATATATATATATATATATATATATATATATATATCAGTATTTTTAAATATGACAACATCTTAACAAGGCACTGCAGCCATAAATATTGCCTCTATATTTTAAAAAGACATTCATACAAGGCATGCAAGGCTCACAGAATCACAGTATCATATAAGCAAACAGAAGAAGAGCCAGCATTCAAAATTCTTCAAACAGGTGTATTCCAAAATAAGGGCCTTATTTAAGAAGAGCTAATGCCACGTAGTACCAAGTAGCATCAGGTGAACGCCAGGCACATTATGTGAAAACTATAAGTCAAACTGGTGAGCGCCTCTTATAGCGTTGTGTATCACGAGCAGTGGCTCAGTGTAAAGCGCAGGCGCATTATGTTCAGCAACACCACGTAGCACCAGTATCACTGTTACAGTGTAGAAAACAATGTCATTCCTTGTGTTTTCGCTCTGATGCTGTTGTATATGTGTTCAGAAACAGACATTTTTTATATTGCATCACTAGAGCGCCCAGTTTTGTAGCGCTGCCGCTGGCTATTTTATTTTTTTTCTTGAATATGAGCTTCAGCAGCAAGCGTAGGATGCTACCTATCGTTCGCTGCAGCGTTGTCCTGTTATATTGAAATAAGAAATAAAAAATAAATAAAATGCCCAGGGAGATCCTAGAATATAGCTACGGTGCTCTGCCCAAAAATCTATTGGGGAGCGCCCATGAACCCTGAACTCAGATTACAAAGACACACATACAAACAAACGGTTCCTATAGGGCTGGCACTCTGACAACAACTCCACAAATGAAAATATAATCTGCCATAAACACACATTTATTAGATCAAAGGCACATAATACAACTACCCTAATTCCCTAAAAAATTAAAAAGCTAATTAGCATATTAAACACGGGGGCCCCCCCATTCAGCCACATTCCCTGACATACATTCATCCCTCACTACCACACACCTATTGAAAACATGTGGCTGGCCAGCCAACGGGGTTTAGTGGATGGGGAAACCTGTGGGTGGAGGAAAGGGCAGTCACTGTTCCAACGTCACTGATGTTTAAAGTGCAAATGCTTTCAGTGCCAGTGCTCACAGGCAGCTCGTATCACCTATAGCAGCAATTGATTGATTTTTAGTACAACAGTTCCACAGCTGTGATTAAACAGAGCTCCAACAATGCATGCTTGAAGGCAAATTCATATGCATGATGAGTGACAGTCAGTATACAAAGGCGGGAGACGCACAGGTCAGGCCACCTCTCTGAGGGCCATTGTGCCTGGCACTACTCGACCGCCAAATACCTTCTCCACAGAGGGGCGGCTGCAGCTTGTCTCCGCTGTCTCATACGCCGCGCGTTGCCGACACAGACGCTCCCACATCAAAGTCACGTGCAGCCAGTGTGCGTGAGGAGCAATTAGGATAATCAGCAATTAGGATATGAATGAAAGAGAGAAAAAAGAAAAAATAGCCAGCCGCAAAATGTGTGCAACATTTACAATAAAATGCTTATATTATGCTGTTAATATGGTTGTTCCGGCCATCTGTTGTGTATGTAGCCCGCTTGAGATTCCCAGGCATGGAGGACTCCCAGGTGCCGATAATACGCTGAATAGCTGGTGATTGGCATGAAAGAGTTAAATATTGAAGAGCTGAGACTGGCCTAAAAAACGAATGCCAAAGAGGATAAATAGCGGAACCTGATTGGCCCGCGTCACCCTGACGAAGCGCCGGTAGGCGGGGCGAAACATACGTCGGTGGACGGCCGGCCCCTCCACGCCCCTCCCTGGCTTCCCTCCTCACGCACACTGGCTGCACGTGACTTTGATGTGGGAGCGTCTGTGTCGGCAATGCGCGGCTTATGAGACAGCGGAAGACAAGCTGCAGCCGCCCCTCTGTGGAGAAGGTATTTGGCGGTCGAGTGGTGCCAGGCACAATGGCCCTCAGAGAGGTGGCCTGACCTGTGCTCCTCCCGCCTTTGTATACTGACTGTCACTCATCATGCATATGAATTTGCCTGCAAGCATGCATTGTTGGAGCTCTGTTTAATCACAGCTGTGGAACTGTTGTACTGAAAATCAATCAATTGCTGCTATAGGTGATACGAGCCGCCTGTGAGCACTGGCACTGAAAGCATTTGCACTTTAAACATCAGTGACGTTGTAACAGTGACTGCCCTTTCCTCCACCCACAGGTTTCCCCATCCACTAAACCCCGTTGGCCAGCCACATGTTTTCAATAGGTGTGTGGTAGTGAGGGATGAATGTATGTCAGGGAATGTGGCTGAATGGGGGGGGCCCCGTGTTTAATATGCTAATTAGCTTTTTAATTAATTTTTTAGGGAATTAGGGGAGTTGTATTATGTGCCTTTGACCTAATAAATGTGTGTTTATGGCAGATTATATTTTCATTTGTGGAGTTGTTGTCAGAGTGCCAGCCCTATAGGAACCGTTTGTTTGTATGTGTGTCTTTGTCCTGTTATATGTAGCGTCGCCTTGGGTGGCTTTCCCTCGGGCACTACATATGCATTGATTCAGGGAGAGCACTTCTACAGTGCCCTCCAGACATCACATTTATCAATGCTAGGCAGGATACTACAGCGTCACTTGTCCAGCGCTATGTTATAGCACCAGACACCCGTTTGCAGCATAGTCTTGGGGACACTCTAAGCGCCACTACATAGACGCACAAATAGATGCGTAAAAAAAATCTAATTAATCTGCAAATCTAATAATATGACTCATAACCTTCCCCTTTTATTCTATTGGAGTGAGACTCACTATGCCAGCAAAAAGATGGTGCATTCTGTGACCTGCGCTCAGTCCACTACACACAGTAGTAAATATGGAATTCTACAGTGTGTAAGCACATTGATGCAACAATAACAAAAACTTCATTTGTTGTGCATGCAACTCGGTATAACTTTACCATAACTGAACCAGTAGCCAATATATATGCTAATTGATATGATCATTAATTATTAGCATTGATGCTAGGAACAGATAGGATAGTTATCCTTCAGTAACACAAAAAAACATTCATTCCAATAGTTTTGCTATTTTAATAGGTCACAAATTGTTCCCCATGAAAATCTTAATATGATTTTATCTATTGTAAATATGTCAACCTATTGTAGGATGAAGTCTACAGTGTTTAATACATGAATAATTAATTAAAGCTCTAATTCATATTCAATTTAATTGTTCTTGTGAAACTGCTGTGCTAAAATAAATGAGCAATCTATAGGATAAGATATTTCCTGGTCCCATGTAGCAGCGGGTTTTACAGATGATTCGCACAGTTAGGCTGCACAGAACAGCATCTCCTGCCCACAAGAGGAGAGCAGGTGAGTTTTTTAACCCTCATCCTACATTAGAGCCATTGGCTATAAGCGTGAAGGAAAAAAGAGACTAAAGTCTTTTACACCCAGGTGTTTTGAGTAAGTTAAACCCCTTGCAGATTAAAAAGGGGCAAATAGTTAGAGTATGTTCTTGAGTATGTTAATAGTTATATGTTCTTGATTTAGGGTTATATGTTTAACCCTTTAACGTCCAACCTACCTAGAGTTTTTGTTACCCTCTGTTGCCAGACCATTTTTCACTATATTACACCGAAAGGATTTCCAGGGATTTCACAGACAAAATATATATTGTTTTTGTCAGCAGAGTCTGAGCTTTAACATGAAATGTTTGTCATTTTTTAAGTGTATTCTCAATATTTCTGGGTGAAATATGTGCAAAAAAAGTTTTTCAATAAAATCATATTGAGAGTATTCTTCCCATTCTTCCTGTTACCAATGGTGCCACATATGTATTGATAGACACCCTTTCCAAGGGACTCCTCCAAACTGAAACAGCGTTTTAGGAGATTTTCAGATAAAATGCAACTGCTAGGTACACCTTGTAGTACATTTCAAATACCCCCACAAACTATATATTCTCTTAAAGTAAACACCTCATGCTTTCTAGGCATACCAGGCTTGTTGTCGTGGGCGCAGTTTTCTGTGATCCCTCAATTCTTTGATTGCACAGGGTTTCCTTAATGAAAAGAAAAAAAAGCGCTGCACATATTAGTAGTATACTGGAAGCTCTGCAGCACTGCACAGATGTCCCTTAAGGAGGCCCACTCACTGGTGGTGAAGTGTTGGTCTGCACTTCGACTCACCCAGGCATTTTGTAGCCGGAACACCACTATTGCCTGCTGCTGCTCACACACATTTCCAACATGTACAACATGGAATTCCACCTGGTGGGCAGGTCACATATGAGGAGGTGGGTGGGAAGGCCAAAGTTCCTCTGCAGTTCAGACAGGCGAGGGGCAGCAGAATGGGAATGCTGATGGTTCGTGCATATGCACACGCACTTTATGAAACAGCCCTGGCAATTCTAGATAATGGCCTAGGAAACTGCACCACCAAGCTAAGCACATGCACTAGGCAAGGGAAGTGTGTCAACATGCCTGGGCCCGAAGCTGCTCTAAGTTTCGTCCCATTGCTGCACACCACCTTGCCAGGCTTCAGGTTCTATGGCAGAAGCCACTCATCTGTCTGGTCCTGGATGCCTGTCCACAGCTCCTGGGCAGTGGGGGGTTTTCGCCCAGACAGGTTTTAACACTGCATTCTGCTGTTTCCCCATGGCAATGCTCAAATTTGTGGTGCGGGGGCTGCGCTGTCTGCCTGAGGAGGTAGCAGAGGAGAAGGCGAGAAAATGAGTGGAGGCTGGGAATAGCATATTGGGGAGCAGCCGCCTCCATCAAAACTTTAAAACTGTCGGTCTCCACCAGATGGAATTGGGGAATTTCAAAGGCCAGCAATTTTGAAATGCTTGCATTGAGAGCTCATAGGTGGGATGATACCATCTTCCACTTTCTCTCCAAAGTTTCCTTGGGGTGGTGTGGACAGGCTTGGTGATGGTGATGGTGGTGGTACTGCTGCTGTTGCTGGTGCTGGAGGTGGTGCGGGTCCCACATCCTCCCTTTGGGTGGAGACAGGTGGCCTTGTTGTGGGGGGGAATGGAGCTGGAGACTGAGACAGAGGGATACTCAGGTGCTTACAGATTCTTCTTGTTGTTCTGCCACTGCAGATCATGTTTTGCTTGCAGATACCTGGTTATGCATGAGGTGCAGAGATGAGTATATTGAATTTTATTTTGGTTTGGTTTAAGAACAGTTAAGAGCAGAACAGAAGGGATGCTGACATGACAGCTCAAATATGAGCCTCTTTAAAACATGCTTTACTGTTATGCTATGGTTTTTTTTTTAAGGGATCTGCCCAGGCACCACAATGTTCCCTTCCAAGGTGCCCTGACCTGGTCAGGTCGGGAGTGTGTGAGGCCAAGTATCAGGAGATGGTATAGTGGGAAAGTTAGTAGGCAAGAATAAGGTGAGTTAAAGCAGTCCTTCACTCTGAATAAGAGCATATCCTATATGTTTCCCACACCCTGTACATACAGATTGCTCATATTAAAAATCATCCTACCTGCATCTACTGCATGGAACGTCAGGCAGCCTGCAAACAGGAAATGCCTTCTGACTGTGCTACTCTGCATTCTGGGATTGCTGACCTTTTCCTGACCCCAGCTCTGCTCTGTCTGAGCAAAGCACAGTTATGACCCGACCCCCCACAGTTATGACCCCCCACAGTTATGACCCGCCCCCACTCTCCTCAGTAAGTGTGATGCTTCTGATTCAAGATGGCAGCGCCCGTATCCTAAAATCCTGAACAGAGTTGCAGCCCAGTGAGGGAAAGAATAATAAGTAAGTGACTTAAAACTTAAAATATATTAACTTTTGATGCAGGGGAATCGTTTTTTAAGGCTTTGGGCTTTTCAATAAATCATGGTGAAGGTCCGGTTTAAGGACAGAGTGAACTCACAAAATGTTATTGGGCAAGGGGGAGCCAGGAACATGTGGGGGGTTCAGGGAGCAGCTTCTTGTTAAATGCAAAGAGAAGGCAGCAAGGGTTTTAGAGGGAGGGATGCAGTGAGCCCCACAGGAAGGTTTGAACAACAGTTAATGTGTATGGAGAAATAGCTAAGACAGCAAAGTGGGGAGGTAGGAAGAGTCTCAGCAGATCTACTGTCTCTTTGCCTTAGGGGGTTCACATAAGGTCATGGACTCTTCTATTAGGGGTGGAGAGTTCTACAATGTCACTTACAGCTTTGTCTCTAGCAGCTAACATATTCTAAGCTCTCACAAGAAGAGACAACTGAAACATGCGAAGATGAATGTGTGCTCATACTTTATGTTGATAGCCGATGCTGCTCTTTCAACAGTGCCTTTACAACCCAGAGAGTTATGTCACAGTCAGAGCTCTTTTTATATTTTCTCTTGTCCTCAATGGCTATTTTTATCTGTCATTACACCTCACTGGCACGTGGGCTTCTTTGCTATTTTCTCTGCCCCTGAGCATGATGTCTTCCTAATTATTCATAGCTTTCATTTGGCGTTTATTGATGAACTACGATGCACATTCATTCTGGTTCACTTTTTGCACTGGGGCGGCTCATTGACGGCAACTCACTTTATATCGTTGGATGGTGCTCTTGGCTGCAACTTGCGTTAGAGTGATGGTGGCCTGCCAGGCAAACCAGAGATTTCATTTTATGTGAATGTATTTAAGATTTCCATTACTATTTTTTGTCAGCCTCCCACTTATGGTCCCATTGCATTGTACTACGGCAGTGCTTACATAGTTTTCTATTTTGCTGACATTATTCTACTCATTAGTGGGTGGGTATTGCATCAGTTTACCTCTCATTTTGGGGATTGACATTACTGATATATTGCACCCCCCATTCCCTGGGTATGCCTGCCACGCATTTGGGCCGCTGAGGTCTTGTTGGACCCTTATGGGGAGGCCGATTCATTAATAGCGCCAGGTAGCGACAGATGAGCGACTGTAGCGTGATTTTTTCAGCGCCAGCCAGTATTCGCTGTGCTTGGCCGGCGTTAGCTTGATGACAGCGACTCAGTCGGTGTGCGGTAATGTTGAATACGGGCTGGGGGGTCGCTGTTTCACAGGTCCAGCGTTGTATGTGAGCGCCTGACAACGAATGGCCAGAGCGAACGGCTAGCTTCATATTCATCAACAAATCACGCTCCGAATGTGCTGTCGCTGTCCATTCCTTGTTTAAACCCCAGAGCGCTGGCGGCGATGTGTATTAACTAGTTTTTAACCCCTAAACAACCATATTTTGTGAATGTAACATTATACATGTTTTTAGAATCATTTTGTAATATGAATACATTAATCTCAGACCTGTTAGATCAATTCTGCACATTTTTTTTTTAATTTTTTTTTTTACTTAAAATAAAATCCTAACATTGCAGAAGTGGTCTCCGATTTTTTGACATTAAAAAAATAAAAAAAAAATGAATACCAATTAATTATGATTAATTATAGATTGCTCCATTGAAATGCATTGGACATCGCCAGGGAGCGACAGCTCATACCTGGCGCTGTGAGGGAATTTGCAGCGGCGCTGTTCGGTCCAGGCGGCTTCATGATGAATGCCGCGCTAGCCGTCGCTCTCGCCGGCGCTAGCCTCATTTTGCTTGATAAATGCGTCATTGTGACCGCCGCCGGGCGTACTTGAGTCGGTAGTCGCCGTTAGCTGCCGCTACCTGGCGCTCGTCAGACACTACCTGGCGCTATCGCTTGATGAATAAGGGCCTAAGTGTCTTTGTCAATTTTGTGTGTGTTTCCCATTCCATAAATTCTGGGATTTTTTCAAAAAAGTTTTTCCCTTTTTACATGTAATTGTTTCTATGCATTTGAGGGTTTCCCTTGTGTGTTTAGTCTCACACTGTATGTTGTCACCTTTCCTTATCTTAAAAAAAGAAATCTATTAATCCTGTCCACAGAGGTACTGTACACTAGAGAGTAATCTGCAAACTGAAAGGAGTAAAAAACTCTTAATGGCAACCATTTTGAAACAACCCGTGTATCAATGTGTTGCAGTGCCCTTGCAAGATGGGGTTTGAATGTAATATAAACACAAAAAGAAATGACAACTGCAATGGTTTGTAGACCTTAAAGACCTTAAAGGTTTTCAGATTCACAAGTGCAATGTCCCTGACCAAACCAGTCGTGTTCCAAAGAGAAGTTATTATGCTGGTAAATTCCTATTTATGACTTTTCGATAAAAGGCTTCTGCCATGATGTGGCACATTACACATTTATAAGGTGTGTTAGAGCCCTTTACAGTATAGGACTTAAGTAAGGTTTTCTAGTCAATGTACATGTAGAAATTGACAAAGGTGAAGAAAGGGGAAAAATCACCCAATCCTGCTCTTCAGCAGGTTAATGGGTTTTTAAGGATTGGCAGAGAGCCTTTTAGAAGACTTTAATGTAAAATAAGAGCTATTAATTATGTGAACATTTTATTTAATGGATTTTGCCTCGGCTTGAAAATATTCCATATATCTGTTCAACAAAACTGAACCTATTTCACCTTGCCTTGAAAGTTTTCCAGAGAACATTTTGTTTCAAAGAAACTCCTTGCCTTTTTAGTGTATGTTTCTTATGGCCAATAAACATCAGAAATATAGCAAATGACCTGGGAGCCTGCCTGTCCATTTTTTGTAGCTTTTAGAGACTTTCTTATACAACACACAGATAATCCCCTACTCCTGCAATGGGGCAGCTCCCTATAAGCTAATGTAAATTCCAAAAATATATGTAACTCATTAATATCTGAATTTCACTTGTAGAACTGCTTCATTCAGAAACGAATTAAGGGAAAAGTATAAGAAAAGGTAGCACACATTTTTCAGTGCTGAATCACTCCTTCAATTTAAAGAGGAACAAAACCTAAGGCACTATGAGACTCCAGGGAAAGCATAATCGCTCCCCCCGGTGCACTCCGATTGCCTCCACTGTGTGAAACCCCACAGGTCACCCGAAAACTCACCTTCGTTCCCGGTCCAACGGCGCATGTGCGAGCAGAAGCCACATGTCCGCTATCCCTTTGGTAGGAGGCATGCTCGCGCCAGGCATTTGTGAATGGCCGGATCGTGCGCACGCTCCCTGTTAGAGGGTAGTGGGGGATGCGGTTGCCAGTGCGCTCGGATCCGCCTGCATTAGACAAACTCCTGGACGAAGGGCATGCAGAGCATGCAGATCGGACAGCGGCTGTGCATTCGTCGTAGGACTGGAAAGAGTTGAGTTTGTTTGAGCAACCTGGGGGTTTCACACAGCTTCACCCGGGGGCAAGGATCAAAACCCAGGCTAGTCAAAATCCTGGGTTGTGGTCCACTATAAGTAAAGTTCACCAATCTTTATTTTGAAGTAAAAGGTTCTATTTTCTTTTACTCGTGAAATACATGCTATTTGGTGAAGAAAGTTTTACTTTGGGTGTGCTTTTGGGTGTGAATTGTAGCCTGCATCTGAGTGAAAATGTTACCTTTAACACACAAAAAATAATATTGCAAAATGTTTTTACTCAACAGGGCTGCCCCCCTGTTCTCCATACTTTTCATATTATGTATGGAAATCTTGGCCTGAACAGTCCAGGGATCCCATGTTACCTGACTGAACACAAAAAAATTAAAATATGCTAACAAGTGACTGATGTGGTGTGGAGCTGTAGGGAACACAGTGCACCCGGAGCTCTTGATACATCAAACGTTACATGACACTGGGGAAGGCGCTAAACATTTATTTGCATCATAAATATGACTTGCTGGTGGCACTCACGAAAATCACCCGCCGCTACACGCCTCTAGTGTCTCTTAATTAAGTCGATTTGTGTGTTTCATGTTCACTAGTTTCTTCCCAAAATATCACCAAAAATGGGACCTTTTCAGGTGAGGAACATCAGTTTTCAATTAAGACATGATACTTTTATGTGTTTTTGGCTGCATAGCTTATAGGGGGCTGTTATTTCCATACTTAAAAAATATATCCTTACCAAATTGGAGAATGTATTTTTTAAAACTTTCTGTGTTAAATTTTAAATATTCACTGAGATGCAGAAAGCAATGCCAGCCTAAAGTGCATCTTGCCTCACGAATTACTTACCATATCCCTCAGTGAATTCTAAAAGGGGAACTTTAGAAACAATGGGGTCTCTTATTGCTATTCAGATGTCACTTACTCCTCCCTGCCGTGCGACTGCATTAGATGCAGGATGGTGGACACATTGGCAGTGACTGTTTCTTTTTGGTAAGTTGGGCACTGAGGCAAAATATTGGTGCTTAGTGCCATTGACTGGTAACGCATGATAAATAAGGCTCGCTGTTTTCCCAGTTGGACAACCTGTGTCTGTGCCTGTGTATACCTATGGGCCCTTATGCTGTATGTTACAGCACCAATGTGTGCTACTCTGTACTGGCAATTTCTTGGCGCTGCATGTCCTATCTGGTAATTTTTTAACACTTAGCAGTGGTTGGTGGTTTACTGGTCGCAATAATATTATTAAATAAATCTGAAAAATGGGGCAAACTTTGTACTGTGTTTAAGTTTTAGTTGATGGTTTAGACGGGTGAGGAAAAGAGAATATTTATTGAATCAGGTCCAAAATGTTAAATAAAGGGTGAAATAACATGCAGAGTAACTTGCCCACTCTGTTATTTTTATTATTATTGTTTATTTATATAGCGCCATCAACTTCCGTAGAGCCTTAAGGAGCACTCTATCTAATGGGACAACTGAGCAGTGCACAAACATTTTCTGCAGTTCATACAATGCATATTCTAATGTTATATTCAGAATTCTGTTTTGCTTTAGCAATATTATTAAAACAAAAAATAGAGCAGCAAAAAGTATATCACACATTATACCACCACATTATCAGCAAGTATTGATGGCCTCACACATTGTAATGTCATTTCAGCATCATCTCGCATTATGAGGGGGGTGTTTAGTACCTCCAAGTTATTTGGTTCGAAATATTGTCATATGGTGGTCATAATACGATCAGCTCAGTCTTTTATGTTCTGTAGAAAATGGCAACAAATTATGGGCAAAAGCAATTCACAACAATCTTAAGCAATTTTCACAGCTTTTGTGAGGTACAATTACGAACAATATCTAAAGTTACAGATGATTTGAAAAAAACACTGTATTATGCGACTGTGTTATATTATTCCCATAAAGGTACAAATAATTGGGCCTTCACATATGCTCATTATATTCAGAAACAGGACGGCAAAACAAAAGAACTGAGTGAAAGATTTGTATTTTGGTTTTATTTAAAAAGAACATCCATTTCCATTTGCATTTTTGAGCATAAAATGGAATGTTGAGGTGATCCAGTATTTTTTTACATTTTTGCATGTTGCAAATGTGTGTTCTATTCAAACAATTCAACCTGCAATCTATTACTATTGCCAACTGTACATTGAGAGCCTGATGCATGGAGTGTGTCTTTCTGTGCCATTTTGTACCATTTTGTTGGCACTTCAACTGCCTTGACACGACCACTTCCTTTTTAACTTGCCGCTGTTGTTTTTCTGTAAGCTTGTATCAAATGGTGCAGTAAGTTCAACATCTGTTGTTAAATAATGATCTTGCATTTGGTTCACTAGGCTTATGCATAATGGCAAGGATGGCTCCAAGTTTATGTGGGCCCTTGGATGATTTTTAGTTTTAATGGGCCCCTTGCAGTGTGGTACAATATACCATACATGTGATAAAGCTCCATGTATGGTAAAAGGGGAAAAAATAAAACAAAGAATGAGAAAGTATAGACGTAATTGAAGGAATGACAGAAAGAAAGAGAAATAAAGAATGAATGGGAAGAAGGAATGACAGAAGAAAAAATGGAGGCAGGAAGGAAAGAAAAAATAAAGAAAGAATTAATGACATAAATAAGAATGAATGACATAAACAATGAAGAATAATGAATGACTTACAGAAAAAAGAAAGAATTAAAGAAATGACACAAAAAAACAGAAAAATAAAGATAGAAGAATATAAGAGATAAAAGAAAGAAAGAATAGAAGGACTGATAGAACAAAAGGGGCCATGAGAAAACGTATAGAAGGAATGACAGAAAAAAATAATAGAACGAAATAATAAATAAAGAATATGAATGACAAAACAAACAGATGAAAGAAACAAAGAATAGATGGAAAAAAGAAGAAGACTAGAAGGACAGAAACAAAGAATAGAAGGAATGACAGACATAATAGAATGAAAGAAGAAAAAGAAAAGGAATGGCAGAAAGAACAGATAAAGAAAGTAAAAAAGATTGTAAAGAAATAAAGAAACAAAGAGAGAAGGACTGAAAGAAAGAAAGGCTCTCCCAATGGCCAAGTTGCCCATGGCTGACAGTCCTTACTCTTGGTTATTGCACAGCCCTTCGTCCTGCCCAGGGGTTGCCCAGGGTAGAAGGAATGAGGTCGGCTCTCCCAAGTTGCACCTGCCAGGGTACACCCAGTGCTGAGGCCTGCCCTGCCTAATGGCCAGCTTGTGTACTATGCTTGATTTAACAGTGCTAATGTGCTCTAATCTGTTCCACCAACTTCCTGGCACTGTATGCCATATTTGCTATTTTTTAAGATGCAACAGCGTTTTGTGGTGGATCTTTTAGGCATTAGCTGTCGTAACATCTTTACAGTTATCTAAAACCATAAAAATGTGACATACTTTGTAGTGTGTTTGAGATTTTAATTATTGAGGTTGGTGTAAAAATTAGGAGGAAAAAGTGATTTTCAAAAGTTTGTAATCAGTTCCGACATTTAAGTCACGCATTTACATCTTTGACATATAACGAAAGCAATTTCTTTTTAACATTTTTTGTTATAAAACGCTTGAGTACTTTTCCAGCCGTTGTGCTCTATGGTATCATATCATTCAAAACCACAAAAAATTGGTGCTGCTTATATAACAACACTGGTCTGCACTGTGAAATCATCAATTCATCTCTATCTGGTTTACATATTGGTGCTAACTGATGTTTGCTTCTTAAATGAAACATAAAGGGATGCTGTGCTAAAACTCTTGGCATAAGTGGATTTTAATGGTGCACTTGCTTCATAAATGAAGCTCCTATTCTGAATACCAAGATTAGGGATAAGCGAATGGGTTCTAACGAACCTGAATTCGCTCCGAATTTCAGGGAAAATTCGATTCAGCACAAACCCGAATTTTTAGTGGTTCGTGCTGACCGAATTTTCCCTGAAATAAAAAAAAAAATGCCGGCATGGTGGGAGCGGGGAGACCGGCTGCGCTGTCAGCGGGCGGCGGAAGCCGGCTTCCGCCGCCCGCTGACAGCGCAGCCGGCCTCCCTGCTCCCACCATGCCGGCATTTTTTTTTTCCATTTCAGGGCTTGGTGGGAGCGGGGAGGTCGCTGCGCTGTCAGCGGGCGACGGAAGCCGGCTTCCGCTGCCCGCTGACAGTGCAGCCGGCCTCCCCGCTCCCACCAGAGATGAGCGATTCGTAAAAGTTTGATACGGACTAACCCCAATCGCCCGAATCAAATTTTTGAGAAGTTCGCTCATCTCTAACCAAGATCTACAAGAAGAGAGATGTGAGCACTGTACACACAGAATGCTGCTTCTGGGCATGTGCAAGCTTAAGTGAGCTCCATCACTTGCAGCGACCATAGCAGCAGTGTTTTGTGTGTACAGGGCTCACTTCTCTCTTCTTGTGGATCTTGGTATACAATTGCCAATAGGTAGTAAAAACTACTTCCATAAAACACACATTTCCTAGCATAGCATAATAGGAAATAAAAAAAAAAAATACTAGATCAGCTCAGCACCTTGGAAACAGCCCCTTGGCAAAAATATACACCGAAAGTGGACTTTTCCTTTTAAGATGGCAAAAAAAAAGCCTGTGATGAAAATAAGAGTATTGAAAATATTGTGACTAGTAACACGGTACTGGATGGGGGTCATTTAAAGTGGAACAAAACTCAGAAACTGGGTTTTGTTCGGTAACCCGAGGGCATGCCTAATTGGATATGAAACCGCCCAGTTTGGTCATAAAAACTCACCTTTCCACGCTTCAACAGCAGATGCACAGCTTGCATTCGGCAGGCGGCTCTCATTGACTTGAATGGCTGGGGTGGGAGGCAGGAGCGTAGTCACGTAGTCACAGCAGGTAGCTCTCATTGGATGAGAACCCTCACATGCACTGTTGGAGCCTGGGAAGATTAAGGGGGTTATTCATCAAGGGCTAGCACCAGGTAGTGCCTCATAGCGGCAGGCAGCGTCTGGTGAACGCCAGTCACTGTACGTAGAGATGAGCGAACTTTTGAAAAATTCGATTCGACTGATTCGCCGAATTTTCCGACAAAAATCGTTTCGACCCGAATAAATTCGCGACGAATCACTATTAAAAACGGCTATTTCTGAGCCTCCTAGAGCCTCAATAGGGTTGTAAACCATTCTGCCTTGCTGTAACACGCACAGGATGCGTGCTGGGTTAGTTAAATAATACTTTGAATAAATATCACATGCAGATCAGAGGCATCGCTAATAGAATCGCAGAGCGGCACAATTGAATTCAAGAGAGTTGAAGTGGCATCACTATGAGAGGCAGGAGCCCAAACATTGCTTTAAAGAGACACTGGAGTTGGCAGCAGCAGGAGCCCAAAAATTGGATGAATCACACCCTGGAGTTGGCAGCAGCAGCAGCAGGAGCCCAAACATTGGCTGAAAGAGACACTGGGGTTGGCTTCAGGAGCCCAAAAATTGGATGAATCACACCCTGGAGTTGGCAGCAGCAGCAGCAGGAGCCCAAATATTACTTTAAAGAGACACTGGAGTTGGCTTCAGGAGCCCACAAATTGGAAGAATCACACCCTGGAGTTGGCAGCAGCAGCAGCAGCAGCATGAGCCCAAAGATTAGTTTATAGAGACACTGGAGTTGGCTTCAGGAGCCCAAAAATTGGATGAATCACACCCTGGAGTTGGCAGGAGTTGACAGCAGCAGCAGGAGCCCAGACATTACTTTAAAGAGACCCTGGGGTTGGCTTCAGGAGCCCAAAAATTGGATGAATCACACCCTGGAGTTGGCAGCAGCAGGAGCCCAAATATTACTTTATAGAGACACTGGGGTTGGCTTCAGGAGCCCAAAAATTGGATGAATCACACCCTGGAGTTGGCAGCAGCAGCAGCAGGAGCCCAAATATACACTGGAGTTGGCTTCAGGAGCCCAAAAATTGGATGAATCACACCCTGGAGTTGGCAGAAGTTGGCAGCAGCAGCAGCAGGACCCCAAACATTACTTTAAAGAGACCCTGGGGTTGGCTTCAGGAGCCCAAAAATTGGATGAATCACACCCTGGAGTTGGCAGAAGTTGGCAGCAGCAGCAGCAGGAGCCCCATCATTACTTTAAAGAGACACTGGGGTTGGCTTCAGGAGCCCAAAAATTGGATGAATCACACCCTGGAGTTGGCAGCAGCAGGAGCCCAAATATTACTTTAAAGAGACACTGGGGTTGGCTTCAGGAGCCCAGAAATTGGATGATTCACACCCTGGAGTTGGCAGCAGCAGCAGCAGGAGCCCAAATATACACTGGAGTTGGCTTCAGGAGCCCAAACATTGGATGAATCACACCCTGGAGTTGGCAGCAGCAGCAGCAGGAGCCCAAATATTACTTTAAAGAGACACTGGGGTTGGCTTCAGGAGCCCAAAAATTGGATGAATCACACCCTGGAGTTGGCAGCAGCAGCAGCAGGAGCCCAAATATACACTATAGTTGGCTTCAGGAGCCCAAAAATTGGATGAATCACACCCTGGAGTTGGCAGAAGTTGGCAGCAGCAGCAGCAGGAGCCCAAACATTACTTTAAAGAGACACTGGGGTTGGCTTCAGGAGCCCAAAAATTGGATGAATCACACCCTGGAGTTGGCAGAAGTTGGCAGCAGCAGCAGCAGGAGCCCAAACATTACTTTAAAGAGACACTGGGGTTGGCTTCAGGAGCCAAAAAATTGGATGAATCACACCCTGGAGTTGGCAGCAGCAGGAGCCCAAATATTACTTTAAAGAGACACTGGGTTTGGCTTCAGGAGCCCAAAAATTGGATGATTCACACCCTGGAGTTGGCGGTAGCAGCAGCAGGAGCCCAAATATACACTGGAGTTGGCTTCAGGAGCCCAAAAATTGGATGAATCACACCCTGGAGTTGGCAGCAGCAGCAGCAGGAGCCCAAACATTACTTTAAAGAGTCCCTGGGGTTGGCTTCAGGAGCCCAAAAATTGGATGAATCACACCCTGGAGTTGGCAGCAGCAGGAGCCCAAATATTACTTTAAAGAGACACTGGGGTTGGCTTCAGGAGCCCAAAAATTGGATGAATCACACCCTGGAGTTGGCAGCAGCAGCAGCAGGAGCCCAAATATACACTGGAGTTGGCTTCAGGAGCCCAAAAATTGGATGAATCACACCCTGGAGTTGGCAGAAGTTGGCAGCAGCAGCAGGAGCCCAAACATTACTTTAAAGAGACACTGGGGTTGGCTTCAGGAGCCCAAAAATTGGATGATTCACACCCTGGAGTTGGCAGCAGCAGCAGCAGGAGCCCAAATATACACTGGAGTTGGCTTCAGGAGCCCAAAAATTGGATGAATCACACCCTGGAGTTGGCAGCAGCAGCAGCAGGAGCCCAAACATTACTTTAAAGAGACCCTGGGGTTGGCTTCAGGAGCCCAAAAATTGGATGAATCACACCCTGGAGTTGGCAGCAGCAGGAGCCCAAATATTACTTTAAAGAGACACTGGGTTTGGCTTCAGGAGCCCAAAAATTGGATGATTCACACCCTGGAGTTGGCGGTAGCAGCAGCAGGAGCCCAAATATACACTGGAGTGGGCTTCAGGAGCCCAAAAATTGGATGAATCACACCCTGGAGTTGGCAGCAGCAGCAGCAGGATCCCAAACATTACTTTAAAGAGTCCCTGGGGTTGGCTTCAGGAGCCCAAAAATTGGATGAATCACACCCTGGAGTTGGCAGCAGCAGGAGCCCAAATATTACTTTAAAGAGACACTGGGGTTGGCTTCAGGAGCCCAAAAATTGGATGAATCACACCCTGGAGTTGGCAGCAGCAGCAGCAGGAGCCCAAATATACACTGGAGTTGGCTTCAGGAGCCCAAAAATTGGATGAATCACACCCTGGAGTTGGCAGAAGTTGGCAGCAGCAGCAGGAGCCCAAACATTACTTTAAAGAGACACTGGGGTTGGCTTCAGGAGCCCAAAAATTGGATGATTCACACCCTGGAGTTGGCAGCAGCAGCAGCAGGAGCCCAAATATACACTGGAGTTGGCTTCAGGAGCCCAAAAATTGGATGAATCACACCCTGGAGTTGGCAGCAGCAGCAGCAGGAGCCCAAACATTACTTTAAAGAGACCCTGGGGTTGGCTTCAGGAGCCCAAAAATTGGATGATTCACACCCTGGAGTTGGCAGCAGCAGCAGCAGGAGCCCAAATATACACTGGAGTTGGCTTCAGGAGCCCAAAAATTGGATGAATCACACCCTGGAGTTGGCAGCAGCAGCAGCAGGAACCCAAACATTACTTTAAAGAGACCCTGGGGTTGGCTTCAGGAGCCCAAAAATTGGATGAATCACACCCTGGAGTTGGCAGAAGTTGGCAGCAGCAGCAGCAGAAGCCCAAACATTACTTTAAAGAGACCCTGGGGTTGGCTTCAGGAGCCCAAAAATTGGATGAATCACACCCTGGAGTTGGCAGAAGTTGGCAGCAGCAGGAGCCCAAATATTACTTTAAAGAGACACTGGGGTTGGCTTCAGGAGCCCAAAAATTGGATGAATCACATCCTGGAGTTGGCAGCAGCAGGAGCCCAAATATTACTTTAAAGAGACACTGGGGTTGGCTTCAGGAGCCCAAAAATTGGATGAATCACACCCTGGAGTTGGCAGCAGCAGCAGCAGCAGCATGAGCCCAAAGATTACTTTATAGAGACACTGGAGTTGGCTTCAGGAGCCCAAAAATTGGATGAATCACACCCTGGAGTTGGCAGGAGTTGACAGCAGCAGCAGCAGGAGCCCAAACATTACTTTAAAGAGACCCTGGGGTTGGCTTCAGGAGCCCAAACATTGGATGAATCACACCCTGGAGTTGGCAGCAGCAGCAGCAGGAGCCCAAATATACACTGGAGTTGGCTTCAGGACCCCAAAAATTGGATGAATCACACCCTGGAGTTGGCAGAAGTTGGCAGCAGCAGCAGCAGGACCCCAAACATTACTTTAAAGAGACACTGGGGTTGGCTTCAGGAGCCCAAAAATTGGATGATTCACACCCTGGAGTTGGCAGCAGCAGCAGCAGGAGCCCAAATATACACTGGAGTTGGCTTCAGGAGCCCAAAAATTGGATGAATCACACCCTGGAGTTGGCAGCAGCAGCAGCAGGAGCCCAAACATTACTTTAAAGAGACCCTGGGGTTGGCTTCAGGAGCCCAAAAATTGGATGAATCACACCCTGGAGTTGGCAGCAGCAGGAGCCCAAATATTACTTTAAAGAGACACTGGGTTTGGCTTCAGGAGCCCAAAAATTGGATGATTCACACCCTGGAGTTGGCGGTAGCAGCAGCAGGAGCCCAAATATACACTGGAGTTGGCTTCAGGAGCCCAAAAATTGGATGAATCACACCCTGGAGTTGGCAGCAGCAGCAGCAGGAGCCCAAACATTACTTTAAAGAGTCCCTGGGGTTGGCTTCAGGAGCCCAAAAATTGGATGAATCACACCCTGGAGTTGGCAGCAGCAGGAGCCCAAATATTACTTTAAAGAGACACTGGGGTTGGCTTCAGGAGCCCAAAAATTGGATGAATCACACCCTGGAGTTGGCAGCAGCAGCAGCAGGAGCCCAAATATACACTGGAGTTGGCTTCAGGAGCCCAAAAATTGGATGAATCACACCCTGGAGTTGGCAGAAGTTGGCAGCAGCAGCAGGAGCCCAAACATTACTTTAAAGAGACACTGGGGTTGGCTTCAGGAGCCCAAAAATTGGATGATTCACACCCTGGAGTTGGCAGCAGCAGCAGCAGGAGCCCAAATATACACTGGAGTTGGCTTCAGGAGCCCAAAAATTGGATGAATCACACCCTGGAGTTGGCAGCAGCAGCAGCAGGAGCCCAAACATTACTTTAAAGAGACCCTGGGGTTGGCTTCAGGAGCCCAAAAATTGGATGAATCACACCCTGGAGTTGGCAGAAGTTGGCAGCAGCAGCAGCAGAAGCCCAAACATTACTTTAAAGAGACCCTGGGGTTGGCTTCAGGAGCCCAAAAATTGGATGAATCACACCCTGGAGTTGGCAGAAGTTGGCAGCAGCAGGAGCCCAAATATTACTTTAAAGAGACACTGGGGTTGGCTTCAGGAGCCCAAAAATTGGATGAATCACATCCTGGAGTTGGCAGCAGCAGGAGCCCAAATATTACTTTAAAGAGACACTGGGGTTGGCTTCAGGAGCCCAAAAATTGGATGAATCACACCCTGGAGTTGGCAGAAGTTGGCAGCAGCAGGGGCCCGAACATTACTTTAAAGAGACACTGGGGTTGGCTTCATGAGCCCAAAAATTGGATGATTCACACCCTGAAGTTGGCAGCAGCAGCAGCAGGAGCCCAAATATACACTGGAGTTGGCTTCAGGAGCCGAAAAATTGGATGAATCACACCCTGGAGTTGGCAGCAGCAGCAGCAGGAGCCCAAACATTACTTTAAAGAGACCCTGGGGTTGGCTTCAGGAGCCCAAAAATTGGATGATTCACACCCTGGAGTTGGCAGCAGCAGCAGCAGGAGCCCAAATATACACTGGAGTTGGCTTCAGGAGCCAAAAAATTGGATGAATCACACCCTGGAGTTGGCAGCAGCAGCAGCAGGAACCCAAACATTACTTTAAAGAGACCCTGGGGTTGGCTTCAGGAGCCCAAAAATTGGATGAATCTCACCCGGGAGTTGGCAGAAGTTGGCAGCAGCAGAAGCAGGAGCCCAAACATTACTTTAAAGAGACCCTGGGGTTGGCTTCAGGAGCACAAAAATTGGATGAATCACACCCTGGAGTTGGCAGAAGTTGGCAGCAGCAGGAGCCCAAATATTACTTTAAAGAGACACTGGGGTTGGCTTCAGGAGCCCAAAAATTGGATGAATCACATCCTGGAGTTGGCAGCAGCAGGAGCCCAAATATTACTTTAAAGAGACACTGGGGTTGGCTTCAGGAGGCCAAAAACTGGATGAATCACACCCTGGAGTTGGCAGCAGCAGCAGCAGGAGCCCAAACATTACTTCAAAGAGACCCTGTGGTTGGCTTCAGGAGCCCAAAAATTGGATGAATCACACCCTGGAGTTGGCAGAAGTTGGCAGCAGCAGCAGCAGGAGCCCAAACATTACTTTAAAGAGACACTGGGGTTGGCTTCAGGAGCCCAAAAATTGGATGAATCACACCCTGGAGTTGGCAGAAGTTGGCAGCAGCAGCAGCAGGAGCCCAAACATTACTTTAAAGAGACACTGGGGTTGGCTTCAGGAGCCCAAAAATTGGATGAATCACACCCTGGAGTTGGCAGCAGCAGGAGCCCAAATATTACTTTAAAGAGACACTGGGGTTGGCTTCAGGAGCCCAAAAATTGGATGATTCACACCCTGGAGTTGGCAGCAGCAGCAGCAGGAGCCCAAATATACACTGGAGTTGGCTTCAGGAGCCAAAAATTGGATGAATCACACCCTGGAGTTGGCAGCAGCAGCAGCAGGAGCCCAAATATTACTTTAAAGAGACACTGGGGTTGGCTTCAGGAGCCCAAAAATTGGATGAATCACACCCTGGAGTTGGCAGCAGCAGCAGCAGGAGCCCAAATATACACTGGAGTTGGCTTCAGGAGCCCAAAAATTGGATGAATCACACCCTGGAGTTGGCAGAAGTTGGCAGCAGCAGCAGCAGGAGCCCAAACATTACTTTAAAGAGACACTGGGGTTTGCTTCAGGAGCCCAAAAATTGGATGAATCACACCCTGGAGTTGGTAGAAGTTGGCAGCAGCAGCAGCAGGAGCCCAAACATTACTTTAAAGAGACACTGGGGTTGGCTTCAGGAGCCCAAAAATTGGATGAATCACACCCTGGAGTTGGCAGCAGCAGGAGCCCAAATATTACTTTAAAGAGACACTGGGGTTGGCTTCAGGAGCCCAAAAATTGGATGATTCACACCCTGGAGTTGGCGGTAGCAGCAGCAGGAGCCCAAATATACACTGGAGTTGGCTTCAGGAGCCCAAAAATTGGATGAATCACACCCTGGAGTTGGCAGCAGCAGCAGCAGGAGCCCAAACATTACTTTAAAGAGTCCCTGGGGTTGGCTTCAGGAGCCCAAAAATTGGATGAATCACACCCTGGAGTTGGCAGCAGCAGGAGCCCAAATATTACTTTAAAGAGACACTGGGGTTGGCTTCAGGAGCCCAAAAATTGGATGAATCACACCCTGGAGTTGGCAGCAGCAGGAGCCCAAATATACACTGGAGTTGGCTTCAGGAGCCCAAAAATTGGATGAATCACACCCTGGAGTTGGCAGAAGTTGGCAGCAGCAGCAGCAGGAGCCCAAACATTACTTTAAAGAGACACTGGGGTTGGCTTCAGGAGCCCAAAAATTGGATGATTCACACCCTGGAGTTGGCAGCAGCAGCAGCAGGAGCCCAAATATACACTGGAGTTGGCTTCAGGAGCCCAAAAATTGGATAAATCACATCCTGGAGTTGGCAGCAGCAGCAGCAGGAGCCCAAACATTACTTTAAAGAGACCCTGGGGTTGGCTTCAGGAGCCCAAAAATTGGATGATTCACACCCTGGAGTTGGCAGCAGCAGCAGCAGGAGCCCAAATATACACTGGAGTTGGCTTCAGGAGCCCAAAAATTGGATGAATCACACCCTGGAGTTGGCAGCAGCAGCAGCAGGAACCCAAACATTACTTTAAAGAGACACTGGGGTTGGCTTCAGGAGCCCAAAAATTGGATGAATCACACCCTGGAGTTGGCAGAAGTTGGCAGCAGCAGCAGCAGAAGCCCAAACATTACTTTAAAGAGACCCTGGGGTTGGCTTCAGGAGCCCAAAAATTGGATGAATCACACCCTGGAGTTGGCAGAAGTTGGCAGCAGCAGGAGCCCAAATATTACTTTAAAGAGACACTGGGGTTGGCTTCAGGAGCCCAAAAATTGGATGAATCACATCCTGGAGTTGGCAGCAGCAGGAGCCCAAATATTACTTTAAAGAGACACTGGGGTTGGCTTCAGGAGCCCAAAAATTGGATGAATCACACCCTGGAGTTGGCAGAAGTTGGCAGCAGCAGGAGCCCGAACATTACTTTAAAGAGACACTGGGTTGGCTTCAGGAGCCCAAAAATTGGATGATTCACACCCTGAAGTTGGCAGCAGCAGCAGCAGGAGCCCAAATATACACTGGAGTTGGCTTCAGGAGCCCAAAAATTGGATGAATCACACCCTGGAGTTGGCAGCAGCAGCAGCAGGAGCCCAAACATTACTTTAAAGAGACCCTGGGGTTGGCTTCAGGAGCCCAAAAATTGGATGATTCACACCCTGGAGTTGGCAGCAGCAGCAGCAGGAGCCCAAATATACACTGGAGTTGGCTTCAGGAGCCAAAAAAATGGATGAATCACACCCTGGAGTTGGCAGCAGCAGCAGCAGGAACCCAAACATTACTTTAAAGAGACCCTGGGGTTGGCTTCAGGAGCCCAAAAATTGGATGAATCACACCCGGGAGTTGGCAGAAGTTGGCAGCAGCAGCAGCAGGAGCCCAAACATTACTTTAACCCTTCTAATGCCAGCTACGTGAGTCTCACGTAGCAGCCTCTACTCCACTTAAGTGCCAGCTACGTGAGACTCACGTAGCTGACTTTAAACCCCCACAGTAAAAAAAATATAAAAGTAAAATACTCACCTGACCCCTCGTTGGATTCAGCCGGGTCTCCTCTTTAATTTGGTGCCATCCGATCCCCCGTGGGGGCTCGGATGGCTCCAGGAGAGCCCCCGGAATAGCACCCCCCCCCCGTTTGGCAGCAGCAGCTGCTAACTGTAAAAAAAAAAAAAAATACAAATGACATTTACTTACCTGCAGTCGCGCTGCCTCCCTCCGGGTCTCCTCTTCACTGGGGGGGCCTCCGATCGCCCCCCCCCAGCCTCTTCAGCTTCAGGGGAGAGCCTGAAAGGGCTCTCCCCTTCCTCTCCCGACGGGCGCCGCCATCTTGCCCTTCGGGGGCGGGGCTAATGACGTCACCTCCGGGTGTCATCGGGGCACCCGGCAGTTCTCTTCTCAGATGCCGGTGATGGCTGGGCCGAGAAGGAGGGAGGTAGGCGATCCTCCGATCGCCTGCCTCCCCCCTTCTCTGCCCAGCTGTCACCTGCATCAGATCGCCGCGGGACAATGCATATGAAGATCGGAGGTGAGTAAAGGTAAAATGTTTTTTTTTTTTTAATAAACATATTTCAAAACCTGTGTCTGTCTTTTTTCTTATACTGTTAACCCTTTGTGAACTGGTAAGGGGTCCATGACCCCTATACCAGTTCACAAGGCTGGGGGGATGGCAAGCCACCTGCGCTAGCGGGTGGCTTGCCATTAACCCCTGGCACCCCCATTACCTGCCTCCCCAAAGGCCAGGGGGGGCAGAAGAGCCCGGGCCCACATAGGCTATGTGGGCTCGTAGGCTGCAGGGTGGGGGGCCACAAAAGCTGGCCCCCCCACTCTGTGCCTACAAGCCCCCATAGCTGGTCCCGGGCTGGTTACTGTGGGTAAGGGGGACCCCACGTCATTTTTTTTTATTTTTAAGGGTTTTTAACCCTTAAAAATCAAAAAAAAATGGGGTCTGCCCCCTCTGGGAGGGGGGACCCTATGTCATTTTTTTTTTTTATTAACCCTTTGTGTTCTGTCATCCAGCAGCTATAAAAGGCTTCTTGCAAGTGAGCAGAAGCCAGTGATCGCCGAGGGACAGAGTGCTCCAGGATGGATGGGAGGTGAGTACAGTGTAAAAAAAAAAAAAAAAATTAATAAAATATTTTTTTCTCTGCTTGTGTCTGTGTGATTATTTACTTTTAACCCCTTGTGAACTGGTAAGGGGTCCATGACCCCTATACCAGTTCACAAGGCTGGGGGGATGGCAAGCCACCTGCGCTAGCGGGTGGCTTGCCATTAACCCCCGGCACCCCCATTACCTGCCTCCCCAAAGGCCAGGGGGGGGCAGAAGAGCCCGGGCCCACATAGGCTATGTGGGCTCGTAGGCTGCAGGGTGGGGGGGCCACAAAAGCTGGCCCCCCCACTCTGTGCCTACAAGCCCCCATAGCTGGTCCCGGGCTGGTTACTTTGGGTAAGGGGGACCCCACGTCAATTTTTTTTTTGATTTTTAAGGGTTTTTAACCCTTAAAAATCAAAAAAATGGGGTCCCCCTCCCCTGGGAGGGGGGACCCTATGTCATTTTTTTTCTCGATTTAACCCTTTGTAGTGTGGATGGTATTTGTATTTTTTTTGTGAATGTTATAAAATACTTGTTTCAGTTAGAGGGGTCTCCTGGGCAGGAACAGGGGGCTACCGATAAATATGTGGTACCGTTCTAATCGGTAGAAATGGGGCTTTCACATGCAATATGATTTTCCTTAATAAAATACATTTTTTATTTAAAATAAAGGAGTCAATTTTCAAAAAAAAATTTTTATTATTTATTTATTTTTTTTTTTTACTTAATAATATTGTAAAAAAAAAAAAATGTACAAACAAAACATTTCATGTTAAAGCCTAAACTCTGCTGCAAAAAATATATATATATAATTTTCCTGAAAGTTCCAGCAAAAATGGCGCAAAACATGGCGAAAACATGACGCAAAATGGGGAAAAATGGCCTGTCAACAGAGGGTGACAAAATCTCAAGTAGGCTGGCAATTAAAAGGGTTAATAGTACCTATGCATGTTGGATATTGTTCTGTTCGGGAGACCTTGCGCTTTCAGACTTAGCTTGTTTTTTCTGGTTTGCATATTTAAATTTTAGGAAAAGGTGTTTTTTATTCAGCTTTTTTATAAATTTTTTAGGGAAACCCTGCGCAACCAAAGAATTCTTTGAGGTAATAATTCCAGAAAGATGAGCCCACTAGAACAAGTTGGGTACCCTTAGAAAGCTTAACGTGTGTACTTTCAGGGAATATATGGTTTATGGGGGATATTCTAAATGTCAAGGGTTGTTTTGGTTGAAAAATCGCAAGGTGCGCACTTTGTCTGCAGAGCTGAAATTTTCAAGTAAAATTACCGTTATGCGCATGCTTTACTTTGGGGTGTTTGGCAGCTCTTCCCTTGACAGTAGCTATGCATGTTGGGTATCGTTCTGTTCGGAGGTTGTTGCGTTTTCAGATTAAACTTGTTTTTTCTTGTTTGTATGTAGTTTTTTAGGAAAATGTGGCTTTGATTCTGCTTTTTTATCCTTTTTTTAAGGGAAACTCTTTGCAACCAAAGAATCCATTGAGGGATTACTTCCAGAAAACTATGGCCACATCAACAAGCCTGGTACGCCTAGAAAGCCTGAGGTGTGTACTTCCAGAGAATATATAGTTTGTTGGGGGTATTTCAAATGTAAAGGGTTGTTTTTCTGGAAAAACTGCAAGGTGCGCATATTGCGTAGCATAGTTGTATTTTATCTGAAAATCCCCTAAAGCGCTGTTTCAGTTTGGGGGAGTCTCCTGGGCAGGAAAGGGTGTCTACCTATACATATGTGGTACCGCTGTAACCGGGAGAAATTGGGATTTCACACGCAATAAGATTTCATTGACAAACTTACATTTTTTATTACAAAAAAAACTACAATATGTAAAAAATTTTTTTATTTTTTTTTTTTTGCACATATTTCACCCAAAAATATTAAGAATACACCTAACAAATGACAAACAAGACATTTCATGTTAAAGCCCAGACTCTGCTGAAAAAAACAATATATCATTTTCCTGGGAAATCCCTGGAAATCCCTTCCAAAATCACATTTAAACATGGGGAGTGCAAAATAGTGCAAAATGGTCTGGCAACAGAATGTGACAAAAACTCCAGGTAGGCTGGCACTTAAAGGGTTAAAGAGACCCTGGGGTTGGCTTCAGGAGCCCAAAAATTGGATGAATCACACCCTGGAGTTGGCAGAAGTTGGCAGCAGCAGGAGCCCAAATATTACTTTAAAGAGACACTGGGGTTGGCTTCAGGAGCCCAAAAATTGGATGAATCACATCCTGGAGTTGGCAGCAGCAGGAGCCCAAATATTACTTTAAAGAGACACTGGGGTTGGCTTCAGGAGGCCAAAAACTGGATGAATCACACCCTGGAGTTGGCAGCAGCAGCAGCAGGAGCCCAAACATTACTTCAAAGAGACCCTGTGGTTGGCTTCAGGAGCCCAAAAATTGGATGAATCACACCCTGGAGTTGGCAGAAGTTGGCAGCAGCAGCAGCAGGAGCCCAAACATTACTTTAAAGAGACACTGGGGTTGGCTTCAGGAGCCCAAAAATTGGATGACTCACACCCTGGAGTTGGCAGAAGTTGGCAGCAGCAGCAGCAGGAGCCCAAACATTACTTTAAAGAGACACTGGGGTTGGCTTCAGGAGCCCAAAAATTGGATGAATTACACCCTGGAGTTGGCAGCAGCAGGAGCCCAAATATTACTTTAAAGAGACACTGGGGTTGGCTTCAGGAGCCCAAAAATTGGATGATTCACACCCTGGAGTTGGCAGCAGCAGCAGCAGGAGCCCAAATATACACTGGAGTTGGCTTCAGGAGCCAAAAATTGGATGAATCACACCCTGGAGTTGGCAGCAGCAGCAGCAGGAGCCCAAATATTACTTTAAAGAGACACTGGGGTTGGCTTCAGGAGCCCAAAAATTGGATGAATCACACCCTGGAGTTGGCAGCAGCAGCAGCAGGAGCCCAAATATACACTGGAGTTGGCTTCAGGAGCCCAAAAATTGGATGAATCACACCCTGGAGTTGGCAGAAGTTGGCAGCAGCAGCAGCAGGAGCCCAAACATTACTTTAAAGAGACACTGGGGATGGTATCAGGAGCCCAAAAATTGGATGAATCACACCCTGGAGTTGGTAGAAGTTGGCAGCAGCAGCAGGAGCCCAAACATTACTTTAAAGAGACACTGGGGTTGGCTTCAGGAGCCCAAAAATTGGATGAATCACACCCTGGAGTTGGCAGCAGCAGGAGCCCAAATATTACTTTAAAGAGACACTGGGGTTGGCTTCAGGAGCCCAAAAATTGGATGATTCACACCCTGGAGTTGGCGGTAGCAGCAGCAGGAGCCCAAATATACACTGGAGTTGGCTTAAGGAGCCCAAAAATTGGATGAATCACACCCTGGAGTTGGCAGCAGCAGGAGCCCAAACATTACTTTAAAGAGACCCTGGGGTTGGCTTCAGGAGCCCAAAAATTGGATGAATCACACCCTGGAGTTGGCAGCAGCAGGAGCCCAAATATTACTTTAAAGAGACACTGGGGTTGGCTTCAGGAGCCCAAAAATTGGATGAATCACACCCTGGAGTTGGCAGAAGTTGGCAGCAGCAGGAGCCCAAATATTACTTTAAAGAGACACTGGGGTTGGCTTCAGGAGCCCAAAAATTGGATGAATCACACCCTGGAGTTGGCAGCAGCAGCAGGAGCCCAAATATACACTGGAGTTGGCTTCAGGAGCCCAAAAATTGGATGAATCACACCCTGGAGTTGGCAGAAGTTGGCAGCAGCAGCAGAAGGAGCCCAAACATTACTTTAAAGAGACACTGGGGTTGGCTTCAGGAGCCCAAAAATTGGATGATTCACACCCTGGAGTTGGCAGCAGCAGCAGCAGGAGCCCAAATATACACTGGAGTTGGCTTCAGGAGCCCAAAAATTGGATGAATCACACCCTGGAGTTGGCAGCAGCAGCAGCAGGAACCCAAACATTACTTTAAAGAGACCCTGGGGTTGGCTTCAGGAGCCAAAAAATTGGATGAATCACACCCTGGAGTTGGCAGAAGTTGGCAGCCGCAGCAGCAGAAGCCCAAACATTACTTTAAAGAGACCCTGGGGTTGGCTTCAGGAGCCCAAAAATTGGATGAATCACACCCTGGAGTTGGCAGAAGTTGGCAGCAGCAGGAGCCCAAATATTACTTTAAAGAGACACTGGGGTTGGCTTCAGGAGCCCAAAAATTGGATGAATCACATCCTGGAGTTGGCAGCAGCAGGAGCCCAAATATTACTTTAAAGAGACACTGGGGTTGGCTTCAGGAGCCCAAAAATTGGATGAATCACACCCTGGAGTTGGCAGAAGTTGGCAGCAGCAGCAGCAGGACCCCAAACATTACTTTAAAGAGACACTGGGGTTGGCTTCAGGAGCCCAAAAATTGGATGATTCACACCCTGGAGTTGGCAGCAGCAGCAGCAGGAGCCCAAATATACACTGGAGTTGGCTTCAGGAGCCCAAAAATTGGATGAATCACACCCTGGAGTTGGCAGCAGCAGGAGCCCAAACATTACTTTAAAGAGACCCTGGGGTTGGCTTCAGGAGCCCAAAAATTGGATGATTCACACCCTGGAGTTGGCAGCAGCAGCAGCAGGAGCCCAAATATACACTGGAGTTGGCTTCAGGAGCCCAAAAATTGGATGAATCACACCCTGGAGTTGGCAGCAGCAGCAGCAGGAGCCCAAACATTACTTTTAAGAGACCCTGGGGTTGGCTTCAGGAGCCCAAAAATTGGATGTATCACACCCTGGAGTTGGCAGAAGTTGGCAGCAGCAGGAGCCCAAATATTACTTTAAAGAGACACTGGGGTTGGCTTCAGGAGCCCAAAAATTGGATGAATCACACCCTGGAGTTGGCAGCAGCAGGAGCCCAAATATTACTTTAAAGAGACACTGGGGTTGGCTTCAGGAGCCCAAAAATTGGATGAATCACACCCTGGAGTTGGCAGCAGCAGCAGCAGGAGCCCAAATATACACTGGAGTTGGCTTCAGGAGCCCAAAATTGGATGAATCACACCCTGGAGTTGGCAGCAGCAGCAGCAGGAGCCCAAACATTACTTTAAAGAGACCCTGGGGTTGGCTTCAGGAGCCCAAAATTTGGATGAATCACACCCTGTGGAGAGTCATGTGAAGAAAAAGTAGCTTAGTTAGTAATATCTACATAAAATTATGAATAAACAAATGCAAAAGAAACAAGAAGGTATCATTGCCTCTGACTAATTAGCCCTCAAAAATTCTTGGAATTTTTAATCTGGAATCATGTCTGATCCATCTTATCCGAAGAATATTAATAAAAAGTAAGAGTAACGTAAAGGGTTTTTTATCAATACTTACTTGTGGTCCGATGCGGAGGAATGTCTGTAACTGGAGAGCAGCGCCTTAAATCTGTTTTGCACGATCCATCTTTCTTTAGTGTAGGTCTGGCCCCGTCATCAATCTACTGGAATACATCAGGCATTGTTGGGAGGAAAGCTTGGATGATCCATGCGCCATTCAATTCAACGCAGGGCAGTCTCTGGAAAAAAAAAGTCTGTATAAACCAGGGTCTTTTTCATATAAAAACAAATGGTTATTCTTGCTTTTCAACCATATGTTCCACAGCTTTACCAGTCATTGTGTCAGCCAATGAAGCAACTTTGTCTCGAAGTGCTGCAAAAGCAGTCCACTGCATCACAAGTGGCATCTGACACCCCCAGTCAACTGTCTGTCTGTTATGCTTTGGGTTCAGCTCCACTATCCATTGATGAAGATCTGATAATCATAAAATTCAGCAGCTACTGCCCAGCCAAGAAGTGGAGGAGACACTCGCCTCTTCTTCCACTAGCCGGCAATTAGTGATGAGGAGAGTGTCGTGGGAGGAGGTGTTGCAAGCCGAGGTAGTGGAAGAGGGTCCCTGGAGTCTGCGGCGGTGGCGGCGGCAGCAGCAGCAGATTATTGCGGACTGTTGTTCGGAAAAATCAGCTACTCAGCAATGTGGCAGTGTTTCATGCAGCATCCTGTGGAGAAAAAGTAGGTTAGTTAGTGTATATACATAAAATTATGAATAGACAAATGCAATAGTATTGCCAAAGTGAAGTTTTGTTTGAGGGTGTGTTTCCACCTTGTAATTAAATCAGAAACAACTAGCTATCATTTGCCTCTGAATAATTAGTCCTCAAAAATTCTTGGAATTTTTAATCTTGATGTCTGAGGGATTTCTCCTCTCAGACAGCGTCACCATAAGTCCAGCCTGCTGCATTACACTTGGAAGAACATCTTGTTTGCGCTGCGACAAGGAAGCCAGAGTCATGCGTCCTGACATGGCACACGTGTTCAGTCTAGTTTTGAAGTCTTGCCCCCATCTGAAAGAACAACAGGAAAGAAAGTTAGCATGCACTTCTGGCACTCCTACACCACCAAGCACAACCTTATTGAGCCTCAGTGTCACAACGGTGTACCCCACCATAGTCTGATTTGCGATGTTTCCACCCGTTGGAATTCCACCCTCCATATGCAGGATCCACTATAGCAGTGGTCCCCAACCCTGTCCTCAAGGCCCACCAACAGGCCAGGTTTTGCAGATCTCCACAAAGATGCACAGGTGGAATAATTAGTGCAGCTGCAGAGCAATAGAGCTGGCTATTTGGAGATCCAAAAAACATGACATGTTGGTGGGCCTTGAGGACAGGGTTGAGGACCACTGCACTATAGGAACAGAGAAAAGCCATCACGGATTTCTGGATGATCCAAACGGATAGGGGGACACCCCTGTGTAAATTCAATGTAAACCATTGGCAGCTCATATGTGACACCGACCGTTTGATCAGGCCCTTTGAGGAAGCTACGTTATTAGTCAGTTGCCAGGACTATGAGATGAACGATGAGATTCCACTGCTTCATGTACTACCACACATGTTGGAAACCATGGCTGGTCAGGGCACTGGAGACATGGCACATACATTTCACAGCCACATGAAGCCTGTGGGGGCTGAAGTGGAGGAGGAGGAGGGGGTGGGGCACAGCAAACCACAGTTTAGGTTTCACAAAATGACCATTTTATCTAGTCATCTGACAGGAGAGGAGGAGCAGGAGCAGCCACAGGAGCTAGAGGGTTGTGAGGAAGGCGAGACAGAGGACCAGACACACCGTGGCAGTTTACAGTGGAGATGGAGACAGGTAGTCACTTGCACAAATGGCACGATGCATGCTCACATGCTTGCGTACTAGTGAGCGCAGAATTGTCTCCATTTGTCAGCGGGAAGACTTCTGGCTCTCCAACTTATTGGACCCTCGCTTCCGGCACAAAATGGGGGCATTTTTTACGCCCACTGAGAGGGAGGACAAACTGACCTACTACAGAGACATCCCACGTAGTCAGTTGGGCGATGTCTATCTGCGCCATGGCCCATACTCCCGCAGGTCTGACTCGGGGGGACCTCTGCGATCACCTTCCACTGCCATGGCTGCTGGGGGGGTGGAAGGAGCAGCAGCAGCAGCTCCATCAGCAGCAGCCTCAGTCTTCAGTCGCTAGTGAGTAGCTTTCTACACCCGCATAGTGAGTCTACTTATGAGCAGCAGGAAGACCTGGAGCTGGACCTCAAACAGCAGGTCATGTCATACCTTGACATGACCATGCCAACACACCTTCAAGATCCACTGGATTTGCTGGGAAGCCAAACTTGACTTGTGCCCGCAACTAGCAGAGTTTGCCCTGGAAAAGCTGTACTGGCCGGACAGTAGTTGATTTAGATGGCAACTGGGCTGCTCTATATAACGAAGCAAAATGGCAAATTTACCTCACTATATAAGCTATTGCCCCTCAGATTTACACAGGGGCTGCTCTATATTATGCTGCAAAATGGCAAATTAACCTCACAGTATAAGCTATTGCAGCTCTATATAAATAAAAATAAATAAATAAAAAAAGGGCCTGTAGAAGCTTATTTAGTATAACAGATAGGGTGACATGTGCTGGTTTGGGATGCCCATATGGGCTAGTGTTTTGGCAGCAGTACAAAAACCAATGCAAAATGCAATAGCTTAATAAAGCTGATGCTGATCAACGCTTATTTAGTATAACAGATGGGGTGCAACATGCAGGTTTGGGATGCCCTGCGGCCTGGTGTATTTAAAGCAGACCAAAACCAATTCAAAATGCAATAACTTAATAAAGCTGAGGCTGTAGATGCTTATTTAGTATAAACAGGTAGGGTGCAAGGTGCAGCTTTGGGGTGCCCTGCGGCCTGGTTAAATGAAAGCAGTCAAAAAGGAAGTGCAAACTGAAGTAGCTTAATGAAGCTGATGCTGATCAACGCTTATGTTGTATACCAGATAGGGTGCAAGGTGCAGCTTTGGGGTGCCCTGCGGCCTGGTTTATTAAAAGCAGTCAAAAACAAGTGCAAACTGAAGTAGCTTAATAAAGCAGCTGATGCTGATCAACGCTTATGTTGTATAACAGATAGGTTTAAAATAGCATGTGCCTTGGGATGCCCGTGTGGCCTGTTATATTTCAAGCTGAACAAAAAGTAACAATAATCCAAGTATGAGACATAATTTTGACCTTCTTTACAGCGCCATACTTTGAAAAAAAAAAATTAATTTCATGCTGATCAATCCAAAGGTCAATGCCCCTAACAAAAATAGTGTTCGGCATAAGTTTTCCTTCTGGAAGGAGGTAACCTTTAGTTTACATGGTTGGGGTAGGTTATCTTACAAATTGGGATACCCCAGGCAGCAGTGTCATTGAAAGAGACAGATTGTAATGCAGGCCATACGCAAGCAGAGAAACTCAGGCTGCAACAGGCCTATTTAGTTTACATGGTTGGGGTAGGTTATCTTACAAATTGGGATACCCCACTGTATATGAAACCGAATATAAATGCACACCCAAAAGTGGACAATCAGCCTCCAAGAGGCCTGCTTAGTTTAAATAAGAGAGCTGCTTAGTATGGTAGGTAGGTTATGTTATGTTACAGAATGGGATGCCCCAAGCAGACTTGAGATCAGTATATATGCACACAGCAGCAGTGTGTTAGCAGGCTCATACAGGCCAAATTTCTTTAAATAACTGTGCAGCTTACAGTAAATACAGAGGCTAATGGTATGTTACAGAATGGGATGCCCCAAAAACCAGAGAGCACCTGGCAGGCAGCAGTAAGACTATGCACAGCAAAAGTGTCTTTATCATGCCTAATTTCAATTAGAATAGGTGCAAATGGTTAGGTTCTTAAATAGAGGCTGGTGTAGTCACAGAATGGGATGCCCCAAAAAGGAGTGCACCTGGCAGGGACCAGTAGTGCTATGCAAAGCAAAAGTGTCTTTATCAGGCCTAATTTCAATTAGAATAGGTGCAAATGGTTATATGGTCTTAAACAGAGGCTGGTGTAGTCACAGAATGGGATGCCCCAAAAAAGAAGTGCACCTGGCAAGGTCCAGTAGTGCTATGCACAGCAAAAGTGTCTTTATCAGGCCTAATTTCAATTAGAATAAGTGCAAATGGTTATATGGTCTTAAACAGAGGCTGCTGTAGTCATAGAATGGGATGCCCTAAAAACCAGCAGTAAGTACACCTGGCAGGGACAAGTAGTGCTATGCACAGCAAAAGTGTCTTTATCAGGCCTAATTTCAATTAGAATAAGTGCAAATGGTTATATGGTCTTAAACAGAGGCTGCTGTAGTCACAGAATGGGATGCCCTAAAAACCAGCAGAAAGTACACCTGGCAGGGACAAGTAGTGCTATGCACAGCAAAAGTGTCTTTATCAGGCCTAATTTCAATTAGAATAAGTGCAAATGGTTATATGGTCTTAAATAGAGGCTGGTGTAGTCACAGAATGGGATGCCCCAAAAAAGAAGTGGACCTGGCAGGGTCCAGTAGTGCTATGCCCAGCAAAAGTGTCTTTATCAGGCTAATTTCATTACAATAAGTGCAAATGGTTATATGGTCTTAAACAGAGGCTGCTGTAGTCACAGAATGGGATGCCACAACAGAAGTGCACCTGGCAGGGTCCAGTAGTGCTATGCCCAGCAAAAGTGTCTTTATCAGGCTAATTTCAATTATAATAAGTGCAAATGGTTATATGGTCTTAAACAGAGGCTGCTGTAGTCACAGAATGGGATGCCCCAAAAAAGAAGTGGACCTGGCAGGGTCCAGTAGTGCTATGCCCAGCAAAAGTGTCTTTATCAGGCTAATTTCAATTATAATAAGTGCAAATGGTTATATGGTCTTAAATAAAGGCTGCTGTAGTCACAGAATGGGATGCCCCAAAAAAGAAGTGGACCTGGCGGGGTCCAGTAGTGCTATGCCCAGCAAAAGTGTCTTTATCAGGGCTAATTTCAATTATAATAAGTGCAAATGGTTATATGGTCTTAAACAGAGGCTGCTGTAGTCACAGAATGGGATGTCCCAAAAAAGAAGTGGACCTGGCAGGGTCCAGTAGTGCTATGCACAGCAAAAGTGTCTTTATCAGGCCTAATTTCAATTAGAATAAGTGCAAATGGTTATAAGGTCTTAAACAGAGGCTGCTGTAGTCACAGAATGGGATGCCCTAAAAACCAGCAGTAAGTACACCTGGCAGGGACAAGTAGTGCTATGCCCAGCAAAAGTGTCTTTATCAGGGCTAATTCAATTAGAATAAGTGCAAATGGTTATATGGTCTTAAATAGAGGCTGGTGTAGTCACAGAATGGGATGCCCCAAAAAAGAAGTGGACCTGGCAGGGTACAGTAGTGCTATGCCCAGCAAAAGTGTCTTTATCAGGCTAATTTCATTATAATAAGTGCAAAAATTTATATGGTCTTAAACAGAGGCTGCTGTAGTCACAGAATGGGATGCCACAACAGAAGTGCACCTGGCAGGGTCCAGTAGTGCTATGCCCAGCAAAAGTGTCTTTATCAGGCTAATTTCAATTATAATAAGTGCAAATGGTTATATGGTCTTAAACAGAGGCTGCTGTAGTCACAGAATGGGATGCCACAACAGAAGTGCACCTGGCAGGGTCCAGTAGTGCTATGCCCAGCAAAAGTGTCTTTATCAGGCTAATTTCAATTATAATAAGTGCAAATGGTTATATGGTCTTAAACAGAGGCTGCTGTAGTCACAGAATGGGATGCCCCAAAAAAGAAGTGGACCTGGCAGGGTCCAGTAGTGCTATGCCCAGCAAAAGTGTCTTTATCAGGCTAATTTCAATTATAATAAGTGCAAATGGTTATATGGTCTTAAATAAAGGCTGCTGTAGTCACAGAATGGGATGCCCCAAAAAAGAAGTGGACCTGGCAGGGTCCAGTAGTGCTATGCCCAGCAAAAGTGTCTTTATCAGGGCTAATTTCAATTATAATAAGTGCAAATGGTTATATGGTCTTAAACAGAGGCTGGTGTAGTCACAGAATGGGATGCCACAACAGAAGTGCACCTGGCAGGGTCCAGTAGTGCTATGCCCAGCAAAAGTGTCTTTATCAGGCTCAATTATAATAAGTGCAAATGGTTATATGGTCTTAAACAGAGGCTGCTGTAGTCACAGAATGGGATGCCACAACAGAAGTGCACCTGGCAGGGTCCAGTAGTGCTATGCCCAGCAAAAGTGTCTTTATCAGGCTAATTTCAATTATAATAAGTGCAAATGGTTATATGGTCTTAAACAGAGGCTGCTGTAGTCACAGAATGGGATGCCACAACAGAAGTGCACCTGGCAGGGTCCAGTAGTGCTATGCCCAGCAAAAGTGTCTTTATCAGGCTAATTTCAATTATAATAAGTGCAAATGGTTATATGGTCTTAAACAGAGGCTGCTGTAGTCACAGAATGGGATACCCCAAAAAAGAAGTGGACCTGGCAGGGTCCAGTAGTGCTATGCCCAGCAAAAGTGTCTTTATCAGGCTAATTTCAATTATAATAAGTGCAAATGGTTATATGGTCTTAAATAAAGGCTGCTGTAGTCACAGAATGGGATGCCCCAAAAAGGAGTGCACCTGACAGGGACCAGTAGTGCTATGCCCAGCAAAACTGTCTTTATCAGGCCTAATTTCAATTATAATAAGTGCAAATGGTTATATGGTCTTAAACAGAGGCTGCTGTAGTCACAGAATGGGATGCCCCAAAAAAGAAGTGGACCTGGCAGGGTCCAGTAGTGCTATGCCCAGCAAAAGTGTCTTTATCAGGCCTAATTTCAATTATAATAAGTGCAAATGGTTATATGGTCTTAAACAGAGGCTGCTGTAGTCACAGAATGGGATGCCCCAAAAAAGAAGTGGACCTGGCAGGGTCCAGTAGTGCTATGCCCAGCAAAAGTGTCTTTATCAGGGCTAATTTCAATTATAATAAGTGCAAATGGTCATATGGTCTTAAACAGAGGCTGCTGTAGTCACAGAATGGGGTGCCCCAAAAAAGAAGTGGACCTGGCAGGGTCCAGTAGTGCTATGCCCAGCAAAAGTGTCTTTATCAGGGCTAATTTCAATTATAATAAGTGCAAATGGTTATATGGTCTTAAACAGAGGCTGCTGTAGTCACAGAATGGGATGCCACAACAGAAGTGCACCTGGCAGGGTCCAGTAGTGCTATGCCCAGCAAAAGTGTCTTTATCAGGCCTAATTTCAATTATAATAAGTGCAAATGGTTATATGGTCTTAAACAGAGGCTGTTGTAGTCACAGAATGGGATGCCCCAAAAAAGAAGTGGACCTGGCAGGGTCCAGTAGTGCTATGCCCAGCAAAAGTGTCTTTATCAGGGCTAATTTCAATTATAATAAGTGCAAATGGTTATATGGTCTTAAACAGAGGCTGCTGTAGTCACAGAATGGGATGCCCCAAAAAAGAAGTGGACCTGGTAGGGTCCAGTAGTGCTATGCCCAGCAAAAGTGTCTTTATCAGGCCTAATTTCAATTATAATAAGTGCAAATGGTTATATGGTCTTAAACAGAGGCTGGTGTAGTCACAGAATGGGATGCCTCACAGCAGACTTAAGATCAGTTCAGTATATATGCACAGTTAGTTAGTATAAGCAGCCTGAAAACGCTAACAAAGCCTGTCAGCCAGCTAGTAACACTCAGGCTGGATGAAAAAAAAAAAAAAATCTCCCTGTGACAGCCTCCGATTTTCCCTTCCTTTCCCTGTTTTTGCTGGCTTTCTGTCTGTCTCCTGTCTGTCTCCTGCCTGTCTCCAGCCTGTCCCTGTCTGTCCCTGCCTGTCTAACTGTCTCTCCCTCAGCTACACAGCGTTCTGTCTCTCACGAATGCAATAGAGAAATGAGGAAGGAAAAGCAAGATGGCCGCCTTAAATAGCGCTGTGACGTCACCGGGCTTGCTGGCTGCTGATAGGCTGCATGTGACTGCCCCAGCTTGCACTGGCGCGGGATAGATGTCCAGACATGTCCCGTCCGCCATCTTAGAATGCCTGTAAATGTAAATGAATGGATGTTAAAGGAAAACTTCGAGCGATCGAATCGCGGGGAAATTCGGATTCGATCCGAATCAAATTTTTCCTGAAATTCGGATCGAATCCGGGTTCGTCCGGATCGATTCGCTCATCCCTAACTGTACGCAATACCACATTTATGAAAGTGAATCTAGTGAGCGACTCTAACAGTGCCATGTAGCGTCACAATGTTACAACAAAGTAATTCTATGTGTTTTTGATTTGTTACTGGTGGATATGTGTTCAAAAACAGAGCGTCTGGCAATCTGTGCTATAGCGACCAGATTTACAGCACCGACACTGAGTGTAGTTTTTTGATAAGTATGGTGTGAGTCTATGAGAGTCGGTCGCACTGAGCTGGTGCTACCTTTCGCTCCCTGCAGCGCTGTACTGGTGTTACAGCACCCAACCCACATCACATTCATCAATGCGGGCCAGGTTACCATAGCGACTGAGGCGCTCTGTTACAGCCCCTGATACCTGCTTACAGCGTATACTAGCGGTCGCTCTAAGCGTTGCTATACAGAAGCTCATCTGTCGATACTTGGCTTTAGTAATGTATCAGCCTCCACTTTTTATAGGCTTCCTGGGGGGTTTCACACAGCAGGGCATCCGGGGGGATGCCCCGGAGAAGAGTCAATTTTCAGTAAGTACGAGTACGAGCTTTCATTCATATTGGATCCTAAAACCAATTTATTTAAAAATCCAAATTCCTTGCACCTTTCATTTTGTCACTCTATTGGTGAGGTGCGTATTATTTTGATGAGTTTGGTGTTTAATTTTAGAAGGATATTTTGGAATAACAGCAGACAATGGGAATATTTTTTTTTTTATTTTCTTAGGTTATTATTTTTTATTTTTAAAAATCTACAATGCATTAACAAATCTGCCCTTACCTAAAGAACTGTCCCATCACAGGAGCAGGGATTTTTTTAAATACAAGTATTATTTTTAGCTTCAATTAAATAAGTTGAACAACCCCCTATACTTACACGGGTCTTATTTTTCCTAAACTGATTAGGAATCTCTACAACGGTCTGTTAAGAGCAAATCTTATTTTTCCTGTTGTTTTTTTAAACTTTCAGTATTCTAAAAAATCATTTGAACCTAAATCACACACTAAATGGCACAGTAGGCACAGAATGAAAATCTCTGCCTCCCCTAACTTTACTTGGTGAAAAAAGCTGACAGAGAACAGTTCTGGCTCCATTCAGTTCAAGGTTTCCTTGATTATTTCCTTGAGTATTATTGACTCACTCAATCTACTGCATTTGAAAGTTGGGAGATTGTGGAGGCTTGATGGTATAGCACCAAGTTTGGGACACCTAGACCTCTCTGTGCTTTGGAGGCAAAAAAAGACTTTCGTTTTTGTGCCGATTTCGTATTATTTTCAAAATTCCCCGCTCTCGTATGAGTGTGCGAGCTATTCTATGCATGCATTGTAAACCTTCTGTAAAGTTTCCGTCCGTTCGTATGCCAGAGTACGAGAATGTAATTTTTCATCGTGACTTTTCTGTTTCATTTTCTCAGGTTACAACGTTGGCTTTCGTTTTTGCCCTTTTCCCATCATATCCTCCCACAAATGCTTTACGTTTCCCGATAGATTCTGTTTCACTTTTACCAAAAAATAATCATCCAGATGGAAATCCTTACGATCTTGCGCCTGCGCACTACAAAATTAAATCATTTAAGTGTTCGCCTCCATATTTGACACCCTCACTTCTACTACAATGTTTAGCTAAACCACTTAGCGCTATCCTCCAGATTCTCTTTTGGACCCTTAAAGCTCACCCCAACCACTTAGCACTATCCTCCATCTTCCCTTTTGGACCCTTAAAACTTACCCAAACCACTTCGCGGTTAGGTTCTTCTTCCATTTTAGGCCCCTAAAACTTACCCAAACCATTTCACGGTTAGGTTCTTCTTCCATTTTAGGCCCTTAAAACTTACCCAAACCATTTCACGGTTAGGTTTTTCTTCCATTTTAGGCCCCTAAAACTTACCCAAACCACTTCTTGGTCATCTGAGTCTTCATCTCTAAATATTTATTTCACCCTTCGTTTGGTGTTAATGTATTTGTGTTAAAAAATGACACAGAAACGTTGATTTTGGTTTAGATTTTTTTTAGTTGAAGGCCATTTTTGTTGGCCATTTGTAAAATTTTTGGGGAACAATGTTTATAAAAATTTTAAAAAATAAAAAAATTTAAAATGTGTCAAAATTTAAAAGAATAAAAACTATTTACAACCATAAAAACAGTGACAGGACCCAGAACATTATTCTTCTTCTGTTGTCCCCAACGAGTCAACCAGCTGCTGCCTATCGGCCACCAACTCAAGGACCCTTCGATTCATTTCTTCAACTCTTGCCCGTGTGGTCCCTGTATAAAATGTATACGAAAACATTATTTGGCGACAAATACATGTTTCTCACCTGTGGATGGAATGTTTGTTAGTTGACAACCTAAATAATCACGACATATGTCAGTCTGCTAAGTCATTGCTATAAGGAAGTGGGCAGAGGTCATTCTGGTAAGTAATTACTCAAAGCAAGTGGGCACAGGTCATTCTGCTAATGACATTGACTCTGCCTTCATGAATCTGGGTGATCATGTCACTTAACACATACTGCAAAGAATGACATTACAACTTACTTGGTTGGTGGCCGACAGGTGCCGCGTTGGGGACAACCCTACGTCCTGGGCCCTGCCACTGTTGTGAAGTAGAGCCTGTTGAGACATGGCAAATAGGGTCACTTATAATGTCTTAGTCAACAGTAATCAAATGTCATTTTCAATGTGTGTGTCACATTACTCACCTTCTCCCTGTGCCTCCTGGGCGAGATCTGCTGCAGCCTGCGCATCTTCACCCGCTCCAGAAGCATCTACAAAAACAGATTAAGGGAATCAGCTTGGGTGGAAATTGCATGTATATGTGTGTGCGGTTACATGAAGAGTCACATACCAGAGGCTCCCGCATGCATCTCTGGGTACGACTCCCTGCCCATGCCGTGCCGCCCCTCCTCTGTGGAAAGGTCCAGTGGTTGGTCGGAGGAACCAACAGAGGAGGCGTAGGACCGTCGCACTGGAGATCCACCACCTTCACTTCCAGCTGCAGATTCATGCAGCACTGGTCAGCCTGTGCGCCTCCGGGTGCAGCGGATTCGGTAATCCATTTCCAGCACTACAAAAGAAATACAATTCTAAATCAATGCCTACCTTCTGAATCAGTTACATCTAGCATGCAATCGCTATGTACTTACTAGGGAAATGGATTCCGAAAAAGCGCCGCACCCGGGGCATGTGCAGCCGTTTCAGGTCCGACCAATGCTGCATGATCTGCGTGTGGGTGAAGGTGGTGTCCGTCTCATGTTGGAATTTGGCAATGATCTCCAATGCGACGGTGCGCTTCTCAAAAGAGTTGGGCAGGTAGTCGTACCTGCGCTCCAGCATGGTCTGCAAAACACAAAATAAAGCTAGGTTTTAGTTAAAACTGCATACACATATCTGTCAACAATCGATCATTTGACTAAATGACATTAACAGACACATTTGGAGCCTAATACAATCCTTTCAGCTGGCCTCAGTGTTGGTTCGCACGTGTGGGCCCTCACTTCGGTTGGGCACGGAGTTTGAGACACTTTTTAAACAAACCCTTTCGTCATGCCCTTCCTTAAGGGCTAGGCATGCATTTAGATGGCAAAGCAAAGGCAGTAAAAGACACTTACAAGCATGATGATCTCTTCTTGCCTCTTGTCTGCAGCAGATAAGTAATGCCCCAGCGGTTTCCGGGTCCCGCACGGCCGAACGGCCGTACGCACGCGTACATGAGCGCGTAGGCATCACAGGTCGCAAATCTTATTTAAAGGTCCCGGGACACACAGCTCATTCTCTTCTAGAGTCCGTGCAAAATGGCACCCAAGAAGCAAGCAGCGGCAAGCGGCAAAATGGCACCCAAGCGCCAGGAGGCATCAGAAGAGCCCAAAACTCGATCACAAATGCCCAAAACCAAACTGCGGCAAAAAAACAATGCTCCAGCCAAGCAACCCACCACTACTCCCAAAAAAAAGGAGGCACAACGAAAGAGAAAGACACAGGCCACCAAGCCTACCACAAGGGAGGTGGTAAAACCTGGTAAGAGGGTGTGAAGCCCCAGCCCCCCAGACCAACATCCCCCCCCAACTGCCACCAAGGCAGTGTTCTAAGGCAAAACACACCATGAATGAAGCCCAAGCCAAAGAAGCCCCAGACACCCAAGAAGCCACAGCAGGGCCCGAAGCCCCAGACACCCAAGAAGCCACAGCAGGGCCCGAAGCCCCAGACACCCAAGAAGCCACAGCAGGGCCAGAAGCCCCAGACGGCCAAGAAGCCACAGCAGGGCCAGAAGCCCCAGACGCCCAAGAAGCCACAGCAGGCCCAGAAGCCCCAGACGGCCAAGAAGCCACAGCAGGGGCAAAAGCCCCAGACACCCAAGAAGCCACAGCAGGGCCAGAAGCCCCAGACACCCAAGAAGCCACAGCAGGGGCAAAAGCCCCAGACGCCCAAGGAGCCACAGCAGGGGCAAAAGCCCCAGACACCCAAGAAGCCACAGCAGGGGCAAAAGCCCCAGACACCCAAGAAGCCACAGAAGGCCCAGAAGCCCCAGATGCCGAAGAAGCCACAGCAGGGGCAAAAGCCCTAAAAGGCAGACAATGCAAAGCTCCACATCCCCACCCGCACGTGGCTACCAATCGACAGGCAAGAGTGGCAGAACCACAAGCTCTGGGTCACCCCAGCCAAGGACTTCCAAGGGCCCACAGAGCCACAGGGCCCCAAGCACACGTTCAAGCTCCTCCAGACCCTCTCTTCCTCGGACACATTCGCCACCAGCACAGGTGGGCAGGCAATCACCCTATGCCACATCAACCCCTGCAACTTCTGTGGCCACCCAGCCACGAGCCTCCAGTCCTTGATTTCTCCAACACACACCCAGGCCAGAATGTCACCCCATTTGTCTGGAAACAATGAGGAGCCACAACCACCACAAACAGGGCGCACATTGTGCAGAGGCCACTTGAGTGGCCGTTTTGGTAAGGCCCAAACTCTGGCATTGGCTAGTGGCCTCACGTTATATTATGATGAGCTATATAGGAGCAAATCCAAATCAACAAGCAAGCAGCGCAAAGCGGAGATTTTGGCCGAACTCACCAGACAAGTCAATGCAGCGGGGGATGAGCTCAAAGATGTAGAACAGATTCAACGGAAAATGTCGGACCACAAATATGCCGCACGGAAGAAAGAGAATAAAAGGCGGCAGTACAGGTACATATCTTATTTTGGGGTTTTTATTATTCTTGTATAGACATCATTTAGCTTATTTTTTGTAACTATGTTTTTCAGCTTACAAACTGGAGGAGGATTCCCCACTAAATTGAAATTTACCCAGGCTGAGGAGATGGTGCTGGGCCTGCTACATCCTGTTGCGTTAGAGGGACACTCGGCACAACAGGACACAGACAACCCGCCAATTTCAGCAATGTGATTTTCCCTTAAAATGCAGCAACCAGTGAAATTAGCCAGCAAGGCATATCTAAACACATGCCCCTAGTGTACCTTGTAGTGGAGTGAACAATTTTTCCGGGGTGTGTCATGTGTGTGGAAAGATAATTTGATAATTTGCTTGGGCCTGAATGACGTTTCAGAACATTTATGAAGAGTAGTAAAGTATTGAGATTAACAAAGGACTGCCTGATATGTATTTCTATTCAATCACATCCAACACTTACATCTTTATCTGTGGCCCACTTGGGTTTGATCTGTGCTTGGGTCCAAAAGGCTTAAGAAGGGGTGAATGCAATGTTTTAATAGATACAATGGTAACCAGCAGAATCTTATTGTAACTGTTATTTCAAACCTGAGTGTGTTCACTTAATGGCCTATAAGGGATGTTAAAACACACAAAACAGGCAGTACTTGCATGTTTGGTTGGCTTCAGGTGACCAATGTGTGTGTACTTGTTTCATAATCCATTTTAAAGATAATGGCATTCATAGTGAAGGTCAAGTTGCACCGTTGTGGGAGTGTCCATTCCAGCTTGACCACGTGTTTAATTTAAGCATATGTGTTATAAAGCATCACCAATGCAGAGTTGTGTGTTTACATTGTTTGTTTTCTTCGAATGCAGCCCAGCCTCATCCCTCAGCTAGTGGGAAATCCTCTGCCAGTTTGTCCTTTCCGCAAACTTCCGTGCTGCCATGGACCCAGGATCTGATAGTTTTGGTAAGTGTCTTTTCAAAATGTTGCTTATGCATGTGACTTGCCATGTTTTTTTTAGCTGATTTACATATGTAGTGCCCAAACTGAAGTTTTTTTAAACATGTCCTAACAGACCCACACACTGATGGCGAAAATACAGGAGTTGGAGGAGGATGGAACCAGCATTGGTCCTTATGAAGATCTCCCCTGGGCCAGAATCTGCAACTGTCCCAAAATGTTTCTCCAACAAATCCTCAGCAGCAGAGGGCAGCATGCAGAGACTGACCCTCCAGGCCCCAGTTTTAGATCTGCTGGTGAGGATTTGCCCAGCATACCTGTGGCTGTTGGGGGTCCTATAGCACCATCATCTGCACGCCCCACCACCTGGGGAATTGGGAGGCGTACTCAGCAACGTCGCCTACTTTCCCAGGGGAGGGGCGTGCAGATGATGGAGTCAGCATGGCACCATGAGAGGCGGCTATTTCGGCGCCAAAATCAACAAAACCACAAGCATATTAATGCCCAATTAGAGAACCTCAATAATAACTTAAGTGCCATGCTGACTGAATTTAGGACCCATAACAGCCACATGGCCAACTTGACAACAGAATTCAGGTCCAGCATGGCTAAATTGCAAACTAACCAAAGAAACATTTTGGAACAGTTGCCAATTTCTGAATGCCACGCAGGCCCAGGTTAGGGCCCACCACCAAGGGCCAAAACCTGGGTTCTATGAGCATCCCCCATATTAAGGTGTATATGGGCTGAATCTGTTCTACATCTTTGCTCTACATCCCCACTGTATTGACTTGTCTGGTGAGCCCTACCAATATAGCGTTTTGGTATGGCTTTGCTTGTATGGTTTGGATTTGCCTCCATATAGCTCATTAGAGTGCTGAGGTAGCCCACTAGCCAATGCCAGAGGTCAAGCCTCACTGAAGTGGCCACTCAAGCTGTTGCGCTGCAGCCTTGCCCATAATTACATTGGTTGTGGCTCCTCCTGTTTGTAGGCATGATTGTGTGACATTCTGGCCAGGCAAACTACTACCTTTGCCCCTGGCTGAGATTTTACTGTACTTGGATTGGGACTGGGTGTTCTTGTTTGGGTGGGCCACTGAGTAACAGGTGTAGATGTGGCATAGGTATGTCTGCTTTCAACCTGTGCCTGTGGCAAATGTGGCCAAGCAGGAGAGGGTGTGTTTGTGTACCTATTTTTACAATGTAAAATCTGTGATTTATCCACTTGACAATGCTTGGCACACATATGTTAGTATGTTCTTTTGAAGGTTAACTTTCAGGCTTATCCAGGCTGTGTGCAAATGCTATGTGGCAGGTTTTGGCATAAATTTAATGTCCATGTATTCCCCATAACTATGTAAGTGACCATCAACTACAATTATTATGTTTAATAATTTATACCTTATAAAAATTAAACAAACATGTTTATGACTAAGTTACTGTCTTTCGGTTTTTGGATAATAAATATGACTTAAAGTAGCACAAAAAACAAACACACAAAAATATTAAAAAAAGAGTCTAAATACATTGTTGATGGTTTTTGTAATTAATTCATTACTGTTTTGTTATTAATAAAACACAAAGCCAAAAACAAACGGCACAAAGCAATGTAAAAACAAACAAAAAAAGGAGAAAACAATTAAGCAAAATGTGTTGCTATTAGATTAGCATGATGGCATGGCCAGACGTACTGTGCTGCCCAACATAGGCGTCCTCTGGCTCATCGGTGGGTGGAGAGGGTGGCAAATCCACATACCGGGGGACCCGCTGCAAGATAGCAAAATTATGCAGCGCAGCACAGGCCATGATGATATCTATTACCTTTTTTGGGTCATACTGAAGAGATCCCCCAGTATGGTCCAAACATCTAAATCGGGGCTTCAATAGGCCAAAGGCCCTCTCCACCACTGTCCTGGTCTTGGCCGGCATTCTGTGGGCGTAGTACAGGCGTCAACAGCCACGGTAGGAGCGGATACCCAGAATCTCCTGGAAAAATTAAAGGAAAAAAATTAAAAATATTACTGCATACATTTCCGCCCAAAAACGCACAAACTACCTGAATAAGAGGCTAGGTGACATTGTCCAAAAAACATGAGCATACATATTTCACAGGGCAAGTCGACAAAGAAACATATCTAATAGATGAGGGCCAAAATTAGAGAACCAATATTGCGGATGCTGGCCAAGCAGCCAGACTGTTAAGAGCTATTAGTTTAGGTCTGTGCTGCTCAGCAATCTTGTATGGGTTAAGTTTGCATGACCCATTATCTTCTTTATCTGAGTACAAAACAGGTCTAAGCCAGACCCTGCACTTTATCCCGCTCTCCTCTACTCAGTAAGTGTAATGCATCTAAGCAAAGATGGCGCAGACCCTATGATAAAGTCAAAAACAGAATTACAGAAAAGTGTGGGGAAGACTGATTAGTAATTTGGTTCAAATTACTCTTTAGAGTTTTAACAATGCAGGACAAACATTTTGCCAGGCTTTGTTGTTTTGCTAATGTCATGGGTACAGTCGTGTTTCACATGTTACCAAGGTGAGGAAAAAGGCATAGTTTCAGAAAGGGGAACCAAATAAAAATCATAGCCATACCTAGAAAAGTAAATGATGTTATTGGACTCAACTTACCAAGGAGCCAAGCACCGGAAAATTCCCCAGACTCAAACCGATGGAACAATCCAGATCTTCTAAGGATGTAGACGTCATGGGATGAGCCTGAGTAGCCGGCGAGGATGCTAAGGAACCGCATGCCACCACTGCTTGCACATTCAGGGAGTGGCCCATTTTGCGGTTCCTGGGAAAAAAGAGAGCAAAAAACATCAGTAACGCTTGGCAAACAATCTAAACACTAACTTATAACACCCTAAGTAAAACGTGGATGGCAATACAAATCACACCAAACAACTACATTAAATTTTAGTGCCCACAAAAAGGATATGTATGTTAGACCCTTTAAAGTTTTGATTTACTTGTTCAATTTTAAGTACACTTTAAAATGTTTGCCTTTGCACAACATGAAAAATATTTAAAGCCAAAAATACGGGCCATTGGTTCACATGAACTCTTTGCAAGGAGGGAGTCTTTGCAAGGAGTGACTGTTTGCAAGGCTTGAAAAATTGCAAGGAGGGAATAATTACAATGAAGGACAAATTAACATGAGGGAATAATTACAAGGAGGGACTAGTTACAATGATGGAATAATGACAAGGAGGGACTAGTTACAATGATGGAATAATGACAAGGAGGGACTAGTTACAATGAGGGAATATTTACAAGGAGGGAATAATTACAATGAAGGACAAATTAACATGAGGGAATAATTACAAGGAGGCACTAGTTACAATGAGGGAATAATTACAAGGAGGGAATAATTACAATGAAGGACAAATTAACATGAGGGAATTTTTTCAAGGAGGTACTAGTTACAATGAGGGAATATTTACAAGGAGGGATTAATTCAAATGAGGGATTATTTACAAGGAGGGACAAAAATGGAAATACACCATAAAATATGAAAAAGATTAGCTCAACATGAAAGACTGAACTTGCCTGTAGATGTACTCGTCGGCAGCCGGAGGCACCAGGGCAACGTGGCTACAGTCAATGGCACCCATGATGTTGGGCATATCAGCGATATTATAAAATGCCAGCTTAATCACGTTTCTGGCTACCATATCCTCAGGAAAAAATATATATTTTCGAGTTAAGGTAGCCATGCCTTCCAAAAACTTGGATAGGACGCGGCTCAGCGTAGGCTGTGAGATCCCCACGGAGAGGGCACCCAGCCTCTGGAACAAGCCATTCGCCAAAAATTGCAGGCAGGCAAGCATCTTGGTCATACCTGAAATTGCTTGCCCCTTCCTTGTGGTGCGGGCTAACCATGGCTGCAGCTCACTATACAACTTATGTAGGGAAGCACGATTAAGTCGGGTGAGCTCGAACAGCTCAACGTCATGCATGCCATTGATGTCCATGCGTCGCCACCAGTGCAATCTGGCCTCTGACCTCCGGACGATCTCAATGCCCATGAGCTGCAGATCTTCATGCTCCTCAAATGCACTTGAGTTGTCCATAGCTGCTAGCCTGCTATTTCCGAGGTCAAAATGGTCCCGTAAGGGGATCGAAAATGAAACGGATTTATTGGGTGTTGGCCCCTCGGCAATCAACTCTCTGAATTAATCACCAGCCCATTGCAATAACATTGAAATAAAGTGTTCGGGACGATCGGAACATTTCAGATTTGGATTGGAAAAGGTCCCGAAATTCCGTAAAACTTCAGATTTCCTTTGGATCATCGAAAGAGCATATACGTATTAGTTCGAACGTTCGTGCGAGTAAAAAATGGACAAAAAAAAGCAAAAAAAAGACTAACACACACCCAAACTTTCACAAACAGCTACGGAAGTCCGGACGAATGTGTCTTTGAATTGAGACTAATGTTCTTTTGGACACTCTCTTAGTCTTACCTTGCTAGATAAACTGAATTTTCTTTGATTGAAAATCTTGAATACCCATTAGTGGAACTTGAATAGGGAGAGATCTAAAATAATACAGAGAAGGTAGAAAGGTAATCTTGAGGGCTGCTATTCCCCCCCAAACTAGGACAGGAAGATAGAGGACCAGGTCCACATATCATGTACTAATTACTTGAAAAGTGTGGGAAAGTAAGTGTCAGTTTAATACACAGGTAGGAGATATCCAACTGGTTCCATTTAGATTCAAATTTAGGCATAATATTTTCGATCATGCAAAAGCTATATATTAATATGAAGGACTTCTGTTTTAGAGTGGTTAGGCTCAATGCCATCATCAGCAAAAAGTGCATATTTGTGTTCTCTGTCTCTGCATACAATACCTTTAATGTTGATAATTTGCCTTATTCTCATGGCAAGGGGTTCGATAGCTATTGCAAGAAAGCCCAAGGACATGAGCATACCTTGTTTGCTACCTAGAATGAGATTGGGCAGTATTGGCTGCAGTAAGTTGTGTCTTTGTCTGGTTTAAGAAAAACATTTCTAAATACCATTTTGGCTTCCTCAAGAATAGAGCCTCCATGATGTATATGGTTAAACCACTTCAAGAGGTGTAATGCCAAGATGGAAACATATTATTGTAATATAGGCCAGAAAAGTAATCGGGCACATGGCCTTGGAGGGTTTAAGAGATTTAATGGCATCAGTGGCTTGCTGCAAAGTGAATTCACTCTTTATTAGATCCCGTTGGTCTTGAGAGAGAGTTTTGAGGAAGATATGTCCAATCCAGTCTTGGGCTGATTTGGTGTCAAGGGGTGGAGATTTGGCATAAAGTTTGGAATAGTAAGAATGGAATTCATTGGAGCCTTTTTCAGTCCTGTGAAATGGAACCTTCAGAGAAGTTTGGTAACAGAGATGAACCTTAATTTGGGAGTGAGTTTTCTGGCTTGTAGGGAACAAGTTTGCCCCCCCCCCCCAGGTAAAGCATTTAGGTCTAGGTGATCCCTTTTTCAGCAGTAGTGGTTAAAAGAAGGGTTATCTCTGTTCTTAATTTGTCGATTTTATCTTGCAGGGTATTATTTGAATTTGACTTGTGGCTCCTAGTGAGATTGTGGAACTGTTTAGTTTTGGAGTTAATATTTATATTTCGCTTAATAGTAGCCCAGTTAATTTGAGGGGAAGTATCCTCTGAGTTGTTTAAGTCAAAGAAAGCTTTTATTTTTTTATCAATTTCGTATTTAGTGGTAGGGGAGGGTTTCATTTAGTTTCCAATATAAATTTGGTGGACAACACCAATGGTTTTTAAGGATAATCCAAACTAAGGTGTGGTCAAACCAGAGTGGTCTCATAATTGTTGAGTCAAGCATTTCATGGACTGTTGATGTATGTTTAAGTATGTGGTCAATACTTAAGTATGTTTTGTGTGCTTGTGAGTAAAAGGTAAAGTCTTTAGTCTGGGGTTTGATCTCTTGCCAGGTGTCCAATAGATTTTGGGGGTGTAATAGTTTTGATAATTGAGATCCTGTTTGGGGGGGCAGAATCTGGGTGGATTTGTTGAGTCTTTGTCAGAGGGGGAGAAAGAGTAGGATGGGCCAAGGGTTGCCAGTGATCTCTCCATGTCAGAGGAGTCTGGGGGAGGGGGGTCTGATACATATACTATACATCTACTTAGGGATTTAGAAAACTGAGATGGCAGCATGAGAAAAGAAAAGGGGTGTGATTTCAACATACTCTTAGCTCAAGTAGTGTTCAGAAGGATCTCTAAAACATTTGGTGCACATTTCTTAGAGCCCCCCATTTGCTATCTGTACTGGCTGGGAAAAATTAGATCCTTTCTCTTTGTTAATATGGCATATTGCAGACTGGCAAAAAAAAAAAAAACTCTGTATTTTCAAAGTAAGTCAGAAAGACTGGAGGGGGAATAGGGGCTGGGCTGATCCAGGTTTCCACTTTCTAATCAAGTTTACTGACAAAGGTTATAAAATCTATTTCTAACTATATTTAAACACCACCAACATAATAGCAACTATATGAATAGATGTTTTTTGTAAGAAAAAGATTTGCACAGTAAAAAGAAACCTCACAAAAAAGTAAGCTATTGTTACACAGCAACATTTACAACTTCAATACAAAACACATTTCTGCTAAGACTCCCAAATCAAATCACATTGTATAAAAACAAGTGCTCCCAACACATCAAGTCCAGAGGTGAATGAACCACCACTTCACAGACCATCCACTGTACGTAAAGCTCTCATTAAAACTAATAAGCAGCTCACACATTGATAACAACACTTTGCTCAACAAGTGCGCTAAAGTAATTACAAAGTAGAGTTCACAATAAAATGGTCGCTGAACTCTTTCAGAAATACCATACAGTTTGATAACGAAACAGAGGAAAGAAGCAAGCTGAATTTAAACTAATGATTTGTACTGGCACTGTTAATGTAAGGTTGGGAGCTTATTTTTCACAGTTTTCTATGACAGTGTAAAATGCATTGTTTCAAATAAGATGTAATTGCAATGAAAGATATATTTATATATTTCTACATCTGTTTCTATTTGTTACTTATACATCTAATTGTAGGTTTTACAACTGGCTCACACAAAAGTGCACTTAGAGGTGAACAAATTTCTAAAAAAATTATCAGTAGGTTTCAATACATTTCTCCCCTAAAAAATGGTTCATTCCAATTTAATTTTTTAAAGGCCTGGTCCAGGCACACACTAACCTCATCCCACCATGTCCGCCTTGCAAACAGTATAAAATGAGCCATTTCAAAGCATACAAAAATCTCATATTACATGTAAATATCTTATGATTTCTAAGCAAAGCTGCTTTCATAGCTTCAACTTCTGGGTCGTGTCTGCGCCGGGAAGGGTTTTCCTTTTGAATAATGAGCATTTTCTGCTGTGCTCAGAGGCAACTGCAGGACCACTGTGACTTTCCATGCTTGCTGACATTGAGAGCTTTAACAGACAAAGTGGCTGTTTTATGCATGGTTCTGGAGAAAGTCAATTCAAAGGAGGACAAATTTTGAAACCTTGCTACAGCTTCTACCCTGCACTGCAATCCAAGGTCCACTACTTCATTCTCTTCCTTCTTGATTATCCTCTGTGTTTGACACTGTTGACCACTCACTTCTACTCCAAATACTCACCTCCCTTGGAATTCAAGATCATGCTCTCTCTCATGGCTTTCCTCTTACCTCTCAGATCGCACTTCCAGTATTTTTTGAGGAACACCCAAATCTACCTCTCAGGCCCAGACCTCTCCTCCCTCCTATATCAGTCCCCTGACTATCTAAAGGCCATCTCTTCTTTTATGTCCTCTTGATCTCTAAAAGTGGACCAAAACACAGGATTTTTGCTATTCTAGGTTTTGGTTGATCCACTGTGGGACAACCCAGTGTGAAACCCCAAGACCTCCAATTCTACTCACCTTTCTACCAAATTCTTTAACTAGTCACCAGACTAGTGCAGGCTTGTTAATAATGAACACTGGTAGTGAGAAGCTAAAAAAAGCTCCCCAAATTAACTATAGCTGCATATAGTAAAAAAAATATTAAAGTACATTTATTGGATAATAAAGCTATAAAATCAGGAAAGACAATATACACAATAAATACACAAAAATGTTATTTTTCCTCACCTCACCTTTTCTATTTTGTTTGGGGGCTTATATGGATTGTTTGATCTGCACATTTTAATTGTCACATATGTAATTGTTATTATAAAATACTCTAAAATGTTCTACTCTTTGTCCCTAACATATGAATTATGACTGGTGACATGGGTCTGCAAGTACTGGTCTACTAAGATGCTACAATTTTCTGTTAGTCCCCCAATTCCAGATACAATTTTTTTCAAATTCTCTTTTTCAATATGGCATTTTATTTTGATCTTCTTGAAAACACATGGCAAAACAGGATAGCCAGTGTCTTCGGGGATGCTACACAACCTAATAGGTTCTCCCCTAATGAAGCTAACTTCCACTTTGTTACCACCAAATTTAGATGCACATCAAAAATATACACTCATTTGGTGGAATATTACGTCAAAGAATTATACCCAGAAGGCTTTGGTCCCAAATGTTTCCAGCCTGGGAAGTTGATAGTCAATTTAAAAAATATTGGGAGAAAATTACTTGCTTCAACCAAGGAACAAATGAAAATGTTATATGAACAACTTGACAAATTGATTTTAACATGCAGAGGGCCGTTAGGGGGCACCACCAGGGGAATTCCAGCCATCGCACTGACCAGTCCCTGCAAATACAAGGCCAGGCCAGTACTCATAGAGCTAGGATTCCATATGACCAGTCAAGCTCTGCATTTTTTATCAGAGGAGAGCAACATGGGAGACACCATGGGAGGGCTAATTCAAATAGGCAATTGCAATATTGGGAGGTTTGGAAGGTCCAGCAAAAGTCAGATGGGGGCACAACTGGGCAAAGGAATCAGGTGGCAATCGATCTCCCTACCCACAGTTTGAAAATGGGCTGCACTTTGGCTACGCAAATGGTAAAACAAACTGGTTTGAAGAGATTGGAGATTGTCAACTTGTCCTCACATATTTTGACCATTGTAGACTGGGCAGTGTTACAAAAGGGTTTGTCATTTGTTCCTCCTCTGACACTGAATACATTTACAGTTATTATGGATTTAACCTTGTTTTGGGGAAAATTGGTACTTTTTTTCGTTTTTGGGACTTGAGTTTATTAAAGAATGAGGGTGGAAAAATTGTTTCTGAGACTTACCGCAAACCCACCATGGTTAACCATTTATTGTATTATGGAAATGCACATTCTATCCCCTCGATTCAAAGAGCCAAAGTTAATTGATTTCGTATCGAGAATCGTAAGTTTGGGGGGGTGTTTGTCATTTTTTCTTGTTTTTTTGCCCATTTCGTATTCGCACGATCGTTCGCGCATAGACGTATATGAACATACGCATTTCGTACGAGAATCGTATAATTTGCGTTAGTTCGTGTGTTTTTCCCGTCCAAATCGTATTATTTGCGTCCGATCCTATTTTTTACGTCCTTCACATGGGCTTGCGACCAATTCAGAGAGGTGATTGCTAATTGTTTTGAAGCCCATTAAAGAGCTGCTTTACGAAATGTTTGCCATCAGCTATTTGGCCTCGGGAGTAGGATGGAGCGGAGCGAGTTTGTGGCACATCAAGGGCTTATGCTTTTTGGCATTGAGTTGATCGAGATGTCTGAGAGCAGATTGCCCCTGCGTCGTCGCATGAACATCGATAGCATGAATGATGTTGAGCTGTTCGAGCTGACCAGGCTTAATCGCGCTTCCCTCCATAAATTATATAGTGAGCTGCGGCCATGGTTAGCCCGCACCACAAGGAAGGGGCATGCAATTTCAGGTATGACCAAGATGCTTGGCTGCCTGCAATTTTTGGCGAACGGCTCGTTCCAGAGGCTGGGTGCCCTCTCCGTGGGGATGTCACAGCTAGAGATGAGCGAACTTTTGAAAAATTCGATTCGACTGATTCGCCGAATTTTCCGACAAAAATCGTTTCGACCCGAATAAATTCGCGACGAATCGCTATTAAAAACGGCTATTTCTGAGCCTCCTACAGCCTCAATAGGGTTGTAAACCATTCAGCCTTGCTGTAACACGCACAGGATGCGTGCTGGGTTTGTTAAATAATACTTTGAAGAAATATCACATGCAGATCAGAGGCATCGCTAATAGAATCGCAGAGCGGCACAATTGCAGAGAGTTGAAGTGGCATCACTATGAGGGGCAGAAGGAGCCCAAATATACACTGGAGTTGGCCTCAGGAGCCCAAAAATTGGATGAATCACACCCTGGAGTTGGCAGAAGTTGGCAGCAGCAGCAGGAGCCCAAATATACACTGGAGTTGGCTTCAGGAGCCCAAAAATTGGATGAATCACACCCTGGAGTTGGCAGAAGTTGGCAGCAGCAGGAGCAGGAGCCCAAATATACACTGGAGTTGGCCTCAGGAGCCCAAAAATTGGATGAATCACACCCTGGAGTTGGCAGAAGTTGGCAGCAGCAGCAGCAGGAGCCCAAATATACACTGGAGTTGGCCTCAGGAGCCCAAAAATTGGATGAATCACACCCTGGAGTTGGCAGCAGCAGCAGCAGGAGCCCAAATATACACTGGAGTTGGCCTCAGGAGCCCAAAAATTGGATGAATCACACCCTGGAGTTGGCAGGAGTTGACAGTAGTAGCAGCAGGAGCCCAAATATACACTGGAGTTGGCTTCAGGAGCCCAAAAATTGGATGAATCACACCCTGGAGTTGGCAGAAGTTGGCAGCAGCAGCAGCAGGAGCCCAAATATACACTGGAGTTGGCCTCAGGAGCCCAAAAATTGGATGAATCACACCCTGGAGTTGGCAGAAGTTGGCAGTAGTAGCAGCAGGAGCCCAAATATACACTGGAGTTGGCTTCAGGAGCCCAAAAATTGGATGAATCACACCCTGGAGTTGGCAGAAGTTGGCAGCAGCAGCAGCAGCAGGAGCCCAAATATACACTGGAGTTGGCTTCAGGAGCCCAAAAATTGGATGAATCACACCCTGGAGTTGGCAGAAGTTGGCAGCAGCAGGAGCAGGAGCCCAAATATACACTGGAGTTGGCCTCAGGAGCCCAAAAATTGGATGAATCACACCCTGGAGTTGGCAGAAGTTGGCAGCAGCAGCAGCAGGAGCCCAAATATACACTGGAGTTGGCCTCAGGAGCCCAAAAATTGGATGAATCACACCCTGGAGTTGGCAGGAGTTGACAGTAGTAGCAGCAGGAGCCCAAATATACACTGGAGTTGGCTTCAGGAGCCCAAAAATTGGATGAATCACACCCTGGAGTTGGCAGAAGTTGGCAGCAGCAGCAGCAGGAGCCCAAATATACACTGGAGTTGGCCTCAGGAGCCCAAAAATTGGATGAATCACACCCTGGAGTTGGCAGAAGTTGGCAGCAGCAGCAGCAGGAGCCCAAATATACACTGGAGTTGGCCTCAGGAGCCCAAAAATTGGATGAATCACACCCTGGAGTTGGCAGAAGTTGGCAGCAGCAGCAGCAGGAGCCCAAATATACACTGGAGTTGGCCTCAGGAGCCCAAAAATTGGATGAATCACACCCTGGAGTTGGCAGGAGTTGACAGTAGTAGCAGCAGGAGCCCAAATATACACTGGAGTTGGCTTCAGGAGCCCAAAAATTGGATGAATCACACCATGGAGTTGGCAGAAGTTGGCAGCAGCAGCAGCAGGAGCCCAAATATACACTGGAGTTGGCCTCAGGAGCCCAAAAATTGGATGAATCACACCCTGGAGTTGGCAGAAGTTGGCAGTAGTAGCAGCAGGAGCCCAAATATACACTGGAGTTGGCTTCAGGAGCCCAAAAATTGGATGAATCACACCCTGGAGTTGGCAGAAGTTGGCAGCAGCAGCAGCAGCAGGAGCCCAAATATACACTGGAGTTGGCTTCAGGAGCCCAAAAATTGGATGAATCACACCCTGGAGTTGGCAGAAGTTGGCAGCAGCAGGAGCAGGAGCCCAAATATACACTGGAGTTGGCCTCAGGAGCCCAAAAATTGGATGAATCACACCCTGGAGTTGGCAGAAGTTGGCAGCAGCAGCAGCAGGAGCCCAAATATACACTGGAGTTGGCCTCAGGAGCCCAAAAATTGGATGAATCACACCCTGGAGTTGGCAGGAGTTGACAGTAGTAGCAGCAGGAGCCCAAATATACACTGGAGTTGGCTTCAGGAGCCCAAAAATTGGATGAATCACACCCTGGAGTTGGCAGAAGTTGGCAGCAGCAGCAGCAGGAGCCCAAATATACACTGGAGTTAGCCTCAGGAGCCCAAAAATTGGATGAATCACACCCTGGAGTTGGCAGAAGTTGGCAGCAGCAGCAGCAGCAGGAGCCCAAATATACACTGGAGTTGGCTTCAGGAGCCCAAAAATTGGATGAATCACACCCTGGAGTTGGCAGAAGTTGGCAGCAGCAGCAGCAGCAGGAGCCCAAATATACACTGGAGTTGGCTTCAGGAGCCCAAAAATTGGATGAATCACACCCTGGAGTTGGCAGAAGTTGGCAGTAGCAGCAGCAGGAGCCCAAATATACACTGGAGTTGGCTTCAGGAGCCCAAAAATTGGATGAATCACACCCTGGAGTTGGCAGAAGTTGGCAGTAGCAGCAGCAGGAGCCCAAATATACACTGGAGTTGGCTTCAGGAGCCCAAAAATTGGATGAATCACACCCTGGAGTTGGCAGAAGTTGGCAGTAGCAGCAGCAGGAGCCCAAATATACACTGGAGTTGGCTTCAGGAGCCCAAAAATTGGATGAATCACACCCTGGAGTTGGCAGGAGTTGACAGTAGCAGCAGCAGGAGCCCAAATATACACTGGAGTTGGCTTCAGGAGCCCAAAAATTGGATGAATCACACCCTGGAGTTGGCAGAAGTTGGCAGTAGTAGCAGCAGGAGCCCAAATATACACTGGAGTTGGCTTCAGGAGCCCAAAAATTGGATGAATCACACCCTGGAGTTGGCAGAAGTTGGCAGTAGCAGCAGCAGGAGCCCAAATTTACACTGGAGTTGGCTTCAGGAGCCCAAAAATTGGATGAATCACACCCTGGAGTTGGCAGGAGTTGACAGTAGCAGCAGCAGGAGCCCAAATATACACTGGAGTTGGCTTCAGGAGCCCAAAAATTGTATGAATCACACCCTGGAGTTGGCAGAAGTTGGCAGTAGTAGCAGCAGGAGCCCAAATATACACTGGAGTTGGCTTCAGGAGCCCAAAAATTGGATGAATCACACCCTGGAGTTGGCAGGAGTTGACAGTAGCAGCAGCAGGAGCCCAAATATACACTGGAGTTGGCCTCAGGAGCCCAAAAATTGGATGAATCACACCCTGGAGTTGGCAGGAGTTGACAGTAGTAGCAGCAGGAGCCCAAATATACACTGGAGTTGGCTTCAGGAGCCCAAAAATTGGATGAATCACACCCTGGAGTTGGCAGAAGTTGGCAGTAGCAGCAGCAGGAGCCCAAATATACACTGGAGTTGGCTTCAGGAGCCCAAAAATTGGATGAATCACACCCTGGAGTTGGCAGAAGTTGGCAGTAGCAGCAGCAGGAGCCCAAAAAATGGCCTAAAGACATAAATATGTTTTGCACCATTTGTAAAGTGTAAAACGTGGCACCATGCTGAATCTAGTCGCATGCATCAGGCATTGGTGGGTGGAAATCCTGGCTGATCCATCCCTGATTCATTTTGACAAAGGTGAGTCTCTCCACATTTTTAGTTGACAGACGAGTTCTCCTCGCCGTAACTATGGCCCCCGCCGCACTAAACACCCGCTCAGATGGCACGCTACTTGCCGGGCAGGACAGCTTTTCCAGGGCAAACTCTGCTAGTTGCGGCCACAAATCAAGTTTGGCTGCCCAGAAGTCCAGCGGATCCTCAAGGTGTGTTGGCATGGTCATGTCAAAGTATGACATGACCTGCTGGTTCAGGTCCTGCTCCAGGTCTTCCTGCTGCTCATGAGTAGCCTCACTATGCGGGTGTAGAAAGCTACTCATTAGCGACTGAAGACTGAGGCTGCTGCTGCTGATGGAGCTTCTGCTGCTGCTGCTGCCAACCCCCCCAGCGGCCATGGCAGTGGAAGGTGAGCGCAGAGGTCCCCTCGAGTCAGACCTGCGAGAGTATGGACCATGGCGCAGATAGGCATCGGCCAACTGCCTACGTAGAATGTCTTTGTAGTAGTTGAGTTTGTCCTCCCTCTCGGTGGGTTTAAAAAATGTGCCGGAAGCGAGGGTCCAATAAGGTGGACAGCCAGAAGTCATCCCGCCGACAGATGGAAACAATTCTGGGGTCACTACGCAAGCATGTGAGCATGCTTCGTGCCATTTGCGCAAGTGACTCGGATGGACTACCTGTCTCCATCTCCACTGCATACTGCCACGGTGTGCCCGGGTCCTCTGTCTCTCCTTCCTCAAAAACCTCTAGCTCCTCTGGCTGCTCCTGCTCCTCCTCTCCTGTCCGCTGACTAGATAAACCAGCCATTTCGCCAAGCCTAAACTGTGTTTCGCTGGGCAACTCCTCCTCCTCCTCTTCCTCCTCCTCCTCCTCCAGTTCAGCTCCAACGGGGTTCATGTGGCCGTAAGATGTAAACGCCATGTCTCCAGTGCCCTGACCAGCCATGGTTTCCAACATGTGCTGTAGTACATGAAGCAGTGGAATCACGTCGTTCATCCCGTAATCCTGCCGACTGACAAATAAAGTGGCTTCCTCAAAGGGCCTGAGCAAACGGCAGGTGTCACGTATGAGCTGCCACTGGTTGACATTGAAGTTACACAGGGGAGTCCCCCTATCTGCTTGGATCATCAGGAAATCCGTGATGGCTTTTCTCTGTTCATATAATCGGTCCAACATGTGAAGGGTGGAATTCCAACGGGTGGAAACATCGCAAATCAGACTATGTTGGGGGATACCATTCTGACGCTGTAGCTCAAGAAGGGTGTGTTTGGCGGTGTAGGAGTGGCTGAAGTGCATGCAAAGTTTCCGTGAAGTTGTTAGGATGTCCTGCAGATGGGGGGAACACTTCAGAAACCGCTTGACAACCAGATTGAAGACGTGAGCCATGCAGGGGGCATGGGTCAGGCTTCCTTGGCGCAGCGCAGACAAAATGTTCTTCCCATTGTCGGTAACCATGATTCCCATTTTAAGTTTTCTCGGAGTAAGCCATGTTTGGATTTCCTGATGAATACATTTAAGCAGTTCCTCCCCTGTGTGACTCCGTTCGCCAAGACAAACCATGTGAAGCACTGCGTGACACCTCCGTGCCCTGCACACATGGTAGACTGGAGGGGCACTGAGACTTGAGCCTACAGTGGAGGGTGAGGAGATGGCGGAGGATGAGGAGGCCGAGTCGCACGGTGTCACAGGCCCAATGGGCAGAGAGCGCGGAGGCCGAAGCGGCGTGACCTGTCCAAGTTGCTGCTGCAAAGGGACCACATTCACCCAGTGGGCCGTAAACGACATGTACTGCCCCTGACCGTAGTTACAGCTCCAGATGTCGGCGCTGCCATGTATTTTGCTACACACCGACAGGCTCAAGGACTGGCCCACCTTCTGTTCAACAAAAGTGTGCAGCGCTGGTACTGCCTTCTTGGCAAAGAAATGACGGCTTGGGACTCTCCACCTCGGCTCGGCACAAGCCATCAGTTCTCTGAAAGGTGCAGATTCCACCACCTGAAAAGGGAGCGACTGCAGCACCAGCAACTTGGACAGGAGCACATTCAGCTTCTGCGCCGTAGGATGAGTGGGCGCATACTGCTGTCTCTTGGACATGGCTTCGCTGATGGATTGCTGGCGGGATGCATGACTTGGAGGAGGAGGAGGAGGAGCAGGAGCGACAGAGGATGGGTGTGACGCACAGCTGCCTTCGGCTGAGGTGCTGGAGCCTTGGCTGGCAGAAATTGGGAGCTCACTTGGTGAGGAAGCAGACTGGACCACCCCTTGGGAGCCTCGGTTCTCCCAGGTCGTTTTATGGTGACGCATCATATGTTGACGCAGGGCCGTGGTGCCAACATTTGGACCCTGGCCACGCTTCACCTTTTGCCTACATATCTTGCATGTGGCCATGTTACCCTCCTGCGGATGCCTCAGGAAAAACTGCCACACTGCCGAGTAGCTACTTTTCCCACCCCCTGGCCTCACTGATTCACTGCTGCTGTTGCCAACTCCAGGAACCCCTGCTCCACTACCTCCCGATAAGGTAGACTGCCGCACAGCAGGTGCTCTACCCCGGCCCCGGCCCCGGCCGGCTCCAGCCTTTGGAATTGTGCCCCCATGCTGACTGCTACCACCTTGCTGCCTCAGCTGCTGACTCCGGGGCAACCTGCGCCCCTCTTCTCCTGATGATGACGATGAAGCCCCTTCATCACCCGGCTCCCAAGTGCGATCGGCTTCATCGTCATCATCATCATCATCACCGGGTTGTGGCTGTACGTCACTGATGTTCGTGGATTCGTCAACAGTGTCTGGCGCAGGAGCTGGAACGCTCGCAGCACCCACGACACTGTCCACATCACTATTTGTCTGCCTAGCTAAAGAAGCCACCTCCATTTCTTGGCTGGGCAGTAGCTGCTGACTGTCCTCCTGTATCTGATCGTCCTCCTCACTAAAGAGTGGAGCTGAACCCAAAGCATAGGATACGTCGCTGGGGGAGGGAACGGCGTAGGACAGAGGCAATGGGAGGACAGGGACTGCTCTCGGGGCATGCCAACTCAGGGTTGTGTCAGAGGAACCTACCGACCCTAGACTGGGGGTCTCAGATGTAAGTTGTGATGATGTTGTTGATGAGCGCGTCAGCCAATCTACCACGGCAGATGCGTTACTGGTGGAGACCCGACCGCTAGCAGATACTGGCAGATTAGGTCTCTCAGCGTGACTCCTGCTGCTACTGGCCCCCAGTCTGATGCGAGCTCTGCCTGCGGAATCTTGGCCTCTGCCACTCCTCTTTTCACTTCCAGGCACTTGTCTGCCCGACATAGTCTAACTGGCGTGGTAGTAGGTGATATTTTAAGAACCCCCAGGCAGCAGTGGGTCTATATAAAACAGAATATAATGCACACCAAAAGTGAGCAGTAACACTCAGCCTCCAACAGGCCTGCTTAGTGTAAATAAGAGAGCTGCTTAGTGTAAATAAAGAGGGGTATGCTATGTTACAGAATGGGATGCCTCAACAGAAGTGCACCTGGCAGGCAGCAGTAAGCCTATGCCCAGCAAAAGTGTCTTATAATATAAATATAATAAGAGCAAATGCTTATATGGTCTTAAACAGAGGCTGCTTTAGTCACAGAATGGGATGCCCTGGGCAGGAATGGACCTGGCAGGGTCCAGTAGGGCTTTGGCCAGCAAAAGTGTCTTTATCAGGCTAATTTCAAATATGATAAGAGCAAATGCTTATATGGTCTTAAACAGAGGCTGCTGTAGTCACAGAATGGGATGCCCCGGGCAGGAATCGACCTGGCAGGGTCCAGTAGGGCTTTGGCCAGCAAAAGTGTCTTTATCAGGCCTGATTTCTATGAGAATAAGTGCAAATGTTTATTATGCTATTAAATAGAGGCTGCTTTAGTCACAGAATGGGATGCCAGTGCCACAAAAACCAGAGAGCATGCACAGCAAAAGTGTCTTTATCAGGCCTGATTTCTATGAGAATAAGTGCAAATGTTTATTATGCTATTAAATAGAGGCTGCTTTAGTCACAGAATGGGATGCCAGTGCCACAAAAACCAGAGAGCATGCACAGCAAAAGTGTCTTTATCAGGCCTGATTTCTATGAGAATAAGTGCAAATGTTTATTATGCTATTAAATAGAGGCTGCTTTAGTCACAGAATGGGATGCCAGTGCCACAAAAACCAGAGAGCATGCACAGCAAAAGTGTCTTTATCAGGCCTGATTTCTATGAGAATAAGTGCAAATGTTTATTATGCTATTAAATAGAGGCTGCTTTAGTCACAGAATGGGATGCCAGTGCCACAAAAACCAGAGAGCATGCACAGCAAAAGTGTCTTTATCAGGCCTGATTTCTATGAGAATAAGTGCAAATGTTTATTGTGCTATTAAATAGAGGCTGCTTTAGTCACAGAATGGGATGCCAGTGCCACAAAAACCAGAGAGCATGCACAGCAAAAGTGTCTTTATCAGGCCTGATTTCTATGAGAATAAGTGCAAATGTTTATTGTGCTATTAAATAGAGGCTGCTTTAGTCACAGAATGGGATGCCAGTGCCACAAAAACCAGAGAGCATGCACAGCAAAAGTGTCTTTATCAGGCCTGATTTCTATGAGAATAAGTGCAAATGTTTATTATGCTATTAAATAGAGGCTGCTTTAGTCACAGAATGGGATGCCAGTGCCACAAAAACCAGAGAGCATGCACAGCAAAAGTGTCTTTATCAGGCCTGATTTCTATGAGAATAAGTGCAAATGTTTATTGTGCTATTAAATAGAGGCTGCTTTAGTCACAGAATGGGATGCCAGTGCCACAAAAACCAGAGAGCATGCACAGCAAAAGTGTCTTTATCAGGCCTGATTTCTATGAGAATAAGTGCAAATGTTTATTGTGCTATTAAATAGAGGCTGCTTTAGTCACAGAATGGGATGCCAGTGCCACAAAAACCAGAGAGCATGCACAGCAAAAGTGTCTTTATCAGGCCTGATTTCTATGAGAATAAGTGCAAATGTTTATTGTGCTATTAAATAGAGGCTGCTTTAGTCACAGAATGGGATGCCAGTGCCACAAAAACCAGAGAGCATGCACAGCAAAAGTGTCTTTATCAGGCCTGATTTCTATGAGAATAAGTGCAAATGTTTATTATGCTATTAAATAGAGGCTGCTTTAGTCACAGAATGGGATGCCAGTGCCACAAAAACCAGAGAGCATGCACAGCAAAAGTGTCTTTATCAGGCCTGATTTCTATGAGAATAAGTGCAAATGTTTATTGTGCTATTAAATAGAGGCTGCTTTAGTCACAGAATGGGATGCCAGTGCCACAAAAACCAGAGAGCATGCACAGCAAAAGTGTCTTTATCAGGCCTGATTTCTATGAGAATAAGTGCAAATGTTTATTGTGCTATTAAATAGAGGCTGCTTTAGTCACAGAATGGGATGCCAGTGCCACAAAAACCAGAGAGCATGCACAGCAAAAGTGTCTTTATCAGGCCTGATTTCTATGAGAATAAGTGCAAATGTTTATTGTGCTATTAAATAGAGGCTGCTTTAGTCACAGAATGGGATGCCAGTGCAACAAAAACCAGAGAGCATGCACAGCAAAAGTGTCTTTATCAGGCCTGATTTCTATGAGAATAAGTGCAAATGTTTATTATGCTATTAAATAGAGGCTGCTTTAGTCACAGAATGGGATGCCAGTGCCACAAAAACCAGAGAGCATGCACAGCAAAAGTGTCTTTATCAGGCCTGATTTCTATGAGAATAAGTGCAAATGTTTATTGTGCTATTAAATAGAGGCTGCTTTAGTCACAGAATGGGATGCCAGTGCCACAAAAACCAGAGAGCATGCACAGCAAAAGTGTCTTTATCAGGCCTGATTTCTATGAGAATAAGTGCAAATGTTTATTGTGCTAATAAATAGAGGCTGCTTTAGTCACAGAATGGGATGCCAGTGCCACAAAAACCAGAGAGCATGCACAGCAAAAGTGTCTTTATCAGGCCTGATTTCTATGAGAATAAGTGCAAATGTTTATTATGCTATTAAATAGAGGCTGCTTTAGTCACAGAATGGGATGCCAGTGCCACAAAAACCAGAGAGCATGCACAGCAAAAGTGTCTTTATCAGGCCTGATTTCTATGAGAATAAGTGCAAATGTTTATTGTGCTATTAAATAGAGGCTGCTTTAGTCACAGAATGGGATGCCAGTGCCACAAAAACCAGAGAGCATGCACAGCAAAAGTGTCTTTATCAGGCCTGATTTCTATGAGAATAAGTGCAAATGTTTATTATGCTATTAAATAGAGGCTGCTTTAGTCACAGAATGGGATGCCAGTGCCACAAAAACCAGAGAGCATGCACAGCAAAAGTGTCTTTATCAGGCCTGATTTCTATGAGAATAAGTGCAAATGTTTATTATGCTATTAAATAGAGGCTGCTTTAGTCACAGAATGGGATGCCAGTGCCACAAAAACCAGAGAGCATGCACAGCAAAAGTGTCTTTATCAGGCCTGATTTCTATGAGAATAAGTGCAAATGTTTATTATGCTATTAAATAGAGGCTGCTTTAGTCACAGAATGGGATGCCAGTGCCACAAAAACCAGAGAGCATGCACAGCAAAAGTGTCTTTATCAGGCCTGATTTCTATGAGAATAAGTGCAAATGTTTATTGTGCTATTAAATAGAGGCTGCTTTAGTCACAGAATGGGATGCCAGTGCCACAAAAACCAGAGAGCATGCACAGCAAAAGTGTCTTTATCAGGCCTGATTTCTATGAGAATAAGTGCAAATGTTTATTATGCTATTAAATAGAGGCTGCTTTAGTCACAGAATGGGATGCCAGTGCCACAAAAACCAGAGAGCATGCACAGCAAAAGTGTCTTTATCAGGCCTGATTTCTATGAGAATAAGTGCAAATGTTTATTATGCTATTAAATAGAGGCTGCTTTAGTCACAGAATGGGATGCCAGTGCCACAAAAACCAGAGAGCATGCACAGCAAAAGTGTCTTTATCAGGCCTGATTTCTATGAGAATAAGTGCAAATGTTTATTGTGCTATTAAATAGAGGCTGCTTTAGTCACAGAATGGGATGCCAGTGCCACAAAAACCAGAGAGCATGCACAGCAAAAGTGTCTTTATCAGGCCTGATTTCTATGTGAATAAGTGCAAATGTTTATTATGCTATTAAATAGAGGCTGCTTTAGTCACAGAATGGGATGCCAGTGCCACAAAAACCAGAGAGCATGCACAGCAAAAGTGTCTTTATCAGGCCTGATTTCTATGAGAATAAGTGCAAATGTTTATTGTGCTATTAAATAGAGGCTGCTTTAGTCACAGAATGGGATGCCAGTGCCACAAAAACCAGAGAGCATGCACAGCAAAAGTGTCTTTATCAGGCCTGATTTCTATGAGAATAAGTGCAAATGTTTATTATGCTATTAAATAGAGGCTGCTTTAGTCACAGAATGGGATGCCAGTGCCACAAAAACCAGAGAGCATGCACAGCAAAAGTGTCTTTATCAGGCCTGATTTCTATGAGAATAAGTGCAAATGTTTATTGTGCTATTAAATAGAGGCTGCTTTAGTCACAGAATGGGATGCCAGTGCCACAAAAACCAGAGAGCATGCACAGCAAAAGTGTCTTTATCAGGCCTGATTTCTATGAGAATAAGTGCAAATGTTTATTGTGCTATTAAATAGAGGCTGCTTTAGTCACAGAATGGGATGCCAGTGCCACAAAAACCAGAGAGCATGCACAGCAAAAGTGTCTTTATCAGGCCTGATTTCTATGAGAATAAGTGCAAATGTTTATTATGCTATTAAATAGAGGCTGCTTTAGTCACAGAATGGGATGCCAGTGCCACAAAAACCAGAGAGCATGCACAGCAAAAGTGTCTTTATCAGGCCTGATTTCTATGAGAATAAGTGCAAATGTTTATTGTGCTATTAAATAGAGGCTGCTTTAGTCACAGAATGGGATGCCAGTGCCACAAAAACCAGAGAGCATGCACAGCAAAAGTGTCTTTATCAGGCCTGATTTCTATGAGAATAAGTGCAAATGTTTATTGTGCTATTAAATAGAGGCTGCTTTAGTCACAGAATGGGATGCCAGTGCCACAAAAACCAGAGAGCATGCACAGCAAAAGTGTCTTTATCAGGCCTGATTTCTATGAGAATAAGTGCAAATGTTTATTATGCTATTAAATAGAGGCTGCTTTAGTCACAGAATGGGATGCCAGTGCCACAAAAACCAGAGAGCATGCACAGCAAAAGTGTCTTTATCAGGCCTGATTTCTATGAGAATAAGTGCAAATGTTTATTGTGCTATTAAATAGAGGCTGCTTTAGTCACAGAATGGGATGCCAGTGCCACAAAAACCAGAGAGCATGCACAGCAAAAGTGTCTTTATCAGGCCTGATTTCTATGAGAATAAGTGCAAATGTTTATTATGCTATTAAATAGAGGCTGCTTTAGTCACAGAATGGGATGCCAGTGCCACAAAAACCAGAGAGCATGCACAGCAAAAGTGTCTTTATCAGGCCTGATTTCTATGAGAATAAGTGCAAATGTTTATTGTGCTATTAAATAGAGGCTGCTTTAGTCACAGAATGGGATGCCAGTGCCACAAAAACCAGAGAGCATGCACAGCAAAAGTGTCTTTATCAGGCCTGATTTCTATGAGAATAAGTGCAAATGTTTATTATGCTATTAAATAGAGGCTGCTTTAGTCACAGAATGGGATGCCAGTGCCACAAAAACCAGAGAGCATGCACAGCAAAAGTGTCTTTATCAGGCCTGATTTCTATGAGAATAAGTGCAAATGTTTATTGTGCTATTAAATAGAGGCTGCTTTAGTCACAGAATGGGATGCCAGTGCCACAAAAACCAGAGAGCATGCACAGCAAAAGTGTCTTTATCAGGCCTGATTTCTATGAGAATAAGTGCAAATGTTTATTGTGCTATTAAATAGAGGCTGCTTTAGTCACAGAATGGGATGCCAGTGCCACAAAAACCAGAGAGCATGCACAGCAAAAGTGTCTTTATCAGGCCTGATTTCTATGAGAATAAGTGCAAATGTTTATTATGCTATTAAATAGAGGCTGCTTTAGTCACAGAATGGGATGCCAGTGCCACAAAAACCAGAGAGCATGCACAGCAAAAGTGTCTTTATCAGGCCTGATTTCTATGAGAATAAGTGCAAATGTTTATTATGCTATTAAATAGAGGCTGCTTTAGTCACAGAATGGGATGCCAGTGCCACAAAAACCAGAGAGCATGCACAGCAAAAGTGTCTTTATCAGGCCTGATTTCTATGAGAATAAGTGCAAATGTTTATTATGCTATTAAATAGAGGCTGCTTTAGTCACAGAATGGGATGCCAGTGCCACAAAAACCAGAGAGCATGCACAGCAAAAGTGTCTTTATCAGGCCTGATTTCTATGAGAATAAGTGCAAATGTTTATTATGCTATTAAATAGAGGCTGCTTTAGTCACAGAATGGGATGCCAGTGCCACAAAAACCAGAGAGCATGCACAGCAAAAGTGTCTTTATCAGGCCTGATTTCTATGAGAATAAGTGCAAATGTTTATTGTGCTATTAAATAGAGGCTGCTTTAGTCACAGAATGGGATGCCAGTGCCACAAAAACCAGAGAGCATGCACAGCAAAAGTGTCTTTATCAGGCCTGATTTCTATGAGAATAAGTGCAAATGTTTATTGTGCTATTAAATAGAGGCTGCTTTAGTCACAGAATGGGATGCCAGTGCCACAAAAACCAGAGAGCATGCACAGCAAAAGTGTCTTTATCAGGCCTGATTTCTATGAGAATAAGTGCAAATGTTTATTATGCTATTAAATAGAGGCTGCTTTAGTCACAGAATGGGATGCCAGTGCCACAAAAACCAGAGAGCATGCACAGCAAAAGTGTCTTTATCAGGCCTGATTTCTATGAGAATAAGTGCAAATGTTTATTATGCTATTAAATAGAGGCTGCTTTAGTCACAGAATGGGATGCCAGTGCCACAAAAACCAGAGAGCATGCACAGCAAAAGTGTCTTTATCAGGCCTGATTTCTATGAGAATAAGTGCAAATGTTTATTATGCTATTAAATAGAGGCTGCTTTAGTCACAGAATGGGATGCCTCACAGCAGACTTAAGATCAGTTCAGTATATATGCACAGTTAGTTACTATAAGCAGCCTGAAAACGCTAACAAAGGCTGGATGAAAAAAAAAAAATCTCCCTGTCACAGCCTCCGTTTTTCCTACCTTTCCCTGGCTTTCTGTCTGTCTCCTGTCTGTCTCCTGCCTGTCTCCTGCCTGTCTCCAGCCTGTCCCTGTCTGTCCCTGCCTGTCTAAGTGCCTCAGCTACACAGCGTTCTGTCTGTCACGAATGCAATAGAGAAATGAGGAAAAGCAAGATGGCCGCCGTTAAATACCGCTGTGTGACGTCACCGGGCTTGCTGGCTGCTGATAGGCTGCATGTGACTGCCCCAGCTTGCACTGGCGCGGGATAGATGTCCAGACATGTCCCGTCCGCCATCTTAGAATGCCTGTAAATGTAAATGAATGGATGTTAAAGGAAAACTTCGAGTGATCGAATCGCGGGGAAATTCGGATTCGATCCGAATCGAATTTTTCCTGAAATTCGGATCGAATCCGGGTTCGTCCGGATCGATTCGCTCATCCCTAGTCACAGCCTACGCTGAGCCGCGCACTATCTAAATTTTTGGAAGGCATGGCTGCCATAACTCCAAAATATATTTATTTTCCGGATGATATGGCAGCCAGAAACGCCATTAAGCTTGGGTTTTATAATGTGGCCGACATGCCCAACGTTATTGGTGCTATTGACTGCACACATGTGGCACTCGTACCTAGGGCTGCCGACGAGTATATATATAGGTATTGAGATTGGTTATTATGTTGGCCAACGTGTAATGTAACCTGTTTTCCTTTGCGGCAGCATATTTGTTTATCCCTCATTTGTGTAGCTGCTTTATCTAGGCTTTTCATTAGTATTTCCCAATAGAGTGCAGACATGTTTTATTTAGTTTTTTTTTTTTTTGGGTCAAATATCAATTACCCTTTTTGTATGTTTTTGCCTTAAGGAATCGAAAAATGGGACACTCCCTTAATGTCCAGGCCGTGGTTGGTCCGGACATGCGTTTTATGAGTGTCCTTGCCGGCTACCCAGGATCGTCCCACGACTCATATATCCTCAAGCGATCTGGGTTGTTTCGGAGATTTGAGGCAGGTGAATTTTCGGGGGCATGGCTGCTTGGTAAGTGTGTCCTATTTGTGTGCTATTAAATGTGGGATTAATCTTGTATTTGTTGATATGTTAGTATTTGAATTCTTTACATAAGCCAGAAACTGCCTTTTTCTTGGGTCATATATTATGAACTTCCAAAAAAAATGCTTGCCTCGCTTTGTCCTTCAGAATGTTTTCCCTTTAGTTAGGATGTCTGTAAGTTCCATGTCCCTAAATATATTGGTTGGGAGTTTATACCCAAGGATCTGTGAGCTTTGGCTCCTTTTGTAGTATTGGTCTTTAAATGTCAAAGTGGACTTAAACTGCATACATTGTAGTTTTCATCTAAATGTGGATAGCCCCTCAGCAGCATCCTAATTGTAACATGTCTGAAAACTAAAAATATATTTAAATTCCAAATACCCTTGGCCGTGCAGATGTTTGTTAATTAATTGGTATATTGAAGTGCCATTTTTAATTATGTACTACATTAGTGGCAATATTTATTTTGCTAATGTGCCCTGGGTGTTTTTTTTTGCCCTTTACCTTACATCATTATGATATATGTAAAATTATTTCTGTTTGTTGTGTTGCCTTTTTAATTTTGATTACATTTAATTGTCTGTTTAAGGTGATTCCGGGTACCCACTTCTACCCTGGCTCATGACGCCTGTGCTGCGGCCCCAGGATGCCTCTCAGGAAGCGTACAACCGTGCGCACCGCAAGACCCGGGCTGTTGTGGAGAGGGCCTTTGGGCTGTTGAAGACACGTTTTCGTTGCTTGGACCATACTGGGGGCGCCCTGCAATATGATCCCAAGAAAGTGATCGACATAATCATGGCATGTGCTGTTTTGCACAATTTTGCGATCCTGGAACGTGTCCCACGTTATGTGGATAGCCTGCCCTCTTCAGCCGTAGAGGATGATGTAGAGAATTTTGTGGGGCCACCCAGTGAGTCTGGCCAATCAGTTAGAGCCAACTTGATCTTGCAGCATTTTAGTTAATTTTATTTCGTGTCTCAACATTCTGTGTGTCTGTGTTATCCTTTTTGTTAAATATGTTGTTTTGCCGTAATGTGGCATTACCTCAAAGTAAAACATTTTTACCTTAATTGTTGCCTAATGTATTTCATGTAGTTTCCTTAGCTTTAGATTTGCATTGTTACACCTCTTCAAACCAAAATTATCTGGTTTAGCCCAAGCTGTTTAAAATGTGTTCCCACTAAAAACGCCACAAGTATTGTAAGTGAGATTTTTTTTTTACTTAGAAAAGTAAAAATTATAGTGCTTAACAGAAAACATTCCACATACATCTGTGGTTACAAATGGATGACATAACAAAAAAAACATCGAGCACATCTACACCTGGAAGTGAGTGGCACAACCAAACAAGGACACCCAGTCCAAAGGCCAGCCTAGTCCAGTCATTAATATTGCCTGTGCCCAGGGATCTTTGGGCATGGCCATAATGTCACACAAACATGTCTGCAAACAGGAGGAGCACCAACCAAATACATATTTAAAGCCATAAGTGGCCAGATACACTCCACATAGACCTATGGCATTGGCTAGTGGCCTTAAGCATTACTCTAAGGAGCTATATGGGAGCAAATACAAAACACAACCTGCATGAGCAACACAAAATGGATTGTTTGAAACCTCAAAGGACAAGTAAATACAGTGGGGGTTAAGAGAAAAGATGTCCCACACACCCATGGCTTAATAGGGTGGCTGCCCATAATACCCAGGTGGAGGTCCAGGTGGAGGTCCATGTGAATGGGACCTAGCCTGGGCCATGGCAGCATTGTGAATTTGAAACTGCTCCACAATGTTTCTCTGCATATTGGTCATCTCAGCCATGGCTGACTGGATGCCATTACTTGCAGTGACCACGTTGCTGTTGAGGGTACGCAACTCCGCGAGGATGCCCTGTAGACTGGTATTGATGGTGACCATGTCGGCATGCCTTTCCTCACGCTCTGTAACGAGCTGTGCCTCATAAGAGTCCCTTTCTTGGGTCCATAATTGAAGCAGGGCACTCTGCCTCCCCTGGGAAATTGTGGGGCGGCGTAATGGAGTCCGCCGCACAATTACCCTGGCTCTTGGGCGTGCCCTGCCGCGTGGTGTCGTCCCCTCAACAGCAACAGGCCTGCTTTGCAAATCCTCAGCAGCAGAGTGAACACTGGGGACTGTAGTGTCAGTCTCCCCATGTGCATGCACAATGGATGGAGATTCACTCTGCTGCTGAGGATTGGCCAGAGAAACATTATGGAGCAGTTCCAAATTGGGACCCAGGGGGAGGTCATCCGACGTGCCCTGCATGGAGACATCATCATCTTCCTCCATTTCCTGGATCTCTTCCATGAGTGTGCGGGTCTGTAGGGACATATAAAAAAAAAAGTGTAAGTTGGCGTCCAAATTTGGGATTCCCACAGTTTAACACATTCTTAAGCACTTGGTAGTATTTATGGTACTAAATTAACTTACCGGAAATCTCGGATCTTGGCTCCTATGCTGTACGGACCTGGTAGGCATAACCAAACTGGGGGGTGAGTTTACCCTTGCTGAGGGATCATGCTGGGCTGAAGAAGAGAAAAACAAACCACGTAAACACACACATAACCATTTTTGGGATAGGTAATCAAATAAACCTCTATTTGTAATATTAAGCAACTCTAGAGCAATGGGGACATTTGTTAAAAGACACGCAAGTTTAGATAGGTGCAATGGCTCGCGAAAACTGCTAACTGACCTCAGTTCTAAGTCAGGAAGTGTACCCAGTCAGCATACAACTTGCAACGCACATTTTTGGATTTAGCCTACCATTCGCTAGGTCCGGGGTACTCAAACAATTGTTGTAAAGGTCCATTTAAAGGTATGTGGTGAGAGGTGAATGTCTGGCCATGGGGCTGACGCAGGGGGTGTCTAGTTAGAAATAAACACACTGGTGGAGGGGCTTCAGATTTCAAAGTGCAAACTAATAAAGGCTGCTTGCCCTTGCTGGGCTGGATGGGGCAGAGCTGAGGGGACAGGGATTGGATGGCTAAAGGGGGGAGTTAACGAATTGATGGTGATGGGATGGATGGAGCAAATCTGTTACAAATGTATGGGGCTTATGTGGGGGGGGGCATGGGGGGACTGTGGCAGATGGGGCAGAGCAGGGGCAGCGGGACACGATTGTGCCAAGAGAAAGATGTACCAAGTTACTGTGTACCTTGCAATGCCACTTCCTGTGCAGTACTTCATATTGCAATGCTATTGGGTTGATTCAAAGAAACATGTAACAGCTTGGATTTGGCTCACGATCATCCTATTTTTCACGTCCGCTCGTGCGTTCGTATGAACTTGCGAGTGATTCAATAAGCAAATACGTTTCTATCCTAAAAGATACGTCCGTTCGTATGATATCTCCCGAACTTGCCTCAGTCAGTTGGCAATCGTAAAAATCACGTTCATGTGCTCACCTGTTGCGGCGGCAGCCTGTTTTTTCGGCTGCTTCCATCGTCAACCTCTTCCAATTACTTGCGTTTGCCTCTGGTTTTCATAGGTTTTTGGCCTCTTAGATTCGTGCGTTCGTATGTTTATAAGATCTTGCGCATGCGTAACCTCAACCAGAAACTTACCTAAACCCCGTAGCGGCTGCATCCCACTTCATTTCTCGGTCCCTCAAACTTACCTAAACCCCGTAGCGGCTGCATCCAACTTCATTTCTCGGTCCCTCAAACTTACCTAAACCCCGTAGCGGCTGCATCCCACTTCATTTCTCGGTCCCTCAAACTTACCTAAACCCCGTAGCGGCTGCATCCAACTTCATTTCTCGGTCCCTCAAACTTACCTAAACCCCGTAGCGCTTGCATCCCACTTCATTTCTCGGTCCCTCAAACTTACCTAAACCCCATAGCGGCTGCATCCAACTTCATTTCTCGGTCCCTCAAACTTACCTAAACCCCTTAGCGCTTGCATCCCACTTCATTTCTCGGTCCCTCAAACTTACCTAAACCCCGTAGCGGCTGCATCCCACTTCATTTCTCGGTCCCTCAAACTTACCTAAACCCCGTAGCGCTTGCATCCAACTTCATTTCTCGGTCCCTCAAACTTACCTAAACCCCTTAGCGCTTGCATCCAACTTCATTTCTCGGTCCCTCAAACTTACCTAAACCCCTTAGCGCTTGCATCCAACTTCATTTCTCGGTCCCTCAAACTTACCTAAACCCCTTAGCGCTTGCATCCCACTTCATTTCTCGGTCCCTCAAACTTACCTAAACCCCTTAGCGCTTGCATCCCACTTCATTTCTCGGTCCCTCAAACTTACCTAAACCCCGTAGCGGCTGCATCCCACTTCATTTCTCGGTCCCTCAAACTTACCTAAACCCCGTAGCGCTTGCATCCAACTTCATTTCTCGGTCCCTCAAACTTACCTAAACCCCTTAGCGCTTGCATCCAACTTCATTTCTCGGTCCCTCAAACTTACCTAAACCCCTTAGCGCTTGCATCCCACTTCATTTCTCGGTCCCTCAAACTTACCTAAACCCCTTAGCGCTTGCATCCCACTTCATTTCTCGGTCCCTCAAACTTACCTAAACCCCTTAGCGCTTGCATCCCACTTCATTTCTCGGTCCCTCAAACTTACCTAAACCCCGTAGCGCTTGCATCCAACTTCATTTCTCGGTCCCTCAAACTTACCTAAACCCCTTAGCGCTTGCATCCAACTTCATTTCTCGGTCCCTCAAACTTACCTAAACCCCTTAGCGCTTGCATCCCACTTCATTTCTCGGTCCCTCAAACTTACCTAAACCCCTTAGCGCTTGCATCCCACTTCATTTCTCGGTCCCTCAAACTTACCTAAACCCCTTAGCGCTTGCATCCAACTTCATTTCTCGGTCCCTCAAACTTACCTAAACCCCTTAGCGCTTGCATCCAACTTCATTTCTCGGTCCCTCAAACTTACCTAAACCCTTTAGCGGCTGCATCCCACTTCATTTCTCGGTCCATAAAACGTAAGAAAATCACATAATTTACATATGTCTATATGTTTCTAAGTGTGTTGTTTCTGGTTTGTGTAATTTTTTGGGTGTGTGCATATTAGAAAAGACACATTTAGGAAGGCTTAAAATATAATTTATTTAAATTATTTTCTTTGTTTTGTTTTTAATAATTTTAAAAACTTTTTTTTTTTTTTGGGTTTTTTTTGTAAACCTTTTTTTTTTTTTGTTCTCCGTAAAACACATATAATTTATTTTTTTTTTTTTAACAGTAAAACACATTTTTTTTTTTTATTTGGGTTTTTTTGGTAAAAACATCTTTTTGGGTTTGTTAAAAAAACTATAAAACACTTAGTAAAATTTGTAAAACTTTACAAACAAGTTTAAGAAAGGAGCCAGGACCAAGGGCACTATTCATCATCCTCTTCTTCATCTGTTGGCCCCAACGTCGCCTGTATGGCCAGCAGCTCGGCCACCAACTCCTTCATTCTTTTTTTTTTTGCCGCCAAGGTTTGGGGGATCATCCCTGTAACCAATAGAGAAAGAAACATAAATAGGAGTCCCAGACCGGTTTGTATGCTGGAAATAGATTTAGGGTTAATCAAATACATGTAAATGCATGACATATGTCCTTCTTCAAAGGGATACAGTTAATGCATTTCCCACAGGTAAGTGTTTAAACTCCTTAAACCGGACCTTCAACATTATTTAATGAAAACCAATAACTATTCACAAATGATTCTGCACCACCTCAAAGTTATTTAGGGTTTTTTGGGGATTACAGCGCCGCCATCTGGACTCTGAAGCATAACACTTAATGAGGAGTGGAGAGTTGGATAAAGTACAGGGGAGTAGGTTACAGTGGTGCGTTGGGAATCCCGAGCATAGCTGGGTTGAGGGAAAGGTCATCACTCACACAATGCATGGCAGCACCTTCCTTTTTTCAATCTGTATCCCATGCTGCCTGTAAATATTGTGCATTCCATATTCCCCAATATTGGTTTTGTTCAGTCTAATAACATGCATTAGATGGGTGAAGGGTGTTTTTCCATGTTTCTAATCTGTAGGTACAGTGTGATGGCTAAGTCTTTGGTTCTTAATACTAGTTAGGGTCCTCTTTAAGCTAACGAAGTGCCCACATGAAAGTGTGAACTACACATTGGCTACGCCTTTAGTTATGTGTGTGTTATTAGCTAAGCAAACATTAATATGAATAATGGCATGGAGACTTACGGAGTTGGTGGCCGACAGATGGCTGGTTGGGGCCAACAGGCTGCCCTTGGTCCTGGCTCTGCTGTGAAGAAGTCCCTGGAGAAACATGTGACATTTGTTTAGTACTTGTAGAGAGTCACTATTCCCAACATATCTGGCTCCCAGTCTGGCTGACATCACTCACCTTCGCCAGGATCGACTTCAAGCATCTCTGCTGCCTCCTCCTCCACTATCTCACCCGCTCCAGAAGTTTCTACAAATACATAATAAAGGATAACTTAGTTTTTGGCCTGCCATGTATATCTTTGTGCCTATACATGAAGAGTGACATACCAGAGCCTTCCCCATGCGTGGCCAGGTATGACTCCACGCCCACGCGCCTTGGCCCCTCCTCTGTGGTAAGGTCCAGGGGCTGGTCTGAGGAGGCCACAGAGGAGGGGTAGGTCCGTCGCCCGGGAGATCCACCACCTTCACTCACAGATGCAGAGTCATGCAGCACTGGTCGGCCTGTACGTCTCCGGGTGCGGCGAATTCTGAAATCCATTTCCAACACTACCAAAGAAAAGTCATTATAAATAAAGGCATAACTTATACATTTGGAACATATACCATGCTATTGCTTTGTACTTACTTGGGAAATGGATCCCAAAATACCTCCGCACCCGGGGCATGTGCAGACGCTTCAGGTCCGACCAATGCTGCATTATCTGGGTGTGAGTGAAGGTGGTGCTGGTGACACGGTGTATCTCCGCGATGATCTCCCGGGCGATGTCCCTTTTCTCGCACACATTGGGCGCGAAGTCATACCGGCGCTGAAGCATGATCTGGAAAACATAATGGACACAGAGCTTTTACTTTTACACACAGACCCATATGTGTTGCATCACAAGTTGAGAATTTAATGTCATTAACACACACATTTCGAGTGGCAGCCATTTTTGGGGAGTGCCTTAAAGAGGACGTTGACTGTGATTGACAGTCTGGTCTACTGTTATATGTATCACACACCATGTACATACAGATAATAGCCAACATCAAGAATCAGGCCACCTGCATCTATGGCATGTTAGGATGGTTTAAACATCCAAGATGTAGCCTAATGCTTAGGCTTTTGGACCACGTGTGTGGCTTCCCGTTGTGTTTTTATGGCTTAGGAAAACAGTGTTCCTCAAACATCCGCATCAAGGTCCGAGACAGGCCAGGTTTGCCAGCTCGCCCCGCTACTCCACAGGTTAATTAACTGTTGCTAAGCCGGAGCAATTGGCCGAATTAGGACATCAGCATAGACAGTTGAAAACGTGGCCAGGCTCGGCCCTTGAGGATGAAGTGTGAGGAGCCAGTGATTAAACATTAAGAGACCCCAAACTAGTTCCAAACGCATCATTTACATTTAGGCCATCATTGACTATTCGATTAAAATGCACAGGCAGCCACTTACCAGCATGAGGATCTCTTCCTGTTGACGGGTGAAGATAGTGGGCGCCATCTTTATGCTTCTTCCAGGCAGCAGATAAGTGAAACCCCAGCGGTTTCCTGGTTCCGCTCGAACGTACGTTCGTACGAGCGCGTAGTCGTGCGCATAGGCGTCACACGCTGGGCTCATTATTTAAAGGTCCCTGCACCCAAAGCTCATTCTCTTTGAGCATTTGTGTACGATGGCACCGAAAAAGGCGATGAGCAAGCGACCCCAGCCAAGCAAGACCGCGGAGGGCCCCACAACAAGGTCCCAGCAAGGTGGCCGAAAACTGAGAGGCAAGACTCCCACCTCGGCCCCACCAAGGGACCCTGGACCCTCAGGTACCAAAAAAAGGGGCCCCAAGCCCCGTGCCCCTCCTGCAGCCAAAAAGCTGGCAACTGCAGCACCCACCACCTCTGCCCCCAGAACAGGCAGCACAAGTGAGCCCACACCGGCCATGCCTTCAAGTAGGGCAGTTCGGAAACCCATGCCCCGCAGCAGGGCCCGAAGCCCAGCCAGAGGCCGAAGAACCCAATCCAGGGCACGAAGCCCAGCCAGGGCCCGAACACCATCCAGGGCCCGAACCCCATCCAGGGCCCGAAGCCCAGCCAGAGGCCGAAGAACCCAATCCAGGGCACAAAGCCCAGCCAGGGCCCGAACCCCATCCAGGGCCCGAACCCCATCCAGGGCACGAACCCCATCCAGGGCACGAAGCCCAGCCAGAGGCCGCAGATCCCAATCCAGGGCCAGAAGCCCTATAGGGCCCGCCGAACCCAATCCAGGGCACGAAGCCCAGCCAGAGGCCGCAGATCCCAATCCAGGGCCAGAAGCCCCTACAGGGCCCGCCGAACCCAATCCAGGGCACGAAGCCCAGCCAGAGGCCGCAGATCCCAATCCAGGGCCAGAAGCCCCTACAGGGCCCGCCGAACCCAATCCAGGGCCAGAAGCCCCTACAGGGCCAGAAGAACACCATCCAGGGCCAGAAGCCCCTACAGGGCCCGCCGAACCCAATCCAGGGCCAGAAGCCCAGCCAGAGGCCGCAGATCCCAATCCAGGGCCAGAAGCCCCTACAGGGCCCGCCGAACCCAATCCAGGGCCAGAAGCCCCTACAGGGCCAGAAGAACACCATCCAGGGCCAGAAGCCCCTACAGGGCCCGCCGAACCCAATCCAGGGCCAGAAGCCCCCGACCTGGCACCAGCCGGGAACAGAGCCCCCGACCTGGCACCAGCCGGGAACCTAGCCCCCCAAGAGGGCCCCGAATTGCAACCATGACCACATCTACACCTGGAAGTTCGGTGGCCAGCCACGCAAGAACACCCAGTCCCTTGGCCAGTCCAGTCCAGTCATTGGGAAGCCACCAATCCGGCCATTCCCCTACCCAGCCCCAGGCCATAATGTCACCACATGTGTCTGCACACATGGAGGAGCAGCCAAGCCAACCATCTGGCCGCACATTGCGCCGCGGCCAGTTGAGTGGGAGATTCTCCCATGACCAAAATATGGCATTGGCTAGTGGCCTTACATTATACTATGACGAGCTATATGGGAGCAGATCCAAACACACCACCAAGCAGCGCAAGATGGAATTGTTTGAAACCATCCTCCGACAAGTAAATGCAGCGGGGGAAGAGAGGAAAGATGTGTCCCAAATTCAGAAGAAAATCTCTGATCTGAAGTATGCTGTACGGCAAAAAGAAATTAAAAGGCATAATTACAGGTAAATAAATGTTTTCGCTAAATATAATGTTTTGGATGTACTGTATGCACCTTTTCTGAGTACCAAACGATTTTCTCTTTTCAGCATGAAAACTGGCGGTGGCTTTCCATCTAAATTGGAGTTTACCCCTGCTGAGGAGATTGTGCTTGGACTTCTCCATCCGGTCGCGGTCGGTGGACATGCTGGTCTAAGGGACACAGACTCACCGACCCGTACCCACGGTGAGTACTCTTAAATCTGCATGTTTGCCTGTTTGCTAAATAATCTACAGTTCACTAGTAACAAGATAACGGGATGCCCCTATGGTTTGCCTTGCTTGGCCTCGCACTACTGTGGCTGTTTGTGTCCTCTTTTTGTCCCTGGGAATCACACATTTAGGCCCACAGCCATTATGGCAAAGTTCAAATGTCCAATTGGATTGTTAAAGTCATGAAGTTTCGCAAGATAAGTGAGATCTTTGGAATCAATCACAAAACACACATCATTATGTATGGGTTGCCTTTTGGTTGTGTGAGTTGTGTTTGAGTTAACAATTTAATTAGCCACCCACAAACATATCTGACCTAGAGCAGCGAGACTCAACTGGCGGCCCGGGGTCCCAATGCGGACCTTGGCACCACATTCAAGGACCCCTGCCCAGACAGCCCTGCACTCAGTTACTTCTGTGTTGACGTGCTCAGAGCTGCCCCCTTGATCGGCCATGTAGTGGTTGGTCTCCTGCCCAATGTCATGGCTCCCTGAAACATAGCATTGCAATATGAAGTACTGCACAGGAAGTGGCATTGCAAGGTACACAGTAACTTTGTAAAAATTTATCTGCCCACAATCGTGTCCCGCTGCCCCTGCTCTGGCCCATCTGCCACAGTCCCCCCATGCCCCCCCCCCCCACATAAGCCCCATACATTTGTAACAGATTGGCTCCATCCATCCCATCACCATCTATACGTTAACTCCCCCCTTTAGCCATCCAATCCCTGTCCCCTCAGCTCTGGGCCATCCAGCCCAGCAAGGGCAAGCAGCCTTTATTAGTTGGCACTTTGAAATCTCCAGCCCCTCCACCAGTGTATTTATTTTTAACTAGACACCCCCTGCGTCAGCACCATGGCCAGACATTCACCTCTCACCACATACCTTGAAATGGGCCTTTCCAACAATTGTTTGAGTACCCCGGACCTTGCGAATGGTAGGCTAAATCCAAAAATGTGCCTTGAAAGTTGTATGGTGACTGGGTACACTTCATGACTTAGAACTGAGGTCACTTAGCAGTTTTTCAGAGCCATTGCACCTATGTAAACTTGCGTGTGTTTGAACAAAGGTCACCATTGCTCTAGAGTTGAATAATATTACAAATAGAGCTATATTTGATTACCTATCCAAAAAAAGGTTATGTGTGTGTGTTTACGTGGTTTGTTTTTCTCTTCTTCAGCCCAGCATGATCCCTCAGCAAGGGTAAACTCACCCCCCAGTTTGGTTATGCCTACCAGGTCCGTACAGCATAGGAGCCCAGATCAGAGATTTTCGGTAAGTTAATTTAGTAGCCTAAATACTAACAAGTGCTTAAGAATGTGTTAAACTGTTGAAATCCAAAATTTGGACGCAAACTTAGCCTTTTTTTTTTATATGTCCCTACAGACCCGCACACTCATGGAAGAGATCCAGGACATGGAGGAAGATGATGATGTCTCCGTACAGGGCACGTCGGATGAACTCCCCCTGGGTCCCAATTTGGAACTGCTCCATAATGTTTCTCTGGCCAATCCTCAGCAGCAGAGTGAATCTCCATCCATTGTGCTTGCACATGGGGAGACTGACACTACAGTCCCCAGTGTTCACTCTGCTGCTGAGGATTTGCAAAGCAGGCCGGTTGCTGTTGAGGGTACGACACCACGCGGCAGGGCACGCCCAAGAGCCAGGGTAATTGTGCGGCGGACGCCATTACGCCGCCCCACAATTTCCCAGGGGAGGCAGAGTGCCCTGCTTCAATTATGGACCCAACAAAGGGACTCTTATGACGCCCAGCTCGTTACAGAGCGTGAGCAAAGGCATGCCGACATGGTCAACATCCATACCAGTCTACAGGGCATCCTCGCGGAGTTGCGTACCCTCAACAGCAACGTGGCCAATGCAAGTAATGGCATCCAGTCAGCCATGGCTGAGATGACCAATATGCAGAGAAACATTGTGGAGCAGTTTCAAATTCACAATGCTGCCATGGCCCAGGCTAGGTCCCATTCACATGGACCTCCACCTGGACCTCCACCTGGGTATTATGGGCAGCCACCCTATTAAGCCATGGGTGTGTGGGACATCTTTTCTCTTAACCCCCACTGTATTTACTTGTCCTTTGAGGTTTCAAACAATCCATTTTGTGTTGCTCTGGCAGGTTGTGTTTTGTATTTGCTCCCATATAGCTCCTTAGAGTAATGCTTAAGGCCACTAGCCAATGCCATAGGTCTATGTGGAGTGTATCTGGCCACTTATGGCTTTACCTATGTATTTGGTTGGTGCTCCTCCTGTTTGCAGACATGTTTGTGTGACATTATGGCCATGCCCAAATATCCCTGGGCACAGGCAATATTAATGACTGGACTAGGCTGGCCTTTGGACTGGGTGTCCTTGTTTGGTTGTGCCACTCACTTCCAGGTGTAGATGTGCTCGATGTTTTTTTGTAATGTTATCCATTTGTAACCACAGATGTATGTGGACTGATTTCTGTTAAGCACTATAATTTTTCCTTTTCAAAGTAAAAAAACAAATTCACTTACAATACTTGTGGCGTTTTTAGTGGGAAGACATTTTTAACAGCTTGGGCTAAACCAGATAATTTTGGTTTGAAGAGGTGTAACAATGCAAAGCTAAAGCTAAGGAAACTACATGAAATACATTAGGCAACAATTAAGGTCTAAATGTTTTACTTAGAGGTAATGCCACATTACGGCAAAACAACATATGTAACAAAAAGGATAACACAGACATACAGAATGGTGATACAGGGAAAAAAGTTAAGTAAAATGCTGGCTGATCAGGTTGGCTCGAACAGATTGGCCAGACTCACTGGGGGGCCCCTCAAAATTCTCGACTTCATCCTCGACGGCTGAAGAGGGCAGGCTGTCCACATAACGTGGGACACGTTCCATGATGGCAAAATTGTGCAAAACAGCACATGCCATTATAATGTCGATCACTTTCTTGGGATCATATTGCAGGGCCCCCCCAGTATGGTCAAGGCAACGAAAACGTGTCTTCAGCAGACCAAAGGCCCTCTCCACAACAGCCCGGGTCTTGCGATGCGCACGGTTATACGCTTCCTGAGAGGCATCCTGGGGCCGCAGCACAGGCGTCATGAGTCAGGGTAGAAGTGGGTACCCGGAATCACCTTAAACAGAGAATTAAATGTAATCAAAATTAAAAAGGCAACACAACCAACACCAAAAATTTCACAGATATCATAATGATGTAAGGTAAAGTGTTCCCCAAAAAAAACAGGGCACATTAGGGCCCCCAAAAATTGCACTAAGGTATAACCAAAATAAAAATGGCACTTCTATATACCAATTAATTAACAAACATCTGCACGGCCAAGGGTATTTGTATTTTACATATATTTGTAGTTTTCAGACATGTTACAATTAGGATGCTGCTGAGGGCCTATCCACATTTCTCTGGAAACTACAATGTATGCAGTTTAAGTCCACTTTGACATTTAAAGACCAATAGTACAAAAGGAGCCAAAGGTCAAAGATCCTTGGGTATAAACTCCAAACCAATATATTTAGGCACAAGGAACTTACAGACATCCTAACTAAAGGGAAAAAATTCTGAAGGCCAAAGCGAGACAAGCATTTTTTTGGTAAGTTCCTAATATATGAGCCAAGAAAAAGGCAGTTGGACGCTTATGTAAAGTTTTCAAAAATAAACATATCAACAAATACAAGATTAATGACACATTTAAAAACACACAAATAGGACACACTTACCAAGCAGCCATGCGCCCGAAAATTCACCTGCCTCAAATCTCCGAAACAACCCAGATCGCCAGAGGATATAGGAGTCGTGGGACGATCCGGGGTAGCCGGCAAGGACACTCATAAACCGCATATCCGGACCAACCACGGCCTGGACATTAAGTGAGTGTCCCATTTTACGATTCCTTAAGGCAAAAACATACAAAAAGGGTAATTGATATTTGAGCCAAAATAATAAATTAACCACAAAACATGTCTGCACTCTATTGGGAAAGACTAATGAAAAGCCTAGATAAAGCAGCTACACAAATGAGGGATAAACAAATATGCTGCCGCAAAGGAAAACAGGTTACATGACACGTTGGGCAACATAATAACCAATCTCAATACCTATATATATACTCGTCGGCTGCCCTAGGTACGAGTGCCACATGTGTGCAGTCAATTGCACCAATAACGTTGGGCATGTCGGCCACATTATAAAACCCAAGCTTAATGGCGTTTCTGGCTGCCATATCATCAGGAAAATAAATATATTTTTGAGTTATGGCAGCCATGCCTTCCAAAAATTTAGACAGTGCGTGGCTCAGCGTAGGCTGTGACATCCCCACAGAGAGGGCACCCAGCCTCTGGAACGAGCCGTTCGCCAAAAATTGCAGGCAGCCAAGCATCTTGGTCATACCTGAAATTGCATGCCCCTTCCTTGTGGTGCGGGCTAACCATGGCCGCAGCTCACTATATAATTTATGGAGGGAAGCGCGATTAAGCCTGGTCAGCTCGAACAGCTCAACATCATTCATGCTATCGATGTTCATGCGACGACGCAGGGGCAATCTGCTCTCAGACATCTCGATCAACTCAATGCCAAAAAGCATAAGCCCTTGATGTGCCACAAACTCGCTCCGCTCCATCCTACTCCCGAGGCCAAATAGCTGCCGGCAAACATTTCGTAAAGCAGCTCTTTAATGGGCTTCAAAACAATTAGCAATCACCTCTCTGAATTGGGCGCAAGCCCATGTGAAGGACGTAAAAAATAGGATCGGACGCAAATAATACGATTTGGACGGGAAAAACACACGAACTAACGCAAATTATACGATTCTCGTACGAAATGCGTATGTTCATATACGTCTATGCGCGAACGATCGTGCGAATACGAAATGGGCAAAAAAACAAGAAAAAATGAAAAACACCCACCCAAACTTACGATTCTCGATACGAAATCAATTAACTTTGGCTCTTTGAATCGAGGGGTATGTTTCAGGGAGCCATGACATTGGGCAGGAGAACAACCACTACATCGCCGATCAAGGGGGCAGCTCTGAGCACGTCAACACAGAAGTAACTGAGTGCAGGGCTGTCTGGGCAGGGGTCCTGGAATCTGGTGCCAAGGTCCGCATTGGGACCCCGGCCCGCCAGTTGAGTCTCGCTGCTCTAGGTCAGATATGTTTGGGGGTGGCTAATTAAATTGTTAACTCAAACACAACTCACACAACAAATAGGCAACCCATCCATAATGATGTGTGTTTTGTGATTGATTCAAAATATATCACTTTTCAGGAGAAACTTCATGACTTTACCAATACAATTGGAAAATTGATCTTTGCCATAATGGATGTGGTCCTAAATGTGTGATTCACAGGGACCAAAAGAGGACACAAACAGGCACAGTAGTGCGAGGCCAAGCAAGGCAAACCATAGGGGCATCCCGTTATCTTGTTACTAGTGAACTTTAGATTATTTAGCAAACAGGCAAACATGCAGATTTAAGAGTACTCACCGTGGGTACGGGTTGGTGAGTCTGTGTCCCTTAGACCAGCATGTCCACCGACCGCGACCGGATGGAGAAGTCCCAGCACAATCTCCTCAGCAGGGGTAAACTCCAATTTAGAAGGAAAGCCACCTCCAGTTTTCAGGCTGAAAAGAGAAAATCGTTTGGTACTCAGAAAAGGTGCATACAGTACATCCTAAACATTATATTTGGAGACATCATTTATTTACCTGTAATTATGCCTTTTAATTTCTTTTTGCCGTACAGCATACTTCAGATCAGAGATTTTCTTCTGAATTTGGGACACATCTTTCCTCTCTTCCCCCGCTGCATTTACTTGTCGTAGGATGGTTTCAAACAATTCCATCTTGCGCTGCTTTGTGGTGTGTTTTGATTTGCTCCCATAGAGCTCGTCATAGTATAATGTAAGGCCACTAGCCAATGCCATATTTTGGTCATGGGAGAATCTCCCACTCAACTGGCCGCGGCGCAATGTGCGGCCAGATGGTTGGCTTGGCTGCTCCTCCATGTGTGCAGACACATGTGGTGACATTATGGCCTGGGGCTGGGTAGGGGAATGGCCGGATTGGTGGCTTCCCAATGACTGGACTGGACTGGCCAAGGGACTGGGTGTTCTTGCGTGGCTGGCCACCGAACTTCCAGGTGTAGATGTGGTCATGGTTGAAATTCTGGGCCCTCTTGGGGGGCTATGTTCCCGGCTGGTGCCAGGTCGGGGGCTCTGTTCCCGGCTGGTGCCAGGTCGGGGGCTTCTGGCCCTGGATGGGGTTCTTCGGGCCCTGTAGGGGCTTCTGGCCCTGGATGGGGTTCTTCGGGCCCTGTAGGGGCTTCTGGCCCTGGATGGGGTTCTTCGGGCCCTGTAGGGGCTTCTGGCCCTGGATGGGGTTCTTCGGGCCCTGTAGGGGCTTCTGGCCCTGGATGGGGTTCTTCGGGCCCTGTAGGGGCTTCTGGCCCTGTAGGGGCTTCTGGCCCTGGATGGGGTTCTTCGGGCCCTGTAGGGGCTTCTGGCCCTGGATGGGGTTCTTCGGGCCCTGTAGGGGCTTCTGGCCCTGGATGGGGTTCTTCGGGCCCTGTAGGGGCTTCTGGCCCTGGATGGGGTTCTTCGGGCCCTGTAGGGGCTTCTGGCCCTGGATGGGGTTCTTCGGGCCCTGTAGGGGCTTCTGGCCCTGGATGGGGTTCGGCGGACCCTGGCTGGGCTTCTGGCCCTGGATGGGGTTCGGCGGGCCCTGGCTGGGCTTCTGGCCCTGGATGGGGTTCGGCGGGCCCTGGCTGGGCTTCTGGCCCTGGATGGGGTTCGGCGGGCTCTGGCTGGGCTTCTGGCCCTGGATGGGGTTCGGCGGGCCCTGGCTGGGCTTCTGGCCCTGGATGGGGTTCGGCGGGCCCTGGCTGGGCTTCTGGCCCTGGATGGGGTTTGGCGGGCTCTGGCTGGGCTTCTGGCCCTGGATGGGGTTCGGCGGGCTCTGGCTGGGCTTCTGGCCCTGGATGGGCTTCTGGCCCTGGATGGGCTTCTGGCCCTGGCTGGGCTTCTGGCCCTGGATGGGGTTCGGGCCCTGGCTGGGCTTCTGGCCCTGGATGGGGTTCGGGCCCTGCTGCGGGGCCTGGGTTGCCGAACTGCCCTACTTGAACCCATGGCCGGTGTGGGCTCCCTTGTGCGGCCTCTTCTGGGGGCAGAGGTGGTGGGTGCTGCAGTTGGCTGCTTTTTGGCTGCAGGGGCACGTGGCTTGGGGCCCCTTTTTTGGGTTCCTGAGGGTCCAGTGTCCCTTGGTGGGGCAGAGGTAGTAGTCTTGCCTCTCAGCTTTCTCCTACCTTGCTGGGACCTTGTTGTTGGGCCCTCCGCGGTCTGGCTTTGCTGGGGTCGCTTGGTCATAGGCTTTTTAGGTGCCATCTTCCACAAATGCTCAAAGAGAATGAGCTTTGGGTGCAGGGACCTTTAAATAATGAGCCCAGCGTGTGACGCCTATGCGCACGACTACGCGCTCGTACGAACGTACGTTCGAGCGGAACCAGGAAACCGCTGGGGTTTCACTTATCTGCTGCCTTGAAGAAGCATAAAGATGGCGCCCACTATCTTCACCCGTCAACAGGAAGAGATCCTCATGCTGGTAAGTGGCTGCCTGTGCATTTTAATCTAATAGTCAATGATGGCCTAAATGTAAATGATGCGTTGGGAACTAGTTTGGGGTCTCTTAATGTTTAATAACTGGCTCCTCACACTTCATCCTCAAGGGCCGAGCCTGGCCACGTTTTCACCTGTCTATGCTGATGTCCTAAATCGGGCAATTGCTCCGGCTTAGCAACAGTTAATTAACCTGTGGAGTAGCGGGGCTAGCTGACAAACCTGGCCTGTCTCGGACCTTGATGCGGATGTTTGAGGAACACTGTTTTCCTAAGCCATAAAAACACAACGGGAAGCCACACACGTGGTCCAAAAGCCTAAGCATAAGCCTACATCTTGGATGTTTAAACCATCCTAACATGCCATAGATGCAGGTGGCCTGATTCTTGATGTTGGCTATTATCTGTATGTACATGGTGTGTGATACATATAACATAAGACCAGACTCTCATTCACAGTCAACGTCCTCTTTAAGGCACTCCCCAAAAATGGCTGCCACTCTAAATGTGTGTGTTAATGACATGAAATTCTCAACTTGTGATGCAACACATATGGGTCTGTGTGTAAAAGTAAAAGCTCGGTGTCCATTATGTTTTTCAGATTATGCTTCAGCGCCGGTATGACATCGCGCCCAATGTGTGCGAGAAAAGGGACATCGCCCGGGAGATCATCGCGGAAATCCACCGTGTGACCAGCACCACCTTCACTCACACCCAGATAATGCAGCATTGGTCGGACCTGAAACGTCTGCACATGCCCCGGGTGCGGAGGTTTTTTGGAATTCATTTCCCAAGTAAGTACCAAGCAATTGCATGGTATATGTTCCAAATGTATAAGTTCTGCCTTTATTGATAATGACTTTTCTTTGGTAGTGTTGGAAATGGATTTCAGAATTCGCCGCACCCGGAGGCGTACAGGCCGACCAGTGCTGCATGAGTCTGCATCTGTGAGTGAAGGTGGTGGATCTCCCGGGCGACGGACCTACCCCTCCTCTGTGGCCTCCTCAGACCAGCCCCTGGACCTTACCACAGAGGAGGGGCCCAACCGCGTGGGCGTGGAGTCATACCTGGCCAGGCATGGGGAAGGCTCTGGTATGTCACTCTTCATGTATAGGCACAAAGATATACATGGCAGGCCAAAAACTAAGTTATCCTTTATTATGTATTTGTAGAAGCTTCTGGTGCGGGTGAAATAGTGGAGGAGGAGGCAGCAGAGATGCTGGAAGTCGATCCTGGCGAAGGTGAGTGATGTCAGCCAGACTGGGAGCCAGATATGTTGGGAATAGTGACTCTATACAAGTACTAACCAAATGTCACATGTTTCTCCAGGGACTTCTTCACAGCATAGCCAGGACCAAGGGCAGCCTGTTGGCCCCAACCAGCCATCTGTCGGCCACCAACTCCGTAAGTCTCCATGCCATTATTCATATTAATGTTTTGTTAGCTAATAACACACACATAACTAAAGGCGTAGCCAAGGTGTAGTTCACACTTTCATGTGGGCACTTCGTTAGCTTAAAGCGGACCCTAACTTGTATTAAGAACATAATAATTAGCCAACACACTGTACCTACAGATTTGAAACATTGAAAAACAGCCTTCAGCCATCTAATGCATGTTATTAGACTGAAAAAAACCAATATTGCGGAATATGGAATGCGCAATATTTACAGGCAGCATGGGATACATATTGAAAAAAGTAAGGTGCTGCCATGCATTGTGGGACTGATGACCTTTCCCTCAACCCAGCTATGCTCTGGATTCCCAACGCACCACTGTAACCTACTCCCCTGTACTTTATCCAACTCTCCACTCCTCATTAAGTGTTATGGTTCAGAGTCCAGATGGCGGCGCTGTAGTCCAAAAACCTCCAAAATGTACTTTGATCTGGTGCAGAATCATTTGGGAATAGTTATTGGTTTTAATTAAATAATGTTGAAGGTCCGGTTTAAGGAGTTTAAAGACTTACCTGTGGGAAATGCATTAACTTTATCCCTTGGAAGAATGACATATGTCATGCATTTACATGTATTTGATTAACCCCAAATCTATTTCCAGCATACAAACCGGTCTGGGACTCCTATTTATGTTTATTTCTCTATTGCTTACAGGGATTATCCCAAAAACCGTTCAGGAAAAAAAAAAAAGAATCAAGGAGTTGGTGGCCGAGCTGCTGGCCATACAGGCGACGTTGGGGCCAACAGATGAAGAAGATGAGGATGATTAGTGCCCTTGGTCCTGGCTACTTTTGTTAACTCGGTTAACATTGTTTTATCTAGTTCCCAAGTTTTAATGTTTGTAAATAAAAATTTTTAAAAATTTTACGATGTTTGTAAAAAATAAAAAAAAACATTTTACTATGTTTGTTAAAAAAAAAAAAACATTTTACTATGTTTGTAAAAAAAAAAAAAAAAACATTTTACTATGTTTGTAAAAAAAAAAAAAAAACATTTTACTATGTTTGTAAAAAAAAACAAAAAACATTTTACTATGTTTGTAAAAAAAAAAAAAAAACATTTTACTATGTTTGTAAAAAAAAAAAAAAACATTTTACTATGTTTGTAAAAAAAAAACAAAAACATTTTACTATGTTTGTAAAAAAAACCAAAAAAAATTTTACGATGTTTTAAAATACCCCAAAAAACAAACAAACAAAATAATTTAAATAAATTATATTTGAAGCCTTCATAAATGTGTCTTTTATAATATGCGCACCCAAAAACAATTACACAAACCAGAAAAAACACGCTTATAAACATATAGACATATGTACATTATGTGGTTTGGGTAAGTTTTAGGGTCGTCAACATGAAGAAGGATGCAGGCGCTAAGGGGTTTAGGTAAGTTTGAGGGACCGAGAAATGAAGAAGGATGCAAGCGCCAAGGGGTTTAGGTAAGTTTTAGGGACCGAGAAATGAAGTTGGATGCAGGCGCTAAGAGGTTTAGGTAAGTTTGAGGGACCGAGAAATGAAGTTGGATGCAGGCGCTAAGGGGTTTAGGTAAGTTTTAGGGACCGAGAAATGAAGTTGGATGCAGGCGCTAAGGGGTTTAGGTAAGTTTTAGGGACCGAGAAATGAAGTTGGATGCAGGCGCTAAGAGGTTTAGGTAAGTTTGAGGGACCGAGAAATGAAGAAGGATGCAAGCGCTAAGGGGTTTAGGTAAGTTTTAGGGACCGAGAAATGAAGTTGGATGCAGGCGCTAAGGGGTTTAGGTAAGTTTTATGGACCGAGAAATGAAGTTGGATGCAGGCGCTAAGAGGTTTAGGTAAGTTTTAGGGACCGAGAAATGAAGTTGGATGCAGGCGCTAAGAGGTTTAGGTAAGTTTTAGGGACCGAGAAATGAAGTTGGATGCAGGCGCTAAGAGGTTGAGGTAAGTTTTAGGGACCGAGAAATGAAGAAGGATGCAAGCGCTAAGAGGTTTAGGTAAGTTTTAGGGACCGAGAAATGAAGAAGGATGCAAGCGCTAAGGGGTTTAGGTAAGTTTCTGGTTGAGGGTGCGCATGCGCAAGATCTTATAAACATACGAACGCACGAATCTAAGAGGCCAAAAACCAATGAAAACCAGAGGCAAACGCAAGTAATTGGAAGAGGTGGACGATGGAAGCAGCAGAAAAAACAGGCTGCCGCCGCAACAGGTGAGCACATGAACGTGATTTTTACGATTGACAACTGACTGAGGCAAGTTCGGGAGATATCATACGAACGGACGTATATTTTAGGATAGAAACGTATTTGCTTATTGAATCACTCGCAAGTTCATACGAACGCACGAGCGGACGTGAAAAATAGGATGATCGTGAGCCAAATCCAAGCTGTTACATGTTTCTTTGAATCAACCCTTATGTCTCTAAAAAAGAGCATCCTTGTGGGACAATTTTTTGCGCATTCGTCATGACTGCTCCAGCAAAGTAACTTTTCAGGACCAAGACCCACAAATTTAGACATTGCCACTGCAAACAATACCCCAAGAATGATTTTTAACTGGCTAAACATGATTATCATCCAAGAAAGACTAAATAATTTAAATGTGAATAAGACTCCAGGACCAGATAGACTTCACCTAATAGTTCTTAAAGAACTCACCTCAGTTGTTTCAGCACCTCTGCTTTGGATCTTTAAAGACTCACTAACAACTATTACCACCGGATTGGCGCAAGGCAAATGTGGTGCCCATTTTTAAAATGCTAATTGCAGACCTGTAAGCTTAACATCCATTGTATGAAAATTCCTTGAGCAACTCATAACACTAATAAACTACATACTGGATTATGTAACTATGCATAATATGACAGCCAGCGTGGTTTTACTGTGGATATAGTTTTTCTGGATTTTGACAATGTCCTTTATAGACGCTTGGGTAAATCGAGGTCTTAAGGTTTAGAAAATACAGTTTGTGAGTGGATTGAAAACTGGCTGAAGGATTGTGTGCAGAGAGTTGGGGTTATGTCAGTCTCTACGCCTTCCTTGCCCTTTAAAGCATCGTGAGCGTGCTATATCATGGACTGCGTGCAGCAGCAGACATGCTTGGCTGGGTCTTTGTAACAGGGCTGGCTGTTCAGCTGTCGCATTGCTCCACAGCGACACCTGGTGTTCAGCCCACTGCAAGTACACAAAGCCTAGAGTGTAAGCTCTTGGATTTGATTTCACTTCCTGGTTTCCGGAGTCTGAATGGTCAGGAAGTGACCTCACCCAGACTCTGACACATCCTTCCCTGTTCTAATTGATAGCCCTATTTAAGGGCAGCTGGCCTACAGCCAATGCTGTGTTATCAGCTTACTTCCTGGACTCTGTTTTCCTGACTCCTGAATTCCTAATCTGAATACCTGGATTTACCCACGGACGGATAACTCTGTTTTGATGTGGACTTGCTCAGTGGACTTGTTTGTTTTCTGCCAGGTTCTGACCCCGGATTCATCCTTGGACTCTGTCCAGACTTTTTATTTTGCACTTTGGGATTATTTGCTTCACTTCGCCCCATACCTGGAGCTCAGCTCAGCTCTCCCCACGGTTGTAGCCAGGAAGCTTGACAGGTTACTGATACCTACTTTGAATGGTCACCAGTTGTAAGCGGTGTACCCCAAGGTTCAGCGCTGTGCCCTCTATTATTCAATGTGTTTATAAACAACATAGAAGATAGGGTTAGAAGCACTGTCTGTAATTTTGTAGATGACACCAAGATACGTAGCACAGTGCAGACAGATTACGGGAATTAAATATGTTTAGCCTTCAGAGGAGACATCTGAGGGGGACATGATTAACTTGTATAAATATATAAATGGCCAAGACAAAAAATATGGGGAAAAAACTAAATCCTCTCTCTAAAGAGGGCATTCCCTTCGTCTAATAAAAAATATTTAATCTACCATAAGAAGCATCAACAGCTGACAACGTCAAAAAAGGATTAGATGTTTTTTCTAACAGAAAGTAACATTAACAGTTACTATAAAAATAACTTTCCCCAACCCCATCCATTGGTTGAACTTGATGGACATATGTCATTTTTCAGTTATACTAACTATATATAACTGTATCATTCTCTTTAACTATAAGCCTGAATTATGTAGTGCAGCTTTCTGTGCCACTAGCCATCATTTCCTGGCATTTGTGCCCACCTAGGCGGGTCTACTTCTATTTTATTTTTGCTGCTGATATCTTTCCTGAATTGCACATCAAGTCAAAACATTTGTTTTTAAATAATAAGTGTGAATTGAGGCATTAGGTTTTTCTATGTTGGCCAGCGTGATATAGTGCCTGTTTGTGTACCTGTGAGCCCTTATGCTTATTTTAACTGTGCCAATGTGTCAGCCAACTTCTGGATGCTGTATGCCATGCTTGCTCATTTTAAACACGCAATGAAGATTGCCGGTGAAGCTTATAGGTGCTGGTTGCCATAATATTATAAAAGTTATCTTAAACCACTGGTGAGATCAAAATGTCACAAACGTTGTAGTATGTAGAAACATTCTATAGTTGCTGATGTCAGATTAACGCATTGGTGTGTAAATGCGTCCTTTAAAAAATGCAGTTGTCTACATGTAAGTAATGGGTTTCTATTCCTGGCAAGTTACACAAACTATTTTAGGTTTTACAATAGGTTTATCCATTTTTTATATTAAAAACAATTCCAAGACATGTCCTGCTATTGTGATCTATGGTACTCAAGTGTTCAGCTCCGCTTAGGACTGGCACAGTTTATGCAACAGGGCAGTGAAGAAGGTGAGAGTCATACATTTGTTGGGATATTACATAGAAAAGGGTTAATACATTTTTTTTTCTTGTGTAAATGTCTTATGGCATTGGCATCTGGCATTGCAAAGTGGTTGGGTAGAGCAGCACTGGTAAAGAAAGTTTATACTTTTTTTGTATTGATAATTTCCTAGTAATTATGAAAGTAAAACATATTTTATAAAGAAGGTGTAAAATTTATAGTATGACATGTTGGTAAAAGTGTTATGTCTGAATCTATTGCTGGTAGAGTTAAGAAATATACAACTCTAAATGTGCTTGTGGATTTCATGTAGCTATCATCTATATGATTTAAAATCTATACCCTATGGAGGCATTTTTTTAATCAGTTACAAGAGATAACAGATTTAAAAAATGTTTTTGAATTGGGATTGTGATGGAAACTAAGTTAGCATATAGATAGAACATTGTGTTATTCTTTGATCAATTATTAAGACAACATAGCCCCAGAAGGACAGATAGTTTTACTTATTTAAAAGATCTTGAATCTGGTAGCACATGGAATTGAAAATGCTTAAATCCTGCCAGTATTTACTGTACCATTTTATAAGCTCAGTTTAGACAAAAAAAACCCTATGAGCATTATAACAACAAAATGGTGCAATAATAAAAAAACACATAAATATGCAATATAGGAAGAGGGGGCACTTATACACTATGCACAAAAAACCCAACCAAGCTTGTTACTTTCTTTTACTCCAAGGATAAGGGTTTTGAATGTGCCATTCCTCTTTTATGGGTCACAACTGCTCAACCCCAACAGCCTATGCTGTAATACCAGATTCTTTATATGGTCATTCTGCTGATGTCTTTTGATGTTTTAGACATCAAGCAATACTTTTACCAGATGTTAAAGAGGTTAATGATACTGTTTTCCTTGGACTTGGGGATCAAATAGAGATGAGCAGATCTTCCTTGTAAAAATGGAATTGTATGCTAAAAAAAAACTTGTCCCCCTGGATTTTGGTCTCATCAGACCATAACAAATAAAACTTCCTCTTACTGTCTAGCATGGTCATATGACTTTTTTTAATAATAAACAATTTCACACTAGAGCTCCATTAAGGAAAAATGAATCTCTGCATGCATTTTAATACCCACTGATCGCTGTTACCTTAATCTCTGTTAAGAAAAAATGCTATTTATCTATGCGCCCCCTCTCTTTGTTTCTGAAAGGCAAACCTGTTCATCCCGGAGAATTGTGGAATAACTTTTTCTAAATTTAGCACATCTGTTATCTAAGAGAGTAATCCTAAGCTAAGTTCAGCACAGAGGTTTTTACAAGGGCAAATACTGCACAGGGCCATTTCTAGGGGTGGGCAACTAGGGAGATTGCTCTGGGTGCCAAAGAGATTGTGTATGCTGTGGCCCATCTGTTTTACCCCCTAATTTGGAATGCCCATCCCTTTAAAAATAAGTAGGAAACCATAAAATGGGCTAGATTACTAAACTAGTCCATACTCCTTTGATGTTCTTATTTACCATGGGACAATTTCATGAGCTCAGTTGCTTGCCAGGTGGAAAAAGATGCATGGACCACAGTTAGCCTCAGAGCATGAACACTATAATATAAGTGCAGCATCCTAAATCATGATGCCCTAGAGATGAGGTTAAAATGACCAAAAGTAATTTTTGGACTTTAGGTCTATGATGGGTTAGATTTGTCGAGATTTTCCAGGGTTTGAATAAACCAATGTCCCTGTGGAAGGCATTTATTAAATTAACACATCATGCTTTCTTATGTCGAGCACCCAGAGAGTTGTAGGTAATTTAGTTACAACAGATTTCTTAAGTTGAACAGTATTATTTAGTTACAATACATTTAATTTAGAAGCAAAATCCATCTCTCATTTTACAGTTTATAAAATCAAAACACAACCAATGGTTCAGCGATTAAAAAAACAGGGTTTAGAAAACATTATGGTAATATTGTGTTTAAAGTAAGCCAATGAAAATCATCTGCTCCACTGACTGGCCAATAAGATTTTAACCAACAATTCATATAACCCCTACCCACAAACAGGGTCTGCGTCTGTAACTTAAAACTCACTATGCCAGGCTAGATCTGACTGATAATGACCACTAGCTTAATAATCAACCCTTTCTCAGGAAAGCCATGCAGAAACAAGTAGATTGTTAGAAAGAGAAAATTAGTGGCTAGATTGAAAATAAGTAAAGAAAGAAGAGAAAGATTTCTAGACCTTTATACAGAATTAATAACTTGATCTGTAGCAAATATCAATTTTGATGGGGCCAATCACTTTGGCTTATATAGGATTTGTTCCCTAGGCTTGTTTCTTGCTCTTTGCAGGCTTTTCGTAAAACCTTCGTATCATAACCCCTATTAATCAGTCGTAGGCGGATATTAACAGCTGCCTGTTGGAAGTCATCCTCAGAAGTACAATTACGATGGGCCCTTATATATTCCCCATAGGGGATACTTGTTAATAAATGTTTGGGGTGGGCACTAGAGGTCTTTAACATAGTATTTTCCGCCGTGGCTTTTCTGTAGATGGCCCTCTACAGAAGGGCCAAATGGCCCTCTTTGTCTATCAATATTGTAAGATCTAAAAACTATATTCCAATGTGAATTTCAAATTGAGTTGGTTCTGATTCAGCTGTGAGACAAATTCCAAAAGGTCGCTTTGTGTGCCCATCCACACAGGTATCCTGCTAATTTGTCATCTGCCCAGAGCCCCCTCTCCCACCCCCCCCAGATACAGGTTCGCGTACAGGACAAAGCGCATTAATTGTAATAAGAAAATGTTGTGGTTGTGATTGTCTGAAGGTAATTCATTGAGAAATTAACGGATAGTTTGTAAACCCTTTTCATGAGGTATACTAGAATAACGGGCCTCCACGTCCAGGCTCACCAGAAAAGACCCAGGGGCCACCACCATCCCATCAAGAACACGTAACAGATGTCCCGTGTCCTTGAGGTAAGAAGGTAATTGGTGGACTAAGGGCTGTAGATGGTGATCAACGTAGTGGCTGGCCTGTTCAGTGAGGGACCCCATGCCTGGCAATATCGGTCTGCCGGGAGGCAAGGTGGTAGACTTGTGGACCTTAGGTAACGCATAAAAGGTCGGTGTCATCAGGGATGGGACCTCAAGGAGGGAGCCAGTCGCCATGTCGACCACCCTATTCACCACAGCCTGTCTGATCATTTGGTGGTAGGTCCCTGAGTCCTCAGCAATCCTGGACATGGGGGCCCTAGCATACCACTCTGAATTGTTAAGGGTTCTATAGCACCTACGTTGGTATTGTGCTGTCTCCATGATGACTATGTTGCCCCCTTTGTCAGCGGGTTTGATGATCAGAATTTGGTCATTTTCCAGTTCTCTCATAGCCTGTCTTAATTTCCCAGGAATATTGGATTTTTTATTGTACATCAATTTTTTTAAGTCGGTTGTGACTAGGTCTACGAGCGTTGTTAAGTGTGCATTTGAATTTAATGGTGGAAAAAATAAGGAGGTTTTCCTAAAAGTGGTATCCTTATTTGTAATCATGGGGGAGGTCCCCATTGCTTCCAAGCCCAATGCCATCATTTCTTCTTCTAATCTCCATCTCCGTAGGTTTGGATTCACATTGGGGTGAATTGACTATGCCCTCTTGTTTGTCAAAAAAAATGTTTACAGAGGATTTTTTGTGCAAATAAGTGTAAATCCTTCGTCACTTCAAAAATATCTGTCTTGATATGTAGGACAGTAGTTCAGACCTAATAAGAGTACTTCCTTTTGGTCTTTTGTTAGAATTTTATTAGAAAGATTAATTATATCCACCTCGGTATTAGATGGATTAGAAGAAGAAGAACTAGATGGCATACTGTTGATGTTGTATCTCCTAATATAGGTATGGGGCTAGGAAATTCAAGGAGGTTAAGCTTATCGTTGTTTTTAACTATGTCCCTCCTATTTTTCTGGTTATTCCTTCTTCTAATGTCCCTCTTTCTGTTTCTACAATGTCTAAAAAAGTTTTCTTTTCAAGGGAGTTAATTAAATCAGATTCGTTCTCATGTGGTCTATCATGCAGGTGTCTCACTTTTGACCTAGTGACCATTTCATCTTGCCTAAGGGAAATCTCTTTCTTAGGGGGGCCTCTTGAGTGAGGGGGTCGATTAGTTCTTAATTAAGTACTGTGTGTTGTGAACTTGTCTCTTATTCTGTTTTTGCCTCTTTCCCTAGATGAAGATCAGTCGGATGAGGAGTGTCTGGGCCCTAGATCCCGTCGGATTTATTTCTGGCCAAATATATGCACGCATTTCCCTATATGCTGTCTTGTCTCATTGTAGTTTGGTTTCCTTTGTATTTATGATATCTTTATAGATTTTTTCAATTGACTCTTTGATATTATTATCTCTATGTGTAAAATGTTCATCTTGTTTACATTTATGTAGCTCATCCACTTTCTCCTGCACCTTTTTATCAATTTTAATCAGTTGTTGTTGGTGCTCTAACAGGAGACTCGTCAATTTTAGAGATCACGTCTGTAAGACATGTTCCCATTTTATTTTAAATATCAGGTACTTTTTTTGTTACATAAATATACAATTAATTATTTTTGTCAGAGAACATGTTTTTTTATATTAATCGCTATATTTGCAATAAATGTAGATTGCACGATAAGGGCGCTGAAGAAGCCTATGTCAGGCAAAACTAGGCCGTCCAAAGTGATTGGCAATTGGCCCCATCAAAATTGATATTTGCTACAGATCAAGTTATTAATCCTGTATAAAGGATATGTTCCTTGTCTGTGAGTGCCACGGTGCATGCACATCACAAATTATTTAAATTGTATTAAAAAAATTTTTGAATAAAATGTAGTAGACAATATTTTGGTCTCTCAGCCTGATATCTAATTTACACATTTATTGATATAAGGATGTGAGGTATAGAAATCTCTTTTTCCTCACCCATCACAAAGCAATATATGTCACTCATATGATAAATGCCGGCCACGAAGTATTGCTTAATGCAACACACACTGCCTAGAGGAAGAATGATTTAAAGCCAACCTAAAGTGAGACAATCTCTTGCACCTGGTCCCAGCCATTGTTAGACCGAGCGTTGCACGCCCATCTAGCAGCACTTCACTTACCTCCATGGCTGCATCCAGCCGTCATCCATTTTGCAGCACTTTCCCCATGGCTGTTTCCAGCTCTCTCCCTTCCCCCAATGCTTCCTTCTCACATGCTCAGGTGCGCGCACGTCTCCGTCCACTAGAGGGCGAGCACACTGGATTCCTGAGATTTAAAGGGCCTGTACAGCATTGACTGGTGCCTGGTCATCCAATCCTGCATCCACTTCTCCTATTTAAAGAGGCACTTCCTTTCCATCAGTGCCGAATCTTGGTCTCTCCATGCTTGTTGAAAGTCAGACATTCTTGGATTGCTCACCCGTGTACCGACCTCTGCCTGTCCGCGACTCTGAACCTTTGCTGCCTGCCCCGACCTCGGCTACTCACCTTTACCGCGAACCTGTGCTGCCAGCCCCGATATCTGCCTGTACTTACTACGCCTTTTGCCTGCCACTTGTGTACCTCGCTGAACCTTGGCTGACTGTGGGACTGGGCCGCAGTTGGGGGGGTAGCGACCTGGGGGTCACTCGCCGCACAAGACCAACCTGCCTTGCGGTGGGCTCTGGTGAATACCGGTGGCCCCTTAGACTCCGCTCCCCTGACGCGGTACCCGCCATCGGTCCCACAGTTAAAGCGGATCCACACCCGAGTCTGCTCCACCCGGTCCGTGACAGCCATTACCAATGTTCGCTCTAAGCCAAGGCAGCTGTTTAGCAGTGAAATTGAAGAGCTAAGCAATGCTTCATTAAAGGTGGGCAATTAAAAATACTTCAGGAACATTGCCCTTTACTTTGCATAGTTCATTGCATGGGTCAGTAAATTAAAAGATAAAAGGACACAGCCCCTTGCCCAGTGTAAATTTTTGAAGCTCTCCCTCAATCCTTTAAATTGGCTCAAAACCCAGCTCGATCGGCCCGGGAATCTATAAGATTCTTGGCCAATTGATTCCTTCCCCCCAGGGCATCCAAAATTGGGATGCCCCGCTGTGTCAAAACCCCCAGGTCACTGACCTTTCACTGACCTTTGTTGTCACTCCACTGCAGGCCGCGGCCGCATCCCCACTATCCCTCTAGCATGGCGCGTGCCCACGCCAGCCATTTGTGTATGATCGGCGCAGGCACGCTCCCTGGAACCGGTGGATGCGACTTTGAGCGCACTGATGATGATGATGATGGGTGAGGACCGGGAAGAGGTGAGTTTCTTCGGGTGATCTGGGGGGTTTCCCACAGCGGGGCTCCCCCGATAGTCAAAATCCTGGGTTTTATTAGGGATGAGCGAATCGATCCGGACGAACCCGGTTTCGATCCGAATTTCATGAAAAATTCGTTTCGGATCGAATCCGAATTTCCCCGCGATTCGATCGCTCGAAGTTTTCCTTTAACATCCATTCATTTACATACAGGCATTCTAAGATGGCGGACGGGACATGTCCAGACATCTACCCCGCGCCAGTGCAAGCTGGGGCAGTCACATGCAGCCTATCAGCAGCCAGCAAGCCCGGTGACGTCACAGCGCTATTTAAGACCGGCGGCCATCTTGGTTTTCCTCATTTCTGTATTGCATTCGTGAGAGACAGAACGCTGCTGTAGGCAGGGAGAGAGACAGTTAGACAGACAGGGACAGGCTGGAGACAGGCAGGAGACAGGCAGGAGACAGACAGAAAGTCAGCGAAAAACAGGGAAACTTAGGAAAAATCGGAGGCAGTCACAGGGAGATTTTTTTTTTTTTCATCCAGCCTGAGTGTTTGTTACTGGCTGGCTGACTGGCTTTGTTAGCGTTTTCAGGCTGCTTATACTAACTGTGCACATATACTGAACTGATCTTAAGTCTGCTGTGAGGCATCCCATTCTGTGACTACACCAGCCTCTATTTAAGACCATAACCATTTGCACCTATTCTAATTGAAATTAGGCCTGATAAAGACACTTTTGCTGTGCATAGTACTACTGCCTGCCAGGTGCTCTCCTGTTTGGGCATCCCATTCTGTGACTACACCAGCCTCTATTTAAGACCATAACGATTTGCACCTATTATAATTGGAATTAGGCCTGATAAAGACACTTTTGCTGTGCATAGTACTACTGCCTGCCAGGTGCACTCCTGTTGGTTTTTGGGGCATCCCATTCTGTGACTACACCAGCCTCTATTTAAGACCATAACCATTTGCACCTATTATAATTGGAATTAGGCCTGATAAAGACACTTTTGCTGTGCATAGTACTACTGCCTGCCAGGTGCACTCCTGTTGGTTTTTGGGGCATCCCATTCTGTGACTACACCAGCCTCTATTTAAGACCATAACCATTTGCACCTATTATAATTGAAATTAGGCCTGATAAAGACACTTTTGCTGTGCATAGTACTGCTGCCTGCCAGGTGCACTCCTGTTGGTTTTTGGGACATCCCATTCTGTGACTACACCAGCCTCTAATTAAGACCATAACCATTTGCACCTATTATAATTGGAATTAGGCCTGATAAAGACACTTTTGCTGTGCATAGTACTACTGCCTGCCAGGTGCACTCCTGTTGGTTTTTCGGGCATCCCATTCTGTGACTACACCAGCCTCTATTTAAGACCATAACCATTTGCACTTATTCTAATTGAAATTAGGCCTGATAAAGACACTTTTGCTGTGCATGCTCTCTGGTTTTTGTGGCATCCCATTCTGTGACTACACCAACCTCTATTTAAGACCATAACCATTTGCACCTATTATAACTGAAATTAGGCCTGATAAAGACACTTTTGCTGTGCATAGTACTACTGCCTGCCAGGTGCTCTCCTGTTGTGGCATCCCATTCTGTGACTACACCAGCCTCTATTTAAGACCATAACCATTTGCACCTATTCTAATTGAAATTAGGCCTGATAAAGACACTTTTGCTGTGCATAGTACTGCTGCCTGCAAGGTGCACTCCTGTTGTGGCATCCCATTCTGTAACTACACCAGCCTCTATTTAAGACCATAACGATTTGCACTTATTCTAATTGAAATTAGGCCTGATAAAGACACTTTTGCTGTGCATAGTACTACTGCCTGCCAGGTGCACTCCTGTTGGTTTTTGAGACATCCCATTCTGTGACTACACCAGTCTCTATTTAAGACCATAACTATTTGCACCTATTATAATTGGAATTAGGCCTGATAAAGACACTTTTGCTGTGCATAGTACTACTGCCTGCCAGGTGCACTCCTGTTGGTTTTTGGGGCGTCCCATTCTGTGACTACACCAGCCTCTATTTAAGACCATAACCATTTGCACTTATTCTAATAGAAATTAGGCCTGATAAAGACACCTTTGCTGTGCATGCTCTCTGGTTTTTGTGGCATCCCATTCTGTGACTACACCAGCCTCTATTTAAGACCATAACCATTTGCACCTACTCTAATTGAAATTAGGCCTGATAAAGACACTTTTGCTGTGCATAGTACTGCTGCCTGCCAGGTGCACTCCTGTTGGTTTTTGGGGCATCCCATTCTGTGACTACACCAGCCTCTATTTAAGACCATAACCATTTGCACCTATTATAATTGAAATTAGGCCTGATAAAGACACTTTTGCTGTGCATAGTACTACTGCCTGCCAGGTGCACTCCTGTTGTGGCATCCCATTCTGTGACTACACCAGCCTCTGTTTAAGACCATAACTATTTGCACTTATTCTAATTGAAATTAGGCATGATAAAGACACTTTTGCTGTGCATAGTACTACTGCCTGCCAGGTGCACTCCTGTTGGTTTTTGGGGCATCCTATTCAGTGACTACACCAGCCTCTATTTAAGACCATAACCATTTGCACTTATTCTAATTGAAATTAGGCCTGATAAAGACACTTTTGCTGTGCATGCTCTCTGGTTTTTGGGGCATCCCATTCTGTGACTACACCAGCCTCTATTTAAGACCATAACCATTTGCACCTATTATAATTGAAATTAGGCCTGATAAAGACACTTTTGCTGTGTATAGTACTACTGCCTGCCAGGTGCACTCCTGTTGTGGCATCCCATTCTGTGACTACACCAGCCTCTATTTAAGACCATAACCATTTGCACTTATTCTAATTGAAATTAGGCCTGATAAAGACACTTTTGCTGTGCATAGTACTACTGCCTGCCAGGTGCACTCCTGTTGGTTTTTGGGGCATCCCATTCTGTGACTACACCAGCCTCTATTTAAGACCATAACCATTTGCACCTATTATAATTGAAATTAGGCCTGATAAAGACACTTTTGCTGTGCATAGTACTACTGCCTGCCAGGTGCACTCCTGTTGTGCCATCCCATTCTGTGACTACACCAGCCTCTATTTAAGACCATAACCATTTGCACTTATTCTATTGAAATTAGGCCTGATAAAGACACTTTTGCTGTGCATAGTACTACTGCCTGCCAGGTGCACTCCTGTTGGTTTTTGGGGCATCCTATTCAGTGACTACACCAGCCTCTATTTAAGACCATAACCATTTGCACTTATTCTAATTGAAATTAGGCCTGATAAAGACACTTTTGCTGTGCATGCTCTCTGGTTTTTGGGGCATCCCATTCTGTGACTACACCAGCCTCTATTTAAGACCATAACCATTTGCACCTATTATAATTGAAATTAGGCCTGATAAAGACACTTTTGCTGTGTATAGTACTACTGCCTGCCAGGTGCACTCCTGTTGTGGCATCCCATTCTGTGACTACACCAGCCTCTATTTAAGACCATAACCATTTGCACCTATTATAAATGAAATTAGGCCTGATAAAGACACTTTTGCTGTGCATGCTCTCTGGTTTTTGTGGCATCCCCTTCTGTGACTACACCAGCCTCTATTTAAGACCATAACCATTTGCACCTATTATAATTGAAATTAGGCCTGATAAAGACACTTTTGCTGTGCATAGTACTACTGCCTGCCAGGTGCACTCCTGTTGTGGCATCCCATTCTGTGACTACACCAGCCTCTATTTAAGACCATAACCATTTGCACCTATTATAATTGAAATTAGGCCTGATAAAGACACTTTTGCTGTGCATGCTCTCTGGTTTTTGTGGCATCCCATTCTGTGACTACACCAGCCTCTATTTAAGACCATAACCATTTGCACCTATTATAATTGAAATTAGGCCTGATAAAGACACTTTGGCTGTGCATAGTACTACTGCCTGCCAGGTGCACTCCTGTTTGGGCATCCCATTCTGTGACTACACCAGCCTCTATTTAAGACCATAACCATTTGCACCTATTATAATTGAAATTAGGCCTGATAAAGACACTTTTGCTGTGCATAGTACTACTGCCTGCCAGGTGCACTCCTGTTTGGGCATCCCATTCTGTGACTACACCAGCCTCTATTTAAGACCATAACCATTTGCACTTATTCTAATTGAAATTAGGCCTGATAAAGACACTTTTGCTGTGCATAGTACTACTGCCTGCCAGGTGCACTCCTGTTGGTTTTTGGGGCATCCCATTCTGTGACTACACCAGCCTCTATTTAAGACCATAACCATTTGCACCTATTATAATTGGAATTAGGCCTGATAAAGACACTTTTGCTGTGCATAGTACTACTGCCTGCCAGGTGCACTCCTGTTGGTTTTTGGGGCATCCCATTCTGTGTCTACACCAGCCTCTATTTAAGACCATAACCATTTGCACTTATTCTAATTGAAATTAGGCCTGATAAAGACACTTTTGCTGTGCATGCTCTCTGGTTTTTGTGGCATCCCATTCTGTGACTACACCAGCCTCTATTTAAGACCATAACCATTTGCACCTATTATAATTGAAATTAGGCCTGATAAAGACACTTTTGCTGTGCATAGTACTACTGCCTGCCAGGTGCACTCCTGTTGTGGCATCCCATTCTGTGACTACACCAGCCTCTATTTAAGACCATAACCATTTGCACCTATTATAATTGAAATTAGGCCTGATAAAGACACTTTTGCTGTGCATAGTACTACTGCCTGCCAGGTGCACTCCTGTTGGTTTTTGGGGCATCCCATTCTGTGACTACACCAGCCTCTATTTAAGACCATAACCATTTGCACCTATTATAATTGAAATTAGTCCTGATAAAGACACTTTTGCTGTGCATAGTACTACTGCCTGCCAGGTGCACTCATGTTGTGGCATCCCATTCTGTGACTACACCAGCCTCTATTTAAGACCATAACCATTTGTACCTATTATAATTGAAATTAGGCCTGATAAAGACACTTTTGCTGTGCATGCTCTCTGGTTTTTGTGGCATCCCATTCTGTGACTACACCAGCCTCTATTTAAGACCATAATCATTTGCACCTATTATAATTGAAATTAGGCCTGATAAAGACACTTTTGCTGTGCATAGTACTACTCCTGTTGGGGCATCCCATTCTGTGACTATACCAGCCTCTATTTAAGACCATAACCATTTGCACTTATTCTAATTGAAATTAGGCCTGATAAAGACACTTTTGCTGTGCATGCTCTCTGGTTTTTGTGGCATCCCATTCTGTGACTACACCAGCCTCTATTTAATACCATAACCATTTGCACTTATTCTAATTGAAATTAGGCCTGATAAAGACACTTTTGCTGTGCATAGTACTGCTGCCTGCCAGGTGCACTCCTCTTGGTTTTTGTGGCATCCCATTCTGTGACTATACCAGCCTCTATTTAAGACCATAACCATTTGCACCTATTATAATTGAAATTAGGCCTGATAAAGACACTTTTGCTGTGCATAGTACTACTGCCTGCCAGGTGCACTCCTGTTGGGGCATCCCATTCTGTGACTACACCAGCCTCTATTTAAGACCATAACCATTTGCACTTATTCTAATTGAAATTAGGCCTGATAAAGACACTTTTGCTGTGCATGCTCTCTGGTTTTTGTGGCATCCCATTCTGTGACTACACCAGCCTCTATTTAAGACCATAACCATTTGCACCTATTATAATTGAAATTAGGCCTGATAAAGACACTTTTGCTGTGCATAGTACTACTGCCTGCCAGGTGCACTCCTGTTGTGGCATCCCATTCTGTGACTACACCAGCCTCTATTTAAGACCATAACCATTTGCACCTATTCTAATTGAAATTAGGTCTGATAAAGACACTTTTGCTGTGCATAGTACTACTGCCTGCCAGGTGCACTCCTGTTGGTTTTTGGGGCATCCCATTCTGTGACTACACCAGCCTCTATTTAAGACCATAACCATTTGCACTTATTCTAATTGAAATTAGGCCTGATAAAGACACTTTTGCTGTGCATAGTCTTACTGCTGCCAGGTGCACTGCTGGCTGTTGGGGCATCCCATTCTGTAACATAGCATACCCCTCTTTATTTACACTAAGCAGCTCTCTTATTTACATTAGGCAGGCCTGTTGGAGGCTGAGTGTTACTGCTCACTTTTGGTGTGCTTATTATTCTGTTTCATATAGACCCACCGCTGCCTGGGGGTTCTTAAAATATCACCTACTACCACGCCAGTTAGACTATGTCGGGCAGACAAGTGCCTGGAAGTGAAAAGAGGAGTGGCAGAGGCCAAGATTCCGCAGGCAGAGCTCGCAGCAGACTGGGGGCCAGTAGTAGCAGGAGTCACGCTGAGAGACCTAATCTGCCAGTATCTGCTAGCGGTCGGGTCTCCACCAGTAACGCATCTGCCGTGGTAGATTGGTTGACGCGCTCATCAACAACATCATCACAACTTACGTCTGAGACCCCCAGTCTAGGGTCGGTAGGTTCCTCTGACACAACCCTGAGTTGGCATGCCCCGAGAGCAGTCCCTGTCCTCCCATTGCCTCTGTCCTACGCCGTTCCCTCCCCCAGCGACGTATCCAATGCTTTGGGTTCAGCTCCACTCTTTAGTGAGGAGGACGATCAGATAGAGGACAGTCAGCAGCTACTGCACAGCCAAGAAATGGAGGTGGCTTCTTTAGCTAGGCAGACAAATAGTGATGTGGACAGTGTCGTGGGTGCTGCGAGCGTTCCAGCTCCTGCACCAGACACTGTTGACGAATCCACGAACATCAGTGACGTACAGCCACAACTCGGTGATAATGATGATGACGATGAAGCCGATCGCACTTGGGAGCCGGGTGATGAAGGGGCTTCATCGTCATCATCAGGAGAAGAGGGGCGCTGAGGCAGCAAGGTGGTAGCAGTCAGCATGGGGGCACAATTCCAAAGGCTAGAGCCGGCCGGGGCCGGGGTAGAGCACCTGCTGTGCGGCAGTCTACCTTATCGGGAGGTAGTGGAGCAGGGGTTCCTGGAGTTGGCAACAGCAGCATTGAATCAGTGAGGCCAGGGGGTGGGAAAAGTAGCTACTCGGCAGTGTGGCAGTTTTTCCTGAAGCATCCGCAGAAGGGTAACATGGCCACATGCAAGATATGTAGGCAAAAGGTGAAGCGTGGCCAGGGTCCAAATGTGGGCACCACGGCCCTGCGTCAACATATGATGCGTCACCATAAAGCGACCTGGGAGAACCGAGGCTCCCAAGGGGTGGTACAGTCTGCTTCCTCACCAAGTGGCACGCCGCTCCCAATTTCTGCCAGCCAAGGCTCCAGCACCTCAGCCGAAGGCAGCTGTGCGTCATACCCATCCTCTGTCGCTCCTGCTCCTCCTCCTCCAAGTCATGCATCCATCAGCGAAGCCATGTCCAAGAGACAGCAGTATGCGCCCACTCATCCTACGGCGCAGAAGCTGAATGTGCTCCTGACCAAGTTGCTGGTGCTGCAGTCGCTCCTTTTTCAGGTGGTGGAATCTGCACCTTTCAGAGAACTGATGGCTTATGCCGAGCCGAGGTGGAGAGTCCCAAGCCGTCATTTCTTTGCCAAGAAGGCAGTACCAGCGCTGCACACTTTTGTTGAACAGAAGGTGGGCCAGTCCTTTAGCCTGTCGGTGTGTAGCAAAGTGCATGGCAGCGCCGACATCTGGAGCTGTAACTACGGTCAGGGACAGTACATGTCGTTTACGGCCCACTGGGTGAACGTGGTCCCTTTGCAGCAGCAGCAGCAACTTGGACAGGTCACGCCGCTTCGGCCTCCACGCTCCCTGACCGTTGGGCCTGTGACAACGTGCGACTCGGCCTCCTCATCCTCCGCCATCTCCTCACCCTCCACTGTAGGCTCAAGTCTCAGTGCCCCTCCAGTCTACCATGTGTGCAGGGCACAGAGGTGTCACGCAGTGCTTCACATGGTTTGTCTTGGCGAACGGAGTCACACAGGGGAGGAACTGCTTAAATGTATTCATCAGGAAATCCAAACATGGCTTACTCCAAGAAAACTTAAAATGGGAATCATGGTTACCGACAATTGGAAGAACATTTTGTCTGCGCTGCGCCAAGGAAGCCTAACCCATGCCCCCTGCATGGCTCACGTCTTCAATCTGGTTGTCAAGCGGTTTCTGAAGTGTTCCCCCCATCTGCAAGACATCCTAACAACTTCAAGGAAACTTTGCATGCACATCAGCCACTCCTACACCGCCAAACACACCCTTCTTGAGCTACTGCGTCAGAATGGTATCCCCCAACATAGTCTGATTTGCGATGTTTCCACCCGTTGGAATTCCACCCTTCACATGTTGGACCGATTATATGAACAGAGAAAAGCCATCACGGATTTCCTGATGATCCAAGCAGATAGGGGGACTCCCCTGTGTAACTTCAATGTCAACCAGTGGCAGCTCATACGTGACACCTGCCGTTTGCTCAGGCCCTTTGAGGAAGCCACTTTATTTGTCAGTCGGCAGGATTACGGGATGAACAACGTGATTCCACTGCTTCATGTACTACAGCACATGTTGGAAACCATGGCTGGTCAGGGCACTGGAGACATGGCGCTTACATCTTACGGCCACATGAACCCCGTTGGAGCTGAACTGGAGGAGGAGGAGGAAGAGGAGGAGGAGGAGTTGCCCAGCGAAACACAGTTTAGGCTTGGCAAAATGGCTGGTTTATCTAGTCAGCGGACAGGAGAGGAGGAGCAGGAGCAGCCAGAGGAGCTAGAGGTTTTTGAGGAAGGCGAGACAGAGGAAGGCGAGACAGGTAGTCCATCTGAGTCACTTGCGCAAATGGCACGAAGCATGCTCACGTGCTTGCGTAGTGACCCCAGAATTGTTTCCATCTGTCGGCGGGATGACTTCTGGCTGTCCACCTTATTGGACCCTCGCTTCCGGCACAAAATGGGGGCATTTTTTAAACCCACTGAGAGGGAGGACAAACTGAACTACTACAAAGACATTCTACGTAGGCAGTTGGCCGATGCCTATCTGCGCCATGTTCCATACTCTCGCAGGTCTGACTCGAGGGGACCTCTGCGCTCACCTTCCACTGCCATGGCCGCTGGGGGGGTTGGCAGGAGCAGCAGCAGCAGCTCCATCAGCAGCAGCAGCCTCAGTCTTCAGTCGCTAATGAGTAGCTTTCTACACCCGCATAGTGAGGCTACTCATGAGCAGCAGGAAGACCTGGAGCAGGACCTGAACCAGCAGGTCATGTCATACTTTGACATGACCATGCCAACACACCTTGAGGATCCGCTGGACTTCTGGGCAGCCAAACTTGATTTGTGGCCGCAACTAGCAGAGTTTGCCCTGGAAAAGCTGTCCTGCCCGGCAAGTAGCATGCCATCTGAGCGGGTGTTTAGTGCGGCAGGGGCCATAGTTACGGCGAGGAGAACTCGTCTGTCAACTAAAAATGTGGAGAGACTCACCTTTGTCAAAATGAATCAGGGATGGATCAGCCAGGATTTCCACCCACCAATGCCTGATGCATGCGACTAGATTCAGCATGGTGCCACGTTTTACACTTTCCAAATGGTGCAAAACATATTTATGTCTTTAGGCCAATTTTTGGGCTCCTGCTGATGCCAACTCCAGGGTGTGAATCATCCAATTTTTGGGCTCCTGAAGCCAACTCCAGTGTCTCTTTAAAGTAATGTTTGGGCTCCTGCTGCTGCTGCTGCCAACTCCTGCCAACTCCAGGGTGTGAATCATCCAATTTTTGGGCTCCTGAAGCCAACCCCAGTGTCTCTTTAAAGTAATATTTGGGCTCCTGCTGCTGCTGCCAACTCCAGGGTGTGAATCATCCAATTTTGGGGCTCCTGAAGCCAACTGCAGTGTCTCTTTAAAGTAATATTTGGGCTCCTGCTGCTGCTGCTGCCAACTCCTGCCAACTCCAGGGTGTGATTCATCCAATTTTTGGGCTCCTGAAGCCAACCCCAGTGTCTCTTTAAAGTAATATTTGGGCTCCTGCTGCTGCTGCCAACTCCTGCCAACTCCAGGGTGTGATTCATCCAATTTTTGGCCTCCTGAAGCCAACCCCAGGGTCTCTTTAAAGTAATATTTGGTCTCCTGCTGCTGCTGCTGCCAACTCCTGCCAACTCCAGGGTGTGATTCATCCAATTTTGGGGCTCCTGAAGCCAACCCCAGGGTCTCTTTAAAGTAATATTTGGGCTCCTGCTGCTGCCAACTCCTGCCAACTCCAGGGTGTGATTCATCCAATTTTTGGGCTCCTGAAGCCAACACCAGGGTCTCTTTAAAGTAATGTTTGGGCTCCTGCTGCTGCTGCTGCTGCTGCCAACTCCAGGGTGTGAATCATCCAATTTTTGGGCTCCTGAAGCCAACCCCAGTGTCTCTTTAAAGTAATATTTGGGCTCCTGCTGCTGCCGCCAACTCCAGGGTGTGAATCATCCAATTTTTGGGCTCCTGAAGCCAACTCCAGTGTCTCTTTAAAGTAATGTTTGGGCTCCTGCTGCTGCTGCCAACTCCAGGGTGTGATTCATCCAATTTTTGGGCTCCTGCTGCCAACCCCAGTGTCTCTTTAAAGTAATGTTTGGGCTCCTGCTGCTGCTGCTGCTGCTGCTGCCAACTCCAGGGTGTGATTCATCCAATTTTTGGGCTCCTGAAGCCAACCCCAGGGTCTCTTTAAAGTAATGTTTGGGCTCCTGCTGCTGCTGCTGCCAACTCCAGGGTGTGATTCATCCAATTTTTGGGCTCCTGCTGCTGCCAACTCCAGTGTCTCTTTAAAGCAATGTTTGGGCTCCTGCCCCTCATAGTGATGCCACTTCAACTCTCTGCAATTGTGCCGCTCTGCGATTCTATTAGCGATGCCTCTGATCTGCATGTGATATTTATTCAAAGTATTATTTAACTAACCCAGCACGCATCCTGTGCGTATTACAGCAAGGCAGAATGGTTTACAACCCTATTGAGGCTCTAGGAGGCTCAGAAATAGCCGTTTTTCATAGCGATTCGTCGCGAATAAATTCGGATCGAAACGATTTTTGTCGGAAAATTCGGCGAATCAGTCGAATCGAATTTTTCAAAAGTTCGCTCATCTCTAATATATATATATATATATATATATATATATATATATATATATATATATATTAATGCTGTCTTGTTTTTATTTGATAATAGATCAATTTCTTTCCCAGCAAGGGGAAAAAAATTAAATATGTGCAAGGAAATTCAGACTACCATGGGTACATTAAATATAGCGGGTTATATGGTTATGTGGGCAGCAGTGGGGTGGATTATTCCCACACAGACACAGATGCTGCAAATATCAATGCCTTCATAATCACTCCTGACACGCACCTCTCAGACCACAACCAGATCATGCTATACATGATATCCACCAAGCAGCCATCCACACAGAAGCCCCACCAGACTGGTCTCTACAACCTACCACCGTCCTTCAAGTGGCTCAGACAATCTGCCACCGAGTACACCAATGTGACCAATCAAGCAGAAATCAAAGAAATGCTCATAAACTTTCATACCAACCTCTACAAGCCAAACTAACAAGGGGTCACCCTGGCAGTGAAGGGCTTTAATACCATCCTGCACACCATGCCAGAACTAGCAGGCCTTAAATAGCCCAACCTCCAGGGACCTTGGCCTCCATTCAATAAGAGTTGAAAAAATTCAATTTATGAGAAAAAAGCCTGAGAATGTCACTGGTTCTGAAGCACCCTCTAGGACAGACCTGGGCATTATATGGCCCGCGGGATGTATTCGGCCCTTTGATTGCCTCTTACCAGGCCGGGCTGAGCTGGCTGGCAGAGCCTGCGAGGCGCCCGCAGCTTGCTAAGCCCCTAGGTACTACAGGGTTGCTTCTCTCACCATTAAGTGCCAAGCCCGTTCCTGTGGGCTGGCTTTCCCCCCTGCTAGTGTAAAAAATAAAGTTAATTAACACCTGACCCCTTGTTCAAACTGGCCGGGTCTTTTCTTCACCCTGGGGGTATCCGATTACCCCCAGGGGCTCTTCTGGCTTCAGGAGGGGGCAAAAAATACCCCCACCCCCCACTTATACTATGTATAAAAAAAAAAAATGACATTCACTCACCTCCGTGCCTGATCCCTCGGGCCGGGTCTCCTCTTCACCGGGGGGGGGGCTCCGATTGCCCCCCGGGATCTTCGTGGTGAGGAGGGGGCTCCAAACATACCCCCTCCGATGTTCTCACCGCTGGCCCCGCCCCTTGTGGCGGGGCTTATGGCATCACGATTGAGGTCATTCTGCTGCAGACTTTGGATTTTCAGATGCCAGGTCAGATCACCGGAGGTGGTTAGAGGGTAGGGGATGTGGTCCCCTGCCTCCCCAGCCCCCTCCAGTGATCAGCCCTGACAGCTGTCAGCTGGAGCTGAATCGTCGCGGGACACAGGATCGGAGGTGAGTGTTAAAAATTTTTTATTTTTTTTTTCTCTGTGTCAGTGTCTTTTTTTTTTTTTACACTTAGCCCTTTGTGAACTGGTAAGGGATCCATGAGACCCCTATACCAGTTCACAAAACTTAGGGGGCTGGAAAGTCACCTGCAGCTAGCAGATGCCATTAGTCCCCGCCCTCCCATTACCTGCCTCCCCAAAGGCCGAGGGGCAGAAGAGCCCAGGGATATGAGGCTTTGGGGTTTGTAGCCGGCAGGTTGAGGGGCCACAAAAACTGGCCCCTGCACCCTGTTCTACAAGCTCCCATAGCTGGCCCTTGGGCTGGTTATGCTGGGTAGGAGGGACCTCATGTCATTTTTTGGGGATTTTTAAGAGTTTTTAACCCTTAAAATTACCCAAACAATGGGGCTAGATGGGTAGGAGAAATAGGTAAAAGAAAGGATAGAGGGCAAATAGAGATGGACAGATAGGTGTTAATCACCCTGCCAGCCCATGTCCCATTGGCCCCACCGCTAGCCCCGCCCAATTGGCAACACTTGGCTTTCCACACAAGTAGTCACAGGGGATTGTGAGCTCTCTGCAGCTACCTGGGGGCTGAGTGGGGATGAAGAAAACAGAAGTTGCGTGACCTTGCAACTATGCAGCTTAAAGGCAACACTGGGCATTACCCCGCACACACTGCGGAAATGGGGACGCCACTGCCGTCTTTGTGACAAAAACGCCACTCATTATCCCCAGTAGCTCAGCAAACCAGGAACTGTAGCCTCAAGCTCACTGCATCAAAACAGAAACACCCAGGACCAGAAGAGTATTTTGTTCTCTTAATCCAAAGAATTGTGGTGTTGTTGGGGGGGGGGGGTGTCAAGAATTGGAGCAAGGTGTAAGTCGTCTCCATTGAAAAAAAAATGCAATGTTCATCTCATCTGCAGAAAGACATTGAACAGAATATTTCTTCTTTAAGACATACTTTGCTTTGCCTTATACTTTGTTTAATATCAATACCATTTTTAGTACATTTTTATCAGTCTTTCCTATTGACTACTATACTATGAAAAGCCTCTATGGACATTGCATTTTCCCACCAAAGCCTGGTAATTAGTTATAGTATCATAGTATCATAATATTGTTAGTTATAGTTAATAGTATAATTAGTCATCCAGTCTGTATATAAACAAAAATAAAAGAAAATCCCCTTCCAGTGTCTAATAGCCATAGCTGGTAAATTATTACATGCAAGGAAGGCATCAAGGCCACTTTTGAACTCTTATAGTGTAATCTTCATAACTAACTTCTTTGGTTCAATAGTCTCAGAAAAGAATCCCCTACTATGTTGGTGGAGGAAATGCCCTTACCTTAAAGTAGACCAAAACCCAATGCCCGTAGATCCTGAAGTTTATAACATTCTAGAGCCGCTTGATTCCCTCCCTCCAGGGTATCTGCAATCAGGATGCACCACTGTGTGAAACCTCCCAGGTCACCCAGAAACTCACCCCTTTTCCCGTTCCAACGGCGCATGCACGAGCAGCATTAGCATCTACACTATCCCTTTAGCAGAGTGCATGCCCGCACCAGGCATTTGTGAATGGCTGGCACAGGCACGCTCCCTGTTAAAGGTTAGCGGGGGATGCAGCACTTAGATCTGCTTGCCTTAGACGTAGGTTTAGATGAAGGCGCGGGAGCGGATTCAAGTGTGCTTATTGAACGTGAGGCTGTGCATGTGCTGTAGGACCTGGGAGAGGTGAGTACGTTCAGGCGAAATGGGGGGGTTCCACACAGCAGGGGGTGACGGATTGGGGTGCCCGGGGGGGGCAAGGACCAAAACCAAGGATAGTCGAAATCCTGAGTTTTGGTCCATTTTAACCTTAGCGGATACTCTTTGTTAATGGTTGCACTCCTGGGTATAAATAGATCATGGGACAGATTTTCTAATTTAATTTATTTGATTTATACTTCTAATTTATAATTTATACATTTATAATTATTAGATCAACCCATAGTTGTCTCTTTTACAAACTAGATAAACCAAAGTTTAACCTAAGTACTCTAGTCCCTGTATTCCATTTATTAATTTAGTTTAAATTAAACGTGCTTAAGTTCTGTGACATTTACTTCACAGAATAGAAATAAAGGGAAGCTTTCAGTAGTCAACATTTCATAATAAATATAGTTTTTACTGAAAGACTTACATTTTTATTAACTGACAAAAAATATCAATTGATTAGATGCCAAAATACACAATTAATAGAATTTAACTAATTGTGACAAAAAATAAACAGAATGTTCTGTGCATCCAAAAAAAGACAAAATAAACGCATTAGGTTTGCACATTCCACATATTCTGTTTACAAAATCCTCAGTACAGCATTTAGGTAATAATTATTCTTGTCAAACACTTTGCAAACATGTGCAGAAAGGTTATGAGCGCCTCAGCATCATTTTTTCTGTTCTTTTCAATCTACAGCACTGGCTAAAACATGCTGTGCCATCTTGACTTATTTTGCTATATCTATGGGGGTTATTTAAGAAATGATAGCGGCAGGTAGTGGCAAGTGAACGCCGGGCGCTGTACGCAAAGCCAGATTGATGAAAGCAAATCTGGTGAAAGACTCTTACAACGCCATGTAGTGTCCAATGTATTATTACAGGCGGCTCAGCGTATAGCGCCGACGATCTAGCTTCCACAGTGCCAGGTATTACCTTTCGCTCAGTGTCGCTCTCCCATACATTTCAATAATCGTTCATTTGCTTGTGTTTAAACAGGTTGTTCGACAATTTTTTGCTCAAATGATTGTGTGACCTTTCCTGGCTGCCAACAAACACTTCTAGAAACTTTTTTGACTTTTTATATTTTTATGCAGAATTGTCATTACAGGTCTGGCACTAAAGTGTTAATGTCACAGTGTTAAAACAATGTCATTCCATGTGTTTTTGCTTTGTTACTGGGGGATACACAGCTATAGCGACCAGATTTAGAGCACCGACACTGTGTGTGTGTCTTTTTTTTTATAAGTATGGTGTGGAACGCCGAGAGTCGGTCGCAGCTGGCGCTGCCTTTTGCTCGATGCAGCGCTATGCTGGTGTTAAAGCACCCAACATACATCACATTCATCAATGCGTGCCAGGTTACTACAGCGACTGAGATGCTCTGTTACAGACCCCGATGCCCACTTACAGCGTCCACTAGCGATCGCTATACAGACGCTCATGCAATGCGGTTTGTCTTTTGTTATGTTAAAAAAAAGCTGTATGTAAAGGAGTAGTTTTGCAAAAAAAAAAAAAAGATACTTACAGCTGTCATCAGATTTGAAAAAGGGAAATGTTCTGTTACCCTTTGCCCGTGGCAGTGTGTGATGAAAGCTTAACCTTTTATTCAAGGCGTAGGATAAAACTGTGAACAAAACAGATAACAGTATGTAATATGCTTTCAAATACATCACATTTCTTTATACAGACAACTTATGAGACAGTTCTAGGATTTATTCAGAGAGACATAAAATGTTTTTCGTCTTTGAGTCGATCTGTTTTTTTTTCGTTTTGTTTCCGCTTGCGTATGTGTGTACGTGTGATTCTAAGCATGCATCGGGAGCCTTCTGTTAAGTGTTCGTCGCTGCGTCCGCCAATGAGTCATTTTTCAGCTTTCGTTTTTCGTTTACGTTACTTAGGAAACAACGTAGGCTTCCGTTTTTCCGCTTTTTCCAACGTAGCCTCTAACAAAATATTTACGTTTGCCGTTAGATTCTGAATTCCGTTTTCTATAAATAAACGTCCAGACGGAAATCTGTCCGACCTTACGCATGCGCACACCAAAATTAACTCATTCATGTGCCCGCCTCAACTTTTTTCTCACTCACTTCTGCTACAATGCTTACCTCAATTCCATCGCGGTTTCATTTTTCATCACTTTGCGCACTTAATCCTTACCTCAATTCCATCTCGTTTTGTATATTCTTCACTTTGCGCAATAAATGCTTACCTCAATTCCATCACATTTTGTATATTCTTCACTTTGCTCAATTATTGCTTACCTCAATTCCATTGCGCTTTGTATATTCTTCACTTTGCGCACTTAATGCTTACCTCAATTCCATCACGCTTTGTATATTCTTCACTTTGCGCAATTAATGCTTACCTCAATTCCATTGCGCTTTGTATATTCTTCACTTTGCGCACTTAATGCTTACCTCAATTCCATCGTGGTTTAATTTTTCTTCACTTTGCGCTCTTTTCTTTTTAGTTCTTCCAACGATTTCCTGTAACCAACCCTGAATGAATTTTTCTTTCACATAAAATAAGACAGAAACTATTTTTTTCTTTTGTTTTGTTTATTTTCAAATGCAAATTATATTTGCCACTTTTTAAACTTGTTGTTTTTTTTTTTAATTAAAATTTAACAATATTTTTTATTTACATTTAGAAACATTTATATTATTTCCAAAAATTGTAAAAGTATGAAACTTTAAAAAATTAAAAAACTATTTACATAGACATGGCAGGCCCCAGAGAATTATCCTTCTTCTGTGGTCCCCATAAAAGCTCTGAGCTCTTGGATATCGCCCACTAGCCGAAACACAGCCGCTGTTAGTTGTGCTAATCTCACCTCTGTTGTGTCTGTAAAAAAAAAGAGAAGAAAATTATTGTTCTGCAAATACATGTTTCACAGCTGTGGATGGAATGATTATTAGTTTTTAATATAAATCATGAGGCCATATGTCATTATGCTAATGGCTCATTAATGGATGAGGCCATATGTCATTATGTTAAGGAATGCATTAATGGATGAGGCCATATATCATTATGCTAAGGAATTAATTAATGGATGATGCCATATGTCATTATGCGAAGGAATTCATTAATAAATGAGGCCATATGTCATTATGCTAAGGAATTCATTAATAAATGAGGCCATATGTCATTATGCTAATTACATTGGCTAGGGATTTAGGTTTATTGCTGATTATGTCATGTTCCACAAACTCCAAATATGTAAATTACAACTTACTTGGCTGGTGGGCGACCTCAGCTTCGGGGACCACCCTACGCTCTGGGGCCTGCCACTGCTGCGAATGTGGGGCTGTAGAAACATTTAAAATAGGCTCACTTCTAATGTTTGATTGTACAGTAACCAAATGACACTTAGAATGTGTGTGTGACATCACCCACTTTCTCCATGTTCCTCCTGGGCTTGATCTGCTGCCCTCTCAGCTCCCGATCTTTCACCCGCTACATATTCATCTATAAAAAGAGATTAAGGAAATCAGTTTTTGTTTAAATAGCATGTACCTGTGGTAAGCGCAAACAAGATTTAGTGATTTATGCCTTTGCTGGTTTGTTTTGGAATTCGCCCATAAAGCTCATTATAGTGCTCACATACCCCACTAGCCAATGGCTGAGTTTAAGCCTCAGTCAAGCGCACGCTCCAGCTCCCACGCAGCAGACTTGGGCCTAAGGAAATGCTGGCTGCCTCATCCTGTTTGTTGGCAATATTGGTGGACATTCTTGGCTGAAAAACATCACCATTTGGCCATGGAAAAGATTGGACTGGACTGGCATGGGGGCTGGCTGTCATAGGCTGGAAAAATTACAAGCAGGAGACGGTGTGTATGTGGCCCTATGTATTCCTGGCCGACTATTCCCCTTAAAAGTCGTGCTCCCTATGAATCTTGATTTTGGTGGGCAGGTAAACTTTGGCCTGGTGTAAGTTAGCTTAGAACTCCTGGATGTGGACAATTGTTATGGGCCAAGAGTCTGGCCCAATGTATACTTATGTTTGAAAATGGATGTCCATGGAGTCTGCGAGTGCCCTTCCCAAAAAATGTGACATATTTCCTGAAATGTATGGAATGGGACTTTAGCTGTTCTTGCCTAAGTTGATGCATTTTTGTTTGTGTGGTTCTTACATTAATGAAGGTTTGCAATGACAAACATAAGAAAATAAACTGCATTACGCTCAAATCAGGTGTAAAATGTTTTGTAATTAAGTCATTACAACATTTTTAAACTAAAAAAAATAGGCCTTCACATAGGCAACAAATATACAAACCAGACAAAAACATAAACAAACTAAACAAATCTTAAGAAAAAAAGAATCAATAACATGGGCACGGACAGATTGCCCAGAGGCACTCAGGGTACCATCATAAATCTCATCAGGCTCCTGCCTGGGTGGAGATGGGGGCATATCCACATAACGGGGGACACGCTGCCTCAGGGCAAAGTTATGGAGCACACAGCATGCTAATATTATTTTTATAACCTTGTTGGGGGTCATACTGCAGTGTATGGTCCAAACAATGAAATCTGGACTTCAACAGGCCGAAGGCCCTCTCCACTACGGCCCGGGTCTTGCGGTGGGCCCGATTATAGGACTCCTAGGCCGCATTCTGTGGGTGAAGAACGGGCGTCAGGAGCCAGGGCATGAGCGGATATCCAGAATCCCCTGAAAGAATAACAAAATACTAACATTAATTACACATTCTAAGCAACACTATTGTTTAACATGTCATCAAGGGCTAAAAACAGCCATAGGTTAAGACATGGGTCATCAACTATATTCATAGGCATACAGTGAAAAGGGAATGATGGAATTTGAACAAACTTACCCAGGAGCCATCCACCAGATTATTCGCCAGACTCGAAACGACAATTTAAGCTGGAGCTCCTCAATATATAGTCATCATGGGACGACCCTGGATACCCTGCAAGGACACTGAGGAATCTCATGTCTGGGCCAACCACTGCTTGTATGTTCAGCAAGTGGCCCATCTTGCGGTTCTTGAAACTCAACAAAAAATAAATAAATAACACCAAGCCAATGTAACCAACAAAAACATTAACTCCAACAACAAATAAACATTCGAATTCAACAATCCCAAAATAAATAACAAAGGACATAAGTCTAAAAAAAAAAAAAAAAAATTAAAATTTATATGGATGTGTGCTAAGGTCTAATTAAGGTCATCATTAAAATGCTTTTATAAGGCCTACATGAAACATATTGATTAAGGTATGCATTCTAAACTGTTTCCAAGGGATGCTTGAGAAGGAGGGATAAAGGTATGCATCCTAAACTCTTTCAAAGGGATACTTGAGAAGGAGGGATTAAGGTATGCATTCTAAACCGGTTCAAAGGGATACTTGAGAAGGAGGGATTAAGGTGTGCATTCTAAACTGGTTCCAAGGGATGCTTGAGAAGGAGGGATTAAGGTATGAATTCTAAACTGGTTCAATGGGATACTTTATTAGGAGGGATTAAGGTATGCATTCTAAATTGGTTCCAAGGGATACTTGAGAAGGAGGGATTAAGGTATGCATTCTAAATTGGTTCCAAGGGATACTTGAGAAGGAGGGATTAAGGTATGCATTCTAAACTGGTTCAAAGGGATACTTGAGAAGGAGGGATTAATAGATAGTTAAAATTAGCAGTTTAGTTAAACAATATAAAAAAATGACATAATTATCTTACCTATAGATGTACTCATCGGCTGGTCCCGTAAATGGAGCAGTAATAGGGCGGAGGTCCACCGGCAATCAGGTCTCAGAATCAGATGCAAGCCCATACCAATAACTTAACTTATCAGACTTAACGCAAAATATCCGATTTCGAATGCGCATATACGCATTAACGTAAACGCATGGAAAAAGTAACGTAAAAACCAAAAAACAAGGCAAAAATTCACAAAAATTCACAGACAAATGCGAAAGTGCATGCGAATGTGTCTCTGAATCAACCCTAAGTGTTGGTTTAAAAGGGATGACTAAAAGTGGGTTTGTGGCCCCAGAATAAGAAGCAGCACATATCATTCTGTAATGGGGATGAAAACACACTATGAGCACATGGAGCATGTAGCAGGTCCTAACATGAGATAGTGCTGCACAGCAACAAATGTCCAGCAACAAATACACTCTAAACAGTGGGAAATGGTAGAAAGGGGGCACTGGACTTGTCAGCTGTGCTATGCAAAAGGATGGGTGTATAAAATGGCAGTAGACAGGCCAATAGGCTGCCAAGATGGCTACTGTGAAGAAGAAGGGATGGGCTAAAATGCAAGGAACACTAGGTAATCATCTCAGAGATGTTGCTCTAGAGATGTTGCTCTAGCTAAAACAGATACACAATTGGCAAAATCTAGAATTCAATGCAAGTTAGTGAGAACATTGAAAAAACAACAGATATCTCTGCAACAGGTGAACACCGTTCCATGACAGGGAGCCATTACAAAGGGAGGCTGTCTCATCCCCTACCTAAGCCATCTGATATAAATACATTTAGGCCATCCTTAGCACTGGCTACCACTACAGCAGACAAAACATAAAGAAATATGGGCATACTGTATTGTACATATTTGGACACTCTTACCTTACCTTGGATATGAATAAGGGCTCAAATTGTAACCCCCTCCTTGATGGGTCAGAAATCAATTTTTGACTAAACTTGAGGTGAAATAACAGAAACCTTAGGCTACTTCACACCAGAGCAATGCCCTTGGAGTAGCTATTTCATATGAAAATCAATGAAAAATGAGACCCCTATAATCCCATCACAGATATGTGTAAGGGCCAAGTGTAAGGGTTACTTTGGTCACCTGGTGTGAAAAAGTAGCTTCAGGGATTTTTGGGGAAATAATTAAAATGGCAGATGCCGAATGCATGCAGAGAAAGAAATCCAGACAAACCTAAAATGTTTAGAACCCCATAGAGTAGTCCCGGCCCGTCAGGGAAGACTTTTGGTGCTTATTAAAATGTAGCAATTGCTTACCTGGAACAGAGAGAGGGGATATCATCAGGAGATAAAAGAGAGAGTAATGAGAAAAACCAGGAACAGTGAGAGAGCCATCCCAGCACTGCCACTAGCCATTGCTGTCTAAATCAAAATGACAATTTTATGTTAAACGAGTCTTTAAGTGACCAATAATCTAGTGATGTATGTCACTATAATGTTGATATGCATGGGTGGACTTGCCATAGGTCCAACGCCAGCTCCCCTGCACTGGCCGGCTGCCAGTTGGTGAATGGGAGCAGCTGCGGGCCACCCAGGGTGTCTGGCGGCCTGTGGCAGCTCTTACTTATTCGGCCCGTGGCTAAACGGCATCAAACTACAGGACAGACAGCCAGTACGAGGTAGGTGGCTACCTCCCTATGATGACTGGGCGGTGCACAGCATCAGCATGAGAGTCCCGCCCCTGTTGGAACACTCATGCTTCTGTTGTGTTGCTGCCTGCTGAACACAGCCTCGGCCTGTGGGGTTGTTCTGCCACTCAGCATGTTATGGCAGGACTATGGCCACTCAGTGAGTTATGGAGGGGTTATGCTACTCAGCATGTTATGGGGAGGTTCTGTCTTGCAGCATGTTATGGCGGGCTTCTGCTTCTTAGCATGTTAAGGGGGGATCTACCACTCAGCATGTTATGGGGGGTTCTACCACTCAGCATGTTATGGGGGGTTCTACCACTCAGCATGTTATGAGGGGTTCTGCCACTCAGCATGTTATGGGGGGTTCTACCACTCAGCATGTTATAAGGGGTTCTGCCACTCAGCATGTTCTGGGGGTTCTACCACTCAGCATGTTATGTGGGCTTCTGCCTATCAGCGTGCTATGCGGGGGTTCTACCACTCAGCATGTTATGGGGGGCTCTACCGCTCAGCATGTTATGGGGGGTTCTGCCACTTAGCATGTTATGGGGGTTCTACCACTCAGCATGTTATGGGGGGTTCTGCTGCTCAGAGTGTTATGGGGGGTCCTGCCTCTCAGCAAGTTATAGGGCTTCTGCTTCTCAGCGTGTTATCAGGGGACCGCTAAATTTGTTATGAGGGGCTGCAGATACCGGGCCGTTCATACTGCAGAAGGGCCAGTGTGACCAGAAATGTCTGACCTTTTTTTAACCCCAGTCAGCCCCTATTGCTACATGTATTTTATTCACATAAATTGCTATTGGCATCCACACATTATAATCAATTCTCTCCCAGTCTATGAAAAACACTGAAAGTTGAGTGTCGCATGCTGCTTATATTTTTCTATCCAATATTGTGTAACTTTCTTCTGTGTCTAACTACACAGTACACATTAATGTATTTCAGCTAAAAGCAGTTGCTTCTTAAAGGGAATTACCATACATTTAACAAAACAAATGGGCACTCACCATTTGTTTCCCATGGCTGACTCTGGCAGTCAGCAACTCATGTGATGACTGGATTGCATCCCATACCACCTGGACTGGCCGAACAGCAGTCAGAAATAAATCTGTAACAGTCAGTAACAAACGCACAGCTTACTGAAACTGAATCTCTTAGGGGGACGGGTGCATTAGTCCAAATCCTTGTGGAAAAAGAAACAGCACTCCAGTCAAAGTCATAAGCTTTATATTGTAATCCAAAGTAACTAAACAATAGATTAGTCAACAATGAAAGGACGCGGGAGCCCCTTTTTCAAGACAAATATCCAACAAAAGTTAGTAGGGTGCAAAATCTTTAAATAACTATTGAACCAATTAGCAGTTCAATAATTGCGCCTGATGCCGCCAGTGACGTCATAAGTGCCTGCAGATGTAAAGATACATATGACAACAAAATACAAAAAAGCAAAATAAAAAGTGCGTCCCTCGGATCCTCCTTCGACGTGAGATATTCTGGATCCATGAATTAGATACAGTCCAACCCAGAGGCCTCAACACATATACATGTTTTCTTGAACAAAGATAGGATGTCGATATACACCAATATGTATGTCTACATACACTGCAGATACAATTTTGTATCAGAGAATAAAGTGTTTAATATATACAGCTGTTCAAGTAACCATGGCCGGTTTGAGTATAATTGAAAAAAACTTGTGCTTGCCCTGTGATTAGAGATAGCCAAACCCCCCAAAGTTTGGGTTCAGCAAGTCCACCCGAACCTGGACTCTATTGAAATCAATGCGGACCCGAACTTTGGGGTGGCTGAAGTAGGGGGGTGCAGAGTGTGCAGCAGGAGTGCTGCTGTGACCCCCTTGACCTCTCCAATCCTCCCAGGTCAGAAACATCAGCAGCATCAGCAGCAGCTCCTCAAACTGGCCCTAGCTGTGGCTACAAAAAGGTGACCACAAGCTCCCATAAGTGAGGGCACTTCTTCCAGCACTAGAAGTGTCCTCAATCATGGGAGCCAACTGCCATCTTTCTGTAGCCCTGGTAGGGGTCAGTTTGAAACACTGCTGTCATCACCGGTGCCACTGCCACCTCGGCCACTGGCATTAAAGGATAGGGGCTCAGGTAAGTTAAAGCAAATGTCTGCTGCAACCTTAGGTGAAGCAGCTTTTCCGTGTTTGGGCAGGACACCAAACTCGGACACAGACTTCTGACTAAGGTCCGTGTTCGGGTTTGGGAACTTGAACTCACAAAGTCCGGTATGAACCTGAGCTTTGCAGATTGGGTTCGCCCATCTTTACCTGTGATGCAAGGTTCCCCTTGCTCTGGTGATATGTTACCATTTTACCATTTTTCCTCACTTTTTTCTGTAAGAAAAACATGTGTCTTGTTTTTTTCCTTGGATCAGTTCAGCACCTTGTTTAGCTGAGCAAATGTTTTAAATATCTGCACAGGTAAAAATCAAGATCACATTTTTAAATGTGCACAGCTAAAGGAAATACATTATTATAAAACCGTTTTTCCTCACGTTGTTGAATCAGCTCTAACTTGTCAGTTTAGTTGTAACTTCAATATTGGGAAAAGGCTTTAGTAAAAAAAAGAAACAAAAGCTGTTTTGGGTCACTGGGCTGGGGATGGAAGGTGTGTATAAGTGTACTTCTCTTTTGTGTACTTGAAGATCTAATTTGATTACCCCTGTAGTCATTTTCAGCTTGAGAGCTGGTGAGCTCAGCACACAATGAAATAGCAAAAGCATTTTTTATGTAGTAGATGTTTTAATTCTAAAAGTTTGGGCATTCAAAGACATTTTTGTTTGAGTCCTGATAGATCTTGACAAAGTGCAGGAATATTAGGACTTTAGACATTAGAAGACGAGAATATATATATAGAAATGTGTGTGAAAGTGGTCATTTACTTTCTATAGCATCCAGTATTGATTGTAGAATGTTGAAGTGTGTAAACAAAATATGCATAATGAATATAAAGTAACAACACTGTTGTTAGAGTGTGTTACTTGTATTAATGGATTTCATTCTGCAACATCGATAGAAGAAATATTCTACTGTATTATAAGAGCCATCATGAGTATTTTAATGGGTAATACAGTAATGTAGTGTGATTTACCAAGCGCTACCAGTCACCTAACAGACTGTGCCAGTGTGTACTGCATCTGGACACAAAGGCATATATCAAAACATAAAATATCAAATCACATAAAAATTGTGCATGCAGAGGAGCCCACTAAGGGGGTCATTTAAGAAGGGATAGCGGCAGGTAGTGCTTCATAGCGGCAGGTAGCGTCTGGTGAACGCTGGGCGCTGTAGGCAAAACCACATTGATAAAAGTGAATCTGGTGAGTACCTCTAACAGCACCACATGTATTACTACAAGTGGCTCAGCATATAGCGCCAGTGCTCTAGGTTCAGCAGCGCCATGTAGTACCTTTCGCTCAGTGTCGCTCTCCCATACATTTCAATGGGCTTTCATTTGTTTGTGTTTGTTCATTGTGTGACCTCTCCTGGCTGCAAACACTTTTATACATTTTTTGGACTTTTTGTATTTTTATGCAGAATTCTATTTACAAGTCTGGCACTGAAGTGTTATTGTCACAGTGTTAAAACAATGTGATTCCATGTGTTTTCAGTTTGTTACTGGTGGATATGTGTTCAGAAACAGACATTGATCACACAGCGTCTCTATGCTAGAGTGCCCAGCTTTAGAGCGCTGACATTGTGTGTGTGTGTAGTTTTTTGTTAAATATGATGTTGAGTGTCGCGTGCCGGACACACTAACCTGACGTTACCTCTCGCTCACTGCAGCGTGTGCTGTTGTTAAAGCGCCCAACACACATCATATTCATCAGTGCCAGACAGGTTACTACAGGGACCACAACGCTAGGTTACAGCACGCGATACCGCTCGACGTTCAGTCCAAACCCGAACTTTGTGGTTTAGGTTCGCCCAACATTAGTGATGGCTAATTCACCCTGGAAATAGCCAGTAAATGTATGAGTAAAAGGTGATAAAGCAGTAAAAGGTGATAAAGCACATCTAGCCTTAATCCCAACTTGGGGCCAAATTCATGAAGGGATAGCGTCAGGTAGTGCCTGTACAGCGGCAGGTAGCGGCAAGTGAACGCCGGAGACGGCACGCAATTACACATTTATGAAGCCGAATCTGGTGAGCGACTAGAACAATGCCATGTAGCGTTCATCATTATGCCAGGCTCAGAGTACAGCGCTGTCGTTACCTGACACTCTCCCATACATTTCAATGGACGATCCTTAAATCCCTTTCCTGATCCCAATTTTTTTTTTTTCTTGAAAAAAAATCTCAAAACTTCAGGTATCCTGGGCAAGAAATTGACATTTTGAAAACTTTTTTGATTAATAATATTATTATGCAGAATTGTCCTTACATGTCTGGTATTAAAGTGTTCATGTTACAATATTCTAATAATGTAATTCCATGTGTTTTTGCTTTGTTACTGGTGGATACATATTCAAAAACAGACTTTAATCACACAGCCTCTGGTGCTATGGGCTACAACTACATGATTTTGAGCGCCGATGATGTTTGAGGCTGTTTTTTTGCTGAATGTGGTGTGAGTTAGCACTGAGCTGACGCTACAATTCACTCCCATACAGCGTAGTACTGCGACTCACACATCATATTCACCAATGCCGGCCAGCGACTGAGGCTCTCTGAAACAATGATCCATGGCCGAGCACAGCGACAAGCGGTCGCTCTGAAATCCGCTCTACAGACGCTCATCTGTCGCTACCTGCCGTTAGTAATGAATCAGCCTGTCCGCCTTGGCCAATGTTGCCTTACTGGCTGGGAGGAGCTGATCTTTAGAGCCCAAGCGACTTGCTTACTGTTGCTTACTTGCTTGCTGTTACAGATGTTTTCGCAGCAGACAGATTTTCCTTTTCTTTTTACAGGTTTTCTTTAAACCAAATTAAAGGAAGAGATTCAACATGCAGAGAAAGTTTTCCTTTACTGATATTTACACCAGGGAGTTGAAAAATGTATAAACAAGAAGCCGATACGCACTAAAAATAGTTTTCTAATTTGTAAACCCAATTATAAAATACGTAAAAACATAATAAAACCTGAAAAAAGTCAAGCCAATATCCTTCAAAAGTAAATTTAAATGTCAGAATTCTGACACTTCCTACATAAAACACATATAAATACAATATTCTATATTTGCATGTAGAATTACCTAAATAAATTATAGAAGAAGGAGAAGCTATCTGTATCACCAAAAAATTTTTTTCTCTTCAATGTATTATGAATAAAGAAAACACAAGCTTTAACAGACACAAACATTTTTTTTTACCATCTTTGCCCCCCCCCCCCCAAATGTAATTCAAATTATTTGGGGATCCTCTTTTTTTAGAGATTTTCTCACACTTTTAAGAAAATCCCCCGCACTTGTGATGGAGTAAAATTTCAGATGAGGAGAAGACTATTTCCAATGGGGTAGATATTCTTTACAAATTTGTAAAAAGCAGCCCATGGAGAATTCAAACAAACTGGACAGGCTAATTTATTATGTGTTTAAGTACCCATTAAAGGGCCAAAACATAAAAACTACAGTTTTTACTTGCAAACCTGCTCTATCCCAAACCCTAATTTCAAATATTTGGCCTGATTCAAAGCCTCTCTCGCACATAATTCCGCATACGGGAATGATGTGAAAGTCCTGCATTTGGGCTTTTTTAAATGTTGGGTGATTCTGGGCTTTGTTTTTTCTTTCTCAATAGCTGTTTTGCGTGACTTTACGATACACATATGCCCATCTGAGCCGTATGATTTTGGATGATGCCTAGATTTTTTGTTCATGTGAACGTAATTTTAGGGGTTTACCCTGTGCTAGAGTGTGATGATTTTCAGCCCTGATTTGCCCCTTTTTGGCACTATAAAAACTGTTTCTGGTTCAAAATAATGCCCTCTTGTTGCAAGCAGGAGCCGCCATATGCACTAATGATGGAGCCACTTGACTATTTTCATGCAGAGTAGGAGCATCTGCAGCAGCAGGGGCTGTTAACCAGAGCTTAGGAATACCCGCAGTCACCTGGATAATAATCAGATATCCGATCAGCAGGTGTTTCAATTGACCCAAATGAAGCGCCTGTCTCTTGAGATGCTTTACTCAGAGTTGATTGGCCCCCACCACAAGAAAGGGACATGTAATTGCAGGTATGACCAAATTGTTTGGCTCCTTCCAGAGACTAGGAGCACTGTCACTTGGCATGTACCAGCCTTCGCTGAGCCGTGCCATGACTACGTTTCTTGATGGCATGACGGACTCCAGGAGAAATGCTTATCTTTTCCTGATAGCATGGCAGCCTGGAACGTGGTGAGGTTGGGATTTTTCAACATAGCGATTATGCCAAGTGTCATGGGCACCATCGACTGCATGCACTTGGCCCTTGTTCCTCTAGTTGCTGAGGAGTATATGTTTTGGTATGTTTAGGGCCACTATTGATGCACTTTCTTGCCCCCTCTCCTGAATTTATGTCTTCTAGCCCCCTCTCCTGTCTTTATACAATGCTTGCCTTAGCTCCCCAAACCAGCTTCCTTGTGTACTTGTTGTGCCTTTGTAATGTAGAATTATATATGCAATTAATTACTTGGAGCCACTATATTTACCCTCTGACTGTTTGGCTTTGTTTCAGAAACCTCAAGATGGGCCACTCTCTTAACATCCAATGCGCCGTGGGAACGACAAGGATCTTAATTTTTTCAGGGTCCACAGTGGTGGACTGTGCCAGGACCCCAGGGAGCTCTAGGTGTGGGTCTCCCGCTGCTGCTGCCTCACACTGCTGTGGGTGACCTGCTCAGATAAGTAGTGTGAGAGTCAGCAGGGGAGTGCCTGTGGGAGGAACAGTGTGGCCTTGGGCTTGGGCTGCTGTACCTTGGCCAGGTGCTGTAGCTACCTCAGCCATGCCTGTGTTCTGGGTTCTGGGGGCTGCAGTGGCACCTGTGTTTGGGCATCTGGAGATCCAAAGGAAACACTGGCCTCAAAGGTTGTGGGTCAGTTGTGTACTATTATAAATACGTGACTGGTTAATTGGACCTTCTTTGCATGCATTTTACAGGCCAGCATAGGTGCATTGAACCTTTTTGATGAATGTGGTGTGAGTCAGTTGCACTGAGCTGGCGCTACCGTTTGCTCCCATACAGCGTAGTACTGCGACTCACACATCATATTCACCAATGCCAGCCAGCGACTGAGACTCTCTGAAACAATGATCCATGGCTGAGCACAGCGACAAGCGGTCGCTCTGAAATCCGCTCTACAGACGCTCATCTGTCACTACCTGCCGTTAGTAATGAATCAGCCTGCCCGCCTTGGCCAATGTCGCCTTACTGGCTGGGAGGAGCTGATCTTTAGAGCCCAAGCGACTTGCTTACTGTTGCTTACTTGCTTGCTGTTACAGATGTTTTCGCAGCAGACAGATTTTTCTTTTCATTTTACAGGTTTTCTTTAAATCAAATTAAAGGAAGAGATTCAACATGCAGAGTTTTCCTTTACTGATATTTACACCAGGGAGTTGAAAAATGTATAAACAAGAAGCCGATACGCACTAAAAATAGTTTTCTAATTTGTAAACCCAATTATAAAATACGTAAAAACATAATAAAACCTGAAAAAAGTCAAGCCAATATCCTTCAAAAGTAAATTTAAATGTCAGAATTCTGACACTTCCTACATAAAACACAACATACTTGCAGGCTATTTAAGTAGTTGATATACTGAACAGAAATACTTATAAATATTCTATATTTGCATGTAGAATTACCTAAATAAATTATATAAGAAGGAGAAGCTATCTGTATCACCAAAAACATTTTTTCTCTTCAATGTATTATGAATAAAGAAAACACAAGCTTTAACAGACACATTTTTTTTTTACCATCTTTGCCCCCCCCCCCTAAATGTAATTCAAATTTTTTGGGGATTCTCTTTTTTTAGAGATTTTCTCACACTTTTAAGAAAATCCCTCGCACTTGTGATGGAGTAAAATTTCAGATAAGGAGAAGACTATTTCCAATGGGGTAGATATTCTTTACAAATTTGTAAAAAGCAGCCCATGGAGAATTCAAACAAACTGGACAGGCTAATTTATTATGTGTTTAAGTACCCATTAAAGGGCCAAAACATAAAAACTACAGTTTTTACTTGCAAACCTGCTCTATCCCAAACCCTAATTTCAAATATTTGGCCTGATTCAAAGCCTCTCTCGCACATAATTCCGCATACGGGAATGATGTGAAAGTCCTGCATTTGGGCTTTTTTAAATGTTGGGTGATTCTGGGCTTTGTTTTTTCTTTCTCAATAGCTGTTTTGCGTGACTTTACGATACACATATGCCCATCTGAGCCGTATGATTTTGGATGATGCCTAGATTTTTTGTTCATGTGAACGTAATTTTAGGGGTTTACCCTGGGCTAGAGTGTGATGATTTTCAGCCCTGATTTGCCCCTTTTTGGCACTATAAAAACTGTTTCTGGTTCAAAATAATGCCCTCTTGTTGCAAGCAGGAGCCGCCATATGCACTAATGATGGAGCCACTTGACTATTTCCATGCAGAGTACGAGCATCTGCAGCAGCAGGGGCTGTTAACCAGAGCTTAGGAATACCCGCAGTCACCTGGATAATAATCAGATATCCGATCAGCAGGTGTTTCAATTGACCCAAATGAAGCGCCTGTCTCTTGAGATGCTTTACTCAGAGTTGATTGGCCCCCACCACAAGAAAGGGACATGTAATTGCAGGTATGACCAAATTGTTTGGCTCCTTCCAGAGACTAGGAGCACTGTCACTTGGCATGTACCAGCCTTCGCTGAGCCGTGCCATGACTACGTTTCTTGATGGCATGACGGACTCCAGGAGAAATGCTTATCTTTTCCTGATAGCATGGCAGCCTGGAACGTGGTGAGGTTGGGATTTTTCAACATAGCGATTATGCCAAGTGTCATGGGCACCATCGACTGCATGCACTTGGCCCTTGTTCCTCTAGTTGCTGAGGAGTATATGTTTTGGTATGTTTAGGGCCACTATTGATGCACCTTCTTGCCCCCTCTCCTGAATTTATGTCTTCTAGCCCCCTCTCCTGTCTTTATACAATGCTTGCCTTAGCTCCCCAAACCAGCTTCCTTGTGTACTTGTTGTGCCTTTGTAATGTAGAATTATATATGCAATTAATTACTTGGAGCCACTATATTTACCCTCTGACTGTTTGGCTTTGTTTCAGAAACCTCAAGATGGGCCCCTCTCTTAACATCCAATGCGCCGTGGGAACGACAAGGATCTTAATTTTTTCAGGGTCCACAGTGGTGGACTGTGCCAGGACCCCAGGGAGCTCTAGGTGTGGGTCTCCCGCTGCTGCTGCCTCACACTGCTGTGGGTGACCTGCTCAGATAAGTAGTGTGAGAGTCAGCAGGGGAGTGCCTGTGGGAGGAACAGTGTGGCCTTGGGCTTGGGCTGCTGTACCTTGGCCAGGTGCTGTAGGTACCTCAGCCATGCCTGTGTTCTGGGCTCTGGGGGCTGCAGTGGCAGTGGGCTGTGTTTGGGCATCTGGAGATCCAAAGGAAACACTGGCCTCAAAGGTTGTGGGTCAGTTGTGTGCTATTATAAATAAGTGACTGGTTAATTGGACCTCCTTTGCATGCATTTTACAGGCCAGCATAGGTGCATTGAACCTCTTGCATACATTTGGGTGTATTGGCGCAAGCACACTTCCGGGGCTCCTCGGCACGGCGGAGGTGCATCACGCAGGCCGTGAAGATAGGCATCTACAGTGTATACCAGGGAGCAGCAGAACTATATTCTGAGGGTAAGTCTCCATCCTGGCTGAGCAGGGTCAGCAAGCACTATCCGACATTACTAGTGGAGGGGAGAGCAGTGTCATTTGGCCTAAGTGCATCTGCAACTGCAATCCACCAGTGCTGTTGGATGGGAGAGCTGGGTCTGCCATGTGGCTATGCAGTGTCAAGGAGCAGTATCTGAAAGTGCTAGTGGAGGGGAGAGCTGGCCTATGCAAACACTGACATAGATATGCATTTGTTGTTTGCACTGTCAGACACCAGTTTTTAAAGGGGCAGCTGTGTGTATATGGAGTTCAAGGCAAACCAAACTGGGAAGGACAGAAACTAACTGTGCTATTTGTTTGTTGTCTTTGCAGACTTTAATTGAAGACTCATATGACTTCAAGCCCAAAACCCATGAAAAGAGAACGTTGGCAGAGGAGTTGGCAGCCCATCTGAGTGGCAAGGGGACATCACTGTACATGCACACACAAATTATGCAGTACACACAGTACTGCAGCAGTCAGGTAGGCCAAAAGTGCTGTTGTGGTTTTAAAAAAAAATGTGGTTTTCCACGGCCGAGGCCACTTCCACTTCCACCTTTTGCAAACATCCACTGGCTAAGGTGTTCAGTGACATGCAAAGGTGCCAGGTGATGTGAAACGCAGGCTGGCGGTATCCCCGGCTTTCATGCTGGGCGCACACAGCTAGAGGGATGCGGAGGATGCCAGGAAAGGTGAGTTTACCAGTGACCCGGGGGCTTTCACACAGTGGGGCATCCTGCTATAGGATTCCCGGGGGCAAGCTAGCAAGCTGAGAGGGGCTGCTTTTAAGTATCGCAATTCAGCATCTCCATTGGCTAATAGCGTACTGCAATTTCTTTAGATAGTTTCACTGGTGGCCTCTTATGGCTGCTCTGGGACAGTGGTGCTGCTGCTGGACTGTTTGGCGAATGAAACAGTCAGAGATTATTATTATTATTATTATTATTATATCTTGGTTTGCAAAAGTGCAGATCCTGGCAGGGGAATGGGTGGCAAGTGACTTGCAAGTGATTCCTGTTTTTTATTTTAAACAGTCAAAATGGGCTCTGCAGCAGGCAATTGATGGGTGGGGGTGGGGGGTAGGTAACATATGACCAGACTACCAGTTCAGATGCATTACAGACCTCTGTTCAAGCAGATTAATGGTAGCCAAGGTTCTACCAGGTGGTATGTGTCAATGCTGCAAACTTAACTTTACCCCAATCAGAGCTGCTGTCATCTATACTAAACCCAAACTTGATTTGATCCATAAGTATGGAACCAGAGGCATAGCTGGGGGGGGGGGGGGAGCAGGGGGCACTTGCCTCAGGTGCATCAGGTCAAGGGGGGGTGCCAAAGAATCCCAGTCCACAATTTCACATGAGAATAGTGTCAGCACACATGCTCGCAGGAGCTCATCCAGTTGTTGCAGTGCCTCCTTTCCGTCCAAGTGTTCGGGTGTATAGATGCTTGTGCATGTGCATTGCATGCGCTTGTGCCCAGGTGCAGGGCCTATAAAGCCCATTGATCCCTGGTCTGCAGCATCAGTTTGTCATCTCCTTTATTTGATCCTGAGTTCCTGTTTATGACGGACTAACTTGTCTTTGATCCTGATCTCTCTGACATCGGCTTCTTTATCAAATTCGAACCTTCACTGCCTGCCCATGACCTCGGCCTGTTTACACGTTCTGAACCTTCGCTGCTGCACACGAATCTGGCCTGCTCATTGCATTTGAACCTGATCTGCCTATCTTTAACCTCAGCTCTCCAGTCTACACTTCCTATACCTGCTCCCCACTCTGGTCTGTCCATTACGCTCAGTTCAGCAAAACCCACTCCTTGGTCGCCTGATCTGGGGCCTTCCTCCTGCCCAGCCTATGCCCACCATCAGGGGCTCTGGTGAAGACAAGGTTGGTCCTTAGACTCCAGACTTCCAGGTTGAGAGATGAGCCGCTCTGCTAGTCTCCGTCATCAAGGTTCCTTCCTTGGACCTTGACCCCCCCACTACCTAAAAATGTGATCACTCAAATGGAACTTACTTACCCCTTAATTTCTACAAAATACGCATAAATACAAATAAAAAACAACCTAATATATTGTGAACAGATCCCCCAGTCCCCAAAATTATTTGTGTAATGCAAGCAGATCCATCTAGTTTCTTAGATATTTAAAGGTTGCTAGCCTACCTCCGTCAGGCCACCAAATAAAACAAGCAGTAACGTTATTTATGAAACTTTTAATTTAGCTATTGACGTGCTGAAACAGTTTTTACAAATATATCTTATATTTCTTTTTTACAGCAGCAAATGTGTGTCCCTTCATTGATAAGCAGAAATGTAACAGTGGCTATTACGCAGTAGAGACTGTCCCTGAGGAGTATAAACTGTGATGTCCTCTTCATGTTCACACACTTGTATTATGATTATTTTTATACATGTATATAGCTGTGACATATTGCTGTACAGAGAATGCTGTGTTGTTGCTTTCTGCACCAATGGAGCGCGGATCCAAATATCATCATTATTTTATTTTTATATAACTATTGTATACTTTGCCATGCTGAGCAGAGGACAGTGACAGATTAAGCCTCTAACAGTTGCAGTAGAAAGGAAAAAAAATCCTGTCCTTTCTTTTTTGGCAAGCTTTTAAACCAAAACTAAATGTTCAGTAACAATGAGCCAGAGAGTCAGGGGGCCCCATGATTGTTGCTCCTTTTTATCATATTTGTGCTTACTTGGCATCATTTAGAGAAAGGAAGCTCCACTTTTCTCTGCTGTTTCAGTCTTTAGTTGTCCAGCTGCATCCTATTCAGTTAATAGACATAAAATGTTTACTGTATGAGTAATGAAAATGCCTCATGGAGGGGATGCCGCATGCAGCAAGGCAGACATTTGAGTGCCACATGGAGCAGTAGAGATATGGGAGCAGCATAGAGCAGGGTGGTGCATGCGTGGGATGCATAAAAGGGGGTACTGTGTGGGAGCAGGGTGCATGTGGTGGTGCTGCATAGAGCAGGGCAGAAATTTGGGTGCAGCATGGAGAGATATGGGAGCAACAAGGAGCAGGGCAGCAATTGTGTGCAGCATTGAGGATGGCAGAGATAGTGTGCAGCATCGGAGCAGAGCATAAATGGGGGTACTGTGTGGGAGCAGGGTGCATGTGGTGGTGCAGCATGGAGCAGGGCAGAAATTTGGGTGCAGCATGGAGAAGGAGAGATATGGGAGCAACATGGAGCAGGGCAGCGATGGGGGTGCAGCATTGAGGATGGCAGAGATGGGGTGCAGCATAGAGAAGGGTGCTGCCTGGAAGAAGGGTGGCTATGGTGCTGCAGCATAGAGCAGGGCTGGGATGGGGTGCAGCATGAGCAGGGCAGGGATGGGGGTGCATCATAGAGCAGACCTGGGATTGGAAGGGGGTGCAGATTGGAGCAGGACAGAGGTGTGGGTGCAGAAGGGTTAAACTCTTCCTTAGTGAGCATTCCAAATCAAGAAGCCCCACAGAGCGAACCCCCTTGACCACTGTATATGCACTTCATCCTTTGACCCCTCAACGGTTAACTTAGAGATAGAGCAGAGCATTTTGCCACTTCCTGCAGAAGGTCTGCTGGGTATTTGGGGCAGGGATGGAAGGTATCACACTGACTGGTTTTCTAAACAGGAAGTCAAGTAAACTACAGGGACTCTACTATTTAACAAGGCTGGGAGGGCTTCTATAGTTTGTTTCAGGCAGCAACAAAAACCTCAGTATTCAGGTTAAATTGCTGGGTTGGCGCTATGCAAAAAAGGTAGGCTTTGGTCTGCAGCTTGGGCACTCTAAAAAGATTCGCCATCGCTGGATTAGAGACAGGTTTGTAGTAGGCTGCTCTGTATGGTTTGAGAGAAGTTTTTTTTTAAGGAGCTGTAGGTCCGTTTTAGTGTTCAATATATTTTTTATTGAGAAAGATGAACGTGTAAGATGACACAGTACATACATCACAAGTACAAAATCTTGGATTATCCTTTGCAAAAGCAGCAGATGGAATATGGTGGAATAGGTGGAATAAGACATATAACCTATAAAAATACATGTTTTGTTCCCTTTTTGTTTATCAAGGATCTTGCCCCCTCCCTCTCTTAAATGGGGAAGAGAGGGGCACATTGGAGTAATGTGAAACTTAAACCAAACTCCAAACCTGAACCCTAAAAGTTGCCCTAACCTCTAACCTGACTAATAAAGGTAATCTAAACTATATGAAAAGGTAATAAAACATGTGCCTGATAATTCTTCTGCCCTTAACTAGGAGCAGTGCCCTGAGAAATGCTGCTCGTGGTGCCATGGGAAAAAGCACTTCATACAAGCCTTCTGCATGTAAACGAAGCGTTAAATGATCAATAAAATGCGTCAAGCACTGTAGCTTTCTGTTGATGCAGGCATATACTATAGAAGTCTTATTGCAGGATGTACACTTTTTCTGTGAATAGTACGGTACTTACAATTAAAAGAGTCATTTAATCATATCAACAAAATTAACATGTTTAAAGGAGCACTATCGCGAAATTGTGCAATATTAAAAATCCATATAAAAATGTCGGCTAATAAGAAAAGGGGTCACTTATACATCCAAACTGAATAAAACTCCCACAAAGCTTGTGTTTTTTTCTCTCATGGTAGAAATTTAAATCTAGGGGTGGCAGGCGGGGAGGCCGATTCATTAATAGCGCCAGGTAGCGCCAGATGAGCGACTGTAGCGTGATTTTTTCAGCGCCAGCCAGTATTCGCTCAGTCGGTGTGTGGTAATGTTGAATACGGGCTTAGGGGTCGCTGTTTCACAGGTTCAGCGTTGTATGTGAGCGCCTGACAACGAATGGCCAGAGCGAACGGCTAGCTTCATATTCATTAACAAATCACGCTCCGAATGTGCTGTCGCTGTCCATTCCTTGTTTAAACCCCAGAGCGCTGGCGGCGATGGGTATTAACTAGTTTTTAACCCCTAAACAACCATATTTTTTGAATGTAACATTATACATGTTTTTAGAATCATTTTGTAATATGAATACATTAATCTCAGACCTGTTAGATCAATTCTGCACACATTTTTTTTTTAATTTTTTTTTACTTAAAAATAATTCCGAACATTGCAGAAGTGGTCTCCGAATTTTTGACATTAAAAAAAAAAAAAAAAATGAATACCAATTAATTATGATTAATTATAGATTGCTCCATTGAAATGCATTGGACATCGCCAGGGAGCGACAGCTCATACCTGGCGCTGTGAGGGAATTTGCAGCGGTGCTGTTCGGTCCAGGCGGCTTCATGATGAATGCCGCGCTAGCCATCGCTCTCGCCGGCGCTAGCCTCATTTTGCTTGATAAATGCGTCATTGTGACCGCCGCCGGGCGTACTTGAGTCGGTAGTCGCCGTTAGCTGCCGCTACCTGGCGCTCGTCAGACACTACCTGGCGCTAGCCCGTGATAAATAAGGGCATTAGTCTATCAGGGTGACAGATCCTGTCACCCCGGATGTCTTTTTTCTTTCCATTAAAAGAAAGATAAGCAAGCCTGGCTGGATATATCTTGATGCCGGGTTTATAAGTGACCCCTCCTCTCGCCATCCAGCAAATTTATATGGATTTTTATCATTGGACCATTTTTTCGCAATAGTGCTTCTTTAAAGACATGCGTTTGTAATAAACATAATATGGCAAATTAATCCTTGAGTTTGAAATACACCCTGTCTAATAATTGACTGTTCATCCAAATATTCAGCTGCAATGTTGAAGACAGGGAAAAGAGGGGAAAGAGGGGAAAATATCCGTGCGTCTTATCCGGCGAAGGTGGGCAAAAAAATAAATAAAAAGCAAAAATTTAACTCACCTTTCCATCGCTTGCGCTGTCCTGGAAGCGGCGGAGGAAGCCTTCTCTGCGGAGCCAGACACGCAGCCTGTTACAGTGGTGGACGTGGCCTATGCTCGAGCGTCAGCCACGCCCACCGCTATACCAAGCCGAGTGTTCACTCTATGCTGGCGCCGCAGAGAGGAGGCGGCAGACACAGCTGCCCCCATCGCCTCCTCTCTACGGCGCCAGCATAGAGTGAACACTCGGCTTGGTATAGCGGTGGGCGTGGCCGACGCTCGAGCATAGGCCACGCCCACCGCTGTTTAAGTCCGGGTGTCTCTGTCTGCTGGCACTGTGGAGAGGTGGCAGGGACAGTGCAAGCGGCGGAGCAGCTTCCGCCGCTTGCACTGTCCCTGCCACCTCTCCACCTCTCCAGCAGACAGAGACACCCGGACTTAAACAGTGGTGGGCGTGGCCTATGCTCGAGCGTCGGCAATGCCCACAGCTATTCTTAGCTTGTGTGTCTGTGAGGTGAGTTTATTTCTTTTTTTTTCTCTTTTTACTTTTGCTTATGGGGCACACTACCTATATGGGATGGGGAGGGGGGATGAATGCCATACTACCTATATGGGATGGGGAGGGGGGGGATGAATGACACACTGTCTATATGGGATGGGGAGGGGGGATGAATGCCATACTACCTATATGGGATGGGGAGGGGGGGATGAATGCCACACTACCTATATGGGATGGAGAGGGGGGGGATGAATGCCACACTACCTATATGGGATGGGGAGGGGGGATGAATGCCACGCTCCGAATGTGCTGTCGCTGTCCATTCCTTGTTTAAACCCCAGAGCGCTGGCGGCGATGGGTATTAACTAGTTTTTAACCCCTAAACAACCATATTTTTTGAATGTAACATTATACATGTTTTTAGAATCATTTTGTAATATGAATACATTAATCTCAGACCTGTTAGATCAATTCTGCACACATTTTTTTTTTAATTTTTTTTTTACTTACAAATAATTCCGAACATTGCAGAAGTGGTCTCCGAATTTTTGACATTAAAAAAAAAAAAAAAAAATTAATACCAATTAATTATGATTAATTATAGATTGCTCCATTGAAATGCATTGGACATCGCCAGGGAGCGACAGCTCATACCTGGCGCTGTGAGGGAATTTGCAGCGGTGCTGTTCGGTCCAGGCGGCTTCATGATGAATGCCGCGCTAGCCATCGCTCTCGCCGGCGCTAGCCTCATTTTGCTTGATAAATGCGTCATTGTGACCGCCGCCGGGCGTACTTGAGTCGGTAGTCGCCGTTAGCTGCCACTACCTGGCGCTCGTCAGGACACTACCTGGCGCTAGCCCGTGATAAATAAGGGCATTAGTCTATCAGGGTGACAGATCCTGTCACCCCGGATGTCTTTTTTCTTTCCATTAAAAGAAAGATAAGCAAGCCTGGCTGGATATATCTTGATGCCGGGTTTATAAGTGACCCCTCCTCTCGCCATCCGGCAAATTTATATGGATTTTTATCATTGGACCATTTTTTCGCAATAGTGCTTCTTTAAAGACATGCGTTTGTAATAAACATAATATGGCAAATTAATCCTTGAGTTTGAAATACACCCTGTCTAATAATTGACTGTTCATCCAAATATTCAGCTGCAATGTTGAAGACAGGGAAAAGAGGGGAAAGAGGGGAAAATATCCGTGCGTCTTATCCGGCGAAGGTGGGCAAAAAAATAAATAAAAAGCAAAAATTTAACTCACCTTTCCATCGCTTGCGCTGTCCTGGAAGCGGCGGAGGAAGCCTTCTCTGCGGAGCCAGACACGCAGCCTGTTACAGTGGTGGACGTGGCCTATGCTCGAGCGTCAGCCACGCCCACCGCTATACCAAGCCGAGTGTTCACTCTATGCTGGCGCCGCAGAGAGGAGGCGGCAGACACAGCTGCCCCCATCGCCTCCTCTCTACGGCGCCAGCATAGAGTGAACACTCGGCTTGGTATAGCGGTGGGCGTGGCCGACGCTCGAGCATAGGCCACGCCCACCGCTGTTTAAGTCCGGGTGTCTCTGTCTGCTGGCACTGTGGAGAGGTGGCAGGGACAGTGCAAGCGGCGGAGCAGCTTCCGCCGCTTGCACTGTCCCTGCCACCTCTCCACCTCTCCAGCAGACAGAGACACCCGGACTTAAACAGTGGTGGGCGTGGCCTATGCTCGAGCGTCGGCAATGCCCACAGCTATTCTTAGCTTGTGTGTCTGTGAGGTGAGTTTATTTCTTTTTTTTTCTCTTTTTACTTTTGCTTATGGGGCACACTACCTATATGGGATGGGGAGGGGGGATGAATGCCATACTACCTATATGGGATGGGGAGGGGGGGGGATGAATGACACACTGTCTATATGGGATGGGGAGGGGGGATGAATGCCATACTACCTATATGGGATGGGGAGGGGGGGATGAATGCCACACTACCTATATGGGATGGAGAGGGGGGGGATGAATGCCACACTACCTATATGGGATGGGGAGGGGGGATGAATGCCACACTACCTATATGGAATGGGAGGGGGGATGAATGTCACACTGCCTATATGGGATGGGGAGGGGGGGATGAATGCCACACTACCTATATGGGATGGGGAGGGGGGATGAATGCCACACTACCTATATGGAATGGGAGGGGGGATGAATGGCACACTACCTATATGGGATGGGGAGGGGGGGATGAATGCCACACTACCTATATGGGATGGGGAGGGGGGATGAATGCCACACTACCTATATGGAATGGGAGGGGGGGATGAATGTCACACTGCCTATATAGAAAGATATTAAAAAGGACTTTTGTTGCTGAGAAATACAGTTAAACTTTCTCTTCCTTACGGAGGGAAAGTGGGCATTGCCCATCATACCAGGGGGGGGGATGTAATGCCATGCCTGTGTACAAGATTAGAGTGAGTTGGGGGGAGACCATTAATGGTGACCATTAAAGCAGAGCCTAAGGTGAGGGGGAGAAATCAGACACTGTAAATTGTGCTTTAAGCACAGAAAGAAAACAAAGCAGCATATACTCAAGAGGTGAGGAGGCTGTAGGTTTTATTAACCACATGCATGGAGAATCCCTTATAGTGATCCTGTCGGCAGAGCAGAAGTGGTTATACAATCCTGTAAGCATGCTGTTTGAGGTTGCTCCCTTGCTATATGTTTGGATAATTCAGGTGGAATTCAGGCACTTGTTTTAACCCCCCCCTCCCCCCCACCTCCTAGCCCTGACCAGGTTAACAGGAAAACAGAGGAGCTGTAATGAGACACTACACATTTTGGTACACCATTAAATGTCTTGGCTTCATGGAGTATAAAATAAATAGTATAAATAGTATAATAGTATATAACAAAAGTATTTCAGAAGTGTGTACAGGATATGAGTGGTTTCTCTGATCTACCATGGATGATTTCATTAAAATATTTTTTTTGTAAACGTGCATCTGAAACAAAAGGATCCACATTTAATCATTGCAATGGGGGTCATGCTAATTATTTAGTGTACATTTGGGTGTGCGAATTGCAACCTTCTTCTTGGTAAGCCTTTTAAACTCAACAAACACCAAAATAAGATGTAACTGATGTAACATATCCTCTCCCTGCAGCACCAGCTCCTTGACCACCAGCAGTAGCGGCAGCAGCAGCAGCACCTCTACCACATCCCTATGCCGTATTTGCTGCTTTCTTCATTTTGGAAACTTGCAGTTACTGACAGTGGCTTGAAAAGTACAATTAGCAGATGTTTCTCTGGTTTCTTTGTCTCTCAATACATGAGCCATCTGTCACTGTAAGCGGCCTGAAAAGATTAGCAGATGTATTTCTCTGTCCCTCTGTATATCAGCAGCCTGCCCCTGGAAGTGCAATGGAAAGGACAATTATCAGAGATTTCTATGTCCCCATTACGATATCAGCCATCTGTTTCTGTAAGTGCCCTGAAAAGGACAATTAGCAGATGCATCTCTGTCCCTCATTATATGAGCTACCTGTCCCTGGAAGTGTGCGGAAAAGGACCCTTAGCAGAGGTTTCTATGTCCCCCTCAGTATATCAGCTGCCTGTCCCTGGAAGTGCCCTGAAAAGGACAACTGGCAGATGTTTTTTCATTCCTAGGTGTCCCTCATTATATCAGCAGCCTGTCCCTGGAAGTGCAATGAAAAGGACCGTTAGCAGAGGTTTCTTGTCCCCCTCAATATATCAGCAGACTGTCTCTGGGAGTGCCCTGAAAATGACAATTTGACAAGGTTTCTTTGTCCCCCTCAGTATATCAGCCACCTGTCCTTGGAAGTGCCCTGAAAATGACAATTAGCATATGTCTCTCTGTCCCTTAGTATATAAGCTACCTGTTCCTGGTAGTGGCCGGAAAAGGACAATTAGCAGAGTTTCTTTGTCCCCCCTCTGTATATCAGCCACCTGTACCTGGAAGTGTCCCTAGCTATCCCTCAGTATATCAGCTGCCTGTCACTGTAAGTGAATTAACATATGTTTCTTTGTCAGTATTTCAGTATTTAAGCCACCTGTCTCTGAAACATTATAGGACATTAGGACATGTGGCTCGGTAGCTGCCTGTCCCTGGATGTACAATGAAAAGGACAATTACCAGATGTGTTTTATGTGGCTCAGTATAACAGCTGACAGTGCCTGGTGGCAGGTCAATCACCCTGGTATTTCCCCTAAATTGCAGCCCTCTACCCCTTACTACCCCCATTTTACTGGCATTTTTTGATCCCTATGTTTGGGAACCGGGTTAATAAACAGTACATTTTAAGTGTTTATTAAACTCTTGTAATAATCTTTGAATCACTCCTTATTTTATCTCAGGCCTACAGCACAAAATGACTCAAAATGTAAAATTAAATTCAGACTGAATATAGAGAGCTAATGCAAATTATTTGGTAAATTGACTGATAAATTATTAGCCAGCTTAAATCCCACCTTCAGGAAAAAACAACCCCTATATGACCACATACGAGTGCCCACTCTTTAATAGTAATTAAGAAAGCCACTTTTATTAGGTGTAGCTTTTAAATCAATATTTCATATCCCAGTTCATCATTAACCCATTGCACACTGGCCCATAAAAACCTGTTCAAGATCTGATCCCTAGGGCCTAGTTTATTATAATAAAATGACAGAATGGACAGGGGTAAAATAAATCACTTACTGAGAAGTAAAAAAAAACCTCGGCATTGTAGTGTGATGGGTCAATATTATTTGCTCTCAAAAATGCAAAAACTGTTTACAAATTAATTTGTAGCACACACAGCCATGAGGGTTGATCCTTTCTTTAATTTAAGCTGGTTTCATGCATGTATTGCCATGCTAATGAAGCTACAGGCATGGTAGTTCTATTTGATTCAGTCTGGTCAATCAGAGATAACCTGAGCAGCCTTCAATCAATAGCACACAGCAATTACAGGACATTGCTCTGGCCACTGACTAGGACCAACAGACTGAATAGGGCGGGAAGTGTTGCCTCTTTCATTAAAGCTTGACTTTATGCTGTGTTGGGGCCTGAAAAATCTGTATGGTACTTGAGCATTTTTTAAATTTATTTTTAATTACTGCCATAAGAACTTTTATTTAGATAAAACAAAGTACAATTTTGCTTTGATTTGGGATAGAGTGAGTATATTTGCACCAAGAAAAACATTGGTGTCTTGGTCTGAGATTTAATTGTAGAAAATTTTGGGGGTAAAATTTGCGTGGAGGCTGATTCACTACTAACGTCAGGTATTGCCAGATGAGCGTCTGTATAGCGGCTCTTAGAGCGACCGCTAGTAGATGCTGTAAGTGGGTATTGGGCGCTGTAACAGAGCGTCTCAGTAACCTGGCTGGCATTGTAACAGAGCGTCTCAGGACCTGGCCGGCATTGATGAATATGATGTGTGTTGGGGCGCTATAACAACAGTATAGCGCTGCAGTGAGCTAGAGCTAGCGCCAGTTCAGTGCGTCAGGCGCTCGGTGCTCCACACCATATTTAACAATACACTAGACACACAGAGCATCTAAATCTGGGCGCTGTAGAACAGAGCACCAGATGCTGTGTGATTAAAGTCTGTTTTAGACCACATATCTAGCAGTAACAAAACGAAAACATATGGAATGACATTGTTTTAACACTGTGATAATAACACTTTAGACCTGACCTAGCATTACACTAATTTTCACCTGAAATTGTAGACTTTTTCTTGAATTGTGTTTTCGAGTTATATTGATGTATCTTTGCTATGAGAAAATATTTCACATTCTCTTTCACATCCCGATGTAGGATACCCCCCTGTGTGAAATCCCCCAGATCACCAAGTTTAACTCAGCTTTCCAATGCTTCCATGGCGCATGCATGGGCGTTCGTCCAATCAACATTTTATGGGGTGCGTACTAATGCATGGCATAAAGCCGCCGATTAGAACTTCGTGCCCAGGCGCAGGCAAGCCGGCAGCTCCACCCCCCTGTGCAGTGTAAACTCCTGCAAGTCCAGCCTATCTGAATGGCTGGGTGCAGGGAGCACGCACTGCTAAGACTGCATCGTGAGAGCTGTCTGCATCAGATAGGATTACCAGCACCCTGGGGGGTTTCACACAGCAAGGCAATTGGTATAGGATGCCCTGGGGGCAGGCTCGCAGTCGGCTCTGGAAATTTTTTGGATTCCAGGCAAGCTGCACAGATTAATTGATTCAAATTAAGAATGCTGGGGTTAAAGGAAAGGAAAAAAAGGATTGTAGTGTTCCAGGCTGGGTTAAAGAGGGTCCGGGGATGTCTGTAGCTGCAATGCTTTGTAGATATGCACCTCCAGTTTAGCTCTATTCAGTTTAATGCGTTTCCACCTTAATAAGCCAGCAAGAGTGGCAGAAGCTGAAATGGGGTGGCTGTTTTCATGGTGAACATATGGAATAGTTTAAGTGCAGGTCAGCTCAGTTCCTGGAAACTATGATTCCTGTTTAATGCATTTCCTACATTACCTGACTGTCTTCCTGGATTGACCTGGCCTGCTCTCGGATTAGCAATCGGACGGATTACATGCTTTGGACTTGGCATTGTTTATCTGACTTTGCCTGTTTGCTGCCAGCTCCTGACCTCGGATTTATTTATTGGACTTGCCCTGTTTGCCACCAGCCCCGGATTTGTTAATCAGACTTTACCAGCCCCAGAACTCGGATTTGTCTGATTGAACTTTATTTCCTCGCTGTGTCCCCACACCTGGAGCTAGGCCCAGCCTCGCTACTTGTCAGAAGTCTCCTTTTCATGGTTGTAGCCAGGAGGCCTGACATCAGGGCAGCCATCAGGGCCCAAACACAAAGGGGCTGGGTCAGGCAGCCCTGATCTAAGACCTGCTGGCTGCAATGCTATTGCTACAGGTGTTCATTATGAGAGAGGACACCCCCCAAGTTGGTTTGTCATGGGTCCCAATTCAAAATAAGGGGCCTAGCCACCACAATAAAGGCAGACTCTAGACAACCTATATTGGGCCTGCCCCCCCCCCCCCCCCCCATAATGTAATAGCTTGGCCCTAGGCTTGAACTTCAGTTTCCTCTTTAGTGTGAAATTTAGGATTAAGTGCAAGGGTCCGAGCCATTACATAGGGGTTACAGAGAGGCCCAGACCCTATACAGAGTATATTTTCTTTGCTCCCCCACACAGCTTATGTGATGGCTGGGCCCCTTGGATCTCCTATATAGCTGGATATTCAGGTAAGCATGCCTGTCTGGGGGCCAGAGGTCCAGGTAAATCTAGGAGCCCAGCTATCACATATAGGTTACTAGGGGAGCCCAGATATTGTTGTAGTATAGGGCACCGACATTCCAGATTGTATTAGTATTTAATACAATCTGTCAAGTTTGTCAATCACCTCTGTTGGCCTGGATCTAACACTGGTAGTAAAATGTTGGCTGCTGCACCCTGCAGATCCTTTCATAATATAACTGATAACACTAGATTTGACTCTTTCAGACAATAAAAGCCAGCAGCAGAATCCCAGCCTGTGAGCATTCACACATTCACAAAAGTGTCATCCCCTGCTTTTTTTTGCCCCCCCCCCCCCCAAAAAAAAAAGAAAAAAAAATACCCTGCATTTCAGGCTTGGGGCAGTACTGGGGAGGAGCAAGGTATTCCAGTTTTTTTTTTAAATAAAAATCAGACTGTGATAAAGCCTGGGGATCCAGTGTATACCAGCGGGATGTTGCCTAAGTAAGATCATGAGTTCTGCTAATCTATACATTCTAAAACAGGTGACCGGATGGATGCCATGCTTCTGTACTGGTAAGTATTTTTTGTTTTTTTATATATATTTGCTTACAGATCATGTTCACGCTCTTAAGTGTCATTCTTTTGTATGAACCTGCTTTGCAGTCATCTGATGGACAAAATGAAATACAGTTTTTTAATCTGTTGTGCTATATCTGGAACATTTACTTAGTGGGTGGAAGTGAATGGCTTGTATTGATTCTTATCAATATATATGCTACCTGCAGAGGTAAGAGAGGCCTTGTGCCTCTTTAAGGTAGCATACAAAAATAGGACATGTTTAACTAATATATTCATTTATTTATGGCATCTAATGATTTATTGGACACTGAGTTCTGTTTTTTTATGTGTGTCTAGATAACAGTCTGCAAAACAATCCTTGAAGGAGAAAATTAACCCAGTTGGACGCAAGTAATTTGCAAAAACTTTATTGTGCTTCAGTGAACAATGTTATTATCTGATGGAGTTTTAATGTCAAATAGAAACTAAAAAGGTAAAACAGCATGAGAAGTAGAATACAAGATTCTGAAAGTGATACAAATATTATATCAAAGAGATTTTCCCCATAAATGTAAATGTATACCTAAATATCCGAAAATTTAATTAAAAAAAAAACAGTACTTACATTTTTTTGATTGCTTAAAAGGCCACTGAAGACAAAACATATTTCTATGACAAAAAACATCCCCTTCCTTTAAAGAGGAAATCCATGGAAAATAACATGACATCTGTAAGCCCTGTACTACAGAGAGTCACCTTTTGCAGCAGAGTTTCGCCCATTGGGAGGGACAGAAAACACATGAGCAGAATCTGCAGGTTCTACAATAGTAGAACGATCAATTAATAGGAGAAAATTAAAATTAGTGTGTCAATTCAGAACTAGGTGAGAAAACTCTATTACATTTTATGAAAGAAACTGCCATTCAGCTCAGCAGGGCCAGATTTCTTTAGGCATGTAGGTAGATCTTGGGCTGACAGATGTGTATGCATAGGGGGACATCACCAATGTGGACCTACACTCCTTTGATGTATAAATCATTTAAATATTGAAAATTTTTGTTAGTGGAGGAAGAGGACGGGAGGGTGAATTTAAATTTTTAAATATAGAAAATTTGTCAACATCACCTCCAAATTGGTTCCTCTGAATTTATGTGCCATGCATCTATGGTTCCAGCTGTGAGTATGCTCCTTGCTTCCTCTGCTTATGATTTTGTGTCGATTTGGTTGCTGTGCTTCTGCCTGGCTGTCATTCTTATCCTGAACTGTTGCACCTATCCCCAATGTCGGTATCCTGAGGGTTGCAACCTAGGTGTAGGTAGCTACTTTTTGGACTGTACTACTTGGATGACCAGCTGTCTGTCTATGACCACTCAGTCAACAACAAAAAGAATACCACTGTTGAGGTTTTAGGTTAGATATCATAGTGTAGCTACAGATTCTATTTTAGACCCTAGAAAAGCTCTAATGAAAATCTACTGATCCGATTTATATATTCCTTATCGAATAGTAATTTAGTGCCCAAGGGTACGAACATTTATTGAACACCAATCTATAACACCAATGATTGGGCTAGGCATGGACAGCACCTATAACATTTTCCTGGGCAAAGGATCAACAGAAGAATCAAATGTCAAATCAAATATACTATTCTATTCTTAATCTATTTTGAGTGGAGTGTACAATTCTAAACAGCTGATTTGCAGAAGTAATGCTTTGATATGAATATTATCATCAGGAAAAGCATAAATATAAAGGACTATAATTTTTTTTTTCAAGTTCAATGTATTTATTAATGAACACTGTATAATATATAAATATGTAATCTATAAAGGATTCTTTAACCTTGAATACTCAATGTAGCCTCCAACTGTGCCGTGCATTTCTTGCAATCAAAGTAAATTACCATGCTCAGTCTTCATAACATTATGAACAACAACAGTATCTTTCAGGTACTACACTTGAGTTCATCATATTTTGTTACTACTGTAGATATTAAAAGAAAGAAATAATGATTTAAAATATGCTTATATGCTTTACATGTTACCATAAACTATCTTTAGTTATGAAAAAACCTATGAATTCATCATAATATGTAGAAGCTCTGTGCTTTTAGAGCACTTATGTAAGCTTTTAGGCAAAAAGTCATATATAAGTTGGCCTCTTTAAGGAGTGTAAAATACTCTAGAGTCCCCAGAGTTCCAGTCTTTGGCACATCCCAAATTGGGATGCTCCGTTATGATAAACCCCCTGGAACCCCCCGTAACACTCACCATCTCCCGGAGCCCTTCCTGTGACTTATTGTTGTGGCCATATCCCTGCTCACCTCTAGCCATGGCTAGGAGGTTAGTGAGGGATGCGCCCGGGGGTGCGCTGGGCTCTCTTCGGCACCACTTGGCTGCTTAGCCATCCAGGCGGCTTAGTCGTTATTGAAGCCGAAGGGAGCTGAGTGAAAAGTGAGTGCGCTGATTTAGTGGGCAGTTCAGCCAATCAGCATGCTCCCTCTCAGCTCAAACCTGCGGCGTGGGAGAAACTGCATCCCAATTCAAGTCTGTTGATCCTCTTTATTGTATTGTAACTCTTCTGTTGGCTCATAAAAAAGTTCCCGTAGCAGGCACGATATGAATTCTTGCCCCATACAAGCAGCAGGTTTGTAACCAAAGGGTCCTCCATCCACAATTTAAGACATGTCAAAATATCCATTCTTTCTTACAAATATCATCTAAAAATTCAAAAATAACAAGTATAGCAGCTCCAAGTGAAACAAAGGATTGATCACAGGTCCCCTTTTTCGGGTATTCCTCCTTAGTAGGCCTGAGGGAGATTCCTGAAACAAGCACTAAAAAGCATGTCACCTGTGATCAATACTTTGTTTTACTTGGGGTTGGTATTTCACTAATTACTTTTTAGAAAACTGATGGCCTGATGAGAAAGGAAATTGTTCGGCTGGTCAAGGTGCACTACTATGCTTCTTGCTCTGGAAGGTCTATGGTAGATTGACAGCAGAGTGGGGAGCTCAGCTCTGATTATCCATTCTGCAATCCACTCTCTAAAGAGCCAACCTATGCCATCTTGTGCTTTGCTCAAGCTAGGTTGTCAGAGCAAAGAGCAAGCTAGGCTGTTAAGATATTATTGTAAATACATGAATAACAATTTTAACATCCTAACAGACAAGGTAATTTATTCTTCTTAGATGAAACAAACACTGGCAAGTCAATGTGGTGGTTCCATGCCTGTGAGATGTGTACTCCAAGGTATTGAAGGGTAGACACTCTAATTACCAGTGTCCCAAGTTTCTTTTTGAAATCAGATGGAGCATGTTTGCCCTGCATCAGATGTCAAGGCTTTTAGGGCCTTATTTATGATGTGTGCATTTTAGCATAATTTTTGTGGCTATAGCGCCTGCTTCGTAGCGCCGCCATTACTGTCTTATCTGGTGCTGTGCTGTGTCCTATATTGGCGCTAGCAGGTCACTGCGCCAGACGGTACTAATTAGCTTTGATTGCTGCACGGTATTGGCCGGCCTATGTCAGCATCTATTGATTATGCCAGCACCAGTGAGCGCCACTTTGTACTGCTGTTATTCCGGCGCTAAACATCATATTTATGAATTTTTACCTCCTTGAAATCTTTGGCACAGTATTTTTCCAGGGCTGCTTAGCGTTTCTTTGTTACAGTTAAAAGAAATCACTGTTGGAGTGTGTTTCAGCTGAGTTTTAGTTGTTGGTGTCCAAATTACACATTGTTAGCAAAAGAAGCCATTAAAATCAATTTTATTAACCCCCAGAAATAAACTTCTAGGTCCTGTGTTTCAATTATTGACAGGTCCCAATGCAAGTTCTGTTTAAATAAATGTGTGCAATATGAATTATAAGCATTGAACACTTCAATCCAGTTCTGACAATTGTGCTGTACGGGATCTTTTTTACCTGCATTCTTTTTGAAGCTAGTGTTTTTTTTGTCGCTGTTAAATCAAATGCTGAATGCTAAGGAAGGCAAAAAATGGCGCTGTGTGGCACTGACACTTCTTAGATAAGGCTCTTAGTCTTCTCATGTTAGGCCAGTTTATAATTCCTGTTGAGTATAATTGCTGTCATACCACTACAGTATTGTCCACCAACTTGATGATTGAGGTAGCAATACATACATATAGTAGGAGGCTCATAACAAATCTTTGGGGGGGCTCCATGGGTATAAAGGGGGTAGAAGAGATGTAGCTCCACCACTGAGCTTCATGTCAGAAGATTGGCAATTCATGGGCACAGAAATGAAATGAGACCCAGGTTTACAGTTTGGCTGTGAGAATGGTGGGCAAGGTGAGCTGAAATGAATAGGCAGTATAACATTGGGGTTGATGCAGAGCCTCCAGCGTGAAATCTGCTTTTTCCAAAAAAGTTAACGCGCCAGTATAAGTTCTCACAAACTCTGGCAACTCCCATCCCTCTGTTAGATGCATTTGTTTGGGCATAATAGTCACCTCCTCTCCCTTTCTCTGCTCCTACTTGCTGCTGGTGATATTGCTCAAAACCCAGGTCCATTTCCTTCGCCTCCCAGCTCCTCCACACCCCACAACTCATCACAGACTAGCCTTCACCATGGTAGCAAGCCAACAAACACACGGAACCTAGCCAACCTCTTAACAATCACCCCCTCCCCACGCACTCCCCCCGTTGTCACCTGTGCACTGTGGAATGCACGTTCAGTGTGCAACAAACTGGCATACATTCACGACCTCTTCACTACCAACCTCTTCACTTTCATGGCCCTCACTGAAACCTGGCTCACTCCCTCTGATACAGCCTCACCCGCTGCCCTCTCATATGGGGGCTTACAGTTCAGCCACACCCCAAGATCAACCAACAAACAGGGTGGAGGCTTGGCATCCTTCTGTCTGAATACTGCTCATTTAACCCAATCCCTGCTCTACCCTCCCTTTCCTTCCCTTCTTTTGAAGTTCACTGTGTCCGTCTCTACTCTCCCTGTCACCTAAATATTGCCATCATCTATCGCCCTCCTGGACCTGCCACTCTCTTTCTGGACCACTTCTCAACTTGGCTTCTCCACTTCCTGTCCTCTGACATCCCAGCTATAATCATGGGGGACTTCAACATACCCGTTGACACCAACAACCCTGCAACCACCAAACTATTATCCCTAACCTCCTCCTTTGGCCTCAAACAATGGTCTACCAGCTCCACCCATAAAGATGGACACACGCTTGACCTGCTCTTTACTCACCTCTGCTCTGTATCCAGTCTTTCCTCATCCCCACTTCCCCTCTCTGATCACAACTTACTAACACTAACACTCACTTCCCTTAATACTGCCCCGCCTGCACACAAACCTGCAATACTTCGCAGGAACCTCAGAAACCTAGACCTTCAATCTCTCTCCGATGCTTTACATCCCCTTCACACCCTGCCCTCATTTACCAGTGTAGATGCTGCCGCTTCATACTACCACAACACACTAACTGCTGCCCTTGACTCTGTTGCTCCCCTTAACTACAGTCGCCCACAGGCCAAAAAAAGACAACCATGGCTTAACACTAACACTGCAACATTGAAACGGCATTCTCGAGTTGCTGAACGGCATTGGAGGAAATCCAAAACCAAGGAGGACTTCCTGTTATACCAGAAAGCCCTTCAGGAACTCAGGACTGCCCTTTCATCTGCCAAACAGGAATATTTCACTCATATCGGCACAGGCCCGGAATCCAAAACAGCTATTTAACACTTTCAACTCCCTTCTCCGCCCACCGCCACCCCCTCCGTCCTCACAGCTAACGGCTGAGCAATTTGCCACATACTTCAAAGACAAAATCGACACAATTCAAAGTGGCTTCACCCCCCAGAACACCTCTCTCCTACCAACATCCCCCTTGCCCCACTCATTAACTCATTTCACAGTGTTAACTGCTCAAGGTGTCTCCTCCCTGGTCTCAAAGGCTCACCTGACCACCTGCTCCCTTGATCCCATTCCATCCCACCTTATCCCTCAACTGTCTCCATCTGTCATTCCAGCCCTAACATCTTTATTCAACCTCTCCCTCTCCACTGGTACCTTTCCCTCCGCCTATAAGCATGCTGTTATAACTCCACTCATCAAAAAACCCTCCCTGGTCCCCTCTGCCCTCCCCAGTTACCGCCCAATCTCTCTGCTTCCTTTCTCATCAAAGCTTCTTGAACAGCATGTCCATACAGAACTTACCAACTATCTGTCTACAAACTCCCTCCTAGATCCCCTCCAATCTGGTTTCCGCTCATGTCACTCTACCGAAACGGCCCTCACCAAAGTCACCAATGATCTACTAACAGCCAAATCCAAAGGCCACTACTCTGCTCTCATTCTTCTCGACTTATCATCTGCTTTTGACACTGTCGACCATGCTCTGCTCCTCAATATTCTTTCTTCTCTTGGAATCCAAGGTCTCGCACTCTCTTGGCTCTCCTCCTATCTCTCTCACCGCACATTTAGTGTATCTTACTCAAACACCATTTCCTCTCCCCAGCCTCTGTCTGTAGGGGTACCACAAGGCTCAGTCCTAGGACCCCTACTTTTTTCAATATACACTTCTAGTCTAGGACAACTAATAACCTCGCTAGGCTTCCAATATCACTTTTATGCAGACGACACTCAGATCTACCTCTCTGGCCCGAATCTCTCTAATCTCCTCTCTCGCCTTCTCGACTGTCTAACAGCCATCTCTTCCTTCATGACTTCTCGCTCTCTTAAACTGAACATGGACAAAACTGAACTGGTCATTTTCCCCCCATCCCACTCCCCTCCCCTCTCTAACACCACAATCTCTGTAAATAATCTTACGATAACTGCAACTCCTCAAGCTCGATGCCTGGGTGTCATTCTGGACTCCTCTCTCTCCTTCAGACCTCACATTCACTCCCTGGCCACCTCCTGTCGCCTCTAACTCAAAAATATATCTCGCATCCGTCCCTTCCTCTCACCTGTCACCACTAAAATGCTAGTACATGCCCTGGTCATATCCCGGCTGGACTACTGCAACACCCTCCTTTGTGGTTTGCCAACAAACAGACTGGCTCCCCTCCAATCTATCTTAAACTCTGCTGCTCGCCTCATCCATCTCTCCTCTCGCTTCTCCAGTGCTACTCCCCTCTGTCAATCCCTCCACTGGTTACCTGTCTCCCATAGAGTTCAGTTCAAACTTCTAGTGCTAACCTACAAAGCTCTCTCTAACCAGGCCCCTTCCTACATTTCATCTCTGATCCAGCATTACCAACCAAAGCGCAACCTCCGCTCCGCCTCTGACATTCTCCCGTCCTCTTCCTTGGTTACTTCCTCGCACTCCCGCCTTCAAGACTTCTCCCGTGCCTCCCCACTTCTCTGGAATGCTCTCCCCCACTCGATCCGCCACTCTCCATCACTCCAAGCCTTTAAAAGCACCCTCAAAACTCACTTCTTCAGACAAGCATATGACCTGGCTTAAGCAACTACTATAACCTTCAATGGCACATGCAGCCATACTCAAGCTCTACCACTTGTGACCCCACCCCCTTTGTCTCCACCCCCATCCTTTAGTCTGTAAGCTCGCAAGGGCAGGGCACTCCTCCCTATTGTCTCCTGTACTCACAACACTTGGTTTTAACCTGTGGCATCTAATTTTGTATTGTTCTCTGTGCTATATGTTTTACCTTGTCTGTATTCTTAACTTGTAAAGCGCTACGGAAGTTGATGGCGCTATATAAATAAACAATAATAATAATAATAATAATAGAAGCGAGAATTCATGAGTGACTTTTCATTTCTACATGTGATTTTACAACTTGAATGACAGTTGAATGAATCACTGTCTTGTAGTTTCTTCATTGTTAGAAGCAATGTGGCAATAGCCGGCTTTGCTTTTAACATTGAAACTGACATTTTACATTTCTTTAGAACATTTTTGGCATTTTTCGTTAGATACAATTTTTATCTTAGTAAAAATAACCTGACCATTTTTGTTTAATTTTTATTTTTTGAGGTTTTGGTGATAAAATGAATGCCGCTTTAACCAGCATTAATTTTCTCACTGAGACTGTAGAGTTCATTTGTAATGCTAAAAAGTTTTTTTTTTAAAAGTTAGATAAAAATTGTATCAGATTGTCAGATCAGATGTCATTTTATTTCTTAAAAATCATGCCATGACATGATTTTTAACAACCCAACCTAAGATTTTTGCAGTTTTACCCCCCCCCCCCCCCTAAAAAAAGGCTCTGCTGAATTAGACAAGGTGGAGAAATAGGTGAGTGAGAATTTTCACTGGAAAAATGGGTGAGAAAGAGGCTCTGAATCAACCCTATAGTTGCTATATGGGACAAGGTTTTGTATAAAAGGTAAATGATAGAATCTGACAATACAAAAAGGAGTACCCTGACACTTAAATCCCCACCAGCCTACAAAATATCCTACAATCTGTTTAAATTTTAAAAAACAGCAAGGTTTTTGTTGCACACATTTGCAAATGTATGGGGAGCTGCAGGGCCACATCAAGGCACCTCTTTTACATAGCTAAGAATAAACTGAGAGCTGAACTTTCCCGAGGCTACCCAGGGCTCTAACCTTTTACCTCTGGTGATTCACATATGGGGTCAACTGCATAACATACGGCTGAAAGCCCCTGAAAATGTATCCACATGCACTCTCCACACTACAACAGACAGACTAATTGCCCAGCCCAGTGGGCATCACCCAGTCCAGTTATAAATTGATGGTGCTGATTGCCATATCTCGTTTGGCTGAATGATAGAATCCTCAATTACCTAGTTTCATGATATACAAACTGCAGCTAGTCTAGGTTACTGGGCAGTTACGTAATGACAATTAGAGATGAGTGAACTTTTAGAGAATTAGGTTCAGCTGGTTTGCCAAACTCTTTCCCAAAGTTTGATTGATCCAAACTAAACCACTAACTAAATTACAACCAATTACATCAATTGAGGTGTGTGAGGGGATTTAAGCAAGCAGAAAGTGACCTGTGATGGGAGAGGACAGGGTCCAGGAACCAGAATGTTTAGCAGTCTACTGTTTCTTTCCCCAAGCTGCCAATTAGAGTGTGACCGGAGGATCACAAGAACTGACCGGGGGACCATAGTAACTGACCAGGAGCCCCTGTAGCCCCTTGAATTAATCCCTGATGAGGACATAATATACCTCTTCCCGAGGTTTTATTACATAATACTCATCAAAGGGGGCCTTGATCAGTTGCCCCTTCTAGCCATGGAAGGGCATTTTCCCCCCATCATCCAAGAGGTGGCCATCAGGGAACAAAAACACACTGCAGCAGAATCAGTTTAAATCAGCCCCTAAAGGCCTATGAATACCAGTGGAGGGGGGAAACAGCAGCAGCTGTGTCTTTGTGTGCCTAAGAACTGTGAACACTATTTGAGGTGGGAAACCTCAGTGCATAAGGCCTGTGAACGCCAGTAGAAATGGGTAGCGGGGCATCAGCAGTCTCTCTGAGTCCCCAAAGGCTCGTGACAGCCAGTGGAGGGTGGGTAACAGCTGCAGACTCTCTAAACCCTAAATCAGACCCCTAAAGGCCTGTGAATGCCAGTGAAGGGGAGAAACAGCATCAATGTCTCTGCATGCCTAAGAACTGTGAACACTATTTGAGTTGGGCAATGGCGCATCAGTGCCTAAGGCCAGTGGAAGCCAGTAGGAGGTGAGGTAAAAGCAGCAGTTTATGAGAGTCTTTATTTTGTGTAGTGGTATGAAGGACAACTTGCCACACATGAGACTGTGAAAGGTAGGTAGGAACTGAGGAAGTTAGATAAATAAGATCAATACCCTGATCTCACTGTAAGGTAGTGGCCCTCTGTGTTACCTTTTAAAACTTTTGTTGAATCTTGTATGAAAGACAACTTGTCACCCCCAAGACCTTAAGAGGTAGGTAGGAAGGTAGGTACTCTGAAAAGAAGGCACACAGCCGAGATATCCTCAAGTGTCCCCCTTCAGAGTAGTTCTGGCAGAGGCTGGTGACCTGCGGAAAACATCATGGATTCCCCCTACACTAAATGTCTCTGTCCCTAGCAATTGGTTGACAGTTCCCCCTTTGTTTTACTAAGCCCCTGCAGATGAGCCTGTCAGCAACCAAAAAGCAGCAATGAGGGTGTTTGGGCAGGATACTGGCGTTTTTACCGGCAGATCATGGTGTGACATTAAATGGGGGGGGGGGTAGCTTGTGGGGGGCAAGGAGCGGATTGACCGGCTGAATAGCATCAACGGTGACCCCTTTATCCTTCTGTTTCCTGCTGCTTCCTGAACCTTGCTCCTGCATCAATTCTTGGTGCCTCCATCACTTCCTGGCCCCCAAATTAGCCAATGAAAACCAAACTCTTTGCAAATGCGGGACCAGGGTGAACTGAACTTTTCCGGACGTTCGAACTCTTGTTCGAATACTTCAGCTCCCTCATCTCTAATGCTAATGTTACTGATTAGCTTTTTTGGAACATTTTTAGTGCAACTGAGTGGTAATTGTTAAGGCAGTAGGGAATTCAGAGAACTGGATGCCATTATTGGCTGCTGCAGGAGACAGAAGGTGAGGAACAGCGCAGTCTAAATAACACCTGTGGTTCATGGAAACGGCCATGATGGGATTATTGCACCTGCAACCCCATTTACTTCTATTGAGAGGAGAAGAAGGGGGGCAGTGCTTTGTCTTATACAACTCAATAGAAGACAATGGGGCAGCATGCGCCACTAATCCCATTATGGCTGCTCCCATGAACAACAAGTTTTATTTAGACTAGACTGGCCCCTAAAACATCTGAGATGCTCTCAGGCCTCTCTAGGATCTTAAGGAATTGACCCTTTAGTATTATTACTTTAGGGATGTGTTGAATATGGTCTGTTGAAAGACTTGACTTTTGGTTCAGACATAAGCATTGGAATCAGATCAATAACTTATTTCCGTGCTAGTCTGTCCTGTATTGATTCAAAGAGCAGTGAATCTGGGCTAATTGTTAAGCTACTGAATAATGATAAGCACCAATTTCTCTACTTACACGTTATACCAAACCCTTGACTCACCCTGAGCAACAGTTTATAAAAACGAATGATCTAATCCCAGTTGTCAGTCAATAGAATACATTGAGATGATGGCAATACTGGAATTTTATTTCTGAGCAGTAGTTGCAGTAATAAAATTAATGTAATGCCAACGGTGATGCCGGTTTATAAACTAATTCATTTTCTCTCAGTCTACATTGGGACCCTTTTACCAAATGCAAGTCTGTAGCAGTGAGAGAAACAGGATTTGCTGTTTTTAGCACATTTTGTCCAGCTGGTTTTACTTTTTAACTTTTGTTACATACATACCAGTACTTAGATGAACATCCACAAATAATGCATGGAAAAATGTTAAGCAATATTGTTGCTATCACCAGTGTGAGCTGATTTAGAAAGGGCTCTATCAATAAACTAAACTCAGTTAAAATCCACTGCAGGGTTGGTAATGTGGGTATTGGTCTGCTATGTGTCTTTCATCTGCCTCCTCTCTGCCATGTCATGTGAACATAATGGAGCCTCCTTTCAGATAAATTCAGGGTTAGAACAGTGTTAACAAATCAGTTACTTGAATGTCTTAAATAGGAAGTGATGTCTAGTCAGACAATGTTTAACATTTCCTTATTTATGTTATGGCTGCCAATCACATGACTGCCAGTGCTGTCATTTTTGGCATATCATTGCATAGGACAGCATCCTCAGCAATCCTTTAACCCTTTCAGTGCTAGCTATGTGAAATTCACATAACTGCCTTTCCAACCGTTAAGCGCCATCCATGTGAATTGCACATTGCTGACAATCTACCCTGTTAAAAAGCAAGAAAAGGAAAATTCTCACCTTCATGTGGGATCCAGCTGCGGGGGTTTCCTCCAGGAGATGAACATTCCATGCCCCCCGCCTCTGACAGCCCAGCAGGCCACCACAAGGCCTTTTATTAGTGGAATGAAATGACATCATCCACTCTTCTAGTATAAAAGGCCACTTCTGGCTCCAGGGAGTGTCAGAAGCCAGTAGTGATCGTTGGAGGGTGGGTGTAAAGGCAGGGAACTCCAATCCCCTGCCCCCACACCCAGCTTCTGCCGCTCACTATCACTGCCAATGCAGTCGGTGATCGACGTGGGACAGATCAATCTTGATGGCATAAAGGTAAGTAAAGAAAAAATAACATTTAATACATTTTCTCTGCTGTGTCTGTGTTTTTTTCTTGTAACACTCCATGAGACCCATTCACAAGGCACAAAGGGTGGGCAAGTCACCTGCAGCAAGTGGGTATCTTACAATTAACCCCCAGCCCCATTACCTGGCTCTCTAAAGCAGAAGAGTCCATGACCAGTTAGGGCTATGTGGGCTTGTAGCCTTCAGGGCACGGGACCAGCCCACATAACTGGTGCCTGGGCTGGTTTTGCTAGAAAGGGGGGACCCCACATATTTTTTTTTCTAAGGGTTAATTTCTGAGAAAGATATAAGCAATGGCACCCTTCAACTTTAAATGACAATTGTAAGATTGTACTACTTTTCTGCAATGGAAGCACTAAAGTGTGGGGAGAAAGGGTTCTACAGCTCTATTTAAAGAACCACTCATTCCTTTATTTAAGCTAGTTCTGGAGGGAAAAACATATTCTGAACCGGATGGGGTTTTGTGATGGGGCTGTTTCACCAGTCAGAAGTTAACATAATACAAACTTGCAGAAAAAAAAGAGGAACAGTTGTTGACATTCATCAAAAAATAGAAGATTATAATGGAACATACTCTTTCAGGATTGTTTAATGTGTTCAATGTCTTTTCCTCCTTTTTCAGGGTGTTAGGATATGATTAGGGTATGGGGATTTATAAAAAATGATTGTGGCATTTTCAGTTTTAGGTGATTTTGGCACTGTGTTAAAGAGTCAGGATACATTGGCCTTTACTGAACAAACCTTGCACTACAAAAATGTGCTTCCTTTGTAAAACAACATGGTCTCACATTATACACTACTGCCACAAATATACATGAAGCTTTTATTTTTTTTTTCAAAGAATTGTATTTATGTATTTTCAATATAACAAGTTCTGGATAAAAACATACCTACACTCGACCACCACCACATTGTACTATCACTCCAACCCCTTATATTGCCAGTTTTATAAAGCAGCAACATTTAATCTAAATGTTCAATCTGATTTCCAAAACCTTCCAAAGAACAGAATAAGCAGACAAGTTTATATTTTGGCAGGATTGCATTCAACATATTTGCTATTGAAAAAACCTGTGGTGCCTCTAATGTATGTTCTTTCATTTAGGTGATATTGACTTTCGTGCATAAAAGCACTGTACATGGTAAAACCACTGGAATACAGAGACCTGACAATTCTAGGATACCAGTAAACAACCTATTTTAGCCCAGAAGGTATTCATTACTGAAGATCAGATTGTGTATCTATACATCAACATTCAGCACTATTAAGTGCCCTATCTGTTATAGTTTTTTTTTTGGGAGGGGGGTATATTTCAAGCAATCTATAAATGTACTGTAGGGATATGTACGTTATGTCGTAAGAAGTTTCCCTTCAGGGTTGGAAATTATTCTTGTGGGAGTTTTTTTACACACACAAATATATATATATATATATATATATATATATATATATATATATATATATATATATAAAGGCTGAGGGCAGAAGGGGACCATACGGTCCATCTAGTCTGCCCTTATGTGTATACTGTATGTACTCTTTATCTTAGGATAGATGTATGCTTATCCCAACCATTTTTACCTTTAATTACTGTCGATTATTCAACTACCTCTGCTGGAAATTTGTTCCCAGCATCTACTACTCTTTCTGTAATATAATATTTTCTAACATTGCTCCTGAGCTTCCCTCTGACTAGCTTCAGGTTGGGCCCCCTTGTTCTATCATTAAGTTTCTTCTTAAAAACACTTCCCTCCTGAACCTTATTCAATTCTTTCACATATTTAAAAGTTCCTAATCATGTCTCCTCTCTCCCTTCTTTCCTCTAGGATGTACAAATTAAGTTCTTTAAGTCTCTCCTGATTTAAGTTTAAGTCCTTTTACCATTTTTGTTGCCCGCCTTTGGACCCGTTCTGTTTGAATAATGTCTTTTTGCAGGAATGGTCTCCAGAACCGCACACAGTATTCTACCTGTGGCCTCACCAGGGCTCTATACATTGGCATCACAACCTCCCTCTTCCTACTGGTGATGCCTCGAGCTATGCAGCATCCTGCTTGCCTTTCCTACTGCCTGGCTACACTGTCCCCTCATCTTGCAGCTTTCAGTAATCAGTATCCCTAAGTCTCTCTCCTCCGAAGTCCTGGCTGACACAGTACTGCCCATACGGTACTCAGAGCAGGTATTCCTTCTACCCAGGTGCATGAGTTTACATTTAGAGACATTAAACTCTATTTTCCACAGTTTTGACCATTTATCCAGCTAAATAATTTCCATGTTGTGGACACCTCCAGGAGTGTCCACCCTATTACTAACCTTTGTATCATCAGCAATCAGGCAAACTTTTCCTACCAAACCTACTCCTATGTCACTTACAAACATAATAAAAAGAATTGAGCCCAGGACAGAGCCTTGTGGCACACGACTTGTTGCTCACCTTTGTTCAGATTGCACTACATTAACAATCCCTCTGCCAGTTGGAAATCCACTGAACTATCCAGGGATTAAGTCCTAACTTCAATAACTAATCTAACATATCCATAAACTGTTCATGTGGTATGTATATATATATATATATATATATATATATATATATATATATATATATTGTTTATTTATATAGCGCCATTATCTTCCGTAGCACTTTACAAAGTAGTAATTACAGACAGGGTAGAAACATACGGTACATATACTATTTCAAATGCAGTTGACAATGGATATTCTGAGTACAAGATACAATAGGGGAGAGAGCCCTGCCCTTGCGCGCTTACAGTCTAAAGGAAGAGGGGTGAAGACGAGGGGGAAGGATCACAAACCGTCAGTTTTGAGCTTTGTGGCATGTGCCCTTTAGAAGATTGGTTAGGCCAGATTATATGCTTGTCTGAATAAGTGAGTTTTAAGGGTGCCTTTGGAGGTTTTGAGGGTTGTGGAGTGGCGGATTGGGTGCGGGAGGGCATTCCAGAAGATTGAAGTTGCACGTGAGAAGTCCTGGAGGCTGGCGTGAGAGGAGGTGACCAGGGTGGAGGACAGGAGAAGGTCGGCAGAAGAGCGGAGGCTGCATCTAGGTTGATACTGTTGGATTAGAGATGAGATGTAGGGAGGGTCCTGGTTGGAGAGAGCTTTGTATGCGAGAGTTAAAGTTTTGAACAGGATTCGCTGTGGGACTGGCAGCCAGTGTAGGGATTGGCAGAGAGGCGCAGAACTGGAGGAGCAAGAGGAGAGATGGATGAGGCGAGCAGCAGAGTTCAGGATAGATTGGAAGCCACAAAGAAGGATGTTCCAGACGGGATATGACCAGGGCGTGCACTAGCATTTTAGTGGTGTCAGGTGAGAGGAAAGGACGGATGCGGGAGTTGTTTTTAAGTTGGAGGCGACAGGTGGTGGCCAGGGAGTGAATATGTGGTTATAAAGAGAGGGCAGAGTCCAGAATGACTCCCAGGCACCGAGCTTGGGGAGTTGCTGTTATTGTGTAATTGTTGACAGAAATAGACGTGTTAGAGAGGGGAGGGGAGTTAGAGGGTGGGAAAATGACCAGTTCTGTCTTGTCCAGGTTTAGCTTGAGGTAGCGAGATGACATGAATGAAGAAATAACTGAGAGGAAGTTGGGGAGGGAGAGATAGAAGAGAGGAGAGATTGGGGCCTGAGAGATATATTTGAGTGTCATCCGCATAGAAGTGGTATTGAAAGCCTAGTGAAGTTATAAGTTTGCCAAGGCCATGGGTGTAGACTGAGAAAAGTAGGGGGCCTAGGACAGAACATTACGGCACACCAAAAGGGAACGTGAGGATGAGACTGTGTTAGAATAGAATACACTGAATGATCTATCAGAGAGGTAAGAGGTGAGCCAAGAGAGTGCAAGCCCTTGAACCCCAAGAGAGGAGAGAATATCAAGAAGCAGAGAGTGGTCGACAGTATCAAAGGCTGAGGAGAGGTCAAGAAGAATGAGGATGGAGTAGTGACCAATGCTTTTGCCAGTGAGCAGATCATTGGTGACTTTGGTGAGGGCAGTTTCAGTGAAGTGGTTACGGCGGAATCCTGATTGTTAGGGGTCAAATAAGTTGTTAGTGGATAAGTATTGTGACAGTTCTGAGTGGACATGTTGGAGGAGAAATGGAGTAGTGAGATAGGGCGGTAGCTGGAGAGGGCAGAGGGGTCGAGAGAGGGTTTCTTGATTATCGGAGTAATAACTGCATGTTTGTAGGAAGAAGGAAAGGTACCAGTGGAGAGAGAAAGGTTGAATATGGAGGTTAAGGCTGGAGTGAGGGATGGAGACAGTTGAGGAATAAGGTGGGATGGAATAGGATCGAGGGAGCAGGTAGTCAGGTGGGCCCTAGAAATGGGAGAGGTTAGTCCAAGCTCAGTTATTGGAGTGAAGAAAGTAAGTGAGTAAGGCAGGGGGATTGTTTGAAGTGGTGAGGGATTCTGAGGGGCAAAGCCAAGTCGAATGTTGTCAATTTTTTCTTTGAAGAATGTAGAAAATTCTTCTGCTGTTGTTTGGGAGGTTGGAGGAGGAGGTGGTGAGCAAAGTAAGGAACTGAAAGTGTTGAAGAGTTGTTTGGGATTTCGGGCTTGTGCAGAAATCAGTGAAGGGCTTGTTTGTAGAATAGAAAGTCATGATTGGCTTTAGTTTTCCTCCATCGCCGTTCAGCAGCTCGAGACAGCTGCTTCAATCTGGTTGTGCTTGCATTTAGCCAGGGTTGGGGGTTTTTGGTGCGGGGACGGCTATAGGTGAGGGGGGCGACAAAGTCCAGAGCTGAGGAGAGAGTATTATGGTAGTGTGATGATGCAGCGTCTATGTCCGTGAATGAGGTCAAGGTCTGAAGAGGTTGAAATGAGACAGAAAAGGACTGAAGGTCTAGGTTTCTTAAGTTGTGGGTTTGTATGGTGGGGGGTTTCCAGGCATTGGAGAGAGGGTCATAGTCAGAAGATTATGGTCAGAGAGGGGGAGCAAAGAGAGCGAGAGGTTTGATACAGAGCAGAGGTTAGAGAACAGGCGGTCAATTGTGTGGCCGTCTTTGTGGGTGGGTGCAGTAGACCATTGCTTGAGGCCGAAAGATGAGGTTAGGGACAGTAGTCTGGTGGCAGCAGGGTTGCTAGTGTCAACAGATATGTTAAAGTCACCCATGATGATTGCAGGGATGTCTGTGGACAGGAAATGAAGGAGCCAGGTAGAAAATTGGTCGAAGAAAAGAGTAGTAGTTCCAGGAGGGCGGTAGATGACTGCGATGTTCAGGATAGAGATGGCAAGGCAGGGAGTGGGTTAAAGGAGCAGAGTTTGGATAGAAGTATGCCGACACCCCCGCCCTGTTTTTTGTTGGATCTGGGGGTGTGGCTTAGATGTAGTCCCCCATGTGAGAGGGCAGCGGGTGAAGCTGTGTCTGATGGGGTCAGCCATGTTTCTGTGAACCCCATGAAGGTAAAAGAGTTAGAGAAACAGGTTGTGAATATAGGTGAGTTTATTGCGCACTGAGCGTGCATTCCACAGTGCGCAGGTGACAGTGGCGGGAAGGGATGGAGAGAGACTAAGCTGTATCAGATTAGATGGGTTGCATGTGTATCCCGGTTTAACACGGTTGTAGACTTTTGGCTTTGATGAAAAATGAATAGTTATGGAGGAGGGGGGGGGGGGGAGAGTGGGCCTGGATTAGGACTGATGTTTCCGGCGGCAAGTAAGAGTAAAAGGAGAGAGAAGGTTGTAGCTTTTGAGGGTGGAATAATGTGTCTAGTGCTTGGATATAGAGGTGGTGTGTGATTTTGCCAAGGAAATGAATTCGTGAGCAGAGAGGTAGGGGGAGAAGAGCAGAAAGGGGGAGATATATAGGGACTTACCAGGAGCAGGGGGATACTGTGAGCCTAGGATTCTGAGGGTAAGAGGAAGCACTGTGATGAGATAAAATAAAAGGTGATCATTTTAGTTGATGCTGGGCTATTCAGACAAGCAGAATCCGGTGCAGGTTTCCTCCAATTCAGGTTAAATTCGCTGCAGACTTAGAAGGAGTCAGACTTGGACTGGAGTCTGAATTGCAGCCACTGCCACTCTATATGAAGTTTCTAAGTACAATTGATTAGCTCATGCACAACATTTGGGCCTAAAGGGTGGGGCTAGGTCAGTCCGAAAAGTTTGGTCAGGGAGGGCACATAAGGTAATAAAACTTCAAATGGAATGTTGCTAGATGCTATGGTTCAGTGAACACACATGGGGGAATATTGGTCAGTTTAAAATTAAATTTAGGAGATAGTAACAGATGATAGTATCACAAATATAGATATGGGCAGGGGAACCAGATGGGCATTCAAAATAATTATATAACTCTAAATAAGGCATATGCACAATTAAGATGACAAGGGAAAAATCAAGTTTTAAATAGTGAATCTGATGAGAGAATGGCAGCAGGTATTGCACAGGCAGGAAAGGGTTAAAAGTTGCTGGTGAGATCAAAATGCGTACCAGGATGAGAGAATGGCAGCAGGTATTACACAAGCAGGAAAGGGTTAAAAGTTGCTGGTGAGATCAAAATGCGTACCAGGATGAGAGAATGGCAGCAGGTATTACACAGACAGGAAAGGGTTAAAAGTTGCTGGTGAGATCAAAATGCATACCAGGATGAGAGAATGGCAGCAGGTATTAGACAGGCAGGAAAGGGTTAAAAGTTGCTGGTTAGATCAAAATGCGTACCAGGATGAGAGAATGGCAGCAGGTATTACACAGACAGGAAAGGGTTAAAAGTTGCTGGTGAGATCAAAATGCATACCAGGATGAGAGAATGGCAGCAGGTATTACACAGGCAGGAAAGGGTTAAAAGTTGCTGGTTAGATCAAAATGCATACCAGGATGAGAGAGGAGACATATCAGAATGCAGGTGGTGGTGATCATCATTATTCCAGCCTCAGCCCACAGCGCCAGCGTCCGACCTTGAACAGCGACAGGTATGACCTCTCGCTACCTAGCACTCTCCAATGCATTTCAATGGAACAATCTTTAAATATTCATAATTAATTGATTAATTACCGTATATACTCGAGTATAGGCCGACCCGAATATAAGCCGAGGCACCTAATTTTACCCAAAAAACTGGAAAAAGTTATTGACTCGAGTATAAGCCGAGGGTGTTGGAGGATAGCGGAGGATGCAGCCGCCAGCGCACTCAGATCCACTAGCCTTAGACGAGCTATTAGACGAAGGCAGGAGCGGACCTGAACGTGCTGACTGAACCAGAGGCATTAGCCCCAGTCTGTGCCTGTCCCATTGGGAATGCCCCTGTCATTCCAGAATTAAACACTGCCAGTCATGGCATTAGCCCCAGTTTGTGCCCTGTCCCAATGGCCAATGCCCCTGCCATTGTAAAATAAAACAATGTGATCATGGCCACAGCAATGACCCCCCAGTATAGTGTCACCCCCTCACACAGCCGCTGGCAGCCTGCCCTCCCGATGCCCAGTCATATTGGAATGGCAGCCTGTGACGGGCATGATGCTGCCAATGAGCAGCACTCAGTAATTTGGTTTTGTTCCTTTCTGGATGAGCAACCTGATTTGGCATACTGCTGTGTGTATCCCCAGGAATCGCCCCTTAACTCACTTTTTCCTTGTTCTGATGGCACATGTGTAGGGCACTAAGTCAATCAGCCATGCTCATTCTATTTAGATATCCTTTACTACTCTGAGCTCAGAGCAGCAAGGAAATCTAAATGGAGTGAGCACTTGCCGCATCCCCACTTGCCTTTAGCTGTGGGCATGCACTGTCCACACCAACCATTCAAAGGTGCCGAGATGTGGCAAGGACTCGGGGAAGAGGCGAGTTAACCCAGCGGCCCTGAGATTTCACACAGGGGGCATACCAATTTAGGTTGCCCCAATAAGAGGTAGGGATGTTGCCAACATATCTGCATGAACACTGGATGTGTACTGAAGAACATACCCCTCGATTCAAAGAGCAAAAGTTAATTGATTTCGTATCGAGAATCGTAAGTTTGGGTGGGTGTTTGTCATTTTTTCCTGTTTTTTTGGCCATTTCCGACTCGCACGAGCCTACGTACGAATGCGTATATGCTCTTACGATCAGCGGAAGTTCGTTCCTAAATTTTAGGATCAAAACGTAAAACTTAGGATCAAAGCCTAAAACTTACGATCAAAACGTAAAACTTAGGTTAATTGGATGTGTTTAGGTGTGATTCAGAGAAACCTCTAAACGCGTTTTAAAAGAAAGCCACAGCCGACACCTTTTAGCAGCCGGATTGCTGTTCGTGAACAGGTTTTTTGGCTATGTGGAGGAGTCTGCGCGTCTTGTGCTCCAATGAACTGCATGTATCAGCATGGCCGAGGCCATAAATTGTATGGCAATGCATAACTGATTCATGTATGCCTTATAAAAGCATTTTAATGTGGACCTTAAATAGTCCTTTGCATGTAAACCTTTATTTTGCAATATATTTGCGTTAATTAAAGAAACTTATGTCCTTTGTTATTTATTTTAAAATTGAGGTACTAGAAAAATATTTTTAGATTGCATTTATTGGTGTAGTTGTTTACCTTTGCTTTGTTTAATTATTTAAGCACATCTTTGGTCAGATGCATCACACTTACTGAGGAGAGGAGAGCGGGATAAAGTGCAGGATGTGGGTTACTGCTGTATTTTGCACAGACACAGCAGAGCTGGGGGCATGGAAAGGTCAGAAATCAAAGAATCCAGAGCAACACAGTCACAAGGCCCTTTCTGTTTGCAGGCTGCCCGATAATACCTGAGCCGCCATCTTGGCTGTTTCTAGGCTCATAACATGCAGAAGTTGCTGGGTGTTTTTTAATATTTGTGAGCAATCTGTATGTAGAGGGTGTGGGTAACCACACTAAAAATTTAAAGTTGTACCATTTGAAGCATAAATATTAAAATTAAATCCACAAGTAAAAAATGCAAGTTAACTAAAAATTAAACAAAGTAAGATTTACTTATGCAAATGCATTCATTAATGGTTGGTTACTACAAAATGAATGAAATAAAGAAAAATAAAAGACCAAATATTTAGAATGCACTTTAATGAGGTAAGTTTGTAGTGCGGAGCCGCAAGATCAGAAGGATTTACGTCCAGACAAAAAAGGAAAAAGGGCAAAACCAATGTTGCAACCTGAGAAATGAAACGGAAAATTCAGGATGGAAACTGACATAGGTCTGATTCCCGAACTGCCATACGAACGGACGTATATTTTAGGATAGAAACGTATTTGCTTATTGAATCACTCGCAAGTTCATACGAACGCACGAGCGGACGTGAAAAATAGGATGATCGTGACCCAAATCCAAGCTGTTACATGTTTCTTTGAATCAACCCAATAGTGTCTGGAGGCCAGCTGCTTAACTTCCAAACCCTAGACATACCAGCCATTATGCCTGTTGCACCAGGGTAGGAGCCTGGAGGGAGATGGAGTGACATTTTTTATTGCTAGACCTAGGCCAGAGTTTAAAAAATAAGGATGTACAAAGATGGCTTTCTTACAGATACGGGCATGATGCTGCCAATGAGCAGTGCTAGGGAAGCAGCTGCCAATATTACCTGGGCTGGAGGCTGGAGCGGGCATGGTCACACGCACACACGGACACTGCAGCCGCCACCCTGTCCTCGTGTCTGCAGCACGAGGACCCCCCCCCCCTTACCTGTTGTTGCGCGCTGGCCACCTCCGTTCCCTCTGCCTCCGCCGCCGCCGCCTCCTCCTCCTCCTGCGCCGCCGCCTCCGCCGCCGCCGCCGCCGCCTCCTCCTCCTCCGCCGCCGCCGCCGCCTCCTCCTCCTCCGCCGCCGCCGCCGCCTCCTCCTCCTCCGCCGCCGCCGCTCTCACAAACGTGCAGGCACTTCCTGGTTGTTGCGCGCCGGTTGGTGGGCGGGCCCCATGTGGTCGGCGTCCAATAGAAACAATGGACGCCTCCCACCAACCTGCGCGCAACAGCCAGTAAGTGTCAGTGTGTGTGAGAGCACTGACTCGAGTATAAGCCGAGGTGGCTTTTTTCAGCCCAAAAAGTGGGCTGAAAAACTCGGCTTATACTCGAGTATATACGGTAATAGTTTTTTTTTAAATGTGTAAAAATTCTGTGACCACTTCTGCCATGTTAGATGTTTTTTTAAGGTAAAAAAAAAAATTGTGCAGAATTGATATTACAGGTCTGATATTATTGTATTCATATTACTAAATTCTTAAAAAATTTTTTTTTTTTTGGTTTCCAAATATATGGTGGTTTGGGGGTTAAAAAACTACTTTTAACACATCGCCGCCAGCGCTCTGGGGTTTAAACATGCATTTCACAGCGCAAGAATTTTTTGAGCGTGATTTTTTGATGAATATGGTGGGACCCATATTCCGCACCCATACATCGCGGAACCTGTCAAATAGCGACTCGTCACCCCGTATTCAACATTACTGCACACCGACTCAGTCGTTATCAACAACCGAACAACGGCCAAGCACAGCGACTACTAGCGGGCGCTGTGAAAATACTGCTACAGTCGCTCAACTGTCGCTACCTGCCGCTATAATGAATCGGCCTCCCCGAAGGAGTCAGACTTGGAATGGAGTCTGAATTGCAGCCATGGTGGCTTTGCAGCCACTGCCACTCTATATGAAGTTTCTAAGAGAAACTTCATATAGAGTGGCATAAGGATATATATATATATATATCCTTCTACACATTCTTTGTTTTCTCATTAGTTTGAGTATTATTACTACAAAAAAACACAATCCTTTTGGGGGTCATGGGGCTTTTAAAATCTAATCTTTAATCTCTGTTGCTGTTTTTTAAGTAAACTACCTTCATAACAAGGATGCTCATTTAAAAGAATTTCTTTGATATCTACTGTATATTTTAAAGTTTACTTTCATTAATTTGCATCATAGCATGCAAACATTAATAATGGATTGTAATAATTAATTATCACAGTGTTTATTCTTTTAGAAATATAATGCAAATGCTAGAGAACATGAAAGACAAAAGCATTTAAAACTTTTGTTCATTATGAAATCATAATAGTTAACTGCCAGTGACTTCGGTACCATTGTTTAAAACAAATTAAAAACCTAAATCACTATAAAATAATATCCGGCACAGACTGTTATATGACCTGAAGATAAAACATTATGTTCCTACTGAGCCATGCCCTTCTCATTTTGGGCTGCGAATATTATTACAATAGACATATTCCTGGTTATATGTACACTGAGACAGATTTAAGTAAGAAAGATATAATTTAACTTGACTTTGCTTAAAATTCCAGGAACAATCCTGGTAATTCTTTAATAATATTTAGGTAATTTATCCTCCAATGCTCTAACTGCAGATTACAAGCTCCTTTTCAGAGAGGATATGCACAGTGTATGTTTTGCTACCAGGGATGGAGAGAGTTTTGGTCATCATTCCCAATCTTAATGGAGAGGTTTCCCCTCTGGTCTCAGCGCTGCTGGGTGTTACAGGTGGAGGGGCCTGTAGCAGAAATGTGAATTATTTGAATTAAAAAAATTAATTTGATTCTGCTTTCCTCAGCTACTTATAGGTATTTGACTAGTCACAAACAAAACAAAAAGGAACACTGCATGTAAGTTTGGGTAATGTTCAGCTATGCAAAGGAGGAAGGAAGTGGACACCTCTAAAATAACTTTAGTTACCAGTTACTACCCATGCTGACCTCATATATATTCCTAAAAACTACCTATATGCTTCATATCACACAATATTTCATATTGTAGAACAGATGTTTTATGCATTGTTTCCTTGACTGGTCCATCCAACGTGTTTCACGTAACAGGCTTCACCAGGGAAGGTTCAATTCTAATGAAAGATCATATGATGTTCATACAAATTCACGAGCAGTTGTTTATAAAAGAAGCTCCTGATTTTGTTCTTTATAGGGGATTTTCAATCAAGGATATATTTTAAACAGTTGTGATATACTTCTAGGAGAAGCAGGGTTGGATAATCCCCATGCCTCCACACTGATCCTTGATCTGCCTGCAGTTGTTTAGCTCCTGGAAGGATATGTACATAATTTTTTCAAGGATTGAACCCCCTCCCATATAGCCTGTAATATGGTGGAACATATTATCTATTACCCTAGGGCAGTGTTTCCGTCTCATCGAGAGCCACAAACCAACCATGTTTGGTGGATAGCTGGCTCTATAGTTCTGCATTAGCACTTATTACTATACCTGTGTGTCTGTGTGGAGATCTGCCAACCTGGTTTTGGTGTCTCTCGAGAAGAGGCTTGGCATTAGTGGGAATTAGAAAGTTATGTATTTGTTGAAACAGAAAAAAACTAGGTAAGTAAAAGGTGTGCCCAAGCTCACACCAATGCCAGACTCTCCAGTTAAAGAAAAATTAAGATAATAAATGGCTGTCAAGTCCTGGTAAATCTCTTGTTGGTACCATTTTTTCATTTATGATAAAGGAGATTGATATACCATAAATGCAAAATGGAATGTTCTGCTGCACAACCCCTGCAGCATGTCCTGGGATAATTAGCAATACATGTTAGAACCAAATAGCGTACCATCTTGCACCTTCGCCAAGACTGTATAAGAAATTCTGAATAGTGGAAACAAAGAAACAAAAGCTCACCACTCAATCCCGAGCCTAGAATCTAAAGCCAACTCTTGTCCCCCACAAAGGAAAAGATACTGGGACAGTAGAATGACCAGGTACTAGAGTTCAAGGCATATTGTAAGTATTGAGTTGAGCACTGCATGAAGAGGATGCATCTGGTAAAGCCAAGGTTGTGTACAGGCAGAACAGTTTTATAGTATTAGGCAGACATTATTCCTTATCCCTTTCAGTGTCAAGCACGTAGCTTCTATGTGCTAGCTTCCACTCGTTTGAGTGCCAAACACATAGAATCTATGTGCCTGGCTTTCCCCCTTTCTACAATAAGAAAAAAAAGTAAAAAAATCTGACCCCTCGTTCAATCCATCCGGATCTTCTCTTCACATGGGAGACTGCCGCCTCTCCCCAGGGCTCTTCCTCCACCGCTAGCCACCGGCGTCGCCACATGCAGAAAAACTTTACTCCCCTGCGGCTGTGATTTCTCCCACCGCGTCTCCTCTTCACCCCGGGGGCCTCCAATCACCCGCCTGGGCTCCTCTGGATTTGGGAGAGGGCCCGCTACAAGCTCTCTTCATCCCGCTTTTGTTGCTCTAGCCTCGTCTTCTTGGGGCATACCGTCATCAGATGCAATGATCGCTGGCCAGTGGGGTGGAGGGTCCTGGGATTCTCTGATCCCCTGCCTCCCCACCCCCCCAGCGATCACTACATCAGTCATTGGATCCTCGAGGAACACAGGAGCTGATGATCGGAGGTGAGTAAAGAAAAAAATATTTTTTTTAAATAAATGTCATTTTTTTCTGATGATGTGTGTGTCTTTTTTCATTTAACCCTTTGTGAACTGGTAAGGGATTCATGAGACCCCTATACCAGTTCACAAGGCTTGGGGGTCTGGCAGGTCACCTGTGGCTAGCAGGTGACTTGCCATTAATCCTGAGCCCCTGTGCTACAAGCTGATTATGCTGGGTGGGGGGGACCCCATGCCAGTTTTAAGGGTTTTTAAGCCTTAAAAATCCTCAAAAATTGGGTCCCCCTCATGGGGATGCAATGGCATTTTTAATTAACCCTTTATGTCCTAACACTCTGCAGGTTACAAGGCTTCCAGCAGCAGCAGTGGAGCAGAAACCTAAGTGATCATCAAGGGAGACAGTTTTCGGTGATGGATCAATCGGTAGCTAGCAGTTGACTTGCCATTAACCCTGAGCCCCCCCATAACCTGCCTCCCCAAAGCCCAGGGGGGCAGAAGAGCCTTGGGCCATTAGGCTGTGCGGGTTTGTAGCCTGCAGGGCGGGGGGCCACAAGGGCCCTTGCACCCTGTTCTACAAGCCCCCATAGCTGGTGCCCAATCTGGTTATACTGGGTGGGGGGGGCATGCCATTTTTGGGGGGATTTTACATTACTCAGCAAGTATAAATGGCTTCCAGCAGCAGATAGAGAGCAGAAGCCATAGGGATGGCGTGGGACACAGTGGTCTGGAATGGATCATGAGGGGTAAGTATTAAAAAATAAATTAATAGCATTTTTTTTCTGATGTGCATCGGTGTCTTAATTCACATTTAACCCTCTGTGACCTGGTAAGGGATCCATGAGATCCCTATACCAATTCACAAGGCTTGGGGTCTGGCAAATCACCAGGTGACTTACCATTAGACAAGGCGGTGTGGACTTGCAGGGCGGGGCCCCAGAAGCTGGCCTTTGCACTCTGTGCTACAAGCCCCCATAGCTGGTGCCAGGGCTGATTATGCTGGCTGGGGGAACCCCACATAATTTTAAGGGTTTTTAAGCCTTAAAAATCCCCCCAAAACCCTTTATGTCCTACCACTCAACAGGTTAAAAGGCTTCCAGCAGCAGCAGGAGAGCATCATAGATCGATCGGAGGTAAGTATAAATAAAAAAAAGATTTTTTTTGATGGGGAGAGAGATCCCACACCATTTTTTTATTTAACCGTTTATAATGTGGATAGTAGTTGTATTTTATTTGTAAATGTTATAAAGTGCCTTTTCATTTTTATGGGTTCCCTGGGCAGGCTACCGATACATATGTGGTACCGTTGTAATCGGGAGAAATGGGGCTTTCACATGCAATATGGTTTTCTTTAATAAAATACTTTTTTATTTTGAATAAATGAAACACATTTTAAAAAAACATAATTTTTATTTATTTTTTTTAAACCTAGCAAAAAATTACCTGTCAACGGAGAGTGACAACATATCATATAGACTGGCTGTTAAAAGTAGCTATGCATGTTGGGTATTGTTCTGTTCAGGGGACCTTGCACTTTCAGAATTAGCTTGTTGTTTCTAGTTTTCATGTTGTTATTTTAGGAAAGTGTGTTTTGTATTCTGCTTTTTTATACATTTTTTAGGAAAACCCTATGCAACCAAAGAATTCTTCGAGAAATTACTTCTAGAAAGATGATTCCACTACAACATGCTGGGTACGTCTAGAAAGCTTAATTAGTGTACTTTCAGGGAATATCTATTTTATGGGGGATATTCAAAATAAAAGGGGTCATTTTGGTTGAAAAAACGCAAGGTGCGCACTTTGTCTGCAGAGCTGAAATTTTCAAGTGAAATTACAGTTAAGCACATGCTTTACTTTAGAGTGTTTGGCAACTCTTCCTTTGACAGTACCTATGCATGTTGGACATTGTTCTGTCCTTGGGAACCTTGCTTTTTCAGGTTTAACTTGTTATTTCTTGTTTACATATTGTTTTTTAGGAAAATGTGGCTTTGATTCTGCTTGTTTATTTATTTTTTAGGGAAACTCTGTGCAACTAAATAATTAATTGAGGGATTACTTCTAGAAAACTGTGCCCATGTCAACAAGCCTGGTATACCTAGAAAGCTTGAGGTGTGCACTTCCAGAGAATATAATGTTTGTGGGAGGAATTTCAAATGTAAAGGCTTGTTTTTTGTGAAAAACTGCAAGGTGTGCATAGCAGTTGTATTTTATCTCAAAATATGCTAAAGCGCTGTTTCAGTTTGGGGGAGTCTCCTGGGCTGGAAAGGGTGTCTACCAACACATATGTGGCACTGTTATAACCAAAAGAAATGGGGCTTTTACATGTAACATGATTATTGAAAAATGTAAATTTTTTTTTTACAAAAATCCCTGGAAGTCCATTCAAAAATCACAGCTGAACATGTATAGGACAAAATATTGAAAATTGGCCTGGCAAAGAGAATTACAAAATCTCTAGGTAGGCTGGCAGAGAAAGGGTTATATGAATGGATGTCGTTATTTTGAGAACTAAATAGTAGGTTTCCGCTTGTATGCAGAAATGATTTAGAGTGAAAATCCTGATACATTGGCCAAGGGTGAGTTATACAGTTAACTAATCATGTGAATAAAATGTTTCCAACAACGACCTCACAAGTGAAAATGTAATATAGTCACAGACAATAGGGTATATTCAGCACCAGATGAGAAAACATTGGGAGCAATTTAGCAATGGAATATACATTTTCAGCTGGTGCCGAATTATTCTTAAGGTAGACAATGAAAGTGAATGGCAGTTTTCTCTTCTGAACAATAGTGGTTTTCTGACCTGGTGCTGAATTGACCCTAGAGTATTACATCAAATGCCCTTTGGACGACTAAAGAAGGATGCATGCTTTGTATAGTACACCAATGCTCTAATTGTAACAGATGGAGAAACCCAATGGTATAGTACAATGTCTGTCTCTAAGGGACAAAACATACTTGGTTCCTGGTTCCTACTTATAAGGGTTTCTCATACCTCCTGGGCCCCAGGTCCTTTGTACCCTCTGCACCACCTATAATTATGCCCCTGCTTTTTTCGATGATATCTTCATTAAGCAGAAGCAGAGAAGTTTGCTTAATGTATTACCAGATCTCACATCACCTATGTCAGTTCATTGTTCCTTTTTTGTATTAACGGAGCTGAATAACCCATTTAGCTGTTCTGTCATCTCTTGATCTAAAGGGAATCAATCCTATACCATCTATAAGAGGATCTTCTTGTTCTGCTCTTCTTTTCTATGAATCATGTAAAGCTATTGTGAGGATTGGTTTTGCTTTCTTTGGCCAGTCTTATTTCATTTTTAGTTTTTAGTAATCACTTCGTAATTAACAAAGACCACTACTGAGCACCTGAACACTTGATTTAAAGCACTCCCAATTAGCATATGTATCCTTATTCGACAAAAGATGATCTCAATCTATGTCCTGGAGTGCAGTCTTGAAGATTGGGATAGTTGGCCTTTTTAAAATGTAGTGTTTTTGTCCCCCACCCACACAACAATTTTTTTCTTTTTATACTAAAAAGCAACTACCGTATTTTTCGCCATATAGGATGCACCTGCCCATAAGATGCACCTAGGATTCGGGGGAGGAAAATAAGAAAAAAATATTTTAAACTAAAAACGCACAATTACATACAATGTGGCATTCCCATATCCCATTCCCATAGGCTGTGTGGGATGCCCCCACTCCATAGACAGTGTAGCATGCCCCCATCCCATTCCCCGTATACCCAGTGTGGCATCCCCCTCCCATTCCCCATATAGGCAGTGTGGCATCCCTCTCCCCCCATTTCCATAGGCTGTGTGGCCTCCCGCTCTTCCATAGGCTGTGTGGCCTCCCCCTCTTCCACAGGCTGTGTGGCATCCCCCCTTCCATAGGCTGTGTGGCATCCCCCCCTTCCATAGGCTGTGTGGTATCCCCCTCTTCCATAGGCTGTGTGGCATCCCCTTTCCCCCAGTCGGCATAAGTTAAAAAAAAAAAGTAAAACTCACCTGTCCGCTGACACAGCTCCGCTGAGCGGCCAGCTCCGTAAATCGGGTGGGCGTGGCCTGCGCCGCATCAGCACAGGCCACGCCCACCCTATTCACGGAGCTGGCCGTAAGAAGCAGCGGCGGGCTGTGTCCCAGCCCCGCCGCTGCGATCGCTGTCTTTTCAGGCAGCAATAGCAGCAGCAGGGCCAGAGACAGCGCCCGCCACTCCTCCATCTGCTGCCTCTTCCTAGGCATGGCCAAACACCCAGGTCAGGACAGCGGGTTGGCGTGGCCTGCACCGACTCTGTGCAGGCCACGCCCACCTGCTGCACTGACCTGGGTGCTCGCGTGTGCTGAAGCCGGAAGAGGCAGCAGATGGAGGAGGGGCGGGCGGTGTCTCTGGCCCTGTTGCTGCTATTGCTGCCTGAAAAGACAGAGATCGCAGCGGCGGGGCTGGGACACAGCCCAGCGCTTCTCTGTCTTTATCTGGCCTCTTGCAGAGTGACAGGCAACGCAGGAGCGCCGGGAACGGGTGAGCTTTTTTTTTTTTTTTTTTTTTTACATTCGCCCGATAAGGCGCACGGACATTTTTCCCTCACTTTTGGGGAAAAATAAGTGCGCCTTATAGGGAAAAAAATACGGTATATTCTGGTGACTGTTGCCAAATATGAATGGTGAAAGTCCCCCAAACTCTTTCTTGTTAAATATTACTAGATCCAATAGAGCCTTAAACCTCACCTCAAACTGAGGATGATTCTCTTCCTTCCAGAAGTAGATGTTCGGCTGTTGGCCTAATTCTGGAAGAGGAAAAATATAAACTGACCCATTCCTAGCAGTGAAATGTGCTGAATGTGAAATATGTGTGAATAATACAGGTTTATTTGCTGCTGTTTTTAATATTTGTTACTTTTCTTTAATAAACCAATCTCTAGATAGAGCTTTGTAAAATGTACTGTTTAACCGCTTGTGAATAAAAAATTTCTAGCTATTCATTTTACTATTGTCATCTTTCAAGAACATGTTAATGTGCATTTAATGTATATTTTATAAAGAAGCTATTAAACAGTCAAAACATAGAACACATAATGAATTTATTTCAGCTTGTTTCACATTTAAGCCAAAAATAAAACTAAGCTATCTTACAATTAGATTTTCAAAGAATAAGCATGCATCAATACTTTTAAAATGTATAGATGTGTCTATGTACAACAATAACAGCTTTCGCACATCCTTGGCTCTTGGCAGAGAAACAAGGAGTTATTGTGTCCCCTATTGCCCCAGATGGAAGTGGCTTTGTGGAGTGGATGTGGTACAGTAAGGATGCACTGGAGTCAAAGGGGCAGAGGTCATAAAGAAGAAAGTACTGCTAGTACAGGATATAAGTTAGTAAGGGGTTCAAAAATGACATTGAAAGGATGGGAAATGGTGGCAAACGATATGGGTAAGGTTTGCACAGTGGAGGAAAGCAATAAAATGGTATAGAAAAATCACAGTAAAACCGGCTGTGCTGTACAGGGTAAAGGGTTTGCAGTTAAGAAAGTCAGACATGGCACAGATAAGCAGTAGTTGCAAAGTAACGAATGGTGAAAATTGTGGATAGTTAAAGCACAGGGCAGAGACAATGGTGCATAGTAAGGGGATTAGAAGTGACAGTTATGGCATAAGATAGAGAAGAGACTGCAAAATAGTTTTGGGGAGGGTGGACAACACAGAATGGCATCAATGTAACTGCAAGTCATGTTTTACAGGTAGGTCTAGCTACTGTAATATTTTGCAGGCTTGGGCAGACTGGCCATAGGCCATACGGGGACAGCGTCCGGTAGGCAGCCACATCCCCTGCATTTGTCGGCTGTCGAAGGTTCCGACTTCTTGAGGCAGGCCAGTTGAATAGGAGGTGAATAGGAGCATGAGAGTCCTGGCTCCGGGGGTAACTCTAGGGCAATTTAATTGAGCTGAAGCAAATGTCCATCAAGTTCAAGCAAGGAAAAGGGTTGAGATGCTTTTTATATTTGCAGATGTTGCCTAACAGTAACTTTTAATTTTATTTTCTTCTAAAAGAAATTATTTTTTAAACTGCCAGATGTTGATGATGTCACAAGCTCTGATGGAAGGCTATACCACAGATTGTCTCCTCTGGAGATATCTATTTTTTCCGAAATGGAGGTGTTAATTGTCAATTTATTTAGACAAGTTATCCATGCCCCCCCCCCCCCCTTAGGCACCTCCTTTTAAGACAAACAAATTTGTGAATGGCCGGCGCGGGCACGCTTCCTGTTAGAGGGTAGCGGGAAATTCAGCTTTCAGCACACTCAGGTTTTGGTCCTTGCTCCACTTTAACACTGCATACTGGGTTTTTTTTTGCACTGTGATCTATCAATACTCCCAGATCTTTTTCAAAAAGTGACTCTCCCAGCTTTAATCCATATGTGGTCTGCAACTTATTAGACCCTCAAGTGCATAACTTTTCATTTATCCACATTGAACTTCATATGTCAAGTGGATGCCCAGACACTCAGCATGTCCAAGTCAACATCTTCAGTAGACTGCACTGTGCGATTCAGCCGGTTTGCCAGGGATTGTGAGAACTGGAAGCAGGAAACAAAGCCAGATGGGGCAAACCGGTGGGCGCTAAAGTTCCTGACCCAGTTCGCTATTGCAAAGAGCAGCTTGTGCTGTGCTGCTGCCCCCCTTCCTTTTGTATGTCTTCTGATATGCTGGGAATGCGGAGGCACAGCTGCACAGGCAGTTTTGTGGACACCCCTTTACCTTTCCCCAGGGCCCCAAACTTCCTCCCACATCCTGCCCTGACAAAGCGGCATGTGATGGAGCATAGCAGATATCACTGCAGCCATGGTAGGAAAATGAGGAGAGACGGGCCAGGGCTGCAGTGGCAGTGATTGAGTTATGTTGTAAGTAAGTGTGTGTCTAAAATATTCCAGGGCCAGCTGCTGGCTTTCCTCCGGGGCATCCCAAATCAAAATGCTCCGCTGTGTGAAACCCCCCAGGGGGCCAGTAAAAACTCACCTTTCCCCAGTTCAATGACATAGGCGAGCTCCTGTCCAATCATTGCCTATTGTTTTCAATAGGAAGCGCATGCTCCTGCCCCTGCCATTCAGACAGGCTGGGATGGGAGCATGCGTGCCGCCAGGGATGCAGAAGCGTGTGCTTCACACTGAAGTCAATGGGAGTTAGCCTAAACACAGAAAATACTTCCCATTGGCTGGATGCGCAGTGGGAATGCAGAAGCAGTGAGTTTTTTAGCTTTCTTAGGGGGTTTCACACAGCGGAGCATCGCAAATCAGGATGCCCCAATAAACAGGACAAAACCCAGGAAAGTCAAAATCACGGCTCTTGCCCCCTGTGTGAAACCCACCAGATCACCCACTGAACTTACCTTTCCACTGTTCCCATGCATACATGCGCAAGCAGTGGAATTCAGAAGTAGGTGACTATGCCATTCAGGCGGGGGGTTTCTTGGGGATGACCTACAGTTTAGCTGCTATGTATGCTATGCTAAGTATGTGCACATAGCCACCTCACATCACCAACCTCTTCATTTAAGTCAAGGGTGCTGGCCTGCCAGGCCTATCTCCCTATGGCTGATTTGTACCCCAACCTTTGCCACTGATTTATCTGTGCCCAGGGGGTTACTGTATTAGTCGAATGCTGCAGCTGGCAGTGCCCATCCAGGTGAAGGGCCACCATCATTGGGTGATCCATAAGACAGTCTTACACACCCCTAACAACCCAGGCACTCCCCAGCTACAATGCGAATTGTGCAGCCTAGGACTCTGTTAGGGATGACCCACTGTGTGAACCCGAGCACACACACACAGGCCCACAATCACCTACCTTTCAGCTGCTTCCACGCCATAATTGCGGGTCGGGCCTCATCCCTGGAAACTGGAACGTGCCCTATGCTGGCACACTGTTTGAAACAGTTTGAAACAAGTGGGGGCATTCCAAATTGGGATGCCCCAGGTAAAATGACCTATCTCCAGTATAGTGAAAATCCTGGTTATAGGTTCACTTTAAGATAGCTATGTACTGTCCTTTGTCCAAGGTGTAAATATAATAAATGAGGATGAAAATGGGCCAAAATCATCCACTTCCTGGTCCTGCAAAAATATTTGATATGTGGTAAAACCAGAGTTCTGGCAGTTCCTCTGATACCCAGGTTGCTAGTGGTCATGTTAATAGGAGCTTTGGAATGAGCTCTGCCCACAGCGCAGGAGTTTTCAGGATGATCTTGCCATAGATCAGCCTTTTATCAGTACCTGGGATTTGGTGTGTTTTAGCCTGTTTTTAAGCTTGTTTTTTATTTTTACACTGGGAGGCATTCTAACAGGGATCGATGGGGCAGAGCTCAGGGGACAGGGATGGGTGGTGCAGAGCTGAAGGGACCAGAATGGATGAGACCGAGATGAGGGGACATGGATATGGATGGAACAAAGCTGTTGGGACAGGGCTGGATGGGGCAGAGCTGATGAGACAGGGCTGGATGGGGCAGAGCTGAGGGTACAGGGATGAATGAGGCAGAGCTAAGGGGGCAGGGATGAATGGGGCAGAGATGAGGGGGACGGGAATGGATGGGACAAAGCTGTTGGGACAGGGCTGGATGGAGCAGAGTTGAGGAGACAGGGCTGGATGGGGCAGAGCTGAGGGTACAGGGATGAATGAGGCAGAGCTAAGGAGACAGGGCTGGATGGGGCAGAGATGAGGGGGCAGGGGTGAATGAGGCAGAGAAGAGGGGGCAAAAAGGGATGGGGCAGTGCTGAGGGGACAGGGATAGATGGAGCAGAGCTGAGGGAGCAGGGCTGGATGGGCCATGGCTGAGGGAACAAGCATGGATGGGGCAGAGATAATTGAAGGTAGCCTCATATGCTCTGACCAATAATTATGGACCTTCAGGATCTGGGCACTAGAACAGGCCAACCCGCTGGCAATTTGCCTGTTGATTATGGCATCAGGGAGGTGGGAGCTGTGTGTTTTAGCCTGTTCTTAAGCTTGTTTTTTATTTTTACACTGGGCGGCATTCTAACAGGGATCGATGGGGCAGAGCTTAGGGGCCAGGGATGGGTGGTGCAGAGCTGAAGGGACCAAAATGGATGAGACCGAGATGAGGGGACAGGAATGGATGGAACAAAGCTGTTGGGACAGGGCTGGATGGGGCAGAGCTGAGGAGACAGGGCTGGATGGGGCAGAGCTGAGGGTACAGGGATGAATGAGGCAGAGCTAAGGGGGCAGGGATGAATGGGGCAGAGATGAGGGGGACAGGAATGGATGGGACAAAGCTGTAGGGACAGGGCTGGGTGGGGCAGAGCTGAGGAGACAGGGCTGGATGGGGCAGAGATGAGGGGGCAGGGGTGAATGAGGCAGAGAAGAGGGGGCAAAAAGGGATGGGGCAGTGCTGAGGGGACAGGGATAGATGGGGCAGAGCTGAGGGAGCAGGGCTGGATGGGCCAGGGCTGAGGGAACAAGCATGGATGGGGCAGAGATAATTGAAGGTAGCCTCATATGCTCTGACCAATAATTATGGACCTTCAGGATCTGGGCACTAGAACAGGCCAACCCGCTGGCAATTTGCCTGTTGATTATGGCATCAGGGAGGTGGGAGCTGTATTTGTTTCTAGGTCTGGAGTCATCTGCTAGCATAGCACCTGTTACTGGGGTGATCTAAAAAGGAGGTTTAAACTTACAAATAGATTATTAATTGTGGAATATATGTTATTATATTATTTGTTAGTCCTGTTTTTTGCATCAGAGCCCTGGGGCTTAAAGCGCCCATGTATGGAGTGACTGTCACCTAGCCAGGAACATTCTGATTGTTAAAGGTAACTTACTGAGATATTTAACCCTTTAACCGCCAGCCTACCTTGAGATTTTGTCACCCTTTGTTGCCAGACCATTTTGCACTATTTTGCGCTCCCCATGTTCAACTGTGATTTTTGAAGGGATTTCCAGGGATTTCCCAGGAAAGTGATATATTGTTTTTTTCAGCGGAGCCTGGGCTTTAACATGAAATGTCTTGTTTGTCATTTTCTAAGTGTATTCTCAATATTTTTGGGTGAAAATTGTGCAAAAAAATAAAAACAAACTATTTTTTACAATGTGTAGTGTTTTTTTGTGATAAAAAATGTAAGTTTGTCAATAAAATCTTATTGCGTGTGAAACCCCAATTTCTCTCGGTTACAGCGGTACCACATATGTATTGGTAGACACCCTTTCCTGCCCAGGAGACTCCCCCAAACTGAAACAACGCTTTAGGAGATTTTCAGATAAAATACAACTATGCTTTGCAATATGCGCACCTTGCAGTTTTTCAAGAAAAACAACCCTTTACATTTGAAATACCCCCCACAAACTATATATTCCCTAGAAGTACACACCTCAAGCTTTCTAGGCGTACCAGGCTTGTTGACATGGGTGCAGTTATCTGGAAGTAATCCCTCAATGTATTCTTTGGTTGCACAGGGTTTCCCTAAAAATGAATAAAAAAGCAGAATCAAAACCACATTTTCCTAAAAAAAACTATATGCAAACCAGAAAAAAACAGAAAATCTGAAAAAGCAACATCCCCCAAACAGAATGATACCCAACATGCATAGGTTCTGTCAAGGAAAGAGTTGCCAAACACACCAAAGTAAAGCATGCGCATAACGGTAATTTTACTTCAGATATTCAGCTCTGCAGACAAAGTGCGCACCTTGTGCTTTTTCTACCAAACCAACCCTTTACATTTGGAATATCCCCCATAAACCATATATTCCCTGAAAGTACACATGTTAAGCTTTCTAAGCGTACCCAGCTTGTTGTAGTGGGCTCATCTTTCTGGAAGTAATATCTCGAAGAATTCATAGGTTGCACAGGATTTCACAAAAAAATGTATAAAAAAGCAGAATAAAAAACACATTTTTCTAAAATATCAATATGCAAATAAGAAAAAACAAGCTAAATCTGAAAGCGCAAGGTCCCCCGAGCAGAACAATACCCAACATGCATAGGTACCTGTAACCTTTTGACTGCCAGTCTACTTGAGATTTTGTCACCCTCTCCTGACAGGATATTTTTCACCATTTTGCGTGATGTTTAACTGTGATTTTTGCAGGAATTTCCAAGAAAATGGCATATTTTCTTTTTGTGGCAGAGTTTAGGCTTTAACATGAAATGTCTTGTTTGTATTTTTTCTACTTTTTTAAATATTTTCAAATAAATAAATAAATAAATAAATAAAAAATATATATATTTTTTAAATTGTCTCCTTTATTTTAAACAAAAACATTTATTTTATTAAAGAAAGCCATATTGCATGTGAAAGCCCCATTTCTCCCGATTACAATGATACCACATATGTATCGGTAGCCCCCCGTTCCTGTCCAGGTGATCCCATAAACTGAAAAGAGCACTTTATAACATTTACAAATAAAATACAACTGCTATCCACATAATAAAGGGTTAAATAAAAAAAAATTGGTGTGGGGTCCCCCTTCACAGGGGGGGGGCACCATTTCTTGGGGGAATTTTAAGGTTTTTTTGGGAGGCAGGTAATGGGGGGTCTCTGGGTTAATGGCAAGTCACCCACTAGCCATAGGTGACTTGCCAGACCCCCGAGCCCTGTGAACTGGTATAGGGGTCACATGGACCCCTTACCAGTTCACAAAGGGTTAAAAGTAAAAAAAAAAAAAAAAAAAAAACACAGAGACACACTTTAAAAAAAACTTTAGTAAAAAAAATATTTTTTTAATTATTTTTTTTAATACTTACCTCCCATCCATCCCTGTGTCCCACGCTGATCACTTAGGCTTCTGCTCTCCTGCTGGGTTACAGGTAACAAAGGGTTAATTAAAAAAAAAATGACATAGGGTCCCCCCTCAAAGGGAGGGGGACCCCATTTTATTTTTGGGATTTTTAAGGGTTAAAACCCTTAAAAATCCCTAAAAAAAAATGGCGTGAGGTCCCCCCTACCCAGCATAACCAGCCTGTGACCAGCTATGGGGGCTTGTAGAACAGGGCGCAGGGGCCAGCTTTAGTGGCCCCTGGCCCTGCGGCTACAAGCCGTCATAGCCTAGGGCCACGGCTCTTCTGGGGAGGCAGGTAATTTGGGGGGCCAGGGGTTAATGGCAAGTCACCCGCTAGCGCAGGTGACTTGCCAGACCCCCCAGCCCTGTGAACTGGTATAGGGGTCACATGGACCCCTTACCAGTTCACAAAGGGTTAAAAGTAAAAAAAAACACACAGACACACTTTTTAAAAAATCTTTATTAAAAAAAATAAATGTTTTTTAATATTTTTTTTAATACTTACCTCCCATCCATCCCTGTGTTCCACGCTGATCACTTAGGCTTCTGCTCTCCTGCTGCTGCTGGAAGCCTTTTATACCTACTGGGCTACAGGTAACAAAGGGTTAATTTAAAAAAAAAAATGACATAGGGTCCCCCCTCGAAGGGAGGGGGACCCCATTTTTTTTTTGGATTTTTAAGGGTTAAAACCCTTAAAAATCAAAAAAAAAATGGCGTGAGGTCCCCCCTACCCAGTGTAACCAGCCTGTGACCAGCTATGGGGGCTTGTAGAACAGGGCGCAGGGGCCAGCTTCAGTGGCCCCTGGCCCTGCGGCTACAAACCGTCATAGCCTAGGGCCACGGCTCTTCTGCCCCCCCTGGGCTTTGGGGAGGCAGGTAATTTGGGGGGCCAGGGGTTAATGGCAAGTCACCCGCTAGCGCAGGTGATTTGCCAGACCCCCGAGCCCTGTGAACTGGTATAGGGGTCACATGGACCCCTTACCAGTTCACAAAGGGTTAAAAGGTAAAATAAAGACACACACGTTTTTTAAAAAAAGTTTATTAAAAAAAAAAAAAAAACTTTTACTTTACTCACCTCCGATCTTCATCTTCTGTGTCCCGCGGCGATCTGCTGTCAGTGACGGCTGGGCAGAGAAGGGGGGAGGCAGGCGATCAGAGGATCGCCTACCTCCCTCCTTCCCCGCCCAGCCGTCACCGGCATCTGAGAGTTCAACTGCCGGGTGCCCCGATGACACCCGGCGGTGACGTCATCTGGCCCCGCCCGATGACGTCACCAAGATGGCGTCCGCCATCGGAAAACAAAGGGAGGAGGGCTGTTATGCCCCCTCCAGAAGACAGAAGAGCGGGGGGGATCGGAGCCCCCCCCGTGAAGAGGAGAGCCTGTGGGAGCCGGCGGGGACAAAGGTAGGTGACTGTCTCTTTTTTTTTTTTTTTTGACAGGAAACCGGGCGGCTGCTGAAACGGGGGGGGGGCACCCTGTTCCGGGCCCTCCCCTGCAGCCGGAGGAGCCCCGATGGGCGATCGGAGCCCCTCTGGCTGAAGAGGAGACCCGACCGGATCGAACGAGGGGTCAGGTAAGTGTCTTTTATTTTTACTTTTTTTTTTATTACTGGGGAAAGTCAGGCACGTAAATTTTACGTGGCTGGCGTTTAACTGTTGGAGAGGCAGCCACGTAAAATTTACGTGGCTGGCGTTTAAAGGGTTAAGGAGATCCATTGTGTTGCATCTCTTTTTAAGTTTTCTTTCTGTGATTTATCTGGGTACTGTTTATCCTGTGATTTCTCTGCTAATGGGTCATTCTGTGATTGCATTGGGTATAGTTGATCCTGTGATTTCTCTGGGTACACTAATCTGTGATCTTTCTTAGAATGGTTCTAGTTTTTCTGCCTTTTGCCAGTTGAACACAGCTCCAGAAACCGCTCAACATATTTTCATCCACTTGCAGGTTAAGGTAAGCAGAAGCTTCTAAGCCATGAAAATATGGGGTGATATTAAAGAAATTGGGAAGGGGATACAGTAGGAGGGAAAAGGCAGTGCACTGAAGTTTGAGATGAGCAGGGTTGCTGGGGACTTGGGATGCACAATGTGAGAGGTTGACATAGAGGGAGGTGTACATGTGCTGTTTTAATAAACAGCTTTTATTAAAGAGTAGTTGCTAAAACAGTATATACAAAGGGAAACTATAATGAGGTATAAATAGTTACATTTCTTTAGAAAATGTTAAAGTCTCTTTTTATCTGGATAGAGCTTCAAAGGGTTAGTGTCTGTGATACAATTGTGGTTATTTAGCTATACTTTCTACCTGTGGTGACCAAACATTTCTTCAAACTGAAGCGCAATAGGGATCCCATATTTTGAGCTGTATTCAACTTCAGATCTTGATGACACTACTTTTATTTTAATGAGCCTCCTGTATTTGGTGACCAAACGGACAGTGAAGCTGTATATGTACTTTGGACTTACAAAAAGTTAAAATAATTGGCTGCATTAAAGGATCCCACTCTGTAATTGCAAAGCTACAGTAATGGCTTGGTTTGGAAAAAATGTTGAGACTCATGATGAATGTTATTTGTTAGTCTTGTGTAACTGTAGTAGTATTACATTAATCAGGCATCTATATCCCAGGACTAACTGCAGCTTGTTGTAATGCAGTATACAAGTCACACTGTGGTCAGTTATGGCATTGAAATAGTTAGCAAGCAAAAATTTGTGTCCTGTAATAAGCAAATATTTTGTCTTAGTTATGCTATTTTTTTCTCGCTAATGTATGCAGTCAGTGCCCTGTGAAATGTTCTCCTGTGTACTCATCCTGATGAGGGATTATCTTGATCTCAGGTGTGGGCCTCCAGGGGCCTCTTTACTCTGCATGCTCACTGATGCCAGCAGACTTCAATGTCCGATGCAACTTGGCATGTCAAAAGGAGCATGGGCCAGGGTGCTTGGTCCACAATGCATGGCTGTACTAGCAGACATGAGGATGCCACCGGAGGCCCACTAATGTATGGTGGGATCACTTAAGGTCATTCAAATGTATACATACTCTAGGGATGGCCAAATGGGATTTGTTTCTCTTTAAGGATCAATTTCCTGTAACAAGTACAGTAATTGGCCCGTGGATCAGTATTCTGAAATTGCCAGTCTCCTGTGGCATGTGAGTAATCTCTTTTTAAAAATTGGAGCATTGAAGTATTTTTCTATCTGTTTGTATTTGATGCAGGCCACAAGTAAGATGTTTTTTGAAACACACTATAATATTTTCCCATTAAACATTTTCCCCAGAATTGTACCTAATCTCTATCCTCTTACATTTTCACTACATCCTCATTTCACGGCAGACAACCCACAAGCCACTGTGGGTGGATGTGAAAATAATGCAGTGGCAAATAAGCATGGCTGAGTATCACAAGCTGATATTACATACAGTTGTCCAAGACCATACAATGGACCTATGGGTTTGCTGTGCTCATAGAATTGCTGATCATGATACCCAAAAAAATAACCTACATGGAGCCCGATTTACCCCCCAATATACTGAACCCTTAAAATCCAAGAACAAATTGACCTGACCTAAAACCATTTACTTGCTGAGAGCATGGCAGATGGGGGGTGATATGGAGTCCTTGACATTTGTTGTACCCTGGGGGTTGATTCAGCACCAGGTGCAAAAGTTGAGGCACCAACAGGTCATGTTGTGGATCTCCATAACTTCAACTGTGCATTTGGGTGGAAGCCTACAAAACCTGACCTGTTGGTGGTTCGTGAAGAGAGGGTTGAGGAACACTGATGTAAAGAGTGAATTTTGTTTAAAACTGGAATGGCAATTTTTATTCCAGAAAATGAGTGCACTTTTTTCACCTGGTGCTAAATCGTAGGGTCCATTCAGCACAAGGTATACTTCCCTTTTTACCTAAAATGCACTTTTTGCACGTGCCTAACTTCATCTAAATATTCTTTTTTAAATGTCTCTGCGTTGGTTGATTGAGTTATATTTAATTTTGGCTAATATATACTTATATACTCGGTGTATAATTTTTCTTTTAGTGTTTCATGAATTGTAAATAGGTGTGTTTCAATATTAAAAGAACGGGGGGAAGGGGTTTCCCAACCTCTAATGGTAGTGGCACAACTTAATTGCTGCTTGGTTCAAAGGAATAAGGCCCTTATTCATCAAGCGATAGCGCCAGGTAGTGTCTGACGAGCGCCAGGTAGCGGCAGCTAACGGCGACTACCGACTCAAGTACGCCCGGCGGTGGTCACAATGACGCATTTATCAAGCAAAATGAGGCTAGCGCCGGCGAGAGCGACGGCTAGCGCGGCATTCATCATGAAGCCGCCTGGACCGAACAGCGCCGCTGCAAATTCCCTCACAGCGCCAGGTATGAGCTGTCGCTCCCTGGCGATGTCCAATGCATTTCAATGGAGCAATCTATAATTATTCATAATTAATTGGTAATAATTTTTTTTTTTTTTTTTTAATGTCAAAAAATCGGAGAACACTTCTGCAATGTTAGGATTTATTTTTAAGTAAAAAAAAAAATTAAAAAAAATATGTGCAGAATTGATCTAACAGGTCTGAGATTAATGTATTCATATTACAAAATGATTCTAAAAACATGTATAATGTTACATTCAAAAAATATGGTTGTTTAGGGGTTAAAAACTAGTTAATACCCATCGCCGCCAGCGCTCTGGGGTTTAAACAAGGAATGGACAGCAACAGCACATTCGGAGCGTGATTTGTTAATGAATATGAAGCTAGCTGTTCGCTCTGGCCATTCGTTGTCAGGCGCTCACATACAACGCTGGACCTGTGAAACAGCGACCCCCCAGCCCGTATTCAACATTACCGCACACCAACTGAGTCGCTGTCATCAAGCTAACGCCGGCCAAGCACAGCGAATACTGGCTGGCGCTGAAAAAATCACGCTACAGTCGCTCATCTGTCGCTACCTGGCGCTATTGATGAATCGGCCTCTAAGTGACAATGTGTCTGGGTCCTGCTCCCTATTCTGGAACAAGTTAATGGGGGAACAAGCGGGTTAGACCTCTCCCCTATGCGGGGAGAAGGGAAGGGTAAAACCTTCCTGTTGTTTGGAGGGAGTTTGGACCCTGTTGGAGGTTGTCCCTTCGTTTCCTCCTAATTACACTGTATATATGATATAGGCGCTTATTTAACAAGGGATAGTGACAGGTAGCGACTGGTGAGCGGCCGGTAATGACGGGCTCCGCCACGAGAACGCCGGCTCCCCACCACAATCACACATTTATCAAAGCAATCCTGCTTAGCGACTGAGATAGCGCCATATAGCGACTCATTCATCATTATTCCAGCCTCAGCCCACAGCGCCAGCGTCCGAACTTGAACAGCGACAGGTAAGACCTCTCGCTACCTGGCGCTCTCCAGTGCATTTCAATGGAACAATCTTTAAATATTCATAATTAATTGTTATTAATGTTTTTTTTTTTTTTTTTTTTAAATGTGAAAAATTCTGTGACCACTTCTGCCATTTTAAAAAAAATGTACAGAATTGATATTACAGGTCTGATATTAATGTATTCATATTACAAAATTATTTTAAAATAATGTTTGGGGGTTAAAAAACTACTTTTAACCCATCGCCGCCAGCGCTCTGGGGTTTAAACATGCATTTTACAGCGCAATAATTTTTTGAGCGGGATTTGTTAATGAATATGGTGTAAGCCGGTCGCTCTGACCAGTCGCTATCATGCGCTCCCATACAGCGCGGAACCTGTCAAATAGCGACTCCTCACCCAATATTCAACATTACGGCAAACCGACTGAGTCGCTATCAACTTCCGAACAATGGCCAAGCACAGCGACTACTAGCGGGCGCTCTGAAAATGCCGCTACAGTCGCTCAACTGTCGCTACCTGCCGCTGTTAATGAATCGGCCTCCCCATTGAGTCTTGGCTAAAATTAAAAAGTTTGCAGTGTTATTTATTGATTACAGCGTGTGTACAACTGTTTAAATCACAGTAGTAAAGAGAAGAAATACAAATACAAAGGAAAAATTATACTGGTGAAAAAATGCTGTTCCAATAGTTCATTATTGCTTTAGTTTGTAGTTAGAAATATAATTATAGTCTGTAGTAAGTATACAGTTTGTAGCAAGTGTGAAGTTTGTAGCAAGTAGGTATAAACGTGTTCAATACATGGCTGTTTACAAACGCGTTTCGCGATAAATTCGCTTCATCACTGCAAGTAGCCTTTAGCATCTGTAATATAATTGGTAAAAGTGCTATTGAATTAAACAGAATCTTTTTTAAAATTTGTACCACTTCTTTTTACGTTTTTTTACAGTCATAGTGGGTACCTTATGCCTCAATAAAAGATAGGAGTCTGCAGGGGTTAGTAGATCTTGTGTTTGGATAAGGGTGTTCTGTTAGTAAAAAGTAAAATGTATAAATAATACAAATGGAGTGCTGTAGTGTAGTGTAGTGTCGTACCACGGGGGCATCCCGAAAGGGCTAGAATTCTCTGTGATTGACTGAATCCACCCGAACCCAAGAGGAGGAGACATAGGCCCTTATGTATGAAGGAATAGCGACAGGTAGCGACTGGTGAGCGACCGGTAATGACGAGCACCGCCACGAGAACGCCGGCTCCCCACCACAATCACACATTTATCAAGGCAATCCTGCTTAGCGACTGAGATAGCGCCAGATAGCCACTCATTCATCATTATTCCAGCCTCAGCCCACAGCGCCAGCGTCCGACCTTGAACAGCGACAGGTATGACCTCTCGCTACCTGGCGCTCTCCAATGCATTTCAATGGAACAATCTTTAAATATTAATAATGAATTATTATTAATGTTTTTTTTTTTTTTTTTTTTTTAATGTTAAATATTCTATGACCACTTCTGCCATGTTAGATATATATGCAGAATTGATATTACAGGTCTGATATTATTGTATTCATACGAACACGTTTATACCCACTTGCTACAAACTGCACACTTGCTACAAACTGTATACTTACTACAGACTATAATTATATTGCTAACTACAAACTAAAACAATAATGAACTATTGGAACAGCATTTTTTCACCAGTATAATTTTTCCTTTGTATTTGCATTTCTTCTCTTTACTACTGTGATTTAAACAGGTGTACACTCTCTGTAATCAATAAACACTGCAAACTTTTTAATTTTAGCCAAGACTCAACTATATCATACAAACAGTGTAATTAGGAGGAAACTAAGGGACATCCTCCAACAGGGTCCAAACTCCCTCCAAACAACAGGTTTTACCCTTCCCATCTCCCCGCATAGGGGAGGGGTCTAACCAGCTTGTTCCCCCATTAAAGTGTTTCAATATTTGTAGTCTTTTGGCTGTGCTAGCCATTGTTTTCACCTGCATAGTTTGATTTTGCACTGTATATTCAACCCTTCATAATCCAAAGACCTTGTGATCTGCAGGAAACCAGTTGGGTCCAAATATAATAAGCCAATGTTTTAACTTTTAACAGGTGAATGTTGCTTTTCTTTCCCAGGCCAATATAGACTGGTTTGGTTAAAGCAGTCTAACACATTTTCTACAAAATGGGTGTTGATCACAGCTGAGGACAAAGCAGTCAATCCCAGTTTTACTTTACCTCTCCTCGTTCCCTTAGGCAACAGCAGGCTCCATGATTGGACAGGCCCTTTTGGCGGCAGAAAACCGGAGAACTCTGGACCACATGACCAGGTTATTTACAGTACACCCAAAACTATTTTTCTATCTTTTTATTTTTTTTTTACCCAATACACACTATTGCAAAAAACTTTTTATGATGGGAGCATATGGTAAACTACGTTATAAGATTAACATAACCGACTGAAAATATCAAACTTCCTTAAAAAAAACACGCTTACATGTATTGGGCGTCATGCAAAAGCCAGATGCTCAGGGAACCAGGTACATGTAATAAAATCAGAATGATGCATCGCTATTTGGCGCTTATGCTAAGGGATCAGGTTTTAGTGTATTACAGTCAACTTGATACATATACTTCATAATATACAGCTGGAATGTTGCAGGAAAAACAGCTTGTCATATCTAATTTAAGCCTCCAAATATTTCATGAACATTACAGAGAAATTCCAAGCTATTCTTGGTTTATAGGTTTTAAATCTGCCCCTCATGCTGGCATTATAGAATTGCACTTGAAGTATTTCTCCAAATATTTCTTATGTTTCCCTTAAAATATTTGACTACGTGCATTTAAAGATGAGTAAATGAAGAATACTATCAACAACATCAAAAATACCTTTATGGGGATGTGTAGAGGAATAGCAAATGATCAGGAAATGTCTCAATTGCCTGGCATGCCTTTCATGCCCATCCTTATATAGGCATTCCTGCATAGTTTGCATAGTTTTTTTTTACACTTTACACAGCGGCTAAGGGTAGCAGGGGGGAAAGTCAAGCATGTAACACCTACGTGCTTGGCACTTAGGTCCTGGACAAGTCAGCACGTAGGTGTTACGTGCTTGGCACTTAAAGGACTAAACAAAAAACCCACTGTGGTTGGCTCTGGAATCTGTGTGACTTCTCCTGAGTGCTGCAGAATTCACCTGCTTACTGGGGCCCTCGGGAATGTCAACACCTGACGGCCACATCCCCACATTTTGGGTCTCGGAGCGGGAGCAAGCCTGCTACTGGAAATGCGTCCACTCTCACTCCCATTGGCACAAACAAAAGCCATTTAATACATATGGTAAATGGCTCTGACCATAGGACAGGGAAAAAGTATGTTTTTCAGAGCATTTCGCACAGTGAGGCATCCCAATTCCGGACTCCCCAGGGCACTGGACAAAACCCTGTATAGTCAAAATCCCAGCTTTTGATTCGCTTTAAGATATAAGTTCACCTCCCCAAAAGCTAAAAAAAACAACTACACAGCATGATGAACACTTTGTGTGAGATTAAGGGTGTGAGATTAAGGGCAAACTCTGATTAGCTGAGCAGCCCATGCCTCAACCATGTGAATCCAGTAAATGTGAGTTTTCTCAGTAATCCATAGGGATAGACACAGCTGGGCATCCTTAACTGGGATGCCCCACCTGAGAGGATTAACACCTGGAAACCTGGAAATTAAATCCCAGGTCTTTTTTCACTTTAATTGTTTCATTGCCACAACCATAATTTCACCATCTAGTATTTCCCTGGATTGGCTAGGTAGAACTGGATGCTTTACGGGGAGGCCGATTCATTAATAGCGCCAGGTAGCGCCAAATGAGCGACTGTAGCGTGATTTTTTCAGCGCCAGCCAGTATTCGCTGTGCTTGGCCGGCGTTAGCTTGATGACAGCGACTCAGTCGGTGTGCGGTAATGTTGAATACGGGCTTAGGGGTCGCTGTTTCACAGGTTCAGCGTTGTATGTGAGCGCCTGACAACGAATGACCAGAGCGAACGGCTAGCTTCATATTCATTAACAAATCACGCTCCGAATGTGCTGTCGCTGTCCATTCCTTGTTTAAACCCCAGAGCGCTGGCGGCGATGGGTGTTAACTAGTTTTTAACCCCTAAACAACCATATTTTTTGAATGTAACATTATACATGTTTATAGAATCATTTTGTAATATGAATACATTAATATCAGACCTGTTAGATCAATTCTGCACAAATTATTTTTAACATTTTTGTTTTGACTTAAAAATAAATCCTAACATTGCAGAAGTGGTCTCCGAATTTTTGACATTAAAAAAAAAAAAAAAAAAATTAATACCAATTAATTATGATTAATTATAGATTGCTCCATTGAAATGCACTGGACATCGCCAGGGAGCGACAGCTCATACCTGGCGCTGTGAGGGAATTTGCAGCGGCGCTGTTCGGTCCAGGCGGCTTCATGATGAATGCCGCGCTAGCCGTCGCTCTCGCCGGCGCTAGCCTCATTTTGCTTGATAAATGCGTCATTGTGACCGCCGCCGGGCGTACTTGAGTCGGTAGTCGCCGTTAGCTGCCGCTACCTGGCGCTCGTCAGACACTACCTGGCGCTAGCCCGTGATAAATAAGGGCCTTAGCCTAGCAGGCTATTAACTTCATATATATATATATATATATATATATATATATATATATATATATTATAGAGAGAGAGAATCTTCACTGGGTTGAAGATTTCCAAATCTTCACTGGGTTGCTTGACACTAGGCCATTTTATTTTAATCAGTTTAAATCTAAAGTTATCACCCCTTAGTTTTCTGGTCCTGTTAATGGCCACCTCCAAGCAATACTGTACCTCTTGCGCTGCACCCACCTAATGTGTTTCCCAACATTATCTGTTAGGCAAAGATCCATCAGATGCTTGGTTTGACATTAAGCTTGGTTTGTCAGATTGCTAATTGGAAATGCATGTGTCTGCTCTTCCTCCTACTTGTTGCAGCACTCTCGATAAGGCTGCCACAAATCACTGATTGTTGTGCCTCCCAGAAAAATATTGACAAGCACACTGAACCCATATTTTGTAAAAAAAAATAGTCAAGACTGAGGCCCTTATTTAAGAAGGGATAGCGTCAGGTAGTGGCTGATTAATGAGGGGTAGCGACAGGTAGCGACTTGTGAACGCCGGACACGGCACGCAATTACACATTTATCAAGCAGAATCTGTTTAGCAACTGGGATAGCGCCATGTAGCACCTGATTCATCATTTTCACAGCCTCAGCGAACAGCGCCGGAGTTCAGCCTTGCACAGCGCCAGGTATGACCTCTCGCTACCTGTCGCTCTCCCATACATTTCAATGGACGATCCTTTTCTTCTCTTTAAACTGTTTTTTTTTTTTCAAAAAAATCACAAATAATTCTGGCATTGAAATAGCAGTTTTTTTCATATTTTTTTCATTTCCTAAGAAATGACATTACAGGTCTGGCATTAAAGTGTTCATGTTACAATGTTGTTACAATGTAATTCCATATGTTTTCGCTTTGTTACTAGTGGAAAGATGCTTGAAAACACACTTTAAACACACCGCCTCCTGCGCTCTGGGCTTCAAACAAGTATTATCAAGCAGATTCTGCTTGATAAATGTGTAATTCCATGCCGTGTCCGGCGTTCACCAGTCGCTACCTCTCGCTACCTGTCATTAACCAGCCACTACCTGACGCTATCCCTTCTTAAATAAGGGCCTCAATCTAGTTTGCATTGGATGCATAGTAACTTACAACTGTTACCTTGACATTGGTGTTATATATATATAAATATATATATATATATATATATATATATATATATGTATATATGTACATAAAGTGTTTTAGAATAGAAAAATGCATATATATGTAGAATTGTTTAAAAATAAACCAATCATATTATGTTTTTATGGTTCTTAAGCCACTTGTCTAGCTAATAGTTATGCTCTCTATTGAAAGAGATCATCATAGTAACTGAAAAATAAAAATGTTCACATCAAATTATGATGCAGTTAAAGATTTGAGACTGGTAATGCATTAATAATTGATCTAATCAAAGACTTCGAAAATGAAGCAGATAATTAAAAGTGTTAAATATCTGAAGCACAAACTTAGAGACTAATTAATATTAATTTGCCATATCTTGTTTGATTATTGCATGTGAAGAAAACCTTTATTCTTGTTTATCATAAAAGTACACTACTTGGATGTGTTCCTTTGACGCAACTAATCTTTCAAAAAGTAAGATAAGTATCATCTTTGTAGAAAGTAGTGTTACAATTTAGCAAGATTCACTGTTTTTGTGTCAAAAGTATCCTTAAACCGGACCTTCACCATGATTTAATGAAAAGCCCAAACTCTTAAGAAAACGATTCCCCAGCATCTAAAATTAATATATTTTACATTTTTAGTCACTAACTTATTATTCTTTCCCCCACTGGGCTGCAACTCTGTTCAGGAATTTAGGATACGGGCGCCGCCATCTTGACTCAGAAGCATAACACTTACTGAGGAGAGGAGAGTGGGATAAGGTACAGGGGGGCAGGTTATAGCTGTGCTTTGCTCAGACAGAGCAGAGCTGGGGTCAGGGAAAGGTCAGCAGTCCCAGAATGCAGAGCAGCACAGTCACTTCCTGTTTGCAGGCACTTCCTGTTTGCAGGCTGCCTGATAAAATGGCGGCTTCCATAAGCCGCCATCTTGGATGTTTAAAGGCTCATAACATGCAGTAGATGCAGGTAGGATGATTTTTAATGTGAGCAATCTGTATGTACAGTGTGGGGGAAACATATAAGATAGACTCTTATTCAGAGTGAAGGTCCGCTTTAAACATTTGACCAAAAATGTTTCTTTTTACATACCGTATTTATTTAATTAAAAGTTTTAAATATTGATAGAGCATTATTTTGTTAATTCAAAGTGGTGATTTGTTCCACGTGTGTTATAGATATATTCGACCATAGTCAGATTATCTGAATTTTTCTTTTGTGATGCAAATTGTAGAGCAGAGGTGTGGTAAATGCCTCTCCTCCCCAGTGGCTAGGCATTCCCATGGCTGGATGCTAGAGTGTTAGGATAGGGGACCCGGGTACCCCTGTACCTCAAATGCCATTGGGATTGCCACTCCAACCACCATTACTGGCAGAGAAGGAGCCCACCTCTGGGCAGAAAACAACCTTGGTCCTGTCGCTGGATCTCAAACACCTGAACAGAAGATGACACTCATCATGGAAGATATGTGCTTTGTGCTCTGACTATTAACCAACCCCCTGAACTAGACAAAGAAAAAACACTAAAGACAGTGAAATGATTCACCATTAAAAAAAGGTATCGAAGGAGAAATCACTTTGTATTTCTACCTAAACGGTTCAATTAATTAGTTTTAAAATGTTTTAAAAGAAACAATTTAATTTAATGTCAGCACAGAAGCTACAGAAGCACCCCTGCAGCTGGAAGAAAAAAAAGGTGTGAGCAGCAATTGTAAAAAGGTGCTGGATGATTTTGTTAAATACTATAAATGTTTATCTACTGCTATGTTAAACTGAAGATTGAAAAAGTCGATCTGGGTAATACAGAGACCTGAACAGTACAGAGGGATGAGATGGATGTGCGGTCAGATCAAGCCCAGGTCGGTGCAGGCAGCAAGCTGTGATGGTCGAGAGATGTAAACAGGTCAGTAACAGATCAGCAACAGGGATGAATATAAGGCCAAAAAGCACCCTAGCAGAAAGCTAACATGACAATTGCAGACTGGGAGTGCCCTGGCTTTATGTGGCCACCATAGGCCAGAATCAGCCTACTAGCACAAACCCTTAGTTATTCTTGAGACAGCGCAGGTCTGCAGAGATCAACAGAGGACAGACATGGAGTATTCTTAGGAAGAGGCACATCTAAAGGGATGCCAAAGATGCACAGGAATACCAGGACAGGAAGGACAGCCAGAGACCAAAGGTTCCTTTCCGAACAATGTAATAGTGGGGCTATTACACTTCAAGGCATTCACCCTCTAATGGCCTTTGAAACTCTGGCCATGTTAGGCTATGGACACATTTATGGAGGTGATCACATTCATGCTGAGTGATCACAGTTGCCCCCAAGAAGCCTTGCCTATAACATTTTCAATGGCACGGACATAGTGTTTCCATTCTATTGAATTGAAATCGTTGCAAATGCTTTCCACATGCCGAACACGAGCTATTGCGGGACACTCGCCCAGAAAGAGCAATCACCCCACAATCGCTAGGTCTGAAAACAGACCCAGGGCAGGAGATTAACAGGATAAGCATGACAGTCAGGAAAAACATGAAATTCTTAAAACCCCACTCAAATGTGTGTGAGCCCTATAGCAATAATTACATGCAAATGAAGGCCTCTGTTTTCTCTACATGATATACAAGCATTTTGCTTTATAGTTGATAGTAATGAGAGGGTTCATAGTTCCAATGTTTACAGTCCAGGCCCCAAATTATATGCATACTTTGTTCAACTTTGTCACAAATACCAGGTACCTTTTCTGTGCATGACCAATCTTTTGAAGAAGTTCCACCATGTCCAAACAAGTGTATAGCAGTGAAAGTCACTCTATCCCCTGCCTGCATTGACAATACAGTGACTGGAGCCTGCCTCTTCATTTACTGAGACAACTGCCTCGGAGCATTCTCTGTACATGGAGAGGGACACACAAGTGCACTGTGGGAACCAATCTTTAAGATTACTGTCTAGCACTGCTAGAGCCAGGTATTGCCAGATGAGCGTCTGTATAGCAGCGCTTAGAGCACTTAGAGTGGTTACACCACTTCATGTGTATGCGGAATGAGAATAAAGGAGGGGCACACTTTAAAACTGCTATGGGGTTTATTCATCAAGGGATAGCGGCTGGTAGTGCCTCAAAGCGGCAGGCAGCGCCTGGTGAGCGCTGGGCGCTGTACGCAATACCACATTTATGAAGGCGATTCTGGTGAGCGACTCTAACAGCGCCATGTAGCGTACGATTCATCATTACAGGCGGCTCAGCATATAGTGCCGGCACTCTATCTTCAAGAGCACCAGGTATTACCTGTCGCTACCTGTCGCTCTCCCATACATTTCAATAGACGTTGCTTTTCTTCTATTTAAACAGGGTATTTTGTTTTTATTTTTTTTTTCTCTCAAATAATTGTGTCACCTCTCCTGGCCTAGAAAAAAGTCATTTTTGAAAACGCTTTTGATTTTGTATATGTATATGCAGAATTGTCATTACAGGTCTGGCATAAAAGTATTAATGTCACAATGTTACACCAATGTAATCCCATGTGTTTTTGCTTTGTTACTGGTGGATATGTGTTCAAAAACAGACTTTAATCACACAGCGGCTGCCGCTCTATGCTATAGCAACTAGATCCAGAGTGCTGACGCTCTGTGAGTCTGTTTTTTGTTGAATATGGTGTGAGTTGCTGAGAGTCAGTCGCACTGAGCTGGCGCTACCTTTTGCTCGCTGCAACGCTGTACTGGTGTTAGAATGCCCAACACACATCACATTCATCAATGCCGGCTAGGTTACTACAGCGACTGAGGAGCTCTATTACAGCGCCTGATAGCCGATCACAGCGTATAATAGCTGTCGCTATATAGACGTTCATCTGCCGATTCCTGGCACTAGTAATGAATAAGCCTCCCTGTCTTCTACCCGGCTCTGCAGGTTATCAGGTGAGCTCCTTGTTGACTTATTATTGCTGTTTCCTGGATAGTCCCTTAAAAACAGAACAAAAAATCAGAGGGCTTCCCATGCTGAATAATAAAAATCCCTTTCACTCCACTCTTCATTCTTACAGCTCAGGGCAGACTGTGCTTCTTATTAGAGAATCATTGCGGTAGGCAGAAAAGAAACTGCAGTGTATCTGCTCCCCAAGAATTAAGCGGTCAGATCATACAAATGTGTGAACCAGCAGTAAAGAGGGGCAGGCTGATTCATCACTAACGCCAGGTAGCGACAGATGAGCGTCTGTATAGCGGCGCTATGAGCGACCGCTAGTGGCCGCCACGATCAGCTGTCAGTCGCTATTTCAGAGCTCCTGTCGTTATTGGTAATCACGCTGCCAATGTTGAATGTGATGTTTCAGAAGTGCTTTAGAGGCGCTGTTGAGTTGTGATACCATATTCAATACAGCACCTGAGCGTTTCTTTGCTGTTGGATAGAAATCAATCTGTTAAATTTGGAAATGTGATATAACATTATGCAAATAACACATGGACCCAGATTATTTTATTTCTTTTTTTTTATTTAAAAGAGCAGATTATTTATTTTAATTGTAAAATCAAAAAACAGATGTCGCCATCTTCATGGTGCATGAAATGTAGAAACAATTGTAGTTAGTTAATGTAGTTGCTTAAAAATATATTTTCCAAAGTCTCCTTTGTTTGGTGTTGTTGAATTTAATTACATACAAAACACCTTGGAACTTTATAGACGGAAAGCAAGCCACTTTGTATTTATCAATATAAACTACCACCCACATATATTTTTTTGAATTAATTTAAGCTACACATTTTTCCTTTTACTAATTTTAGACCACATATTTTTAAAGTAATGTTTAGAAGGGCCCTGTAGTACAGTAGTATAGTTAAGGTGACCTAGCTTACCGAAAAAAAAGAGCTAATCATGCTTTGCTTATCGCTCAAACCCAGTCTGGGTGTCCTCGTTACTGTCTGCGGCCATGTTGGGGACTTCTGGCACCAGTGCTGTTTCAGGGGGTTCAGGGGGCTTGATCCGGTGACATATGCAAATATTGTGTAGGACACAGCATGCGAGGATGATTTTGGAGACCTTTTGTGGACTGTACAACATCTCTCCTCCTGGGCGTGCCAAACAGAGAAAGCGTACTTTCAGCAGGCCGATGGTTCTTTCCACAATGCATCTGGTTTTGCGATGTGCTGCATTGTAGCGTACTTTGGCAGTGGTCTGTGGGTTTCTGACAGGAGTCATTACCCACGTTTTCTACCTATATCCCTTGTCCGCTGTAAACAAATTGAGAGAGAGCACCATGAACCTAATGTATACATTAAAGCTTCTGTGATCTAGTTTACAAATGTACTTGTCCACATATTAAAATTGTAATTATGTCAAGGATTATTAATTACCCAGTAGCCAGCCAGGTGGCATTTCATTGTTCTCAAACTTCCAGCACAGGACTGATTGCTGGCGCACGTAAGAATCATGGCATGAACCAGGGAAGCCAGATCTCATGGCCCGCAGCTTCACGTCATGGTCACTACTACCATGACGTTCATGGAATAGAATTGTTTCCTATTCCTATAATGCAGCTTCTGTGCACGGGAAGGCAGAAAGAGATGTGTACCATTCACGCACCCTAGCACATTAGGGATCCCTTCCATGCGGTAGAACTCACGTTTTATATTGGCAACCTCCTCCTCATCCTCAGGAGATTTTATATAAACGGGGATAAGTTTGCAAATAGCCAGGACTACCTTGTAAAATATGCGGCTCATTGTAGCCTGGCTGATCCCGCTAAGAAGGGAAGAGGTTGCCTGGAAATTCCCCCGTGCCACTGTATTGAGCATGGCACATAGGCGAACTATGCCAGGTATGGATCGGGTGCGTCTGGTGGATGGATCGATTTTGGCCTTAAGCTGATCATATAGGGACTGTAGTGCTGCATGATTCAGACAAAATCGACTTCTGATCTGCTCGTCACTTAAATCCCATACAGAGAGGCGGATGCCAAAGGATCGGGGTGCCCTAAGCCTCACAGCACCCTCCTCCCTTGATTCCTGACCCTCCTGTACGCTCCCACAAAAATGCATTCATAACCCAAACATCACCCTCACATCCATCTCACAATCACTGGCCATAGCTCATGCACTGGCCCCAAAAAAATACACAATCTCAACACACACACAACCAGTCCTCAGACACAATCACAATCCTCACACAATCACACAAATGCAGCTCACCACAAAACCAGATGTATAGTGGTTAGAACCATCAGCCTACTGAAAGTATGCTTTCAAAGTTTGGCACAACCAAGAGGGGAGTTGCTGCACAACCCACAAAAGGTCCCCAAAACAATCCACACTTGCTGGATGCTACACAATATCTGCAGATGCCACCAAAACAAATCTCACAAAGAAACTGCACTAATGCCAGAAAACCTCAACAAAGCCACAGACAGTAATCACTAAACACAGCAAGCCCCTTTGTGCAAGCTAGGGCAAAGTAACAACAAACACCACAGCCTTTGCCACAGTGTATCAAGATAAAAATAATTAAAGTATTTGGAATTTATACTTAACTTATCCAAAGGACTGGTCCGCTTAGACGCCTCTTGCATTTGTTAGCAGTTTCCGGTCTGTAATTAGCTTACCACAGGTGTTGCAGAAATGCCTAGCGCTTCCATAATAGCGTACGTGTGTGGATCTGGTTGCACAGACATCTTTTGCCCAATCCAAGGTAAGCTTTTCAAATTTCAAATAGCCATTTTTGGCACACCATTTCCAATGCTGGTAAGAAACATGAATCCCATTACTTCCTAATGTCTATCTGGCTTGGTAAGTAGATAATTAATTAGTTTATTGACTGCAACATTGTAGTCAAGATGTATCTCCAAACATCTGCACAGTATGTGTCAATCAATTAACTGGGCCTGTTTGTGATTGGTTACTAAAGCACATCAATTCTGCCAGACACATTCAGCAGTTGTTGCCATTCTGTAGTTTGCATGCGTCCTTGTGTGTTTGTTGTTGGTGGTGTGTGCAGCTACAGGATGGAGCCAAATTCTGGACATCTGCCAGCCACTGCTGTGTCTCCTGGTGGGCCCAGTACCAGTGGTGTGCGTCGTGGCCACAGACCTTCCTCAAGGAAAAGGGCACAGCCTGAAGGTGAAGCCCCACCCAGGCCAAGCGTCCATTTGCCAAGAGGGAGCCAGAATTTAATTTGGCGGATAATAATACTCTTGTGCGTCTGACACTGGCTAAATGGGAGTTATTATTTGGAGCCCAAAGTCAGTGTTTAGGCAAACAAGAAAGGAGCAAATTGTGGGATGCCATTGGTGAGCAGCTTACTAGCACTGCTCAATACCCACGTAGTGGCCCAGCCTGCAAGAAACGCTTCTACACTTTGCAAAGGACCCTTATGCTAAAGATGAAGAATGATCTACTTGTAGACAGTGGGACGAAGCAGGGTCCAAAGAGTAAATACAGGCCATATGAGGAGATGCTGAAGTGTGGATTCTGGGGATGACACCACCAGTTGGGGAGAAGGTACATTGATTTAACCTTGTAAATTATTGTTGTTAATTATGTTGATCCATTTCTGTAACCAAACTCTTTCTCATACTAAAAGTAGGTCAGGGTTAGTATCATATTATAGCTATGCATTTTTTTAATCAAATTTCTCTTGGTTTATGCATAGTGGACCATGAGGACTCGCAGGAGTCAGGTGATGAGGGGTCCCAGAATCCTGCCCTTCCCCCAGCCTCAACCTTAACCCAGTCTGAGGTTGAAGGTAAATAGTCTTGATAATGTGATTTTATGATATTGTTGTTGCTGTTTATTTTTTCGAGCGCACATTAACAATGCATAATTATTATAATTTGTTTCACATAGATGCCCTCAGAGTTGCACCAGCATCTCCTCATGAGTCTACCTACTCTTTGGATGCCAAAAGAGGTTTTTTTCCCAATGCACCACTTAACTAAATTTTGTTTATTTACAATGTATATGTGTAGGTGTGCCTTAAAGGAATCCTCAAAAAGAGTATATCCAAATACAAGTACACAATATATGTGGCCCCAGCTACCACCAGGGGCGTCCCCAGGCACCACCAAATCAAATAACTTAAATCAAAAATATATCATAAATAATCAATATTTATTAATGGTTATATATATACCATCACAAATATATTTTTAAAAACAAAAATCCAATAGCAGGGACACAGACAATCATCCCTCTTCCCCCTTATGAAAAATAGATCCCTATCACACAGTATAAAATACAACAAGTGAATAAAGTGACTGGTGCAATATTAAAGTGCTGAATGCTGATTTATAAAAGTGCTACAGTGCTACAATATGACATTCAAAAAATATAAGTTTGTCCCATATAGAAAGAGAGAACAAATAACCAATCATCTTGCCCCAAAAGAAATTAATTTGTAAATGATTAAAGTGCATAAGATATCACCAGATCGGAGGCTTAGAGGGGTCCCTGCTAAAGACTGGCATCCTGATCCCCTACTCTTTGGATGCCAGTAAGTGCATGTGGCAACCTGGCTTTTGTTAAAGTAATTTAAATGTGTGAATGTATCATGCTCAATCATGCTTTTAATTTGTAGGCCAAGTCCCTGCTTCATCTTTGGACCCCACTTCCTGTGTTGCAGGCCTACATTACCCTGTTGGTGTGTATTGCAAAGCACACTGTATCCTTTGTGTATTTTGTTATCGAATGTGTAGATTTTACTATGTCAAAATGGCAAACCATGATACTTCACATTCCAAGCTGGATAGTTGGTTATGTTTGTGCAGAAAACGGATACTATTTCCGAGTTCTCAAATGATGAAAATGTAAAATACATGTTTTGCCATTAGGCTGCTATTCGAATACATTTACATTAACAATACTATGGCAGCTTAAAGTAATACCAATTCTGCTTTATGTTAGGCCCGAATACAGGAAGTGCTGGTCCTGAAAGGGCCATTCACCGCGCGGCTGCTAGGGATGAGGGTAAGAATGTGTTTGAATTTGTTAAGGTAAGGATGTTGTTTTTCATGAAATGTTGTGTGCCTCTTGACATTTGCTCTGACCATGTATTTTTAGGGCAAAGCTCTAGTGATGGCCTGAGTCTGGACATATCCGAGGTGGTGGGTATGTGTGTTTTTAGATATGTGATTATGATCTGTGTGAACACAATGAGTTTAGGGTGTTTGTTTTTAACAGCGATCTTTCTTCCTAATATCTACTAAATGTAAAGGGTGTGTGTATTGGCCAATGGGTAACTTTGGACAGGTATTGACAGATTTGCGAAACCAACCACAGGCTGAAATGATGCATGCCATCCAACAAATGATGCATGGCATCCAACAATCTATAGAGCGCCAGGACGAAACTTTGTTGTTGTTACATCAGCTAATACAGCAGCAGTCTATTTTTTTTACTGCACTGTTGGCCCCCAACACCGCCCCAAACAATGAATCGGCACCACCAAGGCCACCCAGGGACTAATTTTTTTTTTGGGGGTCGAATCAAATTCTTATAATTTGGTTTGACTTTATTTAATTTAATAAATTCTTGCATATCTTGACTAATGTGTGTTTGGTACCTAATTACATAGCTACTAACCCAGACATTAACACCTCTCTATATCTATATATGTGAATGTTTTTGAAAAATTACTACAGTAATAATTTTGGCTACATTACAATTCTTCAAGAATGTAAGGCCTAACAATGTGTTTCAGAATGAAATAACTAATGGGTTCATGTTCACTTTAACTATGGTTTCAAGGTCAACATACAATTAAATGTAAAAAATGGTACAATTTTTATTGTTAAAAAAAAATGGCCCACATGGCCAATTGAAAATTCCACAGAGCAGCCAAACCCATACCCCCCACCCTACAGCTGTTTTTTTCTTTCCCAGCAGCAGATATTGGGTCCGGCGGGCGTACTGCCACAGTCTGCGATGCTCATTATTGCAAGCTGTAGGGAGAAAAAAAAGCTCATTATTGTTGTGAAATGGATCAAAAGGTAAGAATATTAATTACAATTTAATAGTTGTTACTCATTATGTTGCCACATTCTTCACATTATGCTAAACTCTGTGAATATCTGGTTACATGACATTAGTTTTTTGGCCTTACATGTGCAATTTTTTGCATTACCCTATATGTTTACATTACTTCGTTTATGAATTGAAGGCCTACGTAAGATTGGGGACATTGTTTTTCCAGTTTGCCTAAAGTACTCATGTCCATAGTACTAACTAAACAAATCCTTCTGCTATTCCTATTATAGTTATCAAAATTAATATTGAATGAGTTTGTTATTGAACAAACACACTCACAGGCCAAATGTATTACGTTTAAACAAAGGGGAGGCAACAATCTAGCATGCATACATGCATTTCTGATTGTGCCTCGGCCAAATGTCATCTACATGTCTGCTAATTAACCCCATAATGACATCAACCCTTATGCGTGGTTATATGTTGTAAAAGTATGTTTTGCAAACAAGTAATTGGACTCACCATCGCAGCTGTGGCTAGGGACCATGCTGCTGGGGGTTCCTGGAGCTGGGGTGGGGAGTATGGTGACAGGGTCCATCTGCGTGGAAACATCTGTGTAGACAAAAACCCAACAAAAAATGTCATAAGCTTGGTCCCTGAATCTTATTCTTCTACATCCACCTGTTTTTTGTCTGATCTAAATCATGCTAACAAGGTTTTACACATGTTTAGAAGACATGAGCATGGTATTTAGTGGTTCATGAGGTCAGCTGTATAATTTAATTAGGCCACATGGAGCACTCAAAAAATTGTACATTTGCTAACACATTTGCAATGCAGCATCATGCTGTAATCACTAAAAAATATATTTGTGCTTGCTTGCATTTGTATTGAACTGGAGTGGTGTTACTGAAGTGTCTGAAAATGTCAACACAATATAATGCTAGGTAGCATAAAACATGTGTATGTATTTTATAATCTCATTACATACACCATGTGACTGATAACCAAAAACACTTACCACGACTATGCCCAAGTGCAAGGTCTGGTGCATAGCTGCTGGAGGTGCCGGCTCTATGATGCCCTGAAAAACAGATAATGATGGCACAGGATATTTAACACAGCACAGATTCAAACTGGAACAGACAAACAACAATTCGAAATGTACTCACCAGGGGATGAACTGCCACTGGTATCCCAGGGAGGACTCTGAGGTGGAGGCGTGGAGCCTCTACTCCTCACAATCGGCCCAGAAGATCCCAAAACCGATGGGCCACCCTCCTCCCTCTCACTCCCTGATCCTTGAGGGAGTGTGGGCGAGTTCATGTCCTCCTCCCCACTTGGACTCCCCACTTGAGAGTGGCCACAAGGGTTTTGAGACTCAGCTGAGTCCGACTGTGAGGAGCTGAGGCTCCATACTGCCCTCCCCCCAGCAGCACGCTCCTCTGGGGCATCATCCCCTTCCTCCCCTGGGTCCTCGCCCTCATTGTACCGGCGCTTGAAATCGGACCACTTCTGTATTATGGACCGGAGGGTCAAATGTGTCTTAAAGTGCCCGGACACAGTGGCTTGCACCTCCAACACTATGCGTCTTTTAGCACTACGGGCATAGTCGTACTCCATTACACAAAAGTCCTAAAAAAAACTATTAAAAAAAACACAAATCAATACATGTACATATTAGTGATAACACATATATACCAAGCCATTGCATAAAAAAAAGATAATAAATACTCACTTTAACAACCTGACCATTCACCCGACGATCCACCCTTTTGCGCGTTGTCTTGGAGCATGCGGGGGGAACAGGGGATGTTGAAGGGCCAGGGGGGACAGGGTGGGAAGGGGGGGGCAGAATCGGAGGCATAGCTGGGGAGACGTCTGGCAGGGCGTCTGGGCCGCATGATGGATCCTCGTATGTGGAAACCGGAAGTAGCAAAAACGAAAGCAAAAGCTAAAAATCTGACACTCCTCGCATTAATAATACGCTAACATATGCCTATGATATCGCAAGGATACGCAAAGGTTAAAATAGCGTAAACATAACAAGCTCAGCCGCTCCATACACACAAGCTAAAATGTATTTCTTACATATTTTTGTTTATGTTGTGTAATTTTTTGCAACATAATTCCAGAGAGAGTAACACATACATTAAGACCTCTTTATATATAGATATGTGAATGTGTTAAAAACATGACTACAGAAATAGGTTGGGATACATTTGAATGCTTCAAGAATGTAAGGGGGGACAATGTATTTCACAATGTTATCACTAATGGGTTAATATTAACTTTAACTATGGTTTCATGGTCATGCTAGTGCACTCAGATGCGCAAAAATCTTTGCCGCTTATTCAACAACAGCGTTACAAGGAATTTCATGGTTCAAAAAAAAAAACACATGTATGAACAGCACAGCGCCACAGCCAGCGACAGGTAGCGACTGGGCGTAGCGACTGGCCCTCGCCTCAATATCCCAGATTCAACAAGAAATTTCTAGGAAATAGCGTGGGTGCTGTTTTTTGGCTGACTACGGCATAGAGCGCCAGACACGGTTAGATTAAAGTGATTTTTTGTGGTGTAAACAAAAGTTAAGAACTGTAAAAATAACGCGAATGACATTGGGGTAGGGGTGTGAGCTTAAAATGTAAGTGGCACACTACAAATTAACTTTTCGAAGAAAAAAAAAACATTGGAAACATTACATACACTTCAGGAATAATGTCTAACACATTTGTATTTTGAAAAAAAAAAAAAAAAATATATATATATATATAATACCCAAAAAATACATTTGAGTGTCTGCCATAGAAATGTTTGGGAGACCGCCAGGTAGCGAGAGGTAATACCTGGTGTTCGGCAAGGCTGAACGTAGGCGCTGTTCGCTAAGGCTGGGATCATGTTGAATCTAATGCTACATGGCGTTCTCCCAGTCGCTAAACAGGATCGGCTTCATAAATGTGTAATTGCGTATTTCAGCCGGCGTTCTCATGCCGATACCTCTCGCTACCTGTCAGTAAAGAGTCACTACCTGGTGCTATCCCTTTATAAATAAGGGCCTAGGTGTAGAAAGGGGGCTCTATGTTCATTACTGGAGGTCTTTCAAATTTTGTGTAGCACCGCTTTAAGGTTGAAAGATGATACATATTTATGTAGCACAACCAAGAAAAAATAGAGACTCAGTAAAGGTCTGTTTTATTTAAAGCCGATCCAGACCTTCTGTGGCCAGCCCTGGAAGCTAAAATATTCCAGGGCCAGCTGCTAGCCGGCCCCGGAGCAGCCTACACCCGGATGCCCCACTATGTGCAACCCCTGGGGTCAGCAGTAAACTCCCCTTTACTGGCGACTCCTGCAACTCTGTGATCTCTGCAACCGCCGCATCCATGGCTTCCCTGCAGCTGTGTGCACTCCCATGCCCAACCATTCAGACAGGCCGTGCATGCCGGAATGCACACTGTACAAGGAAACAGGGGATAAGGCACCTGGTTGGTGCAATACACCCAGCAGGGGGAAAGTGGGGGAAGTGGCCGGCACTGTCAGTGCCTGTCGCCAGATGCCCACCCAAAGGTAAGTGACTCTCTTTTCAGCGAAAATTCATCCAGCATGAATCCAACAATATTTGGATTTGTGACAGATTTAATTTTCCCAAATTCTAGTTCTAATGAACCAGTTCGCTCATCTCTTATTTTAGTCAGATCCATACAGTATTGGGTTGATTCAAAGAAACATGTAACAGCTTGGATTTGGGTCACGATCATCCTATTTTTCACGTCCGCTCGTGCGTTCGTATGAACTTGCGAGTGATTCAATAAGCAAATACGTTTCTATCCTAAAAGATACGTCCGTTCGTATGATATCTCCCGAACTTGCCTCAGTCAGTTGGCAATCGTAAAAATCACGTTCATGTGCTCACCTGTTGCGGCGGCAGCCTGTTTTTTCGGCTGCTTCCATCGTCCACCTCTTCCAATTACTTGCGTTTGCCTCTGGTTTTCATTGGTTTTTGGCCTCTTAGATTCGTGCGTTCGTATGTTTATAAGATCTTGCGCATGCGCACCCTCAACCAGAAACTTACCTAAACCCCTTAGCGCCTGCATCCAACTTCATTTCTCGGTCCCTCAAACTTACCTAAACCCCTTAGCGCCTGCATCCAACTTCATTTCTCGGTCCCTCAAACTTACCTAAACCCCTTAGCGCCTGCATCCAACTTCATTTCTCGGTCCCTCAAACTTACCTAAACCCCTTAGCGCCTGCATCCAACTTCATTTCTCGGTCCCTCAAACTTACCTAAACCCCTTAGCGGCTGCATCCTTCTTCATTTCTCGGTCCCTCAAACTTACCTAAACCCCTTGGCGCTTGCATCCTTCTTCATTTCTCGGTCCCTCAAACTTACCTAAACCCCTTAGCGGCTGCATCCTTCTTCATTTCTCGGTCCCTCAAACTTACCTAAACCCCTTGGCGCTTGCATCCTTCTTCATTTCTCGGTCCCTCAAACTTACCTAAACCCCTTAGCGGCTGCATCCAACTTCATTTCTCGGTCCCTAAAACTTACCTAAACCCCTTAGCGCCTGCATCCAACTTCATTTCTCGGTCCCTCAAACTTACCTAAACCCCTTAGCGGCTGCATCCAACTTCATTTCTCGGTCCCTAAAACTTACCTAAACCCCTTAGCGGCTGCATCCTTCTTCATTTCTTGGTCCCTAAAACTTACCTAAACCCCTTAGCGCTTGCATCCTTCTTCATTTTTCAGTACAGTATTGGGTTGATTCAAAGAAACATGTAACAGCTTGGATTTGGGTCACGATCATCCTATTTTTCACGTCCGCTCGTGCGTTCGTATGAACTTGCGAGTGATTCAATAAGCAAATACGTTTCTATCCTAAAAGATACGTCCGTTCGTATGATATCTCCCGAACTTGCCTCAGTCAGTTGGCAATCGTAAAAATCACGTTCATGTGCTCACCTGTTGCGGCGGCAGCCTGTTTTTTCGGCTGCTTCCATCGTCCACCTCTTCCAATTACTTGCGTTTGCCTCTGGTTTTCATTGGTTTTTGGCCTCTTAGATTCGTGCGTTCGTATGTTTATAAGATCTTGCGCATGCGCACCCTCAACCAGAAACTTACCTAAACCCCTTAGCGCCTGCATCCAACTTCATTTCTCGGTCCCTCAAACTTACCTAAACCCCTTAGCGCCTGCATCCAACTTCATTTCTCGGTCCCTCAAACTTACCTAAACCCCTTAGCGCCTGCATCCAACTTCATTTCTCGGTCCCTCAAACTTACCTAAACCCCTTAGCGCCTGCATCCAACTTCATTTCTCGGTCCCTCAAACTTACCTAAACCCCTTAGCGGCTGCATCCTTCTTCATTTCTCGGTCCCTCAAACTTACCTAAACCCCTTGGCGCTTGCATCCTTCTTCATTTCTCGGTCCCTCAAACTTACCTAAACCCCTTAGCGGCTGCATCCTTCTTCATTTCTCGGTCCCTCAAACTTACCTAAACCCCTTGGCGCTTGCATCCTTCTTCATTTCTCGGTCCCTCAAACTTACCTAAACCCCTTAGCGGCTGCATCCAACTTCATTTCTCGGTCCCTAAAACTTACCTAAACCCCTTAGCGCCTGCATCCAACTTCATTTCTCGGTCCCTCAAACTTACCTAAACCCCTTAGCGCCTGCATCCAACTTCATTTCTCGGTCCCTAAAACTTACCTAAACCCCTTAGCGGCTGCATCCTTCTTCATAGTAAAATTTTTTTTTTTTTTTTTACAAACATAGTTATTTTTTTTTTTTTTTTTACAAACATAGTAAATTTTTTTTTTTTTTTTTTACAAACATAGTAAATTTTTTTTTTTTTTTTTTTTTTTACAAACATAGTAAAATTTTTTTTTTTTTTTTTACAAACATAGTAAAATTTTTTATTTTTTTTTTTACAAACATAGTAAAATTTTTTATTTTTTTTTTAAAAAACAGTAAAATTTTATTTTTTTTTTTTTTACAAACAGTAAAATTTTTTATTTTTTTTTTTACAAACATCGTAAAATTATTATTTTTTTTTTTACAAACATAGTAAAATTTTTTTTTTTTTTTTTACAAACATAGTAAAATTTTTTTTTTTTTTTTTTACAAACATCGTAAAATTATTTTTTATTTTTTTTTAAAAACATTAAAACTTTTGAACTAGATAAAACAATGTTAAACGAGTTAACAAAAGTAGCCAGGACCAAGGGCACTAATCATCCTCCTCTTCTTCATCTGTTGGCCCCAACGTCGCCTGTATGGCCAGCAGCTCGGCCACCAACTCCTTGATTCTTTTTTTTTTTTCCTGCACGGTTTTTGGGATAATCCCTGTAAGCAATAGAGAAATAAACATAAATAGGAGTCCCAGACCGGTTTGTATGCTGGAAATAGATTTGGGGTTAATCAAATACATGTAAATGCATGACATATGTCATTCTTCCAAGGGATAAAGTTAATGCATTTCCCACAGGTAAGTCTTTAAACTCCTTAAACCGGACCTTCAACATTATTTAATGAAAACCAATAACTATTCCCAAATGATTCTGCACCAGATCAAAGTACATTTGGGAGGTTTTTTGATTACAGCGCCGCCATCTGGACTCTGAAGCATAACACTTAATGAGGAGTGGAGAGTTGGATAAAGTACAGGGGAGTAGGTTACAGTGGTGCGTTGGGAATCCAGAGCATAGCTGGGTTGAGGGAAAGGTCATCAGTCCCACAATGCATGGCAGCACCTTACTTTTTTCAGTCTGTATCCCATGCTGCCTGTAAATATTGCGCATTCCATATTCCGCAATATTGGTTTTTTTCAGTCTAATAACATGCATTAGATGGCTGAAGGCTGTTTTTCAATGTTTCAAATCTGTAGGTACAGTGTGTTGGCTAATTATTATGTTCTTAATACAAGTTAGGGTCCGCTTTAAGCTAACGAAGTGCCCACATGAAAGTGTGAACTACACCTTGGCTACGCCTTTAGTTATGTGTGTGTTATTAGCTAACAAAACATTAATATGAATAATGGCATGGAGACTTACGGAGTTGGTGGCCGACAGATGGCTGGTTGGGGCCAACAGGCTGCCCTTGGTCCTGGCTATGCTGTGAAGAAGTCCCTGGAGAAACATGTGACATTTGGTTAGTACTTGTATAGAGTCACTATTCCCAACATATCTGGCTCCCAGTCTGGCTGACATCACTCACCTTCGCCAGGATCGACTTCCAGCATCTCTGCTGCCTCCTCCTCCACTATTTCACCCGCACCAGAAGCTTCTACAAATACATAATAAAGGATAACTTAGTTTTTGGCCTGCCATGTATATCTTTGTGCCTATACATGAAGAGTGACATACCAGAGCCTTCCCCATGCCTGGCCAGGTATGACTCCACGCCCACGCGGTTGGGCCCCTCCTCTGTGGTAAGGTCCAGGGGCTGGTCTGAGGAGGCCACAGAGGAGGGGTAGGTCCGTCGCCCGGGAGATCCACCACCTTCACTCACAGATGCAGACTCATGCAGCACTGGTCGGCCTGTACGCCTCCGGGTGCGGCGAATTCTGAAATCCATTTCCAACACTACCAAAGAAAAGTCATTATAAATAAAGGCATAACTTATACATTTGGAACATATACCATGCAATTGCTTGGTACTTACTTGGGAAATGGATTCCAAAAAACCTCCGCACCCGGGGCATGTGCAGACGTTTCAGGTCCGACCAATGCTGCATTATCTGGGTGTGAGTGAAGGTGGTGCTGGTGACACGGTGTATCTCGGCGATGATCTCCCGGGCGATGTCCCTTTTCTCGCACACATTGGGCGCGAAGTCATACCGGCGCTGAAGCATGATCTGAAAAACATAATGGACACAGAGCTTTTACTTTTACACACACACCCATATGTGTTGCATCACAAGTTGAGAATTTCATGTCATTAACACACACATTTAGAGTGGCAGCCATTTTTGGGGAGTGCCTTAAAGAGGACGTTGACTGTGAATGAGAGTCTGGTCTTATGTTATATGTATCACACACCATGTACATACAGATAATAGCCAACATCAAGAATCAGGCCACCTGCATCTATGGCATGTTAGGATGGTTTAAACATCCAAGATGTAGGCTAATGCTTAGGCTTTTGGACCACGTGTGTGGCTTCCCGTTGTGTTTTTATGGCTTAGGAAAACAGTGTTCCTCAAACATCCGCATCAAGGTCCGAGACAGGCCAGGTTTGCCAGCTAGCCCCGCTACTCCACAGGTTAATTAACTGTTGCTAAGCCGGAGCAATTGGCCGAATTAGGACATCAGCATAGACAGGTGAAAACGTGGCCAGGCTCGGCCCTTGAGGATGAAGTGTGAGGAGCCAGTTCTTAAACATTAAGAGACCCCAAACTAGTTCCAAACGCATCATTTACATTTAGGCCATCATTGACTATTAGATTAAAATGCACAGGCAGCCACTTACCAGCATGAGGATCTCTTCCTGTTGACGGGTGAAGATAGTGGGCGCCATCTTTATGCTTCTTCAAGGCAGCAGATAAGTGAAACCCCAGCGGTTTCCTGGTTCCGCTCGAATGTACGTTCGTACGAGCGCGTAGTCGTGCGCATAGGCGTCACACGCTGGGCTCATTATTTAAAGGTCCCTGCACCCAAAGCTCATTCTCTTTGAGCATTTGTGGAAGATGGCACCTAAAAAGCCTATGACCAAGCGACCCCAGCAAAGCCAGACCGCGGAGGGCCCAACAACAAGGTCCCAGCAAGGTAGGAGAAAGCTGAGAGGCAAGACTACTACCTCGGCCCCACCAAGGGACACTGGACCCTCAGGAACCCAAAAAAGGGGCCCCAAGCCACGTGCCCCTGCAGCCAAAAAGCAGACAACTGCAGCACCCACCACCTCTGCCCCCAGAAGAGGCCGCACAAGGGAGCCCACACCGGCCATGGGTTCAAGTAGGGCAGTTCGGCAACCCAGGCCCCGCAGCAGGGCCCGAACCCCATCCAGGGCCAGAAGCCCATCCAGGGCCCGCCAAACCCCATCCAGGGCCAGAAGCCCAGCCAGAGGCCGCCGAACCCCATCCAGGGCCAGAAGCCCAGCCAGAGGCCGCCGAACCCCATCCAGGGCCAGAAGCCCAGCCAGAGGCCGCCGAACCCCATCCAGGGCCAGAAGCCCAGCCAGAGGCCGCCGAACCCCATCCAGGGCCCGAAGCCCAGCCAGAGGCCGCCGAACCCCATCCAGGGCCCGAAGCCCCTACAGGGCCCGAAGAACCCCATCCAGGGCCAGAAGCCCCTACAGGGCCCGAAGAACCCCATCCAGGGCCAGAAGCCCCCGACCTGGCACCAGCCGGGAACAGAGCCCCCGACCTGGCACCAGCCGGGAACATAGCCCCCCAAGAGGGCCCAGAATTTCAACCATGACCACATCTACACCTGGAAGTTCGGTGGCCAGCCACGCAAGAACACCCAGTCCCTTGGCCAGTCCAGTCCAGTCATTGGGAAGCCACCAATCCGGCCATTCCCCTACCCAGCCCCAGGCCATAATGTCACCACATGTGTCTGCACACATGGAGGAGCAGCCAAGCCAACCATCTGGCCGCACATTGCGCCGCGGCCAGTTGAGTGGGAGATTCTCCCATGACCAAAATATGGCATTGGCTAGTGGCCTTACATTATACTATGACGAGCTCTATGGGAGCAAATCAAAACACACCACAAAGCAGCGCAAGATGGAATTGTTTGAAACCATCCTACGACAAGTAAATGCAGCGGGGGAAGAGAGGAAAGATGTGTCCCAAATTCAGAAGAAAATCTCTGATCTGAAGTATGCTGTACGGCAAAAAGAAATTAAAAGGCATAATTACAGGTAAATAAATGTTTTCTCCAAATATAATGTTTAGGATGTACTGTATGCACCTTTTCTGAGTACCAAACGATTTTCTCTTTTCAGCCTGAAAACTGGAGGTGGCTTTCCTTCTAAATTGGAGTTTACCCCTGCTGAGGAGATTGTGCTGGGACTTCTCCATCCGGTCGCGGTCGGTGGACATGCTGGTCTAAGGGACACAGACTCACCGACCCGTACCCACGGTGAGTACTCTTAAATCTGCATGTTTGCCTGTTTGCTAAATAATCTAAAGTTCACTAGTAACAAGATAACGGGATGCCCCTATGGTTTGCCTTGCTTGGCCTCGCACTACTGTGCCTGTTTGTGTCCTCTTTTGGTCCCTGTGAATCACACATTTAGGACCACATCCATTATGGCAAAGATCAAATTTCCAATTGGATTGGTAAAGTCATGAAGTTTCTCCAGAAAAGTGATATATTTTGAAACAATCACAAAACACACATCATTATGGATGGGTTGCCTATTTGTTGTGTGAGTTGTGTTTGAGTTAACAATTTAATTAGCCACCCCCAAACATATCTGACCTAGAGCAGCGAGACTCAACTGGCGGCCCGGGGTACCAATGCGGACCTTGGCACCAGATTCCAGGACCCCTGCCCAGACAGCCCTGCACTCAGTTACTTCTGTGTTGACGTGCTCAGAGCTGCCCCCTTGATCGGCGATGTAGTGGTTGTTCTCCTGCCCAATGTCATGGCTCCCTGAAACATAGCATTGCAATATGAAGTACTGCACAGGAAGTGGCATTGCAAGGTACACAGTAACTTGGTAAATCTTTCTCTTGGCACAATCGTGTCCCGCTGCCCCTGCTCTGCCCCATCTGCCACAGTCCCCCCATGCCCCCCCCCCACATAAGCCCCATACATTTGTAACAGATTTGCTCCATCCATCCCATCACCATCAATACGTTAACTCCCCCCTTTAGCCATCCAATCCCTGTCCCCTCAGCTCTGCCCCATCCAGCCCAGCAAGGGCAAGCAGCCTTTATTAGTTTGCACTTTGAAATCTCAAGCCCCTCCACCAGTGTGTTTATTTCTAACTAGACACCCCCTGCGTCAGCCCCATGGCCAGACATTCACCTCTCACCACATACCTTTAAATGGACCTTTCCAACAATTGTTTGAGTACCCCGGACCTAGCGAATGGTAGGCTAAATCCAAAAATGTGCGTTGAAAGTTGTATGCTGACTGGGTACACTTCCTGACTTAGAACTGAGGTCAGTTAGCAGTTTTCGCGAGCCATTGCACCTATCTAAACTTGCGTGTCTTTTAACAAATGTCCCCATTGCTCTAGAGTTGATTAATATTACAAATAGAGGTTTATTTGATTACCTATCCCAAAAATGGTTATGTGTGTGTTTACGTGGTTTGTTTTTCTCTTCTTCAGCCCAGCATGATCCCTCAGCAAGGGTAAACTCACCCCCCAGTTTGGTTATGCCTACCAGGTCCGTACAGCATAGGAGCCCAGATCCGAGATTTCCGGTAAGTTAATTTAGTACCATAAATACTACCAAGTGCTTAAGAATGTGTTAAACTGTGGGAATCCCAAATTTGGACGCCAACTTACACTTTTTTTTTTGTATGTCCCTACAGACCCGCACACTCATGGAAGAGATCCAGGAAATGGAGGAAGATGATGATGTCTCCATGCAGGGCACGTCGGATGACCTCCCCCTGGGTCCCAATTTGGAACTGCTCCATAATGTTTCTCTGGCCAATCCTCAGCAGCAGAGTGAATCTCCATCCATTGTGCATGCACATGGGGAGACTGACACTACAGGCCCCAATGTTCACTCTGCTGCTGAGGATTTGCAAAACAGGCCTGTTGCTGTTGAGGGGACGACACCACGCGGCAGGGCACGCCCAAGAGCCAGGGTAATTGTGCGGCGGACTCCATTACGCCGCCCCACAATTTCCCAGGGGAGGCAGAGTGCCCTGCTTCAATTATGGACCCAAGAAAGGGACTCTTATGAGGCACAGCTCGTTACAGAGCGTGAGGAAAGGCATGCCGACATGGTCACCATCAATACCAGTCTACAGGGCATCCTCGCGGAGTTGCGTACCCTCAACAGCAACGTGGTCACTGCAAGTAATGGCATCCAGTCAGCCATGGCTGAGATGACCAATATGCAGAGAAACATTGTGGAGCAGTTTCAAATTCACAATGCTGCCATGGCCCAGGCTAGGTCCCATTCACATGGACCTCCACCTGGACCTCCACCTGGGTATTATGGGCAGCCACCCTATTAAGCCATGGGTGTGTGGGACATCTTTTCTCTTAACCCCCACTGTATTTACTTGTCCTTTGAGGTTTCAAACAATCCATTTTGTGTTGCTCATGCAGGTTGTGTTTTGTATTTGCTCCCATATAGCTCCTTAGAGTAATGCTTAAGGCCACTAGCCAATGCCATAGGTCTATGTGGAGGGTATCTGGCCACTTATGGCTTTAAATATGTATTTGGTTGGTGCTCCTCCTGTTTGCAGACATGTTTGTGTGACATTATGGCCATGCCCAAATATCCCTGGGCACAGGCAATATTAATGACTGGACTAGGCTGGCCTTTGGACTGGGTGTCCTTGTTTGGTTGTGCCACTCACTTCCAGGTGTAGATGTGCTCGATGTTTTTTTGTTATGTCATCCATTTGTAACCACAGATGTATGTGGAATGTTTTCTGTTAAGCACTATAATTTTTAGTTTTCTAAGTAAAAAAAAAATCACACTTACAATACTTGTGGCGTTTTTAGTGGGAACACATTTTAAACAGCTTGGGCTAAACCAGATAATTTTGGTTTGAAGAGGTGTAACAATGCAAATCTAAAGCTAAGGAAACTACATGAAATACATTAGGCAACAATTAATGTAAAAATGTTTTACTTTGAGGTAATGCCACATTACGGCAAAACAACATATTTAACAAAAAGGATAACACAGACACACAGAATGTTGAGACACGAAATAAAATTAACTAAAATGCTGCAAGATCAAGTTGGCTCTAACTGATTGGCCAGACTCACTGGGTGGCCCCACAAAATTCTCTACATCATCCTCTACGGCTGAAGAGGGCAGGCTATCCACATAACGTGGGACACGTTCCAGGATGGCAAAATTGTGCAAAACAGCACATGCCATGATTATGTCGATCACTTTCTTGGGATCATATTGCAGGGCGCCCCCAGTATGGTCCAGGCAACGAAAACGTGTCTTCAACAGCCCAAAGGCCCTCTCCACAACAGCCCGGGTCTTGCGGTGCGCACGGTTGTACGCTTCCTGAGAGGCATCCTGGGGCCGCAGCACAGGCGTCATGAGCCAGGGTAGAAGTGGGTACCCGGAATCACCTTAAACAGACAATTACATGTAATCAAAATTAAAAAGGCAACACAACAAACACAAATAATTTTACATATATCATAATGATGTAAGGTAAAGGGCAAAAAAAAACACCCAGGGCACATTAGCCAAATAAATATTGCCACTAATGTAGTACATAATTAAAAATGGCACTTCAATATACCAATTAATTAACAAACATCTGCACGGCCAAGGGTATTTGGAATTTAAATATATTTTTAGTTTTCAGACATGTTACAATTAGGATGCTGCTGAGGGGCTATCCACATTTAGATGAAAACTACAATGTATGCAGTTTAAGTCCACTTTGACATTTAAAGACCAATAGTACAAAAGGAGCCAAAGCTCACAGATCCTTGGGTATAAACTCCCAACCAATATATTTAGGGACATGGAACTTACAGACATCCTAACTAAAGGGAAAACATTCTAAAGGACAAAGCGAGGCAAGCATTTTTTTTGGAAGTTCATAATATCTGACCCAAGAAAAAGGCAGTTTCTGGCTTATGTAAAGAATTCAAATACTAACATATCAACAAATACAAGATTAATCCCACATTTAATAGCACACAAATAGGACACACTTACCAAGCAGCCATGCCCCCGAAAATTCACCTGCCTCAAATCTCCGAAACAACCCAGATCGCCTGAGGATATATGAGTCGTGGGACGATCCTGGGTAGCCGGCAAGGACACTCATAAAACGCATGTCCGGACCAACCACGGCCTGGACATTAAGGGAGTGTCCCATTTTTCGATTCCTTAAGGCAAAAACATACAAAAAGGGTAATTGATATTTGACCCCAAAAAAAAAAAAAAACATGTCTGCACTCTATTGGGAAATACTAATGAAAAGCCTAGATAAAGCAGCTACACAAATGAGGGATAAACAAATATGCTGCCGCAAAGGAAAACAGGTTACATTACACGTTGGCCAACATAATAACCAATCTCAATACCTATATATATACTCGTCGGCAGCCCTAGGTACGAGTGCCACATGTGTGCAGTCAATAGCACCAATAACGTTGGGCATGTCGGCCACATTATAAAACCCAAGCTTAATGGCGTTTCTGGCTGCCATATCATCCGGAAAATAAATATATTTTGGAGTTATGGCAGCCATGCCTTCCAAAAATTTAGATAGTGCGCGGCTCAGCGTAGGCTGTGACATCCCCACGGAGAGGGCACCCAGCCTCTGGAACGAGCCGTTCGCCAAAAATTGCAGGCAGCCAAGCATCTTGGTCATACCTGAAATTGCATGCCCCTTCCTTGTGGTGCGGGCTAACCATGGCCGCAGCTCACTATATAATTTATGGAGGGAAGCGCGATTAAGCCTGGTCAGCTCGAACAGCTCAACATCATTCATGCTATCGATGTTCATGCGACGACGCAGGGGCAATCTGCTCTCAGACATCTCGATCAACTCAATGCCAAAAAGCATAAGCCCTTGATGTGCCACAAACTCGCTCCGCTCCATCCTACTCCCGAGGCCAAATAGCTGCCGGCAAACATTTCGTAAAGCAGCTCTTTAATGGGCTTCCAAACAATTAGCAATCACCTCTCTGAATTGGTCGCAAGCCCATGTGAAGGACGTAAAAAATAGGATCGGACGCAAATAATACGATTTGGACGGGAAAAACACACGAACTAACGCAAATTATACGATTCTCGTACGAAATGCGTATGTTCATATACGTCTATGCACGAACGATCGTGCGAATACAAAATGGGCAAAAAAACAAGAAAAAATGACAAACACCCACCCAAACTTACGATTCTCGATACGAAATCAATTAACTTTGGCTCTTTGAATCGAGGGGTATGTATACAGTAAATGTCAATGATTTGTGCTGTTATCAGTTCCTTGCTTCCTTTTGTCCAAATCACTTGAATAACAGTTGTTGTCATAGGCATAATAATTGTATCATGTTCCTTTAATGTGATAACCAGATTTATGTGTACAGTATTTGAACACTTGAAATCATAAAGCCAAACTGTAGTGTTATGTGTCTTTCTATTTTGGTTTTAGTTTTCCTCTGTCACCCAGTTTTGTGGCATACAATAATAATGGGGTTGTCCCCATTGCCTCTCACTGTATGCTGCGGGTGTTATGCCCCTTTTCAAGCGTTTTAGCCTTTTACCGCCGGGAGACGCTCCGGTACCCCCTATGGTCCAGTCTGAACCAGATTTGGCCTGACTGGCAGCAGTTGTTGCTGGCCTTCCCGCATGCCCTAGGGTGGGAGCAGCCCTTCAGATCATATTGAACTGGATCAGGGTGGCAGCCAATTGCCTTTTCTGTTGTACCGACTCCTGTCAGGCTGGGTGTCGGCTGAAACAGCTGATACAAAAATCCCTGGCTGAAGGTTTACACTATCTTAGAAGGAGGCGGAGCTTAATGCTGAGCCCGAGGACCTATCCTGGATGGCGACGCTTGCAAGGAGCTAGGGAGTTTTTTCATTAAACCTTCCCTGATTGGCAGAGAAGTCTGCTAGCAGGTTTGTCTGACCCCGGAGCTTGGGGACCAATCATAGATGCTAATGCATACACCAGGTAATGTTGCTGGACACCGATGATTTACTACATGGCCTCTGATGGGCTGTTGCATCCTCGGCTGGCTATTGGACACTCTGGTTAGACCCCGGAAGATGGAGGGTAAGTGCCTCCTTGCAGTATATATTCTGTATTTTCCCCTGGCCCCGCACCTTTGAAAAAGCTGGTGACCCAGCGAAACGCGTTAGGCGGAAGGTGAGAGGAATAATTTTGGATACCAGAAGGACCCGATTTCTTTATCACTAGCGGCCGCAGTGTGAGGGATTGGGGACAGCTTCGTTTTTATTGGATGCGTGTTTAAACAAAGAGTGTTTTGTAAGTGCATTTTATGAAGTATTAAAGAGTGATTCCGCTGTACTTACAGAGTTGCACTAGATGTGTTTTTTTGTTTTTGCTTCCTATAACGTAACTAAGAAGCAGCTCAAGCTCATTAAACTTTCAGGTGCTCGTAATCATCAAGTAATTTGTCGGCAGTTGAAATACCCTGCAGTTGGTAAGAGTACCTTCAAGTGGTGGTGGGCACAGAAACATTTTGGTGCATGCACAGTGGGACTCCATCTAGAAGCTCATTTTACCAATTGAATGGACTAGAAAAACTATTATTCTGCTCTGTGCCTTTCTGTTGTCAGTTTTGTGGTATGTTTGCTTTAAAAGTATATAAGCACTATTGTTAAAATCCACTTCATTCCCTTTAAAGTATTTCCTTACACAGTTTGACAACATGTGTTACTGTATGCAAACTCTTTTGATTGTTCATTAGAGAGCAATTTTATGATAAAGTTTGCTACTGTTATGTGCACATCACCTCATATAGTCGGAAGCAAGGGAATTCTGTTGAGAATCTTTGTATTAAAGGGGAACATATCAGTAAGCTCCATAATGTGAATTTTCTATTTTAATTACAGTGTTTGTTTTTATTGAAAGTACTTTAAGATTAAAAGTGGGGCCAGAATGTTCTTTTATTTTTCTACAGTGAATTTCCGATATACAGGGATTGTATATGTTTGTTGTTATGTTATTTTTCTTTGTTTATCTCAACCTACTTTAGAATTTTACAGTACTAAAGTTTACTTTATGCTATATCAGCAGATAACCTACTGAGAAAGTTATTGTCGTAAAGTAACACATATACCTTCCCTACATATAAAGTGCTTATATTTTTTGCACCTGTCCAACAAAGATCGTGCTTGATTTAAAGCGGACCTTCACCCTGAATAGGATCATATGTTAGATGTTTCCCACACCCTGTACATACAGATTACTCACATTACAAAATCATCCTACCTGCATCTACTGCATGTTATGAGACTTTAAACATGGAGCATCAGACAGCCTGCAAACAGGAAGTATCTTCTGCCTGTGTAGCTCTGCATTCTGGGATTGCTGTCCTTTCTCTTACCCCAGCTCTGCTCTGTCAAAGTACAGCTATAACCCACAGCCCTGCACTTCCCCTGCCCCCTCCTCTCCTCACCACCTATGCATCACCTATGTGTGATGCTTCAGAGTCAAGATGGCGACGCCGTATCCTAGAGTCCTAAACAGAGTTGCAGCCCAGTGGGGGAAAGAATAATAAGTGACTTAAAACTTAAAATATATTAATTTTAGATGTTGGTTTTAAGGGTTTGGGCTTTTCATTAAGTCATGCTGAAGGTCCAGTTTAAGCACTTCCATCATTTATTCACAGTTTTGTTTACTTTTTTCTTCCTCACTCCTACCATCTGCTCTGTTACCTAAAACTTTGCATGATTCACTTACATTAATTGTTAAGAAAAAACTTTAACTTAGAGGCTGATTCATTACTAACGTCAGGTATCGGCAGACGAGCATCTGTATAGCGACTCCTAGAGCGACCGCTAGTAGAAGCCATAAGTGGGTATTGGGCGCTGTAACATGGTTACTACAGGTTACTCAGTTGCTGTAGTAACCTGTCTGGCATTAATGAATGTAATGTATGTTGGGCGCTCTAACACCGGTACAGCGCTGCAGGGAGCAAAAGGTAGTGCCAGCTCAGTGCGACTGACTCTCAGGTCTCTGGACCATACTTATCAAAAAAGGACACACACAGCGTTGGCACTCTAAATCTGGTCGCTATAGCATAGTTTGTGATTAAAGTCTGTTTTTGAACACATATACACCTGTAACAAAGTGACACATGGAATTACATTGTTTTAACACTGTGACATTAACAATTTAGTGCCAGACCTTTAATGATCATTCTGCATAAAAATATAAAAAGTCTAATAAGTTTGTTTGCAGCCAGGAGAGATCACACAATGATTTGAGAAAATAAAATGTCAAATACGCTGTTTAAACACAAGCAAATGAACGGCCATTGAAATGTATGGGAGAGTGACACTGAGCGAAAGGTAATACCTGGCACTCTGGAAGCTAGAGCGCCAGCGCTATATGCTGAGCCGCCTGTAATAATACATTGGACGCTACATGGCGCTGTTAGAGTCCCTCACCAGATTTGCTTTTATAAATGTGGTTTTGCCTACAGCGCCCAGCGTTCACCAGACGCTGCCTGACGCTACAAGGCGTTACCTGGCGCTATCCCTTCTTAAATAACCCCCTTAACTGACATTGAAATTGATCCTTACATAGTAATCTGTTGAAAACATATTGGCACATTAGATGTAATCCTTTATTTCATACAATATAGCACACGAATCCCGAACCAAATGTTGTGCCAATACACTGTCCCCCTCAAGAAACAAATAATTGGCAAGGTGCCGTTATCCCCGAATACCATGGACAGGTGTTCCTAGCCATCCCATAGCCAGTGAGGCATTCTCCCCATTCTATAGGCAGTGAGGGCATCCCACATCCTATAGGCAGTTAGGCTTTCCTCCAGCCCATAGGCAGTAAGGGTATCCCCCATCCCATAGGCAGGAAGGGCATCCCCCATCCCATAGGCAGTGAGGCATCCCACATCCCATAGGCAGTGAGGCATCCACCCATCCCATAGGCAGTGAGGCATCCCCCATCTCATAGGCAATGAGGGCATCCCCATCCCATAGGCAGTGAGACATACCCATCCCATAGGCAGTGAGGCATCCCCCATCCCAGGTAGGGAGGCACCCCCATCCCATAGTTAGTGAGGCATCGCTTATCTCATAGGCAGTGAGGCATCCCCCTCCTATAGGCAGTGAGACACCCCCCTCCCCCAGATGCTAAAGGAAAAAGAAAAAAATGTAAATAAACTTACATTGCCAGTCGCTCCTGGCCCACAGCCAGGCGATGGAGGGATGGGCAGGGAGAGTGCTGCCACTGCCGCTGCTTATACACTACTTCCCCTAAAATGGAGCACAGCTACAGGTGCTTCTGTGTCCACAGTTTTGTCCATACTGTAAAAAATAACAAAAATATTTGTTCAAAAGTTTGGAAATAGCAACATCGTATGGGGTATGCAGAAAAAATTCTTTAGCATAGCCCAGGGATGCAATTGTTTCTAAACCTTCAAACCATCATTGGAAAAAATGATAAACCTCCCCTGTAAAAATTCCCCATTACATGTGCAGATAGCAAAAATTATTTTTTCTGTTTTAAAATTAAAAGATGCAGATAGCAATTCACACCCAAATGTTAAACCGGAGTTGAACTTGTTTCACTAAAGAATGAAACCCAATGGACTAAAGAAATGTCAAAGGCAGGGTAGTCCCATCAATTATGTTGCCTACTACTTTTTTGTCCCACCGGCATTCTTGTTAAATAAACTCCCTGTTCCCCCATTGACCAAACAAGAAGTGAGTCTCAATCTCCCAATCATCCTCAAAGACAACAGAGCCATATCTCAATCTAATATAAAGATTTAGTTTGAGTCACCCTATAACACAAGCATGTGTATGTATAGAGATGTGCATTGAATTGTTGAATTCATTCTATAATGCGAGCTCTCAGCAGAGTCTTGTGGTTTCAAAGTGAATCATTGCAGTGTTCCCTGTGGCTTTATTAATGATTTATCATAACTTTCTACTGGAATCCCTATTATATTTGTGATAAAAATAGAAAGGCCAAAGAAAAGTCATAAGTAATTTACAAATGTAACTACTAGGTTGTGACTGTATAATTATTGTAGTCACTGATTCTTTTCTACGACAAACAAAGTTTAAATTAGCCCCTATGAGCAAAGCAGACGTATATAATTTAAAATTGTAGTGAGAAGGCCTAAAATGTTGTGATGGAATGTGGAAGCAAAATCAATATACATATTTGAGATGCCGAGTCACCCTGGGAAAAAAATAAAAAAAAGTTCCTGAGGCGCATTCAGAATTTCTTCATTGCTGTGTTCTCATATATTTTTGTTTACTTACTTTAGTCTATTCTAGATTTCCAGGAAAACATATTCCTATTAATCAAAATACATTTTCTAAAGTAAATATTACTATAAAAATATTTGCGTACCAGTAATTAGCTTTGCCGAAAATGTTGTGTGTCATGGATATGTGTATGTATTTTTTTTTATGTTAAATATTTATATTTACATTACTGTGCAACAGTTTTAGAAAGGTGTAATGCTGCAAAATAAGAATGGTTTCAAAAACAGAAGTGTTGATGAGTCTATTTTTATCAATAAACAAAATGCAAACTGAGGACCTCATTTATCAATCACCTCTGCCACCTCGATGCAAATCGGAGTAGTAAATTAATATAATAAAATACTTTTTTTCACACTTGCGTATGTTGCTACACATTTACGAAAACATTACCAGTGAAGCAACTTGCTGATAAATTTATTTATCAGATTTTTCACTAATTTGCACTGAAATGGCGTTGTCTGGCAGAAGCCCTAAATGAACATAAGAGAACAATAAATAAAATGAATATTTGGTGTTCCTACCCTTTTCCTTCAAAATAGCCTGTATTTGGATGTAGGCTTGCTCAAGTTCCTTTGCCTCTGTATGTACAGTAATCCCAAACAAATTTAGAACAGAAGAAGATATCCTTAACTGTGGAAACTAGAGTTTAATGTCTCTAAATGTAAAATCATTCACTTGGGTAGAAGGAATCCCTTGCTCTGAGTACCGTATGGGCAGCACTGTGTTAGCCAGGACCTCGGAGGAGAGAGAGATTTAGGGGAAGTGATTACTGATAGCTGCAAGATGAGTGGACAGTGTAGCCAGGCAGTGGGAAAAGCAAGCAGGATGCTCGGCTGCATAGCTCGAGGCATCACCAGTAGCAAGAGGGAGGTTGTGATGCCGCTGTATAGAGCCCTGGTAAGGCCACAGCTAGAATACCGTGTGCAGTTCTGGAGACCTTACCTGCAAAAATACATTATTCAAAGAGAACGGGTCCAAAGGCGGGCAACCGAAATGGTGGAAGGACTTAAACTTAAAACTTATCAGGAGAGACTTAAAGAACTTAATTTGTACAGTCTGGAGGAAAGAAGGGAGAGGGGGGACATGATTGAGACCTTTAAATATGTGAAAGGATTGAATAAGGTTCAGGAGGGAAGTGTTTTTAAGAAGAAACTTAATGATAGAACAAGGGGGCACAATCTGAAGCTAGTCGGGGGGAAGATCAGGAGCAATGTTAGAAAATATTATTTTACAGAAAGAGTAGTAGATGCTTGGAACAAACTTCCAGCAGAGGTAGTTGAAAAATCAACAGTCACTGAATTTAAACATGCCTGGGATAAGCACACATCTATCCTAAAATAAGGAGAACATACAGTATACACATAAGGGCAGACTGCCGTCAACCTTCTGTTTCTATGTTTCTAAACTATCCTCTTCCCAGGATGGGGGCCACCCAATCCCCCCAAAAAATGAAGTGGGGTCACCCCTACCCAGCTTAACCAGCCCGGGCATCAGCTATGGGGGCTTGGTCTTAAATTGGGTTTCCAGGCTCTGTTGGTTCCACCATGTTATTTGGCTTAGGTTACACAATCACCTTGTTCAGCACTTCCAGAACTCATCTCAACTCACAAAGGACATCCTCGTCTTTCCCCTTCTTTCCTTTATATATTTCCATGACCACTTACAAATGTGGTCACACAGCCATCCCTGTCCCTCAGGGCTCCCAGTGACTGAGCCTGGCAAGCCACAGTGGACTTTGCATGTATATTTTTTACCCTATAAGATGCACTATTCTTTCCCCAAAAGTGGTGGGAAAATGTCAGTGCGTCTTATTGGGCCAATGTAATATGAAAAAAAGGGGGAAAAAAAGTTGGCACGTGCTGAAACAAGCACCCGAGAGGCAGTTGTGGTGCCGGAAGAGCGTTCATGTAAGTATATACTTTTTTTCTGAGGGGTTGGGAGAAATGCCACACTGATTAAGGGGATGGGGGAATACCACATTGCCAAAATGGGGAATGGGATGGGGGGATGCCACACTGCCTATGGGGAATAGGATGCGAAATGCCACACTGCCTATGGGGAATGGGGGCGGAATGCCACACTGCCTATGGGGAATGGGAGGGGGGGGGAATACCACACTGTCTATATGGGGAATGGGAGGGGGGGATGCCACACTGCCTATGCAAATGGGAGGGGAGAATGCAACACTGCCTAAGGGAATGGGAGGGGGGAATGCCACACTGCCTATGGAAATGAGATTTTGGAATGCCACACTGCCCATGGAAATGGGAGGGGGAGGGAATGACACACTGCCTATGGGGAATTAGATAGGGGAATGCCACCCTGCCCATGAGGAATGGAATTTGGGAATGCCACACTGCCCATGGGGAATGAGATGGGGGAATGCCACACTGCCCATGAGAAATGAGATGGGGGAATGCCACACTGTCCATGGGGAATGCGATGGGGGGGGGGGGATGCCACACTGCCTGTAATGGGGTGTTTTAGCACAACATTTGTTTTAGAATTTTTTTTTTACTTATTTTCTTCCTCCAAATCCTAGGTGCGTCTTATGTGCAGGTGCTTTTTATAGGGTGAAAATACGGTAATCCATCATGTTCCTTACTGTAGACAATTGTTTCGATTTCAGTATAAAGTGAGGAAAGGTAATATCTTTTAATAGTATGCTCAGGTGGAGCTTACATAGGATGGATCCTATCTTTGCCTGCAAAACTGGTGCAAGACTTGCATACATATTCATACCACCAACAGTGTACTTATACGACATTCCCCTCCAGTATACAGCATTAAAGATGCATTCTTCAGATGTTGTGTACCGCTCTTCAGATGTTGTGTACCTTATTATGTGGGTGCAATGTAGCTGCACGATTATTGTGATTAAACCACTCAACAGATATGATATGATATGAAAGTCAACATATTGATGTGAGGATTCAAAACATACAGGGTGAGGAAGAAATGTGACTATATTGCGTTTTAACACCAGTAATCTGTAGATACCAACACAGACACAGATCACCATTAGTCAACACCACTAATGTACTTGAAAGTAGAACAAGATAGAAGAAACTCCATTTGGCATTGGTAATCTTCCCAACTAATGTAAGAAGACCCAATCAAAGAGAATTATGTATTTCACAGTGAAAGAATAATTCCTCTTTAATGCTAACAAATCATCTTCATATAGAGCTAGATGGTCATTTAAAAGAATAATGTAATTCTAGAGTGTAAGAATGTCCCTTTTCTTTATGATATAACATCTGCATAAAAAGCCAAGGATATAAATGTATCATTAACTGTTACATCATTTATCATTCAGGGTTTAAATTGTATCAGTAAAGAGAAGAAGTATTTGATTAAATAATTTGGTTAAATAAGTATCTAAAGTTAACTTCCCTTCCCAACAATGGGTTATTTGGGATTGTTCTTCTTTGTTTTTAAGAGGAGCTCTAACTTTTTTTTTACAGATTTACAGATGTCAATTCCTACTATAAAATTACAATTTTCTTTTAAAGGAACAGATTTGGTAAATTATTACAAATACATAATTTGGCAAAGGGGAACCTCTGATGTTTTTGTCTCAATTAGAATAGTGCGCCTCAGATTTTATGGTCATCATATCATGCAATTTGGGGCATTTGGCTACCTCAATTGCTTTTCAGAGACCCAAAAGCACATCCTGAATTTCCCCCCATAGATTTTAATGGAATTCCGATTCGGATGATGCAGAATCAGAATATTGCAGATTACTGGGCAGAACTGCACCAGAACTGAATAGAGGCAAATTTGACTCATCACTATAAATATGTCCTTTGACAGATAACACATCTATCGGAGCCTCCGTACTTCAAATTTGCAGTGTATAACTATACGATAAATATAATTTTGCCAGGCTTCTGGACTTCTGGATTTTTTGAAGGTATTTGAAAAGAGGATTTTCTCATGTGCGCTGTTCACTGTGGCTATAAAAGTCAGATTTTTCTCTCTTTTTGATTGATGAAGAAAACTAAATATTCTCACACAGTCACCGTAAAACAACCTGCCCTAAAATGTATTACCTTTTCTTTACGTTCAACAGATGGCCAGTCAGATGACAAACTAACACCATCCAAATATACAAAAAGTCATTTTATTAACTCTATTTTAGAGGTACTCTATGTACTCGATCATTTTCCCTGTTTTGTACACTCAATCCAGCACACACACCCACAAGCATGCTAATGCCACTGGTTCATCAGCACAGGGGACCAGTGCTATCCATACCAATCCATTTGGTCCTATGATAGTCATGTGGGTAAGTGAACCAGCAGCCAGCAATAGAGCAATGTATGTTGGTTTGTGCAGTGTGGTATTGAAAATTAGGTTGCCACCACTAGGAAGAGGTTGAAGTAGTGTTTAGGTGCAGAGGTCCACTTAGAGTGGAGGTCTTCTTTAAAAGTTTGGAGGAGAAACCTCTCCCACATTGATAAGCTTCCTCTCAGAACATTTAAATGGTACACTCAGGTGTACCTCTGCACTCAAACACTTCTCCCACAGCTCCCAATGAATTATATATTTGACCCAACAGGAAAAAGCAGGAGACACTCCAGTAACCACCACCACCTCCTTCTGCTGCAGTGTTTCCTGAGACTTCTACTTTGCCCATGGACACCAAGGATCACTCACTTGGGGCAATAGAAGAAGTTTATAGGTGCTTTGTAAAAAGTGATTCTGACATCAAGGTTAGCCCGTGCCTTTGCCCTAGTTTTTAATTAATTAATTTTTGTCCACAGCCTCTGTAGTACGGACTTAGTATGTACTTACCCAGCCATGCAGCCTCCTTCCACCACGCTTGCCTCACTGCAGGATGCTGGTCACCCTTGTTGCAGTGTGTGCACTTCTTATTCGCCGCAGTGCCTGTGCTTCCACAGGTTACCCGATGATGTCGCTCCCCCTCACATCTGACAAATGTGGACTCGGTTGCTGATGGGGGTCCGGGGGGTTGTTGATGGGGGCCTATGATGGGCCCTGCTATGGGGTCCCATCAGGGCTAAGTAAGCCCCAGGGCACAGGTATTATCCCTTCCAAGCACCCTCTTAAAAAAACAGTTGGGCAAATGATTCTGCATGTTATTGTACCTGTTTTTATTGCTTTATATCACATTTTGTCAATGGCCTTTGGAATATAAGCACAAAAATAGGTTGTAATGAAGTTTATGTTTTACATTTATTTATCTTCCCAGTAAATTATTTATTATACACCTGATATGTTTGTCACATCTGTATCTTGTATAATATATTTTTTTTTTACTAATAGTCAACCTTTTTATAAAAAGCGCGTGTTTTGCGTACACCAGTCTGAGCCTGTTGGAGCATTTTAGAAACATCCAATAAATATGGGTGGGTTATATTGGAGCACATTGACTCACACTGGTGCACTCTATGTGAAGGCTGTCTCATTGCTACCAGTTAGCTGCACTACTGCACACTAAGCCACTCTACTCTACACCAAACGGAGAACACAAAAAGAGCACGCTGCAGCACACTGCTGCCTACTATAGCCAACATATTGATGCTTAAAAGGGCACACTGTTAGAATTTTAAAGAGGATGTAAACCTATTTCTGGGTCCCCCGCTTAACCTCCAGGGCCCCCAGTGCCCGAGCAACCCCAGCTTTGCTGTTAACACGGATTGGATAGAAAACCAGGCTATTCCACCTTCAATGCCATGCCCAGCGGCACTTTTGAGAGAGCCCTTTGACATCCAGAGAGGCTAGGCGCAGGAGTTCCCCTCTCCTCAGAGGAGCCAGCAATGCAGAACTGGCGGAGTTTGTGGTTCATCACTCGCTGAGATCAGGTAAGATCACTGGCGCCCTGTGGGGGGTTAACACAGTGAGGAATCCGGTGTAGGATGCTAGTGGAGAGGCCTGTATTCTTCTAGATTTCTGGGCCTGGCCACGTAGGTTTTTAGCCGCTTTAATCAATCAGGTCTGTGGTCTGTACCTGGAGATGGTGTTAAATACTGATGCGGTTACCTGTCACCCTCTGGAAACTAAGTGTGTTTCACTACACAGAAATAAAATGAGTAAGCTACCTGTGTTGGGTTGTTTTTGTACAGTCGAAAGCAGTCTGTTACTATGTAAAATGTATTGAAAATACTGGCAGAAGACCCCAATCCCCAACAACTGGTGGAGGTACGAAATGGGCATGTTAAGCAGTTTAACCACTCTGTGGATATCTTGGGTAGAAGCAGCAGCAAAGATGTCTCTTCAGGGCCCAGATGTTCCTATTTCCACAGATCACCAAGATCTTCTGGAGGAACCATCTAGCTGTTATGAAGTGCACCCCTTTGTTAAATCATCAATAGGGGTAGGAGAGCCGATAGACTGTGGACTGTGTTAATGTCAGCTCATGTACACTCCTATTACAAACTTGCATGACTGGTGCAGGTGAATGGCCAGAATGTCATTGTCCTCCTGGACTTGGGTAGTGTGGAGGCCCTCCTACAGAAAGATCAACTCAGAGGTATGCTCCATGGTGATGTGTAGCACTATCCAGCTGCCGAGTATACCTGTTAGAAAGATCTTGGTCTTGTGTCAGACCTAACACATAAACTTCTATTTTGGCGAGACTGCTCCCTGTTTTGGAATTTCTGCTAGAAAAAGCTGATGGTGTCTGTGAACTCCAATGGGGAAGCTGTGTGTAATGAAAAAACTAAAGGACAGTATGCCTCACAACAGGGGCAAATGACATTGTAGAGGCTGAATCTGAACCCATGACTATCTTAGCTGTGCCTACCCAATCTGGATGTATGTTCTGATAATTTGCAGTTGCTCATATCGGGGCCCCTAATTCAGTACCTGCAAGAGGGTACTGAATGGTGAGCCACAACAACCTGGGCCACCTCATTTTGCTTTGATTCATGGTTACCCAGTGAAGTAATTTAATAACTATTGGTTGCTCAGCCATTTAGACACCAAGTGTTGAATCTGGCTCATGCTCATGTCCTTTGGAGATGTTGCCCGCCTCGCAGCGCTCCCCTTCCCTCTGGTCCCATCGTCGGGGCGAGTGCTGCCTCTTCCCGAAGCGCCCCCCTCTTACCTCTTTCTCGCCCTTGCCATGACGCCGGCGTGTCAGTCGGCCGGCCGCGCGCCGCCTGGGGTTCGTCCCCTTCCTCCTCGCCTCCTCGCTCTGCATCGGGCACGCGCACGTCCCCGACCACTAGGTACACGTGCCAAACTGTTAAAATTTAAAGGGCCGGTGCACCGCTGATTGGTGCCCGGCCATCCAATCCCTGCATCTCTTCCCCTATTTCAGGGGCACTTCCCCTGCCCTCTGTGCCGAATCTTGGTCTTCCATGTAAGTTGCTAAATCAATTGCTTTTGGATTGCCTACCCGTGTACCGACCTCTGCCTGTCCCCGACGCTGAACCTTTGCTGCCTGCCCCGACCTTGGCTACTCACCTTACCACGAACCTGTGCTGCCAGCCCTGACCTCTGCTTGTACTCACTACGTCTTTTGCCCGTCCCCTGTGCACCTCACTGAACCTCGGCTAACTGCGGAACTGGGCCGCTGTTGGGGGGTAGCGACCTGGGGGGCACTCACCGCTACAAGTCCAACCTACCTTGCGGTGGGCTCTGGTGAATACCGGTGGCCTCTTAGACTCTGCTCCCCTGACATGGCACTCACCATCAGTTCCACAGTCAAAGCAGATCCACACCCTAGTCCGCTCCACCCGGTCCATGACATATAGTGGTTGTTGCCATGTTTTTTCTGGCCCAGGGTGTACCATAACATCAAACAGTGTTGTGTGTCTTGTCCAGTCTGTGAAATAACACTTTCGGAGTCTACTAGCGCTACTCCTGATTATCAAGGTGCCTTTTGAATGAATAGCAATTGACTTGGTGATGGCCCTGGCCAAGTCTGCTAGGGTGCTAGGGGTCACAAATACATTTTACTGGTCTGACTTTCCTAACTAACATTTAGAAGCAGTTCCTATAAGAAACACCTCATCTAAATCTGAGAGCGCTTCCAAATATTTTCTAGATTGGGGCTCCCATCAGAAATTCTTACTGACCAAGGGGCACCCTTTATCTTCAGAGTAGCACGAGAATTGTGTGAGCTGCTTAAAATTAAGCATTTTCAGACCTATGTGTAGCATCCACAAATCGATGGCTTAGCTGAACACAAAAGATGAGAGGGACAGGGACTGCTTGCTACAGACAGTGTCTGCATGGCATGCAGCACATTCATTTTAAGGAAAACAGCTTCCTGGACCCCCTTCACCACTGACCTTACCAGCAACAGTGCACCCCCAGCTTGGACCCACCTGAGTCTGTAAGACTCCCTGCTTTTGCATGTTATATGGATTTTATAATAAACAATTTTGTGATAGTGCTTTTCTAAGTGTCTTCCATAATATCATGTGTATCTATTCATGTCAGTAGAAATTTCTATATGGTTTTAGTTCATTTGTCTTTTTCAGGTCACATTTTCCTGATCGAGGAACAGGAGTTTACTTTATTACCTGTGCATCTAAGGTTAAAGGGAGCATTTCAATGGATTTCCTCTACAACTATCAGCAGGTCAGCACAAAAGAGCCATATAATGGCTATAAATATTTCTCAAGAGAGCCTGATAGCTTCTGAAAAGATTGTAATGGTTGTAATAAATGAATAATACAACATGAAATGGATACGTACCCATGAAAATAGCAAGTGAACATGTGATTGCACTGCTCAATTGATAATTGACTGTGCATGCATTCAAAAAACACTTTACTACAATCAGCAAACTTTACAGTGTGAAAAACAAAGAGAGATGTAGCTACAAGACTTGATAAAGAACAGCTTTGATATGTGTCATGATCTATCTATCAGCACTCTATCAGCCCAGCCAAGACGCTAGAGAGAGTGTGATGGTGCAAGGGTTAAAGCCACCAGACCCCTGGGTATGCACTCCTAGTCCCAACAAGTCACCAAATTAACCCTTTGATAAACGTGTTTCACCAGAGCTTCCTTCAGAAGGGTGAGCTCATATATTTAGAGATCAAAGGCCAGAGCTGATTAATTAAACATGTAATCTGATAAAAAGGTATCACAGTGCTAGATGTAATATACAGAAACAAATGACATACAAGAAAATACATAAAAGAGTACAGCAAAGAACAGTTCAGCAAATAAAAAGAAAAAGTCCTTACAGTATAATGGCGTAGCAGTCCTTGTGAGTGAGTATCCAGTTGTTGCTTAAAGTCTTATGTCCAGCATGACCCAGCTTTCTGATTTAGGTTTGTCCTTAGGTGTCTGACTTAGAATGTCCTTAGCATTAGGTTTTATTAGCTAGATTTAGGAGGGAAAAGCTTAATCCCCCCTCCCCCTGACCCCACCTGATGAGGGCATCTCTCTCCCAGGTCTCTTATCTGAGTTCTGGTTTATGGTTGGTGCAGAGAGAGCACATCTTGCTGCTTCAAAGGCCTTTGACTTCAAAGAAGGAAGTACCACAAACAGAACCCCCCATAAAACTGGAATACACAGACCCCTCACCCAGGTCTTGGACTATACATTATACAATAATAATACATATGGTTATTCTATAATCAGGCCTTGGGCCTGACAATATGAATAATAATTCATAAGAAAAAAAGTGTATACCATCTTGCTTTGATACAATTTGATGCATTTAAATTAAGTCAAAGGGAAAATTCTATTTACTATTCCTGCAATAACATAAATGGCTCTCATGATGATGAATCTATAATAGGAAGTTTCATAGCAGCTAATGATGACAGCAAAAGAAGAAGTCTGTTGAGTCTCAGACATTGGTTGCAGTATTTATGTTGTACTGTAAGGAAACAGCTGTACGCAATAAATCGCCAGCTAGTGCACAGTGTCTATTTTTGAGGCTACTGTAGGAGAAAGAGCATCATTAGTGAGCTCTACTGTTCTGATTTCTGTGAAAACAAGTACAAATATAATATATTCTATTATAATATAGTACAGATGATAAGAATAATTCATACCCATAAAATAGCTACATATTATTTAACCCCTTGTAGCCAAAAGAAAACCAAAGATTTCCCTCTCTGTTATAGACTCATAGTGTTGCCTTAGTTAATTGCATTCTTTGAGAAAGAGTTATACTGTATGCGTAGTTTGAGGGCAGTTCACTCACCTTTATGCTGTCCTTTCTACTTTGCAAGAGATGATTCTGGTCTGTGACAATAAATTAACCCAAACTACTGCCCTATCACATCAGTGAGCCCTGTATTAATGAGATCCAATGGGGAAAAGGAAAGAGCTGCAGACATGTACAGCAACTCTCCTCCTCCTAGCATGCCCAACACAGGGCAAATGATAGTTACAATATCACATATTGTCCACATGTAATATATGGAAAACATTTTTTAAAAATGCTATTTTTTTAAAAATCTATGTTTTTTAAGAAAATCATATTGCATTTAAAATAACCATTTCTCCTGGTTACAACAATACCACATATGTATTGACAGACACCCTTGTCTGCCCAAAATGAAACTGCGCTTTATGAGATTTTCCGATAAAATATGCCATGTGCACCTTGCAGTTTTTCAAGAAAAATAAAACTTTACATTTGAATCCCCCGATAAACTATATATTCTCTAGAAGTACATACCCCAAGCGTTCTAGGTTTACCAGGCTTGTTGATGTGGACACTTTTCTGGTAATCCCTCGATGAATTCTTTAGAGTTTCCCTAAAAATATAATTAAAAAACAGAATCAAAGCCACGTCTTCCTAAAAAAGCAATATACAAACAAGAAAAAAAGTTCAATCTAAAAAAAAGCAAGGTTCCCCAGAACAGAACAATACCTAAGCTGCATATCTACTTTTAAGGCTATGCATGCGTTTAAGGATAATTTTACTTAAAAATGTCAGCTCTGCAGACAAAGTGCACAGCTTGTGTGTCCCCCCAAACTATATATTCTCTGAAAGTACACATGTTAAGCTTTCTAGGCATACCCAGGTTGTAATGGCCGCTCTGTCTGGAAGTAATCCCTTAGAGAATTCTTTGGTAGCACAGCACAAAAACCACATTTTCCTAAAATATCAATATGCAAATAAGAAAGCTAAATGTGAAAGTGCTAGGTCCTCTGAACAGAACAATACCCAACATGCATAGCTACTTTTATCCCTTTTAACTGCCAGTCTACTTGTGATTTTGTCACCCTCTGCTGAAATGTAATTTTTCACCATTTTTGTAAAATATCTATAAACCATATAATGTGACATACATGAAATCACATATCAACTGATTAATATTTAATCCTAATTCTTTTTTTTTTCAGCAATATTTTTATTGAAGGTATAAAGAAGATGCATCAATTTGTGACATACTTAGATTTTGTGATACAAAAAAAAAAACATCCATCTGAATGTATACCGGAACACATCGCTAACTTCATATTATCTTCATACATAGATCAGAAAATACAGGGTGGGAGGGAGGGAAAGAGAAAGTGGGTTAGAAAAAATAGGAGTATAGGGGAAGAGACTAAAAAGGGGAGGGGAGAGAAAGAAAAGTAGAGGTGGGTGTCCAAGGTTATATTGTAAGGAGGAAACGATCTAATTTTTGTGAATGAAAATGGGCGATCCAACCCTCCCATGTAGCCAGGAAGGGGGTAAGATCTCCCTTGCATCGAGGCAGCCATCTTTTCTAAGAACATTACCTCGTTGATACGGGGTATCAGACTACCGCTCGAGATGGACCTAGTCTTCCATGATCGCGCTATGGTCAATTTTGCAGCTGTAAGAATATGCATAATAAGTTCAAATTGTGTTCTGGTGCAGCCAGGGGGTTTAAGATTGAGAAGGGCCAGTTGAGGTGAGGGAGTCAGATGCAGGCCTGTAGCCTTTTTTATAATGTAAAAGACTTTGACCCAGAACTGTCTGACTACCCTACATTCCCACCAGATGTGGATATAGGTTCCTGGGTTACGACAGTCTCTAAAACAATCCGATGGGTAAGCTGGGCAGAATCTATGGATTCATTCTGGGACCAGGTACCAGCGGAGTAGGACCTTAGTGTTAACCTCCTGGGCACCTGTGTGCAAGAACTTAGTAAATGAGTTCTTCCATGCTACACGCCAATCCTCAGCCGAGAGATTAACACCAAGGTCATCTGCCCACCTAGCCGTGTATGATGGAAGGGGTGCTCCCTCCGCCTCACACAATAACCCATAAACCACCGCCACTGTCCCTTTTCCAAGAGGTTGCAATTCACAGATGATCTCAAAGGGTGAAGAAGGCCTCGGTACAAACCCCTTCGGGATTTTAGTAGCAACGTAATGAGTAATTTGCAAAAAGCGGAGATATTCCCTATTTGGAATTCCCCTAAGGTACTGAATCTCAGAAAAGGCCAGTAGACCCCTATATGTGGCAAAGTCTTTGACCCTTATTAAATTTTGCGCCTTCCACCAGGAGAAGGCCACCGGTTCCCGATAGGCCGGAAGGAACTCAGAGTTGCCCAATATAGAGAGTAGGGGAGACTGGGGCAATTGCCTTCCAGATTCTGAGGGAATGGCTCAAGAGTGGGTTGTCAATAGCTTTGAAGGCAGTTGGGGGCAGCCACAGCAAGTTTGTAATATCTACTGGGGAACAGCTAACCTGCTCAATGTCCACCCACAGCGGCCTACTCACCCCCGCGTGTACAGCAGACATTTAAGCGATCTGACACGCCAAATAGTAGCGCGGAATGTTAGGGACTCCTAGACCTCCCTTTTGTTTAGGCCTGTAAAGTGTTGCACGGTTTAGTCACAGTTTTTGTTTCCCCCAAATGAGAGAATTAAGGAGGCTTGGAGGCTTTTAATAAATGGGGCCGGGATTGGTATTGGTAAAACTCGAAAAAGTAGAGCATTTTAGGAAGCCAGGTCATTTTCACAGCCGTTATCCTGCCAAGCCACGAAAGGTGGAGCCTAGCCCAGGAGGATAACAAGACGCGAAGATCCTTAGCCATAGCAGGATAGTTAGCAGCAAAGAGGGAGTCATAGTTAGCTGTTAAATGAACGCCTAAATATTTGATGCGACGCTCTTGCCAAGAAATGTTAAAGGAGGATTTGAGCACGGCAAGCGTCCTTTCTGGGAGAGAGATGTTAAGAGCTTGGGACTTAGATGTGTTGATTTGTAGGCCAGATATCTTGGAAAAATAATCTAGAGAGCGGAACAGGTTGGGGAGGGATGTGATAGGATTGGATACAAGCATCAGAATATAATCGGCAAGTAAAGAAATCTTGTGAGCATAGGCCCCTATTCTTATTCCGGTAATGTTGGCCTTAGTCTGTAGCAACTTGGAAAGGGGCTCTATGGCAAGAGCGAATAGTAAAGGAGAAAGGGGACAGCCCTGTCTGGTGCCCCTTCCAAGAATAAATCGATTAGAGGAATATCCAGAGTATCTAACAAATGCCCCCCGGATTGGAGTATAACGAGGCAATCCATGCCAAAAAGGAAGAACCAAGGCCCCACTTTTTTAAAATAAATTGAAGGTAGTCCCAGGTGACTGTATCAAAAGCTTTACGGACATCTAACGTTAATAGCCTGGCCTGGCGCCCCTCCTTCCTAGCATGGTGTATCAGGTTGATAGCCCTGCGGATATTGTCCCCCACTTGGCGCTGGGGTCAGTATTAGGTTTGGGTATCATGCAGATAGCCGCAGTGAGAGCATCTGTGCTCCATGAATCGCCTTTACTAAGGGAATTGAACGTCTGAACTAGACGCGGGGAGAGTACTTGGGAGAATTTTAGAGAGTTGATAGTGTCTGTCAGGAACCACTTACCTGGGCCCCGTTCCAGCAGCGCAGCTGCAGTGTCTGTGCGCTGGCCGCGTCGGGCGCGCCTGCCAGCACCGCTCTCGGCCGTCCTCGCTCCCGTCCTCCTCTGTCACGTGCTCGCGCACGAGCACGTTCTTCTTATGTCCTCCGGCGGCGCTGCTCTCAGCGCGGCCGCCGGAGGTAATTGCTGGCCAGTGCGCATTCAGGGTCCTCCCTCTTCTTCTGTCGGGCCAATGAGCCCTGGAATTACACAGTGGGCCAATGAGCCCAGGTAGGGACTGGATGGCATTCCCATTGTTTTGGCCAATCATTATTATGATCCTGTATGCTCCAATCACAATACCTTCCCTCCTATGTCTGTCCCTATAAAGCTCTTTTCCCCGCAGTTGCTTGTTGCCTGTGATAGCGCCTTGTACCCTGCATTGTCTTGATTACCCTTGTTTGATCTCCGTTGCCGACCTCTGCCTGAACCGACTAATCTGATCTCTGTTGCCGACCTCTGCCTGAACCGACTAATCTGATCTCCGTTGCCGACCTCTGCCTGAACCGACTATTCTCGATCTGATCTCCGTTGCCGACCCCTGCCTGAACCGACCATTCTCGATCTGATCTCCATTGCCGACCTCTGCCTTGTACCTTGACCTCGAGCTGTCTCTCCCCTCTGTACTGCTGCGAACTCTGATTTCCCCGTGTCAACCTTTGGCCTGTCTCTGGACTTCCGCTACACTCTCTCTTAGCCATTGGTTCTTCAGACCTCTTACCAGTAAGCTCTCATCCTTTGAGCCATTGAAGTCCTGGGGGCAACCGATCCCGGGCAGGCGTATACTGCGTCCCGGCAAGCGGGGGCTCCTACAGGTGAAGCTGGCTGTGGAGATTGGGGGTTGAGGGCTTACCTAGAGGGCTGGAGTTACCAGAGCATAACAGTGTCCTGGATCTCGGAGAGCTCAACTGGCTTATCCAGTGAGTTCTTGACCTCGAGGGGGAGGGAAGGTAACTGGAGTTGTCCTAGCAGGTTCTCGGCAAGGTGCACATCTAGCTTAGTCTTTGATTTGTAAAGATCCTCAAGGTGTTTACCAAAAGTCGCTACTACTCTCGCTGGATTGCTAGACAGTGTGCCATCTAAGGTCCGCACACGTAGTGATTTAGCTTTAAGCGTGACCCCCCTAAGTCTTCTAGCAAGTGGGGGGGGGGGGGTTTGGTTTATTACTAAGACGGTACCACTTAAACCTAGACCGGTTTAATTGACCTTCAGCTTTGTTAGAAAGGCACAGGTTGCCGGCCTGATTTAATGAGATTCTATTGCGTTTGGTTGGACGGGATTTAAAAGCAGAGGAGGCTAAGTGGTACGCGTCCAGTAAGGTTTGGAGGTGCTTCTTATATAGGGCCTTACGCCAGGCAGATTCCTGGATAAAGTAACCTCGAATGACCGCTTTCTGGGCTTCCCAGAGTAGGGCGTCTGAGTTCACTGACCCTACATTATCTAGGTAGAAGTCACTAAACGCTTTTCCTGAGGAGCTATCCTTTGGCCCGTCGGAGGGACAGTCAGCCGATTGTCTATCCAGGGTAGGATGAAGAGTTAGGTTTGAGTCACCAGCAACTATTAGAAACCCCTTAACCAAGGGGTCTAGGGACCGCAGGAACTCCTTTAGAAAAGCGTTCTGATTCTGGTTGGGGGCATAATACGTGGCAATTGTAACAGGTTGGTCCTGAATCATGCCAAGGACTATGAGGAACCGACCTTGGGGGTCTCTTATTGTCTGCTCCAAAGAGAAGGGAAGAGATCTCTTGAATGCAATAAGGACACCTCTCCGCTTTGTATCAGCTGAAGCCGTGTAGAAGAGGGGGTAGTCATTGCTTAGAAATTTGGGGGTATTCTTCTTAGTGAAGTGGGTCTCTTGGAAGCAGACAATATCAGCGTGTAGGGCTCTCATCTGGCGGAAGGCCTTAACTCTTTTCTGGGTGACATTTAGGCCCTGTACATTAAGCGAAACAACTTTAACCGCTATTGTTGGACCTCTCAAGAACTGTAACTTTGAGGAAAAAGGACACCCAAGAAGAAAGAAAGAGGAGGGATGGAAAGGAGAACAGAGAAATAAAACTTGCACATAACATTTTAACTACAAATATCATTTTTACTCAAATGCGGGGGAGGAGGAAGAACCTCCCTAAGTGAGATTTCCCACTGGGGCCAAGGAATCCTCAACTCCACTGGGGAATGCTATAGCAGTGAAGGGACACTGATACAGAGGTCCCGGTACACACTAGTGAAATGGCTGACCCTCAAAGGGGGTCAGAGTCAAATGCTTCCTAACACTGCGGAGAGCCGACGAGAGAGGAAGCTAGGAGCGCGCAAACTTAGAACATGGGCCACCGGCCCTCAATACAAAATTGCAAAACATTTAGCAACAGTAAATAGAGAACACAAAAAACAATCTACACAGTAAGGATAGAAATACGCTACTTTAACAAAAATTCACACAAGGAAGATCACAGTTACTGTCAAAACCGGGGGGGTGGGTGAAAAGGGGAGTTGTCCAAGCCGCATTAAACATCCCAAACCACATAGAATTAAGGCTAACGTCCCAATAACATTAATCTAGGACTATCAAGTGAGTTATCGCAGCGGTAGCAGGGTGAGGTTCAAGAACCCTAGTATATTGCACAGGGAATCGTATCCCTCATCCCTCACCAAGAACCGGCTTACCGAACCTATGGGATAGATCGTTTGCCGGCTTGCTCGTAGATGGAGTGCTCCGCCGTGGTCCTCTTTTATCTTTAGGCACCGGCGAGAATGAAAGTGTGCGCTTCTTTTGCGGGGGGGGGGGGGTGGGGGAGTTAGAACTGGAACAGTTGTAGTTGTATACAAGCCCGACGCGATCAGCACTGCCTCCAGCTCTTGCAGTGTAGTGGCCTCGAACCACTGGTCAAAGAAGTAAAAGGAGAAATTAAAGGGGAATCCCCATTTGTATCTGATCCCTTTGGCTTGTAGAATTTCGAGTGAGGGTTTCATAGCTCGCCGCCTCGTGATGGTTTGGGGGGAGATATCAGCAAAAAGTTGGTAGTCAAAGTTCTGGAAGTTAAGTGTGCCTTGATCTCGTGCGGTTGCCATGAGCTGCTCTTTAGTGCGGTAGAAATGAAGCTTCACAAGCACATCCCGTGGGAGGCCATCTGCTCTCTTCTTCTGAAGGGTGCTGTGAATTCTGTCAAATTCCAATCTCTTGATTGGGATAGCCGGGGCGAGCTCTTGGAACAGGGCAGTGACTGTGGACTGCAAATCGAGAACTGTTTCGGGAATACCTCTGATTCTGATGTTAGCCCTGCGGGACCGGTTCTCCATGTCCTCAAGTTTATGATGCAGGGTGAGATTCTATTCTCTTAAGTCCTCTATATCCTTCCCAATGGAGGTCATCTCCGAACTGTGAGCCGCCTGATATTGTTCAAGGACATCAACTCTTTGGCCCAGTTCCTTTATTTCCGCTGAGAGGTTAACAGTAATCTGAGATGTAATATTAAGAGCCCATCGCTCGAGGGCTTTCTCAAGCATGACTTCATATCTGTTGAGCGGTGGTGGCTGGGATTTCTGTGGAGACCCATGGAGGGAATCGTCCCTCCAAGACTCATCCTCTGGCAGTAAATCGGATGGAATTTGAGGATCGCTTTGGGAGGGAGTGGAAGTCTCCATCTTAGTTGTGAAGGGTGGTTTGACCTTACTACAAGGATTAGGTGAGGCAGTTTGATAAGGCTGCAGGGGGTGAGAGTTGCCCCACAGTGGGGGTTTGTTAGTAGATTCAGCAGGTACACGAGGCGGAAGGTGTAGGCTATGCTTTAAGGGGGAGTCAGCAGGGTATCCCAACTCATCAAGATACAGATGAGAGCACTTCCTCTTTAAGAAGAGTAAAGGGCTAGAGAAGGCGCCTTGTAGTATCAAAGGGTAAGCAAAGGCAATATCAAAGGGTAAGGAGGGCAACAAAAGCAGTTACTTGCCGTTCGGAGGTCTGCAGCGGGCGTATCGCTCTGGATCTGCCTGGTATGCTGGATGTGGTGATGCAGAGCTGCCACCGGAGGTGAGTAGAGGGGGCCAAGGGATCTTAGCAAGCAACTGGCCATGGATAGAATGGGCCTGGACAGCCCAACAGAGCTGAAGCAGGGAGCTGCTAAGAGAGCCCAGCAGAATAAGTGGTACTGCGGGGGAGAGGCAAGACAGGCTAATTACGCAGGCTGTGCCTGTATTCAAGATGGCTGCGGCCGTTCGCCTCCGCCTGCCAGCAAATAGGGCAATTTTGTGACCCCCGCAGATCAGCCCCAAACTTGGCAGGGAGGGTCCTGGGGCCTGCCCCAGGCTCTGGGGCCGAAAACCGCTTGCTGCTGCGGGCTGTGGGGGGCTGGGGAGACCAGTACTTGTGGAGCGCGGGGTCAGGCCATCATACCAGCGCTTCGCGCATGCGCACTCGCCCTTAATCCTAATTCTTAATGGTTAAAAGCTATGTATTCTTTCCAAGGGGGTTATAAAGTATTTTGCTTTGTAATGCATCAAGGCTCTAGAATTTCATGCTTTAAAACCTTTGCACAATGAGAAATACATACATGGACTACATTTTTTAAATGATAAATGTAAAGGAGATTGTCCCAGAAATGTGCAATAGATGCAAAGCTGACGTGGCATGTTAGCATGGCTTAAAAGGCCTGTCCAACCAGTTTGCTCTTTTAGAAATCACCCCAACCCCAACACCCTTACCTAGCCCTAAAGCCGGGTGGGGGGTTACATACAAAGACTTACCTCACTTGTAATCCAGCAGAGTACTCGAGCTGAGGGCTAGATCACAGCACTGGGTGCTGCCACCTTTCCTCAGCTGCCTGATGCCACCGTAGCAGAAGCTTCTCATGCTGTGCACACTCCAGCCTGCCAATTCACTTGAATGGCCATGTGAACAATGCAAGGAGCTTTCGCTCTGGTGGCATCAGGCAGCTGAGGAAAGATGGCAGGGTGGGGGGTAATTTCAAAACAGGCATTCTGGATGGACTGGCCCTTTAAAGTCCCTGTCAAGGCAAACAGTAACTTCCTTTCCCCTTTTTCCCCTTTGGGAACAGTGCCAATTGAAACAGTATAAAGCAACTCCAAATCTCCAATTATATGTAAGTGCATTATAAACTGTAAGTGATGACGCTTTCTTTGCTTCAAATTCTGGGTTATAGCTGAACTGGGAAGGACATGTCTTGTCACAGCTTTATGACTCATGAGCATGCTCTGCATGGCTGTTAGACTGCTTTTTTGCATGGTCCTGGAGAAATAAAATTGAAAGGAGGCCAAACGTTTGCACCCTGCTATGGCTACTACCCTGCACTGCAGAAATAGAGGACAGGCACATAGGACAGACATTAGGTAAGCTGCTTGCTGCCTTATTATTGCCATTGTTTGTATAGTCTCTTAAAGTGTTTTACTTTGAGTGTTTTACTATAAGTAGATCAGAATTCCAATGATGTATAATGTGCTCATATGACCAGCGTATGCTTATGCATACATAAGACTAGGTGCTCCATTTTCTTGTCACCTGTACAACACACGGGCAGGCTGACTCATTATTAGCGGCAGGTAGAGACAGATGAGCGTCTATAGCAGGCATTTCAGAGGCCCGCTAATAGTCGCTGTGCAGCATTGATGAATACATTGAGTCGCTATATGACCAGTACAGTGCTGTATGGGAGCGAATGTTAGCGACTGGTCAGTGCGACCGACTCACAGCATATTCATCAAAAAAACAACCTCACACACCACCGGCACTAAAAAAATGCTTCGCTGAAGCCCAGAGCGCCGGAGGCTGTGTGATTAAAGGCTGTTTTTGCACACATATCCACCAGTAACAAAGCGAAAACATATGGAATTACATAGTTATTACATTGTAACATAAACACATTAATGCCAGATCTGTAATGTCAATTCTGCATAAATATATAAAAAATTTAAAAAGCGTGAAAAAATGGCTTTTCCGAGCCCAGGAGAGGTCACATTATTTGAGATTATTTAAAAAAAATCATAATAAAAAAACCCTGTTTAAAGAGAAGTAAAAGAACGTTCATTGAAATGTATGGGAGAGCGACAGGTAGCGAGAGGTAATACGTGGCGCTTTGCAAGGCAGAACGCTGGCGCTGTACGCTAAGGTTGGGATAATGATGAATCGGACACTACATGGCGTTGTTCTAGTCGCTCACCAGATTTGGCTTCATAAATGTATAATTGCGTACTGTCTCCGGTGTTCACCTGCTGCTACCTGTCGCTACCTGCCGTTTACAAGGCGCTACCTGATGCTCTCCCTTCATGAATAAGGCCCTAAGTAAACCACAGTATCACACCAGTGAACCACACTAAGGGGCAGTACAAACATCTGCCTGGAGAGGTGGGCTGCTTACCCATGGTTCCCAAGAAGCACTTGGGGGCCAGGTGTCTTGTTCAAGTGCACTTTAGTCATGCCCAACTAATCCAGCAAACCTTGAGTTACACGAACAGTTCTCTAACCACTAGGTCATGCTTGCCCCATCCTACTTAGAAAAAGCATACATTTTGTAAACGGTGCCTTTTATATTTATGTCACATAACGGCAAATGTCATAAAACATTTTAAGGTTAAATAAAGATTGTATCTAAATAGTCTGCAAAGTCCCACCCAGGATCCAGAAACCTCTGTTTTATTGTCAATACATTATCTAGCATATTTACTTTTCTTTGTGTTAATAAATGATGTTCCATTATGATGACCTTGCAGAGGTCTTTTTCCTTTATCAAGCTACTTGGAATAATAAAAATAATAACATTTGGTGTGATTTTTTAATTCCCATAACTTCCCAGCATTAGTTATATGTATTTAGCTAGAAATATAATCTTTCATCTTTTTTTTTCAATAATTTTTTATTGATTACAAGGTTCAAACAAAGCATACAAAGGAATAAAATGCCATAACACATGATATTGCATTTACACTCTTGCATTAAAGCACAGCATATTCTGTACAAAAAGAAAAACGTAATGCCGAAGTGCCAAAAAATTGCTAAATACACAGAAAATAATCACCTACCCAGCAACATAAGCTCTGCCTCAAAGAGTTCTATATTGTTCATTAAAAAATCTGACAAAGAAACCTGGACAGACCCTGGGCAGCTAGAAAATAAGATATAAAAAATTAAAAACGAAAAGAAAGAGAAAAAAAGAAAGAAAGAGAAAAAAGCTAAGAAGAAAATTAAGAAAGAGAGAGAAAAAAGATAGGGGACCTTACCTCCCCAGTAGAGGCACCCGATCAATGAAAGAAGTGCCCAACCCCATAGGGTTATTCATATTCCGAGAAGTGTTCTATCAAAATTTGGTGGTAAAAATTTGCTAACCCAAGGGGACCAAAGTTTTTTGAAGTATGTCATTCTATCCTGGGTATTATCAATCATCTTCTCCATCGCCATTTTCGATTTTTTTTTTCCACAACTTCCCACACCACTTTGAACCACAAGGAGGACCTACTTCGCTTAGAACAAGGAATCCCCCTCTACAGCCCAAGCACAACCTGGATAAGGACTCAGATACAAGGCCAATAGTGTCCTCAACACTGACCAATCTGTATAACGCTATCTGACGGGAGAATATGCCTCAGACAGCAAGATAAAAAATTCCAAACAATATTTGAGGTCTAATTAGTCAGAGGCAATGATACCTGGTTGTTTCTGATTTAATTAACAGGTGGAAACACCCCCTCAAACAAACCTATTTTTGTCAATATTTTTGTTAATATACTTGTCAATATACCTATTTTAATCTGTATACTTTAAACCTTTCCTTCACAAGTCTTCAGTGGAGACCTTACTGTGGAGCTGCTACATACAAATGACAAAAGCATATATTCCAACCCAGAATACATTTAGCTTCAAATATTATGCCCTATTATGTCCTGGTATTTTGCAACAGTCAAAACATTCAAGGGTAGCACAGTGTATTTTTTTAAAGGACCCTCTAAGCATAAAGCTAAAATAAGTGATATACTCACTTTCCTTGTCCATATTTGATTGTGCCTTGTCCAGATTAACTTATAAATCTTAAAGGCCCCAAAAAACAAATTTGCAGCTGTCAATCTACTCAGCCCCTACTGATATTACAGCAGCAGACCAGTGCCTGCTGGACAAGGGGGGAGCACACGACCTGGCAAAACTGCAGAGAGGAAGCTGTCCTGCAGGGTACAGATGTAGGAAGGCACAGTGATGGTGGGTTCTTTATTTTTTTTTTCTTAGGGACCCACAAACCAATTCAGAGTGTTGTAAAGGGCAGCATGCCATCTGTGGCATCATATCTTGTCAGTATTAGGGATAAAGCAAACCAGGTCTAATTGTCAATATCTGGGTACTTAGTACCGGGGGTAGACTGGCCAAATGGAGTAAAGGGAGAATTCTTGGGGTGCACTGCTTTCGAGCTGAGTGGGCTGGGTTTAGCCCCCAGCATTCAGTCCACCTCACCTACAACCTGTGCCCATGCTCACTCATTCCTCTTCTTAGATACCCCTTCCTGTCTTCCAAATTCCCTCACCAAACCCCTTTCCCTTACCCATCCATATTGTATCCCCCAACCAAGATAACCCAGTCCATGTTCTTCCTCTGCAATGCTTTAGTCTCATATTTAGTGCTTTAGTCAGCATCAGTTATGGGGCGGGGGGGCATAACCACACTTGTCACATTATCTGTTCCTACAATGCTAAAATTTGAATATTCTTCCATTAAGAACAGCCATGAGTACCCTTACCCATGATCTTCTAAGCTGGAAAACTCATGTAATGACTGGCTAGGAAGCATATTGGGGGTGGGGTTAAGCAGCTGTTAAGCTGGCTGTGGCCAGAAAAATTCTAGACTGTTCGAGTCTACTAAATAATCTTCATAATGGGTTCTACTCTAATCATTTAGCTGCAATTGCCTTCACCAAAGTCACTAATGAATGAATAGATGAACTAACATAGGGCATTGTTATATTCCTGTTCTTGTTGATCTCTCCCTAGCCGTTGACATTGTTAAACCTACTTATAAGGCCTAGATTTATGATATGAGCTGGTTTAGCAATACATTAGCTGTCACCATCAGTGTTCTGAGGATCACAATCAAATGTACCTCTCTACCTGAAGATCTCTTCACATTTACACTGTGTTCCAGACTGTCTAACGACTATCTATGAATTCATGTCACCCTACTACATGAATTATAAATTATAAAACAGAGTTTTCCATTTTGCCACCACTTGCCTCTGCCTTCCACTCTAAAATAATGATAATTGTTAACCACCAGACAAAATGTACTGCCACAAGTTCAATGTTTAGTCTTTATTATGGACCTGGCTCTCTCATCTAAACCTCACACTCTTGCCTTATGTGGTTTCTTTACCCCTTTTCAGTTTCAAGTCTCATCCACAACCGAAGAACTCTTTTCAAACAGTACACACCCAGATGCAACTTTTGCTCTTCAATGACCTTCTCCTGTCTTCTATGCTGATTACTTTTTTCTCACTGTCATGGCAACTCCATTTTTTGTAACTTCTGTGTGTTTAGCTCTTAAACATTGCTCCCATCACAGACCACACACGATTAAACAGAACCAGCTTGTGCTTTCTTTTACCCACTTAGCCTTAGACTGTATGTCTTTACAAGAGGGTCTCTCACTCTAATAATTTAGTGACACATTTTTGAAAATTCTGTGAAATTCAATAAAAAAATTTAACATTATACTTTTGTACCCTACAGGTAATTTTACAGCAATGTGTTAATTAATAATATAAGCCATATAACATAATGGGGGAGGGGTCCAAAATTTACTGGAGAAGTGTTTTAATTTCCCAGGCTGTTGTCATTTCCAAATTTGAAAGGTAAACTATTTGTTCTCCACATGTAGAACTTCCCATTTGCAGGTGTTCAGAGAAAAAAAGAAAAAAGATTACTTTTTCACATTTTTGTGTGTTGATTGACCAGCATACTGTCCAAACTTAACCTCTCCAAAAACACCAAATGCTCTCAAAAGCATTTAGATAACCCCCAGCATAAAAAAAAAACATAATTTACTCATCTGAGTCTGAAGACAAAGCTCCACCTCCTTAAAAAAAGAAGCAACCCCCCCACACCTATAGATGTTTGCTCTGCTATGTGTTCTTTTTATTTGTAGGTAATAACAATACAAATAAAGAGAATTCATAAATACTGGCATGGCGGTTTGGCAGAGTCACTGAAGCCATACTAATATCTAGTCTATAGGTTCCCACTATGTTTAAAATTATTTCAATTTTACAGTGATAGATCTCTTGCTGTTCTAATGGTGTATCTCTTCTTCCATTCGATATGGATGCCCTTGTGTCTTTTGCTCTGATATGAAAAGTAAAATAGAGAAAAGATACTGTCACCTTCCTCTAGTCTGTAAAGTTATCATCAAAAATACATGAAATATATGAAATGAGAAAGTATAGCTTTTAAGGCAACAATGTGACAAAAATATATAGCTCCTTTGGACAAAAGTAAAAGAGTAAAAAATAAAGGAATGTTATAATGAGGACCCAATAACTTTTCTTCCCCACATGTTTCACTTATTTCATAAAGCTGACATTTGTTGGGATTTGTGCAGGTAAAATGTAAAGTCATTAAAAATGAACATTGTTAAGACACAAAAGTAGAAAATATGCTCATAATGTAATATGCTGTGTATTTTAATAAATGGCTAAAATTAAATGTTTGAGAACTGGTACCTAAGAGATATTCTGCTTTGCTTCTTTGTAAATGTATATCATTTTTATTCACTGCAACCCAGAAAAGTTCATTATACTATATATACATATCTAGCTGCCTAATCTATCTATATAAATGCTAATTACTGAGTGAACAGTGTAATGGTAATTGAGGTGCTACATACCTCTAGATTAGGGATGAGCGAATCGATCCGGACGAACCCGGATTCGATCCGAATTTCAGGAAAAATTCGATTCGGATCGAATCCGAATTTCCCCGCGATTCGATCGCTCGAAGTTTTCCTTTAACATCCATTCATTTACATTACAGGCATTCTAAGATGGCGGACGGGACATGTCCAGTCATCAACCCCGCGCCAGTGCAAGCTGGGACAGTCACATGCAGCCTATCAGCAGCCAGCAAGCCCGGTGACGTCACAGCGATATTTAAGGCCGGCCATCTTGCTTTCCAGCATCATTTCTCTATTGCATTCGTGACAGACAGAACGCTGTGTAGCTGAGGGAGAGACAGACAGTTAGACAGGCAGGGACAGACAGGGACAGGCTGGAGACAGGCAGGAGACAGACAGGAGACAGACAGAAAGTAAGCGAAAAACAGGGAAAGGAAGGGAAAATCGGAGGCTGTCAGTTTTTTTTTTTTTTTTCATCCAGCCTGCTTTGTTAGCGTTTTCAGGCTGCTTACACTAACTAACAGTGCATATATACTGAACTGATCTTAAGTCTGCTGTGAGGCATCCCATTCTGTGACTACACCAGCCTCTATTTAATAGCATAATAACCATTTGCACTTATTCTCATAGAAATCAGGCCTGATAAAGACACTTTTGCTGGGCATAGCACTACTGGTTTTTGTGGCATCCCATTCTGTGACAACACCAGCCTCTATTTAATAGCATAATAACCATTTGCACTTATTCTCATAGAAATCAGGCCTGATAAAGACACTTTTGCTGGGCATAGTACTACTGGATATTTTTTGGGGGCATCCCATTCTGTGACAACACCAGCCTCTATTTAATAGCATAATAACCATTTGCACTTATTCTCATAGAAATCAGGCCTGATAAAGACACTTTTGCTGGGCATAGTACTACTGGATCTTTTTTGGGGGCATCCCATTCTGTGACAACACCAGCCTCTATTTAATAGCATAATAACCATTTGCACTTATTCTCATAGAAATTAGGCCTGATAAAGACACTTTTGCTGGGCATAGTACTACTGGATCTTTTTTGGGGGCATCCCATTCTGTGACAACACCAGCCTCTATTTAATAGCATAATAACCATTTGCACTTATTCTCATAGAAATCAGGCCTGATAAAGACACTTTTGCTGGGCATAGTACTACTGGATATTTTTTGGGGGCATCCCATTCTGTGACTAAAGCAGCCTCTGTTTAAGACCATATAAGCATTTGCTCTTATCATATTTGAAATTAGCCTGATAAAGACACTTTTGCTGGGCATAGTACTACTGGATATTTTTTGGGGGCATCCCATTCTGTGACTAAAGCAGCCTCTGTTTAAGACCATATAAGCATTTGCTCTTATCATATTTGAAATTAGCCTGATAAAGACACTTTTGCTGGGCATAGTACTACTGGATATTTTTTGGGGGCATCCCATTCTGTGACTAAAGCAGCCTCTGTTTAAGACCATATAAGCATTTGCTCTTATCATATTTGAAATTAGCCTGATAAAGACACTTTTGCTGGGCATAGTACTACTGGATATTTTTTGGGGGCATCCCATTCTGTGACAACACCAGCCTCTGTTTAAGACCATATAAGCATTTGCTCTTATCATATTTGAAATTAGCCTGATAAAGACACTTTTGCTGGGCATAGTACTACTGGATATTTTTTGGGGGCATCCCATTCTGTGACTAAAGCAGCCTCTGTTTAAGACCATATAAGCATTTGCTCTTATCATATTTGAAATTAGCCTGATAAAGACACTTTTGCTGGGCATAGTACTACTGGATATTTTTTGGGGGCATCCCATTCTGTGACTAAAGCAGCCTCTGTTTAAGACCATATAAGCATTTGCTCTTATCATATTTGAAATTAGCCTGATAAAGACACTTTTGCTGGGCATAGTACTACTGGATATTTTTTGGGGGCATCCCATTCTGTGACAACACCAGCCTCTATTTAATAGCATAATAACCATATGCACTTATTCTCATAGAAATCAGGCCTGATAAAGACACTTTTGCTGTGCATGCTCTCTGGTTTTTGTGGCATCCCATTCTGTGACAACACCAGCCTCTATTTAATAGCATAATAACAATTTGCACTTATTCTCATAGAAATCAGGCCTGATAAAGACACTTTTGCTGGGCATAGTACTACTGGATCTTTTTTGGGGGCATCCCATTCTGTGACTAAAGCAGCCTCTATTTAATAGCATAATAACCATTTGCACTTATTCTCATAGAAATTAGGCCTGATAAAGACACTTTTGCTGGGCATAGTACTACTGGATCTTTTTTGGGGGCATCCCATTCTGTGACAACACCAGCCTCTATTAAATAGCATAATAACCATTTGCACTTATTCTCATAGAAATTAGGCCTGATAAAGACACTTTTGCTGGGCATAGTACTACTGGATCTTTTTTGGGGGCATCCCATTCTGTGACAACACCAGCCTCTATTTAATAGCATAATAACCATTTGCACTTATTCTCATAGAAATTAGGCCTGATAAAGACACTTTTGCTGGGCATAGTACTACTGGATCTTTTTTGGGGGCATCCCATTCTGTGACAACACCAGCCTCTATTTAATAGCATAATAGCCATTTGCACTTATTCTCATAGAAATCAGGCCTGATAAAGACACTTTTGCTGGGCATAGTACTACTGGATATTTTTGGGGGGCATCCCATTCTGTGACTAAAGCAGCCTCTGTTTAAGACCATATAAGCATTTGCTCTTATCATATTTGAAATTAGCCTGATAAAGACACTTTTGCTGGGCATAGTACTACTGGATATTTTTGGGGGGCATCCCATTCTGTGACTAAAGCAGCCTCTGTTTAAGACCATATAAGCATTTGCTCTTATCATATTTGAAATTAGCCTGATAAAGACACTTTTGCTGGGCATAGTACTACTGGATATTTTTTGGGGGCATCCCATTCTGTGACTAAAGCAGCCTCTGTTTAAGACCATATAAGCATTTGCTCTTATCATATTTGAAATTAGCCTGATAAAGACACTTTTGCTGGGCATAGTACTACTGGATCTTTTTTGGGGGCATCCCATTCTGTGACAACACCAGCCTCTGTTTAAGACCATATAAGCATTTGCTCTTATCATATTTGAAATTAGCCTGATAAAGACACTTTTGCTGGGCATAGTACTACTGGATATTTTTGGGGGGCATCCCATTCTGTGACTAAAGCAGCCTCTGTTTAAGACCATATAAGCATTTGCTCTTATCATATTTGAAATTAGCCTGATAAAGACACTTTTGCTGGGCATAGTACTACTGGATATTTTTGGGGGGCATCCCATTCTGTGACTAAAGCAGCCTCTGTTTAAGACCATATAAGCATTTGCTCTTATCATATTTGAAATTAGCCTGATAAAGACACTTTTGCTGGGCATAGTACTACTGGATATTTTTTGGGGGCATCCCATTCTGTGACAACACCAGCCTCTATTTAATAGCATAATAACCATTTGCACTTATTCTCATAGAAATCAGGCCTGATAAAGACACCTTTGCTGTGCATGCTCTCTGGTTTTTGTGGCATCCCATTCTGTGACAACACCAGCCTCTATTTAATAGCATAATAACCATTTGCACTTATTCTCATAGAAATCAGGCCTGATAAAGACACTTTTGCTGGGCATAGTACTACTGGATCTTTTTTGGGGGCATCCCATTCTGTGACTAAAGCAGCCTCTATTTAATAGCATAATAACCATTTGCACTTATTCTCATAGAAATTAGGCCTGATAAAGACACTTTTGCTGGGCATAGTACTACTGGATCTTTTTTGGGGGCATCCCATTCTGTGACAACACCAGCCTCTATTTAATAGCATAATAACCATTTGCACTTATTCTCATAGAAATTAGGCCTGATAAAGACACTTTTGCTGGGCATAGTACTACTGGATCTTTTTTGGGGGCATCCCATTCTGTGACAACACCAGCCTCTATTTAATAGCATAATAACCATTTGCACTTATTCTCATAGAAATCAGGCCTGATAAAGACACTTTTGCTGGGCATAGTACTACTGGATATTTTTTGGGGGCATCCCATTCTGTGACTAAAGCAGCCTCTGTTTAAGACCATATAAGCATTTGCTCTTATCATATTTGAAATTAGCCTGATAAAGACACTTTTGCTGGGCATAGTACTACTGGATATTTTTTGGGGGCATCCCATTCTGTGACTAAAGCAGCCTCTGTTTAAGACCATATAAGCATTTGATGTTATCATATTTGAAATTAGCCTGATAAAGACACTTTTGCTGGGCATAGTACTAATGGATATGTTTTGGGGGCATCCCATTCTGTGACAACACCAGCCTCTATTTAATAGCATAATAACCATTTGCACTTATTCTCATAGAAATCAGGCCTGATAAAGACACTTTTGCTGTGCATGCTCTCTGGTTTTTGTGGCATCCCATTCTGTGACAACACCAGCCTCTATTTAATAGCATAATAACCATTTGCACTTATTCTCATAGAAATCAGGCCTGATAAAGACACTTTTGCTGGGCATAGTACTACTGGATCTTTTTTGGGGGCATCCCATTCTGTGACTAAAGCAGCCTCTATTTAATAGCATAATAACCATTTGCACTTATTCTCATAGAAATTAGGCCTGATAAAGACACTTTTGCTGGGCATAGTACTACTGGATCTTTTTTGGGGGCATCCCATTCTGTGACAACACCAGCCTCTATTTAATAGCATAATAACCATTTGCACTTATTCTCATAGAAATTAGGCCTGATAAAGACACTTTTGCTGGGCATAGTACTACTGGATCTTTTTTGGGGGCATCCCATTCTGTGACAACACCAGCCTCTATTTAATAGCATAATAACCATTTGCACTTATTCTCATAGAAATCAGGCCTGATAAAGACACTTTTGCTGGGCATAGTACTACTGGATCTTTTTTGGGGGCATCCCATTCTGTGACAACACCAGCCTCTATTTAATAGCATAATAACCATTTGCACTTATTCTCATAGAAATTAGGCCTGATAAAGACACTTTTGCTGGGCATAGTACTACTGGATCTTTTTTGGGGGCATCCCATTCTGTGACAACACCAGCCTCTATTTAATAGCATAATAACCATTTGCACTTATTCTCATAGAAATCAGGCCTGATAAAGACACTTTTGCTGGGCATAGTACTACTGGATCTTTTTTGGGGGCATCCCATTCTGTGACAACACCAGCCTCTGTTTAAGACCATATAAGCATTTGCTCTTATCATATTTGAAATTAGCCTGATAAAGACACTTTTGCTGGGCATAGTACTACTGGATATTTTTGGGGGGCATCCCATTCTGTGACTAAAGCAGCCTCTGTTTAAGACCATATAAGCATTTGCTCTTATCATATTTGAAATTAGCCTGATAAAGACACTTTTGCTGGGCATAGTACTACTGGATATTTTTTGGGGGCATCCCATTCTGTGACTAAAGCAGCCTCTGTTTAAGACCATATAAGCATTTGCTCTTATCATATTTGAAATTAGCCTGATAAAGACACTTTTGCTGGGCATAGTACTACTGGATATTTTTTGGGGGCATCCCATTCTGTGACAACACCAGCCTCTGTTTAAGACCATATAAGCATTTGCTCTTATCATGTTTGAAATTAGCCTGATAAAGACACATTTGCTGGGCATAGTACTACTGGATATTTTTTGGGGGCATCCCATTCTGTGACTAAAGCAGCCTCTGTTTAAGACCATATAAGCATTTGCTCTTATCATATTTGAAATTAGCCTGATAAAGACACATTTGCTGGGCATAGTACTACTGGATATTTTTGGGGGGCATCCCATTCTGTGACTAAAGCAGCCTCTGTTTAAGACCATATAAGCATTTGCTCTTATCATATTTGAAATTAGCCTGATAAAGACACTTTTGCTGGGCATAGTACTACTGGATATTTTTTGGGGGCATCCCATTCTGTGACTAAAGCAGCCTCTGTTTAAGACCATATAAGCATTTGCACTTATTCTCATATAAATCAGGCCTGATAAAGACACTTTTGCTGGGCATAGTACTACTGGATCTTTTTTGGGGGCATCCCATTCTGTGACAACACCAGCCTCTATTTAATAGCATAATAACCATTTGCACTTATTCTCATAGAAATTAGGCCTGATAAAGACACTTTTGCTGGGCATAGTACTACTGGATCTTTTTTGGGGGCATCCCATTCTGTGACAACACCAGCCTCTATTTAATAGCATAATAACCATTTGCACTTATTCTCATAGAAATCAGGCCTGATAAAGACACTTTTGCTGGGCATAGTACTACTGGATATTTTTTGGGGGCATCCCATTCTGTGACTAAAGCAGCCTCTGTTTAAGACCATATAAGCATTTGCTATTATCATATTTGAAATTAGCCTGATAAAGACACTTTTGCTGGGCATAGTACTACTGGATATTTTTTGGGGGCATCCCATTCTGTGACTAAAGCAGCCTCTGTTTAAGACCATATAAGCATTTGCTCTTATCATATTTGAAATTAGCCTGATAAAGACACTTTTGCTGGGCATAGTACTACTGGATATTTTTTGGGGGCATCCCATTCTGTGACTAAAGCAGCCTCTGTTTAAGACCATATAAGCATTTGCTCTTATCATATTTGAAATTAGCCTGATAAAGACACTTTTGCTGGGCATAGTACTACTGGATATTTTTTGGGGGCATCCCATTCTGTGACTAAAGCAGCCTCTGTTTAAGACCATATAAGCATTTGCTCTTATCATATTTGAAATTAGCCTGATAAAGACACTTTTGCTGGGCATAGTACTACTGGATATTTTTTGGGGGCATCCCATTCTGTGACTAAAGCAGCCTCTGTTTAAGACCATATAAGCATTTGCTCTTATCATATTTGAAATTAGCCTGATAAAGACACTTTTGCTGGGCATAGTACTACTGGATCTTTTTTGGGGGCATCCCATTCTGTGACAACACCAGCCTCTGTTTAAGACCATATAAGCATTTGCTCTTATCATATTTGAAATTAGCCTGATAAAGACACTTTTGCTGGGCATAGTACTACTGGATATTTTTGGGGGGCATCCCATTCTGTGACTAAAGCAGCCTCTGTTTAAGACCATATAAGCATTTGCTCTTATCATATTTGAAATTAGCCTGATAAAGACACTTTTGCTGGGCATAGTACTACTGGATATTTTTGGGGGGCATCCCATTCTGTGACTAAAGCAGCCTCTGTTTAAGACCATATAAGCATTTGCTCTTATCATATTTGAAATTAGCCTGATAAAGACACTTTTGCTGGGCATAGTACTACTGGATATTTTTTGGGGGCATCCCATTCTGTGACAACACCAGCCTCTATTTAATAGCATAATAACCATTTGCACTTATTCTCATAGAAATCAGGCCTGATAAAGACACCTTTGCTGTGCATGCTCTCTGGTTTTTGTGGCATCCCATTCTGTGACAACACCAGCCTCTATTTAATAGCATAATAACCATTTGCACTTATTCTCATAGAAATCAGGCCTGATAAAGACACTTTTGCTGGGCATAGTACTACTGGATCTTTTTTGGGGGCATCCCATTCTGTGACTAAAGCAGCCTCTATTTAATAGCATAATAACCATTTGCACTTATTCTCATAGAAATTAGGCCTGATAAAGACACTTTTGCTGGGCATAGTACTACTGGATCTTTTTTGGGGGCATCCCATTCTGTGACAACACCAGCCTCTATTTAATAGCATAATAACCATTTGCACTTATTCTCATAGAAATTAGGCCTGATAAAGACACTTTTGCTGGGCATAGTACTACTGGATCTTTTTTGGGGGCATCCCATTCTGTGACAACACCAGCCTCTATTTAATAGCATAATAACCATTTGCACTTATTCTCATAGAAATCAGGCCTGATAAAGACACTTTTGCTGGGCATAGTACTACTGGATATTTTTTGGGGGCATCCCATTCTGTGACTAAAGCAGCCTCTGTTTAAGACCATATAAGCATTTGCTCTTATCATATTTGAAATTAGCCTGATAAAGACACTTTTGCTGGGCATAGTACTACTGGATATTTTTTGGGGGCATCCCATTCTGTGACTAAAGCAGCCTCTGTTTAAGACCATATAAGCATTTGATGTTATCATATTTGAAATTAGCCTGATAAAGACACTTTTGCTGGGCATAGTACTAATGGATATGTTTTGGGGGCATCCCATTCTGTGACAACACCAGCCTCTATTTAATAGCATAATAACCATTTGCACTTATTCTCATAGAAATCAGGCCTGATAAAGACACTTTTGCTGTGCATGCTCTCTGGTTTTTGTGGCATCCCATTCTGTGACAACACCAGCCTCTATTTAATAGCATAATAACCATTTGCACTTATTCTCATAGAAATCAGGCCTGATAAAGACACTTTTGCTGGGCATAGTACTACTGGATCTTTTTTGGGGGCATCCCATTCTGTGACTAAAGCAGCCTCTATTTAATAGCATAATAACCATTTGCACTTATTCTCATAGAAATTAGGCCTGATAAAGACACTTTTGCTGGGCATAGTACTACTGGATCTTTTTTGGGGGCATCCCATTCTGTGACAACACCAGCCTCTATTTAATAGCATAATAACCATTTGCACTTATTCTCATAGAAATTAGGCCTGATAAAGACACTTTTGCTGGGCATAGTACTACTGGATCTTTTTTGGGGGCATCCCATTCTGTGACAACACCAGCCTCTATTTAATAGCATAATAACCATTTGCACTTATTCTCATAGAAATCAGGCCTGATAAAGACACTTTTGCTGGGCATAGTACTACTGGATCTTTTTTGGGGGCATCCCATTCTGTGACAACACCAGCCTCTATTTAATAGCATAATAACCATTTGCACTTATTCTCATAGAAATTAGGCCTGATAAAGACACTTTTGCTGGGCATAGTACTACTGGATCTTTTTTGGGGGCATCCCATTCTGTGACAACACCAGCCTCTATTTAATAGCATAATAACCATTTGCACTTATTCTCATAGAAATCAGGCCTGATAAAGACACTTTTGCTGGGCATAGTACTACTGGATCTTTTTTGGGGGCATCCCATTCTGTGACAACACCAGCCTCTGTTTAAGACCATATAAGCATTTGCTCTTATCATATTTGAAATTAGCCTGATAAAGACACTTTTGCTGGGCATAGTACTACTGGATATTTTTGGGGGGCATCCCATTCTGTGACTAAAGCAGCCTCTGTTTAAGACCATATAAGCATTTGCTCTTATCATATTTGAAATTAGCCTGATAAAGACACTTTTGCTGGGCATAGTACTACTGGATATTTTTTGGGGGCATCCCATTCTGTGACTAAAGCAGCCTCTGTTTAAGACCATATAAGCATTTGCTCTTATCATATTTGAAATTAGCCTGATAAAGACACTTTTGCTGGGCATAGTACTACTGGATATTTTTTGGGGGCATCCCATTCTGTGACAACACCAGCCTCTGTTTAAGACCATATAAGCATTTGCTCTTATCATGTTTGAAATTAGCCTGATAAAGACACATTTGCTGGGCATAGTACTACTGGATATTTTTTGGGGGCATCCCATTCTGTGACTAAAGCAGCCTCTGTTTAAGACCATATAAGCATTTGCTCTTATCATATTTGAAATTAGCCTGATAAAGACACATTTGCTGGGCATAGTACTACTGGATATTTTTTGGGGGCATCCCATTCTGTGACTAAAGCAGCCTCTGTTTAAGACCATATAAGCATTTGCTCTTATCATATTTGAAATTAGCCTGATAAAGACACTTTTGCTGGGCATAGTACTACTGGATATTTTTTGGGGGCATCCCATTCTGTGACTAAAGCAGCCTCTGTTTAAGACCATATAAGCATTTGCACTTATTCTCATATAAATCAGGCCTGATAAAGACACTTTTGCTGGGCATAGTACTACTGGATCTTTTTTGGGGGCATCCCATTCTGTGACAACACCAGCCTCTATTTAATAGCATAATAACCATTTGCACTTATTCTCATAGAAATTAGGCCTGATAAAGACACTTTTGCTGGGCATAGTACTACTGGATCTTTTTTGGGGGCATCCCATTCTGTGACAACACCAGCCTCTATTTAATAGCATAATAACCATTTGCACTTATTCTCATAGAAATCAGGCCTGATAAAGACACTTTTGCTGGGCATAGTACTACTGGATATTTTTTGGGGGCATCCCATTCTGTGACTAAAGCAGCCTCTGTTTAAGACCATATAAGCATTTGCTATTATCATATTTGAAATTAGCCTGATAAAGACACTTTTGCTGGGCATAGTACTACTGGATATTTTTTGGGGGCATCCCATTCTGTGACTAAAGCAGCCTCTGTTTAAGACCATATAAGCATTTGCTCTTATCATATTTGAAATTAGCCTGATAAAGACACTTTTGCTGGGCATAGTACTACTGGATATTTTTTGGGGGCATCCCATTCTGTGACTAAAGCAGCCTCTGTTTAAGACCATATAAGCATTTGCTCTTATCATATTTGAAATTAGCCTGATAAAGACACTTTTGCTGGGCATAGTACTACTGGATATTTTTTGGGGGCATCCCATTCTGTGACAACACCAGCCTCTGTTTAAGACCATATAAGCATTTGCAATTATCATATTTGAAATTAGCCTGATAAAGACACTTTTGCTGGGCATAGTACTACTGGATATTTTTTGGGGGCATCCCATTCTGTGACTAAAGCAGCCTCTGTTTAAGACCATATAAGCATTTGCTCTTATCATATTTGAAATTAGCCTGATAAAGACACTTTTGCTGGGCATAGTACTACTGGATATTTTTTGGGGGCATCCCATTCTGTGACTAAAGCAGCCTCTGTTTAAGACCATATAAGCATTTGCTCTTATCATATTTGAAATTAGCCTGATAAAGACACTTTTGCTGGGCATAGTACTACTGGATATTTTTTGGGGGCATCCCATTCTGTGACTAAAGCAGCCTCTGTTTAAGACCATATAAGCATTTGCTCTTATCATATTTGAAATTAGCCTGATAAAGACACTTTTGCTGGGCATAGTACTACTGGATATTTTTTGGGGGCATCCCATTCTGTGACTAAAGCAGCCTCTGTTTAAGACCATATAAGCATTTGCTCTTATCATATTTGAAATTAGCCTGATAAAGACACTTTTGCTGGGCATAGTACTACTGGATATTTTTTGGGGGCATCCCATTCTGTGACAACACCAGCCTCTGTTTAAGACCATATAAGCATTTGCTCTTATCATATTTGAAATTAGCCTGATAAAGACACATTTGCTGGGCATAGTACTACTGTATATTTTTTGGGGGCATCCCATTCTGTGACTAAAGCAGCCTCTGTTTAAGACCATATAAGCATTTGCTCTTATCATATTTGAAATTAGCCTGATAAAGACACATTTGCTGGGCATAGTACTACTGGATATTTTTTGGGGGCATCCCATTCTGTGACTAAAGCAGCCTCTGTTTAAGACCATATAAGCATTTGCTCTTATCATATTTGAAATTAGCCTGATAAAGACACTTTTGCTGGGCATAGTACTACTGGATATTTTTTGGGGGCATCCCATTCTGTGACTAAAGCAGCCTCTGTTTAAGACCATATAAGCATTTGCTCTTATCATATTTGAAATTAGCCTGATAAAGACACTTTTGCTGGGCATAGTACTACTGGATATTTTTGGGGGGCATCCCATTCTGTGACAACACCAGCCTCTATTTAATAGCATAATAACCATTTGCACTTATTCTCATAGAAATCAGGCCTGATAAAGACACTTTTGCTGGGCATAGTACTACTGGATCTTTTTTGGGGGCATCCCATTCTGTGACAACACCAGCCTCTATTTAATAGCATAATAACCATTTGCACTTATTCTCATAGAAATTAGGCCTGATAAAGACACTTTTGCTGGGCATAGTACTACTGGATCTTTTTTGGGGGCATCCCATTCTGTGACAACACCAGCCTCTATTTAATAGCATAATAACCATTTGCACTTATTCTCATAGAAATCAGGCCTGATAAAGACACTTTTGCTGGGCATAGTACTACTGGATATTTTTTGGGGGCATCCCATTCTGTGACTAAAGCAGCCTCTGTTTAAGACCATTTAAGCATTTGCTCTTATCATATTTGAAATTAGCCTGATAAAGACACTTTTGCTGGGCATAGTACTACTGGATATTTTTTGGGGGCATCCCATTCTGTGACTAAAGCAGCCTCTGTTTAAGACCATATAAGCATTTGCTCTTATCATATTTGAAATTAGTAAGGCAATGAGCTGCCAGTACAGCCCGCTGGGCCCCCCACCTGTCTAAACAGATGTGCCGCTCAACAGAGTATTACAAAAATTGCATGTTTATTATAAGCCAAAAACAACAGACATACATTTAAAACATAATTAAAACCAAAGGCAGGGAATGTAATGGACTGAAATGCATCTAATAACATCAATTTTGTTTGATAAGAATATACATCATATATAAAAATATCTAAAAAATGTATATACTCCAAACAGGTATGGGTACACTGTTCATATGCTAATAGTAGTAACGGTCTAATGTCACGGGAACCCCTTTAGAGAAAGTGCTATAGTGCTTGTGCAAAGTTGTGCAAAAATGTGCAAAAAGTGCAAAAGAAACAAAAAGTGAGAAATTTGAAGAAAATAGTGAAAGAATTTATAAACAGAGGGACAGTGTGTCCCAACAATAAACTCATATGGAGTGCACCAAAGAGGTGCAAATTTTAAAGTGCTTATGATCGTGCTTAGCAAGGGGTAATATTCCCGGACACAAGTCTCCGCAATATAAATGACCGCAATAAGTAATTTAGTATGTAAGTTTCAAAAAGTGAGAACATAAACAGTGTACATTACCGGGTATCATGGTCCAAATCTGCCTGCGCTCAACATGCCCGCACTGACGCGTTGCGTGGCCAACAATCAGGCCACTTCATCAGAGTGTGGCTACTAACAGTCTGCTCCAGAGTATATAGCCCCATCAATCCCTAAAAACAGGAAATTATGCATGGAAAACCGCCAAAATTTCCCAATTGAGTTAAGGGCGGAAGTAAAGGTGGAAGTGGACACATCTATACTATATCCGCCCTTACAGGTCAAAGAGTATGCGTTCTATATACATGTGGAATAAGCAATTTGACAAGCCGCCAAAAGTACAATGTGATGCTGGTGTGAGTCTAATACCGGTGCGGCGCGTGAGACGAAGATCGCTATGTACGCGCTCTCAGCTGGGTATATGTATACACCAGCAATATAAGAGTGGCGCGCATGCGCACCACGCCCGCCCCGCCGGCCAGCCCACCGCGCACTGCGCGTGCGCGGACCGGCGAGACGGGCACGAGCGCGACGCCGCAGCCGTGAACATCACCAATGATGGCAGCTGTCAAACTTGCCTGAAACCAAGTGAAGGGAGGGGCGGAAGGGGGCATACACTGGAGCAGACGGTTATACTTAACAATAAAACATGTAACATACATTTACTAAGGCTACTTATGTACATAATTGTTATCAATTTGAAATAATTGCATAATAGGAGCTGCATCCGCGTTGCACCTGTAATAGACTACATAATCATATGCTCAATTGGATATTAACAAGAGACTGTAACTTTTCTCTACACCTTGGAAAATATGATTCAAGAAAAAAATAATGATTCTGTATATTGAGGTCTGCCCACATCTATGTGTACAATGAATGTCCTCATATGATGTGGCTCCATGTGGTATAACATGAACTGAGGAAAGGGGGAGGGGAAAGGCATATCACACAGTCAATAGCTCAAAGCGGCTTTATGGTATGTGTCCTCGGCCACAAATTCATGACACTGGGAGTGCCCGTAGTTAGATGGTAAACTTTCAATCAAAAAACGTCTGGTCATGACCAGATCCGTGCCAGATTTCTCCATTCTGTGCTGCTCTATTGCAGAGGGAATTGCTGGGTTTGAAACATTTCTCCACTCATATTATCCGCACGACAGAGGGCTTCCGGTCATCCAGTCATCCAGTCCCGTAAAGATGTATCGTATTGAAGCTCAGCCAGAAGCGGTTCCACATTTCCTATTGGGTCCTCTGGATACATTAGGATTGATCAGAGGGGAACATGGCAAAATGAAATCCCAGCCCTCATGCTTGGAACCCTCTCCGTCTGAGTGGCTTCCTGTAATGTAGATGGTATCAGTGGCCGCTGGATGCTGCACCAATCGCATGGTCCGTTCTTGTTGTTTACATTGTACCAGGTGTCATCTTCCAGGGTTCAACCTGATAGCCCCACCAGGACATGGAGATAGATGATAGTATTTTCACTGTTGATCTATAGTATAACAAAAGAATAAGTGAACAGACAAGAACTCCAACATACATAGTTTGAACAGTTAAACACTTTAGGCAGTTTAAGTGGACACGGGTTCCTATATGGGCAATCCAAAATGACGCATCTATATCTCACAATGATTACAGGGCCTTCTATCGGCCTTTTATCAGTTCTTTATCAGCTAATATTATGTGGATATGAGCTCTTAATCAGCTGGTATTATGTGGATATGAGCTCTATTGGCGTCCTAAAAAGGGCATAAAGGAAAAGTCCTCATTGATTCCCTGAGGCGCCTTAGTGTCCAACTTAAAAATCCACTCCAATATTTGAAATTAGCCTGATAAAGACACTTTTGCTGGGCATAGTACTACTGGATATTTTTTGGGGGCATCCCATTCTGTGACTAAAGCAGCCTCTGTTTAAGACCATATAAGCATTTGCTCTTATCATATTTGAAATTAGCCTGATAAAGACACTTTTGCTGGGCATAGTACTACTGGATATTTTTTGGGGGCATCCCATTCTGTGACAACACCAGCCTCTGTTTAAGACCATATAAGCATTTGCTCTTATCATATTTGAAATTAGCCTGGTAAAGACACTTTTGCTGGGCATAGTACTACTGGATATTTTTTGGGGGCATCCCATTCTGTGACTAAAGCAGCCTCTGTTTAAGACCATATAAGCATTTGCTCTTATCATATTTGAAATTAGCCTGATAAAGACACTTTTGCTGGGCATAGTACTACTGGATATTTTTGGGGGGCATCCCATTCTGTGACTAAAGCAGCCTCTGTTTAAGACCATATAAGCATTTGCTCTTATCATATTTGAAATTAGCCTGATAAAGACACTTTTGCTGGGCATAGTACTACTGGATATTTTTTGGGGGCATCCCATTCTGTGACAACACCAGCCTCTATTTAATAGCATAATAACCATTTGCACTTATTCTCATAGAAATCAGGCCTGATAAAGACACTTTTGCTGGGCATAGTACTACTGGATATTTTTTGGGGGCATCCCATTCTGTGACAACACCAGCCTCTATTTAATAGCATAATAACCATTTGCACTTATTCTCATAGAAATCAGGCCTGATAAAGACACTTTTGCTGTGCATGCTCTCTGGTTTTTGTGGCATCCCATTCTGTGACAACACCAGCCTCTATTTAATAGCATAATAACCATTTGCACTTATTCTCATAGAAATCAGGCCTGATAAAGACATTTTTGCTGTGCATGCTCTCTGGTTTTTGTGGCATCCCATTCTGTGACAACACCAGCCTCTATTTAATAGCATGATAACCATTTGCACTTATTCTCATAGAAATCAGGCCTGATAAAGACACTTTTGCTGGGCATAGTACTACTGGATCTTTTTTGGGGGCATCCCATTCTGTGACAACACCAGCCTCTATTTAATAGCATAATAACCATTTGCACTTATTCTCATAGAAATCAGGCCTGATAAAGACACTTTTGCTGGGCATAGTACTACTGGATCTTTTTTGGGGGCATCCCATTCTGTGACTAAAGCAGCCTCTGTTTAAGACCATATAAGCATTTGCTCTTATCATATTTGAAATTAGGCCTGATAAATACACTTTTGCTGGGCATAGGCTTACTGCTGCTTGCCAGGTGCACTTCTGTTGAGGCATCCCATTCTGTAACATAGCATACCCCTCTTTATTTACACTAAGCAGCTCTCTTTTTTACACTAAGCAGGCCTGTTGGAGGCTGAGTGTTACTGCTCACTTTTGGTGTGCATTATATTCTGTTTCATATAGACCCACCGCTGCCCGGGGGATCTTAAAATATCACCTACTACCACGCCAGTTAGACTATGTCGGGCAGACAAGTGCCTGGAAGTGAAAAGAGGAGTGGCAGAGGCCAAGATTCCGCAGGCAGAGCTCGCATCAGACTGGGGGCCAGTAGCAGCAGGAGTCACGCTGAGAGACCTAATCTGCCAGTATCTGCTAGCGGTCGGGTCTCCACCAGTAACGCATCTGCCGTGGTAGATTGGTTGACGCGCTCATCAACAACATCATCACAACTTACGTCTGAGACCCCCAGTCTAGGGTCGGTAGGTTCCTCTGACACAACCCTGAGTTGGCATGCCCCGAGAGCAGTCCCTGTCCTCCCATTGCCTCTGTCCTACGCCGTTCCCTCCCCCAGCGATGTATCCTATGCTTTGGGTTCAGCTCCACTCTTTAGTGAGGAGGACCATCAGATAGAGGACAGTCAGCAGCTACTGCCCAGCCAAGAAATGGAGGTGGCTTCTCTAGCTAGGCAGACAAATAGTGATGTGGACAGTGTCGTGGGTGCTGCGAGCGTTCCAGCTCCTGCGCCAGACACTGTTGACGAATCCACGAACATCAGTGACGTACAGCCACAACTCGGTGATGATGATGATGATGACGATGAAGCCGATCGCACTTGGGAGCCGGGTGATGAAGGGGCTTCATCGTCATCATCAGGAGAAGAGGGGCGCAGGTTGCCCCGGAGTCAGCAGCTGAGGCAGCAAGGTGGTAGCAGTCAGCATGGGGGCACAATTCCAAAGGCTGGAGCCGGCCGGGCCGGGGCCGGGGTAGAGCACCTGCTATGCGGCAGTCTACCTTAACGGGAGGTAGTGGAGCAGGGGTTCCTGGAGTTGGCAACAGCAGCAGTGAATCAGTGAGGCCAGGGGGTGGGAAAAGTAGCTACTCGGCAGTGTGGCAGTTCTTCCTGAGGCATCCGCAGGAGGGTAACATGGCCACATGCAAGATATGTAGGCAAAAGGTGAAGCATGGCCAGGGTCCAAATGTTGGCACCACGGCCCTGCGTCAACATATGATGCGTCACCATAAAACGACCTGGGAGAACCGAGGCTCCCAAGGGGTGGTCCAGTCTGCTTCCTCACCAAGTGAGCTCCCAATTTCTGCCAGCCAAGGCTCCAGCACCTCAGCCGAAGGCAGCTGTGCGTCATACCCATCCTCTGTCGCTCCTGCTCCTCCTCCTCCTCCTCCAAGTCATGCATCCCGCCAGCAATCCATCAGCGAAGCCATGTCCAAGAGACAGCAGTATGCGCCCACTCATCCTACGGCGCAGAAGCTGAATGTGCTCCTGTCCAAGTTGCTGGTGCTGCAGTCGCTCCCTTTTCAGGTGGTGGAATCTGCACCTTTCAGAGAACTGATGGCTTGTGCCGAGCCGAGGTGGAGAGTCCCAAGCCGTCATTTCTTTGCCAAGAAGGCAGTACCAGCGCTGCACACTTTTGTTGAACAGAAGGTGGGCCAGTCCTTGAGCCTGTCGGTGTGTAGCAAAATACATGGCAGCGCCGACATCTGGAGCTGTAACTACGGTCAGGGGCAGTACATGTCGTTTACGGCCCACTGGGTGAATGTGGTCCCTTTGCAGCAGCAACTTGGACAGGTCACGCCGCTTCGGCCTCCGCGCTCTCTGCCCATTGGGCCTGTGACACCGTGTGACTCGGCCTCCTCATCCTCCGCCATCTCCTCACCCTCCACTGTAGGCTCAAGTCTCAGTGCCCCTCCAGTCTACCATGTGTGCAGGGCACGGAGGTGTCACGCAGTGCTTCACATGGTTTGTCTTGGCGAACGGAGTCACACAGGGGAGGAACTGCTTAAATGTATTCATCAGGAAATCCAAACATGGCTTACTCCGAGAAAACTTAAAATGGGAATCATGGTTACCGACAATGGGAAGAACATTTTGTCTGCGCTGCGCCAAGGAAGCCTGACCCATGCCCCCTGCATGGCTCACGTCTTCAATCTGGTTGTCAAGCGGTTTCTGAAGTGTTCCCCCCATCTGCAGGACATCCTAACAACTTCAAGGAAACTTTGCATGCACTTCAGCCAAAGCACCTCCTCCAAACACACCCTTCTTGAGCTACAGCGTCAGAATGGTATCCCCCAACATAGTCTGATTTGCGATGTTTCCACCCGTTGGAATTCCACCCTTCACATGTTGGACCGATTATATGAACAGAGAAAAGCCATCACGGATTTCCTGATGATCCAAGCAGATAGGGGGACTCCCCTGTGTAACTTCAATGTCAACCAGTGGCAGCTCATACGTGACACCTGCCGTTTGCTCAGGCCCTTTGAGGAAGCCACTTTATTTGTCAGTCGGCAGGATTACGGGATGAACGACGTGATTCCACTGCTTCATGTACTACAGCACATGTTGGAAACCATGGCTGGTCAGGGCACTGGAGACATGGCGTTTACATCTTACGGCCACATGAACCCCGTTGGAGCTGAACTGGAGGAGGAGGAGGAAGAGGAGGAGGAGGAGTTGCCCAGCGAAACACAGTTTAGGCTTGGCGAAATGGCTGGTTTATCTAGTCAGCGGACAGGAGAGGAGGAGCAGGAGCAGCCAGAGGAGCTAGAGGTTTTTGAGGAAGGCGAGACAGAGGACCCGGGCACACCGTGGCAGTATGCAGTGGAGATGGAGACAGGTAGTCCATCCGAGTCACTTGCGCAAATGGCACGAAGCATGCTCACGTGCTTGCGTAGTGACCCCAGAATTGTTTCCATCTGTCGGCGGGATGACTTCTGGCTGTCCACCTTATTGGACCCTCGCTTCCGGCACAAAATGGGGGCATTTTTTAAACCCACCGAGAGGGAGGACAAACTCAACTACTACAAAGACATTCTACGTAGGCAGTTTGCCGATGCCTATCTGCGCCATGGTCCATACTCTCGCAGGTCTGACTCGAGGGGACCTCTGCGCTCACCTTCCACTGCCATGGCCGCTGGGGGGGTTGGCAGGAGCAGCAGCAGCAGCTCCATCAGCAGCAGCAGCCTCAGTCTTCAGTCGCTAATGAGTAGCTTTCTACACCCGCATAGTGAGGCTACTCATGAGCAGCAGGAAGACCTGGAGCAGGACCTCAACCAGCAGGTCATGTCATACTTTGACATGACCATGCCAACACACCTTGAGGATCCGCTGGACTTCTGGGCAGCCAAACTTGATTTGTGGCCGCAACTAGCAGAGTTTGCCCTGGAAAAGCTGTCCTGCCCGGCAAGTAGCGTGCCATCTGAGCGGGTGTTTAGTGCGGCGGGGGCCATAGTTACGGCGAGGAGAACTCGTCTGTCAACTAAAAATGTGGAGAGACTCACCTTTGTCAAAATGAATCAGGGATGGATCAGCCAGGATTTCCACCCACCAATGCCTGATGCATGCGACTAGATTCAGCATGGTGCCACGTTTTACACTTTCCAAATGGTGCAAAACATATTTATGTCTTTAGGCCATTTTTTGGGCTCCTGCTGCTGCTGCTGCCAACTCCAGGGTGTGATTCATCCAATTTTTGGGCTCCTGAGGCCAACCCCAGGGTCTCTTTAATGTAATATTTGGGCTCCTGCTGCTGCTACTGTCAACTCCTGCCAACTCCAGGGTGTGATTCATCCAATTTTTGGGCTCCTGAAGCCAACTCCAGTGTATATTTGGGCTCCTGCTGCTGCTGCTGCCAACTTCTGCCAACTCCAGGGTGTGATTCATCCAATTTTTGGGCTCCTGAAGCCAACTCCAGTGTATATTTGGGCTCCTGCTGCTGCTGCCAACTCCAGGGTGTGATTCATCCAATTTTTGGGCTCCTGAGGCCAACCCCAGGGTCTCTTTAATGTAATATTTGGGCTCCTGCTGCTGCTGCTGCTGTCAACTCCTGCCAACTCCAGGGTGTGATTCATCCAATTTTTGGGCTCCTGAAGCCAACTCCAGTGTATATTTGGGCTCCTGCTGCTGCTGCTGCCAACTCCAGGGTGTGATTCATCCAATTTTTGGGCTCCTGAGGCAAACCCCAGGGTCTCTTTAATGTAATATTTGGGCTCCTGCTGCTGCTGCTGCTGTCAACTCCTGCCAACTCCAGGGTGTGATTCATCCAATTTTTGGGCTCCTGAAGCCAACTCCAGTGTATATTGGGGCTCCTGCTGCTGCTGCTGCCAACTTCTGCCAACTCCAGGGTGTGATTCATCCAATTTTTGGGCTCCTGAAGCCAACTCCAGTGTATATTTGGGCTCCTGCTGCTGCTGCCAACTCCAGGGTGTGATTCATCCAATTTTTGGGCTCCTGAGGCCAACCCCAGGGTCTCTTTAATGTAATATTTGGGCTCCTGCTGCTGCTGCTGCTGTCAACTCCTGCCAACTCCAGGGTGTGATTCATCCAATTTTTGGGCTCCTGAAGCCAACTCCAGTGTATATTTGGGCTCCTGCTGCTGCTGCTGCCAACTCCAGGGTGTGATTCATCCAATTTTTGGGCTCCTGAGGCAAACCCCAGGGTCTCTTTAATGTAATATTTGGGCTCCTGCTGCTGCTGCTGCTGTCAACTCCTGCCAACTCCAGGGTGTGATTCATCCAATTTTTGGGCTCCTGAAGCCAACTCCAGTGTATATTGGGGCTCCTGCTGCTGCTGCTGCCAACTTCTGCCAACTCCAGGGTGTGATTCATCCAATTTTTGGGCTCCTGAAGCCAACTCCAGTGTATATGTGGGCTCCTGCTGCTGCTGCTGCCAACTTCTGCCAACTCCAGGGTGTGATTCATCCAATTTTTGAGCTCCTGAAGCCAACTCCAGTTTATATTTGGGCTCCTGCTGCTGCTGCTGCCAACTTCTGCCAACTCCAGGGTGTGATTCATCCAATTTTTGGGCTCCTGAAGCCAACTCCAGTGTATATTTGGGCTCCTGCTGCTGCTGCCAACTCCAGGGTGTGATTCATCCAATTTTTGGGCTCCTGAAGCCAACTCCAGTGTATATTTGGGCTCCTGCTGCTGCTGCCAACTCCAGGGTGTGATTCATCCAATTTTTGGGCTCCTGAGGCCAACCCCAGGGTCTCTTTAATGTAATATTTGGGCTCCTGCTGCTGCTGTCAACTCCTGCCAACTGCAGGGTGTGATTCATCCAATTTTTGGGCTCCTGAAGCCAACTCCAGTGTATATTTGGGCTCCTGCTGCTGCTACTGTCAACTCCTGCCAACTCCAGGGTGTGATTCATCCAATTTTTGGGCTCCTGAAGCCAACTCCAGTGTATATTTGGGCTCCTGCTGCTGCTGCTGCTGCCAACTTCTGCCAACTCCAGGGTGTGATTCATCCAATTTTTGGGCTCCTGAAGCCAACTCCAGTGTATATTTGGGCTCCTGCTGCTGCTGCTGCTGCCAACTTCTGCCAACTCCAGGGTGTGATTCATCCAATTTTTGGGCTCCTGAAGCCAACTCCAGTGTATATTTGGGCTCCTGCTGCCAACTTCTGCCAACTCCAGGGTGTGATTCATCCAATTTTTGGGCTCCTGAAGCCAACTCCAGTGTATATTTGGGCTCCTGCTGCTTCTGCTGCTGCTGCCAACTCCAGGGTGTGATTCATCCAATTTTTGGGCTCCTGAAGCCAACTCCAGTGTATATTTGGGCTCCTGCTGCTGCTGCTGCCAACTCCAGGGTGTGATTCATCCAATTTTTGGGCTCCTGAGGCCAACCCTAGGGTCTCTTTAATGTAATATTTGGGCTCCTGCTGCTGCTGTCAACTCCTGCCAACTGCAGGGTGTGATTCATCCAATTTTTGGGCTCCTGAAGCCAACTCCAGTGTATATTTGGGCTCCTGCTGCTGCTACTGTCAACTCCTGCCAACTCCAGGGTGTGATTCATCCAATTTTTGGGCTCCTGAAGCCAACTCCAGTGTATATTTGGGCTCCTGCTGCTGCTGCTGCCAACTTCTGCCAACTGCAGGGTGTGATTCATCCAATTTTTGGGCTCCTGAAGCCAACTCCAGTGTATATTTGGGCTCCTGCTGCTGGTGCTGCTGCTGCCAACTTCTGCCAACTCCAGGGTGTGATTCATCCAATTTTTGGGCTCCTGAAGCCAACTCCAGTGTATATTTGGGCTCCTGCTGCCAACTTCTGCCAACTCCAGGGTGTGATTCATCCAATTTTTGGGCTCCTGAAGCCAACTCCAGTGTATTTTTGGGCTCCTGCTGCTGCTGCTGCTGCTGCAAACTCCAGGGTGTGATTCATCCAATTTTTGGGCTCCTGAAGCCAACTCCAGTGTATATTTGGGCTCCTGCTGCTGCTGCTGCCAAATCCAGGGTGTGATTCATCCAATTTTTGGGCTCCTGAGGCCAACCCCAGGGTCTCTTTAATGTAATATTTGGGCTCCTGCTGCTGCTGTCAACTCCTGCCAACTGCAGGGTGTGATTCATCCAATTTTTGGGCTCCTGAAGCCAACTCCAGTGTATATTTGGGCTCCTGCTGCTGCTACTGTCAACTCCTGCCAACTCCAGGGTGTGATTCATCCAATTTTTGGGCTCCTGAAGCCAACTCCAGTGTATATTTGGGCTCCTGCTGCTGCTGCTGCTGCCAACTTCTGCCAACTCCAGGGTGTGATTCATCCAATTTTTGGGCTCCTGAAGCCAACCCCAGTGTATATTTGGGCTCCTACTGCCAACTTCTGCCAACTCCAGGGTGTGATTCATCCAATTTTTGGGCTCCTGAAGCCAACTCCAGTGTATATTTGGGCTCCTGCTGCTGCTGCTGCTGCCAACTCCAGGGTGTGATTCATCCAATTTTTGGGCTCCTGAAGCCAACTCCAGTGTATATTTGGGCTCCTGCTGCTGCTGCTGCCAACTCCAGGGTGTGATTCATCCAATTTTTGGGCTCCTGAGGCCAACCCCAGGGTCTCTTTAATGTAATATTTGGGCTCCTGCTGCTGCTGTCAACTCCTGCCAACTGCAGGGTGTGATTCATCCAATTTTTGGGCTCCTGAAGCCAACTCCAGTGTATATTTGGGCTCCTGCTGCTGCTACTGTCAACTCCTGCCAACTCCAGGGTGTGATTCATCCAATTTTTGGGCTCCTGAAGCCAACTCCAGTGTATATTTGGGCTCCTGCTGCTGCTGCTGCCAACTTCTGCCAACTCCAGGGTGTGATTCATCCAATTTTTGGGCTCCTGAAGCCAACTCCAGTGTATATTTGGGCTCCTGCTGCTGCTGCTGCTGCCAACTCCAGGGTGTGATTCATCCAATTTTTGGGCTCCTGAAGCCAACTCCAATGTATATTTGGGCTCCTGCTGCTGCCAACTTCTGCCAACTCCAGGGTGTGATTCATCCAATTTTTGGGCTCCTGAAGCCAACTCCAGTGTATATTTGGGCTCCTGCTGCTGCTGCTGCTGCCAACTTCTGCCAACTCCAGGGTGTGATTCATCCAATTTTTGGGCTCCTGAAGCCAACTCCAGTGTATATTTGGGCTCCTGCTGCCAACTTCTGCCAACTCCAGGGTGTGATTCATCCAATTTTTGGGCTCCTGAAGCCAACTCCAGTGTATATTTGGGCTCCTGCTGCTGCTGCTGCTGCAAACTCCAGGGTGTGATTCATCCATATTTTGGGCTCCTGAAGCCAACTCCAGTGTATATTTGGGCTCCTGCTGCTGCTGCTGCCAACTCCAGGGTGTGATTCATCCAATTTTTGGGCTCCTGAGGCCAACCCCAGGGTCTCTTTAATGTAATATTTGGGCTCCTGCTGCTGCTGTCAACTCCTGCCAACTGCAGGGTGTGATTCATCCAATTTTTGGGCTCCTGAAGCCAACTCCAGTGTATATTTGGGCTCCTGCTGCTGCTACTGTCAACTCCTGCCAACTCCAGGGTGTGATTCATCCAATTTTTGGGCTCCTGAAGCCAACTCCAGTGTATATTTGGGCTCCTGCTGCTGCTGCTGCCAACTTCTGCCAACTCCAGGGTGTGATTCATCCAATTTTTGGGCTCCTGAAGCCAACTCCAGTGTATATTTGGGCTCCTGCTGCTGCTGCTGCCAACTTCTGCCAACTCCAGGGTGTGATTCATCCAATTTTTGGGCTCCTGAAGCCAACTCCAGTGTATATTTGGGCTCCTGCTGCCAACTTCTGCCAACTCCAGGGTGTGATTCAACCAATTTTTGGGCTCCTGAAGCCAACTCCAGTGTATATTTGGGCTCCTGCTGCTGCTGCTGCTGCTGCAAACTCCAGGGTGTGATTCATCCAATTTTTGGGCTCCTGAAGCCAACTCCAGTGTATATTTGGGCTCCTGTTGCTGCTGCTGCCAACTCCAGGGTGTGATTCATCCAATTTTTGGGCTCCTGAGGCCAACCCCAGGGTCTCTTTAATGTAATATTTGGGCTCCTGTTGCTGCTGTCAATTCCTGCCAACTGCAGGGTGTGATTCATCCAATTTTTGGGCTCCTGAAGCCAACTCCAGTGTATATTTGGGCTCCTGCTGCTGCTACTGTCAACTCCTGCCAACTCCAGGGTGTGATTCATCCAATTTTTGGGCTCCTGAAGCCAACTCCAGTGTATATTTGGGCTCCTGCTGCTGCTGCTGCTGCTGCCAACTTCTGCCAACTCCAGGGTGTGATTCATCCAATTTTTGGGCTCCTGAAGCCAACTCCAGTGTATATTTGGGCTCCTGCTGCTGCTGCTGCTGCCAACTTCTGCCAACTCCAGGGTGTGATTCATCCAATTTTTGGGCTCCTGAAGCCAACTCCAGTGTATATTTGGGCTCCTGCTGCTGCTGCTGCCAACTTCTGCCAACTCCAGGGTGTGATTCATCCAATTTTTGGGCTCCTGAAGCCAACTCCAGTGTATATTTGGGCTCCTGCTGCCAACTTCTGCCAACTCCAGGGTGTGATTCAACCAATTTTTGGGCTCCTGAAGCCAACTCCAGTGTATATTTGGGCTCCTGCTGCTGCTGCTGCTGCTGCAAACTCCAGGGTGTGATTCATCCAATTTTTGGGCTCCTGAAGCCAACTCCAGTGTATATTTGGGCTCCTGTTGCTGCTGCTGCCAACTCCAGGGTGTGATTCATCCAATTTTTGGGCTCCTGAGGCCAACCCCAGGGTCTCTTTAATGTAATATTTGGGCTCCTGTTGCTGCTGTCAATTCCTGCCAACTGCAGGGTGTGATTCATCCAATTTTTGGGCTCCTGAAGCCAACTCCAGTGTATATTTGGGCTCCTGCTGCTGCTACTGTCAACTCCTGCCAACTCCAGGGTGTGATTCATCCAATTTTTGGGCTCCTGAAGCCAACTCCAGTGTATATTTGGGCTCCTGCTGCTGCTGCTGCTGCTGCCAACTTCTGCCAACTCCAGGGTGTGATTCATCCAATTTTTGGGCTCCTGAAGCCAACTCCAGTGTATATTTGGGCTCCTGCTGCTGCTGCTGCCAACTCCAGGGTGTGATTCATCCAATTTTTGGGCTCCTGAGGCCAACCCCAGGGTCTCTTTAATGTAATATTTGGGCTCCTGTTGCTGCTGTCAATTCCTGCCAACTGCAGGGTGTGATTCATCCAATTTTTGGGCTCCTGAAGCCAACTCCAGTGTATATTTGGGCTCCTGCTGCTGCTACTGTCAACTCCTGCCAACTCCAGGGTGTGATTCATCCAATTTTTGGGCTCCTGAAGCCAACTCCAGTGTATATTTGGGCTCCTGCTGCTGCTGCTGCTGCTGCCAACTTCTGCCAACTCCAGGGTGTGATTCATCCAATTTTTGGGCTCCTGAAGCCAACTCCAGTGTATATTTGGGCTCCTGCTGCTGCTGCTGCTGCCAACTTCTGCCAACTCCAGGGTGTGATTCATCCAATTTTTGGGCTCCTGAAGCCAACTCCAGTGTATATTTGGGCTCCTGCTGCCAACTTCTGCCAACTCCAGGGTGTGATTCATCCAATTTTTGGGCTCCTGAAGCCAACTCCAGTGTATATTTGGGCTCCTGCTGCTGCTGCTGCTGCCAACTCCAGGGTGTGATTCATCCAATTTTTGGGCTCCTGAAGCCAACTCCAGTGTATATTTGGGCTCCTGCTGCTGCTGCTGCCAACTCCAGGGTGTGATTCATCCAATTTTTGGGCTCCTGAGGCCAACCCCAGGGTCTCTTTAATGTAATATTTGGGCTCCTGCTGCTGCTGTCAACTCCTGCCAACTGCAGGGTGTGATTCATCCAATTTTTGGGCTCCTGAAGCCAACTCCAGTGTATATTTGGGCTCCTGCTGCTGCTACTGTCAACTCCTGCCAACTCCAGGGTGTGATTCATCCAATTTTTGGGCTCCTGAAGCCAACTCCAGTGTATATTTGGGCCCCTGCTGCTGCTGCTGCCAACTTCTGCCAACTCCAGGGTGTGATTCATCCAATTTTTGGGCTCCTGAAGCCAACTCCAGTGTATATTTGGGCTCCTGCTGCTGCTGCTGCTGCCAACTCCAGGGTGTGATTCATCCAATTTTTGGGCTCCTGAAGCCAACTCCAGTGTATATTTGGGCTCCTGCTGCTGCTGCTGCCAACTCCAGGGTGTGATTCATCCAATTTTTGGGCTCCTGAGGCCAACCCCAGGGTCTCTTTAATGTAATATTTGGGCTCCTGCTGCTGCTGTCAACTCCTGCCAACTGCAGGGTGTGATTCATCCAATTTTTGGGCTCCTGAAGCCAACTCCAGTGTATATTTGGGCTCCTGCTGCTGCTACTGTCAACTCCTGCCAACTCCAGGGTGTGATTCATCCAATTTTTGGGCTCCTGAAGCCAACTCCAGTGTATATTTGGGCTCCTGCTGCTGCTGCTGCCAACTTCTGCCAACTCCAGGGTGTGATTCATCCAATTTTTGGGCTCCTGAAGCCAACTCCAGTGTATATTTGGGCTCCTGCTGCTGCTGCTGCCAACTCCAGGGTGTGATTCATCCAATTTTTGGGCTCCTGAGGCCAACCCCAGGGTCTCTTTAATGTAATATTTGGGCTCCTGCTGCTGCTGCTGTCAACTCCTGCCAACTCCAGGGTGTGATTCATCCAATTTTTGGGCTCCTGAAGCCAACTCCAGTGTATATTTGGGCTCCTGCTGCTGCTGCTGCCAACTCCAGGGTGTGATTCATCCAATTTTTGGGCTCCTGAGGCCAACCCCAGGGTCTCTTTAATGTAATATTTGGGCTCCTGCTGCTGCTGCTGCTGTCAACTCCTGCCAACTCCAGGGTGTGATTCATCCAATTTTTGGGCTCCTGAAGCCAACTCCAGTGTATATTTGGGCTCCTGCTGCTGCTGCTGCCAACTCCAGGGTGTGATTCATCCAATTTTTGGGCTCCTGAGGCCAACCCCAGGGTCTCTTTAATGTAATATTTGGGCTCCTGCTGCTGCTGCTGTCAACTCCTGCCAACTCCAGGGTGTGATTCATCCAATTTTTGGGCTCCTGCTGCTGCCAACTCCAGTGTCTCTTTAAAGCAATGTTTGGGCTCCTTCTGCCCCTCATAGTGATGCCACTTCAACTCTCTGCAATTGTGCCGCTCTGCGATTCTATTAGCGATGCCTCTGATCTGCATGTGATATTTATTCAAAGTATTATTTAACTAACCCAGCACGCATCCTGTGCGTGTTACAGCAAGGCAGAATGGTTTACAACCCTATTGAGGCTCTAGGAGGCTCAGAAATAGCCGTTTTTAATAGCGATTCGTCGCGAATTTATTCGGGTCGAAACGATTTTTGTCGGAAAATTCGGCGAATCAGTCGAATCGAATTTTTCAAAAGTTCGCTCATCTCTACTCTAGATATGTAAACTGATTATTGATTTATTCATTCATAGAAAACCCTTGTTTAAGTTCAATCCACGGAGGAGGATCTCTAGGCTTTTTGTCAAAGCCTTGGCACCCTAACCCTGGGCCCCTTGTCTAACATGAACACGGTGTTAGCCAATACTTGTTGGAAGCACATACAATAAGTGTAAATAAAGCCATAGTGTGTTTTTGCTTGGATAGGGACCTAATATAAATGTTTATTTCCTGGAGGCTCATTACCATGTTTAGTTCCAGCCAGCCCCAGTTAAAATCAATTTCCAGTTTGTGCCAGTCTCAGCAGTGACATGCTGCTTTTTTTTTTCCTGAAACAGCACTATGCCCCAGCTTAACAGTAACTTCCGACACTTAGAATCTACAAAGAAGGATTCTTTAGGGCAGATTCAGCACCATGAACATTTTTTCTCACTTTTTTGTGAGAAAACATTTTTGCCACTCAGTGCAATTCAGCACCATTTTAGCTGTGCAAATCGTTAAATAATTCGCTCAGCTAAATATGGTGCTAAATCAGCCCTTTTATGTCGCGTTTTCTGTTATCCATGCTCTAAAATATATATATTTTTTATTTCTTTGTTTAAGAGATGTGGAGGCAAGGTATCTGCAAGTTCTATTAGGAGCTTATTTGCAATTAGGGATGAGCGAATCGATCCAGATGAACCCGGATTTGTTCCGAATTTCATGAAAAATTCGATTCTGAACGAATCAGAATTTCCCCGCGATTTGATCGATCAAAGTTTTCCTTTAAATGCCATTTATTTCAATTACAGGCATTCTAAAATGGTGGAAGCACATGTCCGGACATATCCCCTAGGGCAAGGTATCATGGGAAAGTCACATGCAGCCTATCAGCAGCCAGGAAGCCAGGTGACGTCACCATGCTATATAAACCGGCAGCCATTTTCCTTGTGCGCATTTCAGCGTTCTATTGCTGCCAGAGCACAGCTGGTTACAGACAGGGACAGAGAGTTAGAGATAGGTAGGGAGAGTCTGAGAGGTAGACAGAGAGGTAGACAGAGCCAGGGAAAGATAGTTAAAGATAGGGAAAAAACGGAACGATCTTAGAACAGCATAGAAGTGACAGTGACATTTTTTTTTTCATTAGTCAGATCAGTTTTCAATTCAATTTCAGTTCTTTGTGCTGTAAATCTGCCTTGCCACTGTGCATCCCATCTATGCAGTGGCTTATTTAATCCTATCTGTTACACACAAGCATTTCTAAAAACTGGATTAGTTTAAATTTAGTTTTAATATTTTTTGGTCTGCTTTAAATACACCAGACCACATGGGCATCCCAAACCTGGACTTAGCACCCTATCTGTTATACTACATACGTTTGTTCATCCTCAGCTTAATCAAACTATTGCATTTTGAATTGGTTTTTGTCCTGCTGCCAAAACACTAGGCTGCAGGGTATCCCAAACCTGCACTTAGCAGCCTATCTGTTATACTAAATACGCTTGTTGATCCTCAGCTTAATCAAACTATTGCATTTTGAATCGGGTTTTGTCCTGCTTTAAATACACCAGCCCACCTGGGCATCCCAAACCTGAACTTAGCAGCCTATCTGTTATACTAAATACGCTTGATGATCCTCAGCTTAATCAAACTATTGCATTTTGAATTGGTTTTTGTCCTGCTGCCAAAACAGTAGGCTGCAGGGTATCCCAAACCTGCCCTAAGCAGCCTATCTGTTATACTAAATACGCTTGTTGATCCTCAGCTTAATCAAACTATAGCATTTTGAATTGGTTTTTGTCCTGCTGCCAAAACACTAGGCCGCAGGGTATCCCAAACCTGCACGTAGCAGCCTATTTGTTATACAAAATACGCTTGTTGCTCCTCGTCTTAATCAAACTATTGCATTTTGAATTGGTTTTTGTCCAGCTGCCAAAACACTAGGCCGCAGGGTATCCCAAACCTGCACTTAGCAGCCTATCTCTTATACAAAATACGCTTGCTGATCCTCAGCTTAATCAAACTATTGCATTTTGAATTGGTTTTTGTCCTGCTGCCAAAACACTAGGCCGCAGGGTATCCCAAACCTGCACTTAGCAGCCTATCTGTTATGCTAAATACGCTTGTTGATCCTCAGCTTAATCAAACTATTGCATTTTGAATCGGTTTTTGTCCTGCTTTAAATACACCAGTCCACATGGGCATCCCAAGCCTGCACTTAGCAGCCTATCTGTTATACTAAATACTCTTGTTGATCCTCAGCTTAATCAAACTATTGCATTTTTAATCGGTTTTTGTCCTGCTGCCAAACACTAGGCCGCAGGGTTTCCCAAACCTGCACTTAGCAGCCTATCTGTTACACTAAATATGCTTGCTGATCATCAGCTTAATCAAACTATTGCATTTTGAATTGTTTTTTGTCCTGCTGCCAAAACACTAGGCCGCAGGGTATCCCAAACCTGCACTTAGCAGCCTATCTGTTACACTAAATACGCTTGTTGATCCTCAGCTTAATCAAACTATTACATTTTGAATTGGTTTTTGTCCTGCTGCCAAAACACTAGGCCGCAGGGTATCCCAAACCTGCACTTAGCAGTCTATCTGCTATGCTAAATACGCTTGTTGATTCTCAGCTTAATCAAACTATTGCATTTTGAATTGGTTTTTGTCCTGCTACCGAAACACTGGCCGCAGGGTATCCCAAACCTGCACTTAGCAGCCTATCTGTTATGCTAAATACGCTTGTTGATCCTCAGCTTAATCAAACTATTGCATTTTGAATTGGTTTTTGTCCTGCTGCCAAAACACTAGGCCGTAGGGTATCCCAAACCTGCACTTAGCAGCCTATCTGTTATACTAAATACGCTTGTTGATCCTCAGCTTAATCAAACTATTGCATTTTGAATTGGCTTTTGTCCTGCTTTAAATACACCAGTCCACATGGGCATCCCAAACCTGCACTTAGCAGCCTATCTGTTATACAAAATACGCTTGTGGCTCCTCAGCTTAATCAAACTATTGCATTTTGAATTGGTTTTTTTCCTGCTGCCAAAACACTAGGCCGCAGGGTATCCCAAACCTGCACGTAGCAGCCTATCTGTTATACTAATTACGCTTGTTGCTCCTCGGCTTAATCAAACTATTGCATTTTGAATCGTTTTTTGTCCTGCTGCCAAAACACTAGGCCGCAGGGTATCCCAAACCTGCACGTAGCACCCTTTCTGTTATACTAAATATGCTTGTTGAACATCGGCTTAATCAAACAATTGCATTTTTAATTGTTTTTTGTCCTGCTGCCAAAACACTAGGCCACAGGGTATCCCAAACATGCATTTAGCAGCCTATCTGTTATACTAAATACGCTTGTTGATCCTCAGCTTAATCAAACTATTGCATTTTGATTTGGTTTTTGCCCTGCTGCCAAATCACTAGGCCGCAGGGTATCCCAAACCTGCACTTAGCAGCCTATCTGTGATACTAAATACGTTTGTTCATCCTCAGCTTAATCAAACTATTGCATTTTGAATTGGTTTTTGTCCTGCTGCCAAACCACTAGGCTGCAGGGTATCCCAAACCTGCACGTAGCACCCTATCTGTTATACTAAATACGCTTGTTGATCCTCAACTTAATCAAACTATTGCATTTTAAATTGGTTTTTGTCCTGCTGCCAAAACACTAGGCCGCAGGGTATCCCAAACCTGCACGTAGCACCCTTTCTGTTATACTAAATACACTTGTTGATCCTCAGCTTAATCAAACTATTGCATTTTGAATTGTTTTTTGTCCTGCTGCCAAAACACTAGGCCGCAGGGTATCCCAAACCTGCACTTGGCAGTCTATCTGTTATACTAAATACGCTTGTTGATCCTCAGCTTAATCAAACTATTGCATTTTGAATTGGTTTTTGTCCTGCTGCCAAAACACTAGGCCGTAGGGTATCCCAAACCTGCACGTAGCAGTCTGTCTGTTACACTAAATAAGCTTGTTGATCCTCAGCTTAATCAAACTGTTGCATTTTGAATTGGTTTTTGTCCTGCTGCCAAAACACTAGGCCGCAGGGTATCCCAAACCTGCACTTAGCAGTCTATCTGTTATACTAAATATGCTTGTTGATCCTCAGCTTAATCAAACTATTGCATTTTGAATTGTTTTTTGTCCTGCTACCAAAACACTAGGCTGCAGGGTATGCCAAACCTGCACTTAGCAGTCTATCTGTTATACTAAATACGCTTGTTGATCTTCAGCTTAATCAAACTATTGCATTTTGAATTGGTTTTTATCCTGCTGCCAAAACACTAGGCTGCAGGGTATCCCAAACCTGCACGTAGCACCCTATCTGTTATACTAAATACGCTTGTTGATCCTCAACTTAATCAAACTATTGCATTTTGAATTTGTTTTTGTCCTGCTGCCAAAACACTAGGCCGCAGGGTATCCCAAACCTGCACTTAGCAGCCTATCTGTTATGCTAAATACGCTTGTTGATCCTCAGCTTAATCAAACTATTGCATTTTGAATCGGTTTTTGTCCTGCTTTAAATACACCAGTCCACATGGGCATCCCAAGCCTGCACTTAGCAGCCTATCTGTTATACTAAATACTCTTGTTGATCCTCAGCTTAATCAAACTATTGCATTTTGAATTGTTTTTTGTCCTGCTGCCAAAACACTAGGCCGCAGGGTATCCCAAACCTGCACTTAGCAGCCTATCTGTTACACTAAATACGCTTGTTGATCCTCAGCTTAATCAAACTATTACATTTTTAATTGGTTTTTGTCCTGCTGCCAAAACACTAGGCCGCAGGGTATCTCAAACCTGCACTTAGCAGTCTATCTGCTATACTAAATACGCTTGTTGATTCTCAGCTTAATCAAACTATTGCATTTTGAATTGGTTTTTGTCCTGCTACCGAAACACTGGCCGCAGGGTATCCCAAACCTGCACTTAGCAGCCTATCTGTTATGCTAAATACGCTTGTTGATCCTCAGCTTAATGAAACTATTGCATTTTGAATTGGTTTTTGTCCTGCTGCCAAAACACTAGGCCGGAGGGTATCCCAAACCTGCACTTAGCAGCCTATCTGTTATACTAAATACGCTTGTTGATCCTCAGCTTAATCAAACTATTGCATTTTGAATTGGCTTTTGTCCTGCTTTAAATACACCAGTCCACATGGGCATCCCAAACCTGCACTTAGCAGCCTATCTGTTATACAAAATACGCTTGTGGCTCCTCAGCTTAATCAAACTATTGCATTTTGAATTGGTTTTTTTCCTGCTGCCAAAACACTAGGCCGCAGGGTATCCCAAACCTGCACGTAGCAGCCTATCTGTTATACTAATTACGCTTGTTGCTCCTCGGCTTAATCAAACTATTGCATTTTGAATCGTTTTTTTGTCCTGCTGCCAAAACACTAGGCCGCAGGGTATCCCAAACCTGCACGTAGCACCCTTTCTGTTATACTAAATATGCTTGTTGAACATCGGCTTAATCAAACAATTGCATTTTTAATTGTTTTTTGTCCTGCTGCCAAAACACTAGGCCACAGGGTATCCCAAACATGCATTTAGCAGCCTATCTGTTATACTAAATACGCTTGTTGATCCTCAGCTTAATCAAACTATTGCATTTTGATTTGGTTTTTGCCCTGCTGCCAAATCACTAGGCCGCAGGGTATCCCAAACCTGCACTTAGCAGCCTATCTGTGATACTAAATACGTTTGTTCATCCTCAGCTTAATCAAACTATTGCATTTTGAATTGGTTTTTGTCCTGCTGCCAAACCACTAGGCTGCAGGGTATCCCAAACCTGCACGTAGCACCCTATCTGTTATACTAAATAAGCTTGTTGATCCTCAACTTAATCAAACTATTGCATTTTAAATTGGTTTTTGTCCTGCTGCCAAAACACTAGGCCGCAGGGTATCCCAAACCTGCACGTAGCACCCTTTCTGTTATACTAAATACACTTGTTGATCCTCAGCTTAATCAAACTATTGCATTTTGAATTGTTTTTTGTCCTGCTGCCAAAACACTAGGCCGCAGGGTATCCCAGACCTGCACTTGGCAGTCTATCTGTTATACTAAATACGCTTGTTGATCCTCAGCTTAATCAAACTATTGCATTTTGAATTGGTTTTTGTCCTGCTGCCAAAACACTAGGCCGTAGGGTATCCCAAACCTGCACGTAGCAGTCTATCTGTTATACTAAATAAGCTTGTTGATCCTCAGCTTAATCAAACTATTGCATTTTGAATTGTTTTTTGTCCTGCTACCAAAACACTAGGCTGCAGGGTATGCCAAACCTGCACTTAGCAGTCTATCTGTTATACTAAATACGCTTGTTGATCTTCAGCTTAATCAAACTATTGCATTTTGAATTGGTTTTTATCCTGCTGCCAAAACACTAGGCTGCAGGGTATCCCAAACCTGCGCGTAGCACCCTATCTGTTATACTAAATACGCTTGTTGATCCTCAACTTAATCAAACTATTGCATTTTGAATTTGTTTTTGTCCTGCTGCAAAAACACTAGGCCGCAGGGTATCCCAAACCTGCACGTAGCACCCTTTCTGTTATACTAAATACACTTGTTGATCCTCAGCTTAATCAAACTATTGCATTTTGATTTGGATTTTGTCCTGCTGCCAAAACACTAGGCCGCAGGGTATCCCAAACCAGCCCATGTCACCCTATCTGTTATACTAAATAAGTGTCTTCAGCCTCATTTTAATTAAGCTATTGCATTTTGAATTGGTTTTTGTCTGCTTTAAATACACCAGCCCCATGGGCATCCCAAACCAGCACATGTCACCCTATCTGTTATACTAAATAAGCGTCTACAGCCTCATTTTAATTAAGCTATTGCATTTTGAATTGTTTTTTGTCCTGCTGTCAAAACACCAGGCCGCAGGGTATCCCAAACAAGCACGTTGCACCCTATCTGTTATATTAAATCAGCTTCTACATGATCTTTTTTTTATTTTAATTTTTTTTTTTTTTATATAGAGCAGCAATAGATCATATAGTGAGGTAAATTTGCCATTTTGCAGCATTATATAGAGCAGGCCCTGTGTAAATCTGAGGGGCAATAGCTTATATAGTGAGGTAAATTTGCCATTTTGCAGCATAATATAGAGCAGCCCCTGTGTAAATCTGAGGGGCAATAGCCTATATTGTGAGGTAAATTTGGCATTTTGCAGCATTATATAGAGCCGTCCCCTGTGTAAATCTGAGGGGCAATAGCTTTTATTGTGAGGTAAATTTGCCATTTTGCATCATAATATAGAGCAGGCCAGTTGCCATCTAAATCAACTACTGGCCGGGCAGGACAGCTTTTCCAGGGCAAACTCTGCTAGTTGCAGCCACAAGTCAAGTTTGGCTTCCCAGAAGTCCAGCGGATCCTCAAGGTGTGTTGGCATGGTCATGTCAAGGTATGACATGACCTGCTGGTTCAGGTCCTGCTCCAAGTCTTCCTGCTGCTCATGAGTAGACTCACTATGCGGGTGTAGAAAGCTACTCATTAGCGACTGAAGACTGAGGCTGCTGCTGATGGAGCTGCTGCTGCTCCTTCCACCCCCCCAGCAGCCATGGCAGTGGAAGGTGATCGCAGAGGTCCCCCCGAGTCAGACCTGCGGGAGTATGGACCATGGTGCAGATAGGCATCGGCAAACTGTCTACGTAGAATGTCTTTGTAGTAGGTCAGTTTTTCCTCCCTCTCTGCAGTTTTAAAAAATGCCCCCATTTTGTGCCGGTTCAGTTCCAACACGGTTTGACCGACCATTCCTGTCTGCTGCCTGTACTGACCTCTGCTTTGTCTGACCACGAAGCTGCCTGCCCCTCTGGATACCCTGCGATCTCTGAGCTCCTGGCTTGACCCTTTGGCTACTCCTGACTATGCACCTGTCTCATCCCTGTACTCTGACGCACCCTCCGGATTGACTACCTGTGAAGGAGCTCGGCTTCGGGATACCCTCGTGGTTCATCGGCCTTCACCGTAAGCAGCCATACTTAGCAGCCTATTAAGACCTGGGGGCAACCGTGTACGGTGAGGTGTACCTAGCGTCCCGGCAAACGGGGCTTGAATATAGGCAGAAGTGGCGGTGGAGATTGGGGGTTGCCTGCTTACAGAAGGCTGGTTTCCCGCTGGGCATCACAGTATGGGCCGTGGCGCAGATAGACATCAGCCAACTGACTACGTATGATGTCTCTTTAGTAGTTCAGTTTGTCCTCCATCTCAGTGGGTGTAAAAGATTCCCCCATTTAGTGCCGGAAGCGAGGGTCCAATAAGGGGGAGAGCCAGAAGTCATCCTGCTGACAAATGGAGACAATTCTGCAGTCACTACGCAAGCACGTGAGCATGCATCGTGCCATTTGTGCAAGTGACTCAGAGGGACTACCTGTCTCCATCTCCACTGTAAACTGCCACGGTATGTCTGGGTCCTCTGTCTCACCTTTCTCACAACCCTCTAGCTCCTGTGGCTGCTCCTGCTCCTCCTCTCCTGTCAGATGACTAGATAAAATGGTCATTTTGTCAAACATAAACTGTGCTTCGCTGTGCCCCACCCCCTCCTCCTCCTCCACTTCAGCCCCCACAGGCATCATGTGGCTGTGAAATGTATGCACCATGTCTCCAGTGCCCTGACCAGCCATGGTTTCCAACATGTGTTGTAGTACATGAAGCAGTGGAATCTCATCGTTCATCTCAGAGTCCTGGCGGCTGACTAAAAAAGTAGCTTCCTCAAAGGGCCTGAGCAAACGGCAGGTGTCACATATGAGCTGCCACTGGTTTACAATGAAGTTACACAGGGGAGTCCCCCTATCCGTTTGGATCATCAAGAAATCCGTGATGGCTTTTCTCGGTTCCTATAGTTGATCCTGCATATGGAGGATGGAATTCCAACGGGTGGAAACATCGCAAATCAGACTATCTTGGGGGATAGAGTTCTGAAGCTGAAGCTCAAGAAGGGTGTGCTTGGCGGTGTAGGAGTGCCTGAAGTGCATGCAAAGTTTCCTTCCAGTTGTTAGGATGTCTTTCAGATGGAGGAAGACTTCAGAAAACGCTTGACAACTAGATTGAACACGTGTGCCATGGCAGGACGCATGGCTCAGGCTTTCTTGTCGCAGCGCAGACAAGATGTTCTTCCCAGTGTCAGTCACCATGGGTCCCATTTGCAGTTTTCGTGGAGTAAGACAGGATTTCATGTATTGAGTTCTCATCTTTAGCAGTTCCTCCCATGTGTGGCTCAAGGCAAACCATGTGAAGAACAGTGTGACAGTGTGAAACCGCTGTGTCCTGCACACATGGTAGGCTGGAAGGGCACTGGGGAAAAAAAAAAAGAGAAAAAATAAATATTTAGAAAAAAGTAAAAAAAAAAAAATTAAGAAATTAAAAAAAAAAAATGTGTACAAAAATTCACAAAATATTAAAAGGCAATGGAAAAAAAATATTTAAAAAATTAAAAAAATATATACATGTTTTTAAAAAATACAAAATATTTAAAAATATATAAAAAAAACAATACAAAATTAACCAAAAAAACTAAAAATGTTGAGACATTTTATATGTTACTGTTATTATGTTATATGTTATTGTTGCTATGTTATATGTTATTACATGTTATTATTATAAATATGTTCAAATAAGATAAATGTTAAGTATTAATATGTAATTGACAATTAGCCACTTTTTTCTGTGACACCATTGCTAAGTGCAAGTGCACTGTCACAGGCACAAAGGCCTAAGAGCGTGGAGGCCACAGTGGAGGGACCTGTCCAAGTTGCTGTTGTGGTTGTGCAGGAGACACAATCACCCAGTGGGCCTAAAAGGATATGTATTGTCCATGACCATAGTTGCAGCTCCAGACGTAGGCACTGCTGTGCACTTTGGTACACACTGACAGGATAAAGGACTGGCCCACCTTCTGTTCAACAAAATTGTACAGGGCTGGTACTGCCTTCTTCACAAAGAAATGACAGCATGGGACTCTCCACCTCGGCTCGGCACAAGCCATCAGTTCTCTGAAAGGTCCACCAACTCAAAATGGAGGGACTGCAGCACCAGCAACTTATACAGGAGCACATTTAGCTTCTGCGCGTTGGATGAGTGGGCACATACTGTTGTCTCTTGGACATGGCTTGGCCAATGGATTGCTGGTGGAATGACTGACTCGGATTAAGAGGAGGAGAAGCATCTGGAGCGACAGAGGATGGGTGTGACACATAGGAGGTGGTGGAGCCTTGGCTGGCTGGAACAGAGAGCGGCGTGCCACTGGGTAATGCAGCAGGCTGGACCACCACTTTGGGGCCAACTCTCCCAGGCCACTTGATGGTGACGCTGCAAATGTTGACGCAGGGCTGTGGGTCCAACATTGGGACCCTGGCCACACTTCACCTTCTGCCTACACATCTTTCATATAGTCATGTTAACCTCCTGCGGATGCTTGATGAAAAACTGCCACATGGCCTTGTAGCTGATTTTACCTACCAACAGTCCACAATAATTCACTACTGCTGCCACCGCCGCCAACTCCAGGGACCCTCTTCCACTACCTCCTGGGAAGATAGCCTGCAGTGCAAGTGGTCTATCCCGAGCACATTTGCCTCCATACTTTCCTCTTCTGCCACCATGCTGGCTGCTAAATCTGTCACTCTCCATCACTCCAACCCTTTAAAAGTGCTCTCAAAACTCAATGATGTCCTCCTCAGGTTCCTCATCAGTGTCTGCTTAAGGAGCCAAAACGCTTGCAACACCTCCTCCCAGGACACTCTCCTCATCACTACTTGCTCGCCTAGTGGAAGAAGCGGCGAGTGTCTTCTCCACTTCTTGGCTGGGCAGTAGCTGCTGTTTTTCTGAGTATCACATCGTCCTCACTGAATAGTGGAGATGAACCCAAAGCATAACATACAACAGTTGGGGGTGTCAGATGTCACTTGTGATGCAGTTGATGATCGTGTTAACCAATGGATGACGGCAGATGGGTTGCTGGTCAAGACACGACCGCTAGCTGATCCCGGGAGATCAGGCCTCTCACTGAGACTCCTGCTGCCACTCACCCCTATTCTGCAGAGACCTCTGCTTGATGAAATGAGGCCTTATATGTTACTATGTTACTAATATGTTACTATGTTACTAATATGTTACTAATCTGTCACTCTCCATGTTTTTTTTTGAGAGACTGGCCTGCGTGGAAATGAATCGGGCATGGATCAGCCAAGATTTCCGCCCACCAATGCCTGATGCATTAGAGTAGATTTATGATGGGGCCAGACCAACACTAAAGAAATATGGATCGTGCAAAACAGATTTAAGGCGCTGCTCTCCAGTTACAGACATTCCTCCGCATCAGACCACAAGTAATTATTGAGAAAATGCTTTACATTACTCTTACTTTTTATTAATATTCTTCGGATAAGATATATGTGCCAAAAATCTGTATATGTTCGCTTCATGCTGCTGCCAACTCCAGGGTGTGTCTTTCTGGCAATTTTGGGCTCCTGCTGCTGCTGCTTGCTACTTCAGTTTGTCTTTAGGCCAATTTTTGGGCACCTGCTGCCAACTCCAGTGTGTCTTTCAAGCAATGTTTGGGCTCCTGCTGCTGCTTGCAACTCCAGGGTGTGATTCATCCAATTTTTGGCCTCCTGCCGCCAACTCCAGTGTCTCTTTAAAGCTATGTTTGGGCTCCTGCTGCTGCTTGCAACTCCAGGGCGTGATTCATCCAATTTTTGGCCCCCTGCAGCCAACTCCAGTGTCTCTTTAAAGTAATGTTTGGGCTCCTGCTGCTGCTTGCAACTCCAGGGTGTGATTCATCCAATTTTTGGCCTCCTGCCGCCAACTTCAGTGTGTATTTCAAGCTATGTTTGGGCTGCTGCTGCTGCTTGCAACTCCAGGGTGTGATTCATCCAGTTTTTGGGCTCCTGCAGCCAACTCCAGTGTCTTTTTCAAGCTATGTTTGGGCTCCTGCTGCTGTTTGCAACTCCAGGGTGTGATTCATCCAATTTTTGGCCTCCTGCAGCCAACTCCAGTGTCTCTTTCAAGCTATGTTTGGGCTCCTGCTGCTGCTTGCAACTCCAGGGTGTGATTCATCCAATTTTTGGCCTCCTGCCGCCAACTCCAGTGTCTCTTTAAAGCTATGTTTGGGCTCCTGCTGCTGCTTGCAACTCCAGGGTGTGATTCATCCATTTTTTGGCCTCCTGCAGCCAACTCCAGTGTCTCTTTAAAGTAATGTTTGGGCTCCTGCTGCTGCTTGCAACTCCAGGGCGTGATTCATCCAATTTTTGGCCCCCTGCAGCCAACTCCAGTGTCTCTTTAAAGTAATGTTTGGGCTCCTGCTGCTGCTTGCAACTCCAGGGTGTGATTCATCCAATTTTTGGCCTCCTGCAGCCAACTTCAGTGTCTATTTCAAGCTATGTTTGTAACAGCCAAGTAGCTGTTGGATATCAATGAGGTTAGTCGGCAGAAAGAGCACATCTTTACTTGGATTGGGGGGTGAGTAATTTGCCAGATTTCTAGGTTTCCTTGAGGTTTTAAAAAAACAGCATTCATAACAGAGATGGCAGTTGGAAATTCAGCAACTTTGAGGGTCACTGATGAAGGTTTGCTTTGAAGTGTGGCTTAACCCTGCCTCGTAAATCCATGCAAGGCAAATGGACAAGGACTCTAGTCACCTACACTCACAGTTCACAAGTCCTGGAGCCTATCATCCTGATGATCTTGTACATTCCAGTCATATAAATGTTCAAGTGTTCAGCTGACCTGAAGGGCTACCAAGCCCAAATGCTTGTCTTACCCTGTGTGCACTGTTTTCATTAAAGTCAAAATCCTGGGTTTTGGTCCTTTCCCCTGTGGCACCCCAATCAGGGGTGCTCCGCTGTGTGAAATCCCCCGGATTGCCAAAGCCAATATACCTCTACCCGGTCCCACTGGGCATGCGCGGCCGCTCGTCCAATTAGCGCGCTTGGAGCCACTGATGTCACACCGTCTAAGCCTTCAACTCAGGCCAGCGGCTCCGAGCATGCTGACAGCTTCATACCCAGCTACCCTCTAACAGGGAGCGTGCCTGCTCCGGCCAAAATCAAATGCCTGGCGCGGCCGCGGCCATGTACCGCCGTGGGTTTTGGCTGATAAAGCCCCCACACCACACTAAATCATTTTCTTGTTAAACATTGGTATTTTATTTTAAAATGTTTTTTTTTGTCCTTTGGGACTCCTAAGTTAATTTTTTTTTTCGTTTCTTTTTAGTAAAAGTCGCTGTAATATTTAAAATAAAAACGTGTTAAAACCTTAAAACTATTTTAAACAGTAAAACATTTGGGGCCCTTTTGGGCCTCGGGCCACCACTCTGCTACATAGCACCTGTAAAGACAAAAGAAAGCCATGTCAACATGTACTTGAACACATCTTCCAGTTCTCCCATGCCCCCAATTGCTCATTACATACTGTATCCCTATTGTTTAGCATTTTAGGAAGCTACCCTTGGCCATTGCACCATGCCTTTTTTGTCGGAGTTTGCAAAGACATAAAAGGCAATGGAAAAAAAATATTTAAAAAATTAAAAAAATATATACATGTTTTTAAAAAATACAAAATATTTAAAAATATATAAAAAAAACAATACAAAATTAACCAAAAAAACTAAAAATGTTGAGACATTTTATATGTTACTGTTATTATGTTATATGTTATTGTTGCTATGTTATATGTTATTACATGTTATTATTATAAATATGTTCAAATAAGATAAATGTTAAGTATTAATATGTAATTGACAATTAGCCACTTTTTTCTGTGACACCATTGCTAAGTGCAAGTGCACTGTCACAGGCACAAAGGCCTAAGAGCGTGGAGGCCACAGTGGAGGGACCTGTCCAAGTTGCTGTTGTGGTTGTGCAGGAGACACAATCACCCAGTGGGCCTAAAAGGATATGTATTGTCCATGACCATAGTTGCAGCTCCAGACGTAGGCACTGCTGTGCACTTTGGTACACACTGACAGGATAAAGGACTGGCCCACCTTCTGTTCAACAAAATTGTACAGGGCTGGTACTGCCTTCTTCACAAAGAAATGACAGCATGGGACTCTCCACCTCGGCTCGGCACAAGCCATCAGTTCTCTGAAAGGTCCACCAACTCAAAATGGAGGGACTGCAGCACCAGCAACTTATACAGGAGCACATTTAGCTTCTGCGCGTTGGATGAGTGGGCACATACTGTTGTCTCTTGGACATGGCTTGGCCAATGGATTGCTGGTGGAATGACTGACTCGGATTAAGAGGAGGAGAAGCATCTGGAGCGACAGAGGATGGGTGTGACACATAGGAGGTGGTGGAGCCTTGGCTGGCTGGAACAGAGAGCGGCGTGCCACTGGGTAATGCAGCAGGCTGGACCACCACTTTGGGGCCAACTCTCCCAGGCCACTTGATGGTGACGCTGCAAATGTTGACGCAGGGCTGTGGGTCCAACATTGGGACCCTGGCCACACTTCACCTTCTGCCTACACATCTTTCATATAGTCATGTTAACCTCCTGCGGATGCTTGATGAAAAACTGCCACATGGCCTTGTAGCTGATTTTACCTACCAACAGTCCACAATAATTCACTACTGCTGCCACCGCCGCCAACTCCAGGGACCCTCTTCCACTACCTCCTGGGAAGATAGCCTGCAGTGCAAGTGGTCTATCCCGAGCACATTTGCCTCCATACTTTCCTCTTCTGCCACCATGCTGGCTGCTAAATCTGTCACTCTCCATCACTCCAACCCTTTAAAAGTGCTCTCAAAACTCAATGATGTCCTCCTCAGGTTCCTCATCAGTGTCTGCTTAAGGAGCCAAAACGCTTGCAACACCTCCTCCCAGGACACTCTCCTCATCACTACTTGCTCGCCTAGTGGAAGAAGCGGCGAGTGTCTTCTCCACTTCTTGGCTGGGCAGTAGCTGCTGTTTTTCTGATTATCACATCGTCCTCACTGAATAGTGGAGATGAACCCAAAGCATAACATACAACAGTTGGGGGTGTCAGATGTCACTTGTGATGCAGTTGATGATCGTGTTAACCAATGGATGACGGCAGATGGGTTGCTGGTCAAGACACGACCGCTAGCTGATCCCGGGAGATCAGGCCTCTCACTGAGACTCCTGCTGCCACTCACCCCTATTCTGCAGAGACCTCTGCTTGATGAAATGAGGCCTTATATGTTACTATGTTACTAATATGTTACTATGTTACTAATATGTTACTAATCTGTCACTCTCCATGTTTTTTTTTGAGAGACTGGCCTGCGTGGAAATGAATCGGGCATGGATCAGCCAAGATTTCCGCCCACCAATGCCTGATGCATTAGAGTAGATTTATGATGGGGCCAGACCAACACTAAAGAAATATGGATCGTGCAAAACAGATTTAAGGCGCTGCTCTCCAGTTACAGACATTCCTCCGCATCAGACCACAAGTAATTATTGAGAAAATGCTTTACATTACTCTTACTTTTTATTAATATTCTTCGGATAAGATATATGTGCCAAAAATCTGTATATGTTCGCTTCATGCTGCTGCCAACTCCAGGGTGTGTCTTTCTGGCAATTTTGGGCTCCTGCTGCTGCTGCTTGCTACTTCAGTTTGTCTTTAGGCCAATTTTTGGGCACCTGCTGCCAACTCCAGTGTGTCTTTCAAGCAATGTTTGGGCTCCTGCTGCTGCTTGCAACTCCAGGGTGTGATTCATCCAATTTTTGGCCTCCTGCCGCCAACTCCAGTGTCTCTTTAAAGCTATGTTTGGGCTCCTGCTGCTGCTTGCAACTCCAGGGCGTGATTCATCCAATTTTTGGCCCCCTGCAGCCAACTCCAGTGTCTCTTTAAAGTAATGTTTGGGCTCCTGCTGCTGCTTGCAACTCCAGGGTGTGATTCATCCAATTTTTGGCCTCCTGCCGCCAACTTCAGTGTGTATTTCAAGCTATGTTTGGGCTGCTGCTGCTGCTTGCAACTCCAGGGTGTGATTCATCCAGTTTTTGGGCTCCTGCAGCCAACTCCAGTGTCTTTTTCAAGCTATGTTTGGGCTCCTGCTGCTGTTTGCAACTCCAGGGTGTGATTCATCCAATTTTTGGCCTCCTGCAGCCAACTCCAGTGTCTCTTTCAAGCTATGTTTGGGCTCCTGCTGCTGCTTGCAACTCCAGGGTGTGATTCATCCAATTTTTGGCCTCCTGCCGCCAACTCCAGTGTCTCTTTAAAGCTATGTTTGGGCTCCTGCTGCTGCTTGCAACTCCAGGGTGTGATTCATCCATTTTTTGGCCTCCTGCAGCCAACTCCAGTGTCTCTTTAAAGTAATGTTTGGGCTCCTGCTGCTGCTTGCAACTCCAGGGCGTGATTCATCCAATTTTTGGCCCCCTGCAGCCAACTCCAGTGTCTCTTTAAAGTAATGTTTGGGCTCCTGCTGCTGCTTGCAACTCCAGGGTGTGATTCATCCAATTTTTGGCCTCCTGCAGCCAACTTCAGTGTCTATTTCAAGCTATGTTTGGGCTGCTGCTGCTGCTTGCAACTCCAGGGTGTGATTCATCCAGTTTTTGGGCTCCTGCAGCCAACTCCAGTGTCTCTTTCAAGCTATGTTTGGGCTCCTGCTGCTGTTTGCAACTCCAGGGTGTGATTCATCCAATTTTTGGGCTCCTGCAGCCAACTCCAGTGTCTCTTTCAAGCTATGTTTGTGCTCCTGCTGCTGCCAACTTCAGGGTGTGATTCATCCAATTTTTGGCCTCCTGCAGCCAACTCCAGTGTCTCTTTCACGCAATGTTTGGGATCCTGCTGCTGCTGCTTGCAACTCCAGGGTGTGATTCATCCAATTTTTGGCCTCCTGCAGCCAACTCCAGTGTCTCTTTCACGCAATGTTTGGGCTCCTGCTGCTGCTGCTTGCAACTCCAGGGTGTGATTCATCCAATTCTTGGGCTTCTGCAGCCAACTCCAGTGTCTCTTTCACGCAATGTTTGGGCTCCTGCTGCTGCTGCTTGCAACTCCAGGGTGTGATTCATCCAATTCTTGGGCTCCTGCAGCCAACTCCAGTGTCTCTTTCAAGCTATGTTTGGGCTCCTGCTGCTGCTGCTTGCAACTCCAGGGTGTGATTCATCCAATTTTTGACCTCCTGCAACCAACTCCAGTGTCTCTTTAAAGCAATGTTTGGGCTGCAGCTGCTGCTGCTGCTTGCAACTCCATGGCGTGATTCAGCTAATTTTTGGGCTCCTGCTGCTGCCAGCTCCAGGGTGTGTTTTTCACGCACTATAGGGTCCCCTCATAGTGATGCCACTTCAACTCTCTGCAATTGTGCCGCTCTGCGATTCTATTAGCGATGCCTCTGATCTGCATGTGATAATTATTTACAGTATTATTTCACTAACCCAGCACGCATCCTATGCGTGTTACAGAAAAGCAGAATGATTTACAGTCCTATTGAGGCTCTAGGAAACTCAGAAATAGCCGTTTTTAATAGCGATTTGTCATGAATAAATTCGGGTCGAAACAATTTTTGTCGGAAAATTCGGCGAATCAGTCAAATCGAATTTTTCAAAAGTTTGCTCATCTCTATTTGCAATATTTAGATTATGTTTAGCTTAGCTGACTGTATCATACCTTCTGCAGCCTTTTTTAATATGAACTACACTTGTATTTCCACAATATTACAATTGTATTATGCTATTAAATCCAGTCATCAGCAGAGAGGCAAGCCAAGAAGAGTAGTGTTTTATTTTTGCCATGGTTGGAAGAGATTTGTAGAATGTGGATCTAGTTATTTATTTCTGTTGTTGAAATTGGCATGGGTGTAGATCTAAAATGTATTCATACATAATACGCAGTTCCAAAAGCACCAACCTATGAATACCATTTATATGCTGTAAAACTTATGAAGAACCAATCGGATGCAGTCTGCTGTTCAAATAGTTGGCCATAATGCCGGTGCTTTCCAGCGATATTACATTTAGTTAAACATAGTTCAGCATTGGGGGTCAGCCTTTCCAATTATAACTTCCATTATGTAGCAGTTACCTTGGAACTGAATTAATTAGCATATGGCATGTCTGTCAACATCATACTGCTTCCTGTTAGTGTTTTTTATGAATATTTGGCAAAGGTAAAAAAAAAAAAAAAACACGGCTGTTTTGGAGCACTGGGCTGAGGATAGAAGGTGATGACATAAACTTCCTACCTGAGTATAGGGACACTATAAAATTGAATAAAGCAAGTGGCAACATAATAGATGGATCTGAGTTTGGTTAGTGCCATTAGACGCCTGCATACATATTGGCATCTGTGAAATATTAGTGCTGGAGCAATAATTTTTTATGCTGTTTTCATGGTTTGCCACAGGTTTTCAGAATGATGTTGCTGTCCACTGCACCCCCCTTCAAGAAAGACCTAAAAGTGGGTAATTTACTATGCCCTTTAAACTCCATGCACTCATGGCTGTTGCACAAAATAAACACTGCCCAAGTAGCTGTTGGATATCAATGAGGTTAGTCGGCAGAAAGAGCACATCTTTACTTGGATTGGGGGGTGAGTAATTTGCCAGATTTCTAGGTTTCCTTGAGGTTTTAAAAAAACAGCATTCATAACAGAGATGGCAGTTGGAAATTCAGCAACTTTGAGGGTCACTGATGAAGGTTTGCTTTGAAGTGTGGCTTAACCCTGCCTCGTAAATCCATGCAAGGCAAATGGACAAGGACTCTAGTCACCTACACTCACAGTTCACAAGTCCTGGAGCCTATCATCCTGATGATCTTGTACATTCCAGTCATATAAATGTTCAAGTGTTCAGCTGACCTGAAGGGCTACCAAGCCCAAATGCTTGTCTTACCCTGTGTGCACTGTTTTCATTAAAGTCAAAATCCTGGGTTTTGGTCCTTTCCCCTGTGGCACCCCAATCAGGGGTGCTCCGCTGTGTGAAATCCCCCGGATTGCCAAAGCCAATATACCTCTACCCGGTCCCACTGGGCATGCGCGGCCGCTCGTCCAATTAGCGCGCTTGGAGCCACTGATGTCACACCGTCTAAGCCTTCAACTCAGGCCAGCGGCTCCGAGCATGCTGACAGCTTCATACCCAGCTACCCTCTAACAGGGAGCGTGCCTGCTCCGGCCAAAATCAAATGCCTGGCGCGGCCGCGGCCATGTACCGCCGTGGGTTTTGGCTGATAAAGCCCCCACACCACACTAAATCATTTTCTTGTTAAACATTGGTATTTTATTTTAAAATGTTTTTTTTTGTCCTTTGGGACTCCTAAGTTAATTTTTTTTTTCGTTTCTTTTTAGTAAAAGTCGCTGTAATATTTAAAATAAAAACGTGTTAAAACCTTAAAACTATTTTAAACAGTAAAACATTTGGGGCCCTTTTGGGCCTCGGGCCACCACTCTGCTACATAGCACCTGTAAAGACAAAAGAAAGCCATGTCAACATGTACTTGAACACATCTTCCAGTTCTCCCATGCCCCCAATTGCTCATTACATACTGTATCCCTATTGTTTAGCATTTTAGGAAGCTACCCTTGGCCATTGCACCATGCCTTTTTTGTCGGAGTTTGCAAAGACATAAAAACATAATTCAGAACTAGGCACATGTGTGATGTAAGGCATGCTTCTGGAGGCATCAGCTTGTGTTTTGTTAAACCCACCTGAGTCGTTGAATTGTCCTGTGGCCCTATTGCTGCAAATTCTCCCTGGGCCGATGAGTCTGTAGGGACAGGGAAGCACAAAACCTGAGCACTTAGCAGATATGTCATTGGGAGTTCCTTACCTTCAGGTGTGTGTTGTTTGTCTGTTTGTTTGTCATCTGGGCCTCCTCCTCTACGAATTGTTCCTGGGCTGCTGGAGGTAAATCTGAACAGGAGAATGAGGACGTTGGCAATCTTCGGGGGTGACGCTTTACCCGCACATCCAGCTTTTGCCACAGCACTGGTCAGACATTTCTGTTCCAGATGGGCTTGATTCTATGACAGAACTCAGACATTAGAAGATAAGCACAATCCTGTAACACAGTTCTGCAAGAGTGGGCAACTTATCTATGGACCAGTCACTTACCTCGGAGGCTCTGGCAGAAAAATTGCCTCACCTGGGGCCTGTTCCGTCTGAGGTCAGACCAATGCTGCATTGTCTGGGTGTGTAAGCCACCAGCCCCTGTGCATTCAGGTGTTCCGCCCCTGTGCATTCAGGTGTCAACGTCCTCTTGGCATGTTTGTTGGGCTTGAAGTCTGCAATGGCAAAACACAATAAAAAATGTCACTTTACTATAGGTGCAAGTGTCCAATCATGCATTGTCTTATTTTAGCTCCTCATGCACACTAATCTTCCCCTGATTGTGGCATGACTGTGTCTCACATGTCCCCCATGTGCAGCAGGCCAATGCGTGTATTGTGCTACCCAATTTGACACCACTGAGAATGCGCATGACACTACTCCAAAACAGCATGTTCATAGGCATCTTCTAATTGCTCCCTGCCCCTGCACCAAATCACGGATGCACGTAAGCAAGCTGGCGGACACAGATCTCCAGGCCACCATTACTAACAGATTAGAAGGTCTATGGCCTTGCTTCTTTCTGGGAGTGGTCACAGTGGCTCCTCCTCCCCTGCACACCCCAGTCACCAGGGAGCAGATGCTGCCCCACAGAGCAGGCAGAAGCTTATCTGTGGGAAGTATAGTGGCCGCATCAATGCTGCATAGTTGCAGGCACTGGTTGACAGGATGACAATAACTTAGAAGCTGGCTGGGCACCCAAAGCAGTGTGGAATGAGATCTGGCACCAGATTGCCTGGCTGGTAACTAGTACAGGGCTGGAGCTCAAGGATGCTGCCCAGGTTTCAAAGAAATTTGATGACTGTGGAAGAAAATAAACCAGAGGACTGAAGGGTACTTGTGGAGGGCCAAGAGGGGTGTTTAATGTTTACACATTTGACCACACATGTGCTCATCCATTTGGGTTTTGTTTTAGCTTACAAACTGGTGGGAGGATTACCCAAGCTCCTGGAGTTCACTCCGGCAGAGAAGTGGGCATATGGGCTGCTGCACCCCAACACCTACATGGAGGTGTTGGGCACCATCATCACAGACTAGCGTCAGATGCCCACCGGGGGTAAGAGTTGGCTCCACAATGCTTAATTTGGGAGGGGGGAGGCCAGAAACCACAAACATTTGATATAACAACAGCCCTTGTAATTGGGTGCAAATGAGGTACATTTCGCTGTGGCGCCCAGTGTGTACTTCATGTTGACTAGCTTAATTCAGACCTACACCCATTTTTTCTTTAACGGGTGTTGGTCCCACAGATGGCTAATAAAAACAAGCTGGGAGGCATCCAGAATGTTGGAGCCCCCCACACATAACCCCCCCAGATAACACCCGATATCATTACCTGCACTTCAAGCCAGCTCTGGGCCTCCAGACGGTCATGTAGACATATTGTAGGTAGGGCGTTCCAGTGGCCAGCGCCAAAAATGCAACCATGACCTGCGTATGCTCCTGCGGCCATTAGCGGGAATCCTTAGCTGGTGCTGGGTCATAGTGAAGGTAAGGATATTGGGTGTTCTAGGGGGGGGGAATTATGTGTGGGGCCTCCAGCATTATGAATGACCCTCCAAGCTTGTATTTATTAGCTGTCTACGGGATCAACACCCGGGTGCTGGTCCGGTTAAAGGAGTGCAGCTAAGGAATGTGTTTAGCTTAGATTGTTTCTCCTGTGCCTTGCAACTCCCACCCAGTCCCCATACATGCCTTCACCTTCTGCCCCCACTGGACCTCCAGCCACCCCGGCTCTCCGTCTTACCCCAGAATCTAGACCAACACCTTGACCAGCACCAAGCCTGACCAACAGTGATGGTGCTGAACCATTAAATAAGGTAAATGTGGGGCTGCAATGTGCTGATGGACAGGGACATGGGGGATATGTAGGCTCAGGCTAATAAAATGAAGGTCTTTGCTGTGTTTCATCGAGGCCACAGACACTAATGTTTAACTTTATCCACACAGACAGCGCCAATCCTTGAAGCTATCAAGTAGATGGAGGAGTCCCAGGTTCAGCTGAGCCAGCAGCACAACACACTATCCCAGCCCTCTGAAAATACAATGAGGACCCCAACACCCAATCCAACCCCCCGGGAAACAACATCACCTCCCACCTCCAACCCCATCCCGGACCATGACCAGAAATCAACATCATCTGAGTTCCCAGATCGCCAGGAGCCATCCAGCCACACCCTGCAGCCCGACGCCACCTTTCCATGGCAAACTAGGTCCAAATGATGGAGGCAGACTAGCTGACCAAAAGCTCAACAATCAGGTGCAACACAAACAGATACTATAAAATTGTGCTGAGAACAACTGTCTTCAACCATGGGGACCTAGCTGCAGGAGTGGCTGAGCAGCAGAACCTTAACAACAATTTAGAGGTCATAATTGACCAATGAAAGAGGCAGAATAATCATAAGGAGACAGCCACCAACACGGGAGGAGCAGGCAACCTTCTCATAATCTGTGAGGCTTGACTAAGTTTGTTTGACTTTTCTGGCCAGGAGGCCCAACCATTTTGTTTTGCCTATACTGTATGCTTGTTGCACAGTATGTGTACCAGAGTGGTAGCTCCCAAAATAAATTACACTAAAAACAAATTTGTTTTGTATGCTTTTTTAGTCACAACAAAACAAAATCAAAGGGGGGAAGCAACAAATACAAAACAAACAAAAACAAAGCAGACAAAAATTAACTAAAAGAAGTGTCCACCAGGTGCTGACGTACTGACTGGCCAGCCCAGCTCTGGGTACCAGAATAGAAATGCCCAGGCTCCTCCTGAGCAGCTGTGGTGGATTCCTGCTCCAGGTAACCCGAAACCTTCTCCAGCAAGGCAAAATTGTGTAGCACTATGCAGGCTACTATTATCCTAACCACCTTGGCCAGCTGGTACTGTAGCGCTCCACCAGTCTGGTCCAGGTGAAGGCCCATGAAAAAAGTGACACTCTGAAACACATATGTGAGTATATAAAATACCAGAATTACTTTCGTCGACACAAACCATTGTGGCAATATTGTAACACATTAAGGTTGATCAGGCCAGTCACCTCTTCTTCTAGGACAGTGTTCTCCAACCCACTCCTTGGAAGCCACCAACAGATCATGTTTTGTGAATCTCCACTTAGAAGCTCTATAGCTCTGCTGCTGCTGACAAGGAGATCATTGGGGAGGACAGATCTAGGGTGTGAAACACCCCAATCCCTCAAATATCTTTTGAGTACCCCTCAAAAGATATTCAGAATCATATATTTTTCATATACACCAATGGTCATAAAGAAAATTAAAGATGATCAGGCCAGTCACCTCTTCAGTGTTCTCCAATCAGCAAACAAAAATATATAAACGCACTCTGGAACCTGAGGGTGCAAGACCAAGGAGAGTCCCAAATCCCCAAAATGTAACAGAGAAAAAGGCAAAGGGTCAGCACTCCTAAGAGTCCAATACTTTAATAAAGACACTTTAAAAACATCTCCATATCAAAAAAGGCAGCTAAAATACAATATCAGACCCTGGCGAATGTGAAAAATGGCATGCAAGCTTACGCGTTTCGGACAGCTAGGGTCCTTAATCATAGCAATATCTATGATTAAGGACCCCAGCTGTGCGAAACGCGTAAGCTTGCATGGCATTTTTCACATTTGCCAGGGTCTGATATTGTATTTTAGCTGCCTTTTTCGATATGGAGATGTTTTTAAAGTGTCTTTATTAAAGTATTGGACTTTTTGGAGTGCTGACCCTTTGCAGTGTTCTCCAACCCTCTCCTCGAGAGCCACCAACAGATCATGTTTTGGGTATCTCCACATAGAAGCTCTATAGCTCTGCTCCTGCTGACAAGGAGATGGTTGGGGAAGACTGATCTAGGGTGTGACACACCCCAATCCCCCCCTGATTCATAAAAAGATCTGTCAGAAATTGCCTATTGTCACACACACAGATCCTGCTGATTGGGTGTATGTGTGCCTTTTCTTCTAGTCCCAGAACCTGAAGATTGGTATCACTTATCGCTGTATCAAATTTTTATTTGATTTTCAAATAACCTTTTTTTCTGTTTATTGTCTGTTTATTGTATAGTTTTACTAAACCTATTTTTTATTTGAGCATATTCCTATTTGTAATAACAATAATATGTTCTTAGCTGTGATTTTCTTAATACTTTAAAACCTAATCTACTATAATTTCTGGTACCTAACTAATTGCCTGCTTGCAAATCCACCTAAGAGTACTAAATTGGAAATGGTTATTTACTAACCTGATCCAAAGTACAGAGTTCTATAAGTAAATCGGAAGACTAGGAGCCTTATTTATGAAGTGCACCTTTTTGTGGCAGTTGGCGTATTTAACGCACAAATGCAGGCGCCTAGGAATGACCACGTCTTTGTATATTTTGGTGCTGTTATTTTTTTGGAATGGCGCTGCAAGTCAGCCTGAATTTGTGCACTAGGTGTCAGCGCCTGTTGGACCATTGTACGGCATAATTCTGCTAGTGCTACTTTGTTCCGACACAGTACCGCACTCAGGATTAAAGCATTTTTATATTCATAAAAGATTGGCGCTGTATTTAAAAGGTGATGGTCTGCGTTTTTTCATTACAGTCTTACAGTCACAGCTGTGAACAAAAGAAAAAACTCCAGTGTACATTTCTGCTGCTTTTTAGTTGTACTAAAAAGTAAGATTTAACATGAAAGTAATAACATTACCTATGGTGATATCTAAACCTTGTGTTTACATGTTGACAAGTCGCGAATAGGGATGGGTGAACTCCCCAAAGTTTGAGTTCGGCAAATTCAGCCAAACTTTGAATAAATGTTGGGGTTTGGGGACCCGAACCCATTCCCTATTGAAGTCAATAGGGACCCAAACTTAGGGACCCAAAAATGGCTGTGAAATGGGGGTAGTGCTGGTGGTGCTGGTGGGGTTCCCACATTCTCCCTGGGGGAGACAGGTGGTCTTGTTGTGGAGGTGGTGCTGGAGGCTGAGACAAAGGGAGACTCAGGCATTTTCAGGCTTTTCTGGTTGTTTTATAAAATTGTATACTTTGCTTGCAGATGCCGGATCACGCACAAGGTGCATAGATAATTAGCAGTATTCCCTTGCTTCAGCGACTGTTGGAACAGCTTGAAAATGACCTTTGTCTTGTCCACTATGGACTGCTCGAAAAAATGCCATGCTGGTGAGAGCCTGTGAGCCTGCCTTGGCGCACTCAGTCCCTGGGTGTGGTCAACAGACAAAACCTTAAGTATGCTGGCAGTTAAAAAGGTTAAATGGCGGGGACCTTGCACTTTCAGATTTAGCTTGTTTTTTCTTGCCTGCATATTGATATTTTAGGAAACTTACTTCTAGAAAGATGAGCCTTCTACAACAAGCTGGGTTCACCTAGAAAGCTTAAAGTGTGTACTTTCAGGGACCATATGGTTTGTGTCTGGTATTCAAAATGTTAAGGACTGTTATGGTTGAAAAATTGCAAGATGCGCACTTTTCAAAGAAAATTACCCTTACCTGCATGCTTAACTTTGGGGTGTTTCGCAACTCTTTCCTTGACAGATTTAACTAGTTTTGCTTGTTTTCATATTGTTTTTTAAGAAAAATATACCTTGTCAGCAGCAGCAGCAGAGCTATAGAGCTTCTATGTGGAGAAACACAAAACATGATCTGTTGGTGGCTCCCAAGGAGTGGGTTGGAGAACACTGTCCTAGAAGAAAAGGTGACTGGCCTGATCATCTCTTATTTTCTTTATGACCCTTGGTGTACATGAAAAACCAAAGAATTATTGAGAGATTCCATCCAGAAAACTGTGCCCACATCAACAAGCCTGAACAAAGAATAACCAGCACTCCAAAGTATCTTCATAGATCAAACAGGTGTATTCAGCTCAAACATAGTGATACCAGTAGTCTACCTTTCAGGGGTATAGCAGAGCCCCCTTCATCAGGACATATAGTAACAACAAGAGAAACAAGAGTGACACATATAAATAACACAATAACCAATGAGGAAGCAGAGAAATCACAGAACAACCCTAAACAAATTTTCTGGCCTTGAGTAAAAAGTACTGACTTCATATACCAGAATGCTTGCACTGTAAAAGGTGAACTCTTTAGCAGCCATGGTTATATCACACAGCAGTAATGATCAGATGATTAGCAAGCCAGAATGAGGAAGTTTTGTGATCTGTACTTTTTGCACACCAGTTGATACATTGCTAAGGTAAACACATTGTTGCTAGGGGGAACTGTTTTCTTTTATAACACAAAAAGTAGAAAATAGAAAAAATAACAGATAAGCTTAGTAATAATAACTTTAATTACATCAATTAGGCACACAACTACTTGAAACAAACCCCAGTGCTTAAAGGAAGATGTGGGATAAGGGGTCACCAGATCCCAGTAGTGACAAGCCAGTGGTATCATTGCAGTAGTAGTGAGTAGCAGTAGTGATTCCAACCCTATTCTAGCACTCACTCCACCCACTATCCCTGTCTATAGTTTGCCCTGAAAAGGGCAGTTTTTTGACAATAGAGCCTATCTGCCCCTAAACCGCTGCAGCAGGAACCTCTCCCTATCTAAATCAGCGCTGCAATGGCACCAGGAGAAGTGTCACAGTGACATAGTCATTCCCAGAATCGGCATTGCTGTGGTGATTAGCAGGGAAGCCAAGCAGCCTTGGTCCGGCCCAAACACCAAACCCATACACAGATTTCAATTTGAAATCCGTGTTCAGGTCCAGGGATCCATGACGAACTTTGCGGGTTGGATCCACTCATCCATACTGATGAGGCTAAAGCATTGATGCTAAGAGAGATTTACAAGTGCTGATGCTTAATATACGAGAATGTAGTGTAGTGTTCCCTAACCCTCTCTTTGAAAGCCACCAACATATCATGCTTTGTGGATCTCCAAACTCTTGGGCTCCGCTGATGCACTAATTACTTCACTTGTGCATCTGTGTGGAGATCTGCAAAACATGGCCTGTTGGTGGCGCTTGAGAAGTAGGGCTGGGACACTGCTGTAAGGCTAGACAGGGTGTGTATGTGCAGGCCTTGTATTCGGAAAGGAATGTTCAGGTGTAGTGTGACTATTGTGATTGCTTGACAGCAGGGCTTGATTGGTGGTTTCACTGGGTCAATTTAAAGTAGAAAGGGATATTGCAGGTGCTCAGATCAATATAGAACTGTCCTGGGAGATGCACATGAGCAGGGCAATTCTAATACAAAAATCTTAAAGCAAAAGTCCAGTCAAGGTAAACCCCCTGCCCTGCCACGTTCCCCAGGAACTGAGTCCTCATTCATTTTAATAAGTGGGGGGCACGCATGAAGCTGGGGGGATGCAGCAAAAGCGCAGACCTGCTAGAATGACGTTGGGCTGTGGGTGGAATAAGGGTTTTTTTCCTTGTACCCATGCCCTGCCTCAGCACCAGGGAGTCAGTGAAAGGGGGTTAGGTTTGACTGGAATTCAGCTTAAAAGAATCCAAGCACACAAACCTTTTAGCTAGCAACTAATTAATCTGTCCCCGAAATCTAGTCAAAAACAGAGGTATTGGTTGGCACACATCAGCAGAATTATACTGAATCTGCATGCATGTACTTGCAGACCAATTTATAAGTTACCTGAGAGATGCACATGTGCAGAACAATCAGAATAGACAAATCAAGCAAACAAATCTAACCAATGTCTCGGTTGGCACATATCGTCATAGGTACTATATCTTGAAGCAGCATCCTCAAACACCGCTATGTCTCTGTGTCTTACATTTTAAAGTGAAGCAAAATTCAAAAAAGATTGACCAGTCAAATTTCGAGTTGAATTACCTGGCAGCTTACCTCATGCATTATCAGTCCCATGGTGGCTCTTTACTCTAGTCACTGTGCTGCCTCTGGTGCCTCCCCCTTGTTCCAGACCACGAAAACAATCCTAAAGTATGTGTTAAGACTACTACTCTTCACACAGTCAATCAGCTCCAGCTCACTCCAATGCAATGCCCATGGTGCGTTTGCTTTTCATATGATCTCAGCCCTGCCACTCACATCATATGAGGAACATAAGGTGAAACTTTTTTATATACTATGGCAAATACTCCAGCAAAATAGCTTTGTTTTCAAAAAGGAAAGAATTGCCATGTGCAGCCCTACACAATGGGGATACTTTTGAGTGTGCCTGGACAATGACTTTAACCAGTCCTTGTTAAATCATCTACAAGGGGGCATCCTAATTTGGTAAGCCCCACAGTGTGAATCCCCCTGTTTGCCTATATGACGGCATTCCTGCTCCTGCTTGGCAGACTAAGCTGACCAAAACCTCCCAAAACAAATACATCTATTTTGGCCTCCCACCCCATATTTTTGTACAATTCATTACCAGGGAAGTTGTTTTATTTAAAGTTTAAATTTCCATAAGATATGGTTGGCCCACTTTAAATGTCTACTGGTTGGAACATTCAAGCTGAAGTAAGTGGGGGTGCTGTGGGATGCTGGGGTGGGCAGCTATGCTTTGCTGTAGCTGAGAGATTGAGGTGAAACCAGGGGCAGTTTCTAATCCTCAGGGAAATCACTTAAAGTGAACCAATCACCATGATTTTCCTGGTGAATGATTTTTGTTTCTGTGGCATCCCAACTCGGGATGCCCTACTGTGTGAACTGTGTTAAACCCCACAAATTGCCACAGATCTTTCTGCCATACCCACGGCGCATTTACAGTCTCTCAACCAATCAGCACTTCATGCTGTGCATACTAAGGCACGGCATAAATCTGTGAGCATTGGCATAGGGAGTGGGGACAACCCTGTGGACTACTCCCCTAACTGGCCTATCTGAATGGCTGCACACTCCCAAGCCAGCTTCGGTGCACACCCCTACTTCCAGGGGAGTCTTCAGCTCTCCAAATACTTTTTGATGCAATAGAAAGAGAGTAATCCAAGAAAACAGATGTCTGTATAGAAAGATGAGGGAAAGTACATGAAGGGTGATTTACAGCCCTCTAGATTAGATTTAGTTTTAGTGCGTAAGCTCATTCCTTACACGTAATTGTACATGTGCTCACATGATTCAGAGCTTCCATCGGGTCCGCTTTGTCACTTCTCCGCTGTTGTTTCAGCCTGCGCCTACAGCTCTTGCAGCTTACTCAATGGATGACAGTTTCTTTTATGTAGTGAGAACGTCCCGTCCTCCGATGTCCTTTGGGCGTTATTCAACGTACCTTGCTGCAAAATGTGTCACTGTCCCTACTAGTTTCTCCTTCATTTTTGCATGTTCATTTCATTTCCTGCACACATATCCATAATGTGTACACATACGCTGGCTTGTATGCATATCCAAGCCTCAATTTGTTTTCTAGTGTTCTGCCCCTTGCCCTGGCATTCTAATACTTACTTATTGCTGTGCCAAGTCTCTTCTGCTTACCTTTAACCATCCTTCTCTCCAGCATGGCTCCTTCTCCTTACTTGGAGTTTGTTTGGGATGTCCCTGTGCCACTTTCTGATGTCCCATCCAGTGTTTTTTCATCTGCTAGGTGCTTACCTGTACCACTTTCTGATGTCCCATTCAGTGTCTTTTTTTATCTGCAAAGTGCTTACCTGTACCCATCCTTCTCTCTAGCGTTGCTCCTTCTCCTTGCTTCGTTTTTTTGGGATGCACTCATGTATAATCATTACACATTACTCTTGCAATAATTCACAGTAAAAGAAAGACATCACAACATTTTAGAAGATTGAAACGTAAAATGTTTTATTAGATTTGTTTTTTTAGTGATTTTATTTGCCAAATGTCAAACAATTCGATTTCTTTTTTTAATACAAATTAAAATAACAATAAAATTGGGGGAAAATGGGGATAAAAAACTGTATACAAGGGGGGGTTAAAAAATGTTGCTGGCTCCCAGTTTATTTTGGTGAGGATCTCCCCATGGACGTGGTTAGTTCAGCAATGACCTCCACCAGCCTGTGTACAGCAGTTGAGAGCTCCTGCAGCCGCTGGTGAGCCTCATCTCGATATCCTGTAAATGACAAGAACAAATAATAGTGTTTATCCTCTGCTTCCTGCAAACCTGTTGATGAACAGTCATGTTATTCAAGCAGTCACTTGTCTTAGAACTTACTAGGCTGGAAGAGTACTCACATTTGGGGAGCCACCATTTTAACTGGGATCTGCCACACTTTGTTGTCCGGATCTGTAGGTCACAACAAAAATATCTATTAGTAAATGAGTTAGAGGTGTGAACTGGATTCTGTTGTGTGTGGCACATCACCCATCTGCTTGTTGGGGCTAATGGAGGGGTGCAGCTTCTTCCCCTTGCTGTTCAGCCACGGGAACTTTCTGGCCATCTAGATCCAAACATCCCAACAAGTTAACACATATGTGTGAACGTTTAGTGTGTGTCTTCTTGTGTGGGTGTTGTGTTATTCTTATACCTTATTAGGCACAGACTCTTGTTCCTCCCTGCCCAACATCTGTGCCTCCTCCTGAGCGCCTCTCTACACATCCACCACTATTCTCCTCTGGGTGGGCCTGATCCTCTGCCTGAACTCTGGCACTAGAAGAGAAGTGCATTATGTTACACACAACCTTGCCTAATGTGGTTGTAGGTGTGAGTGCTTAGCAAATAAATGTCACTTACTTGGGAAGTGCAGGTAGAAGAATCTCCTCACACTGGGGCATACTTCTCCTTTTCAGGTCCGACCATTGCTGCATGACCTGTGTGAATGTGTAGGAGGTGTCCGTCTCCTCCTCCACCTTTGTCACCACTTTGAGTGCCTATGTCCTCTTAGTATAGATGTTGGGAAGGAAATCTGTGGGTCATCATCATCTAAACTGTGGAGAAAAGCCATAGAAATGTCAATCTAAGCAGGTTAGTCCAACCTGCCCTGCCTCCTGGTATCTGGCCACACCTAGCTAGGCCGAAATTGAGCCACCTTGCCCCAAACTGTCCCAGCATGTTACCCATATGCGCACATAGAACTGTCCTGACATGCTGCTCATCTGCTTAAAGAGAACTGTCCCAGCATGCTGCCCATGTGTGCACTAGCTATCGCATTTGTTAGGCTGTTAATTATGGCATTCCTTCCACCCTACCTTCCTATCCACACTTAATTTGCTATTCACTAGCACCCTGACTGACTATCCATATGTGTCCTGACCTTTGCATGGATACATCCTTCGTGTCTGTTTTTCAGCTTACAGATGGAAGGTTCAGACGGTTCCTGCACAAAAGACGCAAAGCACACAGGTCAAGAGCTGAGCAGCATTCAAGAACACCTAAACTGACTTAACAGATGCTAAGCAGAAAGGGACAACCACTGGTAAGACTGCCTTCTTTGGGTGAGTAAGAAAAATAGACTTGGCAGATAGTGTTAGGTGGGAGGCCATAACTTGTGTGAGCACTTTAGATTTAAGCAGCTACAGGGAACAAGGGGCAACTAGTTGAAAGGGGAGATTGTGGTCCGCTTTACAGTTGGCTATACAATACAAGGGCCAATACACTAAATATGGGGAAGCTAGACTAAAAATAGATGTGACTACATAGAATGGAATTAAGAATGCAAAGGAAAACCAAACACATACCTAAAAAGATATTCATCAGCAGCTGATGGCACCAGCGCCACATGAGTACAGTTGATTGTACCCATGATGTTGGGCATATCGGCCAGCTACTAAAAACCAAGCTTAAAGTGGACCAAAACCCATCCTGGAGTTTATGAGACTTCAGGGCAGGCATACTTGCTCCCTCGGGGGCATTCAGAATTGGGATGCCTTGCTGTGTAAAACCCCTGAGGACGCACCTTTTTTCCCTGGCCAATGGAGCATGCGCAAACATCAGCCGCATCCCCGCTATCCCTTTAGCACGGCACAGGTGCCCACGCCAGGCATTTGTGAATGGCTGGCATTAGGCGAGAGATGCGGCCACCAGCGTGCTCAGATCTGCTCGCCTTAGACAAGCTCTTGGAAGAAGGGATGGGAGCGGATCCGTCTGGACCAGTGTTGACTGAACGAGAGATTGCACATATGCCATAGGACCGGGGAAGGGTGAGTGAGATCGGGCAATCTAGGGGGTTTCACACAGCGGGGCATCGCCGATTGGGGGGCCCCAGGGGGCAAGGACCAATACCCAGGTTAGTCAAAATACTGGATTTTAGTCCACTTTAAGCACATTCCTGGCTACCATGCCATCAAGAAATGTATTGCGAGTGTGGCTGAGTGTAAGCTGGGACATGTCCACAACAAGCCGTTCATCAAAAATTTGTCAGCCAAACCATTTGGTCATGCTCGAAATTACATGCCTCTTGCTTGTGATGGGTGCCAACCATTGCCGCAACTCACAATACAGTTGCTCAGGGGAAACATGGTTAAATGGGGTAGCTCAATTAGCTCAACGTCATACATGCCAATGACATACGCACGTGACCTATGCAATCGAAGCTCCGTCAAGTACATGCACAGCAGGCCACGATGCTGCAGGCGCTCGTACTATGACAGGACTTCATTGGAGGGCTTCATCACCAAACAATCTCGTGCACCACGTCACTGCACTTTCGTCAGAAAAATGAGCCCGTAAGTAGAGCGTAAAACAGGCTAATTTATTGGCACGTATGAAAGGGCGAATGAAGCCCAATCAGGGCCGTGAATCATGCGTAAGCCCATACTAATTATGAATTATTCGCTAAAACGTGAAAACAAGATGGGGAAAACACGCAAAATGCGCCCAAAATAACACACCAGAATCTCAAAAATACTCCAATAAATACACAAATAATACACATTTGCGCACTTTTTGATGCGTAAGCGCGTTAAAGAAAGGGTGTTAATTGGCCCTTATATCCAGAGAAGGTAGTAATCCCGCACCATCATCAGTATTATCCTTTATGTCTTATTAGAGCTTTTGTACATTTGAACCCAGGAAAAGGCGAACCCTTGTGTTATTTTTATACATGCCCTTGTGTGTTATCAGCTGACTGATTTATTGCTGCTCTGCCTATCGGCAAACATTGTATAGCATTATGGAATTCCCAGATGGAATACCTAAATGGAAAGGCAATGAGCTGTAACTCTACTGTGAAAATCTTCTCAGTGGGTAACATATATCATATAACCTGTTTCCGTTTGTAATTCTTTTAAAAATAAATCAGATATTATTCACATATTCTGTATGTGTAGACATTAGAAAATAATTCAATATTTGAAGCAACATTAAAAAAGTGAATTGGGAAAGGACTAAAAATATATCAGAAATGACATTTAAGCATATTTTAGAGTTTCATCATGTTGGCTTTTACTCTGTTACATAGATTTCTTTTCTGCACAGCCAGCATAAAAAAAAAATCACATACTGATCACATTCACTGCTTTACATTATACATCATGAGCTACATAAGTGCTGCGCTGATCTCACGTCTCCATGATTATGGCTATTGCAATCAAAAATCACTCATACAGGTGTTAAATGATCATCATAATAGCCCTTCAACACAGCTCATGGTCTAATGGTACCATAAAAAATGTTCAGATACCTCTGTACATGCATAATCACAACTGCCTTGCATTTTGGTCATGTGCTGTTTGTTAAGTTTGATGCAGCTTTGAATCAATGAGTTTCCTCAGTGACCGTTTGGTTCCTGCCAGACATTACTACCAGTAATTACTACCAGTAATTACTACCAGTACTACTGCCCGACTTTCCCTACCAGTAATGAGCTGTGACTTCCCTACACTGACTTACCTACAAGGTATCGTTCCACTTCTATATCTCCCCTAACACTGATACAAATGAAATGATTGACCCCTCTTTTAAATGGACACTGTAGGCAAAATAAAGGTATTTTCCTTTGACTTCTAGGCACCACAAAGTAGATAAAGCACATTCAAATTTATGATTGTTATTTATTTGTTGAAATGCAATAACATTTTAGTTGCAAAACATGGTTAATAAAAGAATATACCTAAAACAATCTGTGTGATCTGTATTGTGTGTTGTAGTAGTAGAGAACACTGCTGTGAAATGGCTATAAGGAAGCAGCAGCATTGAATGGCAGAGGGACAGGGAGGTAGCATCATGAGCACCCAGTATTCAGTACTTTTTAAGTCAGACAGAATAACGCACCATAAATTACCATCTAAGGGGGTTATTTAAGAAGGGATAGCGCCAGATAGTGCCTTGTAGCAGCAGGCAGCATCTGGTGAACGCCGGGTGCTTTCATAAAAACCACATTTATGAAAGCGAATCTGGTGAGCGACTCTAACAGCGCCCTGTAGCGTCCTATAAATTATTACAGGCGGCTCAGCATATAGCGCCGGCGCTTTAGCTTCCAGAGCGCCAAGTATTACCTTTCGCTCAGTGTCGCTCTCACATACATTTCAATGGACGTTTATTTGTTTGCATTTAAACAGCGTGTTTGCCTTTTTTAATTTTTTTGCTCAAATCATTGTGTGACCTCTCCTGGTGGCCTGCAAACAAACACTTTTAGAAACTTTTTATATTTTTATGCAAAATTGTCATTACAGGTCTGGGACTAAAGTGTTAATGTCCCAGTGTTAAAACAATGTAATTCCATGTGTTTTCGCCTTGTTACAGTTGTATATGTGTTCAAAAATAGACTTTAATCACACAGCGTATGTGTGTCCTTTTTTGATAAATATGGTGTGAAGCGCTGAGAGTCGGTTGCACTGAGCTGGCACTACCTTTCGTTCGCTTCAGTGCTGTGCTGGTGTAAGAACATCCAACATACATCACATTCATCAATGTGGGCCAGGTTACTAGGCGCTGTGTTACAGCACCCGATACCTGCTTACAGTGTCTACTAGTGGTCGCTCTAAGCGCCGCTACACAGATACTCATCTGGCAATACCTGCCATTAGTAATGAATCAGCCTCCACGTTTATCTTCCTGCATGAGGCTCCTTTACTAGGGCTTATGAAGAAATATAAAACAGACTGAATGAAAGATGCATCCCCTCACAGACACTAGGGAAGAGCAGATAGCAGGCTATGGTAAATTTGCTTATTAAAGCAATCACTTTCACTTCATGTTCATTTACCCTGTCTGTATCTTTACTAAAACTCTAGTGGTACTCTAGCTATAGCTGCTTCCGACCTTTTGATTGTTGCCAATATGTCTTTAAACTACAGTATTTTAGCATCATTTTAGGTCTGCTGTAGCTGGGTACACATATTTTCTTGCTGTAGCTACTGCAGCAGTTCAAGGCCCTTTGCGCCCACTGATTTTGAACACTTAAGGTATCCCAAAAAACAAAAATTGCCACATGCCATCATTAACACACTTCAATGAAGTATAGGCCTAGACACAGATAGAGAAATGTGGTTCTGAATTAGAAGGTGCAGCAGCAAAACATTTTTTTCCAGACACTGTTTTGATCAGGGGGGCTAGGCCTAGGCACAACTCACCAGAAAACAATGGCGAAACTACAACCACACCCATAATACGTGAGACTCACGTAGCTGAATTTAAACCCCCACAGTAAAAAAAATATAAAAGTAAAATACTCACCTGACCCCTTGTTGGATCCGGCTTCATAATACCGGCACCGAGACTCTGAATCAGTCTGCTCGGGTGCTTGGAGGAGAGAGGTGGGGAGGGCTGTGATCGACCCACCCCCCTCCCCAGGCTCTCTCCTCCAAACACCCGAGCAGACTGTAAGCTGTCATCGGAGATCGCCAGGGGACAGAGGATCGGAGGTGAGTGAAGTAAAAAAAAAAGATAATTTTTTTCTCTTCTGTGTCTTTTTTTAACCCCTTTTGAACTGGTAAGGGGTCCATGAGACCCTTATACCAGTTCACAAGGCTGGGGGCTGGCAAGTCACCTGCAACTAGCAGGTGACTTGCCATTAACCCCCAGCACCCCCATTACCTGCCTCACCAAAGCCCAGGGGGGGCAGAAGAGCCCGTGGCCACGGGCTATGCGGGCTTGTAGCGTACAGGGCCAGGGGCCACAAAAACTGTCCCCTGCGCCCTGTTTCTACAAGCCCTGCATAGCTGGTCCCGGGCTGGTTACTTTGGGTAAGGGGGACCCCATGTCATTTTTTTTTATTTTTAAGGGTTTTTAACCCTTAAAAATCCAAAAAAATGAAGTCCCGCCCCCCTGGGAGGGGGGACCCTATGTCAATTTTTTAAAATTAACCCCTTATGCTCTGTCGCCCAGCAGCTATAAAAGTCTTCCAGCAGGTGAGCAGAAGCCAGTGATTGGGAAGGGACACAGTGCAAGATGGATGGGAGGTAAGTATTAAAAAAAATAATAATAATAAAATATTTTTTTCTCTGTGTGTGTGGTGTTTTTTTTTTTTACACTTAACCCCTTATGAACTGATAAGGGGTCCTTTTTTCGGGGGACCTTGCGCTTTCAGACTTGTTTTTTCTTGTTTGCATATTTATATTTTAGGAAAAAGTGTTTTTTATTCAGCTTTTTTATACATTTTTTAGGGAAACACTGCGCAACCAAAGAATTCCAGAAAGATGAGCCCACTACAACAAGCTGGGTACGCTTAGAAAGCTTAACATGTGTACTTTCAGGGAATATGTGGTTTATGGGGGATATTCCAAATGTAAAGGGTTGTTTGGTTGAAAAATCACAAGGTTGGCACTTTGTCTGCAGAGCTGAAATTTTCAAGTAAAATTGCACATGCTTTACTTTGGGGTGTTTGGCAACTCTTCCCTTGACAGTAGCTATGCATGTTGGGTATCGTTCTGTTCGGGGGACCTTGCTTTTTCAGATTAAACTTGTTTTTTCTTGTTTGTATATAGTTTTTTTTTAGGAAAATGTGGCTTTGATTCTGCTTTTTTATCCTTTTTTTAGGGAAACTTTTTGCAACCAAAGATTACATTGAGGGATTACTTCCAGAAAACTGTGGCCACATCAACAAGCCTGGTACACCTAGAGGGTTTGAGGCATGTACTTCCAGAAAATATATAGTTTGTTGGGGGTATTTCAAATGTAAAGGGTTGTTTTTCTCGAAAAACTGCAAGGTGCGCATAGTGCATATCGCAGTTCTATTTTATCTGAAAATCCCCTAAAACGCTGCTATAGTTTGGGGGAGTCTCCTGGGCAGGAAAGCGTGTCTACCTATACATATGGGGTACCACTGTAACTGGGAGAAATTGGGATTTCACACGCAATATTTTTTTTAAAAAACTTACATTTTTTATTACAAAAAAACACTACAAATTGTAAAAAATAGTTTTTTTTAATTTTTTTTCACATATTTCACCCAAAACAAAACATTTCATGTCAAAGCCCAGACTATGCTGAAAAAAAACTATATATCATTTTCCTGGGAAATCCCTGGAAATCCCTTCAAAAATCACATTTGAACATGGGGAGCGCAAAATAGTGCAAAATGGTCTGGCAACAAAGGGTGACAAAAACACCAGGTAGGCTGGCACTTAAAGGGTTAAACTCTGTAGCTAAAGAGGATGCATGTTTGAATCAACTACACAGTGCTAATTACAAGGCCAAGAACAACTGTTTTGAAGGTAACCAAATGTATGTGAAACACAGAAACCAGATACCAGCTGGGCCAACACATGGTGATGGTTAAGTATGTGTATACATCAAAATAATTAAAACCCAATGTTGTTAGCTTAAAGCACACACACTATCTGAGGGACTCAACACAGGTCCAGGTATCAATAGTGGAGTTGCTATGCCAAAAAACAGTTGGGGGGGGGGATTTCTGAGAAGCTTTTTTGGAAGGATTAAGCTCTCCTACCTGCATACATAATAAAGCGAAGGACTTAGAGAAGCATTCCTCAAGGCCAAAAAATTTGAGTATCTACAACATAATTGTAATGTCCACAAAAAAATGATTGAAAGATAAGCAAGGCAGCTACACTTACAACCCAGGGTATATGCAACTCACCATCACAGCTCTGGCTTTGGCCCATGCTGTTTGACCCAACTTCATACTGGTGGGAACATGGTGGGTTTGGGGGGCCAATGGATGTGACAGCGGGAATAGGAGGAGCTGAGAGAATCCAAAACAAGGACAAGAACAATATCATTAAAATCTGTGGAGTCTGCTTAGCTGTGAAGACACATCACAAGGACTCAGGATAAGTCCTTGATTGTGCTCCCTCACTAACCAATGCTGTCCGACATTCTTCACTTACCAGAGGCATAGGCATCATAGAATCGGTAGACAGTCCCTGTGCTTGAAGTCCACCGACCACCTTTGTCGCATTGATTTGGGCCAGAGGTGGAAGTGTTGCTGGTGCTGCGGGTTTGTCTGCATCTTGGAGAGGCCATCTTTTCACCGCAGAGGCAAACCAGAAGTCCAAAAAGCAATAAAGTCATAGACGAGCTTCTATGGCAGCGTGCTTACCAATGAAAGCAAAGCTATTTGCCTATATTTAGGAAAACACTAGCCACAACATTTAACATAGAAAGAACACTGAACAGGACAAGACATAGCAACATTTCTGAATTGTGCTGAAGCCTAGGTTTATGACCACAGAACACAGCACTAGTTTAGGCACTGTAGAACTGGGCACCACGTGTACAGTGCCGGGTGCAGGATTTATAAACCCCCATAAATGACACCCAAGGACAAGGTTACATGTGGGACCGGCACAATAACTCAGAAAATTAGTAGAGAAACAGCCAGGAAACAGTAAAGGAGAATAGAAAAAACCTCTTTATTGAATATTACACACACCCTCTAAGCTCAAATAGTACTACACCAAAAAATAGATAAAATCACACAACGTTGTGCTTAAAAAATGGGGGCCCCCCACACCGCACATGCGCCACCGCCTCATATTCACAGCCACTACCCACACACGAGTCATGCACTAGGAACATGCACACCAGCCATATGCAGGAAAGTCCATGACCTTGTTGGGCACCAACCGAAGGGATCTCTAATGGATGAATAGGCAGTCAATGTAGGTACCATATAGCAGCATTCCTCCACGGCTCAATATTATTATAAAGTGCTTAATGCAAAATTCAAAGATGGCCAGAGGTAAGGTATGGCAAGTAGGACAGCGTTTCTCATTTCACAGTAGATTTCATGAGCAGGTGGTCCCAACAATAAACCGCCCAAACGCGTATTGCCAAAATGGACTCCGCGGTGAAGGACACCATATACCCAGCTGAACCGGAGTAAATACATGTAAGTGTCAGTGGCCACATCAGCAATACTGTGTCAGTTAGCAACGCAGCTTCCACAGTGCGGACAAACCGCACACTGCCAACTCATGTCACGTTTCAAGCCTGGGTCACCCTGACGAAGCCCCGGTGGGCGGGGCGAAACGCGCGTCGGATGTGGGTGGCCCTTCCTCGCCTCATGTCCCTCCACTACTCGTTGTGACGATATGGATCAAGCACAAGGCCGGTTCATGGTGTGAACGCCAGCGCACAGCAGCATGAAACTTGAAGTCTGAAGTGGCCTACAGCAGTGAGCATGTGACTACATTAAGCTAAGTACATACGTACATTTGTCAGTCTGCTAGCAACTTTACAGGCTTGAAACGTGACATGACTTGGGTGTCATTTATGGGTGTCTATGTTGGTTAGTGGGACGCCATATAGGTGTATGGCAGTGCACATACGAGTAATAGGAGGATTCTCCCTGCGTTTTTAATCATTGTTTAGGCAGGATTTATAAACACTATAAAAGAGGCAGAGAGCACTCTAACCCAGCGAAAATACATGGCCTGACATTGGGGACATGCAAAGCCACTGTCACTTGAAGGGCAGGCACAAATAAGCAAGTTTAGCTATAGTAGCTATAGTGTTACTGACAGTGTTCTCAGGTGAAGTAGTAATTGCTGCTGCTTTATTTAGCCAAAGCTCTCCTGATGCAGTGGAAGCATTCTGGGAGTTGTATTCAGACAGAACACTAACAGTTTTACTAAAGGGCAGGAGAGACACTTCTACTAATCAGACACACAGGTTTATAAGAAACTTAGCGTGCTGAAAAGTAAATCACAGGTACGGGAGCACAATCCTAAGACACAGCTTCATTTTACATCCTAGAAGAGGAAATCAATTAGGCAGTACACCAAAAACCTGACAAAAACACCTTTAGCGATCATTTTTTGCCTAGTGCCTTCATGTGCATATTTATATAGTGCCATTTATGAAAGCAGGCCTGGCATTCTATATATCAACATCAAAAAGAGTTCTTGTGGGGAATGTTTATTGCCACTATTTAATCTGTCTCTATGCTATACTGTTTGCTCCTGTTGTTTTTGTCTGACATTTCAATCAACATTAGGCTTTTTGATATGTTATCAGCCCCATGTTTGGTGGTTTTAATGTACTAGTCTGTGCCCTATCTAATATATGTATTGTATAAAGACTCATGTGGATTTATTAACCTACATGTGTAGTACATAGAGGGCCTATTTTGCCCTATTGTCTGTGCTGTTCTGTGGACCAATCACCCCCTCCAGCCGGCCTGGAATCTAATCTTACTGATCCACTCCGGCAATGCTGTCTTCACTGGTGGCCGCATCCATGGCTTTTCTCCAGCTGTGTGCACTCCCCGCGCCCAGCCATTTAGTTAGACCAGGCACAGGGGAGTGCGCATTCCACAGGGAAGCCGGGGATGCAGCTGCCATCATGCCTATGCTGGTGCAAATTCAAATGCCAACGGCCACATCCCTGGTTCTCCTGTGGAGTGCACATAAATCGCTGATTGGTTGAGCACCTACGCATGCACAGTGTGAACGGGGAAGGGTGAGTGAAAGTGAGCGATCTGGTAGGTTTCACACAGGGGGACATCCTACATCAGGGTAGTCGAAAACGTGGTGATTGGTCTACTTTAAGTACTACATGCAGCTGGATTCATAGTGATTATGGCATTTTTGAAATTGTATATTTTTGTGTGCCAAAATGCTGTATTCAAGTCAGTATGTAAATAAGTCCAGTACATACAGAACACTGCTTCTGGGTACCTCAGCAGCGGCCATTGGAACAGTGTTTGTCTGTACAGGGCTCACTTCTCCCTTCTTTGTTTACAGACTTGGTAAATGTTACCAATGGCAACAGATTGCAGGTAGTAAAAACTTCTTTCATTAAACTCAAATTTTCTAACATAAGAAAAAAATACTATATTAGATGGGTTTATTCAGCACTGTTTTTTACTCACAGTGCTGAATCGACCCCTAGGTGACTGCGTATCACAAACCACCTCTGATAAATTTAGACAGATGGAATCTCAATATATTGATATCCACAATAAAGCCTCATCACCCACATTTGCTGTGGATTTATTGTATTTAATATGCAATAAAACAATGTTTATGTAAACATTTTAAAAAAATGTTACATTTAAATTATATAATTTTATTATTATTTAATAAGGGTTGATTTAATGCTTGTTCAAGGTCCCTGATGAATACTTCCTATATATATCTTTTGATCAAAAATATGTCTCACTTGCCACCCATGCTTGCATTACAGTAGCTCCTTTTTTACATACAGATTTTTCAGATATTTCACACTATACATACAATACTTTGGTCCAGTCTGATAATGCAACATGTCCTAAATACATGTAAAATTCCATAACAATCCCCAAATTCATCAGCAAAGTCCATATTATGGAACATTAATTTCCTGCCATGTTTTTGGAACTTCCCCTGAACTGGTCCTTCATGGGAGTGCAGGGGCATGGGCAGCAAACTTGTTGGCAGAACTGTTATGGTGGCATTCATATTTGCCTGGCAATCTGAGGCCCCATTATGTCCCACCCAGCCTGAATGCACCTCTGCTGCATCAAAATACTAGTGCCATCTTCATTCTATTTGAAGCATATCTATTATAGCAAAAACTTCATATCAAAGATCATTGTCCATAATTAAGGATATGTTTCCTAATCGCATGCTCCTAGAGGCACATCTGTACAATTGGAGTCTGTAACAATTGAACCTTTCCTACTGAAGCCCATGATGTGGTAAAACACAAGCAGATCCAGCTATTTTTCTGTTTTTCATTCTACAGAGTTTAATGTTACATTTTGGCTTCCTAAAGATCTTTAACCATAGGAATCCTCTGGAGTGATTGTTAAAAGGGACCAAAAGTTAATTAGACTATATGCATGCTTTAAAATTAGCGGGGATGCATCTCCAACTGTTAAGTGCCAGCTCCGTAATTTTATGTGGCTGGTATTTTCTCCCTTTAGGAGCCATAGAAAGCTTACCTCATTCCAGGATCTAGCACTAGTGGTCTCCTCTTACCACAGGGGGCCTCCAATCGCTGGTCTGGGGTCTTCCACACTGGCTTCTGACAGCTCCCTCCTGGTGCAGGAAGGGATCTTTTATATCGACAATGTCAGCTCACTCACCAGTATAATACTACCCTCCCTGCAGTAGGCAAGTGGGGATGGTATGTCTCTTGCCAACAAGGGGGTGACATGCCAACCCCCCTGCCCTATTTCCTGCATCTCCAAAAGCCAGGGGGTACAGAAGAGCTTGGTACCCATCTGGTCCCTTCCTCTTGCTTTTTTGTGGATTTTTATTCGGTCCAATTTTTCTTCAAGCTTCTTTAAGGTGACAGCAGATGACATATTATCAGCTCAAAAACCATAAATTGCGTTGTTTTTCATGTATGTTATGTGACATTTACTGTTAGCTGTCTTTTGCGCACAATGTGCTGACCTAAGTCTCACTATGCTTGAGCTAGACTATATCTCAGCCTGTTAGCTGGCTGCCTTATCTTACTACTTAATAAATCAGGCCAATATAATCTCTTCCATCCAGCATAATAATTTCCCTATATCAGGGTAGTTATTTTCTTCACACAGAAAAATATAATTCCAAATGAAAAAGCTGTTTACAGTATTAAAATACATACACCATTCTGAATTTCATGACTTGAGTGTACAGTAACTTGTTAACCCTGGACATGGACTCATACATTCAAGTTCTTATTGTCTCCATTTCCTAGGGGGATTTGGTTGCAGTGTCATGTTCTCTGGTTAATGTAGGTATATAGGCCATGATAATGCAGCATCAACACTCATTTGACACAGCAATTTAGCAGAAATATTACATTTTATACCTTACATATCTTGTATACCTGACTGGACGGGGTTATTAAAAATGCATAATCTGTATTATATACACTGCTATTTTGTTTTTAAAACTGAAGTTACATTTCAGTTTAGACACATAATTCAGTACTGAACTATATGACAAATATCTGCTGGAAAGGGCATCTAAGTATATCCATTGCCACCTGAATATGTGAACTATAATTGTTAGTGGGGATTCTCAATTACTTAAATTGCAGAGAAGAATTACCAGAACATAAAAGAGATATCACAAAAAAGAATAAAATGAAAATGCGTTACAATAAGTTAATCCTTATTAAAATGAAGTCTCACACTGAAAAGTAGTTTAAAATTGAAATACCATGTACCTACATTCTTGTTGATAACAAAGGATATCTTAACACTCAAAGTGGATTAAGGCCATGAAAAGATTTTCAATTAAATGTTCTATTTTAACATTAGCACCACAATTATTTAAATACTTCAAAACAAATACAGTGAAGCAGACACTATGATTACACAGCATACAAAACTAATCATGTTGCTTTATTTACTTAAATTCTACAAAAATAAAATAACCATGAGTGGTTGATAGAAAGTTTTTTCCCAAAATGTTGTTCTAGAAACTGGTACATTTACAATATTAAAATAGAAATGTACAAGGTTGACAAAAACAAGGTGAATATGACTAAGGGTATTAAATATATAACTGGTGATCACTCTAAACCTCTAATCTCAACCGAGGCATCCCAGTTTTGGATATCCCTGTGTGCGAACCCCCGAGGATCATCGGATCTATTACCTCGCTTCACACTTCCATGATGCATTTCAGCTATGCCACCCATCTGCCACAGCATCCAGTGTGCGCCTACTCCATTGACTACAATGGAGGAGGTGTGTCAAGGCCTTGGTGTCTCAGCCTCATTAATCGATAGGGAAAGCCTGTTGTCCATGAGGCACCACTGGCCGTGCATGCACCTTGGGTTTAATGGTGAGGTGTTGCTGTGACAATTCTTCATTTCATCATCTGCTTAATTTATACTGAAATTTGGGAAATGATCCCTTCAGGGAGTCTTCTTTAGGGGATTATGGAATTGATTATTTACGCACTCAAGTGAGGGTACAAATTTGGGGTATTTAATAAAGCATGGTATAAGGACAATGAGCACAAGAAGCCAGCCAAAGTGTTCCCAACAGGCACAGATATATCAATTAAAATCATGACTGAATTTTAAACCCTATCCCTGTGTAACCAAACAAATGTTCAACTTCACTTAAACAGCTTTGGTGCATTTCGGTATGCAAGATCTAATGTTTATGTCCACTCCAAGAAGCAGTGTTTTCTCATGGTATTTCCTTGTCTATGTTTTATTTTCCCTCTGCCTGTACTCTCTTGTGCCTCTATTACTTCCCATGGATTTGCTTGTCTTTTCTTATTTACTTTTGTAGCTACTTGGTGTTGCTATGCTGTCTATCTTCATAAACCTTTCCTCCTGATCAGCTTATCTTATTTCTGATTTCCCGTGTGTTACTCTTATAGATTTTTTTTCTTGGTTTCATATTTCATATATGTCTCTGCCTCCTCTTTTACACAGCTTCACACTTACTTCTTCTGTGATGTGAAGACCTGTACAGCCCTGAATTTGCATTTTGTGGCTTATTATAGTTGTAAGAGAGAGTCAGATAAAACGGAACTCTGAAGCTAATAGTTTGAATTTTGCATTCTGATTTAGTTTTTTTCAGTTAGTTTTGCTTTCTTTAAAGTGGAGCAAAATCCAGTATTTTGACTATCCTGGGTTTTGGTCCATTCCCCTGGGGAACCCCGATTGGGGGTGCCCACCCAGGACACCGATACCAACTCACTTCTTCCCGGTCCAACGGCCCGTCTAAGAGCCGCTGCTCTTAGACAGATATTCACCCTCCTGGTGTTGTTCTTCTTTGACAGGAGGATGTGTATCCCCGTGGATCAAAAAAAAAAAAACAAATTTCTGGACGATCAGATGGCAGGGCAGCCAATCAGTGTACTGTGTTCCATTGAGTTCTAGCCTCTTTGATGCTCAGAGCAAGGAGCAAGCTGAATGGAGTAGAGCGCGCAGTCTCTGGACTGTACCCACAGCAACCATTCTACCCGTTGTACCTGCAGCAGAAAGCCTATCTACTCCTCTGCCTATTCTAGCCCACTTAAATAGCCCCAACCCCAACTTTGATGCTGCAGTGGAAACTGCCATCCACGATCCCCTATGGCAGCAGTGCCACTGAGGGACTGGTCAGATATCACAGATAAAGTTGAGTTAGTGCGGGCTGAAATGGTAAGGTTTAATTTTAAAGATTCATGGGAACTGAATATATTTGCTTTAAAGGATTACTATCGTGAAAAAAATGGCCCAGGGACAAGAATCAATATAAATCTAGGTGTCATTAGATTTCTGTCCACTTTAATTCCCAGGACTGACTTTTTGGGGGGCCCACTATGAGTTTTGCTATGGGACCCCGTGAAACCTACGTACATGCCTGATCCCTTGTTATTCAATTGTTTAATAAATGATTCACTTTCAGTAAAAGCACAGATCACTTTTTTCATTGTGGAGGTGTTTGGCAGTGTCTGGCCCTTGCCATTGTTAAACATGCAATCATATGCTTGTGTCCATATGAGGCAGCCGGCCATACCCCTCCAGCTACAGCCAAATCTTGTCTAAACTGCTAATAGCTTAGCACTTGCACTATAAAACACCACACATCATACCAGCAGGAGGGATGGCAGCCGCCTCCCAATGAGTCACTTTCCCAGTAATTATGTTTGGTGGGCAGGAACCATTCCTTGGGCAGATCCCCCACTTCACTGACCCTTTAAGACACTATTCTGCTGATGCTGCCAGTGTTGGCTTCTCGGTGGTTCCTGATAAGGGATCCTCCATCTCCTCCTACTAACAGAAAGTGAATGACACCTGTAGCTGAACAGACAGATGAAGCGCGGGGGGCTCTACAGCTCCGGCAGGCACAGCATCAGGGAGGTAGCAAATATAGGATGACACATACTGTCAATTATCATTAATTAATTGAACACTTTTGGTTTGATTCATAGCCTTCATGGAAATGCTCGTTTTTTTGGTTATGCCAGCTCGTCGGACGAGAAGTTCCATCTGCTCATCTGATTCTGATTCCGAGCTGAGTTTGGTCAGGAGTATGAGAGCAAAAGCGGTTCATGCAAGCTTACGTTTTTTCCAAGCATTTACATTTTTGCCCTGTGCATTTCAAGGCAAGAAAGTACTTTTATCCATGCGTATGTTGCTGCATAGTGATACCATGTTTTGTTTTGGTTTTTTTTTGGCCGTTGCTGCACTCCTCCTTTGGGTCATCCCATGTTGTTGAATGCTCTCTACAGTGTTACTCACCTCATTTATCCTTGTTGTTGCTTCATCTTTGCGGCATCCCATGTAGTAGTTATGTTCTTCCTGCAGTGTCATTCCCTCCATCTCTTGTGCATTTACTTACCTTCTTGTTTCTGCCACCCTCCCCCACTTTTCCTTCCTCAACCTGCATTAAGGCTGTTGTCTTTTTCAAGAACACCACACACCTATTTTTGGTTTGTAAAAACGTTAGGTTTTTTGTTGTGTAAAACTTTATTTTTTTTTAGTCAAAAAGTTTTTTTTTTGCTTTATAATATTTGTGAATAATTTATAAAAATACAACATTGAACAACATTGTTTTTGTAAAGTTGGCCCCCTGCACCTGTAAAAAGCAAAGAAAGGCAAGTCAACATCTGCAACCAACATGTGCCCACGTTCTCCCTACCAATTGCCCTCAATGCTCATTATTCACTATGCATATGTGGTTGGGATGTTTATAGCGCCACCCTCTGGCTCTGCTACCAATAGATGCGTATACCCCTGGTTTTGAGGAGTCTGCAGGGGCAAAGAAGCAACAAAAAACAGCACTTAGCACAGCTGTCCTTCTTAATATGTTTGTCTTCTGTTGTTTGTTTTTTGTCTAAGCCAAACAACCCTGGCTCCTCCTCTTGGGCATCCTCCAGGGCTGCCAGTTGCTGGGCAGCATCTTCACCAGAGGAGGAGGGTGGCAGTGGGCTGCGGCGGCACCTTAGGCGCACACTTTGGGTCGGCCACTTCACCTCCAGGTGTGTTAGATTCTCTGGCAAAGTTATTACACCCAGCTCTGCATTAAGGGACCAGTGTTCTATGCACCAGCCACTTACCTGGGAAGTGCTAGCAGAAAAATTCCCTCACCCGGGGCCTTTGTCTTCTCTTCAGGTCCGTCCACAGCTGTAAGGCATGGGTGTGCATGCAGCTTGTGTTGTTAGTCTCGTTCAGATGTGCCACAATCACCTCTGCCAACGTTCGCTTAGTATGGCTGTTGGGCTTAAAGTCGTCTGCTATCATGGTCTATGGGGAATACAAACAAATAAAGGGTGATGGTACAACTTGCCCCCTCACAATCACCTTCAAACATATGTGCCCTGCAGCTTAGCCAGAAAGTCATATCGGTGGGTCATCATAATCTAAAGTGTGGGAAAAGGCCGTAGAAATGTCAGCGAGTTAGTTCCACCTGACCTGCCCCCTGGTATCTGGTTGTCACACCCAGCTAGACCCCAATAGAGCTACCTTGGCCAAAACTGTCCTGGCGTATTGCTCATGTGCACACTAGCTTTCACATGTGTTAGGCTGCTAATGGCAGCATTCCTTCCACCCTGCCTTCCTATCCACTAGCACCCTGACTGCCTATCCACTGGAGCCCCTGAATTCCTTTTCGTATTAGCATGCAAGCACAGGCATGTGTACTCAGGAGCATGATGGTGTCCTGCTGGTCACGGATGAACAGCAAGGGTGCCATTTTCTTCCTCCTCTCTTCAGATACATGATCTGACGTGCCCCAGAAGATCCCAGAAACTGGTATACATCTGAACTTCGCGCCTGCACAGACATGTGCAGTTACGTATCAGGGAAGCATAAATTCAACCCCACACACACACATCTGGAGAAGGCAACATCCCACCACTGTTGTTTTCAGTGTGAGATAGGTGAGGGTGGGCATCAGAAAATGCCCATACACAGGCAGGATAGCTCAACCAAGCATTGCCTGATGGATGTTCGGGCCGGACATCATTGCCACAGCCCCTCCTCGAGCACACACCAGCACACACTCAGCCAAAGCCAGCACTGCCTCAGCCAAAGTCAGACCAGTGCTAGGCCAAACAGTTCCAGGCTATGCCAAGCCACACCAGTTTCAGGCAAAGTGCTGAGCAAGCCAGAGCAGTGCCAGGCAAAGTGCAAGGCCAAGCCAGAGCAGTGCCAGGCAAAGTGCAAGGCCAAGCCAGAGCAGTGCCAAGCAAAGTGCAAGGCCAAGCCAGAGCAGTGCCAAGCAAAGTGCAAGGCTAAGCCAGAGTAGTGCCAGGCCTATGTTAGCCACCACCTGTGGGGGGGAACCCTGAGCGGCAGGTTTAATGATGCCCAATGTATGGCTTTAGTGACTGGGGTGTCGGAACATTTTGATCATCTCTATGGACATAGGTCTAGAGCCGCACCTAATGCTGTCAATTATAACCTGTGGGACCCCATCGCTAGGCAGGTGAATAGTGCCAGCCCAGAGATAAAGGATGTGGATAAAGTGCAAAAGAAGTTTGCAGATATAAAATATTCTGTGTGGAAAAAAATCAACAAAAGAAGGCAACAAGGGTAAGGGATGGTGTGCTATTAGTGATGTTGATGTGTGCCCTGACCTTTGTGTGGCTACATCCTTTGTGTCTGTTTGTCAGCTTGCAAACCAGAGGTGAAATAGCCCCCAATCTGGAATTTAAAGCTGCAGAAGTAATGTTGAACCTGCTGGCCTGTTGAACCCAGCAACACTTCAGGGCTTGCCAGGGACCATCGACTCTGACCTGTGTGCTGCTGCTGGACCTGCTTCATCAAGGACAGCAATGATGGAAGACTTGGATCTGGTAAGAGCCATGTGCCCAAAGTGGGGACCCCTGGATCCCCATGCAGCCCTATTTTTGTGTACTGTGTTTGTGGCAAACAGCACAGAGAGCTAACTGATTTGTCTGGCCCTACAAAGTGCCCTGCTACTTGCTGCCATACAGGATCTTGAGGAGGAGGATCCACAGCATCTGCCATTGCAACAACAGCAGCATCAGCACAATCTGCAGCAGCAGTTGCCTCCCCAGCACCCTCACACACATATGCCTCAACAGCTGCCCGTGCAGCAGCTGCATCCATAGCTGCCACTGCTGCAGCATCTGCCTCAACAGCTGCCACTGCAGCATCAGCTGATGCCCCCACTTCCTCCACAGCAGCTGCTGGATCCACAAATCCATCTGCAGCAACAGCATCTGCCTTCCCCACTCCCTCTGCAGCACCAGCTGCCGCCCCCCATGCCTTTGCAGCAGCAGCTGGATCCACAGCTCCAGCATGAACAACACTTACATGTGCCAGCTATGCATCCCATCTGCTACCCATCCACACATCAAGCACAACACATGTGGAAAGGCCAAATACAACAACGCCTCAGCCACGTCGCCATCTTTCCCTGGTAATGTGGGTGCAGTTGATGGATTGGTGAATTGGTGAGAAAAGTACCCAGTTCCACCAAACAATGGGGAAACACATAATGCTGCTCCACCATGGCCTTCAAGCAATGGTGGGGGAGCAACAGAACAACAACCGGAACATTGAGACACTGATATTGATATTGCTGCTGCTAAATGACAACCTGGCATGCCTGGTTGCACTTCGAGAAGCCAAAGACCCACCAGTTGTTGCAGGCCATCCAGCCTAGCAATAAGGAAAAACTTATTTTGTTGTGTTTTGGTTTTGAAATCTCAGTAGCCCAAGTATATGGGCTCACATTGTTCAAAATAAAGTAGTATGTCAGACATGTGTGACAACTAGAGATGAGCGAATTCATGAAAAGTTAAATTTCTGGCCTTCCGAGAGCCTCAATAGGGTTGTAGAACATTTTGCCTTGCTGTAACACACATAGGATACGTGCTGGGTTAGTGAAATAACACTGTAAAGAAGTATGACATGCAGATCAGAGGCATCGCTATTAGAATCGCTGTCGCAGAGTGGCACAATTGCAAAGCCTTGAGGTGGCATCAGCATAAGGAGTCCATATATTGCCTGAAAAACACACCCTGGAGTTGGTAGCAGCATAAGGAGCCCATTTATTGCCTGAAAGACACATTGGAGTTGGCAGCAGCAGCAGCATAAGGAACCCATATATTGCCTGAAAAACACTTTGGAGTTGGCAGCAGCATTAGGAGCCCATAAATTGCCTGAAAGACACACCCAGGATTTGGCAGCAGCAGCAGCATTAAGAGCCCATATATTGCCTGAAAACACTTTGGAGTTGGCAGCAGCATTAGGAGCCCATAAATTGCCTGAAAAACACACTGGAGTTGGCAGTAGCATAAGCAGCCCATATATTGCCAGAAAAACACATTGGAGTTGGCAGCAGCATCAGAGCCCATAAATTGCCTGAAAGACACACCCAGGAGTTCTCAGCAGCAGCAGCAGCATTAGAAGCCCATATATTGCCTGAAAAGCACAATGGAGTTGGCAGCAGCATTAGGAGCCCATATGTTGCCTAAAAGACACACCCGGGAGTTGACAGCAGCAGAAGCATTATGAGCCCATATATTGCCTGAAAAACACATTGGAGTTGGCAGCAGCATTAGGAGCCCATATATTGCCTGAAATAAACACCCTGGAGTTGGCAGCAGCATTAGGAGCCCATATATTGCCTGAAAAACACATTGGAGTTGGCAGCAGCATTAGGAGCCCATATATTGCCCGAAAGACACACCCAGGAGCTGGCAGCAGCAGCAGCATTAGGAGCCCATATGTTGCCTGAAAAACACATTGGAGTTGGCAGCAGCATAAGGAGCCCATATATTGCCTGAAAGACACACCCTGGAGTTGGCGGCAGCATAAGGAGACTATATATTGCCTGAAAGACACACCCTGGAGTTTGCAGCAGCATTAGGAGCCCATATATTGCCTGAAAGACACATTTGAATAGGCAGCAGCATAAGGAGCCTGTATATTGCCTGAAAGACACACCCTGGAGTTGGCAGCAGCATTAGGAGCCCATATGTTGCCTGAAAGACAAATTGGAGTTGGCAGCAGCATTAGGAGCCCATATTTTGCCTGAAAGACACACCCAGGAGTTGTTAGCAGCAGCAGCAGCAGCATTAGGAGCCCACATCTTGCCTGAGAAACACATTGGAGTTGGCAGCAGCATTAGGAGCCCATATATTGCCTGAAAGAAACACCCTGGAGTTGGCAGCAGCATTAGGTGCTACCATGAATCAGCTACTACCATGGAACAGCCATTGGTGGGTGGAAATCCTGGCTGATCCATGCCTGATTCATCTTCACAAAGGTGAGTCTCTCCACATTTTTCGTGGACAGACGAGTTCTCCTTGGCGTGACTATGGCCCCAGCCGCACTAAACACCCTCTCAGATGGCACACTACTGGCCGCGCAGGACAGCTTTCCCAGGGCAAAATCTGCCAGTTGCGGCCACAAGTCAAGTTTGGCTGCCCAGAAGTCCAGCAGATCCTCAAGGTGCGTTGGCATGGTCATTTTAAGATATGACACGACCTGCTGGTTCAGGGCCTGCTCCAGGTCTTCCTGCTGCTCATGAGTAGCCTCACTATGCAGGTGACGAAAGCTACTCATTAGCGACTGAAGACTGAGGCTGTTCCTATTGGAGCTGCTGCTGCTCCTGCCACCCCCCCTAGCAGCCATGGCAGTGGAAGGTGAGAGCAGGTGGCCCCCCGAGTCAGACCTGCAAGAGTATGGACGATGGCGCAGATAGGCATCGACCAACTGACTACGTAGAATGTCTTTGTAGTAGGTCAGTTTGTCCTCCCACTCAGTGAGTGTAAAAAATGCCCCCATTTTGTGCCGGTAGCGAGGGTCCAATAAGGTGGAGAGTCAAAAGTCATCCCGCTGAAAAATGGAGACAATTCTGCGGTCACTACGCAAGCACGTGAGCATGCATTGTGCCATTTGTGCAAGTGACTCGCAGGGACTACCTGTCTCCATCTCCACTGCATACTACCACGGTGTCTGGGTCCTCTGTCTAGCCTTCCTCACAACCCTCTAGCTCCTCTGGCTGCTCCTCCTCTCCTGTCAGATGACTAGATAAACCGCCCATTTCACCAAAACTAAACTGTGCTTCACTGTGCTCCTCCTCCTCAGCTCCCACAGGGTTTATGTGGCCGTGAAATGTATGCACCATGTCTCCAATGCCCTGACCAGCCATGGTTTCCAACATGTGTTATATTATATGAAGCAGTGTTGTTCATCCCGTAATCCTGCCGACTGACAAATAAAGTGGCTTCCTTAAAGGGCCTGAGCAAACGGCAGGTGTCACGTATGAGCTGCCACTAGTTTACATTAAAGTTACACAGGGGAGTCCCCCGATCTGCTTGGATCATCAAGAAATCATTGATGGCTTTTCTCTGTTCGATAGTATATAGTCGATCTAACATATGTAGGGTGGAATTCCAACGGGTGGAAACATCGCAAATCAGACTATGTTGGGGGATACCGTTCTGACGCTGTAGCTCAAGAAGGGTGTGTTTGGCAGTGTAGGAGTGGCTGAAGTGCATACAAAGTTTCCTTCCCGTTGTTAGGATGTCTTGCATATGGGGGGAAGACTTCAGAAAACGCTTGACAACTAGGTTGAACACGTGTGCCATACAGGGCGCATGGCTCAGGCTTCCTTGTTGCAGCGCAGACAAGATGTTCTTCCCATTGTCAGTCACCATGGTTCCATTTCATTTCCAATTTTCACAGAGTAAGCCATGTTCTTTTTTCTTGATGAATGAATTTTAGCAGCTCCTCCCCTGTGTGACTTCGTTCGCCAAGGCAAACCATGTGAAGCACAGCATGACACCACCGTGCCCTGCACACATGGTAGGTTGGAGGGGCAGCTAGACTTGACCGAACAGTGGAGGCTAGGAGATGGTGGAGGATGAGAAGGCGGAGTCGCACACTGTCACAGGCACAACGGCGCGACCTGTCCAAGTTGCTGTTGTGGCTGTGCAGGAACCACATTCACCCAGTGGGCCATAAAAGACATGTATTGCCCCTGACCATAGTTACAGCTCCAGATGTCGGCACTGCCGTGCACTTTGGTGCACACCGACAGGCTCAAGGACTGGCCCTCCTTCTGTTCAACAAATTTGTGCAGGGCTGGTACTGCCTTCTTTGCAAAGAAATTACAACTTGGGACTCTCCACCTCGGCTCGGCACAAGCCATCAGTTCTCTGAAAGGTGCAGAGTCCACCACCTGAAATGGGAGGGACTGCAGCATCAGCAACTTATACAGGAGCACATTTAGCTTCTATGCCGTAGGATGAGTGGGCGCATACTGTTGTCTCTTGGACATGGCTTCGCTGATGGATTGCCGGCGGGATGAATGACCTGTAGCAATAGGAGCAGGAGCATCTGGAGCGACAGAGGATGGGTATGACGCACAGCTTCGGCTGAGGTGCTGGAGCCTTGGCTGGCTGAAATTGGGAGCGGCGTGGCACTGGCTGATGCAGCAGACTGGACCCCCACTTCGGAGCCTCGGTTCTCCCAGGCCGCTTTATGGTGACTGCATATGTTGCCGCAGGGCCGTGGTACCAACATTGGGGCCCTGGCCACTCTTCTGTCTACACATCTTGCATGTGGCCAGGTTACCCTCCTTTCCGATGCTTGATGTAAAACTGCCACACTGCCGAGTAGCTAATTTTTCCTCCAACAGTCCGCACTACTTCATTGCTACTGTTGCCAACTCCAGGAACCCCTGCTGCACTACCTCCCGGGAAGGTAGCCTGCCGTGCAGCAGGTGGTCTACCCCGCCCCCGGCCACGTTTGGCTCCAGACATCCCAATTCTGCCACCATGCTGACTGCCAACCATACTACCACCTTGCTGCCTCAGCTGCTGACTCAGGGGCAACCTGGGACCCTCTTCTCCTGATGATGATGAAGCCCCAGGACAGAGGCAATGGAATGACAGGGGCTGCTCCCAGGCCATGCCAACTCAGGGTTGTGTCCGAGGAACCTACCAACTGTTGACTTGGTGTCAGATGTCACTTGTCATCCACCTCATCACAAGTGACATCTGGTATCTGTTGCTGGTCGAGACACGACCGCTAGCAGATACCGGGAGATCAGGCCTCTCACCGCGACTCCTGCTGCCACTCTCCCCTAGTCTGCTGCGACCTCTGCCTGATGATTCTTGGCCTCTCCTCGGTGCACATCCTGGCACATCTCTGCCTGACATTTTTACTGCATTTAACAGTGAAAAAGTGACTTTCTTTACAAAATTCACAATGTTAATAAACAGGTACTCTTCAAATATTTATGCTAGTATTTGGGATACCCCCCTGTCCAAAGACACAGGCTGGCTGCTTTTACAGTGAAAAAGTGACTTTCTTTACAAAATGCACAATGTTAATAGACAGCTACTCTTCAAATATTTATGCTAGTATTTGGGATGCCCCGCTGTTCAAAGACACAGGCTGGCTGCTTTTACAGTGAAAAAGTGACTTTCTTTACAAAATGCAACCAGTTAGCAGACAGGTACTCTTCAAATATTTATGCTAGCATTTGGGATGCCCGGCTGTTCTAAGACACAGGCTGGCTGCTTTTACAGTGAAAAAGTGACTTTCTTTACAAAATGCAACCAGTTAGCAGACAGGTACTCTTCAAATATTTATGCTAGCATTTGGGATGCCCGGCTGTTCTAAGACACAGGCTGGCTGCTTTTACAGTGAAAAAGTGACTTTCTTTACAAAATGCACAATGGTAATAGAGAGGTACTCTTCAAATATTTATGCTAGTATTTGGGATACCCGCAGCTCTAACACACAGGCTGGCTGCTTTTACAGTGAAAAAGTGACTTTCTTTACAAAATGCACAATGTTAACCCTTTAAGTGCCAAGCATGTAACACCTATGTGCTGGCTTGGCAAGGAGTTAGGTGCTTGTATTTCCCCCCCTGCTAGTTAAAAGAAAAAAATAAAATAATACTCACCTAACCCCTCGGATCCGGCCGGGTCTCCTCTTTAATTTGGTGCCATCCAATCCCCCATGAGGGCTCGGATAACTCCAGGAGATCCCCCGGAATACCCCCCCCGCTTCGGCAGCAGCAGCTGCTAACTGTAAAAAAAAACCCCGCCGGGTCTCCTCTTCACTGGGGGGGGGCTCCGATCGCGCCCCCCCCCCCCCCCCAGGCTGCTTAGTCTTCAGGAGAGGGCTCAAAATGCCCTCTCCCCTTGCCTTCCGATGGACGCCACCCTCTTGGGGGCGGGGCTTATGATGTCACTCTCGGGTGTCGTCCCGGCTCTCCTCGGCTTAGCTGTCAGATGCCCTGGTGATCGCTGGCCAGAGCAGTGGAGGGGCAGGAAATGCTCTGATCCCCTGCCCCCCCTCCTCTGGCCAGCAATCACCAGGTCATCTGACAGCTGATCGACACAGGAGCTGACAATCGGGTGAGGTGAGTAAAGAAAAAAAAACATTTTTTTTTTTTTTATAAATCACTTTTTTTTGTGTGTTTTTTTTAATGTTAACTTTTTGTGAACTGCTAAGGTGTCTATGAGATCCCTATATCAGTTCACAAGGCTGGGGGCTGGCAAGTCACATGCAACTAGCGGGTGACTTGCCATTAACCCCTGCACCCCCAATTACCTGCCTCCCCAAAGCCCAGGGGGGGGGCAGAAGAGCACGGGCCCACACAGGCTATGTGGGCTTGTAGGCTGCAGGGTGGGGGGCCACAAAAGCTCCTACAAGCCCCCATAGCTGGCTCCGGGCTGGTTATGACAGGTAGGGGGGACCTTATGTCATTTTTTGGGGGATTCCCCCCAAAAATGCCCCCCCCCCCCCCCCACCTGGGAGGAGGGACCCTATGTCATTTTTAATTTTTTTTTTTTAAGGGTTAGGGTTAGCCTAACCCTAACCCTTAAAATTAAAAAAAAATGAGGACCCTATGTCATTTTTTTTTTAAATTCACCCCTTATGCTCTGTTGCCCAGCAGCTGGGTGATCATCTGGTCAAGACAGCAAAATCGGGCCTTTAAGAGTCTGAAAGTATGCTCAACAACAGCCCTGGTCTACCAGTGGGCCCTGTCTGGAGCCAAAGGAAATTACCTGATAGACACAAACAAAAAAACATTAGTACTTTAACAAGCCAATGCAAAACACAGAAAGAGAAACAAGGTAGGGGCACCACGATGGCAAAGTGGACTAAAAACACAATAAAAAATTGGGATGCAAGGTCCAAGAGGACCCGGCACTGATCCTACTACACCTATCGGACTTATCATTAGGGACATAGAGGAAATCTCTACTGGCCCACCTACTTAAGGCGGCCAAGCAAGTTATCCCCCAGTACTGGAAGCAGAAAAAGGCACCTTCAATAAGAGATTGGATTGGTGAGGTCCTGTTCATCAGGGAGATGGAGGACATGACACTCCTTACATGACAGAGACGAGCAGTTCAGGGTCACTTGGCTCCCTTGGTTGCTATTTCAGGAATCAGAGGGGTTTAGGGACCTATTTGGTCCTTGAAACCTCAAGATAGGCTCTGCTATGGCCCGTTAGGGGCCATGGTCAGGGTTAGCAGAATAGACGACTTCAGCCTCAATCCATTTCTCTCCTCTGCCACCCCCCACACCAGCCCCTCAGACCTATCTTCCCTGTCACATCCCATAGGCACACCCCCTCTATTTCCCCTTCTTTGTCGAAGTCAAGCTCGGCATTTCCATGCACAGTGTTACATATCTACAAATGCTTATCTGCTCAGGGGGATAACTGAAGGGTACACGGAGCTGCTGAGTCTAACATTAAGCAATTGCAATGTCACCCTCCCGAGGTATTGATCCATAAAGGTTAAATGTCTCTCTGGAAAATGAGCCTATATATATCGAACATGTATATGAGTTGTATAGTTGGTAAGATTATCGGAATACTGTTTGTACACCTTACTGTGCAAATGGTAATTGTGTGAAGCCCGCTTACCTGGACCTTCTTTGTTTCTCTTTAAATTGCCTGTGTTTTCTAAATAAAGAATATATAAAAACAGGTAAAAATAGCCCAACACAGTTGGTGAGTCATCGCAAAGAGGGACCAAGCTGCAATTAAAAGAGGAACAGTACATCCTTGTTTAGGACTGGGGTTCAGTGAGCTAAAGATTAATTGAGAAATAAGGCACAGCAATTTGAACCCCAAGGGACTGTACAGACCAATGTTCTGACACACTCATTTCAACATTACAAGGACAGAAAGGGAAATTACCAGGGAGCCAAGTGCCACTCATACCTCCAGACTGAAAATGATTATACAGACTAGAGCTGCAAAGAATAAAAACATTAGAGATGAGCAAATTTTTTAAAAATTCGATTTGGCCATTTCACTGAATTCTCAGAACAAATTTGTTTCAGTCCGAATTTATTTGCGGCAATCGCTAGTTAAATTGGCAATTTCTTGCCTACCAAGAATCTCTACAGGGTTGTAGAACATTTTGTCTTGCTGTAGCACGCATAGGATGCATGCTGGGTTAGTGAAATAATACTGTAAAGTAGTATGACATTCAGATCAGAGGGATCGCTAAAACAGAGCAGCACAATGACAGAGCCTTGAGGTGGCATCAGCATGAGGAGTCCATATATTGCCTGAAAGACGCACCCTGGAGTTGGTAGCAGCATGAGGCACCCATGTATTGCCTGAAACACACACCCTGGAGTTGGCAGCAGCATGAGGAACGCATATATTGCCTGAAAGACACACCCTGGAGTTGGCGGCAGCATAGGGAGGCCATATATTGACTGAAAGACACACTGGAGTTGGCAGCAACATGAGGAGCCCATATATTGCCTGAAAGACACAGTGGAGTCTGCAACAGCATAAGGGGAGCCCATATATTGCCTGAAAAACACGCCCTGGAGTTGGCAGCCGCATGAGGAGCTCATATGTTGACTGAAAGGTGCACTGGAGTTGGCAGCAGCATGAGGAGCCCATAAATTGCCCGAAAGACACACTGGAGTTGGCAGCAGCATGAGGAGACCATCTATTGCCTGAAAGACAAACCCTGAAGTTGGCAGCAGCATGAGGAGCCTATATATCCCCTGAAAGACACACCCTGGAGTTGGCAGCAGCATGAGGGGCCCATATATTGCCTGAAAGACACACTGGAGTCTGCAGCAACATGAGGAGACCATATATTGCCTGAAAAACACACCCTGGAGTTGGCAGCAGCATGAGGAGCCCATATATTGCCTGAAAAATTCATGCTGGAGTTTGCAGCAAAATGAGGAGACCATATATTGCCTGAAACACAAACCCTGGAGTTGGCAGCAGTATGAGGAGACCATATATTGCCTGAAATACACACCCTGGAGTTGGCAGCAGCATGAGGAGCCCATATATTGACTGAAAGACACGCTGGACTTGGCAGCAGCATGGGGAGCCCATATTTTGCCCGAAAGTCACATTGGAGTTGGCAGCAGCATGAGTAGATAATATATTGCCTGAAAGAGACACCCTGGAGATGGCAGCAGCATGAGGAACCCATATATTGCTTGAAAGACACACGCTGGAGTTGGCAGCAGCATGAGGAGATCATATATTGCCTGAAACACACACTCTGGAGTTGGCAGCAGCATAAGGAGACCATATATTGCCTGAAACACACACCCTGGAGTTGGCAGCAGCATAAGGAGCCCATATATTGCCTGAAACACACACCTTGAAGTTGGCAGCAGCATTAGGAGACCATATATTGACTGAAAGACAAACCCTGGAGATGGCAGCAGCATGAGGAGCTCATATATTGCCAGAAGGACACATCCTGGAGTTGGCAACATCATGAGGAGCCCATATATTGCCTGAAAGACACACTGGAGTTGGCAGCAGCATGAGGAGACCATAACTTGCCTGAAAGATACACCCTGGAGTTGGTAGCAGCATGCGGAGCCCATATATTGCCTGAAAGACACACCCTGGAGTTGGCAGCAGCGTGAGGAGGCCATATATTGACTGAAAGACACACTGGAGTAGGCAGCAGCATGAGGAGCCCATATATTGCCTGAAAGACACAATGGAATTGGCAGCAGCATGAGGAGCCCATATATTGACTGAAACACACATTCTGGATTCGACAGCAGCATGAGGAGCCCATATCCTGCCTGAAAGACACACTTGAGTTGGAAGCAGCATGAGAAGCCCATTTATTGCCTGAAATACACACCCTGGAGTTGGCAGTGCCATGAAGAGACCATATATTGTCTGAAATACACAACCTGGAGTTGGCAGCATCATGAGGAGACCATATATTGCCTGAAAGACAAGCCCTGGAGTTGGCAACAGCATGAGGAGCCCACAAATTGCCTGAAGGACACCCTGGAGTTGGCAGCAGCATGAGGGGAACTTATAAAAATGTTTGGTACATATATGTTATCCTAAGAATATTATTAAAAGTTAAGTTTTAGGTAATGCATTTCCTCAATACTTACTTGAGGTGTGATGCGGAGGAATGTCTGTAACTGGGGAACAGCGCCATAAATCTGTTTTGCACTATCCATATTTGTGAAATGTTGGTGTGGCACCATGATCAATCTACTCTGATGCATCAGGCATTGGTGGGTAGAAATCCTGGCTGATTCATGCCTGATTCATCTTCACAAAGGTGAGTCTCTCCACATATTTCGTGGACAGACAAGTTCTCTTTGGGGTTACTATGGCCCCCACCACACTAAACACCCGCTCTGATGGCACACTACTGGCAAGGCAGGACAGCTTTCGCAGGGCAAACTCTGCTAGTTGCGGCCACAAATTTAGTTTGGCTGCCCCGAAGTCCAGTGGATCCTCAGGGTGTGTTGACATAGTCATGTCAAGGTATGCCACCACCTGCTTTTTCATGTCCTGCTCCAGGTCTACCTGCTGCTCATGAGTTGCCTCACTATGCGGGTGAAGTAAGCTACTCATTAGTGACTGTAGACTCAGGCTGCTGCTGATGGAGCTGGTACTGCTCCTGCCACACCCCACCTTGCTGCCTCAGCTGGGTTCTGCATCCGGTTCCCAAGTGTGACCGGCTTCATCATCATTGAGTTGTGTCTGCACATCTCTGATGCCCTCCTCGGGTTCCTCAACAGTGTCTGCTCCAGGAGCTGTAACGCTTACAACACCACCTCCCATGCCACTCTCCTCATCAGTACTTGGCCACCTAGCGAAGGAAACAGCGGATGTCTCCTCCACTTCTTGGTTGGGCAGTAGCTGCTGACTGTCCTCTATCAGATCATCCTCACTGAATAGTGAAGCTGAACCCAAAGCATAAGATACGCCGTGGTGGGAGGGAACGGCATAGGACAGAGGCAGTAGGAGGACAGGAACCAAAATGCAAAAACTCTCATATGCAACTCAATGGGATGCCCTGATTAGGCCAGTTAAATGTGCTACATCAAGCTATAAAACAAGGTTTTGGTGCAGCAGCAAGAGCTCTATATTTTTTGGGCAGGTGTGTAGTTCTAACTAGGCTTTCAACACCTAGGCATAAAAGAAAGTGCAAAAACTCTCAGGTGCCCCAGTCAGGGTGAGTTAAATGCACTACAGCAAGCTTTAAAACATGTTTTTTGTACAAAAGCAAGAGCATTATAGGCAGGTGTGTGACCTGTAACACTAACTAAGCTTGCAAGACCTGGGCATAAAACCAGATCCAACACACATTGTCAGATGCCCTTAAATGGGATGCTACCAGTCAGGGTGAGTTAAATGCACTACAGCAAGCTTTACAACTTGGTTTTGTTAGAAAAGCAAGAGCACTATAGGCAGGTGTGTGGCCTGTAACACTAACTAGGCTTGCAAGACCTGGGCATAAAACCAAATGTAAACACACTGTACACTGTCACTCTGTCTCTTGCTCTCTCTTCCTCCCCCTGTCTCTTTCTCGCCCCATCTCTTTCTTTTAGTTTAATATATTTTTATTAATGTTTTGCATCATATAGTAAATCAATACAGAACATTAGTACAGAAAAGGCGAGAAGAAAGGAAATATGTCACCCCCATGTATCCACAGGCATATACATATTAATAACATACTAACATACTCAGTGGACCCAATTCGTCCGCCCCCCTGCCCAACTCCCATCAACAGGGCGCCGGCTATACACAAGATTAGCATGATATTCAGTCCCTTCAACATGCAGTTAGCACTCCCCCCTGGCCCAGTCCACCAACCGGGAGCAACTTATTTGATGAGGTCTACAGGGTCCGGGACCAGGAGGGAGTGGGGCAACCAAGAGGTGACGGAGCCCCACAATTGGCCTCTACTCAAAGAAGGAGAGGGGCGACCACAGAAAGCAGGAGGAGGAGACCAGGGAAACCCGGGGATGCCAGAGACAGGCGGACAGGCGGAAAATGGACCTGTCTATCCCTGGCTTTAGCTCTCCCTCATTTTATCTGTCCCTGGCTCTCTCCATGACTTGTTTTCGCCGCAATACACCACTGAAAATGAGTGCCCACAAGATGGCCGCCGGGGTGCCTGGCTGCTGATAGGCTGCATGTGACCTTCCCAGGATATCTTGCCCCATGGGACATGTCCTGACATATGGATCCACGATTTTAGATGGCCTGGACAGCACTAAATGGAGTTTAAGGAAGCGATTCGTGTGACCAAATGGCGGCAATATTTGTATTCGTTGGGAATCACATTTTTCCTGAAATTCGTAATAAATTCGGATTCGTCTGATTCGATTCACTCATCCCTAAAAAGCATCATGGCATGACCCGCGGAAACCCTCCAACACGCTTTGGAACCGCCATCACACATAAACTTTACCACTATCATATCAACAGTACTGTAGCAGAAAAAGACAAAACTAATACATTGGCAACTTGGACAGAAGGAACAGTGTGGTAAGGTGGTCACAACTAGCTACATTACACTCAAACAAAGGATAAAAATAAAAACACAGCATAATTGGCAACAAAGAGCAGCAAGGCTAATGATCCACTACACATACTTATACATATACTCCTCTGGCAGGCCTCGTTCGGAGGCACCAATGCCACATTTGTGCAGTCAATTGCACCAATTGTAGCAAAATAAAATAAAAACAAAGTTCACTGTGTTTCTTCCTGCCATGCTATCAGGGAAAAAAATGTATTTCTCCTGCAGGTCATCCATGCTGTTGAGAAATTTAGTCAAGCTGCGGCTCAGCAAAGGCTGAGACATGCCAACAGACAGTGCCCCTAGCCTCTGAAAGAAGCCAGTTTCTAGAAACTGAAGACAGGCAAACAATTTGATCATACCATCAATCGCATGCCCCTTGCTTGTGGTGCGGGCTAACCATGGGCACAGCTCCAAGTAAAGTTTCTCAAGAGAAACGAAGTGGATTCAAATCCTGGGTATAAATTTGGTTGCAGTGGATGAATCAGGGCTCAGAAGCTTGCACAGGTGCATGCACCAACTGTAAAAACAAGCGAGCATGATCGCATGTTTACGCCAAAAATCGTAACAGTAAATCTAATACTCTTGTTCGGTAGACGGTGGGGAGACTTCACACGTTTTTTTCATGATACCTTGACTTTATTTCTGGTGATGTTTTTTGTGATAGATTTGTGATTTAATTTTTTGATTGGTATTGTGATATACATCAGTGTTTCCCCTTTGGCATGTCTAATAATATATGCAGGTAATTATATCTTCATATTATTCTTTAATTGGTGAGCAGTAGAGTAGAGTAGATTGATATGTTTATGAGTTGTTGTGGTTGGGAATATTAATTCTTAATTGATTGTTTGACAAGGAGCACTTGGACAAATAAATAGATTTTATAGTGATCTGGATCATAGGTAGGATTTGCACATGTTTAGTTGTACTGTTGGAACACTTTGTTGAATGATTTAGCACATATATCTAGGCATTTGATATCAATTATTGTGGTCAGACTCTCCCTATTGCCTACACACCTTTATGTTGGTTTGTCCTGTGTATTATTGTTCGATTTATGTGCTTTTAAGGGATTTTAATATGTTGTGTATTGTATGTAGTTATTATAAATATGTAATTAATAAAAATTAATTACATATTTATTTTTTTGATCAATTATTGAGTTGAGAGGGCCTCCCTACATGCTTTTTTTGTTTCTAATACTCGTGTGGGCATACGCTAAGTGAAATCTTACAAAAAAATAAATATGCTCACAATAAGGCCTCTACTGAATTACACAAGGTCCATAAACATGCATAACAAAGCAAAATAACCACTTTCGCATGCGGGAATGCATATGTGAGCAGCTCTGAACAAGGGCATATATATCATTAAGAGTGATAACATAATGCAATGCAATTTAATTTTAAAGGACCATGCTTTACATTCTCTGTCTTTTTGTAAGACTATTTCTACTATTCAATTTAATACCTTTGGAAACCCACTGACTGTTTGAGGACTAAGAAGAATTGATAGAAATAAGCAAAAAAGCGAGAACAAAAGATTTTCCTAAACCTTTCCTGATCATTTGCATGGAGGTCCAAAACACACAACCTGTTAGTGGGCATTTATGTCAAGTTTAGTCAAAACAAGATTAGGGTATACCTAGACTAGCAGAGGGTGTGATTTCGCCTGTTCATTTTCTATTGGGTGGATGGGGCAGAAAATTACTGCACCAAGGGTCTCTGGAACCCTTGGTTATATTTCTTTTCTGATACAAAAGTTTAGCATTTGCTAAAATCTGATACCTTAAAATGTTTTTGGATTCTTTAAGGATTGGTATCACGTAAAATGGTTGTCCTAAGAGACCTAAGTGCTTTACTTTAGACCTAAGTTCTGGAAGTAGGAAGCCAAATCTTGTGCACATTGATTTGGCTGGTTGAGCTTTACGTTGCCTTCTAGCGAGAAGCCAGGATGTTCCCATCTTGATCATGACCTGACTGGAAACAGTATAATGAGATGTCTCTCCCCCTGTCTGGTTAACACATGAGTGAAACAGATGGTAGGGACCACTGCAACATGTGCAGCACTCGTTCCAGCCACCTGCAGCCAGCCATTACTATACCCACTGACAAATACACAGGTTAAAATAGAATCTGTTATGATCATGAATATTGTCGCCCTCTGTTGCCAAGTCATTTTTCATTATTTTGCGCTATGAAACTAATTTTGCCACATTTTATTAAAGAAAAAATGTAAGATTTTCAAGAAAATTATATTCTGTGTAAAATCCCTATTCCTCCGAATTACGCTGGTACCACATATGTATCAGTAGACACCTGTTCCTGCCCAGGAGACACCCCAAATTAAAAAGAGTGCTTTATGAGATTCTCAAATAAAATACAACTACTAGCCAGTACAACCAGTCTGGGCACCAGTTATATGGGCTGGTAGGCCAGAGCACAGGGGTCAGCCTGGCTGGCCCCCGGGCCCTGATATCTGCATAGCCCTTTTTGCCTGTGGACCCCTCTCCATCTCCATGGACTTTGGAGATTCAGATTATGGGGCCAGGGGTGGCCGCTTGCCACAGGTGACTTGCCAGACCTTTTGGATCTGTGAACTGGTATAGGGGTCTCATTGATCTCTTTATAAATCAGACCCACCATAAATCTTGAAAGGTTTTCTCTTCTATAAGTAGGACCTACATAGTTTAAGCCAACAGTCAAAAACCCAAAAAAGCCCAGAGGATTTACTCACCTTTCTGGTGCAGGTCCGGTTGTCCATGCAGCCACACAAAAGACTAATGTCAGCTGTGCAGCTGCTTCTGCAAGCCACTTTTGGGCTCATGGAGCAGCAGAATTCGCCATTCCAGGAATGAACAGCGAGCTGCAGACTACTGGCTGGTGACACAAGCCAGCGACAAATGTCAGCAGCTTCTTACCTCATTGAGCTGTGACTCGTGGTGTTCGAAGCCGTCGCCTGTACCCACAACTTTCGCTCACGGCGTCACTGCTCCCAGTGTAAGAAAAGCTGGCCACTCTCTTCGAAGGGCCGGTTCAGCGGTAGTGTCAAAGGCTTCACCCAGAAGGATTGTGAGATACATACTCCTAGGTGTAACAAGATGGCAGTACAGGAGAGAGATGTCCAGAAGCATACTCCGGGATGTACCAAGATGGGGGTTTAATAGAGGGGGTCGACCGCGTAGAGCTTAGCCGCCGCTCAATCTACAGGAAAATGAACAGTCAACAGCAACCCCAATTTCACACCCTGATTTATATGCGATGGAGACAGATCTTTGTTGTTGGTGCATGCTGCCCCGATCCCCCATGATCAGAAGAGGGGATTGTTTCTGCCTTGGATATCACTCTGTGCTCCCCTCCTGACCCCCATACTCCCCAGGGGGCAGAATGGGGAGCCCCAATAGTATAATGGACCAATCGGGGTACTGACTGCATGAACCTAATTCATTTTCATATCTGGATAATTGAAAAGAGTGAGGAGATTTTGCATTTGTTTGTTTTATGCTGTACATACCCCACATGTTGCCTGGATTTTGCTATTCACTTTGATTTACAGTGGGTCAGGCCAGGAGAGGCACTGCCCCTTGGAGCCCGCCTCAACTACACAGTAGGCCACTTCCCATCAGGGATTCTCTCTCTGGCAGGGATGAGTTGGGAAATTGCTCCCATAGAGGTCTAGTCCCCTGTATATATGTACATAGGTGTGTATAGGGATCAGGTACCAACATGGTGAATTTTGCACAATCGGGTTGATTCAGAGAGAAAAAAAACACTTTTTTTTTAATTTTCCCACTCTCATATGAGTGTAGCAAGCCTTCAGTAAAGTCTTCGTCCGTTTGTATGCCAACGAGAATGTCATTTTCCACCTTTCGTTTTCCGTTTATGTTACTCATGTTACAACGTAGGCTTTCGTTTTTGCCCTTTTTCTATCGTCTCCTCCCACGAATCCATTACGTTTCCCGTTAGATTCTGATTTTGTTTTACAATAAATAATCGTCCAGACGAAAATCCTTACGACCTTACGCCTGCACACTACAAACTTAACTCATTAATGTGCTCGCCTACATATTTGGTTCACTAAATTTGGTTACAATGCTTAGCTCAATCAGTTCGCGCTCAGTGTATTCTTGCATTTCACACCCCTCAAACTTACCCAAATCACTTCGCGGTCTCATTCTTCTTCCATTTCATACCCCTAAAACTTACTTAAATCACTTTGCGCTCTCATTCTTCTTCCATTTCACACCTCTAAAACTTACCCAAATCACTTCGCGGTCTCATTCTTCTTCCATTTCACACCCCTACAACTTACCCAAATCACTTCGCGGTCCCATTCTTCTTCCATTTCACACCCCTAAAACTTACCCAAATCACTTCGTGGTCTCATTCTTCTTCCATTTCACACCCCTAATACTTACCCAAATTACCCAAATCACAAATGCCACTTTGGGTTGGGCTTATTTTTTTTAGAAAAAAATTGTATAAAAATGTATAAAAATGTAACAACTTAGAAAAAATAACATTTAGAAATGTTTTGGATAACATTTTAAAAATGTTAAAACTATATACATAGCAATGGCAGGACCCAGAACATTATTCATCTTCATCTGTGGTCCCCAACGAGTCACGCAGCTCCTGCATGTTGGTCACCAACACAAGGACCCTTGCACTCATTTGTGCTGCTCTGGCATGTGTGGTCCCTGTATAAAAAAGAAAAAAAAACATTATTTGTTGGCAAATACATGTTTATCAGCTGGGGATGGAATGTTTATTAGGTTGCAAGCTAACTCATGAGGCCATATGTAATTATGCTAAGGAATTAATCAAAGGAAGAGGGCATATGTCATTATGCTAAGGAATTAATCAAAGGAAGAGGGCATATGTCATTATGCTAAGGAATTAATCAAAGGAAGAGGGCATATGTCATTATGCTAAGAAATTAATCAAAGGAAGAGGGCATATGTTATTATGCTAAGAAATTAATCAAAAGAAGAGGGCATATGTCATTATCCTAATGCCATTGACTATGGCTTTATGTATCTTGGTGATCATTTCAATTCCCACATACTCACATTTCATTTCATACCTACATTACAACTTACTTCGTTGGTGGCCGAGGTCTGCTTTGGGGACCACCCTTGGTTCTGGGACCTGCCACTGCTGGGATGTTGAGGCTGTAGAGACATGTCAAATAGGGTCACTTCTAATGTCTGAGTCAACAGTAAGCAAATGACAATTTGAATGTGTGTGTGAAATCACCCACCTTCTATATGTGCCTCCTGGGCCTGATCTGCTGCAGTTCCTGCTCCAGATCCTTCACCCGCTACCAAATCATCTAGAAAAAGAGATCAAGGGAGGCAGCTTTTGCTTAAATAGCATGTATGTGTGTGCGATTACATTAAGAGTCACATACCAGAGGCTAATGGCTCCGTCGCTTGGTACGACTCCCTGTCCACGCCGTGACGCCCCTCCTCTGTCGAAAGGTCCAGGCTGGTCAGAGGCCGCTACAGAGGAGGGGTAGGAATGTCGCCCTGGAGATCCACCACCTTCACTGGGTGCTGCAGATTCATGCAGCACTGGTGCCTGGCCTGTGCGCCTCTGGCCTGTGCGCCTCTGGGTGCGTCGGATTCGGTACTCCATTTCCAACACTAGAAAAGCAAAGCAAATAAAGGCCTAACTTCTCTATTATTTACATCTAGCATGCAATCGCTATGTACTTACTTGGGAAATGGAGCCCGAAAAATCGACGCACCCGGGGCATGTGGAGACGTTTCAGGTCCGACCAATGCTGTATGATCTGCGTATGTGTGAAGGTGGTGTCCGTCTCCTGCTGGATCTGGGAAACGATCTCCAGGGCGACGGACCTGCGCTGAAGCATCGTCTAAAAAACACAAAATAAACAGTTGTTAGATCAAACTGCATACAAATATCAGTCACAATTAGATCAGTTGATTAAATGACATTCCCAGACACATTTTTAGTATCCTTCTAGATGCAAGTGACTTGGTTCGCACATGTGCGCACTTACTTCTGTTTTGCACTGAGTTTTACAAACTTTGAAAACAAACTTTTTGCTCCTGTGCTTCCTTAAGGCCTAGGCATGCATTTAGATGGCAAATCAAAGTCCTTACAATACACTTACGAGCATAATCAGCTCTTGTTGTTGGCGGATGAAGATCGTGGGCGCCATCTTTCTTCTTGTCCGCAACAGATAACGCAAACACGTAAGCGTCATACCCAGCCATTAGTATTTAAAGGGTCCTGGACACACAGCTCATTCTCTTTGAGATTTTCAACATGCCAGCTAAAAAAGCCCTTGGTAAGGCTACACCGGCCTGAGGAGCCTTCTTCCTTATGTCCGACCACTCGGTCACAACTACTAACTCCCAAGGTGCAGGAAACGCGCCGCCACAGTGGCCAACCCAAGGCAACATTGCCCGCCAAGGCCGCAAAACCCAAACCAGCCTGCAAAGCCAAGGAGGGAGCGGCTTAGAAGAAGCCAACAACAAAGCAGGCAGGTACGTTGGCAAGAAAGGCCATTAAGAAGCAGAGGGTGAGAAGCCCCAGCCCCCAAAAAACACCCTCCCCTCCTCACCGGCCTAGCACATCCTTTCATAAAGCACGCTCCACTGGCAAGGCCAGTAAGAGCCACAGGCACAGAAGCCCCAGCCCAGCCAGCTCTGCCTCTCCAGCTCCACGTGGTAAAAGCTCCCATGGGCATGAAACCACTAGTAGCAAGGCCACCAAGAGCCACAGGCCCAGAAGCCCCAGCCCAGCCAGCTCTGCATCTCCTGAGCAATGTGGTAAAAGCCCCCATGGGCATGGAACCACAAGTGGCAAGGCGGCCAAGACCCACAGGCCCAGAAGCCCCAGCCCAGCCAGCTCTGCATCTCCTGAGCCACGTGGTAAAAGCTCCCATGGGCATGGAACTACTAGTGGCAAAACCACCAAGAACCACAGGCCCAAAAGCCCCAGTCCAGCCAGCTCTGCATCTCCTGAGCCACCCGCCACTACCTCCCATGGGCATCGAACCACAAGTGGCAAGGGCACAAAGAGGCACAGGGCCAGAAGCACCACACCCTGAAGCACACTCTCTCCCCCTCGGCCACATTTGCCACCGGCACAGGTGGCAACCAACGATCCATATGCCACATCTACGCCTGGAAGTTCTGAGGCCACCCAGGCAAAGGCCCCCAGTCCATTTGCAAGTCCAGTCCATTCCTTCTCAAGCCATGTGTTGCACATTTCAACACAACAGAGCCAGCCCAGATCGTCCCCCGAATTGCCTACATACAGAGATGAGCCAGAACAGCAAGTAATAGGCCGAACATTGTGGCGAGGACAGTTGAGTGGCAGGTTTGGTGAGGCCCAAACTCTTGCATTGGCAAGTGGGCTCACACTCCATTATGACGAGCTATATGGGCAAAAATCTAAATCTACAAGCAAAATGAGAAAGACAGAAATCTTGGAGGAGCTCACCAGACAGGTCAATGCAGCGGGGGAGGAGCTTAAAGATGTGGAGCAGATACAGCGCAAAATTTCTGACCTGAAGTATGCAGCATGGAAGAAACAGAATAAATGGCGCAATTACAGGTACATATTTGAGTTGTGCATTTGTCTGATTGTTGGATTGACCACAATGCCCTAAATTTGCGAACCTCTATTTTTCAGCTTACAAACTGGCGGAGGCTTCCCCACAAAATTGCAGTTTACACGAACTGAGGAGATGGTGCTGGCGTTGATACACCCCGTGGCATTAGAGGGCCTCTCAGGCAGATGGGACATGGACATCCCTACCATTCCTGCAGGTTAGTAATATTAGTGTGTATGTGAAATGTTTTAAACGTGTGAAATGAGGCTCACAGACATATATGAACACATGCCCCTAGGGAGTGGCTTGTAGGGGAGGTTACAGTTTTAGCTGGGTGTTTAATGTCTACGGAATGTTCATTTTCAAATTTTGCAGCCCATGCAAGACCTTGAACAGTATTTATGGTCACTATTAAAGTCTTAGTATAATCAATTTTTATTGGTTTTCAAACAGCAGATAGGTTTGACATAAATGAAGACACAAAAACAGGCGAAGTGAGGAAAAAGGGGGGGGGGGGAGGGAGAGGGGAACAGAAGGCAAGGGTTCGGGAATTGGGGGGCTTATGAGGGGCAACATAAGTAAAGCTTATACAATCGGTAGTTAGGATAAACATCATTCAATTTCCATTTGACAACGAGACAATACATAATATATTAAGATTAAGAGAACATCCTTGATCAAATCTCTGTAATTTATAAAGCTGCGGGGGCCCTCCCGGGGGAGGGTGGAGGGGGGGGGAGGGCTCTAATGGATGTGGGGTAGTACGTCACTAGTACGTGGCTCCAGTGTTGGCTATTGGGTAAAGGGTGTATCAAGTATCCTTTGATTTGTTAGTCCGGACTGTAATATCAGTGCGGGGAGGACGCATGGTCCAGGGAATCCCTGTAGATGTTACCTGGCTCCTGCAGCCTGTGTTCACTCAGCCGCCCGTAACCTCGCTGGTAAGTGGGTGTCCCGGTACTCCAACCAACTCGCCCAAGCCGACACATATCTGTCGTTAGTCTCCGCGTCCACGGAGGACAAGCTCTCCATGTAGCGGATAGCCTCCAGTTCCACCACCCATTCAGCCAATGTCGGAGAGTCTGATGTTTTCCAGTGTCTAGGAATGATTGCTCTCATGGCCGCTAGGAAGAACCGGAGTACATCTTTCTTCGCGCTGGCTAAGGAATCAGGAAGCAACGACAGGAGTGCCAACCGGGGCGTGTTCATAATGGCCCTGCCTGAAACCTGCCCATATATATTGATAATTTCGTCCCATAAGCTTTTGATACTTGGGCAGCTCCACCAAATATGGGTCATATTTCCTTCCTCTTTCTGACATCTCCAGCATGTGATAGGGGTTGTTTTATCGAATCTATGAATATCGGCTGGGCACCTGTACCAGCGGGCAAGGATCTTAAAATTGCGCTCGTTAATGGATGTGGCTATAGATGAGCTGAGGGTGCAGGTATATATTTTTGTCACCTCGTTTTCAGAGAACTTGAGGCCTAGTTCTTTTTCCCACTTCTCAATGTATCTGGGGGTCCCCGAATGTATGGCCTTGGTGAGGATGTTGTGGAGCTTAGAAATCGTGTGGGTTGGGGGGGCTTCCTGCAGTATAAGTAGTTCTAGTTTCGTGGGGGGGGTCCGACTTTTATCGATCATATTGTTGGAAGTTAGGAAGGTATGGAGCTGTCTATGGAGCAACCATGATATGCGTTTGTCCCCTGCTTCAGTTTTCAGATCGTCCAAAGAGGGGATGGCCCCGTTTCGCATCACCTGGCCCACCGTAGTTCCCTCTGATGCCTCCCAAAGAAGGAAGCTTCGTGATAGAAGGCCCGGTTCAAATGCTGGGTTGTCAAAGATGGGTGTGAGTGGGCCAGGTCTGCGGACTAGGTTGTGTTTGTGTTGCAAGGGGTCCCATATGTCTAGAAAATGTTTCATGAGGAAGGGTAGGGCTCCTTTTTGAGTTTTCGTTAGTGGGGCAGCCCACGCTATAGTGGCGGGGTTGAATCGAGAGAGCGACCTTTCCAAATGCACCCAGAGTTTTTCCTCCCCTCTGCGGGTCCAGTCTACTAGCCTCTGCAGGACCGCCGATGCGTGATAGGATTTCAGATCAGGGAGACCTATGCCCCCATCTCTTTTGCCCCTGGAGAGAGTAGAGAGGCTGATCCTCGGCTTGGAGGTCCCCCACACAAATTTTGAGAATATTGATCTCAATCTTCTAAAGAAGCTGCCGGGAAGTCCAATCGGGGCCGCCTGGAAGACATATAGAAGTTTCGGGAGTACGTCCATCTTTAGGCTATTGACCCTTCCAAACCAAGAGATCGGTCTCCTCACGTAGGCCTCTAAATCTTGTCCAATTTTAGTTAGTAGGGGGGAGTAATTTAGCTCATATATTTTGGAGAGGTCCGCCGGTATCTGTATTCCTAAATACTTGATGGATTGCCGTTTCCATTTAAATGGAAAGTTTGATTCCAGGAGGCGTACCTCCTGACTGGGGAGGGAGAGGTTGAGCGCCTCGGTTTTGGAGAGGTTAATTTTGAAATTGCTTACCGCACCAAATCGCTCAAATTCTTTTAGGAGAGCCGGGAATGATATATGTGGAGACGTGATGTGCAGCATCAAGTCATCCGCAAATAGGGAAGCTTTATAGTGGCGGTCTGCAACTTGAATTCCCTTGATGTCCGGGTTATTGCGTATGGCCGTAGCTAAGTGTTCCATTGTTAGAACATAGAGAAGGGGGGAGAGGGGGCAGCCCTGTCTTGTGCCATTGCCTATAGTGAATGGGGCGGATTGCAGGCCGTTAACTCTAACTCTGGCGGTCGGACTAGTATACAGAGCCAAAATCTTGGAGAGGAGGCCAGGGCCAAGGCCAATCTGCTTCAGTGTGGCTGACATGAATGTCCAGTTCACCCTGTCAAACGCCTTCTCGGCATCACAGGCGAGGAGACAGGCCTGGGTGTTGGAAGAAGTTATGTGTGAGATCAGGGTGAACAGCTTGTTAGTGTTGTCCCTGGCCTCCCTCCCCGGAACAAACCCCACCTGGTCCAGATGAATCCTACCCGGGAGTAATCCCTGAAGCCTCAGAGCTATGATCTTTGCAAAAAGTTTAAGATCGATGTTGATGAGTGAGATCGGTCTGTAGTTCCCACAAATCGCAGTGTCCTTTCCTGGTTTTGGGATAACCGAGATTGTGGCCTCCAAGGCTTGCCCAGGGAAGGGGCAGTCCCCCCCTATGGAATTAAAGACTCTTGTCAGGAAGGGGGTTAGTTGAGATCCAAATCGTTTGAAAAATTTAGGGGTATATCCATCCGGACCCGGGCACTTGCCAGCTGGCGAGTCCTTGATTGCTTGGGTAACCTCCTGTTCAGAAAAGGGCAGCTCTAAGGCCTCCGCCTCCTCTGAGGAGATCGTGGGTAAAAGGGTGCTAGAGATATAATCTTCTATCGCTGTGGAGGAGGCTCCCCGTCCCGGGGGCAAGCCAGGAGGGTTTTGGATGTTATAAAGGGAATTGTAATATTCTCTGAAGGTGGCTGCTATGTCTGAGGGGGATTGTGCCAATGACCCGTCAGGTTTCCGGAGTGCAGGAATATATGAGGCTGTTGGTCGTGGGTGGAGGGTTCTGGCCAGTGTGCGACCGCATTTATTCGCTAGCCTATATAGCTGTGCTCTGCCCCTATCTCTGTAACTCAGATAAGATCGATTATATAGGGTCTGAAGTTTCTCCCTGGCCTCCTGAAGTTTCAAAAGCCCAAGGTTAGTTGGGTTGGCTTTATGTGTAGTTTCTAGGGTAGTAATATCATTCAACGCTCTTTTAATTTGGTCTGCTTTATCCCGTTTAATTCTAGAGCCTTGTTTAATAAGCTCTCCCCTGAGAACACATTTCAGGGCCTCCCATTGAATGGGCAGGGGGGTTGGATCGGCTCTGTGATCGTCCAGGAAGTGCTGAATCGACTGTTCCACCGCAGCGGAGCACGCCGCGTCGTCAAGCAGAGTATCGTTGAGTCTCCACGACCAGCAAAGAGGGGAGAGGCCTGGGAGGGCCAGTGAGATAAAGATCGGGGCATGATCGGACCATAAAATAGGTCCTATCCACGCCTTAGGGTCCCAGTCCAATGCATGGTGGCTCGTGAGCAAGTAGTCAATCCTGCTGTATGAGCCTGCGGCGTGGGAGAAAAAGGAGTAATCTCTTTTCTGGCCGTGGAGAACCCTCCAGGTGTCAACCAGCTGGAGTTTTGTTAGAGCTTTTTTCAAGCTATTTATTTTACTCAACGACACAGATGCCCTCCCGGAGGAGGAGTCGATCGAGGGGTTAAGGGGGACGTTCAGGTCTCCTCCGATGACGATCACCCCCTCCGCAAAGTCCTCCAGCATTCTGAGGGTCTGGATGGAGAATCTGATCTGGTCTGTATTGGGAGCGTATAGGCTTGCAAATGTATATATTTTGTGGAATATCCTGACTTTAATGAAGAGAAATCTACCCCGGGGGTCGGCCCGAACATCAAGGGTCTCGTGGGGAAGTGATTTGTGGAAGGCTACTGATACCCCCTTTGTTTTCCCCTCCGGATTGGGGCCGTGGTGCCAAGTTGTATAGTGTCTATCCCGAATATCAGGTATGTGACCTGTCTTAAAGTGGGTTTCTTGAAAGAGGATTACTTTGACTTTCTGCTTATGGAGGTTGTATAGAATCTTGGACCGTTTCTCGGGGATATTAAGTCCCTTTACATTAAAGGAGCTGATCACTATCTCGCCCATCTCGGGAGGGCTCTGGGTATCCGGGGGTCACTCCCTGTTTTCTCTGGAAGTCGGGGGGCGGAAGGTTCCGGTGGGGGGAAGGGGGGGGGCTGTGGTTGGGTGTGGGGGGGACCTGGTGGCGGGGGGGGGTTGTGGTGCGAGAGGGGGAACACTGGGGTGGGGGGAAGGCAGGAACAATGCAATAAGATAAAAAAAAAACAGTGCAAACAATACAAAGGCCAAGTATGGCGTGAGGGAAACACTAAAGAGCTACTGCTCTGGGGGATCAGCGCTCCTCCTGTCGGGGGGGGGCTGATGCCAACCTAGGTGGGGGTTTGCAGCTAGCAACGAGACTGGGGTAGCCGCCAACCATATCCACCGGGCTTCGGTTAACAAAAGAGGAAGATAGCCAGTAAACAGAGTATACAGGCTATACCTGAGCAATCAGATCTAGTGATCTGGGCAATAAATCAGTAACTTAAAACTCTAAAACGTAATAAAATATCACCGCAGTTCCTGCTTGTCCAGGGCAAGAGAGGTCATGGCTCACTGTCCATAGGTCCAGCGCGTCTTTCGTATCCCGATCGGGGTCTGGACATTCTCGATCTGCGGGGAGGCGCCACACGAGTCACCCGTGTGGTTGGTTCCGCATTGGGGAGAAGCCAGTCTGGGGCTTGGAACGGATCACAGCCCAGGAATGAGAAAAGTCCCTCCAGGTCTCGGTGAGTTTTGAGAAGGAATGTCTCGCGGTTTCTGTGTACAATCAGGTGGAAGGGGAAGCCCCAACGGTATGAGGCTCCCGCATTTCTAACCGCTTCTAGTATCGGTCGCATCACCTTCCTCATTTGCAGGGTGCGCCTGGATAGATCAGGTAAAATTTGTATGTTAGCGCCATCAAAGTCCACTGGTCCGTGTCGCCAGGCTCTGCGTGCTATTTCCTCTTTAATTTTGTAGAAGTGGACCCTGCATACTACATCTCGTGGACGTGACGGGTCAGGATTGCGGGGGCCCAGAGCCCTATGCGCTCTGTCGATCTCAATTGGGGTCTCGGCGGCTCTGTTTAATAATTTGTTAAAGATAGTGGTGATGATCTGCTTCACGTCTTCACCCGCCGAAGCTTCCGGAATACCCCGGAGCCGCAGATTGTTTCTCCTGTGCCTATTCTCTAGGTCATCATGTTGTAGCTGGAGCTGGAGAATCTGCGCATTTTGGGCCTCCACTCGCTGAGCTAGATCTGCGATAGCGGCTTCAGTAGCTGATTGTTGGGATGTCACCCTGGTGTCAAGGGCCTGGAGGTGGCCCTTTACCTCCGCGATATCCTTTTTGTATGCCATCTCATACTTAGAAATGAGCGCCTCAAAGTCCGCCCTGGTGGGGATGGACCTCAAGAAAGAGAGAGTTTCTCTGTGTATATTGCCTGCGTGAGCTGGGGTGTCCACGATATCGTTTGAGGTTTGTTGCGGGGATTGCAGAATTGAAGCCTCTGGAGAAGGGAGCGCTACCTCCACCGGGGTGGAAAATATCTCCATAGGGCGAAGAGGTTCCTCATGGGAGTATGATATCAAGACCGGGGAGCTCGGGATGGCTGGGTCTCCTTGGGAAGGCCATGATATAGAGGAATCAGGATGGGGGCTGGGTGGCAGCGGGCTGGACGTTCTCGTCCCATTGGTAGCCCAGTCGCGGTCTTGGCTGGGGCTCCTGGTGTGCCCTGGGTTAGATCTGCTTCTGGATCTGGATCTCGGGGCTCTCTGTGGGAGGGGAACTCTCCCCTGTGGCACCTGGGGTGTAGATGGTGCCCCGCTTGTAGCTGTGGCGGGTGGCGGGTTGTCTGGGCCCTTCCCTTCTGGAAGAAAGGCATATTTTCCCAGTTTGTTTAGGGCTGTCTCTTTCCACACTGCCATATGAAGCTGCTGGGGCTTTGTGGTAGGGGTTTTGTGTCCCCGTTCCCCCTGTGGGTTAGTGGGTAGCTGATCTTCCCCTCCTTTTGCTCCACTGGGCAGAGTGGCCCTCTCCTCAGGTCTCAGCTGTGGCCGTCTATCTGCTGCCCCTGTTTCCCGTCCGCCATCTTGGACATGTGTGAGCTGGGCTGCCTCCCCGTCATCGCGGGGCGCAGGTTCACTGTAACAAGTGGGGCTGCCCTCTGCTGTGTGGTAATGGGGGCCCGCTATACCGGTGCACTCAGGGTCTCCCGACGCCGATGCCTGAGTGTGGGATCTGGTGGGTGGAGAGGGGGGCGACCTCCCTACCTCGTTTGCCGCCGCCATCTTGCATGCTGTCCTCTCCATGCTGAGCACTGCAGGGACCGCCTGTGTAATCTCCGGCGCCCGCCGCACCGCACTTCGGGCTTCTCCGCGGTCCTCCGCCCGCCCGGATCTCTCCCTCCCGTCCGGAGGCTCCAGTGAATGCGCCGATGGGGGTGCCTCCGTCAACGCAGGCCGCGTGAGCCGCTCGCTCCTCACACCGCCGTTGAGAAGAGGTAAGGTTGCCGGTTCCCTCACCCGCCTGACGCCGGCTCGAGCTGCACCTCTGCCTCTGTCTTTTCTCTTGCCCCGTCTGCCTGGCATGCCACAGGATATTTCAGTGATCCGATTGCCTCGTATAATGGGAAAAAAGCCCGGGTAGGATCAGGAGCTCAGGTTAGTGCGGCCTCTCCATTAGCGCGCCAGGCCACGCCCCACTATTAAAGTCTTTATATTAGCAAAGCACTGCCTGTTATATGAATCAAGTCAATCATATACAACACTTCCTTCTTTGTCTTTATACCACTTGGGTTTTAGCTGTGCTTTGGTCTAAAATACTTGATCTGGGGTCAGGGAAAGGTCTACATAGGAAGAATGCCCATCAGCATACTCTGAAGAAAATGCTATTTGCAAGCTGAGTGTGGGCCCCTAATGTGTATGTACAGGGTGAGGCATACATATAACAGATACTGACATTCATAGTGAAGGACACCTTGTCCCGCTGTTGGATTTTGCATTCCTGCTTGGCCACGTGTTTTTTAAAGCATATGTAGTAATCCAGATCAGCAATGGATTTTTTGGTGTTTACGTGCCTTTTTATTTTAAACACAGCCCAGCATCAAGCCTCAGCAAGTGTGGAAGCCTCATCCAGTTTGACCACGCCGTCAACTTCCGTGCTGCCTAGGAGCCAGGAACAGATATATACGGTAAGTGGACTTTGATGAAACTGCTGATGCATGTAAATGCACATGACTAATTTGCATAACAAATATATTTAGGGCCCAAACTGAACCTTTTTTTGCACATGTCCCAACTGACCCACACACTGATGGAGGAAATCCAGGAGATGGAGGAGGATGCCAGCTTGATGGGACCTTCAGAACTGACCCCCCTGGAACCTAATCTGCCACTGTCCCAACATGCTACTGCACCAAATCCTCTGCAGCAGAGTGAAGCTGTACGCATGCTGCCAGCCCATCATGGGCAGCAGGCTGAGACTGAGCCTACAGTCCCCAGTGGTAGCTCTGCTGCAGAGGATTTGCCGAGCACATCTGCGACTCTTGCTCACCCTAGAGGTCCAGCATCTGCAAGCGCTCAAACCCGGGGAATTGGTAGATGTCGTCAGCAACGTCAACCAGTTTTCCAGGGTAGGCGCGTGCCGATCCTGGAGTCAGCATGGCGCCATGACAGCCGTTTATTTCGGCAGGTGACTCAAAGAACCACAGAGCAGCTTACTGCACAATTAGAGACATTGATAATACATACACCACCATGCTGACAGAATTTAGGACGAGCAACCGCCAGATGGCCACCTTAAATAATAATTTCACAGCCATGCTCGAGGAAGTTCAAACAAGCAATAGACTCATGTTGGAACAGTGGCAGCTTATGAATGCCACACATGCCCAGGTGATGGGCCACCTCCAAGGCCCACCACCAGGGTTTTATGGGCAACACCCATTTTAACAGCTATTTGACCTGTATCTGCTCCACATCTTTCCTCATTAGAGTGCTGAGATACCCCACTAGCCAATGCCTGAGCTAAAGCCTCACTGAACCTGCCGCTCAAGTTGCCATGCTGCAGGCTTGGGCCTAATGAAATTGTGTCTGGCTCATCCTGTTTGTTGGCAAGATTGGGGGACATTCTGGGCTGGGAAACTACTACCTTGAACCATGGCAAAGATTGGACTGGACTGGGGGTTATTGTTCGGGTGGCCCACTGACTTACAGGTATGGCTGCTTGCCACCTGTGCCTGTGGCAAATGTGGCCAAGCAGGAGAGGGTGTGTATGTGGCCCTATGTATTACTGGCCAAATATTCTCATGCAAATGGTTGCTCCCTATGTGTGTTTATTTTATTGGTTATTGAAAATTCGGCCTGGAGTGCGTTACTTTAAAACTCCTGGATGTGGCCAATTGCTATGTGCCATGAGTGTACACCAATGTATATTTCTGTTGTACTATGTATGTACATGAAGTCTGTGAGTGCCCTTCAACTCCAAATTTTCATATTTCAATAAAATATATTGAATGTGACTTTAGCTGTTGTTGTTGACGCATTAATGTTTGGGTTCTTTTGAGATTACTGAAGGTTTTTCTAAACAAACATGGCCAAAAAAAATGCATGAGGCTCAGATCATGTGTCAATATTTTAGTAATTAATTCATTACTATTCTTTTAAAAATAAAATACAAAAGCCTTCACAAATGTAAATGAAAGTAAAAACAAACAATTACATGCAACAAACAAACACAGGAAAACCAAATTAGGCAAAATGGGTGCTTATCAAATTGGCCTGAACAGCTTGGCCAGAGGCACTAGGTGTGCCACGGTAGTTCTCTTCTGGGTCCTGGCTGGTTGGAGAGGAAGGCAGATCCACATACCGGGGGACATGCAGCATTATGGCAAAGTTGTGGAGGACACAGCAGGCCAGTAATATATCGATATCGATGTATATCGATATCGCCTTGTTGGGGTGATACTGCCCCCCCAGTATGGTCCAAACACCTGAAGCGAGTTTTTAAGAAGCCAAAGGCCCTCTCCACAACAGCCCGGGTCTTCCGGTGCGCCCGATTGTAGGCGTCCTGGGCCAAATTATGTGGCTGAAGGACGGGCGTCATCAGCCAGGGAAGAAGCGGATAGCCGGAATCCCCTGAAATAATAATAAAATACTTACATAAATTACACATTATAAACAAAAATTTATGGGCAAGCGGTCATTCACCCTGATTAAGAGCCTATCTTATATTTTAGCCACACCCTGTACATACAGAATGCTCACCTAAAAAAACAGCCTAACACCATCTACTGCATGTTCTGAGCCTTTAAACATCAAAGATGGTGGCATTCTGGGATGTCTTACCTTTTCAGGACCCCAGATCTGCTTTGTCTGAGCAAAGCACAGCTCTAACCCGCCCCCTGCACTTTATCCCACTCTCCTCTACTCAGTAAGTGTCATGCATCAGAGCAAAGATGGCGCCGACCCTATCATAAAGTCAAGAACAGAATTGCAGCCGAGTGTGGGAAAGAATAATAAGTAAGTTACTAGAAACTAGAAATATATTATGTTTAAATGCTGGGAAAACAGTTTTTAAGGGATTGTGCTTTGCTAAAGATCATGGTTAAGGTCCGGTTTATGTCATTAAGAGGTAAAAACAGCCATAGGTTGAGACATAGGTCATAAACTATATTCATAGGCATACATTGAAAAGTGAATGACTTAATTTGCATAATCTTACCAAGGAGCCATCCACCTGAGAATTCTCCAGACTCAAATTGACGGTACAATCCAGATCTTCGCAAAATGTACGCATCATGGGATGAGCCTGGAAACCCGGCGAGGACACTAAGGAACCGCATGTCCGGGGGCCACCACTGCTTGGACATTCAGTGAGTGGCCCATTTTGCGGTTCCTGGGAAAAAAGAAAAATAAAAAAAATTAGCAAGGCAAGGTAAACTACTCAAACACTAACTCCTAACACCCTCCAAAAAACATGTTGGCCAATACAAATAACACTAACTAAGTACATAAGTAGTTTTTAGCCAAAAAAGAATATGTATGTTGGATCAACTAAAGATTAACTTTAAAATGACTAATTAAGGTCCACATGAAAATGTTTGGCTTTGGCCGACATTGAAAACATTGATGAAGCTATAGACAGTCAAATGGATCAAATGGATCACAGGGACAATTTACAAGGAATGATTAAGCTATACACTGTAAGCTGTTTCACAGGGACATTTTACAAGGAATGATTAAGCTATACACTGTAAGCTGTTTCACAGGGACAATTTACAAGGAGGGATTAAGATATACAGTGTAAGCTGTTTCACAGGGACAATTTACAAGGAGGGATTAAGCTATACACTCTATGCTGTTTCACAGGGACAATTTACAAGGAGGGATTAAGATATACACTGTAAGCTTTTTCACGAGGACAATTTACAAGGAGGGATTAAGATATACACTGTAAACTGTTTCAGGGGGACAATTTACAAGGAGGGATTAAGCTATACACTGTAAGCTGTTTCACGGGGACAATTTACAAGGAGGGATTAATAGATAGTTAAAATATAGTTTGTCTAAACTATATAACAAAATGACCGATTGAACTTACCTATAGATGTACTCGTCGACTGCAGGAGGGACCAATGCAACATCGGTGCAATCAATCACACCCATGACGTTGGGCATGTTGGCGATATTAGAAAAAGCCAATTTAAGCGCATTCCAGGCTACCATGTCATCAGGAAATAAAAAATATTTCTGACTAATTGCAGCCATGCCATCCAAAAACTTGGATAGCGCGCGGCTCAGCGTAGGCTGGGACATCTCCACGGAGAGGGCACCCAGCCTCTGGAATGAGCCGTTCACCAAAAATTGCAGGCAGCCAAGCATCTTGGTCATACCTGAAATTGCTTGCCCCTTTCTTGTGGTGCGGGCTAACCATGGCTGCAGCTCACTATACAACTTATGGAGAGAAGCGCGATTATGGCCCTTATTCATCAAGCGATAGCGCCAGGTAGTGTCTGCCGAGCGCCAGGTAGCGGCAGCTAACGGCGACTACCGACTCAAGTACGCCCGGCGGCGGTCACAATGACGCATTTATCAAGCAAAATGAGGCTAGCGCCGGCGAGAGCGACGGCTAGCGCGGCATTCATCATGAAGCCACCTGGACCGAACAGCGCCGCTGCAAATTCCCTCACAGCGCCAGGTATGAGCTGTCGCTCCCTGGCGATGTCCAATGCATTTCAATGGAGCAATCTATAATTATTCATAATTAATTGGTAATAATTTTTTTTTTTTTTTTTAATGTCAAAAAATCGGAGAACACTTCTGCAATGTCAGGATTTATTTTTAAGTAAAAAAAAAAAAAAAATATGTGCAGAATTGATCTAACAGGTCTGAGATTAATGTAATCATATTACAAAATGATTCTAAAAACATGTATAATGTTACATTCAAAAAATATGGTTGTTTAGGGGTTAAAAACTAGTTAATACAGATCGCCGCCAGCGCTCTGGGGTTTAAACAAGGAATGGACAGCGACAGCACATTCGGAGCGTGATTTGTTGATGAATATGAAGCTAGCCGTTCGCTCTGGCCATTCGTTGTCAGGCGCTCACATACAACGCTGGACCTGTGAAACAGCGACCCCCCAGCCCGTATTCAACATTACCGCACACCGACTGAGTCGCTGTCATCAAGCTAATGCCGGCCAAGCACAGCGAATACTGGCTGGCGCTGAAAAAATCACGCTACAGTCGCTCATCTGTCGCTACCTGGCGCTATTGATGAATCGGCCTCTAAGTCTGGTCAGCTCGAACAACTCAATGTCATGAATGCGATCGATATGCATGCGTCGCCGGTGCAATCTGGCCTCAGCCCTGCTGATACATGCAATGCCCATTAGCTGGAGGTGCTCACATTCCTCCACAAAGCCGCAAAACATGGTCAAAGCAAGGTATCCGAGGTCAAAATGGTCCCGTAAGTGGATCACAAAGGAAATGGATTTATAGGGTGGTGGTCCCTCTGCAATCAGCTCGCAAGAGACGCAAGCCCATACCAATAACGTAAGTTATCTGAACGAACGCAAAATATCAGATTTTGATGGGAAAATTACCCGAACTAACGCAAATGATCCGATTTAGTTTCGTTCATCGAAAGCGCATATACGCACAAGCGCGAACGAAAGTACGAATGGAAAATGGAATGTAAAAACCAAAAAAAATGACAAACACACACAAAAACATACACAGACAGCTACGAAAGTCCAGACGAATGTGTCTCTGAATCGAGCCTAATAGGTGCTTTTTGTTACCTCCTTTCATAATTTCCTTAAGGCTTGTTGACTTTTTTTCTTTTTTTTTAGTTTTATTTTGCAAGTTTTCTTGGCTAGTCCCACACCCCCCCTTCCACCCTCTCAACCCTTAACTCCTTTTCCCACCCCCTTATACCCATTGCGAAGGGGCACAGGGAGACTTTTTCTCATTTCACAGGTTTTAATTTACCAGTACGAGCAACCAACAGTTCTTCAGCCATTATTTGATGGATATTTGGAGACTTAGCAACCCAAGTACCGATTATACGGTTTACTCCGCCCCACATACTCACGTTTAGACCTTTTCTTCATCCCTCACCAGTACCTCCATTTGGTGGCAAGAATCAACATAGGCACTATATCCATGTCTGACCACATCCCTGTCACACTGATGTTGACCATGATTGATGCCCCCCGATACGAGGTCAATGGAGACTTAATGATCTCTCATACAAGACACTATAGTCCAGGCCGATATCCAACAAAACCTCACATAATATTTTGTCTTAAATGTTAATGGGGAGACGGACCCTCTCAACAGTCTGGGAGGCCCACAAGTGTGCTATTCGGGGGATCTTGATTAAGAACGGTGCCCTCTTATAAAAGAAAAGGACTGCCCAAACTGACAACCTGACCCAAGAAATTCATAAACTGGAAATAACTCCTAAACATACATTATCCAAAGAAGTGGGGGCAAAATAAATTGAGGGAGAGGCTCAAGGCTCTATACTTTTCTGATGCGAAACACATCATGTCCAAATGCCGTAGATCTTTTTATGAATATGGCAATAAGTGCAGAAAACAATTGGCTAATGCCTTAAAGCGAACCTTCACCCTGAATAGGAGCACAACTTATATGTTTCCCACACCCTGTGCATACAGATTGCTCACATTAAAAATCATCCCACCTGCATCTACTGCATGTTATGAGCCTTTAAACATCCAAGATGGCGGCTCATGGAGCATCATGCAGCCAGCAAACAGGAACTCTCTTCTGACTGTGTCGCTCTGCATTCTGGGATTGCTGTCCTTTCCCTGACCCCAGCTCTGCTCTGTCTGAGCAAAGCACAGCTATAACCCACCCCCCTGTACTTTATCCTGCTCTCCTCTCCTCAGTATCTGATGCTTCTGAGTCAGTATGGCGGTGCCAGTATCCTAGAGTCCTGAACAGAGTTGCAGCCTGGTGGGGGAAAGAATAATACGTAAGAGACTAAACTTAAAATATATTAATTTTAGATGCTGGAGAATAGTTATTTAAGGGTTTGGGCTTTTCATGAAATCATGCTGAAGGTCTGATTTAAGATGACAGCTCTCAAAGAATTTTATTGTCAAAATGCAGACACCTGCAGGCCAAAAAGTCCACATAACGGCCTTCTGAAGTTTCTATAAGGCTCTGTATAATCTTCCCAAAACCTCCTGCCTGGACCAAAACACCAAAATAGAAGCATGCATTTGAAACTCAGGGCTCCCCTTGCTTAGGCCAGAAGTTCTGGAAGACTTAGAAAAAGACATTGGGTTGGAGGAGCTTCTGAGAGCACTGAAGAATACTGACTTCTCCCTGATTGTTCCCTGATATTATAAGCAGTTCATCACAGCTCCAGAGTCCTCCCTTCCTGACAGTATTTAACTCTCTCTCAGAAATGGGCATTCCCCTCCTAAAGACACTTTAAGAACCAATAGAACCATAATTCACAAAGAAGGTAAAGACCCATTGATCCATTGCCTTGTAGAATGGGGATCTGAAACTATTCACTAAGATCTTAGCTGATAAAATAGCCTCACACCTTTCAAAGATCATTCACTGGGATCAAGTTGGTTTTGTACCTACCAGGGAGGGCAGGGTGCTTGACCTTCTGCAGATAGCCAAGTCTAGAGCCTTGCCCGCCATGCTGCTCTCCACTGATGCCGAAAAGGCTTTTGAGTAAACTGGGATTTCATAACTGCCACATTCAGGTCTGAAAAGGAAGATGTTATCATGAATAACAGCTTCATACTCTGGCCCTTCAGCATCGTGGGAGTTAATGGACTCCATTTAGAAAGCTTTAATGGGACTAAACAGGGATGCCCTCTCTCACCAATGATCTTTATACTAACCCTGAAGTCCCTCCTATGTTCTATTAGTCAAATATCTAATAACATCCAATATCATTGGATATTGAATTGGGGACTTTTGCTCCTCTTTATCAATATCAAGTTATCGGCATAAAAGTAACATATGGCATAGAGAAAGGTCACTATTTTGCTTTGCTAAACAAAACAGGGAATACCAATAAATGTATAAAAATGTAGGTTTACAGGGTGTTCCCACATGCTGTCCTCTGTAGCAATAATGTTTATAAAAATATTCTACATCATTGATATGCATAGAAATGCTTAGAATAGAATCGGACAATGTAACATCAAATTATTCACCAAGAAATCTTAAAAATCATGTAAAAACACCCATTCTGCTTCAGTTTAGATACTGCCCTAGGAAGAAGAAAGAATGAATGTTCTTGGCACCAAACTGACTTTAATTTGAGTGCAGTGAAGTGTTTGTGAGTTAAATTTTTGTGCAGGGAGTAATGAGTCTGATAGAAATATCTTTCATGAGAGCATTTCAGTGAAATAACATGAGGCCTTTTCTTTCTTTCTTATAGGATTATCTTATAAGGTCATTTGTCAAAGTAAGCTTTGTGATGGTCATTGATGCTTTTCAAATTGCAGATGATTGCTTTTTAAGTGTCATCTTGATTTATTTTGATCAGTCATAAAAATGTAATGCATTTAATAAATAGGAAAGTACTTTCTGATTTTTTGTATACAGAAAGACTAGTTTTATATAACAACTAAAAAGTATTTTTAATAATCTAAATTCAAAACATTTTGAACATGGAATCCCAGATGCAACAAATACAAAAGACAGACTAATCCACTCTGTTGGTAATCTGCTTTGTAATCCCAGCTCAGGTAGATTTAATCCACTGAGTTTATCTTGTAGGATTTGACTGCTAATGGGCCATATATTAATAATTTTCCATTTTATTCTCAAAACAATATGAATTTTTAAAATAAAGTAAGTTGCCAATAGGCAACCCCCATTGCCTTCACTTTAATGCCCCCTAATGAGCGATGGGGGTATCCCCACGTATGCTGCATGTTCTTATGGGGGGCAGCTAATTTTTGGATTTAGGAGATTCAACACACACACTCTGCACATTAATTTTGGGTTACCTAAATGAGAATCGTTGCATACAGCATCACTGCATACAGACTGCATATTTATGTTTATGAGTCTAAGGGGAAAATTTGTGTGACCAACGAAGGGGGAGCCAAGGATGGGTTTTTGATTTTCACATTTGTGGACTACAACCTGATGGATCAAAAGGGGTTCAAACACTACAAATGCCTAAGGCAGCATGAACACCGAATACAGCCTAGGTAAGGTAGGGTATTATCAGGGTGCAATGACTATACGGTCAAAGAGCAGACTAACCCTAATGTTTAAACAATCCCCTAGGCCCTGGAACAAAGTTGGGTACTTTAAAGTTGATGTAAAACAGTGTGAACAGATATTCCAGGGTAGGTCCTGGCTCATAGACAAACTAACCCACCCACCCCTACCTTTGGACATAGGTACCTATTACTTGTGAAGCTCCACCTGATGCGGGATCCTTAAGATGGTTGTAATAAGTTGAGCAGCCAATCCGGTTGTCATATCTTATGACGAAGAAAAGGTAAATATTTCTTAAAGCAGACCTAGTCTCTGGGCTGTGAGGGGGGAATGACTTGCTAAAATTAGTGGACATTTCAGTTTTATATCATCAGTTTGGAGACTATCTTTGATACCCACTGTGTTTCCAATGTACATAAATCAGAAGGTGTAAAAGCTGTGGGTTATCAATTTATTTATCTCAAGGTACAAATCTAGCCTCGATCAAACTAATATAGAGAAGGAACAGCCAAGAGCAGTATGGAGTAGCATATGCAGCAGGTACTGTATGAGGGCAGCCTCAGGTATGCAGTTCTCAGAATTGCCATGTAATCTAATTGTGGGATGAGTCTCCCTTTGCACCTACTCTAAGATTACACATAAATCTTAGGATACTCGCCCTTCATTTAATTAGATTAAAATCTAGTCATTTGTATATAACCAATATAGTAAAAATGTTTCTTCAAATGCTGATGTGTCTCATACCACCTATTTGGGACTTCGTCTGAAGTTATTTTTGGATAATTTTTATGTTTAAGTTATGGGCTGTAATTTTATATTACAAATACCAGTTGTGTGATGTGGCTCCCACTGGGGGAGTGGTCACCAATGATCATTGGCATGCAGACCCCCAAGGCTAGTAAAAAACTACTCTCCAGAAGGTCATTTCCTTTTCCTTCATAATTATAAACTTGATGGGTTAATCCTCATTAATATGGTAGAACTTGGTGCCATTGAAAGGGTTTGAGTGCTGGGGCTGTTGTCTGTCTGCCATACCCACATGTACCACGCTGATTAAGCAGCTGTCATTTTCATTTGCATCTACTGATTATAAGATATGAACACATTTTGGCTCAATCACAAGACTCACTATGCAAAGACAAATATCAAAAGAAATTTACCTCAGAATCATACAAAAGTCTTTATCAATATTGTTTCCCCATATTCTTGCTATGCAAAATACACTTTAGCAACACACACAATACATCAGCCATTGATCAGTGGGTGTCACGGACCGGGTGTGGCGGCACAGGTGTGGATCTGCTGTGACTGTGTTACTGATAGCGAGTGGCGCGTCAGGGGAGCGGAGTCTAAGAGGCCACCGGTATTCACCAGAGCCCGCCGCAAAGCAGGTTGGTCTTGCAGCGGCGAGTCACCCCCAGGTAGCTACCCCCCAACGGCGGCTCAGCCACACAGTCAGCCAAGGTAATGCGTGGTACAAAGGAGGCAGGCAAAAGGCAATGTAAAAGTTCAAGCAGAGGTCAGGGGCTGGCAGCAAAGGTTCAGAGTCGGGGACATGCAAAGGTCGGTACACGGGTGAGCAATACTGAAAACAACAGACTTTCTGCATACAAAGGAAGACCAGGATCCGGCACTGATGGAAAAGTAAGTGTCCCTTAAATAGGGGAAGCGGATGCAGGATTGGATGACCAGGCACCAATCAGTGGTGTACAGGCCCTTTAAATTTCAGGAATCTGGCGCGCGCGCCCTCTAGTGGACGGGGGACCATGCGAGGAAGCAGCACGAGGAGGAGGAAGACGGCTGGGAGCAGCCGGCACACAGCCAGCCACCGCACCGGAAGCCGCGGGCCCGCCGGCAGGAGCAGGTAAGGAGAGGGACTCGGGAGCGCTGCAAGATGGGCATGCAGCGCTCACCAGGGCAGCGGGAGCAGCAACGGAGGTGAGGGAAGTGCTGTGAGATGGGCCCACAGCGCTCGCCCTAACAGTGGGCCTAGTAGAGGCATTTTTTTAGCAGTTATAACCCAAATCCTTGTTTGAGCCAAAACCAATTTACTTCACCAACTACACACCAACCTTCTATTTCACAAATAAGTTCAACTGCTACTATATACAGGCATGGATAGGATAAGGCTGTATGATGAAATAATTACAGCTATATACATAATATACAAAATTACAGCTATATTACATTTACATCCAGTGAAAAGGGTCAGTGAAAAGTGGGCCACAAAGTGATGTGTCAGGCACAATGGCTGATATCCCCAGGGCTTATTAGCTGAACAGTTGGTCTACAACCATTGATTGCACCCCCCCCCCCATTGGTTATAAAAGTGTCTTCCCATCATTCATTCCTTTGGTGGGGTGGCAGAAATGAAAGGAGGGGGCTCAGAAAATGAATAGTGAGACCGCACCACAGACACAGCCACAGGACACAAGTAAGAAGGTGTAATGTCAGGCCAGAAGAAGACCTGGCCTTCACCAGATGTACAAAAGGTTATTGGATCTGTGCAGAAGGCATACAGGCCCTTGATCGGCATCATGAGTATTTTTTACTCACTTTTTTTGTGAGTAAACACTTTTTCTTGGGAGTTTTCCCTCCGTGCAATTTAGCAACATATTTAGCTGTGCAAATGTTTTAAAAAATTGAATTGCACCTCACGGTGCTGAATCAGTCCTGATGTCTAGTAGCCCCTGGAGGGCTGCATTTGTTCAAAAGAAAATAGTACATGGCCAAATGTCCAAATTGTTCAGCCAACCCCTCGTCCCACAGATCTTAATCATATTCAGTATTTGGAAGTACCAATGTCAGTTACTATGAAATATTCAAGTGCCATATGCCATATGTTTTCCACTCTTCAGTACTTATTGTCGTGATTAGCTCTGGTAGGCGACCGGGTGTCAGCAGTATAGAGGCGGAGGCAAACAGTTTGAAGTAAAGTCTGTGTTTATTTCACATAAACATCCACAAAAGCATATGTCCATACAGGTTACATCACCTTTTCAGGAAACCCCAGCATAAATGATTCAATCAGGCAAACAGCTTTTAGTCCTTGAGCAAAAGCCCTGTTTACAGTCAAAATAGGCCTCAGGTCCGCATGAAACAGCCTCCACAGGGGATTTCAGCCAGGCTCACCGAGTCTCACTCCCATGTGAGCTGTAGACAAAGGACAGGCCACAGCTGATTCCCCAGGCTATTTAAACAGCCCACAAAACCCGGACCTGGGTAGTGGGATGGAGTCCCACCCTGCTCTACTCCATCCCAGTAAAGCCGTCCCAGGTTAGCCTTTCAGCTATTCTAAAGCAACAGCAGCAAACTGCCACCAGCAGCTGATGCTGGAAATCAGACTACACAACTTTACTGCACCAATGCCAGGTACATTGGTGCTACATACCTGCCGTCAATGACGGCCCCTTGCACCACCTTACCACATACCCCCCCCCCTTTGTTCAACCCTGAGGGGGTGGACACATGCCAAACAATGTGCTCGGGACAGGGCATCCGCATTACCCAATAATCATCCCGCTCTGTGCTCAACTGTGAACTTGAAGTTTTGTAGTGACAAGAACCATCGGGTGACCCTGGCATTCCTGTCCTTAGCCTGGCACATCCACTTGAGGGGAGAGTGGTCCGTAATTAGACGGAACCTTCTCCCCAGCAAGTAGTAGCGAAGAGACTCCAGGGCCCATTTAATGGCCAAACACTCCCTCTCCACTATACTATACCGGGTCTCCGCGGGTGTTAATTTGCGACTCATGTAGACAACGGGGTGCTCCTCCCCGTTGACTTCCTGAGACAGTACAGCACCGAGACCTACCTCGGAGGCATCGGTCTGCACTATGAACTCCCTCTTAAAGTCGGGTGTCACCAACACCGGAGACCCACACAGGGCAGACTTCAAAGCGGAGAACGCTTTTTCGGCCTGTTCATTCCACTTCACCATGACAGACTTGCGTCCCTTTAACAGGTCTGTCAATGGTGCCGCTAGGGTGGCAAAATTGGGAATGAACCGCATATAATATCCCACCAACCCCAGAAATGACTTTACCTGGCGGGTGGTGTTAGGCCGTGGCCAGTTACGGATGGCTTCTAGTTTGTTCACCTGGGGCTTGACCACTCCTCGTCCAATCACATAGCCCAGGTATTTTGTTTCTTCTAGGCCTAAAGCACATTTTTTCGGGTTTGCCGTCAACCCAGCCTTCCTGAGGGAATCCACTACGGCCTGGACTTTGGGTAGGTGACTTTCCCAATCCGTGCTATGGATAATTATATCGTCCAGATATGCCGAAGCATACCGACGATGTGGCCTGAGGACAATATCCATTAACCTTTGGAACGTAGCGGGAGCGCCGTGTAACCCAAAGGGTAATACCTTGTATTGGAACAGTCCCTCTGGTGTAATAAAGGCTGTTTTCTCCTTGGCAGCCTCAGTCAAGGGCACCTGCCAGTACCCTTTTGTGAGGTCCAAAACCGAAAAGTACCTGGCTTGGCCTAGCTTCTCAATGAGTTCATCTACCCGGGGCATAGGGTAGGCATCAAACTTGGAAACTTCATTAAGTTTGTGGAAATCGTTACAGAACCGCAACGTACCATCGGGCTTGGGAATCAAGACTATGGGGCTGGCCCACTCACTCTTTGATTCTTCAATCACATCTAACTGGAGCATTTGCTGCACTTCCTCCGCGATAGCTTGTCGTCGGGACTCAGGTACCCGGTAAGGCCTCAACCGGATCTTGACCTGAGGTTCCGTGACAACATCATGTTGGATGACCGAAGTGCTCCCAGGGAGTTCTGAAAACACGTCTGTGTTTCTGCTAATAAACTCCCTGGCTTCCTGAGTCTGTTTAGAGGAGAGGTTGTCGCCAGTTTTCACCTCGACTACTGCTTCTCTAATAACAGACCGAGGGATGGGAAGCTCCACCCCCACCATACCTGGTCGGGGACTGTCACCCCCAGGGGTCTCCCTGTCTTTCCACAGTTTCAGCAGGTTTACATGGTACACCTGCTCTGGCTTCCTCCGCCCAGGCTGATGTACCTTGTAAGTCACTTCCCCAACTTTTTCAATGACCTCATAGGGACCCTGCCACCTAGCTAGAATTTTACTGTCCACCATGGGTACCAGAACCACAACTCTGTCACCTGGGTTAAAGTTCCGTACCCTGGCTTGCCGATTATAAATCCTGCTTTGGGCCCGCTGCGCTGCCTCCATGTGTTCTCTGACAAGCGGCAAGACGGTCTCTATCCGTTCTTGTAGGTGAGTAACGTACTCTACCACACTTTTGTGGGGTGTGGGTTGCTGTTCCCAGGCCTCCTTGGCTATATCCAACAGGCCGATGTCGACCGTATAACAGTTCGAAGGGCGAGAACCCCGTAGAGGCCTGGGGCACCTCTCGCACTGCGAACATCAGATAGGGCAGCAGCAAGTCCCAATTCTTCCCATCCTTGGCGACCACCCTTTTTAACATGGTCTTTAAAGTTTGATTAAACCGTTCTACTAGGCCGTCTGTTTGCGGGTGGTAAACGGATGTCCGCAACTGTTTCACCTGCAGCAGTTTACAGAGCTCTTTCATTACTTTCGACATAAACGGGGTACCTTGATCGGTCAGGACCTCTTTAGGCAGACCTACTCTGGAAAACATTTCCATAAGCTCCTTAGCAATGAGCTTGGCAGAGGTGTGACGCAGGGGAACTGCCTCAGGGTACCGCGTGGCATAGTCCAAGATCACCAGAATATGTTGGTGCCCTCTAGCGGATTTTGGCACTGGACCCACTAGATCCATGGCAATCCGCTCAAAGGGTACCTCAATAACTGGGAGAGGAACTAAGGTACCACGGTAATGAGGCTGAGGGCTGGTCATCTGACATGTTGGGCAGGACTCACAATATCTCTCCACCTCCTTGTACACACTGGGCCAGTAGAATCATTGTAAAACGCGGTCCAGTGTTTTCTGCTGGCCTAGGTGTCCACCCAGAACATGTTGGTGGGCCAAATCCAACACCAACTTGCGATATGGATTGGGTACCACCAATTGTTCCACCACCTCTTCACGTACCTTGTTTACTCGGTACAACATTTCCTGGTGAACCACAAAGCGAGGAAACTGTAACTCCGCCCCTGGCTGTTGTGGTTCACCTTCCACCTCAAGAACATTCTCCCAGGCCCGAGACAGTGTCGGGTCCTGGTGTTGAGCGGTACCAAAGTTAATTGTGGAGACATGGAGATCTGCCAACTCTGGACCTGTTGCCAACTCTTCCACATCTCCAACCATAACATTTAGTGGGGTTGACTCCCCCTCTTCCATTTTAGGGGCGGGCACCTCTTCCACGGTGCCTCCTGATTCCGGTTCCCAGGGCACCGGGGTCTCCCCTGAGTAGGGCCAGTCTATAGGGGACACACCCGCCTCGCGGGTTTCCGGAACTGCCTACTTGGCCCACAGTGACCTGAACCCTGGAAAGTCTCTCCCAACAATCAGTTCATACGGGAGTTTAGCGGCGACAGCGACTTCATGTTTCCAGCTGCCGGAGACGGTGGTAAGAGACACTTGTGCTGTGGCATAGTCTCTCAAGTCCCCATGAATGCACAAAACCCCGGTTTTCCGCCCAGTGTACTCATCGGGCAGTACTAAGGCGGGTCTTGCCAGGGTAACCATACTCCCCGAGTCCAAAAGGGCCACAGCCAGGGTGTCTCCCACTTTCACCTGACAGAGGTGACTTTGCCCCACAAGCTCAGGGACACCAGCAGCACACAGCCTCCTGGCATACATGGAAGGGCGGTAACCAAAGTTCACGTCCATGGGCTCCCCCTGGTGGGGACAATTGGCTCTGATATGTCCCGGCTCCTTACATCCCCAACACAACACTTGGGCAGGGACTTTGGGGGGTAGGTCCTGAGGGGGTTTAGGGGACCTCCGGGGTTTCCCCGAATCCCTCCTCATGGAGCCGCCTTGCAAGTTCCTGGTGGCCTCATATCGCTCCACTAGGTCCACCATCCCTAGTGCGTTGTCAGGGGATACCTGGCCAACCCAATGCTGAAGAGGGTGTGGTAAAGCCCTCCAGAAAATGTCCGCCAGCAAGTGGTCCAACATGGCAGTGGGGCTTAACAACTCCGGCTGCAGCCATTTTTGCAGCAGGTGCAGCAGTTTATAGTACTGGAGCCGGGTGGGCTCTGCCGACTGGTAGCTCCACTGATGCACCCGCTGAGCCCGAACCCACACATTCACCCCCAGTCTGGCCAGTATCTCACCCTTCAGAGTCGGGTAGTCAGCGGCTTGGTCCTCTGGGAGATCAAACAACACCTGCTGGGGTCCAGACGCCAGAAATGGAGCGATGACATCAGCCCACTGGTCATGCGGCAACTTCTCCCTTGCAGCCACCTTTTCAAACACCGCCAGGTAAGTCTCAACGTCATCTGAAGGGGTCATTTTTGTGAGCGCCGAGCGGACAGCTTTCCGTGCATCAGGAATACTTTTGGGCGCACCTGCAGCTTGCAGCGCCATCATATGTTGCAAAAGCAGCTGGTTGGTCTCCTGCTGCTGCTTGTAGTCCTCGCGCTGCTGTCTGTTGGCCTCATGCTGCTGCCTGTTGGCCTCCTGCTGCTGCAGATTCGCCTCCAAGAGCGCTTTCACGACCGCCTCCATTTTGTCTGCAGTCCCAGGTAGCAGCCTGGCAGGTTTAATATAGGACATGCACAAAACAAAAACTTTTTCGTCGGTTGCTCCTAGCAACGGCCTCACTGCTATGCCCGCATCCGACACCAAATGTGGAGATTAGCTCTGGTAGGCGACCGGGTGTCAGCAGTATAGAGGCGGAGGCAAACAGTTCGAAGTAAAGTCTGTGTTTATTTCACATAAACATCCACAAAAGCATATGTCCATACAGGTTACATCACCTTTTCAGGAAACCGCAGCATAAATGATTCAATCAGGCAAACAGCTTTTAGTCCTTGAGCAAAAGCCCTGTTTACAGTCAAAATAGGCCTCAGATCCGCATGAAACAGCCTCCACAGGGGATTTCAGCCAGGCTCACCGAGTCTCACACCCATGTGAGCTCTAGATAAAGGACAGGCCACAGCTGATTCCCCAGGCTATTTAAACAGCCCGCAAAACCTGGACCTGGGTAGTGGGATGGAGTCCCACCCTGCTCTACTCCATCCCAGTAAAGCCGTCCCAGGTTAGCCTTTCGGCTATTCTAAAGCAACAGCAGCAAACTGCCACCAGCAGCTGATGCTGGAAATCAGACTACACGACTTTACTGCACCAATGCCAGGTACATTGGTGCTACATACCTGCCGTCAATGACGGCCCCTTGCACCACCTTACCACATTATTATTAAATATTTCTCCTGATCCAGAGGCAGGAGAACTCTGAGAAGACACCAAATAAAAAAAAAAAATTGGCTGTTGTATTTGTCTATTAAACCTAAGTTTGTTTAAGACACACAAAGCCTATTTCATGCCAACAAAATTTCTAGTAATCTAATTAACCTTTGTAAAGGTTTCATTATACTTGTGTTGTTAAATAAAACAACAAATTAAATAAATGTAAATACCGCGCTAGAAAATTTAAATGAAATGATTAAACAAATGATAAATAATATTAACGTGATAAAGCAATTAATAATTGACTCCAGCTCAACGTGCTATACTTAAATCTCCACAATAAGTATGTGCAAAAAACAAATAAAATGTAAGGACACAGAGCTAGTCAAGGTCCTCTTTAAAGTCCTTCAAACATTTCCTGAACTTCCACCATGTGCATCAGCAATCCACGCGTGCTCCACCACCACCGGTTAGGTACTCTTACCACAACTAGATGGTTTACTCAGCAATTAAAACGATCCACAGACAGATCTCTCCAGCCGGGTCCACTTCTCAGGGTCCAATTACACAGAGGATCACACACGCTCCAAATCAAGCCAACAATATTTCCACCTCTCTGCTTCCCTTCTTTTAGATTAGGTCTCCCAGTGTGTGGTATAATCCCCAGACACGATTTAAAACATGCAATCATAAGGGGAAGAAAACAGAGGGACCATTGCGCAGTACTGCAAAACTTTAAATGCACTTTTATTCAGGCCAATGAAACACTCACATGATAAAAAGTTAAAACTCGCATATCAATCCAAAATGTGGGCCAACTCACGCTGCTGAATTCCAAATGTGTTGCCGCCGGCTCCCAACGCGTTTCGTCGCTCAGCGCGACTTTCACTAGGTCAGCCGGCGCGACGGCAAGCAGCGATTAAATATACAAAAGGCGGGACAAATGGGAACACTACTTCCTCAATCTTACCCAATCAACAATCAGTTCAGCTCTACGCTGCCCAATCAGCAGCTACTACGTGGATGGCGTTCCTCCTCCAATCAATTACCAGGGAGGTGAATATCATTAATTCCACCCATCCCCTATTTATCTCCCCCATCCAATCCGCGGCAGAGGCAGTGAATAAATTTAACTCTCAGCTTATGCGGCAGCACGACGTCATCGGCGCCATTCTACCAATGCGCAGCCCAGGAAATGCATATACTTATGGCTACGTAAGCCCATTTGTGTCTGCGCAGCCGCAAGCGAAGTCAGTGGCGTCCCGTTTCCTCGGCAACCTCTCCCAGCCAGTTCTCAATTGAAAATAGAGAGACCTTGCAGGGGGCCTTATCTCCCGCACTCAATCGTATTATAAATTACCTGATGTTGGCATACATTACAGTCCTACTTAAAGGCACCAATGCTCTATTCATACCCCCCATCCAGTCAACAACACGGACAGTGGATACCATTATCTTTATGCTTAAAGGCAGCGCGCAGTCACCATTCAGCTAATGCGCTGCCTAAGTCATGCATATAATTATAACAGAAAAAGCATGCATTAAAAGGGGAAATTTGCTCCCAAATCTAAAATTCGGGTTGTATAAACCTCCACCATCTTATTTCAAAAGCCCTTCCATTGCCTCCCTTTGAACCCCATACTAACCAATAAAGGGAAGCAAAGTTCAAGGGCAGTCACAGGAACAATCCTTAAGGAGGACCCTAACCATATAAGTACCATGTAAAGCTCACAACGGCATAACGGCCTCTAAACAAGGTAACCTATATCCAAGTATAAATCAAAAAGGCCTTGATACATTTAAAAGATTAAAAGCCCTATTATTTTTTAAAATTGTTTCAATAAAAAACACAGCAATTCAGCAAAGTAAGTTGGCCCTAAACATCTCAACAAATGTACAGTTATTAAATTCTTTAGATCCATATAACCACAGAGATATGCCTATATAAAAAATATGCAGAAACGATATAAACAAGCTATCTAAAATTAAATTTAAATCTAAATTTAACATTAAAAACCCTTATAATCCACCAAAGTGCAAGATGATGGAGACCACCAGAACATCCCCATGGTTCCATGCACGACCTATAGGGGGGGTCATTGTGGGCTATTGTGCAGAATCAATAAAGCAGTTAAGATCAAAATCTATATTTAGCCCGTTAGGGCTAAGTGTGTCTAGTCTATAGATCCACATACTTTCCTTTTTGGACACTTCTCTAGTCATATTCACACCCCGCCAATGGGCCTGAATCACATCAAGGGCTATAAAGGACATAAAGGAAGGGTCACAATTATGCTTGGTCCTAAAATGCTCGGACAAACTATGTCCCTCATAGCCCCTTCTGATATTATAGAGGTGCTCCCTTATCCGAATCCTCAGCTCCCTGGTCGTGCGACCCACGTACAATAAATTGCAGGTGCACCAGATCAAGTATACCACAAATTTAGATGAACATGTAATAAACCGTGTAATCTTAATTTTCTCCTTTGTGGTCGGATGAATGAAGCACCCGTATGGCTTGGAAACAGGATTGCAAGTTCTACAGCCTATACACCTCCCACATTTATAGAAGCCTTTTAATTCCAATCCAAAGATGGATGATGGGTGCACCTTTGGTATAGGGGGATCAACAAAGCTCCTGGTTAGTAAATCTTTTAGATTCGGGGCTTTTCTATAGATTAATCTCGGTCTAGGTGGTAACCTAGGTCCCAGAATCTCATCCCCTTGCAAGATATGCCAATGTTTGGATAAAATTTTCCTTATCTCCCGATGCTGCTCACTAAAGTCGGTGATAAAGGCAAAATCTTCCATTTTAGGGAGGTCCACCCCCTGTTGTTTTTGGGGGAATCTCTCCTGGGCTCTCACCCTTACTAACTGCTGTTGTACCATTTCGGCCCCATATCCTTTATCCAGAAATTTTGTAGTTAATTCTGCCGCCTGTATTTCAAAATCCTGTAGTTTAGTACAATTACGCCTCAATCTCATATATTGCCCCCTTGGGATAGCTTTAATCCAATTGGGGTGGTGGCAACTTTTTGCAGGGACAAATCCGTTTCTGTCAGTTGGTTTAAAGTATGTCACAGTAGTCAAGGTTGGAATTTCTATACGTATAGTTAGATCAAGGAAATGTATACATTCTGCACTAATTTCGGCAGTGAATTCCAAACTAAATTGATTCTCATTCACCTGTGTAAAGAAGGCCTCCAACGTTTCCTTTGGACCCTCCCATACACAGATGACATCATCAATAAACCTTTTCCAAAGTTTTAATTGTGGCCATACCTTCCCAAAAATAAATCGTGACTCCCACCACCCAACAAAAAGATTGGCCATACTAGGTGCAAATTTAGCCCCCATCGCCACTCCCTTCTTTTGCAGAAAGAAACGGCCACCACACCAAAAATAATTATGGTCTAATGCAAAAACCAGACATTCCATAATGAACTCTATCTGCACTAAGGGAAGATCTGAACTTTCATTCAGAAAGAAGCGAACCGCTTCAATACCCTGCTTGTGTGGAATATTAGTGTACAGTGACGTCACATCCGCTGTCGCCAGCAGTGTGACGTCATTTACAACTTGTTCTGCACACAAATCCAACACATGGTTGGAATCCTTCAGATAGGCTGGCAATTTAAGCACTAAGGGCTGCAAATAAAAATCGACATACTCCCCTAGTCTGCACGTCACAGAACCCACCCCACTAACAATCGGACGACCAGGAGGTCGGGTTAGATTTTTATGGATTTTTGGCAGGTAATAAATGGTGGGTATTCTAGGAGCTTTAACACTTAGATAGTCCTTCTCTTTCTTATTGAGAACCCCATTTGAAAATCCCTTTTCTACTAAAATACCAAGCTGTGTCTGATATTCCTTTGTGGGATCTTTAGGTAGCACCTCATATGTTTGTGTATCTGCTAATAAGCGGTCAAGCTCTTCTATATAGTCCTTTTTATCTAAAACAACCAGCCCCCCCCCCTTGTCCGCTGGCTTAATGACCACCTCATGCTTTTGCTCCAAACTTTTGAGACCTTGTAGCATGGGAGCCCTCCATGCCCGCTTTTTAACTGCAAGGTTCTTTATATCCCTCGTGACCACATTCTTAAATGTGTCCAAATGGGAATTAGAGGGTATAAGGGGATTGAACAGGGATCTGTTCTTCAAATTTGTATGCGCAGGTTGTCTTTCCTGCTGTGACTGCCCTTGAACTTTGCTTCCCTTTATTGGTTAGTATGGGGTTCAAAGGGAGGCAATGGAAGGGCTTTTGAAATAAGATGGTGGAGGTTTATACAACCCGAATTTTAGATTTGGGAGCAAATTTCCCCTTTTAATGCATGCTTTTTCTGTTATAATTATATGCATGACTTAGGCAGCGCATTAGCTGAATGGTGACTGCGCGCTGCCTTTAAGCATAAAGATAATGGTATCCACTGTCCGTGTTGTTGACTGGATGGGGGGTATGAATAGAGCATTGGTGCCTTTAAGTAGGACTGTAATGTATGCCAACATCAGGTAATTTATAATACGATTGAGTGCGGGAGATAAGGCCCCCTGCAAGGTCTCTCTATTTTCAATTGAGAACTGGCTGGGAGAGGTTGCCGAGGAAACGGGACGCCACTGACTTCGCTTGCGGCTGCGCAGACACAAATGGGCTTACGTAGCCATAAGTATATGCATTTCCTGGGCTGCGCATTGGTAGAATGGCGCCGATGACGTCGTGCTGCCGCATAAGCTGAGAGTTAAATTTATTCACTGCCTCTGCCGCGGATTGGATGGGGGAGATAAATAGGGGATGGGTGGAATTAATGATATTCACCTCCCTGGTAATTGATTGGAGGAGGAACGCCATCCACGTAGTAGCTGCTGATTGGGCAGCGTAGAGCTGAACTGATTGTTGATTGGGTAAGATTGAGGAAGTAGTGTTCCCATTTGTCCCGCCTTTTGTATATTTAATCGCTGCTTGCCGTCGCGCCGGCTGACCTAGTGAAAGTCGCGCTGAGCGACGAAACGCGTTGGGAGCCGGCGGCAACACATTTGGAATTCAGCAGCGTGAGTTGGCCCACATTTTGGATTGATATGCGAGTTTTAACTTTTTATCATGTGAGTGTTTCATTGGCCTGAATAAAAGTGCATTTAAAGTTTTGCAGTACTGCGCAATGGTCCCTCTGTTTTCTTCCCCTTATGATTGCATGTTTTAAATCGTGTCTGGGGATTATACCACACACTGGGAGACCTAATCTAAAAGAAGGGAAGCAGAGAGGTGGAAATATTGTTGGCTTGATTTGGAGCGTGTGTGATCCTCTGTGTAATTGGACCCTGAGAAGTGGACCCGGCTGGAGAGATCTGTCTGTGGATCGTTTTAATTGCTGAGTAAACTATCTAGTTGTGGTAAGAGTACCTAACCGGTGGTGGTGGAGCACGCGTGGATTGCTGATGCACATGGTGGAAGTTCAGGAAATGTTTGAAGGACTTTAAAGAGGACCTTGACTAGCTCTGTGTCCTTACATTTTATTTGATACTTGTGTTGTTACATATATTGTTTCATGCACAATGTCTTAACGCATCTGACAAACATAAACAGCTAGGACGAATGCAAAAAAAAAAAGCATAAAAATAGTCTGCAGAAACCTGCATTAATTATATTGGCTGCTGATAGGACTGCAAATTCAGGTATGCTAATAATCACTGCAAAGCAAGATGCTGACTTGGTGGTAATTGATTTTCATTTATCAAACAGAGCTATTTGCATAACAACAATATAAGTTGCCATTACTTATTTTTAAAAGGCCACATCAATGGCTGTGCCTATAAAGCATTGAACTGGATGGAACTATGGGCCTTATTTATGATTTTATTGCCATTTAGGATCCTTTTATGTGGCTATAGCGCCAGTTCTGGATTTTGGTATTATATGGTACTGTGGACTACATTGTTGCTAGCAGTTGCTAAGCAAAATGCTAACTAATTAGCTTTGATTGTTGCACTAGATATTGTTCGGCCTATGTCAGTGCCTTTTGGACCTCGCTGCCAATTCTCCCAGTGCCACTGAGCACCATTTTGGAAGGCGGTGCTCAACAGCATATTTGTGTTTTTTCTCCCTTGAAAGCATTGTGAACAAAGGGAACAAACTTTACAGTGTGTTTAGGCTGTATTTTAGTTGCTCTTGTCCAAATTACACATTGATGTTTATGTAAGAAACGCTAACTCCACGTAGCGACACGTAGCGGCAAGTGTTTTTAGTGAGCGCCAGCAAGTCATTTATGATGCAAAACATTTTTGCGTCTCTCCGAGCACCATCTAGCGTTCCATGTAATGTATCATGAGTGCCAGGTGCTTTATTAGTGTCAGCGGTGTGTTCCCTAAATCGCCACATCACATCAGACGCTGAGGGTTGTTCTCCCAAAGACAATTAGCCATTTCAGTCCCGTTATTTTTGGTGACTTGTGGTTACTCTAGCTCCATTGGAAAAAAAACAAACCAAACACAGTCCCACAAGTAGCCTACAGCCCCGAACACTTTCAGTACCATCAGCATATAGGTGGCATTGCGGCATTGCGGCATTGCGGCTGAGGTGCTCATAGCATCTCTCTGCAGACTCTCCAGTGGCGCTATGAGGTACAAGTGATAAATTGGCCTCATTGTTAAGTAAAAGGAGCCAATTAAATTAATTTTAATAATCCCCCAAAGAAATTAATTTTGTGACATCTCGGACCTGCTTTTCAATTATTGACATGTCCCAATGCAACCAGATCGCCCCCCCACCGGGCTCTTCCTCACTTCCCAGGTAATCGGTTGCTAGCCCCATCCTTTGTATCTATGACATCACCGGGCAGCTGGCATTTCTCATCCGTCCCGAGATTCTCAGTCACCCTGGGTGATTGGAGGAGGGAGGCTGAAGTGACGAAAGGGCTGTGATCTCTTGCCCCCCCCCCCAGCCCCCCTTTTTTGATCACCCCGCACCTGTCAGTGGAGATGATTGCCGGGGACAGCTGATGATTGGAGGTGAGAAAAGAAAAAAATAAATAAATGTCATTTTTTATTCAGTGTGGGTCTGTTGTATTTTTACGCACATGAGATCCCTATACCAGTTCACAAGGCTTAGGGGCTGGCAAGTCCCCTGCGGCTGGCATAACATAGCAAGCTAAATAAGACCAAAACGATGACCTAAGCTGAACATTTTTCAGAGGGACACTTTCGGGATGCTTAACAACTTGACAAATCAATAGGTTAATTTTCAATAGAAACAATGTTTGATGTATGACCAATGTTGTTGCTAGAAAAAAATGCTGGAAAAAAATCAAGTTAGCAATTTGTTAAGTTGTCACAATTTAAGCATCCCAAATTTGTCCTTTTACTTAAGGACAAGTACTTAAAATGAAAGTATGTACAGTTTATAGTACAGACAGACCAAGTAAAACAGAAATACCATGAGTAGACCGAGTCAAGCAGATCATCTCTTTTCATCTTTGTAATACAGTCAAGTGGGCATGCAATGTTTGAGTATATATTCTAATATTTAAAGGGACTGCAAACCCAATGGCAATAATTAATCAGCAAGTAGCCTGTCCCATGTGCCTCTCCTCCATTTCCTGCAATGCAGGGTAGATACTATAGCAGGGCTCCAAAGTTTGCTCTTCCTTTCGATTTTATTTCTACAAGACCACACAAAAAAGTGGTCTAACAGCTACCCTGTCCCTTGGTCTTCTTAGCGTGAGCAAGCATAGCAAGCCACAGTGGTACCGCAGCGCTCAGTGGTACCGTGAGCTCACAAGAATCATAAAGATGCACCATGACTCGGCCTTCCCAGCTCAGCCATGAACCATAAATCGAAGCAAGAGAATCAGCTTCGCTTAGAATACATAAGGTATTTACATGAAATTGTACTCACTACTGCATTACGTTGTTTTTACAAACTGATTTTTTTCAAAAAGTTAACTCAGTATTAAGTACAGAATGTTTACTATGGACAGCTGTCCTTTATTCCTTATTCAATAGGCCTACACTTTTTCCAATATTTATTTTCTTGACATTCCTTTAAAAATTCCACTCTGTAGAAAATGCTACCATATGGCATTTTTTTTAAAAAGTTTGTTTGCGTAAAGTGCATCTTTTTTGGAAAACCTGATTACAAGGTGGCCTTTAAAGAGTGATTGCCGTATTGTAGACCGTTTGATGCTGTCGTGCCAATTAATGCTATGTCATGTCTTTGTGTCTCATATATCACATTTCTGGGCAAGGTAGCCTTTATCCATTCAAAAGATGTTACAGCAGAATTAATGACTGTACCCTGCTGAAGGCTGCCGAGCTCTGCTTTTTTTTCCTGATAAATGCTGCTAACCTTTAATGTGTATTACATTTAGCATACACCTAACCTGCATTGTAAAATGAAAGAGAAGTTCACAAAAAGTGAACATTTTGTTTAATTACGAATGTTGAAAATCTAATTAAACTAGGGAGCTTTGTTGGTGTTAATGCTAAGTTAAAAGTGCAGAGGGTAAAATTAAAGCTTGCTTTAAAAAAGATTTTGTCTGCCAAGTTTTCATTCACTATTTCTATTTTAGGAAATAACAAGCGTAAGTATTTGTGAATCAAATGTAGTCATTAATTTGAAAATGTTAATACTATTTATAAGGGTAAAAATTATACCCTTGTAAGTCCTCATTAAAATGGTAAGGGCTTGATTTACTAATTCCACCATAGTGCGCAGTTTTAAAAGACCTAAGACACACCATGCTATGCTCAAGTGTGCAGCATTATGCTGGTTATTCCATGCAAGTTTTAAACCAAATGTAACAAGGTGACAGATCATGAGTTAACAAAAATACAAAAACAGGTCAAATAAAATTCTGTTGCCTATATCTTGCCTATTACTGTATATCCTATAGGAAATGAAAGTTCTAAGCCAGCAAAAGCAGAATCACTTGCAAATTCTGGGCCTTGTACGCCAATGGTTTAGGAACTTGATGTTTTACAGTGCTCTGACATGCGGCAATCTGAACAAAACTGATAAATTCCATTTTGTTTTTACCTATGGCAATATCCGTTAACGTGAGTTAATGCGGCTAAAATGTAAGGCACAAGCTCTCTTTCCTTTCTTAGTCTTAGACTTGTCTTAGAGGAAAGGAATGCATGGGCGCCCATGTCAACCTCAAGTAAGCTGCTCCAATTTTATGAATTGATATTTATGTCTCAATGGGGGTATCTTAAATTGTGTAGGTGTAGGACTGCATCTAAACAGAGGTACCATGTCGCAGGTGGGGCAGCTTTATCATACCCGCAGATGTGTGCCAACCTAGACCTCTGAATTGAACTAGGTTTAAGAGACAGAGCTTTGGATTGGTCTCTGACTAACAAAGTGGAGTGCTGTGGCTGCACTGGAAGTATAAGGCAACCGCAGGTAAGGTACTCCCAATTTATCCATTGCATTGTATGTCCCAAAGACTGCACCTACACAGAGGCACTGTGGTATTTAGTGGCACACCTTCAACATACCTCTGTGTTCCAACCAAGAACTCTGTTTTTAACTAGACTTTAGAAACAGATTAAAGGATTGGTTGCTAGCTAACAGGGGTTGAGTGTTGTGGCTCCAAAAATATTTCTCTATGTCTAATTGCCCTGCTCACATGCACCACCTTGGTTAGTTATAATTTGGCTTAAGGGGCTGCAACCCTATCTATTTTGTATTTGTGTGTCATGTTGTACACGTAAATCTCAAAATATAGAAAACAAAAGCCTATACTGTACCTCCCTAACATACTGCAGGATTTATCCCTCTCAGACCTGCAAGCTGAATTGCCAGTGCTGCATAGTGCTGTGCTCAATGCTGACAGTAAGTGCTCGAGCTGTCTTCTACTGTATATGTGTTTCTGCCTTTAGTCCCTAGGAAGCTCGCCGCATACTCACGGGGCAGCCACCTATCAGGGAGGGATCTGACGTGGCAGGGCGGGCGCATCAGCGCTACTGCGCTCTAAGAGACATAAAAAGCGGGACAGTCACTGCCCTGCATGCCTATTGAACACAGAGATATGACACCCGGGTGGGAGGATAACTGGACCTCCACAATTCATAACGCAGTCATCTTTAATAGTGTCATTCTGTTGTGGCCTGAGAGGTATGGTAAATAGTTTTTTAATGTGAACAATAATCTCTAATATGAACGGGATAGAAAGAGATATAGGTATTCATATGCCCTTATGGTATGTCAAACAGGGTCAACAGAGCTTACACTCTGCTCTCATGTGAGTTGCATGCTAAATACATTTAACATTATAAGAACGTTTGGGGAGTCTATTCTATCCTCACAAACCACCACTAAAGCTTAGTTTTTCCTCTGACAAAATGAAACTTATTGTTATGCTCTTATGACAAATTATAGATTCCCGAGAGAAATATCAGATTTTAACCAGCCCACAATATTGCTTTTTTTTAATTTTTTTAACATGGTTAATTTCCTTATTCTTGTATTCCGCATTGAGGATTTTCATAAGGTAATTTTCTATGTATTACTTATGTATTACTAATCATTGTTGGCCTTAAACTTTACTAATGTATATGTATTTTTAATACGTTTTTGTAAATATAGACATGAAATCCTGAACCAAGGGAGCTGAAGAAGCCAATGCAGCCGAAACTAGTCCACCACTTGGAATTCTGTAACTGAATCACAATATTGAATCTTGGTTCACTAGGAAAAATGGAAATGTGCTTTGTAATGTGACTGTTATGTCTATATTTTATATGTAAGGCTTGTAAGCTGTATTTTTTAACTTGACAAATAAATAAAATATAAATATAAGTATAATTCTATAAGCAGGGTAATACTTCCCCTTTATTTGAGCTCCCCGAAAGCAACCTGTGGTGAGGTATGGTCCAAACCCCACTTTTTTCTTTTTCATAATGAATATGTAGAGCCAAAAATCTGACCAGATTTATTGTTGTAATAACACATCTTTATTTTCCAAAACAACATTTTTTTTTTTCTCAGTATATGTAAGGTAGTAAGTGGGTCACGTTTCAATTAGATTGGCCTCATCCAGGGGTTCAATCACTTGTAGACATCCCTAGGAAGCAGGTTACCTCATTGATCGGAGCCGGGGAGCACCATGTGATCATCCATCACTGATATTCTAATCAGCATTGACACCACATAAGCAGGGAGCGCGTAAACATAGAGGTTCACAGCAGATGGTGTCAGGGCTGCAAGGGATGAGTCCTGAAACAGGAATGGTAATAAGCCTTTTTTAAGGTTTACAAATCCTCCAAAATACTGATAGGAGCAAATTATACTTTATCCTACTACTCTGTCCAAAAGGCAATGAGAAGCTACATCTGTTGCAATTAAAGACCCTACTAGTTTAGCCGTTCCACCAAATACTGTAGAAAGTCAAAAAAGGATTTGTTGATGCGCACAACGCTATGAGACTCTACAAAGCAAAGGGATATCTAAAAACCAATATGAGAGACCATTCAGGTATGGGCAGATATTTCAAAAACTGTATAGCTTAATGCCAGAGCTCTCTCTCTCTCTCTATTTATTTATTTTTTACTGATGTAAAGTAATATAAATATTAGGGCCTCGGTGTAAAGTGCAATACTTAAACATGACCTGTTTTCTTTTAGAGGGTCCTAACTGATATGTCATAGTGTTCAAAGCCTGTGAGTATAAAGTAGCAAGCCATTCTTGGTTGACTTAACTTGCTTGACGTGGACCAAAAAGAACAAGAAATCCCATAACATAACGGTTTGCAATCAAACAAAGCATCTTCATAAAAAAAATATGTCTACTGTCCAAGAATAAAGCCGGTACTCAGCATTTCTAGGCAATGGGCTGAGTGTTTTAATTTATAAGCAGCACATGCTGGAAATACTGTTGATGGGAACTAAAAGAGCGTTCTGACATCAGTGCATCCTTTGGACCAACAAAGCAGAGAATGTCATGTTAGAAACCGTTCAATAGTAAAACCAATCTTGCCACTTCCAGAGAACCTTACTAATATATATATATATATATATATATATATATATATATATATATATATATTATGTCTGCCATATTCTATCTCTGTGTGCACTGGGCAAAATGGAGAAGAACATTGGGCCATGAAAAATTGAGAAATTTTCACAACTGAGATCTGAATGCAATATAAATAGAGTAGATGGTGTTAATGTTGGCAAACATTTACCATGGAAGTTGCTCTCTTTTCTTGCATCCAGAGATTTTATAAGATGCACTGGTTGGTTAAACTTTTATATGTTCACCTAAAACTAACCATTTAGTTCCAGGAAGACATTACGGTTTTACAAACTTTTTTTCTCCAAGCTAAACTTAAACCACCGGCTGAAAATATTAAGATGAAAGGGTCTTGAGCACTGGCACATTAAATATACTTACCCCTCCTGTCCGTCAGAATGAAACCAGGTTCTACAGCAGGTGAACAAGACACAGAACACCGGGAAAGTGTACTAGCTTCCTTTCTATATCAAACAGAATATTAAAATCATTCCCAGGGATGTCACACTGTGCACAGCGTTTTCATGCTTGCTTCCAGAACTGTTTTTTGCATTATGTAAAGCATATCAATGAGCTGGAACTTGTTCACATCAACACCAGAATATCATTTGCATAAAGAAACAAAAAAAACTGCTAGGGAGAGAGGCGCATTCTACGAAGAATGATTAGAAATGTACAAAAGAACCGTGCCGTAAACTTTACAAAGCAAATGTTGCATAATGAATTAATGGCACCTCTATATTGCAGGTGGGTCGATGATATAAAATAATAATTAACAGGATTATAGAGGGACAGTTATATGTAGGCAGAATAGGTATAATAAGAAAGCTGAATAGTTGTGCTGTTCAAATATAAATTTGTTTTTGTTCAGAGGCAGATTGTGAACATTATTTTCAAAAATCAGGATTTAAAGGGCTCAATCTCTGAATATCATTTAAGCATATAGGAGAAATGTGGGTAATTTATTTAATGGTAACTTTGGTAGCTTTTTCACCCTTAAAATGTGCCATTTTGTTGAGGGGACTTGTTGGATTATATACATATATTTTCTTAGTGTTTTGGCATAATTCTGCCATTTCTTGCACATCAAAAAAGTATTGTTTTGTTAAAGGGAACCTTTAGCATTTTGTTGTTTTAAAGGATTTATTTTTTCTTTCACTCTTAAAAAGCATTATATACAGATATTCGCTTTAGATAAGGACTTCTTTTATTTATGCTTACTTGTTTTACTTTTACAATTTTAACAAAAGGCTAACGAAATTCATTATTATTGTTATTATTATTAGTAATAACAATAATTTATAGAGCACTATCGTATTCTGTGGCGCTGGTTTTATATTATATTACTAAAGGGGGAATTACTGGAGGTTTGAAATAAAAAAAGGAAAGGGATAATTTTACCCAAATGTTTTCCACCTTAAAATCTAAATAAATAATCAAAATTTGTTTCAGATTTAAAGCTGCATTGTGGTTGCATTGTGCAGTCCCGGTGGGGCATCCAGATTGGACTTAGGGTTGCTTTAACATTAAGCAGCATCTGAGCAGTAACACTGCTGCATAGAGACCACAATTAAATATGATACCTGGTCCAGTAAAACCTTTGGCTGTCACTACATGGTACTAAAACTGATTTGAATCGGCTAAGGTAAAACTGTTTTAAATACCCTATAGTAGTCTTCCTCAACTCTCTCCTTAAGAAATCTACAAAACCTGACCTGCTGGTGTCTCTAGAGGAGAGGGTTGGGTGATTTTATTTACAAATGTGTAAAACAAAACAACTTGATAGGGAAAAGTCATTATGCACATTATGGGGTGTATTTAAGAAAGGTCAAGGCCACGTAGTGCCAGGAAGTGCCAGATGAGTGTCAGGTCCCAGTCAAATAGGTGCATTAAGTCAAAAGCACCTTTAATAGTGCCAGGTAGATTTCCATCTATCATCAGCACCGGCGATGGAATGAGTGCTGGAACTAAGTTTCCTACAGTGCCAGATAGGACCAGGTGCTTACCTAGCACTGTGTGGCTTTAGCCCGTACATTTCAATGGGCTAAGATGGTTACAATTATTTAGGCATTTTAATAGATTTAAAAAAAAAAATTGGGGGGCTGGTGCATGTTCCACAGGATCCATGGGCTAGTTGGAATTATTTTTTGTGCTGCAAACTTGTGATTTGGGCCATGAGAAAGCTATGTCATGTTTGTCTAATGTCCCTAATGCAATTTCCATTTTTAATGTAAAAAAAACCCTAAAAAATAAAACTGTGGGAATCCAACAGGTGCTGTGTGCCTGAATTCCCTATTTTTGTCAGCTTGCAGTGCTCATGGCTGGCGCTAGGTGTCGCTAGCGCATAGGCTTATATAAGCTGCGTGCTGCGATCACTGCCTGGTGGGGAGCACTACAGCCAGAAGCTGACACTGTGGTGCAGGCGCTGCTGAGCTTCTCGAACGAGGCGCTCAAGCGGCATCCGTACCAATAATAATGAATAAGCCTCTACATATAGAACTGCTCCAAACAGGTGCAGGAGATGCTTTTTTAAAAATAGTGCACATGGCACTTTCTGTAGATTCAGGTTATTAGATCATTAGGTAGTATAGAGTGTGTAGATAGGTTGGGATTTTTTGTATATTACTGGAAGGATATATATATATATATTCTATGTTTATTGTATTTCACTGGCTATTAAGTGTGGTGTAGGAATAGTTTCCAGCTTGGGGCAATTACATGTAATACACTATGCATAATTATGTTTTGGATATAAATTGAGCAGCATCTGCGCCATCCTGGTGCCCCTCTCCCCTCTTGTTGTATATTGTTCTGTGTTTTTTAATTATGTTTTAAGCTGTGCAATCTGTTGAACCTTTTTATGTATATTAATACAGCTTTGCATATTTTTTGATAGAGATAGTGGTGCCGCTGTTTTGTGGGGTTTGTGTTTTTTGAGGGGTTTGTGGGACCTCCACTCGTCTGTATAAAAAATAGATTTACAAATTCACTCCCAATCTAGTTCATAATAATACAATCTCTCCAGTCAGCCCACAGCAATCAATGATTGTCCAGACCATAGTCAATAGGGTTGATTCAGAGAGGCATAAAATCTTTTTTCGTTTTTGACTCATTCTGTTTAGTTTTAGTTTTGTTTCAGTTGGCGTATGTGTGTACTCGTTTTTCATTTACGTTACTTAGTAAACAACGTAGGCTTCAGTTTTTTGGCTTTTTCCAACGTCACCTCTAACAAAATATTTACGTGTCCCATTAGATTCTGAATTCCACTTTCTATAAATAAACCAGACTGAAATCTGTCCTAACTCATGCATGCGCACACCTAAATTAACTCATTTATGTCCCCATCTCAACTATTCTCTCACTCACTTCTGCTACAATACTTCTCTCAATTCCTTTGCGGTTTCCATTTTCATCACTTTGCGCACTTCATGCTTACCTCAATTCTATCACGGTTTCAATTTTCTTCACTTTGCGCCATTCCTTTTTTTTGTCTTCCAACGTTTTCCTGTAAGCAACCCTTAATGTATTTTTGAATGACATAAAAGAAGACAGAAACATGTTTTTTCTTTTGGGTATTTTATTTGAAAATGCAAATTCCTATTTGCCTTTTTTTTTTTTTGGTTTAGCTTTTTAACTTTCGTTAACTTTTTTTTTTTAACAATGCAAAAGTTTTTTTTTTTTTTATATTTCTTTATAAAATCTTAAACATTTTAAAAAATATAAAATTTGCAAAAACTATTTACAAAGCAATGGCAGGCCCCAGATAATTATTATTCTGTGGTCGAAGCTTCCAGCTCCTGGATATTGCCCACCAACCGAAACACAGTAGCTGTAAGTTGAGCCAATCTGGCCTGTGTAGTGTCTGTCAAAAAAATAAATGAAAATTATTGGTCTGCAAATACATGTTTCATAGCTGTGGCTCGAATTATTATTAAAGTTTCCTAAAAGTCATTAGGCCATATGTCATTCTGCAACTGAATTCATCAAGGGATGAGGGCATATGTCATTCTGCAACTGAATTCATCAAGGGATGAAGGCATATGTCATTCTGCAACTGAATTCATCAAGGGATGAGGGCATATGTCATTCTGCAACTGAATTCATCAAGGGATGAGGGCATATGTCATTATGCTAATGAATTCATCAATGGATGAGGGCATATGTCATTATACTAATTACATTGGCTAGGGATTCTGGTTTCTTGCTGATGATTTCATGTTCGACATAATCCAAATCTTAAAGCTTAAACTTCATCGACTCCAGCTTCGGGTACCACCCTCCGCTCTGCAGCCTGCCACTGCTGGCAATGTGAGGCTGTAGAGACATTTTAAATAGGCTCACTTCTAATGATTGCACAGAAATCAAATTATACTTAGAATGTGTGTGTGTGACATCACCACCTTCTCCATGTTCCTCATGGGCTGAATCTGCTGCCCTCTCTGCTCCCAATCCTTCACCCGCTACATATTCATCTATAAAAAGAGAAGCAGGAAATGAGTTTGTGTTTAAATAGCATGTACCTGTGTGTGCTAAAATCAGAGTCACATACCGGAGTGTATGGGGTCAGACATTTGGTACGACTGCCTGCCCATGCGGTGTGGCCTCTCCTCTGTAGAAAGGTCGAGTGGCTGGTCTGAGCCACCTACAGAGGAGGGGTAGGAGGTTGGCCCTGGAGATGCACCACCTTCACTTGGTGCTGAATCATCCCACACTGGCCGGACTGCTCGCCTCGCCGGGTGGGTCTTCTGCGATATTCAAATTCCGACACTAGAAAAGAATAGCATTTATAAATAAAGGTCTACCTTCTGTGTTTGTTAGATCTAGCATGCAATCAGAATGTACTTACTTGGGAAATGTGTCGCAAAAAATCGCCGCACCCAGGCCTCTTCCGTCGCTTGAGGTCCGACCAATGCTGGATAATTTGCGTGAAAGTGAAGGTGGTGTCTGTTTCCGCATCTATCCTGGCCACGATCTCCAGGGCCAACTTCCGTTTTTCATAGTCGTTGAGCAGGTAGTCGTACCTGCGCTCCATCATGATCTAAAAAACACATAAATAAAAATAGTTGTTAGTTCAAACAGCATACAAATCTCATTCACAATTAGATCAGTTGACTAAATGACATTCCCCCTCACATTTCTAGTCTTAACCTTATCTTTCTAGTTGCAAGTGAGTTGGTTCGCACATGTGCGCACTAACTTCTGTTTGGCACGGAGTTTAAATCAATTTTCTTCTTTCTGCACTTCCTTAATGCATATGTATGCATTTAGATGTCAAATCAACGTCCTTAAAAAACATTTCTGAACAATATAATATCTTGTTGTTGGCGGGTGCAGATCGTGGGTGCCATCTTTCTTCTAGTCCGCAGCAGATAGGTAGTGCCTCAGCAGTTTCCGGGATGCGCATGGCCGGACACACGCATACGCTTACGCGTAAGCGTCATACCCAGTCATTAGTATTTGAAGGGTAATGGACACACAGCTCATTCTCTTTGTGAATGTCATCATGGCACCAAAGAAAAGTAGTGCCAAACAACCACCAGCCAAGGAGCGCAAGACAAAAAGGGCGGAGCGCCATGAGGACACATCCTCAAGACCGAGCACTTGGGCACACAAATCAAGTTCCAAGGTGCCGGAAATGCGGAGCAAAAGTGTCCACCACAAGGCTACATTGGCCATAACTCCTGGCCCTCCAAATCTGCCAGCAACAGGAAAAGGAAAGAAACTTCCTCCAGGAAGAAGGCTCCCCACCCAACCACATCGAAAAAGCAAGGGAGCACGACTTCCAAGGGGAAAAGGAAGCAGAGGCCGAGAAGCCCAAGCCCCCAAGGCACACCCTCTCCTGCTCACCCACATTTGCCACCGGAACACAGCGAGTCCTATGCCACATCCACAGCTGCAAGTTCTGTTGCCAGCCAGCCAATGACCCTCAGTCCAAATGCCAGCCCAGTCCATTCCTTTTTGAGAGACGTGACGGCCTATTCTTCACCACACACTAAGGCAAGAATGTCCCCTGAATTGTCAACAACCAGGGAAGAGCCAAAACAGTAAACATTAGGCCGAACCTTGCGGCGAGGGCACTTGAGCGGGCGCATTGGTGAGGCACAAACACTCGCCTTGGCAAGTAAGATAACAGTGCATTTTGATGAGCTATATGGGCGCAATTCCAAAGCTACTAGCAAACTGCGCAAAAACCAAATCTGGGAAGACCTCACCAGACAGGTGAATGCAGCGGGGGATGAGAGGAAAGATGTTGAGCAGATCCAGCGCAAATTTTCTGACCTCAAATATGCAGTAAGGAAGAAGCGGAACAAACGCAGGAATCACGGGTACATATTGATGTTTGCATTTTGCTGGTTGTTGTAGTGACCAACATGACAAATAATGTTTATCGTCTTATTTTCAGGATGCAAACAGGCAGAGGCTTCCCCACAAAATAGCAATACACCAGAGCAGAGGAAATGGTCCTGGCTTTGATCCACCCCGCAGCATTACAGGGGCTCTCTGGCACCTGGGACATGGAGAACCAGGAAATCTCCGCAGGTTAGTAATGATTGTTTTAATGATACTTATTTTAAACATTTTAAATGAGGCTCACACGCAGATATCAACACAGGCCCCTAGGGAGTGTGTTTGAGGGGAGATTAATGTTGTAGGCGGGGGTGGAATGGCTGAGGAAGGGGGTAAATGATGGACACTCTCCCAGGGTGCAGCAGTTCATGGTCCTTATAAAGGTTTTCAGTCTATACACGACCTTCACCATGATTTATGGGAAATAACAATCAATTTGTAAACAAAATCCACAGCATCTGATGTTAAGATTTTGACAATTTGTGATCACTTACTTCATATTCTTTCTACCACTGCCCTGCAACTTTGTTTAAGACATGAGGATATAGCAGCACCCTTGACAACACTTGACATATTATGAATAATTTGCATAGTTGTTTTTAATGAAAATAGTGGTAAAAGCTACATTGCAGTGAAATGAGTCTGCACAGGAGAACACCACTTATATAAATTCAATTGATTTTACTATGACATAGATTGTAAGTTGAGAGAAATGATAATATAAGATTATAGCCTAACTATATATATTTAATGACCTGATAGTGAACAATGAGACAGCACAATAAAGTTGAAAAGGGACTTAGGGACTAAAGATTCTGGTGGGACCAATTCTGCACCTGATCAAAGCACCCGTGAACTAGAATTTAGAAAATCATGATAAACTGGCCAAAGGCCTGTGGATTAATTTATCAGAGTTCATGGTGACATAAGGAAGAGTAATTTGCAGAGGGAGGGAAGTGAGCTGGAACAATCACTATGCAGCCTTGAGTCTTCCATTTCCAAGCTGTAATCACTGTATACAGCCATGCAGCATCTATCAATGTGCATTGTCCAGAGGTTAGCAGCTTGTAGGCCTATGACTCCATGACGGCAATGAACACATCACCAACAGCCTCCTTCCTACTGCTCAGATCATTGTTTAAACTAATTTGAAGTACAGTAATTCAAAATAAACATTCAACCTTTCCCGGCAGCAGTTTGTATGGTCCACCAGTGGACCTATTACCAGGATTCTTATTGTCCTGATGATAGGTTCCTGAATAGCTGGGCATGGGAGCATGCCTCAGTCGCGGCTCGCTAGGGCACCATGGGTTCATCAGAAAGTGGAGTTCTCACAATGATCAACAGGGTTTCACACAGCAGGGCATCCCAAGTCAGCCAGCAGGGTGATATGTCCACTTGAGGAAGAATTATATCATTTAAACACAAGGGTGGATTGGTTAGACATTTGCTAATTCAAAATTCTGAAAATGAAAATGACTGCTGAATAAGAATCCTGTGTACATGTATCTGAATTATTATTACAAAGTGAAGGGATTCTTGATGAAGATATACAGGACTGACCTTTCTTCCTCCGGCCTGGTAAAAGGGGTTTGCATTGTTAAAATAAAGCATTAAATTCCATGTATTCCAATTTGCTTTACAACAAAATGGAATAATATCTCAATGTTACACTAATAAATGTCAGCGCAGAGAAGTATAATTTGCTATAGCAAACATGTGTCCTCATTCTTATTTATTCTGGTGCTTCTTGAGTCCTGTCAAAAGCCGGCATAAAATCAATACTCTAAACTGGTCCCAAAACAATAGCACTGAGCTATCCCATTAAGTTCCCTTTTTCTTGTCCTAAGCTACCTCCTGTCCAAAAAACAAAAAATCTAACATTTAGTAAATTGCTCCCCTAATGTCCCCCCCCCGACAATTAGTGACATAAGCTCATTGAGAAGAATTAACACCATGCAGATGTTTGGAATAGCAGGCAGATTCTGCACTCTGAAACATGCATGCCAGTGGCCATCTTGCCACACACACAAGAGACCTGTTTCTGAAAAACAGAGTCCCTTAGTCAAAATTGCCTGATAGCCCTGTGCTAGCATCGCTTATTTGTAGCCAGAAGAAGTAAGCTTCAGATGTTATGACTCTTCATTGCTTTGGTAAGAGCTAAAATCTTCTAAATACATTGTATTCTCTGACTGGATGCTTTTGCGTGGCTGCTGCCATAGAGGTACATTGTAACAGCTTCCATTTCAAAGATTTCCTTTGCTACATTAGCTATTTTTTCACTGTTTGTGTGTGCGAAAAATGACAGTTAAGCTTCTCCGTGTTTCTTAGGCATACACCTCCCTATTTAGTGTGAATTGCTGCTGGCATAGCACCGCCCCAATTCTCATGTGTAAGCAAGAATATCAGGTGTGTGGCAAGATGGCTGCCCCCATGTAATTCTAGAGTGAATTATGCCATTCCACATCTACATGACGTTAAGCCCTCTGGAGGTCCGATTGAAGGTTCAGAGGCAGAGTTCAAATACAGGCTTTTCCCTATACTTAGAGAAACAATTGCTCCTTCATCATCGTCATCAATGCCTACTTTATCCTCCTGGTCCCATTATATTATGCATGCTGATTTTGGACACCCACACATTGACACATAACAAACAGACCATTTTGGGACTATATAGGCTTACCTGACATCCAGTTCCAACTACACAAAGCATCAGATTCACTGGAGCTGGGGGAGCTGAAGATACCGCACACTCGGCAGCTTCAGCCTTTGCACCACTGGATCCTGAAAAAGTATATCCAAAATATGGGCTGTTTTTTATGTTTCTGAAAATCGGTACCCATGCACCCTTGCATCCAATGCTGTAAATGTTAGAATTTGGGACATCTGTAAGTGGAAGAGGGAACCTTCTTATAAGGACTTATTTCCTATGCAAGATTAATGGAATCAAGGGATTTTTCATAATTCCTAGACAGTAAGTGAAGCCAAGCTGTTTATTTCTTAATCCATAATCGACGTATCCTTGTAAGAGATGAAGAATGGCAGTTGAAGCTAACAGCAGTACATGCTTGGAATAGCCAAAGAGATGGCAAATACATTCTACAGCAGTAACAAAAACAGGATGCCATTTTAAAAAAGCCAAGATAGTATTAAAGTGGACCAAGCAAAAAGAGCTCATAACTAAAATTGTTTGTAGAGTGTAGTGTTGCTGATTGGATACAGGTCAGTAAGGGGCAACTTTTTCCTATTTTAACCCCCTATGTGATAAGGAAGTTCTCATGATGATCAATAGGGTTTCACACAGCAGGGCATCCCAAGTCGGCCAGCAGGGTGATTTGTCCACTTCAGGAAGAATTTTATCATGCCCACTTACCCACCTACTTGCCTGCCCCGACCCACGTATCTGCCTGCCTCCTACCTACCTAATTGCCTGCCCACCCACCTACCTACCTTCAGCCCACCTGCCTTCCTACTGGCCCACTTACCTGCCTACCTACTTGCCTGCCCCTGATCCACCCACCTACCCACAGCCCACCAACCTGCCACCCACCCACCTATTTGCCTGCCCACTTACCTGCCTGCCTGTCTGCTACCTACCTACCTACTTGCCTGAGCACCCACACACCTGTCTGCTGCCTAACTACCTACCACCTACCTACCTACTTGCCTGTCCACCCACCTACCTGTCTAACCACCGAGCCATCTACTTACCTGACCACCCAGCCATCTACTTAGCTGACATCCCAGCCACTTACCCTTCGTCCACCCACCTATCTGCCTGCTGACCACTTACCTACTTACCCACCAACCCACTGCCCACTTACCGACCTACCCACCACCCACTTACCCACCTACCTACCTGCCTGACACCCTTCTGCCCATACACCTGTCGACCTACCTGCCCTCCCACCTGCCTGCCTGATTGCTGGAACACAAAGGGGGACAAAAGTGTACTGATCCTCCAGGCTACACTTTTGAAGGGTCATTAAGGGGTTAAAAATTATTTTTAAAAAACTGGAGATATGCGCCAACTTTATTCACGTGAGACATAAATTCCAGATCTGCAAAAAATGGGACATTTTTAGGACAGCTTCTTCTTTTTTATGTGTCAGTCAAGGGGTTAAAAAGTAAAACACATATACAAATTGCTTAAAATTAGCCTAAAGTGAAAACTAGGTCTTTGTGAAACCCCCCAGATCACAAACACAACTTACCTTTTCACGGTTCCCAGGGCACTTGATTGGACTCCAATCAGAGGTTTATGCCGTGCACAGAGCCGGCATAAAGTGCAGGGGCAACCTTTGTCTCCCTGCGCAGTGTGGCGTGCTCCCGTCCCTAACCAATCTGAATGACTGGGCACAGGAGCACGTGTCAGCTGCAGGGATGCTGGACATGTGGCCAAAGCATAATGGTAGGTGAATGTGGGTGGGACATCACCAATCAGGATGACCAGGTATGCTTAGTCAGCCAGCCTTAGTGTCTTTTCGCCTCCAGGGCCGGCTTAGAGGTAATAATATGTTGCTGGAGTGAAACAAAAACCTTAAAACTTCTATAAATAATACTAAGAGGCTGATTCACTACTAATGCCACGTATTGCCAGATGAGCGTCTGTATAGCGGCACTTAGAGCAACAGCTAGTAGACGCTGTAAGTAAGTATTGGGCGCTGTAACATAGCGTTTCGGTCGCTTTAGTAACCCCGGCCGGCATTGATGAATGTGATGTGTGTTGGGCGCTCTAACAACAGTATAGCCAGCCCAGTGCGTCCGGCACTCAGTGCTTCACACCATATTTAACAAAACACTAGACACACACAGCGTAGTAGCATAGAGCGGCAGACGTTGTGTGATTAAAGTCTGTTTTTCAACACATATCCACCAGTAATAAGCGAAAACACATGGAATTTCATCATTTTACTGTGACCTGTCATGACCATTCTGCATAAAAAAGTCCAAAAAATGTATAAAAGTGTTTGTTTGCAGCCAGTAGAGGTCACACAATGATTTGAGCAAAAAATAAATAAATAAATAAATACCCAACCATGCTATTTATATACAACTAATGAAGCCCCATTGAAATGTATGAGAGAGCGCTACAGAGTGACAGGTACTACATGGCGCTCCTGAGCCTAGAGCGCTGGCGCTATACGCTGAGCCATCTGCATTAATTCATGTGACGCTACATGGCGCTGTTAAAGTCGCTCACCAGATTCGCTTTCTTAGTGGTTAGTGGTTTTGTGTACAGCTCCCGGCGTTCACCATATGCTGCCTGCAGCTACTACCTGGCGCTAACCCTTCTTGAATAACCCCTTAAATGTTAACCTGAAAAAAATACAGCAACTAATTTTTAGAGTGATAGAATAAAGATCCCATACAGCAAATAACGTATTTGCAAATGGAAAGAAAAATCCAATTTTAAAGAGGAACCCAAAGTCAAGTCAGACAATGCTTACCACTTCCTCATTGCTTCCTTGACCATCAACAACTATTGATCACTTGCAGTCACATGATTGGAGGCTGAACGAAAGAATAAGTAAATGATAAGCATTGACAGACTTGACTATGGTCATTAGGCCAAAGACCTAAAATAAAATAAAGCCTACTCACCATCTGGGTGCAGGTCCAGGTGTTCTAGCAACACAAAGCCAAATGTTGTTGGCTGTGCTACTTCTCTTCCTCGTAGGCAGAAATCCACACTACATGCACCAATAGGGAGGGCAGACTTTTGGCTGGTGACTCATATCACCTTGCTGTGTACTGTTCTAAATTAAACTGAATTGTGTGTGCAAATGCAGAATTTGAAAGGGGGGTTAAGCAATATATAGATGTTTTAAAAGGGTTAAAAAACATTATTGATAAATGAGACTTCTCGCATTACATAAAGATGTTTTAATATAGGAATCCTTGTGTATTCAAAACATGTATTATTTGACTAAAAGGGAACTCTAGCATTATACAAAGAATTAAAATAGCTTTATTCACCAAGTACATGAATATATATATGTCATGTTGACATAGAAAAGTACACATAGGGAAGATGATTACCCCGTTATAAACCTACCCATATGCATTTAACACTATTAGGACATGTCAGTGTTGGAGGATACATTTCATGTAAAGGCCACAAAATATTATCAGTACACGTAGTCCATATATTATAGTAAAAGCTGACTGATTTTAATTTGTACATCTTTGATTGGAAATAACCTTCTTCAGCAAGCTAGTGGCAAGACATTAACCAAATTCATCTTTGAGATACAGAATCAGTCAATTGCATTGATTTCTGTGATATGCATCTTCCTAGATGTAAATACGCAACACTATTTTGGCCCCACATTGATGTATATCTGCTCTATTTGTCTATACTAATTAGCAGCTATTGTGTGCTTTAGATGCTGGTTTATTTAAAGTTCCTATAACCCCCCCTCCCCCATTGCTAGTTAGGCGTAATGTCTGATGGTAAATAAATACATGTCTAGGCTGCCCTTGTAATGACCTGGATTCTCCTGTGTACTAAGCCCAACAGGTGCACGAGCATGCAATTCTTATCATATGGCATCCATATAGAATTTCTCTTAGGTTGGAAACTAAGCACCTATGACAATTTGACTAACAAACATAAGCCCATTTTCTTTCTCTGGTATATTTAAATAAATCATTTGATTATAAGTAGGGTATGAAAGCTGAAAGCATTGCATTAATATCATTAAATAATGTTGAATGTTTATTGCTTCTGTTAAGATATCAAAACGGGTTCTTCTGCATATATCATGCCCTAAAAAAACATGTTTCTGTTCTAAGGCAATTTTATTAAAAAAATTAACATTTTTTTTTCAAAGAAGTAGTAACAGTAACATAAAAACACGTTTATATCAAGAAAGTAAATGGTGGAAAGGATATGGTTAAGACAGGGGAGAAAGTATGGGAGGTGAGTTTGAATGTATGAAAATGAATCTGTGGGGCAGCCAAAATTTCAACGCCCTGGGGTTTTAGAGTGGGAAAACCTTGTTTAGTAAACCACTGGACAGAACCACTATGCATGGACATGTGTGGTCATATCTTCTGCTCCTAACATGTTAACAATACAGTGTTAACAATAGGCTGTTGTACTCACATAAAGATTCATGAAACAGATACCATTGCAACATAACTTGATAGTTTGCTTTGGCCACAGAATAGAAGGCATGGATGTATGTGATCAAATAGATGACCTACTGGACTGATATTTCTAAAATTGACATTTCACTGGCCATCATATATCTTGCTAGCAATATATAATATGGTATATCTGCTTCTCAGAGACACCCGTAATTTAGGTGAACTACTGCTGGAAAATGCTTCAGATGCCAAACTTCCCTACTGGCAGCATTACATCATAGGCCTTTATGAATATGGCACACCTGCAGTGCAGCAGGTTGGCAATGCAGCTGTTTTCTACATCAGTAATGAGTTAATCTCAGCCACCTGTGTGAGCTGAGATGGACATTAAAAGCCTGTCCTGGAGGGTGTGGAATGACAATTCCCTACAACCAACCTTTACTCCCGTTCCATGAAAATCCAGGCCAATAAAATACCTAATAACCCGCTCCAGTGTTATGTACACTGAAGCAAAACAGCCTCCTAGATTCCCTTTTGCCCAGAACTTTTTCAGCTGCATGTGTACAATATATGCCGTATCGGCAGAGAGCTTCTATGTATCAAAGAAAAGAAAATGTTATTGGGCTGTTGCTAGTTGTGGCTGACCAACGTCATTGTCAGACTAATTTACCACTAGCACCTCATAGAACCACTTGAGACGGCACTGCTAGTGTTTGGCGCTGAAGGCTATGTGGCACTGTGCCCCCATTTTGTTTCTTTTCAATGGAACTAGGGATAGGTACCGCTGGTAGGAAGCGTTAGGAATCAATCAAATTTAATGTGTAAAAGAACCGCACCAGTGATTGCACTGTGAAACCATGACATACAGCACCATGTGCAATACAGAAAATTGCTTTAACTGAGAACAGTGACGGATGGAATGACATTGGGGACATACAAATGACATGATTGGCAGGCATGACAACGCAAGTTAGCCGTGGGTAACCTAAGTATAATAATTAATCAAAAAAAGAACAGGCCAGGGATTATGTGCCGCTTGATTGAGCACAAAAAAAATAAAAAAATGCTAACCAAAAGTCACCAAAAATAACATTACTGGAATGGCTAATGAAGTCTATGGAAGAGCAACACTGAGCGCCTGATGTGATGTGGCCCTGTAGGGAACACAGCACCGGCACTAACCAAACACTCGATGCTCTTGACACATGGAACACTACATAGCGCTATGTGTGGAGCAAAACATTTTTTCGTATCATAAATACGGCTTGCTGGTGGCACTGAGTAAGAACACCTGCTGCTATGTGTCATTACGTGGCTCCAGTGTTTAAATAAGGTCATGAGTCATGCAACCGAATATAACAAAAGCCTTATTCCTATCAATGCATCTCATGCTTTAAATGTCATGCTCCTTTATAAAGCTTCTTTAGCATTAGCATAATGTACAGTGCTTTTTTTACATACATTTATTAGAACATTATATCTTTTCAATTTATTGTGTGATCTTAGGCCAGATAGAGGTCACTAGCTGTTGCTTGTATTTACGACCTAGAGGCATCTTTATGTGATTCATGTAAGACATACATCCATAAGACTTCTTTAAACTGCAATAACATATTCCAGTTAAAAGCTTGTCATGATGTACAAAGTCATTTCCATGTGTGCAAGACTTTCTTTAGATTCTAGAAGGAAGCCTGCTGATTGCTTTAAGTATCCTGTTTGGATTTTATTGCCATATTTTTGTTAAAATACTGCTAATTATTATACACATTTGTCATCATTTGGGAGTTAAGATTCAGCAAGGCCAACATGTAAACACATTTGCAGCATGTAGCAATTGAGCACAACAGTAAATTACATTTTAAGTGGTTATCAAGGTGAAAACAGGGCACTTAAATGCCGCCTTTTTGCTGCTAACTAGAATCTTGGCAAAACATATGAAATAGATATATTTAATTAGACCTCTTTTAATGTCAATCATCCATCAAGGACTAATTTTTAGTACCAGAAATAAATTTCTCTCAAATTTTAAAAAATAACTTTTTTGCTCTTCTACATTTCTCCAAGAAAAACAGGAAATGCTGAGATGGGAATGGAAATTTTAAGGCTGATGTTTTTACTTTAGGTAATGAGAAAAAACATCCACTAAAAGGTCTCTAAAGTTTTTCTTGTGGAATAGGTACAAAATTATTCACCATTACTTGCACCATGTTTTCACATTTAAGACGTTTTTTATGACCTTTTGTCATTTCTATGAACATTTGCCATCTCTATAAACGGTGGAAAATTAAATAGAAGTCTTTTTAAACCTGGGGCTGAATCAATGGCATATGTGCTAGAGCAGGGGTGTCAAATTCACTCCTGAAGATGTAGCAACAGGCCTTTGGATCTCCACATAGCTGTCTCTATAGCCCTGTATGAGCACCAATTACTCACCCTGTGCGCCTGGGTGGAGATACAGACACCTGGCCTGTTGCTTGCCTTTCAGGAGGGAGTTTGACACCTGTGTGCTAGAGAATGTTTGGAAGAACAGTTTGCCATGTTCCCATATTGATAGGGGACTGTGTGTTGTCATGGGAAGGACATTTTTCATGAGCTTCTAAGATTAAATCAAATTATTTTAATTTTTTTTGTATGTCCCATATTGATTGGGGTTGATTACAGTACCTGTTGTTATACTGGACCCACCATTTTAAGCCTTTTGCTCAGTGGCCCAGTTATTCAGTTCCTTGCTCTGATGAAGTAATCCGTTTCCTTGACAAGTATCTTGCTTTTATGTCCTTATCTTGCCTGTCATTTCTTCATCTATTCCTTACCATCCATCCATCCTGTTTTGTATATATTATATTATTTTGTATGCGTACATAGATTGTAACCATTTCTGTTTAGTATGCATAGAGTTTTATCAAGTGTGTTCATGTGTTTTGTTGCTATTGCTATTGCCATTGTAGTATAGGACTAGTTTCCTGCATTAGTGTGTGTTTGTAGTAGTAGAATTATGCTTCCAGGGTACCAGGGAATTTTCTGGTGCAGGCCCCTAGCTCAGTGTGTGCAAATGCATGTGGCTATAATGGTCATGTGACCTCTACCCCTTCTACCACAGCGCATGGTAGGGCTATACTTTTTGTATGTATACTATTTACTTACTTACCTTTACTTGTGAGAGAGTACTTCAGCAACACGCAACATCAGTTAATAGAGCAAGGCATTCTGCTACGCTCCCAGCAGTGATTGTTCAGCTACTGCTCCTGTGTTCCCCGGTTGTGATCCACTTGTAATCTGAGATCTGAGGTTTACCACCCCGGTTGGGTACATGGCAGTTCCCAGTGTTAAGTTGGTGAGAGAAGCAGCATCTTTCTTTACTTCACTTCCCTCACTTTTGCATTTAACAAGCCAGCCACCAGCCTCTATCTATGAAGCAATAGGGATAAAACCTCTTGTGTATATTTACAGCATAAGGTCACTGTTTGAATTTGGCCATTAGGGTTAATGTAAACCTAAAGAGGGCAAAACCATATCAAAACCAGACATATCAGGTCTCCAGGTTGCCAATTTTGTAGCCTTCTTACCATTCGCTGCATTACTATAACTCAACAAGTTGCACACATTTAGAAAATGCTTGCATACAATCTACAGCAATGCACAAACACTAAACTGTGTAACACTCTGAGAAATGGCTACAATGTAAGTAACGGCTACTGCAGAACTGGGGAAAAATCACTAGAGGGAAAGTCACAGTGCATAGAGGGAAGGCAATGCTGCTGTTGCTCAGGCCCTTATTCATCAAGCAATAGCGCCAGGTAGCGGCAGCTACTGGCGACTACCGACTGCAATGTTAGGATTTATTTTTAAGTAAAAAAAAAAAAAAAAAAAATATCTGCAGAATTGATCTAACAGGTCTGAGATTAATGTATTCATATTACAAAATGATTCTAAAAACATGTATAATGTTACATTCAAAAAATATGGTTGTTTAGGGGTTAAAAACTAGTTAATACAGATCGCCGCCAGCGCTCTGGGGTTTAAACAAGGAATGGACAGCGACAGCACATTCGGAGCGTGATTTGTTGATGAATATGAAGCTAGCCGTTCGCTCTGGCCATTCGTTGTCAGGCGCTCACATACAACGCTGGACCTGTGAAACAGCGACCCCCCAGCCCGTATTCAACATTACCGCACACCGACTGAGTCGCTGTCATCAAGCTAATGCCGGCCAAGCACAGCGAATACTGGCTGGCGCTGAAAAAATCACGCTACAGTCGCTCATCTGTAGCTACCTGGCGCTATTGATGAATCGGCCTCCCCGTCCTCAGTTGTTGGCAGCTGCATTAAAGGGCTGCAGTGCTGTGGGCAGATTGTAGGTGTCCATAGTGCACACATGCAGCAGAGACAGACCCAGTCGGATGATTACCCTTTTCTAGGAGCCAGGTGCAATGTATACACACTGCCCATGGTGCAAGGGTGTCTGAATGCGGTGTCTACATTTTCAGTTCCATTATTGGGGATTATTGAGTCAGTCATCCATATGTCAGATTTTCCATAAAAAGATGGATTTGATGTGTCTTTTTACCTGCCCCCCCCCCCCCCCTTTCCCTGTCACTAGTGCAATTCTCTGCAAAAACCCCATCCCAACCAACTTCAACACCACAAATCCAAGGATGTCCCACTGACACAGGAAGGTGAATATAATAAAGGGGAGGGGGCATTATCCGAGGGGACAGGGGTATAGACTGCTTGTGGGGCAGTTATTGGTTATTCTGGGAGGAGAATTTATTGGTCAGATGGAAGCTTTATTGGTGACTTTTGGCAGTGATCAGATCAATAATGCTGGGTGTGGCAGTTTTAAAGCAGGGGAGCATAGAATATCCACTCAAAGTAGAGGAAGGCTTATGTTTTTTTTTTTGTAGTGTCAATTACTGTGATATAAGGTGATTGTGAGGGGAATGAGGGAATTATGAGAAGAGTTTGTGCAAGCACAGAATTACTGTGTGCCATTATACATCTACTGTATATGCCCATCCTGCTCTAAAGTATTGCAGATTTCCATAGAGAAAATAACTACTCGCTCCTAAAAAGCCTGCACTTGAAGGAGCACTATTGTGAGAAATGTTCCAATAATACAAAATCTAAATAATCTGCTAAATAGCAAGTGGGTGGGTCACTTATATGCTCTGCATCCACAAACTCCCAGCCAAGCTGATTAATTTGTTTATTTTAAGGAAGAATAATCCTGGGTGACAGGTTTTGAATTTTACTTTTACAGCAGGAGATATCTGCATGCTCCAATGGCCTGTCACCTGAGCTTAGTGGAAAATACCGAATTTAAGGCCCTTGGGTTGCAGGCAAACGGATTCTGGGAAATCCTTTCCAGCAGATAAGCAAGAAAAGATTGGAGCAGCAATGCGGTGGGTCCCGTAAAAATCCAGTATTTATCGATTGCAGATTAAAGCCACACACATCAAATGCTCCACTTACAATTGCTTGACGCGTTTCAGGGCTTATCACCTATCGTACTTGTCTATTGTTGTGGGACACTTTTTAAACTGCAAACAGTTAATACTGGATTTTTATTCATTTATATGCCACATGAATAGTATTCGCCATATAGCAGCTGCCTGATTTAAGTCTTTGGTTTTGCCTTATGACTGATGGGGGCATCCCAGATTGCTTCAGTCTTTTTTAGATGTCGAAAGCTCTGTGTATAATAAATTTTGCTACTTGATTAAACATTATCACCAGCTAATAGTTAAAAAAGCATTACTGTTAAAAATTCTACCTAACTTCCCCCCTGGGCTATCTGCTCCAGCAATGAGCTGGTAGCAGAGGAGGTCTTCCTCTTATTGTCAGTCTGTAGTGGGAGAGAGACCTCTTCTGTTGTCAGCTAATGGCTGGAGCATCCCATGGTTATAGTAACTATAAGTTGTTTGTTTTTGCACACAAATGTTCTTTACACGATGTAAGTGTGTATAGGATGAAAAATTTGCCAAATATGTCAAAAAATATCTAATGTATGTCCCTGCAATGGAAAAACTATCTAATCCCCTCTGCGAGGCTGAGAACAGCTTGCCATGAGAACCTCTGTGTCATTACATTTCCAGACAGACAGAAGCCTTATTTCCTGATTATCAGCGGAATAAAATTGCCTGTATGTTTCTCAGTTTCCGTTAACAAATATCATTGAAAATAAAATGAGTTTTTAAAGATGAAAAGGAAGCAAAGCCTTAGGTATCACAGGTGCCATCAGGCAAGGGATCTTGCTACCTTACAACACAGTACTCACCTGTACTCTTAATGGCAAAAAAATCTTGCCCATTATTTTCTATAGCCTTATTTAAATATGAGTAAGGGTTGGCAACTTGAAATGCATTAAAGATGACTTTGTAATGTTATTTTAACATGGATTATGGATATTTTTTTGAACGGATTAAATAATCTTACTAAGGGCATGCTGGAAACACTTCTTATCAAAGCTATCTGGATGTATATCTTTGCCATGCATGGATCTGGATTGGGATGAGTGGGTGTAGGTTGCAGCTGGCTTTCCTACCTTTTTTATTCAAATATTTAGTCGATGCACTGGGAAAAATGCGCCAGTCCAGCACCTGTGTTATTTTGATTTAAAATCTGTAATTAAACCTAGTTTTTAATGATTATTCTAAAAATTGTATAAGCCCAGCCATGGGCGTACATAGGCGTACATAGGTTCCACTGGTAAAGTATGTTTTTGCCATATCTATAACAGATTGAGGTGCTTTTTTTATATGTAAAAGAAGAACAAGAAAGTAATTTTAAGCCTTCTAGTAGAACACCTACATAATGCAGATTGCATGCAGCACAGGTAAATCTTTACACCACCACTTGGATTGTCAGTTACAGAAGTCACGGCTGTAGAATTGCTTGCCATTATAGGAAAAGATTGACAAACGTGCAACATATACATCTAATTTCGGTGCATTTGTAAGTGGCCATTCCGTACAGGTGAGCCATGTTATTGAAGTTGAGAAATTACTGGGATGTAGTGACAATGATTATTTGGCAGAAAAATTCAGGTTTGGAGCACATGTTTTTAGGCCCCAAGACTGCTGAACTTTGTGGTGGCATAGGTGCACCCGCATCCCTGGCTCCCCTGTGGAGTGCACTTCTACCCCCCCCGGCCTATGTGAATGGCTGTGCACAGGATGTGAGCACAGCTGCAGTCATCATTATTTACGTGACTTCTGACTGGGACTACCTTGCAGATTCTACTGGGGGTGAGGTGAGAGGGTTCTGTACTCTCAGCTGCAGTGGAGTGGGTGGAACAATATCCCCTGGAACTGGTAGCACTGCATGTCATGTAATCTACGACTGTCTCAATTTGTTCTGGCCTCACCACTCTGCCAGCAGTTCTGGGGCCTAAAAACATGCGCTCCAAATCCAGACACCTGCTTGCATCAGATGAAGGTGTAGCAGGCAAGGATGAAAGATGTCCTCTCCCTGCAGAACCAGTGACCAGATGAGCACCACGGCCACTTCCCTGTCCCTTATTTGCTGCTTTCTGCATTGTTAGACACTTGCAGTTACAGCGACACACTCACCTCAGTGATTACACATAAGTTTGATATAAGGGGACACTCTCACCCCAATGAACAAAGATAGATTTGGTATTTGGGGGTACAGAGTCACCCCAAGCTTTACAGCTAAGTGTGCTATAAGGAATAAAAATACTCCAGAAAATACAGATCTGCTGTGCTGCCAATCAGCATTCTCTTAGGTCCTGCACGACCTGTTTCAGTACAGATCAGAACTTTGCAGGTTGGATCTGCTCATCACTAGCCGCTACCTTTCCAGTGCCTGGCTATTGGTCCAGTTTAACCCTTTAAACGCCAGCCACGTAAATTTTACGTGGCTGCCTCTCCAACAGTTAAACGCCAGCCACGTAAAATTTACGTGCCTGACTTTCCCCATAAATAAAAAAAAAAGTAAAAATAAAAGACACTTACCTGACCCCTCGTTCGATCCGGTCGGGTCTCCTCTTCAGCCAGAGGGGCTCCGATCGCCCATCGGGGCTCCTCCGGCTGCAGGGGAGGGCCCGGAACAGGGTGCCCCCCCGTTTCAGCAGCCGCCCAATTTCCTGTCATAAAAAAAAAAAAAAAAAATGACAGTTACCTACCTTTGTCCCCGCCGGCTCCCGCAGGCTCTCCTCTTCACGGGGGGGGCGCCTGCCTCCCCCCTTCTCTGCCCAGCCGTCACTGACAGCAGATCGCCGCGGGACACAGAAGATGAAGATCGGAGGTGAGTAAAGTAAAAGTTTTTTTTTTTTTTTAATAAACTTATTTTCAACAACGTGTCTTGTCTTTTTTTTTACCTTTTAACCCTTTGTGAACTGGTAAGGGGTCCATGTGACCCCTTATACCAGTTCACAGGGCTCGGGGGTCTGGCAAGTCACCTGCGCTAGCGGGTGACTTGCCATTAACCCCTGGCCCCCCAAATTACCTGCCTCCCCAAAGCCCAGGGGGGGGCAGAAGAGCAGTGGCCTTAGGCTATGACGGCTTGTAGCTGCAGGGCCAGGGGCCACTAAAGCTGGCCCCTGCGCCCTGTTCTACAAGCCCCCATAGCTGGTCACAGGCTGGTTACGCTAGGTAGGGGGGACCTCACGCCATTTTTTTTTTTGATTTTTAAGGGTTTTAACCCTTAAAAATCCAAAAAAAAAATGGGGTCCCCCTCCCTTCGAGGGGGGGACCCTATGTCATTTTTTTTTAATTAACCCTTTGTTACCTGTAGCCCAGTAGGTATAAAAGGCTTCCAGCAGCAGCAGGAGAGCAGAAGCCTCAGTGATCAGCGTGGGACACAGGGATGGATGGGAGGTAAGTATTAAAAAAAAATATTAAAAAACATTTATTTTTTTTTAATAAAGATATTTTTTAAAAAGTGTGTCTGTGTGTTTTTTTTACTTTTAACCCTTTGTGAACTGGTAAGGGGTCCATGTAACCCCTATACCAGTTCACAGGGCTCGGGGGTCTGGCAAGTCACCTGCGCTAGCGGGTGACTTGCCATTAACCCCTGGCCCCCCAAATTACCTGCCTCCCCAAAGCCCAGGGGGGGGCAGAAGAGCCGTGGCCCTAGGCTATGACGGCTTGTAGCCGCAGGGCCAGGGGCCACTAAAGCTGGCCCCTGCGCCCTGTTCTACAAGCCCCCATAGCGGGTCACAGGCTGGTTATGCTGGGTAGGGGGGACCTCACGCCATTTTTTGGGGGGGATTTTTAAGGGTTTTAACCCTTAAAAATCCCAAAAATAAAATGGGGTCCCCCTCCCTTTGAGGGGGGACCCTATGTCATTTTTTTTTTAATTAACCCTTTGTTACCTGTAACCCAGCAGGAGAGCAGAAGCCTAAGTGATCAGCGTGGGACACAGGGATGGATGGGAGGTAAGTATTAAAAAAAATAATTAAAAAAATATATTTTTTTAATAAAGTTTTTTTTAAAGTGTGTCTGTGTGTGTGTGTTTTTTTTTTTTTTACTTTTAACCCTTTGTGAACTGGTAAGGGGTCCATGTGACCCCTATACCAGTTCACAGGGCTCAGGGGTCTGGCAAGTCACCTGTGGCTAGTGGGTGACTTGCCATTAACCCAGAGACCCCCCATTACCTGCCTCCCAAAAAAACCTTAAAATTCCCCCAAGAAATGGTGCCCCCCCCCTGTGAAGGGGGACCCCACACCAATTTTTTTTATTTAACCCTTTATTATGTGGATAGTAGTTGTATTTTATTTGTAAATGTTATAAAGTGCTCTTTTCAGTTTATGGGATCACCTGGACAGGAACGGGGGGCTACCGATACATATGTGGTATCATTGTAATCGGGAGAAATGGGGCTTTCACATGCAATATGGCTTTCTTTAATAAAATAAATGTTTTTGTTTAAAATAAAGGAGACAATTTAAAAAATATATATTTTTTTATTTTTTTATTTATTTATTTATTTGAAAATATTTAAAAAAGTAGAAAAAATACAAACAAGACATTTCATGTTAAAGCCTAAACTCTGCCACAAAAAGAAAATATGCCATTTTCTTGGAAATTCCTGCAAAAATCACAGTTAAACATCACGCAAAATGGTGAAAAATATCCTGTCAGGAGAGGGTGACAAAATCTCAAGTAGACTGGCAGTCAAAAGGTTACAGGTACCTATGCATGTTGGGTATTGTTCTGCTCGGGGAACCTTGCGCTTTCAGATTTAGCTTGTTTTTTCTTATTTGCATATTGATATTTTAGGAAAATGTGTTTTTTATTCTGCTTTTTTATAAATTTTTTTGTGAAATCCTGTGCAACCTATGAATTCTTCGAGATATTACTTCCAGAAAGATGAGCCCACTACAACAAGCTGGGTACGCTTAGAAAGCTTAACATGTGTACTTTCAAGGAATATATGGTTTATGGGGATATTCCAAATGTAAAGGGTTGGTTTGGTAGAAAAAGCACAAGGTGCGCACTTTGTCTGCAGAGCTGAATATCTGAAGTAAAATTACCGTTATGCGCATGCTTTACTTTGGTGTGTTTGGCAACTCTTTCCTTGACAGAACCTATGCATGTTGGGTATCATTCTGTTTGGGGGATGTTGCTTTTTCGGATTTTCTGTTTTTTTCTGGTTTGCATATAGGTTTTTTTAGGAAAATGTGGTTTTGATTCTGCTTTTTTATTCATTTTTAGGGAAACCCTGTGCAACCAAAGAATACATTGAGGGATTACTTCCAGAAAACTGCACCCATGTCAACAAGCCTGGTACGCCTAGAAAGCTTGAGGTGTGTACTTCTAGGGAATATATAGTTTGTTGGGGGTATTTCAAATGTAAAGGGTTGTTTTTCTTGAAAAACTGCAAGGTGCGCATATTGCAAAGCATAGTTGTATTTTATCTGAAAATCTCCTAAAGCGTTGTTTCAGTTTGGGGGAGTCTCCTGGGCAGGAAAGGGTGTCTACCAATACATATGTGGTACCGCTGTAACCGGGAGAAATTGGGGTTTCACACGCAATAAGATTTTATTGACAAACTTACATTTTTTATTACAAAAAAACACTACAAATTGTAAAAAATAGTTTTTTTTTTTATTTTTTTGCACAATTTTCACCCAAAAATATTGAGAATACACTTAGAAAATGACAAACAAGACATTTCATGTTAAAGCCCAGGCTCCGCTGAAAAAAACAATATATCACTTTCCTGGGAAATCCCTTCAAAAATCACAGTTGAACATGGGGAGCGCAAAATAGTGCAAAATGGTCTGGCAACAAAGGGTGACAAAATCTCAAGGTAGGCTGGCGGTTAAAGGGTTAAAGGTACGGGAGGCCAAACTGGGGAGGGAGGGCACCTGGAAGATTGCCCTGCACAAAATAGGCTAGGGAGAGTACTCAAAATAATTACAAAAAACTAAAAAAATCAAAGAAATACATTTTTTACACACATAAATCAAAATAAGAAGATATTCGATCTTATAACGGTGTTGGAGGCCCAAACACCTGGACAGAATGGGCTAGGTGGAAAGTACTTAAAATAATATTAGAAAACTAAGCAAATGAAGGATTACATTCATAAATAAATAAATGTATCAATCAATATGTACACAAATGAGTAAATAAATAAATAATTAATAACATCAATAAACAAATATTTACATAAATAAATACATACATACATATATTAATAAATGAAGAAATTAGAGGGTAGAATCCACATGTCCAGTTTAGCAACCTAAAAATTGAATGGGGGATGATCCATCGCTCAGTACCAGGAGACATGTGGACAGAGTCATCCACCGTATGAGTCAAAGTCTTCCTCCTGGTATTACCGTTGTATCCAATGGTGGTGGATGTGGTGGACAATAAAATAAGTAGTTCCACATTGTGGCCATGCTAACAGGGCCAATGCTGCCTTGGTGACTTGCTCCTCCTCCTCCTTGTGACACCACTGAGCCCTCATCCTCCTCCTCCTGCTTCTCCCTCCAGTCATGCTTCAGTGACGGCCATGAGCTGCATAGAGTGCCACCCTGCTGTGAGAGAAAGTCCTCCCCCATCCTCTGAATCCACCAAAACAGTCCTCTGGCTGTACATTGAAGTACTTGGCCACTTCGGCCCAGCAACCCACCCTGAGATCCACATGTGCGCTCCCCTGATGCCTGGGAAAATGGGCCTTCCTCCTTCTCTGCTACAATCACATCCTCCATCACAGCCTGAAGGTTTTTTACGAGCAGGAAAAGAATGGGGACGGTAGCGCTAACCATGGTGTCATCTGCTCTCACCATATTGGTGGTGTACTGAAAGCACTGCAGATGTCCCTCATGGAGGCCCACTTGTTGGTGGTGAAATGCTGTTGGTCTGCACTTCTACTCAATCTGGCATTTTGGAGCTGAATCTCCACTATTACCTGCTGCTGTTTCCAGCATATACAAAGTTATATAACATATTTACATAACATGTCCAAAATTCCTATGAAGTGTAGTCAGTTGTAATAAAGGTATTCCCGCACTGCCAATAGTCTCACACAATATGTAATTAGTTCTGGATGCTGCTTGAAAGAGGGTCAACCCTTCAGGGTCAAATATACATAACAAAAACATGTGGTGAGTCACCAGTCCAGCTCACCAGAACCCCCTCTCCTCTATCTATACAGATTGGCAGCTCAACAGAAAGAAGTTACTATCAAAATCATGTTTTATTATAAGCCAATAAGAACATACATCTAAAACACACAATTAAAACCCCAACCGTGGGGTGTGGCAGAATGTAATAGGACTAATTCAAAAAATGGATTGGGTTGAGCCGAATGTGTACATACATAATACTATATCAAGACATATACACTTAGATAATTATGCTGCAGTAGCTGGCTGCAGCTGGAATATAGGTAATGCCACGGGATCAGTAGTCAGTTGAGTGGCAGCAGGGTGGGAGCACAGAAAGTTCATGCACATGCTATGCACTTTATGCAGCAGCTCCGGCATTTCTGGATAATGGGCCAGGATGCTTGGCACCACCAAGCACATGTACCAGACAATGGATGTGCGTCAACCCAGCTCGGCCCAAGGTAGCTACAATGTGCTGCCTTTTCAGGCTAGTTCAGTTATAATTGCTCTTAGGAGTGTATTACTTATAGTTGTGTAGTGCACCACTGCCATCTACTGGCAGAAGGTATAATAGTTCTACTTTTATCAAAGTGTATTCAGTGAATTCCTTAGACAGGAAGTAACCTTTGCTACAGGAAGTTCTCTTCAGCCATTTTAGATTTTCATTCTCTATGGATGCAGCAGATATTTTCCTCTCCCAGAAGGTTTGAGACATCATCACCTTTTCACAAAATTTAATGTATACTGAAGAACGTATAAGTATATACTAATAAAACAGTATAAAGTTGGATTCCTTTGGTGGACAATACAAGCATGGGCTTCTGTTTACTGAGATCTCCAACCAGTGTTTAGCTGTCCGTTTAGAATCACACACAGTCAGTGCTTTGAGAGCGGAACAGTGAAAAGGTGTTAGCGCAACAAACCTGGGGATAGGATGAGCCTAAGATCAGGAAGACGCTATAACGCTGAAGATCAGCTACCCGCGACACATCAGGGCAGGGAGAGCATGCCAGGTGTCCAGCACGATGATACACGCTCACATTCATCTAGATCAGCAAGGTCCAGTCAGTTTTCATCAGCAAGCGCCCTTTTTATCAGAGCGCGCGCCAAAGCAGAGGCCGCTCGTGTTCAGTTAGAATTCGCTGAGAAAGAGGCCGCCATTATAAAAGAAAAATCAGAACAGGAAGCAAGGTTGATAAAAGAAAAATCAGATCAGGAAGCAAAGCTGATAAAAGAGAGATCAGAACAGGAAGCAAGGTTGCATATTCTTCAGCGTCAGTGTGCAGCCGCTGTTGCAGCAGCAGAAGCCGCAGCTTATGCAGATATGGAGCGGTCTGAAATGGAGTCCGTCTATGGAGGCCCAGAGGTGCCTGAGAAACCTGTTCCCTCAGCAGAACGCACTAGGGAGTATGTCAGAGAACTTTCAAGTGATGGTGCAATAAAACAGTTTCCCAATCCAGAGTCACCTGAATTTAAACCAAAACCAGCAGAACTCCTGAGTGTCCAAAAACAAACCCACGAGGCCGGTAGTACCAGAGTGATAAAAGATGAACCCTCACTGCAGCAATCCAAACACCAGAGCATGCAAGATGTCACTAAATATCTTGTCCGTAAAGAAATGGTTAATGCAGGCTTCCTCAAGTTTGATGACTGTCCTGAGAATTACTGGGCATGGAAGGCTTCCTTTATGAACGCAGTCAGAGACTTGGACTTAACAGCTGCAGAGATGTTAGACCTGATGGTAAAGTGGCTTGGGTCAGAGTCTGCAGAGCATGCAAGAAGGATGCGCAGGATACACCTATTTAACCCTCCAATAGGACTCGATATGGCCTGGCAAAGGCTAGAAGAAAGATATGGATCACCAGAGGCAATTGAAGGCGCACTAATGAAAAGACTGGAGTCTTTCCCCAAGCTAAACAGCAAAGACAATTTGAAACTACAAGAGCTAGAAGATATTCTTTGGGAAGTTCAGTGTGCCAAGGAAGAAGGCTATTTAAAGGGACTTGCACATTTAGATACCGCCAACGGTACAAGGCCTATAGTGGAGAAACTACCTCACCACCTGCAAGAAAAATGGGTGAGTGTTGGGGCAAAATACAAAGAAGATCATGGTGTCCCTTTCCCTCCTTTCTTTGTGTTTTCTATGTTTGTACAGCAGCAAGCCAAGATGAGGTGCGATCCAAGTTTTTCCTTCATCACCAGCAGCCAGCTTCCAAAGGCAGAAAAGCCACCTAGACCCTACCATAGGACTTCAGTTATTGCCCACAAGACAATGGTTCCCTTTGAAGACTCAGGAGGTGCAAGCAGCTACAAGGTAAACACCTATGAAGACCCTGACAGACTTTGCCCACTTCATAAAAAAACCCCATCCTCTAAACAAGTGCAAGGGGTTCAGAAGTAAACCTATCAAGGAAAGGTTAGCCTTTCTTAGAGAAAACGGCATCTGCTTCAAGTGTTGTGCATCCACCAAGCATATAGCTAAAGACTGCAAAATACAAGCAAATTGCTCAGAATGTGGCAGTAACAGACACATCGCAGCTTTACACCCCAATACCTTGCATCAACCACTAGAGGTCGCTGAAACCCTGAAAGATGAGGGCAGGGAGCAAAAGGATGAATCAGCTACCCCAGTAATGGCCAAATGCACTGAAATCTGTGGTGACAGTACAAATCCACGCTCGTGTTCCAAGATCTGCCTAGCAACAGTGTACCCCACTGGGAATAAAGAGAAAGCAGTGAAGATGTATGTGGTTCTGGATGAGCAAAGTAACAGGTCTCTGGCAAGGTCAGACTTTTTTGATGCCTTCAACATTACGTCAAGTGCAGTGCCATACACTCTAAAAACATGTGCAGGAGTGATACAGACCACAGGGAGGAGAGCAACTGACTTTACAATTGAGTCTCTTGACAAGAGAGTCCATCTCTCACTCCCCACCTTGATAGAATGTGATATGATACCAGATGATAAGGCAGAGATTCCTTCACCAGAAGTGGCCCTTCATCATCCTCATCTTAAATCAATATCTCACCTTATTCCAGCTGTCCAGAGAGACACCTCTATTCTTCTACTCCTTGGAAGAGACATTCTGCAGGTACATAAGGTACGTCAACAAATTAATGGACCCTTTAATGCCCCGTATGCTCAAAGACTTGATCTGGGGTGGGTTATAGTAGGAGAAGTTTGTCTAGGAGCAGCACATCGTCCAGATAGTGTCAACACTTCAAAGACATCTGTGCTAACAAATGGGCGTACGTCCCACCTCAGCCCATGCCAGAACAGCATTGTTGTTAGGGAAACCCTGAAACCATGCTATGACTTTTCTTCTAGTTATAATAGAGACATTTGTTGTGACATAAAGACTGACACTTTAGGGGACTCAGTGTTTCAGAAGACAAAAGATGATGACAAGCAAGCAATGTCTATAGATGATCAAGCATTTCTCCATATCATGGACAAAGAGGCTTTCCAAGATGAAAACAGCAATTGGGTAGCCCCTTTACCTTTTCGCACACCCAGGTGTTATTTACCTAGCAACAGAGAGCAAGCCATGAAGCGCTTGAACACACTACGTAAAACCTTGTAAAGAAAACCTGAAGTGAAAAAAGACTTTACAGAATTCATCAAAAGGATGCTGGACAATAATCATGCTGAAGTAGCACCACCACTGGAGAAAGATAAAGAACACTGGTATCTGCCAATGTTTGGTGTTTACCACCCACACAAACCGGATCAAATAAGAGTTGTGTTTGATTCCAGTGCGCAACATGAAGGCGTTTCATTGAATGATGTACTGCTGAGTGGTCCAGATCTGAACAACACACTTCTGGGGGTCCTCTTACGCTTCAGGAAAGAACCCATTGCCTTCACAGCAGACGTGCAACAGATGTTTTATTGTTTTCTAGTGAGAGAGGACCACCGTGACTACCTGCGTTTCCTGTGGTACAAGGACAACGACATAGACAAAGAGGTAACAGAATATAGAATGAGAGTACATGTGTTTGGTAACAGCCCTTCACCAGCTGTTGCTATATACTGTATGCGGAAGGCTGCCCAGAAAGGTGCAGGACATTATGGTCAAGAGGCCAAGCACTTTGTCATGAGACATTTCTATGTGGATGATGGACTTGCTTCAGCTAACACACCTGAAGGAGCAGTCAACATTCTCAACAAAGCAAAGCAAATGCTGGCGGAGTCTAATCTGCGACTACATAAGATTGCCTCTAACAGCAAACAAGTCATGGAAGCTTTCACCACAGAAGACAGAGCTAAAGACCTCAAAGACCTTTGCCTGGGAACAGACGCCCTTCCTTTGCAGAAGAGTCTAGGCCTAAGCTGGGATCTTGTTAAAGACTGTTTTGTGTTCCAGGTTTCTTCAACAGAAAAGGCATTCACAAGAAGAGGGATCCTATCCACTGTTAACAGCCTCTATGATCCCCTCGGGTTTGTGGCACCAGTCACCGTGAAAGGTAAGGCCTTAGTTCGTGAACTGTCATATGGAGAAAGTGAGTGGGATGCCTTGCTTCCCCAAGAAAGACTCCATGAGTGGGTCCAATGGACAGAGTCTTTACAAGCCTTACAGTGCTTACAAATATCCAGGTGTTATGTTCCTGTTTCATTGTCACAAGCGTGTAAAAAAGAACTGTATGTCTTTTCAGATGCATCTGTTATAGCAATAGGTGCAGTTGCTTACTTGAAGGTAACTGATGCAGGAAATGTCTGCCATGTTGGATTTGTTATGGGAAAATCCAAGCTAAGCCCTAAGCCAGCACATACGATTCCACGTCTAGAGTTATGTGCAGCTGTACTAGCAGTTGAACTGTATGAGCTAGTGAGAAACGAGATAGACTTAAGTCTAGATGCTGTGAAATTCTTTACAGACAGTAAAACAGTCCTAGGCTATATCTGCAACACTACAAAGAGATTCTTCTTATATGTTTCCAACCGGGTGAACAGGATCAGAGAAACAACATGTCCAGAGCAATGGTTCTATGTGCCCTCAGAACAAAATCCTGCAGATTATGCTACCAGGCCTACGCAGATAGCTAGCCTTCAGAACTCTATATGGTTCTCAGGCCCACCATTTCTGTATCAGACAGCTGTAGATAATCCTGATAACACCAATGTTTACCCTTTAGTGGAGCCTGAAGCTGATCCTGAAATTAGGTCAGAAGTAGTAAACTTTAGCACTAAAGCCCTTGACGCTAAACTTCAGCCACATCGCTTCGTAAGATTTTCTGACTGGAAGAGACTGAGCAGGGTTATAGCAAAGTTAATCCATGTTGCCAAAAGTTTCCACAAGAAAACTAACAATGATCAACCTGGAAGCTGGAGAGTTTTCCATGAAAGGATCAGTTTAGAAGAAATTTCACAAGCCAAGACAGTTATAATTTCTTCTGTACAACACACATATTTTAGGCAAGAATATGACTGTATTGAACAACACAAGACACTTCCAAAACATAGCCGTCTTACAAAACTCAGTCCCTTTATAGGTCAAGATGGACTTGTCAGGACTGTACCAAACACCCGTCTGTCTTGAACTGGTATCCCCCAATCTCCACCGCCACTTCCGCCTATAGACAAGCCCCCGCTTGTAGGAGACGCGGGTAATGCCTCTCCCAGTCGGTTGCCCCCAGGACTTATAAGGCGCAAAGGATACCAGCTTAAGGTGCAGAAAGATGTTTGGCAGGGAATCCCGAACGAGGATGCCGGATGGCAGAGTCCGAATTACAGGCCGAGGTCAAACCAGGAGGTCACGGGGCGTGGTATCCAGAGGAGGTAACGAAAGGATGGTCGAGGCTAGCCGAGGTCAAATCCAGGAGGTCACGGAGCGCAGTACAGAAGGGTCAGGCAAGGGCGTAGTCGGGCAAAGCAGGAGGTCAGGGCAGGCAGCAAGCAAGAGAAGTCAAAATCCAGAAATCCAAAGTACACAAAGTCAGCAACGCACATCCAGAACCCAAAGGCTATAACGGGCACTGGGAACCCGGAGCCGAAGGGCTTTATAATAAATGCTGGCCATTGGGGAAAAGGGGAATTGGAGGGAACCTGAGTGATTGGTGCGACACTGGATCATGGGATAGGTCCCAGGAGCTGGACGGCCCAGGCCAGACAGGCCGACCAGTCCCTGGGCTCAATCCCAGGATCCAGCCAGAGACTGGATACTTCAAACTTGCCCCCGGCGGGCGCGCTGGGGAAAGCGCCGCCGGGAGGCATAAAGGAGACGTGCTCGCGCGCGCGCGCGAGCACGTTGAGTGTCGGGCGCGCCCCCAGCAGGAGGGGAAGGTGCCGCATCCCCGGACGGAATGGCAGGCCCGCGCAGCCGCGCGGAGCACGTTGCCACACCGGCTCCAGCAGCGTCCCGCGCCGCCAGCCCCTGGACCCCACGACGGCGCTGAGAAGACGGCGGACCCGGAGACAAGCAACCAGCCGCCCGCCGGGAGCCACCTGACAGCGCGCCGCGGGACCAGGGACGGCGATGAGGTAAGTGCCTAACATTACCCCCCCCCTGAGGAGGGGCCACTGGACCCTCCAAGCTGGGTTTCAACGGATTCTCTCTGTGAAATCTCTTCACTAAATTCTACGCATGAACTTCTCTGGCCGGAACCCAAGATCTTTCTTCCGGGCCGTACCCCTTCCAGTCAATTAAATACTGAAGAGAGTTTCTAAACAAGCGGGAGTCAAGAATTCGGGCAATCTCAAATTCCTGATGCCCATCGACTAGCACAGGCCCAGGGGAATTATTGGGTTCATGGTTTCTTGCAGGCTTAAGAAGTGAAACGTGAAAAGATCTACAAATTTTCATGGAAGAAGGGAGGGCTAACTGGTACGTAACCTGATTGATCTTCCGTGTTATGGGGAAGGGGCCGATAAATTTAGGCCCTAACTTAGCGGAGGGCTGGCGTAAGGCTAAATTCTTGGTTGAAAGCCAAACCCAATTTCCCACCTCATAACTAGGGTTAGAAGAACGTTTGCGATCTGCAAACCTTTTCTGTTGAAGAACAGCCTTAGTTAGATGTTGCTGGATCTTATTCCATTCCCCTGGCCATTTGGACAGCCATTCATCCACGGAGGGAACTCTAGAGGGTTGGTCAGAAAGGGCAGAAAACTTCAGGTCCTTGCCATAGACGCAATGGAAGGGAGAAACCCCCGTGGAAGAATGTGAGGCGTTGTTTAATGCAAACTCAGCAAACGGTAGGAAGAAGGCCCAGTCCGTCTGAGTATCGGCCGTAAAACAACGCAAGTACTGTTCTAAAGATTGGTTAGTTCTTTCGGTTTGTCCATTCGATTGAGGATGGAAAGCCGAGGACAAAGAGACGGTGAAACCTAACTTAGAACAGAAGGCCCTCCAAAAACGGGAGACGAATTGGACCCCTCTATCCGAAACAATATCTACTGGAATACCATGAATTCTAAAAATGTGAGTGACAAAGAGTTGAGCTAATATTTGAGCTGAGGGAAGTTTTTTTAAAGGGATAAAATGAGCCATCTTGCTAAAGCGGTCCACTACTACCCAAATAACTGTAAATCCCTGGGAAGGGGGCAGATCAGTAACAAAGTCCATGGCCAGATGGGTCCATGGGGAGGCAGGAGTGGGCAACGGTAGCAGCGGGCCTTCAGGAGAATGTCTTAAAGACTTACTCCGAGCACAGACTTTACAGGCTAAGACAAAATTCTGAGCGTCCTTTCTCATGGATGGCCACCAAACTTGGCGCGTCAATAGGCCAATAGTTTTCTTGATCCCCGGATGACCCGCTGTTTTAGTATCATGAAAGTGAGACAAAAAGGCAGTGCGGTAACGAGAGGGCACAAACTGGACAGACTCAGGTTTCTCAGGTGGAGCTTCGGCTTGGAACTGAGCTAGATCAGGAAGTTGGGGTTGGATGGCGGCTACCACCAGGGAGTGGGGTAAGATGGGAATATCCACTCTTTCGGGCGAGTTAGGGAAAGAAAAACTCCGAGACAGGGCATCCGCTTTAACATTTTTGGACCCAGGTTTATAGGTGATGGAGAAATTAAACCGGGAAAAGAACAAGGACCAGCGAGCCTGTCTTGGAGTTAGTCTTTTAGCAGATTGAATGTATTCCAGATTTTTATGATCTGTAAAGACCGTAACTGGGTACTGAGCCCCCTCCAGCCAGTGTCTCCATTCCTGAAAGGCCAGCTTGATAGCCAATAATTCTCTGTTGCCAATATCATAATTTCTCTCGGCCCCAGAGAACTTCTTGGAGAAGAAAGCACATGGATGGAGGCGTTCAGGTGACCCATGATATTGTGACAAAACCGCCCCCACTGCAAATTCAGAGGCATCCACCTCCACATAGAAGGGTGATTGCTCATCTGGGTGTACTAAGACCGGGGCGGAGCTAAACACTCTTTTCAGATTCTCAAAGGCCTGAACGGCTTGAACTGGCCAAACTGAGGGGTACCCGCTTTTCTTGGTGAGATTAGTGAATGGAGTTACTAGAGAAGAAAAGTTCTTAATGAACCTTCTATAAAAATTAGCGAAGCCCAGGAATCTCTGCAGGCCTTTTAGATCCTTGGGCTGCTCCGGAGTCTATGAGAGCCTTTAAATTCAGAAACTTAAAATTAATCTTTATCTGGACTGGAAAAAGAACTGGAGACGATACTTGAGGTGATACCTTACAGCCTAGGAGGGCCCCCTCGAAACCCCCTAGGCTCTGGAGTTTCCCGACGGCTTCTTTGGGCATAGTCTGACCATATGGCCGGTTCCACCACAGTACAGACAAAGCCCCTCGGATAAGCGTCGACGTCTCTCGACTTCGGTGAGCCTTGTGGCACCCAGTTGCATGGGCTCTTCCGAAGATTGTGCTAGTGGGGCCTCGGACCTTGAAGCTGTCTCAGCATGCGACCCTTTTTCTTGGCGTCTTTCCCGAAGCCGACGGTCAATGCGAATGGCGAGGTGCATTAACTCGTCTAGGGTCTGAGGTTCCGGATGATTCACCAATATGTCCTTGACGGATTCAGCCAAACCAAGCCGGAATTGGCCGCAGAGGGCAGGATTGTTCCAGCGGGAGTCTACTGCCCAGCGACGGAATTCCGAGCAATAATCTTCGGCTGGACGGCGTCCCTGGCGAAGAGTACGCAACTTAGCGTCAGCTGTGGCCCCTTTGTCGGGATCATCATAAAGAACCTCCATCGCGGAGAAAAAACTGTCCACAGAGAGACGAACTGGATCCTGGGATGCCAAACTAAAGGCCCAGGACTGAGGATCACCTTGAAGGAGGGAGATAATCAAGCCGACCCGCTGCTCTTGTGACCCTGAAGAGACAGGACGGAGCTGGAAGTACAATTTGCAGGAGTCCCGGAAGTTGGCAAATTTTGCCCTGTCACCGTGAAATTTTTCCGGGAGTGGAATTTTGGGTTCCACAAACATTGCGGCCGGGGCCCCCTGAGGACTGGGGTCGTTAGGAGCAGGACGGTTCTCCTGGGCCGCAACCCGATGAGCCAGGTGCTCCACCGCCGCTGTTAAGGCTTGCACCTGTTCCAGGATTTGGTCCATTCTTCTGGCCCGTTATACTGTCAGGACTGTACCAAACACCCGTCTGTCTTGAACTGGTATCCCCCAATCTCCACCGCCACTTCCGCCTATAGACAAGCCCCCGCTTGTAGGAGACGCGGGTAATGCCTCTCCCAGTCGGTTGCCCCCAGGACTTATAAGGCGCAAAGGATACCAGCTTAAGGTGCAGAAAGATGTTTGGCAGGGAATCCCGAATGAGGATGCCGGATGGCAGAGTCCGAATTACAGGCCGAGGTCAAACCAGGAGGTCACGGGGCGTGGTATCCAGAGGAGGTAACGAAAGGATGGTCGAGGCTAGCCGAGGTCAAATCCAGGAGGTCACGGAGCGCAGTACAGAAGGGTCAGGCAAGGGCGTAGTCGGGCAAAGCAGGAGGTCAGGGCAGGCAGCAAGCAAGAGAAGTCAAAATCCAGAAATCCAAAGTACACAAAGTCAGCAACGCACATCCAGAACCCAAAGGCTATAACGGGCACTGGGAACCCGGAGCCGAAGGGCTTTATAATAAATGCTGGCCATTGGGGAAAAGGGGAATTGGAGGGAACCTGAGTGATTGGTGCGACACTGGATCATGGGATAGGTCCCAGGAGCTGGACGGCCCAGGCCAGACAGGCCGACCAGTCCCTGGGCTCAATCCCAGGATCCAGCCAGAGACTGGATACTTCAAACTTGCCCCCGGCGGGCGCGCTGGGGAAAGCGCCGCCGGGAGGCATAAAGGAGACGTGCTCGCGCGCGCGCGCGCGAGCACGTTGAGTGTCGGGCGCGCCCCCAGCAGGAGGGGAAGGTGCCGCATCCCCGGACGGAATGGCAGGCCCGCGCAGCCGCGCGGAGCACGTTGCCACACCGGCTCCAGCAGCGTCCCGCGCCGCCAGCCCCTGGACCCCACGACGGCGCTGAGAAGACGGCGGACCCGGAGACAAGCAACCAGCCGCCCGCCGGGAGCCACCTGACAGCGCGCCGCGGGACCAGGGACGGCGATGAGGTAAGTGCCTAACAGGACTATTGAGAGTAGGAGGCCGTTTATCATTTGCCACACTGTCAGATGAGGAGAAGCAGCCTATCATAATTCCTCATGATCACCATATTGCTGCATTGATCATAAGATATTATCATAATCAAATAGTACACCAAGGGCGTCATATTACTGAAGGTGCAATCAGAGCTGCAGGTTTCTGGATCATTGGTGGAAAACGTCTAGTGTCTGCAATCATTCACAAATGTGTCATATGCCGGAAGCTCAGAGGGAGATTGGAAAGCCAAAAGATGGCAGAGTTACCAGAAGACAGAGTCAATCCTGAACCTCCATTCAGTAGTGTGGGAGTTGATGTGTTTGGTCCCTGGGAAGTTGTAACCCGCCGAACCAGAGGAGGTAGCACTGACAGCAAACGTTGGGCTGTACTTTTCATGTGTCTTTCTATCAGAGCAGTGCATATAGAATTGGTTGAGTCCATGTCAGCATCCAGTTTCATCAATGCTCTTAGAAGATTCTTCTCTGTTCGTGGTCCAGCTAAGTTGATTCGCTCTGACCGAGGTACTAACTTTGTAGGTGCATGCAAGGAGCTGCATATATGCTCAAATGATACAGAACTTCTAGACTATCTTCAAGACAAAGGATGCACATGGCTCTTCAACACTCCTCACTCTTCTCACATGGGAGGCGCCTGGGAGAGATTAATAGGTGTAGCTAGGCGCATTTTAGATGCAATGTTGCTCCAAGCCAAACCTACTCGTTTGACTCATGAGACTTTGAGTACCTTTATGGCGGAAGTAATGGCCATCATCAATGCGAGACCTTTGGTGCCAATATCTACAGATCCAGATAACCCAATGGTTCTTACCCCTGCTATGCTCTTGACCCAAAAGGTAGACTCTTTATCAGCCCCCTGTGGAGACTTTAGTACAACAGAACTTCATGTAAAGCAATGGAAACAAGTCCAATGCCTAGCTGATACATTTTGGAAGAGATGGAGGAGAGATTATCTGTTTACCTTACAAAGTCGCAAGAAATGGGCTGAAACTTGTCCCAACGTCAAGAAGGGAGATGTTGTGCTGTTGAAAGATATCCAAGAAAGCAGAAATAACTGGCCTATGGGAATTGTCACAAATACGTAAGTAAAGATGGTAAAGTCAGAAAGGTTGAAGTTAAAGTGGCGAAACAAGGGAATGTCAAAGTGTACGCCAGACCAGTCTCAGATGTTATTGTTCTCCTTTGAGTATTTGTAAAGTTGCTGGCACAATACATAACTTACAGCTTATCACTAACAGCTCTTAAATGTGACATTTGCCTTCAGTTGAATTCCATCCTGTGGATTACAATTGGGGTTGGAGATAGTTTGGCTTAGTGCGGCTTCTCCAATCCGAAGATGGGTTTCTGGACAAATTATTTCTTCATGTGGACTACTAGCGGGAAGTGCCACAGCCAAGAGACACCGACATTGTGGACTCATGTATAGTTATGTTACCAGTTCTAGTTAGGAATGTATTCTCTTATCAATGTGTTTTTCATGTACAGTAGATACGTATAGGTAGTGATATAATGTATTATATCAGGCAGGGAGTGTGCTGCCTTTTCAGGCTAGTTCAGTTATAATTGCTCTTAGGAGTGTATTACTTATAGTTGTGTAGTGCACCACTGCCATCTACTGGCAGAAGGTATAATAGTTCTACTTTTATCAAAGTGTATTCAGTGAATTCCTTAGACAGGAAGTAACCTTTGCTACAGGAAGTTCTCTTCAGCCATTTTAGATTTTCATTCTCTATGGATGCAGCAGATATTTTCCTCTCCCAGAAGGTTTGAGACATCATCACCTTTTCACAAAATTTAATGTATACTGAAGAACGTATAAGTATATACTAATAAAACAGTATAAAGTTGGATTCCTTTGGTGGACAATACAAGCATGGGCTTCTGTTTACTGAGATCTCCAACCAGTGTTTAGCTGTCCGTTTAGAATCACACACAGTCAGTGCTTTGAGAGCGGAACATACAAGGTTATGCTTATTGTCTCACACCACCTTGCCACCTTGTGCAAAGGCATCAGCCACTCATCTGTCTGCTCCTGTTAAAAATATCTCCTATTCCTCCTCCTACTACAAATTGAAAAAAAAAATTATATTTTTGCACATACTTAACCTAAAAATATTGATTAAATAATGAAAAATGACAAACAAGGCATTTCCTGGTAAAGCCCAGACAAAATATATAAATATATATAATTTTCATGGTAAATCCCAGAAAAACCCTTCAAAAATCACAGTTGAAAATGGTGAAAATTGGGCTGACACGAGGACAAAATATCTAGGAAGGCTGTCAATTAAAGGGTTAAACTGTAGTGACACACAAATGCCCTGAATCATTGAATACTCCACTAACAATTGGTATTAAAGAGTAGTGAAACCCAAGTGGTTTGATCAAAGGGTATTAAAGAGTACTGACAACCAAGTGGTTTCAGCAAGTGGCATTAAAGAGTACTGACACACAAGTGCCCTGAACAATTGGTAGTTGTTAGGATTTTTAATAAAAATGTATTATTTTTTAAGAGGGCCCTAAGTGCCTTGAACCAGTGTATGCTCCACTAACAGTTGATATTAACCCTTTAATTGCCAAGCACATTGGCCACATGTGCAATCTCCCTGTTGGGTCTCCTCTTCACCAAGAAGGCCTCCGATCGGGCTTGTAGCTTGCAGGGTGGAGGGGCCACCAAGGCTGGCCCTTGTGCACTGTTCTACAAGCCCCCATAGCTGGTCCCCTGGCTGGTTATACTGGGGTATAGAGTGTTCTTTTCAGTTTGGGGGGGGGTCTCCTGGGCAGGAATAGGGGGCTACTGGTTCATATTTGGTACTGTTAAAATTCGGAGAAATGGGGCTTCCATTGGCAATATGGTTTTCTTTAATAAAATAAATGTTTTATTTTAAAAAAAAAAAGACATTTTTTTTTTAAATATTTTTTTTTGTTTTTGTAGTTTTTTTGCTCACAAATATTTAAATAACTGTGGAAAAATTCAACATGAAAATTCATGTTGAGCCTAAATCCTGCTGCAAAAAAATGTAATTTTCCTGGAAATTCCTGCACAAATTACAGTTAAACATAGCACAAAATGGTGAAAAATTATCTGTCAACAGAGAGTCACAAAATCTCAAGTAGGCTGGCAGTTATAAATGGTTAAAAGTAGCGGTGCATGTCGGGTATTGTTATGTTCAGGGGACCTTGCACTTTCAGATTTAGCTTGTTTTTCGTGTTTGCATGTTGATATTTTTGGAAAATGTGTTTTTTTATTCTGCTTTTTTTTATACATTTTTTTAGGTAAACCCTGAGCAACCAAAGAATTATTTGAGTGATTACTTCCAGAAAGATGAGCCTACTATAACAAACTGGGTACGTCTAGAAAGCTTAAGGTGTACTTTCAGGGAATATATGGTTTGTAGTGGGTATTCCAAATTTAAAGGGTTGTTTTGGTTGAAAAATGTCAAGGTGCACACTTTGCAGAGCTGAAATTTTCAAGTTTAATTACCATTACCAGCCCATAGCTGGTCCCCAGACTGGTTATACTTATTTAACTTATTATACTAAATATTTAAAAAAAACTGTGGAAAAATGCAAACAAGACATTTTATGTTAAAGCCTAAAGCCTAAACTAAAACAAAAAGAAAGTATGTAATTTTCCTTTAAGTTTCTGCAAAAATCACAGTCAAACATAGCACAATGGTGAAAAATGACCTGTCAAAAGAGAGTGACAAAATCTCAAGTAGACTGGCATTTAAAAGGATTAAAAGTACCTATGCATGTTGGGTATTGTTCTGCTTGGGGGGCCTTGTGCTTTCAGATTTAGCTGGTTGTTTCTTGTTTGCTTATTGTTATTTTAGGAAAATGTGTGTTATTTTGTTTTTTTTTAAATTATATACATTTATTTAGGTAAACCCTGTGCAACCAATGAATTCTTCAAGCGATTACTTTCAGAAACATGAGCCCTCTACAACAAGCTGGGTACACCTAGAATGCTTAACATGTGTACTTGCAGGGAATCTATGGTTGTGGGGGTATTCCAAGTGTAAAGGGCTGTTTTGGCTGAAAAATTGCAAGGTGATCCCTTTGCGTAGCTGGAATTTTCAATTATAATTACCATTACTTGCATGCTTTACTTTGGGGTGTTAGGTAACTCCCTTGACAATACCTATGCATGTTGGGTTGTTCTGTTGCTTCAGATTTAACATGTTTTTCCTTGTTTGCATATTGTTTTTTAAGGAAAATGTGTCCTTGATTCTGCTTTTTTATTCATTTTTTAGAAAAACCCTGTGCAACCAAAGAATTACTTCCAGAAAACTGCCCACATCAACAAGTCTGGATGGCTAGAAAGCTTTAGATGTATACATCCAAAGAATATATAGTTTGTTGAGGGTATTTCAAAAAGGGTTGTTTTTCTAAAAAAGAACTGCAGTAGCAGTTGTAATTTATATGAAAAGCTCCTAAAGCACTGTTTCAGTTTAAGAGATTCTCCTGAGCAGGAAAAGGTTTCTACCAATACATATATAATACCATTGTAACCAGTAGAAATGGGGCTGTTACATGCAATCTTATTGAAAAACTTTATTACAAAAAAACACTATAAATTGTAAAAAAAATGATTTTATTTTTATTTTTGTTTTGCACATATTTCACCTAAAAATATAAGAATATACGTACAAAATGAACAAAAGACATTTTACATTAAAGCCCAGATTGAAAACAATATATAATTTTCCTGGGAAATCCTTGGAAATCCATTCAAAAATCACAACTAAACTTGTGTAGTGCTAAATAGTGAAAATGGTCTGGCAAAAGAAGGTGACAAAAACTCTAGGTAGGCTGGCACTAAGGAGTTAAAGTGGCTTTAGTTTTAGTAAGTGGTATACTGTTACACAAATGTCCTGAACTACTGGATACTCTACTAACAATTGGTATTAAAGTATAGTGATACCCAAGTGGTTTTAGCAAGTGAGATTAAAGAGTACTGACATAGAAGTGCCCTGAACCAGTGGATACTCAGCTAACATTATTCTACTGGTATTAAAGAGCAGTGACCACCAAGGGGTCTGAACAATTGGTATGGATGAATAGTGACACACAAGTGGTTTGAGCAAATGCTATTAAACAGTACTGACACCCTACCTATCTAGCCCTAACTCCAGCCACTTTCCCTGAGCAAATGTCTTGAAAAGGATAATAGCATGCTTAAAGTGGACCAACACCCAGGATTTTGACTATCCTGGGTTTTGGTCCATTTCGGTGGGGCACCCCAATCGGGGGTGCCCCGCTGTGTGAAACTCCCCAGAAAGCCCCGAAAACTCATCTCTCCCCGCTCCCACGTGACCGCTGCAGCCAATCCCCACCGGCGGACAAGCGAGAGGCAGCTCCGGACAAGCAGAGCATGTCCGCCGCCGCCTCCCACGCGTCCCTCTTACAGGGAGCGCACCCGCGCCGGCCATTCACAAATGGAGCGCCCTGCTAGAGGGACGCGCGGGAGGCGGCGGACGCACATGCGCCACTGGAACGTGGAAAAGGTAGGATTGTGGGCTTCCTAGGGTTTTTTTCCGATTTCGGATGTCCCGCGGGGAGGGCCGATCCCCCCTGGGTGTTGGTCCACTTTAACCACATATCTAGCCCTCACTGCAGCTGCATTCCCTAGATAAATGTCATAAATAGACAGTTTTGGTAAAACAATGAATCCCTATCTGTCCCTCAGCAGCAGCAGCCAGCATCTTTCCCTATCTGCTGCAGAACACCAGTGTGATCGGTGCCGACGCTGCCTTTTATATAGTGGGGTTACGTGTCCCATCTGGCCAATGGTTTCTAGCATAGGAAATCTGTACTTGGGGTTGAGAAGCCAAATTCTGTAAGTTTGGTACAAACCCAAACTTTGCGGTTTCGGTTTGCACATCAGTATTTATCCATTTTTATTTTTGTTTTATAGACCACTCACCCAGTATTTATCCATTTTTATTTTTGTTTTACAGACCACTCACCCATCACCCCCTCACACCCATGCTCAGCAATAAGCCTAATTAAGGCATTAAAATAAAAAAAAAATACTCACCTTTGCCCCAGCCACTGAGCCACACAGAATTGTGGTAAAGTGGACCCATCATTGCTATGGGTGTCCCAAAAATGGGTTTGTTTAGAGTAGAATTGCAGGAAAGAGAGGTGCTGTAACGTGGCCCTGCACCTTCCCATACATTTGCAAATGTGTGCTACAAAAACCTGTTTTTAACAAATTTAGACAGATTGTGGGATTTGTTGCAGTTGACAGGGATTTGAGTTTCGGGGTACTTCTTTTTGTTTTGTCTGGAGAATAGTTGTGTAGTTGCACACTCAGCTTCAGTGCAGTACAGTACTGCCATAGCCCAAAAAAGGTGGATGCTTGTGCTTTTGTGATAGTGGGTGGGCATATTGCTGCACTCTGCAGACCACCTAGCTGGCACAGCCAAGACTTCCTAATAGACAGGATACAGTGCAAATGGTTGTCTCTCAGTGAATTAGGCCCTTATTTAAGAAGGGATAGCGTCAGGTAGTGGCTGGTTAATGACAGGTAGCGACAGGTAGCGACTGGTGAATGCCGGACACGGCATGCAATTACACATTTATCAAGCAGAATCTGTTTAGCGACTGGAATAGCGCCATGTAGCGTCTGATTCATCATTTTCACAGCCTCAGCGAACAGTGCCGGCGTTCAGCCTTGCACAGCGCCAGGTATGACCTCTCGCTACCTGTTGCTCTCCCATACATTTCAATGGATGAATCTTTTCTTCTCTTTAAACGGGGTATTTGTTTTTTTTTTTCTTCAAAAAATCACAAATAATTATGTGACCTCTTCTGGCATTGAAAAAGCAGTTTTTTTCATAATTTTTTCATTTTTTATATATTTCCTCAGAAATGACATTACAGGTCAGGCATTAAAGTGTTCATGTTACAATGTTGTTACAATGTAATTCCATATGTTTTTGCTTTGTTACTAGTTGATAGATGCTTGAAAACAGACTTTAAACACACTGCCTACTGCACTCTGGGCTTCAAACAAGTAGTTTTCAGCGCCAGAGATTTGGGAGGCTGTTTTTTTCCTGAATATGGTGTGAGTCGGTCGCTATGAGCAGTCGCTACCATGCGTTCCATACAGCGCTGTACTGGTCAAATAGCGACTCCTCACAATGTATTCACCATTACTGAACAGCGACTGAGTCGCTATAAACTAGCGACCCACGGCCGAGCACAGTGACTACTAGCGGGCGCTCTGAAAATGCCTGCTACAGACGCTCATCTACCTGCCGCTAATGATGAATCAGCCTCTTAGTATAAAGCCCTGACACACCTATTTCCCCAAAAACACAGAGAGGAACAAACATAAAATAATTGATGTTACAAATTTTTAAAGATAAAACTTTTAAGTTTCATCTGAGCCAATATGTCTCAAAAAAGAAAATATTTTTATAACTTATGCTGTAAATATATTTTTATTAGTACAGCTGTATTATACAGCATCTAATTATAATGGCATTGTTGTTTGTTGCGTCATGGTTGAAGCAGATATTTATAGAAATGTGTTGATTTTTCAAGAGAAATGTTCAAGCACCGATTTCCTACTGTGACACATTTTAGTAGAAAATTCCATATATTAGTAGCATAAAGGCAAGCTGCGTAGATCTTAAAGACATGCTAAATTGTTGCCTGTTTATGCGATTACAACTGAAAAGTTTCCCCAGGAGTCAAACTATCGAGAAACTAAAGAGAACACCATTAGAAAAGAAGAGATTATTTAGAGCACTATTATTTCCTAAAAAGATAACACTATCTATATTGGCATAGCGTCAAACCAAAACGTGTATGATTATCCAGATTCAGAGAAAAACAGAAATAGATATATACTGCTCAGAAAAAGAATATAAAACTGATCTGCTCAAGTGGGAAAAATATTCAAGTAAGCAATGGCCACTGGGGGAATTGACGTAATCCAACCCAGCTAGAAACAAAATTCCACAAAAGAGTGCACCTTCTCACAAACCAAGCATACATAGGTTTATTACTGAAGAGAAGAAAAATGTCAAACTCACATATAAAGGTTGATTCAGAGCCCCTTTCTCGCTTGTTTTCCTGTAAAAATTCCCATTTTTGTTCCTTTTTCATTCTCGTGCGATTTATCCAAACCATTTTTTGCTGATCGAATATGTTTGTGTATTTTTTTGGTTTTGTAGAATATTTCATTAGGGAACAAAACTTTCAGAAGAAAAATCCAGCAAAAAGTTTGAATTCAATTTCGGATTCAGGGCAACAAATTTTTGACGCCATCAAAAAGCTAGTGAGAGCGGCTGGCTTAACACAGGCAAACTCGTTAAAAATCATGCCACTCTAGTTGCCATAATTTTTAACAAATCAAAATAATTTTCACATTAATTATTTTGTATTTTTTAATACATACAAATTTTATCCAACAGAAAAAAAAAAATTGGCCACTTTTTATTGTTAAAATAAATGCCACTTAAACAGCATTCATTTTAGCTGGGACAGCTTGGCATTTTTTTCTTTATTTTTGTTTAAATGTTATTTTTTCCTAAATGTGTTTTCCCACCCCAAAGCCAACCAGTCCAGGCATCAAGCATAAGGGCTTGTAACCCAGGGCTCAGAAGTTACGCTGTGTATGGCCCCTGTCCCTGAAATTACCAGCCCTTATGTTCCTTGATATGGGCTTGGGGCTCTTCCATCTTCCCTAAGTCATGTATAACATAACAGAAGGGGAGGGGCCTAGAGGGGATTTCTCATGAAAATCAGTGCGTAGTCAAATTAAGACTAATTAAGTGGTGTGTTTTTTTTCTTACACTTCAGGGGGACCCCTAAACCAGTTCACCTAGGTCAGGAACCAGCATCGGCAGATGACATGCCAGACATGCCAGTAACCTGACATATTACCTACATCTTTATTTGGGGCATCAGAGGAGCCCGGTGCCCATTTGTGTGCCCAGAGCCCATACCAAAGGGCATAAGGGCTTGTAACTTTCAGGAACAGGGGCCGCACATGACACGGCCTCTGAGCCCTTATGCTTGGTGCCCAGGTTGGTTGGCTTTGGGGTGACCCACAATTTTTTTCAAACTAATGAATGAAACCAAAAACTGAAAGAAACAGCCTTGCTGTCGCATTTCATTTTCAAGTGAATGATGGTTAAAACATAAAAAAAAAATATAGAAAATTGCTATTTTTGGTTAGATCAAAATTGTATCTAACAAAAAATGCCCCAAAAAAGAATTAAATTCTCAATGAGAACAGAAGTCGGGATAAGTTTGCATTTTCAATCGCATTTACATGAGCAAACTAATTTTGCAGGTGGCTGTGATTCTGTAAACCTCTGGTTTATTAGGAGGAGGTAAAATGCATAACCATAGACAGAATATATTAGTCCAGATGTTAAAAATCTGAATAGAACTTTTTAAATAGCTCTTGGGCTATTAAGATAAATTATAGCTGATAGGAGTGGAAACAGAAACAAGCAGTTTTCCCCACCTCCTCTTCGCTTTTCCTAGGACATATGAAAAACTCCCCTACTCTGCGTGGGTCCCATCTTTGGGCTCATGCTGCTTTATGTTTTTTATTGTATTTTTGATATTGATAAATGATCAATCAATTTGGAATAACATTTAAGTGTTCGAATGCAACTGGAACCTGTTTATGTTGATATAAAGAATACCAGTGAATGGAGGCTAAAATGTGTGCTACCCTTTTGATCCTGCTGACAAGGCTATACATAGTGAATATATTGTTTAACTGCAGGTCACACAAGCCCCACATCTTTGTTTATAGATTGTGATTTAGTTTTGCTTCTCCTTATAAATCCTTATAAATATAAATTCCTTATAAACATTTGACAAATGCTTTCACTAATGTGGTTGTTTTAAAATATACAATTTGTTTAAATCAGCTTAATTTTACTTCCTTTTCCAATTATTCAGATGACTGCTAAGTATCTAATTTCCTCCTCAATGGCACCCGGCATTTGCCCCTGACCTAAGCTGAGCTCATTAGGATATTTCCCTCAATATTTTTGTCAATTTTAATTGCCTGGATTTCCAATAAATCTTAAAGCAAGCAGGATCATTATAATACTATTCAGCAGCAGCAGGCTGATTTATATACTGATTCATGGATGTAGATCCTTCCTGACAAATGACTACAAGATCAGTCTGTCCCTGTTAGGTCTTTAGTGGCTGATAAGGAAAAGCTTTTTCATTATGAAATAAAATGTCTATATATTGGGAGGGTTTCATTGTATCTCCTAATTACAAACAAATCTCAAGACCTGTTTTTAATACTGTTTGCTGGCTGCAGTAGCTAGTAACTATTTACAGCAATTTATCAGCATCAGTATAACCATTGCTACATCTGTAATTTTGTTTGAAGGTGAACTGCACAAAACACTGGGTTCGTGTACTAGAGAAACCCTTCGACCCCATTCACATCTGTGATGTTAACAGTTTGGAAAAAGTTCTTATATCCTTATATTTAATAGCACTGCACACTACATGAGCAATAGAGATGGACAAGATTGAACCGCAAAGTTTGGTTTTGCACCAAAAATTCTGCACATGGTCCAAATGCGGAAGAGCTGATTGCTAGTAGATGGTCACCTGCTCCCATAAGTCAGAACAAAGCTCCTGGACTTGGTGGGCAGTAGTAGCAATGGGCTGACCGCTGATGACTTCTGCTGTCTGCCTGGGGCTGTGTAACCAACCCTTTCCTTCAAACTCTGATGGCCTTCAGTTCACATTGGACCTCATCATAAACCATAGCATTCTCTTCCACCTACTTCTTCCCACTAGTCTACCTCTAAGCCTCAAAGTTGCAGCAGTCTGCACTAGGGTTTCATCATCATCGAGGGTGTCATGTGATTTTCCGCTGGCCATGTCTTCATCCTCAAACATAAGTTGTTGGGCATCTGGAAACCCTAGGTCTGCAACTGGGGTAGAGGCAGGCGGACAGCCCTCGGTATCTCAACTAGGATTGTCATCATAGAGCATTATTGACTCCATGACTTGTGGCTGGGATGACCTTGCTGGTTTTAAGGGGGTGAGCTGGAGGGTTCAGCACTCTTAGCACTCTCATGGAAGACAATCCTACGGAACTGGTAGCACTGCGTGCCATATAATCTACATCTGCCTCAAATTGTTCTGGTCTCACCATTCTGCCAGCAGTATTGGGGCCTACGGCAATACACTCTAAACCAGAGAAAGGTGTAGCAGACAAGGATGAAACACATCCTCTCAGTGCAGCACCAGCTTCATCACCACCAACACCAGCAGCAGCACCACCAAGGCAATATCCCTGTCTCTAATTTGCTGCTTTCTGCATTGTTAGACACCTGCAGTTAACGTGGCCTAAATGGACAAATAAAAAAACAATAACAGAAATAATGACCCTTACGTGGCCTGAACAAGTGGATATTCCATTAATATTAAACAGCAATAACACCCAAGTGGTCTGAGCGAGTGGATACTCCACTAATACTTGTTATTCAACAGCAGTGACACTTATGTGGCATGAACAAGTGGATACTCCTTAATACTTGTTATTAAAGAACAGTGACAGACAAGTGGTCCTGAGCAAGTAGATAATGAATTACTATTTGTTATTAAACAAAAAAGAGCCTCACATGGCCTGAACAAATGGACACTTCAAAAGTATTTTTTTTTTCAAAAGAGCCTGGCATTGCCTGAACACTGGACACTCAATTACTATTTGATATTAAACAAAAAAAGATCCTTATCTGGCCTGAAAAAGTGGACACTACACCCCTGTATTTTTAAAGAGTCTGAAGAAGAGCCTCACATGGCCTGAACAATTACTATTCGTCATTATACAAAAAAGATCTTGATGTTGCTGAAACAAGTGGACACTCAATTACTATTTGTTTTTAAACAAAAAAGAGCCTGACATGGCTTGACCAGGTGGACACCCAATTACAATTTGTCATTAAACAATAAAGAGCCTGACATGGCCTGAACAGGTGGACATGCAATTATTTTTTGTTTTTAAACAAAAATGAGCCTCACAAGGCCTGAACAAGTGGACACTCAACTACTAGCTGTTATTAAACAAAAACAATCTTGACTTTGCCTGAACAAGTGGACACTCAATTACTATTTATTAAACAAAAATATTCTGATGGGACCTCAGCTACAATAACCCTATCTTTCCCTCACTCCAGCCGCTGTCCCCAAATAAATGTCCTGAAAAGGACAATATAGTTTTTAACAATGTATGTATCCCTCACTTCAGCTGCTTCCCCCTAATTAAATGTTATGAAAATGACAATAGCGTTCTTAACAACAACCTATATATCCCTCACTCCAGCCACTGCCCCTAGATAAACATCCTGAAATGGACAATTTTGTTTTTTAACAACGACTTATCTGTCCCTCACTCCACTCCACTCACTCCACTGAGGGGTTGGGGCAGAACTCAGACACGGATTTCAGTTTGAAATCCATGTTAAGGTTCGCACAGATGGGTCCGCTCATCCCTAGTCATAAAGCTCTCTTTAACTCTTTTCAGTTTGGGAGGTCTTCTAGGCAGGAACAGGGGTCTATTGATACAAATGTGGTACGACTGTAATTCGGAGGAATGGGGTTTCACATGCAGCATGGTTTTCTAGAAAGAATTACACGTTTTATTAAAAAAAAGACACGTTTAAAAAACACGTTAACACTTTTAACACTTTTTATCCCAAAATTTTATGAAAGCACCGAAAAAATTACAGTCAAGGCATTGTTTGGTAAAACCCAAACTCTGACAAAAAACAATATATAATTTCCCTGGAAATTCCTGAAAAAATGGCCTAGTAACAGAGGGTGCCAAATTCTTAATTAGGCTGGCAGTTAAAAAGGCCTATGCATGCTGTTTATTGTTTTGTTCAGGGGACATTGTGATATCCAATTAAGCTTGTTTTTCTTGTTTTGATTTTTAGGAAAATGTTATTTATTTTGCGTTTTTATTAATTTATTAGGGAACGCTGTGCAACCAATTCCTGGGTTTACCAATTCCTGGGTTTACATCCAGAAAACTGCACCCACAACAACAAATCTGGTGTGCCTAGAAAGCATGAATGTATACTTTGAGATATATATTTTTCAGGGAGATTTCCAATGTAAAGAGTTGTTTTTAATGAAAAAATGTAAGGTGCACATAGTAGTTGTATTTTCTTTGAAAATCTCCTAAAGTGCTGTTTTATTTTGAGGTATGTCCTGGGCAGGAAAGAGTGTCTACCAATACATTTAGTACTGTTATATTTGGAAGGAATGGGGCTTTTACATGCAATATGATCTTTTGGAAAAACTTACATTTTTTAATTTAAAATAAGCTACAAATTGTAAAAATATATTATTTTTACAATATTTTTCCACATATTTCACCCCAAAATATTTAGAAAGCAATGAAAAAATTAAAATCGAAAAAAAATTAAATCAAGACATTTCATGTTAAAGCCCAAAACCCTTTAACTGCCAGCCTACCTAGAGTTTTTGTCACCCTCTTTTGCCAGACCATTTTTCACTATTTTGTGCTGCTTGTGTTCAGCTGTGATTTTTGGAGGGATTTCCTGGGAAAATTATATATTGTTTTTTTCAGCAGGGTCTGGGCTTTAACATGAAATGTCTTGTTTGTCATTTGTTAAATTTAAAAAGAACTAAAAAAGTTTTCCATGCATGGCCACAGTTTTCTGGAGGTAATCCCTCAATTAATTCTTTGGTTGCACAGGGTTTCCCTAAACAAAGAATAAAAAAGCAGAATCAAAGCCACATTTTCCTTAAAGAAACAATATGCAAACAAGACAAAACAAATTAAATCTAAAAAAGCAAGGTCCACCGAACAGAGCAATACCCAACATGCATAGCTACTGTCAAGGGAAAAGTGGCCAAACTAAAGCAAAGTAAAGCATGCGCGTAACGGTAATTTTACTTGAAATTTTCAGCTCTGCAGACAAAGTGTGTATCTTGTGTTTTTTAAAACAAAACAATCCTTTACATTTGGAATACCCCCTACAAACCATATATTCCATTAAAGCACACAAGTTAAGCTTTCTAGGCATACCCAGCTTATTGTGGTGGCCTCTTCTTTCTGGAAGTAATCCCTTTGAAGAATTCTTTGGCTGCACAGGGTTTACCTAAAAAAATGAATAAAAGAGAAGAATAAACACATTTTCCTAAAATATCAATATGCAAACAAGAAAAAACAAGCTAAATCTGAAAGCGCAAGGTCCCCCCGAGCAGAACAATACCACATGCATAGGTATTTTAACCCTTTTAACTGCCAGCCTACTTGAGATTTTGTCACCCTCTGCTGACAGGTCATTTTCACCATTTTGCGTGATGTTTAACTATGCTTTTTGCAGGAATTTCCAAGAAAATTACATAATTTATTTTTGCAGAGTTTGGGCTTTAACGTGAAATGTCTTGCTTGTATTTTTTCTACTGCTTTTTAAAATATTTTTAAAGTAAAGAATATAAATATATATTGTCTCCTTTATTTTATTAAAGAAAACCATATTGCTTGTGAAATCCCCATATCTCCCAATTACAACGGCGCCACATATGTATCGGTAGCCATCGTTCCTGCCCAGGAGATCCCCTAAACTGAAAAGAGAACTTTATAACATTTACTAATAAAATACAACTACTATCCATCCCCACTATAAAGGGGTAAATAAAAAAAATTGGCAAGGGGTACCCCTTCCTGGGGCCGGGGGGGGGTTTGATGTGAGGTCCCCCTACCCATCATAACAAACCCAGGCAGCAGCTATGGGGCTTGTAGAACAGGGCACAGGGGCCATCTTTGGTAGCCCCCTGCCCTGCCAGCTACAAGCCCCAAAGCCTAATAATAATGAAGGTGAGTAAATGTTTTTGTTTTTTTTTACAGGAAATGCCGACAGCTGCTGAAATGGGGGGGGGCTATTCCGGCACTCTCCTGCAGCTGGAGACCCGGCCGGATTGATCAGGTGAGGGCAGGTGAGTGGCTTTTTTTTTAACTTTGCTAGCAAGGGGGAAAGTCAGGCACGTAGAATTTATGTGGCTGACAGCTAACGACAGGAGAGGTAGCCACGTAAATTTTACATGGCTGGCAGTCAAATTTCACTTATTAATTTCACTTATTTCTTAACTTTATTCACTGCAGTTTGACTTTAAAACCTCCAAATGCAAGAGGTGAAAGGGAAAGGGAAAAAAAGAATACCCTGCTCCTAATTCAATGCATTTGGATCCACTTCTGTTTATTTCAGTAAATCCTCCCCAGGGTCTTATTTCACCCACAAATCCTTCAGAAAAGGAAAAAGAACAATTGGATATTTTTCACATTTATTTCCATGTATTATTCATGAGTCTTTTTAATGTAATTAAGTAGAGTGTCAGCATTTTATTAGACGCAGATTTGCATCTTCCTAAGTAAGGTCATGTTTGTCTCTCGTTTCTAAATCAGGCATTATATTTACACATATATTTCAAGACAAACAAAGCATGAGCACAAAAGCAAACATTAATCAAGAGGTGTGTGACTTGAATAGCAAACTCAATTGCAAAACAAATGTATACGTTTGTTTTAATGTTTACATAATTTGTTTTTAGACTCTTGATCAAGCATCTCTCATACTTAAAGTGGACCAAAACCTACAGAACTTGTAAAAATACAATTCTGTGATTACTCACCTGTAGAATTGGTATTATACGTATACGGCACGTCCTGTTCCAGAATATTCCTTACTCCTGGGTAACACATCCACAAGATGGCGCTGGACTGCAGAGACAGAAAAGTGGCTCCTCCCGGCCCCATATATTCCAGGGACCTCCCACAAATTCCCCAGTATTGAAAAGCAGTTAAAATGAAGCCGGGAGAACTATAACCATTATCAAATATTGAACATAAGAAAAATCACCATAAAGAGGTAACTAAAAATAATGATAACAAGGGCAGGGTGGAACAGGACGTGCTGTATACGTATAATACCAATTCCACAGGTAAGTAATCACAGAATTGTATTATTCTAAGTATACAGCATGTCCTGTTCCAGAATATTCCTTACTCCTGGGAAATCCAATAGCAGTGTCCGTAAGGTAGGGTGGGATCCCCAAAAAGTTAGAGCAGACAGTGTAAACCACTGCCGCCTGCAGAACTTTGTGGCCAAAAGCAGCATCAGCTGAAGCCCGAACATCAACCTTGTAAAACTTAGAAAAGGTATAAACAGAAGACCAAGTAGTGGCCTTGCAAACTTGTTCATCAGAAGCCTGGAGCTGAAAAGCCCAAGAGGCACCAATTGCACGAGTGGATTGAGCAGTAAGGCGGAAGTGAGGATTCTTCCCCTTAGCAGAATAGGCCTGAATCACAGCCTGATGAATCCACTTGCTGATAGTAGATTTAGCTGGAGCCAGACCCTTCTTAGGTCCAGACGGGGGCACAAAAAGAGCATCAGTCTTCCTGAAGGATTCAGTAGCCACCAAATAGAACTTCAGAGTCCTGACTACATCCAAAGAGTGTAAAACCCTCTCCTTAGAGTTACTAGGATTAGGACACAGAGAAGGCAAAACAATCCCCTCGATTCAAAGAGCAAAAGTTAATTGATTTCGGATCGAGAATCGTAAGTTAGGGTGGGTGTTTGTCATTTTTTCCTTTTTTTTGGGCCATTTCGTATTCGCACGATCGTTCGCGCATAGATGTATATGAACATACGCATTTCGGACGTCAATCGGCTATTTTGCGTTAGTTCGTGTGTTTTTCCCGTCCAAATCATATTTTTTACGTGCTTCACATAGGCTTGCGACCAATTCAGAGAGGTGATTGCTAATTGTTTTGAAGGCCGTTAAAGAGCTGCTTCCCGAAATGTTTGCCGGCAGCTATTTGGCCTCGGGAGTAGGATGGAGAAGAGCGAGTTTGTGGCACATCAAGGGCTTATGCTTTTTGGCATGGATTTGATCCGGATGTCTGAGAGCAGATTGCCCCTGCGTCGTCGCATGAACATCGATAGCATGAATGATGTTGAGCTGTTTGAGCTGACCAGGCTTAATCGCGCTTCCCTCCATAAATTATATAGTGAGCTGCGGCCATGGTTAGCCCGCACCACAAGGAAGGGGCATGCAATTTCAGGTATGACCAAGATGCTTGGCTGCCTGCAATTTTTGGCGAACGGCTCATTCCAGAGGCTGGGTGCCCTCTCCGTGGGGATGTCACAGCCTACGCTGAGCCGCGCACTATCCAAATTTTTGGAAGGCATGGCTGCCATAACTCCCAAATATATTTATTTTCCGGATGATATGGCAGCCAGAAACGCCATTAAGCTTGGTTTTTATAATGTCGCCGACATGCCCAACGTAATTGGTGCTGTTGACTGCACACATGTGGCACTCGTACCTAGGGCATACGACGAGTATATATATAGGTATATTTTTTTTGTTTTGGTTATTATGGGGCCCATCGTGTAATGTAACCTGTTTTCCTTGGCGGCAGCATATTTTTGTTTGGGCTTTTGTGTACATGCCTTATTTAGGCTTTTCATTTGTTGTTTTAAATTGTGTGCAGACATGTTTTTTTTTCCAAATGTGTTTTGCCCTTATCACTTACCCTTTTTTTTTTGTTTTGGCCTTAAGGAATCGAAAAATGGGACACTCCCTTAATGTCCAGGCCGTGGTGGGGCCGGACATGCGTTTCCTGAGTGTCCTTGCCGGCTACCCAGGATCGTCGCACGACTCATATATCCTGAGACGATCTGGTTTGTTTAGGCGATTTGAGTCAGGTGAATTTTCAGGTGCATGGCTGCTTGGTAAGTGTGTCCTATTTTTGGTTATCGATATTTCAGAGGAATTTGTTCTTTTTTGCTATTTTAGCTTTATAATTATTGACATAAACATGAACCAGGATTTTTTTTTTTTTTTGTTTTGTTGATTGTATTTAAAAAAAAAAAAACGCTTGGCTCACTTTGTCCTTCAGAATGTTTTAACTTTGGTTAGGATGTCTGTAACTTCCATGTCAAAAAATATATTGGGTAGCAGATTGTCCAGAAGTATCTGCTAGTTTTTGGTCCTTTTGTAGTATTGGTCTTTCAATGCCAAAGTGGACTTAAACTGCATACAGTGCATTCTTTATCGAAATGTTGTGGGCCCCTCAGCAGCATCCTAATTGTAACATTTCATAAACCAGAAAAAAAAGCATATTTCTAAAAACCCTTGTCCGTGCAGATGTTTTATCATTCTTTGGTTTATTTAAGCTGCATTTTTAGTTATGTACTACATTTGTGCCAATAGTGTTTTTTCTAATGTGCCCTGGGTGTATTTTTTGGGCCTTTAGCTTACCTCATTTTGATATATGTCAAATTGTTTGTGTTTGTTGTCTTGCAATTTGTTTATTTTTTTAATTTAATTGTCTTGTTAAGGTGATTCCGGTTACCCACTTCTCCCCTGGCTCATGACGCCTGTGCTGCGGCCCCAGGATGCCTCTCAGGAAGCCTACAACCGTGCGCACCGCAAGACCAGGGCTGTTGTTGAGAGGGCATTTGGACTGTTGAAGACCCGTTTTCGGTGTTTGGACCATACCGGGGGCGCCCTGCAATATGATCCTAACAAAGTGATAGACATCATAATGGCATGTGCTGTTCTGCATAATTTTGCCATTCAAGAACGTGTCCCCCGTTATGTGGATGTTCTGCCCTCTACAGCCCTAGAAGATGATGGTGACAATTATGTTGGCCCACCCAGTGAGTCAGGTCAATTAGTGCGAGCAAATTTGATCTTGCAGCATTTTAGCTAAAGCCTTGTTTTTTTTCCCATTCTGTGTGTGTGTATTAGCCTTTTTGTTCAATTATTTGCTTGCCCGTAATGTGGCATTACCTTAAATTAAAAAATGTTTGCCTTAATTGTTGCCTAATGTTTTTCCTGGTGTTTACTTAGATTGATCTTTGCATTTTTACACCTCTTAACAAAAAATGTATCTGCTTTAGCCCAAGGTGATGTAAAATGTGTTTCAACTAAAAACGCCACAAGTATTGTAAGTGTGTAAATTTTTTACTTTTGGCACTTTGAATGGTGGTGCATAACAAAAAACATTCCACATACAACTGTGTCTCAAAATGCATGAAGTTATTAAAATGAAATCTACACATCTACACCTGGAAGTGAGTGGCACAACCAAACAAGGACACCCAGTCCAAAGCCCAGCCTAGTCCAGTCATTAATATTGCCTGTGCCAAGGGATATTTGGGCATGGCCATAATGTCACACAAACATGTCTGCAAACAGGAGGAGCACAAACCAAACAAATGTAAAAAGCCATAGGTGGCACATGTTACTTGCCACCTACACTGCACATAGACCTATGGCATTGGCTAGTGGCCTTAATCATTACTCTAAGGAGCTCTATGGGAGCAAATCCAAAACACAACCTGCATGTGAAACACAAAATGGATTGAGCTAAACATCAAACTACAAGTAAATACAGTGGGGGGGGGGGGGGGAAGAGAAAAGATGTCCCACACATTCATGGATTAATTAATAGGGTGGCTGCCCATAAAACCCAGGTGGAGGTCCGTGTGGATGGGACCTAACCTGGACCATGGTTGCATTGTTAATTTGCAACTGCTCCATAATGTTTCTCTGCATATTGGTCATATCAGCCATGGCTGACTGGATGCCATTACTTGCATTGACCATGTTGCTGTTGAGGGTCCGAAACTCAGCGAGGATGCCCTGTAAGGTGTTATTGAGGTTGACCATATCGGCATGCCTTTCCTCCCGCTCATTTTGGAGCTGTGCCTCAAAAGAGTCCCTCTCCTGGTTCCATAAATCAAGCAGGGCACTGTGCCTCCCCTGGGAAATTGTGCGGCGTAATGGAGTCCGCCGCACAATTACCCTGGCTCTTGGGCGTGCCCTGCCGCGTTGTCTCGTCCCCTCAACAGCAACAGGCATGCTTGGCAAATCCTCAGCAGCAGAGTGAACACTGGGGACTGTTGTCTCAGTCTCCCCATGTGCAGGCACAATGGATGCAGATTCACTCTGCTGCTGAGGATTGGCCAGAGAAACATTATGGAGAAGTTGCAGATTGGGACCCAGGGGGAGGTCTTCGGACGTGGCCAGCATGGATCCATCTTCCTCCATTTCCTGGATCTCTTCCATGAGTGTGTGGGTCTGTAGGGACATAGAAAAAAAAAGATTAAGTTTGCGTTCCAAATTAGGATTCCATCAGTTTAACACATGCTTAAGCACTTGGTAGTATTTTTGGTACTAAATAAACTTACCGGAAAACTCGGATCTGGGCTCCTATGCTGTACGGACCTGGTAGGCATATTCAAACTGGGGGGTGAGTTTACACTTGCTGAGGGGTCATGCTGGGCTGAAGAAGAGAAAACAAAACAAGGTAAACACACACATAAGCATTGTTTTGGTAGGTAATTAAACAAGCCACTATTTGTAATCTTAAGCAACTCTACAGCAACGGGGACGATTTGTAAAATACACTCACTTTAAGATATGTGAAATGGATCGAGTAAACTGCTAACTGACCTCAGTTCAAAGTCAGGAAGTGTACCCAGTCAGCATACAACTTGCAGAGCACCTATTTGGAGTTTGACTACCATTCTCTAGGTCAGGGGTACTCAACCACTTCTTGTAAAGGTCCATTTAAAGGTATCTGGTGAGAGGTGAAGGTCCGGGCATGGGGCTGTCGCAGGGGGTGTATAGTTAGAAATCAGCACACTGGGGGAGGGGCTATAGATTTCCCAGGCAAAACGAATAAAGTCTGCTTGCCCTTGCTGGGCTGGATGGGGCAGAGCTGAGGGGACAGGGATTGGATGGATAAAGCTGGGAGGACAGGAATGGATGGTGATGGGATGAATGGAGCAAATCTGTTAGGAATGGATGGGGCTGAGCTGGGGGGGGGCGAGATGGTGGGACAGGGGCAGATGGGGCAGAGCTGGGGCAGCGGGACAGGATTGGACCAAGAGAATGATGAACAAAGTTTGTGTGTACCTTGCAATGCCACTTCCTGTGCAGTACTTCATATTGCAATGCTAGGTTTCAGGGAGCCATGACATTGGCCGGGAGACTAAGCACTACATCGCCGATCAAGGGGGCAGCTCTGAGCACGTCAACACAGAAGTAACTGAGTGCAGGGCTGTCTGGGCAGGGGTCCGGAAATCTGGTGCCAAGGTCCGCATTCGGACCCCGGTCCGCCAGTTCAGTATCGCTGCTCTAGGTAATATATGTTTTGGGGTCTTGATTTAAATTGTTACCTCAAACACAACTCACACAACAAATAGACAACACATCCCTAATGATGTGTGTTTTGTGATTGAGTACAAATATATCACTTTTCTTCAGAAACTTTGTTACTTGACACATAATTAGTGTTAATTGTTATTTTACATAATGTATGTGGTCCGAAATGTGTGATTTACAGGGACCAAAACACGACACAAACAGGCACAGTAGTGCGAGGCCAACCAAGCCACACCATAGGGCCATACCGTCATCTTTGTACTCGTGAACTTTAATTTACTTTGCAACCAGGCAAACATGCAGATTAAGATTACTCACCTTGTGTACGGGTCGGTGAGTCTGTGTCCCTTAGACCCGCATGGCCACCGACCGCGACAGGATGGAGAAGGCCCAGCACAATCTCCTCAGCAGGTGTAAACTCGAGTTTGGTGGGAAAGCCACCTCCAGTTTTCATGCTGAAATGAAAATATAGTTTGGTACATAGAAAAGGTGCATACAGTACATCCTAATAATTACATTTGGATACATCATTTATTTACCTGTAATTATGCCTTTTAATTTCTTTTTGCCGTACAGCATATTTCAGATCAGAAATTTTCTTCTGGATTTGTCCAACATCTTTCCTCTCTTCCCCCGCTGCATTTACTTGTCGTTGGATTTTTTCGAACAATTCCATTTTGCGCTGCTTAGTGGTGTTTTTTGATTTGCTCCCATAGAGCTCGTCATAGAATAATGTAAGGCCACTAGCCAATGCCATATTTTGGTCATGTGAGAATCGCCCACTCAAATGTCCGCGCCGCAATGTGCGGACAGATGGTTGGCTTTGGGGCTCCTCCATGTGTGCAGACACATGTGGTGACATTATGGCCTGGGGCTGTGTAGGGGAATGGAAGGATTGCTGGCTTCCCAATGACTGGACTGGACTGGCCAAGGGACTGGGTGTTCTTGCGTGGCTGGCCACAGAACTTCCAGGTGTAGATGTGGTAAGGATGATGTCCATTCTTGGGCCTCTTGGGGGGCTATGTGCCCTGCTGGTGCCTGGTCTGGGGCTAGGTGCCCTGCTGGTGCCAGGTCTTGGGCTAGGTGCCCTGCTGGTGCCTGGTCTGGTCCTAGGTGCCCTGCTGCGGGGCCTGGATGGGCTTCTGGCAGTGCTTCTGGGCCTAGATGGGCTTCTGGCCCTGCTGCGGGGCCTGGATGGGCTTCTGGCCCTGCTTCTGGGCCTGTATGGGCTTCTGGCCCTGCTTCTGGGCCTGGATGGGCTTCTGGCCCTGCTTCTGGGCCTGTATGGGCTTCTGGGCCTGGATGGGCTTCTGGCCCTGCTGCGGGGCCTGTATGGGCTTCTGGCCCTGCTTCTGGGCCTGGATGGGCTTCTGGCCCTGCTTCTGGGCCTGGATGGGCTTCTGGCCCTGCTTCTGGGCCTGGATGGGCTTCTGGCCCTGCTGTGGGGCCTGTATGGGCTTCTGGCCCTGCTGCGGGGCCTGTATGGGCCTCTGGCCCTGCTGCGGGGCCTCTATGGGCTTCTGGCCCTGCTTCTGTGCCCGGATGGGCTTCTGGCCCTGCTGCGGGGCCTGTATGGGCTTCTGGCCCTGCTTCTGTGCCTGGATGCGCTTCTGGCCCTGCTGCGGGGCCTGGGTTGGCTAAGTGCCCAGCTTGAGAGCATGGGTGGTGTGGGCTCCCTTGGGCGGCCTCTTCTGGGGGCAGATGTGGTGGTGCCTGCTGTGGGGCTTCCTACCCGTTTTGCCTGTTTTTTGGCCGCAGGGGCACGTGCCTTTGTGGGCCTTTTTTGCGAAAGGGAGGGTCCACTGTCCCTTGGTGGGGCCGAGGTGCTACTTGCCTTTTGGGAGCGTAGCTTCTTTTGGCCTTGCTGGGACCTGGTTGTTGGACCCTCAGAGGTCTGGCTTGGCTGGGCGTGTTTCTGTGCTGGCTTTTTGGGTGCCATTTTCTCCAAAATGTCAAAGAGAATGAGCTTTGGGTGCAGGGACCTTTAAATAAGGCGCCCAGCATCTGACGCCTATGCGCACGCCTACGCGATCGTACGGACGTACGTTCGTGCGGAACCAGGAAACCGCTGGGGTTTCACTTATCTGCTGCCTTGAAGAAGCATAAAGATGGCGCCCACTATCTTCACCCGTCAACAAGAAGAGATCCTCATGCTGGTAAGTGCCTTGCTCTGCCTTTTAAGCTAATACTGACTGATGTACTACATGTAAATGATGTGGTTGGAACTAGTTTGGTGGATCTTAATGTTTTAGAACAGGCTCCTCACACTTCATCCTCAAGGGCCGAGACAGGCCACGTTTTCACCTCTCTATGCTGATGTCCTAATTAGGGCAATTGCTCTGGCTTAGCACCAGTTAATTAACCTGTGGAGTAGCGTGGATAGCTGTCAAACCTGGCCTGTCTCGGACCTTGATGCGGATGTTTGAGGACCACTGTTTGGCTAAGACATAAAAACACAACGGCAAGCCACACACGTGCCCAAAAAGTCCGAAACCGGGCCTTCAGCGTGATTTACTAAAAAGCAGTAAAACCTAAAAAACGAGTACACAGCCTATTACATTTCAAAATGGGCCATTTTAAGACAATAACGTATTAGTCTTGCCTCCACTGGCCTGAAACTCTGTTCAAGAATTTAGGATATGCGCGCAGCCATCTGTACTCATAAGCATCACACTTACTGAGGAGAGGTGAGTGGGATAAGGTACAGGGAGGTGGGTTATAGCTGTGCTTTGCTCAGACACAGCAGAGCTGTGGTCATGGGAAGGTCATCAGTCCAAGAATGCAGAGCAGCACACACACTTCCAGTTTGCATGCACTTCCTGTTTGCAGGCTGCCGCCAAAGATGGCATTTTACATAAGCCGCCATCTTGCAGGTGGGCTGATTTTTAATGTTGGCAATCTGTATGTACAGGGTGTGTGAAACATATAACATAAGACCAGACTCTGATTCAGAGTGAACGTCCACTTTAAGGCACTCCCCAAAAATGGCTTTCACTCTAAATGTGTGTGTTAATGACATTACATTCGCAACTTCTGATGCAACACATATGGCTATGTGTGTAAAAGTAAAAGCTCTGTGTCCATTATGTTTTTCAGATCATGCTTCAGCGCCGGTATGACTTCGCGCCCAATGTTTGCGAAAAAAGGGACATCGCCCGGGAGATCATCGCGGAAATACACCGTGTCACCAGCACCACCTTCACTCACACCCAGATAATGCAGCATTGGTCGGACCTGAAACGTCTGCACATGCCCCGGGTGCGGAGGTTTTTTGGGATCCATTTTTCAAGTAAGTACAAAGCGATTGCATGGTATATGTTCCAAATTTATAAGTTATGCCTTTATTTATAATGACTTTTCTTGGTTAGTGTTGGAAATGGATTTCAGAATTTGCCGCACCCGGAGGCGCACAGGCCGACCAGTGCTGCATGCTTCTGCATCTGTGAGTGAAGGTGGTGGATCTCCCGGGCGACGGACCTACCCCTCCTCTGTGGCCTCCTCAGACCAGCCCCTGGACCTTACCACAGAGGAGGGGCCCAACCGCGTGGGCGTGGAGTCATACCCGGCCAGGCATGGGGAAGGCTCTGGTATGTCACTCTTCATGTATATGCACAAAGATATACATGCAAGCAAAAAAACTAAGTGCTCCTTTATTATGTATTTCTAGATGCTTCGGGAGCGGGTGAGGTAGTGGAGGAAGAGGCAGCAGAGATGCTTGAAGTTGATCCTGGCGAAGGTGAGTGATGTCAGCCAGACTGGGAGCCAGATATGTTGGGAATAGTGACTCGATACAACAACTAACCAAATGTCACATGTTTCTCCAGGGACTTCTTCACAGCATAGCCAGGACCAAGGGCATCCTGTTGGCCCCAACCAGCCATCTGTCGGCCACCAACAAAGTAAGTAGCCATGCCATTATTCAGAATTATGTGTTTTGGGCTAATAACACACACATAACTAAAGGCGTAGCCAATGTATAGTTAACACTTTCATGTGGGCACTTCGTTAGCTTAAAGCGGACCATAACTCGTATTAAGAGCCTAGCTAATAAGTATCCCACACACTGTACATACAGATTGCGAACATTCCAAAACAGGCTACCTGCATCTACTGCATGTTAGGAGCCTTTAAACATACAAGATGGCGGCATAGGGAATGCGCCATATTTACAGGCAGCATGGCATCCAGATTTGACAAAGTAATGGGCTGCCATGCATTGTGGGACTGCTGACCTTTCCCTGAACCCAGCTATGCTCTGTATTACCAAAGCACAACTGTAACCTGCTCCCCTCCTCATTAAGTGTTATGCTTCTGAGTCCAGATGGCGGCGCAGTAATAAAAAATAGAAAGAGTTTTTGCTTTTCATTACATCATGTTGAAGGTCCGGTTTAAGGAGTTTCACTACTTACCTGTGGGAAATGCATTTACTTCATCCCTTGGAAGAATGACATATGTCATGCATTTACATGTATTTGATTAACCAAAAATCTATTCCCAGCATACAAACCGGTCTGGTACTACTATTTATGTTTATTTCTCTATTGGTTACAGGGATGATCCCACAAACAGTGGCTGCCAAAAAAAAAGAATCCAGGAGTTGGTGGCCGAGCTGATGGCCATACAGGCGACGTTGGGGCCAACTGATGAAGAAGAGGAGGAGTATTAGTGCTCTTGGTCCTGGCTAATTTTGTAATATAGTTTTAAATTTAAAAAAAAAAAAAACAGTTTTAAAAGTTTTTATCAAAAACCAAAAAATAATAACAAACTATTTTTTTTAAATAAATAACATTTTAAGGCTTTAGAAATGTGTCATTTCTAATATGCGCAAAAAAATACATTTACACAAACACGAAAATACATGCTTATAAACATATAGACATATGTACATTAAGTGGTTTGGGTAAGTTTTATGCTCGAGAAAATGAAGAAGAATGCAAGCGCTAAGGGGTTTGGGTAAGTTTTATGCTCGTCAAAATGAAGAAGAATGCAAGCGCTAAGGGGTTTGGGTAAGTTTTAGGGTCCGAGAAATGAAGAAGGATGCAAGCGCTAAGGGGTTTGGGTAAGTTTTATGCTCGTCAAAATGAAGAAGAATGCAAGCGCTAAGGGGTTTGGGTAAGTTTTAGGGTCCGAGAAATGAAGAAGGATGCAAGCGCTAAGGGGTTTGGGTAAGTTTTAGGGTCATCAAAAACAAGAAAAAACCAACCGCCAAGGGGTTTGGGTCAGTTTTAGGGTCCGGGAAATGAAGAAAAATCCAACCGCCAAGGGGTTTGGGTCAGTTTTAGGGTCCGGGAAATGAAGAAAAAAACAACTGGCAAGGGGTTTGGGTCAGTTTTAGGGTCCGGGAAATGAAGAAAAATCCAACCGCCAAGGGGTTTGGGTAAGTTTTAGGGTCATCAAAAACAAGAAAAAACCAACCGCCAAGGGGTTTGGGTCAGTTTTAGGCTCGTCAAAATGAAGAAGAATGCAAGCGCTAAGGGGTTTGGGTAAGTTTTAGGGTCCGAGAAATGAAGAAGAATGCAAGCGCTAAGGGGTTTGGGTAAGTTTTAGGGTCAGAGAAATGAAGATGAATGCAAGCGCTAAGGGGTTTGGGTAAGTTTTAGGGTTCATAAAGGTAAGTGTTAGACTGGCGCGAAGTAGTAGTGGTGAGATTGGTAGTGTCAGATAGGGCCCACATTGGTTTGGGGAGTGTAGCTTGGATCGCGCATGCGCAAGACCTTATATATATACGAACGAACGAATATAAGAGGCAAAAAACCATTGAAAACCAGAGGCAAACGCAAGTAATTGGAAGAGGTGGAAGATGGAAGAGGCCGAAAAAACAGGCTGCCGCCGCAACAAGTGATCACATCAACCTGTTTTTTACGATTGACAAATGACTGAGCCAAGTTCGGAAGATAACATACGAACGGACGGGCTTTTTACGATAGGAAACGTATTTGCTTATAGACTCACTCGCAAGTTCATACGAACGCACGAGCGTACGGGAAAAATAAGATGATCGGCACCAAAATCAAAGCTGTTACATGTTTCTTTGAATCGACCCAAATGTCCTGATTGAGATGAAAAGCAGAAACAACCTTAGGCAGAAAGTCTGACTTAAAACGAAACACCACCTTGTCCTGGTGTCTCTCAAAGTAAGGGGGTTTGATGGAAAGTGCAGCCAACTCAGAAACACGCCTAACAGAAGTAATAGCTACCAAAAAGACTACCTTAAGTGTAAGAATGGACAAAGGGGCCCCCTGCAAGGGCTCGAAGGGAGACCCCTGCAGGGCAGATGCTGAGCAAAAGATCTTTGGAAGAAAACGACCAAGGAAGAGACATGACCTTTCAGAGTACTGAGTTGAAGACCCAGATCCAAACCATGTTGCAGAAACTCCAGAATCCTAGGAATAGAAAACACACGACAAGGAAGCGACTTAGACTCGCACCAGTCAATGTAAGTACTAGAGATGAGCGAACTTTTGAAAAATTTGATTTGACTGATTCGCCGAATTTTCCGACAAAAACCGTTTCGGCCCGAATTTATTTGCGATGAATCGCTATTAAAAACAGCTATTTCTGAGCCTCCTAGAGCTTCAATAGGGTTGTAAACCATTCTGCCTTGCTGTAACACGCATAGGATGTGTGCTGGGATAGTGAAATAATACTGCAAAGCGGCACAATTGCCGAGAGTTGAGGTGGCATCACTATGAGGGGCCCCTATAGTGCCTGAAAAACAGGAGCTGGCAGCAGCAGGAGCCCAAAAATTAGCTGAATCACACCCTGGAGTTGCAAGCAGCAGCAGCCGCCCATATATTGGTTGAAAGAGACACTGGAGTTGGCAGCAGGAGCCCAAAAATTTGATGAATCTCACCCTGGAGTTGCAAGCAGCAGCAGCAGCCCAAACATAGCTTGAAAGAGACACTGGAGTTGGCAGCAGGAGCCCAAAAATTGGCTGAATGACACCCTGGAGTCGCAAGCAGCAGCAGTAGCAGGAGCCCAAACATAGCTTGAAGCAGTCACTGGAGTTGGCAGCAGGAGCCCAAAAATTGGCTGAATCACACCCTGGAGTTGCAAACAGCAGCAGGAGCCCAAACATTACTTTAAAGAGACACTGGAGTAGGCAGCAGGAGCCCAAAAATTGGATGAATCACACCCTGGAGATGCAAGCAGCAGCAGCAGGAGCCCAAACATAGCTTGAAAGAGATACTGGAGTTGGCAGCAGGAGCCCAAAAATTGGATGAATCACACCCTGGAGTTGCAAGCAGCAGCAGGAGCCCAAACATTACTTTAAAGAGACACTGGAGTTGGCTTCAGGAGCCCAAAAATTGGCTGAATCACACCCTGGAGCTGCAAGCAGCAGCAGCAGCAGCAGCCCAAACATAGCTTTAAAGAGACACTGGAGTTGGCAGATAACAGATAGGCTGCTAAGTGCAGGTTTGGGATGCCCTGCGGCCTGGTGTTTTTTTTGTTAAAGGCAGACCAAAAACCAATTCAAAATACAATACTTTGATTAAGCTGAGGAAGCATGAACAAGCGTATTTAGTATAACAGATAGGCTGCCTAATGCAGGTTTGGGATACCCAGGTGGGCTGGTGTTTTTTTTGTTAAAGGCAGACCAAAAACCAATTCAAAATGCAATACTTTGATTAAGCTGAGGAGGATCAACAAGCGTATTTAGTATAACAGATAGGCTGCTAAGTGCAGGTTTGGGATACCCAGGTGGGCTGGTGTTTTTTTTTTGTTAAAGGCAGACAAAAAACCAATTCAAAATGCAATACTTTGATTTAGCTGAGGAAGGATGAACAAGCGTATTTAGTAAAACAGATAGGCTGCTAAGTGCAGGTTTGGGATGCCCTGCGGCCTGGTGTTTTTTTTTTGTTAAAGGCAGACCAACAACCACTTCAAAATACAATACTTTAATTAAGCTGAGGAAGGATGAACAAGCGTATTTAGTATAACAGATAGGCTGCTAAGTGCAGGTTTGGGATACCCAGGTGGGCTGGTGTTTTTTTGTTAAAGGCAGACCAAAAACCAATTCAAAATGCAATACTTTAATTAAGCTGAGGAAGGATGAACAAGCGTATTTAGTTTAACAGATAGGCTGCTAAGTGCAGGTTTGGGATGCCCTGTGGCCTGGTGTTTTTTATTTTAAAGGCAGACCAAAAACCAATTCAAAATGCAATACTTTGATTAAGCTGAGAAAGGATGAACAAGCGTATTTAGTATAATAGATAGGCTGCTAAGTGCAGGTTTGGGATGCCCTGCGGCCTGGTGTTTTTTTTTGTTGAAGGCAGACCAAAAACCAATTCACAATACAATACTTTGATTAAGCTGAGGAAGCATGAACAAGCGTATTTAGTATAACAGACAGATAGGCTGCCTAATGCAGGTTTGGGATACCCAGGTAGGCTGGTGTTTTTTTTGTTAAAGGCAGACCAAAAACCAATTCAAAATGCAATACTTTTATTAAGCTGAGGAAGGATGAACAAGCGTATTTAGTATAACAGATAGGCTGCTAAGTGCAGGTTTGGGATACCCAGGTGGGCTGGTGTTTTTTTGTTAAAGGCAGACCAAAAACCAATTCAAAATGCAATACTTTGATTAAGCTGAGGAAGGATGAACAAGCGTATTTAGTTTAACAGATAGGCTGCTAAGTGCAGGTTTGGGATGCCCTGCGGCCTGGTGTTTTTTATTTTAAAGGCAGACCAAAAACCAATTCAAAATGCAATACTTTGATTAAGCTGAGGAAGGATGAACAAGCGTATTTAGTATAATAGATAGGCTGCTAAGTGCAGGTTTGGGATGCCCTGCGGCCTGGTGTTTTTTTTTGTTGAAGGCAGACCAAAAACCAATTCACAATACAATACTTTGATTAAGCTGAGGAAGCATGAACAAGCGTATTTAGTATAACAGACAGATAGGCTGCCTAACGCAGGTTTGGGATACCCAGGTAGGCTGGTGTTTTTTTTGTTAAAGGCAGACCAAAAACCAATTCAAAATGCAATACTTTTATTAAGCTGAGGAAGGATGAACAAGCGTATGTAGTATAACAGATAGGCTGCTAAGTGCAGGTTTGGGATGCCCTGCGGCCTAGTGTTTTCTTTGTTAAAGGCAGACCAAAAATCAATTCAAAATGCAATACTTTGATTAAGCTGAGGAAGGATGACCAAGCGCATTTAGTATAACAGATAGGCTGCTAAGTGTAGGTTTGGGATGCCCTGTGGCCTGGTGTTTTTTAGTTAAAGGCAGACCAAAAACCAATTTAAAATGCCATACTTTGATTAAGCTGAGGAAGGTTGAACAAGCGTATTCAGTATAACAGATAGGCTGCTAAGTGCAGGTTTGGGATGCCCTGCGGCCTGCTGTTTTTTTGGTTAAAGGCAGACCAAAAACCAATTCAAAATGCAATACTTTGATTAAGCTGAGGAAGGATGAACAAGCGTATTTAGTTTAACAGATAGGCTGCTAAGTGCAGGTTTGGGATGCCCTGCGGCCTGGTGTTTTTTATTTTAAAGGCAGACCAAAAACCAATTCAAAATGCAATACTTTGATTAAGCTGAGGAAGGATGAACAAGCGTATTTAGTATAATAGATAGGCTGCTAAGTGCAGGTTTGGGATGCCCTGCGGCCTGGTTTTTTTTTTGTTGAAGGCAGACCAAAAACCAATTCACAATACAATACTTTGATTAAGCTGAGGAAGCATGAACAAGCGTATTTAGTATAACAGATAGGCTGCCTAATGCAGGTTTGGGATACCCAGGTAGGCTGGTGTTTTTTTTGTTAAAGGCAGACCAAAAACCAATTCAAAATGCAATACTTTTATTAAGCTGAGGAAGGATGAACAAGCGTATTTAGTATAACAGATAGGCTGCTAAGTGCAGGTTTGGGATGCCCTGCGGCCTGGTGTTTTAGCAGCAGGACAAAAAACAATTCAAAATGCAATACTTTGATTAAGCTGAGGAGGATCAACAAGCGCATTTAGTATAACAGATAGGCTGCTTAGTGCAGGTTTGGGATACCCAGGTGGGCTGGTGTTTTTTTTGTTAAAGACAGACCAAAAACCAATTCAAAATGCAATACTTTGATTAAGCTGAGGAAGGATGAACAAGCGTATTTAGTATAACAGATAGGCTGCTAAGTGCAGGTTTGGGATGCCCTGCGGCCTGGTGTTTTCTTTGTTAAAGGGAGACCAAAAATCAATTCAAAATGCAATACTTTGATTAAGCTGAGGAAGGATGAATAAGCGCATTTAGTATAACAGATAGGCTGCTAAGTGTAGGTTTGGGATGCCCTGTGGCCTGGTGTTTTTTTAGTTAAAGACAGACCAAAAACCAATTCAAAATGCAATACTTTGATTAAGCTGAGGAAGGATGAACAAGCGTATTTAGTATAACAGATAGGCTGCTAAGTGCAGGTTTGGGATGCCCTGCAGCCTAGTGTTTTAGCAGCAGGACAAAAAACAATTCAAAATGCAATACTTTGATTAAGCTGAGGAGCATCAACAAGCGTATTTAGTATAACAGATAGGCTGCTTAGTGTAGGTTTGGGATACCCAGGTGGGCTGGTGTTTTTTTTGTTAAAGACAGACCAAAAACCAATTCAAAATGCAATACTTTGATTAAGCTGAGGAAGGATGAACAAGCGTATTTAGTTTAACAGATAGGCTGCTAAGTGCAGGTTTGGGATGCCCTGCGGCCTGGTGTTTTTTATTTTAAAGGCAGACCAAAAACCAATTAAAAATGCAATACTTTGATTAAGCTGAGGAAGGATGAACAAGCGTATTTAGTATAATAGATAGGCTGCTAAGTGCAGGTTTGGGATGCCCTGCGGCCTGGTGTTTTTTTTTGTTGAAGGCAGACAAAAAACCAATTCACAATACAATACTTTGATTAAGCTGAGGAAGCATGAACAAGCGTATTTAGTATAACAGACAGATAGGCTGCCTAACGCAGGTTTGGGATACCCAGGTAGGCTGGTGTTTTTTTTGTTAAAGGCAGACCAAAAACCAATTCAAAATGCAATACTTTTATTAAGCTGAGGAAGGATGAACAAGCGTATTTAGTATAACAGATAGGCTGCTAAGTGCAGGTTTGGGATGCCCTGCGGCCTAGTGTTTTCTTTGTTAAAGGCAGACCAAAAATCAATTCAAAATGCAATACTTTGATTAAGCTGAGGAAGGATGACCAAGCGCATTTAGTATAACAGATAGGCTGCTAAGTGTAGGTTTGGGATGCCCTGTGGCCTGGTGTTTTTTAGTTAAAGGCAGACCAAAAACCAATTTAAAATGCAATACTTTGATTAAGCTGAGGAAGGTTGAACAAGCGTATTCAGTATAACAGATAGGCTGCTAAGTGCAGGTTTGGGATGCCCTGCGGCCTGCTGTTTTTTTGGTTAAAGGCAGACCAAAAACCAATTCAAAATGCAATACTTTGATTAAGCTGAGGAAGGATGAACAAGCGTATTTAGTTTAACAGATAGGCTGCTAAGTGCAGGTTTGGGATGCCCTGCGGCCTGGTGTTTTTTTTGTTAAAGGCAGACCAAAAACCAATTCAAAATGCAATACTTTTATTAAGCTGAGGAAGGATGAACAAGCGTATTTAGTATAACAGATAGGCTGCTAAGTGCAGGTTTGGGATACCCAGGTGGGCTGGTGTTTTTTTGTTAAAGGCAGACCAAAAACCAATTCAAAATGCAATACTTTGATTAAGCTGAGGAAGGATGAACAAGCGTATTTAGTTTAACAGATAGGCTGCTAAGTGCAGGTTTGGGATGCCCTGCGGCCTGGTGTTTTTTATTTTAAAGGCAGACCAAAAACCAATTCAAAATGCAATACTTTGATTAAGCTGAGGAAGGATGAACAAGCGTATTTAGTATAATAGATAGGCTGCTAAGTGCAGGTTTGGGATGCCCTGCGGCCTGGTGTTTTTTTTTGTTGAAGGCAGACCAAAAACCAATTCACAATACAATACTTTGATTAAGCTGAGGAAGCATGAACAAGCGTATTTAGTATAACAGACAGATAGGCTGCCTAACGCAGGTTTGGGATACCCAGGTAGGCTGGTGTTTTTTTTGTTAAAGGCAGACCAAAAACCAATTCAAAATGCAATACTTTTATTAAGCTGAGGAAGGATGAACAAGCGTATTTAGTATAACAGATAGGCTGCTAAGTGCAGGTTTGGGATGCCCTGCGGCCTAGTGTTTTCTTTGTTAAAGGCAGACCAAAAATCAATTCAAAATGCAATACTTTGATTAAGCTGAGGAAGGATGACCAAGCGCATTTAGTATAACAGATAGGCTGCTAAGTGTAGGTTTGGGATGCCCTGTGGCCTGGTGTTTTTTAGTTAAAGGCAGACCAAAAACCAATTTAAAATGCAATACTTTGATTAAGCTGAGGAAGGTTGAACAAGCGTATTCAGTATAACAGATAGGCTGCTAAGTGCAGGTTTGGGATGCCCTGCGGCCTGCTGTTTTTTTGGTTAAAGGCAGACCAAAAACCAATTCAAAATGCAATACTTTGATTAAGCTGAGGAAGGATGAACAAGCGTATTTAGTTTAACAGATAGGCTGCTAAGTGCAGGTTTGGGATGCCCTGCGGCCTGGTGTTTTTTATTTTAAAGGCAGACCAAAAACCAATTCAAAATGCAATACTTTGATTAAGCTGAGGAAGGATGAACAAGCGTATTTAGTATAATAGATAGGCTGCTAAGTGCAGGTTTGGGATGCCCTGCGGCCTGGTTTTTTTTTTTGTTGAAGGCAGACCAAAAACCAATTCACAATACAATACTTTGATTAAGCTGAGGAAGCATGAACAAGCGTATTTAGTATAACAGATAGGCTGCCTAATGCAGGTTTGGGATACCCAGGTAGGCTGGTGTTTTTTTTGTTAAAGGCAGACCAAAAACCAATTCAAAATGCAATACTTTTATTAAGCTGAGGAAGGATGAACAAGCGTATTTAGTATAACAGATAGGCTGCTAAGTGCAGGTTTGGGATGCCCTGCGGCCTGGTGTTTTAGCAGCAGGACAAAAAACAATTCAAAATGCAATACTTTGATTAAGCTGAGGAGGATCAACAAGCGCATTTAGTATAACAGATAGGCTGCTTAGTGCAGGTTTGGGATACCCAGGTGGGCTGGTGTTTTTTTTGTTAAAGACAGACCAAAAACCAATTCAAAATGCAATACTTTGATTAAGCTGAGGAAGGATGAACAAGCTTATTTAGTATAACAGATAGGCTGCTAAGTGCAGGTTTTGGATGCCCTGCGGCCTGGTGTTTTCTTTGTTAAAGGGAGACCAAAAATCAATTCAAAATGCAATACTTTGATTAAGCTGAGGAAGGATGAATAAGCGCATTTAGTATAACAGATAGGCTGCTAAGTGTAGGTTTGGGATGCCCTGTGGCCTGGTGTTTTTTTAGTTAAAGACAGACCAAAAACCAATTCAAAATGCAATACTTTGATTAAGCTGAGGAAGGATGAACAAGCGTATTTAGTATAACAGATAGGCTGCTAAGTGCAGGTTTGGGATGCCCTGCAGCCTAGTGTTTTAGCAGCAGGACAAAAAACAATTCAAAATGCAATACTTTGATTAAGCTGAGGAGCATCAACAAGCGTATTTAGTATAACAGACAGGCTGCTTAGTGTAGGTTTGGGATACCCAGGTGGGCTGGTGTTTTTTTTGTTAAAGACAGACCAAAAACCAATTCAAAATGCAATACTTTGATTAAGCTGAGGAAGGATGAACAAGCGTATTTAGTTTAACAGATAGGCTGCTAAGTGCAGGTTTGGGATGCCCTGCGGCCTGGTGTTTTTTATTTTAAAGGCAGACCAAAAACCAATTCAAAATGCAATACTTTGATTAAGTTGAGGAAGGATGAACAAGCGTATTTAGTATAATAGATAGGCTGCTAAGTGCAGGTTTGGGATGCCCTGTGGCCTGGTGTTTTTTTTTGTTGAAGGCAGACAAAAAACCAATTCACAATACAATACTTTGATTAAGCTGAGGAAGCATGAACAAGCGTATTTAGTATAACAGACAGATAGGCTGCCTAACGCGGGTTTGGGATACCCAGGTAGGCTGGTGTTTTTTTTGTTAAAGGCAGACCAAAAACCAATTCAAAATGCAATACTTTTATTAAGCGGAGGAAGGATGAACAAGCGTATTTAGTATAACAGATAGGCTGCTAAGTGCAGGTTTGGGATGCCCTGCGGCCTAGTGTTTTCTTTGTTAAAGGCAGACCAAAAATCAATTCAAAATGCAATACTTTGATTAAGCTGAGGAAGGATGACCAAGCACATTTAGTATAACAGATAGGCTGCTAAGTGTAGGTTTGGGATGCCCTGTGGCCTGGTGTTTTTTAGTTAAAGGCAGACCAAAAACCAATTTAAAATGCAATACTTTGATTAAGCTGAGGAAGGTTGAACAAGCGTATTCAGTATAACAGATAGGCTGCTAAGTGCAGGTTTGGGATGCCCTGCGGCCTGCTGTTTTTTTGGTTAAAGGCAGACCAAAAACCAATTCAAAATGCAATACTTTGATTAAGCTGAGGAAGGATGAACAAGCGTATTTAGTTTAACAGATAGGCTGCTAAGTGCAGGTTTGGGATGCCCTGCGGCCTGGTGTTTTTTATTTTAAAGGCAGACCAAAAACCAATTCAAAATGCAATACTTTGATTAAGCTGAGGAAGGATGAACAAGCGTATTTAGTATAACAGATAGGCTGCTAAGTGCAGGTTTGGGATACCCAGGTGGGCTGGTGTTTTTTTGTTAAAGGCAGACCAAAAACCAATTCAAAATGCAATACTTTGATTAAGCTGAGGAAGGATGAACAAGCGTATTTAGTTTAACAGATAGGCTGCTAAGTGCAGGTTTGGGATGCCCTGCGGCCTGGTGTTTTTTATTTTAAAGGCAGACCAAAAACCAATTCAAAATGCAATACTTTGATTAAGCTGAGGAAGGATGAACAAGCGTATTTAGTATAATAGATAGGCTGCTAAGTGCAGGTTTGGGATGCCCTGCGGCCTGGTGTTTTTTTTTGTTGAAGGCAGACCAAAAACCAATTCACAATACAATACTTTGATTAAGCTGAGGAAGCATGAACAAGCGTATTTAGTATAACAGACAGATAGGCTGCCTAACGCAGGTTTGGGATACCCAGGTAGGCTGGTGTTTTTTTTGTTAAAGGCAGACCAAAAACCAATTCAAAATGCAATACTTTTATTAAGCTGAGGAAGGATGAACAAGCGTATTTAGTATAACAGATAGGCTGCTAAGTGCAGGTTTGGGATGCCCTGCGGCCTAGTGTTTTCTTTGTTAAAGGCAGACCAAAAATCAATTCAAAATGCAATACTTTGATTAAGCTGAGGAAGGATGACCAAGCGCATTTAGTATAACAGATAGGCTGCTAAGTGTAGGTTTGGGATGCCCTGTGGCCTGGTGTTTTTTAGTTAAAGGCAGACCAAAAACCAATTTAAAATGCAATACTTTGATTAAGCTGAGGAAGGTTGAACAAGCGTATTCAGTATAACAGATAGGCTGCTAAGTGCAGGTTTGGGATGCCCTGCGGCCTGCTGTTTTTTTGGTTAAAGGCAGACCAAAAACCAATTCAAAATGCAATACTTTGATTAAGCTGAGGAAGGATGAACAAGCGTATTTAGTTTAACAGATAGGCTGCTAAGTGCAGGTTTGGGATGCCCTGCGGCCTGGTGTTTTTTATTTTAAAGGCAGACCAAAAACCAATTCAAAATGCAATACTTTGATTAAGCTGAGGAAGGATGAACAAGCGTATTTAGTATAATAGATAGGCTGCTAAGTGCAGGTTTGGGATGCCCTGCGGCCTGTTTTTTTTTTTGTTGAAGGCAGACCAAAAACCAATTCACAATACAATACTTTGATTAAGCTGAGGAAGCATGAACAAGCGTATTTAGTATAACAGATAGGCTGCCTAATGCAGGTTTGGGATACCCAGGTAGGCTGGTGTTTTTTTTGTTAAAGGCAGACCAAAAACCAATTCAAAATGCAATACTTTTATTAAGCTGAGGAAGGATGAACAAGCGTATTTAGTATAACAGATAGGCTGCTAAGTGCAGGTTTGGGATGCCCTGCGGCCTGGTGTTTTAGCAGCAGGACAAAAAACAATTCAAAATGCAATACTTTGATTAAGCTGAGGAGGATCAACAAGCGCATTTAGTATAACAGATAGGCTGCTTAGTGCAGGTTTGGGATACCCAGGTGGGCTGGTGTTTTTTTTGTTAAAGACAGACCAAAAACCAATTCAAAATGCAATACTTTGATTAAGCTGAGGAAGGATGAACAAGCGTATTTAGTATAACAGATAGGCTGCTAAGTGCAGGTTTGGGATGCCCTGCGGCCTGGTGTTTTCTTTGTTAAAGGCAGACCAAAAATCAATTCAAAATGCAATACTTTGATTAAGCTGAGGAAGGATGAATAAGCGCATTTAGCATAACAGATAGGCTGCTAAGTGTAGGTTTGGGATGCCCTGTGGCCTGGTGTTTTTTTAGTTAAAGACAGACCAAAAACCAATTCAAAATGCAATACTTTGATTAAGCTGAGGAAGGATGAACAAGCGTATTTAGTATAACAGATAGGCTGCTAAGTGCAGGTTTGGGATGCCCTGCAGCCTAGTGTTTTAGCAGCAGGACAAAAAACAATTCAAAATGCAATACTTTGATTAAGCTGAGGAGCATCAACAAGCGTATTTAGTATAACAGACAGGCTGCTTAGTGTAGGTTTGGGATACCCAGGTGGGCTGGTGTTTTTTTTGTTAAAGACAGACCAAAAACCAATTCAAAATGCAATACTTTGATTAAGCTGAGGAAGGATGAACAAGCGTATTTAGTTTAACAGATAGGCTGCTAAGTGCAGGTTTGGGATGCCCTGCGGCCTGGTGTTTTTTATTTTAAAGGCAGACCAAAAACCAATTCAAAATGCAATACTTTGATTAAGCTGAGGAAGGATGAACAAGCGTATTTAGTATAATAGATAGGCTGCTAAGTGCAGGTTTGGGATGCCCTGCGGCCTGGTGTTTTTTTTTGTTGAAGGCAGACAAAAAACCAATTCACAATACAATACTTTGATTAAGCTGAGGAAGCATGAACAAGCGTATTTAGTATAACAGACAGATAGGCTGCCTAACGCAGGTTTGGGATACCCAGGTAGGCTGGTGTTTTTTTGTTAAAGGCAGACCAAAAACCAATTCAAAATGCAATACTTTTATTAAGCTGAGGAAGGATGAACAAGCGTATTTAGTATAACAGATAGGCTGCTAAGTGCAGGTTTGGGATGCCCTGCGGCCTAGTGTTTTCTTTGTTAAAGGCAGACCAAAAATCAATTCAAAATGCAATACTTTGATTAAGCTGAGGAAGGATGACCAAGCGCATTTAGTATAACAGATAGGCTGCTAAGTGTAGGTTTGGGATGCCCTGTGGCCTGGTGTTTTTTAGTTAAAGGCAGACCAAAAACCAATTTAAAATGCAATACTTTGATTAAGCTGAGGAAGGTTGAACAAGCGTATTCAGTATAACAGATAGGCTGCTAAGTGCAGGTTTGGGATGCCCTGCGGCCTGCTGTTTTTTTGGTTAAAGGCAGACCAAAAACCAATTCAAAATGCAATACTTTGATTAAGCTGAGGAAGGATGAACAAGCGTATTTAGTTTAACAGATAGGCTGCTAAGTGCAGGTTTGGGATGCCCTGCGGCCTGGTGTTTTTTATTTTAAAGGCAGACCAAAAACCAATTCAAAATGCAATACTTTGATTAAGCTGAGGAAGGATGAACAAGCGTATTTAGTATAACAGATAGGCTGCTAAGTGCAGGTTTGGGATACCCAGGTGGGCTGGTGTTTTTTTGTTAAAGGCAGACCAAAAACCAATTCAAAATGCAATACTTTGATTAAGCTGAGGAAGGATGAACAAGCGTATTTAGTTTAACAGATAGGCTGCTAAGTGCAGGTTTGGGATGCCCTGCGGCCTGGTGTTTTTTATTTTAAAGGCAGACCAAAAACCAATTCAAAATGCAATACTTTGATTAAGCTGAGGAAGGATGAACAAGCGTATTTAGTATAATAGATAGGCTGCTAAGTGCAGGTTTGGGATGCCCTGCGGCCTGGTGTTTTTTTTTGTTGAAGGCAGACCAAAAACCAATTCACAATACAATACTTTGATTAAGCTGAGGAAGCATGAACAAGCGTATTTAGTATAACAGACAGATAGGCTGCCTAACGCAGGTTTGGGATACCCAGGTAGGCTGGTGTTTTTTTTGTTAAAGGCAGACCAAAAACCAATTCAAAATGCAATACTTTTATTAAGCTGAGGAAGGATGAACAAGCGTATTTAGTATAACAGATAGGCTGCTAAGTGCAGGTTTGGGATGCCCTGCGGCCTAGTGTTTTCTTTGTTAAAGGCAGACCAAAAATCAATTCAAAATGCAATACTTTGATTAAGCTGAGGAAGGATGACCAAGCGCATTTAGTATAACAGATAGGCTGCTAAGTGTAGGTTTGGGATGCCCTGTGGCCTGGTGTTTTTTAGTTAAAGGCAGACCAAAAACCAATTTAAAATGCAATACTTTGATTAAGCTGAGGAAGGTTGAACAAGCGTATTCAGTATAACAGATAGGCTGCTAAGTGCAGGTTTGGGATGCCCTGCGGCCTGCTGTTTTTTTGGTTAAAGGCAGACCAAAAACCAATTCAAAATGCAATACTTTGATTAAGCTGAGGAAGGATGAACAAGCGTATTTAGTTTAACAGATAGGCTGCTAAGTGCAGGTTTGGGATGCCCTGCGGCCTGGTGTTTTTTATTTTAAAGGCAGACCAAAAACCAATTCAAAATGCAATACTTTGATTAAGCTGAGGAAGGATGAACAAGCATATTTAGTATAATAGATAGGCTGCTAAGTGCAGGTTTGGGATGCCCTGCGGCCTGTTTTTTTTTTTGTTGAAGGCAGACCAAAAACCAATTCACAATACAATACTTTGATTAAGCTGAGGAAGCATGAACAAGCGTATTTAGTATAACAGATAGGCTGCCTAATGCAGGTTTGGGATACCCAGGTAGGCTGGTGTTTTTTTTGTTAAAGGCAGACCAAAAACCAATTCAAAATGCAATACTTTTATTAAGCTGAGGAAGGATGAACAAGCGTATTTAGTATAACAGATAGGCTGCTAAGTGCAGGTTTGGGATGCCCTGCGGCCTGGTGTTTTAGCAGCAGGACAAAAAACAATTCAAAATGCAATACTTTGATTAAGCTGAGGAGGATCAACAAGCGCATTTAGTATAACAGATAGGCTGCTTAGTGCAGGTTTGGGATACCCAGGTGGGCTGGTGTTTTTTTTGTTAAAGACAGACCAAAAACCAATTCAAAATGCAATACTTTGATTAAGCTGAGGAAGGATGAACAAGCGTATTTAGTATAACAGATAGGCTGCTAAGTGCAGGTTTGGGATGCCCTGCGGCCTGGTGTTTTCTTTGTTAAAGGCAGACCAAAAATCAATTCAAAATGCAATACTTTGATTAAGCTGAGGAAGGATGAATAAGCGCATTTAGCATAACAGATAGGCTGCTAAGTGTAGGTTTGGGATGCCCTGTGGCCTGGTGTTTTTTTAGTTAAAGACAGACCAAAAACCAATTCAAAATGCAATACTTTGATTAAGCTGAGGAAGGATGAACAAGCGTATTTAGTATAACAGATAGGCTGCTAAGTGCAGGTTTGGGATGCCCTGCAGCCTAGTGTTTTAGCAGCAGGACAAAAAACAATTCAAAATGCAATACTTTGATTAAGCTGAGGAGCATCAACAAGCGTATTTAGTATAACAGATAGGCTGCTTAGTGTAGGTTTGGGATACCCAGGTGGGCTGGTGTTTTTTTTGTTAAAGACAGACCAAAAACCAATTCAAAATGCAATACTTTGATTAAGCTGAGGAAGGATGAACAAGCGTATTTAGTTTAACAGTTAGGCTGCTAAGTGCAGGTTTGGGATGCCCTGCGGCCTGGTGTTTTTTATTTTAAAGGCAGACCAAAAACCAATTAAAAATGCAATACTTTGATTAAGCTGAGGAAGGATGAACAAGCGTATTTAGTATAATAGATAGGCTGCTAAGTGCAGGTTTGGGATGCCCTGCGGCCTGGTGTTTTTTTTTGTTGAAGGCAGACCAAAAACCAATTCACAATACAATACTTTGATTAAGCTGAGGAAGCATGAACAAGCGTATTTAGTATAACAGACAGATAGGCTGCCTAACGCAGGTTTGGGATACCCAGGTAGGCTGGTGTTTTTTTTGTTAAAGGCAGACCAAAAACCAATTCAAAATGCAATACTTTTATTAAGCTGAGGAAGGATGAACAAGCGTATTTAGTATAACAGATAGGCTGCTAAGTGCAGGTTTGGGATGCCCTGCGGCCTAGTGTTTTCTTTGTTAAAGGCAGACCAAAAATCTATTCAAAATGCAATACTTTGATTAAGCTGAGGAAGGATGACCAAGCGCATTTAGTATAACAGATAGGCTGCTAAGTGTAGGTTTGGGATGCCCTGTGGCCTGGTGTTTTTTAGTTAAAGGCAGACCAAAAACCAATTTAAAATGCAATACTTTGATTAAGCTGAGGAAGGTTGAACAAGCGTATTCAGTATAACAGATAGGCTGCTAAGTGCAGGTTTGGGATGCCCTGCGGCCTGCTGTTTTTTTGGTTAAAGGCAGACCAAAAACCAATTCAAAATGCAATACTTTGATTAAGCTGAGGAAGGATGAACAAGCGTATTTAGTTTAACAGATAGGCTGCTAAGTGCAGGTTTGGGATGCCCTGCGGCCTGGTGTTTTTTATTTTAAAGGCAGACCAAAAACCAATTCAAAATGCAATACTTTGATTAAGCTGAGGAAGGATGAACAAGCGTATTTAGTATAATAGATAGGCTGCTAAGTGCAGGTTTGGGATGCCCTGCGGCCTGGTTTTTTTTTTGTTGAAGGCAGACCAAAAACCAATTCACAATACAATACTTTGATTAAGCTGAGGAAGCATGAACAAGCGTATTTAGTATAACAGATAGGCTGCCTAATGCAGGTTTGGGATACCCAGGTAGGCTGGTGTTTTTTTTGTTAAAGGCAGACCAAAAACCAATTCAAAATGCAATACTTTGATTAAGCTGAGGAAGGATGAACAAGCGTATTTAGTATAACAGATAGGCTGCTAAGTGCAGGTTTGGGATGCCCTGCGGCCTGGTGTTTTAGCAGCAGGACAAAAAACAATTCAAAATGCAATACTTTGATTAAGCTGAGGAGGATCAACAAGCGCATTTAGTATAACAGATAGGCTGCTTAGTGCAGGTTTGGGATACCCAGGTGGGCTGGTGTTTTTTTTGTTAAAGACAGACCAAAAACCAATTCAAAATGCAATACTTTGATTAAGCTGAGGAAGGATGAACAAGCGTATTTAGTATAACAGATAGGCTGCTAAGTGCAGGTTTGGGATGCCCTGCGGCCTGGTGTTTTCTTTGTTAAAGGCAGACCAAAAATCAATTCAAAATGCAATACTTTGATTAAGCTGAGGAAGGATGAATAAGCGCATTTAGTATAACAGATAGGCTGCTAAGTGTAGGTTTGGGATGCCCTGTGGCCTGGTGTTTTTTTAGTTAAAGACAGACCAAAAACCAATTCAAAATGCAATACTTTGATTAAGCTGAGGAAGGATGAACAAGCGTATTTAGTATAACAGATAGGCTGCTAAGTGCAGGTTTGGGATGCCCTGCAGCCTAGTGTTTTAGCAGCAGGACAAAAAACAATTCAAAATGCAATACTTTGATTAAGCTGAGGAGCATCAACAAGCGTATTTAGTATAACAGATAGGCTGCTTAGTGCAGGTTTGGGATACCCAGGTGGGCTGGTGTTTTTTTTGTTAAAGACAGACCAAAAACCAATTCAAAATGCAATACTTTGATTAAGCTGAGGAAGGATGAACAAGCATATTTAGTATAACAGATAGGCTGCTAAGTGCAGGTTTGGGATGCCCTGCGGCCTGGTGTTTTTTTTCTGTTAAAGGCAGACCAACAACCACTTCAAAATACAATACTTTAATTAAGCTGAGGAAGGATGAACAAGCGTATTTAGTATAACAGATAGGCTGCTAAGTGCAGGTTTGGGATACCCAGGTGGGCTGGTGTTTTTTTTGTTAAAGGCAGACCAAAAAATATTAAAACTAATCCAGTTATATTATGATAAATGCTTGTGTGTAACAGACAGGGTTAAATAAGCCACTGCATAGATGGCATGCACAGTGGCAAGGCAGATTTACAGCACAAAGAACTGAAATTGAAAACTGCTCTGGCTAATGAAAAAAAAAAAAAAATCACTGTCACTTCTAAGCTGTCCCTGGCTGGATGGTTCCAGTTTTTGTGTAGATCTGTGTAGATCGCTGGCGACATTTTTCAGGATGTCGGGTATGGTTCTGATGTCCCCCCGCGGTGACGTGCGTGCGCGGGCGCAGGCCGCCACACACGCTGCAGAACACGCCCACACGGAAAAACTATTTAAAGGTCAATGCACTCAGCTCTGTGTTGGTTACCATATCACTATGGGCAGACCAAAAGGGAGCCGTAAGACCCCCAAAAGCCCAGAGGCACATACTAGCCGCACAGATAGACCTCACCAAAAACAACACAAGAGCAGGTACAAGAGCTGGGAGGGACATGCACATGCTCAAAGGGTGGAGAAGCCAGCCACACAGGCTGCTCCCAAAAAACGCAGGAGCAATGAGCCCTTGCCAAATTCGCCACCACCTGCTAAATCAGCCAGGCCTCACAAGAGACACAAATCTCTTTCAACCCTACAGCCTCCAACTCCTCCACACACAAAGCATGCGGCAAAAACCAGACACACCACCAAGGGGAAGCGTAGGTCAAAAACCACTAGCCCACCCAGGCCAACCACCCCTCCTCCTCGACACTCTGTGTCCCCAAGTACCACAACCACAGAATCAATAGAGAGCTCCACAGGTGACAGCTCAACAGGCACCCAGCCATTATCACATACCACCACCCACACTCCATCACACTCACCCATCAGCCCAAGAAACTTAAACTACTCCCCAGACAGCCAGCCATCAATCTCGTCTGCTGCCGGGGACACCACACACCCATGTGGGCGCCAGCTGCGCCGTGGCTCACTTCCAAAGCAAGGCTGTAGCCACTGCTGTTTGTGAGTACTATGATGCCCTATTTGGGCGTTATTCTAAATCCACCACAAAGCAGGCCAAGCAGGAGATTTGGGATAAGATTTGCCGGCAAGTTAATCGTGTTGGTTCTGTGAGGAGAGATGTTGAGCAAATTTAGCGAAAATTTGGTGACCTGAAATATTACGGTAAAAAAAAAATGGACATGCGCCGCCAGCAGAGGTAAAGTCCATTTAGAGTGTAAATGCATGTATAGGCTGCTTTGTAACAGGATGTAACACTTATTAGGTGTGCTTTAATCTTCCCCAGCCTGCAGACAGGGGGTGGGATCCCAACTAAAATCATCCTAACACCAGCAGAAGAACATGTGTTTACATATATTCACCCGGCAACCCTTCAGGGCCTGCCAGGGGGCCAAGACACAGACAGGAATGTCAGGTCCGGAGGTGAGTATGTTTTTACATTGAGCCTTTTAAATGGGTACCCAAACAGTTTTAGACTCCTTAATACACACTGGCCTTTGCTGAAACACTAAAAGTACATTCTCTCGTCCCAGAACAAACTCAAGACACGCCACAAGGCCAAACTACCCCTGGCTTGTCCCGGAGGACCATGCAACAACTGCCTTCAGTCCACACAAACCAACCTGAGTGTTTGGATGAGGTAAGTCAATGGTCCACTGTGTAGACTTATGAAATTGCACTTGCATCCATTTAATGTAAAATAGTGGACTCAATACCTGCTTCATTTCTTGGCAGAACCTACCCAGTCCACCAATTATAGAAGACATTCTTGATTTGGAGGAGGAGGACACAATTCAGATGCAGCCAAGGCCAACCAAACCAGTGGGCGAACATCAGACCCAACAGGCCCAGCAACTTCAGCCCCTGGTGTCCACTAACCAAACCTCTGTGGCACCAACCTCTTCTGCCGTCCGCACAACAGACTCTGCGCCAAGCCAGCCACAAGCAGCCACTCAATCTGGAGCAGAACCACCCACCCGTGCCAGTGGCAGAACACATCCAAGGCGACATATCAGCCAGAGGAGACAGCTGCAGATCATGGAGGAAGCCTGGCACCAGGAGAATGTTGAATTTTCTGCAAACACACAGAGATTTAATGAAACTGTGTGTACCCAAATCACCTCGATGTCTACCCAATTAGAGGTTTTAAACCAAAATGTCTCTGGGCTGCTGCAAGAAACCAGACAACTAACCAGGCATATGGGTGAAATGGTCCACCAATGGCAGCTCATTAATCAGAGTCTTGCACATATTGCCGCAAACATTCACCCACACCAGCCAACAACTGCCACCTCATACTCTTCATACCACTAAATGGATGTGTTTATGTATTTGACCCCACGTTAAGCTTTACAGAATACAACAAAAAAGTTTGTAATTTATTTAAGAGAACATTGTCCACAAGTTGGGAACGGATCGCCTGTGCTGTGCCAGTTTGGGATCCGGAGTAGGGAGGTGTGACTTCTTCCGAAATCTGTAAAGTGGCTTCAGGCAGGTCAGTGTATCTTGATACCCGGCTTTGTATGGCCAGGTTGTGCTTGACCCCACACGCAATTATTATTTTGATGACCTTGGCGGGCTCATACAGCAGGGCACCCCCAGCCTGGTCCAGACAGCGTAAACGCATCTTCATCAAGCCAAAGGCCCATTCCACCATGGAGCGAGCCCTCCTATGCGCAGTGTTATATCGCTCCTGGGCCTGCGAGGATGGGTGGAGGATGGGGGTAAGTAGCCATGGGAGCAATGGATAGCCAGAATCACCTGCAAATAAAACCAAAGAATTAAGCACAAATCATAATACAAAATACACATGACAAATGGGCCAGTTTGCAACCTATGTAGTGGGAGGCCCCAGAACTAGTCTACACCTAACTATAATCCCTCCCCCCCAAAAAAAAAAAAAAGTCAGAATTACGAATAGCCACAAGTACCTAACATGCAAATTAAAAATGGCCATGTTATGTTACATTAAACTGCTAAGAACAGGGAACAACAGACAGAGGCCTAAGGGGAAGAGGCTCAATAATGTGCTGTTTAGCATTCCAGCATTAGTGAACAGGGACAATAGGTCAGCTGTGCAGTGTCTGATGAGGCAACATGCACATCCACCCAGCACACTCCTGTGCAATGACTCTGGGATGCAACATAGCTAAGAGGGCCAGGACAGAAAGGTATAGTGGCGAATCACAAACAAAGCCATAGGAGGAAATACTGGTAAGTAAGTGAGTGTAAACTTCTACTGTTTCATTGGAGTCTATAACAGATTAGTGGGGTACAGGCACAGACCAATCAGAAAACTCATGCTGGACGGCCACAACTATTTTTAAACAAATACGTTGGCATGTCGGCTATATTATAAAAGCCCAACTTAACCGCATTCCAGGCTTCCGCTGTGTCAGGGAAAAATATATATTTTGGTGCCAGGGTAGCCATGCCATCCAAAAACTTGGTAAGGCTGCGGCTCAGCGTAGACTGGAACATCCCCACGGAGAAGGCACCCAGTCTCTGGAACGAGCCGCTTGCCAAAAACTGCAGGCAGCCAACCAACTTGGTCATACCTGCAATTGCATGCCCCTTCCTTGTGGCGCGGCCTAACCATGGCCGCAGCTGCCTATACAAGTCCTGGAGAGAAACACGGTTAAGGCAGGTGAGCTTGAAAAGCTCAAGGTCATGCATGCCATCGATGTCCAGACGTGTGCGGTGCAGCCTGGTTTCTGCCATGCTCAAAAGAACCAGGCCACGTAGCTGACGCCTTTGATGCTCACGCACAGCAGAATGCATTTCCAAGTCACAAAGATCAAATACGGCTGCTAAGACTGCCCGTAAGTGAAGCGTCGACACCCTCATTAAATTGGACTTGTTTCAATCGGAAACCAAGGCTCTGAATCAATTAAAAAACGGACCAATCAAAGGCCAGTCCGTTTTCACGGAGTTCAGCCTCTTGCGAGCCGTCAATCGGAAAGGCGCCTGAACAAACACCTGAGCGTAGACACGCACACAAAAAGCAACATAGCACCCTTTCATGACCCGATCACAGCACAAAACCAACGGGAAAACGTACGGGATAGCTGAACGGGGAGGCTCTGCATCAGGCCAATTATCCTGAGAAGCCACAATATGGTGATTATTGTGGCACAACAGGCCAATTCGGATTGACGCTAGTTAGGCTACCCGGGATGCCCCAATAGCCCGCTAGGGAAGTGGGAGACAATGGATCACAATAGTCCTCCAATAAGGAGTTAATGCTAAATAGAGGGGATAGGAACGGGAGAAACCACAAAAAAGTTTGACACGCCTGCAAGACATAAAGCAAAGATCCCGTAAGCATAATGCAATGAAATACAAAGAAAAGCCAGCCCGCAGGGGGACTTACGGACTGCGATAGGGAGACACCAGACACACAGTTCAGGAGCTCCAAAATGGCACCCGCATATGCCTCGAGGGGCGGGCCGCGGAGAAGTGATGCGGAAAACGTCATCCGCAAGGCCCATCCCCTCCGAAGAGCGTGGTCACGTGACAAGGCCAGCCAGTGACGGCGCAGCAGCACCTGAGGCGATGTCACCGCCGTCCGCGAAGCGGAGTACAAGCGCGCGCGGCAGCGGCGATGGCGATAATAAAAAACCCAGTGCAACCATACATAGTTAATACATACACCACCCCTAACCCCCCCCCCCGCCCGAGATCCACCCAGGGAGAGCAAAAGGGAAGCATCGGCCGGCCTAAGAGAAGCCTAACTGAGGGGACAGAGGGCGAAGAGCAAACGGCTGCGGGAGGGACATCCCATAAGGCTCACCATGGGCCTGTACCGCCTACCCTTTGGTGGGGGACTGCGGTTGGAGCAGCGCTCCTTAGCACCTGACAGCGGTGCTGCCTACCATCACACGACCAGCGCAGCCTAAGCTGGGAGGCAGTGAAAATTAACGGGTGGGAATAGTCCTACAGGGCCGCAGGCTAATAAGCCCCGCTCACCTGCGAGTAGAAAGAGCCATCTTTTAGTCATCGCAGCCCAGACTGCAGAGAAGAACTGGGGAATTTGTGGGAGGTCCCTGGTATATATGGGGCCGGGAGGAGCCACTTTTCTGTCTCTGCAGTCCAGCGCCATCTTGTGGATGTATTACCCAGGAGTAAGGAATATTCTGGAACAGGACGTGCTGTATACTTAGAATATACATTTGGCCAGAACCCCTTACAATACTTCCTTCTTAGCATGTAGCATGTAGAACAGGATGGGAATCATCCTGGAACACAATTTTTTTTTGTTGTCTCTCTCTGTCACATGGCAGGCGATCAGTAATTGCATAGGTGTGACAATGACATCATTGCCACACACAACAGTGGCAATGAATAAAGGAGGCGGCTTTACTGCTACAATAGGTGGCATTATCTGGGGTCAGAGTGAAGCAGGAGCATTATCCCTATTGTCCCTATTAAGCAAATATAATATTTTAACGTTTAGTTACTATAGGGGTATAGGTAACACTAAATTAAAGCAACAGGACTTGTTAGTTTTGTAATTCATCTGACTGGCTTTATAATTTCAAAATATACAGGACTCCCCAGCATAGAATACTGTTAAATGTAACCCTGTTCAGCATCCTCCATTCACCATAAAATTTATGCAGACAGGTATTTCATGTGGTGGTGGTATGATGCTGAAGTAGACATCAGCCCTGTCTCGATATTTAAGTATGGCTGCTCCTTTTTACATATTTACCAAACAAATTGTGCCAGGTTTCGACTTCTCCCAATAATGCTGCACTTACTATTAGATCAGTGTCTTCGGGTGAATAACCCTTGTTCAGTTCTCCAAGCAGCAAACCCCATTGAAAAATGTACACCAAGAGCCTAATCTGCTGTGACTGTTCACCAAACAGTTATTTTCTTAAAAAATACCATGAGAAGGGCATAACACCTGGTATACCCTTGCGGCATAGATTTTATCAATAAAAAAAAGTATGTCAGTTAGTGAAGTAGTCATACTTTTAGCAGGAGTTAATTGATGGCTCATAAAACCCTTTTGCGCACACATTTCCCCCTGCAAAACACTCTCTGAATAACACACAATTTTTTTTTGTAGTAAATGTATGTGTGAGACCTTGCTTAATGCGCATATTTATACCAAAGAAATTGCTGAATTGGGAGTAAGGGGAAAAAATTTAGAACCCAGATTTTTATCATGAAACCTCAGAAATTAGCTAATTTTCATGAAAAATTTGTTTCTGTCTGAATTTATTTGCTGGGAATCATTATTAAAATGGCTATTTCTGGCCTACTGAGGTCCTCTATAGGGTTGTAGAACACACATAGGATGCGTGCTGGGTTAGTGAAATAATACTGTAAAGAAGTATGACATGCAGATTAGAGACATCGCTATTAGAATTGCTGTCGCAGAGTGGCACAATGACAGAGCCGTGAGGTGGCATCAGCATGAGGACCCCATATATTGCCTGAAAAACAGACCCTGGAGTTGGCAGTAGCATGAGGAGCCCATATATCGCCTGAAAGAAACACTGGAGTTGGCAGCAGCATAAACAAACCATATATTGACTGAAAGACACCCTGGAGTTTGCAGCAGCATGAGGGACCCATATATTGACTGAAAGACATCTTGGAGTTGGCAACAGCATGAGGAGCTCATATATTGCCTGAAAGACACACAGGAGTTGACAGCAGCATAAGGAGCCCATATATTGCCTGAAAAACACCCTGGAGTTGGTAGCAGCATGGGGAGCCCATATATTGCCTGAAAGACACAATGGAGTTGGCAGCAGCATGAAGAGACCCTATATCACCTGAAAGACAAACCCTGGAGTTGGTAGCAGCATGAGCAGACTATATATTGCCTGAAAGACACACCCTGGAGTTGGTAGCAGCATTAGGAGACCATATATCATCTGAAAGACACACCTTGAAGGTGACAGCAGCATAAGTAGACCATATATTGATTGAAAGACAAACTGGAGTTGGCAGCAGCATGATGAGATGATATATTGACTGAAAGCCACACTCTGGAGTTGGCAGCAGTATGAGGAGAACATGTATCAACTGAAAGACACACCCTGGAATTGGAAGCAGCATGAGGAGAACATATACTGACTGAAAGACACCCTGGATTTGGCAGCAGCATGAGGAGCTCATATATTGACTGAAAGACACACACTGGAGTTGGCAGCAGCATAATGAGCCCATATATTGCCTGAAAGACACCCTGGAGTTGGCAGCAGCATGATAAGACCATATATCACTTGAAAGACACACCCTGAAGGGGGAAGCAGCATAAGCAGACTATATATTGACTGAAACACACACACTGGAGTTGGCAGCAGCATGAGGAGCTCATAAATTGACTGAAAGACACCCCAGAGTTAGCAGCGGCATGAGGAGTCCATTAATCAACTGAAAGAATGACTGGAGTTGGCAGCAGCACAAGGAGCCCATATCATCAACTCAAAGACACCTTGGAGTTGGCAACAGCATGAGGAGCCCATATATTGACTGAAATAAACACCCTGGAGTTGGCAGCAGCATGAGGAGACCATGAATTGCCTGAAACACACATACTGGAGTTGGCAGCAGCATGAGCAGACCATATATTGCCAGAAGCACACACCCTGAAGTTGGCAGCAGCATGAGGAGCCCATATATTGCCTGAAAGACAAACCCTAGAGTTGCAGCCGCATGAGGAGACCATATATTTCCTGAAAGACACACCCTGGAGTTGGCAGCAGCATGAGGAGAACATATATCAACTGAAAGACACACCCTGGAACTGGCAACAGCATGAGGAGACTGTATATTGACTAAAAGACACACTGGAGTTGGCAGCCGCATGAGGTGCCCATATATTGACAGAAAGACACACACTGGAGTTGGTAGCAGCATGAGGAGCCCATATATTGAGTGAAAGATACCCTGGAGTTTGCAGCAGCATGAGAAGTCCATATATTTACTGAAAGACACACCCTGGAGTTGGCAGCAGCATGAGGAGCCCATATATTGCCTGAAAGACACTCCGAAGTTGGTAGCAGCATTAGGAGACCATATATTGCCTGAAAGACACACCCTGGACTTGGCAGTAGCATGAGGAGCCCATATATTGATTGAAAGACACTGGAGTTGGCAGGAGCATGAGGAGAACATATATCAACCGAAAGACACACACTGGATTTGGCAGCAGCATGAGGAGCCCATATATTGCCTGAAAGACACACTGGAGTTGGCAGCAGCATGAGGGGCCCATATATTGTGGGAAAGACACCCCGGAGTTGGTAGCAGCATTAGAAGCCAATATATTGCATGAAAGACACACCCTGGAGTTGACAGCAACATGAGGAGAACATATAAAAACTTGGGGCACATATATGTTATCCTAAGATTATTAAGTTAAGCTTTACGTAATGCATTTCCTCAATAATTACTTGTGGCCTGACACGGAGGAATGTCTATAACTGAAAAGCAGCGCCTTAAATCTGCTTTGCACTATCCATATTTGTGAAGTGTTGGTGTGGCACCATGATCACTCTACTCTGATGCATCAGGCATTGGTGGGTCAAAATCTTGGCTTATCCATGCCTTATTCATCTTCAGACAGGTCAGTCTCTCCATAGTTACACAACTACTACTGTTGTCCAAATAAAACAGTTTTAAGGCGTACTGGAGCGCATTGAACTGCCCTCATCAGTGCATACCACATACGCACATCTAAGAGTTGTACCAATTTGTTCCTGTTAAAGTCTTCAGGGCCCTGTGAAAGGCCAGACATAGTTACACACCTGCTGCTCTTGTCGACAAATCCTGTACCTCATATATGCACTATATATATATATATATATATATATATATATATATATATATGAATAAAGGGGGGTGGGAGCAGCTCAATCACTATTATTTATACAAAATTATTATTATTATTCAGGGCCTGGGAACTAATTTACCACCCATCAACTAAATATCAAGCAACAAACATGTCTAGCTGTGTAGAAAGACAGAGATTTGGTTGCATATATCTGCAGATACATGTGGAAGCCACACCGCCCCGACAAGACACTCTGTGTTTAGTGTGGTCCCTACTCTTAATTTTGAGTACCCAACATTGGGACATGCAATGCAGACAAATATTTGAGAGCTACTCACCTGGGAAGCTGCCAGCCTCCCTTTAGAACACTTCACAGGGAGAAATCCATATTGACTGAATTCCTCCCTGCTTGTGCTCATGGCAATTCAAATGAATAAAGGGGGGTGGGAGCAGCTCAATCACTATTATTTATACAAAATTGTTATTATTATTCAGGGCCTGGGAACTAATTTACCACCCAGTTTAACCCTCTCATCAACTAAATATCAAGCAACAAACATGTCTAGCTGTGTAGAAAGACAGAGATTTGGTTGCATATATCTGCAGATACATGTGGAAGCCACACCGCCCCGACAAGGCACTCTGTGTTTAGTGTGGTCCCTACTCTTAATTTTGAGTCCCCAACATTGGGACATGCAATGCAGACAAATATTTGAGAGCTACTCACCTGGGAAGCTGCCAGCCACCCTTTAGAACACTTCACAGAGAGAAATCCATATTGACTGAATTCCTCCCTGCTTGTGATCATGGCAAGTCAAATGAATAAAGGGGGGGGGGAACAGCTCAATCACTATTATTTATACAAAATTATTATTAAAACGCACAGAGTGCCTTGCCGGGGCAGTGTGGCTTCCACATGTATCTGCAGATATGTGCAACCAAATCTCTGTCTTTTCACATAGCTAGACATGTTTGGTGCTTAATACTTGGATGATGAGAGGGTTAAACTGAGCGGTAAATTGGTTCCCAGGCCCTGAATAATAATGATAATAATTTTGTATAAATAGTGATGGAGCTACTCCCACCCCCTTTGCTCACTATATATATATATATATATATATATATATATATAAGTGTGTCAGGCAGAGAAGTGCCAGGACGGGCACAGAGGAGTAGCAGAGACCAAAATTCATCAAGCAGAGGTCACAGCATACTAGGGCTGAGTGGCAGCAGGCCTGATCTCGCGGTATCAGCTGGCGGTCGTGTCTCGACCAGCAACCCATCTGCCATCATCGATTGGTTAACACATCATCACAAGTGACATCTGACACACCCAGTCAACAGTCAGTAGGTTTCCTCTCCCAGCAACGTATCCTATGCTTTGGGTTCAGCTCCATTATTCAGTGAGGACGATCTGATAAAGGACAGTCAGCAGCTACTGCCCAGCCAAGAAGTGGAGGAGACATCTGCCACTTCCTTTGCTAGACGGCCAAGTGCTGATGAGGAGAGTGGCATGGGCGGTGGTGTTGCGAGCGTTCCGGCTCCTGCAGCAGAAACTGTTGAGGAACCTGAAGAGGACATCAGTGACATGCAGACACAACTCGGTGTTGATGAAGCCGATCGCACTTGGGAGCCGGCTGCAGAAGGCACCTGGCACCTTGAGGAAGTGGTATGCCACGGAACAAGTGGGCTACAAAGGTTTCCAGCCACACAGCAGGGATTGGTCTCCTTACAATAGAGGTGATATTGTTTTTTGTAGTGTTATCTCACTGTATGGAGCCTATTGGCTCATTTGGTTGCTGTTTAGTTTCTCTTTCCTCATTGTGATGAAATCAAATTAATATAGGCATTAGCACTTTAATACCACTGTTTTCACTTTATCAGCTTTTTTTGCACATTAATTGAATAGTGGATAGCTTTAAAAGATTTTTCATTGTGGATTGCACTGCACATTTAAAGGAGACACCACCGCTGTGGAGTGTTTTTAAAACATGGGATTTGTATATGTTATTTGTTAAATGTGGTATCTTGTTGTGACTATTATGCCTTTTATTTAATGAAACATTGAATGATGATTTAAAATAATACCTTGATTAGTTTCTGTGCTGGCTCAGCTGTGATCCTGTGGTAACTGGAACCACACTTTCAGTAGGCACTGTCTGCATTTTTTGTGCATGTTTCTTGACATATTGGGCCAGGCACAATATAATTGAAATAATAATTAGGGTGATGTGGGATCTGTTGTTTATTGTTAAGGTGCAAAAGGGGCTTCATCATCATCAGGAGAAGAGGGTCGCAGGTTGCCCCTGAGTCAGCAGCTGAGGCAGCAAGGTGGTAGCATGGTTGGCAGTCAGCACGGTGGCCGAATTGGAAAGCCTGTAGGCAAGCGTGCCCGGGGCTGGGGTAGACCACCTGCTGCGTGGCAGGCTACTTTCCCAGGAGGTAGTTGAACAGAACAGGGGTTCCTGGAGTTGGCGGCAGTAGGAGTGAATTAGTACGGACTGTTGGTGGGAAAATCAGCTACTCGGTGGAGTGGCAGTTTCTCAACAAGCATCTGCAGGAGGGTAACGTGGCCACATGCAAGATGTGTAGGCAGAAGGTGAAGCATGGCCAGGGCCCCAATATTGGCACCATGGCCCTGCAGTAACATATGCAACGTCACCATAAAGCAGCCTGGGAGAACCGAGGCTCCGAAGTGATGGTCCAGCTTGCTGCATCACCCAGTGGCACGCCGCTCCCAGTTTCAGACAGCCAAGGCTCCACCACCTGAGTGGAAGGGAGCTGTGTGTCATACCCGTACTCTGTCACTCCAGATGCTCCTGCTCCTCCTACTACCTGTCAGTCATTTCGCCAACAATCCATCGGCAAAGCCATGTCCATGAGACAACATAATGTGCCCACTCATCCAACGCGCAGAAGCTAAATGTGCTCCTGTCCAAGTTGCTGGTGCTGCAGTCCCTCCCTTATCAGGTGGTGGACTCTGCATCTTTCAGAGAACTGATGGCTTGTGCCGAGCCGAGGTGGAGAGTCCCAAGCTGTCATTTCTTTGCGAAGAAGGCAGTACCAGCCCTGCACAATTTTGAAGGTGGACCAGTCCTTGAGCCTGTCGGTGTGTACCAAAGTGCACGGCAGCGCCAACGTTTGGAGCTGTAACTATGGTCAGGAACAATACATGTCCTTCACGGCTCACTGGGTTAATGTGGTTGCTGCACAGCCACAACAGCAACTTGGACAGGTCACATTGCTTCTGCCTCCACGCTCCCCGGCTGTTGTGCCTGCGACAGTGTGCGATTCTGCCTCCTCTTTCTCCGCCGTCTCCTCAGCATCCACCGCACAGAGTCTCAGTGCCCCTCCAGCCTACCATGTGTGCAAGGCATGGCGGTGTCACTCTGTTCTTCACATAGTTTGCCTTGGCGAACTGAGTCAAACAGGGAAGGAACTGCTAAAATTCAAGAAATCAAATCATGGTTTACTTCACTAAAATTGCAAATGGGAACCATGGTGATGGACAACGGGAAGAACATTTTGTCTGCGCTGCAAAGTGTGAGCCATGCACCCTGTATGGCACAAGTGTTGAATCTAATTGTCAAGTATTTCCTGAAGTCTTCCCCCCCAACTTTGCATGCAATTCTGCCACTCATACAATGCAAAGCACACCTTTCTTGAGCTGCAGCGTCAGAACAGTATCCCCCAACATAGTCTGATTTGCGATGTTTCCACCCGTTGGAATTCCACCCTCCATATGTTGGACCGACTATACAAACAGAGAAAAGCCATCACCGATGTCTTGATGATCCAAGTGGATAGGGGGACTCCCCTGTGTAACTTCAATTTAAACCAGTGGCAGCTCATACGTGATGCCTGCGATTTGCTCAGCCCTTTATGGAAGCCACTTTATTAGTCAGTCGCCTGGATTATGGGATGAACGACGTCATTCCACTGCTTTATCTACTACAACACATGTTGGAAACCATGGCTGGTCAGGGCACTGGAGACGTGGCGCCTACATCTCACAGCCACATGAACATTGTTGGGGCTGAACTAGAGGAGGAGGAGGGGTGGGGCACAAAAAAGCACAGTTTAGGTTTGGCAAGTGGGCAGCTTTTCTAGTCATCTGACAGGAGAGAAGTAGCTGGAGCAGCCAGAGAAGCTAGAGAATTGTGAGGCAAGCAAGACAGAGGACCCAGACACACCATGGCAGTTTGCAGTGGAGATGGAGACAGGTAGTCCCTCCGAGTCACTTGCACAAATGGCATGATACATGCTCACATGCTTGCGTAGTGACCGCCGAATTGTCACCATTCGGCAGCGGGATGACTTCTGGCTGGTCACCTTATTGGACCCTCACTGGCACAAAATAGGGGCCTTTTTTAAACCCACTGAGAGGGTGGACAAACTGACCTACTACAGAAACATCCTACATAGTCAGTTGTCCAATGCCTATCTGCGCCATAGTCCATTCTCTCGCAGGTCTGACTCAGGAGGCCTTCTGTGCTCACTTTTCACTGCCATGGCTGTTGGGGAGGGGTGGGGTGGCAGAAGCAGTACCAGCTCCATCAGCAGCAGCCTGAGTCTACAGTTGCTAATGAGCATCTTTCTTCACCCACATAGTGAGGCAACTCATGAGCAGCAGATAGACCTGGAGCAGGACCTGAACCAGCAGGTGATGGCATATCTTGACATGACCATGCCAACACACCTTGAATATCCACTGGGCCTCTAGGCCGCCAAACTTAATTTGTGGTCACAACTAGCAGAGTTTGCCCTGGGAAATCTGTCCTGCTCTGCCAGTAGTGTGCCATCAGCGTGGGTTTATGGAGGCAGAGGCCATAGAAACCACAAGGAGAACTCGTCTGTTCATGAAAAATGTGTCTGACCTTTCACAGTAACTAGGCCCTGAAGACTTTAACAGGAAAAGAATGGTGCAACTTTCAGATATGTATGTACGTATGTGGTGGCCTTTCAAACTAACTAGCCCATCAGCACTTGAACATAAAACCAAATGTAAAAACTGTCAGATGACCTTAAATGGGATGCCCCTGGTCAGAGTGAGTTAAATGCACTACAGCAAGCTTTAAAACGTGGTTCTAGTAGAAAAGCAAGAGCACTATAGGCAGGTTCTCTTGCTAAAAACAAATGCAAACACACTGTCAGATGGCCTTAGTGGTGGATACAGGATTTGTGATTTGTGCTAGGTTGTGTGTGCAAGACATAAAGACCTACCAATAAGAACAATAGTGTTTAAACCGGAACAACAATAATTTTTCCCAAAATAGGTGGTATACCGGGTGCAGGGAGGCATCCCGATAGCAGATGCCTCTCTGCACATTAACAGTGCAGATCAGGAGAAATCCTACAGTACCTTTCTCTTGGCCCCCCATAGAAATCCAGCACCCTAAATGGCTAGCAACCAAGTGACCTTGACGGCCAATCTCTGTAGGAATTTTATAAATAATTCAGTACAATTTCCCCCTTGGAATAGTTAACTTTTTTAAACATTTTAAATTAAATGCTTAGGGTTGGCTACCAAAGTGTTCTATTCTCCTACTCCTTTCTTCTTTGAAATGCTTGGCAGTCTGAAGATATGTTCATGTGAAGGCCTGCTTTTAATATTGATTATAAAAAAATATGAAAAACAAAGCTGGAATGTAAACCATGCACAGCAAAGCACCTAACGAATCCCTGATCCACGTGCTACCTGTAATTGATGGTGGAAACATCTTCCTTTACTGTACTAGAATGCCAGCGACTGCATTTTACTCTTTGGTGCCATGACAATTGTGTTATAGACTGCTCCGCCAAGTGACTACAAATGGTTGATGATCACATCTTATTCTATGCAAAATAATCACGTTAAAATACATGTACATAAAAAGTGTTCCTATTTTTTTCTATGAACTTTATTTTAAAGCTTACGTGGTTAAATTCCAGGAGAGATCCATATTTAAAATATTGTGCTTAATTGCTTATGCTGCCTGGAGTATGAAAAGCATATTAAATTCAGCAAAACAAAATCAGAGCTAAATTTTTGGCACAAGACTCAGCAAGCTCGAAGAGTGCCAACAGTGATGCCTAAAGGCAGGAGTCTGTGTTGTTCCTAAAAACAAAAAGCCATTGTCACCTTGAAGGGGTATTCTTTTGAAATAAAATGGCAGGGCTGGTGCAGGACTGAATTTAATTGATACATTATTCATTCTTTCTTGCCTATTTTAAGGGGAAAATATTTAATGTATTTAGAAGAACACAGTTGTGCAGAATTTTTTGATGTGACAAAAGAAACACTGAGACAGACAGACTCACTTATTAATTTTTGTAGCGGGTGCAAGATGAGCGTCTCTTCCTAGATGGTGTCAGCACCCACACTACTGAGGCGGCTGAACACAGTGCTGGCCTTGTATAAGCCAATGCGCTTGTGACCCCTAGCGCCAGCTGGGAGCGCTAAAACGACAGCAATTTTACTGTTAAAAAAAAAAAAGAAAAGGTCATTAAAGGGCAACAGCGCCTGTTGTAATCCTCGTTTTTTAAATTAATTTTTTAAGGTTTACTGCAGCAAATTTAACACAGGGAATTGCAATGGGGATACTTGAAAACATGTATACAAAAATTATTTCAAACAGCCCAGGGATCATGCACAACCCCAAAAAAAACTAAAAAAAGGCAAAAAAATATTAACAAACCCAGCCCTTTGAAATATATGGGATAAGGCCACACAGTGCAGGGGTCTTATCTGACACTATAGGGAACTCCATTCTTGGCACTCACAATAGATGGGACGCTGCATGCACTCACACAAGCGCTCTGAATTTTTGACTTGATAACTACACCTTTTGCACTGGGACCTGACATTCATCTGACGTTCATCTGGCACTATCTAGCACCATGTGGGTTTAGTGTTTCTTAAATAAACACCTTAGTAGCACTAAACAGGGTTAGCAGTAACTGTTGCCAACCATGAAAATTTAAGTGTAAGACTACTGTGGTAGTATGATTTTAAAGATACATTCGTTTGTCTATGTGCACACTCCAATCTCAGCAGACTACTATAGTGAGAGTAGATTCAGATGGAATTACTACACAAGGGACATTATTAAATAATAATAATATAATATAATATTAATAATAATTGTTCTTATTCTTGCATCAAAGCTGACCAATGGGACACCTGCACAGATTTCTTTAAATCTGTTCTATTTTTTAGGCTTCAGGCTACAACAAAAATATATAACCAAGGGCTGTAAGATTATCAGACTTAGATTGATAGAAGGAAACATATGTTATAGCAGCCTTAAAGCAGTTACACTGTTATTCAGGCAGCACTTGTTGGCAGCATACAGACAGATACTTCCCAAAAAACTTTTTGATGACTTCCAAAAAACTTCACTGCACAGCAGACAAGCATTAAAGATCTGGGCATTTATGGAACTGGCATGGTGAATAAAATGGAGGCATAGGCCTCTGTTTAAGCTTAGACACATTCTTTAAAGCCCATTGGCTTGATGCAGAGCCTCCCCGTTCAGCTCCCCCGTGCGTTTCCCCGTTGGTTTTGGCCTTTGATCGGGTCAGGAAAGGGTGCTACGTTGATTTTAGTGTGCGTTTATGCGCTCAGGTGTGCGCTCAGCCGCCTTTCCGATTGTCGGCTCGCACGAGGCTGTTTCCCGGGAAAACGGACGCCTCGTTCATTGGTCCGTTTTTTTCAGTGATGCAGAGCCTTGATTTCCGATTGAAATCACCCTAATAAAACGGGGCCGCCGAGCCTTCACTTACGGCAAGTCAGAGCAGCCGTATTTGCACTCGGGCAATAATATGCAGTCCTCTGTTGGAGCACATCAGCGGCGCCAGCTCCGCGGTCTTGTCCTGCTGAGTATGGCAGAAACCAGGCTGCACCGCACACCTTTGGACTTCGATGGTATGAGTATTTGATATATTTTTGGGGTTTTTTTGGGGGGTCCTTTTTACAGGGTCTCCCTAATTTTTTTTTATTGCCTGTGTGCAGGAATTTGAAGATGGGACATAGCATAAATGTGCAGGCACTGGCTGGCCCTGAATTGGTTTTTGGGACTCGTTTTGCTGGCTTTCCCTGCTCGACGCATGATGCGCACATCTTGAGGAATTCCTGCCTAGATGAGCGATTCAAATCTGGCGATCTTTTTGGTGGCTGGCTACTGGGTATGTGTATGAAACTTGTATTGGTTGCCCACCTTGTCTGACTGTGTTTTTTCCATTAACACATTATTTTGTAACTATTTTCGTAGTATATTTTTAGCCTAATTATAGAGCTTTAAATTAAATCGGTATTGTATTAAAGTTATTGTACCCTATTGCGTCCTGTTCTTGCCCTCTTATGTAAGTACCATCCCACAGACATGTTTAAGGAGTGTCCAGGTTGGATGTGCAGGTAGCCTCATTCCAAATGTCTTTTCCTACAACACTAGGCCGCTCACCTATTTGTCCCTCTTTAATAATGTTGCTATGCACCCCTAAACGTTGGGAGTTGTTATTATTTATTTTTTTTTTTTTGCAGGTGACTCTGGCTATCCTTTGCTCCCCTGGATGCTGAACCCCATCCTGCACCCATCTTCCCAGGAAGAGGAGCGCTAGAATACTGCCCATAGGAGGACTCGCTCGGTGGTTGAGCGAGCATTTGTTTTGCTCAAGATGCATTTTCGCTGTCTAGATCAGACTGGGGGGGGGCATTCCAATATAAGCCGGCCAAGGTCATACAAATTGTATTCGCTTGCGGGATCCTACACAACCTGGCCATTCGTAGCAGGGTTACCAGATATTCTGACTTGCCTGCCTCATATTTTTCTTGCTGAAGAGCACACCCCTCCTTTATCAGGCAGCCAAAGTGGCACCGCACAAACCATACGTGCGCAACTTGTTGAGAATGTATTTGCATACAACACAAGTGTTTTTTCGGCTTAATTTTTATTGTGCTTAAACCAATTGTTAGTTTTAATTTTTTTTTTATGAAAAAAGGAAACTTACACGTGGGGACAGATATTGTAACCAAAATCTTTAGTGGTATGTGTGGGAGGATGGTGCAGATGAATGTTGGTGTGGAACAATATTTGCAGCAATGTGTGCCAGGCTTTCCTCAATGTGCTGCCACTGTTGGAATAGGTCAACCATATGGCTGGTAAGGGCAGACACATTTCGGTTTAATACCTGTAATTGGGTACTTATGTTGGTTAATTGTGTGCACACAGTGGCATTGAATTGCTGTGTGCTTGCTGCAAAAGCTATATTTTCCTTGCGCCACGCTTCCTCCATAATTTGCAGTTGCACTCTTTGGCTAATCTGGCGCCTGGTATGGGTTCTAGCAGTGGGCTGGGTGGTTGGTTCGGGTTAGGAAAGAGGTTGTGGATGTGGTGGTTGTGGCTGTGTTGACTGCGTTGCGGCCACTGGCTCAGTAGTGGTTGGTAACAGATGTGGGTTGTCCTCCTTAAAATCTCGGATATCTTCTATTATGGGTGTGCTTACTCTGTGCTGTTAATAAATCTAGTTTCATTTTACTTTTTGGATGGCACACCAATCGTTCCTAGTTCAAAGTTAAAAGTACACACAAAGGACCATTGACTTACCTCCTCCAAATCCTCATTTTGGGTTTGTGCTGTTGAATCCTGGTTTGGCCTTGCCTTCGGGGTTAAGGCAGGGGTTGCTTGGCCTAGTGTGTCCTGTTGCCTTTGGCCTTGGAATTGAGAATGTAAGATTATATTTACCCCAAAGTAGAGTGTGTTGTCTAGCCTAACACTAGCTTTTGCCCCTCATTTTAAAAGCTCATGGAAAATTCAAACTCACCTTGGGACCTTACATTCCGGTCTGTGTCGTGTGCCTCTTGCAGGCCCCTGGACGCTGGCAGGGTGTATGTATGTATAGACATGTTCCTCGGCGGGTGTTAGGATTATTTTTGTGGGTAAGGCACCCCCTGTCTGCTGGCAGGGGAAGATTAAATCACACCTAATAAGTGTTACATCCTGTTATGAATGCAACTATAAAGGCATTTAAAATGGGCTTTACCTCTGCTGCCGGCGCATGTCCCTTTTTTTTTTGGCTATAATATTTAAGGTCCCCAAATTTCCTTTGGATTTGTGGAATATCTCGCCGGACAGATCCCACACTATTTTCTTGCCGCCAAATATTCGTCTGGATCTCCACCTTAGCCTGCTTAGTGGTTGATTTGAAGGTCCGGCCAAATAGGGCATCATAATGCTCACAAACTGCATTTGCACCAGCCATGCTTTGAGCATTGCAAAATCGTGCAGTTAGTGAGCCACGGCGTAGTTGTCGCCCACATGGGTGTGTTGTGTCCCCTGCATCTGTGGAAATTGATGGTTGACTATCTGGGGAGTTGTGTGTGTGTGTTGGGCTTATGGGGGGTGGTGATGTGTTGTGTGTGTGCTGCTGTGGGTTAATGTATGGGTTCCTGTTGAGCTCTCACCTGTTGAGCTGGATGATGTTTCTGAGGTACTTGAATTGGGAGAACCAGAGGGTTGAGGTGGAGGGGTGGGTGACCTTGGTGGGGTGGAGGGTTTGGCACTACGCTTACCCTTGCTGATGTGTTTGTTTTTGTGTGTATGCTTGCTGTGTTGCGGTTGAGGATGCTGCAGTGTTTTAATCGATTTGGCACCCTTTGGAGGTCTGGCTTTTTTGGCAGGTGGTGGAGAATGTGTTGTGGTATCTTTGCTCCTGCGTTTTTTAGAATGTTCCTGTGGCTGTGGAGTACCCACCGTTTAAGTTGGGGCATGTGTCTTGTGTCTTCTCTTTTGGCTTTTTTTTGATGAGCCATGTGTGCGCCTGCTATGTGGCTCGGGGCTTTGATGGCTTTTTTGGCTCCCTTTATGTCTGGCCAGATTGATATGGTATACAACACTGAGCTGAGGGCCTTGCCGCGGGGGCTCGTCACTGATAAACCTTGAAAAGAAAACAAAGATGTCGGCCGCCATTTTCACTCAGGAGCAGGACAAAATCATCATGGATGTGAGTAGGCGAGCGTGCGTTTATGTGCGCGCACACATTTCTTGTAATAAAAAAAAAACAAAGCGCAAGAATAGTCTTGAACAACTTAGTTTGTCACGTTAAATACAAGCCCACCTTAGTTTAACACATGTACGCAGCTACAAACTAGGCTACATGCAGATAGCAGAACTAAGGCAATGTGAGTCAGCAAGAGGTTAATAAAGTGACTTTATTTAGGGCAGGAAACATATTAATGTATTTAGGGGATTAATGGTGGGTCCTTGTATTTTTTAATAACAGATGATGCTGAGGAATCGCTACGACTTCCTGCCGTCAGATTATGCCAAACGGACGTTGGCCCTGGAGGTGGTGGACGCGATAGAACGCCGATCCCAAACCACCTATACCTTCACCCAGATCGCCCAACACTGGTCTGATTTAAAAAGAAGGCATAAGCCCCGGGTGAGGCGGTACTTCGACCAACATTTCCCATGTAAGTGTTGAAAATGTAAATGCACCTACAGTATAACCCTGGCATCGCCTGGGCGTGGTTTAATGATTGTGTTTGTATTTCAGCCCATGAATGGAATCTACGGTTCCGCCCCACCCGGACCAGGACACGCAGCCCAGTGTTGGGCGAAACAGGGGAAGGTGTAGGTGGCCCACCGCCAGGGTCAACGGCCACCCCCTCCTCTGCCAGTGAGTATGAGGAGCCGCTGGACCTCAGCATGCAGGGGAGGGGGGGATCTGACGGCAGGGAGTCGAGCATAACAGAGCCTCAACCTGACTCCGGTAAGGGAAATATAGTTAGATATGTTGAAATACATGCATTAAATACAGATTCTCATGTGTACTATTGTTGTAGATTCAGACGTCGCTGGAACATCCCAAGGGATGAGCGAGGAAGGGGGCGAGGAGGAAGAGGTTGCTGGGGAAGGTGAGTAGATTGATACCTAGAAGCCTAACATAATATTATATTAATGAAAGAACAACAGTCTGTAATATCAGTGTGTTTGTCATTCATACAGATTCCCAACTGCCACAGAGGGAGTATGAAGGGAGACTCCGCCCCCGACGCAATGTGCGGCCTAAACCTTGTAAGTGGTGTTTATTTAAACTAAAGTAAATGAGCAAACAATTCCATTTAAAAAAAAAAAAAAACTTTAACAGTTCCATTAAAATGTATCCAAAAAAGCCCTTAAAGCGGACCTTAACTATGAAGAAGAGGCTAGCTTAGATAGTTCCCACATCCTGTACATACAGATTGTCCACCTTACAAATCATGTTACCAACCTTTTCCATAGTACATCTCGGCTCTGTGTGAGCAAAGCACAGCTATAACCCACCCCCTGTACCTTATCCCACTCTCCTCTCCTCAGTAAGTGTGATGCTTCAGAGTCAACATGGCGTTGCACGTATCCTAAATTCCTGAACTGAGTTGCAGCCCAGTGGGGGAAAGAATAATAATTTATTGACTACAAAATTAATATATATTAGTTTAAGATGCTGGGGCAACGTTTCTGAAGAGTTTGGCCTTTTCATTAAAACACGCAGAAGGTCCCATTTAATAAGTGCACAAACAATCAAAAAACAAAACCAAAAAAAAAATGCTAAAGTAATGTTGTTTTTCATTCACAGATCAAAGAACACAGGCTACAGACCCCGAGGCCTAATTTTTTTATTTTTGTAAAAAAATGAAAATATGTTTTTTGTCGTTTTTAAAAAAAAATAATGTTTTAATACAAAAACACAAAAAAAAACTTACTAATAAATAATTAATAATATTTCGAGAGTTGTGTTTCCTGCAAAAGTACCATCACACAACATCAGCACACATTTACATTACACACCAAAGGTTTAGATATGGCACAATAAAAAGAAAAAAAACAACAATAAAGGTATGCATTAAGGACAAGGGAGAAGGAACTACTAGATGATTTAGGTATGCATTATGGACAAGGAAACCCCCACCAAAAAAAGCAACCATAAAAAAAATTTGTTTCAAATTTGCATTTGTGGCCATATGCATATTCCAAGGGAGTTTGCGGGATGTGCGCTTGCGTGTAGCCAGATTGGCAACTGAAGAGCCATGGAGATGTAAGTATACTTGCTAAAACCACCAAAATGGAAGGTCAAATACGACGGAAACCAAGCAGGTACGTTCAAAAAGGCAGGAAAAAACAGGGAAAAACGGGCCGCCCGTGTGAACGGGAACGGGAGCCCCGATCAAATTGAAGGCACCCGAGAGAGCAAAAAAAGCTTTCCGAGTAAAGTGAAATTGACGGATCAGTTAGGGAGCCATTCCGACGGAGGCTCTGCATCACATTTGAGCCACGATTCAAACGGGAGCCCCGGACAATCGGAGGGTTTTAAGGGCAGTTCAGAGGAGGCTCTGCATCAGGCCCCATGTGTCCAAATCTCCTCCTCAAGGGCCACAACTAGGCAATTTTTTGCACTTCTCCACACAGATGTGAAGGTGAAGTAATTAATGCTAAGAAAAAGCTTTAGACTGAGCACTAATTACATAATCTGTCCATCAGTGTGGAGAGCTGCAAAACATGGCCTGTTGGCGACCCTTAAGGAGGAGGGTTGGGTCACTTATGCTTAGAAATGATTTTTATCCCCACAAGACACTTTTCCCCCCACAAGACACACCATAAGAAGTGTGTCTTATGGGACAAATGCTAAAACAAAAAACATTCCCGACACTCCTACGCCACTGGCCTGCAGCTCTTGCTGCTGCCTCCACCGCCATATGTGTGTTCCCACTACCACCGCCGCCCGCCTCTGCCTACCACTGGTTCTGAGCAATGAATGGGTTTGGCCTGTATAGAGCTGGCTTCCACTTGACACTGGTTCGAGTCACAGGCCATGTCCAACAGTGACTAGGTGGTAGGAACGTGTGTGTGGATGTGGGTGGGTGGTTGAAGGCAGTGTGTCTCTGTCTGTGTCTCAGTGGTGGGGGCAAGCAGTAGGCTGGCTGCTGTTAAGATGGATGTGTGGCTGGGTGTATGGGGGGAGATGTCACCAACCGGCTGTAATGGGGCATGCGGCCCACTGACTGTAAAGAGGCATGCGGCCCACTGACTGTAATGGGGTATGTGGCCTACTAACTTTAATGGGGAATGGGGCGCGCTGACTGTAAAGGGGCATGCAGCCCACTGACTGTAATGGGGCATGTGGCCCACTGGCTGTAATGGGACCTGCTGCTCACTGGCTGTAATGGGGCCTGCTGCCCACTGGCTGTAATGGAGCATGCTACACACTGCTTGTAATGTGGGATGCTGCACACTGTCTGTAATATGGGATGCTGAACACTGCCTATAATAAGGGATGACGAACACTGTCTTTAATCTGGGATGCCACTGTCTGTAATGGGATGATTGGAAGGGGAGGTTTAGCACGCCATTTGGTTGAGATTGTTTTTTCTTATTTTCCTCTGCTAAACCCTGGGTATGTTTTATGGGCATGTTTTATGGGGTAAAAATGCAGTAGCTAAGTTTGAGGAGGGGGGATAACTGACTTTTGTACTGCAGTGGGGGACTTATGAATCTATTATTTAAGAATTTGAAGAATTTTGAAAGAAAGTAGTTGTGAAATCATATTAAAATTGACAGGGTCAGCTAGGCCATAATAATGTAGTGCTAGCGTTTACTTTAAAGCACCTGTCTTCATTCTAAGCCTTAATATTGCCTACCTTAAAGTCTAATGGTATCAACCCTTAATCTTGTGTACATGACACTATTCTCATAAACCAAACACTACTCTGAAGCACTCTGAAGTTTAAAAAAAATCATATTGCATGTAACAATACCGGACATACATAGGTGCTCTCAAGGGTAGGGTTGACAAACACCCCAAAGTAAAGCATGCGTGTAAGGGTAATTGTATCTCAAAATGTCAGCTCCGCAGACAAAGTGCGCACCTTGAACGTTTCAAACCAAAACAACCCTTAACATTTGAAATACATCCTTTCTAGGTGTACCCAGCTTGTTTTAGTGGGTGCATCTTTTTTAAAGTAAACTCTCACTGAATTCTTTGGTTGCACAGGGTTTCCCTGAAAAATGTATACAAAAGCAGAACAAAAACCATATTTTTCTAAAATATTAATATGCAAACAGGAAAAAAACTAAATCTGAAAGTACAAGGTCCCCTGAACAGAAAAAATACCCACCATGCATAGATTGTTTTAACCCTTTGTCACCTGATGTTGACAGGCCATGTTTTACTATTTTGTGCTGTGTTTAACTGTGATTTATGCAGGGATTTCCAGGAAAATTATATATTATTTATTTTTGGCAGATTTTGGAACAAATTAATCTGATTGGACGAGAGAATGTGCATGCGCCATTGGAGTAGGAAAAGGTAAGTGATTAGCGGCCCCCTGGGGGGTTCACACTGCAGAGCGTCCTGATTTGGGATACCCTGGAGGAATGCCAGGCCGGGTATAGTTCCATTTTAAGTGTATCAGGAAGGACAGAATCTGTCTCCCCTGATTCCTCTTCCTTCCATTAAAAGAAAGAAAAGCAAGCCTAGCTAGATATTTCTTCATGCTGGGTGTATAAGTGCCCCCCCCCCCCGACTCCTGCCATCCAGCATATTCATATGGATTTTTTTCAGTGGGCCTCTTAACTGGGCTACCCTGCTGTGCATCAGCAAATGGTTATCCAAGGAACCAGTCATCTTATAATCAACTCTTCTGGGATCATGACACTATTCTCATAAACCAAACACTACTCTGAAGCACTCTGAAGTTTAAAAAAAATCATATTGCATGTAACAATACCGGACATACATAGGTGCTCTCAAGGGTAGGGTTGACAAACACCCCAAAGTAAAGCATGCGTGTAAGGGTAATTGTATCTCAAAATGTCAGCTCCGCAGACAAAGTGCGCACCTTGAACGTTTCAAACCAAAACAACCCTTAACATTTGAAATACATCCTTTCTAGGTGTACCCAGCTTGTTTTAGTGGGTGCATCTTTTTTAAAGTAAACTCTCACTGAATTCTTTGGTTGCACAGGGTTTCCCTGAAAAATGTATACAAAAGCAGAACAAAAACCATATTTTTCTAAAATATTAATATGCAAACAGGAAAAAAATTAAATCTGAAAGTGCAAGGTCCCCTGAACAGAAAAAATACCCACCATGCATAGATTGTTTTAACCCTTTGTCACCTGATGTTGACAGGCCATGTTTTACTATTTTGTGCTGTGTTTAACTGTGATTTATGCAGGGATTTCCAGGAAAATTATATATTATTTATTTTTGGCAGATTTTGGAACAAATTAATCTGATTGGACGAGAGAATGTGCATGCGCCATTGGAGTAGGAAAAGGTAAGTGATTAGCGGCCCCTTGGGGGGTTCACACTGCAGAGCATCCTGATTTGGGATACCCTGGAGGAATGCCAGGCCGGGTATAGTTCCATTTTAAGTGTATCAGGAAGGACAGAATCTGTCTCCCCTGATTCCTCTTCCTTCCATTAAAAGAAAGAAAAGCAAGCCTAGCTAGATATTTCTTCATGCTGGGTGTATAAGTGCCCCCCCCCCCCCGACTCCTGCCATCCAGCATATTCATATGGATTTTTTTCAGTGGGCCTCTTAACTGGGCTACCCTGCTGTGCATCAGCAAATGGTTATCCAAGGAACCAGTCATCTTATAATCAACTCTTCTGGGATCCTTTCATAGTTACCATAGATCAGCCTATCAGGCTCCCATGGCTGGTGGCGTTGCACATAAATAATGTGCATGGCAGCTGGTAAGCCTGGTGAGGCTAATAGCCTGCTTACAGTCACACAGAACTGAGTATGGGAGGGAATTGGAGACCATTAGATAACCCCATGGAGGTAGCAGGCCTCACGGGGGCTCTTTCCCTAGGATTCCTTCTTCTGCCAGAATAAACATCAAATCAACCCTAATATTCTTTTCATTTTTATGTTTTTTTCTCCTATCATTGGGGCTCATATTTCCAAATATTCAGCATTACCATTCTTACTGCATTGATTTTATGAGCTTTTAAGGCTCTACTGTAGCTCTAGCTGATGGCCCTCATAATGGTGAAGTAAGAACATTGCCAGTTCTACATCTGGTCTGGTCGCCTGTTACTTCCAAGATAGCTTTGCTACTTGATTCCAAAATCAGCTCCATCCATAAAGGAACATTCCTCTGACTTACTTTTATATAATGACGGTGAGTTTGAATACATTTGATTCAGCATCTTGGGGGCAAAATATCAATGGGTAATGTATTTATATTGCAATTCTATTCCTGGATTTTTACTGCAATAGATGCTTTTTGGTGACAGTAAAGATTTATTTTCTATTTTTATTGGTTTTGATTTAACTTCTAATAACAGAAGAGTATACATCCATAAAATTACCCTTGTTGCGGGATCCCTATGTAGAACCATTGTCTCAAATGATGTATGTCTCTAGAGAATCTAGTCTTGTGCTTGTCTTCTGCAGGATATGATGTAGTCTAATCAGATACCACTTATCCAGTTTTGGTTTGTCCCATTTGTTCCATAGCCATTCTATTGTGGATCACTCTCTGTCCTGCAGTATATCCTTTGCCCTTGCAGTCCCCACCTTCTCCCATGCCTTCCCTAACATTCCTCCCATAACTTTCTGAGCCCTTCACTTTTTTTGTAATATAAACATTGTGGCAGGCCATGGGGATATTTTTCCCAGATCTCTTGCTTTATTAAATGCTTCCAGAGTTACTTCTATCATGGGATGGTTATGCTCTGCATCCTCACCTGCAACCATTGATGGCAGGTCTTCCAAGGGTGCATTACTTGCATTATTTTCTACATTTATCTATTTCTCCTTTTTGTTGTGGGTCCATTATAGGGTGCTCCCCAGTTTCTTTGAAAATTAGGTACCGCTAACCCTCCTTCATCCTTTGGTCTCTGAAGAATCTTGAGCCTTTTCAGGCTTTTTTCTTGCCCTAAATACATTTTGGGGAGCAAATTTAAGCTACAGAAATAGACCTGAAGTGGTTTTTGCTTCTTATACAAATATTGCCTGCTCGAGTTCTGTTGCTTAAGAGAGCTTTTCTTGCTGGTGACATAGACCTCTTTGTACGATCCAAGGACACACATAACTCATGGAATCTCTATAGAAAGGTAGTGGGGCTGAAGCAAAGAAGAGTAGTCGTAAACTATCAAATCACATTATCTACAATACTGTTGAATACTTCATATACCCAAAAAATTATTAGAAGCATTACAAGAACAGAAGTAATTGGGTCACCTCTCATTACCATAGAAGGTCTGTTTAAATGCAGATTGGAAACTATGGCTGCGGAAATCACTGGAGACCACCATTGGTTTAGTGCTCTAGCAGTAAGAAGAGACCGATACAAAAATATTTTTTTTTGCAATCTAATGGTAATCCATCTGTTGAAATTCTCTCTTCCGTAATCCTTGGACACTAAGTCTTATGCTGCTACTCCCTGTTGCCATAATTCTTGGACTGTAAGATTCATTACTGCAGTAATTAAATATGTGTATCTGCTATGCATGGTTGCTGGTGTAGGACGTGATTCCCTTTAGGTCTGTTAACGTATGAGTACAATGCTCGTTATTATTTCTAGTTAACTGTGCGTATACTTTCCTTGCTACTGACGTGTTAAATTCCTTGTATGTATACACATATATATTTGCAAAAATAAAGATAATTCTGATTTTAAAAATATTTTCTTATTATAGGTGGAAGGTAATGAGACTTTCTCATGTCCAAAGTTGCTTAAATGAGACTTTCATACGTTCATTTTTACACCCATAAACAAACTTGAATGTGTGAGCAATCATCTTAAACTAATTACTACTGCAGGTTCTCTGTCCCAAAACATACAGTTGCAAGAGTGGTAAGGTAAAAATGAGATCTGCATATTAGTTACAGATGTGCTATATTCTTAGGGGATATTACCCCACCCACCAGAAAACCTGTATAAGGATACCTGGTTGCAAGTAAACCTATGGAAAATGCAAATAGAATAACTAATCCCTGCAGGTGTGAGCATCCTGCTGGCAAATGTTGTACACATGGCCTGGAGGGGTAGACACCAGAGGGTGGGGTTTGTCTGGACTTCAAAGTGGGGCTCGTCTGGAATCATGAGTTGTCCTGTCTAATCTATAAATACTTTTACACAAGAAGGTGATTTCCCAGATTCTTTATTGAAGGCTACATCCAGCCACAGTTCCAGCATTTCTCAATTTCATTCTTAGAAACCAAATCTTTACTAGCACATTTTGCTCCACTTCCAGATACATCAGTTGCTCAGTTACCCGTATATGGGTGCCTGAGCCTTAGGTTTTCTCAGCAGCTTCCATAATTCCCTTGAATTTGGCACCTTTAGGCTTCCACCCTGGACCTGCTTTCTGGCTTCTCTCGTGTCTCTGGCTGCTTTAGTTCCTGACTGGACTGCTCCATCTGCTCTCCTCCTGCAAAATACTTTCTATTGTTGTCAATTCCAGAACAATGAATCTATCTAGTCCTGACAGGTTCTTAACAATGTAGCAATCGGCAGTGACCAGCAAAACAAGTAACAGTAACAGTAACCATGGAATTCCTGCCATCCTTCACTCATGGAGCGTGGTGGGGCCGCTACAAGGCAAATACAGACAAACTGAGGATGTACCAGCTCTTTGCCTCCAGAGGAAAAGTTTAATAAAATGTAACATTTAATTCAAGTCAATAAAATCAATGCATCCAAAAGATTTCCCCATTGTTGTCCAACACACTTCGGTGGAAGATGTGCCCCCTTAGTTGTACGTGTCAGTGTACAGAGTCCATTTGTATAGCTTGCATAATAATGCCCCTGATTTGGCCATGTTCTATTAGAAATTAAAATAGTTGGTCTCCCTGACAAGTACTTAATGCCCATATTACTCTTTAAAGTCTAACCAAAACTAGGAGCAGTAATCCTAATGCTTTATTTCAGGCAGAGCACAGTTGCTCAGTGCTAGCCCCTTGCTACTCATGCTTATTGAGTTCCCTTTTAACCTCCCTCCCTACAACCCACTACACTTGCAACACTAATCTCATTGGTCATTGATCACCTCAGACAGGGACTGAAATTCCTGCCCAGAGGCAGAGTGACCCATGTGCGTACCAGAAGAAATCCCAGTGGACTGGCCTGCCTTCACCATAATAGAGGCCAAGCAGAAAGTTTCCAAGATGGGCAAATTATGTCCCAAGGCATGGGTGCATTAACGGCAGTGCTGTCACAGTCAGGGCTGCTCGCATTATGAATGTATTTAGTTTCATCTTCCTCTGGGCTTCCTAGGTGCCTCTGGGCAACAGACAGGGCAGTGCAGGAGCTGACTGGTGGCGAACAGATAAGACAACACTTTCAAATGTCTGTGCTGAGAGTGTCACCCTGCATGTTTCATGCCGCATCAGAGCTCCTTCAGTGTTAAGTAGGAAGGGAGCAGGGAGAGCTAGTACACAGGTTAAAGTGGACCAAACCCCAGACATTTTACTCCACTTCTAAATCCACTACAAATCGGGATGCCCCCATCTGTGGAAACCATAGGAAAGCCAAGTATTTTTACCTTTTTGGCAATCAGACAGCACATGAGCAGGCTCACCTCTATTCAGAAAAGATTACCAGGTGATGCCAGCCACACACAATGCAATGCGCCATCCATTCAGTGATGCCCCCACGACCGACACATGTGCTAAGGAATCCCCCCCAATAAGTATGCCAAGCAAACCAGAGAGGTCTCACAGAGTGGAGCATCCCAATTTGAAGACAGGGAATTGACCAGTCCCAAAGTATTTTAGACCCCAGGACTGAGAGTTACGAGTTTTGGCTTGGTTTAAAGAAGAGAAATACCCCCTTGAGTCTTTAAGACTCTTGGTAGTGTTGTTTTGTCACTTTATAGGGATGCTCCACTGTAAGAAACCCCTGGGATCACCTGATTCACTGACCTTTTCCTGATGTCCTCACAGCATCTCAGCATACCTCTACCTGTAAGCATGTCCACGCCAGGCCATTATAAATGCACGCAGCTAGAGGCAGGGGCCAGAATGTGGCTGGCGGTGCTCACTGCTCCATTGCACAGTGTCAGTGGCCCACACTGGACAATCTGTAGGGGTACACACAGCGGGGCATCCCAAGTTGGGATCCATCAACCAGGAGGAACAATCTGGGATTGGTGATTGCAGAGCAATCACTTTGTCCCGCAAAAGGGTGGTTTGATTGCTTTGATTCCATTCTATTTAGTGGCAAGCGCTTTCAAAGTGATATGCAATCATGGTGGCGAATGTCATAAGAAATCACTACCACATACGGAACGCCCCCGTGTGAAACCAGCCTCATGGTTTTACTTCCTAAAAGAAATGTGCATAGTAGTGGTGCAAGGCAAGGGAGCAGGGTGGCTTAGAGTCGCCCCTCCCACTCATCATCCCAAGACCATCACTTGGCAATACTATCATGGCTGAGGTATAAGCTCAGGAAGCAGCATCCACAGCTAATGCAGTTAGAAGTGTCTCTCCTTTAGTAAACAGTGGCATTTGTAGAAAGAATTGAGGTATTAATTGCAGATCTGACGATGGGCCACAGTATGGGCTGATTTTTGGCCCCAGTCTGCCCCTTTTCCTGCCCATATTTCAGACTATTCCAAGAGTATAATTGTGGACAGGCATCCCTATTTCCGTTACCCAGGGCTGAGCCAAGCAGCAGCCATGAGGCCACTGGGGGTTTAAATAAGTTTGAGCCCCTGTTAGACTAGACCTAAACCCATTGTGGCACACTAAAAGACCTGGCAGGGGCTACACACAAGGCTCCTTCCCATAGAGAGGAAAGACAACCTGGGACAGTTTAAAAGCCCCATCCCTTCCTCCCAGTCCTCATTATGAAAAAGGAACATTACACGTCATAGGGAGTTAGTGAAAACTCCCCAGACCTGGCTTGCCTGGTCAGTTAATGTTAACTTACCTTTCTGGTGGCATCAGGCTCAGCATCCCTCCTCTTCCCCATTGTCCTCCACCTGGCAGCGCTATCTTACGCCGCACCTCAAATCTCACGCATTTTCAATGCATAGGCAGAAATGACACTCAGCGTGAGATCTGCATCAGGAGCAGCATAGGACATTTGAAGAGAGGACGGCTACAGGTAAGGCCAGCTAAGCCTTCACCCTAACTCTGGGACGGCTAAGGAGGGAGAGTGGTGGAATCGGGCCAGGAATACTGCCGGATATCGGAGTTTTAGATAACGCCGACATTAAAGGGGCAATGAGGGAGGGGGGAGGGATGTTTAAAGAGGAACATCAGAAAAGGTCTGATGTTGCTCTTTAAGCAAGAAAACTAACACTAATAATCACTGTACTAATGGGGAGGGTCATATGCCTGTCCCGAAGGACTCATAGAAATACCGTTACCTGTAAGCCTAATAGGGATTTTCTCCCCTTGTCCTTCAGGAGAGAACAAACAAGAAATGCATTCCTAAGGGTGGGATACTGCCCGTAGAACTTTCCCACCAAAGGATTGTTGCTTATCAGATAATACGTTTAAGTGGTAATGTGTGGCAGCTTTACAAATGTCATCATTGGATGCTCCCTTCTTTTCTGCCCAGGATGTTGAGATCACTGTGGAATGGGCTGAAACATAAGGAGGTGGAGTACCCATACAGGTGTAGGACAAGGAGATGACCTGTTTAATCCATCTGGCAATGGTATTCTTAGAGGCCGGGAGACCTCAATTCTTGCCACTAAAGGCAATAAAAAAATTATCTATTCTATAGGAAAACATGAGCCTGAAGGTCACTAACTCTTCTAGCAGAAGTAATGGCTAGCAGGAAACTAGTTTTAAGGGATAAAACCTTATCTGTAACCTCCTCAAGCAGCTCAACTGGAGGTCTGACTAAGCCCCTCAGGACAAAGATAGGTCCCAAAAGGGTACTTGACCCTGAGGAATGGGTCTCTTGTGCCTAGCTATGGCAGCTAGCTATGGCAGTAAAGAATCTATTCATCAAACCTTCACTTCTCTTGTCTAGGAACACAGATAGGGCAAAGACCTGCATTTTAAGTGTACTCACTGCTAGTCCAGAACTGTAGCAGTGAGATCCTTCTTCAGACTGTTAACTGCAAAGAATGAACATAACCTTTCAGATCTTTAATTAAATGCATCTAGTAGCCAACTTTCAGCTACTAATTACACTTTCAGTAACTCTATAGGATAGAGCCTTAGCCTTCTGAATCTCCCATAAAGGATCCAGACTGATAGTTTCAAACTTCTTGGGAAAGCAGGTCCAGTATCAGGGGAAATTCCTAGTAATCTTCCTCTGATAGACTCCTGAGAATAGAAAAACAGCTTCTTCTTGGTCAGGCATGAGCTATGAGGATGACTCTGGTCTTCTCTGATGTGATCTTCCTCACCACCTGCGGGATTAGCATGAACGGGGGAAAGGCTAGATGGAAGTGCCAGGCTAGATGGAAGTCCCATGGATGGGCTAAGACATCTATCCCCAGGGCTTCGTCCCCTTTTCTTAGTGAGAAAAACCAATGGCATTTTCTGTTTTCCACTGTGACAAATAGGAAGACCCAATCTTGCCTCTATCTGAAGAAATATTAGCTGGTTCCACACCCATTCTCCCTTTAGCAGAGGATTTCTGCTCAGAAAGTCTACAACTATTTAGGGTTCCTTTTAGATGGACTGCTGAAATTGAGTTTTTCTGATCCTGAAGGGGTACAAGGAAGGATTAGGCCAATTTCTGCCGATTGACTGATGTGTCACTCTGGTGATTGGTGCATGCTACTGCTGTGACATTGTCCAAACATACCTGCAAATCTTTGCTCATTATTAGGTGGCTGAAGCAAGCAAGAGCCAATAACTCTCTATAGTTGGAGGACTTGTTTCTTATATCTGCAGGTCTAGGCTCCTGTACTTGATGTGGTCTCAAGTGCTCCCCCCAACCCCAGTGCTGGCATCTGAAGTCACAATGACCGGCTCAATCTGCCGCCACTGGTGACCTGCCTGAAGGGTGGAAGAGTTAAACCACAATTCTAGATCCTTCAGGATCACTGCTGGAATCACTACCCTGTTTTCCAGCGAGTCTGGGGAACGGTCTCATTAGGAAGGTCTGCAACTGCCTGGAATGCAGCTGTGCCCAAACAACTGAAGGAATGGGGGAGGTCATGAAACCCAGTACTCTCATGATTTCTCTTATAGAAATCTCCTCCATGGTTATGAGCAGGTGTATAGCAGACATCAGCTTTTCCTGATTCTCTAGAGGCAGAAAGATCATTTGCCGAAAACTGTCGAATTTACAATGGCATTAAGCAGGATTTCTCTTTGTTGACAATCCAGCTCTGAAGAAGTGACAAACTCTGTGCCATATTCTCCCGAAGGATGGTCTCTGAACTGGCTGTCAACAGAAGATCGTCCAGGTAGGAGATATGGTAATGGTAATCCCACTGTACCTAAAATGGCACATTGCTTGGCTCTTAGGATCTTGGTGAATATCCTGGGTGCCGCAGAGGGAATCTCATAGAGAATGTAGATAGGCATCTTGTAGGTCGATACTTCCACAGGCATCAATAGGTTCCTGACTGAAAAGACTGATTCCATACAAAATCACTTGTTCTTCAAGTATGGATTAAGGGCCCTGAGATTCAGAATCATGTGGAAGACCCTTCACGGTTTCTGTACTAGAAACACATGCAAGTAAAAGTCTCTCCCCTGGACTTCTAAAGGGACTAGTTCTATAACTCCCTTTCTGAACAGATCTAAAATTACCAGAGGAAAGGTGAAGGGTTAATTCTCTTTCTCTATCTCTCTTTGACGTCATTTCAGCCACCTTTTCGGCCTCAATATATTTAGACTTAGAGTTTTACCTTAAGCTTTGTGGTGTATGTGTGATTCTGAGGCTTGGTACAGCCAGAGCATTCCATGCACCCACGGATAAGATAAGTAACGCCCTAACTCTTTATGCCAGCTGCAAGATAACATTATTATGTGTTATGTGAAAGCTATTCTTTCAAGAAGGGGGAAGCTGAGTTTTTTTCTGTGTTTGTATAAGAATGTAACTTTCTGCAAAAGCAGATTCATGTGTTGAATTGTGAGAACTGCTTTTCCAGTTTCCTCGCATAGCCAGTCTTTGCAGCCCTGATCTCCTTGGTCAAGGAATTCCTCAACTTTTTGAACATAGGAATGTTCCCTTCTTTGTGTGTAGATTCCTTCTGTTTATGTAACTGCCTTATGCTGTTGGTAAACCATGGCTTTTTGAATTGGCCATAGTTCCTGAAGGTTTTGGTTGGTACAATTGTATCCTCACAGAAAGTAATGTAAGAGAGCACAGAGTCAGTCCATTGCTCTATAAACTTGGAGTAGAAAACATCCCAATCAGTACACTCAAAAACAGGCTTGCAACTGATCGATGGTCTCCTTGACCAGAGCTTGGTTTTTCTGGTTTGGGGAGTAGCTGACTTCAGCCGTTGCTTGTATAGGGGTAGCAGATGCAGTAGACAATGTTCAGAGAGATCCAGAGCTGCTGTGGGGACAGCTTTGTAGGCACCCTTCACAGTTGTGTAGCATTAGTCAAGAATGCTGTTCCCTCTCGTTGGACAAGTGATATTTGGTGTAAATTTAGATAGCTCACGATTTAGACATGCTTTGTTGAAGTCGCCCAGAATTACGACAGATGAGACTGGGAACTTATTTTCATAGCCAGAGGTAGCATCTGACAATGATCTGATGGCTCTATCAACATTGGCCTGAGGGGGGGATGTACACCCCTATTAGTATAATGCATGAGAACTCCCGCGGTGAATAAAATGGTCTACAGATAAGAGCCAGGTACTCCAGGTCAGGTGAACACCTCTTATCTAATATTTGAGCATTTTGAACCCGTTTGTGGTAAAGAAGCAGATGCCACCTCCTCTAGATTTGTCAGTGGCATCCATATCCCGGTCCACTCTATGTATGGTAAATTCTTGGATTTTAAGGCTGCAGTCCAGTGCCGAGTTCTTAAGCCTTGTTTCAGTTAAACACATTACTGTGGAGCACGAGATCCAAGCTTTCTTGCGGCACATCAACCTCAACTCATCTAACTTATTGGTTAGAGACTAAACATTAGCAAGATGAATGTCTGGGATAGGAGAGCGAAAACCTCTCCTCAATTTCACTAATACACCAGCATGTTTTTCCCTTCTCCTTTTACAAGATGGTTGAATGCTAGTGTGTGAAATGTGCTTGATGTGTGAGATGATAGGTGTGAGTATTTGGGATTGGAGGTTAGATGTAGTTGTTGGCGATTTTCCCATTCAAGAAGCAACTCTTCGCTTAACGGGTGTATGCTTGCAAGTATATGCTTTTAGGTTAATGGAGGTGTAACTATACTCCATGGTGAGGAGGGTATATGCAGTTCTTGATTACAAGAATGTATTGTATTGCATGAATGGACTTGGACAATTGCTGGAGAGGGCACTAGGTGTCGACAGAGCAATGCCACAGTAAAGCAGAATGATTGACTGGTTAGGCCACAGGGCGGCAGCAAAGAGCACAGTGTACAGGGGACGGACTTGAATGAGTGCGACTTGAATGAGGTAAACAATACTTCCTGCAGCTGCACGTAGACAGTAGTTGATTGATACCACAGAAGTGAGAGCCCTTGCAGTCTTGTGACTTTTTTCTCTAGTGCTGATAGAATCAGCTCCCACCAACTAGGTTTAGCACTCTGCCAGTAGAAAACATCCAGGTTATAAAACTGCAATTCTTCTGTTAAATAGCTGAAATTCTCTCTGATATAGTCATTGACACTTAGTGTCCTTGCAAGTGCAGCAATTAAATATGAATAATGCCCAATACAATGCGACTGGATGGAATATCACTTTTATTAAATAAATTTAGGGACAGGAGCATAGCCGAGGTTTGAGATGGGGTAAGAACATCTACATTTTTTGTGTAAAAGGTTTGTTTCCCCTGGTTTCCCTTATGATCAGGCTGGGAAATAGATATGATGAAGAGATTAAATAATTATACAGGATTAATGACAGATATGATAGCAGATATTCAGAGGACATTCACAATGTCTTAATGAAGAAGCAATGGCTATCAGAAAGAAGGTAGTTTTACATGAGTTAGCCATAGAAAGTATGAGCACAGCATATGCGAAATGACAGATGAATATGAATGTTGTACCTGGGTTCACAAAAAAAGTCTGGATATTCCTGATTATTATGAGATAAGGACACAGGGAAGAGGTGAAAAAAATTCAGGAGAAAGGAAGACATTTTGCCCAAGAATGGAGCCCCTTTGGTAATTTGGGTAATTTTGGAGGGATTTTCAAATAATTAAAAGATATGGTCATCAATGTTCTTGTAGTCATTTTTGTGATTATTATGCCTTTTGTTTCTTTTAAACTGGCCGAAATTTTCTCTTAACTGAACCAGGTAAAAAAAAATTATTTTCTGGACATTGCCATTCATCTCCTTCCATAATGCTATGGCTTCCAGCCCCATTCTGTGTTGCAAACATAGCTGACAACATAATTTATTCCATGAGTCAGGCAATATATTGACCCAGTTTATAGAGAGTCTGGCTGGTCTAGGATTGTGCATTAGCTTGGAATTACCCTCCTTCTCTTTCCCCCTGTCGCTTTCCTTTTCTTTAGTTTTGACCATGGGGATGGGACCTAAGAAAACACAGGAAAATACACAGTCAGGCCCAGGAAGGATTAGACTAAACTATACCACAAAAGTCAATCGATTCCTGAATTCATAAATACATCTCACCAGCTTATTCTGATGAGGCATCCTGGAAGGGACCGTCTTCTGGATAGCCATTGCCTGGACTACCTGCACCTTGCCCCACCTGTCTATTCGTTCGTAAGCCGCAGAAGGATTGTGTATCCCAGCCACCCCCGGTACCATTCTAGGTAGACAGGGATGTCTGCTGCCTGGAAAGTGCTGCCACCCAGACACCGCTGCAGCGCAAGATCAAAGCAACCAGCCCAGAACCACAGCAGCACCCTTGGTTATTGCTGCTTCACTGAGCAGCCATCCAAAATGGTGCTGGAATGATGTGATGTCATTCTGTGGCACCCGGAAGTGTGCACTAGAGGTCGTACATGTGTATTAGGCCCAGCCTAAGGTGCCTCCTGCCTTTTCACTGCCACTGCTGGATGATGTGCTCCCTTCCCCATAGCCCTATGGCCCGCTATGGAACTACAAAGCACAGCAGATGACCCAATGATGTGGTGCTCTAGCGGACACCTCAAGGTCACAGGTACCCTGCCCTGTGTGAGTAACACCCCAGATCGCAGAGCAGCCCCCCTGGGGTTTAAAAAACTGGACAATGCTATACCATTGCTTTCCTGGAGAGGAACCACAAAAACTAGGACTGGGAGGAAGTGGTGGGGCTTTTAAACTGTCCCAGTTTGTATTTCATCTCTAGGCGGAGGAGTTTATTTCTTTGTGGCCGTCCTGAAGGATGAGAGAAGAAAATTAGGAATCCTTTAATTGGAGGTAGGATTTACCAGTGATAGGAGAGAGTCTTTTATAGTGCTATAAAAAGGGACCTTCTATGGCACAAAGTTGTTAGGGAGGATTACATATTATATAGATAAATTAATGTTCATGCTTTTATGGACTTTTTTCATGTACTGATCCCCTAATTCTCTAGGGGACATCAGTTGTCTATTCTCGCTGAACATATTACTATCTTCATGACGGGAAGCCACTCCATTTTTCTCTAGTTGTATTTTAATTATGGTAGCTTCCTGTTGACAAGTAAAGCATGTATTAAACATGAATAACACACTCTTTAAATTCTGACCATATATCAACGTTGAAATACAATGTTGCAATATGTCCTGTGGACAGCGGGGTCTAATTCAAATTGAAAATGATGAAACTGGTTATGCCATACATTTAATTTATTCATTGTACCGGCATAATACCAGCCACCTCCTGTTTTCATTATAGCAATCTACTGCCAGTCATTGCCTGTCTTCATTAGAGCAACGTAATGCGTTGCTCCTACTGTTTTCATTAGTGCAGGACTGTGTAATGGCAACCACCTCATGTTTTCATTAGAGAAGAACTGTGTGGTGCCAGCTGACACTTTTTTTCACTTTGCAGTGTAACATTTGACCACCGAGAGATGATTTCTGGATTAAAAAGACTTGGTACATCCCCATTTTTTTTCTATAGATATATTTATGACTTCACATTTTCATATTTCAGTACACATGCTCAAAATTAAAAAGCTCTATTACTGAGAGTTATGGTCAAAACATTCTCTGTGTGGAGACAAGATTGGTTTTCTGTCATGAATTTTGAAATATTGTTTTAGATCATATTTTGCATGAAAAAAAATATTTGCAAAGCATATTCGTTCTGCATTCTAGAGTTTGATGGAAAGTTCAGCCTTCCATGAACAATGCAATTCCTTATTATTCTCTAATTAGAAAGTTATTAACATCTCTAAGCAGAGTAATTGGCAGATGTGTGTAACTTTTGCAAAATAAAAAAAGTTTAAATGGTATTTAAACATTACAGGCTATAATATTTGAAAGAAACCCCCTAGCCCAAGTATGATTTTACAGGCTGATATTAAAGGGACTGGCCAGGCAAAGCGTATAAACTCTGGTTACCTCCTCATCCATGGCTGTCCTATCCTTTCCTGTCAGCTAGCAGCAGCATCTGGAAGCAGAAATCAGGCACTTGGTTGTGGCACTCCTGTTGACTTCCCATGCAATAGACCACAAATCATAGGACTCCACTGATGGTCTATAGCTCTGCCTTATTGGCTCACTGCTCTTAAAATATGAGCCATCAATTTACTCCTGCTTATGCCTATTACTGTCGACAGCTCCACACCTAATTAGCCATTGAGACTAGGTGTCACAATCACAGCTGTGGAAGAGTTTGACCCCCTCCTTTTACACAGCATCACAGTACCCTGGCCAATGGCACAGGCTGGGAATAAAGGTAACATTTTAAACTTTCAAATCTCTATAATTGAGTCCTCAATTTTAAAATGGAGGGCAGTTTAGGGCATTTCCCAGAGTAATCCTACACAATGGGTTATGTCTGGACATAGGCATGGTTTATTAAAAATGTAAGCACAATAATCCACCTGTGAACCCTAAATGTTGGATTTGGGACACAAAAAGAGTCACATAGAGCATATTGACACTAGAAGACATATTGTTTTTATAAATTAATTATAAAGTGCCAAGAAAGCATAATAGTAAATAAATCCAGAAGTGTACAATATAGTTACTCCTTTGCAAACCGTAAGGTCAAAAATGACCTGATATACACAAAGCAAAAAATAAATATTGCTAATTGCTTATGTTCTATCCCCTCTTTTTTGAAACTATAAAAAAGTTTTGGGGTTTAAATGACAGCTGTTAGATTGTCTGAACACAAAGCCTGTACTGTCCTTGTCTCTCCCACAGCACTTTCTTCACTTTCTCTGCTCCAGCACCATGTCTATTAGAATAGATGGTACAGGCACGCATAGCCAGAGGGAAGTAGCTTTCTATGGTGCTCATTTATATTCACGTCATAAAAAGCTGATTACTGGTAAGGTAAGAATTCACAGCTTTCCATTTAGGTACATACAGCGGTACACCTGGATAAATAACAAAACCAGGAAGAGTGAAAACCACAGTTTTGTGATCCTCCTTTCTGGAGTGAGAGATCCTTTTTAATTTTTAAAAATATTTTAAGGGTGAACACTTAAACATTTAAAAATAATTCTTCCCCTCTCTATGAGCGAAATTTGCAAAGGGCCAGCACACCGTTTGTCAAACAAATGAACTTGTATTATCAAGCATACAAGAGGCAAGAGCCATATATATACATCACAGCAAAGGGTAATCCAACAGCAGAGAGTAATCCAACAGCAATCAATGTCACAAAAGCCGACGTTTCGGGGGTGCAATAAACCCCCTTCCTCAGGGCAGACAGTCAACCATTGCAAAGGGACAGCTGGCCTTATAAAGGAAGGCCTGCTCTAATTCCCGCCTGATGTCATGTGATGTCAGCGGGTAAACAAAACCACAAACAAACAAAGAAAATTATAAACATATGAATGACTCACCTGTCACCGTCAGAGCACGCCACTGAGGGCGCCGGACGCCGATCGCTGAAGAGCGATCAGCGGTTTCCCCGCCTGCCCGGGGAGAAGGAGACATGACGCCGGACTGTAGAATCTGCCCGGTAACTGGTGACGTGGCGGCAGGCCACCGTCACTATCCCAGCTCGCAGGGGCAGACGTCACCATTGCAGGGCGACCGCTGGCATGGAAACCATGTCAGCGGCGCCCCATCCAATGACCGCTGCGCATCATACCTCCTGGCCGGCGGTGAGAGCACCAGGCTCCCGGCCAGGTGAAGTGGTACATAGCAACAAATTATGCAATAATTTAGAAGGTACAAATCAAGGAAGAAATAAAGACAACACAGGAAAATGGGAAAGGACGCATACAAGAGAAAGAAAGGAATATTAGATATAGAAAGCACAATTAAAGGGAAGAGATATAAGAATGGAAGAGAGGGAATAAGAAAAACAGGTGGAGGGAGGGGAACCCCACGCTATTTTTTAGATCTTTTTAATCATCAAAGGGTTAAACCCTTAATTTTTTGTTAAATGGCATGGAGTTCCTCATATCAAACAAGAGGAAGCCTGGGCACCAGCTATGAGGGCTGGTAGACCAGGGCCCCGGGCCCTGAAGGCCGCATGCTCAGGTCTCTCCTGCAAACAGACAGTCTCTCTCCTATGTATATAGTCAGTTGCTACAAACCCCAACTTGCAGGAGCAGGAGATGTGTAATCACCAGCTAGAGAGTGATCTGCAACAAGCCCTCTCACTCTATGATCTCCAGCAGGTGACTATTTGCAACTGAGCACTTCCCTACACCTGTTACAGGTGAACTTAGAGAAACTACAATTCTCCTATTGTGTTATCCAGGCACTATTGGCCTGATACAAAGCCTCCCTGTTCAGCTATCCCGTATGTTTTCCCGTTGGCTGTGATCGGACTGGCCGTTGATTGGTCCATTTTTTTAATTGATTCAGAGCCTTGATTTCCGATTGAAACCAGCCCCATTTAACGAGGGCCTCGACGCTTCACTTACGGCCACTATTAGCACTCGTATTTGAGCTCCGTATCATGATTTCCTCTGTGCACGAGCATCAAAGGCGTCAGCTACGCGGTCTTGTACTTTTGAGCATGGCAGAAACCAGGCTGCACCGAACACGTTTGGACATCGATGGCATGCATGTCGTTGAGCTATTCGAGCTCACCCGCCTTAACCGTGTTTCTCTCCAGGACTTGTATAGCCAGCTGCGGCCATGGATAGCCCCCACCACAAGAAAGGGGCATGCAATTGCAGGTATGACCAAATTGGTTGGCTGCCTGCAGTTTTTGGCGAACGGCTCATTCCAGAGACTGGGTGCCTTCTCCGTGGGGATGTCCCAGTCTACGTTGAGCCGCAGCCTAACCAATTTTATATTTTTCCCAGACACAGGGGTAGCCTGGAATGCGGTTAAGCTGGGCTTTTATAACATAGCCGACATGCCCAACGTCATGGGTGCCATTGATTGTACCCACGTATCGATCATTCCGCCTGCTGACCAGGAATATCTGTTCAGGTATGTGGTTTAGGTCTGCTTGTTTTTTTGGGGGGTTTCAAGCAGACCTACGCCCTGTTTATCACTAGCATCCAATGTTGTTGATGTTTTTTGAATATTTGTGTGCATCTTGACACTTATGGTCACACTAATTACAGTTATGTTGGGTTTGTGCAGGAACAGGAAGATGGGCCATTCGATTAATGTCCAGGCAGTGTCCGGCCCTGATCTGCAATTTTTTAGTATATTTGCAGCCTTCCCTGGTTCCACGCATGATGCCCACATTTTGAGGAACTCCTGCCTCTTTGAACGTTTTCAATCTGGAGATCTGTCTGGCGGATGGCTACTGGGTATGTGTCTCAAACGTGTTGTTGTTGTGAATTTTTTTTTACATTTTTTGGTGCCTATCCCCCACTAATCTGTGATAGATAGCAATGAAACAGTACAAGTTGCCAATCACTTACTTACCACTATTTGATCATCTTAATTCTTGTATGTCTTCTCCACTATTGCGTCCTGTCCTGGCCCTCTTAGCTATGTAGCATACCACAGTCATTGTATAGGAGTGTACTGGTTGGATGTGCATGTTGGCTCATCAGAACTGTGCTTTGCTCTGACACTGCACAGCGCACCTATTTGTCCCTGCTTTAATGCACACCTAAACATTATTGAGGTTATTCCCCTTAGGGCTCTGTCTGTTGTTCCATGTTGTTAGGATTTTAAAGTTACCTAACATGCCATTTTTGTTTAATGCATGTAAGGTACTTGTGGATATTGTTTAGTTATTAGATTTAGAGTTATTTGATATTTTTGGTTGGCCTTATAGTTATGTGTTGACTAGTTATGGTGCCAGACACTACATATGTTTACAATAGGCACATTTGTCATGTGTGTTGGTATTATTGTTAGTGCTTATTTTTGGTTGTTTTTTTTGCAGGTGATTCTGGCTATCCTTTGCTACCATGGCTACTCACACCCATCCTGCACCCATCTTCCCAGGCCCAGGAGCGGTATAACACTGCCCATAGGAGGACTCGCTCAGTGGTGGAACGTGCCATTGGCTTGCTCAAGATGCGCTTCCGATGTCTGGATCAGACTGGGGGTGCACTACAGTATCAGCCTGCCAAGGTCATCAAAATCATTCTTGCTTGTGGTGTCCTGCACAACCTTGCCATTCGAGGCTGGATATCCAAATACACTGACCTGCCTGAGGACACTTTAGAGATTTCTGAAGATCACACCCCTCCATACTCCGGATCACCAAGTGGCACAGCACAGGCAACACGTGCTCAACTAGTGGACAATGTTTTTGCATAAAACACCCACCTTTGAAATGTATTTCTTTTAAATTTATTAGTGAATCAACCAAAAATTCTTTACAATCCTTTTTTTGGATTTTTTGTTAAACTGAAACGTGGGGTCATATACATTAACACAACCATTTAGTGGTAGGTAGAGTATGATGTTGCAGCTGATGGTTGGGGTGGGTGAATCTGTGCAGCAATATGTGCCAGGCTTTGGTTAATGTGCTGCCATTGTTGGACCATTTCACCCATATCCCTGTTTAGGCTTCTTGTTTCTGCCGGTAGGCCAGACACATTTGAGTTTAAAACCAATGACTAATTGGTTAGTCATCGATGTTATTTGGGTGCACACCGTGTCATTAAATTGTTGTCTGGTTTGTGAGAATGCTATATTCTCCTGGTGCCACGCTTCCTCCATAATCTGAAGCTGTCTCCTCTGGCTTATATGTCGCCTTAGCTGTGTTCTTGCACTGGCACGGGTGGGTGGTTCGGCACCAGATTGAGTTGGTGCTGGTGGTTGGGTTGGCACCGAGTGTGTGGTGTGGATGGCAGAAGTGGTGGTTGTTGGCACAGAGGTTGTGGTAGTGGACACCAGGTGATGAAGTTGCTGTGCCTGTTGGTTCTGATGTTCGCACACTGGTTCTGTAGGCATTTGCGGCATCTGAATTGTGTCCTCCTCCAAATCTCGAATGTCTTCAATAATTGGGGGACTTTCTATTTTCTGTAAAGAAATGTAGCATTTATTGAGTTCACTATTTTCCCACAAATGGATGCAAGTGCAATTTCCAAAGTCTACACAGTGGACCATTGACTTACCTCATCCAAACACTCAATTTGGTTTGTGTGGGAAGAAACCTGGTGTTGCATGGGCCTCTGGGACAAGCCAGGGGTTGCTTGGCCTTGTGACGTGTGTTGAGTTTGTTCTTGGAAGAGAGAATGAAATGTAATTTTTAGCAACAAACACAGTGTGTATTAACGGTTCCCAAAGTTTTTGGTTCAACATTGAAAAGTCTCTCTGTAAAAACAAACTCACCTTTCGACCTGACATTCCTGTCTGTGTCTAGGCCCTCTGGCAGGCCCTGAAGGGTTGCAGGGTGAATATATGTGTAGACATGTTCTTCTGCTGGGGTTAGTGTGATTTTAGTCGGGAGACCACCCCCTGTCTGCTGGCTAGGGTAGATTAAAACACACCTATTAAGTGTTACATCCTGTTACAAAGCAGGCTAGACATGCATTTACACTCTAAAGGGACTTTACCTCTGCTGGCGGTGCATGTCCATTTTTTTTTTCCCATAATATTTGAGATCCCCAAATTTGCGCTTAATTTGCTCAAGATCTCTCCTGACAGAGCCAACACTATTAACTTGGCTGCAAATATTAGCCCAGATCTCCTGCTTTGCCTGCTTTGTGGTGCTTTTTGAATAACGGCCAAATAGGGCATCATAGTGCTCACAGACACCAGTGGCTACAGCCATGCTTTGGGCATCACAAAAATGGGCTGTAAGTGAGCCACGGCATAGCTGACGGCCACATGGGTGTGTGGTGTCCCCTGCATCAGATGAAATAGATGGCTGGCTGTCTGGGGAGTCGTGTTGGGTTCTAAGGCTTATGGGTGAGTGTGATGGAGTGTGGGTGCTGCTCTGTGTTAATGGCTGGGTGCCTGTGGAGCTTTCACCTGTTGAGCTCTCTAGTGAATCTGTGGTAGTGGTACTTTGTGACACAGAGCGTTGGGGAGGAGGGGTGGGTGGCCTGGGTGGGGTGGAGGTTTTGGACCTACGCTTCGCCTTGCTGGTGTGTCTTGTTTTTTGGGCATGCTTTGTGTGTGGAGGAGGTGCAGGCAGCAGGCTTTTCACAGATTTGGGTCCCTTGTGAGGCCTGGCAGATTTAGCAGGTGCTGGCAAATGTGGCAAGGGCTCATTGCTCCTGCATTTTGGGTGAGCTACCTGTGTGTATGTCTTAGCCACCCTTTTAGTAGGTGCATGTCCATCCTGGCTCTTGTGGCTGCTCTTGTGTTGCTTTTGTGTGCTGGATCTGAGCGGCTAGTATGTGCCTCTGGGCTTTTGTGGGTCTTACGGCTCCCTTTTGGTCTGGTCATAGTAATATGGTATCCAACACAGAGCTGAGTGCATTGACCTTTAAATATTTTTACCGTGTGGGCGTGTTCACCAGCGTGTGTGCCTGCGTGCGCGCACGCACGCATGTCACCGTGGGGGAACGTCATAACCATACCCGGAACCCCTAAAAAAATGTTGCCAGCAATTTACACTGCGGAGCAGGACGACCTTATCATGGATGTGAGTAGGCGAGCGTACGTTTATGTGCGCGTACAAGGTGCTTTAAAAAAATAGCTATGGCAGGGCAAGTTTAATGTGGATCAACTGACTTGTTAAAGTAAACTACTAGACCACCTTACTTTTAAACATGTGCGCAACATCAAACTAGCCTACATGCAGATTGTAGAACTAGGCCCATGTAAGTAGGAATGAGAGGCAGAAAGTGACTTTAGGTAGGGCATGAGACTTGGACATGTTTTTGTGTGACTAATGGGGTACTATTGTGTTTTTTCTTATCAGATGATGCTGAGGAACCGCTACGATTACCTGTCATGCGATTTCGAGAAGAGGACGTTGGCGCTGGCGGTGGTGGACGCCATTGCCCGCATTTCGGGTACCACCTATACCTTCACCCAGATCGCCCAACACTGGTCTGACTTAAAGAGGAGGCATATGCCCTGGGTGAGGCGGTACTTTGCAAAACATTTTCCAGGTAAGTGTGGCAACTTGACATGCAGGAATCACACTGGCCTTGGCTGGGCCTGTTTTTATGATTGTGTTTATATTGCAGCGAATGAATGGACTATGCGTTGCCGCCCCACCCGGAAAAGAGCCCGCAGCCCAGTGTTGGACGAATTTGGGGAAGGTATAGGTGGTCCACCGCCAGTGCCAACGCCCACCCCCTCCTCTGCCAGTGAGTATGAGGGCCCCTTAGACCTCAGTATGCAGGGGGGGGAATCGCACGGCAGGGAGTCTAGCCTCACTGAGCAGCAACCTGACTCCGGTAAGACTATCAAAATAACATATGTCCTGATACATGCAAGAAAGACATAGACTAATGTGCACTATTGTGCTTTGTATATTCTGATGTCGCAGGCCCATCCCAAGGGATAGTCAAGGGAGGTGCAGAATAAGAAGAGGTGGCTGGGGAAGGTGAGTGATTTGATGCATAGAAGCATAACCTAATCTCACATTCAGGAGGCACAAAGAGTAAATAATATACTTGTGTTTTGGATCCAAACAGATTCAGAGCCAGACGTATTGCTGGACCCAGGGAGGAGGCTGCGCCCCAGACGCACTGTTGCCCAAAAGCAATGTAAGTTTTAGTTATTTATTTGAAAAATAGTTTAAACTCATGTCCACCCAAAAAAATAAAATAAACAATAACAATGATGATGTTTTTCTTTCACAGATCAAAGAAAACGGCAACTACTTTAAAGGAGCCACCCATTTTGCTCAAAAATTTAATATTGTTTTTTTTAACATTTTTAAACAATTTTAAACAGTTCTTAAAAAATAAGGTTGGCAGTAAAAAAACAAAACAAAAAAAAAAGTGTGGCGTGTTTTATTTCCTGCCAATGTACGTTATCACAACATAATCATACTGTTACATGTCCCAAAAGGTAAGTATATGGGACAAGGAATAGAAAGAAGAAGGAGAAGAAGACAAAGAATAAGAAAAGAGATTAAGGTAAGCATTAAACACAAGGAAGAAGAAGAAACAGAGATTAAGGTAAGCATTAAAGCCAAGGAAGAAGAAGAAACAGAGATTAAGGTAAGCATTAAAGCCAAGGAAGAAGAAGAAACAGAGATTAAGGTAAGCATTAAAGCCAAGGAAGAAGAAGAAACAGAGATTAAGGTAAGCATTAAAGACAAGGAAGAAGAAGAAACAGAGATTAAGGTAAGCATTAAAGCCAAGGAAGAAGAAGAAACAGAGATTAAGGTAAGCATTAAAGACAAGGAAGAAGAAGAAACAGAGATTAAGGTAAGCATTAAAGACAAGGAAGAAGAAGAAACAGAGATTAAGGTAAGCATTAAAGACAAGGAAGAAGACGAAAAATGTAAGTATACTTGTCCCAAACATCAAAATAGGGGTGAAACGGATGGCAAGAAGGTACGTTTGGAAACCCATTAAAAAGGAGGGAAAAACGGATCACCCGTGTGAACGGGAACAGAAGCCACGACTAAATAGCATGCCCCCGAGAGGGGGAAAAAACCCTTCCCGATTGAAGACACAGAAACGGAGCATTAATGGAGTTCCCCCGACAGCGGCTCTGCCTCACATTTTAACCCCGGGACAAATGTAAGCAAAACGGACCATAGGAAAAACGGAACAAAATAAGCTCAGATCGGGGGAGGCTCTGCATCAGGCCATATGTCTGGCCAAAGAAGACAGGAAGATTATTTTACAGAAAAATCCATTGGTGTCATTTGTATTACAAAATGCTAACAAAAAACTTGACATCACCGTCCTTGTGACACCTGTGTTCTGAGAGGTTGGAGCTTAAGCTGCATCTGTTAACAAATAGTAAAAATAATGTCATGAAACCAACATGATCTTTAGTTCCTGCAATAAAAAAATTCCAATCTATAAAGCTAATGTAAACACCCAATGTTATCCTGGATGTTAGGTAACAATTCGGACCATTTTAATTGTTTGTTTTTGTGGTCTGCAACCCCTGCACCCCTTAAGAAACCTACCCTCACCTCCCGTTGTGTTGCTAGAAACAGCAAATCTTTTAATCCAAAAAATCCATTGGTGTCACAACATAAAAATGTGGCCAGCAAAAAATAGGTATTGTCATTGCCAATGTCTCTTTAAACTCTTCTGGCTAAATTAAATTTTATAACACTTTAGTTTTGACTCTGCCCACCTCCCTACAATGAAATTGTGTTTTGTAGTATTTCTGATATGTATGTAACATATATACCCAGCAAGAATGAGATTCTAAATCTAAATTTGATTCTGAATTTTCTAGATTTAGCTAACATTACCTTCCAGCTTGGGACTGGTAGGTTCAGGCTTGCTGGGAATTTAGATCACTATGAGTTTGCTGGGCATTGTTTTGACATGTCAACCCTGCTGTATATCTAGGAGCGTAGCTTTAACGTTATGATTAGTTATTTATAACAACACTGTTCCTTTGAAATAATGTGGTATTTTGTCTTTTGTGCAAATCCAAGAGTATAACCCCAAAAGAATACACATTCAGATCCAAGACCTTGACCTGCAGACAAATCCCTGAAGATCCCCATACATATGTCGGCCATTAATTAGCTGGGTAAAATGAAGCATCTAGCCATGCAAATGTTCTAACATTTTAGTATCATGATTTGGGTTTTGTGGTAGAGCCCAAGAATAGTGAAAATCCTTAAATGAGATGGTATCATGCAAAGTTTGAGTTTGGAAAAATGTAGAAATGTTCTGTTACATTGCAAGTTTTCAAAATTTTTCATGGCAAATTGCAAAATAAAGTCACCACAAAGTTACTAAGAAATTGCTGAATAAAAGGGGAGATAGCAACCCATTAATAAATGAACAAAAATGATATTGACTCATGAATAAAAACTGAATGTACTTATATTCTTATGTAGTATCTATTGCCCAAAGCCATGATCTGAAAACGAGTGGGAAGTTAAGCTTTTGTGGATGTTACCCTAGCTGCACAGGGCAGAGGGGGGTGAAGGACAATTCCACATTAATATCTAGGCTGTTTGTATCTCCGGAATTGCTCAGTGCCACTAAGCTCACTGTGGCAAAAGAAATATTAATGGAGCTAGCTGTGGGTGTGCCAGCACTGGGCATTTTGTGTATTGTCATGTGCCTAGCCAGGGCTGTGGCTGTGCCCCTTAAAGAAGCAGAGAGTGTCCATTTGTGGAGACAAATGAAAACTGAACCCTGGGTGAGGCGTTTGATCTCATCTCTCAAGTATGGATTGATCTATGCCTAAGCACTGGACAAGGTCCGAAACGCGTTAGCAGCTTTATTATCACTGAACCAGACTATTGTCTTCTCGAATTTTAAGGTTTGCCTACTTTCTAATGAGATGATTTTAATTGGATTCAGATAAATGCTATGGTTTTAATGTTCATGGTGTGTGGATCGCCTACTTTCCTTCAATCCTTTATGGATTGAGCCTTTAGCATTATATTGCTTATCTGCTGGGATATAGGGGAATGCTTGGACTAAAAATACAGGGATTGTTATAAAGAGTGATTGTTCTATCTTTTCATTATTATTCATTAATAGTCTCTATTCCCCATTCCCCCTAGAGAAGAAGTCAAGATATATGTTATATATCTTATATCTGAAGAGTTGTGTATTTGTATATATATATATATATATATATATATATATATATATATACTGGTATTACAAGTTGTCTCTGGTTTGTGTTTTTAAATGTTTTTAATACTAAAAAAAGGTATATATATTTCCTAAAACAGTTTAAGCATGTGTAGCTTTTATGAATTACAATGGTACAATGGTGGTGCCTATCTAGAGGAATGCTGGGGACCCAGCCAGAACACAGGCTTGTGAATGAAGTCAGTGTATCGGGCTATGCTGGGGGTTTCACACCGCAGGGCAACCCAATACAGGATGCCCTTAAAGAGGTATGAATGTCATGTGCACTTCTTTCACCTGGGGCTGAATCACTCATTTTTTAAAAGCATGTGTAGAAAGAGCCCTCCTTTATTTTCTGTAAAAATCACATTCACTTTGATTGTCTAAATAGGGGGTGAGTCAACACCACTGCACTTTTCATTTTTGTACTTTTCATACTGTATTTTTTGATTGGGACCTGAATCATCCTCTAAGGTATGTCTTTATTTATTCCTGTTTTGTCCAACATAGGAATCGATTGAGCCTATAATTATTGCACGCCATGCATATAATGTAGATAGAATCTCTATGGTTTTACCTTTCTCTTTTGCTTATACCAACCTTTATTCCATCTAGCATGTTGAGAGCTAATCACAGGGGTACATTCCATGGTAGTGTATTATTGCAATGTTGTTACTTTATTGGCAAGAAAATCACTCGGATGCAATATGAGAAAAAGCAATTGCTGTGCATGCGTGGGATGATTCCTGCTAGCTTTAGTCATGTACTAGTGGACCAAGCCACTTGACATAAGCTTCTGGCAGATGGATATTTAAGAGGTTTAGTGATAGATACAAGGTAATGGTAGTGGAGGGGGTACTAAACTAACACCAGATGTTTCTACGGTGCAGAAGGAAATTACATAAAAAATGGCATAACCTAAGATAAAGTATATTCTTAACAGCCCAAAGAAAATGGCAATAAGCCAACTCAACACATGCTACAAGCTTACCTTTTTAGTAAAAAAAGAGAATGTGATAGGTGCTTACTTGGGATGTGTGAATCACCAATTCCCCTACTCTTTGATTTCTCCAAAATATGTGCTAACTCATCACATCCATCAATATCGATAAATTATGACCCCCTTGGGTCTATGTGTGATGGGAAGAATAAGGAACAAACTCTTGCTGGACCCATTATACTGTTGATTTATATGTATGAACCAAATGTTGTGCATTTATCTTCGATATCATTAATTTAGCCTAAAACATCATTTGTCAGTCTAAAGTTTCGGGATATATTTTGTCCTTGCTTTGGGGGAGTTCTCCTCCTTCACATAAAAATAACTGATGCACAGAGCCATAAAAGATCAGAAAGTCTGATTTTCTATTGTCTTCCTGTTCTGGTGTGAGTCAGACTCTTGCTTGTGTTAGAGTTTAAGGCTATAATCAGGTCATCAACTCACAGCATAATAAATTAATAAATAACCATTCAAACTGCACTCAATATTGTTTTAACATAAAACAAGTTTCCTCAAAATAGCAGTGAGTAAATATGGATGATTGTATTTTGGCTTTTGAATAATAGGATTTTTAAAAATATTGCAAAGGGGCTTTATGCTTTTATTAAGTCTTTTTTTATTAACTTTAGACAATACCCATGTGCAAACCTGAAATGTATCAATAATTAAAGTAGAAGTCCAGTCTCTATTAACCCTCCACCCTGCCTCCCTCTCCTTGTACTCAGACAAGGCTGGGTTTTACAAATAAATTAATGCCTCACCTCACCCAAGAACCAGCGATGTTCTCACAACATCTGGGTTCCTGGGTGCAGCCATCTTGTGAAAATGCAGCAGTGTGATTGTACTGGTCATTCACTTAACTGCAACTGTCACTCAGGTCTACAGCTGCCATTCAGGATCCTTTCCCTGCCAGAATCAGGTGAAGATTGTGGTGAATAGGTGAGCCGTTTTATTGTTTTAACACCCAAATTAAGCTTTGCAAAGGGCTTTGGCTGTGACGTCTGCAGGGGTACAAAAAGTTTGAAGCTCCTTTTTAGTTGATGATTTAATAAACAAAATCAAAACAAGAAATACATTTTGGTGGAAACATTTTTTATTGCATCTGTTTAAAAGCCCAGATATGAAAAGCCTTTTTCATCTTAGAAGCCTTTAATACAGAACTGTTCAGACCCAGTCTGGTTGTTAAAGAAATTGGGACAAAAGTGTCATCCCGATGCACCACCAGTTTCTTTTTTCAAGATTTCTTTCAGTGGAAACATCTTCTGGAGCTGATCAGGTTGTTTTGTTGTACTGTAAATATGCATATTGGGGTTAGTGCTGGGTGGAAAGAGAAATAAAAGGAGGGGGGGTTCTATTTATATTACAGATCCCCTTTAACTAGAAGAACAACAAAAGTTACCAGTCCACAAACAATAACTGTAAAATAAAAGGATTTGGAAGACAAAGTTCCAAGTGCTTTACCCTCTACTAGTGGTCTTATAGTCTTATAGAATCCTCCTGTACACAGGCCAGGCCTATTTATTTAAAAAGGGAAACAGAATCTATCGGGAAACGTAAAGGATTCATGGAAGGATACGATGGGAAAAGGGCAAAAACGAAAGCCTACGTTGTAACATGAGAAAATAAAACCAAAAGGTCACGCTGGAAAATGACATCCTTGTATTCGTACTCTGCCGTACGAACGGACGGAAACTTTACAGAAGGATTGCAATGCATGCAGAGAATCGCTCGCACACTCATACGAGAGCGGTAAATTTTCAAAAGAAAAACAGATCTGCACAAAAACTAAAGTCTTCTTTTTGTCTCTCTGAATCGAGCCTATTATACCAATTTTGCAGGAAGGAGATGAGTGCAGCAGGAGTGGCTGGCAAATAAACAGGGAGTCTTGTGTCCTCTGATACTTACCTATTTCAGGACCAAGGGGGCATCAATACCCACAAAACGTGTCATGAGGCACTTTTGGAGGAATGTTATGGAGGAAAACCTGCAGCAGCTTTTCCGCGTTCCACCATCTATGCACTCAGGATAGTATTATTGGGTGAGCTGTGATCCTTTGTTTCTGTAACTTACCAATTTAAAGTCTGTGGATGCAGTGTATGCAGCTGAAGGTGGGTCACATTGGCATCAATAATCTGGTCTGACTGTACTGGGGACTGATCACTGTGGCCTGGCACCACTGGTATACATACAATGGAGGCAGAGAAGGCAGCTTCTATCAGGCTTGTAGCAGAAAAGGGCCTGGCAGAAGTAACTGCTTTCCATGTATTGTACACCACTCTCAGGTGTACCTCCCAGGGAACCCCTGGCACATGGACAGGAGATTTAGAATATGAGAGGGCAAAGCATGGGTGGGATGACACACCAGGAGGTGCACATCAGAGTGGCCATCTATTCCCTGGTTTCCTGGTGCTGCCTCTCCTGCTGTTAAGGGTTTGGAGCCTTGCTGAGCCCAGAGCAGTGCCATTGCAAGGTAACTGGTAATACCCTGCAGCAGCCCACACATGACAGTTACCCAGGCCACAGAATGGCATTCCCAGCACCTGAGCTAACCTCCACCACTCCCACAACATCTGCTGCTCCTCTGATTCTCCAGTGTGAGCAAAGGGCCTGTGATCTGCCTATAAAGGCTCATACAGAAGCATCAACGGAGCTGGTCAAGTATATGCTGGTATGTGAACTAACTGAGGCTGGTTGGCAATGGGCAGACAGCAGGGTTTTGAAGGTTGAGGCATCCGGCTGCAATGTGGCAGCCAGTGGCTGGAGTTTTCAGATACCTCTGGCTGGTATAAGCATGCCAGTCTACCACACTGATCTAGTTTAATCCAATGGTGCATGCGCAGCTCTCACCCAACATCCCTGCTCCGCCTGCTAACTATGCTAGGCAAACTTGAATATCTGCCTACAGGTGCACGCATGGCAGAGAGAATGAGCATGTGGGTGGGTGTTGTGGCAATAACAAGCGTGCATGGCCATAGCCCCCAGTAGTATCCTTGTTTCCTCAAACTTTCATGCACCCACTGCCAGCCAATCAGGTCTGCCTGGTAGGGTGAGCAAGAGGTGATTTTACAATGCAGTATGCTCCTAGAGCAAGCCTTCGCCCAGTTTTTTATTCTACCTAGGGCTACAAAGACACTCCCAGCACTCCCTTCATCTTCTCTATCACTCACTGCCCAGCCACACCTATTGCTCTCTTTCCCCCCACCACACCAGCCATTGGCTGCCACAGTGTGGATGGACACCCTGACTCCAACTACAACAAAGTCTATGTCTAACTATCTGCCCAGTTAAAGCATGGCATGGGTCATGGTCTACTATGAATTTTGCTATGCGGTCCTGTGAAACCTATGTATAGCCCTGGCTGGCATTCAACAAATGACCCCAGAGGCAGCCAATCACATTTAAAGAATAAAAAAAAGGAAAATTGGAAAGGGTTTCTGTACCCTCACATTAGTATCATCTGAAGGAATGAGCAGACCCATTTTATGGGTGCCAGGGGTGAAATAGGGAAGGCGGGTAACACCTGGCAATTTCCCTGCACAGAATGGGCAGGTAAAGTGCTCAAAATAATCCCACCAAAAATTAAATAAATATACAAATAAATAAATCATATATATATATATATATATATATATATATATATATATATATATATATAAATCAATACATAAATTAATAAATATTAACATCAATAAATACAGCTATACATAAAAAAATATATAAATACATAAATACATTAAATTACACATTTTTTTACAGGTGTCAGAGGTTCGGGGGGTGCAGGTGGATGTGGGGGTGTATGCACGGAAGAGATGGAAGAGGTGGATGTGGCATTGTAGGTGGAAGAGGGGGGGAATGAGAAGACTTTACTCACTCTTGTGTGGATCCATGCCTGATTCATCAAAGCATGTCAACATTGGCTGTGCATAGGCGGATCATTGTGGTGCTGAACACACATTCTGACAGGACACTTACCCAGAAATTGAATTGGGAGGACCCATCACTCAGTACCAGAAGATGCGTGGATGCCACACTTGCCGCACACGACTTGCATGCCCCCAAGCCTTGTGAACTGGTATAGGGGTCTCATGGATCCCTTACAAGTTCACAAAGTGTTAACTGTAAAAAACACACAACACACAGCACTGTGTCCCACGTCGAGCACCCTGGCTTCTGCTCTCCTGCTGGAAGCCTTTTATCCTGGCTGAGTAAAAGGACATAAATAGTTATTTAAAAAAAATTACATAGGGTCCCCCCTTGTTGAAAGGGGCATTTTTTTTATTTTTAAGGGTGACCAATCACAATTGAAAAATAGAAAAAAGTAATGCGGTTTCTGTAAACTAATTCTGTCCTTTATACTGATTCTGGGACAACAAACCTAGGGGCAATTTTATGCATGTACCAGGTAACAACATACAATTTACCATGACCACGTTTACAGTGGATGGGAGTGGTATGTGAAGCTTTTTGGTTATCCGTTTTATGGCTTCTCAACTAAACTCCTTTAATCCTAAAACTATCCTTGTAAAACTCCAGGAATGATCTTTGAAAATATTTTAAACGCTGGAGGCGACAGCTTGTAATCCTTGACATTAGAAAGACTAGCCTTCTTCGTGGATACTGATGAAAAAATTACCATTATTTTTCCTTCAATCCTAAAAGTCTACACTTAAACTCCCTCAAAAATAAAATACACACACGTGTGCATCTGCTGTGTATCAGTACCATATGCATCAACACGTTTATACTCTATATTTGGTATACTCTATTTGGTATACTCTATATTTGAAGTCAGAATGATAAGGACATCATATTTTTTATAATTGACAAAAAAGACTGTTACATGAAAAATAATAACAGGGTATTTTTCCATTTCTATGTCATTTTGAAAATGACTGCAGTATTTACTAAATCACTTCAGGTCTTTTTGGGGTAATTAAGCCCTTTAACTAGTGACTGGTATTGCTCAACCAGTTGCATTTATCGTGTTTCATTACCATATCTAATCTTGTTATATTGGATAGATTTAGTTTTATAATTAATAATTTTACCCTTTATTGACATTCAGCTATTTTCAGCAAATCCCGGCTTTTAAAAATAGGTGAATAGCTCACAAAAAAGAGAAATCTCTCTACTTAATTATTTACAACCACAAACAAGTTTTGCACTTTTGACACTCCATTTATTTGTGACCTTGAGGTTCCTCTGAAAATGTCTCCATCCACCTTCTCACTTTCATAGGCCTGGAAAATATAAATGTTTTAGGAAGCCTTTACAAGCATTTACAAGACAAAAGAAAAATAAGGACTATGAAATATTTCCAGCAACACAATACTTATTTTAGTGTAAGCCGCTTGTGTGATGGTTTAGGTTACTGTGCAATTTACTGAATTGAAATAGGTCCTTAGGGGCGTATCACTTTACACTTCGAAATGTTTCAGGCAGCAATCAAAGATTGTTCTTATATTGGATGTTAAATTACAGCTAATCAAAAGATATATAATTAAAGTTTTACATACACATTGCAATGAAGTGGAATTCAGTTTAAGCTTTTAGCATTTTGCATACAGTCCCACCTAATTTCACTATATATTGTATTTTCTGTTATGTTCCTTTCAAAACATTTGACAAGCATTTTTTATTTATGAGTAAAATAATTTTTATAAGGTTCCTGTATAATTAACCATATAACGCAGTTATAAGGTTTCTCTTTCATCTTTAGACTAAACAGGTGTCTCCATTCTCTGCCTGAATTGAATGTCTGACACTAGAAACAGGAAAATACTAAAACTCAATGTAGTGAAAACATTGTTGCTAGAGATGAGCGAACTTCTTAAAAATTCGATTCGGGCGATTTGCTGAATTTCTCCAAGAAATTCGGGTTCGTCTGAATCGAACTTTAAAGAATCGCTCATCTCTGCCGGCATGTAGGTAAGTGTATGCTACATGCCGGCATGGTGGGAGCGGGGAGGTCGGCTGCGCTGTCAGCAGGAGGCGGAAGTCGACTTTCGCCGCCCGCTGACAGCTCAGCCAGCCCCCCCGCTCCCACTATACAGCAAACACTTACCGGCATGGTGGGAGTGGGAAGGCCGGCTGCGCTGTCAGATACAAGATACAGCGCTACTTCCCCACCGGAGGTCCATCAGAGCGTGGGATAGGCAGAAAGGAGAAGGGGGTGGCGGTCGCCCGAGAGACGGAGGGCAGATCGGTGGCTCCCCTGGGGAGGGGGAGCGAAGGTTTGGAGCTGCGGTCCCTACCTGGGGGCCCTGCACGGCCAGAGGAGGTGAGCGGCGACGAGGAGGCCGGCCGTGACAGCCAGCGTGATGGTGGCCCGACGGCTGCGGCTTCTGCCCCGAAGACCAGGTGCGGGAGTGAAGAGGACACGTCATCAGAGGAGGGAGAGAAGACGCGTGGAGCCGAGCCGCGGGGGAGCGGTCCTAGTACAGCGCTGGCTCCGACCACAAGACAAGAGCCGGGGGCAGAGCAGGGGGGCGCCCTCCTTCCCCATGCGAGCGATCCACCGCTGACAGCCTCTGCTCAGGGGAGAGCGGGAGACAGGGGAAGGAGACCTGAGTGGCACACAACCCACCCAAACCGACCAGGGTGGGCAGGAGGGAGAAGCGGTTCCACCGCACGGTGGGAGCGGGGGAGGCTGGCTGCGCTATCAGCGGGCGGCGGAAGCCGGCTTCCGCCGCCCACTGACAGCGCAGCCGGCCTCCCCGTTCCCACTATACAGCAAACACTTACCGGCATGGTGGGAGCGGGGAGGCCGGCAGCGCTTCTGCCACCCGCTGACAGCGCAGCCGGCCTCCCCGCTCCCACCATGCCGGCATTTTTTTTTCATTTCAGGGTAAATTCGGTCAGCACGAACCACCAAAAATTTGGGTTCGTGCTGAATCGAATTTTTCCTGAAATTCGGTGCGAATTCAGGTTCGTTAGAACCGATTCGCTCATCCCTAATTGTTGCTTTTAATGGAGAGTAATTAAGCAGACCAAAACCTGGGCTTTTCACTATTCTGGGTTTTGGAGCTTCCCCCGAGCGCACCCCTTGCTATGTGAAACCCCCCAGAACAACAAGCTGACTCACTTCTCATCAAGCCCACGGCACAGACTTGGCCACTCATCCAATCAGCTTCTCCTGCTGTGCTATTAATGTGCGACTAGAGAAGCTGAATACGTGGCCACGTACAGCCATTCAGATGGGGCTGAGAAGGAAGGCAAGTGAGTACCTCCTCCTTGGGCTTGGGGGAAAGGTGAGTTTACTGGGGGCCCAGGGGGGTTTCACACAGCAGGGCATCCTGAATGGGGGGGGGGAGTAAGCCTGCACTTGTAAGCTATGCCTCCTGTGCCTTTAAAACGGAGTCCACTTTTTCTACATCAACCCAATTGGGTATGTCCATTCTCAAGGATTCAGAAAAAAATGCATTTTTTTCACCCTCAGTCTGTGTAAACCCCCCACAGGCAATAAAGTTTAAGGGACGGGTTTGCGTGCCCCATCATTTGTGATATATGCTCCCCTAACCAGCAAATCCTACTGGGCACTGCAGGAGCAGCAAATGTGCTAATATGCCCATTTTCACTTAAAAAAATAACACAAAGGCCTCGATTCAATTAGAGTTGACAAAAAATTTCATGGTAGTAAAAAATTCAATTCATGAGAAAAAAGCCTGCGAATTTCACTGTTGCTGAATCACCAGATAGGAAAACAATGGAAGTTAATGGCACTTTTTTACTCCTAAGAAAACTTGTATGATTCAGGGAATGTTTGGAACAGGGACAGTTGGGCGAGTTCAGGTTATTAGGCTCGATACTTTCATTTTAGTGCCGATCTGTTTTTTTTTTTTATTTCCCGCTCTCGTATGAGTGTACGAGTGATTCTACGCATGCATTGCAATCCTTCTGTAAAGTTTCCGTCCGTTCGTACGGCAGAGTCATTTTCTATCGTGACTTTTCTGTTTCATTTTCTCATGTTACAGTGTAGGCTTTCGATTTTGCCCTTTTTCCATCTTCTCCTCCCACGAATCCTTTACGTTTCCCGGTTCTGTTTCACTTTTTAAAAAAATAATCGTCCAGACGGAAATCCTTACGATCTTGCGCCTGCGCACTACAAACTTAACTCATTAAAGTGCTAGCCTACATATTTGCCACCCTCACTTCTACTACAATGTTTAGCTAAACCACTAAGCGCTATCCTCCATCTTCCCTTTTGGACCCTTAAAGCTCACCCCAACCACTTAGCGCTATCTTCCATCTTTCCTTTTGGACCCTTAAAGCTCACCCCAACCACCTAGCACTATCCTCCATCTTCCCTCTTGGACCCTTAAAGCTCACCCCCAACCACTTAGCGCTATCCTCCATCTTCCCTTTTGGACCCTTAAAGCTCACCCTCAACCACTTAGCACTCTCCTCCATCTTCCCTTTTGGACCATTAAAGCTCACCCTCAACCACTTAGCACTATCCTCCATCTTCCCTTTTGGACCCTTAAAGCTCACCCCCAACCACTTAGCACTATCCTCCATCTTCCCTTTTGGACCCTTAAAGCTCACCCCAACCACTTAGCATTATCCTCCATCTTCCCTTTTGGACCCTTAAAGCTCACCCTCAACCACTTAGCACTATCCTCCATCTTCCCTTTTGGACCCTTAAAGCTCACCCCCAACCACTTAGCACTATCCTTCATCTTCTCTTTTGGAACCTTAAAGCTCACCCCAACCACTTAGCACTATCCTCCATCTTCCCTTTTGGACCCTTAAAGCTCACCCCCAACCACTTAGCACTATCCTCCATCTTCCCTTTTGGACCCTTAAAGCTCACCCCCAACCACTTAGCACTATCCTCCATCTTCCCTTTTGGACCCTTAAAGCTCACCCCAACCACTTAGCACTATCCTCCATCTTCCCTTTTGGACCCTTAAAGCTCACCCCCAACCACTTAGCACTATCCTCCATCTTCCCTTTTGGACCCTTAAAGCTCACCCCAACCACTTAGCACTATCCTCCATCTTCCCTTTTGGACCCTTAACCTCCCTGGCGTTATGATTATGTCTGGAATTTTGTACCAAAAGCGTTACCATTTTTTTGTATGGAAATTTGGTGTTATGTATTGTAGGCCTGCAATTCTTAGTAATTACTTACTTAAACCTGACCATAGAAGACTCTAGTAGACCTCGGAGATGTGATAAAGTTCGAAACATAAAATCATGAATTATAATCTAATAAATAATATAATTTTATTCAATAATGAAATAAATAATGAAATTTGTCAAACAAAGAAAATTCAGTAAACATCCTGGGTGTGGTAAATTTTGAAACATGGGACTGCACATAGACCGACGTCACAATCAGGGCAATGGAACCTGGTTTCCTTTCTGATTTTTTTTCCATTGCCATCTCCCTTTGAGCAGCAAACTACGCACATCCTTGTAGGTGCTGCCTTTTTTGCGGTTGGCGGGATGTAATCCATAAAGTGACGACCAGTCAGGCGTTCTGGGTTGACAACGAAGTGGAATTCAGTTTAAGCTTTTAGCATTTTGCATACAGTCCCACCTAATTTCACTATATATTGTATTTTCTGTTATGTTCCTTTCAAAACATTTGACAAGCATTTTTTATTTATGAGTAAAATAATTTTTATAAGGTTCCTGTATAATTAACCATATAACGCAGTTATAAGGTTTCTCTTTCATCTTTAGACTAAACAGGTGTCTCCATTCTCTGCCTGAATTGAATGTCTGACACTAGAAACAGGAAAATACTAAAACTCAATGTAGTGAAAACATTGTTGCTAGAGATGAGCGAACTTCTTAAAAATTCGATTCGGGTGATTTGCTGAATTTCTCCAAGAAATTCGGGTTCGTCTGAATCGAACTTTAAAGAATCGCTCATCTCTGCCGGCATGTAGGTAAGTGTATGCTACATGCCGGCATGGTGGGAGCGGGGAGGTCGGCTGCGCTGTCAGCAGGAGGCGGAAGTCGACTTTCGCCGCCCGCTGACAGCTCAGCCATCCTCCCCGCTCCCACTATACAGCAAACACTTACCGGCATGGTGGGAGTGGGAAGGCCGGCTGCGCTGTCAGATACAAGATACAGCGCTACTTCCCCACCGGAGGTCCATCAGAGCGTGGAACCCAATATGGCGACGGCCCGAGGAAATGGTGGGCAGAGAGGCAGAAAGGAGAAGGGGGTGGCGGTCGCCCGAGAGACGGAGGGCAGATCGGTGGCTCCCCTGGGGAGGGGGAGCGAAGGTTTGGAGCTGCGGTCCCTACCTGGGGGCCCTGCACGGCCAGAGGAGGTGAGCGGCGACGAGGAGGCCGGCCGTGACAGCCAGCGTGATGGTGGCCCGACGGCTGCGGCTTCTGCCCCGAAGACCAGGTGCGGGAGTGAAGAGGACACGTCATCAGAGGAGGGAGAGAAGACGCGTGGAGCCGAGCCGCGGGGGAGCGGTCCTAGTACAGCGCTGGCTCCGACCACAAGACAAGAGCCGGGGGCAGAGCAGGGGGGCGCCCTCCTTCCCCATGCGAGCGATCCACCGCTGACAGCCTCTGCTCAGGGGAGAGCGGGAGACAGGGGAAGGAGACCTGAGTGGCACACAACCCACCCAAACCGACCAGGGTGGGCAGGAGGGAGAAGCGGTTCCACCGCATGGTGGGAGCGGGGGAGGCTGGCTGCGCTATCAGCGGGCGGCGGAAGCCGGCTTCCGCCGCCCGCTGACAGCGCAGCCGGCCTCCCCGTTCCCACTATACAGCAAACACTTACCGGCATGGTGGGAGCGGGGAGGCCGGCAGCGCTTCTGCCACCCGCTGACAGCGCAGCCGGCCTCCCCGCTCCCACCAAGCCGGCATTTTTTTTTCATTTCAGGGTAAATTCGGTCAGCACGAACCACCAAAAATTTGGGTTCGTGCTGAATCGAATTTTTCCTGAAATTCGGTGCGAATTCAGGTTCGTTAGAACCGATTCGCTCATCCCTAATTGTTGCTTTTAATGGAGAGTAATTAAGCAGACCAAAACCTGGGCTTTTCACTATTCTGGGTTTTGGAGCTTCCCCCGAGCGCACCCCTTGCTATGTGAAACCCCCCAGAACAACAAGCTGACTCACTTCTCATCAAGCCCACGGCACAGACTTGGCCACTCATCCAATCAGCTTCTCCTGCTGTGCTATTAATGTGCGACTAGAGAAGCTGAATACGTGGCCACGTACAGCCATTCAGATGGGGCTGAGAAGGAAGGCAAGTGAGTACCTCCTCCTTGGGCTTGGGAGAAAGGTGAGTTTACTGGGGGCCCAGGGGGGTTTCACACAGCAGGGCATCCTGAATGGGGGGGGGGGGAGTAAGCCTGCACTTGTAAGCTATGCCTCCTGTGCCTTTAAAACGGAGTCCACTTTTTCTACATCAACCCAATTGGGTATGTCCATTCTCAAGGATTCAGAAAAAAATGCATTTTTTTCACCCTCAGTCTGTGTAAACCCCCCACAGGCAATAAAGTTTAAGGGACGGGTTTGCGTGCCCCATCATTTGTGATATATGCTCCCCTAACCAGCAAATCCTACTGGGCACTGCAGGAGCAGCAAATGTGCTAATATGCCCATTTTCACTTAAAAAAATAACACAAAGGCCTCGATTCAATAAGAGTTGCCAAAAACTTCATGGTAGTTAAAAATTCAATTCATGAGAAAAAAGCCTGCGAATTTCACTGTTGCTGAATCACCAGATAGGAAAACAATGGAAGTTAATGGCACTTTTTTACTCCTAAGAAAACTTGTATGATTCAGGGAATGTTTGGAACAGGGACAGTTGGGCGAGTTCAGGTTATTAGGCTCGATACTTTCATTTTAGTGCCGATCTGTTTTTTTTTTTTTAATTTCCCGCTCTCGTATGAGTGTACGAGTGATTCTACGCATGCATTGCAATCCTTCTGTAAAGTTTCCGTCCGTTCGTACGGCAGAGTCATTTTCTATCGTGACTTTTCTGTTTCATTTTCTCATGTTACAGTGTAGGCTTTCGATTTTGCCCTTTTTCCATCTTCTCCTCCCACGAATCCTTTACGTTTCCCGGTTCTGTTTCACTTTTTAAAAAAATAATCGTCCAGACGGAAATCCTTACGATCTTGCGCCTGCGCACTACAAACTTAACTCATTAAAGTGCTAGCCTACATATTTGCCACCCTCACTTCTACTACAATGTTTAGCTAAACCACTAAGCGCTATCCTCCATCTTCCCTTTTGGACCCTTAAAGCTCACCCCAACCACTTAGCGCTATCTTCCATCTTTCCTTTTGGACCCTTAACCCTTTCGCTGCCAGCCTACCTGCAGCATTTGCCACTCCCTGTTGCCAGACTGAGTTTGACTGTTTTGCGCTACACATGTTCAACTGTCATTTTCGAAGGGATTTCCAGGGATTTCCCAGGAAAATTATATATTGTTTTTTTCAACAGAGTCTGGGCTTTAACATGAAATGTCTTGTTTGTGTTTTTTAGGTGTATTCTCAACATTTTTGGGTGAAATGTGTGAAAAAAAATAAAAAATATATATTTTTTTACAATTTGTAGAGTTTTTTTGTAATAAAAAATGTAAGTTTGTCAATAAAATCTTATTGCGTGAGAAACCCCAATTTCTCCCGCTTACAGCGATACCACATATGTATAGGTAGACACCCTTTCCTGCCCAGAAGCCTTTTATAGCTGCTGGATGACAAATGGTTAATTAAAAAAAAAAATGACATAGGGTCCCCCTTCCCGGGGAGGGGGACCCCATGTTTTTTTGGATTTTTAAGGGTTAAAAACCCTTAAAAATCCAAAAAAAAAAATGACGTGGGGTCCCCCTTACCCAAAGTAACCAGCCCGGGACCAGCTATGGGGGCTTGTAGGCACAGAGTGGGGGGGCCAGCTTTGGTGGCCCCCCCACCCTGCAGCCTACGAGCCCACATAGCCTATGTGGGCCCGGGCTCTTCTGCCCCCCCCCTGGCCTTTGGGGAGGCAGGTAATGGGGGTGCGGGGGTTAATGGCAATGCCACCCCCCCAGCCATGTGAACTGGTATAAGGGGTCTCATGGACCCCTTACCAGCTCACAAAGGGTTAACTGTAAAAAAAAAAACACCACACAATAAAAAAAAGTATTTTATTAAAAAAAAATAATTTTTTTTTACTGTACTTACCTTCGATTGCAAGCTCTTGTCCCTCGCCGCTCAGCTGACAGATGCCGGTGATCGGTACAGGAGAAGGAGGAGGCAGGAGATCAGAGGATCTCCTGCCACCTCCTTACCCTGTGCCGATCACCGGCATCTGAGAAGTTGAGAAGGGTGAAGCCAGATATCGGGGGCCGGGATGACGTCATAAGGGGGCGGGGCTTAGCGGCAAGATGGCGGCCGCCATCGAGGATCAAAGGGGAGAGAGCCTCTCAGGCTCTCTCCTGAAGATCGGTAAGTCCTGGGGGGGGATCGGAGGCCCCCCAGGTGAAGAGGAGGGACAGCGGGAGCCAGCGCACATGGAGGTAAGTGAATGTCATTTTTATTTTTTTTTTTTTTTTACAGTTAGCAGCTGCTGCTGCAGAAGCGGGGGGGGGGCGGCCTATTCCGGGGGCTCTCCTGGAGCCATCCGACCCCCCACGGGGGATCGGATGGCACCAAATTAAAGGGGAGACCCGGCCGGATCCAACAAGGGGTCAGGTGAGTATTTTTTATTTTTATTTTTTAAACTAGAAGCGATCAAAGTCAAGCACGTAACACCTACGGGCTTGGCACTTAAGGCCCAGCCAAGCCAGCACGTAGGTGTTACGTGCTTGGCACTGAAAGGGTTAAAGCTCACCCCAACCACCTAGCACTATCCTCCATCTTCCCTCTTGGACCCTTAAAGCTCACCCCCAACCACTTAGCGCTATCCTCCATCTTCCCTTTTGGACCCTTAAAGCTCACCCTCAACCACTTAGCACTCTCCTCCATCTTCCCTTTTGGACCATTAAAGCTCACCCTCAACCACTTAGCACTATCCTCCATCTTCCCTTTTGGACCCTTAAAGCTCACCCCCAACCACTTAGCACTATCCTCCATCTACCCTTTTGGACCCTTAAAGCTCACCCCAACCACTTAGCATTATCCTCCATCTTCCCTTTTGGACCCTTAAAGCTCACCCTCAACCACTTAGCACTATCCTCCATCTTCCCTTTTGGACCCTTAAAGCTCACCCCCAACCACTTAGCACTATCCTTCATCTTCTCTTTTGGAACCTTAAAGCTCACCCCAACCACTTAGCACTATCCTCCATCTTCCCTTTTGGACCCTTAAAGCTCACCCCCAACCACTTAGCACTATCCTCCATCTTCCCTTTTGGACCCTTAAAGCTCACCCCCAACCACTTAGCACTATCCTCCATCTTCCCTTTTGGACCCTTAAAGCTCACCCCAACCACTTAGCACTATCCTCCATCTTCCCTTTTGGACCCTTAAAGCTCACCCCCAACCACTTAGCACTATCCTCCATCTTCCCTTTTGGACCCTTAAAGCTCACCCCAACCACTTAGCACTATCCTCCATCTTCCCTTTTGGACCCTTAACCTCCCTGGCGTTATGATTATGTCTGGAATTTTGTACCAAAAGCGTTACCATTTTTTTGTATGGAAATTTGGTGTTATGTATTGTAGGCCTGCAATTCTTAGTAATTACTTACTTAAACCTGACCATAGAAGACTCTAGTAGACCTCGGAGATGTGATAAAGTTCGAAACATAAAATCATGAATTATAATCTAATAAATAATATAATTTTATTCAATAATGAAATAAATAATGAAATTTGTCAAACAAAGAAAATTCAGTAAACATCCTGGGTGTGGTAAATTTTGAAACATGGGACTGCACATAGACCGACGTCACAATCAGGGCAATGGAACCTGGTTTCCTTTCTGATTTTTTTTCCATTGCCATCTCCCTTTGAGCAGCAAACTACGCACATCCTTGTAGGTGCTGCCTTTTTTGCGGTTGGCGGGATGTAATCCATAAAGTGACGACCAGTCAGGCGTTCTGGGTTGACAACGTCAACAGCACGACGTCCAGATCTGTTTACGGCCACTGATGGCGTTTGGTAGTTCACAAAAATCCGCTCCGCCACCTTCCAGATAAAGTCAGAATGAACAAGAGGCTTGTCACTCTTTCCTCTGTGCAGTATATAGGCATTCCAGAGGCATTGTTCCAGGAGATGCCTGAAGATTTTTTTGTAATATTTTTTTTGTTGTTTCCGCATAGCCAGATAAAATGTAATCGCCTGATCGGCTCTATCGACTCCTCCCATGGTGTTGTTGTAGTCAATCACAAGTTGTGGCTTCATGACTTCTTTCCCTCCTCTTGTGTGGACCATAACAGTGGAGGTGTTATGCACTGTACTCATTAGGCACACGTCTTTTTTGTCACGCCAACGCATTGCCATCATCTTTCCTTTCTGCCAGGAAACCATTTCTCCTGTTTTCAGTTTGTTCTTGGCAAACATAGATGGCAGGTCACGTCGGTTGGGCCTAATGGTTCCATATCCATCAGTCTTGTGTTTTATCAGAAACTCGTACAGCTCAGGCAATGTGTAAAAGTTGTCCGTTGTCACACAATACCCCTGATTCAGCAATGGCTCAAGCAGTGTGAGGACTGATGACGTTGCCATCCCATAGCCGCTGTACCTGGGGTTGAATTGTGTTCCTTTACCGGTGTATATGGCGGAATTCCATATATAGCCAGTGGCAGACTTGCAGAGCATATAGGATTTTATTCCAAACCGTGATCTCTTGGATGCGATGAATTGAATCCAGCGTTCCTTGTAAGCTATCAGACTTTCATCAATGCTGATGTCTCTATCTGGCACATAGGACTGCTGGAAATTTTTTAGGATCATTTGGTATACTTCCCAGATCTTCTTGAGTTTTGGCGCTGGATGTGTGGCTTCGTCAAATTCCTCATTGTTGGTGAAGTGCAAATTCTTCATTATGAGGGAAAATCGGCACTCGGACATGATGGTGCCAAAAAATGGGGTTGCCAGCAATTTATTGGTAGTCCAGTACCATTTCTGCAGGGGTTTCCCCACCACCCCAGTAAGAAGTATTAGCCCCAGGAACTTCCAGATGTCCTCTTTAGTCACCGGTTCCCATTTTCTGTTCCTGGAAAACTTGCTACGCAGAGTTGCGGATTGCTGCTCGTTGTAGCGATTTGTCTCCGTGACAATCTTTTCAATGACGTCATCTGTTAGAAATAATTTTAGGTACGCCAAAGGATCATTGTGCTCAACGTCTACCTTCATCCCAGGTGATCCAGTAAAAGGAAATCTTGGCGGCGGTACCTCATCCATACCGCAATCAATTGGGCACCAAGTGCGCACATCACTGAGGTCGGGTGCAGAATTGTCGCTGTCGCCACTTCTCTGGTCAGTGTCAGAGTCAGATGACGAATCTTGCCACGAATCGCTATCGCTCATTTCTGCGAGGGGCTCTGTGTCGCTGCCGCTGTCACTTATCTGATCCAAAACCGCTTTGGAGATGCTAAAGTGACGCTTTGATGCCATGATAAATTTTTTTTTTTTTTATGGGCAGAAAAAGGGCAGGCAGGGCAGTGTATGATGATCAAAGGGCAATACAATGTCAAATCTGAGGTGATACAGTGTAATCTCACAGGATTTCACTGTATCACTCTGTGTGTGTTTTACTGTGTTTATAACTTTTGAATTTCCCTCCCAGTTCCGCCCCCATGAGCCTCTGCGGCTCACAGTGACGTAACCAGGAAGTCAGACGCATCTGCCGGGGCTCTCACTGGCGATCACAGCGGGGACATCGCTGGATCGCAAGGAGAAGGTAAGGAGATTTCTGCTCCTCTGACTAATCTACCCCGAGCGTGACTCGGGGTTACCGCTACTTGCAGTGAAAATTAACCCCGAGTCACGCTCGGGAAAACCGCCAGGGAGGTTAAAGCTCACCCCCAACCACTTAGCACTATCCTCCATCTTCCCTTTTGGACCCTTAAAACTTACCCAAACCAGTTCCCGGTTAGGCTCTTCTTCCATTTTAGGCCCCTAAAACGTACCCAAACCAGTTCCCGGTTAGGTTCTTCTTCCATTTTAGGCCCCTAAAACTTACCCAAACCAGTTCCCGGTTAGGTTCTTCTTCCGTTTTACAAAACTAAAAACAGAGACCCAGAACACTATTCTTCTTCTGTTGTCCCCAACGAGTCAACCAGCTGCTGCATATCGGCCACCAACTCAAGGACCCATCGATTCATTTCTTCCACTCTTGCCCGTGTGGTCCCTGTATCAATTTTAGAAACAAAATTACTTAGAGACAAATACATGTTTCTCACCTGTGGATGGAATGTTTTTTAGTTGCAAACATAAATCAGGATGACATATGTCAGTCTCCTAAGTAATTACTCTAAGCAAGTGGGCACTGGTCATTCTGCTAATGCCATTGACTCTAAGCAAGTGGGCGCAGGTCAGTCTGCTAAGTAATTACTCTAAGCAAGTGGGCACTGGTCATTCTGCTAAGTAATTACTCTAAGCAAGTGGGCACTGGTCAGTCTGCTAAGTAATTACTCTAAGCAAGTGGGCACTGGTCAGTCTGCTAAGTAATTACTCTAAGCAAGTGGGCACTGGTCATTCTGCTAACTAATTACTCTAAGCAAGTGGGCACTGGTCAGTCTGCTAAGTAATTACTCTAAGCAAGTGGGCACTGGTCATTCTGCTAAGAAATTACTCTAAGCAAGTGGGCACTGGTCAGTCTGCTAATGCCATTGACTACGGCTTGATGTCTCTGGGTGATCATGTCACTTAACACATACTGCAAAGAATGACATTTCAACTTACTTGGTTGGTGGCCCTCATTGGGGACAACCCTACGTCCTGGGCCCTGCCATTATTGTGAAGTAGAGGCTGTTGAGACATGGCAAATAGGGTCACTTATAATGTCTTAGTCAACAGTAATCAAAATTCATTTCAATGTGTGTGTCACATCACTCACCTTCTCCCTGTGCCTCCTGGGCGGGATCTGCTGCAGACTGCAGATCTTCACCCGCTCCAGAAGCATCTACAAAAACAGATTAAGGGAATCAGCTTGGGTGAAAATAGCATGTATATGTGTTTGCGGTTACATGAAAAGTCACATACCAGAGGCTCCCGCATGCATCGCTGGGTACGACTCCCTGCCCACGCCGTGCTGCCCCTCCTCTGTGGAAAGGTCCAAGGGCTGGTCGGAGGACCCAACAGAGGGGTAGGACCGTTGCACTGGAGATCCACCACCTTCACTTCCAGCTGCAGATTCATGCAGCACTGGTTGGCCTGTGCGCCTCCGGGTGCGGGGGATTTGGTAATCCATTTCCAACACTAGAAAAGAAAAACAATGATAAATAAATGCCTTCTGCATGAGTTACATCTGCCATGCAATCGCTATGTACTTACTAGGGAAATGGATTCCGAAAAAGCACCACACCCGGGGCATGTGCAGCCATTTCAGGTCTGACCAATGCTGCATGATCTGCGTGTGGGTGAAGGTGGTGCCCGTCTCATTATGTATTTGGGCAATGATCTCCAGGGCGACTGTGCGCTTCTCAAAAGAGTTGGGCAGATAGTCGTACCTGCACTCCAGCATGGTCTACAAAACACAAAATAATGCTAGGTTTTAGTTCAAACTGTATACAAATATCTGTCAACAATCGATCATTTGACTAAATGACATTAACAGACACATTTGTAGCCTAATACAATCCTTTAAGATGGCCTCAGTGTTGGTTCGCACGTGTAGGCCCTCACTTCGGTTTGGCACGGAGTTTGAGACACTTTTTAAACCAACCGTTTCTTCATGCGCTTCCTTAAGGGATAGGCATGCATTTATATGGCAAATCAAAGGCAGTAAAAGACACTTACAAGCATGATGATCTCTGATCGCTGGACGAACGACCATACGCACGTCCGTACGCACGTGTACGCGTAGCGTGAGACCCCGGCAATCTTATTTAAAGGGTCCTGGACACACAGCTCAATCTCTTTCAGAGTCCATGTGCAATGGCACTGAAAAAAGCTGCTCAAAAAGCTGCAAAGGAGGCCACCACCAAACAGGCAGCCAAACGGCAGGAGCCTGCTGAGGGGCCCAAGACTCGGTCCCAGATGACCAAAAAGAAGTTGCGGCCAACCCGCAGTGCCCAGGCAAAGGCACCAAACCCAACTAGGCAAAAAAAGGAGGCCGCTGGAAAAAGCAAGCCACAGGCCAGAAAGCCAACCACAATGGAGGGGAAAAAAGGGACCAAGAGGGTGCGAAGCCCCAGCCCCCCAAGGTCACCATCACCCCACCCACGTGGCTACCATGGCAAGAAAACCCAAAGGAGACACCGGGAAAGAAGCCCCACCAGTTCATCCTCCCCATCAACACCACCCGCACGGGGCCACAAGGCTCATGCCAAGAGGGCAAGGCACAGGACCCGAAGTCAGAGTTCGCCCTCCCCACCCGCATGGGTGTCAAAATCAGCAGACAAGAGGGCAAGGCACAGGGCCCGAAGTCCAAGGTCGCCCTACCCACACGCACGGGTGTCCAAATCAGCGGACAAGAGGGCAAGGCACAGGCCCCGAAGCCCAAGCTCTGAGTCACCCCTGGACCGGCCGTCTACCTCCAAGGGGCATGAGTATTCTAAGGGCCCTAAGAGGCACCGGGCCCCAAGCACGACTTAATCCACAACACCCTCTCCTCCTCGCCCACATTTGGCACCGGCACAGGTGGAAAGGCAGCCTGAATATGCCACAGCTACGCCTGCTAGTTCAGTGGCCACCCAGGCAAGAACCCCAAGTCCATATCCAAGTCCAGTTCAATCAGAAGCCAGCCACCTGTCCTACATTTCTCCCCAACACAGCCAGCCCAGAATGTCCCCCGATTTGCTGCCAACCACTGATAAGCCAGAACCTCTAGCAACAGGCCGCACATTGCGCCTAGGCCACCTGAGTGGCAGGTTTGGTGAGGCCCAAACTCTGGCATTGGCTAGTGGCCTCACCTTGTATTATGATGAGCTATATGGGCGCAGATCCAAAGCTACAAGCAAGCAGCGCAAAGCCAAGATTTTGGAGGAGCTCACCAGACAGGTCTATGCAGCGGGGGAAGAGCTCAAAGATGTGGAGCAGATACAAAGGAAAATATCGGACCTAAAGTATGCAGCACGGAAGAAAGAAAATAAACGGCATAATTACAGGTACATATATACTTTGTGGATTTGGCTTCGTCTTGTATTGGAAACATTTAGCTAAATGTGTGCAACTCTATTTTTCAGCTTACAAACTGGCGGCGGATTCCCCACCAAACTGCAATTTACCCGAGCTGAGGAGATGGTGCTGGGCCTGCTACATCCTGTGGCCTTAGAGGGACACTCGGCCCGACAGGACACGGAGATCCCTACTATTCCAGCAGGTTAGTAATGTTAGTGTGTATGTGAAATGTGAGCTACGTGTAAAAATAGGCACAAACCTATATATTAACAAATGCCCCTAGGGTGTGCCTTGTGCTATGTGTGGCGAATCATCATTTGCTTTTTTCCTTGCTCATACATTATTTTGGAGAGTCTTGAGGAACACTACTGAGATTAGCAAAGGACTGCCTGTTATGTATTTAGAGTCAATTGCATACAACACTTCCAGCTTTATCTGTAGGCAATTTGGCTTTGAGCTGTGCTTTGCTCAGAAATACTTGATCTGGTGTGCTGGAAACTTGGACCTAGAAAGAATGGCAAACAGGCTAATCTAATGTCAAATGTTATTTGCAAGCTGAGTGTGGTCCCATAATGGGCTTTTAGGGATGTGTGAAGCCTCAGAACAGCCAGTACATGCATGTTTATTTTGGTTAAGGAGACCAATGTGTATGTACTTGTTGACTAATACATCTAACAGATAATGGCACTCATAGTCAAGTTAAACTTAGTCCGTTGGGGGAGTTGCCAATCATGAATGGGCCCGTGTTTTAGTGAACCATATGTGTTAATACACATCACCTCACCAATGCCTAGTTGTGTGTTAACATGCCTTTTTTTCCCCAATGCAGCCCAGCATCATCCCTCAGCTGGTGGGGAATCCTCTGCCAGTTTTACCCTGCCGTCTACTTCCGTGCTGCCTCGGACCCAGGATCCGATATATACGGCAAGTGTCTTTTTATGATGTTGCTTATGCATGTGCCTTGCCATGTTTCTTTTGGCTGAATTACATATGTATTCCCCAAACTGAACCTTTGTTATTTACATGTCCCAACAGACCCACACACTGATGGAGGAAATCCAGGAGCTGGAGGAAGATGGAGCCTTCATTGAACCTTTAGAACAGCTCCCCCTGGGACAGAATCTGCAACTGTCCCAACATGTTTCTACACCAAATCCTCAGCAGCAGAGTGAAGCTGGCTGCATGCTGCCAGCCCATCATGGGCAGCATGCAGAGACTGAGCCGACAGTCCCCAGTGTTAGCTCTGCTGCTGAGGATTTGCCAAGCAGACCTGTGGCTGTTGGTGGACCTAGAGGCACATCATCTGCACGCCCCACAACCCGGGGAATAGGGAGGCGTAGTCGACTACGTCGCTATGATGATGATGGAGTCAGCATAGCACTATGAGAGGCGGCTATTTCGCCTCCAAAATCAACGAAACCACGAGCATCTTCATGGCCAATTAGAAACATTAAACAACACTTTAAACTCCATGCTGACTGAATTTAGGTCCAACAACAGCCACATGGCCACCTTATCCAATTATTACAGTGCGATGCTTGAGGAAGTTCGAAATAGCAACAGCCACATGGCCACCTTAACTAACAATCTCAGTGCCATGATGGCTGAATTTAGAACTTCAAATAGAAAAATGTTGGGACAGTTTCAGATTCTGAATGCCACACAGGCCCAGGTGAGGGCCCACCTCCAAGGGCCCCAACCTGGGTTTTATGGGCATCCCCTATTTTAAGGCCTATTTGGCCTGTATCTGCTCCACATCTTTGCTCTACATCCCCACTGTATTGACCTGTCTGTTGAGCCCTACCAATATACCCGTTTGGGATGGCTTTGCTTGTTTGCTTTGGATTTGTGCCCATATAGCTCATTAGAGTGCTGAGGTAGCCCACTAGCCAATGCCGGAGGTGAAGCCTCAATGAACCTGCCACTCAAGCTGTTGCGCTGCATGCTTGGGGCGAATTTCATTGGTTCTGGTTCCTCCTGTTTGTAGGCATGATTGGGGGACATTCTGGGCTGGCAAACTACTACCTTGACCCCTTGCTGAGATTGAACTGGACTTGGATTGGGACTGGGGGTTCTTGTTTGGGTGTCACACTGAGTAACAGGTGTAGATGTGGCATAGGTTTGGCTGCTTTACACCTGTGCCTGTGGCAAATGTGGCCAAGCAGGAGAGGGTGTGTCTGTGGGCCTATTTGTTTGCTGCCCAATGTGGACATGGCAATGCTTGTCACCTATGTTTATTACATTTTCATTTGTCCTAAACTTTGCACAGGAGTGCCTTACTTTAAAACTCCTGCCTCTGGGCAATTGCTATGTGGCCTGATTTGCTTAATCTTTCATTTGTGTTTAGGCCATGTATTTTATGCAACTATGGGAGTGACCATCAACTCCAATGTTTGCTTCTGAAATAAACTACCGTACATAAAATTGTAATTAACCTGTTGTGGACTAAGTTTATGCCTTTATGTTTTGGGGGAATAAAGATGAGTTAAAGTAGGCAGTAACAAATTGGGAACATCCCAAAAACCAAAAAAGAAAATCATGTGTGAGGTTCTTTGAAATTATTTATTTACTGTTTGTAAAAGTAACATACAAGCACAAAGGTCCAAAAACACAATTATCCAAAAATAAAGGGACAAAACAAACAAAGCAACACAAAATTAAGCAAAATGTGTCTCAATTAAATTAGACCGCATGGCTTGGGCAGACGCACTCGGTGGGCCACGATAGTCCTCGTCTGGGTCATCGGTAGGTGGAGAGGGGGACAAATCCACATACCGGGGGACACGCTGCAAAATAGCAAAATTATGCAACACTGCACAGGCCATTATAATATCTATGACCTTTTTGGGGTCATACTGAAGTGCTCCCCCGGTATGGTCCAAGCATCGGAAGCGGGTCTTCAATAGTCCAAACCCCCTCTCCACCACAGCCTTGGTCTTCCTGTGCGCCCTATTATATGCCTCCTCGGCTGCATTCTGGGGCCGGAGAACGGGCGTCAACAGCCACGGAAGGAGTGGATAGCCGGAATCACCTGCAAAAATGTATTATAAAAAACATAAATGACACATTACTCAATAAATGGAATCTCCTAAACGGGCCATCAACATGACTAAGAGCCTAGGTCACATTTTCTACACAGCATGAGCATACATATTGCACAGGCCCAGAAAAAAACAAAAAACAACAAATAGATGTGGGAGCGAATTAAACATCCAAGATGGCGGATGATGGCCAATCAGCCAGACTGCTAACAGGTATTGGTTTAGGACTGTGCTGCTCAGCATTCTTGTATGTCTTAACTTTTCAGAGCCCTGTATCTGCTTTGTGTGAGTCCAAAACAGCTCTAACCCGCCCCCTGCACTTTATCCCGCTCTCCTCTACTCAGTAAGTGTAATGCATCTAATCAAAGATGGAACAGACCCTATTATAAATTCAAGGACGTAATTTAAGCAGAGTGTGTGGAAGACTAATTCTTACTTTACTCTAAATTCAATTTCAACATTTTGCTAATGCAGGACTAACATTTGGCAAGGCTTTGTTGCTTGAAAAATCTAATGGTTAAGGTCATGTTTCACATGTAAACAAGGTGTTCAAATAGGCATAGTTTCATACATGGGGCACAAATTAAATTCATAGCCATACATATCACAAAAAAGGACGTTAATGGCGTCAACTTACCAAGGAGCCATCCACCGGAAAATTCCCCAGACTCAAACCGACCGTACAATCCAGATCTTCACAGAATGTAGGCATCAAGGGATGAGCCTGAGAACCCAGCGAGCAGACTAAGGAACCGCATGTCTGGGGCCACCACTGCTTGGACATTCATTGAGTAGCCCATTTTGCGGTTCCTGGGATAAAAAAAAAACAACAAAAACATTTGAAAGGGAAGGAAAAATAGGGAAACACTAACTAATCACATCCTAAGCAAAACCTGTGGCCCAATTAAAATAGCAAGAAACAAGTACATAAGTATTTTGTCTTGCCAAAAAAGAATATGTATGTTTGAAAAAGGAAAGATTAACTTTCCCGGGTCTATTTCAGGTACACATTAAAATGTTTCCTTGGTGAACACATGTGACATTTATATGCAACTAAATACGGTCCATGGTTCCACAGGGACTCTTCCAATGTGGGCTAAATTACAAGGAGGGATAAATTACAAGGAGGGATTAATTGCAAGTAGGGAATATTTCCAAGTAGTAAATAATTACAAGGAGGGATTACTTCCAAGGAGGGAATATTTACAAGTAGGAAATAATTACAAGGAGGGATTAATTGCAAGGAGGGATTATGTAAAAGGAGGGATACATTACATGGAGGGATTAATTAAAATAAGGGAAGTATTTGAAAGGATGGATAACTTACAAGGAGGGATTAATTACAAGGAGGGAATAATTCTAAGAAGGGACATTTTACAAGGAGGGACTTTTGGAATTTTTTGGGACATTAAAAAAAAAGACTGATTGGACTTGCCTGTAGATATACTCGTCGACTGCCGGAGGGACCAGGGCAACGTGAGTGCAGTCAATTGCACCCATGACGTTGGGCATGTCGGCGATGTTATAAAATGCCAGCTTAATCACGTTTCTGGCTACCATGTCATCAGGAAAACAAATATATTTCCGAGTAATGGTAGCCATGCCTTCCAAAAACTTGGATGGCGCGCGGCTCAGCGTAGGCTGGGAGATCCCCACGGAGAGGGCATCCAGCCTCTGGAACGAGTGGTTCGCCAAAAATTGCAGGCAGCCAAGCATCTTGGTCATACCTGAAATTGCTTGCCCCTTCCTTGTGGTGCGGGCTAATCATGGCCGCAGCTCACTATACAATTTATGGAGAGAAGCGCGATTAAGTCTGGTGAGCTTGAACTGCTCAACGTCATGCATGCCATCGATGTGCATGCGTCGCCGGTGCAATCTGGTCTCAGCCCTCCGGACAATTTCAATGCCCATGAGCTGCAGATCCTCATGCTCCTCAAATGCACTAGAGTCATCCATAGCTGCTAGTCTCGAGGTCAAAATGGTCCCGTAAAGGGATCGCAAAGGAAACGGATTTATAGGGTGGTGGCCCGTCGGCAATCAGCTCTCTGAATGAGACGCAAGCCCATATCAATAACGTAAGTTATCTGAACGAATGAAAAATATCAGATTTGGTTTGGAAAATGACCACAACTAACGCAAATGTTCCGATTTGCTTTCGTTCAACGAAAGCGCATATACGCATTTGGCCGAACATTCGTACGTATGAAAAATGAACGAAAAAAACAAAAAAATGACAAACACCCACAAAAACTTTCACAGGGAGCTACGGAAGTGCAGACGAATGTGCCTCTGAAGCGAGCCTATTGTTTGCCAGCCTTTCTCGCTTTCTCAAAACTGGTGAGAAATGCCAGCTTCACTGACATGCTGACCAGCTTTTTTTCATTTAAATAAGTCATTCTGCAAATTCCAGCACAGTGTTTTTCAATGTCATTTTAAAACATATTATTTTATTAGTTAAAAAAAAATGTGTACCCCCTCCCCAGAGCCAACTAGCCCAGGCACCAGCTATGGAGGCTGGTAACTCAGTGCTCAGATGAAGAAGAAAAAACATGGCCTCCCCACTTAAGCTTACCAACCCAGCAAACCACCACAGTGGTGACTGGCCAAACTGCTGATTGACAGCCTTTATGCCCTACAGCACAGGTCCAGTGCTGTGCACTGGGGCCATGCTACTGAGCACCTGGCTCATCTGCACTCCTCTGCCCATTGGGGGTGGCAGAGGGGAAATAAGCCAACTGCCGGGATGTTGAGAAGGTGACTTGCCATGTCCCTGTGGTTTGAACTGGTATAGGAGTCTTTTGACCCCTTTACCAGTTCAAAAGTAGTCAAAATAAATAAAAAGTTGTAAAAACGTTTTATTATTCTGCACCTATTGACTTGGGTTGCCCCATCTCTTGACTTGGATGCCAGCCAAGGGTAGTGTGAGTTGAAAGCAGTGAGAATGCTTTCATACTAGAGAGGTGTAGCTTTCTGGAATCTCACCTATGTGACCAACTATGTACTAAACCCACCCATACCCCTCCCCTTCGGTGATGTGTTTGGTCAAGTGAGGTAGAATCCTCAGAGGCTCCACCTCTGAGGTATAAAAGCCTTTGCCCCAGGCCAAAAAATTATGATTCCTGGCTGACAGCTAGGACAGAGGGAGGAGGGCATGTGTCCCCCTGTGATGCAGATGGCAGAAGAGATGTCATCTTTAAATGCCACTACTACCTAAAAAAGACAATGGAGGAGCCCTGAAGAGCCCTGAAGATTAGATGGAGACCTGGTTGGGGACAATGAACACTCCACCAGAAGAAGACAACACCCGGCAGGGGAAAGGGGACATGCACCAGTAAGTGGTCAAATTTTGAGTTGTGTTTTTATTTACCTAATATTCGCAGCGAACTGGTAAGGGGTTCAGGGGACCCCTATACCAGTTGAAAGGGTCAGGGGCCACCATGTCCCTATTAGGGACACTGGGGGTGTGGAAGAGCCCGGTTCCTCCAGCACCTACATAGATCACCACGAGCACCAAACTCCTACTGAAGGGCACAAGGGCTGGTATACTGGCAGGACTAGGGTTCCTGGATTACCAGTCTTTATGCCTGGTGCCTGAGTTAGTCGGCTCTGGGAAGGGGGGGTACAGTTTTTTAAATTTACATTAGTAATAAAAAATCTCACCTGCCATTTTCATTGAAAAAAAACATGTTGGCAACTGCGCCATGGCATTTTTCAATAAAAAAAGTTACAACTTGCATTCAGTAATCTGTCATGCGAGTTGTAAAATCTCATAGATAAGTGAGAGTTCTCCCACAGCTTCACAGCCTTCATGCACATGCAAGATTGTCTCGCATGTGTCTCTGAATGAAAAGAAAAAGGGAGAATTCCCACATGCAAAATGGATCTCGTACAGAGCTGAGAAAATCTCAAACTTTGCTGAATAAACCTTTATGTGATGTTGATTCAGCTACTGAAACTGGCAGCTAAAAATACAAACATAGAAAAATGACACCAGAAGCATTAACTAAGCGCAATAGCAGTAATCCTGTTTGGAATTCAATAACCAATATCCAAATATACAAGCAAAAACAAACTAAAAACTACTATGTAGTTTTTTAATAAATTATATTTACATATATATATATATATATATTTATTTATTTATATAAATATATATATCAACATTAAGAAGAAAGAGCCGCTAAAGAAAACATAAAATCATGCATAAACATGAGAGATTACCTTTCTGTCTTCAGAGATTGGCAGAGGAAATTGGCTAGGGACAGCAGAGGATTGGAGTGAGTAAAGAGTAAAAAATTTAAAAATGACATTTTTACTAGTAAGAGATCCATGAGACCCCTATACCAGTTCACAAAGCTTGGGGCTCTGGCAAGTAACTTGTGGCTAGCAGGGGTGCAGAAGAGGCTGGGGCCATGAAGGCTACGTAGCCTTGTGGATTTCAGGGCTGGGGCCACCGAGGCTGGCCCCTGTGCCCTGATCTACAAGCCCCTAATAGCTGGTGTCTGGGCTAGTTATGTTGGGAAGGGGGGACCCCACACCAATTTTTTTTTTATTTAACCCTTTATAGTGTGGATAGTAGTTGTATTTTATTTGTAAATGTTATAAAGTGCTCTTTTCACTTTGGGGGTCTCCTGGTCAGGAGGCTACTGATACATATGTAGTACCGTTGTAATCAGGAAAAGTGGGGTTTTCACATGCAATATGGTTTTCCTAAATAAAATTAATGTTTTACTTAAAATAAATGAACCAAATAAAAAAAAAAACATTTTTTTTTAATTTTTCAATCAAAATATTAAAAAAAAAAAACACTGGAAAATTACAAACAAGACATTTCATGTTAAAGCCCAAACTCTGCCAAAAAAGGATGACAACATCTCAAGTAGGCTGGCAGTTAAAATGGTTAAAGGTAACTGCATGTTGGGTATTGTTATGTCTTGGGGACCTTGAGCTTGCAGATTTAGCTTGTTTTATCTTGTTTGCATATTGATATTTTAGGAAAATTTGGTTTCTATCCTGCTTTTTTATTCATTTTTTGGGAGACCCAGTGCAACCAAAGAATTCTTAGAGGGATTACTTCCAGAAAGATGAGCCCACTACAACGAGCTGGGTATGCCTAGAAAGCAACTCTACCCTTGTAAGTAGCTATGCATGTTGCAATCTATCTACATAAGCTGTGACTCCAGTAACCACCACAAGGTGGCAAGACCCTGATAAATATCAATTCATATACACATCAATTTATTGATATAAAAAAAAACACAGACATCACATAATACATAAAAACACATCCACACACAATTCATAAAAGGGACTACTCCCATACAATATTAAAAATCATATCCTACACTATCAATCAAGTTAATACAGTTCTGTGAGAGCAAATAAAGTGCTAGTTAGCCCATATGTGCAAAAAATACCAAGTGTAAACAATTCAAGCAATTAAATTATAGTTAAGGGAAGAAATCACCCAGATGATGCCTGAGGGGAAAGTAGCCCCACTACTCCAACATTGGGAGATAAACATCCCACATGTTCCGTGGCCCCACGTGCAGGCCACTTCTTCAGGGTAGTGCCTGTGCCCCCGTTTGCTTCTCCTTATATGCCCGGCTGTTGAACAATCCCTCAGAACTCCCTCGTTTTACTCGGTGTGTGCCGCAGCTATGCATGTTGGGTATTGTTCTGTTCGGGGGGACCTTGCTTTTTCAGATTTAACTTTTTTTTTTCTTGTTTGCATATTGTTTTTTTTTTTCTTCAAAAATCTGCCTTTGATTCTGCTTTTTTTTTTTTTTTTTTTTTTTAGGGAAACCCTGTGCAACCAAATAATTAATCGAGAGAATACTTCTGAGTTTGGGGCATTTGGGGTTGTTGGGGTTGTTTTTCTTGAAAAACTCCAAGTGCACATAGCAGTTTGGGGGAGTCTCCTTGGCAGGAAAGGGTGTCTACCAATACATATGTCATATGTATATGTGGTTGTAACACGAAATTATATTATTAAAAATCTTTTTTTATTACAAAAAAAAATGCAAATTGTAAAAATTAGAATTATTTTTGCACATATTTCACCCAAAAATATTGAGGATACATACTGAAAGCGAGAGAATAAAGGGTTAAATGTGGGACTGGCACAAATAACATGCAACTACAATGAGTTAAACACAAATTTTATTACAAATATTAAACTAGCCTCTGACACTGTTACACACTGTACAAAAACCTCAAGACAAAATGATAAAATCACCGCGATGTGAATATAAAAGTCACGGTGGCTCCCCCATGCATCCAAGCATAATTTGCACCCTGCACATGCACACAGGATGGCCAGCCAAATAAATAAATAGTACTGGATGGTCCTCCAATGGAGTCCCACTTTGCTCCAAAAAGCCTTGACAGTAGGTCCTACACAATAGGGTTGAATCACAGCCACTTTCAGGATGTTTTTTAGGAGGTCGTGCGACCAACCGAAAAATCACTGAAAAATGAAAACATTTCACACAAATATTCTCGTAGAATAAAATGCTCTGCTAAATCAGATGAGGGGTCAAAAGCAGGAACTCCCGTGGTAATCTGTGGGAAACTGGGCTTAGTGGGTAAGTAAAATATTACAAACTATAATAGGTTCATTTTTGTAAATCAGTGTGTGTTAATGCTGGCACAATTTTAAACCCCAAAACTTTAATTTTTCATTTTTTTCTCTCTCTTTCTCCTGGATTCCTGTTGAGGCCTAATTGAAGCAGGTGGTTTATAACTTGGGCCTCAACTCTTGAAGCTGGCTCTGAAAGGCTGACTCTGTTAAGTGCTGCTTGGTAAGTGGTGAGTAGAGATGAGCGAACTTCTTGAAAGTTCGATTCGGGCGATTCGCCGAATTTCCCCAAGAAATTCGGGTTCGCCCGAATCGAACTTTCACGAATCGCTCATCTGAAAAAAAAAATGCCGGCATGGTGGGAGCGGGCAGGTTCGTGCCGAATCGAATTTTCCCTGAAATTCGGAGCGAATTCTGGTTCGTCCGAACCGGTTCGTTCATCCCTAGTGGTGAGTTAAAGAAGGAGTTTAAAACAGAAGTTACAAGCAGAAGTGCTAAAGCTGTAAGTATCTACCTTTGAATCCAGAGTGTATAAATTATTCACTTAGTAAAGAGATTTATGTTCTAACAAATTGATACAATGTGTTCCATGTCTAGCAATGCTATCCAGTGTACATCTTGTTATATGTATGCACTTCTTGAACATCGGTCGAGGATACATACTTATGCTCCGGATATGTGCAAATTGAACATTTGGAAGCCGTCACTGACAATCTAAAGAAGAAATTGGCAACACTGAGAGACATTGTTGTCATGGAAAAGAGTCTGGATCTCACTGATCTGGCACTCTCTGGGTCAGGGGAGGGGGGGTGGTAATATGGGAGGCAGAAAAAGCAGGAAAATGAGGCAGCTAGCTGGATAACAGTTAGAAGGCGGGGTAGGGGAAAAAGTTACAGGGAGGATAGCCCTAAGAAGGCATCCCCCAACAAGTTTGCCCAGTTGGCAGATGAGAAGGATGTTAGCTCCAGTAAGGAAGGGAAGGGAAATGAGAGAACAAGGCAGGCAAGACAGGTGCTGGTAGTGGGTGAATCTATTATTTGGGGAACGGACAGCTCAATCTGTCACAAAGACCGGGATCACAGAACTGTGTGTTGCCTTCCTGGGGCAACAGTTAGGCATGTAGCAGAGCGGGCTGACAGATTATTGGGAGGGGCTGGCGTAAACCCAGCGGTCATGGTGCATATTGGCACAAATGACATAGGAAGAAGGTCCTTAAAATGATTTCAGGGACAAGAACAAGGGCAAGGACCTCAACTGTAGTATTCTCAGAAATACTACCAGTACCAAGAGCCACACCAGAGAGGCAACAGGAGTTTAGAGGGGTAAACAGGTAAAAGAGAGGGGTTTGGGTTCTTAGAGAGCTGGTCCTACTTCACAGTGAGCTACAGGTTCTTTGGCAGGGATGGGCTGCACCTCAATGGAAAGGGTGCATCTGTTCTGGGGGAGAGGATGGTTAAAAGGTTGGAGGAGTGTTTAAACTAAGCACTGGGATATAAACTATACTGGGGGTATAAGCAGTTATAAAGGGAAAGTTAGGGAAGAAAGTGACAGTGGGTGTAGACATGAAACTGGGGGTGGAGAGGGGGAGGGGTTAGCACATCTAGCAGGAATAAGCGCAATAGACATAATTACCATAAGCATTTGAAATGCATGTTTATAAATGATAGAAGCTTGAATAATACAATGGATGAACTAGAACTGATAATAACAAAGGAACAATATGACATAGTGGGGTAACAGAGACCATTATAGCTGGGACCACTATAATTGGAAGAGTATGGATAAAACTCCATTTATGCTTCCTACCTGCCTCATGACCAAACACCAAAGGGGCTGTACAGATATACAGATAATGCATGGAGTGATCACTCCATTGCCACAGAGAGATTGAAGGATCACTCACACACATAGAGCTGTGAGTCAGCTGTAAGCTGATTACATTGTAGTATGTGTATGACTGCTGTACTAGATAATTCAGTTTGCAGCTGCCTTTGTTGCATTGTAAACAGCACTTGGCTTTTACAATGTAACACAACCGGGAGCTGGTCAGCATTTTGCAATGTACCATTAGGATATGAAGCATTGCAGGTTTCCAAACTCCCAGCCCATTGTTTATTACAATAAGTGTTGTTGCCTGTGTATGTGCCTTGACATTTCACTTTGCAAATTATCTAGGGTAAGCAATAAACTAAAACACACAATTCAATGCACATTTCTTTGTACAAAGGTTTCACTTATCAAATGGCATATGTAGGCATACAAAATAGGCATAAAATCCAGTAGAAGCTCCAAGTCAGCTGCTACAAAACTTTACATATTGATTACATAAGGCCTTTAGGACCCTCTCCCCAGCTGTGCACTTCCACACTGTGATAGAGACACAGATGTTGATGCTGATAGTATGAAAGGCATATTGGCCTAGGAGGCTTCTAAGGTGCATACTGGGAATTACTGATGTGACACATAAATGGGTAAATGAGAGTGAGACTAATATATATATATATATATACAGTAAATACAATTAGGTGTTGTAAGGTGTGTGCATTTATCAGTGCAGCTAAGGTTAAGCAACCGTGTAAATTAAAGTGGACCAAAACCCAGCATTTTGACTATGGTCCTTGTCCTTGCTGTGTGAAACCCCACAGGTCGCCAAAACCAACTCTCCTCTTCCTAGTCCTACGACGCATGTGCATGCGCCGTTTGACTGGGAGAGAGGGGGGTTTTTAGCAGCTGGGCATCCCAATTTTGGATGCCCCAGGGGCATGGTGCAGGCAGCATTAAAACATGCAGGGATTAAATTTCTCAGGTTGAACAGCACACAAAAAAACTGTACATTGCATCTGTATGGGAAAATCATTGTATTGATATGCTGGTTTTATTTGTGCATTTCATTTTCAGAGTTTTTAATTATATTTGTCCCTTGGTACATCACTGGAAGTGATTCAATATGTATGTGTAGGCTATGGACCTTATTAAAGGAGTAGTATTTTCAAATTGTGTACCAATAAACATTTATTTACACATTCTAGATGAGAGTGAAAGGGGTATACATCTCAATGGGAAAAAACACTTGACAAACTGTGACTTTTTCTCTCCAGGTAGAAATAAAGGGGTGATCTGCTCTATTACAATCTCTCCTAAGCCAGCCTGCAGAGAGCAGCAGCATTAACCAATCAATCTCTCAATCTTATCTTCCTAAAGTTTTACATGATGACTAAAGCATCTGCTCACATCAAAAGTATAGCAGTAGCAAACGCTGTTATTTCAGCACATGCTGGCCACTGGGGTTTAGCAGACCTCCCATGTAAAAGCTGAATACAAAGTCAAAACCTCTCACCCCTGTAGTATAACTCATTTTGCTATTTAGCATATAACAGTATATATATTTAGCATATTTTTTTATTTAGCACATAACACAGATTTGTTTCAAGGCCCTGGGGATCTTTGTTAGTATGATGGAGGGCTCTAAGCTATGGGGATATTTACTATATAGTTATTTGCTGTCACTATATAAAGGACAATCCCCAAGTGCAAAAACCTACATACAGGTAGGAACAATACTCAAAATAGAGAACACAACATTGAAATTCTCTGGGACGCACACCTCCAACCTATCAGCAGGGTATGCTGTGTCGCATATCAAGTGGCATCAGTTTCCCCTGCCATATGAAAACCTTGTTAGTGTGGTGCTGATGTTAGCGCTATGACTGCTACTATTTCATATCCAATCTTTGTGGGCATTTTACTCTGTTTCCCAATCAATAGATTGACAGATCTTAGACACCATAGTTGACATTTTGACTTTGTTTTTCCTGTGGTTTCACCAATGATGTGTCAGCTTAATCAGGGTTACAGATCATGTATCGTTTTAGGTAGGATACCTATGCTTCCATTTTTACTATGTAACAGGCCAGAAAGGGGACATAACAACAGGCATTTTTTATAAACTTAATAAAATTAAAATGACTTTTTGCATACTTTTGACTTGTAATCCTTATCCTGGTTTTGACTGTTTTTGGGAAGTACTGATATTGATATTCCAGTTGCTCTGGCTTGTTAATAATAATGCTCGAAATTACTTTATGATGAATTATAAAAAAACTGAACATTTATATCAAGAATAATTTAGGTTGGTAACAAAGAGGTAAAGTGATTTCACCCCACAGTTGCTTTGTGCTAATGGTGTACATACAGAATTCTTTAGTTCCAAGCATAAGCAATACCCAACCCCAACAGCTTTACAATCAGGAATTGCATTACTGTGTGCATGTTTCTAATCAAACATACCAGTGCGCGTTACTTACTTTGCTGGAATAAAATATTTTTGGAACATTTCTAACATGAATAACTAAAAACTGTGCAAGGTAAGTCACAAGTAGTATTTACTAAGAGCTGATTCACTACTAATGCCAGGTATTGCCAGATGAGCGTCTGTATAGTGGTGCTTAGAGCAACCGCTAGTAGACAATGTAAGTGGGTATCGGATGCTGTAACAGAGTGGCTCGGTTGCTGTAGTATCCTGGCCGGCACTGATGAATGTGATGTGTGTTGGGTGCTCTAACAACAGTATAGAGCTGCAAACAGCGAGAGGTAGCACCAACTCAGTGCGTCCGGCAGTCGGTGCTCAACACTATATCTAAAAAAACACACACAGCGTCAACGCTCTAATGCTGGGCGCTGTAGCATACAGTGCCAGATGCTGTGTGATCAAAGTCTTTTTTTGAACACATATACAACATTAACAAAGCAAAAACACATGGAATGACATTGTTTTAACACTGTGACAATTACACTTTAGTGCCAAACCTGCACATACAATTCTGCTTAAAAAGGTCCAGAAAAATGTATAAAAGTGTTTGTTTGCAGCCAGTAGAGGTAACAATGATTTGAGCAAAAAAAAAAAAAAAAAATTAAATTGCCAAACACGCTATTTATACACAACTAATTAAGCCCCATTGAAATGTATGGGAGAGCGCTACAGAGCTACAGGTACTACATGGCGCACCTGAGCCTAGAGTGCCGGCGCTATATGCTGGGCCGCCTGGAATAATACATGTGACGCTACATGACACTGTTAGAGGCAGACTTTGGTGAGAGTGGTTTCTGAACAGTGGCTCGAGCGGAATCCAGATTAAAGAGGATTCTCTAGTAAGGCGTTAGCAGAGATATAGCATGCCAATTCAGAGTGAAAGTGCTGTTCCAGAAGTTTGAACAAAAAAGGTAGCAGCAAGATAGGATGGTAACTGGGGAGGGCCCACAGGTCCACAGAGGATTTAATAGAGAAGGTAAGGTGCCAGATGAAATAGAGTGGTTGAATTGTGATGTGAGAGCCAGTGTGAGGGATGAGGCTAATTGTGGAATAAGGTGGGATGACATGAGGTCTAGAGTGCAAGTAGTGGGGTGGGTCTTTAAGGGAGGACAATTTTTGTTTTGATAGCAGAGTGAAATGGGTTAGGGAAGGTGTTAGAGGGGGGGGTCATGTGGGGTGAAGTAGATTGATGATTTAAGCCCCCACAGAGCCTATCAATTTTTTAGTGAAGAATGTGCTAGGCTACTCAGCTGTTATTTGGGAGGAGGGAGGATGAGGCAGTGGATGAAGCAGAGAGTTAAAAGTTTTAAACAGTTGTTTGGGATTCCGGGCCAGTGTAGATATGTGAGGGGTAAAATATGCTTGCTTAGCAGATGAAAGAGCAGTCTGGAGTTCCTGAAGAGCTTGTTTGTATAGAAGGAGAGCCTCATTAGAATTCAATTTCCGCCAGCGCAGTTAAATTTTGTTCATGTTTAGCCATGGAAGCAACAGGGCTGAAGTGAAGGTGTTGTGGTAATGCAAATCTGGATAATCTTCATTTTGCGCACCTAATGCTTACCTCAATCACATTGCGGTTTCATTCTTTTTCATTTTGCGCACCCAATGCTTACCTCAATCACATCGCGGTTTCATTCTTCTTCATTTTGCGCACCTAATGCTTACCTAAATGACATCGCTGTCTGGATATTCTTCATTTTTTTGGGGGGGTTCTTCCTTCGTTTTGCTGTAACCAACCCTTAATGAATGTTTTTTTAACAGAAAATGACACAGAAAGTTTTTTTTTTATTTTACTAACAAATGGCAAATTATTTTGCCTTTTTTTTTGGCCAGCACAAAAATGTTTTTTTTTTTAGAACATTTTTAAAATGTACAAAATTTACACATTTTTGAACATTTTAAATACAAAAACTAGATACAAAGCCATGGCAGGTCCCAGATAATAAGTCTTCGTCTGTGGTCCCCAACGAATCGCGCAGCTCCTGCATCTCGCCCACCAACCAAAACACCGTGGCACTCATTTGAGCCAATCTCGCATGTGCGGTGTCTGCAAAAAAAAAGAAGAAAGTTATTGTTCTACAAATACATGTTTAACAGCTGTGGATGGAATTATTATTAGGTTGCAAGCTAACTCATGAGGCCATATGTCATTATGCTAAGGAATTTCTTAAAGGAAGAGGCCATATGTCATTATGCTAAGGCATTTCTTAAAGGAAGAGGCCATATGTCATTATGCTAAGGTATGTCTGAAAGGAAGAGGCCATATGTCATTATGCTAAGGACATTGACAATGGATTTAGGTTGATTGGTGATGATGTTATTTTACACATACTCAAAATATTTACATTACAACTTACATTGGTGGGGGGTGACCTCTGCTTGGGGGACCACCCTACGGTCTGGGGCCTGCCACTGCTGGGAATGTGAGGCTGTAGAGACATTCAAAAATAGGCTCACTTCTAATATCTGATTCAACAGTAAGCAAATGGCACTTAGAATGTGTGTGTGACATCACCCACCTTCTCCATGTTCCTCCAGGGCATGATCTGCTGCAGTCTATGCTCCAGATCGTTCACCCGCTACATATTCATCTATAAAAAGAGATTAAGGGAATCAGCTGTGGTTTAAGTAGCATGTATGTGTGTGGGCTTACATTAAGAGTCACATACCAGAGGCTAATGGCTCAGTCGTTTTGTACAACTGCCTGCCCACGCAGTGACGCCCCTCCTCTGTAGAAAGGTCCAGGGGCTACAGAGGAGGGGTAGGAACTTGGTCCTGAAGATCCACCACCTTCACTTGCTGCTGTAGATTCATGCCGCACTGGCCGGACTGCGAGCCTCCAGGTGGGTCTGATGCGATAGTCCATTTCCAACACTATAAAAGAAAAGCATTTTTATATAAAGGCCTACCTTCTGTATTATTTACATCTAGCATGCAAACGGTATGTGGGAAATGGTTAGCAAAAAATCGCCGCACCCAGGGCATGTGTAGTCGCTTAAGGTCCGACCAGTGCTGCATGATCTGCGTATGGGTAAAGGTGGTGTCCGTTTCCTGTTGGATCCGGGCCACAATCTCCAGGGCCAGATTCCTCTTCTCAGACGCGTTGGGCAGATAGTCGTACCTGCGCTGCAGCATAGTCTAAAAAACAACAATTAAAAAATAGTTTTTGATAAAACAGCATACAAATATAATTCACAATTAGATCAGTTGACAAAATGACATTCGCAAACACATTTCTAGCCTTCACCTATCCTTCTAGATGCAAGTGAGTTGGTTTGCACATGTGCGCACTAACTTCTGTTTGGCACGGAGTTGAAATCACTTTTCAAGAAACAACTGTTTCTTCCTGCGCTTCCTTAAGGCCTAGGCATGCATTTAGATGGCAAATCAACGTCCATACAATACACTTAGGAGCATAATCAGCTCTTGTTGTTGGCGGGTGAAGATCGTGGGCGCCATCTTTCTTCTTGTCCGCAGCAGATAGGTAATGCCTCAGCGGCTTCCGGGTTCCGCGCGGCCGTGCGCACGGCCGGACGCACACGTATGCGAATGTGTAAGCGTCATACCCAGTCATTTGTATTTAAAGGGTAATGGACACACAGCTCATTGTCTTTCAGATTGTCATCATGCCACCCAAAAAAGCGAGCGGAAAGCAACCAGCAGCAAAGGAGGCCAAGACCAAAAGGCCAGAGCGGCATGAGGACACATCATCCTCCAGACCGAGCACCCAGTCGCACAAATCTACTCCAAAGGTGCCTGAAATGCTGAGCAAAAGTCGCCACCACAAGGCTACATTGGCCACAACTCCAGGCCCATCAAAAACATAAGGCACCCGCAAGGAAGGATCCTCCAAGAAGAAGGCTCCCCACGCAACCACATCCAAACAGCAAGGTAGCACAACGTCCAAGTGGAAATGTAAGCAGAGGGCCAGAAGCCCGAGCCCCCAAAGAATACCCTCTCCTGCTCCCCGTGCAACCACATCCAAAGAGAAAGGGAACACAACGTCCAAGGGGCAAAAGAAGAAGAGGGCCAGAAGCCCGAGCCCACCAAGTACACCCTCTCCTGCTCCCCGGACTACCACATCCAAAGATAAAGGAAGCACTAGTTCAAAGGGGAAAAGTTAGCAGAGGGCCAGAAGCCCGAGCCCACCAAGCACACCCTCACCTGCTCAGCCACATTTGCCACCAGCACACATTGAAACCAGCGAGACCTATGTCACATCCACGCCTGCTAGTTCTGTGGCCACCCAGCCAATGACCCTCAGTCCTAATGCCAGCCCACTACATTCTTTTTCAAGGGACGTGATGGCCTATTCTTCACCACACACCAAGCCAAGAATGTCACCTGAATTGCCACCAACCAGCGAAGAGCCAAAAGAACATCCAGTAGGCCGAACCTTGTGGCGAAGCCAGTTGAGCGGCCGGTTTGGGGAGGCAAAAACCCTAGCCTTGGCAAGTGGCCTTACACTGCATTTTGATGAGCTATTTGGGCGCAATTCAAAAGCAACCAGCAAAGTGCAAAGAAAACAAATCTGAGAAGATCTCACCAGACAGGTGAATGCAGCGGGGGACGAGAGGAAAGATGTGGAGCAGATCCAGAGAAAAATTTCTGACCTGAAATATGCAGTAAGGAAGAAGCAGAATAAACGGCGTAATCACAGGTACATATTTTATGTTATATTTTGATGCTTGTTGTAGTGACCACAATGGCAAATAATTTGTAGGCTCTTATTTTCAGCTTCCAAACTGGGGGAGGCTTCCCCACCAAATTACAATACACCAGAGCTGAAGAAATGGTCCTGGCTTTAAACCACCCCATAGCATTAGAGGGCCTCTCTGGCAGACACGACACGGACACCCAGGACATTTCGGCAGGTTAGTAATGATTGTTTTAATGTGAACTATTGTAAACTTGGAAATTGAGGCTCACAGACAGATATGAACACAGGCCCCTAGGGAGTGGCTTTGAGGGGAGGTTACTGTTGTAGGCGGGTGTTAAATGGCTGAGGAATGGCCTTAATGATGGACACTCTCCCAGGGTGCAGTAGTTCATGGTCCTTAGAAAGGTTTTCAGTCCATACACGACCTTTGACATTATTTGTGGAAAATCTTAACCAATTTCTCTTACCAAAGCACTGCATGTGATGTGATTATAGTCAATAATTGACAACACTTACTTCTTTGTCTTTCTACCACTGGGGTTGTAGCTGTGCTTTGGTCAGACAAACTTGAACTTGGTTCAGGGAAAGGTCAACATTGCAAGAATGCACAGCAGCACACTCAGAAGGCAAATGCTATTTGCAAGCTGACTGTTGGCCCCTAAGGCGACATGTAAAGCCTCCTAACATGCAGTACATGCATGTTTGGATTATTTAAGGGGACCAATCGGTATGTACAGGGTGAGGCATACATATAAGATAGACTCTGATTCATTTTGAAGGTCAACTTTAACCATTAGGGAAGTTGTCATTCCTGCTGGCCCACGTGTTTACTCAAGCATATGTACTCATCAGGCTCATCCAGGGATGTTTGTTTGTTTATGTGCCTTTTACTTTTTACAACAGCACAGCATCCAGCCTCTGGAAGTGTGGAAGCCTCCTCCCGTTGGAGCACGCCGTCTACTTCCCTGCTGCCTAGGACACAGGACCAGATATATAGGGTAAGTGGACTTTGCTGAAACTGGTGATACATGTGAATGGATATGATTAATTAGGTTCTAAGAGATATTTATGGCCAAATCTGACACACTTTTCACATGTCCAAACAGACTCCAACACTAATGGATGTAATCCAGGATATGGAGGAGGATGCCAGCCGGATTGGACTTTTGCAAATTACCCCCCTGGAACCTAATCTGCCACTGCCCCAGCATCCTACTGCACAAAATTCTCTGCAGCAGAGTGAAGCTGGACGCATGCTGCCAGACCATCATGGGCAGCAGGCTGAGACTGAGCCTACAGTCCCCAGTGCTAGCTCTCCTGCAGAGGTTTTGCCTAGTACATCTGGTATTGTTGCTCCCCTAGACCTCCAGCATCTGCAGGTGCTCACACCCTGGGAATTGGAAGACGCAGTCAACAACGTCGACCAGTTTCCCATGGGAGGCGCGTGCTGATCCTGGAGTCAGCATGGCGCCATGACAGCCGTTACTTTAGGCAGGTGACTCAACGAACAACAGAGCAGATGACTGCACAATTAGAGAACTTCAATACTACATTCTCCACCCTGCTGACTGAATTTAGGATGAGCAAAAGTCAGATGGCTGAACAAATGGCCACCTTAAACAGCCAGATGGCTGAACAAATGGCCACCTTAAACAGACAGATGGCAGAACAAACGACAGCCTTAAACAGACAGATGGCAGAACAAACGGCCACCTTAAATACAAACTTCACTACCATGCTACATGAATTTAGAACTAGCAACAGACAGATGCTGGAGCAGTGGAGCAGCAGGAGCCCACCTCCAAGGCCCACCACAACCTTTTTTTGGGCAACATCAATATTAATAATAATTTGACCTGGATCAGGTAAATATCTTTCCTCTACATCCCAAATATATTTACCTGTGTGTTGAGCGCAACCAAGATTGTGTGTTTCATGGCTTGGCTGGTTTGTTTGGGAATCCGGCCATATAGCTTATTAGAGTGCTCACATACCCCACTAGCCAATGGCTGAGCCTAAGCCTCAGTGAAGCGGCCGCTCAAGCTCACACGCAGCAGGCTTGGGCCTAAGGAAATGCTGGCTGCTTCATCCTGTTTGGTGACAATATTGGGGGACATTCTTGGCTTGAAACTAACAACATTTGCCAATGGCAAAGATTGTACTGGACTGGCATGGGGTCTGGCTGTCAGAGGCTGCCAAAATTACAAGCAGGAGAGGTTGTGTATGTGGCCCTATGTATTCCTGGCCAACTATTCCCCTTGAAAGTCATGCTCCCTATGGATCTGGATGTTGGTGGGCGGGTAAACTTCGGCCTGGAGTCACTTACCTTAGAACTCCTGGATGTGCCCAATTGCTAGGGGCCAGGAGTCTGCCCCAATTTAGAGTTATGTTTTAAAATGTATGTACATGGAGTCTGCGAGTGCCCTTCAACCAAGAATGGACATATTTCCTGAAAATATATTGAATGTGACTTTAGCTGTTCTTGCCTAAGTTTATGCATTAATGTTTGTGTTGTTTGGATATTAATGAAGGTTTAAAATCACAAACATGAGTAAATAGACTGCATGAGTCTCAAATCAGGTGTAAAATGTTTAGTAATTAACTCATTACTAAATTGTTTAACCAAAAAAAGGCCTTCACAGAGGCAACAAATATTAGAAACACACAAAAACATAAACAAACAAAACAATTGTTAAGAAAAAAAAGAAGAAATAACATGTGCACGCACAGATTGGCCAGAGACCCTGGGGTACCATCATAAATGTCATCTGCCTCCTGGCTGGGTGGAGAGGGGGCAGATCGACATAACGGGGGACACGCTGCATCAGGGCAAAATTATGCAGCACGCAGCATGCAAGGATTATTTGGATGACCTTGCTCCTATTTGTATTCCTGGCCAACTATTCCCCTTGAAAGTCATGCTCCCTATGGATCTGGATGTTGGTGGGCGGGAAAACTTCGGCCTGGAGTCACTTACCTTAGAACTCCTGGATGTGCCCAATTGCTAGGGGCCAGGAGTCTGCCCCAATTTAGAGTTATGTTTTAAAATGTATGTACATGGAGTCTGCGAGTGCCCTTCAACCAAGAATGGACATATTTCCTGAAAATATATTGAATGTGACTTTAGCTGTTCTTGCCTAAGTTTATGCATTAATGTTTGTGTTGTTTGGATATTAATGAAGGTTTAAAATCACAAACATGAGTAAATAGACTGCATGAGTCTCAAATTAGGTGAAAAATGTTTAGTAATTAACTCATTACTAAATTGTTTAACCAAAAAAGGCCTTCACAGAGGCAACAAATATTAGAAACACACAAAAACATAAACAAACAAAACAATTGTTAAGAAAAAAAAGAAGAAATAACATGTGCACGCACAGATTGGCCAGAGGCCCTGGGGTACCATCATAAATGTCATCTGCCTCCTGGCTGGGTGGAGAGGGGGCAGATCGACATAACGGGGGACACGCTGCATCAGGGCAAAATTATGCAGCACGCAGCATGCAAGGATTATTTGGATGACCTTGCTGGGGTCGTACTGCAGTGCCCCTCCTGTATGGTCCAAACTTCTAAATCGGGACTTCAGCAGTTCAAATGCCCTCTCCACTTTGGCCCGGGTCTTCCGGTGGGCCCGATTATACGCCTCCTGGGCCGCATTCTGCGGGCGAAGAACCGACATCAGGAGCCAGGGCAGAAGTGGATATCCAGAATCCCCTGAAAGAATAATACTTACATACAATACACATTCTAAGCAACATTATTGTTTAACATGTCATCAAGGGCAAAAAACAGCCATAGGTTAAGACATGGGTCATCAACTATATTCATAGCCATACAGTGAAAATGGAATTATAGAATTTGAGCAAACTTACCCAGGAGCCATCCACCAGAAGCCAACCAGATAATTCTCCAGACTACAATCCAAATAACATTAACCAAGTACATAAGTAGTTTAAATCACAAATTTTATATGGATGTGGAAAAAAATAAAGATTAACATGCTAATGACTAATTAAGGTCAGCATTAAAATAGTTTGATAAGGCCTACATGAAACTAATTGATGAAGGTATGCATTGTAAAGTGGTTCAAAGGGACACTTTAGAAGGAGGGATTAAGGTATGCATTGTAAAGTGGTTCAAAGAGACACTTTAGAAGGAGGGCTTAAGGTATGCATTGTAAAGTGGTTCAAAGGGACACTTTAGAAGGAGGGATTAAGGTATGCATTGTAAAGTGGTTCAAAGGGACACTTTAGAAGGAGGGATTAAGGTATGCATCGTAAAGTAGTTCAAAGGGACACTTTAGAAGGAGAGATTAAGGCATGCATTGTAAACTGGTTCAAAGGGATACTTTAGAAGGAGGGATTAATAGATAGTTACAATAACGTTTGCCTAAACAATATAACAAAATGACATAATTAACTTACCTATAGATGTACTCGTCGACTGTGGGAGGGACCAGTGCAACGTGGGTGCAATCAATCACACCCATGACGTTGGGCATGTCGGCGATATAAAAAAAAATCAACTTAAGTGCGCTCCAGGCTACCATGTCGTCCGGAAAGGAAATATATTTGGGACTAATGGTAGCCATGCCATCCAGAAACTTGGATAGCGCACGGCTCAGCGTAGGCTGGGACATCCCCACGGAGAGGCCACCCAGCCTCTGGAATGAGCCGTTCGCCAAAAATTGCAGGCAGCCAAGCATCTTGGTCATACCTGAAATTGCTTGCCCCTTCCTCGTGGTGCGGGCTAATCATGGGCGCAGCTCAGTATACAGTTTATACAGTATGCATGCGATCGATATGCATGCGTCGCCGGTGCAATCTGGCCTCGGACATGCTGATACATGCAATGCCTTGGAGCTGAAGGCGCTCATACTCCTCCAAATAGCCGCAAAACATGTTGAACAATAGCAATCCGAGGCAAAAATGGTCCCGTAGGTGGAGCGGAAATGAAACCGTTTTATAGGGCGGTGGTCCATCGGCAACCAGGTCTCAGAATCAGACGCAAGCCCCTCTCAATAACGTAACTTATCTGAACTAACACAAATTATCAGATTTTGATCCGAAAATAATCCGAACTAACGCAAATTATCAGATTTAGATCTGCACATTGAAAGCGCATATACGCGTTAGCGGGAACGAACATACGCATGAAAAAAGTAACGTAAAAACCAAAAAACAAGCTAAACGTTTAAAAAAATACACAGACACATGCGAAAGTCCATGCGTATCTGTCTCTGAATCAACCCTAATGTGCCTGTGTGTGGGTAGCAGGATTAGAGGGAGTAGAAGAGAGACAGAGTTAGTAAGTAGTGGTCAGAGAGTAGTAGAGGAGATTAAAGGAAGTTTGATACTGAGCAGAGGTTAGTAAAATGGAGGTTTAAGGTATGGCCATCTTTGAGGGTGGGAGAGATGGACCACTGTGTGAGGCCAAAGGAGGAAGTTAGTATAAGTAGTCTGGTAGCAGCAGGGCTGCCAGTGTCAATAGCTATGTTGAATGATTTTTTGCAGGTATGTCAGCGGAGAGAAAGTGAAGGAACTAGGTTGAAAAGTGGTCAAGGAATAGTGCAGTAGGGCCAGGGGGGCGATAGATGACTGCAATTTGGAGCTAGAGGGGGAGAGTATAGATGGACAGAGGAAACTTCAAAGGTAGGGAAAATAATGATGGCAAGGCAGGGACTGGGCAAAAGGAGCATTTCTCAAAGAGTAGAACCCCCAACATCCCCACCTTTGTCGATGGGCCTGGGGGTGTGGGAGGGGGTGTCTAAGGTGGTTAGCCATGTCACTGTCAGGCCCAGGACTGTAAAGGATTTGTTGAGGAACAGATCGTGGACAGTTGTAAGTTTGTTACATACTGACTGAGTGTTTTATAGAGCATGGGTAACAGAGGTCGAGGAGCGGGGGTTAGGTGTTATGTGTATAAGATTAGACTCTTTGTTATAACCACACAGGTTGCAAACACAAAGACTGACCATGAAAATATTGTAACTAGTACATTAAGCACATTAGCATATTTGGAATATAAGCCCATAGTTAGGATGCACAACTTTCTTTCTTGGGTATTTTTGCTTTCACTATTGTTCCATGCCTTGGGATGCACAAGACGAACACATTTTAATTTGTTATTTTGCTCTTGAACATTAAATAACTTCATTTTATGAAGATTGACCATCATTTTAGGTCTATGTCCTTCTGAGTGTACTATTCTGTCAACCGACGTAATTAGTTCATACTGTATGTTGTTGCGAATGAATGACTTATTGCCCCAGCAAGAAAGAAATTTTATCTTCAGAGTAAGCTATTCTTTCTGCATTTGCATTACTAGGACAGAATGTCACCCTTTTTTTGTTTCTTCTTTAAAGATTTGTAACAGCTAAGGGATAATTGGTTCTATAGAGAATGTAGTAACTCATCAAACAGCTCTCTGTTATTATCTGCTATTATTTACTTGTCATAGGCTTCCATGGAGAACTTGTCTACAATCATTTAAAACTGTTTATCACCCAGTCTGGATTGTTCAATCAAAATCTAAGTAATAGAGAACTCTCTTACATGTTTTATGACATACAGTACAGTATATTTTGTAGCAACTGGAGGTAAAGAAGGCATTACATAAATAAAATTAAATGCCATATTTGCAAGTTTGCCAGTGAGTGTCTGAGTATCAGAATCTTCATTCTGAAATAAGTTATGCAAGTACAAAGTTAAACTAAGGATAACGGAAAGGAAAGGATATAATTAAAGGACATTGCCTTGGAAAGGCAGGGGGCCAAAGGAGGAAGTTAGTATAAGTAAGATCCCCCTGTGCTCTTCTGCCCCCTCCCCCACCTCCAACATCGTTGCTGATAACCCCGCTTCTTGTGGGCGGAGCGGATTACATCACCCCATGACGTCATCCCGCTCCTGGCTGACATCATGAAACTGACAGATGCCAAGGGCGATCACTGGATGGAGGTTGGAGGGGTAGGGGGCTGTGATCCCCAGCCCCCTCCAGTCATCAGATCGCCGGGGATATAGAATCAGAGTTTAAAAAATATAATTTTTTAAGAGTGCGTGTGTGTGTTTTTTACACTTAACCCTTTCTGTGGGACCCCCACACCATTTTAGGTTGATTTTTAAGGATTTTTAACCCTTAAAATTCCCCAGAAAATCCCCCCATGCCATTTTTTTTATTTAACCCTTTATAGTGTGGTGTTGCATTTTATTTGAAAATTTTATGAAGGGCTCATTTCAGTTTGAGGAGGTCTTTTATTTAATAAAGCCTAAGCCTAAATTCTGCATCAATAAGAAAATATGTAATTTTCCTGGAACTTCCTGCAAAAATCACAGTTAAACATAGCGCAAAAATGTTTTTTTTTTTTGCATTTTGGGATTTTAGGAAAATTTGTTTTTTATTCTGCTTTTTTATACATTTTTTAGGAAAATCCTGTGCAACCAAAGAATTCTTCAAGGTATTACTTCCATAAAGATGAAGCCACTGCAATAAACTGGGTACACCTAAAAAGCTTAACATGTGTTCTTTCAGGGAATATATGATTTATGGAGGGTATTCCAAATGTAAAAGGTTGTTTCAGTTGAAAAGTTGCAAGGTGTGCACTTTGCCTGCAGCTCAGAAATTTTCAAGTAAAATTACTGTTACATACATGCTTTACTTTGGGGTGTTTGGCAACTCTATTTTTTCTTGTTTGCCTGTTGTTTTTTAGGGAAAATGTGACTTAATACTTTTTTTAGGGAGACCAAAGAATTAATTTAGGGATTACTTCCATAAAACTATGCCCACAACAACAAGCCTGGTACGCCTAGAAAGCTTGAGATGTGTACTTCCAAAGAATATATATATAAATATATATATATATATAATTGTTATTACATATTTTATATTGGTACAGTTGAAACCAGGAGAAATGGGTCTGTTACATGCAATAGGATTTTATAGAAAAACATGCAAAGAAACAATAGAATTTTAAAAAATTCTATTTTTTTTTGCACAGGATTTTTTGCACATATTTCACCCAGTGATATTCAGAATATACTTAAAAAATGACAAACAAGACATTTCATGTTAAAGCCCAGACTAGAAAAAAAATATATACTTATTCTGGGACATTCCTGGAAATCCCTTTTATAAATCACAGTTGAACATGTGTAGTGCAAAATAGTGAAAAATGGTCTAGACAGAGGGTGACGAAAATTTTTTAGGTAGGCTGGCAGTTAAAGGGTTAAATAGAGGGCTTTTTGGTCTCTTTTTTACTCCTATACAGCCTAACATGTCTTACATGCAAGGAAGACATCCAGGCCACTCTTGAACTCTTTTACTGTATTCTTTATAAATACCTCCTTTGACAGCGAGTTCCATAGTCTCCCTGCTCTTATAGAGAAGAATCCCCTCCTGTGTCGGTAGAGAAAGCACCTTTCCTCTAACCTTAGTGGATTCACTTGGGTTATCTGTGTTAAACTTCATTTGCCATTTAATTTAATCTGTTTGTAGCTGACTGCTGTCCTATTTTGTGCTAATTATTTTACACAGCTTAGTATCATATGCAAAGATTGAGATTTTACAGTTTAATTCGCACCCTATGTCATTACTATATATATTGAAGAGAATCGAGCCCAGAGCTGACCCTTGTGGCATTCCGCTGGTAATGGTGACCCAATCTGATTATGAACCATTGATAACCAGCCTCTGCTTCCAATAATTAAGCCATATTTTCATCCATGTGTACACATTTTCCCCCAGTCCAAGCATTCTCATCTTTTGTACCAGTCTTTTACGTAGCCCAGAATTAAATGCTTTAGAAAAGGATATACGATATCCAATGACTCCCCATGATCCAATATTGAATTTACCTCCTCATAAAAGAAGATTAAGTTTGTATGCCTGGAGCAATTCCTCATAAATCCATGCTGATATGGAGTAATAAGGTAATTTCCAGGATAACTGCCCACCACAGATGTTAAACTTACATTTGTAGTCCCAGATTCCCCCTGCGACCCCTTTTTAAATATTGGCACCATATGTACTGTGGCATTTATTTTCAATAATACTAAAATGAGCAGAATACTAACATCTACAAGGGAATGCAAAATTACAGAAGGACCCAAATTAACCCTTTAAGTGCCAGCCTACAAAGATTTTTTTGTCACCCTCTGTTGCCAGACTACGTTTCATTCTTTTGCGCTACACATGTTCAACTTTGATTTTCGAAGGGATTTCTAGGGATTTTCCAGGAAAATTATATATTGTTTTTTTCAGCAGAGTCTGGGCTTTAACATGAAGTGTCTTGTTTGGTCTTTTTAAAGTGTATTCTTAAAACTTTTGGGTGAAATATGTGCAAAGAAATTAATGAAAATCTATTTTTTACAATTTGTAGTGTTTTTTGTAATAAAAAATGTAAGTTTGTCAATAAAATCTTATTGCGTTTGAAAGCCACACATCTTCCGGTTACAACGGTATCACACATGTATTGGTAGACACCCTTTCCTGCCCAGGAGACTCCCCCAAACTGAAACAGCACTTTTTCAGATAAGCTACAACTATGCTGTTAATTTAAATAAAAAAACCTTAAAATCCCCCCCAATAAATGATGTAGGGTCCCCCCTACCCAGCATAACTGACCCGGGACCAGCTATGCAGGGCTTGTAGAACAGAGCCCAGGGGCCAGCTCTGGTGGCCCCCTGCCCTGCAGGCTAAAGCCAGCATAGTGCCTACGGAGCCTGGGCCCTTCTGCCCCCCCCCCCCGGCCATTGGGGAGGCAGGTAATTGGTGAGCAAGGGGTTAATGGCAAGTCACCCACTAGCAGCAGGTATCTTGCCGGCCCCCAGCCTTGTTAACTGGTACGGGGATCTCACAGATCCCTTACCAGTTCACAAGGGGTAAAATAGAAAAAAATAACACTGACAAAGAGAAAAAGTCATTTATTTATTTATTTATTTTTTTTACTTTACTTACCTCTGGTCATGCTGTGTTCTCTGTCCCTCGGTGATCCATGATAACAGCTACTGGGTGCCAGGTGGAAAAGGGCTGGAGGGGGAGAGAGCGATCACAACCCTCTCCCCCCTCCTACCTTCCTCTGCTGGATGGGTGGAGATGTAGGCTGCTGAGTGGCATCATATAGACGTCACTTTTCCCCGCCCCCAAGGGGCGGGGCTAGCAGCCAACATGAGGAAGGAAAGGAGAGGGCCATCTTGTTCAATACAGAAGAGCCTGGGGTAGGCGATCGGAGGCCCCCTCAGTGAAAAACAGAGGCAGCAGGAGGAATCGCGAGCACAGGTGAGGAAATGTCATTATTATTTTTTTTTCTTTACAGGAAAGAAAATCGCCAAATCGTGGGGGGGTGCTATTACGGGCGCTCTCCTGAAGAGAGGAAAGCCCCAGGGAGGGATCAGATGCCCCCTGGGTGAAGAGAATCGCTGGCACTATCAATCGGGGGGTAGGTAAGTCTGTATCTTTTATAGTTTTTTTTATGGGGGTTTAAAGTCAGCTACGTTAGTCTCACGTAGCTGGCACTTAACGGTTGGAGAAGCAGCTACGTGAGACTCACATAGCTGGCACTAGAAGGGTTAAATACACGCTAGAGATGGACCAGAGCATGAAGTGCACACTGAAAAGCAGCTCACAAAATTATGCATGTTCAATAAAATGGATAGGATCCTAGGATGCCAGAACCATATTGCCAAATGATGAGTACGAAATAATCTTGAAGATTAGGGCCCTGCACTGTGTGATCTGCAGGTCTGAAGGAAAGTTCACAAAATTGGACATCTCTCCTTCAAGTGATTCAACCACCATTTTCTAGAAAATAGGTGTTGATAACTAGAGATGAGCGAATTTATGAAAAGTTCGATTCGGCCGATTCGCCAAAATTTACGGAAAAAATTGTTTCGGTCCGAATTTATTTGCAGCGAATTGCTATTAAAACGGCTATTTCTGGCCTTCCCAGAGGCTCAATAGGGTTGTAGAACATTTTGCTTGCTGTAACATGCATAGGATGCGTGCTGGGTTAGTGAAATAACACTGTAAGGAAGTATGACATGCAGATCAGAGGCATCGCTATTAGAATCGCTGTCACAGAGCAGCACAATTACAGAGCCTTGAGGTGGCATCAGCATAAGGAGTCAATATATTGTCTGAAAAACACGCCCTGGAGTTGGTAGCAGCATAAGGAGCCCATATATTGCCTGAAAGACACATTGGAGTTGGCAGCAGCATAAGCAGCCCATATATTGCCTGAAAAACACATTGGAGTTGGCAGAAGCATAAGGAGCCCATATATTGCCTGAAAGACACACCCTGGAGTTGGCAGCAGTATTGGGATCCCATAAATTGTCTGAAAGACACACCCAGGAGTTGGCAGCAGCATTAGGAGCCCATATGTTGCCTGAAAGAAACGCCCTGGAGTTTGCAGCAGCATTAGGAGCTACCATGAATCAGCTTCTACCATGGATCAGCCATTGGTGGGTGGAAATCCTGGCTGATCCATGCCTGATTCATCTTCACAAAGTTGAGTCTCTCCACATTTTTCGTGGACAGACGAGTTCTCCTTGCCGTGACTATGGCCCCCGCCGCACTAAACACCCACTCAGATGGCACACTACTGGCCGGGCAGGACAGCTTTCCCAGGGCAAACTCTGCCAGTTGCAGCCACAAGTCAAGTTTGGCTGCCTAGAAGTCCAGCGGATCTTCAAGGTGCGTTGGCATGATCATTTCAAGATATGACACGATCTGCTGGTTCAGGCCCTGCTCCAGATCTTCCTGCTGCTCATGAGTAGCCTCACTATGCGGGTGAATAAAGCTACTCATTAGCGACTGAAGACTGAGGTTGCTGCTGATGGAGCTGCTGCTGCTCCTGCCACCCCCCCCAGCAGCCATGGCAGTGGAAGGTGAGCGCAGAGGTCCCCACGAGTCAGACCTGCGAGAGTATGGACGATGGCGCAGATAGGCATCGGCCAATTGACTACATAGAATGTCTTTGTAGTAGGTCAGTTTGTCCTCCCTCTCAGTGGGTGTAAAAAATGCCCCCATTTTGTGCCGGTAGCGAGGGTCCAATTAGGTGGAGAGCCAGAAGTCATCCCGCTGAAAAATGGAGAAAATTCTGCAGTCACTATGCAAGCACGTGAGCATGCATCGTGCCATTTGTGCAAGTGACTCGGAGGGACTACCTGTCTCCATCTCCACTGCATAATGCCACGGTGTGTCTGGGTCCTCTGTCTCGCCTTCCTCACAACCCTCTAGCTCCTCTGGCTGCTCCTAGTCCTCCTCTCCTGTCAGATGACTAGATAAACCGCCCATTTCACCAAAACTAAACTGTGCTTCACTGTGCTCCTCCTCCTTTCCCACAGGGTTTATGTGGCCGTGAAATGTATGCGCCATGTCTCCAGTGCCCTGACCAGCCATGGTTTCCAACACGTGTTGTATAACATGAAGCAGTGGAATCACGTCAATCATCCCGTAATCCTGGTGACTGACAAATAAAGTGGCTTCCTTAAAGGGCCTGAGCAAACGGCAGGTGTCACGTATCAACTGCTACTGGTTTATATTAAAGTTACACAGGGGAGTCCCCCTATCTGCTTGGATGATCAAGAAATCATTGATGTCTTTTCTCTGTTCGTATAGTCGATCTAACATATGTAGGGTGGAATTCCAATGGGTGGAAACATCGCAAATCAGACTATGTTGGGGGATACCGTTCTGACGCTGTAGCTCAAGAAGGGTGTGCTTGGCGGTGTAGGAGTGGCTGAAGTGCATACAAAGTTTCCTTCCCGTTGTTAGGATGTCTTGCAGATGGGGGGAAGACTTCAGAAAACGCTTGACAACTAGGTTGAACACGTGTGCCATACAGGGCGCATGGCTCAGGCTTCCTTGTCGCAGCGCAGACAAGATGTTCTTCCCATTGTCAGTCACCATGGTTCCCATTTCCAATTTTTGTGGAGTAAGCCATGTTCAGATTTCTTGATGAATAAATTTTAGCAGCTCCTCCCCTGTGTGACTTCATTCGCCAAGGCAAACCATGTGAAGCACAGCGTGACACCGTCGTGCCCTGCACACATGGTAGGCTAGAGGGGCAGCGAGACTTGACCGAACAGTGGAGGCTGAGGAGATGGCGGAGGATGAGGAGGCCGAGGCGCACACTGTCACAGGCACAACGGCCTGGGAGCGTGGAGACCGAAGCGGCGTGACCTGTCCAAGTTGCTGTTGTGGCTGTGCAGAAACCACATTCACCCAGTGGGCCGTAAAAGACATGTATTGCCCCTGACCATAGTTACAGCTCCAAATGTTGGCGCTGCCGTGCACTTTGGTGAACACCAACAGGATCAAGGCCTGGCCCACCTTCTGTTCAACAAATTTGTGCAGGCTGGTACTGCCTTCTTTGCAAAGAAATGACGGCTTGGGACTCTCCACCTTGGCTCGGCACTAGCCATCAGCTCTCTGAAAGGTGCAGAGTCCACCACCTGAAATGGGAGGGACTGCAGCACCAGCAACTTGGACAGGAGCATATTTTGCTTCTGCGCCGTAGGATGAGTGGGCGCATGCTGTTGTCTTTTGGACATGGCTTCGCTGATAGATTTCTGGTGGGAGGAATGACCTGTAGTAGGAGGAGCAGGAGCATCTGGAGCAACAGAGGGTGGGTATGATGCACAGCTACCTTCGGCTGAGGTGCTGGAGCCTTGGTTGGCTGAAATTGGGAGCGGTGTGGCACTGGCTGACGCAGCAGACTGGACCCCCGCTTCGGAGCCTCGGTTCTCCCAGGCCACTTTATGGTGATGCTGCATATGTTGCTGCAGGACCGTGGTACCAACATTGGGGCCTTGGCCACACTTGACCTTCTGTGCTTCTGTGACATCTTGCATGTGGCCAGGTTACCCTCCTGCAGATGCTTGATGAAAAACTGCTACACTGCCGAGTAGCTAATTTTTCCACCAACAGCACTACTTCACTGCTACTGCCGCCAACTCCAGAAACCCCTGCTCCACTACCTCCCGGGTAGGTAGCCTGCCGTGCAGCAGGTGGTCTACCCCGCCTCCGGCCACTACCACCTTGCTGCTTCAGCTGCTGACTCAGGGGCAACCTGGGACCCTTTTCTCCTGATGATGATGATGAAGCCCCTTCTGCACTGGGCTCCCAAGTGTGATCGGCTTCATCATCATCATCATCATCATCATCATCATTGAGTTGTGTCTGCATGTCACTGATATCCTCCTCGGTTTCCTCAACAGCGTCTGCGGCAGGAGCCGGAACGCTCGCCACACCACCTCCCATGCCACTCGCCACACCACCTCTCATGCCACTCTCCTCCTCAGTGTTTGTCTGCCTAGCAAAAGAAGCGGCGGATGTCTCCTCCATTTCTTGGCTGGGCAGTAGATGCTGACTGTCCTCTAACACATAGTCCTCACTGAATAGTGGAGCTGAAACCAAAGCATAAGATACGTCGGCTGGAGGGGGGGGCATAGGACAGAGGCAATGGAAGGACAGGGGCTGCTCCCGGGCATGCCAAGTCAGGGTTGTGTCCGAGGAACCTACCGACTGTTGATTGGGGGTGTCAGATGTCACTTGTGATAAGGTGGATGACCGCGTTAACCAATCAATGACGGCAGATGCTTTTCTGGTCGAGACACGATCGCTAGCAGATACCAGGAGATCAGGCCTCTCACTGCGACTCCTGCTGCCACTCGCCCCTAGTCTGCTGCGACCTCTGCCAGATGAATGTAGGCCTCTCCTCGGTGCACATCCTGGCACATCCCTGCCTGACATTTTTACTGTGTTTAACAGTGAAAAAGTGACTTTCTTTACAAAATACACAATGTTAATAGACAGGTACTCTTCAAATATTTATGCTAGTATTTGGGATGCCCCGCTGTCCAAAGACACAGGCTGGCTGCTTTTACAGTGAAAAAGTGACTTTCTTTACAAAATACACAATGTTAATAGACAGGTACTCTTCAAATATTTATGCTAGTATTTGGGATGCCCCACTATTCTAACACACAGGCTGGCTGCTTTTACAGTGAAAAAGTGACTTTTTTTTTACAAAATGCACAATTTTAATAGACAGGTACTCTTCAAATATTTATGCTAGTATTTGGGATGCCCCGCTGTTCTAATACACAGTCTGGCTGCTTTTACAGTGAAAAAGTGACTTTCTTTACAAATTACACAATGTTAATAGACAGGGACTCTTCAAATATTTATGCTAGTATTTGGGATGCCCCGCTGTTCTAACACACAGGCTGGCTGCTTTTACAGTGAAAAAGTGACTTCCTTTACAAAATGCACAAAGCATAATAGGCAGGTGTGGTATTAACACTAAATAGGCTTGAAGGCTAATGCAAACACTTTAAACTTTCCCTGTCTTTCTCTGTCACTGTCACAGCCTCTTTTCTTCTCTATCTGTCCTCGCTCGGTTCCTTCTGTTCCTTGTTCTATCTGTCTCTCCCTGGCTCTATCTATCTATCTATCTATCTATCTATCTATATATCTATCTATCTATCTATCTATCTATCTATCTATCTATCTATCCCTCGCTGTATCTATCTATCTATCTATATATCTATCTATCTATCTATCTATCTATCTATCTATCTATCTGTCTGTCCATCGCTCTGTCTCTGTGTGATCTGCTCTGGCCGCAATACAGTGTCAGAACGAGCTTCCGCAAAATGGCCGCCGCTTATATAGGGCTGTGACATCATAGGGAAGCCTGGTTTCTGATAGGTAGAATGTGACGCTTACCCAGGATTCCGTGCCCCATGGGACATGTCCTGACATGTGAAACCACCATTTTCGATGGGCTGGATAGTAGTAAATGGAGTTTTAAGGAAGCGATTCGAGAAATCAAATTGCGGCGATATTCGGAATCGTTACGGACCGAATTTTTCCTGAAATTCGTAACGAATTCGGGTTCATCAGATTCGATTCGCTCATCTCTATTGATAACCATTCAGCTGAGCATGCTGATGCCCTCCTGCTTATTCAACCTATCTCAGGCTGTGGAGGCTGTGCTCTTCGTTACCCATAATCAATCGGTGGCAGGCAATCACGGGGCTGCCCATTCCAGTGGAATGGGCAGAAGGTAAGAATATCTGGGGCTGGTGGCAGTGTATGTACAGGTCATGTGTCTCATGGGCTACAGATGGAACATGCCTAAACTTAAAAAATGTTAGACAAATGAACATGTCCACACACAACCAATATGTGTAAATGTATAGAAGAGCATTTTAAAAAAAGTCATTGTTTGGTGTAAATACGATTAGGATTATGAATACTTTATTTTACCATTTATTTTACACAATTGTGCACAATGAATTCTTTTTGGCAGTTTACACTTTATACATTAGGAGAGGTTGTATACATATGTAACATAACATTGGGATTCAAGGTCCCAGGAGGTATAAAAGGTAAATACAGTACCTCACAAATGCACCATATGTTATCTGGGGGCTCTGATGGAGGAACAGTCATTTAATAACTGGATAGCTGAGTTGAAGCCACTCTTCGCTCTAGTGGATTTGCAAGGTGGAATTCTGAAATGTCTTTCTCCTTGCAAAACAACTAGATGAAAAGACTCTCTACAGAAATTGCAAAAATTGCATACACCATTATGATAACTCCCAAAGATAGTTGGAAATCTATTTTACATTAGATATGTGATTCTGAAATCAAATCATGCCAATGATGAAAAAAAAATGAAACCATGTTAATCATAATATTACTAAGTTTTATTATTAGCGGCTTCCATAACTGAAAGAACGAATGCTGAACTTTCTTAGTAAATGATTTTAAATATTTAGTACATTAGAAAGCCAATTTAAGCATAAAGAAAAAGCACTTATCACAGTTAAAATGTTAACATTACCATTCCTGCTGGTGTTGTTGCACTCATGCACTATTTAACACCATTAATAAAAGTGTTTAATTAATCATGCTGTTTAGCCAGGCTCTGGCACCGGTTATATAGAAACAGACCAACAGACGGCAAGAGAAGATGTTTTCTGTTGGGCTCATAAAATTAGGAAAGGACAAGAATTGCCATTACCCATTCATGCTGCATCCATAAAATGTGAACTCTGCCAGCTAGCTTTATAGTTTCAAGTAGATGTTTGTCAAAGGGAACCTGTTGAAAGAAAATATTGTGTCTGTCAATGCTGATCTCAATTAAAAAAAAATGCTTATCATTGCACCTTCTGCTTATTGAGCCTTGGGTAGCCATAATAGTTGCTGTAATTTCCATTAAGGATTGTAATAAAGCATTATAATTTGAGCGGAGTGAAAGCCTCAATGGTCGAGACTCTCACCACCACTACATCTCATGACATCACACAGACCGCAGCTGCTACTCTTGCGGACTCCCTGCCGCCACATTGATTCATACAAATTCCAGGTGCAACAAGATGGTGTTGATCTTCAGGAGCCTGCAGCCAGGTAAGGTTAGTAGGTCATTGATAAGAAAGCAACAGTTTGCATGATTATCAATGTCTATGTTTTGTTTACCATTTTAAAAGCTTTAAAACAAACAAACAAAATGCCTATAGGCATGCCTATATCTATAGATGGCCCAGTTATTTAAGAAGGGATTGCAGTTTGCTAGAATATCTCTGTTTCAGAAGACAAAAAGGGCCAGATTTACCAAGAGGGCAAACACTGGCAGATTAAGCAGCCTTGTAACTGGCTGGGTGGTGCTAAAGTAAAGGCAAGGTGAGGCTTAGGTTGGCTCACAATGCATAAAAGGTATCCCATAAAAAATACCCCATAATCACAAAAAAATGCAATTTGTAATTTCAAATATTTTTATAATAGTTCTTGACATGCGCTCTAGCTATATAATTCACCTTGGTAAACAAGTATCAGGGTTCATGGAGATGACAAATCCTAACAATATCCTAAGATATTGCTTGTATAATGCCTCATTAGAGAATTGAGAAAATTGGTGCATCATAGCTATGCTCAGCATTGACATGCTGTGTGATAATGTGCCTACTAAGCTGGTCTGTGAAGACCCACATTTACTAAAGGCCATCTAGTGAGGCGTTAGTGGGGAATCCCACTTTCAATCATGTTCAGTATTACAGCCAATGCCACAGTCTCCTTCCCCTTTATTTAACTCACTTATTTTTTTTTTTAAATAAGGTGTATACCTATGGGTGGGATCAGTTTAGTTAACAAGTAATATTCCTTCTTTTTAAATATTTATTCTATCTGTGCAATAAACAGGTACCAAAACGTTCACTCAAGCACCAGACAAGCACCAAACAAAGGAAAATAGAGGTTTACATGTGTGAGTCACATTTCTGAACACAGGAGGAGGAGGGGCAGTCACAATCAGGAAACTGGTGTAGATCGAATTAGTGTATACACTAGGATAAGCAACAGAATGTTGTAAGACAGGCAGCAGGTCTTGTTGCCTCTGGTCTCTTTGAGTGCACTGAGGAGGTAAAGGAAGTGGAGTTGCAAGATGATGAGGGTGCTTGACCCAACATGGGGCCAGAAGAAGATGGGTCATCAGAGAAGCAGTGAGGTGGAAGTGGACAGGGTAAAGCAGTACCCTCTTGTGGCAGAAATCATTGTCCTCCTCAAGGCCATGGGTTTCTACACATCCAGCAGTGATCAACCAGGCATGATCTCCCAACACAGGTAGGGCAGAGTAGTCCAGGCCCCCTCTAGCTCTGCTAGAAAGACATTACTCCATGGATATTTTTTGTCAAGTCACAGGATAAGAAGTCCTTTGTAACATCTGTAGTCATTGCTTCCGTTAAGGTACTCAAGAAGATGGAAAACTCCTGCTTGACCAGCCCAGCCACATGAGGGCCCAGCACCCATTCCTTGGAAAGACCATGTGGCCCGGAGGCTGCAGCAGCCACCTTCCCCCACTTACTCCAACTCTGCTTTCTACACCTCTGTTCAATCTGCTTCCTCCCATGCTATGCCTCCGATCCAAGCAGGTACAGAAGGCAAGACTTTAGCTAGCCATCAGGTATATCCCAAGCAAGCATCAGCAGGCAGCCTTCCACAGAGGTTTGGGAGTGTGGGAAATGCTAGCTACCCAACCATTCACAAGCCCAGAGCATGACTGCCAGTCTTGTGCAGGCTTTTGCAGTCGCACTACTACCATACAGGACAGAGGATGATCCATCATTTTGCACGTTAATGGCTAATGTTCTCCACTAGCACAAAATGCCCATGCACTACTCCAGAAAGGCAGTGCCTGCCCTGAACCATTATGTGCTGCAGACAGTCCATCAGTCTTTGCAGGATTCCCTTACTGTCAGGGTCCACCTAACCACAGGTACATGGTCTAACAATCAGGATCAGATCAGGGGCATTACATTTCTTTAAAACCCCATTGGGTAAATGTAATGGAGGTTGCCCATCAAGCAGACAGTGACTCTTGCTTGACCACCTCTTTCCCTTTATCAGTCTTCTCTTTCTTCTCATCCTTCTAATTTATCAGCACAACATCTTTATCGACAGGACCCACACTGTACTCATAGGAACACAGAAAGCTGACAGCAGTAGCAGACCATATGGTCCATCTAGTCTTCCCTTATGTGTGTATGATTTCTTTATCTTAGGAAAGATGTGTGTTTATCCCAGGCATATTTAAATACGTACTGGTGATTTTTCACCTACTTTTGTTGGAAGTGTGTTCCTACTACTCTTTTTGTAAAATATTGTTTCAGAGTGTTGATCCTGATCTTCCCTCCGACTAGTTTTAGGTTGTGCCTTATTGATCCATCATTAAATTTATTCTTAAAAACAGTTCCCTCCTGAATCGTATTACCTACTCAAACTGATATGCTTAGGAGCATGCATGTACACAGCCTAAAAGCTGATGCAGACTCTAAAGAATCAGCTTCAGATATAGCTGACGCCACATGGGCACAAGCCAGGCAAGGTTGTATGTGACAATGGGTTAAAACTTCTAGCAGCCCTTAACTTTGAGGAGCATACATGTGTACCTTATCTGGCTTATGTGCTAAACCTGGTGGTTCAGTTTTCACCAATTATCCAGCTTTAAATCCAATTATAGGGAAGGTCAGAATAGTCTGCTCTCACCCCTCTGCTTCCAATTTAGTGGATATTCAGTAGCAAAACCTCCTACTCATGAACCGCATCCTTTGTGGTCTCCCTATACTTTTAAATTCCACCTAACATATGTTGCAGAGGCTATGCCAACAAAAAAGTGACACAGTGCAGTACAAGTTAAAGCAGACATTCTGGATTCACAGCTTTACACCTAAGGCATGGCAACAGATGCAGTTTGTGTGTGTGCCACGTCATCCCCTTTGAGTAGTGACAAGGCAGTCATCAGTGAGACCCTGCCTCCTGTGTGCCTGACAGAAAAAAATACCTCTGCAGCTCCATGTCAGAGAGAGCAGCTAGTGGCAAGAACAGCCCATGGTCTTGCAACTTGAACACCAGGTCACTGTGCAGGAAGAGGATATGGAGAAGGATAAAAAGGTGGGAGATAAAGACTTTGGGGACCCAGTAGAACTGACTGAGGCTACTCAGTGTCAGCCAACAGAGTTGGTTTACATGATAATATTAAATTGAAGGGGGTTGCATAAAGTCTGGTACCCAATTTCTGCCCATCTATTGCTCTAATAGAAGTGAGGTATGAAGGTCACTGGAAAAAATAGCTTATTATTTGGTAGATTTAGTATGAGAAACATAAACATGGGGAGGGTAATTATCTTTGTTAATGAAATTCTTCCCAATAATTGCAGTTTCAGATGTCCTCATTCCACAACATGCTCCTTGGTAGATTTAAGGAAGGGCAGAAAGTTGAGTCTGAAGAGTGCTTCCAGCCTAATAAAGAGATATCCAGATATTTAGGTGGGGGAATTAACTTTGCCTTTCTATAAATGTTTTTATTGAAACATACATCAGTACGAAGAGCAAAATACAAATGTGTATACAGCAAACATGAGTGTAAAGTGACCAGCTGTACTAGTTGTGCTGCCTGATAAAATTTAGCAAAACTAGGCACCCCCAGGCCCCCTCCACTTTTGTCCTAAATAACATTTATTTTGATATCCTTGGCCTAGATTCATTCTAAATAAATTGTAACACCCTCTTTCATCCCTAAACCGGACCAACACCCCTTATTACTTTAACGGGTGTTGGTCCCTCTCTCTGCTGATAGCAAGAACCTCTGGGGGCATCCAGAACACTGGAGCCCCCTCGCACCAATTGCAGAGAACACTTAGAATATTCACCTTCATTATGAGCCAGTGCCGGCAAAGGAGTCCCGCGATTGGCGACCGGGTAGTCAAATGGGCAGGTCCTGCCGGCAGCCAGCACAGAAACAGACTACGGCCCACGTGACCACCCGGCGGCCAATCGCTGGACTCCTTTCCCGCCGCTGGCTCATAATGAAGGTGAGTATTCTCAGCTTTCTGTGGAGTTAGGTGCGAGGGGCTCCAGCGTTCCGGATGCCTCCACCCCCCCCCCCCCCCCCCCGAGGTTCTTGCTATTAGCAGAGAGAGGGACTAACTCCCGTTAAAGAAATAATGGGTTTTGGTCCGGTTTAAGTCTAATTGGGCGGTAATGCTGGTCCGGTGTTCTCAATTTTTTTGCTAGAAAAAAGTCAGGCTTATTATCTTTCATATAAAATCTATGCTTCAGCCAGCGAAGGGACTTCTTAGGTTTCAGATTTGGCGTCGCTAAAGGGTTGCTAGGAGTTATCAATCTGAGGGCAAAGAACAGCATTAGAACCTCCACAGATGATGGTCATTTCTTGAGCAACAGAAACCACGCTATTTAGGAACCATGACAGAATGCTATTGGGAGCATAATATGATGGTATAGTCACATCAGCATCCTGTAGTACTTCTCATTAAAAATAGATACCTGCCATCGGGATTGCTAATTTCTTTATTGCAATAAAATCATGTACCCCTACTAAAACCTTTAAAAATTCATATTTGCTTAGTATCCGCACAGGCAGTATAATATGAAGGAAAAGAGAAATCAAGAGAAATAAATACATTTTGGTTTTGATGTTCTTGAGAAATGGGTCTCCTAAAGGCAAAGAGCTCATTTTTGAGGGGAATTAAATTCCTGGATATTTAAAGAAAACACTGTAGCCACAATCTAGAGCTCCACCTTGGAAAGAAGAGAAAGAAATAAAGAAAAAAGTAAGGAAGGGGGCAATTGCACTGAGAAGAGGTGATAGGATAAGAGGAAAGGAGACTGCAGACCTAGCTGTTTGTCGCTAAGTGGCGGCCAGATAATGTGTTAGTGGCCTTTAGCGGCTTCCACTGGAATTACTGGATTAATTTATCCACAATGAGCACACTTACAATGATTAAATGGGCAAACCCCAAACATAATTAAGCCAATTTGAGGCACTATTTTACCCCAGCATATAAGTAGCTTTGAGCCTAGTAGAACTTCATGATACCATTAAGTTCCGGAGCTCCTACATGAAGGGCCTTATTCTCAGACATGGACTCATGTACACTTCTGTTTAAAATTAACATATGCCAATCCATAAAGGACAAGAAAAGAAAAAGAGAAAAAAAGAGAGAAAGAAGAAAGGGAAAAAAGGAAGAGGAAAAGAGAAAGGGGGAGAGAAAGAGGAAAAAAAAATAAAAAAAACAAGAAAAAGAGAGAAAGAAAAAGGAGAAAAGCAAAAAAAGAGAAAGAAAAGAAAAAAATAGAAAAACGTTTTTTGTTTTGAAAATGAAACTTAGCAATTATACCTCTGGATGGTTCCTCTGGCAGTCAGGGCTCTATGAAATCTGTCCATTTCTAACCTTTCAAAAGGGTTCCCTGGAAGAAGCTTTTGACAGATAGATGTTATTACTGGGGAGGCATCTTCCATATGCTCAGGTAGACCTCTGGATCCCAAATTTGATCATTGATCTCTATACTTGATGTCCTCCAATTTAGCACTGAGTACATAATTATCTCTTTTAAGTTTGGCTGACTTTCCTCCATTTGTATCCAGCAGTCATTTAGAGAAGTGGCCCGTGTTAACATATTATCTATTTTACTTAATAATGCAGGGCTAAGGTCGTGCTGTGCTGCAGACGGCAACCTTTGCTCATCAGACTCACTTGCAAGAAAGGAGCTCTCACAGTCCTTTATCTCTGCCAGGTCAGCTGCGTCAAGTTCGGACACCATCTTGGATCTTTCCAGTGGCCCTCCTCTCATGTGATTGCAGCTATGATCCTGGCATTTCCGGTTCTCCGGCTGAGTGGTGACCTTCTCTTGGGAGTCAGGTAAGCATCCCTGCAAGTTGCCCACAAAATCTCCTGATGCACTCCCTGTTCTTCTGTCCGGCAGTTGCAGAGGTGTCTCAACTCAACTTTCCTTCAGCATCACACGTTGGCACTCCACAGGAATTTACTTTACATTTCTTGTTCTAATTCAGGCGTCAGTTAAAAAGTCATGATGGAAGATTTCTTTGCACTGATCTTAAGGTTAGATGAAAGAGGTGTTCAGTTGTATTCATACTTTCTGCTAAGGATGCGTACAGGTCCGTAAGACAAACTAAGAGATTGTCTGCATAAGTAAGGGCTTTTGCTGAGCTATATTTCAGCCTAATCCATATTGTATGTTAAACAGGATAGGAAACAGTGGGAATCCCTAGTGGGTTATACCCACTATCCCCTCGATTCAAAGAGCCAAAGTTAATTGATTTCGTATCGAGAATCGTAAGTTTGGGTGGGTGTTTGTCATTTTTTCTTGTTTTTTTGGCCATTTCGTATTCGCACGATCGTTCGCGCATAGACGTATATGAACATACGCATTTCATACGAGAATCGTATAATTTGCGTTAGTTCGTGTGTTTTTCCCGTCCAAATCGTATTATTTGCGTCCGATCCTATTTTTTACGTCCTTCACATGGGCTTGCGCCCAATTCAGAGAGGTGATTGCTAATTGTTTGGAAGCCCATTAAAGAGCTGCTTTACTAAATGTTTGCCGGCAGCTATTTGGCCTCGGGAGTAGGATGGAGCGGAGCGAGTTTGTGGCACATCAAGGGCTTATGCTTTTTGGCATTGAGTTGATCGAGATGTCTGAGAGCAGATTGCCCCTGCGTCGTCGCATGAACATCGATAGCATGAATGATGTTGAGCTGTTCGAGCTGACCAGGCTTAATCGCGCTTCCCTCCATAAATTATATAGTGAGCTGCGGCCATGGTTAGCCCGCACCACAAAGAAGGGGCATGCAATTTCAGGTATGACCAAGATGCTTGGCTGCCTGCAATTTTTGGCGAACGGCTCGTTCCAGAGGCTGGGTGCCCTCTCCGTGGGGATGTCACAGCCTACGCTGAGCCGCGCACTGTCTAAATTTTTGGAAGGCATGGCTGCCATAACTCAAAAATATATTTATTTTCCTCATGATATGGCAGCCAGAAACGCCATTAAGCTTGGGTTTTATAATGTGGCCGACATGCCCAACGTTATTGGTGCTATTGACTGCACACATGTGGCACTCGTACCTAGGGCAGCCGACGAGTATATATATAGGTATTGAGATTGTTTATTATGTTGCCCAACGTGTCATGTAACCTGTTTTCCTTTGCGGCAGCATATTTGTTTATCCCTCATTTGTGTAGCTGCTTTATCTAGGCTTTTCATTAGTATTTCCCAATAGAGTGCAGACATGTTTTGTGGTTAATTTTTTATTTTGGGTCAAATATCAATTACCCTTTTTGTATGTTTTTGCCTTAAGGAATCGTAAAATGGGACACTCCCTTAATGTCCAGGCCGTGGTTGGTCCGGATATGCGGTTTATGAGTGTCCTTGCCGGCTACCCAGGATCGTCCCACGACTCCTATATCCTCAGGCGATCTGGGTTGTTTCGGAGATTTGAGGCAGGTGAATTTTCGGGGGCATGGCTGCTTGGTAAGTGTGTCCTATTTGTGTGTTATTAAATGTGGCATTAATCTTGTATTTGTTGATATGTTTGTTTTTGAATTCTTTACATAAGCGTCCAACTGCCTTTTTCTTGGGTCATATATTATGAACTTCCCCAAAAAATGCTTGCCTCGCTTTGTCCTTCAGAATGTTTTCCCTTTAGTTAGGATGTCTGTAAGTTCCTTGTCCCTAAATATATTGGTTTGGAGTTTATAGCCAAGGATCTTTGACCTTTGGCTCCTTTTGTACTATTGGTCTTTAAATGTCAAAGTGGACTTAAACTGCATACATTGTAGTTTCCAGATAAATGTGGATAGGCCCTCAGCAGCATCCTAATTGTAACATGTCTGAAAACTAAAAATATATGTAAAATCCAAATACCCTTGGCCGTGCAGATGTTTGTTAATTAATTGGTATATAGAAGTGCCATTTTTAATTAGGTAATACATTAGTGGAATTTTTTTTTGGCCTAATGTGCCCTGTTTTGTTTTTTGGCCACTTTACCTTACATCATTATGATATCTGTTAAATTTTTGGTGTTTGTTGTTTTGCCTTTTTAATTTTGATTACATTTAATTCTCTGTTTAAGGTGATTCCGGGTACCCACTTCTACCCTGGCTCATGACGCCTGTGCTGCGGCCCCAGGATGCCTCTCAGGAAGCGTACAACCGTGCGCATCGCAAGACCCGGGCTGTTGTGGAGAGGGCCTTTGGGCTGCTGAAGACACGTTTTCGTTGCCTTGACCATACTGGGGGGGCCCTGCAATATGATCCCAAGAAAGTGATCGACATTATAATGGCATGTGCTGTTTTGCACAATTTTGCCATCATGGAACGTGTCCCACGTTATGTGGACAGCCTGCCCTCTTCAGCCGTCGAGGATGAAGTCGAGAATTTTGTGGGGCCCCCCAGTGAGTCTGGCCAATCTGTTCGAGCCAACCTGATTAGGCAGCATTTTACTTAACTTTTTTCCCTGTCTCAACATTCTGTGTGTCTGTGTTATCCTTTTTGTTACATATGTTGTTTTGCCGTAATGTGGCATTACCTCAAAGTAAAACATTTAGACCTTAATTGTTGCCTAATGTATTTCATGTAGTTTCCTTAGCTTTAGCTTTGCATTGTTACACCTCTTCAAACCCAAATTATCTGGTTTAGCCCAAGCTGTTTAAAATGTGTTCCCACTAAAAACGCCACAAGTATTGTAAGTGAAGTTTTTTTTTTACTTTGAAAAGGAAAAATTATAGTGCTTAACAGAAAACATTCCACATACATCTGTGGTTACAAATGGTTAACATTACCAAAAAAACATCGAGCACATCTACACCTGGAAGTGAGTGGCACAACCAAACAAGGACACCCAGTCCAAAGGCCAGCCTAGTCCAGTCATTAATATTGCCTGTGCCCAGGGATATTTGGGCATGGCCATAATGTCACACAAACATGTCTGCAAACAGGAGGAGCACCAACCAAATACATATTTCAAGCCATAAGTGGCCAGATACACTCCACATAGACCTATGGCATTGGCTAGTGGCCTTAAGCATTACTCTAAGGAGCTATATGGGAGCAAATACAAAACACAACCTGCATGAGCAACACAAAATGGATTGTTTGAAACCTCAAAGGACAAGTAAATACAGTGGGGGTTAAGAGAAAAGATGTCCCACACACCCATGGCTTAATAGGGTGGCTGCCCATAATACCCAGGTGGAGGTCCAGGTGGAGGTCCATGTGAATGGGACCTAGCCTGGGCCATGGCAGCATTGTGAATTTGAAACTGCTCCACAATGTTTCTCTGCATATTGGTCATCTCAGCCATGGCTGACTGGATGCCATTACTTGCATTGGCCACGTTGCTGTTGAGGGTACGCAACTCCGCGAGGATGCCCTGTAGACTGGTATGGATGTTGACCATGTCGGCATGCCTTTGCTCACGCTCTGTAACGAGCTGGGCGTCATAAGAGTCCCTTTGTTGGGTCCATAATTGAAGCAGGGCACTCTGCCTCCCCTGGGAAATTGTGGGGCGGCGTAATGGAGTCCGCCGCACAATTACCCTGGCTCTTGGGCGTGCCCTGCCGCGTGGTGTCGTACCCTCAACAGCAACTGGCCTGCTTTGCAAATCCTCAGCAGCAGAGTGAACACTGGGGACTGTAGTGTCAGTCTCCCCATGTGCATGCACAATGGATGGAGATTCACTCTGCTGCTGAGGATTGGCCAGAGAAACATTATGGAGCAGTTCCAAATTGGGACCCAGGGGGAGGTCATCCGACGTGCCCTGCACGGAGACATCATCATCTTCCTCCATGTCCTGGATCTCTTCCATGAGTGTGCGGGTCTGTAGGGACATATAAAAAAAAAAGTGTAAGTTGGCGTCCAAATTTGGGATTCCAACAGTTTAACACATTCTTAAGCACTTGGTAGTATTTATGGTACTAAATTAACTTACCGGAAATCTCTGATCTGGGCTCCTATGCTGTACGGACCTGGTAGGCATCACCAAACTGGGGGGTGAGTTTACCCTTGCTGAGGGATCATGCTGGGCTGAAGAAGAGAACAACAAACCACGTAAACACACACATAACCATTTTTGGGATAGGTAATCAAATATAGCTCTATTTGTAATATTATTCAACTCTAGAGCAATGGGGACCTTTGTTCAAACACACGCAAGTTTACATAGGTGCAATGGCTCGCAAAAACTGCTAACTGACCTCAGTTCCAAGTCAGGAAGTGTACCCAGTCAGCATACAACTTTCAACGCACATTTTGGGATTTAGCCTACCATTCGCTAGGTCCGTGGTACTCAAACAATTGTTGTAAAGGCCCATTTCAAGGTATGTGGTGAGAGGTGAATGTCTGGCCATGGTGCTGACGCAGGGGGTGTCTAGTTAGAAATAAATACACTGGTGGAGGGGCTGGAGATTTCAAAGTGCCAACTAATAAAGGCTGCTTGCCCTTGCTGGGCTGGATGGGGCAGAGCTGAGGGGACAGGGATTGGATGGCTAAAGGGGGGAGTTAACGTATTGATGGTGATGGGATGGATGGAGCAAATCTGTTACAAATGTATGGGGCTTATGTGGGGGGGGGGCATGGGGGGACTGTGGCAGATGGGCCAGAGCAGGGGCAGCGGGACACGATTGTGCCAAGAGAAAGTTTTACCAAGTTACTGTGTACCTTGCAATGCCACTTCCTGTGCAGTACTTCATATTGCAATGCTAGGTTTCAGGGAGCCATCACATTGGGCAGGAGAACAACCACTACATCGCCGATCAAGGGGGCAGCTCTGAGCACGTCAACACAGAAGTAACTGAGTGCAGGGCTGTCTGGGCAGGGGTCCTGGGATCTGGTGCCAAGGTCCGCATTGGGACCCCCGGCCGCCAGTTGAGTCTCGCTGCTCTAGGTCAGATATGTTTGGGGGTGGCTAATTAAATTGTTAACTCAAACACAACTCACACAACCAAAAGGCAACCCATACATAATGATGTGTGTTTTGTGATTGATTCCAAATATATCACTTATCTTGAGAAACTTCATGACTTTAACAATCCAATTGGACATTTGATCTTTGCCATAATGGCTGTGGGCCTAAATGTGTGATTCCCAGGGACCAAAAGAGGACACAAACAGCCACAGTAGTGCGAGGCCAAGAAAGGCAAACCATAGGGGCATCCCGTTATCTTGTTACTAGTGAACTGTAGATTATTTAGCAAACAGGCAAACATGCAGATTGAAGAGTACTCACCGTGGGTACGGGTCGGTGAGTCTGTGTCCCTTAGACCAGCATGTCCACCGACCGCGACCGGATGGAGAAGTCCAAGCACAATCTCCTCAGCAGGGGTAAACTCCAATTTAGATGGAAAGCCACCTCCAGTTTTCATGCTGAAAAGAGAAAATCGTTTGGTACTCAGAAAAGGTGCATACAGTACATTCAAAACATTATATTTAGCGAAAACATTTATTTACCTGTAATTATGCCTTTTAATTTCTTTTTGCCGTACAGCATACTTCAGATCAGAGATTTTCTTCTGAATTTGGGACACATCTTTCCTCTCTTCCCCCGCTGCATTTACTTGTCTGAGGATGGTTTCAAACAATTCCATCTTGCGCTGCTTTGTGGTGTGTTTGGATTTGCTCCCATATAGCTCGTCATAATATAATGTAAGGCCACTAGCCAATGCCATATTTTGGTCATGGGAGAATCTCCCACTCAACTGGCCGCGGCGCAATGTGCGGCCAGATGGTTGGCTTGGCTGCTCCTCCATGTGTGCAGACACATGTGGTGACATTATGGCCTGGGGCTGGGTAGGGGAATGGCCGGATTGGTGGCTTCCCAATGACTGGACTGGACTGGCCAAGGGACTGGGTGTTCTTGCGTGGCTGGCCACCGAACTTCCAGGTGTAGATGTGGTCATGGTTGCAATTCGGGGCCCTCTTGGGGGGCTATGTTCCCGGCTGGTGCCAGGTCGGGGGCTCTGTTCCCGGCTGGTGCCAGGTCGGGGGCTTCTGGCCCTGGATGGGGTTCTCCGGGCCCTGTAGGGGCTTCTGGCCCTGGATGGGGTTCGGCGGGCCCTGTAGGGGCTTCTGGCCCTGGATGGGGTTCGGCGGGCCCTGTAGGGGCTTCTGGCCCTGGATGGGGTTCTTCGGGCCCTGTAGGGGCTTCTGGCCCTGGATGGGGTTCTTCGGGCCCTGTAGGGGCTTCTGGCCCTGGATGGGGTTCGGCGGGCCCTGTAGGGGCTTCTGGCCCTGGATTGGGTTCGGCGGCCTCTGGCTGGGCTTCTGGCCCTGGATGGGGTTCGGCGGCCTCTGTCTGGGCTTCGGGCCCTGGATTGGGTTCGGCGGCCTCTGGCTGGGCTTCTGGCCCTGGATGGGGTTCGGCGGCCTCTGTCTGGGCTTCGTGCCCTGGATGGGGTTCGGCGGCCTCTGGCTGGGCTTCGGGCCCTGGATGGGGTTCGGGCCCTGGATTGGGTTCGGCGGCCTCTGGCTGGGCTTCTGGCCCTGGATGGGGTTCGGCGGCCTCTGGCTGGGCTTCGTGCCCTGGATGGGGTTCGGGCCCTGGATTGGGTTCGGCGGCCTCTGGCTGGGCTTCGGGCCCTGGATGGGGTTCGGGCCCTGGATGGGGTTCGGGCCCTGCTGCGGGGCCTGGGTTGCCGAACTGCCCTACTTGAAGGCATGGCCGGTGTGGGCTCCCTTGTGCTGCCTCTTCTGGGGGCAGAGGTGGTGGGTGCTGCAGTTGCCAGCTTTTTGGCTGCAGGGGCACGGGGCTTGGGGCCCCTTTTTTTGGTTCCTGAGGGTCCAGGGTCCCTTGGTGGGGCCGAGGTGGGAGTCTTGCCTCTCAGTTTTCGCCTACCTTGCTGGGACCTTGTTGTTGGGCCCTCCGCGGTCTTGCTTTGCTGGGGTCGCTTGCTCATAGGCTTTTTAGGTGCCATCTTACACAAATGCTCAAAGAGAATGAGCTTTGGGTGCAGGGACCTTTAAATAATGAGCCCAGCGTGTGACGCCTATGCGCACGACTACGCGCTCGTACGAACGTACGTTCGAGCGGAACCAGGAAACCGCTGGGGTTTCACTTATCTGCTGCCTTGAAGAAGCATAAAGATGGCGCCCACTATCTTCACCCGTCAACAGGAAGAGATCCTCATGCTGGTAAGTGGCTGCCTGTGCATTTTAATCTAATAGTCAATGATGGCCTAAATGTAAATGATGCGTTTGGAACTAGTTTGGGGTCTCTTAATGTTTAATCACTGGCTCCTCACACTTCATCCTCAAGGGCCGAGCCTGGCCACGTTTTCACCTGTCTATGCTGATGTCCTAATTCGGCCAATTGCTCCGGCTTAGCAACAGTTAATTAACCTGTGGAGTAGCGGGGCGAGCTGGCAAACCTGGCCTGTCTCGGACCTTGATGCGGATGTTTGAGGAACACTGTTTTCCTAAGCCATAAAAACACAACGGGAAGCCACACACGTGGTCCAAAAGCCTAAGCATTAGCCTACATCTTGGATGTTTAAACCATCCTAACATGCCATAGATGCAGGTGGGCTGATTCTTGATGTTGGCTATTATCTGTATGTACATGGTGTGTGATACATATAACATAAGACCAGACTGTCATTCACAGTCAACGTCCTCTTTAAGGCACTCCCCAAAAATGGCTGCCACTCGAAATGTGTGTGTTAATGACATTAAATTCTCAACTTGTGATGCAACACATATGGGTCGGTGTGTAAAAGTAAAAGCTCTGTGTCCATTATGTTTTTCAGATCATGCTTCAGCGCCGGTATGACTTCGCGCCCAATGTGTGCGAGAAAAGGGACATCGCCCGGGAGATCATCGCCGAGATACACCGTGTGACCAGCACCACCTTCACTCACACCCAGATAATGCAGCATTGGTCGGACCTGAAACGTCTGCACATGCCCCGGGTGCGGAGGTTTTTTGGAATCCATTTCCCAAGTAAGTACAAAGCAATTGCATGGTATATGTTCCAAATGTATAAGTTATGCCTTTATTTATAATGACTTTTCTTTGGTAGTGTTGGAAATGGATTTCAGAATTCGCCGCACCCGGAGACGTACAGGCCGACCAGTGCTGCATGACTCTGCATCTGTGAGTGAAGGTGGTGGATCTCCCGGGCGACGGACCTACCCCTCCTCTGTGGCCTCCTCAGACCAGCCCCTGGACCTTACCACAGAGGAGGGGCCAAGCCGCGTGGGCGTGGAGTCATACCTGGCCACGCATGGGGAAGGCTCTGGTATGTCACTCTTCATGTATAGGCACAAAGATATACATGGCAGGCCAAAAACTAAGTTATCCTTTATTATGTATTTGTAGAAGCTTCTGGAGCGGGTGAGATAGTGGAGGAGGAGGCAGCAGAGATGCTTGAAGTCGATCCTGGCGAAGGTGAGTGATGTCAGCCAGACTGGGAGCCAGATATGTTGGGAATAGTGACTCTCTACAAGTACTAACCAAATGTCACATGTTTCTCCAGGGACTTCTTCACAGCAGAGCCAGGACCAAGGGCAGCCTGTTGGCCCCAACCAGCCATCTGTCGGCCACCAACTCCGTAAGTCTCCATGCCATTATTCATATTAATGTTTGGTTAGCTAATAACACACACATAACTAAAGGCGTAGCCAATGTGTAGTTCACACTTTCATGTGGGCACTTCGTTAGCTTAAAGAGGACCCTAACTAGTATTAAGAACCAAAGAATTAGCCATCACACTGTACCTACAGATTAGAACCATGGAAAAACACCCTTCACCCATCTAATGCATGTTATTAGACTGAACAAAACCAATATTGCGGAATATGGAATGCGCAATATTTACAGGCAGCATGGGATACAGATTGAAAAAAGGAAGGTGCTGCCATGCATTGTGTGAGTGATGACCTTTCCCTCAACCCAGCTATGCTCGGGATTCCCAACGCACCACTGTAACCTACTCCCCTGTACTTTATCCAACTCTCCACTCCTCATTAAGTGTTATGCTTCAGAGTCCAGATGGCGGCGCTGTAATCCCAAAAAAACCCTAAATAACTTTGAGGTGGTGCAGAATCATTTGTGAATAGTTATTGGTTTTCATTAAATAATGTGGAAGGTCCGGTTTAAGGAGTTTAAACACTTACCTGTGGGAAATGCATTAACTGTATCCCTTTGAAGAATGACATATGTCATGCATTTACATGTATTTGATTAACCCTAAATCTATTTCCAGCATACAAACCGGTCTGGGACTCCTAGTTATGTTTCTTTCTCTATTGGTTACAGGGATGATCCCCCAAACATTGGCGGGGAAAAAAAAAAGAATGAAGGAGTTGGTGGCCGAGCTGCTGGCCATACAGGTGACGTTGGGGCCAACAGATGAAGAAGAGGATGATGAATAGTGCCCTTGGTCCTGGCTCCTTTGTTTAACTTGGTTTTAAAGTTTTTAAGATTTTAAAAATGGTTTTATGGATTTTTTACAAACCAAACAAATATGTTGTAAAAAAAAACCCAAAACAAAAAAAAAATTTTGTGTTTTACTGTTCCCCAAAAAAAAAACATTTAGATGTGTTTTACCTAGAAAAAACAAAAAAAAAAAAAATTAAAAAAAAACAACCAAAACAAAAAATGAGGTTTGGAAAATTAGTTAAAACAAAACCGAGAAAATCATTTAAATAAATTATATTTTAAGCCTTCCTAAATGTGTCTTTTCTAATATGCACACACCCAAAAAATTACACAAACCAGAAACAACACGCTTAGAAACATATAGACATATGTACATTATGTGATTTTCTTACGTTTTAGGGACCGAGAAATGAAGTTGGATGCAGCCGCTAAAGGGTTTAGGTAAGTTTGAGGGACCGAGAAATGAAGTTGGATGCAGCCGCTAAAGGGTTTAGGTAAGTTTGAGGGACCGAGAAATGAAGTTGGATGCAAGCGCTAAGAGGTTTAGGTAAGTTTTATGGACCGAGAAATGAAGTTGGATGCAAGCGCTACGGGGTTTAGGTAAGTTTGAGGGACCGAGAAATGAAGTTGGATGCAAGCGCTAAGAGGTTTAGGTAAGTTTGAGGGACCGAGAAATTAAGTTGGATGCAAGCGCTAAGAGGTTTAGGTACGTTTGAGGGACCGAGAAATGAAGTTGGATGCAGCCGCTAAAGGGTTTAGGTAAGTTTGAGGGACCGAGAAATGAAGTTGGATGCAGCCGCTAAAGGGTTTAGGTAAGTTTGAGGGACCGAGAAATGAAGTTGGATGCAGCCGCTAAAGGGTTTAGGTAAGTTTGAGGGACCGAGAAATGAAGTTGGATGCAAGCGCTAAGAGGTTTAGGTAAGTTTGAGGGACCGAGAAATGAAGTTGGATGCAAGCGCTAAGAGGTTTAGGTAAGTTTGAGGGACCGAGAAATGAAGTTGGATGCAGCCGCTAAAGGGTTTAGGTAAGTTTGAGGGACCGAGAAATGAAGTTGGATGCAAGCGCTAAGAGGTTTAGGTAAGTTTGAGGGACCGAGAAATGAAGTTGGATGCAGCCGCTAAAGGGTTTAGGTAAGTTTGAGGGACCGAGAAATGAAGTTGGATGCAAGCGCTAAGAGGTTTAGGTAAGTTTGAGGGACCGAGAAATGAAGTTGGATGCAAGCGCTAAGAGGTTTAGGTAAGTTTGAGGGACCGAGAAATGAAGTTGGATGCAGCCGCTAAAGGGTTTAGGTAAGTTTGAGGGACCGAGAAATGAAGTTGGATGCAAGCGCTAAGAGGTTTAGGTAAGTTTGAGGGACCGAGAAATGAAGTTGGATGCAGCCGCTAAAGGGTTTAGGTAAGTTTGAGGGACCGAGAAATGAAGTTGGATGCAGCCGCTAAAGGGTTTAGGTAAGTTTGAGGGACCGAGAAATGAAGTTGGATGCAGCCGCTAAAGGGTTTAGGTAAGTTTGAGGGACCGAGAAATGAAGTTGGATGCAAGCGCTAAGAGGTTTAGGTAAGTTTGAGGGACCGAGAAATGAAGTTGGATGCAAGCGCTAAGAGGTTTAGGTAAGTTTGAGGGACCGAGAAATGAAGTTGGATGCAGCCGCTAAAGGGTTTAGGTAAGTTTGAGGGACCGAGAAATGAAGTTGGATGCAAGCGCTAAGAGGTTTAGGTAAGTTTGAGGGACCGAGAAATGAAGTTGGATGCAGCCGCTAAAGGGTTTAGGTAAGTTTGAGGGACCGAGAAATGAAGTTGGATGCAAGCGCTAAGAGGTTTAGGTAAGTTTGAGGGACCGAGAAATGAAGTTGGATGCAAGCGCTAAGAGGTTTAGGTAAGTTTGAGGGACCGAGAAATGAAGTTGGATGCAGCCGCTAAAGGGTTTAGGTAAGTTTGAGGGACCGAGAAATGAAGTTGGATGCAAGCGCTAAGAGGTTTAGGTAAGTTTGAGGGACCGAGAAATGAAGTTGGATGCAGCCGCTAAAGGGTTTAGGTAAGTTTGAGGGACCGAGAAATGAAGTTGGATGCAAGCGCTAAGAGGTTTAGGTAAGTTTGAGGGACCGAGAAATGAAGTTGGATGCAAGCGCTAAGAGGTTTAGGTAAGTTTGAGGGACCGAGAAATGAAGTTGGATGCAGCCGCTAAAGGGTTTAGGTAAGTTTGAGGGACCGAGAAATGAAGTTGGATGCAAGCGCTAAGAGGTTTAGGTAAGTTTGAGGGACCGAGAAATGAAGTTGGATGCAAGCGCTAAGAGGTTTAGGTAAGTTTGAGGGACCGAGAAATGAAGTTGGATGCAGCCGCTAAAGGGTTTAGGTAAGTTTGAGGGACCGAGAAATGAAGTTGGATGCAAGCGCTAAGAGGTTTAGGTAAGTTTGAGGGACCGAGAAATGAAGTTGGATGCAGCCGCTAAAGGGTTTAGGTAAGTTTGAGGGACCGAGAAATGAAGTTGGATGCAAGCGCTAAGAGGTTTAGGTAAGTTTGAGGGACCGAGAAATGAAGTTGGATGCAAGCGCTAAGTGGTTTAGGTAAGTTTGAGGGACCGAGAAATGAAGTTGGATGCAGCCGCTAAAGGGTTTAGGTAAGTTTGAGGGACCGAGAAATGAAGTTGGATGCAAGCGCTAAGGGGTTTAGGTAAGTTTCTGGTTGAGGGTGCGCATGCGCAAGATCTTATAAACATACGAACGCACGAATCTAAGAGGCCAAAAACCAATGAAAACCAGAGGCAAACGCAAGTAATTGGAAGAGGTTGACGATGGAAGCAGCCGAAAAAACAGGCTGCCGCCGCAACAGGTGAGCACATGAACGTGATTTTTACGATTGCCAACTGACTGAGGCAAGTTCGGGAGATATCATACGAACGGACGTATCTTTTAGGATAGAAACGTATTTGCTTATTGAATCACTCGCAAGTTCATACGAACGCACGAGCGGACGTGAAAAATAGGATGATCGTGAGCCAAATCCAAGCTGTTACATGTTTCTTTGAATCAACCCATATATGTGGGTTATACACATACCATTATATGTGAATTTTGGTTTCTGTAGAGGGCCATGGCATTGAAGATGAATTTAGGACTGAAACCAAATGCCTGCACAACCCATGACCGGTACTTTTAATTTTTGTATTGAGGGGTGCCTAACCAGGGCCCTCTGCACCTTTATCTTGCAATGTGGAAAGGGTGCATCCTGTTAGGAGCCTTGGCTTTTATACTCTCTGTATAATTGATGCACTAGGAGAGCTCAACAACTTTCAAAATATCTTGCAGGCTTTTTGGGTTGTGTTTGCATTTTTGGAGCATTTGGCAGCGCTTTTGTGCCTTCTAGAGGCCAGGATACACATGACCCCCCCCCCCCCCCCCCGCATATACTTTTGTGGGATCTGAGTATTGGTGTACGTGGTCCCGGAACTTAGGTGCCGATGTAGGCAAATTGCAGTTCAACCAAATAGGGGTGGGTTTGACTCATGACTAATAATAACCTTGTATTAGTTTTTGCCACTCTACATAGCTTTGATAACCTGGTTGATGTCTGGCTAGTATTAAGGACTCTTGCACCTCTTGACCTCTTGCACTATATGATGTAGTCGTATAGTCATGTATGTATGTTATCTCATTAATTAATAAGATTGGCTCACTCATGGATGGATGCATCTTGCAGAAACTATCCTGGGTTATCTCCTGGCTTTGTTGGGCATGAACCCCCCTCAGTTTGGATATAGAATTATATAACTGATTATGGATATATATAATATATATGATATAGCTGATTATGGATAATCCTGAAGAGTGCTCTTGCCTACTGTTGTAGGTTGCTGAATTTTGTATCCTAACTGCCCTGCTAATGTGCACCTCCCAGGTTAGTTATAAAATGGTCTGAGCGGCTGCCACTTCTCCTTTGTTTCTTTTGAATTTGTGCAAGTACATGGGGTGTGGGGTCTAGGCTGTATTGTAAGGTCTTCTGTTTTTAACCAAGTTTAGAGACAGATTTAAGGTTGGTCTGCAAGCTAACAGGATTGAGTGCTGTGGCTCCTTTAAGACTTTTATACCCGGAGTGGAGGCCAAATTAGGGGGGGAAACCTGGGCGATTGCCCTGCAAAAAATGGGCTAGGGAAAGTACTCAAAATAATAACAGAAAAGTAAAACATTAAAGAAATACATACATAAATAAATTCATCAATCGATGTACATCAATGAGTAAATAAATAATTTATAACATCAATAAATAAATATATACATAAATAGATATATACATAAATAAACATTAACATAAATAAATATATCCATAAATAAACATATACATATATACCACTCACTCAGTTGCTGACACAGCCAAGTCCTGTGGGATCCACACCTTGTTCATCTTAAGAAGTGTAAGGATGTCCACGCTGGCTGTGGATAGGCAGATTCTACCGTCAGTGATGACACATGTTCTGATAGGACTTTTGCCGCAGGGCAGGTCAGCGCCTCCAAGTCATAAAGGACAAGCTCTGACCATGTGTCTGATTTAGCAACCCGGAAATTGAACGGGGAGGACCCATCGCTCATTACCAGGAAATGCGTGGACAGGTAGTCATACACCATGCAAATAGTGCATCCACCAGAGTGAGTTTTTACCCTCTCATTTTGCAAACCCACTCCAGTGCTGGTATCAAGGAGCTGATATTGTCCTTATAGCAAGGAGCCAGCAGGGTGGCCATCCATTAATTGGCGCTGGTGACTATGCTGGCATTGTGCAGGCACTGGAGCATGTAGTGGCTCATGTGACCCTCATCAAGGAGAATATGTCCTCAGTGTCTCTTCCTCCCTCCAGACATGCTCCAGCGACGCCCGTGAGCTGCGCTGGTTGCTACCCTGCCGTGGGAGAAAGTCCTCCTCCTCCCCTGAATACTCCAAAACTGTCTGCTATCTGGAGAGTGGCGTACCTGGCCGCTATCAGCCCAGCAACCCACCCTGCGAACCCACCCTGTGTTCACTACCCTAATACCTGGGAAAATGGGCCTTCCTCCTCCTCTGCTTCCATCACATCCTCCATCATGACCTGAAGGTTTTTTTCCAGCAGGCAAAGGATGGGAATGGTAGCACTGACAATGGCGTCATCAGTGCTGACCATATTGGTGGCATACTGGAAACACTGCAGCACTGCACAGATGTCCCTCATGGAGGCCCACTCACTGGTGGTGAAGTTCTCCACTATTGCCTGCTGCTTCTGCTCACACACCCTTTACAGCATATATAACGTGGAATTCCACCTGGTGGGCAAATCACATATTAGGAGGTGGGTGGGAAGTCCAAAGTTATTCTGCATTGGGAAACTGCTTGCACATACTACGCACTTTATGCAGCAGCTTATTTTGTTGAGCACATGCACCAAGCAAGTGATGTGCGTCAACCCAGCTCGGCACAAGGATGCTTAAAGGTTATTCTTATTGCTGAACACCACCATGCCAGGCTTCAGGTGCATCGGCAGGATCCACTCATCTGCTTCTGGACACTGGTCCAAAGCTCCTGGGCGGGGTGGGGTCTTTCACACAGACAGATGAGTTTTGCCATGCATACTACGGTTTCCCTATGGCAGTGCTCAAACTGGTAGTGCAGGGGCTGTGCTGACTGCATGAGGAGGAAGCAGAAGAAGGAGGCAACAGGAGGTGTCAAGCCTCTACTCCACTTAAGTGCCAGCTGTCATTACCTGTCTCCCCAACGGCCAGGGGGGGGCAGAAGGGCCCGGGCCACTTAGTGGCTATGTGGGCTAGTATCCTGCAGGGCCAGGGGCCACCAACGCTGGCCGCTGCGCCCTGTTCTACAAGCCCCCATAGCTGGCCTGGGTCGGTAATGCTGGGTAGGGGGGACCCTACGTCATTTTTTGAGGGGAATTTTTAAGGGTTTTTGTCAATTTTTTTTTAAATTAACCGCTTATGTCCTGTTACACAGCAGGTTTAAAATGCTTCCAGCATTTTGCGGTGTGGTGTGTTTGTGTTTTTTTTTACATTTAAAGTGGACCAACACCCAGGATTTTGACTTTCCTGGGTATTGGTCCTTTTCCCCGGGGCATCCCGATCGGGGATGCCCCGCTCTGTGAAACCCCCCGATGGCCCACAATACCCCGATCCTATGGTGCATGCGCGGCCGCTCATCCAATCAGCGTGCACAGAGTGGCTGAGTTATGGACGTCTAAGAGACGTCTAAGCACAGCCACTCTGAGCGTGCTGGAGACCGCATCCCCCACTTCCCTCTAACAGGGAGCGTGGCCGCGCCGGCCATTCATAAATAGCCAGCGCGGGCACGCGCCCTGCTAGGGGGATAGCGGGGATGCGGCCTGCGCATGCACCGTAGGACCGGGATTCAGGTAAGTGGTAGCGGGTGTTCCGGGGGGTTTCACACAGAGGGGCATCCCGATTTTGGATGCCCCGGGGGGGATGGAATAGAAAGGTCTGGGAATCTTATAGATTCCCGGGCCGATCAGCCCTGGGTGTTGGTCCACTTTAACCCATTGTAAACTTGTAAGGAGTCCATGAAACCCCTATACCAGTTCACAAGGCTGGGGGGCTATCAAGTCACCTGCGGCTAGCAGGTGACTTGCCATTAACCCCGGCCCCCCTATTACCTGCCTCCCCGAAGCACTGGGGGGGCAGAAGGGCCCGGGCTGATTTAGGCGGTGCGGGCTTGTACTTGGCAGGGTGGCTGTTCTACAAGCTCTGCATAGCTGATCCCCGGGCTGGTTATGCTGGGTAGGGGGGACCCCATGTCATTTTTATGGGAATTTTTAAGGGTTTTTAACCCTTAGAAAAAAAAAAATAGGGGATTACCCCCCCCCCTTCCTTGGAAGGGGAACCCCATGCCAATTTTTTTCTTGATTTAACCCTTTATAGTGTGGATTGTAGTTGTATTTTATTTTTACATGTTATAAAGTGTTCTTTTCAGTTTGGGGGGGTCTTCTGAACAGTAACGGGGGGCTACCGATACATATGTGGTACCGTTGTAATCGGGAGAAATGGGGCTTTCACATGCAATATGGTTTTCTTTAAAAAAAAAAAAAGGTTTTATTTGAAATAAAGGAGACAATTTTCTAAAAAAATATTTTTTTTATTTTGTTTTGTTTAATTTACTCAAAAATATTTTAAAAAACAGTAAAAAAATTACAAACAAGACATTTCATGTTAAAGCCTAAACTTTGCCGCAAAAATAAAATATATAATTTTCCTGGAAATACCTGCAAAAATCACAGTTAAGCATAGCGCAAAATGGTTAAAAATTACCTGTCAAGAGAGGGTGACAAATCTCAAGTAGGCTGGCAGTTAAAAGGGTTAAAAGTACCTATGCATGTTGGGTGTCGTTCTGCTCGGGGGACCTTGCGCTTTTCGATTTAGCTAGTTTTTTCTTGTTTGCATATTGATATTTTAGGAAAACTAATTTTTTATTCTGCTTTATTATACATTTTTTAAGGGAACCCTGTGCGACCAAAGAATTCTTTGAGGGATTACTTTCAGAAAGATGGGCCCACTACAACATGCTGGGTACGCTTAGAAAGCTTATCATGTGTACTTTCAAGGAATGTATGGTTTGTGGGGGGTATTCCAAAGGTAAAGGGTTGTTTTGGTAGAAAAAGCGCACTTTGTCTGCAGAGCTGAAATTTTCAAGCAAAATTACCATTGGGCACATGCTTTACTTTTTGGTGTTTGGCAACTCTTTTTTTAACAGTAGCTATGCATGTTGGGTATCGTTCGGTTTGGGGGATGTTGCTTTTTCAGATTAACTTGTTTTTTCTTGTTTGTATATAGTTTTTTTTGGAAAATGTGGCTTTGATCCTGCTTTTTTTATCCTTTTTTAGGGAAGCTCTGTGTAACCAAAGAATACATTGAGGGAGAACTTCCAGAAAACTGTGGCAACATCAACAAGCCTGGTACGCCTAGAAAGCTTGAAGTGTGTATTTCCAGAGAATATATAGTTTGTGGGGGGTATTTTAAATGTAAAGGGTTGTTTTTATTAAAAAACTGCAAGGTGCACATAGCGCTTAGCATAGCTATATTTCATCTAAAAAATCTCTTGTGTTGTGCTGTTTCAGTTTGGGTCTCCTGGGCAGGAAAGGGTGTCTACCAATACAAATATGGTACCGTTGTAACCGGGAGAAATTGGGATTTCACACGCAATAAGATTTTATTGACAAACTTACATTTTTTATTAAAAAAAAAACAGTACAAATTGTAAAAAATAGATTTTTTAATTTTTTTTTTCACATATTTCACCCCAAAATATTAAGAATACACTTGACAAATGACAAACAAGACATTTTATGTTAAAGCCCAGACTGGCTGAAAAAAACAATATATAATTTTCCTGGGAAATCCCTGGAAATCCCTTCAAAAATCACAGTTGAACATGCATAGTGCAAAATAGTGAAAAATGGTCTGGCAACAAAGCGTAACAAAAACTCCAGGTAGGCTGGCACTTAAAGGGTTAAAGCATATTCACTCCCAAATTGTTTGAGCAAGTGGTATAAAAAATACACCCAAGTGGTTGGAGCAATTGATATTAAAGAGTACTTGCACATAGATATAGACATAGAAGGTTGACGGCAGAAGTAGACCATACTGTCCATCTAGTCTGCCCTTATGTGTATACTGTATGTACTCTTTATCTTAGGATAGATGTATGCTTATCCCAGGCATGTTTAAATTCAGTGACTGTTGATTTTTCAACTACCTCTGCAGGAAGTTTGTTCCAAGCATCTACTACTCTTTCTGTAAAATAATATTTTCTAACATTTCTCCTGATCTTCCCCCTGACTAGCTTCAGGTTGTGCCTCCTTGTTCTATCATTAAGTTTCTTCTTAAAAACACTTCCCTCCTGAACCTTATTCAATCCTTTCACATATTTAAAGGTCTCAATTATGTCCCCTCTCTCTCTTCTTTCCTCCAGAATGTACAAATTAAGTTATTTAAGTCTTTCCTGATAAGTTTTAAGTCTTTCCTGATAAGTTTACACCCAAGTTGTTTGAGCTAGTGGTATTAATCCTTTAACTGCTAGCCTACCTAGAGTTTTTGGCACCCTCTTGGCAGACCATTTTTCACTATTTTGTGATACACATGTTCAACTGTGATTTTAAAAGGGATTCCCAAGGATTTCCCAGGAAAATTATATATTTTTTTTTTAATGTGAAATGTCCTGTTTGTAATTTTTTAAGTGGAGTGAAATCTGCGCAAAAAAAAAAAAAATTACAATTTGTAATTTTTTGTATTAAAAATGTAAGTTTTTTTGTAAAATTCAATTTCATGTAAAAGCCCCATTTTTAACGGTTACAACGGTGCCATATATGTATTGGTAGATACCCTTTCCTGGTATTAAAGAGTACTCACACCCAAGTTATTGGAGCAATTGGTATTAAAGAAAACTCACACCCAAGTGGTTGGAGCAATTGGTATTAATGAGTACTCACACCCAAGTGGTTGGAGCCAGTTGTATTACAGAGTACTGTCACACTCAAGTGATTGGAGCAATTAGTATTAAACAGTACTGACACCCAACCTATCTAGCCCTCACTCCAGCTGCTTTCCCAGAATTTATGTCCTGAAAAGGACAATAGTGTGTTTAACAACCCATCTAGCCGTCACTCCAGCTGCTTTCTCTGAATAAATGTCCTAAAAAGGACAACAGCGTGATTAACAACCTACCTAGCCAGGAGCACGCTCGATGCAGGGAGCAATGTGCATCCAGTGGGTGGCCAGGACTTCAGAAAGGTGGCAGCAAAAGATTGGGCAGAATGTTGTAATATTTCCTTTATTTACTTATTAGCTCAGCTTCACCACTAACAGGGTGGCAGGGTCGGGTGGGGGGATGTTAAAATGGCTTAACATGGCTAGAGTTGCCTTTAAGTATTTACAAAGCAATTCCATGGCAGCCAAAATGGGTAATGCAGGATCTTGTGAGGGTGGTGTAAATGGATTCCACGGTGCAGTTTTATTAGATGGTTCAAATGTGTGCAAGGAGGTAAACTCACAATGGCTTATAAAAGGCCCTTCTTGTACAAGCTCACGTAGGAGTATTCTGGCAGTGACTCAAAAATGATCTTTCCCAAGTCGGCTTATTCATCTTTATTTTTAACTTATGAATTGTGTCTCGAAATAGGGGAAAAGCAGGGGGTTACGAGCTTTGCTTTCTGTTCTACTTGCAAGTAAGCTTTAAGTGTTTCTAATAATCAGAAAAGAAGTGGTTGATGGTCTAGCTGTTTTTATGACATTCATGGATGTGCATTTTTATAGCACTGTAGACATGACATCAACAATCCAATGTGATCACATGTTATCAAAGGCTTTTCATTAAACAGGTACAATATATTGAAAGGGTGATTTGAAAGCCTTGTGTTTTGGTGTCTTTTATTCATTTCTGACAATTGACTTGATGACAATAATATAAGCCTTTGTCTTACAAGGCCTATGGCAGCAACTGGAACATTCTAGCAAGGCATTTACATTTATCTGAAAGCAATATTCTATAGCATGAACATAGATAAAAGCCAGGGGCAGACAGGACAACCTTGTCTTTTTCAAGAGAACAATCTACGCTGAAAAGGATAGAATGTAAAATACTTCTTGTATGAAAATCACATGCAAATCAAGTATGAAAATATCTGCCATGTCCTCTCATAATGTAACAGGGAACAACAATACTGTAAGACCATTGACGCCAAACCATAGCTGTTAGCACAGAAAACTATACTGTATACCTCCTGCATACGTATATACCTCCCCACAAAAGCAGTAGGATTAGTCAGGTCACAAGTAGAGATGTTGTGGATCTACTGAACAGCACAATATCAAAGAATACTACAGACATTTCAAATACCGTAGAATACCCAAAATCTACTTGAAGAATGCTTTATCAATTTTAAAGCAGCTAAAGACACATACCAAGATAAACCCTACTCCCCCTGGCAATAGTAAAATACAACACCACACCCTACAGGTGTATGATAAAAATGTATCGATGTACATTCCTCAATAAATACCCAAAATATGTTTAAATGTTAAACGATTTTGACTGTGATGCAGCTGGAGACCTTACCTGCAAAGCTTAAAATGTAAAACTTATTAGGAGAGAACTTAAACTGGACCAGCAGCCTGGCACAGTTGGAAAAGAAAGGTAGAGGCCATGTTTGAGCTTCATCTCCCAGCATCTCAGTCATGCTGCTGCCTGGATTCAATGCACAGTAACAGGAAGCCCAGCAGCACTTCCTGTTTGCAGGTGGCCTGCAAATGCATGAGCCCCCATTTTGTTTCTAAAATGTGCTACAGCAGGAGTTAGAAAAAGGTAAATTCATTTTTATGCAGCAATCTAAATTGTGTTGGTCTAGCTTAAGTCATTTTTGACTTGGTCTACATTGATTTGTACAGTCTAGAGCAGGGGTACTCAACCACTCCTTGTAAAGGTCCATATACAGGAATCTGGTGAGAGGTGAAGGTCCAGGTGGAGGGCTGTCGCTGGAGGTGAATAATTAGAAATCAGCGAACGGGGGAAGGGGGGGGCTATAGATTTCACAGGCAAAACTTAAAAAATGCTGAGCTGGATGGGGCACAGCTGGAGGGGACAGGAATGGATGGGGATTGGCTTAATGGAGCAAAACTGGGGGAAACAGGAATGGATGGGACACAGATGGCAGGACAGGGATGGATGGGGCAAAGAAACCAAGAAACAAAGTTTGTGTGTACCTTGCAATGCCACTTCCCATCCGTGCAGTACTTCATATTGCAATACTTGATGCCAGGCAGCAGAGTCATGACACTGGCAGGGAGACTTAGCACTACGTCGCCGATCAAGTAAAGGGGGCAGCGCTGAGCATGGCAACACAGAAGCAACTGAGTGCCGGGCTGTCAAGGCAGGGGTCCAGAAATGTGACGCCCGGTCCGCCAGTTGATTACCCCTGGTCTAGAGGAAAGAAGGGAGAGAGGGGACATGATTGAAACCATTAAATATGTGAAAGGATTGAATACGTTTCAGGAGGGAAGTGTTTTTATGAAGAAACGTAATGCTAGTAGGAGGGAAGATCAGCAGCAATGTTAGAAAATATTATTTTACAGAGAGTAGTAGATGCTTGGAACAAACTTCCAGCAGAGGTAGTTGAAAAATCAACAGTAAGTGAATTGAAACATGCCTGGGATAAGCACACATCTATCCTAAGATAAAGAGTACATACAGTATACACATAAGGGCAGACTAGATGGATCACATGGTCTCATGTTTAAATTATTTGCTGGTTATACAGGCAGTTCTGTAAAAAAAGGCAGAAGGTCCTAACATATTGTAGGTTTTTAGTAGGAGGAGGAGAAGCTCCGCTTTAGAGTAACTGGTATATATATCTTGTATTTCATTGCAATCACAAAAGGGCAACCTCACCGCCAGTATGTTAAGCAACTACTCTCTTATATACCCTATGAGACATGGGGCAAGAGTTGATGTATTCTGCATCCTAACAGCATTGTGGGAAAAGCATTCCTTTGCTCCTTTATGGTGAGGAGTATCCCTGTATTACAGTGCTTACAACCTCAGCAGGGAAATAGCAAAAACATCATATTTACATGTAGATTTCTTGCATATATTTATGTCATTTCAAATTGATTGCTACTTAATTAACAGTTGCCTACGTGCCATCATTATTTTTTTTCAGTGCTTTTAACATTGATGTGTATAATGAAGAATACTTTCAATTGACTTAGAAAATAATAATATTGATTTCAACTCTATCATTCTCATGTGAAAATAAATAGGCTTATGGGCCATAGCCATATCATCTACACGGTAAAGGCTATTTTAAATGTATATTATTATTACTATCAATAGACTAACATAGTTTTACTAGAAGAAATATACATACATATATATATATATAATACCATACATTCTTAATCGTGGGACTATTGTAATCATATCGCTGGATAATTTGGCAGAAAGTATTGAGCTTCAGGCTTAGGTCATTGATACCTATTTCCTATTTGGTTCAGGTAGGCCAAACCTGTACTATGGAAGATTCCTGCTTCAGCACAGTTGCCAGTTTTGCCCACCAAAATGTGTGCCTCATCAAAACACCTGGATCGTGAGCCTATATGTTCACTGAGCAGTTAAGTTTAAGTTACTATTTCATCTGAGGCTGAATAAACCGACTGGTAGCCCTGTGAGGAGGGACCCCAGGGACCATTTAAGTTTTTAAAACAACTGTGTAAAGAAGAAAAAAGAAAAGGCTTTATTAAACTTTTTTATTGTTGAAAGTATCACAGGGCAGGTTGTAAATGTACAGTTTCAAATCCAGAAAAGTTGGGGTTCTCTGTAAAATGTAAAGGCAATAAAAATGAAAAGATTTGGAAAATCTTATATAATCATATTTTATTCACATTAAAACACAGAACACACATCGGACATGAAAGTTAACCATTTCAAAAAAATTGTCAGCAACACAAAAGCTGGGACAGGGTTAACAAAGGGGCTAGAAAAGTGGAATTTCAACTGTCATTTCCTTGACTGTGTATAAAAACAGCATGTTAGGCAGAGGTTTACCTATCTGTGTAAAAGCTGCATCTGAAAGTTGTGTTATTTTAGCAAGATAATGAGAAACTACAATGCCTTGAGAAAGGATTCACACCCCTTGAACTTTTCCCCATTTAAATGCCACAGCCACAAATGTAAATGTATTTTATTGAGATTTTATGTGATAGCGCAACACAAACTAGCATGTATTTGTGAAGTGTAGAGAAATCAACACGATTTTCCAAATTGAAAAAAGAACATTGTGGTGTGTATATGTATCCAGCACACTTTGTAGGACCATCTTTAGCTGAAATTACAGCTGCAAGTCTGATCTTGGGGTGTCTCTACCAGCTTCCATCATCCACAGGCCGACATGTTTGCCTAGTCTTCTTTGCAAAATAACTCTAGCTGAGTTAGATTGGACAGAGAGCATATATGAACAAACATTTTCATGCCACAGATTCTCAATGGAATTTAGACTGGGCCTTTCCAACACATTAATATGATTGATCTAAACCATTTAATTATAGATTCCATGTATAAGGTTGTTATCATTCCGCAATGTGAGCATAAACCCTAATCTCAAGTCTTTTGAGCCAGTATCGGGTTTTTCTTCAGGCTAAGCCTGTATTTAGTTCCATCAATACTCCCATCAGCTCTGCCCAGCTTCCCAGTGCTGATACAAGTATCCCCATAGCATGATTCTGTCATTACCATGTTTTACAGTGGGAATGATGTTTTTAGTAAGATGTGCAAGTTTTTTGTATTATGTTTGTGGCTGTAATGTGTGAATGTTCCAGGGGTATTAATACTTCTTCAAGACACTGTGCATACTGCATCCATTACAGCAGTATGGACTTGCAGAAGACGACACTGAACTGGCCTGCCTGCATCCCAGACCTTATCCCTAATTTAATAAATAGAAAATATTGGTGCAATTGGTGCAACACAAAATCTGGTAAAGAAGAAATAGGACTGCTGAGCAGCTAGAATAATCCATCAGACAAGACTGGGGCAACATTTCTCTATGCCTGCCATTTCTAAGTAAATTCTTCAAAACAAATAGAAAATGTCTAATTTTCAACTTCTGATATGTTTTCTGTGTTCTATTGTTAATCAAATATGGTTATATGAGATTTCAAAACCATTGCATTGCTTTCTTTCCATTTTATACAGCACCCCAACTTTTTTGGAATCAAATGCTTGCATCAATAGTAACGAACAAGTGTCTGAAAAGATGCACATGGGCAAATATAAATCCTACTTATACACACTTATACACATTAAAAGGGCAATCCCTTCATATTATTTTATCTCACCATCTGTAGTTGTTGAATAAACTCAGCCTCTCCTAAACTATTGGAATTTCCCATTGTCTGCTGTTTGCAATTTTGCACTACCCGTGGTTCTGCCCATTGTAGGTGCAAGGGTTTTACTTAACACATGTGAATCTTTGGAATTGACAGCAAATACATCTTATATAGCAACATTTGAAATGAAATTAATTTTCTGGACATTGAAAACTCATAAAAAGGCTGTGTAAGTACAACAATTATTTATCCACTTAGTGTGTACTCCTACCATCTCACTTACTGATAATTTAGTGCATCATACTCAAACACAATTTCTTCTCCTCACCTCCTGTCATTTCCAATTTAAAAACATCTCCTGTATCCTCTTTATCTGGCACCACTAAAATGTTAGCTCATGCCCTGGTCATATCCCAACATGACTACTGCAACACATTCCTTTGTGGGTTACAAACAAACTAGAGACTAGACAAGACTAGCACCCCTCCAATCTACTCTGAACTCTGCTGCTCAGCTTCACCTCTCCTCTTGCTTCTCCAGTACTGCTACAGTCCGTCAGTTCCTCCACTGGTTGTCCTCCTCTCTGCCTCTGAAATTCCCCTATCCTCCTCCTTCATCATCTCCTCTTACAAAGATCTTCAAGATTCCCCAACACTCTAAGCTTTTAAAGAGGAACAAAAGCCAAGGCTTTTCACTATCCTGGGTTTGTTCCTTCTGTCTGGGGTATACTAATATCAGCTGTGTTTATCCCCCATATTACCCAAAAACTCACCTATTTCTTGTTCCCACAGCCCATGCATGGGCCCGTGTTCCATTCAAATTCACCTAGCCACTCTGAGCTCAGATGAGCTGCACCCCCAATTACTTTTAGGTGTGTGCATGCCCACAGAAGCCATTCAGAAATGACTGGTCCAGGTATGCACCACAGCTAAAGGTATAGCGGAAATGTGGGCATGGCGATCCCTTGAGTTTAATACAGGCCAATTTGCGATGCCCCATAAGCATGGACTATATAGAGTTGGTTGGTTCTCTCTAAAGGTGTCCACAAAACTCACCTCTTGAGATAACATATAACCTGTGGTTATAGGAGTTAGGCATCTCCTATAACCTTCACAGGGCCCATGCAGCCAAACTCATGCTCTACCACCTATCCTTCTACCCATTTTGTCTCCACCTCTTATCTTTTAGACTGAAAGCTTGCAGAGTCAGGGCTCTCTTTTCTTATTGGGTCCTGTTTTTATGAAGCTGCTTTCGACGTTGTTGGAAATAGTTTGTTAAAGGCTTTGTGCTATCTTTTTCACTTTGTCTGTAATTTTACTTTGTACAGCACTGAAGAAGATGACACTTATATAAATAAGCTGTAATAGGTATATGTAGAGATAGAGGTTTTAGGATTGTATTTGTTTCAAAAGTATATTTTATCCAACCTCCTGCCTCCCTTTAATGGCCATCTAAAGGCTGCTGAAATCAACATAGTTCCATCTTCAATGATGGGTTATGTCTGCCATTTGCAAGATGGTCACTCGTAAAAGTTCTTCTGCCTGAGGCAGACAACTTGGCTTTTTATCAGATCAGACCTATTTGTAACAATCTATTCAATCTATTCTATCTATTACAGATAGAACATCTGGGAACATCCATTGAAATTGGTGCATGGACTTTCATGTCTGCAAAGTTCAATAGCTGGTTCATTGCAGATTTCAACCTAGCTAAACCAACATCTGTGGTGAACTGTTGGCAGATAGCTATGTCAGCTAAACTAGATAATGTCCTGATGCATTACCACAAAAAGCTTACTGTTGGGAGGTATGTTGTCTTAATCAAAAGATGCATGCCAACGCCAGTGGCGGTTAACAATCACTGACAGTTTATCCAAGCCAAATACTTTGAACTAGGCCCATAGGAAAGGTGTTGTCTTGCCATCTCTCAGAAATGCTATCTTGCTGAGTACTTTGGGAGGATACAATGAAAAATGACTAATCACTAAATGTTTTGCCTGCTTGAGGATGAAGAGACATTTTTTAATAGTACCCAGGAGTTAAAGTTTTGGACTGGATTTCATAGTATCACAAGACATGTATGTCCATCTTAACCTTTCTTACAGCTACTTATTTTGTGAAATGTGTGTCGCAAGATGATCAGCTTTACTTTTTTGGCACTAGATCATTATCTAGTGTGTCCTGTTTATAGTCAATGGGAGGCTAGCTAGTGTTTGTATGCCAATTAAGCTTTTTTGAAAAACTAGTTATTATACTTTAATACTGTGTTGAGTGCATATAATGAGTAATTTGAGAATTCACCTAAATATTAGATCAAATGTATGGGCACATCTGTTCACAAGCATCACAAGACTTGCTATACCATACCGTATTATACAGCCCCCTATGGAAAAAAGGAAAGATTCTCTTCCAGGATTTTGCTGCCAGAGACTGTTGAATATGTGGGCACTTCTGTCCACTCATGGCACTGTGTCATTGTGATATCTTAAAGGTGCAGTGGTCCTCACAGCTCCTAAAAAGGTATATTTCATCATGGCTTTTGCTCTGGACAGGCTCAATAATCTGCCAATAAAAGGAAGGAGGAAACTGAAAAAAGATCAGCTCCGCAGACATCCATCCTTGTAATAAACACTTGAAGAAACTGATTGAATTCAGTAGAGGCAGGGTTAAGTACCTCAGAGTGAACAACTTTATCAAGTAGCCATTCTGCAGGCGGCAGACATTTTGATGATCTAATGCAAAAAAAAATGTGATTTCAGTACATCCATGACCAAAGCTGAACCTCTGAAATTAACCGTACATATATAAACCTGATAAAGAGAAGAAAAGATAAACTAGATAAAGTAATTGACCAGCCAAAGCATTGTAGTTGCTTCTGGTTACCAGGGGAGCAAATGCCTACACTTGCAATCCAGTGAAACTGGGAAGAGAGCAGCTGGGATGCCAAGAAATGCATATTGTGGAGCAACAATTAATGTAAGACATGTCTTATTTTGGGGGAAATAGGGTAGATACCTTTGACTTGATATGTGAGTAGTTAACCAGTCACCCCAGGCTATCTGCTTTCTCCACCTGGCTGAGTGGCTACCAGTGTTCCACTGTGCAACAGGTATCGGCTTCGAGGATCAGTGTTATTATTATTATTCACAAGTCCCATCAGCTTCTGTGGTGCTGTACAATGCAGAAATTACAGACAAATTAAAAAATATATAATACTTAGGTATTAGGAGTTAGATGTGACAGAAATGCCCCAAATTCATATTGGTACTGAAATACACTAGGTATAAATGTAATGTATTAAGTGTCAGAGATGAAAAGTAGGTTACAGATATTATTTAATAAGCCTGGTAGTGCGGAGGATGTCAAGCCAGTGAAGGCGATTACTTAAACCAGATGACAGACTCGTCTGAAAAGATGAGTTTGGAAAACTTTGAAGCAGTAAATTGTAAGGAAAAAATGAGGAAATTTCATAGAAATTGGGTGTTGCATGTGAAGTCCAGAAGGAGAAAGTGGGAGTAGTTTATCAGTGTTGAGTACAGTTACCTCTGATTGTGTGCTGGAATATTGCATCAGATTGTTGGACAGTGCCGCTGGAAAAGGTTTTCTGTTCCAATAACTGTTGTATGGGCTGCCTCTGAGGTGGAGATCACTTGAGGTGGAGGGGAGTGAGTTTGCTGAAACCTTCCCTCCTTCTGCTGTAGTAGAGAGTTCACTGGAACAAGAGTTATTTTATTTCATTGTATAACAGCCCAGCAGTACAACTTGTTTTTTGGGGGGCACCTGCACCCCTTTCTGAGGTACTGTGAAACAGAACGGAAGAATTTTTATTGTTACTGCGGTGTTTTAATGGACTCCATTACATATTAATTTTCTTGACAGCGACATCCATCTCCACACGAGCATCCTGAAAAAACTGATGTGCATATACAACTTCAACAATTCCTGTTGGTGTCACATGTCTCAGTGTGGCAGTGGAACAAGCACAGCTGCTACACAACATAACTTTCTAAGTGCAAGGAGATTTTTTTTCCTTTCTTTAGGCAAAAAAAGAAAGTTTCCTTTCTTATGAACAGTTTGAGAGGGATTAACCCCATGTAGATGTTGTTAAATGGCATAAAGTTTATTCGCTCTTGAATTACATGGTGGCACCCATCTTGCCACACACCTAATAGTCCTGCTTATACATGAGAATTAGGGGGTGCTGTGCCAACAATTCATACCAAATTGAGAGAGATATATGCCTCACAAACAAGGACAGCTTGCCTGTCATTTTTCACATGCAAGCACTGAATAAACAGCTAATGTAGCAAAAGAAAACTGTGCGAGGGGAGCTGTTACAATTTATCTCTATGGCAGCGGCTGTATACAATGTATTTTATTCAATGAGTCATTACAGCTGAATGCTTCCTATTTCTGGCTATAAATAGGAGAGGATTACACAGAACTATGGTGATTGCACAGGTTATATTGACTGAGAGACTCATTTTTTCACAATCAGTTTCTTCATGTGTGTGGCAAGATGGCAATTTACTAAGGGGTTTATTCATCAAGGTATAGCGCCAGGTAGTTCCTTGTAAACGGCAGGCTGCGTCTGGTGAACGCTGGGCACTGTACGCAATACCACATTTATGAAGGCGATTCTGGTGAGCGACTCTAACAGCACCATGTAGCTTCCGATTCATCATTACAGGCAGCTCAGCGTATAGTGCCAGCGCTCTGGCTTCCAGAGCGCCAGGTATTACCTGTCGCTACCTGCTGCTCTCCCATACAATTCAATGGATGTTCCTTTTCTTCTGTTTGAACAGGTTTTTTTGTTTATAATTTATTTTTTTCTCTCTCAAATAATTGTGTCACCTCTCCTGGCCTAGAAAAAGTCATTTTTGAAAACTTTTTTGTTTTTTTATGCGGAATTGTCATTACAGGTCTGGCATTAAAGTATTAATGTCACAATGTTATAACAATGAAATTCCATGTGTTTTCGCTTTGTTACTGGTGGATGTGTTCAAAAACAGACTTTAATCACACAATCTTCTGTCGCTCTATGCTATAGCAACCAGATCCAGAGCGGCGACACTGTGTGTGTCTGTTTTTTGTTGAATATGGAGTCGCTGAGAGATGGTCGCAATGAGCTGGCGCTACCTTTCGATCCCTGCAACTCTGTACTGGTGTTAGAACGCCCAACATACATCTCATTCACCAATGCCAGCCAGGTTACTATAGCGACTGAGGCGCTCTATTACAGTGGCCGATAGCCGATCACAACGTCTTCTAATGGTCGCTCTAAGCGCCTCTGTACAGACGTTCATCTGTCGATACCTGGCGCTAGTCATGAATCAGCCTGGAAGATTTAAGAATAGCAGTGGTGTGGGGAAGGTATGATTTGCAGCAGTCATTGTATTGTTAATGGCTCCTGTGACTATTTAGGAATTGCAACACTTCTAGTGGGGATCAAGTAGTTTAACAGGAGTATTTGAAAGTGGAAAATGATAGAGGACACCCCCTTTAACTATAGTAAACTTCAAAATTAATGTTAGAGAGACAGAATGCTTTTCACAATGACAGGAGTACTTAGTCAATCACATAACAGGTTCCTATTAGACTGCAAGGCTGCCTAAGCTAGCTAGCCAGGGAAGGATAGTGGTTACTACACCTAATTCCTCTCTTCTTTGCAGTTGATTTTCAGTTGCTCCTTGAGGAGCAGGAGTTGAGTAAGAATTCTGGTAGAAAGGTATTATCAAAAACTAGTGCTGCATTTATTGTAATAATGGCTTGAGGGTCACAATGTCCCTTTAACAAGGCATAGGATTGTGTCTTTCCTTAGTGCTTGGTTGGGGTACTATACACTGTTGTCATATTTTCTCATTCTCAAATTCAGTTTTTCCTTCATGCATACCATGAAATGGCCAAGGATCCAACAGGATAAAGAGATCAGGCAGTCTCAGTGTTTTCCTAAACCATTAGAGCTGGTCATGATAATGGAATGATATATGGTTTGTTACAATATAAGCAATTTTGATGGTTTATGGTGGTCTATGGTGGACATTGTCAATTGTCTTGAAAAGTTACTGCCTGAAGTTTTGAGCCCAGCGGCTGCAACTTTTTAATGAGTTCTTGTCTGTAATGGCAGTGTAGTGCCTTCGACAAAAAAATATTTACTGCTGGTAACAAGTAGGAAGGCCATGTGGTGGGGAGGGAATAATTTGGCAAATTAGCTCTAAAACTGGTCAACTCCTGATGGGCATAGACCAAAGTTTTTCCATTTAGTCAACTGTGTTGTCTGCAGCAAAGTAAATGATTTTATGGTGAGTTCTAAAATCCACTTTTACTTTTTGTTGTTATGCTTATTCAGATACTTGAATGCTGTGGCACATTATAACCTATAGCTCCATCATTATATAAAATACTATTGGTTGACATAATCTGAGCTGCAATGACATGTTTCTTATATTTTATGGGATACAATAAAAAGAAATGTAAATGTGGTATATATCGCCCTTGTCAAGATTAGTGGCAAAAACAAATTATGCAAACAATATAACTTCATCACTTTAAACCACTAAAAGCCAATGTGTTTCCAAAGCTGGGATGTTTGGACAGGAAACAATCAAGCAGGACTTCAATGCAAATCTTATAGCTGCATTGAATCACTGTTCAAACAGATTTTTAATATATTTGTAAGTGACATGGGAGAAGGCTTGGTAGGGAAAGTTTGTCTGTTTGCTGATGATACAAAGGTTAGTAATAGGGTGGATATTCCTGGAGGTGTCTGCAACATGGAAAATGATTTAGCTTTACTGGATAGATGGTCAAAACTGTGGAAACTAGAGTTTAATGTCTCTAAATGTAAAATCATGCACTTGGGTAGAAGGAATCCCTGCTCTGAGTACCGTATGGGCAGTACTGTGTTAGCCAGGACCTCGGAGGAGAGAGATTTAGGGGTACTGATTACTGATAGCTACAAGATGAGTGGACAGTGTAGCCAGGCAGTGGGAAAAGCAAGCAGAATGCTCGGCTGCATAGCTCGAGGCATCACCAGTAGGAAGAGGGAGGTTGTGATGCCGCTGTATAGAGCCCTGGTAAGGCCACAGCTAGAATACTGTGTGCAGTTCTGGAGACCTTACCTGCAAAAAGACATTCAAATAGAACGTGTCCAAAGGCGGGCAATGAAAATGGTGGAAGGACTTAAACTTAAAACTTATCAGGAGAGACTTAAAGAACTTAATTTGTACAGTCTGGAGGAAAGAAGAGAGAGGGGGGACATGATTGAGACCTTTAAATATGTGAAAGAATTGAATAAGGTTCAGGAGGGAAGTGTTTTTAAGAAGAAACTTAATGATAGAACAAGGGGGCACAACCTGAAGCTAGTCGGTGGGAAGATCAGGAGCAATGTTAGAAAATATTATTTTACAGAAAGAGTAGTAGATGGAACAAACTTCCAGCAGAGGTAGTTGAAAAATCAACAGTCAATGAATTTAAACATGCCTGAGATAAGCACACATCTATCCTAAGATAAAGAGTACATACAGTATACACATAAGGGCAGACTAGATGGAACGTATGGTCTCCTTCTGCCGTCAACCTTCTATGTTTATATGTTTCTATCTCTTACAATAACAGGGCGGAATATTCACCAGCGTTCCACCTTCTAACTGAAAGCTGAATCATGTAAGATGATCCATTGATACTGGCAGCATCGTTAGAATGCTAACATTGGCTTGTAAAATTCACTATTCCCCCATGTAGCCTTTCATGGGTTGCTGATAAAACTTGAGCTAATGTAGAATAAATTTAGCCACAAAGTATGTTAATTAAACAATAGCCAATCAAACCCCACACTATTTAAAATAACATCTTTTTCCCTGTTAAATCAAGGTCACGATTTGAGGAAAAGACTTGCGAAGATCACATGGTTTGCTCTTGAAGTACTGTGTACTTACTTTTCTGTGTACAGTGTGAGTATACATGTTTAGATGTATTAAAGCTCATTTCTGGGAATAAATTCTCTGATGTTCAAAAACACTAACAGATAATAGTGGTGTCTTTGTAGAAAGATCTAGCTTTTAACATGGTAGTCAGAGCTTCACTGGAGGCATCTTGGTAAGACCAGGTTACTAGAAACTGATTAATGGGTGTCAAATCATTATTGCATTACTCAACAACACAGAAAGCCAGATTATACTGAGGTAGGGTGGTTCTAAAACAGGTATAAAGGGTCACATGATCTTTGACCGAAGATCCATTATCCTTTATAGGGGTGATTGCTGTTTTGAGAAGTAGAATCAGGATTGGAAGTTGGGCTTTAAAAGTAAATATTAAACACAAAAGTCATAATGTCAATATTCACATTAACAGCTATCTCCAATTGAAATAAAATGTAGATGCCAGAAACATTTTGATTTTACTGAGCAAATTTAGCGATCAAGCAAATATCAAGGTTCAACCTCTCAGCAGATAGTAGAAAGGAACATAGCATAACACAAAGACATTACATTGAAGTACATAAATTGTCCAAAATATGAAGGATAATGCAGGAATTTTAGTCTGTTTATGGTACAGATAGTGCCAGAGAAATGAGATACAATTAAGAATGCAAAGCAGCCAGTAGGCAACTGACATCGAGCTGCTGTTGCAAGACATTTCCGGGGCAACTGAAAAGACATGGTATTCTTAATGAGCGACAAAATGACTTGTTTAGATTTTTAATTAGTAACAATAAATGGATTGACATATAACCATGGCAATGTCAGTTATAACTGATTTAGCGCTATAAAGGAAATAATTAACAAAGGAGTATCCTTGAATACATGGGTGTTATTCATTTATTTTGTTTTGCTGAGGACTGGAAGAAGGCCAGGAAACAGTGTTGTATTAAATAATGCATGTTTTTTTCTTTTTATATCTCTTATGAGCTATTATAAAGCAAGTCATAGTAAAAAATGGTCAGACAAAAAAATCCAGGAATATGCAAATATGCCTTTAGGGTTCACTGTGAGCAAAAATACAATTCTGTGATTACTCACCTGTAGAATTGGTATTATACGTATACAGCATGTCCTGTTCCAGAATATTCCTTACACTTGGGTAATACATCCACAAGATAGCGCTGGACTGCAGAAAACAGCTTGTGGCCTCTCCCGGCCCTATATAAGTCAGGGACCTCCCACAAATTCCCCAGTATTGACAAGCAGTTAACAAGAAGCCGGGCGAACAACAATAACCAGAATTCAACAATGAACATAAGAACAATCACCATACAGAGGTAACTAAGAATAATGATAACAAGGGTGGGGTGGAACAGGACGTGCTGTATACGTATAATACCAATTCTACAGGTGAGTAATCACAGAATTGTATTATTCTAAATATACAGCACGTCCTGTTCCAGAATATTCCTTACACTTGGGACATCCAATAGCAGTGTCCGTAAGGTAGGGTGGGATCCCAAAAGGCAACAGCGGGCAGTTTAAACCACTGCCGCCTGCAGAACTTTGCGATCGAAAGCAGCATCAGCTGAGGCCCTAACATCAACTGGTAAAACTTAGAAAAGGTATGAACAGAAGACCAAGTAGCGGCCTTGCACACTTGTTCAACAGAAGCTTGGTGCTGAAAAGCCCAAGAGGCACCAATAGCACGAGTAGAATAAGCAGTAAGGCAGAAGGGAGGCTCCTTCCCCTTAGCAGAATAGGCTTGTACCACAGCCTGGCGGATCCACTTGCTGATAGTGGACTAAGCTGGAACCAGACCCTTCCTAGGTCCAGACGGAAGCACAAATAGAGCATCAGTCTTCCTGAAAGATTCAGTAGCCACCAAATAGAACTTCAGAGTCCTGACCACATCCAGATAGTGTAAAACCCACTCCTTAGGGTTACTAGGATTAGGGCCTAGAGAAGGCAAAACAACGTCCTGATTGAGATGAAAAGCAGACACAACCTTAGGCAGAAAATCTGGCTTACAGCGAAACACCACCTTGTCCAGATGTAAGTAAGGGGGTTTGATGGAAAGCGCCGCCAACTCAGAAACACGCCTAACAGAAGTGATAGCCACCAAAAAGACTACTTTAAGAGTCAAAATAGCCAAAGGGGCCTCACGCAAAGGCTCAAAGGGAGACCCCTGCAAGGCAGATAAGACCAAGTTCAAGTCCCATACTGGCAACATAGGCTTACGTGGAGGACGCACGTGAGTAACCCCTTGGAAGAAAGTCTTGACCAAACAATGGTGAGCAAAGGATCTTTGGAAAAAAATGGCCAGAGCAGAAACATGATCTTTGAGGGTACTAAGCTGAAGACCCAAATCCAAACCATGTTGCAGGAATTCCAGAATCCTAGGGATAGAAAACACCCTACAGGGAAGCGCCTCACACCAGTCAATGTAAGCATGCCAGACCCTATAGTAGATGGATGACGAGGACTTCTTCCTAGCCTGAATCATGGTATTAACAACAGAGGCACTCAATGAAAAGAGATGGCTATATAAATGAACACCCAATACTATGCTATGCCATTAGTGACTGCCGTCACTTCCTGCACATCTGTGATTGGCCGCAACATACATTGCCTTGACGACGGCGGCCATCTTTTTGGCTGCACTTAATTAAGACCTTTTCTCCCTATGCTGTTTTACTACTATCCTTATCATCTTTATATTATTGGGTACACATAATGCGGCACGCCAGGGACCCCGTGCGCCACTGCGACACCATGGGCAATTTTTTAGCCTGATGCCCCAGTTTTGGTAGGGATCCTCGGACGCGACCCCTGATGACGTCATCATCTGGCGCCGAACATGTGCACCGATGCTGGCAGCCATCTTGCTGGAGTGTTCTACTATTTAAGCTATCTCCCTTGGGAGGAGGTTACAGATTTCCCTCCTGATGAAGGTTCTCTAACCGAAACGTTGAGGGTCTTATCTGTCATCCATCTTAGGTACTCTGCTCCTTACTTGTTCCTTTGCTTATTGACTTGTTTCGCTGTTTATGTGCATGCACTAGTGTCTGAAGAATTTTGTTGATATACTGTGTTATTATCTGTTTATGATTAACTGCAATCTGTATCCATTTGATCTTTACCGATTTTGGGATATCCCTTGTTACTTAAAGACACAGTCTATTATTACATATCTTTACCTACCCTGATGCATGTATTTACTGTATATAGAATGTTCTAGCACTATATATATGTTGTGACACTCTACTGATTAAAATATCAGTCACTAATGGCATTGCATAGTATTGGGTGTTCATTTATATAGCCATCTCTTTTCATTGAGTAGTTCTCTGCTGTGTATGGAGAGGACACAGCTGGCTGCAAATTGAACCCCGGCTTGGTTTTTTACATTGTTTACTGTATGGTGTGCAATTCTAACCTAAACTAATTAACAATTAACAACAGAGGCAGGATGCCCCTTCTCCATCAAGATGGAGGTTTCAGCAGCCAGGCCGTTAAAGCCAGCATTTGTAAATTGGGATGGCGTAGCCGCCCCCTGAGTGAGCAGGTCTGGATCCTTGTGCAGAACATACTGATCTACTGCCAACTGCACGACGTCTGCGAACCATACCCTTCTTGGCCAACGGGGGGCCACCAGAATGGTTGGCACCCCTTCCTGAGCAATCTTGCATAGCACCTTGCCCAACAGAGGAAAAGGAGGGAACACATAGAGAAGCTGAAAGCTCTTCCAAGACATTGCTAGTGCATCCATTGCCAAGGCCCGTGGGTCCTGGGACAGAGAGACAAAGACTGGAAGCTTGTGATTGTGACAGGACGCAAACAGATCCACATCTGGCTGACCCCAGCGGTGGCACAGAGAGCGAAACACCCTGCTGCTGAGGGACCATTCTCCCAGACGAGAGGTCCCCATGCTGAAGGAGTCTGCCTCCAGATTCTCCACCCCCGGGATGTACAAAGCTAAGATGCAGGGAACATTCTCCTCTGCCCAAGACAGTATCAGGGACACTTCCTTGAGGGCCCTCTTGCTCCGGGTCCCTCCCTGATGATTGATATAGGCATTCGCCGTCGGTTGTCCGAGCGGACCTGCACCGCCCGTTCCCGAAGGTGTGGAGTCAATTGGGCGAGAACCAACCGTATCGCCCTCAATTCCAAAATGTTTATAGGGGTGTGGGCCTCCTGAGGGCCCCACTGACCCTGGAATTTCAGGGATTTCCAGAAGCCCCCCCAACCTGTCAGACTGGCATCTGTGGTGACTGTCTCCCAGCACGGGGCCAGAAAGGATCTGCCCACCAACAGGTTTCTTGAGTCCAGCCACCACAAGAGAGACCGTCTGGCCAGAGGGGACAGAACCAACACCTGATCCAGGGACCGAGGGTCCCGATCCCAAACTGATAAGAGGTGAAGTTGAGGAGGTCTCATGTGAAACAGAGCGTATGGAACTGCCTCGAAGCAAGACACCATCAGGCACACCATCTGCATCCCCTGCCGGATGGAGGGATGAGGGCAAGACATAAGGAACCTGGCTTGGGCCTGAAGACTCTCCACCTTCTGCTGAGGGAGAAAAATCTTGACCTGAGATGTATCCAGAGTCATGCCCAGAAAGGACCTCACTATTGACGGTGACAGGAAAGACTTGGGGTGGTTGATCACCCAGCCGAAGGACTCCAGTGTGGACACCACCAGCTGAGTATCCAGCTCGGCCTGCTGGAGAGATTGAGACATGATGAGAATGTCGTCTAAGTAAGGAAGGATGCAAATGCCCTGAGATCTCAGCAGAGCCAGTACGCCCGCCAGTACCTTGGTGAATTCTAGAGATGAGTGAACCGGTTCGGACGAACCGGAATTCGCTCCGAATTTCAGGAAATATTCGATTCGGCACGGACCCGAATATTTTGTGGTTCGTGCCGATCGAATTTTTCCTGAAAGCCGGCCGGCCCGCTCCCACCATGCCGGCATTTAAAAAACATAAAAACAAAAAAAAAGCATTTTTGCCGGCATGGTGGGAGCGGGCAGGCCGGCTCCCACCATGCCGGCAAAAATGCTTTTTTTTTTTTTTTTTTTTTTAAATGCCGGCATGGTGGGAGCGGGCCGGCCGGCTTTACCGGCCCGCCGGCCGGCTCCGCTCCCACCATGCCGGCATTTTTGATGGGGAACTTCGTAAAAGTTCGATTCGGCCGAACCCGAATTTCTTTGTGAAATTCGGCGAATCGGCCGAATCGAACTTTTCAAAAGTTCGCTCATCTCTAGTGAATACCATGGGAGCTGGGTGATATCAAAAGGCAGAGACACAAATTGATAGTGCTGATCCTCCAGAGCGAACCTGAGGAATCTCTGATGACCTGGAAAGATTGGTACATGAAGGTAAGCGTCCTTGATGTCTACATGAGCGCAGAGTCTCCATGCGAAAGTGTTTGAATCTGACAAATTTGTTGAGGCAATTTAAATCCAGAATAGGTCTGATGACCCCCAACTCCAGAAGGTTTTGGACAGCAAGGCACAGACCCTTGTAACCGGAGGACACTAGCTCCTGAATCCACCGGTCTGAGACGTAAAGCCTCCAGACATGAGCAAAGAGCCGAAGCCGTCCCCCCACCCGGATGGGTGAGGGCGCCCCTTCATGCCTGAGGGGGCTTGGGTGAGGATTTTGGCTTGGTACCCCAGGAGAGGCCAGGACGGCCACGTCCTCTGCCCCTTCCCCAGTGATCTCCGCGGGCCCCAGTAAAGGAGACTCCTCGGCCAGGTCTAGAACCACGGAAGGATGGGAGAAGGGCACCCATCCCCCAAAAGGACCAAGACGGCCTCCTACATTGAGGTAACCTACCGCCCCTGGCAAACAAATCCAAGCGTTCACCAAAAAGGCGCAGGCCCTTGAAAGGGAAACCAGTGAGAGCCCTCTTAGCAGCATTATCAGCTACCCACTGACGTAGCCAGACAGAGCGGCGTATAGCCACCAACAGGGTAGAAGTTGTACCACACATTCTAATGGCATCATCCATAGCAGACAGGACATATGCAACAAATTCATAGCAAAGCAGGAGAGACCTATACTTTTCTCCTCCCGCGTCATCGGAGGCCCCTTCTAAGAGGCTCTTAAGCAGCCCTTTAATAGCAATAGCTGTAATGGCAGAGGCACAAACCGGGCGTAGCGCGGTCCCCACACAGGCACAGGCATGGCAAGCCGGTTGGTCCATACGCCGGTCCTCACCATCCCTCAGGGTATTAGTGTCAGGAGAATGCATGACAGATGTATTGGACAGCCCCAGGACGGGCGCGTCCACCTCAGGAGGACATGACCAACGCTTAATCACATCAGCAGGAAAGGGATACCTTCTGTCCCAATTCTTGGGCACCCTTGGCAGCTTGCTAGGCTGCTCCCATTCGTTGAGCACCAGATTATTAAAGTGCAACTGCTCAGGGAATTCCAAACGGGGTTTAACCGTATGAAAGAGCTCACCCTGCTGCTGCGGAGCCACGGCAGGAGGGGAGATACAGAGCACTTCAAAAATATGAGCCAAAAGCCTGTCAGTGTCATCTGAGGACCATAGATCTTCTCCAAAGGGAGACCCTGTATCACCATAAACCCTGGGTTGCTCCTCAGATGATTCTGAATCAGAGAACAATTCCCCCTCCTCCAGGGGGGAATAACCAGTAGTGTCAAAAGCTTCCTCAGTTTCCACAGGAAAGAGGGAGACGGTGGGAGACAAATGCCACTTCTTAGCAGAAGCCTTTACGCGAGGCAGACCCAGCAATATGTTTCTCAATGCTGGCTACCCGTGCAGCCAAATCAGGCTGAGACTCCCCGCTGGTATGCTCCTCATAGGGGGTCAGATGCAGGTGTGGGGGGGTAGGCGAAGCCCGAGGGGGCGCAGGCCCAGCAACAGGTAACCTAGACTGCAGTGCAAGTACCTGCTGGCCGGACGATACACATACCCTGACATCATCACTGATTGGGGATACCCCACACGCAACACGTAGCCGGGCTTGTCCCGAAGGAACCTCAGGCTCATTATCCCCAGAAGCCTCCATATGGTGATTTGAACAGGCCCAGTAGGCCAGTAAGGGTTAATGCTAAAGAGCTACCCGGGATGCCCCAATAGACCGCTAGGGAAGTGGGAGATAATGAGGGGAGAGCGCCTGAAAGACATAACCATATATTCCCATGAGAATAATGCATAAGAACAAAAAGAGAAAAATTCACCCCACCGGGGTTACTCACAGACCGCAAGGAGCCAGCAGCAACAGGAAGAAGACAAAATGGCGTCCGCAACCTTGAGGGGCGGGCCGTGGAGATATGAGGTAAATTGCATCAGCCCCCCCCCTCCCCCCGAAGAGCGCAAAGCGCGCCCACATGATCTGGCGGGCCAGCAGCTCTGAGGTAAATGGGGCTGCCAGCCGCGGAGCGCAGTACAAACGCGCGGCGGCGCGTTTTAATAAAGTGACAAGCACAAATATGTCTAAAGTCATAAAACACTAGACAACCCCCCCCCCCCCCCCCCAAGAGTGTGGAGAGTGAGGGAGGATAACAACGGAATACCCTGGGGGAAACAAGCTGTTTTCTGCAGTCCAGCGCCATCTTGTGGATGTATTACCCAAGTGTAAGGAATATTCTGGAACAGGACGTGCTGTACTTAGAATAACAAAAAAGGGACATTTACCTTTGATCCACTGTAGATGTGGTTCTTATGCTGTACACACAATCCCCCACTGCACAGACAAAGGTAACATGTTAAGGTGGCACCTGGAATGTGCCCTCTGTATGCAGGAACTATGTGACTCATTCACTTTCCATCTGTATGTAGTGTTCCAGGCAAGGATCTGCTTTACTTTGTCTGGACTTTACCAGGGGTATGTGTGGGCCCCAGGCCTAGATCTCCTCAATGGGTATTAAAGATGCATGACCTTTAGGAATTAATATATATAACTTTTTTGTTTTTCCCCACAACAGGCCTGTATTTGTTGAGCTATAAGGAAGCTGTGAAGCTGTTAGCATACAATTCTGGACAAAATGTTGCATGTTGGCATGCCCCCCGTGTAAGAATAATGAAACACAATGTAAAACTTCTTGGTGAGGCCTGTTGCCAAATGAGAAATGTTATTGCATGCTTTGTCCATCTGGAAAATCGATTAAACAAGTAAAGGTACTCAATAAATTCCTGCACTGTGAAAAAAGAAGGAATGCTTTTTTTGGAGAGGATTAAAAGAACTTTCAATTTTAGCTATGGTTACTGCACGTACTTGCTTCCTGACAGCGTAATATGTTGTTATTACTAGTATCCTTTTTTTTTCTTTTGTTTTAGACTTTTCAAAGTGAAATGTACACATAAAAGGAGTTTGGGCTAGCAGAAAGCAACCTATTATCTTATTAGGGGGAAAGAGACTGCCCTGCAAGTCATAAAATATTGCAGACCAAGCAACAGGAAGGAATTTTGGTACCTATTAGACTTGGTTCACACAATCAATTGCATTTGGGAAGCAAGCAAAGTGTCAGCAAATTTACTGCAGGCGAGGCAGTTGTGGTGCTTTTAAGGTTGCTAAAGAGCAGCACATGCACAGCGCCTGTGGGGTGATCACAATTGCAAGGTGATCACAATTGCACTGTTACTGCCTCCAATTGTCCCTGTGTGAACTGAGCCTAAATATATCACTTGCTCTTAAGACTGCTTTTCCCGTTACAGACTGTGTACATCATATAACTACTTCACATCAGATGTAAAGAAAGCAATCTTGGAATAACTTAAGGTTAATGGAGGTCAATGTGCATGAAACAGTTTTCCCCTTTATCTTAAAAAGCTGTATTAAAAAGACAAATAAATATGCTTTTATTAAAAACTTGCCTTTCAGAAATCTCTCCGGACACAATATCATTGATATATCTATATATTTTTAAATACATCTAAAGAATTTTCACACTAAAATTTGATGGCACATATTTGCTGTAAGCCTTTAATAAAACAGTTCTTAATGCCAAAATTAGCTTTATGGCAAATTCACCCTAGAGCTGCCCAGTGTTTAGAAAACGATGATGTGTGGCTTATTTAAGATGCGTTTTGGGGTAAATCTTGTATAAAATGACTTGTATTAATTTTTGATAAATAAGTCAAAGATAAGGATAACACTAGTGGTAAGAAATAGAGTGTATTTGTGCAGGGGCCTGGTGAATAATAACAGGGGCCCTGTTATCAATTAGTCTGTAAAATAGGTTAGGGTGGCCCATTTGTAATCTCTGACATGTTGAACTCAGATGTAAAGGTCTATCAATGTTTCAAATGCAATTTTTTTTTTACAAAAGCTTTACTTCAGAACAGCTGTATATGAAACCCACATTAATGACACTTTATTAAATAAGCCTTTATTGTTTATTTAATATGACTGAAAATTGGTGCTATATAATTCAAACCTGGTGCCGTTTTTAGAGGGAAAATATTACTAAGGCTTTTATGTAGAATCATTTCCTTTTTTGGTTTCCTCTTATGGGCTTAAATGTAAACTTTCACAACGGCATGAAGAGAGATGTATTTTGTTCTTGTTAACTTTGTACTGACAGTCCTCCTGAACACATTTTGAACAGATTATGTACTACTGTTTTAAGACCACACATGTAACAAAAGACGTAGCTTTGAAGTACTGCTTCCCATAATCCACAAGAGGAAGAGGAACCAGGAAAACAAAAACTCATAGAGTTCGACAGCTACTGAGGCAACACTTGCCATTTACGATATAAGCCCAAGAATTTTTTTTCTTTTTTGCAACACAACTATATATTAATTTAATAAAATACACAATATAGCTCTTATACACTCAGCAATTTGGCTCATATGCACTAAAATTGCAAAGAAATCATAAAAATATGTCATTTGGATGTAAACACATTAAAAATTTTACATTTGCACACGTAAATGGTCATGTGACATTTGTTTTAATGTATAAAACATTTTACTTTCCTGAGCAAATTTTAGTGTCCACAAATAAATTAAAAAAATATTAACGGTATTTGAATTTTTTTTTTATACTTTTAACTGGCAAAGGCTAATTTTAGAAACCTTTTTAAAATCTGGAAAAACAATTATTTTTTAATAATATGTAAATATATTTTTGTAGGACACTAAAATTCTTTTTCAACACTTTTCATTGTACATAAAGTGAATTAGCGTATGCAAGTGCGGGACACAATAAGTCGACTATATATTTTGTTTTATATATTACTATGTGTGGGCATGAAAATGAATTACATGACACGGACATGTACTGAAAATGGTTTTTGGAATGTCGTTCATTTATATATAAATGTTGACCACAAATGGGTGTTGATGTTTGGTGCAGCTAAGACTACAGCAAAAATTAGTTAGGACTTTAATTCCAAGCTAGTGATGCTCATTTAAAATCCACACATATATTAGTTAACCCTGTTAATTAATGGGTTGTTCCTCAGCAATTGAAAAGTCACATCAACTACAATAGGAAGTTACACAACTTCACAAGTAGTTCCAGTTCTGTTCCCTTATACAACAGATTGTCAAATTTCACCACAACATATTTTTTCTTGACTTTGTCCACAAGTATTTTTGTCAAAATAAAGCCAGTGTAATCTGAGTGACAGTAAAAGACAGTGACAAGATTTTAGGGGCACTTTGAATGTTCGCTTATAGCCACAAAGCAGCATCTGTCCACCAACTCCCCTGAAAATGTGCTGTACCAAGGGAAAATTGTTTTCACTTCAAAGAAGGCAAAAATAATAGCCATTCTGTCCATTTCACTTTCGAATAGCCATAGGTTCACTGCCTCGACAGTCTTGTAACAGTTTATCAATTTCTCTTACAACTTCTTCAGCATCCACAGACTCTCGACCCAAATCGCGGTTTGAATGCTCCAGGTGGTCCAAGACAGCGTCCATTTCACTTGAGTCTCGGCTCACCCTAGAGTGCACATCAGCAAATACACGGGCGATTGGGTCTGATGCAATATATTGAGGGTCTTTTGTCTGTTTACTAGGTGATATGTACTGACTATTAGAAGACAGATATTGGTTGGTTGTTTCATCCAAGACTCCTGATTTGATTTCACAGCCATTCAATGGTCCCTTAGTTGAGGCACAAGGCTCAATGCATGTCTTGGTTGGACTGCTAGATGCAGAGGGAACCTCTTGTAGCAGAGGACTCAGGGCACGCTTGGCTTTTAAGTATGGTTTAACATTGGCAATGAGAATGGTGTGCTCTCTTTTGTCTTTTCCAAAAGTACAAAATGTTTTTTTTCCAGTAGGATTCACAGTTTCATAAGTCTCAGTCTCAACATGGGCTTCCACAGTTGGAACAAAGAGGTTTGTGCGATAATCTGCATTTTCAACCTGGTTTGCTGTAGGAAACTGTGGCATCCAACATCTGTCAGAATGACCAAGGACTCTGCACTCATCTGTGCAATTGACGCACTCTTCTTGTTCTGTAATAGAAACAAAAATATTTAATGATAAGCATTTCCCAATGATATTTCCTTATACTTCACATCCTTAATTATGAAATAATAATAATAATAATAATAATAATAATAATAATGATGATGATAATAATTATTATTATTATTTGTTGATATTTGCTGTATTATGATCTGCCTAATACAATTCAAAATTACAAAGAACTTTCAATACATTTTGTAATTCCTAAAGTCAACATGTTACATTTACAAAATGATTTAGGAAGTAGCCGTTCTTACACAAGCTTTTTAATGCCATTCAATAAACTGTGACACTGCCACCAACCACACCCAGTGTGACATTATTAATTAGATAATAACCTTTCTTCGGCTCCCTATCAATAATACTAAAGGAGACTTTCAGTCTAATTGCGCTGGTGTTTCAAAGCAATATATGTAGCTATAAATCAAAAAGACTCATTATGCTATCACCTGAAAACCTGTGTTCAAATGATTTTACATTTACTGAAAGGCGAAACGCCTAAATCATTGAAGTAGTACATTTCTGTGATCTGTCCACGCTTCTAATCAGGTTCCTCCAACCAGAAACAAAAAAGACTATTTAAAAAGTATGTTTTGATCAGCTCATGTCAGTCTGCCTGAAATCCAGCAGTTTTATTGTTCTTACATAAAGTCAAGAAAATGAGCTACATTTATGTGACTTTTTATATTATTACACCTACTGTTAAATAGGTGGCAGGTGCCCTGTAAGCCAAATAGCTTACCTCTTTTGGGATCGACACCCCCTGTGACTGTGAGAAGAATATCAGGCTCATTGGTGGTGATACACATTAGGGAAACTCGGACCCCAATGCTGAATAATGAAGAGGAAGTCTAGTCATTTTTTATTGGACTTCCTCTTTAACTAAATCCCATGCTCTTGAATGTCCCTGTATCCCCTGCTTCCCCTTTTCCTAGCTTCTATATTATGTAACTACGAACCTCAAACACCAATATCAATAGTAAAAGGGGTACCACAGTAAAATTTCTCCTTTAGACTTTTGGGAATCTGAAAAACCAATGCTTTAATAAAACGAACTTTGGTTCAATGGATCAGGCTACGAGACCTGCATAACATATCCAATTGCTACAGATTAAAAAAGAAGTGTAAAAGCATGGGGAACCTACAGTGCATTAAATTAGCTCTACAACAGACTAGTCTAATATTAATCATTTATATAAGTGTGCTAAATAGCAAGTTAGTGACAGAAAATCCACCCAAGCTTGAAGTTTCCTGGAATGAAGAAAAAACAGGGGTGACAAATTTTGGAATGTACCATTCCATATTTACAGGGGTAGACTCTCTAACTGCCTGTCCCCTGTGCTAGTCTAAGGGAAATAGTAGCATTATCCATGAGGGATACATAGGGACTGATTTATCAAGCACTTCTGCCAGACAGTACTGCATCGGTGCAAATTAAAGTTGTAAAAAATATAATAAAATCATTTCTTTCACACTTGCATGTTGCTGCACTACAGGAAGCACATTTAGTAAAACATTAGCAGTGCAGCAACGTGCTGAAAACTGTATAAATCATATTTTTCACTACTCTAATTTGCACTGAAAGGGCATTGTCTAGCAGAAGTGCTTGATAAATCAGGCTCTTAATGCTAGATGATGACGTAAGCAGCTGTCCTGGCAGCATACCCCTTTAAAAATAGAATGCAACTTCCAACAAGGCATAAAAAAGCAAGGCATATAAGTAACCTCTCTTCTTATTGTTCTTTACAAGTTTACAATAAAGCTTTACACTTTTACAATAAAGCTTCTTCAACCTAAAGTGATGTTAATACCTAGTTGGCATCAGATTGAGATGAAGCCAGCAGGCAAAAATTTTACGTTCACTTTACAATTAGTTCATGCCCCACCCCCTATATTGTGTAAAAAAGCTGGATGTCCACTTGATCCTGTATATTGTCCCTATGATTCCGCCACTCACTGACATCTTTGCATCAATAGTGGCGGATAGGGAAGTGCACCCAAAAGAATTGTACTACCCCTTCCTAGACACTAATCAAATATTTTGAAAAACAATGCTCACATTGTGGCTGTATGCATGGCATAGTAAAAAATGGCTTTAATACAAACAAATTGAATTTTCATTTTTATTTCAGGAAGCAAATAATTATATGCTTGTTCCGCTCATAACTGGCGGATTCAGTTTATGTTTTTAATTTAGATTGATGACAAACACAGTCACTTCAATGATGGGTTACATCAAATTTTTTTTTTCGTTTTTCATGCTCATTTGTATGTTCCTTTGTTACATTCTAAAGAAAACCATGTTGTATAGTAACTCCATGGGAACACTAAACTATGAAACATAATGGCTTTTATGCATAACAAGCATGCAGGTTATCACCAGGTCACAGATGGCAGCAAAACTTGAAAATGAAAATGACACGTTAAGCATTACTGAATGATATTACACCTTCCCTCTACTTTGTTATTCCATCATAAATAATCTAATACACTCTAAATTTATAGAGGGCACATTTCATTAGCATGGAGATGGAGTGTCACTTGTGTCCACCATACACATAACCTTATTACATAAATAAAGTAACCTTAAAGCCCCCAATTCACACAGCCTATACACTACAAGAGCTAGACAGTTAGGCATGCATATATTTAAAAGGAGATTAAAAACAAAAACAAATTGAAAAATAAAGATACAGTAATTACTAGTAGTAGCAAGTAATGCAGATAGCTATAAATAAGACATACACATGTGCAATGAAAATTAACTATGAAATCTGTACAAATCTGAGTACAAATATTCGCCAATATGTCATCATCAGCAATACCTTAGTTTCTAATATCTATTTAATTTCTATAATGTGAACCTTTTACAATGCACCATACAATGTATTGCTTTGCCTGTGCTATATATCTGCTTCAGCCTCATGTGCACTGGCTAGTCACACACAAATGTTATCTGAGGTACTATCCAGGTTATACAATACACTGGAATTTAACTTTCTAAAACATGCAACCAGGCCATGGCATTGCTGTAATGTTAATTTCAAAGACAACAAACTCCATAAATGTTTACACCTTAAGAAGAATTCCGCAACAATAAATCCCATCGGCTAGACCCAATGTAGCTCAACTTCCCTCAAGGCCCGCAATCCCCTGACAGAAGCTCTTGTGATGGGAGCAACAACTTTGGATATTAAACAATGTTTTACAAAATCTGCTCAATGACAATGATCTCTGCTGACTTGGGCTTCTTTTTCCGTTGTTCCTAAGAGGTTGTTGCACTATAAAAAGGCCTTAAAAACAAAAGATGTTGTACACAAATAGAAAGAGGGGTGGGTAGGTGTACCATATTTGTATGGATATTACACAGCCGCACAATTAGCCCAACTGACACAAATATTTGCTAGCAATGAAAAACTGAGTTAGGTTACTATAGAGCAACAAGCCTGCATCCGTATTCCCATTGATGTCCTTATGTGGACAGTTAAATAAAAAAAGACCTGCCATATTATGCCCTGCATTACCAAACTCATTGGTTCAATGGGACATTTCCAATAAGGAATATAAATGGTCATCTGCACATAAACCAGTAGCCCCTTTGGAGGGGAACCCTAATTTTGAGACTGGGAGAACACAAGGTGTCCTTAAAATGACTATTTAGAATTGTGGCCAACCACACTATTTTTGAAAAACTTTCCCCGGGCAGAAAAAGGGCCATTTCAATCTTGTATAATCACTCAATTGAAACAGAAGGGAAATTGGATTATATGCTAAATGGGAAAATGATTTACAGCAGGACATAGATCTGGAGGAGTGGTATTATACATATTTCCTTAATAGAAGTAAACATGAAGGTGACTCTTTGGGGGAACGTGGTCCCAAAGAAGGTTACAAACAGATTACTTCGGATCAACTGCAAAATTTGAGGTGCTCGATCGTGGGTAGTCCCAAACCCACAAGGAATCACAGGAAAAATTGGGTGATCCGCACTTCTCTGGGTAAAACTTCTCTTTTAATCTCCATCAATTAAAACATCTCCATAATAGTAATCCAACCTTAAAATCAGTAGTAGAAAAAGTCCTGGTACATATAGGTAAACAGAATAGCCACTAACGCGTATCGGAAGCTCATCCGATATGTGTTAGTGGCTATTCTGTATACCTATATGTACCCATGTCAACTGTTAGATATTATTGATACAGGTGTAACATTGCTAAATTACTTTTACTTTAATAAAGAAAACTTAATTAAAAAAAAATTGCAAATTAAGGTGTTTTAACTTGTGCTGCTGCTGTGTGTACAATGTAAAAAGCAGTGCAGGAGTCTAGCTGTTAAATTGTAAAGAGCCAGCCAACTCGAGTTACATTGCAAAAAGGTAGGGTGTGGCTGGTGAATTCTGTGTTACTATGGGGGTTATTTAAGAAACGCTAGCGCCAGGTAGTGCACGTAGCGTCGGGTAAACGCTGGACGCTGTATGTGAAAACCACATTTAAGAAAGTGAATCTGGTGAGCGCCTCTGACAGCGCCATGTAGTGTCACATGTATTTCTAAAGGTGACTCAGCATATTAGCGCTCTAGGGTCAGGAGGGCCACGTAGTACCTTTTGCTCAGTAGCGCTCTGCCATTCATTTCAATGGTGTTTCATTTGGTTGTGTTTAAATAGCGTTTTGCTATAGTAAACTTCAAAATGTTTGGCTCAAATCATTGTGTGTCCTCTCCTACACAGCAAACAAACATTTTTAATGATTTATGCAGAATTGTGTGTGTGCAGAAAAGTGTCAAAACAATGTAATTCTATATATTTTTGCTCTGGTGCAGGTGTATATGTGTTGAGAAAGAGACTTTTTTCACACAGCATCTGTAGCGCCAGCGCTGCTTGTGTGTAATTTTTTCTTGAATACAGGCATCAGCGCCAAGTGCCGCACGCACTTAACTGGCGCTACCTATCACTCCCTGCAGCATTGTCCTGTTGTTAGATGTAGCGTAGCCTTGGGCACTATGACCTTGGGACACCACCTAGCATTTGCGATTGGCTCTGCAGTAAATCAGGGAGAGCGTTCTACAGCGCCCACCAGAAGTCACATTCATCAACGCTGGACAGGATAATACAGCGCCACTTGTCTGCCCGCTAAGCTAGGTTACAGTGCCCAACACCCACTTGCAGCATCTACTAGCGGTCGCTCTAAGCACCGCTATACAGATGCTCACATGGTGATATGTTAGTATCAAAATGTATAGTATTATGTTAGTATTAAATTAGCCGCCACGTTAACAGCTTCACATCTCTCTCCATTGTGTGGCTGTGATGACAGATCATTCGTAGAAATGCTGCATTATGTTCCAGTAGCAACAGTGGGTACAACCCTGAACCTGTCCTTGTTTTAGACATTTGTTAGAGAAATCTGACCGTATATAGCAAGCAAATAATCATGCCATTGGTATCCCTATGACAAATGTGTAGAACAGAAAACTATGTGCAAAAATTACTCCACATAAAAACATCTGTTTACACAACATCAGTTGTACAACAGGTTTCTTGGTTTATGAACAAAACACAGTAATATGTAATAAGCAATGCTAGATTATAAAAGCATGATGTGTTCTTTTATTTGATGCTAACAGCAGTATGCTAGCTATAGCTAATTCAACAAAGCATGTAGACATTTTATTATTATTGTTTGGCAAAACTTCAGCATTTATCTAAAAGCCACAGATGTTACTTGGAGGAAAAAAAACTGTTATAAAGTTTGTCACTACAATATCCTATCAAGAATATGAACAATGCAGAGATCTTTAATTCGGTCTGATGACAGGATTTGTATACTTCCTCCAAATCATGTTTCGCTTTCATTTAACTTTTTTTTTGTTTTTTTGTTTCTTACAGACTGTAAATAATATTGTTACTTTAGCTATTATACACTAGGATACAATTCTCAGGAGATAAAATTACAGCAACAATTGGTTTAGCCAGATGGTACCACTGATAGAGCCATTATATTAATCTGCATCTCGCGGTTTAAAGGAATCACATTTCCAAAATAGTTTATTGTACATCTTGAACATTGCTTTTCAGATACAATTTAAATGACTATGTTTGAATATTGAAGAGCTTACTTTAACATTTGTATAGTTTTTCTCCTTGTGAGTGACTCATGCTATTGCAGCATGTTTGTAGTCCATAGTTATGATTTACAAATGTTCACAAGAGCGGAGCCCTGTAGACATTGTGAAGCCTATTTATGAATATATGAAAACATTTTTGAACCAATAAAAATGCTCAAATATGGTTCACATTATATACTGTATACATCTGTTTTATATAATAGAGATGTTTAGAGATGCTGACACAACACTAACTACTGTTCAGCCTAGCAATGAGCAGCATATAAATAGAGTTATTCTGTCACTGGTTCTCAAAAATATGTAGCCTTGAAACATTAAATGGGGCTGCATTCAGTATCGAGTTCCATAATAAAATTAGGCCCTTATTTAACAAGGGATAGCGCCAGGTAGCGAATGGTGAGCGAACGGTAATGACGGTCACCACCACGAGAACGCCGGCTCCCCTCCGCAATCACACATTTATCAAGCCGATCCTGCTTAGCGACTGACAGAGCGCCAGATAGCAAATCATTCATCATTATTCCAGCCTCACCCCACAGCGCCAGCGAGCGACCTTGAACAGCGACAGGTATGACCTCTCGCTACCTGGCACTCTCCAATGCATTTCAATGGAGCAATCTTTAAATATTCATAATTAATTGCAATTAATGTTTTTTTTTTTTTTTTTTTTTAAATGTCAAAAATTCTGTGACCACTTCTGCAATGTTAGATATTTTTTTTAAGGTAAAAAAAAAAAAAAAAAAAATATTTGTGCAGAATTGATATTACAGGTCTGATATTAATGTATTCATATTACAAAATGCTTTGAAAAACTTGTTTTTTTTTCCCAAAAATATGGTTGTTTGGGGGTTAAAAAACTACTTTTAACGAATCGCCGCCAGCGCTCTGGGGTTTAAACATGCATTTCACAGCGCGAGAATTTTTTGAGCGTGATTTGTTAATGAATATGGTGGGAGCCGTTCGCTATGGCCATTCGCTGTCATGCGCTCCCATACAGCGCGAAACCTGTCAAACAGCGACTCCTAACCCCGTATTCAACATTACCGCACACCGACTGAGTCAACAACCGAACAACGGCCAAGCACAGCGAATACTAGCGGGCGCTGTGAAAATAACGCTACTGTCACTCATCTGTCGCTACCTGGCGCTATTAATGAATCGGCCTCTTAGAATCTTTGTTGTCTGGCAAGTATATACTTTACATACTTTACACACAGGGATTTTCTTGTGACAGTCCAGCTACAAAGTTACAGCAGGGAAAACAAGGATAAACAGGAGAACGTAACGCACCTGTAAAAATTGTAGTCCCTATTCAATGGTCTTTATATGAAGACAATAACCAAAGTACTGGCTGGACCTAAAGTGTAATTCCACTTTCGATGGCATTTTTAAAAGTTTTAATTATTGAGTGGCAAAATGATGTCTTCAATCTGCTAAGCTTATCTGTTTTATTTTAAATGTTCTATTTGTTTGCAGCTCTCTTCCAGTTTTCCATAGCAACAATGTGTTTACCTTAGCTATGTACACCAAAGTGATGATTTTGAGTACATATCAGATACTTCTTCACTCTAGCTTGCTAACTAGCTAAATCATGGACAACAGGTTTAACCCATTCTGCTGAAATTCAATTTGGAAAGATCATATTTTTGTGTTCCAGTAGCAAAAGGGTTACTGGCAGAGCCATCACCTGGCTAGATCATTAGGCTGCTTAGATTTAGCCAAAGCTGCTGATTACATCACCTGTTAAATTGGAAGAATTGTTTTGAATTGTTGAATTGTTTTTACTCAAGGTCATGAAAACCACTCCCGTTGTAGCAAACTAGCAAACCAAAGCCCCAGAAAAAAAGAGAAATTTAGAAGCAGCATGCTGAAAGGAAATCGTAGGTATGGGGGGCACAATCTTAATACAAATGATTATTTTACATTCCAAAAGAGGAAAACCATAAGACAGAACACCAAAAACCTGACAAAGATGGAGTTTTGCTTTAACAGAACCGCCCAATCCAAAATGTTTGTAATAGAGGGTAATCCAAAGAGATTTCGGAAGCATGCTCAACCCTTTATGAAAAACTGCTCAGAGTTTCGAGAAATGTTCCATCTCAGCACACATGCAAACATTTTCCTTCTTGTTTTAAATATCCAGCACCTGGTTTGGTTTTGTGGTAAGGTAGCCTTACAAGTGAGGTGCAGATTGTTTGCATTTGCAGAAGCTTATCTTAAAGAGGACACTCAACCAACAAGCGAATTCTCGTTGTTCAAAAGGATAGGTCGTCCCAGCACTGCCCAGACAAGTAGTGGTATTAAAGTACTCACATCCAAATGGTTGGAGCAATTGGTATTAAAGAGAACTTACACCCATGGGGTTTGACCAAGTGGTATTAAAGAGTACTCTTTTGTACCAATTCACTGCTACCAATGATGTGGGAGCAGGGGACATATCAAGAGACAGCTCAAGATTCTCCTGCGTGGTCTGAATGGTGACACCAAAGAGAGAGACGCATGCTGGCAGCATCAGAGAGGACAAAAACTGTGGAAGTCAGTGGGATGTAGCCTGTGGGCTGACAGGTAATTTGCAACCTAGCTTGCCTCTTTCATTTTGAAAAAAACATTTTAAATTTTTAATAACTATGCCTAGAAGCAGATGTCCAGAAGAACATTTTGAAATCACACAGCAGAAGTTTCTGCCCTAAATGAAAACATTCATAGACACACAGTATTTCAACTATAAAAACACAACACAGCAAAAAGCATGTTTTACATGTACATTCTATTTTACAGCAAAGAAATGTGATTTTTAGGTAAACAACATTTGTGGTGTTCTTGTTATAATTATTTTAAATGGCTACAATACACTAGGGGGGAAATGATGAATATTTTCACTTAAGACAAAAAGGTAAGCTAGCAAGTTGCTATGAGAAAGGTGAATCAATGTACAGACAAGTCCTCACTTGCACATATTGATAAGGTGATGGCAGGATACACACTATTAGATTTTACGACTTCTCTTAACAATCTGCCAGCTTAACACCCACCAGACTGAAAGGTCAGAGAAAATACCAGGGCTGTGGTTTAGAACATTACCCTTCAGTATCAGTAGCTATCAGTAGTTTATGATGCTAAAAGCTCTAGGGTATTCTAAATGACATGAGGATTTCTTGATTTTTTAAACCCTATACTGTTAGCTTGTACAAAATACATAATCTAGCTGAATAATACAGCATAAACATGCAGATATAAACATACTGTAGCGTATTAATTAACTATTTTTTTAATTGAAATGTCAAATAAAACCACTACAAGATGCAGGTAGGCAAGCATACCAATAACATATAGCAACAGGGTGATTACCTGCTGGGGGGGGGGGGCAGGGTCCTTTATGGTTATGCTAATTATTTGGTGCCTTGCGGTGTGCATTGCAGTTTTCACCTGCACATGATATAGGACATTTTTACAGCTGAGCCTGAGATACATAATTTTTCCAATGGAGTAAAGGATATTTTTCAGGAGATAAGAAATGACAGTGCCCTATGGGATATGCAGAATTAAACTGGCACATTTTTCAACATTGCCTTGTTGATTTGTAGATTTGAGGGGGAGCGAGTGAAAAGGCTGGGTTTTGTGAGACTATGATGCTCAACAAGTTGAAAAGCAACATCTTTTTACTTTTCCAAAAAAAAACTGCAAACAGATCCTCAAATAGAACTGCTGGTAGAAACTTCAAATCAAACACTACCTGACATCTCTTGCACACTCCTGGCAACTCCAACAGTAACACCATATAAGACTAGGCCTGGGGAATGAAACACTCACTATCTGTAAGATATCAAACTCTAACCTCACCTCAAAATACACAAACCTTACCTTTTCTGACACAGTGGGAGAAAGATCTAAACATTTAATTTAAAACTGAACAAAAATCTAGAATAATCCTTCTGTTCCAGAATGCAACTATAACATTTTAATGAGATGGTACAGGACGTCCTCGACATTAAATACATTTTTCCCTGATATTTCCCCCAAGTGCTGATGATGTGGTGAAGTGGATGGTGACATGCTCCACATATTCTGGTCCTGCTTCCGGATCATATACTTCTAGAAAGTTGTGAGAGAGATGGCTCAAATATTGACAGATATAGAGGTGCCAGATGACCCGGCTTCTGCCTCCTCACCCTTCCAAAATGATTTCCAATATAAGCAGCCACATATTCCTTACACGTGGAGCTTTCAGCCACCCTTTAAACATACCATGACTGTTGCAGTTCTATAATATGTGAAAACTGGTGTATTCTACCCTGCCTCTTATTGTCAGATGTAATGTTCTCATCATCATTTCCATACTGTCTGTAGACTGAATTTTTGGTTTATATAAAGTTTTGCCCCTTCTTTCAAAAAGTTTAAATAAATGTATGAAAAATAAAAAAAACCTGCAGCCTATGAGCAAGTCAAATACATTTGTTGTTGAGGCTCATGTTTAAGTGTCTGAATACCCCATAGGGATACAGCATTGGGAAACTCTTAAATTACAGTGGCCTTTAAAATCATCTAGATCAGGTGTTCCCAACCCGTTGTACATTTAGCAGTGGTCATACTCATGATCCTATCAGGATTTCCTGTCTAAAAACCACCTCTCCCACTTTGCTGCCCTCTCCTGGCGCTGAGGCAGGGTGGAAGAGGTGGCACACACACTGAACCTGGGGAAGCTGCCTTGTGTATTTCTGTGTGGCTGCCCCGGAGAATGGCTGCGCAGGAGAATGGAATTGGACTGTGGCTGAGGTAAGGTTTTTTTTTCTTTGTAACCCCCTTATCCTGCCTCAGCGCCAGGATAGGTTTGCAGGGCAGGGGTTGACTGGATTTCTGATTTAATTGGTTGTTTTGTGCCTTTGTAACATATTTCTAGGTGACTGCCCACACATATGTACCACCTAGTTGATATCTGAGAAAAGGGTACTTGAGTGAAAAAAGGAAGCCCCTGCTCTAGATAACCTCCAAGTGTGGGTTAGTTAGATCCCTGTAGTAACATTGTTATATTTGCGTATGCTTTAGTTACAGTTTTGTTTTTCATGCAGGGCACCAAAGCAGGTCACTGGCACAAACAAACACAAGCTATTTGTTGGGGGCCAAATCAATGTGCTAACCTTCACATTAATGTAGTATTTAATTTTGAATCACAACAAATACATTTGCCAAAATGATAGACAGACATCTAAAGTCAAGGTTATCTTGTACAACCTTCTTTTGCAGTGGTATGAATTCCAACAGCCGGTATCTCTACACTGAAAAATTATTTGGCAGATGGGTCTGGATAATGGAGAAGGCTTTCTGTCATAATGAGCGCACTTATGGCTAAATGCATTACAAATAAAATTAGATGGATATATCTAATTTATCAACCACAGAAGACAAAATATAAATAAAACATTTACTGGGCAGCAGATGTCTATTAAATCAATCTCTGTGTTGTTGTCACAAAAAATAAAAAATGAAAATCGCACACAAAATTCTGCCCAGACCTACCTACAAACATGCCCAGTATGCTAATGTTGTCATTAAAAGTTTAAATGTGACCACATTATAAAAAATATCTTCTATTTTTGGGGGCCACCCAACCCTTGGAGCCTAGGGTCGTCTTCTTTCTTTTTCAGTTGTGATTATAAGGGTTATACATACAATAGCAGAATGGCATATCATTTTTTTAATGACCAATTCCAGGTATTTTTTGAATTAACATCCCCCCCTCGACAAATTTAGGGTTACAAATTCTTGTCCACCCATCTTTGAAGGAATGGAATTTAAAATGGCAGAAAATATAATTTCTGGTCCAGAAGATGCTCCTCCCTCTCCAGTCAGAGGGAGTTAAGCCATGTCAATGTAAGGCATTGCTAATTCCAGAGCAATGAAAAATGCTAGGTTAGTGGCTGTCAAGGACCAGTGTTGAGCCTAACAGACCTCTGTTAAGTTTGAAAGCTGATTTGTCCAATGTCTAATTCCTTTAATTTCTTTCAGATGGGGGAATGGGAACAAGGATTCCCCTTTTTTATAATTATAGGGACTGTAAACCCAACATCAATAATGAGGCAGCAAGCAGCTTACCTGATGACTACCCCATTTGCTTTTCCTCCATTTATGCAGAACATGCAGAAGCCGTAGCAAGACTCCAGTTTGCCCTTCTTTGAATTTCAATTCTCCAGGACCACACAAAAAACGGTCTAACAGCCATTCGTATATCATGGCGCTCTCAAACATGGGCAAGCACAGCAAGCTCCAGTGGTCTCACAGTTTTCTCTCTCCAGAGCAGAACATGCTCAAGGCTCCTAAAACTGTGCCATGACAAGCTTTTCTTAGCTCAAAGCACCTTCCCTTAGAATATATATAGTGCTTTGAAATGGTTTTACACTACTTCCAAGTGGGATAAAATGGGGGGGAAGTTAGTGTGTAAATAAAACAAGCCCCCCCCCTTTACCCAGGGTTACTAAACAAGCCTAGGGGAAAACCAGCCCAAATGCCCTTGATGCCAGGGGAACCCATAGAAGAACACCACACAAGTAATTTGGTAGCTGCATCAACAAAACACCCACCGCATCGACAAAACACCCACCAGTAAATTGGTATAGGGGTCCTTGGATGCAATGTGCATCAGTGTGATGTGGAGTTAAAGACAGCTAATGAGTTAGCCACTATAAAACAATAAGGGTAAAAATTGTCTTCATATACAGTAAATCCAGAAATGTCACACCTCTGGGGTATAAAAGTTGGGGGATAGTGAAGAAGCTGTTTTGCATGAAGACCAAACCAGGGCGATCAGTGGAGACCTGCAAGTTTAAAAAAAAGGTGCAAGGGAGGGACATTCTAGCAATACTGCCAGTGTTTTTAAGCTGAACCAGGGGAAGGACAGTGGCTTAGAACAGAAGACACTGGTGGTGAGTATGGTAAAAGTATTTTTTTATTTTATGTTATTTAAATTAGATCGAGTCAAGTTTTATATTTTATATATAATTTAGTTTATATTAATTTTTCTATGCCAATGAAAAATGTCAGGTTGCTTGCCAATATCCTTGCCCATTTCCCTATCCCCCCACCAGACACAGGGGTGTGGTAGAGCCTGGTGTCCATCTGGAGCCCTGGAGAGCACCAGATCTGTGCAGAAGAGAATAGTGGCTGCTATACCCCCATAGACTAAAAGCCAGCCATTTGGTCTCAAAGCCTTGGGTATAACCACACATTTGCCTGTTGCACAGGGGGCAATTTTCTTTACCAAAATGGAAGAAAACTGGAAGAATAGTTTGTCACAGATGTCACCACAAATGGTTTAATTAAATAATGGCAGGAATCCTAAGTGACTTTTATTGTCTTCCTATCTGGTGATTCAGCAAAAGTGAAATTCTCATGTTTTTTCTCGTAAAGTACATTTTTTTACTAAGATGAGATTTTTTTTCAACTCTTATTGAATCAAGGCCCATATGATTATGTGAAAAATGTAAGTATCTATCGCTGGTTTTACAAACGTCTCTACCACTGTAAATTTTCATATATATTCTCATGCCTTGTTTTTCTTTTATGGGCATTGGTAAATCTTTAGTTTTAGTTTTTTATTTTTTCCACATAATGATCACAAACATTGCAGGCCACCTTCCATGTTCACAACTACAAAGATGATGAGCCAGGGCAAGATGGTACATTTTCTTTTGCTGCCAATTGGACACTTGAGTATTTAGTACAGACATACACATGGTGCCCTGCATATCTGTTTACTATATTTAATTACTATTTACAGCACAGCTTCTGTAATTACTATTTATAGTATGGGTAGATTATTATTTACAGTTATTACAGTTATATTGGCATCTACATGGAATGAATAGGTAGACGAAACAATGACAATTCATTGTTAAAAACTGCTACGAAGGAACATGTACATACAGGTATCACTGTACTGTTTGTTATTTAAACATGGGCCTCAAACTTTTGGTTATGGTTATGTGAATATATATATATATATATATGCTCAAGTTGTTGTTTTGAACTAAATAATAATTATAAGCTATGAGTAAACATAATTAAATACAAATATCAAAAATAAATGATTAAATTTAAAGGTAGAATAGCACAGGATTTTCAAACCACATACAGCAGCAGCAAAAAACAAATAGTAAGATTACATTTGTATACTAAAAAATAGAAACCCATAATATGTGCACATCATAGCTTTAATACTTAAAGGAACACTATCGTGAAAAATTGGCCCAATGATAAAAATCCATATAAATATGCCGGATGGAGGGAGGGGGAGGGGTGACTTATACACCCGGCATCAAGAAATATCCAGCCAGGGTTGTTTTTTTTATTTTAATGGATGGGAGAGGACATCAGGGGTGACAGGCTCTGTCACCCCTCATAGACTTAACCTGTCACCCCTGGACTTTATTCCTAGCATATGAGAATAAACCACAAGCTTGGCAGGAGTTTTATTTAGTTCGGATTTATTTTAAGTGACCTCTCTTCTCATTAGCCAACGTGTTTATATGGATTTTTAACATTACACAATTTCGAGATTGTGCTCCTTTAAATATATCCACAGTATATCTCATTGTATGCTTCACTAAAGCACTAAAAATTACCAATCACCCACTAAATAGTAATTATGCCAGAAACCACATGAACCCATTAACCTTTTCAGTGCCAGCCTACCTAGAAATGTTGTCACCTCTTGTTGCCAAGCAATTCTTAAGCATTTATATTTTTTTCAGCTTGGGCTTTAGCATGAAATGTCTTGTCTGTAATGTTTTCCGTGCTTTTTATGTGGAAGGTTTTTTTAAATAGAAAATGTATGTTTTTCAATAAAATCATATTTCTTGCAAAAGCCCCATTCCTTTTGATTACAACTGTACCACAATGTATTAGTTGACATCTGTTCCTGCCCAGGAGACACCGCAAACTAAAAAGAGGACTGTATGCAATTTTCAATTAAATACAACTACTATGCGGTTAAACCCTTCCAATTTAAAAGGAAAAAATGACACCCCTCTCTTCTGCACCCCATTGGCCTTTAGGGATGCAGGTAATCGGGAAGGGGGTTTTGGTAAATCCCACACTTGCCAGCCCCTCCTGCCCTTTTAACTGGTATAGAGGTCTCAAGGACCCCTTAACAGTTCACAAAGTGTTAAGTGTAAAAAATCCCACAAACACATACACACACAGACACACACAATTGCAAAAGTAATTTATTATTTCTTTAAACTAGTACTTACCCCCTTTCATCACGGGTGCTGTCCTCAGAAGTGAGCAGAGGAAGCCAGGAGCAGGGCAGAGAATCAGTGTCCTCTGCTGCTCAGGTGATTTTTTGTTTGGCTCTAAACGGAGGAAAATGCCAGCCCCGTAAATTTTATGTGGCTGGCGCTTAAAGGGTTAAACACAAAAAAATTTGCTGCATATACAGTAAAGTGGTAGACACAAAAATGGTTTGTGTACTGTGCATGTTCTTATGCACAGACATAACATGGTATCCATAGGGTCAGAGAAAATGGTCCCTAGAATGGACTGTTCATGCCAACACATGTTAGAAGTTATTATTTCCTTTACCAAATTTGGCATGTAACCCCTTCCCTATTATGCAACGTGGCAATGATTCGGGTCTCATGTGTGTCATGTTAAAAAAACATTTTCCATGAGCTGACTGTATGTACAGTAATACAGTAGTTGATTATTATTGCTCATAAAGTATGATATAGTTAGATGGCATAAAGTGGGCCAACAGTCAAAAACTATAAAAAGCCCAGAGAACTTACTCACCTTTCTGGCACAGGTCCAGATGTCCCTGCAGACACACAGCCGACTGATTTCACTCCTGAGCATATATGAGAGCATTGTGGTTGTTTTTGGTTACCAGGGGGAGCAAACGGCTGCACTAGCAATGCAGTGAAACTTGGAAAAGAGCAGCTGGAATGCCAAGAAATGCATATTTTGGAGCAACAATTAAAATAAGACCCTTTTTATTATTTTCGGGGAAACAGGATATATATATATATATATATATATATATATATATATATATATGTATATTAAAATATTATGTAATGCTAAATAAAAACTTTAGTTCATCCAGGTCTGTTTATCTTCTTCCAGCCGTCTAGTAGCCATAGCTGGAAATGTTATTGCATGCAAGGAAGGCATCCAGGTCCACTCTTGAACTCTTTTACTGTATACTTCACAATTACCTTCTCTGGCTGCAAGTTCCATAGTCTCACTGCTCTTACAGAGAAGAATCCCCTCCTATGTCAGTGCAGAAACCTCCTTTTCTCTAACCTTAGTGGATGTTTTCGGGTTAAGGTTACGCTCCGGGAGATAAAAAGATTGTGGAACAGAGCTTTGTATTGACCCCTAATATATATATACATAGTTATTAGCTCACCCCTCAGGCGTCTCTTTTCCAAACTAAATAAACCTAACTTTGACAATCTTTCAACTCTAGTCCCTGCACTCCATTTATTACACTCCTTTGACTGCTTGCCAGACCAGATATGTCCTTCTTACACACACACGCACACAACACACATTTATATTATTTTTATTATATGCAGTGTTGGGTGAAAGTTAAAATCTGCAGTTGTGATGGGTTCATTATACAGATGAAAGTCAGGATTTTGTTTATGATAGTTTAGGTAGAGAGGCAGAGTTTTTGATTCTTAAACAAAATAAACCATTTGTTATTTTCTTTATGAGTGTGCAAGGGAAACACCCAGAAGCTCCCACAGCCGCTTAGTTTGGAGTTAGTTAAATAAAACCCATAATATCTGGTTTCCAATGCTTTACAAGTTGACACTGAATACACCGGAATGTGAAATAGAAGTCTTATCCAAAGATAAAATAAACAAGTTACTAAAGAAATATAATACTACAGGGAAGATACATCATACAACACTGGGATTCTCTGAAAAATATTAACAGTAGAACTGACCAAACATCTAGAGCCACTGTGGGAAAAGTGATTTTTGCTTTTTCCATCATACACTGCAAGATAACTGAAGAGCCATTTGTGATGCTTAGCATCAGCAGATTTGGACTGAACAATCCACCCTGTGTCTTCAATCAATATGTTTCAATGGCTAGTTCATCTGTCATCTCATAAATTCTTCGCTTTTCAGAGTCACTATGTGACTACGCCTGTGAACTCCCACCACTTATAAATAGACCATAGAACGTAAAAACTTTTATATCAAGGTGTTGTGTTTCCGATTTTAACAAGAAAATTGCCTTGATTGAAAAATGTTCTGGAGTGATAAGTACATTTATCAGTGGATTTTTAATATAGACAAAAGTAATGGCTTTTTGGCTTTGTTGTAAACACTCTGGGTTATGTGACACTTCTAAGGGAAATAATAAACTAAAGAAGTGCCTTGGATTGCAAGAACCAGTTTAATTACCATTGATTTGACATAAAGAAATCAGGAGTAAATAACTAGTCCCATACACTTGTTTGCAGTTATTAAATAGAGACATTTGAAATATGCACAGTATTGGCTTGAGTATTTACTGCCTTTAATTCATTTGTCAACATTTCAGATTGCTTAAATTAACATACTGATTGGCAGTAAAACATAAAACCCCCTACAGGATCACAACTTTGTATAGGAAAATATAATACAGAAACAGACTCATAAGGAAATGGTTTCTCTAAAAATCTTTTTAAATTATTTTCATCTAAAAAAAATATTCATTGACTGTAGTCCCTCCAACTACAGTACTTCATTAACCTGACCTGGCAGCAGTAAAGGTTCAAGGTTACATGAAATGAAGGTTTTGCCTGATTCTATTGCAAAGTCATCTATTTTGAAATAATACTTTCTCGTGGTCATATAAAGGGCACTCTTCTGTATGTTATTAACATTTTCTAAAATGAGGGCAGAAACTGTGATTGACATTTTAAACATATCTATAACATATAAGGTTGACTTGATAGAAGAAGGTGTTTGTGTGTGTATGTTATCTTCGGATAGATTTCTGTTTATCCCAGGCACATTTTAATGTTGAATTTTCAACTACCTCTGCTGGAAATCAATTCCAAGCATCTGATATAAACAGTATATAGAGACGTTTTTCTAAATTCAGAAGCACATTGGGCATAATACTTTGCAGACAGCACAGCTTACATTGTTCTGTAATGGCTTTCTACATGTTTTTGGTTTTTGAGTGTCTTAAAGAATTTTAGCCTATTTATCACCGTTGCTCCACAATCTCTGTTCTAGTTCATCCCAAAGGTGGTCAGTGGGGTTTAGGTTAGGGCTTATGCAGGCCAGTCAGGTTTCTCTTTATCAAACACTACCAAACATGGTTTTATGTCCCTGCATTTCTGTACCTGGGGCAGCCATGTTGGAACAAAAAATGTCCTCTCCAACAAAGAAAATGAAACAACTGTTAAGAATGCCCTGGTCCGTTTGACTGGAAATAAGGGGCATTGGCCAAACTCTATTTCGCAAACTGTTTATGCACTATGCATTCAGTAAATTTCCAAGCATCTGCCAGTCCCGTACTCACATGATTCATTACACACAGCAGGTTTTCACTGCTCCAGAATCCAGTGGAGGCTATTGTGTTTTACACCATTTCATCTGAAGCTTGGAATATTATGGTATTAAGCTCCCAGAACCATATATTTAATAATACCACTCACAGGATGTGTGGGGATTGTGATTCTTATGATATGACTGAATGTACCCCTATAGAATAGCATCTCATATGTATATATGTATGTGTGTATTCACATTATCTATATTGGTTTCTAATTGAGTGGTTTATTTTCATTAATTCTTTGCTTGGGAGTTTGCATGATCGATGTTGTTTTGATCGGTTTCAATTATTTGGTTCACTGATTATTTGGTATTTTGTGTTAATGTTCAGAAATGAGTAGTCGCGTACTATTGGTATATTAGTGGTTATTTACATATATATACATGTATAACTATATTTAACTTACCATTGACTATACTATTTGTGACTCTAGCTATTAACATTTTATTATGCAATTGTGTCCTCTGCAAATTTGGGGACATCTTTACGTTTTTAGCAATCTTCAAAAAAAAAATTGTTTTGCTAAATTGTGTGGATTTTTGTAGTTGTCTAAAATAGGTAGGGCTTTTATAAGCATATCTAGTTAGAGCTATTGTTACCATATATATACATACACATACAGTAATTAACTCCTACTCCTGACCCCTGATAAGTATCAAGGAGGTAAAAAATTTGATTTTTGTTACTCTAGTTGTAAACTGGTAGTGCCCTACTTGCAGTGAGAGCACCAAACCAGTGACAGGAGATTGTATGTACACCTGCAGGGTTAGAGGTTGGTTGCTTAATGTGAGCAAAAGAAGACTAACAATAAAGATTACTGGGCAAATAGGCATATAGCTCTCAAAAGCCCATGAGCTACATGATCATTTAGAAAAAGTCTCTCTAAGTTTGTTTGAATAACAATGAGGCGCTGTTATTTACAAATGTGTAATTCATTGGGAAAAATCTTTACTTTACCTGGCGTGCAGAAAAAACTCAATTATGATTGTTTTCCTATTTTTACATTTAGGGACAGATTTACTAAACTCTTGGCTGTTTGCGAGTTTATCGTTGCCTGGGTGCGCCATGAGTGTGTAATACTGTGGCGCTCTGAGCTAAATTCCGTTGGCGAACAGGGGGAACAAGTGACTTTATGCCGGCAGTTTTCAGTGTCTTTGCCGCAGTTCATCGGTCAAATTGTGTGGTACTAGACAAGAAATTGTGCTGAAAACCCACTCAACAGCTTGTGGCAGCATGAAATGTGTCTCAGAATATGTCTGGGGTGTTTGGGAAGCCTCCAAAAAAAATGTATAAAAAAAAATTCAGGGTCACATGAAAACCATTTTATTAGTTGTTTCTCCGATACTAGTCAGCTATCTGATCTTCAAGCTTGATGTATTAATAACATTGATTCCTATGGGGTTTGCCACTAAAAGATGGAATGCCATTCGCCAACATTCACCCGGCGAAAACGGTGGGACATAAATGCAGCAAACATAGTCTTTGTCTGGCAAAGAGGTGATTTATAGCATAGTAAATGAAGCAAACTATGAAAAGCATGGCAAATGGTTGGTGAAAGCTTAGTAAATCAGTGTGTTAAATTGTAAAGTATCTCCAAAAACTATAATATTCAAGGTGTGAGAGAATCTCAAAATCTATATATCTATATAGACTGGATTACCTAATTTGATTACCCTGTTAGTTAATTATGTACCTGGAAGTCCTATAATGCAAAATATATTTATAAAATGCAAAAGATAAGAAAAAAGGGATTCCCACAACCCACACTGACAGCTGTGTTGAAAATGTTTTTTAACCATTATTTTCAAACATCACTTGTCTAGCATGATACCTGATTTTCCGTGTTTAGAGTTCTGTATCCAGCTTAAACGAAGGGATTAGAGGCAGCTGCTTTTATTTGCAGAATAATTTTGCTTTTCTTTGCTGCTCTGCTGGAACATAGATCCAAGACAGTTAATTTGTTGTTTCAGAGGGAAAATGTGAAACATAAAAAGAATCACTCCCCAAAGCTTTACATTTTCTAACACCAAGGGAACCAGATGTATTTGTAAAAGTAATGCCTTGGGTATGTTTCCAGAGTAACTGCTGAATAAATATCGGCCTCTGTTAGGCATTTATAATTGTTCTGGAGTTAACCTGACTCTCAGTGGTATGTATATGAGCAAAATATGAAAAAACAAATGCCAAAAAATATAGTGCTCATTTCTATCTCTTTATTAAAAATAAAATTAATATTTCATAAACATGATTTTACCTAGAATTCTAAGCCAGAGAAAAAGAGAGTGAGGATTGTTTTTAAGATGCAGAAATAAAGTGTCTAATAAATACTGTTTCATTATCTTCAATATTACATTAAGGGCCTGATTTACAGGGTGCACCAAATTCTGCTTCCATTGTGGCAGTCAAAACCAGTGCAGGGAAATATAAACCAGCGGTTAATGCTGTAATGCAGCATTCATTTAGGTGCAACACCCACATCCCGAGGACAGAGGCACAATAGGATTTCTCATCCACCTAGCCAAGTACTCTTGTTTATAGTACAAGTTAGTCAAAAAACTAACAAAGACTGTCACTGCCAGTAAACTATAAGACAAGTTAGGATAGTTACAACTAATCATATAAGGCTAAGGCATTACAGAGGTTGTATAAAATTTAAAATTGCACTTTTTTGTTACCTTATTATAAAAGTGAACCTAAATGCAAAACAGTTCATGGGGATGTTCCCCACCTCCAAATCAGAGTGCCAGTCTGCTGAATTCCCCATAGTGATTTCCCATATCGGTCAAAAATACTTACAGCCTTGTCAGTGCTACTGTACTGTTCTCGATACTGCTGTGGGTACCTGGGGGTCAACAGGGTTAGCACAGCAGGAGTTCACATGCCATAAATGGCTTCTGGGAGTCATGTGAGGCACTGTGTTTTGGACATAGAGGGTAATTTGCCCCTTTTAGGGCCAAATTAAGCCTTACTGTAGACATCCCAAATCAAGGTGGGGTTGCAGTTGTTCTGAGGTCTACTTAACTATCAAAATAATCAAAAGTTTCCAAACTTTCTGTCCCACAAGTATTTCTTTTGCTATTTCTACTAAGCTTAAAGCAGCTAGTAAAAGCTGTATATAGTGTGACCTGCTGGCCGGGCCCCTGCATACTTCTGCCAGACATTTATAGTTTATGAGATGAGATGGGATTGCCGCCAAGGTGAGTTTACAGGTGATTTGGAGGGTTTCATACAAATGGGAAATGGATAGGATTCTGCAAGGATGCCCTTCTGTCACCTCAACCTTCTTAGCTTGAAGTAAAACACGCAATTATTTTAAAGTTTACATTTTTTAGAAGCATAAACTTCAGGAGAAGTATGTTATGTTTTAGACATTGCACAAAGCTGCCCAAAATCTTTAGGTGCCTATTCTGCCAAAAAGGTAACAGTGTGATAGTACAGCCAGTGTTAAGGAACTGAAAGAAGCTAAAGTAGGACTGAGGAACAATGTCTACCACTGCCTTCCAAGTGACTCCGCCCTTGTTCCACTATAAAATTCTCTTGAATTGGGCTTGTATGGGGCAAGGCATTATTGGGGAAACATTGAAGACACCCCCCCCCCAAAAAAAAAGGATAAAAGTACTTTGAGACGTACATTCATATGATTATTTCCACCTGACATTTTATTAAACCTGCTCCCTGTGGGAAGGTTGCTTACTTAGTAAGAGATGGGGACATTAGGCATAACATCCAAAGGCAACTCGTCTGCTACGGCACATTGGAGCAAATTCAGCAAGAATTGAAAATAATTCTCTTTGTAGTAAAATATGCACTTTAGGTAAAAAAAAGTTGAATCACCAGCTAATAAGACAATGAAAGACAATGGCAGTGCTTGGTACAGTGTAACAAAGTGCAAACAATTCATTACTTTACTTAGGAGTAAAAAGTGCCAAATGTTTATGCTTTTTCCCTAAAGTGATTTTGTGATTTTACCCTAAAGTGATCAACCCCATTGTGTTAAGCTGATTGACATGTTATGCATTCAAATGAATTGTTTTTTTTCCCCTATTGCATTTCATGCTCTGAAAAATGCACCACAGCAGGGTCAGCAGGAACAAGGTGCGACTACAGTTTACTTTCTGATCAAGAAAGTCAATATATTTGGTCTCTGTACAGTAATTTTACTATAATGGGGCAGCCAAGGCCTAGTGGTTAAGTGAACGGACTTGGAACCAGAGGATGGTAAGTTCCATTTCTGTCTGGGGTCTGACTAAAAAGCAAGACACTTGGGGCTTGAAGGAGGCACCTTGCCCCCACACTGCACGGATGGGCAAAAGCAAACAAAAGGCAAATAAACACATATAATAATAACAATTATTATTTTTGTATAAAGTAAGTTCCATAAACATTTAATTCTAATGTTGCCCGCGATTGCTGTAGCTCACCCGGGCAGAGAAGGTATAAATCCAACCCATGATGTTATTACTTGGCTAATTTACCTGTAACATTTACACAGCATACTTACTGTAGTGGCATGTGTATATTACATCAAAATTATAACCATTTTTATTTTGCAAAGAAAGGAAAAGGGTTTTGAACTGAGCTAACAATCAAAATACCTCCCTGTATGTGGATCACATTCTTCATAGCTTAGGACAAGAGTACTCGGCAGTACTTTCATTGCCACAGGATTCAAGGGTATTCCGTAAAAAGAAAAAAAAAAGAGGGGACAAAGAAACTTCTGCCCTTCCCACAGCACACTTTGTTGCCACTTGACCTCAATAAGAATAAAGAACTGGAGCTGGAAACACAGGCAGGTGACTACACAGAAATAGTAATAACCAAGCATGACTGTATAATATAACACAATGTGACAGTATAACATTATATTATATAGCCATGTCTTGCCCATTACTTTGCAATCATCCGCCTACCACTGCTGTTCGGCTGAAGAAAAACTGGCATGGAGCCAGAAGATGACAGCCTAGCAGCTGCAGGACACTGATGTATATTTTCCTCTTACTCTTTTGTAGCACATTGCGTGGACAGAGGGTGGGGGAAAAAATCTAGCCGTCAATGATTGCTGTATAACGACTACCATATAACCGTGTTTTACCTCTAACTATTTACTGCTGTAGAATGTATTTTGGAAGTACAGTGAAAGTCAGCATTATATAGCTGGCAGTTGTATGGTCTGACAGCATATATTATCTTTATTATGTAATATCTGCTTTACATCTTTTTCGCAACACGTATACTGCATGATATATGGCTCGGTTTAATATGACAAACCCTGTATTGAAGCAGAATGTAAGGGAACCTACTGATATTGCAAAATGACTTATTTTATGACCTTTAAATGCCAGCACATAGCTATGTTTATGTTCATTTATATCGATACAATTTCTTTTTTAAGCTTTTTGGCACTTAAAAGCGGCATTTTCTATTTGCGTGAGTTCGGTCATAACATAATATTGATATATGTGAACAACAGAAAGAGCTGCGGCACATGAAATGTGCAAACGTTATAGCAGAATTAAGACAGTTCTGGGTGCAAACTGAAAGACAAAGCAAACATTTGGATTTAATATAACTGCATTAAAACACAACGGGTGTATACACGCGCATATTATTTACATTAATGGGTGTTCTAAAAAGAGTAATTGCAGCTGTTAGGCAGCGGATTCTGTAAAGGACTGCTCCAAATTATAATTCTAATCTTTGTTCCTTGTTATATTAAAATATATATATATATATTTTTTTTACAATTATTTTAAAACAAACAAGTGCATTGAGATCAGTTTCCAATGTAATGCAGGCAACTACATGGGGGGGGGGGGGGGTTATCTGGTACATCTTACAATGATCCATCGCTGTTAATTACTGTATTGTTTGTTCATTGTCCTCACTGAGCTGGTGATCACTAACTAGTCTTTGATGTTTCAGGCATTTGCTGTATTGACACAATGCACTGTCCTCATTTGTAACTCAGTGCTGAATACATTAAGATGGTTGATTGGAGGTTAAAATACTACATCTATACACATATAATTGACTTAAAGTGGACCAACAGTCAAAAAAGACTTAAACCAGACCAACACAACAAACAGTGCTCATATGCATCCCATATGCATTGTCAGTTATGTCAATTGGGAGAGGAAGCTCCAAAATGGCCGGTACCTTTCTTTTCCAACTGTGCCAGGCTGTTGGTCTGGTTTAACATCAACACAGTAGGCCAAAATTAAAAACTTGGACAGAGTTGTGGGCCAACCTTCATATTTACTGAAAAAAATCTCTACTCAACGGCACATGCGCACAGCCAACCGGGGTGCTTGGCTCCAATCAGCTTTTATTAGACGTATTTTCTTAGTCTTAGCAAATGAGAGCTCTTGTCAGCTGCATACTCTGCTATGCTCGATCTGGGGGCATGCCCGCCCCATCCATTCACAAATGCCTTAGCGGGTATGCGTCTGGCTAAAGGTATAGTGTAACACAGCTGTGGTGTTTTTAAACAGCGATTTGGGATGCCCTGGGTAGTGAGGATCAGGCGTTTGTAAGACCCAGCCATATACATGGTTGGTCCTCTTTAATGCAGCATGCCCCTTCCCATGATGGGATAGGGGTTCTCGGTTTTCACTGTCACTGTAGCATGACCGCATCCTGCATTGAGTGAGATGGCTCAGCCTTGTTGGCAGTCGCATTTGCCAACCACTGAGGAAAGTACTTCTCTACTACACCATCATAGGGGAGGGGTATTACATCAAAGCCCCAACCCATAATCTCCCTGGCTACAATCTGGCAGGGCAATCTGGCCGCCGTGCAGACTTGTTAACTAGCCTCTTGAGGACTAAGTGGTGCTGGGCAGCAAGTGTGCAGCCCAGCACCTGGTTTAAAGGTAATGCCTGTGACCTCCCCAGCCCTGTCACTCATAAATAAGAGCACAGGAAGGGGGGCACAGGGCTCATGGTCCTAATCTGATGACACTGAGGGTCAGATTTGGCTCACGGCAAGTTTGGCATGTAAATCACTCTATAGGTACAAACAAAACAAAAAAAACGCATACTCGTCTTTTGTCTCCCACAGTTATATCAACCCAGCCCTTGGCAGGCCCCCTCCATAGCAAAGCAGGGGCAGCCATTCACCCCAGGCGTCCCTAGTGAGAGTTAGAGGGACTCGATCTTGTGAGCTGGTAAGTATGCACCCACACTTGTTTGTTCAAGCTCAAGTCGTAATATCCTTTACAATTTAATGTTGTATTTAAAATCCCCTCTCCTTATCACGGGCTGGCCCTATGCTCTCAATGTGTATTTTCTCATAAGATGTCTGGCTGCCACTGTTCTCTTCTGTAATGAACATGCCACATTCAGTAGTGTAGTACATACTCTGTTTTGTCTTGTCAACACATCTGATTGCTGGGCATATGGCTGCAAACAGCGCACATCTATTACAACGCTATAAATCTGTCCTTCCTTTAAACAGACTGTGCACTGTTTGGGGAAGCACAGGCGGGAATCAACAATTTGCTGCGGCCAAAACACAGTGTTCCCATCCGCTAGGAAAGTAGTTATAAAACACCAGGCTACTGGCATCAAAGAAAATGCTTTACTACCAGTTAGTCTACATCTGCCTTCATTCTGAAAGACTTTCAAGATGCACTCAGAAAGGAAAATAAAAGCAGGGAGAAAAGTTAGTGCCGGCACACGCAAACATTCTTTGTTTTAAAGCAGGGGCATAACTATGTGGGGTGCAGATGTAGCAGCCATTTCAGGACCCATGAGTTCAGGTGGTCTCTCTATTCTGCTGTCTTCTACTATCTGCTGTTTAAGCTTTTGGAAGCGTAACTGTGCCCATTACATTTAACAATTGGCATCCTAGAGGATCCTAAATGTGACATTTAAAGGGTCACCATATGAGCAATGCTGGGGCATCAGGGCCCCGTCAAATTGTGTTTCCCTTCTGATTTAAAGTCTTCCCCTATTGGTGCTAAATTAAAATGCTGGAAAAAATAAGTGCTGGGAGAGGCCAAGATCCCTTTCGCACATTCCCTGCATGGTTGTGTGTCCATGCAGATAGTCCTGCTGCAGGAGTGTGCAGCAGACAGAGGGATTCCATCTTTTACATAGTGACAGAGGCCCCGACTGTTCTTTAAACTAGCCCAAAAGTCTAAAAAAGTGTAATCTGTCAAGCATCTTCCCTAGGGGACATACCAATTTGAGATGCCTTACTGTGTGACGTAAAACTCGCTCTTCCCCATTCCAGTATGTCTGCAATATACGGCATTTTCATTTCACACAGAAGAGGCTTAGCTGCCTTCCTCCATATGGGCCCTCTCTGCATGTGACCACTGCAAATCAATGATGTTTAACCACCATGTACAGAGGTAATCAGCATTTTAAAAGACACATTGGAACCAGGAAGCGGTGAGTATGTTACCATGATGTTGGCTTCATCCTTACAAAGTCAGAGAAAATACTTGCGGGAGTAAAAGTGTTTTATATATATATTGATGGTGATTCTGCGTTAAATCATTTAAATTTGTTTAACATATTAGTGCAAGTTCCAAGGGGACAAAAAGTGACAGCAAGAAAGTGTATGAGAAAAAACGAATTAAGAAAAGAGAGCACTTAGAATAGAAAAGTTTGCAGCTGTATATGATTCCTAGAAGTTTCACAAACACAAGGGATCCTTAGGGTTTTGCTTTTTCTAGGCAGCATCTAAATAAGCTTGGCAAGCTTGGTGGTAAGATATAAAATAAGCTCAGTCAGTATCAGCAGGGGTTTACCTTTTAATGTAGTGCACAATATGTGTCCGCATACACATACATGCTTCTATCAGCGGGGGGTAAGCCCGTTTTTCTATTAGATGTTTTGCTGGCAATGTATAATTTACTATAAAAAAAAGAATTTATTCAAAAAGTAAGGCAGAACAATTATTTCCCTTTTATGGTAAATAATAGCCAGGACAGGGATCATCATAGGAGGTAGAAGATCTTGATTTTTATATAAACATTTAATTTTAGTTTTCAGTTTATGGCCTCTCAGTTTAAGGCAATTTAACCTAACTATTGTTAAAGAACTTAAAGTGGACCAAAACCCAGAATTTTGACTGCGTTTTAATCCTTGCCCCCGGGTACCCCAATCGGAGATGCCCGCTGTGTTAAACCCCCCAGGTCACTCAATCTAACTCACCTTTCACAGGTCCTACAGCGCATGCATGCTCTCTTGTTTAATCAGCGCACTTGGATCCTCTCCCACTCCTTCGTCTAAAAAAATCATCTGAACTAGTGGACCCAAGTGCACCCGGCAGCCGCATCCCACACTACACTCTACCTGGAAGCATATCGGCATCAGCCATTCACAAATGCCTGATGCGGGTGTGCACCCTGCCAAAGGGATAACAGGAGTGGCCGTTGGAGAGGGGGACAAGGCGAGTTTACAAGCAACCTGGGGGGTTTCACACAGCAGGACAATCCGATTCTGGATGCCCCAGCGGGAGGGACTCAAGTGGCCCTGGAATCTTATAGATTTCATGGCCATCGGTTCATGGTACGGTTCATAGATACACCTGGTAGGTTGCTATAGGGAAGTCCACACCCCTCAACACAATTTAATTAGCAACTTCTAAATTCCCTGCAGGGAATTCAAAAACATGTTGTGTTTTGTCTATAAGCCTGGCTATATTAGTACCTAGAATTGCAGAAAAATACAGTCAGGGTGAGGAAGGGGTGCACAATTTCTAATCGTAAATCCATATTTTGTACACTTTAAAATTAAAATTTTGTTTTATTTATTTTATTTGGCATGCTTCTGTTACTGCTTTAACAGACCCTAGTTTATATATATAATGTTGTTAGATGGCCCAACAACCTTACTTTCCTTACTTTAATACTAATAATAATTTATATTGACAGTATATGGCTAGGCTCCAAGCCCCCCCCCCCCCCCCCCTAATTATCTTCTGTTTTCATACCTGGGGCACAAACTATGGCCAAATTAAAACTAAAAATATGGTCTATGTAAATGTAAGATTCTTACTTTGAACTTATTCTGAAGAGTAAAAACATTTTACTGCAAATTATATATAACAGGTTATTGAAAATGTGTTATCGATGCAGATTTTGAAATATGTGGCCAGCTGATGCTAGTATACTCTACTCAAGAGGTCAGTAAGGCATAATGAATATTAGTACAGCAAAGTTCTACGGAAAACCACAATCATTAGTTCACTAATGAGCTTTCTGGCAATATTCCTTGGAGAAATAACAAAAAGAAGCTGGCATTTCAATGACATCCCTTTGTGTCAATAATATTCATAAAACATAGAGTCACTGCATTGTTTATTGTTCATTTCAGAGAAATAATTAAACCACAGCAATAATGTACAACAGTGGCTTTGGTGTAGAAGAGCACTAGGAGTTTTGCAAAGAATAAAACACATACCTATTCCTAGTTACAGACATCAAAAACCCATAGCTAGTGTTGTTGTGGGCACCTGCCCTGTGTTGAGCCTTTATAATTTCTATATGCAGTTAATGCCCTTTACAGTCGTAAGGAGGGCTTTCTCCTCTATGGCAAAATTTAATTTTGGTAAACAGGAAGTAAAAGAAGAGTGAAAGAGCTATTCAGCCACAGCTCCAAGCGATGCTGCATTACAAAACTACAACATTTAAATCAATCTGAAATTGTGTCACCCACTTGAACTTCAATGGACACTAAACATGTGCTGTGTGATTCTTTCACCCATTTCTCTGTAAAAATACCGTTTTGTGAGTACTCACCTTTAAAACGGGTATTATGAGTGTGCCATACACTTCACTTCGATCTTCATGACATGTGGGTAATCTCCAGTAGAGGGCGAACTTCTGCAGAGATGAATATGCAAAAAAAAGAAAGCCCCTCCCGGCCCAAATATACCTGCGACCTCCCACCAATTTCCCAGTGTAAAAAAGCAGTAAGGGGACCACGAAGAACCAATTATAACCTTAACAAGCAAAACCAATGGTTCATCAAATAAAAACTCCAGAATACCTGAAAAAAAGGGGTGGGGAAAAGTGGAGTGTATGGCACACTCATAATACCCGTTTTAAAGGTGAGTACTCACAAAACGATATTATTCTAAGTGTGCCATACACTCCACTTCGATCTTCATGACATGTGGGACATCCAATAGCAGTGTCCGTCATGGGTGGGAACCAGAAACAGTAAAGAATGTACCAACTCAAACCACTGCAGCTTGCAGAACCTTGCGGCCAAAAACAGCATCCACTGAAGCCCGCACATCAACCTTGTAAAACTTGGAAGAAGTATGAACGGAAGACCAAGTAGCAGCCTTACAAACTTGTTCAACCGAAGCCTGGTGCTGAAAAGCCCAGGATGCACCAACAGCACGAGTAGAGTTCGCCATGACCCTAAAAGGGGGAGTCCTCCCCTTAGCAGAATAGGCCCCAACAACGGCCTGACGAATCCATTTACTAATGGTAGACTTGGCGGACGCCAATCCTTTCCTGGGCCCACAGGGCACCACGAAAAAAGCATCCGTCCTGCGGAAAAAAGAAGTAGTCACCAAATAGAACTTCACACAGCAAACGACATCCAAATTGTGCAGAACCCACTCCTTGTCATTGTTAGGCTTAGGACACAAGGAAGGGAGAACAATATCCTGATTGAGGTGGAAGGCAGACACCACCTTAGGAAGGAAATCTGGCTTAAAGCGACAAACCACCTTATCCTGGTGTCTCTCAAAGTAAGGGGCCTGAATCGACAGAACCGGCAACTTAGAGAAACGCCGAACAGAGGTAATAGCCACCAAGAAGGCAACCATCTAAATGAGAACCGAAATATCCTGTAGCGGCTCAAAAGGAGGACCCTGGAGAGCCGAAAGAACCAAATTCAAATCCCAAACCGGAACCACAGCCTTCCAAGGGGGCTGCACATGCGCGATCCCTTGGAAAAAAGGTCTTAACCAGCGGGTGTAAGGCAAAAGACCTCTGGAAGAAAACCGACAGAGCAGAAACCTGTCCTTTCAAAGTATTAAAGTGGACCAACACCCAGGATTTTGACTATCCAATCCTATCCAGTTTGCGAACTACCTTGCCCAGCATGGAGACGGGCGGAAACATGTACATAAAACCCAGATCCTTCCAAGCAAGGGATAAGGCATCCACTGCCAGATATAGAGGATCCTGAGAAAGAGACACAAAGGCCGGAAGTTTGTGATCGTGCCTCGAGGCAAAGAGATCCACCTCCGGAGTCCCCCACTTGCGGCAAAGATCCAGAAAAACCTCGGGGGTTGAGAGACCACTCTCCTTGGCAAGAGGATCCCCTGCTCAGGGAATCCGCCTCCGTGTTCTCCACTCCCGGAAAGTAGACTGCCGAAACTCAAGGAACATTGCTCTCCGCCCAGTGCAGGATCAGAGGGACTTCCCTGAGGGCACTCCTGCTGCGAGTCCCTCCTTGGATTGATGTAAGCTACCACCGTTCGGTTGTCTGAACGAACCTGAACCGGTAGACCCTGTAAATGTGAGGTCAGCCGTGCCAGAACCAGTCGGATGGCTCTGAGCTCCAAGACATTAATGAGGGTGTGAACCTCCTGAGGACCCCACACCCCGCTGAACTGATGACTTTTCCAATAACCTCCCCAGCCCAACAGGCTGGCATCCGTGGTAACCGTCTCCCAACAAGGGACCCGAAAGGATCTGCCCTTCAACAGGTTGCTCGCGTCCAGCAACCACCGAAGGGACTGCGGAACCCTGGGAGACATCCTGAAAGGTTGATCCAATGACTGCGGACACCTGTCCAAATGCGTCAATAGGTGAAGTTGAAGAGATCTCATGCGAAACTGTGAAAAACGGTACCGCCTCGAAGGAGGACACCATCAAGCCCACCAGTTTTAACCCCTGTCGGATAGAGGGACAAGGACTGGCCCAAAGAAGGATGATCAGATCCTGAATCCCCTGCACCTTGGTCTGGGGCAGAAACACACTGGCCTGAATGGTATCCAGATTCATGCCCAGAAATGAAATCACTTGTGACGGACAGAGAGAAGACTTGGGGCGGTTGATCACCCACCCGAACCTCTCCAGAGTTGACACCACCTGGTGGGTGTCCAGCTCCGCCTGACGGAGGGAAGAAGCTGAGATCAACAGGTCGTCCAGATAAGGCTCAATGCGAATGCCCTGAGATCTGAGCAGAGCCATTATTCCCGCCAAGACCTTGGTGAAGACCCTTGGCGCCGAGGTCAGTCCGAAGGGAAGGGCTACAAACTGAAAAAGTTGATCCTCCACCGCAAACCGGAGGAATCTCTGATGTGCCGGAAAAATCGGAACATGCAGATACGCATCCTTGATGTCTATGGATGTCATAAAATCCCCTTGGCGAAGGGAATTGATAGCCGAGCGCAGAGTCTCCAAGCAAAACTTTTTGGCTCTGATAAACCTGTTGAGAACCTTGAGATCTAGAATGGGTCTCACCGAACCCTCCTTTTTGGGAACTGTGAAAAGGTCGGAGTAGTAACCACTGCCTCTCTCCAACGGAGGCACTGGGCAAATAACTCCCATGTCCAGAAGGTTTTTTACTGCTAACAGGAGCCCCTGTGCAGCCTGAGTGTCCGAGGGCACCCGAGACCTTAAGAATCTTGGAGGCGGCCAGTACTCGAACTCCAGTTTGTACCCGGAGGAGACCACTTCCAAAATCCAAATGTCTGTGACCTCCCGGGCCCAGACCTGGAAGAAGAGCCGCAGCCGTCCCCCCACCCGTGCGGGTGAGGGTGCCCCTTCATTGCTGAGCCGGTTTAACGGCGGGCTTGGGCTTGGAACCCCAGGCAGCCGTGGGACGTGCCCGACCTCTGCCCCTGTTCCAGGCTGAGCTCCTGACACCCGAGAAGGCCAAACCTCTAGCCGCTCTGGCCCCTCGAAAGGAAGGAGTGAACAAGCCAGCCCCCCGAAAGGGACGGCGCTGTTTCTTCCGCTGAGGTAACTTACCTCCCTTAGCAACAGCATCCAATTTATCTCCAAACAGCCGCGCACCCAGGAAGGGGTGAGCTGTAAACGACTTCTTGGCCCCAAAATCCGCCGTCCACTGTCGGAACCAGACCAATCTGCGCATAGCCACCAATAGGGCTGAAGTCCTGCTACACACGACAATAGAATCTTCCATAGCAGCCAAGACAAAACCCATGAACAATTCACATCTCTTAAGGGTAGCGAACTCAGCGCTAGCCGGATCAAACTGAATGTCATTCAGCCAGTCCCTGATAAGAGACCTGGTAGCAAGCGACACTGGGGCAGATGCACAAACAGGCCGCAGGGCCGCGCCCACGCTGGCAAATGCGTGACACGCCATCTGATCAAGGCGCTTGTCCTCGCCATCCTTCGGGGAAGTGGCGTCAGGGGTGTTCAGTGGCGAATCTACCTCGGGAGGAGAAGACCATCGCTTAACCGCCTCCACCGGGAAAGGATACTTCTTATCCCATCCCTGAGGAGCACCAGGAAGCCGACTGGGCCTTTCCTCTTCTTTCCGGATCAGCGCATCAAAGTGACCCTGGGTAGGAAATTCCAGACGGGTCTTGCGGGCCCCAAAAAATTCCCCCTTCTTGAGAGGAGTCGCCTCAGGCGGGTCAATATCCAACACCTCCAATAGATGTGACAAAACAGTGGCCGTATCGATGGCATCCCCCAGCGCCTGCCCGACATCAGCATCACCAGACTGTACATAGTCAGTCTCCATTTCCTCATACAATTCCCCCTCCACTAACGGGGAATAATCCGACAAATCAATGGAATCGTCGTCAACATCCCACAAGGGCTGGGCCGACTACAAATGTCTCTTTTTAGCCTGGGCCTTCTTGCCCACCATGCTACCAATAAATTTCTCGATGCTGGCCAACCTAGCACTAACATCAGAGTGCGACTCCCCGCTGGCGCCAATGTCACTTGGGGTACGGATAAGGCGGGGAGGGGAAGGCAATGAAGCGGGAGGAGCCGACCCAGAAGGCTGGGTACCAGACTGCCGCGTTATGGCCTTTTGTGCACATGGTATACAGATCAGCACATTCTCCCCCGTAAGGGATACCCCACACCTCACACATGGCCCAGATTGTCCCAGAGGGAGCCCGAGCCCAGTATCCTGCGTAGCCTCCATATGGTGAATTTTTGTGGTCAGTCGCAAGACCGCAGGGAATTTACGCCTAAGCAACCCGGGATGCCCCTTAAAAGTCCCGGTGGGAGGATTTGAGGTGATCAATTTTACACTAGGTACCCCACGACCAGGAGGAACCCCTTAACATGCACAATAATGAAGCAATCTGCAACACACAATAAGGCATATCAATTACTATACAGTGTATATATATATATATATATATATATATAAAATATATAAACATACAATTTTAACCCTTTAAACGCCAGCTACGTAAAATTCACGTAGCTGCCTCTCCTGTCATTAAACGCCAGCTACGTAAATTTTACGTACCTGGCTTTCCCCCCTGCTAACTGGCAAAAAAAAAAAAGACACTCACCTGACCCCCCGTTTGATTCGGCCGGGTCTCCCCTTTAAGATGGTGTGCTCCGATCGTCCGTGGGACCTCCTCCGGCTGCAGGGGAGGGCCCGGAATAGGGTGCCCCCCCCCGTTTTAGCTGCCACTGGCTTTCCTGTAAAAAAATAAATAAATAAAAATGACATTTACCTACCTGCATGTATGCTGGCTCCCGTCGACCCTCCTCTTCACCTGGGGGGCCTCCGATCCCCCCCAGGGCTTGCCGATCTTCAGGAGAGAGCCCGGGAGGCTCTCTCCTCTCTCCTTCTCGATGGCGGCCGCCATCTTGCTGCTAAGCTAGCTTTGCTGCTATGACGTCATCCCGTTCCGTCTCCCCGTCAAGCCCCACCCCTTTTTGGGGGCGGGGCTATGACGTAATCCCGGTCCCGATCACTGGCTTCAGCTGTTTCAGCTGTCAGATGCCGGTGATCGGTGCACTGGAAGGAGGTGGCAGGAGATCACCGGCATCTGTCATCAGAGCGGTGAGGGACAAGAGCTTGCAATCGGAGGTAAGTACAGTAAAAAACATTTTTTTAATAAAATCATTTTGTGTGTGTGTTTTTTACAGTTAACCCTTTGTGAGCTGGTAAGGGGTCTATCAGACCCCTGTACCAGCTCACAAGGCTCTGGGTCTGGCAAGTCACCTGTGGGCTAGCGGGTGACTTGCCATTAACCCCCAGCCCCCCATTACCTGCCTCCCCAAAGGCCGGGGGGGGGCAGAAGGGCCCGGGCCACTATGGCTATGTGGGCCTGTTCTACAAGCCCCCATAGCTGGCCCGGGTCGGTAACGCTGGGTAGGGGGGACCCTACGTCATTTTTTTTTTTGGATTTTTAAGGGTTTTTAACCCTTAAAATTCCAAAAAAAAAGGGGTCCCCCACCCTGGGAGGGGGGACCCTATGTCAATTTTTTTTTAATTAACCCCTTATGTCCTGTCACCCAGCTGGTAATAAATGCTTCCAGCATTTTGTGGTACATTGAGGGAGAACTTCCAGAAAACTGTGGCAACATCAACAAGCCTAGTATGCCTAAAAAGCTTGAGGTGTGTACTTTTTACATTTTAAGTGGACCAACACCCAGGATTTTGACTTTCCTGGGTATTGGTCCTTTCCCCTGGGGCATCCCGATTGGGGATGCCCCGCTGCGTGAAACCCCCCCGATCACCCACAATAACTCACCTTACCCGGGTCCTACGGCGCATGCGCGGCCGCTCGTCCAATCAGCGCGCTCAGAGCGGCTGAGTTATGGACGTCTAAGAGACATCTAAGCTCAGCCGCTCTGAGCGCGCTGGCGGCCGCATCCCCCACTTCCCTCTAACAGGGAGCGTGCCCGCGGCGGCCATTCATAAATAGCCGGCCTGGGCACGCGTCCTGCTAGAGGGATAGCGATTGGGGATGCCCCGCTGCGTGAAACCCCCCCGATCACCCACAATAACTCACCTTACCCGGGTCCTACGGCGCATGCGCGGCCGCTCGTCCAATCAGCGCGCTCAGAGCGGCTGAGTTATGGACGTCTAAGAGACATCTAAGCTCAGCCGCTCTGAGCGCGCTGGCGGCCGCATCCCCCACTTCCCTCTAACAGGGAGCGTGCCCGCGGAGGCCATTCATAAATAGCCGGCCTGGGCACGCGTCCTGCTAGAGGGATAGCGGGGATGCGGCCCGCGCATGCGCCGTAGGACCGGATTCAACTAAGTGGTAGCAGGTGTTCCGGGGGGTTTCACACAGGGGGGCATCCCGATTTTGGATGCCCCAGGGGGAGGGAATAGAACGGTCCAGGAATCTTATAGATTCCGGGGCCGATCAGCCCTGGGTGTTGGTCCACTTTAACCCATTGTGAACTTGTAAGGAGTCCATGAGACCCCTGTACCAGTTCACAAGGCTCGAGGGCTGTCAAGTGACCTGCGGCTAGCGGGTGACTTGCCATTAACCCCGGCCCCCCTATTACCTGCCTCCCCGAAGCCCAGGGGGGGCAGAAGGGCCCGGGCTGATTTAGGCGGTGCTGGCTTGTACTTGGCAGGGCGGGGGGCCACCAAAGCTGGCCCCTGCGCCCTGTTCTGCAATCCCTGCATAGCTGATCCCTGGGCTACTTATGCTGGATAGGGGGGACCCCATGTCATTTTTATGGGAATTATTAATGGTTTTTAACCCTTAAAATAAAGAAAATGGGGGTTACCTCCCCCCCAGGAAGGGGAACCCCACACCGATTTTTTTTCTTGATTTAACCCTTTATAGTGTGGATTGTAGTTGTATTTTATTTTTACATGTTATAAAATGTTTTTTCAGTTTGGGGGGTCTTCTGAACAGTAACAGGGGGCTACCGATACATATGTGGTACCGTTGTAATCGGAAGAAATGGGGCTTTCACATGCAATATGGTTTTCTTTAATAAAACAAATGTTTTATTTGAAATAAAGGAGATAATTTTCTAAAAAAAAATTTTTTATTTTGTTTTGTTTAATTTACTCAAAAATATTTAAAAAAAACTGTAAAAAAATTACAAACAAGACATTTCATGTTAAAGCCTAAACTCTGCCGCAAAAAAAAATATATGATTGATTTTCCTGCAAATTCCTGCAAAAATCACAGTTAAGCATAGCGCAAAATGGTGAAAAATGACCTGTCAAGAGAGGGTGACAAAGCCTAAAGTAGGCTGGCAGTTAAAAGGGTTAGTAGTACCTATGCATGTTGGGTATCGTTCTGCTCGGGGGATTTTGCGCTTTCAGATTTAGCTTGTTTTTTTTTGTTTGCATATTGATATTTTAGGAAAACTCATTTTTTATTCTGCTTTATTATACATTTTTTAAGGAAACCCTGTGCGACCAACGAAGGGATTACTTCCAGAAAGATGGGCCCACTACAACATGCTGTGTATGCTTAGAAAGCTTATCATGTGTACTTTCAGAAAATATATGGTTTGTGGTAGGTATTCCAAATGTAAAGGGTTGTTTTGGTAGAAAAAGCGCAAGGTGCCACTTTGTCTGCAGAGCTGAAATTTTCAAGCAAAATTACCGTCTCCCCAAGCTTTACTTTGGGGTGTTTGGCAACTCTTCCCTTGACAGTAGCTATGCATGTTGGGTATCGTTCTGTTCGGGGGATGTTGCTTTTTTAGATTAACTTGTTTTTTCTTGTTTGCTTATAGTTTTCTTTAGAAAAATGTGGCTTTGATTCTGCTTTTTTATCCTTTTTTAGGGAAGTTCTGTGTAACCAAAGAATACATTGAGGGAGAACTTCCAGAAAACTGTGGCAACATCAACAAGCCTAGTATGCCTAAAAAGCTTGAGGTGTGTACTTCCAGAGAATATATAGTTTGTGGGGGGTATTTCAAATGTAAAGGGTTGTTTTTATTGAAAAACTGCAAGGTGTACATAGTGCTTAGCATAGCTGTATTTGATCTGAAAATCCCCTAAAGCGCTGTTTCAGTTTTGGGGAAGTCTCCTGGGCAGGAAAGGGCATCTACCAATACATATGTATATTCAAAAATCACAGTTGAACATGCATAGTGCAAAATAGTGAAAAATGGTCTGGCAACAAAGCGTAACAAAAACTCCAGGTAGGCTGGCACTTAAAGGGTTAATTAAATAATTAAATGGCAAAACCTGCAAAAAAACAGCACCGCAGCCCCCCCCACCAGAGAGGGACCCCCAAGTGACAAAGAGGTGGCCAACAGGCCCCTACCTGTCCCCAAGAACGGCAGCAGCAACCGCAGCAAGGCAGCAAAAATGGCCCCGGACCTGAGGAGAAGCCGAGAAGCAAGAAGAGAAGGGGGGCGGGCCAGCGCCGAAGGTGTGCTTTTCCGGCCCCACCCCCCTCCCAGCAGCGCGGATCTGGCCAGTGAAGCCCCCGCAAAACGCGCTGAATGAGGGGGAGGGGCTACTGCAGCCGCGCCGAGCGCCCGGCCCCGCCCCCTTTTCTTAACACAGCCTGAGGGAGAGAAGCTCCCCAGGCTAACAGGAAAGCCACAACGGGCTAGTAAAGCACCATGCACCAATTCATCCAGGGATACTTCCAGGAGATCCACACTCACACACAACACAAAGTAAAGTGAAACACCAACACACATACACTCATATATAAATCTTAATAAATGAAAAGGGAGAGACCGAGGATGACGGCCTGCCAGCCCCCCCTCCCCTAGAAGTTAGGGACTCGGAAGGGGGGGTGGGAGCCCGGGCATAATAAGGCCACAGGCATGTAGGGACGGGGCATCCCGCACCAGGATCACCAAAAACCTGGATAACCGCCTACCCCATAATGAGGCCTCGCGGTAGAGCAAGGCTCCTTCCGCACCCATAGGGTGCTCCTACCCTCACCAGGACCCACAGCCTAAGCTGGGAGGCTCAAATAGGGGCAATTTAAAAAGGGTCCTGGCAGTAATAGGGATAATAAACGGCCGGGCGCGGCATACCTGCAAGTAAAAGAAGTCTTCATCTTCTTTGTTGTCGCCTTCCCTGCAGAGAAGGAACTGGGAAATTGGTGGGAGGTCCCAGGTATATATGGGCCGGGAGGGGCTTTCTTTTTTTGCATATTCATCTCTGCAGAAGTTCGCCCTCTACTGGAGATTACCCACATGTCATGAAGAACGAAGTGGAGTGTATGGCACACTTAGAATATATGAACAGTCAATCACCAGTCATGATAAGGTCTTGGGCTTGATTTAATTAGTGTGCCAACATTGGTAGTTAAAGCAGCTGGCAAGCAGGCCAGCTTGAACTGAGGTACAGAAGATCCTAGTTCAGGCATACAGTAGTGAGGCTTAGGTCGACCTGTACGGCGGTTTATAGTACAAGTATGTCACTAATTACAACTAACAATGTAGGGCTTTATTTAAGAAATGCCACCAGCAAGTCAGATTTATAATGAGGAAAAATGTTTAGTGCCATACATAGCGACATATAGCGTTCCATGTATCAAGAGCACCGGGTGTTTGGTTAGCACTGATGCTGTGTTCCCTACAGCGAATTTGAAGCCGGTTTCACAGCAGCGCAGCTTTGGGGTGTTCGCGTTTTCACAGGGAATGTTCCACAACCCCCTGTGAAAAGGTGCCCATAGTAATCTATGAGTGCTTTCGCACGTGCTTCGGGTGTTCGTGTTCGGCAAAAGCCTTGCCAGCAGCGCATGGAGGGTGCAGTGCTTGTGATTCCACTTCACATGAGTGTGGAGCGCAAACGCTAGCACCCTCCATACACTAGCGGTTGCGGGGTGCCTGCTCAAAAGCGCAATCGCCCCACGACCGGGCTGTTGTTCAACCAGCCTAATTGTAGAGGGAAATTAAAAAACAAGATTTTGGTCCACAGTTGTACATAAGCAGTATGGAGCATTTACTCATATCTCCCATACTAACATTATAAATTAAACTGCTATAACACTATCCATATGAGCTTTAAAACATTACAACAATATCAATTACATTGATAGAAAGTATAATGCACTGAATACAATACACTGAAATTAAGAATTATTTTTAACACCTATAAATAATGCTAACTTTTGATAAAAAGATTAATGGATTTATGTTGATTCAAATTCACCTTTGAAATCTGATACATTTGGATTTCTTTTGTGTTATTTTTTAAACAGCTGTACAAAGGCAAATGAGACAACTGGTTTAGGGAGAATTCAAATAAATTCAGTGGCAGCTGGGTGCTTCTATCTTCTTCCAGCAATCCCAGCTATTTAATGCACCTGCGCACCTTCAGTGAACATTATCGTACCCAGCTGACGCACTGGCTAGAATACTAACACTAATATTTACAGCATGGTGTGAGGAAAGCATTGGCAGCCAGTAGGATACCCTGTGGGTGGAAATAACCTAAGGGAAATTGGACAGAAAATGATAAAAAAAAGAATTCACTGAAGCAAAAGAAAAAATTTAATTATGCTAGGAAAATGCATTTAGACGCCCTATAAAACAGTGGCTAATTAAAGCATTAGGCACTCTTTCTAAAAGAATACATTTTAATTTCGTTTAAAACAAAATATAAAAATTGTTAAAGTGACATATTACACACTGTGTCCAGGACTGATATGGTTCATCTGCTGAAAATGGTTACTACTGAAAAGTGGCATTTTGTTCTCATTACTATCTCATTTCAGTAGACAATGGGATCCCAACCCTCCTTATCAAGGCCCTCAAACAGGCCATGATTTGTGTATCTCCACATAGCTCGCTCTATAGCTCTGGCCCTGCACTAATTACTTCATCTGTGCTTCTGTGGAGATGCGCAAAACCTGGCCTGTTGGCAGGTCTTGAGGAGGAGGATTGCACTGGATTATTAGTGCTAGATTATTTGCTCTACAGCACTGCCCCCCTTCCCTTTTCCCCATCTGCTAGAATAATCAAAAGGACCATGTGACTTTTGTTCAACAATGCACTGTAAGCTAAAGCCACTTTCCCAACAAATCAGATCAAATGCTTTGTAACTGCAGACCATCAGTTAATCTTTTTACTACAGGCTGGAGCATCCATAAAGTTTTATCTTCGGGAAGCGGGGCATATGGGAAGCTCCTGTGAGAGTTGAAAAAAAAACATAAGAACAGTAAATGTGCTGCATTCACTTTCAGCAGTTGGTAAGATGCAATAATGCAACCTGTAGTAAGAATAAATGACAGGTTGCAGTTCGGAAACAACAGATCTCCATTAACCATTGGGTCAGTTATTGTTAAAGTGGACCAAAACCCAGGATTCTGACTATCCTGGGTTTTGGTCTTTGCCCCCCTTGGCACCCCGATGGGGGATGCCCCACTGTGTGAAACCCCCCAGGTTGCCCAATCTCACCCTTCCTTGGTCCTATGGCGCATGCGCAGCCTCTCTTTCTTATGCGGCCGCTGCTCGCGAAAACACCATTGGTCTAAGGTGAGTTTTCGGGTGATCTGGGGATTTGACACAGCGGGGCAAAGTAATGTAATTTGGCAATGTAGCCAAATCTTTCTAAAAGTATTCAAATTGCTGTAAGTAATTCAAAAGATAAAAAAACAGAAAATGTAATAGAAATGAACTGTGTCTATGAATGTTCAGTTCCTGATTAAAGGACAGAAGATAATCACAATTACATTAAGTGCAATAAACCTCTAGTGAAACGAGTCAATGTGTAGAATAATATGTGTTTCTAATCTTTTGATGACTTTAGCATTGAATGACTGATGCCATTAATAGTACATTAATGTACACACAGTAACATTAGAAGCGTAATTTACTTAGAAACCTACAACAATAATAGATAAAAGTAACATTATAATGTACTAATGTAATCCTGTAACCAAGAGGATTGCTATACAGAAATCACAGACAGATTTCAGTATAATATAATCCTACACTAGAGAAAAAAATCATTTAACCCTTCTTTTTCACAGTATTCGAGTACAGTCATATTCAATATAACTAAATCCTGCTTCTGAAATTGACATAGACGGTGCTCTATGTTTGGCATCCCCACAATGTGCTTAGGTAGGTCTGGTTAACCAAGTCAATGAAAGAAGGTTATTATGCGGACATGAAATTTGAAGATATATGCTTAACCTATTTAAAAGTAAACCAGTATTCATATAGGTTATAATTAGAAGTATACCATTAATATTGTTTGAAAGTGGGTAAGGATAGATATTGTGTTTCATACAATAAGACAACTGGCACAGTGAAAGCAGCATAGATATTACCAGAGACTGGGACCAAGGAGCTGGACAACCTATATCCACACTCACAATAAGGCTAAACCTTATTTATATATGTTAAGGAAACTCAGGAAAATTTGGAGTCTGATTTCTAGATTGTTTTATCTAATGTTCAAAAAGCTGCTTTCATGTAGGCTTTCAAATACACTTTAGATCAGGTCTCACAAAACTTTCTTATCATATAAGCAACATTCAGCATTGAGACCTGGTCGGGAGGCACATTCGATGTGACTGAATATCCATATAATCGTAAAAGTTATGGGACCCCTGGTTTTAGGTGTCCTGTGCTGCAAAGATGGACAAATATTTGGTATGTTCAGTATAGGCTTGTGAGGGTAAATCTATTTTTTCATTACCTTTTCTATTTTCTTTCTCTACCTTCTCTGAGTTTAAGTTCCTGGTCAGGAATAAGAGTACCCTCTCAGTTGAAGACGGCTAGGTGAATGTAGACGTATATTGCTTCAAATATAGATGAATACAGCAAATGTTTGAGTCGACCTTTGGGGGCTGGGATGCAAAAGCCTTATGCTTGTAATGCTGAGGGTCTGAGGAATATAGGCTATAATGTTCATACTGTGATCCCACATACTTGATTCCCACTCCTATTATGCCACGAGGCATCATCCAGCTTAGAAGAAGCAGTGTATGTACCGGTGGTAATATCCTAAACTCTTAAAATATTTAAAAAATCAATAAACATCTATTGAAAACTAAAATGTTAATCCTGTGTTAAATGGATTTTGCAGCATTAACTACCAATGTTAGGAAGATTGGGGATTTATTTTACATAAAAAACTGACATATGCACAGTAAGCACTGTAACAAAATGACATAGGCTACAAACATTTTTTTAATTTGTTTCAGAAGCAGTTACTTTTTACTATTCTTCCCAAAACTGCAAAAGTTGATATGGTATTATTTATTGTTTGCCTCTAAAAGCATAGCACTTTATGTATTTATATTTTAAAGAAAAGATAACCTTCAAAGTAATCTATGTCTCTGTATTCACTCTATGTTTGTGCTTTCCATTTTCCACAAAGGAAATGTATGATAAAAGAGAAGAAGTAGCTTATCTGCTCAGAGTATTATATCATCTTCGCACAGAATGCAAACAAGCATTGTCAGTTTAATTTCGTTTTACAATATTGACCTGCCATCGAGCAGAAAAGTTAAACCGGACCTTCAGCGTGATTTCATGAAAAGCCCAAACGCTTAAAAAACGGTTCCCCAGCATCTAAAATTAATATATTTTACGTTTTTAGTCACTAACTTATTATTCTTTCCCCCACTGGGCTGCAACTCTGTTCAGGAATTTAGGATACAGGCGCCGCCATCTTGACTCAGAATCATCACACTTACTGAGGAGAGGAGAGTGGGATAAGGTACAGGGGGGCGGGTTATAGCTGTGCTTTGCTCAGACAGAGCAGAGCTTGGGTCAGGTAAAGGTCAGCAGTCCCAGAATGCAGAGCAGCACAGTCAGGAGGCACTTCCTGTTTGCAGGCTGCCTGATAAGATGGCGGCTTCCATAAGCTGCCATCTTGGATGTTTAAAGGCTCATAACATGCAGTAGATGCAGGTAGGATGATTTTTAATGTGGACAATCTGTATGTACAGGGTGTGGGAAACATATAAGATAGACTCTTATTCAGAGTGAAGGTCCGCTTTAAAACTGCTGAATAACTTTTGCAAAAAATGATATTTATTAAAGTGGAAATACACCAAACGACACTTACAGCCTGAGATTTAAAAATTAATAACTTTTTAAATACGAATTTGATACAAATCTTAAAATATAGCATTAATTAAACTGGACCTTCACCATGATTAATTGAAAAGCCAAAACCCTTAAAAAATGATTCCCCAGCATCTAGCCACTTACTTATTATTCTTTCCCCCACTGGGCTGTAACTCTGTTATGGACTTTAGGATACGGATGCTGCCATCTTGACTCAGAAGCATCACATACTGAGGAGAGCGGGATAAAGTACAGGGGGGTGGGTTATAGCTGTGCTTTGCTCAGACAGAGCAGAGCTGGGGTCAGGAAAAGGTCGGCAGTCCCAAAATGCAGAGCAGCACAGTCAGGAGGCACTTCCTGTTTGCAGGCTGCGTGATGTTCCATAAGCCGGCATCTTAGATGTTTAAAGGCTCATAACATGCAGTAGATGCAGGTAAGATGATTTTTAATGTGAGCAATCACATTAAAATGTTTTTTTACACGGTGTGGGAAGATGACTCTTATTCAGAGTGAAGGACCGCTTTAATGAAAGCTGTACAACTTCCATGACTGAACTACAAATTTAAAGTCATAGAGGCTGATTCACTACTAACGCCAGGTACTGCCAGGTGAGTGTCTGTATAGCGGGGCTTAGATCGACCACTAGTAGACACTGTAAGCCGGTATCGGGCGCTGTAACAGAGTGCATCGGTCGCTATAGTAACCTGGCCAACATTGATGAATGTGATATGTGTTGGGCGCTGTAACAATAGTATAGCGCTACAGCAAGCGAGAGGTAGCGCCAGCTCAGCGCCCGGCACTCTTTTAACAAAACACTAGACACACACAGCGGCTGCGCTCTAAAGCTAGGCGCTGTAGCATAGAGCGCCAGACGCTGTGTGATCAAAGTCTGTTTTTGAACATATATCCACCAGTAACAAAGTGAAAACACATGCAATGACACTTTAGTGCCAGACCTGTTACAATTCTGCATAAAAATATAAAAAGTAAAAAAAAATTAAAAAAGTGTTTGTTTGCAGCCAAGAGAGGTCACACAATGATTTGAGCATCGGCGGCGGTGGCAGGCGGCGTCTATGCATTTGAGTTGATTGATTGATCTGGCCAGATCTTGTCGGTGGGGAGTTGGTGAGAGCCACCCTCCGTTTTTAAGCAATTTGAATTCTATGTACATGTGAGTGCAGTGTTTTCCTTTATTAAACAGTGTGTTTTTGACGGTATCACACTAGATGTTATGCTCTTTTGTTTCATGCTGCACTCCTTGGCGTGACATCATACCCTGGAATATACACTGTGTTCTTTCTGGATTTATTGGAGGAGGGATTCTGTATACCTTGGTATTTGAAGAAATCAATTACGGATGCAAATGAGATCGTACCTGAGGTGACCTGTGGAGTGACTGCTTGTGCATGGACTTTGGGATAACCCACGGGTAAACCAAGAAAGCTCTGTGTATTTATTTTTATTTTTTAATAAAAAAAAAAAAAGGTTTAATTGCCAAACACGATATTTATACACAACTAATGAAGCCCCATTGAAATGTATGAGAGAGCGACTGGTACTACATGCCGCTACTGAGCCGCCTGGATTAATACATGTGACGCTACATGGCGTTGTTAGAGGCGCTCACCAGATTTGCTTCCTTAAATGTGGTTTTGCGTACAGTGCCTGGCGTTCACCAGACTCTGCCTGCGGCTACGAGGCACTACCTGGCGCTATCCCTTCTTAAATAACGCCCATAGTATAGGCAAAGCCAATTGTTAGCCCATTGCATCAGGCTGTTTGGCACTGTCCCAAACTATTATTAATTTTTAAATTTAATTAGAAATGGCCAAGATATCAAGATTTACAGTTTCACGTCATGATTTCTCTTTTGAAGTACGTGTGCATGGCTCTTGGGAGCTGTAATGCTGCATAATAATAATAATAATAATAATAATAATGATAACAGCCTAAGGGACATTGTGGGGGGGTCTCCTAAACACACTAGATTTTTGCATTGGGTGGACAATGTTTTAACCTTAAAATCATTAGTATTCTGTAAATGTATGTGCTGCCACCTCCATGGGCCTGGATAATGCCATGCTCATGGGGTCGAACCCTTAGTTGTATGCCATACATGCCCCACAATGCTCCCTATATTGGAAGTGTCCCTTCCCTGAAGCCTGCAGAAGGGGAACAGCTGCAGGAAAGGCGCCACACAAAACTAAGGGCACCTTCCTCAATGCTGCCCACCTCAAATATATAGCCACTTTCAATACACTGCAGACAGCCTGGGCCAAGCCCCACTTCCTGCCATGAAATGGGCAGAATAGCACAGTCCAGGTGGAAATCAGCAAATAGGAACTGAGGAGATGAACATGAATAGCCGAAACTCACAGCCTGAGTCAAAATGAGGAGTGGACCCCTGGCACCTCCCAGGAGTGAGATAGATAATATAAATTATAAGTATTATTAACTATTTCATGGCAGAGCTTCAGCTGTTATGCCTAGCCTAGCAAAATATAAGAAATCAAGTAAAACTATATTTCGTAATTTCTCATTCCAAATCAAGTCAAAGTATATCGATGACAATCTACCCCTCTGCTTGGATTGTTTTTAACTTAAACACTTTGCATACTGGTGTATTTCCTCAAAGGTTTTATAGTATACTTTCCATTTTTTTAGATTCAATTTAGGTATTAACCAGCCCACAGTTCCTGCAACTGTAGAAAACAAATGCAGAAGGAACAAGAAAATTACACATAATTTTAAGAAAACAACTTAGATTTGTTGCAGTAAGCTACAGGAGTAAAGATGCACTTTTGATTTACACAGGAGCTTATGAAAAAAGGAAATATAAATGTTACAGATATATAGTGACACAATATATAGTATTTCTAGAAATAGGTTGTAGCGACTGGTGAGCGGCCGGTAATGACGGGCACCGCCACGAGAACGCCGGCTCCCCACCACAATCACACATTTATCAAGCCAATCCTGCTTAGCGACTGAGATAGCGCCAGATAGCCACTCATTCATCATTATTCCAGCCTCAGCCCCAGCGTCCGACCTTGAACAGCGACAGGTATGACCTCTCGCTACCTGGCGCTCTCCAATGCATTTCAATGGAACAATCTTTAAATATTCATAATTAATTGTTATTAATGTTTTTTTTTTTTTTCAATGTGAAAAATTCTGTGACCACTTCTGCCATGTTAGATAATGTGTTTAAGGTAAAAAAAAATAAAAACAAATGTGCAGAATTGATATTACAGGTCTGATATTATTGTATTCATATTACTAAATTCTTTAAAAAATTTCTTTTTTTGTTTCCAAAAATATGGTGGTTTGGGGGTTAAAAAACGACTTTTAACACATCGCCGCCAGAGCTCTGGGGTTTAAACATGCATTTCACAGCGTGAGAATTTTTGGAGCGTGATTTTTTTATGAATATGGTGGGAGCCGGTCGCTCTGACCAGTCGCTATCATGCGCACCCATACATCGCGGAACCTGTCAAATAGCGACTCCTAACCCCGTATTCAACATTACGGCAAACCGACTGAGTCGCTATCAACCACCGAACAACAGCCAAGCACAGCGACTACTAGCGGGCACTGTAAAAATACTGCTACAGTCGCTCAACTGTCGCTACCTGCCGCTATTAATGAATCGGCCTCTGAGACTTGCACCTCTAGAGACTGGTCAGGCCCCTTTAGGACAAACTTTGAGCCCATATTCACTCTTTGCTTAAAGTTGTGCTTCCAATCCTGGTATATTTGTATGCTTTCTGGTGTTGCAAGTTTCACGTGTAATATTTCTTTGTATGTAATGCTTTGATGCATTGACCACATCTAAACCACAAATTGTCCCTGTTTATTTACTCCAGATCTGTTGCCTGGAGCTCTAATTGTTAGTGAGGCACAGGTAGAGGGGGCTGACAAGCCAATGAGCTGGGGCACCTATAACATTTACAGTAAATAGAATGGCAAATTTGTAGTTACTGTTGGAGTGTCTAAAGCTGCACAAAGTTATTTTTGTGCCTAGTATGGGTCAACAGATGAACCTCAGTGATGTTCACCTGAAAGCCCATATAGTCTAAGAGGTGTAGTATAGTAGCATGCAGCAGCTCTCTTGTTTTCTGGTGTCCTTTGTCCAAAATATCTATCTCACAAAATACTGCCTGGTGCAGTACAGACTCCCCCAAATGCCTTATCTTTATCTTATAAAAATGTAAAAGCATATACTTTATATTAATGCTTACACAAGAGGCCATACAACTGCTCTATGAAAAGTATGTGTCTTTGTTGCTTGTTGATTTGCTGTAGATCTCAGCACAATAATTGATTTTGATTGCACAAACTAGCAAGCCAGGGGGCATATATTTATATATAGATTTTGCTGAAACACCTCTGAAAATGTATAAAATATATATTACAAAAGAGGCTTAAAGTTACTTTTCTGACAATAATTCCTTTGTATCCATTTATTTTCAAAATGGCTTTTGGCTAAATCAATCTTACATTTGATCTAGGGAGCAAAGAGGGTTGTGCTTACATTTTTTGACACTGCTTGTGTTGTGAATGCATGCACCTCTAAGCAAGATGGTGATGATCTATAAAGTATTTTCTAGCTGCCTTGGTAGCCAGATATGTTATAAATTGAATCAGAATTCAGATAGCCTGCTCAAGTGTGACAGAATGAAATGTATTTTGCATTTATAATTTTCTGAGCAAGAAGTTAAATCAAGTCAATGGTTACTGCAATTCTGAAACTCCCAGGAGAAGCCATGCAGCTTTACCTTCATATACATATCTATGTAATCTACTTCATCTATGCTAGTTATGTGCACATAAAACAAGGGCACAGAAACAAGAATAATTTAGATTCCTAGGAAGGTATAACACCTTCCTAACATAGGTCTGTTTTTGAATTATTCAATAACAGAATTGAGATTAAGATTTGTTTCTCCAGACTCAACCATTTCATAAATACCAGGTGTTTGTTGCATGTAATGTATGTACCCGGCAAAATAAATGTGAATCCAATAAAAAAAAAACAAGTGAACAGAAAACAAATAATAGATTTCAACCTTAAATAAAGATTGAGGGAATCATGTGAACAGTTAACTGCCTCATATGGTCTTTATCCAGTAAACATCGGAGAGCTCTGCATCTCAACAATCTTGGTCACTGAAATTAGTGTTAAGGTAGAGAAGATCTTGAGGCAAAGTGTAGATTTTTTCCACTAAGGTAAAGATTTTTTTCACAAATCAGTAAAAACAACCTCCATTGTGGTATTCAAGCTCCTCCTAAAAGTGGCACATTTTATATTTTAGTAAATATTCCCCTATTGTATCATCCCTTATACTCTTAACAGACTGTAAGGCATTGCACCTTTATTAATATTTTCTCTTATTTACTAATACATATAAGGCTTTTCCTTTGTAACATCCTTTAGACCTGAACAAATGTTATCATATCTCACCTTTTGAATATTTTTTAATAACTGAACAGAAGAATGGAACCTATGCCACTGCATACTGTCTATCTTAAACCCACTGTCCCAGCTTTCTAGGAACCCAAATTTCCTAATTTCTCATTCCTAAAGAATAAAAGTGAAGTCCTTACTAACAAGTTGCAAAAAAGAAAATTGTCCATAGCACACACACACTTCTTTCCACACAGGTTTTATTTCATTTTAAAACACATTCCATCACTAGAGAACTCTCCTCTATGTAAATAACCCGCTTATTCTCTGCTTCTTTAATCATCAAAATAATTATCTGAAAAATATTACCATACGTAGTGCCAACAAACACAGTGTCACTAAAATATGAAGTATAATCAGCCATTTCTAGTTCTCTATACCACAGTACATTCTTTAATATCTCCCCTGGTTTGACTTCCTTCAAAGACATAACAGGAAAAGTACGGGGTTTTTATATACAAAGTTAATGAAATGCTATTACTCAGTGTGAAGCACCTTGAATAAATTTTGCAGTACAGGCCCTGAAATATTAATCAGGGCCGGTAAACCAGAATATCAATTCTGTCTCTTAGCCTTCAACCGGTGGATCACACCTACTCACTGCAAGAGGTGCAAATTGAAGCCGTATGTCATAATGACTGGTAATCACAAGCAAGTATTCCCTGCCAGATTTAAGCTTCTTATAATTAAGAAAAATGTAGTTACCTTATAAAATAATTTTTCTTTTTCACATTCCACATGCTTGCTTGGGAGTTATTTTGTAGGCATGGAAATATTCAGTTTCCATAACTTATTGATAGCAAAGAAATAATAAATGTACTTAGCAGGTCTCTACAATCAGAATCGTATGAGCAAATAGGAGGTCTTCAAAATCCTTTTCTCTGTCTCAGTCACCTTTCCACAATGTCAGGCAAATTATGGTGTGCATTAATAACAGATCTCTGCTCCTGAAATACTCATCTCATGGAAATGCTCTGATTGCTAAGTGGTACAACTGTTGCAGATAGCAGCACCATTTTTATATCTGATAAAAAAAAAAAACAGTAAAAAGCAGCTTTCAGGCTAAAGATAGCCTGAAACAAAAGTGAAATACAGAATGTATTCAAGCAGAATGGCTTAATTACTACAACACAATGTTTCACATTTGTTATTCGGGTAATATTCGCTCAACAAAGACAAAGAAATGACGAGGATACACATTTATCTGACTAAAGAAAACTGGAATCTGTAAATGCTGCTTTTCTTTACCTTCAAACATGAGCCTTTCGAAGGTTAAGGGACACAACAGGCAACAGGGACAGTTACTGCTCATGATCTGAAATGGTGAATATAAAAATATCTCAACAAAGAATGCACTGCCCACTATCCTGTTGCCCATGTTCTATTATTCTGCTATAAAATCAGCCATGTGTGCCCTATTTCTACTCTGGTATGGAGAAGCCACCAGGAAGGACAAACTATGGGACTTTAAAGAAGAACTATCATGAAAAAATTGGCCAATGATTAAAATCCATATAAATATGCTGGATGGGGGAAGGAGGGGTCACTTATACACTGGCATATAGAAATATCTGTATCTCTTTGTTTTAATGGAAGGAAGAGGAAATCAGGGGTAATAGGGGTTTTATTCAGTTTGGGTGTATATGTGACCCCTCCTCTCATTAGCCGGCATATTTATATGGATTTTTAATATTACATAATTTCACAATAGAGCTCCTTTAAGAAACCTTAACACCACATAGACCCACATAGTGTTTTGTCAGGCGCTCAGTGTCGTTCTCCCATAGACTTCAATTAGCCATTCCAGTCCTGTTTCTTTTGATGACTTTCGGTTAGTGTATTTTAATTTTTTAGTTCTCAGTCAAGCGACACAGGGTACCTGGCCTGTTCAGAATGTTTTTTTTTTGTGTTCACTATTGTACTTAGGTTTCCCGTGGCTAATTTGTGTTTTCATGCCTGCCAATCATGTCATTTGTATGTTCCCAATGTCATCCCATGTGTTTTTACTTGGTCACTCTGCTGCCATCCCCAGTTAAAGCCTTTTTTATTTGTATTGCACATGACGCTGTATACTTGAGTATCTGGGTTTAAGAGCACCGATGCTGATGCTGTTCATTTACATGTTAAATACAGATGATTTCTACCTGCCGCTATCTCCATTGGAAAAAAAAACAAACAAGATACAGAGCCACGGGTAGACTACAGCACCGAACACTAACAGCGCTGTATGACTGTGGCGGGGGTTTCGGCTGAGGTGCTAATAGTGTCTCTCCGTAGCTGCACAAGCGGTGCTACAAGGCACCAGTGATAAATTGGCCTCCATAGCTGGCTGGGGAGAATCTCAGGAAAAGCACATATAATTATCAGGACAGAGCTGAATTATCTCTTTGCACAAAGAATAAAATCCAGAGCACTCAAAATAGATGGTGTCATCAGTTACATACATACAAGATGTCTTAAGCTGCACCTTTAAAGCAGTCCCACTTAAAAAAGCCAAATATAGACTTGCATGTTATATGACACAGCCTATCTAAAAATAAATTATAGTGGTCAGGTGGTGAAAATTTTGAACAGGTATTTATTATTTGTTTTTTTTTTTAATTTCTTACCTAATTTGAGTTTTCTCTTTCTCTTAAGCCACTAAAAGTGTTCTACATTTCAAATTAGTGCGTTATGTTAAGTAGCAAAGCCATCTATGGTCTGTTTGCTCTTCAAAGTTGTACTGCATGTTCGTATCAGCCTTAGGAAATAAATCTAAGCAACTGAAACTTTAAATGTTATATATGCAATTTAAATCTGGTGAAGTGGAAATAAGCTGAACATATGTGATTGTTTTGGAAAGCGAGGGTGGATGAGACAACAAATAGAGCCTTTGCTGAAGTTAAAGTAATCTGCAGTCCTTTGTTGTGGGGGACAAGTTATGTTAACTCTCAGTCTAAAAAAGGATTTTATGCACATATGTCTATTAGCAAACATTGGACTTAAAGCAGAACAAAGCACATCATGGCTTGCTGCTGGCCTTCCCCTTGGGCATCCAAAAATACAATTCTGTGATTACTCACCTGTAGAACTGGTATTATGAGTATACAGTATGTCCTGCTCCAAATAGATCACTTACAGTTGGGTATTACTCCGCCAGATGGCGCTGGAATGCAGAGACATCGAAAAATAGGCTCCTCCTGGCCCCTCAAATACCCGGGGACCTCCGACAAATCCCCAGCATAGAAAAGCAGTTAATGAGAAGCCGGGAGAATTAAACAAGCCAAACTATCAACTATAACAATGATAACAATCACCATACAGGGGATCCAAGATAATGCAAAGCCAAGGGTGGGTTGGAGCAGGACGTACTGTATACTCATAATACCAATTCTACAGGTGAGTAATCACAGAATTGTATTATTCTTAGTATACAGTACGTCCTGCTCTAAATAGATTACTTACACGTGGGACATCCAATAGCAGTGTCCATAAAGTAGGGTGGGATCCCCAAGAAAAAAGTAGCAGCAGACAGTTTAAACCACTGCCGCCTGCAGAACCTTTCGGCCAAAAGCAGTCAGCTGAGGCCCTAACATCAACCTTGTAAAACTTTGAAAAGGTATGAACAGAAGACCAGGTAGCAGCCTTGCAAACTCTCTCCTTAGCATTGCTAGGCCAAACCCTTCCTAGGACCAGAAGGGACCACAAAAAGAGCATCAGTTTTCCTGAAGGGTGCGGTAGCCACCAGATTACTTCAGACACCTAACCACATCCAAAGAATGCAAGACCCTTTCCTTAGCATTACTAGGATTAGGACACAAAGAAGGGAGAACAATGTCCTGATTCAAATGAAAAGCAGATACTACCTTAGGCAGAAAGTCTGGCTTGAAGTGAAACACCACCTTGTCCTGGTGTCTCTCATAGTAGGGGGCTTGAATAGAAAGCGCCGCCAACTCAGACACACGCCTAACAGAAGTGATAGCCACCAGAAAGACAGTCTTGAGTGTAAGAATGGCAAGGGCAGCATCCTGCACAGGTTCAAAGGGAGCACCCTGCAAGGCTGACAAAACCAAATTAAAATCCCAAACAGGCACCATAGGCTTACGTGGAGGGCGCACATGAGTGACCCCCTGGAAAAAAGTCCTTATCAGAGGGTGCTGAGCAAAGGACTTCTGAGGGCCTTCTTGGCAGCGTTGTCAGCAGCCCACTGGTGCAGCCAAACCGAGCGGCGTATAGCCACCACGAGGACAGATGTTCTGGTGTCATCCATGGCAGAGAGGACAAAATTTACAAACACATCACAACCGGAAAGTGCATTGAACACCTCACAAGGCAAATCATCAGGGGTACTGTCAAGTATATTTTCGGATAAGGGTTCTAGCGGCCACAACAGTGATGGCAGAGGCACAGACCGGGCGCAGCGCCGTCCCCGCACATGCAAAGTCGTGGGATGCCAGCTGGTCAATGTGCCGGTCCTCCGCATTCCGCAGGGTAGTAGAGTCAGGTGAATGCATGATAGAGGTGTTAGATAGCCCTAGGACCGGGGCATCCACCTCGGGGGGGGGGGGGGAAGATGACCAACACTTTACCACATCAGCAGGAAAGGGATACTTCCTATCCCAACTTTTAGGGACCCCGGGAAGTTTACTGGGGCGCTCCCATTCCTTGAGCACAAGGTTATGGAAATGTGCCTGCTCGGGAAATTCCAAACGTGATTTTGCTGTATGGAAAAGCTCCCCCCTTTGCCTGGGAGACACAAAAGGGAGAGAGATGGACAGAACCTCAAAAATCTGGGTCAATAATCTGTCAGTGTCATCCGGGGCCCAGGGGTCAGAGCCAGAATTGTCATGACCCCTTGGTCTCTCATCAGATGAGCCTGAGTCAGAAAAAAGCTCCCGTTCATCAGACGGGGTATAGCCACAAGGATTCCAAAACTCCTCAGTTTCCATAGGGAAAACAGTGACATTAGGCGTTAAGTGCCGCTTCTTAGCAGGGGCCTTACGCGCTAAGGACTTAGCAATCAACTGCTCAACAGTAGCCAGTCTAGAAGACACATCAGGCTGAGAATCCCCACAAGTATACAACTCAGTAGGAGTGAGATTTAAGCTTGGGGGAGTAGGGGAAGTTAAATGAGGTGCAGCCACTGGCAGGCCAGATTGCAATGCAAGCACCTGCTCAGCACAGGGTACACAGACCCGCGCCTTGTCAGCGTCAGCATGAGGCTGCCCACACACTACACACAGCTGGTCTTGTCCCGGAGGAACCTCGGTCACATTATTCTGGGATGCCTCCATATGGTGATTATAGCGGCACTATAGGCCGATAGGGATTAACGCTATACAGCAACCCCGGATGCCCCAATAACTCGCTAGTGAAGTGGGAGTATTACACAAGGCCTACAAGTTATATAACTAATAAAGGGATGGGAGAAGCCATGATATATATATAAAGTACACAGTGTGTTTACATCACATTGCTGTTGGCACAACCACTGTTTCTCCTCATTTTTACTCTGCATCTTCAATGCTCTAATACTTTTACAAATAACTTTGGAACTACAGGGTCTTTTTGAAAAAGGACAGAAGTTTGGGACAGTGCAACATGTAACCCGAGACAATGGAAAAATTGAGTTTGCCTTTAGTATAACTATAACATGGGGCGTTGTAACTTGCAGTGCCATTCTGGAAAAATAACAAGGCCAAAATAGAAAAAGATGCGGGCACTCCAAAGCAGACACGTTTGCCAGATGCTTAACAGCGCATTTCATAAATAAGGCCGTTAGTATGGGTTATCATACAGCTCAAAGTGTAATTACAATAATATTCACTAATAGGCTCATGGGATATTTTCATATCTTTGCACGACCTGTCAGTTTTAGCATTTCACCTCACACCCAGAAAAAAGTGTTTTGTCAGCTTTTGTCCTCTTCTCCCACTATATGTAACTGGGGAGTTTTTATGGTAGTTGTACTTTAAATAAAAATCAAACTGTTTTGTGCAGACACCACACACTACACAGAGTGATAATTACCTTATTATCGAATGTCAAGAAAGTTGTCACATCATCCAGAATTAACAAAGGTAATACAGAATTTATAAATGCAATATGCAGTTGAATGCACTATCTACCTAAGTGTCAGATGAGTGAGATACCACAGTGATGAAATGTCTCATATGCTTATCACTTTGAACCATATGGAAATGCAAAATAAGCATCACCTTTGCATTCTTTAAACCTTATGTTCTATAAAGCTTACAAAAACATGGACTTATATGGTTTGGTTAATCCCTGTGAGGCAAGCAGCAAAAAAGCCAGAATATCTTAGGTTGATATTTAATCTTGAAATTCAACTGCAGCCAAACTTCCTGGATAAATGTGTTTACACATTATGTTATATCTTAAGCTTGCCATCCAATCAGGGCGATGTACTGTAATATCTTTTGCTGTTTGGTCACAGGAAGTTACGGTAGATTAAAAAAAAAGTAATGTATATCAGGAGTGAAATAGTGTAACCAAAAAGCTCATCAAGTCCCATTATCACTTTGTCAGGCTGTTCATAGTCTACATAAAGAGCCGCCAAACGTTCTAACCTTAACAGCTACATTCAGGCACAAACCCCATTTATGTGTTGCTACCATGTATATAAATGACATACTTGAACTTTATTCTCAGCAGAGTGCATGTGAATCTCGACCCAACCATTAAAAACAAGTGTGGATGCGTGGACGCACCCCCTATAACATTCCTGCCCTCACCACAGTAGGAACCCCTAACTCCAAGAGTCGGGCAGAAGCAGAAGTTGCCATACTCTGAGGGGGCACAGGAGGGAGGTTAAATAACTCCCTTTACCTGACTATGCAGTAACTCCTGACAGGCTGTGATCCACACCTCAGGGTTCTGCAAGCCAGATTCCTTGGCTCCCAAACTCTAGAATTGTCTACAAGAGTTGTCAAGCTATTATGGTCATGACTATTGATGGACAATTCATCTAACAGCTTGCATTCATTTTTACCTTATGGCTGTAGTTCTCATTGATGGCTACTAGGGCACAGACCATGAATTGTTCTAAGTGTCATAATAAAAGAGAAGAAGCTTTATTTCAGAGAACACTTATACCATAAATTATCACATAGACGGCTTAGTTTACAATTGTTCTTAGTACACATTGATTTATGATATTTTGGGGGGATTTTGAGATATATACTGCACATCACATTTAATCCATCTAAACATCAGCAGTTGCACAAACGACAGTGGCTGATCAAGAGTGGCGGGCGGCACAGGACTTGGATTAGCCAATCTAATGGCGATGGACTAGCAATAATGATCTGCGGGGGGATAGAAGGTTAATATAGCTTTTTGTTTCTCTAGCCTGCAGAATGACTTTTTTTTGTCTTACCATGCAGTTTCCCAAAACTAATCTTGTATATCATGAAACAATGTATTCTATGAACAATTGTGAACAAAGCTTTCTATGTGATTATGTATGGTATATGTGTACCCTGAAATAAACCTTCTTTATTGATTGTACCTACCTTGCTTTTCCTTTATCAAACTTTGGCACAAGAACTTCATAATGTAACTGGTAGCAGACTTTGAAAGCCTGATTTATGAAGCATTAGTGCCACAGCGACACTCAGTGTGCAATTTAAGAAACCAAAAATAAGCTGCGCCAATGCAGCCACCAGCTAACATCTTACTTAAAGTGGACCAAAACCACGGAGATTGGCCAGGGAATCTATAACATTCCTGGGCCGATCGATTCCCTCTGCCCGGGGCACCACTATCGGGGGTGCCCCTCTGTGTGAAACCCCCCAGGTTGCTCATAAACTCACCCTCTTTTCCAGTCCAATGGTGCATGCGTGAGCTGCAACCACATCCCTGCTATCCCTCTAGCAAGGTGCGTGTCTGCGCAAGGCATTTGTAAATGGCTGGCGTGGGCAAGCTCCCTCTTAGAGGGTAGCGGGGGATGTGGCTGCCAGCGAGCTCGGATCTGCTCGCCTTAGACGAAGGCTTAGATGAGCTGCCGTGAGCGGATCTTAACGCAATGATTGGACGAGCGTCCGGGCATGCGCCATAGCAAGGATAGTCAAAATATTGGGTTTTGATCCACTTTAACACTAGTGCTGTATAGGTTGCAGCGCCATGTGCTCTGGTTAAGACTGTGCCAGTTTATAGTGGCACTGTAGATTCCATAGAGTAAACTGTATTGAAGTGTTTTATGCTTATAAATAATATTACACACAATTATTTGTACAGATTGTGACTTGTCAATAATGTAAACGCAGGACTTAGATGTCGCCAAATGTCTTTTTTCTTCTGGTAAATTTTTTTTCATGGCTTCTTTTGCTTCTCCCTAGCAGTGATATCCTGTAACTGTAATAATGAAACTCAGACCAGTCCCGCAAAAAATACAATTCTGTGATTACTCACCTGTAGAATTGGTATTATGAGTATACAGTACGTCCTGCTCCAAATCTAATACTTACAGTTGGGATATACTCCGCCAGATGGTGCTGGACTGCATATACATCGAAAATAGGCTCCTCCCGGCCCCTCAAATACCCAGGGACCTCCCACAAATCCCCAGCATTGAAAAGCAGTTAATGAGAAGCCGGGAGAATCAAAAATCCTATCAACTATAACAATGATAACACTCACCATACAGGGGATCCAAGAAAATGCAAACCAAGGGTGGGTTGGAGCAGGACGTACTGTATACTCATAATACCAATTCTACAGGTGAGTAATCACAGAATTGTATTATTCTTAGTATACAGTACGTCCTGCTCCAAATCTAATACTTACAGTTGGGACATCCAATAGCAGTGTCCATAAAGTAGGGTGGGATCCCCAAGAAAATCAGCAGCAGGCAGTTTAAACCACTGCCGCCTGCAGAACCTTTCGGCCAAAAACAGCATCAGCTGAGGCCCTAACATCAACCTTGTAAAACTTTGAAAAGGTATGAACAGAAGACCAAGTAGCGGCCTTACAAACTTGTTCAACAGAAGCCTGGTGCTGAAAAGCGGCACCAATAGCACAAGTGGAATGAGCAGTAAGGCGGAAGGGAGGATTCTTCCCCTTAGCAGAGTAGGCCTGAATCACAGCCTGACGAATCCACTTCCTGATAGTAGACTTGGTAGGAGCCAAACCCTTCCTAGGACCAGAAGGGAACACAAAAAGAGCATCAGTTTTCCTGAAAGGTGCAGTAGCCACCAGATAGTACTTCAGACACCTAACCACATCCAAAGAGTGCAAAACTCTCTCCTTAGCATTGCTAGCATTAGGGCACAAAGAAGGAAGAACAATATCCTGATTCAAATGAAGCAGACACTACCTTAGGTAGAAAGTCAGGTTTGAAACGAAACACCACCTTGTCCTGGTGTCTCTCAGAGTAGGGGGGCTGAATGGACAGCGCCGCCAACTCAGACACATGCCTGACAGAAGTAATAGCCACCAAAAATACAACCTTGAGCGTAAGAATGGCCAAGGCAGCATCATGCACAGGTTCAAAGGGAGCACACTGCAAGGCTGACAGAACCAAGTTCAGATCCCAAACAGGCACCATAGGCTTACGTGGGGGACGCACATGAGTGACCCCCTGGAAAAAAGTCCTGATCAGCGTGTGCTGAGCAAAGGACTTCTGGAAGAAAATAGCCAGGGCAGAAACCTGACCCTTCAGAGTACTGAGTTGGAGCCCCATCTCCAACCCATGCTGCAGGAACTCCAGAATCCTGGTAATAGAGAACACACGACAGGGAAGAGACTTAGACTCACACCAGTCAATGTAGGCACGCCAAACCCTGTAGTAAACGGAAGAGGAAGACTTCTTCCTAGCCTTTATCAAAGTATCCACAACCGAGGAAGATAGCCCCTTCTCCATCAAGATGGAGGTTTCAGCAGCCAAGCCGTCAAAGCCAGAGTTTGTAAATTGGGATGGCGTAGTGAGCTCTGAGTGAGCAGACCTGGCACCAAGGGCAGAGCGTACTGATCTACTGCCAGCTGCACCACGTCTGCGAACCACACTCTTCTTGGCCACCTGGGGGCCACCAGAATTGCTGGCACCCCTTCCAGAGCAATCTTGCGCAGAACCCTGCCCAGCAGGGGAATTGGAGGGAAAACATACAGGAACTGAAAGTCCTTCCATGACATTGCTAGCGCATCCGAGGTCAGGGCCAGAGGATCCCTGTACAGAGAGACAAAGGCTGGGAGCTTGTGATTGTGGCGGGACGCAAACAGATCCACATCTGGTTGGCCCCAACGGTGAAACAGAGATTGAAACACCCTGCTGCATAGGGACCATTCTCCCTGGCAAGAGGTCCCCCTGCCCAGAGAGTCCGCCGGGTGATTTTCCACCCCCGGGATGTACACAGCTGAAATACAGGGGACATTGGCCTCCGCCCAAGTCAGGATCAGAGATGCTTTCTGGAGGGCCCCCTTGCTCCGGGTCCCTCCCTGATGATTGATGTAGGCAACTGCCATCTGGTTGTCCGAGCGCACCTGAACAGGCAGGCCCCGAAGATGAGTAGTCAAGCGAGCCAGAACTAACCTGATCGCCCGCAGCACCAAGACATTGATAGGTGTGTGGGCCTCCTGAGGGCCCCACCTCCCCTGGAACCGCAGGGACTTCCAGAAACCCCCCCAACCTGACAGACTGGCATCCGTGGTGACCGTCTCCCAGGAAGGGGTAAGAAAGGATCTGCCCCTTAACAGGTTCCTTGAGTCCATCCACCACAAGAGGGAACTCCTGACCAGGGGGGAAAGCACACAGACTATGTCCAGGGACGCTGGGTCCTTGTCCCATACAGACAATAGGTGAAGTTGCAGAGGCCTCAAGTGGAACTGAGCATAATGGACCGCTTCGAAGCACGCCACCATCAGGCCCACCAGCTGCATCCCCTGCCTGATGGAGGGATGGGGACAAGCTAGGAGGGACTGAGCCTGTGCAATCAGACTGTCCACCTTCTGCTGAGGAAGGAAGATCCTTGCCTGAACTGTATCCAGATTCATTCTTAGGAATGGAGTTACCAAGGAAGGGGACAGTGAGGACTTGGGGTGGTTGATCACCCATCCAAATGACTCTAGAGTGGACACCACCAGCTGAGTATCCAACTCTGCCTGATGTAGAGATTGGGAAGTGTTGAGGATGTCGTCCAGATAGGGAAGCACGCAGACGCCCTGACATCTGAGCAGAGACATCACGCCAGCTAGCACCTTGGTGAACACCCTGGGAGCGGAAGTGAGGCCGAAGGGCAAGGCCACAAATTGGTAGTGTTGATCCATCAGAGCGAACCTGAGGAACCTTTGATGACCTGGGAACACAGGAATATGAAGGTAAGCATCTTTGATGTCCACAGAAGTCATGAAATCCCCTTGGCGCAGGGAACTGATGGCAGAGCGCAGAGTCTCCATGCGAAAACGCTTGCCCCTGACAAACTTGTTGAGAATCTCCAGGATGGGCCTGACAGAACCATCCTTTTTGGGTACTGTGAATAGGTTGGAATAAAAGCCCTTGCCCTTTTCTCTTAAAGGGGCCTGGCAGATGACCCCCAGCTCCAGGAGGCCTTGCACTGCTTGCACTAGCTCCTGAGCTGACACAGGGTCCTGAGGAATCCAGGATCTGATGAATCTTGAAGGGGGATCGGCAGCAAACTCCAACTTGTAACCGGAGGACACTACCTCCTGAATCCACCGGTCTGAGACATGAAGCCTCCAGACGTGAGCGAAGTGCTGCAGCCGTCCCCCCACCCGGATGGGTGAGGGCGCCCCATCATGCCTGAGGGGGCTTGGGAGAGGATTTAACTTTGGGACCCCAGGAGGAGCCAGGATATCCTCTGCCTCTACCCCAGAAATCTCCCCGGGCCCCAGGGAAAGAAACCCCCCTTCCCTGTCTTGCACCAGGTCTGCGCAGGGGTAACCTCCCTCCCTTAGCAAAAAGGTCCAGGCGGTCTCCAAACAGACACAGTCCTTTGAAGGGAAAACCAGTGAGGGCCTTCTTGTCAGCGTTGTCAGCAGCCCACTGGCGCAGCCAAACCGAGCGGCGTATAGCCACCATGAGGGCAGAAGTTCTGGCACACATTCTGATGGTGTCATCCAATGCTGAGAGGACAAAATTTACAAAAACATCACAACTGAAGAGTGCATTAAACACCTCACAAGGCAAATCATCAGGGGCACTATCAAGCATATTTCTGATAAGGGTTCTAGTGGCCACAGCAGTAATGGCAGAGGCACAGACCAGGCGCAGCGCCGTCTCCGCACATGCAAAGGCGTGGGATGCCAGCTGATCAATACGCCGGTCTTCAGCATCCCGCAGGGTAGTAGAATCAGGGGAATGCATGACAGAGGTGTTAGATAGCCCTAGGATCGGGGCATCCACCTCAGGGCGGGATGACCAACATTTAACCACCTCAGCAGGAAAGGGATACTTCCTATGCCAACTCTTTGGAACCCCGGGAAGTTTACTGGGGCGCTCCCATTCCTTGAGCACAAGGTTATGAAAATGTGCCTGCTCGAGAAATTCCAAACGTGATCTTGCTGTATGAAAAAGCTCCCCTCTTTGCCTGGGAGCCTCAACAGGGAGAGGGATAGACAGAACCTCAAAAATCTGGGTCAATAATCTGTCAGTGTCATCCGGGGCCCAGGGGTCAGAGCCAGAATCGTCATGACCCCTTGGTCTCTCATCAGATGAGCCTGAATCAGAAAAGAGCTCCCCTTCATCAGACAGGGTATAGCCACACAGATTGCAAAACTCCTCAGTTCCCATAGGGAAAACAGTAACATTAGGCGTCAAGTGCCGCTTCTTAGCAGGGGCTTTACGCGCTAAAGACTTCGCAATAATCTGTTCAACAGTAGCCAGTCTAGAAGACACATCAGGCTGAGAATGCCCACTAGTATGCAACTCAGCAGGAGTGAGATTTAAGCTTGGGGGAGTAGATGAAGTGAAACAAGGTGCAGCCACTGGCAGGCCAGATTGCAATGCAAGCACCTGCTCAGCACAGGGTACACAGACCCGCGCCTTGCCAGTGTCAGCATGAGGCTGCCCACACACTACACACAGCCAGTCTTGTTCCAAAGGGACCCCGGTAACATTATCCTGGGATGCCTCCATATGGTGATTATAGCGGCGCTATACGCCGATAGGGAATAATGCTATATAGCAACCCTGGAAGCCCCAATAACCCGCTAGGGAAGTGGGAGTATAATTTTTACAAGGCCTACAAGTAAAATACTAAAACAGGGCCCGGAGAAGCCAAGAAGGGTTCGTCCCGCCTGAAAGACATAAGCAGACAAGACCTTAAGTACATCGTAACAAGGTGAAGGAGATAAAGCCGCCGCGAGGGCACTTACGGACTGCGGTAGGTAGGAGTCCGTCGCGCATAGGCCAACCAAGCAGAAAAGATGGCGTCGGTATACCTCGAGGGGCGGGCCAGTAACAGTGATGATGCGGAACGCGCCAAAGACGGGCCCCGCCCCCCTGAAGAGCGCGAAGCCGGACATGCCAACAGCCAAAGATGGCGCACCAGCACCTGAGGTAATGCCGCCGCCAAGCACGGAACCAAGTCAGCGTGCGGCGGCGGTAAATTTAAAAAGCAGTAAAGACAAGTCAGCGCGGCGGCTGACACAAGAATAAAGGCATGTGAAAAGAGAAAGCACAGACTGCATAACATACATATCTATACACATACACCCCCCCCCCTCTTTTCCCCCGAAGACTACAAGGAGGATGAGGGAGGACGGCGGCCACTTAAATAGGGCCCACCGATAGGCAGGGGCAATAGTGCGGGAGGGGCATCCCATAGAGGCTCACCATAAGCCTGAACCGCCTACCCTTTGGTGGGGGATTGCGGTGGAGCAGCGCTCCTAAGCAACAACGGCGGTGCTGCCTACCTTCACCCGACCAGCGCAGCCAAGGCTGGGAGGCATATTACTAGTGGAACGGGTGGGAATAGTCCTACAGGGCCGCAGGTAAATAACCCCGCTCACCTGCGAGTAGAGAGCCAATTTCTCGTCCTTCGCAGCCAGACTGCAGAGACATTCTGGGGATTTGTGGGAGGTCCCTGGGTATTTGAGGGGCCGGGAGGAGCCTATTTTCGATGTCTCTGCAGTCCAACGCCATCTGGCGGAGTATATCCCAACTGTAAGTATTAGATTTGGAGCAGGACGTACTGTATCCTAAGAATATACAGCGCCGATCTTTTAAGGTTGGAAAGAAATCATAAATACGCTGTAGAGTGCCAAATAGTTGACGGTACCAAGTGGCACTTACTAGCGCTGTTACAATCATCAGTCGGTCCAACAGACGCTGACACAGGTCGGCCAATACCATATGCAACAATAGAAGCAAATTAGTTAGCATCAAGCGCTATTGTACTCAAAATCGTAGCACCAGAAAATACAAAAATGGTGCTATAGCCACCAGAAAGATACTAAACAGCACACTTTATAAATAAGGCCCTGAGTCTAAAGATTACTCATGGATTTGCTGCTGAACCCATTTCTGTTTCTGGGGCCTGAACAGCAACTGAGGCCTAACGATAGCAGAGTTCATCTATAAACCAATGTTCCTTTAATGTGGTCCCTTATCTAGGTGAATGGTTTATTTTATTGTAGTAGATAAGCTTGTTCAAAATGAACATAGACATTTAAATATTTAATGCTGGCTTACTGCCTCCATGTGGTTTTTAACTAAGCAAAACGCAGGAACATCAGATAACGGAGAACCTCATAGGGCTGGTTCAAGGCAGATCGCATGCGGTGCAGCACATTTTGTAAAGTCTGTCACGATGCATATTTTGGTAAAAGTAGCCTTAGAAGTGTGAGTTTATTTGTTATGGCACTGCCTCTAAATAAAACATATTTTGTAATAAAAGCTTTAGAGAAAATACGTTTCTGTCAACTTTCAAAGGGAGATCAGTACCCAGCAAGTTGAGACATGGTTAACTGCAATAATTGAATCCCTTAAGTATGGTACAATACATGTAAGACAATTAAAAATTAACACATCAGACATGCAAAACTAGAGACAAACGACTGAACATTCTGTGATAAAGCTGTGCATAATCCACCAGTGCTCTTTTTCTTCCCCAACTGCGACATCTGTTGTTTTTTCACCTTCTCCACAATTATGGAGAACGAAACCGTTTTTCGCACTGCTGCCCTACGCTTGTTTTATTTCTTTTTTGCATTTATGGAAGATTTGTATTCAGCACATTCTGTGTGGTGTCTGAGGCTAAAAGAAACCTGAGGAAAAGGCTGAAATCTAAACATTGATCAGTCTTTTGTATAAGCTGTTAACTATCTGCTGGTAATAAGTACTTTCATACACATTTTATCTTATTATTCTGAACAATTCTGCACTCATCTGAAAAAAATAAACCCTCACCAATGAAACATAGGTAATATTCCATTGTAGGTTATTTAAGGGTAACTAATAAGAATTACTAATTATATATATCAAAGACCTGCAACACAATTTCAGTTTAAAAATAAAATAAAAAATGAAATGAAGCTTCTCCCATTTCTTCCCTTGCTAAACATGATATAAAAATAAAAAACGGCTTACCTCGTCCACACTTGCAGCTCATCCACCCCCGCCCCAGGAAGTCGAGTCCTGTATCCTCAGCAGCCACAACCTTAGTGCTGCAGGGGATCATGATTGATGCTTTTGTTCACTACTGTTGCAGTTGGGGGCATTAAAGAGGGTTTAGTTCACTATTAAAAGGTTTTATGCCTGAAATCAGGCTGTTGTAAATTATTCAACCATTTGAAACTATAAATGGTTGCTATTCAGTCCACTACAGAGTGACCAAATCAAATCAAGTGAATCAAAACCCACCCCCTCCCCCTGGGACATCCTGAAATGGGATGGTCTGCTTTGTGAAAACCCATAGGGCACCCAATATTACCTTTCTTCAGAACCCATGGCTCAGACACGACGGACGCCTACATCACTCACCACCCTTCTTGGCTGTGTGCGGCCATGCCCACCACAAATGAATGACTGTGCATGGACACGCAAAGCCACAGGGAAAAAGTGATGCCACATGCAGCTTCTCCAGACACACATTGATAATGCACTGCGGGAGAAGCTAATTGGAAGAGCGGCCAAACCTGCACCATGGGCTCGTGGAGAGATGAGTTTGCCTGGTGTTTTGCGGAGTTCCAAGCCGGGATTCTCCAGAGGGAAGGACCAAAACCCGGGAAAATCCTGTGTTTTGGTCCACTTTAAAGGAGCTGTATTACTTATACACCCCAAATGAAAAGTTCTTCTCCTAGTAGGAATAAAATATAGGGCTGACAGGTTTTTGAGCATTCCATTCTACTTTGACACAGAATAATCTGCTCCAATCCCATGCCTGGCTCTGGAGTCAGTCTGTGAGGAGCGGCAACTTTAAATATCTGCCAAAGCATTGCAATTAATTATTGAAGTTTTTATGCTAGCGATATTATTTGATTTTGATATTTTTTGCAAAATATTATTTTTGAATTTGCAATTTATGGTTCCACTTCCCATTGCACTTTTAAACATGTCCATTATTGTGTGCCAAAATAATAGCCTCAAGGCGCTGAGCTTATCAGGCAATTTTGTTTCTTTGTAATTTGTCTGCAACTCTGTGTTTTAAAAAGAAACTTTTCTCTAGCAGCAATATGTTTACATTAGCAACAGTACACCAAAGTGGTTTGTTTGGTGTACAGAGCAAAGACTTCCAGACCTTGTGTAGTAATAATAGGTAAGGAGGCAACCTGGCCATCATTTTGTCTGTAACTCATCCACCATTTTGTAGGGATGGGCGCCATCTTGTAACTGACGGACATTTTGTGACCATCGTGTTATGGGGCAGCAAAAATTAGTCAGAAACATGTCTTGGCATGGCGAGGACGAAGAACAACTATGATACTGCAAATTGAAGTTAAAAACATGTTTGTCAAAATATACAACTTCAAAAACAACTATTATAGGCTTATCAGCATAGCATATGGATTTACGACGCATGTTCCTTGCTTATCATTCCTGGGAATTTGGCCAAATATTTGGGTGGGATAGGTTGGAAAATTGAGATAAACTCTTAGAAGTAACTCTTAGAAGTATAGGGGCACAATCCTAACTCGCGTGTTTATTTTACATACCAAAAAAGGAAAACAATACGGCAGAATCCCAGAAACCTGATTAAAATTGAGTGTTCAATTAACAGTAAAGCAGTGGCAAGCGTGAGAGCATAGTGTTAATGGCGAACCTCAGTTATATTATTTAAACTTCTCTATAAATAGATAATCAAGCACTACTTACTGTATCTTGGTCACCAACGTAACATATGCAACATAAACAACATTCTTGTTTTTGTTCTTAATTTATCATTTTAAATGAATAAATACACTGTGTGTATAGTGCATTTGCATGAATAGTATAGATTATTAATAAATATGGTTATTAATTGGTGTTTTTAAGCCTACTTTGTGCTAGTCATCCTGCACCAATACACCAGCATGCTACTGTGAACTGTGTGGACTGTGGAAAGCCTTGCATAGTTTCAAGTGCTAAACTTTGAAAATCAGCCCAAGTGTTCTCAGTAGTGTTCCTAGCTTTAATAAATGAATAAAATGAAATGGTTCTGAACTAACTAAAGTATATGTAGGTACTTTGATGCTGGGGATGCATGGGAGTCCTAGTTCTTCCATTTTTTTGAGGTTTGACAAAAAAGTAGACAATTCCAGTACCTACAACCTTGAGAGGCTCTGACTAGTGTATTCACATCCTGATTTAAAGTTAAAAGCAAAAATGCTTGAACACATATTTTTATTGAATAAATATGGGTGAGAAAGCTGTTAAAATTCCATATCAATTTAAAAACATTTGACATTTCAATAGAGCCACTTATTTCAGTTCCTACATCATTCAGTTCAACTTCCTGTTGGCAAAGGGAAGGGCCTATAATAGAAAACCTTTAAATATCACAGGCACCAGAAGGATGACCCTGACATGCCAATCCAATTAATGTTGCTCACCATTATTTGGTTCCAATAACAGCCATGGAATTTCTGTTATGTGAACTTCCTGTCTGTAGAGATCAAACAGCAAGAAACCACCAACAATCTTGCCACTAACAAATAGGACAAAAATTAAAATCACAACTATATCAAAATCTAAACCACGCATTCCCATTTAAATAATTGCTAGACCATTGTTTTCACTTGGAGGCAAATAAAACAAAAAAGAGAGCAGTTCTTTAATTCTCTTCATAAAGGTCTAGTTTCGTTATTAGCAACTATGTGCAAGAAATGGAGCATGATTAACAGATTATATATAGCCTTAAATAATTTGCGTGAAGAAAAACGATTGCTTCCAAGCAGTGTCAGAATTGCTCATTACGACTATATTATATTGTATACTGCACAAAAGGTTTACTTCTTCAAAAATATTCAGCATCCTATTGCAATAAATATTTACTTAGATGAAAACATATTTATTGATGAAAAAGATAACTCTCTGCAAGGATAGGGGTAATAAATATAAGGCTGCTACCTGGAAAGCCATGATAGACGATATTTACTGTTAACACAGACCAGAGTGTTGTTAGCTCTGCGGCTGTTGATGTATGTCTGGAAAATTGGTAGTCTTGGAAGGAATGCCAGCAGCTTGTAAATTACTGCAAGGATACTGAACCAGAGTCTAAAATGACAGCAACTTCATTTCAACAGGTTATCTTATCAAAAACCCATATGAATCTGCTATTGTGACACATGGGCTGGATACACCTGATGCATGTGTGCAGAATCCTTGAACAAATTGCTAATACACTGGGGATGTAATGCTGTGAATTATTCCCCTGTGTATTGCACTTTAAATAACCTCTTCTATGGAGCATCTAAACATCTCAAGGTTCAATGTTTCCTTTTGGGAATAAACTCAAGCTAAACAGACTCCTCTCTGGGGATTACACGCGCTTTTAATTTAATTCTCTCATGACATTTGACCAATTATTTATTATGTTGATCTGAAGACGGATGTAAAATTAGACCATATTTTCACGCCTCTTAATTCAATACAAAGATGTCAAGTAAAGAGTGAGCAGTACATCAGAGAAAGACAAAGGGAAATCGGTTTTGTCAAAATACATAATTGCAAAAAAATAAATAAATAATGAAGAAGACTGCATTAAAAATGCTAATTAAAGCATCAGGAAATAGAAACTCGTTGACATTTTTAAATATGCTAACTGTTTTACCGTGTTTTTAATTAAAATGTATAATTGAGTAAGTCCATCATACTATCAGCAAAGCCATGATGTCTGATGGGGATGTCACTGTGTGGAGGTTATCTAGGCAGAAATGGTTATATTGGCCTGTAGATGTGGTAGTTAATAAAAAAATCTTTTGTTTGAGAGGCTGCCATGGCTGATGATTTTTTGAATATGAAGTTTACATGGCAGACATGCTTTTCTTTTACTTGCTGACAGTGGGGGATATTATTTTTGTCTAACCACCTCCTGAATATGGTAGTCAAACTGAATGGGTTGCACCCACTCCAGACACTATATTACATTCCTAACTATAAATCAGGCATCTCTGCTTCTGCACATCTACAATGCCATATTTACCACACAGGGTTAGTGCTTTTTCCTGTTTAAAAGCAAAACAACCTTACCAGGAGAAGAACGTGCAATAGAGAGGAACTGAACCCTCTCAGTAATTAGAATTGTGAATGTGCAGGGACTGACAGCAAATATTCTGTTCTCCAAATAGAAATACAGCTCCCTCCAGAGTTCTGGGTTGAGCTTCAACAATAGGGCCCAGTAATGCATCCAGGGTTAAAAATGTTGCTTAGCAAATGAGGGAAAGCCATCCCTTATACTTGAGGGCTAATCTACAACTTTCAAACAGCAACAGTAATCACAGTGTGGATTCAAACTTGAAAAAGCCCACCAGTGCCATTATCAGAACAGTGCACTTACTGGGTACAATTGATTGAGGGGTGTAAAGAAATGCAAGCCATTAAGGTATTGCATACAACTTTACCTTTAAAAGTTGTAATCTCAGGACAGCCTGGGGTTTTCCCCCACTGGAAACAATTGGAATATACCACAATATACCTAGGGTAATGCTCTTGTTGTCTACCTATAAACAAGGTGATACTTAATAGTATACATATATTTGTGTCAAATGTTTTGCATGATGTCCTTTCTCAAAGATTCCCAATACTACCCCTTGAGCTTAGAGATTAGAAATTTACATAAAAAATGGAAGTGCAGCAGGTGCAGCCATATCATTTAGGAGACACAGGTCACTGTTAAAAACACTAGTAATTAGTTTGCTGTAGAAAAGGCATGATTTGTATAAAGTTGACCTAGCAGCGTTTTTGACGGCCCTGGGTTGCCCTACGTGTGAAACCCCCCAAGTCACCCTCAGAACTCACCTTTCTCCTGATCCCATGGTGCATGCAAGGCCTCTTGTCCAATTAGCACTGTATGTATATTAACGCTTAGCATGAAGCTCTGTTTACAAACAGAGCCCGGCATAAATAAAGGGTAGTGGTGGCATCCTCATCTACCTGCACTCTGCAGTTCGCTTCCAATCCGAGCCTATACGAATGGCCAGGTGTAAAAATGCATCCTGCCACAGGGAGGCAGGGGAGTGCATCCACGTGGGAACACTGGAAAGGTAAGCTGCGTGGGCCTTAGGAGGGGGTTCACACAGCCAGGCATCCCAAATCAGGCCAGCGGGTATTCTTTGATGTGACAGACACCTTAAAGGCTTTCTAGCCCTTGCATGCATATGTACTTGCTGGTAGCTAGAAGACATACTGACCTTCTTTTGCATTACAGCGACAATGAAATGCAGTAGCGCTAGATGGGGCTGCTAAGCAGCTGCATCACTCTTCCCTATGAGTCAATGCTGGGCTTACTGAGGGGAGAGAGAAGAGATGCGGCATGCCCCCTAAGAATTAATATTATTTAGATGTTTGGAACACTTCAACAGATTATGTCCAACATGAATTTTGAATTACTTGTCAGCTGTTCAGGCATACTTATTGTGTCCAAAAAGATCCCGTGATTTATAAAACAAGTAAAGGCTATGTTTAAATATAGCTTGTTATCAATAAATGATCAATACAGCACAAACTATGTTTTACACAAGGCCTCACTAGTTAATTACAGACCAGCTAAAATTTGTCTCTTCTTCTGGTGACAAGCTGGGCATATTTTTTCATTACACACAGTCCCCTCCCTGTATGCAGCAGAGAATATATATATTTTTATAAGCAAGAGTATCATACAATATAACATACAATATATTGGGAAGTCAGCTGTGTTCAAAGGTAAGATTGTTACATATTGTGCTGGTTACAGGTCGTCTTACACACAGAATGCGTGAAATAAAAATATGCCCAGCCCGTTGCCAAAAGAGAAAACAAATGATACCTGTCCTTTAAGACAACTGTGACACAGGTTTAACCATAGTTACATATAGTTAAATAGTATGTAAGGCTCAAAAAGACTTTAGTCTATCCAGTTCAGTCTGTTTATTAGTGGTCTAGTAGCCATAGCTGGTAATGTAATTACATGGAAGGCATCCAGACCACTATTGAACTCTTTTAGTGTATTCTTCATAATTACCTCTTCTGGCAGAGAGTTTCATAGTCTCACTGCTTTTGCAGTAAAGAATCTCCTCCTATGCTGGTGTAGGAATCGTCTTTCCTCTAGCCTTAGTGGATGCCCCTGAGTTTTACTACAGTCCTGGCTTTTAATAGATCGTGGGGCAGATCTTTGTATTGACCCCGGATATATTTTTACATAGTTATTAGGTCATTTCTCAGACTTCTTTTTTCAAAACTAAATAAACCTAACTTTGACAATCGTTCAGGGTACTCTAGTTCCCGCATCCCATTAATGGTGGTGCTTAGTTATGTGTCTATACCCTCAGTGCTGCCTCTAAATTAGTCTATGTAGACCCAGCCTTATCAGATGTTCCCTGCCAGATTTACCATTCATGGTATTTAAAGTGGACCAACACCCACCCCTGATCGGCCCGGGAATCTATAAGATTCGCGGGCCGATCAGCTCCCTCCCCGCGGGGCATCCGAAATCGGGATGCCCCACTGTGTGAAACCCCCCAGAAAGCCCCTAAAAACGTACCTTATCGGTGACGGACAAGCGACGGATAAGCCGCCGCCGCCTCCTGCGCGTCCCTCTAGCAGGGCGCATTTGTGAATGGCCGGCGCGGGCGCGCGCCCTGTAAGTGGGACGCACGAGAGGCGGCGGCGGCTTATCAGTCGCTTGTCCGTCGCCGATAAGGTAAGATTTTAGGGGGTTTCTGGGGGGTTTCACACAGCGGTTTTCACACACGATCGGGGTGCCCGCGGAAGTGGACCAACACCCAGGATAGTGAAAATCCTGGGTGTTGGTTCACTTTAAGTCCAGAATTCTATTTCTGTACTTTACTAGTTGCACTGTGGCAGTACCATCCCCAGACTACGTCTAGACCTCCATCATCGAAAAAGCAAAGAGTGAGAGTCTGATGGGATTAAGATTCTAGGTCTAACATGTTGGTTATAGATCACCATTCATAGTGGTCAATGGGCTTTTAAAATTAGGCCATTTACTTAATTCTAAAAGTTTTCAAAATAATGACCATTGATCTATGTTATAAAATTCAGTTAATGAAGTGTCGTTGAGTTATTGCTTCTGACCTGATCACGCACATGTAAGTAAGTCATTTACCGTATGTAGTCATTAAAAATGACATATTGTACATGCTAAGATCACAGAAAGGAAGAAGCATTTCTCATTGCATTGTGATAATTGTCCATAAACAAGAAAGCTTTCATGTCTAGTACAGTACAGGGACATTAGACATGACCTAAAACTCTTATATTATATCAAAGAGATAATCATTGAGTCTAATGGCCTTAATGCATTAGCTTTGATATTAATCCTTGAAACATGCAGCATTCGTTGATCCGATTGACATTACAGGAGAACAAATATAGGCTAACCTTTACTAGTTTAATTAGGAGGTAAACAATTTGTTTTGATAATTATAAGTCAGCTGTGGTATCTGCTAAATTCACTGTGCTGTAAACTGTGCTTCAGTTTGATAATGGCGCATGTAGCTCTAGGCACTGATTTCAAGCATTAAAAGATAATGCAAGATTTATTAGATTAACTTATGCCATGATCATTAGATGCCCTAGAAAATGTTTAATTTTGATAGAATGTAGTTTTGAGTGCCCGTATATCGCACACTTGTTCCATGCACTGTTTAAAAGTATGTTTTATTTAATTTAAAAATGCTTATCCATGGGGTGGTTTGACCTAAATTGTACAGCAATGGAATGCCACAATTTAAAATTAAAAAGATAATAGCCAGTTACTGTTTTTAAATGGGTTGAAAAAGTCTGAAATATGCATAAAAGTCTATACAAAACAATATAATGTTATACTATAAAGAGTGATTTGCTTAAAAATATATAATTGGCACCTTGCTGCTTTTGAAAGTTGTTGTTAGAGTATATAGTGTTGTTGTTAAGCTTTGTTTACCTTGAGAGCCACATTCAGCAATAAATGATGGTCGCATGGCACATTCAAATGCAGACATTGGTCTGTAATTCCAGTTTACAGTAACCATGCATATAAATTACATACTTTAAAATCAGCAATGTGACCCCAGTCCAACCCAAACTCACAACATTAAATATGCAGAGCTCATCCAGATCCTCCTCATCCATACAAACCTCATATGCAGGGGCACACAGATACCCATCAGCAACAAAACTAGATTTTAAACAGCAGATTTGGGGATCATGGTGCATGTGTGGGCCGCATCCCCAGATTTCCTCAGCTGCAGTATGCTCCCACGCTTTTGCATCTTGTGGGGGAAAACCATAGATGCTAGACATTTACCGCTCTCTAAGCTGGGCTCTTTGGACAAACACGATGTGCATTATTATGAATGCTGATTGGATGGCCATCCACGCATGTACCATGGGATCTCTGGTGAGGTGGGCATACTGGTGATCCCAGGGAGTTTCATACAGCGAAGCATCCTAAAGCTCTGGACAGTCCAGGCAACAGCAATAATAAGGTAGCCCCATGTGACTCCCCTACATTTCCTGCAGAGCCTTGTAGATTCTGTAGCAGGTCCCTAAAGGTTGGTTCTACTTTTGAATCCATCCTTCCATGACCACGGCCCCAAACACTCCAAGTTTGAGCGAAGCTGTCGAGCCACATTGGCCACACTTGCTGACTTATGCGGAGAGTACCGAGGGACATGGGCAGTTGTGTGTCCAAATGTGGGGGGATGGTCACTGAGGAATGAAATTGAACTTTCCAGATTATCTGGCATCCTCATGCCCTATTGCCTCTCCTTTCATTGATCGATTTTTAATTTAAAACGTGTGTAATTTGTGTCACCACACCCAGGAAATTGTCACAAAGTGTCACAAAATCTATTTTATGCTAAAAACCTATGAATAGCACTTGAGCTATATGGCTCCTATGCCTGTGATACCCCTTTTAGGATGTTCTTTTGGATTTTTGGGACATAGGTGGCCATTGTATGCTTGTGCACACATAGGAATTCTTCCTCTGCATTTGTGCAGTGAGTGGTGCGATGCCGTAATTATGGTGCCTGGGGAGCAGTTGGAGGGCTAGGTGCCTTGCTCATGAGCACTTTAGTTATGTTCCATGGCTGGGAATTGAACCTTCAACCCATTTTTTCGAGTTTATGTTAGTGTCAGAACTGTTTGTGAGAAAACAGGACAGATTTATTCCCCACTGTATAGTAGCAACCTTAAGCATTGGGGTGCCTTTGATTTTTTTCCTAAAGCAAAAAAGCATACAGGATGCCTAAAGTGCAAGCATTCTTTTTATGTCTTAGGTTAGCTTACATCAAGAGGTCACTAAGGAGGTACTGCAAACTAAACAGGAAAAGTACCAAGGACCAGGAAGCTATGCAGGAATAGGAACAGGAATAGGAAGTATTAGCAGACAGTGGCCTGACTGTGCAATCTTACGCTACAAAAATGTCCAGATAGAATTCAAATTTATTTAAGGGATAAAGAACTTAAAGTAGATCTCCACACCCAAAAAAGAAAAACCCAGAAATTAAAAGAAGCCTAAACTCCTGAAGTAAACTCTTGCACCCCCCCCCCCCCCCCAGCTCCTCTGGAAAAATATCCATAGCCCCTGGTATATTCAGAAAAGAGGGAAAATCCTCTGCAAGACCAACTGTTAAATGGATACATGTCTGAACACAATTAGCCCAATCTATCCTGTAACAGATAGATCCCACCTACATTCCTGAACGTTCTTTTTATCTCTCTGCCTAATTTAACAGTTTATATAGTGTTCAATAACGAAAAACTAGTTTCCCTGCTACTTATAGGACTAGAATATATACACATATTCTGTGTTCTGCCTAGTCAGACAAATGCAGTAATATTTCTATTTAAAGGTTTCAATTAGCCTCCCACACATAATCATTTGCCCTTTTTCAATGTGTTTGCTTTAGACTCCAGCACTGCCATCTCAATATGCGAGACCATATTTCTATTATTTTATTTCTGCTTCTGTGACAGTGATCTATAGGGGTCTAATTCTGGGTGAGGTTCAGAGTTAACTAATTACCCTTTTCACTGCATACACACACATATCTCTCTCTCTCGATATATATATATATATATATATATATATATATATATATATATATATAATGAAAAAAGAAACTGTACGGTTACATCTGCACCAAATGTGGATAACCCCTGACCAACAAACAGAGACATGTAAGGATGGTTGTCATTTCATTCATTTTTTCAGCTGTCACAGTCTGTTTTACTCTGGCTAGTGAATTAATATAAACTCTAGATAGTTGGCAGATTCCAGAGAAGGCTGTGGTGCAGAACAAGCAGAGACTGACAGTTTCTAATCTTTTATTTAACTCAGTGACAGCATGAACAGAACTCTGGAAGCTATACAAGTTACATTCTTTGGAGATGGTCGCTTACCCCTTTTTATATTCATCAACAAACAGGAAAAACTGTGTTATTGCCATTAACAATATTGGGCCTTGTATTTAAATGTATGCGTGCATTGCGTTTAGACAGCACCCTGTCCAGTGCTGAGGAGAAATAGTGGGTTAAAAATAAAAAAAACAGGCGTACCTTCCTGGTGAGAGCCGCCCTTTCCCCCCACTGAATGACGGCTCCTGCAGGGAGAGTGGATGACTCAAATAGGCATTCAGTCATGGCCAGGTAAGTTCAGTACTTGGAAGCACTACTCCCAGGCAGGGGAAAGGACAGCTCTCTCTGGTAAGGTACTGTAATCATTCTACTTTAATAATGCACAGGCTTCAATAGTAATCCCTCCACCATCCCCTCACTGGGGCATACAATCCCAAATTTGGAGAAATGGATTCATAGAACTCGAAAGGGAGTAAAGCCACATCCTACTAGACGTAGATGGGCAGCTTCAAGTAGGCAAGTCCTTGGTTTATCCATTGCTTCGTATGTCTCAAATGTGAGGCTGACCATAAATTAAAGTGGAGATGGCACACACAAATTCTCCTTAACAGTTTCCACATGCATTTGCAACTGTGGGCAAATAGGGCCCATCAAACAGATTTTAGAGACAGATTTTTAGGATTTGTGTGTGGGGGCTCTCTTTTTTATGCTGTTTGTGAAGCAATTACAACTGTCTCTTCTAGTCAAGTCAATCTAAAATGTGATCTCAAGATTAAGCTTGCCAATTGTTAGTCATATATCACACTGTATTGCAGTTCGACACTGTTCACAATCGCCCTACCAACTTGAATGCTTAGGCTAACAATGCCTAGCTTATAGCATGCAGAGTGGTTGGTATCAACAACCACCAACAACTGGAGGTAAACTTGACAGAAGGATACTGTGTCAGGAACCAGGGATCCAGATATCATGGGGATAAGGTGAATATTACTGTGCTGCTTGGCGGACCTATTTGGTCAACCGCTGCTAATAAATATGGGCGAATATCTGTAATCAAAGCAATCAAAATTGCTGTGTATTTGAAACATTCAAATATGACAGCAATAAGGATGGCTGGCAAATCGAATGTATTACTGCAGACCTGTATGTTTGAGAAATTTTGCAGGCAAATTTGGGCAAACAATTCTCAAAATACTTATTTTTTGTATGTTATGTATGGCTTTTAATAATTTCTAAATCTCTAAACCTTTACTGTAAATTTACTTTACCGATGAAGAAGTCTTGATGCTCCATGGTTTTACTGGATTTTTCAAATGGGAACTTAAATATGTAACAAAATAACCTTAGGTTGCAATGCCATTTTTGTGGTAAGAGGTTTCGTTAGGAATGTTTCAAATATCACCGCTCATGGCATTTACTTTTTAATATCTGCCCATATTCTGAAAACAATTGTGTATGAGTCAGGCAAGTGTATATACAAAACTGTTGTTCAGTTTTCAAGTTGCCATGGAAACAGGAGATCCCTGGAGCTGTGCACTAAAGCTCTCTTGTTACCAGCGAGACCTCCTGATTCAACCACAGTTTTATGTATGGATGCACTCATAAACATTCCCTCATGAACCTTTTACTGCATGCTTTTGTATAAGCCTATGGCTTATAATTATTAAGGAAAAAAGCAATGACATTTTGAGGATACAGTGCATCATTACACTGTATACCTTTTGCGCAATTAGTCCTCATGGGTATCTGAGGTTTCTGCAAAACTCTACAGAGGTGCATGCAGCCCTTGAGAACATCTGTGGCTCAAAACATAGTAACAAATGTGTTTCTAGAGAATACTTTAGCACCATTATGTCAAGCCATATATTAAAAGGTTTTTTTTTTCAGTTGGAAGACATGTATGCACCACCGCTGTCCAAGACACCGGCCTACCCACAGAGATGGCGGTGATGATCTGGAACGGGAATAGTCTAGTCTATATCTCAGTTTAAAAAGCAATTGTGCAGAAAATACATACATTTGCTACATTATGTTTAAAGATACATTTCCACCCAATATTTTGAATGTTACAGATTATATTATAAAAGCTGTTACTCTTTTTAGTTTTGGCTGGAGTCCTCAAATATATAAATGCACAGCTTTATCTAGAGCAGGTTTTCCCAACCAGTGGTAGTATCACTGGTGGTACTCAAGATACTATTAGATGGTACTTGATAAGGCTGCAGACGGACCTCACCCTAATTTTACTGCTGCCATCTATATTTTACCCAAGCTAGATTTGCTCCATTTCAAAGGGTAATAAAAACTGTTTATGTGCATTTTGTGTGTGTTTTGTGCCTGTTAAGTGGCTGTTTTGTGGGTTTTTACCATGGTTTTAGCGGACTGGTAACATGTATTTAAGCGGACCAACACCCTACATGAAGAATGCTCCCTCATACATAACCCCCCCCCCCCCCCCCCGGATGCCCATAATCTTTACCTTATCCACGCTGCCCTGCCGGAAATCCAGAGCACAATTGGCTGACCAACGCTCACATGGGCAGGACATTCGGCGGGCGGAACATCACTGCCCACGTGAGCTCATGGCAACCAATCGTGGTGCTGGAACCCCTGGCAGGGGAGCAAAGTAACGGATTCCTGCCTCCCTGGGGGTTTTGTGTGGGGTGGCTCCAGCCTTCTGGATGCTCCCACCCCAGCCTGTCATATAGCGGCGGCTCCATGCAGCCATTGACACCCTTGGTGCTTGAGTCTACAATGTATCTAAAGTCAAAACTAAACCCATCCCTCTGATTCTTTACCTCAAAGTCAATTCAAGAAAAAAAAACTGGCTAATCTAGATCGCTGCTAACCTCCCAGCCAGAAGTGGGGCACTATGTTTTTGCTCCATTCAGTGGCTGTTGCAGTGACTGGGTGACTGATTTTCCACTGCATTAACTGGAAGCCAAGAATACCTGGCATGGTGCCGAGTTGAAAAAAAAACATTTTGGCATTTATGAATGGTGAGGAATAGTGATGTGTGTGTACTGAGCTCAATCATACTGTAAATTAAAAAAGGATGAGGACTGTAAGAATCAGTGTTAACAGTAAGTGTCACACATCAAAATTTCTTACTGCCGTAAATGCCAGTTCTGTGCAAAGCATTTATAGTGATTTCTGCTGATGCAACCGTCCATTTTGCCACTAGGAGTTCTGTTAGCTGAAGCATGCTCCCATGCTCCCGGTCTAGCTGCAAAATGCAGGCAAACAGTCCACATTAAGCCATTGCTGTGCACTGCTGCTTACTGGTCACAAGGCAGCAGTGGCAGCATACCATCAGCAGCGTGGTCTGCTTTCCTACTACCGGCATTGAGGCTGGGTGAATGCATTAGGTACCAAAGCTAATAGACTCACTGGCGTGCCCCAGATTTCATGGAATTGAGGCAACAGGAGGGCAGGTACATATAAAGCACAAGTAGGTTACACTTAAAGGGGCTGTAAACCCCCATACACCCCAGAATACTTTGGAACATGACCAAGCGTCTTAGCCAGCTGGAACTGCCATCTGTGGGGGCAAAAGGATGTTCAGGAGCGCCTGTAAGGTAAGTGGCTAGACTGCACACTGCCTGTTACGGGGGGGGGGGGGCTCACAATTCTTGCACAATGTCTGTTTTGGATGTTTTTTCTGAATGCTGGCTGTTATAGGGTGAATAGGGGGATTCTGCACACTGCCTGTTATAGGGTGATAGGGAGTTCTGCATGCTGCCTGTTATGCACAGAGCATGTTATGGGGTTATGTGCTGCTTGAATAGGGGATTCTGCACACTGTCTGTTATGGGGAGTTCTGCATGCTGGCTGTTATGGGGTGATTGGGGGTAATTCTGCATGCTACCTGTTATGGCATTGTTGGGATGGGGAGTTTGCACATTTAGTTGGGGTTAAGTGTACTGCTCAAGAGAACTTCTGTCATGTCAGAGCCAGGGATTGATCATGCAACCTTACCTTATCATAAGGTCACTTCCTTAAACAGTAGGCAATAACTGCCCCCACTACCTGTTTTGGGGTGATTAAAGGGGGGGGGGTGCCACACTGCCTGTAATAGGGTTCTTGGGGGGGGGGGCATTTTTCTTATTTTTCTCTAGATATATCTTATGGTCAGGTGTGTTTTATAGTGGCAGGAATACAGTAGTTTGTCTAAAGAGGTTTTGAGGGCACCTTTGAAAGTGCTGGAAAATTTGAGAGTGACAAATTGAGTGGAGGAGGGCATTCCAGAGCAGTGGAGAGGCTTTTGAGAGGTCCTGTAAGAGGAATTGAGAGCAAGTGAACAGGACCAGGACGGGAGAAGGTCAGAGGCAGAGCAAAAATTGCAGGGAGAAAATTGCATCTCGGTTGATATAATTGGATTAATGATGGAAAGTACTGTAAAGGGAGACTTAGCTGGAGAGAGCTTTGTAGGTTTGAGTTATTTTTTTTTCTTTAAAACTGTTAAATTTTCTCTTTGAGACTGCTAGCCAGTGAAGGGAATTACAGAGGAGACAGCACTGGAAAAGTGAGACGATAGGTGTATAAGGGAGGGCAGCAGAGTTCATAATAGATTGGAAAGGTGCCAGTCTGTTTGTGGGTAAACATACACAGGAAGAGTGTTGCAAGAGTCTAGCTGGGATAGGATTAGGCATGTAAAAAAGATTATAGTGGTACAGGGCATGATTATATTATTGCAAACAAGAACTTACAATGCTCCCATTACCAAATATAAAATATTCAGGAAGATACAGCCATTCACTTACAAGGGCTCTGGTTGGAAAATAATAAAAAAAATGACACACATGTATTCATCAGTTCTCCTGGATTGCCCCAGTTGTAAAAATATATAAAAAAAAAACACTTTGAACGTATTGACTGTGTAATCAATAGGCTGCAACCACTCAGAGAATAAGCTTTTGCCTGAGCACATAAACGATGCTGCGGGACATTATGCTGATATATGAGAACAGATCAGCAAAATCAGACCCTGATTATTGGCTGCAGACATCTTCTGCTGACCACAATGTTACAACTAATGTGCAAATAAGGGCTTAACCAAAGCAATCATCATCTTTACAGTAATATATACCTATAATAAGGTGCATGGTTTTGCTCAGTTTAAAGTTAACTGCATCTTATTTTTCTCCAGGCCTACCTTTTTAGTGTCATTTCTTAATTATCATTTTATTGCCTTTAATCTCCTCAGATGTGCTATGCGGCAGTCATTAGTCAAGCACTAAATATACACAAGACAAGCAGCCCACTTCGTTTTGTTCTTAGTCATAATAGGAACTGTTTTTCTTCAGATATACTGGAAAGTACATGTGTAGGATGCACGGTGTGAACCCGGGGGGATCAAGAAAATTATTTTCAGCACATAGTTGCTGCTGTGCAAGGTTAATAAAGTATATAATAACTCCTGGGCTTGGCATGTAAATGGCGCAATGCAAAAAGCAGGATAGTTTCGCTTGTTATGAACTATTTATTTTATAATAGCAATACTAATGGTTTTTAAAGGGGACCAACAATCATAGTGAATTGTTAGCGAAAAAAAATGTTTAGATCACCTATAGCTGCCTTTTCTCCTGTTGGCTGTTTTCCAAAAATGAATGACTGGCAGGCTGATTCATCACTAACGCCAGGTAGCGACAGATGAGCGTCTGTAGCAGGCATTTTTAGAGCGCCCGCTAGTAGTCACTGTGCTCAGCCGTGGGTCGCTACTTCATAGCGACTCAGTCGCTGTCCAGTAATGTTGAATACATTGTGAGGAGTCGCTATTTGACCAGTACAGCGCTGTATGGGAGCGCATGTTAGCGACTGCTCATAGCAAACGACTCACACCATATTCAGCCAAAAAACAGCCTCACAAATCTCTGGCACTGAAAAATGCTTGTTTGAAGCCCACAGCGCTGGAAGCGGTGTGTTTAAAGTCTGTTTTTCAGCATCTTTCCACTAGTAACAAAGCGAAAACATATGGAATTACATTGTAGCAACATTGTAACATGAACACTTTAATGGCAGACCTGTAATGTCATTTCTGAAGAAATATATAAAAACTAAAAAAAATGTGAAAAAACTGCTTTTTCAATGCCAGGAGAGGTCACAGAATTATTTGAGATTTAAAAAAAAAACAACAAAAACACAGTTTAAAGAGAAGGAAAGGATCGTCCACTGAAATGTATGGCAGAGCGTAAGGGAGCGAGAGGTCATACCTGGCGCTGTGCAAGGCTGAACGCCGGCGCTGTTCGCTGAGGCTGGGAAAATGATGAATCAGACGATACATGGCGTTATCCCAGTCGCTAAACAGATTCTGCTTGATAAATGTGTAATTGCGTGCCGTGTCCTGTGTTCACCAGTCGCTACCTGTCGCTACCTCTCATTAACCAGCCACTACCTGACGCTAGCCCTTCATGAATAAGGCCCCAGGTTAATGCTAACATTTTCTTTGATGATTTTTCAGCAAATGTAAATTGAAAAATCTTAAAGTGGACCGAAACCCACCCTGGAGTCTATGGGAATTCAGGGCAGACATACTCGCTCCCCCTGGGGCATCCAGATTCAGGATGCCTCACTGTGTAAAACTCACCCAGAAACTCACCTGCTTTCCCGGTCCAGCAGCGCATTCACGCAGCGTCCGTATCCCCACTATCTATTTAGCAGAGCCTGTGAATGGCTGGCACAGGCACGCTCCCTGTTAAAGGGTAGCGGGGGGATGCAGCCACCAGCCCACTCATCACTGGATGAGAGGCTGTGCATGTGCTGTAAGACTGGGGAAGGGTGAGTGAGATTGGGCAATCTGGGGGGTTTCACACAGTGGGGCATCCCCGATCGGGGTGCCCCATGGCCAAGGACCAAACCCAGGAAATTCAAAATCCTGGGCTTTGGTCCACCTAAAAGCAGAACAAACCCAGACACGGCATGGAATGTAAAAGTTTCCAGGGCCGACCACAGGCCTTACCCTAGGTCATACCACATCTGTATGCCCCACTGTGGGAACACTCCCAGTCACTGCAAAACTCACCTTGTCATCCTCCCTCCCTGGAATCTGCTGGGCTGAAACGTGCTAACGTGAGAGTGCACTCACGCCTGGTGTCTGCTCTTGCTTCCAATTGCAAAGCGCAGTGCCATTTGCCGAGCATTAATTTGCTCACACAGACTGGACAGAGCCCATGCATGCACCGTGGGACTGGAGAACCATCTGGGGGGTTTCACACAGTGGAGCATCCCAAATCAGTCTGCCCCTGTGGCAAGGAACAAAACCATGGAAAGCCACAATTCTGGATTTTGTTCTGCTTTAAGGCCACAAAGGAATATATATGGGCTAAAATCAAGCAAGGTCAGGGTTTTGGTTGAACAACAGTAAAATATTATATTATACACCTTACCTGAAAGATGCCAGCTACTGTATATATTGTGCTTGGTTACTATACCCATGACTTTTATTTCATATATATGTTTAAAGGCACATCTAACTTCTAAATTTCAATAGTGTACCCTTGGGCTAATTTTCCAAGCAAAAGCTTAAAAACTTTTTTGGGGCTGAAAAGAATAAACTATCGGATGGCCGAACATTTCTATGCAACTCAGGCTTCCAAGATGACCTGTATGTTCATGCAATCAAGAAGTAATGTATCTCAATTTTATGGAAAGAATTACAAAATGATTGCTATATTCACTAAATGAATCTGCCATTATAACAGAGTTAAAGTACAGTTAATTTGGGCAAATTTAAATGTGTTCTAGTTTTTTGTTACTGAACAGTGATGGCTGTGAAATTTAAAAATGTTCGAACCTGTCGGAATTGGTTTGAATTATTATAATACAATTAGATTAATCTCTTCCAGCGTATTCATTTTAAAATGTTACAATATCCTTGCTTAAAGCAATCTTTCAAAACTAATTGGAAGAAAGACACCTTGTCGTTTATATATATAGTTTTTTACTATTTCTCTAACCCAATTTTAACAAATATACTGCATGCCATAAACTAAATACAACAACTTAATATCAGTACTTAAAGTGGACCAACAGTCAAAAATTACTTAAACCAGACCACCACAACAGACATTGCTTATATGCATCCCTCCCCTGGGAAATTTAGATTGCTGCACATAAACATTCATTTACTTTTTTCTAACTCCTGCTGTAGTAAATTTTAGAAACAAAATGCTGGCTTATGAATTTGAAGACCACCTGCAAAGAGGAAGTGCTGCTGGGCTTCCTGTTACTGTGCATTGTCAGTTGAATCCAGACAGCAGCATGGCTGAGATGCTGGGAGAGGTAGCTCCAAAATGGCTGCTATCTTACTTTCCCAACTGTGCCAGGCTGTTTAAATGCTGTTCCAAAGATGACTATTGTATCTTGTATGGAGATTTAAATGCACATTGTAGCTTGGGAGGCTGCAGTATATTCCCCTCATTAAAATCCATTCAGATTTACACTCAAAAGGTAATAAAACTGTATTATTTTTATACAGAGGTAGAGCTACCACTAAACAAGCCAATGTTCATAGCCTCCTGTGAGGCAGATGGGCCATACAGAGCATAGTATACATCCCTTTTCATAGGGTGTAGCACATTGGTGCCTACCCCTCTCTTCCAAGGTCACCAATAACTCGGCCCTTATTGCTAAACTATACTCCCGTTCCTAATAAGAGGGAAAACCTCTTACTGTCACAAAGACCCTACACTAGGGCTTTATTAAAGTGGACCAACCACATCATATGGAAAGTTAAATTAAAAAAAAGAACACAAATCAACTTCCCTTAGTGTCCTGGTAATGAATTGGATAAAAATACTCACAAACGATTTTGGCTGCAAAGGAAAAATTGGGGGGAAATTAGGGAAAAAGTGAAATCTTCTTTTGGCTCTTATCTTCCTTCCAGCACTATTTTCAATAGACACTAATTGTTCCAAAATTACGATGAGGGGGGAGAAGTTGGGCTTAAACAGCTAGTTTAGAACAATGGTATCCTGTCAATGCCATATGCCATACAATAACATAACTGGGAAAAACAAAAATGACAATTACTATAACAGGAATACCAAGCAGCATTGAGAACAGAAAACACCCAAACGGTAATGTACCAGGGATGGGGCGGCAAAATAGTGTTGTTTTGGGGGGTTTTGGTCAGCTTTAGGAGAGACAAATGAAAAGCCATCAAAATGGGTGAGTTTTGTGGTATCAGGGCGAGAACCTAAAGAATATAAATATAACACAAGCAATTTCCTTCCCATTTGGTCTCAAAATAAATTCATATATACAAGTTAATGGCTTGTTCAGACTGTTCCGCTGGTAATAAATTTTTCATGCACTACTTAGTATGTTAGACAGTAAACCATTGGTGACACATTATTTTTTTTTACTCCTATAAATACTGCAAAAGCATTGCATTTCAACCTTCAAATGATATCGTCACCTATGCCTCCCCGTTTGCAGCACCCCCGCGCTACGAACTTGGACCTTTGGCACCCCTCCCCAAAGAACAAATCAAACCCCAACCAACTTCCTTCTTTTTGGTGTGGGTCACAGAGTACCAGGACCAGGATTTACATGGCACCCACATAACTCTTAGAAAGGCTGCACTTCTCTGTGGATAGCAGTGTGCAGCCTTAGCAGCTCGGGCCTGAAAAGAGCAATCAGTATCATTCAAAATACATTATTTTAACAATCCTCTATATCGCCAATAGGTACATGTCATTTGCTGGTTGAGAAAGGAAATAACCTAACAAACCTAATAATGTGACCATCAAAGGATTGCCATTTCTTTAATATGATGAAATTAATTGAAAGAAAAAATATAAGGGAGAAATTTACTAAGATTTAGAGAAACATAAGTGTTTTGTGTTTGTGTACTGTTATGGAATGTTCAAGTACAGTAAATAGGGATGGCGCTACAAAATGCGCTGTCTTTTTAAATCATATAGAATCAAACTTTTAGTGATAGAAATTGGGTAGCAGCTATTAGTATAAAAAAACTATTAAAAAAAAATCTGCATTATATAACTGCAGGTCATACCTGTGCATACGGTCTTACATATGGACTTTGCATTACACCGCTCCAGAGTTTTACAGCAGGGATCTGAAAGTATAAAAAACATGATGCTTTTAGCTTTACAGTAACAAATCACAAATGTAAACATACAAAGATAGATATATATATATATATATATATATATATATATATATATATATAGCCACCTTTTAAGGTCATGTTTACATTAATAATGGAGCATAGGAATAGAGACTTACCTTAGCTGAAACAGGATATGAAATACTCCTTGCTTACTTATGATCGGCCCGAGAATCTATAAGAATCCAGGCAGAATCCAAAACCGTGATTCCCCGCTGTGTGAAACCCCCAAGGTTGCCCCATAAACTTACTTTGTTTTCCTGTCCAAGGGCGCAAGTGCGAGACGCATTCCTGATAACCCTCTAGCAGGGCGCGTGCACGCACCAGGCATTTGTGAGTGGCCGGCATGGGCACGCTTCCTGTTAGAGGGTAGCGGGGGATGCAGCTGTCAGCGCGCTCGGAGCTGCTGGTCTTAGATGAAGGCTTAGAGAACGTGACCTCAGCAGCTACGAGCGAGCTGGCTGGATGGGCGGCCACGCATGTGCCATAGGACCGGGTACAGGTGAGTTGATTTCGTCGATCTGGGGGATTTCAATTGGGAGAGGACCAAAACCAAAGATCCTGGTTTTTGGTTCACATTAAGGTGATTTTCTTCCGGATATAATTTTAAAAACTATAATCAACTGTTTATTGTAAAAACTGTCCAAGCATGTCTGCCAGTAGCTTTAAAATGGAGTGTAATAACAACATGTGAGTAGCGGAGGTTCCTAGCGTGTCTATTTCAGAGTGAAAAAAAATGGTTCCTTTAAGTTATTATGTACTTTATTAGATGAATGATGCCCATAAGACACACTTAGGGTTTAGCAGAGGAAAATAAGAAAAAAAAAGGGCTAACATACCCCCCTCCTAATCACCCCATAACAGGCAGCATGCAGAATCTCCTCCCAATCACCCCATTACAGACAGTGTGCAGAATTCCCCTCCCAATCATCCCATTACAGGCACTGTACAGTATAGCCCAAAATAGATTGTTCCCTATTAACACAAAAAATACAAGGTTAAAATCAATCAGGGGATTGCACTTCAGCACATTTATCTTCAGCAAAATGTATCAATGTCAGTGTGAACACAGTGTGACCAATCAGTATTAATACCATAAATAATATATAAATATACACATTTAACAAATAGTTTGTGCAGATAATACACACGAAACATACTGTAAGCATCATGTGACCCATTGTCACATTTACTCCTGACTAGATGAGTATCCCCTTTTTTTTTGCACATGCACTTTATTTGTGATCCTCAAAGTTTTGTATAATGTTAGCACCTTAGAGACCCATTTCAGACAGGCTCCTAGTTTATTATCTGCACAGACTATTTGTTATATATATATATATATATATATATATATATATATATATATATATACTGTGTTCACGTTACAGTGGATACATTCTGCAACATGAATACATTTTGCTGGAGATAAATGTGCTTGAGGGCAATCCCCTGATTGATTTTAACCGTGTATTTTGTGCATGTTCAAGCTGATTATATTGTATTTATGATTAAAATACATTTATGTTTTTTGTATTAATCAGGAGCAATCTGTTTTTGGCTACACTTTGGAAAATTATTAAGTGGGCATATAGTCCCCCTATGAGTGAACAGATAAAAAAAAATAGCATTTCACACCTTACTAACATTCCCCCTCCACGATATACAGTAAGATACGGTAGATATAATTCATAAGTTGAGACGTATTTCTTTTCAATGTGTGCACCATGTTCATTACTCGCTTTAGAGATGAAAATTTATGGTGGGTCCAAAACTGTTGTTAAGCATTAAAGAATTACCAGCATTAACAGACAATACATTATTTAATAAGGATATGTTTTATTTTCAGTTCAGCATACTACAGAAAGTGGGATCATTAAAGAAGAAGAAAAGCTTAGCTTGCACTTCTCCTTTGGCTTTGCTGTCATTAAAAGTTACACCATTTTATTACTGTTGCCTAAAAGCCCTATATCCTGAATACATACAGGATAATGGGAGTGCATTTCACTTACAATATACACACATTTCTCAAAGCTATATTTTGCACAAATTAGCACTAAAATTACTCTGTAAAATACTCAATTAGCTCTCAACAACAATCCCAAATTAAATATTTTTATGCATTTTTTTTAAACCTGATCTGGCAGGGTGAGGTAGAAAGCTTCCCTGCTGAGAGAGGAAAGCATGCCCCAACGGACTGTGCTGAATGCTTTATATTTGCCAGAGTTGGTAAGGAAGCTTTTTTCGATGTAGAAAAAAAGAAGATAATGGATAAAGAAGCCATGAAGAAGAAGTGAAGAATTCTGAGAATACCAGATTCTCTTCGTCTGACATCATGCTTAAGAAGAAAAGTAATGATTTAAAGCAGACCAACAGTCAAAAATTACTTAAACCAGACCAACACAACAAACAGAGCTCATATGCATCCCTCCCCAGGGCAATTTAGATTGCTGCACATAAAAATGAATTTACCTTTCTCTAACTCCTGCTATAGTGAATTTTAAAAACAAAATGGTGACTCATTTGCAGGTCACCTTCAAACAGGAAGTGCTGTTAGGCTTCCTGTTACTGTGTATTGTCAGTTATGTCAGGTGGGAGAGGAAGCTCCAAAATGGCCGCTACCTCTCTTTTTCCAACTGTGCCAGGCTGTCTGGTTTAGGAAAACACGTAATGATGGAACAAGGGGGCACAACCTGAAGCTAGTCAGAGGGAAGATCAGGAGCAACATTAGAAACATTATTTTACAGAAAGAGTTGTAGATGTCTGGAACAAACTTCCAGCAGAGGTAGTTGAAAAATCAACAGTAAGTGAATGGGATAAACATAAATCTATTATTATTATTATTATTATTGTTTATTTATATAGCGCCATCATCTTCCGTAGCGCTTTACAAAGTAGTAATTACAGACAGGGTAGAAACATACGATACATATACTATTTCAAATGCAGTTTTACAGAGATGACAATGGATATTCTGAGTACAAGATACAATAGGGGAGAGAGCCCTGCCCTTTGCGAGCTTACAATCTATCCTAAGATAAAGAAAGCATACACACATAAGGGCAGAATGGATGGACCATATAGTCTCCTTTTACCGTCAACCTTCTATGTTTCTATGTTATACAAAAAACCCCAAAGAATTATAGACATGTATACGCATAAAACCAGCACACATCAAATGATGCTAAAAAGGTTTCACCTGGAAAGCGTGGTTTAGTTTTAGAAACCAGTTAAAAAAAAAGATAATAAAGATAATAAATCCGGAGAGCAACAAAAAGATGAACAGAAAAAAATGGGGGAAAAAATGAAAATGTCCACAACTGCTACAAGCAGGGATTAGAACCCTAGACTCTCTGATTCAGGGTCAATCACGTCCAACTGAGCTATCTAGCTTTTTCAAACCAAGTCAGACTTTCAGTACAATAAATGAAAATAAATGAAAACCATGCTGCCATCTTAACAAAACTCTCTCTCTATCTCTCCCAGTATCACCCCGAACTACAGGAAGCACCGAGACTGACTGACTGCACCCGCTGCCCCAGCACTGCCCCCTTCTCGTCCCCATTTCATCTCATAAGCCAGCAGAGGGGGATGAGGTCTTCCCCGCACACGACATGGCACCCAGACAAAATATTTATGGCTCTACAATGCCAGCAGGTTAGTGTTTTTTTTGGAACACAGATTTCCTTTTCATTCCAAGACTTTAACACATGAAAACCTTGACATAAATTTGTGTTCTTGTCCAAAATTTGCGATAGGGCTCCTTTAAACAATCTTTTTAAGGAAAACTCATGTGTGCATTTATGCATTCACATAACATGTGTTTAACCACAAAGGTCTTTTGTATAATGTGAATATAAGATAAGAAAATGAATTACAAAGAAGCCTGTTACATGGAAAGCTTAAAATGATGCAAATGTATAATCTGCTTTTCATTAAACATGTCATATACTGAAATAATCACCCTCGTTTTTCTTCTATAGTCCCTGTAAGGAGTAATGTTGATATAATAGAGAGCGCATTGCCAGGGCAGAGCAGGGAATGATAGGGAAAGTTTGTAAATGCAATGAATCACATTTAAGGCAGACCGCTTGAAATCACAAAATCCGCTTATGGCTTAAGAAAAAAAAGTAAGTATGCCATATACTGTAACTAACCACTTACCGGTATTTATTATTGTTTGCCATTTTATTTTATTTGCCTATTGTAGAGCCTTCACTCAGTTGGTAAGCCATAAACACCATCAAGCCCATCCCATACATCTTGTGTTTTTAAAGGGTAATTACACTTTTGAATTACATTTAAAAATTGTCCATTATTGTGTGCCAAAATGATATCTTTAAGATGCTGAGCTTATCTGTTAATTCTTATATGTTTATTTGTTTGCAACTCTGTGTCATAAAAGAAACAGTTTTCTCTAGCAACAATGTGTTTACCTTAGCAACCACACACCAAAGTGGTGTGTTTGGTGAACAGAGCAGAATTATCCTGATTCTGGCTTCATAATCATATGATTGGCTGAGGCAAAGGCAGAGAAAAAAACAACCCAATGGAAAACAGTCGGTATCCTGATTGTTGTAGAAAATCTTAGTTTAACCTTTCAAAATGAAAACTTCAAAATTCTTCATCATTGTGCCCCTGGGCATTCCTGCTAAAGGCTATAGTAGACAGAGATCATTAAAGGAGCACTATCGCAAAAAATGGCCCAATGATAAAAATCCATATAAATATGCCGCATGGCGGTAGCAGAGGTCACATATGGCCAAATCATTATGAAGGTAGTAATTTTTTCATGTGTCATCCCTTTTTATGAGAAAGGGAATAACCTTTGCAGAATTTCTATCTCTTGTTAGTTAAAATGTGTTTGGTGATGGGAATGAATAGGCTTCCAGTGGCAACGGACTGGCAGAAAACTGTAACTATGCAACTATTATTAACTATACAGAAGAAATATCCCTAGAAAAAAAGATGTTTTTAGGATATCCAGTGATAGATTGTAAGCTCACAAGGGCAGGGCCCTCTCTCCTAATGTATTTTTGCATCTATATGATTATTAACTTGTCTGCCTGTACAGTGCCACAAAATACAATGGCACTTTCTAAATAAATAATATGATAGAAGATTGCATAGAATAGATTAAGACTAGATTTATAGTTAGTAGACTAGGACAGGGGTTTCCAGTCAGTGGTATGGGTGGTACTTCTCTACTCCAATATGATCTGCAGCCATCTATATTTTACTCAAACCTGATTTGCTCCATAAGCAAGTAACTCCAACATGTGATGAAGACTATAAATAAAAATGTGTGTTTATTAACACACAGGTGGTACTTGAGAAAATGGAAAGTTGTACTTGATGAAAAAAAGGTTAGGAACCTTTGGTCTGGGAGATAGGCTGTTCTATTCTCCATGTAAAATATAAAATACAATAGCTGAGCACAGCCCAGGTGCATACGGGGATCTTGCTCTGGGATACTTTAGCACTGTGATGATCTGAAGTAGGGTTAAATGTTCACAGTAGTTGTCTTTTAACTCCAGTGGCTTCTCCTAGACTAAATCCAAAAGATTTGGCGAGGCAATGCTTATTTTGGGAGTTTCTCATTTTTCATATTTTATATTTGTTCACCATATTTAGAGACCTTTTCTCACTCAGCATACAAGATATATACAAAAATATATTAGTATCCTACACTTGATTATGTATTGTAAAGTTCTCCACGTGAGGGATAGATATTTCCAGCAAGGTATGAAAAATAATATTATTTAAAAATTTTAAAATGTGTAAATATTTAAGGCAGATCCAGGAAAAAAATCTCTCTGGGCCTCCTCAATCCCCACTGGCCTGATAAAGCCCCCTTTGTCAGGATCTCCAGACCCATTTACATTTTTATGGATACCCCCATAGAGTGCTGTTATTTAAAAATTACCAAAAAAAAAAGATTTTAACACATTGCATGTATGCACTTTATTAAGTGTGGTATGAGAAGGACTAAACCCAGTGCACAGGTTAAAAATAGTAAGAGACACCCTGAAATAAATCTTGGTTTATCAAATCTTTTGGATTAAGCCCCCCCCCTATTGTTTATTTTTACTTTCCTATGTCTATGTCCTCCAGCTCAGAGAGGAGAGAGTAGATAACTGCGAGGCTTAGGCCCTTATTTATGAAGGAATAGCGACAGGTAGCGACGGGTGAGCGGCCGGTAATGACGGACACCGTCACGAGAACGCCGGCTCCCCACCACAATCACACATTTATCAAGCCAATCTTGAGATAGCGCCATATAGTGACTCATTCATCATTATTCCAGCCTCAGCCCACAGCGCCAGCGTCCGACCTTGAACAGCGACAGGTATGACCTCTCGCTACCTGGTGCTCTCCAATGCATTTCAATGGAACAATCTTTAAATATTAATAATTGTTATTATTTATTTTTTTTATTTTAAATGTGAAAAATTCTGTGACCACTTCTGCCATTTTAGATAATTTTTTTAAGGGAAAAAAAAATTGTACAGAATTGATATTACAGGTCTGATATTAATGTATTCATATTACTAAATTATTTAAAATATTTTTTTTTTTTTTGGATTCCAAAAATATGGTGGTTTGGGGGTTAAAAAACTACTTTTAACACATCGCCTCCAGCGCTCTGGGGTTTAAACATACATTTCACAGCGCTTGAATTTTTTAAGCGTGATTTTTTGATGAATATGGTGGAAGCCAGTCGCTCTGACCAGTCGCTATCATGCGCACCCATACATCGCGGAACCTGTCAAATAGCAACTCGGAACCTTGTATTCAACATTACGCCACACCGACTGAGTCGCTGTCAACAACCGAACAACGGCCAAGCACAGAGACTACTAGCGGGCGCTGGGAAAATACCGCTACAGTCGCTCAACTGTCGCTACATGTCGCTATTAATAAATCAGCCTCCCCGGAGCAGACCGGAGCAGGTGGTGGCCCTACAGACTCTCTGGGACACTTATTGGGAGGTAGTTATAGGTTCAGTTCGATTGCCAATTTACTGTAAAGTCTGGGAGGCATTCAAATTAATCAAACCCCTAGATCATTGGATGTGCAATAAAATGTTCCTGATTTCTGCTGAATAAATACTAGACAAATATATAAATAAAAATATTTTAGAATTACTATCCACAAAATATAGTCATTAAGCTGAAATTCACAAACTGTTCGCTGTCATCTAAGTTTTATGTAAAACAGAAACACTTTTAGTATGCCGTAAATAGCACACATGCAGCTAATTATATGCACACCCATGACCTATTTGTCCTGTAAATGCTTTAATAGATATTTAAGCCAATTAGATAAAGCTAGCAAATAGAGCAAAGAGATAAATGATGATTATCGCATTTATTTGGAGCTTTCATCCGAAACTAATAATTTTATAGCGTGTACAAGGGAACATGTTGCATTCTAGCAATATTTCCCATCAAGTCTGCCAACTGTCTCCAAAATTCATTAATACAGAGTGAAATGTACCCATATTAATTTCCAGGCTTCCAATTGCCCAGGTGGCACATGGAATCACAAAGAGATTTTAAATGGCATGATTAGATTGAAACTTGGTGTGTGTCAAAATGAGGCTGTTTTTCACTTCACTTATGCATTGCACCGGAATCAGTTCAGCGGCTAGCACAAACCACGTGACAGCCGGCAGCCAATTGAAGAAATAATGTTGGTCCGGCTTAATTGACATGTGGTGTGCAAAGAACACATTTAATCATGTACAATTTCCACAAGGTATTGCTTTGACTGAGCCATGTCATCTCCCCCTGTCCAAAATATATGTAGAAATTAATCCTGAACATTGGTGGTATAGCCATTAGCCCACATGGGCTGCGAGCCCTTCTGCACCCCCTCCCCCAGGGCTTTGGGGATGCAGGTAATGAGGGGTTTTGGCAAGTAAGCCACTTGCTGCCAAGTGACTTTCCAGCCCCTGCTGCCCTTTGGACTAGTATAAAGATCTCAAGGACCAAGACTCAAAAAAGAAACACACACACACACACACACACACACATATTTTTGTTCTACTTCTATTTACCTTATCCTCTATCACCGATCCCAAGCTAGCTGATTGCTGCTCTGACAGCCGGAAGTGATCGTCAAAGGCAGGGGGTGGGGAAGAGGCCCGGTGCCCTATGTTTCTGCACCTGGCTTCTGCCAATCACTCCAGCTTCTCTGCACAATCCCGCTATAAAAGGTCCCTCCCTGCAGCGGCAAGCCAACTGTCAGAAGCTGCCACCAAGGGCAGAGAACGGGCATTCTCTGCCCCACTCAAGACCCCGGGGGGATCGGAGGCCCCATAGGGATGACTTCCTATTCATTAATATTTAAAGGTAGTATCTAATGTGCCAACTGTTAACCCCAGATAATGATGCACTGGATCCTGGACGGGGGTGAGCTCTTTTTTTATTTTTTTGCTCTAAAAATGCCAGCCACTTATAATCTTCCGTGCTGGCACCTCCATAAATTCTATGTGGCTGTCATTTAAAGGGTTAAAGTGCCACCAATGTTTTAGGATTTCAGGGTAATTTTAAACATATTATATTTGGACAGAAGGAGATAATTAATAAGGAAAGTCTCAGCATATGCTACTCCTGTCTCCTATCTCTGCAAGTTTAGCATGGCAGAGGAAATCACCTGTACACATCTCTGACTTTTAGTCAGACACAGGGCGATGCTGAATGGTATTGAGGTACTGCATCCCACCTCCATCATCTGCACTAACCATTTATGCTCTTCAATTGTTTCCCTTGTTTGTGTACTGTATCTTTAGCTAGGTCCATTAATAGAACACTAAAGATGTTATTCTGTCATAACAATTCAGATAACCTGTTCCCAGAGTGACAAACAGTAAAGTGATAACTCTGTTGGTCTCATTCAGGAATCTTATCTATGTGTGAGATAATATTTTGGATGTCATGTGTAATGGCATAGAACTGCTATAATTAAAAAAAGGCCAATAAGGTAAAAATATACCTCACTTTTGACAGTAGAATTCCTAGAATGTGGTTCTAACCTAAAGCTTTGGCAATTTATCTTTATTTGTTGTTCCTCTGTAGAATTTAACTAAGCTTGGATCGTATTAGGCCAATTTATCTAGAAACAATGAAGGCAAATGACAGATACGCAAACAAATTGCGTTCATCATTCCCGGGAGTACAGTCGTCTGGTTTTCTGCACTTCAAACGATATTCTGCTTCTTAGGGAAAAGAACTCTTAGTGCCCTCTTATTCATTACTATTTAAAGGTAGTATCTGATGCGCCAACTGTTAGCCTCAGATAATGATGCTGACACAAACGCACTTTGACTTATTGAACACCAGCCTTTCTGCTGCTTTTATTACCACATTACAGTACAAAAAACCTGTGATGCTAAACAACTGTGCAGTACTGGATTTCTAAGCCAAAACAATGAAGAGTCAATAAAACTTGTGTTCGAAAATTAGATTGACTTATTGTAAACCTCTTAAACGATACCCCAATGCTCTCAATTACTGGTCGCCTTTTTTAGCCAATAAAACGAAGAACACTTGAAAAGGATGAGCCAAGCTTTCTTCTTTTAAACTAATTTCCAGGGGGACTTTTGCAGAATGCTATATAAACTGTTTTTACGTTTACTCAATAGAATTAAATGAGGTTTCTCAAAAGTGTAAAGGTCATGTGGGAAAGGACACTACAGAATTGTTATAGGGAGCCATCCACAACCATTAGAGGGAATCATGCACAGAGAATTTTCATGGTATTATCTGCACTTTAATTCAGAACTTTTACAATGCTACATTATTTTTTCAAATGTCAAACATTTAAATAGGAAAGGTTACATTACAGTGCAATGCATTTGTATCGCACTTGTGTTGCCAAAGAACAAAAAGGCTGCTGATATCTAATTTACCTCTGGGTTTATGTGTGGGGCGATGCTGATGCTAGGAGAGCAAGGATACTGTTTTCTTGATGTCTCAGAAATAAATCTGAGATTCTCTGCATTGACGAATCATCAGTTATAGCTAAAGTTATTTTTGCTTCATTAATCAGCAACGTGCATAGCATGACAAGATAACATTCCATTTATGATCAGGATGCTGAGGATTAACAATGTATGCATTACTTTTGTGGGAACAAGTGTCATGCGCGTGACTTATGAATGTTATAGAAAATCATAAGGTTTGCACATTGTAAAGCATTGTCCTAAAAGGAAATGTTATATATGTTTAAAAACAATCCTCTGATATAACTACATTTATTCTAAAGGAAACATCTGATCCCATTGTTTCATAGTGTTTATTGTCCCCTATATTAAAGGGACTCACTTCAAAAAATACAAAAAAATGACAACAAAACCTATGTATATACATAAACACACATCATAATCAGAATCAAGTTTACAGATGGCAGGTATATTACAGGTTACAAGAGATTAAGGGTTAAGTAGGGTCCATGGAGAATAAGATGTTGGCGCCCCAGACATTCTCAGCCATTATTTTTCGTGGAGCCAAGGTCAGGGCAACTAGTATTATAAGTAGATAGTAGGAAGTAGGTGCAGTAATTAGCAATCATGAGATCAAGAGAAGAAACAGCAAAGAACTAGGGCAGAGCTGTGGGTAGCACTCTGCCAAGTAGATTAGGGGGGGGCAGAAAGGGCCTGGGGGAGGCCCAGGGAATGCCCTACATCGGGAGTGTCAAACTCATTTTCATAGAGAGACCCATTGGCATTTTGGTCACCTGAAAAGGGCCAGTTAACAAACTCTAAGCAAAATGCAAACTAGACCATTCAAATGTATGTTCATGGGCACATAATAATTTTGCCCATGAAAGATGCAGAATTATTTTGCCCGGTACAGCCACAGAAATATTTTGCCCAGAATAAATGCAGATGCTGAATTATTTTGCACAGAAAAGCCACATAATTTTTATTGTGCCCAATATAGATGTAGGTGCTGAATTATGGTGCTGCTTGTCATTTTTCTTTTGGCTAAATTGTGTATAGCCGCATAATTATTTTGCACAGTACAGAACAGAACAGAACAGTTGCACATTTGGAGGCACCGTGTTTGCTTGCAGGACTAGAGGCAATACGGCACATCACCGGCAGTGCCATACAGGTGCAAAGACTTGCTGCTGGGTCAGCAGTCTTGGACCAACAGGGCCACCCAGAAGGGGTGCGCTGAGACATAGTCCTCTGGCAGCTGTCAAAGAGCCACATACAAAGGCTTAAAGGGCCTTGAGTTTGACACATGTGCCCTACATAGTTCACTCCGCAGAGTATCTGGACAGAGCCAGCAAGATATTTGAATGTTCAAGAGGGCTGCGGGGAGCACATTGCAGGTACAGCAAGGGACTGGGGTACTTGGGAGGGCAAGGAATGTGGGGGTAGAGGGGGCTGCAGTATCCTTCCGTGTTCTCCTTTGAAAATCTTGCCTCTGCGTTGTGCATTAAAAGAACACAGAATGGTGGACAGCCTGCCTGTCTATCTGTATTTTTTTGCACATGGGCCACCTCTCTTGTTTGCAAGACAGGAACGTGCTTGACAAACTGCAAATTTTCTAGGACATGTGAAGGTTATAGTAATAGTAAGCCCTTCTGCTCCACCTCCTGCTCTGTTCTATGGGAGGAGAGGCGCAAGCTAAGAGCCAATCAACACTCTCTCAACTGCCATACCCATAGAGCATTTTCATAGCTGTGCACAATACTGGGGAAACACTGGCACTCCTGATACTGTGCAAAGTGAGGGGATAGTAGCGGTGGCTGCTCAAAATACAGGTAGGATTTAGGTCTCCCAAGATGCCAATCGGCGTTGTACAGAGGGACAATGAAATAGTACCTTGTGCTATTATATGGGGTTAGGTATTGCTTTAAATATTAAAAGTATTGTAGCTGCCCGATAGTAGATAACGGAGGGGACCCCCCCCCTACACACATACACACACCACTTGTCATAACACTGTGGGAGCTGGGCAAACAAGGCCCATTCAAACTATAATGTTTATACAGCAGTATACATCCAGATCATAACTCGGTACATTGGAGTACTTAACTTTATACATGGTGCCTATTGTCATCACATGCATTGCTTCCCTCTCCCTTTGCTTTATTTAATGTGTCATGCTGACAGATTTACTGTCTTTTATCTTTTGAAACAAGATGGCAGTGGCCACGTGAAACTTGTTTCAAAAACATGCAAAGATTTTTTCTCTTCAGTGGCCAGAAGTTTATAATCTTGGACCAACACATTTCATGTTTTTGCTTCTGCTAGGTGCAAGTAACGACTGTTCTGCTTCCTGTTCCTGTCAAATGCAGAAAATAAATCCCACATAATATCAAACATATATAATATACATATGTAAATCCTCGTGGAGGTTTACAAACTGACATAATCTCCTTTCCTGTAAATTGAAAAGCTGCACAGATTTCTCATACATGGGGGAAACTGATGCAATGGCAGATGAGAGAAACGGAGACGAATAAACAAACATTAAAGCATTACAAAAGGTAAAACCAATAAAACAGAAAATAAAATGCTTGCAATCTGTGATTACACCACCATTTTGAACTGTTAAGGGCAGATCACCGGCTGAGTGAATTTTAATAATTCACCCATCGTTGCTTCCTAGTTTCTGCTAAACACTGTTGTCCATCTGCTACTCCTGATGCAAAGTAATGATGAGCGAATAGTGGAAACAAATTTGCATGCTGAATTCAATGGCTGCTTAAAAAGCAGACTTGCAATGCTATCCTATTTTTCAGCCTGTTTACATAAAAGTAAAGATGGGCAGCTACTTCTACATGATTTAGGCAGTACTACTCAACTTACATGTTTCAATAAACTGTTTTACATTATGTAAAATATATTTATGATATTCAACATTTAAAAGGTTACAGCTTGCTATGAACCAGCATATTGAGAGAAAAGTGGTATAATGGCTACACTGAGGGCCATTCTATAATGCCACTGAAGCAATAAGCTTTCTTGGCTGGGAATTCATTCTGTATTGCCAGCACTGAAAGCAGGATGTTCTAAACAGCAAGTAAAGCTACTTTTGGACATTAATATACATAAATGTAAAAATACTTTGAAGTTAAATACTATACATTAATAACTAATGTGATTATATTTAAATAAAACTGTCTAGCATCTTCACTGTTCTTTCCTCGGGATCTGAGGAGCTTTGGTTTTACACTGAGGCCAGTATGAAACTTTGCTAATTAGAAAGACAGTGCCCAAAGTGTAGAAATGTATTAATCTATTAGAGCCAGCCTTAAAGAGGAATAAATGACCATAGTCCCTCTTTAATATGCAGCAGCGGGGCAGCCTGATCCGGGCTGCCCTGCTGTGCATCGCGCTGTTAAACGAAAGCAGGTATTCACCTCTTATGGGATCCTTCTACAGCAGCCATGGAGCTGCTGCGATCACGTGGGAGCGCAACCTGGAGGAGGTGAGTATCTTAACAGCTGGTTCTTTGTTTTAGTGGCTGTATGCATGCCCGGGTCAGGCTATCCCGCTGCTGCATATTAAAGAGGAATATTGGTCATTTCTGACCATAGTTTCTCTTTAAAGCAGTTCTAAAGTCTAAATAGGTCAGTAGAGAGTCTGCATCGGGGAGCTCAAGAAAAGTATACAAATTCTTACAAATTCTTACTACTTCTGTGTTCAGTGCTTTGAGATCAGAGAAGCATGTCCATCTTCTATGCACATGACTTGCAGTGTTTCTCAGAACTCATTAGCATTACTACAAAGCTGTCAGTGTGGAAACTCAAAAAAAACATGACCTGTTGAGGGTACTTCAGGACAGAGTTCAGAAACACTGACCTATCTGTTTTGCTTGACAAAAGTGCACATAAGCATCCAGTAAACCTGATAGGTTACCAGTGGTCACAAGCAAGGGGCGGAGAGCAGCTCACAGCCACAGATTCAGGAACCCCCTTTCTAGACAGGCCTGAAACCCAGAACTGATATTTCAACATGTCTATTTAATATTTTACTAATGAGCATCCCAAATTGAGATCCTCCTGGGGAAATCTGTTTAGTGAACCCAAACTTTTAATTTTATTTGCCCGCTTTAAGAAGCAATTATATGAATCTCGGGACAAAAATGCTAAAGAGGGAGTCCAAGAATTTTGTAACACTCCACCCACACCTCCCTCTCCCTGTGCTAAGCCCTATTTCAACAATAAAATAAATAACTCACTGGAGGTGGAGAATCTGTACGGAAGCTGAAGCTAGGACCCTGGATAACAGTGCAGCAGTGTGACTATACTGGTCTGTCACTCAGTTTCAACTGTCACTTAAACCGAAAATCAAAATCCATGGGAGAAACAGTGCTCATAAGCATCCTCCTCAGGTGAGCTGCAGCCCATCTGCAAAGAGGAAGTGCTGCTGGGTTTCCTGCCACTGTGCATTGTGGGTTTGTGTCAGTTGAATCCAGACAGCAGCATGGCAGGGATGCTGGGAAAGGAAGCTCCAAAGTGGCCACTACCAGGGGTGCAGGAACAAATGCTGACAATGATTCAGCAACATACATGCAGATAGGGCTAGTGAGGCTTGGTTATTTTTCCAAATGTACAAGGCTGTTGGTCCAGTTTCAGTCCACAACCACCACATCATAGCCCCAGAAGTGGGGACCAGGCACACTGGACTTGCTGGCTGTGGGACTATGCGATTATAATGTTATGGCTGCTGGTGGACTTTGTGTGCACTCACTGCATTTTAGTTTCCTTGCAATAATGAAAAATGAATGAAAAGCAATGCATGACCAAGAAGGAAAGGTAATGCATGTCTTTCACGAAAAGAAAACCAAGGGCAGAGTACAATTACAGTTTGACCCTGCCTTAAACCTTGGTGAGGTTCCACAGTATCTGCTGCCGATCTTACAAATGGACAACAAAACGTATGTGGAGAAAAGAAAAAGCTTACATGCATGGCAGAATGATCCACCAAGTATCTGCGTCAATGCATGGCCAAACAAACATGGTAGGTCATATATTGACTCAAAAAGTCAAGCTTTTCAATGAGAGCCCTCAAAGTGCTGAGAAATGATTTATGGACACATAAATGCAATGCAAACTATATCTGATTTCCTGTCAGGATTCCAGAGGGTTGTGTGTATTCTCATTTTAGTAAATCATCCCTCTAAATTTCAGAAAAATTTTACAGGAACAGTAAAGACTCAAAAATAAAATAGTAACACTCCACACAGCCCATGGGTTGTTTTACTGCATGCAAATGGCTGTAAGCACATATATATATTATATTCACGCCATTCACAAATGGTACTTGGAGTCTTGGAAAAAGTCAAGAGCTTTCTGTATATGCATTTTTATGACTTGTATTGTTTTGTCCATAAAACACAGAATCACTTCAAATAACTGGTGGTTTGCTGGCTCTCTTCTTCAGTATATTGTTTCTGTGTTTGTCCTTGTATCGAGGACTAAAAGGTGAGCTGTGGAGGATGACAGTTATAGCCTGCCAGAAAAATTATTGCTTCTTGCAAGCAAGGAGCCAGTGGCTGAGATTTACTTGGCATACCATTTAACAGATATGATCCTGTCTCTACAGGGGTGGAAGTCGTGCTAATGTAAAAAGATAGGTTGCAAACCAAGTGAAAGATGACGGGGGCATTTTAATGTATTCTGAAGTGGCCAAATGCACTAAAATCAGCCCTAAATTCCCTCTAATGAGGCTATCAGAAGCTTTTAAAATGTTTAATTTCCCCGCTGAGTGGCACTACACATGATTATGGTCAAACAGAACTCTTTCTAGCATGCACCAGGAAAATTGTGATTAAGTGGTTTATTTATTTTCTGTGGCACAGTAAAAGCTATAATGTTTTGCAATCCATTTCCATGATGATTCTTTTTTCCTATGCGCTTTCATTTGCGTAAGGTAGTTTAAAATCCGGCTTAAAATTATAAAAGGGTAGTGTGAAATGTCTTCTATAAAAAGGCCAGAACATATTTATACAGATCAATGTCCAATTATAAACAGAGGGGCTCTATGGTAAAAGGTCAGAAAATAATAATCTTTCTGGCATTTATTACTTGCAAAGCAAGGTCTCGTGCAAGGTCAACCCTCAAAAAATACAATATAAATTACATTGCAGTATTTTAAGTATTCTGCACAGCACAATCCTGCAGCTTAAAAAAAAAAAAACAAAAAAAAAAAACAGGGATAGGAAATAGGAGGCACGGAGGTATGCTGATAAATGAGCTGCTTTCCTGCATTACTAACTCATATTTTTGAAATGTATTCTATATTTTCCGGCCTCTATAATTGACCTAATTTGTTACCATAGCCAGTATGGCAAAAGGCTTGCTTCAGTAGCATAAATACAGATGTAAAATCAAAGAAAATTATTGATAGGAAGAAATCCTAGCTTTTGTGTTTTATTACAGCCATTTCTCACTGTGGATGAGATAATACGAGACAGAGAAGAGGATATTTCATGACACACACACACACACACACACACACACACACACACACATATATATATGTATATCACACATACATACATGTTTTTTCCTTCAACTCTAATGACATCACATAATTTTAACAATGGAAACATATCATGGCTCAAATATAAAGGGCAAATAAAATATCATATTATACAAGGAAAAAGGAGTAAGCAGAGCAAAGAATGTCCAGAATTCATTGTACATTACATACTAAATTTTAGTAAATTATCCATTAAAGTGATATTTCAGGCAAAACCAATTTTTAAACCATTGTGTTGGGCTATGCTTGGCACTGTCCTAAACGGTTTTGCATTTTTAAATTGAAAAAGAAATGTCCAAGATATCAAGGTTTACAGTTTTACCCCATGATTTCCCTTTTGAAGCAAGTGGCCGTGGTCCTTGGAGCTGTGATGCTGCATAACATGTGATCAGCATAATGGGTGGGGTGGTGCTGGGAGCGAGAGCACTTGCTAGGAAGAGGCTGGGTGTAAGAGGAGGGAGGGGTTAGGGGTTGCACTGTGGATCAAATTCTAAAGGAAGGTGACATCTCTCTTGATTATAACAAAATCCTGCAAGCAAAACATCTGTATTTGGTTGTTTTGTGTATCAATGTGTGGCTGTAAAAACTAGTCCTGAATTATGCCTAAAGAAACAACTTTTAGGAGTTGCATATTTAATCCACAGTGTTAGCCAATGAATTAATTTAACTTGAGATGTGTCCTTTAGAAAATGCCAGGTGCATTCTGGGACCGTTGTCCCTTTTTTAGATGAATGCTCACTATGATATTTTCATGCTAAGAATAATAAACTTTAAGCTTTCTAGGTTTACAAAGTTAGATGCCAATTTAAGAGAGCAAAGATAAATGGAAGCACTACAGACATGTCTATTTATGCACATTTTATTCCGAAAATGTATTTTATACATAACTTTTATAAAGTGTTAAGTTCTAACACTTCTAAGTAATTCTTTACACTAACAACATTCCTGACTATACATATTACTCATACTTCATGAATGAAGCGGCATTCATCCTCAAAAGTGCAGCCATATGGCACAGCGTTTTTCAAATATTTTTTTTTTTTAAATAAAAAAATATTTTTTAGAAAATGTTCTCCTTTATTTTAAATAAAACATTTGTTTTATTATAGAAAACCATATTGCATGTGAAAGCGCCATTTCTCCCGATTACAACGGTGCCACATATGTATCTGTAGCCCCTATTCTTGCCCAATAGACCCCCCAAACTGAAAAGAGCACTTTATAATATTTACAAATAAAATACAACTACTATCCACACTATAAACATAAGGGGTAAATTTAAAAAAAAATTACAAAGGGGCCCCCCTCCTGGGGGAGGGTACCCATTTTTTGGGGAATTTTAAGGGTTAAAAACCCTTAAAAATATCAAAAAGAAATGACATGAGGTCCCTCTTACCCATCATAACCAGCCCGGGACCAGCTATGGGGGCTTGTAGGAACAGGGCGCAGGGGCCAGCTTTGGTGGCCCCCCACCCTGCCGGCTACAAGCTCCGTGGGCCGGGCTCTTCTGCCCCCCTGGGCTTTGGGGAGGCAGGTAATTGGGGGTGCTGGCTATATCCAGCGAGCAGAAGAAGCCGGGCCTCACAAAGGCTATGTGGGCTTGTAGCCTGCAGGGCCAGGGGTCACCAAAGCTGGCCCCTGCACCCTGTTCTACAAGCCCCCATAGCTGGTCCCGGGCTGTAATGCTGGGTAAGGGGGACCCCATATCATTTTTTGGGGGAATTTTTAATGGTTTTTAATCCTTAAAATTAAAAAAAAAATGAGGCCCCCCCTTATGCTCTGTTGCCCAGCAGCTATAAAAGGATTCCAGCAGCAGCAGGAGAGCAGAAGCCAGAGTGATCAGCGTGGGACACAGTACCCAGGGATGGATGGGGAGGTAAGTATTAAAAAAAAATAAAATAAAATATTTTTTCTCCTTGTGTCTGTTTTTTTTAAACTTAACCCTTTGTGAACTGGTAAGGAATCCATGAGACCCCTATACCAGTTCACAGGGCTGGGGGCTGGCAAGTCACCTGTGGCTAGCGGGTGACTAAGGCTCGGGGGTCTGGCAAGTCACCTGCGGCTAGCGGGTGACTTGCCATTAACCCCTGGCCCCCCAAATTACCTGCCTCCCCAAAGCCCAGGGGGGGGGGGCAGAAGAGCCGTGGCCCTAGGCTATGACGGCTTGTAGCCTGCAGGGCCAGGGGCCACTAAAGCTGGCTCCTGTGCCCTGTTCTACAAGCCCCCATAGCTGGTCACAGGCTGGTTACGCTGGGTAGGGGGGACCTCACGCCATTTTTTGGGGGGGATTTTTAAGGGTTTCCCCTGGGAGGGGGGACCCTATGTCATTTTTTTTTTTAATTAACCCTATGTTACCTGTAACCCAGTAGGTATAAAAGGCTTCCAGCAGCAGCAGGAGAGCAGAAGCCTAAGTGATCAGCGTGGGACACAGGGATGGATGGGAGGTAAGTATTAAAAAAAAATATGAAAAAAAATATATATTTTTTTTAATAAAGTTATTTTGAAAAAGTGTGCACGTGTGTTTTTTTTTTACTTTTAACCCTTTGTGAACTGGTAAGGGGTCCATGTGACCCCTATACCAGTTCACAAGGCTCGGGGGTCTGGCAAGTCAACTGCGACTAGTGGGTGACTTGCCATTAACCCCCGAGACCCCCCATTACCTGCCTCCCAAAAAAAACGTATATTCCCCCAAGAAATGGTGCCCCCCCCCCCCCCTTTTGAAGGGGGATCCCACAACAATTTTTTTTATTTAACCCTTTACTATATGAATAGTAGTTGTATTTTATTTGTAAATGTTATAAAGTGCTCTTCTAAGTTTAGGGGATCACCTGGACAGGAACGGGGGTCTACCGATACATATGTGGTAGAAAGTGGGCTTTCACATGCAATATGGTTTTTTTAAATAAAATAAATGTTTTTGTTAAAATAAAGGAGACAATTTAAAAAATATATATATATATATATTTTTTTACTTATTTACTTAAAAATATATAAAAAAAGTAGAAAAAATACAAACAAGACATTTCATGTTAAAGCCTAAACTCTGCCACAAAAAGAAAATATGCCACTTTCTTGGAAATGTCTGCAAAAATCACAGTTAAAAATCACGCAAAATGGTGAAAAATATCAGCAGAGGGTGACAAAATCTCAAATAGGCTGGCAGTTAAAAGGTTACAGGTACCTATGCATGTTGGGTATTGTTCTGCTCGGGGGACCTTGCACTACAAATTGTAAAAAATAGTTTTGTTTTCTTTTTTGCACAATTTTCACCCCAAAATATTGAGAATGACAAACAAGACATTTCATGTTAAAGCCCAGGCTCTGCTGAAAAAAACAATATATTACTTTCCTGGGAAATCCATGGAAATCCCTTCAAAAATCACAGTTGAACATGAGGAGCGCAAAACAGTACAAAATGGTCTGGCAACAAAGGGTGACAAAATCTCAAGGTAGGCTGGCGCTTAAAGGGTTAAATTGCACAGCAGGATTACATTACAAAGAATGTTTTATATCACAGGGCAGAAAATGCAAAATGCCTCATGCATGCGTTCCTGAAAACCAGTCTAACATGGCAAAAAAGGAATCAGCTAGCACAGCAACAGATAAGGCCCTGAGTTTCTGAATAATATGACACACTGAGCCTCTGTCCCCAGCCTACGTAGAGGCTATTTGTAACATCTGCTCGATGATAGTTAGATGCACTACACTAGGGAATTCATACTGTGACAAACTACAAGACTACTGCACAAAGGGCGGGTCATGTGAAGCTTAGTGTGCTAAACATGGTTATTCGGGTCTTAAAGAGAGGCAACACCCCCTTGAATCTATAAGAATCCTGGGGAGGTTGGGCATCCTCGATTGGGTTTCACCCAATTCACCTGCCTTTTCTACCAGCCTTCGACACACCTCCGCCGCATACCCAGCCAGGCCTTTCTGAATGTATGGTGTGGGACATGCCTACATCTGGGGAGGGGGGGAAGAAATAGTCAGCAGCGTTTGCACAATTTAGATTTCTTTGCTGTCAGTGAGGAAATGTAAATCTAAATGGAACAAGTGCTGTGTATTGGCGGAGCATCTCACTAACCAAGGTTAGTTTGGCGGCAATCCTCCGAAATTAAGACAGCAGGCCATCCCAAACTAATTCTTGGGTGCTGTTCCTTTTTAAAACAAATATGTACAGTATGTTGTAATATTTTAAAAGCAGCAACTAAACATTTTAGTATTTTGTATATGGATTTTAGATGTAAATTATTGTAATAATAATAATAATAATAATATAAATCTAAAATCTTATAATCCTAATTCTGGTTAATAAATTAAATGGTCTTCTCAGTGCTATATAACCTTTTCATAATCCTATTTTTTTTCTGCCAACCTTGGAGACAATGATTACTGATTGACTGGCTGTTAATTAGCTATACCTAGTATCATCGATCCTTCACCTGCAATGAGCAATTAGGTTATTAAGTAACACATCTTTATTAGTTTTCAGGGATTAATAGATCATGACATAACATTATTTCATAAGGTAAATCTATAAATACAAGGCAGCTAATACTGTAGATAACATCTTGAATATGGTTCATTTCACATCATTTGCATTCTTATGGATGAAAGTCACATCTTGCACTGGGGTAGGTTGTTGGAAGAAATATATATCTACATGTGATTTTTAGGCATGGACATTAACTTTCAATTGTTATTACGATGATGTGAACATTTCTCATAAGATATAAACATAAAAATAGGCTTCTAAAATCAAGCATGTAAATACATTTTAAAAAACCTGTGAAACAAACATTTTACAGGTTACATTTGTAATGCATTTTCTTTGAGTGTATTATGTGTATGTGTGTGTGTGTATTTTTACATTTCATGATGTGCTCAAGGGAACAGGAGCTTAATTTGAAGTTTCCTTGAAATATATATTGAGCACAGCATGCAGCCGGATCTCTGGGGTAAATTATTATCTGCCAATAAAATCCCAGTAAATTCAAAAATTAAATTTTATTTACTTTTTTCATTATTTCCTGATTCTATAACATAGTTAACACTATAGTTTACAAAATGTAAATATAAGAGATTCTGGTGTGAAATTTATTATTATACTATTATAACTTAGTACAACCCTTAATGGTAATGGCAAAGAAACCATTTAGAAAAGTGAAAGGTTGTTTTGGCTAGTGCTACCTCTACCGGTTGCTTGTATATTTAAATAAAAGACACGTTGCAGCAGAGAACCTATAAAGTGTCAAATAAGAACAGAAGCCCACTAAACGGGGCAGTGTGACAAATCCGAATAAAAGGCTGGCTTCGGCACTAATGTGTGGATATCCCCACACTGCCCTGTTCAGTGACCCTTCATCTTATTTGACTGGAGCATCACTTTAAGTACTAGTATGATTTCAAACACCAGGGGGAGCACTTGCTGAGAAGAAAACCAGAGCTAAGAAAATAACATTACCTTTTCTGGTGGCAAAGTTGGAAACAAAGTATTCTTAATTGTGCCTACGGTTTCCTATATAGCAGACCCTAAATTCCCCCAAAATGGGTGTTGGCTGATGATTTTATGAAATATTACAAAAGTGCTAACGACGAAGAAAATGTGCTGTCACATAGTTAATATGATTATCCATCAAGTTCAACCAAGGGACAGGGTTAAGGAAAGTTAATTGTTACAGATAACAGCTAACTGTAACTGTTTATGTTATTTTCTTCTAAATCACCATCTATTCGTATTTGAAGCTGTTGGCTTCAAACCCTTGTAGGAGACTATTTCACAGCTTTATAGTTTTTATAGTAATAAAGGATTGTCGCCTCTGGAAATTGAACTGCTTTTCCTTCAGATGGAGGGAGTGTCCTCTTGTATTTAGAGAGGATTTTACTTTTCCCCATATATTCTGTATTGATCATTTATATATTTACACAATGTAATCATAACTCCTGCATAGACATCTCCTCTCAAGCCTAAATACATTTATTTTCGTAATCTTTCTTTATAATGAAGATCTTTCATTCCCCTTATCAGTTTGCTGGCTCTCCTTTGCGCCCTTTCCAAAATTAGGGTATCCTTTTTATTAACTGGTGCCCAGAACTGAACCACATATTCCCCAGAATAATCCCCAGAATCTATTTAGAGCAATTACATTTTCTTGAGGCCCACATGTACATCATGCATCTTTACCAGGTTTATAAACAATATGGTTGTAAGTAATGTGTGCCAGGGCTGAACAGATTTATTGAGGTGTGTACATTATGGAAATTAATGTCAAAATAAATACCCCATATACTATATGAATAGTATGAATGGAATGAATGGAATAACTGCTATTTCATTGTGCAAAGTGGTGATCTTTATGCTTGCACCTAACACATAATGGCCTCTTTCCTGCAGCTTTTCCAATGTTCAGAAAAGTGTGTGTGGCTCTGTGAGGATGGAGATAGCCCTGTTTGGGGTAATCGGCTACTTGTGATGTATGAAGTGGGGAAAGGTTGATCGAATCCTCTTGAGTTTTCAGCAAACTTGTTCACAGAAAAAACTTTACGGTTTTGAGCCAGGATTCAGTATAGTTTATTACTCATCAAGTTATGTGACTTTGTACCCAATAACGAGAAAGCTGTGTCACCATAGATGATAGTTATGTCATCTATCTGGATGTAAAGTGTAGGAGGGTGATGTAAATCAAAATGACTAATAAATTACAAGCGGTTTGGCAAGAATAAGGCTTAAAGGAGCTCTATGCTTTCACCTTCACCTGCCATTTGGAAACCTCCTGATTTCCTAGAACAAGGGCTAGTGGCAGCAATGGGGGGAGCACCCTGCTCTCCAACCAACAGCCAGTAGCACTGGTCTGGGCAGTGCTGGTCTGAGCCTGGGCTTCTGCTAGATTGCGCTGGTCACACAGTGCTGTCCATTCATTGCAATGAAGAGGCACCGGGAGCACCATTCTCTGAAACCGGGAAGTTTCTTAGCATCGGACCAGCACAGCCAATCTGCGCGGAAGTGGAGGGCCAGTTTTTTTCTCTCTCTCACAGTTTACACACCCCAAATGAAAAAAAAAACAAGATTGTGATTTTCTTTCACTGGTAAAAATAAAATCCAGGGGTGACAGGTTATTATAGGTACTAGTCCACTTTTATAGAGGAGAACTGCCCGCCTCTTGTCTCCTAAGCCAATATGTTGGGAACAGTAGGATTTTTGTCTGGCCAAAGCATTGCATGATGGATAAAAGCATCTACATTAGTTACAATCTTTGCAACTGCAATAAGCTATTGTTCTAGCACAGGGTACCCAGGAAAACAGGCCGTTAGAGATGGGCAGTTCCCATAAAATAAGATATGGTATTACATAGCCCATGAACACTTCTTCCTTCCAGGAGAAACAAGCTTAGCTAGATTTTACAGGGTGTAAAATAATGTAAGTAAGTAATGCAAATGGGAAGGTATAGAAGCGACCTTAAAGGACACTAAAGGCACAAAAAGACTCACTTACCTATATGCCCTGAAGACTCAATTCCTCATAGCTATGGCCTTTCAAAGCTACCAAAGTGGGGAGTGTGCTTCTGCCCGGCCCACTGGCAGGCATATCAGCATACACTACAACATCTGTGGTGAAAGCCTGCTCCCTTGACTGACTGCAGGGACGGTGCACCGAAGGATGTGCGAGGAGCCTGCAGTCAGAACTGAAGCCAACAGCACTAAAGCCAGACTACTGCAACTATACATGGGATTGAGCCTCTGGGCAGAGAGGTGAGTTTTTTCTATGTGCCTTTACTGTCCCTCTAATGTTTTGTTTGGCTTTGGGATAGGGTTCCCAACCGCAATATTCTATCTGTTGGTACTCAGCAAGCGTGCGGTCTCTACCCCAACCTTTATCTGTTGCCATCTGTATCTTACCTAAACCTGACAGTAAGTACAAAACTGCTAGTAAAGGCAATGAAAATATTGTATGTGCAATATTGTGCATTTACATTTTGGTAAATTGGTTTAGATATGTAGAAAATGGAAAGTGGTACTCAATGGAGAAGGTTGGGAACCCCTGCAATAGAACAACTGTACTGTTAAGAAAGGAATCTCCCTTTAAGGAGCACTACTGCGAAACAATGGCCCAATGATAAAAAAATACAATTCTGTGATTACTCACCTGTAGAATTGGTATTATGAGTATACAGTACGTCCTGCTCCAAATTCAATACTTACAGTTGGGATATACTCCGCCAGATGGCGCTGGCCTGCAGAGACATCGAAAATAGTCTCCTCCCAGCCCCTCAAATACCCAGGGACCTCCCACAAATCCCCAGCATTGAAAAGCAGTTAAGGAGAAGCCGGGAGAATTAAACAATCCAAACTATCAATTATAACAATGATAGCAATCACCATACAGGGGATCCAAGAAAATGCAAACCAAGGGTGGGCTGGAGCAGGACGTACTGTATACTCATAATACCAATTCTACAGGTGAGTAATCACAGAATTGTATTATTCTTAGTATACAGTACATCCTGCTCCAAATCTAATACTTACAGTTGGGACATCCAATAGCAGTGTCCATAAAGTAGGGTGGCATCCCCAAGAAAAATCAGCAACAGGCAGTTTAAACCACTGCCGCCTGCAGAACCTTGCGACCAAAAGCAGCATCAGCTGAGGCCCTAACATCAACCTTGTAAAACTTTGAAAAGGTATGAACAGAAGTAGCGGTCTTGCAAACTTGTTCAACAGAAGCCTGGTGCTGAAAAGCCCAAGAGGCACCGATAGCACGAGTGGAATGAGCAGTAAGGCGGAAGGGAGGATTCTTCCCCTTAGCAATTCTGTGATTACTCACCTGTAGAATTGGTATTATGAGTATACAGTACGTCCTGCTCCAAATCCAATACTTACAGTTGGGATATACTCCGCCAGATGGCGCTGGCCTGCAGAGACATCGAAAATAGTCTCCTCCCAGCCCCTCAAATACCCTGGGACCTCCCACAAATCCCCAGCATTGAAAAGCAGTTAAAGTGGACTGTCACCCAGGGGTGATTGGCCCAGGAATCTATAAGATTCCCGGGCCGATCACCTCCCTCACCGCGGGACATCCGAGATCGGGATGTCCCGTGGTGAGGGACCCCCCCAAAACCCCCGAAAAACTTAACTCATCGGCGGCGGCAGCGGCCGCCGCCGCCTCCCGCGCGCCCCTCTAAACGTGCGCGCGCCCGCGCCGGCCGTTTCTGAATGGTCGGCGCGGGCGTGCGCACTGTCAGAGGGGTGCGCGGGAGGCGGCGGCGGACGCGCTGTCTTGTCCGCCGCTGTCACCCGCTTGTCCGTGGCTACGTGGGAGCGGGGTGAGGTGAGTTTTGGGGGCTTTCTGGGGGGTTTTACACAGCGGGGCACCCCTAACCGGGGTGCCCCCCTGAAGTGGACCAAAACCCAGGATAGTCAAAATCCTGGGTGTTGGTCCACTTTAAGGAGAAGCCGGGAGAATTAAACAATCCAAACTATCAACTATAACAATGATAGCAATCACCATACAGGGGATCCAAGAAAATGCAAACCAAGGGTGGGCTGGAGCAGGACGTACTGTATACTCATAATACCAATTCTACAGGTGAGTAATCACAGAATTGTATTATTCTTAGTATACAGTACATCCTGCTCCAAATCTAATACTTACAGTTGGGACATCCAATAGCAGTGTCCATAAAGTAGGGTGGCATTCCCAAGAAAAATCTGCAGCAGGCAGTTTAAACCACTGCCGCCTGCAGAACCTTGCGACCAAAAGCAGCATCAGCTGAGGCCCTAACATCAACCTTGTAAAACTTTGAAAAGGTATGAACAGAAGACCAAGTAGCGGCCTTGCAAACTTGTTCAACAGAAGCCTGGTGCTGAAAAGCCCAAGAGGCACCGATAGCACGAGTGGAATGAGCAGTAAGGCGGAAGGGAGGATTCTTCCCCTTAGCAGAGTAGGCCTGAATCACAGCCTGACGAATCCACTTGCTGATAGTAGACTTGGCAGGAGCCAAACCCTTCCTAGGACCAGAAGGGAATACAAAAAGAGCATCAGTTTTCCTGAAAGGTGCAGTAGCCACCAGATAGTACACCTAACCACATCCAAAGAGTGCAAAACCCTCTCCTTAGCATTGCTAGGATTAGGGCACAAAGAAGAAAGAACAATATCCTGATTCAAATGAAAGGCAGACACTACCTTAGGCAGAAAATTAGGTTTGAAACGAAACACCACCTTATCCTGGTGCCTCTCATAGTAGGGGGGCTGAATGGACAGCGCCGCCAACTCAGACACACGCCTGACAGAAGTGATAGCCACCAGAAACACAACCTTGAGCGTAAGAATAGCCAAGGCAGCATCCTGCACAGGTTCAAAAGGAGCACCCTGCAAGGCTGACAGAACCAAGTTCAAATCCCAAACAGGCACCATAGGTTTACGTGGGGGATGCACATGAGAGACCCCCTGGAAAAAAGTTCTGATCAGAGGGTGCTGAGCAAAGGACTTCTGGAAAAAAATAGCCAGGGCAGAAACCTGACCCTTAAGAGTACTGAGTTGAAGCCCCATCTCCAACCCATGCTGCAGGAACTCCAGAATCCTGGGAATAGAGAACACACGACAGGGAAGAGACTTAGACTCACACCAGTCAATGTAGGCACGCCATAACCCTGTAATAAATGGAAGAGGAAGACTTCTTCCTAGCTTTAATCAAGGTATCCACAACTGAGGAAGACAGCCCCTTCTCCATTAAGATGGAGGTTTCAGCAGCCAAGCCGTCAAAGCCAGAGTTTGTAAATTGGGATGGCGTAGTGAGCCCTGAGTGATCAGATCTGGCACCAAGGGCAGAGCGCATTGATCTATTGCCAGCTGTACCATGTCTGCGAACCACACTCTTCTTGGCCACCTGGGGGCCACCAGAATTGCTGGCACCCCTTCCAGAGCAATCTTGCGCAGAACCCTGCCCAGCAGGGGAATTGGGGGGAAGACATAAAGGAACTGAAAGTCCTTCCATGACATTGCTAGCGCATCCGAGGTCAGGGCCAGAGGATCTCTGGACAGAGAGACAAAAGCTGGAAGCTTGTGATTGTGGCGGGACGCAAACAGATCCACATCTGGTTGGCCCCAATGGTGACACAGCGATTGAAACACCCTGCTGCATAGGAACCATTCTCCCTGGCGAGAGGTCCCCCTGCTCAGAGAGTCCGCCAGGTGATTTTCCACCCCCGGGATGTACACAGCTGAAATGCAGGGGACATTGGCCTCCGCCCAAGTCAGGATCAGAGACGCTTCCTGGAGGGCCCCCTTGCTCCAGGTCCCTCCCTGAAGATTGATGTAGGCAACTGCTGTCTGGTTGTCCGAGCGCACCTGAACAGGCAGGCCCTAAAGATGAGTAGTCAAGTGAGCCAGAACTAACCTGATCGCTCGCAGCTCCAAGACATTGATAGGTGTGTGGGCCTCCTGAGGGCCCCACCTCCCCTGGAACCACAGGGACTTCCAGAAACCCCCCCAACCTGACAGACTGGCATCCGTGGTGACCGTCTCCCAGGAAGGGGCAAGAAAGGATCTGCCCCCCAACAGGTTCCTTGAGTCCATCCACCACAAGAGGGACCTCCTGACCAGGGGGGAGAGCACACAGACCCTGTCCAGGGACGCTGGGTCCTTGTCCCATACAGACAATAGGTGAAGTTGCAGAGGCCTCAAGTGGAACTGAGCATAAGGGACCGCTGCGAAACACGCCACCATCAGGCCCACCAGCTGCATCCCCTGCCTGATGGAGGGATGGGGACAAGCTAGGAGGGACTAGGCCTGTGCAATCAGACTGTCCACCTTCTGCTGAGGAAGGAAGATCCTTGCCTGAACTATATCCAGATTCATTCCTAGGAATGGAGTTACCAAGGAAGGGGACAGTGAGGACTTGGGGTGGTTGATCACCCATCCAAATGACTCCAGAGTGGACACCACCAGCTGAGTATCCAACTCTGCCTGATGTAGAGACTGGGAAGTGATGAGGGTGTTGTCCAGATAGGGAAGCACGCGGACGCCCTGATATCTGAGCAGAGACATCACGCCAGCCAGCACCTTGGTGAACACCCTGGGAGTTGAAGTGAGGCCGAAGGGCAAAGCCACAAATTGGTAGTGTTGATCCATCAGAGCGAACCTGAGGAACCTTTGATGACCTGGGAACACAGGAATACGAATGTAAGCATCTTTGATGTCCACAGAAGTCATGAAATCCTTTGGCGCAGGGATCTGATGGCAGAGCGCAGAGTCTCCATGCGAAAGCACCTGTCTCTGACAAACTTGTTGAGAATCTTTAAGTCCAGGATGGGCCTGACAGAACCATCCTTTTTGGTTACTGTGAATAGGTTGGAATAAAAGCCCTTGCCTGTTTCTCTTAAAGGGACCTGGCAGATGACCCCCAGCTCCAGGAGGCCTTGCACTGCTTGCACTAGCTCCTGAGCTGACACAGGGTCCTGAGGAATCCGGGATCTGATGAATCTTGGAGGGGGATTGGCAGCAAACTCCAACTTGTAACTGGAGGACACTACCTCCTGAATCCACCGGTCTGAGACATGAAGCCTCCAGACGTGAGTGAAGTGCTGCAGCCGTCCCCCCACCCGGATGGGTGAGGGCGCCCCATCAAGCCTGAGAGTGCTTGGGAGAGGATTTTGCTTTGGGACCCCAGGAGGAGCCAGGACGTCCACGTCCTCTGCCTCTACCCCAGAAATCTCCCCGGGCCCCAGGGAAAGACACCCCCCCTTCCCTGTCTTGCACCGCGGTAAGGGGAGGAGAAGGAACCCTGACCCCGAAAGGGCCGAGGTTGCCGCCTGCGCTGGGGTAACCTGCCTCCCTTAGCAAAAAGGTCCAGGCGGTCTCCAAACAGACGCAGTCCTTTAAAGGGAAACCCAGTGAGGGCCTTCTTGGCAGCGTTGTCAGCAGCCCACTGGCGCAGCCAAACCGAGCGGCGTATAGCCACCACGAGGGCAGAAGTTCTGGCACACATTCTGATGGTGTCATCCAATGCTGAATAGGACAAAATTTAGAGAGTGAATTAAACACCTCACAAGGCAAATCATCAGGGGCACTATCAAGAATATTTCTGATAAGGGTTCTAGTGGCCACAACAGTAATGGCAGAGGCACAGACCGGGCGCAGCGCCGTCCCCGCACATGCAAAGGTGTGGGACGCCAGCTGATCAATACGCCGGCCTTCAGCATCCCGCAGGGTAGTAGAATCAGGGAAATGCATGACAGAGGTGTTAGACAGCCCTAGGATCGGGGCATCCACCTCGGGGGGGATGACCAACATTTAACCACCTCAGCAGGAAAGGGATACTTCATATCCCAACTCTTTGGAACTCCGGGAAGTTTACTGGGGTGCTCCCATTCCTTGAGCACAAGGTTATGGAAATGTGCCCGCTCTGGAAATTCCAAAAGTGATCTTGCTGTATGGAAAAGCTCCCCTCTTTGCCTGGGAGCCTCAACAGGGAGAGAGATAGACAGAACCTCAAAAAACTGGGTCAATAATCTGTCAGTGTCATCCGGGGCCCAGGGGTCAGAGCCAGAATCGTCATGACCCCTTGGTCTCTCATCAGAGGAGCCTGAATCAGAAAAGAGCTCCCCTTCATCAGACGGGGTATAGCCACACAGATTCCAAGACTCCTCAGTAACATTAGGCGTCAAGTGCCGCTTCTTAGCAGGGGCCTTACGCGCTAAAGACTTCGCAATAATCTGTTTAACAGTAGCCAGTCTAGAAGACACATCAGGCTGAGAATCCCCACTAGTATGCAACTCAGCAGGAGTGAGATTTAAGCTTGGGGGAGTAGGTGAAGTGAAACGAGGTGCAGCCACTGGCAGGCCAGATTGCAATGCAAGCACCTGCTCAGCACAGGGTACACAGACCCGCGCCTTGTCAGCGTCAGCATGAGGCTGCCCACACGCTACACACAGCCGGTCTTGTCCCAAAGGGACCCCGGTAACATTATGCTGAGATGCCTCCATATGGTGATTACAGCGGCGCTATACGCCGATAGGGAATAACGCTATATAGCAACCCTGGATGCCCCAATAACCCGCTAGGGACGTGGGAGTATAATTTTTACAAGGCCTACAAGTAATATACTAAAAACAGGGCCAGGAGAAGCCAAGCAGACAAGACCTTAAGTACATCGTAACAAAAGCGAAGCAGATCAAGCCGCCCGCGAGGGCACTTACGGACCGCGGTAGGTAGGAGTCCGTCGAGCATAGGCCAACCAAGTCAGAAAAGATGGCGTCGGCATACCTTGAGGGGCGGGCCGGTAACAGCGATGACACGGAACGCGCCAAAGACGGGCCCCGCCCCCCCCCCAAGAGTGCGAAGCCAGAAAGGCCAAAGCCAATGATGGCACACCCGCGCCTGAGGAAATGCCGCCGCCAAGCGCGGAACCAAGTCAGCGCGCGGCAGCGGCAATTTTAAAAGCAATAAAGACAAGTCAGCGCGGCGGCTGACACAAGAATAAAGACATGTGAAAAGTGAAAGCACAGACTGCATAACATACATATCTATACACATACACCCCCCCCCCTCATTTTCCCCTAAGACTGCAAGGAGGATGAGGGAGGACGGCGGCCACTTAAATAGGGCCCACCGATAGGCAGGGGCAAGGGGCAATAGTGCGGGAGGGGCATCCCATAGAGGCTCACCATAAGCCTGAACCGCCTACCCTTTGGTGGGGGATTGCGGTGGAGCAGCGCTCCTAAGCACCAATGCCGGTGCTGCCTACCTTCACCTGACCAGCGCAGCCAAGGCTGGGAGGCATATTACTAGTGGAACGGGTGGGAATAGTCCTACAGGGCCGCAGGCTAATAGCCCCGCTCACCTGCGAGTAGAGAGCCAATTTCTCGTCCTTCGCAGGCAGACTGCAGAGAAATTCTGGGGATTTGTGGGAGGTCCCTGGGTATTTGAGGGGCCGGGAGGAGCCTATTTTCGATGTCTCTGCGGTCCAGCGCCATCTGGCGGAGTATATCCCAACTGTATTAGATTTGGAGCAGGACGTACTGTATACTAAGAATATCCATATATATATATACTGCAGGGGTCATTTATACACTTGCTTTTTACTTTTAGTGAAAGGAAGAGGAAATCAGGGGGGACAGGTTCTGGTACTCCTGCTACAATCAGAAACCTGTTACCCCCGGATTGTATTTCTACCCAGAGAAGAGAAACATGAGCTTGGTTGGAGATTAACACAGTTAGGGTGTATAAGTGACTCATCATCTCACTAGCTGACGTGTTTATATGGAATATTTAGGAGGAATTTGAGCCTATATACAACCCCCCGTCTCCGTGCATGTGCACCCCCCCTACCCTGTGCATGCGCCCGCCACCCATTCAAGTGAGCTGGGGGATGTCGCTTTGTACCTTTGTTCTCAGTGGTGGGCCACCTGTGCAATGATGCTAGACCACAGCTGAGGTAAGGGTTTTTTCTTAGTGACCTCACATCCTGCTTCAGTGCCATGAGAGGGTGGCAGGGGAGCAGGTTGGATTTAGACTGGAATTCTGCTTTAAAATTACACAATTTTGCAATACACCTGTCCCTGTCCAGGCACATAATAACGTTCCCACCTGCTGCTTTCTACCTTATTATTCCCTATTATTAACTAGCCTGTGTTCTGCTGTCCCCATGCTGGCTGTGAACTCTTTTGCTGGGCATCTCAAAAGAGTCAGCGTAAGGGAGTAATTTCAATAGAAAAAAGTGCTGGTGAATAAAAGATGCAGTCCCTGACAGTCAGCATGGGACAAGCAGAAAGCAGCCTAATGTAACCCTGTGCCTGAAATTTTCCTTTAAGCCAAATGGCAAGCCTTAGTTGAAATCTACATAAAGCTTTTGTGTTTAGGATTATTCAGATGTTCTTCTTTCTTAATGTGTATTACAACATTCACATATAATTATGCCATCTTTGATGCAGTGTATGTGTCATCCAGATACTTTTTAATGTCACACGCTATATCAGGGTAAGCTGCAGGCAAACAAGAGGTGATGCACACCATAGAATCATTGTGACATGGTAACGTTCACTTATGCTTAAATCTATATAACATTCTGAAGAAAACCTGTCACATATAGGTATAAATAGCCTGTATGCCAGAAAATACCTTGCAGTGCTGTCATCCCCTCTGTAAGAAGTTTAAAGGTAAGTTAGCACATATTCCACACTAAGCTTAACCCCTTCTGTGTAGTGTCACTAACCTTGTGACATCAGTTGCCATTCTGCTGCTTTGATAAGCTGAATAATATCATATTTTATATTTCACTTAAAGGTACATCATAGGTAAAGAAAATAATTATCCCTTACTTTACACCACAGACACAGATTCAGTGCAGGTTAGGTAGCACATATGGCAGCCTATGCTTACCCCTTATGTGTAGTGTCACTAACCTTGTGACAGCAGTTGGCATTCTGCTGCTTTGATAAGCTGAATAATCTAATATTTTTTATTTACCCTTAAGGCACATTGTAGGCTAAGGGAAATAATTAACACTTACCTTACACTAGAGGCAGAGGATCCAGTGCAAGTTAGTTAGCACAGATGGCAGACTATGTTTAACCCATTCTGGGTAATGTTACTAATCTTGCAACATTACTTGTCCTTCTGCTGCTTTGATAAGCTGAATTATTTATTTCCTATTTAAATTAAAAGCACAACGCAGGCTAAAGAAACGAATCTGCGATTGCTCTGAAATTGCTATAAACACTATCTATAGTAACATATGGGTGCTTTCACATCTCAGCAAGCTTGCTAAAATCTGGCATGCCACATTTTAACACTGATAATGGCTGTGGTTGTCTGTGATTGCACTCTATTGAATGGTGATCACAAACACTAGTTCGCAAGTCATCTGCAAAATAACATCGCATTTGCACTAGAAAATATCCATAGAAAATTGCTAGCGCAAAATGTTTCACCTGCACTGCTGTGATGGCAAAGGTAGTTAAATAAGGGTACTGTAAGGATGATTGCACAGGGTGTGATATGGGAGGGGCACATTGGCAAAGAGAGGTGACAGCGATGGCTTGGAGGAACACAGTGTCATTGAATGTACAACAGCACCCCTGGGTGAAATCTATGGCAGAATGTTTTGGTAAAATTATTTTTCTATAATAAGTGTATGCTTAGCATTGGTGGGATCCTAGATGGGTTGAGTACTGGAAACATGGCTATAAAGTGGGACTGATGAGGGAGGGCTATAAATAATGGAGCCATATATTTAGAGATTGTGTATTGCTCATATGTGGGGATTGTGTGGTGAAAGGACATACAAGTGGAATTTGTGGAAACAGTGGGGATAGTTTGCTATTCCAAATGAAAAAAACCTGAACATATTCATTGTGGCCCACGAGCAGCTTCCAAATGATTTAAGGTCGAGCACCCCTGCGCTAGCATAAACACATTGCTATGATGTGAAGGTAGGCTTACACCATTAGCAGCTCACTTTTGCCACTCTAGGCTTACTAGACCTGTCAGGATAGAACATCCCCATACCAAATAAGGTAGAATAAGGTCTCATGAGTCAGAACTGCCTTTGGTGTAAGGTCAGTAAGGTGAGTCTATGCTTTTGCATAGCCTCTTATTAGGGGTAGTCAATGTTTGATAGCTACCATTTTGGTCAAAGCAGATCTACAGCCAGAAGACCTTGTAGAGCATGCCTGCTGATAGCTGTCCTCTTCTACCACCATAAACCAAATCTGCCAGTCTAGCAATCACTTTTATCAGCCAGGTCACTACAATGACACTGGCCCCAAAGCAGCCTGTGTTTCTTTTTTCCATAAAACCTATGCTCAATATTGATTACAACCCTAACAGGAAGTAGTATTATGGTGAATGGCTGCCATATGGTAAATAATTTAGTTACAACTAAACTGTCACATAACGGTAGTTCAGTTGAACTGCTCCCCATTGCGGAGCTGTGTGTACTGTACTGAACTGTAACCGAATGTGTCATCGCTGGGGGCGGGGCTGCTCAGCCAGGGAGCAATATGGCCGACTACATCTGCCTTGTGTTGTTATGAATATTGGTCAAAGACTTTAGTAACAAAAGAAACACAGGCTAATTTGGGGCACTGGGCTAGGAATGGAAGGTATTGACATAAACTTCCCTCTGAGTATAGGTGAACTTTAATACTGTAGGGACAGACACTGTAACAGGGACAGGTATGGCCACCCAGAGTCAGGGGTGTACATAGCCCTGATGGGGGCCCAATAGCAAAGCCCGCCTCACAGGCCCCCATCGCTCATGGCGGACACTCACTGGCAGCATGCTTTTCTGCAAACCCCGGGGACGGACTCTCATCAGAAGCGCGCATTTTCAGCACCCCCCAGGGCAGCACGTGTTTATTGAGGGTGTGAGAGAGGCTAGGATGGGGCCAGGAAAAGCATGTATAGGGTTTGGGGAGGCATGGTTGAAGTAGGGGAGGCGTACATGGGACGGGGGAGGTGTGGCTGGACAGTAGACGCCAACGAGGAGTAATGAGCCTGCATAGTTTGGCAGGCATGAAGCTCTGCTGCTGCCGGCGTTGGCCATACATTCTATAGAGGTAGTGGAGGTAGCTTGCACCGAGCCCTCTTGTGCCACAGACTTGAGGGTACCTGCCTTCACCATCTTTAAGGTATGTACTCCCCTGCCCACAGTCATGATGCTGAGGTTATAGCATTACAGGTAGAGGTCATGGCTTCTAATGGTTCAAAACTTTAGTATTGTAGGGAAAGACACTGTGGCAGGTATGGCCACTTACAGTCATGATGCCAAGGTTATAGCATTGCAGAGACAGGTTATTGGCAATGATTGCTCTGAACCTTTAGTATTGTAGGGGCAAACACTGTGGCAGGCATGGCCACCCACAATCAAGATGCTGACGCTATGGAATATATCATGGGCAGCAATGGTACTAAAGCTTTCGTATTCTAAGGGCAGATACTGTGGAATTCTCCCCGTGTTCCCGTTGGACAGTGGTTGGTTTGGTTGGTTGGGTGAGGGTGGCTTTCCTCTTTTTGTCACTTAAATTATAATAATATTTTTTATTATATGAATATAGCTAATAAAAACCCATAGGATCACAATAAAAACTTGCTTGTTTTACTGCAGCATGCTTCCTTTAGATAATCAGCTAAATTTGTACAAGATGATATTTAACCCCTTACTTTGCATTACAATGTAAGGGTTTGCTCACCTTGCTCCAGAGGTTGGCATTTAGCTGTAGTAGTTTTCATCTTTAGAGCTTCTCTCACAGACATGTCACAGCAGGAGCCTTTGTTAGTGTCTTGATCACTGTCAGCTTGATCACTGTCTCCATGACCACTGTCCCTTAGGCTTGCTCTCTCTGGGTCTTTGAAGGTTGAGCTGCTATTTTATTACAAAGAAATAAAAGTGCTTTAAGTGTCACACCACAAGGAAATATGACTGGCTATAGCAGAGTAAATTGTAATATATAGACCAATATTTTAACTGCCTTTACCTTTGAACAAATTGCTGTCTGCTTCCCATGTAATTGGACTCTGCAGGGAAATTGTCTGTCTGCAAAAGAGAAAAGAGAAGAGAGGACATATAAATAAAAGTATATGTGCGAATTAATGCACAATGGACAGATATTCCGCCAAGCTATAGTACTGGTTTCATCTAATATTTTCTTATTTTCACACTTGTAAGCTTAATTACATTCTCCAGCAGAACAATGCCTTCTCAGAAAAATGAATCCAATATACACATCACCTATTGTAATGACTCCCCTAGCCAGATACATGGAAGAGTTATATATGGGTGCTCATTAGATGCCTATGATAATGCTGAAAAATTTGTGGGAATAAAGGCAAAAATCAACATTACCTGATGCATGTCCGGGAAGAAAAATAATTTAATATGGTTGCTTTTATTAATTCCAGTATATCATTTCCGGAGATTCTGGCACCAACTGCTCTTTAATATAAATTTAGGAAACAACCCAAATGGTATTAAAATTAAGAGATAAGCCTTACACGCGTTCTCTTGTGGGCATTTTTTTTTAATTTGAACAAAAGCAAGCCTTGCATGTGCGGGTAATTTAATCTTCATAATTAAGTCTCATCCATATTAATGGTTGTTGCTGTGTAACATGAAGGCATGAAAACAATAATATTAATGATTATTGTTGCCAAGTGCAATAGAAAAAATGGCATTTAACTGTTCCGTTAAGTATTTTTAGCGCAGCAAGTTTACAAACCAGTGATCTGATGTTGTTTACTGGATTCAGGCTGCATGGCCCCCTGCCAATTACAATGTGCATTCTCTTTGTATAAATCAAGGAAGCTTCAAAAGACATAAACAATAGAACAATGGCAGACAAAATGAGATGATGGAGGGAAGCAGGAGCTTCAACCCCGCTCATCAACAAACCGCATCCTTTGCAGCTGACATGTTGACAAAGACTTGACTGTTCTAAGCTGAAATATCATTAATGAAGCACGCATCCTAACACAAATTATAACACATCACAGCGGCGTTTACATCAAAAGCCCATCTCAGAGATCACTCTCGTTGGTTTAATTTAATCTTGATGGTGGCCTCTTGTCAATAAAGAGGGCTTTATGCCAGTCATAGAACTGTACAAGATGCTAGAGCTTATTGTTTCTTTCTGATCTGATTTCAGCAGATCTCCAGTCAAATCAAACTAATTTAAGATGTCCCTAAAGTTAAAGTTACCTAGAAAACTCTGTTTGATGGGGGGGCACAAAAAAAGCTGTGCGTTGCAATGAACTATGCCTCCTTTTGGAGGAGGTGAAGCTGCAGCATCAGTGTGGAGCAGCTTCTTGTCCCCATCAGAAGTTACTCTGATAGGAAAGGGGGAAGTGTGACCAGGGGGTTTCAGGTTTGATTCTTGGCTGGGACATGAATGAAGTGATCTTCAGCAAGACACCTAACCCCCCGTAAAATGTGTGTGGGATGCTGTGGTTAGGGTAGCCCACCACTTTGGACATGTGTACACTCACTGCTTGTGCTTGCCTCACTGCACAATAGGCTAAATGTGGAGGGAAAATTGATATGTGTGTGCAAGGGGGTAGCTTAGGTTAGTTTAGTGTGCCTGTGAACCACTATGTTCCCTGGAATAGATTTGCCAAGGTGGGTGAAGGTTTTCTTTAAATGGCTGATTCATATTTGCTCCATAAGACACATTGGCACACAGACCCCCCCCCACACACACACACACACACATACACTTTGGCATCAACAAAGCGCATATGGTCGAGGCCTAAGGCAATATACATGACTAGTGTGGTGCACCCAACGCTAACACTACATTAACCGGAACAGCACCCATGACAATTTTTTTTAACACTCTCAGCTTTGTCCTAACGTTCCGCACTCCGAACACTGCATATTCCCCCAACATTTGGCGTGGCCATCTTGGATCCTGCTGGGTGCGCGTGCACATACTGTGGGCCAAGGGCACATATGCTCTGTTCTCCCTGGACCTCCCACCCTTCCATCCTGTCAGCGGAAGCCTGCTGCTCGATCTAGAACTGAACAGCCACAATGGTTTCTGGCTTTGCCGGCCACAGGCGGCCGCCATTGCTGCTGAAAAATAGGAAAATTGAAGAAAATAAAAAAGGTGAGCCCCATTTTCACTACAGCAACTACTACTATTACTATTAAGGGTGTTATGCTGGTTTAATTCATTACTTTTTACTACCAGTAGACTTATAGCATTTATACAGTATTTGTTATGCCTTGATAGCCACTAGTGCCTTCCACTGTACTCTACTCTGCACCATTTGTATTATACTATGTACTTTGTCTATATATGAATGTCTGTATTGCATTATTTGGGCAGTAGCACATTTATGCACACTTTAAATATGTGGTTTTATGAGTAAGACAATCAAATTGATTCATACACTTGTTTCCTACCAAGTTATAGTTTTTAGAGCCGTATAAACACAGAGATGTTGAAATCATGTAGATAGCTTTAGCTGTAGATAGTAAGCTGTAGTCTTATATGCCTTTGTCAATAAACACTATATATATATATATATATATATATATATATATATATATATATATATATTGGTATAAGTGTGTGTTGTTTACATTTTTTTATCTTGTATTGTATGTTTTTTTTTGTATTGAATAAAATAGAGTTTTATAATAGTATAATTGAGTTTTTTATATTGCAAAAAACATTGTGTGTTGCTTAGAAATGATCTCTCAAATGCAAGCAGTCAAAGAGGGTTCTTTATCCTTCTTTCTTTGTGCAATATTTGGCTCACTTAAAAAGAAAGAGTAAAGAGGGAACTGACATCATATTAAGAAAATATATATTCTAGCAGCCAAATTTGGCAAGGTGCTAAACTTTTAAAAGATTGTTGAACGTATTGCGAACTTTCATCAGAAGGGTAATGCCACTGTTGATGGCCTTTTTAAACGTTTCCATTATTGTGTACCAAAATGAGGTCATCAATGTGCTAAGCATATATTTTTTCTTTATTTGTTTGTAAGTATGCTTTTATATTAGCAACATACACCAAACCGATGTTTCAGAGTACATATCAGAGACTTCCTGACTATGGCTTGCGGAGGTGACCAGTTTAACGCCATCTTTTCTAATTCAAAAGCTGCAGATAAGGGGATCTGCAATAAACAATGAGCAAGAACCAGATCTAATTGTCATGAGATATTTTAGAGCAAGTTTTACTGAATCAAGGCCCTTGTGTAAAAGAAGATGTCCATTTAGCACGCCTCAATGTGCAACCCCCTTTGCCAAGTCCCCCTCACTATTTTTGGGATTGCTAAAGTGATATGGCAGGCAAAGCCAATTGTTAAACCATTGAAGCTGAAATGGTCGAGATATCAGGGTTTACAGGTTCAACCAATGACATTCACTTGTTCATCCCATCCTCCAATCAGCTCAGCAGAGTGGGACAGGTTTACTGGTACCTCCCACCCTCCGCTTCCTCCGAATTCACATTGGTCAACCAGGGTTATGCAAGTTCTGGGAATCTTACAGACCCCACCATTATGCTGATTGTTATACAGCATCACAGTTTCAAGGGCCAGACCTCGTTTTTCATAAGATAAATTATTCTTCTATTTAAAACCGGAAAACTGTTTAGGGCAGTGTCAAACGTAGCCAGACGCAATGGTGTAACAATTTCCTTTGCCTGCAGTATCACTTGAAGGGAAGGTACAGAAGATAAAGCAAGCATACAATGGTCATATATGCACAAAAATTAAATAAAAATAAATAATGACATGAGGTATTTTAGGTACGCTGAAAGCCATTAAAGAGAATGAAAGAATTGGAATGAAATGAAGAGAATGAGTCTAGCAGCTACATTTATTTTGAATTGTGTATCTTGATGAGTCAGTTTTCTCAATATTAAAGTTAAGTTCAGAGGCCTACAGACAGAAGACTTTTTTGAGTACAAAATCTATATTTGACACATTGTCTGCACACTTTAGAGTCAATAGCTTAAATGGCAGACTCAAAGTGTATAGTGGAAATGTGTCTTATGTCTTACGCTTTTTTTCAATATTTAATATGCATTTGCTGCTAGCAATGGCAGCTCTTTGTGTTCTGCCAGATATTTCACTTACTGCCCAACAAAGCTAAAATATCTTTTACCATGCAACACAATCCTTAGATCTGTAAGCCTATCACTTCCTATGAGAAATCTAGTGGGGATTTATTATTACTATAATTGTTATCATTTAGCCCATTTGTGTTTCAGGGATTTATACTTTGCAGAATACCTGAATAGCTCTCTGAGTTGTAGAACTAATCCTATTAATGGCCACTGACATCAGAACACAGCTGAACAATAAGAAGATTTTAAAGAAGGAAAACAGCGATAAGACCACGTCCAGCTGCTTGTCCTCTCAGCCAGTGGAGTCCACTGTTGCTCATATGTTTAGTGGTTGCCTGATCTGGCCATTGTTGGCAATTTTAAAGCGCATTGCTATTAAAGCGGACCAACACACTTAGAAGAAACAGTGGTCATACAATTCAGATTGCTGCACATAAAAACTAATTTACCATTTTGTAACTTTGTAGGCGACATGCACAGAGGAAGTTTCTTCCCATTGTGCATTGTGGGGTTATGTCAGTTGAATTCAGGCAGCAGCACGGCTAGGATGCTGGGAAAGATTCCAGAATGGCCACTACCAGAAAAAAAAATATCATGCATGCAGATGGGATAAATGAGTTTTGTTTTTTTTCCAAATGCGCAAGGCTGTTGGCCTGGTTTAATGAAAAAATATATCCTGGCCCTGCTAATATAGTAACAGCATAACTCAGTGGACCTACTTTGAGGCAAACAGTTCTAACCTGGATGTTGTAAATGCAGTTGATGTTGTATTCCAAGAAGGACCTGGGGGTAATGAATAATAAGTTAAACAGCAGCAGCTGCAAAAAATAGAACTAAGTTAAAATGGAAGTCCAGTCTGAGCTGTTGGTGCCCATACCCAGTTCTGAGGTGTATTTGGGCATTTGAAAAAACAAACAAAGCTTACCTTACCAACACTGGCTGCCCAGTGTTCTAAGCTCCTGCCCCAGCCTAGGCTGATTATGTGCTCCACCGTGGCAATGATTGAGGGGAGGGAGTGGGTGGCAAGCACCAGTAAATTAACTACCCAAATGCCCAAGGTTGTCTGGGGAGTTTATATTTTACCTTTTCATGGAACAAAATGTATCAAAAATGATCACAAAGCTTGATCATATGGACAAATCTGAGTATAAGGTATGTCACCCTGTGGAAGCAGCTCCACTGCTCTTCAGTGAATGGGCAATAAGACCTTCACTCATGATCTCCACAAGTGGCAGCCAATGCAGAGTGGCCTGCTTCTCTATGGGAGAAGACTAAGAGCCTGATTTATCAAGCACTTCTGCCAGACAGTGCCACAATCGTGCAAATTAGAGTAGTAAAAAATATATATTTTTTCACACTTACGCATGTTGCCGCACTACAAGAAGCAAATTAGCAGTGCAAAAATAGTTTTTGAGTATTTTATCCAATTCATTTCCAGGACACAAAGGGGAGTTGATACATGAGTTTTTTTTTATTTAACCTCCCATAGGATGTGGTTGGTCCACTTCAAAGCTGAAGTCCAGTCTATAATAAACCCCCTATCATCCTGCCCTCCTTCCATAGTGCTGAGACGAGGGGGTTAAAAAAAAAAAACATTTTTCCTGCAGTCCAGCATCGTTCCCCCATTGTTTCTACCCCTGGGAGCAGCCATTATGACAAGGGTGCACAAAGCAGCACCCCCTATTCTGTGCACAACATGAGGAGTGCCGCTCTGTAAGCTTCCCGGCAGCCTTTGCCCCAAGCTCTAAATTCAAGACAGTCAGGGTGGCCACTTCTCCATTCTGCTTCAGTGACAGGGGAAGGGGGCAGGGTACAGGGACTTTAAAATGATCTGTTAACTTCATTAAGATCTAATTTTTATAAATAAAATATAGTATAAGACTGATAAAAATTCACAAACTGAATGTTTTTCTTTTCTTATTGGCAAGCTAGGCAGTAACAAAAAAATCTACAACCTTCTGGGAACCTGTTGCAGCTTTAGGCAATGTATATTATATAGATCTGTATAGGACATTTGACTTTGATATGAAATATATATATATATATATATATATATATATATATATATATATATATATAAAACCATATTTGTGGTTATGTCTCAGAACGTCTTTGTTGTAAGAGGCACTGACTTTTCATTGACATTATTGATACTTTTGTACTAAACGCATCCCAACAGTCTATTGATCTTAGTAGACCGCTTTATGCCTCATTCATAGTTTTCCCCTACAGCATTAGCAACTTTACCTCAGAATGAATTATCTTACAGAGCCGTAGGTAAGGATAGAGCATTGTTAAGAATTTATGAGACCAAGGTAGTTTACCACCCAGTCTAACACAAAAGTATAGGCTAAATGTCCCAATATCTAAAAAAGCTGTAGTGGTTTATTTTGTATCTAAAAAGAACTAGGATGAAAAGATCACGTAATTAGTGGTATAACTAAAAGTAAGGGTATTTTAATTATGTAATGTGATTAATGGTTAATCATTGGCAAAACGTCTACGACTGGCAGGTGTGTGACAAACTACAGCAAAACCGCTAGCTCCTATTAAACCCGTCCCAAAATGGCTGCTCTTTATTCTGCTCATACCCCTCCCTCAATATTAATACTATATGCATGTATTACATGAATAAAAGTATATAACAAAAGAATCAGAGTAATATTTACACCTGTCGTAGATCACTGGGTTGCATTAATGCATCAAGATACAAAGTGGATTAAAGTGGATTACAATCGTCAACACTGCCAAGCAGCAGAGGACAGACCCAGGTCATCACAGGACACCACAGGACTAAAGAAACTTCAAAAAGATCACACTGTAACTAGGCAAAGTGAATAAACTGTCATTCGCAGCTCACCTCATCATGGCTGCCCTCTCCCTTCCTGTCAGAACATAGCTGGTTCTGAAAGTAGAAACAAAGCAAAGTAGTTGCACAACCCTGAAATCCTTTGCCATAGACCGCCAATAATAAGGCTAAGCTGGTGGTCTAAAGCTCTGATGAGAATGCTGTATTACAGACCACGTTCATTATGCTAATTATTATGCAGCATCACAGAGCCGAGGGTCGTGTCCACATGCTTCAGAAGATAAATTATAAGGTGAACCTGTATAAGCCATTTCCCTTCAATTTAAAAAAGGAAAACAGTTTAGGGCAGTGCTAAACGTAGCCCGACACAATGGTGTAACATTGCCTTTGCCTTCTGTATCCTTTTAAAGCTGTACTGGTCTGATATTATGTAGAATAATTCATAAACGTATTTATGCCATCATTCTAACCAAGTTATGTTGGAAATTGTTCTCTTTTAAATATTTGAACATATCCACTGAGGCAAAGTGAGGGGTCAAAGTGTTACAAGAAATATATGCTCTTATATTGTCAGTTCATCTAAACCACAGATTCCCAAACTTCATCATCAAGTACCACTTTTCTAATTATCTCTACCTCTCAGTTATCTAAAGTACCTCCTGGGTGACCTAAAACGATTTGAGAAATGACCTAAACAGCCATCTAAACTGCATGAACTTAACAAAGATTCACATAAATAGTTTTCATCGCCTTTTGAAGCAATTATGTACATACTCTATGAGGCAAATCAGGCTTGGGTAATGTATAGATGATAAAAATTGGTCCTACAGCTACTCTGACCCGTGGAGCTCTCAGCTAGAGCAAGCACAGCAAGTCACAATGGTCCCATAGCTGTCTCGGACCACAACAGAGTATGCTCAAGACTAAATCTGCTCCATGACACACCCTTCTAGCTCAGCCATGACACTGATAATGAAGCAAATAAATCAATTTACCTAGAATATATGAGGGATTTACATACAATCAGAGATTTCCATGTGCTTTGAAATGGCTCATTTTACACTGTTGCCAAGGTGGGAGAAAGTTAGTGTGTGGCTATACAGGAACATTAAGAAGCTGGGGCCTGTCATACTGGAGTGTATAAAATACACCTTAAAGTGAACCAAAACCCAGGATTTTAACTATTCTGGGTTTGTGAACCCTCCCACCCCCCAGATCACCACAGGCAACTCACCTTATCCCGGTCCCACGGCGCGTCTAAGAGCAGCGGCTCTGATGGCCGCATCCTCCGTTTCCCTCTAGCAGTGCAGATGCCTGTGCCCGGCATTTGTGAATGATCAGCGCAGACATACTCCCTGTTAGAGGGAGGGGAAGGATGCGGGAGTCAAAGCCGCTGTTCTTAGATGTGCTGTGGGACTGGGAAAAGGTGAGTTGCTGCAGCAATCTGGGGGGGGGGGGTTCACAAAGTGGGGTTTGGTCCACTTTAAGAATCAGTTAATTAAAAAAGGAGAACTATTTGCTTTGTTAACATTCACAAGAATAACATATCTTACTAGAGATGAACATAGACCTGAAATTGTAGCAGATATGTTAGAATTATTTTTTTCATGCACAACCAAAGTAGAGATGTATGACACAAATTAAATTTCCCCTAAAAATTTGGCCTGGAATTGGACTTGCCCTATCAAGGAACTTAAAAAGAATGGGCACTGTGGCAACATTCTGGCTCAGAATTATGCAACATTTCAAGTAATAACAAAAATGGAAAAGAGAAACATAAAAGGGCAAAGATAAAAGGGAAAAAAACAGAACCTTTCACAAAATATAGAAACTGCCAAAAACAGACCAGGCTATCTATTTAGTCAAGAAGCACTACATGTATCTTCTAGAGATAAATGAAAAAGCGAATCTTTTCTGGTAACTGTCAAAGTGGACCAAAACCTACTTCACCAAGCTCTAGAGTCTAAAAGAATCTAGGGTCGGGTAAAAGTTTACCATCTCTCATCATAATTTGGGATTACCAGACATTGTGAAACCCTCCAGACAGGGCGAAAGAAGTGCGAATACCACGGAGTACTGCGATCTGAGCAGCATCCCCTATTTCTCTGCATTGTGCGCTCCTGGAGATGCAGCTGGTGGTCTTCACAAGAATCGTGGTATTGAGGAACTAGGTGATTATATGTCAAGCTGCAGTGGAACATCCAAATCAGAATGTGGTGTGGGGATCTAAATCCAAGTTGCTGGAAGCCCAAAAAATTTTGGTTCAGCTTTTTGTAGTGTTTTAACTCTTTCAGTGCCAAGCACGTAGATTCGACACGTGCTCGCTTCTACTCCACTTAAGTGGTGAGCAAGTAGAATCTACGTGCCTGACTTTCCCCCCTGCTGGTTAAAAAATAAAAAATACTCCCCTGACCGGGTCCGGGTCTCCTTTTTAATTTGGTGCCATCCGATCCCCCGTGGGAGGCAGCTGCTAACTGTAAAAAAAAAATTAAAATGACTCCCGATGGGTCTCCTCTTCACTGGGGGGGCCTCCGATCGCCCCCCTCCAGCCTCATCCGTGGTGAGGAGAGGGCAGAAAGCGCCCTCCCTCCCCACTTCCTGGATTGGGTCTGCTAGCCCCAATTGTGATGTCACCAGCAGCCGGCACCCGAGACTCTGAATCAGTCTGCTCGGGTGCTTGGAGGAGAGAGGTGGGGTGGGGGAGAGAGCTGTGATTGCTCCCCCCCAGGCTCTCTCCTCCAAACACAGAGCAGACTGTCAGCTGTCATCGCAGATCGCCGGGGGACAGAGCACAAATAAATGTAATTTTTTTTCTTATGTATGTCAGTGTGTTTATTTTTACATTTAACCCCTTGTGAACTGGTAAAAAAGCCCAGGGGAAGGCAGAAGAGCCCGGGCCCACATAGGCTATGTGGGCTTGTAGGCTGCAGGGTGGGGGGCCACAAAAGCTGGTCCCTCCACTCTGTTCCTACATACCCCCATAGCTGGTAGGCTGGTAATGCTGGGTAAGGGGGACCCCATTTCATTTTTTTTTTTTAAGGGTTTTTAACCCTTAAAATTCCCCCCAAAAATGGGGTCCCCCCCTGGGAGGGGGGGCCCTATGTCATTTTTTTTTAATTAACCCCTTATGTTCTGTCGCAAAGCAGCTATAAAAGGCTTCCAGCTGCAGCAGGAGAGCAGAAGCCAGATTGATCAGCGTGTGAGACAGGGATGGATGGGAGGTATTAAAAAAAAAAATAATATATATATATATATATATATATATATATATTTTCTGCTTGTTTCTGTGTTTTTTTTTCTTTACACTTAACCCGTTGTGAACTGGTAAGGGATCCATGAGATCCCTATACCAGTTCAAAAGGCTGGGGGCTGGCAAATCACCTGCGGCTAGCGGGTGACTTGCCGTTAACCCCCGGCACCCCAATTACCTGCCTCCCCAAAGCCCAGGGGGGGAGCAGAAGAGCCCAGGCAATGGCTAGGTGGGCTTGTAGCCTGCAGGGTGGTGGGGGCACTAAAGCTGGCCCCCTTGCACCCTGTTCTACAAGCCCCCATAGCTGGTCCAGGGCTGGTTATGATGGGTAAGGGGAACCCCATTTCATTTTTTTGGGGAGTTTTAAGGGTTTTTAACCCTTAAAATTCCCCCAAAAATCCCCCCCCCTGACCCTATGTCATTTTTTTTTTAATTAGCCCCTTATGTTTATAGTGTGGATAGTAGTAGTATTTTATTTGTAAATGTTATAAAGTGCTATTTTCAGTTTGGGGGGTCTCCTGGGCAAGAATGGGGGGGCTACCGATACATATGTGGTACCCTGTAATCGGGAGAAATTGGGCTTTCACATGCAATATGGTTTTCTCTAATAAAGTAAATGTTTTATTTAAAATAAAGGAGACAATTGTCTAAAAAATATAGATTTTTTTGTTTTTTTACACAAAAATATTAAAAAAAACTAGAAAAATGACAAACAAGACATTTCATGTTAAAGCCTAAACTCTGCTGCAAAATATATATCTATAATTTTCCTGGAAATTCCGTCAAAAACCACGGTTAAACATGGCGCAGAATGGGGAAAAATGACCTGTCAACAGAGGGTGACAAACCTTCAAGTAGGCTGGCAATTAAAAGGCTTAATAGTACCTATGCATGTTGGGTATTGTTCTGCTCGGGGGCCCTTGCTCTTTCAGATTTAGCTTATTTTTTCTTGTTTGCATATTTATATTTTAGAAAACATGTTATTTATTAATTTTTTTAGGGAAACCCTGTGCAACCTAAGAATTCCTCGAGGGATTACTTCCAGAAAGGTGAGCCTACTACAATAAGCTGGGTACTCTTAGAAAGCTTAACATGTGTACTTTCAGGGAATATATGGTTTATTGGGGATATTCCAAATGTAAAGGGTTGTTTTGGTTGAAAAATTGCAAGGTGCGCACTTTGTCTGCAGAGCTGAAATTTTCAAGTAAAATTAGTGTTATGCACACGCCTTACTTTGTGGTGTTTGCCAACTCCTCCCTTGACAGTACCTATGCATGTTGGGTATCGTTCTGTTCGGGGCATGTTGTTTTTTGAGATTTTTCTTGTTTTTTCTTGTTTGCATATAGTTTTTTTAGGAAAATGTGGCTTGATTCTTCCTTTTTATTTTTTTTTTAGGGAAACTTTGTGCAACCAAAGAATACATTGAGGTATTACTTCCAGAAAACGAAGCCCACATAAACAAGCTTGGTACGCCTAGAAAGCTTGAGGCGTGTACTTCCAGAGAATATATAGTTTGTGGGGGGTATTTCAAATGTAAAGGGTTGTTTTTCTGGAAAAACTGCAAGGTGCGCATAGCACAGTTGTATTTTATCTGAAAATCTCCTAAAGCTCTGTTTCAGTTTTGGGGAGTCTCCTGGGCAGGAAAGGGTGTCTACCAATATATATGTGGTACCGCTGTGACCGGGAAAAATTGGGGTTTCGCACGCAATAAAATTTTATTGACAAACGTACATTTTTTATTACAAAAAAAAAACACTACAAATTGCAAAAATAGATTTTTTTTTATCTTTTTTGCACAAATTTCACCAAAAAGTATTGAGAATACACTAAAAAAAGGCCAAACAGGACATTGCATGTTGAAGCCCAGACTCTGTTGAAAAAAACAATATATAATTTTCCTGGGAAATCCCTGGAAATCCTTTTAAAAATCACAGTTGAACATGTGTAGCGCAAAATAGTGAAACATGGTCTGGCAACAGAGGGTGACAAAAGCTGCAGGTAGGCTGGCACTTAAAGGGTTAAGAGTTACATAATATTCTAAGTCTGACTCCAAAAAACTAGACTCACTTCCTGGCGACCAAACATGAAGTTCAATAGTAAAGTGTCACAGGAGCCAGATAAGACAGAATGGAGTCATATATTACAAGGAGAGAGCTAAAAGGGGCTGTAAAAGTTGTGTGGCATTGGCCTGGTGTTAAACAAAAACATACATGAACAACAACATACAATATGATAAATTATAATGAGAACACTTCTCTTTCAACAGGGCAGAACCTAAACCAAACTAAAAAATACAGTTCTGTGATTACTCACCTGTAGAATTGGTATTATATGTATACAGCACATCCTGTTCCAGAATATTCCTTACACATGGGTAATACATCCACAAGATGGCGCTGGACTGCAGAAAACAGCTTGTGGCTCCTCCCGGCCCTATATAAGTCAGGGACATCCCACAAATTCCCCAGTATTGACAAGCAGTTAACAAGAAGCCGGGAGAACAATAATAACAGGAATTCAAAAATGAACATATGAACAATCACCATACAGAGGTAACTAAGAATAATGATAACAAGGGTGGGATGGAACAGGACGTGCTGTATACATATAATACCAATTCTACAGGTGAGTAAACACAGAATTGTATTATTCTAAGTATACAGCACGTCCTGTTCCAGAATATTCCTTACACATGGGACGTCCAATAGCAGTGTCCGTAAGGTAGGGTGGGATCCCCAAAAAGTAACAGCGGGCAGTTGAAACCACTGCCGCCTGCAGAACTTTGCGACCAAAAGCAGCATCAGCTGAGGCCCTAACATCAACCTTGTAAAACTTAGAAAAAGTATGAACAGAAGACCAAGTAGCGGCCTTGCAAACTTGTTCAACAGAAGCTTGGTGCTGAAAAGCCCAAGAGGCACCAATAGCATGAGTAGAATGAGCAGTAAGGCAGAAAGGAGGCTCCTTCCCCTTAGCAGAATAGGCCTGTACCACTTGCTGATAGTAGACTTAGCAGGAGCCAGACCCTTCTTAGGTCCAGACGGGAGCACAAAAAGAGCATCAGTCTTCCTGAAGGATTCAGTTGCCACCAAATAGAACTTCACATTCCTGACCACATCCAGAGAGTGCTTACTGAGAGTGCAGGGTTACTAGGATTAGGGCATAGAGAAGGCAAAACAATGTCCTGATTGAGATGAAAAGAAGACACAACCTTAGGCAGAAAATCTGGCTTAAAACGAAACACCACCTTGTCCTGGTGTCTCTCAAAGTAATGGGGTTTGATGGAAAGCGCCGCCAACTCAGAAACACGCCTAACAGAAGTGATAGCCACCAAAAAGACTACCTTAAGAGTCAAGATGGACTCAAAGGCTCAAAGGGAGACCCCTGCAAGGCAGATAAGACCAAGTTCAAATCCCAGACTGGTAACATAGGCTTACGTGGAGGACGCACGTGAGTAACCCCCTGGAAGAAGGTCTTGACCAGATGATGGTGAGCAAAGGATCTTTGAAAGAAAATGGCCAAAGCAGAAACATGACCTTTGAGGATACTAAGTTGAAGGCCCAAATCCAAACCATGTTGCAGGAATTCCAGAATCCTAGAGATAGAAAACACCCGAAAGGGAAGTGACTTAGACTCACACCAGTCAATGTAAGCATGCCATACCCTATAGTAGATGGATGGCGAGGACTTCTTCCTAGCCCGAATCATGGTATTAACAACAGAGGCAGGCAGCCCCTTTTCCATCAAGTTGGAGGTTTCAGAAGCCAGGTCGTTAAAGGCAGTGTTTGTAAATTGGGATGGCGTAACTGCCCCTGAGTGAGCAGGTCTGGATCCTTGGGCAGGGCATACTGATCTACTGCCAACTGCACGACGTCTGTGAACCACACCCTTCTTTGCCAACAGGGGGCCACCAGAATGGTTAGCACCCCTTCCTGGGCAATCTTGCGCAGCACCCTGCCCAGCAGAGGAAAAGGAGGGAACAAATAGAGAAGTTGAAAGCTCTTCCAAGACATTACTAGTGCATCCATGGCCAAGGCCAGAGGGTCCTGGGACAGAGAGACAAAGACTGGAAGCTTGTGTTTGTGACAGGACGTAAGCAGATCCACATCTGGCTGACCCCTGCGGTGGCACAGGGAGCAAAACACCCTGCTGCTGAGGGACCATTCTCCCAGACGAGAAGTCCCCCTGCTGAGGGAGTCTGCCTCCAGATTCTCCACCCCCAGGATGTACACAGCTGAGATGCAGGGAACATTCTCCTCCGCCCAAGACAGTATCAGGGACACTTCTTTGAGGGCCCTCTTGCTTCGGGTCCCTCCCTGATGATTGATGTAGGCAATTGCCGTCTGGTTGTCCGAGCGGACCTGAACCGCCCGACCCCGAACCAACCTTATCGCCCTCAATTCCAGAATGTTGATAGGGGTGTGGGCCTCCTGAGGGCCACACTGACCCTGGAATTTCAGGGATTTCCAGAAGCCCCCCCAACCTGTCAGACTGGCATCTGTGGTGACTGTCTCCCTGCACGGGGCCAGAAAGGATCTGCCCACCAACAGGTTTCTTGAGTCCAGCCACCACGAGAGAGACCATCTGACCAGAGGGGACAGAACTAACACCTGATCCAGGGACCGAGGGTCCCGATCCCATACTGACAAGAGGTGAAGTTGAAGAGGTCTCATGTGAAACTGAGTGTATGGAACCGCCTCGAACCAAGACACCATCAGGCCCACCAGCTGCATCCCCTGCCGGATGGAGGGATGAGGGCAAGACATAAGGAGCCTGGCTTGGGCCTGAAGACTCTCCACCTTCTGCTGAGGGAGAAAAATCTTGACCTGAGATGTATCCAGAGTCATGCCCAAAAGGACCTCACCATTGACGGTGACAGGAAAGACTTGGGGTGGTTAATCACCCAGCCGAAGGACTCCAGTGTGGACACCATCAGCTGGGTATCCATCTCGGCCTGCTGAAGGGACTGAGACGTGATGAGGATGTCGTCCAGGTAAGGAAGGATGCAGATGCCCTGAGATCTCAGGAGAGCCATTACACCCGCCAGCACCTTGGTGAATACCCTGGGAGCCAAGGTGATACCGAAGGGCAAGGCCACAAATTGGTAGTGCTGATCCTCCAGAGCGAACCTGAGTAATCTCTGATGACCTGGAAAGATTGGTACATGAAGGTAAGCGTCCTTGATGTCTACAGAGGTCATGAAGTCGCCCAGACGTAGTGAATTGACAGCTGAGCACAGAGTCTCTATGCGAAAGTGTTTGAATCTGACAAATTTGTTGAGGGGCTTTAAATCCAGGATGGGTCTGATGGACCCGTCTTTTTTGGGAACAGTGAAAAGATTGGAATAGTAGCCTCTGCCCCTTTCCCTCAAAGACCCCCAACTCCAGAAGGTTTTGGACAGCAAGGCACAGACCATGAGCTGACAGGGGGTTTTGAGCCATCTGTGATTTGATGAATCTTGGGGGTGGCCAGGCTGCAAACTCTACCTTGTAACCGGAGGACACTACCTCCTGAATCCACCGGTCTGAGACGTGAAGCCTCCAGACGTGAGCAAAGAGCCGGAGCCGTCCCCCCACCCGGATGGGTGAGGGCGCCCCTTTATGCCTGAGGGGGCTTGGGTGAGGATTTTGGCTTGGGACCCCAGGAGAGGCCAGGACGGACACGTCCTCTGCCCCTTCCCCAGTGATCTCCGCGGGCCCCAGTAAAGGAGACTCTTCGGCCAGTTCTGGAACCACGGAAGGATGGGAGAAAAGCACCCATCCCCCGAAAGGACTGGGACGGCCTCCTACGTTGAGGTAACCTACCGCCCCTGGCAAACAAATCCAAGCATTCACCAAAGAGGTGCAGGCCCTTGAAAGGGAAACCAGTGAGAGCCTTCTTAGCAGCATTATCAGCTACCCACTGACGTAGCCAGACAGAGCGGCGTATAGCCACCAACAAGGCAGAAGTTCTACCACACATTCTAATGGCATCATCCATAGCAGAAAGAATTCACGCAATAAATTCCTCACAAAGCAGGAGAGATCTATACTCTTCTCTACCCGCATCCTCAGATGCTCCGTCCAAGAGACACTTAAGCACCCCTTTAATGGCAATAGCCGTGATAGCAGAGGCACAAACCGGGCGCAGCGCCGTCCCCACACAGGCAAAAGCGTGACAGGCCAGTTGGTCCAAGCGCCGGTCCTCACCATCCCGCAGGGTAGTAGTATCAGGAGAATGCATGACAGATGTATTGGACAACCCGAGAATGGGCGCATCCACCCCGGGAGGACGTGACCAACGCTTAACAACATCAGCAGGAAAGGGATACCTCTTGTCCAAATCTTAGGCACCCCTGGCAGCTTGCTAGGCCGTTCCCATTCCTTGAGCACAAGATTATTAAAATGAGACTGCTCAGGGAACTCCCAGCGTGGCTTAACCGTATGAAAAAGCTCACCCTGCTGCTGCAGAGCCACTGCCGGGGGAGAAATACAAAGCACTTAAAAAATGTGACTCAGCAATCTGTCAGTGTCATCAGGGGACCACAGGTCTTCCCCAAAGGGAGTCCCAGTACCCCCGTAAATTTGAGGTTGTTCCTCAGAGGATTCAGAATCAGAAAATAATTCCCCCTCCTCAAGGGAGTAGGGACCTGGGAGTGAGTAAGGGCTCTCATCTTCTGCAGGGAAGAGGGAAACCACGGGTGATAAATGCCGCCTCTTAGCAGAAGCCTTACGCGGGGCAGACCCAGCAATTTGTTTTTCAATGCTGGCCACACGTGCAGCCAAATCAGGTTGCGACTCCCTGCTGGCATGCCTCCCACTGGGGGGTCAGATGTAGGCGTGGGGGGGTAGGCGAAGCCAGAGGGGGCGCAGCACTAGGCCCAGTAGCAGGCAACCCAGACTGCAACGCAAGCACCTGCTGGGCGCAGGGTACACACACCCTGACATCATCACTTATAGGGGATACCCCACACGCAACACATAGCCGAGCTTGTCCCGAATGAACCCCAAGCACATCATCCCCAGAAGCCTCCATATGGTGATTATCGTGGCACAACAGGCCAGTAAGGGTTAACGCTAATAATAGCTACCCGGGATGCCCCAATGACCACTAAGGAAGTGGGAGTAATGAGGGGAGATGGCCGGGAGAAACCACAGTGCCGAAGTTTTAACCCGCCTGAAAGACATAACAAACATTCCCATGAGATCAAGGAAGGAAATCAGAAAAAAAGGCAGCATATGGTACGGAACGGGTGGGAGTAGTCCTGCAGGGCCGCAGGCATGTAAGACCCGCTCACCTGCGCCACATAGAGAGCTATCTTCTATCTTCTCAGCGCAGACTGCAGAAAAGAACTGGGGAATTTGTGGGAGGTCCCTGACTTATATAGGGCAGGGAGGAGCCACAAGCTGTTTTCTGCAGTCCAGCGCCATCTTGTGGATGTATTACCCACGTGTAAGGAATATTCTGGAACAGGACGTGCTGTATACTTAGAATATAGAGCTGATTCTCCCCTTAGCATGAATAAGAAGACCAATATCCAAACTGATAATCATAAATACCAACAGAAGTCAAGCCACACAGAAAATGAGTTAATTACATCTATATTAAGCCATTTACCTGTTGTAATCTTGTCTACTCATTCCTCAGATTTACACCCTTCCCCCGTCACGATGGACCCCCATACTGTACCTGCGCCAACTTTCCCTGCCCTTTGAAAGGCAGCTTTTGTGGTTACCTTCCTGTTGAATGAATTCCTAGTCACATTATCTCTATTCTCTTTTGACGTATTGAAAATGCTGAGACATTGTGGAATGCATTGTAGGATTCAAAAAACCTCCTAGGAATTTTTAATCAATGCAGGTACTTGAAGAGACCACACATTTCCTACTTGCTTTGACTTGCGACATCATTTCATTCTCAGAGTACAGCCATGAGACACAGAACTCTCTAAATAGCTTATAAGAAATGCTGGAAATCCCAGTCACCTTACTCATAATAACCAATGCAAGTCAATGATGGTTTGAATATTATGATGGTTTGAGTTAAACAATGGACACAATCTTATTTATATTTGAAGTCGATAGGGGCAATTGATCCATATACATTTACAGTGAAATCAAATTAAATGCAAGCAAAAGCCTTTTCTAATGATGTCAGTCCACCCTCCTACGATCATCACTGAAAAATGCATTTCTTTAATTCAAATCAATGTTTTACTGACAGCATAGATTTCCATCAGATGCAAAAATAAAAATGAAATTCTTTTTGTTAAACTATATGGTGACTCGGGCAGTGGTTCAGGTACTTGCAGGTTACCCAAGACGGCAAATCAGCTACTGTACCGAGCAGGATAAGCCACATGATTTGATTTAGTGCCCTTCTGATCCACATGGTGCCCCTTGATTTATTATAATAAAGGGTCATTTCAGCCTTTATTTCAGAACAAGGCATACGATAAAAAGAGGAGTGATTTAAAGAAGAGTGAACATTATAGATGGTTATAAATAATCAAAAGTACTCAAATGTCCAGGCAGTAAAAAAGGTCCACATACTATTAATGCGGTTGTAAAGCCCACTAGCCTACCCCCAGGGCATCCAAAATCCTGATGTCCCACCATGTTAAACCCATGGGGTCACTCACTCTTTTCCGGCAGCTCCCACGGCGCTGTCTTTGCAGTGGTCGCATCCACGGTTTCCCTGTAGCTGAGGCGGGCTCCCACGCCCAACCCTGCAGGTAGCCTTGGGGCATGATTGCCTCCCAGTCTACAGGGAAAGCAGAGATGCGACCAGAGGGCTGGGTCACGTCGGCAGGTGCAGGCATTTTTCAAATCAGCACGGGGAGGGAAATTTGGGTTTATGCCACTTTCAGTTTTCAAATTAAATAAGTTGTCAGTTGCTCTAAGTCTCTCCCTTAAGCCAGACCCACATCCTTAGAAGCATCCCTCCCCAGGGCAATTCAGATTGCTGCAAATAAAAAAATAATTTACCTTTTGTAACTCCTACTGCAGCCAATTTTAAAACAAAATGGTGTCTCATGGACCTGCAGGTTGCCTGCAAAGAGGAAGTTCCCTGCTGCTGTGCAATATGGGGTTATGTCAGTTAAATTCAGGCAGCAGCACAGGTCCAAAATGACTGCTACAAAGAGAAAACATGTGCGGCGGCGGCAGCAGCATTTCAGCTTTGAGTGATTGCAGGAGCAAATGTAGGTGCTGCCAATGATTCAGTATCATGCATATGGGGCAAGTGAGATTTGGGCAGCTTCCAAATGAGCCAGGCTGTTGGTGTGGTTAAACTGAATCACACCTTATTCTCATGCCCTAAAATAAAGCAAGAACCAATCCTAATTTTCATGAGAAATGTTAAAGCTGGTTTCTGAATCGAGGTCCAAGTGAGATAAAGTGAAAGATTTTATTTTCCCAGATGTTATATAGTTGGTGTTATAGTTGTCCTTGAATGCAATTGTCCGCATCCTCCAGCTCCCTCCTCAACCAGACCACCAGTATTTACTCATCTTTATTTAGGTATCTCCTGCTCTCCTGCACACTCCTGCTGGTGAGTACATTTGTTGAGGTTTATTTTTTATTGTATTCATGATTTCCTATTTATTCATGATCTTGGATTAAGCAGCACATATTATTTAATATCCACCTATTTATTTATCTAGTTCTTTCCCTCTTGATGGATTTTATTAGTTTTATACATACATTTTGTTTATTTGTCTATTTATTAATCTACCTTTTGGAGAAGTGCTATGAGATTGGGTGGTTATTGCTCACATTTCAGGGGGAGATTTCATCTGTCTCCATATATTTTATGATTCTGTATTTACTATTCCCCAATTGGATGTACACTGGGTATCATGAAACTAGGGGTGCTGGATTATTGCCCGATACATCTAAACAGCGTCTCCTATTTTAACTCAATCATTTCTTACATGAATACATGTTTAGTTTCATTAGCTCTGTGTTTTTCTAAAATTTAGTTACTGATGTAAGGTACACAGTATTCTTAGTCATTATTTTCATTATCATGTGAAACCACACCTGTGTTTATGAATTTACTTTGATCACAGTCATGAATTATATATATCTACAAGGCTTTTATCTTGTACAATTCTTTTATCCTGAAATTCTTTTATCTGAAAATCTAACCATGTGTAGAGATACCAAAATATGTATTATAAAATATATATATATTTTTTTTTATTTTTAATTAATAGTAGCCATAGAGATGCTCCCACACTACAATAAAATAGGATGTCTAGGCTAACTAGATATCATATTTTTGTATTTAGTCATAAGAAGGGCCTAATATCTTTCAAATGAAACAACAAATGAAAAGACACTTTTAATTGAATATAATAATAATAATAAGAATAATATGAGCTTGATTTATTAAGCAAGATTTGCCAGAATATGCAACATCATTGAAAATTAGAGTGGTACACAAGGTCTTTCCTCATCTACAGCACATTTCTTTGGGTTTTAGTACCAGTATAGAATAAGGCCCTTATTTATGAAGGGATAGCGACAGGTAGTGACTGGTGAGCGTCCGGTAATGACGGGCCCCGCCACGAGAACGCCGGCTCCCCACCACAATCACACATTTATCAAGCCAATCCTGCTTAGCGACTGAGATAGCGCCATATAGAGACTCATTCATCATTATTCCAGCCTCAGCCCACAGCGCCAGCGTCCGACCTTGAACAGCGACAGGTATGACCTCTCGCTACCTGGCGCTCTCCAATGCATTTCAATGGAACAATCTTTAAATATTAATAATTAATTGTTATTAATGTGTTTTTTTATTTTAAATGTGAAAAATTATGTGACCACTTCTGCCATTTTAGATAATTTTTTTAAGGGAAAAAAAATAAAAAAAAAATTGTACAGAATTGATATTACAGGTCTGATATTAATGTATTCATATTACTAAATTATTTAAAATACTTTTTTTTTTTGGTTTCCAAAAATATGGTGGTTTGGGGGTTAAAAAACTACTTTTGACACATCGCCTCCAGCGCTCTGGGGTTTAAACATGTATTTCACAGCGCTTTTTTGAGCGTGATTTTTTGATGAATATGGTGGAAGCCGGTCGCTCTGACCAGTCACTATCATGCGCACCCATACATCGCGGAACCTGTCAAATAGCGACTCGTAACGTTGTATTCAACATTACACCACACCGACTGATTCGCTGTCAACAACCGAACAACGGCCAAGCACAGCGACTACTAGCGGGCACTGTGAAAATACCGCTACAGTCGCTCAACTGTCGCTATTAATAAATCAGCCTCTTAGTATAGAAGCACAAGCAGAAGCACAAGTATGAAGGCAAAGCTTGGCGCAGTCTCTCTACAAAACAGAAGCTCTTTCGAAGAGAGTAGCCTGAGTAAAATTCCCAATGAGATTGAATCTATTTGAATTTATTTCACGTAGGTAAGTATTGAAGAGCTAAACCTGGAAAAATGTGTTAAATCAGACCAACACAGTGCTCCTATGCATCCCTCCCCAGAGCAATTTAGATTGCTGCACATAAACATTATTTTACCTTTTTCTAATGCCTACTGGGATACATTTTTAAAACAAGATGGCCGCTCATGGACTTGCAGTCCAATGAAGTCATGCATTTCAGTTATGTTAGTTGGGATAGGAAGTCACTACCTTTCTTTTCCAACTGTGTCAGTTAGAATTAAGGGTCAGGTAATGTTTTAAGGTCAAATTCGTGGTGACATGTCACATTAGATTTGGGCAATGGTGGGATAAAAGAATTTGGTTGGGATTAGGGTTTTATAGGTTAATTTTCTGTACTGTATATAATGATTCAAACCTTTATTGTTTACTGTACAATCCTATGTCTCTCTAGCTTCATGGGAACATTTCTTTTTTACGTGGACCAAAACCCTAGATTTCACACATTTTTTACTTTAGATTAATAGGAAGTATATCTGCCTGATGATAGCTTTTGGAAATTATATATAAGAAAGGGAGAGGGAAAAGAAAGTGTGTCAAATAAAGGTTGTTTAATGTTTTAGAATGTATACAAAGACAATGCAATTGCTTAAATCATTTAAAAAATACCAATAAAATGATTTAATCACAGGGTATATGTATGCCTATTTTGGGCATGATTTAAATGTATTTTTTGCTTTTCCAACTACCTCTGCTAAAAGTTTGGAAAATATGACACTATGTGATATGACAATATCACATTCCATTTTTATATGATAAGAATAAAATGTAATTTGAGATGTGGGCCCCAGTCAGTTCTAGTGGTGGGCCCAATACAACATTGGCATGGTGAAGCAAGAAGATGAAACATGGAGTAGTTGTATTAAGGTTTGCAGGTATGCATGCTCATGTTTTCAATTCCTTAGGTTTTATGAATTTAATAAATAAAGTATTTAGGTACTACAAGATCTTTCTCAATTTCCATAACAAGAGCCTGATAACAGGAATAGCCCTGACACGGATATTGGACTATATATGTAAGATTTTTTTCAAAGCTACAGGTATAACAGCCTATGAAAAGAAGCTCCTCCATTCCAAAAAAGATTGCTAGGGTAATGTAAAGCTGAATAAATGTGGCCCTACCAAGCCATTGGTTAACCTAAATAGTACTTCAGAAAGGAATTGGCTCTGAGATATAATTATGAGACCTTTTATAAAGAGTCTACATTATGAAGCTGCACATTCAGTTTGTACAAGGCTGTGCTTGTACGTTTCAAGACTTTCTTCCACCCGGCTATTGTGAATATTCGGGATGACTGTCGGGTAAAGTTGTAATCTTTGACATCAAATATCACACAGACAATTACTGGAGTAATAGATCTGCATCATTCTTTTATATCAAACCTCATTTAGCTGATATACTGCCAATAAAATGCATTAGGAGCTGCTTCTAACCATCACCTTGTCCCAGATTTCTTATCACGGTAATACATTGGATCATATTAACAGCTATTCCTTGTCAATAATTGCAGATCCAAACACAGTTAATGGAATCCTGGTGCCAGTTTCATTTTTCTCTTTTCTTATTACCTTCATATTAAAATGTATTCTAATTCCAGCTCACCAAATTCTTTTTTGTTTATAACACTTATCAAATATAACACTTGTAAGTTTAGTTTTTTATTCTATGGTGTTTTCTTCACATGCCAAACAGCATTCTTATAGTATAGCAACATTAAATGGTTTTCCCTTATGACAACACATTGTTCTTTTTGCTATAAGTAACCTTGTACATCACAAATTGGCAAAACGCTGGGGGATGCGCATGAAGTGTTCCACCTGCATGACAGAACATCTGTGCCAACAAATCACAAATTGGCAACGGGACAAACTGCTAATACAGCCGCATTTTATATGTATGTAAAGCATACTTCCACACTTGTAATTTATTAGGGAGGACAGATAACTGTTCAATTTAAAGTAATTGCTGTTGTTTTTTTATATCCGTTTATAAAAATAATATTGTGGTTGTCATGTTTAAAAACCATTTTGGTGATGTAAATCTAAAAGCAACAAAACAGCTGAACCTGGATGCAGTGGGCTCTCCAATTTTCTGTCATTATCCAATTACACAAACATCGCAGCATCGTCCAATCAGAAGGTCGACCCCAAAGTGTGCAGATGCATCTGTTTATTGTGCTCGCTCGGTAGCCCTTTGCCTTACCGTTTTGTGCAATTTGTAAACACAATTCATTCAAATTCGTCTAACAGGGTATTTAAAAAAACCTGATTTGGCTGTATGAAAAAAATTAAAATTGAACTAGAAGAAGCATAACTCGTATAGCGAGCAATGGTTTAATAATATGATAGCAAAGAAATCAAGAGAGCATCCCGCACTGCCCAGGCCGAACAGGAGATGTAATTGATGGCGTAGAAGGCTCAGGCCCCGTGTCACAGGAACGATGCCACACCCTCTTCATTCATTGTAATGGAGGGTGTTTGCTGATGCCTGACACATCCCCTTAGTCGTGAATGAAGAGGGTGTGGCTGCACCCTCGTGACTGACAGCAGGGGCTGCAAGGCGGCACAGGAAAACAGGATAATGGAGTTCGGGCCCAGGATGCCGCAGGCTGGTATCCAGTGATCAGGTCACCTGCCAATCACCAATGTAAGTACCCTTTTTTCTGTTGTTGTGTTGTCTTTAAGGTTAAACTGGCCCAAGTTATCAGTTTGTGTTTTTTCAGCAGACCTAAAGTAAGACATACATTGGATACACAGAGGAAGTGACTTGTAACAGACTTGGAGTCTCCCCCTTTACAAATTATTGCTCCAAAAACCTAAACCCCTAGCTTTGGCCCCACGCTGCACTGTAACTTTCTAACTTTCCACTTCCTAAACTAGGACCCAATAATACCGTTTTGTGAGCACTCACCTTTAAAACGGGTATTATGAGTGTGCCATACACTCCACTTCGGTCTTCATGACATCTGGGTAATCTCCAGTAGAGGGCGAACTTCTGCAGAGATGAATATGCAAAAAAAGAAAGCCCCTCCCGGTCCATATATACCTGGGACCTCCCACCAATTCCCCAGTGTATAAAAGCAGTAAAGGGACCAGGAAGAACCAAATATAACCGTAACAATCAAAATCAATGGTTCACTATATAAAAGCCCCAGAATACCTGAAAAAAAGGGGTGGGCGAAGTGGAGTGTATGGCACACTCATAATACCCGTTTTAAAGGTGAGTACTCACAAAACGGTATTATTCTAAGTGTGCCATACACTCCACTTCGGTCTTTATGACATCTGGGACATCCAATAGCAGTGTCCGTCATGGGTGGGAACCAGAAACAGTAAAGAATGTACCAACTCAAACCACTGCAGCTTGCAGAACCTTGCGGCCAAAAACAGCATCCACTGAAGTCTGCACATCAACCTTGTAAAACTTGGAAAAAGTATGAACGGAAGACCAAGTAGCAGCCTTACAAACTTGTTCAACAGAAGCCTGGTGCTGAAAAGCCCAGGACGCACCGACCGCACGAGTAGAGTGCGCAGTGACCCTAAAAGGAGGAGTCCTCCCCTTAGCAGAATAGGCCCCAACAATGGCCTGACGAATCCATTTGCTAATCGTAGACTTAGCAGGTGCCAAACCTTTCCTGGGCCCGCAGGGCACCACGAAATAAGCATCCGTCCTGCGGAAGGAAGAAGTAGTCACCGAATAGTACTTCACACAGCGAACAATGTCCAAATTGTGCAGAACCCTCTCTTTGTCATTGTTAGGCTTAGGACACAAGGAAGGGAGAACAATATCCTGATTGAGGTGGAAAGCAGACACCACCTTAGGAAGGAAATCCGGCTTAAAACGAAAAACCACCTTATCCTGGTGTCTCTCAAAGTAAGGGGCCTGAATTGACAGGGCCGCCAACTCAGAGACACGCCGAACAGAGGTAATAGCCACCAAGAAGGCAACCTTCTGAGTGAGAACCGAAAGAGCAATATCCTGCAGCGGCTCAAAAGGAGGACCCTGCAGAGCCAAAAGAACCAAATTCAAATCCCAAACAGGAACTACAGCCTTCCGAGGGGGCCGCACATGCGCCACCCCTTGAAAAAAGGTCTTAACCAGCGGGTGTAAAGCAAAAGACCTCTGGAAGAAAACCGACAGAGCAGAAACCTGTCCTTTCAAAGTACTAAGCTGGAACCCAAGATCTAGATTATGCTGAAGAAACTCCAAAATCCTGGGTATAGAAAAAACCCTGCAAGGCAAGGCCCTGGCCTCACACCAATCAATATAGGACCTCCAAGTCCTATAATAAATACCAGAAGAGGACCGCTTCCTAGCCCTAATCAGGGTCTGAACAACAGCCTCAGACAAACCTTCCTCCTTCAAGATGAAGGTTTCAGCAGCCAAGCCGTCAAAGCCAGCGTTTGTAAATTGGGGTAAAGTAGATGACCCTGAGATAGCAGGTCCGGCAACAAGGGAAGCCGGTACTGGTCTACGGCCATCCTTACGACGTCTGCGTACCAAACCCTTCTTGGCCACCTTGGAGCCACCAGAATCGCTGGTGCCCCTTCTAGAACCAGTTTGTGAACTACCTTGCCCAGCATGGAGACGGGTGGAAACAGGTACAGAAACCCCAACTCCTTCCAAGCCAGTGACAAGGCATCCACTGCCTGAGACAGGAGATCCTGAGAAAGATACACAAAGGCCGGAAGTTTGTGATTGTGCCTCGAGGCAAAGAGATCCACCTCCGGAGTCCCCCACTTGCGGCAAAGATCCAGAAAAACCTTGGGATTGAGAGACCATTCTCCGTGGCAAGAGGATCCCCTGCTCAGGGAATCCGCCTCCGTGTTTTCCACTCCCAGAATGTAGACTGCCGAAACGCAAGGAACATTGCTCTCCGCCCAGTGCAGGATCAGAGAGACTTCCCTGAGGGCACTATTGCTGCGAGTCCCTCCTTGGTGATTTATGTAAGCTACTGCCGTTTGGTTGTCCGAATGAACCTGAACCGGAAGACCCCGTAAATGTGGGGTCAGCCGAGCCAGAACCAGTCGAACGGCTCTGAGCTCCAAGACATTGATGGGGGTGTGAGCCTCCTGGGGACCCCACACCCCGCTGAACTGATGACTCTTCCAATAACCTCCCCAGCCTGACAGGCTGGCATCCATGGTAACCGTCTCCCAACAAGGGATCAGAAAGGATCTGCCCTTTACCAGATTGCTTGAGTCCAGCCACCACCGAAAGGACTGCTGAACCCTGGGAGACATCCTGAAAGGTTGATCCAATGACTGAGGGCACCTGTCCCAATACGTCAATAGGTGAAGTTGAAGAGATCTCATGTGAAACTGTGCAAACGGCACCGCCTCGAAGGAGGATACCATCAAACCCACCAGTTTCATCCCCTGTCGGATAGAGGGACAAGGACTGTCCAGAAGAAGGCGGATCAGGCCCTGAATCCCCTGCACCTTGGACTGGGGCAGAAACACTCTGCCTCGAATGGTATCCAGATTAATGCTCAGAAATGAAATCACACGAGACGGGGAGAGAGACGACTTGGTGCGGTTGATCACCCACCCGAACCTTTCCAGGGTCGACACCACCTGGTGGGTGTCCAGCTCCACCTGATAGAGGGAAGAAGCTGATATCAACAGATCGTCCAGATAAGGCACAATGCGAATGCCCTGAGATCTGAGCAGAGCCATTATGCCCGCCAAAACCTTGGTGAAGACCCTCGGTGCCGAGGTCAGACCGGAGGGAAGAGCTACAAACTGATAATGTTGATACTCCACCGCAAACCGGAGGAATCTCTGATGTGCCTGAAAAATCGGAACATGCAGATACGCATACTCTATGTCTATGGATGTCATAAAATCCCCTTGGCGAAGGGAATTGATAGCCAAGCGCAGAGTCTCCATGCAGAACTTTTTGGCTCTGATAAATCTGTTGAGAACCTTGAGATCTAGAATGGGTCTCACCGAACCCTCCTTTTTGGGAACAGTGAAAAGGTTGGAGTAGAAACCCCTGCCTCTCTCCGACAGAGGCACCGGGCATATAACCCCCATGTCCAGAAGGTTTTTTACTGCTAACAGGAGCCCCTGTGCAGCCTGAGGGTCCGAGGGCACCCGAGACCTTAAGAATCTTGGGGGGGGGCAGTACTCGAACTCCAGTTTGTACCCGGAGGAGACCACTTCCAAGATCCAATTGTCTGTGACCTCCCGTGCCCAGACCTGGAAGAAGAGCCGCAGCCGTCCCCCCACCCTTGCGGGTGAGGGCGCCCCTTCATTGCTGAGCTGGTTTAACGGCAGGCTTGGGCTTGGAACCCCAGGCAGGCGCGGGACGTGCCCGACCTCTGCCTCTGTTCCAGGACGAGCCCCTGACACCTGAGAAAGCCAAACCCCTAGTCGCTCTGGCCCCTCGAAAGGAAGGAGTGAACGAGCCCGCCCCCCGAAAGGGGCGGCACTGTTTCCTTCGCTGAGGTAACTTACCTCCTTTAGCAACAGAATCCAATTTATCTCCAAACAGCCGCGAACCCAAGAAGGGAAGAGCTGTAAGCGACTTCTTGGCCCCAACGCCCGCTGTCCACTGGCGGAGCCAGACCAATCTGCGCATAGCCACCAGTAAGGCTGAAGTCCTACTACACATGACAATAGAGTCTTCCATCGCAGCCATGACAAAAACCATGAACAATTTGCACTTCTTGAGGATAGCGAACTCAGCGCCAGCTGGATCAAACTGAGCGTTATTCAGCCAGTCCCTGATAAGAGACCTGGTAGCAAGCGACACCAGGGCAGATGCACTAACAGGCCGCAGGGCCGAGCCCACGTTAGCAAATGCGTGGCACGCCATCTGATCAAGGCGCTTATCCTCGCCATCCTTAAGGGAAGTGGCGTCAGGGGTGTTCAGCACAGAAGAGTTGGTCAAACCTAAAACAGGCGCGTCGACCTCGGAAGGAGAAGACCACCGCCTCCACCGGAAAAAGATTTCTTATCCCATCCCTGAGGCACACCAGGAAGCCGACTGGGCCTCTCCCATTCTCTAAGGATCAGCGCATCAAAATGACCCTGGGTAGGGAATTCCAGACGGGGCTTGCAGGCCCCAAAAAATTCCCCCTTCTTAAGAGGGGGCGCCTCAGGCGGTTCAATATCCAACACCTCCAATAAATGTGACAAAATAGTGGCCGTATCTACGGCATCCCCCAGCGCCTGCCCGACATTGGAACTCCCAGACTGAACATAGTCAGCCTCTGTTTCCTGATACAATTCCCCCTCCTCTAACGGGGAATAATCTGACAAATCAGTGGACTCGTCGTCAACATCCCTCAATGGCTGGGCCGACGACAAATGTCTCTTTTTAGCCTGGGCCTTCTTGCCCACCGTGCTAGCAATAATTTTCTCGATGCTGGCCAACCTAGCCCAAACATCAAAAAGCGACTCCCCACTGGTACCAATGTCACTTTGGGTACGGATAAGGTGGGGAGGGGAAGGCGATGAAGCGGGAGGAGCCGACCCAGAAGGCTGGGTACCAGACTGCCGCGTTATGGCCTTTTGTGCGCATGGTATACAGATCAGCACATTCTCCCCCGTAAGGGAAACCCCACACCCCACACATGGCCCGGATTGTCCCAGAGGGATCCTGAGACCAGTATCCTGCGGAGCCTCCATATGGTGAATTTTTGTGGTCAGTCGCAAGGCCGCAGGGAATTACGCATAAGCTACCCGGGATGCCCCTTAAAAGTCCCGGTGGGAGGATTTTAGGTGGACAATTTTACACTAGGGACCCCAGGACGAGGAGGGACCCTTAATATGCACATATACAGGGCAACCTGTAACACACAAAACAAGCAACATAAGTGCAGAGCCGTGTAAAAGTGGCCATAACCTTACATTGTAAAAGACCACAGCATTTGATCTTGCAGCCACACAATATGTATATACATGTATATATATTAACCATATCCCAGCCAGACAGTGTAATTAACACACACACACACACATACACACACACGCACATGCAAGGAAGTGGCCATCGGGCCCTTACCACACCAATCTGCTATGCGGCCTGCTCAAGAAGATGGCCCCCACGAAGAGCAGGGGGAGGGCGGGCCAGCGCAGAACGTGCGTTTGCCGAGGCCACGCCCCCCCTCCCAGCAACGCGGACCCCTAGAAACGAGCACAGCAATCGCGCCAAAGAAGGGGCGGGGCTACCGCGGCCGCGCCGAGAGCCCGTCCCAGCCCCCTTCCCGAACGCAGCCTGAAGGGAAGAAGCTCCCCCAGGCTGGCACTAGTCCCTGGTATGCCAGTAAAGGCAGTCTGACACTCTCACACACACACAGTAAAAACACTCAGCACACAGGGACACAAGCTGGGGCAACCGCCCCCCCCCCCCCCCCCCTCGGAAGGGAATAAGGGACCCGGAAGGGGGGGAACCCTGCCAGAAGCCGGCCAGAAGCCTAGAGGGATGGGGCATCCCACACCAGGATAACCAAGAAACCTGGATAACCGCCTACCGCCTTTACTGTAAGTAAAGAAGTCTTCATCTTCTGTCTTGTCGCCTTCCCTGCAGAGAAGGAACTGGGGAATTGGTGGGAGGTCCCAGGTATATATGGACCGGGAGGGGCTTTCTTTTTTTGCATATTCATCTCTGCAGAAGTTCGCCCTCTACTGGAGATTACCCAGATGTCATGAAGACCGAAGTGGAGTGAATGGCACACTTAGAATAAGGTGGCACCTGAATGGAATGGCTCCCTGGGTAGGAGGCTCCTAATACAAGGAGTTTCTTTTTTTTCTTAATTTCAACCTCTAGCTCTATGTACCTGTACTAGATCTAAAATCCTAAATAAATTAAGCAATGAGATTCGATTTGAAATAAATAGCATCATTCTGCAAATAAGCATGGATTGTGATGCATACCAGCTATTTGCAGGCCTGAAACATCTGGAGATTTCCTAATATGCCATGGCAAGGGGGCTCCATAGCTAGGGTGAAAAGCAGGGCAAATAAAGGGAAGCCTTGTCTTGTTCCTCTCTGAATTGTCCTGGAATAAAGCCCACTTGGTCCCTACCAATTGAAAGAGGAAGATATTTGGATAGCCTGTCAGCCATGACCTTGAAATTCAAAATCAAAATTTTGCCATCTAGGTTAACCAAAGAAATTGGTCTAAAATTAGACCAAATAGAAGGGTCAGCAATGGCTTAGGGAGCATATAAATTGACACTATTAGGGTGTCCTTAGGAAAAGAACCACCCTACCTCATGTTATTAAATGCTTTCATTAGTATGGGTGGCAAAATTTCACGGACAAGTGGCTGAGAATCCATCTGAGCCCCACCTTTTATTACTCTTCAGGCTTTTAATGACTTGTTGTATCGTCTACCATAAATTCCTGGTCAATCCTGGAGGGCTTGCATTATTTGTGATAGATTAACAAAGTTCAAGAGTTAATACAGTTCCTAAAATCGCTAGGAGTGGAGTATTGATTCAGTTCCTAAAAGTGCTAAGGGTGAAGTATAGCTTTTGTAGTTGAGCTTGAAAGATTCAAACAGTCTTAAGAGGGTTGCTAGTGAGAGAACCCCACTCATCTTTTAATCAAATAGGGCGGTACTGATCTTCAGTTTTCGCACTAAAAAAAGAGTCAGGATTATTGGCCTTTGTATAAAACTTGTGCCTTAACCATTTCTGCCTGCCTGGTCCACTAACTGTGCATATCGCATTTCCAGATCTAATATACGGGTATTTCTCTCTTTCTTTTTGAGGGATGCTATCTGAATAAGGTATCCGCATACAGCTTATTTCGATAAATAAAGCTGATACAGAAGGGAAGGCACCATTTGTATTTACTGCCATTTTGTCGGATTTTGAAAAGCTGCCTCATCTCCCTCCTTTAAAGTATTGTAGCTGGTGCCAGGTCCAAGAACACTTGGTATACTATTCTTTGACGTATTAAGCGATCAGATTCGCTGGCTGCCTGAACTTCTCCTTGGTCTTAAAAAATGAAAACAAACTAATATGCCACAAAAAGGTTCTTCTGGCTTTCTTTTGGGGCCTGGGCTCTATGAACCCTGTAAAGTTCAGGTCTCTCTATAGGAAGGCCTGGCACTAGCTTATGACACAAGGCAGTAATGACAGTTTGGCAGTCATCCATACTTTCAGGTCTCTAAATCTTAGATTCATTCTGCCATCCCTGTTTTCTACTTCACCCATGTTTAAAGTTGGTCATTTTCAGCCCTGAGCTTATATATATCATCCTGGTGAGATTCCAGGACAGTAGTGGTATCATCTAGTTGGGAGTCAAGGGAACCTAAGCTGTGGACCACCTTCTCCAGCTCTCTTGTAAAATGGTCAGTGATTTTTTTGGTATTATCATCCAGAACCTGCTTTAGCATAATATTCTTGCTCTCTAGCAGATTGCTGTTACATTCAGGGTGGGGACAGACTAGAACCATGCAGTGCAGATGGTGTCACTTACTGCGTAGGCTGACGCTGCTTCTTTGGCCCAGGTAACCCACCGCCTGCACCTTCTGGGATCATGCCTGCTGCAGACTTTGAGCCTCCAGACTCTTGGCCTTCGCTGTGGACACTACCATATGGACTGGAGGAGACCTTGGGGCTTCCCTGCACTCCCCTGAGCATGAGTCGTTCGCTCGTCTGGTGCCACTGCACCTCTGATGTTTGTCCGGCATGCGTGAAGCTAATCTAGCTTGCCGCAGACAGCATTACGTGCGCATGCGCAATCATTCTTATAAATTTTTATTGTTGGGTCATTTTTCGCAATAGTCCTCCTTTAACGGTTTATATTAGGTTCATGAAAAGCTATCAGGACACAGTGTATATGCTTTTCTATTCTAAATAACCTGAATATAATAAACCTGATGAAGTAGAATTTAAAGTGAAGCAAAGGAAAATGACACCTAAAAGGTCAATTAAGCGAGTCCTCAGTTGTATTTCCTGTGAGCAGATGGGTGCAGTGAAACTTGATGATTACATTTGCCACGCTTTAGTGAGCCTTTTATCTGCCTTCCCCACCCTGCTGGCATTACCTTCAAACTACTAACCAGAGATCATGTTTACAAGACTTAGCCAACTGGAATGATATGTAATAAGCCATTATGTGTGGCTTATTAAATCAGAAGCTGAAAGAGGAGCCGTTTAGAAAAGATCAGATAAACTAATGACCTTATTTTCTTTATAACGATTGTGGACTAATATTTTCCTTAAATTGTACCAGTTCTGTGTGCTGTGAGTTTCTGCATTGTCAGTGTTTCTGGAAGCGATGGCGTAACCCTGTTTTATCTAAATGTATGGCTGATACCTGAGCCTGAACTGATCATCGTCCAGCGGTTAGGGCACAGGGGACCCTTGTTTTGCACATTTGAATTACACAAATTCCTAGCTAATCCATCCTTGCAGAATTGAATTACATGATGCTTATTTACATAGACCCATCTATGCAAAGCTCCCACTTCACAATAAAATATGCCCCCCCTATACACACAAATACAGTACATAAATATTACTGCTGGTGTTGCTGTTCAGATTCAGAAGTCCAAACTAAATTCCGTCAGGATTTTTTTGATTCAGCATAGTTCAACCAGGACAACATTTTGGCTAAATTATAGTGAAACGATACCTGTATTTTAAAAAATGTTAAATTTCAGCAATTTATTTGTAGATAATAACAGAGGTCCACTTTAACCAACTAATGGATTTCTTAAAGTGAATATGCTACCAGAAAGGCTCAGGCTGGTTTCACACCAGCGTGATCGATGTGTTCGGCGTCTGGGAGCTGTTAGTGTTTGCGCTTTCCACGCAAAGGAGTGGAGACACAAGCGCTGCGACCTTAAAAGGAGCCCTATCATGAAATTGCGTAATATAAAAATCCATATAAACACATCAGTTAACCCTTTAAACGCCAGCCACGTAAATTTTACGTGGCTGCCTCTCCAACAGTTAAACGCCAGCCACGTAAAATTTACGTGCCTGACTTTCCCCAGTAAAAAAAAAAAAAGTAAAAATAAAAGACACTTACCTGACCCCTCGTTCGATCCGGTCGGGTCTCCTCTTCAGCCAGAGGGGCTCCGATCGCCCATCGGGGCCCCTCCGGCTGCAGGGGAGGGCCCGGAACAGGGTGCCCCCCCCCCCATTTCAGCAGCCGCCCGGTTTACATTAAAAAAAAAAACAAAAAAAAAAACAGTCACCTACCGGCTCCCGCAGGCTCTCCTCTTCACGGGGGGGGGCTCCGATCCCCCCCCCCCCGCTCTTCTGTCTTCTGGAGGGGGCATAACAGCCCTCCTCCCTTGCCTCTTCCGATGGCGGCCGCCATCTTGGTGACGTCACGGGGCGGGGCCAGATGACGTCACCGCCGGGTGTCATCGGGGCACCCGGCAGTTCGTCTCTCAGATGCCGGTGACGGCTGGGCGGGGAAGGAGGGAGGTAGGCGATCCTCCGATCGCCTGCCTCCCCCCTTCTCTGCCCAGCCGTCACTGACAGCAGATCGCCGCGGGACACAGAAGATGAAGATCGGAGGTGAGTAAAGTAAAAGTTTTTTTTTTTTTTTTAATAAACTTTTTTAAAAAACGTCTTGGCTTTTTTTTTTTACCATTTAACCCTTTGTGAACTGGTAAGGGGTCCATGTGACCCCTTATACCAGTTCACAAGGCTGGGGAGATGGCAAGCCACCTGCGCTAGCGGGTGGCTTGCCATTAACCCCTGGCACCCCCATTACCTGCCTCCCCAAAGGCCAGGGGGGGGCAGAAGAGCCCGGGCCCACATGGGCTATGTGGGCTCGTAGGCTGCAGGGTGGGGGGGCCACATAAGCTGGCCCCCCCACTCTGTGCCTACAAGCCCCCATAGCTGGTCCCGGGCTGGTTACTGTGGGTAAGGGGGACCCCACGTCAATTTTTTTTTTGATTTTTAAGGGTTTTTAACCCTTAAAAATCAAAAAAAAAATGGGGTCCACCCCCCCTGGGAGGGGGGACCCTATGTCATTTTTTTTTTTGATTAACCCTTTGTGTTCTGTCATCCAGCAGCTATAAAAGGCTTCTAGCAAGGGAGCAGAAGCCAGTGATCGCCGAGGGACAGAGTGCTCCAGGATGGATGGGAGGTGAGTACAGTGTAAAAAAAAAAAAAAAAAAATTAATAAAATATTTTTTCTCTTTTGTGTGTCTGTGTCATTTTTTACTTTTAACCCCTTGTGAACTGGTAAGGGGTCCATGACCCCTATACCAGTTCACAAGGCTGGGGGGATGGCAAGCCACCTGCGCTAGCGGGTGGCTTGCCATTAACCCCCGGCACCCCCATTACCTGCCTCCCCAAAGGCCAGGGGGGGGCAGAAGAGCCCGGGCCCACATGGGCTATGTGGGCTCGTAGGCTGCAGGGTGGGGGGGCCACAAAAGCTGGCCCCCCCACTCTGTGCCTACAAGCCCCCATAGCTGGTCCCGGGCTGGTTACTGTGGGTAAGGGGGACCCCACGTCATTTTTTTTTTTATTTTTAAGGGTTTTTAACCCTTAAAAATCAAAAAAAAAATGGGGTCTCCCTCCCCTGGGAGGGGGGACCCTATGTCATTTTTTTCTCGATTTACCCCTTTGTAGTGTGGATGGTTTTTGTGTTTTTTTTTGTGAATGTTATAAAATACTTGTTTCAGTTAGGGGGGGTCTCCTGGGCAGGAACGGGGGCTACCGATAAATATGTGGTACCGTTCTAATCGGTAGAAATGGGGCTTTCACATGCAATATGATTTTCCTTAATAAAATACATTTTTTATTTAAAATAAAGGAGTCAATTTTCTAAAAAAAAAATTTTATTTATTTATTTTTTTTTTCACTTAATAATATTGTAAAAAAAAAAAAAAAAATTACAAACAAGACATTTCATGTTAAAGTCTAAACTCTGCTGCAAAAAAAAAAAAAATATAATTTTTCTGAAAGTTCCAGCAAAAATGGCGCAAAACATGTCGCAAAACATGACGCAAAATGGGGAAAAATGGCCGGTCAACAGAGGGTGACAAAATCTCAAGTAAGCTGGCAATTAAAAGGGTTAATAGTACCTATGCATGTTGGGTATTGTTCTGTTCGGGGGACCTTGCGCTTTCAGACTTAGCTTGTTTTTTCTGGTTTGCATATTTATATTTTAGGAAAAGGTGTTTTTTATTCAGCTTTTTTATAAATTTTTTAGGGAAACCCTGCGCAACCAAAGAATTCTTTGAGGAATTAATTCCAGAAAGATGAGCCCACTACAGCAAGCTGGGTACCCTTAGAAAGCTTAACGTGTGTACTTTCAGGGAATATATGGTTTATGGGGGATATTCCAGATGTAAAGGGTTGTTTTGGTTGAAAAATCGCAAGGTGCGCACTTTGTCTGCAGAGCTGAAATTTTCAAGTAAAATTACCGTTACGCACATGCTTTACTTTGGGGTGTTTGGCAACTCTTCCCTTGACAGAACCTATGCATGTTGGGTATCGTTCTGTTCGGGAGATGTTGCTTTTTCAGATTAAACTTGATTTTTCTTGTTTGTATATAGTTTTTTTAGGAAAATGTGGCTTTGATTCTGCTTTTTTATCCTTTTTTTAGGGAAACTCTTTGCAACCAAAGATTACGTTGAGGGATTACTTCCAGAAAACTATGGCCACATCCACAAGCCTGGTACGCCTAGAAAGCCTGAGGTGTGTACTTCCAGAGAATATATAGTTTGTTGGGGGTATTTTAAATGTAAAGGGTTGTTTTTCTGGAAAAACCGCAAGGTGCGCATATTGCATAGCATAGTTGTATTTTATCTGAAAATCTCCTAAAGCGCTGTTTCAGTTTGGGGGAGTCTCCTGGGCAGGAAAAGGTGTCTACCTATACATATGTGGTACCGCTGTAACCGGGAGAAATTGGGATTTCACACGCAATAAGATTTTATTGACAAACTTACATTTTTTGTTCCAAAAAAAACTACAATATGTAAAAATTATTTTTTTTTTTTTTTTTTTGCACATATTTCACCCAAAAATATTAAGAATACACCTAACAAATGACAAACAAGACATTTCATGTTAAAGCCCAGACTATGCTGAAAAAAACAATATATCATTTTCCTGGGAAATCCCTGGAAATCCCCTCAAAAATCACAGTTGAACAAGGGGAGCGCAAAATAGTGCAAAATGGTCTGGCAACAAAGGGTGACAAAATCTCAAGGTAGGCTGGCAGTTAAAGGGTTAATGAGAGGAGGAGTCACTTATACACCCGAACTGAATAAAACTCCTGCCAAGCTCGTGGTAGGAATAAAATCCAGGGGTGACATGTTTATTCTATCAGGGGTGAAAGAGCCTGGATATCCTTTTCCTTCCATTAAAAGAAAGAAAAACAAGCCTGGCTGGATATTTCTTGATGTCGGGTATATAAGTGACATCTCCTGCCACCATCCAACATATTTATATAGATTTTTATCATTGGGCCATTTTTTCGCGATAGTGCCCCATTCAGGCACTGCAGGCAGGGCTTTTGCTGAGTGCTAAGAGCGCTCATCAAATGCCCAAAGCATATGTGAGAGCACCCATAGATTACTATAGGCAGCTATTCACAGGAGGCTGCGGGGCGCTCACCTCAAAGTGTGAATGCCCTGGATCCACAATGGTGTGAAACCAGCCTCAGGATAGCAGTCTGAGGCTTCCTTGCATGTGGCAGCTGGTAGGACCCTACTGAAATAATTAGGCAGCACTGACTTTTTTTCTGAAAATTGTGTTATAGTTGTACAAAAAATCTAGTCTATAGTGCAATAAGACCCTTGCTAACAGTTGCCTTCAAATAAAATATGCCATTTATTTAAGGCTAGCGATTCTCTAATAACTTAAGCAGATGTTTTAATACTGAAAGAGGCAGCCAAAGCTTTGTGTAACCTCCCAGCCACCCCTCCCCCACCCTAAGCTAAGTCCATTTTGGGCGTTGTATGTGTAAGGATTCAGGTCCTCCCAAATGCCTGACTGCATACAAATGGAACAGGGGAATATTCGCTGAGCTGCATTCCTGTAAAGCCAGGGCTTCATTTTCAACTAGAAGTATCATTGTTCAGCTGTGAAATCTGAATTTGATTTGGGTAAATGGTTAAAAGATTTTACAAAAAAAAAACAAACATATGTTTTGTCCTTTGCAGCTGATTGATCCGACTCCAGCAGTCACCAGCTTACTAAATTGTTATATTCACTGCAGTTAATGGAGTGGTCTATTCATTAAAGAGGTGCCGGTGACTGGAGATTGGGCACAAACAGTGCATGAGTAGGACCAGCTGCAGGGGACAAAAGGCAGGTATTTAGTTTTAGTTGCATGGACAGTCCCTTTGATTGAATTTTGTAAAAATATTCAAGCAGAAGTAGCCCTCTAGATTAGGCACATCACTGTCTAAACTGAAAATGGGAAGTAACCAAAATAACCTAGATAAAGGCATATTTATGGAAAAAAAGTAGGAAAAGTAGGAAATTGAAGGCAATGTAAAAGAATACTAAGTGGTCTAAGTAAATAAGTAAAGTGGGGAAAGAAAGATGGCTGTGAAAGTGGCAAGGAGGGGGCAGGTCAGAAATGATGTTTATACATTTTGAATAAAGCGAGAACAATTGAGAAGTTGATAGACATTGTGCAGACAAAGACATGCAAAAAAAAAAAAGAAAGTAGCAGTGCACATCCCAGACAGGAGTTCAGTAGTTACACATGGCAATCCATTCCCTTTAATGCCGTGTCTGTTAAAACAGATGATGCCACAAACTCCCTGCAGTAGCATGACCCAGGAGGCTTACCGGGAACTGACTTCTGAACCCACCTGAGAAAATACTGATCCTGGCTTTTGATATCACATTCTATTATCTCATTTTTATCTGGTACACTGAAACTACAAAGAAATACCTCAACTGTTGAACTTCACAGCTATAATTGGAATTTTTAATATAAATAACGGTGGGAGGTTGACGGTTATACTTAATGATGTAAAATTGAGTCAAGAATTTCTCCTACAGTGCAGGTTGAGGAAGTTATGCCAAAAACAATAATTTTTGACTGAAAGATTAACGGATTTTCATTAATACTAAACAAATCCCTTAAGTAAAGATTTTTATTTTAACAGCGCATAAAGGACTGCTAGTAATCATATTCTTTTTAGCCCCGGCCATTGCCAGGTTAATATGTTCTCATATTTCAGCGCATAATGCAAACACATCAAAGCCACAACAATAACAGGGAACACACTCAAAGGAAAGCAAAGTTGAGTATTTTGTTCCTAAATGTGGGCCTCTAATCAAAGAAGCTTTTGATGTATACTCACATTATAAGAATACTAGTCACCCTACAAAATTGCCCTTTATACACAGAGAGGTAAACTTTTTCTGAAAACACAGATTTATGGAAAAATACTACTTTAACATTGGGGGTCATGTTAATTATGTAGTGAAGCAAGTTCAATTCTGGATGCACATTTGGTTATCAGTTGCAGCCTGCATCTCGGTGAGCCACAAACAAAGTGCAACACAAATATTTGTTCCTATCTTTCCTTAATAAGATCACCTGCACATGTGATTGTATTTAGGAAAAAATAAAACATTTTGACAGGTGAGGTGCACCACATTATTTTTTGTTCTTGTTCTCAACAACATGCAGGCTGCAGTTCAACCCCAAATGTGCACCTAGAGTTAGACTTGCTTCAATTCGCTCTCGATGTTAGAGAGCACGGCAAATCACAGTGGACCTGCAGCTGTCTCTGACCACAGCAGAACATGCTACATGATGCGCTTTACCTAGCTCAACTACGACCCAGAAAATCAGCTTCAGTTAGAATAGATAAAGTATTTACATATAATTTCAGATTTTAATATGCTTTGAAATGTTCAAGAGCCAAAAAGGGATAAAGTGGGGAAGTTAATGTATGCCTGGACAGGGACTTTAAGTACATTGCAATTTATACAATCAGTGGATCTTTATATTTCTCTGGAGAGAACTTTTGAGGGTTTAAAAATCTGCATGTGTGCCCTTTTAAACACGTATACACTCATGTAATGTTCTTTTTTGAATCATGCCTTAATTTTTTGTGACATGTTTTAAAGAGAGATTACTGAATAGAGGCCTAAAAGTGAAACTACGGGGTGAGTCTTTAACATACAAATAACCATTTATAATGAACCAGCCTAAGTAACCTCAGAAGGCCTCAAGCCTGCTGGCTCTCCCGTTCCCACAAGCATCATGATTTGGGATGCCCATTGGCTAAAGCCCTAAGGAAGGCTTGAGAATCAGACACAATGCTCTCATGTGAACATGTGATGTGGTTGGGCCCATGAGTGAGAACTGAGGACAAGTAGAATTTTGCCTGATTTTACAGGAGAACATGCATTCTTGTTTGGAGGTGGGGGTTAAGAGACTCTAAATGCCTCCTAACCTATTAACATGATGTAGTTGCTCCAATAAACAGTATATTCCCACACTGTGGAGCTTGTGACATTGTGAAGAGGAACTAAAGTCAAAAGACATTTTACAGTAGTTCAAGGTTTAGCAGATGCTTGGGGGGGGGGGCATTGCCACCAACCTACCCTTCCGATTCGTCCTGGTTCTTTAGTGTGTGGGGAGCATAAGCCCTGGATTCTGATAGTTTCTTCAAACAATAATCTGAACCCCAGAACTCACTTCTTGTATGCTCTTCTTCCTGGTTCAGGGCCCATGTGATCGCTTGCAGACAATCACTGTCCCGGACGAGGTTATAGCAATTGGCCACCAGCAGACATGTAGGTCCGGGACAGTTTGCCGGCTCATCCTGCCCTGGAAGAGATGAGTTTTTCAAGCCTGGGTTGCAGGGGGTTGTAGGGGGCAATGCACGGGGGGGGGGGGGGGGTATCAGTGAAACCACACCACCTAGCAGGGTGTGGGCCACTTAAGTATGGTGATTGAGAAAAAAAAGAATAAAATATCACTGAAAGTCCTTTACTACAAATCACTTCTTTTGCTCGATGCACACTATTTTATGTTCTATTAAAGTCACTAAGCTAGAGTCTGCCTATAAAGTTATGGATTGGTGGTATTGGGTGCCAGGTTCTCAATAGAACCAATAGTGGAGATCTTTGTGTTGTACTCACACTCAAAGCCGGCCAAAGCTAACAAGCTCCAATAACATCTAACGACCTTCATGTTCAAGCAACGTATTCTAATATTATTTCATAATTGAAAAGCAAACAACAAGTTGTCAATACAATACTCTAATCTCAATATTGATGCACAAATGCTGCAATAAATCCTCTCTGTTTCCTCCTTACTTCTATTCTTTGCAATTTTGTTATTCTGTTCTTCCAAGTACTTTTCCTTTTGTCTATTCTGCCCCTTATTTATCATCCTATTTATATTAAAGTTAACTTGCCCCATAGTCAGAAGTTAAAATTTATCCCAAACCTGAGGTATCCAGTCTCTCTTTTAGGATCTCTATATAGAAGCAAAGCCCTCACGAGGTGGAGGTAGGGGTCATAACATGGGAACTCCCCTCCTTATGTTTTCATCAATAAAAGTATTGGTAAAGACACTTTACAATACTCATATTAACCTTTGCCAGTTGCAACAGCCCTGAGACAACCATCTTGCTTACAATAATTGATAGCTGAAAATACCTACATAGCTTATACTATCCTACCCTAAATGTAACCACTGATAAGGCTCAAAGAGCGTATGGGTTCTGCAACATTCCAGCTTTTTAATGTCATTCATGATCATTAAAGCTTAATTGTTTTTATCTCCTGCTAATCTGCATATCACATTTCAGCAGAGTTATGCAAAATTGTGAAAATGCACTCACGTTTTCAAAGATTATCTAAAGAGACTGGCGCTCAGTATCCATTTTCAACACTGCCCCCATTAAATAGCATTATTCCCACAATTCATTCCGAGACGTTAATGAAATGGGGATAATTAAGTGCTTTAGTACAGGTCTTAACTAAAACAGCTCAGTGTGAAATTCAAGACAAAGACAATGGGGCATACATAGATCAAACAACAAAAAAGCAACAGATGTATATAGAAAATTGTTAGCAACATAAATAATCTGTTTTGCTATTATTCAAGAAAAATCCACTTACAACATATTGTAATACAATTTGGCGTAATTTAATTCAATGTTATTGAACAGCTCTCACAGTGATTCTATTCATAAGCGGTTGCTAAGCAATCAGCAACGATTTCGCTGGAAATATTGTATAGAAAGACATTGATTGGAACTTTGTGTCAATAACAATGTTTACTTACAATGAAAAATGTGGTATTAAAGCTGAAATAAAGCAATCCATACAAAACAAGAACCACTTACGAAGAACAGAAATTAATGACAGAATAATCATCTGGCGAGTGCCTAGAACACTGCATACACATACTACCAAAAGCAATGAATGAGCCGACACTGAAATCTTGGAGCTGTGTTACCTTCTGTACCATCACCGTCACTAGAAACACTGCCTCCAGCTGTAGAAGCATCAATGGGCTGCTCTATGAGCAAGAACAGCTTTTCTCAGCTTGCAAAGGAAATATGCTGACTCAACAAAGAACAAAATACATTCACATACAAGACATGGCAGCAGCTATACCTCGTGCTGGGGCCTCTCATCCTATAGTATCTGTGGTCTATTGCAATGATTGCAAGGAGATACGACCTCTCTGAAGTTATATCTAGCAATTCACAGCAGTCTTACAAGAATATAAATGGTGTCAAGGGGGCAGATATCTGGAACTGCAAGGAATTTGTACGGTTCTTCCCCATTTCATTTTATCACATATGACCAGGGACGTTTCTAGGGGCAGGTCGAGCAGGACGATCACAACCATGTTGTTTTTTAGATGGGACAGGGCCACTTTTTGTTGTGGCGGCCATACCCCAGGCCACTCATCCACATCTATTGCGCTGAAGGGGAGGGGGCGCTTCCTTTTTCTAAGGAAGAAGCACAGCGTGGGATGGGTAAGGAGGGGCAGAATTCCTTCCCACACTGAGCTATTTTACCTGCATATGACATATGGCTGGAGCAATCAGAGTCCTGTACTATAATCCTTTTGGTTCTATGTGGATGCCTGTAATAGTGAACCTTAAATCGGACCAACAGTCAAGAATGATTTTATGTCCCTTCTCTCATGCGGCATCCCAGTTTGGACATAAAACCGGTCTTGCACAGTTGAAAAAAACTTCCCAAAACTCACTTGCCCCATCTACATGCCTAACAGTTTTTCTCCTGGTTGCGACCATCTAGGAGCACTCAGGAGGCTGCCTTTCCCGCTATCCTAGCCGTGCTGCTGCCTGGAATTAACCAACATAACCAACAATGCACAGTGGCAGAAAACCCTGCAGCATTTACTCTTTCCGGGCTACCTACAGCTTCATAGGATGCCATTTTGTGGGTAAAGTCAACCCCGGCAGAAGTAATTTAATTTTCATATGCAGCAATCGGAATTGCCTTTGTAATGGTGTTGGTCCAGTTTAATGCATTTATAATGGGGGAGGGGGGCAGGAAGTAGATAGATAGTAAAATATAATATGGCTGTGTATAAAAAAGCTGTACCTTTTCTAGGCAAAAGGCGGATGCATAAATAAAATAACACAGGCTTTAGTGAGGATGCAGTTGAGCCTTTCATTTGTGACAGATGTGTTTTGTGTTCGCTTTAACATGGTGATAAAGCTGCAGGTGTGGCGCATACACTGGCTGTGTCCCATAAGAATTGGCATGTATTGCCAGAAAGTGTCTGGGGAAAAGCACATCACCAACACACCACTACTATATTTGTAGAACACACAGCACAGTTCAGAAAATATATGGCTATAAAATAGGGATATGAACGGCTTATGAACTCCAGCCATTATCTTTAATGTTATATATTATTAGTTTTATTATTTATTTTATTATATATTGGTCTATAATGCCACTGAGATTTCCCCACCCCCAATGACCATCTCAGGATGGTAACAGGAAGTTAAGGCCAAAGTTTGAGAATGACCACAAAACAACTGGAAAAATGACCCGTTAGGAAAGATTTAAACCCCCCCCCCCCCCCCCACACACACACACACACACACACACACACACACACACTCCTTTCTTGATAACCCCAGCTTCCTGTATCTAACCAGAGGTGGTCACCAAGACATGACGTAAAAGAAATAATTCTAAAAAAGTAAACAGGAAGTGGTAGAAACAGGACTAGACACATACCAACAAAATAAAAAGTATAAGAAGTTTTTCTTCGAAACAACGGGGAGGCCGATTCATCAATAGCGCCAGGTAGCGACAGATGAGCGACTGTAGCGTGATTTTTTCAGCGCCAGCCAGTATTCGCTGTGCTTGGCCGGCATTAGCTTGATGACAGCGACTCAGTCGGTGTGCGGTAATGTTGAATACGGGCTGGGGGGTCGCTGTTTCACAGGTCCAGCGTTGTATGTGAGCGCCTGACAACGAATGGCCAGAGCGAACGGCTAGCTTCATATTCATCAACAAATCACGCTCCGAATGTGCTGTCGCTGTCCATGCCTTGTTTAAACCCCGGCGGCGATCTGTATTAACTAGTTTTTAACCCCTAAACAACCATATTTTTGGAATGTAACATTATACATGTTTTTAGAATCATTTTGTTATATGAATACATTAATCTCAGACCTGTTAGATCAATTCTGCACATATTTTTTTTTTTTTTTTTTGACTTAAAAATAAATCCTAACATTGCAGAAGTGTTCTCCGATTTTTTGACATAAAAAAAATAAAAAAAAAAATTATTACCAATTAATCATGAATTATTATAGATTGCTCCATTGAAATGCATTGGACATCGCCAGGGAGCGACAGCTCATACCTGGCGCTGTGAGGGAATTTGCAGCGGCGCTGTTCGGTCCAGGCGGCTTCATGATGAATGCCGCGCTAGCCGTCGCTCTCGCCGGCGCTAGCCTCATTTTGCTTGATAAATGCGTCATTGTGACCGCCGCCGGGCGTACTTGAGTCGGTAGTCGCCGTTAGCTGCCGCTACCTGGCGCTCGTCGGACACTACCTGGCGCTATCGCTTGATGAATAAGGGCCTAAATGTCATGTCACAGTCAAACAATACATCATTAATGCAGTCCTAAAATCCCCTGATAACACCAAGCAGGGTCCAGGTCCATAAGAAATGTTGAAGGTTTTCACCTTTCATTGTGAAGCTTTGTATGATCAGGAACATTGTAGTGCCGCTCACCTCCTACTAGAAGAGCTGTGGCTGGCGCATATTATCTGCCCCCACTCCCCCTTTGAAAAAAGCTCTACTATGAACAGGTGACTCTCTCTAATGCGAGTCTCAAAGATGTCAGGAGAGGGTAGGTTAATTTAAAGTCCCTGTAGACCAGAACCCTCCAAAGCTGTCACAGCGGGTTTAGGTACACCTTAATCAGCTACAGTACAATCAACAAATTACACAGGAAAGCTCCCTTTTTGTCAGGTTTTTGGTGTTCTGTCTTGATTTTTTATATACCAGAAGAGGAAAAAATATTTGTTTTAGGATTGTGCCCAAATACCTGTGATTTACTTATTAGCATGATATTTCCACCTTTCTTTTATTCCCATAGCTTTGTGTTGCTAAAGTAGGAGTGACCTTCCCTACCTTGAGTGAAGCCCTTTTTATAGTTTTTGTCTACAAATCCTGATTATTCTTCCACTGTAACAGGTGAGCTCATCAGCAGCTTTAGCTAAATCAAAAAGCAGAAATGAACGGAGCGGGATTCCCACATCTGCAGAGGTTGAATTACAGAATAAAGGGCATTGTCTCTGCCATAGCTAATCCACCGGACACCATTGCTAGGACAGTCCACCGCTTCGGGCATGTGTGCACTAACTGCAAACTAGATGGGTTAAATGCAGAGGTAAAATTCCTATGTGTGTGCATGCATGCAATGGTCATGAAATGTCCCATAGCTAATCCACCGGACACCATTGCTAGGACAGTCCACCGCTTCGGGCATGTGTGCACTAACTGTAACCTAGATGGGTTAAATGCAGAGGTAAAATTCCTATGTGTGTGCATGCATGCAATGGTCATGAAATGTCCCAAAAATCCAATTGATTAGCAAAAAAAGCAATTATGTGAGTACTCACCTGTAGAATTGTTTTTGTTCTTGCATGGCACGGCCTGCTTCGGTATTCATAACAGTTGGGTTATTCCGCCACAAGTTTGCGCAGTGGTACTGCAGAAAGCTGTGGCATTTCCCGGCCCCCTATAAAAACGGGATTAACCATAGAGTTCCCAGCGTAGACAAGCAGTGAGACAAGAAGCCGGGAGAGAATAAAGGTAAAAAATGTAAAAAAGGTGAAAAACCCCAATTAACTTGGAACAATCACCATAAAGAGGCAACCAAGAATAACGATAACAAAGGTGGGTCGAAGCAGGCCGTGCCATGCAAGAACAAAAACAATTCTACAGGTGAGTACTCAAATTGCTTTTTTCTTTATTGCATGGCACGGCCTGCTTCTGTATTCATAACAGTTGGGACATCCAAAAGCAGTGTCCAAAAGTAGGGTGGGATCCCCAATGAGTAACAGCCGGCAGTTCAAGTCACTACCGCCTGAAGCACCTTGCGGCCAAAAGCAGCATCCGCTGAGGCCTTAAAATCAACCTTGTAAAACTTGGAAAAAGTATGAACAGAAGACCAAGTAGCGGCCTTGTAAACTTGTTCAACAGAAGCTTGGTGCTCAAAAGCCCGAGAAGCACCAATAGCACGAGTGGAATGAGCAGTAATTCTAAAGGGAGGTTCCTTCCCCTTAGCAGAATAGGCTTGTACCACCGCCTAACGGATTCACTTGCTGATAGTGTATTTAGCCGGAGGAAAACCCTTCCTAGATCCAGAAGTGAGAACAAAAAGAGCATCAGATTTCCTGAAAGGCTCAGTAGCGACCAAATAAAACTTCAGAGCCCTGACCACATCCAGAGAATGAAGCGTCAGCTCCTTGGAATTAGCAGGATTAGGACACAATGAAGGCAAGACAATGTCCTGATTGGGATGAAAGGCAGACACCACCTTAGGCAAGAAATCCGGCTTAAGCCGAAACACCACCTTATCCTGATGCCTCTCAAAATAAGAAGGTTTGATGGAAAGCGCTGCCAGCTCAGAAACTCGTCTTACAGAAGTGATAGCCAACAAAAAGGCTACCTTAAGAGTCAGAATGGGCAAAGCAGCCCCACGGATAGGCTCAAAGGGAGGACCCTGCAGAGCAGACAACACCAGATTCAAGTCCCAGACAGGTAGCATAGGCTTACGAGGTGGACGCACATGGGTAACACCCTGGAAAAAAGTTTTAACCAACCGGTGGTTGGCAAAGGATCTTTGGAAAATATTGCCAGAGCTGAAACATGGCCTTTGAGGGTACTTAGTTGAAGGCCAGAATCCAAACCATGTTGCAAAAATTCCAGAATCCTGGGAATGGAAAAAAAAACAGACAGGGAAGAGACTTGGACTCACACCAGGCAATGAAAGCATGCCAGACCCTGTAATAGATAAAGGACGAGGACTTCTTCCTAGCCCGAATCATGGTATCCACAACAGAGGCAGGCAACCCCTTCTCTGTCAAGATGTAGGTTTCAGCAGCCAAGCCGTTAAAGCCAGCGTTTGTAAATTGGGATGACGTAGCTGTCCCTGAGTGAGAAGATCTGGATCCCTGGGCAAAATGTAGCGGTCTACTGCCAACTGCATGACATCTACGAACCACACCCTTCTTGGCCAACAGGGGGCCACCAGGATGGCTGACACCCCCTCCTGGGCATGACCTTGCCCAGTAGAGGGAATGGAGGGAACACATAGGGAAGCCAAAAACTCCGTCCAAGGCATTGCCAGTACATCCGTGGCGAAGGCCAGAGGATCCTGTGACAGGCAGACAAACCTGGGAAGTTTGTGATTGTGACGTGACGCAAACAGGTCCACATCCGGCTGACCCCAGCGGTGACAAAGGGAGAGAAACACCTGGTAGTTGAGGGACCATTCCCCCAGACGAGACCCCCCCCCCTGCTCAGCAAGTCCGCCACCTGGTTCTCCACCCCTGGAATGTATACCGCTGAGATGCAAGGGACATTCTGTTCCGCCCAAGACAGTACCAGAGACACTTCTTTGAAGGCTTGCTTGCTCCGAGTCCCTCCCTGATGGTTGATGTAGGCAACCGCCGTCTGGTTGTCTGAGCAGATCTGAACAGCCCGACCCCGAAGGTGTGTGGTCAGGTGGGACAGAACCAACCTGATCGCCCTCAGTTCCAGGACATTGATGGGAGCATGGGCCTCCTGGGGGCCCCAACGACCCTGGAACTGTAGGGACTTCCAAAAGCCCCCCCAGCCCGTCAGACTGGCATCCGTGGTGACAGTCTCCCAGCACGGGGGCAGGAAGGTCCTGCCCACCAGAAGATGCCTTGAGTCCAGTCACCACGAAAGGGACTGCCTGGCCAGAGGAGACCGAGCAAATTCCTGATCCAGGGACACAGGGTCCCAATCCCAAACTGACAAGAGGTGCAACTGAAGAGGTCTCATGTGAAACTGGGCAAAGGGGACCTCCTCGAAGCAGGACAACATCAGGCCCACCAACTGCATCCCCAGACGGACACAAGAGCAGAGCCTGTGCCTGCTTCTGAAAGCCCTCCACCTTCTGCTGAGGACGGAACACCTTGACCTGAGAGGTATCCAGTGTCATGCCCAGAAAGGACCTCACCAAGTACGGGGACAGTGAAGACTTGGGAAAATTGATCACCCAGCCGAAGGACTCCAGAGTGGAGATCACCACCTGGGTGTCCTGTTCAGCCTGATGAAAGGACTGAGCCACAATGAGGATGTCGTCCAAGTAGGGAAGGATGCGAATGCCCCAGGTTCGCAGCAGAGCCATCACTCCCGCCAGCACCTTGGTGAACACCCGAGGCGCCAAGGTGATACCGAATGGTAAGGCCACAAACTGGTAATGCTGATCCTCCAGCACGAACCTCAGAAATCTCTGATGACCTGGGAAGATAGGCACATGAAGATAAGCATCCTTGATGTCCATGGTGGTCATGAAGTCGCCCGGCGAAGGGTACCGACAACAGAGTGTAGCGTCTCCATGTGAAAATGTTTGAATCTGACAAACTTGTTGAGGCCCTTCAAGTCCAGAATGGGCCTCAGAGAGCCGTCCTTTTTGGGGACCGTGAAGAGATTGGAATAGTACCCCTGTTCTTGATGGGGCACCGGACAAACGACCCCTGACTCCAGCAGGCATTGAAACGTGGAGCCTCCAGACGTGAGCAAAGAGCCGAAGCCGCCCCCCCCGGATGGGTGAGGGCCCCCCTCATGCCTGGGGGACCTTGGGAGGAGGTTTGGGCTTGGAACCCCAGGAGAGACCGGGACGTCCACGGGATCTGCCATGGCCCCAAGACTCTCTGCGGCTACCTGAGAAGAGGGAACTACGACCTCCTCTGGAAGAACGAAGGGAGGGGAGGGAGACGGAGGTCCCCCGAAAAGGCCGGGGCTGCCTCCTATGCTGAGGCAGCCTGCCATCCTTGGTCAAAACATCAAGACGCTCACCAAAGAGCCGCAGACCCGCAAAGGGGAGCCCAGTGAGAGCCTTCTTAGCAGCAGCATCAGCTGCCCACTGACGTAACCAAACAGAGCGGCGCATAGCCACCAAAAGTGCAGAGGCCCTACCGCCCAGCCTCACAGCATCATCCATGGCAGTAAGGATAAATACAACAAAATCATAGCAAAGCAAGAGGGCCCTATAATCCTCCCTCCTCCTACCAGCCATAGCGCCATGACAGAGACGCTTGAGCAGTTTCTTAAGGGCAATAGCAGTAATGGTAGCAGCACAGGCTGGGCGCAGTCCAGCCCCCACACAAGTAAAAGCATGTCAGGCCAGCTGATCCATGCGCCGGTCCTCGCTGTCCTTCAGAGTGGTAGTGTTAGGGGAAGGCATGACCGAAGTTTTAGACAGGCTTAGCACGGAAGCGTCCACCTCAGGGGGACAGGACCAACGCTTTACTAGATCAGCAGGAAAGGGATACATCCTACCCAATCCCTTGGGCACAGCGGGCAGCCTGTTAGGGCGTTCCCACTCCCTAAGCACCATCGAAGTGAAATGGCCCTGCTCAGGGAACTCCAGACACTGTTTACCAGGACGAAAAAGCTCACCCTGCTTTCTTTTAGCCACCTCAGGGGGAGCAAAGTGCAAGATTTAAAAAATTTGTGACAGCAGATTGTCAGTGTCCTCAGGGTACCATGATTCCTCCCTGGACGCAGACCCAGGTTCACTAATGCAACCCTCCTGCTGGTCCCCAGAGGAGTCCTGGAACAGTTCCCCTTCCTCTATTGAATAAAGTCCACCAGTGGCATCAAATTCCTCATACTCCTCAGTGGAGTGGGAGGATGTGGAGGTCAGGTGCCGCTTCTTGCCAGAAGCCTTCATAGGAATAGGCCCGGCAAGCTGCTTCTCAATGTTGGCCACACGAAGTGCCAGATCAGAGTGTGACCCCCTGCTAGCATCCCCCTCACTGGGAGCTTATTGCAGCAGTGGGGTGGTAGGTGATGCCGAAGGGGGCGCTGAGCTGGGAAGCGATGCAGGCAAACCAAGCTGGAGCGCAAGGACACTTTGAGCACACGGCACACACACCCTGACACTGTCACTCACACTGGCACACAGCTGGGATTGCCCCGAAGGACCCCCAAGCACGCTATCCCCAGAAGCCTCCATATGGTGATTAACACAGGCGCAATAGGCCAGCGCTGGGTAGAGGCTAATACAAAAGCCGCCCGGGATGCCCTCCCACGGGATGCTCCCAGATCAGCAAAGGGTGGGGGGGATGAGGAGGGATGGGGAGGAAGGAGTAGAGCCAAAGCACAACCCACTGGTATCCCGCCTGAAAGACATAAGTAAAAACGACACATGAGCATCCCGCAGCACATGCCCCACGAGACCAATAAAAAAAACCCCAAGAGGGACTCACGGACCAAGGACACCGCAGGGTCACCAAGGCACAGACCGCAGGATGAAGCGATACACCGGAGGAAACAGCGCTGCAGCCCGGAAGGGAGAAATCCAGACGTGCAGCTAATCCAAAATGGCGCCGGCAGAGGTACATCGAGGGGCGGGCCGCAGGGGGACGACGCGATACGCGTCATCCCCCGGCCCCGCCCCCCTGAAGAGCACAAAAACGCCGCCCACGTGACCCCGCCGGCGCCATGACAAAGCAAAAAAAATCCACAGGTTATAGCGCCCACAGCCGCGGTGCGCAGTACAAAGTGGTGCGGCGGCCAAAAACACCAAAAAACACACTGTAAACGGCCAAAACACCACAACTAATACCACTCGCCGCAGAGACGAGGAGGAGGCAGCGGTGAGTATCCCGGCCAGAAGGGGGGGGGGGTGGGACCCCTGCAGGAAAAGAAGGGGACACAGTCCCCAAAACACTCACCCCCTCAGAAGCCAGGACAGGAACTCTGCATCCCTAGTAGGCTTACCATAAAGCCTATGGCCGGCTACCCTTTGTGGAACAGGGTCTGCGGCTTGGAGCGGCTCTCCAGGAGCACTTGACCCTAGTGCTCTTCTACCCTCACCTGATCTGTCAGCCAAGGCTGGGAGGCAGTGAGGGTCCAGAAATGGAAGGAAATAGACTTGCAGGACCGCAGGCTTGGTTGCCCCGCTCACCTGCGCAAGAGAGAGAGCCATCTTCTAACTTTGCAGTTTCACTGTAGAGGAAACACTGGGAACTCTATGGTTAATCCCATTTTTATAGGGGGCCGGGAGATGCCACAGCTTTCTGCAGTAGCACTGCGCCACCTTGTGGCGGAATAACCCAACTGTTATGAATACCAAAGCAGGCCGTGCCATGCAATAAAGAAAATCCCCCCAAAGATACAAATGATTAGCAAAGACAGGAAGTATCTACCAGGTACACCAAACACACCAGTTGGTAAATGTTTGGTAGGGTAAACACATGTTACTAGACAAAACTGTTTTCGTTTTAACACAAAATCGCAAACAAAATACAAACAAACAAAAAAGGGAATGAGAACATTTTATACCTATATTATTTATATGTAGGGAAGTGAGGCAGTTGGCAAACCTGTAACATGACTGTTAATATACATTACAAAGTTAAGAGGCTGTTTTCAGGGGCATACTCCACTACCCCCTGGACAGGAAGCAACTGGCAGAATACATCCATAACATATAATCATGACACCTGAAGCTGGTGGATGGTCTGCAATATCCAGGCAGATCACTCTCGACAGTTTTTTTTACTGCAGGTGGAATATCTGAGCAGTTACTTCTATAAAGCAAGAGAAACATTTATTTTTTGCAAAGCAACACTTAATTTTCTCTAAAAGGACAGCCGCTATTTACGACTGTTGCCATGGCAGGCTTTGCTGTAGTCACAGAAGTTCTGACTCTTTAATGAACGTATGAATAATAATAGACAACTGGCGCACAAAAACCTGTTCCTGAGTGTGGTTGAATGCCTATGTAAAAGGTGTATTGTTATTCTATTTTTGCTTTGATCTGGGAAATGAAAAAACGAATGGTCTTGCCAGCACCCGAGTTTGGGGAAAGGGACATATCCCAATTTGGGTTGCTCTGTTATGTATATGTTCTGCAAGAACAATTTGCCATTTCTGTGTTCTCTTATTGCCGGCAGCCATTTTGACTCCTAGCAGTCAGCAAGGCTTGCAGGGAGGGCAGGCGAACAACACTCTGCAAGCCCACTCCACTGCAGTCTTACATTTAAACTTATGTTGCATAGTAGTCTATATACAGCTGCCAGTGTAAAAAAAAAAGCATTTAACCAGAACTTCGCCCTGAATAAGAGCCTATCTTATAGGTTTCCCCCACCTGGTACCCTGATTGCCCACATTAAAAATCATCCTACCTGCATCTACTGCATTTTCTGACTGTGCTGCTCTGCATTCTGGGATTACTGTCCTTTTTTGAGGGTTTGGGCTTTTCACTAAATAATGATGAAGGCCAAGTTTAAGTATGTCCTTGTGTCTAATCAGAAGAGAACTTCTGAGATGCTTTATTGTTTCCTGTTCGGCACTCATGTCCTTTTCCTGACACCAGCTCTGCTCTATCCATACAAAGCACAGCTATAACCCACCCCCTGTACCCCCCTTTCCTCAGTATGTGATGCTTCTGAGGCAAGATAGTGATGCCCATATCCTAGAGTCCTGAACAGAGTTGCAGCCCAGTGGGGGAAAGAATAATAAGTGACTAAAATATATTCATTTTAGATGCTGTTTAATGGTTTGGGCTTTTCATTAAATGACGATGAAGGTCCGGTTTAAGTCCTCCAGTCTAATCCGAAGAGAACTTCTGAGATGCTTTATTGTTTCCTGTTCTGCACTCATGTCTGCAAGTTTGCAATGTCTGCATGAAGAACAGATTGGAATTGTTTCATGAGGATCAAGTTTCATGTCTTGGGGTTTTCTGTGTATATGCATTTGTCACACAGCTTTTTTGGTTTGTTTTTTTGTATTTTGCTGTTAGTGGAATTGGCACAGGGTTCAGAAGGACAGAATATATAAACAAGCAGAGGAAGGAGCAGTTATCACCTCCGAAGACGCTTATTTGGCGTGTCCCAAATAGCATGATATAGATGGGGTTCCAGCCACTTCCGATGGCGAAAAAAAGTGACCATGCATACATTAAATATGGGTGCTGAGCTACAGAAAGGGGGCTAGATTCCATATTTAACAGTCAGTTAGGACAACAGACACACAAGACACTGGCTGAAGAAAGGAAATACCAAATGACATGTATGCTAAGTGCTGGTGTTGTGTGTCTCTCTTTCCCTACAGACTCATCAGAACCGGGGGAGTATGCAGCAATGGGGCCAACCGGAGGCCAGAACCGCACAGGACTCAAGTGGGTGCAAACAAAATAAAGCTGACCATTACACGAGCAGAACACACATCACACATGTGCCGCGTTTTAACATCTGTTTAATGTAATTACAGCCCCTGACGAAGGGATGGCACTCAGGTGGAGGGTGGCCCCATAAAAGACCGACAGACTGTTGTGGTAAGTAGTGAGCATCTGGGGGGCCTTGAACAGGGAGAACTGGCACACATGTGTTAGAGCAGATGTTTAGCTGCATTTCTTCTGTCTTTATAGGTGCCATGGAAAGAAGTCAGGGGCCCACAGTCCTACTTGGGACCAAAGTTTTAGCACCAAGCTATTTTACTTGTTTAAAAATGTTAATGTTAAATATTTAAAATAAAAACATTTTTTAAGCACACCAAAAAAAAAACTTTATTTTATTTAAAGAAAAAAGAAAAAAAAAAGTATACAAATAATAAAAAATGTTGTAGAAGAAATATGCTGTGTGGTATCCATTATTATACAAACAGGCTTAAGGCAGGGTGCATCAGGTCAAGCTGGGGTGAGTGAGGGTGTTGCAATAAGGTAAGAACACCGAAAAAGAAGGTGAGTGACAGTGCAGAGAGGCAGATGACATGGGATGCCCCCAGAAGAAAACAACTGGTAGAAGATAAGTCACACCACAGCCATGCAGCCATAGGATGCCCCTCAAGGAACCAGGAGAAGGTGAGTGTTAGTGCAGATATGCACAATACCCCGCAAGAAACAAACTTGGAAAAGGTAGGTGACACTGCAGGGAGGCACACAAACATGGGATGTGCGAGGGGCAGAAAGAAAGAAAAGAAAAAAAAACATTTGTGTATGACGAAATGCCAGCGAGATGGCCACAGAACACCGTGATCAAAGGACTTTGGGGCAACATAGGGCTGAAAACAGGTGAAAACTTGGCTTTGCGCATGCGCACACTAATCACTTATGATCAAGAATGCCTGGCAGAGAAATTCTCAGGATGCGACTATGAATCAGACAGGCGTTCACAAATTCACGGTTTCCGAATTCACTTCCGCAAAAAAAAGCGCATTCACAGTGAGGCTATGAATTAAAGGAGCAGTATCGCGAACATTTGCATTCAAAAAGATAAATAATTAAATAGCCACACGATAGCTTCTAACACGTGTATAAATAATGTGGCGATAGAAAAGAAAAAACATGTATGCCTTACTTTTAAATTGTAAAATGAAAATGGCTCAGTCCATTTGCTGAATGGGGGGATCTGCTGTTTTTTATTCAGTGAGGTGATTGAGAGCTGCCACATCTACAACTTTTTTGGAGACACATATTGCCTCCTGATTACTATATGTACTCACATGGAAAGTACATTTTAAATCTGTGTTCCAAGCTTAATTTCGCGATACTGCTCCTTTATGCTGAAAGAAAAGGCAGTAGTCTCTGGACCCCATAGTGCAGAGTGTGGGGTCCTGGCACACAGAGTGAGAGGGTAGTAAGGGTCAGCAGTCTGCTCAACCAAACCTAAAAGCTCTCTTTTACTAAAAGAAACTAAGAGAAACACGTCCAAAACACTTAGGGGGTAATAAAGCAACTTATAAAAGAACACGTTTAGAAAGTCTGGATATTTTTTTTCACCAATTTATGTTTTTGGTTTTTACATATTATTTAAAAAAATTAAAAGAGGTTTGTGTGAAAGCCTGTATAATCTTGTGAATTATTAAATGATTGCATTAGGTTTTTTTTTTTAAATGTAGCAGTGGTTCTTTTCATAAATAAGAGGCCCTCGATAATGTGAATCTCTTCCTTATCTAATCAGCACGGTACTTATTTATGCAGATCAGATACATCCTGAGTCTTATTTATCCACCTGTATTAAGCCTTTGATCACCGTGCTTGTTAGCCTAAATGGCTCTTTATTGTTATGATTGCTTTTCATATAATTACACTGTTTAAAATGCCCACTGCCGAAAATGAATCAGTTATATTCAATAGACTGACATTACATTACCAGTGAAGTGGAGCGACCAATTTAAAGGGCTTCATTCATCAACATATTCATACTGGAAATGTACCAGAGCCAAACCTGATCAGTACAAGGGCAAGTCAAATTCCTTACTCTGAATCTGATCTGTTGAGAGGGAGAAACCACCATTTCCTAAGACAACTGGATTGTCTTTGCAATATTAAAAAAATATGAAGTAGGAGCCATAAAGTACAAATCAAAAAATTACCCTGTCAAAAGGGGCAGTTGTAGCCTAGAGGTAAGGAAATGGGCTTGTTAATCAGCTGTGTGGCGTTTATTCACTAATGTGTCCACTGTGTGTAAGTTAATTTTGTGTAGTCATTTATTCACTAGTGTGTTCACAGAAATCTGTTGTTCACAAGTGCATGGGTGCGAAAATGTGTAGGAAGAATTCCATGTGTGCATTAGCACACAATGGCCACCATTGCACTAGCTAGTTAGAAACATCTCTGAATGCACAGTTATTCTGTTCTAGAGCAGGAATCCCCCAACCTGTAGCTCGGGAGGCTCATGTGGCAGACCCCTGCTGCACATCCTGTGGGTTATCTGAAGTTAAAGGGATTGACCACACATGTAAGGTACTCCCCTTTTGCCTGGGGTCCCGAACAGCAGTCGTCAATGAATCCTTGTCAGGCTTACACCCCCACCATCAGTCATGGGAGTGCTATCACTCGCTCTCCATTGATTGCAATACAGAGGGAGTGTTGAGGCCTAACATGCCCCCTCCATTGCAGTGATCGGGGGGGCATGAGTAGGACATGGAGCATCACTGTCTACTGTTCATGCCCTGGGCAGCATGGGGTGTGATTCAGCAATCAGGTGAGTTTCTTACCACTGGAGTTGGCCTGATCAGCTGTGGGACATGGGTGGCCAATCACTTTATTGAAGAGTTCAGCAGGTTAAGAATTGTGGCAGTTTGTCTGCACTTAGTGCACTCTCCACATGAAAGAAGCTTCAGATCAGACTAGCCAGCAATTATTTCCACCTACTTTACGTTGGGGGAGAGGGATTCACTTGTGGGTATAGTTTTTTTACAGGGGTGTCAAAATATGCTGGGCTTATTGAATTGAGGGGATGAAGGTGGACTTTCATCCAAAATAATTTATGCCATATTTGCCAGTACGGTCAATGGCATTTGTGTCACTAAGCTCTTTGTTTTTAATGTGGCTCATAACAATCTCTCAGTGGTGGATGGGGATACCTGGTCTAGAGTCTAGAAGACTTTAAAGCTGGTGGTCTTCCTCTCTGTGGACATCGCTATTTGAGATGCTCTACTGTTTACAAACCCTTTCTAGCGATCTAGCGATCCCATCTCAGCAGTATCCTTATCATCCATCCGGTGATGCATGCACCCAAGTGTGCAAATGAGTTGTGGGGTCATAGAAGAGCTGGGAACAGCTAACCTGGCCACATCTGAGTCAAGGAGCAAAACTTGTGGTAAAGTGAAATTTAAATATTAAGGCCAGCTTATTAGGACTGATATACATATACAGAAACCTTATTTTGTGCCTTACTGAGTGCAGGCTTACTTTAACTAAACATCCTATTGAAATAACATTATAAAAGTACAAAACCTGAAATCCAATATTTTAGCCACTTGCAGATACTGTATTACTGAATACCTGTTTATGGATTTGGACAGCCTAAACACTTAACCTATATTCAGAGCAACGAAGGAGCATTTTGCCAACATAACCCCTCATTACTTTGCATTTCCTGTCTCTGAATTGTTGAAATGTGTAGGGTCACCAGCAACAGGAGAAGGAATAGACATATAAAGGTAAAAGGACATACCCCAAGAAGGGAGTGGCACAACACGCGTCAACCAATCCAATCAGGACAGAACACTGTGAAACTCACCGCCATGCATCCAACCTAGGTTGGTGTAATTTTGGCTGTTTTAGGGCACCTGAGCTGGGGATAGAAGGTGATGACATAAACTTTCTATCTGGGTATGGGTACACTTTAACATTACAACTGAAGACCGTCAACACAAAGAGCCTCCTATTTATTTAGCTGATATTGAGTTGAGGTGATTCAAAGGAATGCACAGTTCAGGGCAAAACAATTTGTGTAGCTTCTACCCATCCATCTTTATAAGGGGGGAGGATAACTGGCTAATTACCATATTTTCTAAACCTAAATCCAAACAGCTTGGACTTATATTTCTCCATCCCTCTGGCTTAAAGCCAGAGAAAAACCTTGGCAGACCGGCCTTCCCTTGAGGCATCCCAAGTCAGGATACGCTGCTGTATGAACCCCCCCAGTTTGCAAAAAAATGTACCTTTACCGGTAACTTTCATGACAAAGCAAACAACACCTGCCCCGTCCACCATGATCATTGGGCGTGGTCGCAATCCCACAACCAGCTATTCAGATAGGCTGGTTGCGGGGGTGTGCACACTGCTGCTTCTCGCTACGCGAAACTCAATCCAAATCAACAGCTTTATTACATGCATTAATATGCACAACACAAAGCGCTGATTGGACAAGAACATGTGTAGAGGTTAAATAAGTGGGTGATCTGGGGTGTCACACAGTGTAGCATCCCACATCGGGATGCCACAGGGACAAGAACCAATCACCAGGAAAGTAAAAAACCTGGTGATTGGTCCACTTTGATACAGAGGTTAATTTAGCAGAAAGTAAATGGGTTTCAGATGGGCCTAAACATGATGACCAACTATATTAATGCAATCTTATCCCTGTGACATGCATATTTTCTCTGATTTAGAAACTTTGTGTTTGGACACCACAGCTGGATTTGGGTATAGGCTCTGGAGATTTACAGCAAGCAGAGGAGGTGTGGAGCGATACAGTTCTTCATCATCTCATGGATCCACTGCCAGGTTAGCGGTTTAATAATGGGGCATGTCCTTGCCCTTACATCAGGTATTGCAGCGCATAAACCTCTTCATATACACACTTGTTTTAAAACATATTCAAGGGCAAGAACAGAAACATATCCCCATACAATTATCATGCTGATTAGAGTTCGATTTTAATATCACAAGGTTGATTCGCTCATCTACTCTTATTCACTCTCCATACAGCTCTGTATTGTATTAAGAGCCTATTACTCCCACCCTAAGCCTTAGGAAATTACAATGAGCTTTAGGTAGATACAGTATATATTAGTGCTGCTATTCTGCATTCTATTTTGGAAGAGACTTTTAAATCTTAATTTAATATGACGGTAGCAAGGAGCAATAATGTACAGTTAACACACGGCAACCAAGCTTATTTTACCATTACAGGCTATAGAAATGTGTACTTTACTTCGCCACTTAATATATGGCGGCTTTCCTTATTTATAGTATGTTCAGAATTGCAGAATGTCTTACATGAGAATAAAAGAAGAAGTGCCTTTTTATTGTTAAAATGGAAACATGGTACTTGAAATGCTGATACGTATGCTACTAAGCTTTGGTCTTTGATCAGTGTACACAGATTAGGAAGCATGTAGACCTCTACGTGTTTTATATGTTAAAATGTGACCCCTAATCGCTTTACATCAAGTTGTTTGTGCGAAATTATAGTACGTAAGAGGATCAGATAATGCGGCACAACTACTTAGTTTGTGAGCCATATGGTGCTAGCTTTCAAGGGCTAAATGCAAGTAATAGCTTGTCTCAGACAAATTAAGCTCTTTAAATTAGGTCTCCAATAGAAACACTTTTGTTTAGTTTATGATGCAAAGGCTAAGCCAACTCTGGTGCATCACTAAGGGGCAGAAATGTGTGTGAAAAGGGGACGTTATAAAGCAGAGACTGTTTCAGAACAACTTACACTCTAATGTCCCTTACAAACCTTATTGTCAATGCATTTATACAGAACTGACATTTTCTATAGTGTCATAACGTGAACTATTCCCATCACTCCTGGTAGTAAAACAGCTAACATTTTAATTCTCGCTATACCCCAACACACAATACACTTTAAACTAACACGCTTGTGGTTATCCACAATAAAGAGAGGGTACTGCACCGGGTAGAGGGGACAGAAAGTAGAATGGCTGCTTAGCGTGAGGCATCACCGGAAGCAAGAGGGGTGTTGTGATGCCACTGCATAGAGCTCAGGTGAGGCCACAGCTGAAAGTTTGCATTTCTGGAGACCTTACCTACAAAATACACATTGTTTAAAATGGTTGCCCAGGCTAGAGAAAAAATAAATGCTATACCCTTTGTCCTCCACAGTGCTAGTCCAGTGCTCCGTATCTTACCTGATCGGCAGACCAAGTCCAGAGGCGATTGTAACTGGTGACCAGGCTGGGACTCAATCTGATGATCAGGTAAGATACAGAGCACCAGACTAGAGCCGATCACCTGCAGGGACAAAAGGTAAGTATAGCGTAATTGTAAACATAAAAGTTATCAGATAAAGGCCTTGATTCACTAAGAGTTGAAATAAATTTCATGCTAGTAAGAAATTCAATTCATGAGAAAAAAGCCTGACAATTCCACTTTTAGTGAATCACCAGATAGGAAGACAATGAAAGTCAATGACACTTTTTACTACAGGTAAAAAGTGGTAAAAAGTTCAATACTTTTCTCAGGAGTAAAAAAAGTACTTTCATTGTCTTCCTATCTGGTGATTCACTAACAGTGAAATTCTCAGACCTGTTTCTAATTAATTGAATTTTTTACTACCATGAATTTTTTTTTCTACTCTTATGCCCTTATTCATCAAGCGATAGCGCCAGGTAGTGTCTGACGAGCGCCAGGTCCCGCCAGCTAACGGCGGCTACCGACTCAAGTACGCCCGGCGTCGGCCACAATGACGCATTTATCAAGCTAAATGAGGCTAGCGCCGGCGAGAGCGACAGCTAGCGCAGGATTCATCATGTAGCCGACTGCAACGAACAGCGCCGCTGCTAATCCCATCACAGTGCCAGGTATGACCTGTCGCTCCCTGGCGATGTCCAATGCATTTCAATGGAGCAATCTTTAACTAATCATAATTAATTGCTATTAATGGTTTTTTTATTTTTTTAAAGGCCAAAAATTCTGTGACCACTTCTGCAATGTTAGGATTTTTTTTTAAGGTAAAAAAAAAAAAAAAATGATTTTGTGCAGAATTGATATTACAGGTCTGATATTAATGTATTCATATTACGGGATGTTTATAAAAACTTGTATAATTTTACAATCAAAAAATATGGTTGGGGGTTAAAAACTATTTTACACCCATCGCCGTCAGCGGTCTGGGGTTTATACAAGGAATTCACAGCGCGAAAAAATTCGGAGCGTGATTTGTTAATGAATCTGCAGCAAGCCGTTCGCTCTGGCCATTCGTTGTCAGGCGCACCCATACAACGCAGAACCTGTGAAACAGCGACCCCTAAGCCCGTATTCAACATTACCGCACACCGACTGAGTCGCTGTCAACAAGCAAACCCCGGCCAAGCACAGCGAATACTAGCTGGCGCTGTGAAAATCACGCTACTGGCGCTCATCTGTCGCTACCTGGCGCTATTAATGAATCGGCCTCTTAGTGAATCAAGGCCAAAGACATAATATACACATACGGGATCATGTCACCTTTCTGTTTCAAGGGAGTTCACCACTTACCACCAACACACACCATAAAAGCTATGTACAAACTGTTGGAATCATTTTATTCCAGCAGTATGTTACACAAAAAAGAGGCCAACAACATACCGGTAAATATATATATATATATATATATATATATATACTGTATATATATATATGTATATATATATATATATACTGTATATATATATATATATATATAATTGATAACCACCACATGCTTATCAATGATCAGTTAAGTGGCTACCTCCATGGCCATCCTGCTGCACCCAGTAGGTATATGTATCCCACAATCCTCCCAGGTGCTTGATTCCAATCCCGCATCTGCGCACAATTCAGTTTCATTCAGGCCAGGGCGTAGCAGCACGGGATATAAAAGCTGCAGGGAAACGTGCCTTCAGTCACCAGGCAAAACTGCAGCTGTTTTGTCGAACCATGCAGTGCAGTTTTCCACACTACATGAAGGTGGAAGCTACTAGGAGGAAACAGCCCAGCCCCCAGCAGATGTGATGCCAGCACACCCGGACCTGTGCCATGAAGGTGATTAAGTTCTTTGGGCTATTTTTAATGTTTGGACTTCTGGTCCACTTTAAGGAGAATTACACCTGTAGACAGAACCTACTGTAAGTTTGTAGGACCTGGGAATTTGACTTTCCCGGGTTCTGTTCCAGTCCTCAGAATTGGGATGCCTCAATGTGTGAAACCCCTCAGAACGTTTTCACTCACTTCTTCCTAGTTTCGTGTCCACGCTCTCGTCATTAAATAGAATTGGGATCACGTGCTGCCGCAACCCCTGCATCCCCGGCAGCGTGCGTGCTCCCGCTGCAGCCTATGTGAATGACTGGGGCAGGAGCAAGAGCACACTGCCAGAGATGCAGAGGATGCGACAGCGCACACTACCCATTCACAACAATGAGTGTCGTTTGCCAAATGGCGTAACCACGGCAGTCGCTTTCATTGGACGACAGCCCGTACATGTGCATTTGGAGTGGGGAAAGGAGAGTGTTTACAGGCGCTCCAGAAAATTTCAGAGTGGGTCATCCCGATTTATGATTTCCTGGGCCAGATTGCAGGACTGGACCGGGTCGGTTTTGTTCCACTTTAAGAAAATCCTTGTAACGTTACAATACCCACCCTGCCTGCTTGCTGACCAATTTTAAAAAGAAACGTTCTGCCCTTTTTACTTGTATAGGGGAAATAGACTTAGTAAATGCTTATTCTAAGTCGTTTTCTACTACCAGCCTGAATGCAGAGCAAAGGGGGTTAATACTGTATAGTTATAATCTTCTCTATTTTAATCATCAGTTTAAAAATTCAAGTTCAATAAACTTTCCCTAAAATATCAGAAAAAAAGTCAAAGGGGCAATTTAAAGTCGAACTGTAGACATGGGGCAACCCCCCTTTGCCCTGCCACCCTGAAAAAAACAACAGGAAGTATTATTATGGTGAATAGCAACCATATGCTAATTAATTCAGTTACAACCAAAATTCTCATAATGGCAGTTAGGTTGGAGTGCTCTCCATTGCAGAGCTGTTTGTACTCATTGTAACTAATTAATCATCACTGGGGGTGGGGTTCCTTAGCCAGGGAGCAATATGGCCGACTGCATCCAGTTCATGTTGTTATGGATATTGGGCAAAGGCTGAGGTAAAAAAAAGAAACACAGGCTGGGCTGGGGTTAGAAAGCTGATTACATATACCCCCCTGAGTATAGTTGCACTTTAACTACAAGGAAAACCCTACCTCAGGTTTCCCCTCCACTACTGTCATCGACAACCCAAGTTAAACCAGGTTTTAGTGAGGCTTGCAGGGGGCAAGAATTTAGTGGAGGGGAAGGGAGGGGCAGTAGAGCCTCTTCTCCAGAAGATAGTATAGGATCACACAAAAGCTTAATTTTACCAAATATGTTTTTAATTTTGGACAGATTAAGGAAGACCTTTTTGGATCTGAAAGCAGCATCCCATACACTGGCCAATAAAGCAGGGTCTAATATGCAATTACTTTTTTCCACATACGGGGCCAGTTTTTAGTGTGTAAAATCAAAAGTGCGGTCTCAGAGCCCTGAAACACCAGTCACATTCAGTAAACAGTCCTGTCTTCCCCTCCCCGTGTATCCAGTCCCTGACATCTTCCCCCCATGTCTCCAGTCCCTGACACTCTCTCTCTCCGTGTATCCTGTACCTGACATCCCTTCCCTGGGTATCCAGTCCCTGACATCCTCTTCCTGTGTATCCAGTCCCTGACTTTCTCCCCCCGTATCCAGTCCCTGACTTTCTCCCCCGTGTATATAGTCCCTGACATCCTCTCCCCATGTATCCTGTCCCCAACTTTCTTCCTTGTTAATACAATCCCTGCCATCCTACCTCTTGTATCCAGTCCCTGACATCCTCTTCCTGTGTATCCAGCCCCTGACTTTCTCCCCCCTGTATCCAGTCCCTGACTTTCTCCCCCATGTTTCCAGTCCCTGACACTCTCTCTCTCTCCGTGTATCCTGTACCTGACATCCCTTCCCTGTGTATCCAGCCCCAGACTTTCTCCCCCCTGTATCCAGTCCCTGACTTTCTCCCCCCTGCATATAGTCCCTGACATCCTCTCCCCATGTACCCTGTCCCCAACTTTCTTCTTTGTTAATACAATCCCTGCCATCCTACCTCTTGTATCCAGTCCCTGACATCTTCCCCGTGAATGCAGACCTCGACAGCCTCTATCATGTTTCCAGACATTTTATGACGTTTCCAATATCTGATATTCCCCTCAAGCAGCTGGAAAATAAGGCACAGGATGGAGAGTGTAAAGAGGGGTGCTGCAGAAAACACAGTAAGTGGGGACTGTGCCTGTGAAAAAAGATGCCTGCAATTATTATTTCAGACATCTTCTGTATGACCATTAGTGAGCTTTACATTGAACCCTAACACCTTGGCAAAGAAGCACTCTTTGGTGATGGAGGCCCTGGGCAGTTGTCCAGTTTGCCACCCGCTAATGCTGACTTAGCCCACATATAATCTGCCAGTGGATAAGTCACATTGCACAGATAAACAGCTGCGCTTCACTACAAGAGATAACACTAGAATTTGGCTTTTGCTCTTTGGTCACATGACGATGAATGAAGTCATATTTTGGGAGCACGAACTTGAAGGCAAAGCATGTAGCTAGATAAATATAGTACATTATGCACATTTATTAACCTGGTTAAATATTTAGCCTGGATACCAGAGGATATTACTAAACTAATGAAATATGAAGAGCAGTTACAAAGCTCTGCAATAGACAAGAATAGCTTGATTATTAATTTTACACTACAGCAGCTTTTATTATGAATGCAAAAATGGTTTTGCCTTTATTTTTGTTCACTGCTGTTCCTTCAACCTCTGCTTCATAATTAGATTGCAGTTTTATTGAAACATAAATAAAACTGAGGTAATTACCGATATGCATGTGTTAGACTAAACACAGATGTGCTCTAAGTGAAGGTATGCCATGCTATTCTAGCTAGCTTGGCATGAATGAAATATTAAAATGTATTAGAAACAAGGGAAATTCTTTAGCTGGCAACAAAATTGTAAACGAAAATACATCTTGAATGGCATGTGGAGGGTTCTGATGCTATTTGTAAGGGAGATTACCCTATGAATTATATGGATTGTGTAGGCTAAGAGTAAAATCAAAACAAGGTTTCCTTACTACTCATGCAGCTGATTAATCCTGCTGTGCTGCTGAAGCTGAAGTCTAGTCCCCTTTTAGTAGCCAAGCCCACAGTTTATTTTTCTCACACGGTTTGTGCAGGAGAATATAGTGCATTTATGAGTTTCTGCTTCTTTAACTGCCAACATTTAAGTCTAAGACTCTAGAGCCTTCCGATTCCCTGCCAGAGGGGCATCCCGAATGTGGACCCCCAAATTTGCTGTGAATCTTAGCTTCCTAGCAATGCCATGGCGCATGTGCGGGCAGCAGTGGCATCCTTTGCTTTCCTCTGGCTGGTGTGTGCAGAGGGGCCAGACCGATATGAATGACTGAAGCGGGACCTCACAGAATACAATGCATGGCAAAGAACACTGATTGGAACACAGCCTGCACATGTGCCGTGGAATCACAGAAGAGGTAGGAAACATTGCAAATTTGAATGCCCCGGGGGCATGGAACAAAGCTCAGCATCCCAGAAGCCAACTTCTGCTGGCTGTATGCTGAGCAGAAACTGAAGAAAGGCTGTTGGGAAGAGACAGTCTCCCCCCTCCTTTCTCAGGCTAAAAATTAACATTCACGCTCACTCACACAGGTCAAATAAAAAATGGTAAGAGATGATAATTCAGCAACAAAACTGTTCTGACACAGCAGCTATCTGGAGAGCAAGACAGGTATGCTTTGGCTTTACTCTTGAAAGGTTCTTTAAATAGAAAACTTTCTCTTTTTGTTTTTCCAACGACATTCCCATTTTGTCACCAAAAGAAAAGATTCAGTGTCTGTCCAGGCAAGTGAAAAAATCCTTACTCACCCTTTGTCCCCCACAGCTTACGGGTCCTAGGAGGTCATGCTAAATATTTGGTGAAGCCAGTGTGACTTGCGGTGTGCATCATGGTGTAGATTGTACCTTTATCTCCGTGAGCTTTTCAGCATTTAGACACAAAAAGGGAAAAAAAATGTTTGTTCTACCTTTACCATTTTTACATTATTTTTCCAATGAGGTAAAGATGTTTGTTTTTATGTTTGGAAGAAACAGAACCCTATGGACAATGCAGAAAAAAATTGGTGAAATCTTTAGCATAATCCATAGGGTGCTGTTATTTCTAAACTTTAAAAATATATCTATACATTATTGGAAAAATAATTTACCTAAACTGTAAAAATGTGCCCTCACATGTATAGGTTATTGTTTAGGGATAAATGTAGTACAAATATTTTTTTTGCACTTTTTTGTGTCTAAACGCTCAAAAGCTCACCAAGATGCAGGTTGCAATGCACACCGCAGTACACACTGCAAGTCACACTGGCTTCACCATATGTTTAGTATGATCCCCACTGACAACCCCTGGGATGCAAACCCCCTTCACTGGAGGAAATAAATTGGCTGTAGCCAGTGACAGTGACCGACGCTGAGGGGCAGCTATTCATCCGGTAATTGAAAAAGGGAACTGCTGAACTAGGACAGATGAGCTGCAGAGGACAGAAGGAAAGTAAGGTTTTTTTCCACTTGCCTGGACACTCCCTTTTTGTGGGAAGGGGTTTATTAATTCTGCACAGAGTTGCCCTTTATGACCACTGGTGTACAATAACCAGAGCACTAGAACATCTAGAACAACCGAGCGGCGTATCGCCACCGCCAAGACAGAAGCCCTGCCACACATTCTAATGGTATCATCCAAGACAGAGAGGACATATGCAACAAATTCCTCACCACGCAGAAGGGCACTATACTCTGCACTAGCTGCCTCATCAGGAGCCCCATCTAAAATACTCCTGAGCAGAGTCCTAATAGCAACAGCTGTAATGGCAGAGGGACAAACGGGGCGCAGCGCTGACCCTGCACAGGCAAAGGCATGGGAAGCCAGCTGATCAATGCGCCGGTCCTCACCATCCATCAGTGTAGTAGAGTCAGGGGAATGCATGACAGAAGTGTTGGACAACCCCAGATTTGGTGCATCGCCTTCTGGAGGGGACGACCAACGCTTAACCACTTCAGCAGGAAAATGGTACCTCTTATCACAATTCTTAGGCACCCCAGGGAGCCTGCTCGGTCACTCCCACTCCTTGAACACAAGATTATTAAAGTGAGTTTGCTCAGGAAACTCCAAACGTGGCTTAGCCGTGTGAAACAACTCCCCCTGCTGCCGAGGAGCCGCGGCAGGAGGAGAGATAGAAAGCACTTCAAAGATGTGAGCCAAAAGCCTGTCAGTATCATCTGGAGCCCATGGGTCAGAGCCAGAATCAGCATAACCCTTAGGCTGCTCATCAGATTATCCTAAATCAGGAAAAAATTCCCCCTCTTCCAGGGGGGTATAGCCAGCCTGGTCAAAAAATTCCTCAGCCTCCATAGGAAATAAGTTAACGCCAGGTGCCAGATGCCGCCTCTTAGCCGAGGCCTTACGCGCCGTAGAGCCAGCAATCAGCTTTTCAGTACTAGCCACCCTGGTAGACAAATCAGGCTGAGACTCCCCACTGGTATGCACCTCACTGGGAGTCAAATGTAAGCGTGGGGGAGTGGGCGAAGCCACACGGGGCGCAGGCCCGGCCACAGGCAACCCAGATTGCAGCGCAAGCGCCCGGTGGGCACGGGGAACACAGACCCGCACATTGTCATCACTAGTAGGGGACACGCCACACACAGCCGGGCTACTCCCGAAGGAACCCCAAGCACATTATTCTGAGAAGCCTCCATATACCGGCCAATAGGGATTTACACAAAAAAGTCACCCGGGATGCCCCAATAGCCCAATAGGGAAGTGGGAGGTAAAGGCAGAGTAGGCCTCTAATAGCAACTAAATAGAGGGGATAGGCCGGGAGAAACCACAATTAAGTTTGACCCACCTGCAAGACATAAACAGGAAGGTCCCATAAGCGGTATGCATACACAATATATAAAAGATAAGCCAGCCCGCAGGGGCACTTAGGGACCGCGGTAGGTAGAATCCAGCCACGCAGCCCGAGAAGGCAAAATGGCACCCGCAGATACCTCGAGGGGCGGGCCACGGAGACAGTGATGCGGAGCGCGCCCCCCCCGAAGAGCGCAAAGGCGCCCACGTGACCAAGTCAGCCAATGATGGCGCAGCAACGCCTGAGGTAAAGTCGCCGCCGACCGCGGAACGCTATACAAGCGCAAGCGGCGGCGGCATTTTTAAAAGCAACCAGCTCACACGCGGCAACCCAAGCCAAGCTATACCACGGGAACAATAAGAGTGAATACACTTACAATACACACACACACACACAACAACCCCCCCCCCCCCCCCCCCGAGAAATACCAGGAGGGCTAGGGAGGGCAGCAGCCAACCTAACAGGAGCCCACAGATGGACAGGGGGCGAGGGGCAATAGCACGGGAGGGGCATCCCATAAGGCTCACCATGGGCCTATACCACCTACCCTTTGATGGGGGATTGCGGTCAGAGCAGCACTCCTTAAGCACCTGACAACGGTGCTGCCTACCTTCATCCGACCAGTGCAGCCAAAGCTGGGAGGCATGAAAAGGAGGAACGGGTGGGACTAGCCCTACAGGGCAGCAGGCTAATAGCCCCGCTCACCTGCGAGTTGAGAGAGCCATCTTCTTGTCATCGCAGCATCGACTGCAGAGAAGAACTAGGGATTTTGTGGGAGGTCCCTGGAATATAAGGGGCCGGGAGGAGCCACTTTTTTGCTGTCTCTGCAGTCCAGCGCCATCTTGTGGATGTATAACCCAAACGTAAGGAGTTACTCTCTGGAGCAGGACGTGCTGTATCCTTAGAATAAAGCCTTCTCTGAGTTACCACCATTTTTAATGACCTTTCATAAGTCAAACTCGTTGCTTCCTAACTTTTGTCACCACAGATGTCAAATGTGACAGGACAAAGGCAGTGAACAGATGGCCAGAGATGCAACCGTTGCTCCCAATTTCGGGGCTGTGTGTAACCTTCTCGCCATATAAACACTCTGGATGGGGATCACTATACTGCCTGCCTACAAAAGGCACTTGTCATTCTGGGAGTTGCTGGCTTGCTGGCTATGGTCAGAGATTGATTACTTCTATAAAGCAGGGAGAACAATCAAAGGAAAAGCATGGTGTGGTTATGGGACATATTAAACTGGTGAGGAGACAACATCCACAGCACAAACTCTGTACAGCCGCGGAATAATTAGAGGCTTAGATTAGAAATGAAGGCTACTGTAATAAACCCTTTCAGTGAACAAATGCACTCCAAATGCGATGAATCATGTGGACAGCAATGAATGAAAAATCTAACTAGCACAGCGTTTGATGTGAGGAGGCGGATGACTAATAGAAACCCCCAGATCACCTCTTGCATTGCATTGCAGTCTATTGGTTTGTCTATGCACTTGTATCTTATATATAATATGCATATATTTTGTAAAATATATATAACCTGGATCTGAATTATCCCCCCCCCCCCCGAATCGTAACCTGTAACTCCGGAGCCACATGTGTTGACTTGCTGTATAGACCAAACACTTGAGGAATACCCCAGCACTCAAATTTAAAAAAGTGAGGTTTTCGTTGCACACATTTGCAAATCTATGGGAAGCTGCAGGGCCACGTCAAGGCACCTCGAGAGGACGCACGTAGCAATGGATAAACTAAGAGCTGAACTTACCTGAGGCTGCCCAGGGTATTTTGATTAATATAACATTTATAGCATTTGTTCACTGAAAGGGTTTATTACAGTAGTCTTCATTTCTAATCTAAGCCACTAATTATTCCACCGCTGTAGAGTTTGTGCTGTGGATGTTGTCTTCTTGGCAGTTCTCCTCACCAGTTTAATATGTCCCATAACCACACCATGCATTTTCTTTTTGATTGATCTGCTTTATAGAAGTAATCAATCTCTTTCCATAGCCAGCAAGTCCTGGAATGAGAAGTGCCTCTTGTAGGCAGGCAGTATAGTCCAGATCCCCATCTGGAGTGTTTATATGGCGAGAAGGTTACAAGCAGCCCCAAAATTGGGAGCAATCTCTGGCCATCTGTTTACTTCCTTTGTCCTGTCACATTGACATCTGTAGTGACAAAAGTTAGGAAGCAACGAGTTTGACTTATGAAAGGCCATTAAAAATGGTGGTAACTCAGAGAAGGCTTTTTTTTATTCATGTGAATCTAGAAATATCACCTATACTACATCAATACTACTGTGCAATCTAGTGGGCCCTTATTAGAGCAGTCTACATTTTTGCAAATGTTATATTACTCAAAATACTGTTGCGGTTTGGGGGTGGGTTATGATTCCCAGCACTATGCATGGGATTGATGCACAATAAGGGCGGGGGGGGGTGTTGGCTTACCTGTTGTGTTAGATTCCAGTACCACACTTGATTTCCCAGAACAGTGTCTGGGCTTTGATTCTGCCATTTGTATGGGGGGTGGTGATGATCTATAGAGGAGAAAATTCTTTTGAGTACAGCAGTTCAGGGGGCATCAAGATATGTGATGCCCCACTGTGCACCCATTAAAGAACAACCACCATTTTTTCCGGCCCTGGAGTCGAATCCGTGATGCCCTACTGTATGCACCCATGAATCCTGCATGGCTTCCACGCCCACATCCCAGGCCTCCCTGAAGCTAATGTGTGCTCCTGTGCCCAACCATTCAGATAGGCTGGGGACAAGAGCACATCACAGAGCACAGCGGGGCATTCCAAATTTAAGATGCCCCGGGGACAATGATCAAAACCTGTGATAGTGAAAATCATTTGTTTTGGTTGGAACCAGCCAGCCCTTCTGCTTTTCCTTCCAGCCTGCGGCCAGTCCTGTGCCCCACATGATCAATTGGTTTCGACAGGTTTTATAGCCTCTGCAATCTGTTTATCTTGAACCTGGCCCCCGACCATCTCTAAGTGCTAAAAGTGTCTCTCATGCTAAGAAAGGTTGAAAACCTGCACTAGGTTGAAGAACTCTGCCATTATGGACAGGCATTTTAAAAAAGTGCATGTGGATAAACGCTGAGGGGCCTATAGCCGTATGTTATGCAGTTGACCCCCCCCCCCCCCCGCACATGTGAATCACCAGAGATAAAGGGTAAGAGCCCTGGGAAGCCTCAGGTGAGTTCAGCTCTTAGTTTATCCATTGCTATGTGTGTCCCAAAATTGCGGGAGCTCTCTCTGTCAGAGTAGGACTACAAAAATAAGAGGTGCCTTGAAGTGGCCCTGCAGCTTCCCATACATTTGCAAATGTGTGCAACCAAAAACCTCACTTTTTTAAATTTGAGTGCTGGGGTATACCTTTTTGTTGTCTGTGACAAATTGCCCAGCCCAGTGTTCACCGACCAGTGCAGCTATAAATTGATGGTGCTGCTTGCCATTTCTCTTTTGTCCATTTTAAAGAAGTTAGTGGATTCTGCTTTCACAATAAAACACATTTTATATTTTTACTCTAGTGTAAGTGCCTGTACAGGCAGGAACAAGGAGATGTTTCAAATTCATGTGATTTGAGAAAGCAGCTCTGATTGGACGGGAACCTGCAAATGTGCCGTTGGACCAGGGAAAGGTGAGAGTTTAATCGCCCCCTAGGGGGTGTCATACAGTGGGGCATCCGGATTCGGAATGCCCAGAGGGAAAGCCAGCGGTCGGCCATAGGCCGGTCGCTGCTTCAACAACATCTGTCAGCAGAGGCACGATTATGGAGTGACCTATTTACACGGACTGTATCTCCTTTATCATGAATACTACATTATACTGTGTATTACACATATATTGTTGGGGTTTTTTTGCATCTAAAAATTATTTAGGTGTGGCTTTAGTCTTTTTATGCATTTGGTGTCGAAGAACTTGATTTGCCCACACAGTGCCCTGACCCCAACCTTAGCAAACACTGTTGGGCTGAACAAGAACCGGGGGCTTGTGAGCCAGGTGCTCTATTTCTATCAGTGTCTGACAAATGCTCTTGTAGATAAGTGGGCGTCATTTCCCACAGGCACACTCCAAAATCTTATAGGAAGCTTCCCCTCATAAAAGTTGAAGCAGTTTAAGCTGCAAAGGGGACAACGGCAACTCTATAAGATTTAGATTCGGATGTTAAAAAAAACTACTGTACTGTAGGAGGAACATGTAGGGTCCAAATTGTTTTGCCCATGCAGTGCATGCATTAATGATAGCTGGCATTCATCATTATTATTGTTTATTAATAAAGGACAATCATCTTCCGTGGTGCTGTACAAAGTAAAAATCACAGACAATATAAAACAAATGATATAATATACAGGGTATTGTGGGTCAGATGTAACAGAGATGCAGCCAATCCACATTGATACTGGAGCACGTTAGGAGTAAATTGCTCTGTGAGGCACTGGAAGCCAACAGCAGGCACACGAGTTGTGTTAATAGTGATCAATACGTTTCAGACAATATTGACAGTTGACAAATAGCAGTTATTACAGATTTAATAAATGCAATGAGCTACACTTACAGTGCAGCCTGGATTCTTTAACACTGCAATGCACACTGCCAGTTTCTGCTAAGTCTTAGATCAGGATGATTTAAAGGAGAAATAGATAACACAGCCGATGGCTATGCCTAACAGAAAAGATTTCCCCTTCTCAAGGGCCATGTGACTAAATACAAAGAGGAAGGCCCAACGTATCATCCTCTACAGCTCTCTGATAACTGGCAGGTGACTGACCTATAGTATTGGAAAGATGATCTAAATATTTATAACCCCCCTAACTAATGGGTTTGACCATTTATTCATAAATTATACAGAGGCACTGCAAGCCAAACATTCTCCTTGGACATATATTCACATTCCGCAGCACCTAAAAAAGTCAATAATACTATAACACAGAGTTTAGTAACCAGCAGCAGTGTCACGCACCCCCATCACACCGCCAATAGGCTCCAACTGGACACCTTGTGAACTCTAAATGATATAGGTTTAGGCTCTCATTCATGCAGGTCATTATATATATGTAGGAAGAAATCAAAGCAGGTCCAGCTGCTTGATTTATTACTACACAAACTTGTTTAAAGTGGACACTCATTTGTCTGCAATAACACAGGCTCGGATGGGGGGGGGGCATCCAGAATGTTGGAGCCTCCCCCTCCCCAGGCACATCACCCGCCAGAACACCCATAATTTCTACCTGTCCCTTTATTTTCGCCGGTGAATAGAGCCCCATGATTGGCCGCTTACAGGGTTGCATTCCTGGGTGAGGATCAAGGGACAGATAAGAATTGTGGGTGTTATGGGGTGATGTGCTTATGGCTAATTCTGGCCAGTCGTGGACTTTAATTACTTAGTTCATTGGATAGGCCAGAGCTTCTCTCTGCTTCCAATTTGTTTATTATCTTTTTCAGGTCCTCGTCTTTTTAATTGTTATTTTAGTGTTGAAACTAATTCTCTTGGTAGTAAAAAAAAACACTTTATTAGAAAAAAGCATGAGAATTTCACTGCTGCTGAATCACTAGCCAAGAAGACAATCAAAGTCAATGGTACTTTTTGCTACAGTGTAGTAGAGAGTACAAAGTGCTTTACTTTTGTTAGTAAAAAAAGTACCATTGATTTTCATTGTCTTCCTAGCTGGTTGTTCAGCAACCATGAAATGCTTAGGCTTTTTTCTCATAAGGTGAATTTTTTACTACCAAGAGAATTGTTGTCAACTCTTACTGAATTGAGGCCTATGTTTGATTTCTTTTCATATGGTTCATTAGATTTATACCTATTATTTCAGACACCGTTGCCCAGGTAAGACAATACTGTGCATTATTTGTAACAATACATGTGGTGTGACTCTAGTGTTTCTAATGAATGGCAAAATGTATATACATGAATAAACAAATTCTCCATTAAGATATTGAATGAGATGTTAAATAATTCAGGAAAAAATCCCCTCCCTGGCAGATCTGGTCTAACCCTGATCCACAAACAAAGCGACAAGAAACTGCTACAATGGAAAGAATGCTTCACTACTTCTGGTTTCCTATCATACATAGCAGCATGAAAAGAAAGCAAATGTAGGACAGTGGGAGTAGGAGGGTTAGGGTGCCTGTGGACCTGGACTCTAATGACATTGATTTACTTGGATGGGTTCATCAACATTAATGTCCCTGTCCAGGCATGAAAATAAAGTGTATATTTGTCCCCCAATGATGGAAAATTGGGGACATGGCACAACCCCTTCATAGCAATGAATGGAGTAGCCAAAAACAGGGCCTCATGGCTGCAGGTGCAGCGTGGAGCTGCGCGGACACACCGTACCAACACAGAGGAACTGCGGGGGGCAAATGTGAGAATTGGCTTTTTTTCTTTAGGGTTCTGCTACAACACATACCTACACCAGAACAAAACCCACTTTTTACAAAAGGAAATGAAGCACCATTAATGGCCTCCCACGCTCATGTGGGGAATAAGCAATCAGTATCACCCTCCCCCCGTATGCTAACTAGAGGTGGGATCAACACCCATTTCATTTTATATAGTAATTGGTTGCACACAAAACACTGTTTTGTAATCTTGTAATTCCGAGTCAGTCTCTGTTAATCTCAGTATTCAGTCGACATCCCCTCATCAACAACACACAGAAACGAAGCAGCCATGTCGCTGATGTTGTTTTTATTTTGGAGTTGGGGTTGTACTTGGGGTTGGGGCTTTTAGTAAGGCAGGGAGGCCAGAACAGCTTTGCTTTAAAGCTATGATGAAAATACAATTTGATGCCAGTAATTGGTTGGGTTCATTAGGATGGTGAACATGACAGATTCATTTTAGTTTTATGTTTTTAGATATTTTAATGTTACACCACTGTAATGCTGCTGTAATTTTGCTGTCTGTGAGCAAAAGGTCATGGCTAGTTTGTGCTAAACCTGGAAGACACTTGTGAACTATCTGTTCAATGATATTCATGTGTCCTGTGACCCAACAAGAAGTGCTCTGCTACCCCTCCCCCTTGCTAAGCCTAATTAGGAGAAGCAAAATATGTACCTGGTCCCCACAATCCTCCCTTTGTCTGGTCATGGAGGTAACAACACATGTTCTGCTATAAATGGTGGAGGATCAAAGGTATTTTTTTTTGTTTGAACTTTCCAATTTGGGGGAAATGATGAGGGGGGGCTTTAAAGTGAACCAACATCCATTTTTTACTAAATTGAGTAATAATACAAGTGCTTACCTGAACAGTGCTCCCACAGAAAAATCTGGCCTTGCAATTGGGCACCAGCAGTCACATGGTCCAAACCCTCATTGGCATGCAAGTGAAACAGGGCTTGTGGTGGGGTAGCAGGAAGGCCCAAGCAATTTTGTTGCCACCACCACTGACTACAGCAGCAGACTATTTAGTTAAAAAGGGATGTTACTCCACTTTAAATACCTGCCCTAGTGGTGCCTCAATCCCATGCAGTCTGAGGTCCAGCCGCATTACCATTTCAGTGCCATCAGTGCCGATTACTGCTGCTCACTCCTAAACTGAGTGCAGGGATCAGGAAAGCAGACCAACCCTGCGCTGTCCATTGCTAATGAAGAAGCAATGGGCTCTCCAGTCAGCGAATGAAGCTTGCTGAGCCATCTTCTGCTGATGATGAATTGATCTGCACTGGAGTGGACATCGCTGAAATAGACATGCTGCTGAACCCTGGGCTATGAGGGATTGAGGCAGGTTGGGGGCAGGTAAGTCCTTAGAAAAAAGTCCGTCACCTTTGAGGCAATGCTGAAGTGCACCACTTGCACCTTGTTTCTGTCACTGCCAGTGTGGTGGAGTATTCTGTGGGAGAAAGCTGACCTCCATATTTGACTGAAAGTTTGCTTCGAAGCTGAACCCAGGTACATTTAAGATTATTTCGCTGTGTTGCTGCATGTTAAACATCACAGGATAAATGTATTGTGTGACAGAGCACTGGTTTATGTATTTATGCCTTAATTTTCTCTTTGTATACTTAGCTGAAAAGCCAGCCTTCAGTCTTCAGCAGCTGCCAATCGTAGTCAGGACCTGGAACTCAGCAGGGCAGAATGCTCTCTGCTGATGCAGTCGCTGCCAAAGAACACAAGCAGCTTTCATGCAAGTATGTTAGGTGGTGGGTGATTTATGAAAAAGATGATGGGGCACAGATTTGCCAATATGCCCTTTATTCAGCATAGCAAATCTCTGCCGCATTTAGTATCTTCTCTGTCTTTTACAATGAAATCCCCACAGCAGCATTCAAATTAACGTGACATTTTTAACGGTAACCCAGAGCAACCACATACCCATTTGCTGCAATGTAAATCAGTAACAGTGGTATTTGGCGTGCTTCACATTGTTTACTAAATTTATTTGTTTTTGTTTTGTTTACCCCTTAATGACCAGGGCAACATTTGCTCTTTATCACTTCATCTCAGTCCATCTCCAGGATCAATGTTTTCTGCCATTATGCAAATGAGGCTATAGTAAATATCCTTCAAACCGGCCGAGTTACTTATTTCACCCCTGTCTGAGCAAAATATATATTACCACCATAATCATTTTCGCCCCTGCAGACAATGACTCCTGGCCTAGATCTTCTAACATTAAGTAGCTCTGAAGCCCTGTCTGTATGGCCGAGAAGGCGTCTGGCAATCATCTACAGTTTGTGAGGACAAATCTCTGTGCAAAGTGGCGGGGAGCTTAACTTTAATAAGGGGGGGGTCTGCATTCTTAATGCAAAACCCTGCCATTCTCTAGTGGTCAAATGGCTAGGGGCCGCTTAAAGTTTGGGAAAACTGCTTTGGCTTTAACTCTCAAATTGGGTCAAAAACAGTAAAACAATAAGTTAGTTCTAACTCTTCATCATGCAAAGCTAAATGAAAGGTTTTGGTTGGTAAAAGGCCTTTAAACGGAAACCCCAGATCAGGTGCTTTAAAAACCCCAGATCAGGGTTGCTCTAGGAGCACAAGTCTTCACTGCTTACCTCCACCTAGTCCCAAAGCATTGATCGCGCTCTCACAGCCACGAAACATGAGGCCAGGTGCTGAACTTCTAGGTAGGTGGACGTGTGCGGTGTATGAGGCCACACCAAGGCCTTGTACATCCCTGTAAACTGCAGGATTGCCACCGCAAAGTACCACACCTTCATGTGCCGTGGCTGTGGCAGCATAAGAAGAGGGGACTAATGCCCCTAGGGCACCCCCTAATCTGAGGTCTTTAGGGTACTCCACAAAATTAGACTTTTGAATTAAAAGGGACTGTAAACCCTAATAAAAAAACAAGTACTCCCCAGCAGCACTCAGAAGGTTCACCGATGAAATACCTCCTGGTTTCCGAAATCAAGGAACAAGTATTCTTGAGGAACTCTACTGGTTGGTCATGACCTGCGGCTCCCCACCAGTCATTGTGCCTGTACACAGTTCACTCCATTCATTGCAATGGGGGGGCATGCCGGGCAGTGCCTTGGCATGCCCCCTTCATTGCAATGAATGGACTGTGCACAGGTACAGTACGGTGACTGACATGAGGTGCAGGAACAGTGCCAGAGAAAGGATGCCGGGAGTCAGAAACGTTCCCAGGCGGTGAACCGTCTAGGACCTGCTGCGGAGAAGAGAATGTAAGGGCCCGTTTAATTTTTGGATTGGGTTTACACCCTTTAAAGGAAAAGATGGAATAAATTAATCCAACCTAAACATGAAAGAGCCCACAGGGCCATTCTGTTGTCTGCCCCCATCGACATCCTGATTTGAGATGTTCACCATCAGTCTCATAGAAATGCCCAAAATTGGGAATTGGTACTCTCCCTTCCATGTCCCTATGCCTTAGCAAGCACATTCAATGCATACCCACTCAGAAAAGCAGTCATGTGGGACACAGTACTGGCAAAAAAGCAGAGGGAGTGAGTACTAATGCCCATTTTCTAGATGCTAAGTAGATGACAAGAATCCCAAATCAGTCTGTTTTAAATAATATAGAGCAAAAACATAGAAAAAGAAATTGAATAGCTAGTCATAGTAGGCCTGCTGAGATCAGTCCTACTAAAGGCCAGATTTGAATATGAGAGATCACCTAATCCCTCTTATCAGCAGCCAAGCTTAGGTTGACTTAATGGTTTGGTCCTACCTTGGTTAACTGTATCCAGGTAGAGGTAGAAGAAGTCTCGGATGCCATCCTCCCTGGGCTGGAGTCATTGTTCTGACTCTGACATCCAGCGCTATCTTGAGGCTCGGTCTCATTAGAAGTAGGTGTAAGATACATCACACCTGAATGAGAGGAACTGAGAGGAAGTCTAGATTGACAATCAAAGTACATGGGTGAAGTCACCAGTAATGGACAGCTCACAACATTCATTGCATTTTTCTCCTCCACTTCACTTTGCACCAGCATAATATCATTTTTGTTTAGCTTCTTCTTTTTCATTTTACCCAGTTTAGGCTGAGCAGTGTAAGTCTTCCTTCCACTATAGGAGCCAATGTTTTTGTTCTCCTTTTTACATTTGACAACTATAGTGACCATTGCAGCAAATAGGATGATGGAAATAGCACTTAAAGCTACTAGAACAGGTAAATAGATGTCCCAGTCCCGTTGCTCTCCAACAACATTGCCTTCCCCATCGTAGCACCCTACACAGTCAGAATTAGCCTTGATGAGGAGCTTAGCCACAGTTGATAGTGATGGTTTTCCATTATCTGTGACTTTAATGATCAGCTCCACTACCGGTGCAATATCCTCCCAGTGTGGGTTCAGAACTCTAATGTCCCCAGTCACTGAGTCCATTTCAAAAAGGCGTTCTTTACTTTCTTGAATAATTTCATAGGTCACTCTTCCACTTTCTCCAAAATCAATGTCCATGGCTTTTACAGTGCTAATCACGTATCCCACGCCCACATTCCGTGGTACATAGATCTCCGCTGTGTCATTCTGCAAGCTGGGTAGAACAATGACAGGGGCATTGTTATTGACATCTAGAACAGACACCCTGACTGTGGCATTACTTTCTAAATGTGGGGTGCCCAAGTCTTTAGCAATCACTTTAAATTCAAAGTATTTTGTTAGCTCATAATAGAAAGTCCTTAGGGCATAAATCGCTCCATTTCTGGGGTTAATAGACACATATGTGTAGATTGACACTCCATCTATGTAAGTGGGGAAAATGGAATAGGATACGGTCCCATTTTGTCCTAAATCTGGGTCTTGTGCCAGAACTGAACCCAGGTACTCCCCTGGAATATTATTTGCAGACACTTGCAAGGCATACATGGCTTTAGAAAAACTAGGAGGATTATCATTTTCATCCAAAATCTTAACAGAGAAAGAATTTGTTGCATCTAATGAAGGGTTTCCATTATCTCTAGCAATGATGGTTATGTTGTATTCATCTTGGATTTCACGATCAAGTGGTCTACTGGTGACCACAGTGTAAAAGTTGTCATAGGTATCTTCGAGTTTAAATGGAACATTACCCAAGACCCAACATTGGAATTGCCCATTTTTTCCGGAGTCCTTGTCAGAAACTCTGACTAAGGCTATCACTGAACCAGGAGGGGAGGCCTCACTAACTGCTCCCTGACGGACAGACACAAAGCTAATAGATGGAAAGTTGTCATTTATGTCATTAACTACAACAGTCACTTTGCAATGTACAGGAATTGGGTTGGGTCCTTGATCTTCTGCCTGCACATCAATTTCAAGTATTTGGATTTCCTCATAATCTATATTTCCCTTAACATGTATAACCCCTGTTTTAGAATCAATAGAAAAGAGGTCCCATACTTGTTCCGATGCATATCCACTGAATGAATACAAGATTTCAGCACTAGAGCCCTCGTCTGGATCAGTAGCATTGAGATCTATTATTATTTTCCCCAGAGGTGAATTCTCAGCTATTTCAACCCTGTATGATTTGGCTTCAAATGTGGGACTGTTGTCATTGGCATCAATAACCTTAATGTTTATTTGCAGATTGGCTGATCTTGGAGGATTGCCTCCATCAAAGGCAGTTAGAATGAGCGTATGGTGTGACTGTTCTTCTCTATCCAGGGCTCTCTGAATAACTAACTCAGGAACCTTTGTCCCATCCCCTCTAGATTTGATATCCAAGGAAAATAAACCAGCATCACCTCGTATTTTATAAGTTCTCAGGCCATTACTTCCTAAGTCAGGATCTTGTGCAGTGGTTAATGGGAACCTTGTACCTGGTGCTGCATTCTCAGAAATATCAATATCGATGTGATCAGATGCAAACTTAGGAGAGTTGTCATTTATGTCAAGTATCTCTACTTTGATCATACAGATCTCTTTGTCGTTTGCAAAGACTTCTAGAGAAAGTACACACTTTGGAATATTTTTGCACAGAGCCTCCCGGTCAATTTGTTGCTTAGTGTACAGTAACCCACTATTTGGATCAACGTCCAGTAAGTGGGGAGCAGAGTTCTCCAGCACTCTAAAATTAGGTTTCTTGCCTCTCTCTGGTGGATCGAGTTGTGCATCATTAATGTTGCCAATGGCATTTCTTGATCCTCCCTCCTCAGAAACTGAATAGTTTAAAGTTTTTAAAGACTGAACAGAAGCCGAATAGAAAAAGGAAAAGATGACAAAGCGGTACATCCCAAACTGCGACTGTTTAATGATAGCAAAAATATTTAAATGATAAAGTCCCGGCTGCATTAAAACCTAATGTAGAAGAAACGTTCCAAGTGAAATGACACATGAGGGCCGTTCTGAAAGTATTAGAAGATTGATTTCACTTCCACGAAATGTATGATTTTAGTCCTGCACAGTTGAAAACACACAGTTATGTCATCCAAAAAAGATAAGACAGACTGCTATATACAATTTCTTTCTGATGCAGTATAGGAATGCAAGAGGATGTAACACATTCAGAAATTAATTGCAAATATTTTAAAAAATCCACTTTGAAAAAAACCTGTGCTCTCACAAAATGTTACATAAGGTAATTGCAAGTTATCCTTTTAACATCTGTCAACTGAAATGTTGCATCACATTATCTCTTTTTGCAGGAAGAAATTCATTAATATTGACCGAGACAGGGATTTGCAGACAATCTGGACAAATTCCAAAATGAAAGGACCCATCAAAGTTCATCAGTGGCTAAGTATTACAATCACAGCTCAGTTTTAGTCATTCAGCTTTTTTTAGGTCCTGTAAGGCCAGTAGCCACATCGGTTTACAATTGATAATTGTATTCAGTTACATTCCAGTTTTCATTCTGCAGTCTGGAACAAATCAACAGGCAAAGCATGGTTGGATGCACAGATTATAAAATGCTAGGCAAAAAAAAAAACTGAAATCACAGATGAATAGAGAACAGTTACTGCATTCATAGCCAGCTTCACTTCAACTGTTCCTCTTTCGGTTTTTGTTGACCACGGGTATGTTATCACTTTACTTTTTAGTCTTCAGTACAGAATTAAGCTAGAAATCCAGATTAAAAAATTGATCATGTTTCACATGTAAGGTTATTTGGCAGTTATTATCATCGAATGCAGACAATCAGTAGCTGCAGTTTCCCAATAGACTTCACATTAGAGGATGAGCTGCAGTGACTGGTGCTTATTTTGGATGATGAGGAGCAGTAAGCATCCTAAATTTTCCTTTCCAACAGTAGAACAGCAAGCATTGGAAACAAGTTAGAATACAGACATAGCATGCACAATAGCACATAGGATTGTAGGTAAATATTCCATGTCTCCCTCTGAGGGCAGTGAGCTCATAGTTTTATATTTGTCTGTGGCTCGAACCATTTGCCATAGCTCTCTAGAATAAATGCAGTCTGGAAAATGTAAGAGCATACATGGAGATGTTTTTCAGTTGTGAGGATGAGAAAGGCTTGAAACGGGTTTACTTACTCTAGTGTCCTTGCAAAAGAGATGCAGTGAAAAACAAGGCACAGTTATCCAAGCAGTTCCTAGGTTTAGTATTGCTCTTCAGCTGTTGTGCATGTAAATGCCACTGACCTTGTGGAAAGAATACACCAGGCTCTGAGCGTCTCTCTCGATAGGCATGAATAGGTGTTGAATTTTTCCCCCATCTGCTCTGTTCCTCCTAGACAAAACGCTGCAATTTCTGCAGCAGCAGCCCTCGGGTTTTCCTCGGCTGCTGCTTCAATCGTTCATTCACAGGATTTAGAAGACAGAAGCTTTCTTAGGAAAGGAAATATACCCAAAGCTAAGCAATGCAATATAAGTTGCTAAAATTCAACAGTTTAAAGGTGCCTTAAATCCTATGATCCTCCATTTGCCATACGCCAACCTTCACTCTCAGTTCTTCTCTTTGACTGACTTAATTTCTTGTCTCTCTCGCTCATTCTCTCTCCCTTTTACATTTTTTTTTTAAAGAACGCCTAACGGTAAAGATTAGCTTATTTCTGCCACCTACTGGCTTTTCTGTAACAGATCACTGCCTAAGTCCCACAGCACTCCGGTATATGTTTATAGACTAGCTGGAGCACCTTACACTGCCATTAGGTATTCTCTTCCTCTAGGTATCTGAAATCTATTTGTACAGATCATCTTTTATATCTACAGTTTTACAGACAGTACTGAGAAATACCATATGGTAATGAAGAAAAAAACAGCTCAGCAACTGACACGCAAGGCTTGAGCTTATACTGTGAAGTATGCTACAAAATAATCTCAAAAACCAACATCTTAGGGGATATTTTTTATACAACGCTCATTACATGCTGTTGTCCTTGTGTAAGTATTTATTCAAATAAAACGATATGGATGCCATATAGAAAGACATTGCTCTTCTAAAATAGCTCACTGATTTTTATACCTAAAAACAGGACTTTTTTTCTCGCCTTGGATTCACCACCTTTTCAAGAACATTGACACCTGCGAGGGTTAGATCAATTTTAATTCAAAGGTGCATTAACTAGTTAACCTTTTGTAAGCTAAAGGGGTCGTTATGCAGTGCAGACAAATGCTTTGCGTGCTCGATCTGACAGTAAAATTCATACAGGTTTGTAGTCCATTCCTGTCTCGTATTTAAAGGTTTAGGCTTGGAGAGTTGTAAGAACAAGCAATTAATTCTGCTCTTAAAGCTTAATGTCCCGTGCCCAAATTTGCCTCTCATTCTAGCCACTGTTATTGATGCAATGTTTATTTTAAACGATATCTTTCACATTTCATAACACAAGCTGCTGAAGGGTATATAACGGGCTGCTGAAGGGTATCTTAAAATGAAACAGGATGCTTTGTAATAAGCAGCCTAATGAAATAATGGCAAAATAAATAAAACGTATTGCATTTTATTACAAAGGTGCCGGGTGACTTATAGGAAGTTAGAATTGATTAAAGGAAAGCTCCTACAGAACATGCTATTTATCTTCCTGGACAAGTGTAATGAAATTAACAGTATTAGAGATCAGGTCTGGAAAAAGCTGAGAAAGCAGCAAGTGCTTTGAGCAGGGCTGTCTTCCCTTCAGCATTAGCATGCCGAATACAGGTTTGTCATTTGAAAGCCAGTTACACGGTAATGGATTTCTTATAACGTAGTTACATATGCTAAGTATGATCCTAACAGAAAACATTCATGTTACCAGAAACGCAGCCTATTTGATTCCTATAATTTTATTCCATTCATATTATTACCACACAATTAATCACTCGTATCCCAGCATTTAACATTTAATTCTCCCCACTACCATTTGGGTCCAAAATGCATTTACTCCTTTCCAATATCAGATAGACCCCCACTATCACTTACCCACTCACCCTAAAAAATAAACAATCTAACGCAACAGATGTTTTGCTTCAACCTAAGCTGATTCTACACATGTCTACTTCCAGTTTCCAATTCCAAATATACCAACATATATCCTCTCTACCTTATTGGCAGATGGACCCAACTATCATTTACTCTTCTACCCACTACAAGTTGGATCATTTTGCATTTATTCACTTCTCCAAACAACAAATTAATTACTGCAAAAATGTAATTTCTGCCCACTTTTAGTAGTGCCCCCTAACATTTACTCATTTATTTCCTACCACCACTTTGGCTAAACTAACATTTTCTTATTCCTCCCCACTACCAAATGGCCTCCACTAACATTCACTTAGTCCCCCCATTACCAGTTGGGCTTCACTAACATTTACTTACACCCCCCATTATCGCTTTGGCTCCGATAACATTTACTCACTCCTCCCTACTACCAAATGGGTGCCACTAACATTTAATCATTTAATCTCCCCCCCCCCCCCACATTAACAGTTGGCTCCACTAAAATGTTCTTACTCGCACATTACAACATTGACTCCACCAACATTTACTCATTCCTCGCTACTACCAACTGGACTACACTAACATTCACTCCCCCCTCCCATTACCAGTTGGGCTCTACTAACATTTAATTCCTCCCCTCCATTTCCACTTTAGCTACAGAAACATTTATTTCTTCTTTCCCACTACCAATCGGGATCAACTAGCATTCACTTACCCTAACCCCATTACAACTTTGACTTCTAAGACTCATTCCTCTCCGCTACAGATTGGGTTCCACTAATATCTACATATTACTCCTCACTGTCGGCGGGGTTTTACCGGTGAGGGGTTTCTTCCCCACTTACAGCGGGGCGCCAATAGTATGTACTAATTTCTCACCACTGCTAGTTGTGTCCCACTAGTATGTACTCATTCCTCCACTAGCAGCTGGGGTCCACTAACATTAACTCGTTTCTTCCACACAACTAGTTTGGCTCCAATAAGATTTATTAATTCATCCCCACTATCAGAATGGGCCATCCAGAAGAAATCATTCTTGAGACCCACAAAGAAAAACATTATTGAGAGCCACCAGAGGAACTAATTTGTGAAGCCCACTCTTCAGCAAAAAAAAAAAACATAGATTGCTGTACATTTTAAAGTGCAATGTTCATTAACTAAATAATGTAATTTATATAACTAAATAAAAACAAAAATCCAGACAAACCAAGAACCCTGGGTTAGGAACCTGCATTGTCCTAATGTTTGCCTGGGACCCACCGGAGGCTCTGGTGGGCAAGTGCGACGCTGGTTGAGCCCCACTAGTATTTAGTCATTTCTCCTCAATGCCAACCTGATTTAACACTCACTCCTCCCTATTACCAGTTGGACATCACCAACATTTTTACCTTTTTACTGCCAGTTTTAACCCACTATAATTGACTCACTGGCTCCCATCAGTAATCGGATGCAACTTTCCACATGCTTTTCTATTACCAAAATATCTACAATATAAAGTCACCAAAGCTGGCCAACAACAGAGCTCTCGACCAAGCAGGAACCTAGATGGTGTTAGGAGGCCAATAGGACTGGCCACCGGATGCAAAGTGAATGTGAATGAGAGCGTTATTCACAGCTCCTGCATACCATCTTACAGTCTGTAATGGGCAGGATCTGACAACAACCCCACTTGTGCTGAGGAAACTGGAGGAAGATGTAAAGCCTAGCGTTGGGCAAATGTAAAAACATGCAGCCCCACTTCCAAGCAGCGTAATGTGTGAGCTGGAGTCTCAATGTCCTACAGTGATGGGATCCCGCCCACAGCTCTGCGCTGTGAAACAGGTGACCCAAAGGAATCAGCAATGCCGGACCTAAGGTAAGTAAGTATGTCAACAGCTGCCCTTTAAATATAGCAACAAATAACCACATCCAAGGTGAATCCCTACCTTAAAATATAGGTTACACCTACAAGTTTGATCCAATCGTTGTTTCCTTTATTTCTTTACCACGTCACAGCATTTTAACAAATAAAACCCCTTAGCATCAGAGGGAGAAAGATACCTACGGCCTTATTTATCAAGGGATAGAGCCAGGTAGTGTCTCACTAGCGCCAGGTAGCGCCAGCTATCGGCGGCTACCGACTCCAGAACGCCAGGCAGCGGACACAATCACGCATTTATCACGCTAAATGAGGCTAGCGCCGGCGAGAGCGTCGGCTAGCGCGAGATTCATCATGTAGCGGACTGCAACGAACAGCGCCGCTGCTAATCCCATCACAGCGCCAGGTATGACCTCTCGCTACCTGGCGCTCTCCAATGCATTTCAATGGAGCAATCTTTAAATATTCATAATTCATTGATATGAATGTTTTTTTTATTTTTTTTTAAATGTCAAAAATTCTGTGACCACTACGGCAATGTTATTTTTTTTTTTTAAGGTAAGAAAAAAAAAAAAATAAATATGTGCAGAATTGATATTACAGGTCTGATATTAATGTATTCATATTACAAAATGTTTAGAAAAACTTGTTTAATTTTATAATCAAAAAATATGGTTGGTTGGGGGTTAAAAACTACTTTTAAGCCATCACCGCCAGCGCTCTGGGGTTTAAACAAGCATTTCACAGCGCGAGAATTTTTTGAGCGTGATTTGATAATGAATATGGTGGGAGCCGTTCGCTCTGGCCATTCGCTGTCAGGCGCACCCATACAGCGCGGAACCTGTCAAACAGCGACTCCTAACCACGTATTCAACATTAACGCACACCGACTGAGTCGCTGTCAACAAGCGAACTACGGCCAAGCACAGCGACTACTAGCTGGTGCTGTGAAAATCACGCTACTGGCGCTCATCTGTCGCTACCTGGCGCTATTAATGAATCAGCCTGCCAGAGTCCTAGACCAGAATGATTGGGTAAGGTGCACTAAAGTCACATTATGATATATATATATGATTGATATATATGACTGGACTTAATAGCAGAAAGACTGATGAAGAATTAAACCATTGACCAGGCACATGCCAACCGCCTTCCACTATATCCCCTTGGGAACTGTTTCAAGCGGACCAACAGTCAAAAATATATTAAATCAGACCAACACAGCAAACAGTACTCATATCTATCCCTCCCCAGGGTAATTTAGATTGCTGCACCTAAAAACTCATTTACCATTTTCTAACTCATGCTGTAGTAAATTTTAGAAACAAAATGGCAGCTAATGCATGCTGCCTGCAAACAGGAAATGATGATGGGCTTCCTGTTACTGTGCATTGTCAGTAATTTCAGTTGAATCCAGGCAGCAGCACAGGTGAGATGCTGGGAGAGGAAGCTCCAAAATGGCCGCTACCTTTCTTTTCCAACTGTGCCAGGCTATTGGTCCGGTTTAAGATTAGCTATTTCACAGCATCTTCTATTATATGTAAATACCCTGTGTATTATAATAATAGAAGCTGCTTTCTTCTATTCAATTTTAGGGTGGTGGCCAAGCTGGGAAGGGTATGTCATGACACAGCTTTATGAGTCCTGAGCAGGCTCTGCTGTGGCCAGATAGCTACAGGACCACTGTGACTTACCATGCTCATTTCCACTGAGAGCCCCAAGGGACAGTGTGGCTGTTAGACCACTTCTTTGCGTGGTCCTGGAGGAATACATTGAAAGGAGAGGAAACTGTGGAGCCCTGGTACGGCTTCTACCCTGCTTTGCAGGAAACAGAGGAGAGGCAAATGGGAAAGACAACAGGTAAGCTGCTTGCTCCCTTATTATTGCTGTTGGGTTTACAGTCCCTTTAAAGGAAACGGTTGTACTGGACATTGTACTTGAAGTGCCAGAACATTAAACTGGACCATCAGCAAAATTTAATGAAAAGCTCACTTACTTATCACTTACTTATTATTCTTTCCCCCAACAACTCTGTTCAGGACTCTAGGATATGGGCGCCACCATCTTGACTCAGAAGCATCACACATACTAAGGAGAGGAGAGCGGGATAAAGTTCAGGGGGTGGGGTTATAGCTGTGTGGTCAGATGAAACATCCTGTTTGCAGGCTGCCTTATGCTCCATGAGCCGCCATCTTGGATGTTTAAAGGCTCATAACATGCAGTAGATGCAGGTAGGATGATTTTTAATGTGAGCAATCTGTATGTACAGGGTGCGGGAGACATAAGATAGGCTCAGGGTGAAGTTCCACTTTAAGATTTTGTGGAAATGATGGATATCTGCTTTCCCAAGCGATGTGTGAGAAAAACTTTAACTTGTTTAACCTACATGAAGAATACTCTGCAATGATACTATTGTGTAAGAATGATTAGCGAGCAATTCAGGAACGCATTGTGAAAGTGATATCTGAGCTGGTGTTTAATGTGGAAATGCAATATTGCAGAAGACATTCAAGCTGTGGTAAAAGAGCATTTTGTAATAGAAGAGCACAATCCCCCACACGAGGATCAAATTAACAACTGATCGAGAATGACAGCAGTTATACAAAAATAAACCAATGGCCTTATCAAGGGAATTATAATATAATAAAAAGAAGCCACAGCTAAAAAGAAGTAGAATTCCAAAGCTTTGTTTCTTTTTGGCCAGGTTTTGATGGGAATCCGTCTTAGTAAATAGTTAACTGTCTTTTAGAATAAGGAATTTCTTATGCCTTCCTGCTGTGCTATTCAAGCAAATAGTCAGGATGTTTTATGTAAAGACATTGAGCACTACATTGTTAAACTATGTTGCGCTCACGAGTGATATTTCTTTTATGCATGAGAATCTGCCAATGTGAATCGTCATTTAACTGTCACATATAAAAGTTTTCAGACACTGAGGTCCAGCATTGCAGCATGTACTATCGCTGTTCACTTTCCATTTCAATTCCATTCACTAAGCAATACAGTAAATAGATACACTGAGAAAAAATACCATTTTGTGATTACTCACCTGTAAAATGGGTATTATAAGTATGTCACACACCCCGCTTCCAATATTCAAGACATGTGGGTTATGGCCAGTAGAGGGCGAACTTTGCAGAGATGAAAGCAAAAAAGGAGCCCCTCCCAGTCCATAAATACACATTCCCCAGTATAGGACAGCAGTAAGGGGACCAGGAAGAGCCAAATATAAACAATCCTAACACTAAAAGGTTCACCATATAAAAGATCCAAAATACCAATAAGGGCGGGATGAAGCGGGGTGTGTGACATACTTATAATACCCATTTTACAGGTGAGTAATCACAAAATGGTATTATTCCAAGTATGTCACACACCCCGCTTCCAATATTCATGACATATGGGACATCCAATAGCAGTGTCCATCATGGGTGGGGATCCCAATACGGCAAAAAATGCACAAATTTTAAACTACTGCAGCTTGCAGAAAATTGCGGCCAAAAACAGCATCCGCTGAGGCCCGCACATCAACCTTATAAAACTTGGAAAAAGTATGAACGGCGGACCAAGTAGCAGCCTTACAAACTTGTTCAACAGAAGCCTGGTGCTAAAAAGCCCAAGAAGCCCCAACAGCACGAGTAGAATGAGCAACGATCTGAAAAGGGGGAACCTTCCCCTTGGCAGTATAGGCCCCAAATAGCACTTCACACAATGAACCACATCCAAAGAGTGCAAAACCCTCTCCTTGTCATTGCTAGGCTTAGGACACAAGGAAGGGAGAACTACATCCTGATTGAGGTGGAAGGCAGAAACCACCTTAGGAAGGAAATCTGGCTTAAAGTGAAATACCACCTTGTCCCGGTGTCTCTCAAAGTAAGGGGCCTGAATAGACAGAGCCGCCAACTCAGAGACACGCCGAACAGAGGTAATAGCCATCAAAAAGGCAGCTTTTTGAGTGAGCATAGAAAGTGCAACATCCTGCACCGGCTCAAAAGGAGGCCCCTGGAGGGCAGACAGAACCAATTCAAATCCCAAATGGGCAACAAAGGCTTTCTAGGAGACCGCACATGAGTGACCCCCTGGAAAAAAGTCTTAACCAGAGGATGCAGAGCAAAAGACCTTTGAAAGAAGACAGTCAGAACAGAGACCTGCCCTTTCAAGGTACTAAGCTGGAATCCCAGGTCCAGACCGTGTTGTAGAAACTCCAAAATCCTAGGAATTGAAAACACCCTGCAAGGCAAGGCCCTAGCCTCACACCAGCCAAAATAGGACTTCCAAGTCCTGTAGTATATGTTAGAGGAAGATCTCTTCCTAGCTCTAACAAGAGTCTGAATCACAGCCTCAGCCTGTCATCTCTGCAAAGTTCGCCCTCTACTGGCCATAACCCACATGTCATGAATATTGGAAGCGGGGTGTGTGACATACTTGGAATAGTGCAAGCAAGGATAGACACTCCACCAGTGAACCTATCACAATGATTGTTACTGTCCTGGTGATTGGCTGTCGTTCCTGGGGCAGTGCGATTTGAGATACCCCATTGTTTGAAGCTCCGCCATTTACCATCAATACTCATCTTCCTTGCAGTCCCACACCACATGCACAGGCTCTCATCCAATCAGAGCTATATGTCATGCATGTTAAATCTGTCCCACACCAATTTTCTACATATTGTGTGTGGGGCAGCATTGTGACAGGCTCAGAGGGGCATTCAGATTGCTGGAGCCCTCCGTGCCTAGACACCTGCAACCCCCACAAGCCCTACCTGAACCTTGATCCCACAGCTAAATGTGGCCCCACGACAGCAGCTGAGAAAAAGAAAGCAATGACGGCCCATGTGACTGTATTTTCATGGAGATTGCTGTTCAGGTAAGGATTGCAGGGGTTTCTGGGGGCTCCAGAAATCTAAATGGACACAATGCAGCCCCATATCCATTATGCAGCAAAAGGGGGGGGGGGGGGCTGGAACCGCATTAAGGCACATCATACAGCTCTGTTTACAGGGCAAAAAGGGAGCGACCACTTCTCTGTCTCCCTATAATCTACAGCACGTTTCCACCCTCAGCTTATCCAAATGGCTGGCCATGAATGGGCACATCAGCCACAAGATATGCGGATGCGACCGTAAACCATAAATACACCTACAGGCCTGCAAGAAAGGTTAAGGATTAGCAAATCTGGATGCCCTAGGGGTATATAATGTGCCAACCCTGAAGCAACCTAACTCTAGCCAAGCTGCTACTGCAGTCACTGGGTAAGGTAAGTGTCACCCAAGGTCCTAGCAGCACAGGGCTCTTACCACTGCACTGAAAATATAGCATAGGGCTTCTGTATGAGAAGTGGATGTCCAGCACAGATCAAGTGACTGACTTTTACTTCATATTAAACAAAGGAGCTAGAGTAAGAAGTAAAATACACATGCAGTCTTCTTATTATTACAAATACACCAGATTAAAATGGAAATGACAACAATTGAAGCTGCTATCTTCTAATAGCAACAAATTGACCCCCAACCCTTTTGCATTTCCTTTGTTTAATATGGAGTAAAAGTCCCAACATTAGTCACTTGAAATGCAAAAGGGTTGGGGCTCAAGTCATTGCTATTGGAAGGTAGCAGCTTTACGTCAATAGTTAACCTGGTGCATTTGTAATAATAATAGAAGCCTGCACATGTATTTTACTTTTACTCTATCCCCGCTGGTTCAGCTTGGATAATGTGATCTGAGAGTCTAGGATGTTACACTACAGGGTCCACTCTTCAGCCTCCTTTACTAATCTCTATACATTACATCAGCCAGTCTGTTACTGTCCCTGATTGTGTATCTATGGGCCCTTATGCCGGATGTAACAGCGCCAATGTGTGCCACTCTGTTCCACCAACTTTTTGGTGCCGTATGTCATATTTTTAACATGTGGCGGTGGATCTTATAGGCACTAGTTGGAGTAATATCACTAAAGTACCGTATTTTTCGCCCTATAAGACGCACCTGCATATAAGATGCACATAGGATTTGGAGGAGAAAAATAAGAAAAAAAAAATATTCTAAGCTAAATGTTGTGCTAAAACACAACAGGCAGTGTGGCATTCCCCCATCCCATTCCCCATGGGCAGTGTGGCATTCTCCCCTCCCATAGGCAGTGTGGGATGCCCCCACCTCATAGGCAGTGTGGAATTTCCCTATCCCATTCCCATAGGCAGTGCGGCATACCCCTATCCCCTTCCCATAGACAGTGCGGCATACCCCTATCCCCTTCCCATAGACAGTGCGGCATACCCCTATCCCCTTCCCATAGACAGTGCGGCATACCCCTATCCCATTCCCCATGGGCAGTGTGGCATTCTCCCCTCCCATAGGCAGTGTGGGATGCCCCCATCCCATAGGCAGTGCGGCATGCCCCCATCCCCTTCCCATAGACAGTGTGGGATGCCTTCATCCCATTCCCATAGGCAGTGTAGCACCCCCCTCTCATTCCCCATATAAGCAGTGTGGTATCCCCCCCATACCATTCCCCATATAGGCAGTGTGGTACTCCCCCCCTCCAATTCCCATATAGGCAGTGTGGCACCCCCCCCCCCCCCCGCATTCCCATATAGGCAGTGTGGCATCCCACCCTCCCATTCCCACATAGGCAGTGTGGCATTCACCCACCCCATTCACATATGGGCAGTGTGGCATTAACCCCCATTCATATATAGGCAGTGTAGCATTCATCCCCCCTCCCCATCCCATATAGGTAGTGTGGCATTCATCCCCCCCTCCCCATCCCATATAGGTAATGTGGCATTCATCCCCCCCCATCCCCATCCCATATAGGTAGTGTGGCATTCATCCCCCCCTCCCCATCCCATATAGGTAGTATGGCATTCATCCCCCCTCCCCATCCCATATAGGCAGTGTAGCATTCATCCCCCCCTTCCCATCCCATATAGGTAATGTGGCATTCATCCCCCCCTCCCCATCCCATATAGGTAGTGTGGCATTCATCCCCCCTCCCCATCCCATATAGGTAGTGTGGCATTCATCCCCCCCTCCCCATCCCATATAGGCAGTGTAGCATTCATCCCCCCCTCCCCATCCCATATAGGTAGTGTGGCATTCATCCCCCCCTCCCCATCCCATATAGGCAGTGTGGCATTCATCCCCCCTCCCCATCCCATATAGGTAGTGTGGCATTCATCCCCCCCTCCCCATCCCATATAGGCAGTGTGGCATTCATCCCCCCCTCCCCATCCCATATAGGCAGTGTGGCATTCATCCCCCCTCCCCATCCCATATAGGTAATGTGGCATTCATCCCCCCCTCCCCATCCCATATAGGTAGTGTGGCATTTCCATCCCCCCTCCCATTCCCCCATAGGCAAAAGTAAAAAAAAAAGTAAACTCACCTTTCAATCCTCCCCGCTGTCCTCGCCGTATTTACACACACACTGGCTTGGAATAGTGATGGGCGTGGCCGACGCTCGAGCGTCGGCCACGCCCACCACTGTTTAAGTCCGGTTGTGTCTCTGTTTGCTGGCACCGTGGAGAGGTGGCAGGGACAGTGCAAGCGGTGGAGGCAGCAAGCGGCGGAGGTACATATCATAGACTTCCTCACTCTAGCTTGATAATCATCTGATTAGCTAAGACATGGGTGACTGGTTTAACCCATTCAGCTGAAATTCAAATTCTTTATATTGGAACTATGACAGTCTTGTGTTCTCAGCTGGATATGTCATTAAGCTGCTTAGACTTAGACAGCCAGCGCTGTTACAGTGGAAGACTTATAATCAATGTTTTTTTCTCAAGGCCATGAAAACCACTCCCACTATAGCAAAACAGAGTCCCAGGAATATGAGAATCGTGGAAACAGCATGCTGATAAGTAAATTACAGGTCTGGGGGCACAATCCTAACACACATGATTATTTTACATTCCAAATCAGGAAAACAATAAGGCAAAACATGCCAAAAGGGAGCCACTGCAGTGGCTAAACCAATGGCACTGTCACTTCAAAAATCAAGTTTTTCCTGGTATGTTTTTCTGGGGTTGGTAATGCGGATTAATATTTGACCTGCTGTTTGGGTGACAACTCACTTTCTAGACTTATGAATCTAGACTCACCCAAGGTCTATGGGTCAATTCCACACCACGTGAAAAAAAAACAGGTGTTCTATTTTCTGTTGGTGCCGCATCATCCCCAAGGTAGACAATGAAAGTAAATGGCAGGTTTCTCTCCCAAAAAAGTAATGCACTTTTTAACATGGTGCTGAGTAGACCCCTTTATGACCATATTATTGGAGGGGACAGTGTGCATGATGGAATCTGGTGCTATGAATGGTTCCACCAAGCCACATATGAACAAAAGAGAAACAAAGATTATCTGGGTTTGAAGGTCAATGTATTAAACCAGCATAATTTAATTAAAAGCCCAAACTATTAAAAACTATTCCCCAGCATCTATAATATTACGTTTTACGTTTTTAGTCGCTCTATGCAACTCAGGATGCCAGGATACGGCTGCCTCCATCTTGATACTCCTGGTTCCTTCCCAGCATCACGTGCTGAGGAGACGGGGAGTGCAGTGGGGACAGGTTATAGCTGTGCTCTGCACAGACAGAGCACCGCAGGGGGTCAGAAAAAGGACAGTAATCCCAGAAGGCAAAGTGGCATAGTCAGAGGACCCTTTCCTTTTGCAGACAGCCTGAGACTCCACTGGCCGCCATCTTGGATGTTTAAAGGCTCAGAAAATGCACTAGGTGCAGGTCGGATAATGTGTTAATGTGAGCAATTTGTATGTATAGGATGGGGGGAACATACAAGATAGGCTCTTATTCAAGGTGAAGGTATGCTTTAAATGAAATCAAACAACCCTGCAAGCTACATCTTTTAGAAGGGAATTTGTTAGCAAGAGGTCTCAGAGTGACAGGGACATCAGTGCATGTGACAGCAAGTAGGTCCCTAATGTCTGATTCCTACAGAAAAGTTGGGGTATTTATGCAAATCTACTATGGGATGGAGCCACATTTATAAAAATAAAAGACATTAGATGTACACTGAGCTAGTCACTAGAAAGGTGCTGGATGACAGCTGGAGGCTTCCATTCATGTAGCGCCAGGAAGACACCGTTTGAAATAAACTCTGTAGTCTGGACATTTATGCAAATGCACTACAAAGCTCTCTTGTCAGGCTCCTTCATACAGGTCATCTCTAATCTAGCTATACCAACCTAGACAAAGTCTCCGCTCCAAACCACTCCTATCGTCCACCCGGGTCACCTCCTCTTACTCACTTAGTCACCTACGGCGCACGTACTGCTGTAATTTCCTAGTAACGCCCTCCCCTGCTTAAATGGCCAATCTCTAGCCCTACAAACTTCTAAAAGTGCCCTCAAAACCCACTTATTCAAATAGGCATGCAACCTGTTACAATCATAAAAGGGCACATGCTGCAAATTCGATGCTGTTTGTGATCTTTCCCCTTGATCTCAGCCTCTCTAACCCATAGACAGTAAGTTCGTAAAGGCAGAGATATTCTCATATGATATATATACTATATATCTTGTATTCAGAATGTTCACTGTGAATTCTGTAGCATCTCATATGTAACAGTCTATGTACTGTATGCGGTCTTGGGTGCCACCATCTTGGACAGGAAGTACAAGGCGGTTTCCCCATCTGCCCATTTATGTGCAGGTATCACAAAAGTTCCGGTAATGGCGCAGGATCCGGGCGAGGTAAGTTTTTTTTCTTGTAATCCCCCTGCCCTGCCTCAGGACTTTCACTTTAAGTAAAGTATCACACGTTAATATTAAAGTGCACCAGAATCTAGATTCTGCGGATTCTGTAATTTACATGAATACACTGTGCAGTTTTGGAGAAATAAAAAAGAAAGAAAAATAAACTGATGACAGAGATGTGCAGTTACCAACTACAGGATGTGGTAAAACAAATTAGGGAGGTGCCCTGGATAGAATAGTTCAGCTTTTTATGTCATTCTAATGATTTAAAGCAGACCAACACCCCTGCGGCACGGTTGTTGGTCCCCCTGCTATAAGATAGGATGGGGGGCATTCAAAGAACCCCTCCCAACATACATAACCCCCAGAACACTCGTAAAACTCACCTTAACCTAGCTCCCCCATCGGGAAACCAGCACAGCAATTGGCTGCCAGCACTCACATGGGCAGCACATTCCTGAGACCGAAACTGGCTAACCACGTGTGCGCAGGCAGCCGAATGCTGTGCTGGATTCCCAGTGGTACACATTTGGGATGAATTGTAACCTGCAAAGTGCAATTTTCCAACAGGTGGGGTGCATTACCTTTCCAATGAGAATACACTTTTGGAAGTTTGGAAAATCCAGCACCCTGCGGCTATGCAGAATAATATTGCAAATTCGTTAGCATATCCCAATAGGGTGCAGTTTCCAAACTTTCCCAAAAATAATTACTGGAAAAATGAGATATATCACCTGTAAAAATCTCCCATCACAGGTAAAGGTGATTTTTGGGAAAAATTAGGCCAAAATATGTTATTGCCTTATTTTGTATGTTAACAGTAAAAAGCTCACAGAAACGCAGGTTGCAATTCACACCCAAATGTGCATGCAGAGGTAAATATGCTTCTCTAAATAATTAGCATGACCCCCTTTTCTTCAAATACAATAACAGGCAGCATGAACAGAAACTACTATATCAGAATATGGCCACTGGCCTTTACCAAGAGACACGGCGCCTTAAATGTTTAAACAGGGTTTATGGTGATCAGACCACACAGATTACCTATTAGGATGAACTCATCACACACACACACACACACACACAATATACACTTCTTCTGACCTATAATGCACAGTTTGAAAACTCTGCAACGTTATTGGTGAAACCACAAGCCACAAAACTCTCATCAGTAGCCCTTTAAACTAAGCCAATCCAAGCCAGAGGCTTTGATTAAGCAATCGCTAATTTTGACCGGTGACTTAAAGTGGACCAAAATTCAGAATTCTGACTATCCTAGGTTTTGGTCCTTGCCCCCAGGGCACCCCAACTGGGCGAGTGGATCCAAGCGTGATGGCGGCCGCATCCCTCGCTACCCTCCAGCAGGGAGAGGGCCCGAGCCGGCCATTCACAAATGCCTGGTGTGGCCGCTGCTCGTACATGAGGCGTTAACTGGGAAAGAAGGTAATATTATAGGGCCATCAAGGCGTCCATGTTTATGTGATGCCAGCTTTGTGCAATGAGGGCGTATCATTTGGCATACCATAGCAAATGTAGTATTTTCTCCCTATGCTCAAACAGAGCCCCCTAGCTACTGATAATTGAAGAGACTGCCAACAGGCACACTAGCAAGAGTCTGGTTCACTGTGCTATGGCTTCCATGCGCTCTTTAAAAGAACAGGGATATTCAGAAAGTAATTATCACCTATGGGGTAAGATCATTCCAGGGGTGTTGTAATTAGTCCAAAAGGATATTTTGTTTTGTAGGTTTGTGCCCTTCATTTAGTTTAATAAAAACACAAGGCAATACAACACAAGAAATGAGTGGCAAAGCACTACAATACATTGCAGTTAAAAATGTGGATTTTGACACAATTACAAACACACATGACAAAGTACTGGTCATCGTGAAATAAATCACCCTCACTGCCTTAACTCTTTAAATTAGAATTAATAGCACCAATAAGTCACATGTTATACCAAGGATCAAATGAATGCGGTAGCAGCAGCTTAATGTACGATCCATTGTCACAACCAACCGCTTCATGATTTGCACTAGAACCTTATTTCTATTCCCAGTACATGTATTTGGCAAGCTATTAGTCATATGCAGACATTTTAATTTTTCTCCTATTACTAAGTAACCAAATCATGGACACACTTTTTTTTCGCTTTATCTTTACATTAAGTGAAGGTAATTCTTTAATGAATATGCCTACTATGAATAGGGTTTGAATTGGTTTTAATGACTAGAGCTCCACAGGACTTATGTTTCCAGTTCATAAACAGCCAGAAAGATAGAATGTAATGTAAATGGTCAGTAAATATTTTTGGTAGGTAGTGGGAATGCAATTAGCTATATTGCACAGCATGTTATCAAGAGCAAATTCAGCATTGCTGCATAAATGGACAGATAAAATGTCCAAAAAATAAATCTATAGCATGTTAAATCATTCATGTGGGTTAATAGGTTATCTTACCGGTTGTTTTCAGAATAATATGTAATAGTTCTGAATAATAACCCCTGCTAGAAGTAGTAAACTTTACTAGCAGTGAACTACAGCCAGCATTAGGAGCTACTTGTTAGCTGTGATTCTCGCTGGCAGCCTTTGGTGGAGAATTTCTAAAGAAGCAATAGCATGTGTTTGCTTTAGACATCCAATAATGTGCGCTGATTTTTTTTTTTAATTCCTCTGCATGTGATTGGGCCATCAAAGTAAATGATTACAACCACACTCCCTAAACTCTGAAAGAGACGCCTTTACTAAGACAAGTCCCAGATATCCTGTGCAAAAACCCAATGCAAATGCATGTATAATATACTAAGATAAGTATATATATTATGCACACTAGCTAATACTATAGCTAATACTAGCTAATCATATAGAAGGTATTTTACCAGTTCTTCCAATCCTTGTTAGACATTCTATTAATAGCATTCATTTGTAGGTGAAACAGTGTTAAGCGATCCCCAACCACATAGCTTCAATTTGATGGCCTCTCAGACCTATCAGTTGCACTATAAGACATCAACTATTGTTTAGACTAGAAAGATAGTTTCCATGGCAGAGTATAAGAACATTACTGTGTAGTTATTCGCCGTGTGGCCTGTCCAGATTTCAGTACCACATAAAGTAAACACATATGTACATTTCATCAAAACACATTTATTTGGATTATTTCTGGTAATCGCACATTTCAGCTGTACAGCAGGAACCTCAGTAAACATGTTAGCATTTGAAATACCTCAAAGCACTGCACTTTTAAGCCTTGACTACACTAGAAGCACAGACAGTGCAAATATGCATATATAAATATATACAGTATATGTATATTATATATACATATATAGGGGATGATCAAATATAAAAGAAACTGTTTTTCTATAAAGTATTTTAAGAATATTCTCTGTACACCAGGAAACTTCAGCAGTCTAGTACGTTAAGGGTGACAGTGCCAGCAAGCCATAATGCTAATAATAATTTGAAATGCTTCCCACAAAGTGAGCTTTCAGATTGAAGCTGAAAACATAAAATGCTGATTGCATGTCTTGTTCTAGGCATAAACTATCAGCAGATGAGACCCGGATTACTGGCTTGCAAGAACCTTGTCACACACTAAATCACACAGCAGCTATTCAATCACAATTACGAGAGAATGAAAGGCAAACAGGATGAGAGAGAATGCTCCCTCAACTGGAGGTGCAAGGGTGTTGACCATACCTGAATCACAGACATCCGATTTGATGTAGTCTCCGTCGTGCTGCTCACTGGTCCAGTAAAACTGTTGTGACAGCCAACATGGCCCTGAGGAACAGTCAGATTGTTAGATGTAGGCTTCAGGTACATCACTTCTGACCGAGGGGAACTGAGAGGGAGCCTGGTCTGGTAATCAAAATACATTGGAGAAGTGGCAAGTGAGGGGCTGCTTACCACATTCATCACATTCATGGCATTTCTCTCTTCCACTTCACTCTGCACCAACATAATGTCATTCTTATTTATTTTTTTCTTCTTGCTTTTTCCTAGCTGAGGATGACTGTACTCTGCAATCCTGCAATTGTAAGTTCGGATTTCCTTATTTTCCCGTTTACACTTGACAGCGATAGTGATCATGGCAGCCAAAAGTATTATGGAAATTGTGCTTAATGTAACAATAAGAGGCAAAGACATATCCCACTGATGCTGTTTTCCATTGACCTGAGGCTCTCCCTCTGGCAGAGGTCCGGTAGAAGATTTAATTATCAGTTTAGCTACAGCTGAAAGTGCTGGTTTACCATTGTCAGTCACTTTGATCACAAGCTCGACCACTGGTGACACCTCGTCCCAGTATGGATTAAGAGTCCTGATCTCACCAGTCACAGAATCAATCTCAAACAAGTGCTCTTCATTGCCATATGCAATTTCATACGTCAGTCTCCCACTCTCTCCAAAATCATTGTCCAAAGCTCGTACTGTGCTTACCACGTACCCCACCCCCACATTACGTGGAACATGGATTTCGGCTGTGTCATTCTGCAAGATAGGTAGGGAGATAACTGGTGCATTGTCATTTACATCCAGTACAGTCACCCTCACAGTAACATTGCTTTCCAGGTGAGGTGATCCTGAATCTTTTGCAAGAAGTTTAAATTCAAAATATTTTGTTTGCTCATAATTAAAAGACCTAAGAGCGTAAACAGCACCATTGGTTGGATTTACAGACACAAAAGTGTATATTGACACATCCCCAACGTAAGACTGCAGTATAGAATAAGAAACTGTGCCATTGTCGCCAAGATCTGGGTCATGTGCTACAACGGAACCCAAGTATTCCCCTGGAATGTTATTCTCTGAAACCTGTAGGACATGCAGTCCTTTGTTGAAAGTGGGTGGATTGTCATTCTCATCTAAGATCTTAACACTAAAAGACTTAGAGGAGTTTAAAGAAGGGTTTCCATTATCTCTAGCGATTATAGTCACATTATATTCATCCTGTGTCTCGCGGTCAAGAGGCCTGTCTGTAACAACTGTATACAAGTTATCAGTACTTTCCTCCAGCTTGAAAGGCACATTGCCTAAGACCCGACACTGTAACTGTCCATTCTTACCAGAGTCTTTGTCAGTGACCCGAACTAGAGCAATTAGTGAGCCAGGAGGTGCTGCCTCACTTATTGCTCCTTGGCGGACGGATACAAAACTAATGGATGGTGCATTGTCATTCTTGTCTATTACTTTAACAGTCACTTTGCAATGTACAGGGATTGGGTTTGGGCCTTGATCACGTGCTTGCACATCAATTTCAATTAGGCTGTTTTCCTCATAGTCCAAGTTACCCTTTAACTGGATGACACCAGTGTTTGGATCAATAGAGAAAAGTTCTCGGACTCTGTCAGGGGCATACCCACTAAAAGAGTACACCACCTCCCCGTTAGAGCCTTCATCTGGGTCTGTAGCATTGAGATCAATAACCACTCTACCAACAGGAGAGTTCTCTGGGATTTCCACCAAGTAGGATGGTGACTTAAAAACAGGGCTGTTGTCATTGGAGTCTATCACTCTGACATGGATTTGTACAGTGGACGATCTTGGTGGATTGCCACCATCCAAAGCGGTCAGAACTAAGTTGTGTCGACTTTGCTCTTCTCTATCTAATGGTTTCTCTATAACAAGCTCAGGGAATTTGGTTCCATCACCTCTAGACTTAACATCAAGGGAAAACAGTCCATTATGATTGATAACATAGGTCTTCAAGCCATAGTCCCCAGAATCTGGATCGTAGGCACTGGTTAGAGGAAACCTTGTCCCAGGTAAGGCATTTTCCGAAATATCAATATCAATTTGATCAGAAGGGAAAAAAGGAGTATTGTCATTAATGTCTGTTATGTCCACTTTAACCATATAAATTTCTTTATCGTTTGCAAACACCTCCAGGGAAACTTGACATTTTGAATTTCTCCGACACAGGGTATCGCGGTCAATCCGTTGCTTGGTAAAAACCAGTCCACTATCCGGTTCCACGTCAATTAGATTGGGCGCAGAGTTCTCTAAAACTCTGAAGTTCGATTTTTTACCCCTCTCGGCGATGCCCAGCTTTTCATTACTTAGATTGCCAACAATAGTCCCCGCCATAGCCTCCTCAGGTACAGAAAAATTTAAATTCTTTAAAGTCAGGGCGGGAGCCCACAAGAAGAAGAGAAGTATAACGAAAAGGTACATCCCAAAATGTAAAGGGTCTCCTGTGCTTCACGCTCCTTTTTCTTCTCAGTCCTCTGAACCTGTTGATTTGAAAACACCTACAGTTAGATAAGCAGCAAATGGAGCATGGCAGAAGAGGCTGGCAAGGTTAAATCAGTGATTGCTGTCTGCTGCAAAAAGACCATTTTTCACAATGCTGTCAAAACCTATCACTCTCTTTTTAAAGATATTAATTGGAAGGGATCATCTGAAAACCATGTTTAAATACCACCTCCCAAAAGAAGAGCATCTGTTATCGTGACCGGCAATCTCATCTCTCTATTAAAGATGCAATAACGCACAACTCACTTGCAATGAATATGATTTATTTGAAAAACGCTACCTGCACTCAACAACTGCAGACGGAAATTAAACTCTCTAGTGAGCAGAGAGAGAGGTTGGACCTGACATGAAAATGCATCTAGCATAGCAAGGGAGAAAAAAAATGAATATCGGAAGAGACGCACACACACAATGCCGCTATCTGACGCACATAGATCAGTTTCACCTCTTCAGTGGAGCCTTTTTTTTTTCCCAGCACAGGGCTAATTTCTAAGCCATCCTGTAACTGCATCGGTAGTATTCACCTCATTTTCAGTCCCCCCTTCCCGACACTGGATCAAATCAACAGGCAAAGCATGGCTGGATGCACAAATGGAAAACGACAACACACACACACACTTTATTGGAGCAGACAGCCAAGGCGGGCACGGGGATGGAAGAAAAAAAAAAAGACTCCTTAATTAACAAAAAAAGAAGAAATCGCTGCAAAGGGATAAATCAAACGACACTGACATAAATCACACCCTACAGCAATTATGATTGAGCTTGTTTTGTTTCTCGCTGGGATTTTCTGCTTCTTCCCTCCACAAAGTAATTAGTCAGGCGCTGGCACACACACATACACATACACACCATACAGGGGATTGGTGCCCCAGACATGGCACAGGCACAATGCAGAGCTTTAATAGCCGGTGAGTCAGCCTCAGTTAGGGGAGAGGTAGCAAAACAAACTCATTATTAAATTAGTAATATGGCAACATGTAATGACGGGGATGGGATGATGCCTGGATGGGGTGCTGAGGATGATGCCTGGATGGGGTGCTGAGGATGATGCCTGGATGGGGTGCTGAGGATGATGCCTGGATGGGGTGCTGAGGATGATGCCTGGATGGGGTGCTGAGGATGATGCCTGGATGGGGTGCTGAGGATGATGCCTGGATGGGGTGCTGAGGATGATGCCTGGATGGGGTGCTGAGGATGATGAGCTGGGCTTACCTATCACACAGCAGCACTGGCGAGGACCTGGATGCCAGACATGGGCTGAGTAGTGCTGCTGCTGCTTGTCTTCTCCAGCACATGCAGCAGCCTCTGTCACAGGCACATAGCACGGGCTGCCCGTCACATCCAGCAGCACCATGAGGAGCCTCTCAGCACTGGGCGGCAGCCACTTCAGCGCCTCTCTTCCTGCAGCCCCCTCACACAAATCCTCTGCGCAGCGCAACAGTTGCCCGGTTAGTATATAATCCGCTCTCTGCAGCCCGGTCCAGCAGCCCGCCTCAGCTCCTAATGCCTCTTTACTGACTGACTCTATTCACCTCACGCTGCTGCTTAAACATTGACACTGTTCACATGCCAGCCAATCGCGGCTCGCCCCGCGGACCCGCCCCGCTGCCGTGCCTTCCAATGGCGGAGGCTGGAAAGCTTTGACGGGCAGCTGGGGATTGTAACCGCCTTGTGTCATCGATTAAGATCAGTTAGGGCTGAGACGGCAGCAATGTGAGAGGGACGCCCGGATAGCGCTGCCGCCACTTAGCAGCGACTTGTGGCTACAGTGTGGCCACCTGCCGCTCTATGGAAATAAGGCTCCCTCCATCAATAAGACCTCCCGGGGCTCCATAGCAGAAGACATGGTGGACTTTCCCCCCTGCATTGAAGTGGACCAAAGCCCATGACACCCTGCCCTATATATAGTTAATTATATATAGAGTTGAAAAGTCTCCAGGGCCAATTGAAAGCCATCCCCAGGAGTGGGGTTCGAGGGGTTCCCCATACCTAGCAGCCATGCACATATCTCTCTCTCTCTCTCTCTCTCTCTCTCTCTCTATATATATATATAAATTAATATATATATATATATATATCTGTATATCAATCTACTGTATATATCTATCTATTGTTCTTATCTCCTTTCATATCTATCTTCAATCTTTTCATCTATCTTATCTACCTATCTATCCATCCATCAATGAGGATGGGGGGGGGGCAGAACTACAGAATAAGCTGTACCCAGAGAAATCACAAAATAGCCAGCACCCAGAAAAATCTCAGAAAAAAACGGGACCACGGGAAATCACAGAATAAACTATAGCCAGACAAAAAAACAACCTGTACCCAGGAAAATCACAGAATCAGCCATGCCTGGTTGGAGAAATTACAGAATCACTGAAAACACAATGGATAGCTGTAAAGATCTCAGTAATTTACCTGTAACAGTCAAAATGTTCCAGGTTCGGCAACAGTCACTGGTGAACATGGGCGCATTCAGCTCTGGGACCTGATGCTAAAACAGACCTCACAATTAACATTATAAGCAGATCTACCCAGCCCCACCATTAATAATCAGTTTGTAAGTGTAAATCCAGATCAGACCAATAAACAAATACAGACTCCACTTCCCAAACTAAAAAAGAGCCAGCAAGCTCGCCTGTTCTGTTGCCCAGATCCTGATCCCAGGTCCTGGTAGAATGTGAGCAGAGGACCCCCATTTCCTAGACAGAGCGAAGTGTAAGTGGATCCCCCCCCCCCCCCAGGCTACCAATTCATAGGCAGAACATGAGTGGATTCTCCTCTTCAAGCCCCCAATTAATAGAGCATGAGTGGATTCCTCCCTCAAGGACATCCTCCTCAAGGACCCTAATAAGAACACACAATTAGAGTGTCAGTGGATCGCCTGGGTAGGAAGGGAAGTCCCAGAGAGGATAAGGATATGCCACCTGTTCAACCGCCTAGTAGAAGAATTTTTGGGGGATCAAATTATTTGGAAAAGATGAGCAGGTAGTGTGCCCCTCCCAGGACAAAACTTATTGTATGCCCTCCAAAAGGCCACCCTCAAGAACCTTCCTAAATGTATCTGGGCCCCTTCCTCCCCCATTTCCCCCATTTCCCTCTCCAGTGGAAAAAAATGACCGTGTTTCACACCCCTCTCACACAGCCAATGTCAGCCCTTTCTGAGATGCTTCCAGCCGGACCCGTGCATCCAGCTGCCGCACCACTGCCCTAGAACCGGAGCATTATTGCACAAGGCATCCAGCTGCCGCACCCCTGCCTCAGGACTTATGTATTAATGTGCATGGCACCCAGCTGCCACACCTCTGCCCCAGGACCCAAGCTTTAATGTGCAGGGCACTTATCTGCCGCATCCCTGCTCAGACCCTGCCCCAGGACCCGTACATTGATATGCCAGACACCCAGATGCCGCACCCCTGCCCCAGGACCCAAGCATTAATGTGCCACATCCCTGCTCAACCCCTACCCTAGGAACCAAGCATTGATGTGCATGGCACAGGAGCATCAGGGGCCAAAGGTTTCATTTCTTCAAGCGCGCTATAGACAGAGTGCTAGAGGTAAACAATGCACTGACATCTTAGTTCCTCCCTGAAGAACCTACAGCTCTGGCCCCTGGCACACAGCGCACCAACAATGCATACTGAAGTAGTGTAGGCAGCTTGCATGGAGTCTCCCTATTACCAGTATTGCCCCCTCCCCTAACTTTGCCACAGAATAGAGAGCACTGACATAACTCCCCACTGTCCCACATTTGGAGGGACTGCCCCTCTTTTCTCAGTTGTTGTCCATAACCCTAAAGCTGACCTTAGGGTCATTGATGCCCTGCGCAAGATTTAAAGACAGTCCCCTTCCTCTAGACAACAGAGGAAACATGTAAAAGTGGGAGACTAAGAGATGGGGCAACAAAAACAAAGGGAATGCAGAAAAGAGAGGAGCGTGAACTATGCCAGGTAAAAAGTTAATCAGGAGAGCCTTGTGTCTTACAGTCAGGGAAGTTTCTAGACAAAATAGTGCCCAGTGCAGGAAGGAAAAAATTCTGCCTCCTTCTCACAGATCATATAGTGCTGCCGCTGCCCCATACCAGGTTCATGCTGCGCCTCTACTTTAAAAGCAAGCAGTGCCCCTCCCCAAGATTGAGCCCAATATTTGGGGAATAAGGGGTCTGTCGTATGGCGGCCCAACTAACAGTGGCCCTAACCTAACTGCAGAATACAGGATGGCTGGGATAAAGGTGCTCCCAATGGTCTTGCTGCCTAGGCCAATCACGCTGCTCGCCCTCCCCTAGAAACAGACCTTTGGCACACAAAACATATACTCCTTTAAAAATTACATTGAAAGTGGAATGTAGTTTACTAAACCTTTTCGGAAAGTCAATGTTTCTTTCACTGTTGTTGGGTTACATGTTGATACCCCACCCAATTACCCATACCCCTTCCTGGGCTACAGGGGGTGTGGACCAGATCAGTTCCTGGTCATTCAGGCTCTGAGCCCTGGGTTGCAAGCACCTGGTTGGTCCAAGAGCAGGGGACGGCCACGCTGTTTTTTAAAAGATTTTTTTCTGAAAGTAAACCACATTCTTTCCTTTACTGCTAAGCTCACATGCGACCATAATATTTGCACTGCCTATCACATGCCTGCACAATGTGTGGGTGTTATTCTGAATCACCCGGCCACCCACATATTGTGTACATGTGATCCACAAATTCTTGCTTCAAGCACTTCACTGGTGATCTTCTCGCCATCCAGAATATTTCCCAAGACCTTTTCTGAGGCATATAAGAAAACCTTGCTCCAGCCATTATCCAAGTGATTCTGGCTACACACCTTGCATCTGGTCTGATGCAATATCTGAACAATAATATCAAAATGTCATGTGTTTTATACAGTTTATGCCGCAAAAAGATCATAAAGTCACATTATGAATGTGGCTAGCATTATTGAATAAAAAAAAAAATAGACAATGGTGATTGTCGCATGTATAGAAAGATCTGTAACAACCTTGAGGCCTGGATAAAGTGTGCTATATTTGCTGATAATACTAAAGGTTACTAGCACACAATAGCTTTGAGTGGGGTGTAAACACAGCAGAGCTGCACAATACAATTGTCAATGCACTAAAAGTCCTTCTATATATTAGCCTTGTGAAGCGAGAATAAAATGAGAACAAAAAATAGGTCTGACTGAACGGTCTCTGGGCTGATTTCATACAACAGTAGAGGTGAGGCTCTATTCTCTTTTTGTTCAGTTCTGCTGAATAGTTTGCGATATACTGGTTCTGCATCACCCGAATCTAAGTCTCATCAAAGTCTGAGGGGGAAAATTAAGGTTGTGCTTTTGGGTCTCTGGAAAGCAATTAAAGTGGATGTCCAGTTTAATTGTAACCCTCATTAGGATGACTCCTTACCTTGCCCGGGATCCAGCCCTTTCAGCAGCTCTTCTGTGGCCGTCACACAAAAAATGCCTAGAGCAGCTTACCCAGGTAACCTCGGGGCATCGTAATGGAATGCCCCAAGGTTGGAGAAGCTGCTCTGTATGTGAGCTGTGTGAGCCCCCAAGACTGCCAGGAATCACTCACCTCACTGAGGTTCCCACACCATGCTCACTGACCTTGGCAGCATCTGCGGCCTTCCAGTGGCTGAGAAGACAACCCCCACTTCCAGCCATTCAGGGACACAGACCAATACCTGAGGTTTTGGTACACTGTAACAGTAACAGTTACTGATACATTCAAATCCTTGGCTTTAGATTCCTGATAAGTGAACTTGTTCGCTTCCAGTGACCACCTCAGGCAGCATCCCCTCAAGACTTGTCAAGGACATTCAGAGACATTGAGAGAAGCACCTGATAACCCTGCATAATGAGGTCAGCAGGAGGGCATTCACTAGTTTAAAAGCACCATTGAATGAAAGACAGCCCCTGGCAACCAATATTAGGTGTATTCTCAATATTTTGGGGTGAAATATGTGCAAAAAATAAATCGATTTTTACAATTTGTAGCGTGTTTTTTTCATAAATAATAATTGTCAATAAAATCTTAATGGATGTGAAATCCCCATTTCTCCCAGTTATAACTGTGCCACATATGTATTGGCAGACATCCTTCCCTGCCCAGGAGATTCTCACCCAACTGAAACAATGCTTTAGGAGATTTTCAGATAAAATACAACTTCTATGCACACCTTGCAGTTTTTCAAGAAATACCCCCCACAAACTATATATTCTCTGGAAGTGCACACCTTAAGATTTCTAGGCATACCAGGCTTGTTGACATGGGCACAGTTTTCTGGATGTAAAAACTATCGTCTCGATGAATTCTTTGGTTGCACAGGGTTTCCCTAAAAAAAGGATAAAAAAAGCAGAATTAAAGCCACATTTCCTAAAAAAGCTATATGCAAACAAGAAAAACTAATTAAATCTGGAAAAGCATGTACGTATGTGTGTATGCTATGTAAATGAAAAACGCTTTTATAAAAAAAATGAAGGGTTAAAAAATACTGTAAATAAAAAAAAAATCCCCCCTACCCAGCATAACCAGCTCGGGGACCAGCTATGCAGGGCATGTAGGCCAGGGTGCAGAGGTCAACCTCAGTGACCCTGGCCATGCCCTGCAGGCTTCACAGCCCCTGTGCTCTTCTGCCCCCCCCCCCCCCTGGGCTTTGGGGAGGCAGGTAATGGGGGGCTGAGGGTTAATGGCAAATCACCTGCTACTCGCAGGTGACTTGCCAGACCCTGAGCCTTGTGTACTGGTATAGGGGTCTAATAGATCCCTTACTAGTTCACAAAGGGTTAGCTGGAAAAAAAAGACACACACACTGGTAGAAAAAAATATTTTATTCATTTTTTTTTAATACTTACCTCCCATCCATCCCGAGCACTGTGTCCCATGCTGAACACTCTGGCTTCTAGCTCTCCTGCTGATGCTGAAAGCCTTTTATACCTGTTGAGTGATGGGACATAAAGGGTTAAATAAAAAAATGACTTAGGGTACCCCCCCAGGGTTAATGACAAGTCACCCACTAGCCGCAGGTATGTATTATATCTTGAATCCTCCTGAATACACGCATTTATGTCAGGTTTTTCACCCAGTTGGTAAGTGAGATATGTGAACACTCCGCATTTTTTGACTGAATGCCCTCTATAGCAGCCCCGGTGATAAATAAGGCAACTTGCGCCATCCTCTTCCTGCCTTGATGCAGAGGCTGTGTGGGAGATGTTAAAAGAGAAGATACAAGCAAAGGTTTGTTTTAGTGGGGTGCTTCAAGTTTACCAAAACCCTGTATTTTCGTCTTTTTCATCAATCTTGGGTCTAAGGATCTTTGATCCTTGGCCTTGGGGCATCCCAATTTCATCCTGCCATGGAGTCTTTTAGAATCCAGGACCAGCTGTAATGGGTTTTGTTCCACCTTAATGCACTTTAGATACAAATGAGAGAGTGCAACATGTTGAGGAAGCGCACTTTTCTGGGTGAAATGTGTTGGGAGACAAGATATAAAGTGTTTTTTCCTGCGTGTGTGTGTATATATATATATATATATATATATATATATATATATATAACCAGTTGTCCTGCAACTGTTATCATCTATTTTTTGAACAAAAACTTTGACAATTTTCAATTATGTGTTTGGTCATACGTTATTCTGGTGCTAAACTAAGTACTTTAAATATCATCTTGTCCTCATACATGTTTTTGGGGGCATTTAAATGGGACTAGTACTCCCTGTGGTGAAGGGAAGTCTATTTCAGAAGACTCCAGCCCGATAGTAACGAAACAGGCCTCCTTTCTCAGCTAGATTCAGCCTAATTGCTGCACTTACCCTGTGAAAAAATAGCAGGCACCCACTTGATTAAAAAGCCCCAGCAGTGTTTTTGAGGAAACTAGAAAAATGTAAAAATATTTAAATAAAGAAAATGTTGACTGCAATTGAGGGGGCCTGTCAAGACCTGGCATACCCCTCCATTGCGGTCTATGTATGGGATGGGCTGGCTTCACTTTGACTTTTAAGGTAGGCTATCCATTGTAGAAGGCATCCTCTTTTCAACTTCAGCCTTTATACACCATTTCATCTACCAGTGAAATGTTCCTTTTCCCGTTGGTTGCAAGACCATTCCAAAGCGCACCATGTTCTTAGTTGAAGAGGTGTTCTTTTCATGAAATTCGATGCCCTTTCTTCTCCAAACATAGCTTTCCTCTTTATGGCTAAAAGTTCTATTTGAATCTCATCAGCCCACAGGTTTTGTTTCCAAAATGCATCAGTGCATCATGTGTTGAGGATGCAGGATCACTCTTCCAGGAATGCCATATTTGTACAGATGTCCCTGAACAATGTCTGACAACTCACTTACTTTTCAGACTGTCTGAAGGTCTTTTGCAGTCAAGGGGGGGGTTATTTTGTCTTTTTAGCAATCCTATGAGCGCCAGAAAAGTTGTGTGTCTTCCAGATCTGCTCCTGACACTGTTCCTGTTAACCATTTTAAAATTACAACAGAGGTAATGACAACCTGAAACCACTTTGCTATCTATCTATAGTAGGTGCAGGCTCGGCTGGCCCACAGGGTTACTAAGAAAAGACCCGGGGGCCCCTTTGATTGACTTCCTTACCAAAACCCGAGCTAGGTATGCTTATTTGGGGCATTCCAGATGCACACACAAAGACAATACAGTGTGCAGTGTGCATGGGCCCTGAAAGTAAGGGGGTAATGCTTGCATCTAAGTATGAGGTAGGCCCGGAGTTTTAGTTCTACTGGTGAGCCCCAGGCATTCCAGTCTGACACTGAGCAGGGGTACTAAACTACTTCTTGTAAAGGTCCATATATCGGCATCCAGTGAGATGTGACGTTCCGGGGGGGGGGGGGGGGTGGGTGTTGTTACAGATAAGCCGGGGGTGAGGCTATAGTTTCTACAGGAAAAAACAAGAAGGCTAAAAAGCTCCTGTTTGATTTTATCCACTGCCCCATAGTGCTGGAGAAAAAGACAAAGGACCTTTCATTTTAGTTTGGCCCCAGAGAACCTATAGGCCTGTGGCTTTTAATCCCCCCCCCCCCCCCACGCATTTTGTGTGGGCCAAGTACATTGGGTACAGGGGTTACTAGGGCCAAAATGCTACTGGCAATAAGATCTGGTAACGAGGATGGATAGATAGAGCTGGAGGGAGAGTGATGAATGGGCGTGATGAAAATAGAACAGGAAGGACAGGGAGGGATAAAGAGAGAGATGGAAGGAGAAGGGATGGATGGGCAGAAATAGGTGGGCAGGAATTGATGGGCAGATCTGGGGGTATAGAAAGGCAGAGCTGGAAGAAAGAGTAATGGATTGGCAAACTTGGGAGGCCAGGAATTGGATGGGCAAAGCGTGGAGGATAAGAATATATGGGTAGAGCTGGGGGAAGAGAGATAGATGGACAAAACTGGAAGGACAGGGATTTGATGGGAAAAACTGGGATGACAGGGATGGATGGGGCAGAGAGACAGGGCTGAATAGGGCAGAGCTGCGGGGACAGGGCTGCATGATTCAGTTCTAAGAGGGCAGGGCAGAGCTGATGGGATAGGGATGGATGGGGCAGAGAGACCAGGTTGGATAGGGCAGAGCTGAGAGTACAGGGTTGGATGGGGCAGAGCTGAGGAGACAGGGCTGTGTGGGGCAGAACTAAGGGAACAGGGATGAATGGGACAGAGAGACTGGGCTGGATGGGGCAGAGCTTAGGGGACAGGGCTGAATAGATCAGGACTGAGGGAACAGGGTTGGATGGATCAGGGCTGAGGTGACAAGGCTGGATGGATGGATAAGAGTTGAGGGGGCAGGATTGGATGGATCAAATCTAAGGGTACAGGGATGTATGGGGCAGAGCTAAGGGAACAGGGATGAATGGGGCAGAGAGGCTGAGCTGGATGGGGCAGAGCTGAGGGGACAGGGCTGGATGATCGGGGCTGAGGGGACAGTGCTGGATGGATGAGGGGCTGAGGGGACAGGACTGGATGATCGGGGCTGAGGGGACAGTGCTGGATGGATGAGGGGCTGAGGGGACAGTGCTGGATAGATTTGAGGCCGATGGGACAGGGCTGGATGGGTCATGACTGAGGAGACAATGCTGGATGGATCAGAGCTAGATGGATCAGAGCTGATGGGACAGGGCTGGAGGAATCAGAGCTGAAGGGGCAGTGATTGACGGCTCACTGCTGAGTGGACATTGATGATGGACCATGCCTGAATGAGGACTGGTTGGATCAGAGATGAGGGGACAGGGATGGATAGATCAGGACTGAGGGCACAGGTATGATGGCTTAGGGCTGAATGGATCAGAGCTGATGGGAACAGGTCTGAATAGATCAGGGCTGAGGGGACAGGGATTGTTGGAGCAGAGAGACATGTGTACAGCAGTTTATGTTGCAATGCTGGGAGCCAGGGTGCAGAGTGATGACACGTCTCTGGAGGAGGGGCTGGCAAGGAGACTACACAAAAGTGCCAATCAAGTGAAAGGGGTGCGCTGAGCCCAGAAAACACAAGCCACTGAGTGCAGGGCAAAATCCGGCTCCTGCAGTCTGCATTCGGACCGTAGTCTGCCAGCTGAGTACCGCTGTCCAATAGCCCTCCCTTTGCTGAGTATTTTAGTGTTTGCAGCTGCTTAGAAGAACCCATGACTGCTATGTTTTAGAACAAGAGAAGTCTGGGTATTTGTCTTTTTTTATTCTTTTCCTTTTTTGCACACTAAAATTTTACCAAACAAAAAAATACTAGGGGGTTATTCATGAAGGGATAGCTCCAGGTAGTGCCTCGTAGCGGCAGGCAGCGTCTGGTGAGCGCTGGGTGCTGTACGCAAAACCACATTTATGAAAGTGAATCTGGTGAGCGACTCTAACAGCGCCATGTAGCGTCCGATGTATTATTACAGGCGGCTCAGCGTATAGCGCCGGAGCTTCCAGAGCGCCAGATATTACCTTTTGCTCACTGTCGCTTTCCCATACATTTCAATGGCCGTTCATTTGCTTGTGTTTAAACCGGTCTGGCACTAAAGTGTTAATGTCACAGTGTTAAAACAATGTCATTCCATGTGTTTTTGCTTTGTTACTGGTGGATATGTGTTCAAGAACAGACTTTAATCACAAAGCATCTGGCGCTCTATGCTATAGCAACCAGATTTAGAGCGTCGCCGCTGTGTGTGTCCTTTTTTTGCTAAGTACGGTGTGGAGCGCCGAGAGTCGGTGCCATTGAGCTGGTGCTACCTTTTGCTCCGTGAGCGCTGTACTGGTGTTAGAACGCCCAACATACATCACATTCATCGACGCCGCTGAGGCGCTCTGTTACTGCACTCGATACCCGCTTACAGCGTCTACTAGCGGTCGCTCTAAGCGCCATATGCTATACAGACGCTCATCTGCCGATACCTGGTGTTTGTAATAAAACAGCCTTCACTTGAAAATGCTAAATAATGTGGGTAAATATCAAAATTTCCTATTTAACAAATATCATATTTAACTACGTTTTGGAGATCATTTCATCTTCAGCGGGGTTAACTTTTCAAGGTACTCACTCCACTTCCAGAGCACTCCCGCTGCTCCAGTTTAGTACCCTGGGAGTTTGTGTGGACCTGGCACATTCCTACACACTTATAAAAGAAAAACGGTCACACTTTAGATTTTTTCATCTCTTTGATTCTATGCCCCAAATAGAATTTCCTTCCAGTGACCTAATGTCCAGTCAGCACAGGGTTATTAACTCCACTAATTTAGGGAGAAAACAGACATGTGAACAACTTCACTATGCAACTCAATATACATTTCATCTTTGGAGGCCTCGACCCGGCGGACCTGCAGAGATGACACCGCCCAGTAGGGGATATTGTGTTGTAGCCAGAGCTATTGTATTTGGCATTCAGGAGTACGGAATGTGGGATCATGTAGATTATCCAGCCGGAGGGCTACTGAACTGGATTGTCCCGGCTTCGGCTAATCGCTACTCATGGCTCCTGTGACACAGAAGACCCAGAGGATGAGACAACAGTACTTTGCTTACAGTGTGGGATCAGACAGAATGTGGGAACCAGGTCAGTCTTTTTTTATTTTTGCACCCACATAGTGGGGTTTAATGTCTCGCTTTTAATTGTAGGTCCACTGTAAATCATTCCATACATTACATTCCTCACTTCTTGTAATGTGTGTTAGGTGTCATGCATCAAAGCTTTCTAATGCTTGGCATAGTTCTTATGAGGCTGTTTAGCAAAATGTAGCAATCCCATTTTGTAGTAATCCCAAAACAACAGAGTACAATAGGGTTGATTCAGCACTGTTTTTTGTGGTTAAACACTTTTTTCTTATGATTTTTTTCTTTGGTGCAATTCATCGACATATTTAATTGTGCAATCTTTTTGAACATTTGTACAGCTAAATATGAAGTTGAATTGCACTGATCGAAAAATTCATGAGAAAAGATACAGAAAAAATACATGCTGAATCAACCCTAATGGCAGAAGAGACAAGGTATCTGTAGTTTATTTTCTTTTTATTTTACCATGGCACAGAGAAAAGTAAGGGACTTTGGTGTGACAATACTAATTTAGTTGCCTTTCAGCCAAACATGTTTATCCTATTTTAAACACACTGCTCTGAGTATTATGAAGCTGGTGGGGGGATATGGCTTGCCACTGACAGGTGATTTTTTTTATAAGATTCTGCCAATATTCAAAAAAATGTTGTCAATCACCCAAATTAAAATTGCTGATTTGAATTTCAAGCTATCAAATAATCTCTTGTTAAAACCACATATTTATTTATTGAGAAAACTAATTTTGTAAATTGCCTAGCGGTGCCAGATTCAATTTAATACTTTTCATTTGTCCCCATTAGAAAAATAAACTGGGATGGTCACAAGCTAATAATATTTAAGAATTTTCCATCTGATCTGTTGTCATTTTGACTGGCTATTTTTTGTGGAAGTTTTTTTTGTGGAACAAAAGATTATTTGTGTAGCAAATTATTGTCTTGATTCTTCAAGCACTTCTGCCAGACAATGCCATATCAGTGAAAATTAGAATGGTGAGAAATATAGTTACATTTTTTTCAGCATGTTGCTACACTGCTAATGTTTCAGTTAATATGTTTCTTGTAGTGCAGCAACATGTGCCAACATATGAAAAAATATATATAAATGACATTTAGCATCACTCCAATTTGCACCTATGTGGCATTGTCTGGCAGAAGTGCTTGATAAATCAGGCCTATAATTTGTGAGATCGAACCACTAATCCTTTTGCTTAAGGCCAGCCTAAAACTGTGCAGCTTAATGGTGCTACAGAATGCTCCTTCTACTCTAGGTTAGTTGTCAGTATCTAGAGTGGAATTTTATTTGATGGACATATTTTCATGCTGGTTAAAGCATTGCTGGCTTGGCGACACCCTGTAGAATGCAGAGAGGTTGGGTCAGGGGCTATACCTCCTACCCAGTCATTCATTTAGTGCACAGTGTAATAAGATCGTCCCGCTGTTCCTACATTATTGTAAAATGAGACTACTCAGGCTTGTGCTCTGGCTTGGAGAATCGCTAAGTGCTGTATATAATCTGTAGCCATGAAATATTTATATGTAATAATTTATGTTCCACCTATTAAAAGAATAACATGCAATGTAAAAATATATATTTTAGTAGAAAACATAATAAAGCAAAATGAGATGATAGAAATGTTCCTCTGAAAACCCAGTGCAAATAAAACCTGACACTCATGCCTTACAGGAAATCGATTGCAAAAATAGGCTGATAGTCTAATGTGAAAAAGCATGCAATATAGCAAGAGTAGGGGTTACTTATACATACTACACTTTTTTTGGAGGAAGGGAAATAAACCAGGTGTGACAGGTTAATGTGTTAATGTGTTAATGTGTTAATGTATAATTACACCACTACTGGTGAAATATAACAGTCTGTCCACTGAAGTCTAGGGAACAAAACACCATTAATTAATCTAATATCTACGCAAAGCATTGCATTATAGGTAAAAGATCTTCACACACATTCGAGTAATAGTAAAATGGTTATTCCATCAGAAGCTAGACTCAGAGAAAGGCAGAGTTCTAAAGTAAAGTAGAATGCTATAGTTTACATTTTTTTCATATTACTTCAAGTAATAGGGAAAAATAAGCTTGGCCTTTTTTATTTTTATATGAAGTGTATGAATAACACTCCCCTTACCTCCATCATATTTTGCATTCTATGGACTTGTAGTAAACATACCTCAAAATACAAAATACATGAAGATTCTTTATTTCAAAATGAGGCAAAGAGATCATTTTATAAATGCCTAAAAGTGCACATATATTAAAGCAGACCTCGAGTCAAAAAAAAAGTTTAGTAAATTGCCCTTCTTAGGATCAGTGCCATAATCAGTTTGGCTTGAGAGAGTGATATTTCTCAAAAACAAGGACGTGCCCATCATTTTTCACTCACGCAAACACTGAACAAACAGGTAATGTAGCAAACAAAATCTGTGTGAGGGAACCTATTACAATGCATATCTATGGCGGTAGCCACCGCAAAAAGCATTCAGTCAGGCGATACAATGTATTTAGAAGATGTCAGCAGCTAGCAAAGCAAAGATGAGTCATTACAGCTGAAGGTTTTCTACTTCTGGCTTTAAATAAGAGATGATTGCACAGAAGTATGAAGCAATTTGTTATGTGTTTGTGGCAATATGGCCGCTGCCATGCATGATTAAGAGTGCAGAATCTGCCTGCTATTCCAAACATCTGCATGATGTTAATCCCTCTCAATAAGCTTATGTCACTTTAAGGGAGCAATATACTAAGCTTTGACTTTTTGACTGGAGGTCTGCTGTAATTATTAAAACCTAAAACTTTCCCTCCATGGCAGTAAAAGATCTACTGACTCTAAAACTTAAGATTTACTTTATAAAAGCAAATCATGCTCCTAATTCCTTCCTTTACTGAATCACACCCTATTATAAAGCGGAAATTTAGTTAAAAAGGGCTTCCCCCCCGCCCTGCCCCCATATTCTGGTGCTGAGGCAACATGAGGGTGTTAAAAAGAAAAAAACCCTTTACCTTATCCTCAGCCCCGTGCTTCCCCAGTCTCTGTGCGGCTGCCAAGGAGAAAGCACAAAGCGGCATCTCCCAGGTCCCCATGTGGTCCTGCCACCAATTCTCTTGAATTAGCGGGCGAGAGTGTGCACTTTCACACAAGATGGGGCACCCAGGATCTGGAATTCCAGGAAAGCCGCACAGGCCCCTGGATAAGATAAGGTGTCTTTATCTTTCTAACCCCCCCATCCTGCCTCAGTGCCAGGATACCCCAGTAAAGTGGACCAAAACCCACTTAAAGCGCACGTGCAACATGGATTTTGGTCCCCGCTGCTATAAGACAGGCTGGGGGACATCCAGAATGCTGGAGCCCCCCACACATAACCCCACAGAATCCCCGTAAAGCTTACCTTAACGTCTGTGGCCCGCTGGGAATCCAGCGTCGCGATTGACTACCCAGTGCTCACATGGCCAGGACATTCCGATGGCTGTTAGAATGGCGGTGCTCACTACCCATGTAAGTGCTGGGCAGCACTGGATTCCCGGTGAAGGACTGAGGTTAAGGTTTGTTTTATGGATGTTCTGGGGGGTTATGTGCAGGGGGAGCATTCTCCAGCGTTGTGAATGCCCCCCCCCAGCCTGTCTTATAGCGGTGGGGACCAACACCCGTGTAGAACTACTAATATAACCAATAACTTCTTACTGGAAAAGAAACTGGCTAAAGATTTGGAACATTGACAATTTTGAGACTATTATTTCTGTTATCTGACTCCATCTACATTTCCCAACCCCACTATCAACTTACACCATCGAATATGACTTTTCTGCTTCTCAAAGTATAGCAAATTTAAACAGAGCCCATTCGTAATGTGGATTATGGGCGTTCCCGTATAATGTGGCGCTGTGCTGTGTACTACATTGGCACTAGCAGTTTCTGCGCATAACAATACTAATTAGCTTTGATTGTTGCACTTAGGTATTGGCCGGCCTATTTCAGCGCCTGGACCCGTCAGCTGATCATCCCAGCGCCTGTGAGAGCCACTTTGTACTACTGTTTTTCATTACAGTTAAAAGAAATCACAGCTGGGGACAAAGAGGACAGACTTTATAGTGCGTTTGGGTTGCATTTTAGCTGTTGGTATCCTAAATACACACGCCCCACACTCGGTTTCCAATGATCTCTTCAGCTTCTGCCATCTTGCACAGGAAGGGGCCATTTATACCATCAGAAATGAGCTGACGTCAGCTTACTCGCTAATAGCCCATCCCTGTGTCAGGGATCGAGATTCCAGGAGCTCAGCGAAGATGTGGTCTGTCCCGCCAAAGACACTGCGGGCGGTTGAAGGATGAAAATGTTACCCAGTACTGGAGCAGGCTCATTAAAACTTTGATTCAGTGACAATATAGATTAAAGGATATACATTTTTAGCTGTTGTTTATTATTATAAATGATGTGCTTTAGCTTCGGGTTATCGTTACATCGGAGAAAAATGTTGCCTATTTTGTACGTCTTGGCAAAACAGATGCAAAATTCAATTCAAGAATAACTCATTTTAATGTTTTATATATTTTTAGCCCCTTTCCCCTGGGGCAGCTAGCGAGGCCTGGTAGCATACCAGCGCAATGTCCTTTAACATAAGTGTGCAGGCCACATTGGGCATTCACATACCATGGCGTCTGAGCAAGCGTTCCAGGTTCCTGCTTAGCACGCACAAATTGCGCACATGTGGTGAACAGGGACACCAAAGGAGTGTGAAAGAGCATGCACAAAATTGCAATTGAGACTTTGGGTCTGCCATAGTGTGTGTGGGAATTGAGGAGGAAGCAGATGGAGGATTACCATGAGAGTCATACTGAACTCATGTTCACTCCCTAGTCACGTCCCTTTGTGTTTACCTAAAAACATCTCCCACATCCGTCCCTTGCTCACGCTTGACAATACTAAAATGTTACACTCATAATTCTACTTTAACTTCATTAACAATTTCACAATAATTTCTTACTCCCTAAACTTGATGTCTAGAAGTCATACTGGGCTCTTCTGTCTGGTACACATGTTCACTCCCTAGCCATCTCCTTTTGTCTTCAACTTAAAAACACCCCACATCCGATCCTTCTGCCTGTTACCTCTAATGTTCTGAATCCTGCTGCCTGCCTTATCCACCTTTCCTCTTACTTTTCCAATGCTGCTTTCCTCTGTCAGTCCCTGTCAGTCTTAAATCGAATCCAGTTTGTCTATAACTCTAACCTATATAGTAGGCAAAAAAAAACCAATACACTCACCTTTAATCACCCCACGGCGGCTCTGCGAGTGGTGGTGTGAGACGGGGAGGCTGATTTATAAATAGCGACATGTAGCGACAGTTGAGCGACTGTAGCGGTATTTTCACAGCGCTGTAGTCGCTGTGCTTGGCCGTTGTTCGGTTGTTGACAGCGACTCAGTCGGTGTGGCGTAATGTTGACTACAAGGTTACGAGTCGCTATTTGACAGGTTGCGCGATGTATGGGTGCGCGACTGGTCAGAGCGACCGGCTTCCACCATATTCATCAAAAAATCACGCTCAAAAAATTCAAGCGCTGTGAAATGCATGTTTAAACCCCAGAGCGCTGGAGGCGATGTGTTAAAAGTAGTTTTTTAACCCCCAAACCACCATATTTTTGGAAACCAAAAAAAAAAAGTATTTTAAATAATTTAGTAATATGAATACATTAATATTAGACCTGTAATATCAATTCTGTACAATTTTTTTTTTCCCTAAAATGGCAGAAGTGGTCACAGAATTTTTCACATTAAAAAAAAAAAAAAAAAAAAAAAAACATTAATAACAATTAATTATTAATATTTAAAGATTGTTCCATTGAAATGCATTGGAGCGCGCCAGGTAGCGAGAGGTCATACCTGTCGCTGTTCAAGGTCGGACGCTGGCGCTGTGGGCTGAGGCTGGAATAATGATGAATGAGTCGCTATATGGCGCTATCTCAGTCGCTAAGCAGGATTGGCTTGATAAATGTGTGATTGTGGTGGGGAGCCGGCGTTCTCGGGGCGGGGCCCGTCATTACCGGCCACTCACCAGTCGCTACCTGTCGCTATTCCTTCATAAATAAGGGCCTTGGATCGGGTGTTCCTGTGTCAGTGCGCTGGAATAGCAGTGATCGCCTGCGGGGGTTTAAAGATGAATGTAGTCTTTTGCCCTTATTCATCAAGCGATAGCGCCAGGTAGTGTCTGACGAGCGCCAGGTAGCGGCAGCTAACGGCGACTACCGACTCAAGTACGCCTGGCGGCGGTCACAATGACGCATTTATCAAGCAAAATGAGGCTAGCGCCGGCGAGAGCGACGGCTAGCGTGACATTCATCATGAAGCCGCCTGGACCGAACAGCGCCGCTGCAAATTCCCTCACAGCGCCAGGTATGAGCTGTCGCTCCCTGGCGATGTCCAATGCATTTCAATGGAGCAATCTATAATTATTCATAATTAATTGGTATTAATTTTTTTTTTATTTTTTTAATGTCAAAAAATCGGAGACCACTTCTGCAATGTTAGGATTTGGAAGTTAGGAAGTCAAAAAAAAAATTAAAAAAAATATGTGCAGAATTGATCTAACAGGTCTGAGATTAATGTATTCATATTACAAAATGATTCTAAAAACATGTATAATGTTACATTCAAAAAATATGGTTGTTTAGGGGTTAAAAACTAGTTAATACACATCGCCGCAAGCGCTCTGGGGTTTAAACAAGGAATGGACAGCGACAGCACATTCGGAGCGTGATTTGTTGATGAATATGAAGCTAGCCGTTCGCTCTGGCCATTCGTTGTCAGGCGCTCACATACAACGCTGGACCTGTGAAACAGCGACCCCCCAGCCCGTATTCAACATTACCGCACACCGACTGAGTCGCTGTCATCAAGCTAATGCCGGCCAAGCACAGCGAATACTGGCTGGCGCTGAAAAAATCACGCTACAGTCGCTCATCTGTCGCTACCTGGCGCTATTAATGAATCGGCCTCCCCGTATTTTATTGGCATCAAATATGATGTTAAATGTGCACAAGCCTGCTCTATTTGGCACTTCTTATAGGAAGTATAACTGGATTCCCATTTTAGAAGACCTGTTAGAATTGAAGATAAGCTTTAGACAGTGGTGCAACTCCACAGAAAGGCAAGAGGATTTTATTTCTGTAGTGGATATGTTAGCCTATTACGAAAAGCTTGTGGCTCAGTAGTGCAACATTTTTTAACATTAAACACTGCACTGCCACACAAGCAACACACAGATATGCTCTACTTAATATTTTTGAAATAGTTGATGTTATATATGAGAAGTGTTATTGGAATGTCCTTGGAATGAAGAATATAAAGGTCTTGATAGATTGAAATGTTTGACAAAGTGAGAGGGTCTGAGAAGGTCACATGTTCTGGGCAGCAGCTTAAGGTATATAAATGACTCCTAGGTCAGGTTTTAAGCTGGCCTGAAAATTGCTCTGCTGGTGGCCTTGAACTATAGAGTTAGGTTATTATATCTAACACCAAAAATTCACCTGAACCAAAAACCACAGGATGAAAAAATATTCCCCAGGCATTTATTTCTACCAGTCAATTAACAGAAAGATCACCTACTCGGCTTCTGGACAGCAGTTGCAGTATCAGACAGAATTCATTTGAAGGACAGGTAGTTGATGGATGGTCACATCAGCCCCTGTCAGAATTTAGCATACAATGACAAAATGAGAGTCTCAGGGCTTGTGTACACAAGCATTGATTTTCAATGCCTTGTGAGTTATTATTGGTAGTATTCGTGCCACATAGTAAAGCCATTCTATTTTATCCAATGGATATTTTATCACAGTGTAGAAGAGCATTGGTCCTACTTTCTAGTGACTAACGTTTTAGGGATTGTCTGTCAATTTTTTGCCAGGAAAAGAGATGCCTTACAGAGAACAAAACTCTGGTTGTGTCTGGATTGTTACATTGTACACTGTTTCCCATAATATTTTTACATTGTACCAATAGAATCTTAGATGCCGCCAGCAGCAACTTAAAGACAGACTAACGGCATGCTTCAAAATACAAAAACATCACCTCTCTTTTCCTCCAGATTTCCTGCTTGAAAATGCCCATTCATTAAATATATGGCCCCAAACTTCAGGCATGCCCCTGCTGGCTCCTGAAAAGTGGTGCAGCTGCTTCAAGAAAGAGGAAGGGTGCAAAGCCAGTGTGCCTTAGCAGACAAACACTGCACTCAATGAATTTAGCTGCCACGTTGTGATTTACACAGGTCTTGGCATTTCACCTTTGATACAAGCTCCTGAATGGGTACCTTTGTATTTTTAAGATAATCTAAATTCTGTATCAGTACTGTCTTAGATTAGTCATTGTACCTAACACAATGCAGCAAAAGATATTTTGCAATTATGTCTGGAAATATAAAATGTTAAAGAAATTCCGGAAAACAATACATGAATACATGGCCACCAATTTAGTTAATTATCTTCCACCTACGCCTGAAAAAGGCGGCATTTGGGGTAACTGATGTGGAAGGAATGACAGTAGATAAAGGTACGAAAATGTATTAATGATAATCTCTTCTCTTCCAAAAAAAAAATGGATTTGTTTGACTATCAGCTCTACTTGGACAAATCTGGACAATACTCTAAATGTGACTGGGCTAAGAGTTGAACAAAGAGGTGCAAAAACAAAGACTTTTTTTTAAAACAAAAACCTGGAAAATTGACACATTTGAAAGTTTGACAGAGATTATATTATACATTTAAAGATAAAGACTGATTTGTCGCTAGAACAATAGCAAAGAATACTTCCATCAATATTAATGTCATTATCCAGGCTCTAAATATAAACCTGTTATACTCCGTTTTTTTCCTTTGCAGAAGATTGCTCCTAGTCCAGCGCTGTGTATATTATGACTAGTTTGGCCGGGATTTTGGACATAAAGGGCCATTGTTTGCTTGTGCACACATTGGAATTTTCCTTTCGCATTTACCCACCCAGTTACAGAGTAATGACTAAGAGCAATCATCTTAAAGCCCGGACAATGACTTTAAAAAGATTGCCCAGGCTTAAAAAAAACAGAAGGATACTCACCTTTTATCCCCCGCAGCGGATCACTCCTACTCCTATCTCACCAGAAGCATGTGAAAGATCCCCCACCACCCATGTCTGATCTGCAGTCACCAGTGCCTCTGCCCTAAACACCCCACACCATCAGTCACTATGGTATGCCCTCTCTATTCATAGCAAAAGAGGCCTGGCACTTACAGACTACAAAGATAAATGTTGTTGCCTTCAGCATAATTGGAATAATGAAACACAGGCTGGGTTCTGCAATGGCTCTGTAAACTATAAGAAATGTAACTAGTATCATATCAGAAATTCTAAAAAGGTTAGACATGGCTGAACTCCAGCTCGACGGGTGCATGCCCAGGTGCATACGTGGTCATGAAGGTGAACGGTATGCCGGGTTGTACATTCTCATTCTCGTACCAGTGATTTCACTTGGCTTTTATGCATCTATCCACGGTGCAAACATACATATGCTTGTCCATCTCTCTTCTCCTGGTGCCAAACGGCCTTTAAAAGGAGGCCCAGGGTGTAGGGAAGATGGCTGCAGATCTTTATTGACATGATTCCTGCACCTGTGTCTTGTGATAATCCCGTTTTATATTGTCTATGCTGACTTTCCACTTTGGCTCTGACTTCTGGCTTTAGATGACTCTGGTTCTGACCTGTTGGCTTTGGACAACATCCCTGCTCTGGCTCCCGACCCCAGGCTTTGGATGCTTACCTGCTCTGGCTCTTTGAATTTTGGGTTACAGACTACCCTTGCTCTTAACTTTCTGGCTTTGTTTCAGCAATTTTCTGTCAGGTCTCGAGTTCCTCCACACCTTGAGTTCCCCTGCTATATGCCACTTCACCCGCAGATGGTGCTGTTCTGCAGACTTGGGAATCAGCTTGCACCTGTGATTACCTGGCCTATATATGCTGATCAACACATGGCCTTAGCAGATCAGCATTGTTTTCTGTCTTTGAACCCGGACCCTGGAACTTGGAACTCTGATACTCTGGACCTAGAGCCTTGGCATTAGCCTTAGCCATTGTTGGACTTGGACTTTTCTTTGGACTCCTAAGAACGTATGTTTCTGATATATATATATAGCAGCTTGGTTGGTGTGTACTCACTGTTTGTTATTATACACGGTATGCCGCATATCCGCCTCTGTCTCTGTCTAATTCTGGTCATTTACTACTGTTGCTGGTTCCCCCCAGTTACAGACCTTGCTAACACCTTTCTGTATTTCAGGTCTTGAGTGCCCTGTGTCCATATCCTCCAACCCATTTACATTTGGCACTCCAGCCTTCTTTCCTGTTCTGTTTCCCTGGCACCCATCATCTGGGGAAACCACAGGAGGTCCTGCTGGTGGTAGTCTGTTTCTATAGCATCCTGATCTCCAATAAGGTACATGACATGAGGTGACTTGTTGTTAGGCATCATACATTACGATGAACCTGTGGCTTAAAAGCATAAGAGTTTATGCTCCCTATTGTACAGAACAACACCAGTGATTATGTCGAAACTCTTTTTTAAATATACATTGCAATTAATTAATTAATTTCTCTAGAACAAGATTATTTTACCCTTTCCTAACTCATTCAATAAAAAGAAAAAAAACATACATTGTACAGAGATTGTACATTTATCATTGTTAAATGTATTACCTCATCTAGGAAATATTGTGCTGGAACTCTCTCAGCTATATCCAACCTGCAGCTTTCCCCAAGCACTTATTTCTAACTAAAATCCATCCACCTGAAATATCTGCTCACAGATATTATATTGAACAACCTAACATGGCCCAGAACAACCTCCAGGAAAAACATTTAAAATCCCGTTGCAAATATATGCTTTCTAAAAATCTCAATTCCTTAAGGCAAAAAAGTAAATGGCTGATTGGGAAGTCTAATAACAACACAGTTATACACCCTTGCTAAAAAGCTTGAGCTTTTTTATTTTCTGAACTGGAAATAAATGTAGAGGGATTCCAACCTCAGCACTTAAAGGAAAACTACATTTTTGTCAGGTATTAGTTGTTCTGGCATATTGTTTTCCTCTTATGAAATACAAATTAAACATGAGCATTAGGATTGTGTCCACATACCTGTGCTTAGCCTATTAGAATGCAGTTTCCAAGTTTATCATTTTCCTGTGACCCTTTGGTTGCTCAACTGGGAGTGGCTTAACTGGCCTTGAGTAAAACCTTAGTATAGTTGTTGCCTACAAATCCTAGGAACCTTCCACTGTCAAGGATGAACTTCCCTACCCCCACAAAGCAGAGCATGGTGGGAGGTGGAGGATCAAAGGGGGGAAAAGAGAAAAAAAATCTTACTAAAGGTTTTTCCACCCTGATGTGATGTGTCCAACTATAATGGTATGACCAAACACATGCCAAGACCAAAAACATATTCTGGTAAGGGAAATGAATGTGGGATAGAACATGACATGGAGCTAGATGTTTACTGAGGGGGAACAAAAAAAGAACATATAGAGTGCTTTTTACTTCAACACACAATCAACTGCAAATCAAAAAACCTTCCTTTTGGTTTTGTGCATCTGATCTAGTTTTAAGGATACACAGGCCCTTATTTAAGAAGGGATAGCGTCAGGTAGTGGCTGGTTAATGAGAGGTAGCGACAGGTAGCGACTACCTCTAAAAAGAAAACACTCAGAATTCTCACATATAATATCCTATTTTAAAACTGAGATCTTTAAATTAAATTGTTTGTCCCATTACACTTTCATTACACAAGTTTAAATGAACAGTAATTGGAAATTTGCAGTCAAGAATTGCACTGAAGATTGTATTGACTCAGTTTCCTTTTTAAAGACCATCGAAACCCATAGTGTCTGGGAAAGGGAAGCAGCATCTGTGAGGCCACTGTGGCTGGAACATGGTGTGGGTTCTCATATCCCCGTACTCCACCACCTGGTGGCACCTACATCTAGGTGGTCCAGTGGCAAGATAAGCAGCTACATTTTGGCATTTTGACCAGCAGGCTGCAGAGAGGATTGGAAGGTGGTGACAATGTATCAGGAGGTTGGGGAAAGGGTCCAAACACAAGACATCAGGAGAAGGTAGTGAAGACTATGTGGTGGTGGTGAGTATGGGATTATCTATATGACTGTATATTCAGTGCACAGGAAGGGTCAGGAAATACACTCTGGGCCCTTAGTTATGAAGGAATAGCGACAGGTAGTGACTGGTGAGCGGCCAGTAATGACGGGCCCCGCCACGAGAACGCCGGCTCCCCACCACAATCACACATTTATCAAGCCAATCCTACTTAGCAACTGAGATAGCGCCAGATAGCCACTCATTCATCATTATTCCAGCCTCAGCCCACAGCGCCAGCGTCCGACCTTGAACAGCGACAGGTATGACCTCTCGCTACCTGGCGCTCTCCAATGCATTTCAATGGAACAATCTTTAAATATTAATAATTAATTGTTATTAATTTTTTTTTTTTTTTTTTTTTAATGTGAACAATTCTGTGACCACTTCTGCCATTTTAGATAATTTTTTTAAGGGAAAAAAAAATTGTACAGAATTGATATTACAGGTCTGATATTAATGTATTCATATTGCTAAATTATTTAAAAAACTTGTTTTTTTTGGTTTCCAAAAATATGGTGGTTTGGGGGTTAAAAAACTACTTTTAACCCATCGCCGCCAGTGCTCTGGGGTTTAAACGTGCATTTTACAGCGCAAGAATTTTTTGAGCGTGATTTTTTGATGAATATGGTGGGAGCCGGTCGCTAGGGCCAGTCGCTATCATGCGCTCCCATACAGCGCGGAACCTGTCAAATAGCGACTCCTCACCCAATATTCAACATTACGGCAAACCAACTGAGTCCCTATCAACTACCGAACAACGGCCAAGCACAGCGACTACTAGCGGGCGCTCTGAAAATGCCGCTACAGTCGCTCAACTGTCGCTACCTGCCGCTATTAATGAATCGGCCTCCCCGCCTATTCAGGTATCTGTGCCTGGATCATATTACTAATTTTAATCATACCAAGAGCTGTGCTAATAAAACAATTAATTGCTTTATTACTTAGCATTACTTGCTGTATAACAATTTAACAACTTATGTTTACCATATCTAACTACACATAAATAAAAACTACAGAACATGTGAACGGTACTATGATGAGCAGGATATCCTTTACAATAATGATCAATCCCTTTACACTCCTCCTCACTAAATATTGGCAATCCACAGATTCAAGAATAAATAAAAAAAAATAAACGATTACAGTAACAGGCCTCTGATGATGCATAGATAAAACATGTTGGTAGCATACAGTGATCAAGTCAAAACAGGTCGGTCAGAAGACCAAATAAAAACTCAGATTTAATTGAAGTCAGTCTTAGTGGATAGGAGGCATCTCTAGATAATGACTGTAGGGTAATACATTTCTGCTGAGGCTTCTGTCTCCTTAATGGTATTCCTTCCTATCATCTCTCTATACTTTGCTGAGCTGTATTTCTTGTCGATAACACAAGGTGCTGAAGGATTCTGTAAATTATTTCTGCTACACTGCACATCAGAAGCTGCATGATTTTTTGTGCTGCATCTGTGGAAATCTGCCAGTGACACTTGACAGAGGGACATGTGTCACTGGGAAACTTCAAGTATACTTGTCACCAGTTCTGAACCTCTAAAAAAGCAGCACAAAAAGTACTACTTGGAGCAAATTTCTGTTAAAAGAATCCTGAACCTTCCGGGTGGCATATTTACTACTTTATTAAACCATATGTGTTGGTCTTTTCTTTGGTGTTGCTAAACCAAGAAGCTGATTTATTAATAGCAACATGTAGCGACAGTTGAGCGACTGTAGCGGTATCTTCACAGGGCCCGCTAGTAGTCGCTGAGCTTGGCCGTTGTTCGGTTGTTGACAGCGACTAGTCGGTTTGCCGTAATGTCGAATACAAGGTTACGAGTCGCTATTTGACAGGTTCCGCGATGTATGGGTGCGCATGATAGTGACTGGTCAGAGCGACCGGCTTCCACCATATTCATTAACAAATCACGCTCCAAAAATTCAAGCGCTGTGAAATGCATGTTTAAACCCCAGAGCGCTGGAGGCGATGTGTTAAAAGTAGTTTTTTAACCCCCAAACCACCATATTTTTGGAAACCAAAAAAAAAAGTATTTTAAATAATTTAGTAATATGAATACATTAATATCAGACCTGTAATATCAATTCTGTACAATTTTTAAATTTTTTCTAAAATGGCAGAAGTGGTCACAGAATTTTTCACATTTAAAAAAAAAACACATTAATAACAATTAATTATGAATATTTAAAGATTGTTCCATTGAAATGCATTGGAGAGCGCCAGGTAGCGAGAGGTCATACCTGTCGCTGTTCAAGGTCGGACGCTGGCGCTGTGGGCTGAGGCTGGAATAATGATGAATGAGTGAGTGGAGCTATCTCAGTCGCTAAGCAGGATTGGCTTGATAAATGTGTGATTGTGGTGGGGAGTCGGCATTCTCGTGGCGGGGCCCGTCATTACCGGCCGCTCACCAGTCGCTACCTGTCGCTATTCCTTCATAAATAAGGGCCCAAGTCTATTCGGACTAGAGTTATAATCTGACATCCAATCTTAGAGTGGATCTAAGTACCATTATACTCTACTGAAATTACCTTGATCATGTCAGCTGTATGACCTACAGAGCGATTATTGTTTAACTGAGGCTGATTTAGGCCCTTATTTAAGAAGGGATAGCGTCAGGTAGCGCCTGGTTAATGAGAGGTAGCGACTGATAGCGACTGGTGAACGCCGGACACGGCACGTAATTACACATTTACCAACCAGAATCTTTTTAGCGACTGGAATAGTGACATGTAGCGGATGAGTCATCAATTTCACAGCCTCAGCGAACAGCGCCAGTGTTCAGCCTTGCACAGCGCCAGGTATGACCTCTCGCTACCTGTCGCTCCTCCATACATTTCAAAGGACGATCCTTCTCTTCTCTTTAAACGGGTTTTTTTTTTTTTCAAAAAAATCACAAATAATTCTGTGACCTCTTCTGGCATTGAAATAGCAGTTTTTTTTCATAATTTTTTCCTTTTTTATATACAGTATTTCCTCAGAAATGACATTACAGGTCTGGCATTAAAGTGTTCATGTTACAATGTTGTTACAATGTAATTCCATATGTTTTCGCTTTGTTACTAGTTGATAGATGCTTGAAAACAGACTTTAAACACACCGCCTCCTGCGCTCTGGGCTTCAAACAAATATTTTTCAGCGCCAGAGATTTGTGAGGCTGTTTTGCTGAATATGGTGTGAGTCGGTCGCTATGAGCAGTCGCTAACATGCGCTCCCATACAGCGCTGTACTGGTCAAATTGCGACTCCTCACAATGTATTCAACATTACTGAACAGCGACTTAGTCGCTATAAAGTAGCGACTCACGGTCGAGCACTGCGACTACTAGCGGACGCTCTGAAAATGCCTGATACAGACGCTCATCTGTCGCTACCTGCCACTAATGATGAATCAGCCTGCCCGTGTAAGTGGGGAATTAAACTGGAGCTTCAGCATAATTTAATGAAAAGAGCAAACCTGAAAAATTATTCCCCAGTATCTAAAATGAATATATTTTACGTTTTTTGTCAAAAATATTATTCTTTCCTCCACTGGGCTGCAACTCTGTTCAGGACTCTAGGATAAGGGTACCGCCATCTTGCCTCAGAAGCATCACACATACTGAGGAGAGCAGAGGGAGGAAAACTGCAGGGGAGTTGTAGCTGTGTTTTGTACAGACAGAGCATAGCTGAGGTCAGGAAAAGGAGAGCAAACCCAGAATGCAGAACGGCACAGTCAGAAGGCAGTTCCTGTTTGTAAGCAGCCTGAATCTCCATGGGCTGCCATCTTGAATGTTTAAAGACTCAGAAAATGCAGTAGATGCAGGTAGGATGGTTTTTAATGTGAGCAATCTGTATGTACAAGGTGGGGGAACATATAAGATAGACTCTTATTCAGGGTGAAGGCCCAGTTTAAGAGAACCAATATTTTGTAAACATCTTGAGTAGATTCCTGTCGATTTTTTTTTTTTTTTGTGAATGTCAACTCATCTCCTTATTTATGCCCTTATTCATCAAGCGATAGCGCCAGGTAGTGTCTGACGAGCGCCAGGTCCCGCCAGCTAACGGCGGCTACCGACTCAAGTACCCACGGCGTCGGACACAATGACGCATTTATCAAGCTAAATGAGGCTAGCGCCGGCGAGAGCGACAGCTAGCGCAGGATTCATCATGTAGCTGACTGCAACGAACAGCGCATGACCTGGCGCTCCCTGGCGATGTCCAATGCATTTCAATGGAGCAATCTTTAATTAATCATAATTAATTGCTATTAATGTTTTTTTTATTTTTTTAAAGGCCAAAAATTCTGTGACCACTTCTGCAATGTTAGGATTTTTTTTTAAGGTAAAAAAAAAAAAAAAAAAAGGATTTTGTGCAGAATTGATATTACAGGTCTGATATTAATGTATTCATATTACGGGATGTTTATAAAAACTTGTATAATTTTACAATCAAAAAATATGGTTGTTTGGGGGTTAAAAACTATTTTAAATCCATCGCCGGCAGCGGTCTGGGGTTTATACAAGGAATTCACAGCGCGAAAAAATTCGGAGCGTGATTTGTTAATGAATCTGCAGCAAGCCGTTCGCTCTGGCCATTCGCTGTCAGGCGCACCCATACAACGCTGAACCTGTGAAATAGCGACCCCTAAGCCCGTATTCAACATTACCGCACACCGACTGAGTCGCTGTCAACAAGCAAACCCCGGCCAAGCACAGCGAATACTAGCTGGCGCAGTGAAAATCACGCTACTGGCGCTCATCTGTCGCTACCTGGCGCTATTAATGAATCGGCCTCTAAGTATAATAGCACTGTTGAATCAAATGTAACCATGTAATGGTGCCTAATGGAACATTCACCAGTAAAAACCTAAACAGGTACATTTTACATAGATCCATTTAACGACTAATGTAGATAATTTTGATTGCCACATATCTTTCTAAACATAATAACTGTTAATTTGACAATTTGTTAAGTAACATTTGTATTTGATGGATCATTGTTCCATGATCATTTGTGAAGTGATAGATTCCCTTCACAAAAGTAAAATGAGTAAAATCAGACCTAAACTTTCTTTAGCACTCTTTGTTTTTCCTGGTATGTGTTTATAACTTGCCTTTGTGCCACTTGTAAGTTCCAAATATGAAAAAAGCTTTCTTTTTCCTCAAATAGCTGCACAATTCAACACTCCCTCAATGGTAGAAGCATGGCTGCTTCACCTTTCTGCAGCCATTCCCACATCCTCCATCAAACGGAGCTCCTTGAGAAAAGGCTAGTATTGCTAAAATGCAGAGGAACCTGTCTAGCACAGAGATGCCAGGGAAGAGTCTAAGACCCATAAATGTCAACCTGTGCCCATTAGGCAACTCTAGGGTGCCCATCTGCAAGGATAAGAAAAAGTACCTAATACATAATAATCCTGAGAGTTGTGGGATTAAAAAAATGTACATCTATATTTGGGGAACTGAGGGGGGGGGGGGGTCAATATATGCTCTGTATATTCATATTTGGGGGTTGATGGGGGATCCACATGTATGCCTCATATTACAATGCTTGTGGGGTACAGAACTCTTAGGGTATACAGACACTCTGCATATTAATTTGTGGGGACACTATAATTGTTCAGCAGCATGAACATCAAATGCAATTTTGAGTTGACTTCCACTTTAATCTAACACTGCAAAATGCAAGTAGCATGTCCACTGTGAACAAGTAAATCTAACGTTTCAATCCCCACTACCATGGCACAAGCACAGGCTCTCCTCCAATAATTCCCGGCAATGAATGCTGAATGAATAGATTGCCAAGTGCCTCCCCTGGACCACTCCCTTTACAAACCCACCATCAGCTATTCAGATATGCCTGCTGGGGGTGCATGCAGCAGATGGAAGGGTGAAAGGAATGCTGTCCGTTAAAGCACCATAGCCTCGATTCAGAGACACATTCGTCCGGACTTCCGTAGCTGTCTGTGAAAGTTTTGGTGGGTGTCATTTTTTTGCTTTTTTTCGTCCATTTTCTACTCGCACGAACGTTCGGGAATGCGCTTCCGATGAACGGAAGCAAATCGGAACATTTCCGTTAGTTCAGATCATTTTCCAAACAAAATCGGAAATTTTCCGTTCGTTCAGAAAACTTCCGTTGCTGGGATGGGTTTCCGTCTGATTCAGAGAGCTGATTTCCTACGGACCACCACCCTATAAATCCGTTTCATTTCCGATCCACTTACGAGACCTTTGAGGGCTCGGTTTGCTATTGTTGAACATGTTTTGCGGCTATGTGGAGGAGTCTGCGCGCCTTTAGCACCAAGGCATTGCATGTATCAGCATGGCCGAGGCCATAAATTGTATAGCAATGCATACCTGAATCAATACATTTCATGTATGCCTTATAGATGCAGTTTAATGCTGACCTTAATTAGTCCTTAGCATGTAAACATTTATTTTTCCACACATCCATATAATTGCTATATTTTTTTAGACTTATGTCCTTTGTGAATGATATTTGGATTGTTGAACTTGAATCTTAATTTGTTGTAGGAGTTATTGTTTAAGTTGGTTACCTTTGCTTTGTGTAATTATTTTAGATTTGGTTGCAGGAACTGCAAGATGTGCCACTCGCCCTTGCTCCTGATGCCCGTTCTTTGCCTGCAGAATGCGGGCCAGGGGTTCTTTAATCGGGCACTATGCCCATTATGCCCATGTGGTGGCGAGGGCCCTCTGGCTTTTGAAGTCCAGATTTAGGTGTTTGGACCATACGGGGGGGGGGGGGGGGGGGTACTGCAGTATGACCCCAACAAGGTTATACCAGAATTTTAATTTACGTTTTTTAACAGGGACCACACGTGCCAGAGTGGCACAACTGAGTGTCAGGGTCCTTCAGTTGGTGGGCAAGATGCAGGAGCTGCGCAACTCGTTGGGGACCACAGATGAAGAATAATGTTCAGTGGCCTGCCATTGCTATGTATTTTGTTTTTTATAGTTGTAAAAATTTGAAATTTTCAAAAATTTTTAAAATTTTATATTTTATGATGGTATATAAAAAAAAAAAGTGACATTGTCATTTCACTTACAAAATACATTAACACAAAACTAATGGGCCCAGAAATATTTAAAGATGAATATTCACATGACCGAGAAGTGATTTGGGTAAGTTTTAGGGGGCTAAAATGGAAGAAGAACCTAACCAAGAAGTGGTTTGGGTGAGCTTTAAGGGTCCAAAAGGGAAGATAGAGGATAGTGCTAAGTGGTTTGGGTGAGCTTTAAGGGTCCAAAAGGGAAGATGGAGGATAGTGCTAAGTGATTTAGCTAAACATTGTAGTAGAAGTGAGGGTGGCAAAAATGTAGACGAGCACTTTAATGAGTTAAGTTTGTAGTGCGCAGGCGCAAGATCGTAAGGATTTCCGTCTGGACGAATATTTATTGAAAAAGGGAAACAGAATCGAATGGGAAACGTAAAGGATTCGTTGGAGGATACAATGGGAAAAGGGCAAAAACGAAAGCTTACGTTGTAACATGTGAAAATGAAAAGCAAAAGTCTGGATGGAAAATGACATTCTCGTATTCGGAATCTGTCGTACGAACGGACGGAAACTTTACAGAAGGGTTTCAATGCATGCATAGAATCGCTCGTACGCTCATACGAGAACGGAAACATTTCACAAAAAAAAACAGATCGGAACTAAAACTGAAGTTTTTTTTGTCTCTCTGAATCGAGGCTCCATGTCAGATTGGGGTAAGTATTGTGTAAATCACCCAGTGGGGCATTTTAAATCAGCATGCATCAAGGGCAAGCTGTAACCCGGTCCTGAAATATTTTGGACTTCAGAGCTGAGTAACATGGTTTTTGGTGCACTTTAAGCTATATTGTTTCACAAGGAAGACATATATATGTTGGGGTGGTAGATGAATTTGATAGCACTCAAAACTTGGATTTTTTTTCTAGCCAACAAGTTGAGGAAAAGACACAAATCTCTGGATTAGTAATGATGACAGGCATATATTGGAAACATAAACTTGGCATATAGGTTACAGAACAAGTCACTGGTTGATTAAAATTTTTAAGACATCCATGATGAGAGTTCAGAAATGGTCCAGAATGTTTACTTGCCATTTCACTTCTTATCTTGCTTTTCAGTGCCGCTATAGGGCACTTTGCCACAGACCTGACCTGTTAATCCTCCTGTAGGAAATTACCTGGTGTTTGCAGGTCTAAAAGCCTTCACACTTATTTAGCTAAAATTAAAACATGTACAATGCTAACCTCCAAGCATGAAGAAAAAAAAAACTCGGAATTGACAGAACAGTAACAAGGTAAATACGCTATATATATTTTTTTTCTCAAAGTGTTAAAATAAATTACACAAAAGGTATAGTAGGCAGCTGTATTTGAGCATTTTACCGTGTAGATAGTGGCTCTCATTATCATGATTAGAATGCAGCTTTTCAAAGTGCAAGTCGTATAGTTCTCAGTTCCAAGACAAGAATATGTGCAATTAATGTATAAGATCATAAGTGTGCTACTTAACATCAGTGTAAATAACTTGAATAGCTTTTACCCAGAAAATCTGAAATTTAGTGACATATGTAATAGCCATAATCAAGTCTGACCTCCACTTTACAACTTCCAACTGAGTAGGTTCCTATCTCATCTATGGTGGTTGTAATTAAAGTTACTGTTATAGTTCCTTTGTGAGTTGTCATAATGTGAAAAATAAAGCTCTTTAAGCCGCTCTTATTTTAACCTTGGTGCTTGCTTACTACATCATATTGCACAGTGTAGGCTGCAGTTCATTAGAAGTGTGAAAAACTCTGCTAAGCACTATTTATATCAATAAGCACAATGCAATTCCACCACAATTACATAATTTGTGTGACATAAAACCAAAGTGAACATTCATTATGACTGGTGCAAGGAGGAGTGGGGCAGTTGCATAGAACTACAACCACATGCCTTGTTCCTTATATTTTGAATAGGGAAGGATTGAAGTCACTTTAATGTTGTATTTGACCTCATTAAGAGAGATTACAGTTATTCCCCCATCTTATATGGAAGAGCTCTCCATGTCTTACTGAATACACCATAGGGGTTTATAAATTTGTAATACATATGTTTAACCGAATGAAAGAACCTCACTGCACCTGGAGTGCTGCAACTGTATTCAGGTGTGCATGGAGTTAGAAAAAGAAAATTAATTAAAAAATTAAATAAATAACCCTCCAGACCTCACGTCCTGTTTTGTATGCAGAAAGACAGCTATAAATAAGCTACCTCCAATAAACTGAGATGTTGGGCACACACTGGCGCCTCCTGTTGCTAGACAAAAGGGACATTGAGGATGCTAGAGTGTCAAAGGAAATGATGATGTTCAGGACATTCTTGTGATTGTACACAGCCTATGCTGGGCAATGTAAGACCATATAATTCAGCAGTATTTTATAGCTAACCCCTCTAGCCTGAACACACACTCACAAAGTACATACTTATGATGATAAAATGATGATTAATTGTTGCAATATACACTTGAAGGGCACTTATAGTACCTCTCAGAGTGGAGGTACAGCTGTATTTAGCAGCTTGAAGGCTTAACTAGAACTGCCAGATGTACACAATTTCCACCATGACAGGTGTTTGTGAGGATTCTGAAGGCCATGGGATGTGACATTGGGAACCTGAAGCCTTTCGGGAGTTAATAACTTGGAATGGTAACACTAACATGGTTAGACATGGCAATGGTCAGTAACAGAGACAGTGGGTCACATATGGTCAATAGTCAGCAGCAGGAAAGCAGATAAACAGATTTCTCCCCAATAATAGAAAAAAAATATAATTAATTTTAATAATGAACACACTATTATGAACGTGAACATACAAAAAATGCAAGGTTAAAATCAATCAGGGGATTGCCCTCAAGTACATTTATTTTCAGCAAAATGTATCAATGGTACAGAATGTATCCACTGTCAGTGTGTACACAGTTTATCAATTGTGGAGATTAGCTCTGGTAGGCGACCGGGTGTCAGCAGTATAGAGGCGGAGGCAAACAGTTCAAAGTAAAGTCTGTGTTTATTTCACACAAAAATCCACAAAAGCATATGTCCATACAGGTTACATCACCTTTTCAGGAAACCGCAGCATAAATGATTCAGTCAGGCAAACAGCTTTTAGTCCTTGAGCAAAGGTTCTGTTCACAGTCAAATATGTCTCAGGTCCGCATGAAACAGCTTCCACAGGAGATTTCAGCCAGGCTCACAGAGTCTCACTCCCAAGTGAGCTCTAGACAAAGGACAGGCCACAGCTGATTCCCCAGGCTATTTAAACAGCCCGCAAAACCCGGACCTGGGTAGTGGGATGGAGTCCCACCCTGCTCTACTCCATCCCAGTAAAGCCGTCCCAGGTTAGCCTTTCGGCTATTCTAAAGCAACCGCAGCAAACTGCCACCAGCAGCTGATGCTGGAAATCAGACTACACGGCTTTACTGCACCAATGGCAGGTACATTGGTGCTACATACCTGCCGTCAATAACGGCCCCTTGCACCTTACCACACAATATACACATGTAACAAATAGTCTGCAAATAATAAACAAGGAGAAATGTCTGAAATGTCTCCTCTGCTGCTAACATTATACAAAACATACTTTGAGGTTTACAGATAAAGTGCACGTGCAAAAGAAAAAAAATCAAAGGTGAAATTAAAGTGGATACTCAACTTGTCAGGAGTAAATGCTCCAAGGGCGGTCAGATGATCCTCCCCTTTGTTAGTTGTTTATAATGTTTGTGCTTTAAAAACACATTTTAGACAGTCTCCTTGTTCATTATCTGCACAGACTATTTGTTACATGTGTATATTAATATATATTTTTAATAGTATTAGCACTGATTGATTACACTGTGTTCACACTGAAAGTGGATGCATTCTACAACATTGATACATATTGCTGGAGACAAATTATTTTAACCTTGTATTTTGTGTATGTTTAAGCTAATGATAGTGTATTCATTATTAAAATAAATGTATTTTTTTTTATTAATCAGGAACTATATGTTTTTGGATACACTTAGGGGGACTATATGCCCACTTAATTCTATTTCTATTATGAATGAACATATGAAGATACTTGGAAGATGCTTCCCTCCACACTGTCTGTAATGGGGTGATTGGTGGGGACCCTGCACACTGTCTGTAATGGGGTGATTGGCGGGGGGATTTTGCACACTGTCTGTAATGGGGGGGAGGGATTCTGCCCACTGTAATGGGGTGATTGGGAGGAGATTCTACATGCTGCCTGTTATTGGGTGATTTGGGGGTATTTCACCACAACATTTTTTTTTCTATTTTTCTTATATACAGTGAAATACAGTGATTAGTGTACCTTGGCGAGGCAAGACAGACTATCACACAACATGCGGCTTTTAAAGTGAACTTACTTTTGGTTCTTGCCCCCCTGGCATCTCGATTCAGCCAATCAGCAAGCTTTGCTGCGCTTGTCAGTAATAGCTAAGATGCGGCTAAAGACGGAGTCTAGCCAAAAGGAGCCGCATGCCACAGCTCATGCATGTGCAATTGAATCGTGGAAAAGGTACATTTTACACGGGCTTTCACAAAGCAGGTTATCCCGAATCTTGATGCCCTGGGGGGAGGGAATGAGGCAACCAAGTTTGGTGTGGTTTAGATAAGCTGCCTCTAATAAATTGAGGTTTTAGGTCTTCTGAAATCTTCTGTTGCTAGGCAACAGGGATGTTAAGGATGCTGGAGCACTAGAGGAAACATAGCATCAGGGTGTCTGCACATCCGCAACAAATCCTTATTTGAGCTCTTTTATGGATCAGAATGTACTGGGTTAGGCTACAGACTCCAGGGAGGAGTGCCATTATTTTTTTTACTGGCCCTTTAAGGGGCTGCTGGTACGGTGCTCCATAGGGTCCTGGAGTCTAGCCAGTAGGAGTTGGGGGAAGCTGGGGGGCTCCTGCTGGCCAAGTAGCCTGGTCCAGTACTGATCCAGTGCAGGGGTATTATCAAGAGGCTGATGAGCTGCAGCTGAGGGCTGATGCTGGACTTGCTGAAGGACATGTGGCACCTGCAGCCGAGTGTTGGAGTGCACTGCAAACGGCCGGGCTGAGGATAACTCTTTGCCAGGTAGCTGTATGGGCTACAGGGTGCCTTGTGTGTCTGTGCCCAAGAAGATCTTACAATTTGTGGAGGATGCGGGCACGTTGTTAGGAATGACCACAGTTGAAGATGGCTACTAAACTGCTGACTCTATTATATGTAATAAGCCCCAGCCAGTTAAAGTGAACTCTGACAAAGATGTGTTGCATGGAAGCGGTTTGCATCCACATGAGCATCATGACTTAAAGGGGTTGCATTCCCAAAATGTATATGGCCAAGACTGGAAGAACCAACCATGGAGACATGATGGAGACGGTAATTATGAGGAACAAGAGGAGAGGGTGTGGCCTGATGTTTTTTTCCTAAAGTGCTCTGTTCCTGCATGGAATGCTGACTGTCAACGTGCAGGACTGAAAGTAAAGAGCGTTGGGAACAATCCCACTACTGCAGGTGAGATTTTGAACTTTGCACCGCTACAGCCGTTGCCCATAGCAACAAAAGTACATTTTTCTCCCCGATACCTGTGCCTGGTGTATTTTTCATAGGGGGATCAAGGCTGGACACTGGCCCTGAAAGCTTTCATATGTCTTAGGACACTGCTATGGTTGTTGGCAAGCCAGATGATTACAGTGCATGTGTGGCATAGCCTACATGCACCACTGATACCAGAATACCACTGCGGAATGCAGGGAAATGTAATCCTGTGCTTGATGAAAATGTGTGTTTAGAAAAAAGTGATGCTATATTTGATTATAAAATGAAAGGTTTAATGTGTAAATCTGTTAGCTTTATGCCTATGCCCACCAAAACCCAGATGACCAATGGCAACTCAGGCCCTTATTTAAGAAGGGATAGCGTCAGGTAGCGCCTGGTTAATGAGAGGTAGCGACTGATAGCGACTGGTCAACGCTGGACACGGCATGCAATTACAGAGTCTGTTGAGCGACTGGAATAGATTCATCATTTTTACAGCCTCAGCGAACAGCGCCAGTGTTCAGCCTTGCACAGCGCCAGGTATGACCTCTCGCTACCTGACGCTCTTCCATACATTTCAATGGACGATCCTTTTCTTCTCTTTAAACAGGTTTTTTTTCCCCAAAAAATCACAAATAAATCTTTGACCTCTTCCGGCATTGAAATAGCAGTTTTTTCATAATTTTTTCATTTTTTAAATATTTCCTCAAAAATGACATTACAGGTCAGGCATTAAAGTGTTCATGTTACAATGTTGTTACAATGTAATTCCATATGTTTTCGCTTTGTTACTAGTTGATAGATGCTTGAAAACAGACTTTAAACACACCGCCTCCTGCGCTCTGGGCTTCAAACAAAATTTTTCAGCGCCAGAGATTTTTGCAGCTGTTTTTTTCCTGAATATGGTGTGAGTCGGTCGCTATGAGCAGTCGCTAACATGCGCTCCCATACAGCGCTGTACTGGTCAAACAGCGACTCCTCACAATGTATTCAACATTGACTGAGTTGCTATAAAGTAGCGACTCACGGCCGAGCACTGCGACTACTAGTGGGCGCTCTGAAAATGCCTGCTACAGACGCTCATCTGTCGCTACCTGCCGCTAATGATGAATCAGCCTGTCAGATTCACTTGTTGCAGGTGAATTGCAGCCAGCGATGAGTATTGCTGAGTTAATGCTGACAACTGATAAACTAACAAATGACAGGGTATTTTATGCTTTGGCTTCTATAAGCCCTGAGAATGTCCAGAAGTGTTTAGCCCGTTATAAGAGGTAAAGCTGGGGCCAAAATGTTAATGGAAATGTGACTGACCCTCAGTTGAATGTTCGGCAGACACCAATGTTAGTGGAAGAGTTAACTCAGAAGGTGCCTTCTATTACAGATTCTAAAACCGTCTGCCAGCTAGGCTAGAGGTGAAAGATTTTCCCTCTGAGCCTGACTTGCCCAATGCAAATGATTCCTTCTCTGTCTTACCAGAGCCTGAGATGAAACTGGGAACATGAAGAAAGATGAAGTGGTCTCCCACATCTCTAAAATGGGTGCCCTGAGTAATTGGCCCAACAAAAGTGGGAAGAGAGCTCAATTGATTCCCTATTTCTATGCTTCTATTTCCTTATAAGGGCAGACTAGATGGACTGTATGGTCTCCTTCTGCCGTCAACCTTCTATGCTTCTATGTTGAGGTTTCACTTGTCCATAAAATAGAAATTAAGAGGTCTCCCGAATTTCTGTGGCCCAAGTGTAAGGTGCAGGTTAAAACCTGTTAAGAGAACCTGTCTTATGAGATGGCAGGTTGGGGATCTCCACAGAGCCCGGGATTTAAAAGGTGTGTTTTTCACCAGATGAATTTAAACGGGGGGAGGGATATGTGGCAGGGTGTCTGCCATATCATGTAAAAATGCCTTATTTGAGCGTTTCTGGATCAGAAAGTACTGGGTTAAGCTAAACAGATTCCAGGAAAGAGTCCATTATTGTTGTTACCCTTTAAGGGGCTGACGGTAAGGTGCTCTATAGGGTTCTGCAGTCTGGCCAGTAAGGAAAGTTGGGTGAGTCCTGCTGGCCATTATTGAGAGGCTGATGAGCTTCAGATGGGTGCTGATCAGCCGCAGCTGAGGGAGTACCCAGGAAATGGGGGGGGGGGGGGGGGGGGGTTCTGGTCGGCAGCATGCCACAGATAGGGTGTGGCTCCTGCATTCCGCAGCTGCTGAAGTGGTGACCATAAAGGAAACATTGATGGGTATTCAGCATGACTTTCTGGCTGCTTAACTTTGCTGTTTCCTTTAATTTATAATAATAATAATCCATGATACTGAAGGGAAGAAGCAATCTTATTGTTGTCTAAGCAACAACAAGTGACTTTAATCTGTGTCAGCCTGGAGTGTGGATTCATTTTGGGGACTTTCCCTAGGTGTTTGTCTGCAAATGGAAACCATCGAGACAGTGCAGCCATGACATTCATTTTGAACCCTGCTGTTTTAAGATAGTGTACTTGATGTATGAAGACTCTTGTGATTGTGTGTTACAATGAAAGCAGAATTTTATCTGATCTATTTGCAAGTCTAAATGCATTGATATAGAAGTAAGTGTGCTTTAAGATAATATGTGAAATGAATCAGTTGTCACAACATTCGGTTTCTCCATAACACAGCAATTTATTTTAAGTGTGAAGATGATACAAGATGTATATTCATGTCAAATGTAAGCACACGTTTACATCAACAAAAGGAGGAAAGAAGCATGAAGGAACAGGAAGTCTTTTTTTTTTTCTCTGCTAAACACAGAAACTCAATTTATAAATATCCGTACAGGAACTTCCTGCTGGCTTTTCCTCTCCTACTGCTTAAAATCTAAGACTAGGTGAAAAATGTTGTTTTAAACAGGGAGCTCCTCGAAGATTTTTATAATAATTCCATCTTCCTTTCTTATCTGACCCTATATATAATGCATGTTATATAAATATTATGATATAAATAGATAGATAGCGAAAATAATATATTTATATATATATATATAAAATGGACACTTGCAAAAAACATTGGAGATTGACACAGACTGCCACAGATATATGTACTGCATAGACTGACATTAAATAGATTAACAATAGCATTAGATAAATGTAATTTGTTTTATTAGACATTGTTTGTGCTGCCATCCCACAAAGCTGAAAATGCAGATGACCATACAGTTTTATATTATGGTTTCCACAGTTTCCCTTATACTATTCTGATATTCTGATAATAATAATAATTGGTCTCCTTTCACTTGAAAGCTCCTGGCAGTTGGTTTAACCCTTCTAACACCAGCTAACCCTGACAGCTGTCATCGGATCAACGCAGGATTGGAGGTATTAAATTATAAAAAAAAAATATATATATATATAATATATATATATATATTTACAGTTAACCCTTTGTGAACTGTTAAGGGATCCATGAGACCAGGGGCGGGCTGGCCGCAGGGCATAGCGGGACAAATCCCGGTAGGCCGCGGCTTGTCCCGCATTTCTGGCTCCCAGCTTACCTTCCGGGGGCTGTTCTGGTCGGCTTCCTAGCTCCGCAGCGGCCGCATGATAGGAGGAGAGGCCAGGCTTTTCGTCTGCTCTGAGCGCAGCAGCCTTTGATGTCCGGGCTGCAATTCAAGCTATGACTCATTAGTTCCGGCTGGCTGCTTCTGCCTTCATCTGACAGCGAGGGGGAACTGTCAAACCTCGCTGCAGTTTCCCCCTCGGCTCTGTTACACTCAGGGCCAGCTCAGACCCCAGATTCTGGCCAGATTGGCGCGCTGTTCTGGATTTCCCTCCCTGTGCTCTGCTTTGGAGTGGTAAGCTGCTAGCTGCTTATCATTTATTTATTTTTATTTTTTTGGGGGGGGATAGGGGGTCGTAAATTGCTTTGTAAATTGCCTGAAGTTTGACTTGATTGGTGACCAGGGTCACCTGATTCCCTATCCATAGGGCATCCCAAACTTTGGTCCTTTTCTGTGGGGGATCCTGATTTGGGATACCCCATTATGTGCAACCCCCTCAAATCCCCAGTAAAAAATACCTGACCACTAATCAAACAGCACATGTGTGGTTCAAACATGTGTCTGCACCAGCTAGAGGCTTGCGGGATTTGGCTGGCAGCCTGCTCGGCTCCATCCAGCCCTTAGCGAGGAGAACACATGCATTAGCCACTGGATCAGCGGTTTGGTAAGTTTAACTGGCGATCTGGGGGGGGGTTGCACAAATGGGGCATCCCCAAATCAGGACGCCCCACAGAAAAGGACCAAAACCCTTTGAAGTGGACCAAAACCCAGGAATTTGACTATCCTGGGTTTTGGTCCTTATACCCCAGGCACCCCAACTGGGGATGCCCCGCTGCGTGAAACCCCCCAGATCGCTAAAGCCAACTCACCTCTTCCCAGCGCATGCGCGGCCGCTCGTCCAATGAGCGCACTCAGAGCCACTGATGTAATCTAAGCCAGCGTCTAAGAGCAGCGGCACATGCGTTAGCCGCGGCCGCATCCCCAGCTACCCTCTAACAGGGAGCATGCCCACACTGGCCATTCGCAAATGCCTGGCGTGGGCACGCGCCCTGCCAGAGGGATAGCGAGGATGTAGCCGTGGCTCAAGCATGCGTCGTTGAACCGGGAAACAAGGTAAGTGTATGTGGCGACCTTGGGGATTTCACACAGCGGGGCATCCTGATTTTAGATGCCCCAGGGGGAGGGAATCGATCAGCCCAGGAATCTTATAAATTTGATGGCAGTGGGTCTTGGTCTACTTTAAAGCGGGCCCACACTCCTTTCCTTGCTAATGAGTGTGGGGAGTGCCTAGACTGCATTGTGACAAGCTCAGGGGCACCCAGATTGCCGGTACATGCCAGTGCATTGACACCCACATTGCCCACAAATCCTTACCTTAAAGCAGCCCCACAATTTTCTGCCGGTGGTCATGGAGGATGGCCCATTTGATGGCTGGAACAAAGTACACGTCCCTGTCTGCATGTCGATCGATGATCATGGTTAAAGTGGACCAATCACCAGGATTTTGACTATCCTGGTGATTTATCCCTACCCAGGGGCATCCCGATGTAGGATGTCCCCCTGTGTGGTTGCCCACTTTCACTCACCTTTCCCCGTTCCCACGGTGCATGTGTGGACACTTGTCCAATCAGCACTAATGCTAAAGCCACCATTGCGCTGGCAGAAGCACGCCAGTGGCCGCATCCCTGGCTCCCTTGTGGAGTGCCCCCTCCCGCCCCCCCATTCTCTCTAAATAGCTGGGCTGGGGCAGCTGCAGAGAAGCCAGGAATACGGCCGCCGGCGTCATACCTCCCATATATCCCTGATTTGGAGGGACTGTCCCTCTTTTGAGTCCACGTCCCCCTGTCCCTCGTTGTTCTCATTTGTCCTTCTTTGAGGTGTAACATGCAGATCTGCACTAATAAATTATTTTTTCGTCTATTCCAAGTGTTTATAGGGTTGTCACTGTTACAACCTCTCTCCTATCCATCCCTCAATGAGGGGGCGTGTCTTCTATCCATCCCTCAATGAGGGTGTGTGTCTTCTCCTATCCATCCCTCAATAAGGGGACGTGTCCTCTCCTAGCCATCCTTCAATGAGGTGGTGTGTCTTCTCCTATCCAATGAGGGGATGTGGGCTTATTTAACATGTGCCTCTTTCCCACCCTGAAAAGTTGTCCTGAACAGAGGTGAGTTTTTTTCCTTTTGCTGTAAACTTGAGTAAATGACAGGCACATAGAATCTACAGGGCTTGGCACCACTGCAACTGAAAGTGAGCATCTTTGTTTGTATCCTAAACAAAACATTCCTTCATTTACTGATGGTGATAACATGATCCTGACCTGGTGCTAACCTGCTTCCATGCTCACTGTCATTGGACATCTGTGACGTGCACGTCGCCAGAGAGGACTCGCCAGGCACTGTGGACCCAGAAATAAGACCACAGCCCAAAAACAGGTTGTTTGCTATATTAACTGATGGGTTATCCCAAAGGCATACCCTCTGGCATTCCTATTAGGTTATGGAAGGGTACTAAAAATATGCTTTACTTTCAAAACTCTTAATTATTTTGATTCATTCACTACATTATTTGGGATTTTGGGGGCTCTTTTTGCATGCTACTTAAAGTCTAGGTAACCACCCCCCCCACCCTGCCACCCTCTCCTGGATGGGGGTTAAAAAGAAAAAAAACCTTACCAGCGCCATTCTCCTGGTGCTTCCTGTCCTGGGCGCCACAATCTTGGAAGAAAACACAGAGCAGGACCCCCCTGGCTCAGTGTGCGCTCCTGCCCGCCCATTCAAGTGAATGGGCAGGCAGGAGCACACTCAATGCGTGGGATTCCGCTTTGTGTCTTCCTGTGCAGCAACCTCACAGACCCGCGAGAACAGTGTTGGACTCTGCAGGTGAGGTAAGTGTTTTTTTCTTTGTAACCCCTCTATCCTGCCTCAGCTCCAGGGGAAGTTGGCGGGGCAAGGGGGTTACCTAGCGACTGGACTGGCCCTATGTGTAATATATTTAAAGAGGTGTGGTACCTCTCTGGTGGGGCATCCCAATTGGGATGATTTAATACATGTATCTTTATTGATTGCTAAGAAAATTGCAGACATGAGAGCTTCAAGCAAGCTGATTGGAGCCCTTTAGCCTGGGTATGAACCTGCGGCAGCCATTCACAAATGCTTAATGTGGGTGTGCACACCTAGCTAAAGGTATAGTGGGGATGGTATAGCGTCCGCACATGCAACATTAGATTGACAGCTAGGTGAGTTTGTTCAGCATTCATTGGGATTTCACAGTGAGTGAGCCATCCCAAATCAGGATGCTCCAGGGAGAGATAATTGGCTAGCTCTCAAGCCTTTTAGTCTCCAGGGCTGGCCAAAATGGCCGATTTTCTTTTTTAAGGTCTGTGGGTATTGCTTACACTGATAAGGCACTGCCTGGTTGGGGAGCAGGCTGGTAGCACTTATGGCAGAGGTGAGGTAACTATGAATCAATATATATATTAATGTGGCATTGACTCACTTTACTGGGCCAGACACAGTACAGCAGGGCCAGTCTGACCAAAAAGTCCAGGGCCGTTTTTTGGTCCCAGTCCGCCCCTGCATGAGACTCTATACCAGTTCACGAGGCTTAGGGGCTGGCAACTTTTATTAACCCCCAGCTCCCCCATTACCTGCCTCTGCAAACCCCGGCGGGGGGGCACCGAGGCTGACCCCTGCACCCTGTTCTACACGGTATTTCTGTGTGTGTGTGTGTGTGTTTATTTTTACATTTAACCCTTTGTGAACTGGTAAGGGATCTGAGACCCCTATACCAGTTTATAAGGCTTAGGGGGCTAGCAAGTCACCTGCAGCTAGCGGAGGACTTGCCCTTAAACCCCTGGCCCCCCCATTACCTACCTGCCCAAAGCCCAGGGGGGCAGAAGAGCCCGGGGGACATTTAGGCTGTGCAGACTTGTAGCCTGCAGGATAGGGGACATTTAGGCTGTAGGGGCTTGTAGCCTGCAGGGTCGGGGGTCACTGAGACTGGCCTCTGCGCCCTGGGTAGGGGGACCCCACTTTTTTTACTTTTAAGGGGGTTTAACCCTTAAAATTCCAAAAATGTGTCCCAATAGGGGGGGATCTCACACCAATTTATTTTTTTATTTAACCCTTTATAGTGTGAATAGTAGTTGTATTTTATTTGTAAATGTTATAAAATGCTAAGTTTGGGGGGGTCTCCTGGGTAGGAAGGGGGGGGGGGCTATTGATACATATGTGGTAGATCTTTTATTTATTTTTAGTTTCTTTTTACTTAAAAATATTAAAAAAAAACAATAGAAAAAATTTCAAACAAGACATTTCATGTTAAACCTCTGCCAGAAAAAAAAATAATTTTCCTGAAAATTCCTGCAAAAATCACAGTTAAAAATAGTGCATAATGGTGAAAAATGAACTATCAACAGAGGTTGACAAAATCTCAAGTAGGCAAGCAGTTAAAATGCATGCACACTGTGCATATTGTTCTGTTTAGGGGGCCTTGCTTTTTCAGAATTAAATTGTTTTTTCTTGTTTGCATATTGTTTTTTTTTTTTTTTTTTTTTTTAGAAAAATGTGGCTTTAATTCTGCTTTTTTATTTTTTAGGGAAACCCAGTGCAACCAAAGAATGTATTCTTCCAGAAAACTGCACCCACATCAATAAGCCTGGTACGCCTAGAAAGCTTGAGGTGCGTACCTCTAAAGAATTAGTTTTTGGGAGATTTTTCAAATGTAAAGGGTTGTTTTTCTTGAAAAACTGGTGCACATAGCAGTTGTATTTTATCTGAAATTCTCCTAAAGCGCTGTTTCAGTTTGGGGGAGTCTCCTGGGCAGGAAAGGGTGCCTACCAATACATATTTACACACAACACACATTTTATTGAAAAACTTACATTTTTTATTTAAAAAAAACTACAAATTGTAAAAAAAAATGTTCTTTATTTATTTTGCACATATTTCACCCCAAAATATGGAGAATGCGCGTAAAAAATGACAAACAAAACATTCCTTCAAAAACAAAAGTTGTGTAGTGCAAAATAGGGCAAATGGTCTGGCAAAAGAGGGTGACTCTAGGCTGGCAGTCAAAGGGTTAACTTTTCCAGGCTGTGGCAAACTGTTTTAGACTTGGCTTACCCAATAGGAGGGTTAAAGACCCATTTATTGTGGCAGTGCTAGGTGTGGGTACACTGGCAGAACAGGTTTTACCTGGTACAGAGATAATCCCTAGAGGATAAAAGAGACTTGTTACTTAGCATTTTATTTAGCCAGCTTTTTATATCTAATATCTATATTTACATTAAATTTGTTTTTGGATTTTTTTTTTTGTAACATTTTTAGAAATGGATAATACAACAACAAATCTATGTACAGAGACATATTATAAGTGTCTTTCAAAAGTATGTTTACAACTATGGGGGTTATTTAAGAACGGATAGCGCAAGTTAGTGCTTGTAGCGGCAGGAAGCGCCTGGTGAATGCTGGGCGCTGTACACAAAACTACATTTAAGAAAGCAAAACTGGTGAGCGCCTCTAACAGAGCCATGTAACATCACATGTATTAATCCAGGCAGCTCAGCATATAGCGCCGGCGCTCTAGGCTCGGGAGCGCCATGTAGTACCTGTCGCTCTGTAGCTCTCTCCCATACGTTTCAATGGGGCTTCATTAGTTGTGTTTACTAGCGTGTTTGGCCATTTACATTTTTTTTTTGCTCAAATCATCGTGTGACCTCGCCTGGCTGCAAACAAACACTTTTATAAATGTTTTGGACTTTTTATATTTTTATGTAGAATTGTATTTACAGGTCTGGCACTAAAGTGTTATTGTCACAGTGTTAAAAATGCCATTCCATGTGTTTTCTCTTTGTTACTGGTGGATATGTGTTCAAAAACAGACTTTGCTACAGTGCCCAGATTTAGAGCGCCAACGCTGTGTGTGTATAGTTTTTTGTTAAATATGGTGTGGAGCACAGATGCTAGATGCACTGAGCTGGCGCTACCTCTTGCTCGCTGCAGCGCTGTACTTTTGTTAGAGCACCAACACACATCACATTCATAAATGCCCGCCAGGTTAATACAGCGACCGAGATGCTCAGTTACAGCACCCGATACCCGCTTACAGCATCTACTAGCTCTAAGCGCTGATGTACAGACGCTCATCTGGCAATACGTGGCGTAGTAGTGAATCAGCTTCTATGTGTGAATATGCAAAGTGCATTTTGTGCTTTATGTGTACTTTGTGCAGGATATAGAGCACCATTCATTTATAATGTTGGCAACTTCCAGCATAAATCTCTTCACATGTCTCTGACATGTCTGTCATAGGCAGCCTTTATTTTGCTTTTCAACTCAAACATTTAATTTCTGGAGACCAAACTAGCAGCCCTACCATCTGCCTTGTGTGGTAGTAGTAGGCACTAGTATAGTCTAAGAGCAGGAAGTTGAGGGAATACCAAGATGCTGCTGCCTAATTCAGAAAGTACCTCTCTAGTGCCAGCTATGTGAGTCTCACATAGCTACCTTTCCAACTGTTAAGTGTCAGCTGTGTTAGACGCACATAGCTGACGTTAAACAGCAATAAGAAAAAGTAAAAAAGATAAAAACTTGCATGGCCCCTCAATCGATCCGCTCAGGTCTTCTCTTCACTCTGGGGCGGGGGCATCTGATCTCCCCTGGGGCTTTCCAGCTTCAGGAGAGTGTTCGAAAATCCACATCCCCCTCTTCTGCTGCCTCTGTCATCTCTGCAAAGAAAAAAAAGATTCACTCACCTGCAGCTGCAATCCCTCCGATCCCTCCCAGGCTCTTCTGCTGTGAGGAGAGTGCATGAAACAGGACCCCTCCCCATGCTTCTGCCACTGCTGCACCATCATCCCAGCGTGAGAGTCTTCAGATGCCGGTAATCAGTGAAGAGGGGTGGAGGGGCTGGGGACTCTCATCCCCTGCCTCCCCACTCCCTCCACCGGTCAACGGCATCTGTCATCGGTGATCGGCATGGGACAGCGGAGGTGAGTAGAGAAAAAAACATATTTAATTAAATGTATTTTTTCATCTGCTGTGTGTGTGTTTTTTTATATTTAACCCTTTGTGAACTGGAAAGGGATCCATGAGACCCCTATATCAGTTCACAAGGCTGCGAGTGACTTGGCATCTTGACTTGCATCCCCCAAGCCCCATGACCTGCCTCCTCAAAGCCCAGAGGTGGGGGGGGGGCAGAGGAGCCCAGCGGCCGTGAAGGCCATACGTGCTTGTAGCATTCAGGGCCGATGGCCACTGAAGCTGACCTCCATACCCTAGTCTACAAGCCCTGCATTGCTGTTTATGCTGGGTAGGGGGACCCCTTGCTATTTTCTTTGGGCTTTCTAAGGATTTTTAACACTTAAAAATAAAAAAAATAGCCGGGGGGAGCATTGTCATTTTTTTATTAACCACTTATGTTCCATCACCCAACAGGTATAGCAGAAGCAGGAGAGCAGAAGCCTAAATCATTGTCGTGGGACACTGCTTGGGCTGGATGGGAGGTTAGTATTGAAAAAAAAATATATATATATTTTTCTCTGGTGTGTGTGTGTTTTTACATTTAACCCTTTGTGAACTGGTAAGGGATCCATATGACCCCAATACAGGTTCCCAAGGCTTGGTAGTCTGGCAAGTCATCTGCAGCTAGCAGGAGACTTGCCATTCCTGACAGCTCCTGCAAAAATGACAGTTAAACATTGTGCAAAATGGTGAAAAATTTCCTGTCAAAACAGGGTGTCAAAATCTCAAGCAGGCTGGCACTTAAAAGCATTTAGCAAGTAGCTAAGCATATTAAGTATTGTTCTGTTCGGGGAACCTTGCACTTTCAGATTTAGCTTGTTTTTCTTGTTTGCATATTGATATTTTAGGAAAATGTGTTTTTTATCCTGCTTTTTTATACATTTTTGTTTTAGGGAAACCTTGTGTAATCAAAGAATTAATTCCAGAAAGATGTGCCTACTACAAGCTCAGTACGCCTAGAAAGCTTAACGTATGTACTATGATTTGTGGGGGGTATTCTAAATGTAAAGGGTTGTTTTGGTTGAAAAAGTGCAAGGTGCGCAATTTCAAGTAAAATTACCCTTATGCGCATGCTTTACTTGGAGTGTGTGGCAACTCTTACCTTGACAGTACCTATGCATGTTGGGTATTGTTCTGTTCGGGGGACCTTGCTTCATTGGGCCATTGTTCTGTTCGGGGGACCTTGCTTCATTGGGCCATTTTTCGTGATAGTGCTCCTTTAAGTGAGAAAGCAGTTGTGTTTCAAATGTGGAAAACTTTGCATTGCGTTTGACACCATTTTTAGTTATTGGGATTACATGAATGCATTGGTGTGAAAATCAGGAGAAAAAAGTGATTTTAGACAATTTGTAAAAGAATAGCAGCTGGTGTCAGCAAGTTATACGTTCGTATTTTTCACATGTTACATAAACTACGGTATTTTGTTTTTCCTCTGTGTTGAACTCTGGACAGGCATCAGCGCACAATGGCCGGCTAGTGTTTGTTTAGCTGGTACAGGGATTACATGTTTCATTTTTTGAAGTGATATTACAGTATACAAATAATTTTTATTTCGCTTGTAAACTGAAAAAATAACACATTTTTTTAACAGTTGCTTTTCATATCTATAAACTTTAAACTCCAATTTTTGCAGGTGTGTACAACGTAACCATGTGTAACCACCTATTATTTACTTGCATATACATTTTACACCTACTGCAGGCAGGTGTTAAAGTACTTACATAGCGTACTTACATTAAACTTTTTTAATAGAAAAGAAGTTATACAGTGGCTTTAACAATATATTTTTTTCATTTTTTTTAATCTGGAAAAAAGCTGATGTCCCGGGGTTGGACTGGCCCACCAGAGGATCCTCCAGTAGACCCCAAGCATTGACCTAGGGCAATCATTAGGGCAGTACAAGATATCCAAGTTTAAAACAATGAGCCTTATTCCCTGTATGAAGCCTTGGCATCTGTTAATGCCACTCAGTACCAATTTTATTTTCTCAGCGGCACTTTAGAAAACCAATAAACATGCCGGCTGCCTCCATCTAATTTGACACAAGCACTTTATAGGTCGCAGCGCAGAGTTTTCTAGTTGAAGCTGTTTATAGTAGTGCTGTAGGTTAAAATTCCATAGTGCACAATGGGCAGAACTGTATTGAAATGTTTGATGCTTATAATTAATATTACACACATTTATTTGTGCAGAACTTACATTGTGACTTGTCAATAATGTAAAATCAGCATATCACCAAATGTGATATATAATTTTTTCTTGTAAAATCGTTTTTCGGGGCTTTTTTTGCTTAACAGTGTGCAGTTTGGACAGCAACAACTAAAATGTCTAAATACACTGTAAAGTTTGTCTCCTTTGTCCCCAGCAGTGATTTCTTGTAACTGTAATGATGAAACCCCAACCAGCGCCGAAAAAATACAGCGCCAATCTTTTCAGCCAAAAATTAATAAATATTCTGTACAGCACCGAAAAGAAAAAGTACAAAGTGGCGCTCGCTGGCGCTGGTGTAATCGACAGATGGGTCCAACAGGCGCTGACACAGGCCAACCAATACCTAATGTAACAATCGAAGCAAATTACGGTAGTTAGCATTGGGTGCTGCAACTTCCAGCTCCATTCTAATCAAAATAGCAGCGCCAAAAAAGAAAAATGCGCTTCAAAACAGGTGCTTTAGCCGCTGTAAAGATATTAAATGGTGCTCTTCATATATAAGGCCCAGGTGTTTCTGGCTTGATTGGAGTATTCTCTGAGGCTGTTTTTATTATTCAGTAAATTATATTTGCTATTTGGTCGATAAACAATGGATTTTATATTATTACAATCTAATTGTGGTATATCTAAAGGGTACACACCAAGGATAATTTTCTGTGGGAGGCTCTAAGTGCTCCAGTCTGACCCTCTTCTTTATAAGGCAACCGACTTGGTGCACCAGGCATAAGGGCCAGTAGTAGTAGTAGTAGTAAATATCAGCCCCCCCCCCCCCATTCACCACCAAAATCAACAAAATCAAGGTCCAGAATCTTTATCCCAGTATCTTGTGTTGATTGAAGGTCTCAGGGGCTTTCTGTGGTTTCTGGTTCAGCCAAGAGTCATCTGTGCTTGATTGCAGGGTGCTGGTTTCTGCTGCTACTGCTACTGTATGATGAGACCGCCCCGACGTTTTTTTCTGTGATTTACCCTAGCATTACATTGTTTCTGTGTGTTGCATTGCTAAGCATTTTTTTATTTTAGAAAATATGAGTTACCCTAATGATTTTGATAGCTTTTGGGGAGGCTGAGCTTTGAGAGCCCAAATTTGCCCCTGCATCAGTGAAAGGGCAGCTCTACAATTTGTAGCATTTTTGAATAAATGCAATTTTCTAAACTTCATGTGAGCCCAATGTTCTAAATCGAAATACTATAGTAAAAGCGCACCTAAAATTTTATAACCATAAATGCTATTGTATAATTTATTAATGTAATAATAGTATACTATTCTGCATCTTGAACACGCTGTGTGCTGACCTAGGTACCGTTAGACTTTACCATCTTGTCAGCTGCTTTCTCCTTGTGCATTGACACAATATAAAAACAGACCTGCATTTATTGTGTTTTTGATTCATTGATTTCAATTCCATAAAAGCATGCACTAAAATATTACTCCTTTAGTGAACAATATTAAAGTCACTTTACAAAATTAACAGTAAAACCCACACTGATTAATTAAAGTTTGCCATGAGGTTGTTTATGTGAGGGTGTAACATATACACAATGTGCCATATTGCTGCCCACATTATTCATACTTTATTGAAAGTTGCCAAGAATGTATAGAAATGATTATTTGGTCATATTCCACCTAAAAGATTTTGCAGAGCTGTGGTCTCTTCTTGCGCTGGACCTACTTCTGCCCTCTTCAGTCACAGTTCAGTTGCACTCCAGTGCATGTAAAATGGCCATTCTAATCCTGTATATTCAGTTTGCACATTCTTGGCATGCGTCCCTTCCCATAATCAAAGTATGGATTCTGTGGTGAACTTTGATCCTCCCAAGTTATGCCCCTGGAAATATTAGTACCTAGGTCTGTTTACAAGCAGTCAGGCCGCATCATTCTTGCCTTCAATAGTTGTAGAAAGTTATCTAAAAGCCCTATAGACTAAACATTTGCAAAAGTCTATGTTCCCCCTGGCAGGGACATACTGTATTTTCCCCTATAAGACACACCTGCCTATAAGACGAACCCAGGATTTGGAGAAGCAAAATTAGAAAAAAAATATTTTGAACCAAATGGTGTGCTAAAATACCCCCTCCCAATCACCCTATTATAGACAGTATGCAGAATTCCCACAATCACACCATTACAGACTCCACATTACAGGCAGTGAGCAGTATCCCACATTAAAAGCAGTGAGGGACCTCCCAAATTACAGGCAGTGAGGGCCATCCCAAATTACAGGCAGTGAGTGGTATCCCACATTACGGGTAGTGTGCGGGCATCCCAATTGCAGGCAGTGTGCGGACGTCCCAAATGCAGGCAGTGTGCGGGTGTCCCAAATACAGGCAGTGTGCGGGTGTCCCAAATGCAGGCAGTGTGCGGGCGTCCCAAAAGCAGGCAGTGTGCAGGTGTCCCAAATGAAGGCAGTGGGCAGGCATCCCAATTACAAGCAGTATGCAGCATCCCCCCCAAAAAAAGCACATTCCCAGCAGCTGTCTCTCTTACACACACTCTCACACCCACACACACTCTCCTTACCAGTGTCCGCTGCCTCTGAAATCGCCACCACCATCACTTCTTGGTCCCCATAGCTGCTGCTACCTACCGCCTCACGCTCCCACCAGGGGACGGGGCCTGTGACTCAGTGACGCTGGCAGGAGTCACAGGCTATGCCCCACCCGTTTGCCTGAATCGGTTGGGTACAGCGAGCAGCAGAGACGACTACGGGGACAACTGCGGCAGCCAGCGGGGGCAGCAGTGGGGGCAGCAGCCAGGGCAGCGGAAGGCAGTAATGTATATGTGTGTGTGTGGGGGGGGGGGGGGAGATGGCTGCTGAGCTGGGAATTTAATTTATTTGTTGCTGTTTTTTTTTTTTTGCATTCGCCCGATAAGACGCACTGACATTCCCCCCCACTACTTTTTGGGAAAGATTAGTGCATCTTATAGAGCAAAAATATGGTATTTGCCACTAGGCACATCTAGGCACATTTTTAAATTGTAAAATCATTAGGGATGATCTATCCCGACGAACCCGGATTCGTTCCGAATTTCATAGAAAATTTGATTCTGAACGAATCCGAATTTCCCCACGATTCGATCGATCAAAGTTTTCCTTTAAACTCCATTTATTTCAATTACAGGCATTCTAAAATGGTGGATGAACATGTCCAGACATACCCCCTGGGGCAAGGTATCATGGGTAAGACACATGCAGCCTATCAGCAGCCAGGAAGCCCGGTGACGTCACCGTGCTATATAAAGCGGCGGCCATCTTGCTTGTGTGCATTTCAGCCTTGCATTGCGGCCAGAGCACAGCTAGTTAGAGACAGGGACAGACAGTTAGAGATAGGTAGGGAGAGTCAGAGAGGCAGACAGAGAGGTAGACAGAGCCAGGGAAAGATAGGGAAAGATAGGGAAAAACCAGAACCATCCAGCCATGGACAGCTTAGAAGTGACAGTGACATTTTTTTTTTCATTAGCCAGATCAGTTTTCAATTAAATTTCAGTTCTTTGTGCTGTAAATCTGCCTTGCCACTGTGCATGCCATCTATGCAGTGGCTTATTTAACCCTGTCTGTTACACACAAGCATTTATCATAATATATAACTGGATTAGTTTAAATATTTTTTGGTCTGCCTTTAACCAAAAAAACACCAGCCCACCTGGGTATCCCAAACCTGCATTAGGCAGCCTATCTGTTATACTAAATACGCTTGCTGATCCTTCCTCAGCTGAATCAAAGTATTGCATTTTGAATTGGTTTTTGGTCTGACTTTAACAAAAAAAACACCAGGCCGCAGGGCATCCCAAACCTGCATTAGGCAGCCTATCTGTTATACTAAATACGCTTGTTGATCCTTCCTCAGCTGAATCAAAGTATTGCATTTTGAATTGGTTTTTGGTCTGACTTTAACAAAAAAAACACCAGGCCGCAGGGCATCCCAAACCTGCATTAGGCAGCCTATCTGTTATACTAAATACTCTTGTTGATCTTCCTCAGCTGAATCAAAGTATTGCATTTTGAATTGGTTTTTGGTCTGCCTTTAACCAAAAAAACACCAGGCCCCAGGGCATTCCAAACCTTCATTAGGCAGCCTATCTGTTATACTAAATACGCTTGTTGATCCTTCCTCAGCTGAATCAAAGTTTTGCATTTTGAATTGGTTTTTGGTCTGCCTTTAACAAAAAAAACACCAGGCCGCAGGGCATCCCAAACCTGCAATTAGCAGCCTATCTGTTATACTAAATACTCTTGTTGATCCTTCCTCAGCTGAATCAAAGTATTGTATTTTGAATTGGTTTTTGGTCTGCCTTTAACAAAAAAAACACCAGGCCGCAGGGCATCCCAAACCTGCACTAGGCAGCCTATCTGTTATACTAAATACGCTTGCTGATCCTTCCTCAGCTGAATCAAAGTATTGCATTTTGAATTGGTTTTTGGTTTGACTTTAACAAAAAAACACCAGGCCGCAGGGCATCCCAAACCTGTATTAGGCAGCCTATCTGTTATACTAAATACTCTTGTTGATCCTTCCTCAGCTGAATCAAAGTATAGCATTTTGAATTGGTTTTTGGTCTGCCTTTAACAAAAAAACACCAGGCCTCAGGGCATCCCAAACCTGCACTAGGCAGCCTATCTGTTATACTAAATACGCTTGTTGATCCTTCCTCAGCTGAATCAAAGTATAGCATTTTGAATTGGTTTTTGGTCTGCCTTTAACAAAAAAACACCAGGCCTCAGGGCATCCCAAACCTGCACTAGGCAGCCTATCTGTTATACTAAATACGCTTGTTGATCCTTCCTCAGCTGAATCAAAATTTTGCATTTTGACTTGGTTTTTAGTCTGCCTTTAACAAAAAAACACACCAGGCGCAGGGCATCCCAAACCTGCATTAGGCACCCTATCTGTTATACTAAATACGCTTGTTGATCCTTCCTCAGCTGAATCAAAGTTTTGCATTTTGAATTGGTTTTTGGTCTGCCTTTAACAAAAAAAACACCAGGCCGCAGGGCATCCCAAACCTGCATTAGGCAGCCTATCTGTTATACTAAATACGCTTGTTGATCCTTACTCAGCTGAATCAAAGTATTGCATTTTGAATTGGTTTTTGGTCTGCCTTTAACCAAAAAAAACCAGGCCTCAGGGCATCCCAAACCTGCATTAGGCCGCCTATCTGTTATACTAAATACGCTTGTTGATACTTCCTCAGCTGAATCTAAGTATTGCATTTTGAATTGGTTTTTGGTCTGCCTTTAACAAAAAAAAATCAGGCCGCAGGGCATCCCAAACCTGCACTAGGCAGCCTATCTATTATACTAAATACGCTTGTTGATCCTTCCTCAGCTGAATAAAAGTATTGCATTTTGAATTGTTTTTTGGTCTGCCTTTAACAAAAAAAAAAACACCAGACCGCAGGGCATCCCAAACCTGCATTAGGCAGCCTATCTGTTATAGCGGCGGGGGCCATAGTTACGGTGAGGAGAACTCGTCTATCAACTAAAAATGTGGAGAGACTCACCTTTGTCAAAATGAATCAGGGATGGATCAGCCAGGATTTCCACCCACCAATGGTTGATGCATGCGACTAGATTCAGCATGGTGCCACGTTTTACACTTTCCAAATGGTGCACAACATATTTATGTCTTTAGGACAATTTTTGGGCCCCTGCTGATGCTAACTTAAGGGTGTGCATTCCAGCCAATTTTTGGGCTCCTGCTGATGCCAACTTCAGGGTGTGCCTTTCAGCCAATTTTTGGCCTCCTGCTGCTGCTGCCAACTCCAGGGTGTCTTTCAAGCAATGTTTGGGCACCTGCTTATGCTGCTGCCAACTCCAGGGTGTGCTTTCCAGCTAATGTTTGTGCTCCTGCTGCTTCCAACTTCAGGGTGCCTTCCAGCCAATATCTGGGTTCCTGCTGCTGCCAACTCCAGGGTGTGTCAGTCAATTTTTGGGCTCCTGCTGCGGCTGCTGCCAACTCCAGTGTCTCTTTAAAGCAATGTTTGGGCTCCTGCAGCAGCAGCTGCTGCTGCTACTGCTTGCAACTCCAGGTTGTAATTCAGCTAATTTCTGGCCTCCTGCTGCCAACTCCAGTGTCTCTTTAAAGTAATGTTTGGGCTCCTGCTTGCAACTCCAGGGTGTGATTCATCCAATTTTTGGGCTCCTGCTGCCAACTCCAGTGTCTCTTTCAAGCTATGTTTGGGCTCCTGCTGCTGCTTGCGACTCCAGGGTGTGATTCATCCAATTTTGGGCTCCTGCTGCCAACTCCAGTGTCTCTTTCAAGCTATGTTTGGGCTCCTGCTGCTGCAACTCCAGGGTGTGATTCATCCAATTTTTGGGTTCCTGCTGCCAACTCCAGTGTTTCTTTCAAGCTATGTTTTGGCTGCTTGCGACTCCAGGGTGGGATTCATCCAATTTTTGGGCTCCTGCTGCCAACTCCAGTGTCTCTTTCAAGCTATGTTTGGGCTCTAGCTGCTGCTGCTGCTGCTTGCAACTCCAGGGTGTGATTCATCCAATTTTTGGGCTCCTGCTGTCAACTCCAGTGTCTCTTTCAAACTATGTTTGGGCTGCTGCTGCTTGCAACTCCAGGGTGTGATTCAGCCAATTTTTGGGCTCCTGCTGCCAACTCCAGTGTCTCTTTCAAGCTATGTTTGGGCTCCTGCTGCTGCTTGCAACTCCAGGGTGTCATTCAGCCAAATTATGGGCTCCTGCTGCCAACTTCAGTGTCTCTTTAAATCAATGTTTTGGATCCTGCTGCTGATTGCAACTCCAGGGTGTCATTCAGCCAATTTTTGGGCTCCTGCTGCCAACTCCAGTGTCTCTTTCAAGCTATGTTTGTGCTCCTGCTGCTTGCAACTCCAGGATGTGATTCATCCAATTTTTGGCCTCCTGTTGCCAACTGCAATGTCTCTTTAAAGCAATGTTTGGGCTCCTGCTGCTGCTTGCAACTCCAGGGTGTCTTTCAGCCAATTTTTGGGCTCCTGCTGCCAACTCCAGTGTCTCTTTAACCCTTTCGCTGCCAGGCTACCTGGAGTTTTTGTCACCCTTTGTTGCCAGACCATTTTGCACTATTTTGCGCTCCACATGTTCAACTGTGATTTTTTAAGGGATTTCCCAGGGAATTATATATTCTTTTTTAAAGCAGAATCTGGGTTTTAATATGAAATGTCTTTTTTGTCATTCTTTAGGTGTATTCTCAATATTTTGGGGTGAAATATGTGCAAAAAATTTTTAAAAAAATCTATTTTTTTACAACTTTTTTTTTGTAATAAAATCTTATTGCATGTGAAATCCTAATTTCTTCTGGTCACAGCGTTACCACATATGTATAGGTAGACACCCTTTCCTGTCCAGGAGACTCCCCCGAACTGAAACAGCACTTTAGGAGATTTTCAGATAAAATACAAATATGCTAAGCGCTAGGCGCACCTTGCAGTTTTCAAAGAAAAACAACCCTTTACATTTGAAATACTCCCTACAAACTTTATATTCCCTGAAAGTATACACCTCAGGCTTTCTAGGTGTACCAGGCTTGTTTACATAGGTGCAGTTTTCTGGAAGTAATTCCTCAATAAATTCTTTGGTAGCACAGAGTTTCACTAAAAAAGAATAAAAAGCAGACTCAAACCCCGAAAAAAAAATATGCAAACAAAAAAAAAACAAGCCCAATCTAAAAAAAGCAACATGCCCCGAACAGAACAATACCCAACATGCATAGCTACTGTCAAGGAAAGAGTTGTCAAACACCTCAAAGTAAAGCATGTGCGTAAGGGTAATTTTACTTGAAAATTTCAGCTCTGCAGACAAAGTGCGCACCTTGCACGAGGTTTCCCTCAAAAAATTATAAAAAAACTGAATAAAAAACACATTTTCTTTTAAAAATCAATATGCAAACCAAAAAAACAAGCTAAATCTGAAAGAGCAAGGTCCCCCGAGCAGAACAATATACCACATGCATATGTACTATTAACGCTTTTAATTGCCCGTCTACTTGAAATTTTTTCACCCTCTGTTGACAGGCAATTTTTCAACATTTTGCACCATGTTTGACCGTGATTTTTGGAGGAATTTCCAGGAAAATTATAGATATATTTTTTGCAGCAGGGTTTAGGCATTAACATGAAATGTCTTGTTTGTAATTTTTCTACTGTTTTTTTAAATATTTTTGCGCAAAAAAAAAAAACATTTGTGCGTTAAAAATTATTTTTTAGAAAATTGTCTTTTTTTTAAATAAAACATTTACTTTATTAGAGAAAACCATATTGCATGTGAAAGACCCATTTCTTCCGATTACAACGGTACCACATATGTATCGGTAGCCCCCCCATTCTTGCCCAAGAGACCCCCCAAACTGAAAATAGCACTTTATAATATTTACAAATAAAATACTACTACTATCCACACTATAAACATAAGGGGTTAATTAAAAAAAAATGACATAGGGTCCCCCCTCCCAGGGGGGGAATCCCATTGTTTTTGGAATTTTAAGGGTTAAAAACCCTTAAAAATCCCCCCCCAAAAATGGGGTCCCCCTTACCCAGCATTACCAGCCCGGGACCAGCTATGGGGGCTTGTAGGCACAGAGTGGGGGGGGGGGGGTCAGCTTTTGTGGCCCCCCACCCTGCAGCCTACAAGCCCACATAGCCTATGTGGGCCCGGGCTCTTCTGCCCCCCCCGGGCTTTGGGGAGGCAGGTAATTGGGGGTGCTGGGGGTTAATGGCAAGTCACCTGCTAGTTGCAGGTGACTTGCCAGCCCCCAGCTTTGTGAACTGGTATATGGGGTCTCATGGACCCCTTACCAGTTCACAAAGGGTTAAATGTAAAAAAAACACAGAGACAGAGAGAAAAAATATTTTATTATTATTATTTTTTTTTATACTTACCTCCCATCCATCCCTGGGCACTGTGTCCCACGCTGATCAATCTGGCTTCTGCTCTCCTGCTGCAGCTGGAAGCCTTTTATAGCTGCTGGGTGACAAAGCATAAGGGGTTAATTTAAAAAAAAAAAATGACATAGGCTCCCCCCTCCCAGGGGGGGGGGGGGAGGCCCTTTTTTTTTGGAATTTTAAGGGTTAAAAACCCTTAAAAATCCAAAAAAAAAAATGAAATGGGGTCCCCCATACCCAGCATTACCAGCCCGGGACCAGCTATGGGGGCTTGTAGGCACAGAGTGGGGGGGGCAGCTTTTGTGGCCCCCCCACCCTGCAGCCTATGAGCCCACATAGCCTATGTGGGCCCGGGCTCTTCTGCCCCCCCCCGGGCTCTGGGGAGGCAGGAAATTGGGGGTGCCGGGGGTTAATGCCAGCCCCCAGCCTTGTGAACTGGTATAAGGGGTCTCATGGACCCCTTACCAGTTCGAAAGGGGTTAACAGTAAAACAAAAAAACACACTGACACATAAGAAACAATTAGTTTTATTAAAAAATTAAAACTTTTATTTAATTTTCGTCAGCTCCTTTGTCCCTCGATGTGATGACAGATGTAATTATGCTGGCTGCAGTAGCAGAGGGGCAGGTGATGATCTGATCACCTGCCCCTCTGCTCCTGTGGCCAGCATGATCGCATCGGAATGAAGAGCAGCAGGGAGCCTGGACGACACCACGGGGGATCGGATGGCACCAAATTAAAGAGGAGACCCGGACGGATCCAACAAGGGGTCAGGTGAGTATTTTTTATTTTTATTTTTTTAACTAGCAGCGGGGAAAGTCAAGCATGTAACACCTACGGGCTTGGCACTTAACGCCCAGCCAAGCCACCACGTAGGTGTTACGGGCTTGGCAACAATAGGGTTAAAGCAATGTTTGGGCTCCTGCTGCTGCTGCTGCTTGCGACTCCAGGGTGTGATTCATCCAATTTTTGGGCTCCTGCTGCCAACTCCAGTGTCTCTTTAAAGCAATGTTTGGGCTCCTGCTGCTGCTTGCAACTCCAGGGTGTGATTCATCCAATTTTTGGGCTCCTGCAGCCAACTCCAGTGTCTCTTTAAAGCAATGTTTGGGCTCCTGCTGCTGCTTGCAACTCCAGGGTGTCATTAAGCCAATTTTTGGGCTCCTGCTGCCAACTCCAGTTTCTCTTTCAAGCTATGTTTGGGCTCCGGCTGCTGCTTGCAATTTCAGGGTGTGATTCATCCAATTTTTGGCCTCCTGCTGCCAACTCCAGTGTCTCTTTAAAGCAATGTTTGGGCTCCTGCTGCTGCTTGCAACTCCAGGGTGTGATTCATCCAATTTTTGGGCTCCTGCAGCCAACTCCAGTGTCTCTTTAAAGCAATGTTTGGGCTTCTGCTGCTGCTTGCAACTCCAGGATGTCATTCAGTCAATTTTTTGGCTCCTGCTGCCAACTCCAGTGTCTCTTTAAAGCAATATTTGGGCTCCTGCTGCTGCTTGCAACTCCAGGGTGTGATTCAGCTAATTTTTGGGCGTTACATATGTATAGGTAGACACCCTTTCCTGCCCAGGAGACTCCCCCAAACTGAAACAGCACTTTAGGAGATTTTCAGATAAAATGCAAATATGCTAAGCGCTAGGCGCACCTTGCAGTTTTTCAAGAAAAACAACCCTTTACATTTGAAATACCCCCACAAACTTTATATTCCCTGAAAGTATGCACCTCAGGCTTTCTAGGTGTACCTGGCTTGTTTACATAGGTGCAGTTTTCTGGAAGTAATTCCTCAATTAATTCTTTGGTAGCACAGAGTTTCACTAAAAAAGAATAAAAAGCAGAATCAAACTCATTTTTCCGAAAAAAAAATATGCAAACAAAACAAAACAAGCCGAATTTGAAAAAGCAACATGCCCCGAATAGAACAATACCCAACATGCATAGCTACTGTCAAGGAAAGAGTTGTCAAACACCTCAAAGTAAAGCATGTGCGTAAGGGTAATTTTACTTGAAAATTTCAGCTCTGCAAACAAAAGGGTTAATTCAGAGCCCCTTTCTCATCATTTTTATGGAGGTCTTGCGACCAAACAAAAAATCATGCAAAAATGAAAACATTTCACACTAAAGTTCTCGCAGAAAAAAGGCTTTGCTGAATCAGACGAGGGGAAAAAATGAACGAGAATGGAAATATGAACGCAAAAAAAAGGTGAGAAAGGGGCTCTGAATCAACCCTAAAGTGCGCACCTTGTACTTTATCTACCAAAACAACCCTTTACATTTGGAATACCCTACAGAAACCATATATTCCCTGAAAGAACATATGTTAAGCTTTGTAAGCGTACCCAGCTTGTTGTAGTGGGCTCATCATTTTAGAAGTAATCCCTTATGTAATTCTTAGGTTGCACGAGGTTTCCCTCAAAAAAATTATAAAAAAACAGAATAAAAAACACATTTTCTTAAAAAAACAAGCTCAATCTGAAAGAGCAAGGTCCCCCAAGCAGGACAATACCCCACATGCATATGTACTATTAACCCTTTTAATTGCCCGTCTACTTAAAATTTTTCACCCTCTGGTGACAGGTAATTTTTCACCATTTTGCACCATGTTTAACCGTGATTTTTGGAGGAATTTCCAGGAAAATTATAGATATATTTTTTGCAGCAGGGTTTAGGCTTTAACATGAAATGTCTTGTTTGTAATTTTTCTACTGTTTTTTTAAATATTTTTGCGTAAAAAGAAAAAAATTGTCTCCTTTATTTTAAATAAAACATTTACTTTATTAGAGGTCCATAATGCATGTGAAAGCCCCATTTCTTCCGATTACAACGGTACCACATATGTATCGGTAGCCCCCCATTCTTGCCTGAAAATAGCACTTTATAACATTTACAAATAAAATACTACTACTATCCACACTATAAACATGAGGGGTTAATTGAAAAAAAAAAATAGACATAGGGTCCCCCCTCCCGGGGGGGGACCCCATTGTTTTTGGAATTTTAAGGGTTAAAAAAATCCCCCCCCCAAAAAATGGGGCCCCCTTAACCAGCATTACCAGCCCGGGACCAGCTATGGGGGCTTGTAGGCACAGAGTGGGGGGCCAGCTTTTGTGGCCCCCATCCTGCAGCCTACAAGCCCACATAGCCTATGTGGGCCCGGGCTTTTCTGCACCCCCCCTGGGCTTTGGGGAGGCAGGTAATTGGGGGTGCCGGGGGTTAATGGCAAGTCACCTGCTAGTTGCAGGTGACTTTCCAGCCCCCAGCCTTGTGAACTGGTATAAGGGGTCTCATGGACCCCTTACCAGTTCACAAGGGGTTAAATGTAAAAAAAACACAGAGACAGAGAGAAAACATTTTTTTTTTTTTTTTTATACTTATCTCCCATCCATCCCTGGGCACTGTGTCCCACGCTGGTCAATCTGGCTTCTGCTCTCCTGCTGCAGCTGGAAGCCTTTTATAGCTGCTGGGTGACAAAGCATAAGGGGTTAATTAAAAAAAAAAATGACATAGGGTCCCCCCTCCCAGGGGGGGAGACCCCATTTTTTTTTGAATTTTAAGGGTTAAAAACCCTTAAGGGTGTGATTTATCCAATTTTTGGGCTCCTGCTGCCAACTCCAGTGTCTCTTTCAAGCTATGTTTGGGCTCCTGCTGCTGCTTGCAACTCCAGGGTGTGATTCATTAAATTTTTGTGCTCCTGCAGCCAACTCCAGTGTCTCTTTAAAGCAATGTTTGTGCTCCTGCTGCTGCTGCTTGCAACTCCAGGGTGTGATTCATCCAATTTTTGGGCTCCTGCTGCCAACTCCAGTGTCTCTTTCAAGCTATGTTTGGGCTGCTGCTGCTGCTTGCGACTCCAGGGTGTGATTCATTAAATTTTTGGGCTCCTGCAGCCAACTCCAGTGTCTCTTTAAAGCAATGTTTGGGCTCCTGCTGCTGCTTGCCACTCCAGGGTGTGATTCAGCTAATTTTTGGGCTCCTGCTGCTGTCAGCTCCAGGGTGTGTTTTTCATGCACTATAGGGGCCCCTCATAGTGATGCCACCTCAACTCTCTGCAATTGTGCTGCTTTGCGATTCTATTAGCGATGCCTCCGATCTGCATGTGATAATTATTTACTGTATTATTTCACTAACCCAGCACGCGTCATATGCGTGTTACAGCAAGGCAGAATGGTTTACAACCCTATTGAGGCTCTAGGAGGCTCAGAAATAGCCGTTTTTAATAGCGATTTGTTGCAAATAAATTCGGGTCGAAGCGATTTTGCCGGAAAATTCGGCGAATCAGTCGAATCGAATTTTTCAAAAGTTCGCTCATCTCTAAAAATCACTATAATCAGGGCTGGCAGGTGCTGGGTTGGACGGTCATGTCTATGCGACACCCCTACCTCTAAGATGACCTGGAAATGGCTGCACACTATGCCATTTCATAGCCCCCTTGTATCCAGAGCATCAACAATGAAAAGGTAAGTATCTACTCAATGTTACAAAAGGCAGGATAGAGGCAGGGTGCATTTTAGGTTCCTACAGGCCAAGACCTCTGGGTGAGGTAGAGGTCCTGGTCCCCTTAAAGACTCCTAGGCCAACTGATTCCCTTTTCCAAATTGTGATGTCCCTTTGTGTGAAATGCTCAAGATTGCCTAGTATACTCACCTCACCAATGTTCCCGCGATGCACTAAGCATTTCTGAATGGTTGGCATAGGTACTCACAGCCAAAGGGGAGCAGCCAGCTGCTCATTCTCTATTCAGCTTTACTAAGCCACTCTGAAATTAGCCCTGGTGAAGAGTGATCACCAGCAAGGTAAGAATTACTAGCATTTCAAGGGGATTTTTTTGTTGGGAAATGTTCTTCTTGAGAGGAACAATGACAAGGATATTGAGTAGATTATTCCTCTTTAACCCTCACTTGCTATAAACGCTGAGCTAGGTTTATTTACAGTTACCTGCGTTGCACTGTATTGTGGGTCAGCCTCTTAGTACTCACCACCACTTCCTCATTCTTGTCAGTCTCCCTTCCCTGCTACTGATTGCCCTCTGGTACTTGCTGCCCCCTTCTGGTCCTCCAGTTTTTTCCCTCCGGCTCTGCTGCTGGGTCTGCGAATGGATCTTTGGTGCTGCTGAGCCTTTTGCAAGGTTAGGTCTGAGGTGCAGGCCCCTGTCCATGGAGAGGGGTTAGGTGAGTGATAGAGGACAGCAGCAGGGGGTGGAGGGGCAAGGGGAGTGGTAGAGGACAGTGGCAAGGGGTGGAGGGGCTAGGTAAGTAGTAGAGGACAGTACAGGGGTGAAGGGGCTAAGTGAGTGGTGGAGGACAGTGGCAGAGGGTGGAGGGGTTAGGTGAGCGGTGGAGGACAGCGACAAAGGGTGAAGGGGTTTAAGTAAGTGCTAGAGGACAGCGGTAGGGGTGGAGAGGTTAGGTGAGCTTTAGAGGAAGTGGCAGGGGTGGAGGGGGTAAGTGAGTGGTGGAGGACAGCGGCAGAGGGTCGAGGGGTTAGGTGAGCAGTTCAGGACAGCAACAAAGGGTGGAGGAGTTAGGTAAGTGGTAGAGGACATTGGCAGGGGTGGAGAGGTTAAGTGAGTGGTAGAGGACATTCAGCAGGGGTGGAGAGGATGGAGAAGATAGGTGAGTGATGGAAGACAACGGCAGGGGGTAGAAGGGTTAGGTGAGTGGTAGAGGACAGTGGCAGGGGTTGGAGGGTTCAGGTGAGTGGTAGAGGACAGCAGCGGAGGGTAGAGGGCAGCGGAAAGGGTGATGGAGAGGTTAGGTCAGTGGACAAGGACAGCGGCTGGGGGTAAAGGTCAGTGGCATGGGGTAGAGGACAGACGGTAGAGGGGTTGACAGGGGTTTTCACTCTGTGGGGCATCCTACATCAGGTAGGGATAGTCAAAATTGCAGGATTCAGTCTATTGGAATGCATACTAGGGGGCATTATGATTAGGGACGCCCCACAGTCCAAAAAACCTATGGACCCCCACTGTCAGAATCACATAATCGTCTAATTTTGGGATCCTACGCAGTTGAAGTGCAACATCAAGCAGAGTGCAATAATAGTGTGTGGTTAAGTGTATGGAAAAGTGCTGGATGGTGTATATTTTTCCTTTGTTTTTTTCAGCCAGGCATGATCCATTCCGGGATAACAGACCTCCAGTCCACATCCCCAGTCCTCTACGGGTTTTCCCCTACTCCCAGGTCTTTCCAGGTGATTAGATTAATTGAAGGAAGGCAGCCTAATAAAAGGAGCTCCTGAGGCGTCCAGTGTGAAAAAGGAGAGACTGGGATAAGGATCCTGTGTCGTGCTGCTTCCAAAACCTATAGGTCTGAACTGCATCCGAAGGACTTTATGTGTTATGTTTTTGAAGCCTGTGGATTAGCAGTCTGGGCTTGTATGCCCTGAAAGTGGACCTGTGATATCGAGGACTTGCAGTACTCTGTACTCTGGACATTGCTAAAGCTGGTGAGGAAACCGCTGACGTTACTGCATTGTACCGTGCATTAAACTCTGAATTTAAGAGATTTTTCTGTTGGACTTTGTCTTCAATAAACCGCTTATTTTTTCAACTAACACAAAAAATTACCGCACCAGCCTATAACTGGGGTGTGCTCACCTGGCTATACCAACAATGTTTCTCCAAATGGAGGACCCCACAGTCCCCCTCAAACAACCAACCAGAATATAAACAGCACCACCCAATGATAATCAAAGATAATTAATAATCTAGTTTATTGTTGCAAAATACACATAATAACATACATATTTAAAAACAGTTAAAACACAGAATAATAATGACCACCGGGGGGCACTGTAAGCAAGCTAATCCTCCCACCTAAGTGTGAACATATATTGAACCCAATCTCAACATGCTCCCTTATATCCAGAAACCATCATAATTCGAATACCATATTAAAGTGCATAAAGAAATATTAAATGTGCAATACTACATAAAGTGCTGAAAGTGCAATCTAATAACCTATCAATGAGGACAGCCAAGTGAGAAAAAAGGGAATCTCAAAACTATAGCCATATATACCAATACAATACAGCCTGTCACCCCCGCCCAAGCCTGTCAACTAAGAACTGTTTCCAGTGTCATTGCCGTTAGCACCCCAGATCCTGACAATTGGTGGAGGATGCGAGCACTCTTGATTGTTGCGAGGGGCAATAGAATGACAAAACGCTGCATTTAAATCTTGTGGACATTTAAAGGCCCAGCCAGCACAATGGAGGAGGTGATAAAGCAGCTGATACAGGTTAATCTCCAGCATGTACAGGCCATGGTACAACAGCAGCAGGCCATGGAGCAGCAGCAGAAGTTTTATGTAGAGGCTCTTCAAGCCCAACAACAAGCACAGCAGCAGGCTATGACAAGGCAACAGGAAACAAACAGCTTGTTAATGGAGCAGACTGCTGCGCTCAGAGAGACTGTCATGGCTAAGACCTTGCAGCCCGGCTGAGACTGGTGGTGTGAGGAGGGCCGTTTATTGGGTCTGGCAAAAGAATACACCCGATGATAATGTCGAGGCCTACCTCACTGTATTCCAAAGAGTGGCAGAGAGAGAGAAGCTGCCAGTTGCAGAGTGGGCAGATGTGATTGCGCCCTTCCTGACAGGAGAACCACAAAAAGCCTACTATGATCTTAGGGAGCAAGATGTCCGGGACTATTCTAAACTAAAGATGGAGATCCTTGCTCGCCTGGGTGTTACGCTAGCTGCTCGTGCCAGGAGAGTTCACAGTTGGAGCTTCGCCATTGATAAGCCTGCCCGGTCGCAGATGTATGACCTTATTCATCTGGTACAAAAGTGGCCCTACAGCACCCACACCTGCCGGGGTCGTCAAACTCGTGACATCTGTGGGTAAGAGAATTCCAGCTGGAGGTGTGTGGAAGGGTGTGAGAGGGAGTAGGGCTCTAGACTTTGGGCAAGGGCAAAAGACTGCCCTGACCCTCAGAGGCCCCCTAGTCCTAGAAAGGATGCCCTGTTAAGGAGGTCCAGGGTTCCCCAGTGCTGGAAGTGCCATGAGTGGGGACACATAGCCGCTTATTGCCCTCTTTACCCAGAGTGCATGGAGTGTGACGCTAGCCGACAACGGTCCCTGTTTGCAGAACCTGCTTGTGCCGCCCTTCCACAGTCAGAGACTGAGCCACATATTTCTATGATAAAAGTAAAGAAACCTTTTGCACAATGTGCAATGTCTAGCACCACTCCCAATTATCATCATCCTGAGGAAAAACAAATGTGCCAATCCCAGGACCCAAAGGTACACTGTATCAATATAAACAACAACGATCACAGTAAACTGCAAAATGGGATGCCACGGGAGGCACCAACTGTTCCTCAATAATCAATCCTCCAAAGTCACATCAATACAACCATTTTTATTATTATATTATATATAACATATATCATCATTAGTATGTTAAAAAAGACTACAAACATATACATAAACTCACAAACATATACATAAACTCAGTACAATCACAATCTTAAAAAACATTTATACACAAACCCGACCACAGCAAGGAACCCTCATAACAATTTCCAAAGTTCATACCATATATACATAAACAAATAATTTTATTGCTACTAATAGATGTCCTGTGTCTAACCTAAGTGCTAGTGAAAAAAAGTGCAGTAATGCAAAGCAAAGTTATAAAAATTACATGTGCAAAACGTATCTACTTAATATCAAATGAACATGCCAAAACCAGGTTTAGCACCTTGAGAAAGTGGACTTTGCTCTACGGAACGCATAGGTGGTGAGATTTTGTACCTGGCCCAGCAGGGGTGATTTTGCACTATAGGGGTGTTTGTCCCAGATGGTTTTGGCATGTTCTGAGTGATTGTGATTGTACTGAGTATATGTATATGTTTGTGAGTTTATGTATATGTTTGTAGTCTTTTTTAACATACTAATGAATTAAAAATGGTTGTATTTAGAGATGAGCGAACCTTAGAAAAATTCGTTTCGACTGATTCGCCGAATTTTCTGTCAAAAATCGTTTATTCGCGACGAATCGCTATTAAAAACTGCTTTTTTCTGAGCCTCCTATAGCCTCAATAGGGTTGTAAACCATTCTGCCTTGCTGTAACATGCATAGGATGCATGCTGGGTTAGTGAAATAATACTGTAAATAATTCACATGCAGATCAAAGGCATCGCTAATAGAATCGCAGAGCGGCACAATTGCAGAGAGTTGAAGTGGCATCCCTATGAGGGGCCCATATAGTGCCTGAAAAACACACCCTGGAGCTGGCAGCAGCCAGAGCGCAAAAATTAGCTGAATCACACCCTGGAGTGGCAAGCAGCAGCAGCAGCAGCTGCAGGAGCCCAAACATTACTTTAAAGAGACACTGAAGTTGGCTGCAGGAGGCCAAAAATTGGATGAATCACACCCTGGAGTTGCAAGCAGCAGCAGCAGGAGCCCAAACATAGCTTGAAAGAGACACTGGAGTTGGCAGCAGGAGCCCAAAAATTGGATGAATCACACCCTGGAGTTGCAAGCAGCAGCAGCATGAGCCCAAACATTGCATGAAAGAGACACTAGAGTTGGCAGCAGGAGCCCAAAATTGGCTGAATCACACCCTGGAGTCGCAAGCAGCAGCAGCAGAAGCCCAAACATTGCTTTAAAGAGACCCCGGAGTTGGCTTCAGGAGGCCAAAAATTGGATGAATCACACCGTGGAGTTGCAAGCAGCAGCAGGAGCCCAAACATAGCTTGAAAGAGACACTGGAGTTGGCTGCAGGAGGCCAAAAATTGGATGAATCACACCCTGGAGTTGCAAGCAGCAGGAGCCCAAACATAGCTTGAAAGAGACACTGGAGTTGGCTGCAGGAGGCCAAAAATTGGATGAATGACACCCTGGAGTTGAAAGCAGCAGCAGCAGCAGCAGCAGCAGCAGCAGCAGGAGCCCAAATATTGCTTTAAATAGACACTGGAGTTGGCTGCAGGAGCCCAAAATTGGATGAATCACACCCTGGAGTTGCAAGCAGCAGCAGCAGCAGCAGCAGGAGCCCAAACATTGGCTGAAAGAGACCCTGGAGTTGGCAGCAGGAGCCCAAAAATTGGCTGAATGACACCCTGGAGTTGCAAGCAGCAGCAGGAGCCCAAACATTGCGTGAGAGAGACACTGGAGTTGGCTGCAGGAGCCCAAAAATTGGATGAATCACACTCTGGAGTTGCAAGCAGCAGCAGGAGCCCAAACATTGCTTTAAAGAGACACTGGAGTTGGCTGCAGGAGGGGGAAAAATTGGATGAATCACACCCTGGAGTTGCAAGCAGCAGCAGGAGCCCAAACATAGCTTGAAAGAGACACTGGGGTTGGCTGCAGGAGGCCAAGAGTTGGATGAATCACACCCTGGAGTTGCAAGCAGCAGCAGGAGCCCAAACATTGCTTTAAAGAGACACTGTAGTTGGCTGCAGGAGGCCAAAAATTGGATGAATTACACCCTGAAGTTGGCAGCAGCAGGAGCACAAACATTAGCTGGAAGGCACACCCTGGAGTTGGCAGGAGCCCAAACATTGCTTGAAAGACACCCTGGAGTTGGCAGCAGCAGCAGGAGGCCAAAAATTGGCTTAAAGGCACACCCTGAAGTTGGCATCAGCAGGAGCCCAAAAATTAGCCTAAAGACATAAATATGTTTTGCACCATTTGGAAAGTGTAAAACGTGGCACCATGCTGAATCTAGTCACATGCATCAGCCATTGGTGGGTGGAAATCCTGGCTTATCCATCCCTGATTCATTTTGACAAAGGTGAGTCTCTCCACATTTTTAGTTGACAGACGAGTTCTCCTCTCTGTAATTATGGCCCCCGCCGCACTAAACACCCGCTCAGATGGCACGCTACTGGCCGGGCAGGACAGCTTTTCCAGGGAAAACTCTGCTAGTTGTGGCCACAAGCCAAGTTTGCCTGCCCAGATGTCCAGCGGATCCTCAAGGTGTGTTGGCATGGTCATGTCAAGAGGTCATGTTACCCTCCTGCGAATGCTTCAGGAAAGACTGCCACACTGCCGAGTAGCTACTTTTTCTACCAATAGGCCGCACTGATTCACTGCTACTGTCGCCAACTCCAGGAACCCCTGCTCCACTACCTCCCGATAAGGTAGCCTGCCGTGCAGCAGGTGCTCTACCCCGGCCCCGTTTGGCTCCAGGCTTTACAATTGTGCCCCCATGCTGACTGCCAACCATGCTGCTAACACCTTGCTGCCTGAGCTGCTGACTCCGGGGCAACCTGCGCCCCTCTTCTCCTGATGATGACGATGAAGCCCCTGCTGCACCCGGCTCCCAAGTGCAATCGGCTTCTTCATCATCATCATCATATAAAATGAGGCTGAACAACGCTTATTTAGTATAACAGATAGGGTGCTACGTGCAGGTTTGGGATACCCTGCGGCCTAGTGTTTTGGCAGCAGGACAAAACCCAATTCAAAATCAATAGCTTAATTAAAATGAGGCTGAACAACGCTTATTTAGCATAACAGATAGGGTGCTACGTGCAGGTTTGGGATACCATGCGGCCTACTGTTTTGGCAGCAGGACAAAAACCAATTCAAAATGCAATAGCTTGATTAAGCTGAGGATGAACAACGCTTATTTAGTATAACAGATAGGGTGCTACGTGCAGGTTTGGGATACCCTGCGGCCTAGTGTTTTGGCAGCAGGACAAAACCCAATTCAAAATGCAATAGCTTAATTAAAATGAGGCTGAACAACGCTTATTTAGTATAACAGACAGGGTGCTACGTGCAGGTTTGGGATGCCCTGCGGCCTAGTGTTTTGGCAGCAGGACAAAAACCAATACAAAATGCAATAGCTTAATTAAAATGAGGCTGAACAACGCTTATTTAGTATAACAGATAGGGTGACGTGCTGGTTTGGGATGCCCATGTGGGCTGGTGTATTTAAAGCAGACAAAGCCCAAATCAAAATGCAATAGCTTAATTAAAATGAGGCTGAACAACGCTTATTTAGTATAACAGATAGGGTGACATGTGCTGGTTTGGGATGCCCATGTGGGCTGGTGTATTTAAACCAGACAAAAAAAATATTAAAACTAATCCAGTTATGAGAAATTCTTGTGTGTAACAGATAGGGTTAAATATGCCACTGCATAGATGGGATGCACAGTGGCAAGGCAGGTTTACAGCACAAAGAACTGAAATTGAAATGAAAAATGATCTGGCTAATGAAAATAAAAAAAAAAAATCCCTGTCACTTCAATGCTGTCCCTGCCTGGATCGTTCCGATTTGTCCCTATCTTTCACTATCTTTCCCTGGCTCTGTCTACCTCTCTTTCTGCCTCTCTGTCGGTCTCTCTGACTCTCCCTACCTATCTCTAACTCTGTCCCTGTCTGTAACCAGCTCTGCTCTGGCCGCAATACAGCGCTGAACTGCGCACAAGGAAAATGGCTGCCGGTTTATACAGCACGGTGACGTCACCGGGCTTCTTGACTGCTGATAGGCTGCATGTGACTTTCCCATTATACCTTGCCCCAGGGAATATGCCCGGACATGTGCTTCCACCATTTTAGAATGCCTGTAATTGAAATAAATGGAGTTTAAAGGAAAACTTTGATCGATCGAATCGCGGGGAAATTCGGATTCGTTCAGAATCGAATTTTTCCTGAAATTCGGAACGAATTCGGGTTCGTCCGGATCGATTCGCTCATCCCTAGTTGTATTGATGGGACTTTGGAGGATTGATTATTGAGGAACATTTGGTGCCTCCCAGGGCATCCCATTTTGCGGTTTACTGGGACTGTTGTTGTTTATATTGATCTATGATAAAAGTAAATGACTACTCAGTGAAGGCCCTTTTGGACTCGGATAGTCTGGTGACTTTGGTTCGGGTCAGTCTTGTGACTAGGAACTATAGGCTCGATTCAGAGAGACAAAAAAATAGACTTTGTTTTTGGAAATTTTCCCGCTCTCGTATGAGTGTGCGAGCGATTCTATGCATGCATTGCTAACCTTCAGTAAAGTTTTCGTCCGTTCGTATGCCAGTACGAGGATGTCATTTTCCAGCGTGACTTTTCTGTTTTATTTTCGCATGTTACAACATAGGCTTTCGTTTTTGCCCTTTTCCCATCGTCTCCTCCCACGAATCCTTTACGTTTCCCGATAGATTCTGTTTCCCTTTTTCAATAAATAATCGTCCAGACGAAAAACCTTACAATCTAGCGCCTGCGCACTACAAACTTAACTCATTAACGTGCTCGCCTAAATATTTGCCACCCTCAATTCTATTTCAATGTTTAGCTTAATCACTTAGCGCTATCCTCCCTCTTCCCTTTTGGACCCTTAAAGCTCACCCCAACCACTTAGCACTATCCTCCCTCTTCCCTTTTGGACCCTTAAAGCTCACTCCAACCACTTAGCACTATCCTCCCTCTTCCCTTTTGGACCCTTAAAGCTCACCCCAACCACTTAGCACTATCCTCCATCTACCCTTTTGGTCCCTTAAAGCTCACCCCAACCACTTAGCACTATCCTCCCTCTTCCCTTTTGGACCCTTAAAGCTCACCCCAACCACTTAGCACTATCCTCCCTCTTCCCTTTTGGACCCTTAAAGCTCTCCCCAACCACTTAGCACTATCCTCCCTCTTCCCTTTTGGACCCTTAAAACTTACTTCGTGGTTAGGTTCTTCTTCCATTTTAGGCCCCTAAAACTTACCCAAATCACTTCCCGGTCATCTGAATCTTCATCTCTAAATATTTATTTCAGCCTTCGTTTGGTGTTAATGTATTTGTGTTAAAAAATGACAATGAAACTTTTTTTTTCTGTTTTTTTTTACTAGAAGCGCATTTTGTTAGGATTTTTTACATTTTTTTTTCTTTTTAGAAATGTTTTAAAAACTTTTTGTTCTAAAAAACTTAAAATTTTTTAAAAATGAAACATTTTAAAACTATTTGCATAAAAAAAAACACACAGTGACAGGACTCAGAACACCATTCTTCTTCTGTTGTCCCCAACGAGTCAACCAGCTGCTGCATATCGGCCACCAACTCAAGGACACTTATTCATTTCTTCAACTCTTGCTCCTGTGGTCCTTGTATAAAATGTAAAAAAAAAACATTATTTTGCGACAAATACATGTTTCTCACCTGTGGATGGAATGTTTGTTAGTTTCCAACCTAAATAATGACGACATATGTCAGTCTGCTAAGTCATTAATCTAAGGAAGTGGGCAGAGGTCATTCTGCTCAGTCATTAATCTAAGGAAGTGGGCAGAGGTCATTCTGCTCAGTCATTAATCTAAGGAAGTGGGCAGAGGTCATTCTGCTCAGTCATTAAGCTAAGGAAGTGGGCAGAGGTCATTCTGATAATGCCATTGACTATGGCTTGATGTATCTGGGTGATCATGTCAAATACTACATACTGCAAAGAATGACATTACAACTTACTTGGTTGGTGGCCGACGGATGCCTCATTGGGGACAACCCGACGTCCTGGGCCCTGCCACTGCTGTGAAGTAGAGGCTGTAGAGACATGGCAAATAGGGTCACTTATAATGTCTTAGTCAACAGTAATCTAATGTCTATTTCAATGTGTGTGTCACATCACTCACCTTCTCCCTGTGCCTCCTGGCCGAGATCTGCTGCAGACTGCATATCTTCACCCGCTCCAGAAGCATCTACAAAAACAGATTAAGGGAATTAGCTTTGTAGTAAATAGCATGTATATGTGTTTGCAGCTACATGAAGAGTCACATACCAGAGGCTCCCGCCTGCGTCGCTTGGTACGACTCCCTGCCCACGCCGTGCCCCCCCTCCTCTGTGGAAAGGTCCTGGGGCTGGTCGGAGGACCCAACAGAGGAGGGGTAGGACCGTCGCCCTGGAGAAACACCCCCTTCCCTTCCAGCTGCAGATTCATGCTGCACTGGTCGGCCTGTGTGCCTCCAGGTGCAGCGGATTCGGTACTCCATTTCCAACTCTAGAAAAGAAAAGCAATTATATCTAAAGGCCTACCTTCTGTATTACTTACATCTAGCATGCAATCGCTATGTACTTACTAGGGAAATGGAGTCCGAAAAACCGATGCAACCGGGGCATGTGCAGCTGTTTCAGGTCCAACCAATGCTGCATAATCTGAGTGTGGGTGAAGGTGGTGTCCGTCTCATGTTGGATTCTGGAAACTATCTCCAGGGCGACGGTCCGCTTCTCAAATGAGTTGGGCAGGTAGTAGTACCTGCACTCCAGCATCGTCTACAAAACAAAAAATAAACATAGGATTTAGATCAAACTGCATACAAATATCTGTCAACAATCGACCATTTGACTAAATGACATTAACAGACACATTTCTAGCCTAATACAATCCTTGTAGCTGCCATAAGTCTGGGCCCTAACTGTGGGCCCTAACTTATGTTTGGCACAGAGTTTTAGACTCTTATCAAACTCTTATCAAACCAACCACTTATTCCTGCGCTTCCTTAAGGGCTAGGCATGCATTTACATAGCAAATCAAAGGCATTAAAATTCACTTACAGGCAGGATGATTTCTTCTTGTTGGCGGGTGAAGATTGTGGGCGCCATCTTGCCTCTTGTCTGCAGCAGGATGGTTCTTCACAGCCGGATGAAAGGCCGTACGCACGCGTAAGTGAAGCGTAAGCGTCATACCCCGGCATTAGTATTTAAAGGGTCCTGGACCCACAGCTCATTCTCTTTCAGAGTCTCAACATTATGGCACCCAAAATAGCTGCCGCTAAGGCCAAAGCAGCAAAGGAAGCCAGCAGCAAAAGGTCAGAGAAGTGTGAGGAGGCTTCTGCAGGCCCCACCACTCGCTCAAAACTGCCAAAGGCTAACCTGCGGGAAATCCGCAGTGGGCAGGCCAAGGCGACCACCAAGGCACCCACAAGCACCAAAACCAAGGAGCCAGCGCCAAAGAAGAAGGGCCAGCCCAGCAAGCACACAGGTACGCTCCTAAAAAGCACACCAAGAGGGTGAGAAGCCCCAGCCCCCAAAGGTCAGCATCACCCCACCCTTATGGGAAAAGCTCCCATGCCAAGAGGCCAAGCCACCGGGTCTGAAGCCCCAGCAGCCAGAGCTCACCATCACCCCACCCCCATGCAACAACCTCCCAGGGCCATGAAAGTGTGAAGGGGCCACAGAGGCACAGGGCGAGAAGCCCAACATCATCCACCACACCCTCTCCTCCTCGCCCATATTTGGCACCGGCAGAGGTGGCAAGGCACTCTCCATATGCCACAGCTATGCCTGCTAGTTCAGTGGCCACCCAGCCAAGAACCCCAAGTCCATATCCAAGTCCAGTTCAATCTGAAGCCGGCCACCTGTCCTACATTTCTCCCCAACAAAGCCAGGCCAGAATGTCCCCCGATTTGCCTGCAACCACTGATGAGCCAGAACGTCTAGCAACAGGCAGCACATTGCGCCGAGGCCACTTGGGTGGCAGGTTTGGGGAGGCCCAAACTCTGGCATTGGCTAGTGGGCTCACCTTGTATTATGATGATTTATATGGGCGCAGATCTAAAGCTACAAGCAAACAGCGCAAATCAGAAATTTTGGAGGAGCTCACCAGACAGGTCAATGCAGCGAGGGAAGAGTGAAAAGATGTGGAGCAGATTCAAAGGAAAATATCGGACCTCAAGTATGCAGCACGGAAGAAAGAAAATAAACGGCGTCATTACAGGTACATATATACTTTGTGGATTGCTCTTCTTCTTGTATTGGCAACATTTTGCTAAATGCGTACAACTATCTTTTGCAGCTTACAAACTGGAGGAGGATTCCCCACTAAACTGCAATTTACCTGAGCTGAGGAGATGGTGCTGGGCCTGCTACATCCTGTGGCCTTAGAGGGACACTCGGCCCGACAGGACACGGACATTCCCACTATTCCTGCAGGTTAGTAATTATAGTGTGTATGTGAAATGTGAGCTTCGTGTAAAATGATGCTCCAAGCCATATATTAACACACGCCCCTAGGGTGTGCCCTGTAGTGGAGGTAACAATTTAAACAGGGTGTGTTATGTGTGTGGACTCATCATTTACTAATTTGCTTGCCCATACATGAGCTTTGAGAGTCTTTAGGAACACTATTGAGATTAGCAAAGGACTGCCTGTTATGTGTTTAGATTCAATTACATCCAACCATTAGGTTTGTGATTGCAGCCCCTCTGACTGATTTTCTTAACCATTCCCTTTCAACTGGTGAGGTTCCAGATGATTGGAGAATGGCCAATGTCGTACCAATCCATAAAAAGGGGAGTAGAGAAGAAGCCAGTAATTACAGGCCAGTTAGTTTAACATCTATAGTGGTCAAATTAATGGAAACACTCTTAAAAAAACAGATAATTTCCCATCTAAAAATTAATGACCTATTGGACCCAAAACAGCACGGCTTTGCTGAGGGCAGATCATGTCAGACCAATCTTATTGATTTCTTTGACAATGTCCCTAAAGTGTTAGATGAAGGTGGTGCTGTGGATATCACCTATCTGGATTTTAGCAAAGCCTTTGACACTGTACCACATAAGGAGCTCATTGATAAGTTATTGAAGGTAGGACTCAATCCCTGGATAGTTCAGTGGATTTCCAGTTGGCTGAGGGATCGGTATCAGAGTGTGGTTGTAAATGGTGTGCAATCTGAACAAAGGCGAGTTACAAGTGGTGTGCCGCAGGGCTCTGTCCTGGGCCCCATTCTTTTTAATATATTTGTAAGTGACATAGGAGAAGGCTTGGTATGAAAAGTTTGTCTGTTTGCTGATTATACAAAGGTTAGTAATAGGGTGGATATTCCGGGAGGTGTCTGCAACATGGAAAATTATTTAGCTTTACTGGATAGATGGTCAAAACTGTGGAAACTAGAGTTTAATGTCTCTAAATGTAAAATCATGCACTTGGGTAGAAGGAATCCCTGCTCTGAGTACCGTATGGGCAGCACTGTGTTAGCCAGGACCTCGGAGGAGAGAGATTTAGGGGTACTGATTACTGATAGCTGCAAGATGAGTGGACAGTGTAGCCAGGCAGTGGGAAAAGCAAGCAGGATGCTCGGCTGCATAGCTCGAGGCATCACCAGTAGGAAGAGGGAGGTTGTGATGCCGTTGTATAGAGCCCTGGTGAGGCCACAGCTAGAATACTGTGTGCAGTTCTGTAGACCTTACCTGCAAAAAGACATTATTCAAATAGAACGTGTCCAAAGGCGGGCAACGAAAATGGTGGAAGGACTTAAACTTAAAACTTATCAGGAAAGACTTAAAGAACTTAATTTGTACAGTCTGGAGGAAAGAAGGGAGAGGGGGGACATGATTGAGACCTTTAAATATGTGAAGGGATTGAATAAGGTTTAGGAGGGAATTGTTTTTAAGAAGAAACTTACTGATAGAACAAGGGGGCACAACCTGAAGCTAGTCGGGGGGAAGATCAGGAGCAATGTTAGAAAATATTATTTTACAGAAAGAGTAGTAGATGCTTGGAACAAACTTCCAGCAGAGGTAGTTGAGAAATCAACAGTCACTGAATTTAAACATGCCTGGGATAAGCACACATCTATCCTTAGATAAAGAGTACATACAGTATACACATAAGATAAAGAGAACATACAGTATACACATAAGGGCAGACTAGATGGACCGTATGGTCTCCTTCTGCCGTCAACCTTCTATGTTTCTATGTTTCTATGTTTCAACACTTCCATCTTTACCTGTAGGCCACTCGTGTTGGAGCTATGCTTTGGTCTGAAGGACTTGATCTGGGGTGAGTGAAAGGTTGACCTAGAAAGAATGGCAGCCAGCATAATCTGATGCCAAATGCTATTTGCAAGCTGAGTGTGGTTCCCTCTATGGGCTTTTAGGGATGTGTGAAGCCTCAGAAGAGCCAGGACATGCATGTTTAGTTGGGTTAAGGTGACCAATGTGTATGTTCTTGTTGACTAATACATCTAACAGATAATGGCATTCATAGTCAACGTCAACTTGGTCCGTTGGGGGAGTTGCCATTCATGCTTGTCCATGTGTTTTAGTGAAGCATATGTTTTATTACACATCAGCAATGCATAGTTGTGTGTTTACATGCCTTTTTTTCTACAATGCAGCCCAGCATCATCCCTCAGCTAGTGGGGAAGCCTCAGCCAGTCAACATGCCGTCAACTTCCATGCTGCCTCGGACCCAGGATCTGATATATACGGTAAGTGTCTTTTTGTGATTTTGCTTATGCATGTGACTTGGCATGTTTCTTTTTGCGGAATTACATATGTATTGCCCAAACTGAACCTTTTTTATTTACATGTCCCAACAGACCCACACACTGATGGAGGAAATTCAGGAGCTGGAGGAGGATGGAACCTTCATGGGACCTTCTGTACAACCCCCCTGGGACAGAATCTGAAACTGTCCCAACATGTTTCTACACCAAATCCTCAGCAGAGTGAAGCTGGCTGTATGCTGCCAGCCCATCGTGGGCAGCATGCAGAGACTGAGCCTACAGTCCCCAGTGTTAGCTCTGCTGCTGAGGATTTGCCAAGCAGACCTGTGGCTGTTGGTGGACCTAGAGGTCCACCATCTGCACGCCCCACAACCCAGGGAATTGGGAAGCATAGTCAGCTACGTCGTCTAGTTTTCCAGGGGAGGGGCGCGTCGATGATGGAGTCAGCATGGCACCATGAGAGGCGGTTATTTCGCCGACAAAATCAAAGAAACCACGAGCATCTTCATGGGCAATTAGAGACATTAAATAACACCTTAAACTCCATGCTGACTGAATATAGGTTCACCAACAGCCACATAGCCACCTTATCGAATTATTACAGTGCCATGCTTGAGGAAGTTAGAAATAGCAACAGCCACATGGCCACCTTATCTAACAATCTCAGTGCCATGATGGCTGAATTTCGAACTTCCAAAAGAAAAATGTTGGAACAGTTGCAGATTCTGAATGCCACACAGGCCCAGGTGAGGGCCCACCTCCAATGGCCCCAACCTGGGTTTTATGGGCATCCCCCATTTTAAGGCCTATTTGGCCTGTATCTGCTCCACATCTTTGCTCTACATCCCCACTGTATTGACCTGTCTGGTGAGCCCTACCAATATACCCTTTTGGTATGGCTTTTTTGTATGATTTGGATTTGCGCCCATATAGCTCATTAGAGTGCTGAGGTAGCCCACTAACCAATGCCGGAGGTGAAGCCTCAATGAACCTGCCACTCAAGCTGTTGCGCTGCATGCTTGTGGCGAATTACATTGGTTCTGGCTCCTCCTGTTTGTAGGCATGATTAGGGGACATTCTGGCTTGGCAAACTACTTCCTTGACCCCTGGCTGAGATTGAACTGGACTTGGATTTGGACTGGGGGTTCTTGTTTGGGTGGGCCGCTGAGTAACAGGTGTAGATGTGGCATAGGTTTGGCTGCTTTACACCTGTGCCTGTGGCAAATGTGGCCAAGCAGGAGAGGGTGTGTCTGTGGGCCTATTTGTTTTCATAAAAATCTTGACATGGCAATGCTTGTTACATATGTTTTTGTATTGTAAATTTGTATTAAACTTTGGTCAGGAGTGCCTTACCTTAAAACTCCTGCCTGTGGTCAATTGCTATGTGGCATGATTTGCCAAAAATGACATTTGTTGTTTGACCATGTATTTTCCTGAACTATGGGAGTGACCAGCAACTCCAATGTTTGGTTTTCAAATAAACCCCATAAATTTTTACTTAACCTGTTGTTGACTAAGTGTATGCCTTTAGGTTTTTGGGGAATAAAGATGAGTTAAAGTTTGCAGTAAAAAATTGGGAACCCAAAAAACCATGCGTCTCAAATTAGGTGTGAGGTTGTTTGTAATTAATTCATTACTGTTTGTAAAAGTAAGAAACAAACATACAAACACAAAGGGCAAAAAACACAATTAACAATCAATAAAGTGACAACACAAAGAGACAACAAATTTGGAAAAATGTGTGTCTATTAAATTAGTCCGCACGGCTTGGGCAGACTCACTCGGTGGGCCACGGTAGTCCTCCTCTGGATCATCGGTAGGTGGAGAGTGGGGCAAATCCACATACCGGGGAACACGCTGCAATATGGCAAAATTATGCAACACTGCACACACCATGATAATATCTATGACCTTTTTGGGGTCATACTGAAGGGCTCCCCTGGTATGGTCCAAGCATCTGAAGCGGGTCTTTAATAGGCCAAACGCCCTCTCCACCACGGGCCTGGTCTTCCGGTGTGCCCTATTATATGCATCCTGGGCGGCATTCTGGGGCCAGATGACGGGCGTCAGCAGCCATGGAAGGAGTGGATAGCCTGAATCACCTGCAAATATTGTAAGCAAAACACATAAATTACACATTACTCCCTAAATTGAATCCCAAAAACGGCCCATCAACATGACTAGGTCACATTTGCTAAACAGCATGAGCATACATATTGCACAGGCAAAAAAAAATCCTAAAAACATCTAATAGATGTGGGAACAATTTAAACATCAAAGATGCCGGATGAGGGCCAATCAGCCAGACTGCTAACAGGTATTGGTTTAGGACTGTGTTGCTCAGCATTCTTGGATGTTTTAACTTTTCAGGACCCCATATCTGCTTTGTGTGAGGCAAAAACAGCTCGAACACGGCCCCTGCACTTTATCCCGCTCTCCTCTTCTCAGTAAGTGTAATGCATCTAAGCTAAGATGGCGCAGACCCTATCATAAAGTCAAGAACATACTTTCAGCCGAGTGTGGGGAAGAGTAATGATTAATTTACTATAAATTCAAAGTTTAAAATTGGCAAATGCAGAACCAACATTTGGCAAGGCTTTGTTGTTTGAAAAATCTAATGGTTAAGGTCGTGTTTCACATGTAAACAAGGTGTTCAAATAGACATCCACCGGAAAATTCCCCAGACTCAAACCGACCGAACAATCCAGATCTTCGCAGAATGTAGGCATCATGGGATGAGCCTGGGAACCCGGCGAGCAGACTAAGGAACCGCATGTCCGGGGCCACCACTGCTTGGACATTCAGTGAGTGGCCCATTTTGCGGTTCCTGGGAAAAAAAACCCCAAACATTGTCAAGGCAAGGAAAACTAGTGAAACACTAACTAATCGCACCTGAAGCCAATCTTGTGGGCCAATGCAAATAACACTAACCAAGTACATTAGTATTTGGTACACAAAAAAAAGGATATGTATGTTTGAAAAAGTAAAGATTAAAGGAGCAGTATCGCGAATTTTTCTTGGTGACTTATATTTAAATGGTACTTTGAATGTAGGTAAGTGTTGGAGTAAGAATTACAAATTTAGAAAAAAATGATGTGTGTGTTGAGCAGCTGGGGACTAATAGCTCATGTTTATGTCTTCTGAGTGTCGGAGCCCGACACTCTGGCCTGTTCCATGCTGAGGAGAGGGGTGAAACAATGTATCAAAGTATCAGCTGTTCAGTGCTGGCAGCCGTCCAGCATAAGATAACAATATTGCAACATTGCCTGGCCAGAACTTATATATCTAAAACAGAGAAAGGCTTTAGAAGTCATTTAGCTGATTTTGACAGTTTTCCCTTCATGTTAGCTCTGCTGCAGAATCTTTCAGTTTACCATTTTCTCTCTCTTTTCTCAACACATTTTTCCATATGATCTTTCTTTCAGCTTTGTGTGTTTTGAGCAAAGCCCAACCCAGGACTTTCACTATCTGGAGTTTTGTTTTGTGCCCCTAGGGGCATCCCGACTTGGGATGCCCTGACATGTGAAATCACCAAGTTTGCCTGTGAAAACGTACCTTTCCCTGTCCCACAGCACATGCGCAGGCTCTCATCCAATCAGCACTGTTTGCACACAGATGGGGAGCCTGAGCAGTAACCTTCCTGGCCGCCCGGCCTGTCTAAATGACTATCTGCGTGAGCGGGCCAGAAAAATGGGGGGATCTGTGGTTATCCAGAGGTCGTTTCACACAGTGGGGCATCCCGATTTGGGATGCCCAAGGGGCAAGGTCAATGGCCGGGTCTTATAGACTTCAGGGTCGGCAACTCAGGGGTTTGTTCCACTTTAATACCTTTAGATTTTCCTGCGCAGTTATTCAAAGAAGAATTTCAGTCGTTTTCAGTCAGTTTAGTTTATTTTGTATAGATTTTACACATTTGAGTCACCTGGTCTCATAACAAAAGCAGCACCTCACACACACACAGCCGTTACCACTGATTACAGTGTCAGCCTCTGAGGTAAAGTGTAGCTAGGAGACCAGTGGGCTAAATGAAGCAGCTCACTAAATACAACCCAGCAGATCCCCCTATTCAGCAAATGGATTGAGCCATTGTAATTATACAATTTAAAAGAAAGGCATATATTTTTTCCTTTTTCTATTGCCAGATTATTTATACACATGTTAGAAGCTATTGTGTGGCTATCTAATTATTTTTTTTTTTTAATGCAAATTTCGCGAATACTGCTCCTTTAACTTTGAAGTGTTTTATTCAGGTACACATTAAAATGTTTCCCTTTGGAACACATGTTAAATTTTTGAAAAACTAAATACGGTCCATTGTTTCACAGGGACTATTTACAAGGAGGGCATAATTACAAGGAGGGCATAATTACAAGGAGGGACTTTTTACTAGGAGGGAATTATTACAAGGAGGGACTTTTTACAAGGAGGGGATTATTACAAGGAGGGACTTTTTACAAGGAGGGACTTTTTAAAAGGAGGGAATTATTACAAGGAGGGAATTATTACAAGGAGAAACTTTTTACAAGGAGGGAATTATTACAAGGAGGGACTTTTTACAAGGAGGGTATTATTACAAGGAGGGACTTTTAACAAGGAGGGACTTTTAACAAGGAGGGAATTATTACAAAGGAGGGACTTTTAACAAGGAGGGAATTATGACAAAGAGGGACTTTTTACAAGGAGGGACTTTTTACAAGTTGGCCTTCTCACAAATTTTGAAAACAGTAAGGTAAAGTAATTGTAAAAATTACATATTGCACTTGCCTGTAGATATACTCGTCGGCTGCCGGAGGCACCAGGGCAACGTGGGTGCAGTCAATGGCACGTTGGGCATGTCGGCGATGTTATAAAATGCCAGCTTAATCGCGTTCCTGGCTACCATGTCATCAGGAAAACAGACATATTTACGAGTAATGGTAGCCATGGCTTCCAAAAACTTGGATAGCGTGTGGCTCAGCATAGGCTGGGAGATCCCCACAGAGAGGGCACCCAGCCTCTGGAACGAGCCGTTCGCCAAAAATTGCAGGCAGCCAAGCATCTTGGTCATACCTGAAATTGATTGCCCCTTCTTTGTGGTGCGGGCTAACCATGGCCGCAGCTCACTATACAACTTATTGAGGGAAGTGCGATTAAGTCTGGTGAGCTCGAACAGCTCAACGTCATGCATGCCATCGATGTGCATGCGTCGCCGCCGGTGCAATCTGGTCTCAGCCCTCCGGACAATTTCAATGCCCATGAGCTGCAGATCCTCATGCTTCTCAAATACACTAGAGTCATCCATAGCTGCTAGTCTCGAGGTCAAAATGGTCCCGTAAGGGGATAACAAAAAAAACGGGATTATAGGGTGGTGGTCCATCGGCAATCAGCTCTCTGAATGAGACACAATCCCATAGCAATAACGTAAGTTATCTGAACGAACGAAAAATATCAGATTTTGTTGGGAAAATGATCCGAACTAACGGAAATGCTCCGATTTACTTTCGTTCATCAAAAGCCCATATGCGCATTTGCCCGAACGTCCGTACGAATGAAAAATGAACGAAAAAAAGCAAAAAAATGACAAACACACACAAAAACTTTCACAGACAGCTACGGAAGTCCAGACGAATGTGTCTCTGAATCAAGCCTTATGTGCCGAATAAACATGTCAGAGTGCTTTGCAACCCTGGTGATATCGTAGCTTACCCTGTGGCCACGGTCAAGTTTGTGACTCCCTCTGGAACTGTGACCTACGAAGTCAGGGTAGTAAAATGCCTTATGTATGAAGTAATACTAGGCCGTGATTTCCCATTGTTCTGGGAGTTGTGGAAGAGTGGTAATACTTCTGCCGCCAGGAAAGAAACTGTGGCAGAACCTGTACTTCTCCCTGTTAATAATGTGCCAGATGAGTCAACCAATGAAACTCTCGGTACCAATGAGGTGCATAATTAACATGTAGGTTCATCTGTACTGTGCAGTGATGACCTTTTTCCTTTACAGGTGTTAGCAGGGGAAGAAGAAGAAACTTCCCTGCCTGATCAGTGGGTCTTAGACCTAGAAGTGTCCCGGGGTAATTTTGGGAGCGAGCAGTTAAGAGACCCCACTCTGGAACTGCAAGGGCAAATGTCACAGTAGTAAATGGTGTACTGATCAGAAATTTCCACATTTTGCCATGAATGGGGATCTTGTGTATCGAATCACCAAGGTTAACAATTAAATTGTGGAACAACTTCTGGTGCCTAAAGTATACTGTCGTATGGTGCTGGATATAGCCCATAACCATGTGTTTGGGGGGCTAATAAAAACCAAGAGAGAGTCCTCCAAAGGTTCCTTTGGCCTGGGGTATATGAAGAAATAAAAAGGTACTGTGAGTCATGCCCTTTCATCTTCATTCATCTTGGAGAACGAGCCACAAATCTTCCATGGATGTAGGCTAGACTCGATGTAGAGATCAGGGTTCTTAAGGTATTCTTATCTACACTCCATCCCTGACTTGAGATGCCTCGCTTTATGAAACGCCCTGTATCACTTGAATCATGCCTTGCTCTTTGCTTCCATGGTGTATGTGCAGGTTGTCTTCAGGATCCCTGCACCCTGTGCCATCTGGATCTGCATGACTGGGAGGAGGGTGAACGCAGCTGCAGGGAGTGGCCTGATGCATGATAAATAAATATCTGCATGGAGACTCTATTAATCCTTACCAAATCCACAACTTAATTTTCCAAAATGTAGTGCCAAACATGCAAGGAACCTCCAACAAGCTTCACTGCAGTCCCTCATTATTGTACCTCTTCTGCTCTTCATGTAACAAACTTCTTCTTCTACAGTCAAACATTTTGACAGATATTGCACAGCACCTGATGTAATTTTATGTTTTTGTGTATTATTTCAAAATCTTGGTCTTGTTTCCTTGTCAAAGGTATGGCTATTTGCCCACAGTTCTTCCAAATACTTCTGACCAATGGTAGATGGGTATACATGGGTCCCAAAGCTTTCATCCTGTTCTGAGCTGTTGATGCTGCTGAACATTTTCCAATTTTGAAGTGGAGAAGACTTGTTTCTCAGGACAGCCACTGCATCTACAGTCTTCAACTTGGGTCTCGTGACAGAGTTTGACTGTTCCTTACTCGGTTTTATTCCTCCTATACAGCTTCCATTTCATTTAATGACAGTGTTTTGCCTACTAAATTAATGATCATTATCACCTGTTTGGTATAATTGATTATTTATTAAGCATACAAAGACAAGTACTTTTGTTTACTATTTGCAACATTTTTGCACCATCTGTATCTGTACATTTAAAAGTGATCCAGGTTTTTAAAAAAACTTTTATCCTGAAGTGGAGATCTAAGTTTTTGAGAAGCATCATCTCATAACATCTTACAGACAATAAAAGTATCATCAACAGCCATTTATTGGTTTTCTCTTAACAAATTGCATTTTCCGCTGGCTAACATGTTACTCCTCAACTGCTTATTAGATCAGTACTATGGGAACAAGTATTGGTATGCATTAAAAGGGACTCATGAAAAAAATCAATCTATCTTAAGGACACTTTAGGACGCAGGTTGCTTTTAGCAAAGATTTTTATCTATTTCATGATATTGGAAAAAGGCCATGTTCACGTTTGATGATGTATAGGTACATTGTGGCAACTAAAAAAATTACCCATCTATGTCACGGAAAGACCACTAAAGGGTTGATTTTAGCACCATGTGAGAATGCATTCTCACATATTTTCGGACTTTCTGAAAGCCGCAAATGTAGTCTTGACCGATTCAGCAAATCTTTTTTATCTGCTTGTCTCTCACAAGTGCATACAATATGCAAAAAGCCTAAAATCAGGCACATTTGTACTATTTGCCTGTAATTCTTACACCTACCTAACACAGGGCTATAAAGAACACTTCACAATTTCATGTAATATTTTATATGCAAAAAGCCATGCTTTAAATGCTGGCATGTTTTTTTCTTTATTGCATGGCACGGCCAGCTTCGGTATTCATAACAGTTGGGTTATTCCGCCACAAGGTGGTGCAGTGGTACTGCAGAAAGCTGTGGCATCTCCCGGCCCCCTATAAAAATGGGATTAACCATAGAGTTCCCAGTGTTTCCTCTGCAGTGAAACTGCAAAGTTAGAAGATGGCTCTCTCTCTTGCGCAGGTGAACGGGGTAACCAAGCCTGCGGCCCTGCAAGTCTATTTCCACCTGTTTCTGGGCCCTCACTGCCTCCCAGCCTTGGCTGACAGATCGGGTGAGGGTAGAAGAGCACTAGGGTCAAGTGCTCCTGGAGCGCTGCTCCAAGCCGCAGACCCTGTTCCACAAAGGGTAGCCGGCCATAGGGTTTATGGTGAGCCTACTAGGGATGCGGAGTTCCTGTCTTGGCTTGTGAGGGGGTGAGTTTTTTGGGGACTGTGTTCTTTTCCTTCAGGGGTCCCACCCCCCCCTCCCTTCTCCTGGCCTGGATACTCGCCGCTGCCTTCTCGTCTCTCTCTCTCCCCCCTCCCCCTCTCTGACTTTATACGGGGGGGTGGTAGCGGCTGCGGGCGCTATAACCTGTAGCGTTTTTGCTTTGTCATGGCTCCGGTGGGGTCATGTGGGCGCCATTTTAGAGCTCTTCGGGGGGCAGGCCGGGGGATGACGCATATCGCGACGTCCCCCCGCGGCCCGCCCCTTGAGGTACCTCTGCTGGCGCCATTTTGGATTAGCTGCATATCTGGATTTCTCCCTTCCGGGCTGCAGCGCTGTTTCCTCTGGTGTGTCGCTTCATCCTGCGGTCTGTGCCTTGGTGACCCTGCGGTGTCCTCGGTCCGTGAGTCCCCCTTGGGGTTTTTTTTATTGGTCTCGGGGGGCATGTGCTGCGGGATGCTCATGTGTCATTTTTACTTATGTCTTTCAGGCGGGATACCAGTGGGTTGTTCTCCCGGCTCTACTCCTTCCTCCTCCTCACCCCCCCCTTTTTGCTGATCTGAGAGCATCCCGTGGGACGGCATCCCGGGTGGCTTTGTTTTAGCCTTTACCCAGCACTGGCCTATTGCGCCTGTGTTAATCACCATATGGAGGCTTCTGGGGATAGCGTGCTTGGGGGTCCTTCGGGGCAATCCCGGCTGTGTTCCATGTGTGGGGTATCCCCTATCAGCAATTATGTCATGTTGTGCGTGCCGTGCGCTCAGAGTGTCCTTGCACTCCAGCTTGGTTTGCCTGCATAGCTTCCCAGCTCTGCGCCCCCTTCGGCATCACCTACCCCCCCCACTGCTGCAATTAGTTCCCAGTGAGGGGGATGCTAGCAGGGGGTCACAGTCTGATCTGGCACTTCATGTGGTCAACATTGAGAAGCAGCTTGCTGGGGCCTATTCCTAGGAAGGCTTCTGGCAAGAAGCGGCACCTGATTTCCACACCCTCATGCTCCACTGAGGAGTATGAGGAATTTGATGCTACTGGGGGACTTTATTCCCTAGAAGAAGGGGAACTGTTCCAGGCTCCTCTGGGGACCAGCAGGAGGGTTGAATTAGTGACCCTGGGTCTGCTTCCGGGGAGGAATCATGGTACCCTGAGGACACTGAAATTTTGCACATTGCTCCCCCTGAGGTGGCTAAGAGAAAGCAGGATGAGCTTTTTCATCCTGGTAAACAGCGTCTGGAGTTCCCTGAGCAGGGCCATTTCACTATGGTGCTTAGGGAGTGGGAACGTCCTAACAGGCTGCCCGCTGTGCCCAAGGGATTGGATAAGAGATATCCCTTTCCTGCTGGTCTAGTAAAGCGTTGGTCCTGTCCCCCTGAGGTGGACGCTCCCGTGCTAGGCCTGTCTAATACTTAGGTCATGCCTTCCCCTGACACTACCACTCTGAACAACAGCCAGGACCGGCGCCTGCCATGCTTTAACTTGTGTGGGGGCTGGACTGTGTCCAGCCTGTGCTGCTGCCATTACTCCTATTGCCCTTTAGAAACTGCTCAAGCGTCTCTTTGATGGCGCTATGGCTAGTAGGAGGAGGGAGGATTATAGGGCCCTCTTGCTTTGTTCTGATTTTGTGGTATTTATCCTTACTGCCATGGATGATGCTGTGAGGCTGGGCGGTAGGGCCTCTGCACTTTTGGTGGCTATGCGCCGCTCTGTTTGGTTACGTCAATGGGCAGCTGCTGCTGCTGCTAAGAAGACTCTCACTGGGCTCCCCTTTGCGGGGCTGCGGCTCTTTGGTGAGCATATTGATGTTTTGGCCAAGGATGGCAGGCTGCCTCAGCGTAGGAGACAGCCCCGGCCTTTTCGGAGGACCTCCGTCTCCCTCCCCTCCCTTTGTTCTTCCAGAGGAGGTCGTGGCTCCCTCTTCTCAGGTAGCCACAGAGAGTCTTGGGGCCGTGGCAGATCCCGTGGACATCCCGGTCTCTCCTGGGGCTCCAAGCCCAAACCCCCTCCCAAGGCCCCTCAGGCATGAGAAGGCGCCCTCACCCCTCTGGGTGGGGGGACTACTTCGGCTCTTTGCTAATGTCTGGAGGCTCCACGTTTCAGACCGGTGGATTCAGGAGGCAGTGTCCTCCGGTTACAAGATAGAGTTTGCAGCCTGGCCATCCCTAAGATTCGTCAGATCCTGGATGTCTTTAAACCCCCTGTCAGCTCAAGGGTTACTTTTGGTGGTTCATTGCCTGCTGAAGTCAGGGGTCATTTGTCCGGTGCCCCATCAAGAACAGGGTCAGGGGTACTATTCCAATCTCTTTACGGTTCCAAAAAGGACGGCTCTCTGAGGCCCATTCTGGACTTGAAGGGCCTCAACAAGTTTGTCAGATTCAAACATTTTTGCATGGAAACGCTACGCTCTGCTGTCGGTACCCTTCGCCCGGGTGATTTCATGACCACCGTGGACATCAAGGATGCTTATCTTCGTGTGCCTATCTTCCCAGGTCATCAGAGATTTCTGAGGTTCGTGCTGGAGGATCAGCATTACCAGTTTGTGGCCTTACCATTCGGTATCACCTCGGCACCTCGGGTGTTCACCAAGGTGCTGGCAGGAGTGATGGCTCTGCTACTAACCCGGGGCATTCGCATCCATCCCTATCTGGACGACATCCTCATTGTGGCTCAGTCCTTTCATCAGGCCGAACAGGACACCCAAGTGGTGATCTCCACTCTGGAGTCCTTTGGCTGGGTGATCAATTCTTCACTGTCCCCGCCCTTGGTGAGGTCCTTTCTGGGCATGACACTGGATACCTCTCAGGTCAAGGTGTTTCTTTCTCAGCAGAAGGTGGAGGGCCTTCTGAAGCCGGCACTGGCTCTGCTATTTTGTCCTCATCCTTCCGTCCGTCTGGGCATGCATTTGGTGGACCTGATGGTGTCCTGCTTCGAGGCGGTCCCCTTTGCTCAGTTTCACATAAGACCTCTTCAGTTGCACCTCTTGTCAGTATGGGATCTGGACCCTGTGTCCCTGGATCAGGAATTTGCTCTGTCTCCTCTGGCCAGGCAGTCCCTTTCGTGGGGGCTGGACTCAAGGAATCTTCTGGTGGGCAGGGCCTTCCTGCCCCCGTGCTGGGAGACTGTCACCACGGATGCCAGTCTGACGGGCTGGGGGGGCTTTTGGAAGTCCCTACAGTTCCAGGGTCGTTGGGGCCCCCAGGAGGCCCATGCTCCCATCAATGTCCTGGAACTGAGGGCGATCAGGTTGGTTCTGTCCCATCTGACCACACACCTTCGGGGTTGGGCTGTTCAGATCCGCTCAGACAACCAGACGGTGGTTGCCTACATCAACCATCAGGGAGGGACTCGGAGCAAACAAGCTTTTAAGGAAGTGTCTCTGATACTGTCTTGGATCGGGACTCTGTGTCCCTGGATCAGGAATTTGCTCTGTCTCCTCTGGCCAGGCAGTCCCTTTCGTGGGGGCTGGACTCAAGGAATCTTCTGGTGGGCAGGACCTTCCTGCCCCCGTGCTGGGAGACTGTCACCACGGATGCCAGTCTGACGGGCTGGGGGGGCTTTTGGAAGTCCCTACAGTTCCAGGGTCGTTGGGGCCCCCAGGAGGCCCATGCTCCCATCAATGTCCTGGAACTGAGGGCGATCAGGTTGGTTCTGTCCCATCTGACCACACACCTTCAGGGTCGGGCTGTTCAGATCCGCTCAGACAACCAGACGGTGGTTGCCTACATCAACCATCAGGGAGGGACTCGGAGCAAGCGAGCTTTTAAGGAAGTGTCTCTGATACTGTCTTGGGCGGAACAGAATGTCCCCTGCATCTCAGCGGTATACATTTCGGGGGTGGAGAACCGTCTGGGGGAATGGTCCCTCAACTACCAGGTGTTTCTCTCCCTGTGTCACCGCTGGGGTCAGCCAGATGTGGACCTGTTTGCGTCCCGTCACAATCACAAACTTCCCAGGTTTGTCTCCCTGTCACAGGATCCTCTGGCCTTCGCCACGGATGCACTGGCAATGCCTTGGACGGAGTTTTCGGCTTCCCTATGTGTTCCCTCCGTTTCCTCTACTGGGCAGGGTCATGCGCAAGACTGCCCAGGAGGGGGTGTCAGCCATCCTGGTGGCCCCCTGTTGGCCAAGAAGAGTGTGGTACGCAGATGTCGTGCAGTTGGCAGTAGACCAGTACATCTTGCCCAGGGATCCAGATCTTCTCACTCAGGGACAGCTACGCCATCGCAATTTACAAAAGCTGGCTTTAACGGCCTGGCTGCTGAGACCAACATCATGACGGAGAAGGGGTTGCCTGCCTCTGTTGTGGATACCATGATTCGGCTAGGAAGAAGTCCTCGTCCTTTTTCTATTACAGGGTCTGGCATGCTTACATTGCCTGGTGTGAATCCAAGTCTCTTCCCTGTCTGTTTTTTTCCATTCCCAGGATTCTGGAATTTTTGCAACATGGTTTGGATTTTGGCCTTCAACTAATTTCCTTTAGGTGACGCACCAACGAGAGGCTAATTAGCCCTCAACTACCAAGGCATCTGGGCAGTAAGTACACCCAGTCACAACAAAGTTCATAAGAGTACATGCATTTACTGTACAATTACTGATTATGATTTCATATGTTTAAAAACCAGAGAATACTATGCACTGAGGAAGCTGGAGAACCAGCGAAACGTTTGCAACTGCGACTACATGATAGAAACAGATGCACTGAACTTGATTAATTACTAACGGCGCAACAAATTTTGCTAGAAACTAATGCAGAGCACTATTGCCATTAATTGAGATTATTGCGCCCCAATACTATAAATATGTGAAAAAGATTGTATTGTAATACTATCAATATGTGAAAAAGATTATAATGTAATTGGTAAAATATGTGATGGTAAAATATGTGTTTACATTGATGTACAGATATTAAGATGAACCGTGATTAATAAATGTACACGATAACAGATACTTTGTAAAAATCACTGTCACACTTCACCCCAGATAAAGATTAGTCCCAGAAACTACTCCATAGAGGGTTATTGGACCCCAAAAGGGATCTAACCACCCTCTCCCCCCAAACCTTCAACTAAGTACCCTCAAAGGCCATGTTTCAGCTCTGGCAATTTTTTTCCAAAGATCCTTTGCCAACCACCAGTTGGTTAAAACTTTTTTCCAGGGTGTTACCAATGTGTGTCCACCTCATAAGCCTATGCTACCAGTCTGGGACTTGAATCTGGTGTTGTCTGCTATGCAGGGTCCTCCCTTTGAGCCTATCCGTAGGGCTGCTTTGCCCATTCTGATTCTTAAGGTAGCCTTTTTGGTGGCTATCACTTCTGTAAGGTGAGTTTCTGAGCTGGCAGCGCTTTCCATCAAACCTCCTTATTTTGAGAGGCATCAGGATAAGGTGGTGTTTTTATCTCAATCAGGAAATTGTCTTGCCTTCATTGTGTCCTAATCCTGCTAATTCCAAGGAGCGGACACTGCATTCTTCGGATGTGGTTAGGGGCTCTGAAGTTTTAATGGGTGGCTACTGAGCCTTTCAGGAAATCTGATGCTCTTTTTGTTCTCACTTCTGGACCTAGGAAGTGTTTGCCTCCGGCTAAATCCACTATCAGCAAGTGGATCCGTCAGGCGGTGGTTCAAGCCTATTCTGCTAAGCGGAAGGAACCTCCCTTTAGAATTACTGCTCATTCCACTGGTGCTATTGGTGCTTCTTGGGCTTTTCAGCACCAAGCTTCTGTTGATTAAGTTTGCAAGGCCGCTACTTGGTCTTCTGTTCATACTTTTTCCAAGTTTTACAAGGTTGATGTTATGGCCTCAGCGGATGCTGCTTTTGGCCGCAAGGTGCTTCAGGCGGTAGTGACTTGAACTGCCGGCTGTTACTCATTGGGGATCCCACCCTATTTTTGGACACTGCTTTTGGATGTCCCAACTGTCATGAATATCTAAGCAGGCCGTGCCAGGCAATAAAGAAAAAAAGCAATTCTGTGAGTACTCACCTGTAGAATTGTTTTTGTTCTTGCATGGCACGGCCTGCTTCGACCCCCTCTTGTTATAGTTATTCTTGGTTGCCTCTTTATGGTGATTGTTTCAAGTTAATTGGGTTTTTTTACCTTTTTTACATTTTTTACCTCTATTCTCTCCTGGCTTCTTGTCTCACTGCTTGTCTATGCTGGGAACTCTATGGTTAATCCCGTTTTTATAGGGGGCCGGGAGATTCCACAGCTTTCTGCAGTACCACTGCGCCCCCTTGTGGCGGAATAACCCAACTGTTATGAATACCGAAGCAGGCCGTGCCATGCAAGAACAAAAACAATTCTACAGGTGAGTACTCACAGAATTTCTTTTTTCAATGAAAATGGCATGTTATTTTTTTTTTACAAACAAGGTGTGCCCTCCCCAAGACTACCAGCCTGGTGCACCAGGCATAAGGGCTGGCAATCCAGGGTGCAGAAGCTAAATAGCCAGCCTTTAGCCCTGCCAGATTACCAGTCCCTATACCATTTGGTACAGGTCTGGTGCAACACAGAGGTAGGGTACTTGGCACGCAGGACATGAGATGCATGAAAGCAGCAGGGTACAGGATGCTGAATACGTATTATGCCAGGAAACACAGATGATGACAGTGAATGGTCAGCAGGCAGAATACTGTTGGTCACAGGAGATGCATAGAAGGTGATGCACAGAGGGTTACATCAAATACACCATGGGAACACCAGGCTCATCATATTATATAAGATGCGCAACAGGTCACAGTAACAATTCACAGCAGTTCTCTGTGGATACCCAGCAGATCACATTGGATTTCAGTTAGGTCACAACTAATGCACAGTGGGCAGTGGATCACATCAGATAAACAGAAGACCAGAGCTTACTGGAGGACATGGAGGGGTGAGCAGAGAGATAATGAAGGCCAGTAAGCTGTTTTAGCTGGCACTCTGTGCCCTTCTGCTGTGACGGCCTGTGGAGTCATCATGGATACCGAGGGTAATATCGTAAAGTGTGGTCTGGTGGGGGATTGATGTGCTGTGGCTGGAGTGATGCCCCGTGTGTTCTGGTGTGGTGTGCTGTGGTCCTATATAGTGTAGCATGGTGTGGTGTAGCATTGTCTGGTGTATTATAATGTGCATTGTGTGGTCTGGTGGGTTTTAGTGTGGTCTAGTGCAGGGTGATGTGATCTGATGTGATTTTATTGGATTAAGTATTGTGTAGTATGGTGTTGTGTCGTGTAGTATGGTCTAGTGTGGCATAGTTTGATGTAGTGTGATCTAATGTGTAGTCTGTACATTTGAATTAAGGGGGTTATTTAGGAAACGCTAATGCCAGGTAGTGCCACGTAGCACCACTTAGCGTTGGGTGAACGAGAACCATATATATGAAAGTCAGTCTGGTGAGCGCCTCTAATAGCGTCATGTAGCGTCACATGTATAACTAGCGGTGGCTTAGTGTAAAGCACCGGCGCTGTGTGTTCAGCAGCACCATGTAGTACCTGTCGCTCAGTATTGTAGCGTGTGTAATGTATAAATAGCGTTTTCCTAAAGTATTGTTTAAACTTTTTGCTTCAAATCATTGTGGGGCCTCTCCTGCCCAGCAACCATTTTTTTATGCAGAAATGTTTTTTTATGCAGAATTGTATGCAGGTCTCCCATTGCAGTGTCAGTGTCACAGTGTTAAAACAATGTCATTCCATATGTTTTCGCTCTGGTGTTGGTGTTTATGTGTTTAGAAACAGACTTTTATCACATAGCTTCTGGCGCTCGACGCTCGAGCACCCAGTTTTAGAGTGCCAACACTGGTTGTGTGTAGTTTCTTTTTAAATATGGGCTTCAGCACAGAGTGCCAGACGCACTTAGCTGGCGCTACCTATCGTTCTCTGCAGCGTCCTGTTGTTAAATGTAGTGTAGTCTTGGGCGCTTTGTACCTTGAGGCACCTCCTAGCATTCTGGATTGGCTCTGCAGTGAATCAGGGAGAGCGCTTCTACAGCGCCTTCCAGATATCACATTCATCAATGCTGGACAGGATAGTACAGCGTCACTTGTCCGGTTCGCTACGGTACGTCACAGTGCCAGACACCCTCTTGCAGCAACCACTGGCGAATGCTCCGAGTGCCACTACATAGATGCTCACATGGCAATACATGGCACTAGTCCTAAATTAGCCTCTATGCCACTGACTGGAACAAGAGCAGAAAGTACTTGTGATTATTTTAAGTTGCTATGCTTGATATGTATCTTTCAGTATATTTTATGATGATGGTGGCAGAGGTGAAGGTTGATTGATCAAGAGGAATCTGAATATTCCACCAGTCACTTCAGAGCTCTTTATTCAGTTCAATCACACTGTGAAGTTTGAGAAGGGCGGTTTTCCTGTATTCAAGCATGTCATGATGAATTTACTAAAAAATACAAGAGAAATAATCTTTCTAAATTCAATCTATCTCTTATGTAAAGAGCCAAGGTTATGATAAAACATATTATCTTTAGTCATACAGGCAAGATCTTATTATACCCTAATATAAAGTCTTTCTTTAACATGTAATTTAAAAGCAGTTAACCAGCTTCATCTTTTGAAAAGGCTGCATTAGACATCTATGAAAAAATAACTATGAATAAAATTAAACAAGAAAAAAAAATCTATAATGCCAACTACTTATTAGCAACCACACAAATGTGTACTCATGTTTATGAGGAACAAAGCAGAACCTGATGTGTGCTCCAGTTTATTTAATGTTAGCATAGTTTTTTTGTATTTGTTTAGCAGCACTTAACGCTTATATAATGTTTATTAAACTATACTGAATATGTAATTCTCAACACCAGAGTAAAATGTTTTGAACACATGCACTTTCTCTGGGGTTGTTCCCATGCAAATGCTTAGTTTCCCACTATCACTATAAAAGCTTTTAACTACCTTAACAGATGCACCATCTGTAGGTTGGCGGTCATGTAACTTCACTAACTCGAACAATCTATCTGTTATCCAGACCAACAGGGAACTTGAACCTCTATTTAACTTTTCTTTAAAATTACAGAGGTGTATGAAAGGTTGGGCCGGCTGATTCATCATTAGCGGCAGGTAGCGACAGATGAGCGTCTGTAGCAGACATTTTCAGAGCATCCGCTAGTAGTCGCTGTGCTCGGCCGTGAGTCGCTGCTTTATAGCGACTCAGTCGCTGTTCAGTAATGTTGAATACATTGTCGCTATTTGACCAGTACAGCGCTGTATGGGAGCGCATGTTAGCGACTGCTCATAGCAACCGACTCACACCATATTCAGCAAAAAAAACAGCCTCACAAATCTCTGGCGCTGAAAAATATTTGTTTGAAGCCCAGAGCGCAGGAGGCGGTGTGTTTAAAGTCTGTTTTCAAGCATCTATCAACTAGTAACAAAGGGAAAACATATGGAATTACATTGTAACAACATTGTAACATGAACACTTTAATGCCAGACCTGTAATGTCATTTCTGAGGAAATATATAAAAAATGAAAAAAATATGAAAAAACTGCTATTTCAATGCCAGAAGAGGTCACAGAATTATTTGTGATTTTTTGGGGAAAAAAAAACAGTTTAAAGAGAAGAAAAGGATCTTCCTTTGAAATGTATGGGAGAGTGTCAGGTAGCGAGAGGTCATACCTGGCACTGTGCAAGGCTGAACGCTGGTGCTGTTCGCTGAGGCTGTGAAAATGATGAATCAGACGCTACATGGCGCTATCCCAGTCACAGATTCTGCTTGATAAATGTGTAATTGTGTGCCGTGTCCGGCGTTGACCAGTCGCTATCTGTCGCTACCTGTCATTAACCAGCCACTACCTGACGCTATCCCTTCTTAAATAAGGGCCTTAGTAAGTTAACTACTAGAAGAAACTTTTCAGTATATTTCCCCTTGACCTTAAAACATGGGCAGGCTGATTCATTACTAGCGCCAGGTACCGACAGATGAGGCATTGAGAGCGACTGCTAGTAGTCGCTGTGCTCGGCCATGGTTTGCTGTTTCAGAGCATCTCAGTCGCTGGCCAGCATTGATGAACATATTAGGGTCGATTCAAAGAAACATGTAACAGCTTGGATTTTGGTGCCGATCATCCTATTTTTCACGTCCGCTCGTGCGTTCGTATGAACTTGCGAGTGATTCTATAAGCAAATACGTTTCTATCCTAAAATGTACGTCCATTTGTATGGCAGTTCGGGAATCAGACCTATGTCAGTTTCCATCCTGAATTTTCCATTTCATTTCTCAGGTTGCAACATTGGTTTTGCCCTTTTTCCTTTTTTGTCTGGACGTAAATCCTTCTGATCTTGCGCCTGCGCACTACAAACTTACCTCATTAAAGTGCATTCTAAATATTTGGTCTTTTATTTTTCTTTATTTCATTCATTTTGTAGTAACCAACCATTAATGAATGCATTTGCATAAGTAAATCTTACTTTGTTTAATTTTTAGTTAACTTGCATTTTTTACTTGTGGATTTAATTTTAATATTTTGGCTTCAAATGGTACAACTTAAAATTTTGTGTGTGGTTACCCACACCCTCTACATACAGATTGCTCTCAAATATAAAAAAACACCCAGCAACTTCTGCATGTTATGAGTCTAGAAACAGCCAAGATGGCGGCTCAGGTATTCTCGGGCAGCCTGCAAACAGAATGGGCCTTGTGACTGTGTTGCTCTGCATTCTTTGATTTCTGACCTTTCCGTGCCCCCAGCTCTGCTGTGTCTGTGCAAAATACAGCAGTAACCCACATCCTGCACTTTATCCCGCTCTCCTCTCCTCAGTAAGTGTGATGCATCTGACCAAAGATGTGCTTAAATAATTAAACAAAGCAAAGGTAAACAACTACACCAATAAATGCAATCTAAAAATATTATTCTAGTACATCAATTTAAAAATAAATAACAAAGGACATAAGTTTCTTTAATTAACGCAAATATATTGCAAAATAAAGGTTTACATGCAAAGGACTAATTAAGGTCCACATTAAAATGCTTTTATAAGGCATACATGAATCAGGTATGCATTGCCATACAATTTATGGCCTCGGCCATGCTGATACATGCAGTTCATTGGAGCTCAAGACGCGCAGACTCCTCCACATAGCCAAAAAACCTGTTCAAGAACAGCAATACGACTGCTAAAAGGTGTCGGCAGTGGCTTTCTTTTAAAACGTCTTTAGAGGTTTGAAAACTGTTCTCTGAATCACACCTAAACACATTCGATTATCCTAAGTTTTACGTTTTGATCCTAAAATTTAGGAACGAACTTCCGATGATCGTAAGAGCATATACGCATTCGAACGTAGGCTCGTGCGAGTCGGAAATGGCCTAAAAAACATGAAAAAATGACTAACACCCACCCAAACTTACGATTCTCGATCCGAAATCAATTAACTTTTGCTCTTTGAATCGAGGGGATTGTGTGAGTTGCTCTAACACCAGTACAACGCTGTATGGGAGCGAACGGTAGCGCCAGCTCAGTGCGACCAACTCACACCATATTCATAGAAAAAAAAAGCCTCACACAGCGCTGGCACTAAAAATCGGGTCGTTGTAGCCCATAGCGCCAGACGCTGTGTGATTAAAGTCTGTTTTTGAACATGTATCCATTAGTAATAAAGCGAAAACATATGGGATTACATTGTTATTACATTGTAACATGAACACTTTAATACCAGACATGTAACGACAATTCTGCATAAAAATATAGAATAAAAGTAAATGTATGGGAGCGACAGGTAATACCAGGCGCTCTGGAAGCCAGATCGCCGGCGGTATACGGTGAGCCATCTGTGATGATGAATCGGTCGCTACGTGTCGCTGTTGGAGATGCTCACCAGATTCGCTTTGATAAATGTGGTATTGCGTACAGTGCCTGGTGGTCACCGTTCACTACCTGCCATTACCTGTCACTGCCAGTTGTTACCTGGTGCTATGGCTTGATGAATAAAGCCCTTATATACATCAGGGCTTCAATTTATGGTTTATGCCCTTTGTAGCAAGTTTTTTTGGGCATTCACTCCTTACCTTAGGGTTCAGTACCCTGTTTGTAGCAAATAGTCCCATACAGTTTGTAGCAAGCTTGGTATCCCGTTTGTAGCCGTAGTCTACGGGCCCTCAGGGCACACAGTGAGGCATCCTGATTTGGGATGCCCCTGGAAAAAGGCAGCGGCTAGCCGCTGGTGGGTTTTGTTCCACTATAAGGAAAAAAGTCCACTTTCAATGCCATTTTCTTTTTTTTTTATTTTAATTTTTACTTATGTTAGCACATGCGTGTTCTATAGAAGCAGTTTCCACTACCTGCAATCTGTTGCTATTAGCAACCATACACCAAGTCTGTACACCAAGCCAAGAGGCCGATTCATTAATAGCGGCAGGTAGCGACAGTTGAGCGACTGTAGCGGCATTTTCAGAGCGCCCGCTAGTAGTCGCTGTGCTTGGTCGTTGTTCGGTAGTTGATAGCAACTCAGTTGGTTTGCCGTAATGTTGAACATTGGGTGAGGAGTCGCAATTTGACAGGTTCCACACTGTATGGGAGCGCATGATAGCGACTGGCCCTAGCGACCGGCTCCCACCATATTCATTAAAAAATCACGCTCAAAAAATTCTCGCGCTGTAGAGCGCTGGAGGCGATGGGTTAAAAGTAGTTTTTTAACCCCCAAACCACCATATTTTTGGAAACCAAAAAAAAAAAAGTTTTTAAAATAATTTAGTAATATGAATACATTACTATCAGATCTGTAATATCAATTCTGTACAATTTTTTTTTATTTTTTTTTCCCTTAAAAAAATTATCTAAAATGGCAGAAGTGGTCACAGAATTTTTCACATTTAAAAAAAAAAAAAAATAATAATAACAATTAATTATTAATATTTAAAGATTGTTTCATTGAAATGCATTAGAGCGCGCCAGGTAGCGAGAGGTCATACCTGTCGCTGTTCATGGTCGGACGGTGGCGCTGTGGGCTGAGGCTGGAATAATGATGAATGAGTCGCTATATGGCGCTATCTTAGTCGCTAAGCAGGATTGCCTTGATAAATGTGTGATTGTGGTGGGGAGCCGGCGTTCTCGTGGCGGGGCCCGTCATTACCGGCCGCTCACCAGTCGCTACCTGTTGCTATTCCTTCAAAAATAAGGGCCCAAGATAAACAACAAGAGTAATGTGAGCCTTGTACACACAGAATGTAGCTGCTGGGCATCTGCAAGTGTGAGCTCCCTCCCTTCAGTAGCAGCTCAGTCTCCTGTAGATCTTGGTGTACAGATGATGTATGGTTGCCAATAGGAAAATAGGAGGTTGAAGGTAGTGAAAATTGTTTTCATAAAACAAAACAAATTTGTTAGCATAACTAAATTACTATATCACCTTGAGAACGTCATTTTGCCACACAAAAAATGACACTTTCAAAAATGCCATCAAACACAGACTTTCCCTTTAAGTGTGAGAGGTGGTCAGAGCCCATGACAGTTTCCCTCCATGGTGAACCACTATAATCAAGTAAAAAAAATCAAAATCTCCCACAGAGGCAGTTATTCAGATAAGGTGCACATGATTTTTAAGGGAGCGTCATTTTATTTGAGATGTTTCGAAAAATAAGCATCCTAGCAGAATGTTAATATAATTGCCTTGATTCAGTAAGAGTTGAAAGAATTCACTTTAGTAAAGAAAAAAAAAGCATGAGAATGTTACTGTTGCTGAATCGCCAGCTAGGAAGACATTAAAATTCAATTGCATCTTTTTACTACAGTGTAAAAAGGAGTCAAAAGTTCACTACATTTCTTAGGAGCAAAAAAGTGCCATCTACTTTTTTGTCTCCCTATCTGGTGATTCAGCAACAGTGAAATTCTAATGTTTTCTTCCTTCTGAATTGAATTTTTCACTACCAATTCTTACTGAATCAAGTTGTGGAAATCAGAAAGACTGCTGTTATTTCCAGTTTCTAAAGTACAATTTCCACCTCATCAGAAATAAGCTGCATCTCACCTGTAGAATTGCTCCATCACAGGTGCAGCAGAGAGTGATGGAGAGCCTCTTAGCACCTCTGAAAATCAATTTAATAGGAATGCAGAGGCTTTCTGACTCTGGCTTGCTAATCATCTGATTGGCTAAGGCAGAGATGACGATCCATACTCCTGAGCTCACAAGTTTAGTCCATCCTTCTATAATTCAACCTATTCAGGGGGAGGGGATTACAATATTATATTTCAGGATCAAAAGAGTTACTGTAGCAATTCTCACCTGGGGAGATCATTACTGTTGCTTGATTTTGCCAAAGCTGCTGATTAACTCACCAGTGCAAGGATTCTGGGACTTGTATTCAGTCATTCTTACTTAAGAACAGGAAAGCCATGGCCATTTAAGGATCACAGAAACAGCATACTGATAAGTAAATCACAGGTATGGGGGGCACAATTATAACGCAAATGTTTTATTTTACATTCCAAAATAGGAAAACAATAAGGCGGTACACCAAAAACCTGACAAAAAGGCAGTTTTCCTTTAAGAAGCATCTGTGCGATATAGCGCCAAATGGTTTGACCACTGTGTTATTCTTTGCCTAAATGCCTAATGTCTAATTTAAGATGTGTGCAATAGTTAGCGACCAGTAGTATGCGTTATACAGACACATTTATGACTCTCATCTTTTTCACAGCGCAGCACACTATACCTATACCCTGAGGAAGTGGCTGGGGGGCACAATAAGCTTATATGGAGCTAACTCAGCGATCCTGTAGATGGCACCAAGGACCCTTCATTATTGGCTGCATTGATAGTTTGTAGTTGTAGCAAGTTAGGAAGCACTTTCTAAAAGCATATATTTTTAATACACATGGTACTTTATTGTTGAATATAGCTAATTTATTATTTAGGGCCACAGCTATGTATGACTTTCATCTTCCCTGCGTTTGCTGTGTGTTGGATAAGGGGGAACAACCACTGTGATTGCAGCTCAGGTTTTAGTGGTAAACACCAGTAACAACTAACTTTTGGCCAGCATTTTTCTGTGTTTGCGCCACACATTGCTGCCAAAAAATAATGGTATTTACTTAGAAAAATGGTTTGGTGAACTGACTTGGCAGATTTGGGGAAGAAAAATCATGAAATCTTCCTAAAAACACACTTATACATAACAGAATATGTCGACATGGGTGGGAGTCTCAGAATATATGTGGGGTGTGTGGAAAGTGTCTGGGTTGTTTGAAAAGCTTCAGAAAATAGTTTAATTAAAAATATAAAGCTAATGTGAAAACAGTATCATTAGTTATTTTTCAAAAAATGGTTACCGACCGTATTTTGACACACTTGTAAGACACACTTCTTTTTCCCCAAAAGTGGGGGGAAAATATCAGTGCATCTTATGGGGCAAATGTAAAAAAAAAAACTTAAATTCCAATACTCCTCCGCTGCCGACCGCCGCCGTAGCCGCTGCAAGTTCAGAGCGATCCGGTTCCAGCCCCTGGTTAGGGCGTGGGCTGTGACTCCTGACAGAGTCTAGTGACGCTGGCAGGAGTAATAGGAAACATCGATATAGAAGCTGGAACCGGCTAGCTCTGAACTTGCGGCTGCTGACTGCAGCCTTCTTAGCCGCCAATCTCCATCGCCTCTGTAGCCGCCTGCAAGATCAGAGCGAGCTGGTTCTGGCTTCTAGGTGGGCATGGCCTATGACTCCTGCCAGCGTCATTGGGCGCAGGCACGAGTCACAGGCCACCCCACCTGGTGGCCTGTGACTTGTGCCAGTTTAAATCTTTCTCCTCCAAATCCTGGGTGCATCTTATAGGCAGGTGCGTCTTATATGGCGAAAAATATAACTATTTAACGTTCATGGTCAAAAATAAGTTAAAAAAACCTAAAGAGACAATCTTACTGCAAATAGTATTGATAACATTAACAGCATGGGCTGAGCAACATTAACTTAATGTAAATCTAGCTAACATGGACATTACCAGACGAACATGCCACAGTGCGCTTCGTAAATCCTGAAAGACGTGCAAAAATGGCAAATGACCAGCAAATCCTTTTGTAAATGACCCCCTTATTCTTCTACATAAGATTTTGAAACATTGAGCCTGATTTATGAAGCATCAGCGCCACTTTTTTTCCTCAGTGGCACTCTACGTGTCATTTAAGAAACAAAAAACAGGCATTGCCAATGTGGTCTCTAACTAATGTTCTTATTTAACACTAGCGCCCAAAAGGTCACAGCACTGGGCACTCTGATTTAAGCAGCGCCAGTTGAAAGTTGTGTTGTTGGTCACAATGGGCAGAAATGTATTCAAGTTTTTTATGCTAAAAATTAACATTACAGACATTTTTGGTACATAACTTGCTTTGCGACTTGTCAACAATGTAAACACAGGACCTAGATGTCAAGAAATGTATTTTTTTGGGTGAAATCATTTTTCATGGCTTCTTTGGCTTATCAGTGTGTAGTTTGGACAACAACAACTAAAAGGCAACCTAAACACACTGTAAAGTTTGTTCTCTTAGCCCGCAGCAGTGATATCCTGTAACTGAAATGATGAAATACATACCAGCGAAAAATACAGCGCCAATCTTTTAAGGGTGAAAAAAATCATAAATACACTGTGCAGCGCTAAAGATGCGGTGGTACAAAGTGGTGCTCACTGACACTAGTATAATCGGTAGTGGGGTCCAACAGGCACTGACCTAGGCCGGCAGATACCGAATACAACTTTCAAGATAAATTCATTATAAATGAGTGCTGCACCTTCTAGCACCATTGTAGCCAAGAGTGCAGCTCCAAAATAGACAAAGATGGCGGTGCTCCTAAACTGTCGCTATAGCCACCAGAAAGATGTTAAACTGCGCACTTCATAAATAAGGCCCACTGTATGTTCAAAGGTCTGAAAGCATGGATCCTCATGCTTTTATTGCAGATGTATGTAATATTTTTTATGTGATCTTTCTTTAATATAGTATGATTTGTGTGAAATATCTTGTTACCAGTGCCCTTGGCCTGCATGACCAACCAAGGTGTTTGTTGTATAACTATTATGACCCCGGTGGGCACGCAATGGTTTTATTTTATGCTGCAGGGAATTTTGTTGTTTTTTTGTACTATTTTTTATGACTCAACAATTGTGGGGGGAACCAAAAGCTCATTAGAAGCATTTTGACAAAAACTACCGAGATGTGAAATGATAGTGACATGACAAAAAACTGTATATATGATAAAGAATAGTTTGGCATAGACAATACACACCAAATAAGTCAGCAAAATGTCCTTGAAAAGTTTACAAGACCTTTAAAACATTTTTTAAAAGAAGAATGTTTGCATCGGTATGAGAAACAAGCAGTCAGGAGTCTGAAGAATATAAATTACTTCTTCAGTGAAATAATTGGAAAAGGTTAAAATTCATCATTTTAACTGATAGTCTTTTTTTTTAGACATTTGTTGCTACGAATACAAAATAGTACATTTCTAATTCTTTGAATGATTTTACTATAATAAAAGATAAAGATTTGTTTAAAGGAGCGAATATTTGCATTGAAAAGATAAATAATTAAATAGCGACACAATAGCTTCCAACATGTGGATAAATAATGTGGCAATGGTAAAGAAAAAAAATGCATTACCTAATTTTAAATTTTAAAAAGGGGGGATCTGCTTTCCTTCAGTGAGGTGAGAGCAGACAGCCGCAACATTTAGTCCACTGGTCGCCTAGCAACAGCTGCAGTGAACTTGCTCCAGGCTCTGTACACGGAGGGAACAGCTCTGTATGTGTGAGGTGCTGCTACTGTGATGAGACTACCAGGTGACTCAAATAAATAAAATATCTACAAAATAAACTAAACTAACTGAATGACTGTGCAGGTTTATTAGGTATTAAAGTGGAACCAAACCCCAAGTGGCCGACCCCTTTTCCCCATTGGGATGCCTCACTGTGTCAAACACCGCAAGGGTTGCCACAAATGCCACCTTTTTCCTGGCTCCCATGGCGATGTAAATAGCTGTGGCCGTATCCTCAGCAGTTCTGTGCTGAGGCGCACTCCCACGGATAGGCCGGGCGCCCAGGGTTGCAGTCGCTCTGGCTCCCCATTGTCGAGCTCTGCATGCAAACTGATCTGTTTTCCAAGCAAATGGCGGTGACTGAACAAGCACACGTGCATGTGCCCTAGAATAGGTAACGGTACATTTTCAGGGGTGAACTGGGGGGTTTTCCATAATAGGGCATCCAAAGTTGGAATACGACTGGGGCAAGAAACAAAACTCAGGATAGTTAAAATCCAGGGTTTTGTTCTGCTTAAAACACACAAAGCTGAAAAAGAAAACCAGAAGAAGAGTATGTATGGCTCTTTTCTTATCTTGAATAAAATAAAGAATATTTTAAATAAAATTCCCCAACTGACCCAAGCAGGTAATAGAACCCTAGACTTACTGAGTCAGAGTCCATCACTTTACCTACTAAGCTATCTAGCTAACTCAAGCTGTGTCAGGTATTTAATGTTATAACTGTGAATCTCTCTCTCCAGCAGATGCCTACAACACTCGTTGTAACATAGCATATTTAAATAATTTGCTCCGAAAAAAAGTCAAGATAAAAATATTTTCTCACAAAAAAAGTGGTGCCAAATAAGCCGTAATATTTAACAAAGAATGATGAAGTTAAAATATATTTAAATTCTGTGTGTAGAATACATTACAGAATTACAATAGCTTGATTTATTGCAAATATTTCAACATTTTTCCAGTTCTGTGTTGTCCTGTATATTTTGCATCTCCTTTAGTTCCTGCAGTTGGGCACAGACTGTTTAGACTTCCGCTCTGCATGAAAGTGATTTCTTAAAAAAATGTATAATTGAATGCATAAAAACCATGGGACATGAGAATTTGCAAAATAATTTAGAAGCATGCTGCTGCTGTCAGAGATTGAAAAGCTGGCTGAGTGAGTTATAGAAGTGATTATCATTCACATAATACTCTGCAGCCTAGCTGGGTGAAGGAGCAGGAATTCAACCTGTCTTGTGATTCAATGGTGCTTTTTAAAAGGTAGGTCTAACTGGCCTCTTGCGCAGCAAAAAGAGAAGTTGTGTCAGTTATGCTCTTCATTCGTTGATCTCAGCACTGCTTGTCACATTACATGCAGTAGCAAACTAAATAAGATAGGTTAGACTAGTGAGGGAAGCCCTGGTTTGCAGTGCCAGTGAAGAAAGCTAACCTGTAAGGTAATAGTCAAGGAAAAGGACCTGTGGTCAAAGGCAGTTGCAATATGCTTTGTTACTTGCATGTACTATAGCTTCTAGTCATGAAATTGAATGTTGACAGAGAAAGTCCACTTTCAATGGAATGTTTTAATGTTTTTGTATGATAAAAGCAAGTCCTAAATGCGCTGAGCTTATTTTTTTCCTTTTCTTATGTAAGCAAATGTGTGTTTCAGAATCTGTTGGATATTAGAAACTGTACATAAAGTCTGTACACCAATATCTACAAGAAAGAGAAGGGCTCTTCTTGCTTCAGGAGGGCGCCCAAAATAGCGCCCCCCGCTTCGGTTAACTGTAAAAAAAAAAAAAAGACATTTACTCACCTGCGGCTGCTATGCCTCCCGCGGGGGTCTCCTCTTCACCGGGGGGGCCCCCCGGGCTCTTCCGTGGTGAAGAAAGGGCGAGAAATCGCCCTCTCGCTCACTTCCTGGTTCTCTACTGTTAGCCCCGCCCCCTTGAGGGCCAGGTGACATCACAGTGATGTCACCTGACAGCCGGCTTCTCTGCCCCTCACCCGACATGATAAGTCAGTCTTGCCGGGTGCTTGGAGGCGAGAGGTCGGGAGGAGGAGAGGGCTGTGATCCCTCTCCCCCCCAGCCCCCTCCACCAAGCACCCAGCAGCTGTCATCGGAGATCTCCGGGGGACAGCAGAGGATCGGAGGTAAGTTAAGAAAAAAAAAATGACATTTTTTATTATGTGTCTGTGTCTATATTTTTACACATAACACTTTGTGAATTGGTAAAGGATCCATGAGATCCCTATATCAGTTCACAAGTCTGGGGGCTGGCAAGTCACCTGCAGCTAGCGGGTGACATGCCATTAACCCCCGGCACCCCAATTATCTGCCTCCCCCAAGCCCAGGGGGGGGGAGGCAGAAGAGCCCAGGCCCACACAGGGTATGTGGGCTTGTAGGCTGCAGGGTGGGGGGGGCACAAAAGCTGGCTCCTGCACCCTGTTCCTATAAGCCCTCATAGCTGGTCCCAGGGTGGTTATGACGGGTAGGGGGCACCCTATGTAATTTTTTTTTAAATTAACCCCTTATGCTCTGTTGCCCAGTAGCTATAAAAGGCTTCCAGCAGCAGCAGGAGAGCAGAAGCCAGATTGATCAACGTGGGACACAGTGCCCAGGGATGGATGGGAGGTAAGTATAAAAAAAAAAAAAAACAAATAAAATATTTTTTTCACTATGTGTCTGTGTGTTTTTTTTTTACGCTTAACCCCTTGTGAACTGGTAAAGGATCCATGAGACCCCTATACAAGTTCACAAGGCTGGGAGCTGGCAAGTCACCTGCGGGTGACTTGCCATTAACCCTTTAAGTGCCAGCCTACCTAGAGTTTTTGTTACTCTTTGTTGCCAGACCATTTTGCACTATTTTGTGCTCCCCATGTTCAAATGTGATTTTTGAAGGGATTTCCAGGGAGAGATTTCCCAGGAAAATGACATATAGTTTTTTTAGCATAGTCTGGGCTTTAACATGAAATGTATTGTTTGTCATTTTTTAGGTGTATTCTCAATAGTTTTGAGTGAAATATGTGAAAATATATATATATTTTTTACAATTTGTTTTTTGTGATTTTTTTTGTGATAAAAAATGTAAGTTTGTCAAAAAATCTTATTGCGTGTGAAATCCCAATTTCTCCCGCTTACAGCAGTACCACATATGTATAGGTAGACACCCTTTCCTGCCCAGGAGACTCCCCCAAAGTGAAACAGAGCTTTAGGGGATTATCAGATAAAATACAACTGCGCTATGCGCTATGCGCACCTTGCAGTTTTTCCAGAAAAGCAACCCTTTACATTTGAAATACCCCCACCAAACTATATATTCTCTGGAAGTACACACCTCAAGCTTTCTAGGAGTACTAGGCTTGTTGATGTGGCCACAGTTTTCTGGAAGTAATCCCTCAATGTAATCTTTGGTTGCAAAAAGTTTCACTAAAAAAAGGATAAAAAAGCAGAATCAAAGCCACATTTTCCTAAAAAAACTATATATAAAAAAGAAAAAACAAGTTTAATCTGAAAAAGCAAGGTCCCCCGAATAGAACGATACCCAACATGCATAGCTACTGTCAAGGGAAGAGTTGCCAAACACCCCAAAGTAAAGCATGTGTGTAACTGCAATTTTACTTGAAAATTTCAGCTCTGCAGACAAAGTGCGCACCTTGAAATTTTTCAACCAAAACAACACTTTACATTTGGAATATCCCCCATAAACCATATATTCCCTGAAAGTACACATGTTTAGATTTCTAAACGTACCCAGCTTGTTGTAGTTGGTTCATCTTTCTGGAATTAATCCCGCTAAAAAAAGAATTCTTTGGTTGCGCAGGGTTTCCCTAAAAAAATTTATAAAAAAGCTGAATAAAAAACACCTTTTCCTAAAATATAAATATGCAAACAACAAAAAACAAACTAAGTCTGAAAGTGCAAGGTCCCCGAACAGAACAATACCCAACATGCATAGCTACTTTTAACCATTTTAATTGCCAGCCTACTTAAGATTTTGTCACCCTCTGTTGACAGGTAATTTTTCCCCATTTTGAGCCATTTTTGCTGGAATTTTCAGGAAAATTATATATATTTTTATTGCAGCAGAGTTTAGGCTTTAACATGATATGTCTTGTTTGTAAATTTAATTCTGTTTTTTACAATATTATTATTAAGCAAAAAAAATAAATACAATTGTCTCCTTTATTTTAAATAAAAAATGTATTTTAGAAAAGAAAACTATATTGCATGAGAAAGCCCCATTTCTACCGATTAGAACGGTACAACATATTTATCAGTAGCCCCCTGTTCCTACCCAGGAGACCCCCCAAACTGAAACAAGTACTTTATAACATTTACAAATAAAATACAACTACCATCCACACTACAAAGGGTTAAATCGAGAAAAAAAATTACTTAGAGTCCCCCCTCCTGGGGGTTAAAAACCCTTAAAAATCCCCCAAAAAATGACATGGGGTCCCCCTTACCCGAAGTAACCAGCCTGGGACCAGCTATGCAGGGCTTGTAGGAACAGGGCGCAGGGGCAGCCTTTGTGGCCCCTGGCCTTGCAGGCTACAAGCCTGCATAGCCCATGGCCACAGGCTCTTCTGCCCCCCCGGGCTTTGGAGAGGCAGGTAATGGAGGTGCCGGGTTTAATGGCAAGTCACCTGCTAGCCACAGGTGACTTGCCAGCTCCCAGTATTGTGAACTTGTATAGGGATCTCTTGGACCCCTTATCAGTTCACAAGGGGTTAAGTGTAAAAAGAAACACACCACACACACAGAGAAAAAAAATATTTTATTTTTTTTATTTTTTTAATACATACCCCCCATCCATCTTGCACTGTGTCCCTTCCCAATCACTGGCTTCTTCTCACCTGCTGGAAGCCTTTTATAGCTGCTGGGCGACAGAGCATAAGGGGTTAATTTAAAAAAAAATGACATAGGGTCCCCCCTCCCGGGGGGGGGGGGGGGGGGGGGCGTTTTTTGAGAATTCAAACCCTTAGAAATCCAGAAAAAAATGACATGGGGTCCCCCTTACCCGGGACCAGTTATGCAGGGCTTGTAGAAACAGGGCGCAGGGGCCAGCTTTTTGTGGCCCCTGGCCCTGCAGGCTACAAGCCCGCATAGCTCGTGGCCATGGGCTCATCTGCCCCCCCCCCGGGCTTTGGGAAGGCAGGTAATTGGGGGTGCTGGAGGTTAATGGCAAGTCACCCACTAGCCGCAGGTGACTTGCCTTCCCACAGCCTTGTGAACTGGTATAAGGGGTCTCATGGACCCCTTACCAGTTCACAAGGGGTTAAATGTAAAAAAAAAAAAAAAGAAATGACACAGACATAATTTTTTTTTACTTTACTCACCTCCAATCCTGTGTCTCCCAGCGATCTGCGATGACAGCTGTCAGTCTGCTCGGGTGCTTGGAGGAGAGAGCCTGGGGAGGGGGGGCGATCACAGCCCTCTCCCCCTCCCCACCTCTCTCCTCCAAGCACCCGAGCAGACTGATTCTGAGTCTCGGGTGCCGGTATTAAGAGGCCAGCTGCTGGTGACATCACAGTGATGTCACCCACCCCCACCCCCAGGGGGCGGGGCTAGCAGACCCGATCCAGGAAGTGGGGGGGAGGGCGATTTCTGCCCTCTCCTCACCACGGAAGAGGCTGGGAGGGGGCGATCGAAGGCCCCCCCAGTGAAGAGGAGACCCATCGGGAGGCAGTGGGGGGATCCCATGGCGGGATCGGATGGCACCAAATTAAAGAGGAGACCCGGCCGGATCCAATGAGGGGTCAGGTGAGTATTTTACTTTTATATTTTTTTTTTACTTACGCAGCTGGCACTTAAGTGGAGTAGAGGCAGCTACTTGAGACTCACATAGCTGGCACTAGAAGGGTTAACCCCAGGCACCCCCAATTACCTGCCTCCCCAAAGCCCAGGGGGGGCAGAAGAGCCCGGCCCATGGAGCTTGTAGCCGGCAGGGCGGGGGGCCACCAAAACTGGCCCCTTCGCCCTGTTCCTACAAGCCCCCATAGCTGGTCCCGGGCTGGTTATGATGGGTAAGGGGGGACCCTATGTCATTTTTTTCTAAATTAACCCCTTATGTTTATAGTGTGGATAGTAGTTGTATTTTATTTGTATATGTTATAAAGTGCTCTTTTCAGTTTGGTGGTCTCCTGGGCAATAATGGGGGGCTACCGATACATATGTGGTACCGTTGCAATCGGGAGAAATGGGGCTTTCACATGCAATATGGTTTTCATTAATCAAACAAATCTTTTATTTAAAATAAAGGAGACAATTGTCTAAAAAATATTTATTTATTTATTTTTTTTGTTATTTTACGCAAAAAATATTTTAAAAAACAGTAGAAAAAGTACAAACAAGACATTTCATGTTAAAGCTTAAACTATAATTTTCCTGCAAATTACAGCAAAAATCATGGTGAAACATGGCGCAAAATGGGGAAAAATTACCTGTCAACAGAGGGTGACAAAACTTCAAGTAGGCTGGCAATTAAAAGGGTTAATAGTATGTATGCATGTTGGGTATTGTTCTGCTCGGGGGACCTTGCGCTTTCATATTTTGCTTGTTTTTTCTTGTTTGCATATTGATATTTTAGGAAAACAGTTTTTTTTAATCAGCTTTTTTATACTTTTTTTAGAGAAACCCTGTGCAACCTTAGAATTCTTCGAGGGATTGCTTCCAGAAAGATGATCCCACTACAACAAGCTGGGTACGGGAATATGGGGGATATTCCAAATGTAATGGGTTATTTTGGTTGAAAAATTGCAAGGTGCGCACTTTGTCTGCAGAGCAGAAATTTTCAAGTAAAATTACCATTATGCGCATGTTTTACTTTGAGGTGTTTGCCAACTCTTGACAGTAGCTATTCATGTTGGGTATTGTTCTGTCCGGGGAAGTTGCTTTTTCAATGTATTTTCAAATTTTCAATTTTCAAATGTAAAGGGTTGTTTTTCTGGAAAAACTGCAAGGTGCGCATAGTGCATATTACAGTTGTATTTTATCTGAAAAACTCCTAAAGCTATGTTTCAGTTTGGGGGAGTGTCCTGGGCAGGAAAGGGTGTCTACCTATACATATGTGGTACCGCTGTGACCGGGAGAAACTGAGGTTTCACACGCATTAAAATTTTACTGACAAAACATTTTATATTACAAAAAAGCACTACAAATTGCATATATTTCACTCAAAAGTATTGAGAATCCACTAAAAAAGGCCATACAAGACATTTCATGCTGAAGGCCAGACTGAAAAAAAAAATATATAATTTTCCTGGGAAATCCTTGAAAATTCCCTCAAAAATCAAGGTTGAACATGTGTAGCGCAAATTAGTGAAACGTAGTCTGGCACTTAAAGGGTTAAGACCACTTTCCTAGGGTGGGGGCCATACAAATCCCCAGGGCTGACCTTAGGATGGAAGGGATCCTGTGCGAGTCTACAGCATGGCAACACACTTCTCACTACCGGCCTACTGCCCTACATGTTTGCTAGAACCATCATAACCTAGCTTCAAGGCGGATGGCAGGCAGAGGAACCCACTTGCAGAAGCGTTCCCTAGCCATTGGCTGCCAGTCCACTGTCCCACATGTGGTGAATGGGCAGATGGAACGTGACAGCAGGGTTCTTTTTAATTTTTTCTTGGTTGTTTTTTACGAACCCCCCCCCCCATAAAGGCTACTAGCCCATGTGCAAAGTATAAAGGCTTATGGCCCAGAGCCTTTAGTATGGGTTCTGGGTTCTTCTGAACCCCTAATGGCCCCAAATGGGGTTGCCGTTAATGTGTCATTTAACTCCAGATGGTCCCCTGGACCACTTACCAGTTCACCCCAAGTCCACACAAAAATCTTTTTTTTTTTCCATATAATTTTTTATTTATCAATAGAATACCACTGTCGCCAGTGATACATATACACACAAAAAGCCAAACAGTGCTTTACTAAGTCAGGTACAACATCCTAAATTAAAGTATTGCAATGTTACACATGAAAATATGTATTACTCTATCGTATCACTAAAGAATGATAAATCAACCTACCCCTTATCTCTAAATACCACTACTTTTTGAAAATGAATCCCTAGGTCGTCTTCATTTTAAGGATTAGCCTAATATAAACAAACAAGTGTACACCCAAGGAAAGAGGAAGGGAGGGAGGGAGGAAAAAGGGGAACGGGAAAGGGAAAATGAATTGAAATAATAAAAACAGACAATTTACACCACTAACAAATTAACATCGAAACTAGCCGGCATACATTCCTGTACCCATGGAGTCCACATCTCTCGAAATCCATCCAGCTTTCCGTCTCTGATTGCCGACATCTTCTCCATCGACATAATATAGTGCACTCTATTTTTAAAGTCTCCAAATGATATATCAGGGGTCCTCCAAGCTCCCGCAATAGTCAGCTTAGCTCCCGTCAGTATGTGATATACTAGTCGCTTCTGATTTCTTGAGCTAGGCCCTATGGACCCGTTTAGCAAGGCTACCCAAGGGTTTAAACTAATGTGTCTCTTTAAAACCTTACCTAGGATTACAAAAACTTTCCTCCAGAATCCCACAATTCTAGGGCACTGCCACCATATATGGCAGAACGATCCTTCATCAGTACATCCTCTAAAACATAACCCCGCTGCCCCCCCTCCATATCTCCCCAATTGCTTAGGAACTAAGTACCATCGCATGGCCACTTTGACATTAACCTCTATTGCCCACATTGACGCCGATGGGCCAAAAGAAGCCATCCACATTCTCTGCCAATCCTTCAGCTCCTTGTTCTCTCCTAAGTCCCTTTCCCATTTCAGTCTGTGTGGCAATATTTTCCCCTTTTCAACTCTAGAGACCTCTCCATAAATATCAGAAACCAATCCCCTCCCCCTAGGGTCAAGCCTACACCGTCTCTCAAATAGAGTGAGCTGTGAACCTATGTCTACACCTTTCATCATGGAGCTCATGTAATGTTTAATCTGAAGATAACCAAAAAGGTCTCTAGATTGTAATTGGTATTTTTGCTGCAACATCTGGAACCCTGCCATCCTCGATCCTTCCAAGCAATCTAACAAACAGTTAACCCCTGCCCTTTTCCAATTATTAAACCTACCCGGGTCCATAAGAGCAGGAGTAAACATCGGGTTACTCCATAAGTGCATTAACGGAAGATGAGGCGATGCCAGGCCCTTAGAGGTCCGCAGACCATCCCATAAGTCTAACAAGTGGGATATAATGGGATTATCTATCTTGCCCCTAAGTTTCCTTAGAAGCCATAACATAGCAGCGCACGACATTGGTTTACATAATTCAGATTCTATCTGGACCCATAGAGGGGCCTCCAACTCAGCGTGATAAGATACCACCTGGGCTAATTGTGCAGCCTGGTAGTATTTAGCAAAATTAGGTACACCCAAACCACCCTGGATCCTAGATAGCATCATGATATTCCCAGCCACCCTAGGTCTCCCCTCCCCCCAAATAAACGTCATAGTTTTAGACTGGAGCGCCTGCAAAAAATTACGAGGGATCCTAACTGGCAGTGTTCGGGCTAAATACAAAAACTTAGGTAGAATAGACATTTTAATGGCCGCTAACTTGCCAAGCCATGACAATTTGTATCCGTTCCATCTATCTAGAAGGCCAAGAAGATTCTGTCTCAGAGGGCAATAATTGGCAGCAAAAAGGGACGAATACTCACTGGTGAGCTTAATTCCAAGGTACTTAATTCCAGCCTCTTCCCACTGGAAACCAAAAGAACGTTTTAAACTAGCGCATACCTCAGAGGGAATGCTAATATTCAAAGCTCTTGATTTTGGCAAGTTAACCTGAAGACCCGAAACTAGCTCGAACTCCTTTAACCTCCTCATAATGCCAGGAAGGGACACACTAGGATTTGACACTACCACCAACACGTCATCTGCAAAGAGACTTAACTTATGTTGAATTTTCCCCACCTGTATCCCTGAAATATCCGGGGACAACCTAATCATTTGTGCCAGGGGTTCCATTGCCAACGCAAACAAAAGGGGAGACAACGGGCACCCCTGTCTGCTGCCTCTCTGTAACGGGAAGTCGTTGGATTTAAAACCATTGTATTTAACAAAGGCCCTAGAAGCTGAATATATCCTTTCTAATATCCCTAAGAATTTAGGCCCGAATCCGAATTGTTTAGAGGCAGCCGCATATGAGGTTCCTATTACCTTTCCAGCCAAGGATTGCCTATCTAAATACGGATTTAAGGTGAGGTTCGAGTCGCCACACACTATCACGCTGCCCTGAGCCACCTCCCTAACTGCTTCAAAAACCTTTTTAAGAAACGCTACCTGTCCAGAGTTGGGCGTATAGTAATTAGCTATAGTAACCTGCGTTTCCTGCAAGATATCCACCAAGATCACAAATCGCCCTTCTGGATCTTTTATCTCCCTATGGCAAAGAAATGGTGCCTATCAACACCCCCCTCTGTTTTTTGTGTGCATTGGCCGTATATACCTGGGGAAATGATGAATTCAGAAGACGCGGCTGGGATGATTTCGAGAAATGTGTCTCCTGCAGGCAGATGACATCCGGGTACAAGGCCTTAATCCTTCTAAAGGCATAACATCGTTTATTCGGAGAATTGAAGCCCTGCACATTCAATGATAACACCTTTACCATTATTCAAAAGTACTAGACAATCAACACAATAACAAAAAAAAATAATAATAAAAAAAAGAAAAAAGGGGGGGGGGGACAAGGAGGGGAAAAAAGGGGCAAGGGTAGATCAAAGAAAGAAACAAAGATCTAGTTGAAATATGACTCAGCTGAATAGAACACTACACTCGTGGCACTAGCAACACTAGCAATCCCCACTACAGTGCCTATCCGACTGAGTCAACTCGCTGACAGACACCCCCTCCAAACCCAAATGTAGGTAAAGGGGAGGCAGCCTTTCAGCCTGGTTATTAAATCTAATCAGAAAAAACTTTTAGATTTGAATTTTAAAGATTACCAGTCAAGTTACCCAGAAACCACAGGGAAAATCCCTCTGATTGAACGAGAGTACGTCATACAATAGCCTACGGACAGGGTGACGTCAATAATCTCAAACAAAACCGCTTGGAAATATTAAAACTGTGATTATAACTTTTACCAACAGTAGATGTCTCACCATGGTATCTGCACTGACCCAATAAACATAGATCAGTGCCAGGTACCATAGCAACCACTAAACAAACCATAACCTCATATATTCCAGGACGGAGCCATGGCAGCGTACTATAAAAAGAACAGAATATTTAAATTTTTTTTCTCAAAAACAACTCTCGCTCAATGATTTATATGATCCATGGCCCACTGCAACGACAAAAAGATTTAACACAATAAGGAGAGAGCATTTTTCAGGTGTCCACAAAAGCCAATGATGAGCTGCAACTTGATCGCGAGACCCCACGCTTTGGACACTTCCCGGCTCGCTGTGATTTGGGTGAGTCTTCTCCCACTCTGGAGGACTTCATAGACACTGGTCTAGTTATGCCAGCAGCTGCCATTTGAGCCTTCAAGTCCCCTACATTAACTGCAGTAAATGTAGCATCCTTATGTGTGAAAGTGAGGCGGAAGGGGAAACCCCATCTATATTTTATCTTATGCTCCTGAAGGATCGATAACAGGGGCCTCATCTCCCTCCGTCTTGCCATAGTGCTTGCCGATAGATCAGAATAAATTTGATATTCATATCCCTGGAATATCAATTGAGAGTGTTGCCTCGCTGTTCTCTGGATCATTTCCTTTGATGCATAGAAGTGAAATTTAGCGATAATATCGCGAGGGGGATCACTAGGCGACCTCCGCAGACCCAGGGCTCTGTGCACTCGATCCATCTCTAACCTCTCAGCCGACATACCCGGGACCAGTTCTTGGCACAAAGCAGTAATTGCCCCTCTGATATCCTCAACATGCTCAGGGATACCCCTAAATCGCAGGTTAGACCGCCGATCCCTGTTCTCCATGTCCTTCATCTTCGCAGCCAATGCAAGATTATCGATCTTAAGCTGATTCACTTCAGTATCAAGGACCTCCTGTGCAATCTTAACATTACTCATTTTTGCCTCCAGAGTTGACAGACCACTCGCTACCTTTTCCAGCTCTTTGGACATGTGTGCTTTTATCTGCGCTGTATTAGTGAGCAGGGCATTCTGAAGCATGCTGTCAAAACGGCTAAGTAAAGAGCTGCTCACCTCCCCTTGTGTCTCAGGGCAGGCGATACCCAGCCTACCTCTCTCTTCCTCCCGGAAGGTTGCCTCTGAGAGCTCGATCGCGTCTAGGTCGTCAGGAGAGATGTCATCCGCCATCTTAGCAGCCCGTTCCGCAGGAGATGCCTCTATCTTACGCTCCCGCAGCAGCGTCTTTCCTCCTCGTTTCTCTCTCTGCCGCCGCACAACACCACGGTCTCCGTCCCTGCGCTGTCTCCACCGTCTCCAAGCTGTCACTCGCATATACAGTTCCCTTCTTCTGCCGTCGGGCACGGAGCGAAGTCAGGCAGCTACCATCCCCGCGCCGCGTGCATGCGCACTCCCAAAAAAATCTTTTTATTTTTCCCAACTTTAACTTTACTCACCTGTCCTTGTCTTCCATCTTCTATCCCCCACCAGAGAAGTCTTCCTCCTCCGGCAGTTTTTCTGTGTCAGGCTCTGTCTCCTCGTCCTTCTTCAGGGCTCTTAGTGGCCCTCTCCAGCCTGTAGATCTGGTGGCGCAGGGCATCAGAAGCTGATGGCTGCACCGCCATTTGGATGAAGGGGAAACATAGGTTCCAAGAACAACAGAGATGTCCGCACTCTGGTCCAGTAGGGTGCATGATCCGGGGCAGTCCAAAACCCCTCAATTAGCGGTAGAAAAAAGCGGTGGTGGATCCGCACTTTCTTAAAATCGCATCTTTATTGTATAAAGGTTAAAGTTATCTCCATCCAAATGGTGCAAATAGCAGCAGCAGCAAAAGATAAAATCCAATATAGACTCAGGCACAATAAGGTGTGTGGTCCTCTGACGTGTTTCGGGTCTTTAGAGGCCCTTAGTCATAGATAACCACAACACCACACACATTTTATAGAAAGTAAAGAGAAAACTTACCCAATGCAGCAGCGCAGCTCGCAGCAGCAGGGAGCCATGACGTCAGCAGCAGAGGAGGGTGCATTAACCAATCACAGACGGCACCCACGGGCCAATCAGAGGGAAGAACCCTCTCACATGACACCGCAGGGCCAGCCAATGAGAGGGCGTGACCCACCCCTGGCTGCAACGTCAGGAGGAAAGCGTTGCCTGGAGACAAGTCCACAGCCTGAGGCTGGCTAGATCGTGCAAGGCAGGCAGGGACTGAGCCACAGGAACTTCTGCTGGGCACCTGGGGGGAACCATGCAGTGTGGTGCGTCTGTGCCGGGCTAGCTCAGCAACATGGGTTGAGATTATAATTAAAATCTCACATGACAGTTAATTGTTAACATATTTGGAATATATAAGTTATAAACATGCAAGAAATCTATCATCCACTGAGAGTGTAAACTTTAATAGGTAAAGGGGGATTATACACAGAAAAGATCGCCCTATCTGTTTTGGCATATAGATGTGTATGTATGCAGACAAATAAACCAATAAGCGATACGGTCGCAACCCATAAGATAACTAATATACTATGTATAAGAATATACACATAGGTAAACAATATGGTCTGATACAATTCAATAGCCTATGAAATTCAAATCCATATATGAAAATAGAGAAACAGTGCATATACTGGAGAAAGTTTCCATGATTAAATCATTAAGGCCTAAAATATTATCATTATACATAAAATACCTATCTCCACAATAACTATCTGTCGGTAATCAATGAAACATCCCATCTATGATTCATGCCCTGAGGAAATCTAGTAGCCAGAGTAAAGATCCAATATGCCTCTCTGGCAAGTAGTTTTCTGTGCAGATCACCCCCTCTTGGCCCCAGGGAAACCCTTTCGATGGCACTGATTTTAAAGTTGGCCCTTTGATCCTGATGGTATACATTATGGTGACGTGCCACGTTGGAGTTCCTGGGATTATCCGTCCTATGCATACCAGACAGATGTTCTGCCAGGCGGATTTTTTATTTCCGGGAGGTGCATCCAACATATTGTTTATTACATATATTACAAGTGATGAGATAGATCACTGAACATTACAGTTCAAAATTGTTTTAATAATGTGCCTCATACCGGTGACAGTACAGGTAAAATATTTGCCCTTATCCACCTTGTTGCACATACCGCACCGGTTGCCACCACACGGAAAGCAGCCCGAGGTGGATAACCATGTCAATTTTTGTACATTGTGTGATTGAAATAGACTGGGAGACAATAAATTACCCAGACTCGGTGATCGACGACTAACGATCTGTATCCCTTGGTCAATAGCGGTTTGTAGTAAAGAGTCCGCCCTGAGCATAGGGAGATTTTTTCTAATGATCCCAGCCACCAGTTGGAATTCTGTGGTGTAGTGTGTACTAAACACCACCCTCCCTTGTTGTGTAGTTTTTATGCTGGTTGTTGTCTTATGGGTCAACATGGATGTCCGATCCTTATGACGGGCAATGGTTTTGGCCCAAGTGAGCATCCACGGGGGGTATCCCCTAGCTCTTAACCTGGATTGAATGGAAGATGCTTCTTCCTCAAATGTCTCCACCCTGGTACAATTCCTTCTGCTTCTTATCATCTCTCCCATGGGTATAGATCTAATAGTGTGTGGGGGATGGCAACTCGTGGCTTGTAAAATATTGTTGCCTGCAGTGGGCTTATGGAAAGTACATGTGTACAGGGTGTTATCTTGCATGTCAACCAGGATTTTCAAATCCAAGAATTCCACCATCGATGGACTTGATTGTGCTGTAAAACGCAAGTTTAAATAGTTCGTGTTACAATATGCTATAAATTGATCCAAATCCGTGGTACTGCCAGACCAGATTAGGATCAGGTCATCTATGTAGCGATAGAAGAGGTCTATATTCGACCTCCAGGAATTACTACAGATATAGATGCTGTGATGCTCCCAACATCCCATATACAAATTCGCTATGGAAGGAGAGAAGGGAGCACCCATAGAGGCACCCCACTGTTGTATGTAAAATAATGAATCAAACATAAAATAATTGTGGGTGAGAAGGAACTCCGTAGCCATGATAATAAAATTACAAAGATCATCACTGTATTCAGCATAATAGCACAAATGAAATTGGAGGGCTCGGATTGCCAATTCATGTGGAATGCTAGAATACAGGGAGGCCACATCCATGGTACAGATAGTGGACCCCATTGGGGGATCCCCCTTTAACTCCTTATATGTTGGCGTAATGCCTCATCCCTGTAGGCTGTTTTATCCAGAATGACCACCTTCCCACCCTTGTCCGCCTGTCTTATAACTATTTGTGTATTCTTTCTCAGCTGTTGTAGGGCTCTAAACTCTTCCTGGGATATGTTTTTCACCTGTTTGAAATTTATACGGGACTGCAAATCCCGTAGATCACGCTCAACAGCCTCCTGAAATAATCCCAGAACATCCCCACGTGACTGAACTGGGTAAAAGTCGGGGTTGCTAATACGAGATGCCCCTGGAGGGTATATGGTGTAAAGGCTGACTTTTGGCCTAGTTCAAACTGCAATTGCTCTATGTCAGTGATTCTGCAGAACTCTTTAAAGTCTCCACCCTTCAAACTATCCAACTTATTCTCTGGATTAGAAGGAGGGTCAGTCGACTGCAACGAGGGATCACTGATCTGATTAGAAAAATGTCTCCTAAGGGTAAGGGATCTGTCCATTTTATTAACATCTAAGATACAAATCAAAATGGTTATCAGGCACAAAAGACAGACCTTTAGAGAGAATCGAGGTCTCAGCAGGCGTAAGCTTGTGATCTGAGAGGTTAAGGACATTAACAGAAGTTAAGTCCTGCCCCTGCGTGTGTCGTATCTGGCGAGACCGCCAATTTCTGCGGCCTGCCCTCCTGCTGGGTTTCTTCCCCTGGATCATGGGGGTATGTGGCACCTGCCCACCATCCCTAAAAAAATGTGGATCTTCATTCTTGGTACCACGTGCATCGCAATGCTGGAGAGGACGATCCCTCCTAGGTCTCCTGGGATGATATTCCATTGATGGACCTCGGCGATTCTTTAAAGGAATCAGGGAGCTCAAACGTAGGAAACTTTTTTATACGTAGTCCCCTGGGTATCATCTTATCATCTATATATTTTGAGATTGTGGACATATCCCACCAAATGCGGGTCTCCTTACTCAGGAGTTCACCATGCAGCTTAAAGAGTGAATGTAAATCCACCTGAGATTCCACGGATTCGGTGGGTTTTGTAGAAAAAGTGTTCAGCTGAGCTAAGCGTTTCCTCTTATCAGTAAACATCAAATCCATGTCTGGAGGAAAGCCTGAGTCTGGTTCGGCTGTTGCTGAAATGGAGGTGGCCATATTTGATAGGTCACTAGGAGATGTCAGGGTGCCAGGTGCTGGGAATCAGGACAAACGCAGGAACAAACGCAGGAACAAACAACAACAGAGTCCGCACTCTGGTCCAGTAAGGTGCATGATCCGGGGCAGTCCAAAACCCCACAATTAGCAGCAGAAAAAAAGAGGTGGTGGATCCGCACTTCCTTAAAATCGCATCTTTATTGTATAAAGGTTAAAATAATCTCCATCCAGATGGTGCAAATAGCAGCAGCAGCAAAAGATAAAATCCAATATAGACTAAGGCGCAATAAGGTGTGTGGTCCTCCGAAGCGTTTCGGGTCTTTAGAGGCCCTTAGTCATAGATAAGGGGACCACAAGACCCCACACATTTTATAGAAAGTAAAGAGAAAACTTACCCAATGCAGCAGCACAGCTCGCAGCAGCACAGCTCGCAGCAGCGGGGAGCCCCGGGCGTCCAGGAAGCCATGACGTCAGCAGCAGAGGAGGGCTCATCAACCAATCACAGGCGGCACCCGCGGGCCAATCAGAGGGAAGAACCCTCTCACATGACACCGCAGGGCCAGCCAATGAGAGGGCGCGACCCACCCCTGGCTGCGACGTCAGGAGGAAAACGTTGCCTGGAGACAAGTCCACAGCCTGAGGCTGGCTAGATCGTGCAAGGCAGGCAGGGACTGAGCCACAGGAACTTCTACAGGGCACCCAGGGGGAACCGCGCAGCGATTTTAAGGAAGTGCAAAACATAGGTTCCCCCTTTCTTATATCCATGGTACCCAGTGAGGGATTGAATTGAGGGCCGGAGAAGCCAGCTTTAATACTTCGAGACATGGCCTCCATGGAAAATCTCTAATGTCATTGCTAACTCCACAGAAGAGGAGTGGCCTAGAAGGGAGTTTGGGTAGTAGGCACAGCTGTAAGCTTCTGGCAGCCGGTGCTGCCACATATACAGGCAAGAGGAGACCCCAAAGAGCCCTGAAGAAGGACAAGGAGACGGCATGGGAAACAGAAGACCTGCCAGAGGAGGAAGATGCCGGAGGTGGAAGACAGAAGATGGAAGACGGGGACAGGAGAGTATAAGTTATATTTAGACAAATAACAAGATTTTTGTGTGGCCGCTTTTATCTGTTTCACTTGGGGTCACATAGTAAGGGGTCCAGAGGACACCTATACAAGTCCAAGGTACCACTGAAGGAGCCCCAAGCCCATACAAAAATTCATAACTTGCAGGGAAAGGGGCTGCCAATATTGCACTTATGCTTGGTGCCCGAGCTGGTAGTCTTTGGGGGAAAAAACTGAATAAACAGCCAAGAAAAAAATTAAAAAGAACCCTGCTGTCACTTTCCCTGCTATAATGAATGTCACTTAGGCAGTATTCATTAAAACAAGGAAAAGTGACACAAAATAATAAAATATTTCGGACAAACATTTTTTCATTTGCTAAAAATTACTAAAAAACTTAAAACTGAAAAAATACAATAAAAAAATAAAAAAGTCAGGCTATTCTTTGTTAGATAAAAATGGTATCTAATAAAAAATGGCAAAGAAATTACCAAACACACAGCCCCTCAACCAGCTTTTCAGGGTTCGGGCCGAATGCCAGCATGGACTTCTGGCTGACGTACATGTTCGGGGACCCAAAGTCACAAACTTCGACGATTTGGGTTCACTCGACACTACTCACAACTGATCTCATGGCATATGCATGGGACACATCCCTGGCTTTCCTGGGTGATGTGCTGCCACAATAGAACAAAACTGTGGATGCCTGCTTCTTCCCGGTTCTCTATGCTTGGCTCTGTGGACAAAAAGATTTCGATGCCCTGCATTAATATAGAGCTGACTGTTTGAAAGCTTGTGCCATGAGATTGCTAGAAATGCCTCAGTTGAGGAAGATTGACCACCTGTAAAGCAGTTAATGGGCTGGTCAGATGAATTCCTTGGGGGCAAGTAAAATTCTTGTCCAATTTCTGACCCTAGTTTGCCTCTGTGGGCCACCTGGGCCTCATGGGCTGATATTATGCTGATGGGCATACCTGAAAAAAACTCAGTGTGGATTAGATTCTCCAGGAGAAGGAAAAGTCATATACAGAGACAAGGTTTATATATAGCAGTCCTGACCACAGTGATCCTTGCCTAAAATCATTTTTGCTGAGGTAGACCATTGCTTTGCATCTATCATTACTGTAGGTATGAACTAGAGTGAACTTTGCTTAAGCGATATTTTACTTGAAGGTTTCATTGTTCATATCTGTATATTTTTTCAAAAACAGACAGATAATATGTATATTAAACAGGAACTTTTTAACAGATGACAGAATATTAGAAATGACATTGCTTGCTAGAGCTACAACAGAGGATTTTAATAGTATAACTCACAACTAAATTTCCAGTTTCCTGTAATAAAATATTAGACTTACTGGAAATTCCTGACATTGACCAGAAAATGCATTTCGTTTGTCTTAAACTGTACCTGCCTTAAATTTACTGTATATAATTTAAAAGGTTTTAAAAGTAAACGTTTTCTTGAATCCATTTTTTCTTAATGCAGACAAATTATTTAATTTGGAGGTATATTATTGTTTTTAACAAAGGCAAAAATCTGACAGAAAAAAACACATTTACAGTACTCAAGAACAGAATATGTCTGGAAATTATTACTGCAACATTTGAGAACAGTGGAACTGTGAATGAATCAATAGACACTGAGAACTTAAGTGCACCTCTCAAAAGATTGAGAAATGTACCAGTATTTTAGATGTGATTATTTGTTCAATAATTCTGTAAAAAAGGTGCCAGAAAGCATTATTTGGAGAAAAAAAGAATGTACTATAATTTAATCTAGACTGTTTCAAACTTGCCCTTTATTATAATTATCACCTTAATGTGTATGTAATGGAATAGACAAAATATCTTACTATATATATATATATATATATATATATATATATATATATATATATATATATAGAGAGAGAGAGAGAGAGAGAGAGAGAGAGAGAGAGAGAAGGTGGAGGTAAGGGATATGAATATAGTAGCAGCAGTGGTTTGATGTCAATAGGTTGAAGTCACCCATGATTATTGCAGGGTTGTTGGTGGACCCAAACTGGAGAAACCAGGTGGAAAAGTGGTCTAGGAAGAGAGTGGTAAGCTTTAGGATTGCGATAAAGGTTTGCAATATTTAGGGACATGGAGCACTTAGGCAGATGCAGTGAACTTCTAAAGATAAGAAGTGAGAATGGAGTAGAGATTGGGTTAAAAGAGCAGTGTACAGAAAAAAGAATGTCAACACCCCCAACATGTTTGTTTATGGATCCTGGGGTATGGCTGAAATGTAGACCCCATGTGAAAGGGCAGTGGGTGAGGCTGTATCTGAGGAAGTCATCCTTGTTTCCGTAAAAATGTAAAGAAATATGCAAGTTTGTTTCACACTATGGCCATTCAGGACTATGTAGAGAGGGATTTATGGTTGGGTATGGTATGGTATGGTATGGTTGGGTATGGTATGGTATGGTTGGGTATGGTATGGTATGGGTTTTATGAAATAAGATTATGTTAAATGTGCAGGTTTAATGCAGTGGTGGATGTTTGGCTTTGAGGAAGGCATAAATGAGTAATTAGTTGCATGCAATTGATTTAATAGACAGAAAGTTTACTGTATGAGCCTTGAAAGGGCCCCATTTAGTGTTTGCACCAGGGCCCATTACATTTAGTTATGCCACTGCTCCTCTTTTCTGTTGTATGGTGCAACCTGAGTGCCCTTAAAGTGTCAGTTATGAGTCTCTCGGAGTTGCCTAGCATTAAAGTGGATCAAAGCCCAGGATTTTAACTATCCTGGGTTTTGGTCCTTGCCTCCGGGGCATCCCTGAAACCCCCCAAATCGCCCGATCTCACTCACCCTTCCCCATTCCTACGGCGCAGGAGCAGGCCTCCCGTTCAGTCAGCACGCTCAGATCCATTTCCTGTCCCTTTGTCTAATAGCTCTTCTAAGGCGAATATATTCGAGTGGGCTGGCGCATCGCCCGCTATGCTCTAACAGGGAGCCTGCACAAATGCCCACAAATGCCTGGCATGGGCGCACACTGTGCTTAAGGGATAACAGGGATGTGGCCGCAGCTGGAGCATTTGCCGTTGGACAGGGAAAGAAGGTTGAGTTTCCAGGCGACCTGGGGTGTTTCACACAGTGGGGCATCCCGATTCTGGATGCCCCAGGGGAGGGAATCCAGTGGTCCATTGTTTCAGGGCCATTGGGGAATGCATGAAACTCATGTAGCTGAGACTACTATGAATTAAAAAAAAAAGATAAAAAATAATACAGGCTCACCTGTAGATTTTTCCTCACTCTGGGGGCCTCTGACCCCCCAGGGTCTGATTCCGCTCACACACTGGGTAAAAAAATAAAAAAGATTGTAACTCACGCCTGTCTGAAATCGATCTGGCTGAGTCTTCTCTTTAGCCGAAGGGCCGCCATTCCCCTCTTGTGGTGATAGAGGCTGGACAGATGATTTCTTCCTGATCCTTCCATCGCCTGACCCCGATGCTGGTAGTGATCTGTGGAGGGTGGATGGAGGAGCAGAGTACTCCGATTCCCTGGCCCCACTCCACTGATCCCTACCGGCTGTTAGTGACAGCAGTGATCTGCGATGTGGGAGATGGGTACAGAAATAAATGACATTTTGCTCTGGCTGTGTCTGTTTTTTTTGTTACATTTAACCCTTTGCAAACTGATGGAGGATCCATGATACCCATATACCAGTTCACAAGACTTGGGGGGCTGGCAAGTCAACTACGGCAAGCAGTTGTGTGAAATGGATATAACAGTAGGCTCAGTGTAAAAACCTGGGGGCTGTAATGCTAAGGGGGGTAAGACATGCCTTCCAATTTGTATTTTTTGTTTTCCAACTTGTATTACCTGCTGAATTGCAGTGGGAGAGAGGTTCACCATTCTCTAAATCCTTTTGTTTTTATAGAATTTGCATCCACCATTTACAATCGGGATACTATTCTCTTTGTATATTATAATTGATTTAGCAGGTTACAAGCAAAAGAATAAAAAAAAAAGCAAAGCAATAACCGAAAACAGAGAAGAAATATGTAGGGTCCCACAGTTAATAATCTATCAGAGTTTTAAAAATCTGGGCTGGATCTGGACATGATGGGTAGCCAACTATTTCTCTGTAGCAATACAAAATGTAATGTGATCAGATTGTCAATAAATCCAGTTTCTGATTAGCATACTCCAACTTGAATTTGTGCGATATTTCTTGCTTATAGGGAAACTCACGGAGGATGAGAAGGAAAAGGGAAGGTGAGTTTGGAATCATAGTAAGAAATAAAGGGGTGCAGGTAGGGGGTTGGGCAAGTTTCAAGGAACAACGAATCCCTCACCCTGGCATGACAGGGGGTTGACGGCAGGTTATTAATCTGTCTTGTGAATCTGGCTTTAGGATTCATGTTACGCCTTATGGCCAGTTTAGAAGGATCGATTATTGAGCAAGAAATCGCTAAAGTAATCACAATTAAGTGATAATTGCTAGATAGAATTGGCTGTTGTGATCAAACGATAAACGAGAGATGGTTAAATCGGTCGGCCAGTGGATGGTTAGAATGTGAAAACGAGAACAAGCACACGAGCAATCACATTAGCTCTTGCGACTGATTGACCAACAAATCTTTAGTGTCTGAATGTCTAAGATGTTGATTTGTCTGAACCAGGAATGGAGAGGAGATTTTTTTGAGATTGAGGTTTGAGATCTTTTAGTGTTCTTTGGAAAAGAGAGTAGGTATTAAGAGAGATTTGTAAATATACAGGTATTACAATTGGCAATTACCTTATAGAAAATTCTTTGCAATTTATTTTTTTTTTCCATTTTAAGGTGATTGTTAGATTAAGATCCCAAGGAGATTTTGAGACATCATACTCAGAATATTATAGATGACATAGGGGTTGGTTCCGAGCCAGGTGAGAATTCTAACTCCTTTTTTAGGAGAGAAAATTGCCATTGATTTTCATTGTCTACCATGGGACCGATTTAGAGCCAGGTGAAAATTTACACCCGGTAGACAAAGTCATTGGCAGTTTTCACTCCTAAAAAAGGAGTGAGAATCTAAGGCTCTGAATCAATGTCATAGAGTAAACAATTATAGATGGGAAGGTTTAGAGATGTATAATATAAAATATCTGCATACAAGAAGATATTACATTCTTTTCTCACAGACATAATCCAAAAGATTTAGGGGTTAGACCTTAGAGCTACTGTTAAATGCTCCATTACAGTGACATATAAGTGAGGCAAAACAAACACCCCTGTTTAATGCCATTAGCAGTGTTTAAGAAGGAGGATAGCGTTCTATTGGCTTTAATGCAAGCAGTTGGATCTCTGTATAGTGCTGGAACTTTCTTCAGCAGTTTCAGGGTAGAATGTGTTTCACTATAATGGATCAGGTTTATAGTTTTTATAACATAAAGTTTGATTCAGCACAATGAGAAGGCGGAGTATGGTTTGGAAGAAATCATTTTGGCAAAGTTAGTTTCTAATAAGCATTTTATCTTTTCCAGGTTTGGTTATTATGGCTATAAAGTCAGTCAAAGCTTGTCTGGGAAAAGGGAAGTTTACAGAAAGGCTGTTTTTGTAAGAAAATTGGTCAATAATGTGGTAAAAGTTTTTTAGGATGTGAAGCCATCTGGCCCTGGACATATCCCTGTTGGGGTCAGCCCACCTCATTTTTATAGAAATCATCATTTAGTTCTGATACTTTGTTCTCAGGGATGGTAGGGAGTGCCGGAGCATTAATGCATTCATTTAACAGGATAGCCACCATAATAATAATTTATATTATATAATATGGTGTAATATTCTTTGTGGCGTTTAGTGTCCTCTACCTTCGCATGTGCGAACAAATGCTGTGGCCTGTCAGGGATGGAGAAAATGCGCCAGAAATTTCCCCACACTTGTAGTCATATTGTACTGCTATGATTGCCATTTGCCTTAAGGATCTCTGACCATATATCTTCCTAAGATCTTCCTGGTCTATAGTAGTTCTAGTGAAATGTCCACTATGGTTGTCCATTTATGAGCTAGCTCCAGTTTGTGGAATTGGACCAGAGTGGTTTTAATCTCAGAAGACCTTTCTTTTTTGAGCCTAGAACCATTTTTAATAAAAATTCCCTTGAGCTCAGCTATTGATGCCGTCCTCTGTGTCGTTAACATGGTACTAATGTCTGCATGATCTGACAGAAACTGCATCATGTGCTTTCGTACTTTCCATCCATGGAGTTACACTTCCCATTTTCCAATGATCTCAAGTACCCCCCAATTTAGCCTTCTCTTACAGGTTGTCGGCCAGTTTTAAAGAGGGCCTATACTGTATAACTCTAGGTAACATAACCGTGCAAATAATACTGGCAATAATTCTGTCATATGAAGATGCTGCATGTTTACTGCTTGATGACATGACCTTCTGGCACATCTTACAGGTCCAGGCTTCCCATACAGTACAGCTCCTCTTTTAAGCAAGGCTATGCCCTTCATGGTACAGCTTACAGTACACCTATGCTATTCTTCAGGAAAAGAGCCCCTTTCTGCCATCCTCCAATGTAGCAGCATTTCATGCCCCATTAACAAGAAAACCCTCCCAGGTGGGCTTGAGTACTGCTAGAGGAAAGCTCAAGTACCACCAGTAGTACAGATCTGCAGGTTGGAAGAGACATAATATGGACTTCATTGTATTGTGTTGTGTTATTTCACAGCCATCCTCATTCCTAGCAGAAAATCTACAACTACACACTCCTAGCTACCATGGCTCCGTAGTCGGCACCTCCTTGAAAACCCAAGTCTATCTTTACTCCTCAACACAAATCCCCTTGCTCCTGGATAACAACCTGTACGTTCCCTAGACTTCTGACTATTATCTCCTGACAACCCACTGGTTTAATTTACTAATAAGTCATAACTCATATTACTTGGGCTGATTACTTTACTCTTACCACCTATGAGTATGCCCATTGTAGACGATTAATGCTTTCTCATTACCCTTGTTTCCAACTGTCAACCCTTTCTTGTGTTTACAATTAACACACAGAACCCACAACCTTTGACTGCTCTCACTCCCAATCACCTATGACAACCAGCAACAATCCTCAGTAATTGATTAACATTGCTCCCAACTGAAAAAACATTGTTATGTTCACTACATATTACCATAATACAAAACTATAATGTAGGGTAATCATTAGTTTGCAAGATCCCTGGAGGGACACAGAATGATGTGAATGTTTCCATGTACTATGAAAATGTCAGCACTTCAAACAGTAAATATGCAAATTGATGATCAGTGTAGAATCGTATCAGTGGAAGCGGGTGCAGAGCTGATTTAAATAGTGTGTAGGCAAGAAACACAAATTTGAGTGTATTTATTTTAACCATATCCAAATGGGACACTAGAGGTTATTTTATCTCGAGTCTTATATTGAAGTAAAGGGGCATCTCTGGTCTGCATGCTCACCACGCCAGGCAGGTGTACCAGCAGAAACATTGCTGCTGGGTGCTGCAGCAAGGATGTTTTTGATAATGATGTTTTTGTTCTTACTTACATTCATGCAGAATCATGAATAATCAAGAAGCAATATTATGAACTGCAAAATATGATTAAAATAAGAGGGCACACAAATAACACTTCTAGTGAGGCTAGCTAATAATAAACACCACTAATGGAAAGCAAAGAGGCTGCCCAAATAAACTATAGCTGCACACAGCCAATCAATATAGTAGAATTCAAAAAAATGTATTTAATACTTAAACTATATAACAAGAAGACAACATATGCACTGAGGACATTCAAAACCAACTATACAGCCTGCACTGCTGTATAATTATAAAACTCCACTCAACATACTAAAGTGTAAATGCATATATATATATATATATATATATATATATATATATAATGCAGAAAAATATATAAAGTCGAAAAATAGATAGTAACAGATAAGATAATATTACAAAAATGCACCACGTGAATAATCCCCCCAAAATCTTCTAACAAAATTAAAATTTATTGAGGTTTCACTTAAATTGTAGATCCAGGGCAATTGTGTATGCGTTGTGCTGCGACTGCACAAAGAGGTTTATCGGGAAGACTTAGAGATGCCAAATTCAAGCGCATCAGTCCAATATTAGGATGGTGGATAATGATCATAGAGCAGGTAAAATTATCTCATTGGTACGCGGCACTTTAAGGAACAGCATGGTACAGACTTGAGTTCTCTCAGAGTGGTGGCAATAGAACATTGTAAAAGGGGAGGAGATCGAAAATACCTTCTCATTGTTGGATCTTTCAGCTTGAATCCCTTAGGACTGAATGAAGATATTTCATTCACACCTTACATTGGCATCTGTTCTAATGTGTAGCATTACTTATACCCTTCTTTTTTGCAACCTTTATTTGAGCATCTGCTCAGACACCAGGTTTTTTGTACACTCTTTATCACTTTCTTATTTACCAATGTGTAGCTCTTTTTAATTATTTGGGGTGATGAAGGGTGGGGTGAGAGGGTTATGTGCACAATTATTTCAAATATTTGTATAATCATTCTGTAAAATTATTAGTAGTATATTGTATCAGGTATGTTAATAATAATTCTTCTCTGAATTTCTAGTCACTTTATCACATGTTTCCCTTTAGTTTAGACTTTATGATTATTATGTGCCCCAGCAGCTGAGCAGAAATATAACATGATAATCAGTTGCCATGCATGGTGTGTTGATAACGAGATGAAGGGAATGATGATATCTGTCCACTCTCGATCTGGCCCAATCTTGCCTACTGTGTTCCAGCTCAAGGATGCCCCTGATCCTGCCAGCTTTACTTTGGTTACCAATAGGAGGTCGTTGTCACACTGATCATGTTTCAACTTGAGAGAGAAGAGAAACCCTTTGATGCTTCTAGCACTGTTGGTGCTCAGAACATGTACTGAAAGGATTACACCTATATTGTGGACCTAAATGAGAATGTTGTTGGCCATGAACAAAACAACTTTTGGTGTCACTCTTTTCTTCTTGTTGGACTTCCAGTCTGAACATTTTACCTTTCTTTGGTATATTGTAATACTTCTCATTTTGCGATAGAAAGGGGATCAGCCTCTCTCCTGACACTAAGATTCCCCTTTATGATGTCCGTGTGAATGTGGAACGATGTATATATGCCAGGGTTTGACTGTCTATGGACCACCTTTGTTTATCTCCACCTAAAATTATGATGTTGCTAGAAACAACGTCCCTCAGAAAATATTGGGACTATTGGGGCTCTCTGCTTGTATACCTTCTAAGGGCTAACTACATGTATATAAATGGCTTTTTGACCATATAATTGGTTAATAAAATAACAATCTAGCTCTGTATATATTATTATTATTATTTGATAATGTCTAATAAATATTTTGTATATAAGTGTATACTCTCTCTGAATATGTTTCACATCTACTTAAGACGAGTGTGGCACTGATGTGCAGCGGAGACTCTACAAATGGGCCCTTATGCTGTGTCTTATGGTGCTCACTCTGTTTGGTGGTTTGGACAGTTCAATATCCCCCACCCTCTGTCTATCTGACACATTGGTGGCTGGGGCAAATGGCATGCCCATTACGAGCCTCCATTGTGATGTGGCTGATTTTGGGCTGTTCTCATACCCACCCCATGCGTCTCTCAGTGAAGCGATGACACTTCCACTAGGCTTGGCTCCATCAGCAGCCGAGGCGGACTTCTGGCTGGTGGGGCTTCTCTCCTATTTAAACAATGCCAGTCTTAATGCCTGCATCTTCTTCTATTCTTCTTATATTTACTGGCGGTGTGCGGCTATAGTTATTTGGGCATGAATTGCAAAATGCAAGCAATACATATATAGATATTTTAAAACATTTAAGCAAACAAGCATATTGTCTCTAATTAGCTGGTCAAAAACAATCAGCTTAATGTTATACATGTACAGTAATTTTAAAATGTTTGCAATGTTGGCTTTTAGTGGAGTTCATTCTCTGGTGAGATGTGGTAGAACTTCATCTATCCAGCACAAGCAGGAGCAGGTGCCCATTAATACATTTTTTTTGTCAATGTAAGTGCAGTTTTGCAACATTTCCCGTAATCAACAGAGCCTGGGGAAGGGGGGGGGGGGGGGGTGTTGAACTGGCTCGATAACTTTGGTTCTTAATCCTTGTATCATTCAGTAGGGTAATTAATATACAAGATCAACATACTGTACATTTGTAGTTTTTGAAAAACAAGTTAATTCCACTTTTTTTTTTAATAAATCGCTTGTCATTTTGAAATGATTTATTGAATGTAAGTGAAGTGTAATCCTTAATTTCACATCTTCATCTCCATCGTTACCAAAAGAAAAAAGAGAAATAGTAATCAGTGATGCATTTTCTGATGAAAAGAAGATCACGGCATGGAAATGTCACATAAAATTTCAAACTACCAACTCCATTTTCTTATTCACTATCAATAGATTCATGCAGAGCTGATTAAACAAAATATTAAATATGAAGTGTACAATTTGCTTTGAAATTAAATATAAAAGCTCTGATAAAAAACATGTTACTGTCTGCTATGTCTGAGATTCAATGACAGCATATGAATATTTTATAGCAATGTGTTACTTTTTCTGTCACATAGTGATGCAGTTTGTTATACATGTTTTCTGGAAGTTTGTATTAATTTTAAAACCATAAAGATGTGGACACAGAAAACCCTTAAAGGGTAATTTGACATCTTTAAAAGTTTCCATTATATGTGCTAATGTGATGTGCTCATGGTGATGAACTTATTTGTTAAAGTAGTGTCCTGATGTACATTAGAGAAACTTCCTGACTTGGTAGTCAACTGATTGGCTGAGGCAGAGACGACAGGTTTAACCCCATCAGCATTAATTCGGCATCTGCATATGGGGGGGAATCACAGTCTTGTGTTTCAGTAGCTATAGGGTTACTGGCAGTATTCTCAGCTGCTGTTTTGTATAGCCAAAGCTGTTGATGAGCTCACCTGTTACAGTGGGATTTGTAGTCAGAAAGTATACTAAGAGCTTTACTAAAAGGCAAGATAGCCACTCTTACCAAGACAGACACACAGGAATATAAGAAACATGGAAACAGCATGCTGATAAGTAAATCACAGATATGGAAGCACACATGTTTTTTAAGAGGAAAACAATAAGGCAGTACACTGAAAACCCAACAAAAACAATGAGATTTAAAGCTTAGTGAATTGCTTTCCTAACCCCCCCCCCCCCCGGCAATCAGTGACGTGACTGTGATTTGAGAGTGCTTAACCCCATGCAGATGTTGGAATAACATGCAGACTGCTACACCACATGAAAGCTGCCCCCTTGCTAAACATTGCTCTGCTTCCGAAAGACCCATGCACCACAGTCAAAATTCCCTTAGATCTCTGTGCAAAAATCCATCAACACTGGCCAGAAGTGGATAGAAATAAATTGCAATAGCACATCATTGCTCAGAAAGCTCTTAGAAACTTCAATGTTTCAATGCTATGCATCAGCCGCCATATAGAGTTACTTAGCTCCCTTTACATACACTCTGAATTCTACTCATTCACACTGCTTGCCTCTCCTCTGCTTGTGGTATACAGACACAGGTGGATGTGCCTGTTCCCTGTCTTCATTCTTGAGAAGCCACAAGAAGAAACTGGTCTCGGCCTCTATGCAGGGCAACTCAAAAAATGCTGCTGCCACTATGCTGACAGAATGCCTTGTATGGGGAGACGGGGAGGCCGATTCATTAATAGCGCCAGGTAGCGACAGAAGAGCGACTGAAGTATGGCGCTATGAGCGCCGCTAGCGTACGCCGCGGGCGGTAGCGATTCGCTATAGCAGGCCTCCTCAGTCGCTACCTGGCGTTGTTGGGAACAACGCCTACATTGCTGAATATGATGTTGGAGCTCAGCTTTGTAGGCGCTGTCAGTTTGACCACGCTATTCAACACAGTGCCTGCGCTTTGCTTTGCTGTGGGCTTGAAATCAAGTACCTTCAGAATTAAACACATTGCAACATGTTTCTTTTGTTTTTTTTTATTTTGTTTTGAAAAGTAAATAAATTTAACTTAAATGTTCATGAAAATGAAAATGCCTGTCATGGTGCATCTCGGGGTGCCTGAAAAAGATTAAAAAGTGCAGTTAGTATATATATTTAAATTGGCTTTTTCGCTGTAAAAAAATATTGCATTAATTGGTAACCAACATTTGGGTCAAACTTGCACACCAACCCTAATTGTTATGTTGTTCAGCTTCCACCCCCCCTTATAGTGGTTTTGGTCATCTTACACCCCCCTTAGAGTGGTTTGGGTCATCTTACACCCCCCTTAGAGTGGTTTTGGGCATCTTACACCCCCCTTATAGTGGTTTTGGTCATCTTACACCCCCCTTAGAGTGGTTTTGGTCATCTTACACCCCCCTTAGAGTGGTTTTGGTCATCTTACACCCCCCTTAGAGTGGTTTTGTTCATCTTACACCCCCCTTAGAGTGGTTTTGGTCATCTTACACCCCCCTTAGTGTGGTTTTGGTCATCTTACACCCCCCTTAGAGTGGTTTTGGTCATCTTACACCCCCCTTAGAGTGGTTATGGTCATCTTACACCCCCCTTAGAGTGGTTTTGGTCATCTTACACCCCCCTTAGAGTGGTTTTGGTCATCTTACACCCCCCTTAGAGTGGTTTTGGTTATCTTACACACCCCCTTAGAGTTGTTTTTGCCAAATTATGATGGGAGGTCAAATAAATTTTCCCGGTAGTGCAGTACTTGGATTAGAGTGAAGGGTAGTTAGCTTACCGCAAAAAAGGAAGTGATCATCCTTTCCCTTAGCTCATCGCCAGTCTGGGTGTCCTCACTTCTTTCTGCGGGCAAGTTGGGGATTTCGGGCACCAGTGCTGTCTCTTCAGGGGATTGAATTCTGTGGCATATGCATATATTGTGGAGCACACAGCAGGCGAGGATGATCTTGGAGACCTTCTGTGGACTGTACAGCATCTCTCCTCCTGGGCGTGCCAAACATAGAAAGCGTGCTTTCAGCAGGCCGATGGTTCTTTCCACAATGCTTCTGGTCTTGCGGTGTGCTGCATTGTAGCGTTCATGGGCAGAGGTCTGTGGGCTCCTGACCGGAGTCAGCACCCACGTTCTCTGCCCATATCCCTTATCCGCTGTAGAAAAAACACAAGGAGAGAGACAGCAATTAGTACTAGTACATGTTTTGGTTTTCATTTTTTATAATTTGGCTTACTAGGCCACATATTTTAGACAAAATACTTTGACATGGTTGATTATTTACCCAGTAGCCAGCCAGCTGGAAATTCGTTGTTCTCAAACTTCCGGCACAGAACTGTCCGCTGCAAGACTTAAGAATCGTGGCATGAGCCGGGGAACCCCGATCTCACCGCCCGCAGCTTCATTTCATGGTCACAGACCACCATGATGTTAAAGGAATGAAATTGTTTTCTGTTTCGGTAATACAGCTCCTGTGCACGGGGAGGGCGGAAAGGGATATGTGTACCATCAACGCACCCTAGCACATTCGGGATCCCTCCCAATAGATAGAAAGCATGTTTTATTTTGGCAACCTCCTCCTCATCCTCAGGAAACTTGATGTAAATTGGGATCAAATCACAAATCGCCAGAATTACCTGGATTAATATGCGGCTCATAGTAGCCTGGCTTATCCCGCTGAGGAGTAGAGAGGTTGCCTGGAAGGTCCCTTGTGCCAAAATATTCAGAGTGGCACACAGGCGTACTATGCCTGGAATGGATTGAGTGCGTTTGGTGGATGGCTCGATTTTGTGCTTAATCTGATCATATAGGGACTGTAGTGCAGCACAACAATGCAGCTCACCACAAAACCAGAAGTATAGTGGTCCAAACCACCAGCCTGCTGAAAAGCAGCTTTCTAAATTAGGCACAACCAAGAGGGGAGTTGCTGCACAGCCCACAAAAGGCCCCAAAATCAAGCCTCACTTGCTGTATGCTCCACAATATTTGCATATGCCAACAAAATCAATCTCCTAAAGAAACAGCACTGATGTCAGAAATCACCCAACAAGCCACAGAGAGTGAGGACCAAACCCAGACAGACACTCAAATGAGCTAAGGGAAACAAGCACCACACCACAGCCTTTGCCACAGTGTAACAATACCAGAAGCTTTCAAAATCCTTCCATTTATACTTCACTTTGAAAAAGGACAGGTCCGCTTTGCCGCCTTTTGCGTTGCTCTGCTATTTCCGGGCGCCAATTAGCTGACCCAGGTGTGCGTGAAACGGAGTGCGCACGCGCACGCTAGTAGCGCTACTAGCGTACGTTAGCCGAAACTTGCGTGCATTAACGGACATGGCAGAAAATTCAGTGGTGGGCCAATGAAAGGTAAGCTGCTGTTTATTTAAATAGCCGTTAGGATAGCCACATGTCACAAGTGTTTCATATGCATGAGTACATTGTTGTATTTGGTTGTGTGTTGTTTGGTTAATGAGGTCTGTAATTAGTTAATTGGTTAACACACATGCTTCAGTCAGTGCAGTGGAGGTGTGGCTACAAGCACCTGGCCAGTATGTGTGAATCTATTAAGTGGACTGGTTTGTGATTGGCTGTTAGAGCACGTAAAACCTGGCCAACCCAAAGAGAGTGCGATGCCATTCTGTAGTCTGCATGCGTGCTTGTTGGTTGTGTATTGGTGTGTGTGTGCAGCTACAGGATGGAGCCAAATTCAGGACATCTGCCGGCCACAGCAGGCCCAAGTAGGAGTGTGGTGGGTGCTGTGCGCAGACCTCCCTTACGGAAAAGGGCCCAGCCTGAAGGTGGTGCAGCACCCCAGGCTAAGCGCCCAGGTGCCAAGAGGGAGCCTGAATTTAATTTGGTGGAGAATAATCATCTTGTGCGCCTTACCCTTGCTAAATGGGAGCTGATATTTGGCTCCCAAAGCAAGTCAATAGGCAAACGAGAAAGAAGCAAACTGTGGGATGCCATTGGTGTTGAGCTTAGTAGCACTGCTCAACACCCACGTAGTGGCCCATCCTGCAGGAAACGCTTCTACACTTTGAGAGGGGCCCTTATCAAAAAGATGAATCACGATCTTGATGTGGACAGTGGGACCATCCAGGCTCCAAAGAGTACCTACAGGCCGTATGAGGAGATGCTGAAGGCCAAAATTCCACTTGCTCGGCTGCAGGGTGTGGATCCTGGGGATGACACCACAGGTTGGACTGAAGGTACATATTTTCTGTATTTTTTTTCAAGCTAATGTTAATGTATGTGATTTGCATTTTCTCTTTCTGGCCAACTAACAGTAGGACCTGTGAAGTAGTACATTATACCTCATAAATGTTTTACTTTCCTGTCTGTTGCTTTCTGCATAGGTGCACATGGTGCTGTCCATGATTTGGCTCAGGACACACAAACTTCTGCCCTTCAACCAACCTCAAGCCTAACCCAGTCTGCCATTGAAGGTATTTACAACTAATTTAGGTGCTGGTTGTTTGGGGACCAAATGGGTGTGGGTACAGCTCAAACAATAGAGTGGGGCACTGTTGAGGATTAATAATATGGACCTGCGGCCTAATTTCACGGCCACTTTAACCCTCATAGCAACTAACTAACAAGGCCCTAACATGTGTAGCTATGTTGGAAGGCAGAGATGTGTGGCCATATATCTGCATATACATGTGTAAGCCACACTGGCCTTGATTAGTGAATATTAGTGAATGAGCTGCTCACACACACCTTAATGCATGTTTGATTTTTGACCGCACATTACCAATGGCTCAATGTTTGCTTGGTTTTTGCCTAGCTGCCCCGCCATTGGCCCCAGCATCTCCTCAGGAGCCAAGCTACTCTTTGGATGTCGGTAAGTGCATGTGTCAACCTTGCTTTATCCGCTTTAACCCAAGTGCATGTGTCTCATTCCTCTTTTTTATTTGTAGGCCAAGTGACTGGTTCATCTTTGGACCCCACTTCCGATGTTGCAGGTCAACAGGACCCTGTTGGTGTGTATAGCAATACATAATGTATCCTTTATGCTGTTTATGTTACACTGGTTCTATTTGGTTAGTCTAATAATCTACATGTTTGCTCTGTCAACTTGAAGATGCCTATTTTGAGCGCTTATTCCATCCCCAGGGTCAGTCTAATAGTTTTTGGAGTGATTGCAATGCATTTTGTTAAAAATATTTTTAGACAAACATTCACCCAAGTAGTTGGAGGAATATTTTGAGACATTAATTGTGTTTTTTAGTTGGCCAGAATATCGGAAGTGGCTGTCCGGAAAGGGTCCTTCACGTTCAGGCTGCCAGAGATGAGGGTAAGTTGTTTTGGCTTGATGATCTAGTATGTATTTTGGCTCTACTTTTGTGGCACTTTCTTCAGGCAACTTGTGTTTCCACATGTATTTTCAAGGTCAAAGCTCGAGTGAGGGCCCCACTCCAGACATCTGGGAGATTGCGGGTATGTGTAATTTGAGCAATGTGTCTGATCTTATTTGGCCCAATTATTGCCTCATATTCCTCTAACATACATGTTAGCAATCTGAGTTTAACAGATACCTTTTGGCTAGTGTGTAATCTGGCACTTTGTGGAGGTATGGCCTCGATAGGCTATCCATGTTACATTTGAGTTTTGTCCACTGACCTACTAACCTGACTTTCCTGTTTAGCATATGCCAACTTGCCGGAGATCTCGGATGTGGATTTGCCCCTCTCTGGCAGCGATACCCCGCTCCTACCTGTACCGGACGACACGGAGGTAACATGGCTGATTTAGAGGACCAATAACCACATTGCCATGTTCGTGGGTAGTCGATGAACCAACATGTCACATTTCCTTTCTTGGTCGTTTTTGCAGGAGGCGGAACCAGAACCCCAAGCTGGGACCTCTTCCCAAGTGCCATGCGGCCAAGCTTCCGAGGCTCAAACAAGGGTAAGTTGTATTGTGACAGTTTTGGCAAATGATTTGGAGGGGCATAGCTGCATTGGTTTCGGTTTGACTAAAATGTTGTTTTCTATTTTGTTAGCCTCAAACCACAGCAAGAGGAGGTGTGGCACCAACAAGTCAGGATTTTTATGAGCTAGGGGTCCGGATGCTGGAGGACTACAGTCGCCAACAGCCGCGTGATGGAACTAATGAGCGCATTGCGGCGTTGGAACATCAGGTGCTGATGTGTCAGCAACAAAATGAGGCCCAGCAGCGCCAGATCGACCAGTTGCTCCAAAACCAACAGCAGAACCAGGAACTTGGTCGCCTCGGCAATCTAATGGAGCAATCTCTCCAGCGACAGGACCAAACTTTGTTGTTGATACAACAGCTCATACAACAGCAGTCTATATTTTTTACTGCACTGTTGTCCCCCAACACCGCCCCTAGCAATGACTCCCAACCTCCCCGGCCACCCAGCCAAGAATATTAATTTGTTTGTGGTTATATTTTTTTTCTGTAAATAGATTTGATTAACCCACCTCTAATTTGTGTTTTTCCTAAGACATAGCTAAGAACACAGTCAGGGATGAGTATCTTGATCTACATATGTAAATGTAGTTCCAAATTTATGCCACACATTTGTGACCAGAGCTTACTATGGTTTACACATTAAATGGCTCCAAAGGTATGGCAAAATTACACAATTGTAGACACTTAAACTATGCTTGACAAGGCACAACACTGTAATTAGCAAAATATAAAAATATTTATTATAAAGGTGGGCAACAGGCCCAACATTGGCCCACAAAGGGCCTCCAACAAGGGGCCAGTCATCCCCCCACCCTAACGACGCTGCCGCCTCTTCTTGGCCAGCAGCATAAGTTTCAGACGCCGGATCGACCGCCACAGTCTGCGATGCTGGTTTTCACAAGCTGTAGAGATTTATAAAAAAACAGATTTAATAAATGGAATGTGACCTCAACAGACACAGATGTAGCAATGTAATGTCAGTGGGTCCAATTAGCTGACACTCACATTAACATTGTTGCCCACTGTGCCCTTAGTTGTTAACATTATATGATTACTAGTGGCTGGCTTAAATTTGGCCACCACATCCCGAGCATACATTTACTCTTAACTCTTGGGAATCAAAGAAGGTATAAGTCCCAGTGTGGACATTTATGTGTTTAGTCACAGCCAAACATCAGGGCCTAAGTCCTGACGAGTAAACTAGTTTGGCCAAGAATCTTAGAGGTCACGACCTAAGCAGGCCCGTTTGGTTGTGTCTAAACCACAAATTGTCTCTATGTGGCAAACTCAAGAATGTGAGGCAACAATCAAGCATGCAGACAGGCATGTAGGATTGTTGCCCAAACACATGTAACCTAGATGTGTGTTAAATTTACACATAGGTACATTGTAAATGTCTGCAGATTTGACTAGAAGACATAGGGTTCACAAGTCTTTAGGCATATGAAGTGGGATGTACTCACCATCGCAGCTGTGGCGGGGGCCCATGCTGCTGGCCGTCCCTGGAGCTGGGGTGGGGAGGATGGTCACTGGCTCCGTCTGCGTAGCAACATCTGTCAGGAGAAAGCAAAAGAGAAAAGCAAAATTAGTGGGCCAATGACACCTGACTATTTGACATCCATCTGGTTAGGGAGTCTGAAAAATCAAATGCTTGCATGGTTACATACATGTTGTCCAACATTAGCATATTTCCTGGTCCATGAGTTCATGTAAATTATTTATGGTTGCAACATGGACACATAAAGATAATGTGCCAATAACCTTGACAGTGCAATGTTAAGGACTAATTTGCAGTTGATTGTCGAATGTTACTAGTGTGCAACATGTGTTAGCCAGAACAACTTAACCAAATAACACATTTGCTAGCCCCCATCATGGTGTGGGCAGAAACATAGGGGTGGTTGCCAGTTGGCTAGCACTGTAGTGGGGTTTGTGATGTTAATGTACATTATCAAACCAGCTTGTACTATGGACCAGGAAACATGTGTCTGTTAAAAGTGGCCCAAGACCCAGGATTGATACTATTCTGTGTTTTGGTCCACTTTGGCAGAGCACCACAATTTGAGTGAGACACCGTCCCCCGCCGCTGCCTTCCGCACATCACTCCTCCAGTGTGTGCGCACGCACAGCCCATTAGTAAACAGAGAGCGCAGGCGCACACACATCTAGAGGGGCACGCAGGAGGCTGCGCCGGTGGCTTCTGCCACCCCCAATGAGGTAAGGAGTTTGTGGGGTTTTTTTGGGGGGGGGCCCTGGGTGAGGGAGGTGATTGGGCAGGGAAGCTTCGAGATTCCAAGCACAATCAACAATGGGTGTTGGTCCACTTTAAGGAATGTCATAACATAGGGAATGTGATGGATAACAACAAACACTTACCATGACTATGCCCGTGGAGAAGGCGTTGCCAAAAGGCCATGGAGGTGCCGCCTATATGATGCCCTGCAAATTAGAGAGGAATGGCAAGGGCTAAGTACAAATGGCCAGATGAAACCTGTCACAGACTAACAATGACAAAATGTGCACTCACCAGGGGATGATCCGCCACTTGAAGCCCAGGGAGGGCTCTGAGGAGGAGGCGGGGAGCCTCGGCTCCTCACACTCTGATCGGAAGATCCCCCAGCCAAAGGGCCACCCTCCTCCCTCTCACTCCCTGCTCCTTCAGGGAGTGTGGGAGAGTCCATTCCTTCCACCCCACTTGGACTCCCCACTTGAGAGTGGCCCCTTGGCTGGTGAGACTCCTCAGAGTCAGAGTGTGAGGAGCTGAGGCTTGATCCTGCCAGCCCCCCAGCAGCACACTCCTCTGGGGCATCATCCCCTTCCTCCCCTGGGTCCTCCAAATAGGATCCGCGAGAGGGACCCTCCCCCGATGACTCCCCCGAGTCCGCCTGCCTGGTTCGGGGGAGGAATCCCTTCCCACGTTTCCCCAGGGGAGGACGCTTATCTGTGTTGAGGGGGTGAAAGTAAATAATTAATATTAAGACCACAAATGGACACAGCTTAGCAGATGATTTAAACTAAAGTATAAACATAGCATAAGCTTAAACTTACCTGATGCGTAGGCATCATATAGGCGGTACACGCCTTCAGGGTCCCGGCGCTTGAAGTCCGACCACTTTTGTTGTATGGCTCGGACGGAGAGCTGGGTGTTGAAGCGCCGGGACACTGTGGCCTTCACCTCCATGGCTATTCTTTTTTTTCCCCCACGGGCATAGTCATACTGCTTCACGCAGAAATCCTATGAGAAATGAAAAACAAACACAAATCAATACATGACATCAGAACAATGGCATAAACAGTTATACTGAGACCAGATTAAAGTGGACCCACACCCCGGATTATCACTATTCTGGGTTTGGGTCCACTTTGGTGGGGCACACCAATCGGGGGTGGTCCGCTGTCTGAAACCCCCTTGGAAGGCCAGAAATACACCACTGACCACGCTCCCACGTGACTGCGCCAGGCTAGCACAGCTCCGCGCCGCTGTGGTATGCGCATCCAAGGCCGTTTGGACGTGCATACCAGCTCAGCTGCCTCTGAGCGCCGAAGGACGCGTGTGGCATTTGACTCTAACAGGGAGGGCGCCTGCGCAGGCCATGAACAAATGTCTGGCGCAGGGGACCACCCTGCTAGAGGGAAGCGCAAGACGCATCCCCAGCTCACGCATGCACAGATGGGACGGGGCTGAGGTAAGGTTTATGGGCCTCCAGGGGGGTTCATCCCCGCAGGACATCCAGATTGGGGATGCCCCGCGGGGAGTGATCAGATTGGTCCTGAAAACTAATAGATTTCAGGGCCAATCCCCCCTGTATGTTGGTCCACTTTAAACATAAAATGCAAGAAAAACATACTCACTTTGATCACCTGGCCATTAACGCGGCTATCCACTCTCATCCGTTTTTTTTTTTGCATGCCCAGGAGGGGAAGGGGTGGGAGGGGTGCTAGGTGGGGGAGGTGAGGTAGGTGGGGGAGGTGGGGGAGGGGTGGTGGGGTCAGATTCGGAGGAGGAGCTGGGGAGGCGCTGAATCCGTCTCCTGGGCAGCATGGTGGAAACGCTAAGGAGGAAACAGGAACCGGATATGACCAAAGCGACAGGGACAAAAAAAAAAAAAAACGCTCCGCGCACCAGGAACAAGCTAATATCAGCTATGTGCAAGCTAAGTGGCGGAAAAAGTAAATTGACGCATTACAACAAGCTATTGGCCTAAGCGCTAGTCATTTTTAGCTTTAGGTGGCTTTGAAACGCAAAGGAGGAAACCGGAACCGGATATGACCAAAGCAACTGTGAAATAAATGTCAAAAAAAAAAGATCCGCGCACCAGGAACAAGCTAATATCAGCTATGTGCAAGCTAAGTGGCGGAAAAAGTAAATTGACACATTACAACAAGCTATTGGCCTAAGCGCTAGTCATTTTTAGCTTTAGGTGGCTTTGAAACGCAAAGGAGGAAACCGGAACCGGATATGACCAAAGCAACTGTGAAATAAATGTCAAAAAAAAAGATCCGCGCACCAGGAACAAGCTAATATCAGCAATGTGCAAGCTAAGTGGCGGAAAAAGTAAATTGACGCATTACAACAAGCTATTGGCAAAGACGCCATTAATTATTAGCTTGATTTAGCAGGGGGTTCAAGATACTGTAATGCATAGGTCCTTGAAAACCCAAAAACTTGGTGCTTAAAAAGACAAATCTTATTCCTTCATAAAATCATCACACAATAAAACTATCCAACTACATGATAATGTGGCACTCATGAGAATGCATAACGGGTTGTTATGAGCTTGTACGCCTGAATAAATTCTGCATAATGTGGACATGCACGCTCACAACTACAGTGTATTCATTAAGAACGACTGGGGTCGCGGGAAGTGAATTCCTTGAAAATGGCAGAAGGGCACATGTATGAACAGCACAGCGCCGCACAGCGCAGCACAGCGACGCTCGCGCCACCACATAGCGAATCAAAACAGCGACTGCACAAACTCTGACCACCACAGATTCATCAAGGACAGGGCTGCCGAATATCTTGGGCGCTGACAATTTCGAAGAGCGAACGTGACCGCCAAACATGACTGGCTAAAAAGTGGCTTTACAAGCCCCGTGTGTGGTGAAAACAAGCGATTTTGAGCCCAATGAGTTTTGTGGGAGGAGATGCATTTTAGATGTCACTCACAACATTACAGTGTAAAAATAACAACTTTCTTCAAAAAAAGAAAAATAACAAGCCAGATTAATAAAACATATCCCAATAAACATGTGTTGAATTTTGTGCCAAAGACAAGAACACAAAAACCACTTAAAACAATCATTGCAGCGTCTGCCATTGAAATGTATGGGAGAGCGGCAGGTAGCGCCAGGTCATACCTGTCGCTGTGATGGGATTAGCAGCGGCGCTGTTCGTTGCAGTCGGCTACATGATGAATCCCGCGCTAGCCGTCGCTCTCGCCGGCGCTAGCCTCATTTAGCTTGATAAATGCGTCATTGTGGCCGACGCCACGGCGTCGCCGGGCGTACTTGAGTCGGTAGCCGCCGTTAGCTGGCGGTACCTGGCGCTCGTCAGACACTACCTGGCACTAGCCCGTGATAAATAAGGCCCTAAATTACACAGGTACAGTGCAGACCACTTTCATAAACTTCCATTTCATCAATCCAACCAGCTGGAGACAGATCGTATCTATTCTAAAATTCTCTAAAAAGATGCAGATTATCTGTTTGGATGTGCTGATCACAAGGAGGCTTCCAGCTCAGTTGCAGCCTTTACTGTTTTAAGAGTACAGCATCTCATCAGGAGCAGACCATGAGTACCTGAAATCTATGGAACCGCGAATTGGGTGGCAAGGCAGATAGTATTTCAGCATTAGAAAATTGACCAAAGCCATGAGCAGGTAAGGGTGGATCATAGTTGTAGAACAGGCCAAGATGGTGGGCAGGAAGAGCTGGTGTTCCATGACTTCTTCAGTTCACAATGTATTTTTCTTTTACTCAAGTCTTTTTTTAATTTACAATAAAAAAATACAGCAGAAAACAGATCATTACTGAGAGAGGAACAAAATTGCAGACACAAGAATACATCTAAAAAAACTAAAAGAACATTGTGGTGAAAAGTGACACATAAGAGCCTAACAAAAAGCCCACCACTATTTTTGACACATAGGAGAGGTACTTGGTGCAGCTAAATCAAAAACCAAACCAAAATAGGGGGGAACAAAAAATAAAAAAAGGAAAGAACATGGATGGATGGCACCTTGCCTCATAAGGAGTACCATCATTCCAGAACCAAAAAAGAATTCCTCTCTTGTGCTGAATGACTACAGACCAGTTGCACTTATGTATGTGGTCATGAAGGTCATAGAGGGTAATGCTTACATGAACAACATTGCGGAGATGGACAACTGGTGGGCAGTGAATGGTCTGGTAATCAATCCCACCAAAACAATAGAGATGATTGTAGACTTTCGATGGGCTTCAAAATCCACCTCAACAGCATTATCCATAAGGGAAAAAGAGATACAAAAGTTTACAGACACAATTCCTGGGGGGTCACCATATTGAGCAACCTCAAGTGGAACAAGTTCATCAACACAATACTAAAGAAATTGTTCTTCCTGTGTTAGCTGAAGAAAGCATGCCTTTCTAAGAGGATTCTTACCACTTTCTGCAATGCAACAATCAGCTCAGTCCTATACTTCTCCTTCTCCTGCTGGTTTGCTGGAGGAAGCAAGAAGCACAAGAGGAGAATCCAAAGGATTGTTAGAACTGCACAGAGGATTATAGATGCCCCCTAACACCAATATCTGATCCTTATAAAAGAAAGGCCTGACATGTGACAAAAGAATCCCTCCCATCCGGGCCTTGGCCTGTTCTCTCCTCTACCATCCAGGAGGAGTCTCAGAATGCCACCATGCAGAACCACTAGAGCTAAGAGTAGCTTCTACCCCTCAGCCCTCCAGTTACTAAATGCAAACCGAACCACTAGCCCTAGAAAACAATATAATGTAATAACCTTTTACTACTTCCCTAGACCATTCATTCCAATGCTACGTAATGTATGTATTATATAAACAACAGTGTAAACTGCCAAAAGAAATTCCTTGTGCACATTGTGAACAACAAAAAATGATTATTATTCTCATCTAGTATTCTGTTAATGATGAAATTTAAATTCACTGTGGAGAATTTTCAAAATTCTAGTTATTGTTTTGTTTGGCTGCACTAAAACAAACATTTACAATGTGTTTTAGGTAGACCCTGCTTTTCTTGATTCAGTAGCACTTACCTTACTTTACCTTACAGGTCAAATGCCTTATTCCATGGTTTGGGCACTAATGGGTATTCCCACCAGATGTTTTTTTTTCCTGACTACACCACCTAAAGCAAACAAAATAAACATTTGTGTTAAGATCGTGCACCTAGACCTGTGGGCTTTGCTGGCCATGAGTACAAACAAAGGACTACAAGTCTCAGCATCCCTCCACTGTTAGAGGTGAGCTAATCAGCAGCTTTGGCTAAGCCGCACAGCAGTTATTACCTCCACAGCTGTGAACACTGCCAGCAACCCTTTACCTACTGGAACACACAACTGTGATCCCCTTATCTACAGAGTTTGAATTGGAGCACATGGAGTTTAACCTGTGACCTGTGCCTTAGTCAATCAGATGAGTCAGGAAGTCCTTGATATGTACTCCAAGAGACCACTTTGGTTTATATTGCTAATATAAACACATTGTTGCTACAAAAAGCTGTTTTCTTTGCAAGCTTGCAAGCCGATAAAAAAGAAAAAAAAAACAACAGCACATTGAGCACCTCATTTTGGCACACAATAATGGAAACTTTCAAAAATGCCTTCGAAAGTGAAATTTCACATTAAGCCTCTGAGAGGTTTTTATAATATATAGACCAATCCTATTTGATTGGGTCATTATACCGGGGGAAGGTAAAGTGTTCAAGTTCAGTCTGGAATGAGTAAGTTGCCCTGTCTGTGTATGAGTTAGACAGCTAGTGCTTTATTTGCTGGTTTGTGATGCACATGAGTTTCAGTTGACATAAGTGCTCAACTTTTTGGGTGAGAAAACAACCTTCGTGACTTAGCAGTGTCTGCTCTTTTTTCTAGTCCCACTAGATGTATGATGGCACAGAGCTGCATTATACGCTGACCTTCCATATCAGGGGAACAAAAAATAGCTGGGGAAACAATGCCCTTACACAGGAATACTTTTATTTATATGGAAATATATTGATTTGGTAGATAACAATGGAGGGTAACAACATAAGTATCATCCATTTACAATCCTCAACCTTGATATTGACTTGAAACACCAAGATGGACATACAGTAAGGTGTTTCTAAGATCTGCTAATAATCATATATATTTCATACAGAAATACATTGGGAGTGTGCATGCACATTCGGAGATGGCAGCAGCTTAAAGTGGACCAACAGTCAAAAATTACTTAAACCAGATCAACACAACATACCGTGCTCATATGCATCCCTCCCCAGGGCAATTTAGCTGCACACAAACATTTTTCTAACCCCTACTGTGGTAAATTTTAAAAACAAAATGGAGGCTCATGGATCTTCCGGCCACCTTCAAACAGGAAGTGCTGCTAGGTTTCCTGTTACTGTGCATTGTCAGTTATGTCAGTTGAATCCAGGCGGCAGCATGGCTGGGATGCTGGGAGAGGAAGCTCCAAAATGGCCGCTACCACTAGAAAATCGGTGAGGAGGGATTTCCACTTTGAGTGAATGCAGGAGCAAATGTATGTGCTGACAATGCTTCAGTATCATGCATATAGATGGGGAGTTTTCTTTCCCAACTGTGCCAGGCTGTTGGTCTGGTTAAAGCCAGCTCCACAGACACCCATGTCTCAAAACCTCACAGATTCTTCTTTTAAGGTAAGGGGTCAACTTCAGGAACCCCAACAAGGGGAAAACAACAAACTTTTACCTCAAAATCTGCAAACTTTTACCTCAGAATATGATATGCAATCTTTTACCTGGGAATATAGTCTGTAAAGACACTGCTGCAGCACACAGTGATGATATTGTTGGCTGAGGTGAAGAGCCCTTACTGCTACACTCATTGCTCCAGCAGCAGCGGTTTATATTAACTCTGAGGTGTGAAGAATATTAGTGGAAATAGTGTACTTGACTTATATAATAAAAGCTGCCCCCCTTTACTCCTCTTAAAGGAGCAGTATCACGAAATTTGCATTAAAAAAGATAAATAATTAATTGCCACACAATAGCTTATAACATGTGTATAAATAATCTGGCGATAGAAAAAGAAAAAAATATATGCCTCTCTTTTAAATTGTATAATTTCAATGGCTCAGTCCATTTGCTGAATGGGGGATCTGCTGGGTTATATTTAGGCCCTTATTCATCAAGCGATAGCGCCAGGTAGTGTCTGACGAGCGCCAGGTAGCGGCAGCTAACGGCGCCTACCGACTCAAGTACGCCCGGCGGCGGTCACAATGACGCATTTATCAAGCTAAATGAGGCTAGCGCCGGCGAGAGCGACGGCTAGCGCGGCATTCATCATGAAGCCGGCTGGCCCGAACAGCGCCGCTGCAAATTCCTTCACAGCGACATGTATTACCTGGCGCTACCTGCCGCTCTCCCATACATTTCAATGGCAGACGCTGCAATGATTGTTTTTAGTGGTTTTGGGGTTTTTTTCTTTGGTACAAAATTCAACACATGTTTATATTGATATGTTTTATGACTCTGGCTGGTTATTTATCTGTATTAGATTTTTTTTTTATTTTTCACAATGTAATGTTGTGAGTGACATGGGAATTGCATCTCCTCCACCCAAACTCATTGGCCTCAAAATCGCTGGTTTGCCACACAAACGGGGCTTGTAAAGCTATTTTGTAGCCTGTCAGGTTGGGCGGTCACGTTCGCTCTTAGAAATTGTCAGCGCCCAAGCTATTCGGCAGCCCTGTCCTTGATGAATCTGAGTTGGTCAGTGTTTGTGCAGTCGCTGTTTTAATTCGCTATGTGGCGGCGCGAGCGTCGCTGTGCCTCGCTACGCTGCGTTGTGCGGCGCTGTGCTGTTCATACATGTGCCCTTCTGTCATTTGCAAGGAATTCACTTCCCGCGACCCCAGTCGTTGTTAATGAATACACTGTAGTTGTGAGCGTGCCTGGCCACATATTGCAGGATTAACATTCAGTCGTACCAGCTCATAACAACCCGTTATGCATTCTCATGTGTGCCACATTTTCAGGTAGTTGTCTAGTTAGATTGTGTGATGACTTTGTGAAGCAATAAGATTTGTATATTTAAGCACAACGGTGTATGCTTTAGAAGGACCTATGCATTACAGTATGTAGAATCCCCTGCTATATCAAGCTAATAATTCGTTGCGCCTTTGGCCCTAGCTTGTTTTGCAGCGTCCTTTTAATGTTTTTCCGCCACTTAGCGTGCACATAGCTGATATTAGCTTGTCCCTGTTGCGCGCATGTTTGTTTTTGATTTTTGAAGCACAGTTGCTTGCGTCATATCCGGTTCCGGGATCCTCCTTTGCGTTTCAACGCCACCTTAAGGTAAAAATGTCTAGCGCTTATGCCAATAGCTTGTTTTGCAGCGTCATTTTAATGTTTTTCCGCCACTTAGCTTGCACATAGCTGATATTAGCTTGTCCCTGCTGCGCGCATGTTTGTGTTTGAATTTTGAAGCACAGTTGCTAGCGTCATATCCGGTTCCGGGATCCTCCTTTGCGTTTCAACGCCACCTTAAGGTAAAACTGTCTTGCGCTTATGCCACTAGCTTGTTTTCAAGCGTCATTTTAGTTTTTCCGCCACTTAGCTTGCACATAGCTGAGAATAGCTTGTTGCTGGGGCGCGGTGCGTATTTTTGTTAGGTTTTGTTTTTTTTTGGTCTAATGTCGCTAGCGTCATTTCCGGTTCCTGTTTCCTCCTTAGCGTTTCCAATATGGCTCCAAAACGCCGAGTAATGCGCCTCCCCAGCTCCTCCTCAGATTCCGGACCCACCACCCCTCCCCCACATCCCCCACCTACCTCACCTTCCCCAAATACCACCCCTCCCACCCATTCCCCTCCTGGGCCCAGGAAACAAAGGCGCACCCGGGTGGATAGCCGTGTAAATGGCCAGGTTGTGAAAGTGAGTATTTTAGTTATGTATTTTTAGCTTAAAAATTGATAAACACACAGGGGGGTTAGGGGCAGAATTTGTATTGTTTTTAGGGCAAAATTTAACACTCCACATGGGGCATCCCCATTGTGGATGTCCTGCTTGGATGGCCCCCCCCCCTGGAGGGCCCTAAAAATTACCTCTGCCCCGTCCCATCTGTGCATGCGTGAGTTGCGGATGCCTATTGCGCTTACCTCTAGCAGGGTGTACCCCTGCGCCATACATATTTTCATTTTGTGTGCAGGCGCACTCCCTGTTACAGTCAAACGCCACATGCGTACTTTGCCGTGCAGACACAGCTGAGCTGGTATGCACCTCCCAAGGGCCTTGGATGCGC